>CM041528.1:7403986-12973951 GCA_023091065.1 Dianthus caryophyllus
GAGCTCGATCACGTAGCGAGAAAGGGAACAACATTTCCCTAATCTAGTTCTGAGTAATCCCGGCCTGCTTTATCGTCGAACAGTAATCTGTGAAAACCTGCATGTGACGACCAGGATCCTCCGTAGGATTGCCTCCGAATTGATTTAGCTCCACCAAGTTAAGAAAGGCGGGGCGAATCTCAAAGTTGCCCTGCAAAGTCGCGGGCATCTGGAATCCATCGGGTATGGAATCCGTCTTGGGCAAAGAGTGACTTGAAAGTTTAGGCATAGTCACAGGCGCCTCAAGAACAACAGTAGAAGTAGAAGGTGGAGTAGTGTCCTCTTCGTAGGACGATGCTTCTGCACGGGATTCTTCGTCAGAAGTTTCCACAATCTCAGGTCCGTAAGCTTGGGCAATCTCCTTGAAGAAGTTACGCGACCGGCGAAAAGTACGCTCAGGTTCAGGATCGAAAGGGACTAATCCTGAAGGTGACTTGCGCATAAACAAAAACTACAAGGAGAAATGAGAAACGGTCTCATGGAACTGGAGTTCCCTGAGACGAGAGAAGTAAACTAGAAATAAAGAAAATAGTAGTAAACAAAACCGTCTCCCCGGCAACGGCGCCAAAATTGAAAAGGCTAAAGTCGCGTCACTTATGTCAAGACAAACCTACGGTGCTACTAACTGATAGCTGATGTGTCATATATTTACGTATATATAGCCCCTTGTTCACGAGCTTTACTTTGCGTTTCCCGTGCTTTTACATGCGTTTCGCTTCCTATTTCTCTCCGTTTTGGCTCTGCTGCGTTTTTGTGTCCATTTTGCAGGTATAAGCAGCTATTCGGAGTTTAGGATGCTATTCGGGAGGTTTCGTAAAGTTTCGTGAAGTTTGGAGGTGATTCGAGTTGGTTTCGTCGCGTTTCGCTTGCGTACGAGTCTCGTTTCACTAAATGAAGGTGTTCCGGGACCTCGGGACTGATTTTGGAGCTCATTTTATCAATTTGGAACTCGTCCCTATGCCTTGGGACGACCTAGGCCTTGTCCCTACACCTTGGGACGAGATAGAAGCAAAAATAAGCTAAGGAAAGGAAGTGCCAAAACAAGGACCTAAACTGAACACCACGAGATGGCTGTCCCGTGGCCTTGGGATGGAGCTAGGTGGTGGTCCCGGTCGGGACCCTTGTCCCGGAGCCCAGGGACGGGGTCCGACTCCTCGTGTGCTTTAAATACTTCGTCAATTTGAAGGAGCAAAACATCTTATTTTCGTCTAATTTTTTCTGAGCATTCTTAGGACACTTCAAAGTACTTTCTATCAAAAATTTAGGGTTTGATCATTTTTCCTTCTTGTATTTTCAATTCCCGACTCAAGTACGTTGTTGGATCATCCTATTTCGGTATTGTTGTCTTTGTTCTTTGATTTCTCTTGCAATTTCTGATTAGGTTTTGCTATATACTTCTCTCCTTTGTTTGTCATTTCATTATATAGTATTGTTGATCATGTTTTCATCTTCCTCTTTCGTTTTCGTTGTTAAATTCGCTATGTGTGAGTAGTTTATTATCTAGGGAGAAGGGTGAATCATGGGTGCTTGCTTAGGTTGTTTTTGATGATGTTTTGAGTTAGGTTTTCGCGCTTGCTTTGATTGTCTTGTGTTTGATTGTGTTTGTTGATCCCTTGGCCAAGGTTTAGCAAGCATTTTCCACCCTTAAACTTAAGACCGAAAGCCTAGTTTAAGGTAGGATACGAGACCAATCATTAGGACCCTCACTTGTAAGTTGCGAGAGCCCGCATTTGAGACCTAGAGGAAGCTTAAGACCGAGAGGCCTAGCTTTACCCTTAGCACATGCGATTCCCGACTCATTTCTATCACCATCCTTTATCCTAGCTTCACCCTAGCTATCCCCGATTCCCTAGACCTTTCTTCCATCGTTTAAACCCTTTATTTCCTTGCTCTAGCTTTAGTGACTCAACCTACACTCGAACCGAGACTAGAATCGTTAAAAATAACCAACATTGCAACCTTCTCCCTGTGGATACGATCCCGACTTACCCTAGCTACCTAGTGTTGAGTTTGGTTTTACTTTTGATTAGGACAGTGCGACGAATCCTAGTGGCAAGCAGGGTGTCGAATTCACTAGGAGATAGTTGAAACTACTAATAACTCAGGGTTTCCAGTGTACTTAATTAAGGTAGAAAAGGTTTGGTTTTTGAGTTGCTTAACTAAGGATAGACTAGATTTGAAAGGATTTTAGGTCGATAAAGGGAGAAGTCTAGGGTCGTAGGTTCACGATGACGAAAGAACTAAGGTTATCACGGAATAAAGGTACTAGTAATGGTTCGTGCGTGTTAATGGAATAAGACAAGTCCTCTCGGATCAAAGTCAACCCTAAAGCTCGACTAACGGGCTCTCGCTACGTATTAGTCTCGCTCTACTAACTCCCTCGCAAGGCTCACCTTAACCCGGCTTTCGGTCTTAGGTTTAGGCTTCCTAGGTCAAACGATCAATCGTGGCCTTTGATTAATCGGATGTGAAATTAGGGCAAGAGAGAAGATTAACAACGAACGATCAAAAGATAACCAATTCCGATAATTAAACCTAATTACTAATCATCGATCCCCATAAACCCTAGAAAAGGATTAGTTACTCATAATTGGGGCTAAAAGAGAATTAAACATTAAAGCAAAAGAATTGAGAAAAGCAAACATGAGATTACCAATGATTGAGATGCTTGAAATTAATGCGTAGAACCGACGATTACAAAGTTTAAATTCAATCTCCAAGGATGAGTTTTTAGTTTCTAGGGAAGAGGACTTCCAATTATTCTAAAGCTACCAAAATAAAAAGAAAGATAAAGTTAAAACCCTAACTTAAGCCTTTTTATACAAGCACGAAAATCCGGAGAAAAAAAAACAGCAGAACCGACCGGTTCGGGCTGGAGCCGATCGGTTTTGCTGTGGAACCGATCGGTTTGCCTTGGAACTGATCGGTTTGAGCTGCTCTACGTAAATTTCCAGCAACTTTTGAGCTTGAGCAATCACATTGAACCGATAGGTTTACTTTGAACCTATAGGTTTAGCGTCTCGTAACATAGTATTGCTTCCGTATCAGCTCTCAAGCTTGAGTTCTTCCGTTTCAAGCTCCGTTCAGCGCTCCCGAGCCCTTCCAGCAACTACTGGGCTCGTGCAATCAATACCGCCTCCGAGAAATGCTCCGTAATCAGCACATAATCAACCAAAACCAGTAAAATGACATAAAGAGGCGGCAGTACCAACATTCACAACAAAAAGCTCCTAAAATACATACATACTCAACTAAACGTGAGCGAAATGTGACAAAATGGGGGTATATAAATCAATATAAAACGCACACATCATGGACCAGTCATCAAAATACCACCATGAACACCTTGAGTAGCCACTCTAGTCCCCAAAAGAATCTTATAAAAATCCAAGAAGGCATCCTGAATCTACAGCGGATCAGAACAGAGATGTCCATCTGAATCTTCCAATACTAAAACCTGATTACGTTGAACCCTAGCTCTGATAATCCCATGAAAATATTTTGAACTACAATCACCATCCTTCTGCCAAGCAATCTTAGCCCGTTGACTCAAAAATGTTGCACAAGCGGCTTATAATTCATCACATTCCTTACTAGCATTTTGCTCCTTTAGTAATAAATCCATATCACCGGGGGACTTTACTAATCAACTTTGAATGTGCTCTAAATTACGTAAAGCAAGAGCAACACTGTTTTTTACATCTGCGAACTGAGCATTATTGAACTCCTTCAGACAGCCTTTCAAGTACTTCATCTTTCTCACTACCCTGAACATCTTTGTTCCCACACACTTGTACTTCCACCACTGCCGCAAGCATGCCAAATACTGGTCAGACTGACTCCACATATTAAGATACATGAAAGGACGCTTACAGCTATTCTGAACAGTCATACTACAAACTACACACGGAGTGTGATCAAAAACACCTTCTGGAAGAAAATGAGCTACCACCCCATCCATCATAGTTTGCCACTCTTGATTGACCAACATTCTATCCAACCGACTATAAATCGTTTTGCCCGGCTCCTGTTTATTATTCCAAGTGAAGAAAGCCCCTACAGCTGGACCATCAATTAGTCCACAAGTGGAAACACAAGCTTGAAAATCATCCATCTCGACCTCACTTGACTGACCACCAAGCCTCTCTATATTTGACAAAACACAATTGAAGTCTCCTATGACTACCCAAAGACTCTTTATACCCGATGCCAGACCAACAAGATGATTCCATAACGATTTCCTCTCTTTCACATCATTAAACGCATATACCTTTGAAAATCAAGAAGTTTCATTTGTATTTCTAATTAAATAATAAAGGTTTTATGTAACAAGCAACTCAATTTCAAAGATATCTTTAAAGAGAAAATGTGGAAACAAATTTTAGAAGAATATTTGGAGATTGATAAGAATTTTAAATATAGGAAGTCGGAAGTTGAGAACACAAAATGTAATTAAGTACAAATGTTTTCGCCAAGTAAGAAATAAGAAGTTTATGAAATAGAAATAGAAGATAAAGCCATTTTTCGAGATTAAATAAAATTGATGAAAATTAACTTTAGGAAGTCAGTTGGTAGAAATTATATTTCTGAAAAAGTTAAAAGATCTTAGAAGATGATAATATGTGTAAGAGGTCAAAAGTACAAAGTAATCAAGTTCGAAGGTTTTTGAGAATAAAGGAAAATGAGTTTGAAATTAAAGAGGAACACTAAAATTAGGAATTTCGCTATTAGGAGAATTGAAAATTGACGAGTTTTGAAATGTCAAAATAGTTAAAGAAGGATTTGAGATTTGCAGAATTCTTCAATGCGATAGGTTCTTCGAATCTTGGATGTCTGATGTCCCATATATTTACCTACTTATAGCCCCTTGTTCACGAGCTTTTCTTTGCGTTTCCCGTGCTTTTACTTGCATTTCGCTTCCTATTTCTCTCCGTTTTGGCTCTGCTGCGTTTTGGTGTCTATTTTGTAGGTAAATGCGCTAATTTGGAGTTTAGGATGCTGGTCGGGAAGTTTCGTGAAGTTTCATAAAGTTTCGTGGTGTTTCGAGTTGGTTTCGTGCCGTTTCGGTTGCGCACGAGCCTCGTTTCAATGTTTGAATGTGTCCCGGGACCTTGGGACGGAGTTTCAAGCTCTTATACTCAATTTTGATCTCGTCCCTATGCCTTGGGACGACCTAGGCCTTGTCCCTACACCTTAGGACGACTTAGAAGTGAAAATAAGCTAAGTACAAGAAATGCCAAAAGAAGAGAAAGAGCTGAACTTCACGGGACCATTGTCCCGCAGCCTTGGGAGCTGAGTGGCACCTCATCCCGGATGGGAAGGTTGTCCCGGAGGTCAGGGACGGCCCCTGACTCCTCGTGTGCTTCATTTGCTCGTCTATTTTAAGAGGGTTTTACTTCATATTTTCGGCTGAACTTTTTATAGCATTTCTTGGACACTTTAAAGTACTTTCTCAAGAAAACTTAGGGTTTGAATGTTTTTATATTTTGTACTTTGAATTCCCGACTCGGATTACGTTGTTTGATCATCTATTTGGTTTTGTTGCTTGGATTCTTCATGTTCTCCTTGGCTTTTTCTGATTTTTGGTATTGTATTCTTCTCTCATTTCATTGTGATTTCATTTCTTGTTGCTCTTAATCATGTTTTCATTATTCTCCCTTGCTTTTGTTGTTGATTTTATCATGTGTGAGTAGTTTATTCATCTACGGAGAAGGGTGGATCATGGGTGTTGGTTTTGGTTGATGTTTGTGATCAATTGAGTTAGGTTTTCGCGTTTGCTTTGATTGTCTCTGCTTTATTGTGTTTGTTGATTCCTTGATCTCGTTTTAGCAAACTTTTAGCACCCTTGAACTTAAGATCGAAAGCCTAGTTCGAGGAGAGGCGCGAGACAATCATTAGGACCCTCAATTGTAAGTTGCGAGAGCCCGCTTTTGAGACCTAGAGGAAGCTTAAGACCGAGAGGACGAGCTATATCCTTAGCAAGTGCGATTACCTACTCAACCCGATCATCATTCCTAGACCTAACCTTACCCGTGCCTAACCCGACTTCCTAGACCTTTTTTTCCCATAAGTTAAACCCTTATCCTTCGCTATAGCTTTAGTAAACCAACCCTTACTCGAACCGACACTAGAATCACTCAAAATAACAAACATTACGACCATCTCCCTGTGGATTTCGACCCGACTTACCCTAGCTACCCTAGTGTTGAGTTTGGCATTATTTTTGATTAGGTGACGCGACTAAGCCTATCAAATTTTGGCGCCGTTGCGGGGGAGACGGCTTTGTTTTTTGTTTGTTACTTGTTTCTAGTCTTTTGTTTTTCTATAGGTCACTTTCTTTCTTCCCCATTATATGACAATCTTTGATTTCCCGCAATACGATGACGAACCATTTCATAAGTACATTGTTCGGTTTAACAGTTATATTGGTTCGTTTGGTCTTTATTGTTCTGATTGGGAGAAAGTTTATATTATTAGCACGGGTATGAAATATGAGTCTCACAACTTCATTCACTACGTGAGCAATGGTAGAATTCCCTACATGCCCGACTATGAGATTTGGGACCTCTTTTGGGATATAACGCGTGAGGCCCTTTTATCCGAGATTGAGGCTGACTTCCAAGACGTTCTTATTACGTTTAAGAAATTAATCGAGGAAATGAAAGGTGATTGTGAGTCTTATGAATGCTCCCCAGCTCCTCATTATAATACCTTTTCATCTCAAACTTGTATGTTAACTAGCTCACATGCATCCTTGTACGATGATAATTTGTTTGATGACGATGGTTATGAGCCTGTGCATGATTGTGAATTGTCAACTCCACTTGAGGTAATTGTGAATGACACTCCTGAACCTGAACCGACTTGTCCGCTTATTGATGCGTCTATTGAGTCTGTTTCCATTGGATCCTTGTCCGAGGATCCTTTGGCGGTCTTACCGTGTATTGAGATTGACGCAGATGACTCAAAGTCGTGGAGTGCTGAAGTCGATGAGTTGGAAGCGCTCTTATATGCAGATGAAGACAAGGCTTCCATTCCCACGGACACAACAAGTCGAGGGAAAAACTCGTATGCTCCCGAGGGTCACATTTCCGATGTCACAACGGTGTCTCCTACTGCCTTCGATGAGTTTTTGAGTCCCTTTGTTGCAAGCGGATGTATTGTAAATGTTGCCAAAGTGCTCGAGAACAGTTTTCATAGACTCGTTTATATGTTGAGTAGATCATTAGCTGCGATTTTGTATACTTGTATTTCCTTTTGGTGCTACATTTGCTTTTGTTTAGCACATGAGCAGGTATTTGATCGACTCCTACGAGCTTTGGTCGCGATAATGATTGGCTTTGCCGCAAGCCAATCGATTGGTGATAGCCGTGCTAGAGATGATGAAAGTAGCGGGTTCGTGTCTGAAGCGGCCCGTGCTTGGTGGTACTTCTAGTACCCGTGCTGCACCCCCATTTTGATGCTGGTTTGGGGGGGTGCTTCTCTTGTAAATATTGTAAGTACGTTTTTCTTTTCACTAGTTTCTGTTTTTCTCCCCATGTTTTTATGGTTCCCGTGTTGATGTGCTTTAGGACACATTGGGGACAATGTGTTGTTTGGTTTGGGGGGGAGGAACGCTTTGCTTTTTTTTTTTTTTTTTTGCGTTTTCTTTTTCGTTTTTCATTTTCCAAAAAATCACGAAATCCAAAAAAAATCTGAAAATTTCAAAAAATCCAAAAAAATCAGAAAATTTCTCAAAAATCCAAAAATACGTATCCCGTTCCGTTGTTTGCGAGCTTGTTTTTACCTTGATCTTTCCCGACATCCCTTCCCTTGTTTGCTTTTAGCTTGGCATGATTTTATATTGTTGGATTAGCGCTACGGGGATGTTTAGACGCTTGTAGATGATGGCATGCTTTTACTTTGTTGGCTTTATCATTTCCGGACTATAACTACTCTTTTCGTGAGGTTTTGAGCCTCCAGAGGCCGGTTCATCTATCCCGGTCCCCGTGCTTTATTGTGAGTAGTTCTCCTCGTGGGGTGCGTAACATTAACGCGCATAAGTGTGGTCCCTATCCCGTTTTTCCCCGCGATTTTGTCACATGTTTTGCATATGAGGCTTTAGTTGATTTCACTTTATTCACCTTGTTCTTGCATTGTTTAATCCTCTCACATATGATTCCTTTACCCTTACCCACATGAGTTTGCTGGCTACATTGCCAAATAGCCTACCCTAGCCTAGCTAGTGACCGCTTTTGCTTACTCTTGTGCTCGTTCTATGGGTTGTGATCATTGCCACGACTTGCTGACGTCGTTTTCTTGGAGAGTGTTGGTGGATTTGTGTCGGGATTGCTGTTTCCCCGACCTTTTATAAGGTATTTACGCAACTATACTTACGAGTGTGCTCTTTTGCTCAAATAAAAAAAAACAAAAATCTGAAAAAAAAAAACAAACACACACAAAAATACCAAGAAAAGAAAATGTGTGCACAAAAATGAAAAAAGTTGTTGTTGTTGTTACATGAGTGAGCCCTTGTAATCGATTTCTATGTTGTGATGATGTGTAGGGTGACCGATTTGCTGCTTTCGGTCCATGTTTCATGAGAGTTTGGTTCCTTGTTGGTTGGACGAGCACTTGAGTAGTATTAGTGGTTTCTAGTGGCTTAGCTCCACGATTCCATAATCATTTGTCCACCTTCTTACCCTTATCCTCTCTTTGGCCTTTACACTCCTCATTTCCTATGTAAGCCCTCATGTTTGTTTCGTTTTGTGACATTATTTGTGTACGGGAATGCGAGATTTGGTCCACATTAGATTACGGGCGTGCTTCCACAAGTCGAGTAGGTAAGTGTCATCACATATATCACCTTGTTCATCATTTGTGTTAAAGTGGAAACCGCGAGAGGTCTGTGATTTGATTGCTAGAGAGCCTAAGTTTAAGCCATGCTATTCATTCTGCGCCGTCTTGTAATTCTCATCCTTTAGCTTGCTATTTCCATACGTCCCATACTGTTTCGGGATCGATTGCCATTTGCTAGAGCTACTTGCGGTTTGGTGACTGTTTGGGGAAGTTTTCTTATCTCGCTTTGTCCTCAATTTTCTGTCATGCTTTGTTGCTTGAGGACAAGCAACGGTTCGGTTTGGGGGAGTTAGATGTCTCATATATTTACCTACTTATAGCCCCTTGTTCACGAGCTTTTCTTTGCGTTTCCCGTGCTTTTACTTGCATTTCGTTTCCTATTTCTCTCCGTTTTGGCTCTGCTTCGTTTTTGTGTCTATTTTGTAGGTAAACGCGCTAATTTGGAGTTTAGGATGCTGGTCGGGAAGTTTCGTGAAGTTTCATAAAGTTTCGTGGTGTTTCAAGTGATTGGTATCGTGCCGTTCCGGTTGCGCACGAGCCTCGTTTCAATGTTTGAAGGTGTCCCGGGACCTTGGGACGGAGTTTCAAGCTCTTATACTCAATTTTGATCTCGTCCCTATGCCTTGGGACGACCTAGGCCTTGTCCCTACACCTTGGGATGACTTAGAAGTGAAAATAAGCTAAGTACAAGAAATGCCAAAAGAAGAGAAAGAGCTGAACTTCACGGGACCATTGTCCCGCAGCCTTGGGAGCTGAGTGGCACCTCATCCCGGACGGGAAGGTTGTCCCGGAGGTCAGGGACGGCCCCTGACTCCTCGTGTGCTTCATTTGCTCGTCTATTTTAAGAGGGTTTTACTTCATATTTTCGGCTGAACTTTTTATAGCATTTCTTGGACACTTTAAAGTACTTTCTCAAGAAAACTTAGGGTTTGAATGTTTTTATATTTTGTACTTTGAATTCCCGACTCGAATTACGTTGTTTGATCATCTATTTGGTTTTGTTGCTTGGATTCTTCATGTTCTCCTTGGCTTTTTCTGATTTTTGGTATTGTATTCTTCTCTCATTTCATTGTGATTTCATTTCTTGTTGTTCTTAATCATGTTTTCATTATTCTCCCTTGCTTTTGTTGTTGATTTTATCATGTGTGAGTAGTTTATTCATCTAGGGAGAAGGGTGGATCATGGGTGTTGGTTTTGGTTGATGTTTGTGATCAATTGAGTTAGGTTTTCGCGTTTGCTTTGATTGTCTCTGCTTGATTGTGTTTGTTGATTCCTTGATCACGTTTTAGCAAACTTTTAGCACCCTTGAACTTAAGATCGAAAGCCTAGTTCGAGGAGAGGCGCGAGACAATCATTAGGACCCTCAATTGTAAGTTGCGAGAGCCCGCTTTTGAGACCTAGAGGAAGCTTAAGACCGAGAGGACAACCTATATCCTTAGCAAGTGCGATTACCTACTCAACCCGATCATCATTCCTAGACCTAACCTTACCCGTGCCTAACCCGACTTCCTAGACCTTTCTTTCCCATAAGTTAAACCCTTATCCTTCGCTATAGCTTTAGTAAACCAACCCTTACTCGAACCGAGACTAGAATCACTCAAAATAACCAACATTACGACCATCTCCCTGTGGATTTCGACCCGACTTACCCTAGCTACCCTAGTGTTGAGTTTGGCATTATTTTTGATTAGGTGACGCGACTAAGCCTATCAATGTCTTCTCAAGTTGTAAAGTCCTAAGTGTGTCCGTATGTTGTGCTTGACTTCCTGTCGTCATGTCTTCGACTTATACATCTTAATTTCCGTAATGTTAGTATAACAGACTTGTTAATCAAAGAGTTAGTCATAGAGCACTTAGCAGGCAAGCAAGCTAAATTCAAGTATCACGTAACGAGGTCCCACTTAGTGATTTTAAATCCTCTAATTCATAGGTCAATTCCTAAGTTTCTACCCAACTCTCACTAGTAGAAAAACATTCATTTGCGGCTCCAATAAATAGCTTATTTGTGGCGTTTTTGGTGTAGCAGCAAATGGGGGGCCGCAAATAGGAAATTCATTTGTGGCGTTCAAAAACGTCGCAAATAAATGTGTTATTTGCGACGTTTTTGGAAATAAAAGCAGCAAATAGGTGATTTATTTGAGGCATCTTTTTTTGAAGACAGAGCCGCAAATAGGTAATTTTTAAAAGGGTTTTTTGTCAGACACTACCTTAAATTTAGGGCGACTTGTGAGGAACTACCTTACGTTTATTTTTTTTGCGAAGAACTACCTTACATTACTCAGAGTTTGTGAGACACTACCAATTAACGAATTCTGTTAATTTTTGGATGTTTACCGTCAATGACAAACTTTGAGAAATGTAAGGTAGTTCTTCCCAAAAAAATAAATGTAAGGTAGTTTCTCACAAGTCGTCCTATATTTATGGTAGTGTATGACAAAAAACCCATTTTAAAATCCAAAAAAAAAAAAAAAAAAAACAAATTCAGGTGTATTTTTTTGAAACACCCACAAAGAATCATAAATTGCCTTTATTAAAAATTAGTCTTCAAAATAATCCATATTAATTTAGTGATTCCATAATCAATGTACTTCAAAGACACATGGAGTCGTACACAATTCTCAAAAGTACTCCAAATGTACTTCGTATCTAAATACTTCTCAACATCAATGTACACTAGATAATATTACACATCTGATAGAATAAATACTTCAAAGACACATGGAGTCGTACACAATTCTCCAAAACATAAAAAAATTAGAAACAATAAAAACAACACGGTACTCTTGTTTCCATCCTTGAATTCTGCTTATATGTAGTAGTAGTATTTTGTATCCTTATGGACAATATAGTACCTTCAAATACATAAATAAAACCAAGTTATATTGAATCCAAGAAAACATATTATATAAAAACATAATTACCAAGTTACCTAACTATAACGATAAAATTAACAATTAGGCCTCACTGTATCGAAGGATAACGACAATAAAGGAGTTGCAATGCGCAACTCATTAGTAACACCAACAACCATTATAGAGGTAATAACGAATATAGGAAACTGTTGGAGATGGAACCAGCCTAATTGTGGATACCCATATCCGTACCCTCCCACACAAAACCCTGTGATGTAACACGGACTTCTATTACGCATGTTTAACGTTGACTTAAACGGTTCTAACTAATGTCGAATTCATTTTGAGTCGTTTTAAATGTTAAAATGATTTAGGTCGCTTTACATCGCTTTAAATAAACGTTCATTTTGTCCATTTGGAGTCTAGCTAGGTCCTTGTCCTGCTTCATCTGGCATAAGCTTCGCATTTGCACTACAATTAGCCCTTTTACATTAACAAGGTCTAATTCAGCATTCCTAAATTCCTAAATTTAGGCCCGGTGGCTAAATCTCCCCTTTAGCCCCTCTTACACAAAATACGGCTTCACGTCTTACCTTATTTCACAAAAACTACGCAAATACACCCTTTTCATTTTTCCGGGTCTCGGGCCCGAAACCGAGCCCAAACCCAGCCTTTGGCCCGCACTCCAAAGCCCTGAACATCACAAAATATCTCAGAAATATCCCAGCTATTTTCTTGAGCTACACGTTTGAGATTATCACGTAATCTTTCAAAGATATAATTCAACCGAAACTAGGAAACTAGGCTAAAACCACACCCTCGAACCGCATAAGCTTATGCGGTTTGAGTGGGCAACCGCATAAGCTTATGCGGTTTGAGTGGGCAACCGCATAAGCCTATGCGGTTTGCCCTGGCAACCGCATAAGGCTATGCGGTTTCTAGGCCTGGTTTTATCCCCGGGTTTCCTAATTTCTCCGAGGTTTTAGTATATATACTCCCCTATACCTCGACCTCAGAAACACAATTCACAACCAGAATACATCTTTTCTTCACAACTTACACCTAGCTTTCACATCATACACCAAAACACTCACAAAAGCCTCAAGCACTCAAATCCTTGAGTTCAACACACCATCCCGTGTTGAATTCATCCTCCTTTTAAGTTCAAGAAGCGAAGCTCTGCCCAGATCTGAAACGTCAGGACAAGGTAGGTACCGATCCACTTGGATCAAAGCTTTTTCTTATTTTCTATGGACTAACAAAGGGGTCTACACTTTAGCGCCCCCCCGGCTTTGGCACCCAGCGCGCTTGCACTCCAAGTGTTCTATTTACTTCGGGTACACTCCATATCCGATGACACGCCAAAGTCGCATAAGCAACCGACCCTGATAAAATAAACCAATGGACAATTGAACTTTATTTTATTTGCATGCATCTTGCACCTTCTTATTTTGCATTAAAATCAACTTAAACAATGAATTTGACCTTTAACTGAACCGTATTCGTTAACAAGTTAAACATGCTAAACTGAGGGTTTTAATCAATCTTTTTGCATCTGCATCTGCATTCTTTTACAAACTTATCGCACTTGTACGTAGCGATAACATTAGCTCAAATATCATCTTACAAGGATTGTTCTAGGTCAGTAGAGGCTATTTTTACATAGGCTTTTCTAAAAGGTTTTCATAAATCATTATTTGAATTAACTCTTTTTCTAAAGTACCCTCACCCCGAATCCAATCTGGTTTCACAAGCCTTAGATCTAGGGGTGTCGGCGTGCTCCAAAATCTAGGACATGTTTTTAACTTAGAACATGGTAGCAGGTTCCTAATTTCCGCCCTTAAGCAAGACGCCGAGTTGGGTCCCTCGACGCGGTTCCCGGGTTCCACAGTTTGGCGACTCCGCTGGGGAGATTTTATTTTTAAAACTTAAAACTAGCTTTTTCTTTTTAAAAATAAAGAGGTGAAACTTGAAAGCCTTGAACAATCCAAGTATACATAATTGAGCTACGCACATTCGTTTAGAGTCCATTCCTTTTGGAATCTAGGCACCCTTTGCACCCTCGAGAGGTGGTTCCCACATGCAGGCTTGTCCACTCGATAAAGCACATGCCGGACTAGCTTTCCTCTCGCCCCTCCACGGCTGTCGTGAACGGCTATCTCGACCGCCCGGTGCTCCCTTCAGAAAACCTATCGCCGGCCAGAAGGAAATGAAGGGGTTAAGTATCTGCCAAAGCGTACTCGAGGTAGTTGGAGGTGTACCCGACCGACTCATTTTCACCCCTTTTAAGTCATACGTACAAGTTCGAGGCTATGCACTCCATGGTCTTTTTTAAAACGAGCATTTGCATTCATATCTTCGAAAACTCGCTTAAACGTTTCAAAGATAAACGAACCTAACATCTAACAAACTAACACTTTTCAAACAAAACTATCGCGAATTTTTTGGAACAAGCTTTCTCAAAATTTCCTTTTTCACTAACAAGCAAAAACCCGAGCAAGGATTAGAACCCAAGCTCGTGGAATTCAATCTTCTAGGTCATACGGCCTAGACTCCACTTTTAACATCCTCGACTCGACTTGCTCGAGCCGAATCCTTCTTCTTTTACACATCCGACTTGAGCTCACCTCGGCAAATTACCGATATCAGTTCGACGGACGCAAAGCAAAATTTTTAACATCGAGGCGAGATGTGCGCACACATCCTCGTCTCAAAAGCTTCCTTTAGCTAAAACCTTTTCGAAAACCTCCTCTTTTCAAAACATAAAAGGTCTTTCTAAACAAAGAAATGAGCTAAAATGAATGCTTAAAAATGAATGTGAGTCTAGTGGGTCGAGTCGTGTCCCTAACATACGAAGTGAAATACAGGCCTCAGCTGGATACTCACCATGAATCGCATCATCACTCCTCGTTTCAAACGCACCTCAAAAATGGCTAACCTCAATAGACTGAGAACTCTCCGTGACCGAGTTAATCAGCTCACCAAAGACATTGACAACTTGAAGGCCTTGCATCAACTTGAAGTTGCGCGCTTAGAACAGCGCTCCAAGGCCGACAAGCATGTCTCCCTCCAGACTCTCGTCACTCAACTCCAAGGGGACGAGGAAGACTTTACCCAATACCTCGCCCGATGGAGAAAATTACTTGCCCAAGTTCCAAACCCTCCACACGAGGACGAGCTCATATACACATTTCTCGGTAGCTTACGACCCGAATGGCAAAGACACTTTGATTACGGCGATGCCGAGAATTTCGAAGAACTCATTGAAATCGGCATCGGAGCCCAAAGCAACCCCACAATTTATGACAACCCTGCAATCTTCCTCGGATCAGCACCCGTCATAGATTGCTCCTACTTGGTCACACCCACCAGCAACCAAATCAACGGGGTCTGGTTCAGTGATGACGAAGACGAAGAGTGGCCACCCACTAACAAAACGGTGGCTCAACTCTCAACTACTCCTTCCTCGAATAAAAACAAAAAGAACAAGAAGGGAAAGAAAAAGAAGGGCAAACAGCCCGAAAACAAAGATCAAAAAGAAAAGGGCGTGCAGCCCGAGAAGGAAAACCAAGACGAGGTTTCACACCTCACACGCTCTGGTCGTCCTTATCAGAATATCTTCACAGATGAACATGCCAGAAAAGCAACTGCGGCCGAGAAAGGCAAGGCCGTAGCCCAAGAGGATAACCCCTCTACAAGTACACCCTCCTCCTCTACAATAATTCCACCACCAAACACGAGTGAGTCGCCGAAGCAACTCGCTCGCCGCACAAAAGCCGATGTTTCCATCTGGGCCCTTTACGAGACTCGGTGAACATAGGAATGCATTCATTCGCGCTCTACAAATAGCATGCGCAGACGCTGAGATCTCTCCAGATCAAATGGTCAGCCATGTCACAAGGGATTGGTTACCAGGAGCTATCACCTTCTCAAACGATGATCTCCCCGCATTCGGACCAAACCACAACCTCGCTCTATACATTAGCGTAGAGTGTATGAAGAAAACTTTGCCTGTGTCCCTTGTTGACAACGGATCTGCAGTCAATGTTCTACCATTGGCCACCGCACATCGCCTCGGCCTATCCGATAAAGACTTCACCCCGAGCATGGACGGAGTCAAAGCTTTCGACGGAACCCGACGTCACGTGAAAGGAACCATTTCTCTTCACATACGCAGTGGTCCCATAGAAAGAAAGTCGAGTTTCAAGTCATCGACATGACCCCTTCCTATAACATACTCCTGGGGTGACCGTGGATTCACTCCACCAAAGCCGTAACTTCTACTCTACATCAAAAGGTTAAGATCCCTCTTAACGAGGAGATCATAACCTTGAAGGCCTCAAACTTCCGAGCCCTTTTCGATACACCAAAAGAGCCCAATTCTGCGGAAATTGTGGCTGAACCCGTGGAAGACTTATGCGGTTTCGACTTTGAGGTCGGCGCTATCACACACACACCAATCAAAACCTACAAACCTTTCAAAACAAAAAACAACGACAGCCTTTGGCTCACCATGGGTCTAGGCTATAAACCCAAGAACGACGACCAGGAGAAGATGGTTAAGGAAATCCAAAGGCGAAGGTCAACCCACAAGGTCACCCTACGGCCTTACATCCTCGACCTTAACGCATATTTCACCCCCGGAGGAATGGTCGACGGGAATACCTCCCTTCGAGACATCATCCATTCATCCGAGGCTTGTTTCTCTAGTGAGGTCGAGCCCAATACACTCAAGGCCTCACCGAGCACCAAAAACGAAGAGATTGTCTCCACGATCATGCGAGACCGTCACTTCGATCCTAACTTACTTATAGCCGACGCCACAGACAAAACCCTCAACGGATGGTATAAGACGCTGAAATGGACCGATGCACAAGGTCACCACTTCCAGCTTATCACCGGTGAAGGACCACTCTTCGACCATGTCACTAATCTCAAAGACAAGGACGAGAGTGATTCAAACTCAAGCAACTCAAGCAACTCAAGCAGCTCAAGCAGCTCCAGCGGCACAGAAGACGATGAAGAAGAAGAAATTCTTTTAGATTCTAATGCTCTTAGTGTCGGGTCTGTTGGGGTTAGTGTCCTCCACAGTGAGTGCAATAACATAAATAAATCTCTAAAGGTACACAGGGTACATTTGTATTTAATCAGTTGATTAACGTTTATCAATAACGGTTGGCTTGCTAGATAAGTTTGACGTTATTGTCATACAGATGGCGGTGATCAACTGGTCCCTAAGAGTCACACCTATAGGATGTGTTTGAGAAATATGATTATTTGAGAAAATGATCATATTGATGCCTTACTTAATGACTAAACGGTTAGTCAGTGTTGTTGACTAAAAGGTTAGTCAAATGTGACTAAAATGTTAGTCAAGTGTAATGATGTTACTGACTAAAATGTTAGTCAGTGGAATGTTGGTACGGCAATTTAATACTGATTAAATAATATTAGCTGAGACGAGTTAAAAGTAATTCGTGAATTGAATATAAAATGTTATATTTAATTATTTATAATGCAAGCTAATTAAATATAAACTGTTATAATTAATTAGTAAATTATAAATATAAGGATATTTATAATATATTATAGTCGGTCCATACAGATGACACTAGTAATAAATTGCATTATATTAAAAGCTAAAATGACCAAATACAAAAGTGTCCAAATACATTATGGATTACTTGGTCAAAAAGATAATGTATTTGAGGAGAATAAAATCTCCTCAAACACCTAGAGTTGGCCGGCCTTAGGAGATTAGGAGGGAGTATATTTACTTCCTAATTCTACTCTAATTCATCATTAATTCATTCACTATTTTACAACACAAAACCTCAAGAAAAGAAAAATCAGTTTTTCTCTCTTATTCTTCTAGCAATTCAAGGGCATATCTCAAATCATCTTGGGTGAGATAATTAGGAGATACCATCTTTTTGGTATTGTTCTTAGGCCAATTCTTAAGGATTAAAAGGTTAATTCTTATTCCTATTGTTTTATTTTGCAATTTCTATTTATGACTTTAAATCTTATAAAAGTTTTCATTATAATCCTGTGATTTTAATGGTCTATATACGGATATAAACCTACAAGTGGTATCAGAGACTTAGGGCACATGAAATTTTTATAAGGTTTTCATGAAAATCGATTTTAATTTGTATAATTGTTAAAACTTGTTAAAAGTCACGGATCTTCAAAAGTTGTTTTGGCCGTATGTTTTCCAAGTTTGCCGTGAGTATGTTGTTTAATCATATTTGATTTTTGGGCCGTATAAATTGGATTATAGTTGGCCGCATGATGTTAATCAAATTTGTCTTCTTAAAAGGCCAAATTGAATTGGATTGATTTTGAGTTCTTATTAGGCCGTATGTTTTGAGTATTTATAATTGATTTGCTTGTTTTTAAAATAAACTTGAACCTTATGGCCGTATTGCTTTTATTAATTTTTGGTCAATTTGATTCATATTTATCAATGTTTTAAGATGTTAAAACTATAATATATGAATTTGTATAAGTTTTGATTTAATACCGATTGAATTAAAACCTAAAAGGATCAAATTTTTGTATGTTTATGAACATATGAGTTTGTTAATCATTAGATCTATATGTTTAAGTTGTTTAGTTTAAAAGGTTAAATTGAATTTCTTGAGTCAATGTTTAATACGGATTAAAATTGAGTTAGTATTGATCTAATAATTAGCATAATCGAATTAAATCAGTTTAATTCATTTTAATGTTGTTGGCCGAATTAGAAATTGTTTTTGGTAAAATTTTTTTTATTTTTAATTATGGCCGTGTATTTCCAAATTATAAAAAAAAAAAAAAATATTTCGGATTTTATTGTATGTTGGCCGAAAGTTTTTGGTAGTTTTTATTTTTGGAAAATTTTGTTATATTATAAAAATAATATATTTTGTGTTATTGTGAAGCAGTTCATAATAAATATGATACCTTATATTTTAAAGAAGTTTAAAATATTATTGTGATATAATTTGTGTTATAATGATAATATAAATTATTTCTTTTGGATTATTGTTTTGATTATAAGATATTATGAATAATTAAGGAATTGTTGCATAATTATAATCATTTAAAAAGGGTGGTTTGGATTTAATCAATTCTTTTTGCATTGATTTTATTATGTTTAGTTGATGCTATATATGAATGTTTGAATGAATGGTTTAATTTTACGCATTAATTTTTGTACAATCGGTTGTAATTTACTAGTGTGGCCTTAGACAGTTGTGTTTTCGTAATGAAGGAAACACAATTTTGGTTTTATTTTTGAGATCTCGAATCTCCAATTTTGTAATATTTTTAATTTTGGCATATTTTGAATTAGAATGTAAATAGGTTTATTTTTGTAATTCAAAATTGTAATTTTGAGAAGATTCAAGTTGAAGATTCAAGATGGACTCCCACTTAAAAGCCCAAGCTGAAGAATGAAGACAGCTTAGGGTCCATGGATGGATTCCACTTTGTAATTGTCTTTATTTTCATAGGGATAGGCCACACTAGGTGTTTTTCATTTTTGCGTTTTACTTTACCGTTTTATTTGCATTCACGTTAGATAGTAGCATCATATTCCGCCTAAACTAAACCAAACCACCTAATATGCATGAAAATGGATCATATAGTTGCATCCTAGTTTATAGACATACGGATGTCATTTGTTTAGAGCTATCACCTCAACTTAATCATTCACGATAATGCTAGATATTAGTTCACTTAAAATGAATTAAAATGAGTTGATGGGATCTTCCTCTAAAACTGAAATTGAGAATTAGTCTTTATAAGTCGAACCACTATGAATCCCTTCTTCGTCGGTAGGCATAATATGACCCCTTCTACGTTGGGTAAGTAGTGGCTGTCGACTTAGTTTATCTCAACATTGTGGTTCGAGTAATATCTCGAAGGTATGGTGGACTAATAGATAGGATTTACTGAAATCTATCGACCAAGAATTCTAACAGTAGAATTAGCTAAGCAGTTAGCTTATCAATTTAAAGAAATTGAGTCTTGGGATCGCTTATGTAATTCTCGAGGGAGGTCAATTATATGAGTGCGCAAGTCATTGCATTAAATTCGTTATTGCTTATGACTTAAACTTTTAAAACCATGATTTCTTATCTTTTCTCTTCTTCTTCTTTCTTTTCACAGTTTCGAATACGTTATATACAGATATAACTACTATAACAAATGGCTGTCCGTACAGACGAACCAATGCCAAGTGCTACACTAATGCGAGAATCATGGCTTAGAATTTTCATGGGCACCATGAATCAGTCAACTCGACTGAAAAGTGATGGGTCCAATTTTTCTGATTGGGAGGCTGCATTACGGAATCTTTGCCATTCTTGACGTAAGCTCAAGTAGTTGGCGAGCCACCGCTCTCTACCGACTCCGATCTGAAGAAGCTGAAACTTTTGCTTACAACGATTTCATGATGGAAGCGGGTGCGTTACAGAACGTACTCATCTATGCAATGGAACCCAATTTGCAAAGACGTTTCATTACCCAAGGTGCAAACAAGATTTTCACCACCCTTACTAAGGAATTCTCGAAAGCTCCGAGAATTAAGAGTTACGAGTATACTACTCGTTTCTTTGAAGCTAGACTCCAAAAGGGCCAACCGGTTGGTCCACACCTTCTCGCCATGATCGAGAACGTTGAGAAATTGGAGGAGCTTGGTTGCACGATCGATGAGAAGATCATCATTGATCGAGTGCTTCACTCTCTTCATGATGGGTATGCCCTCTTTAGGGCAAACTATTACATGAATGACATGCAGAAAAGTCTGCATGAACTACATTCACTCCTCGTACAGACGGAGAGTGATCTGAAGTTGAGTGGGAGCACGAAGCAAGATGTTCTCATGATTGGGAACAAGAAGGGTAAGGGTAAGGCTCCGGCTAACCTAACTGTAGGGAAGCCGAAATTCAAGAAGCCGATGGTTGCTAAGAGTGGGCCTGGTGAGTCTAGCGGTAGCTCACAAGGCAAGGCAAAAGCAAAGCAGAGCATGGAGTGCCACCATTGCCACAAGTCTGGGCATTGGAGGCGTAACTGTCCCGTGTATGCTGAGGACATAAAATCAGGCCGCGTCGCTCCTGTTGGTATGTCTTCTTTTATTCATATGATTGAGATTAACCATGCAAGTTTCGGAACTTGGGTACTTGATACTGGATGTGGTTCTCATCTGTGCAATCATTTGCAGGGCCTAAGAAGCATCAGAACTCTGGCAAGAGGTGATGTAGACCTGCGAGTGGGGTATGGAGCAAGAGTTCTTTGCCGTTCAAGAGGGACATATGTAATCCAACTCCCAAGTGGATTTGAGTTATTTCTGAATAACTGTTACTATGTACCTAGTTTATCTAAAAACATTATTTCTATATCCGTTCTTGATAAAGAAGGATTTTCATTTTCAATAAAGAATAATAGCTGTATTTTCTCATTGAACGATATGATTTATGGTAAAGCAGTTTCCATGAACGGAATTTATGTTTTAGATCAAACCACAGAAATCATGCATGTGAGTAACAAGAAAGCAAAGGTTGGTGACAAAGATCAAACGTATTTATGGCATTGCCGAATGGGACACATAAATGAGAAACGCGTGAAAAAGCTCATTGATAATGGGACAATAGCCCCATTTGACTATGAAACTTTTGGCACGTGCGAATCATGTCTTATAGGCAAAATGTCTCGAATTTCCTTCAAAGGTGTTGGAATGCGTGGCTGGCGACCTATTAGGACTCATACATACTGATGTGTGCGGACCTATGTCAATCAACGCTAGAGACGGCTATAGGTATTTTATCACTTTCACGGACGATTTGAGTAGATATGGACATGTCTACTTAATGAAGCATAAAAGTGAGTCCTTTGACAAGTTCAAGGAATTCCAGAATAAGGTTGAGAACCAACTGGATAGAAAGATAAAAGCACTACGTTCAGATCGTGGTGGCGAATATCTTTCAACTGAGTTTGATCGACACCTGAAAGACCGCGGAATAGTATTACAGTTAACTCCACCCGGAACACCACAACTGAATGGTGTGTCCGAACGCTGGAATCGAATATTACTTGATATGGTTCGATCCATGATGAGTCACACGGTAGTACCTGACTCATTGTGGGGCTATGCTCTTTTGTCAGCTGCTCTTATACTTAACCGAAGTCCGTCTAAAGCTGTCGACAAGACTCCATACGAGTTATGGAAGGGAACGGTCCCTAACTTGTCCTTTATTCGGGTTTGGGGGTGCGAGGCTTATGTCAAGTGGAGACACGAGGATAAGCTCGGCCCGCGATCGGTCAAGACATACTTTATTGGTTATCCAAAAGGAATGTTTGGTCATTACTTCTATTCGCCAACCGAACAACGCGTTTTTGTTGCGGCTAGTGCGACGTTCTTAGAGAAAGAGTTTCTCGAAGACAAGAGAGGTAATAGAACCTTCGATCCGCTTGAGATTCTGAACCAACAACCGAGCAACCAATGGAGGAAACTGTTCCTTCTTCGCCTGCTGCGGTTAATGTCCCTTTGGAACCTAGAAGGTCGGGTAGACTCTCCATTCCTCCAGATCGATATATCGGTATAGTCGAGGAGAATGGGAGAGACGACGTTTTACTCCTTGAGAGTAACGAACCCGTAACCTATAAAGGTGCCATGGCGTGTTGACTCAAAGCTTTGGCAAGAAGCCATGCAATCCGAGATGGACTCGATGTCACGAGAACCATGTATGGGATCCGGTTGACTTACCCGATAAGGCTAGGCCTCTTGGTGCAAATGGCTTTACAAGATAAAGCGATCCAGTAGAAGGACAACCAGGATATATACAAGGCACGACTAGTGGCAAAGGGTTTCACTCAAGTGCAAGGGTTGCACTATGATGAGATCTTTGCACCGTAGTCATGCTTCGTTCCATTCGGATTCTCTTAGCGATCGCCGCATTTCATGACTATGAAATTTGGCAAATGGATGTGAAACCGCCTTCTTAAGCGGTTATTTGGAGGAGGAGTTGTACATGGTACAACCCGAAGGTTACATCGATCCCGAAAATCCTAAGAAGGTTTGCAAGCTTAGCGTTCCATCTATGGACTTAAGCAAGCTTCACGGAGTTGGAATCATCGCCGACCAAGTGATAAAGGAGAATGGATTCACTCGATCGCCGAGGAACCATGCCTATATATCAAGTCGAGTAGGAGCAAGATAGTCTTCCTAATACTGTACGTCGATGACATACTCTTGATTGGGAATGACATACCTCTCTTAACTTCGGTAAAAGTATGGTTAAAGAACCATTTCCAGATGAAAGATCTGGGTGAGGCACAACGTATTTTGGGGCTCCGTATCTATAGAGATAGATCACGACGGATGTTATCCCTCAGTCAGGAGTCTTATATAGATAAGATTCTTGAGAGGTTCAGCATGACCAACTCCAAGAAGGGGAACCTTCCAATGATCTCAGGGGTGCACTTGAGTAAAGCTCAAGCACCAAAGACATCGGAAGAGGTCGAGCGCATGAGTCGGATTCCATATGCATCAGCTATAGGATCGATCATGTATGCCATGATATGCACACGTCCAGACGTGGCATATGCATTGAGTATGACGAGCCGATACCAAGGCAATCCAGGTGAAGCACACTGGATGGCCGTAAAGAACATTCTTAAGTACCTACGGAGGACTAAAGATTGGGTATTGACTTATGGAGGAGACACTGAGCTATGCGCAATCGGTTACGCAGATGCTAGTTTCCAGACGGATCGAGATGACTCGAAATCTCAATCTGGATTCGTTTTTACTCTTAATGGCGCTGCGGTCAGCTGGAAAAGCTCCAAACAAACAGTTATAGCAGATTCAACGACTGAGTCCGAGTACTATGCTGCTTCAGAGGCTGCGAAGGAAGCTATATGGATGCGTCAGTTCTTACAAGGACTAACTGTAGTTCCTAGTTCGAATGACCCGATCACCATCTATTGTGACAATAGTGGTGCCATCTTCCAAGCGAAGGAGCCTAAGTCCAGCAACAAGTCTCAGACGCAAAGGAAGGCTCACATGATCAGGATTCCGTGGAGCAGAAGGAGATAGTGATTGACAAGATTGCTACGGATGATAACATAGCAGATCCTCTCACTAAGCCATTGAGACAAGATAAGCATGAAGGGCACGTTAAATCCATGGGAATTAAGCGTGTTCCTGAGTTGTATTAGTTGTTTGTATGGATTTGACACTTGTATTTCCTAAAACTTCTAATAAAATCATCGTTTTGTTATATATATTGTTTTTCATGAGGGTTGTGCAGACAACGTTGAACACCTCAAAGTGAACTGAATTGCTTTATATTTTGTTTTGGTCCGTGATCGCCTGCACGAGCTGATAACTCTGGCAATCATTTTGTGACGTCGATTGATGGTGGGTTCAACGAGCCATAAGTCAAACTGTTGACTGATCGATCACAGATGCGGGTTTACTGAAATCGCGCAGGACATTTTGTGACGACAACATGGAGTCCTAAATGTTTCAGAACATTAGGTGCCTGGTCGTGGATAGGACATCCATAGTGTTCCTAGAGTCGATTCTTTTGACTATCGACTGTCTCTTGAGATTAAGGCAGATTTTGGGTGACTTTGGTTTCTTTCTCACGGTCGACCGTAACAGGAGGCCAAGCAGATTTTCACTGGGTCATTTCATGCTGCGCTTACATCTGCAGGATTCGAGTTGAGGGAAATATCCAAACTTCTATCGAGTTATAATATTTATTCTCAGGGCCACTCGAGGAGCTGTAACTGAAAATGCATGGCCATGCTCGAATATTGATTCGTTTATCAGTTAAGTTACTCTCTAGTCGGGGAAACCACTCTTGATTCTGATCGCTTGTGAACTACGACCTTTGAAAGTACGGACTTTGCAAATTGGTTTACATTGAGTGGGAGAAATTTATTATGGATATGAGAATCGGTTATCGCACCTACACTTGTACGGACAAGTGGGAGATTGTTGGGGTTAGTGTCCTCCACAGTGAGTGCAATAACATAAATAAATCTCTAAAGGTACACAGGGTACATTTGTATTTAATCAGTTGATTAACGTTTATCAATAACGGTTGGCTTGCTAGATAAGTTTGACGTTATTGTCATACAGATGGCGGTGATCAACTGGTCCCTAAGAGTCACACCTATAAGATGTGTTTGAGAAATATGATTATTTGAGAAAATGATCATATTGATGCCTTACTTAATGACTAAACGGTTAGTCAGTGTTGTTGACTAAAAGGTTAGTCAAATGTGACTAAAATGTTAGTCAAGTGTAATGATGTTACTGACTAAAATGTTAGTCAGTGGAATGTTGGTACGGCAATTTAATACTGATTAAATAATATTAGCTGAGACGAGTTAAAAGTAATTCGTGAATTGAATATAAAATGTTATATTTAATTATTTATAATGCAAGCTAATTAAATATAAACTGTTATAATTAATTAGTAAATTATAAATATAAGGATATTTATAATATATTATAGTCGGTCCATACAGATGACACTAGTAATAAATTGCATTATATTAAAAGCTAAAATGACCAAATACAAAAGTGTCCAAATATATTATGGATTACTTGGTCAAAAAGATAATGTATTTGAGGAGAATAAAATCTCCTCAAACACCTAGAGTTGGCCGGCCTTAGGAGATTAGGAGGGAGTATATTTACTTCCTAATTCTACTCTAATTCATCATTAATTCATTCACTATTTTACAACACAAAACCTCAAGAAAAGAAAAATCAGTTTTTCTCTCTTATTCTTCTAGCAATTCAAGGGCATATCTCAAATCATCTTGGGTGAGATAATTAGGAGATACCATCTTTTTGGTATTGTTCTTAGGCCAATTCTTAAGGATTAAAAGGTTAATTCTTATTCCTATTGTTTTATTTTGCAATTTCTATTTATGACTTTAAATCTTATAAAAGTTTTCATTATAATCCTGTGATTTTAATGGTCTATATACGGATATAAACCTACAGGGTCATCTGTCGACCCATCTATCCTAGACTCTAGCTTTAGTTTAGATTTCCTTTTTACGGAGGCTAGCTCCAAGCAATTTTCTGATTTGTCGAATAATTCTCTTCAAAATAATGAAATGAATAAATTTGCTTATGTCTTGTCTCAAGCTAAAACAAATAACAAAATACAAACAAACAAAAATCAACAAGCAACAAACAAAACACAAAATACAAAAGACACTAACTCATGCGAAAATGAACAAACAAATCAATCATTAAACAAATACATTGCAAACCTTGTCTCTCCCAAAACACAAGACCCTATCATCGAGGAAACCATAACCATAAACGTGGGAACCCCCGAAGAACCAAGGGAACTACAACTAGGAGCCTCACTAGACAAAGACGAGCGCGCCCAATTCACACAACTTCTGAGCGAATTCAAGGACGTATTCGCTTGGTCCTACAAAGACATGCCCGGAATCGAACGAAGCATCGCCGAGCACCGCATCCCCATTAAACCCGGTTACAAACCCATCAAGCAAAAGCTAAGAAGACTACGTCCAGAATGGTCCCTTATGGTCAAGGACGAAATCGAAAAACAACTACAAGCCGGTTTCATCCAAGTCATCGAATATCCTGAATGGGTCTCAAACATGGTCCCAGTCTTGAAAAAGAATGGCAAAATTCGAGTATGCGTTGACTTTCGGGACTTGAACAAAGCTAGTCCCAAAGATGACTTTCCATTACCCCATGTGGACGTCGTAGTCGACAACACCGCCGATCACACCCTCCTATCCTTCATGGACGGGTACGCAGGCTACAATCAAATCAAAATGTCACTCGAAGACATGGCAAAGACGGCCTTCATTACACCGTGGGGCACATACTGCTACACGGTCATGCCTTTCGGTCTAATCAATGCCGGCGCAACATACCAACGCACCGCTACAACCCTTTTACATGACATGATGCACAAAGAAGTCGAAGTTTACGTCGACGATATGATCGTGAAGTCAAAAGAGAGGAGTGGTCATATCACTAACCTCCGCAAGTTCTTCACGCGCCTACGACAATACAAAATGCGCCTCAATCCCCAAAAATGTACTTTTGGAGTTAAATCCGGTAAACTACTACGACACGTAGTGAGCCAAAGAGGCATCGAGGTCAACCCCTCGAAAGTCAAAGCAATTCTAGAAATGCAACCCCGAAGAACCTCGACGAAATTCGAAGTTTCTTGGGCCAAATCCAATACATCTCGCGCTTCATTAGCAAACTCACCATGATATGTGAACCAGTTTTCAAGAAACTCAAGAAAACCGACCACGATGAATGGGACGAAGAATGTCAAAAAGCGTTTGACAAGGTCAAGGAATTGCTAACTAACCCACCAGTTCTACGACCACCCCAAAAGGATTTACCACTATCCTTATACCTTACAACAACCCCCACCGCCATGGGCGCCATGCTCGCTCAAGAAATAAACGGCGAAGAACACGCAATCTACTACATTAGCAAGAAATTTCTCGATTACGAAACTCGATATTCACCCGTCGAGAAGAGCTGTCTAGCATTGGTATGGTCATCCAAAAAACTCCGTCACTATATGCTAGCACACCGCATTTAAGGTCTACTCAAAAATGGACCGTAAAGTACCTTTTCGAGAAACTTGCGCTTAATGGACGAATGGCCGATGGACATTGCTCCTAGCCGTCGACCTTGGCACGCACCCTCAAAGCAATCAAGGGACGAGCAGTCTCCGATTTCCTAGCAGAAAATGCAATCAACGAAGAACCAATCATCGACACAACATCCCTTCCAGACGATGGGATTTACAACATCAACCAAGAACAATGGGAGTTATACTTCGACGGCTCCTCCAACTATCGAGGATGTGGAGTAGGAATACTTATCATATCCCCGAATGGCGAACACACCCCCTTATCCATCAAACTGGATTTTGACGTAACAAGCAACGCCGCGGAATACGAAGCGTGCTTGCACGGTCTCCAAGCAGCGCTTGTACTCAACGCCCGCAACATAAGAGTCTATGGGGACTCCTCCCTCATAATCAACTAAGTATCCGGAGCATGGAAGATACATAATGAAAACCTGGCATTATACCAAAACAAAATACAAGAGCTCATAAACGAATTCTATCACGTAGAATTCATACACCTTCCTCGCGAAGAAAACCAATTCGCCGACGCGTTATCCAAACTCGCGTCACTAATCAACATACCCCCGGGAATGGCAACGCTACCCATTGTCGTGGAACGACGGAATGAAACCGCCTACATCCGTGACATTGAAACCGAGGAAGAGCAAACCGACCCTTGGTACCAAGCAATCATCAACTACAAAACAAACGGTGAATACCCACCAAACACCGACAAACGGGCCAAGCGAGCCCTACGCCTATTATCATCACAATTCGTGATGGAAATAGGCAAACTACTCAAAAAGACACCTCAAGGCACACTACTCTTGTGCGTCGATCACAAAAAGGGACACGAAATCATGTCCCAAGTACACGACGGCGAGTGCGGACCACACCTGAACGCACGAGCCATGTGCAAACAAATCATAAGGCTAGGATGGTACTGGACAACCATGGAGGCCGACTGCGCAAAGTACGTCAAGCACTGCCATAATTGCCAAATTTTTGCAAACGTACAACACATCCCTCCTTCAACACTATACAGTTTGACCTCGCCATGGCCTTTCTCAACCTGGGGAATCGACGTCATCGGCAAAGTTCAACCCGTGGGAGCAGGAGGACACTGCTTCATCCTCGTGGCCATCGACTATTTCACCAAATGGGTCGAAGCCGCATCATACCGTACGCTAGGCACAAAAGAGGTTGCAAAATTCATACAAAACAACATCATTTGTCGCTACGGCATACCCCACGAATTCATAAGCGACCAAGGCACACATTTCCAAGGAGAAGTCGAACCACTCCTCCTCAAATACAAGATACAACGACACAAATCATCACCCTACCGACCACAAACTAACGGCGCGGCCGAGGCAGCAAACAAAACCGTCGTATCAATCCTCAAAAAGATGATCGACACCTGCCACGACTGGCCCAACAAAATCCCATTTGCATTATGGGGATACCACACAACCATCCGCACACCCACAGGCATGACACCCTATTTCCTAACCTACGGAATGGAAGCCGTTCAACCTGTAGAAATCGAGATGCAATCCCTTCGAATTCTTATGGAAGCAGACATTCCTGAAGCCGAATGGGCACGCGAACGATATGAACAACTCATCCTTTTAGACGAAAGACGGTTACATTCACTAAGTACAGTCCGAATGTACCAATCTCGCCTACAACGTGCCTACAACAAACGGGTCAAGCCACGAAACATCAAAGTGGGTGACTTAGTACTCAAATCAGTCGGAGCACCATTACCAGTCGACCCAAGAGGAAAATTCAAACCCAATTGGGCCGGACCGTACTTGGTCAAGGAAATCCTTCCCGGAGGAGCCGTGAAACTAACTGACCTTGACGGCCAGGACTTCCGATTACCAACAAATCTTGATCAACTCAAGAAATACTACCCCTAAAAACACAAACAACTTTGCAATGCATTTCAAAACAAAACTCACTCTCGCATGGGTGAACTACGCTCGGTTTGATTCCACGCACTGTGGATACGTAGGCAGCTTTGCAAAGAGCTCAACCGAATCACACGAACTATGCCGGTTTGATTCCGTGAAACGCGGATACGTAGGCAACTTGTCAAAAGCAAAACCGAACTTCCTAACACGCAAGCCTAAAGCTTAAAAAGGTCAAGGGCGATGCATTCACAAAAAGACACGCTCAAAGCTTAAAAAAGTCGAGAGCACAGTCAACACAAAACAAAACAAAAATCCAAGTCCAAAGCTTAAAAAGGTCGAGGACTTAAGGACAGAACAAATCAAACAGACAAATCCAAAGCTTAAAAAGGTCGAGGATTTTAAGGCAAAATACGAATGTTCGAAGCTTAAAAAGGTCGAGAACACTTCAAAACAAACAAAAGAAAGCAACGAGAAGAGGCAAAAGCAAATTAATTCTATTTTATTACTTTATTTAGAATTTTTCGCAATTTAGAAATGAGCTAGGAACAAGCCTCCTTAGCCCTTTATTCAAATCTAAAACATGTATTTAAATAAAGGTAATTTTCTAAACAAAACAAAACAAACTACTCAAGTCATCCTCTGACGCTTCGGGTTAGCCTCTTCATCTTCAAGGGGTCGATCCGCCACAATTTTCGAACTAAGAACGGGAATAGATCTCTCAAAACCCGGGGGCTCGATCGGATCCTCGTCCTGCTCGACTGGGGGCTCTTCGATCCTTGGCCCTAGGCGATCTTTAACAGTCACCTTCGGTCCAAGCCTTTCCCGCGCCGGTCTCGAAGTAGAAGCATCCACACTAACAGCACAAAGATCACCCTAGTCTCTCCTTTCGCGCACCACCTCATACGCCAAGGAGGGCCTTGGCCCATTCTTTTCCCTCCTCCTTTGATACTCCCGTTCCTGAGGATCATTGGAACGGTACCACCGTGTATAGAAGTCCGTAACACGACTAGACTCTATATGCTCCGGAACAGCCCAAGTAATACGGTCCGACCATCCTCGGATCCAAGCATCAATCATCTGGTTGTTTAGCACAACAACCCCTCCAGCCTGAGTATCCTGCTCGGGTATGGTCTGAGCAAGCCCGATTTGCCTCTTCAAGCGCAGAGGATGAATCCACACCCCTCGTTCAAACCCGCACAACATCAACCCACGAGCCGCATTCGCAATGCAGGCGCCAGAATCGCCGTAATACCCCACCAAGACACATACCAACGAATGGAGCTCTCCTTCACAAACCCCTAGTAGTTTAGCGAACGCTCCCGAAGGTCACCCGTTCCATCTTTCGCGGCGTTGTCGCCGCGTATGAAGACACCATCAAGGGGAAGAGCTTTATACACACTTAGCCTCTCCATGAGCCAAATGTTGAGAATCCTAGCGCAACCCCTGTACGAGCTCAGACGATTAGCACAACGGTCGTCTAAGCCCAGTATGGTCTCCGCTAGGATCAACGCAGAAGGATCATATCCCGTTTCCATCTCTTCGACAACACGAGCATACCTCGCGTTTCCGAACACTCCATCTGGCATGGACCCCGCAAAAGCATACCGATGAACCAAACAAAAAGCAAGGGCCCTCCGCCTAGAACGGTCCGAAATACTAGTATCAACTTTATTCATGTATCGTTGACACAAGAGAAGCATGTTTACCTTGCCTCCCTCAAACAAACCTGCAGCCTGAGCATTTGTCATCCCAAGGAAGTTTCGCAACATCCCGTTGTAACAAAGCTCGCTCCTTACAACCACAGGAGTAGTCCGTTTCGACCACCCCGCAATGGCCGCAAACTCCTCTATCAAAGGACACACCTCTCCCCCGGGAAACCTAAACACATGCAAGCTAGGATCCCAGTAATCTAAACACGCATCCAGGAAGTCAAGATCGACTTTCATTTGGCGAAAGCCAATAAAAACACCCGCACCATCGTCATACACCGCCTTCTTCATCGCCGGACTTAGTGAGGAAGTCCACCTCTTCAAAAGAGCATCAAAATGCTCCACCATTTTCTTGAATACAAAAAACTTTTATAAATATACCTAATATATTTATGAGAGCAAAAACTTGTAGTAAAAGAAAAGAAAAGAAGTAATTGTGACTGAGGATTATGGCACGCACCCCCCCTCCTTATATACAAAACATATTACGGAATATGGAAACTCGGCATTACCAGCCACGCCGCCAGACCGCATAGCCCTATGCGGTTTGCAACCCAAACCGCATAAGCCTATGCGGTTTGACCCCTCAACCGCATAAGGCTATGCGGTTCAAGGGGCGGGTTTTCTCGCAATTTTCCTAATTTCGTCTTTCGTAAAACACCACAATCTACACTACCCTACGACATTCTCTTGTTGCTCCCCATGCAGCAACATTACACTTCACTTTAGCAAATACGATTCATCCCACGAGTCAACACATAACATTTTCGACATTCATGCAAGCTCATTTCGCATTTAAAATAAACTTTTCGCAAACGCATTTTCACAATCTAAAATCAACATCAATGCATCCCACTCGGGAATCACTTCATTTTTCAAACAAGCTTCCCAAACAGGTTCACAACTACAACCAAGTTCAAAGTTCAAGCTACAACGACATGTACACAAAGGTTCATACAATCTTTATTACACAAGTTCACTCAGGATGGCTACGACGATACTCGTCGAACTCGCGCCGAATCTGCGCTGTCTCAGCCCGGCTCTGACACAACTGAGCAGCCTGCTCAGCCCAAGCCATCCTCCACCTGTTGGCTATCCGCCATAGCTTCTTATGAGCCTCCTTAGCCACCTGTCATACACAACACAAAAAAACATTTCACATTTTTCTCCATTTTGCCTTAATTTCACTCAAATTAAGCCAAACTTAGGGGGAAGTTTCAAAAACATTTCACATCCTTCTCCATTTTGCCTTAATTTCATTCAAATTAAGCCAAACTTCGGGGGGAAATTTCAAAACAAAAGCAGTCAACCCCACTTTGCCTTAATTTCACTCAAATTAAGTCAAACTCGAGGGGGGTAACGCAAAAACACGCATCTCACTAGTTTGATCATCGCCATGTTTCATACCTCGATCAAACTGGGGGCTCACTCACATATACAACGACAAAGATACATACCTTCTTCACCCTGCCCGTCCAGCTGTCCATGCCCGCGTCAGTGGTCACCGGCAAGTACGTCGGCAAAGTGAAGGTACGACGGCCTTGCAGGCTACTCGTCGTACTCAACGGTGGTAGGAAAGTCACCAGGCTGCTCCGCCATCTCGGGATCAAATTCCTACAAAACAAGTTCAAAACGCACACGTCAGGGAAATTTTTCGCAAAAATTACCCTACGCACCCTCAAACGAAGCAAGCATACCTCAATCGGCCCACAAGCAAGCCGAGACTGAGCAAACTGGCCATAGTCTTCCCAAGGACAGAGAAGACTCATCGACTCTCCTTCCCCGTACAACGCCACCGATCTGGCGGAAACCCTCGCTCAACAGGACCCTCGGCGGGTCCTACGCACCACCGAATCGCCACCCCGCTGCTGAAAGACTAAACGCAGCTCCCAAGATACCGGCCCATACGGCGTCGCCAAAGCACTGGGTCTCGTGATCGCAACAGCGCCGATGCCTTCAGGAATACCCGCATACTGGCCCCACGGGAACGGCACGAACTACAAAAACAAAAACACAAACAATCATAAATACAATCATTTTAAGTACACGCTATTTAAAATGGTTCAAGCACAAACAGATCAAAGCGCATCGGTTGACGGTCCGAACCTCGTCATACGACGACCGCTAAACGCAAAGACGGTTGCACGTACCCCAATCGCATCTGCCGGATATACCCGCGGAATCGTCACAGCATGTGGAGGCAGCAGAAAAGGAAAATGGCTAAGAATCCACGACTGCACACACAAAAAACAAAAACACGTTACAAAAGCACGTTACAAAGACAACAAAGACAAAGACCAAAAAAAAAAACAATGCACCTAAAACAAAAAAAAATCAACACGTACCTCCATCAAGAATCCAGGCGAGACCAAGGACAGTCTCGACCCTCGATCCATGACCCGCGGTCTCACGGCATCCATACAGAAACGAATGCACAAACCCAGAGACGGCACACTACCAACGTCCCAATTGCACTCCAATCCAGGAGATGCATAAGTGACCGACGCCGACGCCCGCCACCCTTATCGCCGGCACACGGCTACCGACAAACCACCACAACCACATACTAGCATTCTGCTCGTCACTCCACTCCGAGGGGCCATCCTCGGTCTTCCCCTCAAAGTACTCCAAGATGTAGCACGTCTTGAAAATGTAAGGTGGAGCACCCTCACAAATCACCTCCAAACCACCGCCAATCGCAGCGGTCACAACCTCGCCCACAGCGGACGGCGCAAACTCGAAGCTCATGTCACGGTCTCAAACGGCAGCGGCCGGGTTATGACCGCATACTCAGACTAGGTAATGCCTGGCCTCAAAGCCGGGCATATGGAACGTCGTCGTGGTATCCCGACTGCCCAGAAGGCCACGATCAACATCAGGGTTCGCGGCCGCTTCTTCCCCGCAATCTCCCTCCAATGGCCGACCAGCGGGCCAAAGCACTACGCGACCCAAGCTTGCGCTCTCGGCGAAAGCTTCTCCTCCAGCACACATCACGGATGAGACGCCCGAGAAGGTCCTCATCGAGCCTTTCGGCCAACCCATCGTCGCTCGATAGGAAACGTGTCTCTCCGGAGCAAGTAGAAGGTTATGGCCATCCCAACCCTTGGCGAAGGCCCTGTTCACGCGTGATTTTCGCGGCCTAGAGCTACTCGCTCTAGGCGCAGCCTCCTCAGCCTCCTCCTCGACATCCATCCCAGCCTCTATCTCGTCAACTAAAGCAAGCGCATCCGCCTCCTCCTCCTCAGGATCAGGCACAGGGACATTCCTCCCACGACCTCTACCTCGTGACTGACCACGTCTCGTGCGCAAGTCACGAGGGTCAGCATCCCTCTCACTACGCGTACGCCTCAAACTACTCGAGCTAGAGGCTCCCTCAGTCCTCGAGCTAGTACTCTAACGGGATCTTGATCTCGTAACACGGCTAGAATCCTCTCCTGCAACCAAACACAACCAATACATACAACTATAATACATGCAAGCATACAACTTGGCATACACATACACAAATATACACAAATAATACGCACATAATACATATACATCCCTTAACACATTGCGCTATACGCCCTACAGAGCATTTTTAGGCCTAATTCACAATTAAGCCGAAAACCGTTCTCTACATTTCAAAATTACAGCTTTATGGTTTCTACGCGCCATAATAGTCCCCAACAACAACCCATTACAAGCAATTGCATTTTGGTCACTCCGATCAAAAACCCCCAATTCGCCTTAATTACTCCGTATAACTACGACTTAAGACGGCGATTTGAAAGCCTTAACTCGACATTTTCGCAAAACTAACGCTATAGGCATGCTATACACGCTATGGGCATCCTACACCGAAGTTTAATTGAAATTCCGGGTCGGAAAATCCGGGTTCGTTTTCGGGCCCGACACCTAATTTGGACGTTTTTCACACAAAGACGGTCTAAATCACAATCAATTCACACATACACGTTCACATGGCATAATGCAACACAATGACGTTAATTTCAAGCATCCAAACGGCAAATTTCAAGCAAAACTTGGGTTTTCATGCAAAACCCGTCTTTTCAACATTTCAAGGCAAAACTAGCTAATTACAACGATAAATAACGTAAAAGCAAGTTAAAATGGAGCATTACCTGGTCCCATAGCAAGGCAACGCAAGAAAAACGAGCAAATTTGGTTGAGAAATCGAAAAATGGTGTTTTTAGAGCAAGAAAACCGTAAATGAGTTATGAGCCTCACTCACGACATCCTCGAGCTTTAAACAGCTCTCCCAGCCACAGGGGGAAACCGCATAAGCTTATGCGGTTTGCACCCTGAACCGCATAGGCTTATGCGGTTCCTGCCTCTGGTTTTTCTCCGGTTTTTCTCGTTTTACGCCTACTTTTGAATTCCTAATTCATCTTGGCCCTAATACAACTCCAAGTACGTCCCGTGCTTGGGTTGAGGCGTCACCTACAGTCCGCCATACGCGTATATTAAGCATTTAATGTACGGTACAGAAGCAGAAGCACCAACGCTCTTCACGAGCATTACACCTTTTTTTCCTCAACGGAAGGCAATCATGTGCAACTACGACTACATAGACACTCCTCGGCGAGCCCAAGCACAAGCACCCTGCAATACACACCTAACTCCAAGCACTCCACTCTACATAGACACTCCTCGGCGAGTTCAAGCATTACACGAACGCTCTTTCACGAGACCTACACCTACATAAACACCCCTACTCAATTATACACCTCACGCATACCCGAACATCTTACAAGCACATGCACCCCTGCACTTCAGCCTTATACACATGCAATACGAAGACATTACAAGCAGCAATGACATCCGACGATACCAAGCATATACAAAGGCACCATCAACGATAGTACAACAAGCACGACGAAGACATCCAGCAGGCCGGCAGGCCCTTATAGCATGCACGGACCGCCAAGTCCTTAAAATGCGCACGCCCCTCCCCGCTAAGCCCGGTTTGAAGTCCTCGTCTCACCCATGGACACATGCTTGCCCGCCGATCAGATCGAGACTGTAATGGTCCGGATATGGTCGTAGGAGTTTGACTAGCGCTCTAGTCCGAGCTCAGTCAAACTGGGGGCTCTGTGGATACCCATATCCGTACCCTCCCACACAAAACCCTGTGATGTAACACGGACTTCTATTACGCATGTTTAACGTTGACTTAAACGGTTCTAACTAATGTCGAATTCATTTTGAGTCGTTTTAAATGTTAAAATGATTTAGGTCGCTTTACATCGCTTTAAATAAACGTTCATTTTGTCCATTTGGAGTCTAGCTAGGTCCTTGTCCTGCTTCATCTGGCATAAGCTTCGCATTTGCACTACAATTAGCCCTTTTACATTAACAAGGTCTAATTCAGCATTCCTAAATTCCTAAATTTAGGCCCGGTGGCTAAATCTCCCCTTTAGCCCCTCTTACACAAAATACGGCTTCACGTCTTACCTTATTTCACAAAAACTACGCAAATACACCCTTTTCATTTTTCCGGGTCTCGGGCCCGAAACCGAGCCCAAACCCAGCCTTTGGCCCGCACTCCAAAGCCCTGAACATCACAAAATATCTCAGAAATATCCCAGTTGTTTTCTTGAGCTACACGTTTGAGATTATCACGTAATCTTTCAAAGATATAATTCAACCGAAACTAGGAAACTAGGCTAAAACCACACCCTCGAACCGCATAAGCTTATGCGGTTTGGTTGGGCAACCGCATAAGCCTATGCGGTTTGCCCTGGCAACCGCATAAGGCTATGCGGTTTCTAGGCCTGGTTTTATCCCCGGGTTTTCTAATTTTTCCGAGGTTTTTAGTATATATACTCCCCTATACCTCGACCTCAGAAACACAATTCACAACCAGAATACATCTTTTCTTCACAACTTACACCTAGCTTTCACATCATACACCAAAACACTCACAAAAGCCTCAAGCACTCAAATCCTTGAGTTCAACACACCATCCCGTGTTGAATTCATCCTCCTTTTAAGTTCAAGAAGCGAAGCTCTGCCCAGATCTGAAGCGTCAGGACAAGGTAGGTACCGATCCACTTGGATCAAAGCTTTTTCTTATTTTCTATGGACTAACAAAGGGGTCTACACTTTAGCGCCCCCCCCCGGCTTTGGCACCCAGTAGCGCTTGCACTCCAAGTGTTCTATTTACTTCGGGTACACTCCATATCCGATGACACGCCAAAGTCGCATAAGCAACCGACCCTGATAAAATAAACCAATGGACAATTGAACTTTATTTTATTTGCATGCATCTTGCACCTTCTTATTTTGCATTAAAATCAACTTAAACAATGAATTCGACCTTTAACTGAGCCGTATTCGTTAACAAGTTAAACATGCTAAACTGAGGGTTTTAATCAATCTTTTTGCATCTGCATTTGCATTCTTTTACAAACTTATCGCACTTGTACGTAGCGATAACATTAGCTCAATTATCATCTTACAAGGATTGTTCTAGGTCAGTAGAGGCTATTTTTACATAGGCTTTTCTAAAAGGTTTTCATAAATCATTATTTGAATTAACTCTTTTTCTAAAGTACCCTCACCCCGAATCCAATCTGGTTTCACAAGCCTTAGATCTAGGGGTGTCGGCGTGCTCCAAAATCTAGGACATGTTTTTAACTTAGAACATGGTAGCAGGTTCCTAATTTCCGCGATAATTAGGTGGCGACTCCATAACAGTTCTTAAAGGTTTTTCCAACTTAATCTTTTTTAACTTTAAATTCCGCCCTTAAGCAAGACGCCGAGTTGGGTCCCTCGACGCGGTTCCCGGGTTCCACACTAATATAAATTCCCACATTGCGTCCCATATCGGTTATGAGATGAGAGTTGGTCTTGTTTATAAGGTTAGGGGCTACTCCTCCTATTGCCAATTGGTTTTAGGATGGAACCTCCTAGACCTTATAAGCGGACTCTCTCATACTCTCGGGTGTGGCCCAGGCCCGTAGAATTTAATATGGTATCAGAGCTCATGGTTGTGTGACCTGGGACTCTCGTTAAACTGGGCCTTTGTGTGTAGCTGGAAGAGAGGACAATTTCCCCCCAGTTTGCGTAATACAGCTGGAAGAGAGGCAACTGCCCCCCAGTTTGGTTTGAAAGTGGGCTCGCGTGTGAGGGGGCGTGTTGGAGATGGATCCAGCTTAATATAAATTCCCACATTGCGTCCCACATCGGTTATGAGATGAGAGTTGGTCTTGTTTATAAGGCTATCCTAGGGGCTACTCCTCTTATTGCCAATTGGTTTTAGGATGGAACCTCCTAGACCTTGTAAGCGGACTCTCTCATACTCTCGGGTGTGGCCCAGGCCCGTGGAATTTAATAGAAACTGACCAATAACAACAATGACGACATCAGCGGACACTAAACAAAGGACAATACAACAACAAAAAAATAACGACAAAGAACAGATTTAAATGCGTAGTACAGTTATAACAAAAAAAACAACTACACTGTGATAAATGAATAAGAATAGCCTTTACAAAGTTTTCTATGACAAAGAGCTTCATGATAGAAAATGTGACCAGAAATGTGTTCAAGAAGATAGTCACGTGAATGAGGTGCTGCAACGATTACATTGTCAGGGAAAATGAAGAACAATATGAAGTATGAAGTAATATGTTGAAAATGTAAATCATCAACAAAATTTGGGATACATAACCTCAATGTTTGACTGCCTACGAGCTGGTAGGCACACAATCAACTTTTAAGCTTGCTTGCTGATTTTCATATGAGACATAGATACGAACAAGCGAGAATCAAAACCTCCAGTATTGTAAATTTGATTTACATGGTGTTGCTAACTATTTGCTAATGCAAACTAATAACATATAAGATGCATAAATCAGATTAAGGAAGGTGTTCATTGTTTTCATTTCACAACGTCTAACTTGTAATTGAATTAAATTATTCTCCGTAGTATCTCATTGAAATCATTGACACTTGACGATGATTACAAAGACAATGTCAACATCAGATTAATTAATGGAATTGATGTCAATGTATATGTATTAAACATATTCAAATATGATAGGCACAAACATGCATTGGACATCTATGTAGACTGTCAAACTAACACACCACTGTCAATGTAATGACATCAAGTGATCAAACACATCCTTAAAAATCCCTCGGTCACTGCCTTTGACCGTTTCTCTTCCATTGTAAGAAAGTATAAAAAGAGAATTATAATTAAGTGATCATTATACTTACATAACCAGGCTAAATATTGTCAAGGAAACAATAAATAATTACTCCTACGTCAAAAATCATGCCCTCACCTCTCTATACCAAATAATGGATACACCGATCTGACTATGGAGTTTAAGATTTCCCCACATTTTTCCTTTTCATTGCCAAACCTATTAAACCAAGAAATTCAAATGATTAATCATTTAGGCTTTCTAATACCAATACATTAAATCAAACAACGAAAATTATTTACAAATCCTTCGAACGAATCAATTCAGAAAGAAAACTTAAAACTCGTAGACATTACTTTCTATGCTACCTACTTCTCTTTTGGCTAATTTTTCATCAATATATACTTGGCTACTATCAATGCAACCAGCTTGCCTTTTTGATGATTTTTGTGTATGAAAACTAAACAGAAAACTCAAAACATGTAAACACTATTTTCCCAACAAAATATACATAATTGTACAGAACATGACAAATATACCACGAGAGAAAAGCCTACAAATTACATTGATGACGAACATCGCTGTGGACAAGGGATTTTGATCCACGCTAAACGAATAGCGTTTCAGCTTAGACAAGATTTTTTTTCAAAAGAGATAATATCTAAAATTGTTTAGGATTATTCTAACCTTAAACGAATAGCTTTTTAGCTTGGAGGAGATCTTTTTTCAAAAGAGCTAACATCGGAAAAAAAATGTTTAAGATTATTCTAACCCTAAACGAATAACGTTTAGCTTGGAGGAGATCTTTTTTCAAAAGAGCTAAAGTCGAAAATTATTTAAGATTATTCTAATCCTAGAAGGAAAGCGTTTGAAATGGACAAAAATCTTTGTTTTTAGGAAAAGATAGTGTTGGAAAATATTTAAGATTATTCTAATCCTAAAAAGACAAAGATTTCGAACAGGAATGATTTTTAGAGGGAAAGTATTTCAACTTAAGTCAAAAATCGTTTCAAAAGAGATATTCAAGATTATTCTAGTCCTAAAGACAAAGATTTAATTAAAAGGAAACTTTTGGAAAATATTTGGTGAAAAAGATGACAGTTTGACTAAAAAAATGAAAAACAAGGCTTTAGAATTCACAGAGCAATTAGTCATACGCAGTTCAAGGATGCAATGCATGAGCTAGACTATTCTAAGTCTCGAAAAGGGTCCATGCCAATGATCCCACGTTGTTAGGTAACCTACGCAACCACCATAAGTTTGTAACTATATGGCGAGAGTGCGGTTGCTAACCTCGGCGGAACCACCTTGGTATTTAAACCAGACACAGTGAACTTCATTTCCCTACTTTGAGGTCGACCCAAAGGGAGAAATGGTTCGAATCCTAACAGTATGACGCATAAAACAACATAAAAAAAAAAGTACTCTAAATAGCCATCGTTTTACTTTTCAAGCTTCACTGTCCCCAGTGGAGTCGCCAAATTGTGGACAAGGGATTTTGATCCACGCGATGTTTTATTTCAAAAACATTTTCATTTGAAAAGAGAGTCGCCACTAAATTTTATATGGAATTTAGAAAACCAATTTTAGAGAAAATGAGTTCGTGTGAGTTTACGTGTTAGGAAGTTTAAAAGAATTTCATTAATTTAACGCCTAACCCCGCCCGTTATAAAAAACGGTCTCTACTAAATAAAACCATGGCTATTCTGAGTACACATGCAGATATGCAAGCAACGTTTTAACCCTAAATAAAAAAACATCCATTCTATGTCGTTTAATGCACATATGATTTCGTCAAAGTTATTCAACATGGGTTCATTTACTATTCTAGCAAACAAAGAAAAGAAGCAGACACTACAAAATAACAGCTGTTTTGCGACGGCCAAATTCCGTCGCAAATGGCCTAAATCCGTCGCAAATGTCCATTTGCGACGAACTGTGCGCGTCGTTTTTATTTGTCGCAAAAAAACTTGTGCGACGGAATAGTCCGTCGCAAAATTATTTTGCGACGGAAAAATCCGTCGCAAACTTAAAAATCCGACGCAGACAAGGGAAGCAAACTCGGTCGCAAATAAGCGTTGAAATCCGTCGCAAATGGGTCTTTGCGACGGGAAATTCCGTCGCAAATATATGCGACGGACTTATTCCGTCGCAAATTGCCTGGGTAATTTGCGACGGATGTCCGTCGCAAATCCTTAACAATCCGTCGTAAATAGTGCTGTATTTTGCCGTAGCAATTTTTTTTTTTTTCCCCACTAAACCCTGCATTTACAATCCATTTACGGTGTTCAATACACCCAAAATACAGCCAACAACCAACACAAAACACACAACATCCATATATTAACATAAGGTGTCCGTCAAAGACACCCAAAATACACAGTCTAATAAGTTAAACCGTTTCAGTTTTCAAATTTTAACAACAAACATAATCAGCACAACCCTAAATCTGCCCCGCCACTACCACCAGCGCCGTCAAAGGGTCCGCGCCTGAGAAAGTCATCCCCTTGGTTGCATGTCGGAGGAGGCTGCGTGTTCAGGCGTTGAGACTCCATGTCTTTGCTTCAATCGCCAACCTTTGAGTTTTTGATTGGTTCTCTTGTGTAAGGCGGGTCAGTAGGCCGGGAGCATACGTGGAGTGCTCTCCAGCAGACGAGTGACGAGGGGGCGGACGCTCGTAAAACAAAGAAGTCGCAGAACCCGTGCCGTAGACACGTCCTTTCTTGTCGTGTCCGCCGACAACCTCGTAGTACAATTGGTTCTCGTCGTCGGGAGTGTCATTTGGGTATTACGGACCTCCTCCACTCGTGGTCAAAGCGGTCCTAATAATAAAATACAAAATATAAAACTCGTTAATTTAACTAGATTGTAAATAACAATATAATCAAAAAATTATTAGTTAAGTATAAATGAAATCTTACAAATATACTCTTCACTTTGCCACTTATGAAACCTTGAGTCTTTTCGAGGTCTTTGACTTCTTTACGAGCTCGGGGACAGACATGGGTGTCTTAGTTCCTGCACACTGTACATAAAGAAATTAATTAACGGTTACTTATTAAACAAAAATACATACACACGTTCAAAATACACACACACACACATATATATATATATATATATATATATATATATATATATATATATATATATATATATATATATATATATATATACATAAATAAATAAAGTTAATAATACGAACCGCTCTGTCGACATATTGCATCATATCTTGTCGACCCATAGTGTGCGTCCCCGCAGCTTTTCCACCTTCCCCCTGTGAGCAACGGTTTTTCGACTGGATCTCCGCCTTTTTCTTCGTTTTCTAAATCAATAACATATTTAACGATAAATTAGTAGACGTATGTATATACGTATAATATTTAGCGATAAATTAATTAAAGTTGTAAGTTTCATAATTACCCCGTCAGCCTTCCACTTTAGATATCCCTCAAAAAGCCTTTGATCCACCTCAATCCACGATGTACCTTAAATTCGATCTGCGATTTATAATTAACAAACTTTACGGCATCATAGATGAGGCGAAAAAATAATGTATCTAATAATACGTATATGAGTTTTTCATACCCTTTTGGTGGATCCAGTCGGGAAGCCTTTTCTTCACGTCCGCAAAGAACTTCTTCTTTATTTCGGCTTCGTGTTTTTGCTTGTACTGGTAGTTATGCTACGTTCATATTTTCATAAAAAAATTGAATCAACAATACGAGGGATATAATTTAAAAAGTTTTAAAAGTTTTAAAATTAAATTAATAATAAGGGTAAATTAAATATTATTACCCTGAAAGAGTTCCACCACCTCTCTTTCTGCTCCTCCGAAGCCGAAGACCAATTGGAGCAATTAGGTCATCGTAGAAATTACTGACTGCGAACTTTAGTCTTCACGGGGCCGTCTTTAAACCTGCATCAACATATATAACATACGGAAATCATTAGTAGTATATGTAACAATATTATATTAAAGTAATTAATTAAATTATATAATTAAGTATTAAACAAATTAATTTACAATTAAGCATTAAACGACTTACCATATGCCGTTAGGATCTAATGTGGGTAGAAACCTCCGTTCATTGACCATAAGCTCGCCTATCTCGTCTTGATCACCAAAACGGTTCTCATCATCCGGATTATTTGGAGGTGCACCGCTTCTGCTTCCCTGGTATCTTGTATTCACCATACTACACATGCAAACGTTAACACATGTATATATATAAACTTATGTATATATTAGAAATGTCTTCTCAAAAAAATAAAATATATTAAATTGATTACAAATTGTAAAATTACATAATCAACACACGTTAAAGCGTCTAAATCTAAGCTAATCACTCTCATCTGAACTATTAGCTTCACTATCATCGTCATCAGGAAACAGTTCCCCAACTTCTTCTTCATCCTCATCCGTGTCATCTTCAAACTCGTCACACTGCTCATCTTCTGTCGAGTCTTCCTCAATGGGCTCATCTTCGTCTGCAATAAATTCAGTCATGTCATTCTCGTTCTCAGGCATGTCAGTCTCGTTCTCATAATCCTGATTATGACCGATAGGAATACTACTGCCATCATCTTCATCATCGACATTAGGGGCCGATAACTCCGGTGGATTTGTAACAACGGCCTCCTGATAAGCATTATCCTCCGCGGAGGCATCAACGATCAACTTCGCTTTCGTTTTGAAGACAACTCTCCACTGGTCTTTGTCTCTCTTAAGACTTGGATATGGTGCATAACACACTTGCTCAACTTGATATGATAACACAAAAGGATCGTACGTTGGGTATTTTCTACCACGATGAACTTCAACGATTTTGTACTCCTTGTGTATATTCATACCACGTTCTGAGTTGTCAAGCCAATCACATTTGAACAAAACAGTCTTGTAGAGCTGCTTTGACCCAACATATTTCAACTCAATCACCTCTTCAAGACTTCCATAATAGTCAGCACCATCAACAGAGGTTACACCTACTCCATTGTTTATTGTACTTTTCTCTATGTCGGTGCGACCATTGAACGTTCTGAAGTTGTACCCATTGATTGAGTATCGCTTCCAAGTGTCGACTTCCCTTGACGGTCCAAGTGCTAACGCCTTCTGTAGATCGTCTTTCAAAAACGGCTCCTAATGAAGAATTTATTGCGCTTTATTATTTGTTACACAATTTTATACACTTTATGAGTAAAATATTAATAACTATTATGTCACTGTATATAGTACTTACTTGTTGCTTGAACCACATAGGATATTCGTTACTGAACTTACTCCAAACATCAGCCAACGGAGTTCCAGGGTGTTGTAGAAGGATAAAACTCTCAAACATCCTATATAATAACATTACTTGTTTGTTAATTTGAAAAAAAAAAAGTTAATTATAAAGATTTATTCACGTTAATTATAAACTTACAGTTCATAAGGCTTAAGGATCTCACAGTTAGACAACACGTATTTGTGTGCACAATTGTATTCTTTGTCATCCAGAAATCGAGTGCGACACTTTCCAGTGGTTCTTCCACCATGGTCAGTAAACATCTCTGGTAGTTGGTCGTCAACATCGGAACGTCGACTGGATCCAATGTCAAGATCTCGCACCTTGGTGTCTACATGCTCTTTATAATAAACGGAACAGAAATTTGAAATTTCTTCCAACAAAAACGCATTGCCTATGGATCCTTCAACATGTGCCTTATTCCCAATTTTTCGTTTCAAGTGATTAAGAAACCTTTCAAATGGATACATCCATCGATATTGGACTGGACCGCCCACTCTAAGCTCGTAAGGCAAATGAACTGGGGTATGTTCCATCGAGTTGAAAACGAAGGTGGGAAGATTTTTTCCAGCTTGCTTAATATTTACTGAATATTATCCTCAAGACGATGTACATCGGAAATTGAAACTGTAGTGGCACACAAGTCGCGGAAAAATTGACTTATCTCCGTTAAAGCTTTCCATTCGTTCTTTGGAATTAATTCTTTCAGAGCAACCGGCAACAACCGCTCCATAAACACGTGACAGTCATGACTTTTCATGCCACGGAGGGTGAAGTTTTTATTGTCAACACATCTACTTAGATCCGATGCATACCCGTCTGGAAACTTTAACTTCATAAGCCACTCGCAAAGAACCTTTCTCCGCTGCTTATCTAGGACACACTTAGGATCAGAGCGCTTTCGACAATGAATCGTCAAATCTGCCTTTGCTTTAGGACCATAACACGTCTTGCTCTTGTCGTCCATAATTGTGTTAATTGTCTGCTCAAAGAAGTTCTTCTCAATGTGCATGACATCTAAGTTATGACGAATTAACAACGTTTTCCAATAAGGAAGGTCCCACAATATACTCCGTTTCCACCATCCCAACTTTTTAGCTTTCAAAGCCTTCAATTGAGCTTCACTTGCATCAATCACAGTGGGTAGAGGTTCCACAATTTTCCAGACTTCGTCCCCAGACAACAATTGTGGTCGCAAGATCAAGTTCCACGGGTTTTTTCTTCAAAAAACTCTTATCCTTACGATACGGGTGGTCGGCTTTCAAAAACTTTCTATGACAATCGAACCAACTCCACTTCCCACTATGCTTAAGCCAGAAACACTTATTTTTATCACCACAATAAGGACACGCCTTTCCTCCCTGAGTTGACCAACCAGACAGCATGCCATAGGCGGGAAAGTCGTTAATTGTCCATAATAGTGCAGCTCTAAGTTGAAAATTTTGTTTCCTTGACACATCGTAGGTGAATACTCCAGTTTCCCACAACTCTTTTAATTCTTTCACCAACGGCTGGAGGTATACATCTAAATTTTTCTTTGGATTGTTTGGACCGGGGACAATTAAAGAAAGAAAAATGAATTGTCTTTTTAGACAAAGTGAAGGAGGAAGATTGTATGGCGTTAACATTACAGGCCAAGTCGAATACGGTTTACCGAACTGAGAGAAGGGTGCAAATCCATCCGTACAAAGCCCTAATCGAACATTTCTACTCTCACTTGCAAAGTCAGGGTATGTCGAATCAAAATGTTTCCAAGCCTCACCGTCAGCCGGATGAGCCATAGTACCACCTACTCGAGAATTCTCTGCATGCCATCTCATTTGTTCGGCTATATGTTTAGTAGCATACAACCTTTGAAGACGAGGGCCAAGTGGAAAGTAGAGGAGTGATTGTTTTGCCACACGTTTTCCCCGTTCATCTGAGTTTGGTTTATATCTTTGAAGACCACATTTTCGGCATGCATCTAAATTCTCGTCTTCTTCCCAAAACAACATACACCCTTCATCACATGCATCTATCTTTTCGTGGGGTAATTGAAGACCTTTTAACAATTTTTTAGCACTATAAAAATCTTTGGTCATTTTGTTATTTTTTGGGAAAGCGTCTCCAAGCAGACTACTAACCGAGTCGACAACCCTATGAGGCAGTTGTGGTCACACTTCAACGTAATTATTCTAGAAGCAGCTTCCAACACGGACATGGGACTTCTTTCAAACAAAGGCTCATCAGCCTTGTTTAACATATCAAAGAAAGCTTTTACTTGAGGGTGTGGTGCTTCGTTTACTTCATCAGCATTCAAGGCTTCTTCTCTAATGGTATCCACCTCATCTCGTAAAGCGTCATTTATCATTTCCCGATAAGGATTATCAACCACCGTACGCATAGGTCTATCATCTACGGGAAAATCCTCTCCGTGACAAAACCAACTAAAATAATTACTCATAAATCCTTTTTTAATCAAGTGGCTTTTGACATCGAACTCATTGAAAAGTCTAGCGTTGCCACAATTAACACATGGACACTTAATCTTTTCGCCATTACGGATGAACTCTGGCAAAAGTTTAGCATGTTCGATGAATTCGACAACACCATGAGCAAATCCCACTTTCACTCGTTTATTATCATCCAAACGGTCGTACATCCAACTACGTTCAATTCTCTTCATTGTCAATCCGTCGACAAAAATAAACTTGTTATAAATTATTAATTGAATTTCAAAAACTTTGAAATAATTTGTTTTTTTGAAAGAACGAGTAGTCATAGGTAACTTCTTATCTCTCCAACCTAAACCCATCTTTGAATGACCAATATCACTAACAAATAGTTACATTTATTTATGTAATGGTAAAAATTTCGGCAGCAATTCGCATCAGTTCTCCAAATACACAAATAATTCGAGTTTCCTCAAAATATATGTATCCGGAGAACATCTGCTTAAAAATTGCCACCGAAATTTTTACTATCACATAAACAAATGTAACTACTTGTCACCTAAGTGATATTGATCATTCAAAGACGATCCAAAATGGGGACTATTCGAGAATTACTCCTAATGAATAATTCTCGAATGGGTATACTACGGTCAACGCAAAAAATTTGGATTTAAAACATTTTTATAAAATACATAACTTTAATAAAATACACAATCACATTATGTCATGCATACTATACCCAACACATTAATAATTATCTACCAACGGCTCTAAAATCACCGTAAATCAACCTATCAGTGGCTCTACAATTCTCTAAAATACCCTAACAATGGCTCTACAGTTCTCTAAAATAACTTAACAATCACTTTATAACACTAATTCAACTTAAAATGGCTCTACAAGTCTCTAATTAAACATTAACACATAATCTAATCAAACTAATCAATTAAACTACTAACAAACTAAATTAATTAAACTACTAATCATCAATTAAACTAATCAATTAAACTAAACTAAATTAATTAAACTAATTAATCAATCAAACTAATCAATAAATTAATTAATCTAATCAAATCAAACTAAACTAATTAAACTACAAAACAATTAATCAAACTAAATCAAACTAAACTAATCAAACTAAACTAATTAATCAAACTAAATCAAATCAAACTAAACTAATTAATCAAACTAATCAAACTAATCAAACTAAACTAAACTAAATTAATCAAACTAATCAAACTAAATCAAATCAAACTAAACTAATCAAACTAAACTAATTAATCAAATCAATAAATTAATCAATCAAACTAAATTAACTAAAAAATCATACCTCCTTCGCCAAAGTATTACGGCGGAACGGTGCCGGAGTGGGACGTGATGAGGCGGCGGTGGTGCCGGAGTAGAGGGGGCGGCGAGGTGGGGCGTTTGGCAGGGTGGGGCGTGGTCAGGCGGCAACAAGGGGGACCAACAGCAGGGTGGGCCTTCGTGGAGGTCCGGCGGCGTGAAGGGGCGGCGGCGTGGTGGTCGGCGGCGTGGTGGTCGGCGGCGTGGTGGGCGTGGTGAGCGTCGTCGTCTCGAGTTCACTACTCTCTCTCTTTTTTTTTTTTTTTTTTAAATAACCGACGGCAATAATGAAAATAAAAGGCTGTGAGGGGTTTTTTTTTTAGTTTTGCGACGGAAAATTTGCGACGGACCATAAATCCGTCGCAAACTCTGACGTATTCAAAGATGCCAAGGAATATTCCTTGGCATCTTTGGCATTTGCGACGGATTTATTGTCCGTCGCAAATGTTCCGTCGCAAACTGTTTCGCGCTTAATAATATTTTAACGCCAATAATTGGCGGTACACTATGCGACGGAACTTGCGACGGATTTAAAATATTCCGTCGCAAATTCCGTCGCAAAACAATTGGCGCGTTCCTAGAATTGGCTCCAATTATTGGCGGGTATTCTTGCGAGGAATTTGCGACGATTTTACGGTCCGTCGCATTTATGCCGTCGCAAATGATATTGTCCGTCGCAAAGCAAAAGTTCTGCGAGGGATTGTTTTGTCCGTCGCAAATGCCGTCGCAAAACAGCTGTTTTTTTGTAGTGAGAAATACTTACCGACAGCATAAGATAGATTAACAAACGTTAGCGGCAGACGAATAGAAATAATCAAACATGACTAATATACAAGCAAGTATAAACGACTAACATGAACAAATACTCCATACGAATACAAAGAATCGACAGACAATATGCAAACACAACCACACGTATAAACCAAAAAAAATCAAGTACAACTAAAAGGACATGCAGACATAAGCAAGTTGTTGTGACAAACAAAAACAAACGTACCAACTAAATATCAATTAAACACAACTACTAATCAACTAAAATAATCAAACAAGTGCTTAAATAAACAAATCCAACTAATACACACAAATAAAAGCAGACAACATAAGTACAACGTAGAAGCTTAAGTCACACAAACTCACATGTCAAATAAAAACACAGTTCAAGCCTTGATAAGCGAAATAGCGTGGGTACTCAAACACGACGTATATGAACCTAAATTACACCATCCTACACAACTCAAGATTTAATAGACGGAGCAAAACCAGCAAACAACAGAAATCACGCAATACGCGGCTTTACATGATCAACGAAGCTAAACACTATACAAACGCTAAACGATGAAATAAAATCACGATAACTAGAATGACATACAAACGTGAATTACTACTTTAAAAAGCATGACAGATCAGTTTTAGACAACTAGTATAACTAAACATGAACGAGATATAAATATATAGCAAGCCAACGAGCAAATTAATCCTAACGAGGAATTTCAAGTCATGCTATGCAGGGCCAATCGAACATGGATACTAAACGAACAAAGGACACGACATATCCGTACATACGCATATCAGAATTATACTAAAACATAAATCAGAGACGAACAATAAAAACAATATCTACGACAATAAACAACAGAGCGACAGAAAGTTATAAAAAACGACAGAGAGCGATAAAAGACGATAAAAACAATAATTTAAACAAAGTAAAGTGAGTATTTTGCACCCTCAACTTACATGTATCGTTGACCAATTCTTTGAGTCGTAATCGATTGTAAGATTTTATCCCGAGGGGCCGTCGTCGACGAAAACCAATTGTAAATCCGTAACTTTGGACAAAGCGACGGCGATTTTCGAAAGCTTGTAACTTCTTCGTTTCTCAACGAAATTTCGATCCAAAAGATGTTTTGGAATCGTGACAAAGTGAACTTTGAGATTATGTAAACAAATCAGAGAGATTATGAAGCTTGTAACACGAAAAACGAGGAAGAACAGGTGATAGTGAGCGAAAATCGTAAAATTGTGCTCGCTTTTTCGAGCGGCTATCTCGTCTTCTGCTGAGGGTTGTTGAGGGCTTTTTGTGACTTAGTATTATGTGTGTATGTTCTAAAATTCGTCCCCCTTGAATGCTTGTGGTTAGTGTGTATTTATGGGGACAAAAGTAGGGTTTTTTGAAGGGTTTTGGCGACTTTGCTCGCTTTTTCGGGCTGCTGTCCATGGCTTCGTTTAGGGCTTTGGAGGGATTTTTCTTGAGTGGCAAGGCAAAGTTACATGGTTAGGATAGTTAGGATACGGGTTTGGGTCATGGGTAGGTGAATAAGAGTCGGGTTTGGGTCAAATAATGGTGATTTTGGGCTTACCCATTGCGGATCAGGTCTATGTTTGGCTTCGTTTTGGCTGGTTATGGTGGGTTTAAGTCGTGGTTTGGGCTGGGTTTAATCATGGGAACGTGAGAAAGAGTGTGGGTAAAAAAGGCCTCGAAGTTCGTGTTGAAACGGGCTCCAAATCGAGTTAAAAGACGAGCTTTAAACTTGCTTTTAAGAAAACGAATTCATCGAATACGATTTAATAAAATGGCTTAGAGACACGAGAAACGACTTTTCAAGTCAAATATCAAATTTGTAAAAGCGATTTTTCAAATCGAGTTACTTAAAGTGCTTTTTCAAATCGAAATATTTTATTTTCAATAAAATACTTGAGGCAAATAAATTTTGATAGAAATAAATTTACCTTTGCAAAACAGTAATTTAAATATCATTTAAATTAAAAAAAAAAAGCATTTTGTCGACGACGTCCGGCTTACATCGTAAAACGAACTCAAATAAATGACACGAAGTACATGTTGTCCTATCATCATTGGGTGTTTGTCGGGTTTTCTATAAATGTCCATATCGACAGATACGGGTATCTACAGAGCCCCCACTTTGACTAAGGCTTGGACAGGCGAAAGTCAAAGTAGACTCTCGAGTCGATCGAAGATCACAACTTGAGAGCCTCACGGGTCGTTTATGGTCCCTTAGACCTGTGTATATAAGCTCACCAGCCATAAGAAGAAATCATACCTGAAACATAATTCTGGATGCCTTCGTTTTCATCAAAGTGTGGGTTGAGCCTTATCCTTAGGCGCCTACGTATCCGTTGTGACAGAATCAAACCCATATCGTAGTTCGATCTCGGCTTTGTAGCTTTACTGCTTGACCCCAAAACAAATGATATTTGTTTACTCGATTGAGTAAAGCCTATATCTGCATTCTTTTTGGAAGTGTCACTTCTTTTAGCTTCTGCTAGTACTTCTTCATTTCGAGGATGTCATCCTGTCGTCGGGGTCTAAGGTTGATGACTTTAGAGCCCCCGGTTGGAGCGTTCCTGCTCAATCTTAACAACAAATCATAGCACACGACTCACGTAGTGAGATCTGCGACTTTTGAAACAAAAAGGATGGATCATCGATCCGAGCTGCGAACTTTATTTGAAAATGGGTCGTCGACCTGCTGCTTTTTTTTTTTCACAAAGGATGGATCATCGATCCGAACTGAGGATGTTTCTTTCGAAATGGGTCTTCGACCTATTTTATTCCTATTTTCAAAATTTTAACAGAAAGGATGGATCGTCGATCCGAACTGAGCACTTTTGATTGGAAATAGGTCTTCGACCCGATTTTTAAACAAAAAGGATGGATCATCGATCCGAACTGAGGATATTAATTTGGAAATGGGTCTTCGACCCGCTTTTTAAACAAAAGGGATGGATCATCGATCCGAACTAAGAATACTAATTTGGAAATGGGTCTTCGACCTGCTTTTTAAACACAAAGGATGGATCATCGATCCGAAACCGTAAACATCTTTTGAAAATGGGTCGTCGACCGGAAACATTTTTTTGACAATGGGTCGTCGACCCGCATCTTGAAAAGTGGATGAGTCATTGACTCGAACTATGAACATCTTCTGAAAATGGGTCTTTAACTCGCATCTCGAAAAGTGGATGAGTCATCGACTCGAACTATAAACATCATTTGAAAATGGGTTTTCAACCCGCATCTTGAAAAGTGGATGAGTCATCGACTCGAACTATAAACATCATTTGAAAATGGGTCTTCAACCCTCATCTTGAAAAGTGGAAGAGTCATCGACTCGAACTAAAAACATCATTTGCAAATGGGTCTTCAACCCGCATCTTGAAAAGTGGATGAGTCATCGACTCGAACTATAAACATCATTTGAAAATGGGGCCATCGACCCATATTTTGAGGAAAAGGCGGATAGGTCATCGACCCGAACTATAATTGTCATTGAAAATTGGGGCCATCGACCTCGATTTTGAAGGAAAAGGTGGATGGGTCATCGACCCGAGCTATAATTGTCATTGAAAATTGGGGCCATCGACCTCGATTTTGAAGGAAAAGGTGGATGGGTCATTGACCCAAACGGAACACAGCTTCTGGAAATGGGTCATCGACCCACATTTTGGAAAGTGGGTAGGTCATTGACCCGTATAGCAAATTTCATTTGAAAATCGAAAGAGGTCATCAACCTGAACTTTGGATTTTGAGCATCTCGAATAATTCGGCCATTAACCTAGTTTAAAAACATCGTTTTTAAAGTGGGATTGCGGGTCCAACCTAGACTACAAAAATTACTTGGAAATTGACGTGGGGTATTGGTTAGCATGCATCAAATCGAATTGGGTCCTCGACCCGCATTGTAAACATCATTTTAAAAATCAAGAAGAGTCATCGACTCTGAATGTAGACATCATTTAGAAATTGAAATAGGCCATCGGCCCGCAAGCGTCATTTTGAAAATTGAAGTGGGTCATCTGCCCGAATTTCATATTTGACTTCGGATCATTGACCCAAACTTTGCAAAAAGGTTCTTGAAATGTCTGATATTTTGAAATTGAAGCATGGCCAAGTCAGCATGAAATACGACATGAATGTGACATGAATGCGACAACAACGTGACACGAGCAACTGTCATTTAAACGTTCGACCATGACCGACTGGACCTAAGACAACGTTTCACTGACGGGTAGACTAGTAACTGTGCAAGACCTTTTAAGATGATTGACACGTGGTTTGACATAGACGTGGGTTAACAGTATCATGTTCTCCCCCTAGGCAAATTCTTTGTCGAGATGCGAACTAACTGTCAAAGTAAACATCTTTGCCAATTCCCGTTAAGAAAAAGATCATTCCAAGACTGGACAATTACTTATCAGATTATTGATTCTCATCTCAATCTAAATCGAGCACCAAGACAGACTCAACAAAAGTTGCTTCATTTGGACTTTGTAAAGACCCGTAAAAGATTGACAAGATGACAAACTAGATGATGGGCGGTGGTGGGTTGTATCCCATATTCTAAAGGATTGCCTACATATTCGCGTGGAGCGAAATCAAATCCGATGTAGTTCGATCAAGGTGCATAAACATGGCATTTTTTTGTGTGTAACACTCGAAGGTTTCACCTAAGGTATCATGTTGTATCCTGTTCTAGCTTGTGAAGTACCGGCGGATCCCTTGTGGACCCTAAACGCTTGGGTGCAACTATATAAGCCAATGATTCTCGGAACTCAAGACTATGTCTCCATTACCGTTTTGAGAACGAAAAGAAAAGAATTGATGGTACTTTCTGACCGTTTTGGCTTCGCCTTTAATTTTGACTTTGAACTTCGATCTCCGACGTGTTGCCACTCAATTTTTGTATTTTTGTATTTTTGTTTGCGTTTTTGAGAATATGCCGCGCCCTTTGTGGCTCGGGCTTGTTCCAACATTCCTAGATCTTGCGGTGGGCGGTCGCATGTGGTAATATGTATATCACGCCGGACTCCTCTGACAAGTTCGTTTGCTTATTAGGCACGCGATCGAGTACACGGAGGGCGATCCATGAATATTCGTACCTTTGGTCGCGATCAAATTCATGACCACTATGGAGCTCCAAATTAATGGATCCTCCTCCAAAGGCAGAGGAGTAGTATACCACAAGTTGACTACCAGAATTGAAACCCTTTTATTTTTGTTGTCGGAAACCCTTTTGTCTTTGTTTTTGTTTTGAGTTGGTGTTGCACCTTACCATTTAGAATTGAATACGTATTTCTACCCCAGGGACACCCTTCGAGTACGTTGTGCATTTTCATCAGTTGGATTATGGAAGCAAATTGGAGACAAGATCAATTTCATTGATTTTGAGAAGGGGTTAGAAATAATTGTGGTAAAACGAATCTTAGACTCAACTCAGATTTAAGACTTGAATACAAATTCTGACTTATAATCACCATCCTCGGCTTTGAACTTTTCTCCTTTCCAGAGTTGATTCAGATGCTTGGTTCGAAAGTTACCTCACTTTTGCAACTTGATTTTGACTTAAGGAGGAGAATATGCAACTCAGGTTCAGAAATCGACACGGTTTCGACACTATTTGTAACAACTCGGGATGCAAATGGACTGGACCAGATTAAACATGAAAAGACTCAGAGCTTAATGACATGGTCTACGACCTAACTATGCAAATGCATGCGACATATGAACTTGAAGATAGACTCACAGTACGGGACTTAGACCCAACTAGACATGGACTTGAAATAGTTAGCTCGTTTGAACCAATAAGCTTCTAAGGTTTATACAAGACTTCTAAAAAAATAGCCTGGATGAGACATTATTGTGCCCTGACTCAAAACTAAAAATTTGACATGCATGACTTGGGCCCAAGTGTAGGCCTGGGTGACCAAACTAGGTAAGACCTCTAAGACTTTTAGATGGACTAGACTTACTATACACGACTTAGATTCTAACTAGACTCGACTCGGTGCATTTCATGCTTACTCACGACTTGAGAAAGAAACTTGTTGGTTTTTTTTTTTTTTTTTTTTTTTTTTTGTTGAAGTCGACGTTTGAAATGGGCAGCACTTCGACTACCAAAAGGCTTATTTGGTTTGAAAATTCTAGTCCAACTAGGGCTAGATTTTTACCTTTGAAAAACTTCGTTATGGTTGGAAAAAATTCTATTCCCAAATGGGTAGCATTTCGAAAGTGCTCAAGATTATTCTAATCCTACACGTATAGCATTTCAGCATAAAAACTATTCTTTTTCAAAACACGTAGTGTTAAAAATCGTTCGGGATGAATCTAATCCTAAACGGGTAGCATTTCAGCTTGAAAAGGATTTTTTTTTTTTTTTAAAAAGAGTTAGTGTTGGGAACTGTTCGAGATTATTCTAATCTTAAACGGATAGCATTTCAGCTATAAAAGGATCTTTTTTCAAAAGATATATTTTTTTTCTTAAGAAAAAAAAGTTTTAGGATTTTCTAATCCTAACGAGGAGCATTTCAGCTTAAAAAGGATCTTTTTTCAAAAGACAATTTTCTTTTAAAAACAGTTTTAGGATTTTCTAATCCTAACGAGGAGCATTTCAGCTTAGAAACGATCTTTTTTTTTTAAAAGAGCAAATATTGAAAATTATTTAAGATTGTTCTAATCCTAACGAGGAGCATTTCAGCTTAGAAAAGATCTTTTTTTTCAAAAGAGTTAAAATCGAAAATTATTTAAGATTGTTCTATTCCTAAACGAATAGCATTTCAGCCAAGAAAAGATCCTTTTTCAAAATGTCGAAAATTGGTTAAGATTGTTCTAATCCTAAACGAATAGCATTTCAGCTAAGAAGAGATCTTTTTTTCCAAAAGAGCTAAACTCGGAAATTATTTAAGATTATTCTAATCCTAAGAGAAAATTATTTAAGATTGTTCTAATCCTAAACGAATAGCATTTCAGCTTGGAAAATATCTTTTTTCAAAAGAGCTAATATCGAAAATTGTCTAAGATTATTCTAATCCTAAACGAATAGCATTTCCGCTAGGAAGAGATCTTTTTTCAAAAGAGGCAATATCGAAAATTGTTTAAGATTATTCTAACCCTAAACGAATAGCGTTTCAGCTTAGACAAGATTTTTTTTCAAAAGAGATAATATCTAAAATTGTTTAGGATTATTCTAACCTTAAACGAATAGCTTTTTAGCTTGGAGGAGATCTTTTTTCAAAAGAGCTAACATCGAGAAAAAAAATGTTTAAGATTATTCTAACCCTAAACGAATAACGTTTAGCTTGGAGGAGATCTTTTTTCAAAAGAGCTAAAGTCGAAAATTATTTAAGATTATTCTAATCCTAGAAGGAAAGCGTTTCAGCTTGGACAAAAATCTTTGTTTTTCGGAAAAATGGTGTTGGAAAATATTTAAGATTATTCTAATCCTAAAAAGACAGCATTTCAGCTTAAGGAATGATTTTTTAGAGGGAAAGTATTTCAACTTAAGTCAAAAATCGTTTCAAAAGAGATATTTAAGATTATTCTAGTCCTAAAGACAGCATTTCAGCTAAAAGGAAACTTTTGGAAAATATTTGACTGAAAAGATGACAGTTTTGACTAAAAAAAATGAAAAATAAGGCTTTAGAATTCACAGAGCAATTAGTCATACGCAGTTCAAGGATGCAATGCATGAGCTAGACTATTCTAAGTCTCGAAAAGGGTCCATGCCAATGATCCCACGTTGTTAGGTAACCTACGCAACCACCATAAGTTTGTAACTATATGGCGAGAGTGCGGTTGCTAACCTCGGCGGAACCACCTTGGTATTTAAACCAGACACAGTGAACGTTATTTCCCTACTTTGAGGTCGACCCAAAGGGAGAAATGGTTCGAATCCTAACAGTATGATGCATAAAACAACATAAAAAAAAAAGTACTCTAAACAGCCATCGTTTTACTTTTCAAGCTTCACTCTCCCTAGTGGAGTCACCAAATTGTGGACAAGGGATTTTGATCCACGCGATGTTTTATTTCAAAAACATTTTCATTTGAAAAGAGAGTCGCCACTAAATTTTATATGGAATTTAGAAAACCAATTTTAGAGAAAATGAGTTCGTGTGAGTTTACGTGTTAGGAAGTTTAAAAGAATTTCATTAATTTAACGCCTAACCCCGCCCGTTATAAAAAACGGTCTCTACTAAATAAAACCATGGCTATTATGAGTACGTACACATGCAGATATGCAAGCAACGTTTTAACCCTAAATAAAAAACATCCATTCTATGTCGTTTAATGCACATATGATTTCGTCAAAGTTATTCAACATGGGTTCATTTACTATTCTAGCAAACAAAGAAAAGAAGCAGAAATACTTACCGACAGCATAAGATAGATTAACAAACGTTAGCGGCAGACGAATAGAAATAATCAAACATGACTAATATACAAGCAAGTATAAACGACTAACATGAACAAATACTCCATACGAATACAAAGAATCGACAGACAATATGCAAACACAACCACACGTATAAACCAAAAAAAATCAAGTACAACTAAAAGGACATGCAGACATAAGCAAGTTGTTGTGACAAACAAAAACAAACGTACCAACTAAATATCAATTAAACACAACTACTAATCAACTAAAATAATCAAACAAGTGCTTAAATAAACAAATCCAACTAATACACACAAATAAAAGCAGACAACATAAGTACAACGTAGAAGCTTAAGTCACACAAACTCACATGTCAAATAAAAACACAGTTCAAGCCTTGATAAGCGAAATAGCGTGGGTACTCAAACACGACGTATATGAACCTAAATTACACCATCCTACACAACTCAAGATTTAATAGACGGAGCAAAACCAGCAAACAACAGAAATCACGCAATACGCGGCTTTACATGATCAACGAAGCTAAACACTATACAAACGCTAAACGATGAAATAAAATCACGATAACTAGAATGACATACAAACGTGAATTACTACTTTAAAAAGCATGACAGATCAGTTTTAGACAACTAGTATAACTAAACATGAACGAGATATAAATATATAGCAAGCCAACGAGCAAATTAATCCTAACGAGGAATTTCAAGTCATGCTATGCAGGGCCAATCGAACATGGATACTAAACGAACAAAGGACACGACATATCCGTACATACGCATATCAGAATTATACTAAAACATAAATCAGAGACGAACAATAAAAACAATATCTACGACAATAAACAACAGAGCGACAGAAAGTTATAAAAAACGACAGAGAGCGATAAAAGACGATAAAAACAATAATTTAAACAAAGTAAAGTGAGTATTTTGCACCCTCAACTTACATGTATCGTTGACCAATTCTTTGAGTCGTAATCGATTGTAAGATTTTATCCCGAGGGGCCGTCGTCGACGAAAACCAATTGTAAATCCGTAACTTTGAACAAAACTGACAGCGATTTTCAAAAGCTTGTAACTTCTTCGTTTCTCAACGAAATTTCGATCCAAAAGATGTTTTGGAATCGTGACAAAGTGAACTTTGAGATTATGTAAACAAATCAGAGAGATTATGAAGCTTGTAACACGAAAAACGAGGAAGAACAGGTGATAGCTGAACGAAAATCAGAAAATTGTGCTCTGTTTTTCGAGCGGCTATCTCGACTTCTTCTGAGGCTTTTTGAGGGCTTTTTGTGACTTAGTATTATGTGTGTATGCTCTAAAACTCGTCCCCCTTGAATGCTTGTGGTTAGTGTGTATTTATAGGGACAAAAGTAGGGTTTTTTGAAGGGTTTTGAGCAGCTTTGCTCTGTTTTTCGGGGCTGCTGTCCACGGCTTCGTTTAGGGCTTTGTAGGGGGTTTTCTTGAGTGGCAAGGCAAGGTTACATGGGTAGGATAGTTAGGATACGGGTTTGGGTCATGGGTAGGTGAATAAGAGTCGGGTTTGGGTCAAATAATGGCTGATTTTGGGCTTACGAGCTGTTGCGGATCAGGTCTATGTTTGGCTTCGTTTTGGCTGGTTATGGTGGGTTTAAGTCGTGGTTTGGGCTGGGTTTAATCATGGGAACGTGAGAAAGAGTGTGGGTAAAAAAGGCCTCGAAGTTCGTGTTGAAACGGGCTCCAAATCGAGTTAAAAGACGAGCTTTAAACTTGCTTTTAAGAAAACGAATTCATCGAATACGATTTAATAAAATGGCTTAGAGACACGAGAAACGACTTTTCAAGTCAAATATCAAATTTGTAAAAGCGATTTTTCAAATCGAGTTACTTAAAGTGCTTTTTCAAATCGAAATATTTTATTTTCAATAAAATGCTTGAGGCAAATAAATTTTGACAGAAATAAATTTACCTTGTTAAAACATTAATTTAAATATCATTTAAATTAATAAAACACTATGTCGACAGCGCCCGGCTTACATCGTAAAACGAACTCAATTAAATGACACGAAATACAAGTTGTCCTATCATCATAGGGTGTTTGTCGGGTTTTCTATAAATTTCCATATCGACAGATACGGGTATCTACAATCGCCGCAACTAAATCACAACAAAAAACCATATATTTTACTATACTCATCATCAATATTGGAGGCTTAGCTAAAATAATATCCTGTTAGTCAATTATGTCGACATTATGTACATATTATCTCCTTGTTATTTAGTTGCCTTAGAATTATTATTTAGTTGACTTATTATTAGACAAAATCTCAGCACATAATAGGATGGTTGTAATGTATATATAGACACAGGAGAACAGAGTAATAGACAAGCAGAAATTCACAAACATATGATTTTGCTCATTATCTTTTACTTTATGGTATCAAATTTTCAGTAGTGATCCTGTGCTTCGTTTTTTTTTTTTCACCATGACAGACGGTGACAAAACTCCACCACCACACGTGGTTAATCCCCTTTATGCGCTGTCTACTCACGACTCTCTCGGCTCAAAAATAACTCACGTCGAGTTCAACGGGTCTAATTACACTGAAAGGGCAAAGAGTTTTCGTAACGCATTGGGTGCCAAACGTAAGCTCGGTTTCGTGAATGGGTCAGTCAAAGCCCCTGCGTCAAGCTCGGCTGACTACGACGATTGGTTTACGGTGAATTGCACTGTCATCGCTTGGATTTTTAGTTCTATCGCGCCTACCCTACGTTCCACAATTTCGTATCGCGATACTGCGTTCAAGTTATGGGACGCCATTCGCCGTCGTTTTTCGGTTGGTAATGAGGTAAAAATCTATAATCTCTACTCTGATCTTATTTTGTGTCGTCAAGAAGCTGCTGAGAGCGTAATGCATTATTTCGGCCGTGTTAAACAACTTCTCGACGAAGTAAATGATTATGATCCTATCGACTCATGTGCGTGTTCCGGTTGTACGTGTGGTCTCACTGATAAACTTGAAAAGAAACGTGACGCGGCCCAAGTTCGCTCGTTTTTTATGGGTCTCGACTCGTTTTATCAGCCCGTACGTTCACAGATTCTCGGGACTAAACCCCTTCCGACCCTCGAGGATGCTTACTCTCACATCTGTAGGTACCGGGATCAGACATGGAACCACTCGACGTCTTGCTAAGGGCGTAAAGTTAAAAACATTAAGTACAAAAAACCTTTAAAAACTGTTTTGGAGCCGCCACTAAATTATGAGGGAAATTTAGAACCCGCCTCCGTGTCCTCATGCTCAAAGACACGTCTTAGAGTTCAAGGCACGTCGACACCCATCCATCTAAGGCTATTGTGAAACCAGATTCGGATTCGGGTGAGGGTACTTTTCTAAAGCATAAATCAAAATAATGTTTTTTTAAAAGATCTTTTGGAAAAGCCTATCAAAAGATAGCCTCTACTAGACTTGAGAACAATGCAAAGAATGATACATGAGCCTAAGTAATTCGCTACGTACAAGTGCGATATGAATGTAAAAAGAATGCAAAAGAGATTGTTTAAAACCCTCAGTTAAGCATGCTTAACTTATTAGCGAAAACAGTTCAGTTTAATGACGAATTCATTTTAAGTGATTTAGATGCAATAAGAGGATTTGCTAAAATGCATGCCATAAAATAAAGTTCAATTAGCCATTGGTTTATTTTAAAGAGGTCAGTTGTTTATGCGACATTGGAAGGGTGTTACGAATAGGGTATGTATTCGAGGTGCATGGCCGCCTTATGAAAAGCAGACTTGCGTACCAAAGTTGGGGTGAGCCTAATGTAGGCCCTTGCTAGTCAAAGAAGTAAAGAAGACCTTAATCAGGAAACCGGCAACGCTTCGCTTCAAAGGGAAGAATTCAACACTAGGAAAATGAAGAATTCTAAGGGTGTTTATGCGTGAGGCTTTTAGAGAGAGAGTTGTGTTAATTGTATTCTGGAATTGTGTAATTGTGTGCTGAAACGAATGAATGGAGGGTTGTATTTATAGTGTAGAGCTCGTCAAGAATTAGGAAAGCCAGGGGATAAAACCGGACTTAGGAATCGCAAGGCTCCTTGCGAATGCTTGGGGCAATCGCAAGGACCCTTGCGGCTGCCTGCCCTAATCGCAAGGCCTCTTGCGATTGGTAGGGCGGGCATTATCCTTTTATTCCGTATATTTCCAAATTATATTTTAGGATATACGGTATAATCTTGCTTGAGCTCTAAGTTATGTCGTTGTGGCTGTGTTTTAGGGTTTGATTAGGTTATCCTGGTCCTTGGGAAGCGGGCCAGGCATGGGTTTGGGCTCGGTTCTGGGCCCGAGCCCTGAAAATGTAAAAAGGGTGTATTTTGTAGCATTTTGTGAAATAGGACATTCCGTGAGACTATCCTAGGTGTCTGCCAGTCCTAAAATGCGGTTTTAGAGACTGGGCCTAAACTGAGGGATTTAGGAGAATCGAATTGAAAGGGGTGTGCGCATGCCGATTAGGACCTGAACCTGAGACTAACTAGACTCTAGACCTAAGGACACTAAGAGTGATGACCCATAAAGAAACCTCATTTGCATTTTAAATCATTTAACTCGAATTCGTCATTAGTTAGAACCATTTAAGTTAACGTAAAAGCATGCAATAAAAGTCCATTGTTACATCACTGGGTTTTTGGCGGGAGGTACAGATTTGGGTATCTACAGAGCCCCCAGTTTGACTGAGCTTAGGACTAAAGCGAAAGTCAAACTACACGACAACATCCGGACTATTACAGTCTCGATATCATCAGCGGCGCGGAGTATGTGTCCATGTGTGAGACGAGGACTCCGAACCGGGCTTATCCGGGGAGGGACGGACATGTTTAGGGACATGACGGTCCTTGCATACTTGTAAGGGCATGCCTGCCTGCCAAATGCCTTTGTGTGCTATTGCTGTTGCTTGGTCTCGTGAAAGAGCGTAGATGCTTGGTCTCGTATAAGAGCGTAGATGCTTCATGCTTCGTGCTAGCGCTTTTGCTGGTGCTGATCTCGTAAAGAGTGCATACGTCCGCCGGGAATTATCGTCCGAGGAAAATTGTTCATGCTTATGTGTAAACGCAAAGGTCGTGCTTAGTGCTTCAAACTCGTTCAAGAGTGTGGTGGACTTTAGGTGACGCCTTAACCGAGGGCTCGCGACATGATTCATGTGCTAGCGCTTGTGGCGGACTGTAGGTGACGCTTTAACCATGAAAGCACGCGTGTACGAAGAAAAATACTTAGGCTTGAATCAACGGGCCCAAGGTGGAGAGAAAACGTGGAATAAAACATGCCTCAGAAATTGCCTTGTCGACTAGTGATTCTTCCGGGAAATCTCTTATCAACTGGCGACTTCAAGCTTGAACTCATTCGCACATGTCGCGGTTTCAAATCCGGAAAAATTCGAATCTGCGATTTGCTCTTCTAAAGATCTTCAGACTTCGCTTGCTTCGGCCATGAAACGGGGTATCATTACGATTCCTTTGGGGTCACTTGATACTCGTCTCTCGGACTCGGGATGTTTGGTGCTCGTTCTCATGTTTGGGTGTTTGAATGTTTGTATCTGTGTTCGGGTGTTTGATCTTTGGACTTATGTTTGGGCGTCTGATGCTTTGTGCACACGTGAAAGTATTATGCTTTTAGTGTGCATGCTTGTGTTCATAGCGGTTCTGGAGGTGTCGCTAAACCGTAGATGCGTGATTTCTTCAGGCGTCATGCGAAAAATTACCTTATTATTCGTTGACGGAAACTTGAGGGCGTGATTTGTTCTTCTTCGGGCGTCATTTCGCGAAAAATTACCTTATTTTTCGTTGACGGAAACTTGAGGGGTGTATGGTGTGAGCTCCCAGTTTGACCGAGTTAGGGTGTATAATGATGGTCAAACTTGGTGATAAGGTTGTTCGAGTGATAGTATTTTTGAATTACCCCCTCATGTTTGACTAAGTTTGATATGAAACTGAGTCAAACTGAAGAGCATGTGCTTGGTATAATTGTGTTGGGAGAAAGTGTTTTTGGGTTACCCCCTCGAGTTTGACGAAGTTTTGCATGAAAACTGAGTCAAAGTGTGGTGATGGATGTGTATTAGGGTAAAACGTTTTTGGATTACCCCCTCGAGTTTGGCTTAATTTGGTTGGAGTTAAGGCAAAGTGGTGTTGGCTTTTGGTGTTGGCTTTCTTTGACGAAGCTTTAGTACAAAGCTAAATCAAAGTCTTGTTTGTAATTAGGACTATGCTTTGGTGTAAAAGTAAAGTCAGGATTGCGACTATGCTTTTAATTTTGCCCCCTTAGTTTGGTTAAGTTTTGGTGTAGAAATTAAGTCAAACTGGAAATGTTACTTCTGTTCTTGAATGAAATGATGTCTTGGTGTGGGGTGTTGGTCGTGCCTTTTGCAAAGCTGCCTACGTATCCACGGTGTGTGGAATCAGACCAGCGTAGTTCGGTATTTGATGTGTCTTATATTTATGTACTTATAGCCCCCTGTCGCTTGCGTTTCCCGCGCTTTTACTTGCGTTTCAGCTCCTATTTCTCTCCGATTTGGCACTGCTGCGTTTTTGTGTCCGTTTTGCAGGTACAAGCACATATTTGGAGTTTAGGATGCTGTTCGGGAGGTTTCATAAAGTTTCGTGAAGTTTTGAGGTGATTCGAGTTGGTATCGTTGCGTTTCGCTTGCGCACGAGCCACGTTTCGACGATTGAAGGTGTCCCGGGACCTTGGGACCGAACACGGAGCTCAATTATTCACTTTAGACCCCGTCCCTACCTTTTGGGATGAACCATGCCTTGTCCCTAGGCTTTGGGACGACATACGACAAGTTAGGAGCTAGAACAAGTGAAGTGCAAGCAAGGAAACAGATCTGAAATTGGCTGAACAACACGGGACCATATCATCCCGGACGGGACAAATCCATCCCGGACGGGACCACCCTCCGACGCCTCGTGTGCTTCATTTGCTCGTCTATTTTAAGAGGGTTTGATTCATATTTTCGGGGCTATCTTTTTACATTGTTTTAAGCACATTCTAAACTAGATTCTCATAGAAACTTAGGGTTTGAACATTTCATATTTTGTACTTTTCAATTCCCGACTCGAATTTGTATTACGTTGGTTTATTTGGTAATTGTTGTCTTTGATCATCCTTTTCCTCCTTAATTTTCTGATTTGGTATTGAATTTCTTCTCCTTATTTCATTGCAATTTCATTTCCTATTGTGCTTGATCATGATTTCATCCTTTTCCTTTGCTTTGGTTATCGTTTTCGTTATGCGTGAGTAGTTTTATCATCTAGGGAGAAGGGTGAAGCATGGGTGATTGTTTTGGTTGATGTTTGTGATCGTTTGAGTTAGGTTTTCGCGTTTGCTTTGATTGTCTTTGCTTGATTTTGTTTGTTGAATCCTTGATCACGTTTTAGCAAACTTTTAGCACCCTTGAACTTAAGATCGAAAGCCTAGTTCGAGGAGAGGCGCGAGACAATCATTAGGACCCTCAATTGTAAGTTGCGAGAGCCCGCTTTTGAGACCTAGAGGAAGCTTAAGACCGAGAGGACGAGCTATATCCTTAGCAAGTGCGATTACCTACTCAACCCGATCATCATTCCTGGACCTAACCTTACCCATTGCCTAACCCGACTTCCTAGACTTTCTCCTTTTAAGTTAAACCCTTCTTTTACGCGCTAGCTATAAAACCGATCAACACTCGAACCGACCAAGACTAGAATCACTCCATAAGTAACCTACATAAGCGACCTTCTCCCTGTGGATTTCGACCCCGACTTACCCTAGCTACCCCTTAAGTTTGTCAGGTTTATTTTTGACTAGGCGAGTGCGACTGAGCCTATCAAATTTTGGCGCCGCTGCCAGGGAGACGGCTTTTGTTTTTGTTTGTTACTTGTTTCTAGTCTTTTGTTTTTCCATATGTCACTTTCTTTCTTTCCCACGTCATGACACTTTTTGATTTTCCGCAATACCATGACGAACCATTTCATAAGTACATTGTTCGATTTAATAGCTATATTGGTTCGTTTGGTCTTATTTGTTGTGATTGGGAGAAAGTTTATGTTATTAGCACGGGTATGAACTATGAGTCTCACAACTTCATTCACTACGTGAGCAATGGTCAAATTCCTTACATGCCCGACTTTGCGATTTGGGACCTCTTTTGGGATATCACGCGTCAAGCTCTTATTTCCGAAATAAAAGCTGACTTTAAAGAGGTTCTTGTTACGTACATGAAATTAGTCGAGGAAATGAAAGATGATTGTGATGAGTCTTATGCATGTTCCCCCGCTCCTTGTGATAGTACCTTTTCGTCTCAAACTTGTGCTTTAACTAGCCCATATGCGTCCTTGTGTGATGATGATTTGTTTGATGACGATGGTTATGAGCGTGCTTATGATTGTGAATCGCCTAATTCGCTTGAGATAATTGTGAATGACGCTCCTGAACCTGAACCGACTTGTCCCCTTGTTGATGCGTCTATTGAGTCTTTTTCCATTGGATCCTTGTCCGAGGATCCTTTGGCGGTCTTACCGTGTACTGAGATTGACGCAGATGACTCAAAGTCGTGGAGCGCTGAAGTGGATGAATTAGAAGCCCTACTATATGCACATGAAGAAAAGGCTTTTGTACCCACTGACACAACACATCAAGGGAAAAACTCACATGCTCCCGAGGTTCACATTTCCGAAATCCCGCCGTTGTCCCAATCTAACGGCATCGATGAGTTTTTGAGTGCTTTTGTTGTGAGCGGATGTATTGTAAATGTTGCCAAAGTGCTCCAGAACAATTTTCATAGACTCATTTACTTGTTGAGTCGATCATTAGCTGTGATTTTCGATAAATGGGTTTCATTTTTGTGCTACATTTGCTTCTGTTTGGCACATGAGCAGGTTTTTGATCGGCTACTACGAGCTTTGGTCGCTATAATGGTTGGCTTTGCTGCAAGCCAATCGATTGATGATCGCCGATTGGATGACGTTGGTGACGCTAACGGGTTCGCGTCTGAAGCGGCCCGTGTTTGGTGGTACTTTTAGTACCTGCTGCTGCGCCCCCATTTTGAAGCTGGTTTGGGGGGGTGCCTCTTTTGTAAATATTGTAAGTACGTTTTTCTTTTCTTTTCACTATTTTCTGTTTTTTCTCCCTTATTTTAAGGTCCCTGGTTGATGTGCTTTAGGACACATTGGGGACAATGTGTCGTCTGGTTTGGGGGGAGAAACGCTTTGCTATCCGCTTTGCTTTATTTTTGCGTTTTCTTTTTCGTTTTTCATTTTCCAAAAAATCAAAAAATCCAAAAAAGTCTGAAAATTCAAAAAATCACTAAAAATCAGAAAATTTCACAAAAATACCAAAAATACGTATCCCGTTTTGTTGTTTGCGAGCTTGTTTTGACCTTTTTCTTTCCCGACATCCCTTCCCTTGTATGCTTTGAGCTTTGGCATGTTTTTATATTGATGGTTTAGCGCTACGGGGATGTTGAGACGTTTGCAGATGATGGCGTGCTTCTACGTTTTGGCTTTATCATTTCACGAACTATAGCTACTATTATTGTGAGGTTTTGAGACTCCAGAGGCCGGTTCATCTATCCCGGTCCCCGTGCTTTTATTGTGAGTAGTTCTTCTCGTGGGGTACGTAATATCAATACGCATAAGTGTGGCCCCTATCCCGTGTTTCCCACGATTTTGTCACTTGTTTACGCATATGAGGCTTTAGTTGATTGCTTATTATTCACCTTGTTCATACATTGTTTTTATCCTCTCATATATGATCCTTTTACCCTTATACACATGAGTTTGCTAGCTACATTGCCAAATAGCCTACCCTAGCCTAGCTAGTTACCGCTTTTGCTTACTCTTGTGCTCGTTCGTTGGGGTGTGATCATTGCTACGACTTGCTGATATCGTTTGCATGGAGAGTGTTGGTGAATATGAGTCGGGATTGCTGTTTCCCCGACCTTTTATGAGGTATTTCCGCACCTTATGAGTGTGCTCTTTGCTCAAAGAAAGAAAAAACAAACAAAAATCAGAAAGATACAAACACAACACAAAAAAATCAAAAAAAAAGCAAGAAGTTGTTGTTGTTGCATGAGTGAGCACTTGAAATTTGTTGTCATGTTGCGTTGATGTGTAAAGGAGACCGATATGCTGTTTTCGGTCCGTTTTTCATGAGAGTTTGGGTTCCGTTTTGGTTGGACGAGCACTTGAGTAGTATTAGTGGTTTCTAGTGGCTTAGCTCCACGATTCCATAATCATATGTCCACCTTATCACCCCTTACCCTCTCTTTGGCCTTTACACCCTCATTATCCTATGTAAGCCCTCATGTTTGCTTCATTTTTGTGACATTATTTGTGTACGGGAATGCGAGATTTGGTCCACATTCGATTGCGGGCGTGCTTCCACTAGTCGAGTAGGTGAGTGTCACTATATACTTCGCCTTGTTCATCATTTGAGTAGAGTGGAAATCGCGAGAGGTCCGTGATTTGATTGCTAGAGAGCCTTAGGCCCTGTTCTTTTCAGCTTAATTTCAGCTCTTATAAGTTCAGCTCAGCTCCTATAAGTTCATTTCGGCTCACATAAGTTCATTTCGGCTCTATAAGCTCATTTCGACTTTTCACTCACATAAGTTATTTCAAACACATAAGTTCAGCTCAGCTCCTATAAGTTCAGCTCAGCTCCTATAAGTTCAGCTCCTATAAGTTCAGCTCTTATAAGTTCAGCTCCTATAAATTCTATTATGTTTTATTTTTATATAACTATTATTATTGCATAATAATAATAATAATAATAATAATAATAATAATAATAATAATAATAATAATAATAATAATAATAATAATAATAATAATAATAATAATAATAATAATAATAATAATAATAATAATAATAATAATAATAATAATAATAATAATAATAATAATAATAATAATAATAATAATAATAATAATAATAATAATAATAATAATAATAATAATAATAAATATAGTATATTAAAATATTTAACCGAGCCAACTTATTTATAATCAACTATATATTGAGATATTTAACTATACTAGACCGCAAAATCGATTTTGAACACTATTGTTTATTATTAGTAAAATTAATCATTTTGAATAAATTAAAAGATTTTAATTATTGTAATCATCATCATCATTACTATAAATATCATTGTTATTATTGTTATTAATTTAATAAAAAATTTCATATTATATTAATATTAATATTAATATTTAAATTATTATTATTATTATTATTACTATTATTATTATATTATTATTATTATTAATATTATTATTATTATTATTATTATTATTATTATTATTATTATTATTATTATTATTATTATTATTATTATTATTATTATTATTATTATTATTATTATTATTATTATTATTATTATTATTATTATTATTATTATTATTATTATTCAATAAGTTTTAAATTCTAATAAATTTAACTCCAATAAGTTTCAGCTCCTATAAATTCAGCTCCTATAAGTTCAGCTCCTATAAATTCAGCTCCTATAAGTTCAGCTCAGCTCTTATAAGTTCAGCTCAGCTCCTATAAGTTCAGCTCCTATAAGTTCAGCTCCTATAAGTTCAGCTCAGCTCCTATAAGTTCAGCTCAGCTCCTATAAGTTCAGCTCCTATAAGTTCAGCTCCTATAAGCCGAAAAGAACAGGGCCTTAGTCTAAGCCATGCTATTCATTCTGCGCCATCATGTAATTCTCATCCGTTAGCTTGCTATTTGCATACGTCCCATGTTGGTTCGGGATTGATTGTCATTTGCTCATGCTACTTGCGGTTTGGTGATTGTTCAGGGAAGTTTTCTTTTGCTCGCTTTGTCCTCTATTTTCTGTCATGCTTGGTTGCTTGAGGACAAGCAACGGTTCGGTTTGGGGGAGTTTGATGTGTCTTATATTTATGTACTTATAGCCCCCTGTCGCTTGCGTTTCTTTGCGTTTCCCGCGCTTTTACTTGCGTTTCAGCTCCTATTTCTCTCCGATTTGGCACTGCTGCGTTTTTGTGTCTGTTTTGCAGGTACAAGCGCATATTTGGAGTTTAGGATGCTGTTCTGGAGGTTTCATAAAGTTTCGTGAAGTTTCGTGAAGTTTTGAGGTGATTCGAGTTGGTTTCGTTGCGTTTCGCTTGCGCACGAGCCACGTTTCGACGACTGAAGGTGTCCCGGGACCTTGGGACCGAACATGGAGCTCAATTATTCACTTTAGACCCCGTCCCTACCTTTTGGGATGAACCATGCCTTGTCCCTAGGCTTTGGGACGACATACGACAAGTTAGGAGCGAGAACAAGTGAAGTGCAAGCAAGGAAACAGAGCTGAAATTGGCTGAACAACACGGGACCATATCATCCCGGACGGGACACCCTCCATCCCGGACGGGACACATCCATCCCGGACGGGACCACCCTCCGACGCCTCGTGTGCTTCATTTGCTCGTCTATTTTAAGAGGGTTTGATTCATATTTTTGGGGCTATCTTTTTACATTGTTTTAAGCACATTCTAAACTAGATTCTCATAGAAACTTAGGGTTTGAACTTTTCATAATTTGTAATTTTCAATTCCCGACTCGAATTCGCTATTACGTTGGTTTATTTGGTAATTGTTGTCTTTGATCATCCTTTTCCTCCTTAATTTTCTGATTTGGTATTGAATTTCTTCTCCTTATTTCATTGCAATTTCATTTCCTATTGTGCTTGATCATGATTTCATCCTTTTCCTTTGCTTTGGTTATCGTTTTCGTTATGCGTGAGTAGTTTTATCATCTAGGGAGAAGGGTGAAGCATGGGTGATTGTTTTGGTTGATGTTTGTGATCGTTTGAGTTAGGTTTTCGCGTTTGCTTTGATTGTCTTTGCTTGATTTTGTTTGTTGAATCCTTGATCATGTTTTAGCAAACTTTTAGCACCCTTGAACTTAAGATCGAAAGCCTAGTTCGAGGAGAGGCGCGAGACAATCATTAGGACCCTCCATTGTAAGTTGCGAGAGCCCGCTTTTGAGACCTAGAGGAAGCTTAAGACCGAGAGGACGAGCTATATCCTTAGCAAGTGCGATTACCTACTCAACCCGATCATCATTCCTGGACCTAACCTTACCCATTGCCTAACCCGACTTCCTAGACTTTCTCCTTTTAAGTTAAACCCTTCTTTTACGCGCTAGCTATAGAACCGATCAACACTCGAACCGACCAAGACTAGAATCACTCCATAAGTAACCTACATAAGCGACCTTCTCCCTGTGGATTTCGACCCCGACTTACCCTAGCTACCCCTTAGGTTTGTCAGGTTTATTTTTGACTAGGTGAGTGCGACTGAGCCTTTCAGTATTGCATGTTTAAGGGCATGCCGGCCCGGGGGGTGTTTGAGCTAAGTCGAATTGTGAATTTGACTCGCTTTTGCTTCTGGGGTGTTGTTGTCTTGAGGGTGTCTCCTATCGAGGTAAGGTCTTTGCTTCGGCTTGTTGTGTTTTAGGGATACCTTCGAGGCAGGGCATACCATCGAGGTAGGGTCTTTGCTTCGGCTTGTTGTTGTAAAGTCTTGGGACGTCCGTGAAGGATATCTATTTTGTTGTACTTCGTACAGGAGTGTAATCTTAAAGTGGAGTGTCAGCCCCCAGTCTTCGTCGTAGGTGTGTAATGTATATCGCACTCATGGTGCATGAGTCGACCATAACGCTTGTGTGGCTTCCTAGTCTAAGGAGGTGAATGTGTTATCTGTCGATATTAGGGATATCGTAGATAAGCCCCAAGTCTTGAGGTTTGGTGCTTCGGGATGGGTTATTTTCACCGGGTATGGTTGTTGATGTAAAGGGTGAACGACGGCTGCTCATTTGTTGTTTGGCTTGGGTACAGTGTATCTTTGTACCGTCAGGTGAGGGGTACCAACGTCTTTGGATAGGTAGTGTCTTGAACAGGTTGGATCCAAATTCGTAGAGCGTGGTGTATCCAATGTTGTTGGATAGGCTGTATCCAATGCCGTTGGATAGAGCGTGTCTTGTGTGATTGGACATCTTGGGGTAGAGCGTATCCAGTGTCGCCGGGTGTACTCCATGGGCTTGACTGCATTCTAAGCATCGTGAATGCCTTTCTTATGTCGTGCTTGATGTCTTCTCTGTCTCTTGCTTGTACCTGCATAGTTAGTACTCGAGAAAAGAAAGTTTTTTTGAAAATGCTCTCGCGTTTTTCGGAAACCGTTTTTTTTTTGCAAAAGAAGATTTTGAAATTGCCGTTTTCGTAAAAGAAGATTTTGAAAAAGCTATTTTTGTAAAAAGAAGATTTTGAAAATGCTGTTTTAGCGAAAGAGGATTTTGAAAAAATGCTTACAGGAGTATTTTGTTCGTTGAGTTAATTTTTTAGAAAGTGCTTCCTAATGTGTACTAACTCGGGTGTTGGGTTAGGAAAGTGCTTCCTAACGAGTTCTTTTCAAAGTGCGTTAACTCGGGTGTCGAGTTAATTTTTGAAAGGTGCTCTTTGTGGATGTGTATGAAATGTTTCAAAGATAACTATGAAACGTGTTAACAAAATGAGTGTTTGAAGTGTTTCAAAGACGAAGGTGAATCGTATGCGTGACTCGAAACTCGACATTGATAGGGATGTAAGTGACTGTGACACGTGCATCGGTAAAGCCCCCGGCTTGGCGACTCATGGTTGCTTCAGTGGCATGTTGTCGTTCCTGCAAAATGAACAAGGTTAGACGAAAAAGCAGAGTACTACTCCTAGGTCTAGCACAACCTTGTCTTGACGTAGTCGTTTTAACGCCTTGATAAAGAAACAGTTTGCCTCTGATTTTTGTGGATTTTTGTGAGTTTTTGTGAGGATGTCCTCGACTTTGGAAGCTTTAGACATAAATTTGAAAAAGGGTTGGTTGAGCTCGGGTGAGCGGCCTACGTATCTGTGGGTACGGAATCAAACCTAGCGTAGTTCCAAAGGGTGTGTTTGTGAAAAGTGTTTGTTTATGTGAAAAGGCGTTTATGTGGAAAGGTGCGCATGCGTGTTTAAGGACCCGCCGGTCCAAAGGGTGTTTTGTGATTGACCTTGATACATTGCATCCTGAAGGTAGGTTCTCCTTAGTTGATCTTGGTCGCTTGTTTGTTACATCAAAGTCCAATTTGATGTAGAGGGATTCTATTCCCCAACCTCGATAATTGGATGAACCATCGAAGTATGTCGCTTCTTCATTGATGATGTGGTGTCGATAATGGGCTCCTCGTTGATAACGTGGTCCCTTGGTGTCAAAATCGGCTTAGAGCAATGTCCATCGCGCCATATGTCCTTTTGGCACGGGTTCCTTGAAGAGGTATTAGACCTTTGTTCACTTAGCCACTTGACTTTCGGGCTCTCTTTTTGTTGTTTTTGTCCCTTTCTTAAAGACTTTGAGACTTGTTTCTTTTTTTGATTTCTTGGAAACTTTGAGACTTGTTTCCTCTTTTGATTTCTTGGAAACTTTGAGACTTGTTTCCTTTTGACTTTGCTCTTTTGCCCTTGTTTTCACTTCTGATTGTATTCCCCTTTGTGTTTCAGAATTTGTCGGGCCCTTTGCGGCTTGGGCTCGAGTTCCGACTTTGCTAGACCCTACGGTGGGGAGGTTGCATATGATCATGTGTTTATCACGCCGAACTCCTCTGACAAGTTCGTTTGCTTATTAGGCACGCGATCGAGTACACGGAGGGCGATCCAGGAATACTCATACTTTTGGTCGCGATCAAATTCATGACCACTGTGGAGCTCCAAATTAATGGATCCTCCTCCAAAAGTAGCGGAGTAGTAGAGCACAAGCATACTACCGAACCTTAGGTGCCTAGTCGTCGAAAACCTTTTGGTTTTTGTCTTGTACTTGATATTGACTTGGACCTTCGTACCCGGCCTAGACCTCCTTCGGATAGCTACTCCTAAGATGCAATGTATGTCGGTGCAAAATGGTTTTGTATAAGAAATGGGTTAAAAGGAAATTGGGTTGTAGGCAAACTTATTCCTTTATCCTAGACTGACGGAGATTGACTCGATGCTTAAAAACTCGACCCGTATTTAAAAGACTAGAATTGCTTGAGGAGATCCGCCAGATCGTCGATGGTGCTTGAGTGGACGCCTCGTCGGTTGCTTCGTGATGTACGTGCCGTGGGTACACGTCGATGCCCTTGGTGTCGAGATTCGATTAACGCAGACTTTGATTCGTCTTGTCTTTGAAACGGTTTTGTTTAATTTTGTTTGTTGTTCATTGTTCATTTGTTTGTTTTTAGCTTGAGACGAGACATAAGCAAACTTATTCGTATTATTCATTGAAGAAGAAAATTGTTTGAAAATAAAAGTCTAAGCTAAAAATAGAAGGTGGGTCGACAGGTGACCCGACATCTAAAGGATTAGATCCTAAGAGGATTTCTTCTTCTTTGCGTTCGCCAACGCCTCCGTTCTCGCCATCTTCCTCTTAGGTTGTGATGGCTTGCGTTCTATGGGTGCATCTCCGCTTGTCAGTTTATTCTCAATGTATGCGTTAGGGGTTGGTTTGTTTTTGGGCATGACAAAGTCTGAGTGATCTATGGGAGGAAGTGATCCTGTGAAGATCGTGTGGTTGTATGGAGGGTAACCTTTGTTAGATGGTTTGGGTTTAATCTTTTCGTCACTTTGGATCGTGGCTTGGTTGGACATGGGCCATTCGTCCCCTTTATCGTTGAACGAAGCGCCAATGATTTGATTGTCGCTTGTTTTGATATTGTTGGAGCAGTTCATAATGGGAGGTGATCCCACGAAGATTGTGTGGTCGGTGAAAGGGTCGTCGTCGTTGGGCGGCTTGGACGGTTGAGATGGTTTGTCGAGCTTTCCTTGGTCGATAAGATCTTAGATGGCGTGCTTCAGTTTGAAAGCTGATTTTACGTGGTCGTGGCCTTTGCCTGCGTGGTATATCTGATGGCATTCGGGTTCCAAAGTTTTGGCTTTCTGTCTTCGGGTGGCTCGTTGGTAGGCCCGATTGGTTGTAGGTAGTTGTTTTCAACCAACCTATGGAATGCCTTAGTGTAAGGCATGAAGCTCCTATTGGTTGCAAATGCGTCAAAGCTATCTACAGTGCAATTTTCCTTACTCTTGGTCGCGCGAGGAGATTTTGGTGAGTTATCTTGATAGGTGTCGTCGGTGTATCTGGCCATGGCACTAGTCCTTAAGTCGTCCTCGATTTGAGCGCCGACCCTGATGAGTTGTTTGAAGTCCTGGATGTTGCTGTACCGCATGTATAACTGATACACGGGTCGCAGGTTATTTATGAACTAAGGCACAAGTTCGTCCTCGTGCGGACGATTTGGAATTTGTGCGCTTAGCTTTTTCCATCGAGAGAGATACTCGGTGAAGCCTTCGTCGTCTTGTTGTTTAAGGGCCTCGAGAGTGTAGATCGAGACATGTTCGTCGGTCTCGTCCTTGATACGTTGTTCCAAACGCTTTATCTCGGTCTTGTGGTGGTTCAGCAGGCGTTCGAGGTCGTCAGTCAGCTTGGTGACTTGTTCACGGAGTGCGTTAACATCATCATTGCCGGTCATTCTTCGGGTATAGGTTCGTTTCTTGTGGGGTATAACAACTCGGTTTTTGGTGCGGCGGGTATCCAGTTGAAACCTACATTTAGATGGAGTGCATCAGCTCTATGACAGACCCAACTTGACACATTCGTTTATACGTTCGTTTTTAGCTCATTTCGTTTGAAAAAGACTCTTTTAAGTTTTGTAAAAGAAAGAAGTTTTCGAAATTAAGCTAGGAGTGTTTTTGAGACAAGACTGCGTGCGCACAGCTTGTCTCGATGCCAAAAGGCTTTGTTTCGCATCCACTTAGCCCGGATGACGGGATGTTGTCATGGGCTAAAGATGGATGCGTAAAAGGGACTCGACTCGGGTTTAGCCAAGTCGAGGATGTTAAAAAGGATTTAAGCCGTGAAGGTTAAAGAATGAAATGCACGAGTTGGGGTTGGAAGGCCTCGACTCGGGTTTTGCTAGTTTTGTAAAAAGGGAAATTTGAAAAATGTTTATTTCAAAAATTTTGCGAGAGTTTTGTTTGTAAAAAATTAGACGTTAGTTGTAAAATGTTAGATGTTAGTTGTGAAATGTTAGATGTTGTTAGGTTCATTTATACCTTGAAAATTTTGAGTGAGTTTTCGAAGATATGCAATGCAAATGAATTTTGAAAAAGGCTATATTGTATAGCCTCGCACTCGTACGTATGACTCTTGGTCGTTTGGTCAAGTCTTGTACGCCCCCAACTGATTTGAGTACGCTTTGGCAGGTGCTTTTAGCCCTTCGCCTACACAGTATAACGTGTAGGATACGAAGGAAGCCCCGGGGCGGTCAAATCAGTTTGCTACGGTAAGCCGTGGAGGGGTGAGAGGAAGGTTAGTCTAGTACGTGCCTCGTCGAATGGACAATGCCTGCGTTTGGAACCACCTCTCGAGGTGTTCGTGTGTGAATCCGACTAGATTCGACTCTAACGGATATGCTTAGTTCATGTATGTTGATTGTTCTCAAGTCGTTTAAGTCTCATTTTTATTTTTAAAGAGAAAAGGCTAGTTTTAATTTTAAAAATAAAACCTATCCCCAGCGGAGTCGCCAACTGTAGGTACCGGAATCAGACATGGAACCACTCGACGTCTTGCTAAGCGCGTAAAGTTAAAAATATTAAGTACAAAAAACCTTTAAAAACTATTTTGGAGCCGCCACTAAATTATGAGGGAAATTTAGAACCCGCCTCCGTGTCCTCATGCTCAAAGACACGTCTTAGAGTTCAAGGCACGTCGACACCCATCCATCTAAGGCTATTGTGAAACCAGATTCGGATTCGGGTGAGGGTACTTTTCTAAAGCATAAATTAAAATAATGTTTTTATGAAAGATCTTTTGGAAAAGCCTATCAAAAGATAGCCTCTACTAGACTTGAGAACAATGAAATACGTACAAGTGCGATATGAATGTAAAAAGAATGCAAAAGAGATTGTCTAAAACCCTCAGTTAAGCGTGCTTAACTTATTAACGAAAACAGTTCAGTTTAATGACGAATTCATTTTAAGTGATTTAGATGCAATAAGAGGATTTGCTAAAATGCATGCCATAAAATAAAGTTCAATTAGCCATTGGTTTATTTTAAAGAGGTCAGTTGTTTATGCGACTTTGGAAGGGTGTTACGAATAGGGTATGTATTCGAGGTGCATGGCCGCCTTATGAAAAGCAGACTTGCGTACCAAAGTCGGGGTGAGCCTAATGTAGGCCCTTGCTAGTCAAAGAAGTAAAGAAGACCTTAATCCATGTTAGGATTAAGTCATACCTGTCTCAAGTCAGGAAACCCGCAGCGCTTCGCTTCAAAGGGAAAAATTCAACAGTAGGAAAATGAAGAATTCTAAGGGTGTTTATGCGTGAGGCTTTTAGAGAGAGAGTTGTGTTAATTGTATTTTGGAATTGTGTAATTGTGTAATTGTGTGCTGAAACGAATGAATGGAGGGTTGTATTTATAGTGTAGAGCTCGTCAAGAATTAGGAAAGCCAGGGGATAACACCGGACTTAGGAATCGCAAGGCCCCTTGCGAATGCTTGGGGCAATCGCAAGGACCCTTGCGGCTGCCTGCCCTAATCGCAAGGCCTCTTGCGATTGGTAGGGCGGGCATTATCCTTTTATTCCGTATATTTCCAAATTATATTTTAGGATATACGGTATAATCTTGCTTGAGCTCTAAGTTATGTCGTTGTGGCTGTGTTTTAGGGTTTGATTAGGTTATCCTGATCCTTGGGAAGCGGGCCAGGCATGGGTTTGGCCTCGGTTCTGGGCCCGAGCCCTGAAAATGTAAAAAAGGTGTATTTTGTAGCATTTTGTGAAATAGGACATTCCGTGAGACTATCCTAGGTGTCTGCCAGTCCTAAAATGCGGTTTTAGAGACTGGGCCTAAACTGAGGGATTTAGGAGAATCGAATTGAAAGGGGTGTGCGCATGCCGATTAGGACCTGAACCTGAGACTAACTAGACTCTAGACCTAAGGACACTAAGAGTGATGACCCATAAAGAAACCTCATTTGGATTATAAATCATTTAACTCGAATTCGTCATTAGTTAGAACCATTTAAGTTAACGTAAAAGCATGCAATAAAAGTCCATTGTTACTTCACTGGGTTTTTGGCGGGAGGTACAGATTTGGGTATCTACAGCATCATTCAGGAAGAAGATAGTCGTCCCAAGTCCACGGAATCCTCGTCCATGGCTTTTACAGTACGCAGCGGGAGGGCGTCCAATTCCAAGCCCATTCGGCAAGGTCGTCCGTCTTGCACCTTCTGTAAACGATTGGGTCACACCGAGGAGCGTTGTTGGGCCAAGCATGGCTATCCGAAGGGCCGCGGTCCAAAGCGAGCCCAGGCTCAGATTGACTCGGCAGAACCAAATTCTTCTGCTCCGTCTTCAAGTAAGGTGAATGCCATTCTTGGTGAATCCACTGCTGCTGTCAATTCCGTTCGTCTTGCCGGTAAGCATACTTCTGTTTGGATAGTTGACACGGGTGCGTCAAATCATGTCACCGGGGACTTGTCGTTGTTTGCTTCCTTTAAAAGTGTTTCGCCTTTGTCTGTCGGTTTACCAAACGGTACTCGCTTACGCGTTACTCATGTCGGTCGTGTGCCTCTCACTGACAGCCTGTTTTTGGAGGATGTGTATTACGTTCCAAACTTTACTTGTAACTTAATGTCCGTTTCACAGGTTCTCTCGTCTCATAATTTTGAGTTTCAATTCACTAACTCAGAATGTGTTATACAGGACCCTATCTTGAAGACGAGGATTGGTGTGGGTGAGCTCATCGATGGTCTCTATCAATTGCAAATGGACATGTCGAGTCGTGTTAATGTGGTAAAAGGCGGTGACAGCTTCGATCTTTGGCACAAGCGATTAGGACATCCATCTTTGCAAGTGATGAAATTTATTCCTCAATTCCATGGTTCCCATAATAATTTAGCTACTAAGTACTGTGATATTTGTTTTCGTTCTAAACAAACTCGGTCTGTTTTTCCAGTAAGCAATAATAAAGCAGCCATGTTGTTTGATTTAGTACATTGCGATGTATGGGGACCATACACACCAAATCTTGCGTGTGGTTCGCGATATTTTTTGTCGATTATCGATGACTATTCTCTTTTTGTTTGGGTGTTTTTGATGAAAAGAAAGGATGAAGTTACTAGTCTTCTGAAAGAGTTTTTTGCTCTAATTAAGAGACAATTTCGTCGCGATGTCAAAGTATTACGGAGTGATAACGGTTCCGAATTAAAGCCTTTGTTCTCCTATTTTCGTGCTCAAGGTATTATTCATGAATCGTCTATGGTTCGTACACCACAACAAAATGCTAGGGTGGAACGTAAACACCGCCATATTCTCAACGTGGCAAGATTCCGAAGTGGTCTTCCGATAGATTTTTGGGGAGAGTGTGTTCTTACCGCGGCTCATCTCATCAATAGGACTCCAACTCGAATCCTTGATGGTAAGACCCCGTACGAATTATTATACAATACAGAACCTGATTTGGCTCTACTTCGAGTTTTCGGATGCTTAGCATATTCTGCCAATTTAACTCCTACCGATAAATTTGATAGTCGGAGTAGACGATGTATCTTCGTTGGTTACCCTTTTGGAAAGAAGGGGTGGAACTTATACGACCTTGAAACGGGTCAATTCTTTCAATCACGAGATGTTCAGTTCATTGAAACAGAGTTTCCTTACTCTGAAACGACTGTTGCTCGAGATATTGAACGTGATGCTAATGTTACTGATGCCGACTATGTACCCTCGGATGATGCTTATTATACTCCGCCTCACATGGGTCCTGCTCACACTGAGATTGAATCTCGGCCTGCGTCACCTGACCACGAGGAGCTCAAACATGAAAATAATGAGAACCTTGATCATATTACTGCGAATGCTCCTCTTAATAATGAGAATATTGAATTGACCAGTGGTGTGAACCTTGATGCTGCACGTCACTCCACTGATGACACTGACTCTGTTCCTGGGCGTGGTAAGCGTGATAAAATTCCAAACACCCGACATGCTGATTATGTTCGGTGGAATCACATTAACGAGACTGTCCATTGCTCGAGCTCGTCTCCCACATCGACTCTTGTCTAAGGTAGCACATTTCCTTTGACTCATTTCGTAAATTGTGATAAATTTTCTAGTCCACACCGTGCCTTTCTTGCAGCGATAACTCGAGATATTGAGCCTAAATCGTTCAAAGAGGCCATGGCGGATTCGAGATGGCGTAAAGTCATGCAAGACGAGATCACAGCTTTAGAGACCAACGGCACATGGACTATTGAAGATTTGCCTTCCGATAAGAAAGCTATCGGATGTATGTGGGTATACAAAATCAAACATAACTCGGATGGTACAGTAGAGCGATTTAAAGCTCGGTTAGTAGTTCTTGGGAATCACCAACAGGAAGGAATTAATTGTACTGAGACGTTCGCACCGACTGTCAAAATGGTGACAGTTCGTACCTTTCTTGCCGTTGCTACGATACGCAAATGGGAACTACATCAAATGGATGTGCATAACGCCTTCCTACATGGCGACTTATCAGAGGAGGTATATATGCGAATGCCTCCGGGTTTCAGTCGTGGAGTTCACGGCAAGGTTTGTAGATTGCGTAAGTCACTTTATGGGCTACGGCAAGCTCCTCGTTGTTGGTATGCGAAACTCACCTCTGCTTTAGTTTCTTATGGGTTTACAATGAGTCTTTCCGATAATTCTCTTTTTACTTATCACAAGAATGAGGTTGAAATGCACATTCTTGTGTATGTCGACGATTTAGTGATAGCTGGAAATCAATCCGCTGCTATTTCAAGTTTTAAATCATATTTGAGTAAATGTTTTTATATGAAAGATCTGGGTAAATTAAAATATTTTCTCGGAATAGAAGTTGCTCGGAATTCGACTGGTATGTTTCTTTGTCAACGGAAATATACTCTTGATATTTTATCGGAAACTGGTTTACTTGGATGCAAGCCGGTTAGTGTACCCATGGAAGAAAAGCATAACCTTGCTTTGGCTACTGACCCGCCACTTGCAGATGGTTCGAAGTATCGTCGGCTGGTTGGAAAGCTGATTTATCTCACTTTAAATCGACCCGAGTTGAGTTATTCAGTTCACATTCTCACTCAGTTTATGCAACACCCGACTCAGTCTCAATGGGAAACCGCCAATCGTGTCATCAGGTATTTGAAAGGTAGTCCGGGGCAAGGAATTATGTTCCGTACCAATGGCGCCATGGAGTTGGAAGCAAACTGTGACGCGGAATGGGCAAGCTGTCTACTTACTCGTCGTTCGCTTACTGCGTATTTTGTATGTTTAGGTGGCTCGCCGATCTCCTGGAAAACCAAAAAGCAAGCCACCGTCTCTCGCTCCTCTACAGAAGCCGAATATCGAGCCATGGCTTCAGCTACTTGTGAATTAATATGGCTAAAGGGGTTGCTCAATTGCCTCGGTGTTCATATTACCACTCCTATATCATTGCACTGCGATAATCAGGCCGCAATTCATATAGCTAATAATCCCGTTTTTCACAAGCGTACCAAACATATCGAGATCGACTGTCATTTTATTCGTGATGAAATACGACGCGGCACTATTTTTCCACGTAATGTTCATACACATTCGCAGCTTGCTGATATTTTGAAGAAAGCTTTGGGTCGGCAACGTTTCCAAGATTTAACGCTCAAGTTGGGCATTTCCGATGTACACGCTCCATCTGGGGGGGGGGGGGGGAGGGGGGTATAGGAGGATTAGCTAAAATAATATCCTGTTAGTCAATTATGTCGACATTATGTACATATTATCTCCTTGTTATTTAGTTGCCTTAGAATTATTATTTAGTTGACTTATTATTAGACAAAATCTCAGCACATAATAGTAGGGGTGAGCAAAACTGGTTACCCGCTCCGGTTTTCAAGTTCGGTTCGGTTACCCGGTTTTAAAATGAGTGAAATTGTCAATCCATATCCAACCCGGTTAATTCGGTTATCCGGTTTTCGGTTATCCGAAAAAATCGGTATCCAAAATTCGGTTAACCATATATCCACTTTTTCGTCAAATATGATTTTTTTGGTCAAATTTAAAAAAAAAAAAAAATTGCGATTTTAAATATTCTTATAAATCGTCCATAGTACACCAAACGTAAAAAAAAAAAAAATATTTCACAATCTAATTGACAAACAATGTTTAAATATAGAGGTAATTGGAAAAATAAAGATGGCAGTATAAGAATAGAGGCCAAGGGTGAGTAGACGTAGGAAATTATTTAATTCAGGGTGAGTAGTAGAGTATTCTACTGTCTAAGTAGTAAGTACAATGTATAATTGTACATCACCACAAACAATCTACACCGTTATTAATTTAATTTTTTTGGTAATTTTTTTAAAGTAATTTTTAAAATTTTAATCTTAGTTTTGATAAAAACCGGTTTAAAATCGGTTACCCGCTTTACAAATTCCAATATCCATATCCGCTCCAGTTTTGAACTGGATATTCGGATTCGGAACCCGGATTTGAAAAAACCCGGATTTTCGGGTTTTTTCGGATCGGTTTCGGTTTGGTTTCGGTTATAAAAACCGGATCGGTTTTTTTTGCTCACCCCTACATAATAGGAAGGTTGTAATGTATATATAGACACTGGAGAACAGAGTAATAGACAAGCAGAAATTCACAAACATATGATTTTGCTCATTATCTTTTACTTTAATCAAACACTGATTATAACAAAATACAAACAAATCTTTTACTATTACTCGAAATTAGCACTCAAGCTTACAATTGCAGTGAGACTAAATGACAGGCTGCATCTCGGACATCAAACTTATGCAATCAAATTAGTATCTGTTGTGTTGCCTCAAACATGTATGAATTGAGAAATTGGTTATCTAGCACTTCTACATCATCGCAGGACATGAATAAACAAAATATAAAATGAAAACCCTGAAATAAATCGAGAACCCTTATATTGAATTTGGTTAAATTGAGTATGAAAAATCAAATATTACCATTTCAGATTAGCATTAACATCATCAGTTATGCCACAGTCCTCTGAAACATTGTCGAAACCGCCATCGACACCGCTACAGGAAAAAGGAGTAAAGTCAGACTTTTAGTAGTTAAGATGGTAATTAGGGCGAAGATCCTCCATGAAGGCAAAAAAGTGGTGGCGTTACTCTTGATGAGTCGTCGGGTTCGGGTAAGGCGGCGGCGGAAACGGGCACCTAGTGGTTTTGGGAGGACGGTTTCCGGTTCTAGGTTTTAGAGATAAGGGGATTAAGGACTTGTTCTTTCCAGCTTATTTTCAGCTCATTTCGATTCGATTCATTCACTTGATTCGATTCGATTCCTGGCTCCATTAAGTTCGATTCAATTCACCACTTCGATTCGATTCATTCATTGATTCGATTCGATTCGATTCCAAAGACTATGTTATAAATTTTAACTTCATTCGATTCGATTCGATTCATTTCGATTGATTCGATTCGATTGATTCGATTCTAAAAGTGCGAAAGAACAGGTCCTAAAAGAAAATGAGAAGAATTCAAGTCTTCTGCAAGAATATGTGCCACGATAACGATATTGAAGAGCAAAATTTGGAAGCACAAAGCATTGGTATCATCACGTCTTACAAACTTACCACCTTGGCCGCCATGAATGCACGACGAGACGCCAATTTATGCTTGTAGTGTGACGAAATCTGGTATGCTAACCATCTTCATAGTTGTTCGTATGCTCCCGATTACAATTGTATGTTTACTTGTGGCAAAGATTTTGAGGTTTTCGCTTTTGTTAAAATATCAAAAACGAGTTTGGAACATCTGCCAGTGAAAGAACTGCGAGATGAGGTACACGTTGGCTGTGCAGATAACGTGTTCGATGAAATGTCACGCAATCAATTTGAAGCAGGAGAAATGGTTGATGTAGTAAATGGGCGGGGTAATGTACACCAAGTGTTTAATAAAATATCTGAACCAAAGTCGTGCCAAATCGAAGTGGAAAATGCTGTTGTTGATAACGTTGACAACATGTTTAATGAAATGCAAGGAAATGAAATTGAAGCGAGTGATGCCGTCGAGTCTGAAAATGGACAGAATGAAACTCAAGTTAGTGTACCCCAGGTGTTCGATGAATTGCCGCGGTCAAATTTGAGCAAAATATTGAGAATATTGATATTCAATATTCGGTTGAGAATATGTATGAGGTCGCAGAATGCAACGTGCATCAAACGAATCGTGAGTCTTTCGAAATTCGCAGGCGAATGGATCGCAAAATTGAGTAAATTGGAGACTCCCTATTTCCTTGATTTGGTAATTTTAGGTGCACATTGTGAGCGCTTCTCCACACTTACGAGTGTACTTAGGTATTGTAGTGTCTCCGACAAACTACCTCGAGATGCCTCTGAGCACTATGGTGCGATTTTTCAGGTGAATGTTAAGCCTTTTGTTGTGTTACCTGGAACTCGTTTTCCTAAATTTGCTGAAAATGTTGTATGGCCGTTGGTGACGAATATGAATTGGTTTATGAGCCCAAGTTTTTAAGTGATCTTTGGTGTATCTATTCACAGCCTTAGGACATTTGATTGTAAAATTGGACGGGAGGCGTTCTTGGATTTCAAAGAGTTACATAGTTGGGGTTTCTTTGTGTCTAGTTCTAATTATCCATTTCCGGAATTATCAATAGAGAGACGCGTTATAGAAGAATTCGTTGGAAAACTGAGAGCCATGCTAAACAAATGTGCATTGAACATCTGTATTTTTGATCCTGGTGGTCGTCATTGGGGTTTGATAAATGTTCCAGGCTATTGGAAGAGTCGAATGTTGGGTTTCGTCTTTGATCGATGACCATCTTACTCTAGTGTGTGGGATATAGTCTCTGTGGAGATTGTGTCGCTCTTGTATGTCACGGAGAGACGTCATCGCTGATTGGTGGCGATCTAGTGTTTAATAGAAAGGTGGTGATGGTGATGGTGATCACAGTGAGTGCTATGGGTTTTGTAATTGCTGAGTTTTGTGTTAAGGCCTTAATTGTTTCCCACACCCTTGAGGACAAGGGTGATTTTGAGGAGGTGGGAAGTGATAATGTTAGGATAATCAAGTTGAGAGCATCTATTCACAATGTAGCACAATCGAGAGCAGTTTCTTTAAACATTTCGCCTCCTTCGAACATCCGCAGCCAACGTATTGCAGCCCCTATGCTAACCTCTGGCTATGATGTCCGTACATTAGCTCCCAAAGTTCTTCCACATGCTGCTTGCAAGACCGTCTTACTCCTTGCTCCCACTACTGTCGTACCGCGGCCTCTTCAGATTTCGGTAGCTCATCGGCATGTACTTACTACTTCATTCAAGTGGCTTTCTCTTGTTCCGTCTTTTGGTTTCAGTCGAAAGAAGACGACCATTGTTAATGGTTTTGGGTCATCCACCTTTGTTGGGGTATGGTTTTGGGTCTTCAACCTCTCGACAAGTATCTCTATGGTTTTGGATGTAGAAGCTCACAATTTTACGACATCCGAATCGAAATTTGGTCGGAAAACATTCTTAAATTTCGAAGAACTACAATGTTGGGGTATGTTTTCAACGTCATTGATGAGATATTCACTAAGGGAGTTGATACGTGGAAAGTGTGTAAGTGCATTGATAGACAATCTATACAAGAGCTCATTCCTTGTCCAAATATTTGATCCAGGAGGGTCACGGTTGCTATACTACATTTATGTTGATAAGGTGTCTTCTGCTTTTTCAAGGAAAATTGGTTCAGTGGATAATAGGAGTGAGGTCTATGCGCTAAGACTTGTGATTTACGTCTTCGATCCCGGTGGTTTACACACGATAATTTTCAAGTGTAGCAACTTAACTTCCGAAATAATACTTATTCTTCTTCGATTTCGTCGAGTACATGTGATCCTTGAGGACAAGGATCATTTCTAGGGGTCGGTAATGATACACACCGAAATATTAGTGAGGGTATTTTAGTAATTTTGTTTTATATTTCCTCTTCTCCAAGGCATTATAGCCTATAAATATTCATTACTTAGCTTGTATTGACTTAACCAAGAATTGAACTAATGAAAATCATCTCCACCATTATTTCTCTTATCTCCTTGTCTATTTTTATTTTGTTCTAACTTTAATCCTTGGTGATTTTCTCCACCACAATCACCACAGATTATTGTTCTTTTTGGCCTATCGATCATTTCGATCGAACAGTCAAAACCGATCGTATTATCATAACCGAATCAACATCTACAGTTATTATCTATAGGCGCCTCAAAAAGTCTAACTAAATTCACTATTTCTAAGAAAAGCGCATTTCAAACACTCATATTTTAGACTCAAACAATTAAATATGTAAAAATAAAACAACTATTGACCTATGATATAAGATTGTCTTACCAAATCTTATTCTAAAAATACTAAGACCTTGTTTTATTTAGTTTAATTTCAACTCTTAAAATTCAGTTCAACTCCTATAAGTTGAGCCCTTATAAGCCTCACCAAGCTTTAATTTACACTGACTTAAACTTGTATAATTTCAGCTTAACTCCTATAAGTTCAGCTTCAAAAAGCCAAAAAGAATCGGCCCTAACACGATCTAATATTTCACTCGATACTCGTATTATATCATAGTAAAACCGTATTATCAAACCCTAATATTCAAAAAAACAAAAATATAGAGAGTGAGGTGAAGTGATACATAAAAATAGAATGATGCATGCTTTAATTTGTTACAACCCTCATGAACATTGCATGAACGTACCATTTTTCTGACTCACCTAAACTCTAACGGCAATGTTTTTTTTAGACCCCGGTGTATACACTGTGTACACCCCCCACCCCCAAAGCCCACAAGTCACGTGACCTTATACTCTTTTTTTTTTCTTTTTTTTTTTTTCTACTGCTTTCTTTCTTCTTCTTTTTATTTTTTATTTTTTTATTCCTTATTTATCACTCTTATATAATTAGTGATTTATATATTATTTTACAATAAATAATTTTTTGTGTAATTTTTTCAATTTGACACAATTATGACGTTAAATTCACATATTCACGAAATAAAAAGCAATATATTCATATAATTGAAATTAAATATTCATAAAACACTTGTCATGTATACATACAATAGAACCACATATTTACAAAATAGAAATAAGACAAATTTATAAAATGTAGTTCCTATGTTCACAATGTTTAAGTCATATATTCGTATGATTAGACAAATATATTGACAAAGTTTAGTTAGTATATTCACTAAGTTTAACTAACATATATATTCAAAAATTTGGAGCTACATATTTACACAATGTAGTTAGTATGTTTATGAAATATTAACGGGATATTCACAAAATATAGTCTAGATATTCACCGAATGCATGTGAAATATTCACAAAATTGAAATTGCTATATATATACTCCATATTCAATATATATATATATATAACAGATATGCTTACCTGGTAGTTTCAAATAAAAAAATGAGATGAAGATTCTTCATGTTATAAAAATAAAGCGATATAAAAAATGATATTAATGTGTCAATTAAAACAAAAGTGATATTATAAATAAGATGCCATACTCATAAAATATAAGTCATATGATATTTTAACATAAAAATTGTAGGGATCTCATCCCATTCACTAATCAAATATTAGTGTAAAATCAAATTACTCTAATTTGATGAGCAAGATCTATGTGGTTACATAGATACTTTGTTATAAGTTTATAGAAATTTATACCTTTCTCTTAAAGGAAATATGGGCACAAAACTAGAACTCCTTTCTAATTTTGTTTCTTGAGCTAAGTATAAGGATGATCCTCCAACCCAAGTTTCCAAAATAGGAAACCTCCTTTAGTTAGCACCCAAGAACTACTCCAAATTCACAAGTGATTTTGATCTAGAAATCACTAGCAAAAGTTTGATAATATATGAAAATATTATTACTAACACTTAGTAATATTAAGACTAATAATAGTATTAGTTTGTAATAGTTTAGAGAAGTTTTGATGTGAGAGATAGAGAGGATTGCATGAATGAATCTCATTCATTCAAGGCTTTGTATTTTTATAACAAAACAAAACAACATGAAGTGTGTAGGATACACAAGGGGGCCGGCCTCCTATGCATGCACAAGGGGGAAGAGTTTGCTCATAGATTAGAACAATTTTATGCTTTGCAATGATGATGTTTTTGCATGCAAAAGTAGAACAAAAAGCAAAAGACAAAACAAAGCATCTTCTCTTCATTTCCCTTGTATTTGGACGGCTTAATGGCCCTCTAAATAGGTCCAATTTGTTTTCAATATTTGTCCCACAAATACTTATAATTTATCACTTAATCATCTAATATGATAAAGTACAAATTATCAAATTGAACTCACAACTTTTCTTTAACATATATGTACATTTACACATGTTTAAGAATTATACTTTTACTAATCTCATTAGTAAAATATGCATGATTAGTGAATTAACAGTTAATCACTAATTTCCATCTCCTCAAATAATTTTATCGATATAAAATTAAATCACTCGAGCTCACAACTCGATTTCTTTCTAAATTAATTCACTGACTAACCGTTAGTCAATTTATCAAGTTACTAATTCAATCGTATCTCATACAATTAATTAGCTTAAATATTTGGAGTATGTTCCTATAGGTGTGACTTAAAGGGATCAATTGATTACCGCCGTTCTCACGACAATAACGTCAAACTCTAGTCAGCCAACCGTTATTGATTTACGTTAATCAATTGACAATAATACAGGATTATCCCCATGTATTCCTTAACTGAGATTTATTAAGTAATCGCACTATTGTGGAGGACACATACTCGAACAAAAATCATACTCATAAAACTTGTTCAAACTAACACGGAATACTAGTATGACTTATTCAATTAAAAAAAATGTCAAATATGATCTCTATTGAAACAAAAAAAAAATGTTATGACCAATAATATTATTTTCAAACAAAAAAACGAAATTAGGGCATAAAAAGAATGAAGAATACATAAAACGAATGAAAAACGAACCTTTTAAAATTAGATTAAAGAATACGAATGAAAAAAAAAATGAAGTAGAAGAGAGTAATATAAAAAACTAATATACGAATGAGAAAAATGAAGTAGAAGAGAGTAATATAATATTGAAGTAGAAGAGAGTAATATACGAATGAAAAAAAATGAAGTAGAAGAGAGTAATATACGAATGAAAAAAATGTAGTAGAAGAGAGTAATATACGAATGAAAAAAATGAAGTAAAAGAGAGTAATATAATATTGAAACTAATATAAATGAAGCAGGAAAAAAAATATAGTACGACAAAAATAAAAAAACGTTTGATCTTCCTAGCAGCGCCAAATTTGAAAAAAATATAAAACATAAAAAAAACGGTTTTTTTAAAAAACCGTTTTTTATTATTAAGTATAAAAACCGTTTTTTAAAAAATTAAGTAAAAAAACAGTTTTTAACATAAAAACCGTTTTTTATAATTAAAAACCATTTTTTAAAAAATTAAGAAAAAAAAACGGTTTTTAACATAAAAACCGTTTTTTATAATAATTAAAAAAAACGGTTTTTATGAAATAACCGTTTTTTTTAATGATAATTAAATATAACGCTTTTTTAATTACGTAACCGTTATTTAAAGTCTAACTAAAAACAACACATTTTAATAAAAACCGTTATTAATATCCCTCCCGTTGTTTTTAATGATTTTTTCGTTGTTTTTAGTGATGAGTTTGATTTGGCGCCTATAATTTTTACAACGGAAATTTTAATTGCGTTGTTTATAATATTATAAACAACGGAAAGGCTAATTTGTGTTGTTTTTGCTCCGTTGTTTTTGCTCAGATTTGTAGTAGTGTTAGCTTAAATATTTGGAGTATGTTCCTATAGGTGTGACTTAAAGGTATCAATTAATTACCGCCGTTCTCACGAAAATAACGTCAAACTCTAGTCAGCCAATTGTTATCGATTTACGTTAATCAATAGACAATAATACAGGATTATCTCCATGTATTCCTTAACTGAGATTTATTAAGTAATCGCACTATTGTGGAGGACACATAGTCCAACAATCTCCCACTTGTCCGAGACAAGTTGTGCATTACCAATTCTCATGTCCGTTTCACATCTCCCACTCAATGCAAGGTGTCTTATGATGTCTCATATATTTACGTATATATAGCCCCCTGTTCACGAGCTTTACTTCGCGTTTCCTGTGCTTTTACTTGCGTTTCGACTCCTATTTCGCTCCGTTTTGGCACTGCTGCGGTTTTGTGTCCATTTTGCAGGTATAAGCAGCTATTTGGAGTTTAGAATGCTATTCGGGAGGTTTCGTGAAGTTTCGTAAAGTTTCGTGATGTTTCGAGTTGGTTTCGTTGCGTTTCGCTTGCGCACGAGCCTCGTTTTGATGTTTGAAGGTGTTCCGGGACCTCGGGACTGAATTTGGAGCTCATTTACTCAATTTGGAACTCGTCCCTATGCCTTGGGACGACCTAGGCCTCGTTCCTACACCTTGGGACGATAAACAAGGAAAAATAAGCTAAGTACAAGAAGTGGCAAAAAGAGAAAATAGGCTGAACTAGTCGGGATGGCTGTCCCGCAAGCTTGGGACTGATCTTGTGCTTGTCCCGGACGGGATGATGGTCCCGGAGGTCAGGGACGACTTGTGACTCCTCGTGTGCTTTAAATACTTCGTCAATTTGAAGGATCAAAACATCTTATTTTCGTTTGATTTTTTCTGAGCATTTTCTAGACTCTTTAAACTAGTTTCTATCAAAAACTTAGGGTTTGAATCATTTTCCTTCTTGTACTTTGAATTCTCGACTCGGAAACGTTGTTTGATCAATCTATTTCGGTATTGTTGTCTTATTTCTTCTCTTTCTCTTTACAATTTCTGATTGGTTTTTGTTTTGCACTTCTCTTATTTGATTGTGATTTCAATATTTATCGTTGTTGATCATGTTTTCTTCTTTCTCCCTTGCTTTTGTTTCCATTTTCGCTATGTGTGAGTAGTCCTTTATCTAGGGGTGAAGGGTGATCATGGGTGAGTAGTCTAGGATGCTTTTGGTGATGATTTGATTAGGGTCTTGCTTGTGTTTTGGTTGTCTTGTGTTTGATTGTGTTTGTTGATCCCTTGGCCAAGGTTTAGCAAGCGTTTTCCACCCTTAAACTTAAGATCGAAAGCCTAGTTTAAGGTAGGGTACGAGACCAACCATTAGGACCCTCACTTGTAAGTTGTGAGAGCCCGCATTTGAGACCTAGAGGGCGCTTAGAACCGAGAGGTCGAGCCTATTCCTTAGCACATGCGATTCCCGACTCATTTCTGTCATCATCCCTTGTCCTAGCTTCACCCTTGCTATCCTCGATTCCCTAGACCTTTTCCTTATTGTTAACCCTTACCTTACGCTCTAGCTTTTAGTAAACCAACCTACACTCGAACCGAGATTAGAATCATTCAAAATAGCCAACATTGCAACCTTCTCCCTGTGGATACGATACCCGACTTACCCTTGCTACCCGTTAGAGTTTGTTCGGATTACTTTTGATTAGGTAACGCGACTAAGCCTTATCATCTTACAAGTCGTACTTGCATTCAAAAGATATATATCATGAGTGGTTTCCTCGATAAGGAGAGTAGCTGTCTGACCGGGGAATCTACCGTAGATTCTTACCGAGCGTGGCCACGCATTTTCAGCGACTACTCCTCGAGTGGCCCAAAGATGTTTTACCCCGACGAGGGTGGACATTTCCCTTCCACTCGATTGTACTGTATGATGCAGATCACCATGACCCCAAAGATGCCCTTATAACCCCCTTTCACGGCATGGCTTAGGACATAAATGAAAGTCACTCGGAAACTGCACCGACTCAGACAATCAGTTTCCAGTCAAAGAATCGACTCAAAGGAATACTATAGAAATTCCCACCACGACCAGGTTTCAATCTCATTGAAAAGGAATTCTATAAGCGTCACTGCCCGACAGAGTGTTTTCACAGTCTGTCTATGCAAACGATCACTTATGACCCCATGGTGTTGAACCCACCAACAATCGACTTGCAATCTAGTCTCTACGAGACGTCATCTCATATAAGAGACCAGGGACCAAATACTTAGTTTATACCGTTCACTTGAATACGTTCAAAGTTGTCACACAAATATTCGGATAAACAAAGTATGCATTCATAATGACTTAAGATAAAAACAATGAATGTTATTTTCATATATGTAATAGGATACAACATTCAATTACATATTACGAAACTAAAGGAAATCTGGCATACGCCGCAACCCCATAGAGGCGGTGTGCGCGTCATGCTTATCCCTCGAAAGAGGCTTGGTTAAAGGATCAGCGATATTATCGTCTATCCCAACCTTACAAAGATCAATTTCCTTCCTTTCCACATTATCTCTAATAACGTAGTATTTTCTCAAAACGTGTCTAGACTTGTTACTAGACTTGGGCTCCTTTGCTTGGAAAATAGCCCCACTGTTATCACAATAAACAGTGACTGGATCCACGGCACTAGGGACTACTTTTAGTCCATCCAAGAATTGCCGAATCCACACAGCTTCTTTAGCAGCTTCAGATGCTGCCAAATATTCAGCTTCCGTTGTAGAATCCGCAGTGACACTCTGTTTGAAGCTCTTCCAACAACCAGCTCCTCCATTCAACATAAAGCCATAGCCGGATTGGGATTTCAGATCATCCCCATCGGTTTGGAAACTTGCATCCGTGTAACCCTTTACACGTAACTCAAGTTCTCCTCCAAACACAAGAAACGAATCCTTAGTTCTTGTCAAGTACTTAAGGATGTTCTTTACAGCTATCCAGTGACTCTCACCGGGATTGGCTTGATACCGGCTCGTCATGCTCAAAGCGAAAGCGACGTCGGGACGAGTGCACATCATAGCATACATGATTGATCCTACAGCAGAAGCATAAGGGATCAATTTCATGCGTTCAATTTCCGTAGGAGTCGTAGGACATTGAGATTTCTTCAATGTTATTCCTACACTCATCGGAAGAAAGCCTCTCTTGGAGTCTTTCATATTGAACCTATCAAGAATCTTATCGATATAAGTTTCTTGACTCAATACTAGTATCCTTTTGGATCTATCTCTATAGATCCGGATACCTAAGATGCGTTGTGCCTCTCCCAAGTCCTTCATTTGGAAATGGTTTCCCAATTCCACCTTTACCGAGTTCAGACTTGGAATATCATTTCCAATCAGTAGTATGTCATCCACATACAAAACAAGGAAGGTTACCTTGCTCCCACTAAACTTCATGTATAAACAAGGTTCCTCGGTACTACGAGCGAATCCCTTTTGTTTGATAACATGATCGAATCTATGATTCCAACTCCTTGATGCTTGCTTAAGACCATAAATGGATCTCTTAAGCTTGCATACTTTCTTAGGGTTGGATGTGTCTATAAAACCTTCAGGTTGTGTCATATACACTTCCTCTTCTAGAATCTCATTCAAGAAGGCGGTTTATACATCCATTGGCCATATCTCAAGTCATGAAATGTGGCAACCGCTAAGATTATCCTTATGGATCGAAGCATAGCAACCGGTGCAAAGGTTTCATCATAATGAATACCTTGGACTTGTGAAAAGCCCTTTGCCACCAATCTAGCTTTGTAAACATCTATATGTTTATCTATGCCGAGTTTGATTTTGAATATCCATTTACACTGAAGGGGTCTCACTCCTTCAGGTAAATCTACCAAGTCCCAAACTTGGTTCTCGTACATAGAATCCATTTCGGATTTCATGGCCTCAAGCCATTGTTCGGAGTTGGGGCTACTTATAGCCGCCTTGTAGGTTGAGGGTTCGTTGCTTTCGAATAACAACAAATCACCCTCCTCCTCGATGTTATCAGAGTAGCAGTCAGGTTGATGACTAATTCTTCCTGACCTCCTAGGGATTATAACTGTGTCAGAAGACGAGGGAACAGTTTCCTCATTTTCTGCCTCGGTTTGTGGCTCTTGAACTTCATCAAGTTCAAATTTTCTCCGCCTTGTAGGTTGACGGTTCGTTGCTTTCGAATAACAACAAATCACCTTCCTCCTCGATGTTACCGAGGTAACGGTCAGGTTGATGACTAATTCTTCCTGACCTCCTAGGGATTATAACCGTGTCAGAAGACGAGGGAACAATTTCCTCATTTTCTGCCTCGGTTTGTGGCTCTTGAACTTCATCAAGTTCAAATTTTCTCCCACTCTGTTTTTTAGAAATAAATTCATTTTCTAGAAAAACTGCATCACGAGCCACAAACACTTTGTTCTCGTGAGGGTTGTAGAAGTAATAACCACAGGTTTCCTTAGGATAACCTACAAATAGACATTTGTCAGACCTTGGAGCGAGTTTATCGTCAGTTTTATTCTTGACGAATGCCTCACAACCCCAAATTCTCATGAATGACAAATAGGGAACCGTTCCCGTCCATATCTCATATGGAGTCTTATTGGCCGCTTTAGTCGGACTTCGATTTAGTGAGAAAACAGCAGACAACAATGCAAAGCCCCAAAATGATCCAGGAAGCTCACTTTGACTCATCATGGACCGAACCATGTCTAGCAAAGTTCGGTTTCTCCTTTCTGCAACACCATTCAACTGTGGTGTGCCCGGAGGAGTCCATTGTGATATTATACCACAATTCTTAAGATGTGAATCAAACTCATTACTTAGATATTCGCCACCACGATCCGATCGTAGTGCTTTTATCCTTTTGTTCAATTGGTTCTCAACCTCATTTTGAAATTCTTTAAATTTCTCAAAAGTATCACTTTTATGCCTTATTAAGTAGACATAACCATATCTACTTAAGTCATCGGTAAAAGTAATGAAGTAATGATATCCTCCTCTAGCGGTGATGTTTAATGGGCCACAAACATCGGTATGTATGAGTCCTAAACTTCATTTGCTCGTGTCCCTTTACCGCTAAAGGGTTGACGAGTCATCTTGCCTAAGAGGCAAGACTCGCATGTACCATATGATTCGTAATCAAATGGTTTGAGAACCTTGGTCTCAACAAGTCTCTTTATGCGTCTATCGTTTATGTGACCTAAACGACAATGCCAAAGGTAGGATTTGTTTGATTCATTCGTTTTGAGCCTCTTGTTCTCGACATGATAAACATCATTGACATCATTTAAAACATAAATACCTCCAATTGAAATAGCTTCACCATAAACTATTTCATTAAATGAAAAAGTACAACGGTTGTTCTTTATCACAAAACAAAAGCCTTCCGCATTTAACACGGAGACGGAGATAATGTTTTTCTTTAGAGTTGGTACAAAATAACAGTTATTTAAATGCAACTCTAAACCACTAGCAAGAGCGAGTACAAAAGTTCCCACGGAAACGGCCGCTACTCTAGCTCCATTGCCCATGCGGAGATCTACATCACCCTTGGCTAGAACTCGCACGTTTCTCATCCCCTGCAAATGATTACAAAGGTGAGATCCACATCCGGTATCCAATATCCATGTAGAAATGCAAGCATGATTAATGTCTATCATATAGAGATTAGAAGGAAGAATACCTTTGGATGTCGCACATCCATCTTTCAAGTCCTTCTTATATTTGGGACAATTGCGCTTCAATGACCCACTTCATTGCAATACTTGCAAGTGTAATTGAGAGGTTTTCCCTTGTTGATCTTGGGCTTAGGCTTATGTGGAACACCTTCCACAATAGCCTTGCCCTTACCCTTGCCTTTGATGGATGGCGCTTTCTTGGCCACCTTCCCCTTCTTGACTCCTAGGTTCATGTTCTTCATTTTGATGGAGAGAACATCTTTCCTCTCCACCTCATTCACTTCCATATCCCTCTCGGCTTGGACCAAGAGTGCATGAAGTTCATGGTAACTCTTATCCATGTTGTTCATGTTATAGTTTACTCTAAAATGAGCAAACTTGTTAGGAAGAGAATGAAGAATGCGGTTAATCGCAAGAGCTTTCGGTATAGCACACTTTTGACGCTCAAGAGTGTCTATTTGCTCAATCATTTTCAGCACATGAGGACCAACTTTTTGGTTCCTCTCAAGCTTTGCATCGAAAAACCGCACCGCGGCTTCATAAAGCCTTATTTGCGGTGCTTTGGAGAACATGGTTGTCACTCGAGTGAATATCTCATATGCATTCTTTTGTGTGACAAATCGGAGTTTGAGAGCGGGTGCCATGGACCAAATCAAGACGTTTTTCACGTCATTGTCCACTTTCACATGCTCATCATAGGCGGCTCGTGCCGCCCCGGATCGAGAAGTGGGTTCGGCGGGTGGTGGATCGGTAAGGTGCTTGAGCACATTGTCGGATGTAGCGGCGCCCCTCATTGTCGAATCCAATTCGACAAAGTTGCTACCGTCATCCTTGAGGATACACTTATCCATCACGGTTCGCAACCATGAATCTTTGCCCAACATGGCCGCGGGAGTTGATGATGATGATGCCATTGCGCTTTGAAATAAACGATTCTACAACAAATATGAGGAATTATATAAGCATTCGTTGTTCATTTATAACATTTGCTAAAACGGTTTTAAAACAAATGTCCATTTATATATTGATCTCCCACGAAATTATATAAATGATTCCAAGACTCGTTTTTCATATAAAATTAGACATCTCATGTTTCCTTTTATATAAAAACGATAAGTCAACACTTGACTAATTCTACACTAGAATGCTTGGTTGATGGTTTTCTTTAAAATGCATCCATTAGCCCCAAATAACTCTTATTTGGTTGAGTCCAAACCAAATTAGCATGGGACTTCCTCCCACTACTTACCCATGGTAACGAGGTTCTACGTTGCGGAGGTCCTCACGAACATGGGGTTCATAGTTGCCACATTTGGAAAGGCTTAATCTCAATTCATTTGATAAAAATGTGGGTGATCTTGTCGATTTTAGTCATAATATTCTTTATAAGTGAACTAATTTAAGAATGGCGACCTAAAAACGACAATCATAGTGGGATATCGCGGCATGCATGGCGATTTTGGCATGTGTGCGGAAAATAAGCAATCAAACAAGCATAAGCAAGCATAAGCACAAACCTGTATGGCCACCTAAAAGTAATAAAAATTACAAGGAGTTACAAATTGGAAACCAACTCCATTGGTCCCTCTTCATAAGAACTTCATCCAAGCTCCTCCTTGCAAGCTTTAGAACACTTCTAAGGCTCCATCTCGATCCATCGCCGGTCTTCGGATTACAAATAGTTACAAGTATAAATTACAAATGAATACATAGCAACCCTATTATACATTTATAAATGAAATTAACTATTAAATTACAAACCGGCGATACGAGATCGCATTTAATTACAAACCCACACGATATTTCCTTTCATTACGGGTAATATCGGTAAAAATATAACAAACTATGACCATACTAGTTAGAACAAACATTCATTCAAAAATAAACATTCATCCAAACATGCATAATGAAATGCTTATAAATTAAAACATGCCAAAATCGCCTTAAACAATAATCGCATTAAAACGTTTCAAACCGATCTCATTTTTAATCGATTAATCTTATATTAATCAGTAATGCTTAAAACACCTTTTAAGCTTGAACTAAAACTTCTAAACTGATTTAGAACACCTAAAATTAGGTTTTACTAATTTAAGGTGATTTTAGTTCATAAACATGGTCATTTGCTAATTAGATGTAACTTTAATCATAACTATTTATGAATAAAGCTTTATAAAATCAAAATAAAATGAAATAAAACCAATTTTATTTTGGAAAAATTTTTTATATTCTAGAATACTTCCAGAATATCAAAAATGAAAATTTTGGTCAGAAATATTTACGAATTAATTTTAGAACAAATAACATACGATTTCATCGATTTTATCTCATAAAATCAACAAAACGTCCAAAACAGTGAGGGAAAATCCCAAATTTAAAAGTGAGCATCCTCTTAATGTAAAAAAATATTGGTATAAATTTCATGTCCAGAAAACAAGGTTTACTATATTTTTGGACATAAAATGCATATTATACCGATTTAAAACAAAAATATGAATAAATATTCAAAACTCAAGATCTGATTCTGAAAATTTACATGCAGAAAGTATAAATATGGAGTACCACTGTGTAAACATTTCGTGACCAGATTCCAACTATAACCATTTATAGTAATTATTTTAGCCACAAACTCACTTTTTTGACTCGGTTTTGTATAAAAATCATTTTAATTAGCAAACAAATTTCAAAAAATACGAAATTTGACCAGTGACTACATGAGACCAGAAACTTTGCATGCTATAAAAATCTCGTGTTAAAACCATTTTTAACACTATTTTCAGATTTTATCATATTTATTCTCAATAAATATAAAAAACTCCAAAATCAACAAAGTAAATTTGTAACCACAAGCCAAAGCTTTGATACCACTTGTAGGGATCTCATCCCATTCACTAATCAAATATTAGTGTAAAATCAAATTACTCTAATTTGATGAGCAAGATCTATGTGGTAACATAGATACTTTGTTATAAGTTTATAGAAATTTATACCTTTCTCTTAAAGGAAATATGGGCACAAAACTAGAACTCCTTTCTAGTTTTGTTTCTTGAGCTAAGTATAAGGATGATCCTCCAACCCAAGTTTCCAAAATAGGAAACCTCCTTTAGTTAGCACCCAAGAACTACTCCAAATTCACAAGTGATTTTGATCTAGAAATCACTAGCAAAAGTTTGATAATATATGAAAATATTATTACTAACACTTAGTAATATAAGACTAATAATAGTATTAGTTCGTAATAGTTTAGAGAGGTTTTGATGTGAGAGATGGAGAGGATTGCATGAATGAATCTCATTCATTCAAGGCTTTGTATTTTTATAACAAAACAAAACAACATGAAGTGTGTAGGATACACAAGGGGGCCGGCCTCCTATGCATGCACAAGGGGGAAGAGTTTGCTCATAGATTAGAACAATTTTATGCTTTGCAATGATGATGTTTTTGCATGCAAAAGTAGAACAAAAAGCAAAAGACAAAACAATGCATCTTCTCTTCCTTTCCCTTGTATTTGGACGGCTTAATGGCCCTCTAAATGGGTCCAATTTGTTTTCAATATTTGTCCCACAAATACTTATAATTTATCACTTAATCATCTAATATGATAAAGTACAAATTACCAAATTGAACTCACAACTCTTCTTTAACATATATGTACATTTACACATGTTTATCGGTAAGGTGCTTAAGCACATTGTCGGATGTAGCGGCGCCCCTCATCGTCGAATCCCATTCGACGAAGTTGCTACCGTCATCCTTGACGATACACTTATCCATCACGATTCTCAACCATGAATCTTTGCCCAAAATGGGCGCGGGAGTTGATGATGATGATGCTATTGCGATTTGAAATAAACGATTCTACAACAAATATGAGGAAATATATAAGTATTCATTGTTCATTTATAACATTTGCTAAAACGGTTTTAAAACAAATGTCCATTTATATAATGATCTCCCACGAAATTATATAAATGATTCCAAGACTCGTTTTTCATATAAAATTAGACATCTCATGTTTCCTTTTATATAAAAACGATAAGTCAACACTTGACTAATTCTACACTAGAATGCTTGGTTGATGATTTTCTATAAAATGCATCTATTAGCCCCAAATAACTCTTATTTGGTTGAGTCCAAACCAAATTAGCATGGGACTTCCTCCCACTACTTACCCATGGTAACAAGGTTCCACGTCGCGGAGGTCCTCACGAACATGGGGTTCATAGTCGCTACATTTGGAAAGGCTTAATCTCAATTCATTTTGATAAATAATGTGGGTGATATTGTCAATTTTAGTCATTAAAAATCTTTACAAGTGAACTAATTTAAGAATCGTGACTTAAATCGACAATCACAGCGGGATATCGTGGCATGCATGGCGATTTTGGCATGTGTGCGGAAAATAAGCAAAACAAGCATGAGCAAGCATAAGCATAAACCTAGTATGGCCACCTAAAAGTAATTAAAATTACAAGGAGTTAAAAATTGGAAACCAACTCCTTTGGTCCCTCTTCATAAGGACTTCATCCAAGCTCCTCCTTGCAAGCTTTAGAACACTTCTAAGGCTCCATGTCGATCTCCATCGCCGGTCTTCGGTTTACAAATAGTTACAAGTATGAATTACAAATGAATACATAGCAAACATATTATACATTTATAAATGAAATAAACTATTAAATCACAAACCGGCGATACGAGATCGCATTTAATTACAAACCACACGATATTCCCTTTCATTACGGGCAATATCGGTAAAAATAACAAACTATGGCCATACTAGTAAGAACAAACATTCATTCAAAAATAAACATTCATCCCAACATGCATAATGAAAAGCTTATAAATAAAAACATGCCAAAATCGCCCTAAACAATAATCGCATTTAAATTGTTCCAAACCGATCTCATTTTTTAATCGATTAATCTTATATAAATCAATAATGCTTAAAACACCTTTTAAACTTGAACTAAAACTTCTAAACTGATTTTGAACACCCAAAATTAGTTCATACTAAATTATGGTGATTTTAGTTCATAATCATGGTCATTTGCTAATTATATGTACTTTAATCATAACCCTTTATGAATAAAGCTTTATAAAATCAAAATAAAATAAAATAAAACCATTTTTATTTTGACAAAATTTTGTATATTGTGGAACACTTCCAGAATATCAAAAATGAAAAGTTTGGTCAGAAAATATTTACGAATTATTTTATAGCAAATAACATACGATTTCATCGATTTTATCTCATAAAATCAATAAAACGTCCAAAACAGTGAGGAAAAATCCGAAATTTATACGTGAGCATCCTCATAATGTATAACAATATTGGTATAAATTGCATGTCCAGAAAACGACGTTTACTATATTTTGGACATTAAAATGCATATTATACCGATTTTAAACAAAAATATGAATACATATTCAACACTCAAGATATGATTCTGAAAATTTACATGCAGAAATTATAAATACGAAATATCACTGTGTAAAACTTTCGGGACCAGATTCCAAAGATAACTATTTATAGTAATTATTTTAGCCAAAAACACTTTTTTGACTCGGTTTTGTATAAAAATCATTTTAATTAGCAAACAAATTCCAAAAAATACGAAATTTGACCAGTAACTTCATGAGACCAGAAAACTTGCATGCTATAAAAATCTCGTGTTAAAACCATTTTTAACACTATTTTTGGATTTTATCATATTTAATCTCAATAAATATATAAAACTCCAAAAACAACAAGATAAATTTGTAACCACAAGCCTAAGCTCTGATACCACTTGTAAGGATCTCATCCCATTCACTAATCAAGTATTAGTGTAAATCAAATTACTCTAATTTGATGAGCAAGATCTATGTGGTTACATAGATACTTTGTTATAAGTTTATAGAAATTTATACCTTTCTATAAGAGGAAATATGGGCACAAAACTAGAAATCCTTTCTAGTTTTGTTTCTTGAGCTATGAGTTAGGATGATCCTCCAAAACCCGAGTTTCCAAAATAGGAAACCTCCTTCTAGTTGCACCCAAGAACAACTCCAAATACTACTAGTGATTTAGACTAGAAATCACTAATAATTACTTGATAATATGTGAATAATATTATTACTAACACTTAGTAATATAGTTGATAATATGAGAACTAGTCTCTTATGTTTAGAGAGAGTTTTGAGAGATAGTGTAGGAAAAATGCATACATACTCTCATTTTTATTTTGCTTTGTTTTATAGGAAAAACAAGACAAATCAAGGGCCTTAGAAGCCAATGCATGACTGGCCAAAAGGAGAAGAAAAGAGTGGAAGAGTTTTCTTGTGAAGAGTAATTGTTAGCATGATAATGATGATGTTGGTGCATGCTTTATCTAAAGTAAAAAGAACAAACAAATAAGACAAACCAAATTAGACAAGGGAATCTTCTATTCCTTCTAATTTGGACGGTCCAAAGTGGACCTATTTGGGTCTATTTTGTTCTTCAATATTTGTCCCACAAATACTTATAATTTATCACTTAATCATCTAATATGATAAAATATAAATTATAAAATTTAACTCTTCACTCTTCCTTAATATACATGTACACTTACACATATATTAAAATTGTACTTTTACTAATCTCATTAGTAAAATATACATGATTAGTGAATTAACGGTTAATCACTAATTCCCATCTCCTCTAATAATTTTATCGATATAAAATTCAATCATTCGAGTTCACAACTCGATTTCTCTCTAAATTAATTCACTGACTAACCGTTAGTCAAATTATCAAGTTACTAATTTAATTGTATCTCATACAATAAATTAGCTTTATTATTTGGAGTACGTTCCTATAGGTGTGACTTAAAGGGATCAATTGATTACCGCTAGTCTTAATAGTTTAGAGAGGTTTTGATGTGAGAGATGGAGAGGATTGCATGAATGAATCTCATTCATTCAAGGCTTTGTATTTTTATAACAAAACAAAACAACATGAAGTGTGTAGGATACACAAGGGGGCCGGCCTCCTATGCATGCACAAGGGGGAAGAGTTTGCTCATAGATTAGAACAATTTTATGCTTTGCAATGATGATGTTTTTGCATGCAAAAGTAGAACAAAAAGCAAAAGACAAAACAAAGCATCTTCTCTTCCCTTCCCTTGTATTTGGACGGCTTAGTGGCCCTCTAAATGGGTCCAATTTGTTTTCAATATTTATCCCACAAATACTTATAATTTATCACTTAATCATCTAATATGATACAGTACAAATTATCAAATTGAACTCACAACTCTTCTTTAACATATATGTACATTTAAACATGTTTAAGAATTATACTTTTACTAATCTCATTAGTAAAATATACATGATTGGTGAATTAACAGTTAATCACTAATTCCCATCTCCTCATATAATTTTATCCATACAAAATTAAATCACTCGAGTTCACAACTCGATTTCTCTCTAAATTAATTCACTGACTAACCGTTAGTCGATTTATCAAGTTACTAATTCAATCGTATCTTATACAATTAATTAGCTTAAATATTTGGAGTATGTTCCTATAGGTGTGACTTAAAGGGATCAATTGATTACCGCCGTTCTCACGACAATAACGTCAAACTCTAGTCAGCCAACCGTTATTGATTTACGTTAATCAATTGACAATAATACAGGATTATCCCCATGTATTCCTTAACTGAGATTTATTAAGTAATCGCACTATTGTGGAGGACACATACTCGAACAAAAATCATACTCATAAAACTTGTTCAAACTAACACGGAATACTAGTATGACTTATTCAATAAAAAAATGTCAAATATGATCTCTATTGAAACAAAAAAAAAATGTTATGACCAATAATATTATTTTCATATTTTTTTTTTCCTATAATAATATAATTAAAATTACTGTGGAATTAAAAAAAAAAAAAAAAAAAAAAAAAAAGTTAAACAAAAGGTGGAAAAGAAAGATGAAAAGTTGACTATTAGTCCCCACTCATCCTAAAATTGCAAATAAAATATTAATTAAAATCTAAAGGGAGTATGGAGTATGTACTCCCGGGAGCTCTATATAGTCTACCAATAAACATAATCTTATTAAGCATGATCTTATGAGTTCATTTCTTACTCACCTAAACTCCTCAAATTATCATCTTCAGCTACTCTAATTGTTATTTTATCTGGGTAATTTCTCTGTTTTTTTTTTTCTTCATCTCTTGTTATACTCTTAATATACTTGGGTATTTTTTTTATTCTGAGCTTAATCAATTGACTGATTTTGTTGAAATTGAACGTAAAGTAGTAGAGTACCGTTTTACAGTTCAAACTTCAAACGGGTCAAAAAAGTTGTGATTTTTTTTTTTTTAGTAAATTGTTATTAACGCAAGTAATTTTTTAATGTTTATGTGATATTTATTTGACCCGTTTCAATTTTAAGACGGATTTGAATTTGGTGTAATGTGCTGCAGTTATTGTATATTTATTATATTTAGAATTAAACTAAAGGCTTGTTTGTAACATTTTCAGTTGAATATTGATCATGGTGCTTACCATTTCAGGTGTTGCGATGTTCAAAAACCAATTACAAGAGTTGGCTCGGCGGAGCTGTTTCAACCTGCCCTCATACGGTTGTGTACGTGAAGGCCCGGATCACGCCCCACGATTCAAAGCAGCCGTTAATTTCAATGGAGAAGTGTTTGAGAGTCCTGCCTTCTTCTCTACTCTGCGGCAAGCTTAACATGCTGCTGCAAAAGTGAAGGAATTATGTCCACTGTCCTATAATAATTAACCCGTGATCAGTGCTATTTATATACGTTATATGCCCCCGGTTTAGTCGCATTTAGCTGACATTTAGTTGAGTTTATTATGACTTTATGAGCTATTTGCTATATTTCTCGATACTGCTGCCTTTTATTTACATTTTGCAGGTTTTGGTGGTTTTGAGCCAAAACCCGAGACAATTGGAGCGGACACGAGATTTGAGTCGACAAGACCAAGCTCGAGCTTACACGGGAGCTCGGGAAGACGAACAAAAGACAAGAGATCAGAGGGGGCCACGAATAACCAAGGCCCAAATCATAAGAATGAAGAGGAATGAAGCCCAAGATGAAGAGAAGAGAGCCGGCCCATGAATTGGGACCGGCCGGTCCAGCCAGGCCGGCAGCCGGCCGGCCGGCTGTGAGGTGTATTTCGTCGGGTTTTGTTTAATTTCGTGTTTAATTCTTGGAAACTATATATATGATTCTTAGGACGAAAACTAGACTTCTTATGCTTTTATTTACAAGTTCTTAGTTAGGTTAGTTTTATTGCTCTTTATTATTCTCTCTCTAAAAACTCCAGTTTTAGATTAGTTGAAGATTATTACTTTGTAACCGCCGGTACTTTGATTCCTTCCAGGTTTAATTTTAACTGTTATTTTCATTCATCATGTTTATTATTATTGCTTGTTTTGTTTGCCCTTTATTTATGAGTAGCTAATTTTCTAATTAGGGTTTGAGGGAAATTTATGCCTTTGATTCAGGAATGTGTTTTTAGATTAAACTGGTTGAATATATTGTGCAATTGATTTCTTTCTACGCGTGTTATGTCAATTGAATTAGGATTATTTCGCCTGATCAACGATTTGTCTGAGTTTAATTGAACCTGAGTAAGTTTTAATTTAAGATCGAAAGCCGAGTTAAAACTAGACTTACGCGAGATTGATAAGTTGAATTTAGTAAGTTGCGAGAGCCCGCTAAATTTGCTAAAGGCTAAAATTGACTCGAGAGAGCGTTTTCTAAACCTAATCAATTTGCACAGTTTATCGCTTCTCTCTTATAAACTTGAGTTCCTGAATCATTGTCATAATGAACCTGATGCCCTAATCCTTCTCCTTATTGATTTCTATTCATCTTTATTATTGCTTACTTTAGCTTATAGTTCAACCAAACCCTTTTTCACACTTGAGTTAGACCTGTTTACTCCGACTTTAGCTTATAACTGCGCTGTTTCTCTGTGGATACGATCCTGCTTGCCGCTAGCTTCTGTTAGTTGTTTGGTTAGGTTTATTTTGATTAAGGCGTGACGATTTAGCCTTGTCAACCCGCTTAAGTCTATGTGGTCAACACGTCTTGCTAGAGACCAATGTTGATCTGATACATAAATAAGTTATGTGTCTAGTAGCTCTTAAGTGGGCCCATTGAGTCACACACAAATGTACAGGGTAGTTATAATATGAGTATAACTCATTAATTAATTACCGGGTCTAAAGCTAGTTTGGCCCAGCTACAACTCTTCAAGTTTGTGAAAACCTACTAGGATTAGGTTTATGGAAACCTAGATCTTCCTCTTTACTATATATATATATGGGGTTCTTGTGAAGGATTTATTCATTCAATTCAACTCAATTCAATTATGAGATTAGTCCACATATTATATAGAGAGAAAATAGTATCTATAAAGAGAGGTTGGTAAACCCTTCGGTACTAGCATACCAGTTGTAGCTCCGTACGTGTGGATACTAATGGAGACATCACAATTGGGGTGTTAATTATTATTATGGGATTCTTATTATTATTCTGGGTTCTCAAGGATTTCTTATATTCTACATACTTCTTATTATTATATTATTCCGCTGCGAGAAGGTATGTGATTTGATACATGTTATTTATATTGATATTATGCCCCCGGTTTAGTCGCATTTAGCTTGCATTTATTCGTATTCATTATGATTTTATGAGCTATTTGTTATATTTCTCGATACTGCTGCCTTTCATTTATATTTTGAAGGTTTTGGTGGTTTTGAGCCAAAACCCGAGACAATTGGAGCATTACGAGAATCAAGACGAGAAGACCAAGCTCGGGCTCGCGCAGGAGCTCGGGAATACAAACCAAAGACTAAAAGATCAAAAGGCCACGAGTTTTAACAAAGGCCCAAAAGGATTTAGGGCCCAAGTGAAGGTTGAAGAGCCGGCCCAAATAAATGGGGACCGCCGGTCAAGTTAGCCAATGGCCAAATTTACTGGTGAGGGGCCTTTTCTGCGGGTTTTGTTTTATTTCGTGTTTAATTATTTGGAAACTCTATATATATAGACTTTAGGTCGAAAGTTAGAGTTATGCTTTATTTTACATTAGTTCTCCAAGTTTAGTTTACTGTTATTTATTTTCTCTCTTTACAAACTCTCAACTTTAGTTTAGATTCAAGATCGTTCTACTTTGTAACCGTCGGTACTCCGTAAAATTCCAGGTTTTAATTTCAATTGCTTTTCATTCATTATGTCTATTTCTTATTATTGTTTTGCTTTGATCTTAATTATGAGTAGCTAATTCCTTTATTAGGGTTTAGGGGAATTTGTGATATTTGGTTCAGGAACATGTTTTAGGATTAAACTGGTTGAATAAATTGTGCACTTGATTTCTTTCTACGCGTTTTATGCCAATTGAATTAGGATTGTTTCGCCTGATCAACGATCTGTCTGAGTTTAATTGAACCTGAGTAAGTTTTAATTTAAGATCGAAAGCCGAGTTAAAACTAGACTTACGCAAGATTGATAAGTTGAATTTAGTAAGTTGCGAGAGCCCGCTAAATTTGCTTAAGGATAAAATTGACTCGAGAGAGCGTTTTATAAACCTACTCAGTTGCACAGTTTATCGCTTCCTTCTTATAAATTTGAGTTCCTGAATCATTGTCATAATGAACTCGATGCCCTAATCCTTCCCCTTATATTTTTCTATTCATCTTTACTTTTATCTTTAGTTTAGTTCAAACAAACCCTTTTCATACCTTTGAGTTAGACCTGTTTACTCCGACTTTAGCTTAAAACTACACCGTTTCTTTGTGGATACGATCCTACTTACTGCTAGCTGCTGTTAGTTGTCTGTTTAGGTTATTTTGATTGAGGCGTGACGACTTAGCCTTATCAATTTTGGCGCCGTTGCCGGGGAAACGGCTTTGTTAGTTTTAGTTATTGTTAGTTGTCACAGGTTTTACTCTCTTGTCTCAAGGAACCTGGTTCCTTGAGACCGTTTCTTATCATTTGCTTGTAGTTTTGTTTATGCACAGGTCACCTACAGGTTTAGTTCCATTTGAGCCTGAACCTGAGCGAGCATTTCACAGGCTACGTAAGGAAGCACGTAAATTAATCGATCTTGATTTTGAAGAAGCGTCGCATTCGGAGTCTAGTGCAGCGCAATCGTCCTACGAAGAGGACACACCTCCAATTACTCCAACTTCTTCTCCACCACGTGTGACTATGCCGAAATTATATAGTCACTCGTTGCCCAAGACCGAGTCGATCCCGCAAGGATTCACGATACCAAATACGGTCCAAGGGAACTTCGAGATTCGCCCCGCCTTTCTTTCTTTGGTGGAGCGTAATCAATTCGGCGGCAACCCTACAGAGGATCCCGGGAAACATATGCAGGTTTTTACGGATTACTGCTCAACAATCAAGCAGAATGGGATTACTCAAAACCAGATTAGGGAGATGCTCTTCCCTTTCTCTTTACGTGATCGAGCGCGGGATTGGATCACGGATCTGGACAAAATTGCCGGATTGGCCAAGTCTAGCTTTTGCATTCTATCGCAAGTACTATCCTCCGGAGCGGACTAACCAACTCCGTAGTCAGATTCAGGGGTTCCAGCAAAGTTTTGATGAGACACTAGCTGAGGCGTGGGACCGTTACAAACGGTTAATTCGTGAATGTCCGCATCATGGGTTGGGTGATTGGTTGATTATAATGACGTTTTATAATGAGTTGTATGCCGAGAGTCGCGCTATTCTTGACTCAGCTGCGGGAGGTCGATTTGCCAATAATACGGATGACGATAAAGCGTGGCAGTTGATCGAGGAAATGGCTATCCATTCGGCCCAGTTTGGTAAGCCTAGGGGTAATTCACGGTCCGCGCACAACGACCGTGGAAATGAGAGTATAAGTGCTGTTATGAGTCAACTTTCTGAGCTGAATAGAAAGTTCGATGCTATGCAGGTGATACATGTTATTTATATCCATTTTATACCCCCGGTTTAGTCGCATTTAGCTTGCATTTATTCGTATTCGTTATGATCTTATGAGCTATTTGTTGTATTTCTCGATACTGCTGCCTTTTATTTACATTTTGCAGGTTTTGGTGGTTTTGAGCCAAAACCCGAGACCATTGGAGAGGAATATATATGGAGAAAGATTAGGGCATCGGGTTCATTATGACAATGATTCAGGAACTCAAATTTATAAGAAGGAAGCGATAAACTGTGCAAATGAGTAGGTTTATAAAACGCTCTCTCGAGTCAATTTTAGCCTTAAGCAAATTTAGCGGGCTCTCATGACTTTCTACATTCAACATATCAATCTCGCGTAAGTCTAGTTTTAACTCGGCTTTCGATCTTAAATCAAAACTTACTCAGGTTCAATTAAACTCAGAAAAAATCGTTGATCAGGCGAAATAATCCTAATTCAATTGGCATAAAGCAGCGTGAAAGAAATCAAGAGCACAATTTATTCAACCAGTTTAATCCTAAAACATGTTCCTGAACCAAATATCACAAATTCCCCTAAACCCTAATTGGGAAATTAGCTAGACATGATAAAGATCAAAGCAAGGCAATAATAATGATAAGACATAATGAAATAATAGCAATTGAAATTAAAACCTGGAATCTTACGGAGTACTGACGGTTACAAAGTAATAATCTTGAAATTAAACCAAAGCTTGAATCTCGTACTTGGTCTTGTCGACTTGAATCTCGTACTTGAATCTCGTAATTTCAAGATTATTACTTTGTAACCGTCAGTACTCCGTAAGATTCCAGGTTTTAATTTCAATTGCTATTATTTCATTATGTCTTATCATTATTATTGCCTTGCTTTGATCTTTATCATGTCTAGCTAATTTCCCAATTAGGGTTTAGGGAAATTTGTGATATTTGGTTCAGGAACATGTTTTAGGATTAAACTGGTTGAATAAATTGTGCACTTGATTTCTTTCTTCGCGTTTTATGCCAATTGAATTAGGATTATTTCGCCTGATCAACGATTTTTTCTGAGTTTAATTGAACCTGAGTAAGTTTTGATTTAAGATCGAAAGCCGAGTTAAAACTAGACTTACGCGAGATTGATAAGTTGAATTTAGTAAGTTGCGAGAGCCCGCTAAATTTGCTTAAGGCTAAAATTGACTCGAGAGAGCGTTTTATAAACCTACTCATTTGCACAGTTTATCGCTTCCTTCTTATAAATTTGAGTTCCTGAATCATTGTCATAATGAACCCGATGCCCTAATCTTTCTCCATATATATTCCTGCTTATTTTACCTTTTGCTTTAGTTTAGCTTAAACCAAACCCTTTTTCACACTTGAGTTAGACACATTTCTTACGACTCTAACTTAAAACTGCGCTGTTTCTCTGTGGATACGATCCTGCTTGCTACTAGCTACTGTTAGTTGTTTGATAGGTTTATTTTGACAGGGTGATACGACTTAGCTGTGTCAATTTTGGCGCCGTTGCCGGGGAAACGGCTTAGCTAGTTTTAGTTTTTTGTTAGTTTTACAGGTTTTTCTCTCTTGTCTCAAGGAACCTAGTTCCTTGAGACCGTTTTGATCTTTTGCTTGGAGTTTTTGTTTATGCGCAGGTCACCTACAGGTTTAGTTCCATTTGAGCCTGAACCTGAACGCGCGCTACATAGACTACGCAAACAAGCGATTCAAATCGCTAATTTTGATCTTGAGGAAGCGTCGCACTCCCAATCTAGTGCTGCGCAATCGTCCTACGAAGAGGACACACCTCCCCATACTCCGTTAACTCCACCGCCAGTGACTATGCCTAAACTCTCGAGTCACTCGCTTCCTAAAACGGAGTCTATCCCGGATGGATTCACTATGCCCGCAACTCTGCAGGGCAACTTCGAGATTCGCCCCGCCTTTCTCAATTTGGTGGAGCGGAATCAGTTTGGTGGTTATCCCACTGAAGATCCTGGTCGGCATATGCAGATGTTTACCGACTCATCGCTCGACTATTAAGCGGTAGGGATCACGCAGAGCAAATAAGGAGATCTTTGTTCCTTTATCTTTAAAAGATCGAGCTCGTGAGTGGATCACGGACCTCGACAAGCTTGCTGCGGGTATTACAGATTGGAGAGGGTTAGCTCTGGGCGTCTATGCAAAGTTTTTATCCTCCAGAGCGCACTAATCAGATGAGGAGTCGATCTGAGGGCTTCAAGCAAACATTTGATGAGTCTTTTCTTTGAAGCGTAAAGCGGTACAAGAAGTTTATCTGGACCGCCTCACCACGGGTTGAACGACCGTTGGTAATAATGACTTTTTATAATGGTCTTTATGCGGAGAGTAGAGCTATTCTAGATTCTGCGTAGATGGTCGCTTGCCAACAACGTCGATGATGACAAGGCTTGGGGTTGATTGAAGATATGGTCTGTCCATTCGGCTCGGTTTGGAAGCGCGAGGTAATTCACGGTCGCGCGCATGATGACCGTGATAAGGGAGTATTTCTGCGCTCACTAGTCAGTTCTTTGTTGATTGCAGATTAGTATGATGCAGGTGGTGGTTCATCCGGTGCTCATGTAAATGCTATTGCAGGCACGATTTGGGTTATTCTACGGGTATCCGCGCCCAGGAAGCGGTTTATGCGTGCAGTCTTACAACCAAAACACGCCCTACCAAAACCAACGATTCACGATCGCCGCTTCTCTCATATCGTAACCAGAACGTCCTAAACCCAACCACCCAACCACCTCAAAACGCCCCTTATCAACCTCCTCACAAGAACTTTCAACCACCTCCTCCAAATTACCAAAAACCCGCCTTTACACCGCCACAACCTACCCCCGTACCTGATCCAATGGCCGAGACTAGGGCCATGATGTCACAGATACAGCAGGTGATGATGGGTATGCAGGAGTCGCAGAAGGCAATGATGCAATACATGCAAAAGAGCGACCAGGCTAAGGACGCAACAATTAAGAATTTGGAGAATCAAGTGGCTCAACTCACCACTTCGCAAGCTGCGCGTCAACCAGGCTTCTTGCCATCGCAGGGCCAACCTCCTAACCCTCCTCCTGATACTGCGTGTGCGATTACGTTCGCGGGCGGTGCGTTTATGATGATCCGAGGCCAGCAGCGGTAGCGGCCGGTCGGCCGGCGGTCGTCGATCTACCGAACTCGCTACTGCAAGGAAAGATGATTTGGGTGTTAATTCGGGTGTTTCTGTTGCTACTCCTTCGCCCCCGATTCAGATTAAGCTCCCATTTCCGGGTCGACAACGTCAAGAGTCCGAGACCAAGTTCAAGAAGTTCGTGGACGTCATTCGAGCGCTGCAGGTAAACGTCCCTTTTATTGATCTTGTGACTTAAATCCCTGCATATGCTAAGTTTTTGAAAGAGGTCTTAGCTCGTAAGCGTACGTTGGAGGATGTGTCGACTGTGGCTTTCGTGGGAGAGGCTAGCACCAGGTTGCAGGGTTGTAAACCTCCTAAACTTAGCGACCCAGGTACCTTCTCCATCCCCTGCTCCATTGGTAAGTTTGTGGTTCGCAATGCCTTGTGTGACCTTGGAGCGAGTGTGAGTGTCCTACCCTACTTTCTTTACCAAAAGATGAGCTTGTCAGCCTTAAGCCCTACTCACATTACTTTACAAATGGCGGACCGTTCGATTAAGCGTCCCTTGGGAATCCTACAAGACGTCCCAGTACAGGTTGGAAAGTTCTTTATCCCTGTAGACTTTGTAGTTGTCGATATGCCCGAGGATGTCCACATACCTATCATTTTGGGGAGACCCTTCCTGCACACTGCTGGTGCAGTTATTGACGTGGGCAATAAGACGATAGCCTTTACGATGGGGGGTGAAAAGCTCACTTTTACTCATTCTGATACCCCGCGGTCACCCATGCGTCTTGAGTCGGTTTGTGCTGTTAATGTTATACCTCCGTCTCACTCCACTGGAGACACTTTGGAGGTCGTTTCTGTTGTCTCCCCGTGCTCAGGTTCATTACAGGATGGCTGCAAGGTTGGTTTGGGGGAGAGGAAGTTGCTCAACGCCGACGTGTTTGACGCGAGTGCTGCAAATAGAGGACCCACGGTCGAGCCTCTTGGGACATGTGGAAGTTATGGGGAGCCATTTCGTGATCGAGGTCCTACGATGATGGATTATGCTGCTTTACCTCGAGAGGGAGGAGTGCTTTGGCGATTGGATGCTGTTTCGCCAAGTGAAGCTGTTGCGAATGGCCAACGACCTTGGCCTAATTATACTTGATCTTTGAAGCTTTGAAGAGTCGTGCGGGACTATAAACCAGCGCTTCCGGGAGGCAACCCGATGACGTTGTATTTTTATTTACACTTGTACTTTGGTTTGATGACATTTTATGGTTTTCTTTTGAGCGCGTGAGGACGAGGGTTTTATATGTGATTTTAGCGCGCAGGTACTTTTGGACTTTGTCCTTAGTATTTTTGAAGAAGACGCTACGAGTAGACATCGGTGGTCGGCCGGCGGCCAGAGACTCAGGCAAGACCGTAGTCGAAATTTGAAGCGAGAAGAAAAAGACGAAAATTTGAAAATTTGCATGGGAGCCGGCCACGGCCACGGCCTGACCGCCCCCATGTTCTGCTGGTTCGTTTTTCTTCTTCTTGCGTGCTCTGCTGAAGTACTTCAACGTTGGACTGATTTGGACGCATATATGTGGATTTTAGCCGCACTCCATGATTGACTTCGGTTTGGGGGAGCTCCAACTTTATAATGTGAGCACTCTTTACCCCTTTTTACCCTCTTTCTCGTCTTTGTTTTTCTTCCCCGTATGTTATGTGTCCTCCTCTGCTTGTGTGGTTATGCTGTTTTCCACATTGAGGACAATGTGTGATTTGGTTTGGGGGAGGGAAACACTTTCGCGTTATAGTTCATTTGCATTTTCTTATTTCGTGTGCATTTATTATGAAAATCCAAAAAAAATTGAAAAATTCAAAAAATCACAAAAATACGAATCTTTTTGGTCTGCTTTGTCCAGTTTGGAGAATTGATTAGTGCATTAATTTTGATCTTTAGTATCTCCGAGTCGACTTTCTATCGTCGTAGCTGCACCATATGTTTGTTTCCTGTTAATAGATTGCGAGCCTCAACACTAACCCACTTGTATCTGCTTAATTCTTATCGCTTTTCGTTCGTTTACTTTCGACTTTGACATTCGAGCTTGGCAATGGTTGTGGAATGATTGGTTTGTTGGTTAGTGGTTTGATTGGAAAGACTTATTTATGTTGGAGCAATGCTTCGATGCTCTCGGAGGGGACTCATTGACTTGAGTAACCACAGTGGCCATGAACTTGGTTGCGACCGAGAGTATGAGCAATAACGTAACCCTTAAGGAAATATGTGTACCCGAGCGCGATCTTTACCGAGTGAATGTCAAGCTAGACGGTACTACATACGAGGGATGCTCCACATTTGCAAGAAAAAAAAAAAAAAAAAAAAAAAAAAGAATGCAAAGGAAAAAAAGAATGGAATGATGTGGAAAGGATTGGATGATGGAAAGTGGTACGTTCGGTTGGCCTTGCTTGAATTGAAAATGTCGTTAGTTTTACTTTTGCGGGAGCGTTAGAGGCTAGTGGTATAATGTGGTGTGAACGGTTGAGACTTGTGCTCTATTTTCGGTGAAATAGGCTATGGTTGTATGTCTATGTGCATAGGTCGTCCACTTCGAGATACTAGCGTGATAAGTTAGTGTCACTTTGATCTTCTCCGACGCTGTTTGCTTGAGGACAAGCAAAGGTTTGGTTTGGGGGAGTTTGATACATGTTATTTATATCCATTTTATACCCCCGGTTTAGTCGCATTTAGCTTGCATTTATTCGTATTCGTTATGATCTTATGAGCTATTTGTTGTATTTCTCGATACTGCTGCCTTTTATTTACATTTTGCAGGTTTTGGTGGTTTTGAGCCAAAACCCGAGACCATTGGAGCAAGTACGAGATTCAAGTCAACAAGACCAAGCTCGAGCTCACGCAGGAGCTCAGAGTGCAAATAAAAGACCAAGGGCCAAAGACTAAAGAAGGCCTCGAGATATTAAGGCCCAAAGTAAAAGGAACAAAGCCTAGGATCAAGCCCAAGCTAAGAGAAGAGCCCAGCCCAGCCAAGACAGGCCGGCCGGTCTGGACCGGCTGCCGGCCGGCCGGCTCTGGTGCTCAGTCCGTCAAGTTTTGTTTTATTTCGTGTTTAATTATTTTGAAAACTATAAATAGGACCCTTAGGTCGTACACTTATTTGGAGGCTTTATTTTTAGATTGTCTTCTAGGTTAGTTTACAGTTTTCATTCTCTCTTTACAAAACATTCAAGCTTTGGTTTAATTTCAAGATTATTACTTTGTAACCGTCAGTACTCCGTAAGATTCCAGGTTTTAATTTCAATTGCTATTATTTCATTATGTCTTATCATTATTATTGCCTTGCTTTGATCTTTATCATGTCTAGCTAATTTCCCAATTAGGGTTTAGGGGAATTTGTAATATTTGGTTCAGGAACATGTTTTAGGATTAAACTGGTTGAATAAATTGTGCACTTGATTTCTTTCTTCGCGTTTTATGCCAATTGAATTAGGATTATTTCGCCTGATCAACGATTTTTTCTGAGTTTAATTGAACCTGAGTAAGTTTTGATTTAAGATCGAAAGCCGAGTTAAAACTAGACTTACGCGAGATTGATAAGTTGAATTTAGTAAGTTGCGAGAGCCCGCTAAATTTGCTTAAGGCTAAAATTGACTCGAGAGAGCGTTTTATAAACCTACTCATTTGCACAGTTTATCGCTTCCTTCTTATAAATTTGAGTTCCTGAATCATTGTCATAATGAACCCGATGCCCTAATCGATCTTTCTCCATATATATTCCTGCTTATTTTACCTTTTGCTTTAGTTTAGCTTAAACCAAACCCTTTTTCACACTTGAGTTAGACCTGTTTACGCCGACTCTAACTTAAAACTGCGCTGTTTCTCTGTGGATACGATCCTGCTTGCTACTAGCTACTGTTAGTTGTTTGATAGGTTTATTTTGACAGGGTGATATGACTTAGCTGTGTCAGCAGGGGAGCAGTTCGTCGAGTGCCCAGGTTAATGCTATTGCGGGGCACGATTCAGGTTATTCTACGGGGTACGCTGCGCCCCAGGAGTAGGTTTACGCGTATCAGTCTTATCCTCAAATCCTGTCGTACCAGAATCAACCGGGTTATGATCGGTCACTTTTATCCTATCGTAACCAGAACGTTCTTAACCCGACTCCCCCACCACCACAAACTCAACCCTACCAACCTCCCTACAAAAATCAACCTTCACCCAACTACCAAAAACCCGCCTATACACCACCACCTCCTCCTACACAGGTACCCGATCCTATGGCCGAGATGAAGGCCATGATGATGCAGATGTCGTAAGTAACGTTGTCCGTGCAAAAGTCGCAAGAGATGATGCTGCAGCAGATGCAAAAGGACGGGCAAGCTAAGGACGCTGCGATTAAATTGTTGGAGAATCAAGTGGCGCAGCTCGCCGCTTCGCAAGCGTCCCGCCAACCGGGTACCCTTCCGCCTCAAGGTAATCCTCCTAAACCTCCGCACGATACTGCATATGCGATTACGTTGAGAAGTGGGTCAATGTATGGTGACCCTATGAACTTGGAGGACGAGGAGGAGAATGGGGATGCAAGCACGGTGAAGCAGGTGTACTCGAGGTCACAATGGTCGTCCAACCATTTGGACTGTACTTCTGAGGAAGAATGATTCGGGTATTATATCTGCTGCTACTCCAACGCCCCCGCTTCAAATCAAGCTCCCGTTTCCTGGTCGTCAACGAGGTGCAGAGCCCGAAGCTAAGTTCAGGAAGTTCGTCGACGTCATCAAGGTTCTTCAGGTAAATGTTCCTTTTATTGACCTTGTGACTCAAATACCTGCGTACGCTAAGTTTTTGAAAGAAGTCTTAGCAAGAAAGCGTACGCTTGATGATGTTTCGACTGTGGCTTTTGTGGGGGAGGCTAGTACTAGGCTGCAAGGTAGTAAGCCCCCTAAGCTTAGTGACCCAGGTACATTTTCTATTCCCTGCTCCATAGGTAGGTTTGAGGTCAAAAATGCTTTATGTGACCTAGGAGCTAGCGTCAGTGTCATCCCGTACTCTATGTGTAAGAAGATGAATATGACGAATTTGGGTGTCACTAGTCTAACTTTGCAAATGGTGGCCAGGTGCATTAGCGTCCTTTAGGTATACTGCAAGATGTCCCCGTACAGGTAGGAAAGTTCTTTATTCCTGTGGACTTTGTAGTACTTGATATGCCCGAGGATGTCCACATTCCCATTATTTTGGGGAGACCCTTCCTGCACACTGCTGGTGCAGTCATTGACGTGGGTAACAAGACCTTAGCCTTTACGGTGGGGGGTGAAAAGCTCACTTTTACGCATTCTGACACCCCGCGGTCACCCATGCGTCTCGAGTCGGTTTGTTCTATTAATGCTATACCTCCGTCTCACTCTACTGGAGACACTTTGGAGGTCGTTTCTGTTGTCTCCCCGTGTGTAGGTTCTTTACAGGATGGCTGCAAGGTTGGTTTGGGGGAGAGGAAATTGCTGCGAACCGATTTGTTTGACGCTAGTGATGGAGGAGGATCTGTGGTTCAGCCGCTTGGAGCATGCGGGCGATTCAGAGAGCCATTTCGTGATCAAGGACCTATGATGATGGATTATGCTGCGCTGCCTCGAGACGGAGAAGTTTTATGGCGAACGGATGCTGTTTCGCCAAGTGAAGCTGTCGCAAATGGCCAACAACCTTGGCCTAATTATACTTGATTTCTGGAGCCTTGAAGAGTCGTGCGGGACTATAAACCAGCGCTTCCGGGAGGCAACCCGATGACGTTGTATTTTTATTTGCACTTGTACTTTGGTTTGCTTAGTTTTTATGACTTTTGGTTTTTATCGAGCGCGAGGACGAGGGTTATTATTTTGTGATTTTTAGCGCGCAGGTACTTATGACCTTTTGGGTCCTTAGTATGTTGAGAACGCTCACGAGAAGGCATCCCAGCCGGCCAACCGGCAGCCGGGCTCAGACCGGCACCGTAGCTGAAATTTGAAGCAGAGGAAAAAGACGCAAAAAAATGAAAAAATGCACCCCAGCCGGCCGGCCGGCCGCCGGTCTGGACCGGCTGGAGTGTTCTACTGCTCAATTTCGTGTGTTCTCGCGTGCTACTCCGAAGTACTACATAGCTGGACTGATTTGGACGCATATTTGTGGATTTTTAGCCGCACTCCATGCTTCGCTTCGGTTTGGGGGAGCTCCGACTTTACAATGTGAGCATTCTTTACCCCTTTTTACCCTCATTTCTCGTTTCATTTTCCTACCCCCTCTTTTATTTGTCCTTTTCTGCTGTTGTGGTTGAGCTGTTTTCCACATTGAGGACAATGTGTGATTTGGTTTGGGGGAGGGAAGCACTTTCGCGCTTTGCATTTTCATTTTGTGTGTGCATTTATTTGAAAACCCAAAAAAATTGAAAAATTTCAAAAATCTCAAAAATACGAGTCTTTTTGGTCTGCTTTGTCACGTTTGGAGAATTGATTAGTGCGTTTACTTTGATCTTTAGCATCTCCGAGCCGACTTTCTATCGTCGTAGCTGCACTATATGTTTGTTTCCTTTAAATAGATTGCGAGTCTCAAACACTAGCCCACTTGTATTTGCTTAATTCTTATCGCTTTTCGTCTGTTTACTTTCGACTTTGACATTCGAGCTTGGCAATGGTTTGTGGAATGTTTGGTTTGTTGGTTTGCGGTATGATTGGAAAGATATATATATGTTGGAGCAATGCTTCGATGCTCTCGGAGGGGACTCATTGATTTGAGTAACCACAGTGGCCATGAATTTGGTTGCGACCGAGAGTATGAGCAATAATGTAACCCTTAAGGAAATATGTGTACCCGAGCGCGATCTTTACCGAGTGAATGTCAAGCTAAACGGTACTACATACGAGGGATGCTCTGCATTTGAGAAAGAAAGAAAAAAAATAAAGAAAGAAAAAAGAAAAAGAAAGGAACAAAATGGAATGATGCGGAAGGAATTGGTTGATGGAAAGTGGTACGTTCGGTTGGCCTTGCTTGAATTGAAAATGTCGTCAGTTTTACTTTTGCGAAAGCGTTAGAGGCTAGTAATACGATGTGGTGCGAATGGTTGAGACTTGTGCTCTATTTCCGGTGAAATAGGCTATGGTTGCTTAGCTTATGTGCATAGGGCGTCCACTTTGAGATACTAACGTGATTAATTCGTGTCACTTTGATTTTCTCCGACGCTTTTTTGCTTGAGGACAAGCAAAGGTTTGGTTTGGGGGAGTTTGATACATGTTATTTATATTGATTTTATGCCCCCGGTTTAGTCGCATTTAGCTTGCATTTATTCGTATTCATTATGATTTTATGAGCTATTTGTTATATTTCTCGATACTGCTGCCTTTCATTTATATTTTGCAGGTTTTGGTGGTTTTGAGCCAAAACCCGAGACAATTGGAGCATTACGAGAATCAAGACGAGAAGACCAAGCTCGGGCTCGCGCAGGAGCTCGGGAATACAAACCAAAGACTAAAAGATCAAAAGGCCACGAGTTTTAACAAAGGCCCAAAAGGATTTAGGGCCCAAGTGAAGGTTGAAGAGCCGGCCCAAATAAATGGGGACCGGCCGGTCCAAGCCAGGCCGGTAGCCGGCCGGCCGGCTGAGGGGCCTTTTCTGCGGGTTTGTGTTTTATTTCGTGTTTAATTATTTGGAAACTCTATATATATATAGACTTAGGTCGAAAGTTAGAGTTATGCTTAATTTTACATTAGTTCTCCAAGTTTAGTTTACTGTTATTTATTTTCTCTCTTTACAAACTCTCAACTTTAGTTTAGATTCAAGATCGTTCTACTTTGTAACCGTCGGTACTCCGTAAAATTCCAGGTTTTAATTTCAATTGCTTTTCATTCATTATGTCTATTTCTTATTATTGTTTTGCTTTGATCTTAATTATGAGTAGCTAATTCCTTTATTAGGGTTTAGGGGAATTTGTGATATTTGGTTCAGAAACATGTTTTAGGATTAAACTGGTTGAATAAATTGTGCACTTGATTTCTTTCTACGCGTTTTATGCCAATTGAATTAGGATTGTTTCGCCTGATCAACGATCTGTCTGAGTTTAATTGAACCTGAGTAAGTTTTAATTTAAGATCGAAAGCCGAGTTAAAACTAGACTTACGCAAGATTGATAAGTTGAATTTAGTAAGTTGCGAGAGCCCGCTAAATTTGCTTAAGGCTAAAATTGACTCGAGAGAGCGTTTTATAAACCTACTCAGTTGCACAGTTTATCGCTTCCTTCTTATAAATTTGAGTTCCTGAATCATTGTCATAATGAACTCGATGCCCTAATCCTTCCCCTTATATTTTTCTATTCATCTTTACTTTTATCTTTAGTTTAGTTCAAACAAACCCTTTTCATACCTTTGAGTTAGACCTGTTTACTCCGACTTTAGCTTAAAACTACACCGTTTCTCTGTGGATACGATCCTACTTACTGCTAGCTGTTGTTAGTTGTCTGTTTAGGTTATTTTGATTGAGGCGTGACGACTTAGCCTTATCATGATTCATCTTACTTGTATTTGTTAATTCGTTCAATATTTGCGATTTGATCTTGGCTAATTGGGTTTGTGTAAAACTAGTTTATATCCTCAAAACCCTACAGTGGTATCAGAGCCAATTTCGCGTAGTATTTTTCAAATTAACTATTGAATCTTGGCTCATAATTTGGTTATGACAGATTCAATTGATTTGATGAATTTGAATATTTGAGATCCATTAGAAACATGTTTAGGGTTTTTCAATTTATGAATTTAATTTGTTGAATTATGAAATTGAGTTTTTTGATTTATATAAAACCTTGTTGTTGTATTATTTTATCGCCCTAAAACGTTTTCTACAGGGCCCTAAGATATTTATTCCTTTGTTGACGATGAAAGACTCGATTGGAATAAATTGAAGGGACAATTTTAAGAATCCAGAAATTAATTCCATTGTTAACTATGAGTTCTAATGTGTTAGAACAAGACTCGATTGGAATGAATTTTAAGAATCCTAAGAATTAATTTCATTGTTGACGATGAGCCTTAATTTAATTAGGGCAAGACTCGATTAAAATTAATTGAAAGGTTAATGAAAAGTCGTGATGAAAAATCATGAAAACCTCCGTATAAGGTCAGAACCGGTCGGTTTACTTGAAACCTACCGGGTTCACGTGATGCGAAAAGTGGCAGAAACTCGGAGCAAAACGGAACCGATCGATTTAGGCTGAACCGAGGCTTAAGCCGAACTCGCTGGGCCGTAATCGAACCTAGAGGTTCGTGAGTGGAACCTAGAGGTTCAGAACTTGAACCGGCTGTGTTCGCACTGTAATCGCCGGTTTGGCTTGTGAACCGCCCGGTTCACTTGTCATAATGTCTCGGTTTGTTTGGTTCATAGCTCGGTTTGGCTCTTGTGCTAGGTTTAAGTGTAAACCACCGCATGCTTGGGTTTTTGTGTATATTTTCTATTTTTCATCGACTAAATAATTTGAATTGAGTTCGATTATGAATTGTTTTACAATCATGGATTGTTTTATAATTATGAATCGAAGTGAGACTCAATTTGACTTATGAATTGTTTTGATAAGTATGAATCATTAATCGGCTATTTAAGCTATCAGTTTATGATGAAACCGACCCGTTTAGCGGCGATTTTGAGAGTGATTCTAAATTCGACGAGTTTTGGTGAAAACTACGCATTATTTAAATCACGATTGTGAATTGTTATACAATTACGAATTTTGTTTACAATTATGAATCGAATTTTGGTATAATTTACGATTATTGAATTGTTGTACAATTGTAAATTGTTATACAATTATGAATCGAAATTTGAAGCATTGTTTTATTTCTCAAGTTTGAAAATGAGTTTTCTAAGAGAGGAGAAATACAATACTCATTGGAGGTCAAATTTAGCTTGACTTGCAATAAAGATTTCATCTATAACAATTGTGAATTACTTGATCGGTTATAAATCGAATGAAGATGAGATTTACTTATTTTTCGGATTAGGAACGGTTCCTCATGGCGAATAATAAGTCTAACTCCAAATGTAACACCCGGTGTTGTCCGAGGTTATTCGGGCCAGGTACCCCGTTGAAGAGGTTCATGTGTTGGCTCAAGTGACATAGTGCTTAAAAGGATTGTAAGTACTACTCATATCAACAAGATGCATCTTCTTTTCTGGTGGCTCATCTTAAGAACTCTTCAGTTAAGCGTGCTTGCTGGAGAGTAGTCTTAGGATGGGTGACCTCCCGGGAAGTTCTCAGGATGCGCACGAGTGAGGACAAAGTGCACTGGAAAGGGCCCGTGTTGGTCTGTGGACGATGTACGCAGCCTGGCGAGCTACCGTGAATGACATTTCGGCCTTTAGTTGGGTCGGGGTGTTACAAATGGTATCAGAGCAACCCGGCGACCGTGTGGTCGAATCCTGTGTCTTGTTGGCCAGGTACGCACCTAGCTGGGGAGGATTCTGGAATGCTATATTGTAAGTAGCTACCAGGCGCAACGAGGACGTTGCGTTCTTCAAGTGGGGGTGTGTAACACCCGGTGTTGTCCGAGGTTATTCGGGCCGGGTACCCCGTTGAAGAGGTTCATGTGTTGGCTCAAGTGACATAGTGCTTAAAAGGATTGTAAGTACTACTCATATCAACAAGATGCATCTTCTTTTCTGGTGGCTCATCTTAAGAACTCTTCAGTTAAGCGTGCTTGCTGGAGAGTAGTCTTAGGATGGGTGACCTCCTGGGAAGTTCTCAGGATGCGCACGAGTGAGGACAAAGTGCACTGGAAAGGGCCCGTGTTGGTCTGTGGGCAATGTACGCAGCCTGGCGAGCTACCGTGAATGACATTTCGGCCTTTAGTTGGGCCGGGGTGTTACACCTAAAGGTTTTATACTTGAAGAAATATAAAACTAATGAGTAATTACAAATTGTAAAGATGAATTTGGGTACCATGTTTTTCTTAATAATAAATTGAGATTTGCATGCTTAGAATTCATATCTTTAATCCCTCCGGAATATTAAGCATTGCCTTTCCACATTTGAACACCACAATAAATTTGCTTTACTAAGCTAAGTGACTGCCAAAGCAGTTCTTAGCTGGTAACGTAAATTGAGTGGAGAGGTGAATAATAGTTTCATCGCAATAAGTTTGCTTTATTGGTTAAAGTGACCGCCAAAGCGGTGCTTCGCCAGTAACGTAAAATGAGTGGATGTATAACCGTTACTCATAAGTTCTTTTTGGTTCGCTTAACGAGGCCGTCAGGTGAGGCCTGAGCCTTGAGGCAGGAGGTCGTTTTTCATGTCATGACTAACCGACCGACCAAGAATTACATGGAGATGTAATTGACATGCGAGGATGTCTACCTTTATATTTTGTGTTTTGGGCGATGAGCCAAAGCTCACTCAAGACACCTAATATTAGGGATCTTGGAATAATTGTACATGTATGAGGGAAACGTGTTCAATTCATATTAATTATCGTTCGTGTTGCATATATTTGGTCATATGTTGTCAGAATTTAATAAACGAATAGTTTGAAATGGTTCAAACTCATTGATTGGTATTTTGAGAAATAGTTCTCAAAAGTGAGAGATATGATTTGTCCTTATAAAGGAATTTCATACAAGCTAAAACCAATGTTAACATACAGTTTGGACTGTGTGGTTAAAGTCATGGTGATGGCTCTACGTTTCAATTAAACAATCGTCTAATTGAGGGGAAATTGTTCCCATTAAGTGAGAAAAATAGTGGAAACTATCCAATTAGCTTGCATGTCATACGTTGATGACAAGATTATAATGATAACCTAGAATGATTGGATATTTTTATTAGCGTTACTGAAAATTGTTTCAGTTATGCTTCAAGTTAAAGTCGGTTAATCACGAATGAAACACGTAACTTGAATTTTTCATTTAATAGTATAAGATGCTATAATTAGCATATGATACTCAATACAATTAAACATCATATCAAGAAGGCCAAATAATAATGATATTTGAGTTCATTAGGTAAATGGCTTGAGATATTGGACTTAGACGATGTTAAAGGGCTTAAAATTCGATGAGTTAATGATTTCTATCATACCTAAGCCTAAGCGTGGTTTAATTGAGTACGTAAATATTTGTCATTAGTGAAATGATCTAATCATTGATGTAATGATAAATTAACATTGGAAGAGCAACTCCTAGAATTATCTAGAAGATCTGCGAATGAATTTGGAGTAGTGACTTCAAATATGTATGTTGTGAATGTAAAAGTCAATATTCTACTTTTGGTATGAGGTACCAAATGCAGCTCTTACATTGATAATGTAGTGAGTTCGAGAAGAGTAGAGTAATGACAAAAGTAAAGTGATTATGTATATGAAATGAACACATTTTGTTTTTCATCTACATAAAAGGGATCACTTGACTTAATTTTAAAGTTTAATGCTAAGATTGGATAAATTGTTATTCATGTACCTAATATAAGCAAGGCTTGAACTTCTGGTTCATATTCAAACATGAATAGAATTTATGTGTTTTTTTTGAGTAAACGTTGTTGCTCAAGTACCTTGCTAATATACAGTACTAAAAGACTAACTTTAATGTTGCGTCTTATATTCTTAGTAAAAGGTAACTTATTTCACAACATAATGATCAGTTGAGTACAAGTCTTACATTTTGTGTTTCACTAATATGACACATCTTTAAGGTTGTAAAGATGATAAAATGGCGTCTTATACTTGGTTTAGTGGGAGGACGGTCGATTTGTTTGATCATACATATACGAGATATGTGTGCATCAATAGTCATATCGTGAGAAAGTGAAATTCGTTTATACTTCACCACATTTACTATGTTGTAGTTCTGTGGTCATGTTCATTGGATGATGAAACGCAAATCTAAAATACTTTGAGAATTTCAAGGATATTTAGATGGAAGTATATGATCAGCTTGAAGAGTTGTTCAAGTAAGGCGCGCAGAGCTCGAGAAAATCATTTGTGATCATCGTAGAAATTAGTGAAATGAGTTTCACGTTGAATCTTTTAAGGTTCGTTCTACTATGAATCACTTGGATCTTAATGATATTTTGGAGGCTTATGCACTATAAAGTCTACGTACACGAGTAAGATTATGTCCATACAAGTTGGTAAAAGACATGATATGGGATATGGATGTTCCTAATTGTCTTTTATGATTTGAGTTTTGAAGTTACAAGAAAAGTTGTTTTCTAAAACTTAAGCTCAAAATTCCAACATATGCTATTATGAGGTATTCTTAGAGGATATACAGTCTACCACTTATTATCCAAAGAACAAAATTCTATTTTCTTACGTGGATCTATAAGTTTCTATTTGAGATATGCGATCTTTAAAAGAAACGGTGGGGGAGAATAAATGTCACGTAAGTTTGACCTATAAGGAAGCATTGATGGGCTAGAACTCCGTATATAGTTGAAACATGGATGGACATAAGATATCTATTAGTATGATGGATATATGATGTTAATGAGCACGATTGGTAATTAAAGTTTGATCATATAGTAATGACTATATTGGAGATTATTTATCATATGCTTAAATCCATGAAACTAGCAAATGTCGTCATAGTCTCATAAAATGAGATTTGATGCTTGAATGTGAAAAGCAGTTTCACATCAATAAGAATGCGCTAGTTTGTGAAAATTTCAAAATTGTTTGAAATAAGTAACTTGGAGTTGAAACCTTTGTTCTTGAGAATTTGGTTTAAAAGGCGTTTTGATCCATTTAAGACAAAGAAAGCTATATATTTGTGTACATGAAGACTAGTGGGAGTGCATATGCATTTACAACTTGTTATGTTCATGACATATTTTTTTCATTGTTTGACTTTATTGCTTGAAGTATTTTGTACTTAGCATATAAGTTCTTCAGTGTGTTTATATGAGAAACACAAAATCAATCAAATGCAATCTATGAATGTTTCCATGTGTTTAAGAAGCCTTGAGAAAATCCTATGCTCTTATGAAACCTCAAGGAATCATTATGAGATACAAATTGTGATAAAATATATCATTGTAAATGTGTTACAAATGATTTAATTTTCATACGAGTAAAGGTGGTCCTTGATGACTATCTAGGTACCTCTTTGTTTAGATGAAATGAGTTATGGTTTGGAAACAGGTTCCAAACATAAAATGATGACTAATATTGAGTGTCTTGTTGCTTGTAGGCAAATGATAAATGTTTGATTAATAAAACAGTAGCACACTCGAATAATATTGTTTATGAAGCGCTTTATTGGTGCTTATGAAACAAAAACAGTTTATCTTATTGAGAGAAGGTAAAATGCATATATGCAAATGTTATAACTCGATACAATAGTGATTGCATGTCACGCACAAATGCCTTTTTCGCAACTAGAAACATGTTGTTGCGAATTGTATAAGACGCATGAGCGAATGGTCTTGATACTAATAAGAGGTGTTTATTTCAGTGGGAATTATTTACGATAATTGCTATAAATATCAAATTTATTTAAAATACAGTCCCAAAATAACAATAACATCGATTGATAGGTTTACTAAGTACGTGACTTAGTAAGTGGAACCCTATTATGGAGGATGTAGTTATTTTGTCTCTAGTCACAGTATTATGTTGGGACAAATCGAATACTTGAAAATGACTAGTATGTGAGTTGGTTGATGACTACGTTCCACGAGTCATAGGTAGCGATGTACCAAGCCAAGCACATAGGTGTGTATATGAGGATACGCACTAGAGTGACCCGCCGAGAAGAACTTTACTAAGGATTCGCCTAGTGTCAGTAAAGGTTCTTGGGAATTGTTTGTTTGTTTGGTCTTTTGACCTGAGTCTTTGACTATTCTGTACATGTGAAGTGTATACTTTGATACTATTCCTCGTCATCTGTAAAAAGGGACTACAGATGGTCATTGGGTATGCATGAATCATGTGATAGCATGTGGTTAGACAAGATGGGATTTGCTCCTCTCTTGATAGAGAGTTTATTGTTTCTTGGCCTCTCGAAGAGTGTGACTTGTGTAAATCCGTGGCCGCGGTCGGATGGAATGCGTTGTCACTCGTCTGTCTTTTGACAAGTCAACTCGGAGATTCGAGAAAACGATTGAGACATATGAGGATGACACTTAACCTACCTCATTCTCAATTGGAGACAATAGTAGCAAAGAGACTTATTGATATTCTTATAGGGACATGTACAAGTGGGAGACTGAAGGAATTATGTCCACTGTCCTGTAATAATTAACCTGCTTAAGTCTATGTGGTCAACACGTCTTACTAGAGACCAATGTTGATCTGATACATAAATAAGTTATGTGTCTAGTAGCTCTTAAGTGGGCCCATTGGGTCACACACAAATGTACAAGGTAGTTATAATATGAGTAGAACTCATTAATTAATTACCGGGTCTAAAGCTAGTTTGGCCCAGCTACAACTCTTCAGGTTTATGAAAACCTACTAGGATTAGGTTTATGGAAACCTAGATCTTCCTCTTTACTATATATATATATGGGGTTCCTGTGAAGGATTTATTCATTCAATTCAACTCAATTCAATTATGAGATTAGTCCACATATTATATAGAGAGAAAATAGTTTCTCTAGATAGAGGTTGGTAAACCCTTCGATACTAGCATACCAGTTGTAGCTCCATACGTGTGGATACTAATGGAGACATCACAATTGGGGTGTTAATTATTATTATGGGATTCTTATTATTATTCTGGGTTCTCAAGGATTTCTTATATTCTACATACTTCTTATTATTATATTATTCCGCTGCGAGAAGGTATGTGATTCATCTTACTTGAATTTGTTAATTCGTTCAATATTTGCGATTTGATCTTGGCTAACTGGGTTTGTGTAAAACTAGTATATATCCTCAAAACCCTACAAAAAGTAGCTATAAACACACTGGCTGAAAGAGCTCCATCGAGAACACTTGCTGCCAACGTCTTGGTAAGAGCCGAATTCTTTGCTTTATTTTTAACTGATATATCGACTAGTGTTATCAGATGAATCGTACTGGTCATAATGTGTTAATCCGTCCTAATTACATCAGCGACTCTAATAGCGATAAAATGTAGATTCTATTCTAGAATTATTTCATGGATGACTTGAATTGTGATCAAGAACCATACGAACCACGGAAAGAAAACAAAGGGTTATTATATGATCAATGTCTTCATTCTCCATTATCACATTTAAAGCTTCGTTTCATAGTTAATATGATCAAACTACCCCTGCATCGTCATGCCTCTTTTTCCGTCCACCAACCTCACATTGCTTCTTCACAAATATCATTTTTCTTAGCCCCATCGTCCTATTAATTCTATACTTGTCTTAGCCTTTGACAACTTTAATATTGGTCGAATAATAGATTTTGTCACTTCTACAAATAATTGAGGCAGTTCGTTGTATATATTGAAGAGACGTTCTAGAATAAGGCGAGCGGGCCTTAGACCTTTTGTGTGCGTATGTAAAGATTAAAGAATGTTCCGTGTGTATATGCAGCTTAGAAAATCTTCATGTAGCACAAATATTACTACTATTTTAGCAAAAAAAATTACGTGACTAACTATGTTCCGAGTGAACTGCCGCATAAACTCATGCAAACATTCCTCAGCGTATACCTATGTGTGATTGCCGAAGGCCTATATAGTCCTACCGTCACCAAATATTCCATTCTTCTACTAAGGCTTATCACTGTGTATTCTTTTGGCATTATCATGGATGATTATTGTTCCTAGTATTAATTCTCCTGACTTGCATAGACACTCCGATTAGACTTGTTAAAAGCTATTTTCTTCTTGAACTCGATGCAGGACAAAACTGATGTACACAAGAACTTGCTTCAAGAGACGGCTCACAGAGTGGGTCTTAACCTCCCGGTTTATACTACAGTGCAATCAGGTCCATCACATGTTCCCGTCTTTTCAAGCACTGTCGAGTTGGTAGGAATGTCGTTTACAGGCGAACTGGCTCAAACTAAGAAACAAGCTCAGAAAAATGCAGCTATGTCTGCGTGGTATGCCTTAAAGCAAAGTATGTTTATTCTAATGAAATCCTTCCTCTTATCACATTCGGTTTTAATATTAATATGTCAACTTGTTTAAAGTTCTCACTCATTCACTGTACAAGAGTGATTTACCAGTCGTTGAATAACCCGTATGAAACAATGTCTACATACCCGATACAAATGACCCATCTGCATCTAGAAGACTATAACCGATCTTTGAATTCCATGATACCATGATAATACTCCCTTTTCAATGGTATTCCACATTTATTTCCCTCGTTTGACTAGTAACGACCAACACCTTTTGACTGAGTGCGACTGATTGATACGAGTAAACATGTTAAAGATGTTAATTTTTGGTGTACCTGTGAATATGCCAAATGCGTGTACATAAGAACCTATAATATATGAGCAGCACTTGAATGATACGAGTAAACTTCTTCGACATTCTGTTTATCTGATTTTCTGCTCGTGCAGTCACTACAAAAAATTAACACTTGGGCCACGAATTATGCCACGGTAATTAGTGAAACGTGGCATAATTTACTTTAGCCACGGAAAAAACTATTTTGATTGGCCACGGGAGAAATTTATGCCACGAAAGAAATATGTCGTGGCAAATAATCACTTGCGCCACGGAAAAAAGTTCTAATCGTGGCAAAACATTCATTTAGCCACGATTATAATTTTTTCCGTGGCGCAAGTGAGTTTTTGCCACGATATCATCTTTTTTCGTGGCAAAAAAACCCTTCTTTAGTTATATTAGATTATAACTGCTTGTATGTCACATAATAAAGCTAACATAAACCGATACATGATAATAATAAAAACAAATTGTGTAAAAGTATAAATTTCTGATTAATACGGAGTATCATTTTATTTTATACTCCGTATGTGCTTAAAATATGTAGTTTTTTTTTTCTTTTTTACCAAAAGAGAATAAATTTAATTAGTATGAAAGTTAGATAACAATTAAAATTGACGTTTGTGTTAACAACACTCAAATGCGCAAAACCCAAATATAATATTTTTCTCTCATATATGTTAAATAATAAAAAATTTATAATAAGTTTTTATACTTTAAAGCTAAAAAAATTAACGTGTAAACATATATCTAAGATGGACACGAATATTTCTCGTTTTTGGTAAATTAAGGCATTTACTCTTAAATAATGTTTTACGAATTTTTTTGGACACAAAAAATAATACGGAGTTTATTCATCATATAAATTAAACCAAAAAAGGTCATAGTTAATGCTTAAAAATAATATAAAAACGAGGTCAATATAAAAGAAGTCAATAACATAATCTTATAAATATTAAGTACAAAAACTTTATCTCTACTATGTTTATATATAACCTTGTTTATTTAAAATAATATTGAGAAATAAATATTTTTACGAATATTTACTATTTCAAATTTAATAATCTAAAATATAAATTTATAACTTCAAATATTATGGCTAAATCGCAAAATTAGTAAACATATTAAAGTTTAAGTAACTATTTATTGCATAATTAGTCAACAATTTCTAAGTGGCACAATGGTTAGTACATCAACTTATGGGTGAAAGGTCAAGAGTTCAAATCTCTTTTCCAACATTTTTTTTTGCCACGGAAAACTTGTTTCGTGGCAAGAGAAATGTAGGCCACATAGTTTTCTAGCCACGGGATTATCCGTGGCAAATCACTTATATTTAGCCACAGGATAATGCGTGGCAAAAAACTGAAATCTCGCCACGATTCAGTTTTTTCTGTGGCTATTTTTTTGCCACGTCCACTTGCGGCACGACTTAAATTTCCGTGGCGAAGCGTCATAGCCACGGAAATTTAGTACTTGCGCCACGAATTTTGTCGTGGCGCAAGTGACAAATTGTTGTAGTGAGTGTCTCAGCGCTACTGTTCGCCTTCGGCCTTAAACTCCATACCTCAAGAGCAGGAACAAGTAGTAGTTGCCCGATTTCTCGCTACCCTCAAGCTACCAGAGTCACATGATCACTGTCCCCAAAGTAATCAACCGAGCGCAAATCATATGCCGCCTATGGCTTTCCTAACTTCATTTCCGCCAACTTCAACTTTATTCAATGCCTGCTATCAATTCCAGACGTCTTCACATATTACCCCTGACAAAGACCTCAAGAAGGGAACTGGGTCACTTATTACCCCCGCGAAGGTATTTCGTCATCTTTCACTTACCAAAAACTTGAGAATTTTTTTTCATCCAAAAAAATACTCTACGAAATTTCAGCCGACTTCGGAATAACACTATACTTTGGACAAATGACACAGGTTGTGACTAGTTACAGAGTACTTTTCAAACAGGAAAACATACATCCTCTGCAATACGTAATACGTATTATTTAATTTTACCCAATGTCTTTTTGCAGACGTACAATCCTGCAGCGGACTCCATCCTTGGTAAGAGCAATGACAAGGTAGCGCGAATGGAGTTAGAGTCTGTTAGCGTAGATGACTCGAAGAAATCCAAGAAAAAGGAAAAGAAGGAGAAAAAGAAGGCATATGTTGACGAGGATGAAGCTGTAACCGAGGCCCCAGAGAAGGCGTCAAAGGAGGAGAAGAAAAAGAAAAAGAAGACGACAACTGAGGATGACGTTGAGCCTGTGAGCGAAAAGAAAGAAAAAAAGAAAAAGAAGAAGACGAAGGGTAGCGATGAATGAGACCGACAATGACAATACTAGTGACGGGCAAATCTGAAAATTTCGGCAGCAGCATGATGTTCAGCAAGTGTATAATCTGCTGCTGTTTGTTGGAACTTTGTTACCTTTACCTTTTATGGTTGCCATAGATATCGCAGCTGTTAGACCGTCTCACGTGAATATTTAGCGAACGCTTTTAGTCTTTTTAAATCAGTTGTTTTTAATGTAATGAACTACTCTATGTTAGAACAAGTTGAGATAATTTTTTGGATTTTAGTTAGTTGTATTATTTGCAGCTTTCTTGATAAGTAGTATCTGATGTCTGAGTTCTGTGTTTTGGAATAGAGTTTCAAGGATTACCTTACAAACCCTGTAGCGAAGACCTGACTCACCTAATTACACAACTCGCTCACAGGTGCAGTTGTGCAGTAGCGCTTGCCAAATTTAGGTTTGATGAGTTGGGTCCCAATTATCATGACTCGTGGCCCGGGAATTGAACAACCCGTCACTTTAATGGTCCTAGGCCGGCAAAAACATGATATGGCTAGCTTTAGAGTATTATCTGGTGTTTGAGTTGTCTGTTTTTGGAGTCGAGTTTTAAGGATTACCTTACGAACCCTGTAGCGAAGACCTGAGTACACAATTTGATCAAATGTGTAATAAGGCTTGGCAAACTTATGCAGAATCCTGCTCATTTGATATATCGTTTATCAAAAAGTTTGTTTTAATCAAATTAAAAGTTCAACTATCTAACTCGTTTATACTTAAAACGCATAATCCGTTTTATGGGACTAAAATTGTTTATAACCAAGTAACGCTCAATTCTTATTAGCTCAAATCTTATACACTCAAATCTTATACGCTCAATATCTATAAATTCAGATTTTATAAGATGAAAAGAACGAGTGTGCGTAATTACTTCTTTATAATTATATCATTCTCATCTTCATTAAAAGATAAAACTATTATTTTCTTACTATTTTTTATGAATGATTTATATATGCCAAGACAAAATATTTAAACTCAATTAATCTATTTAAATTTAATATCACGGTCACAATCAAAACGCTTTAATCTCGACTAATAATATATTATACTCCTTAATTAACTATAGTGAGCTTACTTGTAGAAATTCAAATAGATTCTCATTATAATGTCATTGAACTACTTCATTATCCAAATTATTATATAAATGTATTTCAATAAATATAAATAAATAGATGAAGAAAGTTTGAATGCAACTTTGTTAGGTCAATAAGGCTTGAAATGCAAAGGGGACATAAGTGGTACCAATATGTGGTACAATAATTAAATGCGAAGGACACATACGTCACATAAGCCGCAATTTTTTTGTAACACCCAGGAGTACGAGGTGTGTACACCCGGACCCTCCCTCCACAAATTCATTTCAAATAACAATGCGATACGGTAGTTTATTTCAAATTAACATAAGCAAGGGTAAAATAACACTAACATCAATAAGCAGACAGACCAATTAAAAATTAACTGTTCACCCATTTTCATGTAAGTGAGCTAATGTCGTTACTACACGGTAAAAATTAACGGACTAATAGTAATTGTACTCATATCGCATGATAAAAATGAAGTTTAAAGGGTACATTATATAAAATCCCTACATTTTATTACATTAGTAATGTTATAGTAAAATAATTAATAGCCGAAGAGGTAGATATTGGTTGAAAGTTCGCCCATTAATTATTATTAACCATATTACACAATCTATGCATATTTGCAACGTTAAATGACATTCTTAATATGAAAAGTGAAGGACCATTACACTAATACAAGCCCCCAAACCCTTATAAACACAATAAAACATTAGAAGCCAACAAAACCCTCATTAATACAATAAAACAATAGAAGCCAACAAAACCCTCATTACTACAATAAAACAATATAAGCCCTCATTAATTCATCGATGAAATTAGCTCAATTATTTTAAGGTTTCATTCATAAAATTGGGAAAGTTTAAGGGCCTATAAAACTTTAATTTGATGCATGATTTTAGAATGATTTCCACTTTACATTTAATTATTGTGGCCACTTATTCCCCCTTGCCATAAACAATTAGGGTTCTGCAATGGAGGACCCGTCAATTTTCCATGTTCTCATGATTTAATACTACTGTACTACTTATTAGTTTGGGTGGTTTAGTCTACCCCAACTTTTACGGGGGAATTTACATATTTTTATAAATATTGGTTTTCATTGGCATGTGTTCTCATGATTTAATACTATTGTACCATCCAAATCTCGTCATAGTCATTTAAAACAAAAGACTACACTATAAATTCGAAAATAATTATATAAGCGTACTCTCCGTACTTCTCCAAACTTACATTATATTAAATTGAATTTACCCATCTATGAACCAAATTCGAGTTACGCTAAATGAATCGGTAATTACACTTAAATTACCAACATGTAGTTGGTCATGAGAGTAGTAATTTTGATCAATTAACATGAGAGATGGATAGGTAGAATGGTAATTACACCGTTGAGTTAGGTAGATGGGTAGCTAGAAATAAAATGTACACTCCCGTCAGTGAGTATTATACTCCGTAGTACACTCTGGATCTCTATAAATACCGAGTGTTTTATGCTATCCAAATCACTTCCTTCACAAAAATAACGAAACACCAAAATAAAAAATTTATGCTATCCAAATCACTTCCTTAACAAAAATAACAAAACACTCAAAAAAAAAAATATATATTGAAAATAATAAACAAAGATAAAAACCACCATGGAGGTATTACTATTTTACCTCGTCACTACACTAGTTATTTTAAGTACTGGAACAGCTAATGAAATAAACCATTTTATCAACTTCGTGCCTACCAATGAAGAAGCCCTGTACGCGTACAAGGCGGCTCAGTTGGATAAATTCTTTTATGGCGGACGGAACTCCCCGCCTACCAAAGAAGCCACCTTGGCTCAGTCGCATAATCTCTGTAACACCTCGGCCCCAACTAAAGGCCGAAATGTCATTCACAGTAGCTAGCCAGGCTGCGTACATCGCCCACAGACCAACACGGGTCCTTTCTAGTGCACTTTGTCCTCACTCGTGCACATCCTGAGAACTTCCCAGGAGGTCACCCATCCTAAGACTACTCTCCAGCAAGCACGCTTAACTGAAGATTTCTTAAGATAAGCCACCAGAAAAGAAGATGCATCTTGTTGATATGAGTAGTACTTACAATCCTTTTAAGCACTATGTCACTTGAGCCAACACATGAACCTCTTCAATGGGGTACCCGGCCCGAATAATCTCTGATGAGGCTAAATCGCCACACCTAATCAAAAATAAACCTAAACAAACAACTAACAGAAGCTAGCGGTAAGCAGGGTCGAATCCACAAAGAAACGGCGTAGTTATAAGTTAAATAAGACATATACAGGTCTGACTCAAGGGTATGAAAAAGGGTTGGTTTGAACTAAAAACAAAAGCAATAATAAAGACGAATAAAAATCTATAAGGAGAAAGATTAGGGCATCGGGTTCATTATGACAATGATTCAGTAACTCAAGTTTATAAGAAGGAACAATAAACTGTGCAAAAGATTAGGTTTGGAATACGCTCTCTCGAGTCAATATTAACCTTAAGCAAATTTAGCGGGCTCTCGCAACTTACAAAACTTAACTTATCAATCTCGCGTAAGTCTAGTTTTAACTCGGCTTTCGATCTTAAATTAAAACTTACTCAGGTTCAATTAAACTCAGACGAATTCGTTGGCCAGGCGAAACAATCCTAATTCAATTGGCATAAAACGCGCAGAAAGAAATTCAATTGCACAATATATTCAACCAATTTAATCTAAAAACATGTTCCTGAACCAATGGCACAAATTCCCCTCAAACCCTAATTAAAGAATTAGCTAGACATAATCAAAGGGCAAACAAAACAATCAATAAGAATAAACAATATGGAAGAAATAAAAGCAATTGAAATAAAACCTGAATTAATCGAAGTACCGGCGGTTACAATGAAATCAATCTTGAGATTCAACTAACTAAGTTTTTGAGTGAAAATAAAGGAAGGAGAAACTTAAGCAGTAAACCTAAACCTAGGAGAAAACATAAAATAAAGCATAAGATCATAAGTGTACGACCTAGAGTATTTATATAGTTTCCAAAACATAAACTCGGATTAAAGACAAAAACCGACGAAATTCGTCCCTCAGCCGGCCTACGGCCACGGCTCATTGGACTGGCACGACCACTCTTTTGGGCCGGCTCATCTTCAATCCTCTTGGGCTTCATTCTTGACTTGGGCCTTGATTATTCGTGGCCCTTTTTGATCTTTTGGTCTTTCAATCACCTTCCCGAGCTTTCGATTAAGCTCGAGCTTGGTCTCGTAGTCTCAAATCTCGAATTAGCTCCAAATGCCTCGGGTTTTGGCTCAAACCACCAAAACCTGCAAAATGTAAGTAAAAAGCAGCAGTATCGAGAAATATAACAAATAGCTCATAAAATCACAATAAATTCAACTGAACGTGAGCTAAATGCAACCAAACCGGGGACGTAAAGTCTATATAAATAGCACGTATCAAACTCCCCCAAACCAAACCTTTGCTTGTCCTCAAGCAAACTACCCAAACATAGCACATAATCACGAGGACAAACTAGTACAGGGAAATGCAACTCAAAGTCTCAAGTATCGTCGCCTCATACAAAAGTGGATCAAATCAATACCTGCTTCCTCTTCAATAAATTGAAGAGTTAGGGAGCAAACTGAACAAATAAGAGACGGCGGAACATGACAACGCAAACTCCATGTAACACCCCGGCCCCAACTAAAGGCCGAAATGTCATTCACGGTAGCTCGCCAGGCTGCGTACATCGCCCACAGATCAACACGGGCCCTTTCCAGCGCATTTTGTCCTCACTCGTGTGCATCTTGAGAACTTCCCAGAAGGTCACCCATCTTAAGACTACTCTCCAGTAAGCACGCTTAACTAAAGAGTTCTTAAGATGAGCCACCAGAAAAGACGATGCATCTTGTTGATATGAGTAGTACTTACAATCCTTTTAAGCACTATGTCACTTGAGCCAACACATGAACCTCTTCAACGGGGTACCCGGCCCGAATAACCTCGGACAACACCGGGTGTTACACCCCCACTTGAAGAACGCAACGTCCTCGTTGCGCCTGGTCGCTACTTACAATATAGCATTCCAGAATCCTTCCCAGCTAGGTGCGTACCTGGCCAACAAGACACAGGATTCGACCACACGGTCGCCGGGTTTCTCTGATACCATTTGTAACACCCCGGCCCCAACTAAAGGCCGAAATGTCATTCACGGTAGCTCGCCAGGCTGCGTACATCGCCCACAGATCAACACGGGCCCTTTCCAGCGCACTTTGTCCTCACTCGTGCGCATCCTGAGAACTTCCCAGAAGGTCATCCATCCTAAGACTACTCTCCAGCAAGCACGCTTAACTAAAGAGTTCTTAAGATGAGCCACCAGAAAAGAAGATGCATCTTGTTGATATGAGTAGTACTTACAATCCTTTTAAGCACTATGTCACTTGAGCCAACACATGAACCTCTTCAACGGGGTACCCGGCCCGAATAACCTCGGACAACACCGGGTGTTACACTCCATGCAAAGACTTTGGACCGTATGCATCCACATTAATGCTGAGACTATAAATAATCTCACAAACATCGACACTAGGAAAACTACTAGAACTAAGCATGTCGTCACCCAAAATGTCTCAAAATCACGTCGAGCGAGGTTTCCAAGGGTTGTAATGTTAGGCTCGGGTCAAGAGGGTAAAAAGGTGGTAAATGTATTTGGAAATGTGGAGCTCAACGGCTTAACAGCTGCATCTAAAATCAACAAACTCCTCCAATCACAACTCCTCCTCAACTCACCATTCAAAATAAACCACAACTCCCGCATAAGAATGATAAAACATCGCTTCCTAATCAACACTTCCGATCTTTTTATTAAATTGAAATAAACAAATATACAACCAACTCCTTTTTTGTTTTCTTTTCTTTTCTCTTTTTTTGTTTTCTTTTTGGATTTTTGTTTTTTTTTTTTTTTTTTTTTTTTGGATTTTTAATGAAAATGACATGAAATGAGATCGGGAATAACTTTGAAGCTCGTAGGAAAGCGCAACATTAATGGGAATACTCGCAAAACATCAACCCATAACTCCAACTCACACGATAAGTAAATCACGGACTTAACCCACTTCCTTCCCAACCGAATACTCCGTGATAACTCAAGATCCCTAATGCAACTGATCAGCCTGGGTAGGATAATTCTGGAATGTAGCTCATAATATATATAATGTGGCTCAAGAAAACAGGCTACAAAGGCTAGGACGGGCTACAAATGAGGGACCTAAGTCTAAAGGGTAGAAAAAGTAGGCCATTTGGCTAATGTGGAGTTAAAATACTATCGTAACCAAAAACAAGTACCTCTTCGTGCAATGCTCGATCATTATTTAAGAACAAGTAGGCTCAAACAATGACATAAATTCAAGTTTTCATTTCACTAGTACGAGTATATACAATGTCAAGTGGATGGGTAGTCTAAGAAACGCGCCCCGTCTACGTCACATGTCCCTATGTCAAATATAAGCAAGTCTACTCTAATCACCTCAAGGATGAAAGGAAATCGTAAGCAAGGCATATCAAATCAACACAATAAAGAGACTCAACAAAGCGACTAAGAGCGTATCTCAAAAGTCACTAAAGCTAATCCTGCACAAAAGGTTACTAAGACGATAAAAAGAACCAAAAGGACTCGTATTTTTGTGATTTTTTTGAATTTTTCAATATTTTTGGATTTTTGAATAAATGCACACAAAAAATGAAAATGCAAATGAAAAGCGCGAAAGTGCTTCCCTCCCCCAAACCAGAATCACACATTGTCCTCAATGTGGAAAACAGCGCAACCACAAGTAGCAGAAAAGGACAAATAGCATACGGGGGTAGGAAAGTAAAACGAGAAAAAGAGTAAGAAAGCTCACATTAGTAAGTTGGAGCTTCCCCAAACCGAAGCGAAGCATGGAGTGCGGCTAATAGTCCACGAATATGCGTCCAAATCATTCCAGCTATGTAGTACTTCGGAGTGAAATGAGAGAAAAAACGAGACAGCAGAGCAGGGGGGACCGGCCGGTCTCAGACCGGCAGCGGGCCGGCCGGCCCTGGTGAAAATTTTTATTTTTTGCGTTCTTTTCCTCTGCTTCAAATTTGAGCTACGGCCTCGGTCCGGGCCCGGCAGCCGATAGGCCGGCTGGAATGCCTCCTCGTGAGCGTTCTCAAAATTTCGAAGGACCAAAAGTCCTTGAATACCTGCGCGCTAAAATCACACAATAATACCCTCATCCTCGCGCGCTCAAGAAAACGTAAAATGTCATCAAAAACAATCAAACCAAGTACAGTAAATACAATCGTCATCGGGTTGCCTTCCGGAAGCGCTGGTTTATAGTCCCTCACGACGCTTCAAAGCTTCAATCAACTCAAGTAGTCATGCCAAGGTCGTTGGCAATTCGCGACACCCTCGCTCATAGTGACACTGTCAGAGCGTCGTAGAAATTCACCTCCTCGAGGTAGCTCAGCAAAGCTCAAAATGCATGGGACTCCATCTATAATCGGCTCTCCAAAACGCCCGCATGCTCCAGGCGACTCGACCGTGGGTCCTCTATCTCCGTTACTCGCGTCGTAAATGTCGGCTTTGAGCAGCTTTCTCTCCCCCAAACCATCCTTGCAGCTATCTTTTGACCAACCTGCACAAGGAGAAGAGACATGCAAAACCTCCAAAGTGTCTCCAGTAGAGTGAGACGGAGGTATAACGTCAATAGAACAAACCGACTCTAGACGCATAGGTGACCGTGGGGTACTAGACTGCGCATAGGTAAGCTTCTCACCCCCCACCGTGAATGCTAAGGTCTTATTACCCACATCAATGACTGCACCAGCAGTGTGCAGAAAGGGTCTCCCCAAAATAATCGGGATGTGGACATCCTCTGGCATATCTAAGACTACAAAGTCTACAGGGATAAAGAACTTTCCAACCTGCACAGGGACATCTTGTAGGATACCTAAGGGACGCTTAACAGAACGGTCAGCCATTTGCAAAGTAAGACTAGTGGCTCCCAAATTTGTCATATTCATCTTTTGACACATTGAGAAAGGGATGACAATAACACTAGCTCCGAGGTCACATAAAGCATTCTTAACCTCAAACTTACCTATGGAGCAGGGGATAGAAAAAGTCCCGGGGTCACTAAGCTTAGGGGGTTTACTAGCCTGCAACCTAGTACTAGCCTCCCCCACAAAAGCAACAGTCGAAACATCGTCAAGCGTACGCTTCCTAGCTAAGACTTCCTTTAAAAACTTAGCGTACGCGGGAATTTGAGTAACAAGGTCAATGAAAGGAACATTTACCTGTAGAGCTTTGACGACGTCCACGAACTTCTTAAACTTAGCCTCGGGCCCCGCATCTCGTTGTCGTTCCGGAAATGGGAGCTTAATTTGAATCGGGGGCGTTGGGCTAGTAACATTTGTCGAGCTAACCTTCCCCGGAGCATGAGAATCACCCAAACCATCACTACCACCATCACCCATATCTTGCGCAGCACCGTCCGATCGGATGACCGGCTGCCGGTCGACCGACTTAGTCGTGTTCCCCCTCGGAGCATCATAAGACGTGCCGCTCCTCAACGTAATCGCACATGTTGTATCAGGAGGAGGATTACCTTGGGACGGGAGTGTTCCAGGTTGTCGGGACGCTCGCGAAGTAGCTAATTGGGCGACTTGATTTTCCAACAACTTGATCGTCGCATCCTTAGCTTGCCCATCCTTTTGCATTTGGTTCATCATGATTTCTTGAGACTTTTGCATGCTCAACATCGTTTGTTGCATTTGCAACATCATAGCCTTAGTCTCGGCCAAAGGATCGGGTACCGGTGTAGGTTGAGGTGGTTGTGGTGGTGTATAAGTGGGCTTATTATAGAATGGTTGTTGAACATTGCGAGGGGGAGGTTGGTAAAGTGGATTTTGTGGAGGTTGTGGGGTTGGGTTAAGTACGTTTTGGTTACGATACGATAAGAGTGAGCGATCATAACCTGGTTGATTCTGGTACGGCAGGTTCGAAGAATAAGAATGATACGTATGAACCTGCTCGTGGGGTCCCGTATACCCCGGTGAAAAGTGACCTGACTCGTGCCCCGAGATAGCGTTAACGTGGGCACCCGTAGAAACACTCCCCTGCAGAGCATCAAACTTCCTATTTAACTCAGAAAGTTGACTCACAACCGCACTCATATTCTCATTCCCACGGTCATTATGCGCGGACCGTGAATTACCGCTAGGCTTACCAAACTGGGATGAATGTACAGCCATTTCCTCGATCGTTTGCCATGCTTTATCGTCGTCAGTATTATTAGCAAATCGACCTCCCGCGGCCGAGTCAAGAATAGCGCGACTCTCAGCATATAACCCGTTGTAAAACGTCATAACCACCAACCAATCGCCAAGTCCGTGGTACGGACATTCACAAATTAACCGTTTGTAACGGTCCCATGCCTCGGCTAATGTCTCGTCAAAGTGTTGCTGGAACCCTTGAATTTGACTACGGAGTTGGTTAGTCCGCGCCGGAGGATAGTACTTACGATAAAAAGCAAGAGCCAGACTAGGCCAACCCGTAATTCCCGCAGCAGCCTTATCAAGATCCGTGACCCAATCCCGCGCGCGGTTGCGTAGAGAGAAAGGGAATAGCATCTCCCTAATCTGATCCTGCGTGATCCCATTCTGCTTAATCGTCGAGCAGTAATCGGTGAAAACCTGCATGTAGACCTGGCAAACAGATTGGGTCGTGTCGGGTTCGTGTTCATGTCAATGTTAAATGGGTCATTGTCCTCCAAACCCTAACCCGACCCATTTATATAATCGTGTCAATTGCCTCAACCCTAACCTGATCCATTTATTTTTTTCATAACCCAACCCGACTAGTTTAACCCATTTATCTTTTGGCGGATTATTTTTAACCCATTTAACCCGTATAACCCATTTAAATTTCTAACTTGGGCAACTTATGTACGTTTCATAAACCCAAATTTTTAAATTAAATCTTGTGTTTAATGTTTTAGATACATTACTGACCTAATTAATCCAACTATGTCACTTTTAGATAATTAACGGGTTACTCGTGTCAAATTCGTGTCGGCAGACTTCTACCCTAACCCAACCCATATAATTTCGTGTCGTGTTCGTGTTGACCCAATTACTTAGATGGGTCACATTGTCTCAACCCAAACCCGCTAACTTCGTGTCGGGTTCGTGTCGTGTTATCGTGTCGTGTCACTCACTGCCACCTCTACCTGCATGTGTTTCCCGGGATCCTCCGTAGGATTGCCGCCGAATTGATTGCGCTCCACCAAAGTAAGAAAGGCGGGGCGAATCTCAAAATTCCCCTGGACCGTAGCTGGTATCGTGAATCCTTGAGGGATTGACTCGGTCTTGGGCAATGAGTGACTATATAATTTCGGCATAGTCACAGGCGGTGGAGTAAAAACTGGAGTAACTGGTGGTGTGTCCTCTTCGTCGGACGATTGCGTTGCACTAGACTCCGCTTGCGACGCTTCCTCAATATCAAGATCAACAATTTTAATTTCTTCCTTGCGTAGTCTATGTAATGCTAGCTCAGGTTCGGGCTCAAAAGGAACTAAAGTCCGAGGTGACCTGCGCATAAACAGAACTACAAGAAAACAATGAGAAACGGTCTCAAGGAACTCGGTTCCTTGAAACTAAGGAGAAAAACCTGCAACAAAACAATAACTATAACTAACAAAGCCGTTTCCCCGGCAACGGCGCCAAAATTTGATGAGGCTAAATCGTCACACCAAATCAAAAATAAACCTAGACAAACAACTAATAGAAGCTAGCGGTAAGCAGGGTCGAATCCAAAGAGAAACAGCGTAGTTATAAGTTAAATAAGACAACTACAGGTCTGACTCAAGGGTATGAAAAAGGGTTGGTTTGAACTAAAAACTAAAGCAATAATAAAGACGAATAAAAATCTATAAGGAGAAAGATTAGGGCATCGGGTTCATTATGACAATGATTCAGGAACTCAAGTTTATAAGAAGGAACAATAAACAGTGCAAAAGATTAGGTTTGGAATACGCTCTCTCGAGTCAATATTAACCTTAAGCAAATTTAGCGGGCTCTCGCAACTTACTAAACTTAACTTATCCATCTCGCGTAAGTCTAGTTTATACTCGGCTTTCGATCTTAAATTAAAACTTACTCAGGTTCAATTAAACTCAGACGAATTCGTTGGCCAGGCGAAACAATCCTAATTCAATTGGCATAAAACACGCAGAAAGAAATTCAATTGCACAATATATTCAACCAATTTAATCTAAAAACATGTTCTTGAACCAAGGGCACAAATTCCCCTCAAACCCTAATTAAAGAATTAGGGAGACATAATCAAAGGGCAAACAAAACCATCAATAAGAATAAACATTATGTAAGAAATAAAAGCAATTGAAATAAAACCTGAATTAATCGAAGTACCGGCGGTTACAATGAAATCAATCTAGAGATTCAACTAACTAAGTTTTTGAGTGAAAATAAAGGAAGGAGAAACTTAAGCAGTAAACTAAAACCTAGGAGAAAACATAAAATAAAGCATAAGATCATAAGTGTACGACCTAGAGCATTTATATAGTTTCCAAAACATAAACTCGGATTAAAAACAAAAACCGGCGAAATTTGTCCCTCAGCCGGCCGGCCAGCTGCCAGCCTGCTGGACCGGCCTGACCACTCTTTTGGGCCGGCTCATCTTCAATCCTCTTGGGCTTCATTCTTGACTTGGGCCTTGGTTATTCGTGGCCCTTTTTGATCTTTTGGTCTTTCAATCACCTTCCCGAGCTTCCGATTAAGCTCGAGCTTGGTTTCATAGTCTCAAATCTCGAATTAGCTCCAAATGCCTCGGGTTTTGGCTCAAACCACCAAAACCTGCAAAATGTATGTAAAAAGTAGCAGTATCGAGAAATATAACAAATAGCTCATAAAATCACAATAAATTCAACTGAACGTGAGCTAAATGCAACCAAACCGGGGACGTAAAGTCTATATAAATAGCACGTATCAACCTCTGACAACACCGGGTGTTACAATCTCCTTTATAGCCGACCGAACCCAATAGTATTCTTTCATCCCGAAGAGATGAAGCAAGCCAAAAAGTTCTTTTCCCTTTTTACAAATTTAGGAGATAAACCACTCCTAAATTCATCAACATTACCCATTCGTCGTTATTTTGGAAGACCAAAACCATGTGCAAAGCAAAACCGTCCATTAAAGGAGAAATGTGGAGATGCGTAGACTCGAAAGAGTCTATGCATACATTTGTATCATGGGTCCTTGGTGGTACGAATGACTCACATGTCAAGCTATCTACTACTCCGTATGGTAAGCTACAATATTATGAAGTCAAAGGAACCCCAAGGACTATAAGTCACCATTCGGTAGTCTGCCATAACCCAAGTTTCAATACACCGTTTGCGGTGTATATGTGTCATTATATTCCAAAAAGCGTAGTCAAGGTCATCCCTCTCCTATGAGAGGAGGATAAGAAAAGTATGATGGCACTTGCAGTATGCCATGAGGTCACGTCGTCATAGAACCCAGAATCCATAATCTTTGAAATCATGAATATTGCACCTGGGGCGTCGGTGTGCCATTTCATGGCCACCTGAACCTCTTCAACGGGGTTACCAGGCCCGAATAACCTCGAACCCGGCTCGAATAACCTCGGACAACACCGGGTGTTACAGTAAATATATTGTACAATATATTATATATTGTACAATATATTATATATTGTGAATAAAATATACTATATATTATAAATAAATTTCAATTTTAGGAGTTGGAAGTACAACTTTCAATTTTTTTTTCTTTTGTCTGGGGTAGCATCTGCTACCCCACAGCACTACCTAGGTTCGCCCATGGCTGGTATATTTAGCATCGTCAGTTTTTTAATGGCTTAGTCCTTTGCTTGCTTTAGGTAAAAAGAAAACCTTAGCTACCGACGATATCCCTCGAGTGAACTCTGTTAATACTGTATTTGACTCACTCCCAATCTTACAAAAACAGCTCGACTTGTGTCTAGTTTGTGTCATACTGTCGCAGTATTTATTCGGTTCGTGGAACTTAAGGTTTCGAAGGAACTTGATGACGGCAAAATATGAAAGAATGAAGGTCACCATGAAGTAAGTTTCAGGGGTGGGAAATGAGCTCTTTGTCTAGGATTTTCAAACGCTTGCATATACTCTTTCGAGTTTAACGATTTGTGGCTAAATAGGTGTTTTTGCCACATGCGTGGCTTGATATGTGATGTTTATAATTTGTTATTAATCCCATTTTTATTTTTTTGGTTTTTCGAAAAATACATCCCTTATTTGCGGCGTTTATCAGGTAAAACGCCTCATATGTGTTATTTGCGGCGTTTTTGTCGTAATACGCCTCAAATAAATTTTTGATTTTTTTTAAAAGAAGTAAAAACACAAATTTATATGCTGCTTTTCGACAAAAACGCCTCAAATGATGAGCCGCAAATTAATGTTTTTCTACTAGTGTCTCTTTTAAAGCGATCTAAATTATATTTCTAGTGATCTATGATTTCTAATTCATTATTTGATCCTATAAGTTATTGCCTGACATACAATATGAATGTCTGGCCCAGGTGTCTCTCGCTAAATGAGATAACTTTAGAGTTACTCACGGTCGCAAGATTGCTCTGATACCAACTGTAACAATCTAAATTTTTAAATAACTTAATTAAACTAGGCGAAATTATTAATTAAGTCTTAATCCAATTACAAGCCAAAAAGTCAAGAGTAGTACAATCTTAAACGTATTACAAGCCGAGCAATACATCTCTAAATTTAAAAATAGAGTATGTATTACATTAAAACCAACGATACATATATAATTATAAATCTCCTCAAGCTTCGTTTGGCAAAATGCTTCGGGGTACCTGCGACTTAAATACGTCAAGACTTTCAACCCGCACACCCTAAGCCACGTAAACCTGTAATAAACATATAAAGACTCGCATATAAACATGTAATAAAAACCTATAGAAACATATGCGAGGCATCAATAAAAGAAAACGTAAAACAATCCAAACCATTATATAAAAAAAAATACTCATGAAATATATATACATTATATTACGATTCCAAATAAATCATGGCAACATACAGTATCATATCAGGCCGTTCATATATCACGAGGGATAGTCGACCCTTTTCAAAGCAATTCATTTAATACAAACAAACTCACGAGTCTTGACTATAGAGCGGCTCGTATACTTTCATAGTCAATCACCCATATAATTTCCTATCAAAATACACCAGTTACTCAAACTCGTTCACAACATCGAGTACTGACTAGGTTACATTATCCCTACCTAGTGTCCAATGTCATAAGGATAATCAATCGTATATCTACTATGAACCAACAGACCAGTAAGGATGGAAACATGCGTTAACCCCATGACTAAGACGTTACGCGCAGTAGCTGAATGGGCCGGAAACATCAACGGATAAGTCAGACAAGCTAAAGATATGAAGTAGGTAATAAGGAGGACCAGTCCCTTGTCATTTTGTATGCATACACCACCCTATTGGTGCGACTATTACACTACGACAGATCCCCGGATGGGATTGGTCATTTTCCAATTACCTCATATGGGCCCGTGGACATCTCAATGCTGAGGGTGAGAGCCACGTTAAATAACGACTATGAGAGCCATTAAATTACCACTGGAAATACTGAGGGTGACAGTGTCCCCATATGCGGCTACCTTACTGTGGATACCGACATTCGTACCTCCCACCAAAAACCCAGTGATGTTACCACGGACTTTTACATGCATGCTTTTACGTTAACTTAAACGGTACTAACTGTGTCGAATTCAAGTTGAGTCGTTTTCAAATGCGAAATGAGGTCACTAGGTATCATCACTCTTAGTAAATGTCTTTTGAGTCTAGCCTGTCTCGAGTCTAGGTCCAATTCGGCATGCGCGCACCCCTTTTACAAACACATAATACAATTGGCCCTTTTACATTAACAAGGCCCAATTCAATTCTCCTAAATTCCTAAATTTAGGCCCAATTACTAAAACCACCTTTTAGCACTGGTAAACACCAAATACGGCCTCATGGGTCGTCTTATTTCACAAAACACTACAAAATACACCTTTTTTACATTTTCGGGTTTCGAGCCCAGAACCGAGCCTAGTGGCATTCCTGGCCCGCTTCCCAAGGCCCTGAAAAACCTAAACAAACCATACATCCAGCAAATACACCGTAGCTTAGAGCTGAAGAAAGAATATCCCGAATATATCAAAAAATAATTTTGAAATATACGAAAAAAGATGACTTAGCCCGCCCTCCAAATCGTAAGCAGCCTTGCGATTAGGGGAGGCAATCGCAAGAAGCCTTGCGATTACCTCAGGCATTCGCAAGGTGCCTTACGATTCCTACTGCCGGCTTTATCCTCTAGGTTTCCTAAATCTTGACGAGCTCTCTACTATAAATACAACCCCCTACATACGTTTCAAACACAATTTACACAGCTTTGAACACCAGCAATTCACAGCAAACTCTCTCACAAGCCTCACGCACATAAACACCTTTGAATTCTTCATTTTCTCGTGTTGAATTCTCCCTCTTTGAAGCGAAGCGCTGCCGGTTTCCTGATTCGAGACAGGTAGGTCTTAATCCTAGCACGACTAGAGCTAAAATTTGTTGTGCGGGATTTCAATCGCCTTTTAATTCTCGCTGAATCTTACATGTGACTTTGTAAATTTGTTTGCTTGACGGTTGAGGTTTATCGGGACTTTTTTGGTGAAGCCCGGTTTTTATGTCTCTAGGTAAAACTGAAGAACTATATTCTTGTTTAACAAATGCTTTCTCATCTTCATCCAAACCCGCATAATGATAATGTCCATCTTTGTACTTTGTCAACGCAGGATTCTGAGATCCAAAAGTTTCGGCCGTGACAATATTCCAAAGTACCACTCGTTTATTATTAACCAAATTGTCATTTTGCACAGCTCTAACACGGAACCGACATTCACATTTTTACGTTTTAGGCTTCTTTTTTGGCTTTTTGGGATCATAGACACCTTTGCTTCGTCCGTACCTACTACATCGAAAGTAAGAAGCCAATAATTAGGGTTGTCGTCGATTTTTAGACCCATTATTTGCTTTCACCAAAACAAAGCCATTATCGCAAGCGATTTTATTAGCCCAATCAAAAGCTTTATCCCGATCCACAAAACATTCTTTTGTTACGAATAAATGGTTATAGTCAACGTTGTCGCCACCTAACTGCTCAAACGAATCCTGTAAATATCGTTAAATAAATCGTTAAAACTCTTTAATTTACACAATACTTGCAGAATACGTCATAATGATACATCCATGGAAGGGACCTTAACCTGGACATTCTTCCATGGAAGGATTAGAATCTAGATATCAATCCATAGAAGGATTAGAATCTAGATATCCATCCATGGCTAATCCTTCCATGGATGGATTGGAATCTGGATATCTGTCCATGGAAGGGTTAAAATCTGGATATCTGTCCATGGAAGGATTAGAATCTGGATATCGGTCCATGGCTAAACATTCATATTCATACTATTTACCGTCGTAGACTTTCAAATTCATACTATTTACCGTCTCAGACAATAGGATTCATAGCCCCTCCATGGTAGGCCTATGAATTTCAATTTCAATGTCCATGTTTACGATTTCCTTAATTTCGGCACATCCAAATACACTACCAAATCTTATTTCCACCATTTTTATGATTTTAAGATTCCATTTTTACCTTAAACTCATTAAAACTAACCTATTGTTCAATATTGTTCAACCAAAACTATATTGTTCAACATTGTTCATCCAAATTATTTGTGTAAAGTAAAACTAAATCTAAACCTATAATGTATGACATTTGTTATAAGTTAGTTAGCTTACCACCGATTCGGCATCCGACATTGATTTTAATCTTAAAGTTCAAGTCTTTTACTATTATTGATTTATTAGTTAGATTTTTAGTGTAAAAAGATTGATTTTTTTTTTTTTTTTTTTTTGGGTTATTTTGGATGAATGATGGAAAATTAGGGAGAAAGGGAGAGAGAAGAGAGAATTTGAGAGAAGAGAGAGAGTGCAAGGGCAAATTGGTAATTTACTCAAAAAACGTCGTCGATTCGTAGTAATTAAAACGTCGTCGATCAAAAGTAATCCCCTTATTTTACCATTCTTATTCAATTAGGATAAACCCTGTCAATATAATTTTTTCCAAAAAAATATATTTTTATAAAGTTAAGGTGTGTATCTCATCAAATTTTATCGATCACTCGCTCTATATATATATATATCAATTTCTCCTCTTAGAGAATTACAAATTAGTAGTTCTATCGATAGTATTCGTATTAGTTTAATAAATTTTAGTATATATTTGTACATTTTTGTTATTTTGGATTTGTTTTCTAAAAATTTACGTCAATGTTAAAATTTAAATACTTATGTCGTGAAAAGGAAATTTCGGCCCCAGGTGAGATTCGACCCTAGCTACGTCCCTGGGTTCCGCTTCCGCATCGAGAAAGGTATGTCAATTTATCCAACAATATTTAACCGATCTATCTCTACTCCAATAAATATTTGATCAAAAGAAAAAAAATTGGTCATGTAGGACTGTTTACACCAAAAATGGAGCAAAAGTAAGCAAAAGTAAGTTGATTTGCACCTTGTATACGTTGATTTATGTAAAGACGATAAAGGTACAAAAGTTTTATGACAAATCTTAACTTGTTGGAGGATACTCTATCTACTAATTTGATATGGGACATATTTTTTAGTTGTCGTTGGAACAATATTATACGTAAATTTGTATGTGTGAAATATATTTGATAAAAGAATTTCACCATTTACACTTGTATTGAAATTTTAAAATTTACAAATAAATTTGTGGTTAATGAATAACTTCGACCTTAAAAAGTGAATTTCTCACGTATTGGATTAACTAGTTGTATCTATTGCTTGGTAGAACGAAGTCTAGACCCAATGGTGTCAAGTTCGAAACCCTTAACTAAAGAAGCAATGGATTTCATTTTGTAATCCCGTTCATAAGGAATATCGTCAACCACAATCGAAGAATCGTTGATGAAATTCCGGCATGGTTCGCGGCGTTGAGCGATGGTGCCGTGGTAGTGAAAGTACCTCATCAAATCACTAGTGATGTACTTGTAAGTACCTTGGTAGTTTTGCGATACGTGCACTCCTGTTGCAAATACATTTTGAGGTTGTACTGCGTACTTTCGATCCTTTCTTGTTACTCTTTTCATGTTCTTATACACCAATTTCTCGAAACCCCATTTTCTGCATTAATAAAATGGAACGTAAGTAATCATATTAATAAATTCGATTTGTTAACAATAGTATGGTCAGAATATGTGAAATATTTTTTTTTAAAAAAAAAAAAAGAAATTACAAAAGGTTAGAGATTTTACAAAGGTATTTAGAAAAAGTGTGAGATGACAGTTAATCCAATATTTTATGATTGTACTCATCGAAATAATCATGAAATGACCAGAAGACCTAATAAAATAAATAATACGAGTACTTCGTCACGAAAACATAAATGATTTCTTAAACTTATACAGAGTAATTTTTTTTTTCGTGGAAGATATTATATTTAAATAAAGAGACAAATAATTAATTTAAAGTGGCGGCGTTATTATAACCGATGTTATAACAAGTAAAACATGTAAGAGTTCTTATTAGCATATTTCTTGACATGAATGAAAACGTAGACACTAAAACTAAATTCATATTAGTTCTCACCAAATTTATTATAACGCCACCCTAGGAGTAGCAAAGAATTTACGAAAAGTTTTATCAATTATTATTGGTTATGAACTTATGATATACTCCCTCCATTCAAGTCCAAACCAAACATTTACCTTTTTGGCACTATTCATATGTGTCGGTTATCTTTGAAATTCCCGACAATCTATAAGTGAAAATATAATCGTATGTGATCTTGTTTGATTCGTCTTTATGCGTACAATATTAATATCCAATTTTTAAATTTTTTTATCGTGTGAAATTATAGATATTTCCGTTCCGACATTTGCCTCGACAAATGTGATAAAGCAACCGTAGTGTTTGGACTTGAATGGAGGGAGTATATGATATACAAAGTGAATAACTAGTTTAGACAATATTTGGTTATTAGTATAAACAAGTAATTTATCTCCCAATAAAGAAATACTCCGTAAAACTCTTTCAAGTTTTATAAAAACTTGAGATAATTTAAATAAGTAAGAAGATTTTTTTGGAGTTTCACGTATATTAATAAAAAAAAAATACATTAGTTTTACAACTAAACGACCATCAACATTATTGTAGAAAGTACAAAGTAATGGGCTACATATTCGACCAAAAAAAAAAAAAAAACTCTTCACTTACATGTTTATTTTTAAAATGATCACGTATTAGTTGTATCAAGATAGACAAATAGTTGTTAAAATTTCAATCACTGACAGGTGATGGGGTTTTAAGTTTTAACTAGTGAACATTGATAAAAAAAAAAGATTTCATTTATTAATCTTTTTTCTAAAAATATTATTGTTGAGTCCTCCGCAACATGCTTACAGAATAAGTGTGAAGGTCAAGCCCACAGGCGAGTGAACGGAGCTCAATTCAACAATGAACAATCACATTGATAAATAGATGATTTGTAAAACTATATGTACTAATCCCTTTCTATATTTTCCTAATTATTATCACCTTAAATAAATTCAATTGATGCATCTAGATAGATGTAATTGGACACTATTTTCTCACTAATGTATGTACTTAGACCTAATTACGTTTATATTATGTGACATGTTGTCACATTTGTAACATATTGTGAAATGTGACATTAGATTATGTCAATAGAATCGTGTTTTAATAGCAACTACAATAGATTGCAAACATGACACCATTACACATAATACCAATTTAACGAAATATATATACGGAGTAAATCTTATCTGAGATCGTCTCACATTATATTAACGTCAGATGAAACAATCTCAACCATTAAAATCATATAATATGAAAACATAACACAAAATCTAAAAGCAAAATTTTCACACATATGAAAAATCCTAAGATAAAATTATATAAATTTAAACAGAAAATAATTAATCAATTAAAATTCGATTTGTTCCTACAAGAATATACCAAAATACGAGCATAATTATACACGACAATATAGGCTGACACAAATTCTTATTTAAGACGGGTATATCCGTCTTAAATTAAGACGGATCAAGTATTACGAATAAGATAAAAGACAAGTGGATAGAAAATATGTAATAGAATTGTTTTTTATTTGTAAGTGGAAGAGTACTTAGCCCGTTTTAAACTTAAGACGAATAACCCGTCTTAAATAAAACTTATCGATATGCCGTATGTAGCAACTAGAAAGTCAAAATTAAGACGAGAATGATGTGAGGGACGTGCAAGTGAGTGTGTGACTGAGTTACAAAAATAATGGACGGCAAACAGTCATACAGATGTGGTATGTTTTATGATAAAACAAAATTTCAATCAACATTACAATTTACAAGCCGTCGACATTATTCGGCCATATGTTTGTACACTTGTATACTTATCATTATTATAATGCACCAAAATCATTGATTGACATATTATTGTCATTCTATGGAAATTTAAATTGGCCGTCACGTAAAAACCATGTTTTTAGTTAAAACAAACAAAAATTAATAGAGCTTTCATGCATGATTTTTATTATTATTACGGAGTATTATTTTTTTTTTTTTTATTTTTTTTTTTTTTCTAATTCTACATTGATATCAAAGTACTCCCTCCTTTTCACTATACAAGCCCCATGGAATTGGACACTAATTAAGAAAGTGAAAAAAAAAGTAAGGGCAATGTGGTCTTTTCAATTGTATGTAAAAAACATTTACATTAAAGAATGTGTAAAAGTAGGGATGATCGGTAATTTTGAATGATAAAAGTTGCCATATTTAAAATTGGGGCCAATTGGTTGAAAATGTCGTAAAGGGAAAGTGAAGCTTATCTGGTGAAAAGGAAAGAGTATAAAAATTATCGGTACCCTGAATTGAGTAAGTTGCTTTTAAAATGGCTAAACATAACAACTAAAAACCAAAATTTTGAAATAATAAAATTTTGTAACTAAAGTATGTTTACGTAACGATAAATACATTCTTCGTTAACCATTCCATAGAGTTATTTACATTTGCTACGTTATGTACGTATATTAATGCACGTTTCTTTTGTCCTTATTTTTCGTTACATATTACTACTCCTACGAAGATTTGATATTCATAATGGATTTAGTAAAACAATTTTAAAAAAAGATCTCACTTGACTGTTTTTATGTTATACATTAAGAACTCTATTGAATATTCTCACCATTTAGAAATTAGAAATAGTACCTCAAAAACAAATGTATACAAAGTAAATTCAATGGATGCATGCATGAAACGTAAGTTAACCAGTAACAATAAATTATTGCTAAAAAATAAAAAAGAAAGTGTCTAAACGAAACATGTAAAGGATATCGATTTGAGCGCTTAGATTATTTTTAAAATTGATTTTTGGTGGTGCAAATATAATGTTTTTTTGTTTCTAAATGAGGTATCACATAAAATTTAGAAAATAAGAGGTTGCTATGTAGAAAATCCAAAAGAAATGTACTAAGATAGAGCTTGTAAAATACTACAGAGTATTTTTACCAAAAGTGATTTTATGTAAGTTGGGATTTAAAATTATTGACCAAGAAAAAAAGTCAAATTTTTAATTTGTATTCACAGTCCAACAGAAAACTATCTCTAACCAAACAAGACAACAACACAACGCCAAGTTTTTATGGAGTAGTAATACGGAGTTTTTTCTTTGTTCTTTGTTTTTTTTAATCTTATGAAGTTATGAGCAATAATTTTCTTTTAAACTTATAAACATAAAATTTAATTTTCTATATACTTTTTCCCTCTTTTATAACCCCATATTTTTAAACCCCAAAGAAAATATTAATAATAAATACGGAGTAAACACTTGTAGCATAAGGCATTGATTTCAATATTTCATGACCTCTATCTACTTTTGTCTCTGGCAAAGCACATGATATTTAGCAATTTGTCAAATTTCTATAATTAATTTAGCAGACATAATCCCACATTCTTCGAAATTCTTTAATAATTAATTAATTAATTAATTCATATTATCAATATTTGATGACCAACCAGTCATGTATGTTGATTACAAATAAAATTATTCAGACAGGTAGATATACTCACATGCCGACCAATCCCCTTAGCATATTCGCCTTTAAACCATTTTTATATTTATTATTTTATTTTATTTTTTGACTTTATTTCATACCTTTTGGACCCCCTCAACCGAATTTATTAAACTTATTTATTCCATGAAGCATCAATTACATACATTTTCTCATTTTCTTTTCTTATTATATTTTAGGGTTAATTGAATATGCTATTCCGTACTTAAAAATGAAATATTCACACCCTTAAATAGGGATTTCTCAAGACGTGTCGACATATTTTAGACATTGGTGGTTGTAACTTGAAAGGGGCTTACCCTATAATGTCTTTACTTGTCATTTTTACGTAAAAAAATTCGACGTTAGGGGTGATTTTGAAGCAAAAGTGTCCTAAAATGGGGTTGTGTTATAAAAATAACATACAAGGAGGTTGTTTTGAAAAAAAAATGTTAAAAAGGGAGTTATATTTAATTTACCTTATATTTTATTATGTACGATTAATCATTATTACTTTTCATTTAGCTATTTTCTTCTATTTTTAAAAAATTAAATTTAGGCGAAATTGCAAATAACTACCTTTTAAAACCACTTTTTTTCAAATAACTACCTGTGGAACCCGGGATCGGACCCAACTCGGCGTCTTGCTTAAGGGCGGATTTTAAAGTTAAAAAAGATTAAGTTGGAAAAACCTTTAAGAACTGTTATGGAGTCGCCACCTATTTATCGCGGAAAATAGGAACCTGCTACCATGTTCTAAGTTAAAAACATGTCCTAGACTTTGGAGCACGCCGACACCCCTAGATCTAAGGCTTGTGAAACCAGATTGGATTCGGGGTGAGGGTACTTTAGAAAAAGAGTTAATTCAAATAATGATTTATGAAAACCTTTTAGAAAAGCCTATGTAAAAATAGCCTCTCTTCGACAGAAACAATCCTTGTAAGATGATATTTGAGCTAATGTTATCGCTACGCACAAGTGCGATAAGGATGTAAAAGAACGCAGAATCTGGATGCAAAAGATTGATTAAAACCCTCGCTTTAGCATGTTTAACTTGTTAACGAATACAGTTCGATTAAAGGTCGAATTCATTGTTTAAGTTGATTTAATGCAAAATAAGAAGGTGCAAGATGCATGCAAATAAAATAAAGTTCAATTGTCCATTGGTTTATTTTATAAGGTCGGTTGCTTATGCGACTTTGGCGTGTCATCGGATATGGAGTGTATCAGAAGTAATAAGAACACTTGGAAGGCAAGCGCTCGGGTGCCAAAGCAAGGCGCTAAAGTGTAGACCCCTTTGTTAGTCCATAAGAAAATAAGAAAAAGCTTTGATCCAAGTGGATCGGTCACTACCTTGTCCCGACGCTCAGATCTGGGCGAGCTTCAATTCTTGAACTAAAGGAGGATGAATTCAACACGGGATGGTGTGTTGAACTCAAGGATTTGAGTGCTTGAGGCTTTGTGAAAGAGGATTTGTGTGTTGTGAATTGTGTGTGAAAGATGATCACGAAAAAGTGTGAAGATGTGAAAGATGTGAATTGTGTGGAAAAAGATGATCTGAAAGTGTGTTTTGAGGTCGAGGTATAGGGCTCTATATATACTAAAACCTCGGAGAAATTAGGAAGCAGGAAATAAAAGCAGTAGAGGAACAGATAGGCTTATGCGGTTGTTAGGCAAACCGCATAAGCTTATGCGGTTCTTACCCAAACCGCATAGACTTATGCGGTTTGAGGGTCTGGTTTTTGTGTAGTTTCCAAGTTTGGTTGCATTGAATCTTTGAAAGATTTCGTGATAATCTCGAGCGTGAAGCTCAAGAAAACCCCTAGGATATTTCTGAGATATTTTGTGATGCTTAGGGCTTTGGAGTGCGGGCCAAAGGCTTGGGTTTGGGCTCGGTTTCGGGCCCGAGACCCGGAAAAATGAAAAGTGGTGTATTTGCATAGTTTTGTGAGATAAGGTAAGACGTGAGGTTGTATTTTGTGTAAGAGGATGCTAAATAGCGGTTTAGCTCTAGGGCCTAAATTTAGGAATTTAGGAATCTTTGAATCGCCTTGTTAATGTAAAAGGACTAATTGTAGTGCAAATCTGAAAGCTCACGCCAAATGAAGCGGAGACAAGGACCTAGCTAGACTCCAAATGGACAAAATGAATGTTATTTAAGAGCGATGTAAAGCGACCTTAAACATTTTAACATTTAAAACGACTCAAAATGAATTCGACATTAGTTAGAACCGTTTAAGTCAACGTTAAACATGCGTAATAAAAGTCCGTGATACATCACAGGGTTTTGTTTGGGAGGGTACGGATATGGGTATCCACAGAGCCCCAGTTTGGCGAGCTCGGACTAGAGCGCTAGTCAAACTCCACGACCATATCCAGGACCATCACAGTCTCGTCTGATCGGTAGACGAAGCATGTGTCCATGGGTGAGACGAGGACTTGAACCGGCTAAGCGGGAGGGCGTGCGCATTTTAAGGACTTGGCGGTCCGTGCATGCTATAAGAACTGCTACCGCCTGAGGATGTCTGTGTCGTGCTTGTTGTACTGTCGTTGCCTTTGCGTGTGCTTGTAATGTTGATGCTGGTGCTTCTGCTTGTAATGTCTTCGTATGAAATGTGTTGGATGTAAAAGGGCTAGAGTGCAGGGTGCATATGTTTGGGTAAGTGCTAGTCTCGTGAAAGAGCGTCTGTGTAATGCTTGAACTCGCCGAGGAGTGTCTATGTAGGGTGAAGTGCTTGGAGTTAGGTGTATATTGCAGAGTGCTTGTGCTTGGGCTCGCCGAGGAGTGTCTATGTAGTCGTGGTTGCATATGATTGCCTTAGTTGAGGGAAAATGATGTAAATGCTCGTTATCGTGTAGTGCCGCTTGTCGTTCTTTGATGCCTTTTGTTGATGTTGATGTCGATCTGGTTTGTTGATGTTGATGTCATTGCTGATGTTGTACTGGGTCTCGCCGAGGAGCGCAGGTGCTTAGTGTAGTATTTGCTAAAGAAGTATTAGTTTGCTGGGGAAGGGTGTATATGTATGGTCTCGCCGAGGAGCGTAGGTGTAGTTGTGGTTGTTTGGGAGAGTGATGATGTTTCGTCTTGTTAGGGGTGCAGGTGTATATTCGCCGGGATTATGGTCCGAGGAAGGTGTATGTGCTCAAGTGTACGGCTTCGTGTAATTGCTTGGATGTCTTTGAATGTCGTCGAGGCACGCTTGGTGTTTATGTTAGTGATTTGCTGGAGAAGTCGAAGGGTATGTCTTGGACTCCGTAGGAAATGTTTGTGTGGACTCCATGGGGAGGAAGTAATACTCCACAGGGACGTGAAAAAGGGTGTAGAGGCTCGTGAAGAGTGCTTGTGTTTCTGCTTCTGTACCGTGTATTAAATGCTTAGTACACGAGTATGGCGGACTGTAGGTGACGCCTTAACCATGAAAGCTTACGTGTATGAAGAAAAATGAGGAGAAAACGTGGAACAGAACAAGCTTTGGAAATTGCCTGTAGATTAGTGACTCTTCCGGGGAATCTCTTATCAATCGGCGACTTCAAACGTGAACTCATTCACACCTGTCGCGGCTTCAAATCCGGAATAATTCGAATTCTGCGATTGTCTTCTGAAATCTTCATTTTCGCCTGCTTTGACCATGAGACGTGGTATCTGGTGATTCGTTTGGATTCATGTGATACTTCATCTCTCTCGGACTTAGAATGCATGGTGCTTGGGATGCTTCTTGGACATGTTAGGGTGTTCATTGTTGTGGGCGTACGTTCGGGTGTTCGTTGTTTGATGCACACATGAAAGTGTTATGCTTTTAGTGTGCATGCTCTTGTTTGTAGCGGTTCTGAAGGTGTCGCTCAACCGTAGATGTTGATGTGGGTGTGTATAGCAAGGGTGTCTTCAAAAATGCGAAAAATTATCCCATTTTTCGTTGTAAAGGTTTGATTATCCCATTTTTCGTTGTAAAGGTTTGATTCTTGATAGGAAGCGTCAGCCCCCAGTTGTCTTGGTCATGGTGCCGGTGTATGTGAGCCCCCAGGTGGGTGTATGCGAAAAATGCGAAAAATTATCCTATTTTTCGTGATATTGAGGATGAACTGTGGAACCCGGGATCGGACCCAACTCGGCGTCTTGCTTAAGGGCGGATTTTAAAGTTAAAAAAGATTAAGTTGGAAAAACCTTTAAGAACTGTTATGGAGTCGCCACCTATTTATCGCGGAAAATAGGAACCTGCTACCATGTTCTAAGTTAAAAACATGTCCTAGACTTTGGAGCACGCCGACACCCCTAGATCTAAGGCTTGTGAAACCAGATTGGATTCGGGGTGAGGGTACTTTAGAAAAAGAGTTAATTCAAATAATGATTTATGAAAACCTTTTAGAAAAGCCTATGTAAAAATAGCCTCTACTGACCTAGAACAATCCTTGTAAGATGATATTTGAGCTAATGTTATCGCTACGTACAAGTGCGATAAGGATGTAAAAGAATGCAGATGCAGATGCAAAAGATTGATTAAAACCCTCGCTTTAGCATGTTTAACTTGTTAACGAATACAGTTCGATTAAAGGTCGAATTCATTGTTTAAGTTGATTTAATGCAAAATAAGAAGGTGCAAGATGCATGCAAATAAAATAAAGTTCAATTGTCCATTGGTTTATTTTATAAGGTCGGTTGCTTATGCGACTTTGGCGTGTCATCGGATATGGAGTGTATCCGAAGTAATAAGAACACTTGGAAGGCAAGCGCTCGGGTGCCAAAGCCGGCGCTAAAGTGTAGACCCTTTGTTAGTCCATAAGAAAATAAGAAAAAGCTTTGATCCAAGTGGATCGGTACTACCTTGTCCCGACGCTCAGATCTGGCGAGCTTCAATTCTTGAACTAAAGGAGGATGAATTCAACACGGGATGGTGTGTTGAACTCAAGGATTTGAGTGCTTGAGGCTTTTGTGAAAGAGGATTTGTGTGTTGTGAATTGTGTGTGAAAGATGATCTGAAAAAGTGTGAAGATGTGAAAGATGTGAATTGTGTGGAAAAAGATGATCTGAAAGTGTGTTTTGAGGTCGAGGTATAGGGCTCTATATATACTAAAAACCTCGGAGAAATTAGGAAGCGGGGAAATAAAAGCAGTAGAGGAACCGTGATAGGCTTATGCGGTTGCCAGGCAAACCGCATAAGCTTATGCGGTTCTACCCAAACCGCATAGACTTATGCGGTTTGAGGGTCTGGTTTTGTGTAGTTTCCAAGTTTGGTTCATTGAATCTTTGAAAGATTTCGTGATAATCTCGAGCGTGAAGCTCAAGAAAACCCCTAGGATATTTACGAGATATTTTGTGATGCTTAGGGCTTTGGAGTGCGGGCCAAAGGCTTGGGTTTAGGCTCGGTTTGGGCGAGACCGGAAAAATGAAAAGTGGTGTATTTGCATAGTTTTGTGAGATAAGGTAAGGCGTGAGGTTGTATTTTGTGTAAGAGGATGCTAAATAGCGGTTTTAGCTACAGGGCCTAAATTTAGGAATTTAGGAATCTTTGAATCGCACCTTGTTAATGTAAAAGGACTAATTGTAGTGCAAATGCTGGCTCACGCCAAATGAAGCAGGACAAGGACCTAGCTAGACTCCAAATGGACAAAATGAATGTTATTTAAGAGCGATGTAAAGCGACCTTAAACATTTTAACATTTAAAACGACTCAAAATGAATTCGACATTAGTTAGAACCGTTTAAGTCAACGTTAAACATGCGTAATAAAAGTCCGTGATACATCACAGGGTTTTGTTTGGGAGGGTACGGATATGGGTATCCACAGAGCCCCCAGTTTGACTGAGCTCGGACTAGAGCGCTAGTCAAACTCCACGACCATATCCGGACCATCACAGTCTCGATACAGTCAGCGGAACGAAGCATGTGTCCATGGGTGAGACGAGGACTTCGAACCGGGCTAAGCGGGGAGGGGCGTGCGCATTTTAAGGACTTGGCGGTCCGTGCATGCTATAAGGGCCTGCCGGCCTGCCGGATGTCTTTGTCGTGCTTGTTGTACTGTCGTTGCCTTTGCGTGTGCTTGTAATGTTGATGCTGGTGCTTCTGCTTGTAATGTCTTCGTATGAAATGTGTTGGATGTAAAAGGGCTAGAGTGCAGGGTGCATATGTTTGGGTAAGTGCTAGTCTCGTGAAAGAGCGTCTGTGTAATGCTTGAACTCGCCGAGGAGTGTCTATGTAGGGTGAAGTGCTTGGAGTTAGGTGTATATTGCAGAGTGCTTGTGCTTGGGCTCGCCGAGGAGTGTCTATGTAGTCGTGGTTGCATGTGATTGCCTTCCGTTGAGGGGAAAATGATGTAAATGCTCGTTATCGTGTAGTCTTGGTTGTCGTTCTTGATGCCTTTTGTTGATGTTGATGTCGATGCCGCTTTGTTGATGTTGATGTCATTCTTTGATGTTGTCAGGGTCTCGCCGAGGAGCGCAGTGCTTAGTGTAGTATTTGCTAAAGTTAAGTATTAGTTTCTTTGGGGAAGGGTGTATATGTATGGTCTCGTAGGAGGCGTAGGTGTAGTTGTGGTTGTTTGGGAGAGTGATGATGTTTCGTCTTGTTAGGGGTGCAGGTGTATATTCGCCGGGATTATGGTCCGAGGAAGGTGTATGTGCTCAAGTGTACGGCTTCGTGTAATTGCTTGGATGTCTTTGAATGTCTTTGATCTGAGGCAGCTTGGTGTTTATGTTAGTGATTTGCTGGAGAAGTCGAAGGGTATGTCTTGGACTCCGTAGGAAATGTTTGTGTGGACTCCATGGGGAGGAAGTAATACTCACAGGGGACGTGAAAAAGGGTGTAGAGGCTCGTGAAGAGTGCTTGTGTTTCTGCTTCTGTACCGTGTATTAAATGCTTAGTACACGAGTATGGCGGACTGTAGGTGACGCCTTAACCATGAAAGCTTACGTGTATGAAGAAAAATGAGGAGAAAACGTGGAACAGAACAAGCTTTGGAAATTGCCCGTAGATTAGTGACTCTTAGGGAATCTCTTATCAATCGGCGACTTCAAACGTGAACTCATTCACACTGTCGCGCTTCAAATCCGGAATAATTGGTCTGCGATTGTCTTCTGAAATCTTCATTTTCGCCTGCTTTGACCATGAGACGTGGTATCTGGTGATTCGTTTGGATTCATGTGATACTTCATCTCTCTCGGACTTAGAATGCATGGTGCTTGGGATGCTTCTTGGACATGTTAGGGTGTTCATTGTTGTGGGCGTACGTTCGGGTGTTCGTTGTTTGATGCACACATGAAAGTGTTATGCTTTTAGTGTGCATGCTCTTGTTTGGAGCTGATTACGAAGGTGTCGCTCAACCGTAGATGTTGATGTGGGTGTGTATAGCAAGGGTGTCTTCAAAAATGCGAAAAATTATCCCATTTTTCGTTGTAAAGGTTTGATTATCCCATTTTTCGTTGTAAAGGTTTGATTCTTGATAGGAAGCGTCAGCCCCCAGTTGTCTTGGTCATGGTGCCGGTGTATGTGAGCCCCCAGGTGGGTGTATGCGAAAAATGCGAAAAATTATCCTATTTTTCGTGATATTGAGGATGGGTGTATGTGAGCCCCCAGTTTGACTGAGTTATGATGTATAACGATAGTCAAACTATGTGAAGAAGGCTGTTAGGTGTTAGGATAAGGGTGTTTTTGGATTACCCCCTCGAGTTTGACTAAGTTTTGAGTGAAAACTAAGTCAAAGTGGGGTGCAGGATGTGCATTGGTAGGAGGAGTCTTTTGGATAACCCCCTCGAGTTTGACTAAGTTTTGAATGAAAACTGAGTCAAAGTGAAGAGAATGGTGTTTGGATTACCGTCGTCTTCGCCTTTAGTTGTATTAGTGATCTTGTGTAATAAGGATTGTGTGAACCCTTCATTACATGACCGTTTGTTGTAGCTTGGCTTGAGCTTGTAGTTGCTTTCGTCATCTTTCGCTTCCGTGTTGTGTTGTGCTTCCGTGGACCTGCGTAGTTAGTAGGCTTGGGTTTGAAAGTGAAATGATTCCCGATTGGGATGCTTGGATTAAAATGTTTTTTGTTGAAAAATCATTTTTGAGAAAGATTCATTTTAGTTGTCGAAATGAGCTTTAAAAATGAACACTTGAAATGTCAGTTGTAAGGATTCAATGCGAGATGAAAGGGGTGTTTTGACGTCGTGAGCTCGAGCTAGGGTTGTGAAGACCGTGGAGGGTCATTTGAGTGCAAAGGTTGAAAAGCCCCCAGTTGTCGGTGGAATCTCATGACAACACGGAGTGGGATGTAGCGTTAGGTTCGGTTGTGCTTTGCGCAGTCGCCACGTATTCACGAATGTGGAATCAAACGGCGTAGTTCGATAGAGCTTTTGCTTAAAATGTGTTAACTCGAGTGAGTTAAATTCGAAGAATGCTGTTTCTCAAAATGTATTAACTCGAGTGCCGAGTTAGATTTTTGGAAAAATTTAGACTTCGAAGATTCGAGATGCATTTCAAGGATTTGAGATGCATTTTCGAAAAATACATTTTGTTTGCGGAAAGGTGTGTTTGCAAAGGTGAATTGCAAAGTGCTTTCATATTAACTCGAGTATTGGGTTAATTTTGAAAGGTGATTAGCTAATTTGAGGGTGGATTGCCTCGTGTAAGTTTGAAAAAAAAGCGCGTCGTTCCGTGGGAGCGTTTTGAAGACTGGAGAGTTTTTGAAAGAAGCGGTTTAAATGTCGCTAAATTGTTTGATTGGAAGAGGATTGACTCGACATGTGAGTCGATGCTTAAAGCGTCGAAAAGTTTGCAAAATAGAGACGAATCGTATGCGTGATTTGAGATTCGACGGTTGCATGGATGCCATGTTCGGGAACACGTGCGTTGGTGGAGCCCCCAGTGGTGCTTGATTGTCTGCGGTGGGATGCTGTTGTTCCTGCAAAACAGTGTTAGACCAAAAAGCAGAGTACTACTCCTAAGTCTATGACAACTTTGCCTCGACGAATTCGTTTTAGTCGCCTCGATAAAGAAATAGTTTGCCTTTGGACTTCGTGAATTTTTGTGGATTTTTGTGAGGATGTCCTTGACTTTGGAAGCTTTAGACATAGGGATGTTTTGCGTAAAAGGGTTGGTTGAGCTCGGGAGAGCGGCCTACGTATCCGTGGTTACGGAATCAAACCTAGCGTAGTTCCGAAAGGGGTGTGTTTGTTTTAGTAAAGAGGTGTTTATGTGGAAAGGCGCGTGTTTAAGGACCCGCTGGTCCAAAAGGGGTGTTCATTTTTGTGGAAAGGTGCGTGTTTAAGGACCCGCTGGTCCGAAGGGTGTTTATGTGTTTGACCTTGATAATTGCATCCTAAGGGTAGGTTCTCCTCAGTCGATCTAGGCTGCTTATTGCTTCTGTCGAGTCTTTCAATTTGGACTTATAAAGACTTGGCCCCTTGTTTTTGGGCGTCGGTGCTTCTTGCTTTTGGGGTTTCGGCCCCTTGCTTATTGATTTCTAAGCTTTTGACTTAAGCTCTTGCTTACAGGCTTTTGACTTGAGCTTTTGACTTTTGAGCTTTTAACTTCTTAAGCTTTTGCTTAGTTGTTTTGCCCTTGTTTGGGCTTTTGAGACTTTGCTTTTTGGTGACTTTGGTTTTTGATCTTTGTTCCTTGTATTCCCGTTTGGTTTGAGAATATCGTACGCCCTATGTGGCTTGGGCTTGAGCTCGGACCTTGCTAAACCCTATGGCTCGGTGGTCACTCGTGATCGTGTGTCTATCACGCCGGGCTCCTCTGAAAAGTTCGTTTGCTTATTAGGCACGCGATCGAGTACGCGGAGGGCGATCCAGGAGTACTCATACTTTTGGTCGCGATCAAATTCATGACCACTGTGGAGCTCCAAATTAATGGATCCTCCTCCAAAAGCAGCGGAGTAGTAGACCACAAGCAGACTAGTGAACCTTCGGTGTTTAGTCGTCGAGAGCCTTCTTTGTCTTTGTGTCTTTGATTTACTTGTTGACTTGGACCTTCGTACCCGGCCTAGACCTCCTTAGGATAGCTTGTCCTGGGATGCAATGTATGTTGGTGTAGAATTGTGTTTTTATGGGAAAAGTGTGTAAAAAGGAAGCTGGGTTGTAGGCAAACTTATTCCTTTATCGATTTGTTAAAAATGTCGTGCGTCGAAGACTCGATTGCACTAGACTGACAGAGATTGACTCAAAGTTTAAAAAACTTCGACCGTATTGAAAAGACTCGAATTTTTGAGGAGATCCGTGAGATCGCTTGGCGCCTTGATGGATTCTTCGCTGGGTGCTCGAGACGCACATGTCTCGGATGGGGTTGATGCTCGCGTCGGGACTTGGCTCATGCATACTTAGATTTGTCTTTGATTTTGCAAAGGTTTTGTTTTATTGAAAAGTAGGATGTTTTGATGAGCAAAATGTGTTGTCACATTTTGGCTCGATGTAAAGCGTTTGAAATCAAATCAGATAAGCTTGTGTTAGTGGCTTGTCGGTGAAAGTGTGAATCGATTCGGAGTGGCGATAGGCTATCCGAATCAAGGGTGTTGAAAATGTGATGAAGAGCGGTTATACTCGTTTTCATACATTCGATTTGAAAGAGGGTTAGATTAAAGCGACTATGAGCCACTTGGTCTAACCGTGAAGGATTCTTGAGGATGATGCTAGTTCATTCCTAGGTTTTGCCGATCTTGCGAAAAGAGATGTTTGGATTAAAATGGCGTGAGCCATTTTGAATCATGGATGTCGAAAAAAGTTTATTTTGAAAGGGGTGTTAAAAAGCCGTGAGCTGATTGATTTTTGTTTTCAACAAGAGGTCCACGAGAATAGGTTATCATTCTCGGGTTTGAAAATGCTTTGTAATAAATGGGTTACGATGGTGTGGGTCATGTGATTCATTTATGTCTTGGAAATGTCACGAGAATAAAGTGATTACTCTCGGATGTTTTGAAGAGATTTGTTTGTCTAGACCAAACCGTCATGACTATAGGTCATTCGGTTCGAAGGCAGGATTTTTGAAAAAGGTTATTTCAAAAACGTGATGAGGATTTTGTAAAAGTAGCTCGTTGTGGTTTGACAAAATGTTTGGAAAGAGTTTGAGCTAGAGACGTGTTGACACGTTCTGGCTTGACCTTGAAAGAGTGTGATTGGCCTAAGTTAACGGTATGTCGTTGTGGGCGGTTGTAGATTGCTTGGGGTGAACCTATGATAGCGAAAAGCTAGTTGGGTTGAAAATGTGAAGGTGGGATATGGGCGGGTTTGCACGCCCACGTGTTTTGCTTAAGAGGAATGGACCAAGATCATTTGGTCCGATGAAAGTCCACGAGATTGGGCTTGGCCATTCTCGGGTTTTGTTCTTGTAAAAGATGATTTTTGTTGAAACGAATTCGACTTTGGGCGTTTGGCGAAGAGATTTGTAAAGTGTTTTATTTGAAAAATGTTTTGCTAGGAATCGGCGTCACGATGACCGTGAGTCATGTGGCCATTGACGTTCGAAAGGTTTGGGAATGTAGTGATTATTCAGAGTGATTCGTGAGGATGCCTAGTGGGTTGAATCGAAATAGTGGAGAACTATTTGGTTCGACCCGAACTTCAAAAGCATTTATTTCGAAGTTGAAAGAATTTTGAAACGTGACTGCTTTCAAAATGAAGAAGCTTTGGTTGTTTTGTAGGAAACAAGGGTATTTTTGAAAAGAGCTTGTTTTAAAATGAGAATGTTGTTGGTTGTCTTGTAAGCGAGAAACTTTTGAAAAGAGCTTAGTTGAAAAATGAGAGTGTATTGCTTTAGGAGCAATGTTGTGCCTAGTGACTCTTAAGGTGACTATAGGTGTGAGCATGTCGTCTCGGTGTTGAAAAGTGTTGGCTTTGCATTTGTCGGGCCCATGTTAGCAGTTCATCGTTAAGGGCTTGAAACTAGATGCATGAAAGGGATTCGACTCGAGAAAGGTTAGCTAGTCGAGTCGAGGATGTTGAGAATGAATTAGGTTGTGTGGGTTAGATTTGCATTTTTACTAGACCAACGTTGATTTTAAGTGTTCATTCTAGCTCATTTCTTTGTTAAGAAAACTCTTTTAAGCTTGAAAAGGGGTTTTCGAAAAGGTTTTGCTAAGGGAAGCTTTTGAGGCGAGGATGCGTGCGCACATCTCGTCTCGATGTTAAAAGGTTTTGCTTTGCACCCGTCGAGCTGATGTCGGTGATTTACCGAGGTGAGCTCGAGTCGGATGTGTAAAGAGAAAGGATTGACTCGAGAGTGATTAGCAAGTCGAACCGAGGATGTTAAATGTAGAACCTAGGCCGTATGACCTAGGGGATTGAAATCCTCGAGCTTGGGTTTTAATCCTTGCTCGGGTTTTTGCTTGTTAGTGAAAATGAAAGTTTTGAAAAAGCTTGTTTCAAAAATTCGCGATAGTTTTGTTTGAAAAATTTGTTAGATGTTAGATGTTAGGTTCGTTTATCTTTGAAAAGGTTTAAGCGAAGTTTTCGAAGATATGAATGCATATGCTCGTTTTGAAAAAGACCATGGAGTGCATGGCCTCGAACTTGTCATTATGACTCAAAGGGTGAAAGGGTCGGTCGGGTACACCTCCAACTACCTCAGTGCACGCTTTGGCAGATACTTAACCCCTCTATTTCCTTACGAGCGATAGGTTTTCTAGAGAACCTTTGGGCGATCGAGATAATCGTTCTGGCAAGCCAGTGGAGGGAGAGAGGAAAGTTAGTCTGCACGTGCTTTATCGAGTGGACAAGCTGCGTGTTGGAACCACCTCTCAAGGGTGCAAAGGGTGCCTAGATTCCAAAAGGAATGGACTCTAAACGAATGTGCATATCTCAAATATGTATACTTGGATTGTTCAAGGCTTCCAAGTTTCACCTCTTTATTTTTAAAAAGAAAAAGCCAGTTTTAAGTTTTAAAAATAAGATCTCCCAATGAGTCGCCAAACTGTGGAACAGGGATCGGACCCAACTCTGGCGTCTTTAAGGCGGATTTTAAAGTTAAAAAGATTAAGTTGGAAAAACCTTTAAGAAGCTGTATGGAGTCGCCACCTATTTATCGCGGAAAATAGGAACTCGCTACCATGTTCTAAGTTAAAAACATGTCCTAGACTTTGGAGCACGCCGACACCCCTAGATCTAAGGCTTGTGAAACCAGTTGGATTCGGGGTGAGGTACTTTAGAAAAAGAGTTAATTCAAATAATGATTTATGAAAACCTTTTAGAAAAGCCTATGTAAAAATAGCCTCTACTGACCTAGAACAATCCTTGTAAGATGATATTTGAGCTAATGTTATCGCTACGTACAAGTGCGATAAGGATGTAAAAGAATGCAGATGCAGATGCAAAAAGATTGATTAAAACCCTCAGTTTAGCATGTTTAACTTGTTAACGAATACGGTTCAGTTAAAGGTCGAATTCATTGTTTAAGTTGATTTAATGCAAAATAAGAAGGTGCAAGATGCATGCAAATAAAATAAAGTTCAATTGTCCATTGGTTTATTTTATAAGGTCGGTTGCTTATGCGACTTTGGCGTGTCATCGGATATGGAGTGTATCCGAAGTAATAAGAACACTTGGAAGGCAAGCGCGCTCGGGTGCCAAAGCCGGGGGGGGCGCTAAAGTGTAGACCCCTTTGTTAGTCCATAAGAAAATAAGAAAAAGCTTTGATCCAAGTGGATCGGTACCTACCTTGTCCTGACGCTTCAGATCTGGGCAGAGCTTCAATTCTTGAACTAAAAAGGAGGATGAATTCAACACGGGATGGTGTGTTGAACTCAAGGATTTGAGTGCTTGAGGCTTTTGTGAAAGAGGATTTGTGTGTTGTGAATTGTGTGTGAAAGATGATCTGAAAAAGTGTGAAGATGTGAAAGATGTGAATTGTGTGGAAAAAGATGATCTGAAAGTGTGTTTTGAGGTCGAGGTATAGGGCTCTATATATACTAAAAACCTCGGAGAAATTAGGAAAGCAGGAAATAAAAACAGGCCGAGGAACCGCATAGGCTTATGCGGTTGCCAGGGCAAACCGCATAAGCTTATGCGGTTCTCTACCCAAACCGCATAGACTTATGCGGTTTGAGGTCTGGTTTTGTGTAGTTTCCAAGTTTGGTTGCATTGAATCTTTGAAAGATTTCGTGATAATCTCGAGCGTGAAGCTCAAGAAAACCCTAGGATATTTCTCGAGATATTTTGTGATGCTTAGGGCTTTGGAGTGCGGGCCAAAGGCTTGGGTTTAGGCTCGGTTTGGCCGAGACAGAAAAATGAAAAGTGGTGTATTTGCATAGTTTTGTGAGATAAGGTAAGACGTGAGGTTGTATTTTGTGTAAGAGGATGCTAAATAGCGGTTTTAGCTACCGGGCCTAAATTTAGGAATTTAGGAATGCTGAATCAGACCTTGTTAATGTAAAAGGACTAATTGTAGTGCAAATGCGAAGCTCACGCCAAATGAAGCAGGACAAGGACCTAGCTAGACTCCAAATGGACAAAATGAATGTTATTTAAGAGCGATGTAAAGCGACCTTAAACATTTTAACATTTAAAACGACTCAAAATGAATTCGACATTAGTTAGAACCGTTTAAGTCAACGTTAAACATGCGTAATAAAAGTCCGTGATACATCACAGGGTTTTGTTTGGGAGGGTACGGATATGGGTATCCACACTACCTTTTATAATTTTTTTTTCAAATCACTACCTTAAAACGTATTTTTGTTTTCAAATCAATACCAGTTCCCCGGAAAACGTCATATTTTATCAAATTCCGACCACTTTGAAAATTTTTGCTGCCTTTTATTTGAAACACCCATGTCAAATACTCATTCTACCCTTCTACCCTTTTCTAACCTTTCTTTCTCTATTTAACTTAACCTCTTCATTTCATCCTCTTTACCTCTTTACCTAAAATTTCTTCCATTGTTTTTAATTTTTTCTCTCATATTATTCAATCAAACAATGATTCTTTCACTTTTCAGCACTTTCCATCCTTATTTTTTTGAGTTAAATGAGATTTCCGGGGAACTGGTATTGATTTGAAAACAAAAATACGTTTTAAGGTAGTTATTTGAAAAAAAAATTATAAAAGGTAGTTATTTGAAAAAAAGTGGTTTTAAAAGGTAGTTATTTGCAATTTTGCCTTAAATTTATGGTATTTTTTTTTTTCTTATATTAGTCTACGTTAACTGACATTTTCTTCACTTGTATATTTGGACTCATATTTCATTTAATTATTATGAAGAAAGCAATGGAGTGAAAGAATATTAGTCGGTTTGAGTTAATAATTGAAATCAAATGAGCTAACTCGCAGAAAAGTCATCAACAATGTGTGATAGAACATTTTGTGAGCGGTAGCAACTTGTTAAGAATGTGTGAAATCTAATGTAACATAATTTATGAAATATACATTCTATATGACACATCATATCTTATCATATAAGATTGAAATAATAAACCGTATTGCCGGCTATGTTAAAGAAAAAAAAAAAAATTATTGAACGTCTAATAGTAATATGTGTCATTTGTTCGTAATATGTGTCGAGTGTATATATACTTCAAAAATAATAAGTCAATTAAAAAATAAAGTAGTTTTAAAAGTAACGTTATTTAATACAGAGTAATAAAAGATGAAAGTAAAGTTAAACTGTAACAAAATTAGTAATTCTAACAACATTAAAATGCAATTAGTATGATTAGGAAGTTGTTCAAGATTAATTAGGGGTTCGACTTTGAGCCCCGAAAATGTTGTTGCCTTAATTTTCTCATAAGAGTTCATAGAAAGTTCTACTGTTCTTTGTGATCCTACGTTACTCGACTTAACTCCGAACTAAAACCGAGGAATATTACTATTTAAGCAAAGAAAATTAAAGAAGAGAAAAAAAAACTTCTCTATCGGGGCCAATTTTTGGCATGTTCAATGCGTGCTAAGAATACGGGTCCCAAATATTCGGGACCCCAAAAACGTACAAGTTTAGTTCATATATCTTATTTAATGATATAAAAGTCGATATAATACTTTTTATTTTCATTTGGGTAACGTGTAGATAGATAATTTTTTTTTCCGAATAAACAAAGAAGGTTTTAGTTAACAACAAATTTTCCAATTTTTATTTAATAGAAAGATGATAAAACTAATATTTAGGGCCTCAATTAAATTACTAAATACGGGTCCCCAAAATGAATCTACGGCCCTGCTCTCTATTATGGTCGGATTTGATTTTAAGTGATCGATAGACTGTTAGTACATTATGGTTTTTGTTGATATTCAAATTGAAAGAGACATTAGAAAGCAATACTTTAACAGCTTAATTATCACACACATCACAACTTAATAATTGTCCACTCAATTCCTTTTATTTGCGTACGCACATTTCCATTATATACGTAGTGTCCCTATTTAGTTAGTTAATTAGTAAAGGAAAACTATTCAAGTACCATTAAAATTACTTGGAACTTAAGTTAGTCATAACTCATAATGCCATGACTTTAATATTTTGATGCTATTTATGTACAAACAAAGATGGTGTTCAAATTTACGATAATATTTAAAAAATGACTGAAACCGAGGGAGTATTAAGAGAGCTCACTTGTTGATTTCGGAAGAATCGTCAATGAGGCATAGTTGGTTGGACATGGGGACTTGCTCGATAGAAAACATGGTGTACTCCGTAAGCGAATCCATAACCGTCTCAAACGAATCAACCCCGGAGGAAAGATAAATGAATTCATCGATATCGAAAAAGAACATCCACTTGGCATCAAAACGATACCGATGCAAGCAGTCATTCACAACCAGGAACTGGTTATGATAGTACGAGTCGAACCGTTCTTGCTCCCTGATATCTTGCAGCGTCACGTACCCGAGATCTATCCACGGCTTTAACACCTCCAACACCTCCGCGTGGACCCCACCTGCGTCGTGGATCACAAAGTGGGACCGCCCTCCGAACAGTCTCACGTGGTATGCGATCCACTCGCGTACCCTCTGGGGACTCAGGCTCCCATATATGGGGGACCCACAGTAGAGGTAATCGTACTGTGGCGAAGCGTCCACGAACCGTGACAGGTTCCACGACGCAGGTGGTTCGTCTAAGGCTAGGATAGTGTCATAGACCGTCTGGATTCGAGTGTCGTAACCGCCATTTGGGGATGCGTGGAGGAGGAGCTGGCCGCCGGAGGCAGAGTCCATTACGGCCACGGCATTTTCCGGGAAAGTACAGTTTACGACCACGGTGGTGTAAACACGGCCGTAACCCCAATCAGGGAGGATTTTACTGCCGCGTACAGAAACAGTTAGTGTCTCATTATTATTATTAGACTGGTACTCGCAAGTATAAATCGGATGCCCGAACACATGGAGAGACTTTGAGGACAACCCCATTATCGCGAACGTGTTGGGACCGCCTCTATAAGCAGACATTAGAACAAAATTGTACGCAGCGGTCCCCACGGGGTTAAAAACCCGCCTCACAACCCCGTTCTCGACCACCTCCTCCAACAGCGGACGAGGAGGAGGAGGTGGGGAGGGAGGGATGTTATCGGGGAGGACAACGGAAGGCGAAGAAGCACAAGCGGGAAGGGTGTTAGAATAAAAAGGGAGGAAGAAGCGAGCAGGGGAGAATTGAAGAAGAGTGGCTAAGGAACAGAGGAGAAGGAGAGCGGTGAGGACGAGACGGAGTTCGGTTGCGCAGTTACAGATGAAACCAACCAGAAACTTTCTTTCGCCACCTGATGTTCCGCTTGTTTTTGTCTTCTTCATTGATGCTGTTGTATTGGATTCTTTAGGAATGGAAAGGAAATGGTGGGGAGAAGTATCTGTTTTTAGACGTCTCGCTTTATGCTGCTATACTTGGGTTTTATACTGATGTTTTTCTGTTTTTCTTTTTTTTTTTTATATATTTTTTTTTTTTTTTTTATTTCTTTATATTTTTCACAAAATTTTGCTTTCCTTGGCCATTTTGACCTTTTTTTTCCCTTGTATGTCATATTTTTTTTAATAAGTTTATTGGGAGATTATCTCACATTAAAATAATGTTGTACGAATCAACAATAATATTTAAAAAAAAAAAATTAAAAATACTCCTTCCATTCTACTTTATTTTGTGCAATCCACTAGAGTATTTGACAATATTTAGTTAACTATGAAATTCTCGAAATTCGTTACAATTTATACGATAAAATATAGTTCTGCAAGATCTTGTTTGATTCATCCTTCCGAAAATATCAAATTTTAGTAACTTTTACTAATGTTAAACTCTATATATCTTCATTCCGGCATTTGTCTTGACAAGTGTGAGTAAATCAATGCATAAAATGAAGTTGAATGGAAGAAGTAAAATAAATCATTGCTTTATGATTGTACTTTTTGTACAATGTAAAGAATTATACTCCCTCCGTCCCGGTCATTTGTTTACACTTTCTATTTAGGGGGTTACGGGTCATTTGTTTACACTTTCCATAAATGGTCATGGGTGACCCATGTGGGAGGTGGGCCCCTACTCCCTTAACCAATTACATTTCATAATTTTAAGCAAGCGGGACCCCCTTTGTACTTATATTATTATTTTATTAGTTTTTTCTCTACATCTCTCCTCACATCGATAAATGTGTATAAAGTAAATGTAAACAAATCACCGAGACGGAGGGAGTATTTCTTTCTCTACTAAATTATATGAATAATATAATTTACACTACATATCTTCTTTTATCTAGTAAAGGAGTAGAAATATTTTATTATAGAATTATAAGTTTTCATATCTTCTTTTGTATACGTCTTTGTGCATCATTAAAGAATTAAACCGATACTACAATTTTTCAAAAATTGATTTGACATAAATAAAAAATACATTTTTTACACTTGAAAAACTTTTACTTCAGTTAGAAAATAGTTAAAATAATTTTATTATAACTGATTTCATAGAATAATACAGGGTATTTTTTTTGTCTTATAATCTATATAAGTGAGGTTACTTTAAGATAACTTTAAATGAAAAAAATTACTCCTTCAGTTCCAGTGAATTGTTTAAACTTTGACTTTTTTGTGAGAATACTTTAGAAAAGTGTAAACAAATGACTGAGATAAAGAGAGTATAATATTTGGTCATATATACTTTAGGTAAATCATGACATAAATCTTCTACTCCTATTTCACATTTTACTCTCATTTACCCAAAAAGAATATTTCACATTTTTTTTTCCTCTATTTTCAATTCTTTTTCATTATAACTTTCTAAAATCGAAACCACCCCACTCCCTTTTTTTGGACCCCAACTTTCAATACTAAGTACTCCCTCCATTGCTTCTTTTTCCTCCCATATCATTTTGCACAATAAGTAAGAAAAATTATTAAAATAATAGCAATGAGTATGGAAGGTGGGGGACCCACAAAAAAGTAGATTTCTTTTTTGGAAAGTGGTAGTTAGAAATTTTGAAATGGGAGGAAAAAGAAAGAATTTCCTTTTTAGGAAAATGGGAGGAAAAAGATGGAATAGAGGGAGTATGTACCATTTTTTAAATATATTTTTTTTTGTTAAAGATTAAGATTTGAGCGAATGTTTAGAAGCATAATTGTTTTGTATATTCACATTCATCGATAGCGGTATTTATACAATAAAATACACTGTGCGTACATTTTATGCTGTAAAGACTTTTGCTACATTTACCATAGTAAATGTAGACTTTGCGAAGGACGGGGGAGTAAATCCCAGGGTGAGATTTTCATCTCAAGTTTGCTTACAACACTCCCTCTTGGAAATTTCACCTGTTTAATCATTTGATTAATAGTATATGCAGTATGCTTATGATATGAATGATACTACCTCATTAAAAACCCTGTCAGTTTAAACCAATGGGATAAAAATTGACTAAGGGAAAAATAGTGTAGCGCATATAATTCTCCGCCTGAAATCAACATATATCCTTCAACCGTCGCATGCCAATCTTGCGAACCAGTTCTTAGAATTGCTTTGATGAAAGTGACTTTGTGTACAAGTCTGCTTTGATCTAACCTGTTGGACATCAATTGTCTTTTGCTCTTGTAGAACATGTGCGAAGAAGAATTTAGGGGCTATATGCTTAGTCTTATCTCCTTTAATGTAGCCTTTTTTACTTGAGCAATACACGTAGTATTATCTTCATATATTATCGTCGGGTGATCACTTGTCTTGATATCTGATACATGCTATTTATATTCATTTTATGCCCCCGATTTAGTCGCATTTAGCTTGCATTTATTCGTATTCGTTATGATCTTGTGAGCTATTTGTTATATTCCTCGATACTGCTGCCTTTTATTTACATTTTGTAGGTTTTGGTGGTTTTGAGCCAAAACCCGGGACAATTGGAGCATTACGAGAATCGAGACGACCATACCAAGCTCGAGCGCACACAGGAGCTCGAGAACACGAGCCAAAGACCAAAGACTAAGAAGGCCAAACGAATAAACCAAGCCCAAGTGAAGAAATGGGCCAAGATTAGAAGGAAGAGAGCCGGCCAAACTTTGGGGGTCCGTGGTCGGTCGGCCCGTGCCGGCACTACCGATGAGTATTTTTCGTCGGGTTTTGTTTTTTTTTATCCGAGTTTATGCTTTGGAACCTATATAAATACTCTTAGTTCGTGAACTTAACATCATCTGGAGTTTTACTTTACTTTTACAAGTTTTAGGTTAGGTTTAGTTTACTGCTTTATATTCTCTCAACATTCAAAACTCCAGTTCTAGTTTAAGTTTGATTTACTTTGTAACCGCCGGTACTCTACTTTAATCCAGGTTTATTTTAATCTTTATTGTTTATTCATCATGTTTACTTTGATTGCTTCTGTTGCTTTGATTGTTATTATGAGTAGCTAATTCCTTAATTAGGGTTTAGGGGAATTTGTGATATTTGGTTCAGGAACATGTTTTAGGATTAAATTGGTTGAATAAGTTGTGCACTTGATTTCTTTCTACGCGTTTTATGCCAATTGAATTAGGATTATTTCGCCTGATCAACGATTTGTCTGAGTTTAATTGAACCTGAGTAAGTTTTAATTTAAGATCGAAAGCCGAGTTAAAACTAGACTTACGCGAGATTGATAAGTTGAATTTAGTATGTTGCGAGAGCCCGCTAAATTTGCTTAAGGCTAAAATTGACTCGAGAGAGCGTTTTATAAACCTACTCATTTGCACAGTTTATCGCTTCCTTCTTATAAATTTGAGTTCCTGAATCATTGTCATAATGAACCCGATGCCCTAATCTTTCTCCTTATATATTCCTGCTTATTTTACCATTTGCTTTAGTTTAGTTCAAACAAACTCCTTTTCATACCTTTGAGTAGACCTGTTTACTCCGTCTTTAGCTTAAAACTACACCGTTTCTCTGTGGATACGATCCTGCTTGCCGCTAGCTACTTGTTAGTGTTTTTGTAGGTTTATTTTGACAGGGTGATACGACTTGGCCGTGTCAATTTTGGCGCCGTTGCCGGGGAAACGGCTTTGCTAGTTTTAGTTATTGTTTAGTTACAGGTTTTTCTCTTTTGTCTCAGGGAACTCTAGTTCCTTGAGACTGTTCTCACCGTTTCCTTTGAGTTATTTATGCGCAGGTCACCTACAGGTTTAGTCCCGTTTGATCCTGAACCTGAGTGTACCTTGCACCGTACGCGTAACTTCTTCAAGGAAATCGCCGAGGCCTACGCAACTGAGAGTGTGCAAAGTTCAGACGCGGAAACTCGCTCAGAACGATCGTCCTGCGAAGAGGATAATACACACATTATTATTGATTTAGAGGAGCCAGTGACCATGCCAAAACTCTATAGTCACTCGCTTCCTAAGACGGAGTCCATCCCGAATGGATTCACGATGCCCGCTACACTTACGGGCAACTTTGAGATTCGCCCCGCCTTCTTAACTTTGGTGGAGCGGAATCAGTTTGGAGGCTATCCTACGGAGGATCCTGGTCGACATATGCAGGTTTTTACGGACTATTGTTCGACTATAAAGCGGTAGGATTACGCAGGATCAAATAAGGGAAATCTCGTTCCCTTTTTCATTAAAAGATCGAGCTCGTGAGTGGATCACGGATCTCGACAAGCTAGCCGCCGATATTACTGATTGGAGGAGTTTGGCCCTCGCGTTCTATTCAAAGTTCTATCCTCCAGAGCGCACAAATCAGATGCGCAGTCAGATTCAGGGCTTCAAGCAGACATACGATGAGACTTTAGCTGAAGCTTGGGAAAGGTATAAGAAGCTCATCCGGGATTGTCCTCACCATGGGCTGAACGACTGGCTCGTGATTATGACCTTTTATAACGGCTTATATGCTGAAAGCCGTGCTATTCTTGATTCTGCTGCGGAGGGACGTTTTGCTAACAACGTCGATGATGATAAAGCTTGGGCATTAATCGAGGAGATGGCGATACATTCGTCACAATTTGGGAAGCCGAGGGGAAATTCACGGTCTGCACATGATGACCGTGATAAGGGGAGTATTAGTGCACTCACTAGTCAGGTTGCTGCGCTGACTGCACAGATTAGTATGATGCAGGGTGGTGGTTCATCTGGTGCTCATGTAAATGCTATTGCAGGGCATGATTCGGGTTATTCTACGGGGTATGCTGCGCCCCAGGAGCAGGTTTACGCTTACCAATCTTACAACCAAAACCTGCCCTATCAAAACCAACCCTGATTTATTGCTCGCTTCTCATATCAGAACTGAATGTCCAAACCCAACCACTCAACCACCCCAAACTCAACCCTACCAACCTCCCTACAAAAATTACCAACCACCTCCACCAAATTACCAAAAGACACCTTTACACTCCACCACAACCTACCGTGCATCGATCCTTCAAATTAAAACAGAGCTATGATGTTGCAAATGCAACAAGTGATGATGGGTATGCAGAAGTCGCAGGAGACAATGATGCAATACATGCAGAAAAGCGATCAGGCTAAGGACGCAGCGATTAAGAATTTGGAGAATCAAGTGGCTCAACTTGCCACTTCACAAGCTTCGCGACAACCTGGTTATCTACCATCGCAAGGTAATCCTCCTAACCCTCCTCCCGATACAGCATGTGCCATTACTTTGCGGAGCGGCACGTTTTATGATGATCCGAGGACAACAAAGAAATGGCCGACCGGCAATGGCCGATCAAGAAATGGCCGTCTCAACCTACTGGACTCGCCGTCATTGCGAAAGATGATTTGGGTGTTACTTCGGGTGTTCCTGTCGCTACTCCAACGCCCCCGATTCAGATTAAGCTACCTTTTCCGGGTCGAGTGCAAGCTGCAGGGGAGGCCAAGTTCAAGAAGTTCGTGGACGTCATAAAAGCTCTTCAGGTAAACGTCCCTTTTATTGATCTTGTGACTCAAATACCTGCGTACGCTAAGTTTTTGAAGGAAGTCTTAGCTCGTAAGCGTACATTAGAGGATGTCTCGACTGTTGCATTCGTGGGGGAGGCTAGTACTAGGCTGCAGGGTAGTAAGCCTCCTAAGCTTAGTGATCCAGGTACCTTTTCTATCGCCTGCTCCATCGGGTGACCTTGGAGCGAGTGTGAGTGTCCTACCCTACTCCCTTTACCAAAAGATGAACTTGTCAGCTTTGGCACCCACTCATGTTACTCTACAGATGGCTGACCGTTCGATTAAGCGTCCCTTGGGTATCCTACAAGACGTCCCAGTACAGGTTGGAAAGTTCTTTATCCCTGTCGACTTTGTCGTGCTTGATATGCCCGAGGATGTCCACATCCCGATTATTTTGGGGAGACCCTTCCTGCACACTGCTGGTGCAGTTATTGATGTGGGCATTCATTTTTAATATGTTATATCATAGATCTCAACCATACACATTCTCTAGCAGCTTCGTAAAGTGCAATTAACTCCGCATAATGTGATGATGTTATGGTCAAAGTTTGTTTCGTTGACTTCCAAGATATCGGTGTACCGCCATATGTAAATATGTATCTTGTCTGAGATTTTACCTTTTGTGGGTCTGATAAGTATCCAGCATCTGCGTATCCAATCAAAGTAGCATCTTTCTTTCTAGGATAAGATAATCCTAAGTCATGTGTTCCTTGTAGTTATCTTAACAAGTGTTTAACTCCATTCCAATGTCTCTTGGTTGGTGATGCACCTAAACCTTTCTAGTAAGTTAACAGAAAATGCTATAGGTCGGGTGTTATTTATCATGTACATTAATGCCCCTATTGTGCTGAGATATGGCACTTCTGGTTTGAAATATTGTGCTGAGATATGGCACCAAATATTGTGCTGAGATATGGCACCAAATATTAAAGGAATTTGGAACCTATTCAACGCGTCTTGAAATACAAGACACGAGTGTCTCAGATTTCAAGGTGCGTCGATACCAATCCATCTGAGGTTTGAAACCAGAGAAGGGATTCAGAGTGAGGTTACTTTTCAAAAGTTTTGACAAAAAATGTGTTTTTGAAAACTGAAATCAAAAAGCCTACGTAAAAGTAGTCTCTACTAATTTGAAAACATTTAGTTAATTTTGATATTTGGGCTAAAATGACGCTACGTACAAGTGCGAATATATATGACTCGATAAAAATGCATAAATAATGTAAATAGTCAAAATAATGACTTTTCTATGGGAAATGTACGTTTAAATAATAATTTATTGATTAAATTATTACCATAAACGTTATTTTCCGACCTTGTATTTGACTTTTTAAGAATTTGTGAAAACCCTCAGTTTTGACATGCTAAAAAGACTCTATGAAACGGTACAATTTAGTGTTGGATCCGTGATTCTAGTCGTTATTTAATGCATGAATGAGGACTTGCATAATTATAAAAGTGACGTTGGTTTGCTTTAGTGATAATGAGTCGTTTATTTATGCGATATTGGCGGGGTTTAGACGGATTATGAATCCGAATTACTACAACCGTATTACGAATACGGCTTCGCTAATGCCAATATCGGGTTGGGGTTAATGTAACCCCTTTGTCCGAGTCTCAAACGTCCCAAACGTAGGTAAAATGTTTACCTTTCGAAAATGGAAAGACGGTATTTTGAGTGGATTTTGTGAGTAGTGTATGTGTTTTGAAAAACCGATATATGAAATGAATGAAGTGGGTTGGTATTTATAGAGGTTGGCTGATTTGAAGGTAAACAAAATATAAATCGCCTGTGTACAGGCGTTTTATATTTTGTTTGGGTTGGATTTTCTAAGAAAAATGAAAAGGCGGCTGTGTGGGGAGGAATTTATAATCGCCTGTTAACAGGCGATTAGAAACTTAATCGCCTGTCAACAGGCGATTTCTATTTTGTTTTGGTGGGCTGTTTATGCCGCATTTTGGTTTTGGACGTGTGATTAGGTGATGATTATGTTTTATTTGGATATTTTGGGCCAAATTAGTTTTTGGCTCAATTTTGATTTTCGTGCTTTGGTTTTTGTCGTGTTTTTCGGTTTTGGCTCGAAATAAAATAATATTAGGTTATATTATTTTACGGTATTGTAGAGTCTAGTTTTGTGAAAATGTGACACGGGACGCACTTTGGCCTGTTTTGAGTGTTGTGTTAGTGTGCGTTTTGGGTCGTTTTTGTAAGTTTGGGCCGTTTTGTAGCTAGTTGAAATTTGTTTTGTGGCTTGGCTTAATAAGACGTTCCTGTATCGTGCTCACAATGACTAAGATTGACATTCATTTTTATGATTATGCAAGTTCAAATTAATACGTTAAGAATGACTAAATACGTTTTAGACACTTTTGTACCGTTTCGACTCTTTTAAAGGCATGCATGAAAGTCCTTTTCATCATTGGGTTTGTTTTTGGGGGGTACGGATACGGGTATCTACAGAAGTGCGGTAAAATAATCATTCAAAGGAAATTAAATATAATAGTCTACAACTCTACATGATTTAAAAGAAAAAAAACCGGCTTAAGCAATCAAAAGCATGGGGACATAATGATTACGTATACATGGGTTATAGCAAAATTAAGAAGGAAATAAGGCAGTAAACATGAACAGTAATACCCACGCTAGAGAATAAGATGGCAGACACTAAGCATGAACAGTAATACCATGACAAATAATACAAGGATTTGCAAACAGTTAGACATACAAGATTTACATGCAACAATCCATTACGTAAATAAAAATTGTACGGAGTAAAATTAAAAGAGAAAGATTTGTGAAGAACAAGGCACACCAAACCATTACAAACAATTAATCCAAGCACACAGGTACAACAAATATATGGCACAAAGTGAACGACACATACCATTTACGGAGTCAAAGTAAGGGAAAGGAGGAATACCGTAAAGATAATGATGGAGAGATTATTACGACCAAAAAGAAAAATAACCCGTGAAAATAAGAGAGGATACGTGCTGATAACGTGTTATGAATAATAGAGATTGATAGAGATTAAGAGAGGATTAGAGAGAATGGGATGATCTTTATTCATTGATAAGCATAGTATATATAGTACATAGGACTATTACGATTTTTCTAAACCCTAATTACATGCATCCATAATGGGCTTTTGGGCCACTAGACATCCATATCATAACAACCCCTTATTTTTGGGATTTTTAAAAAGGGTTTTTTGTCAGATGGTACCTTTTATTTAGCCTCATTTGTGAGATAGTACCTTTAATTTTTTTTTTGTTAAATGGTACCTTTTATTTATAAAATTTGTTAAAACATACCAAATGACGGAATCCGGTGAAAAAAAGTCAAGTTTCAGGCTTGACCTCATTTGGCACGTGTGAGGAATTTGTAAAACAACATTCACTTCATTTGTTTAAACCTACCCCTCATTTCCCTTTTTTCCTTTCATTATTTTCCTTAATTTCCCAATTCAAAATTTTTTCCCCAGAATCACCTGCTTCATCAACATTCACTTCATATGTTCGTCCTTCTCAGAATCACTTGCTTCATCAACTATTTTCATCTTCTTCCATCATCTTCTTCCATCAACATAGGTATGAATCGTATGATGCACTATATTTTTTTGGTTTAATGTTGTCCCTATTCTGTCAAAGCTTGGTCATTTAATTTTGAAAATGGGATGCCCTAATTATAAATTTTTGGGTTTGAAGTAGTCAAATATATGCATTTTTTTTCTTCTGTAGTTATTCCATTGTTCTCCATTGTAGGATGAGAAGAAAGGTGAATGAAGAAATTGATTATCATGCAAAATTAATGGTTTTCCATGGGGGTTATTTCAAGACAGTGAAGAAGAAGACTGATTATGTTAATCCAGGGACTGGTATGCTACTTCAATTTGATGGATGTTGTTAAAAATGAATTGGAGTATAAAAAAGGAGGAGAGACGTTGTGGTTTAAAAGAAAAGGGTTGAGCTTGTTTTCAGGAAGAATGAAAATCAAAAGCGATAAAGACGTTGCGTTGTTGATGGAAACGAAAGACGTAAATGGTTTTGTTACACTTTATGTGGTCCATGGAGGTGAAAATGGTCAAGATGGACCAGAAAACCAAAAAAAGACAAAGGAATCTCACATAGGGTCCACTTCTACCAAAGCTACCCTCATAAATAAGCCTTTCAAAACTCCTTGGAGACCTAAAATACCTTTCATTAGAACCAAAAATCCATCTCCAGAATCTCATTTTGTCAGCCCTTCAAACCTCTCATTAGGGCCTGTAAACCCTCAACCCATCAACAAAATAGAAGGGCCTGTAAACCCTAAACCCTCAACCCATCAAGATCAGGCAGAGGAGGTAGAGGAGTCAAATGAGGCAGAGGAGGTAGAAGGAGCTGAGTCAGATGATGAGGACGGGTCAGATCCAGATGTGTTGCTAAGTGAAGGAGATTTTGATGATGAGTCTAATGATGACATATTTGCTGAAAATGTTGATGCTGAAGATGACAGTACTAATGCTGTCCATACAGGTTTGAAGGGCATACGGTTTGAAGGAGATGGTGATGATAAGGCAGAGGATGATGATAATCCAGATCCAGAGCTCCCTTCTGAATGAACTTCAAAGTGAACATGGATCTGATGATGAGGTAGACACTTACCCTGTGTTCAATCCAAGTACTGACTTTAATAATCCCATTCAGTTGACTTTGGGTTTGAAGTTTCCTAGTGTAGCTGTTTGTAGAAAGGCTTTGAGGTATCATGCAATTGAACATGGCTATGAGTACTACTACTTACACAATGGTAGTCAAAGGTTGAGTGTGTATTGTAGGCAAAGATGCAAATGTCCTTGGCTTAGAAGGTATTGTATGAAGAGAACTTTTTCCAAATGGGAGGGAGTTGATAAGGTGGAGGGAAAGATTATGCCTGCCATTGCAAAACAACTGAAAATCACAGAGCAAGAGATTAGACATTGTGAGCTGATCCAAAGTGGAGTGTATGAGTTTGAGGTGATGATGACTAATAGTTCAGATAGGTTTACTGTGAACTTGGAGAGTAAGGAATGTAGTTGTAACAAATGGAGTCTCACTGGAGTTCCTTGCTCACATGCATATGCTTGTGTTCAAAAGAAAAGATTGGACATTGAGGACTTTATCCATGAAGCTTATACTACTACAGTCTATAAGAATGCTTACTCTGCTCACCTCAAGCCACTACCTGGTATTGCTCAATGGGAAAGGTCTAATTGCATTCAACCACTTCCCCCTCCTTACAAGAAGCAGCCTGGAAGGCCAAGCAAGAAAAACAGAAAGAAAGAGGCAGGTGAGACTGAAAAGAAGAAATGAGTGAAGAGGAGTGGGACAAAGAAAACTTGCAGCAATTGTGGGAAAACAGGTCACAACAAGAAAGGTTGTAAAACTCCTACCCAAACCTCTCAAGCTCAAGTGCCACAGAGAGAACAGGGAAGAGGTCTGCTGCTGCTGCTGTTGAGGTCTCACAGAAGAGGAAAAAGCAAAGGAGAACTGCTGCTGTTGAGGTGTCAATGTCAAGTCCTTCACAAAGCTCTCAGCCATGCCCAACTCAAAGCTCCCAAGCAAGTTCCAACCCTACTGCCACTAGTCTTGCTATAGTGGTGTATCAGCCTAATTTGATGTAGTTTGTGATGTGTGAAACTGTATTTTGTCAAACAAATGGTCTGTCATTTGTCTTTTGTATTGGATGCATTAGTTAGACAATTTCCTATGTTAAATTAGTATGTGAAACTATGCATTATATGCATTAAGTAGTGTAAAAATAGTGTGAGTGAAGCCCAAAAATCAGCCCACTTAACTCAAATGAGTTGGCAAGAAAGAGCATGTGAGTTTTGGAGAGAAAGAGGAAAAAAACAAATTGGAAGCTTGTGTGAAGCAAAATGACAAATTAGAAACCACCTAATTCTTCTGATGTAATTTTCTAGGGTTTAGTGCTTGGCCTCAATATAAATAGGGGCAAATCTGATGTAAACAAATTAAGACATCAAAATACAAAAAATATCAAAGGCACAGCCGCAAGAACAGAGAGAGCTCTGTTTTCGTTTCCAAATCTCAGGTTTTATATCCTAATTTACAAGCAAATTATCCTTGTCTATCATGCATTGTGATCATAAAAATCAATATGGTATCAGAGCCTTGTGCTCTTGATAGCCAAAAAGGATTGTTTGTCTTGTTATTTTATCTTCTTTGTGTTAAAGTTTCTGTCTTTTATGTGTTTTCTGTGAGTAAACTTGTTTTCTATATATATATCTTGTAGTTTGTTCTGTGATCCTCAACCATGGCTGATGATACAAATACTGGAGGAAACTCCATCTCTGTTATTGATCCCCTTTACTTTAACCCCTCTGAGGGAAGTGGAACCTTGAAGGTTTCGCCTCTTTTGACTGGCATTGAAAACTATGGTCCATGGAGACGCCAGATGGAATTGGCCCTTGCTGCAAAAAAGAAAGCTTGGTTTGGTGATAGGAAAAGTGGTGAGACACACTACTGATTCCACTAAACAAGAAGCCTAGGACACATCTAATAGTCTGGTGATATCTTGGCTGATACAAAATGTTAGTGATAGAATCAAAGGGGTGATTATGTATGGTGAGAATGCTAAGGAAATCTGGGAAACCTTAGAGAGGAAGTATACTGTGGCCAATGGGGCGAGGAAGTTTAAACTTAACAAAGAGTGTTATGAGATAACTCAAGGTGGAAAATCTGTGGAGGAGTTTTACACCCAACTTCAGACAACCTGGGATGAACTTGATAACATCAGCACTCTACCTGTTATAACTGTGAGTCATGCTGAGGTGACTGCTTATCTGAAAGCAATTGAACAACAGGCTGAAGAGAGGAAGCTGTTTCAGCTCTTGAATGGGCTTGATAAGGTGTATGGAAATCCGAGGAGCACTATCCTTCTTATGACTCCTCTTCCATCTGTTGAATCTGCAGTGTCACTCTTACTGCAAGAAGAAGCTCAAAACAACAACACAGGGACTGTAAAGATACAAGAAGTGACAGCTTTCTTTGGAGGAAAAGGAGAGAATGAGGCTGAACAGTGTAAGCATTGTGGGAGAAGAAACCACAAGTCTGAAGCATGTTGGGAGGTGATTGGATATTCAACATGTCATCCTAAGAACAGAAAGGTGACTTACAAAGGAGTGAACAAGAACTTCAGCAACTTCAAAAATCAGAGAGGATATCAGGGAAATCAGACCTACCAACAGCAAGGGCAATTCAGGGCTACAAAGAAAATGGCTGCAAATGCCACTGCAAATCGCCGATCTCACATCGCCATCGAGCTGCAACTCAACAACTTGAGAACTTGCTAAAGATGGTCCCTAACATGAGTCATGGAGCAACAAGGTCAGGAGGAGAAACAGATGAAGAAATAGAATGCAACTTTGCAGGTACAATGAATAAGATGAATGTCAATAAAGTTTCTTGTGATTGGATAATTGATTCAGGAGCTTCTGATCACATGGCATCTAATGTGAGTCTGATCACTGACCTGCAAGAAATTAAAAATGGACCTAGGGTGAACTTACCAAATGGTGCTGTTGTTTGTGTGTCTCATAAGGGTAATGTGAACCTGGGAAATGGTCTGAGATTGAAAAATGTTCTCTATGTTCCTGAGTTCAAACATAACTTGCTGTTTGTCCATAAATTGGCTCAAGATAATCATTGCAAGGTTGTGTTTGGTGATTCAATGTGTTATGTGCAGGAATGTGAGGGAAAGCAACTGAAGTGGACAGGAAGAGTCAAAGGAGGTTTATATTATCTGAGCATTTCTAATTTGGTAAATAAAAGAGGGGTTTTTTTTGTCAGATAGTACCTTTTATTTAGAGTCATTTGCAAGCTAGTACCTTTAATTATTTTTTTTGTTATCTAGTATCTTTTATTTTCAATTTTTGTTAAAGAGTACCAAATATCAGAATCCGGTGACTAAAGTCAACTTTCCGACGGTTGACCTTCGTTTTCTTTTTTTTATTTGTTAAACATTACCTTAAATTTGTTTATTTTGTTAAACCCTACCATAAATCATTAAATTTCTCTATCAATTTCATATTTCTCATTAATATACAATAAATCACAATTAAACAAACCTAAATTGACATACATAACCCCTTTCATCATCATCATCATCATCATCATCTTCTTCTTCTTCTTCTTCTTCTTCTTCTTCTTCTTCTTCTTCTTCTTCTTCTTCTTCTTCTTCTTCTTCTAACTAATTATTTCAATACTTTCTAAACATTATCTCATTATATTCTTTTCCAATCTTTTCAAGGATGACAACTTCAATTTTAAAGATTAAAAATTTAATTCTTTGAATTTAACCAACTCTTTAACTACTTCTTTGGTTTTTCATCATCATACCCACTTGAGATTTTTTCAATGTTTTATCTTACTTGACAATTTTAATTTCATTATTTTCCCCAAATTTTGTGAGGTTCTAAAAATCCGATTTACACAAGGTAAGTCACATTTGCATTTTATTTACGTGTAACACGTGTTCGATGACAAAAACAATTTTTGGAATTTGTGGGGAAACGTTAAAGCGGTAGAAGTTTGTGGGGAAAAGCTTGAATTTAGGTTTTAGATTGAAGATTGACAAAATTTGGTGGAATTTGGGGGAAATTTTTTGGGTAAATCTAATATTGAAGACAAAGTAGGATAAAAATAGGATTTAACATAGTTTTATTAGGTTTCATTTGTGTAGATACCCGTATCCGTACCCCCCAAAAGCAACCCGATGATGAAAAGGGACTTTTATGCATGTTTTATAAATAGACGAAACGGTACAAAGTGTCTAAAACATTTTTGTCGTTTTTAACGTATTAATTTAAATTTGCATATTTCGTAAAATAAACATTTAATTTTGTCGTCATATTTCAAGCCGAGACGCACGACACGATTATTTCACCCACAAAACAGCCCACAAAAACAACTCACAAAAGCAACCTACAAAAACAACCTACAAAAACAACCCGCAAACCACAAAAATACGCACCCAAAACAAGTCAACACGACTCCCGAGTCACATTTTCGTAAAAACAAATTTTACGATATTACAAAATAATACAACACGAAACATTTTTATTTCGAGCCAAAATCGAAAAACACGACAAAAACCGAAACACGAAACACGAAAACAAAAACCAAAAACGTCAAACTTTGGTCCAATGGACCAAAGCTTGAAACACACACAAAAAAACCTTTGGACAAAAGGATAACCCCCGACAAAGTCAGCCCAAAGTCAGTCAAAGACGTCACACAAAAAAAACGGCTCAGCAGACAACAAAAAACAAGTCGTAAGTTGACAAACGACTTGAAAACAAGTCGTCTGTCAACAGACGACTTGTTTTTAAGTCGTCTGTCAACAGACGACTTGTTTTCAAGTCGTCTGTTGACTGCCGATTAGTTTGGGTTTCTGTGTGCTGCTGACTTGATTTGCTACGAGTCTTACCCTTGCCTCTATAAATACCTTACTTCACAATCATTATTTGACACACATCTCACACTTCTCAACTCTCTCTCTACTACACTTAGCATTTTCGAATTGTCGTCTTTGCATTTTAAGGTAAACACTTTACCTTCGGATTAGACTCGGACAAGGGTTACATTAACCCAACCCGATATTGGCATAACGAACCCATATTCGTAATACGGTTGTAGTAATTCGGATTCCTAATCCGTCTAAACCCCGCCAATATCGCATAAACAAACGACTCACTATCACTAAAGCAAACCGACGTTACATTTTACATTTATGCAAATTCTCATTCATGCATTAAACATTGACTAAACACGGATTCGACATAAACTTGTACCGTTTCAACTAGTCTTTTAAACATGCAAAACTGAGGGTTTTCAAAATACTAGAATTAGACAAAAGTCGGAAAATGACGTTTTATATTAATTCAAATCAATGAATTAATTATTTTACGTATATTTCCTATAGCAAAACGTCATGACTTGACAATTCACATTCATTACTTTGCATTATTATCGAGTCATTATGCGCACTTGTACGTAGCGTTTTATTAGCTCAAACATCGAAATTAAATACTTGTTTTCAAATTAGTAAAGACTACTTTACGTAGGCTTTTGATTTCAGTTTTTCATAAAACGCCTTGATTAACTTTCAAAAGTAACCTTGTCCCGAATCCTCTCTGGTTTCACAATAACCTTAGAAGGAAAGGTATCGACGCGCCTTGAATTCTAAGACTCGTGTCTTGTAATTCAAGACGCGTTAAAAAGGTTCCAAATTCCTTTAAATATTTGGTGGCGACTCCGAATACAATTTCAAAACGATTTTCAAATTTTATAAGCAATGATATCCCCCATAGCAAACTCGCACACATTTGCACTTACGCAAATTTTCTCGCGTAGCGCCTTGCTCCTATTCGAGCAAGCCCGCGCGAGGCGTCGAGATAGGTCCGATCCGGGTACCTTCAGTTGGCGACTCCGCTGGGGAATTAGCTGTTTTTATTTTAAGAAAAAAACTTTTTCTTTTATTTCAAAAACACAAAGAGGCAAAGCTTGAAAATTTGAAAACAATTACGCTTTCGATGTTTGAGCAATTTAACGTTCGAGTCAAATCCTCCGGGATTTACGAGCCATGCACCCTCGAGAATCGACCCCTAATAGCGCTCCCTTCATAAGCGAGACTATTCTGGACAAATCGAGTTCTCACCCCTTCACGATTACAAGTACGGCATCCGTACAAACGATCGTAACAGTCAAACTTGGACGCTCTAGGACCCGTATTGAATCCACACTTTGACGTGTGTGATCTTGCGGATAACCCTACACAAACGTTGCGGGAATGACCGAAGGGAACCTTACCCAAAAGCCAAAAACCCCGTGTCTATACGTACAAATGCGAATCTATAGTACCCTCACTATAGTCGTTTTTCAAAACAAAATCATACAAAACATTTTCAAAGCATATGCATTCATAGACGTCTTTCTAAAATACATTTTCAAACATTTTTGAAAAGTCATGCTTTCAAAAAACACTAACGTCAGGTTTATTGACCTATCGTCAAACGAACCAGACAAACAGCACGCCGCGACATTCGAACTCGATCAGAAATAATCACTACATTTCCGATCCATTACAAAACATAAATGAGTTATACGACTGACGTATCGTCATAGTTCATTTATCGCACAACATTTCACAAAGCAAAACCCAAAATGTCAACTCATTTTGGGCATTTCATTAAAACAACCACTTTACGCTACACATTTTACACTATGCATTTGAAACAACTCTAGGCCGAATGACTCTCTAGTCGTCTCGACCTAAATAAACATCTTTTCAAAAACAAACAAACTGCGGGGTCGTTCAAACACGAAACCGTCACTTTACATGTCAAATCAGCTGACTTATCGTCATTTTGGTTCGACTTTCTATAGCACATACACACGTAAAAGGCAAGCAATATTTGCTTTTTACTCGTTTTAACATCCTCAAATCGAGTAGCCTATCGCTATTTCGTTTTGACTCCTTTTCATATCACAATCTAACGATAAGCCCCTCAGCGACATACTGCTAATCTGGGCTAATCAGATGTGATCATACAAAACATTTTATAACTCGAGACTAGAGATATGCTGACATATCTCTACCTCAACAGCCTCCCGTGTCTTTTCAGCCAAAAAACACGTGTCGAGTCCTTCACATACTTTTACATTTTTTTATTTGGGTTGCGAATGCGAGTTTGAGTCTTTTTTTTTTTTTTTTTTTGGGTCACTAAAGTCTAAAACTTTAACAGGTTCTCCCACCAAAAACCCCGGATACACGGCTCGTAGACGCAAGATGAATTTCCACTTCAACCCTGTGAACAACGAAGTTACCCCTCCGCCGCCAATGACGATCGCTGAACATCTTCAACTACTCAACGACAAGATCACCAATCTCGCCAATCATGTCGAACATTTGGCGATAATGCAAAAGCTCGAAGCCGAGGAAACTGCAAGGCGTTTCGCGAAAGAATCTACGCAAAATGCTAAAAGAATCCGGTCCATGGAAGGCGAAATCCGCAAGTACAAGCTGGCCAAAACTACAAGCCATGGTCACCAAGGCAACACATCTCGAATCGCAAAGAACAATCGAACGACCAACTCGTCACCGAATGCACTAGCGGCATCACCAGTGTTCACAACACAGCCCACACCCGCTACACCCAAGTCATCATCTGTTGGGCCATCTTCGTCAAAACAACGGCGGAACTTTGACCCCCTTTACATGTCTTACTCCAAGGCATTGAAAAAGCTCGTGATGAGGAACATTCTGCAGCTTCCGAGCCCCACCAGCGTACCGCCTGAGGATAAGCGACCACAGTCATGGAACCAAAACGCCTATTGTGAATTCCACAGGGGAATGGGGCATGACACTGAAAATTGCTTCGGTCTGAGGAATGCAATCCAAGATTTGATCGACAACAAGACGATCGACAAACCAAACGCAGCTCTTAAGCCCTCGAACCAGCATAGTCGCACTATCTTCGTGGGAACACATCCCGTTCTCGACTGCTCTCATTTGATCCCTACAGACGATCATGAAGTCAATGTCGTTTACGACATTACCAACGACTACGACGACAGCCCCAGGCGCATTTGCAAAACCAAAACTAAAGCAAAAACGAAAGCAAAACATGCAGACAAGAAAAGGGTATTCGTGCAGATCCCTTATCAATATCCCGTCAGGCCATCCGACAGCACCCGTGAGGTTTCATACCCCCGACGCCCGTACCAAGCTCCTTTGAAGCAGCTAGAACCACCGGGGTTCCCTTTAAAACTCAAAAACAAAAACAAGGGCAAAGGCATACTCACGGATGAGATTGCTTCGCCTACCTCACCCATAGCAGATATTCCTTCACCTAGCACAACTGTGCACAGAATCAAGGGTACGCCACTCAGGCAACTCCCCAAAACAAAATCAAGCATTTCGATATGGCAACTCTTGCAAGACTCGCCAGGACATCTCAAGGCCCTTCAGCAAGCCCTACAAGTCACTCCAATTGCAACAAAGACACCTCCAGACAAATTTTGTCACCACATCATCCGAGATCAAGCACGGGTGCTATAACTTTCTCTGACGCGGACCTACCGCCCTTTAGAGATAGGCACAACACAGCACTCTACATAAACGCAGACTGTCGTGGCATGACGCTACCCGTTACCCTTGTCGATAACGGTTCTGCAGTCAACATTCTGCCTTTAGCAACCGCCATCAAACTAAGACTAAAGGAGAGTGACTTCACCCCTTGCTCCGGCGGTATAAGAGCATACGACGGTACACGTCGTAGCGTAAAGGGGGTCATCTTACTATCCATCATGACAGAATACGTCGTGACGAAAACCAAATTCAAGGTCATAGACATTCCCTCGACATACAATATGTTGCTGGGCAGACCTTGGATTCACGCCACCAGAGCCATTACATCAACTCTGCACCAGAAGGTTAAACTACCTCTGGGCGACAAAATCATCACCATCGAGGCCTCGAACTTCCGCGCCACCCTCCGACAACAAAAGACCGCGGAAAGCACCACCGAACCCTTCAATAACGTATGTGGTCCCAACCCACACATCCGCGCCTTTACCTCTGAAGAAAAAATAAAGGCACTCTATACAAAGGACAATAGAAGTCAATGGCCCACAATGGGTCTAGGTTATGTGCCATGGTATCATGAATCCATGCGCATGATCAGAGAGACCAAAAACCGTCGACATACCAACGACGTTACCATGCAACCGTACTATCTCCGCCTTTGCAAATACTTCGTCAACAAAGGGACTGATCAAGCATCCAAGAATACACCATCCTACACCGCCGTAAGCATCAAACTCGTCTCTGACATGATCTGTGACAATCATTTTGACCCCACTAGCCTAATCATCCACTACAATGACAAAACGGTAGATGGCTGGAGCAAAACCCTAAAGTGGACTGATGACGAAGGTCCCAAGTTCGAATTCACCACAGGGAAAGGCTATGCCTTCGAGAATCCTGAGACCGACGAAAGCACGAACAACAACACTAGCAATGAGTTTGTCTTAGAGTTTAGGGCTCCGCGTCATCCTAACGCAAAGTCTCTTAAGCCGACCAAGCCAAGCAACTATATTCCTGAAGTAGTAGACCTAGCTGAGGAATTAGAACTTGTAAGGTTGTCTAAAGCTCTATAGTCTGAGCAATCTTTCAAATGTAACTGCTTTTAACAACATTAATGACAAGAATGTTTTCGGTTACTCTTTGCCTCGTTTTGCCTCTTTACTTTTGCACATTTACTTTTGCACATTCTAACATTTGCGATAACATTAAACAAAACAACGTTGCATTTTGTAAATACATTGCAGTAATCAAGCTTCTGCACTCCAAGCGACCTTCCGTCCTCGAACGATTATATGACCATCAATACCAAAACACCCCAGGAACCCAGGAAATTACTACTGTGGCCTTCCCCAAACACAGAAAAACATTTGCAGCCTCCAAGCTACTTACAAAAATCAACAACACCCTCATCTGGTCTCACAAAAACATACTCGCCTTTGACCAAACACCCTACAACAGCAAAAGCAGGGCATCAAGCCCATCAAGTAAAAAGTCACAACACATCGTCCAAGCCAACAAAAACGCTACCTAGACATCAAACACAATCCCAACCAAAAAAAAAAGGGGGCAATATCCCAGTATAAGCTAACTCCCACAACCTAAGCAAAGCGTGTCTAAAAGACAACCTTTTATACATTGACATTCTCGTCGATAACGCCACAAGAAAACACAAAGGACTCCACAACCAGCCAGGTGTCCTACCATCACAATGGCAGCGTAGAAGTACTTCTACTTACCCCTAATGACAACCACGCACCCCTCTCCCTGTAAAGACTTCAACGCCACAGTATACAAAACACCCGTCCACGACCCACAAGGGTCCACAAACACGTTACATTGCCTTTCACCCCTGCTAAACAAACCTTCGCACCTCAAGATACTACCCACCGTCGCAGAACGACATAGCACACCCGTACATACCCAACGACACTGGGGGCTGAACAAACAGGACCCCAGTCTCGAACCATCCTCAACTACAAAACAACCAACACCCACGAAACATCCTGCAATGTATTTATAAAATGCAAATAAACGAAATTCCAAGAATCGCAAATTCTCGGACCATCATGTCCTTAAACATGTACCATGGACCGGCATGTCCTTAAACGTGCACCCCTTTTACAAACACAACTCATGGGCCGGCATGCCCTTAAACGTGCACTCCCTGTACAAAAAAAAAAACAAACAAAAACAAATTCCTGGGCCGGCATGCCCCTAAACATGCACATTCAACACAAAACACAACTCCGAACTACGCCGGTCTGATCCACTCACGTGGATACGTAGGCAGCTTTGCAAGAAGCGCGACCACGATTCAACACAAAAACGACACGCCCAAAGCTTAAAAAGGTCGAGGGCACAGTCAACACAAAAATGACACGTCTGAAGCTTAAAAAGGTCGAAGACACAGTCAACACAAACGCAAGATCATGATCCAAAGCTTAAAGAAGTCGAGGATATAATTCTTTTTTTACAAAACAGCAAACGAGGCAAACGTAAACGAAAACGTTCATTTCATTAACGACAGTCAAAAGTAGTTACATTTTGGATTTTCCGTCTCTAGAGCAAAAGACAAAACTACAACGTCTAACGTCTCTTTAGGTTTTAGGAATAACGAAGCAAACTACACGACAGCACCATCAACAGTTAAGGTTGACAGCAAACCACGACAGGGTTCCTTCGGCACCATTTTCATCAACGGCACGTATTTCCTCGATTTCCCGGATCACAGATCACAAGCGGAGACGACAACTGTTCGACACCAAAACACCAGACACCACCCTCTCAGACAACGCACCACCCGATTTCAAACCCCGTCATTACGGCAGTTACACCCCTTTCTGCACCAAAAACACCTCCCCTTAATCAACAGAACGCAGCCGTGTATCACATCACCTCGTTTTACATCCCTACTTTACGTTTTTTTTTGTTTTTCACATTCAAAAAACCTGTCATCCTCAAACACACTTTCAGCTCTACGCAAATTACGTTCCTCGCATTTTCGCAACTTTCGAATAATAATTCTTTTACTCTTTTCGTTAAAACAATTTTCGCAAGTTCTGCATTTTACATTCGTCAAAACACGTTTCACACATGTTTTAATCACGACTTTCATGCACTTCTTTTATACTACATTACTTTTTCACGCATGCCAAACATTTGATCTCAATCGAGATTTGCATTTATGTCTGACTAACGAATTATTGCAGGTTTCACATACAACATATGCTCGACGGCATTGTCACGAGACGTTCCTTTTACCATTATCGTCAAAATCACTGCACGCATTCAAATACGGAGCCGTACGAGGCCCTAACACCTGCTTTTCATTCAAAAACGCGCAGCATTCGCATACGCAGCCATACGAGGCCCCACGTCCAATACCATACCGTACCTACGTCTAACTATACACTACCACAATAATACGTCTAATACACAGATTACAAAATAATACTCCTAATACATGATACATAAAAACAACCGTAACCTAACATATACATAACCATACACAAGCATATACGACACTAAGAATAATCATAAGCCTACGACCCACCGCGGCGACGCAGCTGCTCCCGAAGCGCGTCAAGCTCGACACGATAGTCGCTTAACTCCCCGCCACCGCGCTTCTACCGCCACCTCGGCTCGCGCTCAACCGCCTCGATCTCGCCAGACGACGAGCCGCGTTATCCACCTGCAGCTGCTCAATCTGACGCCGGCTCATGCACAATTGAACGGCCTGGTTGTTGAACTCTATCCGCCACCTAGTCGCCGCCTGCCACAGCCTCCGATGAACAGCACCCGCCACCTGTCAAACAAGACGCCAATCAAATTGGGGGCTAAAATCAAAAGCAGACACTGCTAGTTTGACTCAAGTTTTACACTAAAACTTACGTCAAACTGGGGGCTAAAATCAAAAGCAGACACAACGAGTTTGACTCAAGTTTTACACTAAAACTTACGTCAAACTGGGGGCTAAATCAAAAGCAGACACTGCTAGTTTGACTCAAGTTTTACACTAAAACTTACGTCAAACTGGGGGCTAAAATCAAAAACAGATACAACGAGTTTGACTCAAGTTTTACGCTAAAACTTACGTCAAACTGGGGGCTAAAATCAAAAGCAGATACAACTAGTTTGACTCAAGTTTTACACTAAAACTTACGTCAAACTGGGGGCTAAAATCAAAAGCCGATCCAACTAGTTTGACTCAAGTTTTACACTACAACTCAAGTCAAACTGGGGGCTATACCATATAATAATACGCATAATACAGCATCCTAATACGCATAATACAGCACCACAGAAATCTGAAATTTTACCTTCTTCACCTTCGAACCCCAACGCTGCCACTCCCCGTCTGCCACCGATGAGCTACACGGCGGCAGCTCAAACCTATGTGGGCACCCATCATGCTCAAACACCAAGTCTTCATGAAACGGAGGCGGTTGGAACTCCATGTCCGGATCACGAGGCTGCAATTCACAAAAATCATGAACAATTTTTGCTTTTTACTAAAAGTCTTACACTACCAAAACAAATACAAAAGCAATCGCAAAATACCTCGACAATAGCAGGAGCTAACGAACGACGAGCCCACAGGTCATAGTTCTCCCCCGGCCGCAACAAGGTGTCCGATTCCCCTTCATGATACTGGATACGACGGACGTTTTCATTTGGCGTCTGCTCAAACAAAACCTTCGGCGGGTCCGCCGGTACCACAAACTTGCCATCATCGCCCGTCTGCGCCGCCATCCGCTCCCCCAAAAACCAGTAAGAGTCGAGATGCGACGCTATGTACAACCGCTGACGGTCCAGAGCGCCAAAACGCGCTGCAATCGTCGGAGGAACATCCTTGAAAGCAGCCCAAGGTCTCGCAACAAACTGCAAAAGTCAAAAATCTATAAGGAACACGAAATATGCCAAGCTAAAACCCGAATTCACAAAGAGAGCATTCCATTTACCTTATCGACAGTCATCTTATTGAACGCCTGCCGAGCCGCATCATAACGCAACCCAATACCTCTGCGATCCATCGTCGCGTAGCAGTGGAACGCCGGGTACGCCCGTTCTATTTTCAATTTGGCAGACAGGAGCGAAGGGAAATGTGCGTAACACCAGGCCTGTAATCGAGACAAAAACAGTCAAGCACAAAATTCGCATAAACGCAGTTATAACGAAACACCAAAAATACAAAACAGAGGCATACCTCCATCAGAAAACCAGGGCCAACTAAGGAAGGACGCGACCCAGAATCTATCTTGTCAGGACGAACAGCATCCCGACAAAATCTGGTCAACACGCTCAGTGCCGGAGTAACCCAGTCATACTCCCCCACGCGAGACAAGTCCCTCAACGCCATCAACACAGCCGTCGACACCCGTTCGCTCTTGTCTCCAAAATGGGTAGCCGACAAGAACCACCAAAGCCACAGGCGAGCACTCTGCTCGTCACTAATCGCGCTAACCGGCTTCTTCCCATCGCCCTTGAAAAAATCATCGATCCAGACGGTGCGAGGCTGGAAGGTATCCCTCTCCCTTCTCAGGCACCGGACACCGTCACCTATCAGTCGGGCGCCGCCGTCATAGCGGGCGTGCACTGGTCCCAAGGAATCATCGCGTCTCCGTGAGGCAAACCGGAAACGACGGCTAGGGAAGTGAACGTAATACCAACCTCATAGCCAGGCATATGAAACGTATTGGTAGTATCCCAATACCGATCCATCAACGCCCGAAGCACGGACAGACGAGCGGTCGCTTTCTTTCGACTGACTTCCCTCCACTTCTCAACGAGCGGACCAAAAGCCGTACCAAGGACGATTTTCTGCGACTCGGGAGACAGAAACATCTCGAAGGCCTGCATAACTGTCCCGTACCCCGAGAACGTCCTCATATCCCCGATCTTATACCCGACTCGTACCCTCGTCGACAGGTGCTCTAACGGGTTCCAGTCCAGGCGTCGGCCATCCTGGCTCGCCACCCCGCCACTGACGCGCCCATGGGGATACGAAGGTCTCACGCCCATCTCCTCGGCCACCCCCAGAAAACAACCTTTTCTAGCAGTTGCAAGCAAAGCAGCCTCGTCATCTTCGAAGCCACCCTCGACCGCACCCTCCTCGGCAGGATCAGCATTCTTACGAGCCTTCCCCCGTCGCGGTTTAGGAACCCTAGGCACTCCCTCGTCACCTGATCCCCCAGCTCCTCCCGATCCACCAGCTCCGCCTGAGCCACTCGCTCCGGCCCCGCTAGAACCAGCTCCGTCGTCACGCACCGCACTACCACTAGCCCCCGGAGCCCCAGTGCCATCCCCGCCGCCGCTAGACGCACCGCTACGCTCAGTCCCCTTGCGTTTCCTGACGTTCCGGCGATCACTAACACGCCTAGTCGTTTGCACAGGTACTGCCGATCAAGACTTCGAGCGGAAGCAAGATCGAACAAAGCATCGAGAAATGTCCTCAGAGATCTCTACTTGCTGATAGAACTCAGACATAGGAGTATGCCCATCTCCCGTCGGCCCGAAATCAAACTTATCCAACAACTCCCTCGTATTCGAACCCACTGACACAGCTAAGTCGTATCGCCAATATCAAAATAAACCTAAAAGACAACTAACAGTAGCTAGCAGCAAGAAGGATCGTATCCACAGGGAAACAAATTTCGATTATAAGTTAAAGCTCGGCAATAACGAGTTCAACTCAAAGTGTGAAAAGTGGGTTTGTAAAAAGCTATAAACTAGAGCAGAAATAGAGCAGATCAACAAAAATCAATATAGAGGAAGATTAGGGCATCAGGATCATTATGACAGTGATTCAGGAACTCAACTCAAAAGTAGAAAACATTCAATTGAAGCTATGCAAGTGGCTAGGTTTAGGAATACGCTCTCTCGAGTCAATATTAACCTTAAGCAAATTTAGCGGGCTCTCGCAACTTACTAAATTCAACTTATCAATTACGCGTGAGTCTAGTTTCAATTAGGCTTTCGATCTTAAACTGAAACAACCTAAATTCAATTCAATAAAGGCGCCCCTAAATTCAATTGATAAAAAACGCGTAGGAAGAAACCAACTTGCACAATTTCAATCAAAATAACAATTAAAACATGCCTGAATCAACTATCACAAATCACCTTCAAACCCTAATTATAATTTAGCTACTCATATTAAAAGTTAAAGCAATAAAAACAATAAGAGAAGACATAATAATAAGAATAACTGCGATTGAAATAAAACCTGAAATCTTACGGAGTACCGACGGTTACAAAGCAGATCAAACTTAAACTAAGTAAAGCTGGAGTTTTTAATGTATGAAAAGAGAGACACTGTAAACTCGACCTAAGGAGTGAAAATAAAATAAAGCATCCCTTTTTGTTTTCGACCTAAGGCAACCTTTTATAGTTTCCAAAAACAATAAAACTCGAAATAAATCAAAACCGTCATAATAAACGCCAGAGCCGGCCGGCAATGGCCCAGATCTACTGGCTGACTCAACTGGGCGGACTTGCTTCCTTTTGATCTTAGGCCCAATTCTCATTATTCTTGCTTTTGGGCCTTTAGTTTACTCGTAGGCCTTGGTCCTTTGGCCTTTTTGCTCGCGTCCTCGAGCTCATGTGCGCGTTCGGGCTTGGTCTTCTCGGTTCGGTTCTCGTAATGCTCCAATGTCTCGGGTTTTGGCTCAAAACCACCAAAACCTGCAAAATGTAAATGAAAGGCAGCAGCATCGAGAAATATAGCAAATAGCTCGTAAATTAGCAATAATCACGAGTAAATAAAAGCTAAAAGCGATTGAACCGGGGGCATAAAACGTATATAAATAACATGTATCAAACTCCCCCAAACCAAACCTTTGCTTGTCCTCAAGCAAACAGCGTCGGAGAAAATCAAAGTAACACGAACTAATCACGTTAGTATCTCGAAGTGGACGACCTATGCACATAAACATTACAACCAAAGTCTATTTCACTGAAAATAGAGCACAAGTCTCAACCGTTCACGCCACATTATATCACTAGCCTCTAACGCCTACGCAAAAATAAAACTGACGACATTTGAATTCAAGCAAGGCCAACCGTACAAACCACTTTCCAAACAACCAATCTTTCCAAATCATTTCCTTTTTCTCTTTTTTTTTCTGTTTTTTTTTTTTTTTTTTTCCGCAAATGTGGAGCATCCCTCGTATGTAGTACCGTTTAGCTTGACGTTCACTCGGTAAAAATCGCGCTCGGGTACACATATTTCCTTAAGGGTTACATATTGCTCATACTCTCGGTCGCAACCAAATTCATGGCCACTGTGGTTACTCAATTCAATGAGTCCCCTCCGAGAGCATCGAAGCATTGCTCCAACATAAAAATGATCTTTCCAATCAAGCCGCAAACCAACAAACCAAACATTCCACAAACCAGTTGCCAAGCTCGAATGTCAAAGTCGAAAGTAAACAAACGAAAAGCGATAAGAATTAAGCAAATACAAGTGGGCTAGTGTTGAGGCTCGCAATCTATTAATAGGAAACAAACCAATCGTGCAAGCTAAGGCGATAGAAAGTCGACTCAGAGATACTAAAGATCAAAGTAAGTGTACAAATCAATTCCCCAAACTAGATAAAGCAGGACAAAGCAGACCAAAAAGACTCGTATTTTTGAATTTTTCGATTTTTTTTTTGGGTTTTTTTTTTTGGGTTTTTTCATAATAAATGCACACGAAATAGGAAAATGCAAATGAACCATAAACGCGAAAGTGTTTCCCTCCCCCAAACCAAATCACACATTGTCCTCAATGTGGAAAACAGCACAACCACAAAAGCAGAGGAGGACACAGAACATACGGGGAAGAAAAACAAAGACGAGAAAGAGGGTAAAAAGGGGAAAAAGAGTGCTCACATTATAAGTCGGAGCTCCCCCAAACCGAAGTCAATCATGGAGTGCGGCTAAAATCCACATATATGCGTCCAAATCAGTCCAACATTGAAGTACTTCAGCATAACACGCAAGAAGAAGAAACCAGAAGAAGACATGGGGAGGTCCAGGCCGGCCACGGTCGGCCGGCCCCATGCCTTTTTCGCTTTTTCGCGTTTTTCACCGATTTTCAAATTTCACTACGGTCCCTGCTCGAGGCCGGTCGGCCGACCGGCATGCATACTCGTAGCGTTTTCTTCAAAAATACTAAGGACAAAGTCCAAAAGTACTGCGCTAAAATCATTCATAAAAACCCTCGTCTCTCGCTACCAAAATCAAACCAAAAGTCATAAAAACAAACCAAACAAAGTACAAGTGCTAATAAAAGTACAACGTCATCGGGTTGCCTCGAGGCCGGGTTTATAGTCCCGCACGACTCTTCACGACTTTAGAAATCAAGTATACGGAGGCCAAGGACATTGGCCATTGGCAACCATCTCGCTTGTCGTAACGTGGTCAGAACGCAGCAGAATCCTGCCCCTCGAGGCAAATTTCATCGCCAAATATCAAGACGCACGGATTCTGGCCGAATCACCACCATATCTCCCGCAGGTTCGAGCGACTAATCGTGGCTCTCATTCCCATTACTAGCAAAGATAAAGGTCGACCTTCAACACTTTCCTCTCCCCAAACCAATCGATGGTACCGCTTGCTCGACGCACTGCACAAGGAGAGACAGCAGAAAGGACCTCCAAAGTGTCTCCAATAGAGTGAGACGGAGGTATAGCATCAATAGTACAAACCGACTCTAACTGCATCGGCGATCTCGGGACACTCGACTGAGTGAAAACCAACTTCTCCCTCATCAGAAAGGTCAAAGTCCCATTACCCACATCAATGAGCGCCCCACAGATGTAAGAAGGGTCGTCCTAAGATAACCGGGATATGGGAATCCTCGGGTATGTCGAGCACAACGAAGTCTACGGGGATAAAGAACTTTCCAACCCGTACTGGGACGTCTTCTAAAATACCTAGAGGTCGCGTGGATCGAATCGGCCTACCATCCAGATAGACATGGAGGTACACTTAAAAGATGTCATGCTAAGCTTCCTACAGATGGAGTAAGGGATCACACTCACACTAGCTCCTAAATCGCAAAGGGCATTATCAATCGTGTGGGTGCCTATAGCGCAGGGGATAGAAAAACTACCCGGGTCCTTCACCAGGGGAGGGTTACCCTGCAGAACACGACTACATTCCCCCGTAAAGGCGACTGACTCTACCTCACTCAAAGACCGCTTCCTAAGCAAGACTTCCTTCATGAACTTAGCATAAGCAGGCATTTCACGAATTAAATCAATAAAAGGAACGTTTACCTGCAAGCTCTTGATGATCTCAAAGAACTTACTGAACTTGGAGTCCTCTTTGGATCGTGCACTCCGTGGGAAGGGTAACCAAATTTGAATCTCCGGACCCTTAACATCACCCGTAACTTCTTTGTTGTTGTCTTTGGCCGGTCCGGGCCAGCCGCCCGTCTGCGTCGTCTTTTAATTTCTGTCGACGTCTTTATCCGCTTCCCCATCACCACCAGCAGCTCCTCCACTCAGCTCTGCAAACCCCGGCACCTTAGGACCATCATAAGCTCGCCCACTCCGCAACTGAATCGCATTAACATGCTCAATATTCGTCGGTTGATCGCCTTGCGGAGGTAATTGACCCTTTTGACGGTCGCTTTGTGGCGTAACAAGTTGAGCCTGCGTCTCGAGATGCTTAACGGCCGATTTGTCTCCATTTGCATCTTTTGAGTGTCCATCTGCATCTTCGCATGGCCATCATCATGGAGCGCATTTCACTAATGGGTCGGGGGACGGTGTATGTTGTGATGGAGGGACATAGGGTGGCTTTTGGTAGGTGGGTGGTTGTTGTTGGAAGTTTTGTGAGGGGTTGGTAGGGAGTGTTTTGGGGTGGTTGGGTAGTCGGGTTCGCACATTCGCTCACGATAAGATAGAATGGCGATCATAACCAGGTTGGTTTTGGTAGAGGCGAGTTTTGATTATAAGGTTGATACGCATAAACCTACTCTGGGCGCGGCATGCCCGCGGAGTAACCCGAATCGTGCCTGCAACGGCGTTGGCGTGAGCACTAGAAGAACCACCTCCGCTCATTTGGCTAATCTGCAGATTAAGCGCAAAGAACTTGACTTCGTGGCCGCCGACGCTCCTTATCACGGTCATCATGTGCGGACCGCGAATTCCCCCTAGGCTTCCCGAACTGAGATGAGTGACTAGCCATATCTTCAATCAACCCCCAAGCCTTATCGCCGTCGGCGTTATTAGCAAAACGCCCCTCCGCGGCGAGAATCAAGAATGGCTCTACTCTCCGCATAAAGACCATTGTAAAAAGTCATAATCACGAGCCAATCGTTCAGCCCATGATGAGGACAATCCCGTATCAGCTTCTTATACCTTTCCCAAGCTTCAGCAAAAGTCTCGTCGTATGTCTGCTTGAAGCCCTGAATCTGACTGCGCATTTGATTAGTGCGCTCGGGAGGATAAAACTTCGAGTAGAACGCGAGGGCCAAACTCCTCCAATCAGTAATACCGGCGGCCTCCTTGTTTAGATCAGTAATCCACTCGCGGGCTCGATCTTTCAACGAAAAAGGGAACAGCATCTCCCTTATTTGCTCCTGCGTGATCCCGGCCTGCTTGATAGTCGAACAATAGTCCGTAAAAACCTGCATATGTCGACCAGGATCCTCCGTAGGATAGCCTCCGAACTGATTCCGCTCCACCAAAGTGAGAAAGGCGGGGCGGATCTCAAAGTTGCCCTGCAGAGTAGCGGGCATCGTGAATCCATTAGGTATGGATTCCGTCTTTGGGAGCGAGTGACTAGCTAGTTTAGGCATAGTCACCAACTGTTAAAAAACCGGAGTAACTGGAGGTGTGTCCTCTTCGTAGGACGATTGCGTTGCACTGGATTCGGAGTGCGAAGCTTCCTCAAAATCAAGATCAATTAATTTCCTTGCTTCCTTACGTAGCCTATGAAATGCTCGCTCAGGTTCAGGCTCAAATGGAACTAAACCTGTAGGTGACCTGTGCATAAACAAAACTACAAGCAAGCAATTAAAAACGGTCTCAAGGAACTAGGTTCCTTGAGACAAGGGAGAAAAACCTGTAAAACTAACAAAAACTAAAACTAGCAAAGCCGTTTCCCCGGCAACGGCGCCAAAATTGACACAGCTAAGTCGTATCGCCAATATCAAAATAAACCTAAAAGACAACTAACAAGAGAGCTAGCGAAGAAGGATCGTATCCACAGGAAACAAATTTCGATTATAAGTTAAAGTCGGCAATAACAGGTTCAACTCGGGTGTGAAAAGTGGGTTTGTAAAAAGCTATAAACTAGAGCAGAAATAGAGCAGATCAACAAAAATCAATATAGAGGAAAATTAGGGCATCAGGATCATTATGACAGTGATTCAGGAACTCAACTCAAAAGTAGAAAACATTCAATTGAAGCTATGCAAGTGGCTAGGTCTAGGAATACGCTCTCTCGAGTCAATATTAACCTTAAGCAAATTTAGCGGGCTCTCGCAACTTACTAAATTCAACTTATCAATTACGCGTGAGTCTAGTTTCAATTAGGCTTTCGATCTTAAACTGAAACAACCTAAATTCAATTCAATAAAGGCGCCCCTAAATTCAATTGATAAAAACGCAGAGGAAGAAACCAACTTGCACAATTTCAATCAAAATAACAATTAAAACATGCCTGAATCAACTATCACAAATCACCTTCAAACCCTAATTATAATTTAGCTACTCATATTAAAAGTTAAAGCAATAAAAACAATAAGAGAAGACATAATAATAGGAATAACTGCGATTGAAATAAAACCTGAAATCTTACGGAGTACCGACGGTTACAAAGCAGATCAAACTTAAACTAAGTAAAGCTGGAGTTTTTAATGTATGAAAAGAGAGACACTGTAAACTCGACCTAAGGAGTGAAAATAAAATAAAGCATCCCTTTTTGTTTTCGACCTAAGGCAACCTTTTATAGTTTCCAAAAACAATAAAACTCGAAATAAATCAAAACCGTCATAATAAACGCCAGAGCCGGCCGGCCTGACTCAACTGGGCGGACTTGCTTCCTCTTGATCTTAGGCCCAATTCTCATTATTCTTGCTTTTGGGCCTTTAGTTTACTCGTAGGCCTTGGTCCTTTGGCCTTTTTGCTCGCGTCCTCGAGCTCATGTGCGCGTTCGGGCTTGGTCTTCTCGGTTCGGTTCTCGTAATGCTCCAATGTCTCGGGTTTTGGCTCAAAACCACCAAAACCTGCAAAATGTAAATGAAAGGCAGCAGCATCGAGAAATATAGCAAATAGCTCGTAAATTAGCAATAATCACGAGTAAATAAAAGCTAAAAGCGATTGAACCGGGGGCATAAAACGTATATAAATAACATGTATCACCCACCTGCGTAGATGGAGCACCACCTTCACCCGAAATAACAAAAGCAACAATTAGGTCACAGCCAAGAATATATCTCCAAAAGCTAATTCATAATTAGTCTAAGAGATAATAACAACAGACAAGTGCAACAACAACAACAACAACAACAACAACGACCAAAATCAGCTCACTTTGACTTTACTAAAACACTTCAAAAGTACCCTCAAATGATGATTTCTTTACGAAATACAACCCACTCCCAGTTAAGCCAACCACTACGGTGCACATTCGAAGTCTGCCACCCTTCCCGCGGCCGAAAATTTTCAGGTCAAAATTGGCCCTATACACACCCCACGTTTTTCCCCTCTAAAGCACCGTTTTCGAGCACATTTCAGCAAAACAAGTTCGCACAAGCACAACACTACTCAAAACCAGCCAACCCGCAAATTTCGGACAAATTTCGGGACAAAATACGAAAGTGACTAAAACGCCCATATACCGAGTGCACGAAAACCGAGAAAATCAGCCCGGTTTTTCCCAAAATCAACGAGCAACAACCATACAAGCATCATACGAGTCATCATTATCATTTTCAAGTGACGACAAATTCAAAAATCGAAATTCAAAGACGGTTTCTACAAACCCTAGAAATCAATTTTCAATTTAAAAACGACCCAAATCAGCTTCAAAACGCAAATTAACAAGGGGATTAGGTGCCTACCTTGTTCCATGACGAAATATAGGAAGCGGAACGACGAAAATCGAGCTGAAAATCGTCAAAATGGAGTGAAATGGAGCGTCCTTTTTCTCTTGATGATTTTCGTGGGTTTGATGCTTTTGTTACTGCCTTATGTTCTATGTTTGAAAAAGCACAATGCAATGAGGAGTATACTAACTCCCCTTTCTCTTCGTTTTTTTTAACACATGGGTTTGGGCCTTTTTTCCCTCAAGCCCACCTCATTTTCGTTTTAAAAATCACGACTCATGTTTGTTGCAATCCACTTTCACAAAATTTTAACCTCTTTTACGAGTCATTACAAAATACATAAACCTCTTTTACGAGTCACAAAAACACAAAACCTCTTTTACGAGTCAAACAAAAACACCCAAACCTCTTTTACGAGTCCCACAAAAACACCTAAACCTCTTTTACGAGTCACAAAAATACAAAACCTCTTTCACGAGTCACAAAAACACAAAACCTCTTTTACGAGTCCAACAAAAACACCTAAACCTCTTTTACGAGTCCAACAAAAACACCTAAACCTCTTTTACGAGTCACAAAAACACAAAACCTCTTTTACGAGTCCAACAAAAACACCTAAACCTCTTTTACGAGTCACAAAAACACAAAACCTCTTTTACGAGTCCAACAAAAACACCTAAACCTCTTTTACGAGTCACAAAAACACAAAACCTCTTCACTGAGTCCAACAAAAACACCTAAACCTCTTTTACGAGTCACAAAAACACAAAACCTCTTTTACGAGTCCAACAAAAACACCTAAACCTCTTTTACGAGTCACAAAAACACAAAACCTCTTTTACGAGTCCAACAAAAACACCTAAACCTCTTTTACGAGTCACAAAAACACAAAACCCCTTTTACGAGTCACACAGAACCTCAAACCTTTGTCATGAATCAAGCAGGCTGGCATGCCCCTAAATATGCGGGACAGTCATGTCCTTAAACATGTACCCATCGTCCCTCCCCGCATTTCCCGGCACTAAGTCCTCGTCTCTCCCCGAGACACATACTTAGCACCGCCAGGTAGTATCGAGACTGTAGTGGTCCGGATACTATCTTTTTAAGTTTGACTAGCGCTTTAGTCCAAGCTCAGTCAAACTGGGGGCTCTGTAGATACCCGTATCCGTACCCCCCAAAAGCAACCCGATGATGAAACGGGACTTTTATGCATGTTTTATAAATAGACGAAACGGTACAAAGTGTCTAAAACATTTTAGTCGTTTTTAACGTATTAATTTAAATTTGCATATTTCGTAAAATAAACATTTAATTTTGTCGTCATATTTCAAGCCGAGACGCACGACACGATTATTTCACCCACAAAACAGCCCACAAAAACAACTCACAAAAACAACCTACAAAAACAACCCGCAAACCACAAAAATACGCACCCAAAACAAGTCAACACGACTCCCGAGTCACATTTTCGTAAAAACAAATTTTACGATATTACAAAATAATACAACACGAAACATTTTTATTTCGAGCCAAAATCGAAAAACACGACAAAAACCGAAACACGAAACACGAAAACAAAAACCAAAAACGTCAAACTTTGGTCCGATGGACCAAAGCTTGAAACACACAAAAAAAAACCTTTGGACAAAAGGATAACCCCCGACAAAGTCAGCCCAAAGTCAGTCAAAGACGTCACACAAAAAAAACGGCTCAGCAGACAACAAAAAACAAGTCGTAAGTTGACAAACGACTTGAAAACAAGTCGTCTGTCAACAGACGACTTGTTTTCAAGTCGTCTGTTGACTGCCGATTAGTTTGGGTTTCTGTGTGCTGCTGACTTGATTTGCTACGAGTCTTACCCTTGCCTCTATAAATACCTTACTTTACAACCATTATTTGACACACATCTCACACTTCTCAACTCTCTCTCTACTACACTTAGCATTTTCGAATTGTCGTCTTTGCATTTTAAGGTAAACACTTTACCTTCGGATTAGACTCGGACAAGGGTTACATTAACCCAACCCGATATTGGCATAACGAACCCGTATTCGTAATACGGTTGTAGTAATTCGGATTCCTAATCCGTCTAAACCCCACCAATATCGCATAAACAAACGACTCACTATCACTAAAGCAAACCGACGTTACATTTTACATTTATGCAAATTCTCATTCATGCATTAAACATTGACTAAACACGGATTCGACATAAACTTGTACCGTTTCAACTAGTCTTTTAAACATGCAAAACTGAGGGTTTTCAAAATACTAGAATTAGACAAAAGTCGGAAAATGACGTTTTATATTAATTCAAATCAATGAATTAATTATTTTACGTATATTTCCTATAGCAAAACGTCATGACTTGACGATTCACATTCATTACTTTGCATTATTATCGAGTCATTATTCGCACTTGTACGTAGCGTTTTATTAGCTCAAACATCGAAATTAAATACTTGTTTTCAAATTAGTAAAGATTACTTTACGTAGGCTTTTGATTTCAGTTTTTCATAAAACGCCTTGATTAACTTTCAAAAGTAACCTTGTCCCGAATCCTCTCTGGTTTCACAATAACCTTAGAAGGAAAGGTATCGACGCGCCTTGAATTCTAAGACTCGTGTCTTGTAATTTAAGACGCGTTAAAAAGGTTCCAAATTCCTTTAAATATTTGGTGGCGACTCCGAATACAATTTCAAAACGATTTTCAAATTTTATAAGCAATGATATCCCCCATAGCAAACTCGCACACATTTGCACTTACGCAAATTTTCTCGCGTAGCGCCTTGCTCCTATTCGAGCAAGCCCGCGCGAGGCGTCGAGATAGGTCCGATCCGGGTACCTTCAATTTGCCAAATAGAAATTATCACCGGAATATTGACTTTTTTCACTGGAAAATTGACTTTCATCGCCGGAATTCTCAGTTTGGTGTCTTTTAACAAATTTTGAAAATAAAAGGTACTATAAAACAAAAAATAAAATTAAAGATACCATCTCACAAATGACCCTAAATAAAAGGTACTATCAGACAAAAAACCCATAAAAGAGTGAACAATGGTGTAGGTTTTTGTTTTTCAAACAATGTGAATGGTGATGTTGCTAAGAATACTGAAACTCTTGTTACTAATGCAAGGCTTAATGAAAAATCCTATTTTGTTTGGCACAACAGGCTTGGTCATGCTCCTATCTCTAAGTTGAAACATATATTTGCTATTGATAATGCTGTTTTGAAGTCTAATAATTTGTGTCTTACCTGTCCTATGGCTAAACATGCCAAATCTCCTTATAGTCTGAGTGTTACAAGAGCTGATAAGCCCTTTGATATGGTGCACATTGATATATGGGGTGCCTATAGAGTGTTGTATAGAGGAAAGTATAAATACTTTCTCACATTGGTGGATGATTATTCAAGAGGTATATGGGTCTATTTGCTCACACACAAGTCTGATGCTTTCAAGCACATCAAGGTGTTCTATGAGTATGTGAGGACTCAGTTTGACAGAAGGATCAAGGTGTTTAGAAGTGACAATGCTCTTGAATTTGATGATAAGCATTGTACTGAATTCTTTGAGTTGAATGGCATTGTTCATCAGACCAGCATTGTTGACAGACAACAACAAAATGGTGTTGTTGAACGCAAACATAGACATCTCTTGGAAATCAGTCGTGCTCTAAGGTTTCAAGCTGGTTTACCCTTGGAGTTTTGGGGAGATTGTGTTATGACAGCAGCTCATATAATCAACAGACTACCTTCCAGTGTGAGAGACAACAAAACTCCTTTTGAATTGATGTATGGGAAAGTGCCAGGATATGATCATATGAGGACATTTGGATGTCTAGTGATGGTGTATAATCCTGACAGACATAGAGATAAGATGCAAACCAGGAGTATTCCATGTCTGTTTGTGGGATATCCAATGACTCAGAAGGGCTATATTGTTCAAGATCTTGAAACAAAGAAAAGATTTGTGTCAAGAGACATCAAGTTTTATGAGCATATATTTCCTTACATACAGAAGGAAAGAGACAGATGGAATATATCTGAGTTAGGAGTGAAACTCACAGCAGAAAGTGAACAAGGTGAGGAAGTAAACATACCTGCTCCTAAAAACCAGATTCTGTACCTGATCATGTCAGGATAGAAGAAGTACAAGAACCTCCTGAGAACGCTGAAGGTCTTATGGAGGAACACACTACAGAAGATCCAGAAGATGTACAAGAGGATCAAAATCTCTCTCAGGAAAGACCTGTTAGAGAAAGAAGACCTCCATCATGGATGAGTGATTTTGTGGTAAATCCAAATGGAAAGACAAATCAGAGAAGACCTGCAGAGGTCAGAAGAGTGACTGAAACTGAAGTTCAGACCACTTTTGCAAATATGGTGAACCAAATTTCTATGACTAAGGAACCTCAGAACCCAATGGAGGCTCTGAAGGATGAGAATTGGGTCAAAGCCATGAACAAAGAGCTAGAAGCTTTGGAAGACAATGATACCTGGGAGATTACTAAGCTACCCAATGGAAGGAGGTCTATAGGATGCAAATGGATCTTCAAACTCAAGTTTCAACCAGATGGAACTCTTGAAAGACACAAAGCTAGACTAGTAATTCAAGGGTGTAGACAAAGAGCTGGTTTGGATTACTCAGAAACTTTTGCACCTGTGGCCAAAATGACCACAGTAAGAGCTTTGCTTGCTGTAGCTTCAATGGAGAATTGGATGACTTGCTAGATGGATGTCACAAATGCATTTCTTCATGGTGATTTGTATGAAGATGTGTACATGCAGTTGCTAGTTGGATACACAAAAATTGGTGACAGAATGAATGTTAACAAATCCTTCCCAAGACAAGAAAATGAGGGTCAAGTTTGCAAGTTGAAGAAAGCCTTATATGGCTTGAAACAAACTCCAAGGCAATGGTTTGCGAAATTATCTTCAACTCTGATAGATGCAGGATACAATCAGTCAAGTGCAGATCATTCCTTGTTTGTAAAAGTTCAGGGAACTCAGGTTACAGCCATCCTTGTGTATGTTGATGACATGGTCAGAAATTTAGGCTCTCAAGAAAGTGTTGGGTGCAAAATTTCACATGAAAGACTTGGGCAAGCTATCCTACTTCCTTAGGATAGAGGTTGATCACACTAATCAAGGAATATTTCTCTCTCAGAAGAAGTATGTTGCTGATATGCTGAGGGAGTTTGGTGTTCATACTCACAGGCATCTGAGGGTTCCTTTAGACATACACACAAAATTGGAGCCAAGTAAAGGAACTCCTCTAACAAGGCCTGATGAGTACAGAAGGTTGGTGGGTAAGTTAATCTATTTAACCATCACTAGACCTGATATAGCCTATGCTGTACACATTTTGAGTCAGTTTGTGCAAGCACCAACCTCTGATCATATGCAAGCTGCTAGAAGGGTGTTGAGATACTTGAAGTTTGCTCCTGGGCAAGGGATTTTGTTGGCGAATACATCTGCAGCCAGACTCACAGCTTACTATGATTCAAATTGGGCTGCCTGCCCCTACTCAAGGAGGTCTATAACAGGTTTTTGTGTTATGATTGGAGACTCTCTTGTGTCATGGAAGTCCAAGAAGCAAAGTGTGGTATCAAGATCATCAGCTGAAGCTGAGTACAGGGCAATGGCTCTGACCACTTGTGAAGTAACTTGGTTAAGAAGTCTGCTCAGAGACTTGGGTCTGAAGAATCTGCCAACTACAAGCCTTCATTGTGATAATCAGGCTGCGTTGGCCATTGCTGCGAATCCAGTATACCATGAAAGGACCAAACACATCGAGGTAGATTGTCATTTCATCAGGGAGAAAGTAGCTGCTGGAGTCATTGCACCTTCCTACATTCCAAGTCACAGACAGGTTGCAGATGTTTTCACTAAGCCTCTTCAAATTGCTTCACATCACAAGTTATTAACCAAGATGGGAGTGATGAATCCTACACACTCACATCTTGAGGAGGAGTGTAAAAATAGTGTGAGTGAAGCCCAAAAATCAGCCCACTTAACTCAAACGAGTTGGCAAGAAAGAGCATGTGAGTTTTGGAGAGAAAGAGGAAAAAGACAAATTGGAAGCTTGTGTGAAGCAAAATGACAAATTAGAAACCACCTAATTCTTCTGATGTAATTTTCTAGGGTTTAGTACTTGGCCTCAATATAAATAGGGGCAAATCTGATGTAAACAAATTAAGACATCAAAATACAAAAATATCAAAGGCACAGCCGCAAGAACAGAGAGAGCTCTGTTTTCGTTTCCAAATCTCAGGTTTTATACCCTAATTTACAAGCAAATTATCCTTGTCTATCATGCATTGTGATCATAAAAATCAATAAGTAGTGGTGGTTGTATGTATGTTTGACAATCTATTTTGTGATGGTAATATAACCACTTGTTTGTTTAGCACTTGTTTGTTTAGCAGTTGAGTAGTTGTTTGTTTAGCACTTGTGTACTTTTCAAGCAAAAAAAATTCAATTTCAACAGGTAGTAACTAACATAATTACAAAAATAATTGGTCACTGCTTAACAAATTTTGCTAAATAAAAGGTACTAATTTACAACTTATGATAAATTAAAACGTACTATGTAACAAATTTTGGTAAATAGTAGGCAGTGGTTAACAAATTAAAACAAAAATAAGGTAGTACTAAACAAAATATTACAAACTTAAGGTAGTACTTAACAAATAGGAAAAAAAAATAAGGTAGTACTTAACAAAATATTACTAAAACAAGGTAGCACTTAACAAAGTAAGGTAAATAAAAGGTACTACTTAACAACTCATTCAAAAACTTAAAACAACCACAAACGTACTTTATTCAACAGAAAACATAACTAGTACATACATATGACTGCCATGACCAATAATTAACTAACCTAATTTGACATAGACAATAAAAATCAAAACAAAGAGAACAACTAATATAATTTGATTCTTCTTATTCTCCTTCTTCAATTTAATCACTTCTTCTAAAACTTCCTTAATTGTTTCCCCATCATCTGCATTTGGAGTCTTCCTATGGTCTTCAGTAGCTTCATATTCTTCAGTTTTGAGGCTCCCAATTTCGCTCAACAAATCATTGATTACATTCCTTTGCCAAACCGTACTATCTTCATCGACCCACCTGAAAAACCCACAACCACGCCTATTCAAATCGGACTTGTACAATTTACAAGTTACAAACTTTCTCCCTGGATTTTGCGAAGTCCAAGAAGTTCGATGAGCACAAGGTAAGCCACATTTACATTTTATCTCTGTAAAAAACGTGTTCGATGATGACGATATTTTTTGGGAATACGTGAGAAAGAAAATTAAGAAAGAAAGAACAAGTGTAAGTTTATTTTCAGCTTTTAGAAATAAATAGGAGGGAAATTTTGGAGCCAAAATTTGGAGGGAAATTTTGGAGCCAAAAATTAACTTGGCCAACTAAACAAAGATACCTTTTTAACAAAATAATCAAAGGTTAAGTGTCTTCACACGTGCAAAGTAAGTCAACTCGCCGGAGTTTTTGACTTTTTTCACCGGATTTCTTAATTTGGTATGATTTAACAAATTTTGAAAATAAAAGGTACCATTTAACAAAAAAAAAAAATAAAGGTGCTATCTCACAAATGAGGCTAAATAAAATGTACCATCTAACAAAAAATCCTTTTAAAAAAACAAAAAGAGCACACTTATTTTGGGACGGGGGAGTAATAATTATAAGAACGTAATAAACCATTTTCTTTTTTTATTTATTTATTCTTCTTTATGTTTGGGAGTTTTCCATCCGCAAGACTAGAGAGTAGAGATAATTACCGTTCCTCTGGATTACAATAACAGATAGGTAGAGGAAGTGAAGGGGAGGGAATAACAAAGAAATGGCCACCCAAGCGTTGCTACAGCCAATAGCACCATCATCATCATCATCATCATCATCATCCTCGGCAACAACATTCTCTACTACACCCTCTCTCTTACTTGTTCGCCGTCTACACCACCGCATACCTTCTTCATCACCACCACTCCTCTCTACCTCCATCCACCACCGCCGTCCCCGCCGCACTGTCCGTCGCATCCGTGTCGGTATTGAAGACGCTGAACTACCGCCTGTCATTGGTGGCGATAACTACGGGGTAACTGCTACTACTGCTGCTGATGATGATGAGGAAGATGATGAAGTGGACCCCACCCCTGATGATCTTGAGAACATTAGCCAAATCAAAAGAGTGAGTAATCTTATTATCTGTTTTTCATTGTTGTTCTTCATACTTACTCTTACCTTTCTATTTTGGAATTGAATGAATGCCATAATAAGATAAGGTATTTTTACTTAATTGACCATATTATTAGGAATTAAAGGGTTAAATTTCCTTGCTAAATATTATTCCTTCTATCCAACTTTATTACAATTCAAGTCCCACATCGGTGGTGAGTCCCACATCGGTGGTGAGGTAGAAAAGTTTCACCTAGTTTATAAATAACTACCTAGCTTATCAGTAAGAGGCCTTTGGGGAGAGCCTCAAAATCAATTTCGTGCGGGCTTGGCTTAAAGTGGACAATATCTGATAAGGTGGTTTGGGCGGTCCTAACAATTGGGATCATTCGACGCTTGGAGGGCTCGACTTATGATTTTCCTTTATGTCTAGACGACACCTTTAGACGTCTCATTACTTTTTTTACAGTTAGGGCACATTTTAGAAAATTCCGTATTTTAAATATGTGTATTTGTACATATTATCGTTGCAATATGTGTTTTGGCAAATGGGAAATGGCAAATGTGTTGATTTGAGTCCACTGAAGTGGAAAGCTAAACAAATGTTTGAATTCATGTTTAGTTTTTTCGGAGTATCAATTTGGATGTGCATTTGTTTGTAGGTATTGGAGCTTCTTAAGAAAAACAGGGACATGCTGTTTGGTGAGGTGCTTACCCTTCATCTTCTGTTGTTTATGCTTATTTTGATAGCTTAATTATCGTTTATTTCAATCGAATTTCTTTGACGATCTTGGAGAAATCTTGTCATGTTTCTCCTTATTGCATATGCAATTTTGTCGCAAAATAATTGTATCACTTTTTTTATAGGTAAACAAGACTATTCATCTGGTGTATGCAAGTTATGACTTTATTCTAACTAGTTTAATACAACTAGTATAATCCCATGCAAATGCGATTTGAAAGGTCTCTAGATTAGGAAAAAAAAAAGTTAATTCCGATAAACATTAACATCGAAATCGCCCGTTAGTCCGTTACATGCTCCAGATACTTCATACTCCATTTGTTATAGAAGATTAACATATACTTTGTCTATATTATTAGAAATCAAAACATACGGAGTATTTCGAAGATTGTTGTCATAACGAATAATAGAGGTGCATTTAGGCAGGAAAAAGTCAAAATTTGTTTCCAGATGATTATTTGAAGTTAGCAGATGCTGTTAATATGACCTCCCAGACATTGATTGTGCTGAGTGAGTGAGTTCTGTACAACATTCCTCTTTGAATTTTAGGTTAAGCTGACAATCTCGATTGAAGACCCTAGAGAACTTGAGAGACGAAGGTTGCTTGGAATCGATGATTCAGAAGGACCAACAAGGGAGGATTTGGTAGCTGCTTTAGAAGAAGTAAGTCTTTTTCCATCGATTGTTTTAGTCTCGCTCAAGTTCTGGAATTTCGAATGTCTGTTTTCATGCTCTGAATACACTGTTTCTGCTGATAATGTTTTGCCAAAATTATAATTTTTGCGTATCTAAGTCATACTTGATCGATTCTTCGGCCATTTTGTTTCGTAACATTGACTGCAAGGGTGCATTTTATTTGGCACAATAGTGTTCTTTTTGCATTTGTAATAGGGTCAGTCTATTATATTTGGCACAATAGGAATGTTTGTCGTATACATAGTCGTGTTATACACCCGAAAGTGCTGTATAGGAAGCTACAGGAGGAAATTAGGATGCGAGTAAATAGATTGGCCTCTAACCTCACACTATGTGATCGTACATGGTTTGAGGGGGTGTGTGGTAGAGGATAAACAATTTTGTACGTAATTTTGTGTAAAGTTTGATGATGTTAATGAGATTTACCTTTTACCAAAAGGGTGCATTTTATTTCACGTTTTGGTTAAAAGTGCTGAACTACATATTTCACATATAGACGTGCATTTGCATGTCACATGAAATTATCAAGACAATAGGTGCTCATCATCACAAAAGAATGTGTGTATAAGACATACGGGGAACATGTTTTGCTGCTTACTAACGCCGTTTGGCCTGTGTAGTTAACATTCTCTTTAGTTGCCTATTTGTTTCTTTGAATGTGAGTTATAAACTTATAATTACAGTCTGTTATATTCTAAAATTATTCTAAAATTAATGAGACAGGCACGTGCTCTTGAAAGAGATTAGTTTTTGTGTCACTATGATTCTGGGAGTCATTTGAATGTAAGGATGCTGATGGTCGTGAGTAAGAACAAATTAGCGGGAGTCGGTAAGGATGAGGAAACTAGTGATGAATTTGATGGCATTTAAGGTAACTTGTGAAAAGTTTGATGATGAAAACCCATGATACTTATAATCTAACTATGAGACTGTAATTATCTAACCTCTAAAGTTAGAATCATGGACTTTATAAGGATAGACCATGTGTCCAATTGTTGCTCCGTATTTGTCGATGGTGATTTGCTAGAAGGCTAGACCAAGTTAAAAGAATTTTCAGCGAGCGTATGAAATGCAAACATATGGCATGCTTGCAACGATTTTGTAGCTCTAGGTGATCTCTGTGTAAACCGATTCTTAGCATTGAATTTGTTAAGCATGAGTCAAGGACAGTGTTTCTTTCAAATACGGATGGAGTGCTTCTACTTAAAAATTGAAATACCCTTAAATTTGAAAGAATTTGCTATTGGACGTGCTGTGTTTGTTGTTTTTAAGGAACGTATTTCTGATGGTTATGGTATCAATATGTACAGGTAAATGAAGGAAAAACTCCTAGAAATCGCCTTGCTTTGCAGATGCTTGCAGAGGAGATGGCTAGTTGGCCTAATTTGGAGGTACGGTAATGATTTTTTTATTGTCTGACCTTCTCGAAGTATCATGTAGACCTAACAAAATGACCTGTAACCTGTCTTTGACCAAATAAACTTAACTCAAACTCGATCTGAAACCCAAAATGACCCAACCTGTCCAAGGCCCAATCAAAATTTGTTCACCTGAAACCTGAATTCACCAAATGCAATCTTACTCCAAATGACTAAATTGACGTAAAATAATGAATTTCATTATACTCCTTAAAATCTGCAGTTATTGACCAAATTCTGTGAGATTGACTCGAAAGTGAGTCTACCGAAAAGTGGCCCAACCTACCTGAAATGACCAAAACCCTAGCTGACCTCATAATAGTAAACCCGAGAGAGACCCGAGACCAAGACCCGACCCCATATATTTGCGAGACCCGAAATGACTCGACCTAGACCCTACCTGGTTGGTGTACGCTAACAAGGGATTTGTCGCTATTTCGGACATCGCGTTACTTCTATCCTCTCGGCCATATTATTGCCAACTTTCTATGTCATTCATACCAACTTGAATACGCAATCGTTTTGTTTATTTGGAGGCCAGTAGTTGCCCAACTTGATTGTTTTCCTGAAATTCGTCGAATTTTATTGTACTCCCCTTCCTTCCCTCAGCTTATTACATTTTCAGTTGTTTGGTTTGGTATTCAGTTATCTGGTAGCCAATCACAGAAACAAAAAATTTATGATGAAACTTAGTTTCAAAATCCTACAGCGTTGGAGAATTTGACTTGCCATGTAGAACATTCATTTGGAAGAATTGAACACGAGCACTTTTTATCTTTGCTAGCGTCAGGCAGCATCCAATCACTTTTTGTTATGTATTATTGTTCGTGATAAGTGAAGGCGTACGATGATGCTGTTAAATATTTATCTGGAATTTACTGTGGTCACAAAACGTGAAACCGCCTTGCTGCACCCAGTTAGGTCAATGAAAACTATAGTACTCCGTAATAAGCTACGGAGTAATATTTTATCGTCACTCAAAAAGCCTAGCCCTAGTCATTTCTCGAATTGCAGTTCCCCTTGTAGAAAATGGGGCTCTAGACCTTTTTGTTATTCATACCATGTGAAATAACCGTCTTCATGTGTGTACTTATCTCCACAATCAGTTCTGTTTCTTGAGCTGTTAATGGTATCAAGCTATTAAAAAGCTGTGTGATTTAACAGGTTGAAGCAACCAAAACAAAGGGGAAAAATAAATCACTTTATGCCAAAGTTACTGATACCGGCATTGATCCTAAAGTAGCCGCGAAGAGACTCAACGTAGATTGGGATTCAGCTGCTGAAATTGATGAGACAGATTCAACTGACGACAACGAAGTGCCTTCAGTACTGGTATTTCCTACTGCTGATACAAATTTCAGTTGTTTATGTTAGTCTAACTTGCTCGTTTATTTCGAAAATGAGGCACTGCGCTGAAAATATTGACGAGGCTTATAATTACAAATGTTAGTCTGCGCTCCCCCTGCATATAGTTACAGATCACCTCATAGGCGATACCATTGTTTTGAGCAGGGACATTTCGTAGAAAATGAGACACTGCGCTAAAAATATTGACGAGGCTTATAATTACAAATATAACAATGCAAGAGACATTGAACGGAGTAGATAATAGCGTTTAAAATAGCATAAGTTTTTCTCTTAAGAGTAACATCGTTTTTGCTCTAAATTTGATCATCCAAAAGGAGTAAGTAAAAACAACTGCCTACGTAGTTTTTTTTTTTGGCTAAACTTGATGACGATATTCATCTTTCAATAATATACAATGTGCTGCAACTTATACGTGACGCTTACTTGGGTCGTGCAATTTCAGGGTTATGGAGCTTTGTACCTAGTCACAGCATTTCCGGTCATCATTGGGATTGCTGTAGTTCTTATTTTATTTTACAACTCCCTGCAATGATTGTAAATGTTACAGAGTATATGATTTACAAAGTGTAGAGAAATACGGGATTTTATTATATGTATTTGTTTTAGCCAACGACGTCCATCTGATTGATGTTTTAGGCATAGATTGTATTTTAAATTGTGTCTAACAGAAGTTACTTCCGATGCTTATCAGCGCAACTATATGTACATGGAAGACAGTAATTGTCGAAAGAGGATCAATGTGCGCCGGCTCAAGTTGATCTAACAAAATGTGTGCAGTCCTTACAATTAGATTCAACGGGCGTATTTACAGACGTGAGAACTGCATGTATCTCAAAAGAATTAATCTAAATTCGATCTAAAATTCAAATTGACTCGATTGAACTCGAGCCCGCCCAGCCCGTCAGCCGGATTTCATATTGAGCTGACCTAAAACAATTCAAAGTGACCAATATAAACCTCTGAAAAGATGTTGTTGCTGTTATTAATTCTTTATTACGCCATATTATTTTTACCCTTTATTTCACTCAATAAGCCCATTTTTCTTTTAAATAATTGTGAAAATAATAAATAAATTTCAATTAATCAGTCTCATCATCAAATCACAAATTTTCATGAGTACAATAAAATTTTGTAAGGCCATTCATTTGTTTTTTGTTTTTTTGTTTCCCAACCGATATCCGAACCCATTTAGGCAGACTAATTCGGTTTCGGAGTCTGTCCCGGGGTCAAGGTTTTAAACTCCTCCCAACAGGCTTGCGGGGGATCGAACCTTAGTTCTCCCTACCAAGTCTAGCCCCTGACACCACTAGACCAAGACCTCGTTGGTCGGCCACTCATTTGTGAAAGGATAAACTAAGGTTTAAAACCAACTTAAATCATGTACAAATGTACTACGGTTGTTACAGATACCATATTACTTCTAATTAATAAAAATATAAGCGATAAATTATTTCAAAAATAATATAGTAATTAATTTAATGATATCTAATGTACGTATCATAATAAACACAAATTCTTGTGTAAGTCAGGACTTAAGTCAGGGCTTACAATAAGTTATTGTAAGTCCACCTCATTTATATATGTTTATATAGCTTTTGTACTATTTAAGTGATAATTATGATTAATTGTTACTAATTTTTTTTAGTACCTTGTAAGTGACTTTAGTAGATTTGTTTCATGATTTTGTACCCTTTTAACTGCAATTTGTACTTTGGTCTCACATTAATTTTTTGTAAGTTGTGCCTTACAGGAGAATTACTGCATAATAAATAAACAAAATTTCTAGAAATTTAGCTAAAATACATAAAGCACATAATTTTATGGGTTTTTCTACGTATAGTGTACCCTTAAACTTTTTGGTTTTCTACCGTCGTGTACCCCTATTTTTTTTCACTTACACAGTGCCCCTGAACTTCGTTCCTCATTCTAAAGCGTGACATAAAGTCACTTAACCGTTAACTAAATACTAACACCGTTAGTTTAAGCTATAATTTCTCACATTTTTTAATTTTTCTTGAATTTCCCTATCTTATTTTTTTTCTTCTATTTATTCTTTTGACTTCCTCACCTTTTGCTAATCATTCCTCATTTTTTCTATAGTAATTAATTGCTCCCTCTTTTCCTAATGTCTTCTTCCTCGTGAAGAAATAGTCCAAGTGAAGGTGTTTAATTTAAAAATCATGCTTGCCGATATCTTGGAAGCAATGCGGTTCTGAAAATATGGATCGATGAATAATCCAAGGAAGTTGTATTTTAAATGTCTTGAACGTAATGAGTTTGTTATGTTGTAAACAAGGTTCAAACATTAATAACCTAGTTACGAACGATACAAATTTAATTCGTTCACAGGACCTTCGATTAGAAACAAATCACATGGAGAATTACGTACCTTGGTCCGACATGATCGAGAGCGGTGAGACGGCGTCGAAAACGGCAGGCGGCGGTCAGTGGTGGTGCAGGCGGCAGACGGCTGGTGTCGGTGATGTGTGTCTCTCGGTAGTGTTGAGGAGAGGCTAGGTTTCTCCTCTCTTTTCCCTTAAACCCTTAATTTGTGTTTTTCTTAATTGTTTGGTATACTAACGACGGTTTATTATATTTAATAAAGGCGAGAGGAGGACCGAGCTTCTTAACCTAATTAATTTAATCGGTCCGTCAACAATTAAATTAACTGGGCTACTCCCACTGGAAAGCCCAACTATTATATTTAGCTAATTACCGCATTAACTTAAGATTAGCTATAGGTCCAAAATAACGTAATAATAATTAAATACAATATATACCGTATAAAATTATTCTTACATTCTCCCACTTGGACCATAGGTACATCTTCTTATTGTTATATGCAGGTAAACATAAGTTTGCAAAGGGCGCTAAATCAACTTAATGGCTTTATCTTAATTACCTCGAGAGTCCTAAAACAACAATAGAGTAATGGCGGTTCCACATTATCAACTCAACATGGTCCCTTCCATCTACTACTGAATGCTGTCCCATGACAAATGATCCGTATAGAGGAGTAAGCATAATGGTCCCTTTAATGTCTTTAGGAAAAGACTATTTCTGTTTTCAACCACCAATCATGTGTACACATAAAATAATAATGTGAAAACAGAATAATTCGGAATATTCATAACATAAAGTTGATCAAACACAGTATCTTTTCAAAACACTAGCAATCCACATATCATAATACTAAGTGTTATTCTCAAGACCCATAAGGCTAGCATGCATCAATAATGTCTTGGGTGATAGCCCCTTAGTGAGTGGATCTGCTATATTAGCACTCGTCGAAATGTGCTCCACAGATACTGTTCTCTTCCGAACTTCCTCTTTAACTGATAGGTATTTCATTTCCATGTGTTTTATACCCTTAGAATACCTATCATTCTTCGAAAAGAAGACGGCCGCAGCATTGTCACAGAAGATTTCCAGCGGTCTTGCGATCGAGCTCAGAACGTTCAACCCCGAAATTAAGTTCCGTAACCATAATCCTTGATTTATAACCTCAAAGCACGCTACAAACTCGGCCTCCATAGTGGATGATGCAATAATAGTTTGCTTAGCACTTTTCCAGGAGATAGCTCATTCCGCTAAGACAAACACGTAACCTGAGGTGCTCTTTCTGCTATCCTCGCATCCACCAAAATCTGAATCAGTGTAGCCAATCACTTCAAGCTGATCAGAATGCCTATAAGTGAGCATGTGACTCTTAGTCCCTTGTAAGTACCTTAAACTTTTTTCGCAGCCTTCCAGTGTTCCATACCAGGGTTGCTTTGATTGCGACCCAACACACCTACTGCAAAACTGATGTCCGTTCTGGCACAGACTTGGGCATACATAAGGCTTCCAACTATTGAAGCATAAGGGATATCTTGCATTCTCTTATATTCCTCGTCAGATTTGGGACATTGCTTCAAGTTAAGCTTATCGCCCTTCTGAATATGAACTATACTGGAATTGCATCCAGTCATACTGAATCTCTCTAGTACCTTTGAGATAGATGCTTTCTGAGACAGACCTAATGTCCTCTGTGACCTGTCACGGGATATTTCTATCCCTATCACATAGGACGCCTCACCCATATCTTTCATCTCAAAGTTACTAGATAAGAAACTCTTGGTCTCCTTGAGTAAGCTCAGATCAACTCTTTGGCGATCAAAATATCGTCAACATACAGGACTAAAAAGGCAAACTTACTCCCACTGACCTTCAGGTATATACATTGATCAACAATGTTTTCCGTAAAACCGAATGCAGTTATGGTATCATGAAACTTAATATACCATTACTGAGAGGCTTGCTTAAGTCCATATATTGACTTCTTTAATAAACAGACTAGGTCCTCCTTACCGTCTTCAACAAAACCTTCATGTTGAGACATGTAGATTTCTTCCTCTAAACTTCCGTTCAGAAATGCCGTTTTCACGTCCATTTGATGTAGCTCTAGATCAAAATGAGCTACTAGCGCCAAAATGATCCTTAATGAATCCTTCTTCGAAACTGGAGAGAAGGTTTCATTGTAATCGATGCCTTCTTTCTGGTTGAAACCTTTAGCTACAAGGCGGGCTTTATGTCGCTCTATTTGGCCAAGGGAGTCGCGCTTGGTCTTAAAGACCCATTTACTGCCGACTGCCTTATGCCCTTTAGGTAGAGCAACTAATTCCCATACTTTATTTGGAGTCATAGATTTCAATTCCTCATGCATGACATCAATCCATTTATCAGAATCATTGCCTTTTACGGCTTGTGAAAACGTCACTGGATCTTTATCCAATCCTATGTCAAACTCATGCTGTAGCATATAAACCTCATAGTCATCTGAGATAGCCGACCTACGAGGTCTTGTGGACCTCCTTACAGGAGCCTCAGCTATAGGTGTATTTGCCACTTCAATGACTTCAGGAATGGCAGGAGTCACATTGATGGGTTGAGGTTCATCATCCTCATGTTGTTCCCTTGCATCGACAGCGTCGATAAGAACGTCATGATCATGATTAGGGTTTAGAGGTACAGAAATGGGAACCGAAGTTTCCTCTCTAATCTCATTGATGATGACCTCATCAATTCTCCCGCTGACTTCGCCATTCTCTAGGAATTTGGCATTTTCAGTCTCAATTATTTTGGTGCTGTGTTTAGGACAGTTAACTTATACCCCTTTGATTTAGAAGCATACCCGATGAAAAACCCGCTAATGGTTTTAGAATCGAGTTTCTTCTCCTGAGGATTGTAGATGCGTGCTTCTGCGGGGCAACCCCAAATGTGTAAATGTCTCAAACTCGGTTTCCACCCTTTCCACAGTTCAAATGGTGTCTTTGAAACTGCCTTACTAGGAACCCGGTTTGCGACATACACTGCAGTCATAAGTGCGTGCATCCACAATGATCTGGGTAAGTTTGTCATACTCATCATTGCCCTTACAGCCTCTAATAGGGTTCTGTTACGTCTTTCAGCGACACCATTCATCCAGGGTGAACCTGGCATTGTGTACTGAGTGACAATACCCAAACTTTCTAGAAGTTTAGCAAATGGACCAGGATATTGTCCTGATTCATCATATCTACCATAAAATTTTCCACCTCTGTCAGATCTGATGATTTTCACTTTCTTTCCAAGTTGCCGCTCAACCTCCTTAATGTAAAGCTCTACGTCATTTACTGATTGAGACTTTTCATACAACAAGTAAATGTAGCAATACCGTGAATAATCATCTATAAAGGTGATGATATATTTCTCTCCAAAAAAGGAGTGAACATCAAATGGACCACATATGTCTGTATAAATGATCTCTAAAAGAGCAGTGCTCCTTGTGGCGCCCCTTTTAGTGTGTTTGGTTTGCTTCCCTTTAATGCATACCACACACATCCCAAAATCAGTAAAATCAAGAGAAGGAAGAATGTTGTCTTTTACTAACAACATCATTCTTTCCCTCGAAATATGGGCCAACCTTTTATGCCAGAAGAACGCTGAGTTCTCATTCGACCTTACACGTTTCACACCAACAATACTATTATCTTTAAATAAAGTGAAAGAACCGTTTCCAAAAGTCACAGAAAAATCAATACTGTCCAGTTTAGACAATGAAATTAAATTACGAGACATTGATGGAATGAAAAAATTGTATCCTTTAAAAGTAATTTAAATCCACTACTTAATTCTAAACTAAAGCATCCTATAGCTTTAATGGATGCTTCAGACTTGTTTCCCATGAGTAGGTTTCTCTCATTTTCTTTTATGGTTCGGGTCGAACTTAAGCCCTGTAATGAGTTAGAAACGTGTACATTAGCACCAGAGTCTTATTGCCTGATGGACCTGGCATAGTGGATGAGCTTGACTTACTGCTCGTCCAGTCCTTCCTTTTGGACTGTCCCTTTCCCTTAGAGGCCTCACCTTTATGCACAAAGTGCGCTTGAGGTATGTTATGCCCTTGAGCATTACTCAGGCGCGTGGCTTCCTGAACAAGCTTATTAGCAAGTTCATCCACTGTCCATGTCTCCTTTATAGCATTGTAGCTGACATGGAATGCCTAAAACTCTTTAGGAAGTCCCTCAAAGATGAAATGCGTTAATATGGGATCCTCAACTTTAAGTTCGAACTTGAACAACTTAGTGGCAAAGCTTTGCATATGCATTATATGCTTAGTCATGTCCATTTTCTTTTCATCGTACTTACAATGAGACAGTTCAGAGAGAAGCTTTCCAATTAATGCCTTGTCAGAGGGCTCAAACTTCTCCTTAAGTTTTGCAAGATATTTCTTAGTTGTGTCACATTCAGCCTCTGTAATTGAGTTCTTAATGTCCACAACATTGACTAGATGTAGAAAGGAAAGACAGTTACCATCCTTGTCTTTCCAATCCTTATACGCCTTAAGTACTGCTGCGTCCTTCTCATAAGACTTAGGCACGGGAGGACCGTCCTTCTTCAAACAATCACTGAAACTTAACATGGACATAGAGAAAGTTACAATCTCTATCCATTCAGCGTAGTTTGATCCAGTAAGTAGAGGAACAGTCGAGAGACAAAAAAAATAGCAGCTTATTTTGAGCAACTTCATAGTTGGAAAACATGCTCAACCATTAGTCTTTGAGTAAACACACAATTAGCAATAATGAATAAGACTTGTGCAATAATTGAGAAACCTAACAATTTTGATTAAACCAAGTAAGGCATCTGCGGATAACCTATACCAGTCTAATCTCAATTAATTAAGTGTTCTACACTTTTATGGATAAATCACTAATATACGCCGGTCCACCTGCGGGTAAGACCTAAGGGCTAGTAATTTATCCTCAATACTTGCTTATTCTGACCTTCACTGTCTTAATTGAGTCCACTATGGTGTAACTCAAGCTTAATGTGAATGTCTGAGGCTTATTTAAACTTTAATGAAATCAAAGAACATGAGATGGTCCACTGCGGTGTAACTCAACTCAACTTAATAATGATTTCACTCATTCACAGTGTAATAATTCATACTGAAATTTCAATCTCTTATGAATGGAAGCGACTGTATGTGCAACCAAACAAACTTACTGAGATATTTCAAACAATTATATCGACTATAAAAGAGCGCAGCGGAAGAATACGGGAAAGCCCCACAGAAAACCCAAAAAATTTCATTGATCCCAAAAGAATTAATTAATCAATTCATTAATTTAGGGCATACGATTCAACTTGATCCGATAATATTATAAACGGAGTACTTGATCAAACGAGACCAAGCCAAAAAAAAACTTTAATATACGGAGTAACTACTAACCACAAGCAAAAATAAGGCTTGAATTAGCAAAACTAAAAATAAAAACCAAAAAGCAGCAAAGACCAAACCACCATCATCATCATCATTACACTTGCATGCATACATTTACACCACATTATATGGATGATCAGTGTTATTTATATAGATTATATACCCCCGGTTTAGTCGCATTTAGCTGCATTTATTCGAGTTCACTACTAGTTTTATGAGCTATTTGTTATATTTCTCGATACTGCTGCCTTTCATTCATATTTTGCAGGTTTTGGTGGTTTTGAGCCAAAACCCGAGGCATTTGGAGCTAATTCAAGATTCGCGACCACGAGACCAAGCTCGAGCTTAATCGGAAGCTCGGGAAGGCGATCAAAAGACCAAAAGACAATAAGTGACGAGGAAGATAAAGGCCCAAAGTCTAAGGGCCAAGCAATGGACAAAGGAGAAGGCCCGGCCCAGGCCAAGGGACCGGTCGGTCGGGCAGGCCGGCGGCCGGCCGGCCGGCTCCAGGGTTTACTCCGTCGGTTTTGTTTAATTCGAGTTTATTCTTTTAGGAAACTTATATAAACACCCTAGGTCGTACATCATAAGACTTATGCTTTATTTTCACATTCTAGGTTAGGTTTTAGTTCTACTGCTTAGTTTATTCTCTCTTTTACAAACATTCAAAGTTCTTTAGTTTAGTGCAAGATTGATTTCATTGTAACTGCCGGTACTTCGATTGATTCAGGTTTTATTTCAATTGCTTTTATTTCTTCCATAATGTTTATTCTTATTGATTGTGTTGTTTGCCCTTTGATTATGTCTAGCTAATTTTATAATTAGGGTTTAGGGTGATTTATGAGATTGGTTCAGGAACATGTTTTAATTGCTTATTTTGATTGAACTTGTGCAAGTTGATTTCTTCCTACGCGTTTTATTATCAATTGAATTTAGGGACGCCTTTATTGAATTGAACTTAGGTTGTTTCAGTTTAAGATCGAAAGTTTAATCAAACTAGACTCACGCGTATTTGATAAGTTAAGTTTAGTAAGTTGCGAGAGCCCGCTAAATTTGCTTAAGGTTAATATTGACTCGAGAGAGCATTTTCCTAAACCTAGTCACTTGCATAGCTCCAATTGATTGATATTTCCTTTTGAGTTGAGTTCCTGAATTAGTGTCACATTGATCCCGATGCCCTAATCTCCCTTTTATATACTTTTACACACTCTTTTGTTTATTGTGCTTAGTTTAGTCTTATAAAACTCCGACTTTATTACCTTGAGATTGACCTAGTTTTAGCTAAGCATCCTTTTGACTGCCCGTTTCTCTGTGGATTCGACCCTGCTTACCGCTAGCTTCTGTTAGTTGTTTGTTTAGGTTTTATTTTGATTAGGCGTGACGATTTAGCCTCATCAATGGCCATTAATAAAAAGAAACAACAGCAACAATACATCACTAATAATTAAATCTCCAAAAATTCCTAAGCCATTAAACCAAAAGCACCGACCAACAATGAAAGCACGGCGTCATCATCTCAAAGCCAAGAAATCCAAAACGAAACACCTATTCACGGCTGAAAAACAACCAAAATCTGCCCAAAAACTCCGACTAAACTCCGGCGAAAACAGAGCCCAAAACAGACCCAAAACGAGCCAAAACTGACCCAAAACCGACAACCTTAAACGACCAAAAATAGAGTCCGATAATCATCGATAAGTTTCTAAACACAACAAGGCTTTGATACCACATGTAAACTAGGTTCAAACATTAATAACCTAGTTACGAACGATACAAACTTAATTCGTTCACAGGACCTTCGATTAGAAACAAATCACATGGAGAATTACGTACCTTGGTCCGACATGATCGAGAGCGGTAAGATGGCGTCGAAAACGGCAGGCAGCGGTCAGTGGTGGTGCAGGCGGCAGACGGCTGGTGTCGGTGATGTGTGTCCAGGGTTTTAAATATCGGTATCGGTTGTGATCGCGGTTGCGGTCGCGGTGTCTCGGTATCGGGCCTGAACCGCATGTCTCGGACTATAACTCGCTCGTCGCGGTTGATTTTTGTTTTAGAAGCTTTTTTAGCGATATTAATATAAAAATATATTCATGATGTTATATTATGTCTAAATATGGACAAAACAATATTTTTAAGAGTGTAATGAAAATCTCGGTCGGTAGGATATATGTGTTCAGACGTTCAAACGGTGAAATAATATAAATTGAAGTAGTTGGCTACTTATGAAAATCAAAAGAAGGAAGTACTTGGGGTTAGCCCCAAATCTATATCTATATCTATATCTATATCTATATCTATATTATATATTAAAAGATAATCCCCATAAGTGTTTTCATGGAAAACCCTCAAAAACATACACTTTTTTCCCCTTATTCCGCCACGTCATCTATTGGGGCCCACGTCCGCATTGACTTTCCGGGTCAAATTCTCTACCTAATCGTCTTCCCATTGTTTTTTCAGCTTCCTTTTCCTTTCAAATTTTGAGTATACGAAAAGACCATAATTGAATATCATAATTGAAGTCCATCATTCATTTGCTCGCATTCAATTGTCCGTGTTAAACAACATTCATCTCAACATGGCTGTTTTTTTTCTCCGGCTTTCATTCTCACCGTTCACGTCGTACAACATTAGAGTGCCCGACAAACAAATTAAACCAAAAAATAGACTACTCAATTGGTATGTACTTACTAAAATAAAATGCAAAGTTGAAATAATACAATTGAAACTAAAAAATATTCATCAAGCAGATGTAATAACACAAAAAATTTAATAATTGTAAACAAAGAATCAAACTTTTCAACTACGTCGTCTTTTATTTCTCATTACATTATTATTATTATTTTTGAATTAATTATTTTGTGTCAACTAATTAATATAAAGAAAACCAAAAGACATAAGTTATTACATTATAAAATCATGCATCAATTCTATTAGTTTAAAAATTTCAAAACTTTCAAAGTCATGGTAAAATTATTTCAATAATTTTTATAAATTTATATTTAGACACATTTTACTTTTGACTTTGTAGCTTTGATTTTAATATGTAATATAGATATAAGATATAAGATATAGATATGTAAATATTTACATATTTATTTATAATTTATAGTCAATGTTGACTACTAGTTGAATGGCCCGTGCGATGCACGGGTGTTAAAACATTGATTTTTATTTTTTTGGTGGTTGTGTGTCTTTCAATACAATTTTGTTGATTTTTTTACAATTTTGGTTGTGTTTTTTTGTGGTTTATGTCGTATTCGGGATTTTTCTTTTTCTTTTTATTATTCATTATTTCATCCGAAATAACAGAAATCATAATATTTCTTCTTCAATTGATTTTTTGAGCACATGATTTAGTTTGACTATTAACTGAAATGATGTCAAATATTATTTGTCGTTTTACAGAAGAGATCGTTTCATTTTAAAATATGTTACGGAGTATTTATTTATTATGGTTATGGCAAAAGTTTCTGTTGTAAAAAGATGGACACCGCATAGTTCTTGATGTTTTGTCGGTTTCTGTCAATATGTCGTTAGTTTGTATTATTATATGCTTTTTATAATTTATCCTTTACTTTAGACCAGACCCATGCAAGAGTCACACTAACTAAGTCATCACCCAATTTTATTCTTAATCATATACTCCGTATTAATTATCTTGACCTATATATATCCTACAATACAAATTGTTCTGACATAAATCATCGACCTAATCATCTTTTTACTTTTTCTACCCCTTCTAAATTTCTTCTTTTTGTTTTTTATCATCAAATCTTATAAATTTTCTTTTTTATTCAATTAATAATTATATGATAAATATTATTAATTTTACCCCTTCTTAAATAGATTAAACAAATTGTAGACATAAAGTTAACCTAAAAATTAATTAATTTTTGCCAAAGTTACACGTGGTGCATAAACCACATCCTCACCTTTTTTTAGAATTATAAAATTAAATTAAAATCAATCCATCTTCTTTCTTTTCCCAAACCTTCATCTTCATGTCTTCAATAAAATTATTCGACCCCCTTTTTTTGTTTCCTTATTTATCATCACCAAGATCAACACATTTTCACTCCTGTAGTTTTAACAGTTTTAAAGCCCATGCGATGCACGGGTTTCAATAATGTGTATTTAATAATTTATTCATGATTTATCGTTTTTAATTTGGATTCAGTACAAATATTAAAAAAAAAATCAATAAATATGAAGAAGGGTTATTGATATCATGTTCATTGTAATATATAAAAAAATATTGAGGAATATAGAATTATATAAATGTAAAATGTTTATATAAATTTGTACAGTTTTTAGCTTATTTATGAATTACGGAGTATGATATTAAGTTGTCGTTATTATTTTCATAGTATTTGTATTTCATTACTAATTATACCTAAATTTTCTTAGTAACCTTGTTTGTGACTTTAGTTGATTAATTTTATATTCCTATACCCCTTTAACTATGATTTCTTCTCTTTGATGCACGATAAATTAGTTTGAGATTGTCTCAAAGAAGACTTAGCTTTGAATTCAACTTTTTTTTAGAAGAGTTTTATTTAAATATTTGTACCTTATAGAAAAAAAAAATTAATTGCTTTAAATTTTATTAGATTATAAAAATATTATTTTTATAAATTATCAAATAATTATGGTAACCGTTACCCATGAGCTGTTCAATTTATATGAAGAAGTAAATGTATCTTGTTGAAAATAATATAATAAACTTTCTAATGTTTTATAATTAAAGATAATCAGTACATCATGTATATCTCTTTTACCTTTCACGATACATATTCGATTGATTTTGTAGTCAAGTTTATTCAATGAGTACCTCAGATCTTGAACTTAAAATATAAATCTGCAATATACAAAGGGAAAAAAGATCATTATGAATTCAATCAAGCTATGGTTAAATAACAAACATGATAATTAAGAAATAAACTTTTTCAAAATTAATACACATATCAAATCAAATACACGTAAAAAAATTAAAAAAACACAAATCGTAATCATAATTAAAACATAATAAACTAAAACTATTTAACCCGGTACCTTGGAAGACAAAGCTACAGTTTTTGATATATATATACACACAAAAAAGGTTTGAAGACTTACCTAAAAAAATATCTTATGTATTATAATTAAACAAATAAATTATGTGTCATATAATTGTTTCTTTCCAATTTTTTATTTTATTGAATGCGAATTATTTAATCTATTTTTCAAATGATTTTTTTTATCTTATGTATTATAATTAAACAAATAAATTATGTGTCATATAATTGTATCTTTCCAATTTTTTATTTTATTGAACGCAAATTATTTAATCTATTTTTCAAATGAATTTTTTTAGTGGATGAAATACTTTGATATTTATAGTCATTTGATAGCATTTTTCGTTTCGAAAGTAATGATGTTATTTTTATATTATTTCGACAAATACATTTTATGAAACATAGTAATCAAAGACTTAGCTAAAAACTTTCTAATGTTTTATAATTAAATAAGGGAATTATTTCTCATATAATTATTTCTTTCCAAATTACTATATTTTCACAATTTAATTTATTTTTTAATGTAATTTTATGATTGGTCTAAATCTCCTTGAATTAAGGAGAGCTCACGAAAAAAGCCTCTTTTACTTATATATATTGATTTTTTATATTTGCAGGAATGAGTCGGAGAATAACAAAGCTCATAATGATTACAAGGTATAATCTATGTGTAGATTATTCTATTAATTAACCTTATTTTATTTTTGAGGAAAATTTTGATAATTATTTTTAATGAGAGGATAAATACAAGGTGGATCAAATTTATTATTTTATAGTTTTCAGAATATTAAAAGTCATGCATCAAATATTTTAATAATGTTTAAAATTTGTAAATTTAGATATATTTTGCTTTTGATTTTGTGACTTTGATTCTTTTTTTTTCCTCTAATGTTATTTTATAGTACAATGTTAACTAATTTTTATTTTTTCAAGAACAAATCGAATAAAAAAAATCCCCAATTACCAAGGTATAATCGATGTGTTGCTAATTTTTTGTTAATTATTTTTGAATGAAGGGATAAAGCCAATGCAGATTATTTGATATTTGTTTCAGTAATCTTTGACTTTATTTATTAACTTTAAATGTTTAAGAAGAGTATAAAAAAATAATTGTGATGTATTTTTTTTTTTTATCAAGGCTTAATAGTATGAAAGGAGATGAATAAGATAAATATATTCATTTAAATTGTTATTTCTACACAGTCAAAAACTATGAGATATTATAATTTTTTAATGTGATTTTTATAGTAATTGTTTTAAAATTATATATTTTACAATATCATAACCTTACACTGGAAACAAAAAAATATATTGTCATTATTTTTTATTTACTTGACTTTCTTATAACTAGAATGATTTTAAAGTCATCATCTAATAATAATTCATTTTTTCCCTTAATTTTTCATTTTTTAAAATGTATTTTAACAAATTAATTAAAATAAAAGAACCAAAATACAAGAATCATTCTTTCAAAAAATTACAAGAATCATTCATTGAGAAAATTACAAGAATCATTCATTCATAAAATTGATACATTAATTTAGTTGGTGTGAGAATTAAAAAATTTCAAAGGTCATGAAATAATAAAATCATTATTTCTCATCCATTTATCTTTAAATGCTTTTACGTTCTTAATTTCATGTTTTTATTTTGTTTCGAGAATTTATATTTATTCTAATAGTAACTATTTATTTTATATGTGTTCAGGACTATTCTTAAAATTACAAAATTTGATGATGATTATTATGAAATAAGTTCTAAATTATATTTTATAAATTAATCTAAACATATTCGAAATATATGAAAAAAAAACATACAATAAGTAATCTAACATACCTACTTAATATAAATATCATATTAAGCTTGATGTATAAAAATGAACATATACTTTTTTAAATGTGAAAAGTGCTCGATGAATTTCTCAAAAACTATTGAAAACTTCTTTGAAATCATTTTAGTATTATATAAATAAGAAATGTATCCACCATTATACGTGACTATAAAAAATTGTATCTCCGGCCTATTCGAATGCACGCAATATGTTTGATCTTTATTCTTAATTATTATTGTAACAACCCGATTTTCGTGACCTAATTAAATTTAGGCGGAAATATTAATTACGTACTTTGTATTACAAAACCAGCTGCAATCGTCTTACAACTCAAAATACATAATCAGAGTTATAAATATCCATGGTTATTAATTTAGCATCTCTCAAAATGCAAAAGAAGACCATCAATCCCCAGATGTTCATAGTCAATTAACCTCGGGTTACCTACGTATATCCCGTAAGACTCGATTCCATCCCGCACACGCTAAGCCATATAAACCCATAGCAAGTAAAATATACGGAGTAACATTATTATTATATACATGTGTAATTACAACATAACACACATAAAGCATCTACATAACACATGATTATTAAGACTTAAAGCATTTCAAATTATATTTTAAGCATACCTCATTACAGTTTCATATAACGTAATAACATGATATATAAAACTTGATACATTCTGATCGATATATAATGCATTAATAATGATCAATTAAATAAACAAATTAACAAGAAATATAAATCCAGACAAGAAAGGACGACACAAGCGATGAAAGAAAGACACAGAAGAAACGACAAACAAAGCGCCACAAAGAAGACACAACAACAACTAAGTGAAGGAAACTCACAAATTATGAAAACAATAAAGAAAAATTAAAAATGGAACGATGTGTAACTTGGAACAACTCACAATAAAAAGGACACAGTAGTAACATTCCTCCACATTTTTAGGACACAATATTAGTTTTTTCTCATTTAATAAAACATGTCTTCAATATATACATAAACAATTTCATAATTGTCCTTAGGAGTAAAAGTCCATTAATTTTGAGCTCTAACTCTTGGTGTTATGATTTGCGCTCATCTTAGCATCAAAGGCGCAGTTGCACCTTTGCGGAAAATTTATGATTTCATTAATTGTCCGATTGTGTAGTACATAATATGTAACATGCAGTCGACATAATATGTGACATTTTCGATGTTTAAAGCCTAAAATTCATATTATGTCTATCAATTTAAGATATTATTTTGAAATTTTAGATGGAAATTAATCAGTATTAGTGACTATAATATTTACATGCACAAACACAACTGATACAACCCACAAGAAATACGTATTGAAATGTGAGCGACTCGATCCGTGGATTCCACGGGGCACGCCACTAGTTATATTATATAAAATTAATTAATAAACAAAAAATAATTTTATTTGATTAGTTTGATAATAAAATAGAGTAAAAATTACGGATTAATAAGCAACAAATATACAAAACAATAGTCACGTGTTCACTCTAACAAATATGCAAAACAAATTGGTGGGGTAGCTAAATAAAAACACACAAAAATCAATAAAAGAAAAAAAGAAAAAAAAATCAACACATATAAAGTCACGTGTTCACTCTAACAGCCACAAAAAAAAAATTAGTCATAAAACCCATCCCTAACCTCTTCATCCCCAACCTCTCACCCAAAAAAAAAAATTGAAAAAAACAACCAAATTTCAGAGAAAAAAATGTCAAAAGTAAAAAGCAAATCACCGAGATTTGTGGTCAAATCGGCCGAGATTGCCGATTCCCGAGTTGACTCGGTGAACTCGGCCGATTTTGGGTCCTTTTGAAATGACCCGTTATAACTCGCCGGATCTCGTCTCGTTGACCACCGAGTCCGAGACTTCTCGGCCGAGACGAGTCAACTCGGCCGAGTTTTTGAACCCTGTGTGTGTCTCTCGGTGGTGTTGAGGAGAGGCTAGGTTTCTCCTCTCTTTTCCCTTAAACCCTTAATTTGTGTTTTTCTTAATTGGTTGGTATACTAATGACGGTTTAGTATATTTAATAAGGGCGAGAGGAGGACAGAGCTTCTTAACCTAATTAATTTAATCGGTCCGTCAACAATTAAATTAACTGGGCTACTCCCACTGAAAAGCCCAACTATTATATTTAGCTAATTACCGCATTAACTTAAGATTAGGTATTGATGTGTCATATATTTACGTATATATAGCCCCTTGATCACGAGCTTTACTTTGCGTTTCCCGTGCTTTTACATGCGTTTCGCTTCCTATTTCGCTCCGTTTTGGCCCTGCTGCGTTTTTGTGTCTATATTGCAGGTAAACGCGCGTATTTGGAGTTTAGGATGCTATTCGGGAGGTTTCGTGAAGTTTCGTAAAGTTTCGTGAAGTTTCGAGGTGATTCGAGTTGGTTTCGTCGCGTTTCGCTTGCGTACGAGCCTCGTTTCACTAATTGAAGGTGTCCCGGGACCTTGGGACGGGATTTGAAACTCATATGATCATCCTAAGCCTTGTCCCTACCCCTTGGGACGACGTAGACCTCGTCCCTATGCCTTGGGACGAGAAGAAAGCAAAGAAAAACTAAGGAAAGGAAAGTACAATTTGAAGCTCTCAGCTGAACACCACGGGACAAGTTGGTCCCGGTCGGGGTGGTGGGTGTCCCGGTCGGGATGTCCATCCCAGACCCCAGGGACGACTTGCGACGCCTCGTGTGCTTAAATTAGATCGTCTATTTGAAGGCTTTCTTGATTATATTTTTGGACGAATTTTTTACAGCATTCTCTAGACTCTTTAAAACTAGTTTCTATCAAAAATTTAGGGGTTGATTAATTTTCCTTCATGTACTTTGAATTCCCGACTCGGATTGCTCTAGTTTTATCGTCTATTTGGTTTTTGTTGTCGAATTCATCCTTTGTTTCATCAAAATTCTGATTGGTATTATCAACTTCTTCTCCTCTTTTCATTGTGATTTCATTTTATATTGGTTGTGATCATGTATTCATCTTTCTCTATTGCTTTTGTTATCATTTCCGCCATGTGTGAGTAGTTTTCTATCTAGGGAGAAGGGTGAATCATGGGTGTTGGTCTTGGTTGTGGTTTGTGATCATTTGAGTTAGGTTTTCGCTTTTGCTCTGATTGTTTTTGCTTGATTGTGTTTGTTGAATCCTTGATCACGTTTTAGCAAACTTTTAGCACCCCCGAACTTAAGATCGAGAGACTAGTTCGAGGAGAGGCGCGAGACAATCACTAGGACCCTCAATTGTAAGTTGCGAGAGCCCGCTTTTGAGACCTAAAGGTAGCTTAAGACCGAGAGGACGAGCTATATCCTTAGCATGCGCGATTACCTACTCTACCCGGTCATCATCCTTAGCCTAGACTTACCCTTGCCTAGCCCGACTTCCTAGACTTCTTTCCTTATCGTTAAACCCTTTATCCTTTTTACTCTAGCTCTAGTAACCAACCAATCACTTGAACCGAGATTAGAATCACCCAAAATAACCAACATAAGCGACCTTCTCCCTGTGGATTCGACCCGACTTACCCTTGCTACCTAGTAGAGTGAGTTTGGATTATTTTTGATTAGGTGACGCGACTAAGCCTATCAGGTATAGGTCCAAAATAACGTAATAATAATTAAATACAATACCGTATAAAATTATTCTTACATATGTGACTTTCAAAAGAGCATATCGATCCAGAAATTTCAGAACCGCATATATTCCGTTACGTCTGCAAGCTTTATTTTTAAGTTGAAGGCCATCAACTGAATTATTTCTCCACGAGTAAGAAGACATTAGAAAAATAAATAAAGGAATAAGTATTAGTGTATTACTATAGAAAAAAATGAAGAAGGATGAACAAAAGTGGGTGTCACAAGAATAATAGAAGAAAAAAAACGGAAAAATAATAAGTTTGGAGATTATAAAATGTGGGAAATCATAGCTTAAACTAACGATATGAGTATTTGCTTGGTTAACGGTTAACTATATTTAAGTCACGGTTTAGAATGTATATTTCATTGACATAAATAACCTTTCACGAAAAAATTTATATATCTGATGATATAGTCTTCAAAACATAAATTTTCTCTATTTTATCAAAAGTAGAAATTGACCACATACGCGATATTACTCCATACTTAATTGATTCTACCAAAGTTAGTGTTCCATATGTTCCTCATTTATGCTTGAAGTCTATTCTTCTGAAAACATTGTGTTTGTGGAACCCCCCATTTTTAAAAAAATACAAGTATATAATGATTCATATGACTGGGATTAATAATATTATTAATCCCAGTCATATTATAGTTATACTACACTATAAGACACTATCAATACTTCACTATAGTTATACTACACTTCACCCCCACATACAACATTATACATCTTATTTAAGTTTTTGTCATTATTATCAATTATATACGATATTATTTTAATGCTACGACATTCACTAGCAAAGTAGCAAAAAATTACATAAATTAATTTATTTATTTTTATTTATATTTTATCGTAACCGGTAAAAATTTGTCTCTGATGTACATTTTTTTTAATAAAATATCGTAACGTTTCACGTATAATAGAGTTACATTTGAAGTAATGTACAATTACTTTTCAAGTTAAATAAATAGGTTACGTTTGAAAAATAATATAGTTACTTTTGAGTTGTCTCATACTATGAGACGGATGCACCATAGAATTTGTATAATAATATATGTTCCATGAATGATATGACTCATGATATCGTACATTGACTTCACTTAGACTATCCTCATTGAAGATTTCTTTAATTGGGTCATGACCCCTTTAATTCAAGGTCATGACTTCCACTTAATTTTACCTTCCCATTGAAGAGATCATGACTTTATTTTTCCAACTATTTCCACTATTTTAACAATGTTTCTTTTGTTACTTTTTTCAGGTATTCAACTAATTTTCTTCATAATTGTAATAAATGTTGTGCTTTAAATTTACAAAACAAATACTCCGTATATATCTATTTTATTGAAGTTTTTTTTTTTTTTGGATTTTGTTTGTACGAAAAATAAAAATGTGATTTTCAATATCAAAAATAGAAAAAAAAAACTTTATCGTTTTATTCCATGATTTAATAGATATCGAAATAATCTTTTATAAGAGCAAAAAGATAAATATGGTAATGATAAAAAAAAAAAAAAAAAAAAAAAAAAAAAAAAAAAAAACTCTAAACAATATCAAGATTGGTCTCATTTTGTAGGTCTTAAAAATATTAACATCAGTATACTCATATTTTTATTATTATTATTATTATTTTTGGCAAAAAAAAGCCATTTAAATTGCAAGTAGTTAATATGAAAAAAAATATCAAAAGTCTCCATGCAAGTTTCAACTTAAAATGACATTTTGTCTTTTAGAGGGACACTTGTCACACATCCTTTTATTCATCATTTTACATTAAAAAAAATGTTTTCCTCCCACCAATCAATAAATGACACTTGGCAAGATACACCCAACTCAACTTGGGTCACTCAGTGACTCAGGTCGGGTCATTTTGCTTTATTTAACCCAATTGTCATATTATTAAGCCACTTTAATTGGGTCATGATCCTCTCTAATTTGTTCAATGGGGATAATCTTATGTTTACTTCAATTCTATTTATAATATGGTCTTTTTTTTCTTTGTAGTTGAAAATTGAAATGCACTCTGATTGTAGCAAAACTAATGTATAGTAGTCACTCTATTTATATCCATTCACCTCACGATGCTACCGCGTATTTGTTGAGACGTGTTTTATAACAATGATATCTAAAGTTGCACATTATCAAAAATTATAAAATTTAAATTTTACTCCCTCCATCCCAAATTAATTATCCTCTTTTACCAAAATGCTAGATTTAAGAAATTTATAAAAAAGTCACAATCATTTCTTAATTTTCACAATATTTACCTATAATTCCAATTTTACTCTTATACTACTAATATGGGTGGAAGGGCTTGGTAGAAAGTAGAAGAGTAGCAATCAAGGAAATTGCAATCCCCACAATAAGTGATCTAAAGGTAATTTAGTAATTTTTCCAAATAGGACAATTAATTTGGGATTTTTCAAAAACCAAAAAGGGACAAGTAATTTGGAATGGAGGAAGTAATATTCTATTTAAAAAGATAGATCAAACAAGATCACACAGGACTACATTGTCGCTTATATATCACGGCACCCACAATATCAGAGATTCTTTAAACTCATAAATAGTAAATAGTGATAAATAGTGTTATGGGGTGAGTGGATTTGAATGGAGCGAGTAGTATAGTACACCAACAGTTAGTCTTCTTAAATCTTAAGACGGGTTTAATATGATTTTTTGACTCAATTTCCTTCGTCTTTTTACGATAACATTTTCAACGATTAAATTTTCTTCAAAAAGTGAAAAAAACAAGTAAAATGCTAATTTCAAATGATAAGAAGAGTTTATAAAAATTAAATTGTACACATATTCTCAATCATAAAAATATAAAAATTAGTTACTACGGAGTACATTTTAATATATTATGTTATCATTTATTATCGAATTGCTACATATTTTTTAAATATAAAAATGAAAAATTATATATATTTATATTTCAATTTAATATCTACGGAGTACCATTTAATATTATTTTCTTTGAGAAATTAGCTCATTTTCATTTCATTCAAAAGATAGCTCATTACATAATCACATTACCCATTTAGGCAATTCAAAACATCACTATCATCCTCTTGACTCAAAGAATGCACTATTCTAATGCTAACATCAAATTTGATTCTCTTGACAATACTATCACTCGAATTCGCCCATCCTTCAAAAATCCTAGTATTCCTCTCAGCCCAAATAAAATACATGCCCCCCATCAAACAGGAGTAGTTCTTGTGTAAAACCGTACTTACGTTAATATAACGTAAGTTACACATGAAAGTTATTAAAAAAACAAAAAACAAAAAACAAAAAAAAAACAAAAAAAACTAAGAGTATCCACCCTCGTGTGAGAAGGTCTTACAATAAATTTATTGTACGACTTGTCTTACATGAGAATTAGTGATCAAACAGCTACTAATCCACCCTGACTTCCACGTTTTCAAACGCAGACAATGTTTGGCCATCTATGGTTCATATCGCAAACTTCGAGGCCTCCTTGTAAGACCAACCCACAGCCATAATTGTTGCATAATTGAGGTTGAAAATCGACACCCAAAGAACAAATGATCATGGTCTTCATATCCGTGCTTACATAGAACGCACCAATTTGTCAAGTATAGCCCACGTCGGCGCAGGTTATCAACAGTAGGCAGGAGCCTCTGCATAGCCATTTAATATTAACATGTTTTCAGAGTATTAAAAATATAAGTACAGTGATCATAACATATTATACAATTATGCTAACATATTGAATAGATCTAGTAACATATTTTTCCGTATGATGTATTGACAAATATCTTGTGATGAAAACTTTTTGTTTCCCTAAACAAACATTTTGTTATTTATTTACTCAGCGGTTATTGGGGTAGCAAAAATTCGTATCTATTCTTTTGTGTTTAGGTAGCGACCGCCACCCTTACTACTAGGTGAGTCCGTCCCTGGTAGATACTTGTTTTGGACGGTCAAAATTTTATATTGGAAAAAAAAAGCACGTCATATATAAAGTTGTAAAGGGCTATTATTATGAGTATTATTACTCCGTATAAGAAAGGAGTTGTGGTTATGAGGGTTCGAACCTTTGATCTCATATCTCTTAGCTTGTCAGAAGTTATCATGGTTGTTAGAGCTGGTTACAAGTAGGGGTGTTCATTAACGGTTCGGTGCACCGAACCGTTAATTTTTACGGTTCGTGCACGGTTCGGTTCGGGAAAAATCCATACCTAAACCGAACCATTAAGAACGGTTACTTTACGGTTCGGTTCACGTTTTTAACAGTTCGGTTATGCGGTTCACCGCGAACCGTTTACTCTATCAAATTAAAAGAAAAATCAAATTAATTATCTATTACAACGCACTTTAACAACATATTAACGGTGCAAAATAAAAACGATAAATCACAAATGTTTAATCTAATGTACCATTATGAACTAAATTATACTCCGTAGTAGATAGAAAATTTATCAATGTTATAACTCAAAAATGCGTATTGAACACTAACAAAGCAATAAAAGTTAAAATTGAAGCGAGAGTGGTGCATATGAGATTTTATGCTACGAGAATGAGGCTTTTGAGTGTTTGAAAAATGGGGTAGAATAAACAATTGATATTTGATATTTGATGAAAGTTGTAAAGTTAAACTTTATGCTTTAGTTTGTATAAATAAGTATAAATTATTTATATATTTGCTCTTAATGGTTCGGTTCGGTTAACCGTTAACTCAAAATTCCGAACCTAAACCGAACCATTAACGGTTAATTATAACGGTTCGGTGCACCGAACCATTATGTCTTAACGGTTCGGTTCATCGAACCTATAAAACGTGTGGTTCTCGGTTTTTTCGGTTCGGTTTTTTTGCACACCCCTAGTTACAAGTCTTGTATATATACATTTAATTCGTTCTTCTCTCTCATAAAGTCTCTCAAGCTCTCAAATTCAACATTAATGGAGATCGATAACTCAATCTCATAGGAGTAAATAAAATACTCTTATTATTAAGGTTTTGTTTATATTCTAACTTCTTTGTCAAACTAAATAATCTTTAACTACGGATTAATTATGATTTTCACTATATGTATAACAATTTACCAATTTCTTGACAATCAAGCTACATTTCCTAGGTATTACTCCCTCCATCCCAAAATAATTGTCCCATTTTACTTAAACCTTGGATTTAAAGAATTTAGAAAAATGTCACTCTTCTCTCTTAATCTTGACAATATTTTTTTATAATTCCAATTTTACCCCTAAATTAATATAGGTGAGAGAACTTGTGCACATACAATATTTCCACAATAAGGATAACCTAAAGGTAATTCAGTAATTTTTCCAAAGGACACAATTATTTTGGGATTTTTCAAAAACCAAAAAGAGACAATTATTTTGGGATAGAGAAACTATACTGTAGCATTCTACCTAATTCCCAACATAAGAAAAATCTTTTCTGACTTCAAAGCAGACAAATACGAGTAAAATTTTGCATGAATATTTAAGTATGATTTTGTCTTCCAAACTTTGAGGTGGTCCTCCCAATTTTGTCTATTATTGTACAACTTTTTTTTTTGCCAAGCTGTATGCAATTTAGGAAGAATCAAATAACTTTTCTGTTACGGAGTAGTATTGCCTGCTTAATTGTTTTGTTGTAGTCCCCCCACATTATATACTCTCACTTGTTATAAGTCTATAAATAGAAACATGTACACTTAAGCACCATATCAATCAATAATAAATATCAACACCCTAAACCCGTTGTGCATTTTTCCTAAATAAGCTATCGAATTGTTTGTTTAGATCGGGCAAGGGCAATGACTGCGACGAAGGAAGTACTAAACCCTAAAATGAAGGACGTGAGAATTCCACCAAAGCGAGGGCAAATTAAAGTAGGAATTATGCGTAACTTAATGAATGTTATACTCGTAGCACCGAAGGCTAGAGAACAACCATCAAAGGCTACGGTAGTCCCTAGCGAGTCATTAAGCCAATAAATGATGAAGCTAGTAAACTACGGAAGTACGGAGTACCATGTAATATACATTATTTTTAATGTAGATACGAATTATATATTTTGATATACTTTGTGTTGCAAAATTGTATGTATATCTTCATAATTGTTGAAATTAAAGTATTTTCATCAAAATATCATGAGATTTTGAAAAATAATCTCATAATCAAAACATTTAGATGATTATCCATGAAATTGTTTCTTTAATTAGCAACTTAACATGTGCCCCAGCACATGTTAGAAAAAACCCTTAATCTATTTACATTAGGAAAAATTCTCTTCTTTTCAAAAAGTAATACTCCTTTGTTCCGGTCATCTATCTATATCTATATTAATTATATATAACAAAAACCATCTCACACAACTTTTCCCTCCAACTTTTTTTTACCCTTTTATTTTATTTTATTTTAACCTTCTATTATATTTCTTTTTTTATTATGTCATATAAGTAATTCAATATCTTCTATGTACAATAAAATATTTTTTTATTTATATCTCTTAAACATTTCATTTTTATTTAATCTCTTTTTAATATAACATTTTAAGCGCGTTTCACCATATTATTATAATAAATGATGAATTTTAAGACAATGTATTGCGATACTATGATCGGTTTTTGCCACATTATGTTATATTTTAAAAATAATTTATAACTATATTTGTATAAAAAAAAATTAGATGTTTCATTATTCTAATTGGTTTGTTACAATTTTCAACGATTCTATCATCTAAATTTTGATAGTTAATTAAGAAAAATCAAAATTGACACTTTTAAACATATTAAACGGGTTAATTAGAAGACAATTACGGGTCGAATAAGCGGGTTACATGTTAAATTAATACGCGGTCGGGTAAAATACAGTTTGTTGTATTTTGGGTCTAAGAATACATGTTTGTTTAGGTTGCGTTTATATTATTACTACGAAATATTTTTATATTAATTTAATATTTAACTCAATTACCAAAATTTTCAATTAACTATTAACTTATTTTTGTACATCCCGTGCATTTATGCACGGATATTATGCTAGTTTGTCTATATTTGCCTTTTACACGTTTATCAACACCATTTTTGCTTACTTATTATCATAATTAAAATAATACAAGTAGTTGTAAAAATCTGATAGTCTTGATCTACTCATAAACCAATATAACAAATCATATGGCTATTTTGTATATGATATATTAGGAATTATATTGAAATTTCTCATCTATATTGAATAGTGTTCCAAAAGCAATTGTATAATTCACCGAAACGCAAGAAGTAATATAAATTATATAATGTTACTCAAGAGATATTCATATTTTTAGTTAAAAAAGCGACCACTTTGATGTGTATTATGTCTAGGGGTGGCAATGAGCTGAGCCGGCTCGTAGAGCCCTCGGGCTCGGCTCGAGCTCGGTCAAATATGAGCCCGAGCCGAGCTCGATCCCTAGCTTTTGAATACGAGCTCGAGCCCGAGCCCTATAGAGCTCGGCTCGATTAAGCTCGACTAGGCTCGAAATTTTTTATAGCAATAAAAAATTAAAAATATAAATAAATTTCCTAAAAATTACAAAGTCACAAGTCACAATTTCTATTCTAAACGTTCATATTGCCTATTGAATTACTTTAAATGTGTTATAAAGCTCGAACTCAAAAATATTACACGAGGCGAACTCAGCTCGAGCTCGGGCTCGAAAAAATTATACGAGCCGAACTCGAGCTCGAGCTCTAAAAAAGGTTATACGAGCCGAGCTCGAGCTGCAATTTGAAAAGCTCGTTGAGCTATGAGCCGAGCTTGAGCTCAAATAATTTGATATGAGCCGAGCTCGAGCTTAAGTGAGCTCGGTATCGGCTCGGCTCATTGCCACCCCTAATATTTATGTCAATAATTGAGTAATAAGCACTAAAGTGATGACTAATTAGGCACAAATTATCCATCACACGCGTATAAGTATACAACCGTCTTATAATATAGAATTATATTGCTCCTATTGTACTGAAATCAAACATGAGCTAAAAACCCAAACATAACTATCCCAAATTGAATATCATCCGCAAAATTTATCAAATCTATATTAATGTATCCTTCTTTTATGTTTTCTTTAAATAAGGAAATTGATGGTTGATGAATAAACGTAAAGAAATCGATAGATCTAAAAGAAATAACAACTATGTTCATATATTCGGGATTCATAGATTATGATGTCGTAACAATAAACGGCTAATTCTGAATAATATTAGATTGAAAACTTACGTTCAATCGTAAATCCTTGCTGCTAATCTTGAAAAAAAGGAGTCATGACCTTATAATCAGGACCAATTTATAGGCTTTTGGCTACGTCGTAAATTCCTAACAATGCAGATTGCAATATACAAGCCCCGTCAAAAAAAACCCTCGTCTACGAAACCACTACCTTAACCAAAAACCCCAAACTTAATGAATGTTGGAAGGAAAAACCTAGCAACCGTCTCATTCGAAGAACGAAATGGTGTGCAGATGGGTGGGGGGACATGAATTCAGAACAGATGATGTCACAGTCGTAAAGTGCGTTTGTCGATCGAGGCTTGCCTTTAAAATGCCAAAACTTCTTTCTCCTTTGGAGCTCCAAGGAAGTCAGCAAGGGTCCGAACTTGTCGTCACAGCACAGCCTATTCGGCAACCTGAAACTCTAAGTGCAGTCGGCACCAACAGCTTCATAAATGGACTTGTAGCCATCTTTCTCCAAACATTCAGCTAACTCAGCCTATATAAAAAATACAGAAAGTTTGAGATGGTTCCACACGTGGATCTTAATACATGGCTTTTATATAATGTCGGTAAATCACAAAAAAAAAAAAAAAAAACAAAGCAGTTAAAGTGATTACATCCGAAAGTAGTCAAGGGGTGTTAGAACTTAGAAGAATCTTTTACACAAAACTTATATACAGGCGTAGCCTTAACAGAATGCAAACGGTAACTAATGATAAAATAAAATACCATTCCAAAGAGTTTCGTAGCCAATTTAGAACTTAAATGATTGGTACGAGGGCTGTGGAGCCAAGACGGGGAGGGAGAGAGAGGAGAGGGATATGGAAGGGAAGGGAATAAGTCAACGATGTTTTCCATTCACATTTTTCCTGTGTCTGAAAGATTTTGTTTTTAAACTAGAGTAAGAAAAATGGATCCCTCAATTTCACTCGAACTTAAATTGATACGCAAACAATAACTTTGCTTCCCTCCATTTCCATTTTCACCCCCAATTCTCTTCACTCAAACAAGGCGATAATGTACAAGTAGAAACTCGTCTGCAAAATCAATTCAGATAAGCTGAACCATGATCAGGAAGCATCTCCCTCTGTTCATGGGTCGACACTATTCAAAGGCAAATCAATGAAGAAAATCCAGATGTAAAAGGGAGTGAAATTAATTAATAAATACATAAGGGCTGTGCAGTCGAAGGGGGTGTTCAGTTCCGTTCTCAGGGCCCAAAAGACCAAGGGACGGGAGTGAAATTAATTAATAAATACAGAAGTAGTCATTATAATGAAAGCGGGTTATCAGCACTAACATTGCTCCAATGCGCTTACTTTCCTCTGCACTTACAACACCTAAGACCAGAGTTTGATTCCCATGAAACGCAAGCAGTTGTATACAAGGGTTGCAACTTTTACCTTTTATTTCAACTTAGAATGCTACGGGCTGTAAGTCCTATTGATATAAAATTTTGGGACAGGCCCTTCACCTGATAGCGTGGTCCATGGAGTTATTTAACTCATGACTGGTTTGGGCAAAAATCAAGTAAGAATTTTGAATTTGTTCTATGTTTCTAGAAAATTTGAAGATGTCTTCCCAGCTATTTTTCATTTTTACCCCTATAACACTAAATTATACGGAGCAAACAAAATTATAAGCAGCTAAAAATTTCCGCCAAGTTTGCTTCTTCTTTCTAATTCATTGCAAACATCGACAATACATAAATATGAAGTACAACTTTTAAAAAAATAAATAAATAAATAAATAAAAAAAAAAAAAAAAAAAAAAAAAAACCAAAACACTAGAGATAAATTTCTTTGAAGAAACGTCATGCTAATAAATTTGTGTTGAGCGATAAAATATCATGGTTATATTATAATTAATTTCTTGTTCAGACAAAAAAAATTTTTTATAAGGGTCCCATTTAAAAATTCCGCATAGGGCTACCAAAAATCATCGGATGGCTATGTTGACAACGCATTCCTATTTGTTTAAATTTGTAATGTCTATCATGATAGCCATCAATGAGGTATTCTGTATAGGGTTACCAAATATCATCGGATGGATATGTTGACTAAGTATTCCTATTTCCTTACACTTCTAATTTCTATCATGATAACCATCGATTAGGTCAATGTAAAACCATAATGCTCCAGGCAACGGGAAATGTAACGGAATTGCTAATTTTATTTACCTTTATTTGTGGGATAAGGGCAGGGCCCCCATACGCAAATGCAGTGTAAAGTTGAACCAGTGTCGCTCCAGCTCGTATCTTCTTGTATGCATCTTCACCACTGTTTTTTAGAGAGCATAACGCCCAAAATTGTTCAAAAATTCAAGTAACAACCATAAAACAATTGTAACCTACTAAAGCAAGCATACTGAATGGTTTGCAAGTCACCTGCTGACCCCACCACAACCGATCAATGGGATCTTCCCCTGCCAAAGAAAACAGTAATTGAATAATTATTAGACGTTGAGAGGATTGCATTACTCTTATAGCTGCAAAAAATGGCAAAGAAGATTTCCATGAAAACAAAAAATTCCGATGGCTAGTTTAGGGATAAACTCTTAAGCCTAGCACTATTTTGCTATACAACAATCTGATGTTCTAAACCAAACTACAGGAGAAATTAATTTCTCATCGCACAGTGGTAGGGCAAGAGGCCAACAGTTATGACATAAAAAAGATGGATAGACTATCTCAAATTTCAATTACTCAACAATATGAAAAACTGCAGCGACAAGCATGGACAATAAGAGGACAAGTAATATCTGTTTCACTTTGGCAGCTAATTTTTCAACAAATATATCAGAATTTCGCATCAGAATTCAATGCCACTAGAAACAAGGAAGAAGAGACTGAGAAAAGGATCAGCCCAATCTAAAAGAAACTGAACATTGAATTGCTACTATAAGACAACAGGGTTTCAACAAAGTGAAAAAGAAAAAGGGCAAGGGTAGTTATTGAATCCCGAGTTAAAAGATTGACAAAAGATTAATATCACATCTCAACGGAGTGAGGCGAAGAAGAAGCAAGGATGAATACTAGCAGAAAAGGCGGTGTTGAACATTATTAGAAACTGACTGATAAAAGATCAAATCATCGCAATTCAACGTACGAAAGCAGAAGCACTGCAAGAAAAGAGGGGAGAAACCCTGAAACATGGAGTGCCTGTACTTTATTCTATCTGAAAGAATAACAGATTGGCTTCACAGTCAATTTTTTACGATAGCACAAGGAATAACAGCACACAGCAGAGATTACAGATAGAGCTAATACCCTTGTCAAGATGTACATCTCTTTCAGAACACTGCTCGACAGACTAAACAGAGGTTTCCCACTTAAACCACCGGTTTCCTTTGACTGAGGGTTGCCGCTGACAGAGTCGGGTCTTGAAATGGTTGTATTTGATATAATCTACAGTCAAATGAAACACCATTATATTCTGCCTGGTACGAAATAAAAATAAAAATAAAACAAAAATTACATATATGATTGCAAGTCTTTGACATTTATGGCAAGTGGCAAGAGTAACAACTGCATTTAAGTAATGAAGTAACCATATCAAGTTCGTTATGACTTATGAGTCCAATAAATTTACATTCACCACCTACAGTACTAGAAAGTCAATGTGGTACAGCGGATTAGAATCAGAGAAACTATTACGAACGCCTGTCAGGATTATAAAAATAAAGACCTGAAATTGTCCAAATGATTACAGTTAAACTTAAATGCTAGGATGAGATAGAGCAAATTGAACAAAGAACACTTACCAATCCATCTACTTGAAGAGCAACAGCAACCTGAAAAGGATAATACATAATATGAGAAAGATTTTTAGGACACTATACGAAAATGTAATTTAGAACACCAAGGCATAAGTACCGCTGCAATGTCTTCAAGATCCTGTTTAGACAAATCAGGGGCTATTTTCACCAGAAGTGGAGGTGGTCCTTCATCTCCCCATTGCATTTCATCACGTGCAGCTTGAACCTAAACATTTGAAAAAATAAAAAAATAAAATATGAATCATTTATAACCATAGTTGTATAGTTAGAACAGTAGGTTAAAAATTGCTAGAAACCAAATAAGATCAATTGAACAAACCTTCTTCACAAGATCCTTAAGTTGCTTTCTACCTTGAAGCTGGCGTAGCCCTGGTGTATTAGGTGATGACACATTGATGACCTGAGATAATAATATGCTTTGTTTAATTAAATCAGGCTATATATCTCTGAATACACTCTGACATTAATTGACAAATGATCAATCTACAATCACAAGGAGAAAAGCGATAGCCTATCACAGTTAGAAAGGAGATATGACAGGAACCCAAAAGGCCCAACATCATGACACCCCGGTTTTGAGAAGATAGCCAGTACAAGAACTTATGGCCAAAATAAACAAAAAAAAATAAAAAATAAAAAAATAATAAAAACAATACAAAAAAAAAGCTAAGCATATAGGTATAAATTAGTACCATCTTTCAAAAATCTAATCACTCATCATTACGTAAAGTGAAATATGAAAGACTAAATTCTCTCCAATTTTGTTTTACATTGAGCCATTGTGGTTTGCGCCAAAAGGCAAATGTTTCACCCTTAAAACATTTCTGAACTAATTTCAGATCTTGAAACACAGAACTTTTATACAATGCAAACCAATAACAACAGCAAATAAGAATGATTTATTAGTCCCTCCAACTCTTTGATTTCTTACCAGTTACAACTGTTAGCTTAGTTTTCGGATTCTTACCACTTGTTTTTGCATTAACTTAACTGATGAAGTGATAAAAGTGGCCTTACCATAAAACTACTTTCCCTAAAAGGCAGCAATATTCACTTGGAGAAAAAGTGGCGTACGACAAATATAATGTGGAATTTAAGCCTGGATTCTATGCCTTCCTCCCCAAAAGCAAACAATAAGAATTAAGAAATTGGGATAAGTCAGACAGTTAAGGCTGCAGCACAGATTTACAAGGCAAATAAGGCGACGAACTTCATCAGAGAAGCACAACCAATTAAACAACTTAACATTACAGGTGACATGTATCACAACCAAAAAAGCATGATGAAACAGAGGAAAATGATGTTAAGAAAAGATACCAAGTAATCAGCATATTGAGATAGTGTGTGTACTCCTTGAACATAATCATTGGCAGCATCTTCACTAGTCTTATTTTTGCCAAGGTTGACCCCTAGAATTCCTGGTCCAGCCTTTCCTCCAGGTTTACCTTCGTCACTAGCAGTCGAGGAAGAGCTAGAAGTTTCATCTAATTTTCTCTTACCATGCTGGGCACCTAGCCGTTTAGCAACAGCTTGAATGCCCTCACTATTAAAGCCACAGCGATTTATGATGGCACTGTTGGTTAAAGTCAAGCAAAAATATCAGTATTCATTAGTCATATGAATGTTAAACATCATGTGGTACAGGGGTAACATTCTTACCCTTCCTCCCGCAATCTGAAGATTCTAGGCTTTGGATTACCCTCTTGTGGTACAGGGGTAACAGACCCAACTTCCACAAAGCCAAAACCAAGACCAAGAAGACCTTCAACAGCCTCGGCATTTTTATCAAATCCAGCAGCAAGACCAATTGGATTAGAGAATTTTCTTCCCCATAATTCTAGTCCTAATATTGAAGGGTCTTGCCTTTTTTCTCTGGGAACCCATCCACGAGCTGCTGCTGAGACAGCCAACCTATGAGCCACTTCTGGATCTAACAAGGCAAAGAATGGATTCACTAGTTTTGTTGCTGAAAATAGCCACCCACTGCATGGTAAAAGTTTTCCTTTAGAACAACAAGAAATGACGGGGAAAAAAAAATATTACGTCTGCAATAGAATGATAAGGGTCGTATCATAAGCAGATGGTGGTATTTTAAACGATGCCCCATCCTTTCAACTATGATCTTTATTTTAACTTTTTGTAGCACACAAAACAACACTTTAATAGGCATTTTTAGCATTACATATACATTTTTGCTAAAGAAATTGAATGATGAAAGACTTCTTAATAAGAAATGTAAACATTTTAGCATGAAACTACTTTTGTGGCTAAAGCTACAAAATAAAAATTACCAGAAAACTAAAGCTACAAATTACCAGAATGTTGCTATAAAATCTTTAAAATATTTGAGCACCTAGAAGACTAAAGCTACAAATAAAAAGGTTATGCACACGACAAATAAAAATTACCAGAATGTTGCTTCATCAACTGTACTAACATAAGCACCTCCCGCTATGATTAAACCAATTGTGGCTCCAGTCAATAATCTTCCCTGTACAACGTAAAATAAAATAAAAATGCTGCAATAAGACTTCAACATAAATAGCAAGGATACTATTTACACAGAGAGCCTTAAATGTTTCAGTGAGTGACACCGATATGATAGACAGTCTTTACGAAGTGGTCAATTTATACTCATTCTTGATTAAAAAAAAAAAAGTGCTATGTAAATGGGCTTATGACGTGCCTCGGATGAGGTACTAATCAAAATGTCTCGGGGCACTTTAATTTCTCCTTTTAAACAAGGCGCTGCTAGCGAGGTATGCAAATTCCGAGATAGTTTCATCTAAAAGCTTACTTATGCAGTATGTTTTGACCTACTATATCTACTTTTACTCCTTTAGTTTATGACCTAACTTTAAATTCCCAAATGGAAATTGTTACCTTAAATTTTTATTCGAAGAAAAATACAAAATCGCTCCCATAAGTACTAAATGTCGAACGCTTTTACCTTGCGCATTGCACCTCATCACCCTTAAAAACTAACATTGTTAAAAATTAACAGTCTCATTAATTAAACACCCTATTTACCGCCTCTTGAAGAAAAGCTCGTAGACCGTCTCGATTGTTATTGTTCAGTCTTTAATTTTGAGAACAAGTATACATTAACCGTCGTTTTTGAGACTTTGTGAACACGAAAACACACAACAGCACCAAATTGAATACCAATTCATCCGAAACAAAAACAAACATCAATTCAATGCTCAACAACGAGAAACCGAGGGAAAAGAACGAACTCGCTTGCCTTCATATTATCCTTCTTAGGAAGCACTGGGGCAGAAGTAGAGCAATATCTGTGCATTGCGCTTCCAAAAGCAGGCGATTTCGGAGACGACAAAGACGAAGAAACTCTTCTGAAAACATGGAGATTCGATTTGATGCGCTGCGCCCACGACATTGCAGCTTTTGGTTTAATGTTCCTAAACAATTTGATTGATAAACAATAAACAATGATAATCCAATACAATAATTAACTTGCCAAATAAAAACCATGAATCATCAAAAATTGTAAACAAAATAATGGGAAATTACCTGGGTAATATACTTGAGAAAGAAGGAAAAGTTGTGAATTTTGTAATCGTGAAAGTGAGAAGGGAAGTGTTGGGTTTTAGTTTTGGGGTGTTGCAAGGGTTTTTTGTGTGTGTCTTTGGTTGGAAGGCCTCTAGAGTTGGCTTATGACCAAAGCAAAATCAATTAGCCGGAGGTTGCAAATTACTTCTCCATTTCTTTTGATTCTATACAAATTCTTTTTTTTTTTTTTTTTGGCAATTTTATTCATTTGTATACGTTTTTAATTTGGTCCATACTTTATCAAATATATACTACCTAATGAAATGACATTTTAGTCATTGCATACCTCACCCCACATGTTTTTGGAATAGATGAAGTATTATTTACAAAACTACTTTTGCACCCGTGTAAATACACATAGAGATATCAATTTCACTTTGATCTGAAAAAATAAAATTGATTACATATAATTAAATGGATGTTAGCCCAGCTTGAGATGGGTGACATTAGGGGTGATAATGAGAGCGTACTGAGCTCACGTGAGCTCGAGCTCGGCTCGTATCAAATTATTTGAGCTCAAGCTCGGCTCATAGCTCGACGAGCTTGTTAAATTAAAGCTCGAGCTCGGCTCGTATAACCTTTTTAGAGCTCGGCTCGTATAATATTTTCGAGCCCGAGCTTTATAACACATTTTAGAGTAATTCAATAGGCAATACGAAAGTTTTAGATTGTCTTGGAAGGAAATATATATGTGTCTCAAAATAACTACAAATTCATCGAAAATAATTAATAGCAACTTCGATCAGTTCAACATCGCCTCTAGCAAAGCATCAACAATATCGTCTTGGCCCGTGAGTTGAACATCAGCAACGTCATATTTGCAGCGATCAAAATTTATTTGAATCTATTACACAACATGAGCTTATAAGGTTAATATTAGCAAAAGAGTACACAAACAGATTGTGGAGATCAAGTGTGTTTGATTAATCACCTTTTCAAGTATCAGGTATGACATTGCAACCTTAGAAGGAAACGCTGGATTCTTTTGTTGTTTTACCATTACCTTTGTCATTACAAGGACTATACTTATACATTGAATACTAGTGCTTCATAAGACGTAATATAGCCTTGATTTGATTCGCGTTTCCCCTAGCAAAGCTTGATTCTTACTTGAATATAATGTTTCACCACCTACTAAGTATCATAAACACAAACATACGGATTATAACATAGTAAACAAAAATCAACGTCATCATCAAAACTAAACGACGTGGTCGAGTCAACAGTAATTGAAATTTTTATAACGGTTTTTTAAGAAATAAAACTAGGGAATAAAAATTGAAATGCAATAAGTTTTTGATTAAAATTTAAACGATACAGTTGTTTTATATTAACTTAACCCGGAGTAGTACGTTTAATGATTGGAAATGTAATGTTTTAATCATCCTCTAGTTTTCATTTTTGTTTTACAGCATGTCTGAATAAGCTTCTTCTATTTAATTTTATTTAAACATCAAATATGTAGAATGAGGAGGGAAAAATATTGTATACGTACTAATAACATTCACAAATGTAATAAAAAAAAAGGGAAAAATGTTTGTTGCTTAGAATGAAACTGCCATTAAACTTTATTACCAAACACAAATGAAGTGAATTGTTGAACTTAAAAGTTGAAACAAAGATACACATATAATAAACTTAAAAACTCGACAACCACAACCCTTGACATATTACAATTACAATAACAGATTAAAACAAATACATCTTGGGTGGTGGCTTAACTTATAGATATTACAATAATATGAATGTTATACGGGAACCGAAGCATTTTCGACATCTTTCGCCTGCAAAATTCAAACCATATGAATTATTTCAAGTTCAACTAAATAAGTACTAATACTTGATACATAATAAAGTACAAGCCTAATAAAGAAGTAACCATATGATATTTAGAAGTTAATAATTACTTTTAAAGATGAATTGAAAATTTATAGCGGCAAAATTAGTAAAAGAAAAAGTATTTTTTTATTTACTTGAAGCTATAAATTAAAATTACATTGGATATTGTAAAACAGTAATTATAAATTATAATTCTTGAGATGTTATATTTACTCACATCCTTTATTTCCCTAATATTTTAAAAACAAAATAATGACTAGATAAATGTTACGAGTGTACAGAGGAAAAGAACGACGACTTTTATTAAACAAAAAATAGAACATATAAAGTGAAATTAAACATGTCACACCATAACTTTGGAAGGTAAATGTGAAATATTTGACAAAGCTATGTGATATCTTGAGGATTTGAAAAGTGCTTTTGTGGTGATTAAAAGAATAAACTTTATAGAAAGTGTCGACAAAATTAGAGTAATTGGCAAACACTTTATATTATGAAGTTAAACCAGTGAAATTCTGGTGTGTACAAAAATATCACATTGTATATTTAAAAATGGGATAATAAACTGTAATTAACCACTCTGTATAAACTATTTTTTTACAAGTTAAAAAAAACATGCTGCGCTACAGGGAATTATTTTTTTAAACTACACATAAATGAATGTTTACGTAAAAGTTGTGTGACATGATAAATATCAGTGACAAAATATCATATCATATTACTCGTGTACCTGGAAAAAAAATGGCCTGCCGTTGGGCTTCAAAACATCTTCGGCGGAATTATGAGACATTTTCACAGATAAAGTAATTGAGTTTCAATTTACAACACTAAATAATATGTTTGGAGTTTTCTTGTGGTTCTAGAGTTATGCCATTTGCCTCTATTTATATAGCTAGTAGGGAAAGTTTAGCATGATTTATTTCCCAAAAAAAAAAAAAACAAAAAAAAAAAAAAACACTTATTATTATGTATTATGAGATTTTTTTTTTTTTTTTTTTTTTTTTTTTTTTTTTTTTTTTTTTAAGTTACTACCTAAACTTAACGCCAATAGCTATACGACTACATAACATTTCTTAATTTAATCATAACTACCTATATTTTCGAACTTTTATTCAATAACTATCAAAACTCAAATACCTACAAAAACAGTCAAACGCCGGTGTTGACCCTCTTTCTAAGCACGTGACATCTCTTGTATGCATTTTAAGAGATGAGTTTTTACACCTTAATGGAATTGGTTTTTGTGTTAACATATGAGTTTTTCATCGGAATTTAAATTTTTGTTGTTGTTAACAAAAGGTTCAAAAATCTAGGTACTTATGAGTAGATTAGAAAATGTTACGTAGTCGTATGGTAAAGGGCGTAAAGTTTAGGTAGTAAATGGAAAAAAAAAAACCTTTTAAAAATAACACCTTTTAGTGATATTAGTTTTTTTAAATTTGCATCTTATAATATTATTTGACAACATCACCTTTTTGGGATCATACTGCAAAATCATCCCCTTACCTACATTGTCACTAAAAGGTATGTGAAATGATTATTTTGCACTTTATAATTAATTACTCTAATATACTATTTGAGGCTTCACTTTATCTTCATCTGTTTTAATTCTTAGCTCGATAAAACAAAATCCCCCAACCAATAATATCTTTTTTATCGAAAAGCCCAAAACACCTCACTCCCTTAAGTCAAAATCTAATAAATAAAATGCTCCAAATTATGTCTCGATAAATATAGGACTCCAAACCTGACTGCAATCCAATTTCAAATTAAAAAAAATAAAATTACTTTATCAATTCAATTTTCTAAGCTAGTGAGAAATAATTTATTATCTCAATATTAAATGACTATTACATAGTATCATTCACATAGTAAATAATTTGACGACAACTGAAGCGTTAAACATTGCTTGTAGAATAAAGGATCTCGAGCTATTTGATATGACATTCAAATTAATATAAGCTTCATCCTACTCCGTTGATTGTTTACGATAAAGTTATATGCAGCGAAATATCTTCCAACGAGATTTTAAAAATTATTATTACCAAAGTGAAACTAAAACTATTGACCAATTATGAGGCTTTTATTATTAACGTTGAAACTAAAATTAATCGATTTTATTGACATATTGTATTTATATAATAGTATATTTTTGAAAATATAGTATGAAAGATTATAATATATGTTTTACTATCCTTACCTACTTTCTACATTTCCTTACATCGTAATCCAATTAATTTTGACCACCTTTTGACACTGTTCATTTAGTGTGAAATATTTATTAAATTACTTGAAATATATTAGTAAAAATGTAGTTACATGTTTTCTTGACTAATTTGTCTCGATGAGCACAACAAAAATATCAAATATTTGCATTTTTTTTTAACGTTTACTAATATAGATATTGCGTTGCAATATGCTTCCTGGAAAGTGTGAAAATGCAGTTAATGCAACTGAGTTCAACTTGGGAGAGTGTATGTTATGATTACTTTTGAAAATAAATATTTGAAAATGTTTCTATAACAATTAAATTTGATGCATGTCCCCTTTCCATACTTCCCACATCAGAAATAAATTTCTTTAAAAATATTTTTCTACAACTATTAGAAAGCCTATACTTATATTTCTTGAAATAAATTTTGTGGTTGTATTTAAACTCCAAAAGAGAAAAGCGTTGAAAAGAGAAAGATATTGTAATGTTATGGAAACGAATCTAATATATATATATAAAGTCGAAACCATAGCCTCTATGGTCGACATTTGTCACAATATAATTGGTCTAAAAAATTAATATTAGTATTATTTATAATTCTACTATTGCTAGATTTTAGATGAAAAAATATTAACATATCTAATTTGAAATATAATACTATATCTATGAAGTTTTTGCAATATTAAAACTTTCCAAAAAAATTTAACTGAAGATGTTTTTAATTGTGAAAAAGATAATAATTTGAAAATAAACAATTATTTGACACATAATTACCTTATTTAATTAAAATACCTTAGATAATTTTTAGGTAAGTATTCATTCTTTTTTGTATATATATATTTAAATCAAAAACTTTAGCTAGATCTTCCTAGGTACTCTGTTAAATAATTTTAGTTTATTATGTTTTAATTATGATTACGATTGTGTTAAATCTACTTTTTACAGTATATTTTATAAAAGTGTTTAAATTTGAACAATATTATTTCTTAACTACCATATTTGGTACTTAAACATAGCTTGAGTAAATTCATGTTGATTCTTTTTTCTTTGTATGTTGTAGATTTATATATTTTACGTTCAAGATTTGAAGTTTTTATTGAAGAAGGTTGAATAACAAAACTAATGAATATGTAAACATGAAAGGTAAAAGGTATGTACAATATTTATTGATTATCTTATTTTCAAATCAAGTTATTAAATATGGTTGTATAATAATATCTGTAATGCTTAATGCATAATCTTTTTGTTATTTTAGTCGTATTAAGTTTTGATTTGATTGTTCATTTCAATTTGTATGAGAACATATGCTAATTAATGATAGAATAAAGTTTGGCTTAATGACAAAATTTCAATCACTTTACTACCCTATTTTAATGTAACAAAAAGTGAAGATGTAACTCTGGCACTATGGATTATATATTTATAATTTGGTTGGTAACCTTAATTTATAATTAATTCACATGACCTCATTTTTCCATAAATAATATAAGTTGAGGAATAGTTTTGAATATTTTTATATACTTATTATTCACATTTTTTGTATTAAATACCATATAAAATTGTATCATAATTTTTAAATATATAAATTAGAGAAATATACACCAGATATATTTTATTAAAAAAAATTAAATGATAATGATTGAAAATATATATTAATATTATTTATAATTCTATTACTTATAGAATTCTCGATGAAAATAATTAACATATGTAATTTAAAATATACTTAAGAAATCTACAATTATAATTCTTAAAATATTAGGATACCAAAATTGAATAATACATATATATTGTTACTTATTTAATTTAATAAATAAGTTAAGGAAATTAGTAAAAAGAAAAAATAAGTAAGTGTAATTTTTAAATATATAGAATAAGCAAAACAAATATGATAATTCATAGAATCCTTAAAATATTAGTGTTGTAGTAAATTTGTCTTTTACTTTATTGTCATAATTTTATCATATTCCGAAATTTTAAAATTAGTACAAAAACATATAATAAATAAAAGGATAAAGTATAGATAATAATTCAATTAAAAATGTATTTTTTTAAAAATATAAACTTGACAATATTTAATTTACATGAGTAATAATAGTGAAATTGATAGTGGTAAAACTATAATTGTACGTAATTACAAGTCATAAAAGCGGTGGTAGTGAATTTTATAATAATAACGAGAATAAAGAAATTAATAATAGTATTGCGAGAGTAGAGAATATACTTTTATTATTTAATTTGATAGGTAATCTTCATAAATCATAATTCAAATGAACAATTTTTTCAATAAAATACAAACGGAGTAATACATTTGAATTTTTTATAGACTTAGTATTTACGAGTACTTTTTAGAAAAATTGTTATATTATATATATATATATATAAAATTGTATCGGTAAAAATATAAATTAAACAAATATACCTAAATTATATTTTATACATTTTTTTTTAAAAGATAATGATAGATGGCCCGGGCGGGGCCGGGCATGCAAACTAGTGATTAAATTATCCAGAAAACATAATTCGTAAATATATTAAGGAAAATAAAACCTAAAACTACATCATATAAATTTATTTTCGGAAATTTAACTATTGTAAAAATATGTGTAAACTGTGAAAATTGTTATCAAACCTATATAAGATACATGTATATGATGCATTAATACACGTGATTTGTAATCAATAACCCTCTCTTCGTAATAATTAGTCAATAAACGTTAAACCTGAATATATGAGAATTTTTTTTTATTAAATACGACCTATATTTATAACATAACCCTGCTTTTCTGACACTTTTACTTTAAAATCATATAACATCGTAAATCTATACTTAAAAATTGGATATTTTGGCAAGAGTTTTAATTTTGCCATGTAAATCAAAATTGTTGACCATTTAACTCTATGTATAATAATTTTGAATGTAAAAATTCATCACATTCCTACCTTTAAATATGTTTTTTTCTTTTTTTTTTTTTTTTTTTTTTTTTTTTTTTTTTACGAGAATGGTGGTATTTCATTGTGTCTCGATTTTATTTAAAAGTCGTGAGTTATTAAATAATTGTTGGTGATTAGTGGTGAAAATATCGATTTTGTTATACAAGAATTTGATTTATCATTGGAAAATTTTGTGCGTCTTGGTTTTACATTATAGTGACGCAATCTGTATCTTTATATATTTCTAAAAAATTTAGATAGGTTTGTCTTTCTTCTCGTTCACTAACAAGTTTGCATGACCATTTTACGGATTCTTAAAATTGTATGGTACCATTTTTCGCAGACATTGTAACAACTGACTTTTTATGTAACTTAACTAAACTAGGCGGAAATATTAATTAAGTTTTAATCCTATTACAAGGCGAATAAAAGTAAATGTCTGAGTCTTAACGTATTACAAGCGAGCAATACATCTCTAAATTTAAAAATAGAGTATGAATTATTACATTGAAACCAACGATACGAATATAAATATAAATCCCCTCAAGCTTCGTTGGAAAATGCTTCGGGGTACCTGCGACTTAAATACGTCAGCACTTTCAACCTGCACACCCTAAGCCACGTAAACCCGTTGTAACACCCCGTATTTTATAAACACTAATTAATTATTTTAACAAATATTTTAAATTAAAATTTGTATAATTTAACTTTTACTCCTTTGCTTTGAAAACGCGATTGAAAATTTTCGATCGAATAAACCTTCTGAAGATATCTCTAGTTAAACCTTCTTGATTTTATATTAAACTGAACTATATTTTTTATTTCTAAAATACTTGTCGAACTAAAACTTTACTTTAGTTACCATTTTTAAACTTTATAAATTTGCATTACATTTTAAAAATCCTCACCTTCATAAAATTTAGTCTTTATAAAAATATTCTTTCAAATAAAGCAGACCGTTTGAAAATCTGTGAGACCGTAATAGAATTTGTAACTAATATTTTTATACGCCATTTAATTTAAAATACAAGTTTTATGATACAAATAATAAAAATGAAACTATAACGAAATATTTACTACATAATATATTTTATAAAATAAAATGGTTTATAAATAAGAGCGAATGAAATAGAGCAAATCGGAAACCAAGCTAAAATCCTATCCTCATGTCGACATACATACTCCCTCACATGTCGACATACACCTCCCCACATCCCCTATTTATTTTACATTTTCAGATATTTTGTGTTAAACATTCCCTCACACACTTCCAGCCTTATCCATTCATTTCCTTTTTTTTTTTTTGTTTATCTTCTCTTATACTCTCCATCTTCTTCTTCCTTAATATACTCCATTAAAAAAAAAACCAACTAACAACAACAACGAAAGCAGCAGCAACAACAGGACAATACATAACAACAACAAACAAAAATGACAACAACCTGCAACAACAATAACAAAAACAACAACGACGACATGAACACCATCATCAACAACCACCACCCACCAGCCGCCATTAATGGTGAGCTCAAAAGCTCGACAACCACCTCGCTACTATTCTCTTTTCCCCCTCTGTTTTGTTCACCAACACCACGATGCCCTTGCAAGGGTTTTTTGTGTGTCTTTGGTTAGAAGGCCTCTAGAGTTGGCTTATGACCAAAGCAAAATCAATTAGCCGGAGGTTGCAAATTACTTCTCCATTTCTTTTGATTCTATACAAATTCTTTTTTTTTTTTTGGCAATTTTATTCATTTGTATACGTTTTTAATTTGGTCCATACTTTATCAAATATATACTACCTAATGAAAGGACATTTTAGTCATTGCATACCTCACCCCACATGTTTTTGGAATAGATGAAGTATTATTTACAAAACTACTTTTGCACCCGTGTAAATACACATAGAGATATCAATTTCACTTTGATCTGAAAAAATAAAATTGATTACATATAATTAAATGGCTGTTAGCCCAGCTTGAGATGGGTGACATTAGGGGTGGCAATGAGCCGAGCGTCTGAGAGCTCACGTGAGCTCGAGCTCGGCTCGTATCAAATTATTTGAGCTCAAGCTCGGCTCATAGCTCGACGAGCTTGTTAAATTAAAGCTCGAGCTCGGCTCGTATAACCTTTTTAGAGCTCGGCTCGTATAATATTTTCGAGCTCGAGCTTTATAACACATTTTAGAGTAATTCAATAGGCAATACGAAAGTTTTAGATTGTCTTGGAAGGAAATATATATGTGTCTCAAAATAACTACAAATTCATCGAAAATAATTAATAGCAACTTCGATCAGTTCAACATCGCCTCTAGCAAAGCATCAACAATATCGTCTTGGCCCGTGAGTTGAACATCAGCAACGTCATATTTGCAGCGATCAAAATTTATTTGAATCTATTACACAACATGAGCTTATAAGGTTAATATTAGCAAAAGAGTACACAAACAGATTGTGGAGATCAAGTGTGTTTGATTAATCACCTTTTCAAGTATCAGGTATGACATTGCAACCTTAGAAGGAAGCATTTGGATTCTTTTGTTGTTTTACCATTACCTTTGTCATTACAAGGACTATACTTATACATTGAATACTAGTGCTTCATAAGACGTAATATAGCCTTGATTTGATTCGCGTTTCCCCTAGCAAAGCTTGATTCTTACTTGAATATAATGTTTCACCACCTACTAAGTATCATAAACACTAACGTACGGATTATAACATAGTAAACAAAAATCAACGTCATCATCAAAACTAAACGACGTGGTCGAGTCAACAGTAATTGAAATTTTTATAACGGTTTTTTAAGAAATAAAACTAGGGAATAAAAATTGAAATGCAATAAGTTTTTGATTAAAATTTAAACGATACAGTTGTTTTATATTAACTTAACCCGGAGTAGTACGTTTAATGATTGGAAATGTAATGTTTTAATCATCCTCTAGTTTTCATTTTTGTTTTACAAAGATGTCCGAATAAGCTTCTTCTATTTAATTTTATTTAAACATCAAATATGTAGAATGAGGAGGAAAAATATTGTATACGTACTAATAACATTCACAAATGTAATAAAAAAAAAGGGAAAAATGTTTGTTGCTTAGAATGAAACTGCCATTAAACTTTATTACCAAACACAAATGAAGTGAATTGTTGAACTTAAAAGTTGAAACAAAGATACACATATAATAAACTTAAAAACTCGACAACCACAACCCTTGACATATTACAATTACAATAACAGATTAAAACAAATACATCTTGGGTGGTGGCTTAACTTATAGATATTACAACAATATGAATGTTATAATGAGGCAAGCATTTTCGACATCTTTCGCCTGCTAAATTCAAACCATATGAATTATTTCAAGTTCAACTAAATAAGTACTAATACTTGATACATAATAAAGTACAAGCCTAATAAAAAAGTAACCATATGATATTTAGAAGTTAATAATTACTTTTAAAGATGAATTGAAAATTTATAGTGGCAAAATTAGTAAAAGAAAAAGTATTTTTTTATTTACTTGAAGCTATAAATTAAAATTACATTGGATATTGTAAAACAGTAATTATAAATTATAATTCTTGAGATGTTATATTTACTCACTTCCTTTATTTCCCTAATATTTTAAAAACAAAATAATGACTAGATAAATGTTACGAGTGTACAGAGGAAAAGAACGACGACTTTTATTAAACAAAAAATAGAACATATAAAGTGAAATTAAACATGTCACACCATAACTTTGGAAGGTAAATGTGAAATATTTGACAAAGCTATGTGATATCTTGAGGATTTGAAAAGTGCTTTTGTGGTGATTAAAAGAATAAACTTTATAGAAAGTGTCGACAAAATTAGAGTAATTGGCAAACACTTTATATTATGAAGTTAAACCAGTGAAATTATGGTGTGTACAAAAATATCACATTGTATATTTAAAAATGGGATAATAAACTGTAATTAACCACTCTGTATAAACTATTTTTTTACAAGTTAAAAAAAACATGCTGCGCTACAGGGAATTATTTTTTTAAACTACACATAAATGAATGTTTACGTAAAAGTTGTGTGACATGATAAATATCAGTGACAAAATATCATATCATATTACTCGTGTACCTGGAAAAAAAATGGCCAGCCGTTGGGCTTCAAAACATCTTCGGCGGAATTATGAGACATTTTCACAGATAAAGTAATTGAGTTTCAATTTACAACACTAAATAATATGTTTGGAGTTTTCTTGTGGTTCTAGAGTTATGCCATTTGCCTCTATTTATATGGCTAGTAGGAAAAGTTTAGCATGATTTATTTCCCAAAAAAAAAAACAAAAAAAAAAAAAAAACACTTATTATTATGTATTATGAGATCTAGTTTTTTTTTTTTTTTTTTTTTTTTTTATTTATTAAAGTTACTACCTAAACTTAACGCCAATAGCTATTCGACTACATAACATTTCTTAATTTAATCATAACTACCTATATTTTCGAACTTTTATTCAATAACTATCAAAACTCAAATACCTACAAAAACAGTCAAACGCCGGTGTTGACCCTCTTTCTAAGCACGTGACATCTCTTGTATGCATTTTAAGAGATGAGTTTTTACACCTTAATGGAATTAGTTTTTGTGTTAACATATGGGTTTTTCATCGGAATTTAACTTTTTGTTGTTGTTAACAAAAGGTTCAAAAATCTAGGTACTTATGAGTAGATTAGAAAATGTTACGTAGTCGTATGGTAAAGGGCGTAAAGTTTAGGTAGTAAATGGAAAAAAAAAAAAAACTTTTAAAAATAACACCTTTTAGTGATATTAGTTTTTTTAAATTTGCATCTTATAATATTATTTGACCACATCACCTTTTTGGGATCATACTGCAAAATCATCCCCTTACCTACGTTGTCACTAAAAGGTATGTGAAATGATTATTTTGCACTTTATAATTAATTACTCTAATATACTATTTGAGGCTTCACTTTATCTTCATCTGTTTTAATTCTTAGCTCGATAAAACAAAATCCCCCAACCAATAATATCTTTTTTATCGAAAAGCCCAAAACACCTCACTCCCTTAAGTCAAAATCTAATAAATAAAATGCTTCAAATTATGTCTCGATAAATAAAGGACTCCAAACCTGACTGCAATCCAATTTCAAATTAAAAAAAATAAAATTACTTTATCAATTCAATTTTCTAAGCTAGTGAGAAATAATTTATTATCTCAATATTAAATGACTATTACATAGTATCATTCACATAGTAAATAATTTGACGACAACTGAAGCGTTAAACATTGCTTGTAGAATAAAGGATCTCGAGCTATTTGATATGACATTCAAATTAATATAAGCTTCATCCTACTCCGTTGATTGTTTACGATAAAGTTATATGCAGCGAAATATCTTCCAACGAGATTTTAAAAATTATTATTACCAAAGTGAAACTAAAACTATTGACCAATTATGAGGCTTTTATTATTAACGTTGAAACTAAAATTAATCGATTTTATTGACATATTGTATTTATATAATAGTATATTTTTGAAAATATAGTATGAAAGATTATAATATATGTTTTACTATCCTTACCTACTTTCTACATTTCCTTACATCGTAATCCAATTAATTTTGACCACCTTTTGACACTGTTCATGTAGTGTGAAATATTTATTAAATTACTTGAAATATATTAGTAAAAATGTAGTTACATGTTTTCTTGACTAATTTGTCTCGATGAGCACAACAAAAATATCAAATATTTGCATTTTTTTTTAACGTTTACTAATATAGATATTGCGTTGCAATATGCTTCCTGGAAAGTGTGAAAATGCAGTTAATGCAACTGAGTTCAACTTGGGAGAGTGTATGTTATGATTACTTTTGAAAATAAATATTTGAAAATGTTTCTATAACAATTAAATTTGATGCATGTCCCCTTTCCATACTTCCCACATCAGAAATAAATTTCTTTAAAAATATTTTTCTACAACTATTAGAAAGCCTATACTTATATTTCTTGAAATAAATTTTGTGGTTGTATTTAAACTCCAAAAGAGAAAAGCGTTGAAAAGAGAAAGATATTGTAATGTTATGGAAACGAATGATTAAATTATCCAGAAAACATAATTCGTAAATATATTAAGGAAAATAAAACCTAAAACTACATCATATAAATTTATTTTCGGAAATTTAACTATTGTAAAAATATGTGTAAACTGTGAAAATTGTTATCAAACCTATATAAGATACATGTATATGATGCATTAATACACGTGATTTGTAATCAATAACCCTCTCTTCGTAATAATTAGTCAATAAACGTTAAACCTGAATATATGAGAATTTTTTTTTATTAAATACGACCTATATTTATAACATAACCCCGTTTTACGGCACTTTTACTTTAAAATCATATAACATCAGAAATCTATACTTAAAAATTGGATATTTTGGCAAGAGTTTTAATTTTGCCATGTAAATCGAAATTGTTGACCATTTAACTCTATGTATAATAATTTTTGAATGTAAAAAAATTCATCACATTCCTACCTTTAAATATGTTTTTTTTCTTTTTTTTTTTTTTTTTTTTTTTTTTTTTTTTTTTTTTTTTACGAGAATGGTGGTATTTCATTGTGTCTCGATTTTATTTAAAAGTCGTGAGTTATTAAATAATTGTTGGTGATTAGTGGTGAAAATATCGATTTTGTTATACAAGAATTTGATTTATCATTGGAAAATTTTGTGCGTCTTGGTTTCTGTTATAGTGACGAAATCTGTATCTTTATATATTTCTAAAAAATTTAGATAGGTTTGTCTTTCTTCTCGTTCACTAACAAGTTTGCATGACCATTTTACGGATTCTTAAAATTGTATGGTACCATTTTTCGCAGACATTGTAACAACCCAGCTTTTTATATAACTTAACTAAACTAGCGGAAATATTAATTAAGTTTTAATCCTATTACAAGGCGAATAAAAGTAAGTAATACAGTCTTAACGTATTACAAGCGAGCAATACATCTCTAAATTTAAAAATAGAGTATGAATTATTACATTGAAACCAACGATACGAATATAAATATAAATTCCCTCAAGCTTCGTTGGAAAATGCTTCGGGGTACCTGCGACTTAAATACGTCAGCACTTTCAACCTGCACACCCTAAGCCACGTAAACCCGTTGTAACACCCCGTATTTTATAAACACTAATTAATTATTTTAACAAATATTTTAAATTAAAATTTGTATAATTTAACTTTTACTCCTTTGCTTTGAAAACGCGATTGAAAATTTTCGATCGAATAAACCTTCTGAAGATATCTCTAGTTAAACCTTCTTGATTTTATATTAAACTGAACTATATTTTTTATTTCTAAAATACTTGTCGAACTAAAACTTTACTTTAGTTACCATTTTTAAACTTTATAAATTTGCATTACATTTTAAAAATCCTCACCTTCATAAAATTTAGTCTTTATAAAAATATTCTTTCAAATAAAGCAGACCGTTTGAAAATCTGTGAGACCGTAATAGAATTTGTAACTAATATTTTTATACGCCATTTAATTTAAAATACAAGTTTTATGATACAAATAATAAAAATGAAACTATAACGAAATATTTACTACATAATATATTTTATAAAATAAAATGGTTTATAAATAAGAGCGAATGAAATAGAGCAAATCGGAAACCAAGCTAAAATCCTATCCTCATGTCGACATACATACTCCCTCACATGTCGACATACACCTCCCCACATCCCCTATTTATTTTACATTTTCAGATATTTTGTGTTAAACATTCCCTCACACACTTCCAGCCTTATCCATTCATTTCCTTTTTTTTTTGTTTATCTTCTCTTATACTCTCCATCTTCTTCTTCCTTAATATACTCCATTAAAAAAAAAAACCAACTAACAACAACAACGAAAGCAGCAGCAACAACAGGACAATACATAACAACAACAAACAAAAATGACAACAACCTGCAACAACAATAACAAAAACAACAACGACGACATGAACACCATCATCAACAACCACCACCCACCAGCCGCCATTAATGGTGAGCTCAAAAGCTCGACAACCACCTCGCTACTATTCTCTTTTCCCCCTCTGTTTTGTTCACCAACACCACGATGCCCTTGCAAGGGTTTTTTGTGTGTCTTTGGTTAGAAGGCCTCTAGAGTTGGCTTATGACCAAAGCAAAATCAATTAGCCGGAGGTTGCAAATTACTTCTCCATTTCTTTTGATTCTATACAAATTCTTTTTTTTTTTTTTTGGCAATTTTATTCATTTGTATACGTTTTTAATTTGGTCCATACTTTATCAAATATATACTACCTAATGAAAGGACATTTTAGTCATTGCATACCTCACCCCACATGTTTTTGGAATAGATGAAGTATTATTTACAAAACTACTTTTGCACCCGTGTAAATACACATAGAGATATCAATTTCACTTTGATCTGAAAAAATAAAATTGATTACATATAATTAAATGGCTGTTAGCCCAGCTTGAGATGGGTGACATTAGGGGTGGCAATGAGCCGAGCTGATACCGAGCTCACGTGAGCTCGAGCTCGGCTCGTATCAAATTATTTGAGCTCAAGCTCGGCTCATAGCTCGACGAGCTTGTTAAATTAAAGCTCGAGCTCGGCTCGTATAACCTTTTTAGAGCTCGGCTTGTATAATATTTTCGAGCTCGAGCTTTATAACACATTTTAGAGTAATTCAATAGGCAATACGAAAGTTTTAGATTGTCTTGGAAGGAAATATATATGTGTCTCAAAATAACTACAAATTCATCGAAAATAATTAATAGCAACTTCGATCAGTTCAACATCGCCTCTAGCAAAGCATCAACAATATCGTCTTGGCCCGTGAGTTGAACATCAGCAACGTCATATTTGCAGCGATCAAAATTTATTTGAATCTATTACACAACATGAGCTTATAAGGTTAATATTAGCAAAAGAGTACACAAACAGATTGTGGAGATCAAGTGTGTTTGATTAATCACCTTTTCAAGTATCAGGTATGACATTGCAACCTTAGAAGGAAACGCTGGATTCTTTTGTTGTTTTACCATTACCTTTGTCATTACAAGGACTATACTTATACATTGAATACTAGTGCTTCATAAGACGTAATATAGCCTTGATTTGATTCGCGTTTCCCCTAGCAAAGCTTGATTCTTACTTGAATATAATGTTTCACCACCTACTAAGTATCATAAACACTAACATACGGATTATAACATAGTAAACAAAAATCAACGTCATCATCAAAACTAAACGACGTGGTCGAGTCAACAGTAATTGAAATTTTTATAACGGTTTTTTAAGAAATAAAACTAGGGAATAAAAATTGAAATGCAATAAGTTTTTGATTAAAATTTAAACGATACAGTTGTTTTATATTAACTTAACCCGGAGTAGTACGTTTAATGATTGGAAATGTAATGTTTTAATCATCCTCTAGTTTTCATTTTTGTTTTACAGCATGTCTGAATAAGCTTCTTCTATTTAATTTTATTTAAACATCAAATATGTAGAATGAGGAGGGAAAAATATTGTATACGTACTAATAACATTCACAAATGTAATAAAAAAAAAGGGAAAAATGTTTGTTGCTTAGAATGAAATTGCCATTAAACTTTATTACCAAACACAAATGAAGTGAATTGTTGAACTTAAAAGTTGAAACAAAGATACACATATAATAAACTTAAAAACTCGACAACCACAACCCTTGACATATTACAATTACAATAACAGATTAAAACAAATACATCTTGGGTGGTGGCTTAACTTATAGATATTACAACAATATGAATGTTATACGGGAACCGAAGCATTTTCGACATCTTTCGCCTGCAAAATTCAAACCATATGAATTATTTCAAGTTCAACTAAATAAGTACTAATACTTGATACATAATAAAGTACAAGCCTAATAAAAAAGTAACCATATGATATTTAGAAGTTAATAATTACTTTTAAAGATGAATTGAAAATTTATAGTGGCAAAATTAGTAAAAGAAAAAGTATTTTTTTATTTACTTGAAGCTATAAATTAAAATTACATTGGATATTGTAAAACAGTAATTATAAATTATAATTCTTGAGATGTTATATTTACTCACTTCCTTTATTTCCCTAATATTTTAAAAACAAAATAATGACTAGATAAATGTTACGAGTGTACAGAGGAAAAGAACGACGACTTTTATTAAACAAAAAATAGAACATATAAAGTGAAATTAAACATGTCACACCATAACTTTGGAAGGTAAATGTGAAATATTTGACAAAGCTATGTGATATCTTGAGGATTTGAAAAGTGCTTTTGTGGTGATTAAAAGAATAAACTTTATAGAAAGTGTCGACAAAATTAGAGTAATTGGCAAACACTTTATATTATGAAGTTAAACCAGTGAAATTCTGGTGTGTACAAAAATATCACATTGTATATTTAAAAATGGGATAATAAACTGTAATTAACCACTCTTTATAAACTATTTTTTTACAAGTTAAAAAAAACATGCTGCGCTACAGGGAATTATTTTTTTAAACTACACATAAATGAATGTTTACGTAAAAGTTGTGTGACATGATAAATATCAGTGACAAAATATCATATCATATTACTCGTGTACCTGGAAAAAAAATGGCCAGCCGTTGGGCTTCAAAACATCTTCGGCGGAATTATGAGACATTTTCACAGATAAAGTAATTGAGTTTCAATTTACAACACTAAATAATATGTTTGGAGTTTTCTTGTGGTTATAGAGTTATGCCATTTGCCTCTATTTATATGGCTAGTAGGAAAAGTTTAGCATGATTTATTTCCCAAAAAAAAAAACAAAAAAAAAAAAAAAAACACTTATTATTATGTATTATGAGATGTAGTTTAGTTTTTTTTTTTTTTTTTTTTTTTTTTTTTTTTTTTTTTTTTTAAAGTTACTACCTAAACTTAACGCCAATAGCTATTCGACTACATAACATTTCTTAATTTAATCATAACTACCTATATTTTCGAACTTTTATTCAATAACTATCAAAACTCAAATACCTACAAAAACAGTCAAACGCCGGTGTTGACCCTCTTTCTAAGCACGTGACATCTCTTGTATGCATTTTAAGAGATGAGTTTTTACACCTTAATGGAATTAGTTTTTGTGTTAACATATGGGTTTTTCATCGGAATTTAACTTTTTGTTGTTGTTAACAAAAGGTTCAAAAATCTAGGTACTTATGAGAAGATTAGAAAATGTTACGTAGTCGTATGGTAAAGGGCGTAAAGTTTAGGTAGTAAATGGAAAAAAAAAAACTTTTAAAAATAACACCTTTTAGTGATATTAGTTTTTTTAAATTTGCATCTTATAATATTATTTGACAACATCACCTTTTTGGGATCATACTGCAAAATCATCCCCTTACCTACGTTGTCACTAAAAGGTATGTGAAATGATTATTTTGCACTTTATAATTAATTACTCTAATATACTATTTGAGGCTTCACTTTATCTTCATCTGTTTTAATTCTTAGCTCGATAAAACAAAATCCCCCAATCAATAATATCTTTTTTATCGAAAAGCCCAAAACACCTCACTCCCTTAAGTCAAAATCTAATAAATAAAATGCTCCAAATTATGTCTCGATAAATAAAGGACTCCAAACCTGACTGCAATCCAATTTCAAATTAAAAAAAATAAAATTACTTTATCAATTCAATTTTCTAAGCTAGTGAGAAATAATTTATTATCTCAATATTAAATGACTATTACATAGTATCATTCACATAGTAAATAATTTGACGACAACTGAAGCGTTAAACATTGCTTGTAGAATAAAGGATCTCGAGCTATTTGATATGACATTCAAATTAATATAAGCTTCATCCTACTCCGTTGATACCCTGTCGAAGTAAGGAACCATGGCATATATGTTTGGAATCGATTCCATTTTGAGAGAGTTGCAAAAGCGCTATCTCGTTGAAAGGTTCTATACATCTGCCCTATCTCAACGCATTTCTTTAGACAAAGACTCCGCTTTTTCCTCTTTTCCGATGGTAAATATTTCTCAGAACATGGAGTGTTATATGCAGCGAAATATCTTCCAACGAGATTTTAAAAATTATTATTACCAAAGTGAAACTAAAACTATTGACCAATTATGAGGCTTTTATTATTAACGTTGAAACTAAAATTAATCGATTTTATTGACATATTGTATTTATATAATAGTATATTTTTGAAAATATAGTATGAAAGATTATAATATATGTTTTACTATCCTTACCTACTTTCTACATTTCCTTACATCGTAATCCAATTAATTTTGACCACCTTTTGACACTGTTCATGTAGTGTGAAATATTTATTAAATTACTTGAAATATATTAGTAAAAATGTAGTTACATGTTTTCTTGACTAATTTGTCTCGATGAGCACAACAAAAATATCAAATATTTGCATTTTTTTTTTAACGTTTACTAATATAGATATTGCGTTGCAATATGCTTCCTGGAAAGTGTGAAAATGCAGTTAATGCAACTGAGTTCAACTTGGGAGAGTGTATGTTATGATTACTTTTGAAAATAAATATTTGAAAATGTTTCTATAACAATTAAATTTGATGCATGTCCCCTTTCCATACTTCCCACATCAGAAATAAATTTCTTTAAAAATATTTTTCTACAACTATTAGAAAGCCTATACTTATATTTCTTGAAATAAATTTTGTGGTTGTATTTAAACTCCAAAAGAGAAAAGCGTTGAAAAGAGAAAGATATTGTAATGTTATGGAAACGAATGATTAAATTATCCAGAAAACATAATTCGTAAATATATTAAGGAAAATAAAACCTAAAACTACATCATATAAATTTATTTTCGGAAATTTAACTATTGTAAAAATATGTGTAAACTGTGAAAATTGTTATCAAACCTATATAAGATACATGTATATGATGCATTAATACACGTGATTTGTAATCAATAACCCTCTCTTCGTAATAATTAGTCAATAAACGTTAAACCTGAATATATGAGAATTTTTTTTTATTAAATACGACCTATATTTATAACATAACCCCGTTTTACGGCACTTTTACTTTAAAATCATATAACATCAGAAATCTATACTTAAAAATTGGATATTTTGGCAAGAGTTTTAATTTTGCCATGTAAATCGAAATTGTTGACCATTTAACTCTATGTATAATAATTTTTGAATGTAAAAAAATTCATCACATTCCTACCTTTAAATATGTTTTTTTTTTTCTTTTTCTTTTTCTTTTCTTTTTTTTTTTTTTTTTTTTACGAGAATGGTGGTGTTTCATTGTGTCTCGATTTTATTTAAAAGTCGTGAGTTATTAAATAATTGTTGGTGATTAGTGGTGAAAATATCGATTTTGTTATACAAGAATTTGATTTATCATTGGAAAATTTTGTGCGTCTTGGTTTCTGTTATAGTGACGAAATCTGTATCTTTATATATTTCTAAAAAATTTAGATAGGTTTGTCTTTCTTCTCGTTCACTAACAAGTTTGCATGACCATTTTACGGATTCTTAAAATTGTATGGTACCATTTTTCGCAGACATTGTAACAACCCAGCTTTTTATATAACTTAACTAAACTAGGCGGAAATATTAATTAAGTTTTAATCCTATTACAAGGCGAATAAAAGTAAGTAATACAGTCTTAACGTATTACAAGCGAGCAATACATCTCTAAATTTAAAAATAGAGTATGAATTATTACATTGAAACCAACGATACGAATATAAATATAAATCCCCTCAAGCTTCGTTGGAAAATGCTTCGGGGTACCTGCGACTTAAATACGTCAGCACTTTCAACCTGCACACCCTAAGCCACGTAAACCCGTTGTAACACCCCGTATTTTATAAACACTAATTAATTATTTTAACAAATATTTTAAATTAAAATTTGTATAATTTAACTTTTACTCCTTTGCTTTGAAAACGCGATTGAAAATTTTCGATCGAATAAACCTTCTGAAGATATCTCTAGTTAAACCTTCTTGATTTTATATTAAACTGAACTATATTTTTTATTTCTAAAATACTTGCCGAACTAAAACTTTACTTTAGTTACCATTTTTAAACTTTATAAATTTGCACTACATTTTAAAAATCATCACCTTCATAAAATTTAGTCTTTATAAAAATATTCTTTCAAATAAAGCAGACCGTTTGAAAATCTGTGAGACCGTAATAGAATTTGTAACTAATATTTTTATACGCCATTTAATTTAAAATACAAGTTTTATGATACAAATAATAAAAATGAAACTATAACGAAATATTTAATACATAATATATTTTATAAAATAAAATGGTTTATAAATAAGAGCGAATGAAATAGAGCAAATCGGAAACCAAGCTAAAATCCTATCCTCATGTCGACATACATACTCCCTCACATGTCGACATACACCTCCCCACATCCCCTATTTATTTTACATTTTCAGATATTTTGTGTTAAACATTCCCTCACACACTTCCAGCCTTATCCATTCATTTCCTTTTTTTTTTTTTTTTTTTGTTTATCTTCTCTTATACTCTCCATCTTCTTCTTCCTTAATATACTCCATTAAAAAAAGAACCAACTAACAACAACAACGAAAGCAGCAGCAACAACAGGACAATACATAACAACAACAAACAAAAATGACAACAACCTGCAACAACAATAACAAAAACAACAACGACGACATGAACACCATCATCAACAACCACCACCCACCAGCCGCCATTAATGGTGAGCTCAAAAGCTCGACAACCACCTCGCTACTATTCTCTTTTCCCCCTCTGTTTTGTTCACCAACACCACGATGCCCTTGCATCTCCTATTTCTGCCAAGATTTTACTACGCCGGAGTTCGATCACCGACCACCGGAGGTCACTGCCACCGCCACCGTGTTTGACCACCGTCACCGTGGTCCCACCTCCTCGAGCGTTTTCCTTTTCTCTCCCCTGTTCTCCCCTGCTTTCTTCCTCTGCTCTCCACCGACCTCTGTTGCCTCCTCTCTTGCTCCTCTGTTTCGTCCACCACCACCGGGGCCGCCTGGAACATCGGTGACCACCACACACCCTACCTCAGACCGTCCTCGGCTTCGACCTCGGCCTGGACGAAGTACCACCACCGAGGTTTCCTTCTACTGACTCGCCTCTTTTTTTTCCTCTGCTCATCCTTTGCTTCCGGCTCGTTTCGACTTCGACCACCGGAGTTTCTCAATGGTGAGCTGCATGCGTTTTCAGCTCTCTTTCAGTTAATATGAAGTACTCTCGGTTTCATTTTATTCATCCTGTCAATACATCGAGTCTCACTTCTTTCTCCCTATTCGTTTTATGTGGAATGCACCGCTACATTTGTTGGGTCGTGCTACAACCGTAGTGGACCTGATATGGTCCAAAGACGGATTGTTTGGGTTGGATTTGATTTTTGGAGGCCTATGTTCGAGAGCCAAATTAAGTGACTCGATTCTTTCTCAAAAATCTCTAACTTTAACACTTTGGTTTTATTTTAATTTGTTATTAAAAGTGAGCTAGTATGCATTAGGCACGTATACCTACCGTTTCACTTTACTTAATAACTTTGTATGATTTGCTATAGTATGTGACAAGGCTAAAGTCGCGTCACCTATGTCAAAATAAACCCACAGAACTACTAACTAACAGCTAGCGGTAAGCAGGGTATCGAATCCACTAGGAGATGGTTGGAACTACTATGAACTTTGAGGTTTCTAGCGTACTAAAGGTAGAATTGGTTGGTTTTTGTTTTTTGGTCACTAAACTAATGGTAAGCTAAAACTAGAAGGTTATAAGTCGATAAAGGGAGAAGCCTAGGGTCGTAGGTTCACGATGACGCAATACTAAGGTTATCACGGAATAAGGGTACTATTAATGGCTCGTGTTAATGGAAGAAGACAAGTCCTCTCGGATCAAAGTCAATCCTAAAGCTCGACTAACAGGCTCTCGCTACGTATTAGCCTCGCTCCACTACCTCCCACACAAGGCTCACCTTAACCCGACTTTCGGTCTTAGGTTTAGGTTTCCTAGGTCAAACAATCAATCATGACCTTTGATTAATTAAATGTGAAATTAAGGCAAGAGATAAGATTAACAACGAACAATCAAAAGGGTCACCAAATTCAATGATTAAACCTAATTACTAGTCATCGATCCCCATAAACCCTAGAAAAGGGATTAACTACTCATAATTAGGGCTAACAACGAATTAAACATTAAATCAAAGGAATTGAAAATAGCAAACATGAGATTACCGATGATGAAGATGCTTCAAATTAATACGTAGTACCGACGATTATAAAGTTTAATCCAATCTCCAATCTGAGTTGTTAGTTTCTAGAGAAAAAGGCTTAATAATTTCTAAAGCAGTAAAAGCATAAAATGAAAAGTGGTTTTAAAAACCTAAATTCAGCCTATTTATACAAGCTCGAGAAATCGTAAAATAAAACAGGCAGAACCGAGCCTTGGGTTTGAGCAAATCGGCCAGGTTTGGGCTTACGAATCGCCTTCGAGACTATGCCTACGGCTCGAGGCTCCACGAAAGTTTCCAGTAATTCCTGTTTCAATTTCAACTTGGGCAATCATATTGAACCGGTAGGTTCACTCTGAACCTATAGGTTCGACATCACACAACATAGTATCTTCCTCGTATCACTTTTTGAGCTTGAATTCTTCCGTTTCAAGCCTTGTTTAGCGCTCCCGAGCCCTTCCAGCAACTACTGAGTTCGTGCAATCAATCACCGCCTCCGAGAAATGCTTCGTAAATCAGCACATAATCAATCAAAACCTACAAAATGACATAAAAAGCCGGCAGTACCAACATTCATAGAATAACGCCTAAATACATAACTAGACGCATATAAACAACTAATAAATGCGACAAAATAGGGGGTATAAAGACGTAAAAACACTACATATCAAACTCCCCCAAACTAAACCTTTCCTTGTCCTCAAGCAAACTACCCAGCAAATAGCACACAAAACAGGAGGACAAAGCGAGTACAGGAAAATGCAACCCGTCATCGCAAGCATCGTGGTCTCGTACAAAAACGTAATCAATCCAAAACCAGCTTCCTCTTCAAATAAATTGAAGAGTTAAGGAGTAAGACCAACATATAACTAACGGCGAAACAAAATGACGCAAACTCCATGCAAAGACTTCGACCGTATGCATCCAACAAAACGCTGAGACTATAAATAATCTCACTAACTTGATAACTAGCAAAACTGCTCAAACCAAGCGCGTTATCACCCAAAATGCATCCAAAATCACATCGAGCGAGGTTTCCAAGGGTTGTAATGTTAGGCTCGGGTTAATAAGGGTAAGAAAGTGGTAAAACATTTGGGAAATATGGAGCTCAACAGCACAGCTGCATTAGAAATGTACGACCACAACCCAACAATAACTCCTTACTCACCATCTAAACAAGTGCCTGTGTTTCCTTTCCACCACTCCATTTTGTTGAGGCCTATCCACTATACTTGTCTGATGAACCATACAATTTCCTTCAAAATAAGCTCTGCAAGGTCCATCATCAAACTCCAATGCATTGTCAGATTTTATTAGCTTCACTTGCCTTCCAAATTGAGTTTTAGCATACTCACAAAAGTTTCTGATATTATCAAAAGCCTTAGATTTGTGTATCAGAAGATATACCCATGTTCCTCTTGAATAATCATCCACCACAGTAAGAAAGTATCTGAACTTCCCTTTGTAAGGCACCCTATATGGCCCCCAGATATCTATGTGAATGAGTTCAAAAAGGTTTCCTGTTTCAGATTTGCTAACAGAATATGGTGATTTCACATGTTTAGCCATGGGACAAGTTACACAGATAACAGTAGTATCAGCACATTTAACATTCACAACATCAATATGTTTGATCACAGACAAAGGTGTATGTCCAAACCTATTATGCCCCAAATTATATGAAGACATGCATTTATCAGAAGTATTTGCACTGCATTTAGGAATCTCAAAATTAGGTTTATGTCTTCCTCTACTAACAGGAAAGGCATTCATTACATTCTCATCACAGTTCACAAAATTAGGCACCTTCACCTTTGTATCCTCCATTATATAGTATAGACCATTCACAGCTCTTCCAATTTGTTTGATCTTTCTTCCTCTACATTCCTGCACATAGCAGCATGCATCACCAAACACAACCTTGCAGCCATTTTCCTTTACAAGTCTTTGCACAGACAGAAGATTATGTCTGAACACAAGCACATACAGGACATCTTTTAGCTCAAGACCAGTAGACAAAGTGACATCTCCCTTATGTGTGACCTTAACCACTTCCCCATTTGGCATATTAATCTTAGGACCTTTAGTGAAAGAATGTACATTATTGAGAAACTTTATGTTAGCCACCATATGATCAGAGGCTCCTGAATCTATGACCCATTGTTGTTTTAACAGTTCCACATCTTTTTCACAAGAGGCAATACCTGCAAAGTTGCAGTCTATCTCCTCATCTGTATCACCACCAGCTTTAGCAACACTCTCACCACCTCCTAGAACAAGCTTCAGCAGATTCTCCAATTGTTGTGTTGCAGCACCAATTGCAGAAGCAAGATTAGTCTGGTCTGTCTTAATAGTACAAGTCATCTTCCTCACTCCCTTATAGCCTTGATTGTTGTTCACCCTTGAGTTTTGTTGACCATAGTAGTCACCTTGACCTTGAGGTTGTTTTCCTGATCTGTTGTTGAATTTTCTAGGCTGACTGTATGATCTGAAACTACTCTTTGCAGCAGGTTTTCTGTTCTTTGGGTGTCCACTTGGATAACCAACAATTTCCCAACACATCTCAGACTTGTGGTTTCTTCTTCCACAATGCTTGCATGTATTCCTTCATTCTCTCCTTTGCTTAAGAATGCTGACATATCAGAACCTTTCTTTCCACTCAGATTGTTGTTTTGAGTCTCTTCTTGCAGGAACAAGAACACAACAGCCTCAATTGTGGGCAAGGAACTCATCATTAAAATGTTGCTTCTCATGGTTGAGTATTCTTTGTTCAAGCCATTTAAGAATTGAAACAACCGTCTCTCTTCTTCTTGCTCACTAAGGGCTTTCAGAAATGCCTCAATCTCAGTAGTTCTCTGAGTAATCACAGGTAGGGTACTCATACTATCAAGCTCATCCCAAACCATTTGAAGCTGAGTATAATACTCCTCCACAGACTTCTCATTCTACTCAATCTCATAACACTCCTTGTTGAGTTTGAATTTCTTAGCCCCATTAGCCACCTTATACCTTCTTCCAAGTATATCCCAGATCTCTTTAGCAGATTGGGTGTACATGATGATGGATTTAATCCTCTCGCTCACATTTTGCAATATCCATGATATCACAAGACTGTTTGATATGTCCCACGCATCTTGTTTGACAGTATCACTCTCATGTCTCACAACAGTCCCTGTCACATACCCAAGTTTCCTCTTTGCTGATAAAGCCAGTTCCATTTATCTCTTCCATGGACCGTAATTTTCAATACCAGTCAAACCAGGGGAGATCTTTAGGGTTTGGGTCCCCTCAGATGGATTGTAGTACAAGGGATCAGTTGGAGTAATGGTGGTAACATATTCATTCTCTACTTCAGCCATTACTAAACACAAGCGAGAAAAACAGAGTACTAATGAAGAAAGGTAACAACTTTATGTACAAGAAACACGAAAAACAAAGGAGAACAACTTCAGTGGTTATCAAGAGCACAAGGCTCTAATACCATGAAGAATTCTACAACCTTGACTCATGATAAACACTGATAAAAATAGATCGAAAATGCAAGAGCAAGAAGAAGGGTTTGAATTCACCTTGCAAGGTGGTAGCTGTTGCTCTCTTTTCATTCACTTCTCTTGTCTTACAATTTTAGGTAAGTGACCCATATATATGGGGAATGCACACAACCCTAGAAGGATCCTATACAAGGACAAAATACGTACACAAAACGTAGAAGAATGATGTACAAGCTACAGCGTATATGCATGGTACTATTCATTGTGTTTGATACGTGAAAGCTTGCCTTCCAACTTTGTTTGGGCGTGCAAATTGTTGGGCCACCATTTAATTTGCAGCCTCCTTCTCTTTTCTTATCATTTAACTTCATTGGGCCTTCCTCTCTATTGGACCCTGAATTTGTGGGCAATATCTTGTGCATTGTGTTGGGCTGAAGTAATGCTTGAGCATAGGTCAGTTTACAAAGTGGAATCCAACCTTCTTCATCATTTTGTTGCATTCCATTTAACGTTGGGCCCACCTCTTCATCCAAATCAAACGTTTGAAGTTCCTCAACACTATCTCATCTCAATCTCGATGTTTCTCCTTCATATCCCAATTCAACTTTTAATATCCCTTATCATGAAATAATTTGTAGAAAATGCAATGTTATACTACATACATATTTACACCAACATTTAGCATATTATCAACGTTAATACATTAAAGAACCTATCATATGAAATAACCAATACTTGATTATTATATATCACCTCAATGTCTATCATATGATGGAAGAAAATAACGATAACATACCTAATGCATAAAAACAAACAATTACAAGTATATTGTAGGAAGGACAAAATCTAATTGTCACCATTAAAATTGTTTTTATCTTATACTCCCTCCATTCCACTATCTTCTTCCCACTTTCCCAAAAAAAAAAAAAAAAATTCATCATTTTCTTCCTATTTCTAGTTTTGTCAATTTTCAACTAATCTCATCCGCACAATCTACTTTATTATTTTTTTTTACTTTAATCTCACCTACACAATCTACCCATCTAAATTTTTGAGCCATATTGATAATGGGAAGAACAGGTTGGAATGCAGAGAGTATTATCTTATCTTATAAACAAAATAGAATGAAAACACATAACTAAAAAAATAAAACTCGATCACGCGCGAATTTCACAGGGTACTGAACTAGTTATTATTAAACGTAATTGTTCAATTGTACCCAACTTTTACTCACTTGTACCTTTTTTTACCATAAGAATTCCATTCATTACCCTTTTACAACTAAGATTTTTCTCTCTTTCAAACAAATTGATTTTTGCTTAAATTCACACATAATTAATCTAATTCTTTAAGAATTCATCCAAAATATTGAATTATAGATCAAATTAATCATGTGATACAATTAATTTTCATGTTTCTTATGAATTTTATTGAATTTTCTTTTAAAATTATGTTAATTAAATTATATCAAAAAAGTTACTTGTGGTGACCGGAAAATTAGGGTTGCAAGCGGCAGCAAGGGGAAGGGGATGGGTCGGATATGGCGACAAGGAATATGGGAGGGCCGACAAGGTGGTAGAAGAGGGCGGGTGAGGCGGCCCGCGATGACTACAGTGTCGAAAATGCGGCACGGACGTTGCACGTGAGGGAAGCGTGGTGGTGGGCCCGGTGGTTGCCGCCGACGATGGTGGTGGGCCTGATGGCTGCCGTCGGTGCTGGTGATCCCACTGCAGGAGGTTGATGGCCTGGTGGGTAGGTTTTAGGGTTGGGTTTTTATTTTATTTTTTTGTTATTCATGGTGAGAGAAGAGAGAAAATGAGAAGATGATATTATTGTGGGGGAATGTTAGGGGTAAAATAGTAAAAGTTTGGTACGATTGAGTAAAACTCGGTTACAGTTATATGATGCGAAACGGCGGCGGAAGTAGACATAATATAATAATTAAAATGAAAAGGATAAACAGATACCAAGTTAGACCTATAACTTGATGAACAAGATTGGCTAACCAAAACCTATTGGTTCCAATCGAGCAATAATTAGGAGACACGTCCTAATAAATCACTTGTTTGGATCGTACGTAACAATCTGAGTTTCACAAACAAACGTAACCACGTTTTTTTGACGGACACAAGCTTTGAACAATACCCTTATTAAATGGAGGGAGAAGGAAACCCATAGGAGTAGTCGTATCTACAACCCCTAAAAGCCCAATTCATTTCACTGTTACGGTAAGTCGGTAACAGTGAAACTCATTGGGAACAAGTTTTTCTTCCCTACTCCTCTGCTCTCCTTGTGTTTTCACCATCTGATTTGTCTGCAATTTTTTCAGTCATCATTTTTCAACGGGTGCATTAAATATTAGTGGTCCATTTTTTTATTTGTAATTATGAATTAGTTTTTTTTTTAATTTGTAAACAAAAAAGGGGTTATAGCCAAATGAATTGGCGATTTGCAAAAATGAGGCAAAGTGAATAGCCAGTTGAACTGGCTATTTTAGGATAGCTAGTTTGACTAGCTTTTTCTTAGCTATTCCACTATAAATTCAATCGTCGTTTTACGTTACTTACCATTCATTTCGAATACAACACTAAAAAAAAAAAAAATGTTCAAACATTCACAACTTTTTTTTTTAAGCTAAACATTCACCACTTAAAAAACGAAATATTATCTGAAAATGGCATTTAACGCTCCATTTTTTTTTATCTTGTTTCTGGACTTCCGGAGTTCCTTGGGTCGGTGGTGTTGTGGGAGAGACGGTGTGTAGAGCTGATGGTATGATTCTCGTTGATCGTCAGCTCTCATTTGATGATCTGGTTGAGAAGGTTAATAGATATTGCAATGTCGATCTCAGAATCACGCAGATGTCGTTCACACTTGTGTGGACAGACTTGTCTGGTAGAAGAAGTTATGTTTATATCAAGGATAACCAGTTTGTATGTGCAATTTATATGTATGCGTTTAATCTTCCGGAGTTATATGTTATGTTAGAAACCACTCCTCCTCCTTTGTCATCGTCCCAATTCATTCAACCCTTTTATGAGTTTGGGGGATCTAGTGAGGGTGCTGTGTTGGTAGGTAGAGGGGTGAGGGATGTTGTTGAGCTTAACAACCGACATCAATTAGATTTGAATGTGTTCCCAGAAGCGCAAAACGATGGTGGCGAGGATAGCGATGACCCTACTTATAACACCGATGTAGCCAGTTCATGTTCTGGGTCAAGTTTAGACCCCTCTAGCTCAGACCCAGATGATGAGGTGGTACCTCATGTCCCTATTGACCATTATGTTTATTCAGCTGTCCGTGATGAGCCTGACCGTTCTTCGCGGTCTCTATTTTCCAAAATGTTTGATGGAAACGTTGACAATATCGTCGGAGGGACGCTATTTGAAACAAAGGCAGATGTTCAAAATGCCATGACAAGATGGTCTTCGAAGAGAGGGGTTTCGTATCGAACGGTTGAGAGTCGGAAGAGGACGTGGGCTGTTGAGTGTGGGACTAGAGCCACAAGTTACCCTCAGGAGTTGCTTCACGGTGTAATCTGTGGTTGGAAGGTGCGAGCGACGCAACAGAGGGGGTCTGGGTTCTGGAAGATTGTTGTTTGGACTCCTGAGCACAATTGTGCCGGAGATTCAAACGCGAGTAGGAGGAAGAACGTTACCTCCCGGGAAATTGGTGTGTCGTTGGTTATGGATGCAGTGAAACAGGACACTGGTTATAAAGTTAAACTTGTCCAACTCGATGTCAAAAAAGCGTTTTGCGTGGATGTGACCTACAGTAAGGCGTGGCACGGGCGGAGGAAGGGAATTGAGGCCGTGTACGGTTCCTGGGAGCACAATGTCAGAGACCTTCCTAGGTATATGGCGGCTCTTTAGGTGTGTTAATATGTATGTTTTAGTGGATTCTATTATTTTATATTGTATAATGTTTTTTCATATGTGTTCCCGTCATTTTTGTTTAGGTCGCTAACCCGGGAACGTATGTTAAGTACAAGTTTTCTGAAGGGACGAAAAATTTGCCCAATCGGGTGTTAAAATATGTTTTCTGGTCTTTTGGTCCTTGTATTGCCGCTTTTCAAGAGTGTTGTCCTGTTATTTCTGTGGACGGGACGCATCTTCGTGGATCGTACAAAGGGAAGTTGTTGGTTGCTGTTTGCAAGACGTCTAACAACAACATAATGCCGCTGGCATGCGCTCTTGTTGATGATGAGACTACACTTAGCTGGACTTTTTTCTTGGATAACCTGAAGAAGTCGATCATTAAAGATCGTTTTTACTTGTATTATTTCGGACCGGCATCAAGGTATTTTATATTTTAAATATTGTTCAGTTTATTATTATTTGTTGAAATTTTAACTAAAACTTACGTCGATTGTTTTGGAAGGTATAATTGCGGCGATGAAGGTGATGTTGCAGAAGTACCCTTCATATGGGCTGCACAGATTTTGCTTAGAGCACATCAAAGCCAATCTGTTAACTAATTTTAGGAGAAAGGGATTGAAGGAGGCTTGCCAAATCTTGGGTACGGAGCTCAATGAGACGAAATACTAGAATGCTTGGAATAGAATGATGGAGTTGAACCCCAAAGCTGCTGAGTATCTACAAGAAATTGGCCCAACGATGTGGACACTCTTTGAGGATGGTGGCTTTAGATGGGGACTGAGTACGACCAACATTTCGGAGGCCTACAACAATGTTCTCAAAGGCGCACGTCACCTACCCATTAGAGCTATGGTTGAGAGCACTCTTGAGAAATGTGCCTATATATTCCGAAGAGATCATCCTAAAATCAATGCCTGCAACACTCCACTACCACCATGGCAAATATGCTGGAGTCAACAAAACAGATGGTTACATCCTGGGGAGATTGTTTTGTGGTTGTTGATGAAAGGGGCCACAAGTTCGAGGTTAAACACCTTGTAGGGATTTGTAGTTGCGGGAAGTGGCAGAACAATAAGTTTCCTTGCTCCCATGTGATTGCGGTTGCTAATTCTGTTAATCACGATCCATTGATGACTGTCAACAGATTTTATACGATGGAAGGTTGGAGAGGACAGTATTCAGGAAAGTTTCATCCAGTTATGGGTTGTGGGACGTGGCCAACTATTGACTGGTCACTCAAAGTTGATGAGATTAGATTAGTTAGGCATTCAGGTCCAGGTAGTAGAACCGTTAATCGTAGATTAGGGGCGATGGATCATACTAGGAGACGTGGTAATGGTAGAAATGGAACACCATGTACGCGTTGTGGGAACATGAACCATGAGCGAAGACGTTGTCCAATGTCACATCCCCCGACAGATAGAGTTGTCGAAAGAGATGAGAGTGATTAGCATGCATCATTGTGTAATTCTTATCTTAATTTATGAAGCAACCTCTACTTATATTAATAAACGTCAATTAGAAAACGAAAACGACAAATTAGTCATACGAAAAAGAACAATGTACAATAATCTAGTTATCAATTCACAACGTTCTCAATACAATAACGTCAATTACAAAGGAAACGAATACATAATGCGAAAATAAATTAGTCATCCTCATCGGTTGCTTCGGGTGAGAAAATACGTCTAGGACGAGTACCAAAACCAATGCCTTGGGTTGGTCTTACATGTAGGTTACTATCCCGACGACCAACGGGTCTGGTCAGACGCCTACGCTCTTGTTCGGGTGTCCTATACACACCTTGCGAACCATCAACAACCGCAGACTGTTCAGAGGGCCTCAAACTCAAATTCAAATCCAAATCGTCACCATCATATCCAGCACCGCTAGGGTAAGTAGTGCTACTCATACCTCCAACATAACCACCACCGCTAAGGTAGGTAGTGCTGCTCATACCATCATCATATCCACCACCGCTAAGGTAGGTAGTGCCGATCATACCTCCTTCGTAACCACCACCACTAGGGTAGGTAGTGCCAGTCACAAATCCATCCCAGCTAGAGTTATATAACCCAGCAGCACTACCGCCATCTCCACTACCACCGACTCCACCAAATTCACCAACAACATTTTGTATTTGATCCCAGTTCAAATCATCCAAGTCAAGCCCTTCCAAGCCCATGAAACCGCCTTGTTCGACTTGATGCTGCGGAAAATCTTGTTCCGGAACCTGGAACGATTGTTCGGGAACAACCACCTCCTGTTGGTGTTGGTGTTGATGCTGATCATTGTAAGCTTGTTGAGTTGCCCGTGCCTCTTCGCGTGTCCGACGATGTCTCCGTTGTCTCGCAGGTGGAATCTCATGTTCGACATCTGCTTCGTGACGGTTCCTCATAACCTGAGTAGGTCGCACGGTAGCAGTTGGATCTACCCAAGGGCTCACAGCTACACCTCCAAGCTCAGTCAAACGCTGGTTCTATAAAAACAAAATAAATGAAATGAAATTAAATACAATACGCATTACATAATGTTAAACAAAATAAATGAAATTAAATTAAATATAAATCATACCGCATACAATAACCTCTCTCCATGCGGATTGTACCCGCTAATAGTCCTGACGTCTGGATCACAGATATAACGGACAGAGTTATCTAAATACCATGTTATATAACTCGTATCTGATTCAGGAGCCCTACTAAGATCAAGCTGCCCTCTATATATAACATGTTCACGCCTTTGGATCCACATGCTGATATACTCTAGTAGGTAGTCATTTCTCCATTTATGAAGACTTTTCTTTGTCAAATACTTACTAGTGACGTGGATCTTCCAGTTATTCTCTGTCAATACAAGTCCACCCACAGGCACCGCTTGGACACCACCAAACTGTCTAATACATCGATGCGGGTTGTGAAAGGCAACCAACAATCCACATATGAGAGGCACGGTAGAGAGGTATATTCCCCAACCACTCTTGCACTCAACTGGTAATGTATGAACGATGTTCTTATAAGGGGTCCACTCGAACTACAAAAAATGTAAATGCAAAAAAATTAGATAACGAATGCAAACAAGTAGCAGAAAAATAAATATCCGCTATAATAAAAGCTGTTGTACCTGTTCCCATGAGAAGGCGGCTATTTAATCCCGATAATACAGCAAATGAACTTTTGGTTGAATGCAACGACCGTCGGTGTAACGACTACCTAAAGGACCTCCAATAACTGGCATGCCAGACGGCGCATCATTTTGCTCGCGGAATTCAGGCCTTAAAATAGATATCCGCTCGTAAGCCCAATATTGCAGCAGTTGTGTGGCTCCGTTCATGTAAATAGTGTCTGTGGGGGGTCGTAAACAACATTTGCACATATCATGCAACAAGTAAGCCAAGACAGCTGAACCCCAACTGTAGCCACTACACACATTAAAATCAGCTACACACAGTACCATATCCTTGTGAACATGTTGTTTCTTAGAGTTGATAAACAACCCATTTCCTAACATCCAAAGAACAAAACAACGAGCACGTTGCTGCATGTCGGCCTCAGTAAACGTAGCAGGTCTACGTATCCTAGCTTGCAAGTGTGAGGTGACCAACCAATCGGCTTCAAAAATGGAACGCCCATGGGGAAGCTCCTCTATACCAAGCATCTCATGAACATAGGCTTCCCAATCAGTGTCGGGAACCACCAAACCGGTGGGATTAGACCCCACATGATAACCATCGACCCTAAGACCAAGGAGGACCTCAACATCCTCCAGAGAAATCATCACCTCACCTACTGGAAGGTGAAATGTGTGGGTCTCGGGACGAAATCTCTCAAGAAGTGCATGCAAAAGAGAGTGGTCGTTTCTCATGTTTCCTAACTTGAAAAATGTCCCAAATCCCATCTGCGCAACATAATTTGCCGTTCCTTGACAAATTTCCATCTCATTTGACCACTCGCTCCATACAGTACCGTCCGCTCTACGTGCTAAGGCGACAACATTAGATGGACGTTTAGACTTAAAAACTTGTGCGGATATATGCTTTGCCTGGAGACAAAACACTGTATCATTGAGGGGGCCTTGAAAACATCTAGGCTGGGAAGAAGAAGAAGATGCCATAACTGTAAAAGATTTAAATATGAATTAGCTTCTTTAATGGTTTTAACATGTAAACAATTACACATCATATACAAACGTAACAACCACAAAAAAAGTGGGTACAAAAAAGTAAACAAGCGTCAGAAAAATATGATCAATAAAGTATTGTCTAACTAGATATTTTTATTTAATAAAAACATCGTTTTCCCAATGCAAATAATTAATATATGAAAAACAAAAGTTTCCTCTAAATACATTTTTTATTATCTACTTAAATATTAAAGTACAATTGTAAACTACGTTTAAATAAACATAAAAAAATTAGATAAAATACCTTATTTAACATATTTACTTAGTAGTAATAATACTCTTAACTAAAAATCTCTAATTTACAAACATTTTTGTTTTTTTAATTAATAGTTAAGTTTTAAAACTACAAGTACAAAAAACAAACATAAATAAAAAATGAGAATTTTTTTGTTAATATTTACTTACAAGTATAAAAAAAATTTATTTACAATTAAAAATTTACTTACAAATGAAAAACAAAAGTTTCCTCTAAATAAAAAATTTACTGTTTACTTACAAACATAAATACTCCCTCCATTGCTTATTATAAGTCATTTTAGACAAATACAAAATTTACTGTTTAGAAGACGTTTTACATCTCCCAAAGTATTTTTGTCTTAATTCAATGATATAATTAATGATGGCTCTTCAATTTATTTCATTTAAGAACTTTTGATTGGTTAGTTGCAAGAGCATTTTATTTTTCTTAAACATTCATTGAATAGTTAATTAATGTTATAATTACCTCTAAATTAATTTCTTAATAAGTGTGTATTTCACATAAACGGCATATAAAAAGTAATGGAGAGAGTATCCTATAACTTAATCTAAAACTTATAAGAATCAACTTCTATTTTAAAATTTGTTCAGTATATACTAATAGAAAGGGTACGGACATACACAACTAAAACATGATTCCATGACAAACGAAATACATTTCATATAGGGGTAGTTCAGATTAAGTCTAAAAACTACATAATAATAAACAAATAATAAGTAATACATAATAAGAAATACATTATACATATAACAACAAATAAACGTAAAAAAACACTTACTTAGATAAGTATAAAACCGGAGAATCTGAAATTGATTTTTTTTTTTTTTAGTAGAGCAACTGATTTTTTTTATTTTTTTTTTAACAACTTTTTTTTTTTTTTTAACCGACTAGAGCTTTTTTTTTTTTTTTTTGTAAGAACTAAGTTTTTTTTTTTTTTTTTTTTTACGCAGGAAGTGATTTCTAAGGAGGGGTGTTATATAATGGAAAATGGGCATTGGTGTGACAATAACAACACCCTGCAAAAGCATGCAAAAAAAATAAAAGCCTTCACACACTGCAAAGCTGCAAAACATGCACCAAAAAAAAACAAAAGCACTAAGAGCTACTTCAAATGGCAAAAGATTTCACAAAAAACAAACACACAAAAGCCAGTTCAACTGGCGTTTCAGTTAAAATAAAAAAAAAAAAAAATTTAAAAAAGCCAATTGAACTGGCGATTCAGTTAAAAAAAAAAAAAAATATTGTAAAAGCCAGTCTAACTGGCGATAACCATATTCTTACTCACCGACAATTTTTCAACCCCCTCAAACAACAGGATTGTTTTTCAACCATCCTTTCCCATCAATTACTCTCATTCACATATTACTCCAATATATTCATATTACTCCCAAACACTTCCTCCCCCAAACTCATTTCGTCCCACAAAAAAAAAAAATTAATAGGTCTGTGGTATGATCAAACTTCACATTACACATACACATAAACCCCATAACTCAAAATATACCATAAATAATATAATTGAGATTTGTTTGACCACACAATTCATTCATCCATTCATATAATTTGTGCTCTTTTTTCCTAAATAAAACAAGCAAAAAGGTTATGAACTTTGATAGAGGTAGGTGAAAAAAACAGATGGGTTTGGTGGAAGATTAAATTTGTATATGGGTTTGATGCGTTTTTCCCATATATTTGCTTCGAATCTCCATTTTTTATTTTCAGATTTCCGTTTTATAGGTTTTTATATTTAACTCCATTTGATTTGATTTTGAATTGTTTTTTTTTTTTTTTAATTTTGTGGTCTAAAACTGGGGACTGTAACACCCCATTTAAGCCGGGCGGACCCCACCTAAATGACGCAAGCATTTTATTCGATCAACGGGCAAAGAAACACTGTGATACTTAAATGTAACACACCTGCTACTCAACAAAACTCCGAAGATATATAAAAAGGGTAGCTGAAGAGACAAAGTAGAACAAATTCTCAAAACTACAACTGTCACTCAGACAGTGCCACGACACGCAGGCCAGAAAACTGAAAGCGATAAAATAAGAAAAGTCTACGGTGACAACTAGACTCATAATAGACACCAGTGATCCCTCCTAGCGCCCCCACTAGCAAGCAAGCGTCCGAGTACCTACAGGGTGGGGAAAACAACACGAAAACACACAACAACCAAACCCTAGTTAGCTTAAGCCCAAAACAGTTAAAAGAGTGCGTAAAGAAAATAAAACTCAACTACAAGGGCGGCGATAGATATAACATAACCATTTAAATCATGGGTCTATACTAAATAGGACATTCTGCAGATACTAACTCGGACGTGTCATACAACGCAAAAGCACAAGCAAGTCAAGAATCCCCCTTGTGTAACCTCCACACAAGGGGCTTACCATGTCGTCAACACTCCCACCTCCTCCAACATATCACCTCCGATCATTGGGCCACACAGACCTCATAACATTGGGCCACACAGACCTCATAATATCGGGCCACACAGACCTCGTAATAATGGGCCACACAGACCTCGCAATAATAATGGGCCACACGCGGACCTCGTAATGATGGGCCACACAGACCTCGTAATAATGGGCCACACAGACCTCGTAATAATGGCGAGTACTGAACGTCATGGCAAGAGAACGACATCAACATTCATATAAACTCATATTCATAACACAATCATTCGACACTCCCAATTCACGTAGACATGACACCATAGGTTACCAACTTAAAAATTAAACATCGATTACATACAGTATACATCTTTCCCCTTACCTTCCATGGTTACACTTAGAAGAGAGCGTTTTATCAACCAACATACAATCATTGAACAACACAACTTTTCCTCAATTTCAGATCATAACTCATATCGTCAACATTCATAATCATCAGCACTCAAATATCTATCATCATCTCTCATAATCAACGTCACTCATAATCAATTCACTCATTATCAATTCACTCATAATCAATGAGTTCGATCGTTCGAAGTTCAAATAAACCGACTCACAAGACCGTACCTCGCGACATGGCAAGGATTAGGAACATTAGTGACTTACATTCACACACACATAAACTTAATTCCACAAACACAATTACACACAATATTTCCGAGCATTCACAAATCACAACATGACTTCAATTCAAGGCATCCCTCGATCTATACGAACCACTCACAAAACGTAATAACCTTCGAAATTACATTAGCCATACAGTAGGAACTCATCCTTACCTCAGCCATTCAATAAGACTCCTCACACACACACGGACCAGCCGTGTGAAGGAAATTGCAGCAGAAGCTCCACCACCCCGTGGTGGCAGCAGCCCGAAGTTAACAGCAGCAGTAAAACAGAGGGGAAACGACAATAGCAGCACTACGACCCACAACAGCAGCTCTACAGAATTAACCCCACGGCGTAGCAGTCCCGGCCTCGATAACACACAATACGACAGTCCCGACCCACTGCCAACTACACGGCAGCCTGACCAAAGCACAAACAGCCCCAATCCCCGACCAAAACAGACCCACGACAGTCCACAACGCGCCTTAAGTCTATCTCTACGACAAGTACTCTTGGTATAGCACACCCACACAACCCTACACTCTAGTATCAACACACTTTCACCCACATATACAGTCAATCACTGACATACATACATACACACGACCTCATACAGACCCACCTGAATTCACACACACAACACACACACACATACATAACTCATACCTACCAATGCAAAATACAACTTGAACAACGACGCAACCTTCGTGATCACGACTCGAATCAACCGAAAATACGACCATGTACCACAAAAAGCGAATACGGCCAGCAATCTTTGTCCACACAACCAGCAGTCCTTCGATATAATACAGCCCCCATTTGAGGGTAGGAATCTCGACCAAACACTGCCCAACTCGGCAGCCATCAATGACAGAGGAAGCAGCCCCATTCACGATGCTAATACGCTCACTTACGCCACTTACACCGCCTCAAACAAGCCTCACCACGGCAGCCAACAGGGCTGCCTACAGCAGCCATACACGGCTGTCAAACAACCGCATTTTCATGATTTACACAGCCCAAATTCAAAGGTCTTGCCGACATTCACATACACCATCTTTACCACTTGCATATACACATACCATTTCATTCATACACACATTCCATACAATTCATACCTCACACAAACACACAATTTACAACACACAAGGCTAAGTAAGGTTTTACCCTTACCTTAAGGAAGAGTGAGCTTGCTCCTTGATAAGATGACACCGATTTACAAGAGCTCCTCCACGAATTCACCTTCTAAAACACCCAAAACATTACCAAAACGATTCTAATTACTAACACAAACAATAAAACTCAATTACCACACTATTTTATACAACCCTAGGAAGAAAGGTGTTAACTTTAGAGGAAAAACCAACTCACCAAAGAGGGAAAAGAATAGAACAAGATAGGAACGATGAGGGGGACGCATTGCAACAAAAATCGGCAAATTTGAGCAAGAATTGACGAAGACCCACTTGATTTTCGTGGGAAGAAGAGCACGGCAGCTTTGAAGGCAATTCAAATTGTTTTCTTTCTCCTAGAGTTCTTATTTGATTTTATTTTAGTGTAGATGAGGAAAAGGGAATTATTTGTAGAGAGAGAGGTTAAAAGGAAATGAGGGAAGTTTTGTTGAGGGAACTTTGATAATTAGGCTCATCCTCGACTTAAAATAAAAAAAAGAAACTGAGACCACTAATTCGAGTCAACCGACACCTTGACAAGCTCAACCGACCAATTTTCTCAAATCCTACGATTTTATGAATCGACCAAACACACGCCATACCCTCTAACTAAAGTTCAAAACTCACTAAAATGTTCGAAATAACTATTTTCAGACTAAAACACAAAAATGACTCAAAATACCGACTATGAAAATACGGGGTATTACAGTCTTCCTCCCTTAAAAGAATTTCGTCCCGAAATTCATAACACTAATCAAACCACCAAACACCGCGAAAAGAAACTAACGTGTAAACCCGCACATGACCGATACCACGACATGATCACCGAAACGCTATGCTCACGATAGCACTACGCAAATTATCTTAAATAGGCAAACAGCAATACATAAGAAAATGCGCGTTTTCTACCCCCTAAAAAAAAAAGAGTTACGTCCGCGTAACTAACAATCTACGTCAAGTAAAAGAAGGAAATAATGTGTTCCTAATCGAAAAGGAGAGTAGTAATAGCAGAGTAGTGTACAACTCACTTGCGATAATCACTCACCGAAACCATTTCAATACATTCGCAATACGAGTACACTCTTCACATAATATTACACTAGCGAACAACAGCATTGTAACCATGAATAATTATCATTCACGACATGACCAAATCTAAACCACACACTCATTCAGTGACAACATTTCGTAACAAAAATAGAAATGCATCAACATTAATAGCAACAGCACATACAGTAGCAATAACAGCAGGTACAAAACCACAGAGAGCAACAGCAAATGGCAGATATAGCAAGGACTGCAAACAGCAGGCGTACAATAGTTAATGGACGCAGACTATGACTCATGTGTAATACTATTTACCCTAAAATATAACTCTTTCTATACACGTTTGTCCCAGGTGCCTCGTCATTTGACAATTCCTCATCACCATTTCGTACTCTTAGTTTTACGGTCATATATATCCTCACTTTTCTTATTCCACTCCCACGCTCACCATGATGAACTATTTCTCATGTCCGTTATGTCCGACACATTTACTGCTTACTAACCTTCTCCAACTGCGTCGAGATAATATACTACACCATCTTAAAAGCACCCTAATGTTGCGAGGTACTCGTATCCCCACATATCTCAACATATATACACGTATTTGTACTTGCACAATTCTTAAGGGTCAGTACACACGTTCTTCCATCACCTAAGTTAGCCTTTTAACGTCTCGCCACTCGCATGATTGTACCATAAGTCAATGAACAGAAGAGAATCACCCATTTGTCCAAGCATCGATTAATTTTGTGGCCTAGATAACCAATATCGTACAAACATTTGCCTTAGCCATCCGTCACTTACTCTTAGTGTCACACAATTCTCTCTCAGGTCCTACCAACTACCATATACGCATCGCCTCTCATTGTTTACTCTTTACTTCTTATTTTACTCTTAACTGAACCATTTCCATAACAGTCTGTGACAACTAATTTCACCCGTGTATCAAAAGTCGTTACTCCTCAAATTTCTAGTTACCCAATCAAGTGCATTGTGCCGTGTAGTCCCTTGTATCACATACTTTAACTATGAATATACTCCAGTACAATGTCAACACTTTTCGCGCGTTTCCAACCCATATGACCATTAATATAAATTTATTTATAAAGGTGTTGATTTTCTAGGTTGTCTCTAACTCTGTCCTTCCTTGTATCGCAATATAGCACCTTCGACTGCATATCTCTCACTTCTCGTCTATAGTTATTAATACGCATTCGAACTATTAATACCCATCCATAATCCTTATCCACCATAATTCGTATAAAACCAAATCACTTATTAGTCTTTTAAATAACACCAAAACGCTCGTGAATATACGTTAAAACCACAATTCAGATCACTATCGCCGAATTCGTTCATATTACTCACGCTTTATAATTCCTCATCAAACATCCACCACAGAACATTCCTCCAAGAATGCTATACGTCCAGTATTCCCCCTACTCTCCCATGGCACACTGAGTCTTATCACTCATCTTAGAATATTATAACTAGATCACTCTTAACCGTATCATACAAGCTGCGGTCTAATAGCCTATACTAGTATAGTTTTAACCATCATGTTCCGATCATATAAAGTAATCCAATGTACCATTTACTCTTACTTGCCTCAGACTTGGCTGATATTTTAGGCTCAACAATCATGAAACTTACTCATCAACATTTATTTCTCCACAAAACGCTAACTAGAAGACGCCACAGCAAGACGACAGACTTAGCAGACGACAGTAGAACGCATACAAATATATCCCAACACTCCAAATATATCTACAGACACCATGTCCACCGATTGTCACATAGAATAACCTCTAAATCATCGTTAACGCGATACAACATGCACATCTCAATCATGTCAATTCAGCTGCAGTAATCACTAAGTCTAATCAAAGCAATGTGACAGCTCCACGACAACAATATCATAAACAGACATGTTAATACATAACTAGGCATACGTGTATAAGTAATCGAACAACCGACTCAAGACAAGCTCACTAAGTCATAGCAACAGTCACAACAAACAGAAGGTCATAGCAACTAGCTCATACAGAATACGACCATATATAAAACAGTTAAGTGTCCAATGTATAAAACAATGCAGAATCACCTTGTGACAAGATAAGTCATATCTAACAGCAACCAAAGTTCCACAATTCCTCAAAAATGCACCATAAAGTGCCTCCAGTGGCCCGAAGGTCCTAACCCCATCCTCCATCAACCATAACCAACATAATGTATAATTAGCGAGAAAGTATACGAAAGCATACGGTAATAAGGATACGATAGTATATAAAGTAAGCATATACGAATCATGATCATAAACGATGGCGCAAGTAGAAACAATTTTAAGGCAACGATAACAACATCATCTTATCAACACTTGGTTTATAAGGGGAGGGTGGGCGGGCACATCATCGTTACCAAAACATATCGCCAAAACGCACACATGTATGCTCAACAACATACCACAAACACAACACAGAAACGATAATGAGCATCTGAACATCAAGGAGTAGCAGCAACAAAGCGCAGTAGCAGCAAGAAATCAACAGTCCAATGAGCGACAACAGTGGCAGTAACAATCACTGATAACAATAGCAACATCAATTAAACGACAACAGCAACTCTGATTGAGGACACATCCTTAAAGGCAGCAGTTACAGAACTTACACAATACGACGCATCTCAGCTCACCTATGTTCATCACGCATACAAATCATCTCTTCGCCGACATAAATACCGATTCGAGATTGGCATTCCACACCACATACTCAAATCGGACGGGAGTACTTTCCACATCTCTCCCAACATAACAGCTGAATCGAGGTCGGCTTAAGGTGAGAACGCATCAAAATAATACATAAAGTAATATCGCCGTAACATAAAACAATGGTATCAAGAACAATATAATCTCAACATTTGGCTAAAAGGGGAGGGTGGGTGGGATCATAATATACAACCACTATAATTACATACATAACCTGTACCGATAACCATTTTCTTGCCATGACGTTCCTTGTACTCATCCCACACCACAACTCCATAATACTCCGTAAGATATCACCACAACATCGTAGTATCTCCCCAACTCCACACCAACTCCTCACGCCTCAACAAGTCTCATCGCATCACATCACCATATCTCCATACTCCATGTTTACACAACACAAACACAAGCAAGACAATCATTAGCATATCAACGCAACCCGACGCACTTTTACCCCCCGTTAACCACTTCAACTCGTGGTTACCAAGCTCTCTAGGGACGTCTCCCACCCAGGGTTTCGGAACGTCTCCCTAACCCTGGTGTTGCTTGGATCACCATTCATTTTCATGGGGTTCATTTTAAATCCTATATTCATTTTAAGACACGACTCACCTAAGTTCATTTTAGGGTTCATTTTAGGTTCATTTTATCAGGGTCGCCGCTCTGATACCACTTTGTAACACCCCATTTAAGCCGGGCGGACCCCACCTAAATGACGGCGTTACGGGACCCGACTGAACGGGTCCGTTGGCAAACACCTGTATACTTAAACAGAACACCTGCTACTCAACAAAACTCCGGAGATATATAAAAAGGGTAGCTGAAGAGACAAAGTAGAACAAATTCTTAAAACTACAACTGTCACTCAGACAGTGCCACGACACGCAGGCCAGAAAACTGAAAGCGATAAAATAAGAAAAGTCTACGGTGACAACTAGACTCATAATAGACACCAGTGATCCCTCCTAGCGCCCCCACTAGCAAGCAAGCGTCCGAGTACCTACAGGGTGGGGAAAACAACACGAAAACACACAACAACCAAACCCTAGTTAGCTTAAGCCCAAAACAGTTAAAAGAGTGCGTAAAGAAAATAAAACTCAACTACAAGGGCGGCGATAGATATAACATAACCATTTAAATCATGGGTCTATACTAAATAGGACATTCTGCAGATACTAACTCGGACGTGTCATACAACGCAAAAGCACAAGCAAGTCAAGAATCCCCCTTGTGTAACCTCCACACAAGGGGCTTACCATGTCGTCAACACTCCCACCTCCTCCAACATATCACCTCCGATCATTGGGCCACACAGACCTCATAACATTGGGCCACACAGACCTCATAATATCGGGCCACACAGACCTCGTAATAATGGGCCACACAGACCTCGCAATAATGGGCCACACAGACCTCGTAATGATGGGCCACACAGACCTCGTAATAATGGGCCACACAGACCTCGTAATAATGGCGAGTACTGAACGTCATGGCAAGAGAACGACATCAACATTCATATAAACTCATATTCATAACACAATCATTCGACACTCCCAATTCACGTAGACATGACACCATAGGTTACCAACTTAAAAATTAAACATCGATTACATACAGTATACATCTTTCCCCTTACCTTCCATGGTTACACTTAGAAGAGAGCGTTTTATCAACCAACATACAATCATTGAACAACACAACTTTTCCTCAATTTCAGATCATAACTCATATCGTCAACATTCATAATCATCAGCACTCAAATATCTATCATCATCTCTCATAATCAACGTCACTCATAATCAATTCACTCATTATCAATTCACTCATAATCAATGAGTTCGATCGTTCGAAGTTCAAATAAACCGACTCACAAGACCGTACCTCGCGACATGGCAAGGATTAGGAACATTAGTGACTTACATTCACACACACATAAACTTAATTCCACAAACACAATTACACACAATATTTCCGAGCATTCACAAATCACAACATGACTTCAATTCAAGGCATCCCTCGATCTATACGAACCACTCACAAAACGTAATAACCTTCGAAATTACATTAGCCATACAGTAGGAACTCATCCTTACCTCAGCCATTCAATAAGACTCCTCACACACACACGGACCAGCCGTGTGAAGGAAATTGCAGCAGAAGCTCCACCACCCCGTGGTGGCAGCAGCCCGAAGTTAACAGCAGCAGTAAAACAGAGGGGAAACGACAATAGCAGCACTACGACCCACAACAGCAGCTCTACAGAATTAACCCCACGGCGTAGCAGTCCCGGCCTCGATAACACACAATACGACAGTCCCGACCCACTGCCAACTACACGGCAGCCTGACCAAAGCACAAACAGCCCCAATCCCCGACCAAAACAGACCCACGACAGTCCACAACGCGCCTTAAGTCTATCTCTACGACAAGTACTCTTGGTATAGCACACCCACACAACCCTACACTCTAGTATCAACACACTTTCACCCACATATACAGTCAATCACTGACATACATACATACACACGACCTCATACAGACCCACCTGAATTCACACACACAACACACACACACATACATAACTCATACCTACCAATGCAAAATACAACTTGAACAACGACGCAACCTTCGTGATCACGACTCGAATCAACCGAAAATACGACCATGTACCACAAAAAGCGAATACGGCCAGCAATCTTTGTCCACACAACCAGCAGTCCTTCGATATAATACAGCCCCCATTTGAGGGTAGGAATCTCGACCAAACACTGCCCAACTCGGCAGCCATCAATGACAGAGGAAGCAGCCCCATTCACGATGCTAATACGCTCACTTACGCTCACTTACACCGCCTCAAACAAGCCTCACCACGGCAGCCAACAGGGCTGCCTACAGCAGCCATACACGGCTGTCAAACAACCGCATTTTCATGATTTACACAGCCCAAATTCAAAGGTCTTGCCGACATTCACATACACCATCTTTACCACTTGCATATACACATACCATTTCATTCATACACACATTCCATACAATTCATACCTCACACAAACACACAATTTACAACACACAAGGCTAAGTAAGGTTTTACCCTTACCTTAAGGAAGAGTGAGCTTGCTCCTTGATAAGATGACACCGATTTACAAGAGCTCCTCCACGAATTCACCTTCTAAAACACCCAAAACATTACCAAAACGATTCTAATTACTAACACAAACAATAAAACTCAATTACCACACTATTTTATACAACCCTAGGAAGAAAGGTGTTAACTTTAGAGGAAAAACCAACTCACCAAAGAGGGAAAAGAATAGAACAAGATAGGGAACGATGAGGGGGACGCATTGCAACAAAAATCGGCAAATTTGAGCAAGAATTGACGAAGACCCACTTGATTTTCGTGGGAAGAAGAGCACGGCAGTTTTGAAGGCAATTCAGCTGTGTTTTCTTTCTCCTAGAGTTCTTATTTGATTTTATTTTAGTGTAGATGAGGAAAAGGGAATTATTTGTAGAGAGAGAGGTTAAAAGGAAATGAGGGAAGTTTTGTTGAGGGAACTTTGATAATTAGGCTCATCCTCGACTTAAAATAAAAAAAAGAAACTGAGACCACTAATTCGAGTCAACCGACACCTTGACAAGCTCAACCGACCAATTTTCTCAAATCCTACGATTTTATGAATCGACCAAACACACGCCATACCCTCTAACTAAAGTTCAAAACTCACTAAAATGTTCGAAATAACTATTTTCAGACTAAAACACAAAAATGACTCAAAATACCGACTATGAAAATACGGGGTATTACAGGGACGATGATTGAATTTCAAAACAAAATTATGGAAGTGTTGTCTGAGTTATGCCGGTTAAACAGACATCGATCGGCTAAAGACCTGGTGGTGGTGGTGGTGGTGGTGGAGGTCTTCCAAAATCGAGGTTTCTCGGTCCACATTTCGAGAAGTCTTCTTCTTCAGCCTTGGCAGCGCACCTTCACTCTGTTTCAAGGTCTTTTCTATATATTTAATTAAAATAATTTGCTTTAATTGAAGTTTTTGATTTTTTTTTTTTTTTTTTTTTTGCTAAACGTGATGACTTTTTGTAGATCAGTCATGTTTTAGCTGATAAATCTGAGTTTTGTTTTATGTGGGATTTTGTGAAGTGGGTACTTGAGTTTATTGGATAATGTTTGTTTGTTGTCTTATTACCTCCAAATATAATTGCAATTTCTGCCATTTTTCACAGTTTAATATGTGTTTTTTGTTGTTATTTTGATTTTCAGTGTTCAGATCCCGTCATTTATTTTCATAATTCTAATAATAATTGTAATTGCTCTGTGTAGAGTTTGTTTAGAGACAAAGTAAGATGATGATCCCCAAAGATCGATGATAATGATGACGATGAAGATGAAGAACAGAGGCAAAGTAGGAGATGGTCCCTAAACATTCAATAAAATGGTGGGTCCTCAATTTTTGCATTTTTCCTCTTCATTTGATTGTTTATTCCTTTTACTGTATTTGATAACTTGACACAAGTTGTTGTGTTCCGTTCATTATACTTTGTTGCTGTGATAATTTGACACAAGTTATTTGTGTTGATTATTTGATTGAATTTACAAGTAGAATAAGCCATAAGTAGTGAAGGGTTTTAATTATATGAAAAGTAAGTATTTATCGTTGTTTGTAACTTTTTTTTTTTTTCCTTTTGAATTAGGATTTGAAAGCGTACAATAATGGGCAGTACTTGCAAACCGCGAAGCAGTGCTTTATAACGGCTGCGACCTCGGACGACTTCGTTCCCCTCTACCTTCACGTTTTTACAAAGTAATTATCTCATTAAGTTAGTGTCATTATTAAGTTCATGGTAACTTTGTAGGTGGTTTTAGGTTAGGGTAATATTTTAATGTTTTGACTAATAATACGTAGCTAGGTTGCGTATGATAGTATCGTTCTCACATGCTTTTTCTTACGCAGTGTCCGGTGAGGTAATTTGTGAGAAGTTGATCTGAAATGACTATAGAAGTGCAAAATTTGAGTGTAGAAACTGGATCCGACATGTACCATAGTCTGTCACGTAATATTTTAATGATGGTTTCCTACATCTTACTTTAGATTTGTGTTTTTGATGGTTAACTAGGTCATGGATTGATGTCTGGTAAATACTCAGTTCCGTCATCAGAGGTATGCTTTTGGTCACCCCCATAATATTGTTAATGTTTCCTGTTAATTTTTGTGAGCCCTTCGAGTCCACCTATGTATATAACTATTTTGGCTGAGTTCACTCTATTTGTCTTCAATTTTAGAACTTGCAGTTGGCATATGAATGGTTCTGCTACTTGACTTTTATTTTTACCCTTCTCCCCAGTAATGAGAAACCGGTGTTTCTGTATAGTTGTCAAAGATGTATCTGCATAACACTCGCCCTAAGCATCATCCGTCTGCTTTACTGATTAGAATGTTCTTTAAATGTTCAACTACTAACGATTAGAAAGTACCTTATAGTCGAATACAGAATTTGATCTATGTTTTTTTACTTTGAAATTCAGAAACAGGAAGGCATTCCTCCCCGTATATTCAAAACTGTGATTACTGCCAGTCATCCTGAATTTGTGACCATGAGAAAGCAGGTATGCCCATAACTTATACTTGTAGCTATTTTCCTTGTGGAACCTATTACCTTTGTTGGTGATAATCTGGCTCTTTTCGGGAAATAGCTCCCCTGTGCTTTATTTCCTACTATTTTGCATTATAAAACTAAAACATATATACTTGAAACCGGGGCCACGTTTCATCAAGAAGGTACTTTTATCTATTCACGTGTAGCGGTTATGTTTGATTTTCTAATTGTTAAGTATATTTGAGAATTTGCATTAACTATACACATTTTATTGGTAGTACTTTGATGATTTCAATTTAACAGGAAAACTGATGAACTCTAAGAAGAACAAAACACTGCCCGTGGAGAAGACCATCAAGTTCCTGTCATAAATTTTGCGGGCATTCAAACGAAAGACGGTCGTGAAAAAGTAGTCGAGCAGGTGCTGTCTGTGTCAATGAAATGGGGGTTTCTCCAAGTGGTTGATCACGGAATTCCTGACGAAGTTTTGGAAAAGCTGTTGGAGGGGATTCGATTGTTTCACGAGCAAGACGGTGAGGTTAAGAAGTCGTATTATCGCTTTAAGTTACAAAGCCTGTCATGTTTCGGAGTAGCTATGATCTCTATACTGTGCAAACTGGATGGAGATGAAGATTTGCGAAAAATTAAAGAAGTTTTGACTTTTTTTTATCTTTTTTTTTTTTTTTTTTTGTAATGGTGAAGGTGAGGATGTTAAAATGGATGGACTAATTAGAACATACTCCTTGGATTTGAGTTATATTTAATCAAAATTAAAGTTAAATTTTGTGTAGGATAAGCATATTGTTTTTTAGTGGGCGGTGGGTTAGCTTGTGTAAGTGGATGAACACTGACATTTTTTGAGTGATGGATTTTACTCTCTTTCTACCTTTTATTGTCTTGTCTTCAAATTAATTTATTCATTGTACGGAGTAAAATTAAAAACGCTAATCATATAATTATTGAGGCTTGGTTGGAAAGATCGGTGTCAGTCTTTGAAATCAGTGATGATGCATTGGAAGAAAACAGCGACACGCTTTACGAGACAGAATGAGGATCGAAAGGAAGATTTGTAGGGGATCGAAAGGAAGATTTGTAGGGGTCGGAAGTGCGTTTTAACAAAGCAAACAACGAGGCTCAATAAGCCACAAAGGTGCTTGAGTCGGTGAGGTACTTCTTTCGTGTTGTATGCCATTTATTCGGAACATATTGTAGAATGTGACAGTATTGAGGAAGTTAAAAAGTTAGTTATTTAATGAAAGACATAAGAGTTGTGGGACTGCCCTCATGTTTAGGTGTTTTTAAGGGCAACCGTCTCAACGTAGGTTTATTTAACATTCGTTCTTGCCACATGTAAAAATTTTATTTATGTATTAATATGAAAATAAATTAATAAAAAATTGTTATTAGTGTGTTTTAATTTAAAATTAGAGGGTTATGAATAATAGGAAGGCGGAGAGGCAATGAAAAAAATAGACAAGAATAAATATGTCGAGGAACATAGAAAATTAAGGAATTAGGCGATTAAAAGAATTATTAAGGAACAATGAAATAAGAGATGAAGGAGTAACCGAAACAAAAGGGTGCAATGAGACGACGAAAAGACAAGACACAATAACTACAACACCAATACTCCATCTTTAATCATTTTCTTCTTGTCATTTATATATTTATATATTTTCTTTCATTATTGTTAAAATCTTAAAATTTAGCATTTCATTTGTGAAACTTACCTCGTGTACTTACAATACTGTAGATACCCGTATCCGTCCCCCCTAAAACAACCCGATGATGAAAATGGACTTTTATGCATGTTTTATAAATAGACGAAACGGTACAAAGTGTCTAAAATATTTTAGTCGTTTTTAACGTATTTATTTAAATTTGCATATTTCGTAAAATTGAACATTAATTTTGTCGCCTATTTTAAGCTAAAATACGACACGATTATTCAAGCCCACAAATCGACCTCACAAAAACAACCCGCAACTACAAAAATACGCACTCAAAACGGGCCAACTCACCTCACGAGTCACATTTTCGTAAAACCAAATTTTACGATATTACAAAATAATACAAAACAAGACGGTTTTATTTCGAGCCAAAATCGAAAAACACGACAAAAACCGAAACACGAAATATGAAAACAAGGAAACAAATTCAGTCCAACAAAGGGTAAAACCCTTTGGACTATAACTTGTAACACCCAAAAAACCAGCCCAACATCCAATCAATCAGCCGCCCTTTTTCAGCCCAAAAAACACACAAACACACAAAACTAGTCGCCCTAGTCGCTGGCGACTCTTTTCCTCCCTTTTTCTTCCTCTGGCGATTGTTTCACTTATGGCACGATTCAGCCCATTCTCCTCCCTATATATACCCACACGTACACAACACAAACACACAACATAAGCAACGTACACTACCTTGCAATTTCACTTCTCTCACAAACGCTTTTCACTTAGCATTTCTAAAAACCGTCTTTGCGTTTTAAGGTAAACATTTTACCTTCGGACTAGACTTTTTAGACTCGGACAAGGGTTACATTAACCCAACTCAATATTGGTTTAACGAACCCGTATTCGCAATACGGTTGTAGTAATTCGGATTCCTAATCCGTCTAAACCTCGCCAATATTGCATAAACACACGACACACCTTCACTAAAGCAAACCGACGTCACATTTTACATTATGCAAATTCTCATTCATGCATTAAATATTGACTAAACACGGATTCGACATAAACTTGTACCGTTTCAACTAGTCTTTTAAACATGCAAAATTGAGGGTTTTCAAAATACTAGAATTAGACAAAAGTCGGAAAATAACGTTTTATATTAATTCAAATCAATGAATAAACTATTTTACGTATATTTCCTATAGCAAAACATCATAGCTTTGACGACTCACATTCATTATTTTGCATTTTTATCGAGTTATATTCGCACTTGTACGTAGCGTTTTACTTGCTCAGACATCGAAATTAAGCAATTGTTTTCAAATTAGTAGAGACTACTTTACGTAGGCTTTTCAATTTCAGTTTTTCATAAAACATTTTGATAAAACTTTTGAAAAGTAACCTTGCCCCAAATCCACTCTGGTTTCACAATAACCTTAGGAGGATAGGTATCGACGCGCCTTGAATTCTAAGACCCGCGTCTTATGATTTAAGACGTGTCGAAAAGGTTCCAAATTCCTTTAAATTTGGTGGCGACTCCAAAAACAATTTCAAAACGATTTTCAAGTATTCAAGCAATAATATCCCCCATAGCAAATTCGCACACTTTTTGCACATACGCAATTTTTCTCGCATAGCGCCTTGCCCCTATTCGGGCGGGCTCGCGCGAGGCGTCGAGATGGGTCCCGATCCCAGTACCTTCAAATACTACTAACACTGCACGTTCCACCACCACCAAACACGAAAACAATCAAATAAGAAAAATAAAAGAAATTAAAACTCAAAAAAAAAAACAGATTAAGAAAAGTATTGAAAAAAACATTTGAACCAAAAATTATTTGAAATTAGATAAAAAAAAACTTAAAATTTGTTAAGTTCCAAAATAAGAAGACAAATAAAAGACCGATTTAGAGGACTAATTAAATAGCTAATGTAGTTAATTTAATTTCTCATCACAACGTTACACTCCTGTTTCTTTTGCACTGATTTAAACCTCCTTAATTTCTTTATTAAAATTTTATTTATATATTAATATGAAATAAAATAAATTAAAAAATGTTATTAGTGTGTTTTTTTTTAAAAAAAAATTAGAAGGTTATGAATAATAGGAAGGCGGAGAGACAATGAAAAGAATAGACAAGAATAATTATGTCGAGGAAGGTAAAAATTAAGGAATTAGGCGATTAAAAGAACTATAAGGGATAAGGAAATAAAAGATGAAGGAGTAACCGAAACAAAATGGTACAAGACTGATAATGAAAGAAAAGATGGGTGAGAAATGAGAAGAAAATACGTATTATGGTTGAGGAGGAGTAGGGAAAAAAAAGAATGAAATGAAAATGTAAGGAAAAATTGGGCGCCAGTGATGAGGACGGAAAACACAAGAACTAAAGGAACAAGAGTATTATAAATGGTAAGAAATGAAGAAATGAGGGAGAATAGATAATAGGGAAGAAAAATAAATGGGGAAGAAGGAGTAAGATGAAAGAATGAGTAAAGAACTATGTTGAGAAAGAAAACGGATGAAATAAGGGAACAAAATGTTGTCGCGGATAGTGAAAGTAAAGGTAAATGAGTAAGTGTAGAAGGGGGAAAAGTATTATGAGGGTTATGGAAACAAGATTTAAAAGAAAAACGAGTTGAAAGAGAGTAGTAAAGATAAGGATGAGGATGAGGATAAGGGGAAAGAGAAATAAAAGGTAAGAAGAGATATGGCAAGGAGAAAAATGTTAAGGAAGAAAAACATAAATAATAATGAAACTAAGAGTATCGTGAGAAATAAGGATAAAGAGGCGAAAAAGTATGCCAAAAAAAAACAAAAAAAAATAAAATATAATGACGTAAGGAAAACAAGAGGCAATAGCCAAATTAGATGTGACTGGGTGGTAAGAATGAGGAGGAGAAAGAGAGAGGAAATGGAAGAAAACTTACTAAGAAAAGATACTACAAGGAGAAATATCCCGAGGGAGACAAAACAAAAGGAATAATGGAGATAGGAGTATTATGATATGGAAATTATGAATAGATGTAAGGGGGCGTTTGGTATGTACAGTGGAAAGAGAAAAGGAATCAGAAAGGGAAACAGGGAGAAAAGAATGGGATTACCCTGAAATTAAGTTGTTGTTTGGTACAATCTGGAAAGGGATTGATTATCCTGTGGATTCTCTTTGTAGTTGTTTGGTACGAAACAAGGGAATCAAACTATTTCTTTTACATGATATTATTTTTATTTTTTTACTTTTTTCACATTTTTTTTTTCAAAAAAGTTACTCCCTCCATTCCACTATCTTCTTCCTACTTTCCCTAAAAGGAAATTTCACTATCTTCTTCCCATTTCTATTTTTGTCAATTTTCAATTAATCTTATCCATACATTCTACTTTATCATCTTTCTACTTTAATCTCACCCACACAATTCACCCACCTTAGTTTTTGAGCCAAACTAAAAGGGGAAGAACAAAGTGGAATGGAGGGAGTACTACATTAAAAAAAAATTAACAATTATCAAACATAACATATAAATAACAATATAATCACCCAAATTTATAATATAACCTATAAATAACAATATAATATCTAAAACATTATAATAACAAAATAATAATAAATACAAAAAATTTTTAAAAAAAGAATTAAAAAAAAAAGAAGAGAAAAGCGGTGATTCTTTGCCCATGGTAGAAGGTGGTGCGGAGGCGGGCGGCCGGAGGCGTGAGAGGCGGAGTGAGTTGGAGGCGGCGAGGAGCGGAGGTGGCGAATGGGTCGCCGGAATTAAAAAAAAAAAAAAAAAGACAGAGAGAGAGAAAACCCTACTCACGGTGGAAGAAGGCGGAGGACGGTGCACTGGGGTTGCCGGAGAAGATGGTGGCTACCGGAGAGGGAGAGTGGCTTTTGGGTTTTTTTTTTTTTTTTTTTTTTAATAAGAAAGGAGAAGGGAGAGAAAAAAAGGAGAATAGGGAGGAATGAAATCAGTAAGCGGGGGGAGGGGGGGGGGGGGGGAAGGGGGTAAGAATGAAAGAGGAGAAAGAAGATATTGAATAGAGAATTAGTAGAAAGAGAATGACAAAAATGAACAAACAAACAACCACTAAGGGAATTCAACTTTTTAATTTCATTTCCTATTCCTGAAACCACCATACCAAACGCCCCCTAAGATACACAAAGATGAAATGGGAAAATGAGTAAGCGTAAAAAATGTGAAGAAAAATATATATTGAGGACGGAAATATAAGGAATAAGGGGAGTTTGAGGATTATGAATGGTAAGAAAAGAAGAATCAATGAAGTAAGTGTAATAAATTAAGTAGTATGGGGGTTAAGGAAAGAAGAGACATATGACAAATGAGAGGAAAATGAGCTTAAGTGAGGAGGAGGAGGAGGAGGAGGAGGAGGAGGAGGAGGAGGGAAGAAGATGAAGGGAAAATAAGAATGAGAAGAATAGAGGAAAAGATATAAGCTAAGGCATAGATATAGAAGAAATGTTGGGAATTAAAGTATTATGAGGGGGTAGTAAGTAAAGATGAAGCAAATCAATCGGTGGAGAAAAAAGAGCATTAGAAGAGTTAAAGAAAGAAGAGTCATATGAGAAATTAGAAGGTGTGGATACCCATATCCGTACCCTCCCGCACAAAACCCTGTGATGTAACACGGACTTTTATTACGCATGTTTAACGTTGACTTATACGGTTCTAACTAATGTCGAATTCATTTTGAGTCGTTTTGAAATGTTAAGATGGTTGAGGTCGCACCACATCACACTTAAATAACGTTCATTTTGTCCATTTGGAGTCTAGCTAGGTCCTTGTCCTGCTTCATTTGGCATAAGCTTCGCATTTGCACTACAATTGGCCCTTTTACATTAACAAGGTCTAATTCAGCATTCCTAAATTCCTAAATTTAGGCCCGGTAGCTAAAACCGCTATTTAGCCCCCTCTTACACAAAATACAACCTCACGTCTTACCTTATTTCACAAAAACCATGCAAATACACCCTTTTCATTTTTCCGGGTCTCGGCCCAAACCGAGCCCAAACCCAAGCCTTTGGCCCGCACTCCAAAGCCACGAACACCACAAAATATCTCAGGATTATCCTAACTGCTTTCTTGAGCCACACGTCCAAATTATCACGTAATCTTTCAAAGATTTCACAAACCAAACTAGGAAATTAGGCACAGAACCACACCTCCAAACCGCACAAATTTTATGCGGTTGAGGGGAAACCGCATAAGCTTATGCGGTTTGCCCTGGCAACCGCATAAGCCTATGCGGTTCCTCGGCTTGTTTTTATTCCCTGCTTTCCTAATTTCTCCGTGGTTTTTAGTATATATAGAGCCCTATACCCAACCTCGAATTGATTCATTCACAACCAGAAGACATCTCTTACACCACAAATTCTCTCATCTTACACTTTTGCATCCACACAAGCCTCAAGCACTCAAATCCTTGAGTTCAACACACCATCCCGTGTTGAATTCATCCTCCTTTCAAGTTCAAGAAGCGAAGCTCTGCCCAGATCTGGCGTCGGGACAAGGTAGGTACCGATCCACTTGGATCAAAGCTTTTCTTATTTTCTATGGACTAACAAAGGGGTCTACACTTTAGCGCCCGGCTTTGGCACCCGAGCGCGCTTGCCTTCCAAGTGTTCTTATTACTTGAATTACACTCCATATCCGATAACACGCCAAAGTCGCATAAGAACCGACCTTATAAAATAAACCAATGGACAATTGAACTTTATTTTATTTGCATGCATCTTGCACCTTCATATTTTGCATTAAAATCAACTTAAACAATGAATTCAACCTTTAACTGAACCGTATTCGTTAACAAGTTAAACATGCTAAAGCGAGGGTTTTAATCAATCTTTTTGCATCTCAGATCTGCATTCTTTTACAAACTTATCGCACTTGCGTAGCGATAACATTAGCTCAAATATCATCTTACAAGGATTGTTCTAGGTCAAGAGAGGCTATTTTTACATAGGCTTTTCTAAAAGGTTTTCATAAATCATTATTTGAATTAACTCTTTTCTAAAGTACCTCACCAGAATCCAACTGGTTTCACAACCTTAGATCTAGGGGTGTCAGTGCTTCCAAAATCTAGGACATGTTTTTAACTTAGAACATGGTAGCAGGTTCCTATTTTCCGCGATAAATAGGTGGCGACTCCATAACAGTTCTTAAAGGTTTTCCAACTTAATCTTTTTTAACTTTAAAATCCGCCCTTAAGCAAGACGCCGAGTTGGGTCCGATCCCGGGTTCCACAGTTTGGCGACTCCGCTGGATAGATCTTATTTTTAAAACTTAAAACTAGCTTTTTCTTTTTAAAAATAAAGAGGTGAAACTTGAAAGCCTTGAACAATCCAAGTATACATATTTGAGCTATGCACATTCGTTTAGAGTCCATTCCTTTTGGAATCTAGGCACCCTTTGCACCCTTGAGAGGTGGTTCCAACACGCAGGCTTGTCCACTCGATAAAGCACGTGCAGGACTAACTTTCCTCTCTCCCCTCCACGGCTTGCCGTAAACGATTATCTCGGCCGCCTCAAAGGTTCTCTAGAAAACCTATCGCCTCGTAAGGAAATAGAGGGGTTAAGTATCTGCCAAAGCGTACTCGGGGTAGTTGGAGGTGTACCCGACTGACTCATTTTTCACCCTTTTTGAGTCATACGTACAAGTTCGAGGCTATGCACTCCATGGTCCCTTTTCAAAACAAGCATATGCATTCATATCTTCGAAAGCTCGCTTAAAACGTTTCAAATATAAATGAACCTAACATCTAACGCCTTTTCAAACAAAACTATCGCGATTTTTTGAAACAAGCTTTTTCAAAACTTCCCTCTTTCACTAACAAGCAAAAACCCGAGCAAGGATTAAAACCCGAGCTCGTGGATTTCAATCCCCTAGGTCATACGGCCTAGGTTCTACATTTAACATCTTCGGTTCGACTTGCTAATCACTCTCGAGCCGAATCCTTCTTCTTTTACACATCCGACTCGAGCTCACCTCGGTAAATCGCCGATATCAGTTCGACGGGTGCAAAGCAAAACGTTTTAACATCGAGACGAGATGTGCGCACGCATCCTCGCCTCAAAAGCTTCCCTTAGCAAAACCTTTCCGAAAACCTCCTTTTTCAAGCTTAAAAGGTCTTTTAAAACAACGAAATGAGCTAAAATGAATGCCTAAAATGAATGTGAGTCTAGTGGGTCGAGTCGTGTCACTAATACAAAGTGAAATGCAGGCCTCAGCTGGATACTCGTCGCACTAAGCACCGTGTAATAATCCCATACAAAAAACGCACCTACACCCGCAAAATGGCCGGCAACAACGAAGACGTCACCGCACTCCGTGACCAAGTTGCAAAGTCGACCACGACTAACGCCTTTTGACTACCCACACCACCGAAGTGGAACGCATGGAAACCAAGATTAAGGAAGAAGCTGATAGACACGCTAAGAAGCTCCAAGCCATGGAGGAAAGGCTCTATGTCTCGAGTACTTACTCCATCCACAAGGAGAATGAAATCGTACCCGCCAGCATCAAAGGATGAGCTTCCTAACAAGCTCGCCCTTAGTGATCTTCCTATCTTTCAAGGACATGAGAGCCCGATCATTCACATCCGAGCTTTCACGTCCCAAATGGCTATAAAAGGAGGAGATGCCAAGCTAATCGGCTAACTCTTTTTCCCGCACTCTCTAAAGAAGAAGGTCAAGACATGGTTCTACTCACTCGACCCGCAACGCATCCCTACTTTCGAAGAACTCACGGTTGAATTCGATCGACAGTACCGAGACAACGAAGACACCCAAGTCTCGATCCGCACCCTAGAAGTCCTATCTCAAAAGGACAACGAAGGCTTCACTGACTACCTCACCCGTTGGAAGAAGCTAAGCGCTCAAATCCCTAACCGTCCCCGCGAGGACGAGCTTGTTCCCAAGTTCATAAACAACCTGCGACCCGTGTATCAATTCTACATGAGGTACAAAGAACATTCGTAACTTCAAAGAACTAACTAAGGCTCGGCACTCAAATCGAAGATGACCTTAGGGTGGCACCATGGCTAAATACACCGGCCATGCATATCAAGGAGCTCCTCTAAGTCCTCCCGTGCGGTCAAGAACGATTTAAAATCGCATCGCTTCAGAACCTTGACGATGACACCCTCGACGCATTCGCAACTACCTTCTCTCCACCTCCCAAAGCCAAGAGGAACTTTGACCCTCTCTTTATGTCTTACACCAAGGCATTTCAAAGGTTGGTCGAAAAACTATTCGCAACCAATCGGCCTACTAGCGAGCCACCCGAGGACAAGAAGCCTAAATCTTGGAACCCCAATGCCTTCGTGCATACCACCGAGGCAAGGGGCATGACACCGAGAATTGCTTTAGGCTTAAGAACGCTATCCAAGATCTCATTGATCGTGGAAAGCTTAGCAAACCATCTCGACCTACCAAGCCTTGAACAACGAGAACCCGCTTTGGTAATCACGCACTTTCGTGGGATCACCCCTATCCTAGATCGCTTTACCTCATCACGCCTCGATGACCAAGTCAATGCAGCTTCTTGGTCTAGTGACGAGGAGGACGGCGAATATTGGTTCCCACCCACGAGGTAATACAACACGTCAATCAACTTGCAAGAGACATCAATCACTTGCAGGCTTTACATCGGACCGCAGACGAGCGTCTGAAAAAGGGCATTGAGAAGGAACTCGCCAACCCAAATTTCACTGACGACCTCTAGGCCTTCCATCAAAAGGATGGCGAAGGATTCGTCAAACACCTCATCCAATGGAGGAAACTGCTCTCCCGAATCCCAAATCATCCGCATGAAAACGAACTCATCAACACTTTCCTCTTCAAAGATGCTACCGCCTGGCGATATTACTTTCACTTCTGCAACGTTCAGAATTTTGAGCATCTTGTCGAAATTGGCACCCGTATTGAAAAGGACCTCACATCAAGCTATGAAGATCCCGCCTACCGAAGCATTCTTCAAGAACGCACCCTCAAGGGACGAAAAAGACACAACAAACACGGCCCTACAAGGACTTTTGACAAACTCTACATGCCTTACGCCATAGCATTACAGAAACTAATCGCAAAAGATTATCTTGCACCGATCGGACCTATCAATGAGCCGCCCATGAATAAGAAATCAAAATCATGGGACCCCAACGCCTTCTATGCATACCACCGTGGCATGGGGCATAGCACTCAAAGTTGCCTAAGACTCAAACACGCTATCCAAGACCTCATCGATCAAGGAAAGATCAAGAAACCTCGGAGGAAAACCACACCTTCCTCCAGCAACGACGCAATTTACATCACAACTCAAGCAACTCAAGCAACTCAAGCAACTCAAGCACCTCAAGCAACTCAAGCACCCCAAGCACCTCAAGCAACCCAAGCAACCCAAGCAACTCAAGCACCCCAAGCAACTCAAGCACCTCAAGCAACTCAAGCAGCTCAAGCAGCTCCTCAAACAGCGAAGACGAAGAAGAAGAAGAAGAAATTCTTTTAACTTCTAATGCTAATGCTCTAAGTGTCGGGTCACCTGTCGACCCATCTATCCTAGACTCTAGCTTTAGTTTAGATTTTCCTTTTACGGAGGCTAGCTCCAAGCAATTTTCTGAGTTGTCGAATAATTCTTCTCAAAATAATGAATTGAATAAATTTGCTTACGCCTTGTCTCAAGCTAAAACAAACAACAAAACACAAACATCTAACAATCAACAAACAACAAACAAATCAAAAGACACTAACTCATGCGATAAAAACGAACAATCTCCAAACAAATACATTGCAAACATTGTTTCTCCCAAAACACAAGACCCTATCATCGAGGAAACCATAACCATAAACGTGGGAACCCCCGAAGAACCAAGGGAACTACAACTAGGAGCCTCACTAGACGAAGACGAGCGCACCCAATTTACACAACTCCTAAGCGAATTCAAGGACGTATTCGCTTGGTCATACAAAGACATGCCCGGCATCGAACGAAGCATCGCCGAGCACCGCATCCCCATCAAACCCTAAGCATAAACCAATCAAACAAAAGCTAAGAAGACTACGTCCCGAATGGTCCCTTATGGTTAAGGAAGAAATCGAGAAACAACTACAAGCCGGTTTCATCCAAGTCATCGAGTATCCTGAATGGGTCTCAAACGTGGTCCCAGTCCTGAAAAAGAATGGCAAAATTCGAGTATGCGTTGACTTTCGCGACTTGAACAAAGCCAGTCCCAAAGATGACTTTCCATTACCCCATGTAGACGTCCTAGTCGACAACACCGCTGATCACGCCCTCCTATCCTTCATGGACGGCTACGCAGGCTACAATCAAATCAAGATGTCACTTGAAGACATGGCAAAGACGGCCTTCATTACACCGTGGGGGACATACTGCTATACAGTTATGCCCTTCGGCCTAATCAATGCTGGCGCTACATACCAACGCACCGCTACAACCCTTTTACACGACATGATGCACAAAGAAGTCGAAGTTTACGTCGACGATATGATCGTGAAATCAAAGGAGAGAAGTGGTCACATCACTAACCTCCGCAAGTTCTTCATTCGCCTACGACAATACAAAATGCGCCTGAATCCCCAAAAATGTACTTTTGGAGTTAAATCCGGCAAACTACTAGGACACGTAGTGAGCCAAAGAGGCATCGAGGTCGACCCCTCAAAAGCCAAAGCAATCCTCGAAATGCAACCCCCGAAGAACCTCGACGAGATTCGAAGTTTCTTAGGCCAAATCCAATACATCTCACGCTTCATCAGCAAACTCACCATGATATGTGAACCAGTCTTCAAGAAGCTCAAGAAAACCGACCACGTTGAATGGGACGAGGAATGTCAAAAAGCATTTGACAAGGTCAAAGAATTGCTAATTAACCCGCCGGTTCTACGACCACCCCAAGAAGGTTTACCCTTATCCTTATACCTTACAACAACACCCACCGCCATGGGCGCTATGCTCGCTCAAGAAGTCAACGGCGAAGAACGCGCAATCTACTACATCAGTAAAAAGTTTCTCGATTACGAAACTCGATACTCACCCGTCGAGAAGAGTTGCCTAGCCTTAGTATGGTCATCCAAAAAACTCCGTCACTATATGCTAGCACATCAAACAAGGGTATATTCCACAATGGACCCCGTAAAATACCTCTTCGAGAAACCTGTACCTAACGGACGAATGGCCAGATGGACATTGCTCCTAGCCGAGTTCGACCTTAAGTATGTACCCCTCAAAGCAATTAAGGGACGAGCAGTCTCCGATTTCCTAGCCGAAAATGCAATCTCCGAGCAACCAATCATAGACACCACATCCCTCCCGGACGACGGGATTTACAACATCGACCAAGAACAATGGGAATTATACTTCGATGGTTCATCCAACTATCGAGGTCATGAGTAGAATACTCCTCATATCCTGAATGGCGAACACACACCCTTATCCATTAAATCGACTTCGACGTAACAAACAATGCAATGGAATACGAAGCATGCTTGCACGGTCTCAAGCGCTTGTACTCAACGCCCGCAACATAAGAGTCTATGGGGACTCCTCCCTCATAATCAACCAAGTATCCGGAGCATGGAAGATACTTAACGAAAACCTAGCATTATACCAAAACAAAATACAAGAACTCATAAACGAATTCTACCACGTAGAATTCATACACCTCCCACGCGAAGAAAACCAATTCGCCGACGCGCTATCCAAACTCGCGTCCCTAATCAACATACCCCCGGGGATGGAAACTCTACCCATTGTCGTGGAAAGACGAAACGAACCCGCATACATCTGTGACATCGAAACCGAGGAAGAGCAAACCGACCCTTGGTACCAAGCAATCATCAACTACAAAACAAACGGCGAATACCCGCCAAACACCGACAAACGGGCCAAGCGAGCCCTACGCCTATTATCATCACAATTCGTGATGGAAATGGGCAAACTACTCAAAAAGACGCCTCAAGGTACACTTCTCGTAAGGCCGACCACAAGAAAGGACACGAAATCGTGTCCCAAGTCCACGCTGGCGAGTGCGGACCCCACATGACCGCTCGAGCCATGCGCAAACAAATCATAAGGCTAGGATGGTATTGGACAACCATGGAAGCCGACTGCGCAAAATATGTCCAACATTGTCATAATTGCCAAATCTTCGCAAACGTACAACACATCCCTCCTTCACCACTATACAGTTTAACCTCGCCATGGCCCTTCTCCACATGGGGAATTGACGTCATTGGCAAAGTACAACCCGTAGGAGCAGGAGGACACTGCTTCATCCTCGTGGCCATCGACTATTTCACCAAATGGGTCGAAGCCGCATCGTACCGCAAGCTGGGCACAAAAGAAGTCGCAAAATTCATACAAAACAACATCATATGTCGCTATGGCATACCACACGAGTTCATTAGTGACCAAGGCACGCACTTTCAAGGGGAAGTCGAGCCACTCCTCCTCAAATACAAGATACAACGACACAAGTCATCACCTTATCGACCGCAAACCAACCCAGCGCGGTTGAGGCAAAGAAACAAGACCGTCGTATCAATCCTTAAAAAGATGATCGACACCTGCCATGACTGGCCCCACAAAATCCCATTTGCATTATGGGGATATCGCACCACAATCCGCACACCCACAGGCATGACACCCTATTTCCTAACCTACGGAATGGAAGCCGTTCAACCCGTAGAAGTCGAAATGCAATCCCTTCGGATCCTCATGGAAGCAGACATTCCTGAAGCCGAATGGGCACGCGAACGCTACGAACAACTCATTCTCTTAGACGAAAGACGACTACATTCACTAAGTACAGTCCGAATGTATCAATCACGCCTGCAACGCGCCTACAACAAACGGGTCAGACCACGAAACATTAAAGTGGGTGACCTAGTACTCAAATCCATCCGAGCACCATTACCAGTCGACCCAAGAGGAAAATTCAAACCCAATTGGGCCGGGCCGTACTTGGTCAAGGACATCCTTCCCGGAGGAGCAGTAACGCTAACTGACCTCGACGGTCAAGACTTCCGACTGCCAACAAATCTTGATCAACTCAAGAAATACTACCCTTAAACAAATTTGCAATGTACTTCACAAAAAGGACAAAACTCGCTCTCGCATGAGTGAACTACGCTCGGTTTGATTCCACGACTTTGTGGATACGTGGCGACTTTGCAAAGAGCTCAACCGAATCACACGAACTACGCGGTTTGATTCTCAGATTCAAAAAGCAGATACGTAGGCAGCTTGTCAAAAGCACAACCGAACTTTTTCTAGCACGCATACCCAAAGCTTAAAAAGGTCGAGGGTCTTGCACTCACAAAATGACACGCTCGAAGCTTAAAAAGGTCGAGAGCGCAGTCAACACAAAAACAAAACACAAGTCCAAGTCCAAAGCTTAAAAAGGTCGAGGACTTAAAGACGGAACAAGTCAAACAAACGAATCCAAAGCTTAAAAAGGTCGAGGATTTTAGACAAAACAATTCAAAACACACAAGTCCAAAGCTTAAAAAGGTCGAGGATTTGAGACAAAATACAAGTGTTCGAAGCTTAAAAAGGTCGAGAACATTTGAAAACAAAACAAAGAAAGCAACGAGACAAGACAAAAGCAAATTAATTCTATTTTATTACTTTATTTAGAATTTTTCGCAATTTAGAAAGGAACTAGGAACAAGCCTCCTTAGCCCTTTATTCAAATCTAAAACATGTATTTAAATAAAGGAATCTTTCTAAACTAAACAAAACAAACTACTCAAGTCTTTCTCCGACGCTTTGGGTTGACCTCTTCATCTTCAAGAGGCCGATCCGCCACAACTTTCGACCTAAGAACGGGAGTAGATCTCTCAAAACCTGGGGGCTCGATCGGATCCTCATCCTGCTCAACTGGGGGCTCCTCGATCCTTGACCCTAGGCGATCTTTAACGGTCACCTTTGGTCCAAGCCTTTCCCGCGCCGGTCTCGAAGAAGAAAACACTGCACCAACAAAGACAAAGATCACCATAGTCCCTCCTTTCAAGACCGCCTCATACGCCAAGGAGGGCCTTGGCCCATTCTTTTCCCTCCTCCTTTGATTCTCACGTTCCTTAGGATCATTGGAACGGTACCACCGGGTATAGAAGTCCGTAACACGACTAGACTCTATATGCTCCGGCACAGCCCAAGTAACACGATCCGACCACCCTCGGATCCAAGCATCAATCATCTGGTTGTTTAGGACAACAACCCCTCCAACCTGTGTATCCTGATCCGGAATAGTCTGCGCAAGCCCGATTTGCCTCTTCAAGCGAAGAGGATGAATCCATACGCCCCGTTCAAACCCGCACAACATCAACCCGCGAGCCGCGTTCGCCACCGACGGTGCCGTTACCTCCGTAATACCCCACCACGAAACATACCAACGAATGCTGCTCTCCCTCACAAACCCCCGGTAATAGTTTAGCGAACGCTCCCGAGGATTAGCACAATCCATCTTCCGAGACGTCGTCCCCGCCGCCTTGAAGACACCTCCAAGGGGAAGAGCTCTATACACACTCAGCCTCTCCATGAGCCAAACGTTGAGAATCCTAGCGCAACCCCTGTACGAGCTCAGACGACTAGCATAACGGTCGTCTAAGCCCAGTATAGTCTCCGCTAGGATCAACGCAGAAGGATCATGTCCTCGCTCCATCTCTTCGACAACACGAGCATACCTCGCGTTCCCGAACACACCATCTGGCATGGTCCCCGCAAAAGCATAACGATGAACCAAACAAAAAGCAAGGGCCCTCCGCCTAGAACGGTCCGAAATACTAGTATCAGCTTTATTCATGTATCGTTGACACAAGAGAAGCATGTTTACCTTGCCTCCCTCAAACAAACCTGCAGCATGAGCGTTTGTCATCCCAAGGAAGTTTCGCAACATCCCGTTGTAACAAAGCTCACTCCTCACGACCACAGGAGTAGTCCGTTTCGACCATCCAGCAATGGCCGAGAACTCCTCCATCAAAGGGCATACCTCTCCCCCGGGAAACCTAAAAACATGCAAGCTAGGATCCCAATAATCTAAGCACGAATCAAGGAAGTCTACATCGACCTTCATTTGACGAAAGCCAATAAAAACACCCGCACCGTCATCATACACCGCCTTCTTCATCCCCGAACTCAAGGAAGACGTCCACCCCTTCAAAAGAGCATCAAAATGCACCTCCATTTTCTTGGACACAAAAAAAAAAACTTTTATAAATATACCCAATATATTTGTGAAAAGCAAAATCCTAAAGCAAAAGCAAAGAAGAGAAGTGTTTGTGAATGAAGATTATGGCACGCACCCCCTCTCCTTATATAGGAAAACAATATCCGAAATATGGAAATACAGCGCTAACGGCCAGGCCAACAAACCGCATGGCTCTATGCGGTTTGCACACCAAACCGCATAAGCCTATGCGGTTTTCCCTTGCAACCGCATAAGCCTATGCGGTTTCAGGGGCTGGTTTTTCTCAAATTTTTTCCTAATTTCGTCTTTCCTAAAACATTACAACCTACTTTGGGCTACGACATTCTTTCGTTGTTTCCCATACACCAACATCACGCTTCACATTAGCAATTCCGATTCTTACCACGAGTCAACGCATAACATTTTTCGACATTCATGCAAGCTCATTTCGCATTTAAAATGAACTTTTTGCAAAACATTTTCACAATCTAAAATGAACATCAACGCATCCCACTCGGGAATCATATCATTTTAAAAACAAACCCACCAAACAGGTTTACCGACGAAGTTCAAGCTACAACAACAAAGTTCAAAGTTCAAGCTACAACGACATGTACATAAAGGTTCATACAATCTTTAAATACACAAATTCACTCGGGGTGACGGCGCCTATACTCGTCAAACTCACGCCGAATCTGAGCCGTCTCAGCTCGGCTCACGACCTGTGGTATGTCTGCTCGGCCAAGCCATCCTCCACTGTTGGCTATACGCCATAGCTTCTTATCGCCTCCTTAGCCACTGTGAAACACAACACAAACACACTCACACTTTTCTCCATTTTGCCTTAATTTCACTCAAATTAAGTCAAACTTAGGGGAAATTTCAAAACAAACACGAATAACCCCACTTTACCTTAATTTCATTCAAATTAAGCCAAACTCGAGGGGGGAACACAAAAACATGCATCTCACTAGTTTGATCATCGCTATTTTCCATACCTCGATCAAACTGGGGGCTTATACACACACATACAATCACACAAGTACATACCTTTTTCACCTTGCTCGTCCAGCTGTCCATGCCCGCGTCAGTAGTCACCGGCAAGTACGTCGGCAGAACAAAGGTACGACGGACGCCTGAGTCATCATACTCGATAGTAGTAGGAAAATCATCAGGCTGCTCTGCCATCTCGGGATCAAACTCCTGCAAAACAAATACAAAACGCACACGTCAGGGAAATTTTTCGCAAAAATTACCCTACGCACCCCCAAACACCGAAGCACACATACCTCAATCCTACCCACAAGCAAGCCGAGATCGAGCAAACGGGCATAGTCTTCCCAGACGAGAGGAGGCTCACCGACTCTCCTCTCCATACAACGCCACACGATCCTGGCGAAACCCTCGCTCAAACAGGACCCTCGGCGGATCTCAGCACAACCTGAGTGGCCACCCTACCTGAAAGACCAAACGCTCTCCAAGGTACCAAACCGATCCATACGGCGTCGCTATGTATAGGCGCTGGGTCTCTCGCACTGCAAACCTAGCCCCAATGCCCTCAGGAATACCCCTGTACTGGCCCCAAGGGAACGGCACGAACTGCAAAACAAACAGAACACGCTCACAAATACAGATACAAAATACAATCATTTTAAGTACACCCTATTTAAAATGGTTCAAGCACAAACCTCATCAAATCGCATCCGGTTCAGACGATCCCGAACATCATCATACGACCAGTTGAACGCCGCACGGTTACATCGCACCCAATGCACGCATCACGGTACTCCCTCACAATCCTCACAGCATGCGGGGGGAGCAAAAAGGGGAAGTGGCTAAGAATCCACGACTGCACACAAGAAACAAGGACACGTTACAAAGACAACAAAAAACAAAAGAACAACAATACACCTAAGACAAAAACAGAATCAACACATACCTCCATCAAGAAGCCAGGCGCGACCAAGGACAGTCGCGAGCCTCCATCCATGACCCGCGGTCTCACGGCATCCATGCAGAAGCGAATACACAAGCCCAGAGACGGCGTCACCCAGTCAAACGTCCCAATCGCATCCCAATTCAGGAGATGCATAAGGACCGAGGTCGATGCCCGCTCACCCTTGTCGCCGAAGTACACGGCGCTCACAAACCACCACAACCACATACGAGCATTCTGCTCGTCACTCCACTCCGAGGGGCCATACTCGGTCTTCCCCTCAAAGTACTCCAAGATGTAGCTCGTCTTGAAAGTATAAGGAGGCGTACCCTGACAAATCACCTCCAAACCACCGCCAACCGCATTAGTCACAACCTCGTCCACAACGGACGGCGCAAAGTCAAAATCCATGTCGCGGTCCCCAAATCCAGAACCCGTCATGACAAAGATACCCAGACAAGGTAATGCCTACCAAAGCCGCATATGGAACGCCGTCGTGGTGTCCCAATACCGCCCAGAAGGCCCCGATCAACATCGGGTTCGCCTCCGCTCCTTCCTCGCAATCTCCTCCAATGGCCAACCAACGGCCGAAAGCACTACGCAACACCTGCTTGCGCCCTCGTGAAGCCTCTCCTCAGCACACATCGCGGACGAGACGCCCGAGAAAGTCCTCATCGGGCCCTTATCCCAACCCATCGTCGCTCGATAGGAAACATGTCTCTCCGGAGCAAGCAGAAGGTTGTGACCATCCCAACCCTTCGCGAAAGCCCTGTTCACACGTGATTTCCGCGGCCTAGAGCTACTCGCCCTAGGCGCGACCTCCTCAACCTCCTCACCGCTCTCAAGAAGATCCATCTCAGCCTCCAACTCCTCTACAAACGCCTGAGCAAACGCGTCCGCCTCCTCCTCAGGATCACGCACAGGGACATTTCTCCCACGGCCTCTACCTCGTGACTGACCACGCCTCGTGGGCAAATCACGAGGGTCAGCATCCCTCTCACTACGAGTACGCCTCAAGCTACTCGAGCTAGAGGCTCCCTCAGTCCTCGAGCTAGCACTCTTACGAGATCTTGACCTCGTAATACGATCAGAACCCTCTCCTGCAACAAACACAACCAATACATACAGCTATAATGCATGCAAGCATACAACTTGGCATACACATACGCAAATACACACAAATAATATGCACGTAATACATACACATCCCGTAATATATTACACTATACGCCCTACAGAGCATTTTTAGGCCTAATTCACAATTAAGCCGAAAACCGTTCTCTACATTTCAAAATCACAACTTTATGGTTTCTACGCGCCATAATAGTCCCCAACAACAACCCATTACAAGCAATTGCATTTTGGTCATCCCGATCAAAAACCCCCAATTCGCCTTAATTACTCCGTATAACTACGACTTAAGACGGCGATTTGAAAGCCCTAACTCAAATTTTTCGCAAAACTAACGTTATAGGCATGCTATACTCGCCATGGGCATCCTACACCGAAGTTTAATTGAAATTCCGGGTCGGAAAATCCGGGTTCGTTTTCGGGCCCGAAACCTAATTTGGACGTTTTTCACACAAAGACGGTCTAAATCACAATCAATTCACACATACACGTTCACATGGCATAATGCAACACAATGACGTCAATTTCAAGCATTCAAACGGCAAATTTCAAGCAAAACTCGGGATTTCATGCAAAACCCGTCTTTTCAACATTTCAAGGCAAAACTAGCTAATTACAACGACAAATAGCGTGAAAGCAAGTTAAAATGGAGCATTACCTCGTTCCATAGCAAGGCAACGCAAGAAAAATGAGCAAAATCGGTTGAGAAATCGCAAAATGACGTTTTTATGAGATGAAAACCGTAAATGAGCATAATGGCACACTCACGGCTCAGCTCGTGCTTATATAGCCCCCAGCAGCCAACAGGGGAAACCGCATAAGCTTATGCGGTTTATCCCCTGAACCGCATAAGCTTATGCGGTTCATACCTTTGGTTTTTCTCGGGTTTTTCTCGTTTTACGCCTACTTTTCGATTCCTAATTCATCCTAGCTCTAATACAACTCCAAGTACGTCCCGTGCTTGGGACAAGGCATCACTCACGACCCGCCATACGCGTATATTAAGCATTTAATATACGGTACAGAAGCAGAAGCACGAACGCTCTTCACGAGCATTGCATCATTTCCTCCTCCACGGAAGGCAATCATATGCAACTACAACTACATAGACACTCCTCGGCGAGCCCAAGCACAAGTACTCCGCGATATACACCTAACTCCAAGTATTTCACTCTACATAGACGCTCGTCGGCGAGTTCAAGCACAAGCATTACACGGATCCAAACATCTTACAAGCATATGCACCCTGCACTTTAACCCCCACGCATTGCAGCACATGCGCTCTTTCACGAGACCATACGAAGACACTACAAGCAGCAGCACTATACGATACCCAACATATACAAGACAACGACATCAACATCAGCAAAGGCATTAGCCACAAGCACTACGAAGACATCCGGCAGGCCGGCAGGCCCTTATAGCATGCACGGACCGCCAAGTCCTTAAAATGCGCACGCCCCTCCCCGTTTAGCCCGGTTCAAAGTCCTCGTCTCACCCATGGACACATGCTTCGTTCCGCTGACTATATCGAGACTGTAATGGTCCGGATATGGTCGTGGAGTTTGACTAGCGCTCTAGTCCGAGCTCAGTCAAACTGGGGGCTCTGTGGATACCCATATCCGTACCCTCCCGCACAAAACCCTGTGATGTAACACGGACTTTTATTACGCATGTTTAACGTTGACTTATACGGTTCTAACTAATGTCGAATTCATTTTGAGTCGTTTTGAAATGTTAAGATGGTTGAGGTCGCACCACATCACACTTAAATAACGTTCATTTTGTCCATTTGGAGTCTAGCTAGGTCCTTGTCCTGCTTCATTTGGCATAAGCTTCGCATTTGCACTACAATTGGCCCTTTTACATTAACAAGGTCTAATTCAGCATTCCTAAATTCCTAAATTTAGGCCCGGTAGCTAAAACCGCTATTTAGCCCCCTCTTACACAAAATACAACCTCACGTCTTACCTTATTTCACAAAAACCATGCAAATACACCCTTTTCATTTTTCCGGGTCTCGGGCCCGAAACCGAGCCCAAACCCAAGCCTTTGGCCCGCACTCCAAAGCCCTGAACACCACAAAATATCTCAGGATTATCCTAACTGTTTTCTTGAGCCACACGTCCAAATTATCACGTAATCTTTCAAAGATTTCGTCAAACCGAAACTAGGAAATTAGGCCTAGAACCACACCTCCAAACCGCACAGCCTTATGCGGTTTGGAGGGGAAACCGCATAAGCTTATGCGGTTTGCCCTGGCAACCGCATAAGCCTATGCGGTTCCTCGGCTTGTTTTTATTCCCTGCTTTCCTAATTTCTCCGAGGTTTTTAGTATATATAGAGCCCTATACCCAACCTCGAATTGATTCATTCACAACCAGAAGACATCTCTTACACCACAAATTCTCTCATCTTACACTTTTGCATCCACAAAAGCCTCAAGCACTCAAATCCTTGAGTTCAACACACCATCCCGTGTTGAATTCATCCTCCTTTCAAGTTCAAGAAGCGAAGCACTGCCCAGATCTGAAGCGTCAGGACAAGGTAGGTACCGATCCACTTGGATCAAAGCTTTTTCTTATTTTCTATGGACTAACAAAGGGGTCTACACTTTAGCGCCCCCCCCGGCTTTGGCACCCGAGCGCGCTTGCCTTCCAAGTGTTCTTATTACTTCGGGTACACTCCATATCCGATGACACGCCAAAGTCGCATAAGCAACCGACCTTATAAAATAAACCAATGGACAATTGAACTTTATTTTATTTGCATGCATCTTGCACCTTCTTATTTTGCATTAAAATCAACTTAAACAATGAATTCGACCTTTAATCGAACTGTATTCGTTAACAAGTTAAACATGCTAAAGCGAGGGTTTTAATCAATCTTTTGCATCTGCATCTGCATTCTTTTACAAACTTATCGCACTTGTACGTAGCGATAACATTAGCTCAAATATCATCTTACAAGGATTGTTCTAGGTCAGTAGAGGCTATTTTTACATAGGCTTTTCTAAAAGGTTTTCATAAATCATTATTTGAATTAACTCTTTTTCTAAAGTACCCTCACCCCGAATCCAATCTGGTTTCACAACCTTAGATCTAGGGGTGTCGGCGTGCTCCAAAATCTAGGACATGTTTTTAACTTAGAACATGGTAGCAGGTTCCTATTTTCCGCGATAAATAGGTGGCGACTCCATAACAGTTCTTAAAGGTTTTCCAACTTAATCTTTTTTAACTTTAAAATCCGCCCTTAAGCAAGACGCCGAGTTGGGTCCGATCCCGGGTTCCACAGAAGGGCACAGGTAGTAGTGAGGAGAAAGATGATGATGAAAGGAAGGAGAAAAGGGTATTATGACTTTATGAGGGTAAGAAAATAAGATACGAAAGAGAAATGAGAGGGAAACAAGTATAGGGGAAAAAGAGTAAGAGGAGAGAAGACGACGACGAAGAAAAAAATACGTCGACAAAGAAAACATAAGCAATTAGGGGAGTATTAAGATTTTATAATGATCATTAAGCTCTTTGGTTTTTAAGAGGTTGTAGATTTATGAGTTTGAAAATATGATAAGACTACCCGCAGTGGTGGTCTTGGAAGGTAGGTCTTAACCTACCTTTTTCATTAAAATATTATTTTTTCAACTCATTACCTTCCCACCAAACCTACCTCTTAATTTACCAACACAATAACACTAGGTCAACACCTAGGTCTTCTCATTATTATTATTATCAATACAAAATAAAAACTTAAAAATAAATTATTTTTAATTAATTAAAAGAATAAAAAAGTATTAAAAAAATAAAAAAAGATGGTTTCCACCTAGGTGGAGAATTGGTAAAAGAAGACCTAGGTCTCCAAAAATGAGGGGAGGTGGTGGAAATTTTATTGTTTTTTTAATCCATCACTAGGTCTTCACCGAGCACATATACTCCACTACGTGTGGTCTAATAATATTCAAAATATAGAGACATGTGAATTGTGATTGCAAAACTCCATTTTATAGATGTACTCCCTCAGTTTCAATAAGTTTACAAATTATTTTTTGGAAAATTTGAGAAAAATGTAAAAAAATAACTAAGACATAGGGAATATAATTAAAATAAGTAAGTTTAGATGAAATTTATAAGGCCTAAATGTCTACAAAGTAATAATGCACTTGAGCAATCGAAACGAATAAAACAAATTTTTGATACAGAAGGGCAATTGACACATAAATAAAGAAACGTAATTGATTTTTCATATACGGATTTTACTCAAGTTATATACTTTTTGTCATTATTTTTCCCATCCTACCCTTTTGTACTCCAAGAATATACAGAATTCTCTCTTTTTTTTTCTGAAAAACCTAATTCAATTTCATTCAAGTTTACAACTTTTCAATCAAAAACTTAAATCATAAATGAAACGAGTAATAATTGTCCTTTAATTTTAATTAATTTTGTGTTTCATGCATTGAATTTTATTAATTTTTAATAAATTTATTTATAAATTTTAACTAGTGGTGTGTCCCGTGGAATCCACGAGCCGAATCGGTCACATTTTAGTACATATTGCTTGTGGTCTTGTGGGTTGTCTATTGTTATTGTACATCTAAATATTATAGTCACTAATAATTTTTTAACTCCATATAAAATATCAAAATAATTTCTTAATAGATAGAAATAATATGAGTTGTAGGCGAGACATCAAAAATATTACATACTCTGTCGATTGCATATTACATACTATGTACTATACAATCAGACAACTAATGAAATCATAAATTCTCCGCAAAGTTGCAATTGCGCCTTTGAGGCTAACGATGACCGCAAATCGTGACGCCAAGAGTTAGAGCTCAAATTTCATGGACTTTCACTCCTTAGGTCAATTACGGAATTGTTGTTTATTATTTCAGATAAAAATTTCTACATTATGTATTGTTGACGTGTTTTGTTAAATGAGGAGACACTAATATTGTGTCTTAAAAATATGTTTTACGGGTTATATGTATATACCTCAGGGTTAATTGACAATGAACACCACATGATGGAAGGTCTTCTTTTGTATTTTGAGAGATGGAATATTAATAACCATATTTATCTATAACTCTGATTATGTATTCTGAGTTGTAAGACGATGACAATTGGTTTTGTAATGCAAGGTACTTAATTAATATTTCCGCCTTTGTTTAATTAAGTCACGAAAAATCGGGTTGTTACAATATTTGTTATGAATAAAAATCAAACATATTTAGTCCATTCGAATAGAAGATACAATGTTTTTATAGTCACGTATAATTGTTTTGATATGAGAAGGGTCGATTATCCCTCGTGCTATAAGAGATATGTTTGTTCACATGTATGTGTTTATTGAATTGATCATTATTAATGCAATTTATATCGATCGAAATGTATCAAGTTTATATATCATGTTATTACGTTATATGAAATTGCAATGAGGTATGCTTAAAATATGATTTGAAATATTTTACGTCTTAATAATCTTATATTCTTTAGATATATGTTTTATGTGTGTTATGATGTAATTACACGTGTATATGATAATGTTACTCCGTATATTTTAATTGCTATGGGTTTATGGGTTTCGGTGATTTGTTTACGTTTACTTTATACACATTTATCAATTTAATGAGAGAGATAAAGAAAAAACTAATAAAATAATAGTAAAAGTACAATTGAGGGTCCACTTTAACAAATTTAATAGATGTAATTGGTTAAAGTAGTATGGGCACACGATCATTTATGAAATTGTAAACAAATGACTCGTACGCCCTAAAATAGAAAGTGTAAACAAATGACCAGGATAGAGGGAGTAATTAATATATATTTCCGCCTAAGTTTAATTAAGTCACGAAAACCGGGTTGTTACAATATTATTTAAGAATAAAGATCAAACATATTGCGTACATTCGAATAGGAGATACAATTTTTTATAGTCACGTATAATGGTGGATACATTCTTTTTCATATAATACCAAAATGATTCCAAATAAGTTTTCAAATTTTTTTGAGAAATTTATCGAGTACTTTTCACATTTTAAAAAGTACACGTTCATTTTTATACATCAAGCTTAATATGATACTTATATTAAGTAGGTATGTTAGATTACTTATCGTAAGTTATTTTTTTTTTCATCTATTTCGAATATGTTTAGATTAATTTATAAAAGATAATTTTGATAATAGTTTTGAACACATATAAAATATTAGTTACTATCAAAACTTAATATAAATTCTCGAAACAAAATAAAAATATGAAATTAAGAACACAAATGCATTTAAAGATAAAGGGATGAGAAATAATGAATTTATTTTTTCATGAACTTTGAAATTTTTTAGTTCTCACACCAACTAAATTAATAAATGCATCAATTTTTTTGAATGAATGATTCTTGTAATTTTCTGAATGAATGATTCTTCTATTTTTGTTCTTTTATTTTAACTAATTTGTTAAAATAAATTTAAAAAAATGAAATTAAGGGGAAAAAAATGAATTATTATTAGATGATGACTTAAAAATCATTCTAGTTATAAGAAAGTTAAGTAAATAAAAAATAATGACAATATATTTTATTGGTTCAAGTGTAAAGTTATGATATTGTAAATATATAATTTTAAAACAATTACTATAAAAATCACATTTAAAAACTATAATTTCTCATAGTTTTTGACTGTGTAGAAATAACAATTTAAATGAATATATTTATCTTATTCATCTTCTTTCATACTATCAAGCCTTGATAAAAAATAAAAATACATCACAATTAATTTTTTAAACTCTTCTTAAACGTCATCTTGATATATTTAAAGTTAATAATTAGAGTCAAAGATTAATGAAACAAATATCAAATAATCCGCCTTGTGTTTATCCTTTCGTTCAAAAATAATTAACCAAAAATTAGCTACACATCGATTATACCTTGGAAATTGTGGTTTTTTTTTTTATTTTCCGATTTGTTCCTGCAAAGATAAAAATTTGTTAACATTGTACTATAAAATAACATTAGAGGAAAATAAATAATCAAAGCTACAAAATCAAAAGCAAAATAAATCTAAATATAAAATTTTTAAACATTATTAAAATATTTGATGCATGACTTTTAAAATTTTGAAAACTCAAAAATAATAAATTTGATCCACCTTGTATTTATCTTCTCATTAAATAATAATTATCAAAATTTTACTCAAAAATAAAATAAAGTTAATTAATAGAATAATCAACACATAGATTATACCTTGAAATTATTGTGAGCTTTGTTAATTTCCAATTCATTCCTGCAAATATAAAAAAAATAGTTAACATTGTACTATAAAACTATAAATAAATGTGTAAATATTTATATATTGATATCTATATTACATATTAAAATCAAAGCTACAAAAACAAAAGTAAAATGTGTCTAAATATAAATTTATAAAAATTATTGAAATAATTTTTACATGACGTTGAAAGTTTTGGAATTTCTAAAATAATAATATTGATGCTTGATTTTATAAGGTAATAACTTATGTCTTTTGGTTTTCTTTATATTAATTAGTTCAGACAAAATAATTAATTCAAAAAAAAATACGAATATAATGAGAAATAAAAGAAGATGTAGTTGAAAAGTTTGATTATTTGTTTATAATTATTACAATATTTGTGTTATTACATCTGTTTGATGAATATTTCTTTAGTTTCATTTGTATTGTTTCAACTTTGCATTTTATGTAAGTACATACCAATTAAGTAGTCTATTTTTTGGGTTCATTTGTTTGTCGGGTACTCTAATGTTGTACGTCGTGAACGGTGAAAATGTAAGCCGGAGAAGAAAAATGGTCATGTTGAGATAAAAGTTGTTTAACACGGATAATTGAATGCGAGCAAATGAATGATTGAAGGTACCGGAAAGCGAGAGAAACCTATCGACGCCCTGCGCGCGCCCGCCCTCGCCCCGTGCGGGGGCGTCGGGAAGCGGAATGCGCCTCGCAGGAAAGAGTGCGAAGTTTTGCTAAAAATGGGGGAGATCATTGCATGAATTTGTGATCAAAAAAGAAAAGTATAAAAGTCCTTTTTGAAATGTATTTTCGGAGTCGCCACCAAATATTAAAGGAATTTGGAACCTATTCAACGCGTCTTGAAATACAAGACACGAGTGTCTCAGATTTCAAGGTGCGTCGATACCTAAAAATCTAAGGTTTGAAACCAGAGAAGGGGTTCGGAGTGAGGTTACTTTTCGAAAGTTTTGACAAAATGAGTTTTGAAAACAAGAATCAAAAAGCCTCACGTAAGAGTAGTCTCTACTAATTTGAAAACATTTGTTTAATTTCGATATTTGGGCTAAAAGTCACGCCACGCATAAGTGCGAATAAACATGACTCGATTAAAATGCATAAATAATGTAAATAGTCAAAATAATGACTTTGCTATAGGAAATGTACGTTAAATAATAATTTATTGACTAAATTATTACTATAGACGTTATTTTCCGATCTTATATTTAGAATTTATGGAAAACCCTCAGTTTTGACATGCTAAAAGACTACATGAAAGCGGTACAATTTAGTGTTGGATCCGTGATTCTAGTCGTTATTTAATGCATGAATGAGGACTTGCGTAATTATAAAAGTGACGTCGGTTTGCTTTAGTGATAATGAGTCGTTTATTTATGCGATATTGGCGAGGTTTAGACGGATTAGGAATCCGAATTGCTACAACCGTATTACGAATACGGCTTCGCTAGTGCCAATATCGGGTTTGGGGTTAATGTAACCCCATTGTCCGAGTCTCAAACGTCCAAAACGTAGGTAAAAGGTTTACCTTTCGAAAATGAAAAGACGGTATTTTTGAGTGGATTTTTGTGAATAGTGTATAAGTGTTAAAAACCGATTTTTTTGAAATGAATTAAGGGGGTTGGTATTTATAGAGGTTGGCTGGTTTATGGGTGAACAAAATAATAATCGCCTGTGCACTGGCGAATTTTATTTCATTTGGGTTGGATTTTTGTAAGAAAAACACAAAAGGCTGCACGCCAAAACAAATTTTTAATCGCCTGTTAACAGGCGATTAGGTTTTTAATCGCCTGTTAACTGGCGATTTTAAATTTGTTTTGGTGTGCTATTTTCAGCCGCCTTTTGGTTTTGGGTGTTGATTGAGTAATGATGATGTTTTATTCTTAGCTTAAGGGTTAAGTATTTTTGGGTCGTTCTGTTTTGGTCCGAATCTTGGTTTTCGTGTTTCGGTTTTTGTCGTGTTTTTCGGTTTTGGCTCGAAAATAAAATAATATTAAAGTATATTATTTTATGGTTTTGTAATTTCTAGTTCTGCGAAAATGTGACACGGGACGCACTTTGGCCCGTTTTGCGGGTTGTGTTTTGGGTCGTTTTTGTAAGTTTGGGCCGTTTTGTAGCTAGTTGGGCTGTTTTTGTGGCTTGGCTTAAAAAGACGTTCCTATATTTTGTTCGTGTTATGCTCATAATGATTAAAGTTGACATTCATTTTTATGATTATGCAAGTCCAAATTAATACGCTAAAAATGACCAAATACGTTTTAGACACTTTTGTACCGTTTCGACTCTTTTTTAAAAGCATGTATGACAGTCCTTTTCATCATCGGGTTTGTTTTTGGGGGGTACGGATACGGGTATCTACAGAGCCCCCAGTTTGACTGAGCTTGGACAAAGCGTTAGTCAAACTTAAAGATAGTATCCGGACCATCACAGTCTCGATACTACCTGGCGGCGCTAAGCATGTGTCTTATGGGAGAGACGAGGACTTAGCGTCGGGAAATGCGGGGAGGGACGACATGTTTTTAAGGACATGACGGTCCTACATGTTTAAGGGCATGTCAGCCTGCACGTGGCCTGAGTACTTCCAGCTGGCGCTTTGCTTGTGTTGTTCCTTGCTCTGCTTTGCTCGCGCTTCTGGCTTGCGCTCCTGGTTTTGCTTTGCTTGCGCCTCTGGCTTGCGCTCCTGGGTTTGCTTTGCTTGCGCCTCTGGCTTGCGCTCCTGGCTTTGCTTTGCTTGCGCCTCTGGCTTCCGTTCCTTGCTTTGCTTTCCTTGCTGGACGTCTCGTAGGAGAGGTCACGTGCTTTGGGGTTTGGTTTATAGGAGTGGTTTAGATTTTTGTGAACGTCTCGTAAGGAGGCTACGTGTTTTTGAATTTTAACGTCTCGTGAGGAGGCTACGTGTTTTTCTCATAAAAGGTTAGATTTTTATGAACGTCTCGTGAGGAGGTTACGCGTTTTTTTTTGAATTTTAACGTCTCGTGAGGAGGTTACGTGTTTTTCTCATAAAAGGTTAGGTTTTTATGAACGTCTCGTAAGGAGGCTACATGTTTTTGTGTTTCTCATAAAAAGGGCTAGGTTTTTATGAACGTCTTGTGAGGAGGTTACGTGTTTTTGTGTTTCTCATAAAAAGGGCTAGGTTTTTATGAACGTCTCGTGAGGAGGTTACGTGTTTTTGTATTTCTCATAAAAAGGGCTAGGTTTTTATGAACGTCTCGTGAGGAGGTTACGTGTTTTTGTGTTTCTCATAAAAAGGGCTAGGTTTTTATGAACGTCTCGTGAGGAGGTTACGTGTTTTTGTGTTTCTCATAAAAAGGGCTAGGTTTTTATGAACGTCTCGTGAGGAGGTTACGTGTTTTTTTTGAATTTTAACGTCTCGTGAGGAGGTTACGTGTTTTTCTCATAAAAGGTTAGGTTTTTATGAACGTCTCGTAAGGAGGCTACGTGTTTTTGTGTTTCTCATAAAAAGGGCTAGGTTTTTATGAACGTCTCGTGAGGAGGTTACGTGTTTTTGTGTTTCTCATAAAAAGGGCTAGGTTTTTATGAACGTCTCGTGAGGAGGTTACGTGTTTTTGTATTTCTCATAAAAAGGGCTAGGTTTTTATGAACGTCTCGTGAGGAGGTTACGTGTTTTTGTGTTTCTCATAAAAAGGGCTAGGTTTTTATGAACGTCTCGTGAGGAGGTTACGTGTTTTTGTGTTTCTCATAAAAAGGGCTAGGTTTTTATGAACGTCTCGTCTGGAGGTTACGTGATTTTGTGAATGACTCGAAATGAGGTGTCGTATTTTTGTGAGCGACTTCGAAAGAGGTGGCGTATTTTTGTGAGCGACTTCGAAAGAGGTGACGTATTTTTGTGAACGACTCGAAAAGAGGTGACGTATTTTTGTGAACGACTCGAAAAGAGGTGACGTATTTTTGTGAACGACTCGAAAAGAGGTGACGTATTTTTGTGAACGGGTTGAAATTGTATTTGAAATGGGTTGAAATTGTATTTGAAATGGGTTGAAATGGGTATTGGGCCGAGAAAAACAGCCCAAAACAAAACTGAAACCCACGAAATAAAAATATAATCGCTGTACAGTGCGAATTAAAATTTAATCGCCTGTGCACTGGCGATTATGTTTTTGTTCGGTGTTTTTTGGTTAAAACACGGGAAAGCAGGGGTTGGCTCATTTCATCCGAAAACAAAACAAAACAAAATCGAAAACCACTAAAACTCGTCTTGGCGATTTTCTTGATCAAAAATTGATTTTCCGACTCCTACAATTCGTCATGGACCAAGTTCCGTACTCGACTTACTTGGTTTTTCGTGTTTTGAATTTGGTTTGAGTCGGTTTTAGCTTGAAATACCGTTTTCTAGGGTTTTGGTCGATTTTCGTTGGTTTGATTCGAGTTTGGCTTTCGTCTTGGTTTGAAAACGTTCGCCATGGCTAGTATAGTGCTTGCCTTGCTGGTCTTGCTGTCGTTGTGTGAAAACCCGGCTCGTGGTCTCGATTTTCGTGCGTTTTGTAGTGTAGGGGCATTTTGGTCATTTTTGAAAACGTCTCGAAAATGGCTCAAAACTTCAGTGTAGCTTACCCATTAGTAGTATATCATGTTGGTAAGTTCGGTTTGTTGAAATGTGCGCGAAAAGCGGTTCGTTTGGGTTAAAACCGTGTAAAAGGGGGTTAAGGTCGGGGCTTTGCTCTGTTTTTGTCGCCTATGACGATCCCGAGTGGCTTGGTTGTTTTGGAAACGTTGTAGTATGCTAGTGTGGAGGTTTGGGTGGCTTGTGTGCAAAAAACGGCTCGAAAAACCGTCATTTTCGTGCGTTTTGGTATAGGGGCCGATTTTGGTCGAAAATTTTTCGGTTCCGAAACTTGCCCGAATTCTCTGTACTGTGTTTTCATGGCTATTATGGTACACATTTGGCTTTGTTTTGTAGGAAATGTATGGTTTGGAGGTGTTTTGGAGCGTTTTTTGTAGTTTAGGCTAGGTTTCCTAAAATCGCTCTTCCTCGCTTTTCGTGCCCCGTGTATGTAAAGTATTGGAGGGTATGTTGTCTGTGTTGGCTAGGGGGTTGTTTTGTGGGAAGTGGGGGCTTTTTGGGTTGAGTTATGGTCAATAAAAGGTCGTTTTTGTAGTTTGGAGGTGTTTCGCAAAAGCTATTCAGTCGAGGTGTTCGGGACATCGTTTTCGCATGAAATTTTTTGCACGTGCTCATCGTGATTTATGGGTTGGGTCTGTTTCAGAAAATATGGGTTTCTGGCCTCCTGTAGCGTTTTTGTCCTTTCTGCTATTTTTAGGTTAAAAAGCCTATTTTCTGCTGTTTCTGCTGGTTTTCTGCTGCTTTTGCGTGGACTTGCTCCTCGTGTTCATTGTGTGGGACGTGTATACCGTGCGTGTGTCCTTAAAAGTGCATTCCTGTGCCTCTGCTTGGCTTTGGTCTTGTCTGTCAAGAATTAGGCCTCCTGCTTCCTTTTTGATGTCTTGTTTTGATTTGTCGCTATCCTTGTGCATTCCTGTTTCCTGGATTAGCTGTGTAGGACGTATATATCATATGTGTGTTATGAACTATACTTTTCTGTGCCTTTGCCTTGTTTTGGCCTCATTTGCGATTTTGGGCCTAATGCTTCGCTTCTGTTGCTTTGCGTGCTTCGCTTCTGAACGATCTGCTTGTTGTAGTTGTCCGAGTATGCCTTTGAATTTTGTGCGGTGATCCTGCGCCTTGGTCTCTACTTCGGCTCCATGGACCAGGTCTTGGCCGGGCGTTGACTTTACCGTTCGAGGACGAGCATACTCTACCTCAGGGATGCTGCGCTATGGAGGTTTCGATGGTCCGTCTCGGACTTGCCGAGAGCTTTTCCTCGACGCTCGAGCTTCTACGACGCTGGAGCCTACGACACCAGGGTGCGAGTGGCGTGGTCCTCGCTGGTCGTCTCGCTTTTTCGCTAGTGGCGCGGGCGGCGATCGAGTCGTCTGGGCCTTCGCTGGTGGCCCAGGACACAGATCGTTCTCGGTGGTCTGAGCCGTCGGCTAGTGGCTCGGTCGTGGACGCGTTCTTCTTGAGTCACCGCTTTTTCACTAGCGGCGGCGAGAGAGGTCGCTATCGAGCGCCTGTGGTCTTCGGCGGAGTTGTTCGTGAGGCCGTTGAGGGGTCTTCCGATTTTTCAACTAGAGACGCACGCAGGTGACGCAATTGAGCGACTCTTCGGGTGGTGCTAGCGGTATGGCGCCGCTGAAGTTGCCGAGGTCTCCTGGCAAGGCCGAGGTCGACTTCAGGGTGTTGTTTCAGGCTCTTTGCAGGGGCGCGGACGTGGCGCCGCTGTGGAGTCGCCTGGGGCTCCTGGGCATGGTCGTGGGAGAGGTCGAGGCGTAGCTGCAGGGTCTTCGCGGGGGCGTGGCCGTGGTGCTGCTGCGAGGGTGCCTGGGGCTCCGGGAGGCCGTGGTGGCGATCGAGATGGGGCACGGAGGAACCCGAGGCGGGAGAAGCGTAAGGTGGATGAGGCCTCTGGTGAGGGCAGTGGTAGGCCGCGGCGTCGAGCTCGGGATGCTGCGGAGGGTGGTGACCGGGACGAGGCTGAGGTCGCCGGTGTTGTTGAGGAGGTTGGAGCAGGGGGAGCTCCTGTGGAGGTCCCGCGGAGGCGTGGTCGTGCTCGAGGGCCGGGGAGTCGTTACGAGGATCCTCCTGAGTCGAGAGGATCTCGGGGTGGCGAGGCGAGCCACGGCGAGGCGAGCTCTTGTCGAGTTGGGATTGCCGATCTGAGGCTGCGGGCTGCTGCGGCGACTCGTGACGGCTATTCTTGTCGCCATTAATGCGGCGTGTGCTCCTTTCATGGTGGGTCGAGTTGAGGCCATGCTCGGGAGCGGTGAGGGCGAGATTGAGGAGATGTTGAGGGCGAGGTAGGGAGACGCTGCCGCAGTCTTCTGCCATTGCTAAAGAACTGCATTCTTCTTGAGACTGAGGCTGCTCATGGTCGGTTCATGGGGATGGTCGACGAGCTGGGTATACGACCAGCTTACCCCCAGGGGCCGCGTCCGTGGTCCCAGGTTGCTAGAGACTGGGATGGCGTGAGTTTGGTCTGGAGTCCGTTGGAGCACTTGTCGATCCGGGTGAAGGTCGGCTTCCCGTTAGGCGGGATGAGGACCTTCTCCGGATTCCGGACAGCGATTGACGTTTTTGAGGAGAGGCTCACACAGGAGGAGCGGGACATAGTGCTCGGGACGGCTTTGGGTCCCCTGGTGCAGAAATGGAGAGAGGTGCGGGGGAAGCGGGTGAATCGCGCTGCCTCGGCAGGTTCGGCGTTCTTTGGGCGAGGTTTTGGGATACTACCAACACCTTTCACATGCCTGGTTACGAGGTTGGCGTGACTCTTCCTCGTGGGCGATTGTCACTGGTCGCCTCATGGTGAGCGCGTACTTTGATCGGGGCGTGGCGTCCTCCTATTGATAGTCCGCGGGTTGTCGCGGTTGATTAGCGGCAGAGGTTAGGTGCGGGAGAGGCGAGGAGAAGACGTTTGACCGGACGATATGGTTTGCCGACTTCTTCGAGGAAGAGGAAGAAGAAAGGTTCTACTCGGCGAAGGCCGAGCGAGGGCCCGACCGTGGTGGTGGTTCTTGACGGCCACCCATTTCGGCGACAAGGGGGAGCGAGCGTCGACGGCTGTGCTGATGGCGCTGTCGGACCTGACACGTCTGGGTGAGTTTGACTGGGTTACTCCTGCCCTGGGGTTGCTGATCCGATACTTGAGGGACGCAGTGCGTCCTGACCGGATCGACGAGAAATCAGATGTGTCGCTTGTGGGTCCCGGCCTTCTTATGGAGGTAAGGCTTGATTTTGTAGCGTCCTGTTGTCTTGTTTCTGTTTTTCTTTTATGACATGTTCTCTGATTGTTTGCAGGCTTGGTGCTATGCTCACTTCCCTTCTCTGCTTCCGAGTACGTTCCAGGTTACACGAGCGTACCCGGCCTTCCATGCGTACGCGACAGCGGAACGGCAGAACATTGGCCTTAAGTACGACGAGGCTCGTGTTCTCTTCAACGGGATGGTGATGGATAAGGTAAGGGTGATTGTGTTTTGTATTCTGGTCTTTTGTAGCTTGGTTTTGGTTTTGTGTTTGTTTTTAGTAGTTTATGATTTGGTTTTGTTTTGTAGTTCGTTCGCGACCCTTGGAGGAATTTTACTGGCGTCCCTCCGTCGATTGCAGCTCGCTTTGGTCCCCTTGACGGACGGCGGCTGTACATCGAGACCCAGTACGGCTCGTACTGGCGGCAGGTGGCGTCTGTCTGCGCAGACGGTCGCGGGGCTTCGTCGCATACTCCTCCGCGCCGGTTTTGTTTGTAGAGGCGCTGATGCTAACGGCGTCGTGGCGTGTACCATGAGGTCGGTCAGATTCCTGCTGCGGCCGAGGATTACGTGACTTGGGCACGCGATGCTCTGCCGATCTTTGTGATCGAGGTATGTTTGTTTATCCTTGCTTGTATAGGTTTTGGTTTTGAGAAGCAAAAATTTTACCCTATTTTTGTTTTGTAGCGACGTGATCTCGATCTTGAGTTCGGCCTCCTCCGTCGCCGAGGATCTGCCGGTTGTTCACGAGGGTCTTCCAATTCGATCGTCTTTGCTGACCTTGTGCGTCTGCGTGGTCACCGACGGGACTAGAGAGTTGGGATCCGAAAGTGAAAAAGGTATTCACTTTTTTTTTATAGCATGTGTATTATGTAGGATAGCCCAGGTTTGAGTAAGATTTTAGTGTAAAATCATTAGTCAAACTTTGTTGAATAGCTTCGATTATAGCCCCCGCTTTGAGTAAGATTTTAGTGTAAAATCATTAGTCAAACTTTGTTGAATAACCGATTATAGCCCCGGTTTGTAAAGCTAAGTGGGCGTTCGTGTTTATTGCGGTGGCCAGCGGGCGTGCCTGGCGGCTATGGCGAGCAAAGAAACCGGTGGCGGCGATCGTGAATGAGAAGGTGGTTGAGGCTTGCGAGCGGAGAGAGAAGCGTGGCGCCGACTTGAGTTAGCCAGGGTCGGTGAGGAGGCGAGATCGCGTCGAGTGGAGGCTGCCCATGCCGAGGAGTTAGCGAGTCCGAGGCAGAGTGGAGGGTCGATCTGAGGGGCTGGATAGAGGCGCGTCTTTGAGATCGATTCCCTGCGTGCTGTCTTGCAGCGTCGTGACCAGTCGTCGTAGGCTTGGACTTGTGTATTTTGGACTTGTATTACGAATATTAGTATTTGTTTGTATTGGTTTATGTATTAGGACTTGTGTATGGTTGGTTGATTTTTGGTCTTGTGGGTGTTTATGGGCCTAATTCGGTTATTTTGTCTTGCTGCAAAAATGCATTCCTGCGTAGTAGCCGGGTCTAAAATCCTTGCATATTTGCTTGCCGAGCGTACCTGCAAAACATTGTTAGTCGTAAAAGCATATATATACGTCTCGATTGAGACTGACTCGCTAATGACTAAATTTTTGAAAAATGCTAATTTAGCAAAAAATTTAGACTTGTGAAAAAGACGTTTTTTGACATAGCCAAAATATGAGCTAAAACGACGTTTTTGAGACGAAAAATTGTGAACGTGAAAATCATATTTTGTGTTGTGTTTAATTTTTGTGTGATTATCGTGTTTTGTGAAAATGAAAAATATGAAAGACGGGAGCCGATTACGTAAATCGAGACGACGCGACGGGACCGTAAAAACAGGTTGGAGGTCGGTAAAGGGGTAATAGGGGTTGAAAGTTTGGGTTTAGGGTGTAGGTGTGTAAGAGTTTGTAAGAAAATCGAATAATTTTGTCAGAAAGAAAAAGAAAATCGCCTGTGAACAGGCGATTTTAATTTTAATCGCCTGTGCACAGGCGATTATTGTTTTGTTTTGTGGTTTTTGTTTCATTTATTTTAATCGCTTGTGCACTAGCGCTTAAGTTTTTGTGTTGCATTTCGTTTTGCGAATCTTGGCTATAAAAGGAGGGCTAAGTTAGTTCATTTCACTCATCCTCTCGTCTTCTATTCTCGATTTTCCAAAAATATTCAGAATATTTACGGAACATTAAATCGAGTTATGGAGATTTTTGAAGGAAATTTGCGCCGTTGGTGTGCGTCCTTGTCGGGTATCGAGAAGAAGCGCTTGAAAGATTGCGGAGTCGGCGTATTTCGTGGGCTAAGGCAGGTTCGAATGGAATACGAGTTCCTGGATGCTTGTCTTGAGTATTGGGACCCAAGTCTTCATGTGTTCCGCTTTCCTTGCGGAGAGGTTTGCCCTATAGTTGAGGAATTTGGGGCCATAGCCGCGTGGGCCAGCGTATTGGCGTGCTGTGTCGTCGGCAGAGCTTCGGCTATAAGAGGCAAGTTGAATTATCTCGGATGACCCGCTGACGAGGTGGAAGAGTTATTTGTCGGAACCGTATCAACCTCTATCGTTTGTGTCAATGGTTTAGGAATAATGAAAGCGTGCATATCTCTGCTTGTGGCCAGGAGGAGGGCTTTGGCCTTTGCTTGCAGTACATTGCCACATGTTTCAGGACTGCGTGTCAGGGGTTCTTTGGGAGATCCGCGTTTAATTGCCGTCGTGGAGCAGATGGAAATAGGTTGCAACCCTTCTGCTTTAATTCTGGCTGAGACGATCCTTGGATTGGACGACCGGGCATGTAATAGGGACCATGCGTATCGAGGGTGTCCGTGATCCTCAGGTGTGGTGATGGAGCGTCTAAGTGTGTTGAATGACCTTGGCCGATGGCGAGTACATCGCGGGAGGTATTACCAATCGTTACATGCGATGGTCGGGTTGAACGGCGTCGATGACTATTTCCCCGAGTTTGTGAGGTCATGTGCCATCCGTTGGTCGGTATCTTGGTGGGGAGTGGTCAGTGTGACGGCGAGTGCAGTAGGTGATGGTCCCTCTGGAGTTCTATTGTGTGGGTTTGAGATGGGAGTTTACATCCATCCCCTGCGGGTGAGGCGACAGGTAGGGTATGCCTGATTCATTCCTGGCCAGGACACGAAGATACAGGACATGGTTGTGTTAAATAACCAGGTGACTGACGAGTGGGTCAGTGGTTGGATCATGCGCCCTAAATGGCTTGTGGCTGGTACTCCTGGGACGATCCGGGTGTCGAGGGCTTACTCCGAATGGACCGTTGCTGAAAGTGCTGTGGAGAGGGCTCGTCTCCGTGCCGTAGAGCTTAACGAGCCTCCGCCGACGTCCGCCTACGACCCGATCCGCTTTGGACGCAACAGTGGTAGGGGTGGTGCTTCGAGCTCGGTGCTTTCTTACCGGCGGTGAGTGCGTGTTTGGTCGTCGCCGTATTCAAGGGCCAGGTGCTCCGGATCGTCATGGTAATGTCGGGGGTCGCCGTAGGGGTTGAGGGTTGGTGCTCCCCTATTCAGCTGAAAGGTCTTAAGTCCGTTTTGGAGAATAGCCTGGTTTTAGCTTATGTGTGTTCTGTTAGTATTATGTTCATATTATGTTGTATTATGTAATATATTACTTATCCTAAACCCGATGTACATGCCGGGACTCGTATTGTAATATATAGTGTTTGTTAGCGTATTTCTAAGGTCGTAGTCATGCTCCTACGTTGGAAAATCCAAAATGTAACCGTTCTTTTTAATGTTAATAAAAATCAGGTTTTTATTTACGACTTTGCCTCATTTTGCTTGTTATTTTGTGTGAAATTCCTTGGCTCTAATCTCTTTTCAAAGGTTTAGAATACAAGTGTGGTTTTTGTTTTTAGGAAGTTTTTGTGTTGACTATTCCCTTGGCCTTTTTAAGCTTTGGGTTTGTCGTTTTGTGTTGAATGTCGTCCTTTTCACTCTTAGGTTTAAAAGACGAATTTTTGTGTTGACTTTTGTCCTTGGCCCTTTTAAGCTTTAGACGTGTCATTTTTGTGTTGAATATCGCCTTATGTTAACCTATTAGGCTACGAGACGGTTTTTGTGTTGACTATGTCCTCGACTTTTTTAAGCTTTGGACGCGTCATTTTTTGTGTTGAATATCGGTTGCGCTTTTTGCAAAGCTGCCTACGTATCCACGAAAAGTGGAATCAAACCGGCGTAGTTCGGGAATGTATGTTTAAGGGCATACCGGCCCATGAATTGTGTTTGACTTTTTTGTGGTGAATGTGCACGTTTAGGGGCATGCCGGCCCATGAATTGTGTTTGTTGGATGCATGTTTAGGGGCATGCCGGCCCATGAGCATGTTTAAGGATCTGCCGGTCCATGAATTGTGTTTGATTTTTTTTTGTAGAGTGAGAGAGAGAGAGAGAGAGAGCACGTTTTAGGGGCATGCCGGCCCATGAGCATGTTTAAGGACCTGCCGGTCCATGAATTGTGTTTGATTTTTGTAGAGAGAGTGAGAGAGAGCACGTTTTAGGGGCATGCCGGCCCATGAGCATGTTTAAGGACCTGCCGGTCCATGAGTTGTGTTTTTATAAAATTGTATTTTATAGATACATTGCAAGGGGTTTTCAGGGATAGTATTTCTTGAGTTGATCGAGGTTTGTGGCGAGGTTAAACTCTTGGCCGTCGAGATCGGTTAGTTTGACTGCTCCGCCCGTGTAAATCTCTTTGACGAGGTAGGGCCCTGCCCAATTAGGTTTAAACTTTCCTCGTGGGTCAACTGGGAGTGGTGCTCGAACTGACTTTAGTACGAGATCCCCTACTTTAATGTTTCGTGGCTTGACTCGTTTGTTGAATGCTCGTTGAAGCCGGGCTTGGTACATACGTACGGTGCTCAGGGAATGCAGTCGGCGTTCATCCAGGAGCATGAGTTGTTAAATGCGGATCGCTCACGGGCCCATTCTGCTTCCGGGATGCTACTTTTCATTAGTATGCGTAGAGACTGTATTTCTATTTCCACTGGTTGGACGGCTTCCATGCCATAGGTGAGGAAATAGGGGGTCATGCCTGTAGGGGTTCGGATGGTAGTTCGGTATCCCAGTGCATATGGTATCTTGTTGGGCCAATCTTTGCAATCGCCGATCATTTTTTCAAGTATGGTGACGACCGCTTTGTTTCTTTCAACGGCTCCATTGGTTTGGGGTCGATATGGCGAGGATTTGTGATGTTGGATGTTGTATTTTGTGAGTATAGCTTCCGTCTCGCGTTGAAAGTGCGAGCCTTGATCGCTGATGAACTCGTGGGGTATGCCATATCGGCATATGATGTTTGTCTGGATGAACTTGGCGACTTCTTTGGGGCCGAGGGTCCGAAAGGAAGCTGGTTCTACCCATTTAGTAGAGTAGTCGATGGCCACTAGTACGGCGGTGACCTCTGCTCGGATGGGGTGGACTTTTCCTATCACGTCGATGCCCCAGGTTGAAAAGGGCCAGGGTGAGGTTAGGCTATATAGTGGTGAAGGTGGTACATGCTGTACATTGCTGAAAATTTGGCAGTTATGACAGTGCTTAACGTATTGGATGCAATCTGCTTCCATAGTCGTCCAATACCATCCTAGCCGTAGAATCTGTTTGCAGAGTGCTCGAGCATTCATGTGGGGTCCGCATTCGCCGTCGTGGACTTGGGTAACGATTTCCTGCCCCTTCTTGTAGTCGACACATAAGAGCAGTGTCCCTTGTGGTGTTTTCTTGTGTAACTGTCCTATTTCTAGCACAAATTGGGAAGCTAGAGTCCGATAGCCCTCATCCACGTTTATCGATTGTCGGGTGGGTAAGTGTTGTCTGTTTTGTAGTTGATTATGGCTTGATACCAGGGCTCTGTCTGCTCGGCTTCGTCCAGGTCAATGGTATGGATGTATGCTGGTTCGTCACGTCTTTCGACGATGATGGGTAGTAATTTCATGTCTGGTGGCATGTTGAGGAGGGATGATAGCTTTGACAGTGCATCGGCGAACTGGTTTTCTTCCCTTGGGAGGTGGTAGAATTCAACACAGTCGAAGTTGGTTAGGAGTTTCTGTACTTTTGCTTGGTATTTGGTGAGGGTTTCGCTCATGATCTTCCATGCCCCTGTCACTTGATTTATGATGAGGAATGAGTCTCCATGTACCCGTAGGTTCTTTATCTTGAGGGTGATGGTCGCTGCGGACCATAAATGCAAGCCGTGATTCGCGGCGTTATTTGTATGTGAAGTCGAGCTTGATCGAGTGGAGTATGATCGCCGTTTGGGGATATTAGGAGTATTCGGCTCCATAGCCGCGTAATTTGATGCTCGTCAAGTATAATTGCCGGTATTCCTTTTCTATGGTGAATATCCCATCGTCAGGAAGCGACATCGTATCGATCATGGGTACATTCGATGATAGCATTTTCTGCGAGGAAGTCCAAACCGCTCTTCCTTTGATTACTTTCAGAGGGAGGTACTTGAGTTCGTACTCGGCGAGAAGCAGAGTCCATCTGGCCATGCGTCCGTTCAGGACTGGTTTTTCAAATAGGTATGTGAGGGGGTCCATTAGGGAGTAGACTCTTGTAGTCTTTGGTGAGTAGGTAGTGTCTGAGCTTTGGTTGCCCGGACCGGTGAGGCAGCTTTTCTCGACTGGTTCATACCGAGTTTCGTAATCGTGAAACTTCTTGCTGATGTAGTAGATGGCCCGTTCTTCGTTGTTGACTTCTTGGGCGAGCATGGCACCCATGGCATCGGGCGTGGTTGTTAAGTAGAGCGATAGTGGCAAATCCTTTTGCGGAGGTACCAGAACGGGTGGATTTGTAAGCAGGCTCTTGACTTTGTCAAATGCTTGTTGACAGTCGTCGTCCCATTTCGTGTGCTCTTCCTTCTTCAATTTCTTGAAGATTGGCTCGCAAATCATGGTGAGTTCTTTGATGAACCGGAGATATATTGGACTTGTCCCAAGAAACTCCTTATTTAAATCGATGTTGCTCGGCGTTTTCATGCCCATTATTGCTTTGATTTTGGTGGTCTATTTCGATCCTCATTGGCTTACTATGTGGCCTAGCAACTTGCACGATGTGACTCCAAAGGTGCATTTACGTGGGTTTAATCGCATTTTGTCTTGCTCGATCCTGGTAAAGAATTTCCGAGATTTGTGATGTGGTCATCCCTTTCTTTCGATTTTACGATCATGTCGTCGACGTATACCTCAACCTCCTTATGCATCATGTCGTGGAGCAAGGTGGTGGCGATGCGTTGGTAGGTAGCCGGCATTTATGAGCCCAAATGGCATGGCCAGTGTAGCGATATGTTCCCAGGGGGTTACGAAAGTGGTTTTGGCATGTCGTCTGGCCGCCATTTTGATTTGGTTGTATCCTGCATATCCATCCATGAATAGCGATGAGGCATGGTCTTTGTGTTGTCGATTAGGATGTCCATGTGAGGTAGTGGGAAATCATCTTTTGGGCGAGCTTTGTTCAGTCGGAAGTCGGCACATACTCGTATTTTGCCGTTTTCTTCATAATCGGTACCATATTGGAGACCCGGTCGAGTATTCGATGACTTGGATGAAACCGACTTGTAGGCGCACCGATCTCTTCCTTGACCATGAGAGACCATTACGGCTTGATGCGTCGGAGACCTTGGCCGGCTTGCTACAGCTGATCGGGATCACGGTGTTCGGTATCTCGCGGTCTATGCCGGGCATGTCCTTATATGACCAGGCAAAGACGTCCTTAAACTTCTGCGAGGAGCTTGGTATAGGTGGCCCTTTCTGTACGGCTTAGGGAAGCCCCCGATTCTGCGATTCTTGAGGTTCTTGGGTGTGCCTATGTTGGTGGTTGTTGTGTCTTCAATAATTGGGTTACATTCGGGTTTCGAGACAATACTTGCAATGTATCTATATAATGCAATGTTATTTAGTTTAAATTTATCGCAATTATTAGAAAGAGTAGAGTTTGAAAGAGGCAAAGAGTAATCAAAAACTTTCATGTTATTAATGTTATCAAAAGCGGTTACATTTGAAGATAGCTCAGACGAGGGAGCTTTGGACAACCTTAATGACTCTAGTTCTGTACTAAGACTTACTACATTAGGAAAATGATCGAGTAACCTAGCCGATTTTTAGAAAATTGGCGTCATGATGACGCAGGGCCCTAGACTCTAGGTGCAGGTGCTTGAATTGGGACTTCCCTGGGCACTGGTAGATTGGGTGGCATTTTCTTCAAGCTTGGTGATGGAGAGCGACTTCGAAAGTCCGAGGCTTTTATGGTAATGACCGTTGTAAAAGGGAAGCTTCACTTTCTGGTGTAGAGTTGATGTGATGGCCCCGGTAGCGTGAATCCAAGTTCTTCCTAATAACATGTTATATGCCGGAGGGATATTCATGAGCTGGAATTCAGTTTGGGTTTTAACAGAGCCAGCCATGATGAGTAAGGATATGACTCCTTCTATGCTGCGGGATGTACCGTCGTACGCTCTTATGCTGTTGGAGCAAGGGGCGTCGTCACTTTCCTTGATCCCCAGCTTGAGGCGATTGTTAGGGGCAGGATGTTGATTGCAGAGCCGTTGTCGATGAGGGTGACAGGTAGCACCATATTGCGACACTCTACGGTTATGTAGAGTGCTGGGTTGTGTGGGTCTTGAAAGGGCGGTAGATCTGCGTGGGAGAAAGTTATGGCACCCGGTAGCCAATCCCGAACGATGCGGTCAATGAGTTGTGCTGGGAGGATCTCCTTGGCATCTCGCCATGCTGTGTTATATGACGGATCGTTCGCCATGGGTGGGGTAATCATATTTTCGAGTATGTCTTTGTCCTTGCTTTTGCTCGTGTGTTTAGGAGGGAATCCCGGCGGTATTTGTAGATCTAAAAGGGGCGTCTCACGGGCGTTGGGGTGTGGAGCTTTATTGTGGCCGTCAGTTTGTCTGAGGGGACGTTGATGAGGGACCTGGGTGGAATTTCCTTCACTGTCGTCGTGCCTTGGTTTTGTTCTTGTCCTAGCCCGGCGAATGTGATCGATGTTGCTACTGGGTTGTTGTTGGTCTTTGTCGAAAAGGGCGTTGACCTCGTGATCGCCGCGGGAGCCAGGAGGGGATGATTGAGGATGGGATGAGTGCCTACGAAAATGGGCCGAGCAAGGGAGGTGTCATCTTTGGCACGATGATTTAGGAGCTATGCTTGGCTTATCGATCGCTTCGTTGTCGATCATGTCTTGGATTACGTTCTTGGCGGAAGCTTGATTCTCAGTGTCATGTCCCTTTCCTGTGGAACTCGCAAAGACGAGTCCTCGTGCCATGATAATGGCTTTTTATCCTCAGGTGGTACCTTTGGTGGGTTTGGGAAGATGGAGAATGTTCTTCCTACAGCTTTTCTAATGCCTTTGAGTAGGACATATAGAGGATCGAACCTTCGCCGCTGCAAACGGAAATGGTCCGACCGATGATGACCTGGCGAGGCGAGTGGGTCGTGTTAGGAATATCGGTCGTCTTGCTAGTGCCCTCGAGTTTATAGCGTTAAACGGTTCAGTCATTGTTGCAGTGGGAGAAGCATTTGCCTGGCGGCCATGATCCGAAGTTTTGGCCAACTTGTATTTGTGAATTTCATCTTCCAGGGATCGGATTCTTTTGATGTGTCGAGCAGATTCTTCGGCGAATAGTCTTGCGTTTTTCTCGGTTTCGATCTTTTGCATGGCGGCCAGATGTTCGAACAAAGCGGTGAGATTGGCGACCTTGTGGTCGGCGACCTTTACGTGCTTCGGTGATCGCCATTAAGCGGAGGAGGTGGTGGAAAGCGGTTTCATCATTTGCGAGGTCAAGCGGAAATTCATCTTGTGTTCATGGCCGGGTGTTTAGGGTTTTTCAATGAGCGGACCTGACAAAGTTTTCAAACCTTTAGTGATTCTAAAAGAGAAGGAAAAAGACTCAAATGAAAAATCACATTCACGACCAAAGGAAGACACAAAAGTGTAAAAAGGGTGACTCGACTTGACTCGTGTTTTTAGCTTTTAAAAAGACACGGGAAGCTTTTGAGATAGAGGCATGTTGACACGTCCCTATTCTCGAGATAAGAAAATTTGTATGATCATAATCCGATTAACCCAGTTTGGCGGTATGTTGCCGGGGGTTTATCATTGGATTATGATAAAAAAGGATCAGACCGAAGTAGCGATAGGCTAGCCGATCTGAGGATGTTAAAATTTGGGTAAAAGGTGATCAATTGTTCGCCTTTTACGTGTGACTCAGGGATTTGAATCAAAAATGACGATAGGTCACTTGATTCAAAGAGTAAATCAACGGGTTCGCATCTGAACGATCCCGCGTTTTGTTTTTTTCAGGTAAAAAGATCAAGTCGGGATGACTAAAGAGTCACTCGACTTAGGGCTAATTCTAAAGTTCTAAAAGTTAATTTCATTTAAAATCTCAGAAATGAATTGACATATTAGTTTTTGCTTTGTGAAAGACTTTTAGCAATAAATGCATTATGACGATCGTCGATCGCATAATTCATTTACGTTTTGAAAAGGACCTGGGATATAGTGGTTATCCTAGGCTCGGTTTTAAATGTAGCGGCATTTTATTTATTAAACTCAAATGACTATAGGTCAAAGAGCCTAACGGCGTGTTTTTAAAAGTATGACCTTTTTGAAAAAAGTTTGAAAAAGCAATTTCAAAGATGGGCGTATTTTAAAAGTATAATGCCTAGGAAAAGTTTTTGCATGCAGAAAGTTTTGAAAGACTACTATAGTGAGGTACTATAGCTTGCATTTGTACATATAAACACAGGTTTTGGTTTATAGGCTAAGGTTCCCTCCGGCCATTCTCGATACGTTTGGGCAGGGGCACCCGCAAGACTACACACGTCTTAGGAGTAGATTCAAGACGCCCTAGAGCATTCGAGTTTGGTAGTTACGATCGTTTGTACGGATGCCGTACTTGTAATCGTGGAGGGGTGAGAGAACAGTGTGTCCGGAGTTACCTCGCTTATGAAGCGAGAGTTACTGGGGGCCGTTCCTCAAAGGGTGTGGTTTGAATCAGGAGGATTCGACTCAACGTACTTTGCCCAAATATCGAAAGCGTAAATGTTTTCAAAGTTTCAAGCTTCACTTCTTTATGTTTTTTAAAATAAAAGAAAAACAAGTTTTTCAAAAATAATAAAAATCATGCTCGTCCCAGTAGTCGCCGGTGAAGGTGCAGGAAGCGAGAGAAACCTATCGACGCATACTGCGCCGCTCGCGCCGTCTTGGGCGTCGAAGCGAATGCCTCGCAGGAAAGAGTGCGAAGTTTTGCTAAAAATGGGGGAGATCATTGCATGAATTTGTGATCAAAAAAGAAAAGTATAAAAGTCCTTTTTGAAATGTATTTTCGGAGTCGCCACCAAATATTAAAGGAATTTGGAACCTATTCAACGCGTCTTGAAATACAAGACACGAGTGTCTCAGGTTTCAAGGTGCGGCGATACCTAAAAATCTAAGGTTTGGAACCAGAAGGGGTTCGGAGTGAGGTTACTTTTCGAAAGTTTTGACAAAATGAGTTTTGAAAACAGTAATCAAAAAGCCTACGTAAGAGTAGTCTCTACTAATTTGAAAACATTTGTTTAATTTCGATATTTGGGCTAAAAGTCACGCTACGTACAAGTGCGAATAAACATGACTCGATTAAAATGCATAAATAATGTAAATAGTTAAAATAATGACTTTGCTATAGGAAATGTACGTTAAATAATAATTTATTGACTAAATTATTACTATAGACGTTATTTTCCGATCTTATATTTAGAATTTATGGAAAACCCTCGCTTTGACATGCTAAAAGACTACATGAAGCAGACAATTTAGTGTTGGATCCGTGATTCTAGTCGTTATTTAATGCATGAATGAGGACTTGCGTAATTATAAAAGTGACGTCGGTTTGCTTTAGTGATAATGAGTCGTTTATTTATGCGATATTGGCGAGGTTTAGACGGATTAGAACTGACCGCTACAACCGTATTACGAATACGGCCGCTAGTGCCAATATCGGGTTTGGGGTTAATGTAACCCCATTGTCCGAGTCTCAAACGTCCAAAACGTAGGTAAAAGGTTTACCTTTCGAAAATGAAAAGACGGTATTTTTGAGTGGATTTTTGTGAATAGTGTATAAGTGTTAAAAACCGATTTTTTTGAAATGAATTAAGGGGGTTGGTATTTATAGAGGTTGGCTGGTTTATGGGTGAACAAAATAATAATCTGTGCCTTTGGCGAATTTTGTTTCATTTGGGTTGGATTTTTGTAAGAAAAACACAAAAGGCTGCACGCCAAAACAAATTTTTAGTCGCCTGTTAACAGGCGATTAGGTTTTTAATCGCCTGTTAACTCGCGATTTTAAATTTGTTTTGGTGTGCTATTTTCACCGCTTTTGGTTTTGGGGTGTTGATTGAGTAATGATGATGTTTTATTCTTAGCTTAAGGGTTAAGTATTTTTGGGTCGCTCTGTTTTGGTCCGAATCTTGGTTTTCGTGTTTCGCTTTTGTCGTGTTTTTAGGTTTTGGCTCGAAAATAAAATAATATTAAAGTATATTATTTTATGGTTTTGTAATTTCTAGTTCTGAAAATGTGACACTGACGCACTTTGGCCCGCTTTTGCGGGTTGTGTTTTGGGTCGCTTTTGTAAGTTTGGGCCGTTTGTAGCTAGTTGAAATTTGTTTTGTGGCTTGGCTTAAAAAGACGTTCCTATATTTTGTTCGTGTTATGCTCATAATGATTAAAGTTGACATTCATTTTTATGATTATGCAAGTCCAAATTAATACGCTAAAAATGACCAAATACGTTTTAGACACTTTTGTACCGTTTCGACTCTTTTTTTTAAAAGCATGTATGACAGTCCTTTTCATCATCGGGTTTGTTTTTGGGGGGTACGGATACGGGTATCTACAATGATGAACTTCAATTATGCTATTTAATTATGGTCTTTTCATATCCTCAAACTATGAAAGGACAAAGAAGCAAAAACAAAACAATGGGAAGACGATTAGGCATGAAATTTGACCCGAGAAGTCAATGAGGACGTGGGACCCACTAGATGACGTGGCGGAATAAGGTGAAAAAAGTTGTTGTTTTTGAGTATTTTCCATGAAAACACTTCTGGAGGATTGTCTTTTAATATATAATATAGATAGATATAGATATAATATAGATATAGATATAGATATAGATATAGATTATACTTACTATAAATATAATTATTCATCATTTAACCTCATATTCTCTTTCCTCTAGTTTTGAACACATTTGTCTATATCATCTTTCGATTTATAATCTAGAAGTATAATAACCGTCTAAATTGCAATTGTAATCAAAACCACCATTAGTACTACCTTAGCTCAATAATTCCAAGGTATAGCAACTAAAACACCAACCCGTTACTGACAACATCCAAATTTGATGGTCATATAATAAACGTGTATTATATAGAGTAAAATTAAAAATTCGAACAAAGCTGGCAATATAAATATACCTCACCAACTGATCTTGGATTCTTAAATTAAGGTACTTTTCCTGTTAAGTTGTCATACGAACACATCTCAATGTTACTGCACCCAATAAGCAACGACTTTCTCATGTTTAATGTGTATTTACATAAATAGGCATAAACGATGATATCCAAAATGTTTACCATTGGTATTTGGTAGTCGTCGAAGTCTGCATTACTAACGGCAATTAAAGGTGGTACGTCAGCCTCACTCGGGACGGTTATTTGAAGCAACTCCTTAAAAAATCAGATAACTCATAACTGTTGCTTCACATCCCCCTAACTTTCTTCCTGTTGCATCATCAAACCATGCCAACGTACATTGTCACAGCAACAAAATCAGTGCATTGCAAATGAAACCTTAAATATATTGAGACATAGTCTTCATAGTGGAAATTGCTACGTGAAAAAGCCTCATAGTTGCATTTCTTAAGAAACCTCACTAAGTTCCTCAAAAGAATAGACTATATCAATTAACGGCCTCATTTGATCAGATAAGTGTAACACCCCGTGTTTTTATTAATACTAGTTAGTCATTTTAACAAAATTCCTAAATTAAAATTTATATAATTTAACTTTTATTCATTTATTTTAAAAACGCGGCTGAAAAATTTCGTTTCAATAAACATTCTCAAATACATTTCTAATTAAACTTTCTTGATTTTATATTAATTTGTATTATATATCTATTTCTAAAATACGCGTCGAATTAAAAAGGTTACTTCCGCTATTATTATTGAATTTATAGATTCGCATTATATATTAAAATCATTACTTTCATAAAATTTAGTTTTATAGAAATAATCTATCGAATAAACAGACTGTTTGAAATTTTACGAGACCGTAATAAAATTGTAACTGACACATTTTATACTTTTATATTTTCGAGCTATAAATTTTATGATACGAATAATGGAACTAAAATTTAAAACAAATAATTTAAAGTATAATATATTTTATTAAATATAAAGATTTATAAATAAGAACGAATAAACAGAGCAAATCGGAAAAACAGACCCAAATTTCTCCTTCACTATGTCGACATCCACCCTCCTTCTTATCCATTCATTTTCTGATTTTGTTTTTGGCTTCTTTAACACACCTTTTAAACCCTAACTCCTCCTTTTATTTCTGATCTTCTATCTCATCTTCTTCTTCTTCCTTTCTTATTTCTCATTAAATCAAACAAACAAGAACAACAAAACACAACAACAGCAGCAACAACAAAAACAACACGACAACAACAACGAGAGCAGCAACTTCAACAACAAACACACACAACAAACAACACGACAAAGACAACAACACCACGGAGGTCAACACCACCAACGTCCCCCGGTGCCGCCATTAATGGCGAGCCCGAGCTCAGGCCGCCTTCTTCTTCCTCGGTCTCCTTTTCTCTCCTCGCTCTAGTCACATTCACCGTGACCCTGCTTCCTCTCATTTCGAGTCACCGGCGCCACCAGTACATCACCACTGGCTACCACCACCGAGGACAACACCACCATCAAACCATCGCCGCCACGGAGCTACCCACCGTATTCCTCTCCTCCTTTCTCCCCGCTTTCCCCCGTTTTCTCCACTCTCTCGCCTCCTTGTTTGCTCGCCGGAGCTCACCGCCGAGCTCACCACCACCCCAGATGCCCTTATTCCTTCCTCATTTTCGTTCTCCTTGCTCCTCCTTCTTTATTTTATTTTATTTTATTTATTTTATTTTGATTCGCCTCCTCTCCCTGGTTTCGCCATGTTTTAACTCCGACCACGGCCGCCTTGTGGAGGGCGTCCTCGGTACTACCACCGTGGTCATGCTCTGTTGCCTCCTCTCTCTGCTGCTCTATTTCGGGCCGTCACTACCACTGGCCCTAATTTAATTACGGTGAGCCTTTTTCATTTTCAGTCACTTTGATCTTTACTTAATCTCGACAACCTATTCGATTTCAGTTCTCTATTCGGTTTCGTTAGAAACCTGTTAACGATTCTTATACTCTCCTTTCTTTGTGCTGTTGTTTGAGACGAATACACGGCCCGAGGCGCTGCTGTTCTCATTCATAATCACTACTAATTTTGGGTCCATAAAGTTTCGGGTTGGATTTTTGGAGGCCTCTGTTCGTGAGCCAATTTTAGGTGACTCGATTTCTTCCTCAAAATCTCTAACATTACGTTTTGGTTTTATTCTAATTAATCTGTTATTAAAAGTGAGCTAGTATGCATTAGACACGTATGAGTCCTGCTTACTTTAATTTGATAACTTTGTATGATTCGCTATAGTATGAAATTGGGTGTTAATTTTAGTTATAATATAATGTTAAATTGAATTGTGAAATATGATATTTATCTGATTTTGTGATAATATGTTTTGAGTGAAAAATGCGTTGTTAAATTAATGTTGAATTTATATGTAATATTATCATGTTGAAATTGTTGTTATGTGTAAATTAAAATATATAAAGTATAAGTATCACAATTATAAAATAAGACTAAAAATATTACTAAAATAACTTAAGTAAATAAATTAAATTGATATAAAATATTTATGGAAATAAAATAATTATCGGCACTAAAAAGGTTTAAATAAAACACAACTAAAAATTGAGAGTTAAATAAAAAGGGTATGAAGTTTAAATTAGTATTAAATAAATTTAAAGGTAAAAATATAAATTAATTGCCACTCGTATGAAAATTTCCAAGATAAATAATTATATAAAATGTTATATATCACATTTAATATAAAGATTACTTTATTAAATTTTTAAAGTTTACAATGGACTTAAAATATACTAAATAAGTATTTGGTTAAAATAATAAAAAGAAATTGGGTACTTTAAAACTTAAAATGAATCTAAGTAAAACTATTATTGAATAAAGTTAATAATTAGTATCACAAATAAGAATTTACAAAAAGGTGAATTGTTAAAATCATATAAAGATCGACTAAAAAAATTTACTAAGTAAAGTTATATAAAAATTATGAATGATATATTTATATATATAAATACAAAACCTAACTAAAATTTAAACTATAAAGTGTATGACATTATAAAAAGTTATAAATAATTAAATAAATTAAACTTAAGTGAATGGTACTAAAATATAAATATTAATAATCTCACGTATTAAGTCACCTAATACGACTACGTAAAAGTTACATAAATAAAATCAATTCAGAAATTAGGCCACCTAAACGAATAGTTCCTAAATGTCATTATATTAGATTTTATTAAAAATACTAAAGTTTGCTAAGTATCATTAAGATACTTTTACAAGTTAAAATAAATGTTAAAACTACTAAATCGCTAAACACTTTACAATTTAAATAAAAGGAGGTAATAAATGTGGGTTATAATGCAATTCAATTATTTATATTACTAATCACTAATCTACTTTAATTTACTTAAAGTTTAAATGAAACTAAATCATACTTAATCGAACTATCATTAGATTACTAAAATAGAAAATAAGAATACGTATAAGTATAAACATACATACAAAGTATAAAAATACGTACAAGTATAAAAATACGTACAAAGTATAAAAATACGCATACGTATAAAAATACGTACAAAATAATGAATAGTGAAAATATTTAAAAGTTACGAACGGACTCAAAATAAATCATCAAGTTTTCCTATGTGTTACCAACTTTGAAGAATCGCTATAGAACTAAAATTTCATTATACAAAGTTTGACGATATTATTTAAGTTTCAGAATTGTCACTTGAGTTGAATAAACGAAGAAATAAGAAATTGAGAAAACGAACTACGTGATATAATACTTGGATTGTTCGCCATGTTGCGACTCTTGAAATTCGAAGTTAGCGAGGTAGCTGTATATGGGGATTTGGGCTCCCTCCCTGAGTTGCCCAAGGCGATTTAACGATTTAAGATTGTTATTTGGCACGGTATATACAACCCTAGGGATAGGGCATCCTTGATATTTCCGTGGGCCCATATATGGTAAGTGGAAAAGCCAGCCCCATCCGGGGGTACCCGTCTCTGGTGATAGTCGTATTATTAGGTGACTACTTACTCGATGGGCGAGTATGCTACGATCCTATCTATAGTGGTGTATGCATACATTAGACAAGGGATTGAATCGTCCTTATTACCTTAGATATCTCTAGCCTGTCAGCCATGTCCAAGTTATGTTGGCCCTGTCGGCTATTGCGCGGATGCTTATGAGGTCTGCATGATTCCGCCTTACTAACGAAGACTCATTAGTCAACATATGTTGAATGCATTTCCTTGTTTTTGTTTGGTTATTGTCTGAATGATGTTTGATCTTAAGTGTTGGAATATAACTTGTTGAGGATGTTTATTGATGGCTGTTGTACGTTATGTGATTGTTGTACTCTCATGTTTTGAATCATTATATTTTCTTACATGATTTGCTTGCCTGATTGCAATGTATTTTTATTTATTTATTTTATATATTGCATATGTTTTAGAATTGCATGATTGTTCACGACTATGTGTTTATTGAATTGATTACGACTTATGCATATATCTTGATTGCTATGATTTAAGTTTTATATATATTACGATGTTATATGAATTGAGATAATAATTAAGTTTATATATTGTGTTCTATAAATTGAAATGTTTTAAGTTTCGTTTATCATGTTGTATGAGATTTAAATATCTATATGTGAAGCGATATTATATGCTAATTGTCCAATTTTATCGAAATATGCATTCTTTGGAGTTATACGCGTTTAGTCGCCAAGTTACTTTTAATCATAGGTTAAATAAACCAAAACTGTGGTTTAGAGGTTGTTGGTTAGAACAGTCACTTCCCGCCTCTGAGCGGGAGATCCTCCTATTTTGTGTTTTTGTCTCCGTTGCAGGCAATTCTCGAGACTCAGGATTATCGGGACGATTGGGATGTTTCATTTGTTTTCTTTGAGAGATTGTAACATATATTTGTATCCTATGCCATTTGAATGTAATTTAATTAACATCCGGCATGTATTAGACTTAATTAATTTTCCGCCTTAGTTTAATTAAGTCACGAAAAACCGGGTTGTTACAGTTGGTATCAGAGCTGTCTTGCGACCGTGAATGACTTAAAGTTATCTCACATAGCGAGACGACACCTGGGCCAGACATTCATATCGTATGTCAGGCATAGACTTATAGGATCAAATAATATATTAGGAATCTCTAGATCGCTAAAAATAATAACTTAGATCGCTTTAAACGTGAGAATGGGTAGAAACATTAAGGATCGACCGACTGACTTAGACTTGAGGTTCTCTATGGTCGCTTGCCTGCTAAGTGCTCTATGACTGATATGTTTGACTAACAAATCTTTTATACTAACGTTACCTAAACACGAGACGTATAAAATCGAAGACGAGACGACAAGGACTCAAGCACTTGCAAATGGACACACCAAGAGTCGAACGATCTGAAGTGACGCGCTGGACCTTGAAGAAATCCGTTGTTTTGAAGACCTCTATAACTTTCTCAAACATCCATATTCATCTCTTCCTAACTTATTCAAAAAGAAAATTTTAATCGATCTATTTAAATTATTTTCTTCCTTTGAAATAAAATTTTCCTAACTTAAACTCTTATAATGAAATCTTCCTTTTGAAATTATCTCTTTTCATTTCTCGCAAATATAAAACTTGAATACAAGACCAGAAGCGCATGCGAAAAGACGTATCAAGAATCACGCTATTCAAGACAATTTTCAAGACATCGAAGATTTCTTTAGCATTGAAGATTTCTAAAGCTATATCAAAATCGATCTCTAATGATCATCATCATTTCAATGTTTATAAATTTTCATATTTCCTAATCAAATTCCTAATATTTAGTCTTACTCGATCATTTTTCAACCTTCTAAACTTATTGACTCCTTTTAAAACTTCTAACTTCCTAAATCAATAATTCTTAATAATTGTCTTCTCAATTAATTTTCATCTCTTCTCTTTAATCTTGTAAATTATATCATCTTTGCTTTTAGAATTTGTGAACTCCTTAATCTTTAACCTTCGAACTTTACTTCGTAATTTTTGACCTAGTACAATTATTATTGTTTTCTAAAATTTCTAGTCTTGAAATCTAGAATACCTACTAATTGATTTCATAAAGTAAATTTTCATTTTGTTCTATTTAATCTCGAAAAATGAATTTATATTTCTTTGTAATTTCGTTAACTTTTTATTCAACTTCAAAAACTTATTAACTTGTTCTAAAATTTTGAACTCTTAAATTATAATATCTACGAAATACGTATTGATCTTGTACGATGAAATTTTGTCCGTTTTCTTCATTTCTGGTAAACTCTTTATCTTTTTATTAAATATCTTTTGAACCTTTACTATCTATTACAATTATCTCTTTTCGAAGTATATATACATATTTTCTTTCTTTTTCTTTTATATAACCTCTTATTATAAATTTCGAATCATATCCTAAATATGATTTATAACATTTCTGTTTCACCTAATAACATTATAATAATAATTTTATGAAAATGAGCTATATCAACAAGGTTCTCTATAATTCTCTAAAATTTTATTTATCATTCAACGATAACCTGAATTTCCTTAATTTCATTAAGGCTCATATTTTCCTTATGATCACTACGATTTTACATATTTTCCCTAAATGCCGTTTTTCCTAAGGCTATATATCTTATCTATGTGATCATTAAAAGTAACAATAATAATATTATATAGATACGCTTAAAACTTCTTAAGGGGGTAGGACAATAATTTGATTATATCACAATCCTAATTAAATATTAAAATTCTTTATTTCAACCTGTTTTAAGGTTAACTTTCATTCTCAAATTTAAATAAATTGTTTTTATTATTAAAACACTTATTATTTTAATTTAATTTAATTCCGTACAAAACTTCTAGGCCCTACCTTTTTGAAAACGTCTTTCACGCAGATTTTGAAAAGGACAATGCAGCAACATTTAGATATTAATTTGAAAAAGAATTATTTGTATTTTAAAATTATTAAATTCATCAATCTTTCCTTTTTAGAAAATTCATACCCAATCAAGAGCAATATTACTATTCCAATTCCAAAAACATCAATGTTTTCTCCAACTGCTTTTTAATCTCGAGCAGTTATCCATCCTATTCAAGTTTCGGGGACGAAACTTTTCTTAAGGGGGTAGGATTGTAACACCCCGTGTTTTTATTAATACTAGTTAGTCATTTTAACAAAATTCCTAAATTAAAATTTATATAATTTAACTTTTATTCATTTATTTTAAAAACGCGGCTGAAAAATTTCGTTTCAATAAACATTCTCAAATACATTTCTAATTAAACTTTCTTGATTTTATATTAATTTGTATTATATATCTATTTCTAAAATACGCGTCGAATTAAAAAGGTTACTTCCGCTATTATTATTGAATTTATAGATTCGCATTATATATTAAAATCATTACTTTCATAAAATTTAGTTTTATAGAAATAATCTATCGAATAAACAGACTGTTTGAAATTTTACGAGACCGTAATAAAATTGTAACTGACACATTTTATACTTTTATATTTTCGAGCTATAAATTTTATGATACGAATAATGGAACTAAAATTTAAAACAAATAATTTAAAGTATAATATATTTTATTAAATATAAAGATTTATAAATAAGAGCGAATGAAACAGAGCAAATCGGAAAAACAGACCCAAATTTCTCCTTCACTATGTCGACATCCACCCTCCTTCTTATCCATTCATTTTCTGATTTTGTTTTTGGCTTCTTTAACACACCTTTTAAACCCTAACTCCTCCTTTTATTTCTGATCTTCTATCTCATCTTCTTCTTCTTCCTTTCTTATTTCTCATTAAATCAAACAAACAAGAACAACAAAACACAACAACAGCAGCAACAACAAAAACAACACGACAACAACAACGAGAGCAGCAACTTCAACAACAAACACACACAACAAACAACACGACAAAGACAACAACAACAGCGAGGTCAACAACACCAACGACCACCGGAGCCGCCATTAATGGCGAGCTCGAGCTCAGGCCGCCTTCTTCTTCCTCGGTCTCCTTTTCTCTCCTCTGCTCTCGCCGTCCTGTTCACCGTGACCCCTGCTTCCTCTCAGCTCAGGTCACCGGCGCCACCGTACATCACCACCGTCACCACCACCGGAGGACAACACCACCACCGAAACCATCGCCGCCGCCGGAGCCACCACCGTATTCCTCTCCTCCTTTCTCCCCTGTTTCCCCTGTTCTCTTCTCCACTCTCTCGCTCCCTGCTGTTTGCTCGCCGGAGCTCAGCCCTCGCCGGAGCTCCGACCACCACCCCGGTATGCCCTTATTCCTTCCTCATTTTCGTTCTCCTTGCTCCTCCTTCTTTATTTTATTTTATTTTATTTATTTTATTTTGATTCGCCTCCTCTCCCTCCGTTTTCTGCCATGTTTTAACTCCGACTACGGCCGCCTTCGCCGGAGCGTCCTCGGGGTACTACCACCGTGGTCATGCTCTGTTGCCTCCTCTCTCTGCTGCTCTATTTCGGGCCGTCACTACCACTGGCCCTAATTTAATTACGGTGAGCCTTTTTCATTTTCAGTCACTTTGATCTTTACTTAATCTCGACAACCTATTCGATTTCAGTTCTCTATTCGGTTTCGTTAGAAACCTGTTAACGATTCTTATACTCTCCTTTCTTTGTGCTGTTGTTTGAGACGAATACACGGCCCGAGGCGCTGCTGTTCTCATTCATAATCACTACTAATTTTGGGTCCATAAAGTTTCGGGTTGGATTTTTGGAGGCCTCTGTTCGTGAGCCAATTTTAGGTGACTCGATTTCTTCCTCAAAATCTCTAACATTACGTTTTGGTTTTATTCTAATTAATCTGTTATTAAAAGTGAGCTAGTATGCATTAGACACGTATGAGTCCCGTTTCAGTTTAATTTGATAACTTTGTATGATTCGCTATAGTATGAAATTGGGTGTTAATTTTAGTTATAATATAATGTTAAATTGAATTGTGAAATATGATATTTATCTGATTTTGTGATAATATGTTTTGAGTGAAAAATGCGTTGTTAAATTAATGTTGAATTTATATGTAATATTATCATGTTGAAATTGTTGTTATGTGTAAATTAAAATATATAAAGTATAAGTATCACAATTATAAAATAAGACTAAAAATATTACTAAAATAACTTAAGTAAATAAATTAAATTGATATAAAATATTTATGGAAATAAAATAATTATCGGCACTAAAAAGGTTTAAATAAAACACAACTAAAAATTGAGAGTTAAATAAAAAGGGTATGAAGTTTAAATTAGTATTAAATAAATTTAAAGGTAAAAATATAAATTAATTGCCACTCGTATGAAAATTTCCAAGATAAATAATTATATAAAATGTTATATATCACATTTAATATAAAGATTACTTTATTAAAATTTTAAAGTTTACAATGGACTTAAAATATACTAAATAAGTATTTGGTTAAAATAATAAAAAGAAATTGGGTACTTTAAAACTTAAAATGAATCTAAGTAAAACTATTATTGAATAAAGTTAATAATTAGTATCACAAATAAGAATTTACAAAAAGGTGAATTGTTAAAATCATATAAAGATCGACTAAAAAAATTTACTAAGTAAAGTTATATAAAAATTATGAATGATATATTTATATATATAAATACAAAACCTAACTAAAATTTAAACTATAAAGTGTATGACATTATAAAAAGTTATAAATAATTAAATAAATTAAACTTAAGTGAATGGTACTAAAATATAAATATTAATAATCTCACGTATTAAGTCACCTAATACGACTACGTAAAAGTTACATAAATAAAATCAATTCAGAAATTAGGCCACCTAAACGAATAGTTCCTAAATGTCATTATATTAGATTTTATTAAAAATACTAAAGTTTGCTAAGTATCATTAAGATACTTTTACAAGTTAAAATAAATGTTAAAACTACTAAATCGCTAAACACTTTACAATTTAAATAAAAGGAGGTAATAAATGTGGGTTATAATGCAATTCAATTATTTATATTACTAATCACTAATCTACTTTAATTTACTTAAAGTTTAAATGAAACTAAATCATACTTAATCGAACTATCAATAGATTACTAAAATAGAAAATAAGAATACGTATAAGTATAAACATACATACAAAGTATAAAAATACGTACAAGTATAAAAATACGTACAAAGTATAAAAATACGCATACGTATAAAAATACGTACAAAATAATGAATAGTGAAAATATTTAAAAGTTACGAACGGACTCAAAATAAATCATCAAGTTTTCCTATGTGTTCTGCTTACCTGAAGAACTGCTAGAACTAAAATTTCATTATACAAAGTTTGACGATATTATTTAAGTTTCAGAATTGTCACTTGAGTTGAATAAACGAAGAAATAAGAAATTGAGAAAACGAACTACGTGATATAATACTTGGATTGTTCGCCATGTTGCGACTCTTGAAATTCGAAGTTAGCGAGGTAGCTGTATATGGGGACTTGGGCTCCCTCCCTGAGTTGCCCAAGGCGATTTAACGATTTAAGATTGTTATTTGGCACGGTATATACAACCCTAGGGATAGGGCATCCTTGATATTTCCGTGGGCCCATATATGGTAAGTGGAAAAGCCAGCCCCATCCGGGGGTACCCGTCTCTGGTGATAGTCGTATTATTAGGTGACTACTTACTCGATGGGCGAGTATGCTACGATCCTATCTATAGTGGTGTATGCATACATTAGACAAGGGATTGAATCGTCCTTATTACCTTAGATATCTCTAGCCTGTCAGCCATGTCCAAGTTATGTTGGCCCTGTCGGCTATTGCGCGGATGCTTATGAGGTCTGCATGATTCCGCCTTACTAACGAAGACTCATTAGTCAACATATGTTGAATGCATTTCCTTGTTTTTGTTTGGTTATTGTCTGAATGATGTTTGATCTTAAGTGTTGGAATATAACTTGTTGAGGATGTTTATTGATGGCTGTTGTACGTTATGTGATTGTTGTACTCTCATGTTTTGAATCATTATATTTTCTTACATGATTTGCTTGCCTGATTGCAATGTATTTTTATTTATTTATTTTATATATTGCATATGTTTTAGAATTGCATGATTGTTCACGACTATGTGTTTATTGAATTGATTACGACTTATGCATATATCTTGATTGCTATGATTTAAGTTTTATATATATTACGATGTTATATGAATTGAGATAATAATTAAGTTTATATATTGTGTTCTATAAATTGAAATGTTTTAAGTTTCGTTTATCATGTTGTATGAGATTTAAATATCTATATGTGAGAACTGATATTATATGCTAATTGTCCAATTTTATCGAAATATGCGGCTGCTGGAGTTATACGCGTTTAGTGCTGCCAAGTTACTTTTAATCATAGGTTAAATAAACCAAAACTGTGGTTTAGAGGTTGTTGGTTAGAATACTACTTCCCGCCTGGCGGGAGATCCTCCTATTTTGTGTTTTTGTCTCCGTTGCAGGCAATTCTCGAGACTCAGGATTATCGGGACGATTGGGATGTTTCATTTGTTTTCTTTGAGAGATTGTAACATATATTTGTATCCTATGCCATTTGAATGTAATTTAATTAACATCCGGCATGTATTAGACTTAATTAATTTTCCGCCTTAGTTTAATTAAGTCACGAAAAACCGGGTTGTTACAATAAGTTGTGTAAGCGAGCCACTTAGCTATATTCACGAAAGTTCGATAATAAACAAAAAAAGATACACCCAACAATACTTCAAAAAAAAATAAACGGATAATTTCACTTACCGTGCTGGTGCAACAATAACAGTACTGGTTCAATGTCGTGTCCCTGTGTTCAAGGCAAAAGCATACATATATGAGTCTCAGAAATACATGTAGGTAAATCAAGTACTCAGTAAGAACATTCACATATTTCCGAAAAAAAGAAGTTGCCTAATGCAAGACGCGCCTCTTAGGCGAACCGGAATCCTTTCCCTACTTGTTCTTTGCATGCTTTCTCAAAATGCATCACAATCCTATGTTAAAAAATAATCTTTACACAAATTTACGGACTGAAGATGTAATTTCTAATCTCATGTTTATAAAGATATAACATAAACTATTGAAGTACAACTTCATTTCATTGAAATTAATTTTAAACCAAAAAAGTAGCTCACATTCTCTAACAAATAACAATACAACATTTACTAAAAACTTTCCTCAAATACTTCAGTCAAACTCAAAAACACATCATTAACCCGAGCAGAAGTCAATTGCTGCATACATGTATAATTTTTAATAACCAAAATCAATCCCACAAATAAAATCTGCAGATTGTTTAATAAATTGAAGTCCTCATAATCTCAATTGATGAAAAAAAAGGCCATGTGTAATTTTGGTACTACTCATATATGTTCTAGCTCATAGACCACACACAATTTTTCTATCATACAAGCATTAAGCATTTGGTGTTGCTTATAATTTACATAAAAAATACTTACTTTGATAGATGCTGGTGACTATGTTGGCTTAAATTAAGAAGTCAGTTCACTAAACAAACAAAGCATTGTAGATGTATGGTGTATTCTTTTAGGTCATTTAACCAATTGAAGCCAATCTAACACTAAGCATCAAGCATCAAGCATCAAGCATCAAGCAAATTGACTTCGAAAAATCAATTACTTTATTGGCAATGTTTTCACCAACAATCATCAACAAAATCAAGTTGTTACAAAGATAACCCTAAAGTTAGAAGCGAAGCATCGTGAATATTACAACCCTAATTCAATAATTTTCTAATTTTTTCAGCACATTATGCATATATTACACCTAGCTCATAGCTGAAAAGTTTAGCTGATAACTGAACAATTGAACGCACAAATTTGATCAACAATATACACTTCGGCAATATCAAATCTTTAGAAGAAGAAAATCAACTACATTTCAGAAAAGATCACTGAACAATCAATAATTAAATTTGAAAATAAAATCGACAATATAAATAATTTCAGCAAGCTCAAAACTATAAATGAAAAAAAAAAAAATCAAGTATATTTCAGAACTAACCAATTGATTTAGACTTCTCCGGTTAGACGTTTTAATCTGTAAAGACAATTCAATGACAAAGAAACCCATAATGTGCTGCGCCGAAGTTTGGTGGAGAATTTGGTCACTGTTAGTTCTGCCTAGGTGGTATGCAGGGGTTGTTTACTCTGAAATGCACAGCAACGCAGATCATTGCAAGCGGTGTTAGCTTGTTAGGCTAAATAGAACAAAGACATACAAGAGCCCAAGTAAAATAAAGGATTAATTGCAAAAATGGTGAAATCGACTTTAACTTTAGTTCACTCTTATTTAAAGTAAAATTCAAACCGATTTCACCTCTTTTTTTATCGACTAAAGCAGGTTAAAATTGGTCAAAGTACATTATTGGAATGATTCTTCAATAGTTGAGATTTTTGGTGGATTAATTCGAGTTCGGATTATTTATGGAATAAGATGATCGATTCGGATTATTCCTGACAATTGTTCCTAAAATAAATGAAAAGCTAAGAACTTAAAAATTATACGGAGTACCTGTGAGGCTGTGATAAAAAAAAAAAAAAAAATCGTATTTTCAGCTTCTCAACCTTATGTCATCCATAAAACATATGCAATATAAATCAGTAGATGTATAATGAAAGTTGATCGTCAAAGAACCAAGAGTTCTCTAATTACAAAGTTAATGGCACCAAAAAAGAAGAAAACAAAGCATAGTGTACTCAGCCCCTACTTAGCATTATTCTTCTTTCTATCACTAAAACCGAATTGCAAAGTAATTACAAGAAAATTTTAACCTATTCTACCCTATTTTATTTGTGTTAGCTTATTCATTCATAAACCACAGCATTGCGACACAATAAAAAATCAGAGCTGTGCGACACGATAAAAAAAAACTGGCAGAAACGATTCGGAGCATCATAGAAGCAGACCGACACGATCAAAATTCAAATACTAACGAAAGCACAACTATAAAACAATTGTTAATATTTTAAAAGAGAATCATTGACTAAAGTTAAACCATCAAAATGGGCTACAATCTAGGCAAAAGAGAAACACAACACCAAAACCTGTCACGTTAACAAAAATACGGAGTATAGAATTTACCACGTCAATTACAAATTCCAAAAATTGCAATCAGCAGCTCAACACTAAATGACTATAACGGCTGAAGGAAGTTGAAAAATCAAATTCCTATTTATTTGAACATAGAATCAAATTACCCTTTCTCCTACACCTCCTTAATTCCAATTTTGATCATTCACTTCCTCCACCGATTTTTCGGGTAATCTATTCTTCCTTTTCACTGTGACACGATAAAAAAACAAATATTGGTAGAAATGATTGAGAGTATCTTAGAAGGAGACCGACACGATCAAAAACCAAATACTAACATAAGCACAACTATAAAAACAATTGTGATCACCAATGGAGAACAATAACAATTCCGTTTACACTCGGGAACTGGGGCAAAATAACCGTAACCCGAAAATTGAAACAAACACAAGAAACTTATAAATCACCCAAAATAGTAGGTACCTAAACAATGAACGACGATGGCCGCTCGGATTTTGATTGAAAGTAGCGAGTAAGGAACTACGATGATTGTGACTGAGAATAACACGGAGTCATGACAGCAATGATTGTGCCAAGCCTACAAAACAAATTAACAGACATTCACAAAAACACATTTTTCGCATAAAAACACACAAATTTACATCAGATTCGCCAAAAGTAAAGCAAATTGCTCCAACTATTTCAATTCTTAAACATGTTATAAAACAATCCGCAACGAAAATCAAAAAATAAAATCCTATGTGTAAAATCAATGACAAAATCAACATAAACATCATGATTATTCAACAAATATAATATAATTGACAAAAAATCGGAAAAAAAAAACAATTAAATTAAGATGAAATTGAAAGGGAAAATTTAGGATAGATTAGATCAAAAAGGAATGTATGAATGAAGGTTAAGTAAAGAAGATGACGTACCATCGACAATCAAATCCCAACAGTTGAATTTAATTGAGAATCAAGAATTGATTGCTGGACTATTGAATAATTGTCTTTCCAGCTTCCGGGGGCATTGACGCATCACGCTTGAGGTAAAACGTATAGATTTCTCCTATGTTGACGTGGCTAGAGGTATTTGGGATTTTGATTACGTGTCAGGAGGAGAAGGAGTTTGTGGGTTTAATTTAGCATTGTTGGGGAGGAAAAGTTTTCCTTTTAATATATTATATTGATTAGGGTTTGTATAGGTAGTAGGGGAGGGTGGTGGAGCAGGTGGCGGTGGAAGGTGGCGGTGGGGAAGGTGGTGGTTGACCGGCGGCGGGGCAGGCGGCAGGCAGCGGTGGAGAGGGTGAGGTGGGTGGTTTGGAAATTTAGAGTGGTTTAATTGCTAATTTTGGGTGGTAGAAGGTGGAGTGGGTAGATAGAGGTTGGTTGCCGGTGGAACGGCGGTGGGTGGGTCGACGGTGGGCCAGCGGTTACATTGGTGGCCGTGGTGGCCGTGATTCTGGGTGGCCGGACGTGGCTGGTGGCTTGTTTCTTTTTTTTTTTTTTTTTTTTTTTTTTTTTTTTTTTTTGGGTTAGTGGTTAGAGGTAGTTTGGTGGTGGCACGGCGATGGGGCAGGCGGTAACTTGGGTGGTTGGCGGATTCAGGGTGGCCGGCGGTGGGTGGTGGGTGGTGGCTGGTTCCTTTTTTATTTTTTATTTTTTCTTTTGTTTTTGTTTAACGTTTTTTTTTTTTTTTTTTTTTCATTTTTTTTTATTTTCTTGTTCAAATTTTTATTATTATTATTTTTTATTTTCTTGTTCAAATTTTTATTTTTATTATTTTTTGAATTCTTTTTGTTTTTTTGTTTATTTATTATTTCTTGAATTCTTTTTATTAAGTTTTGATTTTACCTTAAATTTTATTTTTAAATTATTATTTGATTTTACCTTAAATGATTTTTAAGGTTTAGAATATCATAAATGATTATTTAAAAACATAATATTGAATAATAAGTTGGCATTAGATAGAATACGCATAATTGCAAACAAATTGAGTCGACCTTGACAAAACAAAATGGAAAAAAAGAACTAAACTAAATTAATAACAATTCTAACAAACTACGAGTTCTTGATAAAAATAATAATAACAATTCTAATAAACTACGGCTTTCTTCTTCTTTTAGGAGATCTGCACAATGGATGACGAATTGGTATTCCGTTTGATCCAAGGCTTACCTGTAATGACAGAAACAAAAACGTCGTAGGATGCCGCCTTAGTAGCAATACATTCGTATGTAGTGATAAAAATGAACGTAAAGAAACTTACCCATATGAAATGTTTCAACTCTTGATTGTGCAACATTGAAATTGTTTTCTGTTCACCGTTCAATGTTTTGCCCATTGTACGCATTGGTACATATGAATAACTTCCACTTGCGGACAAACTTACTACAATTGCATCATACCTGTTTGCAACTGCCAATCCAAGACTCGTATCATACCACTTTAGAAGGGGAGCCGGACCCGTATTATGTGTAACTCTATTGCACATCGCATTCACACAAGCTGTCCCAAAAATATCATCATAAAATGGTCTGTGACAGTTCAGTTCATCCAATATATCATTTCTTACTTTTGACCATTCGTTTTCATTACCATATATCTCATGTGCAATTGCTCGGAACCCACAGTTTCCATCGCCCAAAACGTTTACCCAATCAGTAATACTTTGTATAACATGATCAGATAATCCTGTTTGGAATTCAGGTGGAAGAGTTGACTCTTTTACCTGTACAAGCAACCAAAACAAAATAACAAATATTATTTCGGATAAATTTAAATCAATCCACATATCTGCGTAATAACTAACCTCAGCATAGCGTATGCTAAACCAATCAGGTCCGGGCGAACACGGGTTCATGTCATCGTCGGTAACCTATGGGTACAAGTGCATAGTTAAAAAATTTAAAAAAAATGATTACTTCACAAAAAAAAAAAATTACAAGAACTGAAATAATGTACGATTCTAACCTGCTTTGACGAAGTACTAGCCAAATCAAAATCAAAATTATCAAAAAGTTTGTTAAAAGTCATCTGTGGGGTTTTGATATCATCCTACATTTGTAAAATTAATTAATTTCATAATTTGTAAACAACGAAAATATATTAAAAGAACAATGGTAAACTTGATCCTAACCTACTCTGACGGAGTACTAAGCAAATCAGAATATTCAGTGAAAGACGTCTTTGAGTTTGTTTTATTATCCTACAATCGTGTATTATTTATCATCATAATATAAATAAGTTTTAAAGAAATGAATTTACAAGACTTTGTTGGTATTACCTTTGTAGGTGAAGATGGTAATTTTTTAGAACGTTTACGACTCGCAGGGACACGATACATCTTTTTCATACGCTCCGCAAAGGTTGGTTCTCTCGGTATTGCATTCTTTTTTGGGCGTCCCCGTGTTTTTTTAACTGTGGGATCGACAATTTTTGGAGGATGTATCGTACTTTCCACGATATCAGCAACTTTGGTCACCAATTGTACGTCACCTTTAGACACCACATCTATGAGTTTAAGTAAACGATCACGTTCTTGTTCCTCTAATGTTTTTATATTAGGATTTTCTTCAACCACACACCCCACATCTAAAGACTTCCAAAAAAGATGCACAGAATTTAAATCAATCCACATATCTGCGTAATACAAACGTTAATTTAGTGATGTAACAACCTGGTTTTTCGTGACTTTAATTAAACTAAGGCGGAAAAATTAATTAAGTCTATATATATTACAAAACCAGCTGTTATCGTCATAAAACTCTGTATACATAATACGAGTTTAAGATAAAGCAGAGTTATTCGATTACATTCTCTCAAAATATAAAATAAGGCCTCCAATCCCCTTGTGTAGATCAACGATCAAGTCTCGGGGTACCTGGGACTGTTACCAAAATTAGCTTTTTCAGCCCCGCACCTAATAAGCAACACATATACATATAGCAATGCAGATCATAGAGCATAACATGAAACAGTTCATTTAACATGGTAATTAAATCATCAGATCTTATCAATTCAGATAACACAACAATTTAATCATCAAATTATCACAATTCATAATCATGTAGGCAAGTCATTATCATCTCATTCATATTCGGGGTAGTCGACCCTTTTCAATTATTCATATAGCAACATATACTCGCGAGTCTTGACTACAGAGTGGCTTGTGTACTCTCATGGTAAATCACCCATATGATCCGCCATCAAAGTGCACTAGTTACTCAGACTCGTACATCAGGTCAAACACTAAGTAGCGTACGTGATAACTACCTAATATCCAACACAACATGGATAATCTATCATACGTTGTCCTATGAACCACAACAAGTTAGGATGGAAGCATGCAAAACCCTACAAAAGCAAGGCCTGCGCAATAGCTGCCGGGTACATCAACGGACTTTAATGCTACTGATACCAATAGGTAAGAAGGACGATTCAATCCCTTATCTAATGTATGCATACACCTCTATTTAGAGTCAACATACCCCTCGTTATTCGGGAAAGCAAGTTTTCCTAAATAAAACGATTAATACCTATCGACAAGGTCCCCGGATGGGATGGTCATCTTCCGTTACCTCGTATGGACCGCAGGTCGCAACATTTATGCCCATTCAAGGGATGTATACGGCCGCTTGCCTAAAGACTATGAGAGTCATTAGGACGCCTCAGTCAGCACTGAGAGTGAAAGAGTCCCCATACGCGGCTACCTTTCTAACGATGGAACAATAGATTCGCAACATGACAGACACCCGAGTATTTAACAAGTACTTTCTTATCATTTTCTCGTTCCTTTATCTCTCCAGTGACAGTTCACAATAATCAATAACGTCGAACTTGTATAATGAAAATTTAGTTCTAACAGTTCTTCAGGTAAACGGAAGCACATAGAAAAACTTAAATATTTATTTTGAGTCCGTTTGTAAATTTTAAATATTTTCACTATTCATTATTTTACTATTCATCGTATTTACTATTCATCGTATTTACTATTCATCGTATTTTTTATACGTATTCGTATTTTCGTATTTCGTATTTGTACGTATTTTTATACTTCGTATTTATACGTATTTTTATACGTATGCGTATTTTTATACTTCGTATTTATACGTATTTTTATACTTAGTATTTTATTATTATATTTTATACTTAGTATTTTATTATTATATTTTATACCTAGTATTTTTATACCTTATACATTTCTTTATACTTAGGGTATTTTACAAAACACTCTTTTTATTTACTAAGTATAAAATTCAAGTTTTAAAGTCGTTAGGTTCGTTTTGTATTTAGTGATTTGAAAAATCATTTCGGAAGTAAAACTCGTTTTAAATTTAAGTACAAAATCTAGTTTCAAAGTTGTTAAGTTCATTTTGTACTTAGTGATTTTAAATAATATTTCAGAACTAAAACTCGGTTAAATTTAGTCATATACTTAACTAAACTTTTAGCGGTTTTCATTTTTAGCGAGGTTGTCGTAGTCTATTTTAAATAGTCCGTATGTCCACCTCCAAATTTAAGCATAGGTAGTATCACTCGACATTATTCATTTTTAATACGTGTAACGTTTATTTTTATCGGTTTTGTTGAATCTTTTTATTAATGATTTAATACACCAACAAATATAAACCTAATTACTATTCAAATTTGGTGACTAAGTGATAAATTCATTTTGACCAAAATTTGACCAAAATAAGGTAAATGCCGTGGCCTTGTTATACTCTACTCTATTTATTTCTTTTTTTGTTTTTATTAATAAATCATTACTTTAACTAATTAACTTATTTAAGTGATAAAAATAAAAAGTGACAAATTCATTTTAGGTCCAAAAATGGCACCAAAACCGTGGCTCTCTATTCACTTAGCTTTTTATTTTCGTTTTCTAATTTATCGGTTTTTTGACTTAAAGTTTTTATATACTAACTATTTAAATTATACTAAAGCGATTTATCTAGTTTACGATTTTCACTAAATATTTTATTTCATTTATGAATAGTGATTTGTGACACTTTATATTTCTAACTTTTATAATTTAATGATTTAGCATATTTAACTTACATAACTTTTATTTAAATTTTTCACTAATGACTTTAAACAATAATAAAATAACACTTATAATTATTTTGAATCAAATTAGTCATCTAAGTGAAGAACACAATGAATATGTGAGGAACCCTAATTATTTTTCATATGAACATTTTTAACTCAAATTTTCATATTATCGTTTTATTTTCTCAAATTTTTATAGCATGTCTAATTAACCTAGACTAATCATAATATGTTATTTAGAAAAATTAAAACTAAAAATGGGTCCATTTCATTTAGTTTGGCCGAGTATATGTATATATGTATTCAAAGTTTTATTTTTGATTTTTATACTTCTAATTCAACAACTAACTTATTTTATATCATTCATGTATTTATCATATGTGAAAATTATATACTAATATTAACACATAAAAGAAAAATCATTTCAAACACAAAAATAACACAATATTTCAAGAACACACATAAGCACTTTAAAACATTTAAATTTCATAACTATTTCATTTTAAGTCCTAAACATAAACTAATTATATTTTCATGTTCATCTTATTACTAGTATTTTAAGCATGCAATTTACAAAAATTAAAACGAAAAATTAAACCAAAAATGGAGGGTTGGCCGTGGGTTTTTAATGGTGAGCAACAATTTTTATTTTTCGATTTTTGTCTCCTAATTTAACATATGATGCTAGGTGATCATAACACAATAATTATAACACATAAACATTTATAGCATGCGATTTTACAAAATTAAAACTAGTGTGCGGGGACACCTTAAATTAGGTTAGTGAAAATGAAGCCTAGCAATTGTCGGGGTCTATGATGTTATCGAATTGGCTCAAATCGACACCTCCACCTTGCTCCTCGTCTTTGGTTAGTATGGGTACATAAGAATGAAGTAAGCAAGTTAGTAATTTATTTTAAAACTAAACTATGAATTTAAAGTATACTATCATTTTTTTGTTTAGGTGAGATATATATTTTAAATGTTTTGATTTATGTTCATATTTATTTACTTGTTAAAAGGTGTAGTGATTATTAAATACAAATGGTGGAGGATTTAACTTAGGTGTTTAAGTAATTAAAAGACAAGAATTAAATGACTTAAGGAAGAAATAAGAAAGAAAAGAGATGAAGATCATAAGGACTTGAAGTTGTAGATGGAACTTATGCTTACTTAGGTTTTTGAGTTATGAGTTTATTTAGAGAGAAAAAGCCTTAGAAAGTTTTGTGATGTTTGTGTGTGTGACTTGTACGTGTAGTTGTAGTAGTGTAGTAGTAATTGTAACTTGTAGTATTTAGTTTAGCATTTAGGAAATATAATGTTTAAATTTAATTAAGCTACAAGTGATGATGAAATATGTAGGATGGTAAGTGTTGGTCTTGTGTAAGAGAAAAGTAAGGCAATAGCATGCTCTTGTGTAAGAGAAAATGGAAGAAGATAAGCTAGGGTCAAGGGTCAAAATTTTCGGCCAACATGACCAAGCAAGACCCGATTTTTCGTCTTTGAAATTTTCGATTTGTGCGCACGCGAAAAGTCTCAAAATAAAATATATGATCTTAAAATAATGTTTAGAAGTAAGATCGAAAATAAAAATGAAAATAAAACTCAAAACGAAATCAAAACAAAAATTGGGTACTAGGTTCTCGAAATTTTGAAATAAAAATCTTAAGTGATCGAAATATATATTTTTTTCGTTGAATGTCATTGATTTAAATCATTATAACCAAACGTCAAAAAGTTTATCAGTTTAGACTTAGTGTGATTCATTATTTCGATTTTTAGCGAAAGTGTTAACTAAATCAAAACGAAATAGTAATTTATAATAATTAAATAAGGCTTGTTAGTAATAATCAAAATGATTAACCTTAACTAGTTTTAATTAGATTAGGATTATATGTAAGTAGATTTGGAAAAAGATTAGGTGATTTAATCACCTAAGTGATTCGGCCATTTTGGGTCAACATTGACCTCGATTTGCGTGCCGAAATTTGTCGTTGAGAAAATTGTCGTAGATTCTTCGTTTGATCTATCGAGTTCGAATATTTAAAAATAAAGTTCAAATTTAAAGTATATCAAAATGGTTTTAGTTTAGGTGCGAGAAAGCTTGTAGTGTATTGTTTTTAGGAAATATTTGAGCGAGATTGTCTAATTATTGATTTCCTAATTATGATTAGCTTAAATTAACACGGGGTGTTACAATCCTCCCCCCTTAAAGAAGTTTCGTCCCCGAAACTTAAAGTTAACTAGGTTTCTGAGGTTACCTGTGCTAAACAGCTCCGGGTATTTTTCCTTCATCGACGCCTCAGTTTCCCAAGTCGCTTGTTCGGTATTTTGACCTCTCCAGAGTACCTTTACTAGGGGTATTGCCTTTCGTCTCAAAGTCTTAGTTTCCCGTTCTAAGATCTCCACCGGTTTCTCGGAGTACAACATATTAGGCTCGATTTCAATGACGTCTGGCGTGATGATGTGGCTTGGGTCCGATCGATATCTTCTTAGTTGAGATACGTGAAAAACATTGTGTACTCTTGATAAGTTAGGCGGTAAGGCAAGTCGATACGCCACCTCTCCGATTCGCTCAAGTATCTCGTAGGGTCCAATATACTTCGGGCTCAGCTTCCCTTTTAAGCCGAATCGTTTTACCCCCTTCATGGGCGACACTTTCAAGAATACCTTGTCCCCCTTCTGAAATTCAATAGGCTTACGATGTTTATCAGCATACTTCTTCTGACGATCTTGAGCTGCCTGTAATCTCTCTCGAATGATCTTAATGTGTTCGATTTGGTCCTGAATAGCCTGTGGTCCGGTACACACATTGTCGCTAGCATCGTCCCAACAAGCGGGCCCGACACTTTCTTCCATACAATGCTTCAAAGGGGCACATTTGAGGCTAGCATGATAGCTGTTGTTGTAGGAGAACTCGATTAGTGGCAAACTCTTTTCCCAGTTGGCGTTAAACTCCATCGTGCAAGCCCTCAACATGTCCTCTAAAGTTTGAATGGTTCGTTCGGTTTGGCCGTCCGTAGCTGGGTGAAAAGCGGTGCTCATTTTCAATTGACTACCCAAAACTTCTTGTAGTTTCTTCCAGAAATGAGAAGTGAATCTTGCGTCCCTATCTGAGATAATATCGATGGGAACACCATGAAGTCTGATCACTTCTTTCTCATAGGCCTTTGCTAACTCATCCAATCCCCACGTCTCCTTTATTGGAATAAAGTGGGCAGCCTTCGTTAATCGATCCACAATGACCCATATTGCATCCTTACCACTCGAGGTTCTTGGTAGCCCCATAATGAAGTCCATTGAAATTGAGTCCCATTTCCCTCGTGGTATTTCTAAAGGTTGTAGAAGTCCTCCCGGTCTCTGATGTTCAAATTTTACCTTCTGACAGATCAAACATTTAGCCACGTGCTCGGCTATCTCCTTTTTCATCTTGATCCACCAGAATCGCAATTTCAAATCTTGGTACATCTTGTCTGCTCCAGGATGTATCGAATATCGTGTGCTGTGTGCTTCGTCCAAAATCCTGCGTTTTAACGCTTCATTGTCCGGTATACACCACCTCCCCTTGAATCGAAGACTCCCGTCGGGGTGAATTTCAAAACCTTCTGTCCCTTCTGATGGAATCTTTTCCCGGATCGTTACTAACTCAGGGTCTTCCCATTGTAGTGCCCGAATGTCATGGAGTATCTCGGGTTCTACTACCATTGCATTTAATTCCGCGTCATCGGACTGCACCAAGTCCAAGGCCAATCTTCTCAAGTCTTGAACGAGGTCTGATGGAATTTCCCTGATATTGTTCAGTGAGTGTGAAGTCTTACGACTTAAAGCGTCGGCCACGACATTCGCCTTTCCCTCATGATAAAGCAGTTCAATCTTGTAATCCTTGATCAGTTCTAACCACCTCCGTTGTCTCATGTTCAGCTCCTTCTGCGTGAATATGTACTTTAAACTCTTGTGGTCAGTGTAGAACTTTATGCTGACTCCATAAAGATAATGTCGCCAAATTTTCAAAGCGAACACAACTGCTGCGAGTTCAAGGTCATGCGTCGGGTAATTCTTTTCATGTACCTTGAGTTTCCTAGATGCATAAGCGATCACCTTGCCCTGTTGCATCATGACACACCCCAGTCCATTTAAGGACGCGTCGCTATACACCTCGTATTCATCACCGTCAGTTGGTAAGGCCAAAACCGGTGCAGTAGTGAGCCTTGTCTTGAATTCTTGGAACACCTATTCACAGTCTTCGTTCCACAAGGACTTGGAATCCTTCTGCAGTAGCTTAGTCATTGGGCGTGCTACTTTTGAAAAGTCTGGTACGAACCGTCTATAGTAGCCAGCCAAGCCTAGAAAGCTTCGGACCTCTGTAACGGTCTTTGGTGCGACCCATTCCTTCACAGCTTCTATCTTTGCTGGATCCACCATTACCCCTTCTTTCGAAATCACGTGGCCTAAGAATGCCACTTCGCTCAGCCAAAATTCACACTTCGAGAATTTTGCATACCATTTATCTCTCCTCAAAATCTCTAAAATAATGCGCAGATGTTCCTCGTGTTCTCTCTCAGTCTTTGAATAGATTAGGATGTCATCTATGAAAACGACCACACAAACGTCAAGATACTCGTGGAAAGTCCTGTTCATTTGATCCATGAACACTGCAGGTGCGTTGGTGAGACCAAAAGGCATCACTTTGAACTCATAGTGCCCATATCTAGATCGAAACGCGGTCTTCTGTATATCTTCCTTTCGAACACCAATCTGATGATAGCCAGACCTTAAGTCAATTTTTGAGAAAACACCTGCTCCCTTGAGTTGATAAAAAAGGTCGTCGATTCTTGGCAAAGGGTAACGATTCTTGATGGTAACCTTGTTAAGCTCTCGGTAATCTATGCACAAGCGCATACTCCCATCCTTTTTCTTAACAAAGAGTATCGGAGCGCCCCAAGGCGAGACACTCGGTCTGATGAAGCCTCGATCTATTAATTCCTCCAATTATTTCTTAAGTTCCTGGAGTTCAACCGGTGCCATTCGGTAGGGTGCTTTTGAGATAGGCGTTGTGCCTGGCAGTAATTCGATTGAGAACTCTACGTCACGCGTCTTGCGGCTGGCAAGCTGTGATTCGTCAGGAAATACATCCGGGTATTCCTTAACGATATGAATGTCCTCAATTCTCCTCTCGTCTTCCACCTTGTTGATACTGCACAAAAATACCTGATATCCTTTTCTTCCCATGCTCTGGATTTTCATAGCAGACACGAATCGTACTCTTTCTCTAGGAGGCATGCTTTGGTAAGTTACTACTGTACCATTAGGATTCTTCAATGTGATTTTCCGATCTCGGCACTCAAATGAAGCATGATGACGAGACAACCAATCCATTCCCAAGATTATATCGAATTCAGGAAGGTCAAACAAAATGAGGTCGGAAAGAAAGTTTGTATGATGGATTGTAATTTGTGCATTATTGTATTTTAGAGAACATTAAATATTTCTACCATTTGGTAATGATATGTTAGTACTTATTTGTTCAGGTTTTGTAAGCTTGGATCGTTTTACAAATTTCGACGAAATAAAAGACAAGGATGCTCCCGTATCGAATAAAATAAAGGCAGGTACAGAGTTAACCAGAAATTTACCAGTGATGACGTCTACATCATGACAGTCCTCAACGTCTTCGTCATTCTCGGTCAGGACGTATACCCGTCCTTGGACTCTCACGGCGGGCGGCGGTCCCGTGTATACTCTACCCATTGTCCCCTTCTTAGGGCAGACGTTTGACTTATGCCCTACCTCTTTGCATAGGAAGCATGTGATCGGTGCACCATTGCACTGTTTCCCCAGGTGTAGTTGTTTTAGGCAAGAACGACACTTATCGGACTCGTATAGTGGTAGAGGCCTTGGAGGATTGGGGGCAAACCTTGGCTTGGTCTGGGTGGAATTCTGAGCGAAATTCGTAGGCCTTTGGTAATCCCGGTTTGATGGATTAGCTTGCGGTAGAAAAGGTCGTTGGTAGTTAGGCTTCTGAATGAAGCTAGCACTCGCCACAGGAGGCGTAAAAATCCTTCTCTTCTTTTTCTCCTCAGTCTCCCTCTTCTGAATAGGTGCCCAGATGCTCGTCGCTTTTTCATAAGCCTCGGCAAAGTTCTTACAGTTGAACCCGCTCATGTTAATCCTCAGGTCGTTAGTCATGCCCCTTACGTAACGAGTGGCGAGTTCCTCCTCGTTAGTTATTATTCTGGGAGCAAACTTGGACAGCTCCTGATATTTCTCGGTGTATGCCTGCAGCTGCATATCGCCCTGGTTCAAGTTTCGGAACTCCTCTTCCTTCTCCCATTTTAGTTCCTCTCCAAAATATTTGTTCTCTAGAAGGGTCTTGAATTCGCTCCAGTTATATATTCTTAGGGGAAAAGTAGCTCTGATAAGGCGCCACCAACTGTTGGCTTCCCCCTTAAGATAGTATGCAACCACATTCACCTTCTCGTTAGGTGGTGTCTTGCTAAGCTCAAGTAGCTTCTCCATCTCTTCAATCCACTCTGTCAAGACTGTGGGGTCGACAGAGCCCGAGTATGTCTGAGGTCTATGTTTCGAGAACCTCTCAAAAGCAGATTGGTGGTTGCCACCACCCTGATACTGGTGGACATTCTGAGCAATCTTTACGATTGCGTCCTCGAAGCCTCTTCTTCTTGCTTCCTCCTCGATGAATTGTTGGTCGAGGTCATTGTTGGGAATTCCATTTGCAGCCATTCTGAAATAAATAAACTGCATGAGTTTGGAGTAGCGGAAGGACGCTATCCTAAGGGTCTTTGTCAGACTAAGGTTAGTCGTAGAGTAGGCATTCAGACTAGTCGAGTAGTAATGTGTCAAGGTCTCAAGTCCTTAAGTCAAACCCTACGTTTCTACCCAACTCTCTTTTAAAGTGATCTATGTTATATTTTAGCGATCTAAGATTTCTAATTTATTATTTGATCCTATAAGTCTATTGCCTGACATATACATTAATATGTATGTCTGGCCCAGGTGTCGTCTCGCTAAATGAAATAACTTTAAGTTATTCACGGTCGCAAGACAGCTTTGATACCAACTGTAACAACCTGGTTTTTCGTGACTTTAATTAAACTAAGGCGGAAAAATTAATTAAGTCTATATATATTACAAAACCAGCTGTTATCGTCATAAAACTCTGTATACATAATACGAGTTTAAGATAAAGCAGAGTTATTCGATTACATTCTCTCAAAATATAAAATAAGGCCTCCAATCCCCTTGTGTAGATCAACGATCAAGTCTCGGGGTACCTGGGACTGTTACCAAAATTAGCTTTTTCAGCCCCGCACCTAATAAGCAACACATATACATATAGCAATGCAGATCATAGAGCATAACATGAAACAGTTCATTTAACATGGTAATTAAATCATCAGATCTTATCAATTCAGATAACACAACAATTTAATCATCAAATTATCACAATTCATAATCATGTAGGCAAGTCATTATCATCTCATTCATATTCGGGGTAGTCGACCATTTTCAATTATTCATATAGCAACATATACTCGCGAGTCTTGACTACAGAGTGGCTTGTGTACTCTCATGGTAAATCACCCATATGATCCGCCATCAAAGTGCACTAGTTACTCAGACTCGTACATCAGGTCAAACACTAAGTAGCGTACGTGATAACTACCTAATATCCAACACAACATGGATAATCTATCATACGTTGTCCTATGAACCACAACAAGTTAGGATGGAAGCATGCAAAACCCTACAAAAGCAAGGCCTGCGCAATAGCTGCCGGGTACATCAACGGACTTTAATGCTACTGATACCAATAGGTAAGAAGGACGATTCAATCCCTTATCTAATGTATGCATACACCTCTATTTAGAGTCAACATACCCCTCGTTATTCGGGAAAGCAAGTTTTCCTAAATAAAACGATTAATACCTATCGACAAGGTCCCCGGATGGGATGGTCATCTTCCGTTACCTCGTATGGACCGCAGGTCGCAACATTTATGCCCATTCAAGGGATGTATCACCGCTTGCCTAAAGACTATGAGAGTCATTAGACGCCTCGACCAAGACTGAGAGTGAAAGAGTCGCCATCCGCGGCTACCTTTCTAACGATGGAACAATAGATTCGCAACATGACAGACACCCGAGTATTTAACAAGTACTTTCTTATCATTTTCTCGTTCCTTTATCTCTCCAGTGACAGTTCACAATAATCAATAACGTCGAACTTGTATAATGAAAATTTAGTTCTAACAGTTCTTCAGGTAAACGGAAGCACATAGAAAAACTTAAATATTTATTTTGAGTCCGTTTGTAAATTTTAAATATTTTCACTATTCATTATTTTACTATTCATCGTATTTACTATTCATCGTATTTACTATTCATCGTATTTTTATAATGATTCAGATTTTCGTATTTCGTATTTGTACGTATTTTTATACTTCGTATTTATACGTATTTTTATAATGATCGTATTTTTATACTTCGTATTTATACGTATTTTTATACTTAGTATTTTATTATTATATTTTATACTTAGTATTTTATTATTATATTTTATACTTAGTATTTTATTATTATATTTTATACCTAGTATTTTTATACCTTATACATTTCTTTATACTTAGGGTATTTTACAAAACACTCTTTTTATTTACTAAGTATAAAATTCAAGTTTTAAAGTCGTTAGGTTCGTTTTGTATTTAGTGATTTGAAAAATCATTTCGGAAGTAAAACTCGTTTTAAATTTAAGTACAAAATCTAGTTTCAAAGTTGTTAAGTTCATTTTGTACTTAGTGATTTTAAATAATATTTCAGAACTAAAACTCGGTTAAATTTAGTCATATACTTAACTAAACTTTTAGTGGTTTCCATTTTTAGCGAGGTTGTCGTAGTCTATTTTAAATAGTCCGTATGTCCACCTCCAAATTTAAGCATAGGTAGTAACACTCGACATTATTCATTTTTAATACGTGTAACGTTTATTTTTATCGGTTTTGTTGAATCTTTTTATTAATGATTTAATACACCAACAAATATAAACCTAATTACTATTCAAATTTGGTGACTAAGTGATAAATTCATTTTGACCAAAATTTGACCAAAATAAGGTAAATGCCGTGGCCTTGTTATACTCTACTCTATTTATTTCTTTTTTTGTTTTTATTAATAAATCATTACTTTAACTAATTAACTTATTTAAGTGATAAAAATAAAAAGTGACAAATTCATTTTAGGTCCAAAAATGGCACCAAAACCGTGGCTCTCTATTCACTTAGCTTTTTATTTTCGTTTTCTAATTTATCGGTTTTTTGACTTAAAGTTTTTATATACTAACTATTTAAATTATACTAAAGCGATTTATCTAGTTTACGATTTTCACTAAATATTTTATTTCATTTATGAATAGTGATTTGTGACACTTTATATTTCTAACTTTTATAATTTAATGATTTAGCATATTTAACTTACATAACTTTTATTTAAATTTTTCACTAATGACTTTAAACAATAATAAAATAACACTTATAATTATTTTGAATCAAATTAGTCATCTAAGTGAAGAACACAATGAATATGTGAGGAACCCTAATTATTTTTCATATGAACATTTTTAACTCAAATTTTCATATTATCGTTTTATTTTCTCAAATTTTTATAGCATGTCTAATTAACCTAGACTAATCATAATATGTTATTTAGAAAAATTAAAACTAAAAATGGGTCCATTTCATTTAGTTTGGCCGAGTATATGTATATATGTATTCAAAGTTTTATTTTTGATTTTTATACTTCTAATTCAACAACTAACTTATTTTATATCATTCATGTATTTATCATATGTGAAAATTATATACTAATATTAACACATAAAAGAAAAATCATTTCAAACACAAAAATAACACAATATTTCAAGAACACACATAAGCACTTTAAAACATTTAAATTTCATAACTATTTCATTTTAAGTCCTAAACATAAACTAATTATATTTTCATGTTCATCTTATTACTAGTATTTTAAGCATGCAATTTACAAAAATTAAAACGAAAAATTAAACCAAAAATGGAGGGTTGGCCGTGGGTTTTTAATGGTGAGCAACAATTTTTATTTTTCGATTTTTGTCTCCTAATTTAACATATGATGCTAGGTGATCATAACACAATAATTATAACACATAAACATTTATAGCATGCGATTTTACAAAATTAAAACTAGTGTGCGGGGACACCTTAAATTAGGTTAGTGAAAATGAAGCCTAGCAATTGTCGGGGTCTATGATGTTATCGAATTGGCTCAAATCGACACCTCCACCTTGCTCCTCGTCTTTGGTTAGTATGGGTACATAAGAATGAAGTAAGCAAGTTAGTAATTTATTTTAAAACTAAACTATGAATTTAAAGTATACTATCATTTTTTTGTTTAGGTGAGATATATATTTTAAATGTTTTGATTTATGTTCATATTTATTTACTTGTTAAAAGGTGTAGTGATTATTAAATACAAATGGTGGAGGATTTAACTTAGGTGTTTAAGTAATTAAAAGACAAGAATTAAATGACTTAAGGAAGAAATAAGAAAGAAAAGAGATGAAGATCATAAGGACTTGAAGTTGTAGATGGAACTTATGCTTACTTAGGTTTTTGAGTTATGAGTTTATTTAGAGAGAAAAAGCCTTAGAAAGTTTTGTGATGTTTGTGTGTGTGACTTGTACGTGTAGTTGTAGTAGTGTAGTAGTAATTGTAACTTGTAGTATTTAGTTTAGCATTTAGGAAATATAATGTTTAAATTTAATTAAGCTACAAGTGATGATGAAATATGTAGGATGGTAAGTGTTGGTCTTGTGTAAGAGAAAAGTAAGGCAATAGCATGCTCTTGTGTAAGAGAAAATGGAAGAAGATAAGCTAGGGTCAAGGGTCAAAATTTTCGGCCAACATGACCAAGCAAGACCCGATTTTTCGTCTTTGAAATTTTCGATTTGTGCGCACGCGAAAAGTCTCAAAATAAAATATATGATCTTAAAATAATGTTTAGAAGTAAGATCGAAAATAAAAATGAAAATAAAACTCAAAACGAAATCAAAACAAAAATTGGGTACTAGGTTCTCAAATTTTGAAATAAAAATCTTAAGTGATCGAAATATATATTTTTTTCGTTGAATGTCATTGATTTAAATCATTATAACCAAACGTCAAAAAGTTTATCAGTTTAGACTTAGTGTGATTCATTATTTCGATTTTTAGCGAAAGTGTTAACTAAATCAAAACGAAATAGTAATTTATAATAATTAAATAAGGCTTGTTAGTAATAATCAAAATGATTAACCTTAACTAGTTTTAATTAGATTAGGATTATATGTAAGTAGATTTGGAAAAAGATTAGGTGATTTAATCACCTAAGTGATTCGGCCATTTTGGGTCAACATTGACCTCGATTTGCGTGCCGAAATTTGTCGTTGAGAAAATTGTCGTAGATTCTTCGTTTGATTTATCGAGTTCGAATATTTAAAAATAAAGTTCAAATTTAAAGTATATCAAAATGGTTTTAGTTTAGGTGCGAGAAAGCTTGTAGTGTATTGTTTTTAGGAAATATTTGAGCGAGATTGTCTAATTATTGATTTCCTAATTATGATTAGCTTAAATTAACACGGGGTGTTACAAGTGATCACAAATGATTTGATTACAACGAAACTAAAGCTTTTGTGTAAAAGAACGAAACAAACGTTACCTTTATTTAACAGATCATTTATGTCATGAGCACACGGTAAACCGTGTGTTGACTTCAAAGCACATGTGCAACCTTCCTTGGGAAATTCAGTGAATGCAGAATCTAGGATCTTAACAGCGTGATGTGACACATTATAAGTTAATCGACTATACACGGTCATAGCTCTATTAACATGGAGGGCCACAGTCATAGAACGGCCCAACTCTCTCATAATTTCTCTTCTTTGAAGATGAAGTCCTTGATGAATGGTTTCAAATACAGTATCAAAACCACCCACTGACGTTCCAAGAAGTCGTTTGAGCGATGCATGTTGACCCTCGACCCTATAAATAAATATATAAATTAGTACTTAACAAATATTATTATGAATTGTCAAGTAAAAAGGAAAAATATGTTTAAAATGAGGTACTTAAGAGAGACATACCTATTCGTCGTAGTGTTTCCAAGATGTAAGACTTTATCAGTCCAAACAGAAACAAATTTCTCCTTGTATGGGTCGATCCACGTATTTTTGCAATATTTTTCAACACCTGGAACGAACTTGTAATTATCAAACATTGACTTCATCTGTCCCAAATAATCTTTCTCAGTTGTAGACCGGACTAATTTTCTCCAACTTCCATTCGCAAACGCCTCTCCTATATCCGCATTTTTCGCCGCTCTCGAAACCCAGCCTTCCACATCTTTCTCTATATGACGTCTACATAAGAGATGTGTAGCGTTCGGAAAATTCTTTTCAATAGCTTTTATCAACCCCAATTCCCTATCAGTCACAAATACAGCCGGTTCTTCAGTCCCTAACACTTCTCCAATACAACTTAATGCCCAATCATATGTAGCTTCTCTTTCATTTTCAAGGAATGCAAAAAATACAGAAAAGTTCAGACCTACCGGTGTCACGCCAACAACTTCTAACAACGGCATCTTAAATTTATTCGTATTATACGTGACATCAATGATAAACACATATCGATAGTGTTTCGCTAACCTAATGGAATCCGGATGAGCAAATAATACATTAGTTAAAACCCGTTCACCTTTTTTTCCACCATCTCCAATTCGTTTAAATACCTTGTAACCTTGATCACCTGCAAGTTTCAATAATTGCTCTGACCCTGTACGATCTTCTCTACATTCTCGATGCATTCGGTTACGAACGTTATACACTTGCCTCCTTGTCAAATTTGGATTCGTTTTCCACAACTCAATGAGTATTCCGGCCACAGTAACGTGAGAGGCAGTCATGCATCGAATTTTTTCTTTCGTCTCATCATCAACAACGTCTAGATCCTTTACAATATAGTGATTATGATACCCATTATTAACTTGTAACTTATAAGTACCATCAGGTTGTCCAACTCCTTTTAATGTGAAAGGACAATTACATTTTTTCGATCCAGTATATGCGTAAACACGTGAGGCACCCAATTTTGTTCTATTTTTATATTTCCCACCTCGACCACATTGGAGCCATTGTTCACCACATCCTCGATCCGGGTGATAAGCAAGTTGATTGATCTTTATATTAAACTCAACGCCCATCAACTTAACTTCTGAAATGAAATCTTTACGACTTGCAAAAACCTTATCTGTCATGAAATAGTGTGACGTATCTATCAAAGTGTCTGAAAATTCTTTGACATGGTCGTTCTCCTGAAATATATATATATATATTCACCCAATTAAATTGATACATTCAAAAATATTATATACAATTACAGAAAAAAAATGCGTAAAATTAATGCAAGTAAATTTTTAATCACCGCTATATCAAGTAAATCATGTATGTCTTCCGAATTGTCAGATAAATTTTCTAAATCGTCGTCGCCCTGTAGATATCATTTAAACTAAAATTAAATAATAATTCAAAAATAAAATTTAAATTACAAAATATCTTTAATAAAAAGAATTCAAGAAATTAGAAATAAACAAAAACTAACAATTAAGAAAAATAAATAAATAATGAATAAGAAAAAAAATTAAAAAATTAAAAACCAAAGGAAACATGAAACAATTAAAAAAAATAAAAATATTTTAAATAAGAAAATTTAAAAAAACAAAATAAAAAAAAAATAAAAAAAAAATAAAAACAAAACTCACGTAAACTAACCCAAACAAAATAAAATAAAAAATAAAACAACCACCACCCGACGCCGGCCATCTGAATCGCTGGAACCGGCTGGCCAAAGAATCTGAATCACGGGCCACCGCTTACTCCACCGCTGCTCCACCCAAGAACCCAACCTCTATCCCCCAACTCCACCTTCTACCACCCAAAATTAACAATTAACCACCCTAAATTTACAAACCACCCACCTCACCCTCTCCACCGCCGCCTGCCGCGCCGCCGGCCACCGCCACCTGCCCTACCGCCACCTGCCCCACTGCCAACTTACCTCTACCCACCCACCCCCACCTTCTACCACCACTAAACAACCACCAAACCACCCAAAGTTAACAACCACCCTAAATTTCTCACCTTACCACCACCCCCACTGTCCACGGCCGCCTGCCGCCTGCCCCGACGCCGGCGAACCGCCACCTTCCCCACCACCTCCCACCTCCCACCTTTTACCCTAACAAACCCTAATTAAAATTGTATTTAAATTTATTAAAAATTAATAAAATTCAATAATTTAAACACAGGATTGAAATTAAAAGACGAGTATTACCTCATTGAATTTATGATTGGAGTTCATAATTGAAAAGTTGTAAACTTGAAAGAAATTGAATTAGGTTTTTCAGAAAAAAAAAAAGAGAGAATTCTGTATATTCTTGGAGTAAAAAAGGGTAGGGTGGGAAAAATAATGACAAAAAGTATATAACTTGAGTAAAATTCGTATATGAAAAATTAATACCTCCCTTCAAGAATTACATCGACCGCATAACACCCAACAAGTTAATCCGTGTTGGGGACTGCGCGTGCAGTCCAACAACTAGTAACACAAGAAGCCCACAAAATAAGTAGCTTCTCGAAACCCAATTTGTCACAACAGTCGGACTCATCTCGTCTTCTTCCTCATCACCAACACAACTCACCTCATCAGACTTCATCTTCAACAATCAATCTCTCAATCCCTAATTTTCCGGCGAAACCCTAATCGGAAATCAACATGCCGCCGAAGCAACAGCCGTCGAAAGCCGATCTTGCTAAAAAGCAGAAACTTGTCGAAGATAAAACCTTTGGTCTCAAAAACAAAAACAAGAGTAAAAATGTTCAGAAATATGTCCAAAACCTTAAACAATCTGTTCAACCTAAAGCCGACCCTAAAAAAGATGCCAAGGTCTTCTTCGTATTCTCTCTTTCAATCGTTTTTTTATTATTTGTTGGTCGATTTATTGCTCAATCTCTGTGTGATTAGTGTTTTTTTTTTTAACAGTTGTTTTCGTTCACAAAATCATGTTTTTTTTTTTTTTGGTTGCGGATTGATGTGGTGATTTTACGAGCATTTTGCAGCTGCAGTATTCGTTTTCAGAACACGGTTAATGACTGAACTTATGGAGTGCAGGAATTGAGTCTTTTTTAGGGTTGCAGATTGATGTCGTAGTTTTACGAGCATTTGCAGAAGCAGTATGAGTGCCGCGGTTTTATTTTCATGTTATTGTCTTCTTTTCTATATAGGGTTAATGTCTGAGCTTATGCATTGGTTCCACGCAGTGCTAACTTATGAGAATATGTCGGTTGAAAGTTCTTTGAATCTCAAATGAGATGGTTTTGGGATGAAATTAACTAATTTTACGATAAGGGTTTGCTTGGATTGAGGGTAATTATTGAGGGTAGTGCTGACAATTACTCGCTTATTGAAGTTCACTTGTCATATATTCTTTTTACACGTCTGCCGACCTGTATATTTTAACGACAATGTCGGTAGTTGTACATTATAAAAAATATAAAAAGTTGATATTTTTGTTGTGATAATGAATACGGAGTACAAATTAAACAAGAGCCCGCATGATTATATCTTCTCTTATGTATTGCAAGAAAATTTGAAGATTATTTGGATGAATAAATAGTGTGAAATAGTAAAGTGTGCTAGATGAACTTGAATATATGGAGTACCTTTGTTTGACATAGTTTTAGTATATCTTCATCTTTTTCGTTTATCCCCGACCACCATTATCACCTATTTCCCTTTGTATATTCTCTCTATGCCCGTAACTATTACATTCAATCCAAGTGAGCTCTAAAAGTTGTAATTTGAGGCTAATTGACTAAAAATTTCGCTAAAACATGTTTGGGAGCTTGAAGTTGGAATTAAATTTTGTAATTGACATTTTAAGTATTTGGTGACCTTAGAATTTATAGTTGGAATTAAATTTTGTAATTTACAATGATAAAATGAGAAGCTCTCTTAATTATTACGGAGTACCTTTTTACTCAAATTTACCACTACATATTCTTGGTAAATTTTTCAAGCTATAGTACGTAGTAGTAGTTTTTTCTGATAATTTTGTTTTTTTGCCTTTATGACGTTACTGGACTTGCCTTGTCCACTTCCAGTTTCAGGGGTTTCCCAAACATTTAGAAATTGAAATTCAAAATAGTATTCCATATGATCTCCAAACAACATTATTGTTTTTACAGTGGAGAACTAAAGATCGTGTAGTTGAAATCCTTTCTTCATTTACAAACTCTAACTTAAGATAATTGGGACTAAGTGAATTAAATGGAGGGAGTAGCTTAATATTTTTCTAATGTTAAGACTCTTACAAGAGAATTTTTATTACTACTTTAGAGTTCTAATTTTGTTGAAATCATTCAATTCCATTGAACTAAAGGGTTTTAGTAACTAATTGTAAAGTGGGTATTGAAGTCTTGAAATTTTAGGTCATATAGTGGTGTCAGTATGTATATGACAAATGCTCATTATGCGCCATTGTACTTTATAGCTCGGTCATTTTCTTGAAAATTTTGTGCTCTTAATTTCCCACGGATTTTTGCGGTTTGATGGAAGTGCTTATTTTTAGCTCACAATACGTGAATTGTAATTCATTTATGTGGACTGATGTATTTCGTTCATTTGGCTGCAGAAAAAGAAGGAAGAAGAGAAGGCAAGGGAAAAGGAGTTGAACGATTTATTTAAGATTGCTGTTACTCAGCCAAAAGTTCCAATTGGTAATAAAACCCATATGTTTATTTTATAAGTTTGCTATTTCAGAATATCCACCATTGTATTTGCTATAGTTGAAATCCATTATAATTACGATTAAAGGCACTAGTTGTTTATGTTCTGGCTTGGTGTATGACCAGGTGTTGATCCAAAGTCTATACTCTGTGAATTTTTTAAGGCGGGGCAGTGTACTAAAGGTTTCAAGTGCAAGTTTTCACATGACTTGAATGTTCAGAGGAAAGGAGAGAAGATTGATATTTACTCCGACAAGCGTGATGATGGTTAGTACTAATTAGTGTCAATTTTCATTTTATTTTTTTTATTTACATTTTATCAGTGTCTCCCTAGGCTAGTCATGTGAAGCATTTTAATCATCTCCTAACCTCGGTTTGGGAAATCGTCTCATAGAGGATGAGGCACTAGTAAAACACCTTAGTCCACTTTAGTGGCATTTTATACAATTCCCGCTGGTAAGGTACACTACTTAGCGACTTTCATACTTCGTATCTTTTTAGATACTTAATTGTGATATTTTTAAAAATAGTCTGCTTCTTGTACCGAAGGTGCGGGCACCTCTGCCTTGGGCCTTGTGTCGTATAACAACGGGCGGTGGTCGCCCTTGAGTGCCCCTTGTACCCGGGTAAAGCATTGCCAATATATGCCATAGAGGTGTTTGATGTTGTTTGTAGTGATTGATGGATACTCTATTTTTAACAGAGGGAACAATGGAAGACTGGGATCAAGAGATGTTGGAAAAGGCTATTGCAGAAAAGAGCAAGGAGTACCAGCAGAACAAGCCCACCGAAATAGTATGTTTCTTTTCCATACTGTGGCACTAAGCTTTTAAACATACAGCCGGCGTATTGAAATCTGTTATTTCATCTTTGTTATGCATACTCTTGGAGCCAAGTTATGGTTTTCAACGGTATCATACTGCCCTTAGTTATTGTGTGGCTCATTGAACTTTTGAAGCAACACATTTTGAAAGAATGAAAGTACAAAAATCACTCTCACATCTACTAAAATGACAGCACATACAGTTGGCCCGTTGAAATCGGTTGTTTATCTTTCAGTTCTGCCTCTGAACTTCAATTAAAAAACTGTAGATTATTGTTGTGCATTGCAACCTCATAAGGTTCAAAAGTTACTATGGTTTGTGTCTGTTGGAATCTGGTGTCCTTTCAGATAGCCTAGGGCAACAAATGGGATTTTGATGTCCCGCAAAATATGGAACTTCTTTTGTGCTATGCTTCGTCAGCATTTGTTTTACCTATCTTCACCCTTGAAACTAAATTATTTATAATGCTGCATTACAAATATAGAATCTTTTTTTTTTTTGTTTGCTGTGCTTCTGCGTTTGTTGTACACTTGTACCTATCTTCATCCTCGAAACTCCTGGAGCCAAATCATGGTTGTCAATAGTATCATACTGCCCTTGGCTGTCATGTGGCTCATTGGGTTTTTGAAGCATTACCCTGTATCAGTATAGAAATCACTCTCTCCAAGATAAAATTGATGAGGCAGAACAGTTTTGTTTTGTATTTCCGGATGTTGCCGATGATACTTGACATTTGAAAACTACATATGTAGCTTATTCAGTTAGAGAAATATCAAAAGACGTCTAAAATTTCAACTGGGTTGGGTTTGTTATTTGTTTTCTTTCTGTCTTATATTCTATAGGTATGGATTTACGTAGGTGCAGTATGCAACACTTTTTGTAACTGAATTGCTGTCATGAAGTATTTACCTTGATATTGTTGACGATCTCTGGAGTAAATTAGTCTAGTCCTTGAGTTGCCATCTGGTATTAACTACTCACAGTACGGATGGGTCTATTACCTCGTTGAACTCTGCTTTGGCAATTTGCTTTCACTTCTTGTGAAGTAGAGTACTTTTCTCAATTTTTTTCTTCAAGAGCATTGAAATTTGGAAGCATCCTTTATGAAAGCATCAGTTGTGCCACTGGAATAATGTTGATGCTGACAACATATGGTGTAGTGGTGTACCCATATCTACGGATCATTTTTTTTTCTTTTCATTACGCATTAGTCCGTATTAATCATTTGTTTGAGGGTATCTGAAGGTATGCAAACACTTTCTGGATGCGGTGGAGAAAAAGCAATATGGCTGGTTTTGGGTGTGTCCCAATGGTGGTAAAAACTGTCATTATCGGCATGCCCTTCCTCCAGGATATATTCTGAAATCTCAGATGAAGGCTCTCCTTGAGGAAGAAAGTGAGAAGATGGCCATTGAAGACGAGATTGAGGACCAGGTGATTACGCTAATTATGGTCCAATCAGAGCCCTTGTAACTAGATAAGATTTGAAATCAAATATTGCTGGGATGGCTGGCTTGTCTTTCCATTTTGTGTATGTGGTGATTGGCTGAATTTTGAGTTTGCTTGATGTTTCAGCGATCAAAAGTGAAGGGTTCGACCCCCATGACTCCAGAATTGTTTGCTCAATGGAAAAAGAAAAAGTTAGATGAAAAGGCTGCCAGTGTGGCTTCCCAGACTGCAGAGAGAGCAAAGAATGATAGACTAAGGTGACATTTCATCCTTTGCGTTTCATACCCTAGTCTTTAGTACTCTTCTTTGTTCTGTATCATCAACATACTGTTTTGACTGTTGTTTTTTAGTGGACGCGAGCTGTTCATGTCAGATGCAAGCTTGTTCGTGGATCATGCAGAGGCTTGGGATAACTATGAAAGGGATGAGTCTCAAGATAATGAGGCACAGGTTGGCTTCTTTTTCATCCTTTGCTCTTTCATTACAAACTTCTTTGTCTCATCTGTTGACGTTCCATATAACTGCTTGATGATAAATCTGGCTACTCTTGTGAGTTGGGACATCTTTCTCTTCTTTATCTCTGTCTTTTGGATCACTTCTTCTTTGATTTAGGACTATCGTGTTTAACATAATGATTGCTCGACACTTCAAAATTTTAGTGTCTTATTTTACTCTGCCTTCATCCTCAATCCTTTCGATGTCTTTGCTAATATTTCATTTGTTTTCCATTTCTGTATGAGGTCTGAGCTTGCTCCATTATTTCGTTCCTTTCAAATCATAGTTGAGAAAAGCGTGTAGGCATCTGCCGCACGTCTGGTGTGCTAGTCGACGTTGATGGGGAGCAAGGCACAACAGTGGTTGCGTAGTCTTATTCAAAATGCATTTTTTTTTCGTAGAGCTTTATAGCTCTTGTTTATTTGCCTCATGATCCCTGATATTCCATGTTAACCATTCTCAAATTTGGAAAAAGGTATTGTTTCAATAGTGCAAAAATGTATACTTGTCTATGCCTTTGTGTCCATGAGGTGTATGCTTCATTTCACTCCTCTTTGGTACATGACCTAATTGCCTCGATTACACAAACTTAGATGTTGCTAGACTTTGGGGGTTTAACTGTAGTAGAAGCGGCAACCGGGTCACTCAGGATCAGTATGGAAGAGGTCAGTTTGGGTGAGGTTGTTCATTCCTTGGGCCTTTCTATCGAGTTAGGTTATTTCGGCTTTTGGATCCTTCTAAGGTCTCGTAATTATCGAGTTATTTCGAATATCGGTCACTTTAGGTCAACTTACGTTACTTTGAATCTGGTCATTTTCTAGTCAATGATTATGAGGCTATAAACTTCAACAAGGAAATGCTTTTTGGGTAATTGAGTTGCTTCGGGTCATACTAGGTGCTGTTGATGTCGGCTGGTCATTACGTATTTGGTCATTTCAAATGAGGTGAATATTGTGCTTGACCAAGTTCAAGCCGAGTCTAGGTAATTTGGGTTTTATTTGAGTTTTGGGTCAGGCTTATTTGTTGGATCATCCTGTTTTGAATAAGTTTTGTCAGCTATTTACGATTGGTGTCCTGTGTCCTTGAAATGAGGAATGAAACAACTGTAAATGCTTTTAGTGTAAACCCGTCTTTGGTTAATGGCTGGCAATGTTATTTCTAGTTGCATCTTAAAGATGGATTTCGATTTTGAAGGGAAATTTATATCCTCTTGTTGTTTATCCCATTTCAGGCAAACGAGAAACCCGGTGGCGCAGATGGTAGTAGCTCCTCCAGTCATGTTAATCCCGATGCCCCTAGCTCCTCAGGTACAGCAAATGGGGATGACGACGACATTCCCGATGACATCGATGATGACCTTGATGATGATGAACTGGAAGAGCTGGAGGCCAGCTTGTCGAGAACATCAATACAGATTAATGAGCCTAATACGAGTGCGTAAACTAGTGACAACTTGTACCAAAGTTTTCACAAGTTTCACCGAGTCGACTCATCAACTCAACTCGGCTCTGGCAATTTGTTACTATGCTTGGGGTCGCATACCTACTGTACCTGATCAGTCGTGTCTCGGGGAAATGTGTCATTTGAAGGGATGCCTGCGGAGGGCAGCCCAAAATAATTTGCTAGCGGATCTAGTTTTTGATGCTCGAGTTAAAGATATTTTGTATCTACCGTAGAGTTTTCATGCACCGTTGACTTGTCATGTGTTAATTTAAGCAAAGCTATTTGAAGCTCTCCGACACGTCGTTTGATTTTTGTGGCGCGATATTGTACAGTAGTTGTTGCTGGAATGCATTCACATTGATCAATTGGGTTGGATGAAAATCTAACGATTACACTAAAAATCAAAAAAAAGAAAAATCGTGATCATAATAACGTCCATGTTAACTACTATGTATGATTTCAAAACATTAGCTAAGAACAAGTTTACAAGAGAAACAGATATGGATCAAATGCAGCTCCTGTGAAATGAACAGGAGCCAGTCGCTCCACAATGATCAATTGATGATGATGCTGGGGGGTGGGGCTTTTCATCTTATTTTTCAGTCGGTTTCCAATATCGTCTTTCATGTGGCTGTAGTGGCTAGATATGGCAAACGGGTCAATTGGGTCGGGTTAGGGTTGGGTCATTGCGGGTCTGACGAACATATCAGGTTGGGCCAGGTTTGGGTTATGTCACTTCGGATCTCGGGTCAATTTGGGGTGGGTCATTGTCTGGTCAACCAGTTTTATTAACATTAGTTTATACGTATGGTTTTTGACTTTTTGTAACTAAAAGTTGTCTGATTGAAAAAAATTAAATTTAAATAAATAATAATTTAAATCGGGTCAATTTGTCGGGTCAAGTGTCAACAAATTTTGGGCCGGGGCTAGGTCAGGTCAAGTCATATCGGGTTTCAGTCAGCTTCGGGTTTTACTTTTCGGGTCTCGAGTTAGATGTATCGGATTCGGTCAATTGGGTCGGGTCAGTTTGTCATGTCTAGTAGTGGCCTAGTGGGTTCCAAATGTAACTTGATGGACTAATTTAGACTTGTCAAAACATGCCCCCGACCCGCAAACCTGACCCGACCCGACCCGATATTTTAGGGTCAAGGACCCGTACTTTTTGACTCGTGATCCGAAACGAGCCGAACCCGAATGACCCGTTAATTTAGGGTCAAGACCTGACCCGATCCGACTCGTTGGGTCAAAAGTAATTTCTTGTGAAAAGACTTGTTGAACCCATAAATTGATAAAAAAAAAAAAAAAAAAAAAAAAAAAAAAAAAAAAAATCATTTAGTATTAATAATTATTTCAACTATAATCTTACTATTAGCCAAAATATTGAAATGATATCAAAAGTAAAGACCGAAATGTTTTGACGATATTTAAATACACTATTTTAATTTTCTTAATTTCCAAAATCGTTAAATATCGACTTTAGCATTACATATGTACAGATAAAATTTATATATTATGCAAAATAACAATAAAATATTTTTAATTAAAATGTGATGAATAAAAAGGCACGAAAAAGGTATTTTTGACCCGTATTATGACCCGAAACTGACCCGACCCGAATCAGACCCACCCGTATTTACGTCGAACTCGTAAATTCGTAATGACCTGACCCGTATGACTCGAACTGACCCGCCCGACTCGTTTGACAGGTCTGGACTAATTCAAGAAAACTATCGTTAAAATATGTATAAATCTACGGTCGTGCTCTATTCAACTACATTTTTAATGTGTTATTTTCTTTCACACTTGTCGAAACATATATTATTAGGATGACGATATATGAGTTTCACGTTTTTAAATTTAATAAAAATTTGATGGCTCCGTAGCATAAAAAATTGTTCTCAGTAGGAAATTGAGAATGGAGAATAGGATGACGGTATATGAGTCTCTCTTAAGACAAGTTATCCGTCTTAAGCTTAAAACGAGTCAAATACTTATCCACTTGCACACATAACACAAAACACCCTATTTTTTTCTACACTTTTTACTTTTGTTTTATCTTAACTATTTAACCAGTCTTAAGCTTAAGACGGGTTATCCGTTTTATACGAGAATTTGTGAAAAAATTTAGGGTATAAGCGTTTGTATGAAAATACTATCGGATCAAAACCTCAGGAATCACTCCCCTCACCTGGTTGAATCAACACAACACAACACCTCCCTCAAAAATGCTACGTTCATCCCACCACCTTCGCCGCCTCATCTGCCGCCGTATAACACCGCCGCAACCACCGCAATCACTTCTTCCTCCGCCGCCGCCGTCGTCATACCTCCGCTTCCTCACCGGCGTAAAACCCTACTCAACTCAACCTCAACAAAATGACCAAATTGCCCTTTCTCTCTCCTCTGAACTCCTCAAAGAACCCAGCAAAAACGAACAACAACAACAAAACCTTGTTCCTCTCCCTCTCTCTCAACGTCTGGACCTCTCTTTCTCGCATATCACCCTCACCCCTGATTTAATCCGTCGTACTCTCAACAAGTCCCCCGATGCAGGCCGAAAAAGTTTGGATTTTTTCAAATGGGTCTCTTCTAAATCCCCTGATTTCGGCGTAAACGACGAGGTTTTGTCGTATTTTGTCGATTATTTCGGGCGTCGTAAGGATTTCAAGGTTATTCCTGAGGTTCTTGTTGAGTGGAAGAGTGTGATTGGGTCTAAAACCTTTTGTTCTTTCGTGGACCGTCTTATTCGTGCTGGTCGACCGGGCACAGCCGTGTCGTTTTTTAACACAATGGAGCGTGATTACGGTATTGTTAGAGACAGGAAGAAGTTTAATTATGTTGTTGGTAAGCTTTGTGAACATGGGCACGCTAGTGTTGCTGAGAAAATGGTTAAATGTTTAGCTAATGAGTTTTTCCCTGATCAATATGTTTGTGATTTGTTGATTAAAGCTTGGTGTGTTGATGGTAAGCTTGAGGAGGCTAAGAGATTGGCTAGGGAGATGTATCGAGGTGGTTTCGAGCTTGGGACCACTGCTTATAATGCCATTCTTGACTGTGTTTGTAAACTTTGTAGGCTTAAGGACCCATTTAGGCTTCGGACTGAGGCCGAGAATTTGTTGGTTGACATGGATGCCGCGGGTGTGCCTAGGAATACTGAGACGTTTAACGTCTTAATATCCAATTTTTGTAAGCTTAGGATGACTGAGGAGGGTTTAAAGCTGTTTAATAGGATGGGTGACTGGGGGTGTTACCCTGATGCCACGACGTTTCTTGTTCTTACTAGGAGTTTGTTTCAGGCTGCTAGGGTCGGTGAAGGGGATGAAATGATTGATATGATGAAGTCGGCTGGATTCGGGGACACCCTTAATATAAAAGAATATTACGGGTTTTTGAAGATACTTTGCGCAATTGAGAGGGTTGATCATGCTTTGAGCTTGTTTAGGAAGATGAAGAAGGATGGCTGTACGCCTGGTGAGAAGATGTATCAGCTATTGATACGGAAGTTGTACGCTCATAATCGTGCTGAGAAGGCGAATAATCTTTTCAATCAAGCGGTTGCTGATGGGGTTGCGATTGAGCGTAAGAATTATAAAGTGGACCCGAGGTTTGTGCCGGAGCCAAAGGTTGTTAAGAAGGGGAAAAAGCGTTTGACGTTGCCTGAGAAGACGAGGATGAAGAGGACAAAGCTTAGGAAGATTCGTTTGAGTTACGTTAAGAAGCCGAAGAATAGGAGACGACAGGCGGTTTGATCCGACTTTGTTACGGTTTAGCAGGTAACTCTTGAGCTAAACCAACCCTATTTATTGACTGTTTGGTTCTTTGTTTTGAGCTCAGTGCTTTGTCTGGTTGAATTCTACAAACTATGTCTGACTGACTGTAATTATGTTATTATATAGTGCCTGCTATTGTATCTCCCCCGACGTCAGAGAGTTGCTACCATGGATGGTTTGGCTAAAAAAGTTACCTTTGTGTAACCGAAGATTCTAGTCTAGTTGTTAGGAGGAGGTGTCATGGACAATACGTCCCGTGTTCATATCCCCTTTTCCTTGTAGTGGACCTTGTGAGTTGTTATGGTGTATTGGCATTACACTTCCCCTTACAACAACACAAAAGGAAAACCTCTGTTTATATAATTTATAAGTGTAAGAAATTAATTGCTTTTTATCTTTGTAATACTCCGTATTTTCGTATCTTATTTTAAGTCGGTCTCTTATTTTAAGTCGAGCTTGTACGAGTTAAATTATTTTCTTAGGTGGTTTTATAATAATTACTAATAGGTGGATCCAGAAAACTAAACAAAACCCACCTCACTCATTTTCAGTCGACAAAAAAATCAAAACAAAAATAATAATAAGAGGCTTCATCCTCCTGCTCTTCCTTGATTAATATGCATTCTCTCCTCCTTCCTTCTTCATTCATCACCTTCACCTAAACACCACCATCACCCGCATCAGTCAAGCCCTGCACCACCACCGTTCAGTCATCGACTCCGTCACCATCGACACCCGCCCTTGCTGTCCTCGCTGTTGTCACGTTGGTCGTGCTACCCTACTTCTCCCCTGCTTCGTTTTTCGTCATCCTTGTGTCGATTTCTCGCGTTTAGGCGTCAATTCATCGCTTTTCTCGAATCTTAGCCAAAATAGTAGAGAGCTTAAGGTATAATTCGTGTTTTACCCTTCGATTTCGATTTTCCTCAATTTTAACCCTAATTTTTGGGACTTTTCATTTTCAGTCGATTTAATGGATTATAAAGTGTCGAATAGTGAGTATTAGATTGGCAATTGATGTTATTATCCTTAATTGTAGTGTGTGTGCTTGAAGAAGGTCAGGAAGCGATTGTTCTTTCGCAAGCTCGAGTTTTGATGGTTTTCTTCTTCTAAGGTAAGGGTCCTCCCTTACTTAGTCCGGTCTATGTGTCATTTTAAAAGTGAAACGATGGCTTGTGAGTGCGTGTATGGCCTATGTGCGCGTGAGTGTGTGATCATGATTGTGTGTGATTCCGTAGAGCTCATTGCTACTCTATTAGTCTGCTGTTGTTTTGCTACTGACATGCCACCGTTCCGCTGTTTGTTGCTGCTACCTCTTGTGTCTGGATCTGTTGTCGTGCTCATGCTGTTATTGTTGTTGTTATTGTTATCGTCGTCTGTGTGACCATTATGCTTGAATCGTGGTAATCTACTATGTCTATGATGTGCTTGGGGTGTTAGTAGTGAGTATAAGTGGAATATAATGTATTGTAGAAAAGTTGATTTCATGTTTGAGATAATCGGTGAATCGTGTGAATGGACGGTTGCCCGTGACTAAGGACTGCTTTCTGTGTTGGTTTTGTTCGATGTGTACGTTGGTTGTTGTATGTTGGATTTACTTCTGTTATGGTGTTAACCTGCTGCCCTGGTGTTATATGTTGTTGTGCCAAGGGGTATTGTTCGTGGAAGTGTGTGTGAACGTATACGTGACAGGAATTGGTGTGCGTAATGTCGCTGTTGTAAGCGTTAATTTATGAGAGTTGAAATTTGTTTTGTAATGCTAGGAATGATGAACTTTACACGTAAAAAGGAAGTTATTTGAAGCTTGTGTAAGTAAATGTGATTGTATCGTGTCAAAAGGGGGATTGTATAAAAGAAGCTAGTGTATGCGGCGTGTTATTAGAATATAATCTGTGTATGATTATAATAAGGAAGTAATGTGCATAGGTTTGGTAGGAAAATGTTATGAATATATGATTCAGCGGAGTTGGAAAATAGGAGATATGTATATAAAAGTTGTGATATCAAGGAAATTTAAATGTGACGAGATGTGAAATGGAAGTAATAGTGGTAGTATCCTTTTTAATTCGTGGATTAGTAGCCTTGTATCACGATTAGATATTTCGGTATTTTGTGTGTTAAGTATCATTGTTATTGTTAGTAGTGTCGAATCGTATTGCAAGTATTTTGACTACATGTGTTGACTGGTTCAAGGTGGTATGAGAGGAGAAATTTCTAAGTTGTTCCTTGTATATAAGTCGACAGTATCAAGAATGTTATGATGACTAGTTATGGTGTGTATGAGTAGTTACGGGTCAAGTTTTCTTGAGGATTTATAGCTTTTAAGAATAGTCATGTTGTAGTTTCATTGTTCGGGAATCTAAATAGTTAAAGATGAGATGAGTTATGAATCCTTTATATATAAATGTTGGGTTATTCTTATTATAACGTCTTGTGAATGAATGTGAGCTTAGAACGTTCTCTTGCCATGACGTTCGGTACTTGAGATTATGGTCTGGGTGACCTTGTGATTTATGGTCTGTGTGACCTTGAGATTATGGTCTGCGTGACCTTGTGATTTATGGTCTGTGTGACCTTGAGATTATGGTCTGTGTGACCTTGTGATTGATGGTCTGTGTGACCTTGAGATTTACGGTCTGTGTGACCTTGAGATTATGGTCTGTGTGACCTTGTGATTGATGGTCTGTGTGACCTTGAGATTTACGGTCTGTGTGACCTTGTGATTTATGGTCTGTGTGACCATGTGATTATGGAGGAGTTGTGACTGGAGCCGGAGTGGAGTTGACGATATGGTAAGTCCCCCTGTGTGGAGGTACACAGGTACACAGTGGGGTTCTTGACTTGACTTATTGATTTGTATTGTTTGACGACGTCCAAGTTAGTATACATTAGCACGCTTTCATTTTGATAAGAAATCAGTGCCAATAATTTATTTAAACGCCTTTCCGCTTTTGAATTAAATAATAACATTTAATTTCCACTACTTCCTTTACGAGTTTTGGATAATGGCTAACTAGGTTGCTGATGTTGTGTCTGTTGTTTTTCCCCACCCCGTAGGTACTCGGACGCTTTCATGCTAGCTTTGGGGCACGTGGAGGGATCGCTAGAGTCTTGTCGAGTCTAGTTCCACTTTAGACGCCTTCTTTTGTTTTGACGCATACAGTTTTCGGCCTGCGAGCCTAGATACTGTCGTGAGCGACAGTTGTAGCTGAGATTTTGTTTTTCTTTCGTGACGTTTCTGGTTTTATATTTATATTCTTGGCAGGTTTTTGATTTGAGTTAAAGGTGTTTGCCCATGGACCCGTTCAGTTGGGTCTCGTAACGCCATCATTTAGGTGGGGTCCGCCCGACCTAAATGGGGGTGTTACAATCTTTGACTCCGAAACATTGAGAAGGTTGACTCATTTACCAAAAGTAAAAATTACTCCATACTCCATAAAATAGACTCAGACTATGCTGTACTCCGTATATTTTACCCACCCTATATTGAGAGTTGTTGAACGGTGTAGTTAGATTTTGAACGGCTGCTCTAATCCATCGTAGTGTCTTCTCTTAGACTCATTAGATTGTTTTATGAGTTTTTTCGGCCCTTTATTATTGAATTCCTTAATGTCGGTTTCTATCACTCATGGACCGTGTAATGAAACTGTGAGTAGTGCAATCAGCACATTACTTGCAGCAACTCCTGATCAGCTGATATATAAATTTTGACATCTATCTGATGTATAAGCTGCGTTCCCTCGCACTTACTCTTTTGCATCTGTGGTTGTATTCATTTATAATACTCCCTCCGTCCCAAAATAAGTGTCCCCTTTTCTATTAAAATTAAATAGAAATGGGGACACTTTATTTTGGGATCGAGGGAGTACTTAATTTGGTTTTGGTCATAGTTCTGGATTTTGGTTGTTGCAGCGAAATGCTGTAATATCAAACCTTTACCAAACTGTCAGTTTCTGTGCTATATCAATTTAATACCATGAATTTTACTCCGTATTAGGGGTATGGTTGTCCAATTACTATGCTACTCATTCTGCACTTCCTTTGACTAGCTTTAGAAATTCTACTACTTTCGGGGACTATAATATGTGGCGTGAAACGCAAATGAAGTAATCATGTGGGGGTACATTCAATGTTCTACCTATCGTACCAAGTAATGCTCGAACACTTTTGATGAACTGATTTATGCCGTGATTTGATGTAACCAGGAAGTAATCGAGCTTCTTAGATTGTTATGAGATAAGCGACCACTGCAGCTTGCAAGGAAGGGGAACAACATACAGTCATTAAGCGATCACAGTCAGCAAAGAAATAGACGTATGAGCTATGTTACTTTGATTCATATCCTTGACATTGTAGGTTTCGTTACGCCTAGTGTTTCAACCGTTGTTGTCTGCGCGTTACTGAATTTTGGTTTTTATGTTATAACGGAGTATTTAGATTGTTTTTCCGGCGTACCAGAATTCACTTTTAGCTCAAATTCTTGTTTTGTTTTTCAAGTATTTCAAATGGCAGAGAAAGGAAATTTGGATCAAGATTGAAATGAACAAATTTTGGTTGGACAATTTGGATGTCTCATACTTCATCTGTTCTATTCTATTGCATATGTTTGTTTTTATTTCTTTTTTCCAATTGAATATCTAAAATAAAGTAAGCGGGTTAAAGTGACGTAAGTCAATAAATTTACTTATATGCTACCGAAACTATAGAACACAAATTTTTGAGTGAGAAACTCTCGCGATAGTATTGTTATGAGACCTCTCATATAAGGGTAGTTATTTATTTCTTTATGAGATGATTTTCTTTGATTATAACAGGTGTCGTGAAGTGAGACGGCCTCAAACATACGCATTCCATCGAACCCAAACATTGTCGTGTTTGAATTAGCAACATTGGCGTGAAGTCCTCTAATCTCTTCTCCGTGTCGTGATCGTGGAAAATAGGAGGGATGTCGGTTACCTTCATAAATTATCAGTGTTAGGGTTGACATGGACTTAAAACAAATGTTTCTAATATGAGTTTAGATAATTTGATCTACCCAAATCTACCCCGTATTCTATAGACAAAAATTCAATCAAGCCTAGTGCGTCCAAAACTCTAAACGTATCACCGCACTAATTTATCTAGAGATGACCAACTTAACGCTCTGATCCGGCATAGCACGAATTGTACTCTCGTACGCCTTGGAATTCTTAGCCAGCCATGGCACACCAAAAAAATGTAAGACCCGTGCGGTTCACAAGCCATGCCTTAGGCCTTCATCAAAATCATAGCTTGACCCGTTATTGGCCTTCATCAAGTCCGGCGTAGCACGACTTGTACTCTCGTACGCCTTGGAATTCTTAGCCAGACACGGCACACCAAAAAAATGTAAGGCCTATGCGGTTCACAAGCCATGCCTTAGGCCGTCATTATAATCATAGCCTGGCCCGTTTTTGACCTCGTATTTAGGTCCCGACCCACATACTAAACTAGCCAAGTGAAACCTTTTTTCTCTTTCATAAATACGTTTTTTTATTCAATATATATAATCATAAATTTCTCACAATAATCCATTATTCTAATTATCAAATTTGAACTCTCTATTTTTTTATAATATTTCATATTTGAAGTTCTTAATTTCAATGTAATATTAAATAGTCCTTGCTTTCAAGACCAACTGACACATTTTATTTTTCTCGGCAATTCAAGTTCAATTGACAATTTCTATTTTGGTTTATTCAGTTACTCCGTATTATATTTCAATAATAAGGTTGAACATGTTATTCCCATCTATAATTTATCATTTTAATTTTTTTAATTACTAATGTTTGGCTCACTTGTTTGTTATATTTGTATTTTAATAGTTTTCTTAAATAGTGTGTCATGTGTCCAATGTCAATTGGTTTCGAACCGAGGGAATATCAATATTCAATATTTCGATCATAACAAGATGGAAACCGACGGTAGAAGTTCGCGCAATCATAAAGTTACTTGCTATGTGTTACATTAGTTCAACAAAGACATGGTTGAAAACGAGTCAAAATAAAATCAAAATAACTTATATTATTAGGGATGTCAATAAGCGGGGTGGAGGTCAGGAAAGGGTACTTCACACCTATATCCACCAACAAAAACTCACCTCCACACTTGTCCTATCACGCATGGCGGGTGATCACCTATCCTCCACCACTCGCTTGACGGAAAAAATTTCTAACCTACACACGTCCCATCACTCATCGTCAGGTATCGACTGACCCGCCTCACCCGCCCCATCAAATCCGCATTCACACTGTATATATTAAATGATATTTCAAAGAAATTTTTCAACAACTACGATAAGGACACACGAAGCAAGTTAAAACCTATATCAATTCAAGCCATTGTACTTATCAAATTAAAATATTTTATTGTATATATATATTTTAAAGGTAACTTAGGTGAGGCAGGTATAGGCGGGGTTGGTGGTGCGTGTACAAGCGGGCAATGTGAGATTAGGGTCGCTGTGGGGGACTATTTTGCACCCATCTCCGCTCCACGACCTACAAAACCATCCTCCATATCTACCATAACATATGCGGATGCGAAATGGTACGCACATTTATCCGCCCCGCTGACATCCTTACTTGTAAAGATGTTATGCTCAAACCACAGTGATAAGGTTTAGTTGGATTATTGACGCTGGATAGGAAGCATGTGTCATCATAACAAGAGAGACAAACACGACTACCTTGACCACGACAACTACGTGAATTTTAGTTCTTTTGAGATACGTAAGCATATTAGTCTTCATAATTTAAAAAATCAATATCAAAATAAACTACATTAATTTATTTGGTATAATTTTAAAAGGTTGCTAATAATGTTGACTAAACTATCTATTTTAAAGACGTTGATGATTCATTTTTAGTTTATTTGCCAATGATTTTTTTTAATTCCTTTTTACTTTTTTGTTTAGAGTAATACGGAGGATACACTTACAATGGTTAAATCATTTATATGTAGGGTCACATAATAAAGGCTTGACCCGGTCCAATTCGGCCAGTCCTTTCTCAAAACGAGTCGTGCCTGGACCTAGCAAAAGCCGACACGGTCAATTGCAAGCTTTAAACTAACCCAATACTAGAGTTGGCCATTTGTGCAGGCCGCCCTAACTCAGCCTGGCTTGGCCCGGCCTAGTGGGTATTGACTTTAGTGGCACGACGCAGCTTGCCAAAAGCTCGGCCCGGCCTTCCCATGCAACGGGCCGTGTCCGCGCCTTGATTTCCATGAGCCGGCCCTCCACGCCCATCATTCTAAGCAATTTATAACTAAAGGGTCGGGTTTGGGCCTTAATTTTCAAGCCCGACCTGAGCCCGGCCCGCCACCCCTAAGGGCCAGTTACGGGCCTTAAAAATGAAGCTCAACCCGTAGCAGGCTAGCCCGGTCCGTGGCACCTCTACCAATACATGCAAATGGAGTAACGTCTAGACTAAGGGTGAACAAAAAGCGGCCCTGGTCGGTAAACCGGATCGATCCGAACTTGTCGGTCCGGTCCGTTCTGACCCGAATACAGGGTTTTAAATATCGGTATCGGTCGCGATCGCGGTTGCGGTCGCGGTGTCACGGTATCGGCCCTGAATCGCTTGTCTCGGACTATGACTCGCTCGTCGCGGTTGATTTTTGTTTTACAACCTTTTTTAGCGGTATTTATATATAAACATATTTATGATGTTATTTTATGTCTAAATATGTACATAACAATGTTTTTAAGAGTGTAATGAAAATCTCGGTTGGGTCAATATATGTGTTTGGGCGTTGAAACAGTAAAAGTATATAAATTGGAGTAGTTGACACCTCTATGAAGCTAAAAAAGAAGAGTAAGTGAAATTGACCTCAAATTATACTCCGTACTATAATGTAAAATTAAGTAATAAATAAAAAATATTTTTATTTAATTGGTTTGATAATTTTACGGAGTATTCCGTAATAATTAATAACTATAGAGTTATATAAACAACAAATAAACAAAATATTACTCCGTAGTAGGGAGTACAAAGAGCTTGTTAATTATTTTTGCTAGGACAACTAAATAAAACAAGCCTTATAAATCAATTCAAAAGAATAAAAATAAAAAATAAATAAATAACCAAAATCAGGACACAATATAAGAGCCACGTTGCCTTTCTCACAGCCACATCCTACAAAAGATAAAAGCAACCCTTCCCAAATTCCAATCCTACCCTCATCCCTACCAACCTCCAAAAAAAAAATCACAAAGAAAATGGTCAAAGAAAACAAAGCAAATCACCGAGATGGCCGAGTTAAGTCTTTCAAATCGGCCGAGATAACCGATTCCCGAGTTAACTCGGTAAACTCGGACGATATTGGGTCCTTTTAAAATGGTCCGTGAAAACTCGCCCTATCTCGTCTCGGTGGCCACCGATTCCGATACATATCGGCCGAGACGAGACAACTCGGCCGAGTTTTTGAACCCTGCCCGAATACCTACCGGTCCAGTCTCCGAATCCTCAAAAAATATAGTGGTTGATCCCTGATCCGGTCGGATCTCAAAAAAAAAAAAAAAAAGTCAATTCACCTTATAAATTAGCACCAGTTCGGTCCAAAACCATGAAAACCTCCGGAGCTAGAGGTTTCAGGTCATGTCCTATCCGATTCAGCCTCCCTCTCCACCAATCCGGTCCCCGGTCTTGAGATATTTGAGCAACCGATCTGCGGGTTCATATGGTCCGGTCCGGTCTTGAACCGGTGAACACATGCGAATTGGGGGTGTTGGACTCGTTACGATCCCGTATACCAATGGTAGGTTTCCCATTCAATGTGGCATGTACAACGGAATCTTCGTTTATTTAATAATTTCAGTTTGACTCTGGTCACTTACTCAAATCAATTTAACAGCTAGAATGTTTCCATTGAACACTCCTACTTCACTGCCAAATTTGTTTCTTACTTAAATACTTTAATTAATTAATGAGCCTAATAAATCCAATCTTCTTAAATACGAGAATATTTTTTAATAAATTTCTTCCCCAAAAAGTAGTATGAAGCCTATGCTGTGAGACTGAAAACACATTCCACTCCACTACACAAAAAAAAAAAAAAAAAAAAAAAAAAAAGCTTTCTTTTCAATATATTGTGGGCTTCAATTATTTATTTTTATTAACAAAATTGTTGAATTATGATTAAAAATGTGAACTCTTTTTGAGTTGTTCTCAAACTTTACCTTTTTTCTCTCTTCAATCTGTTACACTTTTTTTTTTTTTTTCACTTTTCTTTTTTTTTTTGATTTCATTTCTTTTGTTTCTTCTTCTGGGTTTTCTTCACTGTTAAGAGTCCACTACAATGGCGATTTGGGTGATTCTGTGTTCATTAATTTTCACATTTTTCGTCTCACATGTCTATTTCTGCCATGCTCAGATGGCAGGTATGTGTTCATTCATTAAATTCTGTAATTTTTTATATGTTTTTGAGAAGTATAATTATAATCCATGAATTGTTTGTTTGAAAGTTTCAGTCTTTATTATTACTTGATTTGTTTCAGTCATTTTTTTGAACGTAAATTAACCATTTTTATTGAAGAAGAATATGATTTGATCCACTTAAACAAATGACTGAAACCGAAGGATTAATGTAAGGTTAGCTCAAAGTTTATAGTGTTTTGTTGTGCTGCTTTTTAGCTTTACTGTTTGAAGAACAAAGTTTTTTTTTTTTTTTATTTAGTATACCAAGTTTTCAGCATCTGTGAGAGTTTATTTTTAGGGTAAATTTAGTTAGATATTCAAATGATTTCTTGACTCTTGAATGGTGACTATGCTACGAACTTACGAAGTGTCGAATTTGGTCATTTGGTGAAAAAGATTCATGTTTTTGATCTAAGATGAAGTGTAAGGTGTCATGTTGGTGTCTAGGTGTGGAGTGTTGAGGGCTACGGCATCAAAGTGAAGTGTCGAAGTAGCATAAACTGTAACGATGGAGTTTAAATCTTTGATTTGAGTAGGAGCATTAAAAGCTTTTGAATCTCCTTCCCAAATAAGTATGCTCCTAATTAGATCTATCTGTTGGAACGTAAATTATGAATGACAACAGCTATTGAAAAAACAGTTCTGGATGGGTTTCTGTGTCGATACTCAGATGTGGCTTGCCAACTTATTATTGAATCTGATTAATATTGGTGAACGTCATTTTGTTCTTTTGACCAATAGTTAGACTCGTTTAGAGCTTTTCGCCTAGGATTGTAAGATTTTAAACTGCCCGTGCAAGCTTCTTGAAAAAGCCTGTTGGAGATTTTTTTATGGTCAATTTTTGATGTAATTTGTTTTTTCCGATGGGTTTCAGTGTCGATACTCAGATGTGGCAATGTGGCATGCCAACTTATAATTGAATCTGATTAATATTGGTGAACGTCATTTTTGTTCTTTTGACCAATAGTTAGACTCGTTTAGAGCTTTTCGCCTAGGATTGTAAGATTTTAAACTGCCCGTGCAAGTCTATGGCGAGTAATCTTTTGCCGTCATTGTCGTTGAGGCTTCTTGAAAAAGCCTGTTGGAGATTTTTTATGGTCAATTTTTGATGTAATTTGTTTTTTCCAGACGTTATTTGGTTCTTGTATGTTAGTTTCGTCAAAATAACCAATAATTGTGTTACTCCACTCCATGGTCCTTTTTCCTTTATGAACAAGTCACTGCCCTACACTGTGCATGCCAGCTAATTTTCAGTCCGTCTTTGATAGCTATTCTATACTCTATAATGCTGTTTGCTGTGAAACCCTCAAAATAAATGCTCCATAGATAGCTGTTGTTTGATAGCTGCTGCGCCTTCTGGGTTTTTTTTATATCTATCCAACAGAAATTTTAACTGTGGCACTTACAGTTCTCATACCTGTGGAATGAATTGTGAAAAAGAATCTGAACTGTAATGCTTGTTCAAATTATGTCCTCTACTTCCTCTCATTGTCCCCTACTCCCTCTCATTGAATCAGTGAACTTGCGTTATGTCTACAAAAAAGACTCACCCAGCTCAACTTATCCACCACCTTATATCTGTCTTCATACTCATCCAACTCAAATTTCCTATCACCTTAACATTTGCGACAAATCCAAATGGTGTAAATCCAGTTAATGGGCCAGTATAACTTTTCGTTGGTCTCATGTTTTGATTTGAATGATTTTAATTATTTTTTAAAATTTTGGTGTGTTGATGATCTTTCACTATTGAAAGCAGGTTTTGTGAGTCTGGACTGCGGTGCTGCGGAAAGTCACACAGACGAGCTTGGTCTCGACTGGATTCCTGATGACCTATTCAAATTCGGTCAGACTGCCAATGTATCTATTCCTGATGAAACAAGGAAGCAATACATGACAGTGCGATATTTCCCGCTTGATAACAGAAAATATTGCTACACATTGAATGTTACAAGCAGAAGGAGGTACCTGGTGAGAGCTACATTTTTATATGGTAATTTCGACAGCAACAATGTTTATCCAAAGTTTGATGTTTCCCTGGGAGCAACTCCCTGGTCCACCATCGTGATAGCGGATGCTAATACCATAGAGCAGATAGAGATGATATTTCTTGCTGTGGAGCCAACTATTAGTGTTTGTTTGTCGAATGCTACAACAGGACAGCCATTTATCTCCACCCTTGAGCTTCGGCAGTTTAATGGTGTAATGTATACTACTGATTTCGAAAATCAGTACTATCTGAGTGTATCTGCGAGAATAAATTTTGGTGCTGACAGCGTCGACCCTGTGAGGTATATGATATATATTTTAAGTATCTAATTACTTTGGGCCATGGTTCTTGTAATTTTGCTGGTTATCATTAGGTTATTGTGGTGCATATTTGTGTGCAAGGCTGCTAGAAACAGTGGTTAAAATGTTTTGTTTGTTTATGTTAACCCCATCCACCAATTAATACGGAGTATTGTTTTACTTGGTGGTCATATATTCTCATCTTTGACCAATATATTCCTCTTGTAGTTATGTATGTACGAGCTTGAACTTTTTTTTGAATGATATGATGATAGTTTCTCGATAAATCAAATGTGACAATTTTACATTGAAGTTGTAAATGTATATGGATAAATCAACGGTCATAGTTGACACTGTTTGACCTCCTCAATTTGAATGGGAACGACAATAAGCCACTGCCGTATCCTCGTGAGAAACATTAATTTGTGTTCCGTAAGATTTAAACTCTTCAGTGTTTGAAATGACATGATTCTAGGTATTGATGATTGACCTCTGTTAACGGATTTCTATTTGTTCAGGTATCCTGATGACCCATATGATAGAGTATGGGAATCTGACTCTCTGAAGAAACCTAATTATTTAGTAGATGTTGCTGCTGGCACTGATAAAATTTCGACAAATCTGCCTATTAATGTCGATAGAGATGAAAGACCGCCTCAGAAAGTGATGCAAACAGCTGTTGTTGGCAGAAATGGGACATTATCATACCGATTGAATTTGGATGGATTTCCTGGTGCTGGCTGGGCTTACACCTACTTCGCAGAAATCGAAGACATAGCTCCTACTGATGTAAGGAAATTTAGGCTTATGGTTCCTGATGCGCCCCAAGTGACAAAAGCGGTTGTAAATATCCTTGAAAATGCCCCAGGGAAAAATCGTCTTTATGAGCCCGGCTTTATGAACTTGACACTTCCTTTTGTGCTCTCATTTAAATTCATGAAGACTCCTGATTCGACTTTAGGGCCTCTTTTGAATGCTATGGAGATCAATAAGTATGTGCAGATAAATAACGGTGCCTTGGATGGTAAGTGGCTTGTGCTTCCTTGTTTTTTTCCAGCTTAATGTCATTGGACAAAGCGGGTTATGATTACTTTTTATCGACTGATTAATTTTTAAAAATCAGTAAATTAAAATTTCTTCTCATTTTCCTGTTTGTTTTTCCCACTAATTAATTTTCTTTCTCCTTTCTTTTTGTCCTTGCTATTTCATTTGGGAACACTCGTTTAGAATATCAAAATAATGCTAAAAACAAGCGGGTTTCTGATTAGAAAAAAGCCACCTTTTTACCAATCATCAACACCACTAAACAAACTACCAACATGACCTGATTGGCACTGGTGGCTATTACTCCTGCCACTGCTGGTTATCATTTGGTTACCGTGAATTTTTCATGTTTTTTTTTTTTTTTTTTTCATTGTTTTCCTCTTGTGTATGCTTTTTTCTTTTGTTTGTGGAGTGACTTTCTTGTAATAGATTGTATATTTGATTGAAAATTTTAATTGGTCCTTCAAGTTAATGTGTACTGATAACTTGTACATATATTTTATTTTTTTCGCTCATATATGGTTTTCGCTTGACTGCAGGAAACACTATGGCGTCTTTAGTTTCACATTACTCATCTTTTGATTGGGCTCACGAAGGCGGTGATCCATGCTTGCCTGTTCCGTGGTCCTGGTTGGAATGCAATTCAGACCCTCAACCACTTGTGTCTAAAGTGTATGTGTTTTATGTGCTTTTCTTTTCTTTTCGCATTTCATTTGTTTTCTTGGTAGGCGGGGCATTTGATTAGAATTTGAGAGGAAGAATTCATAAAGAGAAAAGTATTATTGATTATAATTGTGACAATTACAAGGAAATAGATAGCACTATATATAGTGCTTAATTTAAGTTAAAGCTAAATATATATTATCATAAAATAGGAAACCTAAATATTATCGCATACTATAATACGGAGTATATTATTACGATCATAATCGGTATATTACCATATGGACGGAAGTAATACTTCATCCCATTGTGCTTGTCCCCATTTCACTTTGAAGGTTAAATGTAGGATACGATGTAAATTATTTTTGTTTTGATTCATTGAAGCAACTATCTCCTTATCCATAATATTTTGTGAGAATAAATAAATCAAAGTCAGAAAACTTAGATAAAGACGATGTACGATGTACATTGGGTGAACGGAGTAATTATTTGAGAGCAGTATTTGTACACTGTTGCCGCAAACCTGGTTTCTTCTTTTTCTCTTACACCAAGTATGGAGTATTATTGAATCTGATTGTATACGTATGCAGTCGTTTATCAAGGAAAAACATGACAGGAAGTATCCCTTCAGAACTTACGAGCTTGAGTGGTTTAACTGAGTTGTAAGTTCTAATTATGTACCTCTTACATATAATACATCAATCGCATTAATCCAATCTATTGCGTCTTGTTGCTTATAGTTTACTTTCCTTCATCATGCTTGTAGATGGCTTGACGGGAATTCATTGACTGGAGTTATTCCTGACTTTAGCGGCTGCCCAAACTTGAAAATAATGTATGAATTCTTGCCTTGTGGCTTTTCTCATATAAGATGTTTATTTCTGGCAATTTGCCGATATCTTACTTGTGTTGCAGTCATCTGGAGAACAATCAATTGACAGGTCCAATTCCGTCGTCCCTGGCTCACCTAGAGAATTTAAAAGAACTGTAAGCGCTTTAATACTTATGCTGGTTATGAATTATTATCATAATATTGCATTTAGTTCACGCTTTGTTTTTCCAGCAATTATCAGACTTTCACTGTTGCAGGTACTTGCAAAATAATTTGTTATCAGGAAAAGTACCGTCAGGCTTCACTAATAACATTGTGCTGAAGTAAGTAACGCCTTCTTTATTTTTTTAGTTATTCTATGATACCTTAATAATTAATCAACGGCTTTGTCTATAAGAATGCTTGTCCCTGATATATGAAACAATTAGTTTGGTCATAATTAGTACTCCCTCCATCCCAAAATAAATGTCCCCTTTCTATTTTGGGTGGATTTAAGACTTGATAATGAAAATGTGAAAATTTTGAAAATCCTATGTTAAAACTTACTATAATTAGAAGGGGGGAAATTTTTTGATAGAAAGGGACAATTATTTTGGGATGGAGGGTGTACAACTATTCTTCTTGTACAGTTATGTTATACACAGAAAAGTGTGCTATCCTCAGTTGTATCTTGCTGTGTTTGCTGTAGATAGTTTTATACAATGACCGAACATTTTTAATGATCTAATTACATATAATTTTAGGAGCCTTAAACTAAATAAAAGGTCCATAAGTTTAGTATTCCAACGGCTTTCTTGTCTTCATAGTCACCTAACATAAATCAATTGTGATTGTCATAATAGTGATCTTCGTCATTATTGTTTCTAAAGGAAAAATTTGGTCACGTTTTTTGTCACTGTTTTTGTTTAGTTGGTTTTTAGTATTTGAACTTTGATGACATTTTGCCATTGATCAGCTACACAGGCAACGTAAATATTTATGAAGGAAGAAGTAGAGGAAGCCAGATTGGTATCATTATTGGGTCAGCAATTGGCGCAGCTCTTCTTCTCATAGCAATAATCGTTTTTTGCCTATTTCTTCGCAAAGGAAAGAACCCAAAGAAAAAATTTGGTGACCAAGGTTTGATGCTTAATATTAGCCTTTTGTTTCTCTGATCTTATTTTCGGCTTTTCGCTAAAGCTGTTGTGTATATGACGTTATCCTTTACTTGACTTTCGACTGTGCAGCCCGCCTTGGACATGTCTTGCCATCTCACAAGTCTCATAAGTTGCAATCTTCTTCGGTAGAAAGGACTACAACAGAAGCTGCCCATTGTTTCACATTTTCTGAACTGGAAGAAGCTACGAAAGATTTTGAGAAGAAAATTGGCTCTGGAGGTTACGGGGTGGTATACTATGGTAAACTGAAAGACGGGAGAGAGATAGCTGTTAAGGTTTTAACTAGCAACTCTTTCCAAGGGAAAAGAGAGTTCTCAAATGAGGTACGTCTTTCCACCACGAGTAGTGCACTTAAGATGCTGATTTTAAGACTTAAGAGAACATCTTAACATAATATGATTGATTGTACACCATACAACGTATATTTTAAACTCATCTTATTTGTTGATGGAAATGTTTTAGGTAACTCTCCTTTCGAGGATTCACCACAGAAACCTGGTGCAGTTTTTGGGATATTGCCAAGAAGACGGCAAAAGTATTCTTGTTTATGAGTTCATGCACAACGGGACCCTGAAGGAACATCTTTATGGTAATTAACTTCATCTTCGATATTGAACCTGATGTTAATATTACACCATTGTCCTGAATCATCTTGCATAGTTGGGTGGGCTAGAGGTCATATATGAGCAGTCTTTCTCTCGTGTTTTACGGTGAAATTATTCTGAGATGACTCTGAGAAAGTCATGAAAAGAAGTGTAGACATTTTAGTGAGTATCTTTGATTTATTCTATGTAGAACCAAAAAATAATAAATTTTATTCTCATGATTGGATTATCTTGGTTTCACTCATTTGCTTTGATTTTGGTAGGTCCTTTAACACGAGGACGTGGTATTAATTGGATCCAACGCCTTGAAATAGCTGAAGATGCCGCAAAAGGTTAGCAAAGCTATCCATAAATGTCACTGTCCAAGGTTTCTTAGCATTGTAGTCTTATTTCTGGAATACTGATAGTGTTTTCCCTTCTGCCTTTCAGGAATTGAGTACCTTCACACAGGCTGCGTCCCATCTATCATCCACAGAGACTTGAAAACTAGCAACATATTACTCGACAAGAACAAAAGGGCTAAAGTTTCCGATTTCGGTCTTTCGAAACTTGCAGTGGATGGAACTTCTCATGTATCAAGCATTGTGAGGGGCACTGTTGGGTACCTCGACCCAGAGTAAGATTTTGCATATTCTTTGATCCTTGCATTTCTTATTGCTTGCCTAATGAGACTCAATTATGGTTGCCTTAAACTGCATTTTGTGCTTTTCAACATGTTACTCTATTGTTTCTTAACAAGTGTCCATGATGATAAGCATCTTCCTCAAGGGTTTTATCGTCCCATGTTCCTCTACGCTAGACCTGTCAAAATTCGACCCGACCCGAAAAACCGACCCGACCCGACCCTTTTTTAGGGCCAAGACCCGTAAAATTTGACCCGTGACCCGAAATGACCCGAACCCGAAATGACCCGTTAATTTAGGGTCAAGACCCGCCCGACCCGTTCGACCCGATGGGTCAAGTGTAATTTCGTGTAACAAGACTTTTTGAACCTACAAAATTAATATTTCATGAAAAAAAATAATTTAATATTAATAATTATTACAACCTCAATATTATAAGTTGAAATATCAAAATGATGATGAAAATTATGATTGAAATATTATGAATATATTCATAAATAGACTATTTTAATTTTATAAATTACAAGAATGAATATATATCAACTTTAGTATTACATATGTACAATAAAATATGTACATAATGTAAAATAACAATAAAAGAATTTTTTTAATTAAAAAAATAATAAATAAAAAGGCGCGAAAAACGTATTTTTGACCCGTATTTTGACCCGAAACCGACCCGACCCGAACCCGACCCGTATAACCCGAACCCGACCCGCCCGACCCGTTTGACAGTTCTACTCTACGCACTAGATACCATGCTCTTCGTTCTGGCCCCTTGCTCTAACTGAATACAAAACTTTCACAATTGACTCAGTACAATCAAGATTAAAACGAATATCCTGAATCAACTATTCGTTAATGGTATAAGAGTTATTTGCTGGAGAGATTCTTTTTGACTTTTGCCTTGTAATCAATCTCGAGCAATACTGACTTGATGGCAATCAGGCAGGAGGCAGCTAATACTCCAAAAGCTCCCTCCATGGTTTCTGTATAAGAAATCCTTTCTCAACCTCTCCATAGCAAATTGTCAAGGGAGTCATGACCAACACACGCTCTTTATAATCGTAGTTCTAAATTTTGGTTTTAGCCATGATATCTGTTGTCGTGAACTAATCTCGCTAGTTCGGCGAGCATCCTAAAGATCTTCACAGTAGTCTTCCAAACCTTTATAATATGGGTGTCAAAACCTTTACAATATGCCTGTGCCTACATGATTCAAGCCAAGCATAGAAAAGCACCTACGTTGATTATATGAACGATGCCTATGAATGTTACTAGGTAGATAATGACTTCATTAGGGTAGAAGATGGTTATTGGTTGTTGAGCGTATTGGACAAATCAAGAACAAAATTCTGTTTAGTGATGGTCAGGTAAGTATAGCAACCTTATCGAATCATCAAGCTGTATGTATCCCTTTTCCCGATATGCCAGAGAGTGAAAGAGAAAAGGCTAGACCTTAGTGGTTTGGTTTGAGTGATGATTCTAGGAAATCCAGTCTGACAATCGGAAGCCTGAAAAAGATATAATTAACAGGTAGGAGGTTTTAAACTGTCAGACATTTCTCAGGGTAATTTTCCGTGTAATCTAGTGTGCTATAGGAATTAGTCGAAGAGCCCAAATATTGAGGCGTCACACCTCCTATTGAACTTAACACAAAGGTTAGAGAGTTTAGGACCTTCATGTCTTGTGAGACTTTCTAAGAACAAAGTAACCATGTCAGGAACCAACTCAACCAAAAGCTTAAGCTGATGGTTGGAGGCCCAAGATCGGTTTTATATACTCTAACACGCCCCCTCACGCGAATGCCCTTTGGGCTTGAAGCGTGGACGCAACTACAGGCCCGCCTACCTGGTGCGAAATATACCACTTTGAAAGTGAGGGGTGGTGAGATTCGAACCCGTGACCTTTTGTCACAAGGCTTTGATACCATGTTAAGAATTAGTAATCCCAAAATCGTGTGTTTCTATTCATCATCAGCAATCATATATATAGGTACATATAACAATATCATTACGGGCTTTTTCATAACCTAGCGGTTCTATATTCGAATCGTAACTACATAACTCGGCCCAATACTTTGAGTCGTAATTCAAACTTCGTCAACTGAGAAAACTGTAAACCCAGGAGATAACATTGTCTTTAGATGCTTAATATATACTTTTCTCTCTTGTAACCAACTTTTGATGAATTGATCACATGATTCCTAAAATAGTATAAAGCCTGGTACAAAAGAAGGCGTGTCTTAACTCGTAAAATTGTGGCTAGAAATATAACTTAATTCATAGCCATCAGCAATAGAGCTATCCGTAGTTGGTGCTCTATCGGTCATTTTCATTCTTTGTTTAATATTCTACATCAGAAACGGTGATCTGTTCACCCTTTTCTGTGAGACAATCAAGTATGTCGTGGTACTAACTCTTCTACAATGATTTTTGCAGGTATTATATATCTCAACAGTTGACTGACAAGAGTGATGTCTATAGTTTTGGTGTCATTTTGCTCGAGCTTATTTCTGGTCAGGAAGCGATATCGAATGAGAAGTTTGGAGCTAACTGCCGGAATATTGTCCAATGGGTATGTCTCCCTATAAAAATCCATCATATGCGTTATCTTGAGCATCACAGTTGAACTCAGTTTTATAATCATGTGATTAAAACTCTGTCAATGTTCTAAGCTTCTATTTGTACGTTCCAATAACATGGTAAGGAATATTGTTTTCATGAATGGATGACGATATTCTTCTGAAAACTTCTGTAAGATAGCAGCTTTTCCGCGATAAGTTTCTTTTCGTAGTATTGGCACCGACAGGTGTATGGTCTTTCTGACAAATCTTTCTACCGTATGCACAGGCAAAACTACATATTGAAAGTGGTGACATTCAAGGCATTATAGATCCGTCATTGAGAGATGAGTACGACATACAATCGATGTGGAAAATTGCGGAAAAAGCCTTGATGTGTGTCCAAGCTCATGGTCACATGAGACCATCTATGTCAGAGGTACTCAAGGAGGTCCAAGATGCTATCATGATCGAAAAGGAAGCACAAGGTTTGCGACAGGGAAATTCCGATGACATCTCTAGACAGTCTCTTCATTCCTCGATCCCCATGGGTTCCATGGACTTGGGCCCGACTGATAGTTACTTATCGATAGACGAGTCTATTGCTCGGCCTATGGCACGGTAGCTTTTCATGATACATATTATATTATTTTTTGGTGGAGAGATTATCGTCAATTTTTGTACTAGTTCATTCAAAAGAGGGCGTGGTGCAGGGTGTGGGTTGTGGTTTTGTTGACTATGGTGTTTGATCAGGTGCATATATTTTTAAGCGACCATCTGTTTTTACGCCCAACTGATCAACTAATTCCGGTAGAAATTATCAGATTGAAAATTTAACTGGGCACTAGTCGCCTTTGGTGTTCTTCCTATATCTTGTTTAGATAGCTTTAGGTAGTTTTACTTTGCCGCACCTGTGTATTATGGTTAGTTTTATTTTGTGGTTTGGTTAGTGCTATTGTAGACATTGCAATGATATATTGTTCATACTATCAGAAGTCTTGTTCCCCTAGTGTTCGAGATATATCAGTGTTGAAAGTTGCACAATCACTCGATATATCACAGGACAACTGAGTTACAACGTGTACTGGCTAACTTTGCGTTACGCATCACGAATACGACACAAATAGAGGTTAACACGACACAATAACATGCCATGAACCCAACATGAAATTGGAGGGTTAGAGTTGAGAGATAATGTGACCAATTTATTTAGTTGGATTAACACAAACACGTCACAAAATTAGATTGGGTCAGGTTAGGGTTGAACTCTTTCGACATGAGTAACCAGTTAATTATCTAAATATGTCCAAATTGGATTGATTAGGCCACTTATCTATCTACATAACGTAAATTGATGTACGTTTTCTTTTGTTCATATCGTTAGTTACATATACAAAAAATAAGATATTATTAATGCCGTCGAAAAGACGATTAAAACAAAATCACATATAACTATTTTTTATTTTATACTCCATATGTTACAAGTTGTATCAAAAATTCTTCACTTGTGAATAATGTTTAAAAAACAGATGTGCAGAATCTATAAGAATGGAGCAAGTACTTGAGTTAATATGGATCATACTTGAGTTAATATGAATCATATAAGAGTAATTCACAGTAAAAAAAAAAAAAAAAAAAAAAAAAAAATGTTTAATGGTTTACTTGGGCTAAATGAATTGAAAAACAACCGGTTAAAGGATAAATGGGTTAAACAAGTCGGATCGTATTATGAAAAAATTAAACGGGTACGGTTACGGTTTAGCCAACTGACACGATTACGTAAAGGGTTGGGTTTGGGTTTGGGTTGATTAATGACCTGATTAACCGAAGACAAACTTGGGGGTACTGAATTTGGTGAGTTTACCCGGTGTACGTAACTTAGTAGACTCGTGAGTATGTAAGTATTTACGAAAAACATGAGTATTTCCTTGTATGAATTTGGTGATATACTGATGTAGATTTCCGTTGGTTACTTGTCTTCAAACCCGAAAAACATATACTCGCCATAAAACTAGGCAGTAACAACAAACTACGAAAACGTATAATTTCCCGAAAATGCTACAAAACATTAACACAATAGGAACAAGAGATAACGGTATCTAGCTCAAGCAGCTCTTACGAAACCTACTCATCTAACCCATAGTCCTCACCGAAATAAGTGTCAACCAAACCATTTGCCATGTTTCTCAGGTCTTCATTCTCATGAAACTGAAATCTTTCCATGGCTTCAATCCCATCCTCCCTTTCTACCAGCTTCGGCCCTCCCCCGTTCGGCATTGCTCTAAGAACCTACGAAAAATACGAGTGTATATTTAGACCCCACCTACATTATTACATAAGATGAGACCCACAATAGCCACGTGACGGCTATCAACCCGTCTTTTTCAGTTCACACCTAAATTTGAATGACTTCATAAGGTGATACTGTTACATCACAATGAAGCAAGTGAAAATAGTTTCAGGGGAAGTTAAACGACATTCCACACTCCAAAGCCGACAGTATGTCTGTGGCTACTGATTGTCTAAAACTGATATCAGCAATGAGAGGCTGCGTTACCTGAGGCTGAAATTGCATAGAAAAGGATTGTTTTTGTTTATAGCATGTGACGGTGTAAAAATCCGTCACAGTCAAGGACAAGAATTATCATGGTGTCCTATAAAGCAAGATAATATTTCTCCTTCCCTTTACGTCCATTTGTGCTAGAAAGCTTCCTACATTTTTCTTTTCCATCCAAACGAATTCCCAAATGAAGAAAAGGAGTAGTTTGAATCACGCAACGTAATTCATACATGTGACTCAAAAAGCCAGGACAGAAACTCACCAGCTCTAAAAATTGCAGACCCAATCTCGCAGCCTCAGTGTCTGCAGACCTGACAAGTTCAATGAAGCTGTGGAGGCATCCTCCGTCAACCAATGACATCAGATGTTCCACAATCACGCGTGGCTTTCCGGAACCTTCGGTGGGGGCCACACAGATGTTGCCGAGTACATAGGCTGCCTCTTTCCTAATGTCGATGGGTGCTGTTGCCATAAGATGCAACAGCAGCGACACTGCTTCTGATGCGTGTATTAGTTTCTTGTGTTCAACGGAACCTGCCGCAATGTTAGATAGCACCCATGCGGCCTCCTATCAGAAATGCACAATTTATTATAATAATAGATAATAGATGATACGGAGTATGAGGAAGAAATTTATAACATGTAAGAGTTGTAGTATATAAAAGCCAAAATAATGATATACTTCCAAAGGACTAGAAACCTTTTTTAGCACGCGATGTTCACTTTTGAGACATCTAACAAGAGCTCTTACAACTTGATCTGTAAACAACAGTTACACATAATTGTCAAACAGTGGTGAAAAACAAAGGAAAAAACTGAGGGAAAAGAAAATGAACACAAACCTGTAACTTCACTTCCAGCAACTAGGACATGTGATGTCGTCCGAGGATCGCCGGCAATAAGATTTCCCAAACTCCGTAACACCTAAATCAAGATACGAATAAGCATAATTGGAACTGCAACAATTTCAGACATCCATAAGACCGTAACTCCTTCCTGCTTCCGATAAATATGTTGTATTGATTGTAAAGGAGACAGACATTTAACTCATAAACTTCTCGGAAGCAAGAAAATTATAAGAATACACATTTTTTATATGTGCAGCTAACACAGACATTTATTCAACTATCTTTAGTTCAATGGTCTCAAAAGTGTTAATTCCGCATCCTCTAACTTTGACATTCAAAGCTCCTCAGATACACAAGCTGATGCTATGTGACATTGTGAATAGACAATTGTCATAGACCTCTAGATATCAATAAATCACTCTGAGCACTTGTATTGCAAAGCTAATTAACTCGCCTTTGACAAACTAATAATTTTAAGTTGTGCACAACTAACCATCAAAAACCTAGAACCCCAAAATGGATTGCTCAAAGTCACCACATCTCAAAAGAGTACAAATGATGCTTTAGTTGCTCTTAATCGTGATTTTAAATTCTTGTTCACGAAACCACATAGGGACATCGCGACCATGTTATCGATATTTTCAAGGTTTACCACAACAGCATTGTGAGGAACGGTTAGCTGTATTTTTGGTGCAATGGTTGAGTTGATCAAGTCTTTACCCATGCAGTACCATAAGTTAATCGCTATTATAAAATATAAACCATCTATTTTGAAAAGTTACCACACAATGACACAGATGATAATGTATGAGAAACAAACAATTTAACTTCATATCTTACGTATTTAGGATATTATAGTAGCATGATTAAGTGCCTAATCGTTACTAAAATCATCTGGTTTCAAAAGTTACCGGAATAAGCAGTTGTAAACTGTTGGATGATGCTAATCGTTCCACAAGAAGTTGCAAAAAATTGTTCTTCACCATCATGCTGGAAGCAATGTCTGAAAGAGCTGAAAGGTACACAACCACCCAAGCAACTTCAGTTGCTATTTCCTCATCCCTGAAGACAACATATAGCGGAGTCCTTAGCCGAAATTATGAATACAGCCATAGTTCTAATTGCTGTTCAATGCCCACCTCACTAACGTACAGTTGCAACTTTTGCAAGAACAGTAAAAGAGGATACGCAGCATATACATGAACTCTTTGGGAACAAAACAAATGTATTAGGCCACAAAATATTGTAGTATAGAATAACTATAGATACCCTAAAGCCTGAACCTTGCATATCATTCACATCCAAAAAGTCACCTCAATGACAGTTCATACAAGTTCAAGATATCCAAAACTAATCTCCAGCAATCATTGTTCATCAGCCGACAGGTAATGTTAAGAAACTCATCAAAGTTGAATCTTTGATTTGGCAGTAGTTAACAGTGTCATGAATAGGAGATCAAGACTCAAGAATTTTCTTGTTGGGATGGTGAAAGAGACTACGTGTTTGGAACACAGAGGTAAAGTTGAACACTTCATCAGATAGCCCTCGTTAACCTACGGCAAGGTAACATTCTTCAACACACCCAGGTTTTATTGCTTATATACGAGAATTTTATTAAAGAGCTGTGTTGTGCATTATAATATTCGTATACTTGATGTATATTCTATAATCTATATAATCGATCCATAAGCAAGTCACAAAAGAACGATAACTATACACATGAAATATTGCCGAATACATAAATGATTCGTATCCAATATTAGCCATGGGGATAACAAATACAAATCAGTAGAAGTTTCAAAATCCAGAAATGCAACAAAGGAAAGTGTTTCACTTACGATTTCCTCAAATGTCGAGTGATAGCATCGAGTACACCATCTATTCTGATGAGTTCAGATGCAGCTTTAGGGTGCGGTCCCTACATACCGTTAAGATATTGATTTTTGAGTTTAATTTATCATTTAACGCTACATGGATTCAAGATATCAGATACAAATCAAGATATTTATATGCTGAAATTGGATTCAGCTTATGCGTTAGGCCCTTTGTGCCAGCAATGCAATTCATAAACCTAGTTCGGTTCATGGTCTTAGGTTCAGAAAGTGACTTACACCATACCTTGATAAGATTAGATAGTGCCCAAGCAGCTGTCCTTACAGTAGAACCTTTGTCTGGGAGTATCATTCTAGCAAGAGGTAACAATGCCCCTTGAGATAACAAAACACTTCTAAGGTCCTCTCCTTCACCCGCAACATTTCCCAATGCCCATGCGCACTGTTCAGCTACTGATGAAGAACTCTTCTCTGCAGAGCATAAATATGCCAACGATTACTTACCACATAATCATAATAATCAAATCCAATAACTTAATAGCTGTTCACAGATAGAGGGGTCAAGCTTTTATACTGCCAGTAGCTAGGTGCAGCAAATCACCTAATAGCTTTGAAGATGGGAGTAAGAGCAAGCTGATGCGAGTCTACATGACGTTTTAAGGAAAAAAACAGTAGGAAAAACACTAACTATAAAATGAGATCATTAGAGCCATATAATGGGGTATTGGTCCCTAAAATGTGACCATGGCAAGGGTGTCTGAAACCTTCGCGAAATATGCTGATGGTGGTTGCCAAATTGGCAGCTAATGTCAGACGCCAATTCCAAACGGACTGTCACGGGTCGCCAAATAAACGACTGCTTTCAGTCGCCCACTTTCTAAGAAAGAGACCAGATTGTGGGTTGACAAAAGATTGTTGGTGATTGTGACTCCCTTGAGAGCCATTATAAATCGATCATCAATAAACAAACTACATGCAATACCATACAACAAGCCCTATTGATCATTTATAAGCCTAGGAGCAGCTGTATGAACTCAAATTTCAAATACCAAAATATTGTCAAGACAAGCCATATATCAGCTATTCTTAAAAATTCTTTTACATATCAAAACAGCCATATATCATATCAAAAATTATTGGCGCCATAAGCAACCACTTTATGTATGAGAAGAGCATCACTATCAAACAATATCTGGCACCAGGTTTGGAGGTCTGGTCTACAGATTAGGGAAAGGATAAAATGGGGGGTTCAGCCAGGAAGAGCATGACGCAAAACTCCATACATCATCAGTAACTCTACGAGACCTAGCCCTACCATGAACTATATTGAGGAATGGAAATTGGGGTGTAAAACTACGAAGGAAGAAGTTGAGAACATGTGTAGCTAAGTACAAAAACTCCATAAGAAGATCAAAATATTTCCGAGAACAAGCCGTTAGCTCAAGTCAAAAGGAAAACCAGTTCTCTGTTCAATCTATTAAAAGAAATATTCTGAGATGTTTTCCCAGCCATTTTTTCATAGGTGTAGCATGAAATATGAACTAAAATTAAGATGTAATCACTACATAAGAGCTAGGAGTGAAAGAAATAGAAGTGCAATTACGAGCAAATTAAAAAAAAAAAAAAAAAAAAAAAAAAAAAAAAAGGGCACAAATGACTGATGATGTAGATGTCAAACGAATAAATTTAATTCGTAAGATGGATGGAGATATTCACTACAAGCGATGTTTGCTCTAAAGTCTGCCTAGGAGTTCATATCATTACAATTGTACTCCATCCTTCTATGCCTATTCATCAATAAGTATAAGTTCTCTTGTCTATCACTACCTTTCACTTTAGGACATCAATGCCAAATTGAAATCTATTCCACAAGCTAACCTAAAAAGTGATCAAGAAGTGCATTATATTCTATACTTATTATTTGAGGAAATTTTGGTCAATTTAGCATGCGAGTATGCTTGCTTCAAAAACAAGAACAAGAAACAAGAACCAACAAAGAGCTAAGAACCAAGAACCGGCTTAAAATCAAGATCAAAACCCAGACCACAACTACAACCCCAACCACTAACCCCAACCAATAGTCAGCCATAGCCATAGCCACATCAATAAAAATAACAATAACAAAAATAAAGCTAATAGGAGAAAGTAAGGTGTCACAACTCACAAGCCAAGGGTTTCTTAACTTAATAACTTGCACTGAAATCACAAGTAAAAATCAGGAATAATTAAATGCACCTCATCCTTATAATAATACCAGAAAGAATTACATTGGCTTGATGGATTGAAAGAATTTTTAGACACGGAAATGTTATTTCTCTCGTATTCCAACGGCAAAAGAGATTATTTTGGCTTTTGGAATAGAACAGTGAAAAATCGTTCCTTTTGAAAAACAGATAAAAAAAGGTCACTAGATGCAGTTTTCAAATTAATTTTCGTAAACCTCGTCCGAAACAGGCATAATGCGTTGTTCAACGAGAGGAAAGGATAGGTGCCCCTTCTTTCATGGCCATAGTGGGAGCGTTAGAAGCACCAGGTTGTGAACTATAAATTAACGATCTTACATCAATTGGGGACTAGAACTCCTCTACGAAATTATAAAACCATAGATAGCATGCTAATGATGGTAATCTATAGCAGATAGATAGATAGATATGGAGTATAATTTAACCACCTCCAAGATGTGCAATCAGCAGTGGCAATGCAGGAAGCAGAGCTCTTGTTTCCTCTGGCAGCCCTGCAGCAATGTTTGTAAGACACCAAGCTGCTTCAAGTAACTGTAACATAATCAACAACAACAAATGAATACATAGGCAGTGCTAAAGCCCTTACAGTGATCTTTCATGAGAAAGGTGAACCTACGATGACAATATCTTTCTCAGCCAGCTTAAAGGTATACAGTTGAATAATTTACTCGATAAATAAACTTCTAGCTAATAAAAGGAGTTGATCATGACTTTTAAACGAAACTGCAGAATGTAAGGCAGCATGACCTAAAGTACCAAGTACAGATGTTCAAGTTGTAGCTTTTTACACTATTCATTGAAAGTTTTACAAGACTAATTCAAAAAATGGGAATCAGATCCATTGTTTAAAGAAGCATATCAGTGACAAAGAAGAGCGAACAAATATAATTTGCTAGGAGTGATAGTAGTCGGACTAGTCGCAAAATAAAAGAGAAGGTAGTCGTGAGAAAGACAAACAAACTAAGGCATCACAAGTCACAAAATGAGGAAGGGAGGGTGATAGGTTTCTTAACTGGGGCTTACTCACCCTGGTCTAGAGTGATGTATTACCACCAAACGGGAGTAGTAGTCACTCCACCATCCCTTCCCACCCTCATAACCACCACTCACCACTATTTTCCTTTATTTTGTCAAAAGACATCTAACATTTAGGCTCTCTAAAAATATACACCTAAGTTTGTTTTTTTTTTTTTTTTTTTTTTTTTTTTTTTTTTTTTTTTTTTTTCCAAACTTTGTTGTGAGGCACCAAATGAAAATTCCGTCAAAACCTGTCTTGACTAACGGAACATAGAAGGACTTGATAATCTCTTCCTCCCACCCACTTTGTTTTCCCTCCAAATATAAATCCTCAAATTGGCACAATAATTATTGTAGAAGTATACATCCTATATAATCATCGTTAAGAAAAAAACTTATCATTAACACAAACAGTAAAAAAACAAAGAGTAAAGCAAATCACATACAACCCCAAATGAATTTAGATGTTTTAAAAATTGAAGTATAATTCCTTATGTGTCACATGCAACCCCAAATTAGGGTTAGAAAATCACATACTTTTACTGATGTGTCAAATTGTGATGAAAATAATGATATTCTAGCAATCAAAATCATGAAGTTAATGATATGCAAGTGTGATTGATTATAATGAATATAGAAGGTAATTAAGTTTTAGGTTTTTGAATTTTAGGGAGATGAAATGTGTAAGTGAAAGGGTAAAATGGGAGAAAAATGGGAGAATGAATTACATCACGCGTGTTTAAAGAGAAACCGAAATCAAGTCCTTTACCCCGTTAGTCATGAGAGTTTTGATTTTTATTGGCGTTATTTCAGGTTGGTGCCTCACAACAAAGTAAGCAAAAGTTTAGGTGTCTTTTAACAAAATACTCAATCGCAAAGTGCAATTGCAGTCTGTTCCTGAGTCAGGAAATAAGTGAATTATGCAATGAAATCAAGGAAAATACTGATGCCAAATATTCTGTATGAATCATGATCAAACTCAGGGCAGGTTGAACTTGCTCATGAATAATTTGGGATTAAAGTGAATCAAATATTGGAACCTAGGAAACTAATGATGCCACATAGGCAAAATGGCAAATACTTCCCAAATGACAGGTAGCATGAAGTTATGTTCAGAAAGATACAATTAAGAAAAATCTGTTTGATGTGAGCATCAACCCATAATAACGCACATTCTTTGATTTTCATGAGATGAATTTCAAAGCTGTACAAATACCCTGAGGCCAAGAACAAATCCTTCTACATCCTGCTTCTTGGCTATTTTCTACATTTTCCAAATACCGTCAACTAAATTCAAATCGCAAAAGAAATAGACAGGGCAATCAGGTGAGGACTTCGCCACATTATGCCTGATTCAGAGGAATCAAATAGTCATGGATAATGTCCTTGCGTGCTGTCTTATTTGTCATTTCCAGAAGTTTCACAAAAAAAAAAAGTAAAAAGAAAAATGGGAAGCAAAGATTTTAAATAAGCTAATTAAAGAAACAGAAACAAAAACAAAAAGAAGTATCCCACACCTGCTCATCCGGAGATCCAAATGACAGGCACTGCACAAGAACTTGTACAGCGCCATCTTTAAGTGCAACATCAACGGGAGGTAGCTCAGATCTGGATAATAGATGTCTTAACTGGCGTAAGGCATTAATTCTCTTCTGTTGAGCACCCTTTTCCCTGAAATCAAGGAAAAATAAGGAATTGACTAAATGGAAAAAAAAAATGTGATCAAAGCTCAGAGTATCCTTAAGGAGAACCTAAATTCAATTAGGAAAATATTATCCCATGTATCCATGTATCGCCTGTTTTTACGAGGTAGTAGGTACTAAGATTTAATTAAGACGTCAAGGCATGAGGCCTTTATAATGCATGGAAATTGGAAGCTAAGTTGAAGTTAAGAGTGTAACGCGTCAAGGTACCAAATAATTTTTCAAACTGCCCCGTGATCGGAAAAAGTCACATGAATATCAATTTAATACAGTAGAATGAACAGTCCGTCCCCAATCAAAGACTGTTGATGTGAAGCAAAATAATAGATCAGAAGTGCACTACAAAATGATAAAATGAAAAAATCAAGCCAAAACCCTACATATGTAATCTCTAGTGAAAATAACCTCAGTTCCATCTCAATAACTCAAAGGCTGTCGAAACACTGGCAAATGTTTCTGACACAAAGTCATCTTGACCTTAAAACTATTCAAACAGCCCCATTCAAAATCACAAGCCAGTAGGCGATGCAAACATTTTCAGTTTATAGATACGGATTTCAACAGACATTCAAGTGTGGGTAGGCAGAATCACTAGGACAAGCATTTCTGCTACAATATATCTTCTACAGGAACTAAAAGTCCTCTTATGATCAGAGGCCTAATGAATTTTCATTTCTACATCTCTGCTAGTTGACGAGTGTTTCAAAAAGTATACTTATCACATCCCAACAGCCTTTAGGAAGCAAATATAATGTCGAAACCTCAACATACATCAATGTCATGATAAGGAGCTGAATGTATCGTATTCGTGTATATAAATCATATGTATATTTTTGCTCACCCCTATATATAGGCAGTCATAGGTGGATGTAGATGGTTGAAGAAAGAGGCGAGAGAGGTATAATTACCCCCATATGAAGGCAAAAGGTTTGCATTACTTAGTGAGGAGGTGGGTAATTACTTCCCCCTAATAGAGAACATATTGTACTATCTTTCTCATTTTCATTTCCTAATACTATCCCTTCCCTCCATTTTGTTCATTTTAGCTAATTACAAACAAGCCCTAAAGATGATAATTAAAATCAGATCTGCCATTGGTTCTTATCTATGACCAAAAGTCGTATCCAATATGGATATGATATATGTAAAAGATATGTATAATTTAAACCATATCGTACACATATAATTTAAAGCTTATTGTGTTCTCTACATCTCTTGAATGCATATTTGTGACTCTTAAATATGTTGCCAGTATGGCAATTCCACAGTTTCCATTAAGGAAGAGAAGAAACATGCCTAATGTAGGGTTGAAGAAATATTTTTTCTGCAAAGCTAAGAGACTTTAAATAACTACTTAATTCTGGTACATTCTCGCACTTTGATTCAAATGCTCAACCAAGGTCCATTTTGACCACTGATTTAGCTGAGCACATGTAATAATACAATGTAAAACTATTTTTTTTGTTAATAGTAAGTTCTCTTCTCAAGATATTATCTCAGAAATGTCATAATTAGTCCAAGTTTTGATAAGGTTAGTCAACTAGACATTGTTGACCACCAACGGCAAATAGAAAGAATGTAAATGGGATGGAATTAGTAACGATTAGTTTCTAATAATTAAAGATAGCAAGGAGTGATACTCCCTCAAGTGATTAAAATCCAACAAATCTTCTGTCTGAAACATTCAAATTAATCTATTACAATTTGACTGCGGGTAAAGGTTTACTCCGAAGGCCTAATATACACATCTGATTCGAGTGTAGGCTGCATTCTTCTTTCACATATTTTCTATCTCATAAATCTTTGTCCGAAAGCAAAAGTTGTGAGATCGAGTGAAATTGAACGAGTATTAAGGTATGTAACATAAGTACATAGCCACAATTGCAACTTTACCGTGTTGAATGCGTCAACCATTCTCATGGCATCACTAAGGTGTTTCCAAAAGGATAGGTCCTTAGGCAATGGACACAACTTTACCTCTATTATACCAAAAAGGCTATTTTGAATAGAACATCCCTAATGAGAAACTCAACTACAAAGTAATCAACACTTCGCATGAAGAGGGAAAGTTTGAGGGGTTTTCCATAAATCAAAGTCGAAGCTTCACTAACCAAACTACAGCACAAATCAAAATAAACGAAGTACAAACAACAAGGCACAAAACACACATACTGATAAGAAACAGCAGCCTTCAATGCTTCAACAGCAGAAGTAGTCTGTGCATCCAAAAGTGACTGATCCTCTTCATGCATCATATCATTGTCAAGCGCAATGCCATCATCACCACCAATCCCTACCCGGCAAAGCCGCTTTGTTCGCATGAACGCCTCTCTTCTTTCTTTAGCTACACTAATTGCATTCTGTCGTCTACGCTGGGTCGCCAGGTTCCCAACTGAAACCATGATTCGCTACCAGCGTGTTAAAACAGTAGCGGTGAACACTACCATCAAAGGAATTTTAGAGGCTGAGATTAAAATGTCACACTGACACTGAGTAAAAAATTCAACCCACCTCAAAGAAATGTGCTTAACCATAAACGCACCTCAAAAATGATGCAATGCCGAAGTAACTTTTTATTTCAACAATCATCTTTGTATTCTAAATTTCCATTACACTTGATTAATGGGTAACCCACTAAATAATACTATAGGCTAAAATCGAAAATCGTAAACCAAACCGATGACCATGGAGGCCCTGTTGATACACAAGTCACAATAGCATCTCCCCCCACTTAATATTTCATCAATCTCCCAAAATGGTGAAATATTTATCACTGATTATTAGGCGAGACGGTTTTGAATAGCTGTATATTGCTCTTCCATCCTTAAGTTTATCCTATATCATTAGAAACTAGCGCGGTTTTTGTTTTTCTCTGATTAAATTTAACCCAACAGGTTAGACTAAATGATAAAATTCTCACCCAAAAGTTTTCAGAGGGAGCTTGCAAACTACTGATATCATTTAAACCCCAATTTCAATTCTCACCCAACAGGTTAGACTAAATGATAAAATTTGTACTCCCAATTTCAATTGCTCAGACGGTGTACTCCCAAAATACAATTTTCTAAAACGAAGTCTTCGAGATGGAGGTCCGCCATGGATTCAAACCCCTCAATAGCCTTAGCCTTAATTAAACTAAGCAAAACTGAAACAAACAACACTTCCCAAAAACCGAATAATTCCTTCATTAAATTCAATATTACAATGATTATGAACATTACAAGTAAGAAAAGGTTACAGAAAGCCAAGAAATAGGGTTTTTTAACCGCAGAAATATCAATAACAAAATGAAAATGAAAATAAAAAGAGAGTTGAATACAAAGTGAGAAAAATGAAAGGGGTTTATGAGGAAATACCAGATGATTTAATGGGGTCTCTTTTGTGAGAAGCCAAGCTACCTTCTTCTGACATGGTTCGTCCTTTTTTTTTTTTTTTTTTGCAGATATAACCAATACGGAGTATTTTTCTGCAAATTACCGAGAGTTTGTGTTGGAAGAGGACGGACTAATTTCTGAAAGTTTTTATGCTTTTACGACTCGGAGAGTCATACTTGACTTACTAATTATAACGCCCTAATAATATAATAACATAAATAGAAACTTAAGATAGATAGTAATCGCCGAGTGACTGCCGTATGTTGGCAGAAAGCAAAATGGGCACGAGATTCTTCATCCACACAATCTGCATGGCTGATTGGCTGGTAGCTTGGTAGCTTCCGAGAGCCATCGGGACAACAGTGCTAACCCGTGACAAGAACAAGACATACTTATGCCGCGAGGACGTAGAAAGAGAAAGGGAGAAGCAAGCAGAGAGAACATGCTTCTTAGGGATAAGCATCCCATGCGTCTTGGTGATTGAACGTGATAGACACAAACCCAACAATCACTTAAGAAGCTCAGACAAAAGACGTAGCAAGACCCCCTCAATCATTCCTTTTACCGAAATCGCCACAGGGTCCAAGACAAGGGCGAATCCAACAAGAATCGGACAGCAAAGCGTATTATTATTATGATTATTATTTTTATTATTACTAAACTGTACCATAAAACAACTAATGGATAAAAGGTAAGACGACATAAAATTAGGAGACCACCGCACCCAAGCCAACCATAACCACAACCATAAACCACAACATTTTTGTCCAACCAACAAGGAAGCTTTTAAACACCCGAGGATAAGGAGCAAAAAGCCAGGCGAGACAGGATCAAGGAACTCAGAAACCACCAGAAAACGGACATCACCACCAGGAGAACAACGCCCAACGAAAAAGGTCCAATTTTACCAACAGACCACCTCAAACCCGACTCTACAAACTCAAACTTTACCCCAACGAAACCAAAGAAGAGACATCACTCACCCTTAACAACACCACTAGGGATTAGACTCCAAAACATTCAGAGAAACAACCCCGATAACTTACAGCAGGAAAGCTACAAAGGCCACGGAGAGACCAGACACATAAAAACAGAATACTGAATCTGACAGGTGGGGAAGGGCGCGAGGAGGAGGAGAACACCATGTCAGCTTGACTAAGGACCGGCCTACAACCAAAACAAGCCAAACAAGTGAACAACCAATATATAGGTTCAGATCAGAAGAGGTGGGGGAGGGGAACACCTCCACCGATCCCAGGAGAACTCTGCCGGCGTCGGCAAGATCATCCTGGCGACCACTGTTGGATTTATGTCCTTAGTTCAATTAAGATAACCCGGTTTATATTCTAATTAACCGTAACGTTTTGTTAGAGGCCGCTTACGGGCCGAGTCTTATAAATGTTATAATACTCGTGTAGAGTTAAACGGGCCCGTTGGGTCGCATACAAGATAAACATGGTGTTTCCTAATTACAGTCAGACTGGAATAAGGAAACAGAGCTTTAATTAGTTAAGGCCCAGCTTTGGTAAGTATTAGAGTTTTGGTAGGCTTATTGGTTTTACTCTCCCTATATATATATATATATATTTGCCACGGCCACTTGATTCGCCACGTGATTATTTGTGGCAAAATACCAGATAATTCATGGCAAAAAAAATGAAATCTTGCCACGATTTAGTTTTTCCCGTGGCTATTTATTTGCCACGGCCACTTGCGCCGCGACCTAAATTTCCGTGGCAAAGTGTTATAGCCACGGAAATTTAGTACTTGCACCACGAATTTTGTCGTGGCGCAAGTGACAAATTGTAGTAGTGTTTTCAGGAAAAAAGTGTTGTTGTTCCTGTAGTGCAGAGGAATATAGTACATGTAATGCCAGATAAAATAGCACATAGTACATTACATGCAAATCCTGTCTACTATTACAGCAGTAAATTAAATTTACACAAAAAATTTCAAGATGTTTCTTTTGTAGCTCCATAGTTTTGTGCAGCTAGGAAATGTAAATAACTGTGTGCATTGTTTTATATTAGATGCCCGACACCATAACACGAATTTGGAGTGAAACGAACAAGGGCCCAAGACTCACTCAAGTCACACGTTCACTCCAAATTCGTGTTATGGTGTCGGGCATCTAATATAAAACAATGCACACAGTTATTTACATTTCCTAGCTGCACAAAACTATGGAGCTACAAAAGAAACATCTTGAAATTTTTTGTGTAAATTTAATTTACTGCTGTAACAGTAGACAGGATTTGCATGTTGTACTATGTGCTATTATATCTGGCATTACATGTACTATATTCCTCTGCACTACAGGAACAACAACACTTTTTTTCCTGAAAACACTACTACAATTTGTCACGGAAATTTAGGTCGTGGCAAATAAATAGCCACGGGAAAAACTAAATCGTGGCAAGATTTCATTTTTTTTGCCACGAATTATCCCGTGGCAAAATGTATGTATTTTGCCACAAATAATCACGTGGCGAATCATTTTGTGGCTTACATTTATCTTGCCACGAAATAAAAATTTTAGATAAACGTACAAAAAATAAATTTTGCATAATTAACTTTATTGAGCTATGTTCTTTCTTTCTTTTATATCTTGAACTTTTTTTAGAACTTTCTTTTATGTAATAATATTAATCTAATTTTTCGGAATAAACGCACTAAAATATTTGAAAAATATTGTGTATCTCAAAAACATATTTTCACTCTAGTTTTTAAGAATGAAGTTGTAACACTTGCGTCATTAACATATAAAATAAAATCATACGATAATTTTTCTGAAATATTTAAGTATTTTAATGAAAAAAATTAGTTTATATGCATATCATAGTGAATTTGAAAAAAAAATTATAGAAAGGTTAATGAATATCTTTGATTAAATATTTAAATAGTGATTGTACCAAAATAGAAAACATTCTGAAATTATTTTATAAAACACATATGACGATAAAATTATCATGTATTACGTATCAATTTATGTTATCTTTATTATGTGAAATATTAATTTTGATTTAATATGATTATACTACAATTTTTTTTGCCACAGGATAAATGAGCTTATTATCATATATTATTAGCTTATGTTATCGTTATTTTAACTTTAATTTAATATGTTTAGACAAGAATTTTTTTTGCCACGGGATAAATGAGCTCGTGGCAGATAATCACTTGCGTCACGGGTAAAGTTATAATCGTGGCTAAATAAACGTTTTTGCCACGTTTATAATTTTTTCCGTGGCGCAAGTGATTATTAGCCACGAAATGTTTCTTCCGTGGCATAAAATTTTCCCGTGGCCATGTAAAATAGTTTTTCTCGTGGCTACATGAAAATTTGCCACGTTTCACGAATTTCCGTGGCATAAATCGTGGTCCAAGTGATCAATTATTGTAGTGTGTTTCTCGAAGCATAAACTACCAAGGCCAAACTAAACCGACTCGAGCGGGATTTGGATCGGTATGACGAAATGCTTAAGAATGACCAAATGATTTGAGGCGAGAATCTAAAAATTAAAGAGAGGTGGTGTTGTTGAACAATTGATAATTCTGTTGTATATGTTGAATTATGTTGTTGGGACTTTTTTTTTACAAAGTGTAACGCAGTACGGACTGCTGAGTTATAGTTGAATTTTATTGTGTCATTAATAACCTTGCAGCCAAAATATACCGCATCTCTTTTTTTCTCGATGTTGTGCGAGGCTTATTTGTCGCCCAGATGAAAGTCGACTTTCAGCATATTCAATATTACCATGTTTCTAGAAATTTATCGACTCGAATATAAAAGTGGATATGATCAACTAGAATCGACAAATTTCCAATGTCTGTGATATTATACTGTATAATATTTAGATGGAATTTGTAGATGATTTACTCGTCTTTTGCAAGGGTCATCTTCCTTCTATGATGATGCTATTCAAAGAGTTCATAGAGATTTCAGAGGCATCTGGTGTGCAAATAATGCTGGTAAATCGAACTGTTATTTCGATGGGGTTCTGGAAAATGTTTTTGCGGAATTGTGGATACCCATATCCGTACCCTCCCAAACAAAACCCTGTGATGTAACACGGACTTTTATTACGCATGCTTTAACGTTGACTTAAACGGTTCTAACTAATGTCGAATTCATTTTGAGTCGTTTGAAATGTTAAAATGATTTAGGTCACCTTACATCGCATTTAAATAACGTTCATTTTGTCCATTTGGAGTCTAGCTAGGTCCTTGTCCCGCTTCATTTGGCATGAGCTTCGCATTTGCACTACAATTGGCCCTTTTACATTAACAAGGTCTGATTCAGCATTCCTAAATTCCTAAATTTAGGCCCGGTAGCTAAAACCGCTATTTAGCCCCCTCTTACACAAAATACGGCTTCACGTCTTACCTTATTCCACAAAAACTATGCAAATACACCCTTTTTACATTTTCGTGGCTCGGCCCAATCGAGCCCAAACCCGCCTTTGGCCCTCACTCCAAAGCCCTCAACCCTCTAGAAGATCATATTAGGCCTTCTTGGAGCACAAGCAAAGAGATTTGGCCGTATATTTCCAAGATTTAGCAATCCGGATTAAGGAAATACGAAATCTTGAAGTTAAAACCACACCAATGAATAAACAAATTTTTATGCGGCCAGTGGCACAAACCGCATAAGGCTATGCGGTTTGCCCACCAAACCGCATAAGCCTATGCGGTTTGTCAGGGTGGTTTTTAGCCCTGTTTTCCTAATTTCCCTCGGCTATTCTCCTATATATACACCCCTATACCCGACCTCATAACACACAATTGACACAAGTTTTCCACACAAGAAAACCCTCTCTTCTCAAAACCTCTCTTCCTAGTTTTAGCACCCACACTTGGGTCCCACAAAATATACCGTCTAGCACGGTATACACCCTAAATACATCCACAAAAGCCTCAAGCACTCAAATCCTTGAGTTCAACACACCATCTCGTGTTGAATTCATCCTCCTTTCAAGTTCAAGAAGCGAAGCTCTGCCCAGATCTGAAGCGTCAGGACAAGGTAGGTGCCGATCCACTTGGATCAAAGCTTTTTCTTATTTTCTATGGACTAACAAAGGGGACTACACTTTAGCGCCCCCCCCGGCTTTGGCACCCGAGCGCGCTTGCCTTCCAAGTGTTCTTATTACTTCGGGTACACTCCATATCCGATGACACGCCAAAGTCGCATAAGCAACCGACCTTATAAAATAAACCAATGGACAATTGAACTTTATTTTATTTGTATGCATCTTGCACCTTCTTATTTTGCATTAAAATCAACTTAAACAATGAATTCAACCTTTAACTGAACCGTATTCGTTAACAAGTTAAACATGCTAAACTGAGGGTTTTAATCAATCTTTTTGCATCTGCATCTGCATTCTTTTACAAACTTATCGCACTTGTATGCGTAGCGATAACATTAGCTCAAATATCATCTTACAAGGATTGTTCTAGGTCAAGAGAGGCTATTTTTACATAGGCTTTTCTAAAAGGTTTTCATAAATCATTATTTGAATTAACTCTTTTTCTAAAGTACCTCACTTGAATCCAACTGGTTTCACAAGCCTTAGATCTAGGGGTGTCGGCGTGCTCCAAAGTCTAGGACATGTTTTTAACTTAGAACATGGTAGCGAGTTCCTATTTTCCGCGATAAATAGGTGGCGACTCCATAACAGCTTCTTAAAGGTTTTTCCAACTTAATCTTTTAACTTTAAAATCCGCCCTTAAGCAAGACGCAGAGTTGGGTCCGATCCGGGTTCCACAGTTTGGCGACTCATTTGGGAGATCTTATTTTTAAAACTTAAAACTAGCTTTTTCTTTTTAAAAATAAAGAGGTGAAACTTGAAAGCCTTGAACAATCCAAGTATACATATTTGAGCTATGCACATTCGTTTAGAGTCCATTCCTTTTGGAATCTAGGCACCCTTTGCACCCTTGAGAGGTGGTTCCAACACGCAGGCTTGTCCACTCGATAAAGCACGTGCAGGACTAACTTTCCTCTCTCCCCTCCACGGCTTGTCAGAACGATTATCTCGACCGCCTGCGGTTCTCTAGAAAACCTATCGCCCGGCCAGAAGGAAATAGAGGGGTTAAGTATCTGCCAAAGCGTACTCGAGGTAGTTGGAGGTGTACCCGACTGACCCTTTTTCACCCTTTTTGAGTCATACGTACAAGTTCGAGGCCATGCACTCCATGGTCCCTTTTCAAAACAAGCATATGCATTCATATCTTCGAAAACTCGCTTAAACGTTTCAAAGATAAATGAACCTAACATCTAACATCTAACACCTTTTCAAACAAAACTATCGCGAATTTTTGAAACAAGCTTTTTCAAAACTTCCTTTTTCACTAACAAGCAAAAACCCGAGCAAGGATTAAAACCCGAGCTCGTGGATTTCAATCCCCTAGGCCATACGGCCTAGACTCCGTTTTTAACATCCTCGACTCGACTTGCTCGAGCCGAATCCTTTCTCGTTTACACATCCGATCTCGAACTCACCTCGGTAAATCGCCGATATCAGCTCGACGGGTGCAAAGCAAAACCTTTTAACATCGAGACGAGATGTGCGCACGCATCCTCGCCTCAAAAGCTTCCCTTAGCAAAACCTTTTTCGAAAACCTCCTTTTTCAAGCTTAAAAGAGCTTTCTTAACAAAGAAATGAGCTAGAATGAACACTTAAAATCAACGTTGGTCTAGTAAAAATGCAAATCTAACCCACACAACCTAATTCATTCTCAACATCCTCGACTCGACTAGCTAACCATCCTCGAGTCGAATCCTTTTCATGCATCTAGACTCAAGCCCTTAACGATGAACCGTTAACATGGGCTCGACAAATGCAAAGCCAACACTTTTCAACACCGAGATGACATGCTCACACCTATAGTCACCTTAAGAGTCACTAGGCACAACATTGCTCCTAAAGCAATACACTCTCATTTTTCAACTAAGCTCTTTTCAAAAGTTTCTCGCTTTTACAAGACAACCAACAACATTCTCATTTTAAAACAAGCTCTTTTCAAAAATACCCTTGTTTCCTACAAAACAACCAAAGCTTCTTCATTTTGAAACAGTCACGTTTCAAAATTCTTTCAACTTCGAAATAAATGCTTTTCGAAGTTCTGGGTCGAACCAAATAGTTCTCCACTATTTCGATTCAACCCACTAGGCATCCCTCACGAATCACTCGGGAATAATCACTACATTCCCGAATCTTTTCAAAACACGAATGGACTACATGGCCCTAGGCCATCGTAATCTATTTATCCCAAGGATTTTCATAAAGCAAAACCCAAGAATCTCATCACATATTCTTGGAGACTTTTCATTTTGGGCGGCTCGCAGCCCTTCACTTTTTTTTGAAATAATCTTTTTCAAAATTTCCGTGTCGAATCAACTAGTCTATACCTAGTTTGATTCAACCCAATCGTAAATCCCTTCAACCATCCAGGAATAATCACTTCATTCCCGAGACCTCTCAAAAAGCCAATGGATTACATGACTCATGGTCATTGTACGCCAATTTCTAACAAGACTTTTTTTCAACTAAAACACTTTACAAATCTCTTCAGGCCGAACGGCCCAAAGTCGACTCATTTTAGCAAAAATCATCCTTTTCAAGCAGACAAAACCCGAGAATGGCCAAGCCCAATCTCGCAAACTTTTCATCGGACCAAATGATCTTGGCCCAATTCCTCTTAAGCAAAACACGTGGACGTGCAAACCCGTCCATATCCCACCTTCACATTTTCGACCCAACTAGCTTTTCGCTATCATAGGTTCACTCCAAGCAATCTACAACCGGCCCACAACGACATACCGTTAACTTGGGCCAATCACACTCTTCAAGGTCAAGCCAGAAACGTGTCAACACGTCTCTAGTTCAAACACTTTCCAAACCTTTTGTCAAAATACGACGAGCTACTTTCACAAAATCCTTATCACGTTTTTGAAATAACCTTTTTCAAAAATCCTTCCTTCGAACCAAATGGCCCATAGTCATGACGGTTTGATCTAGACAAACAGTCTCCTCAAAACACCTGAGAGTAATCACTTTATTCTCGTGACATTTCCAAGATATAAATGAATCACATGACCCACAGTCATCGTAACCCATTTATTACAAAGCATTTTCAAACCCGAGAATGATAACCCATCCTCGTGGACCTCTTATTGAAAACAAAAATCAATCAGCTCACGGCTTTTTAACACCCCTTTCAAAATAAACTTTTTTTCGACATCCATGATTCAAAATGGCCTACCGCCATTTTAATCCAAACATCTCTTTTCACAAGACAGCAAAACCTAGGAATGAACTAGCATCATCCTTCACGGTTAGACCAAGCACCAAGAGTCGCCTAATCTAACCCTTCTTCAAACCAAATGTATGAAAACAATCGTCTTCATCACATTTTCAAACATCCTCGATTCGATAGCCTATCGCTACCCCGAATCGACTCACGTCCTCATCGTAATCCAATGACAAGCCTATAACGACACGTCGTTAACACGAGCTTATCGGATTTGATTTCAAAACGCCTTTTACATCGAGCCAAAATGTGACAACACATTTTGCTCATCAAAACATCCTGCTTTTCGCCGAAAACAAAACTTTTGCAAAATCAAAGACAAATCTAAGTATGCATGAGCCAAGTCCCGACGCGAGCATCAACCCCATCCGAGACTTGGGCGTCCCGAGCACCCAAATGATTTAATCCATCAAGGCGCCACCGACGATCTCACGGATCTCCTCAAGAAATTCGAGTCTTTTCAATACGGGTCGAAGTTTTTAAGCATTGAGTCAACCTCTGTGGTCTAGGGCAATCGAAGTCTTGACGTATGACATTTTTAACAAATCGATAAAGGAATAAGTTTGCCTACAACCCAGCTTCCTTTTTACACACTTTTCCCATAAAAAACACAATTCTACACCAACATACATCGCATCCCAGGAACAACTATCCTAGGGAGATCTAGGCCGGGTACGAAGGTCCAGGTCAACAACTAAATCAAGGACACGAAGACAAGAAAGCTTCCGACGACTAAACACCTAAGGTTCACTAGTCTGCTTGTGGTCTACTACTCATTGCTTTTGGAGGAGGATCCATTAATTTGGAGCTCCACGGTGGTCATGAATTTGATCGCGACCAAAAGTACGAGTATTCCCGGATCGCCTCCGCTGCACTCGATCGCGTGCCTAATAAGCAAACGAACTTGTCGAGGAGCCCTAAGTGATAGACACACGATCACGAGTGACCACCGAGCCACAGAGTTTAGCAAGGTCCGAGCTCAAGCCCAAGCCACATAGGGCGTACGATATTCTCAAACCAAACGGGAATACAAAGAACAAAGATCAAAAACCAAAGTCACCAAAAAGCAAACGTCTCAAAAGCTCCGGAACAAGGGGCAAAACAACTAAGCAAAAGTTTAAGAAGTCAAAAGCTCAAGAAGTCAAAAGCTCAAGAAGTCAAAAAGCTGAAGAAGCCAACAAGCTTAGAAATCAATAAGCGAGGGGCCGAAACCCCAAAGGCAGGAAGTACCGAAGCCCAGAAACGAGTGGCCAGGTCCTTGAAATTCCAAACAGAAGTAGCAAGCAACCAGCCTAGATCGACTAAGGAGAACCTACCCTTAGGATGCAATTATCAAGGTCAACACATAAACACCCCTTTTGGACCGGCGAGTCCTTAAACACGCACCTTTCCACAAAATGAACACCCCTTTTGGACCAGCGGGTCCTTAAACACGCACCTTTCCACATAAACACCTCTTTACTAAAACAAACACATCCCTTTCGGAACTACGCTAGGTTTGATTCCGTACCAACGGATACGTAGGCCGCTCTCCCGAGCTCAACCAACCTTTTACAAAAACCCACAAAATATTCCCCGTCCAAAGCTTTCCATGCTAAGGATGTGTCCACAAAAATTCACAAAAGGCAAACTATTTCTTTATCGAGGCGACTAAAACGAATTCGTCAAGGCAAAGTTGTCATAGACTTAGGAGTAGTATCGCTTTTGGTCTAACATTGTTTTGCAGGAACAACAGCATCCCACCGCAGACAAGCAAGCACCATTGAGGGCTCCACCAACGCACGTGTTCCCGAATATGACATCCATGCAACCGTCGAGTCTCAAATCACGCATACGATTCGTTTCTATTTCGCAAACTTTTCGGCATTTTACGCATCGAGTCACACGTCGAGTCAATCCTCTTCCAATCAAACAATCTAGCGACATTTAAACCGCTCCTTTCAAAAACTCTCCAGTCTTCAAACGCCTCCCACCTGAACGACACGCTTTTTCAAACTTACACGAGGCAATGCACCCTCAAACTAGGTAATCACCTTTCAAAATTAACTCAATACTCGAGTTAATATGAAAGCACTTTGCAATTCACTTTTTGCAAACACCCCCTTTCGCAAACAAAATGTACCTTTCGAAAATGCATCTCAAATCCTTGAAACGCATCTCGAATCTTCGAAGTCTAAACTTTGCCAAAATTTAACTCGGCACTCGAGTTAATACATTTTGAGTAACAGCATTCTTCGAATTTAACTCACTCGAGTTAACACATTTTAAACAAAAGCTCTATCGAACTACGCCGGTTTGATTCCACATTCGTGGATACGTAGGCAGCTTACGCAAAGCACAACCGAACCTAACGCTACATCCCACTCCGTGTTGTCATAAGATTCTACCGAAATCTCATCCTCGACAACTGAGGGCTTTTCAACCTTTGCACTCAAGTAACCCTCTACGGTCTTCAGAACTCTAGCTCAAGCCTACAACGTCTAACACCCCTTCATCTTGCATGAAGCCTTACAACCAACATTTCTAGCGTTCATTTCGACAACTAAAATGAATCTTTTACAAAAATGATTTTTCAACAAAAAACTTTTTAATCCAAGCATCCCAATCGGGAATCATTTTGCTTTCAAACCCAAGCCTACTAACTACGCAGGTCCACGGAAGCACAACACAACACGGTTTAAAGACAACGAAAGCAACTACAAGCTCAAGCCAAGTTACAACGAACAGTCATGTAATGAAGGGTTCACACAATCCTTATTACACAAGATCACCAGGACAACTACGGGTAAAGACGACGGTAATCCAAACACCATTCTCTTCACTTTGACTCAGTTTTCACTCAAAACTTAGTCAAACTCGAGGGGGTTATCCAAAAGACTCCTCCTACCAATGCACATCCTGCACCCCACTTTGACTTAGTTTTCACTCAAAAACTTAGTCAAACTCGAGGGGGTAATCCAAAAACACCCTTATCCTAACACCTAACAGCCTTCTTCACATAGTTTGACTATCGTTATACATCATAACTCAGTCAAACTGGGGGCTCACATACACCCATCCTCAATATCACGAAAAATGGCACGAAAAATGGGATAATTTTTCGCATTTTTCGCATACACCCACCTGGGGGCTCACATACACCGACACCATTACCAAGACAACTGGGGGCTGACGCTTCCCATCAAGAATCAAAACCTTCACAACGAAAAATGGGATAATTTTTCGCATTTTTGAAGACACCCTTGCTATAAATACCCACATCAACATATGCATCTACGGTTAAGCGACACCTCCAGAACCGCTACAAACGAGCATGCACGCTACAAGCATAACACTTTCATGTGCGCATCAAACAAAAAGCACCAAACACCCTAACACATCCAAGAAACGTCCCGTACGTCCAAACATCAAGCCACTCATACAATCCCAAGCACCTACACCCCAAGTCCGAGAGGCATGTATCAAGTGACTCCAAACGAATCACCAGATACCACGTCTCATGGTCAAAGCAAGCTTAAAATCAAGATTTCGGAAGGAAAATCGCGAGTTTGAATTTTTCCGGATTTGAAACCGCGACATGTGCGAATGAGTTCAAGCTCAAGTCGCCAATTGATAAGAGATTCGGAAGAATCACTAGTCTACACGCAATTTCCAAAGCATGTTCTATTCCACGTTTTCTCCCCACTTTCGTTCATACACGCCAGCTTTCATGGTTAAGGCGTCACCTAAAGTCCGCCATATGCGCTAGCACATCCCGCTATGCCTTGGTTAAGGCGTCACCTAAAGTCCGCCATATGCGCTAGCACATCCCGCTATGCCTTGGTTAAGGCGTCACCTACAGTCCGCCATACGCGTGTATTAAGCCTTTAATACACGGTACAGAAGCAAAGACACGAACACCCTTCACGAGTCCTTACACCCTCTTACACGTCCCTATGGAGTATCACTTCCTCCCCATGGAGTCCACACACCAATACAGACATTTCCCACGGAGTCCAAGACATATCCTTCGACTTCCCTAGCAAATACACCTCTACAAAACATCCTGAACGAGTCATCCTTCGACTTCGGAGCATAAACACCAAGCATCTACATCAGCACATCCAGCAAGCCCAAGCAATTACACGGAGCAGTATACATGAGCACATACACCCTCCTCGGTCCATAATTCCCGGCGAACATACACCTGCACCCCTTACAAGACGAAACACCATCATTCTTCCACAAGACCAAACAACTACAACTACACCTACGCCTCCTACGAGACCATACCTATACACCCTTCCCCAAAGAAACTAGTACTTCTCCAAATAATACTACACTAAGCACTGCGCTTCCTACGAGACCTAGTACAACATCAACAAGCGGCATCAACATAAGCGACAGATCAAAGAATGTGTCAAGAAAGGCATCAAAGAACGACAACGGCACTACACGACAAACGAGCATTTACATCACCTTCTCCTCAACGAAAGGCAATCAACTGCAATAACTACACAGACATTGCATATCTCCTACGAGCCCAAGGATAAATACTCTACAAGATACCCAACTACAAGCACCCTCCAACTACATAGACGCTCCTCGGCGAGTTCAAGCACAAGTACCGCACATCCAAGCATTGCAACCTTTACAAATGCGCTCCTAGGCGAGATTAGACGTTCCTACACCCCAGCACTTCAACCCTTACGTATACGCTCATCGGCGAGACCAACGTTTACACTTTACATATGCACTTCAAATCCAACTTTACCTTTAACCTCACACATTACGCCCTTACACCTGCACTCTTTCACGAGACCACATGCTACATGAAGACACCAAGCACCAGCACCAAGCATACGAAGACAAATGAACACGTACGACGATATGACACGACGACGAGCATCACGAAGGCACTCTGCAGGCCGGCAGGCCCTTATAGCATGCACGGACCGCCAAGTCCTTAAAATGCGCACGTCCCTCCCCGCTAGCCCGCTCAAGTCCTCGCCTCACCCATGGACACATGCTTCGTTCACCGATCAGATCGAGACCGTAATGGTCCTGGATATGGTCGTGGAGTTTGACTAGCGCTCTAGTCCGAGCTCACCAAACCGGGGCTCTGTGGATACCCATATCCGCATTCCTCCCAAACAAAACCCTGTGATGTAACACGGACTTTTATTACGCATGCTTTAACGTTGACTTAAACGGTTCTAACTAATGTCGAATTCATTTTGAGTCGTTTGAAATGTTAAAATGATTTAGGTCACCTTACATCGCATTTAAATAACGTTCATTTTGTCCATTTGGAGTCTAGCTAGGTCCTTGTCCCGCTTCATTTGGCATGAGCTTCAGATTTGCACTACAATCGCCCTTTTACATTAACAAGGTCTCGATTCAAAGATTCCTAAATTCCTAAATTTAGGCCCGGTAGCTAAAACCGCTATTTAGCCCCCTCTTACACAAAATACGGCTTCACGTCTTACCTTATTCCACAAAAACTATGCAAATACACCCTTTTTACATTTTCAGGGCTCGGGCCCAGAACCGAGCCCAAACCCGCCTTTGGCCCTCACTCCAAAGCCCTCAACCCTCTAGAAGATCATATTAGGCCTTCTTGGAGCACAAGCAAAGAGATTTGGCCGTATATTTCCAAGATTTAGCAATCCGGATTAAGGAAATACGAAATCTTGAAGTTAAAACCACACCAGCGAGCCGAAACAGCTTATGCGGCTCAGGGCACAAACCGCATAAGGCTATGCGGTTTGCCCACCAAACCGCATAAGCCTATGCGGTTTGTCAGGGTGGTTTTTAGCCCTGTTTTCCTAATTTCCCTCGGCTATTCTCCTATATATACACCCCTATACCCGACCTCATAACACACAATTGACACAAGTTTTCCACACAAGAAAACCCTCTCTTCTCAAAACCTCTCTTCCTAGTTTTAGCACCCACACTTGGGTCCCACAAAATATACCGTCTAGCACGGTATACACCCTAAATACATCCACAAAAGCCTCAAGCACTCAAATCCTTGAGTTCAACACACCATCTCGTGTTGAATTCATCCTCCTTTCAAGTTCAAGAAGCGAAGCTCTGCCCAGATCTGAAGCGTCAGGACAAGGTAGGTACCGATCCACTTGGATCAAAGCTTTTTCTTATTTTCTATGGACTAACAAAGGGGACTACACTTTAGCGCCCCCCCCGGCTTTGGCACCCGAGCGCGCTTGCCTTCCAAGTGTTCTTATTACTTGGTACACTCCATATCCGATGACACGCCAAAGTCGCATAAGAATCGACCTTATAAAATAAACCAATGGACAATTGAACTTTATTTTATTTGTATGCATCTTGCACCTTCTTATTTTGCATTAAAATCAACTTAAACAATGAATTCAACCTTTAACTGAACCGTATTCGTTAACAAGTTAAACATGCTAAACTGAGGGTTTTAATCAATCTTTTTGCATCTCAGATCTGCATTCTTTTACAAACTTATCGCACTTGTACGTAGCGATAACATTAGCTCAAATATCATCTTACAAGGATTGTTCTAGGTCAGTAGAGGCTATTTTTACATAGGCTTTTCTAAAAGGTTTTCATAAATCATTATTTGAATTAACTCTTTTTCTAAAGTACCCTCACCCCGAATCCAATCTGGTTTCACAAGCCTTAGATCTAGGGGTGTCGGCGTGCTCCAAAGTCTAGGACATGTTTTTAACTTAGAACATGGTAGCAGGTTCCTATTTTCCGCGATAAATAGGTGGCGACTCCATAACAGTTCTTAAAGGTTTTTCCAACTTAATCTTTTTTAACTTTAAAATCCGCCCTTAAGCAAGACGCCGAGTTGGGTCCGATCCCGGGTTCCACAGGAATACTTGCTGTTAACAAGGGTTATTGAGATTCAGTAAGTCTTACCTATATGTCGTGTACTTAGTAGTTATTTACATTTTTCATAGTTGATGTTGCGTTTCCAAACATTTGCACTGCATTTCCAGTTAAATACACAGCAGTTCCATTGCGTTTCTAGCAGACTTGAATTAAACACAATTGATTCAAAGTCTTTGCAACGTGAGAATTTTATTTAATCTTGAAATTTTGAAAAAGTTTTCAAGTCCTCCCCCCCCCCCCCCCCCCCCCCTCCCTTGAAAATCGTATGACCTAAGTTCTGTAACTCATTTACCAACTTTGAAATTCTCTTAGACATGCTACTACATTCATCTTTACTCATGGTAAATGATTCATATTCCTGAGTGAGCATGCCTATTCTTTCTTTCCTAACTTGTTCCCTCATAAGCAATTTCGAGGGCATCCCAAAGTTCTTTGACATTTCAACATTTTTTTTTGCATCCCAAATTTCGAGGGCTAATAAGGGCATCCGTTTGAAAGTGCCATCACAAAACACTGTATTTTGCCGTTTGAAACGAGACTGAGGCCCCGAGTGTTACTCGTCTTCTACTATCGACGCCCATGGGGCCGGCTTGCTACTTGGGCGAAGCTGCTTCTTTCGCACTGCTCGAGACACTTTTTTCATGCCGAAAGACCCACATCAGACGATGTTTAGGGAGCCTACGAGAGAGGAAGAGGCGGAGGGCCTTCACCAGCACACCAGAGAGACCCTACTCCTTCCACACTTGCCTTGCAAGACCTCCATCAAGGAGGGCTTGCTCACCTGGCCGATCACTGTAAGTACAGTTTATTTGTCAGTCTTTGTTTAATAGGCTCAGGACACTAAGTTAGCACGTTGGGACTTGGAGTTAGCATGTCAATACGTAGATGATGAGCCTCTTCATGATCACCGGATGAGCGATCTCGTTTGAGGATGCGATGGCGTCTTTGAGGACTAGTTCTGACCCATATTTTCACTCGCTTTTTCGCACTCGGATATGATATCCAAATCTTGTACCTATCATTTTCACTGTATATATGTGGCTTGTGTGCCATTGCTCATTCTGTGTGGATTAGATATCGCTTGCGTAAGGTGCATAATGCGATTTTCAGCCGTTACTTTGGCGAAAATTAGCTCAATCTGTTTTTTTTTTTCAATTAAAAGCACATAAGGGTATAAATACGGGCAAAACCGGTACCAAAATAATAGTTATCACGAACTGAACTAGGAAATACGGGTTCGGTCCAAGTCTTGTACCTATCATTTTCACTGTTTTTTTTTCCAAGTCTTGTACTAGAGAATACATGAGGATACGCATTCTTATTTTATCTTTCCAAAATCTCTCTAAAACTCTCCTACAATATTAGCTATATTACTAAGTGTTAGTATTAATAATATTACATAATATCAAGATATTATTAGTGATTTCTAGCTCAAAATCACTAGTAATTTTTGGAGTTGTTCTTGGGTGCAATAAGAAGGAGGTTTCCTATTTTGAAAACTTGAGTTTTGGAGGATCATCCTTATACTAAGCTCAAGAAACAAACCGAGAAAGGAGTTCTCGTTTTGTGCCCATATTTTCTTATTGAAAGGTATAAATTTCTATAAACTAGATCTACAAAGTAAATTAGTAACTACATAGATCTTGCTCATCAAATTAGAGTAATTTGATTTAAACTAATAATGGATTAGTAGAGGTCTCGGAACCTGATACGTGCTATTTATATAGTCTTTATGCCCCCGATTCAGTCGCATTTAGCTGGCATTTAGTTGAGTTTATTATGACTTTATGAGCTATTTGCTATATTTCTCGATACTGCTGCCTTTTATTTACATTTTGCAGGTTTTGGTGGTTTGAGCCAAAACCCGAGACAATTGGAGCAAATACGAGACTTGAGACGACAAGACCAAGCTCGAGCTTATACGGAAGCTCGGGAAGACGAAACACAGGCCAAAGGACTAAAGGCCACGAGTTAAATTAGGCCCAAAGTTAAGAATAAGGCCCAAGCTGAAGGAGGAGGCCCAACCCAGCCTAGGGTGGCCGGCCGGTCTGGTGGACTAGCCTTGTCAATTTTGGCGCCGTTGCCGGGGAGACGGTTTGCTAGTTCTTGTTTTTGCTTAGTTTAGGTTTTTCTCCTTTTGTCTCAGGGAACTCTAGTTCCTTGAGACCGTTCTCACCGTTTCCTTTGAGTTATTTATGCGCAGGTCACCTACAGGTTTAGTCCCGTTTGATCCTGAACCTGAGCGCATTCTGCACCGCACGCCAGAATCTCTTCAAGGAAATCGCTGAGGCCTACGCAACTAAGAGCGTGCAAAGTTCAGACGAGGAATCTCGTGCGGAACAATCGTCCTGCGAAGAGGACAATATACACGTTGTTATTGATTTAGAGGAGCCAGTGACCATGCCAAAACTCTACAGTCACTCGGTACCTAAACCGGAATCCATTCCTGATGGATTCACGATGCCCGCTACCTTGACGGGCAACTTTGAGATTCGCCCCGCCTTCTTAAACTTGGTGGAGCGAAATCAGTTTGGTGGTTATCCCACCGAGGATCCTGGCCGGCACATGCAGGTTTTTACGGACTACTGTTCGACGATAAAGCAGGCCGGGATCACTCAGAATCAGATAAGAGAAATGCTGTTCCCTTTCTCATTAAAGGATCGAGCTCGTGAGTGGATCACGGACCTCGACAAGGAGGTCAGCCGGGTATTACTTGATCGAGGGGTTAGCTCTTGCTTTCTACTCAAAGTTTTATCCTCCTGAGCGCACCAATCAAATGCGCAGTCAGATTCAGGGCTTCAAACAGACGTACGACGAGTCGCTTGCTGAGGCGTGGGAAAGGTATATAAGAAGCTGATTCGGGACTGTCCTCATCATGGGCTGAACGATTGGCTCGTGATTATGATCTTTTAAAACGGGTTATACGCAGAAAGCCGCGTGTAACAACCTGGTTTTTAGTCGACTTTAATTACTAAGGCGGAAATTAATTAAGTCTTAAACCAGCGTTATTAATTATACAAATAACCCAAAATTGTACATTATCGTTTAAGAGTTGAATAAAACAACTCAAAATACGGAATTTAAAAAGAGTAGCGTCATATATATTACATTTCTCTCGCAACAAACTAAGGTAAAGCAATAAATATAAGCTGGTCCCGTCCCAAAATCCAGTCGTCCGGTCCACGCTTTTCCTGCACAATAAACTGTTGGGGGGATGCCCGCTGAGCGGACAGTGACTAGCTATGCTCATACTTACCCTCGATTTCAATTACTTTGGTTTAATATTATCGCTTTATAAACATAACATTATGATAAAAACATAAACATGCTTATTACATATAGCATATAAAGACATATAAGTCATAATAAGCATGCGGTTTAAAGCGATAAATCATATAAGCATGATATTCAATAATGAAGGCAAATAGCATACAATAGCATAGCAATAGAGTCACAATAATTCAATAACATTACAAGGCGATATCGGATCGCAATCAAACATACATATTGTATCATTCTCCTCATGCAGACTCGATTCAATTCAGAAAGTTGTGGTCTTTAGTTTTTGAAGATGGTACACACTCGTTCTCATTTAATCAAACAACACACAACACATACTGCTTACGAGCCTGACCACTGAGTAGGTCTTTGTACTCTGATCGATTGCATCTCACTTCCATAGTGCAGAGACTTACTCGACTCGTAAACCACGCCGAATACTATAATACTTGCATCTCATCCTCTAGTGTTCGAAATGATTCGAACTTCAGATACAATCTCGTCAAGTAATCTTTACGCAGGGTAAGAACGAATGCTAGTGTCGCGCCCACTAAGAACGAAACACGGCAAGGAGACAGAACTGTGAGATGACAAACGCAATAAGGTCACGGTGGCCCTGATAACTTTAGCGAAATAGGGGAATAAAACCCTAGTCTAGTACATGTACACTAGTATCCAATTTAAGAGTGGGCTATGCTATTCATAGAGCACCTTAACTCAGGATAAAACGACTATTTCCTAAAGCCTGACCCACTAAGAGTTGAATTTTTCATTATCTTGTACTAATGTGCTATACGACTTAAGGCAGAATCTGGCCAAGGTGATGCACAAAGCATAATATCACGGCTATACCACACTATTCGAGATGACACACTAATAAGGTCGAGATAGTGCCCGCTACAAGACTATCTTAACCCCACTTCACTCACGATTGACGTTCCCTTATCTGAGGCCCAAGCTTGACCTTTTATTTAACTTACTCAATATTCATTAGTTATTTGATATTTACATATCACATGTTACTAGACTCTCCTAGTCTCAGCGTCAAACGTTTTATTTGAATTGTAGGTTTCATATGATCACATAACACGTTCGTTTATTATTTGAAGTGTTGTTAATTATTAACATTTTTAAGTTTCTATATCGAAATATTTATTAGTATGTCCTATTTTATTTAAATATTTTTCAAACACTTTAAGTCATTTACTTATTTATTTTCAATTCTCTATACTTAGTGAAAATTTTAATTATTTTTAATATTTCACTATTCACTATTCACTGTATTTACTATTCATCGTATTTTACTATTCATCGTATTTACTATTCATCGTATTTTACTATTCATCGTATTTAACTATTCATCGTATTTAACTATTCATCGTATTTATACGCATTTTTATACTTAGATATTTTAGGTATAAAACTAAATCTTTTATTTCCTAAGTATAGATTTCTAGTTTTAAAGTCGTTAAGTTCGTTTTGTACTTAGGCGATTTTTGAAAATATTTTAAAGTCTAGTTTTAAAAATGTTAAGTTCGGTTTGTATTTAGTCATTTATGAAAATATTCGAAAATCATAGTTTTAAAAACGTTAAGTTCGGTTTATAAAAGGTGATCAATGATATTTATTTTAAAATAAGACTCGGTTAAATTTAGTCGTCTATTTATTTAAGTTAGTGATAGTATCGTGGATGATTCATTTATAGTCCGTATGTCCAAATTCAATAATCCAATAGCAAAGGTAGTATCACATGATTTAATTCATTTTTACAACGGTTAACATATTTTCATCGGTTTATAATAATTCATTTATAATTAGAACGATTTATACAAAAATTCAATTCTAATTACTATTTAACTTTAGTGACTTAGTGATAATTTCATTTTGGTCAAATTTAGTCAACAAAAATTAAAATGTCGTGTAGAACATATATAATACAAAATTAATTCTATTTCTTTTAATTTCTTAATTCAATTTATTAACTACTAATTAAATTATTTTAACAATTAAACTAAAAAGTGATAAAACAAATTTTAACCCTAAAATTAGCAAAAATGCCGTGAGCAACAATAGTAGTGTTCAAATTTTCATTTTTCGATTTTATCGGTTTTTAACTTAAAGTCTTTATATTTTGATTATTCTAATTATACTAAAACGATTTAAACTAAAATGAAATTTACTAAAAATTTCATTTATAATTATGAATAGTGTTTTTCAACACTTTAAATTTCTAACTTTTTAATCTAAATGATTTATGATGTTTAAATTGATTTATAGTATAATGCTAAGTGATATATAAAACAATAACTAATCATAAATACAAATTATTAACAAACATAAATTAAAACAAGATCAAAATGAGTAAAAATGATGAACATCAACATGAATATTTCAAGAACACATGTTTTGGCAAAAAATTTACCAAAGCCTAATTTATTGTGTTGGGGTTAAAGCGACCTTATCGTATGCCAAACTAAGAATTGTGAATGAAAACGCAAAGAAATGCAACGACGAGAACAACACGAGACACGAGAGTTTTTTGGTTACGCGGAAAACCCGATGTGGGAAACGACCGCGGGGGGAAGCTCTTGTCCCACCAACTATCCACTATTCAAAGAAGGATTACAAGATTTAGGGTGCTAAGGCACGTTATTTAGTACAAGACTTGCAGAATGATACTAAGTATTTGCTGTAAAAAGTGTTTAGAGTGTTTAGAGTGCTGTGGAATGCTGAATAGAGTTGGTGAATGTGGAATAATGTTGAATGCCTTGTCTTGAACCCTAACTCTTCTTTTATACATGCATCCTTGCTGATTTTGCTCCTAGTATTCCTCCTTCCATAACTGTCGTGGCCCCCTATTAAATAGGCCTTAATTGTTCCTTCTGCTGTAATGCTTCCCCCTTTCTCGCTACTTCCTTTGACTACCCGTTATGATTGAGATAGATCCGTTGGTGGGACTCCTGAGGGCCCTGTGCCCAGGGTCCTGCCCAGGGTCCTGAAATGTTCAGGGTCCTGGGCTAGGTGGGGCTCCTGGAGGGTCTTGCATGGTCAGGGTTCTGTGCCGTCTGGACCCTCGAAATACTCTAGATCCTGCCCAGGGCCCTGCGATGCCCAGGGTCCTGAGCAGGGTACTGCTGCTGACAGGGCCCAAACTGGGCCGGAAAATTTGGGCCCAACATTTGCCCCCAAAATTTCTTTCGTCCAGAGGTCTCGACTCGGCAGAATTTTCATTCTCAGATTGCTTTGCGTGAGTCCCTCATATTTCAACTTTGGCCGTACTTCGGCTGCTTCGATTTTGTTCGTGCTTGATACTTGGTGGATTGACGGTCTATTTTTCTTTTCCCTTCTTGGGTAGGCAACAATGACATGGAACGGAGGTTGCTGATATGGCGAAAGAGCTGCTGCAGGTATTTAGGTCGTTTCTGATGCCCCCGACTATATGGGTCGGACACCGAGGCGCCGCCGAGGATGTCAGAGCGATCGAGGGACTCAAACAGAGGAAACAATACCGCAAGGGTGAAAGCGACAATGTAAACATGGATCAGCTAAAAACACCAAACTACTGCAACTCGAAACATGTGAATAATCTATCAAGCTTATTAGGCGAATTTTCCCTTGACTTGGAGCAAGAGGAAGCTGACTTCCATGCTGCGTTCCCCCAGCCTCCAGATCTCAGCGTCCTGGTGGGCTTTGAGGATTCTGATGACGACGATCCTGCTGCATCTGCTGACTCTGCTGGTGAGGGTGGTGGCACCGCTGCTGAGGATGTTTCTGTCCTGGACGCCTCGGCTGAGGCACCTGATAAACAAGAGTAGCTTCCTGCGACGCTGTGGTCAATCGGTTAGTTTAAGACTTGAGTTCAGAACTGTTATTTTGGGGTAGCGTACCTTGCTTTGACGCTTGCACTTTAACATTATCTTTTGCTTGACATATGCGCTCAGGGTCCTTTGCTACGTGGGACCTTGCGTTATGATGATCGAAAATCATGGTGGCCAACCATGTTTTCACTTACGTTCGTTTGTAGCGCGCGTGTTTGTTTTGTATGCATGCTTTTAGAGTCGACTTAATGCCGGCCTGGAGTCTTGACGTCCAAGTGGGGTCATGTTTATCCCCGATGCCGAGCCTTGTAGTGGTGACTTCGGTGGTTCTGGAATCTGAGATGTCCAAGTGGGGTCATGTTTATCCCTTATCGCCACGCGCACGGAGTCCTCTCTAAGGAGGATAAACGTAGGGGCCAACCAGGCCTCACTTTTGCCCTAACATTTCAAAGATAGAAATAGTTTTAGAAGATTCGCAAAGTGCTTTTTGAAGTGATAAAGGAAATCGTTAAATAACTTCCAAAGAAACTTTTCCTTAAATTACATAAGTTTACAATAGCTTTGAAACGAGTTTACAAAGAAACAACTGCCTTCCAAACCAGGCTTTAGAAAATCAGGTGGGGCAAAAAGGAACCTGGGTGACGATGCTGGGAGCCTTGAAGTCCCTGGGGCCCTGAGCGCCCTTTAACGTTGCTGGGAGCCTCGAAGTCCCTGGGGCCCTGAGTGCCCTTTAAATGTAATATTTTTTGAGATGAAGGATGTTCCACGGATTGTGGATGATCTCCCCTTCCATGGTCATCAGCCTATAAGCCCCTCTTCCTACAACACTCTCGACCTGGTAGGGGCCCTCCCAGTTGTAGGCGAACTTCCCATTCATTTGGTTCTTGGTGATACGGAAAACCTTCCTGAGGACCAGATCCCCCACCTGCAGGGTCCTGATTCGCACTCTCCTGCCGTAGCTCTTGGCAACCGCTTGCTGGTAGGACGTTAACCTAATCTTAGCGCTTTCCCTGAGTTCATCCACTGTGTCCAGGGAGCTGGCCATAGCAGTCTGGTTCCCTTCTTCCGTTTGACACCCGTACCTTAGCGTGGGGACTCTGACCTCTGACGGGATTACGGCCTCGGCCCCAAACACCAAACTGAAGGGTGTCTGGCCAGTAGCCACCTTAGGAGTGGTCCTATCTGCCCACAACACCAAGGGGAGCTCATCAGCCCATTTGCCCCCAATCTCCTCCAACTTCTTCTTGAGGTTGTCCATTACTATCTTGTTGCTGGATTCTGCTTGCCCGTTGGATTGAGGGTACCTGGGTGCTGACTTCCTCAGGGTAATGTTGTATACGCCACAGAAGCCTTGCATTTTCCCAGATATAAACTGGGTCCCGTTGTCGCATATTATCTCTGAAGGAATTCCAAACCTGCAAATAATGTTACGCTTGATAAACGAAATTACCTGTTGCTCAGTGACCTGTGCATAAGCCTCGGCCTCGATCCATTTGGAAAAATAATCCGTCATTGCTAACATGTACACTCTGTTTCCTGGGGCCCTGGGCAGCGGCCCCACAATATCCATCCCCCACTTCATGAAGGGCCAGGGAGAGATGATAGGGTGGAGAGGCTCCCCAGGCTGGTGCTTCACTGGCGCATGACGCTGGCAGGCGTCACATTTCCTGGTGTATTCCACAGCGTCCTTTCTCATAGTGGGCCAATAATAACCCTGTCGCAGCGCCTTATTGGCTAGGCTCCTGCCCCCTGTATGATTTCCGCAGTCGCCACTGGATTTCATACAATACAGCCGAAGCCTCCTGTTCTCCCAAACACCGCAAGTAGGGTCCTGCGAGTGACTTCCTGAAGAGGATCCCATCGATGAGGACAAACCTTGACGCTTTCATTCTTAGGCTCCTGGCCTCCCCCCTGTCTTCTGGCAACTTTTTTTCCTGTAACCAATCCATATATGGCTTTCTCCAATCTGGCCCGAGCTGTTGCACCTCTGCACTGTGAATTCCCCCTGCTTCCTTGAGCCACTTCCAACATTGGTCCGTGTAAGAGTCTTCCCCTTCCTCAGGAAGGGCCAGTTCAATTCCAATCGCAGGACTCAGAATGTGTACTATAGGCACATTGGGTATCTCATCCGGTTTGAAAGTTGCCCCCAGCGAAGCTAGGGCGTCAGCTTCCACATTCTGGTCCCTGGGGACTTGAGTTATCTGGATGCTGTCGAACTCTGCTTCCAATTCTTTTGCGACCTTGAGGTATGCTACCATTTTGGAGTCCCTTGCGGCATACGTCCCGTTCATGTGGTTCACGATGAGCTGTGAATCACTGAATACCTCCAAATTCCTGATTCTCATGTCTTTCGCCAGTTTCAGCCCTAATATCAAGGCCTCGTACTCCGCTTCGTTGTTGGTTGCTCGAAACTCACATCGTACCGCCTGCACAATCAAGTCTCCTTTCGGGGATTGTAGCACCAAACCAACTCCTGTACCCCTCATGTTGGAGGCTCCATCCACGTGCAGCTTCCAGGATCCTGCTCGTCCTGCAGATTCTAAGTTCAGGGCCTCCTCCTGTACCCCGGGTTGCTGAGCAGGGCTGAACTCGGAAATGAAATCCGCAAGGGCCTGTGACTTTATTGCTTTCCTGGGCTCGTACTTTAGGTCGTATCCACTCAGGTGCACCGACCACTTCACCATTCTTCCTAAAAGTTCGGGCTTTCGCAAGACACTCTTGATGGGAAAATTAGTGACCACAGTAATAATATGGGATTCAAAATAAGGACGCAACTTATAGGAGGCTGTAACTAATGCAAGGACAAGTTTTTCGAGTTCAGTGTACCTGGTCTCTGCTGGGAGCAGAGACTTGCTCACGTAATAAATCGGCTGCTGGGACCCTTCATGCTCTCGACCAAAGACGGCACTCACACCACCTGCACAGACAGTATAAGGCACAATGGCCTCAGGTCCTGGCTTTGCAAGGAGCTGGCACAAGCTAGTACTTTTTCAGCTCCTGGAAGGCTGCCTCGTGGTCCGGTGTCCACTCAAATCTTTGGCTCTTCCTCAGCAGGTCATAGAACAGCTTGCACCTTTCTGAGGACCGAGATATAAACCTGCTGAGGGCCGCCACCCTTCCTTTCAGCTTCTGCACGTCTTTGGGTTGTTTTGGAGACTCCAGTTGGAGCAAGGCCCTGATTTGCTCCACACTGGCTTCTATTCCCCTTTGCGTCACTATGTATCCTAGGAATTTCCCTGAGGAGACTCCGAAGGTGCACTTCTGGGGGTTGAGCTTCATTTGGTACTTCCTCAGGGTCCCGAAGGTTTCGGCCAGGTCCTCAGCGTGCTGTTCTGGTCTCAGGGACTTAACCACCATGTCATCTATGTACACCTCCATCGTTTTCCCAATTAGGCCCTTGAACATCATGTTCACTAGCCTCTGGTAGGTGGAACCTGCGTTTTTCAGTCCAAAGGGCATAACATTATAGCAATATAGACCTCTCTCCGTCCTGAAAGCTGTCTTCTCCTGGTCCTTGGGATGCATCCTGATCTGGTTGTATCCGCTCCAGGCGTCCAGGAACGTCAACATCTCGGGTCCTATCAGAAGGCCCACCATTGCGTCTATGTGGGGCAAAGGAAATGGATCCTTGGGGCATGCTTTGTTCAGGTCCGTGAAGTCTATGCACACTCTCCATTTTCCGTTCTTCTTCGGCACTACCACCACGTTTGAGAGCCATTCAGAGTAGTTAACCTCCCTGATTTTCCTGCTCAGCAGTTTTCCACCTCACGATTGATTATCGGTGGCGCTGCGAGCATACTTGCGCGCCTTTCTCTGGACTGGGGTGTATCCAGGGTCCACATTGAGTTGGTGCGTTATGACACTCGGGTCTATCCCTACCATATCTTCGTGGGACCACGCGAAACAATCCATGTTAGCTCTAAGCAAATTGACAAGTTTAGTTCGGATATCACCTGTGCAGTCTGACCCTATCAGGACCGTGCGTTCTGGGTGCTGCGCGTCAAGGTTCACCTGGTCCAGATCCGGCTGCTCTGGCTCCTGGTACATCTCCTCAGCGCGCTTTCTCTGTAATTGCTATGCTTCCGGGGGCACCACGGTTGGTTTCAGAGCATCCTTGTAGCAATCCTTCGCAGCCTCCTGATCACCACGGATTTCTTGCACCCCCCAGGGTGTTGGGAATTTGACGCACTGATGGTACGTTGAGGGTACCGCTCTCATCTCGTGGATCCAGGGCCTGCCAAGAATTACATTGTAAGATGACTGGCAATCAATAACCAAATACTTTACCTGTCTGTTGATGCCCCCTGCGAAGGTTGGGATTGTGATCTCTCCCAAGGAATGTGCTGTTTCGCCGCTGAAACCCACCAGAGGAACCTGTTTCTTCACCAGATCTTTCTCGCTGAAGCCCATGTCCCTCAACGAGTGCAGCATGAGCAAGTTGACTGAGCTCCCTGTATCTACCAGGATCCTCTTCACTAAACAGTTCCCTGTGGACAGGGTGATGATCAGGGCGTCGTGATGTTCCTCAGGGGTGTTTTGGCCCCTGCTCGCCAAACGTCACAGTTGGTAGGTTGTGATGGGCCACCCTGGTGAGATCGGCCTTTCTCCCTTGCCGCCAGCCCGCCTCTTGGCTGCTGAGTAGGACAATCCACACAGCTCCGACCCTCCTGTTATTACGTTCACGATCTTTGTGTACAGCGGCGGCGGCGACGGCAGGACCTGTTCCGTGGACCCCACCTTGCTGGACCTGGAGGCTCTTGGCAGGATGTGGTCGAGGTGCCCCCTATCTTGGAGGTACTTCAGCTCCCTCCTTAGAGCTACGCAGTCCTCGGTGTTGTGGCCGATGTCGTCGTGGAATTCACACCTCCTGCTCGAGTCTTTCCTGCTGGAATCCCCGTTGGTTGGGCTCTTTCGTGGCCATCTGACTCTGTCTCCCAGGTCCTGCAAGTGTTTGAGCAACCCATCAATATCAGTAGTAAATTTGTATTCACTTACCCTTGGTGGGAGATCCTGACGGTTCCTCCAGTCCATGGCTCCTGAAACTTTATTGACCGTAGGCTTTTGGTATGGCCTGGATCTCTCGTTCCTGCGGTCGCTAGTGATCTTCCTGGGAGGGCTGCTGTGGGTCCTCTTCCTGGACGCTGCATCTTCCTCGAGCCTGATGGCTGCCAGCGCTTTTGCCTGAGCATCCTCAAACGTTGAGCATGGGTACTTTGTCAGGTCCCTGTAGAGGTCTGAGTCTTCTTTGAGCCCTTGGCGGAAGGCTTCTATGGCGGTCGCGACGTCACAGCGCGGGATGGAGATCTTTTCCTTGTTAAAGCGGTTGAGGAACTCCCTCGTTGTTTCTCCGCACCTGCACCAGCAGATGCAGACGCCGGTTCGCTTCGCAGCTTCTCGGCCGCCGCGAATCACGACCAAAGGCGTTGACTACCCAAAGAACGAGGTGATGGACCGATTCGGGAGGCTGACGAACCATTCCAGAGTTGCTCCTGTGAGGGTGGAGCCAAAGCCCTTGCACATGCAGGCCTCCTTCAAGGCCCCCGTTGCCGTGACCACCATCATCTTCTGCTTGTACTGGTTCACGTGGTCCTGAGGATCTGAGGTCCCATCGTACAGCGTCATGGTTGGAGGGCTGAAACCCTTTGGAACATGAGTGTGTGAGATGCCGTCCACAAAAGGTGAGTCAGAATCGCCCATCGCCGCTTTCTCTCCGGCCGCACAGGTACCCCTGGAATTTTGGTGATCATGCTCCTCAGCTCCTGCAGCTGCTGCTCCACGGCGTGGCTGAACCCTATGCCTGCCAGGGCCCTAGCGTCGTGGTGTACTGGGTCCGCGAACAATGGCGCTGCGGTCACAACTGATCCGGTAGCCACTCCATCCAAGTTTTGCTCTGGAGTTCCTGTCAAGAAAGGAATGTTAGCTCCGTACAAGTTGCTGGACACGAAGTTACCTGGACTTGGCTGCTGGCTGCCGAGGCTCAGGGAGGTATCGATGGCAGTGGCCCCAAGGTCCTGGAATGCTGAGGATGTTGGGGTGACTCCTCCGAGATCAAGCTGAGTCACCAGCTCCTGAGGAATCCTCCTGCTGCTGGGACCTGCCCTTCCAGAGCTGGTTCCTGGGTGCACTGTTCCGCTGCTTCCCTGTTGAACCTTGGACTCCAGAGCCTGCAACCTTCTAGCGGTTTCCTCGCCTCCTCTGCGTACTTGGTCCATAACCCTGGACAGCGACTCCATGCTCCTCATTAGGGTATGGAGCGGATCCCCGAGGCCGTGCCTTTGCACGCCCTCGGTGAGCCTCCCGTGGACTCTGGCGACCATCCTGGGCATTCAATCCTCCAAATACCGGGCGGCGGTGATCCCTGGCGCCGGCGAGGTGATCTTGGGACCCCTGTGGTGCGTCCTGGCCGGGCGATTCTGTCAGAAGGTGCACTACCCTAGTCGTGGGAACCAGGGCAGCTGAGGACCCCGAGGTTCTTTGAGAACGCTCGCTACCGACACCACCGTGCACTGGTCGATCCTTGACTGGCGTTGCTTGACATGATTGCTTGTTGAGGGGATGAATCTGGCCACAAAGTTGATCGCAATTCCCCACAGACGGCGCCAAATGTTTTGGCAAAAAATTTACCAAAGCCTAATTTATTGTGTTGGGGTTAAAGCGACCTTATCGTATGCCAAACTAAGAATTGTGAATGAAAACCCAAAGAAATGCAACGACGAGAACAACACGAGACACGAGAGTTTTTTGGTTACGCGGAAAACCCGATGTGGGAAACGACCGCGGGGGGAAGCTCTTGTCCCACCAACTATCCACTATTCAAAGAAGGATTACAAGATTTAGGGTGCTAAGGCACGTTATTTAGTACAAGACTTGCAGAATGATACTAAGTATTTGCTGTAAAAAGTGTTTAGAGTGTTTAGAGTGCTGTGGAATGCTGAATAGAGTTGGTGAATGTGGAATAATGTTGAATGCCTTGTCTTGAACCCTAGCTGGCCTTTTATAGGTGCATCCTTGCTGATTTGGCTCCTAGTATTCCTTCTTCCATAACTGTCGTGGCCCCCTATTAAATAGGCCTTAACTGCTCCTTCTGTTGTAACGCTTCCCCCTTTCTCGCTACTTCCTTTGACTATCCGTTATGATTGAGATAGATCCGTTGGTGGGACTCCTGAGGGCCCTGCGGCTCAGGTCCCGCCAGTGGTCTGAAATGTTCAGTGGTCCTGGCCAAAGTGGGCTCTGGAGGGTCTTGCATGGTCGTGGTTCTGCGGCCGCCTGACCCTCGAAATACTCTAGATCCTCGCCAGGCCTGCGATGCCTGTGGGTCCCGAGCAGGTATCTTCACGACAGGCCCAAACTGGGCCGGAAAATTTGGGCCCAACAACACACATGAAGATCATATTAAAGTTCAAGAACACCATTTTTGATTTTAATAACTTATAATTTATTTTCCTAAATTAATTCTTTTCATATGGTAACGTCCATTTTAACTAATTTAATTTAACATATTATTTACAAAAATTAAAAGTGAAAATATATAAAAAAAATAGGGAAATGCCGAGTTATACACACATGAACATATAATTTTTATTTTTCATTTTTAATCACTTTAAACTCATTTTTAATATTTCACATAATTTTTATATATGATTACTACTCAAATAAAACATAACTAAACATATAAATCATATGAACATAAATTAAAAATGCTCAAAATTAATTTAACTAAACTTAGAACAATATTACTACAATAATCTATTTAGTATATTATTTAGTTATTATCATTTTATTATACAACACATAAACATACAAGCACATACAAGTGATGTTTAACATATTTAACATAATTTTCATATTCATAAAAACATAATAACAAAACAAATTAATTTACTAAGAGAATAATATAAGACATAGTTAGTCACCTTATTTTGGAAGTTAATCGTCGAGGATCTAAAATAAATTTTAGATCGGATAAAACCTTCACCCAAAACCCATGTTATTCACCCAAATAATCCTTGCATGTTAGCTCCTAATACCCACTAATATAACTAGAATTACTTATGATTTATTAGAAATAATATTAGGGTTTTTATTTAATGTTTTAGGAAGAAAAATGGAAAAAATAAAAGAGAGAAAAGAGAGGTGAGAGCCACGACATTATGAGGAGGAAATGGGTGAGTTTTGCACTTAGAAATAATGAGGACAAGTTGTAAAAATTTTAGGTTAAAAGAATTAGGTTAAATGATTTTAGGTTAAAGTTTTGTTTATTTAGTAAATAAAGTTTTAATAAATGAATTATGACATCCAAAATTCCACTTGACATGCAAGTGTGCAATTAGGAAGGTTCTTAAGATATTTGATCAAATTAAAGTTTTTCACGAAATTTATCAGTTTTAAAAAGTCGGGTGTCAAAAGCGATAAAAGTTAAAATGTGCTGTTTTGACGATTTTATGAAAAGTATTCATTTTATAAATTTAAGACTAAAATATTTTATTTACTACTTTAGAAAAATTTTAAAAGTGACAGAAATGAAAATGGTAATATTAAAGTAGTAGTATTGAATTTGTATTTATATTTTTATTAAAAGTATAAACTTTAAATTTAAATATAAAATAAAATAAAAGTGATGATGATAATTATAATGATGTAAGTAAATGTGTAAGAAAATGGAAGAAGATAAAATTTGACTTTGATGACCAAAAGTCAAAAGTCAAATTTTCGGGCTTGATTTTTCATTTCTCGAAATTTTCGATTTGCGCGATCGCAGAAAGTCTCAAAATAAAGGATATGATCTTAAAATAGTGTTTTGAAATAAAATCGGAATTAAAAATAAAAATAATTTTCGAAAGGGTATTAAAACAAAAATCGGATCCTAATCCTCGAGATTTTGAATAAAATTTTACTAGGTCGAAATATTTATTTTTTTGGTTGAATGTTATAGATTTAAAGAATTATATTCAAACGTCAAAAAGTTAATCAATTTAAAGTAAGTGTGACCTCAAATTTCGACCATTTAGAGAAAGGCTAGTTTAATAGAAATGAAATAGTAATTAGACATTAATATAAAATTATTTATTAAAAATAATCAAAATGATTAATAAACTTGATGTTAAGTTTACTTTTGAAAATAAAAAGAAAGTGGAAGATGATAAGATGGTTTGATTTTTGATTTGCGTGTTTGAAATTGTTTACCCGAATTTCAGAGCCGGGAAAAGTATAAGGGTTCATTTTTATTTGAAAATGAAAAATGTTTGAATTTGAATTTTATGAATAAAAGGTTTTACTTTTATTTTTATGAATAGTAATCACCACTTAACATTTTTGAAATTTAAAAGGCGATATTAATTTTGTGTTGATTTTTATAAAATTTTGAAATGTGTTTCTTTTTCAATTCTGAAAATAATACAACAAACTTTATTTTTCAAAATTTTTAAATTTGTACTTAGGAAAATTTATTATTTTTTGGTGAAAAAATTTCAGTCGCATTTTATTATATGGAAAAAGGATGAATTTAATTTGAGGAATTAAATTCTTTTATCATATTGTGTTAAAATAACACGGGGTGTTACACCGCGCTATTTTAGATTCTGCTGCAGAGGGACGTTTTGCTAACAACGTCGACGATAATAAGGCTTGGGGATTGATCGAAGAGATGGCGATACATTCGTCACAATTCGGGAAGCCGAGGGGTAATTCACGGTCTGCTCATAATGACCGCGATAAGGAGAGCATCAGCGCGCTCTCTAGTCAGGTTGCCGCGCTGACTGCGCAGATTAGTATGTTAAATGGAGGTGGTTCTTCTAGTGCTCATGTGAACGCTGTTGCAGGGCACGATTCGGGTTATTCTACGGGGTATGCTGCACCCCAGGAGCAGGTTTACGCTTACCAATCCTATAATCAAAACTTGCCCTACCAAAACCAACCCGGTTACGATCGCTCGCTTCTATCTTATCGTAACCATAATGTGCTGAACCCGACTACCCAACCACCCCAAAACACTCCCTACATTCCCCCTCACAAAAATTTCCAACAACAACAACCCACATACCAAAAGCCATCCTATGTCCCTCCACCACTTCACCCCCAGCACGACCATGAATGTGAGATCGCTGCTCCATGATGATGGCCATGCAAAAGATGCAAATGGAAACAAATCAGGCCGTTAAGCACCTTGAGACGCAGGTTGCCCAGATTGCTACGTCGCAGTCAACCCGTCAAAAGGGGCAACTACCTCCGCAGGGCGACCAACCGAAGAATATTGAGCACGTTAATGCGATTCAGTTGCGGAGTGGGCGAGCTTATGATGGTCCTGTGATGCCCGGGTCGGGTAAGGTGAGTGGAAAGGTTGCTGGAGAAGATGGGGATGACGACGGGGTAAGAATCGAGGCTGAAAGGACGGCAGCGGCAATGGCCGACGGCCAGTGGCAAGAAGAGTTACTGAAATGCTCCTAAAAACAAGGCTCCGGAAATTCAAATCAGGTTGCTCTTTCCACGTAGTGTACGTCCGGCCAAAGTGGACTCTCAGTTCAGTAAATTCTTCGAGATCATCAAAGGCTTGCAGGTAAACGTTCCTTTTATTGATCTAATTCGTGAAGTTCCTGCCTATGCTAAGTTCATGAAGGAGGTATTGCTTAGGAAGCGGTCTTTAGATGAGGTCGAGTTGGTCGCTTTTACGGGGGAATGTAGTAGTTTTCTGCAGGGTAACCCTCCTCCTAAGCTGAAGGATCCGGGTAGTTTCTCTATCCCCTGCGCTATAGGCACCCACACTATTAACAATGCCCTTTGTGACTTAGGAGCTAGTGTGAGTGTGATCCCCTACTCCATCTGTAAGAAGCTTAACATGACCACTTTTAAATGTACCACTATGTCTATACAGATGGCAGACCGTTCGGTTAAGCGACCTCTAGGGGTATTAGAAGACGTCCCGGTACGGGTTGGAAAGTTCTTTATCCCCGTAGACTTCGTTGTGCTTGACATTCCCGAGGATTCTCATATCCCGGTTATCTTAGGGAGACCCTTCTTACACACCGCAGGCGCGCTCATAGATGTGGGTAATGGGACATTGACTTTCACGGTAGGGGGTGAGAAGTTAGTTTTTACTCAGTCGAGTATCCCGAGGTCGCCTATGCAGTTAGAGTCGGTTTGTGCTATTGACGTTATACCTCCGTCTCACTCTACTGGAGACACTTTGGAGGTCTTTTCTGTTGTCTCTCCTTGCGCAGGTTCGTCGAAGAGCAGCTGCAAAACTGGTTTGGGGGAGAGAAAGTTGCTGAAAACCGACTTGTTGGATGCTAGCACTGGAATTGGGGGCCCCACGGTCGAGTCGCCAGGAGCGTAGGGGAGATATGGCGAGCTGTTTAGAGAAGGAATCTCTTGCGTGCTGATTTTTGATGATGATCTGCCTCGAGGAGGTAGAATTTTGTTGCATACTGACCACATTTCGCCAAGTGAAGCTGTTGCGAGTGGCCAACGTCCTTGGCCTAATTTGACTTGATTTTGAAGCTGTGAAGAGTCGTGCGGGAATATAAACCAGCGCTTCCGGGAGGCAACCCGATGACGTTGTATTTTTATTGCGCTTTGTACTTTGATTTGGTTTGTTTTGATGACATTTGATTTTTATTGAGCGAGCGAGGACGAGGGTATTATTTTGTGATTTTATCGCACAGGTACTTATGGACTTTTGTCCTTAGTATTTTTGAGAAAACGCTCCGAGGAGGCGTGCCAGCCGGCCTACCGGCTGCCGGGCTCGGACCGGCACCGTAGCTCAATTTTGACGCAGAGGAAAAAAACGCAGAAAAAATTGGAAAAAGGCATGGGAGCCGGCCGGCCGGCCGGGGGTCTGGACCGGCCCCCATGCTCAGCTCTCCTGTTTCGTTTTTCCTCGTTTGCTGCTCCGAAGTACTTCATAGCTGGACTGATTTGGACGCATATTTGTGGATTTATAGCCGCACTCCATGCTTCGCTTCGGTCTGGGGGAGCCTCGATTTAATAATGTGAGCTTTCATTACCCTCTTTTTTCGTTTTCTTTTTCCTACCCCCGTTTTATTTGTCCTTTTCTGCTGCTTGTGGTTATGCTGTTTTCCACATTGCGGACAATGTGTGATTCTGGTTTGGGGGAGGGAAGCACTTTCGCGCTTTGCATTTGCTTTTTCATTTTTGTTTCCATTTATTTCAAAAATTCAAAAAAAAATTCAAAAATACGAGTCTTTTTTAGTCTTTTTGTCGTCTTAGTAGCCTTTTGTGCAGGATTAGCTTTAGTGTCTTTTGAGATACGCTCTTAGTCGCTATGTTGAGTCTCTTGATTGTGTTTATTTGATATGCTTTGCTTACCCTTTCCTTTCATCCTTGAGGTGATTTGAGTAGACTGACTTATATTTGACATAGGGACATGTGACGTAAACGAGGCGCGTTTCTTAGACTAACCATCCACTTGACATTGTACATGCTCGTTCTTGTGAAATGAAAACTTGAATCTATGTCATTGTTTGAGCTTATTTGTTCTTAAATGATCGAGCATCGCACGAAGAGGTACTTGATTTTGGTTACGATATTATATTAACTTCACATTAGCCAAATGGCCTACTTTTCTACCCTTTAGACTTAGGTCCCGCATTTGTAACCCGTCTTAGCCTTTGTAGCCTGTTTTTATTGAGCCACATTATATTTTGAGCTACATTCCAGAATTATCTTACCCAGGCTAATCAGTTGCATTAGGGATTCCATGTTATCACGGAGTATTCGGTTGGGAAGGAAGTGGGTTAAGTTCGTGATTTGCTTATATTGTGAGTTGGAGTTGTGGGTTGATGTTTTGCGAGTATTCCTGCGATTTATGCGCTTTCCTACGAGTTTCAAAGTTATACCCGATCCTATTTCATTTCAAAAGAAAAAAAAAAGAAAAAAATCCGAAGTAGAAAAAGAAAGAGAAAAAGAAAACAAAAAAAAAAAGAGTTGGTTTGTTCATATGTTATTTAAATTCAATAAAAAGATCGGAAGTGTTAGTAGGAAGCGATGTTTTTCATGTATATACGGGAGTTGTGGTTTAATTTGATTGGTGAGTCGAGGAGGACTTGTGATTGGAGGATGTTGGTGTTGATTTAGATGCAGCTGTTAAGCCGTTGAGCTCCACATTTCCAAATACATTATCCACCTTTTTACCCCTTTGACCCGAGCCTAACATTACAACCTTTGGAAACCTCGCTCGATGTGATTTTGAGACATTTTGGGTGACGGCATGCTTAGTTCGAGTAGTTTTCCTAGTGTCGATGTTTGTGAGATTATTTATAGTCTCAGCGTTAATGTGGATGCATACGGTCGAAAGTCTTTGCATGGAGTTTGCGTCGTTATGTTTCGCCGTCTTATGTTTGTTCAGTTTGCTCCCTAACTCTTCAATTTATTGAAGAGGAAGTAGGTATTGATTTGATTCACTTTTGTATGAGGCGACGATACTTGAGGCTTTGAGTTGCATTTTCCTGTACTAGTTTGTCCTTGTGATTGTGTGCTATGTTTAGATAGTTTGCTTGAGGACAAGCAAAGGTTTGGTTTGGGGGAGTTTGATACATGCTATTTATATAGTCTTTATGCCCCCGGTTCAGTCGCATTTAGCTGGCATTTAGTTGAGTTTATTATGACTTTATGAGCTATTTGCTATATTTCTCGATACTGCTGCCTTTTATTTACATTTTGCAGGTTTTGGTTGTTTGAGCCAAAACCCGAGACAATTGGAGCAAATACGAGACTTGAGACGACAAGACCAAGCTCGAGCTTATACGGAAGCTCGGGAAGACGAAACAAAGGCCAAAGGACTAAAGGCCACGAGTTAAATTAGGCCCAAAGTTAAGAATAAGGCCCAAGCTGAAGGAGGAGGCCCGACCTAGGGTGGCGGCCACGGCTCAGTGGGCCAGATACTACGGCCCCTGCTTTATCAAGGCTGCTTTTATTTTAATTCGTGTTTAATTATTTTGGAGACTATTAATACACTTTAGGTCGTACACTTAGAGTTTATGCTTTATTTTTATATTTCTCTCTTAGGTTTTAATTTACTGTTAAGTTTTATTCTCTCTTTTACACAACTTTCAAGTTTAGTTTTAGTTCAAGATTTGGTTTAATTGTAATAAATCGTACTAAATTATTAATTTCAAGATTCTCAGGTTTAATTCAATTCTTACTATTTCTTTTATCATGTTTGTTATTATATATCGTTTTGCTTCAACTTTAATCATGCGTAGCTAATTTCTTAGTTAGGGTTTAGGGTGATTTGTGAGATTGATTCAGGACATGTTTTAATTGCTTATTTTGATTGAACTTGTGCAAGTTGACTTCTTCCTACGCGTTTTTATTATCAATTGAATTTAGGGACGCCTTTATTGAATTGAACTTAGATTGTTTCAGTTTAAGATCGAAAGCCTAATTGAAACTAGACTCACGCGTATTTGATAAGTTAAGTTTAGTAAGTTGCGAGAGCCCGCTAAATTTGCTTAAGGTTAATATTGACTCGAGAGAGCGTATTCCTAAACCTAGTCACTTGCATAGCTTCAATTGATTGATATTTACTTTTGAGTCGAGTTCCTGAATCGATGTCACATTGATCCCGATGCCCTAATTTCCCTTTTATATATTTTTATACCATCTTATTTGCTGTTATTAGTTTAGTCTTACAAAACACCGTTTTTATCATCTTGAGACTGACCTAGATTAGCTGAGCATACTTTTGACTACCCGTCTCTCTGTGGATTTCGACCCTGCTTGCCGCTAGCTACATGTTAGTGTTTTTGTAGGTTTATTTTGATTGGGTGATACGACTTTAGCCTTGTCAGAACCCAACAGATCTAACTACATCTCCTCCTGGTTCTAGTAAGAAAAAGATCAACCCTACATCACCAACAACCCCCATTAGAAGGAGTCCTAGGTTTACTCAAACAACTCAGACTATCCCAAACATGGTTCATATTGGTGATGAACAACCCCTTGAAGCTACATCAACACAGACTATCATTGAAGCTACTTCACCAACTCCTACTATTAGTAGGAGTCCTAGGTTTACCCAATTACCCCAACCAAGTGAAACTACTCAAACCCCACAAATACACAGTATTCACAACTAACTACCCAAGTCTCCTAAACCACACAAAATACACAGCCTTCACAACATTCTACCCAATTATCCTAAACCACCCAAACTAAACAGCCTTCCCAAAGTAAATCCCCAGTTGAACCAACATGATTCAAAATGCGTAGGGCAACAACTAAATTGAAAGGGATTTTTGTGCCTAAAGTTAGAACAGTTGTCACACAACAAGTGAATTTGAAAATAGGGCACATAGTAGGAGGAAAAGGATTGAATATGGGGAGAATGTCTTTGAGGAGGATGAATCTACATCAGATGGTAGCTACATTCCATCTAATAATGAAAGTGGTGAGGATGAAGATGGTTGTACTGATTTGGAGATAAAGGATTATAGTATTCTTAGTAGTCTTGAGAGAATTGATGATGATTATGATCCATACAAGACAATTGAATGGTCTGTGGATGAGGAGGGCTTTGATTCAAAGATGCGTCAGAATGGGGAAGTTTATGATGAGAAGGAGTTTGGGGCAATCCAATTAAGGTCATGGATGTTGTTCATGGACAAAGACCACTTTAGAGATACTCTAAGGGACTACTGCATCCAAGAGGGGTTTCATATAATTGCTGAGAAGACAGATAAGCATAGATACACAGCAGAGTGTGTTACTGTGGGTTGTGAGTGGAGAATCCATGCTAGTCTATTAATTGATGGAGTGACATAGGCAATCAAATCTATTAGGAATGCTCAACATGGCTGTGTAAAAGTGAAAAGCCATAACCCAATGGCTAACTGTGAATGGGTTGCAAAAAAGTTGCTTGAAGATATTAGAGAGAATCCAAAAATAACAGGGGAAAGTCTTCAAAATAAACTTAAGGAAAAGTATGGTCTTAAAATGAAGACTTCCAGCTTGTATAGAATGAGGAGAGAGCTTTAAAAATGATTAATGGATGGCATGATGAATCATATGGGTTATTACCAACTTATTGTGAGATAGTGAAAGAGACAAACCCTGGGTCATATGTCATTTGTTTATGGATTGTCACCTGAAAAACCATTACAGTTCAAGAGTATCTTTGTCTCATTTTATGCTCAGTTTAGGGGTTTGATTGATGGTTGTAGGAGTCTGATAGGTGTGGATGGAACACACCTAAAAGGCAACCATGGTGGTGTGTTGTTGTCTGCCATTGCAGTGGATGAGAATAATGAAATTTTCCCAGTAGTAGTAGGTGTTTTCGAGGCAGAGAATAAGGACAATTGCTGTCAATTTTTTTGGCACCTCAAACATGTGTTATCTGAAAGTGAGAGGGATGACTGGACTATAATTAGTGACAGACAAAAGGTAACAAAACCTCCCTACTAAGTCTTCTTTATATTATTATCAATAAATTTCATTTCTAATGCCTTTTTTTGTCTTCAATAATATTGTAGGGTATAGAGCCAGCTTTGAATGAAGTGTGACACTTATCTTACAGAAGGTTTTGTGCCAGGCATTTGTGTAAGAATTTCAAAAAAGATCACCTAGGTGTCCTTATTCACAAACTGTTTTGGCAACTTGTCAATGCATATTTTGAGTTTACTTTTAAAAAGGCACTAGAGTTAGTTGTAAAGCATAGAGGTTTAGGTTGTCGCAAGTGGTTCTCAGACCTAGGAAATCAAGAACATTGGGCTAGGTATATGTTTGATCCAGCTGTGTGCAATGATGAAAATACGTCAAATTTTGTTGAGAGTTTTAACAGCACCTTGGGAGTGCAGAGGAATAATCCAGTTCTTACACTCCTTGAAGGTAACATTTTAGCTAAATCCTTCCTAATACACTTGATTTTGGCCTTCATGGTTCATTACAGTAATACGTATTGGTTTCGTAAATGTCGTATCATTTCAGGAATTAGAAGAACGTGTATGGTTAGACATGCTACAAGGCAACATGCAGGTCAATCATGGTCCGATGATGGTATTTGTCCCAATATAAGGGCAAGATTGCGTGTGCTCAAGAGAGATTCAAGATTATGCCAAACGTTTCCATCCTCAACCAAATCAGAATACGAGGTCCGTGATGGGAAAAGTTACTTACCAGTGTCGCTAACTAAGAGGACCTGCAAGTGTGGACAATGGCAAATCCGTGGCTCCCCAGCAAACATGCAATTTTAGCCATCACTACAGCAAACAGACAACCCGAGGCTTACGTAAGTGAATGGTTTTCAGTTGCTAGGTATAAGGTGGCTTATGGTTTATCCATACTACCTATACGTGACTCAGAGCAATGGCCTACACTTAAATATCCTACCTTGGAACCTCCATTAATGAAAAGATCAATTGGTAGACCGAGTAGGAATAGGAGGAGAGAGCCTGGTGAAAAGAGGAAGAGGAAGATAACTATTACAGAGTGTAAGTCTTTTGGCCATAACTCGAAAACTTGCAAAGGCGGTTTAACAGCAAAGGAAAAACAACAAGTTCAAACAAGGAGCCAAATTAAAGTCAGGTAACAAACCTAAGCCAAGTGACCATCAATGAAGTTGGTGAAGGAAACTAAAGCGAGGTTGCAAGGAAAGGCAGAAAGAGAAAGGCAGCAGCTTGAAGGAAGTCAGCAGATTTTTTCTGGTGAAATCAACCTAAGTTAGTTTCACATATTATTTTGATCAAGGTCAATGTTTTGTAATTAATGGCTGTTGAAAACAATTAGTACTCTGACATTTTAAGGAACCCCTAACTTGAATGGTTGTATTATTGTAATCAGTCAGGGGATTTTTTTGGTGTAAACTGACAACGTTATGCAAGCTTTGCGATAATTTCGATTTACCGATGCAATTAAAAACAAGTATTGCAAAATAAAGTTTCCTTTTATTCCATAAGTTCAAAGGTTTTCAATTACATTTTAACCAACACAACTACAACAACAAAGACGACAAACACAACATTAAATAAAAACTTGAGCTTCATAAAGCTTGCAAGTTCTTCAAACTTCATCTTCAACCCCGTAACCTGAGCATTAATTTGTGCTTCATTCTTCATCTTTAGCCTAATACAATCTTCATCCTCAAAAACTTCACTCCTCAAACTTGACCTCTTAATAACATGTTCATGACCTAACCATTTCATGAAATTATTGCAATCTAGACATTTGAAATACGCTTTACGTGGATTAGACGTAGACCTAGATAATTTTGTTACATGGTTAGTTTTGATTTTATTTTTTAGTTTCACTTTAAATAAATTGCTTAACCATTCCTTTGAATACATATTTATACATACTAATAATTTTTTTTTTAAAAAATGAAAATTATATTGTTTTAATTATATACAATTTTACGAATACAACCTAAAATGTATGGGGCCTCATTTAAAATTTTCGAACCGAGCCTCCGAATCTAAAATTACGGCTCTGGTTATCATTTTAAAGAGAAACTTGAGAGCGAGAAATAAAGTTACTCACCTTTGAGAATGAGAAAATGATGACTTAATCAAGTCAAGGATTATAAGTATCACATGTTTAACATCCCTAGAAATATAAAAACGAAATTGATTGCATCAGTACAATAGAACTAGGCTCACATCTTAAACTCGAATGAATAGTTGATTTTTTTAAAATATGTTTTTATATTTTTGGGTGGGTTATTGTATAGTTTTATACGATAAAGTTTAAAACTTTAGTAAATTTATCAGTAACTAGTGATGCGACCCGTGAAATTCACGTGCCGTTTATAAGTCCTATTTCAGCAGACTTTTGAACATCCAATTCGTATGAAATATTTCAAAGTTTTGACTCGTGATAATCACGGGTATATTTAAAAACATATGTTTGATCTTATATTTAAGATTTATAAATTGAGTAATTCTATGGTGAGGCCGTCTCATACTATGAGACACCATCAATATTTCACTATAGTTGACACGGCTAAGTCGTATCGCCAATATCAAAATAAACCTAAAAGACAACTAACAGTAGCTAGCAGCAAGAAGGATCGTATCCACAGGGAAACAGCTCAGTTATAAGTTAAAGTCGGCAATAACAGGTTCAACTCGGGTGTGAAAAGTGGGTTTGTAAAAAGCTATAAACTAGAGCAGAAATAGAGCAGATCAACAAATATCAATAAAGAGGAAGATTAGGGCATCAGGATCATTATGACAGTGATTCAGGAACTCAACTCAAAAGTAAATAACAATCAATTGAAGCTATGCAAGTGGCTAGGTTTAGGAATACGCTCTCTCGAGTCAATATTAACCTTAAGCAAATTTAGCGGGCTCTCGCAACTTACTAAATTCAACTTATCAAATACGCGTGAGTCTAGTTTCAATTAGGCTTTCGATCTTAAACTGAAACAACCTAAATTCAATTCAATAAAGGCGTCCCTAAATTCAATTGACAGTAAAACACGTAGGAAGAAACCAACTTGCACAATTTCAATCAAAATAGCAATTAAAACATTGTCCTGAATCAACTATCACAAATCACCTTCAAACCCTAATTATAATTTAGCTACTCATAATTAAGGCTAAACAACAATAATCATATGAAGACATAATTAAATGAAATAATTGCAATTGAATAAAAACCTGAAACTTACTGAATGCAATCGACTTACAAAGAAGATCAAATCTTGAAGCTAAACTAAAGTTTGAATGTTTTGTAAAGAGAGAAAGTAAAGCAGTAAACCTAACTTAGAAAACTAATGTAAAATAAATCATAAGTGTTATCTCCCGAAATTAGGTCTTATATATAAGTCCAAGATAATAAAACTCGAAAATAGGAAATTCGGGTCATCAGTCTTGGCGTGCGGTCCAGGCCGTGGCTACTGCCTGATTTGGGCTGATTCGCTTTGGCTCCAACTTTGGCCCATTTCCTTACTTCTCTTGCTTTTGGGCCTTCATAACTCGTATCCTTGTAATCTTTTGGTCCTTGGTCTCGTATTCTCGAGCTCTTGCGCGCGCTCAGGCTTGGTCTTCTTGGCTCAGTTCTCGTATTGCTCCAATGCCTCGGGTTTTGGCTCAAAACCACCAAAACCTGCAAAATGTAAATAAAAGGCAGCAGTAACGAGAAATGTAGCAAATAGCTCGTAAACTAGCAATAATCACGAGTAAATATAAGCTAAATGCGGCTGAACCGGGGGCATAAAACGTATATAAATAACATGTATCAAACTCCCCAAACCAAACCTTTGCTTGTCCTCAAGCAAACAGCATCGGAGAAAATCAAAGCGACACGAACTTATCACGCTAGTATCTCGTAGTGGACGACCTATGCACATAAACATTACAACCAAAGTCTATTTCACCGAGAGTAGAGCACAAGTCTCAACCATTCACGCCACATTATATCACTAGCCTCTAACGCTTACGCAACAGTAAAACTAACGATAAATCAACTCAAGCAAGGCCAACCGTACAAACCACTTTCCATCATCCAAATCGTACCACATCATTACCATTTGTTCTCTTTTCTTTTCTTTTCTGTATTTTTTTTTCTCGCAAATGTGGTGCATCCCTCGTATGTAGTACCGTTTAGCTTGACGTTCACTCGGTAAAAATCGCGCTCGGGTACACATATTTCCTTAAGGGTTACATTATTGCTCATACTCCTGGCAATGACCAAATTCATGGCCACTGTGGTTACTCAAATCAATGAGTCCCCTCCGAAAGCATCGAAGCATTGCTCCAACATTATATGATCTTTCCAAACAAACCACAACCAACAAACCAAACGTTCCACAAACCTTTGCCAAGCTCGAATGTCGAAGTCGAAAGTAAACAAGCGAAAAGCGATAAGAATTAAGCAAATACAAGTGGGTTAGTGTTGAGGCTCGCAATCTATTAACAGGAAACAAACCAATCGTGCAAGCTAAGACGATAGAAAGTCGACTTGGAGATACTAAAGATCAAAATTAATGCACTAATCAATTCTCCGAACTGGACAAAGCAGGACAAAGCAGACCAAAAAGACTCGTATTTTTGTAATTTTGAATTTTTTTCGATTTTTTTTTCTTTTGGGTTTTCATAATAAATGCACACGAAATGAAAATGCAAACGCGAAAGTGTTTCCCTCCCCCAAACCAGATCACACATTGTCCTCAATGTGGAAAACAGCATAACCACAAAAGCAGAGGAGGACACACAACATACGGGGAAGGAAAAGTAAAGCGAAAAGGAGGGTAAAGTGGGGTAAAGAATGCTCACTTGATAAAGTCGGAGCTCCCCCAAACCGAAGTAAAGCGTGGAGTGCGGCTAAAATCCACAAATATGCGTCCAATTCAGTCCAGCTAGGCAATACGTCGGAGCAGTAGACAAGAAGCAACAAAACGGAGCAGCAGAACACCAGGGTCGGCCTGGACCGGCACGGCCACGGGCCTGTGCACAATTCTTTTTTCGTTTTCTGTTTTCCAAAACTCGCTACGGCCGGTCTGGCCCGGCGTGAGGCGGTGGCATGCCTCTCGTGGCGTTTGCTAAAATACTAAGGACAAAGTCCAAAAGTACTGCGGCGCTTAAAATCATTCATAAAGACCTCGCCTCTCGCCAAAATCAAACCAAAAGTCATAAAAACAAACCAAACAAAGTACAAGTGCTAATAAAAAGTACAACGTCATCGGGTTGCCTCCGGCGCCGGTTTATAGTCCCGCACGACTCTTCGTGAGCTTTAGAAATCAAGTATACGGAGGCCAAGGACATTGGCCATTCAGAACCACCTCGCTTGTCGAACGCGTGGTCGAACGCAGCGGCGAATCCTCGCCTCCTCGAGGCACCATCGTCAAATATCAAGACGCACGGATTCCTCCTCGAATCAGCTCACCATATCTCCCCTGTGCTCCGAGCGACTCAATCGTGGGGCTCTCATTCCCATTACTAGCAGCATAAATGTCAGCCTTCAACACTTTCCTCTCCCCCAAACCAATCGTGCAGCTGCTCGGCGACGTACCTGCACAAGGAGAGACAGCAGAAAGGACCTCCAAAGTGTCTCCAATAGAGTGAGACGGAGGTATAGCATCAATAGTACAAACCGACTCTAACTGCATCGGCGATCTCGGGACACTCGACTGGGTGAAAACCAACTTCTCCCCTCCTACTGTAAAGGTCAAAGTCCCATTACCCACATCAATGAGTGCTCCCGCGGTATGTAAGAAGGGTCGTCCTAAGATAACCGGGATATGGGAATCCTCGGGTATGTCGAGCACAACGAAGTCTACGGGGATAAAGAACTTTCCAACCCGTACTGGGACGTCTTCTAAAATACCTAGAGGTCGCGTGACCGAACGGTCGGCCATCTGTATAGACATGGAGGTACACTTAAAAGATGTCATGCTAAGCTTCCTACAGATGGAGTAAGGGATCACACTCACACTAGCTCCTAAATCGCAAAGGGAATTATCAATCGTGTGGGTGCCTATAGCGCAGGGGATAGAAAAACTACCCGGATCCTTCAGCTTAGGGGGAGGGTTACCCTGCAGAAAACGACTACATTTTCCCGTAAAGGCGACTGACTCTACCTCACCCAAAGACCGTTTCCTAAGCAAGACTTCCTTCATGAACTTAGCATAAGCAGGCACTTCACGAATTAAATCAATAAAAGGAACATTTACCTGCAAGCTCTTGATGATCTCAAGAACTCCATCAATCGGGAGTCCTTTGGATCGTGCACTCGGTGGGAAGGGTAACCTAATTTGAATTCCCGGACCCTTAACATCACCCGTAGCTTGCCGTTGCCGCTACTGTTTGGCCCCGGATCGGCCGCCGGGCCGATCGGCCGCGCTGTCTGCGGTCGTCTTTTTCACCGCAATCGACGTATATCCGCTTCCCCATCACCACCAGAAGCTCCGCCACTCAGCTCTGCAGACCCCGGCACCTTAGGACCATCATAAGCTCGCCCACTCCGCAACTGAATCGCATTAACATGCTCAATATTCGTCGGTTGATCGCCCTGCGGAGGTAATTGACCCTTTTGACGGTCGCTGCGCGACGTAGCAAGTTGAGCCACTGCGTCTCGAGATGCTTAACTACCGATTTGTCTCCATTTGCATCTTTTGAGTGTCCATCTGCATCTTCTGCATGGCCATCATCATGGAGCGCATTTCAGCTAATGGGTCGGAGACAGGTGTATGTTGTGATGGAGGGACATAAGGTGGCTTTTGGTAGGTAGGTGGTTGTTGTTGGAAGTTTTTGTGAGGGGGTTGGTAGGGAGTGTTTTGGGGTGGTTGGGTAGTCGGGTTCTGCACATTCTGGCTACGATAAGATAGCAGCGAGCGATCATAACCAGGTTGGTTTTGGTAGGGCAGGTTTTGATTATAAGGTTGGTACGCATAAACCTGCTCTTGGGGCGCAGCATGCCCCGCGGAGTAACCCGAATCGTGCCCTACAACAGCGTTGACGTGAGCACTAGAGGAACCACCGCCGTTCATTTGGCTAATCTGCGCAGTTAGCGCAGCAACTTGACTCGTGAGCGCGCTGACGCTCCCCTTATCACGGTCATCATGTGCGGACCGCGAATTCCCCCTAGGCTTCCCGAATTGAGATGAGTGAATAGCCATATCTTCAATCAACCCCCAAGCCTTATCGTCGTCGACGTTATTAGCAAAACGTCCCTCCGCAGCAGAATCAAGAATGGCTCTACTCTCCGCATAAAGACCATTGTAAAAAGTCATAATCACGAGCCAATCGTTCAGCCCATGATGAGGGCAATCCCGTATCAGCTTCTTATACCTTTCCCAAGCTTCAGCAAAAGTCTCATCGTATGTCTGCTTGAAGCCCTGAATCTGACTGCACATTTGATTAGTGCGCTCGGGAGGATAAAATTTCGAGTAGAATGCGAGAGCCAAACTCCTCCAATCAGTAATACCGGCGGCTTCTTTGTTAAGATCAGTAATCCACTCGCGGGCTCGGTCTTTTAACGAGAAAGGGAACAGCATCTCCCTTATCTGATTCTGAGTGATCCCAGCCTGCTTGATAGTCGAACAATAGTCCGTAAAAACCTGCATATGTCGACCAGGATCCTCCGTAGGATAGCCTCCGAACTGATTCCGCTCCACCAAAGTCAAGAAGGCGGGGCGGATCTCAAAGTTGCCCTGCAGAGTAGCGGGCATCGTAAATCCATCAGGAATGGATTCGGGTTTAGGCACCGAGTGACTCGAAAGTTTAGGCATTGTCACTAGCTCCTCTAAGTCGATCACAACGTGTATGTTGTCCTCTTCGTAGGACGATCGTTCGGAGCGAGATTCCTCCTCTGAACTGTGCACGCTCTCAGCTGCGTATGACTCTGCGATTTCCTTGAAGAAATTACGCGTACGGTGAAAGGTACGCTCAGGTTCAGAATCAAAAGGGACTAAACCTGTAGGTGACCTGCGCATATATAACTCTAAGGAAAAGGTGAGAACGGTCTCAAGGAACTAGGTTCCTTGAGACAAGGGAGAAAAACCTGCGAAAACTAACAAGAACTAAAACTAGCAAAGCCGTTTTCCCGGCAGCGGCGCCAAAATTGACACGGCTAAGTCGTATCGCCAATATCAAAATAAACCTAAAAGACAACTAACAGTAGCTAGCAGCAAGAAGGATCGTATCCACAGGGAAACAAATTTCGATTATAAGTTAAAGTCGGCAATAACAGGTTCAACTCGGGTGTGAAAAGTGGGTTTGTAAAAAGCTATAAACTAGAGCAGAAATAGAGCAGATCAACAAATATCAATAAAGAGGAAGATTAGGGCATCAGGATCATTATGACAGTGATTCAGGAACTCAACTCAAAAGTAAATAACAATCAATTGAAGCTATGCAAGTGGCTAGGTTTAGGAATACGCTCTCTCGAGTCAATATTAACCTTAAGCAAATTTAGCGGGCTCTAGAACTTACTAAATTCAACTTATCAAATACGCGTGAGTCTAGTTTCAATTAGGCTTTCGATCTTAAAGCGAAACAACCTAAATTCAATTCAATAAAGGCGTCCCTAAATTCAATTGTGATAAAACACGTAGGAAGAAACCAACTTGCACAATTTCAATCAAAATAGCAATTAAAACATTGTCCTGAATCAACTATCACAAATCACCTTCAAACCCTAATTATAATTTAGCTACTCATAATTAAGGCTAAACAACAATAATCATATGAAGACATAATTAAATGAAATAATTGCAATTGAATAAAAACCTGAAACTTACGGAGTACCGACGGTTACAAAGAAGATCAAATCTTGAAGCTAAACTAAAGTTTGAATGTTTTGTAAAGAGAGAAAGTAAAGCAGTAAACCTAACTTAGAAAACTAATGTAAAATAAATCATAAGTGTTATCTCCCGAAATTAGGTCTTATATATAAGTCCAAGATAATAAAACTCGAAAATAGGAAATTCGGGTCATCAGTCTTGTGAGGCGGCCGTGGCATGGTCCAGCCAATGGCTGCTCGATTTGGGCTGATTCGCTTTGGCTCCAACTTTGGCCCATTTCCTTACTTCTCTTGCTTTTGGGCCTTCATAACTCGTATCCTTTTAATCTTTTGGTCCTTGGTCTCGTATTCTCGAGCTCTTGCGCGCGCTCAGGCTTGGTCTTCTTGGCTCAGTTCTCGTATTGCTCCAATGCCTCGGGTTTTGGCTCAAAACCACCAAAACCTGCAAAATGTAAATAAAAGGCAGCAGTAACGAGAAATGTAGCAAATAGCTCGTAAACTAGCAATAATCACAAGTAAATATAAGCTAAATGCGGCTGAACCGGGGGCATAAAACGTATATAAATAACATGTATCAATAGTTATACTACATTTCACCCACACATAATAACGTTATACATCTTATTTTAATTTTTGTCATTATTGTCAATTATATACAACATTATTTTAATGCTACGACATTTAGTAGCAAAGTAGCAAAAATGTACATAAGTTAATTTATTTTTGGGTTTTTCTATAAGGTAACCCTGAATTTTTTCAAATCCTACAAGGTAACCCTGAAAATTAAAAAACATCTTTGGTAACCCTATACTTAATTAATACCTATCAGCGTGCGCGCCTCTTCTTCAGTGACATTAACACTAATCATCAGATACTCCGCCAGCAACCAACATGATGTCGGAGGAGATCAGGCAGACCAGATGGCGGTGAGAAACCTATGATGGTGGTGGTGCAATGGAAGACAAAGAGATAGGAAGGATAAGGCGACAAAAGTGACAGTGACGACATTAATGAGGATTAAAGAATGAGGAAGACGAAAGAAAATAGGGAAAGAATGAGGTTGAATGGGAAATCAATAAAGGTACGCAATAACTTCAACCGAGAAACCATGGATTTCATTTTTTCCGGTGCGGCATGATTTCTTTGATTTTAGCTTACGTGGCATATGGAGGAGAGTTTTGAGGATTAGATTTGGAGTCAATACTTTTAGTCAATTAAATTATGATTTTGTGTTTTTTATGGTTTAATTTACGAAAGTTACAATCTTTTTTGCTTTTCTGGGGTTACTTGCGGACCCATAAGTTTTGATGACCACGTTATGTACAAATATAAGGTTATTATGTAGAATTTTTTTAAATCACAGGGTTACCATATAGAAAAAACACAAAATTAAATCCAGCACAACACTTTCCGTTAACTATTTAACGGAAAAATTGACGGAATACAAGTTCAGGGTCACGCTGATAGGTATTAATTAAGTACAGGGTTACCAAAGATGTTTTTTAATTTGCAGGGTTACCTTGTGGGATTTGAAAAAGTTCAGGGTTACCTTATAGAAAAACCCTTTATTTTTTTATTTATATTTTATCGTAATCGGTAAAATTTTTTTTCTGATGTACATTTTTTTAAGAAAATATCGTTACGTTTCACGTACAATAGAGTTACATTTGAAGCAAGGTACAATTACTTTTCAAGTTAAATAAATAGGTTACGTTTGAAAAGTAATATAGTTACTTTTGAGTTGTCTCATACTATGAGACGGATGCACCATAGAATTTGTATATGAAGTTGTTAAATTTTTATTTTCTCCTCACTCGATTCATTTTGCAGCTACATAAGCTATTTTTTCTGATTGAGTTTCTATCTACTCTTAATTGTGTTATCAAATTAAAAAATTTATACCAATGCGCCTATAAATAAAGCATTATATTGGAAGTAGACTTTAAAAAAAATCCTAAATAGAATAGTCAAATTTACTTAAACTCAAAACCCAAATTAACTTTAAAAGTGGTGAGTCGAAACCTTACTTATTATGAGTTAACCCATTATTTGGTGAAGAAATTTATAAAGGTTAAAGATTTACCTTGCTTATAATTTTCTATTAGATGTTGACTTTAAAATTATTCTAGATATTAAAAAAAAAAAGTTCATCAAATAAAAAATATAGAGAATATTTTTTTGTTCATGTGTAAATTTATCATATTATTAATATATAATTTTTAAAATATTAATTTACTATAAAAGTATATCGAATGACTACAATTTCTCATGAATTTTTTACTATGTAGAAATAACAAATTTAATGGATATATACCTTATTAATCTCCTTTCGAATTTTAATAGAAAAATACATCATACTTATTTTACATTCCTCTCTACTCTCAAGCATCATTTTGATATATTACTTTGGTAATTGTGACGTACCATAAAATGAACAAAAATTAAATAACGCAGCTTGTATTTATCCCTTCATTTTAAAACAATTAACAAAAATAATCAACAAATTGATTATACCTTCTCAATCATCATGATTTTTTTATATCCCAATTCGATCATGCACATATAAAATTAATATTGTACTATAGAATAAAGCTAGGACAGAAAAAAAAAAAAATCAACGCAATAAAATCAAATACATATAGAATCTAAACATAAAATTATAAAAGTTATTAAATTGTTTAAAATTATGCAAATGATTTTATATGGTAGCAACTTATGTCTTTTGGTCTTCTTATATTAATTAATTGATTCAAAATAATAAATTAAAATAAATAAGAATGTTATGAGAAATATAATATAAGAGAGTGTAGGTGAAAGGTTTCACTATTTTTTTTATATGTGATTTTCAAATAAATATTTTGTTTAAAAATTTAAAAACTGAATATTTGAATATATTAGTTTATTTTATGTTAATTGGTTTTTATTAAGTAACAAAAATGGATTATAAAATCTAAGGAAAACTAATATTTTTACCTGCAAATTAAAATTTATATATAAGAAAAAAAATTATGTGTAATACTTACTATTTATTTAGGTGAACATTACAATTAGATTGCGGAAAATGTATACGGAAGGGTGATAATTATATTTTAAGCTTTTTTTTTTTATATTTTTATTGTATTTTTTTAAGAGGTGACCCATGAATAAATATCTTTATTATACTAAACCACAGTTATCGCTGACATCATCAATGCCACATGTCGCGATTCTGTGCGTTTTTTTCCCGCCAAAACCTCATGCTTACATCATCCACCATATAATATATTATTAAGTCTATATTCATTATCTATAATTATCATTACTCAATAATCATGTTCACACGATTTTTCAAAACAAAAAAAAAAAATAAAAAAAATTCATGTTCATATTAATATTACTTCACTTTAAATTTCTATTATATATCTTTAATATTTATTTTAGATTTTAAAAAAATATTTATCCTAAGCTAAATATTTGCTAATTTAATATTTTTTTTAATTTTCATTCTATTTTTTCTAATCAAAAATTAATGTTATACCGAAATTTTGTACAATAATAAATGTTTTTTACTTTTCATTCTATTTGCTAATTTTAATATTTTTTTTTACTTTCATTCGGTTAAAAAAATAATATTTTATTCTATTTACTTATTTTAATATTTTTTTTTTTTTTTTCATTCTATTATAATATTCTCCGTATGCACTTCATATATGTTTGTATTTAGAATTTACTTTTGTTTTCTACTAAATTTACACTTGAATATCATAACAATTAACAATTTTCTTATATTTCAGTTGATTTATTACTTAGTATAATTTTATTAGTTAAAAACAATAGGGTTTTTCTACGGTGTACCCTCCAACTTTTTGGTTTTCTATCGTGTACCCCTATTTTTTTTCCTTATACCGTGTACCCTTGAACTTCATTACTCATTCTATAAGATGACCTAAAGTCACTAAACTATTAACTAAATACTAACACCGTTAGAATAAACTCCTATTTTTTCTATTTTTAATGTTTTCCCTTCAAAATTATGAAATATTCCCTTCTTTTTCTAATTTTCCACTATTTTTCATCCTTATTCATTTTTTTCGATAGTATATAATTTTGTTTTACTCCGTAAATTGTTGTTAAAAGTCATAAACTTTATTGATTTACTTTATCGTAAAATAATCATGAATATTTGAAATTCATATATTTAGAAGGAAATATTAAAAAGAGGGAGATATGAGAGCTTAATGTAATCACAAGTGCTTAATTAACTAAGCTAAGACTTTAGGTCACTACTGAGAATCTGATAACGGTTTGATAAGACACTCAGTAGTGAAAAAATAAGATACGATGTAAAAACAAAAATGGAGCAGACACCGTAGTAAAAACCCAAAACAATAATATCTATAGCTATCGCGATCACGATCTTGATCTAAACTAGTATTAATAATAAATGTGTGTTTTCATTATTTTTCTTTTCATTTTCAATATTTTTTTTTTATTAAGAATATAGGATGCACACGTGACACTATTATTTGCCACTTTGGCCGATGTGACATCTGTTAGATTTATTTTGATGTTTGTGTTGTTTAGGAATTAGGAGGGGAGAGTCGGTCAATGATTTAGATTTAATATGTACTACGGAGTATTAGATTAGATTAGATAGGTTATTAACCCTAAATTTGAGAGTTTTTATTGAAGTTTCCACACAACACAACTCTCCATCAACTGAGTCACTGCTGCCCAACGCCGTCGCCAGTCCACGTTGGGTCCCACTTCCACCTCCACCGCCGCCGCCGCCGCCGCCGCCAACTGGGTCCCATCCTCGGCCGCTACCTACAACCAACCACCCACTTAAAGTTACTCGTAGCTCTTTAAGGTATGTTTATCCCTTCATTTATGATATTATTGTAAGAGTTATTTCGATTCTTGTTTATCCTTTCATTTATGATTCTTGTTTTTAGACTAAAATCCATATTTAGACTGAAATTTGACTTTGTTTTTAAACTAAAATAAAATTATGATATGCTGTAAATGTAAATATGATTTTACTGTAGTAGGGTTTTACATGATTTTTTTATTGTAATGTGGATGAATTTTGATGATTAATTTACGTCTAAACTTTGAATTTTATGGTTGTTTTGCTTTTAATTTTATTTTATTAAATTAATTAATGACAAATCAGTAATGTAGCACAACTGCTCAAGGTTTGTTGCTTTTGCTTTTGAATTTATTGAGTTGAATTGTATTGCTGCTTGTCGTCAGATTTCAAAGCTTATGAAGTGCTCCGTTTAGTATTTTGCTTTTGATTTTGAATTTATTGAGTTGGATTGTATTGTATTGCTGCTTGTCGTCAGATTTCAAAGCTTATGAAGTGCTTCGTATAGTATTTTGCTTTTGATTTTGATATGCTGTTCAACGAAATAGATGACTACATTTGGGGTTATCTTATTCCTTTCCGATTCCCTTTCAAGATGCCATTCCCTTCCCCTGCTCGAACCAAACGCTCCCTAATATTTTAAAAAAAAGAAGAAAGAAATTAGTAAAATAAAGGTATTTTTTAAGAATAAATATCGAAATAAAAATAAGAAGTGAGATAAAGGGAGTATAAAATATGGTGAGCGCGGAGGATGCCATGTAAACGTTGGTTGGAAAAAACCAATTCCTACTATAAACCCCTACAAAACACTCTAAAAATTCGATTTCAATTTTTCAGCTCTTCCTTCCCTCTTTCCAATTTCATCCTCTCCAGCGCCCATCAATGGAGGATACCTCGTTTCTTTTCGCAGGTTTGAAATTTGATCGTAAGAAATTCCCCAAAGATTTCCAATTGTTCAAGGTATCTTTCATGCTTCACTTATTTAATTTCATCGATATCATCGAGCTTGCTTCTTTATTTGCTTTTAGCTTAGGGATCTCTGGAAAAGTGTTGTAACTTCGTATTTAATTTCATTGATTACCTCATAATTGTTTAAATTATCGAGAGCTTTTGTTGCATCTGTAAAATGGTTATATAATTTGTGCTGCGTGAAGTAGAATGGGGCAAACCTAGAAATTTCTGTTTGGGGTAGCAAAATACATTTTTCAAAGCATAGCGAAATTTCTTGCTTTGTAATCGTAAAAATGTGAAATGTGGGATAACATAAGGTTATCTTTCTGTTTATTTTTTCGACGTTTGAAGTAGTAAGCACTATCCTTTTTTCTATGTAAATTCACCAAATGTGATGTAATTGCCTTTTCTGATAGAGAGGAAGTTTTGGTTTTTCTCGCTTTAGGGTTTACTGATTTGTCATCCCAGTTTTCGATAAAGAAACCCAAGTGTTCGATGAACTTTGGTAGTGGTATTTTTTTGAATGCTTTTTATTATGCTTTGAGGTAAAGAGAGTATTTTGGTGTACATGAACATTAACATAGACACCGTCCCTATTTACAGAAAGAGCTCCCCATGTGGAGAGTAAACATATCGTTGTGATCAGTTTGTTTATCACCTGTTTGATGGATTTCAGAATGCTTTTGGTCGTCACTTGGTGACCTAAGTCCTAATATGTGTGATACACTAGTTTGTATGATCTGTCGAATAGGAAATGGGATGATCGGGCCTTGGGAGGTTTTACGTGGCACTTGATTTAAATATTGTGGCAAATGACAAGATAGTGTTTGCATGCTTGCATATTCTAGGACTTGGGAGGCTTTTGTGCACTTTCATAAATAAGTAGTTTGTCAAGTTTAGATTGTGGAAATAGTTCTGTCAATGTATGTGTATATTACATAGTCGAATATGAAGAAAGAAATTATAGGATTTATGTTTCAGAAGGTGTACAATAACACTCCTTTTAAAAGAATGTGCCTTGGCGCAAAGTGCAATGAGGCATCAACCAAAACGCCTCACGGTGCCTAAGGCGACATTGTCCAAAACGCGCATTTATACAACCAATAGATTTGTTTTTTTTTAGTTCTTTTGGTTTACCTTTAAATTTTCTAGTATAACCTTAACCTTTACACGCTCCCATCCACTCATTTGTTTTAGGAAGAGTTTAATTAATTAGTTTGGGTTAAAAGTTTCCCAAGAAAAGAAATAATAAGAATTGAATAAATCATCGAAATAATGAAATGATTAGAATTCATTAATCAAAGGGGGTATTTGTTACATGCTAGATCCATAGTTACTCGCACTCTTCGACACGGCGTCGTGACGGACACGTGTTTGAGTGTCGACATGACTATTTTTTGTGAAAAATTCAAATTTTTTTGTGTAAAATGAAGTGTCGAAGTGTGGTGTCGTGTCTCGCGACACGAAAGCTAAGTGAAGTGTCGGAGTAATTTAGGCTAGATCTATTTTAAAGAGAAAAGCACAAAATTGAATTTAAAAAATCAACTTCAGTTGTAATATGACTGCGCCCCTTATGTCTATAAGGCGCACACCTTATTTTCACGCCTTGCGCCTTGTCGGATTTGGTGTGTTCGGTGTGCCTTGCACCTTTTCAAATTAAGCTATAACATAAACTTTTGTAGGAGTCATCTTTTCTATGTAAGGTGAAGTCAAGTCAATGTACTTTTTATGGCAAAATGAAATCCCATACTTCTCTTGATTAGGGGATTGTGGTTTTGTTCATACGTGTAATTGCTCGACCTCATCTTATCTATCTGAAAAGGTTAATGCTGCTTTGTTGGACCTAGGATGCTGTAGTCATAATTCTAAAGTGCTTAACAGTTGCATTTTGAATTATATGCATTTAATATAGCTTTTGATCTCACCATCTTCAAAATTTTATGGCACTTTGCATTTCAAATTTTTGTCTCTTTGCTTCTTTACAACTCTCTTAGTCTTATCTACTCATCATTCTTTGTGTAGGCGAAAAGAGAAGAAAATGATTCAGAAGCAATTGCAAGGTCTGTTGAAATTGCTGGGACTGAACCAGCGGTGAATAGGACCAGCAAAAAGAGAAAGCGGAAGGTTGCATCTGCTGGTAAAATGAATCTCATGAAACCTGAAGTTTTAGAATGTACTTAAATCATGAATCATCCATTTTTTTCTGACATGTATCGTTGGTGGTGTTTATCCTGACGATCAGTGGAGGGCTTCAATGTATTCAAGAGCGCAGATACAATCCTTGAAGGTGATGAAAACGCCGAGGCAAAGAACGAGTCTTCTGAAAAAAGGAAGGAGGTTTTTCGGCAAATAGAGGTTATTTAGACACTGTTGATTACTTGATTTTTGTTTCCTTGTTCATCTTTAAGCTTGTATATTGATTTCAGAATCAGTTGTGTTTGCTAGTACTGCGTTGTTGCTAGTAATGATTTTGTTAGGTTGATGATAGGATAGTGAAGATAATCTGTCTACTGTTGTAGTGTTGTGTATATGACGCTGCTTTTTTCTTTCTAACTTCCAGCGTGACCAACTTTTGCGTAAAGAGCATAATATTCATATATCTGGAAGCAATGTTGCATCTCCTCTACAAAGCTTCGAGGACCTTATGACGAGGTAAAGTTTTCACTGACCTGTTTATTCGTTTTTGTTCAATTTAGAGTTTCATAGTGTAGAATTGAGCCTGTTGGATTATCTAGCAATGTGTTTGTTTGTTCTGTTTTTCTTTTCTCTTTTTTTGTTGATGTTGTTGTGGTTATGTTTTCATGTCCATTGCGTCATCATAAGCCTTTCATATCTACATAAAAGACGAGAGTTTTTCAAACTCCAGTGGTTAGGCACTTCTTCACAATAAGCTTATATAATCTTTGCTTTCATTGTTCATATAAATATGCTCTGATCTGTTTAAATTGTGCCCTTTTGTTATTTTTGGCAATGCACAGCTCGCATATCGTCGAAAGATGATGTACTCCGTACACATTTAGAAAAAACTACTTATGATAAACAATTCAAGTAGCAATTGCATGGCTATGATCTTAGTTTGAAGAACCGCAAGGCGCACCGAGGTGTTAGGGGGCCGAGGGGATTAGGCATAAGGTGAAGGCGCGTGCCTTTTAGACGCAAGGCGCCCAATTTTATTAGTAAAATATTTAGGCAAAAATAATCTTTTCATGAGTTCTCAAGCTAACAAACATGTAAAAGGAGTAAAAATTGAGAATAATGGGAAAAAAAGGAGCTAGATAAGTAAAGATCTAGTTGAAAACAATATGGCGAGTATGTATTAGTGTGACAGTTAAGTGATCCTTGTCCGAAAGGCGCACCTAAAAGGTTAAAATGAACTGAGGCGTTTTGGCTAGTGTCTCATCCTGAGGCGCACCTCACTAAGGCTCTGATAATGTCTCCGTTCGGATACTTTTGTAGTTAAAGCTACTAAAATGAGTAGTGTTGTGTTTGTCACACACTACTATGGTAATATTTTGGCCTTTTTTCTCTTCCACTGCCCAAGTTGAATTTTTTTGGTGAAGCACCATCTAAGTTACTATATAGGCCAAAACAGTCAAGGAATCATAGTTGCTAAAACATGTCACATCACATATGTCATACATGCTGACATGACATCTGATACGAGTTAGACACTTAGGAAACTAGCATGACTTTGATCTTTATCACACCATGCCAGAAGATCTATACAAGAGAGATAAGTGATAAAAGGCAAAAATATTATAGAAATGACAGGCATTCATGAAAATGGAAGCTTGAAAAAAGGCGCACTGAAAATTTGCAGAAAAGATGTCGTGATAAAGAGAGTAAAGAAAGCAGCACCTTTGAAATCAGAAAGTGGTTATAGATTAGGTCTATCTTATTTATATTTTTTTTAGTTTAAAAGATTTAAGGACTAAAATATACAGCTAATCAAAAAGTAGGATTTGTCAGGTCTTTTTCAGCTTCTACGTATTTCTTGGCAGCTTACAGAACTCATCTACGAGTATCTTTTTTCAAACCATGTGCATCCATGCGTGTTATTTGTTGATTTTTCCTTTCTAAGATCAAATCAAACCATGAAAGGCCATTGGACTTTTACTTAACTAATGCCATCAGAAAATATCTTCAACCAAAACAAAGCGAAAAAAATGGAAGTGACTTTTGACTACTATAGAATTTGGCTGATATTTCATGCGTTTTCTCCTTACCACTTGTTGTATATTTGTCCTAATTATAGATAAAGATACTTATTTGATTGTGTCACCATGTCTCCAACATTTGAAAATTCTTGTTTTAGACACTCCACACCGTATAGGGTCACATTTTGGTGATTTCTCACATAAGCTATAATCACTTCATAAAATAATTCTTTAGTGTCCATTCAATTGTTGAATATGGCAACGGGGAAATTCAGGTGAATAGGCCAAATCTGGGTGATTGGCATTTGCCGTGAACAAGATGGTGCAATCAGCTAGCTAGTAAAGGGATACTTCGAAATGTTTTTTTCCCCTCTACTACTGTGTCTTGTCCATTTTCAGTATAACAACTTTTGGTTAAAGAGGCATGTTAATGTGGTTGTATTAGTAATATGGATCTGCTCTTGATACAACATCCTTAACCGAACCTATATACGGAGTAGTAAATAGCGTGAACGCATGCAATGATGAACCCATATAGTAAATGGCGTGAACTCATGCAGTGATATAGGAGTAATATGTTGTTAATATTCTTCCTGCCCCTAAGACGAAAGACAAAGGAAAGAGACGGGGAGATTTACTTCCGTCTCGGTCGAATAAAATTCTTTTTATAATGTGACGGAATAGAAGAAGGAAATTGAAGGTTTTAGTCCCCACTTTTTTGAATATATATTCTTTTCGGGTTTATTTTTTTTTTTTATGAATGTTCTTGTATTAATAGAGGCAATAATTTGTAGCTGAAGTTTGTGTCTTGTTTTTGGCAGATACAAGTGTAAATCTTATTTAATAAGAAATTTTGCTGAACTCGGATACAAAGAGCCTACCTCCATCCAAAGGCAGGCTATTCCAGTTCTTTTATCTGTATGCCTTCTGATCTAGCTGTATTTTGATTATTTTAGTGATATTGGTGAACTTTGGCTTTTGGTGACTCTCTAGAAAACCTTCATTTCATTTCTTTGTTTTTCATTATGTGCTCCACACCATTATTCAGGGACGGGAATGCTTTGCTTGTGCACCTACTGGTTCTGGGAAAACCTTGGCTTTCATTTGCCCCATATTAATGAAATTAAAGGTATTTATGGTTTAAAAGTGAAACATGGTACAGAATTTCAAAGGTTTTCAACAGTGCTTTGTTAATGTCTTGTTTATTTATGTAGCACGGGATGAAAGGTGGTGTTCGTGCCGTTGTGGTTTGTCCAACACGAGAGTTGGCTGCGCAGACAACCAGAGAATGCAAGAAACTTGCTCAAGGGAAGAAATTCTCTATTAGATTAATGACTAAAGAGCTTGCTAAAAGTGCTGATTTTTCAAAATTGCCTTGTGATGTCCTCATCTCTACTCCACTCCGGTTAGAATATGCAATTACCAAAAGAAAGCTTGATTTATCCAGGTATATGCACCTTTCATTTGTATTGTTGCATTCTTGCATACTTGCGATTGACAGCCATTATGTGAGGCTAAATAAGTCATTTTTAGTCTGTGGTTATCACAATTACTTCATAATACTTCTAGTTGACCAGATGTATGGATATTTTGAAAGGGAGGGAAGGAAGGAAATAGAGGGAGGGAAATTTGTTTAATAATGATATAATAGCTACAAGTCCTGTGGATAGAACTCGTAGTCCCAATGCTACTCTACTATCATATACATTCATCTGGAATGGCTTATATACCAATATATGGTTTTTAAGATCTTTTGAAGATGAATATAAATATTGGTGGATGTTGATATAAATGACGATGCAAGATATCTCAAATAGTATTCTGATCAAGCTCACAACTTGAAAATTGGAGCGTATGTTTCTATTCCATTTAGCATGATGTCCTTTTTGATGTTCCACATAGACATCTGATACATTGGTAATTTGTTATCATCTAGTGCGTGACATTTTGGTCTTGTTTATTTATTTATTTATTTATTGGCATATAAGCATATATGTCATTATTTCTGAATGTGCTTATGGTTGAATGTGGGTAGTTCTTGTCAAGAGTGGTAGCCTCATCTATTCCATTTGCTTGACCTCTATTCGTTGAAATAGTATCTACAAAAAAAAAATCATCAAAGAAAAGTTTGTGTCAAATTTTTGCTTCCTTCCTGAGCACATGAAAAGTGGTGTGATGACTGATGAATTGTAAGGGCACATCTGATATCACCCAAATGTCTGACAATATGGTCTTAATGTTTATTTGTTGGCAAAAAAGTCCACTTATAAAGGAATTCAGTGGCCCATTGGCTTTGTTAATTGTTAAAATATGCTCATTAGTTATCATTACCGAATTTGCATTCTGGATATGTGTGAATTATGTCATCAAAACTCAAAAGTAGTAGCCTTGTTTATGTCATTGTTTCTAGGAATCTGTCAGGACAATTAGCCGTGTTTTTCCATTCATTTGCTGGTTATCCTTAATCAATCATTACTTTTTTTTATTAGTGAATTGAACATGTATGCATGTAAATTTTGGTTTCTACTTTACTAATCATTTTTGTCTTTATTTCATCCAGGGTTGAATTCCTTGTTCTCGATGAATCTGATAAGCTATTTGAGCTGGGTTTTGTGAAGCAGATTGATTTTATTGTTAAAGCATGCTCAAACCCATCAATAATTAGATCATTGTTCAGTGCTACTTTACCGGACACTGTTGAAGATCTTGCTCGTACATTAATGCACGATGCTGTACGGATCATTGTGGGCAGAAAGTGAGTTTTAATTTCTTATACTCATGTTTTTTAATGATGTAACTTCAGCTGCAGAATTTGCATGCTTCACTTATAACTGAAATAATGCTCTCAAGGGCATTGTAGAAAAATAAAGTGTAGCCGGTACATATTTTTCTTTTGCATAGTCAAGAACCTTTGTCAAAGGAGTAACCAAAAGGGATATAAGTGAAAAATCACATATCTTGAAACTTAGAAGGTCACAATTCCACTGATTAAAGGTAGAGTAAGCCACTGTTTACAGTATATAGAGGTTGGGCTGAGATGATTCAGGAACATCCTGTCTGATTTCCTTGTTTGAAAACATATGCCTCATGTCATAAATGTGTGGGGTGTTGCATGAATCCTTTATACCACCGTTAGTGAAGGGCTTGCATGCTCTTTTATATTTCTTGTGGTCTTTCTTCTATTGGAGTCCGAAAACAATCATTTTATTGTTTCAGCGCCTAGATGGTTTCATGTGGCAAAGTAATTTCGATTTGCAGTGTACTAAGTAAAACACTTAGTCTTGGATCTCTTTAATTTTTGTATCTCTCCTAGTAACTTAGTGTATACTCTAATTTGTTTTCTACCATCAGGTATCTAAGAACTTGTCTTATAGTGAAGGTTGTTTGTTATTTTGCCTTGGGCAAACTCGATCATTGTAGGTCATGGATAGAGTTCGTTGTTTAGTATGTGCACCGATTATAACTTTATAAGATTCTACCGTGTCTATAGCTCATTTTGTGAGTATCCATTTGTCTAACCGTCTAATGCATCTCCTTTGGGTGTACCTACGGTGTCTGGTACTCTGATAGTACTTTGCTTTATTATCTTATACTGTGCTTTCATCTGCAAAATTGCCTTTCTTTGATATAAGGACTCCGCAAGTGAATATTGTACTAGTATTGTTCTTGTGTCTGATATCGCATGCGCATGTCAGCATAAGTGTGTATATATCTTTGTAATTTCATTTTTCTTCTTTCGCGTGTGACTATCTGCGCACGTGGTTTTAAGTTCTAAGACTTCTTTCCCTTCTCTAATATGGCATGCTAAGCTTGATGTCTCATCAGGAATACAGCTTCTGCATCAGTAAAGCAAAAGTTGGTCTTTGCTGGAAGCGAAGAAGGGAAGTTTCTTGCATTACGACAGAGTTTTGCTGAGGTATGCTTTTGAATTTTTTGGCATCAGAATCCCTTTGGTAATTGTAATAAAAACGTGACCAGAAATAGCTTTAATTGGTTCTTATTTTAAACTCAGAGTTTTCCTTTTTTTTTTTTTAGAAGCCGTGAACCATAAATTTGGCTATTCTGTTAGGATGTAGCTGTTGGCTTGGCTTAGAATTTTGATCTAAGGATATATTGTGTCATAAGGCTATAAGCTATAGTGGATTTTGTTTATTTATAAATTTCAAAGATGCAGTTGCACAGAATCAAGTATACACAAAACGAAAAACTAAAGCCAGTAGACTATCTTTGACTTTGCTATTTTTCTTTTGAACATTTCCGTCAGTTCCCTTTTTATGTTTTTGCATACTCCCTCCATCCCCAAATAAGTGTCCTCTTTCCACTAAAAGTTTTCCCAAAATAAGCATCCCCTTTCTAATTATAGTAAAGTTTTAACAAAGGATTGTGAATATTTTTCAATTTTCATTAACATTCCTTAAATCTTCCCCAAATAAAAAGGGAACACTTATTTTGGGATGGAGGGAGTATTTGCTTATGAGTGAGCTACGTTGGTTTCTTAACATTTTCTCCTGTGCAGAGCTTGAATCCCCCTGTGTTAATTTTTGTGCAAAGCAAGGAACGTGCCCAAGAACTTTACAGAGAACTGCTTGTTACGGACCTCAAAGTGGATGTTGTCCATACTGATTTACCACAAACACAGGTGACGTCTTTTCACATACTGAAGAGGGTTGCTCATTTGATTCCTTGTCAAAACCACGATTAAATGCTTTTACATTCCCTAATATTAATAAACCAAAGAAACACACAACAGCTTTGTTTTATGGATTAATGTAACTTGGGTTCGTCTACTATAGAATCTTACTGAATGATAGGTGCATCAACTAGTAAAAAATGTGGTCTTATTTAGCAATTACCCTTATTTTTCTTGAAGGATGAAGAAAATTGGCTACTGTAGTAATTACATGGATGTACTGGATGCGTTTCCGTGTCTGGGTTGGACACTTGGATCATTTCTTTGTCATGCTTGCTGAGTTACCTTGTGTGCTGCTGAACTTGTAGTTAACACACAGAGCTATATATGTTATCGATGACCCTTTTAGTACTCTCGATGACCATCTTAGGGTTCCTTTTTCAATTGTTGGTGATTGTTTATTAACAACGATAATTTTCTAACTTGTTTTATGTGACCAGTAATCCTGTGCCTACAGAAAGTGACACTTTTATATTTAATTTAGGCATGGCTTTAAAGCAAGTTACTGGAATACTTTCACATGAAACTGTAATTAATTTTCTCGTGGCGTGATTGGACTTTGTGCAGAGGGAGAACGCTGTAAATAATTTCAGAGCTGGTAAAACTTGGATTTTGATAGCCACTGATGTCGTTGCTCGTGGCATGGACTTCAAAGGTCTCAACTGTGTGATTAATTACGATTTTCCAGATTCTGCTTCTACTTACATCCATAGAGTCGGTAAGTTGCTTGTTTCTAGAATGGCACCGATCTTGTTTAAAGAACTCATAGGAGTTATCTTTGTTTTCATAATAAAGGTTTTATGTTTTAACTTCTGGTAAAGTGTGTTTTTGTCAAATTAATCTTGGAGATCACATCTTTCCATCTCGACCAAAACTGTTTCAAGCTTTGGAGTATGATAAAATTCAGCAAATGGCTCACTAAGATTGTTAACTTATTTGCACTTTATCAATGCGAATCTAAAATTAAATTTCGTCATACGTTTTGTAATATATGGTGTGGTTTATGTACACAAGTCTTCTTACTTATACTCGTAGAAGAATAGCAGTAGGGAGTAGGAACGTATGTATTATAATTGCTGCCAATTGCCATCAACATAACATGGACGCATGAGTTTCGTGGTTTCTATTTTGCTTTCAGTTAACCCGGTTAAATCTACCATTCTTGTCTATAATGATAATTTTGCTCTTGCCAATTGATAATATGTTTTGATGTCCAACCATTAAATACCTTCTACTCATAGGTAAGCTTTTGCTACTATACCTCTTCTCGTCCCCTGACCAACTTGTATGCATCTGTGTTGTTGTTGTTGTTGTTGTTGTTGTAGGTCGGTGTGGTAGAGCAGGGAGGCAAGGAGAAGCGATCACGCTTTACACAGAGGAAGACGTACCCTTTCTACGGAATATAGGCAATGTGATGATGCAGTCGGGTTGCGAAGTGCCATCATGGATCATGTCCATGCGAAAAACCAAATGGAAGAGGCATACTCCGCACAGGGATTCTATTTCTGTTGGTCGGAAATCTGAATGATGGAGGACTTCCTGCCAAGTAATTGAAGTTTTGTACTAGCTCATAGCAGATGTAGCATTTCTTAAGGCCAATTTTTTTTCTTTTTTTTTTTTCTTTTTATCCAACAAGCTGAAATTATCATCCATATGTTCTTTGATGTTTTAGTGTGATCACTTTAAAAGTTAAATTAGGCACATCAAGCATTAAATAGTACTCCCCCAGGATGACAATGGATAGGGTCTGGATAGGATCTTATATGATCCAGATCCATATTCTTGTAGTGGAATCCAGATCCGATCCATATCCAGTGGACCTGAAATGATGAGATCCTTATCCATATCCTACGGATCTGGATAGGATCTGGATTAAATCCGTATCCAATTGGTGATATAGAAAATTCACTTTTTAAATATTAAATTATTAGCTTTTGTGTTTTATTATCTACTCAACATAATAATGTGTTGTATTAGAATACAAATGTTAAAAAGAAGTAGTTAGGAAACCAATATAATATTTTATAAAATAACATATCGATAATTAGGTATTTTTTTGTGAACGAAAATGTTAATAAGAAAGAAATCATAGATTATTTTATGAAAAAACTTATATAAGAAAGCATATCTATACTGATTCTTTAATTTATTTTTATATTTTTATTTTAGAAAAATAAAATGGATCTAGGATAGGATCTGGATCTCAACCATATGAATCCATATCCAGATCCGTTTTTACGCATATGGATCAAATCCATATCCATATCCACTGGATCCAAAATATTACGATCCAAATCCGACCCGTTGGATCTGGATCCTAGGATCTGGACAGGATCTGAGATCCATTGTCATCCCTAGTACTCCCTCCATGGCTCCATTCAACTATAATGTACTTACCGTGATGTTCTTATTTAGAAACATTTCTTTTTTAACAATATTTTTTTTTTTTGAAAAATAGAAAAGGAAAGATAGCTGTGTCTGATTTTGTTTTATTCGTCATTACGAGAGTAATTCAAATATTAAACTTTTATGATTTTTTATTATAGTAACTAAAGATATTAAGTGATGGGGCATGATCAGCCGAGACCTCTACGGGCCGCACCGTTGGTCATCATAAGGCCGCACGGCCTCCGTCGCCGGAACTCCAGTTGGTGGTGATCTTCACCCCTAGGCCGCACGAGCACCTCTGTCACACGACCCTTGTCGGCCACCTGAACCGGCAGGCGTGTTAGACAGTGTTTGTACTTGATCATAATAAGACAACTCTAGAGGACAAGCACCCAGCTTTTAGGCTGACACAAAGTACAAAAGGGCGGGTGAAGATCTATATAAATATAGGAGAGGCACGATGGGGCGTTCATTCACATATATTCACAAAAAGCTATTACTCGAATTTTATCTCTACATTCTTATTTCCACTCACTAACATTCGCTTACTTGCATTGGAGAGGTTCTCCTCGGATACCCCCGAGGCTAGGTTTGTCAATTGTGCAGGACACGTGTACGGGAAAGAGACAAGCGGTGTCGCCTCTACGAAAAGTCACACAATAGTTATTACTTATTGATTCTTTGTTTGAACTATTACCTTCTACGAAGTAATTTTATTAGATAGTGTTTCGTTATCTTGGGTTTTTTTTTTTTTTTTTTTTGTAAAGTTGTTAAGCTTAGATCTGGACCATTAAATAAATGGACGGTTAGATTAAAACAACTCCTTGGAGGCAATTATTAATTTGACTGCTGAGGATCCGAACACAGTAGAAACATTCCATTTTTAACGAAGAAAATACACAGAACTTTTGTGGTTGAGCCTTCTGTTTACTTCAAGTGAATATTCGACTTCAGTGTCAATCTATGCATTTATGTAGTAAAATCTTCATGGTATCAGAACCATTGAAGGATTGCAAGCACATTTTACTCTGTTTTTCTTACCTTAGCTGTTTAAAGCTTTTGTTTTCGCTGTGATTTTCAAAATGTAATGTACTCCGTAGTTGTGATATTTGTTCTTCTATCCATGTGATCATCATGTTTGGAGGTGATAATGCTAGATATACCACAGTAGATATCTTAGATCCTCTCTACTGTAATCCATCAAAGGGCTTCGGAGCCTTGAAAATCAAACAAATGGAGTTAGCTCCCTCAAAGAAGACGAAACTTGGATATGTAACAGGCCAAGTAATCAAACTCGATCACCCTATTCACTAATACAAACAAAAGGGGAGCATGGGACGCTTCAAACAACCTTGTCATCTCGTGGATTCCCCGAAATAAAATTTCTAGGCCCAGCCGAGGCTTCAGCCCAGGCCCCAACCGAGAGTTCTCTTTACCCAGACAAGGCCGTAACCGAGGGTTTGTTCGGCCCATCATACTTCTATGTTTTTTTTGCGTTCCAGAATTTTGTGTTTCCAACAACGATTTGGGCCTTTGCGACTGAGCGAGAACTTATGACTTACCAGGTCACCAGGGTACAACAAAAAGCTCCACATGGGGGGAGATGCTATTTGCAGCCAAAAGCTAGGTCAATATCCAGTTTCGGTGCATAACGCGGAGAGGAAATAAAGAAACTATGATGAGCCGATCAGAATCCTGTTCACTACATCGACTGGCACAGCATATGCAGGATCGATGGGTTTTACTCCTGGGTATTCAAGAAGGGAGAGGCCTGCATCAATCCCGTCATTAGACAAGCAGACACAAATTGAAAGACATTAACAGACTTTATATCACTGCATTAATCTGTACCGATTTTCTTAAGTTATGGAGGGACGAGCGATTCGGTAATTCATTGAGAGTAATTTCTCAAGACAGAATTTGAAGATATGAACAGTGAAAGAACCCAAATAAGAAAACTGGAAAAAATCAAAGGACCAACCAAAAAGCAAAAGAAATAATTGGAAGACATACTAGAGTGAAAAGAAAACAAAATGCAGAATTTTTGTAGCATTGTTACCTGCAACTCCGAAGTAAGTGTGGAATACGTCAACTGCATCATCTGGCCTGTCTGAGATCCCGCCTTTCTCCAAGTCCTACATAGAATCATGAAATAAATACAAAGTCGGAGGCCATTGGCTTCTAAAAGGAATCGATTTGAAGGCAAAATCATGGCCACGAAAAAAATACCTGGCAGTCCAAGATGAATTTAGCAAGCTTATCTTTGTCAATCCAGTGAACTCTGTCTGTCATAATCAAGCTAGAAAGTACCCACCACGAGTAGCAAACCTATAAAACACGGGAAGGGGGTCAATTTAAGGGACCATAAATCCTAATGCCCTATGAGAAAGGCATTGTTTTTGCAGACGATAATCTTATGAATATATAATAGTCTTTCGGAAGACAGGTCTCACATCTGGAAGTTTTTCAGGCCGACCGTTTAAACCTCCTGACTTCACTTGTCGTTTACATAACCACCAGCCTAGAAGATCCTTATCAATGTGGTGTAGAGAACCAGTTATAGCAAGAGCACCCACACAGCATGACGATGGACCATAACGTTTATTTTAGATAGAGAAGATGACGTACCAATGGAACGGTGCAAAAACATGCAACATGAGAAGTACTAATAAGCAATCACCCACGACCTTGACACATGTGTAAAAAAAAAAAAGAGAAAAAACTAAAGATTCCAGATTACTAGAGTCGCATAAGATCACATATAGGCATATAGCCAGCTCTCACCGGCAACATAACATTGCAAAAGCAGGGGAAATAAAAGATTTGATCTTCTAAGAATATATCTTGTATTCCTACATGCCTTTAAACAATCAATATATACTTTCTTTTGGTCTAAATGTACCAGAATACACATGTTATTAAAGCCCATTTGAACGTCTTTACTGATATTGTGATGGTGGGTCAGTTAGGGTAGAGACGACTACTACTCTGTATGTGAAAATCTTAGCCAGTTACCCCTAAGATATCGGACCCCATGATAAGTATTAACAAGTGAAGTGCAGAAAGAAGAGATGTCATACGACAAGGTACAATAAGGTTCTGAACACTAAGTCATTCGTTTAATTTGTTATTGAAACTCAAAGAGTATTTGAGCAAACCCACATACTTTGCCCTGCATGAGACTCTCCGCCGGGCGTGCAGCCAAAACCCCCATCAAGGTTTTTGCATCTGACTATGTAGTTCACCGCTTTTTCGACATCAATTTTGTCCAATTGACGTAACAGTGACAGACAACAGATCGCAATGTATGAAAATCTGGTGCAAATGACGTGGATGTATGATTAGTTTTTAATGACTATGAAACATATGAAAGGCAGACTATAGAGTGTACTCCAACGCAAAAGGAGCACTTATACACATCATTAGACCTGGCAAAACAGACCCGACCCGATAAGGCTGACCCGAGACCCGAAAGTGACCCGACAATCGCAAACCCGAAATTGACCCCAACCCGAAATGACCCGACCCGACCCAGACTAAAAATCCTTTATTTCAGTTATAAAAAAGGGTGTTGTTCTTACAGGGACGAAGCCAGGATGAAACATCCGGGGGGGCTGAATTTACTATTCATACATAAACCCGTACTTACAAATTTTCGATTTTAAATTATACGTACGCATTTATTCACATATATGAAGTTGTAGTTGTCCCTTTAAAACCTATAGCACAAAATGTTTTAGTATCTCATCTTCTATTTATTTTTCTTAAATGTTTATGATCCGAAATCTCTTTGAAAAGTATAAAAATAAGTACTTAACACTAAGAAAGAGTAATATTATTATGTAGAAGGGCCTTTTTTTTTATATTTATAACGCAAATTAATATTAATAGAGGACGTTTTACAATTTAGAAAGTGAAATATAATGTTATCAAGTATTCCGTAATATAAAAGATATTGGTGAAATAACACTTTCTTATGTAAATGTATAAAAAGTGAGAACATGAATTGACAAATATAATCAAGAAAAAATTTCGGTAATTCCAAGGTGAAGATATAATGTTACTTAGTAATAGAAACAACTAATAAAATACGGGGTAATATGTCAGGAAAAAAAAAAAGAAACAAAAAAATAAAAAAAAAACCACTACTAAGATTCGAACACACGACCACATGAATAGCAAGAGCATGCATCAACCCAATGACCACTACACCACTCCAACTTCACTGATTCTTTCTAACCTCAAAAATTATTTAACCTAAACTTTCTGGAAAATCAAAAACCAACCCGGGCTTGGGCCTGACGGGCCTACTAATGGCTCCGTCTCTGTTCTTTCATGTACATGATTTACTCAATCATGTACACATTTTTCCATTTTATACCCTTGATGTTTTCAACCTCTTTCACTCTTTCTCTCTCTGATCTCTCAGATTTAAAACCTCACACATTTTTTTTTTTTCGTTGTACACTTTTTTTACTCATTTGTGTATACATTTTTACTCATTTTTGTACATTTTTTTTACTCAATTTCGTACACTTTTTAATTAAGTTTTTTTTTAAAAAAAATCACTAAATTAATTCATAGAAATAAAATAATTAAAAATAACATATTACATAAAAATAAAATTAAAAAAAAAATGAAAAGAAAAAAAAAAAAAAAAAAAAAACTAAGTGCGCTGTAAACTACCCCCGTGAAAACCTAACGCACAAGCACACAGCAGAAACACAACGGAGCACAAAAACCTACTCCGTATCATTGTCTCTTCATTATCATGTTTTAACAACATACTCCGTATTTTATCACAATTAACATTCAAAATAAAGTCGTATTTATTAATAAACAGTTAAATAAATAATATTTCAGTTGAATTATTTGCACAACCGTTCAAAAAATTCAATTTACCTCTTGAAAGGGTAGATTATCCGTCATAATTGCTTGATTATGGTAAAATTAAGCAATATAATTTTGAAAGGGTGAAATTAAGCAATATAATTGTGAAAGGGTGAAAAAAAAAAGAGAGGAAAAAAACTGTAATTGAAAACAGGTGAGGGTATTAAATGGAAAAATTAGGGTAAAAAGTGTACAGGAACGAGTAATTGTGTACATGAATGAGTAATACCGATAAAAAAATGATGGTGTGATAATGTGGACATGTGGTATCAAACTTCTAACAATTAAACATGTCTTAAATACTACGGAATACTTCCTCCATTCCATTTGATTCTATACATATTTCTTTTTCGGAAATTCCAATCAATTCTATACATTTCTATTTTAGTCCGTACTTTATTAAACTAAAAGACCAATATACCCTTCATTAATACCTCACCCAATCCACTTGCAATGTCCTTTTTTAAAGAATAAAGTAGGGGTAATTTAGTAATTCTATTGTCTACCCCACTTGATTTTCTTCTACCTTAATTACCGTGTTTTGGTCAAATGTATAGAACCAAACGGAATAGAGGAAGTACAATTTCTTTGGCTGACTTCAGCGATTTAAAACATACTCCCTCCGATTTACCAGATTCTTAACATTTTCCTTATTGGGGTGATTTTCCATTTCTTAACATTTCCCTTTTTGGAAAGTTTTTTATCTCACAATTAAATATTCCCCCACTTGTTTGCCCACTTGTTCACCCATTTTTTTGGTCCACCTTAATTATTGTGCCAAATAAAAATGTTAAGAATCCGAGAATCGGAGGGAGTATTAAGGAAAACGAGTTAATACATGATAATGAAGATTGTAATGAAAACTACAATGATGAAAATCTTGATCAAGGTGAAAACTCGAAAAGAGATGCAGAATGTATATTCTGAGAAATCTAAAAATGATGAAATTACTAACAGTAAGTCAGTAACCAATGAATCAATTGAAAAACAAAGATCGGAAAGACAAAATGATGCAGAATAATATGTTACTCCGTACCATTTTGACAACCTTTTTACCATTTTGAATTACGTTATTTTACCTTGTGTTTTTCCCCTTTTTTTTTTTTTACAAAAGTCATTTTTTTTTAAAAAATTGGATTTTGAGAAAAGAAAACTGGAAAAAAAGGATCAAATACGGGTTAAACCCGTCCCATTTTAAGGTTAAGACGGATACCTTAATCTTTAAGAATAATTTGTGTATCCAGTATCCGTTATACTAGTCAATGTTTCAAAATGTCGTTTCCTTCTTTTCACTGCTACGATTATATTTTGTTTCCTCCCCATTTTATTATGGATCAAAAACTATGAAAAAATTAATAAAAAAGTTGTTAAAGTAGTGTAAGTGGAAAAATTATTAATAAAAAAAAGGATTAATTGTCAAGAATAATCCGAACTAGTCCTCTTATTCCATAAATAATCCGAACTCAAATTAATCCACGAATAATCCCAACTACTGAAGTAACATTCCAATAATGTACTTCGGCCAATTTCAATCGACTCTAACACGTTAAAAAATGTTGAAATCGACTCGAACTTTGCCTCGCTCTTATTTTAAGTAAAATTCAAACCGTTTTCACTTCTTTTTTTATTGATTAAAGCAGGTTAAAATTGACCAAAGTACATTATTGGAATGTTACTTCAATAGTTGGAATTATTCGTGGATTAATTCGAGTTCGGATTATTTATGGAATAAGAGGACCAGTTCGGATTACTCTTGGCAATTAATCCATAACAAAATTGTAAAAAATTTAAGTGGAAAAAATATTAATAATATCAGTAATTCTCCTGTAAGGCTGAATTTACACTAAGTTAATGTGAGATCAATGTACAAATTGCAGCTAAAGGGGTACAAAAACATGAAACAAATCTACTAAAGTCACTAACAGAGGTACTAAAAATATTTAGTAACAATTAATCATAATTATCACTTAAATAGTACAAAAGTTATATAATCGGGTACAAATGAGGCGGACTTACAATAATTTATTGTAAGTCCTGACTTACACAAGAATTAGTATAATACTACACGGTAAAGGCTTGTGCAAATAGAAAAATATTAATAAACAATTGACCAAAAGAAAAAAAAAAAAGTACTAGTATGTACTCCTAGATCAGAGGAAAAGAATAAATAGGGGAATATTCAAAATAGATGTAGAGATCAGATCTTTTAGAGTACCGTAGATGACTCAATTTTTATCACATTATTTGTATAGAATAAAAATTTTCTTTTCATCAATCATTCAAACGGGTTCATCAATTTTATGTAGGGTATCTTTTGGTTCAGATTCGGCAGCTTCGGTATTTGTATAAGAGAAATATCAAAATTAAATAAATTTATTATGATTATCTAATTTCAAAAACCAAAACTCTACTATACTATACACTTACTTTAGAGGATCCTGACACATTTAATAGTATGGACCTGTTCTTTCCAGCTTATTTTCAAAGACATTTCGGCCATTTCGATTCGATCGATTCATTCCATTCTGGGCTTCGATTTAGTTCATTCGCTTCGATTTAATTCGATTCATTTCAAAGACATCTATGTTATTTAATTGAACTTCATTCGATTCGATTTAGTTCGATTCATTCCATTCGATTCGATTCGATTCGATTCATTTCATTTCGATTCGATTCGATTCATTCGATCTCGATTCAATTCGATTCAATTCGATTCGATTAAACTCTAAAAAGTCCGAAAGAACAGGTTTTATATCCCTTATCCCCTACATAAATAAATGAGTAAAGAATCAAGGCATACTCTTGACTTTGGACCTCTCTTTCCAAAGATATTTTCATTCGATTCGATTCATTCCACTTCGATTCGATTCGATTCGATTCGATTCCATTCGATTCGATTCGATTCATTCGATTCACCACTTGATTCGATTCGATTCGATTCTTGATATATTATTTAATTGAACTTCATTTAGTTCAATTCAGTTCAGTTCAATTCGATTCGATTCGATTCGATTCGATTATTCATTCGATTCGATTCGATTTAGTTATTTCGATTGATTCATTTGATTCGGCTCTAAAAAGTCCGAAAGAACAAGTTCTTTCACCTGTTTTTAGGTACTCGCGGGTGTAGGTAGGGGTGAGCAAAAATATACGATACGTTTTTATTATACGAGTACGATACGGTATACGGTTTAAATTTCACAAATTTAGTATATACGAAATTCCGTATATACGAATTCCGTTTATACAATTGAAACCGTATCAAAACCGTATCAGATTTTTTTGAAACCGTATATACGATATACGATACACGATACAAATTTTTTTAGTATAAACTATTACATTATTTTTCATGATGATTTTATCACATTTAAGTAGATTTTACTCTCAATATTTGGAAACTTTTGTTGAAATAGGGTTTTTAAAACAAATAATTAGCGTTTTAGGTCAGTTTAGAAGTATTTAGCGAAATAGGGTCCACGTAGGATTGGAAAATACGGTCCTAAAAACGCCATAACGCGTGGCGTTTTAGGTCTCCACGTGGATTTCCGAAAAAAAAATAAAAATAATTGGAGCTTAAAACCGCCACCTCGGGTCCAAAAACGCCACCCGGGGTGGCGGTTTTAATCCCAAAGCTTTGTACCAACAACAAAAATTTTGCCCACTTTTTGAAGAGAAAACGCCACCCGGCGTGGCGTTTTCAAGCTCCAAATTTTTTTTTTTAAGAGAAAACACCACCCAGCGTGGCGTTTTTAATCTCCAAATTTTTTTTTTAAGAGAAAACACCACCCAGCGTGGCGTTTTTTTTTTTTTTTTTTTTTTTTTCGCTAAATACTTTCTTTTCTCTATTCATATTATCGAATTAATCTCACTTGCTTGCTTTACTTCTCTTCGATTGACCATTATACAAGTCGTCAGTTGCATACTAGGAGTATTATCTAATCGCGCCATCTTTTCACTTGTATTTTTCACATTTTTTATAATATATATTTTAGTTTTCTTGTTTGTTTTATCCGTTTATCATTCTTTAATATTAATTTGTTTACTAAGTACTTATTCGAAATTTTATTACGCTCATTTTTATTATAAAAATTACAAATAATTTTGAAGTATTATGAAAACCGTATATACGATTACACGAAAACCGTATATACGAAAACCGTATATACATTTGATGTGTCGTTGATACATGTTATTTATATTCATTTTATGCCCCCGGTTCAGTCGCTTTTAGCTGCATTTATTTGAGTTCGTTACTAGTTTTATAAGCTATTTGCGATATTTCTCGTTACTGCTGCCTTTCATTTACATTTTGCAGGTTTTGGTGGTTTTGAGCCAAAACCCGAGACAATTGGAGCAAGTACGAGACTCAAGACGACAAGACCAAGCTCGAGCTCGCACGGGAGCTCGGGAAGACGGAACTAAGACCAAAGGATCAAAAGCCTCGAGTAATAAAGGCCCAGGTGAATGAGATTTGGGCTTGAGTCAAGAAGAGAAGAGCCGGCCCAACTGAGGGTCAGGCCGGTCCAGCCAGGCCGGCAGCCGGCCGGCCGGCTGAGAAGACTTTTCGAGTCGGTTTTGTTTTATTTCGTGTTTAATTCTTGGAAACTATATATAAAGACCTTAGGACGAAAACTAAACAGCTTATGCTTTATTTTACTTAGGTTAGTTTACTGTTAAGTTTTATTTCTCTCTTTTACAAACTCTCAACTTTAGTTTAGATTCAAGATCGTTCTACTTTGTAACCGTCGGTACTCCGTAAAACTCCAGGTTTAATTTCAATTGTTATTTTCATTCACCATGTTTATTCTTATTGTTTGTTTTGTTTGCCCTTTAATTATGTCTAGCTAATTCTTTATTAGGGTTTGAGGGGAATTTGTGATATTTGGTTCAGGAACATGTTTTTAGATTAAACTGGTTGAATAGATTGTGCAATTGAATTTCTTTCTACGCGTTTTATGCCAATTGAATTAGGATTATTTCGCCTGATAAACGATTTGTCTGAGTTTAATTGAACCTGAGTAAGTTTTAATTTAAGATCGAAAGCCGAGTTAAAACTAGACTTACGCGAGATTGATAAGTTGAATTTAGTAAGTTGCGAGAGCCCGCTAAATTTGCTTAAGGCTAAAATTGACTCGAGAGAGCGTTTTCTAAACCTAGTCATTTGCACAGTTTATCGCTTCCTTCTTATGAACTTGAGTTCCTGAATCATTGTCATCAGGGGTGTTCAAAAATTGGTCCGGACCGGTAAACCGGACCGACCCGGACCGAAAGTTCCGGTCCGGGTCGGACCGGATACTAATAGGTCCGGTCTTCGGTCCTCAAAAATTTTGACAACCGGTCTTAGGTCCGGTCCGGTCCGGTCCAAAATAGAAAAAACCCTCTAAAACCCCTTAATTATGTGGTCCGGTCCGGTCCAAACCCGGACCTAAGGGGTTTAGGTCCGGTCCGGTCCGGGTCTCCTTCTAACCGGTCCGGTCTCCGGGTTTGAATTTTTTGGGCATCCGGTCTCCGGTCCTAATAGGTCCGGTCCGGTCCGGTCCGGTCCGGGTTTGGACCGGTGAACACCCCTAATTGTCATAATGAACCTGATGCCCTAATCCTTCCCCTTATATATTTCTACTTATCTTCGTTATTTGCTTGCTTTAGTTTATAGATTAAACCAACCCCTTTTCACATCCTAGAGTTAGACCTGTTTACTCCGTCTTTAGCTTATAACTGCACCGTCTCTCTGTGGATACGACCCTATTTACCACTAGCTTCCGTTAGTTGTTTGCTTAGGTTTATTTTGATTGAGGCGTGACGATTTAGCCTTGTCAATTTTGGCGCCGTTGCCGGGGAAACGGCTTTGCTAGTTATAGTTCTTGTTTGTTGCAGGTTTTACTCTCTTGTCTCAAGGAACCTAGTTCCTTGAGACCGTTTCTCATCTTTTGCTTGTAGTTTTGTTTATGCGCAGGTCACCTACAGGTTTAGTTCCATTTGAGCTTGAACCTGAGCGCGTACTACATCGACTTCGCAAGGAAGCGATTAAAATCGCAAATTTTAATCTTGAGGAAGCGTCGCATTCGGAGTCTAGTGCAGCGCAATCGTCCTACGAAGATGACACACCTCCAGTTACTCCAACTTCTTCTCCACCACGTGTGACTATGCCGAAATTATATAGTCACTCGTTGCCCAAGACCGAGTCGATCCCGCAAGGATTCACGATACCAAATACGGTCCAAGGGAACTTCGAGATTCGCCCCGCCTTTCTTTCTTTGGTGGAGCGTAATCAGTTCGGCGGCAATCCTACGGAGGATCCCGGGAAACACATGCAGGTTTTCACCGACTACTGCTCAACCATTAAGCAGAATGGGATCACTCAAAACCAGATTAGGGAGATGCTATTCCCTTTTTCTCTACGTGATCGCACGCGGGATTGGATCACGGATCTTGATAAGATTGCTGCAGGTATTACGGATTGGCCAAGTCTCGCTCTTGCTTTTTATCGCAAGTACTTTCCTCCGGAGTGGACTAACTAACTCCGTAGTCAAATTCAAGGGTTCCAGCAGAATTTCGACGAGACGTTAGCTGAGGCGTGGGACCGTTACAAACGGTTAATTCGTGAATGTCCGCATCACGGACTTGGTGATTGGTTGATTATTATGACCTTTTATAATGGGTTGTATGCTGAGAGCCGCGCTATTCTTGACTCGGCCGCGGGAGGTCGATTTGCTAATAATACGGATGATGATAAAGCGTGGCAAACGATTGAGGAAATGGCTGTCTATTCGGCCCAGTTTGGTAAGCCTAGGGAAAATTCACGGTCCGCGCATAATGACCGTGGAAGTGAGAATTTGAGTGTGGTTATGAGTCAACTTTCTGAGTTAAATAGGAAGGTTGATGCTATGCACGGGAGTGGTTCTTCTAGTGCCCACGTGAACGCTGTCATGGGGCACGATTCGGGTTATTCTGCGGGGTATGCTGCGCCCCACGAGCAAGTTCATGCTTACCAATCTTATTCACAGAACTTGCCCTACCAGAACCAACCAGGTTATGATCGTTCACTCCTATCGTATCGTAACCAGAACGTACTAAACCCAACCACCCAACCTCCACAAAACACACCCTACATCCCCCCTCACAAAAATTTCCAACCACCTCCACCCAACTACCAAAAACCTGCTTATGCAGCGCCACCTACTATCCCGGGACCCGATCCTTTGGCCGAGACTAAGGCCATGATGTCGCAAATGCAGCAACTAATGATGGGTATGCAGAAGACGCAGGAGGCTATGCTGAGCCAAATGCAAAAGGATGGTCAAGCTAAGGACGCAGCTATAAAGATGTTGGAGTCTCAGGTGGCACAGCTCGCCACTTCACAAGCAACGCGTCAGCCGGGTTCATTACCGTCGCAAGGTAATCCTCCTAACCCTCCTCACGATACAGCATGCGCGATTACTTTGAGGAGTGGGACTTCCTATGATGAACCGAGGAAGAATGCAGAGCAGCCGGTCGACCGGCAACCGGTCGTCCAACCGGCTGGACCTGCTGTTACGGGGAAGAAGGATGCGGGTGTTGATTCTGGTGTTCCCGTTGCTATTCCCTCGCCCCCGATTCAGATCAAGCTTCCTTTTCCGGGTCGTGTTCGTCCGGCTAACGTGGACCCCCAACTCGATAGGTTCTTTGAGATCCTCAAGTCCTTGCAGGTAAACATTCCCTTTATTGATTTAGTTAAGCAAATTCCTGCATATGCCAAGTTTCTTAAGGAGGTCATCTCTAGGAAGCGTTCGATCGATGTGTCTGAGTCTGTGTCGTTCGTGGGGGAGGGTAGTGCTCTTTTGCAGGGTAGTTCGCCTCCTAAGCTGAGTGACCCCGGGACCTTCTCTATCCCGTGCTCTATAGGGAAGTATGTCGTGCAGAACGCCTTATGCGACTTAGGGGCTAGTGTCAGTGTCATTCCCTACTCCATCTGTCAGAAATTAAATATGACTAAGTTAGGAGTTCCCTCCATGACTCTACAGATGGCCGACCGTACTACACAGAGACCTTTAGGTATCCTGGAAGACGTACCGGTTCAGGTGGGGAAGTTCTATATTCCCGTGGATTTTGTTGTCTTGGACATACCCGAGGACTCCCACGTCCCGATCATTTTGGGGAGACCTTTTCTGCACACTGCTGGTGCAGTCATTGACGTGGGGAATAAGACCCTGACATTCTCGGTGGGGGTGAGAAGTTGACCTATACTCAGTCTAGTCTTCCCCGCTCCCCTATGCAGCTAGAGTCTGTGGCTGCGATTGACCTTGCCCCTCCGTCTCACTCTACTGGAGACACTTTGGAGGTTGTTTCTTCTGCTTTGTCTTGTGCAGGTCCTTCGCAGGTTGGCTATGATCCTGGTTTGGGGGAACGGAAGGCCACAAAGGCGGATGTCTATGCCCCTAGCGATGGAGGTGGTGTCCCACGGTTGGCAGTACCCGGCGCACGTAGTTGCTATAGCGAGCCATTTCGAGATAGAGTCCCTTGCGTGATGGACTATGTTGCTTTACTTCGAGAGAGGGAAGTTCTATGGCGAACGACTGCTGTTTCGCCTAGTGAAGCTGTTGCTAACGGCCAACGTCCTTGGCCTAATTATACGTGATTTTAAGCTTTGAAGAGTCGTGCGGGACTATAAACCAGCGCTTCCGGGAGGCAACCCGATGACGTTGTATTTTTTTATTGCACTTTGTACTTTGTTTGGTTGTTTTGGATGACATTTGATTTTTTTTTTGAGCGCACGAGGACGAGGGTATTATTTTGTGATTTTAGCGCGCAGGTACTTATGGACTTTTGTCCTTAGTATTCTTGAGAATACGCTTCGAAGAAGGTCACCAGCCGGCCTACCGGCTGCCGGGCCTGGACAGGAGCCGTAGCTGAAATTTGAAAGAAGAAGAAAAATCGAAAAAATTGAGTCAGGTGGGCTCAGCCGGTCGGCCATTTGCGGTCTGACTACGGCCACCCCTACTCATTTCTGCTGCTTTGTTTCGTTTATTCTTACGCGCTACTCCGAAGTACTTCATAGCTGGACTGAATTGGATGCATATACGTGGATTTCTAGCCGCACTCCATGCTTGGCTTCGGTTTGGGGGAGCTCCAACTTAATAATGTGAGCACTCTTTACCCCTTTTACCCTCTTTTCTCATTTTTATTTTCCTTACCCCGTTTATTATTTGTCCTTATCTGCTGTTGTGGTTGTGCTGTTTTCCACATTGAGGACAATGTGCGATTCTGGTTTGGGGAGGGAAACACTTTCGCGTTTGTCTTTTTCATTTTTCATTCATTTTTCATTTTGTTTAAAAAATTGAAAAATTTCAAAAAAATTACAAAAATACGAGTCTTTTTGGTTTGAACTGTCAAGTTTGGAGAATTGATTAGTGTGCTTATTTTGATCTTTAGCATCTCCGAGTTGAAAATCTATCGTCGTAGCTTGCACTATATGTTTATTTCCTATTAATAGACTGCGAGTCTCAAACACTAGCCCACTTGTATTTGCTTACTTCTTATCGCTTTTTGTTCTTTTACTTTCGATATTGATATTCTTGCAAGGCAATGGTTTGTGGAATGTATGGAATGTTGGCATGTGGTTTGTTTAGAAAGATCATATAATGTTGGAGCAATGCTTCAATGCTTTCGGAGGGGACTCATTGATTTGAGTAACCACAGTGGCCATGAATTTGGTTGCGACCGAGAGTATGAGCAATGATGTAACCCTTAAGGAAATATGTGTACCTGAGCTCGATCTTTACCGAGTGAATGTCAAACTAAACGGTATTACATACGAGGGATGCTCCACATTTGGAAAAAAAAAAAAGGAAAAAAGCAGAAAAGAAAAAAAAGAAAAGAAAAGATAAAAAAAGAATGGATTGTGGAAAGAAATGGTTGAATGGGAAGTGGATGTTTGGTTGGCCTTGCTTGAATCCAATTGTCGTCAGTTTATTTTTGCGAAAGCGTTAGAGGCTAGTAGTATAATGTGGCGTGAATGGTTGAGACTTGTGCTCTATTTTTGGTGAAATAGTCTATGGTTTGTAAGTTTATGTGCATAGGTCGTCAACTTTGTGATACTAACGTGATAAGTTCGTGTCACTTTGATTTTCTCCGACGCTGTTTGCTTGAGGACAAGCAAAGGTTTGGTTTGGGGGAGTTTGATACATGTTATTTATATTCATTTTATACCCCCGGTTCAGTCGCTTTTAGCTGCATTTATTCGAGTTCGTTACTAGTTTTATAAGCTATTTGCGATATTTCTCGTTACTGCTGCCTTTCATTTACATTTTGCAGGTTTTGGTGGTTTTGAGCCAAAACCCGAGACAATTGGAGCAAGTATGAGACTCAAGACGACAAGACCAAGCTCGAGCTCGCACGGGAGCTCGGGAAGACGGAACTAAGACCAAAGGATCAAAAGCCTCGAGTAATAAAGGCCCAAGTGAATGAGATTTGGGCTTGAGTCAAGAAGAGAAGAGCGGCGAATCGAGGGTCGTGCCGGTCAGCCTAGGCGACACGGCCTACTACCGAGAAGACTTTTCGAGTCGGTTTTGTTTTATTTCGTGTTTAATTCTTGGAAACTATATATAAAGACCTTAGGACGAAAACTAAACAGCTTATGCTTTATTTTACTTAGGTTAGTTTACTGTTAAGTTTTATTTCTCTCTTTTACAAACTCTCAACTTTAGTTTAGATTCAAGATCGTTCTACTTTGTAACCGTCGGTACTCCGTAAAACTCCAGGTTTAATTTCAATTGTTATTTTCATTCACCATGTTTATTCTTATTGTTTGTTTTGTTTGCCCTTTAATTATGTCTAGCTAATTCTTTATTAGGGTTTGAGGGGAATTTGTGATATTTGGTTCAGGAACATGTTTTTAGATTAAACTGGTTGAATAAATTGTACAATTGAATTTCTTTCTACGCGTTTTATGCCAATTGAATTAGGATTATTTCGCATGATCAACGATTTGTCTGAGTTTAATTGAACCTGAGTAAGTTTTAATATAAGATCGAAAGCCGAGTTAAAACTAGACTTACGCGAGATTGATAAGTTGAATTTAGTAAGTTGCGAGAGCCCGCTAAATTTGCTTAAGGCTAAAATTGACTCGAGAGAGCGTTTTCTAAACCTAGTCATTTGCACAGTTTATCGCTTCCTTCTTATGAACTTGAGTTCCTGAATCATTGTCATAATGAACCCGATGCCCTAATCATTCCCCTTATATATTTCTACTTATCTTCGTTATTTGCTTGCTTTAGTTTATATATTAAACCAACCCCTTTTCACATCCTAGAGTTAGACCTGTTTACTCCGTCTTTAGCTTATAACTGCACCGTTTCTCTGTGGATACGACCCTACTTACCACTAGCTCCTGTTAGTTGTTTGCTTAGGTTTATTTTGATTGAGGCGTGACGATTTAGCCTTGTCAGTCGTATATATATGTACTTTTAGCCCCCTGTTCATTTGCGTTTCTTTGCGAATCTCGTGCTTTTATATGCATTTCAGCTCCTATTTCTCTCCGTTTTGGCCCTGCTGCGTTTCTATATCTATTTTGTAGGTAAACGCACATATTTGGAGTATAGGATGCTTGTTGAGAAGTTTCGTGAAGTTTTGAAGTGTTTCGAGTTGGTTTCGTGCCGTTTCGGTTGCGCACGAGCCTCGTTTCAAAGTTTGAAGGTGTCCCGGAACCATGGGACGGAGTTTGAAGCTCACATGATCAACTTAGACCTCGTCCCTACCCCTTGGGACGACCTAGGCCTTGTCCCTTAGCCTTGGGACGACTTTGAAGCAAGAATAAACTAAGTACAAGAAGTGGCAAAAAAGGGTTGCAAACTGAACACTACGGGATGGCCTTCCCGTGGCCATGGGACCTGGTTGCTTGTGTGTCCTGGACGGGAGGGCTGTCCCGGAGCCCTTGGACGGGTCCCGACTCCTCGTGTGCTTAAATTGTTTCGTCTATTTGAAGGAGTTAGAAGCCTATTTAGCGTGCCATACTTTTTACATTGTTTTCTCAACATCTTAAACTACTTTCTCAAGAAGAACTTAGGGTTTATACTTTTCATATTTTGTAATTTCAATTCCCGACTCGGTTTAAGCTACTTTGATCGTCAATTTGGTTTTGTTGCTTGAATACTTCTATTTCTCCTTGGATATTTCTGATTGGTATTGTTGTTTTCTTCTCCCTTTTTATTATCATTTCAATATATATCGCTCTTGATCATGTTTTCATCTTTCTCCTTTGCTTTTGTATTTGTTTTCGCTATGTGTGAGTAGTTTATTCATCTAGGGAGAAGGGTGAATCATGGGTGTTGGTTTTGGTTGATGTTTGTGATCATTTGAGTTAGGTTTTTGCGTTTGCTTTGATTGTCTCTGCTTGATTGTGTTTGTTGATTCCTTGATCACGTTTTAGCAAACTTTTAGCACCCTTGAACTTAAGATCGAAAGCCTAGTTCGAGGAGAGGCGCGAGACAATCATTAGGACCCTCAATTGTAAGTTGCGAGAGCCCGCTTTTGAGACCTAGAGGAAGCTTAAGACCGAGAGGACGAGCTATATCCTTAGCAAGTGCGATTACCTACTCAACCCGATCATCATTCCTAGACCTAACCTTACCCGTGCCTAACCCGACTTCCTAGACCTTTCTCATATAAGTTAAACCCTTCCTACACTCTAGCTTTAGTGAACTTCCAACAATCGAACCGACCGAGACTAGAACCACTCCATAAGTAACCTACAATTGCAACCTTCTCCTTGTGGACTCGACCCCGACTTATCCTATCTACCCATAGGTGTTGTCAGGTTTATTTTTGATTAGGTGAGTGCGACCAAGCCTATCAACATTTAAAACCGTGTCGAAACCGTATCAATTTTTTTTGTGATTTTAAAACCGTATATACGGTTTCCGTATATACGAAAACCGTATATATGATTTTGCTCACCCCTAGCCCCTGGGCGTAGGATATAACAATTCACATGCTTACATAAATTTTCAAAAAAAAAAAAAAAAAGAAAAATTTGGAAAAACTACGAGTTACATAGTTTAACAAGTGAGTTATCGACTTAGGGGAAGCTTAAATCGGGAGGTATAGTTGTTAATTGTTGTCTGATTAATTTTTTTCATTTAATTATTTTTATTGATCGTATTCCTTATTTTAAAAACTAGGGTTTTTGTGATTTTACGAATTTCATTTGATGAATGAATGATGATTCGTATTATGTGAATTATGCTCTTGCATGAATTTGAATATGAATTTGGTTAATATAGGGTTTACTGGAGTTTGGTTCGGTTTATGCCTTTCATTTTTGGATTCGATTTTGTTGGAAGCATTGCATGCAGGGTTTGTGATTCGATTTTTGATATGAGTTGTGTTCGTCAATCATCAGTAGTATAATGAGTAGTGCAAATTTTCCTTTATGAATTCTGTTGTTCAGCTGGACCTTGATTGATGTTCTGTGATATTCACAAGTGTTTGTGTTGTTTGTGATGTTTGTGATGTTGTTTTTCTAAATCTAGTTTCCACTTTTTGGAGTGTGTAGTTGACTAATTTTGGAATCAGGGATTAAAAGTAAATTGGTTGTTGATGAATTTGATGTTTGACAATTTAAAGTGTGCTTGTGTTCTTATTTATTTTAATTCGAAAATTATTGTTTTGTTTTGTATTTTGATGGTTTCGTCTTCACATTATTATATATGGGTAGTTGGGTTTGTGAATTAATTGGGTGTTTTACGAGGGGTGTGCAATTTGGAATATTTGAAGTATAATTAGGCTCTTATCATGGAAATAAGGTTGGATTGATGATTTGGTTGAGAAGAATTTGTTTGTATTTCGATGGGTGTATTTGTGTAATACAAAGGAAAAGGTTTCTGGGATAATTATTTGTATTTTGTTGTTGATTCATGTGAAATAGTTCTTACATTTTATCTGTGTCAATGGATGATAATAGAGGACAAAGAAAGGCATGTCGCATGTTATTCATATCGCTAAATAGTCTGGATACGAAAGTTAAGATTTTAACGTTGCTTTGGGATATCAATGTTTGTAGTAACCTGATGTCGTATCATAAGTAGCGTGTAGTGTTGATGCGTATTCTGGAAACTCAAAATAAACAATTAATGGTTTAGAATTTGGAAAAGGTGACTGGTTTTTTCATAGCGATTGTACCACAAGATGAAGCAGGGTGCCAGGGTCTGCTAGGTCAGGAGTTATAACTTGTAAGAAGACATAAATATTACTCCGTAACAAGTAAAATAATCATATTGTCTATCATTAGAGTAAAGATTAAGTGAGGCATTTTCTAACTTGGTCATTCAATTGCATTTCATATGGATCTTGTATTTAATCCAGACACTTTTGACTGAGTGTTTGAGCAATGGGATCAACGCAAGGAGAAAGAGGACAAGGTATTGGAGAATTCTCCTCTTCACAGTCAATCAACGATGGTGGTGAGAAGCCTGTGATTGTTAGGGTTAAACGGAAGCTTAACCAATCTCCTCTTGAAGCTTTATGGATTGAAATTAATGAGAGACCTGTGAAGCGTCCCTTGCTTGACTTCCAGAAACTCTCCATCGCTTCTGTTTCCGCCCCTGCACGTATGCTTCATCCTACCTATTTCCTTTGTTTAATTCCTTTGACTTCATGGACTCGTGTTGATTGTCTAATTTTACTTAGCTCAAGAGGATTTAAGTGTAAACATGGTTACAAGCAAATCATACGTAATCGTCATTTGTCCAGGGTTATTCCTGGATTTGAGAAATTTGGATGTTCTTTGCAATTTTGCTGCTTGTAATTAATTAATAGACACTTGTTGAATTGGTTTTATGTTTATGGCAAAAGAGGAACCGAAGGTGAAAAGGGTGTTAGTGCAACATGTTGAGACAGTTGATAGCTCGGAGGGTGCCATTGATTTTCTCAATTCATTTGTGGTTCGTTCTCCTATGAATCCGAATTCTTCTGAGTTACTCGATCGAATTCGTTATTCATATATCCTTACTCTTTGGTATATCCACATGAATGCACTCATTTATTCAGGAAGCTAGCCCTGATGGAGAGGGTGACTTCAATTTTACAGCTAGCAGTAAACCCAAAAGACGCTCTGTCCTCACTCCTAATGTATGCACTTTTCTGCTCTTTCTTGTTATTTGAAGGCTTTGAAAAGCTTTCAGAGGCACTTTATCATCCGGTTTTTTTTTGCATCTTATTCTACCAGATTCATAACCGTCTCCTATCCAAAGCCAAGCAACAACATCAGGTAACTTCCTCTCACTCATCAAAACAATTAGGGAAAATCATTCTTCGTTATCAACATTATTCGATTGCGGCTGCAATAGGTTCTTGTAGTCCATCATTCAGCATTCTACCCCCCATCATTTTTTTTCCACTGTCAGTATCTTCATTTATGCATCAGTAGCTTACAATGATGAAAACATTTCATTTAATCTTATTCGGTCCTCTATACACAATACTTTGGCATTTGGCAAATGAAGAAGCCTTTAGTTTCTCTCTCAGTCATCACATTGATGTCAGCTTTTACACTCTTCTCTTGGTTGGCATTGCTGTAGAACTGTTGCTGATACCTATTTTTACATCCTTGTGTCTGTGTTGATTTCATTTGTTAGGAACTAGCAAAAAGTGCACGCTTTGAGCAAATATGGAAGCGTAGGACACAGGATACTGAGTCAAATCACGATGAAGCATTGGGTGAAGTTTGTCGTGTTTATGATGTTCTTCGTGTTGATATGGACGAGACCTCTGAATCCCAAGAAAAGCAAGAGTATGTTCCTTGTACTTGTGTTCTCTGCATCAGTTGTAGTTTTTTAATGCAATTATACTGTGCTGTTCAATGTATTTTAAATGGATCCTAGAGCCCGTGTTCTTTGATTCTAAAATATGATGGAATAGTGCAAGATGACTCGCCAGTTTGTTTTCTTCTGTACTAACAATCGTTCAATGCAACTATCAACACAGTATTAGTTATGGGTCATCCAAAAATATCCTCTTTTGTTTTACCATGGGTGCGTATATTTTATCCTCCCTACCCCACCATTCGCCAGACCCTCAGGGCACCGAGTAATGTTGCTGTTAATTAAATCTATGAATGTTCAGGGAGATATCCGTGGAAGATCAGGAAGCACTCAGTAAATTCTTACCTCTGTTAAGGGAGTGTATTCCTTCTGCTGCTGAAGAAATTGAATCTGATTTCTCTTCCAAACAAGGTTTGTTTTTTGTCTTTCATTAGAGACTAGATGCCTTCTACTGTAATGTTATGGGCCTTATTGCTATCAAATTATGGTGATTGTACATTATGAATCGACTTGCAAGTTTCAAGTTTTGAGTTTGGATTCTATGACCTTGTGAATTTGATGAGTTGTCATAATCTTGGAGACTTTATGCTATGTAGAATCAATTGATCCATTTGTTTGCTACCTTTTGGGTTCATTTTGCAGATTCAATCAATGGGTACGTCTACGATCTCTATGCTGTACAGGAAAATGTCGATGAAGTAGAAGCGGCTTACCCTTTTCCGCTGTAAGGCCTACAAATTATGTGCTTTACTGTGTTGATTCATTATTAGTTCAAAACTGCTGTTTCAACAGTAATCATCCTCATCTAACACTCTCACATTCTTAGGGTACAACTTGATGATGATGATCAATTTTATGATGGTCCTGATGATTCCGACTATGAAACTGATGATTCAAATGGTATCATCCAATTATATTTGCTTTTTTTTTTTTTTTTTTTTAAAAAAAAAAATTTAGTGCGTCAAATTGTTGTCTGGAACAAACATGAAGCGAGGATGCTGTCATTAACAATCCACCCCTTGTTAACAGCCGAGAATCATCGATGGAATGATTATCCGGAAGAGGAGTCCTCCGAAGAGGAAAAAACTGATTCCTCCGAAGAGGAGAAATCTGAAGCATCTGACGGTGAATCGAAAGAAGATGAAAGCGAAACAGAGAGCGATATATGTTTACGATCCGATGGCTCAGTGTGCTTTGACAGATTCGGTAATAATTTAAGTGATGATGAGATGGACGGAAACTTTGATGATAATTTAAATGATGACGAGGATGAGGATGGTGGTGATGTTGATGGTGAAGACTGGAGATGGTCTTACCGTTGACTGATTTGGCCCTTGGTGCATGCTGTTAGTTATTATGGTCAAGTGTTGTCTATCATGACTCGTTAAATAAACACAGAGAGCAGTTTCGTTAGGGAATGTTTTGCATGTTTTAAAACAGAAGTATATTGCACCTTGTATGAACTTCTTATATATTTGCTGTATATTATAATGTCAGATTGGTTATGTTTACTAGTATTGTGACTTCATTGTCTATATTGTGCACTCGGGAATATGGCCTGCTTTCACGCTTTGTGTTCTCAGGAGCAATAATCATCGGACCACTTTGTATATATATGGACCGCTATATGCTGTGATGGTGACCATATTATACTTGATGAATATACGTCTTGAGAATCTGGTGTTGAGTTTGATGAATTTGGTGTTCAAGACTCAGAAATATTATATTTATGGACCGCTATGTGCTTTATTTTTTCTTTTGATGAAGGAAAAAAAAAAAAAACAAAAAAAAAAAATTCTTAAGTTTGAAGAAAATAGGTTCAGGCTGAGTTAAACAGGTCCAATCTAGAATCGGTCTGCGCCAAAATCTATCTTTCCTAATCGGCTAATCTGATCCATTTAGTCTAAAAGGCGGTTTTGTATGAGTTACAGTACTAAACACTCTAGTATTGGTATGTCAGACGAAGGAGAACGGCGGATAACAAACAACATGGAGGGTGAAGGACAGCAAGATAGACTGGTGAGTGGTGATAGTGAGTGGTAAGTAGAAGGTTTGACTGATACTCTTTAAGAAATAAAAGGATGACAAACCTGCAAAAAAAAAAAAAAAAAACAGAAGAATTATTAAAAAAAAGTTGCAGCTGCAAATCTGCAATGGACAAACTAACAAAATTATGGGGAGATCAGAAACATGCAGCTTTGAGGAAGACAGTGGCGGTTGTGTTACTGGGTCAACTTGTTTCCTTTGTTATGGCTCTAATCGGCTTTTCCTCTTCTTTTTTGGCCTCGCACGGTACCTCCTTTCCATCCTTCTTTTTCTCAATTTACTTTTCCGAAAAATTATTTGGTTTACATTGTCTGGTGTAGCATTGGATACGCCATAGGTGCACAAGGGATGCTTTTATATTTCCCCTATCGTGCATGTGTTTTTCACTTAATTATGGCGAGCGCATGTTGATGTTATGTTTACGTTCATTTTAGTTTGCCTTTCAAGATTTCAGGTAGCTTAGAGAGTTTCGGTCAAAGAATACATGTATCATGCCTCGTAAAATCACCCACTGTCGTTACATTTATGTTTAATAAGTATTTCTTGTTATTCTGTTTAACTTAAATTCAGTTTTGAGGAGAACGTGAATCTTGCTATTTCATCAATGTAATTTAGTTTTCAAAATTCAATTCAATTAAAAAACCATTCAATAATTTCAAATTAGCATAAGAGAGCTTCGGTCGAAATGTACATGAATCTTGTTGTGTAAATGATCTTTATAGTTAACGAGTAACGAGTAGTTGTATGTGGGCCGATGTCGTATTATGTGTCGTACTGTGTCGTATTACTTGGTCTTGGCCCATTGTCGTATTACTTGGTCTTGGCCCGTATTACTGTGTCGTATGCTCTAGGTCAGAAACCTAGGGTTTGTCCTCTGTACTCTGTATATATATTCGTATCCAATCATAATACAAAGACAGGTTGTTCTATTCTATTGTTTGTGTGTTACTTAACATGGTATCGAGCTTTTTTTTCATAAACTAAAGTCCTCAACCCTAAATCTCACGCAGCCATGTCTGACGCCGGGGATTCTTCTCCACCCACAAAAATTGAACCGTCTTCCCCTTATTATGTTGGGCCGAATGACAAACCCGGTGATTATATCACCGATGTCCGTCTGAATCTCTCTAATTTTGATGAATGGTCGTACTCTGTTCGTACCGCCCTCAAAGCTCGTCGTAAATACGGGTTTCTCAATGGGACGATCAGGCGAAAGCATACTGTCTGCGTGACGGCGGGAAAGCGGTCCAGGCCTTGCTTGTGTCGTGGCTTAATCGAACTATTGAACCGGAGGTAAAGGCTCTTCTTCCTAACTTTGAGAATGCTAAGGAACTCTGGGACGCCATTCATGAACGGTTCAACGTCATTGATGGCCCCCGTATTCAACAAATCAAGTCATCTCTGTATGACTGTCGTCAACGTGATACTATGTCGGTGTCTACGTACTATGGCAAGCTCTGCCAATTGTGGGACGAATTGGACAAATTCGAACCGATTATTGCGTGTAAATGTCGTAAGTGTGAATGTAATATTGCCCAGCAATTTATTGATCGGCGTGACTCCGACCGTCTGCATCAATTCTTGCTCGGTCTGATCTCTGCTCGCTTTGGTCATCTGAGGTCCGTTCTCCTAACTCAATCACCTCTGCCGTCTCACCAACGTGCCTTTCACCTGCTGTCACAAGAGGAACAGGTCCAGGGAAAGGATCGTGCTGTGGAGGCTGACACCACTGCCATCTCGAGTTTCTCTGTCCGTACTGATGTGCGGCCTCATCCTTCCTCTCAATTGCCTCGAACTGAGCGTCAACAATTACTTTGCAATCACTGTAATCGTCGTGGGCACGATCGGAGCATGTGCTTTGACTTACTTGGAGAATTGCCTGACTGGTGGTATGACTTGAAAGGCATTAAAAAGCCTACCCGAGGAGGTTCAGGACGCGGGGGAAGTGGTGGCTCAGGCCGTGGTGGGGGCCGTGGTTTCGTCTGCAGTCGTGGTGGTGGTCGTACAGGTGCAGGCGAGGTGAAGGGAACAAGGGTGAGTCAAACTCGTTTGAGCCCAACACTCTAGTTCATGCCACCACCGTGACTGATACACCCAAAGACGAAGTGACTGTATACGGTACACCGACTCATACTTTTACTGGTAAGTGGGTAATTGATACGGGATGTTCCCATCATGTTACAGGTGATTATATGTGTCTTGTTAATCCTCACCAGGTGCAGAGTAAGGTTGTAGGGCTTCCGATGGGACGTAAATTAATGCCTCTTGTGTGGGAAGTGTCGTATTAACGTCAACCTTAACCCTCGATTCAGTTCTTTATGTGCCTACGTTACAATGTAATTTGATCTCAGTGTCACAACTGAGTGACGCTCTTAACTGTGAAATTATCACTAATGCACATGCATGTCTTATTCAGAACCGTCATACGAGAGCGGCGATTGGAGCGGGTGATCGGTTGGATGGACTATACTACCTACGTCAAGATCGAAGTGTCGTTACTAGCGCGGTTACCGTGAGTACTGATGTTGAGCTCTGGCATCATCGGTTGGGACATCCGTCTGTCAAAGTTGTTAATTTACTTCCGTTTATTAGTAATAAAAACACTAGTTTGAATAAGCCGTGTGAAGTATGTCACCGTGCAAAACATCATCGTAATAGTTTTCCCTTGAGTAATAATAAAAGCAGTTGTTTGTTTGAGCTTATTCACTGTGATTTATGGGGTCCGTATGATACGCCTTCCTCATGCGGGGCGCGTTATTTTCTCACTATTGTCGATGATTTTTCGCGTGGAGTGTGGGTTTATTTAATGCGTACAAAGACAGAGGTGTATGACAAATTTATGATTTTCAGTGCCATGATTTCCCGACAATTCTCCGGCGTTATTAATATTGTACGTAGTGACAACGGGACCGAGTTCAATTGTTTACAGTCATATTTTCAAGAGCAGGGAATTTTGTTTCACTCCTCGTGTGTCGGTACGCCACAACAAAATGGTCGTGTGAAATGCAAACATCAACATATCCTTAACGTTGCACGCGCATTGCGGTTCCACGTAAACTTACCTATTGAATTTTGGGGGAAGTGTATACTAGCTGCCGCACACTTAATAAATCGGACGCCGTCGGTTCTCCTCTATGGTAAAACTCCGTATGAGGTTATATATAATTCGACACCTTCATTCGAACGCCTTCGAATATTCGGTTCTCTCTGTTATGCGCACAATCAAAAGGCCAAATCTGATAAATTCTCTAGTCGAAGTCGTAAATGCGTGTTTATGGGTTATCCTTCCGGAAAAAAAGGATGGTATTTATACGACCTCGATCGTCGTGAGTTTTTTGTGTCCCGAGATGTCGTATTCTATGAAGATTACTTCCCATTCCGTGTTGAGCATGTCCCCGCTGCGCATCCTCAGCCCTCGCGTAACACTCACAGTAACAGTAGTGACGACATTGTCACTGACTGGGCTGAAGATGGGTCGCCTGCCCTTGACCAGCCTGCTGCTCCTACCGACAGTCCAGTCCCGTTTGTAGACAATGTGCAACCCGACACTGGGGAGGGTGAGGGTGCCGTGACTCAGCCTGCTTTAAATGAGTCTGCTGCACTAGGTCGCGGTCATCGCACCAAGATACCGAATTCTCGGCTTCGTGGATTTGTTGTAGAAAGTACTGTGGGTAGTGATAGTCCAGCCACATCCAACCGAGTTACCGTTACGTTGCCACTCTCAGGTACGCCGTACCCTCTTGTTAATTATATCACTTGTACTAAATTTTCATCGGCACATCGTACGTATTTGGCAGCCATTACGAGTCACAAGGAACCACGTTCGTTCAACGAAGCTATTCACGATGAGGGGTGGCGCAAGGCTATGGAAGCAGAGATGCGTGCCTTAGTCGAGAATCGTACGTGGACATTGGAACCGTTACCCCCGGGAAAGAAAGCACTCGGAAGTAAGTGGCTATATAAAATTAAGTATAAGTCTGATTCCACGATCGAACGATTAAAGGCACGCTTAGTTGTATTTGGAAACCACCAAACGGAGGGTATTGACTACGACGAGACGTTCGCTCCGGTAGCCAAAATGAGTACCGTCCGCACATTTCTCGCTGTGGCTGCAGCACGTAATTGGCACCTTCACCAAATGGACGTACATAATGCCTTCCTCCACGGTGATTTAAATGAAGAAGTATACATGCGGTTGCCTCCAGGTTTCCGATCCTCTGCTCCAGGAATGGTCTGTCGCTTGCGTAAATCGTTGTACGGACTGAAACAGGCCCCTCGTTGTTGGTTTGCTAAGCTTGGGTCGGCGTTGAAAGAATATGGGTTCTGTCAAAGTTACGCGGATTATTCGTTGTTCACGTTCGTAAAGAATGAGGTCCAATTGCACGTTTTGATATATGTTGATGATTTGATAGTGTCAGGAAATAATTTTGAGGCTTTGACGTGCTTCAAACAATACCTACATACTTGCTTTCATATGAAGGATTTGGGTACTTTAAAATATTTCCTTGGAATCGAAGTAGCTCGGAACTCCAACGGTATATTTTTATGCCAACGTAAGTACGCTTTAGATGTCATCTCTGAGCTTGGCTACCTGGGCTGTAAGCCTGCGCCAACACCAATCGAGCAAAATCATAATTTGGGTCGCTCAACGAGTTCTCCTCTAGCCGACCCGGAGTCGTATCGTCGGTTGGTAGGACGGTTGGTCTATCTGTCTGTCACTCGTCCTGACCTTACATATGTTGTCCATGTACTTTCTCAATACATGCATGCTCCTCAAACGGATCACTGGGAGGCCGCGCTTCGTACTATCCGCTACTTAAAAGGCACCCCAGGACAAGGAATCTTGTTACGGAGTAATGCCGAGATGCGTTTGTCCGGGTGGTGTGATTCAGATTGGGCTGCCTGCCCCACGACGCGTCGTTCGTTGACAGGTTGGGTCGTTTTTCTAGGTACCTCCATCGTCTCCTGGAAAACTAAGAAACAGGTTACTGTTTCTCGTTCTTCCGCTGAAGCCGAATATCGTTCGTTGGCGGCGATCACCTGTGAGATTAAGTGGTTGATCAGTCTTCTGTCTGACCTGGGTATCACAAATTCCGCTGCTGTCCCTATCGCTTGTGATAGTCAGTCTGCTTTGCACATCGCGCGTAATCCTGTTTTCCATGAACGTACGAAGCACATCGAAATTGACTGTCATTTTGTCCGTGACGCTATTGTCGAGGGTCTTGTTACGCCGTCCTACGTTCCCACTGGTCAACAGGTTGCTGACGTACTTACCAAGGCCTTGGGTGTCACACAATTTTCGTCGTTAGTATCCAAGTTGGGCATTTATAATCCGTATGCTCCAACTTGAGGGGGGGTAACGAGTAACGAGTAGTTGTATGTGGGCCGATGTCGTATTATGTGTCGTACTGTGTCGTATTACTTGGTCTTGGCCCATTGTCGTATTACTTGGTCTTGGCCCGTATTACTGTGTCGTATGCTCTAGGTCAGAAACCTAGGGTTTGTCCTCTGTACTCTGTATATATATTCGTATCCAATCATAATACAAAGACAGGTTGTTCTATTCTATTGTTTGTGTGTTACTTAACAATAGTTACGTTGGATTGGTGCTCACAGGTGTTGACGCCCCTATTACTCAGTCATTCTTCACATACTTGTGTCTTACTGTTGTTTATGGGAGTATCAAACTTTGCCGACGTAATAAATTGATGGTATACTTCATTTTTTACGCTCTTCCTTCCAAACTGTCCTCATTTTTTGTTGCTGAAATAAGCTAGTTATATTTTCGGGATTTAAATTCAAAATTGCAGGTCCCATGGTATTATTACATTCCCTTAGGCTTCGTAGACGTTCAAGGGAATTACTTAGGTGAGTTTAACGTGCTAAATCATCACACATACTTGTACAGGTTCAATCGATCGACAAATTGTATTAATCAGTTGACAGTTCTGACAAATTTCTTGTATCTTACGCAGTTATAAAGGCCTTCCAGTTTACATCCATTACAAGCGTGACTCTATTCGACTGCTGGACAATACCGTGGGTAATGGTGCTGACATATATCTTCATAGGCACCAGGTATTCCATTTGGCAGTATCTCGGGGCTACTACGTGTATTCTTGGCCTTGCTCTGGTGCTTCTCTCTGATGCTGGCGTGGGTGGTGGAGGTCAGTCTCTGTTGTAATTATTCGTAATTATCGAGACGATACATTTCTTTCTTGTCTCTTTTGTTTTACATTTTATAATTCTAAAGAACCAAACAAGTTGTTGACTCAGAAGCTATTTGCCATTAGTTACTCTCTCGATATTTTTGTTCGCAATCTGCCAAGAGACAGTCTGGTAACACATTGCATATACGTGAAATACTTTTGTTGAAGTGTTTTAATGTTCTCATTCCCCATGTTTTTGAGCCTCCTAAGTCCTAACCAAACTTTTCCGTATCTTCTGGCCAAACTTTTCCGCTGTTGTATCACTGGGGGATGGTGACTACCATCTCAATTCTATAACTGGATTAATCGTATGAGTGCGGGCTAACGGGCTTCGATTTTCAGGTGGGTCCAAACCTCTTCTTGGAGATTTTCTTGTAATTGCAGGAACTCTATTTTATGCGTTGAGCAATGTTGGTGAGGTAAATTACTGTCCTCATTTTCGGTTTAACATTCTTTTCCGATTGCCAGATCCCTTCTTGATAAGTTGTAAAATTTTGGTGAAATCAGATACTAAACGTGTTAAGTGTGTACTATGAGGGATAAAATTTCTTGTACGTGATACAGGACCAACATCTACGACAATTACTTATCACATTTGTACAACACTATCTATCATTCTATTGTATTTATTGGTTCCAGGAATACTGCGTTAAACAAAAGGATCTCGTTGAAGTCATCTCGATGATTGGTGTTTTTGGATTATTGATCAGCATATGTGAGATGTATCCTTTCTTTCTGTCACACAGATACTCATTTGTCTGAGTAATTTTCACTAGATGTATTCAGTCCACTTCTCAGAACTCGGGCGTATACATATCTTATGCTGTCAGAAATTTTGTAATATGGTTTCATATCCTCAACTTCCTATCAGTGCTATACTAGAACGACAAATTCTGCAGTCAATTGAGTGGTCTTCCGACGTGGTGAGTATATACTGTTTTACCATGGCATTAAATTTTCAAACATAAACAGCATTTTATTGCACCTTTTTCGGATTAATTGACTTTGTTCCTATTTAGATATTAGGATTTGCTGGATACGCTGCGGCGACATTTCTCTTTTACACGCTTGTTCCCTTTCTGCTCAAGGTAAGGGTACCCTCCCAAGACTTATTTGTCAGATGCGTTCGTCTCTAGCTTTTGTGAGTACATACAGTCCGGGATAAGATTGATCGTGGAATTTATTTTTTCGTTTGACGTAGATGAGCGGAGCCACACTGTTCAACCTCTCTGCTCTTACTTCTGATATGTGGGCTGTCCTCATTCGTATATTATTCTATCACGAGAAGGTACTATTTACCATCTAATGTACTCTGTATAATGTTTTTGGTCTGTTTTAGTTTCAGAATAATTTGTTTCTAGATTGATGTTTAAACTTAGATCGCGACTTTAGACCATATATACTACGGAGTATAATATAAGACTCCGTATAATACTATTATGCAGTGCATCGTCGGTGAGTTAAGCTAGAATTCTTATGCTTGTATAGTGTATATGTGCAGGTTGGCTGGTTGTATTATGTTTCATTCGCAATCGTGGCTGTTGGGCTAGTAATTTATTCTCTAAGGTTCGTCTTCCATCTCGCTTCTTTTAATACTCATTTATGAACGGAGGATTCTCTTGTATTCTTCTTTTGTTACTCGACAACCTACTGAAGAATATGTTACTGCAATGCTATGGATAACTAAACATTAAAAACACTGTATGAAGGATCTAGGAACCAATATAGAATAGCAGATCAACGACACATTCACAAGCTAAACTTCAGTGCGGTCCTCAATAATTTTGCGGTAATAAGTTACTTTGTAAGTCTTAGACGAAGGAGCGTGGAAAAATATTCATATCCGATATCATTAGAAAGTCGAATAACAGAGAGCTGAACTACTGGCCAGTGGCCACGCCAACGTGGAGTTCACTACTGTTAGTTAGCTTAGTGGGTATAAATAGTTTAGCTCTTAGGAGAACTTCGATAGCCCGAAATTTTATTATTGCAATAGTTATGCACGGTCTGAGTTGCGCCAAATCAAGAGACGAGAGAGTGCTCTTCATAACCTTGGCAGTAATATATCGTAGAAGGATACTGTTATAAAATTGTAAAGCGTATGGGTTGAACTTTATCTGTACTTATAGTCACATATCCCGTCTTTGTTTATAGTCAGACATCCGTGTCGTTCTTGCTCCTATAAGCAGCAATATTCGTTCGATTCTGAGATAATGTCTCAAATGACGAACTAAACTGAAAATTAGTGCCAGGAATAGTTGCTGCAAGGGATGGTAAAGTATGAAAGTTGTATTTTATGTAAAGCTTATATGCAGTTACGAGTAACGACCTATATGCAGTTACGAGAAGTGTTGGATCGATGTATGTTGGGCAAGGAATCCTCGAGTGTGTGGCAAAAGTAACATGTCATTTATGACGAAATTGTTTTGCTGCGTGCATGCGTTATGATGATTTCTTTCTAATGTGGCGAACTGCTATGTTTCACAGCGAGAAGAGTTCAACCGAAATGAGTGATACCAATGGGCATATGGGAGATCAATACGAATCCCTCGCTTCAGAAAACTCAAAAGCGGGGCCGGGAGGTGGAACTCATGCAGTATGAGACTATGACAACAAGTAATACTCCCGGAGTGAGTATAAAGTAAGGAGTGCAACTGCACACTTTATAGCATATCTGCTGTGGAGAAGAGCTTCTTCAGCACCTCAACTACATAGGGTATATGATAGTAGGAACTTGAAACCTCTCTTCTATGTATGATAGACAAAATTATACGGAGTATATAGTTTAGTTTGTATATTGCCCTCCTTCACATGTTGTAATGCTTTAGAACTGCACGAAAAAACTCGTTTGCGCTTTCCATCGATGTAAGTACATACATCTGCAATTACATAGTTTCAAATATCGGTCGCGGTCAAACGGTATTGAATTTGTCGTCCCCGCGGCCCGGAGTAATGGTCATCATGGCCATAATTTTTTTTTTGGTTAGCAATCCAACGTGTTAATACACGCGTGTGCACATCACACGGCTCCATTTACGAAATAAGTGTATTTCTAACATACGAATTGTTGTTCAAAAGACAGTTAATGTGTATTGTAACATACTAATTGTGCTTGTATATAAGCTTGGTCTTTTTGTGATGATCAACTAGGAATTAAGCTTGAAAAACAAGTGAAGCACGAAAAGTTGAAGATAAAAAGACGAAAACTATGAATACTTATGTAAACAGTATCAGGCCCATAGAAGAAAATAAAACAAAATCTCAAGATTACGTAATCAATTCAGAAAATCTGTAAATACGGAAACAATATTATTCTGTATCTTTAGCTTGAAAAAGAATCCTTTATCTAACCTAGCCTTAGAAGTGTATATATATACATCATTCTGTAAACATTGAAAATCAATAAACACATCATATTCTAAATCTTATATGGTATCGCGGGTCACAAATCGATCCTTGAAATTTTCTCTCAAACCACGATCTCGTGCATTCAAACGCAGCACTCACCCTCGTTTTTCTGTCACCATGGAAAACCACGACACTGTTATTCCCACCAACAATGCCCGAACAAACAATTACGGAATACATGAATGTCATCAAAGCTTGCATTGACCAACTCGCTTTGATGGGCAAAAACCTAGACTCCGAGGACGTCGTGTCGAAGGTCCTAAAGGGTCTCGACTACAACCTATTTAAGCCTGTTATTGATGCTGTGAGAGCCTGAGATAACCCAATTTCTTTCGAGGCTCTACACGAAAAACTGCTCCAACATGAGCTCTTGCTCAAGCAACAACCCACGGCTGATCCCTTCCCCCCCACCGCTCATGCTGCCACTCGCTACACCCCAAACACCTCTCGTGGCAGCACTTCACACAACCGCTTTATATCTCCTGTGGTGACCCATGCTAATAATCGTCGCAACCCTATGCGAACTCAAACCCGAAGCCCTTTAAGGGCCGCTGTCAATGGTGTCGCTTGGTGGGTCACGTGATTGCTAACTGTTCTGCGTTCCGCAAGCTCCACCCCTCCATCGTGTTCCCTGACCCACCCACTAAACAGCAGACCAACCCACCTCAGGTTAACCTGGTCAGCCGTGACTATTCTGCCTCCACCTCCGGCTTCCTCCTCGATAGTGGGGCATCTCACCACGTCACAAGTGATCTCGACACTCTTGTTATCCACTCTCCTTATTATGGCACTGACAACCTCCTCATTGGCGATGGCTCTACGCTCGACATTGCTAATATAGGTGAATTTACTCTTCCTTTTACCTCACTTAAAATTACCAATGTACTTCACGTTCCGAAAATTTCGCGGAACATTATTTCAATCTCGCAACTATGTCGCGACAACAATGTTTGTGTTATTTTCTCACCCACCTCTTTTATTGTTAAGGCACTCTCGACGGGAGCGCTACTACTTCAGGGCCACATTAAGGATGGAGTCTACGAGTTACATCCGCCCCCACCTACCGTCTACTCCATGAATAAAGAGGCCAACTCGTTTATCAAGAATAAAGGGGCTACTGCTATTTCTTTACATCATAGACTAGGACACCCATCTTATGATGTACTTCGAATTATTAATAAAAATTTATCTTTCAATATTTCCAAGTTTGATTTCTGTGAATCGTGTTATGTTAGCAAGAGTACCAAATTACCATTTGCGCAATCGTCATTTCGAACCACTGCTCCACTCGAGTTACTTTACTCCGACCTTTGGACTAGTCCAATTTTATCTCGCAAAAAATACAAGTACTATGTCATCTTTGTCGACCATTTCACTAAATATATTTGGTTCTTTCCGCTTAAAAATAAATCTGATACGTTCAAAGTCTTCATGCAATTTAAAGCCCTAGTCGAAAAGTATTTTCAGCGACCTATTCGTAAGTTTTTCTCCGACAATGGTGGAGAATTTCAGAATCTAACTCCCTCGCTTCTTGACTGTGGCATTAGTCACTTTACGTCCCCTCCGCACACACCTGAACACAATGGCTATGCCGAACGTCGTCATCATCACATAGTTGAAACCGGCCTTGCGCTTCTTTCTTATGTCGGTCTCCCTACGACCTTGTGGCCATACGCGTTCAGTACTGCCACTTATCTTATTAATAGACTCCCTACGAAAACACTTCATGGTCAAACTCCCTACTTTCTTATTCACAATACTCAACCTAACTACAATAAGCTTCACAATTTTGGTTGTCTCTGCTATCCATGGTTGCGTCCGTACACGCATCATAAACTCGAATATCGATCTACGCCTTGTGTTTTTGTCGGATACTCGACTACACAAAGTGCTTTCCATTGTCTCAACCTCAAAACCAATCGTCTTTATACGTCTCGTCATGTTAAATTTGTTGAGGATGAATTTCCTTATTCTCGTCTTACCACGGCCTCACCAACGTCTCCCTCTGTTACTGTGGATGAGTGGTGCTCACTCGTTCTTCCCATTATCTCCTCGCAACCTGCTCTCCAAACTGACTCTCCGCTGCCTAACACTTGCTCTCGACCACCAATCACACAAGTCTACTCTCGTAGACCTTCATCCGCTGCTCCTACCTTGTCTGTTTCCCATCCCTCGGCTGCTCAAACCCCTGCCCCTACCGTGGTACAGCAACCAACAGAACCCCCTGTCCTCCCTCCTCCTGTCAAGGTACAGCAGCAGCCCGAGGCTCTCACTGAGCCCACACATGCTCCTCCTCCTCCGCCATCCCGCACTATAGTAACTCGGCTCACAAACAATATTACAAAACCAAACCCTCGCTATACAAAATCTGTGAATGTAGCTTCGACAACCGCCTCTCTGCCAAACACGGTCAAACAGGCCCTGTTGTCACCACAATGGCGGAGTGTGATGCAAGACGAATACTCCGCTCTCGAGCGTAATAAAACCTGGACCTTGGTTCCCCGAGACACGAAGGGAGTATATAATTTGTAACTTTATTATTAACACTAGGGGTGTAACCGAGCTGATCTGATTCCGAGCTCATGTGGGCTCGGAAAAATTTTCTCGAGCTCAGAATCGGCTCTGAATTTACCGAGCTCAAAAATTCAAAGCTCGGAATCGGCTCAGAAGAAGTCTCGAGCTCGACTCGAGGCCAATTCGAGCTTTGTTGGATATTATTTTCAACGTTTTTTTTTTTTTCAATATCCATTAAAACAAATATCTATATAACCATTTTATTAATATATTTTATTAAAAAAATTGATCAAATGATAATACAAATAAAAAATATATATACTTGTAGCAAAATATAATGTATATACATAGACTAAATTATATATAAAAATGAAAACGAGCCCAAATCTGAGTTTCCGATCCGAGTTTTACTAAGCTCGGAATCGGCTCGGATTTAGCCTAACTCGGCTCGGACTCGGGTTCGAGATGAGTTTGACCGAGTTCGAGCCGAGCTTTGACCGATTTAATTCCGAGGGCTCGCTGAGCCGGCTCTGATAATTTACACCCCTAATTAACACTATTACTATCATTACTGTTGTTGTGGACATTTCTAAACAATTGCTCTTAACATTTTTTATATTAGCGAGGGGAGGTTGCCTTGGTAGCTGCGGGGCTAGATGGGCCCATGCCGGATGAGACTATTGAGGATGAACCGGAGAGACCTTTAAAGAGGTTGCGTCTAAAGCACCAAGTAGGCTCATCGTCCAACGGACAATCAGGTTCATCACTTGGTGGCGGTGCTTTGAGGATTCCTAAACCCGAGCCTGGTGAGCCCACGACAGCGTCTCCACCTCAACCTCTTTCGAGAAATAAGGGGAATCAACCTGTTTCCTCGAGTAACCCCGTAGCTAACGGAAAAACTCAGCCACCTGCGAGAGAGAAAAGAGGGCAAGCATTGCAACTTAAAGAGCCGAAGGAAAATTGATAAAGCCCAAAGATGAACCATATACTGATGGTGTGGTTTCTATCGAACTTCTTGTTGTTGTCCATCCTGGTACATTCTGGTCCTTTCTAGCTTCGTTTAATGATATGAGTTGTGTGCCGTATCCTCTAGTCACGATTTAGTTTTTTCTCGTGGCTATTTATTTGACACGGCCACTTGCGTCACGATCGAAATTTTATTTCGTGGTAAGATAAATGTAGGACATAAAATGATTTGCTACGTGATAATCCGTGGCTAAAAACATACATTTAGCCACAAGATAATTCATGGCAAAAAAATGAAATCTAGTCACGATTTAGTTTTTCCCATGGCTATCTATTTGCCCCGGCCACTTGTGTCACGACCGAAATTTTATTTCGTGGCAAGATAAATGTACGACACAGAATGATTCGCCACGTGATAATCCGTGGCTAAAAACATATATTTAGCCACGGGATAATTCATGGCAAAAAAAATGAAATCTAGCCACGATTTAGTTTTTCCCGTGGCTATTTATTTGTCACGGCCACTTGCGCCACGACCTAAATTTCCGTGGCAAAGTGTTATAGCCACAGAAATATAGTACTTGCGCCACGAATTTTGTCGTGGCGCAAGTGACAAATTGTAGTAATGATTAGAAGCTGATTTTAACGAGAGGTTGATATAGTTTGATCTTGATTTGAGTCGACTTGCGTTAATTTTTCTGTTCGTCTTTCTTTTGAGTTAATTTTTGATTTTTTTCGCCTCACAAACTAATATATTGAAATGCGATGAAGCGTATACCTCATCCGTTCATCAAAAACTTTGATGGACGAATCACTCACTTGGTCTCTCTGACTGACTCGACGGGGAGGATTTGGCCAGCCAAGCTCAGAATTCGCAGCCACGATTTGCACATAACCGAGGGCTGGCACCAGTGCACTGAAGATCTCAAGCTGAAATGTGGGGAGTGACGTACTCCGGTACGTTCAAAACTCCACATTCCTGGTGATAGCCTATGGCGTCGATGAGTGCCAAAAGAAAGAGTATGGGTGGAGGATTCAGAGGAATCGAGGGGACGGATTTGTAGGTAATTTATCAAAGACCTTAAATCGTTTTCATGCCATTAATAGTTTGTTTAGTCAATGATGAGAATTGGCACGTTCTTGCAGCTCTAGAGGTGGAAACTCTGTGGATCTTACGACTCGTGACCTGAAAATTCGTTTTCAGAAGATTTTCAGGGCTAAGTTCAAGAACTTTGTGGTAAGCAACTATTAAAATAAAAAAGTCAAAATATCATTTTGTAGAAGTTGAATATATATATATATATATATAGAAATAGGTTATATTAAGTCTACAAATAAATTTGAGTCCGTGAGTCCACGTAACTCTTAGTAGCGTTTTGTGAAACTGTAATGCTTTGTAAATGTAACCATATGTAATTGTAACTTTAATACTTTGTAAATGTAACTGTATGTGTTAAAATTACAGTTACAGTTACAAAGCATTACAGTTTTTCAAAAAACGTTAGGGGTTTTCTACGGTGTACCCTCCAACTTTTTTGTTTTCTATCGTATACCCCTATTTTTTTTCACTTACACGGTGTACCCTCAAACTTCATTATCCATTCTCAACCGTGACCTAAAGTTACTTAACCGTTAATTAAACACTAACACCGTTACATTAAGCTCTCATTTCTCCCTCTTTTTAATATTTCCTTCTAAATTTATGAATTTCAAATATTCATGATTATTTTACGATAAAGTAAATCAATAAAATTTATGACTTTTAACAAAAATTTAAAAAAAAATTATATACTATAGAAAAAAAATGAATAAGGATGAAAAATAGTGGATAATTAGAAAAAAGAAGGGGATATTTCATAATTTTGAAAGGAAAACATAAAAAATAGAAAAAATAGGAGTTTATTCTAACGGTGTTAGTATTTAGTTAATGGTTTAGTGATTTTAGGTCATCTTATAGAATGAGTAAAGAGGTTCAAGGGTACACGGTATAAGGAAAAAAAAATAGGGGTACACGATAGAAAACCAAAAACTTGGAGGGTATACCGTAGAAAAACCCAAAACGTTATTAAGAGTTACAGTGGACTCACGGACTCAAAAAAGATAAGGGACTCATTATAACTTGACTCTCTCTCTCTCTCTCTCTCTCTATATATATATATATATATATATATATATATATATATATATATATATATATATATATATATATATGAATTGAATCAGGTGAGACCACTCCCTTAAAATGAGGCCACCCCTTAAAATAAGACCACTCTGTTATAATAACATAATATTTTATTACTGTAACAATGTATCTTCTTTATTGTTTTCTTTTTTTGTAAAAAATTAAAAAAAAAAAAAAAAAAAATTTAAAAAAAAAAAAAAAAAAAAAAAACTCAATGTTGAAACTATGTTATAATAACAAATATTCATTTATGTTATAATAACATAATTTTAGATGTGTTACTATAATAAACATAGGGTGTTATTATAACAGCCGCGACAGATCTAGGCCGTTGATTTTTAGATCTAACGGTCCAGATTTGCGGGACGGTCTTATTTTAAGGGGTGGTCTCACCGGATCCTCACTATAAAGCAGAAACCATGGTCTCTATGGTCGACATTTGTCACAATATAATTGGTCTAAAAAATTAATATTAGTATTATTTATAATCTACTATTGCTAGGATTTTAGATGAAAAAATATTAACATATGTAACTTAAAATATAAAACTAAATCTACAATTAAAATCTTTACTATACTAGAACTTTCCAAAAAAAAAATTAATTGAAGATGTTTTTAATTGAGAAGAAAAATAATAATTTCAAAATAAACAATTATATGACACATAATTACCTTATTTAATTTTTAGGTAAGTCTCCATCTCTTTTTGTATATATATACATCAAAAAGTTTAGCTAGATCTTTTTAGGTACGTAATTTGTTAAATAGTTTTACTTTATTATGTTTTAATTATGATTACAATTTGTGTTAAATTTATTTTTTGCGGTGTATTTGATAAGAGTGTTTAAAATTTGAATATTTTAAAATTTGAATATTTTTATTTCTTATTTTTAAATCAAGTAATTAGATTTGGTTGTATAATAATATTTGTAATGCTTAATGCGTAATCTTTTAGTTAGTTTAATAGTATTAAGTTTTGATTTGATTGTTCATCTCAATTTTGTATGAGAACATTTGTTAATTAAGGAAAAAAAAAACATGTTTAGTATAATGATAGGGTAAAGTGTTATTTAATGACAAAATTCCAATTTCTTTATTATCCAATTTTAACGTAACAAAAAAGAGAATATATGTAATTAACAAAAAAAAAAAAAACAAAAAAAAAAAAAGAAAAAAGAAAAAAGAAGAAGATAGTGTAATATAATTAACATATGTAATCTAAAATATAATATTAAATCTACAATTGGAATCCTTGAAATTGTAGGATACCAAAATTGAAGAATACATATTTTGCCTTAAATATATTGGATTAAATATTCAAGTTAAGGGAAAAAAATTATAAGTAAGTTATATTTTAAAATATTAAAAAAAATAAATTAAAAGAGCAAAAGAAATATGGTAATTCATAGAATTTTAAAAAGTCAAATAATTGTTGATTTAATAAATAAGTTAAGGGAATAAAAAATAGTATTAGGTAAGTATTGATTAGCAAATAAACAAAAACAAATATGATAAATCATAGATTTTAGAAAATTATCATATTAAATACGATAAAAGCCGAAAAGAACATGACCTTAGTATTTATATTTTAGAAATTTTGTCATATTAAATATCATAGAAAATTATATCATAATTGGTAAATATATAAACTAGAAAAAATATATAAAAATTACATTTTATACTTATTTTTAAATCTTAATAATAATGATAGATGGCCCGGGCGGGGCCGGGCACGCCAACTAGTATATATATAAAGCAGAAACCATGGTCTCTATGGTCGACATTTGTCACAATTTAATTGGTCTAAAAAATTAATATTATTTTATTTATAATTCTACTATTGCTAGGATTTTAGATGAAAAAATATTAACATATGTAACTTAAAATATAAAACTAAATCTACAATTGAAATCTTTACTATATTAGAACTTTCCAAAACAAATTAATTGGAGATGTTTTTAATTGAGAAGAGATAATTTCAAAATAAACAATTATATGACACATAATTACCTTATTTAATTTTTAGGTAAGTCTCCATCCCTTTTTGTATATATATACATCAAAAACTTTAGCTAGATCTTTTTAGGTACGTACTTTGTTAAATAGTTTTACTTTATTATGTTTTAATTATGATTACAATTTGTGTTAAATTTATTTTTTACAGTGTATTTGATAAGAGTGTTTAAAATTTGAATATTTTTATTTCTTAATTACTATGTTTGATACTTACACATAGCTTGATTAAATTACTGCTGATTTTTTTTTCTTTGTATGTTGTAGATTTATATTTTACGTTCAAGATTTGAAGTTTTTTTATTGAACAAACTTGATTATAACCCAATAGAAAAACTAATAAATATGTAACATGAAAGGTAAAAATATGTAACATGAAAGGTAAAAGTGATGTACAATATCTATCGATTATCTTATTTTTAAATCAAGTAATTAGATATGGTTGTATAGTAATATTTGTAATGCTTAATGCATAATCTTTTAGTTAGTTTAATAGTATTAAGTTTTGATTTGATTGTTCATCTTAATTTTGTATGAAAACATCTGCTAATTAAGAAAAAAAAAAAATGTTTAGTATAAGAGTAAATTGACGATTACATCCACCGTTTATGGCCAACTTGAAACTTACATCCACATCGTTTTCGACTTTGTAATTACTATCACTATCTTTGGTTCGGTTAATGGTTACTACCATGTACGGACCCGAAGCTATGAAAATCGAGTCTGAGCCGTTGATCTATGTTTGAGTTATTTAATGATAATTTGAGTTCCTATTTTACCCTTACTCTTCTTATTACTACCTATACTCTAATTCTTCAGCCTGAATTAAGGCTCTTCTTTCATCCCCCAAATTTTTTTTTCCACTGGAGATCTGCTCTTCCTTCAATCTCGTTTGAATTTCGTTTTCAATCTCTCCCTTCAATTTCGTTTTCAATCAGGTAAACATTTATTTTTTGTGGTTCTTTCGTTTCAATCTTCTCCTTCAATTTCGTTTCAATTTGTTTTCATTTTCGGTTTAACGTTGTAATTTTTTGCAAATTTGAATTGATTTCATACATTTTCTTGGATTGTTGTCATCCTCATTCTTATCAGGTTATATCAATTTTAATTTCGTACAATTTCTGGGAATTTCAATTGATTTCGTGAAATTAGGGTTTTTCTGGGAAATTAGGGTTTTTCTGGGAATTTGGGGTTTTCTGGGAATTTAGGTGTTTCTGGTAATTTAGGGTTTTATGATTCCGTTCTTTTGTTTTTGATTTCTGTTGAATTTGATTCCGTTCTTTTCTTTTTGATTTCTGTTTGTTTCGGATTTGTTTGAATTTTTGTTAGAATTTGCTTCCCCATTGCACTTCAGTATGAATTTACTGCTTCTTTTCTTTGTTTTCTGATTGATTTCTGTTTGCATTTCATTTAGGATTGTGCATTTACAGAAAGATTTCTGTTTGCATTTCATTTGATTTCCGTTTGATTTCCGTATGTGAGCCATGGTTGTGGTGGTGGTTACTCTGTATGAGAGCCATGGACACTCACTTGTAATATTTCATTTAGGATATCTGTTTGTTTCCCATTTGATTTCTGTTTGCATTTCATTTGATTTCTGTTTTCTGTTGAATTGGTGTTGTTTTGTAATAGATGTCGATTACTAGTGGCTTGAACTCTTGCAATGGTGCTGGTATTTGTTTCTGTGGCAATCCAGTGTCCGTGGAGACATCGTGGACGTACCGCAACCCTGGACGCAAATTTGAGTGTTGCAAGACATACGATAGATTAATAAACAAGAGAGGTTGTCGATATTTCAAATGGTTAGATGAAAACCAAACGGATTGGCAAAGGGAGGTGATCAACAAGGTCAACGCTGATAAGCGAATGATGGTAGTCGAGCAAGAGTTTTGGACTTTACAGAAGAGCTTGTTGGAACGACGACTTGAAACGATGTCTAAATTCAATGACAAGTACAAGGCAGACATCAAGGTGTTGAAGACGCACAAAGTGTATTGGAGAAACGCGTTTATTGTATCGTTTGTGTTTGTCGTAGTCGTAGCAATATTTCTAAATATGTAATTGGGTCATAGTTTGTTCCAAGGTAGTTTGGTCATAGTTTGGACTAATTTAGTCGGTCGTAATTCGAAAACATAATGGACTACAGTTCTTTGGTCATAGATTGGCCCATTTTGTATGTAAGCGGATTTAGTGTGTATGTAAGCGGATTTAGCGGATTTAATGTTTCATAGTGTGTAATGTGGTGTATTTAAGATGTAGTAAGTTGAAAACATTGTACTTTCGCTTTGGATGTTAAGTTGTTTAAGTTATCCGAAATGTTGAAACCGATTACAATTTCACATAGTAGTTCAAACGAATAGAACCAAGTTCATATTTACTTGAAACGATTAAACCAACGTACTTCTACAACATGATTACAAACATATTAACATGAAAGGAAAATAAGATCATCGACAAACACGATTAAAAACCAACGTACTTCTACAACATAGGTCTGAACGAACTTACAACCAAATTGAACACATAGTTGACAACATACAAGTCGATTTCCACAAAATAACATAAATTGGTTCTACCACAAACAAGTTTTTATTACAAACTTAGAAATCATAAGTTTAAGCATTGAATCCCAATTTCCGTTTAGCCTTTGACACACTTGGGCCAATTCCGTTCACGCTCTCCTGTGACAGCGATTCGTAACGTTTCTTCCCGATTTTGGAGTGACAATATCGAAAGCATCCAAGAGGCCCTACAAGTGAGGTAAAATCAGAAAAATAAGATAACTAAGTAAGTTGAAATCAATATCGAAACAGTAAACAAAATAGAGCAAACTGAAATCAACAAAATAGAGCAAACTAAAATCAGTAAACACAATGAAATCAGTAGAATAGAGCAATCTGAAATCAGAAAATATACTACAAGTATACTGAAATCAGTAAACAAAATCAGTAACTATACTGATAGTATACTAAAATCAGTAAGTGTACTGATTTTCACAATGAAATCAGACTTCAGTTATGTAATAGGAAAGTGAATCAGACTTCAGTTATGTAAGTTCAAACTGAAATCAGCAAAATAGAGACATACGGATAAATCAGAAAAAATGGAAAGCAAAACTAAATACGGATAAATCAGCAAAGTGAATCAGCAAAGGAAAGTTGGGTTTTCCCCAGAAATACTTTCACAAATTTAGGGTTTTCCCCAAACATAATTCAAGAAAATTTGGGTTTTCCCCAGAAATACTTTCACAAATTTGGGTGTTCTTTTTGGTGTTTCATATCCGTACAAATTCGAAAACCAAAATCATTAGAAAATTCACGAAAATTTGCTAATTCAAGAACATAAACCCAGAAAAATCGAAATTGGGGACGAAATTCATGAAATCAGAAAATCCCAGAAATAATTCAACAAAAAAATAATGAAATTGACAAACCTAATCAAGATAATAACAACACGCAATCATGAAATCAGAAATACAAGTCGATTTTCGTGGTTGAATGTAAACAAGCTTACTCAATTTGAAGTGAAAAAACAAAAGAAGTGAAAAAACGAAAGAAGGAAGCTCAGTAATTTGTAAAGTAAGGAAGCTCAATTTAGTGGCTGACTAAAAACGAAGTGAAAAAAAGAAAGAGGGAAGCCTTTTAAAGGAGGGGCATTTTAGACTTTTCAAGTGGTGTTTTTAGGTTCGGGTTTAAAATGGTAGTAACCATTAACCGAACCAAAGATAGTGGTAGTAGTTACAAAGTCGAAAGCGATGTGGATGTAAGTTTCAAGTTGGCCATAAACGGTGGATGTAATCGTCAATTTTTACTCTTAGTATAATGATAGGGTAAAGTTTGATTTAATGACAAAATTCCAATTTCTTTATTACCCCATTTTAACGTAACAAAAATAAGAATATATGTAATTAACCAAAAAAAAAAAAAAAAAAAAAAAAGAAAAAAAAAAAGAAAAAAAAGATGGTGTAGTATAATTAACATATGTAATCTAAAATATAATACTAAATCTACAATTGGAATCCTTAAAATTGTAGGATACCAAAATTGAAGAATACATATTTTGCCTTAAATATATTGGATTAAATATTCAAATTAAGGGAAAAAAATATTAGTAAGTTATATTTTAAAATATTAAAAAAAATGAAAGAGCAAAAGAAATATGGTAATTTATAAAATTTTAAAAAGTCAATAATTGTTGATTTAATAAATAAGTTAATGGAATAAAAAATAGTATTAGGTAAGTATTATAAAATATAATTAGCAAATAAACAAAAACATATATGATAAATCATAGATTTTAGAAAATTATCATATTAAATATGATAAAAGCCGAAAAGAACATGGCCTTAGTATTTATATTTTAGAAGTCATATTAAATATCATAGAAAATTATATCATAATTGGTAAATATATAAACTAGAAAAAATATATAAAAATTACATTTTACACTTATTTTTAAATCTTAATAATAATGATAGATGGCGCGGACGGGGACGGGCACGCCAACTAGTATATTAATATTTTATAATCTTATTCGTTTTTTTTTAAAAAAAATATTTGTATTTAGTTAGACTCAAAAGGCAAGTAGGTTAAACTAATACAATGACAAACGGCTCGATTCGAACTCAAGCCGAGCTCGTGCTTCAATCTTCTTATCTCGATGAACTTCGAGCCGACCCAAGCCCACCTAGCCCGTGCTCAAATCAGCTCGTTTACACCCCTATTAGTAAGTAGTATGATAAATAAATCTTATAATATTAATATATTACTATATATCTATCTATCTATCTATCTATCTATCTAAAGTAGAAATCATAGCCTTTATGGTCGACATTAATTTGCCACTCAATCATTGTTTGATATAATATATTATTTTAATATATTTAATTTAATAATACGTATAATTTAAAATAAAATAAAAACACATAAGGCAACTATCTTAAAAAATAGTGTTATAAAAAAGGTTATATTTATTTTACCTTAATTTGTAACTTTATTATTAACAGTGTTAATTTAACACTATTACTATCATTACTGTTGTTATTATTAAAAGCTCCGTAGAATAATTAATAATTATCTTTATTATTATCACTATTATAAATATTATGTTAATATATTTATTATTATTATTATTATTATTATTATTTTTTTTTTTTTTTTTTTTTTTTTTTTTTTTGCAGGAAATTCAGGAGGCTTTATCATTAATCAAAGATCAAGAGATTACAAAGCCAGGAAGATCCTACAAGGAAGGTCAAGGCGACCACCTAATTCACAATTCTAGCTATTTGTTCCTCGGATAAACCATAATTATAAAAGAACATCCTAGAATTAAGTACAAAACGAATAGAGGATATAATCAAAGATAAAGACTGAGTCCGCCCATTGAAAATTTGGAAGTTGCGCTCACACCAAATCTCATAAATTGTAGCAGCCAAGGCAGCCCTCAAACGACTATTACGCCAAGAACGTCCTCGAACATTTTGATTGAACTAGTGAAGCTCAGAGCGCAATCGTTGTGGCCGTCTGGTGATCCCCAAGAGACGCAGAATCGATCTCCAAATCGACGTAGAAGCAGAACAGCAGAAAAATAAATGAGAATGAGATTCCTCCGCAGCATAGCAAAGCACACAACGGTTGGGTATGGAAAGCCCACGCGCTTTCATATTATTGTAGGGAGCTCATACCCTTCACTAATCAAATATTAGTGTAAATCAAATTACTCTAATTTGATGAGCAAGATCTATGTGGTTACATAAATACTTTGTTATAAGTTTATAGAAATTTATACCTTTCTATAAAAGGGAATATGGGCACAAAACTAGAACTCCTTTCTAGTTTTGTTTCTTGAGCTAAAGTTTAGGATGATCCTCCAAAAACCGAGTTTCCAAAATAGGAAACCTCCTCTTAGTGGAACCCAAGAACTACACCAAAAATACTAAGGATTTTGATCTAGAAATCACTTAGTATTGACTTGATAATATGTGAATATTATTACTACTAACTCTTAGTAGTATATAGAAAATATGAGAATCATATTCTAATATTTTGGAGAGAAGTTTTAGAGAGAAAATGAGGAGAATACATGAATGAATTCTCTTTCTTTTGCCTTGTGTTTTTCATAAGAAAACAAGCAACACAAAGTGTGTCCTAGACACCCAAAAATTCGGCCAACATAGAAGAGATGAGGGAAGAGTGTGTCTTTGCATGCTTGTTCTTTTTCTTGTTTAGAACAACTTAATGCATGCTCATGATGGTGTTTGGCATGCTTTGTCTAAAGCAAAAAGAACAAGCAAATAAGACAAACCAAATAAGACAAGGGAATCTTTCTCCCTTCTAATTTGGACGGTCCAACATGACCCATATGGGTCTATTTTTTTTTTTTTTCAATATTTGTCCCACAAATACTTATAATTTATCACTTAATTATCTAATATAATAAAGTGTAAATTAATTAAACTCTTCCTTAATATACATGTACACTTACACATATATTAAAATTGCACTTTTACTAATCTCATTAGTAAAATATACATGATTAGTGAATTAACAGTTAATCACTAATTCCCATCTCCTCAAATAATTTTATCGATATAAAATTCAATCATCCGAGTTCACAACTCGATTTCTCTCTAAATTAATTCACTGACTAACCGTTAGTCAAATTATCAAGTCACTAATCTAATCGTTTCTCATACAATTAATTAGCTTTTAAATTTGGAGTACGTTCCTATAGGTGTGACTTAAAGGGATCAATTGATTACCGCCGTTCTCACGACAATAACGTCAAACTCTAGTCAGCCAACCGTTATTGATTTACGTTAATCAATTGACAATAATACCGGATTATCCCTCTGTATTCCTTAATTGAGATTTATTAAGTAATCGCACTATTGTGGAGGACACATACTCCAACAATTATCAACTGTAGCCAACCCTTTCGTCGCAGCCAAATAAGATATAAACATGTGCTTCGGTAGAACCGCAGCATCCCAGAGAGGAAATAGCCACTTCTTCTCCGTTGAACGAAAACGCAAGACTCCATAAACTTTTTGAACCGAGAAAGAGGACGCAAATAAGGCACTAACCTCAGAAGGATCAGTAGTAGCAGCAAGGAGATCGTCTCTAATAGATAAGAGAGAACGCCAACTCCAGGACAAGTCCACCATTTCGTGAACCTCCCAGATTTCGGCTCCCTTAAGAATGTAGTGGTGAATCCAAGAGCTCCACAAGTTAGTAGAATCCAACAATTTCCATATCCACTTTGAATACATCGCTTTGTTCCAACTTAAAACTTCCTTGATGCAAAAAATTACTATTACTATTATTATTATTATTATTGTTGTTGTTGTTGTTGTTGTTGTTGTTGTTGTTTATGTTATTTCTATTATAAAAAATAAAAAATTACTCGTATTATTATTATTATTATTATTATTATTATTATTATTATTATTATTATTATTATTATTATTATTATTATTATTATTATTATTATTATTATTATTATTATTATTATTATTATTATTATTATTATTATTATTATTATTATTATTATTATTATTATTATTATTATTATTATTATTATTATTATTATTATTATTATTATTATTATTATTATCAACCGCAGCCTTTATTATAATTAAAGAAATTTACACATCGGTTACAAAAAATTGGTGGGGAGCCGAGATACAATCTGGGCCCCCACCCCCTTTGCTATCGCAAAGCTAAGTCTAGAAAATATGTACGCGGCTACACGAGCCCCTACATCATGGGACGCAGAGAATTTTTGTATCCGCTTCAGCAACGCCACAGCCTCCGAGTCCAGCTCCCCCAAAGAAGAGAAAGAGAAAGGCAGGAAACCGTAACCAGCCGACGTGCATAAACCCCTGTACTTAGCACATTTACGGCGAGCAGCATCAACCACAACCCGCCCAGGCTCAAACTCAGTCATAGCCGACTGAGTCAAGGGGGACGACCCCGTCAGATCAACGCAGACGTCCCGCCCCTCATCCCATGAATACAGCAGCAAATCTGCAGGACGAAGAGACCCACCATGTCCGTCAACCAGACCAATACTCACCTCCTTACCAGCCGAAATGCCGGCACGAAAGCAAATGTCCAACAAGGTGTCCCGGACAAGGTTATGGCGATGCTTTACCCCCACGGTACCAGTACAGGAGACAGCATGATCCCCAAAAACATCGTCGGGGGCCAAACGAGAGCAGGCAGGGCACGGCCTAGAGATCGTGAAAAGCGGGACGCCCAACCGATAACCAAGCACGCATCGGTAAGTCCGCCCATTCATAGTCTGCCCTAACCCAGAGATAGGCACCGCTCGCAACCAATCACACGAGTGGGCACCCTACTGAGACCGCCACAACATAACCTGTCACGGGGTCAATGAGAAAACAGATTCCGCAGACGCAGCAACCTTCGCAAAATATATATCTGCCAATTTCTTCATAAGTTTGGTGGCAGCGATTTCACTTGAGTTACGCGGAAAAGCAGATCCTGTAGTGTCCACAAACACCTGCAGGTGAAGGTACCGGGAAAACCTATCGACGCTTGTAGCGCATCGCCTCGCCGTCTTGGGCGGCAGATGTGAATGCGCCTCGCAGGAAAAAGTGCGAAGTTTTGTAAAAATGGGGGAGATCATTGCATGAATTTGTGACCAAAAAGAAAAGTAGAAAATCCTTTTTGAAAATGTATTTTCGGAGTCGCCACCAAATATTAAAGGAATTTGGAACCTATTCAATGCGTCTTGAAATACAAGACACGAGTGTCTCAGATTTCAAGGTGCGTCGATACCTATCCGTCTGAGGTTTGAAACCAGAGAAGGGATTCGGAGTGAGGTTACTTTTCAAAAGTTTTGACAAAAAAGTGTTTTGAAAACTGAAATCAAAAAGCCTACGTAAAAGTAGTCTCTACTAATTTGAAAACATTTAGTTAATTTCGATATTTGGGCTAAAAATGACGCTACGTACAAGTGCGAATAAGTATGACTCGATTAAAATGCATAAATGATGTAAATAGTCAAAATAATGACATATTGCTATAGGAAATGTACGTTAAATAATAATTTATTGACTAAATTATTACCATAGACGTTATTTTCCGACTTTGTATTTGACTCTTTAAGAATTTGTGAAAACCCTCAGTTTTTGACATGCTAAAAGACTCTATGAAACGGTACAATTTAGTGTTGGATCCGTGATTCTAGTCGTTATTTAATGCATGAATGAGGACTTGCATAATTATAAAAGTGACGTCGGTTTGCTTTAGTGATAATGAGTCGTTTATTTATGCAATATTGGCGGGGTTTAGACGGATTATGAATCCGAATTGCTACAACCGTATTACGAATACGGCTTCGCTAATGCCAATATCGGGTTGGGGTTAATGTAACCCCTTTGTCCGAGTCTCAAAACGTCCCAAAACGTAGGTAAAATGTTTACCTTTCGAAAATGCAAAGACGGTATTTTTGAGTGGGTTTTGTGAGTATTTTAGTGTGTTTTTTAAAAACCGAGTGTGTTAAGGGGTATTGTTGTTGTTTGAATGAATGTGAGGGTGACTATTTATAGAGTTTGGCTCGTTTATGGGTAGATAAAAATTAAATCGCCTGTGTACAGGCGAATTTAATTTCATCTGGGTTGGGTTTTGTGGAGGAAACTTAAGAAGGCTGCACATCAGAACAAATTTATAATCGCCTGTTGACAGGCGTTTAAATTTTTAATCGCCTGTCAACAGGCGATTTCTTTTTTGTTTTGGTGTGCTGTTTTAGCCGCCTTTTGGTTTTGGATATTTGATTAAGTAATGATTATGTTTTGTTGGATATTTTCGTGTGGGTTAAGTATAATTTGGGCCTAATCGGTTTTTGGTCCGATTTCGACTTTCGTGCTTCGGTTTTTGTCGTGTTTTTCGGTTTTGGCTTGAAATAAAATAATATTAGGTTATATTATTTTATGGTTTCATAGAACCTAACTTTGTGAAAATGTGACACGGGACGCACTTTGGCCCGTTTTGAGTGTTGTGTTAGTGTGCGTTTTGGGTCGTTTTTGTAAGTTTGGGCCGTTTTGTAGCTAGTTGGGCTGTTTTTGTGGCTTGGCTTAATAAGACGCTCCTGTATCGTACTGATAATGACTAAGAGTGACATTCATTTTCATGATTATGCAAGTCCTAATTAATACGTTAAGAATGACTAAATACGTTTTAGACACTTTTGTACCGTTTCGACTCTTTTAAACGCATGCATGAAAGTCCTTTTCATCACCGGGTTTGTTTTTGGGGGGGTACGGATATGGGTATCTACAGAGCCCCCAGTTTGACTGAGCTTGGACAAAGCGTTAGTCAAACTTAAAGATAGTATCCGGACCATTACAGTCTCGATACTACCTGGCGGCGCTAAGCATGTGTCTTATGGGAGAGACGAGGACTTAGCGTCGGGAAATGCGGGGAGGGACGACATTTTTTTTAAGGACATGACGGTCCTACATGTTTAAGGGGATGTCGGCCTGCATGTGGCCTGAGTACTCCCAGCTGGCGCCTTGCGTGTGCTTTCCTTGCGCTTCTGGCTTGCGCTGGTACTGACGTCTCGTAAAGGAGGTTACGCGTTTTCGTGCTTGGTTTATAAGAATGGTTGGTGTTTTGGTGAACGTCTCGTAAGGAGGCTACGTGTTTTTCTTATAAAAGGTTAGGTTTTTGTGAACGTCTCGTGAGGAGGTTACGTGTTTTTGTATTTCTCATAAAAAGTTAGGTTTTTATGAACGTCTCTTTAAGGAGGCCACGTGTTTTTTTGTATTTCTCATAAAAAGTTAGGTTTTTATGAACGTCTCGTGAGGAGGCTACGCGTTTTTGTATTTTAACGTCTCGTGAGGAGGCTACGCGTTTTTGTATTTCTCATAAAAGTTAGGTTTTTATGAACGTCTCGTGAGGAGGCTACGCGTTTTTGTATTTTAACGTCTCGTGAGGAGGCTACGCGTTTTTGTATTTCTCATAAAAAGTTAGGTTTTTATGAACGTCTCGTGAGGAGGCTACGCGTTTTTGTATTTTAACGTCTCGTGAGGAGGCTACGTGTTTTTGTATTTCTCATAAAAAGTTAGGTTTTTATGAACGTCTCGTGAGGAGGCTACGCGTTTTTGTATTTCTCATAAAAAGTTAGGTTTTTATGAACGTCTCGTGAGGAGGCTACGCGTTTTTGTATTTCTCATAAAAAGTTAGGTTTTTATGAACGTCTCGTGAGGAGGCTACGCGTTTTTCTCATAAAAAGTTAGGTTTTTATGAACGTCTCGTGAGGAGGCTACGTGTTTTTCTCATAAAAAGTTAGGTTTTTATGAACGTCTCGTGAGGAGGCTACGTGTTTTTGTGTTGGGTTGAAAACGTGTTTGAAATGGGTTGAAAGTGTATTGGGCCGAGGGAAACCAGCCCAATATAAAACTGAAACCCATAAAACAAAATTATAATCCTTTATGTAAGCGGCGAATTAAAGTTAATCGCTTTGTTCTGAGCGATTTGAATTTTGTTTGGCGTTTTTTGGTTAAAACACGGGAAAGGAGAGAGGGGGAGGTTTATTTCATTTTCAAAACAAAAACAAAATCGAAAACCCCAAATTTCAATCCGGCGATTTTCTAGACCAAATTTAGATTTTCCGACTCCTACAATTTGTCATGGACCAAGGTACGTACTCAACTCACTTGGTTTTTCGTGTTTTGTAGTTTGTTTGAGTCGGTTTTAGCTTGATAATCCGTTTTCTAGGGTTTAGGTCGAATTTATTGGTTTGATTCGATTTTAGCCCTCGTCCTTGCTTGAAAACGTTAGCCATGGTTGGTATTGTGCTTGCATCGCTTGTCTTGCTGTCGTTGTGTGAAAACCCGGCTTGTGGTCTCGATTTTCGTGCGTTTTGTAGTGTAGGGGCATTTTGGTCATTTTCGAAAATGTCTCGGAATTGGCTCAAAACTTCGGTGTAGCTTACCCGTTAGTAGTATAATACGTTGGTGAGTTCGTTTTGTTGAAATGGGCGCGAAAAGCGGTTCGTTTGGGTAAAAAACCGTGTGGAAGGGGGTAAAGTCGGGGCTTGTGCTCTGTTTTCGTAGCGTAAGGCGATCCCGAGTGGCTTGGTTATTTTGAAAATGTTGTAGTATGCCTGTGTGGAGGTTTGGGTGGCTTGTGTGCGAAAAACGGCCTGAAAAACCGTGATTTTCGAGTGATTTGGTATAAGGGCCGAAATTTTGGTCGAAATTTTTCGGTTCCGAAACTTGCCCGAATTCTCTGTATTGTGTTGTCATGGCTAGTATGGTATATATTTGGTCTTGTTTTGTGGGAAATGTGTTGTTTGGAGGTGTTTTGGAGCGTTTTTTGTAGTTTAGGCTAGGTTACCAAAAATCGCTTTTCCTCGCTTTTCGTGCCCTGTTCATGGAATGTATGGTAATGTATGTCGTCTGTGTTGGTTAGGGGGTTGTTTTGTGGGAAGTGGGGGCCTTTTGGTTGAGTTATGGTCAAGAAAGGGTCGTTTTTGTAGTTTGTAAGCATTTTGTAAAAGTTATTCAGTCGAGGTGTCCGGGACGTCATTTTCGCCTGGAATTTTTTGTACGTGCTTATTGTGATTTATGGGTTGGGTTTGTCTCAAAAAATGTGGGTTTCTGGCTTTCTGTAGCGTTTTTCCCTTTTCCGCTATTTTTGGGTTAAAAAGGCTTGTCTTCTGCTGCTTTGGCTAGTTCTCTGCTGCTTTTGTGCGTGCTTGCTCTTGACTTGACTGAGTAGGACGTATATATCGTATACGTCTCTTGGAATTTGGTTTCCTGTGCTTCTGCTCCGTTTTGGCCTTATCTGTAGATAATGTAGGCCTTAATGCTTGCTAGTTGTTTTTGCTTATACGCTTTCTTGAGTGATCTGCTATTGCCGTTGCCTGAGTGTGCCCTTGAATCTTGTGCAGGTGATCCTAAGCCTTCAGTACCTACTTCCAGCGACATGGATCGGGTCTTGGCTGGCGTTGACTTTACTGATTACGAGGACGAGCATACTCTGCCGGGTATGCTGCGCCCTTGGAGGTTTCCGAGGCTCCGTCTCAGTCGGACTTGCTGAGAGCTTTTCCTCAGACGCCTGGAGCTTTTACGACACCAGGGAGTGAGTTTCAGGGCGCCGTTGTGGAGTCTCCTGCCTTTTCTGCTAGTGGTGCCGGTGCTGTCAGTGCGTCGTCTGGGCCTTCTGCGAGTGGCTTTGGACATGGTGTTGTTCCTGGTGGACGTGAGCCGTCCGTTAGTGCTGCGGTCGTGGCGTTCTTTGAAGTCGCCGCTTTTACTAATGTAGTGCGTGAGGAGGCCGAGTCGTTGGCGGACGCGGTCTTACGGTGATGCTAAGCGGTAGTGGAGCTTTCTTCTTTGGGTCGTCGAGTCTCTGTCGGTGGCGAGGTCAGGCTCAGGTGTCGTCTCGAGTCTTTGCGGCGCGGACGTGGCGGCTGCGTGGGACGTCTGAGGCTCTGGGGAGCCGTGGTAGAGGTCGGGCGTGGCTGAGGGTCTCTGCAGGCGTGGCGTGGCGGTCTTTGGAGGGATGCCTGTGGCTCCGAGAGGGGGCCGAGGCCGAGGTAGTGGTGCTGCTGCAGGGGCTTCGCAGGGACGTGGCCACGGCGTTGCCAGAGCGCTGCGGCTCTGGAGGGCCAGGTTAGGCCGTGGTCGCGGTCGGAGGAACAGGAAGAAGCGCAAGGTGGATGAGGCTTACGGTGAGGGTAGCGATGAGCCACGACGCCGAGTTCGTCTTCGCCGAGGGTGGCGGCGGGACGGTGAGGTCGCCGGTGTTTTTGAGGAGGTTGGGCGGGGTGACCTGTGGAGGTCACGAAGGCGTGGTCGTGCTCGGTCCGGGAGCCGTGCGAGGATCCTCCTGAGTCGGAGGGGTCTTCGAGTGACGAGGATGAGGATTCTGACGAGGCTGTGGCAGAGGCCAATGTCGAGGTTGAGATTGATGAGGCTGCTGCATGCTGCTTCTTTGCCATTTCTTCTTGTATTGCTCATTCTTCTTTATTCTTCTTTGCGAAATTTCTTTGTGGTCGAGGTTGAGGCTAGGCTCGGGAAGCGAGTTGAGGATGAGGTTGGTGAGGCGGAGGTGAAGCGAGAGGATGCAGGTGCGGCAGCTCTTGAGGCTGCGACAGAGGGTTTCATGGGGATGGTCGGCGAGTGGCGCGAGGCTGACTATCCTCATGGTCCGCGCTGTGGTCGCGGTGGCCATGGGTGGGATGGCGTGACTCTGGTTTGGAGTCCCTTGGAGCACTTGTCGATCCGAGTGAAGGTCGGCTTCCCGTTAGGCTCGATGAGGACCTTCTCTGGGTTCCGGACGGTGTCCGACGTCTTTGAAGGTAGGCTCACTCGGGAGGAGGCGGGATATAGTGCTTGGGGCGACCTTTGGTCCCCAGTGCGAAGTGGAGGAGGTCGGGGCAAGCGGGTGAACTCGCGCCTCGGCTGTGCCGGGCGTTGTTGGATAGGTTTTGGGATCGACCAACACCTTCCACATGCCTGGTTACGAGGTTGGCGTGACTCCTTCTTCGTGGGCGATTATTCTGGGTCGCCTCATGGTGAGGCGTGATTGGATCGGGGCGTGGCGACCTCCTATCGATAGCCCACAGTCGTGCGCTGATTGGCGGCGGGGTCAAGTCGCGGGGTAGGTGAGAGCACGTTTGACCGGACTATTTGGTTTCTTGACTTCTTCGAGGAAGAGGAAGAAGAAGGGGTCTACTCGGCGAGCGAAGCGAGCGAGGGCATTTGTGGGCGTGGTGGTTCTAACGCCACCCACTTTGGCGACAAGGGGGAGCGAGCGTCGACGGCTGTGTTGATGGCGCTGTCGGACATGACGCGTCTAGGTGACTTTGACTGGGTCACTCCTGCTCTGGGTCTGTTGATCCGATACTTGAAGGATGCGGTGCGTCCTGACCGGATTGACGAGAAATCAGATGTGTCGCTCGTGGGCCCTGGTCTTCTGATGGAGGTAAGGCTCGATTTTTGTAGTTTTTTGTTGTCTTGTTTCTGCTTTTCTTCTGTAACGTGTGTTCTGATTGCTTGCAGGCTTGGTGCTATGCTCACTTCCCCTCTCTGCTTCCGGACACGTTCAAGGTTGAGGCGCAGTATCCGGCTTTCCACGCCTACGCGACAGCGGACCAGAAGGGTATTGGCCTAAACTACGACGCGGCTCGTGTGCGCTTCAACGGGATGACCGTGGATAAGGTAAGGGTATTTGGTATTTGTGTTCTGTACTTTGGTCTTTTGTAGCTTGTTTTTGAGTTTGTGTTTGTTTTTGTAGTTTATAATTTGGTTTTGTTTTGTAGTTTGTTCGCGACCCTTGGAGGAATTTTACGGTGTCCCTCAAGCGATTGCGGCTCGCTTTGGTCCCTTGACGGACGGGTGTATATCGAGACCAGTCTGACTCGTCTTGGTACTTAGGTGGCGTCTATCTGCCTTGAGCGGTCGTGGCGGCTTCATCGTACTGCTCCTCGCCCTCGGTTTTGTTCGTGGAGGCGCGCGACGCTGGCGTCGTGACGTGTACCATGAGGGTGAGTCCGACTCCCTGCTGCGGCGGGATGAGGATTACGTGACTTGGGCACAGCATGCCCTTGCTGATGCTGTGATCGAGGTATGCTTGATTATCCCCTTTGCTTGTATGCGTTTTGGTTTTAGGAAGCAAAAATTTACCCTATTTTTATTTTGCAGCGACGTGATCCTGATCTTGAGTTCCAGCCTCCTCCGTTCGTCGAGGATCTGTTGGTTGTTCACGAGGGTTGCTCTCATTCGATCGTGCTGCCGCCTTGCCTGTCTGTGGTCAGCGATGCGGGCTTTGAGAGGTGGGATCCGCGCGTGAGAAAGGTATTCACTTTCTTCTTTGTACAGCATGAGTATTATGTAGTATAGCCCCCAGTTTGAGTAAGATTTTATTGTAAAATCATTAGTCAAACTCTGTTGAAATGGTTTTTGATTATAGCCCCCAGTTTGAGTAAGATTTTATTGTAAAATCATTAGTCAAATTCTGTTGAAGCAGCTTTTGATTATAGCCCCCAGGTTGGAAAGCTAAATGTAATTCTCGTGTTTGTGGCAGGTGACGGTTGAGGGGCACAGGAGGCTGTGGCGGGCGGCAAACCGGTGGCGGGCTGTCGTGAATGAGAAAGTGGTTGACGCTTGCAGGGCGCAGAGGAAGCGGCGCTCATTGGAGTTAGCGGTCGGGTGAGAGAGGCGAGATCGCGGGCGAGCTAGAAATTTGCGCATCTTGAGGAGTTAGCGAGTCGAGGCGGGTGGAGGTCGTCTGTGAAGGAGGCTGGATAGAGCGCGTCTTTGAGATTGATTCCTGCGTCTTTGTCTTACTGGCGTCGTGACCAGTCGTAGTAGGCTTGGACTCGTGTATATATATATTTTGGACTTGTATTATGAATATTAGTATTTTGTTTGTGTGGTTGGTTTTTGTGTATGGTTGATTTTTGGACTTGTGGGTGTTTATGGGTATAACTTGGTTATTTTGTCTTGTTGCAAAAAATGCATTCCTGCGTCGTCGCCGGGTCTGAAATCCTTGCGTATTTGCTTAGAGCGTACTGCGAAATATTGTTAGTCGAAAACATATATCGTGCCTCGATTGAGGCCCGACTCGCTTATGACTAAGCTAAAAATAAATGCAGGGTTTTGAAATATGCTGTTTAGAAAATATTTTAAATTCGTGAAAAGACGTTTTTGACATAGTAAAAATGTGAGCTAAAACGACATTTTGAGATGAAAATTGTGAATGCGAAAGTCGTGTTTTGTGTTGTGTTTAATTTTTGTGCGATTATTGTGTTTTGTGAAAAATGAAAAATACGAAAGACGGGAATCGGTTACGCAAATCGAGACGACGCGACGGGACCGTGAAAAAATAGGTTCAAGGTCGGTAGAATTGAAGTAGGTAATAAGTTAAAAGGTAAAAAGGGTGTAGGTGTGTAAGAAGTGTAAGAAGATCGAATAATTTTGTCAGAAAGAAAAAGAAAATCGCCTGTAAACAGGCGATTTCATTTTTGTCGCTTTGTTCTGAGCGATTAAGTTTTTGTTTTGTGATTTTTCTTTGATTTATTTTAATCGCTTGTTCACTAGCGTTTAAGTTTTTGTGTTGTATTTTGTTTTGCAAATCTCGGCTATAAAAGGAGGGCTAAGTTAGTTTATTTTACTCATCCTGTGGTCTTCTATTCTCGATTTTCCAAAAATATTCAGAATATTTACGGAACATTCGTCGAGTTATGGAGAATTTTGAAGGAAACTTGCGTCGTTGGTGTGCGTCCTTGTCGGGTATCGAGAAGAAGCGATTGAAGGATTTTGGTGTTGGCGTATTTCGTGGTTTGAGGCAGGTTCGGATGGAGTACGATTTCGTGGATGCTTGTCTCGAGTATTGGGACCCGAGCCTCCATGTGTTCCGCTTTCCTTGTGGAGAAATTTGCCCTTTGGTTGAAGAGTTTGGTGCCATCGGGGGGTGGGTGCGTATTAGCGTGCCTGTATGTGTGAGGCAGGAGCTTGGCTATAAGAGGCAAGTGCAGAACTACCTCCAGATGACTCGCGATGAGGTAGAAGAGTTATTTGTTGGGAGTCGTATCAACCTCTATCGCTTGTGCCAATGGTTTAGGAACCATGAGAACGGGAATATCTCTGCTGTGGCCAGGAGGAGGGCCTTGGCCTTTTGCCTGGTACATTGTTACATGTTCGGGTTACGTGCGAGGGTCGTTAGGAGATCCGCGTTTAGTTGCCGTCGTGGAAGCGGATGGAATTAGGTTGCAATCATACGCTTTGATTACGGCAGAGCGATCCTTGGTTTGGACGGCCAGAGCATACAACAACGAGCATGCGTGTCGAGGGTGTCCCTTGATCCTTCGGTGTGGGCGATGGAGCGTGCGAGTGTGTTGAGCGACCTTGGCTTTGATGGTGAGTATGTCCCAGGGGCATTACTAACCGATTATATGCGGTGGTCGGGCCCCGACGAACGTCCTAATGACTATTTCCCCGAGTTTGTGAGGTCATGTGCTATCCGTTGGTCGGTATCATGGTGGGGAGTGGCTAGCGTGACGGCGAGTGCAGTAGGCGATGGTCCCTCTGGAGTCCTACTGTGTGGGTTTGAGATGGGAGTTTTCATCCATCCCCTGCGGGTGAGGCGGCAGCTAGGGGATCTGTGATTCATTCCTGGCCAGGACACGAAGATACAGGACATGGTTGTGCTAAATAACCAGGTGACTGATGAGTGGGTCGGTGGTTGGATCATGCGCCCTAAGTGGCTTGTAGCTGGTACTCCTGGGACGATCCGGGTGTCGAGGGCCTACTCTAAATGGACCTGGCTGAAAGTGCTCAGGGGAGGGCTCGTCTCCGCGCCATTGAGCTTAACGAGCCCCCGCCGACGTCTGCCTACGACCCGATCCGCTTTGGACGTAATAGTGGTGGGGGTGGCGCTTCTAGTTTGGTGCCTCTCTCGGCGGCTGAATGCGTGTTTGGTCGTCGTCGTATTCTAGGGCCAGGTGCTCCGGATCGTCTTGGTAATGTTGGGGGTTGCCGTAGGGGTTGATCTTTGACATTCCCCTATTTAGCTGAAGGGTTTTAAGCCTACTTTGATGAGGATAACCTATTTTTAGCTTATGTGTGCTTTGTTAGTATTATGTTCATATTATGTTGTATTATGTGATATATTATCTATCCTAAACCCGATGTACATGCCGGGAAAAGTATTGTAATATATTGTAATGTTTGGTTAGTGTAGTTTATGCTCCTACGTTTGAAAAATCGAAAATGTAACCGTTCTTTTTAAGATTAATAAAAATCAGGTTTTTATTTACGACTTTGCCTTATTTTGCTTGTTATTTTGTGTGAAATTCCTTGGCTCTAATCTCTTTTTCAAAGTTTAGGATGCAAGCATGGTTTTTGTTTTTAGGAATTTTTTGTATTGACTATTCCCTCGACTTTTTTAAGCTTTGGGTTTGTCGTTTTGTGTTGACTGTGTCCTTGACTTTTTTAAGCTTTGGACGTGTCTTTTTTTTTTGTGTTGAATATCGTCCTTTTAACCCTTTTAGGTTTAAAAGACGAAATTTTGCGTTGACTATGTCCTTAGCCTTTTTAAGCTTTGGACGCGTCATTTTGTGTTGAATATCGTCCTTTGAACCCTTTTAGGTTTAAAAGACGAATTTTTGTGTCGACTATGTCCTTAGCCTTTTTAAGCTTTGGGCGTGTCATTTTTGTGTTGAATATCGGTTGCGCTTTTTGCAAAGCTGCCTACGTATCCACGAAAAGTGGAATCAAACCGGCGTAGTTCGGAAGTGTACGTTTAGGGGCATACCGGCCCATGAATTGTGTTTGCTTTTTTTTTGTGGTGAATGTGCACGTTTAGGGGCATGCCGGCCCATGAATTGTGTTTGGTGGATGCATGTTTAGGGGCATGCCGGCCCATGAATTGTGTTTGCGAGGGGTGCACGTTTAAGGGCATGCCGGCCCATGAACATGTTTAAGGACATGTCGGTCCATGAATTTTTTTTTATTTTTTTTTTTTATTTTTTTTTTTTATAAAATTGTATTTTATAGATACATTGCAAGGGTTTTTAGGGATAGTATTTCTTGAGTTGATCGAGGTTTGTGGCGAGGTTGAACTCTTGGCCATCCAGGTCGGTTAGTTTGACTGCTCCGCCCGTGTAGATCTCTTTGACGAGGTAGGGTCCAGCCCAGTTAGGCTTGAACTTTCCTCGTGGGTCAACTGGGAGTGGTGCCCGGACTGACTTTAGTACGAGATCCCCCACTTTAATGTTTCGCGGCTTGACTCGTTTGTTGAAGGCTCGTTGTAACCGGGCTTGGTACATTCGTACGGTGCTCAGGGAATGAAGTCGGCGCTCGTCCAAGAGCATGAGTTGTTCGTACCGTTCACGGGCCCATTCTGCTTCCGGGATGCTACTTTCCATTAGTATGCGTAGTGACTGTATTTCTATTTCCACTGGTTGGACGGCTTCCATGCCGTAGGTGAGGAAATAAGGGGTCATGCCTGTAGGTGTGCGGATAGTAGTGCGGTATCCCCATAATGCGTATGGTATCTTGTTGGGCCAATCTTTGCAACTGTCGATCATCTTCTCAAGTATGGTGACGACTGTCTTGTTTGCTGCTTCGACGGCTCCATTGGTTTGGGGTCTATAGGGTGAGGATTTGTGATGTTGGATGTTGTATTTTGTGAGTATGGCTTCTGTCTCGCGCTGAAAGTGCGAGCCTTGATCGCTGATGAACTCATGGGGTATGCCATATCGGCATATAATGTTTGTTTGTATGAACTTGGCGACTTCTTTGGAGCCGAGTGTTCGAAAAGATGCTGCTTCTACCCACTTTGTAAAGTAGTCAATGGCCACCAGCACGAAGCAGTGGCCTCCTGCTCCGATGGGGTGGACTTTTCCTATCACGTCGATGCCCCAGGTTGAAAAGGGCCAGGGTGAGGTTAGGCTGTATAGTGGTGAAGGTGGTACATGTTGGACGTTGCTGAAAATCTGGCAGTTGTGGCAGTGCTTGACGTATTGGATGCAGTCTGCTTCCATGGTCGTCCAATACCATCCGAGCCGTAGAATCTGTTTGCAGAGTGCTCGAGCGTTCATATGGGGTCCGCATTCACCGTCGTGGACTTGTGCGACGATTTCCTGCCCCTTCTTGTAGTCGACACATATGAGCAGCGTCCCTTGTGGTGTTTTCTTGAGTAATTCTCCTATTTCTAGCATAAATTGGGAAGCTAGGAGTCTGATAGCTCTCTGTCCACGTTTATCAGTGTCGGGTGGGTAAGTGTTGTCTGTTTTGTAGTTGATTATGGCTTGATACCAAGGCTCCGTTTGCTCGGTTTCGTCCAGGTCAATGGTGTGAATGTAGGCTGGTTCGTCACGTCTTTCGACGATGATGGGTAGTAATTTCATGTCTGGTGGCATGTTCAGGAGGGACGAGAGCTTTGACAGTGCGTCGGCAAACTGGTTTTCTTCCCTTGGGAGGTGATAGAACTCGATGCAGTCGAAGTTGGCTAGGAGTTTTTGCACCTTTGCTTGGTATTTGGTGAGGGTTTCGCTCATGATCTTCCATGCCCCTGTCACTTGATTTATGATGAGGAATTGATGAGGCTAAAGTCGCGTCACCTCAATCAAAATAAACCTAAGGTCAACTAACTGGGTAGTTAGTGGCAGTAGGGTCGAATCCTCAGAGAGATGGTGTAGTCAAAGGGATGCTTAGCTATCTAGGTCAGTCTTAAAGGGTGTGAAAATGGGTATTTTGAAGGTCTAAACTAAGAACGATAACCAAATATGAATGAAATATGAATAAGAAGGAGATTAGGGCATCGGGTTCATGTGACATCAATTCAGAACTCAACTCAGAAGGAAATTCAATCAACTGAAATCATGCAATTGGATTAGGTTTTGGGAAACGCTCTCTCGAGTCAATTTCAACCTTAAGCAAATTTAGCGGGCTCTCGCTACGTACTAAATTCAACTTATCGATTACGCGTGAGTCTAGTTTCAATTAGGCTTTCGATCTTAAACTGAAACAAGCTAAATTCAATTCAATAAAGGCGTCCCTAAATTCAATTGATAATTAAAACGCGTAGGTGTGGAACCCGGGATCGGACCCAACTCGGCGTCTTGCTTAAGGGCGGATTTTAAAGTTAAAAAAGATTAAGTTGGAAAAACCTTTAAGAACTGTTATGGAGTCGCCACCTAATTATCGCGGAAATTAGGAACCTGCTACCATGTTCTAAGTTAAAAACATGTCCTAGATTTTGGAGCACGCCGACACCCCTAGATCTAAGGCTTGTGAAACCAGATTGGATTCGGGGTGAGGGTACTTTAGAAAAAGAGTTAATTCAAATAATGATTTATGAAAACCTTTTAGAAAAGCCTATGTAAAAATAGCCTCTACTGACCTAGAACAATCCTTGTAAGATGATAATTGAGCTAATGTTATCGCTACGTACAAGTGCGATAAGTTTGTAAAAGAATGCAGATCTGGATGCAAAAAGATTGATTAAAACCCTCGGTTTAGCATGTTTAACTTGTTAACGAATACAGTTGAGTTAAAGGACGAATTCATTGTTTAAGTTGATTTAAATGCAAAATAAGAAGGTGCAAGATGCATGCAAATAAAATAAAGTTCAATTGTCCATTGGTTTATTTTATAAGGTCGGTTGCTTATGCGACTTTGGCGTGTCATCGGATATGGAGTGTACCCGAAGTAAGTAGAACACTTGGAGTGCAAGCGCGCTGGGTGCCAAAGCCGGGGGGGGGGGGGGCGCTAAATTGTAGACCCCTTTGTTAGTCCATAGAAAATAAGAAAAAGCTTTGATCCAAGTGGATCGGTACCTACCTTGTCCTGACGCTTCAGATCTGGGCAGAGCTTCGCTTCTTGAACTTAAAAGGAGGATGAATTCAACACGGGATGGTGTGTTGAACTCAAGGATTTGAGTGCTTGAGGCTTTTGTGAAAGAGGATTTGTGTGTTGTGAATTGTGTGTGAAGTTGTGATCTGAAAGGTATGTTTTGAGGTCGAGGTATAGGGCTGTATATATACTAAAAACCTCAGAGAAATTAGGAAATCGGGGATAAAAACAGGCCTGGGAACCGCATAGCCTTATGCGGTTGCCTGGAGAAACCGCATAGTCTTATGCGGTTGCCCCACCAAACCGCATAAGCTTATGCGGTTCGAAGGTTGGGTTTTTTGTGTAGTTTCCTAGTTTCGGTTGAATTGTATCTTTGAAAGATTTCGAGATAATCTCAAACGTGAAGCTCAAGAAAACCTCTAGGATATTTCTGAGATATTTTGTGATGCTTAGGGCTTTGGAGTGCGGGCCAAAGGTGGGTTTAGGCTTCGGTTTGGCCCGAGACCCGGAAAAATGAAAGGGTGTATTTGCATAGTTTTTGTGAAATAAGGTAAGACGTGAAGCCGTATTTTGTGTAAGAGGGGGCTAAAGGGGTGATTTAGCCACCGGGCCTAAATTTAGGAATTTAGGAATGCTGAATTAGACCTTGTTAATGTAAAAGGACCAATTGTAGTGCAAATGCGAAGCTCATGCCAAATGAAGCAGGACAAGGACCTAGCTAGACTCCAAATGGACAGAATGAACGTTATTTAAATGCGATGTGAGGTGACCTAAATCATTTAACATTTAAAACGACTCAGAATGAATTCGACATTAGTTAGAACCGTTTAAGTCAACGTTAAAGCATGCGTAATAAAAGTCCGTGTTACATCACAGGGTTTTGTTTGGGAGGGTACGGATATGGGTATCCACAGAGCCCCCAGTTTGACTGAGCTCGGACTAGAGCGCTAGTCAAACTCCACGACCATATCCGGACTATTACAGTCTCGTCTGATACGTGAACGAAGCATGTGTCCATGGGTGAGACGAGGACTTCGAACCGGGCTAAACGGGGAGGGGCGTACATGTTTAAGGACGTGACGGTCCGTGCATGCTATAAGGGCCTGCCGGCCTGCTGAAAGTCTTCGTCGTGCTTGTTGTTGTTTGTTGGTGCCTTTGCGTGTGCTTGTAATGTCAAATGTTGGTGCTGGTGCTTGTGCTTGTAATGTCTTCGTATTGCATGTGTTGGAGTGCAGGGTGCATATGCTTGTAGGATGTTCGTGTAAGTATTAGTGTAGGTCTCGTGAAAGAGCGTCTGTGTAATGCTTGTGCTCGAACTCGCCGAGGAGCGTCCATGTGAAGTGAAATGCTTGGAGTTAGGTGTATATTGCAGAGTGCTTGTGCTTAGGCTCGCCGAGGAATGCCTATGTAGTCGTAATTGCATATGATCGCCTCCCGTGGAGGAGAAAATGATGTAGTGCTCGTGAAGAGCGTTAGGTATACATACATCGCAGTACACTAAATGCTTAATATACGCGTGTGGCGGACTGTAGGTGACGCCCTGACCCAAGCACGGGACGTACTTGGAGTTGCATTAAGGCCAAGATGAATTAGGAATCGAAAAGTAGGCGTAAAACGAGAAAAAACCGAGAAAAACCAGGGGCATGAACCGCATAAGCTTATGCGGTTCAGGGGACAAACCGCATAAGCCTATGCGGTTTCCCCTGTTGGCTGTAGGGGCTGTAACCGATTTTGCTCGTTTTTCTTGCGTTGCCTTGCTATAGAACGAGGTATTGCTCCATTTTAACTTGCTTTTACGTTATTTGTTGTTGTAATTAGCTAGTTTTGCCTTGAAATGTTGAAAAGACGGGTTTTGAATGAAAATTCGAGTTTTGCTTGAATTTTGCCATTTGAATGCTTGAAATTGACGTCATTGTGTTGCATTATGCCATGTTAGCATGTGTGTGTGAATTGATTGTGATTTAGACCGTCTTTGTGTGAAAAACGTCCAAATTAGGTTTCGGGTCCGAAAACGAACCCGGAATTTCCGACCCGGAATTTCAATTAAACTTCGGTGTAGGATGCCCATAGTGAGTATAGCATGCCTATAACGTTAGTTTTGCGAAAAAGTCGAGCTAAGGCTTTCAAATCGCCGTCTTAAGTCGTAGTTATACGGAGTAATTAAGGCGAATTGGGGGTTTTTGATCGGAGTGACCAAAATGCAATTGCTTGTAATGGGTTGTTGTTGGGGACTATTATGGCGCGTAGAAACCATAAAGTTGTGATTTTGGAACGTAGAGAACGGTTTTCGGCTTAATTGTGAATTAGGCCTAAAAATGCTCTGTAGGGCGTATAGTGTAATGTGTTAAAAGGATGTGTATGTATTATGTGCGTATTATTTGTGTGTATGTGTGTATGTTATAGCTGTATGTGTTTGCTGTGTTTGGTTGCAGGGGAAGGTTCTAGTCGTATTACGAGGTCGAAATCTCGTAGGAGTGCTAGCTCACCGAGGGAGCCTCTAGCTCGAGTAGCTTGAGGCGCACACGTAGCGAGAGGGATGCTGACCCTCGTGATCTGCACACGAGACGTGGTCAGTCACGAGGTAGGGGCCGTGGGAGAAATGTCCCTGTACGTGATCCTGAGGAGGAGGAGGCGGATGCGTTTGCTCAGGAGTTTGTGGATGAGCTGGAGGCTGAGATGGATGTTGCTGAGGAGCAGGCTGAGGAGGTCGAGGAGGTTGCGCCTAGGGCGAGTAGCTCTCGGTCGCGAAAATCACGCGCGAACAGGGCCTTCGCGAAGGGTTGGGATGGCCACAACCTTCTGCTTGCTCCGGAGAGACATGTTTCCTATCGAGCGACAATGGGTTGGGATAAGGGCTCGATGAGGACTTTCTCGGGCGTCTCGTCCGTAATGTGTGCTTTTGAGGAGAAGCTTCCGCCGAGGGCGCAAGCTTGGGTGTTGCGTAGTGCTTTTGGCCCGTTGGTTGGCCATTGGAGGGAGATTGCGAGGAAGAAGCAGACGGCGAACCTGATGTTGATCAGGGCCTTCTTGGATAGGTATTGGGACACCACGACGACGTTCCATATGCCCGGCTTTGAGGCCGGCATTACCTTGTCTGAGTACGCGGTCATAACGGGGCTGCCGTTTGGGGACCGCGACATGGATTTTGAGTTTGCGCCGTCCGTTGTGGACGAGGTTGTGACCGCCACGGTTGGCGGTGGTTCGAGGTGATTTGTGAGGGTCGCGCCCCTTATACTTTCAAGACGAGCTATATCTTGGAGTATTTTGAGGGAAGACCGGTATGGCCCCTCGGAGTGGAGCGGCAGCGAGAATGCTCGTATGTGGTTGTGGTGGTTTGTGGCCGTAGTGTGCCGGCGATAAGGGTGAACGGACATCGACGTCGGTCCTTATGCATCTCCTGGATTGGAATGCAATTGGGACGATTGAGTGGGGGACGCCAGTCTGCAGGTTTGTGCATTCGTTACGCATGGATGCCGTGAGGCCGCGGGTCATGGATCGAGGGTCGAGACTGTCCTTAGTCTCGCCTGGCTTCTTGATGGAGGTACGTGTTGGTTTTGTTTTTGTCTCGGGTGCATTTTTGTTTGTTTTTGTTGCCTTTGTCTTTGTCGTCTTTGCCTTTGTAACGTGTTTTTGTTTCTTGAGTGTGCAGTCATGGATTCTTAGCCATTTTCCTTTTCTGCTTCCCCCACATGCTGTGAGGATCGTGAGGGAGTACCCGTGATGCGTGCTTGAATGCGATGTAATCGTCTTTGCGTTTAACTGGTCGTATGACGAGGTTCGGGATCGTCTGAATCGGATGCGGTTTGATGAGGTTTGTGCTTGAACCATTTTAAATAAAGTGTACTTAAAATGATTGTATTGGTATTTATGAGTGTTTGTCTTGTCTTTGTTTGTAGTTCGTGCCGTTCAGTGGGGCGGTCTGAGGATATTCCTGAGGGCATTGGAGCTAGGTTTGTAGTGCGAGAGACCCAGCGCTTGTACCTGGCGACGCCGTATGGGCCGGTTTGGTACCTTGGAGAGCGTTTGGTCTTTCAGGCCGGGTGGCCAGCTCCGATGGTGCCTAAGGATCCGCCGAGGGTCCTGTTTGAGCGAGGGGTTTCCGCTCAGGATCGTGTGGCGTTGTACGGGGAAGGAGAGTCAGTGAGGCTTCTGCGTCTGAGGAAGACTATGGCCGGTTCATGAGTCTCGGCTTGCTTGTGGGCGATTGAGGTATGCTTGCTTCTTTTGAGGTGCGTAAGGTAATTTTGCGAAAAATTTCCACGGCGTGTGCGTTAATACTTGTTTTGTAGGAATTTGATCCGGAGATGGCGGAGCAGCCTGGTGACTTCCCTACCACCGTTGAGTACGACGAGTCGGGCGTGCGTCGTACTTTCACTTTGCCGTCGTACTTGCCGGTGACCACTGACGCGGGCATGGACAGCTGGACGGGTAGGGTGAAGAAGGTATGTACTTGTCTTGTATATGTGAGTGAGCCCCCAGTTTGATCGAGGTATGAAGTATAGCGATGATCAAACTAGTGAGATGCATGTTTTTGTGTTACCCCCTCGAGTTTGGCTTAATTTGAATGAAATTAAGGCAAAATGGAGAGAAATGTGAACTGTTTTTGTGTTGTGTATCACAGGTGGCTAAGGAGGCTCATAAGAAGCTATGGCGGATAGCCAACAGGTGGAGGATGGCTTGGGCTGAGCAGGCTGCTCAGTTGTGTCAGAGCCGGGCTGAGACGGCTCAGATTCGGCGTGAGTTTGACGAGTATCGTCGTCGTCATCCCGAGTGAATTTGTGTAACAAAGATTGTATGAACCTTTATGTACATGCCGTTGTAGCTTGATCTGTGAACTTGGTTGTTGTTGCTTGAACGTTGTAGCTTGAATTTGATTGTCGTCGATAAACCTGTTTGGTAGGCTTGTTTTGAAAAAGTGATATGATTCCCGAGTGGGATGCATTGATGTTTATTTTAGATTGTAAAAAAGTGTTTTGCGAAAAGTTCATTTTGAATGCGAAATGAGCTTGCATGAATGTCGAAAATGTTTGTGTTTTGACTCGTGGTAAGAACCGTTGTTGCCAAAGTGAAACGTAATGCCGGTGTATGGGAACAACAAAAGAATGTCGTAGCCTAATGTAGGTCGTAGTGTTTTAGGAAAAACGAAATTAGGAAAGTTGTGAGAAAACCCGCCCCTTGAACCGCATAGCCTTATGCGGTTCAAGCTTCAAACCGCATAAGCTTATGCGGTTTGGTGGGCAAACCGCATAGGGCTATGCGGTTTGACAACTTTTAATGCTGAGTTTCCATATTCCGTAAGGTGTTTTGTATATAAGGAGGGGGGGTGCGTGCTATAATCCTCATTCACAAATACTTCTCTTCTTCTCTCTTAATACAAGCTTTTGCTCTCATAAACATATTAGGTATATTTATAAAAGTTTTTTGTATCCAAGAAAATGGAGGAGCATTTTGACGCTCTTTTGAAGAAGTGGACTTCCTCCTTAAGTTCGGCAATGAAGAAGGCGGTGTATGATGATGGCGCGGGTGTTTTTATTGGCTTTCGCCAAATGAAAGTCGATCTTGACTTCCTTGATTCGTGCTTAGATTATTGGGATCCTAGCTTGCATGTTTTTAGGTTTCCCGGGGGAGAGGTGTGCCCTTTGATGGAGGAGTTCTCGGCCATTGCTGGATGGTCGAAACGGACTACTCCTGTGGTTGTAAGGAGTGAGCTTTGCTATAATACGATGTTGCGAAACTTCCTTGGGATGACGAATGCTCATGCTGCAGGTTTGTTTGAGGGAGGCAAGGTAAACATGCTTCTCTTGTGTCAACGATACATGAATAAAGTTGATACTAGTATTTCGGACCGTTCTAGGCGGAGGGCCCTTGCTTTTTGTTTGGTTCATCGTTATGCTTTTGCGGGGTCCATGCCAGATGGAGTGTTCGGAAACGCGAGGTATGCTCGTGTTGTCGAAGAGATGGAGAGGGGACATGATCCTTCTGCGTTGATCCTGGCGGAGACCATACTGGGCTTAGACGACCGTTATGCTAATCGTCTGAGCTCGTACAGGGGTTGCGCTAGGATTCTCAACGTTTGGCTCATGGAGAGGCTAAGTGTGTATAAAGCTCTTCCCCTTGGAAGTGTCTTCAAGGCGGCGGGGACGACGTCGCGGAAGATGGAGTGGGCTGATCCTCGGGAGCGTTCGCTAAACTACTACCGGTGGTTTGTGAAGGAGAGCACCATTCGTTGGTACGTGTCTTGGTGGGGTATTACGGCGGTTACGGCGCCGTCTATTGCGAATGCGTCTCGTGGGTTGATGTTGTGCGGGTTTGAACGAGGAGTGTGGATTCATCCTCTTCGCTTGAAGAGGCAAATCGGGCTTGCTCAAACCATACCCGAGCAGGATACTCAGGTTGGAGGGGTTGTTGTCCTGAAAAACCAAACAATTGATGCTTGGATCCGAGGATGGTCGGACCGTGTTACTTGGGCTGTTCCGGAGCATATAGAGTCTAGCCGTGTTACGGACTTCTATGCACGGTGGTACCGTTCCAATGATCCTAAGGAACGTGAGAATCAAAGGAGGAGGGAAAAGAATGGGCCAAGGCCCTCCTTGGCGTACGAGGCGGTGCGCGAAAGGAGAGACTATGGTGATCTTTGTACTGTTAGTGCAGGTGCTTCTACTTCGAGAGCGGTGCGGGAAAGGCTTGGACCAAAGGTGACCGTTAAGGATCGTCTAGGGTCAAGGATCGAGGAGCCCCCAGTCGAGCAGGATGAGGACCCGGTGGAGCCCCCAGGTTTTGAGAGATCTACTCCCGTCCTTAGGTCGAAAGTTGTGGCGGATCGGCCTCTTGAAGATGAAGACGTCAACCCGAAGCGTCAGAAAATGATTTGAGTAGTTTGTTTTATTTAGTTTAGAAAAATCCCTTTATTTAAATGCATGTTTTAGATTTGAATAAGGGGTTAAGGAGGCTTGTTCCTAGCTCGTTTCTAGATTGCGAAAATTCTAAATAAATTAATAAAATAGAATTAATTTGCTTTTGTCTTGTCTCGTTGCTTTCTTTTGTTTTAAAATGTTCTCGACCTTTTTAAGCTTCGAACATTTGCATTTGTTTTTAAATCCTCGACTTTTTTAAGCTTTAGATTCGCCTGCTTGATTTGTTTTGTTCTTAAGTCCCCGACCTTTTTAAGCTTTGGGCTTGGACCTTTGTTTTGTTTTGTGTTGACTGTGCTCTTGACCTTTTTAAGCTTTGAGCGTGTCTTTTTGTGAGTGCAACGCCCTTGACCTTTTCAAGCTTTGGGCATGCGTGCTAGGAAAAGTTCGGTTGTACTTTTGACAAGCTGCCTACGTATCTGCTTTTTGAATACAGAATCAAACCGGCGTAGTTCGTGTGATTCGGTTGAGCTCTTTGCAAAGCTGCCTACGTATCCACAGTGCGTGGAATCAAACCGAGCGTAGTTCACCCATGCGAGGGTGAGTTTTTTGTTTTGTTTTGAAATACATTGCAAAAGTGTTTGTGTTTAGGGGTAGTATTTCTTGAGTTGATCAAGATTAGTTGGTAATCGAAAGTCCTGACCGTCGAGGTCAGTTAGTTTCACGGCTCCTCCGGGAAGGATTTCCTTGACCAAGTACGGTCCGGCCCAATTGGGTTTGAATTTTCCTCTTGGGTCGACTGGTAATGGTGCTCGGACTGATTTGAGTACTAGGTCACCCACTTTGATGTTTCGTGGCTTAACCCGTTTGTTGTAGGCGCGGTGCGGCGTAGATTAATGCGTTGACCGTGTGCTTAGTGAATGTAACCGTCTTTCGTCTAAGAGGATGAGTTGTTCGTATCGTTCGCGTGCCCAATCGGCTTCAGGAATGTCTGCTTCCATGAGGATTCGAAGGGATTGCATCTCGATTTCTACAGGTTGAACGGCTTCCATCCCGTAGGTTAGGAAATAGGGTGTCATGCCTGTGGGTGTGCGGATGGTTGTGCGGTATCCCCATAATGCAAATGGGATTTTGTTGGGCCAGTCGTGGCAGGTGTCGATCATCTTTTTGAGGATTGATACGACGGTTTTGTTTGCTGCCTCGACCGCGCCGTTAGTTTGTGGACGGTAGGGTGATGATTTGTGTCGTTGTATTTTGTATTTGAGGAGAAGTGGTTCGACCTCTCCTTGGAAGTGTGTGCCTTGGTCGCTGATGAATTCATGGGGTATACCGTAGCGACAAATGATGTTGTTTTGTATGAATTTTGCAACTTCTTTCGTGCCCAGCGTACGGTATGATGCGGCTTCTACCCATTTGGTGAAATAGTCGATGGCCACGAGGATGAAGCAGTGTCCTCCTGCTCCTACGGGTTGAACTTTGCCTATGACGTCGATTCCCCAGGTTGAGAAAGGCCATGGCGAGGTTAGACTGTATAGTGGTGAAGGAGGGATGTGTTGTATGTTTGCGAAAATTTGGCAATTGTGGCAATGTTTGACATATTTCGCGCAGTCGGCTTCCATGGTTGTCCAGTACCATCCTAGCCTTATGATTTGTTTGCACATGGCTCGTGCGTTCATGTGTGGTCCACACTCGCCATCGTGTACTTGGGACATAATTTCGTGTCCCTTCTTGTAATCGACACACAAGAGTAGTATGCCTTGGGGTGTCTTTTTGAGTAGTCTGCCCATTTCCATCACGAATTGTGATGATAATAGGCGTAGGGCTCGTTTGGCCCGTTTGTCAGTGTTCGGTGGGTATTCACCGTTTATTTTGTAGTTGATGATTGCTTGGTACCAAGGGTCGGTTTGTTCTTCCTCGGTTTCAATGTCACAGACGTAGGCGGGTTCATTCCGTCGTTCCACGACAATGGGTAGTGTTTCCATCCCCGGGGGTATGTTGATTAGTGATGCGAGTTTGGATAACGCGTCGGCGAATTGGTTTTCTTCGCGTGGGAGGTGTATGAATTCTACGTGATAGAATTCGTTTATGAGCTCTTGTACTTTGCTTTGGTATAGTGCTAGGTTTTCATTAAGTATCTTCCATGCTCCGGATACTTGGTTGATTATGAGAGAGGAGTCCCCATAGACTCTTATATTGCGGGCGTTGAGTACAAGCGCTGCTTGGAGACCGTGCAAGCATGCTTCGTATTCCGCGGCGTTGTTTGTAACGTCAAAGTCCAGTTTGATTGATAAGGGCGTGTGTTCGCCATTCGGGGATATGAGAAGTATTCCTACTCCACATCCTCGATAGTTGGAGGAGCCATCGAAGTATAACTCCCATTGTTCTGGATTGATGTTGTAGATCCCGTCGTCTGGAAGGGATGTTGTGTCGATGATTGGTTCTTCGTTGATTGCATTTTCGCCAGAAATCTGAGACCGCTCGTCCCTTGATTGCTTTGAGGTACGCATTTAAGATCGACTGCCAGGAGCAATGTCCATCCGCCATTCGTCCGTTAAGCACGTGTTTCTCGAAAAGATACTTTACGGGGTCCATTTGGGAATAGACCTTCGTCTGGTGAGCTAGCATATAATGACGGAGTATCTTGGATCACCATACCAATGCTAGACAGCTCTTCTCGACGCGTGAATATCGAAGTTCAGAATCGAGAAATTTCTTGCTGATGTAGTAAATTGCGTGTTCTTCGCCGTTTATTTCTTGAGCGAGCATGGCGCCCATGGCGGTAGGTGTTGTTGTAAGGTATAAGGATAGTGGTAGATCCGCTTGGGGTGGTCGTAGAACTGGTGGGTTAGTTAGCAATTCCTTGACCTTGTCAAATGCTTTTTGACACTCTTCGTCCCATTCAACGTGGTCGGTTTTCTTGAGTTTCTTGAAAACTGGTTCACATATCATGGTGAGTTTGCTAATGAAGCGTGAGATGTATTAGATTTGGCCCAAGAAACTTCGAATTTCGTCGAGGTTCTCCGGGGGTCGCATTTCGAGGATTGCTTTGACTTTCGAGGGGTCGACCTCGATGCCTCTTTGGCTCACTACATGTCCTAGTAGTTTACCGGATTTAACTCCAAAAGTACATTTTTGGGGGTTGAGGCGCATTTTGTATTGTCGTAGGCGAATGAAGAACTTGCGGAGGTTAGTGATGTGACCACTTCTTTCCTTTGACTTCACGATCATATCGTCGACGTAAACTTCGACTTCTTTGTGCATCATGTCATGTAAAAGGGTTGTAGCGGTGCGTTGGTATGTTGCGCCGGCATTGATTAGGCCGAAAGGCATGACCGTGTAGCAGTATGTGCCCCACGGTGTGATGAAGGCCGTTTTTGCCATGTCTTCGAGTGACATTTTGATTTGGTTATAGCCTGCGTAGCCGTCCATGAAGGATAGGAGGGCGTGATCGGCGGTGTTGTCGACTAGGACATCCACATGGGGTAATGGAAAGTCATCTTTGGGACTAGCTTTGTTCAAGTCGCGAAAGTCAACGCATACTCGAATTTTGCCATTCTTTTTCAGGACTGGGACCATGTTTGAGACCCATTCAGGATACTCGATGACTTGGATGAAACCGGCTTGTAGTTGTTTTTCGATTTCTTCCTTGACCATAAGGGACCATTCGGGACGTAGTCTTCTTAATTTTTGTTTGATGGGTTTATAACCGGGTTTGATGGGGATGCGATGCTCGGCGATGCTTCGTTCGATGCCGGGCATGTCTTTGTATGACCAAGCGAATACGTCCTTGAATTCGCTTAGGAGTTGTGTAAATTGGGTGCGCTCGTGTTCGTCTAGTGAGGCTCCTAGTTGTAGTTCCCTTGGTTCTTCGGGGGTTCCCACGTTTATGGTTATGGTTTCCTCGATGATTGGGTCTTGTGTTTTTGGGTGTACAAGGTTTGCAATGTATTTGTTTAATGATTCGTTGGTTTGTTCATTTTCGCATGAGTTAGTGTCTTTTGTACTTTGTGTTTTGTTGATTGTTTGTTGATCTTTGTTTGTTTGTGTTTTGTTATTTTGAGACAAGACGTAAGCAAATTTATTCATTTCATTATTTTGAAGAGAATTATTCGACGAATCAGAAAATTGCTTGGAGCTAGCCTCCGTAAATAGAAAATCTAAACTAAAGCTAGAGTCTAGGATAGATGGGTCGACAGATGACCCGACACTTAGAGCATTAGAATCTAAAAGAATATCTTCTTCTTCTTCATCGTCTTCTGTGTCGTTGGAGGTGCTTGAGCTGCTTGAGCTGCTTGAGTTGTAATGTAGATTGCATCGTTGCTGGAAGAAGGTGTGGTTTTCCTCTGAGGTTTCTTGATTCTTCCTTGATCGATGAGATCTTGGATTGCATGCTTGAGTTTAAGACAACTCTCGGTGCTATGTCCCATGCCCCGGTGGTATGCACAGAAGGCGTTAGGATCCCATGATTTTAATTTCTTTCTCATGGGTGGTTCGTTAATAGGTCCGATTGGTGTGAGGTAGTCTTTTGCGACCAACTTTTGTAATGCCACAGCGTAGGGCATATAGAGTTTGTCAAAGTTCCTTGTAGAGCCGTGCGAGCTGTGTGTTTTTCGCCCTTTAAGAGTGCGTTCTCGAAGGGTACTTCGGTAAGCGGGATCTTAGACGTGAGATCCTTTTCAATGCGAGTGCCAATTTCGATGAGATGTTCAAAGTTCCGAGCGTGGCAGAAGTGAAAGTAGTATCGCCAAGCGGGTCGTAGGCTGAAGAGGAAAGTGGATATGAGCTCATTTTCGAGTGGGTGATCCGGCACTCGGGAAAATAGTTTCCTCCATTGTGTGAGATGTTTGACGAAGCCTTCGTTGTCTTTCTGACGAAAAGCTTCGAGGGTGTCGAGCGAGACCGGGTTGCTAAGTTCTTTTTGGACGCGACGTTCCAAACGTTCGACTGCGGTGCGATGTAGAGTTTTTAGGTGATCGATGTCTTTTGCAAGTTGATTGATGTGGCTTATCACTTCGTCAGTGGGTAGCCAGTATTCGTCGTCTTCATCATCAGACCAGTAGACTGCATTAACTTGGTCGTCGGAGGGTGTGATTAGGTAAGAACAATCCAATATGGGGATAGATCCTACGAAGATGGCATGGTTGCCGAGTGGGTTGTCATTATTCGATGGCTTGGTGGGTTGAGATGGTTTGCTGAGCTTTCCTTGATCGATCAGATCTTGGATAGCGTTCTTGAGCCTAAAGCAGTTCTCGGTGTCGTGCCCCTTGCCTCGGTGGTATGCACAGAAGGCATTGGGGTTCCAAGATTTAGGCTTCTTGTCTTCGGGCGGCTCGCTAGTAGGCCCGATCGGTTGTAGGTAGTTCTTCTCGACCAACCTTTGGAATGCCTTGGAGTAAGACATAAAGAGAGGGTCGAAGTTTCTCTTGGCCTTAGGAGGCGGCGAGAAGGTAGTTGCGAAAGCGTCAAGGGTGTCATCGTCAAGGTTACCGACGGTACGATTTTCGTCGTTCTTGACTGCGCGGGAGGACTTAGAGGAGCTCCCTTGATAAGCATGGCCGGTGTACTTAGCCATGGTGCCGGTCCTCAGGTCATCCTCGATTTGAGTGCCGACCTTAGTTAGCTCTTTGAAGTTCTGAATTTTGCTGTACCTCATGTAAAATTGATACACGGGTCGCAGGTTATTTATGAACTTCGGTACGAGCTCGTCCTCGCGGGGACGGTTGCGGATTTGTGCACTCAGCTTCTTCCAACGAGTAAGATAGTCGGTAAAGCCTTCATTGTCCTTTTGAGAGAGGACTTCTAGGGTACGAATTGAGACTTGAGTGTCTTCATTGTCTCGATACTGTCGATCGAACTCGACTGTGAGTTCTTCAAAGGTGGGGACCCGTTGTGGGTCGAGTGAGTAGAACCATGTCTTGGGCACTGCTGCTAGAGAGTGCGGGAAGAGAGTTAGCCAATGCTTAGCGTCGACCCCCTTGATGGCCATTTGGGATTTGAAAGCTCGGATGTGAATGATCGGGCTCTCATGTCCTTGGAAGACAGGAAGGTCACTAAGGGCGAGTTTGTTAGGGAGTTCGTCCTTGATGCTAGCAGACACGCTGCTTTTCCTTGTGGATGGAGTAAGTGCTCGAGACGTAGAGCCTTTCCTCCATGGCTTGGAGTTTCTTGGCGTGCCTATCGGCCTCTTCTTTGATCTTGGTTTCCATTCGTTCTACCTCGACGGCATGGTGGGTCAGAAGGTTCTCAAGGTCAGCGGTCAGCTTTGCAACTTGATCACGGAGTGCGGTGACATCTTCGTTGTTGCCGGCCATTCTGCGGGTGTAGGTTCGTTTCTTGTAAGGGATTATTACACGTTGTTTAGTGCGTCGAGTATCCAGCTGAGGCCTGCATTTCACTTTGTATATTAGCGACACGACTCGACCCACTAGACTCACATTCATTTTAGGCATTCATTTTAGCTCATTTCTTTGTTTAGAAAGACCTTTTAAGCTTGAAAAAGGAGGTTTTCGAAAAGGTTTTGCTAAGGGAAGCTTTTGAGGCGAGGATGCGTGCGCACATCTCGTCTCGATGTTAAAAGATTTTGCTTTGCATCCGTCGAACTGATATCGGTGATTTGCCGAGGTGAGCTCGAGTCGGATGTGTAAAAGAAGAAGGATTCGGCTCGAGCGAGTCGAGTCGAGGATGTTAAAACGGAGTCTAGGCCGTGTGACCTAGAGGATTGAAATCCACGAGCTCGGGTTTTAGTCCTTGCTCGGGTTTTTGCTTGTTAGTGAAAAAGGAAGTTTTGAAAAAGCTTATTTCAAAAATTCGCGAGAGTTTTGTTTGAAAGGTGTTAGTTTGTTAGATGTTAGGTTCATTTATCTTTGAAAGGTTTAAGCGAGTTTTCGAAGATATGAATGCAAATGCTCGTTTTGAAAAAGACCATGGGGTGCATAGCCTCGAACTTGTACGTATGACTCAAAAGGGGTGAAAAATGAGTCAGTCGGGTACACCTCCAACTACCTCGAGTACGCTTTGGCAGATACTTAACCCCTTCATTTCCTTACGCCGGGGCGATAGGTTTTCTGAAGGGAGCACTGGGGCGGTCGAGATAGCCAAGCTACGGCAAGCCGTGGAGGGCGAGAGGAAAGCTAGTCCGGCATGTGCTTTATCGAGTGGACAAGCTCGCATGTGGGAACCACCTCTCGAGGGTGCAAAGGGTGCCTAGATTCCAAAAGGAATGGACTCTAAACGAATGTGCATAGCTCAAATATGTGTACAAGCATTGTTCAAGGCTTTCAAGCTTGACACCTTTATTTTTAAAAAGAAAAAAGCTAGTTTTAAGTTTTAAAAATAAGATGTCCTCAATGAGTCGCCAAACTGTGGAACCCGGATCGGACCCAACTCTTGCCTTGCTTAAGGGCGGATTTTAAAGTTAAAAAGATTAAGTTCGAAAAACCTTTAAGAATCATATGGAGTCGCCACCTAATTATCGCGAAATTAGGAACCCGCTACCATGTTCTAAGTTAAAAACATGTCCTAGATTTTGGAGCACGCCGACACCCCTAGATCTAAGGCTTGTGAAACCAGTTGGATTCTAAAGTGAGGGTACTTTAGCATAAGAGTTAATTCAAATAATGATTTATGAAAACCTTTTAGAAAAGCCTATGTAAAAATAGCCTCTACTGACCTAGAACAATCCTTGTAAGATGATAATTGAGCTAATGTTATCGCTACGTACAAGTGCGATAAGTTTGTAAAAGAATGCAGATGCAGATGCAAAAAGATTGATTAAAACCCTCAGTTTAGCATGTTTAACTTGTTAACGAATACGGTTCAGTTAAAGGTCGAATTCATTGTTTAAGTTGATTTAAATGCAAAATAAGAAGGTGCAAGATGCATGCAAATAAAATAAAGTTCAATTGTCCATTGGTTTATTTTATAAGGTCGGTTGCTTATGCGACTTTGGCGTGTCATCGGATATGGAGTGTACCCGAAGTAAGTAGAACACTTGGAGTGCAAGCGCGCTGGGTGCCAAAGCCGGGGCGCTAAACGTAGACCCCTTTGTTAGTCCATAGAAAATAAGAAAGCTTTGATCCAAGTGGATCGCAGACTACCTTGTCCTCGACGCTTCAGATCTCGGGCAGAGCTTCGCTTGAACTTAAAGGAGGATGAATTCAACACGGGATGGTGTGTTGAACTCAAGGATTTGAGTGCTTGAGGCTTTTGTGAAAGAGGATTTGTGTGTTGTGAATTGTGTGTGAAGTTGTGATCTGAAAGGTATGTTTTGAGGTCGAGGTATAGGGCTGTATATATACTAAAAACCTCGGAGAAATTAGGAAATCGGGGATAAAAACAGGCCTGGGAACCGCATAGCCTTATGCGGTTGCCTGGAGAAACCGCATAGTCTTATGCGGTTGCCCCACCAAACCGCATAAGCTTATGCGGTTCGAAGGTTGGGTTTTTTGTGTAGTTTCCTAGTTTCGGTTGAATTGTATCTTTGAAAGATTTCGAGATAATCTCAAACATGAAGCTCAAGAAAACCTCTAGGATATTTCTGAGATATTTTGTGATGCTTAGGGCTTTGGAGTGCGGGCCAAAGGCTGGGTTTGGGCTCGGTTTCGGGCCCGAGACCCGGAAAAATGAAAAGGGCGTATTTGCATAGTTTTTGTGAAATAAGGTAAGACGTGAAGCCGTATTTTGTGTAAGAGGGGGCTAAAGGGGTGATTTAGCCACCGGGCCTAAATTTAGGAATTTAGGAATGCTGAATTAGACCTTGTTAATGTAAAAGGACCAATTGTAGTGCAAATGCGAAGCTCATGCCAAATGAAGCAGGACAAGGACCTAGCTAGACTCCAAATGGACAGAATGAACGTTATTTAAATGCGATGTGAGGTGACCTAAATCATTTAACATTTAAAACGACTCAGAATGAATTCGACATTAGTTAGAACCGTTTAAGTCAACGTTAAAGCATGCGTAATAAAAGTCCGTGTTACATCACAGGGTTTTGTTTGGGAGGGTACGGATATGGGTATCCACAGTAGGAAGAAACCAATTGCACAAATTCAATCAACATAAACGATTAAAACATGTTCTGAATCCAAATCACAATCACCCTAAACCCTAATTGAAGAATTAGCTAGACATGGAAAGGGTAGACATAAAGCAATTGAAATAGCAAAACATGATGAAACAAACAAGAATGATTAAATGAAACCTGGAGATAATTGAAGAATTCAAAGTATCGATCTTGCGAGAATAATTAAGTCTAAACCTAAGTTTTATGAGAGTTTGAAAAAGAGAAACTAAAAACTATTCTAAAACTGAAAATATCATGTAAAGCCTAAGTGAAACCCTAACTTAGAATTGTATTTATAGGCCAACGAAATCCGGAGAAAACAAGCAGCAAAACCGATAGGTTCGAGCCAGAACCGATCGGTTTGGGGGTTGGAACCGATCGGTTCACTCCTGAACCGATAGGTTCTTAGCTTCACTTCGTTTGTGATGAGGGTAAAGTCGTGTATCCTCAATCAAAATAAACCTAAAGACTACTAACTAGGTAGCTAGTGGCAGTAGGGTCGAGATCCACAGGGAGATGGAGTAGTCAAGGAAATGCTCGGCTAGGAAAGGTCAATCTCAAGGTATGAAAAGGATTGGGTTGAACTATAAACTAAGGGTAGACTAAATTAAAGGTTTAGAGGACGATAATGGAGGAATCTAGGGTCACAGGTTCACGATGATTTCACCTAAGGCTAGCACTGAAAAGGATACTAATGGTGGTTTGTGTTAATGGTTTAGGACAAGTCCTCTCGGATCAAAGTCAAACCTAAAGCTCAACTAACGGGCTCTCGCTACTTATTAGTTTCGCTCTACTAACTCTCACGCAAGGCTCACCTTAACCCGGCTTTCGATCTTAGGTTTAGGCTTCCTAGGTCAACACAATCGATCGTGGCCTTTGATCAATTGAATGAGGAATTAGGGCACGAGGTTAGATTAACAACAAGCAACCAAAAGATAACCAATTCAGAAATTAAACCAAAGAATCAATCATCGATCCCCTTAAAACCCTAGGATGGGATTAGCTACGCATAATTAGGGATGAATTCAAAGCAATGCAACAACAATAATAAGACATAATGAATGAAAAGCAATTGAAATCAAATATTGAAATAAATCAAGTACTAACGGTTACAATCAAATCAATCCTCAAACTATACTAGAGATGATAAAGAAAACTGAAAATAAACCTGGAGTAATTCTGGAGAATTCAAGTAAAGATCGAAACTTGCAAGAATAAAATCAATCTAAACCTAAGAGTTATGAGAGAGTTTAAAGGAGAGAAAAACTATTCTAAACTAAAGCAGAGAAATATAATAAAAAGCATACTCAAAACCCTAACTTCCAATTGTATTTATAGTGTAACACCCCGACTTTTTCCCTTTTATTTAAATAATTCAATTCGTTAAATTCGTATTTCATTTCTCTTGATTTTGTTATTTTTGGCTCGAGAAATAAGCGAAATCGTAGTCGGGACTTAAAAACGATGCCATTTCCTCATACGAACTCCGAATCAGGCGATTCAAAAGGCTAAACTGCGTATTTTTTCGACGCCGTCGCAACTGCCAAATTTTCAACTTGAACCGATCGGTTCAGGTCCGAACCGATCGGTTCAGGGGGTGGAACCGATCGGTTCAGTGGGTGGAACCGATCGGTTCAGTGTGAACCGATAGGTTCTTAGCACGTCAGAAGTTTCCAGCAACTTTAAGCCTTGATTCAACTATCCGGAACCTATAGGTTTGCTCGGAACCTATAGGTTTGACGTCCCATCTTGTCGTATGACTTCCGAATCGACTCTCGGGCTTCGTCTTGACTTCACGATACTTGATAATGCTCCATTTGACTCAGGTTTTAGCTCAGGACCGCCAAAACCTGCAAAATACACACGAGGAACAACAGTATCGCAGTATAAAGCATATAGCTCCTAAATCAACCATGAAATCGAGCAAACGTGAGCTAAATGCAACTAACACGGGGGCATAAAAGCTATATAAATAACGTGTATCAAACTCCCCCAAACCAAACCTTTGCTTGTCCTCAAGCAAACAGCGTCGGAGAAAATCAAAGCGTAGCTAGTTAATCACGTTAGCATCTCGAAGTGGACGACCTATGCACATAAACCTACGACCATAGTCTATTTCACCGAAAATAGAGCACAAGTCTCAACCATTCACAACACATCATAATGCTAGCTTCTAACGCTTTCGCAAAAATTAAACTAACGACAATTGGATTCGAGCAAGGCCAACCGAGCAGACCACTTCCATCATACCATTCTTACCACATCATACCATTTTTCTCTTTTCTTTTCTTTTCTCTTTTTTTCCTTTTCGCGCAATGTGGAGCATCCCTCGTATGTAGTACCGTTTAGCTTGACGTTCACTCGGTAAAAATCGAGCCTGCACACATATTTCCTTAAGGGTTACATCATTGCTCATACTCTCGGTCGCAACCAAATTCATGGCCACTGTGGTTACTCAAATCAATGAGTCCCCTCCGAGAGCATCGAAGCATTGCTCCATCATTAAATGATCGGTCCAAACAAACCACATTCCAACATTCCAAACTTTCCACAAGCCAATTGCCTCGCAAGAATACCAAATATCGAAAGTAAAAGGAACGAAAAGCGATAAGAATTAAGCAAACACAAGTGAGCTAGTGTTTGAGACTCGCAATCTATGAACAGGAAACAAACATATAGTGCAAGCTACGACGATAGAAAGTCGACTTGGAGATACTAAAGATCAAAACAGCACACTAATCAATTCTCCAAACTTGACAATTCAAAGCGAAAAAGGTTTGGAAACGCAAAAATTTTTAAAATTAAGCACACAAAATGGAAAATGCAAAGCAATAAGCGCGAAAGTGCTTTCCTCCCCCAAACCAGAATCACACATTGCCCTCAATGTGGAAAACAGCATAACCACAAGCAGAAAAGGACACATAAAAGATGGGGGTAGGAAAAGCAAAGCGAGTAAACGAGGGAAAAAGGAGTAAAGAAAGCTCACATTATCAAGTTGGAGCTCCCCCAAACCGAAGCGAAGCATGGAGTGCGGCTTACGATCCACGAATATGCATTCATTTCAGTCCAGCTATAAAGTGCTTCGGAATAGCACGCGAGAAAAAGTAGGCCGAATCAGCAGGGTCCGGCCAAGGCCGTCAGTGAGGCCTGTCTCAAAAATACCAAGGACGCAGAGTCCTCAAGTACCTGCATGCTAAATTAAATATAAATCCCTCATCCTCACGCGCTCATAAAAGCAAACTAATAAAATGTCAAAGTCAAAAACAAACCAAACCAAAGCAAAGTACAACAAATTACAATGTCATCGGGTTGCCTCCCGGAAAGCGCTGGTTTATAATGGTCCCGCACGACCGTCGTCAAAACGCATCATCAAGTCAAATTTGGCCAAGGACGTTGGCCACTTGCAGCAGCTTCACTTGGCGAAACAGCATCCGTTCGCCAAAGAACTCGATCTCCACGAGGAAGAGCAGCATAATCCATCACGCAAGGTATTCCGTCGCGAAATGGCTCTCCAAAACAGCTCCAGGCGCCGCGCACCTCAGACCGTGGGTCTCCACCTCCATCACCCGGATCATAGACATCCGCCCTGGTGAGCTTCCGTTCCCCCAAACCAGGATGACAGCCACCCTGCGTAAGACCTGCACATGAAACAACAGAAGAAACAACCTCCAAAGGGTCTCCAATAGAGTGAGACGGAGGGGCAAGGTCAATAGCAGCCACAGACTCAGGCTGCATAGGGGCACGGGGAAGACTAGACTTAGTATAGGTCAACTGCTCACCTCCCACCGAGAACGTAAGTGTCTTGTTCCCAACATCTATGACTGCACCAAAGAAGCAGTGCGTAAAAGGTCTCCCTAAAATGATCGGGATGTGGGGTCCTCGGGAATGTCTAAGACAACAAAATCAACAGGGATATAAAACTTCCCTACCTTAACCGGGACGTCCTCTAGGATACCTAAAGGTCTCTGGAGACTACGGTCGGCCATCTGCAAAGTCATGGAGGTAACTCCTAACTTGGTCATGTTCAATTTCTTGCAGATGGAATAAGGAAGTATACTCACACTAGCCCCAAGATCGCATAAGGCATTCTGAACCACATACTTCCCTATAGAGCAAGGGATAGAAAAGGTTCCGGGGTCACTCAGCTTAGGAGGCGAACTACCCTGCAATAAGGCACTACCCTCCCCTACAAAAGACACGGTCTCGGTCGCATTAATCGACCGCTTCTTTGATATGACCTCTTTAAGAAACTTAGCATACGCAGGAATCTGTTTAACCAAATCAATAAAGGGAAGGTTTACCTGCAAAGTTTTGAGGATCTCAAAGAACCTGTCAAGCTTGGGGTCCATCAGAGCCGGACGCATACGACCTGGAAAAGGGAGCCCGATCCGGATCGGGGCGGGAAGCGAAGCGTGAGCATCACACGGCTTGGCCTTGTTGCCGGCCTCACTCTTCACCTCGTCCTCCGGATGCTTCGGGGCATCGTAAACTGTACCACTACGCAAAGTAATAGCACATGCTGTATCATGAGGAGGGTTAGGAGGATTACCTTGGGGTGGCAGGGTACCCGGTTGACGCGAGGCTTGCGAAGCGGCGCGCTGCGCTACCTGATTCTCTAGTAATTTGATCGCGGCGTCCTTAGCTTGCCCGCCCTTTTGCATCCGCAGCAACATCATCTCTTGTGACTTCTGCACGCCCATCGTCACCTGCGACATCTGCACCAACATGGCCTTCATGTCGGCCATAGGATCGGGACCCTGTGTAGGTTGAGGTGGTGGTGTGTAAGGTGGTTTTTGGTAGTTGGGTGGAGGTGGTTGGTAGTTTTTGTGGGGAGGGATGTAGGGTTGGTTTTGCGCAGGTGGGGGAGTCGGGTTTAACACATTTTGGTTACGATAGGACAAGAGCGAACGATCAGAATCGGGTTGGTTTTGGTAAGGCAGTTCTCGAGGAAAAGACTGATAAGCGAGACTCGCTCGTTGGGTGCAAAGATACGACGAATACCCCAAATCGTGCCCCATAACAAAGATTTACATGGGCACCGGAAGAACTCCCACCATTCATCCTACTAATCTGCCACAAGCAAAGAACTCGACTCGTGAGCGCACTAATACTCTCCTTATCACGGTCATTATGAGCAGACCGTGAATTTCCCCGTGGTTTACCAAACTGAGACGAGTGGATCGCCATCTCCTCAATCAAACCCCACGCCTTATCATCATCGACGTTATTAGCAAAACGTCCTTCTGCAAATGAATCAAGGATAGCCCGACTCTCCCCATATAACCCATTGTAGAATGTCATAATCACAAGCCAAGTATTAAGCCCATGGTGAGGACAATCGCGGATGAGCTTCTTGTACCGCTCCCAAGCTTCAGCTAGAGACTCGTCAAATGTTTGCTTGAAGCCTTGAATTTGGCTCCTCATTTGATTAGTACGTTCGGGAGGGTAGAACTTAGAGTAGAACGCAAGAGCAAGACCATTCCAATCAGTGATCCCCGCAGCTTCCTTGTCGAGGTCCGTGATCCATTCACGCTCGATCTTTCAATGAAAAAGGGAACAAAGATTTCTTTATCTGGTTTTGTGTAATCCCTACCGCTTAATCGTCGAACAAAGAGTCCGTGAAAATTTGCATATGCCTACCGGGATCCTCGGTTGGGTAGCCACCGAATTGATTCCGCTCCACCAAGTTTAAGAAGGCGGGCGAATCTCGGTTGCCCTGTAGCGCCTCGGGCATTAGAATCCTCCGGAATGGATTCCGCTTAGGCACCGAGTGACTAGAAAGTTTAGGCATTGTCACCGGGCGGTGGAGAAACCGGAGGAGTGTCCTCTTCAGAGGACGATTGCGTAGCACTAGACGACGCTTCCTCAATATCAATAACACGAATAGCTTGTCTCACAGAACCTGTAGCGCTGCTCGCTCAGTTCAAAGGGGACTGAAGTCCGAGGTGACCTGTGCATAAACAACACTTACAAGCAAACGATAAGAAACGGTCTCAAGGAACTAGGTTCCTTGAGACAAGAGAAAAACCTAACTAAAAACTAAGCAAAAACAATAACTAGCTAACCGTCTCAAGAACGGCGCCAAAATTGATGAGGGTAAAGTCGTGTCTCCTCAATCAAAATAAACCTAAAGACTACTAACTAGGTAGCTAGTGGCAGAGGGTCGAGATCCACAGGAGATGGAGTAGTCAAGGAAATGCTCGGCTAGGAAAGGTCAATCTCAAGGTATGAAAAGGATTGGGTTGAACTATAAACTAAGGGTAGACTAAATTAAAGGTTTAGAGGACGATAATGGAGGAATCTAGGGTCACAGTGTTCACGATGATTTCACCTAAGGCTAGCACTGAAAAGGATACTAATGGTGGTTTGTGTTAATGGTTTAGGACAAGTCCTCTCGGATCAAAGTCAAACCTAAAGCTCAACTAACGGGCTCTCGCTACTTATTAGTTTCGCTCTACTAACTCTCACGCAAGGCTCACCTTAACCCGGCTTTCGATCTTAGGTTTAGGCTTCCTAGGTCAGCACAATCGATCGTGGCCTTTGATCAATTGAGTGGGGAATTAGAGCACGAGGTTAGATTAACAACAAGCAACCAAAAGATAACCAATTCAGAAATTAAACCAAAGAATCAATCATCGATCCCCTTAAAACCCTAGGATGGGATTAGCTACGCATAATTAGGGATGAATTCAAAGCAATGCAACAACAATAATAAGACATAATGAATGAAAAGCAATTGAAATCAAATATTGAAATAAATCAAGTACTAACGGTTACAATCAAATCAATCCTCAAACTATACTAGAGATGATAAAGAAAACTGAAAATAAACCTGGAGTAATTCTGGAGAATTCAAGTAAAGATCGAAACTTGCAAGAATAAAATCAATCTAAACCTAAGAGTTATGAGAGAGTTTAAAGGAGAGAAAAACTATTCTAAACTAAAGCAGAGAAATATAATAAAAAGCATACTCAAAACCCTAACTTCCAATTGTATTTATAGTGTAACACCCCGACTTTTTCCCTTTTATTTAAATAATTCAATTCGTTAAATTCGTATTTCATTTCTCTTGATTTTGTTATTTTTGGCTCGAGAAATAAGCGAAATCGTAGTCGGGACTTAAAAACGATGCCATTTCCTCATACGAACTCCGAATCAGGCGATTCAAAAGGCTAAACTGCGTATTTTTTCGACGCCGTCGCAACTGCCAAATTTTCAACTTGAACCGATCGGTTCAGGTCCGAACCGAGCGGTTCGGGGGGTGAACCGATCAGTTCAGGGTGGGAACCGATCGGTTTGAGCATGAACCAATCGGTTCTAAGCAAGTCAGAGGTTTCCAGCAAGTTTAAGCCTTGATTCAACTATCCAGAACCTATAGGTTTGCTCTGAACCTATAGGTTTGACGTCCCACATTGTCGTATGACTTCCGAATCGACTCTCGGGCTTCGTCATGATGTCACGATACTCGATAATGCTCCATTTGACTCTGGTTTTAGCTCAGGACCGCCAAAACCTGCAAAATACACACGAGGAACAACAGTATCGCAATATAAAGCAAATAGCTCCTAAATCAACCATGAAATCGAGCAAACGTGAGCTAAATGCAACTAACACGGGGCATAAAAGCTATATAAATAACGTGTATCAAACTCCCCAAACCAAACCTTTGCTTGTCCTCAAGCAAACAAATACGGAGAAAATCAAAGCGTAGCTAGTTAATCACGTTAGCATCTCAAGTGGACGACCTATGCACATAAACCTACGACCATAGTCTATTTCACCGAAAATAGAGCACAAGTCTCAACCATTCACAACACATCATAATGCTAGCTTCTAACGCCAAAAAATTAAACTAACGACAATTGATTCGAGCAAGGCCAACCGAGCGCACCACTTCCATCATACCATTCTTACCACATCATACCATTTTTCTCTTTTCTTTTCTTTTCTCTTTTTTCCTTTTCGCGCAATGTGGAGCATCCCTCGTATGTAGTACCGTTTAGCATGACGAACACTCGGTAAAAATCGAGCTCGGGTACACATATTTCCTTAAGAGAGACATCATTGCTCATACTCTCGGTCGCAACCAAATTCATGGCCACTGTGGTTACTCAAATCAATGAGTCCCCTCCGAGAGCATCGAAGCATTGCTCCATCATTAAATGATCGGTCCAAACAAACCACATTCCAACATTCCAAACTTTCCACAAGCCAATTGCCTCGCAAGAATACCAAATATCGAAAGCAAAAGGAACGAAAAGTTTATAAGAATTAAGCAAACACAAGTGAGCTAGTGTTTGAGACTCGCAATCTATGAACAGGAAACAAACATATAGTGCAAGCTACGACGATAGAAAGTCGACTTGGAGATACTAAAGATCAAAACAGCACACTAATCAATTCTCCAAACTTGACAATTCAAAGCGAAAAAGGTTTGGAAACGCAAAAATTTTTAAAATTAAGCACACAAAATGGAAAATGCAAAGCAATAAGCGCGAAAGTGCTTTCCTCCCCCAAACCAGAATCACACATTGCCCTCAATGTGGAAAACAGCATAACCACAAGCAGAAAAGGACACATAAAAGATGGGGGTAGGAAAAGCAAAGCGAGTAAACGAGGGAAAAAGGAGTAAAGAAAGCTCACATTATCAAGTTGGAGCTCCCCCAAACCGAAGCGAAGCATGGAGTGCGGCTTACGATCCACGAATATGCATTCATTTCAGTCCAGCTATAAAGTGCTTCGGAATAGCACGCGAGAAAAAGTAGGCCGAATCAGCAGGGTCCGGCCAAGGCCGACAGTGAGGCCTGTCTCAAAAATACCAAGGACGCAGAGTCCTCAAGTACCTGCATGCTAAATTAAATATAAATCCCTCGTTCCTCACGCGCTCATAAAAGCAAACTAATAAAATGTCAAAGTCAAAAACAAACCAAACCAAAGCAAAGTACAACAAATTACAACGTCATCGGGTTGCCTCCTGAAAGCGCCGGTTTATAATGGTCCCGCACGACCGCCGCCAAAACGCATCATCAAGTCAAATTTGGCCAAGGACGTTGGCCACTTGAAAGACTTTCACTTGGCGAAACAAAGATCCGTTCGCCAAAGAACTCGATCTCCACGAGGAAGAGCAGCATAATCCATCACGCAAGGTATTCCGTCGCGAAATGGCTCTCCAAAACAGCTCCGGGCGCCGCGCACCTCAGACCGTGGGTCTCCACCTCCATCACCCGGATCATAGACATCCGCCCTGGTGAGCCTGCTCCCCAAACCAGGATGACAGCCACCCTGCGTAAGACCTGCACATGAAACAACAGAAGAAACAACCTCCAAAGGGTCTCCAATAGAGTGAGACGGAGGGGCAAGGTCAATAGCAGCCACAGACTCAGGCTGCATAGGGGCACGGGGAAGACTAGACTTAGTATAGGTCAACCGCCACCTCCCACCGAGAACGTAAGTGTCTTGTTCCCAACATCTATGATCGCACCAAAGAAGCAGTGCGTAAAAGGTCTCCCTAAAATGATCGGGATGTGGGGTCCCTGGGAATGTCTAAGACAACAAAATCAACAGGGATATAAAACTTCCCTACCTTAACCGGGACGCCCTCTAGGATACCTAAAGGTCTCTGGAGACTACGGTCGGCCATCTGCAAAGTCATGGAGGTAACTCCTAACTTGGTCATGTTCAATTTCTTGCAGATGGAATAAGGAAGTATACTCACACTAGCCCCAAGATCGCATAAGGCATTCTGAACCACATACTTCCCTATAGAGCAAGGGATAGAAAAGGTTCCGGGGTCACTCAGCTTAGGAGGCGAACTACCCTGCAATAAGGCACTACCCTCCCCTACAAAAGACACGGTCTCGGTCGCATTAATCGACCGCTTCTTTGATATGACCTCTTTAAGAAACTTAGCATACGCAGGAATCTGTTTAACCAAATCAATAAAGGGAAGGTTTACCTGCAAAGTTTTGAGGATCTCAAAGAACCTCGCTGCTTGGGGTCCATCAGAGCCGGACGTACACGACCTGGAAAAGGGAGCCTGATCTGGATCGGGGGCGGGGAAGCAGCAGGAGCATCACACGGCTTGGCCTTGTTGTCGGCCTCACTCTTCTCCTCGTCCTCCGGATGCTTCGGGGCATCGTAAACTGTACCACTACGCAAAGTAATAGCACATGCTGTATCATGAGGAGGGTTAGGAGGATTACCTTGGGGTGGCAGGGTACCCGGTTGACGCGAGGCTTGCGAAGCGGCGAGCTGCGCCACTTGATTCTCTAGCAATTTGATCGCGGCGTCCTTAGCTTGCCCGTCCTTTTGCATCTGCTGCAACATCATCTCTTGTGACTTCTGCACGGCCATCGTCACCTGCGACATCTGCATCATCATGGCCTTCATTTCGGCCATAGGATCGGGACCCTGTGTAGGTTGAGGTGGTGGTGTGTAAGGTGGTTTTTGGTAGTTGGGTGGAGGTGGTTGGTAGTTTTTGTGGGGAGGGATGTAGGGTTGGTTTTGCGTAGGTGGGGGAGTCGGGTTTAACACATTTTGGTTACGATAGGACAAGAGCGAACGATCAGAATCGGGTTGGTTTTGGTAAGGCAGGTTCTGAGGAAAAGACTGATAAGCGTAGACCTGCTCGTTGGGTGCAGCATACCCCGACGAATACCCCAAATCGTGCCCCATAACAGCATTTACATGGGCACTGGAAGAACTCCCACCATTCATCCTACTAATCTGCGTCACAAGAAGAACTCCGACTCGTGAGCGCACTAATACTCTCCTTATCATGGTCATTATGAGCAGACCGTGAATTTCCCCGTGGTTTACCAAACTGAGACGAGTGGATCGCCATCTCCTCAATCAAACCCCACGCCTTATCATCATCGACGTTATTAGCAAAACGCCCTTCGCAAATTGAATCAAGGATAGCCCGACTCTCCTCATATAACCCATTGTAGAATGTCATAATCACAAGCCAAGTATTAAGCCCATGGTGAGGACAATCGCGATGAGCTTCTTGTACCGCTCCCAAGCTTGACTAGAGACTCGTCAAATGTTTGCTTGAAGCCTTGAATTTGGCTCCTCATTTGATTAGTACGCTCGGGAGGGTAGAACTTAGAGTAGAACGCAAGAGCAAGACCATTCCAATCTGATCCCCGCAGCCTTCCTTGTCGAGGTCCGTGATCCATTCACGCTCGATCTTTCAATGAAAAAGGGAACAAAGATTTCTTATCCGGTTTTGTGTAATCCCGCTCGCTTAATCGCCGAACAAAGAGTCCGTGAAAATTTGCATATGCCTACGGGATCCTCGGTTGGGTAGCCACCGAATTGATTCCGCTCCACCAAGTTTAAGAAGGCGGGCGAATCTCGGTTGCCCTGTAGCGTCTCGGGCATTAGAATCCCGCCGAATGGATTCCGGCTTAGGCACCGAGTGACTAGAAAGTTTAGGCATTGTCACTGGCGGTGGAGAAACTGGAGGAGTGTCCTCTTCGTAGGACGATTGCGTAGCACTAGACGACGCTTCCTCAATATCAATAACACGAATAGCTTGTCTCACAGAATCTGTGTAGCGCTGCTGCTCGCTCAGTTCAAAGGGGACTATAGTCCGAGGTGACCTGTGCATAAACAACACTTACAAGCAAACGATAAGAAACGGTCTCAAGGAACTAGGTTCCTTGAGACAAGAGAGAAAAACCTAACTAAAAACTAAGCAAAAACAATAACTAGCTAACCGTCTCCCCGGTAACGGCGCCAAAATTGATGAGGGTAAAGTCGTGTCTCCTCAATCAAAATAAACCTAAAGACTACTAACTAGGTAGCTAGTGGCAGTAGGGTCGAGATCCACAGGGAGATGGAGTAGTCAAGGAAATGCTCGGCTAGGAAAGGTCAATCTCAAGGTATGAAAAGGATTGGGTTGAACTATAAACTAAGGGTAGACTAAATTAAAGGTTTAGAGGACGATAATGGAGGAATCTAGGGTCACAGGTTCACGATGATTTCACCTAAGGCTAGCACTGAAAAGGATACTAATGGTGGTTTGTGTTAATGGTTTAGGACAAGTCCTCTCGGATCAAAGTCAAACCTAAAGCTCAACTAACGGGCTCTCGCTACTTATTAGTTTCGCTCTACTAACTCTCACGCAAGGCTCACCTTAACCCGGCTTTCGATCTTAGGTTTAGGCTTCCTAGGTCAACACAATCGATCGTGGCCTTTGATCAATTGAGAGGGGAATTAGAGCTCGAGGTTAGATTAACAACTAGCAACCAAAAGATAACCAATTCGTAAATTAAACCAAAGAATCAATCATCGATCCCCTTAAAACCCTAGGATGGGATTAGCTACGCATAATTAGGGATGAATTCAAAGCAATGCAACAACAATAATAAGACATAATGAATGAAAAGCAATTGAAATCAAATATTGAAATAAATCAAGTACTAACGGTTACAATCAAATCAATCCTCAAACTATACTAGAGATGATAAAGAAAACTGAAAATAAACCTGGAGTAATTCTGGAGAATTCAAGTAAAGATCGAAACTTGCAAGAATAAAATCAATCTAAACCTAAGAGTTATGAGAGAGTTTAAAGGAGAGAAAAACTATTCTAAACTAAAGCAGAGAAATATAATAAAAAGCATACTCAAAACCCTAACTTCCAATTGTATTTATAGTGTAACACCCCGACTTTTTCCCTTTTATTTAAATAATTCAATTCGTTAAATTCGTATTTCATTTCTCTTGATTTTGTTATTTTTGGCTCGAGAAATAAGCGAAATCGTAGTCGGGACTTAAAAACGATGCCATTTCCTCATACGAACTCCGAATCAGGCGATTCAAAAGGCTAAACTGCGTATTTTTTCGACGCCGTCGCAACTGCCAAATTTTCAACTTGAACCGATCGGTTCAGGTCCGAACCGATCGGTTCAGGGGGTGGAACCGATCGGTTCAGTGGGTGGAACCGATCGGTTCAGTGTGAACCGATAGGTTCTTAGCACGTCAGAAGTTTCCAGCAACTTTAAGCCTTGATTCAACTATCCGGAACCTATAGGTTTGCTCGGAACCTATAGGTTTGACGTCCCATCTTGTCGTATGACTTCCGAATCGACTCTCGGCTTCGTCTTGACTTCACGATACTTGATAATGCTCCATTTGAGTCAGGTTTTAGCTCAGGACCGCCAAAACCTGCAAAATACACACGAGGAACAACAGTATCGCAGTATAAAGCATATAGCTCCTAAATCAACCATGAAATCGAGCAAACGTGAGCTAAATGCAACTAACACGGGGGCATAAAAGCTATATAAATAACGTGTATCAAACTCCCCCAAACCAAACCTTTGCTTGTCCTCAAGCAAACAGCGTCGGAGAAAATCAAAGCGTAGCTAGTTAATCACGTTAGCATCTCGAAGTGGACGACCTATGCACATAAACCTACGACCATAGTCTATTTCACCGAAAATAGAGCACAAGTCTCAACCATTCACAACACATCATAATGCTAGCTTCTAACGCTTTCGCAAAAATTAAACTAACGACAATTGGATTCGAGCAAGGCCAACCGAGCAGACCACTTCCATCATACCATTCTTACCACATCATACCATTTTTTTTTTCCTTTTCGCGCAATGTGGAGCATCCCTCGTATGTAGTACCGTTTAGCTTGACGTTCACTCGGTAAAAATCGAGCTCGGGTACACATATGTGGATACCCATATCCGTACCCTCCCAAACAAAACCCTGTGATGTATCACGGACTTTTATTACGCATGTTTTAACGTTGACTTATACGGTTCTAACTAATGTCGAATTCATTTTGAGTCGTTTTAAATGTTAAAATGTTTAAGGTCGCTTTACATCGCATTTAAATAACGTTCATTTTGTCCATTTGGAGTCTAGCTAGGTCCTTGTCCTGCTTCATTTGGCGTGAGCTTCGCATTTGCACTACAATTAGTCCTTTTACATTAACAAGGTCTGATTCAGCATTCCTAAATTCCTAAATTTAGGCCCGGTAGCTAAAACCGCTATTTAGCATCCTCTTACGCAAAATACAACCTCACGTCTTACCTTATCTCACAAAACTATGCAAATACACCACTTTTCATTTTTCCGGGTCTCGGGCCCGAAACCGAGCCCAAACCCAAGCCTTTGGCCCGCACTCCAAAGCCCTAAGCATCACAAAATATCTCAGAAATATCCTAGGGGTTTTCTTGAGCTTCACGTTCGAGATTATCACGAAATCTTTCAAAGATTCAATGCAACCGAAACTTGGAAACTACACAAAAAACCAGACCCTCAAACCGCATAAGTCTATGCGGTTTGGGTAGAGAACCGCATAAGCTTATGCGGTTTGCCCTGGCAACCGCATAAGCCTATGCGGTTCCTCGGCCTGTTTTTATTCCCTGCTTTCCTAATTTCTCCGAGGTTTTTAGTATATATAGAGCCCTATACCTCGACTTCAAGACACACTTTTTCAGATCATCTTTTTCACACAATTCACAACACACAAATCCTCTTTCACAAAAGCCTCAAGCACTCAAATCCTTGAGTTCAACACACCATCCCGTGTTGAATTCATCCTCCTTTTTAGTTCAAGAAGCGAAGCTCTGCCCAGATCTGGCGTCGAGGACAAGGTAGGTACCGATCCACTTGGATCAAAGCTTTTTCTTATTTTCTTATGGACTAACAAAGGGGTCTACACTTTAGCGCCCCCCCCGGCTTTGGCACCCGAGCGCGCTTGCCTTCCAAGTGTTCTTATTACTTCGGGTACACTCCATATCCGATGACACGCCAAAGTCGCATAAGCAACCGACCTTATAAAATAAACCAATGGACAATTGAACTTTATTTTATTTGCATGCATCTTGCACCTTCTTATTTTGCATTTAAATCAACTTAAACAATGAATTCGACCTTTAACTCACCCGCATCCGCTAACTAGCTAACCATGCTAAATCGAGGGTTTTAATCAATCTTTTTGCATCTCAGATTCTGCATTCTTTTACAACCTTATCGCACTTGTACGTAGCGATAACATTAGCTCAAATATCATCTTACAAGGATTGTTCTAGGTCAGTAGAGGCTATTTTTACATAGGCTTTTCTAAAAGGTTTTCATAAATCATTATTTGAATTAACTCTTTTTCTAAAGTACCCTCACCCCGAATCCAATCTGGTTTCGCAAGCCTTAGATCTAGGGGTGTCGGCGTGCTCCAAAGTCTAGGACATGTTTTTAACTTAGAACATGGTAGCAGGTTCCTATTTTCCGCGATAAATAGGTGGCGACTCCATAACAGTTCTTAAAGGTTTTTCCAACTTAATCTTTTTAACTTTAAAATCCGCCCTTAAGCAAGACGAGTTGGGTCCGATCCCGGGTTCCACAGTTTGGCGACTCCGCTGGGGAGATCTTATTTTTAAAACTTAAAACTAGCTTTTTCTTTTTAAAAATAAAGAGGTGAAACTTGAAAGCCTTGAACAATCCATGTATACATATTTGAGCTATGCACATTCGTTTAGAGTCCATTCCTTTTGGAATCTAGGCACCCTTAGCACCCTTGAGAGGTGGTTCCAACACGCAGGCTTGTCCACTCGATAAAGCACGTGCAGGACTAACTTTCCTCTCTCCTCCACGGCTTGTCAGAACGATTATCTCGACCGCCCCAAAGGTTCTCTAGAAAACCTATCGCTCCGGCGTAAGGAAATAGTGGGGTTAAGTATCTGCCAAAGCGTACTCGAGGTAGTTGGAGGTGTACCCGACTGACTCATTTTTCACCCTTTTTTTGAGTCATACGTACAAGTTCGAGGCTATGCACTCCATGGTCTTTTTCAAAACGAGCATTTGCATTCATATCTTCGAAAACTCGCTTAAACGTTTCAAAGATAAATGAACCTAACATCTAACAAACTAACACTTTTCAAACAAAACTATCGCGAATTTTTGAAATAAACCTTTTCAAAATTTCCTTTTTCACTAACAAGCAAAACCCGAGCAAGGAATAAAACCCGAGCTCGCGGATTTCAATCCCCTAGGTCATACGGCCTAGGTTCTACATTTAACATCTTCGGTTTGACTTGCTAATCACTCTCGAGCCGAATCCTTTCTCTTTTACACATCCGACTCGAGCTCACCTCGGTAAATCACCGACATCAGTTCGACGGGTGCAAAGCAAAACGTTTTAACATCGAGACGAGATGTGCGCACGCATCCTCGCCTCAAAAGCTTCCCTTAGCAAAACCTTTCCGAAAACCTCCTTTTTCAAGCTTAAAAGGTCTTTTAAAACAACGAAATGAGCTAAAATGAATGCCTAAAATGAATGTGAGTCTAGTGGGTCGAGTCGTGTCGCTAATATACAAAGTGAAATGCAGGCCTCAGCTGGATACTCGTCGCACTAAGCACCGTGTAGTAATCCCATACAAAAAACGCACCTACACCCGCAAAATGGCCGGCAACAGCGAAGACGTCACCGCACTCCGTGACCAAGTTGCAAAGCTGACCGCTGACCTCGAACGCCTTTTGACCACCCACACCACCGAAGTGGAACGCATGGAAACCAAGATTAAGGAAGAAGCTGATAGACACGCTAAGAAGCTCCAAGCCATGGAGGAAAGACTCTATGTCTCAAGTACTTACTCCATCCACAAGGAGAATGAAATCGTACCCGCCAGCATTAAGGATGAGCCCCCTAACAAGCTCGCCCTTAGTGATCTTCCTATCTTTCAAGGACATGAGAGCCCGATCATTCACATCCGAGCTTTCAAATCCCAAATGGCTATAAAAGGAGTGGATGCCAAGCACTGGCTAACTCTTTTCCCGCACTCTCTAGCAGCAGTGCCGAAGACATGGTTCTACTCACTCGACCCGCAACGCATCCCTACTTTCGAAGAACTCACGGTTGAATTCGATCGACAGTACCGAGACAACGAAGACACCCAAGTCTCGATCCGCACTCTAGAAGTCCTATCTCAAAAGGACAACGAAGGCTTCACTGACTACCTCACCCGTTGGAAGAAGCTAAGCGCTCAAATCCCTAACCGTCCCCGCGAGGACGAGCTTGTTCCCAAGTTCATAAACAACCTGCGACCCGTGTATCAATTCTACATGAGGTACAAAGAACATTCGTAACTTCAAGGAACTAACTAAGGTCGGCACTCAAATCGAAGATGACCTTAGGATCGCACCATGGCTAAATACACCGCCATGCATATCAAGGGAGCTCCTCTAAGTCCTCCCGTGCGGTCAAGAACGACGAAAATCGTACCGTCGGTAACCTTGACGATGACACCCTCGACGCATTCGCAACTACCTTCTCTCCACCTCCCAAAGCCAAGAGGAACTTTGATCCTCTCTTTATGTCTTACACCAAGGCATTTCAAAGGTTGGTCGAGAAAAACTATCTGCAACCAATCGGGCCCACTAGCGAGCCACCCGAGGACAAGAAGCCTAAATCTTGGAACCCCAATGCCTTCTGTGCATACCACCGAGGCAAGGGGCATGACACCGAGAATTGCTTTAGGCTTAAGAACGCTATCCAAGATCTCATTGATCAGGGAAAGCTTAGCAAACCATCTCAGCCTACCAAGCCTTCGAACAACGAGAACCCGCTTGGTAATCACGCAATTTTCGTGGGATCAGTCCCTATTCTAGACTGTTCCTACCTCATCACGCCCTCTGATGACCAAGTCAATGCAGTCTACTGGTCTAGTGACGAGGAGGACGACGAATACTGGTTCCCCACCGACGAGGTGATACAACACGTCAATCAACTTGCAAGAGACATCAATCACTTGAAGGCTTTACATCGGACCGCAGTCGAGCGTCTGGAAAGGCGCATTGAGAAGGAACTCGCCAACCCAGCCTCACTCGACGACCTCGAGGCCTTCAATCAAAAGGACGGCGAAGGATTCGTCAAACACCTCATCCAATGGAGGAAACTGCTCTCCCGAATCCCAAATCATCCGCATGAAAACGAACTCATCAACACTTTCCTCTTCAGCATGCGGCCCGCCTGGCGATATTACTTTCACTTCTGCAACGTTCAGAATTTTGAGCATCTTGTCGAAATTGGCACCCGTATTGAAAAGGACCTCACATCAAGCTATGAAGACCCCGCCTACCGAAGCACTCTTCGAGAACGCACCCTCAAGGGACGAAAAAGACACAACAAACACGGCCCTACAAGGACTTTTGACAAACTCTACATGCCTTACGCCATAGCATTACAGAAACTAATCGCAAAAGACTATCTTGCACCGATCGGACCTATCAATGAGCCGCCCATGAATAAGAAATCAAAATCATGGGACCCCAACGCCTTCTGTGCATACCACCGTGGCATGGGGCATAGCACTCAAAGTTGCCTAAGACTCAAACACGCTATCCAAGACCTCATCGATCAAGGAAAGATCAAGTAACCTCGGAGGAAAACCACACCTTCCTCCAGCAACGACACAATTTACATCACAACTCAAGCACCCCAAGCAACTCAAGCACCCCAAGCAACTCAAGCACCCCAAGCAACTCAAGCACCTCAAGCAACTCAAGCAGCTCAAGCAGCTCCTCAAACAGCGAAGACGAAGAAGAAGAAGAAATTCTTTTAACTTCTAATGCTCTAAGTGTCGGGTCACCTGTCGACCCATCTATCCTAGACTCTAGTTTTAGTTTAGATTTTCTCTTTACGGAGGCTAGCTCCAAGCAATTTTCTGAGTTGTCGAATAATTCTTCTCAAAATAATGAAATGAATAAATTTGCTTACGCCTTGTCTCAAGCTAAAACAAACAACAAAGCACAAACATCTAACAATCAACAAACAACAAACAAATCAAAAGACACTAACTCATGCGATAAAAATGAACAATCTCTAAACAAATACATTGCAAACATTGTTTCTCCCAAAACACAAGACCCTGTCATCGAGGAAACCATAACCATAAACGTGGGAACCCCCAAAGAACCAAGGGAACTACAACTAGGAGCCTCACTAGATGAAGACGAGCGCACCCAATTTACGCAACTCCTAAGCGAATTCAATGACGTATTCGCTTGGTCATACAAAGACATGCCCGGCATCGAACGAAGCATCGCCGAGCACCGCATCCCCATCAAACCCGGTTACAAACCAATCAAACAAAAGCTAAGAAGACTACGTCCCGAATGGTCCCTTATGGTCAAGGAAGAAATCGAAAAACAACTACAAGCCGGTTTCATCCAAGTCATCGAGTATCCTGAATGGGTCTCAAACATGGTCCCAGTCCTGAAAAAGAATGGCAAAATTCGAGTATGCGTTGACTTTCGCGACTTGAATAAAGCTAGTCCCAAAGATGACTTTCCATTACCCCATGTAGACGTCCTAGTCGACAACACCGCTGATCACGCCCTCCTATCCTTCATGGACGGCTACGCAGGCTACAATCAAATCAAGATGTCGCTTGAAGACATGGCAAAGACGGCCTTCATTACACCGTGGGGGACATACTGCTACACAGTTATGCCCTTCGGCCTAATCAATGCTGGCGCTACATACCAACGCACCGCTACAACCCTTTTACACGACATGATGCACAAAGAAGTCGAAGTTTACGTCGACGATATGATCGTAAAATCAAAGGAGCGAAGTGGTCACATCACTAACCTCCGCAAGTTTTTCATTCGCCTACGACAATACAAAATGCGCCTGAATCCCCAAAAATGTACTTTTGGAGTTAAATCCGGCAAACTACTAGGACACGTAGTGAGCCAAAGAGGCATCGAGGTCGACCCCTCAAAAGTCAAAGCAATCCTCGAAATGCAACCCCCGAAGAACCTCGACGAGATTCGAAGTTTCTTAGGCCAAATCCAATACATCTCACGCTTCATCAGCAAACTCACCATGATATGTGAACCAGTCTTCAAGAAGCTCAAGAAGACCGACCACGTTGAATGGGACGAGGAATGTCAAAAAGCATTTGACAAGGTCAAAGAATTGCTAACTAACCCGCCGGTTCTACGACCACCCCAAGAAGGTTTACCCTTATCCTTATACCTCACAACAACACCCACCGCCATGGGCGCCATGCTCGCTCAAGAAGTCAACGGCGAAGAACGCGCAATCTACTACATCAGCAAAAAGTTTCTCGATTACGAGACTCGATACTCACCCGTCGAGAAGAGCTGTCTAGCCTTAGTATGGTCATCCAAAAAACTCCGTCACTATATGCTAGCACATCAAACAAGGGTATATTCCACAATGGACCCCGTAAAATACCTCTTCGAGAAACCCGTACCTAACGGACGAATGGCCAGATGGACATTGCTCCTAGCCGAATTCGATCTTAAGTACGTACCCCTCAAAGCAATTAAGGGACGAGCAGTCTCCGATTTCCTAGCCGAAAATGCAATCTCCGAGCAACCAATCATAGACACCACATCCCTTCCGGACGACGGGATTTATAACATCGACCAAGAACAATGGGAATTATACTTCGATGGTTCATCCAACTATCGAGGTTGCGGAGTAGGAATACTCCTCATATCCCCGAACGGCGAACACACACCCTTATCCATTAAACTGGACTTCGACGTAACAAACAATGCAGCGGAATACGAAGCATGCTTGCACGGTCTCCAAGCAGCGCTTGTACTCAACGCCCGCAACATAAGAGTCTATGGGGACTCCTCCCTCATAATCAACCAAGTATCCGGAGCATGGAAGATACTTAATGAAAACCTGGCACTGTATCAGAACAAAATACAAGAACTCATAAACGAATTCTACCACATAGAATTCATACACCTCCCACGCGAAGAAAACCAATTCGCCGACGCGCTATCCAAACTCGCGTCCCTAATCAACATACCCCCGGGGATGGAAACGCTCCCCATTGTCGTGGAACGACGGAACGAACCCGCATACATCTGTGACATCGAAACCGAGGAAGAACAAACCGACCCTTGGTACCAAGCAATCATCAACTACAAAACAAACGGCGAATACCCGCCAAACACCGACAAACGGGCCAAGCGAGCCCTACGCCTATTATCATCACAATTCGTGATGGAAATGGGCAAACTACTCAAAAAGACACCCCAAGGCACATTACTCTTGTGCGTCGACCACAAGAAAGGACACGAAATCATGTCCCAAGTACACGATGGCGAGTGCGGACCACACATGAACGCACGAGCCATGTGCAAACAAATCATAAGGCTAGGATGGTATTGGACAACCATGGAAGCCGACTGTGCAAAATATGTCAAACATTGTCATAATTGCCAAATCTTCGCAAACGTACAACACATCCCTCCTTCACCACTATACAGTTTAACCTCGCCATGGCCCTTCTCCACATGGGGAATTGACGTCATTGGCAAAGTACAACCCGTAGGAGCAGGAGGACACTGCTTCATCCTCGTGGCCATCGACTATTTCACCAAATGGGTCGAAGCCGCATCGTACCGCAAACTGGGCACAAAAGAAGTCGCAAAATTCATACAGAACAACATCATATGTCGCTATGGCATACCACACGAGTTCATTAGTGACCAAGGCACGCACTTTCAAGGGGAAGTCGAGCCACTCCTCCTCAAATACAAGATACAACGACACAAGTCATCACCTTATCGACCGCAAACCAACGGCGCGGTTGAGGCAGCAAACAAAACCGTCGTATCAATCCTTAAAAAGATGATCGACACCTGCCATGACTGGCCCCACAAAATCCCATTTGCATTATGGGGATATCGCACCACAATCCGCACACCCACAGGCATGACACCCTATTTCCTAACCTACGGAATGGAAGCCGTTCAACCCGTAGAAGTCGAAATACAATCCCTTCGGATCCTCATGGAAGCAGACATTCCTGAAGCCGAATGGGCGCGCGAACGTTACGAACAACTCATCCTCTTAGACGAAAGACGACTACATTCACTAAGTACAGTCCGAATGTATCAATCACGCCTGCAACGCGCCTACAACAAACGGGTCAAACCACGAAACATTAAAGTGGGCGACCTAGTACTCAAATCCGTCCGAGCACCATTACCAGTCGACCCAAGAGGAAAATTCAAACCCAATTGGGCCGGGCCGTACTTGGTCAAGGACATCCTTCCCGGAGGAGCAGTAACGTTAACCGACCTCGACGGTCAAGACTTCCGACTACCAACAAATCTTGATCAACTCAAGAAATACTACCCTTAAACAAATTTGCAATGTACTTCACAAAAAGGACAAAACTCTCTCTCGCATGAGTGAACTACGCTCGGTTTGATTCCACGCACTGTGGATACGTAGGCAGCTTTGCAAAGAGCTCAACCGAATCACACGAACTACGCCGGTTTGATTCTGTATTCAAAGAGCAGATACGTAGGCAGCTTGTCAAAAGCACAACCGAACTTTTTCTAGCACGCATACCCAAAGCTTAAAAAGGTCGAGGGTCTTGCACTCACAAAATGACACGCTCGAAGCTTAAAAAGGTCGAGAGCACAGTCAACACAAAAACAAAACACAAGTCCAAGTCCAAAGCTTAAAAAGGTCGAGGACTTAAAGACGGAACAAGTCAAACAAACGAATCCAAAGCTTAAAAAGGTCGAGGATTTTAGACAAAATAATTCAAAACACACAAGTCCAAAGCTTAAAAAGGTCGAGGATTTGAGACAAAATACAAGTGTTTGAAGCTTAAAAAGGTCGAGAACATTTGAAAACAAAACAAAGAAAGCAACGAGACAAGACAAAAGCAAATTAATTCTATTTTATTACTTTATTTAGAATTTTTCACAATTTAGAAATGAGCTAGGAACAAGCCTCCTTAGCCCTTTATTCAAATCTAAAACATGTATTTAAATAAAGGAATCTTTCTAAACTAAACAAAACAAACTACTCAAGTCTTTCTCCGACGCTTCGGGTTGACCTCTTCATCTTCAAGAGGCCGATCCGCCACAACTTTCGACTTAAGAACGGGAGTAGATCTCTCAAAACCTGGGGGCTCCATCGGATCCTCATCCTGCTCAACTAGGGGCTCCTCGATCCTTGACCCTAGGCGATCTTTAACGGTCACCTTTGGTCCAAGCCTCTCCCGCGCCGGTCTCGAAGAAGAAACACCTGCACCAACAGTACAAGAATCACCATAGTCCCTCCTTTCGCGCACCGCCTCATACGCCAAGGAGGGCCTTGGCCCATTCTTTTCCCTCCTCCTTTGATTCTCACGTTCCTTAGGATCATTGGAACGGTACCACCGGGTATAGAAGTCTGTAACACGACTAGACTCTATATGCTCCGGCACAGCCCAAGTAACACGATCCGACCACCCTCGGATCCAAGCATCAATCATCTGGTTGTTTAGGACAACAACCCCTCCAACCTGTGTATCCTGATCCGGAATAGTCTGCGCAAGCCCGATTTGCCTCTTCAAGCGAAGAGGATGAATCCATACGCCCCGTCCAAACCCACACAACATCAACCCGCGAGCCGCGGTCGCCACCGACGGTGCCGTTACCTCCGTAATACCCCACCACGAAACATACCAACGAATCGCTCCCTCACAAACCCCCGGTAGTAGTTTAGCGAACGCTCCCGAGGGTTAGCCCAATCCATCTTCCGAGACGTCGTCCCCGCCGCCTTGAAGACACCTCCAAGGGGAAGAGCTCTATACACACTCAGCCTCTCCATGAGCCAAACGTTGAGAATCCTAGCGCAACCCCTGTACGAGCTCAGACGATTAGCATAACGGTCGTCTAAGCCCAGTATAGTCTCCGCTAGAATCAACGCAGAAGGATCATGTCCTCGCTCCATCTCTTCGACAACACGAGCATACCTCGCGTTCCCGAACACACCATCTGGCATGGTCCCCGCGAAAGCATAACGATGAACCAAACAAAAAGCAAGAGCCCTCCGCCTAGAACGATCCGAAATACTAGTATCAGCTTTATTCATATATCGCTGACACAAGAGAAGCATGTTTACCTTGCCTCCCTCAAACAAACCCGCAGCATGAGCGTTTGTCATCCCAAGGAAGTTTCGCAACATCCCGTTGTAACAAAGCTCACTCCTCACGACCACAGGAGTAGTCCGTTTCGACCATCCAGCAATGGCCGAGAACTCCTCCATCAAAGGGCATACCTCTCCCCCGGGAAACCTAAAAACATGCAAGCTAGGATCCCAATAATCTAAGCACGAATCAAGGAAGTCTACATCGACCTTCATTTGACGAAAGCCGATAAAAACACCCGCACCGTCATCATACACCGCCTTCTTCATCCCCGAACTCAAAGAAGACGTCCACCCCTTCAAAAGAGCATCAAAATGCACCTCCATTTTCTCGGACAAAAAAAAAAAAAAAAAAAAAACTTTTATAAATATACCCAATATATTTGTGAAAAGCAAAAGCAAAAATAAAGAAGAGAAGTGTTTGTGAATGAAGATTATGGCACGCACCCCCTCTCCTTATATAGGAAAACAATATCCGAAATATGGAAATACAGCGCTAACAGCCAGGCCAACAAACCGCATGGCTCTATGCGGTTTGCCCACTAAACCGCATAAGCCTATGCGGTTTTCCCCTGCAACCGCATAAGCCTATGCGGTTTCAGGGGCTGGTTTTTCTCAAATTTTTCCTAATTTCGTCTTTCCTGAAACACTACAACCGACTTTGGGCTACGACATTCTTTCGTTGTTCCCCGTACACCAACATCACGCTTCACTTTGGCAATTCCGATTCTTACCACGAGTCAACGCATAACATTTTTCGACATTCACGCAAGCTCATTTCGCACTTAAAATGAACTTTTTGCAAAACATTTTCCCAATCTAAAATGAACATCAACGCATCCCACTCGGGAATCATATCATTTTTAAAACAAGCCTACCAAACAGGTTTATCGACGACAATCAAATGCAAGCTACGACGTTCAAGCTACAACAACAAAGTTCAAAGTTCAAGCTACAAAGACATGTACATAAAGGTTCATACAATACACAAATTCACTCGGGGTGACGGCGCCTATACTCGTCAAACTCACGCCGAATCTGAGCCGTCTCAGCTCGGCTCTGACACAACTGAGCTGTCTGCTCAGCCCAAGCCATCCTCCATCTGTTGGCCATACGCCATAGTTTCTTATGCGCCTCCTTAGCCACCTGTGACACACAACACATACACAGCTCACACTTTTCTCCATTTTGCCTTAATTTCACTCAAATTAAGTCAAACTTAGGGGGAAAATTTCAAAACAAACACAGTCAATCCCACTTTACCTTACTTTCATTCAAATTAAGCCAAACTCGGGGGGAACACAAAAACATGCATCTCACTAGTTTGATCATCGCTATATTCTATACCTCGATCAAACTGGGGGCTTATACACACACATACAATCACACAAGTACATACCTTTTTCACCTTGCTCGTCCAAATTGGCCCATGCCCACAAGAGTCACCGCAAGTACGTCGGCAGAACAAAGGTACGACGGACGCTCGAGTCATCATACTCGATAGTAGTAGGAAATCATCAGCCGCTTCCGCCATCTCGGGATCAAACTCCCGCAAAACAAATACAAAACGCACACGCCAGTGGGAAATTTTTCGCAAAATTACCCTACGCACCCCCAAACACCGGCACACATACCTCAATCGCCCACAAGCAAGCCGAGATCGAGCAAAATGGGCATAGTCTTCCCAGATGCAGGAGGCTCACCGACTCTCCCTCTCCATACAACGCCACACGATCCTGGCAGAAACCCTCGCTCAAACAGACCCTCGGCGGATCCTCAGCACAACCTGAGCCGCCACCCCGCTCGAAAGACCAAACGCTCTCCAAGGTACCAAACCGATCCATACGGCGTCGCTATGTATAGGCGCTGGGTCTCTCGCACTGCAAATCTAGCCCCAATGCCCTCAGGAATACCCCTGTACTGGCCCCACGGGAACGGCACGAACTACAAAGCAAACAGAACACGCTCACAAATACAGATACAAAATACAATCATTTTAAGTACATTCTATTTAAAATGGTTCAAGCACAAACCTCATCAAATCGCATCCGGTTCAGACGATCCCTAACATCATCATACGACCAGTTGAACGCCGCACGGTTACACGTACCCCAAGTACGCACCGCCGGGTACTCCCTCACGATCCTCACAGCATGCGGAGGGAGCAAGAAAGGGAAGTGGCTAAGAATCCACGACTGCACACAAAGAACAAAAACACGTTACAAAGACGACGAAAAACAAATGAACAACAATACGCCTGAAACAAAAACAAAATCTACACATACCTCCATCAAGAAGCCAGGCGCGACCAAGGACAGTCGCGAACCTCCATCCATGACCCGCGGTCTCACGGCATCCATACAGAAGCGAATGCACAAGCCCGCAGATCTGGGCCACCTACCAACGTCCCAATCGCATCCCAATCCAGGAGATGCATAAGGACCGAGGTCGATGCCCGCTCACCCTTGTCGCCGAAGTACACGGCGCTCACGAACCACCACAACCACATACGAGCATTCTGCTCGTCGCTCCACTCAGAAGGGCCATACTCTGTCTTCCCCTCAAAATACTCCAAGATGTAGCTCGTCTTGAAAGTATAAGGAGGCGCACCCTGACAAATCACCTCCAAACCACCGCCAACCGCATTAGTCACAACCTCGTCCACGACGGACGGCGCAAAGTCAAAATCCATGTCGCGGTCCCCAAATCCAGAGCCCTGGCCATGACAAAGATACCCAGACAAGGTAATACCGCCTCAAAGCCGGCATATGGAACGCCGTCGTGGTGTCCCAATACCGCCCAGGAAGGCCCCGATCAACATCGGTTCGCCTCCGCTCCTCCTCGCAATCTCCCGCCAATGGCCAACCAACGGGCCAAAAGCACTACGCAACACCCAAGCTTGCGCCCTCGGCGAAAGCTTCTCCTCAAAAGCACACATCGCGGACGAGACGCCCGAGAAAGTCCTCATCGGACCCTTATCCCAACCCATCGTCGCTCGATAGGAAACATGTCTCTCCGGAGCAAGCAGAAGGTTGTGGCCATCCCAACCCTTCGCGAAACCCCTGTTCACACGTGATTTCCGCGGCCTAGAGCTACTTGCCCTAGGCGCAACCTCCTCAACCTCCTCACCGCTTCCTCAAAGAACATCCATCTCAGCCTCCAACTCGTCTACAAACGCCTGAGCAAACGCATCCGCCTCCTCCTCAGGATCACGCACAGGGACATTTCTCCCACGGCCTCTACCTCGTGATTGACCACGTCTCGTGGGCAGGTCCCGAGGGTCAGCATCCCTCTCACTACGAGTACGCCTCAAGCTACTCGAGCTAGAGGCTCCCTCAGTCCTCGAGCTAGCACTTTTACGAGATCTTGACCTCGTAATACGATCAGAACCCTCTCCTGCAACAAACACAACCAATACATACAGCTATAATACAACTTGGCATACACATACGCAAGTACACACAAATAATATACACATAATACATATACATTCCTTACACACATTGCACTATACGCCCTACAGAGCATTTTTAGGCCTAATTCACAATTAAGCCGAAAACCGTTCTCTACATTTCAAAATCACAACTTTATGGTTTCTACGCGCCATAATAGTCCCCAACAACAACCCATTACAAGCAATTGCATTTTGGTCATCCCGATCAAAAACCCCCAATTCGCCTTAATTACTCCGTATAACTACGACTTAAGACGGCGATTTGAAAGCCTTAATTCGACTTTTTCGCAAAACTAACGTCATAGGCATGCTATACTCGCTATGGGCATCCTACAATCGGTTTAATTGAAATTCGGTCGGAAAATCCGGGTTCGCTTTGGGCCCGAAACCTAATTTGGACGTTTTTCACACAAAGACGGTCTAAATCACAATCAATTCACACATACACGTTCACATGGCATAATGCAACACAATGACGTCAATTTCAAGCATTCAAACGGCAAATTTCAAGCAAAACTCGGGTTTTCATTCAAAACCCGTCTTTTCAACATTTCAAGGCAAAACTAGCTAATTACAACGACAAATAACGTAAAAGCAAGTTAAAATGGAGCATTACCTCGTTCCATGGCAAGGCAACGCAAGAAAAATGAGCAAAAACAGTTGAGAAATCGAAAAATGACGTTTTTAGAGTATGAAAACCGTAAATGATGAATAAGGCAAGCTCACGGTTGAGCTCGTGCTTATATAGCCCCCAATAGCCAACAGGGGAAACCGCATAGGCTTATGCGGTTTGTCCCCTGAACCGCATAAGCTTATGCGGTTTGGCCTCTTGGCTTTTCTCGAATTTTTCTCGTTTTACGCCTACTTTTGGATTCCTAATTCATCCTAGCTCTAATACAACTCCAAGTACGTCTCGTGCTTGGGTTAAGGCATCACCTACAGTCCGCCATACGCGTATATTAAGCATTCAATATACGGTACAAAGCAGAAACACGAACGCTCTTCACGAGCATTACATCATTTTCTCCACCACGGAAAGCAACCATACGCAACCACAACTACATAGACACTCCTCGGCGAGCCCAAGCACATGTACTCCGCGATATACACCTAACTCCAAGCATTTCACTCTACACAGACGCTCCTCGGCGAGTTCAAGCACAAGCATTACACGGACGCTCTTTTACGAGGCCTGCACTAGCACTTACCCAAACATCTTACAAGCATATGCACCCTGCACTCTAGCCCTTTTTACATCCTACACACGCAATGCGAAGACATTACCGAGCACAAGCACCGGCATCAACATTACACGCACACGCAAAGGCAACGACAGTACAACAAGCACTACGAAGACATCCGGCAGGCCGGCAGGCCCTTACAGCATGCACGGACCGCCAAGTCCTTAAAATGCGCACGCCCCTCCCCGTTTAGCCCGGTTCGAAGTCCTCGTCTCACCCATGGACACATGCTTCGTTCCGCTGACTGTATCGAGACTGTGATGGTCCGGATATGGTCGTGGAGTTTGACTAGCGCTCTAGTCCGAGCTCACCAAGCGGGGCCTGTGGATACCCATATCCGCATTCTCCCAAACAAAACCCTGTGATGTATCACGGACTTTTATTACGCATGTTTTAACGTTGACTTATACGGTTCTAACTAATGTCGAATTCATTTTGAGTCGTTTTAAATGTTAAAATGTTTAAGGTCGCTTTACATCGCATTTAAATAACGTTCATTTTGTCCATTTGGAGTCTAGCTAGGTCCTTGTCCTGCTTCATTTGGCGTGAGCTTCGCATTTGCACTACAATTAGTCCTTTTACATTAACAAGGTCTGATTCAGCATTCCTAAATTCCTAAATTTAGGCCCGGTAGCTAAAACCGCTATTTAGCATCCTCTTACGCAAAATACAACCTCACGTCTTACCTTATCTCACAAAACTATGCAAATACACCACTTTTCATTTTTCCGGTCTCTGCCAAACCGAGCCTAAAACCCAAGCCTTTGGCCCGCACTCCAAAGCCCTAAGCATCACAAAATATCTCGAAATATCCTAGGGGTTTTCTTGAGCTTCACGCTCGAGATTATCACGAAATCTTTCAAAGATTCAATGCAACCAAACTTGGAAACTACACAAAACCAGACCTCAAACCGCATAAGTCTATGCGGTTTAGAGAACCGCATAAGCTTATGCGGTTTGCCCTGGCAACCGCATAAGCCTATGCGGTTCCTCGGCCTGTTTTTATTCCCTGCTTTCCTAATTTCTCCGAGGTTTTTAGTATATATAGAGCCCTATACCTCGACTTCAAGACACACTTTTTCAGATCATCTTTTTCACACAATTCACAACACACAAATCCTCTTTCACAAAAGCCTCAAGCACTCAAATCCTTGAGTTCAACACACCATCCCGTGTTGAATTCATCCTCCTTTTTAGTTCAAGAAGCGAAGCTCTGCCCAGATCTGAAGCGTCAGGACAAGGTAGGTACCGATCCACTTGGATCAAAGCTTTTTCTTATTTTCTTATGGACTAACAAAGGGGTCTACACTTTAGCGCCCCCCCCGGCTTTGGCACCCGAGCGCGCTTGCCTTCCAAGTGTTCTTATTACTTCGGGTACACTCCATATCCGATGACACGCCAAAGTCGCATAAGCAACCGACCTTATAAAATAAACCAATGGACAATTGAACTTTATTTTATTTGCATGCATCTTGCACCTTCTTATTTTGCATTTAAATCAACTTAAACAATGAATTCGACCTTTAACTGAACCGTATTCGTTAACAAGTTAAACATGCTAAACTGAGGGTTTTAATCAATCTTTTTGCATCTCAGATCTGCATTCTTTTACAACCTTATCGCACTTGTACGTAGCGATAACATTAGCTCAAATATCATCTTACAAGGATTGTTCTAGGTCAGTAGAGGCTATTTTTACATAGGCTTTTCTAAAAGGTTTTCATAAATCATTATTTGAATTAACTCTTTTTCTAAAGTACCCTCACCCCGAATCCAATCTGGTTTCGCAAGCCTTAGATCTAGGGGTGTCGGCGTGCTCCAAAGTCTAGGACATGTTTTTAACTTAGAACATGGTAGCAGGTTCCTATTTTCCGCGATAAATAGGTGGCGACTCCATAACAGTTCTTAAAGGTTTTTCCAACTTAATCTTTTTTAACTTTAAAATCCGCCCTTAAGCAAGACGCCGAGTTGGGTCCGATCCCGGGTTCCACAACATATTTCCTTAAGGGTTACATCATTGCTCATACTCTCGGTCGCAACCAAATTCATGGCCACTGTGGTTACTCAAATCAATGAGTCCCCTCCGAGAGCATCGAAGCATTGCTCCATCATTAAATGATCGGTCCAAACAAACCACATTCCAACATTCCAAACTTTCCACAAGCCAATTGCCTCACAAGAATACCAAATATCGAAAGTAAAAGGAACGAAAAGCGATAAGAATTAAGCAAACACAAGTGAGCTAGTGTTTGAGACTCGCAATCTATGAACAGGAAACAAACATATAGTGCAAGCTACGACGATAGAAAGTCGACTTGGAGATACTAAAGATCAAAACAGCACACTAATCAATTCTCCAAACTTGACAATTCAAAGCGAAAAAGGTTTGGAAACGCAAAAATTTTTAAAATTAAGCACACAAAATGGAAAATGCAAAGCAATAAGCGCGAAAGTGCTTTCTTCCCCCAAACCAGAATCACACATTGCCCTCAATGTGGAAAACAGCATAACCACAAGCAGAAAAGGACACATAAAAGATGGGGGTAGGAAAAGCAAAGCGAGTAAACGAGGGAAAAAGGAGTAAAGAAAGCTCACATTATCAAGTTGGAGCTCCCCCAAACCGAAGCGAAGCATGGAGTGCGGCTTACGATCCACGAATATGCATTCATTTCACCCGACTATAAAGTGCTTCGGAATAGCACGCGAGAAAAAGTAGGCCGAATCAGCAGGGTCCGGCCAAGGCCGTCAGTGAGGCCTGTCTCAAAAATACCAAGGACGCAGAGTCCTCAAGTACCTGCATGCTAAATTAAATATAAATCCCTCGTTCCTCACGCGCTCATAAAAGCAAACTAATAAAATGTCAAAGTCAAAAACAAACCAAACCAAAGCAAAGTACAACAAATTACAACGTCATCGGGTTGCCTCCCGGAAAGCGCTGGTTTATAATGGTCCCGCACGACCGTCGTCAAAACGCATCATCAAGTCAAATTTGGCCAAGGACGTTGGCCACTTGCAGCAGCTTCACTTGGCGAAACAGCATCCGTTCGCCAAAGAACTCGATCTCCACGAGGAAGAGCAGCATAATCCATCACGCAAGGTATTCCGTCGCGAAATGGCTCTCCAAAACAGCTCCGGGCGCCGCGCACCTCAGACCGTGGGTCTCCACCTCCATCACCCGGATCATAGACATCCGCCCTGGTGAGCTTCCGTTCCCCCAAACCAGGATGACAGCCACCCTGCGTAAGACCTGCACATGAAACAACAGAAGAAACAACCTCCAAAGGGTCTCCAATAGAGTGAGACGGAGGGGCAAGGTCAATAGCAGCCAGACACTCAGGCTGCATAGGGGCACGGGGAAGACTAGACTTAGTATAGGTCAACTGCTCACCTCCCACCGAGAACGTAAGTGTCTTGTTCCCAACATCTATGACTGCACCAGCAGTGTGCAGAAAAGGTCTCCCTAAAATGATCGGGATGTGGGGGTCCTCGGGAATGTCTAAGACAACAAAATCAACAGGGATATAAAACTTCCCTACCTTAACCGGGACGTCCTCTAGGATACCTAAAGGTCTCTGGAGACTACGGTCGGCCATCTGCAAAGTCATGGAGGTAACTCCTAACTTGGTCATGTTCAATTTCTTGCAGATGGAATAAGGAAGTATACTCACACTAGCCCCAAGATCGCATAAGGCATTCTGAACCACATACTTCCCTATAGAGCAAGGGATAGAAAAGGTTCCGGGGTCACTCAGCTTAGGAGGCGAACTACCCTGCAATAAGGCACTACCCTCCCCTACAAAAGACACGGTCTCGGTCGCATTAATCGACCGCTTCTTTGATATGACCTCTTTAAGAAACTTAGCATACGCAGGAATCTGTTTAACCAAATCAATAAAGGGAAGGTTTACCTGCAAAGTTTTGAGGATCTCAAAGAACCTGTCAAGCTTGGGGTCCACTGTAGCCGGACGTACACGACCTGGAAAAGGGAGCCTGATCTGGATCGGGGGCGGGGAAGCAGTAGCAGGAGCATCACACGGCTTGGCCTTGTTGTCGGCCTCACTCTTCTCCTCGTCCTCCGGATGCTTCGGGGCATCGTAAACTGTACCACTACGCAAAGTAATAGCACATGCTGTATCATGAGGAGGGTTAGGAGGATTACCTTGGGGTGGCAGGGTACCCGGTTGACGCGAGGCTTGCGAAGCGGCGAGCTGCGCCACTTGATTCTCTAGCAATTTGATCGCGGCGTCCTTAGCTTGCCCGCCCTTTTGCATCTGGCCGCAACATCATCTCTTGTGACTTCGCACGGCCATCGCCACCGCGACATTCTGCATCATCATGGCCTTCATTTCGCCATAGGATCGGGACCCTGTGTAGGTTGAGGTGGTGGTGTGTAAGGTGGTTTTTGGTAGTTGGGTGGAGGTGGTTGGTAGTTTTTGTGGGGAGGGATGTAGGGTTGGTTTTGCGTAGGTGGGGGAGTCGGGTTTAACACATTTTGGTTACGATAGGACAAGAGCGAACGATCGTAACCGGGTTGGTTTTGGTAAGGCGGGTTACGAGGAAAAGACCGATAAGCGTAGACACGCTCGTTGGGTGCAAAGATACCCGACGAATACCCCAAATCGTGCCCCATAACAGCATTTACATGGGCACTGGAAGAACTCCCACCATTCATCCTACTAATCTGCGCCGTCAGCGCAGCAACCTGACTCGTGAGCGCACTAATACTCTCCTTATCATGGTCATTATGAGCAGACCGTGAATTTCCCCGTGGTTTACCAAACTGAGACGAGTGGATCGCCATCTCCTCAATCAAACCCCACGCCTTATCATCATCGACGTTATTAGCAAAACGTCCTTCTGCAGCTGAATCAAGGATAGCCCGACTCTCCTCATATAACCCATTGTAGAATGTCATAATCACAAGCCAAGTATTAAGCCCATGGTGAGGACAATCGCGGATGAGCTTCTTGTACCGCTCCCAAGCTTCAGCTAGAGACTCGTCAAATGTTTGCTTGAAGCCTTGAATTTGGCTCCTCATTTGATTAGTACGTTCGGGAGGGTAGAACTTAGAGTAGAACGCAAGAGCCAGACCATTCCAATCAGTGATCCCATGACTTCCTTGTCGAGGTCCGTGATCCATTCACGGGCTCGATCTTTCAATGAAAAAGGGAACAAAGATTTCCCTTATCCGGTTTTGTGTAATCCCTACCGCTTAATCGTCGAACAGTAGTCCGTGAAAATTTGCATATGCCTACCGGGATCCTCGGTTGGGTAGCCACCGAATTGATTCCGCTCCACCAAGTTTAAGAAGGCGGGGCGAATCTCGAAGTTGCCCTGTAGCGTCTCGGGCATTGTGAATCCTGCCGGAATGGATTCCGGCTTAGGCACCGAGTGACTAGAAAGTTTAGGCATTGTCACTGGCGGTGGAGAAACTGGAGGAGTGTCCTCTTCTTAGGACGTTTGCGTAGCACTAGACGACGCTTCCTCAATATCAATAACACGAATAGCTTGTCTCACAGAATCGTGTGTAGCGCTGCTCGCTCAGTTCAAAGGGGACTATAGTCCGAGGTGACCTGTGCCTAAACAACACTTACAATCTAACGATAAGAAACGGTCTCAAGGAACTAGGTTCCTTGAGACAAGAGAGAAAAACCTAACTAAAAACTAAGCAAAAACAATAACTAGCTAACCGTCTCCCTGTGGCGCCAAAATTGATGAGGGTAAAGTCGTGTCTCCTCAATCAAAATAAACCTAAAGACTACTAACTAGGTAGCTAGTGGCAGTAGGGTCGAGATCCAAAGAGAAATGGAGTAGTCAAGCAAACGCTGGGGTAGGAAAGGTGAATCTCAAGGCATCAAGCGGAGTGGGCTGAAGTATAAACTAAGGGTGGGCTAAATTAAACGTTTAGAGGACGATAATGGAGGAATCTAGGGTCACGAGTTCACGATGATTTCACCTAAGGCTAGCACCTAAAAGGATACTAATGGTGGTTTGTGTTAATGGTTTAGGACAAGTCCTCTCGGATCAAAGTCAAACCTAAAGCTCAACTAATCTGCTCTTGCTACTTATTAGTTTCGCTCTACTAACTCTCACGCAAGGCTCACCTTAACCCGGCTTTCGATCTTAGGTTTAGGCTTCCTAGGTCAACACAATCGATCGTGGCCTTTGATCAATTGAATGGGGAATTAGGGCACGAGGTTAGATTAACAACAAGCAACCAAAAGATAACCAATTGAAATTAAACCAAAGAATCAATCATCGATCCCCTTAAAACCCTAGGATGGGATTAGCTACGCATAATTAGGGATGAATTCAAAGCAATGCAACAACAATAATAAGACATAATGAATGAAAAGCAATTGAAATCAAATATTGAAATAAATCAAGTACTAACGGTTACAATCAAATCAATCCTCAAACTATACTAGAGATGATAAAGAAAACTGAAAATAAACCTGGAGTAATTCTGGAGAATTCAAGTAAAGATCGAAACTTGCAAGAATAAAATCAATCTAAACCTAAGAGTTATGAGAGAGTTTAAAGGAGAGAAAAACTATTCTAAACTAAAGCAGAGAAATATAATAAAAAGCATACTCAAAACCCTAACTTCCAATTGTATTTATAGTGTAACACCCCGACTTTTTCCCTTTTATTTAAATAATTCAATTCGTTAAATTCGTATTTCATTTCTCTTGATTTTGTTATTTTTGGCTCGAGAAATAAGCGAAATCGTAGTCGGGACTTAAAAACGATGCCATTTCCTCATACGAACTCCGAATCAGGCGATTCAAAAGGCTAAACTGCGTATTTTTTCGACGCCGTCGCAACTGCCAAATTTTCAACTTGAACCGATCGGTTCAGGTCCGAACCGATCGGTTCAGGGGGTGGAACCGATCGGTTCAGTGGGTGGAACCGATCGGTTCAGTGTGAACCGATAGGTTCTTAGCACGTCAGAAGTTTCCAGCAACTTTAAGCCTTGATTCAACTATCCGGAACCTATAGGTTTGCTCGGAACCTATAGGTTTGACGTCCCATCTTGTCGTATGACTTCCAAATCGACTCTCGGGCTTCGTCTTGACTTCACGATACTTGATAATGCTCCATTTGACTCAGGTTTTAGCTCAGGACCGCCAAAACCTGCAAAATACACACGAGGAACAACAAGATCGCAAAGATAAAGCATATAGCTCCTAAATCAACCATGAAATCGAGCAAACGTGAGCTAAATGCAACTAACACGGGGCATAAAAGCTATATAAATAACGTGTATCAAACTCCCCAAACCAAACCTTTGCTTGTCCTCAAGCAAACAAATCGGAGAAAATCAAAGCGTAGCTAGTTAATCACGTTAGCATCTCAAGTGGACGACCTATGCACATAAACCTACGACCATAGTCTATTTCACCGAAAATAGAGCACAAGTCTCAACCATTCACAACACATCATAATGCTAGCTTCTAACGCTTCGCAAAAATTAAACTAACGACAATTGATTCGAGCAAGGCCAACCGAAAGGCAGACCACTTCCATCATACCATTCTTACCACATCATACCATTTTTCTCTTTTCTTTTCTTTTCTCTTTTTTTTCCTTTTCGCGCAATGTGGAGCATCCCCCGTATGTAGTACCGTTTAGCTTGACGTTCACTCGGTAAAAATCGAGCTCGGGTACAAATATATCCTTAAGGGTTACATCATTGGTCATACTCCTGGCCGCAACCAAATTCATGGCCACTGTGGTTACTCAAATCAATGAGTCCCTCCGAGAGCATCAAGCATTGCTCCATCATTAAATGATCGGTCCAAACAAACCACATTCCAACATTGCAAACTTTCCACAAGCCAATTGCCACGCAAGAATACCAAATATCGAAAGTAAAAGGAACGAAAAGCGATAAGAATTAAGCAAACACAAGTGAGCTAGTGTTTGAGACTCGCAATCTATGAACAGGAACAAACATATAGTGCAAGCTACGACGATAGAAAGTCGACTTGGAGATACTAAAGATCAAAACAGCACACTAATCAATTCTCCAAACTTGACAATTCAAAGCGAAAAAGGTTTGGAAACGCAAAAATTTTTAAAATTAAGCACACAAAATGCAAAATGCAAAGCAATAAGCGAAAGTGCTTTCCTCCCCAAACCGTAATCACACATTGCCCTCAATGTGAAAAACAGCATAACCACAAGCAGAAAAGGACACATAAAAGATGGGGGTAGGAAAAGCAAAGCGAGTAAACGAGGGAAAAAGGAGTAAAGAAAGCTCACATTATCAAGCTGGAGCTCCCCCAAACCGAAGCGAAGCATGGGGTGCGGCTTACGCTCCACGAATTTGCATTCATTTCACCCACTATAAAGTGCTTCGGAATAGCACGCGAGAAAAAGTAGGCCGAATCAGCAGGGTCCGGCCAAGGCCGTCAGTGAGGCCTGTCTCAAAAATACCAAGGACGCAGAGTCCTCAAGTACCTGCAAGCTAAAATAAATATAAATCCTCGCTCCTCACGCTACCATAAAAGCAAACTAATAAAATGTCAAAGTCAAAAACAAACCAAACCAAAGCAAAGTACAACAAATTACAACGTCATCGGGTTGCCTCCCGGAAAGCGCTGGTTTATAATGGTCCCGCACGACCGTCGTCAAAACGCATCATCAAGTCAAATTTGGCCAAGGACGTTGGCCACTTGCAGCAGCTTCACTTGGCGAAACAGCATCCATTCGCCAAAGAACTCGATCTCCACGAGGAAGAGCAGCATAATCCATCACGCAAGGTATTCCGTCGCGAAATGGCTCTCCAAAACAGCTCCGGGCGCCGCGCACCTCAGACCGTGGGTCTCCACCTCCATCACCCGGGTCATAGACATCCGCCTGGTGAGCCTGCTCCCAAACCAGGATGACAGCCACCCTGCGTAAGACCTGCACATGAAACAACAGTAGAAACAACCTCCAAAGGGTCTCCAATAGAGTGAGACGGAGGGGCAAGGTCAATAGCGACCATGCACTCAGCCGCATAGGCACGGGAAGACTAGACTTAGTATAGGTCAACCGCTCACCTCCCACCGAGAACGTAAGTGTCTTGTTCCCAACATCTATGATCGCACCAAAGAAGTGTGCGTAAAAGGTCTCCCTAAAATGATCGGGATGTGGGGGTCCTCGGGAATGTCTAAGACAACAAAATCAACAGGGATATAAAACTTCCCTACCTTAACCGGGACGTCCTCTAGGATACCTAAAGGTCTCTGGAGACTACGGTCGGCCATCTGCAAAGTCATGGAGGTAACTCCTAACTTGGTCATGTTCAATTTCTTGCAGATGGAATAAGGAAGTATACTCACACTAGCCCCAAGATCGCATAAGGCATTCTGAACCACATACTTCCCTATAGAGCAAGGGATAGAAAAGGTTCCGGGGTCACTCAGCTTAGGAGGCGAACTACCCTGCAATAAGGCACTACCCTCCCCTACAAAAGACACCGTCTCGTCAAGATTAATCGACCGCTTCTTTGATATGACCTCTTTAAGAAACTTAGCATACGCAGGAATCTGTTTAACCAAATCAATAAAGGGAAGGTTTACCTGCAAAGTTTTGAGGATCTCAAAGAACCTGTCAAGCTTGGGGTCCACTGTAGCCGGACGTACACGACCTGGAAAAGGGAGCCTGATCTGGATCGGGGGCGGGGAAGCAGTAGCAGGAGCATCACACGGCTTGGCCTTGTTGTCGGCCTCACTCTTCTCCTCGTCCTCCGGATGCTTCGGGGCATCGTAAACTGTACCACTACGCAAAGTAATAGCACATGCTGTATCATGAGGAGGGTTAGGAGGATTACCTTGGGGTGGCAGGGTACCCGGTTGACGCGAGGCTTGCGAAGCGGCGAGCTGCGCCACTTGATTCTCTAGCAATTTGATCGCGGCGTCCTTAGCTTGCCCGTCCTTTTGCATCTGCTGCAACATCATCTCTTGTGACTTCGCGACGCCATCGCCACCGCGACATCTGCATCATCATGGCCTTCCTTTCGGCCATAGGATCGGGGCCCTGGGTAGGTTGAGGTGGTGGTGTGTAAGGTGGTTTTTGGTAGTTGGGTGGAGGTGGTTGGTAGTTTTTGTGGGGAGGGATGTAGGGTTGGTTTTGCGTAGGTGGGGGAGTCGGGTTTAACACATTTTGGTTACGATAGGACAAGAGCGAACGATCGTAACCGGGTTGGTTTTGGTAAGGCAGGTTCTGAGGAAAAGACTGATAAGCGTAGACCTGCTCGTTGCGTGCAGGATACCCCGCCGAATACCCCGAATCGTGCCCCATAACAGCATTTACATGGGCACTGGAAGAACTCCCACCATTCATCCTACTAATCTGCGCCGTCAGCGCAGCAACCTGACTCGTGAGCGCACTAATACTCTCCTTATCACGGTCATTATGAGCAGACCGTGAATTTCCCCGTGGTTTACCAAACTGAGACGAGTGGATCGCCATCTCCTCAATCAAACCCCACGCCTTATCATCATCGACGTTATTAGCAAAACGTCCTTCTGCAGCTGAATCAAGGATAGCCCGACTCTCCTCATATAACCCATTGTAGAATGTCATAATCACAAGCCAAGTATTAAGCCCATGGTGAGGACAATCGCGGATGAGCTTCTTGTACCGCTCCCAAGCTTCAGCTAGAGACTCGTCAAATGTTTGCTTGAAGCCTTGAATTTGGCTCCTCATTTGATTAGTACGTTCGGGAGGGTAGAACTTAGAGTAGAACGCAAGAGCAAGACCATTCCAATCAGTGATCATGACTTCCTTGTCGAGGTCCGTGATCCATTCACGGGCTCGATCTTTCAATGAAAAAGGGAACAAAGATTTCCCTTATCCGGTTTTGTGTAATCCCGCCCGCTTAATCGCTTAACAAGAGTCCGTGAAAATTTGCATATGCCTACCGGGATCCTCGGTTGGGTAGCCACCGAATTGATTCCGCTCCACCAAGTTTAAGAAGGCGGGCGAATCTCGGTTGCCCTGTAGCGTCTCGGGCATTGTGAATCCTGCCGGAATGGATTCCGGCTTAGGCACCGAGTGACTAGAAAGTTTCGGCATTGTCACTGGCGGTGGAGAAACTGGAGGTGTGTCCTCTTCGCAGGACGATTGCGTAGCACTAGACGACGCTTCCTCAATATCAATAACACGAATAGCTTGTCTGCGTAACCTGTGTAGCGCTCGTTCTGGCTCAGGTTCAAAGGGGACTATAGTCCGAGGTGACCTGTGCATAAACAACACTTACAAGCAAACGATAAGAAACGGTCTCAAGGAACTAGGTTCCTTGAGACAAGAGAGAAAAACCTAACTAAAAACTAAGCAAAAACAATAACTAGCTAACCGTCTCCCCGGCAACGGCGCCAAAATTGATGAGGGTAAAGTCGTGTCTCCTCAATCAAAATAAACCTAAAGACTACTAACTAGGTAGCTAGTGGCAGTAGGGTCGAGATCCACAGGGAGATGGAGTAGTCAAGGAAATGCTCGGCTAGGAAAGGTCAATCTCAAGGTATGAAAAGGATTGGGTTGAACTATAAACTAAGGGTAGACTAAATTAAAGGTTTAGAGGACGATAATGGAGGAATCTAGGGTCACAGGTTCACGATGATTTCACCTAAGGCTAGCACTGAAAAGGATACTAATGGTGGTTTGTGTTAATGGTTTAGGACAAGTCCTCTCGGATCAAAGTCAAACCTAAAGCTCAACTAACGGGCTCTCGCTACTTATTAGTTTCGCTCTACTAACTCTCACGCAAGGCTCACCTTAACCCGGCTTTCGATCTTAGGTTTAGGCTTCCTAGGTCAACACAATCGATCGTGGCCTTTGATCAATTGAATGAGGAATTAGGGCACGAGGTTAGATTAACAACAAGCAACCAAAAGATAACCAATTCGTAAATTAAACCAAAGAATCAATCATCGATCCTTAAAACCCTAGGATGGGATTAGCTACGCATAATTAGGGATGAATTCAAAGCAATGCAACAACAATAATAAGACATAATGAATGAAAAGCAATTGAAATCAAATATTGAAATAAATCAAGTACTACTTGATTTACAATCAAATCAATCCTCAAACTATACTAGAGATGATAAAGAAAGCGAAAATAAACCTGGAGTAATTCTGGAGCATTCAAGTAAAGATCGAAACTTGCAAGAATAAAATCAATCTAAACCTAAGAGTTATGAGAGAGTTTAAAGGAGAGAAAAACTATTCTAAACTAAAGCAGAGAAATATAATAAAAGCATACTCAAAACCCTAACTTCCAATTGTATTTATAGTGTAACACCCCGACTTTTTCCCTTTTATTTAAATAATTCAATTCGTTAAATTCGTATTTCATTTCTCTTGATTTTGTTATTTTTGGCTCGAGAAATAAGCGAAATCGTAGTCGGGACTTAAAAACGATGCCATTTCCTCATACGAACTCCGAATCAGGCGATTCAAAAGGCTAAACTGCGTATTTTTTCGACGCCGTCGCAACTGCCAAATTTTCAACTTGAACCGATCGGTTCAGGTCCGAACCGATCGGTTCAGGGGGTGGAACCGATCGGTTCAGTGGGTGGAACCGATCGGTTCAGTGTGAACCGATAGGTTCTTAGCACGTCAGAAGTTTCCAGCAACTTTAAGCCTTGATTCAACTATCCGGAACCTATAGGTTTGCTCGGAACCTATAGGTTTGACGTCCCATCTTGTCGTATGACTTCCGAATCGACTCTCGGGCTTCGTCTTGACTTCACGATACTTGATAATGCTCCATTTGACTCAGGTTTTAGCTCAGGACCGCCAAAACCTGCAAAATACACACGAGGAACAACAGTATCGCAGTATAAAGCATATAGCTCCTAAATCAACCATGAAATCGAGCAAACGTGAGCTAAATGCAACTAACACGGGGGCATAAAAGCTATATAAATAACGTGTATCAAACTCCCCCAAACCAAACCTTTGCTTGTCCTCAAGCAAACAGCGTCGGAGAAAATCAAAGCGTAGCTAGTTAATCACGTTAGCATCTCGAAGTGGACGACCTATGCACATAAACCTACGACCATAGTCTATTTCACCGAAAATAGAGCACAAGTCTCAACCATTCACAACACATCATAATGCTAGCTTCTAACGCTTTCGCAAAAATTAAACTAACGACAATTGGATTCGAGCAAGGCCAACCGAGCAGACCACTTCCATCATACCATTCTTACCACATCATACCATTTTTCTCTTTTCTTTTCTTTTCTCTTTTTTTCCTTTTCGCGCAATGTGGAGCATCCCTCGTATGTAGTACCGTTTAGCTTGACGTTCACTCGGTAAAAATCGAGCTCGGGTACACATATTTCCTTAAGGGTTACATCATTGCTCATACTCTCGGTCGCAACCAAATTCATGGCCACTGTGGTTACTCAAATCAATGAGTCCCCTCCGAGAGCATCGAAGCATTGCTCCATCATTAAATGATCGGTCCAAACAAACCACATTCCAACATTCCAAACTTTCCATAAGCCAATTGCCTCGCAAGAATACCAAATATCGAAAGTAAAAGGAACGAAAAGCGATAAGAATTAAGCAAACACAAGTGAGCTAGTGTTTGAGACTCGTAATCTATGAACAGGAAACAAACATATAGTGCAAGCTACGACGATAGAAAGTCGACTTGGAGATACTAAAGATCAAAACAGCACACTAATCAATTCTCCAAACTTGACAATTCAAAGCGAAAAAGGTTTGGAAACGCAAAAATTTTTAAAATTAAGCACACAAAATGGAAAATGCAAAGCAATAAGCGCGAAAGTGCTTTCCTCCCCCAAACCAGAATCACACATTGCCCTCAATGTGGAAAACAGCATAACCACAAGCAGAAAAGGACACATAAAAGATGGGGGTAGGAAAAGCAAAGCGAGTAAACGAGGGAAAAAGGAGTAAAGAAAGCTCACATTATCAAGTTGGAGCTCCCCCAAACCGAAGCGAAGCATGGAGTGCGGCTTACGATCCACGAATATGCATTCATTTCAGTCCAGCTATAAAGTGCTTCGGAATAGCACGCGAGAAAAAGTAGGCCGAATCAGCAGGGTCCGGCCAAGGCCGTCAGTGAGGCCTGTCTCAAAAATACCAAGGACGCAGAGTCCTCAAGTACCTGCATGCTAAATTAAATATAAATCCCTCGTTCCTCACGCGCTCATAAAAGCAAACTAATAAAATGTCAAAGTCAAAAACAAACCAAACCAAAGCAAAGTACAACAAATTACAACGTCATCGGGTTGCCTCCCGGAAAGCGCTGGTTTATAATGGTCCCGCACGACCGTCGTCAAAACGCATCATCAAGTCAAATTTGGCCAAGGACGTTGGCCACTTGCAGCAGCTTCACTTGGCGAAACAGCATCCGTTCGCCAAAGAACTCGATCTCCACGAGGAAGAGCAGCATAATCCATCACGCAAGGTATTCCGTCGCGAAATGGCTCTCCAAAACAGCTCCGGGCGCCGCGCACCTCAGACCGTGGGTCTCCACCTCCATCACCCGGATCATAGACATCCGCCCTGGTGAGCTTCCGTTCCCCCAAACCAGGATGACAGCCACCCTGCGTAAGACCTGCACATGAAACAACAGAAGAAACAACCTCCAAAGGGTCTCCAATAGAGTGAGACGGAGGGGCAAGGTCAATAGCAGCCACAGACTCAGGCTGCATAGGGGCACGGGGAAGACTAGACTTAGTATAGGTCAACTGCTCACCTCCCACCGAGAACGTAAGTGTCTTGTTCCCAACATCTATGACTGCACCAGCAGTGTGCAGAAAAGGTCTCCCTAAAATGATCGGGATGTGGGGGTCCTCGGGAATGTCTAAGACAACAAAATCAACAGGGATATAAAACTTCCCTACCTTAACCGGGACGTCCTCTAGGATACCTAAAGGTCTCTGGAGACTACGGTCGGCCATCTGCAAAGTCATGGAGGTAACTCCTAACTTGGTCATGTTCAATTTCTTGCAGATGGAATAAGGAAGTATACTCACACTAGCCCCAAGATCGCATAAGGCATTCTGAACCACATACTTCCCTATAGAGCAAGGGATAGAAAAGGTTCCGGGGTCACTCAGCTTAGGAGGCGAACTACCCTGCAATAAGGCACTACCCTCCCCTACAAAAGACACGGTCTCGGTCGCATTAATCGACCGCTTCTTTGATATGACCTCTTTAAGAAACTTAGCATACGCAGGAATCTGTTTAACCAAATCAATAAAGGGAAGGTTTACCTGCAAAGTTTTGAGGATCTCAAAGAACCTGTCAAGCTTGGGGTCCACTGTAGCCGGACGTACACGACCTGGAAAAGGGAGCCTGATCTGGATCGGGGGCGGGGAAGCAGTAGCAGGAGCATCACACGGCTTGGCCTTGTTGTCGGCCTCACTCTTCTCCTCGTCCTCCGGATGCTTCGGGGCATCGTAAACTGTACCACTACGCAAAGTAATAGCACATGCTGTATCATGAGGAGGGTTAGGAGGATTACCTTGGGGTGGCAGGGTACCCGGTTGACGCGAGGCTTGCGAAGCGGCGAGCTGCGCCACTTGATTCTCTAGCAATTTGATCGCGGCGTCCTTAGCTTGCCCGTCCTTTTGCATCTGCTGCAACATCATCTCTTGTGACTTCTGCACGGCCATCGTCACCTGCGACATCTGCATCATCATGGCCTTCATTTCGGCCATAGGATCGGGACCCTGTGTAGGTTGAGGTGGTGGTGTGTAAGGTGGTTTTTGGTAGTTGGGTGGAGGTGGTTGGTAGTTTTTGTGGGGAGGGATGTAGGGTTGGTTTTGCGTAGGTGGGGGAGTCGGGTTTAACACATTTTGGTTACGATAGGACAAGAGCGAACGATCGTAACCGGGTTGGTTTTGGTAAGGCAGGTTCTGAGGAAAAGACTGATAAGCGTAGACCTGCTCGTTGGGTGCAGCATACCCCGACGAATACCCCAAATCGTGCCCCATAACAGCATTTACATGGGCACTGGAAGAACTCCCACCATTCATCCTACTAATCTGCGCCGTCAGCGCAGCAACCTGACTCGTGAGCGCACTAATACTCTCCTTATCACGGTCATTATGAGCAGACCGTGAATTTCCCCGTGGTTTACCAAACTGAGACGAGTGGATCGCCATCTCCTCAATCAAACCCCACGCCTTATCATCATCGACGTTATTAGCAAAACGTCCTTCTGCAGCTGAATCAAGGATAGCCCGACTCTCCTCATATAACCCATTGTAGAATGTCATAATCACAAGCCAAGTATTAAGCCCATGGTGAGGACAATCGCGGATGAGCTTCTTGTACCGCTCCCAAGCTTCAGCTAGAGACTCGTCAAATGTTTGCTTGAAGCCTTGAATTTGGCTCCTCATTTGATTAGTACGTTCGGGAGGGTAGAACTTAGAGTAGAACGCAAGAGCAAGACCATTCCAATCAGTGATCCCCGCAGCTTCCTTGTCGAGGTCCGTGATCCATTCACGGGCTCGATCTTTCAATGAAAAAGGGAACAGCATTTCCCTTATCTGGTTTTGTGTAATCCCGGCCTGCTTAATCGTCGAACAGTAGTCCGTGAAAATTTGCATATGCCTACCGGGATCCTCGGTTGGGTAGCCACCGAATTGATTCCGCTCCACCAAGTTTAAGAAGGCGGGGCGAATCTCGAAGTTGCCCTGTAGCGTCTCGGGCATTGTGAATCCTGCCGGAATGGATTCCGGCTTAGGCACCGAGTGACTAGAAAGTTTAGGCATTGTCACTGGCGGTGGAGAAACTGGAGGAGTGTCCTCTTCGTAGGACGATTGCGTAGCACTAGACGACGCTTCCTCAATATCAATAACACGAATAGCTTGTCTGCGTAACCTGTGTAGCGCTCGTTCTGGCTCAGGTTCAAAGGGGACTATAGTCCGAGGTGACCTGTGCATAAACAACACTTACAAGCAAACGATAAGAAACGGTCTCAAGGAACTAGGTTCCTTGAGACAAGAGAGAAAAACCTAACTAAAAACTAAGCAAAAACAATAACTAGCTAACCGTCTCCCCGGCAACGGCGCCAAAATTGATGAGGGTAAAGTCGTGTCTCCTCAATCAAAATAAACCTAAAGACTACTAACTAGGTAGCTAGTGGCAGTAGGGTCGAGATCCACAGGGAGATGGAGTAGTCAAGGAAATGCTCGGCTAGGAAAGGTCAATCTCAAGGTATGAAAAGGATTGGGTTGAACTATAAACTAAGGGTAGACTAAATTAAAGGTTTAGAGGACGATAATGGAGGAATCTAGGGTCACAGGTTCACGATGATTTCACCTAAGGCTAGCACTGAAAAGGATACTAATGGTGGTTTGTGTTAATGGTTTAGGACAAGTCCTCTCGGATCAAAGTCAAACCTAAAGCTCAACTAACGGGCTCTCGCTACTTATTAGTTTCGCTCTACTAACTCTCACGCAAGGCTCACCTTAACCCGGCTTTCGATCTTAGGTTTAGGCTTCCTAGGTCAACACAATCGATCGTGGCCTTTGATCAATTGAATGAGGAATTAGGGCACGAGGTTAGATTAACAACAAGCAACCAAAAGATAACCAATTCAGAAATTAAACCAAAGAATCAATCATCGATCCCCTTAAAACCCTAGGATGGGATTAGCTACGCATAATTAGGGATGAATTCAAAGCAATGCAACAACAATAATAAGACATAATGAATGAAAAGCAATTGAAATCAAATATTGAAATAAATCAAGTACTAACGGTTACAATCAAATCAATCCTCAAACTATACTAGAGATGATAAAGAAAACTGAAAATAAACCTGGAGTAATTCTGGAGAATTCAAGTAAAGATCGAAACTTGCAAGAATAAAATCAATCTAAACCTAAGAGTTATGAGAGAGTTTAAAGGAGAGAAAAACTATTCTAAACTAAAGCAGAGAAATATAATAAAAAGCATACTCAAAACCCTAACTTCCAATTGTATTTATAGTGTAACACCCCGACTTTTTCCCTTTTATTTAAATAATTCAATTCGTTAAATTCGTATTTCATTTCTCTTGATTTTGTTATTTTTGGCTCGAGAAATAAGCGAAATCGTAGTCGGGACTTAAAAACGATGCCATTTCCTCATACGAACTCCGAATCAGGCGATTCAAAAGGCTAAACTGCGTATTTTTTCGACGCCGTCGCAACTGCCAAATTTTCAACTTGAACCGATCGGTTCAGGTCCGAACCGATCGGTTCAGGGGGTGGAACCGATCGGTTCAGTGGGTGGAACCGATCGGTTCAGTGTGAACCGATAGGTTCTTAGCACGTCAGAAGTTTCCAGCAACTTTAAGCCTTGATTCAACTATCCGGAACCTATAGGTTTGCTCGGAACCTATAGGTTTGACGTCCCATCTTGTCGTATGACTTCGGATGCGACTTTCGGCCTACGTCTTGACTTCACGATACTTGATAATGCTCCATTTGACTCAGGTTTTAGCTCAGGACCGCCAAAACTCGCAAAATACACACGAGGAACAACAAGATCGCAAAGATAAAGCATATAGCTCCTAAATCAACCATGAAATCGAGCAAACGTGAGCTAAATGCAACTAACACGGGGCATAAAAGCTATATAAATAACGTGTATCAAACTCCCCAAACCAAACCTTTGCTTGTCCTCAAGCAAACAAAGCGGAGAAAATCAAAGCGTAGCTAGTTAATCACGTTAGCATCTCAAGTGGGCGACCTATGCACATAAACCTACGACCATAGTCTATTTCACGAAAATAGAGCACAAGTCTCAACCATTCACAACACATCATAATGCTAGCTTCTAACGCTTTCGCAAAAATTAAACTAACGACAATTGGATTCGAGCAAGGCCAACCGGCGCACCACTTCCATCATACCATTCTTACCACATCATACCATTTTTCTCTTTTCTTTTCTTTTCTCTTTTTTTCCTTTTCGCGCAATGTGGAGCATCCCTCGTATGTAGTACCGTTTAGCTTGACGTTCACTCGGTAAAAATCGAGCTCGGGTACACATATTTCCTTAAGGGTTACATCATTGCTCATACTCTCGGTCGCAACCAAATTCATGGCCACTGTGGTTACTCAAATCAATGAGTCCCCTCCGAGAGCATCGAAGCATTGCTCCAACAAATAAATAACTTTCCAATCAAACCGCAAACCAACAAACCAAGCATACCATAAGCCAATGCCTCGCAAGAATACCAATATCGAAAGTAAAAGAAACGAAAAGCGATAAGAATTAAGCAAATACAAGCGGGTTAGTGTTTGAGGCTCACAATCTATTAATAGGAAACAAACATACAGTGCAAGCTACGACGATGGATTTTCAACTCGGAGATGTCAAAGATCAAAATAAAGACACTAATCAATTCACCAAACTTGGCAATTCATGCCGAAAAAGGTTTGGAAATGACAAAAATTTTAATTTTTTTGGATTTTTCAATAAAGCACACAAAAAGGAGAATGTAAATAAATAAGCGCACACAAAAAGGAAAATGCAAATAAATAAGCGCGAAAGAGCTTTCCTCCCCCAAACCAGAATCACACATTGTCCTCAATGTGGAAAACAGCACAACCACAAGTAGAGAAGGACAAATAAAAGACGGGGGAAGGGAAAGAAAAGCGAGGAAACGAGGAAAAAGGAGTAAAGAAAGCTCACATTATCAAGTTGGAGCTCCCCCAAACCGAAGCAAAGCATGGAGTGCGGCTTATGATCCACGTATATGCGTCCATTTCAGTCCAGCTATAAAGTGCTTCGGAATAGCACGCGAGAAAAAGTAGGCCGAATCAGCAGGGGACCGGCCAAGGCCTTCAGTGAGACCTGTCTCAAAAATACTAAGGACGCAGAGTCCTCAAGTACCTGCATGCTAAATCAACTATAAATCCCTCGTCCTCACGCGCTCAAAAGAAAAGTCTAAAATGTCAACCAAAACAAACAAACCAAAGCAAAGTGAAGTACAACAAATTACAAAATGTCAACGGGTTGCCTCCCGGAAAGCGCTGGTTTCTAATGGTCCCGCACGACCGTCTTGAAACGCATCGAATCATGTGAAATTGGGCCAAGGACGTTGGCCACTAGCAACAGCTTCATTTGGCGAAATAGCATCTGTTCGCCACAAAACTCGATCTCCACGAGGAAGAGCAGCATAATCCATAACGCAAGGTATTCCATCGCGAAATGGCTCTCCATAACAGCTCCGTGCGCCGCGCACCTCAGACCGTGGGTCTCCTCCTCCATCCCCAGGATCGTAGACATCCGCCTTTGCGACCCTCCGCTCCCCCAAACCAGGATCGTAGCCAACCGGCGTAGGACCTGCACATGAAAAAGCAGAAGAAACAACCTTCAAAGAGTCTCTAGTATAGTGAGACGGAGGGGCAAGGTCAATAGCAGCCACAGACTCAGGATGCATAGGGGAGCGGGGAAGACTAGACTTAGTGTAGGTTAACTTCTCACCTCCCACCGAGAATGTCAAGGTCTTATTCCCCACATCGATTACAGCTCCTGCAGTATGCAGGAAAGGTCTCCCTAGAATGATCGGGATGTGGGAGTCCTCAGGAATGTCCAAGACAACAAAGTCGACCGGGATATAGAACTTACCTACCTTAACCGGAACGTCCTCTAGGATACCTAAGGGTCTCTGGACACTACGGTCGGCCATCTGCAACGTCATGGAGGTAACTCCTAACTTAGTCATGTTCAATTTCTTGCAGATGGAGTAGGGAATGATGCTCACACTAGCCCCTAGGTCGCATAAGGCGTTCTGCACGACATACTTCCCTATAGAACAAGGGATAGAAAAGGTCCCAGGGTCACTCAGCTTTGGGGGTAAACTACCCTGCAAAAGAGCACTCCCCTTCCCCACGAAAGACACAGACTCAATTTCATTAAGCGAACGCTTCTTAGTTATGACCTCCTTAAGAAACTTAGCGTAGGCAGGAATCTGTTTAACTAGATCAATAAATGGAATATTTACCTGCAAAGTTTTGAGGATCTCAAAGAACCTGTCTAGCTTGGGGTCTACGGTAGCCGGACGTACACGGCTCGGAAATGGGAGCTTGATCTGTATCGGCGGCGAAGGAGTAGCAACAGGGGTACCAGAACGAATACCCGAACCATCCTTAACAGCAACATCACACGGTTTGACCGTGTGGTTTGTCCCACTCTTCTCCTCATCCTCCGGATGCTTTGGGCCATCATAAACTATACCACTACGCAAAGTAATAGCACATGCTGTATCGTGAGGTGGGTTAGGAGGATTACCTTGGGAGGGTAGGGTACCCGGCTGTCGTGACGCTTGCGAAGCGGCGAGCTGCGCCACCTGATTCTCCAACAATTTAATCGCAGCGTCCTTAGCTTGGCCATCCTTTTGCATCTGCTGCAACATCATCTCTTGTGACTTACGTGACGGCCATCGTCACCTGTGACATTTGCACCATCATGGCCTTCATTTCGGCCATAGGATCGGGGCCCTGTGTAGGTTGAGGTGGTGGTGTGTAGGGTGGTTTTTGGTAATTGGGTGGTGGTTGGTAGTTCTTGTGGGGAGGGATATATGGGGTGTTTTGTGGAGGTGGAGTAGTCGGGTTTAGCACGTTTTGGTTACGATAAGATAAAAGCGAGCGATCGTAACCGAGTTGGTTTTGGTAGGGCAGGTTTTGAGGATAGGACTGATAAGCATAAACCAGCTCTTGGGGTGCAGCATACCCCGTAGAATAACCCATATCGTGCCCCGCGACAGCATTCACGTGGGCACCAGAAGAACCACCTCCCTGCATCATGCTAATCTGCAATCGGTAGCAAAGAACCTGACTAGTGAGCGCAGAAATACTCCCCTTATCACGGTCATCATGTGCGGACCGTGAATTACATCACAGCTTCCCGAACTGAGATGAATGCATAGCCATCTCCTCGATCAAACCCCAAGCCTTGTCATCATCGACGTTGTTAGCAAAACGTCCTTCTGCAGCTGAATCAAGGATAGTACGGCTCTCCGCATATAAGCCGTTATAAAATGTCATGATCACGAGCCAAGCGTTTAACCCGTGGTGAGGACAATCTCGGATGAGCTTCTTGTATCGCTCCCAAGATTCAGCAAATGACTCGTCGAACGTTTGCTTGAAGCCTTGAATTTGACTTCTCATTTGGTTAGTACGCTCGAGAGGGTAAAACTTGGAGTAGAAGGCAAGAGCTAACCCGTTCCAATCAGTGATACCCGCGGCCTCCTTGTTAAGGTCCGTGATCCATTCTCGCGCTCGGTCCTTCAATGAAAAAGGGAACAACATTTCCTTTATCTGGTTCTGGGTGATCCCGGCCTGCTTTATCGTAGAGCAGTAGTCGGTAAACACCTGCATGTGTCGCCCAGGATCCTCGGTGGGATAACCACCAAACTGGTTCCGCTCCACCAAAGTAAGAAAGGCGGGGCGGATCTCGAAGTTGCCCTGTAAAGTAGCGGGCATCGTGAATCCATTGGGAATGGACTCCGGTTTAGGAACCGAGTGACTGTAGAGTTTAGGCATAGTCATTGGCGGCGAAGTAGAAGTTGGAGTTAATGGAGGTGTGTCCTCTTCGTAGGACGATTGCGTTGCACTAGACTCCGCTTGCGACGCTTCCTCAAGATCAATAATTGATGTGTCATATATTTACGTACTTATAGCCCCTTGTTCACGAGCTTTCCTTTGCGTTTCATGTGCTTTTAGTTGCATTCCAGCTCCTATTTCTCTCCGTTTTGGCTCTGCTGCATTTTTGTGTCCATTTTGCAGGTACACGCGCTTATTTGGAGTATAGGAGGCTGGTCGAGAAGTTTCGGAAAGTTTCGTGAAGTTTCGTGAAGTTTAGAGGTGATTCGAGTTGGTTTCGTTGCGTTTCGGTTGCGCACGAGCCTCGTTTCAACAAATGAAGGTGTCCCGGGACCTTGGGACGGGATTTGAAACTCACATGATCATCCTAAGCCTTGTCCCTACCCCTTGGGACGACATAGGCTTCGTCCCTATGCCTTGGGACGAGAAGAAAGCAAAGAAAAACTAAGTACAAAAGAAGAACAAAAGAGGACTTGAACTGAACAACACGGGACAAGCCTATCCCGTCCGGGACAACACCACCCCGCCCGGGGGAACCCTCACCCCGCCCGGGGCAACTCTGAGACTCTTCGTTGGCTTAAAATAGATCGTCTATTTGAAGGAGCAAAACATAATATTTTTGCACGAAATTTTGACAGCATTTTCCTAACACTTTAAACTACTTTCTCTCCAAAATTTAGGGTTAGATTAATTTTCCTTCTTATATTTTCAATTCCCGACTCGAGTACGTTGTTTTAATCGTCTATTTGATTTTGTTGCTCTTGTTCTTCATCCTTGCTTTGGAATTTCTGATTGGTATTACATCATACTTGTCCCTTTTCATTATAATTTCATTATATATCGTTGTTGATCATGTCTTTCGTTATTTGCTTTGTTTTTGTATTCGTTTTCGCTATGTGTGAGTAGTTCTTCATCTAGGGAGAGAGGGTGAAGCATGGGTGATTGTTTTGGTTGATGTTTGTGATCTTGTTGAGTTAGGTTTTGTCATGTTTTGTTTAGTTTTTGCTTGATTGCTCTCGTTGATTCCTTGATCACGTTTTAGCGAGTATCTAGCACCCTTGAACTTAAGAACGAAAGCCTAGTTCTAGGGTAGGCGCGAGACTAAACATTAGGACCCTCGTTTGTAAGTTGCGAGAGCCCGCATTCGAGACCTAGAGGAGCTTAAGACCGAGAGGCCGAGCGTATCCTTAGCATGTGCGATACCTACTCATTCCGATCATCATCCTTTGCCTTGACTTACCCATTGGCTAACCCGACTCTCTAGACCTTTCTCTTATCGTTAAACCCCTATTTCCTCGCTCTAGCTCTAGTAACTCAACCTACACTCGAACCGAGACTAGAATCGTTAAAAATAACCAACATTGCAACCTTCTCCCTGTGGATACGATACCCGACTTACCCTTGCTACCCGTTAGAGTTTGTTCGGATTATTTTTGATTAGGTGACGCGACTAAGCCTATCAAATTTTGGCGCCGTTGCCGGGGAGACGGCTTTGTTTTTTGTTGTTATTTGGTTCTTTTCTCATTTGTTACTCTTTGTCTCAAGGAACCTCAATTCCTTGAGGCCGTTACTTACGTCTACACTAGTGCTTGTGTATGCCCAGGAACACTCGTACGTCTCAAAAGGGCTTGGTATTTCAGTTTGATCCGGAGCCGAACGCATTCTTGAGGCGCAAGAACTTGCTCAAAGACTTGGAAGCTATTTCCCCCTCTACTTCATCCTCTACGGAAGCTCAAATTGAACCCGAGCCTAAGAAAATGGTTAAGCTATCGGATCATTCGAGGCCGACCGCGGCTCAAGTTCCGAGAGGCAATGCTATGCCAACTATTGCCGCTAACAACTTCGAGGTGAAACCGGCCTTCATAAATTTGATCGAGCGGAGTCAATTCGGGGGGAGTCCCGGTGAAGACCCCAACCTCCACATTCAAAACTTTTGTGACTATTGCTCTACGATCAAACAAACGGGGGTCACTCAAGATCAAATTAGGGAGATGCTCTTCCCATTTTCCCTCCGAGATAAAGCCAAGCTGTGGCTTAACTCCTTGAACCGGGTTGCGCTTGCTATTGTGGATTGGAACTCGCTAGTTTTGGCATTCTACCAAAAATACTTCCCACCGGAGAAGACCGCCATGCTAAGAAGCCAAATCACGAGCTTCCGACAACGAGGAGATGAGTCCTTGTTTGATGCATGGGAACGATATAAAGACTTACAACGTCAATGCCCTCATCATGGCATGGACAAGTGGTTTATCGTTATGCAATTCTATAACGGTCTTTATAATGAGTCACGACAAGTGCTCGATTCGGCGGCGAATGGTAGGTTTGATAACATCGATGTGGAGGAGGCCATTGAAATGATTGAGGCCATGGCTATCCACAATGCGCAATATGGTAGCTCACGGAATGTTCCTCGAGTCGGTGGTATGACCGATGGTGATATGGTAGCCATGCTCAATGCAAAAATGGATGTTATGACCGCTATGATTATGAGTCAAATGCAAGCGGGTAGTAGTTCCTCAAATGCGGGGGGACAAACGGTCGCGGCGATGCACACTTCCCATGATCCAACTTGCGGGTCATGCGGCGTTTCCGGTCATTCTTCCTTAGAATGCCGAGGTATGTATCCTGTTCATGCTTATCAAACTCAACAAAACAGCCCCTACTCGAACTACTACAATGAAGGCTACAAAAACCATCCCAATTTGTCATACAAAAGCCAAAACGTCTTGAATCCTCCACCACAACAACCATACAACAATCCTTCACAAAATTTCAGCCCACAATACAATAACCAACGACCCTACAACCCTCCGGGCTTCAATCGCCCCAATTTTCAACAACCAAATGCTCCACCACCCGTGCAAGCCGCTCCGGTCCCCGACCCGATGAGCGAAATGCGTGCCATGATGATGCAAATGGCCAAAACGCAAGAAACGATGATGGCTCAAATGCAAAAGAGCGATCAAGCTAAAGACGCGGCCATCAAAATGCTTGAAACGCAAATGGCTCAACTTGCTTCTTCTAGCTCTCAAAGGAAGCCGGGTAACCTTCCATCGCAAGGCACTCAACCGCAACAACATGAGTCGATTAATGCCATCTCCTTGCGAAGCGGAACGAGCTACGATGGTCCTCCAATGCCTACGGTGGTAAGTAAGGTAGACCCTCCTCTTTCTCCAAATGATATGCATGTTTCTAGTGATGATTTTGCAGGAGCAAGCACGAATGGAGCACCACAAGGAGGGGTGCACGTGGGACCCCACTCGGCCAAGCAAGGGAGGGCCGTGGATGATGGTGGAGTGGCCGTGGGTAAGCAGCAGGCCAAGGTGGCCGAGAATGACAAGAAGGAGACGCAGCAAAAGCAAGCTAAGCCGGTTGAACCCCCAATTCAAATCAAACTACCATTCCCAAGTCGAGTGGTAAAATCTAAACTTGACTCTCAGTTCGGTAAGTTCATGGAGGTAGTCAAGGACCTCAAGGTAACGGTTCCCTTCACGGAGCTAGTCACACAAGTTCCTGCTTATGCGAAATTTTTGAAAGACATACTTACTCGCAAGAGATCGTTTAGCGAGGTTGAGGCGTAAGCTTTCTTTGCTTTGAATGCGTGGCGCTTTTGCAAAACCAGTCTCCTCCTAAGCTAAAGGATCCAGGTAGTTTCTCCATACCTTGCACGATTGGTACTGTTTCTATTTCTAACGCTCTTTGCGATTTAGGTGCAAGTGTAAGTGTCCTGCCTTACTCCGTATGCGAGAAACTCAACATGGGACCTTTAAAGGTTACGAACATCACTCTCCAGATGGCGGACCGTTCTGTCAAACGCCCTTTAGGTGTTTTGGAGGACGTTCCCGTCAAGGTCGGTAAATTTTTCATCCCTGTTGATTTTGTTGTTCTTGACATGGTCGAAGACTCCCAAATTCCTATTATATTGGGTCGACCTTTCCTGCACACTGCTGGTGCAGTCATTGACGTCAAGAACGGCAAATTGACTTTGGATGTCGGAGGTGATTCAATAACTTTTAACTTGTCAAACGCCTTAAAGCGTCCTATGTTGGAGGAGCATGTCTTTGCCTTAGATGTTGTTGATGAATGTGTGGACGAGTACTTACCTCAAGTCCTCGAGAGGGACCCTCTTGAGGCCGTGCTCTGTTGCGATATGATTGCAGGTACTCTAGGGAGGACGGAAGCGGGTAGAAGTGTGATCAAAGACAACAAGAGTGCTGCTGCGTGTGTTGCTGGCCTAGATGATGATGGCCGAGTATTTGGCGTGGATGATGATGATGGAGACGATGAGATGGATGATGGTAGTGGGATCGTTTATGACGAGGCCCACGGTTGGTGGTACTTCCCGTACCCTGCTGCGCCCCCAGTTTGATGCTGGTTTGGGGGAACGTTTTGCTTGTAAATATATTGTATGTACTTTGCTTTCTTTTGAGACTTTCTTTGCTCGTTTTATCCCCTTATTTTTAGGTCCCTGGTTGATGTGCTTTAGGACACATTGGGGACAATGTGTCGTTCGGTTTGGGGGGAGAAACGCTTTGCTTTCCGCTTTGCTTTATTTTTGCGTTTTCTTTTTCGTTTTTCGCTTTTCAAAAAATCCAAAAAATCACAAAAAATCAAAAAAAATTCAGAAAAATCCATAAAAATCAGAAAAATTCTCAAAAAAATACCAAAAATATGTATCCCGATCGTTGTTTGCGAGCTTGTTTTTACCTTTTTCTTTTCCGACATCCCTTCCCTTGTGTGCTTTGAGCTTTGGCATGATTTATATTGTTGGTTTAGCGCTTTTGGGGATGTTTAGACGTGCTTGCAGATGATGGCGTGCTTGACTTGTTTGGCTTTATCATTCATGGACTATAGCTACTTATTTTGTGAGGTTTTTAGCCTCCAGAGGCCGGTTCATCTATCCCGGTCCCCGTGCTTATATTGAGAGTAGTTCTCCTCGTGAGGTGCGTAATATCAACACGCATAAGTGTGGCCCCTATCCCGTGTTTCCCACGATTTTGTCACTTGTTATCGCATATGAGGCTTTAGTTGATTTCTTATGATTCACCTTGTCTTTGCATTGTCTTATTCCTCTCTTATATGATCCTTTTACCCTTATACACTTGAGTTTGCTAGCTACATTGCCAAATAGCCTACCCTAACCTAGCTAGTGACCGCTTTGCTTACTCTTGTGCTTGTCCGATGGGTTGTGATCATTATTATGCTGCGACTTGCTGATGTCGTTGGTTTGAGAGTGTTGGTGAATATGTGTCGGGATTGCTGTTTCCCCGACCCTTTTATGAGGTATTTTTTGCAACTAACGAAGTGTGCTCTCTTTGCTCAAGAAAAATCTGAAAAATACAAACACAATACAAAAGGAAAAAAAAGAAAAGTGTGTGCACAAAAATGAGAAAGTTGTTGTTGTTGTTACATGAGCGAGCACTTGAAATTTGTTGTCATGTTGCGTTGATGTGTAAAGGAGACCGATTTGCTGTTTCGGTCCGTTTTTCATGAGAGTTGGGTTCCGTTTTGGTTGGACGAGCACTTGAGTAGTATTTGTGGTTTCTAGCGGCTTAGCTCCACGAATCCATAACTTTTTGATCCACCTTATCACCCTTATCCTCTCTTTGGCCTTTACACCCTCATTTCCTATGTAAGCCCTCATGTTTGCTTCGTTTTTGTGACATTGTTGTGTGCGGGAATGCGAGATTTGGTCCACATTCGATTGCGGGCGTGCTTCCACTAGTCGAGTAGGTGAGTGTCATCACATATATCACCTTGTTCATCATTTGTGCTAGAGTGAAAACCGCGAAAGGTCCGTGATTTGATTGCTAAAGAGCCTAAGTCTAAGCCATGCTATTCATTCTGCGCCCTCTTGTAATTCTCATCCGTTAGCTTGCTATTTCCTTACGTCCCATGTTGTTTCGGGATCGATTGCCATTTGCTCATGCTGCTTGCGGTAAGGTGATTGTTTGGGAAGTCTTCTTATGCTCGCTTTGTCCTCTATTTTCTGTCATGCTTGGTTGCTTGAGGACAAGCAACGGTTCGGTTTGGGGGAGTTTGATGTGTCATATATTTACGTACTTATAGCCCCTTGTTCACGAGCTTTCCTTTGCGTTTCATGTGCTTTTAGTTGCATTCCAGCTCCTATTTCTCTCCGTTTTGGCTCTGCTGCGTTTTTGTGTCCATTTTGCAGGTACACGCGCTTATTTGGAGTATAGGAGGCTGGTCGAGAAGTTTCGGAAAGTTTCGTGAAGTTTCGTGAAGTTTAGAGGTGATTCGAGTTGGTTTCGTTGCGTTTCGGTTGCGCACGAGCCTCGTTTCAACAAATGAAGGTGTCCCGGGACCTTGGGACGGGATTTGAAACTCACATGATCATCCTAAGCCTTGTCCCTACCCCTTGGGACGACATAGGCTTCGTCCCTATGCCTTGGGACGAGAAGAAAGCAAAGAAAAACTAAGTACAAAAGAAGAACAAAAGAGGACTTGAACTGAACAACACGGGACAAGCCTATCCCGTCCGGGACAACACCACCCCGCCCGGGGCAACTCTGAGACTCTTCGTTGGCTTAAAATAGATCGTCTATTTGAAGGAGCAAAACATAATATTTTTGCACGAAATTTTGACAAAGATTTTCCTAACACTTTAAACTACTTTCTCTCCAAAATTTAGGGTTAGATTAATTTTCCTTCTTATATTTTCAATTCCCGACTCGAGTACGTTGTTTTAATCGTCTATTTGGTTTTGTTGCTCTTGTTCTTCATCCTTGCTTTGGAATTTCTGATTGGTATTACATCATACTTGTCCCTTTTCATTATAATTTCATTATATATCGTTGTTGATCATGTCTTTCGCTATTTTCTTTGTTTTTGTATTCGTTTTCGCTATGTGTGAGTAGTTCTTCATCTAGGGAGAGAGGGTGAAGCATGGGTGATTGTTTTGGTTGATGTTTGTGATCTTGTTGAGTTAGGTTTTGTCATGTTTTGTTTAGTTTTTGCTTGATTGCTCTCGTTGATTCCTTGATCACGTTTTAGCGAGTATCTAGCACCCTTGAACTTAAGAACGAAAACCTAGTTCTAGGGTAGGCGCGAGACTAAACATTAGGACCCTCGTTTGTAAGTTGCGAGAGCCCGCATTCGAGACCTAGAGGAGCTTAAGACCGAGAGGCCGAGCGTATCCTTAGCATGTGCGATACCTACTCATTCCGATCATCATCCTTTGCCTTGACTTACCCATTGGCTAACCCGACTCTCTAGACCTTTCTCTTATCGTTAAACCCCTATTTCCTCGCTCTAGCTCTAGTAACTCAACCTACACTCGAACCGAGACTAGAATCGTTAAAAATAACCAACATTGCAACCTTCTCCCTGTGGATACGATACCCGACTTACCCTTGCTACCCGTTAGAGTTTGTTCGGATTATTTTTGATTAGGTGACGCGACTAAGCCTATCAATAATTCGGATTGCTTGTTTGCGCAGTCGATGTAACGCTCGCTCAGGTTCAGGCTCAAAGGGAACTAAACCTGTAGGTGACCTGCGCATAAACGAAACTACACGAAAACAATGAGAACGGTCTCAAGGAACTAGGTTCCTTGGGACAAGAGAGAAAAACCTAGCTAACTACTAAGCAAAACACTAACTAGCTAACCGTCTCCCCGGCAACGACGCCAAAATTGATGAGGCTAAAGTCGCGTCACCTCAATCAAAATAAACCTAAGGTCAACTAACTGGGTAGTTAGTGGCAGTAGGGTCGAATCCTCAGAGAGATGGTGTAGTCAAAGGGATGCTTAGCTATCTAGGTCAGTCTCAAAGGGTGTGAAAATGGGTATTTTGAAGGTCTAAACTAAGAACGATAAGCAAATATGAATGAAATATGAATAAGAAGGAGATTAGGGCATCGGGTTCATGTGACATCAATTCAGAACTCAACTCAGAAGGAAATTCAATCAACTGAAATCATGCAATTGGATTAGGTTTTGGGAAACGCTCTCTCGAGTCAATTTCAACCTTAAGCAAATTTAGCGGGCTCTCGCTACGTACTAAATTCAACTTATCGATTACGCGTGAGTCTAGTTTCAATTAGGCTTTCGATCTTAAACTGAAACAACCTAAATTCAATTCAATAAAGGCGTCCCTAAATTCAATTGATAATTAAAACGCGTAGGAAGAAACCAATTGCACAAATTCAATCAACATAAACGATTAAAACATGTTCTGAATCCAAATCACAATCACCCTAAACCCTAATTGAAGAATTAGCTAGACATGGAAAGGGTAGACATAAAGCAATTGAAATAGCAAAACATGATGAAACAAACAAGAATGATTAAATTAAACCTGGAGATAATTGAAGAATTCAAAGTATCGATCTTGCGAGAATAATTAAGTCTAAACCTAAGTTTTATGAGAGTTTGAAAAAGAGAAACTAAAAACTATTCTAAAACTGAAAATATCATGTAAAGCCTAAGTGAAACCCTAACTTAGAATTGTATTTATAGGCCAACGAAATCCGGAGAAAACAAGCAGCAAAACCGATAGGTTCGAGCCAGAACCGATCGGTTTGGGGGTTGGAACCGATCGGTTCACTCCTGAACCGATAGGTTCTTAGCTTCACTTCGTTTGGCAGCAACTTTAAGCCTTGTTCTTGTACCCGGAACCTATAGGTTTGCTCTGAACCTATAGGTTTGACGTCCCAAATTGTCGTATGACTTCCGAATCGACACTCGGGCTTCGTCTTGACTTCACGATACTCGATAATGCTCCATTTGACTCAGGTTTTAGCTCAGGACCGCCAAAACCTGCAAAATACACACGAGGAACAACAGTATCGCAATATAAAGCAAATAGCTACTAAAACAATAACGTAATCGAGTAAATATGAGCTAAATGCAACTATATCGGGGGCATATAATCAATATAAATAGCATGTATCGGGAATGAATCTCCATGTACTCGAAGGTTCCTTATCTTGAGAGCGATTGCTGCTTGCAGGCCGTAAATGCAGGCTTCGTATTCTGCGGCGTTGTTTGTGACATTGAAGTCGAGCTTGATTGAGAGCGGCGTATGATCGCCATCTGGGGATATTAGGAGTATTCCTACTCCGTAGCCGCGGTAGTTTGATGCTCCGTCAAAGTATAATTGCCAGTATTCCTTTTCTACGGCAAAGATCCCTTCATCAGGGAATGACGTTGTGTCAATCATGGGCTGTTCGACGATAGCGTTTTCTGCGAGGAAGTCTGAAACTGCTTTTCCCTTGATTACTTTCAGAGGGAGCTACTTGAGTTCGTACTCGGCGAGGAGTAGGGTCCACCTGGCCATGCGCCCGTTTAGGACTGGTTTTTCAAATAGGTATTTGAGGGGGTCCATCAAGGAGTAGACTCTCGTAGTGCTGGTGAGTAGGTAGTGCCTGAGTTTTTTGGTTGCCCAGACCAACGAGAGGCAGCTTTTCTCGACTGGTTAATACCGAGTTTCGTAATCGTGAAACTTTTTGCTGATGTAGTAGATGGCTCGTTCTTCGTTGTTGACTTCTTGGGCGAGCATGGCACCCATGGCGTTTGGCGTAGTCGTTAAGTATAGCGACAGTGGCAAATCATACGTGAAGTGCGAGCGGGTGGGTTTGTAAGCAAGCTTATGACTTTGTCGAACGCTTGTTGGCAGTCATTGTCCCATTTCGTATGCTCTTCCTTCTTCAACTTTTTGAAGATTGGCTCGCAAATCATGGTGAGCTTGCTGATGAACCGGGAGATATATTGGACTTGCCCCAAGAAACTCCTTATTTCGTCGATGTTGCTCGGTGTTTTCATGCCCATTATTGCTTTGATTTTGGTTGGGTCTATTTCGATCCCGCGCTGGCTTACTATGTGACCCAGCAACTTGCCTGATGTGACCCCAAAGGTGCATTTCTGTGGGTTTAATCGCATCTTATCTTTGCCCGATTCTGGTGAAGAATTTCCGAAGGTTTGTGACGTGGTCATCCCTTTCTTTTGATTTCACGATCATGTCGTCGACGTATACCTCGACCTCCTTATGCATCATGTCGTGGAGCAAGGTGGTGGCAGTGCGTTGGTAGGTAGCGCCGGCATTTATGAGCCCAAATGGCATGACTGTGTAGCAGTATGTTCCCCAGGGGGTTACGAAAGTGGTTTTTGGCATGTCGTCTGCTGCCATTTTGATTTGGTTGTACCTTGCGTATCCATGCATGAATGACAGTAAGGCGTGGTCTGCTGTGTTGTCAATTAGGATGTCCATGTGAGGTAGTGGGAAATCATCCTTTGGGCAGGCTTTGTTCAGGTCCCGGAAGTCGGCACATACTCGTATTTTGCCGTTTTTCTTCATAACCGGTACCATATTGGAGACCCAGTCTGAGTATTCGATGACTCGGATGAACCCAGCTTGTAGTTGTTTCTCGATCTCTTCTTTGACCATGAGGGACCACTCTGGCTTGATGCGTCGGAGTTTCTGCTTGACCGGTCTGCTTCCTTGCTTGATCGGGATGCGGTGTTCAGCTATCTCACGGTCTATGCCGGGCATGTCCTTATATGACCAGGCGAAGACGTCCTTGAACTCTGCGAGGAGCTTGGTATATGTGGCCCTTTCTTCTGCGCTTAGGGGAGCCCCCAGTTGTAGTTCTCGAGGTTCTTCGGGCGTGCCTATGTTGATGGTTGTTGTGTCTTCAATGATGGGCTCCTGTTCGGGTTTTGAGACAATGCTTGCAATGTATCTATATAATGCAATGTTATTTAGTTTAAATTTATCGCAATCATTAGAAAGAGTAGATTTTAAATGAGGCAAAGAGTAACCAAAAACTTTCATGTTATTAATGTTATCAAAAGCGGTTACATTTGAAGATAGCTCAGACGAGGGAGCTTTGGACAACCTTAATGACTCTAGTTCTTTAGCTAAATTGATTACATTTGGGAGATAACCCGGGGGCTTGGTTGGGGTATAAGACTTGAAGTGGCGACGAGGGAGCTTAAATTCCGTGACGGTCTTTTTGCTGAGGGCGTTGTCTTCATCTTCGTCGGAGTCAGAATCTTCGAAGGTATAGCCTTGGCCGGTAGTAATCTTGAAAGTGCGGCCTTGTTCGTCGGTCCATTCAAGGGTTTTTGACCATCCGTCGTGTGTTTTTTCCTCGTAAGGAACGATTAGGTTAGTGGGGTTGAAGTTGGAATTGCGTATGATGTCGGAGACGAGTTCAATCCCAGCGATGGTGTATGTGGATACGTTTTTGGGAACTCTGCTAGTGCCTTCTCTGACGAAGTAGTGGTTAGGGAAGATGTGATATGGCCGCATGTGAAAATCGTGGTACTTCTTGCAATCGTTGTAAGCTTCCCAACCCTGAGAGACCTCATATGACCATGGCACATAAGACAGACCCATGGTAGGCCATTTGTTGTCGTTGTCCTTGGCGTAGAGCATAGCGATTTCCTCTTCACGCGTCATGGTGCAGATACTGAAGTCGAAGTCGAAACCACACATGTCATCGGCTGGATCGGCGTTTATTTCTGCAGTACTATTGCTTCCTTTGTGTTGTTTAAGCGTAGCACGAAAGTTTGAAGCGTCGATGGTGATAATCTCGTCACCTAAAGGCATCCTGACATTTTGATGTAGGGTTGAGGTGACGGCCTTGGTAGCGTGGATCCATGGCCTTCCTAATAGCATGTTGTAGGTTGGGGCTATGTCAATGATTTGAAATTCGGTTTCTCTCATGACTGGCCCTGTCATAATGGGAAAGGAGACGGTTCCCTTTATGCTGCGACGTGTTCCATCGTAAGCCCTGACACCATCGGTACATGGAATGAAATCATTTTCTTCAATCCTTAGTTTTTTGGCTGTTTCCAGGGGTAGGACGTTGACTGCGGATCCATTGTCGATGAGGACGACTGGCAATGTCATGCCGTGACATTCCACGTTGATGTAGAGAGGTAGATTGTGCGTGCCACCGAATGGAGGGAGGTCCTTATCCGAGAAGGTGACGGCGTTAGCCTGCCATTCGCGCGTTATGTTGCTGATGAGCTTTTCTGGAGACATTTCCGATGTCATTGGGGTGACCTGTAATGCTTGGTAAAGGGCTTCACGATGTCCTATTGAGTCCCTTAAGAGCTGCCAGATTGAAATGTCCGCCTTTGTTTTGTTGAGCTGTTTGTGGAGCGTGTCTCCGATCTCAGGCGTGGGTAAGGGTGAAGGGGTGACGCTTGGTGATGCTATTTTATTAGCTGGTGGAGCAGGCGCGGGAAGTGAGGCCGCAGAGGTAGGCGAAGTAGGCGGTGTATCCTCGTCTATGATTATTCCCTTGTTCTTCTCTTGAGCAGTCAACCTTGGCGGGGGGTTCTGGGGCTCAAGTAACTTTAGAGAAGCTTGGTATGGACGTCCAGAACGCGTTAGGTAGGCTACTTCATCGTCACTGTCCGATAGCCTGAATGGGTATTTGTGACGCAATTCGCCGTATTTGCCTGGCGGGCGACGGGGTTGAGTCTCCTCTTCGTAGGGCTCATCTTGGAGACACATGCGGATGTCATCATTGTCGGCTTCATCCTCAGAAGTATTCCAGATGCCGTTGACTTCGTGGTCACTTGGGATGATCAGATTAGAGCAGTCGATGAAGGGACGTGTCCCTATAAATATAGCGTGGTTATGCAACGGATTGAGCTGGTTTGAAGGCTTAGGGCTTGGGCTAGGCTTCACAATGGTATTGTCGTCGATCAAGTCCTGAACTATGTTCTTTAGGCGAAAACATTGCTCGGTGTCGTGCCCTTTTCCTCTGTGAAACTCGCAGTACGCGTTTTGATCCCACGACTTCGGTTTCTTGTCCGGGGGAGGCTCGCTAGTAGGTCCTATGGGTTGAAGTACGTTGCGGCTCACAAGCTTCTGTAGGGCCTTCGAGTAAGTCATGTATAGGGGGTCAAAGTTTCGTCGTGCCTTCATTGAATTGGGACCAGGGGGTGAGTATGATGCTTTTGGAGGAGGTATGGCAGGCCTTGGTGGTGTCGTAAAAACCGGTGGTGCCTCTAACGCGTCCAGTGCGTTGATGGCGTGGATGGGCTCGACTTTGGCAGTGGCTCGAGATGAGCTTCCTTGATATCCGCGACCCGTACTCTTATTCCTATTTTCTTTACGGAGGTCGTCCTCGATGAGCTCGCCGACGACGCTGAGGGTTGAGAAGTTGTCAAAATTCCGTGCATCGTAGGTGTTGTTGGTATCTTGGGGTGAGGTTGTTGATGAATTTAGTGATTAAATCGGTGTCCCTTGGGCGGTTAGGTATTTGGGCACACGCTTTCTTCCAGTAGCGTACTTTCGGTAAACCCTTCGGTGTCCTACGAGTCGGGACCTCCAAGGTACGTAGCGAGACTTGGATATCATTGTTGTCCCGATACTGTAGATCGAACGCAACCGTTATGTCCTCGAAACTACCCGTTTTGTGTGGCTCTAAAGCATAGAACCATGCCCTCGGTTGCGCGTCTAATGAGTGAGGAAATAAGGTAGCCCATGCAGGGGGTTCGACACCCATGATGGCCATTTTGGCTTTGAAAGCTTTGACGTGAACGAGCGGGCTCTCGTGACCTTTGAAGACGGGAAGATCGCTGAGTGCTAGTTTGTCTGGTAGCATGGACCTGACGTTCTTTGGGATGTGCTCGTTTTCTTGGTGTATGGAGTAACCCCTTGAGTTCGTGAGACGCTCTTCCATGGTTCGAATCCTTTTTGCATTCCGTTCGGATTCTTCGGCCAGGCGCACGGCGTTTTTCTCTGCTTCAAACTTTTGCATGATAGCCATTTGCTCGATCGTCGCAATGAGGCTAGCTATCCTATCATTGAGCTGTCGGACTTGTTCGGCAGTTACTTCCGGGGGGGGTGGTGGTGGTCCTCCGAAACCTTCATCTTGTTGAAAGGCCATTACAGGTTTTGGTTTTGATTTGTTGTAGGCGCGCTTCTTTGGAGGCGGAGGTGGGTTTAAGTGACGGTTCTTGGTTCGTCGTATATCCAGGGTTTTTCAGTGAGCGGACCTGACAAAGTTTTCAAACCTTTAGTGATTCTAAAAGAAAAGAAAAAGACTCAAATGAAAAATCACATTCACGACCAAAGAAAGACATAAAAATGCAAAAGGTGGGTGCAAGACTCGACTCGTGTTTTTAGCTTTCAAAATGACACGGGAAGCTTTTGAGGTAGAGGCATATTGACACGTCTCTATTCTCGAGGTTGAAAAATTTGTATGATCATAATCTGATTAATCCAGTTTGGCGGTATCTTTGCCAGGGTTAAATCATTAGATTACGATAAAAGGATCAAATCAAGTAGCGATAGGCTAGCCGATCTGAGGATGTTAAAATTGGGTAAAAGGCAATCAATTGTTCGCCTTTTACGTGTGACTCAGGAATTTAAATCGAAAATGACAATAAGTCACTCGATTCAAAGAGTAAATCAACGGGTTCGCATCTGAACGAGCCCGCGTTTTTTGTTTTTGAGAGAAAAAAATTAAATCGGGACGACTAAAGAGTCACTCGACTTAGAGCTAAATCTAATGTTCTAAAAGTTAATTTCATTTAAAATCTCCGAAATGAATTGACATATTCGGGTTTTTGCTTTGTGAAATGTTTTTAGCAATAAATGTATTATGACGATACGTCAGTCGCATAATTCACTTACGTTTTGAAAAAGACCTGGGATATTGTGATTATCCTGGATTGGTTTTAAATGTAGCGGCATTTTATTTATCAAACTCAAATGACGATAGGTCAAAGAGCCTAACGGCGTGTTTTAAAAAGTATGACCTTTTTTGAAAAAAAGTTTGAAAAAGTAATTTCAAAAATGGACGTATTTTAAAAGTATAATGCCTAGGAAAAGTTTTCGTATGCAGAAAGTTTTGAAAGACGACTATAGTGAGGGTACTATAGCTTCGCACTTGTACATATAAACACAGGTTTTTGGTTTATAGGGTAAGGTTCCCTCCGGCCATTCAGTAACGTTTAGGTAGGGGCACCCGCAAGACTACACACGTCTTAGGTGTGAATTCAAGACGGCCCTAGAGCGCTCGAGTTTGGTAGTTACGATCGTTTGTGCGGATGCCGTACTTGTAATCGTGGAGGGTGAGAGAACGGTGTGTCGAGTTACCTCACTTATGAGCGAGAGTTACTAGGGGCCGTTCCTCGAGAGGTGTGGTTTGAATCAGGAGGATTCGACTCAACGTATTTTTGCCCAAATATCGAAAGCGTAAATGTTTTCAAAGTTTCAAGCTTCACTTCTTTATGATTTTAAAATAAAAGAAAAACTAGTTTTTCAAAAATAATAAAAATCATGCTCGTCCCCAGCTGAGTCGCGGTGAAGGTGCAGGAAAACCTATCGGCATACTGCGCCGCGCCTCGCCGTCTTGGGCGAAGATGTGGAATGCCCCTCGCAGGAAAAAGTGCGAAGTTTTGTAAAAATGGGGGAGATCATTGCATGAATTTGTGACCAAAAAAGAAAAGTAGAAAATCCTTTTTGAAAATGTATTTTCGGAGTCGCCACCAAATATTAAAGGAATTTGGAACCTATTCAACGCGTCTTGAAATACAAGACACGAGTGTCTCAGATTTCAAGGTGCGTCGATACCTATCCGTCTGAGGTTTGAAACCAGAGAAGGGATTCGGAGTGAGGTTACTTTTCAAAAGTTTTGTCAAAAAGTGTTTTGAAAATCGAAATCAAAAGCCTCACGTAAAGTAGTCTCTACTAATTTGAAAACTTTTAGTTAATTTCGATATTTGGGCTAAAAATGACGCTACGTACAAGTGCGAATAAGTATGACTCGATTAAAATGCATAAATGATGTAAATAGTCAAAATAATGACATATTGCTATAGGAAATGTACGTTAAATAATAATTTATTGACTAAATTATTACCATAGACGTTATTTTCCGACCTTGTATTTGACTCTTTAAGAATTTGTGAAAACCCTCAGTTTTTGACATGCTAAAAGACTCTATGAAACGGTACAATTTAGTGTTGGATCCGTGATTCTAGTCGTTATTTAATGCATGAATGAGGACTTGCATAATTATAAAAGTGACGTCGGTTTGCTTTAGTGATAATGAGTCGTTTATTTATGCGATATTGGCGGGGTTTAGACGGATTATGAATCCGAATTGCTACAACCGTATTACGAATACGGCTTCGCTAATGCCAATATCGGGTTGGGGTTAATGTAACCCCTTTGTCCGAGTCTCAAAACGTCCCAAAACGTAGGTAAAATGTTTACCTTTCAAAAATGCAAAGACGGTATTTTTGAGTGGGTTTTGTGAGTATTTTAGTGTGTTTTTTAAAAACCGAGTGTGTTAAGGGGTATTGTTGTTGTTTGAATGAATGTGAGGGTGGGTATTTATAGAGTTTGGCTCGTTTATGGGTAGATAAAAATTAAATCGCCTGTGTACAGGCGAATTTAATTTCATCTGGGTTGGGTTTTGTGGAGGAAACTTAAGAAGGCTGCACATCAGAACAAATTTATAATCGCCTGTTGACAGGCGTTTAAATTTTGTCGCTTTGTCAACAGGCGATTTCTTTTTTGTTTTGGTGTGCTGTTTTAGCCGCCTTTTGGTTTTGGATATTTGATTAAGTAATGATTATGTTTTGTTGGATATTTTCGTGTGGGTTAAGTATAATTTGGGCCTAATCGGTTTTTGGTCCGATTTCGACTTTCGTGCTTCGGTTTTTGTCGTGTTTTTCGGTTTTGGCTTGAATTAAAATATTAGGTTATATTATTTTATGGTTTCATAGAACCTAACTTTGTGAAAATGTGACACGGGACGCACTTTGGCCCGTTTTGAGTGTTGTGTTAGTGTGCGTTTTGGGTCGTTTTTGTAAGTTTGGGCCGTTTTGTAGCTAGTTGGGCTGTTTTTGTGGCTTGGCTTAATAAGATGCTCCTGTATCGTACTGATAATGACTAAGAGTGACATTCATTTTCATGATTATGCAAGTCCAAATTAATACGTTAAGAATGACTAAATACGTTTTAGACACTTTTGTACCGTTTCGACTCTTTTAAACGCATGCATGAAAGTCCTTTTCATCATCGGGTTTGTTTTTGGGGGGGTACGGATACGGGTATCTACAGCAGGGCGTGATCAAAAGCCGGGCCATCAGCAACAATACCCGAAGGCCGAAGGAGGGTAGCCTGCAACCCAGCAGTCTGCCAACGAGAAGCCAAGAAAGCATAATGCAGAGCGTCCGCCGCAGCATAAACTCCAAGCCCGCCTAGTCGGAAAGGGAATGTAGCAAGGCGCCACTGCCAATCCCCAAAACCAGGTCCTGACGCAGTGACAATACGCTCCAAGCTGGAACGTAGCGCCACATCAAACAGCAAATGGGCCGTCCCAAAGACTTGCGGCGAACATGCATGAAGAGCAAAATAGAGCTTAAAAATACCAGTACAAGCCCGCAATAAAAGCAACTCACACTGTGGGTCCTCGATCCTCGCAACCAAGTCCATAAGCGCAATGGTCTTAGCCACTCTCTTCTCCACAACCGCGCGGCCAAAAACAGAACAAGTACTCACGGGCCCACCCAAAACAGAAACACCCCGCAGAGGCCTAGAAATAGAGGGAGGAAAAACACCAGGAAGCCGACTCCGAGGGTCCTCAACAGGCCAAAAAACCTCCGTCTTAGAAATATTAATGTGCAGACCAAACTGAGGTCCGTCCCGCAAAATCATATCCAGGACCTCCCCTACGACCAGAGTGTCCCCGACGATGGTCCCATCGTCCAGATACCACGCATGAAAACACAAATCAAACGAGTCCTTGATCCTGCACACTAGGGGCTGCAAAACCAAGGCAAAGAGCAGAGGGCCAAGAGGGTCACCCTGCTGCACCCCGCAATAGGACCACAAATTGTGCTCTCCATAAAAAAGACGGGCAGGTTTGGAGTAACAAAACTCAACCCAAGGTGAAAGGCTCAGACAGCGATGACGAACTTCCAGCAACATAGTCTCGCGATCGACGAAGTTAAAAGCATTCTGGAAATCGACAAGCAGCATAGAAAGCCCTACCTCGCCACCCCGGGCCTCGACGAGCCGGTTCAAGGCATGCAGAATAGCCTCTCCTCCACCGGACACCCCAACCCCAAACTGAAGCCCAGAAAAATAACCAGACAGAGACGGACCAACCATAAAAGCACCAACCTTAGAGACAAGACGCCTCCAAATAGTGCCAACCGCGATAGGGCGGACACCACCACCTGGTTTGATGAGCGGCGTGAGGGGCGCACTAGCGATGAACTCCCCTAGCACGAACGGGCAACGGCCCTCAAGAAAAAGATTAACCACCCTAGTAATAGAAGCGGTCAAATCATCCGAAACAGCCACAGCCGCCCCACTCAAACCAAGCAGGTGTTGGGCCGAAGTCCATCTCTCCCACACGAAGTACCCCGGGGGAAACCATGAATCATATCAACAACCACAGCCGAAGAGACAGCAAGAGGATGATTGTCCACAGGCAAAGGCGGCAGAGATGGGGAAGGGGCCCCCGGGTGCTTGTCCCGCAAAGCCTCTAAGGTAGCTGCCGAATAGGGGGTAACGCCGGAAGAAGAAAGCACCCGAACCGCAGCAGAGTAATGACCATCACAAATCTTCCGCCGACACTGACGGAGATTAAGATCACCCACAGCAGCCTCAGCCTCAAACGAAGGAGGATCCACCGAGAGACACCCCTGAAGGAGCTTCAAGCTGCCACCCGGCGAACCCCAAGCAAGAACGGCCCTGGTAATCGCCTCCTCCTGACGCTGCCGCCGAATGGCGGCCCTACACTCAAGGTTACTCCGAGGAGCAAAGACCCTAAGCAAACATATGGGCAGCGCAACCAAACGGACCCAACACGACAAGTCACCCGGGGACTGTGCCACATCATCCAAAGCACCCCCCAAAGCCCGCGCAACACCCAGTCGACACTTATGAGGGATAGACTTCACACTGCGCAACCCAAAAGACAACAACAGCTCAAGCGACGATATAGACCACAGAAGAGGCGCTACCCCACCATCAGACGGACCAGCTGACAGAGACGGCGCCGCAGGTCGCGGGAGGCCAAAAATAATGAAGCGAGTGGAACCATCGCCACAATCCGGAGGAGCAACCACATCATCCCGACTATGACGACATCTAGTACGAAAGGTATGAGTCTGCAAACAAACCCCACACAGCCAGAGCCCCATCTCCTCCAAAGTAATCTCAGCATTGGAGTAAACCGTCAAACTATCAGCTAGAGTTTGACGCGTAAGCTCCACAGCACCAGCACCACAATGCCGATCACGAAAATGCCGTTGCCAGGACGCTTTAGTGAGGCCCCTACCACCACCATCCTGACACCCACTGAGCCCCGAAAAAGGACAATGAAAACGCACCAACACAGACATGACCACGAAGATGCCACAAAACAACAAGCACAACAAAACCAAAAACCAAGAAACACAAAAGGAAGAATAAAAGCGAAAACCACGAAGCTAGCCCAAAAGACCCCAAAAACAGGGCAAACCCGATCCGACCAAAAACAAGGTGTAACACCCCGTGTTAATTTAAGCTAATTATAATTAGGAAATCAATAATTAATCATTCTCGCTCACTTATTTTCCTAAAACAATACACTACAAATTATTATCGCACCTAAACTAAAACCATTTTGAATTACTTGGAATTTGAACTTTATTTTTACATATTCGAACTCGATAAATCAAACGGAGAATCTACGACAATTTTCTCAACGACAAATTTCGGCACGCAAATCGAGGTCAAAATTGACCAAAGTGGCCGAGCCACCTAATGGTGGTTAAGTCACCTAATTCTTCCTCAATTATATACTAACTCATAATCCAAATCAAACAAAGTTAGTTAAAGCCTAATCATTTTAGTTATTACTAACAAAACATATTCTATTAATATCAATTTACTATTTCAATTTGATTTAACTAACACTTTCACAAAAAAATCGAAATAATGAGTTACACTAAGCCTAAACTGATAAACTTTTTGACGTTTGAGTATAATGATTTAATTCGATAACATTCAACGAAAAAAATAAGTGTTTCGATCAAATAAGATTTTATTTCAAAGTTGCGAGGAACTAATACCCAATTTTTGTTTTGATTTCGTTTTGGGTTTTATTTTCATTTTTATTTTCGATCTTACTCCTAAACATTATTTTAAGACTATATATTCTATTTCGAGACTCTTGGCCAGAATCTAAAAATTTCAAAAACGAAAAATCGGACCAAGTGGTGCTCATTTGGCCGAGATTCTTGAGCCTTGCACTAGCATGCTCTAGTCTTCTCTTTTCTTCCCTTCTCTTACACAACCATGCCTCCTTTACTCAACCATCTAAATCACTTATACTCCTACATTATTTCATCATCACTTGCTAGTACTTTTATTTAATTGTTTATATTTTGCAAATACAAAAAAAACTAATATAAGTTACTAGTATACTTGTTACTACTACTACTACACTTCATAACACACAAAACACAAACAAAATACTCTAACTCTTTTTCTCTCTAAATAAAAAGATAACTCAAAAACCTAAGTAAGCATAAGTTCATCTACAACTTCAAGTAGTCCTTATGATCTTCATCTCTTTTCTTTCATATTTCTTCCTTAAATCATTTAATTCTTGTCTTTAAATTACTTAAACACCTAAGTTAAACTCTCCACCATTTATATTCATTAATCACTACATCTCTTAACTAGTAAATAAACATGAACATAAATCAAAATCATTTAAAATCTTTACATCACCTAAACCTAAACATAAAATACTACTACAACTTAAAATTTTAATTTAGCTAGTTTAGTTTTAAAATAAATTACTAACTTGTTTATTTCATTCTTATGTACCCATCCTAACCAAAGACGATGAGCAAGGTGGAGGTGTCGACTTGAGCCAGTTTGATCATATAGTGGATCCCGACAACTGTTAATCTTTTCACTCTTAACCTAACCTAAGGTGCCCCCGCACACTAGTTTTAATTTTGGTAAATCGCATGCTATTAAGTGTTGTGTGTTATATTTATTGTGTTTATGATCACCTAGCATCACATGTTAAATTAGGAGACAAAAATCAAAAAATAACATTAGTGTAACATATATAAACCACACGGCCTAACCCTAGATTTTGGTTTAATTTTTCGTTTTATTTTTTTGTTAATTGCATGCTTAAAATACTAGGTATAAGATGTATATGAAAGTATAATTAGTTTATGTTTTAGACTAAAAATGAAATTGTTATGAAATTTACATGTTTTTAAAGCATATGTGTTCTTGAAAATAATGTTGTTATTCTTGTGTTTAAAATGATTTTACTTTTGTGTGTTAATGTTTGTATATGATTTTCACATATGTTAAATACATAAATGATATTAAGTAAGTTAGTTGTTGAATTAGAAGTATAAAAATCAAAAATAAAATCTTGAACATATTTATATATATACACGGCATTTTGATTAAAATGGACAAATTTTTAGTTTTAATTTTTCTAAATAACATATTATGATTAGTTTAGTTAAATTAGACTTGTATGGAAAATTTGAGGAAATTATATAAACATATAAAAATTTGACTAATTAATGTTCATATGAAAAATATTAGAGTTCTTCATATATTCAAGTGTTCTTCATTTATGTAACTAGTTTGATTCATAATCTTATTAAAGTTTTACTTAAATGTTGTTTTAATCCACTAGTGAATAAATACAATACTAATTATACAAGTTAAATAAGCTAAATCTTTATAATGAAAAAGTTAGAAAATTAAAGTGAGTAAAATCACTATTCATAATTGAAATAAAATAATTAGTGAAAATCGTAAACTAGTTAAATCGCTTTAGTATAATTTAAATGATTAGTATATAAAAACTTTAAGTCAAAAACCGATAAAATTAGAAAACGAAAATAAATGGTTAAGTATAGAAGGCCACGGCCTTAGCTATGTTTTTGGACCAAAATTGATTTTGTCACTTTTTTTTTTTATCACTTAAGTAAATTAAATGGTTAAAGTAATGAATTATTAATAAAAACAAAAAAAGAAATAATTGGCTAACCTAATAAAACCACACGACATTTATACTTTTATTGGGTCAATTTTGATCAAAATGAATTTGTCACTTAGTCACTAAATTTGATTTGTATTTAGAATTATATTAGATTGTATAATGAATCGTTAATAAAAAGAATCAACGAAACCGATAAAAATAAACGTTACACGTGTTAAAATGAATAATGTCGAGTGTTACTGCCTTTGCTTAAATTGGGATATGGACATACGGACTAATTAAAATGAACTACGACAACCTCGCTAAAAATGGAAACCGCTAAAAATTTAGTTAAGTATATGACTAAATTTAACCGAGTTTTATTTTTGAAATATTATTTAAAATCACTAAGTACAAAATGAACTTAACAACTTTGAAACTAGGATTTTGTACTTAAATTTAAAACGAGTTTTACTTCCGAAATGATTTTTCTAATCACTAAATACAAAACGAACTTAACGACTTTAAAACTAGAATTTTATACTTAGTAAATAAAAAGGTTGTTTTGTAAAATATCCTAAGTATAAAACTTTGTATAAGAGTATAAAAAATACTAAGTATAAATAAAATATAACAAATACTAAGTATAGAAAAAGATACTAAGTATAAGAATACGCATACGTATAAAAATACGTATAAATACGAAGTATAAAAATACGCATACGTATAAAAATACGTATAAATACGAAGTATAAAAATACGTACAAATACGGAATACGAGAATACGAATACGTATAAAAATACAAGGAATAGTAAATACGATGAATAGTAAATACGATGAATAGTAAAATACGGTGAATAGTAAAATAATGAATAGTGAAAATATTTAAAATTTACAAACGCACTCAAAATAAATATTTAAGTGTTTCTATGTGTTCTGTTTATGTGAAGAATTGCTAGAATTACAATTTCATTATACAAAGTTCGACGATATATTTAAGTTTCAGAATTGTCAATTATTAAGATTGAACGAGGATATGAGAATTGAGAAAATCGAGCTACTTGAATAAAATACTAGGATTGTTCGCCATGTTGCGACTCTTGAAATTCGAAGTTAACGAGGTAGTCGTTTACATGGGGACTTGGGCTCCTCCTCCTGAGTTGCCCAAGACTATTTAACTATCTTGAGATTGTTATTTGAGATGGCATATACAACCCCAGGGATGGGGCACAATTGATATTTCCGTGGGCCCATAGATGATAATAGGAAAATACCATTACTAGCAAAGTGCGAGTCTCAGTGATAGTCGAACTTTTTCGTCGGTGATACCTTTTGAATAGCGAATAAGTATGATCCTCGATAGGTATCTTTAGCATATTCAGACACGTCCGCTTTGACGGCCCTGACTGCTACTGCACGGATTATGTCTGCATGCTTCCACCTTACTAACGAAGACTCATTTGTTATCACATGTTGAATGCATTTCCTTGTCTTGAATGATTATTGTCTGAATGACATGGTTTCCTGAGTGTTGAAATACTACCTATTGAGAATGATTATTTATGAGTGTTGTACGTTATGTGATTGGATGTATACTCGTGTTTGAATCATCACGATTTCCTTACGTGTTTTGCTTGCCTGCTTGCTATTTGTTTTATTTATTTATTATGTATATCGCATATGTTTAGAGATGCTATACTACATGAACTATTTGTTGTTGCTTAGTATGTGTGGGGGAGAAAACACTAATACGAGATGAACTGCAGGTACCCCGAGGACTTATGTTTATCAAATGCTGGGGATGGTTTACCTTATTTTGTACTTTGTTGTTTTGAGAGAATTTGTAATCTAAATACTCTGTTTTTATCTCTAAACTCGTATTATGTATACTGAGTTTGTAAGACGATAACAGCTGGTTTGTAATATTTAGACTTAATTAATTTTCCGCCTTAGTTTAATTAAAGTCACGAAAAATCAGGTTGTTCTGATTGGTATCAATTTGTCTTGCGACCGTGAATGACTTAAAGTTATCTCACATAGCGAGACGACACCTGGGCCAGACATTCATATCGTATGTCAGGCATAGACTTATATGATCAAAAAAATAGATTAGGAATCCCTAGACCGCTAAAATAATAACTTAGATCATTTTAAAATGTGAGAAAGGGTAGAATCTTAAGGGCCGACCAAATAATAATAAACTAGTTAGATGAGCGTTAGAATCTTAACTTTTACAATGCTTTTATTTGCTATTTGCTCTCTGGCTAACTCTAGTCTGACAAAGGCCCTTAGGATGACGTCCTTCAGTTACTCCCGTAACAACTTACCACGACGCCCACCGATGATGCAACTAGGAGAGTATATACGTAGCCATTCCCTCCACATAGAGCGATATGTGGAAGCTCATGGAATCATGACGGGCAGGATCTACCACACGAGGGGCATTGGTATCAGTTTGACCATGATTGAGAGCTTTCATCCATACGATGAGTTTTGGGCACCTCTAGGTTGGCGACTTCTCTTTGATTACGAGCTGTACATGGACCGCATGTACCACCCAGACCCACTTCAGAGGGTGATAGGACCACCTGCGTGGATGGAGTACGATGTACTACTCGACGACTTGATGGATCAAGAGTGAAAACGCGACAATCCTCCCATGCCAGATGCCATCATACCTCCAATCATATGGGAGAGGGATCTCACATCTGGGAGACTACTAAGGGTCTCCAATCATAATTAGGGTCATTCGACTCCAGATTGTAATATATATGTAATAGATTTTTAACTATCTTAAGGACGACCTTAATGTCGTCATCTTTTCCTAACGGCTAAGGGTTTTAATTTCGAACATGACGTTGTGTGGACTTATGTATTATATTTTCTGAATGTAATATTTTAGCCATATATATTTATATATATGGAGACGTTATGTTGCAACCTTGTCGTATACGTTTCGCAGCGCATCATTTTAAATTGTACGTACGTATCTGAAAATTTCATTTCTCATTTAAATTATTCCCCACTTATTTCAGATATGACTACCTCACAACAGGAGACACGGGGAGTGAACCTGGAGGAGAAGGCTCGTAAGAGGGCTGTCCAGGCATATGCACGTCGTCAGCAGATGAAGGCGTGGAGGAAGATGCACAACTTGAAAAATTCGAGAATTGACTGGAAGACCAGGGCACTCAAAACTCCATACGTGGAACATCGAGTTCCTGATCACCTCCGCCGATCTTCGGGTAAGACCGACGCGATCGAGGCATTCATGAGGAGTGACCCAGACGCCTTTGAGGGAGTTGGAGATACCTTGTACACTTGGACCAGGCACGTGAGTGCAAAGTTCCAAGAACACTCGGTTCCGGAGGAATGGAAAACCTCCTTTGCTGCCGTCTGCCTTGATGGAGAGGCCAAAGCTTGGTGGTTACGATTTCGATCCCCAGCTATACGCGAGGGTGAATACTACCTCAGTTGGGAAGACTTCAAGCTCGGCTTGAGTGATGCAACGTATGCTATCAAGTATAAGTGTAACTTCTCAGAAAAGGAGCACCGCTATTCGTACTTTGCATAAGTACCGACGACCAACTCTTTTGTCATTCTCGACCAAATTTCTTATCACTTGAGAATGTACCTGAACTTCTTGTTAATTTTGCTGAACTATGTATTTAAATTTCATCGTAGTTCATTTCATAAAGAATGTATTTGGAAGCTTTGTAACTTTTTGATGTAATCCTTTTACATTATCAATGAAATGTCTTTTACCTTGCATTTTATAATGTGTCTATCTTGGAACTACTCAAAATTCATACAGCTTTGTCTTTATTTTATTTTATTTTTCAGAATGGCTGCTAATTATATCCCCAACGACTTCGATCAGCAATTTGCCGAGGAGGAGGCAAGGAGAAAGGGTTTTGAGGATGCTATAATGAAAATCGCTCAGAATGCACACCAACATCAGGGTGGCGGGAACAACCAGTCCGCATTTGAGAGGTTCTCCAAACATCGACCCCAAACCTATTCTGGCTCCGTCAACCCCACAGTCTTGACAGAGTGGATCGAAGAGCTGGAGAAACTGCTAGAACTTAGCAAAACTCCGGCTAATGAGAGGGTGAACGTAGTGGCGTATTATCTGAAAGGGGAAGCCAACAGTTGGTGGCGTTTGATCAAATCCACCTTTCCCTTAAGGATCTATAACTGGACCGAGTTCAAGACCCTGTTAGAGAACAAATACTTTGGGGAAGAATTGAAATGGGAAAAGGAAGAGGAATTTAGGAACCTGAACCAGGGTGATATGTCGCTGCAGGCATACACCGAGAAATACCAGGAGCTGTCCAAATTTGCTCCTAGAATAAAAACTAACGAGGAGGAACTCGCCACTCGTTACGTAAGGGGCATGGCCAACAGTCTAAGGATAAACATGAGCGGGTTCAACTGTAGGAACTTTGCTGAGGCCTACGAAAAGGCAACGAGTATCTGGGCCTCTATTCAGAAGGGTGAAGCGGAAGAAAAAAAGAAGAAGAAAACCTTTACGCCTCCTGTGGCGAGTGCTAGCTTTATCTACAAACCAATGTTCGGCCGCCCCGGGTTCCAAAATCAAGACAATCGTAATAGGAACCAGAATAGACCCTTCTACCCTAACCGTAACCCCACTGCGTCAGTTACAAGGAACAACCAACAACCACTTCCCGGAGCTCCGGCTCTGCAAGCAAATCAATGCCGTTTTTGCCGTCAGCCGAACCACCCGGGGAAGCGTTGCAACGGGGTACCGGTAGTGTGCTACTTCTGTAAGGTAGTGGGACACAAGTCGAATGAATGCCCAAAGAGGGGCACTGCTGCTAAGGCAAACGCGGGACCACCGCCAGCCGTCAGGGTTCAGGGACGCGTTTACGTCCTGACAGAGTCTGAAGAAGGGGCGGATGATATTATCGATGTCGACGTCATCACTGGTAATTTCCTAGTTAACTCGGTGCCGGCTTTTATTTTATTTGACACAGGAGCATCGTTATCTTTTATATCCTCAAAATTTATCAAACAATCCAAACTCACAAACCCTGAACGAATCAGAACTAACATATCACTACCAGATGGTAAAAACATTCCTTGCTCTTCAAAATACAATAATGTAAAAATTTCAATTCACAACACAGACTTTCTGTCAGATCTAGTATTGTTTGATCTGCCCGAGTTTGATGTAATTCTGGGAATGAATTGGCTCGCTCGTCATAATGCAACGTTCAAATGCCACGACCAGAAGATTACACTGAAGACTAACCAAGGAAAGGAAGTATCATATCAGAGTTTGAAGAGGAAAAGGGGAGTGAAACTAGTGTCGGTAATGAAACTACAGAGTATGGAAAGAAAAGGACACCAGGTGTATTTTTGTAGCATTACTAAGGTCGAGGACAACTTACGCATCGAAGACATCCCAATCGTGAATGAATACCCCGATGTATTCCCGGATGTATTACCGGGTATGCCTCCTGTAAGAGATGTCGAATTCTCTATTGACCTCATACCCGGCACCTCACCTATATCAAAGGCACCATACAGGATGGCTCCTGTCGAACTCCAGGAACTCAAGAAACAGTTGGAGGAGATGATTGAGTTAGGATTTATAAGACCGAGTGTTTCACCTTGGGGTGCACCGGTACTCTTTGTAAAGAAGAAGGATGGGAGCATGAGGCTCTGCATTGATTACAGAGAACTGAACAAAGTGACGATCAAGAATCGTTATCCTCTGCCTAGGATAGACGATCTCTTTGACCAGCTCAAGGGAGCAGGAGTTTTCTCCAAGATCGACCTGAGGTCAGGATACCACCAGATTGCGGTTCGCAAAGAAGATATACAAAAGACTGCCTTCAGATCAAGTTACGGACATTACGAGTTCAAAGTGATGCCGTTCGGCCTTACCAACGCTCCAGCAGTGTTCATGGACCAAATGAACAGGACCTTTCACGAATATCTCGACATCTGCGTTGTCGTGTTCATTGACGACATCCTGATCTACTCCAAAAATAAAGAAGAACACGCGGAACACCTACACATTATCCTGAGCATCATGAGAGATCATAAATGGTATGCTAAGTTTTCAAAGTGTGAATTTTGGCTAAACCAAGTGGCGTTCCTAGGCCACGTAATCTCCAAGGAAGGTGTAATGGTGGATCCAGCAAAGATTGAGGCTGTCAAGGAATGGGTAGCACCAAAACGATCCATCAAGTCCGAAGTTTCCTAGGTTTGGCTGGCTATTATAGGAGATTTGTTCCTGATTTCTCAAAGGTAGCCCGCCCGATGACTAAACTGCTACAAAAGGAATCGAAATTCATATGGAGTGACGACTGTGAGAAAGCGTTCCAAGAACTTAAGACGAGGCTTACCACGGCACCGCTTTAACCTTGCCAATGATGGGGATGAATATGAGGTGTCTGATGTGACGTCATTGAATGGTTTGGGTTGCGTTACGATGCAACAAGGGAAGGTAATAGCGCATTTATCCGGACAACTTAAAGTACATGAAAGGAATTACCCAACTCACGACCTAGAACTTCTGGCGGTCGTGTTTGCACTTAAGATTTGGCGTCACTATCTCTACGGGGTCAGCATCAAATTCTACACCGACCACAAGAGCTTAAAGTATATCTTTACCCAGAGGGAATTGAACATGAGGCAGCGAAGATGGTTAGAACTGATCAAAGATTACAAGATCGAGTTATTATACCACGAGGGGAAGGCTAATGTAGTTGCTGACGCACTGAGCCGTAAGACAATACATACTCTGAACAACATTTGGGAAATTCCCTCAGACATCGTCCAGGATCTGAAGAGACTAAGTTTAGACCTGGTACAATCGGATGACACTGACCTGAATGCAATGGTGGTAGAACCAGAATTATTTCATGACATTCGGGTACTACAGTGGGAAGACCCGGCATTGTTAGAGATCAGGGAAAGGATTCCATCAGAAGGAACAGAAGGGTTTGAAGTTTACACTGACGGGAGTCTATGCTTCAACGGCAGATGGTGCATACCTAACAATGAAGATTTGAAACGCAAAATTCTCGATGAGGCACATAGCACCCGCTACTCAGTACATCCTGGCTCAGATAAGATGTACAAGGACCTGAAATTGCGTTTCTGGTGGATAAGGATGAAGGCGAGATCGCGAGCACGCGTGGCAAGATGTATGATTTGCCAGAAAGTAAAATTTGAACACCAGAGGCCAGGAGGACTGCTCCAACCTTTGGAAATCCCCCAAGGAAAGTGGGATTCCATATCGATGGATTTTATCATGGGGTTACCAAGGACATCAGGCGGCAAGGATGCGATATGGGTTATTGTGGATCGCTTAACTAAAGCGGCCCACTTTGTTCCGATCAAGGAGACCTGGGGATTAGAGGAACTACCCAAAGCTTACGAGAAGGAGATAATACGACTTCATGGCGTCCCCCTTGACATCATATCAGACAGGGACGCAAGGTTTACATCGCATTTCTGGAAGAAATTACAAGAGGCTTTGGGTAGTAAATTGAAGATGAGTACAGCTTTTCATCCAGCAACTGACGGTCAGACAGAGCGAACTATCCAGACACTAGAAGACATGTTGAGGGCGTGTACTATGGAATTCAACGTGAACTGGGAAAAGAGCTTACCTCTTGTTGAATTCTCATACAACAATAGTCATCACGCTAGTTTGGGGTGTGCTCCTTTTGAAGCACTTTATAGGAGAAAATGTCGCAGTCCTGTGTGTTGGGACGACGCTAGTGACAACGTGGGTACTGGACCCCAGGTTATACAGGATCAAATTGAGCACATCAAGATCATCTGAGAACGACTACAAGCAGCTCAAGACCGGCAGAAGAAGTATGCGAACGAGCATCGTCGACCTATTGAGTTCAACAGTGGAGATAAGGTCTTCTTGAAGGTCTCACCCATGAAAGGGGTAAGACGCTTCGGACTAAAGGGAAAGCTTAGCCCAAAATACATCGGGCCCTACGAAATACTTGAACGAATTGGCGAAGTGGCATACCGACTCGCCTTACCGCCAAACTTATCCAAAGTGCACGATGTATTTCATGTGTCACAACTCAGGAGATACAGAAGCGACCCGGGTCACATTGTTACGCCCGATGTGATCGCCATCGAGCCTAACATACTCTACTCGGAGAAACCAGTGGAAATTCTCGCCAGAGAGACTAAATTCTTACGACGCAAGTCGATACCCTTAGTCAAGGTTCTCTGGAGGGGACAGAAGACTGAACAGGCAACGTGGGAAACCGAGGCGTCGATGAAGGAAAAATACCCGGAGCTGTTTAGCGCAGGTAACCTTAGCCACCGAGATTACTTTAAGTTTCGGGGACGAAACTTCTTTAAGGGGGGAGGATTGTAACACCCCGTGTTAATTTAAGCTAATTATAATTAGGAAATCAATAATTAATCATTCTCGCTCACTTATTTTCCTAAAACAATACACTACAAATTATTATCGCACCTAAACTAAAACCATTTTGAATTACTTGGAATTTGAACTTTATTTTTACATATTCGAACTCGATAAATCAAACGGAGAATCTACGACAATTTTCTCAACGACAAATTTCGGCACGCAAATCGAGGTCAAAATTGACCAAAGTGGCCGAGCCACCTAATGGTGGTTAAGTCACCTAATTCTTCCTCAATTATATACTAACTCATAATCCAAATCAAACAAAGTTAGTTAAAGCCTAATCATTTTAGTTATTACTAACAAAACATATTCTATTAATATCAATTTACTATTTCAATTTGATTTAACTAACACTTTCACAAAAAAATCGAAATAATGAGTTACACTAAGCCTAAACTGATAAACTTTTTGACGTTTGAGTATAATGATTTAATTCGATAACATTCAACGAAAAAAATAAGTGTTTCGATCAAATAAGATTTTATTTCAAAGTTGCGAGGAACTAATACCCAATTTTTGTTTTGATTTCGTTTTGGGTTTTATTTTCATTTTTATTTTCGATCTTACTCCTAAAAATTATTTTAAGACTATATATTCTATTTCGAGACTTTTCGCGTGCGCGTAAATCGAAAATTTCAAAAACGAAAAATCGGACCAAGTGGTGCTCATTTGGCCGAGATTCTTGAGCCTTGCACTAGCATGCTCTAGTCTTCTCTTTTCTTCCCTTCTCTTACACAACCATGCCTCCTTTACTCAACCATCTAAATCACTTATACTCCTACATTATTTCATCATCACTTGCTAGTACTTTTATTTAATTGTTTATATTTTGCAAATACAAAAAAAACTAATATAAGTTACTAGTATACTTGTTACTACTACTACTAATACACTTCATAACACACAAAACACAAACAAAATACTCTAACTCTTTTTCTCTCTAAATAAAAACATAACTCAAAAACCTAAGTAAGCATAAGTTCATCTACAACTTCAAGTCCTTATGATCTTCATCTCTTTTCTTTCATATTTCTTCCTTAAATCATTTAATTCTTGTCTTTAAATTACTTAAACACCTAAGTTAAACTCTCCACCATTTATATTCATTAATCACTACATCTCTTAACTAGTAAATAAACATGAACATAAATCAAAATCATTTAAAATCTTTACATCACCTAAACCTAAACATAAAATACTACTACAACTTTAAATTTTAATTTAGCTAGTTTAGTTTTAAAATAAATTACTAACTTGTTTATTTCATTCTTATGTACCCATCCTAACCAAAGACGAGGAGCAAGGTGGAGGTGTCGACTTGAGCCAGTTTGATCATATAGTGGATCCCGACAACTGTTAATCTTTTCACTCTTAACCTAACCTAAGGTGCCCCCGCACACTAGTTTTAATTTTGGTAAATCGCATGCTATTAAGTGTTGTGTGTTATATTTATTGTGTTTACGATCACCTAGCATCACATGTTAAATTAGGAGACAAAAATCGAAAAATAACATTAGTGTAACATATATAAACCACACGGCCTAACCCTAGATTTTGGTTTAATTTTTCGTTTTATTTTTTTGTTAATTGCATGCTTAAAATACTAGGTATAAGATGTATATGAAAGAATAATTAGTTTATGTTTTAGACTAAAAATGAAATTGTTATGAAATTTACATGTTTTTAAAGCATATGTGTTCTTGAAAATAATGTTGTTATTCTTGTGTTTAAAATGATTTTACTTTTGTGTGTTAATGTTTGTATATGATTTTCACATATGTTAAATACATAAATGATATTAAGTAAGTTAGTTGTTGAATTAGAAGTATAAAAATCAAAAATAAAATCTTGAACATATTTATATATATACACGGCATTTTGATTAAAATGGACAAATTTTTAGTTTTAATTTTTCTAAATAACATATTATGATTAGTTTAGTTAAATTAGACTTGTATGGAAAATTTGAGGAAATTATATAAACATATAAAAATTTGACTAATTAATGTTCATATGAAAAATATTAGAGTTCTTCATATATTCAAGTGTTCTTCATTTATGTAACTAGTTTGATTCATAATCTTATTAAAGTTTTACTTAAATGTTGTTTTAATCCACTAGTGAATAAATACAATACTAATTATACAAGTTAAATAAGCTAAATCTTTATAATGAAAAAGTTAGAAAATTAAAGTGAGTAAAATCACTATTCATAATTGAAATAAAATAATTAGTGAAAATCGTAAACTAGTTAAATCGCTTTAGTATAATTTAAATGATTAGTATATAAAAACTTTAAGTCAAAAACCGATAAAATTAGAAAACGAAAATAAATGGTTAAGTATAGAAGGCCACGGCCTTAGCTATGTTTTTGGACCAAAATTGATTTTGTCACTTTTTTTTTTTATCACTTAAGTAAATTAAATGGTTAAAGTAATGAATTATTAATAAAAACAAAAAAAGAAATAATTGGCTAACCTAATAAAACCACACGACATTTATACTTTTATTGGGTCAATTTTGATCAAAATGAATTTGTCACTTAGTCACTAAATTTGATTTGTATTTAGAATTATATTAGATTGTATAATGAATCGTTAATAAAAAGAATCAACGAAACCGATAAAAATAAACGTTACACGTGTTAAAATGAATAATGTCGAGTGTTACTGCCTTTGCTTAAATTGGGATATGGACATACGGACTAATTAAAATGAACTACGACAACCTCGCTAAAAATGGAAACCGCTAAAAATTTAGTTAAGTATATGACTAAATTTAACCGAGTTTTATTTTTGAAATATTATTTAAAATCACTAAGTACAAAATGAACTTAACAACTTTGAAACTAGGATTTTGTACTTAAATTTAAAACGAGTTTTACTTCCGAAATGATTTTTCTAATCACTAAATACAAAACGAACTTAACGACTTTAAAACTAGAATTTTATACTTAGTAAATAAAAAGGTTGTTTTGTAAAATATCCTAAGTATAAAACTTTGTATAAGAGTATAAAAAATACTAAGTATAAATAAAATATAACAAATACTAAGTATAGAAAAAGATACTAAGTATAAGAATACGCATACGTATAAAAATACGTATAAATACGAAGTATAAAAATACGCATACGTATAAAAATACGTATAAATACGAAGTATAAAAATACGTACAAATACGGAATACGAGAATACGAATACGTATAAAAATACAAGGAATAGTAAATACGATGAATAGTAAATACGATGAATAGTAAATAAGATGAATAGTAAAATACGGTGAATAGTAAAATAATGAATAGTGAAAATATTTAAAATTTACAAACGCACTCAAAATAAATATTTAAGTGTTTCTATGTGTTCTGTATATCTGAAGAATTGCTAGAATTACAATTTCATTATACAAAGTTCGACGATATATTTAAGTTTCAGAATTGTCAATTATTAAGATTGAACGAGGATATGAGAATTGACAAAATCGAGCTACTTGAATAAAATACTAGGATTGTTCGCCATGTTGCGACTCTTGAAATTCGAAGTTAACGAGGTAGCTGTCTATGGGGACTTGGGCTCCCTCCCTGAGTTGCCCAAGGCTATTTAACGATCTTGAGATTGTTATTTGACATGGTATATACAACCCCAGGGATGGGGCATAATTGATATTTCCGTGGGCCCATAGATGGTAATTGGAAAATACCAGCCCCAACCGGGGGTACCCGTCTCTGGTGATAGTCGAACTTTTTCGTCGGTGATACCTTTTGAATAGCGAATAAGTATGATCCTCGATAGGTAGTGTATGCATACATTAGACAAAGGATTGAATCGTCCTTATTACCTTAGGTATCTTTAGCATATTCAGACACGTCCGCTTTGACGGCCCTGACTGCTACTGCGCGGATTATGTCTGCATGCTTCCGCCTTACTAACGAAGACTCATTTGTTATCACATGTTGAATGCATTTCCTTGTCTTGAATGATTATTGTCTGAATGACATGGTTTCCTGAGTGTTGAAATACTACCTATTGAGAATGATTATTTATGAGTGTTGTACGTTATGTGATTGGATGTATACTCGTGTTTGAATCATCATGATTTCCTTACGTGTTTTGCTTGCCTGCTTGCTATTTGTTTTATTTATTTATTATGTATATCGCATATGTTTAGAGATGCTATACTACATGAACTATTTGTTGTTGCTTAGTATGTGTGGGGGAGAAAACACTAATACGAGATGAACTGCAGGTACCCCGAGGACTTATGTTTATCAAATGCTGGGGATGGTTTACCTTATTTTGTACTTTGTTGTTTTGAGAGAATTTGTAATCTAAATACTCTGTTTTTATCTCTAAACTCGTATTATGTATACTGAGTTTGTAAGACGATAACAGCTGGTTTGTAATATTTAGACTTAATTAATTTTCCGCCTTAGTTTAATTAAAGTCACGAAAAACCAGGTTGTTACAGTTGGTATCAGAGCTGTCTTGCGACCGTGAATGACTTTAAGTTATCTCACATAGCGAGACGACACCTGGGCCAGACATTCATATCGTATGTCAGGCATAGACTTATATGATCAAAAAAATAAATTAAGAATCCCTAGACCGCTAAAATAATAACTTAGATCATTTTAAAATGTGAGAAAGGGTAGAATCTTAAGGACCGACCAAATAATAATAAACTAGTTAGATGAGCGTTAGAATCTTAACTTTTACAATGCTTTTATTTGCTATTTGCTCTTTGGCTAACTCTAGTCTGACAAAGGCCCTTAGGATGACGTCCTTCAGTTACTCCCGTAACAACTTACCACGACGCCCACCGATGATGCAACTAGGAGAGTATATACGTAGCCATTCCCTCCACATAGAGCGATATGTGGAAGCTCATGGAATCATGACGGGCAGGATCTACCACACGAGGGGCATTGGTATCAGTTTGACCATGATTGAGAGCTTTCATCCATACGATGAGTTTTGGGCACCTCTAGGTTGGCGACTTCTCTTTGATTACGAGCTGTACATGGACCGCATGTACCACCCAGACCCACTTCAGAGGGTGATAGGACCACCTGCGTGGATGGAGTACGATGTACTACTCGACGACTTGATGGATCAAGAGTGGAAACGCGACAATCCTCCCATGCCAGATGCCATCATACCTCCAATCATATGGGAGAGGGATCTCACATCTGGGAGACTACTAAGGGTCTCCAATCATAATTAGGGTCATTCGACTCCAGATTGTAATATATATGTAATAGATTTTTAACTATCTTAAGGACGACCTTAATGTCGTCATCTTTTCCTAACGGCTAAGGGTTTTAATTTCGAACATGACGTTGTGTGGACTTATGTATTATATTTTCTGAATGTAATATTTTACCCATATATATTTATATATATGGAGACGTTATGTTGCAACCTTGTCGTATACGTTTCGCAGCGCATCATTTTAAATTGTACGTACGTATCTGAAAATTTCATTTCTCATTTAAATTATTCCCCACTTATTTCAGATATGACTACCTCACAACAGGAGACACGGGGAGTGAACCTGGAGGAGAAGGCTCGTAAGAGGGCTGTCCAGGCATATGCACGTCGTCAGCAGATGAAGGCGTGGAGGAAGATGCACAACTTGAAAAATTCGAGAATTGACTGGAAGACCAGGGCACTCAAAACTCCATACGTGGAACATCGAGTTCCTGATCACCTCCGCCGATCTTCGGGTAAGACCGACGCGATCGAGGCATTCATGAGGAGTGACCCAGACGCCTTTGAGGGAGTTGGAGATACCTTGTACACTTGGACCAGGCACGTGAGTGCAAAGTTCCAAGAACACTCGGTTCCGGAGGAATGGAAAACCTCCTTTGCTGCCGTCTGCCTTGATGGAGAGGCCAAAGCTTGGTGGTTACGATTTCGATCCCCAGCTATACGCGAGGGTGAATACTACCTCAGTTGGGAAGACTTCAAGCTCGGCTTGAGTGATGCAACGTATGCTATCAAGTATAAGTGTAACTTCTCAGAAAAGGAGCACCGCTATTCGTACTTTGCATAAGTACCGACGACCAACTCTTTTGTCATTCTCGACCAAATTTCTTATCACTTGAGAATGTACCTGAACTTCTTGTTAATTTTGCTGAACTATGTATTTAAATTTCATCGTAGTTCATTTCATAAAGAATGTATTAGGAAGCTTTGTAACTTTTTGATGTAATCCTTTTACATTATCAATGAAATGTCTTTTACCTTGCATTTTATAATGTGTCTATCTTGGAACTACTCAAAATTCATACAGCTTTGTCTTTATTTTATTTTATTTTTCAGAATGGCTGCTAATTATATCCCCAACGACTTCGATCAGCAATTTGCCGAGGAGGAGGCAAGGAGAAAGGGTTTTGAGGATGCTATAATGAAAATCGCTCAGAATGCACACCAACATCGGTGGCGGGAACAACGATCCGCATTTGAGAGGTTCTCCAAACATCGACCCCAAACATATTACAGCTCCGTCAACCCCAGTCTTGGCCAGTGGATCGAAGAGATGGAGAAACTGCTAGAACTTAGCAAAACTCCGGCTAATGAGAGGGTGAACGTAGTGGCGTATTATCTGAAAGGGGAAGCCAACAGTTGGTGGCGTTTGATCAAATCCACCTTTCCCTTAAGGATCTATAACTGGACCGAGTTCAAGACCCTGTTAGAGAACAAATACTTTGGGGAAGAATTGAAATGGGAAAAGGAAGAGGAATTTAGGAACCTGAACCAGGGTGATATGTCGCTGCAGGCATACACCGAGAAATACCAGGAGCTGTCCAAATTTGCTCCTAGAATAAATACTAACGAGGAGGAACTCGCCACTCGTTACGTAAGGGGCATGGCCAACAGTCTAAGGATAAACATGAGCGGGTTCAACTGTAGGAACTTTGCTGAGGCCTACGAAAAGGCAACGAGTATCTGGGCCTCTATTCAGAAGGGTGAAGCGGAAGAAAAAAAGAAGAAGAAAACCTTTACGCCTCCTGTGGCGAGTGCTAGCTTTATCCACAAACCAATGTTCGGCCGCCCCGGGTTCCAAAATCAAGACAATCGTAATAGGAACCAGAATAGACCCTTACCCTAACCGTAACCCCACTGCGTCAGTTACAAGGAACAACCAACAACCACTTCCCGGAGCTCCGGCTCTGCAAGCAAATCAATGCCGTTTTTGCCGTCAGCCGAACCACCCGGGGAAGCGTTGCAACGGGGTACCGGTAGTGTGCTACTTCTGTAAGGTAGTGGGACACAAGTCGAATGAATGCCCAAAGAGGGGCACTGCTGCTAAGGCAAACGCGGGACCACCGCCAGCCGTCAGGGTTCAGGGACGCGTTTACGTCCTGACAGAGTCTGAAGAAGGGGCGGATGATATTATCGATGTCGACGTCATCACTGGTAATTTCCTAGTTAACTCGGTGCCGGCTTTTATTTTATTTGACACAGGAGCATCGTTATCTTTTATATCCTCAAAATTTATCAAACAATCCAAACTCACAAACCCTGAACGAATCAGAACTAACATATCACTACCAGATGGTAAAAACATTCCTTGCTCTTCAAAATACAATAATGTAAAAATTTTAATTCACAACACAGACTTTCTGTCAGATCTAGTATTGTTTGATCTGCCCGAGTTTGATGTAATTCTGGGAATGAATTGGCTCGCTCGTCATAATGCAACGTTCAAATGCCACGACCAGAAGATTACACTGAAGACTAACCAAGGAAAGGAAGTATCATATCAGAGTTTGAAGAGGAAAAAGGGAGTGAAACTAGTGTCGGTAATGAAACTACAGAGTATGGAAAGAAAAGGACACCAGGTGTATTTTTGCAGCATTACTAAGGTCGAGGACAACTTACGCATCGAAGACATCCCAATCGTGAATGAATACCCCGATGTATTCCCGGATGTATTACCGGGTATGCCTCCTGTAAGAGATGTCGAATTCTCTATTGACCTCATACCCGGCACCTCACCTATATCAAAGGCACCATACAGGATGGCTCCTGTCGAACTCCAGGAACTCAAGAAACAGTTGGAGGAGATGATTGAGTTAGGATTTATAAGACCGAGTGTTTCACCTTGGGGTGCACCGGTACTCTTTGTAAAGAAGAAGGATGGGAGCATGAGGCTCTGCATTGATTACAGAGAACTGAACAAAGTGACGATCAAGAATCGTTATCCTCTGTCTAGGATAGACGATCTCTTTGACCAGCTCAAGGGAGCAGGAGTTTTCTCCAAGATCGACCTGAGGTCAGGATACCACCAGATTGCGGTCCGCAAAGAAGATATACAAAAGACTGCCTTCAGATCAAGGTACGGACATTACGAGTTCAAAGTGATGTCGTTCGGCCTTACCAACGCTCCAGCAGTGTTCATGGACCAAATGAACAGGACCTTTCACGAATATCTCGACATCTGCGTTGTCGTGTTCATTGACGACATCCTGATCTACTCCAAAAATAAAGAAGAACACGCGGAACACCTACACATTATCCTGAGCATCTTGAGAGATCATAAATGGTATGCTAAGTTTTCAAAGTGTGAATTTTGGCTAAACCAAGTGGCGTTCCTAGGCCACGTAATCTCCAAGGAAGGTGTAATGGTGGATCCAGCAAAGATTGAGGCTGTCAAGGAATGGGTAGCACCAAAAACAGTCACTGAAGTCCGAAGTTTCCTAGGTTTGGCTGGCTATTATAGGAGATTTGTTCCTGATTTCTCAAAGGTAGCCCGCCCGATGACTAAACTGCTACAAAAGGAATCGAAATTCATATGGAGTGACGACTGTGAGAAAGCGTTCCAAGAACTTAAGACGAGGCTTACCACGGCACCAGTTTTAACCTTGCCAACAGATGGGGATGAATATGAGGTGTACAGTGACGCGTCATTGAATGGTTTGGGTTGCGTTCTGATGCAACAAGGGAAGGTAATAGCGTACGCATCCAGACAACTTAAAGTACATGAAAGGAATTACCCAACTCACGACCTAGAACTTGCTGCGGTCGTGTTTGCACTTAAGATTTGGCGTCACTATCTCTACGGGGTCAGCATCAAATTCTACACCGACCACAAGAGCTTAAAGTATATCTTTACCCAGAGGGAATTGAACATGAGGCAGCGAAGATGGTTAGAACTGATCAAAGATTACAAGATCGAGTTATTATACCACGAGGGGAAGGCTAATGTAGTTGCTGACGCACTGAGCCGTAAGACAATACATACTCTGAACAACATTTGGGAAATTCCCTCAGACATCGTCCAGGATCTGAAGAGACTAAGTTTAGACCTGGTACAATCGGATGACACTGACCTGAATGCAATGGTGGTAGAACCAGAATTATTTCATGACATTCGGGTACTACAGTGGGAAGACCCGGCATTGTTAGAGATCAGGGAAAGGATTCCATCAGAAGGAACAGAAGGGTTTGAAGTTTACACTGACGGGAGTCTATGCTTCAACGGCAGATGGTGCATACCTAACAATGAAGATTTGAAACGCAAAATTCTCGATGAGGCACATAGCACCCGCTACTCAGTACATCCTGGCTCAGATAAGATGTACAAGGACCTGAAATTGCGTTTCTGGTGGATAAGGATGAAGGCAGAGATCGCCGAGTACGTGGCAAGATGTATGATTTGCCAGAAAGTAAAATTTGAACACCAGAGGCCAGGAGGACTGCTCCAACCTTTGGAAATCCCCCAAGGAAAGTGGGATTCCATATCGATGGATTTTATCATGGGGTTACCAAGGACATCAGGCGGCAAGGATGCGATATGGGTTATTGTGGATCGCTTAACTAAAGCGGCCCACTTTGTTCCGATCAAGGAGACCTGGGGATTAGAGGAACTACCCAAAGCTTACGAGAAGGAGATAATACGACTTCATGGCGTCCCCCTTGACATCATATCAGACAGGGACGCAAGGTTTACATCGCATTTCTGGAAGAAATTACAAGAGGCTTTGGGTAGTAAATTGAAGATGAGATGACTTTTCATCCAAAGAAGCGGTCAGACAGAGCGAACTATCCAGACACTAGAAGACATGTTGAGGGCGTGTACTATGGAATTCAACGTGAACTGGGAAAAGAGCTTACCTCTCGTTGAATTCTCATACAACAATAGTCATCACGCTAGTTTGGGGTGTGCTCCTTTTGAAGCACTTTATAGGAGAAAATGTCGCAGTCATGTGTGTTGGGACGACGCTAGTGACAACGTGGGTACTGGACCCCAGGCTATACAGGATCAAATTGAGCACATCAAGATCATCCGAGAACGACTACAAGCAGCTCAAGACCGGCAGAAGAAGTATGCGAACGAGCATCGTCGACCTATTGAGTTCAACAGTGGAGATAAGGTCTTCTTGAAGGTCTCACCCATGAAAGGGGTAAGACGCTTCGGACTAAAGGGAAAGCTTAGCCCAAAATACATCGGGCCCTACGAAATACTTGAACGAATTGGCGAAGTGGCATACCGACTCGCCTTACCGCCAAACTTATCCAAAGTGCACGATGTATTTCATGTGTCACAACTCAGGAGATACAGAAGCGACCCGGGTCACATTGTTACGCCCGATGTGATCGCCATCGAGCCTAACATACTCTACTCGGAGAAACCAGTGGAAATTCTCGCCAGAGAGACTAAATTCTTACGACGCAAGTCGATACCCTTAGTCAAGGTTCTCTGGAGGGGACAGAAGACTGAACAGGCAACGTGGGAAACCAAGGCGTCGATGAAGGAAAAATACCCGGAGCTGTTTAGCGCAGGTAACCTTAGCCACCTAGATTACTTTAAGTTTCGGGGACGAAACTTCTTTAAGGGGGGAGGATTGTAACACCCCGTGTTAATTTAAGCTAATTATAATTAGGAAATCAATAATTAATCATTCTCGCTCACTTATTTTCCTAAAACAATACACTACAAATTATTATCGCACCTAAACTAAAACCATTTTGAATTACTTGGAATTTGAACTTTATTTTTACATATTCGAACTCGATAAATCAAACGGAGAATCTACGACAATTTTCTCAACGACAAATTTCGGCACGCAAATCGAGGTCAAAATTGACCAAAGTGGCCGAGCCACCTAATGGTGGTTAAGTCACCTAATTCTTCCTCAATTATATACTAACTCATAATCCAAATCAAACAAAGTTAGTTAAAGCCTAATCATTTTAGTTATTACTAACAAAACATATTCTATTAATATCAATTTACTATTTCAATTTGATTTAACTAACACTTTCACAAAAAAATCGAAATAATGAGTTACACTAAGCCTAAACTGATAAACTTTTTGACGTTTGAGTATAATGATTTAATTCGATAACATTCAACGAAAAAAATAAGTGTTTCGATCAAATAAGATTTTATTTCAAAGTTGCGAGGAACTAATACCCAATTTCTGTTTTGATTTCGTTTTGGGTTTATTTTCATTTTTATTTTCGATCTTACTCCTAAACATTATTTTAAGACTATATATTCTATTTCGAGACTCTTCGCGTGCGCGTAAATCGAAAATTTCAAAAACGAAAAATCGGACCAAGTGGTGCTCATTTGGCCGAGATTCTTGAGCCTTGCACTAGCATGCTCTAGTCTTCTCTTTTCTTCCCTTCTCTTACACAACCATGCCTCCTTTACTCAACCATCTAAATCACTTATACTCCTACATTATTTCATCATCACTTGCTAGTACTTTTATTTAATTGTTTATATTTTGCAAATACAAAAAAAACTAATATAAGTTACTAGTATACTTGTTACTACTACTACTACACTTCATAACACACAAAACACAAACAAAATACTCTAACTCTTTTTCTCTCTAAATAAAAACATAACTCAAAAACCTAAGTAAGCATAAGTTCATCTACAACTTCAAGTCCTTATGATCTTCATCTCTTTTCTTTCATATTTCTTCCTTAAATCATTTAATTCTTGTCTTTAAATTACTTAAACACCTAAGTTAAACTCTCCACCATTTATATTCATTAATCACTACATCTCTTAACTAGTAAATAAACATGAACATAAATCAAAATCATTTAAAATCTTTACATCACCTAAACCTAAACATAAAATACTACTACAACTTTAAATTTTAATTTAGCTAGTTTAGTTTTAAAATAAATTACTAACTTGTTTATTTCATTCTTATGTACCCATCCTAACCAAAGACGAGGAGTAAGGTGGAGGTGTCGACTTGAGCCAGTTTGATCATATAGTGGATCCCGACAACTGTTAATCTTTTCACTCTTAACCTAACCTAAGGTGCCCCCGCACACTAGTTTTAATTTTGGTAAATCGCATGCTATTAAGTGTTGTGTGTTATATTTATTGTGTTTATGATCACCTAGCATCACATGTTAAATTAGGAGACAAAAATCAAAAAATAACATTAGTGTAACATATATAAACCACACGGCCTAACCCTAGATTTTGGTTTAATTTTTCGTTTTATTTTTTTGTTAATTGCATGCTTAAAATACTAGGTATAAGATGTATATGAAAGTATAATTAGTTTATGTTTTAGACTAAAAATGAAATTGTTATGAAATTTACATGTTTTTAAAGCATATGTGTTCTTGAAAATAATGTTGTTATTCTTGTGTTTAAAATGATTTTACTTTTGTGTGTTAATGTTTGTATATGATTTTCACATATGTTAAATACATAAATGATATTAAGTAAGTTAGTTGTTGAATTAGAAGTATAAAAATCAAAAATAAAATCTTGAACATATTTATATATATACACGGCATTTTGATTAAAATGGACAAATTTTTAGTTTTAATTTTTCTAAATAACATATTATGATTAGTTTAGTTAAATTAGACTTGTATGGAAAATTTGAGGAAATTATATAAACATATAAAAATTTGACTAATTAATGTTCATATGAAAAATATTAGAGTTCTTCATATATTCAAGTGTTCTTCATTTATGTAACTAGTTTGATTCATAATCTTATTAAAGTTTTACTTAAACGTTGTTTTAATCCACTAGTGAATAAATACAATACTAATTATACAAGTTAAATAAGCTAAATCTTTATAATGAAAAAGTTAGAAAATTAAAGTGAGTAAAATCACTATTCATAATTGAAATAAAATAATTAGTGAAAATCGTAAACTAGTTAAATCGCTTTAGTATAATTTAAATGATTAGTATATAAAAACTTTAAGTCAAAAACCGATAAAATTAGAAAACGAAAATAAATGGTTAAGTATAGAAGGCCACGGCCTTAGCTATGTTTTTGGACCAAAATTGATTTTGTCACTTTTTATTTTTATCACTTAAGTAAATTAAATGGTTAAAGTAATGAATTATTAATAAAAACAAAAAAAGAAATAATTGGCTAACCTAATAAAACCACACGACATTTATACTTTTATTGGGTCAATTTTGATCAAAATAAATTTGTCACTTAGTCACTAAATTTGATTTGTATTTAGAATTATATTAGATTGTATAATGAATCGTTAATAAAAAGAATCAACGAAACCGATAAAAATAAATGTTACACGTGTTAAAATGAATAATGTCGAGTGTTACTGCCTTTGCTTAAATTGGGATATGGACATACGGACTAATTAAAATGAACTACGACAACCTCGCTAAAAATGGAAACCGCTAAAAATTTAGTTAAGTATATGACTAAATTTAACCGAGTTTTATTTTTGAAATATTATTTAAAATCACTAAGTACAAAATGAACTTAACAACTTTGAAACTAGGATTTTGTACTTAAATTTAAAACGAGTTTTACTTCCGAAATGATTTTTCTAATCACTAAATACAAAACGAACTTAACGACTTTAAAACTAGAATTTTATACTTAGTAAATAAAAAGGTTGTTTTGTAAAATATCCTAAGTATAAAACTTTGTATAAGAGTATAAAAAATACTAAGTATAAATAAAATATAACAAATACTAAGTATAGAAAAAGATACTAAGTATAAGAATACGCATACGTATAAAAATACGTATAAATACGAAGTATAAAAATACGCATACGTATAAAAATACGTATAAATACGAAGTATAAAAATACGCATACGTATAAAAATACGTATAAATACGAAGTATAAAAATACGTACAAATACGGAATACGAGAATACGAATACGTATAAAAATACAAGGAATAGTAAATACGATGAATAGTAAATACGATGAATAGTAAAATACGGTGAATAGTAAAATAATGAATAGTGAAAATATTTAAAATTTACAAACGCACTCAAAATAAATATTTAAGTGTTTCTATGTGTTCTGTTTATGTGAAGAATTGCTAGAATTACAATTTCATTACACAAAGTTCGACGATATATTTAAGTTTCAGAATTGTCAATTATTAAGATTGAACGAGGATATGAGAATTGAGAAAATCGAGCTACTTGAATAAAATATTAGGATTGTTCGCCATGTTGCGACTCTTGAAATTCGAAGTTAACGAGGTGAATGTTTACATGGGGACTTGGGCTCCTCCCGAGTTCTTGAGGCTATTTAACGATCTTGAGATTGTTATTTGACATGGTATATACAACCCAGGGGATGGGGCATAATTGATATTTCCGTGGGCCCATAGATGGTAATTGGAAAATACCACCTGGCCAAAGTGCAGTCTCTGGTGATAGCCGAACTTTTTCGACGGTGATACCTTTTGAATAGCGAATAAGTATGATCCTCGATAGAGAGTGTATGCATACATTAGACAAAGGATTGAATCGTCCTTATTACCTTAGGGATCTTTAGCACATTCAGACACGTCCGCTTTGTCGGCCGATGGCTATCTGCGCGGATTATGTCTGCGCATGCCAGCCTTACTAACGAAGACTCATTTGTTATCACATGTTGAATGCATTTCCTTGTCTTGAATGATTATTGTCTGAATGACATGGTTTCCTGAGTGTTGAAATACTACCTATTGAGAATGATTATTTATGAGTGTTGTACGTTATGTGATTGGATGTATACTCGTGTTTGAATCATCATGATTTCCTTACGTGTTTTGCTTGCCTGCTTGCTATTTGTTTTATTTATTTATTATGTATATCGCATATGTTTAGAGATGCTATACTACATGAACTATTTGTTGTTGCTTAGTATGTGTGGGGGAGAAAACACTAATACGAGATGAACTGCAGATACCCCGAGGACTTATGTTTATCAAATGCTGGGGATGGTTTACCTTATTTTGTACTTTGTTGTTTTGAGAGAATTTGTAATCTAAATACTCTGTTTTTATCTCTAAACTCGTATTATGTATACTGAGTTTGTAAGACGATAACAGCTGGTTTGTAATATTTAGACTTAATTAATTTTCCGCCTTAGTTTAATTAAAGTCACGAAAATCAGGTTGTTACACAAGGTCACGAGCACAGCACACAAAAAGCACAAAAATCGAACCCCACGAGCCCCGAGCACAACCCCTGCACCGAGTCAAAAGCGGCCCAACAAGCCACGACCCACGAACCCCTCCAAGGCAGCACCTGACCGGAAAAACAGAGGAGCGGCCGGAAAACAGAGGGACCCGGAAAACAGAGGTGATGAGTGCAAGAGCACGACGGCGAAACCGAAAACGCACGCCCTACCTCTTCCCCTTTTCAAATATTAATGGTATTATTATAATAGCTACTGTAAAAGAGAAGAAAAGAAGAAATCAAAGGAGGAGAGAAGGCCGGTGATCGGAGAAAGGCCGGAGAAGAAATCAAAGCAGGCTGACCAAAGGAGAACGCCTGATCGCCATCCAAATCTATACTATTAAGAATATTATTATTAGAGAAGGTGATGATGGTGTTTTTGGTGACGGAGCTGGCGTTTTCCGGCAGTTTAGAAGGCCGGAGAAGGGGCTAGGGCAACGCCCCCATGATCGCCTCCAAAACGCCACCCCCCATTATTATTATTAATAATTTTATCATTGTTGTTACTATTATTATTGTTTTTATTTTATGTTAATTAATATATTAGAAAATCTGAAATTTTCTAAACAAGTTGTTTAATGAAGATGAAGGCAAAATGCCCTTATATATGTAATTGAATCCAATTGCTCATTATAGCTGTATTCTTGAAATTGTGGATGAAAATAGGTACGACTGTACGAGTAACAAGTAACACGAGACTGACAAAATATATGAGCCGATTCAAATTTTTTTTAACCTAACAAAGCAACGGATTAACTTCCTCCATTTGATATAGCATTGAATTTTTAAAAAATAATAACTTAATTTTCACTTGTTAAAACATAATTGGTGGTGTGATAAAACTGATTTCACACCTGGTGTGAGCATATCACCTTCCCGATCTAACACTATATAAATGTTAAACGGTCTCGCCTAATACTTACTCGAAATACTCAAATACTCATTTGAGACTTGTTCCCACTTTAATAGTGATCAACTAAACTACCAAAAAAAAAACTTTAATAGTGATCAACTAACGGGATGGTTTAAGAGCATTAGCAATGGAGAACTCTAAAAGAAAAGTTCTTCCATGCCATGTAACAATTTACCAAGTTCTTGATGATTTCATAGAAGACTCCATTGAAGAGGTGAAGAAAAGCTTGGAGAATATAGAGAGAAAACAGAGCAAATGATGAAGAATAGAAAGAGTAAATAGAAGAGTGATTTTGTATTAATGAATGAATGAATGAATTGAATACAATAATGTATAAGTGAGGGTATATATACAAGAGATGTATAACGAAGTCTAACAACCTTCAACTACCTCCTAACAAACTTGTAACTGACTTCTGAGGAGTCCAACACCCCCCCTCAAGTTGGAGGGGAGGAACAAACCCCCAACTTGCGAAGAAGATAGTGATGTTGAGTACCAGGTAAGGATTTTGTGAGGAGGTCAGCAGGTTGATCATGAGTACCAATATGAGACAGCGTAATCAGGCCAGAAACCAATTTTTCACGAACAAAGTGACAATCCAAATCGATGTGTTTGGTACGTTCGTGGAAAACTGGGTTTTTGGCTATATGGATGGCAGCCTGGCTATCACAGCGAACAGGTATGGGCACCAAGTCAGGAACACCCATCTCAGAAAGAAGCCGAGTAAGCCAAGCCAATTCTGCAGTAAGACGCCTCAAGGATCTGTACTCTGCTTCAGCAGAGGAGAGAGAGATGGTTTGCTGTTTCTTAGACTTCCACGAAATCAGAGAACCTCCCAAGAAAACCACAAAACCACTGACAGACTTGCGAGTGTTTGGACAGGCAGCCCAGTCTGCGTCACTAAAAGCAAGTAGAGAGAAATCAGAGGTGTGGTTCAACAAGATTCCTTGAGAAGGAGAACTGGCAATATAGCTGAGCACATGAAGAGCAGCTTTGAGATGCGGCTCACATGGAGAAGACATGAATTGGCTAAGGTGTTGAACAGCAAAACAAATGTCAGGGCGTGTGTGAGTCAAAAAATTCAATTTGCCCACTAACTTCCTGTAGAGAGAGGGATCAGAAAGAGGGGTACCAGTGTCTCTGACCAGCTTTGTGGTGGTGTCAAGAGGACTCACCACACCATGAGAAGAAACAACACCAAAATCAGACAAGAGATCAAGAGCAAATCTCTGTTGGCTGACAGCCATACCTGCAGAAGTAGGAAGAAATTCTAATCCCAGAAAATAATGAAGGCTGCCCAAGTCTTTGATTTTAAATTGGGCATCAAGGAAACTCTTCAACTGGTTGATTTCATCCAAATCATCCCCAATAAGTAAGATATCATCAACATACACAGCCAAAAACACAGCCTTACAACCATTATGTTTGATGAAGAGAGAATAGTCATTAAGGGACTGAGTGTAACCTTGCACCTTCAAAGCACTACTGAGCTTGGCATACCATTGTCTAGAGGCCTGCTTGAGACCATAAAGGGACTTTTGTAGCTTACAGACAAGGTGTGGCTCAGAAAGGACCAAACCAGGTGGAGGAGACATGTAAACCTCTTCATCTAGGTGGCCATGGAGGAAAGCATTATTCACATCAAGCTGGGCTAAGGGCCATCCCATTTTGACAGCAACAGCAACCAGACATCTGATGGTGGTCATCTTGACCATAGGAGAGAAAGTTTCAGTATAGTCAATCCCTGCCTTTTGAGTGTACCCTTTAACTACCAGCCTTGCTTTATACCTCTCAATCTCACCATCAGACTTGTGTTTAACCTTGAAGACCCACTTGCAGTGGATGGCCTTTTTGCCAGGAGGAAGAGGACATAGAGACCAAGTATCAGTGGCTTCAAGGGCAGAAAATTCAGCAGCTATGGCATCCTTCCACTCAGGATAAATGACTGCCTGCTCATAATTCAAAGGTTCCTGGATAGAAAGTGTGACAGAAGCATTCAAACAAGAGACTGTATTGACATGAGTAGAGGGAAGGGATGAAGAAGTGGTAAGAGAGGTGAGGGTGCAATTGCAGGATGTGTTATGGGGAAGCTTATATTGGTAGGCACTCAAATAAGAGGGTGGATGTACAGGCCTGACAGACCTCCTAGGGACAGGCTGAGGAGAAGGGAGAGGAGAGGATGTGGTGTTTTGAGGAGGGAGGTCTGTCACAGTGGAAGATGGTGGGTTTGTAGGCTCAGGTGTTAAGGTAGGTGACTGAGGGTTGGGTTCATTCACAGAGGTAGGTGACTGTTGTATGGAAGGTTGAAAAATAGGATCATGAAGGGTGAGGTTATCAGTGGGAGGAAGGGGAAAGAAACCAGTGTAGGAATTGTGAACATAGGGGAAAATGTGTTCATGAAAGATCACATCTCTAGAAATGATGATAGCCTTGGACTCTAAATTGAGGACTTTGTAAGCTTTCTTACCAAAAGGATAACCTAGGAAGACTGCAGGAATTGCTCTAGGATCAAATTTGTCTCTCCCAGGCTTAGGAGTACTAACAAAACACAGACAACCAAAGGTTTTCATGTGAGAAAGGTTAGGAGATGTCTGGAATAAGAGTTCATAGGGAGATTTATTGTGGAGAAGTTTTGTAGGTAATCTGTTTATGATGTAGGTAGCAGTAAGAATGCAATCTCCCCAATATTTCTTGGGTAGATTAGACTGAAATATCAATGCTCTAGCTGTTTCTAACAAGTGCTTATGCTTTCTTTCAACCACACCATTTCGTTGTGGAGTGTGAGCACAGGAAGTTTGGTGTATAATGCCTTGAGAGGCTAGAAAAGAGGAAGTAGAAGGGCTAGACCCTAGCTCTAGAGCATTATCTGATCTTATTATTTGAACATTTTTCTGAAACTGAGTTTTGACTAGTGCTAAGAACTGTTTAATGATGGTAAAAGCGCTGCCTTTGCAATTAAGAAGATGGGTCCAAGTGGTTCTAGTGAAGTCATCCACTATGGTCAGAAAATACTTGAAACCATTATATGTTTGTATAGGATATGGACCCCATAGGTCAATGTGGATGAGCTGAAAGGGAGTAGAAGTTTGAATAGAACTCAATTGAAAAAAGAATCTGTGTTGTCTGGCCTTAGCACAAATGGGACAAGAAATCAAAGAACTTTCATTACTTGCAGAAAATTTACAGAATTCCAAAGTTTTGAGTTTGTACAATGGTAAGTGCCCTAATCTAGAATGCCACAAGGCTACATCATTCTGAGTTATGACAGACTGAACACTATGATTAAAAGGTCTAGGACAATGAGGATTTGATGCAGACTGTTGAAGAAAGTATAGGTCTTTGTTGGCTTTACCAAGCATCAGTGGCTTCTTCATAGAAGAGCCCTGCACATAACAAGAATCTGGTGTGAAACTAATGGATGTATTGAGTTGCTTGGCTAATTTGGTTATGGACAACAGATTGTATTTGAAAGAGGGAATGTAAAGGACATTTTGTAAGATGATGTCTGCGGTCAGAGGTACATTACCCACAACATTAATGCTAACAATCTGGCCATTTGGTAAGGACACTGAGTAAGGTTTAACAATGGTATGCATGTCAGAAAACAGCTCTTTGTTTGAACACATGTGATCACTTGCTCCACTATCTAGAATCCAAGAATTATTACAGACAGAAATTTGAAGGGGTTGAGTGGAGTTACTGCAAGTTAGCACTTTGAAGAAGATCTGCTGAAACTTCGAAGTATCTTTGTGCGAGTGAGAATATTCCTCAACTGATCAAGCATAGAAGGCGTGATTTCTGCAGAAGCTTTTGCAGCAGAAGAATCCTCATAAGCTCCAAGAATACCAGCCCCTCCTGAAGAATCAAAACCTCCTGAAGAAGCTGTGTTTGCAAACCTTTTGTTCTTGTTATTCTGCAACCTGTAACATCTGTCAACTGTATGACCATTTCGTTTGCGAAGAAATGCTGAAATAGGGTTTTCTTGTCTCAGATGACTTGTAATCAAGTCTGTTTTGACTGGAGTTGTACTGTGCAGACGAATTTCCTCTTGAATTCTTAGCATAGAATGAAGAAGATTCTTGAGAAATATGAGGAACACTTTGCATTTCATGTTGATCTTCTTCCTGAATCAAAAGATTGTAGATAGTGGAAGCGATGGAAGAGGCTTTTGCATCGGTGTGCCTCTAACACCTTTGAATGATTCATTCAAACCCATGAGAAATTGTACAGCCTTTTTATTTTGCTGTGATTTTGTATCCTTTTCCTTTCCTCCACAAGAACAATCACAAGAGCAATTATGAGTTGATTCAATTGAATCAAGTTCATCCCAAATCATCTTTAATTTGGTGAAATAAACTGCAACACCATCGTTTCCTTGACTCAATTCGCACAATTTCTTGTGAATTCCATAGAGTTGTGCTCCATTAGATTGACCATACCTTTCGTCTAAATCGTCCCATGCTTCTTTCGCTTTTTACTGTAAAGAATTGAATTGGCGATATCACCAGAAACTGAATTGAGAATCCATGAAAACACCAAATCATTGCAACGTTGCCAGGATTTCGAAGTCGCTGATGAATTTGGGGGTTTTGCAGTTGTTCCTGTCACAAACCCTAATTTGTTCTTCGTCGACAATGCGATCTCCATACCTCGCTTCCACGCGCCGAAATTTGTTCCTTCAAACACATTTGCAACCAATTTTGTTGCTACAAGATCAGAGGAAGTGATTTGCAACGAATCATCTTGAGTTGAATCAGTTTGAACCATTTTTCGTGATTTTTAGGGTTTTTCTGGGTTTTGAAATGACAAAAACGAAATTGATTGAAATTGATTGTGAAAAACGAATCGAAAGACGAATTGATGCAGCGGAGTTATCAACGATGGAAATCAGAAGCGGTTACCCGCTCTGATACCATGATGATTTCATAGAAGACTCCATTGAAGAGGTGAAGAAAAGCTTGGAGAATATAGAGAGAAAACAGAGCAAATGATGAAGAACAGAAAGAGTAAATAGAAGAGTGATTTTGTATTAATGAATGAATGAATGAATTGAATACAATAATGTATAAGTGAGGGTATATATACAAGAGATGTATAACGAAGTCTAACAACCTTCAACTACCTCCTAACAAACTTGTAACTGACTTCTGAGGAGTCCAACAGTTCTAGGTTTAAGAACTTTTTCCTACAATTATAAACTTTATATAAAGTTCTTATATGAAATTATAAATTTTTTTTATTATTAAACTTCACCCCTCATGATTTAATCTCACATTTTTTTAGGCTAAGAACCAAGTTCTTCTTTTAGAACTAAATTCTTAATAATTACCACAAATTTTTTCCTACAATGGAAGAACTTATTAAATAAAGTTCTTATTAACAAATCCTAGGTAAGAACTTATGCATTGCTATTGCCCTAAGTATGACGAGTAGTTGAATAAGTCTTGCATTTATTGCAATTCAACTAAATTCATGTCAAATGGTGAAGAAAAAAAAAAAAAAATGGAAGGAACAAACGTTGTTGATCCCTGTGAGTGGTGAAGGCGATCACTCAGATTAGAAAATGTGGAGATTCTCCAAGAAAGAAGAAGGGTTATGGCGAACAATTTGTGTTGTTTTGTTGGGTCAACTCATTTCCTTCATCATGTCTCTTTCTGCTTTCTCCAACTCTTACTTAGCTTCTCTTGGCATGTCTCCTCCATCTTCTCTTCTCTTCTCTTCTCTTCCTTTTTTTTCGGGTTTTGGGTCGCCGTCTGGTCATTTCAAATTTTGAGTCATAAAGATCGAGTTCTGAATTGTTAACATTTTTGATTGATTGGTATTGACAGGAGTTGATGCCCCAATCACTCAGTCATTCTTCACATACATGAGTTTAACTGCTGTTTATGGGAGTATCAGTCTCTTTCGCCGTAAAAAACTTATGGTATTCCTTTGATTTTGATGCTGTTTCTTCTGCAATTTGCCCAATTTCTTGCTGACTCAACTCGGCTAATCCTATTTTCGGGTTCTTACTTGTAGGTTTCGTGGTACTATTATGTTCCTTTAAGCTTCGTAGACGTTCTTGGCAATTTCTTGGGTGAGTTTTCAGAGTATATCTTTGCTACTAGGTGTGAAGAAGTGCCCTTAATAATATCACACATGAGTCCCACATCGATCATGGAGAATAGAATTGAACACTTTATAAAGCTAGAGGCTACTCCTCCCTATTGCCAATTGGTTTTGGGATGGAACCCCTCTAAACCTTATAAAGTGGGGCGTGGGCTTTCTCTTCTACCATTTGTGGGTGTGGCCCGGGCCCGTCTCTGATTTCACACTAGGCATTTGCTAGGTTGATGATTCACGCAACTATAATCATATTTGTTCGAACTGGGACATACTTGATGATTAAAATCTTGCATTTTATGCAGTTATTAAAGCGTACCAATATACGTCCATTACAAGCGCGACATTGTTAGACTGCTGGACTATACCGTGGGTAATGGTGTTGACATACTTCTTCATAGGATCGAGATACTCCATTTCTCAATACTTTGGAGTTGCCACATGTGTTCTTGGCCTTGCCTTGGCGCTTCTCTCTGATGCTGGACTGGGCGGTGGAGGTTGGATTTCTGTTTTACTATTTATCTAAATTTTAATTGATAAGAAAAGTTCAAACTCATAATACGCTGTCGAATTATAAGACTCCTAATGATGCGCGATGTGTTGCTGAATTTGAACTATCAAATGCAAAGTTGTTAAAGGCGACCAAGGAAATATGGAGGTGTGAGTCAAAATATATGTCTATGCTGAAAACTATTCGATATTTTTAGCCCTTGTTGATCTATTTTTTGTTTGGTGTGTATGTGTTCTTCTCTTATGAGTTACGGAGTGTGATATATCCACCACCACACATGTAACAATGTAAAATGCTCACAGGTTGAAAGAAAGAAATCGAGAGATAAGACTAGGAAGTGGAAACAATCGAGGGAACTGATTTGAGAAAAAATGTTTTTTTTTTTTTTTCTTGAGGAAATGCTTTTTGAATAAAGATCTTCTGTTCCTTCCCTGGTTTTTAATGAAAAGAAAGTTGAAAATATGAATTTCATGTCTTTCTCATTCCTCTATAATTAGTCCACTCGAAAAAAGACAATTTTAATGCTCACTATATATTTCGATGGAAACACTTCATTGTTTCTCGCTTCCATCCCTTTTTCTTTCATGATCATTACGGAAAGCCATACAAGTTGTAGATTTTGGAGCGTAAGAGAGGGCTAGTAGTATTTGAGGGGTAGCTAAAATATTATTTAGCTTTTGACGCTTTTTGTCGATGTTTCGTAAACTTTCAACTATTTGAGTTGTTAGTATAACTTATTCCGTGTCGTATAACCAAAACACTCCCGTTTTCTCCTAAAAGGTATCACGTATCAGAGTATATTTCCAGCTGATTATATATCAAGGAACAATGACTATTGCATAATTAATTTCTGATAAAGAAAAAGTACACTACATGTTAGTAATTGATCCCACTTTTCATTTCCGGTGAAAGAGATTTATCAGGCTTTCAATTTTCAGGTGGGTCCAGACCACTTCTTGGCGATTTTCTTGTAATTGGAGGGACTCTATTTTATGCATTGAGCAACGTTGGCGAGGTAAAATAGCTCTCTTACTGCTTTCAATTTAGCATCTTGTTTTACATAGAAGTATAGAACTGATGACTGGCTGGTAAGTTGTTAGTTCGAATCTAGTCATTCCACTAAGCTTCAAACAAAACCTTACGAACATATTTGTGTTGGATAACTGGATTTGTTTCAGTGATTTTTTTTTTTTTAAAAAAAAAAGTGAAAAGCCAAAAACCATCGTTTACTAAGGCGATTCTTTACATACCACCTATATGGCTGATTACTTGTAGATCAAAGTTCTTTCTGCTAAATTGCCAAGATATGAGCAGGACTTTTTTTTTTTTTTTTTTCCTTCGTACAAATTGCACCTTACTTGATTAATCAATCACGTGAGCTGTTGTTGCATAGTTAATTTTCTTTTTATGATTTTTAGCATGAATCTTGAAGTATGATCTATATTTGTCGTTTAAAAGAGTCTTTATTGTTGACATTTTCAGCAAAGAGTATTTACCCCTAGCCTGACTGCTTCAACTGTTTGATGCGATGAGTGCTGACATGTGATTTTTCTGTTGAGAACAGGAATTCTGTGTCAAACAAAAGGATCTTATTGAAGTTATTTCAATGCTTGGTGCTTTTGGATTATTGATTAGCATATGTGAAATGTATCCTTTTCTCCATCCTTCTGGTACCAATTAGTCTGAATCATTGTGCAAACTTTTTTTTTTTTTTTTTTTTTTTTACTTTCTTAGAATTCTTGCGATGATATGCTGGTCCGTCATAAATTTGATTGATTTGATTTCTTGACCTTAACTTTTTCACAGCGCTTTATTAGAACGACATAAAGTGTTGTCAATTGAGTGGTCTTCTGAAGTGGTGGGTATGACTTAAATAATCATCGTATTAAATTTTGAATCTTAGATCCATCATATTCTTATTAATTTGAATATCCTTTATAATGAAGTATCTGATTATATATAGTTGTAATGTTATGTAATTTTTCGATATGCTACTCACAACTTCAATGGCGTTTAGATATTAGGGTTTGCTGGACATGCTGTTGCTGGATTTCTTTTCTACACACTTGTTCCTTTCTTACTGAAGGTAAGAATATAGCCATCCTATAGATTACTGCGCGGGTTAGTTCTCAGATATGGGACAACTTATCTAGGGTTTGTTAAGTTGTAGCTTGATTTTGGCTTCTTATTGCGTGTCCGAAATTCCAACCTTCTGACATTTAGTTTAGCCCAAAGCGTGAACATTTTAAACAAAATAGACGTGTTAGAGACTTCGAGACTGTCACGTATCGCCCTTGCACCTACGTAGGCATAATCATTTGCATCTCTTGTATGTTGATTCATCTATGAGAAATACGGAGTATCACTTAAGTATGAATTGTTCTTTTGATTTTCTGATGTAGCTGAGTGGGTCCACGCTGTTCAATCTCTCCGCTCTGACTTCTGATATGTGGGCTGTTCTCATTCGTGTTTTATTCTATCACGAGGAGGTACTGTCTTAAATTGTATCGTCTTATGTTGAAAATCAGTGAAGAGATCTAGACACTGCTTTCTGTGTTATATTATTTTCTTCCTACATCTCATTTTATAGAAGTACCATGGAGCAACATGATCATTACCTTTTTATATTTTGGAACGAACTGCATTGCTGAAATGATCCGCTAATGTTTTATATCTGCAACTGTGTAGGTTGGCTGGTTATATTATGTTTCATTTGCAACTGTGGCTATCGGACTTGTGACTTATTCTCTAAGGTTCGTCCCATCTCTCTTGCTTCCTTTGATATCCAAATCAAAATCCTCACTTTTGACTCGCGGATCTACAACCTGTGTGTTGACAAGAATATTAAAGCTTTTGGTTTTTCGAGTTTCAAGAATCTCATATTTAATCTCGTAAATGTGACCATGCATGGTGCCGTTCTTAGTACAAATATTGATATAGCAACTGTTAGATGAGAAAGTAACCTTAGATGTGGAGGTCCCCCTCAATAATCATGTTTAGGATCACACTTCTCTTGCCGTTCTATTCCATGGGCGGATTTAATGATTAATGTCATAAAAGTAACCGTGTTTAGGATTGCACATCTCTTCTAACACTATCGATTTTATGAACAATGGGCATGGAATGATGTGTTTGTTTTGAATTTTTCTAATTCTCATATCTTCACTTTGAATTTTTTTTCCGGTTAAAAATATTATTTTATGAAAGACTTTTAAACAGTAAGTATAAAAACTTTAACAACATGCATAAATTCATCGTAGTTTTCAATTTATTTGCAGTCAAAGTTTTGTAGCCTTGGCTTCAAAAACTTGTAGTGGAAAATAAAAATAGGGAGGAGGGATTTTATTAGTTTGACAACTTAATATTTTTATAAAAACACATATGCAAGTTACTAACTTTCGCAATTATGCACTAATTCTCAAATACGGTCTTATGAGTATCTTAGGAACTCTTTTATTATTGTCATCACTCATCACTAAATGAGGTTTTATCATAGTTTGCCGTCTTTTTAACTATATTAGACTTTTTTGGTTTTTGATTGGTCTTACCAAGTTATGTTAAAAACGTTTTGTATAACAATTTGCATAAGTATATGTTAGATTGCACATTTCATGTATAATCTTTGATGACAATCATAAGAGACTAGATATAAACAAAGTTCCTTAGACTTCAATGTGTAGCACGACCCCCTTGAAAAGTTGTTTAAATCGGCCACCCTATCGACCTGCTATCTCCCATATAGGCGAAGTTCAGCCCTAGGAAGAAGTGGTTATGCAGAGGTGATGAAGGCCTTGTTTCGTAGCAGTCGTGATCCATTTGTGTAGATATCGATATAGTCGTTAGATCTGTAGATTGAGTTTTTTAAATGATGTATTAATTTTACTATGCAATAAAAATGCCTTTCCCAAGCAAGGAAAACTTGCATACCCGTGAACAGTTACCATCCCTCGGACCCTTCCTCATTTTCGCCCTCCACCACGCCATGAGTTTTGTCTAATATAGGGCACCTGTTTCGAGTTAATTAACCTTAGAATAAAGGAAATGAGGAGGATTGTGGTGCTAAGCGATGAATATGTAAGCATTATTATCTCCTTATTCCTTAATCTTCTTTGTTGGTAATTTGAGTGTAGTTACGGTTCATTTTAGCGTACTCGGGTGTTTGGTTCAAAGCTGGGTAAGTTCAGAATAATATAATGTAAGTTGGGGAAGTATGAATAACTATGACGGGTTTTTCCTCTTCATTCATCTCTAAAAATATAGACATGGGAGAACATGTTCGGATATACAAAATTGATCACAGTTTTTGCAGCTTGAACAAATAGCAAACTACGTATAATACTTCGAGCTACATCTGTGTCTCATGTGCTAAAAAAAGAGGACACTTTCTTATCTCTATAGAAAATTTGGTGTAGCTCAGAGATTGATAGAAGAGTCTAATTGTTCTATTGTTCAGTTTTGCGGTGATCGGGTTTATCATTTATATTTCCCGTTTCCTGTTCTTATACATATAATATACTTGTAACATCTTTTCGTGTTAGTCATTACAATCCCTTCCTAATTTTCAACGTCCACTACGCCCTTTCATCTACTTGCGTCTATTCCAAGCAAACCCAAATACAAAGTAGAATTTTGTCACCATTATTATAACGATGTCGTCCTAATAAAATTATGGTGGTTTTCACAGTGAGAACAATGATACAGAAATAAGCACTGTAGACGGCCATCTGAGGGACGAATACGAAATCCTCAATGTGGAATGCACAGAACCTGCAGGCGAAACTGCTGAAGCATGAAACTGAGGTAGTAGAACCAAGTCTACTTGTCATAACAAATGATACCGAATGTTCCGTACATTGGTGATCGTATAGTTATTATCCGACGTGTTCAGGCATGGAGATGGAAACTACTGATCATTAACTCAACTTTAAGGAGTCATATTGTGGATAAGTATTTCAGATATTTTCCGAGGAGTGTGCTGACACGAAGACAGAGACCTGTCTTTTTTGTTGTATCAAATGATACGGAATGCTATTTACATTGTTGATTGTATAGTTGTTTTCCGTCGAGTTCAGGCATGGAGATGGACTTTAATGCCTTGTACAGTTGTACATTATTGATCTGTATAATTGCCATTATTTGCATACACCATGCGCAACACTTGTTATTCGCTATAGGGAAACGTGTGATTGACCTAAGGGATCAGGGTTTTCTAAGCTGGCCACGAGTCGGTTTTGAGGAGAGGGGTCAATGGGACATGTACTCGACCGTAAAAGAAATAGGTAGTCTCTGATGTGAGACGGGAGACTTACTGCTTATCCATGTACTTTGGATTAAATTATGATCACTTTTAGACTTTGAATAGTAATCACAATTTTAATTAATACGGAGTACTACGTAGCGAGTCCCATTTTATACGTACTAGATCATTACATGCAGCCGATGCAGGGTCGTAGAATTGTTTTAGGGTCCGTGTTCAACTTTTTTATAACTAAACGAGTATGAGTTTTATTTGTACCCTATCCGGGAACCCCAAACATTTGAGGACCGTGTTATTAGAGTACTTAGAACATGCTAAAAGAACGGTCATGAGTTAGTAATTAGTCAATACAAAATGAACTTTACATATAATTGTACTCCGTAAGAATTTAAAATTTATTTTAAAGTATAGTTAATAATTTTTGTAGTTTACTTTTATACGCTGAAAAAAAAACAAAAGTTATAAAGTACTCCATATATTTTGAATAAATACGTACGGAGTATATATTATCGTAATTGATTTTTCATATACGGAATTTACTTAAGTTGTATATTTTTTCATTATTATTTCCAACCTTACCCCCGCCGCACCGCCGACAGGGGCGGCCCCAAGGGGGGGCCAAGGGGGGCACGGGCCCCCCTACTCCTTTTCTGAAACATCAAATATGTATTAAAAGCTAAAAATAAGGATATCAAACTTGTAGTTGTTAAGGTGGAATAGGTATTCAATATATCTTTTTTGAAATTAATATGTTTCTTTGGTTTTTCCTTACCTTTATTTCATTTTTATATTTATTTTTTGGTCAATTCTATTAGCCTATATTTTACTTTTTTTTGGTATGATTATTTTATACTCTTTATATTAATTTATAAAAATTGAATGTTTACTAAATTACTTTATTAATACTTTCCTAAATGAATAAACTAAAATATATGTCTAAATTAGGCTCTTTTGTTATATTGATACTTTATAAGAAATAATCAGTTTTCTAATCCGTAATAAGTTATAAAAGTTATATAATGCTACTTCATATTATATAGTTTAATTTTCATTTTTATATCCTTTTATATTTTTAGCTCAAAAACTTAAAGTTCAAATAATTATATATTTCTATTAGAAAATTATTCATTTTTTAAGTTTCAAAAGGTTACACTATGTAAAATTTTGCTTTTAATTGGTCAATGAGTCGAATTGAGTTTTGACCCATTATTAGTGGGTGATTTCGAACTCCATTCATTTCAGTCACGAGTTGAAATTTACAGGTATTAACCCTAAAAAACCGCGTGAGAGTAGGCTGGATTGACGGGTTTACCCGTCGTAAAAAATTTTAATTCGCCAATAGGAAACGTGCCCCCCTGCCTCTAAAATCCTGGGTCCGCCACTGACCGCCGATCCAACCGCCGGCTCATCTAGATCGCCTGCCTCGGACGCCTCACCCACCCACAACTGCCCCACCTTCTAACCCCAACAAACCAACCATAAAATAATACAAACCACCACAAACTAACCACTAAACCCATCACCGTAAGCCGTCGCCTCCCCCCAACGTATGGCGCCGCCTTGAATCACCGTCGGCACCCTCCCATTACCCTGCAGCCGGCCGCCCCCCTAAACACCTCTTTACAAACCCTAGTTATAAATTACACTTAAATCTATTGAAAATTAATAAAACTCGATAATTTAAACACAAATGAACTAATTATCGAACTTAATGATCAAAAAATTGAAAAATTGAATGAATTTGATTGAAAATTGGTCAGGAGAAAAAGAGATAATTACGTATATTTTCTTGAGTAAAAAAGTAGTGTTGGAAATAATAACAAAAAAAAAAAAAAAAAAAGTATACGAGTAAATTTCATATATGAAAAATTAATGGCTACTTCCTCCATATTTTTCAATTAGTCCCATTTACCTTTCTCAGAAATTTTTTCCAATTAATCCCATTACCCTATTTAGTACTCCGTAATATTTTCTCTCATATATCCCACTTTTTTTTTTCACACATACGGAGTATTTACTTTTTTCACTCACATTCATTTTTTTTTTTTTTTTTTTATAATTAGACTATTTTACTTGTTTTTCACCCTATCCCACTTTTTTACCCTTTTTCTTAAAAAATGTTGAAAAATTCAATGGAGGTAAATGGAAATTATGGAGGAAGTATATTATATACTCATTATTATGTTAACTACTCCCTCCATTTCACTCATTTAGCCCACTTTCCTTTTTCGATAATTTCACTCATTTAACCTCATTACTATTACACTCATTTTATTAAAATATCACATACTTTATTTTTAATTGATGAAATAGCCAACGAGATTATCTCAATGAAATGGGGGGAGTAAAATAGAGGGGCATACAATTTACGTGCTAGACTATTCTGGTTAGCAAAGTGATTTCTTGTTTCCCAAGACTGCAACTTATATTCATAAATTGGGCCCCCAGAAAAAGAATAAAATAAAAAACTTTTCAAACGGAGTATATAAAAAAACAGTGTGACAGAACAACACCGCCATAAATTAAGTTGATAAATACCGCCATAGCTTAACCCTAAAATTCCAATTACTTTATATATATTTCCCCCAAATCAATCAAATCAATTAATTAATCCTTGTTTTCAATGTCCGTCTATACCTCTACGCGTCCTAAGGCTTCCGTCGACATGGTAATTTACTCTTTCTCTCCTTAATTCAATATATTCTTCATTTCTATTTATTTTCTCCACATATTTTGTCTTTTTTTCTTTAGGGTTATTGAATCGAAAATTGATGATTTGTGACCTAAATAATCGTAAATAATTCAGTTATGTTAATTCTTAGTATCCTAGTTGTTGTTTTGCAAAAGGGTTAAAATTCTTGTTGTTTTTAACGGGGGTAGCTTGGGCAAGTAGGGTTGAGAATTGAGATCGAAAGAGATAAAAATTGCTAATTACTGTATGAATTTACTCTAATAAGCTGCATGTTCATCGTGTTTATTTGAAATCATATTAGTTAATCTGAAAACCTGACTGGTGTTGTATCTGTTGAGCTCAACAGACAGCTCCACTTGTGGCCGGAATTTGCGTAGCAGCCACTGCTTTAGCTGGTAGATATGGAATTCAAGCTTGGCAAGCATTCAAGGCGCGTCCACCTACAGCCAGGATGCGCAGATTTTACGAGGGTGGTTTCCAGCCTACCATGACGAGGCGGGAAGCGGCTCTCATCCTTGGTGTCAGGTATTTTTTTCGCTGATTGGCTAGTCTTGGCTGTAGACATCGCACTGGATTGATACCAGCGAATGCTTTGTACCATTTGTTGGGCCAATTTGTTTTTGGTGGGTGTATAACTGTATACTCTCTGAGTCTCTGTTGTTTGTTAGGGTGTAGCAATGAGAACTTGAAGCAGTTGCGGTTCAATTTTTAATTTGATTGAACTGTTTTTTAGGCTGTAGGGAACCTCTGGCCAAATGATCAAGGATATTGAGATGTAGTTTAATCCCCGTACAAAATCACTCGCTAGATAGCAATAACACCTAAAACTAGTCATATTAGATAGCAGGTTACCGAGTTCTTATCGAGACCATGGAGACCATGGAGAATTGGAAACAATGTTGGAGTGTGTAGCCACTAGCCAAAATAATGGCACAAAAAATTCGTAAAAACATGATCATTTCCATGCTCTGTCATTCGGTTAAGTTAGCTGCAATCATAGTTGAAAAAGCTGATTAATTACGTAGGTATTTTTAATGGAACAAAGTAAAATTGAGCTTCCTTTGTCAGCCATTTTTAGCACACTCCTTCAGCCATGTTGGTTGTCATGACGGCTTATACTCTTGATTGGTAGTTTATGCTCACAAGATGTTTCTGTGCTGTTTCGTCTTTTATGTGTTCAATTCAATGTTAGATGTCAAGGATTTTCAAAGATCCTCAACTCCAACTAGCCTTTGGCCTTTTTGGCTCATGTTAGCCCCTATTAAAACTTGAATCATAACGAAAAAAGTATTGTATTGTCTCATCTCTTCAGCAACCTCCAAAAGGGTTTCCTTCGACTGTAAAGTTGTTTCAAGTATCCCTGTTATGTTGTGCAACTAGTTCACCTAGGCGTAAATTTTAAGTAACAATTTCACTTTTCAAATGTGGTGAATTCCTTTGTCCATCCAGTCATACTCTATCCATTCACTCAATAACTTTCACTTCCCCACTTCCCCTTTTCTTAAAAATGTGTGATGTAAATATCATGATTTCAAGTAAATCAGGGAATGTGAAACAATCAATTATAAATTCCCTACTCCCGAGTATTCCGTATACGATTGGGCATTAATTGACTACAAGAGCCACTTCGGTGCCCTAACTTTTTGTTTTCTACTGCACAATTTTTATTGGGTAAATGTTCGTCTTCCTTGGGTACATCTCGCTTTAGTGAGAATGTTATTCGTGTTTTTATTGTCCTGTGTTGCCATCTCAGTAAATTAAAAGATCATCTTGGCCTAGGAGCTATATATTGTTTTTACTGACAACTGGTACAGTCTTCTGCTAAAGCAATGGATTCTGCCTCGCTCTTAGGGGTTGTAATTGACTTACTTCATCCTTGTTGATGCAAAACAAGGATATTAGTCATTGATGTGTCACGTTCTCTGTTAATCAGACTTGGATCTAAGTTCCCAAGTATTGAACGCTGCTGCGTGTTAGTCATGACTTTTTATTTGTGCGTGAAATACATACCACATCTTAAATTGAACTGTCTTGTACACGTGGGCGTCGTGGGCGTTGAAATAAATTTGCTAATATTATATGTTGATAGAACGTTTTGCATGTTTTCTTTTTTTGAAAGTTGATGCATGTTTGTACCATGGAAATCACACGCAATGTCTTTATACTTGGAACCTTAGGCGCTGATGGAGTTCGTTCAAATATTTCAGGGAAAGTACGGCCGTGGAAAAGATAAAAGAAGCACATAGAAAAGTGATGATAGCAAACCATCCCGATGCAGGTGGTAGCCATTACTTGGCCTCGAAAATCAATGAAGCCAAAGACGTCATCCTGGGTAAGTCGAAGAACACCGGTTCCGCTTTCTAATACCCTTGCAGCATTTCCTTGGGAGGTTCCTACAAACATGGATCAACCATACTCACTTTATACAAGATTTTGCGAATGAGAGAGTAAAAGCTTTGTCCGTCAACTATTATGTATAACCATTATTTGAGCAACGTATATATAAACATTCATAAACGATCTAGCTTAGCTGATTGATTGTTGCTCTAGGATGTATAACCTATTCATTAAACATTTCCGGTTGATTGTTTAAATTTCATTTGTCCTTGTGATTCCTTCATTTTCAGGTGAGTAAATTGATCACATCCGTTACATTTGTTACACTCTATGAAACTTTACCTAGACCCTTGTAGGTGACCAGCAATTGTGTTGAAGAGGTTTTTTACACACAACTACGGAGTATAATAAAGTAGCCATTTGCCAAATGCTCTTACGTAAAACATTCGAAATAGTTGTAAAATACGGAGTATCTTGGGAATAATATCAATTGTGTTTTACCGTTTCTTTATAGACCAACATTCTTGCTTTAATTTAGAAATGATCTAATCTTTACTAAGTACGAGTATTTGAGTTATTACTCATAGTACGATATTTTCACCTCTAAAATAAAATGTTTCTAAGTGTTTACTCGTATAATATTATGGTTAAATCAAACCTTATATTGTTAAAAAGGACAACTCAAACTGGAGTCTTTTATCCTTTCTTTCATCAGTTTGGACTATTTGGTGAACTAGAAATGATATTTTGTTTAGACAAATTACAGTTTGCTTCCAGAAGATGATGGCCCTTTATAATGATACTTTTTCCAATGCATGGGCAACTGATCAAGAGTTAAAGGCTCCTTTGGTTAACTATGGATATAATAATGATGCTAGCTGGTGTGTGAGGAATTCTATCCCGTTTTTTGTTTTAGGAAATGATCATGACGGAAACATTACTACAATCGCGGTGGATGGTCCTTGGGATAAGGATGACGAATCGTCTGCTCCTGGGGTGTTGGAAGGGGATGACGGAATCCCCGTTGCAAGCAGAAGCTAAAGCTGTTAAGAAAGTGCTTTAATGGGCTATTGAACAACGGTTTCTAACTTTCTACATGTTCATATTCTTTCTGATTGTTTTAATCGGGTTTTCCAAATTGCAGGTTGTGCCACAATAAATCATATGGTAATGGGTATCCTACAAGATCTAGAGGATTTATACCCAATTTTTCATTGCGTTTGTTTTAGTTTCATCCCTAGACATCTTAATCGGTTAGCTCATAATTTAGCTTGTAAAGCTAAAAGACTGTAATAATCGATTTTTCTACTATTGTCAAAACAAAATAAAAAATCAAACCTATACTTAAGAGCTGTCAAGATCTGACCCGACCTGATAAACCGCCCGATACCGGCCTGTAAATGACCCGAAATAAACCTGCCTTTTTCAATCCGAACCCGAAATGACCCGAAAATAATGGGTCAAAACCCGACCCGTAGCGGGTCAACCCGTTGGATAAAAAAAATTACTTTTTAAGATATAAAAAGTCATTACCAATTTTTTTTAATAAAAATTTCTTATTATAAATCAGTTTTAAACATATGACACCTAATAAATTACTCATAATTGAAAATTCTTACTTAAAACATAATTTTTATTATTTAATAATTGTATAATCAATCATCAATCATTTAAATTGCATTTTATTGGACGTTATGCATTTTCTTATGAAATATTGATACCAAATGCATAGTGAATAAATAAGAAAAATGTGATTATCATTCAAAATATTATTTAAGTTAAAATTTAGCCATTATACCCAAAAAAACTAAAAAATTAAATATCGATAAAGAGGCGTTCATCAACCCGTATTTTGACCCTAACCCGACCTGGAACATGTATACCCCTGACCCGTATATTACCTGAACCCGAATATAGCCGAGTCGTATATTTCCCAAACCCGTATTTACCCGACCTGTAAACTATCCGCCCGACCCGTTTGACAGGTGTAATTATGCTTAATAAAAATATACATACCACAAAATTCAATCAGTCAAGTAGACAATTAATTAATTCATTAATTAAACCACCACTTAAAGAGTAAGTCTTGCATAAAACCGTTTCACGCATGCAAAGGAGTTCTTATGTGTAAAATGTGACTATTTTAATGCATAAAGTGATCACTTTAATGCTGAATGTGACCACTTTAAAACTTCATAAATGGGTCACTTTGAACCTGTTTTTCAGACTTTTTAGAGCTGAACTGAAATGAACTGAACTGAAACGAGTTGAACTGAACTGAATCGAGCTGAACTGAACTCAATTAAACTGAATGAAGTTCAATTAAATAACAATTTTTTTTTTTGACAAGAGGTAATATACTAAACTACAACAGTTTCGCCCGGTTGGCTAGATTATGGGCTATACTATTAAGGAACCTAGGAATAAAACTAACCGAACAACAATGGAAAAACGAAGCAAGCGAAATTAAATCACAGATAATAACACACGCCGTGTGTGATTTGGCTTGTAGGTCAGCAATTTGTAACACCGCAGGTAAGCAGTCCGTTGACAGTTCCACATGAAAATAGTTTTTGTTGATAGCCCATTCAAAAGCCTTCTTAATGGCAATCAACTCCGCCTGCAACGCGGATTCCGCATACCCTGCTTGACACTCCTTATGAACTTGTCTTCCATTAAAATCTATAGCCACCCATCCGTAGCCTGCCTTACCATTCCTGTTCCATCCTGCATCACACTTTATTCTGAGGCACCTACACCGTCTTTCACCCATTACTAGCTGAAACGGTTCATAATTCTTAATCCTTTGTAACTCCGTGTCTGGGTTATCTTCTACTTGTGTAGGTCGCCTTAACCGTTGAGCTGCTGTCCAAACTAAGTTCACTGACTGATTATGGAAATTCATAAATTTCTGAACACACACCTCCGATCCCTTAAACACCATATCGTTTCCCATGCACCATAAAGTCCAAATAACGTCAAGAAACACTAAAATGGCCTTCCCAGCATCATTAAGACCATTTAGATAAGATAACCAATTACATAACCAGACTTTAAAAGGTAAAGTAGCGCCACTGTCGCTGCGGATTCCTAGAGAGCTGGCTGTCCAAATTCTCTTTGTAAAAGGGCAATCTCTAAATAGATGAGACAAAGATTCAATAGTTGAATCATCCCCACAAGCTCTACAGTAGGGGTAGATGGTAATGTTTCTTCTCCTGAATTCCTCCCCAACCGGTAGAGTGTCAGTTAAAATTCTCCAGATGTGAATTCGCCACTTGCTTGGTCCCGGAAGACGCCAAAGCACCTTCTTTAAAAACTTGCTAGTGAACACTGAAATTCTTTGTCTATCTTTGACATTCTCATTATCTTCAAGTACCCTCTCTAAGGTCGCACCATAACCTGTTTTGACACTGTACTGGCCACTTGTCGTTAATTTCCAATAATAAGTATCATGACAATGATGTTGCGGAATAGGTATCGCCCTTATTTTTTCCACCCAACCTGTCTCCATAATAGATGAAATTAACGTTATATTCCACCCTGCATTATCCGTCATGAGATTGGATACTTTACTCGTATCCACTTGCACCGTCACATTACTTCTCTTTAACGGACACTCACCAGCAACCCAATTGTCATCCCATGTACGCAACATAGACGGATTCCCCACTTTTAAGGCTACATTAGGTAGAAGAAGATTGAAGCCCCAAAAAATTCCCCTCCAAGCCCAAGATGCATTTGAGAAAATTTTCTCTGTAATGGATTGAATAGAGTCAACATCATACAGGTACTTTGCAAAAAATATCTTGAAGTGAATTTTTCTCCGAAATGATACGCCATGCCAACTTTGCCAACAACGCTTGATTCAAACAGGATATGTTTCGAAATACCCAACCCACCTTTTGATTTTGGAATATTAAGAAGATTTTTACTTCCCCAGTGAATTAAATAATATAAATTACTGAATCGAATCGAATCAATCGAAATTTGAATCGAATCGAATAGAAATGAAATTAATCAATCAAGGCGAATTAATCAATCGAATGAAATGAAAATAAAATGTTCGTAAAGAATAAGTGTCTTTAAAAGTTAAAATAGTCACTTTAAACCTTAAAAGTAGGCACATTTTAGTTACAAGTACCCTGTCACACGCGTGAGACGGTTTTATATAAGCATTTGTGCCACTTAAATAGAGGAAAAGATGTGGTTGATCACAAATTTGACTACAGTACGTAATAATTTGGTTCATCCATGAATTGAATTCCACCGTCCAAAATTTCAAACGACAATTCCAGGTTCTCTTCTCTTCTCTTCAAACACGCAAACTGTCCATTATTATACTTCTTCTTAAAGCCTTAATTTTGATGAAACCTCACAAAGTTGTTCCATGGCATCATCCTTGTCACTAACCACAAACCCCTCATTTTCTGCTCTCTCCAAACCCCCCTTATTCACTCTCTTCCCCTTCACAAAACCCGCCATTACGTTCTCCTCCTCCTCCTCCTCTAAGAAACTCTCTCATGTCGCCTCTTTAAAAGTTTCAACAACACCACCTCCTGCTGCAGCAGAAGTTGCAGTGGAAGACGACGATGGCGAGTATTCGATGAAAATTAAGGAGGAAGACGAGGGTTTGAAGTTCACATGGAGGGATCATTGGTACGCAGTTTCTTTGATACAAGATCTCGACACTCGTGTTCCCACGCCTTTTCAGTTACTTGGACGTGATATTGTCTTGTGGTTTGATCGCAAGGCTAATGATTGGATTGCTTTTGATGATAACTGCCCTCATCGTCTTGCTCCTCTTTCTGTTAGTTCTTCTATTAAATAAAATGCCCTTTTTCCATAATTCCCATATTTCCATTTCTGTTTATGTTTTTTCTATTTCTAGAATCACCTCAAACTTTATAGTTTTCGTTGTTTTGTACTCGCTAATACTTCCTCCATTCCAATAGGTTGTATACGTTTCACTTTTGGGGCACAATCAGAATTTTCGATATAATTTTTGACATACAAACTAAAAAAACAGTCATGTGTGATCTACTCGCTAATATACAGTACAGTTTGATTCATAAATAGTAGTTTTCGTTGTTTTCTACTCGCTAATATATAATTTTTGGGACGGAGGGAGTAGTTTTCGTTGTTTTCTACTCGCTAATATACAGTACAGTTTGATTCATACATAGTAGGGGAAGAAATAAGCATTTAGCTAGGATTTTGAATTGATAGATAGTGTGAATAATCCCGTTCATTGTAGGTATATTGACAGTAGGTCGCACTTTTGAATAATCCCGTTCGTTGTACCCGACTTGTGCATGACCCAAGCTGGCTAAATGAATCATTTGAACATAAATTTTCGTTTTGCTGACAAAGGAAGTTGAAGACTTCAACTACTAAATGTTTCGTGATGTTGTCAAGGTGGGTATTGACTGTTGTCGGTGCTTGTTGTAGGAAGGAAGGATCGATGAAAATGGGGATTTGCAGTGCTCATATCATGGGTGGTCTTTTTCCAGCTGTGGATCGTGCACTCGGATACCTCAAGCCAGGTCAGAGGGTCCAGAAGCTCGTGCTGTAAACTCCCCTAGAGCTTGCGCGATTCGTTTTCCTACAAAGGTTTCTCAAGGTTTGCTCTTTGTCTGGCCTGATGAGAATGGGTGGGAGAGAGCCAGTGTCACTCAACCCAACAGGTGTGATGTCTAGAATTATTTGCCATATTCCACTATATCATCCATATATCGTAGGGAATATATGTTTGCTTTATTTTCCGTGTTCGATGTACTTTCACTATTAAACTAGTTGATCTACATGCAGTCGTATATTCGTACGGGGTATACGATATTGCTTATGATCATTTTTTAAGAGTTGATTTTAATGTAGAGACCATTAAAATAAGGATATGATGTTCTATTAGTCATTAAAATAACAAACTAACTAACGCTGGCATCAAATTTATTCTAAGAGTTGTACGGAGTATTAATTTTTCGTACAATTTGTTTACTTTGATGTTGGGTCTTAGATGATTGCGCCATACTCCTAGTTCATTCCTTTTTTAGTAGGTATAGACACTATCCTGTGAGCTGAAATTACGTTTTTACGTGTACGTTATGTAGTCTATTTTGAATAATTTAATCGATCTGCTTTAAGTGCATATTTTAATGTATTTTGGTTAGGTTGCCAGATGACTTTGATAAGCCAGAATTTGCTACTGTGACTATCCAGCGTGATTTGTATTATGGCTATGATACTTTGATGGAGAATGTGTCTGACCCCTCACATATTGATTTTGCACATCACAAGGTATTCTTTAATCTTATACCCCAATTGTTATTGTTATCATTGTCGGTAGCATTACTGTTATTGACCTTATTGTTACTGTTATTAAACTATTGACCTCACGAAAGTGAAGGTGGATGAAACAAAGAGAAGAGGCACCTGTTTATCTCTCCAAAGTAATTATAAGTTCATTTCTTTATTGAACAGTAACATTTTTGATAACTTATAAAAAACGAAGCTCCTCTATAGCCTATTTTGAATATCTATATGCAGTTCATATTATGAATTCCGTAGTCCATTGACATTATAATTTATATCTGGAGTAGCCTGGCAAAACAGACCCGACCGATTGACCCGACCCGATAAGGCTGACCCGAGACCTAAAAGTGACCCGACAATCGCAAACCCGAAATTGACCCGAACCCGACCTAGACCCGACCCGTTATGCCTTGACCCGAAATTGACCCGAAACCCAAATTGACCCGATAAAAAATATTCTTGGTGACTTCAAATGATTTAAAAATAACGTATTTGATATCGTATAATCAATTAACGTCAAGTATATACGTAAAAACCTTAAAAAGTAACATTTTGACGAAAAAAAATGTTTCTTTTACCAAAAATTTTCATTTTGACCCGAAAGGGACCTGACCCGACCCGACCCAAATTGACCCGAACCCGAAATGACCCGATAACAGATGACCCGATATCGACCCGAAACCCGAAATGACCCGACCCGACCCGACCCGATATGATACCTCAATCAAACCCGAAACGACCTGACCCGACCCTGACCCGACCCGATTGACCCGTTTGCCAAGTCTAATCTGGAGTACTGATATCCAATTATTTTATTGCTTTGTTCAACATGTTAGTTTAGAGTTCAGATTTGGTCTATTGCTTCACCATGATGATATTCCTTTCTATTAGCTTATGAGAATACGGAACTATATAGGGCTTTGTTCTTAGTTTAAAAAGGCGCGCCTCAAGTGCGCCTAAGGCGCGCCTCGGGTGAGGCACTAGCCAAAACGCCTCGGTGCATTTTAGGTGCGCCTTTTGGACAAGGCTCACTTAGCCACACACTAGTACACACTTGCCGTATTGTTTTCAACTAGATCTTTACTTATGTCGTTCCCTTTTCCCATTATTCTCGATTTTTATTCCTTTACATGTTTGTTAGCTTGAGCACGCACTTATGAAAAAAGTATTTTTTTTTTTTTTTTCCTAAATATTTTACTAATAAAATTGGGCGCCTTGCGTCTAAAAGGCGCGCGCCTTCGCCTTGCGCTTTGCGCCTTATCGCCTTGGCCCCCTAACGCCTCGGTGCGCCTTGCGCCTCTTCAAACTAAGGCTTTGTTGTTTGTCTTCAAAGCAGCCTCAGAGCAGTCTATGAGTCTATCTATCGCTCCATAGTTCTAAACTTCTAATACAGATGAGCTGCACCAGGTAACAGGAAGGCGGGACAGGGCCAAACCTTTGCCATTCAAAGTTGAATCCAGTGGTCCGTGGGGGTTTGCTGGTGCGAACGATGACAATCCACGAATAAGTGCAGAATTTGTTGCCCCTTGTTATTACGCCAATAAGTGAGTCCTTTCATGTTTGCATCAGATTACTATTAAGAACTTTTTGAACGCTGGAATTAGTACTTGCTTTGCTAAAAGAGTCCTATATCAATAAAGTATGGTTTTTGAAGCTCTAGAAAGCATCCTTAAGTGAAACCTCTTTTTCCTATCGTTGACATCACGACCCAATCTCCCAAGGAGACCTCAATTTTTAAAGGCTACACGCGTGCAGATTTTATAGTTTCTATTAACGTAGTCAAGAAAACATATGTATGTTTCACTGTCTCAAATGTTGCGTGCTTTGTGAGAGCTTTATTAAAAGTTTCAAACCTTTTATGTACTTAATCGAACTAGCATTTCCTGAAAATACGTTATTACACTCAAAGGATGTCCTTAATAAAGTTATCGTAAAAGATGTCCATGTCTTTTCATATTTATTTTTTAAGATTTTCTTGGTTTACTTTGATTTTCAGTCCAAACTTTTGGTTGATGCAAACACTTCACTTTTTTGTTCAGGATAGAGATAGACACAAAGCTACCTCTTTTTGGTGACCAGAAGTGGACTATATGGATTTGTTCTTTCAATATACCAATGTCACCTGGGAAAACACGGTCAATTGTTTGTAGTGCTCGAAACTTTTTTCAGTTGACAGTTCCAGGCCCTTCTTGGTGGCAGGTGCGTGGTAGGACATTTCAGTGTTTAACTTTATTGATCAAGTATATGTTCTGGATATAATTCTTCATTTTTGTCAAGCCAAATACTCTCTTTTCTATTCCCGTCTCACTGTCTTCCCCATATCTTTTATTATTATTTTTTTTCTAATAAGCAATAAAAAATGCTTATTCAAAAAAGACCCTTTCTGAGCAAATTTTATTATTTTGTTTGTGGTGATCCCTTCTTTTCCCCCACATCCATTGTGAGAGTTTGCAGTCTTACCTTTCTTTATGTTGAAACATTCTGTCTGGGAAAACAAGCAATCTTCCACATGCAGTTTTATCATTATTATTGACATAAAATGATGGACCTTTGTAGACTAGTATGAATGCTAAATGGTTTAAATACCCCGTTTACCCAAGGTAAGCTGAATTCTTACCTTTAAAGCAATAGATTGTGGTCCTGCATAGGTTGTATTGAGTTAAAGATCTATTGGTAGCGGAAACCTGATCATTTGACGTAACTATTCGCAGCAAATGAAGAGATAATGTTTCTGTCCAGTCTATTTGGCAGTATCCACCGCTTTCATATCACTTGTCTCGTGCTTGGCATATATAGTACCTCAAGTTCTTCTACCACCTTCCTTCCTAAAATGACAAAATGTTTCAATGCCTTAGTTTAAAAAGGTACCAGGCACTAGCCAAAAAGCTTAGGGGCACCTAAGGTGTACCCTATAGATTAGGAATTGGTTGCGACAATGCAATTTCCGTATCGTTCTCATCTAGATATATGAATTATGCGGTACGCTTTGCCAACATTGCTTACTTTTCTCTTTTAGAATCTCAAAATGGTTGTAGGTATATGAATTTGGTTGATAACTTGATTAAAAGTTATTAAGGACGAAAAAAATAGTAAATTTACATTTATTCCCAAAATAAAAAGGTAATCAAATTACTGAATGAGGTGTGAAGTATTTGGAGAGTACAATTTGTTCTAAAGCGTAGGTCTATAAGGTGCTACGCGCACCAAGGCGAATATTGCTTGTTTCAATGAGGGCACCTGGTTTGAAAGATTTTGATTTGGTTTTGGGGGAAAAAATGGTCTGTCTTCATCACTTCATCTAAACATGTTAGTTAAATTTTGTTCTATTTGATGTCTCACCTTTCATTAAGGTGAAATTACTATGTTTTCTATATTATTTAGGTGGTCCCAAGATGGTATGAGCATTGGACGTCAAACAAAGTGTATGATGGAGATATGATCGTGCTTCAAGGTCAAGAGAAATTCTTTCAGTCAAAATCATCGAAGGGAAATGAAGATATAAACAAGGACTACACCAAACTTACTTTTACGCCTACACAGGCAGACCGCTTTGTCTTGGCGTTTCGCAGTTGGCTAAGACGACACGGCAATGGGCAGCCTGAATGGTTCGGTGATATAAGTCAACAGCCTTTACCATCAACAATTTTGTCCAAACGCGAGGTTAGTAAGATGCTTTAGGCTATGGCTATCCACCTTATGTTCTTTTCCTAGGAAATCTATAAACAAATTTTGGTAAAGCTAAGTTCTTAGTTTAAAAAGGCGTGCCTCCTCAAGTGCACCTAAGGGATGCCTTGGATGAGGCACTATCAAAAACACCTCGATACATTTCAGGTGTACCTTTCTGACAAGGCTCCTTTAGCTTCACATTAATGACTAATACCTATTCGCCGTATTTTTCTTAAATTATGCCCTTCCTCTTTCCATTATCCTTAACTTTTACTCATTTACATGTTTGATTGTTTGAAACTCCTTCGGAAAGGTTTATGAAAAAATAGGGCACTTGCGTTTAAAAGGCGTGTGCCACCTTGCGCTTTACGCTTGCCGACTTGCCCCCTAATTGCTTTGGTGCGCCTCTTTAAACTAAGCGACAATTTGAAAGGTGGATGTTTTTAGTTTATAGATTATTAAACATCGTAAAAGTTTACTATTCCTATTGTACTAAAAAAGACAAATCTAATAAGATTGACATAACTATTGTTCTTATATATTTGAAAGAGTACCGAATTTCTTAGAATCATGACTACTGCCAAGACAAACATTGAAATTTGAAAGACTGGATTAGATTCGACTATTGGAGGGAGTATATCTCATGGCCATAGGTTATACAAAATCTTGAGAATTTTTAAGCCGGAGCCCAATGCAATAAAAGCATAGTTAATATTCGTAAACATGCACGTTATTTTGAAAATTCACTTTCTATTAATCTTGGCAACCATGTGCGACTATAATTTTATCATCGAACAATCTGATGGAGGAGTCTCTCTGTTATTCTTATGTAGTGTTGTCTTGTTTGTGGGTGTGTGTATGATAGATGATGGATCGATTTGAGCAGCATACTCTCAAGTGCTCATCGTGTAGAGGAGCTTACGAGGGTTTCCAGATATGGCAGAAACTCTTGATAGGAGCGACTGTCATTTTTGCAGCGACAGCCGGAATTCCTTCAGAGTTGCATTTACGTTTATTCTTGAGTGGTCTAGCAATTGGTAGTGCTGCTTTGGCTTACACGTTACACGAGCTTCAGAAGAACTTTGTTTTTGTAGACTACGTACATGCCGACATTGATTGATGCTGTACTGGAACCAGCTGCAGTCGACTACTATGTTTATAGTTTCAGTTGCTGTATAGGATTGAATTATTGGTAGGTGATGATCATTGTCTGCATATTGCTAACTTGAAATTGATTATGCCTGCTTATGTATAGATCAATGTTGTACTCCCTAGTCATGTTAACAGTGTCACATTCATGTATTAAATGCTTCCTTGAGTTCGGGATGACAGAAAGTTATACTTCGTATCATGTAATTTTATTATACGAACATGTATGACATTCAGTTCAAATCTTAGAAGTTTTCGTATATATGAAATTATGTGCATATGGGCTACGTATGTACAATTTGAAATTGGAGTTTAATCGGACCATATTTCGCTCGAGTTGAAATTGGGTTACTATTTACTAATCAGGTTATTGATGAATATGGGACGGGACGACTCTTGTTATTGCAATTGATGAATATGGGACGGGACGACTCTTGTTTGTTCGCAGACATAATTAACATTTCACTTCCCCTCTCTAATTAATGGGTTTATGTTATACGGAGTACAATGCCAATTACGTAGGAAGTATCTGCTGTTTGCCTGGATTTACAGCTATATATTTCAGTTCTGTAGTGTAACCTGTATTTACCGCTATACGAGTAATAAATGTAAGTCGATCAAGATTGAAGAGGAGAGAATTGAAGCTGAGAAGATTAGGGTAAGTTTTAATTATTTTTCATTGCATCGTTATCGTTATATGTGAGCCTTCTGTTTCTTCATGATTTTCTTTAGATGGACGTCTGACCGATTTATAGAACCTGCGATATATTCTGACTGTAGATTCTTCACTGGAAGAAAAATAGTCATGTTTTGCGAAAGTAATGATCCGATCCATCTGACCTTCCCAAGCCAGATTCTTGCTTCGAGACTACCATTTGTCTGACGATGAGCTATGCGATTTGCTCTCTTGACATGTTCATATTCACGAGCCAAGATATGTACCTAAAAGACTAACGCATCTCTTGGTAAAACCAAATGAACTTATGCTCTTTTGTGTGATTCTCAATAGACAATCAAACTTGATATTATCTAAAGATAATCGTAAATTCATAATATAATAGTCATTCCATCTCAAAATTTAATGGGAACTGAACTGACGTACGCAAGACTTGTAGTTGATGTTATTGACAAATTATATTCTTCGCGATTACTCAAATGTACATCATTACAAAATTCTACGCGACCATCTTGATACTTTTAGGCTTCGTATAAAAATATTTTTACCAAAATCATGAACTTGACTTCCTGGACATGAACTTATCGCCTAGTAGTGTTATCTTCCAGCAGTTAGCTCGTAGTGCAAAAACAGAGTCTTTTTTCGGAATAACTGCATGTGAACACAAAAATTGATTACAACCCAGAAATATACAAGAAGAGAACACCATAAACTGTAGTTTTTATTCATAAACATGATTGGCTAAATGGACAGAGGAAATGGGACTTCAACATCGCAACAAGATTGTGGAAGCAAGATTGTGAACAGAACATTTTTGCCAAAACCAAACACAATACAGAGTGTTTACGACACAATATTACGGACTCTTTAGTATGAACATTAGAAGGAAGAAGTCGCTCAGAGAATGATGACCATGTCATTGACTCAAAAACAGTGGATGAAAGAATTCAATCATTGGCGTTGACACAGTAGATTGGAACTGTCAAACCAACTATGTTGTGGACACTAGAAAGTAGAAACTGTCATGCAACCATTTCATCATCAAGAGAGTTTTTCTTAAATATCAAGCAATGCCTTGTCCTCCATAAGGCAGGCAAAAATGCCGTCTTCGGCATAAGTCCATTCAATGAGTTAAGGCATCTCATGTAGCCATATAAATCGATATCAACCTTACCGACTCTTACACAAAAGTTAGATATGAAACAAGTCAAACAAATTCCTATAATAACAGTCGGCCTTAGTATCAATGTCAGAATTTAATGCTCTTAGCCCAAGAAAAACCTTAGCGGCTTTCCATTGTGTTACATTAAACCAAGTATAATAATGAGGTTGCGATTAGAAGGGGATCCAGCCCACAACTCACAAGGGAAACTGGGCAGTGTCCTCAGCAACTAGAGATAATACAAAGGTTTGAACCCCGACTTCATGGTTTTAAGTATAGAAGCACCACCAATCGACCAAACTGTATGAGCTAAGAGTAATCATGACAAAACCGAACTTCACCACAAGTTGCTCAGATTTATTAGAAACTGATGCTAGCATTCTAATGGTAGGTGACATCAAAGAGTTAAGAAGTAAATACCGTTCACTTGAAAAATGCAAGGTGACGACAGTGACATCTCATGGTCCAAACTCCAAACTTATGAGGATCCTTATCTAATGTCGGCCATGCTGAATAAATGTCAAAGAGCCCTACACCGTTATCATCCCAAGGACTCATTGGTCGCATATAAGGTCAAATCAGAGCCCTTTGTCAGCCTTAAGGAATAAAATTTAAGATATTTTCGTCATTTGTAGTTTAGGACCTTAGTAATTGTTGACATTTGTTGCCATTGGTTTCCGCTTCATTTGATTGCCGAACTAGTCTATCACATTGTATCATTCGACAATGAATGCGACCAAAAAATGACTGGAACATTCTTTTTACTGTCATTCTCCGTTAGCCTTGCAGTTAGAGAACCAGCCTTCACAGTATCATATTTTTGTTTTTGTTTATGTCCCTTGCTTCCCACTCGGAGCTCAAAATGTCTCACAAAGCAACCAATTTTCATAGTTTACATTCCTCCACTATTAAGGTAAATTTACATCATTCATTCATTTCTAAACATATCACTCAACTTCACATGATATGTTTATACAACAAATTGACATTGAAGCTAGATTAGTTTGTCTGAATGGTTTAGAAAACAAGATGATTCTCTTTGTCTAGTGTTGCATTTTTTTTTTTTATCACAAGTGACTTGATCTTTGTCCCCGAGTTATTTCTTACTCTATTCAAATGTCTCAATATAATTTCTACTTCTTTTTCTAAATAGTGAAACCCAATTTCACTCAAAATATCCATACAAAATGGAAGACATATGTATGAACTCCTGCAGCAACCTCACGTGCAAAAGCTTATTGCACACAAATGAATGTAAAATATATTCAAAAATAAGAATCAAGAAAAGGAATATTTACCTCGAAATTTATTATCTTGTGTAACAATTCCAAATGTCTGTGCAGTCTCCCGGATCATGATGCCTAACACCCCAATAAAGGAATATATTTTGCAGTCGATCACTGCCAAACAAAGTCAAATATTAGCATATTGACTATTTTTGTTGATTTCACAATTTAAGCTTCGAGCCTACATTGATTAAGAATGTCCTTTCATGGAGGTCGTTCTGATTCTATGTTGCTAAAACCATCACAGTTACAAAACTTATTCAGATATTTAAAGATAATGAGGCCACATCAACTGCCCGGGGATGAACATCTTTTGAAATACTTGATTTAATGAACGACTGAACAGAGTTCCAGTAAGTTGAACACAAAACTTCTGTATAATTAAAAAAGCGCATAATGACTGAATGATTATGAAATTTCAACTTAAGGCGACGTAGGTTTATTTAAATAGCAGATGGGCAGGGCCTGGGGAGATGTAAAGAGGGTATTAAGCGATCAGTACTTCCTCTATGAACTTTAAAGCAAAGAATTCCTATTCCTAATCTACTGTCGACCTCCATGAATTATTTTTGACATACTTTCATACCAGTTCCCTACTCGATTTTTTCAAGGGATTTCCAAATGACAATATGTGCAATGCTTTATATGCTATCTTCACCTCCCTGTCCTTTTGCTTCATCCCTCCCTCCCTTCAACAGGTAATTTGAAAAAAACAAAGCTATTTACAGAGTGAAACTAAGTCATGCAGCAAACTGTAGGACACCAGCTTGAAACCTCTTATGCACCCTGGCACATGGCCTGTGATGCGGACACAGAACTAGTTACCTTGAAGAATAGCGCCGTGGAGATTGGCTGTAAAGAGAACTGCAGCCACTTGATTTTTCCTAAAAATGAAAAAAGAAAAAAAGTAAATCAACAGACGGCTGAAATTATCATGAACATAGGAGAAGAGAGTACATAACATAATAATAATTTTGCAGGAAACAATATCTTACCCAACATTTCTCAAAAGTTGCAGCACATAATCTTTCCACATTTCGTGCATGTCCAGAAAAAGCTCATATCTAAAAAGATAACAAAAGTACGCAGCCAGCTCAAATCACCGTAACTAACAAGGAGATGCAGAAACATTTTACAACAGAAGACGAGAATGTGAATTCGAAAGATAGTGGTCAGTGCAACTAGGATAACACTGTCCCTATTTATGTCAAATTGTGGAAGAAACTAAAGTTGCACTTAGTCGTCACGGAGATACAGCAGAGTCAGGGAAAGACTATTTCATATATGCCTTGTCATTTCTTCTCTCCAAATTACAGTAATTGGTCAAGATTGTAGTTACATTTTACAATAGAACATGAGTACACGACACAGTGAAATCAGAGTAGGATACCACTATCTCTACTACATGACATATTGAAGTTATGTACTGACTCCTATGCTAGTACAAGAAATAACAACCTCACTCAAAAAAAAAAAAATTACTAAAACAAAATAAAATAGAACAAAACCACTAAAGTTGAATTATGGCCAATAATACTACTTTTGGGAAATAAAGAAACAAGAAAGTAGACAACCTCAAGCCATATCCACGAACTACCTGAGTATCATACTGGTCTCAAGGCTATAAGATCCTCACGGAACAAAAATATAAATTATGGCCAATGATACTACCGTGGAGAAATAAAGAAAGTGGACCGTAAACAGCCCCAACCCCCAAGTCATATCGAAGATCAAAGATGTCAACAAAGTCATCAAACAGCTCAAGTGATCCACAGTTTATCCATGTTAATTAGAGATTGGGTAGAAAGTGATGCAGCAAAAAGATGAATCGATACGGAGGTGCCAATTGGTGGAGATAAACAATAAGCATAGATTGACCACGCATAATCTGCTGATCGAGTATAAATCCCATACCTCAAAATCGACAAATTGTTTTGGAGATCTATTGAACCTCTTAGCTTATAATTTTATTTTTTATTTTTTTTTACAAATTTTTAACTTGAAATCTAAAAGATATACTCCGTATTTAACTACTTTGCTAGTACAAACAAACAAAACTCTACAAACTACCTGAAATCTTCAAGCAATTAAATTTTGGAGTTTAACACCCTTTGTCTGTGTGAATATTCAGTTGGAGTAGGCTTTTACGAGGTACTAACAAGAAATAGATCTAAATTCTCAATAATTTAAAACTAGAAAAAGAATTAACTAATGATTTACTGAGACATTTTCGGAAACACTAAATTTAAAATACTAAAAGGCAGTCCCTGATTACATTCTACATTTACTGCTAATTCCTCACTCTATCTGAATGGAAAAACAAAGGAAAGTTGTAGGGAGAGGAAGCGGGTACTTTGGCCACCATAATATAACAGTATTAATACAAAAGGAAATAAATAGAAGAATGACAAACCTCAAAACTACAACATTGCCACCGGATTATAAAAGTGTTTTCGATGCAACCAAAACTATAACAGTGAAGCATAAAGGTATGCTGTGAATGAGATAGGTCAGAACATGAGAAGAAGAAGAACTCACTTATATGAATCTTCGGGAAGATCTAATAATCCAATTTTTTTAAGCTGCTTCATGGACATATGCTTCTTTGAGCGCTTAGAGTTTGCATGCAAGGCTCGTAGAGAAGCACCAGTTGTGCTATTTTTTTTGTAGCAATTATCAAGATTTATGTGATAATCTACTTTTATGCTCTTTGATCCATGAATAAATTTATGGGCAGAATCACCCTTGCGAAAAAGCTCATGTAATAGCTTATCAACTACACTATTTTCTTTATTGGATACCTGCATCAAACAAACAATCAAACATAGAGCAAAACGGAATCATTTTTTAAACAAACTAATTGTCTCAAAGTTCAATGTTGTGAGTATAATGTGAATGCGCACCTCAACAACAGTGGTGGCCAATTTTTCATGCACAGGTTGAGTTATCCGTGAGAACGTAGGACAATCTATTTCAGGGTCTGCACGTGTAAGAAAAAACAGCATATAAATTATTAGGCAACTCTTCAATACAGTATGAAGTTCACAAAACTTGATCTGTGTTCCATTAACTAATATGTGTAATATGGAGTACTCAGGAAGAAGCAGCACAACTGCACAAGCAATTCAGCTGCAAATGTGTAAGTCGGCTACAAATGTGTAAGTCGAACTAATACGCCACGGTTAGTCGGCTACAAATGTGTAAGTCGAACTGAAGACCAAAAGGGGTCAGAATGACATTAAACTTTTGAATAAATAGCACCAAATCAGCGCCAATTGAGAGTGACAAACAATTGAATTCAATTCGGCTGCATGTACATGTCAATATAATATAACATTCCTTGATAAAATACCACACTTGATTTACACCCAAAAACATAGGTAAATATGGACTTGAACAAATTACAAAAATAGGATATGAAAGTGTAATTTGAGACGAATGTGACGAAATAACAAAGAAAATGAAAGGTTATTATCTTTCTTCAGATACAAACCTGGACTTTTGTGGCGTCGTATTCTCTTGTCTCCTGTTTGCGGGTGTTGAGCCCTTGTTTCAGAATCAAACCTACGTTGCACTGCTTCCAAAGCACGCTTCTTTGAATCATCCACCTTTATATTGCTTGTCATGGCTGCATATAAAACCAGAATAACCTCAAAACCTTTTTTATCACACAATACTGGACCAAATAGTTATACAATTACTACCAAACCTCATCAAGGTTTTCGATTTGGTAAAATGGGTCTACACCGATTGCATTGATTTGGATAATTTAAAAGACCAATCACAATTTTTTCTAACCGCAATCAATATTTGTCGTGCAATTTTTTGTTGGTACGGTGCCCCCCGGAAGAAATCTTGGATCCGCCATTGGTTGTGGGTTGATTGGAGGGAATGCGGAGGAGTTGTGTACCTGCGTTGGGTTTTCTAACAACCTAACTTTTAGGGGTTAGGGTATTTGGGTTGGGCTTATATTAAATTAGTTTTAGGGCCCTTTTCAGGCCGGGCTCTCTATCTTTAATGAAAACTCTTAATTAATATATTATTGACTTTATTTTATTTATCGAAATAAGTAACTAAACAAATTAAAAACACGTTGAATATTTCAATATTAATCATACAAATTGTACGGTGAGGCCGTTTCATAGTATGAGCGTAACACCCCCATTTAAGACTGGCGGACCCCACTCAAATAAGGGCGTTACGCGGCTCGACTAAATAAGCCCGCAGCACAACCTATATTTAACCAAGACACACACATATACATACTTACACTCTACTTCACATATACACTGCTCACAACTTTGAGCAAACACATACAATCGACAACACACACACCCATAAGCCCTCATTCAACTCGTTTAACATGCATCATTTACAATAAAATAGCACGGCAACAGTGACATTAATATAGTACGACAGCAACAACAATAACCTACAACAGCTACAACAACAACAAGCCACAACAGCTCCTACAACTTACAGCAACATCAATACTCAAACCGGCAGTAACGACATCAATAAACGCAGCAACGAGTGTGCCCAAAACAGGGCAGTAAACTGACAGGAATCAACCACCTATTCTCGGCTATAGACACCCGAATTCAAGCCTCCCAACTTACGCATAGCCCTACGAAATAAGACTACACAGATTCACAAATGCACCTACGAGCTAAGTAAGGAGCAACCCTTACCTCGGAAGGAAAGACGCCCAAAACCCGAGCTCCAAGAAGGAAAACGCTGAAATTTCTTGCTTATGCGTACAAACTCTACAAACAACCACATTATTATCAAATACTAATATAAAACTAACTAATTGACACCCTCAAGCATGACAATCGAGTCTAGAACAAAAAGCCCCAATCTTTAAGGTTAGGGTTAGAACGAAATAATTAATTAAAGATAATACCATCAATTACTCGAAAGATGGACCAAGACTCAAGGAACTCGACCCAAAAAGAGCAAAGACACCGGAGAAAAAGGTCGGAAATCGGCCGGAAGCAGCTCGAGAAAATGAGATAAGTAAGGAGGCGGTGATTTAGGACAATAACGACGAGGATGATGACGAATTTGGTGGCGATGAATATGATGAGTGGGTGATGATAATGATGGGAGGAAGAAGACGGTGTTGATGATGAATTACAGAGATGATGTGAGGTAGACGAAGGACCAAAAAGGGTGACCAACTTTCTCCCGTGAAATGCTTTTGGTTTTGGTTATTTTGACCCATTTTGTATAAACCGGGTATTAGTATGTTGGATAACTCAATCTTACAAACACGATTAAAATTTGACATACATAGTAACTTCAAATGAATAGAAGCAAAATCATATTAACTTCAAACGATTACAATTTGACATACAACTGAAATCAGTAAATATAAGTGCCCAAATACAGAAATCAGTAAGTTGAAATTGAAACAGCAAATCAGAATTCCGTTATGTAACAGTAAGTGTATTATGAAATCAGTAAGTTCAAACTGAAATCCGCAAATGAAGAAATACGGATAAATCAGCAAAGCAAAGTTCAAACTGAAATCAGCAAATGAATCAGCAAATCAGCAAAGCAAAATGAATCAGCAAATAAGTGAAATCAGTAGAACAACAAACGGCAAACAGCAAATCACAAATAACCAAATACGTGAACAAATCAGCAAATCACAAATAACCAGATAATCGTTCTCCCGTGAAGCAACGACTTCCCCTTTTTCCTGTGAGCCTTTATTTTCCCCTCAAGCATGGAGACGCACATCAAAAGTGGTAGGAATCAACATCCTAAACACAAATTTGAATTACAAATGAGAAATAAATCAAACTTTCCCCAAATTCGAAAAATTAGGGTTTTCGATTTTAACAGCTAATTAATACCGAAAATTAGCTAATTGAAGGTAAACTAATTTAAATTAAGTGTAAATTAAACTATATAAAGTGTAAATTAACCTAGTTTCAAGCAACTGTAAATAGATTTTCGAAATTGGCAACCGAAAACAGAAATTCACCGATAGAATTCATGAAAAAAACATGAAATTGACATACCTTCTCGAGATAAAAACAATACGCACGATTTGTCGACAGCTAATTCATGAAGGAATTCGTGGTGAATGAAAATTAGCTCAGTAATTTTGAGGATGATGTATAAAATTGAAGTGAAATTGAAGTTAAGTTAAAAGTAACAAAGAATGAGGAAGGAAGGCTGAGTAAAAGAAGGGCATGTCAAAGAAAGGGGATTTTCGACATTTCAAGTGGTGTTTTTAGGTTCGGGTTAAATATGGTAGTAACCATTAACCGAACCAAACATAGTGGTAGTAGTTACAAAGTCGAAAACAATGTGGATGTAAGTCGAAAATATTTTTACACGGATAAGAGGACATATGTCATGTCTGCAAAAAATGGTACCATCCAATTTGAAAAATCCATAAAACGGTTATGCAAACTCTTTAATGAACGTGACAAAAGACAAATCTATCTAAATTTTTGAGGCATATATAAAGATATAGATTTCGTCACTATAAGATAAACTAAAACGCACAAAATTTTCCAATGTTAAATTGAATTCTCGACTAACAAAATCGATATTTTCATCACTAGCACCAACAATTATTTAATAACTCATGACATTTAAATAAAATCGAGGCAAAGTAAAACACTACCAATCTCGTAAAAAAAAATAAAAACAAAAAATAACATATAAATAAAACTATTAATGTATGACATACATGTGTCCTATTTAGCTTTGATAACAATTCTCACATTTTGCAAATATTTTACGATAGTTGAATTTATTGAAATAAATTTATATGATGTTGTTTTAGGTTTTATTTTTCTGAATATATATCGGGATTATGTTTTCAGGATAATTTAACCATTCGTTTCCAAAACATTACAATATCTTTCCCTTTTCAACGCTTTTCCCATTTGGAGATTAAATACAACCATAAAATATATTTCTAGAAATATAATTATAGGCATTTTAACGTTATAGAAAAATATTTTCAAAGTAATTTATTTCTGATGTGGGAAGCATGGCAAGGAGATAAGCATCATAATTTACTGTATAGAAATATTTCCAAATGTAAGCATAACATACACTCCCTCAAGTTGAACTTCAGTTGCATTATCTGCATTTTCACACTTTTCGGGAAGCATATTGCAACGCAATATCTATATTAGTAAATAGTAAAAAAAAAAATACAAATATTTGATATTTTTGTTGTGCTCATCACGACAAATTACTCAAGAAAACATATAACTACATTTTTACTTATATTTTGAGAGTAATCTAAAAAATTTCTCCCCACTACATGAATGGTGTCAAAAGATGATCAAAATTAATTGAATTACAGTGGAGGAAATAGTCGAAAGTAGCTAAGGATAGTAAAAACATATATTATAATCTTTCACACTATATTTTCAAAAATATACTATTGTCTATATAAAATATGTCAATAAAAAATAAAATTGTTTTCAAACTTGAAAGATACATAATTAAACTATTGATTAAAACATAGACTTTTTTAATTTATAGTTTCCTTCTCTTAAAAATTTTTCATTGACCATTTTTCTCGAATATATGAGAAAATTTAATCTTATATTTAGATAATAACATCTTTATATTTGCTGAAAATGTTTTAAACATGATATTTAAAACAAAATAATTATATGGAGTAACGTGAAAGTTATTTAGAACATTCGTCAAAGTGTTGTCATGCAAAAAATTCAACGGAGTAGCGTGAAGTTTATATTAATTTGAATTTCATACCAAATCGATCGAGATCCTTTATTTGCAACCAATGTTTTGGGCTTCGGTTGTCGTCAAATTATATAATTTGAATGATATTATGTAATATTCATTTAATATTGAAGTAATAAATTATTTCTCACTAAAAAATTGAATTGATATAGTATTTTAATTGTAGTTTTTTTTAATTTGAAATTGGATTGCAATCAGGTTTGGGGTCCTAGATTTAACGAGACATATTTGGAGCATTTTATTTATTAGATTTTGACTTTAGGGAGTGAGGTGTTTTGAGCTTTTCGATTTTGAAGATATTGGTTGGGGGATTTTATTTTATCGTGTTTAAAATTAAAACAGATGCAGATAAAGTGAAGCCGCAAAGTGGATATTAGAGTATTTAATTATAAAGTGCAAAATAATCTCTTCAAATACCTTCTAGTGACAACGTAGGTAAGGACGTGATTTTGCAGTATGATCCTATTAGAGGTGATTGATACGTGTTATTTATATAGATTACTAGTTTAGATCCCGTGCATCAATGCACGGTTGTTATAGATTTAAAATATTTAAAATTAATAAAATATAAGTAATAAAGTAATATGAGAACAATATAATAGTAATTTAATGAAAAATCAAAGATTCTAAAAAACAATTAAAATATATGAAGTGCATAAATTTTATTATTGTAGACTTTTATATGTAGATTTTATGCTCAACATTTATTTTTAATTAGAAAATATTGCATGAGAAGTATAATAAGCAAGTAATAAATTTGAAATGAATATAGAGCTGGTAAAGCTAGCTAATTATTTAATATATTATTTATATCTTTAAAATATGGAGTCATAAACGAATTAATAGATTAAATTATTTATTACTCTATTTTATTATAGATATATAATAAAAAAAAAATAAAATATTATAATAAGAAAGTAATGAATTTAGAATAAATATATATTATTAATAAAGCTTAACTTTTATTACTTTATATATAATATAAGTATGAACATGATAATTGAGAAGTGGTAATCATAATTCATAAATAATGAACCTAGACTCAAAAATGTGTCAAATGGAGAGTGATGTCAGCATTATGTTTTGGCGGGAAAAAAATGCACAGAATCGCGACATGTGGCATTGATGATGTCAGCGAAAACTGTCTTTTAGTAGATTAAAGATATGCCCCAGGTTTAGTTGCATTTAGCTTGCATTTATTCGAGTTCATTGTTATTTTAGGAGCTATTTGCTTTGTATTGTGATACTGCTGCTGCTCGTTTATATTTTGCAGGTTTTGGCGGTCCTAAGCCGAAACCTGAGTTGAGTGGAGCATTTCAAGTACCGAGACCTCAAGACCAAGCTCGAGCTTATACGGGAGCTCGGGATAAGAATAAAAGACGCAAAAAGAACCAAAGCCCAAAGTGAATTCGAAGCCCAAGTCGGAGATTGAAGAGCCGGCCCAGTTGAGGGGTGCCGGCCGGTCAGGCAGACCAGCGGCCGGCTGGCTTATATATTCTCCGGCTTTTGATTTTAATCGAAATTGTTTTTGGAAAGTTGTATATAAATACTCTTAGGACGAAACATACTTCTCATGCTTGAATTTTCTGTTTTAACTTAGGTTTAAACTTTCTGCTTAGTTTTATTCTCCCCTTTACATAAACTCTCAAACACTTAGGTTTAGATTTAATTATTTCACAAGATCGATACTTTGCAATTCAAGATTAATTCCAGGTTTATTTCAATTATTCTCATTCTCTTCATCATGTCTATTGTTAATGATTGTTTTGCTTTCTCTTTAATTATGAGTAGCTAATTTCTAATTAGGGTTTGGAGTGATTTGTGATATTTGATTTGGGAACATGTTTTAACTGCTTGATTGATTGAACTTGTGCAAATTGATTTTTTCCTACGCGTTTTTATTATCAATTGAATTTAGGGACGCCTTAATTGAATTGAACTTAGGTAGTTTTAATTTAAGATTGAAAGCCGAGTTAAAACTAGACTTACGCGTATTTGATAAGCTGAGTTTAGTAAGTTGCGAGAGCTCGCTAAATTTGCTTAAGGTTAATATTGACTCAAGAGAGCGTATTCTTATACCTAGTCACTTGCATAGCTTCAATTGATCGTTATTTCCTTTTGAATTGAGTTCCTGAATCGATATTACATTGAACCCGATGCCCTAATCTCCCTCACATATAGTTTTACATCCTTTTTATTATTTGCCCTAGTTTAGTTTCATCTTAAACCCCGATTTGTTACCCTTATAAATAGCCTAGTTTAGCTGAGTAAACCTTGACTGCACTGTCTCTCTGTGGATTCGACCCTACTTACCACTAGCTTATAGTTAGTAGTTCCTGCAGGTTTATTTTTGATAGGCGACTACGACTTAGCCTCATCAAATTTTGGCGCCGTTGCCAGGGAGACGGTTTAGCTAGTTATTATTTTTGCTTAGTTTAGGTTTATTTCTCTTATCTCAGGGAACATTAGTTCTTTGAGACCGTTTCTCATTGTTTCTTTGGAGTTTTGTTTATGTGCAGGTCATCTCAAGAATTACTTCCATTTGATTCTGAACTCGAGCGCACTTTTCGCAAGACACGCAAATTCTTCAAGGACCTTGCAGAGGCGAACGATCCCGATACGGTAGAGTTTTTGTACCAAAAATTTTGCGCAGAGCAATCGTCCTATTAAGAGGACACCCTACCACCTACTACTCATGTTGACATTGAGGCGCCTGTGACTATGCCGAAACTTTATAGTCACTCTTTGCCTAAGACGGAGTCCATCCCGGATGGATTCCAGATGCCTGCTACTGTTCAGGGCAACTTCGAGATTCGCCCCGCCTTTCTTAACTTGGTGGAGCGTAATCAGTTCGGTAGCTATCCTATGGAGGATCCTGGTCGACATATGCAGGTTTTCGCGACAATTAAGCAGGCCGGGATTACTCAGAACCAGATTAGGGAGATGCTATTCCCTTTCTTTTTACACGATCGCGCGCGTGAATGGATCACCGACTTGGACAAGGAAGCCGCGAGTATTACTAACTGGAATGGTCTAGCTCTTGCTTTTTATCAAAAGTTCTATCCTCCGGAGCGGACCATTTGTAACACCCCGGCCCCAACCAAAGGCCGAAATGTTATTCACGGTAGCTCGCCAGGCTGCGTACATCGCCCACAAACCAACACGGGTCCTTTCCAGCGCACTTTGTCCTCACTCGTGCGCATCCTGAGAACTTCCCAGGAGGTCACCCATCCTAAGACTACTCTCCAGCAAGCACGCTTAACTGAAGAGTTCTTAAGATGAGCCACCAGAAAAGAAGATGCATCTTGTTGATATGAGTAGCACTTACAATCCTTTTAAGCACTAGGTCACTTGAGCTCATCACATGGATCACTTCAACGGGGAACCCGGCCCGAATAACCTCGGACAACACCGGGTGTTACAATTGTAACACCCCGACTTTTCCTAATATTAATTATTCGTCTCAATAATATTCGTAATTCTTTTCTCTTGATTTTCTCATTTTTGGCTCGAGAAAGTCAGTTTACTTGTCGCGTGGATTAAGCGAGACTGTAGTCCGAACTTAAAAACGATGTCATTTCCTCATACGGACTCCGATTCAGGTAATTCAAAAGGCTAAACTGCGTATTTTTTCGACGCCGTCGCAACTGCCAAACTTTCAGGAGTCAGAGCGAGCCGCTCCACCCTGGGAGCGAGCCGCTCCAGTAACACGGGTTTGATTTTTAGGGTTTTCCCATGTTTGCTTTTTGCTCAAGACATTATATTATTCTATCCTTTCTTAACCCTAGCCCCCTAAAGATCAGTTTTACATCTCTCTCATCTCATTCCTCATCTCACCTCATAATTCTCCCTCAAAACTCTCTCAAAATCTCATCCAAACACCATTGTTGATCATCCTTTCTTTCATCTCTTAAGTCTTAATCCTTTCCTAGTCAATTCCCTTGGTATATGATCCCTTTTAGCTCTTTTATTTTTCTGATTTTGTATTATTTTATGTGTGTTTATGTTGTGTATTCATTGCTTGTATGATTTATGTGTGCCCTAATCAAAAGGAGAGAGTTGGAGGGAGAACCGCAATTTCAGACTTTCCAGTCCCAGGTTCGCTAAACTGAAGATCGCCGGAGATCCAACCGTCCGATTTTGCCGAAATTTTGTGAGCATGTTCCTGACTCTTGGGGCTACCTTTTCACCGTTCATTTTTTCATTTAGAGCTCTGGATCGTCTGTTATCGCGTCTGGATAGAAGGGTTGAAAACTGTGCTTTTCTTTGGCTTGTTTGGAAAAGGTAACTAGGTGTAGCCCTAGTGATATTTTGACATGTATGAGGCCCTAGATGTTGTCTAGGATGTTTTGAATGGTTGTATGATGATAAAGTTGCATGCTTTGGTTGGTTTGGTTGTGCCCTAATCAATGTACTTGAACTTGTGAGTCGGCCTCATACTTTTGTGAGTCTAGAAGCATGTTTAGGCTGTTTGATCACATAGTATTGTTGAGTATGTTGTTAAAATGAATAAAGATGTTATCTTGTAATGTTGAATGGCTTGGTTATGAGTTTATGTTGATCACCTTGATTATTACTCCGTTTATAACTATGTTAAGGATGCTAAATTGTATTGTAATGAGTTTGAGTATGGAAATGGCTTGCTATGATAATGTTTGATATTGAGATGATTGTTTTGACATTGAATTTGAGTTGGTTTGATTGGGCTTGAGTTGAGTGTGCGTACGTGCACTGTTGGGCACGTGCGTGAGGAGATACAACGTCCTAGTTTGGACGGATACCGCCCTTAGGGGTTCCCATCCGCTTTTGTCACGGATAAGGACTATGGTTTGATTATATGTCGACACCGTTTTTGTCGCGGTGACACCGTCTTTGTTCGCGGTGGGTTTGGCCAAATTTAGACTGTTTGAGGAGCTTTTGTCGTTCCGCCATAGGGTTGGGACTTTTGTCGTTCCGGGGTGATTCTTGTTGCTTCACCCAGTCCTCCGGGCTTACTCTTGCATTGGTTTGATTGATGATCGGATTGACTTATGATTGTTTGACTTGAGGTTGTTAAATTAATGCTAATGTTGATGTTTGAATATGCTATTGTTGTTGCATTTGTTGTGGTACTCTGATTATAGGCCGTAGGCCAGGTAAGGTAATCGGGTGTTGTTGATTGAGTCCATTATGTTGAAATATGACTGGGGAGCACCTAGTTACTCCCCACTGATTGTGGTTGTTGTCTCTCTTTTATAGGCATGTGCGGGATCGGGTTTGTCAAGTGAAGATGCCGTGAGGATGACCTATAGCTAACCTTGGAGTGATATTGGATTAGGCTTGCGAGGATGTTTAGATTTATTACTGTTGTCTTACTTTCATTTCGGAGCCGATTTTGTAAGGGGTATTTACTCCCCGCTTTTGCTAGGCCTCAAGGTCTACTTTGTCATTTTGATTTGATTAGATTATTTGCGTAAGTGACAGCTCGGATTCACGGTGTTTTCCGCCACCGTGGCTTTCATTTTTATTCACTTTTTTTTATAAATCCTTTTAAAAGTTTATTTTATTTTATTTTATTTGAAAAATCCGGGTTGTTACACCAATCAAATGCGGAGTCAAATTCAAAGTTTCAAGCAAACTTATGATGAGTCACTTGCTGAAGCTTAGGAGAGGTACAAGAAGCTTATTCGAGATTGTCCTCACCACGGGTTGAACGATAGGTTGGTGATCATGACCTTTTATAATGGGTTATATGCTGAGAGCCGTGCTATTTTGGATTCTGCTACTGACGGACAGTTTGCTAATAATGTCGACGATGATAAGGCGTGGGCTCTAATTGAGGAGATGGCGATACATTTGTCACAGTTCAGAAAGTCACGGGGTAATTCACGGTCTGCACACAGGACCGTGAAAAGGAGAGCTTGAGTGCGATTACTAGTCATCTTGCTGCGTTGACTACGAAACTTGATATGGTGCATGGCGGTGGTTCTTCGAGTGCTCATGTTAATGCTGTTGCAGGGCATGATTCTGGTTACTTTTCTCCGGGTTATGCTGCACCCCATGAGCAAGTTCATGCTTACTAATCTTACCAATCGAACTTGCCCTACCAAAATCAGTCGGGTTACGATCGATCGTTCTTATCCTATCGTAACCAAAACGTCCTAAACCCGACCACCCAACCACCACAAAACCCACCCTATGTACCGCCCCACCAAAAATTCCAAAAACCCCCTAACTACCAAAGGCCCCCGTACATCCCACCACCACCACCACCTACTTCGCGACCCGATCCTATGGCCGAGATGAAGGCTATGATGTTGCAAATGCAGCAAGCGACGTTGGCTATGTAGAAGTCGTAGGAGACGATGATGCTCTAAATGCAGAAGGACGGGCAAGCCAAGGACGCGGCGATTAAACTGTTGGAGAATCAAGTGGCGCAGCTCGCCGCTTCACAAGCGTCACGTCAACCGGGTATTCTTCCAGCTCAAGGTAATCCTCCAAATCCTCCACATGACACGACATGTGCTATTACTTTGAGAAGTGGTGTGTCTTAGGATGGCCCCATGCATCCGGATGATTTGGAGAAGGAGAGGGTGGCGTGGCTAACCAGAAATCGAGGCCGAGGCGGGTCCACCGGCCATGGGTTAACCAATTTGGTTCTCTCGGGTCAACTAATTTGGTTTCGGGTGATGGTTTGAGTGATCCTACTGCTAAGGGTCAAGGTTCTTCGACGGGTGCTAGTGCTAATACTCCTACTCTTCTGCCCCTGTATGTACTGAAACTTCCATTTTCGGGTCGACACCGTAATTCGGGAAATGAAGCTCAACTGCGCAAGTTCATGGACGTCATCAAGACTTTGCAGGTAAACGTCCCTTTTATTGATTTGATTAAACAGATTCCTGCGTACAAGGCCGTCTCGTAAAATCTGGAGGCCCTGTGCGAAAATTATTTTTGGGGCCCCTAATCCAATATTCTTGTAGGTTTTCAATTTGATTATTATTAATGCATTTGGGAGTATTTCAATAGCAAATGAGAAATATATATATATGAAGTATATAAGATATTCTATGTGTTTAAATTTATACGATATTCAATGCGACACTTTCACAATGTTTACCTGTACCCGTATTCAAACGATATGTTACAGTTAAATGACCATCACATGAAAAAAACTACTCATATATTTGCGTAGTAAATGTAAATATATTTTTATTAAACTCAAAATTTTTATATACTCGATAACTTTGAACTACAAATAATGATTTTTTCATATATAATTTCCGAATAAAGACATTTTTTGCCAAAATAATAACTATAAAAACAAAAATATTAAAATGAAAGTTGAGTCTTTTGTGAAATTGTGATCAATTAGAAAAGTTATTAAGTTAGTGTTGTAATTTCATACTACAACAAATAAGATGATTTTTTTTGTTTAGGAGAATGTTTTATAATAGATCTCACCTAAGAATTTGTCTTAGTATAAATAATTTGACATGTAACAATGTCAAATTAAATTAAATTATCCAAAAAAAAAAAAGAAAAAAAACCAGTTAATAACAATTTATGGGAAATGGAGGAAAATTAAAAAGCTTTCATCATTAATTGCTCCTTTTGAAAAAAATTTCCCTGCCACTTCCCTTCAATCAATAATTAATGTGAAAAAAATACATTGTCGGGGATTGAACTCGCGCCAACTCAAACAAAAAACAAACTGCATACCACTATGCCACATTGCATTTCATGTTCTATTAGCTTTAATTTATACATATTACAAGTTACAGATTTATAAATTTGGGGCCCCGAAAATTTGGAGGCCCGGTTCCGTTGCCCACGTTGCCCGTGGTGTTAGACGGGCCTGCCTGCGTACGCTAAGTTTATGTAACAACCCGGATTTTCCAACAAAATAAAAATAAAGAAAATAAGGATTCATAATAGAAAATAAAATAAAAGCGAGCCACGGTGGCGTAAACACCGTGGAATCCGGATCGTCACTAACTAAACCAACAGTTTAGACCACAAAGTCTAAACAAACGGGAATAATTACCCTTTACAAAGGCTAGCTAAAAGCAGTTCTAAACAAACAAAAACACTAAACCGGTAGGCAACTATAACGGATGAGCTATTCTCGCGGTTATCCTCACTCTTCACCCGGCCCCGCTAGCAAACCTGCCACAAAGAATGCAACAGCCACAATCAGTGGGGAGTAACTAGGTCCTCCCCAGTCATATTTCAACATAACCAAGATATATAACAATACAACCCAAGTGTACGATAAACATAAGATAACCTCAAGCTAACTCAATAATTAACCAACTCAACTGGCCTATGGCCTATATTCAGAGTATAAGCAACCGACCATCTTACAATTCATACAACTCATATTCAACAGATTCATTTTAGTTGATTAAGCTCAACCTGACATCAACAAAGCGACAATCATCAATCAGCAATCAACAACGCAAGAGAAAGTACGGAGAACTGGGTAACCACTTAACCGTGAATCACCTCGGACCTCACCCTAACCGGTGATACCTCCAAACCCTATGGCGGAACCACATAACCGTGAATTCCCTTTTAATGGATCCACATAACCGTGAAATCCTCAACACTGTCTTAATTTGGCCAAACCTCACCATAACCGGTGACGACATACAACTTACCATAGTCTCTAACCATAACCGGTTGAGAACCCAAAAGGCGGTATCCGTCCAACAAAAGACGTCGTATCTCCTCACGCACGAGCCATAACCGTACCCGTACGCACACTTGACTCAAGCATACAAACAAGCCAATTCAATAACCTGAATTAACTCATAACCAACATAAGCCAATCTAATAACCCGAATCAACTCACAATCAACTCCAATTTAATCATTCTCTAACCCAAATTCATCTTAACATCCATCTTAAACTCATTTACAACATAATTACCCCTTTTATAACCATTCTCAGCATTAGCTATAGTCAAAGGTGAAACAACATGTTAAATATGGAGTAATAACCATAAGAACTCAATGATGACCAAAACAACCATTATACAACCCAAAGTTATCATCTTCAATCGACCTAATAACAATATAATCAATCTCAAGTCATACAAACATCCCAAAACATGTTATTAGACTCAATAGTGTGAGACCGACTCCAAATCATCCCAAGATTACAACTTTACACTACAAACATCCCAAAAGTTATACTTTTGCAACCATACAAACAAACAAAACATCCATAATCAATACTATGGTCTCACACATGTCAAAATATAACTAGGGCTACACCCAGTTACCTTCTCCAAGCAAGAATTCGGTTAGCCTTCCTCTTCCTCGACGTAGATAATGTGTCATATATTTATATACTTATAGCCCCCTTGTTCACGAGCGATTCGGGGCAAGGTTACTTTTCAAAAGTTTTATCAAAATGTTTTATGAAAAACTGAAATCGAAAAGCCTACGTAAAGTAGTCTCTACTAATTTGAAAACAAGTGCTTAATTTTGATGTTTGAGCTAATAAAACGCTACGTACAAGTGCGAATATGACTCGATAATAATGCAAAATAATGAATGTGAATCGTCAAAGTCATGACGTTTTGCTATAGGAAATGTATGTAAAAACAATAATTCATTGTACTTGAATTATTATAAAAACATTATTTTCTGTCTTTTGTCTAATTCTAGTATTTTGAAAACCCTTAGTTTTGCATGTTTAAAAGACTAGTTGAAATGGTACAAGTTTGTCGAATCCGTGTTTAGTCAACTTTAATGCATGAATGAGAATTTGCATAATGTAAGATGTAACGTCGGTTTGCTTTAGTGAAAGTGAGTCGTTTGTTTATGCAATATTGGCGAGGTTTATGACGTTATTGTCATACAGATGGCGGTGATCAACTGGTCCTTAAGAGTCACACCTAAAGGATGTGTTTGAGAGATGTGATTATTTGATAAAATCATCATATCGATGCCTTATTTAATGACTAAACGGTTAGTCAGTGTTGTTGACTTAAAGGTTAGTCAAATGTGACTAAGAGTTAGTCAAATATGATGATGAATATTATTTAATAATGATTAAATGATATTAGATGAGAGGAATTAGCTGTAATTCGTAAATTGAATATAAAAGGTTATATTTAATTATTGTGTATAATGTAGGCTAATTAATTTTAAACAGTTATAATTAATTAGTAAATTATAAATATGCAGATATATATGATTTATTATAATATATGGATATTATTATTACATTATACATTAAAAGCTAAATAAACTAATTAAAGGAGTTTTAGTTTAACCTTTGGGCTTTTAAATTATGAGGTGGAAAAGTCCACCCCATTTGTTTATGTTGGACGTATGATTTAAGTGGGAGAGGGGTTGTTTTTTCTTCCTCTCTACTTAACCTAATCACTACACCTGGCAAAATAAACCCGAACCCGAATAACCGACTGAAATTATCCGAATTGATAACCAATCGAACATCCGATATGAGTAACTTGAATAGTAACCGAAACCCGGCCTGATCCGAATTGAACCGAAACTGAATTGAATTCTATAATAATCGAATGAAAACCGAACCTGAATATATCCGAATCGATAAAAATTTAACCGATTAACCCAAATTATTAATATTTATTTTTCATATATACACATATATTTTGTGTATTTTAACATTAATTTTTAGTTTATTAACAATATTTTTACTTTTAACATTTAAATTGCAAAATATCTTTAATTTTAGACGATTTTTTAATCTTAACTGAAGAAATTTATGAACTGAAACTTAACTGAATGGATGTTGACCCGACCTGAACCGCACCCAACCCGAAATAGCATAAACCGATTAAAGTGGTTAATCGAAATGAACCTGACCGAAATTGAACTGAAACTGAAAATAGTATAAACCCATTTTAAATCCAACCGATTTAACCTGAATCGAAACTGAATCGAATGACCCATTTGCCAGGTCTACTAATCACACCCTAATAACTCATCTAACCCTAATTCCATTGATCATAGCACACACACACTAAATCTTGAGAGAAAAGAAATCAGTTTCCTTCTCTAATTCTCTAACAAATTCAAAGGGGCATATCTTAGACTCATCTTGGGTGTTTCAATTAGGAGATACCATCTTTTTGGTATTGTTCTTAGGCCGTATTCACAAGGATTAAAAGGTTGATTCTTGATTTATGTATTATTGTTATGCAATTTCAATTTATGACTTTAAATTATATAAAGTTTTCATTATAATCCTGTGATTTTAAAGGACTATATACCGATATAATCCTACAAGTGGTATCAGAACCTTAGGGCATACGAATTTTTATATGGTTTTCATAAATAAATCGATTTTGTATAAATTCAAAACTTGTTTCAAAGGCCACGGTTTAAAAATTTTATTTGGCCGATTTGTTTTATGGTTGTCCCGTGTGATTTTGTAAATTTTTGGCTTGTTTTTGGTCTATTTGATTCATAATTATCGATATTTTAAGATGTTAAAACTATCTCATATGAATTTGCATTAGTTTTGATTTAATACCGATTGAATTAAAACTTAAAAGGACCAAAATTTTGTATGTTAATGAACATATTAGTTTGTTAATCATCAGATCTATCAGTTTAAGATGTTTAATTTAAAAAGTTATTTTGAATCTCTTAAATCAATGTTTAATACGGATTAAAATTGAGTTAGTATCGATCTAATTATTAGCATAATCGAATTAAATCAGTTTAATTCAATTCATGTTGGCCGATTTAAATTTTATTTTGGTAAAAAAAAATTTGTTGGCCGTGTATTTTTGAAAAAAAAAATTAATTTCGTGTTTTTTTTTTTTTTGGCCAAATATTTTGTTTTAATTTTTGGAAATTAATTTTTTGGTAATATTTGTTATAAAGATAATAGATATTATGTTATTATGAAAAGGTTCATAATATTTAATACCAAATATTTTAAAGAAGTTTAAAATATTTTGTGATCTAATTTATGTTATACTGATAATATAAATTTTGGATTATGTTTTGATTAAGGTATTATGAACAATTAAGGAATTGTTGCATAATTATAATCATTTAAAAGAGGTGGTTTGGATATTTAAACCATTCGTATGCATTGGTTTTATTTTGTTTAGTTGATGCGATATTTTTTAGTGAATGAATGTTTTGAATGGTTTAATTTTACGCATTAATTTTGTACAAAAGGTTGTAATTTACTAGTGTGGCCTTAGAAGATTATGTTTTCGTAATGAAGGAAGCATAATCGTTGGTTGTATTTTTGAGATCTCGAATCTCCCATCTTGTAATTTTATTATTTTTGGCATATTTTGAATTAGAATGTAAATAGGTTTATTTTGTAATTCAAAATGTATTTTGAGAAGATTCAAGATGGAGATGCCCAACTCCCACTTAAAGTCCAAGATGAAGAATGAAGACAAGTTTTAGGGTACATGGATGGATTCCAATTTGTACTTTGTCTTTATTTTCATAGAGATAGGCCACACTAGGTGTTCTTCGTTTTTGCGTTTTCTTTTACCGTTTTTCATTGCATTCACGCGTTAGATGGTTGCATCATATTCCGCCTAAACTAAACCAAACCACCTAATATGCATGAATATGGATCATATAGTTGCATCTTATATCATGGACATACGGATGTCGCTCGTTCTAGGGCTATCACCTCAATTTAATCATTCACGTAATGCTAGATATTTGTTCACCTAAAATGAATTAAAATGAGATGATGGGACCTTCCTCTATTCTAAAATTGAGATTAGTCTTTATAGGAAAAGCTGCTATGAGCCCCTTCTTCGTCGGTAGGCATGTAAGACCTTACTCTCCACATGACCCCTTCTACGTTGGGTAAGTAGTAGGTGTTGACCTATTTTACCTCAACATTATAGTTCGAGTAATATCTCGTAGTTATAATGGACTAATAGATAGGATTTACTGAAATCTATCGACCAAGAATTCCAACAGTAGAATTAGCCAAGAAGTTGGCTTATCAATTTATAGAAATTGAGTCTTGGGATCACCTATATAATTCTCGAGGGAGGTCAATTATATGAGTGCACGAGTCATTGCATTAAATCGTTATTGCTTTACGACTTAAACCTTTAAAAACGATGTTTTCTTATCTTCTCTCTTCTTCTTTCTTTTCACAGTTTCGAATTCGTTATATACAGATATAACTATTATAACAAATGGCTGGACGTATGGACGACCCAATGCCAAGTGCCACACTAGACCGCGAATCATGGCTTAGAATTTTTATGGGCAGCATGAATCAGTCAACTCGACTGAAGAGTGATGGGTCCAATTTTTCTGATTGGGAGGCCGCATTACGGAATGCCGTCATCGCTGACAGTAAGCTCAAGTACTTGACTGAGCCACTGCCGACTAAACCAGCTCCCGATGCAGGAGCAGATGAAGTCTATGTTTATAGTGATTTCATGATGGAGACGGGTGCGATACAGAACGTACTCATCTATTCAATAGAATCAAATTTGCAAAGACGGTTCATAACCTAAGGTGCAAACAAGATTTTCACCACCCTAACTAAAGAGTTCTCGAAAGCACCGAGAATCAAGAGTTACGAGTATACCACTCGCTTCTTTGAAGCGAAACTCTAGAAGGGCCAACCGGTTGGTCCACACCTTCTCGACATGATCGAGAATGTCGAAAAACTAGAGGAGCTTGGTTGCAAGATCGATGAGAAGATCATTATTGATCGAGTGCTCCACTCCCTTCATGATGGGTATGCCCTCTTTAGGGCAAACTATTACATGAATGACATGCAGAAAAGTCTGCATGAGCTTCACTCACTCCTCGTACAGACGGAGAGTGATCTGAAGTTGAGTGGGAGCATGAAACAAGATGTTCTCATGATATGCAACAAGGGCAAGGGTAAGGGTAAGGCTCCGGCTAACCTAACTGTAGGAAAGCCGAAATTTAAGAAGCCAGTGATTGCAAAGAGTGGGCCTGGTGAGGCTAGCGGTAGCTCACAAGGCAAAGCAAAAGCGAAGCAAAGCATGGAGTGCCACAAGTCTAGGCATTGGAGGCGGAACTGTCCCGTGTATGCTGAGGACATAAAAGCAGGCCGCGTCGCTCCTGTTGGTATGTCTTCTTTTATTCATATGATTGAGATTAACCATGCAAGTTTCGGAACTTGGGTACTTGATACTGGTTGTGGTTCTCATCTGTGTAATCATTTGCAGGGCCTAAGAAATATCAAAACTCTGGCAAGAGGTGATGTAGACCTGCGAGTGGGGAATGGAGCAAGAGTTGCTGCCGTTTCAGTGGGGACATATGTAATCCAACTCCCGAGCGGATTTGAGTTATTGCTGAATAACTGTTACTATGTACCTAGTTTGTCCAAAAACATTATTTCTGTATCCGTACTTGATAAAGACGGCTTTTCGTTTTTAATAGAGAATAATAGCTGTATTTTCTCTTTGAACGATATGATTTATGGTAAAGCAGTTTCCATGAACGGAATTTATTTTTTGGATCAAACCACAGATATTATGCATGTGAGTAACAAGAAAGCAAAGGTTGGTGACAAAGATCAAACCTATCTATGGCATTGCCGTATGGGACACATAAATGAGAAACGCGTGAAAAAGCTCATTGATAATGGGACAATCGCCCCATTTGACTATGAAACTTTTGGCACATGTAAATCATGTCTCATAGGCAAAATGTCTCGAATTTCCTTCAAAGGTGTTGGAATGCGCGCTGCTGACCTATTAGGACTCATACATTCTGATGTGTGTGGACCTATGTCAATCAACGCTAGAGATGGCTATAGGTATTTTATCACTTTCACAGATAATTTGAGTAGATATGGACATGTCTATTTAATGAAGTATAAAAGTGAATCCTTCGACAAGTTCAAGGAATTCTAGAATAAGGTTGAGAACCAACTGGATAGAAAGATAAAAACACTACGTTCAGATCGTGGTGGCGAATATCTTTCAACTGAGTTTGATCGACACCTGAAAGACCGCGGGATAGTACTACAATTAACTCCACCTGGAACACCACAACTGAATGGTGTGTCCGAACGCAGGAATCGAACATTACTTGATATGGTTCGATCCATGATGAGTCACACGGTTGTACCTGACTCATTATGGGGCTATGCTCTTTTGTCAGCTGCTCTTATACTTAACCGAAGTCCGTGTAAAGCTGTTGACAAGACTCCATACGAGTTATGGAAGGGAACGGTCCCTAACTTGTCCTTTATACGGGTTTGGGGGTGCGAGGCTTATGTCAAGTAGAGACACGAGAATAAGCTCGGCCCGCGATCGGTCAAGACATATTTTATTGGTTATCCAAAAGGAATGTTTGGTCATTACTTCTATTCGCCTACCGAACACCGAGTTTTTGTTGCGGCTAGTGCGAAGTTCTTAGAGAAAGAGTTTCTCGAAGACAAGAGAAGTAATAGAACCTTCGATCTGTCGGAGATTCCTGAACCAACAACCGAGCAACCAATGGAGGAAACTGTCCCTTCTTCGTCTGCTGCGGTTAATATTCCCTTGGAACCCAGGAGGTCGGGTAGACTCTCCATTCCTCCAGACAGATACATCGGTATGGTCGAGGAGAATGGGAGAGACGACGTTTTACTCCTTGAGAGTAACGAACACGTAACCTATAAAGGTGTCATGACATGTTCCGACTCAAAGCTATGGCAAGAAGCCATGCAATCCGAGATGGACTCTATGTATGAGAACGATGTATGGGATCTGGTTGACTTACCTGATAAGGTTCGGCCTCTTCAGTGCAAATGGCTTTACAAGATAAAGCGATCTGTAGAAGGACAACCAGATATATACAAGGCACGACTAGTGGCAAAGGGTTTCACTCAAGTGTAAGGGTTGTACTATGATGAGATCTTTGCACCCGTAGTCATGCTTCGTTCCATTCGGATTGTCTTAGCGATTGCCGCCTTTCGTGACTATGAAATTTGGCAAATGGACGTGAAAACCGCCTTCTTAAACGGTTATTTGGAAGAGGAGTTGTACATGGTACAACCCGAAGGTTTCACAGATCCTAAAGATCCTAAGAAAGTTTGCAAGCTTAAGCGTTCCATCATGGACTTAAGCAAGTTTCACGGAGTTGGAATCATCGCTTCGACCAAGTGATAAAGGAGAATGGATTCACTCGATCGGTCGAGGAACCATGTCTATATATCAAGTCGAGTGGGAGCAAAATTGTCTTCCTAATACTGTATGTCGATGACATACTCTTGATTGGGAATGACATACTTCTCTTAACTTCGGCAAAAGTTTGGTTAAAGAACCATTTGCAGATGAAAGATCTGGGTGAGACACAACGTATTTTGGGGCTCCGTCTCTATAGAGATAGATCACGACGGATGTTATCCCTCAGTCAAGAGTCTTATATAGATAAGATTCTTGAGAGGTTCAGCATGACCAACTCCAAGAAGGGGAACCTTCCAATGATCTCTGGAGTGCAATTGAGTAAAGCTCAAGCACCAAAGACATCGGAAGAGGTCGAGCGCATGAGTCGGATTCCTTATGCATCAGCTATAGGATCGATCATATATGCTATGATATGCACACGTCCGGACGTGGCATATGCATTGAGTATGACGAGTCGATACCAAGGCAATACAGGTGAAGCACCTTTGGATGGTCAGAAGAACATTCTTAAGTACCTACGAAGGACTAAAGATTGGGTATTGACTTATGGAGGAGACACTGAGCTATGCGCAATCGGTTACGCAGATGCTAGTTTCCAAACGGATCGAGATGACTCGAAATCTCAATCCGGATTCGTTTTTACTCTAAATGGCGTTGCGGTCAACTGGAAAAGCTCCAAACAAACTGTTATAGCAAATTCCACGACTGTGTCCGAGTACTATGCTGCTTCAGAGGCTGCGAAGGAAGCTATATGGATGCGTCAGTTCTTACAAGGACTAACTGTAGTTCCTAGTTCGAATGACCCGATCACCATTTATTGCGACAATAGTGGTGCCATCTTCTAGGCGAAGGAGCCGAAATCCAGCAACAAGTCTCGGCACGTGCAAAGAAAGGCTCACATGATCCGAGATTACGTGGAGCAGAAGAATAGTGATTGACAAGATTGCTACGGATGATAACGTAGCAGATCCTCTCACTAAGCCGTTGAGACATGATAAGCATGAAGGGCACGTTATTTCCATGGGAATTAAGCGTGTTCCTGAGTTGTATTAGTTGTTTGTATGGATTAGACACTTGTTTTACCTAAAACTTCTAATACAATCATCGTTTTGTTTTATATATTGTTTTTCATGAGGGTTGTGCAGACAACGTTGAACACCTCAAAGTGAACGGAATTGCTTTATATTTTGTTTTGGTCCGTAATCGCCTACACGAGCTGATAACTCAGGCGCTTATTTTGTGACGTCGATTGATGGTGGGTTCAACGAGCCATAAGTCAAACTGTTGACTGATCGATCACAGATGCGGGTTTATCAAATCGCAGGACAATTTTTGTGACGACTACATGGAGTCCTAAATGTTTCAGAACATTAGGTGCCGGGTCGTGGATAGGACATCCATAGTGTTCCTAGAGTCGATTCTTTTGACTATCGACTGTCTCTTGAGATTAAGGCAGATTTTGGGTGACTTTGGTTTCTTTCTCACGGTCGACCGTAACAGGAGGCCAAGTAGATTTTCACTGGGTTATTTCATGCTGCGCTTACATCTGCAGGATTCGAGTTGAGGAAAATATCCAACTTCCATCGAGTTATAATATTTTCTTACGGCCACTCGAGGAGCTATAACTGAAAATGTATGGCCGTGCTCGAATAATGATTCGCTTATCAGTTAAGTTACTCTATAGTCGGGGAAACCACTCTTGATACTGATCACTTGTGAACTACGACCTTTGTGAATACGGACTTTGCAAATTGGTTTACATTGAGTGGGAGAAATTTATTATGGATATGAGAATCAGTTATCGCACATACACTTGTACGGACAAGTGGGAGATTGTTGGAGTTAGTGTCCTCCACAGTTAGTGCAATAACATGAATAAATCTCTGAAGGTACACAGGGTACATTTTGTATTTAATCAGTTGATTAACGTTTATCGATAACGGTTGGCTTGCTAGATAAGTTTGACGTTATTGTCATATAGATGGCGGTGATCAACTGGTCCCTAAGAGTCACACCTAAAGGATGTGTTTGAGAGATGTGATTATTTGATTAAATGATCATATCGATGCCTTATTTAATGACTAAACGGTTAGTCAGTGTTGTTGACTTAAAGGTTAGTCAAATGTGACTAAGAGTTAGTCAAATATGATGATGAATATTATTTAATAATGATTAAATGTTATTAAATGAGAGAAATTAGCTGTAATTCGTAAATTGAATATAAAAGGTTATATTTAATTATTGCGTATAATGTAGACTAATTAATTTCAAACAGTTATAATTAATTAGTAAATTATAAATATGCAGATATATATGATTTATTATAATATATGGATATTATTATTATTACATTATACATTAAAAGCTAAATAAACTAATTAAAGGAGTTTTAGTTTAACCTTTGGGCTTTTAAATTATGAGGTGGAAAAGTCCACCCCATTTGTTTATGTTGGACGTGTGATTTAAGTGGGAGAGGGGTTGTTTTTTCTTCCTCTCTACTTAACCTAATCACACCCTAATAACTCATCTAACCCTAATTCCATTGATCATAGCACACACACTAAATCTTGAGAGAAAAGAAATCAGTTTCCTTCTCTAATTCTCTAGCAAATTCAAAGGGGCATATCTTAGACTCATTTTGGGTGTTTCAATTAGGAGATACCATCTTTTTGGTATTGTTCTTAGGCCGTATTCACAAGGATTAAAAGGTTGATTCTTGATTTATGTATTATTGTTATGCAATTTCAATTTATGACTTTAAATTATATAAAGTTTGCATTATAATCCTGTGATTTTAAAGGACTATATACCGATATAATCCTACAGAGCGACCCTGGGACATTTCTATCACTTCAGGTTGTGTCATATACACATTCTCCTCCAATAAACCATTTAAGAAAGCGGTTTTTACATCCATTTGCCATATCTCGTAATCGAAATACGCAGCAATAGCTAGGATAATATGAATGGATTTAAGCATAGCGACGGGAAAAAAGGTCTCGTCATAGTCAATGCCATGAACTTGAGTAAAACCTTTTGCAACCAACCTTGCTTTGAAAACGGTCGCGTTTCCTTCCATGTCAGTTTTCACCTTGAAAACCCACTTGCACTTGACAGTCCTTGCACCGTCAGGCAAGTCAACCAAGTTCCAAACTTGATTCTCGTACATGGATTCCATCTCGGATCTCATGGCCTCAAGCCATTTATCGGAGTCGGGTCCGGCCAAAGTTTCATGGTAGGTAGTAGGTTCATTACATTCTAAAAGTAATATTTCACCATTCGTAATCAAGTATCCAAGATACCTATCAGGTTGGCGACATTCCCTACTCGACCTACGAACAGGCTGAACCATAGGGACAGTTTCTAAAACTTCCTGATTCTCCTCATTCTCTAAGATAGGATCATTAATTTGTGGCTCTTGGATCTCTTGAAGATCTATTTTACTCTCACTTTTTCTCTTGGAAAGAAATTCTCTTTCTAAGAAGAAAGCATCTCGAGCCACAAATACCTTGTTCTCGGAACGATTGTAGAAGTAATAGCCTTGTGTCCCTTTTGAATACCCCACAAAGAGACACTTATCAGACTTTGGAGCAAGCTTGTCAGACGCCAAGCGTTTGACATAGGCTTCGCATCCCCAAATCTTGAGAAAATACAAATTAGGGACCTTCCCTTTCCACATCTCATATAAAGACTTTTCTACCGCTTTGGACGGTGTTCTATTCAGTGTAAAGGCAGCAGTCTCTAAAGCATGTCCCCAAAACGATACTGGAAGTTCAGCTTAACTCATCATAGATCGAACCATGTCTAACAATGTTCGATTTCTCCTTTCAGACACGCCATTTAGTTATGGCGTTCCAAGAGGGGTCAATTGTGATACTATACCACGACCCTTAAGATGATCATCAAACTCTTGACTCATGTACTCACCACCTCGATCTGATCGAATGGCTTTTATAGTCTTACCAAGCTGATTCTCAACTTCATTTTGGAACTCCTTAAATTTCTTAAAAGATTCCGACTTTTGCCTCATTAAGTAGACATAACCATATCTGCTTAAATCGTCGGTAAAAGTTATGAAGTAATAATACCCTCCTCTAGCCATCGTGCTCATAGGTCCACATACATCCGTGTGTATAAGACCTACCAAGTCAATTGCTCGAGTACCTTTTCCTAGAAAAGGTGTTTTTGTCATTTACCCATTAAACATGATTCACATGTCTCATAAGACTCAAAGTCAAACGAGTCCAGGTGTAACAACCTGGTTTTTAGTCGACTTTAATTACTAAGGCGGAAATTAATTAAATCTTAAACCAGTGTCATTAATTATACATAAAACCCAAAATATTACATCATCGTTCAAGAGTTGAATTAAACAACTCAAAATACGGAAGTTAAAAGAGTAAAGTGTTGTATATATTACAAATCTCTCCAAAAACAATTGAAAGTAAAGCAATAAAACGTCTCGTGGCCCCGTCCAAAAACCAGCTCCCGGTCCACGATCGTCCTGCACAATAAACTGATGGGGGGATGGCCGCTGAGCGGACAGTGACTAGCTATGCTCATACTTACCCTCGATTTCAATTACTTTGGTTTATTACTATCGCTTTATAACTATGACAGTATGATAAAACGATAAACATGCTTAATATATATAGCATGTAAAGACATATAAGTCATAATAAGCATGCGATTTAAAGCGATAAATCATATAGGCATGATATCAGTTATAGATGCAATTAACAGATAATAGTGTCACAATAATTCAAAAGGATTACGAAGCGATATCAGATCGCAAACAAGCATACGTATTGTATCATTCAGATCATGCAGACTCGATTCATTTCAGAAATTTGTGGTCTTTAGTTTTCGAAGATGGTACACACTCGTTCTCAATTAATCACACAATGCATAACACATATCGCTTACGAGGCACGACCACTGAGTAGGCCATTGTACTCTAGTCGCTTGCATCTCGCTACCATAGTGCAGCGGCTTACTCGACTCGTAAACCACGCCGAATACTATAGTACTTGCATCTCATCTTCTAGTGTTCGAAATGATTCGAACTTCAGATACAATCTCGTCAAGTAATCTTTACGCAGGGTAAGAACGAATGCAAGTGTCGCGCCCACTAAGAACGAAACACGGCAAGGAGACAGAACTGCGAGATGACAATCGCAATAAGGTCGCGGTGGCCCTGGTAACATTAGCGAAATAGGGGAATAAAACCCTAGTCTAGTATGCATACACTAATATTCACTTTAAGAATGGGCTGTGTTATTCATAGAGCACCTTAACTCTGAATAAAACGACTATTTCCTAATGCCTGACCCAAAAGAGTTGGCATATTCCTTATCTTGTACGGAGCAGGCTATACGACTTAAGGCGTAACGGCATGGGCAGGATGCAGAAAGCATATAATGCTGCCGGCTAAACCACACTATTCGGGATGACAATCGCAATAAGGCCGAGATAGTGGCGTCCGCTACAAGACTATCTTAACCCCACTTCACTTACGATTGACGTTTTCATATCGGAGGCTCAAGCGTTTGACCTTTTATTTAACTTACTCAATGTTTATTATTTATTTGATATTACATATCACATGTTTCTCGACTCTCCTAGTCTCATCGTCAAACGTTTAAGTATTTGTATTCGGTTTCATACGATCACATAACATATTCGTTTATTATTTGAAGTGTTGTTAATTATTAATATTTTTAAGTTTCTATAATGATATGTTTATTAGTATGTCCAATTTTATTTAAGTGTTTTTCAAAACACTTTAAGTTATTTACTTATTCATTTTAAATTTTTCTATACTTAGTAAAATTTTCAATTATTTTCACTATTTCAATTTTGAGTTTTTGAAATATCTTTGAATTTTAAGACGTAACTTGTTTTACAAGTTTCGTAATTTTTTTCACTATTCACTATTCACTATTCACTATTCATCGTATTTTATACGTATTCGTATTTTTATACTTCGTATTTTATACGTATTTTTATACGTATTCGTATTTTTATACTTCGTATTCTAAATGTATTTTTATACTTATACGTATTCTTATACTTGTATGTATTTTTATATTTATACGTATTTTACAAGTATTTTATAAGTATTCTTATACATTGATATTTTTCCTAAGTATAAACTTAGATTTCTTTTTATTTGCTAAGTATAAATTTCTAGTTTCAAAGTCGTTAAGTTCGTTTTGTACTTAGTGATTTGTGAAAATATTTTAAAAGTCTAGTTTTGAAAATGTTAAGTTCGGTTTGTAAAAAGTGATCAATGATATTTATTTTAAAACGAGACTTAGTTAAATTTAGTCGTCTATTCCTAAATTTAGCGATTTTCATTTTAAAATAATAGTATCGTGGATGATTCATTTTAGTCCGTATGTCCAAGTTCAACAGTCCAATATTTGCAAAGGCAGTAGCACACGTTTTAGTTCATTTTTATAACGGTTAATCATTTTTATCGGTTTAACATATTTCATTTATAACTAAATCGATTTATACTCAAATTCAATTCTACTAACTATTAAACTTTAGTGACTTAGTGATATTTTCATTTTGATCAAATTTAGTCCATTTAAAGTGTAAAAACCGTGTGACATGTATGTTACATCTAAATTGATTTATTTCTTTTAATTTCTTAATTCAACTTATTAACTAATATTTAAATTATTTTAACAATAAACTAAAAAGTGATAAAAACGATTTTTGACCTAAAAAGGGCAAGAATGCCGTGAGTAGTAGTGTAGTGTTCTAAATTTTCATTTTTCGATTTTATCGGTTTTTAGCTTAAAGTTTTTATATTCTAATTATTCTAAAATGATTTAAACTAAAATGAAATTTTACTAAAAATTTCATTTACATTTATGAATAGTATTTTTCAACACTTTAAATTTCTAACTTTTTAATCTTAATGATTTATAATGTTTTAAGTTGTTTTATATCATAATACTAACAATATATAAAACAATAACTAAACTTAAACACAAATTATTAACAAACATAAACTAAAACAAAATCAAAGTGAGCAATAATGATGAACACACATGAAGATAATAAGAACATCAAGAACATCAAAGTTTAAGTCAAGAACACATATGCATTTTTAATAACTTATAATTTATTTTCCTAAATTAATTTTTTATAACATAACAACATCCATTTTAACCCTACTTAATCCAACATATTATTTACAAAAATTAAAAGTGAAAAATTAAATAAAAATAGAGGCAAAACCGTGAGTTTATACATGCACATATAAATTTTCATTTTCGATTTTTAATCACTTTAAACTCATTGTTAATATTTCACATAATTTTTATATATAATTACTACTTAACTAAAACATAAATAAACATAAAAATCATAAGTACAATAATCAAAAATGCTCAAAACTAATAAAACTAAAAATATTTTCATATTACTAAAACATTACTAGTAACATAATCACTTAGTTATTATCATTTATTATCATCCATAACATAAATAGAATCAAATTTGATGTTTAACATAATTTTAACATAAACATCATATTTATAAAATTATAATAAAAATCAAATTAATTTACAAGGAGGCTAATATGAGATATAGTTAGTCACCTTATTTGGTAAGTTATTGATTATCGGGATCGACTATATTATTGAGATCAAGCTCTTCACCCAAAAACTCGTCTTCACCTTCAAGTAAAACACCCAAAATAATAAGCTTCAATACCCACTAAAAAGCTAAGGAAATACTAAGGATTATTAGAATAATATTTAGGGTTTTAATTTAGAGTGTTTTAGGAAATAATGGAAGAAAAACAAAGGGAGCAAAGGGGAGAACTTTCGGCTGTTTTGGGAGGGTGTAGGGCTGTGTTTTGCACTTGTGAAATATGGGAACAAGTTATAGTAAATTAGGTTAAGTAATTTAGATATTAAAGTTGGTTTATTTAGTAAATAAAGTTTAATTAAATGAATATTAGGGAACCATAATTACTATTTGCATACTAGTGTCATAAATCACTATTTAGTTGAGAAAATGTTTACTTTGTGTTTTAAAATGTTTTTCACGAAATTGGTTAGTTTTAAAAAGTGGGGCGTCAAAAGCGATAAAAGTTAAAGTGTGCGCGTTTGACGATTTTTCGAAATATTTCTACTTTTGAATTTTAAGACTAAAATATTTATTTCATTATTCAAAAATTTTCAAGAGTCTTAAAGAAGTCGATAAATTTTACAAAACGAAAGTTTTGCAAAAATAGAGATTTTGGAAGGTTAAAAGGTTAGGATGTGATTTAAGATTTGAAATTAGAAATTGATGGCCAATAATTGAATTAAATTAACACGGGGTGTTACACCAAGAGACCATTATAACAACCTGGTTTTTCGTGACTTTAATTAAACTAAGGCGGAATATTAATTAAGTCTATTTATTACAAAACCAGCTGTCATCGTATTACAACTCATTATACATAATAAGAGTCGTAGATAAAACAGAGTTTAATCGATTACATTCTCTCAAAATGTAGAATACAGCCTTCAATCCCCTTGTGTAGACCAACATTCAAGTCCTGGGGTACCTAAGACTGTTCTCAAAAATTAGCTTCTTCAGCCCCGCACATTCTAAACAACACATATATACATACAATCATGCAGTTCATAAAGCATAACATAAACAGTTCATGCAACAAGGTAATTAAATCATCAGGTCTTATCAATTCATATAACACAACAATTTAATCATCAAATTATCACAATTCATAATCATGTAGGCAAATCATTATCATTTCATTCATATTCGGGGTAGTCGACCCTTTTCAATTATTCATATAGCAACATATACTCGCGAGTCTTGACTACAGAGTGGCTTGTGTACTCTCATAGTAAATCACCCATATGATCCGCCATCAAAGTGCACTAGTTACTCAGACTCGTACATCAGATCAAACACTAAGTAGCGTACGTGATAACTACCTAATATTCAATACAACATGGATAATCTATCATACGTTGTCCTATGAGCCACAACCAGTTAGGATGGAAACATGCAAAACCTTACAAAAGCAAGGCCTGCGCAGAAGCTGAAGGGCCGGAAACATTCAACGGTCAAGTCATTCAAGCTAAAGATATCAAGTAGGTAATAAGGACAGCCAAATCCCTTGTCTAATGTATGCATACACCACCCTAGTGGTGCGACTATTACACTACGACAGATTCCCCGGGTGGGAATGGTCATTTTCCAATTACCTCATATGGGCCCGTGAACGAATTCGATTCATAGGGCGAAAGTCACGTTAAATAACGACTGAGAGAGTCATTAGATTACCACTGGCAATTCATAGGGTGCCAAGTGTCCCCATATGCGGCTACCTTTCTAACGATGGCACAATAGATTCGCAACATGACATGCATAATCTGAGTATTTAACAAGTACTTTCTTTATTATTTTCTCGCTCCCTTATTTCTCCAAAGGATGATTCATAATAATTAATAACGTCGAACTTGTAATATGAAAATTTAGTTCTAGCAGTTCTTCAGGTAAACGGAAGCACATAGAAACTTAAATAATTTATTTGGAATCCAATCGTAAATTTTAAATATTTTTACTATTCACGTATTTTACTATTCACGTATTTACTATTCATCGTATTTATACGTATTTTTATACTTAGTATTTTATTCGTGTATTTATACTTAGTATTTTATTCGTATATTTATACTTAGTATTTTATTCGTATGTTTATACTTAGTATTTTATTCGTATGTTTATACTTAGTATTTTATTTAGATTCTAAACTAAGCTTATTATTTTCTAAGTGTAGAATTCTAGTTTTAAAGTCGTTAAGTTCGTTTTGTACTTAGTGATTTTTGGAAATATTTTAGGAGTCTAGTTTTTAAGTTGTTAAGTTCGTTTTGCATTTAGCGGTTTTGAAATATATTTTAATCGAACTTGTTAAGTTCATTTTGTATTTAGTGATTTTGAAATATATTTCAATCAAAGTGGTTAAGTTTATTTTATACTTGGTGATTTAAATGATATTTCAAAAGTAATACTCGGTTTAGATTTAGTCGTATACTTAGCTAAAATTTAAGCGGTTTCAAATTTTAGCGAGGTTGTCGTAGTTCATTTTAAATAGTCCGTATGTCCAATCCAAATTTAAGCAAAGGTAGTAACACTCGAATTTGTTCATTTTTAATACGTGTAACGTTTATTTTAATCGGTTTCGTTGATTCTTTTTATTAACGATTTATTATACAATCTAATATAATCCTAAATACAAATCAACTTTAATGACTAAGTGACAAATTTATTTTGACCAAAAATAGGTCCAATTTAATTGGGAAGGCCGTAGCCTTTTTGTACTTTACCCATTTGTTTCTTTTTTGTTTTTATTAAAATTCATTACTTTAACCAATTAATTTATTTAGGTGATAAAAATAAAAGGTGACAAACTTATTTTAAGTCCAAAAACAAGCCTAAAACCGTGGCACACTTAGTACTAATTCATTTTATTTTCGTTTTCTAAATTATCGGTTTTGACTTAAAGTTTTTATATACTAATTATTTAACTTATACTAAAGTGATTTAACTAGTTAACAAATTTCACTAAATATTTTATTTCATTTATGAATAGTGTTTTTACTCACTTTAATTTTCTAACCTTTATATTTTAAAGATTTAGTTTATTTAACCTATATGTTTATTATTGTGATGATTCACTAAAGTATTTAAACAACAATATAACAAAACTTATAAATATTTTGGATCAACTTAGTCATCTAAGTGAAGAACACATGAAGTTATGAAGAACTTTAATTATTTTTCATATGAACAATTTTAACTCAAATTTTTATATGTTTATGTAATTTTCCCAAATTTTTCATACAAGTCCATTTTAACTAAACTAATTATAATATGTTATTTAGAAAAATTAAAACTAAAAATTGGTCCATAAATCAAGTGAAAACCGTGTAGAGTATATATGTTAACTATTTTTATTTTTTTGATTTTTATACTTCTAATTCAATAACTAATTTATTCTATATCATTTATATATTTAATCATGAGCGAAAAACAACTACAAACATTAACACATAAAAGAAAAATCATTATCACATAAGAATAACAACAACACTTCAAGAACACATATAAACAATTCAAAACATTTAAATTTCTTAACAATTTCATATTAAGCCTTGAGCAAAAACTAATTCTATTTTCATAACCATCATATACTTAGTGTTTTAAGCATGCAATTTACAAAAATTAAAACGACAAATTTAGCCAAAATTATAGGGTTGGCCGTGGGTTTTTCATGTGTTAGACAAATGTTATTTTTTGATTTTTGTCTCCTAATTTAACATATGATTACTAGGTGATCATAAACACAATAAATATAACACATAACATTTAAAGCATGCGATTTACAAAAATGAAAACTAGTGTGCGGGGACACCTTTAAATTAGATGGTTATCGTCGAGGATCTAAAATAAATTTTAGATCGGATGGTCTTCACCCAAGAACACCCATGATCTTTACCCAAAAATCCAAGTAAGGTTAGCTCTAAAACATACCCACTAATTAACTAGAACACTTAATAATTATTAGAAATAATATTAAGGGTTTTATTTTATGAGTTTTAGTAAGAAAAATGAAGAAAAGCAAAGGGAGAAAAGAGGGAGTTTTCATACGGCATACATGAAGGAACCCAAGTGATGTTGCTCTTGTAAATTGTTTAGGATAAGGTACAAATAAGGTAGGTGTTAAGTCATTGATTTAATTAAAGTTTAATTAAATGAAAATAAAACATAATCATGACATTAAGCCACCCAAAGTCAATATTACTATTTGGGTTAGAAATTGTCCCCCCGATATTTTAAAATGCTTTTACGAAATAAATCGGGCTTAAAAAGTCGGGCGTCAAAAGACGATAAAAGTTAGTGTGTGCGCGTTTGACGATTTTTCGAAATATCTCTACTTTAAAATTTTAAGACTAAAATATTTTATTTACTATTGAAGAAAATATTTAAAAGTTAAGGAACGTCGATAAAATTTTAGGAGCTGAGACGGCGAAAATAGAATAGAAGGTTTCGAGGAATGAAATTTGACCTTTGAAAGAAAAACAGAAAAATGATTTAAGTTCCGTCTGTCTAATAGTTATGAAAACTGTACCATTAAATCCGTCTCGAAAAATTAGGTGGTTTAGGCTTTTGTTTCGTTAAATTCCGAGTCCGTATGACCACTTTTCGGACCTCGAAAGTTAGGCCGCAATTATTTATACGGGTTGCATTATAAGTAAAAGAAAGTTAGTTTGTTTAAACATTAAATTAAAAGCAAGCTAGAAATGATGATGAATTAAAATAGATGTGTAAGTGAATTGACAACTTAGTAAAGCAAAGAAAATGGAAGAGGATAACATGGACCAAAATGGTCAAATAATTCGGCCATCATACAAGACCAAGACCCGATTTTTACGTTTTTGCAATTTTCGATTTACGCGCACGCGAAAAGTCTCGAAATGAAAGATATGATCTTAAAATAAGGGTTCGAAGTAAGATCGAAAATAAAAATGAAGAAAAACGTTGAAGGGTGATAAAAATAAAAATTGGCCTTAGGATCCTCGAAACTTTGAAATAAAATCTTATTTGATCGAAACACTTATTTTTTTCGTTGAATGTTATCGAATTAAATCACTATACTCAAACGTCAAAAATTTTATAAGTTTAGAATAGGTATAACTCAATATTTCGACATTTTGCGAAAGTGTTAGTTAAATCAAAAATGAATAGTAATCTTATATTATTATAATATGTTTTGTTAGTATAATCTAAATTGATTAAGCCTTAATCATTCTTTGTCAGATTAGGATTAGGAGTAAGTGAAATTGAAAAAGATTAGGTGATTTAAATCACTCTAAAGTGCTCGGCATTTTTGGGTCAACATTGACCTCGATTTGCGTGCCAAAATTTGTCGTTGAGAAATTTGTCGTATAGTCTTCATTTGATTTATCGAATTCGAATATGTAAAAATAAAGTTCAAATTCGAAGTATAACAAAATGGTTTTAGTTCAGGTGCGAGAAAACTTGAAGTGTATTGTTTTAGGAAAATAGTTGAGCGAGATGGTCTAATTATTGATTTCCCTATTTATGTTTGGCTTAAATTAGTATGGAGTGTTATAAGTTTAGCGAAAAAAATTCAGTCGCATTTTTATCATAAGGAAAAAGGATGAATTTAATTTAAGGAATTAAATTCTTTCATAATATTTTGTTATAAAAACACGGGGTGTTACAACCATCTTTGTGGAGTTTTTGAATCCATTTCTCATTTATATGGCCTAAACGACAATGCCACAGATAGGCAGGGTTAGAATCATCTGATTTGAACTTCTTATTATCAATGTGATAGATTGGTTTGTCAAGATTTAGCAAGTAAAGCCCACGTTCTAAACGTGCATCACCATAAAACATGTCATTTAAGTAAAAAGAACAATTACGATCTTTAAACATAAATAAAAATCCCTCAGTATCTAATACTGAAACATAGATAATGTTCTTGCTAATACTTGGTACAAAATAACAATTATTAAGTTCCAATACAAGCCCCGTGGGTAACGACAAACTGTATGTCCCTACAGCCAATGCAGCTACTCTAGCTCCATTTTCGACTCGTAGGTCCACTTCCCCTTTTCCAAGCCTTCTACTTCTTGTGAGTCCCGGCATATTTGAACAAATGTGAGAACCACAACCGGTATCCAATACCCATGAAGTAGAATCCGAAAAGTGAATGTCTATCACAAATATACCAGAGGTGGTGGCAACATTTCCACTCTTCAAGTCCTCCTGGTACTTGGGACAATCTTTCTTCCAATGGCCTAGCCATCGGCAGTACAAACAAGTGTTAGGATCCACAGCTTTGGCCTTGCTACCACTTTTAGGCGCAATGGCCTTACCATTGCCCTTAGTGAAGTGTGCCTTAGCCTTCCCTTTTCCCTTGTTTGCATTTTTGAACCTCTCTCCCTTTGATATCATTAGAACATCTCGCTTAGGACTAAGCCTTATGTTCTTCTCTGCTGTTTTAAGCATCCCGTGAAGCTCATTCAGAGATTTCTCCATTCCATTCATGTTATAATTCATTATGAACTGGTCAAACTCGTCATGCAATGAATGAAGTATGATATCAGCAGCCATTTCACGACTATATTCATTGCCTAGCCTTCCCATTCTCTCGAATAATCCAATCATTCGAAGAACATGAGGACTCACGGACTTGCCCTTCTCGAGCTTGGCATCGAGTATAGCCTTAGCGATGTCATATCTCTCAATCCCTGCCTGTTCCTGGAACAGACTCTTGAGTTGCTGAACCATGTCATATGCACCCAAGAATTAAAATTGCTTTTGAAGTTCAGGGGTCATAGATGCCAGCATGACGCAGGCAACTTCCTGCGAGACATCCTTTTGCCTACTATAGGCAGTGTGAGCCGCGACTGTCGCGCCCTCACTAGGCTCCTCGGGAAGAGGTGTCTCTAAGACATGCTCTTTCTTTTCTATCGTGAGAACAATTCTCAAATTTTGGTACTAATCGAGGAAATTAGTTCCGTCGAGTCTATCCTTCTCAAGAATAGACCTCATATAGTTGCCGTTTCCGTTGTTAGTGTGATTTGCCATCTACAACCAGAAATTTGCAAGTCTTTATAACCACCCAATTTATCCGATTATCATAATCTCATATTTGGTCCATGACTTCTACGAAGTCAATGCACAATTGTTGACGGACACCTAGTATCCCCAACATTCACGACCGCCAAAACCTGCAAAATATAAACGAGGAACAGCAGTACCGCAATACAAAACAAATAGCTCGTAAAATAATAAAAAAACTCAACTAAATGCAAGCTAAATGCGACTGAACTGGGGGCATATAATCTATATAAAAAGCACACATTAAACATCTTAGGTCCCCTGTATCTCCACATCCCATCATTCCTTCATCCTATCCAAGAACACTTCAGCTTTGCCCCACATATTCTAGTACTTAAATGCCTTGCTTCGCCTTGTAACAACATCTCTACAGCTCACAACACAAGGGGTGTGATCAAACGTCCCCTCAGGCAAGAAGTGAGCCACCATCCCTTACATTTGAGAACACCATTCTAGGTTAACCAAAACCCTATCAAGACGACTATATATCCTCGTACCAGGATCCTGTTTATTATTCCAAGCGTAGAAGGCCCCCAGAGCAGAACAATCAACCAACCTACACATATCCACACACTGTTCAAATTCATCCATATCCTTCTCATTAGTATGACCTCTAAGCCTCTCTACAGGGGATAAAACACAGTTAAAATCCCCACATACAACCCATGAGGCCATGATGCATCCATCCTGTGATCAATAATCTCATGTTGCCTCCACAACTGTCTCCTCTCATTCATATCATTAAACGCATAGACCATTGCCAGGTAAACCTGTTTACTAAACACCAAAACCTATACTCTCATATGAACCTCTTGAGCTGAATACTCCAAGAAGTCCACTTGAAACACTAGGGGATTCCACACTATCCAAACTCTTCCTCCCTTATGCCACCTATTTTTAGTAGATAAATTTCATCCATCTAAAAGAAAACCATTTAAACAATTTAGAGACAAAGAGTGAATCTTTGTCTCTAGGAGACCAAACAAACACACCTTCTGATGATGAATAAACCATTTAATATATCTTTGTTTGGTGAGTTTATTCAGTCGCCTTACGTTCCAAAAACCGAAAGAATTCATCCCTCACCACGAGGGTGAGAAAGTTGCCCACTTGTCCCAATACTTTCCGTGTGTGTTGGAGCTATTCAATGCTTCGAGGAATGACTGCTGACCAAACTTAACTTTACTGAAACCACCATTACTACCCTCATGCCTACTCATTCTCAGCACTGGCCTAGCTAGTGTTTTGTCCGTTGAATAGATACCATTCTTATGTCATACCACCGGAGTTGCATCAGCAATAACAGTAGAATATGCCTTCTGCCCAACAAGTTCCTCGACCACAACTCCTGCGCAGCTATATCATCAACCCTAGTCGCCTGAACCTTCGACCTCCACACTCTAGTAGGCACCTGCGGAATTGGCTGCTTTGTCTTACGACACTCAGCAGGCAAATGCCCATATGCCCTTACAATGCTAACAGAACACAGGCTTCCATTCATACTTTATCTTAACCTCCACCAAACCTCTTTGTTCATCCAAAAATTGGACTTTCTCCTATTATTCACCACCAAACGGTACTTCCACCAATACCCTAGCGTAACTAATCCGCATTTTCTCCACTGTAGGAACATCACACTTAAGAAAATCACCAATCAGACCAGCTATACTAGGAATACCCTTCCCCTAGAATTTCATAGGCAATTCATGCATTTGTACCCATACTGGAACAGAGTGAACCTCATGCTTAATCATATCACAATCGACAAACCATTCCTCCACAATCAATGGCTTGTTATCAAACAAATAGTGACCTTCCTGTAAAACACGATCTTTACCTTCACTACTCGCAAGACGAACAATGAAAACGCCTTTTGGGAGAAAAACAAGCTTATCAACCTGAAACCGTCCCCAAATTCGACGAATGAATCCTTCTACTACCTCACTAAGAGGATTCGCTCCCGAAACGAAACAATAGACTAAGTTCTTCCAATAATCAATTTCCTCTTGAACCTCTTCCACCGTGAATTGAAGCATCTTAGGAGGCTCCGCAGGAATCACCTCCAATCCAAACGACAAATTCCAAGAAGATCCTTCACAACCGTCCAACTCACCATTAATCAACGCCCCCAAATCCAAAGGAGAAATCCCAATATTTCATGGACCCCTTTTTCTTTGATCCTATCCTTACTCGTCGGCCCCTTTCGCGCCTTCAATTCTAGGAAATCCTCTTGAAAAGAAGATGCCAGAAGCTCAAACTTCTTGCCATTATTATTAGATTTGTTTTGATTTTTTTTTTTATTGAATTTTTGTAGTAGATTTTGATTGAGATGTCGAAGGAGATGCACCACTTTTGACATTCACCATTTTCGCCTAATAACCCTAATTTTGCTCCTTCTCTTTCTGTCTCTTACATCATCTGATTGAGTTTTGTATATGGACCAAAAATTTTAATTTAAATTGAACCGGTTATTTACGTTCCGGTCCTGTCCAATCCAACTTTCGATCCGGAGAGAAAGTTGAACCCTCCCAATTATATATTCTTATTTTTGTATATTAATTGTTAAAATATTTAAATTTTGTTCTCAAGTTGTTAGACCATGTTTATTGGTAGTTGGTGAATTAGTTGAGGAAGTAGTTTAAGATTAAAAATAAAGGAAAATTAAATTAAAAACTCTAAACTAGTTCCAACTAGTTGGACATTTTTTCCAAACTAGTTCTTCCTCCCAACACTTCAAACTGGTTCTAAACTAGTACAAGTGTCAATTTATTATTGGTCAACCAAATTTGCAAGTATTTATTTTTTAAATTTTAGTTTTATTTTTTATTTTACAAAATATAAAAATTTGAAAATTATACTAAAGTTCATATTTTTTCATGCGCTACAATTAGAGATCCATTTTCATATCTTTTGGAGTAAATAATTTTTTTTTTCGTTGAATTTTTTACATTTATCACCAATTGTAAAATTAACTCTATGTAAAAAAAAAAAAAAAAAAACCTAAAGTAAGAAAAAAATATTTAGTAATAATTTAATAAAGTATAGAATATATAGATTAAAGTAGTTTAAGTTAAACTACTGATAAAGTGTAAAAAATTGGAAGTAGTTGGAAAAAGTAGTTGAAGAATAGGAAAATATTATTTTATTGTCTAAACTACTTTAAACTAGTTGGAACTAAACTACGGATAAACATGGCCTTAAGTGAGAATCTAAAATTGAAATGGAGGGAACATATAAAAGGATATTTCCGTTATCAAAGTTTATACTCCGTAACTATTAAAAAAAAGTTTGCTTAGCTTTAAAAAAAAATTTAAAAAAAAAAAAAAAAAAATTTGCTTAATTTATAAACGTAACGGTCTTTATCGAAACGAGTGAAACATTAAAAAGGGGAAATAAGAGAGCAAACTCAAACGGCCGACATGATAAAAAATAAGAGAACCCCACAATCAACGTGGAAGTGTTAAAGACGGACGCGTGTCGTATTGAATTATGCGAAAACCATTACGCACTCCATTATATAAACCCAAATTAAGTTGCAGTTACTTACTATACATCTTCATCTTCATCTTCGCTTACTTTTAAAAAAGAAAAAAAAAAATTATTAGAAACGAATAATTATAATGGGGTCTGCGACATTTGTTGAAATTATTCTTGCAATTTTATTACCTCCTCTTGGTGTTTTCCTTCGTTATTCTTGTGGGGTATGTAATTATTTCTACTTGTTACTCCGTATAACTTATAGATTAACCATAATTAAAATATTATTTGTTGTTTGTGAGTATTGTTTTTCATTATTGTGTGTTTCAGTTTGCAGTTTGCATAGTAGGAGTGTAAATTGTGTGATTTTATTTTTATTTTTACCCGTGGGAATACGTTGTCGGTAATCTAATACCCGTCTTCTTAGGTGAGACGGTCTCATTCTAACGATATTTATTAAAAACTACTCCATCCTTTTCAATGAATTAGCCTCATATGGGGTTGGCTCAAATTTTAGGAAAATAGAATAAAGTGGGGATAAAATGGTTTTTTTTATTCAATTTGGGGTTATATTTATGTGGAAATGTGAAAAAGTAGTGGTAATATGGTAATTTTCAATGCTTAAAGTGAATAATTTGAAAATGGGACTAAGAGCATGTACTATAGAGAGTACATTTAGTATCTTCTTATTTTTCTTTTACCCTCACATTTTTTAACACATCATTTTCTCTATGACCCACTCTCATTTCCACTATCTTCCTCCTCTTTTTACATATTTTTGTCCACAATAGAGAGGATCCTTTTATCCATCCTCTACCCATTTGTTTATATTCAAACATCTAACAAAAGAAAAAAAATAAAATGCAAATAATTAAGATGGTTGAATATTATATAATAGTTGGCACAAGGGCCAATATTCTACTTCCTCTAGTTTTAGAGGAAATAGTGAACATCCTCCTATTAAGAGGATCCTTCAAGCATATTCCACAATAGAGAGGATCTCCTCTTAGATGAGAGAGAATGCTAAGAGGAGGGTAAATCCTCTCTATTGTACATGCTCTAAATGATTGAAATTTCTTCTTGGGTTAAATGAATGAAATGGAGGAAGTATAAAGTCGTACAACTAATTTAGTAAATAAAAAAATATAAAAATTAAAAATTAAATATAAGTGAATAATTTTCTTAACAAAAATTTACTAAAAAAACGAAATGGAAAGAAATAAACTGTTTTTTAGATGGAAAATGGGAAGAAAATAGTGATTAGGAGGATGTATTTAGGTGGTTTTTATAACTAAGTAATAGGTTTCACGTCATGAGACGACCTCCCGCTAAGAGTAATATTGGCTTGGTTGGCGGTGTTTTGAGGTGATAAATATATTAATAGGGTAGAAGTCGTTATTTTTAATGTATAAAATTGTCTTAAATAGTGACTTAGATGGAGTATATCTTAGTAATTGAGAGGGTTGAGCATAATAGACTGACTAATTAATCATTAATCATTAATCATTATTATTAATGAGTCAATTGTAGTTGGAAATCTAATCTAATGGGATTGTTTATTGAAAAATTGCAGGTTGAATTTTGGATATGTCTGGTGTTGACACTATTGGGCTACCTTCCGGGCATACTATACGCCTTATATGTGATCGTTGCTTAAAATTTCAAACTATTCCGATGTTACCTTCCTTTGTTGTTGTCGGTTGTTACATACGTAGTACCTATTAATTGTCGTCGACAATTTGACCAATCAAAGAGAATTTCATTTACGAATTCATGTGTTTTCGGATGTTTGGTAGCGTAACGTCATTGTTGTAATTTTTACTGTGTGTATTAATCGAATATATAATACGGAGTATTATAATTATAATTCCTCGGATTTACGTGTGAGTTAAGACTGTGTTAAATTAGCTATCTGACATTGATGACAGATAAATATTATCTACCTTTTCCTTTATCTTTTTCTCGCACAAACAATTAAAGTCTTATTTACGTGTGAGTTAAGTCTTATTGTTCTATCCACCTTCAAATTTTACCATCACTACTTACACTTGATAAATTAGCTTCAAATTTTACAAAATTTAACTAAATATTCATTGTGTCACTTGACACTTACTTGTTAATTGATTACATTCAGAATCATTTTAAACGAAGCCACGATGAAAGAGTTGGAAGAGTTGGACTGAAAAAATAGATTAAATATACAAAATTATAAAAAATTGATATTGTTAGATACTAAAGACGAATTAAATAAAGATCACTACTTTTATTTAGTTGATCAACTACTATTCGGTTCTTTTTCAATCGTTTACACGTACATACTATCAATGTGCTTTAGTCATTTATTTACATTTCTCTCACAAAAAAATCAAAGCGTAAACAATTCATTGGAACAGAGGAAGTAGTTCGTAAGAAATACGGAGTGTTAAATAGAAGCTTCCCAAAATAAATTAATCATAAATTTAGAAAATCTTACACACGGAATTTGACAACTACTCGTAATTTACAAAAAGTCTTGGATGAAGGGGGGAAAGCCGCTCAATGGCTTGCAAGTGAAGTTATTCACACGTTCTTGGTTTGTAGTAAACTTGATTTATCATAGTGAATGCAGGGAATTTAAAGGAACACGTATCTAAACATATTTATACTAATCATCGGAATGTCGAGCACCAATAAAACATGTTGCGAGTGTAAACGATATATAAATTGGAATATCATTAGCTATTTTCATTTTCACTTTTCCCCGCAAAAGCTTCAGATGCTGCTGTTACAGTCGAAGAGTCGCTTGCCTCAACCACATCAGAAACAAAATGCTCCGCTGCAAATGGGGTGCTTGACCCTTGGCTCACTCCTTTATCGTCGACAACATCAGTATACTGAACAATAAAACACTCTGATATCCTTTCCTCACTTGTCTCCTTTGTCAAGGCAACAAAGTCATCCTTAAGCGTCGAACTGCAAGAATCTGGATTTTGCGCTCCAAGCTTTATGACAGACACTTTACTGCCACTATCATTTTGCAAATCCAATGAGTTGTCCTGTACTTTAGGAAACTTGGGGCTTTGCAAATTGTCCGGATTTTCGCCTCCTTTTGTTACTTCAGCGACGTTAGTATCTCTTCCAGTCTCAGGTGAGTGACATCTCGGTACTTCAGATATAGTTTCGGATTCACTTGCAAGGGGCGGAAAACTTGAAGTCTTCAGCACAGCATCTAGATGGTCTTTGGCACTAAAACTGACGTCGGAACAATGTTCCCCTTCAATGTCATCGGAGACTTGGCTGCTTAAAGCTGAATCGATTGAAATAGACTCTGGAAGTCCAATAGAAGCATCAGAGCCATCATAATCAATCATAGAAACTAAGGGCTTTTGCGTACCATTAGAATGGTTCTCGGCATCTGTACCAGAAACTGCAACATGTTCCCCATCGACAACTCCAATAGCAACTGCACTAGTTTTTTCTAACGGAGACTTGGGTAAAGTAGATTTTGAAACTTCAGAGAAGATTCCAGAATCATTCTCACTATGTAAATCTAAAGATCGATCGTGATGTTTAGTCAGTCTGGGGCTTGATTGACTTTTGTGAGAATCCGATTTAGGAGTTCTGGCTGCTGAGGTTGACACCTTAGCAGCAATATTGCTAGGTTTTGCCTTATTTGCAGGCTCACGATGACTATGGTTCCCTCCTGCTCCTGCTGATTTCGGAAGGTTGGTCGGTAAGGCAGAACGAGATCGTGCACTGCCACTTGGAGTCTTGGTACCAGCTTTCGCCTGTGCAACAAATCACTCAGTTAATAGATCAGATAGCGAGTGACACAGACGTACATGAAATAAACAAGCAAATTGGTGATTGGGATAGAGCGGGCAAAACTGTATAAGAAATAAGAAACGTATAAATCATCAGAAAGCTAACCCCATCAAAGAAACCAATTTTCGGTGACGGCAATCGAAGGCCTGATGGTTTGGCAGAACCAGGACGAGCTAGAGACGCAGCTGGACCTGTTGATGGCTGTTTTGTAGATTGGCTCAACATGCTCGGTGACTGATTATCATGTCTTCCTAATGATCTATCATTGGAGTCTTTAGGTATATCTTGCGACCCATTACTATCTGCTCCACCTTGAGCCGAGCCAAGTTTCAAACTACTAAGTTTTTGATTCACAGTAGAAGTTGACGAAGATGATTCAATAGACCATTCGCTGACAGAGCTCGCTGGGGATACACTTGGAGACAGCTTTGATGTCGATTTCACATAAGCTGAGAGTTGAGACTCCCCCGGCCGAGATTTACTTTTCACAGGAAGTCTAGATGGGGTTCTGATTTTGGACCCAGGTGGCAGATTTGCATTCTTGTCTATCTTTCTTCTAACATCTAACAAAGACTTGCGAATATTTTCATTTGAAGAGTTAGTAGAGAAATCACTTTGGGGATGCGACTTTGCTGTTGTTGAAGAGCTACTAGAGCTGTCATTAGAAGAAAGGCTACCCCGTATTGCAGTTCTGTTAAAAATCGATGAAGCTGAAGGGAGTTTTGAGGATGCCAGGGATTTCGGTAACATGTTTTTAGAATCAACTCGGCGAGGGCCTTTCAAAGTTAATGCTTCTTTCCCAGCACCTATCACATCCGAGATTGACGTTAAAAAACAGGACTCCAGATATTGTTGGGCAACGATTATGAAGAGAAAATTAATTTCACCTTTTATATATCCAGCATGATTGATTTCTGTCTGGGAACGGCTGGCACCAACTGACATTCTCTTGCTTGTGGCACCTTGTACCACACTAGATGATGCGGCTACTGCTGACGACTGAGGCAGTGTTGAGCCTAACTCTCGACTGCTAACAGGCTTTTATTCAAGGAAGAAAAAATTAAAGAGTGAGTTCAACTATCAGTTTTGCAACTTTGAATTCACATTTAGAACTTTGAACAAATCCTTAACTAGCTCAGAAGCTAATTTATAACCACTTACATCACTATGCAAAAACTGGAGAAAATACAGAGTATATTCCACGCCACCCCACCAGAGGACACATAATTTGTGATTTGAAAGAAAGATACAATCAAAGCTAGTACTTAATTAGAATGCACAGAATGCATGCCTTACTCACTTGTTTGCTTGTAGAAGTAGGCTTTACCATCCTCACAGGTCCGTTAGCAGTTGGAATAAGCTTCCTCGTGGCTGATTTGGGCTTTGCCTGAAAGAAAATTAGTTCTCAACTTTTCATATAGCATTAACAAAATGATGACGTTGATGATTAATCAGAGAGATCTTAGCAGTGTAGCTTACCACATTGGAAGAGGATGGCTGGAATATCTTCCTAGCTGCAGAACCAAAAATGCACAATTTCAAATCCAAGCATTCAGAAGGAAGTGATCAGAATGCTACCACAGTAGGCGTCAATCAAATTGCAAGTGATGGAAATAATCACTATCTCGCTGAATTATCTACTCCGTGAATCATTACCATTAAAATTAGAAAAAAAAAAAAAAAAAAAAAAAAAAAAAAAAAAACGAAAAATAGAAACTATTTTGATTACAGCAAACTTTTACGCCAACGTACCAAGAAACAAACAAAACAAACGAGTCAGGCAGCCTATCCGGAACCAAGACAGACTAGATAGACCGTAACAGCTAATGGGTTATCTTTCAAAACCAGTGGGCAACCCTGGCAACATTAGGGCACATTATATTATAAAAACTATTGAAATAAAAGGGTTGAGACAGAGACAAAAGTGGCTTTTTAAAGAAAAAGTTAAAACAAAGTGTATATATATATATATATATATATGAGGCAAATTTGTTAAAATACGCCGCTTCATTCAAAGGCCTTGTTCGGATTACAAATAGGAAGGGAAATGAAGCGGGAGGGATCCATTTTCCCTTCTCTTCCCTCCGTTTCCTTTCCCTCTGTCACTCTCCCTCCCTTCCCTCCTATTTTGGTATCAAAACACACCCTAGAAGCACAAGTTTGGTAAGGAAATGGACATCAACAGTGTACTATCAAATTACAAATGCATACAAGAGCAAGTAACCAAGTTCTAATCAGGCAATGAAATCCGAACATCTAACAAATTCCACGATTTATGAAAGATCTAATAAATAAGCCAAAAATACTTACAGCTTCCATTCCCAGAATCGCCTTTTTCATTGCTGTTTCCTACTTTGGATGTCTTGCCACTTCTTTGAATTGAGGCTCTTATATCACAGAAAAGGTCAGCCTCGAGGCTTTCCAGTGTTAAACTGTCACTCTCAAAGGTAGTGATTGAATCAGTTGATTTGCTCAACTCCTCTTGGATCCCTGGCAATTGACAATTTTGATCTAAACCAGTACCACCTCCTTCCATTATACTAGATAACTCTTCAGCGTCAAGAACTCCTGCAGATGCATTAATGTTTCAAATACAATAGCAACATCGGGTATTCTCATGGTACTCATAGTAGGAAATTGCGCAACAAAGCAGTAGATACAGGTACTATGCACAAATAATATCTTTCTTGGTAGTTGGTACATACCGGCACTAGTGAAAAAGGCGCTATCCCAAGCCAAACTTTTGCGCATATTACACTTGCCAGGTTTTTTAGGTTTTTGGACTGCCAACATCTCAGATGGTTGGTCCATATGTGCCTCTTTTGCGAAAATGTCACCTTGATTATCTACTGAATTGGCTTCTGTTCAGTAAACAAGAAGGTTTTGTCAGTATCTGTGACGCCATGAAAAGAATAATGCAAGTTATGAGATAACCAAATAGTAGATCCGAAACACCCCCTCGGTGGAAAATTTAAAAATAAAATAGCAACATGATCATATTCTACTTAAAAGAGAGGATATCATGAACAGTCGCCCTTAATTACAAATGAAGGGCAGTTCCGTTATAATAGTGGTCCTAAACCAAACTGGACGCCAGGGGTACATAGCTTGCTTGAATTAATAGTGTTAAAGCTCCATAAGTTCCAATATAGAGAAATCTAGGAGTACATGACATAAATAACTGACAAACATGAATGTAATCAATCCTGGAAATGCTAAAGACAACACGAGTAGAATTTTGTAGGTGCTACAGACATAGATTTAGGAATAAAATTTTAATTCAAGTATTACTTTGATATCTTCCCATTTGATTCTACGCAGTGCCCAAGACAAAACTTTGACCATACTTTTTGCACGTGTATTGATCTTCTGTCACGAATATAATTGTGTACAAGATTCTTTCATAAAGGTATTAGTTTCACACTTTCACATTTTCGAACATACATGCGATCATAATTTTTGAACTTTGACTTCAAAACCAGCTGAAAAAACAAATCAGAAGCTAACAAAAATCTAAAAATTGTTCAACTATGGATCACTATTTGTATATCAAACAAGTAAATTTCTATAATTACTAGGGTTGAAGAACAGTAGAGCATCCACGCCCAAATCAGAAGCTAACGAAAAATAGCTTTTTCGCAAATTAATCTATGAATGATTGGAGTTTGTAAACCTGAATTTTTTCTTTTCTTTTTGCGGTAATTCACTTATATATCTTTATCTTACTAATCGTTAATTAATAGCTTTTTCTTCTTTAGGGTGAGTGTTTTTTTTTAAGGGCAAATTCCTTGTCTCATGGCACTTATGCTTTGCTCAATTTCCAGGACTAGAATATAAAGAGAGGAAGACAACTATTACGTATAAAAGAAAAGGGAAAAGGAAAAGAAAAGGAAACAAAATCCGTAAAAAGGTTGCACGGGAAGAGGGATCGAGGGAGGCTCTAATGGTGGTGGTGGTGGTGGTCGGAGGTGGCATTGGATGACCAATGCGCTTCGGAATGGCCGACGGGCATGGATTGGCCAGTAGGATGAGAGAGGGTGGTGTTTGGGGGTTAAGGTAAGGAACTGTTTGGAATTTGATAACGAAAAAAAAAATGTTCTATGTATGTAGTAAGTCTTACTTAAGACGGGTATATCCGTCTTAAGCTTAAGACGGGTCAAGTAACTCCACTTGCACATAAAAAACAAATATATTGTACCATTCCAATCCCACTTGTCTTTTGTCTTATTAATAACATTTGACCCGTCTTAAGCTTAAGACGGATTATCGGTCTTAAATAAGAATTTGTGGTATATAAACTCATAACAATTGTGAAATGAGTGTGGATTTGAGTAAAACAAGTGACCAATTGAGCAATAGCCAAAGATAATTAAATTACGAAATATAACTGCAAATAGGAACAAATGTTTAAAAGAACCGATTTCATCAGATTATTATGCAGCAAGTAAACACAGCACTACACACAATTAGAACTTAGAAGTATAGAGTTCACTTTTCGACTTCATGAACAGCATGGCAGTGCAGCAGAGTGGATAAAACATGATGGAACCGATTATTAGACTACAATTATAATCGTCAATAGTTAACAGCAACCGCAACAACGAAAACAATTATTTAACGACTGAATCCCTTCCAATGGCGGAATTTACACAGCCTTAATCCGAAAACACCAATTCCCCGCAGAAATTGTAATATTACTTGCGATATTTCATTAATTGTCAAACCCTAGAAATTAAACTATTCATTGATAAACCTAATAAAATTGGCACCGACAGTCTGATCAAGTCACATATCTCACCGATCATTGATCAATCAAATAGAAATGCATTTCACGTATTTTTTTTCTGAAATTCGCTGAATAATTTTCCGCAAATCAATAAAACCAAAGTACTAACAGAACAATTAGGGTTACAAATTAAACAGTTGAATTACAAAAAATCAGCTCAAAATTTCAACGAAATCCGTACAGATGAACCATCGAACACTCAGTGATCGAAAAGATAAGCAAGAAAACAATTAAAGTAATAAAATTAAAAACAACTAACCTGAAGAAGAAACGAAGAGAAAATCATCATCAGAAGCAGAAACATCGATGAGAGAGAAACCCTTGGTGTCGTCATCGAAATGATTGGAATCAAGATCATCCATTTTAATGAACTTGAATTCAGCAGATCTAAAAATGTCGAAATGAAAATTCAATTCAAAGTAAAAAGAATTTCGTACCGTTTTCCAGAACAATTGAATGATGACTGTTAGAGAGAGAAAGAGTGTGTTTGAAAGAGAGAGTGAGAGACAGGGGTGGGTGGACACAGAAAAAGCGCAAAAAAGGAGGGTTGGGTGTTTTTGAAATTGAATGCATCCAACGGCTTTGATAGCCATCTTATTAATCCATTCAATTCAATCCGACTAAACCTAATCAAATTTATTTTTTTTTAAAATCGGGTTTTAGAAAAATCGGCTGATACACATGAGTAATTATATTATGAGGCCGCCTTACAGTATAAGACACACTATATGTCAATATCCCGGCACGAGGGCCATGAACAATCCCCTTTCAATGCAGGAGCCACAGTGTGGTCTTCATGCGGTGGGAGCCACCTAGGCGGGTGCCGTAGGTGGTCTTACCATTCTCCATTTTGGGAGCCATCCCGGCACGGGGGCCGAGGATGGACTCCTTTCCACGCAGGAGCCATCGAGGTACGTTGACTGTGGATGGTCTCCTTTGATAGCCAATCTTATTAGTCTATTCAATTCAATCCGACTAAACCTAATCAATTTTTTATTTTTTTACAAAATCGGGTTTTAGAAAAATTGACTCATACACATGAGTAATTATATTATGAGGTTGTCTTATAATATGAAACACACTATATATATCAATAATATCATTAATTTTAATTTAATTAATTCTTTTTTTTTCTATTTAAATTTTGTAATTTTTGGTATCTCTCATATTATTTGGTCATAATATTATTGACATGATTTATCTAATACATATCAATATCAAGTTTGTCAATATTTTCATCGAATACTTGTACATTATATATGTCGTTGCCAATTTACAGCTCATATGTTCAAACGTAATCGCATTACATATGAGATACTCCCTCTATTTCACTCAAATAGCCCCACTTTCCTTTTTCGGCAATTTCACTCATTTAGCCCCATTACTATTTAGGACAACTTTATACAATCAAAATAACACTATTACCCCTACTAATATATTCATTTTACCAAAATACCACACACTTTATCCTTTAAAATGGACCCCACTCAACCAAACTATCAATATTACCCCTTAAGTTTTCATTTTCCTTAAAAATTGTGAAAAAGCCCATGGGGCTTTTTCAATGAAATAGAGGGAGTATAACGATATTATTTTTCAAAAGTAACTACACTTTCTGTTTCGGGTAAAAGCTAAGGCAGCTAAGTACACGAAATAACTTCTTGGTGTGATGTCTTCTCGGGAATGATGTTGTGGGGTCTTTTGTCCTTAATCGTACTTTCTTCTCTCTCGACCTGAAACACTCAACAAACCTAGCCCCGGGGTTATAGGGAAAGACCATCTGACGCTCAAGTCAGCTTATGTATGAGAAAGTATAAACTTAGAGAGAGAAAGTGTAATTAATCTTTCATGGGTGTATATGTGAATGAATAGTAACACAAGATTTCACCTCTTATTTATACTCTTATCGTCTTTGTCTTCTAATGGCCAGTGACCGTACAGTACGGCCTCATGCACCCGGGACCGAGTGAAATTTCATGGCCGTGGGATAAGGGCTTGCCCCGGCCACCAATGTGCCCGGCCCAGCGTCATGGGTGGCGGGATGATTCACCCCCAACAACTGCCCCCATACAAGGGAGGCCTGAGGCAGTTCTTGTATGTCTCCTACAAGACCTGGGGAATCATCCTTCCTGGATCCTTCAGAGATGGTGTGCTCTTTACGCTATTTTTTGGCGCAATTTTTGAATTTTGAACAGTTTGAGGCGACACTTCGTCTTCCCTACGTGACACGTGTCGTTCTGTAGTCGAAAAGGCACTGCGCACTTCTTCTCCTATAAATACCCCACCATTTCTCACCTGCAACCTCTTCAACACTTTATAAATTTTCGCCCTTCCCTCAAAATCTCCTCCTTTTTCATCGCTCTTTCAATTCGCCTCCAATCTGAATCCTTCCCACTCTTCCTTCGAAGGTAATTTCCATCTTCTGCCTTATAATTTCATAGTTTCATCTTGAGTATACAATGAGCAACTCGGCCTATTCTTCTTCCCAAACCCCCCAGACAATGACATAGTGACTGATTCTGACGTTGAGGTTGAGGTAGGCACCCGGATGGGTGTAACCCATGCTGAGGCCCAACTTGGGTAATCCTATGTTAGAAACCTAGAGCCAGCGGTCTTTAGGATTCCCATGGATACTAGAATTGATTTGACTTATAAGGATTTCTTGAATGAGAAGAATTGACAACCAGATAGCCGCTTTACACTACAATCTCCCAGGCACTGGGAGTTTACGGCGCCAGGAAGATATGAGGATGTTGTTAAACCTCCCGGCCTACACATGGCTGTGTATACGAAAAATCTAAAGCATGGGTTGATGTTTCCTCTTCACCCATTTATCGAGGAGGTTCTCAAGCGGACTAACCTGGCGATATGCCAGCTTACAACCTTTGGGATCAGGACCAGTATGGTCTTCGCCTAGACCTGCTTGTATAAAGGATTTCCTTTGACGGTGAACTTATTCCGCCGGCTCCACCACTTTCGTCGGTGCACGGGTACTACGACTGGCTAGTGGTCATTTGTCACATAGACCGACTATTTAACCCATTTCCCGGTGCTAACGTCAATGAAAGGGTGGAATCTGAGGATGTTATACGTTAAGTCTCCGGCGCCGCGGAATCATCCCCGCCGTTTTCATGATGACGTCATGAAAAACCAGCCGAAATGTAAATTGATGGATGTCGCAACCAAGCTAAAGAAACAGCCGAAATGAAGTTGCTCATAGCATGAATGCAAGAGCAAAACCAGCCTACATATTTAATACTCGTATTGCTCAAGCCGTAATTTAAAAGTTGACGACCAGAGCCAAACTTTATTGTTTTTGTTAAAGTTGCCAACAGACACTAATTATAGTCGCAATCAACATTAATCCCTTATAAAACCCATCCGACCCAAATTCAATAACATTGGGTTGACAAACCGAAAACATATTAATCCCTTGTAAAAGCATTACAAATTAATATACAATCAAACACTAATCTGACAAATAACAAACCATCCTACAAAACCTACAATGCCAAGAATAGGTATACTAGATATATAAGGTGTCCCCTATAGAGCGTAAGTGACAAAGATAGACTTCATTTTGTAGGATTTAATCTCCCCCAACTCAATCTAAATCATGAGTTGTTAATCCTATAATATCAATGAAGTGCAAACTGTGTCTACTGTGGCCCTTGCATAGGAACCATAAGATGTTGCGCCTGCAATCAAAAACGACAATATATCATAAACATCAGCATGCTGCATACGTTAAACAAATTCCAGAACAGACTCCAATATAAAAATAAATAAAATAAAAAGCATAAATCAGAATTATTATTATTATTATTAATATAAAGTTGTATATTACTTCAAGCCTAGAGCAGCATGGGTGGGTTATACATAATCCTACACATCAGAATCATCCTCGTAAAAACCTTTACTTCTTGTATAGTGATTGAAAGAAACTCAGGTTTTTATAGATTTTATTTAAAACATCAGCTTTCAACACAAGAGGCGTTGAATAACACTATTTAAGTTAAATAGATAAAAAGCGGAGTATTAACACTTTTGTAACCTACAACAAAACTTCTGAGTAAACGATCCAATTCATCGTGGATTCATGACCTCTACTCTACACATTACTCCCTAATGCCTAAAATTACGGTAACAAAAACCAGAGATGAAAATAATAAGATCAGCAGAGAAACGTTACCATGGGAGAAATGAGGGCATTATCCTCACTCAGCTCCACATTCCAAATCACAGTAAAAGACAAATGCGTTGTATTGAAAAACTCTGGGAGTTATCCCTAGCACTTTGATTAATGACTTCTTATTAGCCTCTGATACTATTATTATACGAAACTATATATCATTGTATAACATGAAATAAAATAAAACAAAACCCTACACCACCAACTGTTTCAGAAAACGTGCCAAGTCACCTCATTAGAAGGGTCCCTACAATAATGACATACTTCAGTTAGCTATATGAAGGCCATCAATGGCAGACCACTAAGTATAAAAATTTGGTAGCCGATCAAATTTTATAATTGTAATTTGTAGTATTCAAAAGTTGAAATCATCTAATATAATATATCTCCTTCAACTAAAATAATAAATACAGAATAACTTTTAGGATAATATACTTTAATCTTCGTATCTTTGATGTATAAGAAAAGTCATAGTATATAAACTTTAACAAACCAATCAGACAACCAAAAATTGTTAAATAAGAGTGTCGTATGGGTACAAAGAGTAGACCGGTACCAAATAATCACTGATGGTGGCAATTATTTAAGTAAAATTCAATTTTTTAGAGTTTTAAAACACTATCACAATAAACATTATAGTTTAGCAGTCACACTCAAGGATAGGAAAAAATTCTAATGTCTAATTTGTGTGGTAAAATTGTACGAAGTAGTACATAATTGAAATAATCAACGTGTTAAAAACCTAATTAACATCACATTAAAATTTAAACAAATTATTCTTTAATTTATTCAGGGATGATATCAGCAATATGTACTTGGAAGAAGCATGTAATACTTATTAAATTTTTCTCAAAAGGATAGGGGGGACTGCAGTAACAATTACCTGACTGTTCCCGTAGATCATCTGTTGATTAAACGAGCCTTGGTGAGAAGGCTGCAGTAAGGCAAAACAGAAATCATATAGCAAATAGCCAGCTCAAAAAGACAATTGACTGCAGTAACTATAGCACATTGGCGTTCACAAAGAACAACTTTAACTAATAAACAATCACTGTATAAAAGCTCCATAGATATTTTTACCTGAACATTTGGAATTGGCTGGCCCATTGCATCTCTCTTGCCAGAAGTTTCTCCGCCCTTAGCAGAACCCTTGGTATCACCCTATTAATGTTCCCAATATACAGTAAGTAATTTAGTAACATTCAAATAACATACTCGCAGAGCAAACTCGTGAAACAAGTTAAGTTTAAATTGATACCTCCATCTGCGGGAGAACAAGAAATCCGAAGACCATCAACAATCAATGCAAACAAAATCATTTAGTTAGTGGGACATGGCCAAAAGTCGACATTAGAACCTTTTGGAGAATAAGTACGGCACTGGACAAGAAAGGGACTACATGATAAGTTTTACCTCCCGGTATCGAGTTAAGTAGACCTTCAAAGGATCAATATAGTCTTCAAAACCTAAGGTAGCCATAGCCCAAAGCAGGTCATCTCCATTGATGGTCTTTCTTTTCTCCCTCTGACACTTATCACTTGCCCTGAAGCCAACATAGGCAAATGAAATCTTGAATGACGAAAGATAGAAACAATATCAATATGCTAATAGACAACTTAAGAATAAGAGTTTGTTATCCTCATCTTATTTTTAATAGTCTACTTCAAATAACTTCAGAAAAGTTCAGAAGTTCTATTATTTAAAATAGAGTGAACTTCAAAAAAAAAAAAAAAAATATTGGACCAACTTCAAACAACTTAAGACGAAGAGAATAGTCGAAAGACCACAAATTAACATTTCAATTAGAAATGACAACTGTGAGTCAATGTGCCTATACGTCTACCTAATTGTGATTACAACTATTGTCATATATAAACTGTTCTGCCAACTAGCAACAGGTTTCAGCCGGTACTTGCCAATAGAAACACGATGAGCCACTAATACAGCTTACAGCCTTATACTGTAAGTCTGTAACAATGATCAAAGCCTCATTTGTCCTTTTTCGCTCTTCTTCCCAAAGTTTTTTTTTCCTCAACTTAAAAGAGCATGTCTTGGGCATGCCATGAGTGAGGCACTGGCCAAAAAGAGAGAGGCACTTTAGGTACACCTTTTAGGCAAGGCATCAATAAGGAGGTACACCGTTATACAGTTTCCAAACTTTTTCGAGTAAATGCTAGATTATGCCTTTTTCAGCGCCCCATTATTCATACTTTCACTCTTTTGGGCAGCTAACCAACTTCAAATCCCAAAACCATACACATTATTGCATTGTGCCTACTGACTAGCATTTCATCGTAATGGGCCCCCAACGACTAGGTACAACTCGCACCTTTCAACAATAAGATTTATTCACTAAATTCTCACTATCATTTAATTTAAAAAAATGTAAAATACCATATAGCCACATTACTTCTTGTGGTAAAAAAAAAAAAAAAACCATTAACAAACAAAAGTAATCAAATGTCTGAAACAATTTTTGACAACAAATGTTTACCAAAAAAAAGTAAGCTATATCATCGACGAGCAATGAGTAAAAGTTTGACCACATTTAGATTGCCAAAGAGGTAACTGGCAATAGAGAACTATTCATAAAAGACCATAAATTTTGCAAGTGGAACACGTGTTCATGAATAAGAGTCAACTAAAACACCTAGGCCACCTTGGCATTTAATGTTAGGAAAACAAAGTCTGTGAACATGCATAATACATAGATTACCGATGAAAACAGATAGAAGTATGAAATAAAGTTTTTACATGAAAATCAATGCAAAGTGATCGAACACGAATGCTAAGAAAACAGATGCTAAAGAGCAATCAAGATGGAACTCAAATGTTATTATCGCGCCCTAAATAATCCCACCAAATCTAAACTGGAAATGAGAAGTAGGATACTCCATAAATCAAAGCTGCATCAGCGCATAGCACAGTGTTTGTACAGTTTTTTAAAATTATGGAATAAATACAAAGCAGATTGCCCATCACTAAACCAATTAGCATTACCACAGATAGTACACTCAAATGTATCATATCACATGTATTTAGACCCAACATTCAATCACTGTTCTAACTTCAAAATCTTTGGACCTTTTTATGGCACAACAAATACAATAAAACAAGCAAATCATCCTTACATAGCACAATGACGATTGACAAGTATTTTAATCATCATTTAAAATGAGAAAGTTGATATTCCGCAACTTTCTCTTCCACGTATATATACACATATTATAATTTATCATACATTTAATAACAAATAAAGCACAACTGCCCAAAGGATTCATCTTAATATAGCACAAAATAAGACTAAACCAATAAAACTGATGGCAAAAATGCTAACCAATACTTTACCAGGTTCTTACTCTAATATGTTCTGACACTCATATTAGAGTAAGAACCTTTGAACATGTTCGACCAAAGACAGATGCAGATACGGAACAGAAAATGAAGAGAAGATTCAATTCTTGACCCATAAATTCTAAATTTCCCAAAATTTCATTAGGTGACATAAACTTAAGAGAAATAGGCAGGCAAGAATTCAAGATACAAAATATAAATTGCCTCCTTACGCGCGAAAGAGCAGCACTGTCCTACATCAATCAAAATCTGACATTTAAAGCATCAAACAAAGCAAAAACACCAGAGACTCGCCCTAAATACCATGACAACATAATCAATTAAAGTCCAAATAAACTACGTAAAGCTCCTGAGCCAGTCAACTAGCTTCTTAGATGAGACATAAAGTGTCTAACTTTATTATACATTTCCAAAACACAACAAAATGATAAAACAAATCAATTCATTCAATAAAACATTAAAGAAACCATTAAACATCACGTGGCACTAAAACTACGATTATAAGAGAGGGGAGAACGTACTCGCTAGTGATGAAGGAAATGAACTCAGAAACACATTCCTGAACAGTCTCTTTAGCATCCTTGGCAATTTTGCCATTAGCAGGCAAAGCCTTCTTCATAATCCTACTAATGTTTGCAATCGGCAAATACCTGTCTTGTTCCCGTACATTCGATCCTCGCGGGCTCTGGTCTCCACTGTCATGGCTCCCACCTCCAGGGCTCCCTTGCTCCGCCATTCTTCAAAACCCTAACCCTATCCCCAACACAATAATCAACTACCCAATAATATAAGAAAAATATAAAAAAAAAGAAAAAATTAATAACTGGGTGATAATTCAAGGTTATACACAATTGATCAATCAATAATTAAAATAAGAAACCCTATGTCTGTAATGGCAGCCACGAGACCCCCATGCTCAGCTATTCCTCAAACCTAATCCGTTACCAAAAATCAACCACCAAAAAACAAAGTATTGCAGATTTGCGGCGACATGAAAAGTAGCGGATATAATTCAAATATAAACTAAATTCATCAAACGTCAAGGATTCCCGTGGTTTGCGATTCCTCAAATCCCCAATTCAACTGTAATAGACAATTCAGCCACGAAACAAGCCGAATTCAACAACAAACTCTATCAAATGATGATGAAATTAAGAAACCCTAGAAATGTAATAGCACACAGATCACACACTCTCAAAACCCTAACTCAGACACCAATCAATCGCCGAAATAAACAGAAATACAGCAACAACAAGAAACAAAAGGAGCATAATTCAATCACTCGATCAATCGTGAAATTACAAAACCATAACCGTAACCCTAATAGACACACAAATCACCGATAAACAAAATAAAGCAACAACATGAAACATACGAAGCATAATTCAACGGGAAAAACAATCAATCGATGGATGAAGAATGAAATTGAGAAAACCAAAGGTCAGCAATGGCGGCCATTGAAGAGAGAAGAGAGAGAAAGTAAAAGGTGGAAGAGAGAGAAAAGAAAATTAGGGGTGAAATTAAATTGAATAAATAATAAAAAAAAATTAAAATAATAGAAAAGAAGATACCGATTAAAATGGGGGAAGCAAAACAAAAGGAGAGACGTGAGATTGGAGGAGATCGCGGGGTTTTTGTTGCTGCCGATGAAGAGAGATATAGTGAATCCGACGATGGAGATTGATGTGTTTTTTGCTAATGCCAAATGCCCTCTCTTTATGTGTTTTCCCTCTTGGGTTTTTATTTATTTATTTAATTTATTATTTATTTAATTTATTATTTATTATTTATTATTTATACGGAGAACTCCGTACTATCTTAGTCATTTATTTATTTTTATTTTTAGTTTAAATATTAAAATTAATAATAAATACTAAATTATTAACGTTTTTTTTTATATTTATAAATGAAATTTCATTAATAAATAATCAATCTATATATCTCTACTAAAAGAATGCCATACACTATTCTCAAAATTGCGCCAAAATGTGTGAATGCAATAAATATAAACAAATCTAAAACAATGGAAAGTAAATGCAATACATGTGTGAATAGAATAAGAAGATTTTAGGTGATAGTATATGAGTTACTCCGTATTTTAGGTGATACTGTATATGTTTGAGCCATTATATTATAATATTATAATAATTATAATAATCAAATCCTACCCATAAATATTATGTGATATATGTTTGAGCCATTATAATAATTAAATCCTAGCCATAAATATCATATCATGTTAACATAATAATAGAATGCCCAACATAGGCTATTAATTCCTGCCCAAATTTTTTAGATGACAAAAATATAATTAAGTTAATTAAGGGAATAATTGATGGAATATCAAATAAACTCATTATATATTCTTGCTAATATGAGATATCAATTTTGCATTTAAATAAGGCAATTAAATGTTATCTTAAAATCTAGCACACTTAAATAAGGAAGCAATTGAAAGTTTAGACGGCAAAATGAACGAGTCAGGGACTCATTTTAGGAATATGATAATAAGAATGTATAAATTAGAGTTAATTAAGGGAGTAATTGAAGGTAAAATGGAAGGCATTGCAAATATAAATATTCATAATGCATTTAATTAGGCAATTAAATCCCTCCCAAATTTACGTTCATGCAATCTATCACATAATAATATATGCACTATGTTAAGTAAGGCACTAATTGGAAGAGAAAAATAAAAATAGATAGGGTAATATACTCGAAGAACAACGTAGCATGAACAATTACACAATAGTATAATATACTCGAAGAACAACGTACATCTTAATGGATAATCATTAGGCCTTCAGAAATATAATGAGTAGATGAAAATTGGAGTAAAAATAATTTATACATATACTGATGAAAACTGAAGAAGATCAAGAAATACAGAGTAAAATTTGATGAAGTTGATGAAAAACAGATAATTGATGTTTACGAATGGAAATTGAAGAAAATTATGCCTCATTTAGGGATTATGTTCAAAAATAAAAAATAAAAAATTAATTTTTTTTTACTAAATTCTTTTTTTTTTTTTTTGGTAAAGTTTTTTTTTTACTAAATTCAAAGAATAACTAACTACAAAAGAGATGTCTCACGATAGTAGCATAGTGAGACCATCTCACGTAATAATATACGAACCTAAAAATTTTATACGTTATTAAAAATTTTGTTATCAAGATAAAGTTAATTAAATATATTGTGGTCGATAAATATACTATAACAATTTTACGTATAAGTAATAATAATATTTCACAAACTATACTAAAATTTGGATATATAAGTCCGTGCACTCTGCACGGGTTTATACTAGTAGATTAACATAATGAATACAGTAAATAGAAAATCAATCTAATAAAATCAATCGAAAATGCATTTTTGTAGAAGGATAATCTCAAAACTGTTGTGAAATAAAGTAAATAAGAGAGAGAATAGAGAGAAGAGAGATCTGTGTTCTTATTCATCCTTGTGAGGGCATATATTTATAGTACATAAGGAATAGGGTTTCCACCCAAACCCTAGTTGTATTAGATATGTATGGGCTTCAAGCTCGATGAACATCCACACTAGTGTATGTTTCATAACACTCCCCCTTGGATGTACATCACTAAAAACACGCCTTATAAAAATCTTCCTAGAAAAACCACATGGGAAAAATACTAGCTAAGGAAAAGAGTACAACATTATCAAAAACACGCATAAACGATAGGTTGCCTCGTTAAAACCTTTCCATGGAAAACCCAGTGGGACAAAACCATGGTTAAGGAAAAAGAGTACAGCGCGTGTCTACTCCCCCTGACGATTGCATCCGTCGCTTGACTTGTCTTGACATGCACCATTATGATGAAACATTTTGTCTTCGAGAATAATTCTTCGTAGTAGATAATTTGAAGCAATCTTTGATCAAATAAACCACGACCACCATTTTTCCTTTCAAAGCTCGCAATATGCAGAAGACCGTAATGTTCTCGACTTCATTTGAAATAATAATTTGATTTTCTTGCTTGAGAATAATTTCTTTCCATCATTCATAGGCATACGTACAATTGCCTATAATAACACTTGTCGTCTAGACAAAGTGATAATCACAAATATCGCCAATTCGTGTGTCGACCATGCTGCCTCGTTAAAAACCTTGCTAGAAAAAACCATTTGGGACAAAAACTTAGTCGAAGGGAAAAAGAGTGCAGCGACCATTCATTCTTCATTGAATAATTTTATCTCTTCAGGAGATACCTTTTTAGAATTAGGATAAGAATTTGAAATCCGCAATAAATATTTCAAGAAGATCGATTGCATGGATTAATAATCCCATCATAAATCGGATTTACCTGTCCAATATCATGGTTCTTCCAAACCGTGAGTTTTGTAACCATTCAAAACATTACATAGTCTCAAACTTCCGGTCGAGACAATAAAGAATGACTTGTAATTCTTTAAGAGTTTCAAAATTCCTCTATATGAATTCAAACCATAGAATTCAATTATTATACTACTCCGTAGTATTATATTGATGCGTGCCCATAACCGCAATCATTATAGAGGTTCATGAGTTTCCCGTAAACTCAATTAATGCGTCATTTTCAATTTGACGATCATTTACCATATACTCCTATACGGAGTTGCCATCTTAGGAGCATATATCTCCATATAAAACATTAGTATATAAAGACATCATAGACAATCATGTGCATGCATATGTTATGAACTGAAAGTTAAGGTATGTATCTACTAATGTATACAATAATGTAGTATCGAAACTAAAATCTATATGCAAATGATAAACTTAGTCTATATATGCACATGATGACTCGATAATGCAAACTGTACAGTTTTCAAACCAATTACCATGATTTTTAATGGACTTCACGTCCTTGATAGACTTCAAGTCTATGAGCTCTTTTCAAACCATATATCATGTCGACAAACAAAATGGACTTATGTATTAGATGCCCATCATCTAGTCCATTAGTCATGCGCGCAAATGCAAATGCATATCGGTTTCTTACACGTATCGATACTATTTTATCATCTCATGATGTAGACAGTACTGATTAATGATATCTGAATATATGCGGTACCATACTTCCATTCACTTTTCAATATAGGCCATCTATTGTCATTCAGATATCTATGTCACTTCCAGGACATCTCAATTTCTATGGATGTACCAACTGCTTATTCTTGCCACCAAATTATGTAAACCGATATGACTTTCATACTACACCCCGTGTGTAAGTATTGTTCAATTTGGCAAGAATTTCAATGTTTATTACAAATACTCTTCATGACTAATCTATAGCTCGATACGCCTTAGACCAGGTCATACATGTCTATAGTCAAATCATAAATTTTAATGAATAAACATACCACATTTTGATAAGGTGATCAAACTGATATACTTAGTACATCATCATAACCAAATGAATACCATCATTTTAGTTTTAATGAACCTCTATTTGAGTTACATTATATTTTAAACAAATCATTGAACTTCTGGTTCAGTAGAGGATCAAAACCAATTGTTGGTTTTACCAGCTTTCCTTATCATCCTCCCCCTAAGGTGGTAAAAACTATCAATACCGGATAGATTTATTGGGCAATCGATCATTGTATCCACCTTATACCACATCACATATCCTTTTTATGCCCAAATCATATATTTATTTCAAAAGAATAGAATATAGGGAGTTAAACCGTATTATGCAGTTGGCACAAGTCTTTGAATATAATGCCCAATTTAGGAGATCAAAGATTTCATGTCATAATTAAACTGTGATAATCTCCGATCACATGAATTACTCGTATGTGACTAAATGTCACTTAATATATTTTAATCCATACATGAACATTTAATTTCGAGTAATATATTCAGATCTCCAATATAATATCAATATACTCAATCTCGATATGCAGTCTTGCCATTAAAACCATTTATGATACATGAGAGAGTTTCAAAGACTTTATTATTTTACCTTTAAGATAAACTCCACGTTTATCAATACGGGTATAATTAGAACCCGGATGGCCTTTATCGTCACATCTTAAGTATTTCATGTCAACATTTCTTTGTCAAAACCGTGACAAATTTTCACAAAATTGGTTACGACCCAACCAATTCGCTTATTAAATATCAAACTTGTTGACTGAAATTATAGTGCTAAACTTCCAGTTAGCAATAATTCATCATGTAATTTTAACATTTGGCCAAATAAATTATTGATGTGACTTAAGACACTAACCAATGTGTCTCATTTATATTGGCAAGACTTATATGTCTCAATATTCTTTTTGTGAATATATCACATTACTCATTCTGAGTGACATTTAAATCAGAACTGATTATTAGAATAATCTCAGCTCTGTAATTAATTTATCCATCCTTCCAGTGGATGTAGCGATTGCAATGATTTTTAGTGATTATTCCCTCACAATATATATTGATCACATATCGCTTGCATTTATCCCACGCCATTGTTGGTGGATTTATAAATTATAAAACAAGATCTATAGATCTTTGTGAATGTTTAGGACTAGCCACTTAGTCCCTCAACCACATGAAGTGGTATAATATTTATCCATTTCAATTCATATGTAATATCATATTCACTTCGGGGAATAATGACGACCATTTGTCAATAAAAAACATTCACATTTTCCATTAATAACTCATCATTTTCTCGATCTACTAAGAGATCAATTTCAATTCAGATAATTGTGGAACCCTTTTGTTCTCACAATGTATCGTCCCTAAGACAATATTATTTGCATATGAGAAAGAGTATGATTTTTTTTCTCCCATTTCTCAAATTGCATATCTCGCATAATGAGATTGACACGCCTTTCGTGTTATGTATCATTTTAATATACAATTTAGGCTCAAAGCACCATGACATTAGGCTCAATTAAAGCCACATATTAGATTTAAGAAAACCACATTACTCATCCTCAAAAGAGGTTTCATTAATTCAATTGCAAATTTAGCAATTCATAAATTACACAAGTGGAACTCCGGCCACTCACATTTACATGTGGACTTCCGGCCACTAATTTTACATGTGAACTTCTAGCCACTAGCAATATTATGTGAGTATGGACAATATTTCTCAAACTTTGAACTTCAGGCCAAAGTTTTACTCTATAAGATAAATATTTGGAACTTCAGGTCCAAATTTATATATGTCATATTTCAAGCCTAAAACTCTTGATCACCCATGTCAAGAGTTTTGATAGTGACATCATGGCAAATTTATTTGCTCATTCATGGGATCTCCGGCCCAAAATTGCATTTAAGTCAAATATTCTCCAAATGAAATAGTCCACATGACTAAATTAAATAACACTCATGGGATCTCCGGCCCAAAAATTATATGAACATATCATATACAGTCGGCGTGACTGATTTGTGCTTTGAGCATTTTTTATCATCCCACTTCTAGGGGAGAGAATTTTAAAGTTTATTTGCTCAATTTATGACCAACCTCGAGGTCATATTATCCTTAACCACTTCTGGTGGAAGGACAATTTTAGTTAATTAGTTGTCACTTTTGACCATAACTGTGGTCAAACTTTCAACGACCTTAACCCTGGTCACATTCTCAACCTCCCTCCATGGGAGAAAAAGTTTAATCAAAACTATTAGATCGTCTCCGCGATCATATTCTCAACTACTACACGTAGGAGAAAAGATTTACACAAAAATTTAATTTGTAACCGTCTTTGCGGCCACATCCGCGCCCACGTCCCGTACGTGGGGGAAAATTTTAAATTGTAAGTCAGATCTCGATGATGACCACTTCTGGTGGAAACAACGATATTATATGAAATCTGATTTAGACCGTCTCCGCGGTCACATCCTCAATCACATCCCGTATGTGGGAGGAAATATTACATTCGCTTCCGGGAATGTCATTATATAAATCTCATAATATTTCAATTAATTTGTGTCTCATGACTTTTTTTTCTTTCAAATCAATTATAATCATATTAACTTGTACCAAATATTATTTGATAATATTATAATCATATTAATATAACCAACGAATCATAAAAATATCACATAATTCAATTTAGTAATTTTCTCCCAAAAATCTATCAAAAATAAATTATACGGAGTATATCCTTAATGACAAAAGATTATACAGAACATCACATATGGAGAAAAAATATTTAGTTTTTCATCAATTATACTTCATACATAATATATCAAACAATCCAAGCACTACGTAATTCAAGAATATAATGCAACAATGAAATCCATGAAGTTCATATGTGACGGCCAATATTACGCTTAAAACCTTTGCCAAAAACATCAAATTCATTACGCTTAAAACCTTTACCTAATCATGACTTCAATATACACCAACTTTAATATAAGGCCTTATGAGAAAATTAGTCAAACTTAATTATACGAGAACATGTTAATATATGTCCATGCGCAACACCATAATTATATAAGAGCAATCAATTATCACGGAGTATTAAAATTAACCAATATTAATCACACAAAACGGAGTACATAGTGCTAATAAAGATTTGGTCATTATTTGATAACACTTAAGCCCACGTCACATTAACCACTTTGATATAATTCAACGTGTCAAACCATATTATATACGGAGTATTCGAAGTTAATAAGATAGATAAATTAGCAATATCAAACAACTTGATTATAGGATTGAGTTTATATATCAACTTGATTATACGGAGTATTCGAAGTTAAAACGGATGATATAATCACAAGTTAAACTTAAAATATAGAAAATACCTGTCATCCTAAAATATAATAAAGCTATTTGAAAAAAATCCGAATACCATCCCATATTAATAATGTAGAACAATCGTGCTGATAACGTGTTGTGAAATAAAGTAAATAAGAGAGAGAATAGAGAGAAGAGAGATCTGTGTTCTTATTCATCCTTGTGAGGGCATATATTTATAGTACATAAGGAATAGGGTTTCCACCCAAACCCTAGTTGTATTAGATATGTATGGGCTTCAAGCTCGATGGACATCCACACTAGTGTATGTTTCATAACAAAAACCTATATATCTAACCATTTGGAACATCTATGTATTGCTTTTTTTTTTTGGTGAAATGTAAGTCAATTGCATTCAAAATTAAACACATATACAATTTTAGTACAACCAAAACCACCTTATCTATTTTAATCCAATTCTATTGAGCCAAAGATAAGTGGTCTATTCTAATGTATCTTCATCTAACATACATAAAGGTCTTCAAATCACCATCTTCATTTGTTCCAGCAACACTTCAGGTCTGTGCACACACACTTCCTTCCAAGCATGAATCCTTTCCAGCCAGATGTAGTAATTCAAAGCCTAAACCAACACCATCCAACATTTATGCTGACAAATTGATCCCTGCTGCAACCATCTCCAACTATCAGCCATGGTTCTGAGTACAGGCAACTCAGTTCAGGTAGTCCATCTTTGCATCAACTGTTGCGTATACAGAAAGTCCCAAAATAGGTGATCATGATCCTCAGAACCAAATCTACACAAAGGACACACATCATCATTGCAAACTCCCTAGCAAAATCACTTAGATTTCACAGCCAAAGCCTCCCTAGCAATCATCCAATTGATAAAACGATGCTTTGGGACAGACTAGGCATTTCACACAAACTTCCACCAGTGCACCTTAGGAAAATGGGACCTACACAGATCATAGCCTGAACTGACAGAATAACCCTTTGGGTCTAGAGTCCATTTACCATTATCATAACCATCAGCCAGCTTCTCCCTAGCTCTACAGACCATCTTCTATCCCCATGATACATCACCTTTAACTGAATAATTCTCCCATGAATCCCCAATCAAATAAATATGACTAACCCATTGAACCCATAACTTGTTAGGCTGACTATAAATCCACCACACCAGCTTACCAATTATTGCCTAATTCCATCTTATACTGTATTTAATCCCCAAACCACTCTCCTCCTTTGGGGAACTGTGGATACCCACATCCGTACCTCCCGCCAAAAACCCAGTGATGTAACAATGAACTTTTATTGCATGCTTTTACGTTGACTTAAATGGTTCTAACTATGACGAATTCAAGTTAAATGTTTTAAAATGCAAATGAGGTTTCTTTATGGGTCATCACTTTTAGGTAGGCGTCCTTAGGGTAGTCTAGAGTCTAGCTTATCTCGAGTCTAGGTCCTAATCGGCATGCGCATACCCCTTTTTAAACACATAATCCAATTGGCCCTTTTACATTAACAAGACCCAATTCGATTCTCCTAAATCCCTAAATTTAGGCACAGTCGCTAAAACCACCTTTTAGGACTGGCAAACACCCGAGACAGCCTCACAGATTGTCTTATTTCACAAAACACTACAAAATACACCCTTTTTACATTTTCAGGTCTCGGGCCCAGAACCGAGCCCAAACCCATTCCTGGCCCACTTCCCAAGGTCCAAGATAACCTAATCAAACCCTACACTCAGCCACAACTCCGTAACTTAGAGCTCAAGCAAGAATATCCCGTATATCCTAAAATATAATTTGGAAATATACGGAGAAAAGAGGATTTTGCACGCTTATAAGTCGTGAGGTCCTTGCGATTAGAGTAAGCGACATAAGTCCTTGCGATTGCCCCAGGCTATCGCAAGATACCTTGCGATTCCTACGTCCGATTTTATCCTCTAGGGTTTCCTAATTCTCGACGAGCTCTACACTATAAATACAACCCTCCACATACGTCCCAAAGACATTCAATTCACACCAGAATTTCACAACTCAAATCTCTCTCAAGCCTCACGCATAAACATCCTTAGAATTCTTTATTTTCTCTTGTTGAATTCTCCCTATTGAAGCGAAGCGCTGCCGGTTTCCTGATTCGAGACAGGTAGGTCTTAATCCTAACATGGATTAAGGTTTTCTTTACTTCTTTGACTTGCAAGGGCCTACACTAGGCTCACCCCGACTTTGGTACGCGAGTCTGCTTTTCATAAGGCGGCCATGCACCTCGAATACACACCCTATTCGTAACACCTTTCCAAAGTCGCATAAACAACTGACCTCCTTAAAATAAATCACTTAAAATGAATTCGTCATTTAACTGAACTGTTTTCGTTAACAAGTTAAGCATGCTTAACTGAGGGTTTTAAACAATCTCTTTTTGCATTTGCATTTGCATTATTTTTACAACTTATATCGCACTTGTACGTAGAGAATTACTTAGGCTCATGTATGATTATTTGCATTGTTCTCAAGTCTAGTAGAGGCTATCTTTTGATAAGCTTTTCCAAAAGATCTTTCATAAAAACATTATTTTGAACTATACTTTAGAAAAGTACCCTCACCTGAATCCGAATCTGGTTTCACAATAGCCTTAGACGGATGGGTGTCGACGTGCCTTGAACTTCAAGACGTGTCTTTGAGCTGAGGACACGGAGGCGGGTTCTAAATTTCCCTCATAATTTAGTGGCGGCTCCGAAACAGTTTTTAAAGGTTTTTCCTACTTAATCTTTTTCAACTTTTACGCCCTTAGCAAGACGTCGAGTGGTCTCATTTAACCCCGATACCTACAGTTGGCGACTCCGCTGGGGGCAGGTTTTATTTTTAAAACTGAAATTAGCCTTTTCCTTTTAAAAATAAAAATGAGACTCGAACAACTTGAGAACAATCAACATACATGAGCTAAGCATATTCGTTAGGGTCGAATCCAGTGAATTCACACACGAACACCCCGAGAGGTGGTTCCAAACTCAGGCATCGTCCATTCGACGAGGCACATTCTGGACTAACCTTCCTCTCACCCCTCCACGGCTTGCCGTAAAAGACTGGTTTGACCGCCCCAGGGCTTCCTTAGTATCCTACACGTTTTACTGTGTGGGCGAAGGGTCAAAAGCATCTATTAAAGCGTACTCAAACCAGTTGGAGGCGTACGAGACTTGACCAAACGACCAAGAGTCATACGTACAAGTGCGAGGCTATACAATATAGCCTTTTTCAAAATTCATTTGCATTGCATATCTTCGAAAACTCACTTAAAATTTTCAAAGATATAAATCAACCTAACATCTAACATTTAACATCTTCAAACAAAATAATCACGAGTTTTTGAAATAAACATTTTTCAAAATTTCCTTTTTTTACAAAACTATCAAAACCCGAGTCGAGATTTTTAACCTGAACTCGTTGGATTTTATTCTTTGAGTCTCACGGCTCAAATCCATTTTAACATCTTCGGCTTGACTAATCCCTAGTCGAATCCTTTTTACGCATCCGACTTTAGCCCGTGACAACATACCGTCACCTCGGCAAAGTGGATGCAAAACAAAACCTTTTAACATCGAGACGAGCTGCGCGCACGCATTCTCGTCTCAAAAACACTCCTAGCTTATTTTCGAAAACTTCTTTCTTTTTCAAAAATTAAAAGAGTCTTTTTCAAACGAAATGAGCTAAAAAAAACGAACTTATAAATGAATGTGTCAGTCGGGTCTGTAATGTAGCTGATGCACTCCATGCAAATGTAGGATTTCAACTGGATACTCGCCGCACCAAGAACCGAGTTATCATACCCCGCAAGAAACGAACCTATACCCGAAAAATGGCCGGCAATGAAGACATTAACACACTCCGCGAACAATTTACCAAGTTGACCGATGATCTTGAACGCCTATTGAACCACAACCAGTCTGAGGTGGACCGAATGGAGCTGAGAATCAAGGACGAGGCGGATAAACACGCCAAGAAGCTCTAGGCTATGGAGGAACGCCTCGGTGCCCCAGGAGGCTACTCCATACACAAGGAGAATGAGAACATTCCCCAGAATATCAAGGACGAACTACCCAGCAAGCTCGCCCTCAGTGACCTCCCGATCTTTCAAGGCCACGAGAGTCCGATCACCCACATCAGGGCTTTCAAATCACAGATGGGTATCAAGGGGGTCAAGCCGGAACATTGGCCATCACTATTCCCACATTCTCTCGCCGCCATACCCAAGACATGGTTCTACTCTTTGAACCCAGAACGGGTCTCTTCATTTGAACAGATCACGGTCGAGCTCGACCACCAATAAAAGGACAACGACGACACCCAAGTCTCTATCCGCACCCTGGAAGTCCTGTCACAAAGGGACAACGAAGGATTCACCGAGTACCTTACTAGGTGGAAAAAGCTTAGTGCGCAAATTCCGAATCGCCCACGAGAGGACGAACTTGTACCCAAGTTTGTCAACAACTTGCGACCCGTGTACCAATTCTACATGCGGTATAGCAACATACAAACCTTCAAGCAACTAACTAAGGTCGGTACACAAATCGAAGATGACCTTAGAACCGGAACCATGGCCAAGTACACTGGCCATGCATATCAAGGAAGCTCGTCCAAGTCAACACGTACGACCAAGGGCGACGAGAATCGCACCGTCGCCAACCTAGAATCACTCGGCAATCTGGAGTCATTTGCCACCTCTACCTCTTCTTCCTTCAAGCCTAGGAGGAGTTTTGACACTCTCTACATGTCTTACACTAAGGCATTTAAGAGACTAGTCGACAAGAACTATTTACAACCTATCGGGCCAACCACCGAACCGCCCGAAGACAAGAAGCCTAAGTCGTGGGATGCTAACGCTTTCTGTGCATACCACAGAGGCAAAGGCCACGATACTAAGAACTGCTTCAAACTGAAGCATGCTATTCAAGACCTTATCGACCAAGGAAAGCTCGATAAGCCAACCGCAAATGGTAAGCCATCCAACAAAGACAACCCTTTGGCTAACCATGCAATCTTTGTGGGCTCCATACCCGTCATTGATTGCTCATATCTCATTACACCTACCGACGACCAGGTCAACACCATCTCTCTTGACCGACCAATCATGGAGAGTAATGTCCAAAACAACGGCGAAAGCTTCACCGATTTCCTGGCTAGGTGGAAGGAGCTAAACGCACATCTTGTGAGTCTAGTACACCCAGATGAGCTCGTGAACGATCTCATCGAAGACCTACACCCAGTATACCAAACCCACATTCGGTATGCTAACATACGCAATTTCCATCACCTCGTCAACATCGCCACCCAAATTGAAGACGATTTGAACGCATGCTATGGCGAACAGATCAATGGAGTGTGGTATTCTAGTAGCGAGAGTGAGGGCGAATGGCCACCACCTAACAAGGCCATAGCCCAAATCAACAACACCAGCAGTTCTTCCTCTTCCAAAAATAACAAGAAGGGCAAGAACAAAAAGGGAAAGAAGAAGGGCAATAAGCCCCAAGTCAAAGTTAACACCGTCAAACCCGAGACTAAGGACGAGGTTTCACACCTCACTCGCTCCGGGCGGCCTTATCAAAATATCTTCACGGATGCCCATGCCAAGGAGGCCACCGCCACCGACAAGGGCAAAACCGTAGTCCAGGAGGACGACCTCTCCAAAGACACACCATCAGCCCCAGTAATCCTACCGCCGAACACGAGCGAGCCGCTTCAAAAGTAACTCGTTCGCACCAAGGCCGACATTTCTATTTGGGCTCTTCTACGAGACTCCGCCGAACATAGGAAGGCGTTCATCCGTGCTCTACAAATAGCAAGCACGGATGCAGACATTTCACCCGACCAAATGGTTAACCATGTTACGAGGGATTGGCTTGCTGGAGCCATCACTTTTTCTGATAATGAATTCCCAACATTTGGCGCTAATCACAACTTGGCCCTATACATTAGCGTCGAATGCAGGAAACGAACTCTACCCGTGAGCCTAATTGACAACGGGTCCGCAGTAAATGTTCTACCCTTACCACCGCACGTCGTCTAGAGCTCGACGACGAAGACTTTCAACCGAGTAACGAAGGAGTTAAAGCCTTCGACGGGACCAAACGTAGCGTGAAAGGGACAATCTCCCTCCACGTACGCACCGGCCCCATAGAACGAAAGGTCGACTTTCAAGTGATCGACATGACACCGTCCTTCAATATGCTCTTAGGACGTCCGTGTATTCACGCCGTGCGAGCCGTGACATCCACACTACACCAAAAGGTGAAGCTACCCCTCAACGACGAGGTCATAACCATCAATGCATCCAACTTCCGAGCTCTCCTTGACGCACCCAAGGAGCATAACGCCGCAGAGATTACGATCGAAGAAAACCAAGAACACTGCGGCTTCGACTTTGAAATAAGTGCCATCACAACCACACCCTTCCGAACCTACAAGCCCTTTGAAACTAAAGACAATCATAGCCTATGGCCCACCATGGGTCTGGGCTACAAACCTAAGGAGGGAGACTTCGAAGAGATGTCCAAAGAAGTCAAAAAGCGCAAATTCGCGCGTAAGTTCAAGCTTCCAAAATACTCATTTGACATGAGCAAGTACTTTATCTCAGGCGGAGGATATGATAAGGACACCTCCACCAAACCTCAAGAGCACTGTTTCGCTAGTGAAAGCGGACCCCCTTTCACTAACAAAACCAATGAAGACTTGGTCTCATCCATCATTCGAGACCGCCGCTTTAATCCCGACGACCTCATCACTGACATCGCCGAGAAAACTTTAAACGGTTGGTACAAGATTACCAAGTGGACCGACTCACAGGGCCACAAATACCAACTAGTCACGGGAGAAGGACCTCTCTTTGACAAGATAACCTCGCAAAACGGTGAAGACTCAAGCGAGGATATTTCAAGCAACAACAACAAGGAAGACGACGAAGAGGAGAGAATTCTTTTAGGATCTAATCCTTTAGGTGTCGGGTCATCTGTCGACCCACCTTCTAGTTTTAGCTTAGACTTCTTATTTTCGGAGGCTAGCTCCAGCTCTTCTCCTATTTTGTCAAACAATTCTTCTTTAATGAATAATACGAATAAGTTTTCTTATGTTTCGTCTCAAGCCAAAAACAAACAAATAAACAACGAACAACAAACAAACAAATGTGAATTTGCACGACAAAAGTGAATTTGCACGACAAACAAATGTGAATTTGCACGACAAACAAATGTGAATTTGCACGACAAATAAACACCGAACAAACAAACAAATAAGTTTGCTTATGATGATAGATGTTGTGTTTGTGGTCTGCACGCTGAAACTCAGCAGCATTTGTTCACTGAATGTGAATTTGCTTGACGGTTGGTTGCTCTGATATGCCAATGGTTGAAGGTACGTCTTTCTAATTTTGAATTGTTGGAAGGCATTCATACTCGAAGATGGACACGCACAAAGAAACTAGTGGTGAATGTGATTCGTATTGCTACCCTTTACTCCATTTGGATTCAACGTAATGAGGCTTGGGTTCAAATGTGTGTAACAGTACCAGATATTCACTTGAAGAAAATACGAGCTTGGACCATGGGTCGAGTCAGGCATCATGGATGTAAGCTGGTCGATACGAATTGGTTGAATAGCGTTGGTCTTAATTAATAGATAGGAAGTACTTAAGTTTGAGTTGAATTGTATACAAAAATGTAGAGCGTGACAACAAACGATGTATTTGTTACGATGATATTAATACAAAGCTTACATTCTATCAAAAAAAAAAACAACAAACAAACAATAAACAAACAAATTTAAACAAAATAAATCCGTGCGATAAAAATGAACTAACGAATGAACAATCGTTAATTAAATACATTGCAAACGTCGTGAGCCACCCAACGCAGGACCCAATCATCGAGGACACTATAACCATCAACATAGGAACCCTCGAAGAACCAAGGGAACTGCAACTAGGCGCTTCACTAAGCGAGGACGAACGCACGCGCTTTACCCAACTCTTAACCGAGTTCAAGGACGTCTTTGCATGGTCATACAAGGACATGCCCGGCATCGACAGAAGCATAGCCGAACACCACATCCCTATCAAACCCGGTTTCAAACCTGTCAAACAAAAACTAAGGAGACTACGACCCGAATGGTCCCTTATGGTGAAGGAAAAAATCGAGAAACAATTACAAGCCGCCTTCATTCAAGTCGTCGAGTACTCAGAGTGGGTCTCAAACATGGTCCCAGTTCTAAAGAAAAACGGCAAGATACGAGTATGCGTCGACTTTCGCGATCTAAACAAGGCAAGTCCGAAAGACGACTTCCCATTACCACACGTAGACGTTCTAGTTGACAACACCGCCGATCATGCCCTTCTATCCTTCATGGATGGGTATGCAGGATACAACCAAATCAAGATGGCCCGTGAGGACATGGCCAAGACCACATTCATTACACCGTGGGGAACATACTGCTACACGGTCATGCCTTTTGGTCTAATCAACGCAGGTGCGACTTACCAACGCACCGTAACCACACTTTTACACGACATGATGCACAAGGAGGTTGAAGTATACGTAGACGACATGATCGTCAAATCCAAGGAAAGAAACGATCACATCACCAACCTTCGCAAGTTCTTTACACGCCTCCGTCAATACAAAATGCGTCTCAACCCCCAAAAATGTACATTTGGAGTAAAGTCCGACAAACTACTAGGACATGTAGTAAGCCAAAGAGGCATCGAGGTCGACCCCTCGAAAATCAAAGCAATTATGGCAATGCAACCTCCTAAGAACCTGGACGAAATTCGAAGTTTCTTGGGTCAAATCCAATACATCTCCCGCTTCATAAGCAAACTAACCATGATATGTGAACCGATCTTTAAAAAGCTAAAGAAGACCGATCATGTGGAATGGGACGAAGCGTGCCAACAAGCGTTTGATAAGGTTATGGAGTTGTTATCCAACCCCCCCGTCCTAAGGCCACCACAAAAGGACCTACCCTTATCACTCTACCTTACAACAACACCAACCGCAATGGGCGCCATGCTCGCTCAAGAAGTCAACGGCGAAGAACATCCAATTTACTACATCAGCAAGAAGTTTCTCGACTTGAAACTCGATACGCGCCCGTCGAGAAAAGTTGCCTAGCATTAGTGTGGGCATCCAAAAAGCTCCGTCACTATATGCTGGCACATCAAATAAGGGTCTACTAAAAAATGGACCCAATCAAATACCTTTCGAGAAACCCGTGCCAAATGGACGCATGGCACGATGGACCATACTTTTAGCCGAGTTTGACATCGTCTACGTTCCCCTCAAAGCCATCAAAGGACGAGCAGTCTCAGACTTTCTCGCCGATCATGCAATCGACGAAAAACCCATCATCGACACTACATCATTTTCCGACGAAGGAATATAAAACATAAACGAAGAACAATGGGAATTATACTTCGATGGTTCATCAAATTACCGAGGCTGTGGAATAGGAATACTCCTCATTTCCCCAAACGGTGAACATACACCCCTTTCCATCAAATTGGAATTTGATGTGACGAACAACGCCGCAGAATATGAGGCATGCCTGCTGTGGAACCCGGGGATCGAGAGGGACCCAACTCGGCGTCTTGCGTAAGGGCGGATTAAGTTAAAAAGACTAATTTAGAAAAACCTTTAAAACTGTTTTGGAGTTGCCACCTAATTATCGCGGAAATTAGGAACCTGCTATCATGTCTTAAGCTAAAAACATGTCCTAGATTTTGGAGCACGCCGACACCCCTAGATCTAAGGCTATGAAACTAGAATGGATTCGGGGTGAGGGTACTTTAATAAAGATTAGTTTAATTAATGATTTATGAAAACCTTTTAGAAAAGCCTATGTAAAAATAGCCTCTATTGACCTAGAACAATCCATGGAAAATGATATTTGAGCTCATGTTATCGCTATGTACAAGTGCGAAAAGGTTTGTAAAAGAATGCAGATGCAAATGCAAAAGGATAGTTTAAAACCCTCAGTTTAGCATGTTTAACTTGTTAACGAAAACGGTTCAGTTAAAGGTCGAATTCATTGTTTAAGTTGATTTTAATGCAAAAAAAGAAGGTGCAAGATGCATGCAATTAAAATAAAGTTCAATTTTCCATTGGTTTATTTTAAAAGGGTCGGTTGCTTATGCGACTTTGGCGTGTCATCAGATATGGAGTGTACCCGAAGTAATAAAAACACTTGGAATGCAGCGCCTTTCGGTGCCAAAGCGTGAGGGCTAAAGTGTAGCCCCCTTTGTTAGTCCATAGAAAATAAGAAAAAGCTTTGATCCAAGTGGATCGATACCTACCTTGTCCTGGCGCTTCAGATCTGGGCAGAGCTTCGCTTCTTGAACTTAAAAGGAGGATGAATTCAACACGGGATGGTGTGTTGAACCCAAGGATTTGAGTGCGTGAGGCTTAAAGAGAGAGTTTTGAATTGTGTTTGCTGTAAATTCTGTGTGGAAAACTGTTCCGAAATTGTCTGTTTGAGGTCGGGTATAGGGGGTATATAAACTAGACACCTCGGAGAAAATAGAAAATCTCGGGATAAAACCAGGCAGGCAAACCGCATAGGGTTATGCGGTTGCCTTGGTAAACCGCATAGGCTTATGCGGTTTGGGGGTGTGGTTTCAGACCTAGTTTCCAAGTTTCGGTTTGATTATATCTCGAAAAGATACAGTATAATCTCGAGCTTTCACGTCAAGAAAACACCTGAGATATTTCTGAGATATTTTGTGAGTGAGGGCTTTGGAGTGAGGGCCAAAAGCGGGTTTGGGCTTGGTTCTGGGCCCGAGACCCTAAAATGTGAAAAAGGTGTATTTTGTGACATTTTGTGAAATAAGGTAACCCGTGAGGCTATATTTTGTGTAAGAGGAGGCTAAAAGGGAAATCTAGCCACCGGGCCTAAATTTAGGAATTTAGGAATGCTGAATTAGACCTCGTTAATGTAAAAGGACTAATTGTCATGCAAATGCGAAACTCATGCCAAATGAAGCAGGACGTGGACCAAGCTAGACCCTAAATGGACGAAAGAACATTTATTTAAATGCGATGTGAAGCGACCTAAATCTTTTAACATTTCAAAACGACTCAAAAATGAATTCGACATATTTAGAACCGTTTAAGTCAACGTTAAAGCATGCGTAATAAAAGTCCGTGTTACATCACAGGGTTTTGTTTGGGAGGATACAGATATGGGTATCCACAGAGCCCCCAGTTTGATTGAGCTCGAACTAGAGCGTTCGTCAAATTCCACGACCATATCCGGACCATTACAGTCTCGATATCGTCAGCGGAACAAAGCATGTGTCCATGGGTGAGACGAGGACTTCGAACCGGGCTATACGGGGCGGGACGTGCGCATTTTAAGGACGTGGCGGTCCGTACATGCTATAAGAACTCTTGGCTCTTTGGATGCCTTTCTTTGTGCTCGTTGCTCGTTGTTGATGTGATGACGTCGTACATGTTCAGTGCCGTTTTATGCTTAGTGCCGTTGCTTAGTGCCTAATGCTCTCATGTAGTGCGTGGTCTCGTAAAAGAGCGCAGGCGTAGATTATTGTAAATGTTGTAATGCTTGTGTCTAGAGGTGCTTTGCAGAATATTTCCGTTAGAAACTCGCCGAGGAGCGCAGATGTAGTGCAAGTGTAAAATGCTTGTAGAGTGCGTATGCTTGAACTTGCCGAGGAGTGTTGATGTAGAACGCGTAGGTTCTTTAGAAACGTAGCAGCGGAATTTGTAACTGTGAATATGTATGCAACGTGAGGTTGCTGTTTTTGGGTGGAAATGCAACGTGAGGTTGCAAATAAGACGGATAATGCAAGTTCTTGATAACAAGAACGGATAAGCAAGCAATCTTGATCAATCCTCGCAAGGAAATCACTTGATTAGCTAAATCTCAACCTCGCAAGGAAGAGTTTGAAATCAATCTCGCAAGAAAGAATTCAAGGGTTAAACTCGCAAGTTTAGGCAAAGTATAAAACTTTATTGATAATTCAATGTATGATAAGATATGATATAAGTTCACAATCCAACCTTATATATAGTACTCTAAACAACTATATTGGTCCTACTATAATTAGGAAACCAAATTATTCATCAATTAAAACTTTCCTAATTCTATTTAGGAAACATACTAACAAAATTAAATAAAATCAACTAGATTATTCCTAACGCTATTAGGAAATTTACCTACTTTATTTGCAAGTAAATAAAGAAAATAAACTAAGAATAATTAAAGTTATACTACGATCAAGATCATAATCACTACGATCCAAGTTAGGCGCGGGGCGCGCGCGGGGAATAAAAATTTGGGCTCTCTTCTCTCTCCTGATTTTAACCGCCATGGCGAAGAAAAAAGGAGGTGGGAAGGCGAGGTCTACTGCACAATCAATCACGAAATCAGATCTACTTTTTTCTCTTACAAAATCAACTCATACTACACAGTCGAATGGTAACCCTAAATCGGTTGTTCCTGTTGATGAAGCCCCGTTGATTTCTGGGAATGTATCGATGAGCTCTGGGAACGTGTTGGATCGCACAGCGATTCCAATGGACCTGCATCAGATGGATGGGGAGCTGAGGGTGGATCCTGTGTCGTCTACAGTGGCCCCGGTTCGCCTGGAAAAGGAGGATGTGGAAGACGAGCTCAACTACTGGAAGCAATCATTGGTTTGCTTTGTGTTGGGTGCGAATCCACCACCGGAGGTAATCTCTGGCTTCCTTAAAAGGGTTTGGTCTGTGTTTGAGTATGACAAGGTGTCCTTCTTGCCCAATGGGGTTTTCCTTGTTCATTTCAAATTGGAGACGAAGATGAATGAGGTGTTAGAGAAGGGCTATCATCTCTTTGATGGTAAACCTTTAATAGTGAAGCCTTGGACTGAAGACTGTATCCTGGTGAAGGAGGATGTGAAAGAGGTAGCTACGTGGGTCCGTCTCTATGGCCTGGAGCTGAAGTTCTGGGGTGAGAGATGTATGGCTAAAATTGTGGAAATGGTGGGGAAACCCTTGAAACCCGATGCTGCCACTAGCTTGAAGACAAGGCTTGGGTATGCACGTTATTTGGTTGAGGTCCAGGTGGGGAAGGAGCTGCCATCAAATGTCCAATTCTTTGATGAGCAGGGCCACCTACAGGAGTTACGGGTGGAATATGAGTGGAAGCCCACTAAGTGTGATCAATGTCTGATGTATGGGCATGACAAGGTGAATTGTAGGAGGAAGAGAGTCCAACCCCCTAAGCAGACTTGGAAGCCAAGGGTGCAAGAGGCTCAAGCTAGGCCTAAGGTGGTGGATAAGGGGAAACAAGTGGTGAGAACGGTTGTGGGTGACACCACACCTGTACACAACAGCTATGCGGCCCTGGATGGATTGGATGGAGGGGAGGTTGGGCCATCAAAGAGACCTGTTACGTTTGTAGAAGTGCTTAATTCAGCTATACATCAGTCTGTGACCAAACTGGGACCTAGTACCCAGGGAGGTCATGGATAGTATTGGATTCTGGAATGTTAGGGGCTTTAACAAACAAGCGAAGCAGTCTGAAGTGCTTCATTTCCTGAGTACTCAGAATGTGAGCTTGTTTGGGCTCCTGGAGACTAGGGTAAAACCTAGTAATACTACTACGATAATAAATAAAATTACTCAAAATTAGTCTGTTGCTACAAATTATAGTTACCATAAAGGGGGACGCATATGGCTTCTGTGGAAGCCTTCAGTGGTTCAGTTCTGTATTCTACGCATGTCTGAGCAGATGATACATGGAGAAGCAGTGGTCCTTGGATCACGAACAAGGTTGTGGGTTACTGTCTGTTATGGTTCAAATGACAGCAAGGAAAGGCTGAAGTTGTGGGAGGAGCTAGGGCAGGCAATACCAAATGGCCCTTGGATTGTGATGGGTGACTTTAATAATATTTTGTATGGGAATGAAAGGCTAGGGGCACCTGTACATAGGTTTGAGATGCAAGGCTTTCAAGACTGTGTGTATAGGTGTGGGCTGCGAGATCTTAAGATCAGTGGGAAGTTCTTTACGTGGAACAACAAACAAGATGGGGCTAATAGGGTGTGGAGTAAGATAGACAGGGCTTTGGTAAATGATGACTGGTGCTGTAATTGGCCTGATTCGTTTGCTGATTTTAAGGCTGAAGGGGTGTATGATCATTCACCATGCATTGTCAACCTTCTGGTGGCCAATACTAGGAGGAGGACTGCATTCAAATTTTTTAATATGTGGACAAGGATGGAGGACTTTGAGGATGTTGTCAGGCAGAAATGGAGTGTGGATGTTGCTGGGGTGATGATGTATAAGATTGTAGTAAGATTGAGAAGTCTAAAGCCTGTGTTTAGGGCTTTGAACAGGACAGCTTTTTCTGAAGTGGAGCAGACCTGTGAAATTGCGACTCAATGGTTATATGACCTACAGAGGAAGCTGGACAACCAGCCAACTGACCCCTTGCTAAATGCTCTGGAGAAGGAGGCTATGAAAGCTGTGAAAGAGAATCAAGCAAGGGTTAGGAGCTTTCTTGAACAGAAGACAAAGATGGAATGGCTAGGAGAGGGGGACACAAACTCTGCCTTCTTCCATGCCAGCATGAAGATGAGAAGGGCGGGGAACAGAATTCTACAGATTAAGGATATGGAGGGGCATATGTGTGAGACTCCAGAATCCATCCAGTCGGCTTTCCTTGATTTCTACAGCGCCCTACTAGGGAGCTCTAGAACCACCAGCCCTGTATGTGAGGAGATCATTAGGTGTGGTAATTTGGTGACGCAAGAGATGGTGAGTACTATGATGAGACCAGTGGTGGATGGGGAAATAAGGGAGGCTCTATTCTCAATACCCGACAACAAGGCCCCTGGCCCTGATGGGTACTCAAGCGCCTTCTATAAGCGAGCTTGGAATATAGTAGGTGAGGATGTTTGTGTGGCTGTGAAGGAGTTCTTTGCAAATGGACAATTGTTGAAGCAGATTAATGCTACGATGATAACCCTCATACCCAAAACAACCACTCCTCAGACTGTCATGGAGTTCAGGCCTATAGCTTGTTGCAATGTCATCTACAAAATTGTGTCCAAGGTGTTGTGCAGTAGGATGGCGGAAGTACTACCAGGGGTACTTTGTGAAAATCAAAGTGCCTTTACTAGGGGGAGATCCATCTTAGGCAACATACTTATCTGTCAAGATTTGGTACGACTATATGGAAGGAAAGCCTGCTCCCCTAGGTGCCTCTTCAAGATTGACCTAAAGAAAGCTTATGATTCTGTTGAATGGGATTTTGTGAGAAGTTTGCTTTTGGCCTTGGGTTTTCCAGAGAAGTTTACTGAAATGGTTATGTGCTGTGTGACGACACCCACTTATACTTTTTCGGTAAATGGGTCTCAGTTTGGTTTTATGACTGGAAAAAGGGGACTTCGACAAGGTGACCCCTTGTCCCCTATTCTGTTTACTGTGTGCATGGACTACTTGAGTAGAACTTTGAGGAGGATAGGTAAGTGCAAGGATTTTAAATATCATCCCATGTGTGCGCCCATGGAACTAAATCATCTGTGCTTTGCAGACGATTTAGTTATGTTTTGTAAGGGGCAACTACCATCAATGACTCTTCTGATTAGGGGTTTTGAGATATTTTCCATGGCATCTGGCCTGGAAATGAATAATGGCAAGTCAGAATTTTATGCAAATGGGGTCAAGGAGGAAGTGTTGAATATTTTTATAAGGCAAACAGGTTTTAAAATGGGCAAGCTACCTTTTAAGTACCTGGGCGTGCCTGTCTCTACTAGGAGGCTCTCTGTTTTGGATTGTGATGTGCTGACCGAAAGGATAGTAGCAAAGATTAGAGGCTGGGGTGCCAGGAAACTCTCTTATATGGGGCGATTGACTTTGGTGAAGGCTGTTCTGAACACTCTCCATCTCTACTGGTCTCAGATTTTTGTCTTGCCTATGGGGGTTATTAAAAAAGTTGATAACATCTGTAGGAATTATTTGTGGGAAGGGCATATCCATCACTCCAAAGGATGTCCTGTTGCGTGGGAGGAGGTGTGTAAGGAGAGGAATGCAGGAGGTTTGGGTATCATTTATAACAAACATTGGAATCAAGCTGCTATAGGTAAATTGGCTTGGTGGGTTCATACCAAAGCTGATCACGTATGGGTACGATGGGTGCATCACGTGTACATTAAGAGGGCTGAGTGGCTTGAGTACAAGCCCATTGTGAACACAAGCTGGTGTTGGCGGAGGATTTGCGCAGTGAAAGAGAAGATCAAGAGTGTCTTGGGGCAGCAGGGACAGCGGTACAGCATCCAGAAGGTGTATCAATGGCTGCAGGGGTCTCATGAGAAGCAAGGCTGGGCTACAATCGTCTGGTCCAGGTATAACATTCCTAGACACATGGTGATTGGTTGGTTGTGTTGGAGATACTAGGTGTCCGTCAACAATTGTGCATTGACTTCGTAGAAGTCATGGACCAAATATGAGATTATGATAATCGGATAAATTGGGTGGTTATAATGTCTTGCTAGAGGCCGCTTATAATCTGAGTATTTAGAATATTCTACCAATTTAGTCTGGTCCAATTGGGTCACACAACGGTACCCTAATGGATTAATTTATGGTTAACTGGCATAATTAGATTAGTGCATTAACCTTTCGGGTTAGACCCGAGAACTTGTATTTATACCGTAATCTATAGTAGATTGATAGACGGTCTCGTAATGCGTGCCACACTCGTGCATGTGTGACACATGGCACACAAGTGTGCATGCATTGGCCAACATAAAGGTGGTGTTTGATTGGCCAATTTGTTGGTGCAATTTCATTGGCTTATGGACAATGATTATGTCCATTTAAGCATGCATTTGTGTAGCAACTTTTTGTGCATTAGATGCCTTATTCTTGCTGAAAATTTACAGCAAGAAACATACACACTAAACACACCAAATCACCAAGAAAAGAGAGGAGAGAAAATAGAGTGAAAAACTAGGTTTTTCCTCCATTGTTCTCAAGCTTAGAGCTTGATTCCTACACACAAGTTCACTCATCCTTTTACGGTTCTAGTAAACCAAGAGAGGAGTAATCCAAGAGTACTAGTGGACTTCAATTGAGGAGCAACATTTGGGGCTCTCGGTTTAATCTCGACAATACCGGTGAAATCACGCTACGAGGGTATAACTTCTAACTTGAGCTTGTTTACATATGATTCGATCTTGTTTTGTGTCTAATTTATTCCGCCTTAGTATTAGACACACCTTCAATTGGTATCAGAGCCAGGTTATATGCTCAAGCTTGGTTAGAAAGTGTCGAGATTAAGTCTCGTTCGTAGTTGCATGTATACGTCTTTTTCGTTTTTAGTTTCTGCCTGCTGTTGAACTCCGTTTTTGACAAATCATATGTGTTTTTTGGGTGTAAACGGCATTTTGAGCAAGACTGCTTTAGCAGGGTAGTGATTTAAAGTCGAAAAAACGACGTTTACTACCTGAAATCGGCATTTTGCGATTTGAAAATGCATTTTCGGTATTTTCGACTACTTTAAAAATTTATTTTTGCATTATTTCGACTTTGTAGAGTGAAATAATACATTATATTAATTTTAGAAATTAATTTTGAAAATATTGATTTTATGGAAAATTAATATTATTTTATATTAATTAATTATGGTAATTAGTTTAATATAAATCGGTATTTCTTAAGAAATACAATTAATTTTTGAAATTAATTGAAAATGAAATTTTATGACAAATTATATTTCTGGTTGTTTATTTATTTTAGAAATTAATACATTTTAATAATTTGTCATTTTGGAATAATTATTATTTAAATTAGATTTAAATATAATGCTTGTAGTAATTAGATTACTAAATCGACTAGGTCGTTTTTCATATTATGCATGCACATATTTTTGTTTAGGTTTGACCTACTAATGTGTGTTTTATTATGATGATTATTCCTTATTTTTCATTTTCATGTCATTTATAATATAATTGGATGTATGTTATGAATGATTTATTTTGTCTACTTTTGAAGTGGATGAATGGTTATGGAAACTAGTATGGCCAACATAGGATATTTTTACCGACTTGCATGTCGGGAAATTATTGTATTCTACGCATGTGCCGATGTTATGTATTGTAGAGCATATGCGGTCGTAATGGTGCAGTGCTCATTTTATTTTATTTTGAAAAGTTCAAAATTTTAGTAAAAGTTAAACCTTGTAATTGGGCTTGCACTTGGAGTGGGAGGTCCATGGAGTTACAAGACGGAGGCCCAAAAGATTTGCTTGAGGATTGGAGTCCACAAGAATAGATCTTTTAGGCTAGTGGCCATTTTAGGTTCCTTATTTATCGTTATCGCATTTATTTATGCTTTCGTTTATTTATTGTTCGCTTAGTATTCGATTGCACACAAATATTTGCGAATCCCACTAAATATTGAGTCTAAATGCTATTCCAAAGCTAACACCTCTGAAGCCTTGATCGACGGTGACGTTTGTTTCTTGCTTCACCATGGCGTTACCTTCAATCTTTGGATAGTAGGGTGAATGTTAGACATTCACACGTGTAGTTTGGTTGACTCATTGGGTTATCAAAATGTTTTTGGACCCTGATGCATAATGATTTTTGGACATTAGATGTCACTAATCAACCAAGAGTTATATTGGATATAATTAGTTTGTAAACTTACCTGATTAATATAAATCCGAGAGTCATTCAGCTTCAGCTGGCTTGGAGATATATTGAATTGGGATCTTGGAATCACTATGATTTCTATCGGGATTATGAAATATAGTGCTAATGACTTTGATGAATTAACTAGGTTAATTTCAAAGTTGTTAATGATGAGTATAATAAAGACTTGCAAATTTCTGGTTGTAGATGGCAAATCGCACTAACAACGGAAACGGCAACTATATGAGGGCTATTCTTGAGAAGGATAGACTCGACGGAACTAATTTCCTCGATTGGTACCGAAATTTGAGAATTGTTCTCACGATAGAAAAGAAAGAGCATGTCTTAGAGACACCTCTTCCCGAGGAGCCTGGTGAGGGCGCATGTCATGGCCACACGCTTTGCTATAGTAGGCAAAAGGATGTCTCGCAGGAAGTTGCTTGCGTCATGCTCGCGACTATGACCCCTGAACTTCCAAAGCAATATCAATTCTTGGGTGCATATGGCATGGTTCAAGACTCAAGAGTCCTGCTCGAGAACAAAGTAGGATTGAGAGATATGACGTCGCTAAGGCTATACTCGATGCCAAGCTCGAGAAGGGCAAGCCAGTGAGTCCTCATGTTCTTCGAATGATTGGATTATTCGAGAGAATGGGGAGGCTAGGCAATGAATATAGTCGTGAAATGGCTACTGATATCATACTCCATTCATTGCATGACGGGTTTGACCAGTTCATAATGAATTATAACATGAATGGAATGGAGAAATCTCTGAATGAGCTTCATGGGATGCTTAAAACAGCAGAGAAGAACATAAGACTTAGTCCTAAGCGAGATGTTCTAATGATATCAAAGGAAGAGAGGTTTAAAAAGGGCAAGTAAGGGAAAAGGGAAGGCTAAGGCACGCTTCACTAAGGGCAATGACAAGGTCATTGCGCCTAAAATGGTAGCAAGGCCAAAGCTGTTGATCCTAACACTTGTTTGTACTGTCGAAGGCTAGGCCATTGGAAGAAAGATTGTCCCAAGTACCAGGAGGACTTGAAGAGTGGAAATGTTGCCACTACCTCTGGTATTTTTGTGATAGATATTCACTTTTCAGATTCTACTTCATGGGTATTGGATACCGGTTGTGGTTCTCACTTTTGTTCAAATGTGCAGGGACTCACAAGAAGTAGAAGGCTTGGAAAAGGTGAAGTGGACCTACGAGTCGGAAATGGAGCTAGAGTAGCTGCATTGGCTGTAGGGACATATAGTTTGTCATTGCCCACGGGGCTTGTATTGGAACTTAATAATTGTTATTTTGTACCAAGTATTAGCAAGAACATTATCTCTGTTTCAGTATTGGATAACGAGGGATTTTTATTTATGTTCAAAGATCGTAATTGTTCTTTTTACTTAAATGACATGTTTTATGGTGATGCACGTTTAGAACGTGGGCTTTACTTGCTAAATCTTGACAAACCAATCTATCACATTGATAATAAAAAGTTCAAATCAGATTATTCTAACCCTGCTTATCTGTGGCATTGTCGTTTAGGCCATATAAATGAGAAACGGATTCAAAAACTCCATAGAGATGGTCTCTTGGACTCGTTTGACTTTGAGTCTTACGAGACATGTGAATCGTGTTTAATGGGTAAAATGACAAAAACACCTTTTCTAGGAAAAGGTACTCGAGCAAGTGACTTGTTAGGTCTTATACACACGGATGTATGTGGACCTATGAGCACGATGGCAAGAGGAGGGTATTATTACTTCATAACTTTTACCGACGATTTAAGTAGATATGGTTATGTTTACTTAATGAGGCAAAAGTCGGAATCTTTTGAGAAATTTAAAGAGTTCCAAAATGAAGTCGAGAATCAGCTTGGTAAGACTATAAAAGCCATTCGATCAGATCGAGGTGGTGAGTACATGAGTCATGAGTTTGATGATCATCTTAAAGGTCGTGGTATAGTATCACATTTGACCCCTCCTGGAACGCCACAACTAAATGGCGTGTCTGAAAGGAGAAATCGAACATTGTTAGACATGGTTCGATCTATGATGAGTCAAGCTGAACTTCCAGTATCATTTTGGGGACATGCTTTAGAGATCACGCCTTTACACTGAATAGAACACCGTCCAAAGCGGTTGAAAAGACTCCATATGAGATATGGAAAGGGAAGGTCCCTAATTTGTCTTTCCTCAAGATTTGGGGATGCGAAGCCTATGTCAAACGCTTGGCGTCTGACAAGCTTGCTCCAAAGTCTGATAAGTGTCTCTTTGTGGGGTATCCAAAAGGGACACAAGGCTATTACTTCTACAATCGTTCCGAGAACAAGGTATTTGTGGCTCGGAATGCTTTCTTCTTAGAAAGAGAATTTCTTTCCAAGAGAAAGAGTGGGAGTAAAATAGATCTTCAAGAGATCCAAGAGCCACAAATTGATGCTCCAATCTTAGAGAATGAGGAGAATCAGGAAGTTTTAGAACCGCCCTGTGGTTCAGCCTGTTCGTAGGTCGAGTAGGGAAAGTCGCCAACCTGATAGGTATCTTGGATACTTGATCACTGATGGTGAAATATTACTTTTAGAATGTAATGAACCTACAACCTATAATGAAGCTTTGGCGGGACCCGACTCCGATAAATGGCTTGAGGCCATGAGATCCGAGATGGATTCCATGTACGAGAATCAAGTTTGGAACTTGGTTGACTTGCCTGACGGTGCAAGAACTGTCAAGTGCAAGTGGGTTTTCAAGGTGAAAACTGACATGGAAGGAAACGCGACCGTTTTCAAAGCAAGGTTGGTTGCAAAAGGTTTTACTCAAGTTCATGGTATTGACTATGACGAGACCTTTTCTCCCGTCGCTATGCTTAAATCCATTCGGATTATCCTAGCTATTGCTGCATATTTTGATTATGAGATATGGCAGATGGATGTAAAAACCGCCTTCTTAAATGGTTTATTGGAGGAGGATGTGTATATGACACAACCTGAAGGTTTTGTAGATCCTAGAAATGCTGGGAAGGTATGCAAACTTCAGAAATCCATTTATGGATCAAGCGAGCATCACGGAGTTGGAATGTTCGTTACAACCAAGTAATCCTAGAGTTTGGATTTTCTAGGTGTGAAGAAGAACCTTGTGTATCCAAGAAATTCAGTGGGAGTAAGGTTACCTTTCTTGTTCTGTATGTCGATGACATACTACTCATTGGAAATAACGTTCCTATGCTAGAGTCCGTGAAGGATTGGCTACGGAAGAATTTCGCAATGAAAGATTTAGGGGAAGCACAATACATATTGGGCATTAAGATCTATAGAGATAGATCAAAGAGAATGTTAGGACTTAGTCAAACTACCTATCTCGATAAGGTACTTGATAAGTTTAACATGAAAGACTCTAAGAGAGGCTTTCTGCCCATGTGTCAAGGCATACTGACTTAGCAAGACTTCAGGTGTCGGTGGGAGCTGATGAGCGAAGCAAGATGAGTAGGATTCCTTATGCATCTGCAATAGGATCTATCATGTATGCGATGATATGTACACGTCCCGATGTCTCGTATGCTTTGAGTATGACGAGCAGGTACCAGTCAGATCCAGGTGAGAAACATTGGACTGCTGTTAAGAATATCCTGAAGTACCTTAATAGGACTAAGGACAGATTCTTAGTATACGGTGAAGAGGATAAGCTAAGTGTCCTAGGGTACACTGATGCTAGCTTCCAAACAGATAAAGATGACTTTAGATCCCAGTCGGGATTCGTCTTTACTCTTTATGGAGGAGCTGTTAGTTGGAAGAGTGCAAAGCAAACGACCATTGCCGATTCTACTTGGTCGAGTACATAGGCGCCTCGGAGGCGTGACAAAGAAGCAGTATGGATTCAAAAATTCATTACTGAGTTGGGTGTTGTCCCTAGCATTGCCGACGCGGTAGTTCTCTATTGTGATAATAGTGGAGCTATTGCTCAAGCTAAAGAGCCTAGAGCACATCACAGATCCAAACATGTGCTCAGAAAGTTTCACCTTATTCGAGAGATCATTGATCGAGGTGATGTGACTGTTTGCAAGGTCGACACGGATGCCAATGTGGCAGATCCATTAACTAAACCCCTATCGCAGGCAAAGCACGAGGTGCATACTGCTGCAATAGGTATCAAGCGCACTGTAGAATGGCTATGATGTAATTGTTTTAAATTTGATTGTAAAACAATTGTTATGCTCATCTTGTATGATATTTAATCATTAATCATTCAATCTTGGTTTAATTGAGTGATGTCCAAAATAATTTAGTCTCCAAATAGGTTGTCAGATCATGTCTGGGCAATGAAACCCTATTATGGCGAACTGGAGATGTTAATTATGGTTGTCCCTGGTCAGGTTGTCAAGTAGGGACATTGATGACCCATAATGACTAGTATGTGAGTTGATTAACGATCTTGTTTCATGATCTAGGACATTGGACGTCCAAGTCATTCACATGGATACACGATGGTGCGTGTATTGGACTGACCCGCAGTGAGAATTCTATAAGTCTAAGAAGTCATAAGAATATCTCACTATGACTTGGAGTCGGTTCCTTAGACCTGAGTTTATCGCATAGAACTTGTACGAGAATTAGTTTGCTTTGACAGTGTCCAACGCCATGCCGTGAAAGGGGGCTATAAAGGCACTTGTTGGGTGGCTATGAAACGTATGGAGGGACATGGATAGACAAGATGGGATTGTCCTCCTAATTTATAGATTAGGATTGGTGTCTCTAGGCCACTTGGAGAGTTGAAACTGTTAAATGCGTGGCCACGCTCGGATGGATTGACCGAACAATCATCTGGTGTACAGTTTAGCTCAGAGTCCAAGAAAGCCTGAAATAGACATAGGGGTGACTTGACACTTACCTTATGTTCAGGCGAGACATTAAGAGACAAGGGAATTGAAGATGCACATCTAGCTCGTTTGCACACTTGTTTCGGACAAGTGGGAGATTGTTGGAGATACTAGGTGTCCGTCAACAATTGTGCATTGACTTCGTAGAAGTCATGGACCAAATATGAGATTATGATAATCGGATAAATTGGGTGGTTATAATGTCTTGCTAGAGGCCGCTTATAATCTGAGTATTTAGAATATTCTACCAATTTAGTCTGGTCCAATTGGGTCACACAACGGTACCCTAATGGATTAATTTATGGTTAACTGGCATAATTAGATTAGTGCATTAACCTTTCGGGTTAGACCCGAGAACTTGTATTTATACCGTAATCTATAGTAGATTGATAGACGGTCTCGTAATGCGTGCCACACTCGTGCATGTGTGACACATGGCACACAAGTGTGCATGCATTGGCCAACATAAAGGTGGTGTTTGATTGGCCAATTTGTTGGTGCAATTTCATTGGCTTATGGACAATGATTATGTCCATTTAAGCATGCATTTGTGTAGCAACTTTTTGTGCATTAGATGCCTTATTCTTGCTGAAAATTTACAGCAAGAAACATACACACTAAACACACCAAATCACCAAGAAAAGAGAGGAGAGAAAATAGAGTGAAAAACTAGGTTTTTCCTCCATTGTTCTCAAGCTTAGAGCTTGATTCCTACACACAAGTTCACTCATCCTTTTACGGTTCTAGTAAACCAAGAGAGGAGTAATCCAAGGGTACTAGTGGACTTCAATTAAGGAGCAACATTTGGGGCTCTCGGTTTAATCTCGACAATACCGGTGAAATCACGCTACGAGGGTATAACTTCTAACTTGAGCTTGTTTACATATGATTCGATCTTGTTTTGTGTCTAATTTATTCCGCCTTAGTATTAGACACACCTTCAGGTTGGCTGCAAAGGGGAGGCTAACTACATTGGACAGGCTACAGAGGTTTGGTATTACTGATAACATACGATGTGTGCTGTGTCATGATGGGGATGAGGATGCAAAACATCTGTTATTCGAGTGCGTCTTTAGTCGGAAGGTGCTACACCAGGTATGCAGTTTTTTGAATATTCAAGCTACGATGGATTGGAAGATGCTGTACAAAATGAGGAGGGTTTCGAGATTCCAGCGCCAAATTTATTTCGCCTTTTTTGTAGGTTTGATCTATAATATATGGTATTGTAGGAATGATTGTAGGATCAATGGTCGTTTAACGAGACCGGAGATCGTTTTTAAGAGGTTACGTGAAGAGATTAGAGGTCGTATGTATAGAATAGTCACTAATATCAATCATAGTGATAGTGATTGGTTTAGAAGCTTGTATAGCTCGGTATAGGAAATGTGGTGAATGTTTGGTTGTAAAGGTGACGGTTTTTGAATTAATAATATTTACCTTCTACCAAAAAAAATTAAAGTTATACTAGCTGATTCCAACGGACTAATTTAAGGAAAGCGTGTTGAGTTGTACACGTTTTCCAGCGTTTCCAGCTAGTCTGTGGGAAACGCGTCTGCGTTTCCTGTGAGTTTCCAGGAACCTTCAAAGCCTGCATTTTCTTCTACGTTTCCAGTTAGACAGTAGGAAACGTGTCTGCGTTTCCTGCCAGATAGTGAGAAACGTGCCTGCGTTTCTACTGTGGTTCCATTCAGATGGTCGGAATCGTGCCCTAGAAGGCTTTGTTATTGCTGTGTTTCCAATGCTCCCGCACCATGTGCTCTCCAAGGCCTCGTTTCCATTGTGTTCCCACTGCTCCCGCATCAAGTGTCTATGTGGTCGCCATTGTATATGATTGCCTTCTGTTGAGGAGAAAATGATGTAAAGACTCGTAAAGAGTGTCTGTGCTTCTGCTCCTGTATCGTATATTAAATGCTTAATACAAGTGTATGGCGGACTGTAGGTGACGCCTTAACCCAAGTATGGGACGTACTTGGAGGTGTATTTGGGCCAGGATGAATTAGGAATCCAAAAGTAGGTCCAAAACGAGAAAAATCAGGGAAAAACCAAGGCTGCAAACCGCATAGCCTTATGCGGTTTGCAGGGTGAACCGCATAAGCCTATGCGGTTTCCACTGCTGGCTGGGAAGGCTGTATAAAACATGAAGACCGTAGCTTGCCTCCTCATAACTCATTTTCGGTTTCTTGCTCCTAAAAACACTAAAATTCGATTTCTCAACCGATTTTGCTCGTTTTTCTTGCGTTGCCTTGCTATGGAAACAGGTAATGCTCCATTTTAACTTAATCAGAATTTCAAAGAGAAAGTGCAAGAACAAAGACAACAATTACCAAATAGGATGATCAAACAACGTATCCGAGTCGGGAATTCAAAGTACAAGATGCAAAATTATTTTAACCCTATGTTTTGGAGAGAAAGTAGTTTAGAGAGTCTAGGAAATGCTGTAAAAAACTTAGACGAAAATATCATGTAAAACCCCTTCAAATAGACGATTTAATTTAAGCATACGAGGAGTCGGAGCCTGTCCTAGGGCCATGGGACAAGCATCCCGACCGGGACACCCAAGCAAGCCCATCCCTCAGCTACGGGAAGGCTGTCCTGTAGAGTTCAGCTTTTTCTTGTTTTTCGGCACTTCTTGTACTTAGCTTTATTTGCAATATTTGTCGTCCCAAGGCATAGGGACGAGGCCTAAGAGTAGGGACGAGACCTAGGATGATTATGTGAGCTTCAAATCCCATCCCATGGTCCCGGGACACCTTCAATCATCGAGACATGGCTTGTACGCAACCGAAACGGCATGAAACCAACTCGAAACACTTCAAAACTTCACGAAACTTTATGAAACTTCACGAAACTTCCCGACAAGCATCCTAAACTCCAAATTAGCGCGTTTACCTACAAAATAGACATAAAAACGCAGCAGGGCCAAAACGGAGAGAAATAGGAAGCGAAATGCAAGTAAAGGCACGGGAAACGCAAAGAAAAGCTCGTGAACAAGGGGGCTATAAGCATATAAATATAGGACACATCATGTATGCTTATATTATATGTGATTTTATGTGTGGTGATCAAAGGAGAATGCGAGTTCCACGTCGAGGACACGATTTACATTGAAGAAGAGGAGGCTAATTGATTCCTTGCATTGAAAAGGTAACTAGGTGTAGCCCTAGCTATATTTCGACATGTATGAGGCCCTAGATGTTGAATAGGTTGTTGTATTTGATTGTGTTATCATAAAAGTTGTGAACTATGGCTTGTGATGATGTTTCCTGATTGTTTGTGGTGAATTTTGGTGTCGGTCTCATACTATTGAGTCTAGAAGCATATCTAGGTTGTTTTACTATTTGTTTGATATTTGTTATGATAGTTTGAGGCTAAAAGATGGTATCTTGAGATGGGTAATGGTTTGAGTATGATTTCATAAACTTTTCATTGGTGTTACTCCGTATTTAACTTGTTATTGCATTGAGATTATAATTCATGTTGAGATTGGCTTGAGATTGTGTTGTATTGACATTGTTAAGCTAAAGGTTGTTGTGTTGACATTGATTGTGGTTGGTTGTGGTATGCTTGAGTTGAGTGTGCGTACGTGTACTGTTGGACACGTGCGTGAGGAGATACGACGTCTTTTGTAGGACGTATGCCACCTGTCGTGGGTTCTCATCCATTTTGTAGTGGCTCTGAGACTATGGTTTGATAGCCGTTTTATAGCGATTTTGTATGTCGACACTCTTTTGTAGGGGTTGGCTTGGCCAAGTTTAGACAATTGTATTAAGGCATTTTGTAGTGTCGCCATAGAGTTGGATCTTTCGAAGGGTCCGGGGTGTTTTGTAGCGCCCAGTACTCCGTGCTTTCTCTTGCGATCGTTGTTGGTTGATTGACTGTCACTTTGTTGATGACAGCTTCATATTGTATATTGATTGTTGTACTTTGTTGATGTTGATTGTGACTTGTTCTACTCTGATCATAGGCCGTAGGCTAGGTAAGGTACTTGTTGAGTTGTTGGTTGAGTTTGTCGTCTTGAAATATGACTGTGGAGTACCTAGTTACTCCCCACTGACTGTGGCTGTTGCATGTTTTTGCGGCAGGTATGCGCGGGGATGGGTTTGTATGAGAAGTCGTGAGGATTGTCGACCCCGTAGCTAGCTTTTGATGAGAACTTGGATTAGACTTGTTTGGATTTAGACTTGTTATCGCCTTTTATACTTTTACGTTTGGTTTTGGATTGTATGGGGTATTTACTCCCCGATGCTAGGCCTCAAGGCCTATCTTTTATTGTTTGTTTAATTGTTAGTGAGTGATGACTTGGATTACACGGTGATTCCGCCACCGTGGTTTCTTTTATTTCATTTTCTTTCATAAAACCTTTTTAAAACGTATTTTGCTTCATTTAAATAATCCGGGTTGTTACATTAGTTTTTCTTGGGAAGTTTCTTAGGGGAGGTTGAAAATGTGTATTATATTTTTTTTGTTAATGATGTTTTTTATATAATCCCTATCAACCACTCGGTTCTTTTCCTTTGCATATGACATTTGCATTAAAGATTTTTTTTTTTTTAAATTCGAAAAGTAAATATAAGTAGATTATATAATTTGAATAATGCATGTACACTAAAACTAAAGTCATAAAAAAAATTTACCAGATAAAATGAATATAAAAATCAGAAATCAAATTAAGTGGATAATTCTCTTAACAAATACTTGCCAAAAAATTAAATGAGAAAAAAAAAATGAGTGATATTATGGAAAATGGGAAGAAACGAGTGATTAGGACAGTTTACCGCATGATCCATCTTAAGCTTAAGATGGGTCAAATCTTACCCACTTTAACTTATTTTAAAAAATTGTTTTAACCTCATTCTTATTGAGTTATATAATCTACCTAAAGATGATTTGTAATTATTTTTATCAAACTTTTTATTTCTATCCTTTTTCGCCAACTCAGCTGGAAAATAATAAGTTAGTTACTAATATTCTAGTGTAATTTCGCTAGGACTTGTATAGTTTGAACATAGGATTCTTGAATCATGTTTTTCTTAAGTTAAAGGACACAAAACCCTAGAGTTTATAATATTATAAATTCTCTAAACACGAATAACGTTAATTATGGAACATTTGGAAATCATGGATAAGTACTACTTGTTCACATTGACAGGTTTTGACTAAGTCATTATAATTTTCCTCGACATTGACCAAAGTTAATGGTTGACCTATAGTCAAATGTTGACTCAAGTCAAAGTTAAGTACTTTCTTAAATAAGCTACTTAGAAATAAGCTGTTAATTTAAAATACCGTAAATGCTTATTTAAGCTATATCCTAAAAGATCACTATTTTATATTAAAATATACTAGTCTGGACCTCTTCGATGTTTGTGACCTTTAAAACCCTTGCGTCCTTCAATCATAAGAGGAAATCTTAAACTTATGTCATTAGCTTTTAACTAGCCAAGATGTTGACTTGTGCCGTTTGGATTCAGTCATCGTGGGTGAAAATCATAAAGCCCATGATGCATAACTTCAGCTAGGATACTTGGCAATGCCACGTATTCCTATCAAACAATTTGGGCTCTAGGAACATACCCTCTTTGTTTGGGACCTCTGAGATCCCATGTCATCTTAAATCTTCATTAAAGATTCCTCTTGAGCCTTGTTTGTTTGTGCACTCTTATGCAATGGTCAAGTGATCATCCTAACGAGGGATAGCTCCGAAAGGTACCCAGCTCGTAAGCTGAGTATGCTAGGGAGTCATTGCATAAGGAGTAACTAAACAACAAGCTTTTGGGAAGGTTGTCATTAGGTAGTAGTCAGCTGAATATTGCTGAGGACCACGTGGGACCTAAGAGGGTGAAGCGAGAATATGCGCATATATAGATAGGAGTAGATAATCAGTTGTGCTACTTAATGGTATCTTGGCTCGTAATTTTGTCGTCGCTCTGTGATTGTGATTATTGTGATATATTGGCACAACCTTGTGGTAAGGACATGCCTTAAGTGGCCACTGAAACCGTTATTAGTTGTTCATTGCTCTTTCAGTACTTTGATCATTTGCCTGACCATGTGTTGTGTTCTGTCACATTTAGAACTAAGGGTGAGATGTAAACCTCCTGGTATTGTTGTGATTGACGGGATTGGTGTATTTCACTTATATGAAGTGATAATGGTAAGCTTTATATGAGTGAAATCCATAGTAGTCACGTTTCGTGCTTGTTTGCAAAACCAATAATTTTTTCTTTCCAAATAATGGCTTCAATTTTTTTGTTATGATATCTTCATGATAAAGAGTTTATTATGAATATTGGTAATCGATATAGAAAGGTGTTCAAAGGACTTATGGACGTATAAGTTACCTAGATTCGTAAATACTTGTTATGATAAGACTGAGAATTATAAGAATCATACAATTTAAACCTTATCTTAGTACTTACTCTCGTGAATATTGTCATGTTGTTCTTCCATCGTACTCATATTGTTTCATATTCTCAGATTCATGTTTGTTCAACTCATGTGAGTCATGCCTCAATTCATCTCATTGTTTCATGTTATATTTGTCGTTCATGCCTACGTTTAATCTCAAGAGTTCATGTCATCTTATTTATGCCAGGCCCTTGTGTTTTATTATTGTTATGCCTACTTGTGGATTTATACTCATGCATCATTTAGCATTATAGTATCATGCTAGGAGCACTTGCATCCGACTTATTAATACAACCATATATGCAATGAATCCTAATACTACATTAGAAAATATTTTGGTATACTTGATTATTGTTCGGTCTAATGTGCGTACCTCCTTAGGTACTTACTGATGTTGATGATGTTGGCTTACTTGTTTTGGGGCTATGATTATGTTTTGGGAGAGAGTTTTGTAATGAAATTGTTTTGTAGTAATGTAGGATTTAAACTTGTTTCACTTTTGTTCAGTTGACTTATTGAAGCTAGGTATTTCTCAAGACATGTTTTTATAGACTGTAACACTTGGTTACTTTGTCCTTCGGAAAGGTTGTGTCCTATAATTTAAATAAGACTTTCGCTAAATTCTCTTTATAGTCATATATTATAACCGGGTTATTACAAGGTAAGTGAGTAAATGTACAATGTCTGAACTAATGTTGGGTTGATAGAATAATTTCCTATCACGATTGGAGTACATCAAGGATCTGCCCTTTTGTCCGTTCCTATTTGCCATAATTATAAACGAATTGTGTGGAACCCGGGATCGGACCCAACTCGGCGTCTTGCTTAAGGGCGGATTTTAAAGTTAAAAAAGATTAAGTTGGAAAAACCTTTAAGAACTGTTATGGAGTCGCCACCTATTTATCGCGGAAAATAGGAACCTGCTACCATGTTCTAAGTTAAAAACATGTCCTAGATTTTGGAGCACGCCGACACCCCTAGATTTAAGGCTTGTGAAACCAGATTGGATTCGGGGTGAGGGTACTTTAGAAAAAGAGTTAATTCAAATAATGATTTATGAAAACCTTTTAGAAAAGCCTATGTAAAAATAGCCTCTACTGACCTAGAACAATCCTTGTAAGATGATATTTGAGCTAATGTTATCGCTACGTACAAGTGCGATAAGTTTGTAAAAGAATGCAGAATCTGCAGATGCAAAAGATTGATTAAAACCCTCGCTTTAGCATGTTTAACTTGTTAACGAATACGGTTCAGTTAAAGGTCGAATTCATTGTTTAAGTTGATTTAATGCAAAAGAAAAGGGTGCAAGATGCATGCAAATAAAATAAAGTTCAATTGTCCATTGGTTTATTTTATAAGGTCGGTTGCTTATGCGACTTTGGCGTGTCATCGGATATGGAGTGTACCCGAAGTAAATAGAACACTTGGAGTGCAAGCGTGCTGGGTGCCAAAGCCGGGGGGGGGCGCTAAAGTGTAGACCCCTTTGTTAGTCCATAGAAAATAAGAAAAAGCTTTGATCCAAGTGGATCGGTACCTACCTTGTCCTGACGCTTCAGATCTGGGCAGAGCTTCGTTTCTTGAACTTAAAAGGAGGATGAATTCAACACGGGATGGTGTGTTGAACTCAAGGATTTGAGTGCGTGAGGCTTTTGAGGGTGTTTAGAAGTGTGTAAGATGTGAAATCTGATGATAAATTGTGTCTTATGAGGTCGGGTATAGGGCTCTATATATACTAAAAACCTCGGAGAAATTAGGAAAGCAGGGAATAAAAACAAGCCGAGGAACCGCATAGGCTTATGCGGTTGCCAGGGCAAACCGCATAAGCTTATGCGGTTTCCCCTCCAACCGCATAAAATTTGTGCGGTTTGGAGGTGTGGTTCTAGGCCTAATTTCCTAGTTTCGGTTTGACGAAATCTTTGAAAGATTACGTGATAATTTGGACGTGTGGCTCAAGAAAACAGCTAGGATAATCCTGAGATATTTTGTGGTGTTCAGGGCTTTGGAGTGCGGGCCAAAGGCTGGGTTTGGGCTCGGTTTTGGGCCCGAGACCCGGAAAAATGTAAAAGGTGTATTTCGTTGCATTTTGTGGAATAAGGTAAGACGTGAAGTTGTATTTTGTGTAAGAGGGGGCTAAATAGCGGTTTTAGCTACCGGGCCTAAATTTAGGAATTTAGGAATGCTGAATTAGACCTTGTTAATGTAAAAGGACTAATTGTAGTGCGAATGCGAAGCTCATGCCAAATGAAGCAGGACAGGGACCTAGCTAGACTCCAAATGGACAAAATGAACGTTTATTTAAAGCGATGTGAAGCGACCTTATACATTTTAACATTTCAAACGACTCAAAATGAATTCGACATTAGTTAGAACCGTATAAGTCAACGTTAAACATGCGTAATAAAAGTCCGTGTTACATCACAGGGTTTTGTTTGGGAGGGTACGGATATGGGTATCCACAGAGCCCCCAGTTTGACTGAGCTCGGACTAGAGCGCTAGTCAAACTCCTTCGACCATATCCGGACCATTACAGTCTCGATACAGTCAGCGGAACGAAGCATGTGTCCATGGGTGAGACGAGGACTTCGAACCGGGCTAAACGGGGAGGGGCGTGCGCATTTTAAGGACTTGGCGGTCCGTGCATGCTATAAGGGCCTGCCGGCCTGTTGAATGTCTTCGTCGTGCTTGTTGTCGTTTGTTGGTGCCTTTGCGTGTGCTTGTAATGTCTTCGTATTGCATGTGTTGGATGTAAAAGGGCTAGAGTGCAGGGTGCATATGCTTGTAAGATGTTTGTGTAAGTGCTAGTGTAGGCCTCGTGAAAGAGCGTCTGTGTAATGCTTGTGTTTGAACTCGCCGAGGAGCGTCTATGTAGAGTGAAATGCTTGGAGTTAGGTGTATATCGCAGAGTGCATGTGCTTAGGCTCGCCGAGGAGTGTCTATGTAGTTGTGGTTGCGTATGGTTGCCTTCCGTTGAGGAGAAAATGATGTAATGCTCGTGAAGAGCGTTCGTGCTTCTGCTTCTGTACCGTATATTGAATGCTTAATATACGCGTATGGCGGACTGTAGGTGACGCCTTGATCCAAGCATGGGACGTATTTGGAGTTACATTAGAGTTAGGATGAATTAGGAATCGAAAAGTAGGCGTAAAACGAGAAAAACCCGAGAAAAACCAGGGGCATGAACCGCATAGCCTTATGCGGTTCGTTGGGCAAACCGCATAAGGTTATGCGGTTTCCTGATGAGGATAAAGTCGTGTCTCCTCAATCAAAATAACCTAAGGTCAACTAACTGGGTAGTTAGTGGCAGTAGGGTCGAGATCCACAGAGAGATGGAGTAGTCAAAGGTATGCTCAGCTAAGAAAAGTCAATCTCAAGGTATGAAAAGTCGGTGTTTTAAAGAACTAAACTAAAGGCAATGAAAGCAAAGAGGATAGAATATGAATGAGAAGGAGATTAGGGCATTCGGGGTCATATGATATCGATTCAAGAACTAACTCAAAAGGGATTATCAATCAATTGAAATCATGCAAGTGATTAGGTTTAGGAAAACGCTCTCTCGAGTCAATTTTAACCTTAAGCAAATTTAGCGGGCTCTCGCTACTTACTAAATTCAACTTATCAATTACGCGTGAGTCTAGTTTCAATTCGGCTTTCGATCTTAAACTGAAACAACCTAAATTCAATTCAATAAAGGCGTCCCTAAATTCAATTGATAATGAAACGCGTAGGAAGAAATCAACTTGCACAAATTCAATCGATTAAAGCAATTAAAACATGTTCTTGAACCAATTCACAATCACCCTAAACCCTAATGAAGTAATTAGCTATGCATGGATGAAATTAAAGCAAAACAATTATAAAGAGAAGACATAAAGAAAGAATAACAATTGAAATTAAACCTTGAATTAATCTTGAATCGGAGTAGAAAGATCGAGTCTTGCAATTGAAATTAAATCTAAGTCTAGAGTTTTTAGAGTTTAAAAGTAGAGAAAACTAAGTTCTAATTCTAAGCAGTAAAATATAATGTAAAGCCTCCTCAAAACCCTAACTTCCAATTGTATTTATAGTGTAACACCCCGACTTTTTCCCTTTTATTTAAATAATTCATTTCGTTAAATTCGTATTTCATTTCTCTTGATTTTGTTATTTTTGGCTCGAGAAATAAGCGAAATCGTAGTCGGGACTTAAAAACGATGCCATTTCCTCATACGAACTCCGAATCAGGCGATTCAAAATTTAAACTGCGTATTTTTCGACGCCGCCGCAACTGCCAAATTTTCAACTTGAACCGATCGGTTCAGGTCCGAACCGATCGGTTTAGGGGGTGGAACCGATCGGTTCAGTGTGAACCGATAGGTTCTTAGCACGTCAGAAGTTTCCAGCAACTTTAAGCCTTGATTCAACTATCCGGAACCTATAGGTTTGCTCGGAACCTATAGGTTTGACGTCCCATCTTGTCGTATGACTTCCGAATCGACTCTCGGGCTTCGTCTTGACTTCACGATACTTGATAATGCTCCATTTGACTCAGGTTTTAGCTCAGGACCGCCAAAACCTGCGAATTACACACGAGGAACGATAAAGATCGCAATATAAAGCAAATAGCTACTAAAGCGATAATGTAATCGAGCAAATGTGAGCTAAATGCAACTAACACGGGGCATAAAAGCTATATAAATGACATGTATCAAACTCCCCAAACCAAACCTTTGCTTGACCTCAAGCAACCAGCCTCGGAGAAAATCAAAGTATCCAAATTAATCACGCCGGCATCTCAAAGTTGACGACCCATACACATGAACCTACAACCATAGTCTATTTCACCGAGAATAGAGCACAAGTCCCAACCATTCACACCAACGTCGCATTACTAGCTTCTCACGCTTTCGCAAAAATAAACTAACGATAATTGGATTCAAGCAAGGCCATCCGCACATACCACTTTCCATTCAACCATTTCTTTCCACTTCATTCCATTTTTTCTTTTCTTTTCTCTGTTTTTTTGCAAATGTGGAGCATCCTCGTATGTAATACCGTTTAGCTTGACGTTCACTCGGTAAAAATCGCGCTCGGGTACACATATTTCCTTAAGGGTTACATTATTGCTCATACTCCTGGTCGCAACCAAATTCATGGCCACTGTGGTTACTCAAATCAATGAGTCCCCTCCGAGAGCATCGAAGCATTGCTCCAAACATTATAACATCCATCCAAATCAAACCACATTCCAACTTTCCAACACATTCCACAAGCCAATGCCTCGCAAGAATACCAATATCGAAAGTAAAAGGAGCAGCGATAAGAATTAAGCAAATGAGTGGGCTAGTGTTTGAGGCTCACAATCTATTAATAGGAAACAAACATACGATTGCAAGCTACGACGATGGATTTTCAACTCGGAGATGCCAAAGATCAAAATAAAGACACTAATCAATTCACCAAACTTGGCAATTCAAGCCGAAAAAGGTTTGGAACATTCAAAAATTTCAATTTTTTTGGATTTTTTAATAAAGCACACAAAAAGGAAAATGCAAATAAATAAGCGTGTAAGAGCTTTCCTCCCCCAAACCAGAATCACACATTGTCCTCAATGTGGAAAGCAAAGACAACCACAAGCAGAGAAGGACAAATAAAAGAGGGGGTAGGGAAATGAAAGCGAGGAAATGAGGGAAAAAGGGGTAAAGAAAGCTCACATGCTCGTGAAGGAGCTCCCCCAAACCGAAGTGAAGCGTGGAGTGCGGCTTATGATCCACAAATTTGCATCCAATTGATCCGGTGTAAAGTACTTCGGAGTAGCATGCGAGAAAAAGTAAGGCCGACAGCAGTGGAGGCCGAGCAAGGCCTCGTCAAGGCCTGTTCTCAAGAATACTAAGGACAAAAGTCCTTGAATACCTGCATGCTAAAACAGATAATAATCCCTCATCCTCACGCGCTCAACAAAAAGTCTAAAACAATGTCATCAAAAGCAAACAAACCAAAGCAAAGTACAACAAATTACAAAAAGTCATCGGGTTGCCTCCCGGATAGCGCTGGTTTATAATGGTCCCGCACGACCGTCGTCAAAACGCATCATCAAGTCAAATTTGGCCAAGGACGTTGGCCACTTGCAGCAGCTTCACTTGGCGAAATAGCATCCGTTCGCCAAAGAACTCGATCTCCACGAGGAAGAGCAGCGTAGTCCATCACGCAAGGTATGCCGTCACGAAATGGCTCTCCAAAACAGCTCCGTGCGCCACGCACCTCAGACCGTGGATCTCCTCCTCCATCTCCAGGATCGTAAACGTTCGCCTTGGTGAGCTTCCGTTCCCCCAGACCAGGATCGGGGCCATGCTGCGTAAAACCTGCACAAGTCACAGCAGAAGAAACAACCTCCAAAGGGTCTCCAGTAGAGTGAGACGGAGGGGCAGGGTTAATCGCAAAAACAGGCTCAGGCTGCATAGGGGCGCGGGGGACGCTAGACTTAGTGTAGGTAAGCTTTTCCCCTCCCACCGAGAACGTAAGGGTCTTATTCCCCACATCGATTACAGCTCCCGGAGTATGCAGGAAAGGTCTCCCTAGAATGATCGGAATGTGAGGGTCCTCGGGTATGTCTAAGACCACAAAGTCGACGGGTATATAGAACTTCCCTATCTTAACCGGGACGTCCTCCAGGATACCTAAGGGTCTTTGTACGGTCCGGTCAGCCATCTGTAAGGTCATAGAGGTAACTCCTAACTTAGTCATATTAAGTTTCTTGCAAATGGAGTAGGGAATGACACTCACACTAGCCCCCAAGTCACATAAAGCATTTTGAACCACATACTTCCCTATAGAGCAAGGGATAGAAAAGGTCCCGGGGTCACTCAGCTTCGGAGGAGAACTACCCTGCAAAAGAGCACTACCCTCCCCCACAAAAGACACGGTCTCGGTCGCATTAATGGTACGCTTCTTAGATATGACCTCTTTGAGAAACTTAGCATACGCAGGAATCTGCTTAACCAGATCGATAAATGGAAGATTTACCTGCAAAGATTTGAGAATCTCAAAGAACCGATCGAGCTTGGGGTCCACGGTAGCCGGTCGTACACGACCCGGAAAAGGTAGCCTGATCTGAATCGGCGGTGTCGTGTTCTCAACATCATCATCCACAGTCTGCGGACGCGGGGTCGGCCTCTGGTCACTCGGCCTGGCCGTGTGATCTTTCCCGTTCGTCGCCTCTTCCTCCGCTTGCTTCGGGCTATCATAAACTGTACCACTACGCAAAGTAATAGCACATGCAGTATCATGAGGAGGGTTAGGAGGATTACCTTGGGGTGGCAGGGTACCCTGTTGACGAGACGCTTGCGAAGCGGCCAATTGAGCCACTTGGTTCTCGAGCATTTTAATCGCTGCGTCCTTGGCTTGCTCATTCTTCTGCATCTGCTGCATCATGATCTCGTGTGACTTGGCCATCTGCAGCATCATGGCCTTCAATTCACTCACACGAATCAACAACGGAGCGGGAGCGAGGTTGAGCGGTGGTGGGACATATTGGGGTCTTTGGTAGTTGGGAGGGGATGGTTGGAAATTTTTATGTGGAGGGATGTAGGGTAGATTTTGTGGTGGTTGGGTGGTTGGGTTTAGGACATTACAGTTCACGATCTGAAAGGAGTGATCGATCATAACCAGTGGTTTTGGTATGGCGGAGTTACGGTTGTAGGATTGATATGCGAAAACACTCCTGGGGCACTGACATACCAGTAGTATAACCCAAGTCGTGCCCTGTGACAGCATTCACATGAGCACTAGAGGAACCACCACCCTGCATCCTGCTAATCTGCGCAGTCAGCGCAGCAACCTGATCAGTGAGTGCACTAATAGTCCCCTTATCACGGTCGTCATGTGCGGACCGTGAATTCCTCGCTGACTTACCAAAGCGAGAAGAGTGAACGGCCATCTCCTCTATCAAACCCCAAGCTTTGTCGTCGTCGACGTTATTAGCGAAACGTCCCTCTGCAGCTGAGTCAAGTATAGCCCGGCTCTCGGCATACAACCCGTTGTAGAATGTCATGATCACCAACCATTCGTTCAACCCGTGGTGAGGACAATCCCTTATGAGCTTCTTGTACCGCCTCCCATGCTTGACAAGTGACTCATCAAGCGTTTGTTTGAAGCCTTGGATTTAACCGCATCCGATTAGTACGCTCGGGAGGGTAAAACTTTGAGTAGAAGGCAAGAGCTAACCCATTCCAATCAGTGATCCCCGCAATCTCCTTGTCGAGGTCCGTGATGCATTCACGGGATCGCTGCTTCAATGAGAACGGAACAAAGATTTCTTATCCGGTTTTGTGTGATCGGCCGCTTAATCGTAGAAACGATGGTCGGTAAACACTTGCATATGCCTACCGGGATCCTCAGTTGGGTAACCACCGAATTGATTCCGCTCCACCAAGTTTAGGAAGGCGGGGCGGATCTCAAAATTGCCCTGCAGCGTAGCGGGCATCGTGAATCCAGCCGGAATGGATTCCGGTGTAGGCACCGAGTGACTAGAAAGTTTAGGCATAGTCACTGGCGGTGGAGATAATGGAGATAGTGGAGGTGTGTCCTCTTCGTAGGACGATTGCGTTGCACTGGACGACGCTTCCTCGATATTAAGATCAACGATTTGAATTGCTTGCTTGCGTAACCTATGTAACGCTCGTTCCGGCTCAGGTTCAAATGGGACAAGAGTCCGGGGTGACCTGTGCATAAACAAAACTACAAGCAAATGATAAGAAACGGTCTCAAGGAACTAGGTTCCTTGAGACAAGAGAAAAACCTAACTAAAAACTAAGCAAAAGCAACAACTAGCTAACCGTCTCCCCGGCAACGGCGCCAAAATTGATGAGGATAAAGTCGTGTCTCCTCAATCAAAATAACCTAAGGTCAACTAACTGGGTAGTTAGTGGCAGTAGGGTCGAGATCCACAGAGAGATGGAGTAGTCAAAGGTATGCTCAGCTAAGAAAAGTCAATCTCAAGGTATGAAAAGTCGGTGTTTTAAAGAACTAAACTAAAGGCAATGAAAGCAAAGAGGATAGAATATGAATGAGAAGGAGATTAGGGCATTCGGGGTCATATGATATCGATTCAAGAACTAACTCAAAAGGGATTATCAATCAATTGAAATCATGCAAGTGATTAGGTTTAGGAAAACGCTCTCTCGAGTCAATTTTAACCTTAAGCAAATTTAGCGGGCTCTCGCTACTTACTAAATTCAACTTATCAATTACGCGTGAGTCTAGTTTCAATTCGGCTTTCGATCTTAAACTGAAACAACCTAAATTCAATTCAATAAAGGCGTCCCTAAATTCAATTGATAATGAAACGCGTAGGAAGAAATCAACTTGCACAAATTCAATCGATTAAAGCAATTAAAACATGTTCTTGAACCAATTCACAATCACCCTAAACCCTAATGAAGTAATTAGCTATGCATGGATGAAATTAAAGCAAAACAATTATAAAGAGAAGACATAAAGAAAGAATAACAATTGAAATTAAACCTTGAATTAATCTTGAATCGGAGTAGAAAGATCGAGTCTTGCAATTGAAATTAAATCTAAGTCTAGAGTTTTTAGAGTTTAAAAGGAGAGAAAACTAAGTTCTAATTCTAAGCAGTAAAATATAATGTAAAGCCTACTCAAAACCCTAACTTCCAATTGTATTTATAGTGTAACACCCCGACTTTTTCCCTTTTATTTAAATAATTCATTTCGTTAAATTCGTATTTCATTTCTCTTGATTTTGTTATTTTTGGCTCGAGAAATAAGCGAAATCGTAGTCGGGACTTAAAAACGATGCCATTTCCTCATACGAACTCCGAATCAGGCGATTCAAAAGGCTAAACTGCGTATTTTTTCGACGCCGTCGCAACTGCCAAATTTTCAACTTGAACCGATCGGTTCAGGTCCGAACCGATCGGTTTAGGGGGTGGAACCGATCGGTTCAGTGTGAACCGATAGTTTCTTAGCACGTCAGAAGTTTCCAGCAACTTTAAGCCTTGATTCAACTATCCGGAACCTATAGGTTTGCTCGGAACCTATAGGTTTGACGTCCCATCTTGTCGTATGACTTCCGAATCGACTCTCGGGCTTCGTCTTGACTTCACGATACTTGATAATGCTCCATTTGACTCAGGTTTTAGCTCAGGACCGCCAAAACCTGCGAAATACACACGAGGAACGACAGTATCGCAATATAAAGCAAATAGCTACTAAAACGATAATGTAATCGAGCAAATGTGAGCTAAATGCAACTAACACGGGGGCATAAAAGCTATATAAATGACATGTATCAAACTCCCCCAAACCAAACCTTTGCTTGTCCTCAAGCAAACAGCGTCGGAGAAAATCAAAGTATCCAAATTAATCACGCCGGCATCTCAAAGTTGACGACCCATACACATGAACCTACAACCATAGTCTATTTCACCGAGAATAGAGCACAAGTCCCAACCATTCACACCAACGTCGCATTACTAGCTTCTCACGCTTTCGCAAAAATAAACTAACGATAATTGGATTCAAGCAAGGCCATCCGCACATACCACTTTCCATTCAACCATTTCTTTCCACTTCATTCGTGAACCGATCGGTTCCTAGCACGTCAGAAGTTTCCAGCAACTTTAAGCCTTGATTCAACTATCCGGAACCTATAGGTTTGCTCGGAACCTATAGGTTTGACGTCCCATCTTGTCGTATGACTTCCGAATCGACTCTCGGGCTTCGTCTTGACTTCACGATACTTGATAATGCTCCATTTGACTCAGGTTTTAGCTCAGGACCGCCAAAACCTGCGAAATACACATGAGGAACGACAGTATCGCAATATAAAGCAAATAGCTACTAAAACGATAATGTAATCGAGCAAATGTGAGCTAAATGCAACTAACACGGGGGCATAAAAGCTATATAAATGACATGTATCATTTCCCTAGTTGGCTGCTGGGGGCTTATATAACACGAGCAAACCGTGAGCATGCCACATTATATCATTTCGGTTTTGCAACTCAAAAAACGTCATTTTTCGATTTCTCAACCGATTTTGCTCGTTTTTCTTGCGTTGCCTTGCTATGGAACGAGGTAATGCTCCATTTTAACTTGCTTTTACGTTATTTGTTGTTGTAATTAGCTAGTTTTGCCTTGAAATGTTGAAAAGACGGGTTTTGAATGAAAACCCGAGTTTTGCTTGAAATTTGCCGTTTGAATGCTTGAAATTGACGTCATTGTGTTGCATTATGCCATGTGAACGTGTATGTGTGAATTGATCGTGATTTAGACCGTCTTTGTGTGAAAAACGTCCAAATTAGGTCTCGGGCCCGAAAACGAACCCGGATTTTCCGACCCGGAATTTCAATTAAACTTCGGTGTAGGATGCCCATAGTGAGTATAGCATGCCTATAACGTTAGTTTTGCGAAAAAGTCGAGTTAAGGCTTTCAAATCGCCGTCTTAAGTCGTAGTTATACGGAGTAATTAAGGCGAATTAGGGGTTTTTGATCGGGGTGACCAGAATGCAATTGCTTGTAATGGGTTGTTGTTGGGGATTATTATGGCGCGTAGAAACCATAAAGTTGTGATTTTGAAATGTAGAGAACGGTTTTTGGCTTAATTGTGAATTAGGCCTAAAATACCCTGTGAAGTGTATAGTGCAATGTGTTAAAAGGAATGTATATGTATTATGTGCATATTATTTGTGTGTATTTGCGTATGTGTATGCCAAGTTGTATACTTGCATGTATTATAGCTGTATGTAATGGTTGTGTTTGGTTGCAGGGGAAGATTCTAGTCGTGTTACGAGGTCGAAATCCCGTAGGAGTGCTAGCTCGAGGACCGAGGGAGCCTCTAGCTCGAGTGGCTTAAGGCGTACTCGTAGTGAGAGGGATGCTGACCCTCGTGATCTGCCCACGAGACGTGGTCAGTCACGAGGTAGGGGCCGTGGGAGAAATGTTCCTGTGCGCGATCCTGAGGAGGAGGAGGCGGATGCGTTTGCTCAGGAGTTTGTGGATGAGCTGGAGGCTGAGATGGATGTTGCTGAGGAGCAGGCTGAGGAGGTCGAGGAGGTCGCGCCTAGGGCGAGTAGCTCTAGGCCGCGAAAATCACGCGCGAACAGGGCTTTCGCTAAGGGCTGGGATGGCCATAACCTTCTACTTGCCCCGGAGAGACACGTTTCCTATCGAGCGACGATGGGTTGGGATAAGGGCCCGATGAGGACTTTCTCGGGCGTCTCGTCCGCAATGTGTGCTTTTGAGGAGAGGCTTCCGCCGAGGGCGCAAGCTTGGGTGTTGCGTAGTGCTTTTGGCCCGTTGGTTGGCCATTGGAGGGAGATTGCGAGGAAGAAGCAGACGGCGAACCTGATGTTGATCAGGGCCTTCTTGGATAGGTATTGGGACACCACGACGACGTTCCATATGCCCGGCTTTGAGGCCGGCATTACCTTGTCTGAGTACGCGGTCATAACGGGGCTGCCGTTTGGGGATCGCGACATGGATTTTGAGTTTGCGCCGTCCGTTGTGGACGAGGTTGTGACTGACGCGGTTGGCGGTGGTTTGGAGGTGATTTGTGAGGGTGCGCCCCCCTATACCTTCAAGACGAGCTATATCTTGGAGTATTTTGAGGGGAAGACCGAGTATGGCCCCTCGGAGTGGAGCGACGAGCAGAATGCTCGTATGTGGTTGTGGTGGTTTGTGAGCGCCGTGTACTTCGGCGACAAGGGTGAGCGGGCATCGACATCGGTCCTTATGCATCTCCTGGATTGGGATGCAATTGGGACGTTTGACTGGGTGACGCCGTCTCTGGGCTTGTGCATTCGTTTCTGCATGGATGCTGTGAGACCGCGGGTCATGGATCGAGGGTCGCGACTGTCCTTAGTCGCGCCTGGCTTCTTGATGGAGGTACGTATTGATTTTGTTTTTGTCTTAGGTGCATTGTTGTTCATTTTTGTTGTCTTTTGTCTTTGTGACGTGTTTTTGTTTCTTGTGTGCAGTCGTGGATTCTTAGCCACTTTCCTTTTCTGCTCCCCCCACATGCTGTGCGGATCGTGAGGGAGTACCCGGCGGTACGTACTTGGGGTACGTGTAACCGTGCTGCATTTAATTGGTCGTATGATGATGTTAGGGATCGTCTGAACCGGATGCGGTTTGATGAGGTTTGTGCTTGAACCATTTTAAATAGAGTGTACTTAAAATGATTGTATTGTATCTGTATTTGTGAGCGTGTTCTGTTTGCTTTGTAGTTCGTGCCATTCCCGTGGGGCCAGTACAGGGATATTCCTGAGGGCATTGGGGCTAGGTTTGCGGTGCGAGAGACCCAGCGCCTATACATAGCGACGCCGTATGGATCGGTTTGGTACCTTGGAGAGCGTTTGGTCTTTCAGGCAGGGTGGCCAGCTCCGGTGGTGCCTAAGGATCCGCCGAGGGTCCTGTTTGAGCGAGGGGTTTCTGCTCAGGATCGTGTGGCGTTGTATGGAGAGGGAGAGTCAGTGAGCCTCCTCTGTCCTGGGGAAGACTATGCCCATTTTGCTCAGTCTCGGCTTGCTTGTGGGCCGATTGAGGTATGTGTGCTACGGTGTTTGGGGGTGCGTAAGGTAATTTTGCGAAAAATTTCCCTGACGTGTGCGTTTTGTTTTTGTTTTGCAGGAGTTTGATCCCGAGATGGCAGAGCAGCCTGATGACTTCCCTACTACTATCGAGTATGATGACTCGGGCGTCCGTCGTACCTTTGTTCTGCCGACGTACTTGCCGGTGATCATCGACGGGCATGGACAGCTGGACGAGCAAGGTGAAGAAGGTATGTACTTGTGTGGTTGTATGTATGTGTATAAGCCCCCAGTTTGATCGAGGTATGAAGTATATCGATGATCAAACTTGTGAGAGTCGGTGTTTGTGTTACCCCCTCCAGTTTGGTTTAATTTGGGTGAAATTAAGGTAAAGTGGGGTTTGACTGCGTTTGTTTTGAAATTTCCCCCCTAAGTTTGACTTAATTTGAGTGAAATTAAGGCAAAATGGAGAAAAGTGTGAACTGTGTTTGTGTTGTGTTTCATAGGTGGCTAAGGAGGCGCATAAGAAGTTATGGCGTATAGCCAACAGGTGGAGGATGGCTTGGGCTGAGCAGACAGCTCAGTTGTGTCAGAGCCGAGCTGAGACGGCTCAGATTCGGCGTGAGTTTGACGAGTATCGGCGCCGTCACCCCGAGTGAATTTGTGTATTTAAAGATTGTATGAACCTTTATGTACATGTCGTTGTAGCTTGAACTTTGAACTTTGTTGTTGTAGCTTGAACTTCCCGGTAAACTTTGTTTGGTGGGCTTGGTTGAAGAAATGATATGATTCCCGAGTGGGATGCGTTGATGTTCATTTTAGATTGTGAAAATGTTTTGCAAAAAGTTCATTTTAAATGCGAAATGAGCTCGTATGAACGCGAAAAATGTTATGCGTTGACTCGTGGTAAGAATCGGAATTGCTAAAGTGAAGCGTGATGTTGATGTATGGGGAACAACGAAAGAATGTCGTAGCCCAAAGTAGGTTGTAGTGTTTTAGGAAAGACGAAATTAGGAAAATTTTGAGAAAAACCAGCCCCTGAAACCGCATTGGCTTATGCGGTTCGTGGGTTAAACCGCATAAGCTTATGCGGTTTGGACAGCAAACCGCATAGAGTCATGCGGTTTGTTGGCTTGGATGTAGCGCTGTATTTCCATATTTCGGACATTGTTTTCCTATATAAGGAGAGGGGGTGCGTGCCATAATATTCATTCACAACTACTCCTCTTCTTTTCTTTTTTTTTTGCTTTAGAATTTTGCTTTCACAAATATATTGGGTATATTTATAAAAGTTTTTTTTTGTGTCCAAGAAAATGGAGGAGCATTTTGATGCTCTTTTGAAGAAGTGGACTTCTTCCTTGAGTTCGGCAATGAAGAAGGCGGTGTATGATGACGGTGCGGGTGTATTTATTGGCTTTCGTCAAATGAAAGTCGATCTAGACTTCCTTGATTCGTGCTTAGATTATTGGGATCCTAGCTTGCATGTGTTTAGGTTTCCCGGGGGAGAGGTGTGCCCTTTGATGGAGGAGTTCTCGGCCATTGCTGGATGGTCGAAACGGACTACTCCTGTGGTCGTGAGGAGTGAGCTTTGTTACAACGGGATGTTGCGAAACTTCCTTGGGATGACAAACGCTCATGCTGCAGGTTTGTTTGAGGGAGGCAAGGTAAACATGCTTCTCTTGTGTCAACGATATATGAATAAGGCTGATACTAGTATTTCGGACCGTTCTAGGCGGAGGGCCCTTGCTTTTTGTTTGGTTCATCGTTATGCTTTTGCGGGGTCCATGCCAGACGGGGTGTTCGGGAACGCGAGGTATGCTCGTGTTGTCGAAGAGATGGAGAGGGGACATGATCCTTCTGCGTTGATCCTAGCGGAGACCATACTGGGCTTAGACGACCGTTATGCTAATCGTCTGAGCTCGTACAGAGGTTGCGCTAGGATTCTCAACGTTTGGCTCATGGAGAGGCTGAGTGTGTATAAAGCTCTTCCCTTTGGAGTGTCCTTCAAGGCGGCGGGGACGACGTCGCGGAAGATGGAATGGGGCGGATCCTCGGGAGCGTTCGCTAAACTACTACCGGTGGTTTGTAAAGGAGAGCACCATTCGTTGAGTGCGTGTCTTGGTGGGGTATTACGGCTGATTCTGGCGCCGTCTATTGCAAATGCGTCTCGTGGGTTGATCTTTGTGCGGGTTTGAACGAGGAGTGTGGATTCATCCTCTTCGCCAAGAGGCAAATCGGGCTTGCTCAAACCATACCCGAGCAGGATACTCAGGTTGGAGGGGTTGTTGTCCTAAACAACCAAACGATTGATGCTTGGATCCGAGGATGGTCGGATCGTGTTACTTGGGCTGTGCCGGAGCATATAGAGTCTAGCCGTGTTACGGACTTCTATACACGGTGGTATCGTTCCAATGATCCTAAGGAACGTGAGAATCAAAGGAGGAGGGAAAAGAATGGGCCAAGGCCCTCCTTGGCGTATGAGGCGGTGCGCGAAAGGAGGGACTATGGTGATCTTTGTACTGTTGGTGCAGGTGTTTCTACTTCGAGACCGGCGCGGGAAAGGCTTGGACCGAAGGTGACCGTTAAAGATCGCCTAGGGCCAAGGATCGAGGAGCCCCCAGTTGAGCAGGATGAGGATCCGATCGAGCCCCCAGGTTTTGAGAGATCTACTCCCGTTCTTAGGTCGAAAGTTGTGGCGGATCGGCCTCTTGAAGATGAAGAGGTCAACCCAAAGCGTCAGAAAAAGACTTGAGTAGTTTGTTTTGTTTTGTTTAGAAAGATTCCCTTATTTAAATACATGTTTTAGATTTGAATAAAGGGCTAAGGAGGCTTGTTCCTAGCTCCTTTCTAAATTGCGAAAAATTCTAAATAAAGTAATAAAATAGAATTAATTTGCTTTTGTCTTGTCTCGTTGTTTTCTCTTGTTTGTTTTTTAAATGTTCTCGACCTTTTTAAGCTTCGAACATTCGCATTAAATCCTCGACCTTTTTAAGCTTTGGATTCGCCTGTTTGACTTGTTCCGTCTTTAAGTCCTCGACCTTTTTAAGCTTTGGACTTGGATTTGTGCTTTGTTTTGTGTTGACTGTGCTCTTGACCTTTTTAAGCTTTGAGCGTGTCTTTTTGTGAGTGCAACGCCCTTGACCTTTTTAAGCTTTGGGCATGCGTGCTAGAAAAGTTCGGTTGTACTTTTGACAAGCTGCCTACGTATCTGCTTTGAATACAGAATCAAACCGGCGTAGTTCGTGTGATTCGGTTGAGCTCTTTGCAAAGCTGCCTACGTATCCACAGTGCGTGGAATCAAACCGAGCGTAGTTCACCCATGCGAGAGTGAGTTTTGTTTTGAAATTTTGCAGAAGCGTTTGTGTTTTAGGGGTAGTATTTCTTGAGTTGATCAAGATTTGTTGGTAATCGGAAGTCCTGACCGTCAAGGTCAGTTAGTTTCACGGCTCCTCCGGGAAGGATTTCCTTGACCAAGTACGGTCCGGCCCAATTGGGTTTGAATTTTCCTCTCGGGTCGACTGGTAATGGTGCTCGGACTGATTTGAGTACTAGGTCGCCCACTTTGATGTTTCGTGGCTTGACCCGTTTGTTGTAGGCGCGTTGTAGGCGAGATTGATACATTCGGTCTGTACTTAGTGAATGTAACCGTCTTTCGTCTAAGAGGATGAGTTGTTCGTATCGTTCGCGTGCCCATTCGGCCTCAGGAATGTCTGCTTCCATGAGAATTCGAAGGGATTGCATCTCGATTTCTGAGTTGGACGGCTTCCATCCCGTAGGTTAGGAAATAGGGTGTCATGCCCGTGGGTGTGCGGATGGTTGTGCGGTATCCCCATAATGCAAATGGGATTTTGTTGGGCGATCGTGGCGGTGTCGATCATCTTTTGAGGATTGATACGACGGTTTTGTTCTTTGCCTCGGCCGCGCCGTTAGTTTCTTGATCGGTAGGGTGATGATTTGTGTCGTTGTATCTTGTATTTGAGGAGGAGTGGTTCCACCTCTCCTTGGAAGTGTGTGCCTTGGTCGGTGATGAATTAAGTGGGGTATGCCGTAACGACAAATGATGTTGTTTTGTATGAATTTCGCAACTTCTTTCGTGCCTAGCGTGCGGTATGATGCGGCCGACCCATTTGGTGAAATAGTCGATGGCCACGAGGATGAAGCGGTGTCCTCCTCGCTCCCACGGGTTGTACTTTGCCAATGACGCCAATTCCCCATGTGGAGAAGGGCCATGGCGAGGTTAAAGCGTATAGTGGTGAAGGAGGTATGTGTTGTGCGTTTGCAAAGATTTGACAATTATGGCAATGTTTGACATATTTTGCTTGATCGGCTTCCATGGTTGTCCAAAGACCATCCTAGCCTTATGATTTGTTTGCACATGGCTCGTATGCGTTCATGTGTGGTCCGTTCGCCATCGTGTACTGGGGACATAATATCGTGTCCCTTTTTGTGATCGACACATAAGAGTAGTGTGCCTTGGGGTGTCTTTTTGAGTAGTTTGCCCATTTCCATCACGAATTGTGATGATAACAGGCGTAGAGCGCGTTTGGCTCGTTTGTCAATGTTTGGTGGGTATTCACCGTTTGTTTTGTAGTTGATGATTGCTTGGTACCAAGGGTCGGTTTGCTCTTCCTCGGTTTCAATGTCACATATGTAGGCGGGTTCGTTCCGTCGTTCCACGACAATGGGGAGCGTTTCCATCCCCGGGGGTATGTTGATTAGTGACGCGAGTTTGGATAACGCGTCGGCGAATTGGTTTTCTTCGCGTGGGAGGTGTATGAATTCTACGTGATAGAATTCGTTTATGAGCTCTTGTATTTTGCTTTGGTATAGTGCCAGGTTTTCATTAAGTATCTTCCATGCTCCGGATATTTGGTTGATTATGAGGGAGGAGTCCCCATAGACTCTTATATTGCGGGCGTTGAGTACAAGCGCTGCTTGGAGGCCGTGCAAGCATGCTTCGTATTCCGCGGCGTTGTTTGTGACGTCAAAGTCCAGTTTGATTGATAAAGGTGTGTGTTCGCCATTCGGGGATATGAGAAGTATTCCTACTCCACATCCTCGATAGTTGGAGGAGCCATCGAAGTATAACTCCCATTGTTCTTGGTTGATGTTGTAGATCCCGTCGTCTGGAAGGGATGTTGTGTCGATGATTGGTTCTTCGTTGATTGCATTTTCGGCTAGGAAATCGGAGACTGCTCGTCCCTTGATTGCTTTGAGAATGCGTGCTTAAGATCGACCGGCTAGGAGCAATGTCCATCTGGCCATTCGTCCGTTAGGAACAGGTTTCTCGAAGAGGTACTTTACGGGGTCCATTTTGGAATAGACCTTCGTTTGGTGTGCTAGCATATAATGACGGAGTTTCTTGGATGACCACACTAAGGCTAGACAACTCTTCTCGACGGGTGAATATCGAGTTTCGTAATCGAGAAATTTCTTGCTTATGTAGTAGATTGCGTGTTCTTCGCCGTTTATTTCTTGAGCGAGCATGGCGCCCATGGCGGTAGGTGTGGTTGTAAGGTATAAGGATAGCGGTAAATCCGCTTGGGGTGGTCGTAGAACTGGTGGGTTGGTTAGCAATTCCTTGACCTTGTCAAATGCTTTTTGACATTCTTCGTCCCATTCAACGTGGTCGGTTTTCTTGAGTTTCTTGAAAACTGGTTCACATATCATGGTGAGTTTGCTAATGAAGCGCGAGATGTATTGGATTTGGCCCAAGAAACTTCGAATTTCGTCGAGGTTCTCCGGGGGTCGCATTTCAAGGATTGCTTTGACTTTTGAGGGGTCGACCTCGATGCCTCTTTGGCTTACTACGTGTCCTAGTAGTTTACCGGATTTAACTCCAAAAGTACATTTTTGGGGGTTGAGGCGCATTTTGTATTCTCGTGGCGAGTGAAGAACTTGCGGAGGTTAGTGATGTGACCACTTCTCTCCTTTGACTTTACGATCATATCGCCGACGTAAACTTCGACTTCTTTGTGCATCATGTCGTGTAAAAGGGTTGTAGCGGCGTTGGTATGTAGCGCCAAAGATTGATTAGGCGAAGGGCATAAGCGTATGTGATATGTCCCCACGGTGTAATGAAGGCCGTTTTGCCATGTCTTCGAGTGACATTTTGATTTGATTGTAGCTTTGCATAGCCAGTCCATGAAGGATAGGAGGGCGTGGTCGGCGGTGTTGTTGACTAGGACGTCCACATGGGGTAATGGAAAGTCATCTTTGGGACTAGCTTTGTTCAAATCGCGAAAGTCAACGCATACTCGAATTTTGCCATTCTTTTTCAGGACTGGGACCATGTTTGAGACCCATTCAGGATACTCGATGACTTGGATGAAACCGGCTTGTAGTTGTTTTTCGATTTCTTCCTTGACCATAAGAGACCATTCGGGACGTAGTCTTCTTAGCTTTTGCTTGATGGGTTTATGCTTAGGGTTTGATGGGGATGCGGTGCTCGGCGATGCTTCGTTCGATGCCGGGCATGTCTTTGTATGACCAAGCGAATACGTCCTTGAATTCGCTTAGGAGTTGTGTAAATTGGGTGCGCTCGTGTTCGTCTAGTGAGGCTCCTAGTTGTAGTTCCCTTGGTTCTTCGGGGGTTCCCACGTTTATGGTTATGGTTTCCTCGATGATTGGGTCTTGTGTTTTTGGGTGTACAAGGTTTGCAATGTATTTGTTTAATGATTCACTTTCGCATGAGTTAGTGTCTTTTGTATTTTGTGTGTTGTTTGTTGCTTGTTGATTTTTGTTTGTTTGTATTTTGTTATTTGTTTTAGTTTGAGACAAGACGTAAGCAAATTTATTCATTTCATTATTTTGAAGAGAATCATTCGACAAATCAGAAAATTGCTTGGAGCTAGCCTCCGTAAATAGAAAATCTAAACTAAAGCTAGAGTCTAGGATAGATGGGTCGACAGATGACCCGACACTAAGAGCATTAGAATCTAAAAGAATTTCTTCTTCTTCTTCATCGTCTTCTGTGTCGTTGGAGGTGCTTGAGCTGCTTGAGCTGCTTGAGTTGCTTGAGGTTGAATCACTCTCGTCCTTGTCTTTGAGATTAGTGACGTGGTCGAAGAGTGGTCCTTCACCGGTGATAAGCTGGAAGTGGTGACCTTGTGCATCGGTCCATTTCAGCGTCTTATACCATCCGTTGAGGGTTTTGTCTGTGGCGTCGGCTATGAGTAAGTTAGGATCGAAGTGACGGTCTCGCATGATCGTGGAGACAATTTCTTCGTTTTTGGTGCTCGGTGAGGCCTTGAGTGTATTGGGCTCGGCCTCACTAGAGAAACAAGCTTCGGGTGAATGGATGATGTCTCGAAGGGAGGTATTCCCGTCGACCATTCCTCCGGGGGTGAAATATGCCTTCAGGTCGAGGATGTAAGGTCGCAGGGTGACCTTGTGGGTTGACTTTCGTCTTTGAATTTCCTTAACCATCTTCTCGTGGTCGCCATTTTTGGGCTTGTAGCCTAAGCCCATGGTGAGCCAAAGGCTGTTATTGTTCTTTGTTCTGAAAGGTTTGTAGGTTTTGATTGGTGTACGCGTGATGGCGCCAACTTCGAAGTCGAAACCGCATAAGTCTTCTGCGGGTTCAGCCACAATTTCGGCAGAATTGGGCTCTTTTGGTGTATCGAAAAGGGCTCGGAAGTTTGAGGCATTCAAGGTTATGATTTCCTCGTTGAGAGGGATCTTAACCTTTTGATGTAGAGTAGAGGTTACGGCCTTGGTGGAGTGAATCCATGGTCGTCCCAGGAGTATGTTATAGGAAGGGGTCATGTCGATGACTTGAAACTCGACTTTTCTTTCTATGGGACCACTGCGTATGTGAAGAGAAATGGTTCCTTTCACGTGACGTCGGGTTCCGTCGAAAGCCTTGACTCCGTCCATGCTTGGGGTGAAGTCTTTATCGGATAGGCCGAGGCGATGTGCGGTGGCCAATGGTAGAACATTGACTGCAGAGCCGTTATCAACAAGGGACACGGGCAAAGTTTTCTTCATACATTCAACGCTGATGTATAGGGCGAGGTTGTGGTTTGATCCAAATGCGGGGAGATCATCATTTGAGAAGGTGATAGCCCCCGGTAACCAATCCCTAGTGACATGGCTGACCATTTGATCTGGGGAGATCTCCGCGTCTGCACATGCTATTTGTAGAGCGCGAATGAATGCATTCCTATGTTCAGCTGAGTCTCGTAAAAGGGCCCAGATGGAAACATCGGCTTTTGTGCGAGCGAGTTGCTTTTGAAGCACCTCACTCGTGTTTGGTGGTGGAATTATTGTAGAGGTGGAGGGTATACTTGTAGAGGGGTTATCCTCTTGGGCTACGGCCTTGCCTTTCTCGGCCGCAGTTGCTTTTCTGGCATGTTCATCTGTGAAGATATTTTGATAAGGACGACCAGAGCGCGTGAGATGTGAAACCTCGTCTTGGTCTTCCTTCTCGGGCTGCTTGCCCTTTTCTTCTTGATCTTTGCTTTCGGACTGCTTGCCCTTCTTTTTCTTTCCCTTCTTGTTGCTTTTGTTTTTATTCGAGGAAGGAGTAGTCGAGAGTTGAGCTACCGTTTTGTTAGTGGGTGGCCACTCTTCGTCTTCGTCATCGCTGAACCAGACCCCGTTGATTTGGTTGTTGGTGGGTGTGACCAAGTAGGAGCAATCCATGACGGGTGTTGATCCGAGGAAGATTGCCGGATTGTCATAGATTGTGGGGTTGCTAGGGATGGCAACGGATCGGATGCGGATCGGATGAGCCCTCACCCGCATCCGTCACCCGGTTTCATCCACCCCACCCGATCCATCCATCACCCGGTTTTGTGACCACCCGAATCCAATCCATCCATCATCCGCGGATGAAACGGATGGATCGGGTGGTAAAGCGGGTGAGTCAAATTTACGAAAAAAGGGGAAAAAATAAGCGGGAAAAGTTACAAGATACGCTCATCATGAATTAAATACGCACGCGTAATAAAATCCGTACAAAGTCGTGAACAATCCAAGCGATAATCCAAACTACAACAATTCTACATATTACGAAGTCGTGGAAAGCTAAAACCGAGCAATAAAACAAACCGAGCAAGTCGGCAACACATTTGACACAAAACCATATTGAAGCACATTGTCAAATACGGAGTAGTGGTTAGTAGCCATAAAGGCACATGTCCAAGAGCAAAATAGAACCAATGGCAGTAGCATAAAACAAAGCCAATCAAGTAATCAACGCCAGTAGCACCCAACAACGCAAAACAGCCACATTGGATCAGCAACGAGACCTCCCTTAAAGACACATATATTCTTCTCCTTCGTCCTAACAATAAGTAAGAAGAAAATTAATAATCCACTTATTATTTATAATCAAATTACAACGATAAATAAAAAAAATGAAAGAGACGCAACATACGGAGTCAATATCCACAACTTCACAACTACCACTTGTTTCTCCAACGTCATCATCCTCTAAAATCGATGCACAAGAATGGGCGTTCTCAATAGCATAGGCTGCACGCAATAAATGTAGGAAAACAAAATATTTTAGAAAATAATTTTGGCATATTATTAGATAAGAAAGAACTTAAACTAATATTTAAAAAAAAATACCTGAATATCGTCCGAGAACCCAATTTTGCATACACATTAGCGCCTCGACTGTGTTTGAGTGAAGTCGTGCGCGATGTGGACTCACAACTCGACCACCCATGCTAAATGCACTCTCTGAAGCAACGGTGGAAGCCGGAATTGCTAGAACATCTCGAGCAATTCTTTGTAGAGTAGGATATTTGAGCTCAATGTTCCAAAATTTTAAAATATCAAAAAGTGAATTTTCCGGCAAAGCATCTTCCTCTAAATAATGATCTAACTCAGACCGCACATTAACCTTCTTTTTCTTGGTTTTCTTAATTAGACTCCATTTATCAATGACCTCGTTTCCCTCATCATTCACTGAAGGATTTTTGCGTTTTCCGAGCACGCTTTTGTCATTAGAATTCTCACTTGTAGAGATCGTCTCTTGATACTCCACCATCAAGTCATACAATAAGCTTTTAACCCTCTCAATCTCAAACACCGCTCTATCACCATAGATCTCGGTAAAATAAAACTCGACACATTCTAACTTGTTCCTAGGATCAAGAATGGCGGCAATGGCTAAAAGACCATTAATGGTTGTCCAATACTTGTCAAATTTCCCAAGCATTTTTAGAGCCAAGTCTCGAATGATCAAAGATTCATCAGACAACCAAGAAGTCAAAGCTAGTTTAATTTCACAAATTTGACGAAAAAACAAGTTGGCAGTAGGATACTTTCTGCCTGAAAAGATTTCAGTGGCTTTGTGAAATATTTTTAACTTGTCACAAATAATTTTAGCCAATTGCCAATCTTTATCCATAGGAACAATAAATTTCAGCTTTGGATTTTGAAGTTTCAAACTCGAAAATACATTTTTGTAAGGCAAAGCAGTTTGAAGCATTAAAAAAGTCGAGTTCCAACGAGTTTTACAATCAAGAACCAATTTCTTTGTGAAATCAAGTTTAACGGACTTTACTTTATTTTCAAATATTTCAGTTCTTTTAGGAGTTGCTGTCCAAAATGAGACGCATTCACGAATCTTTTCAATACCGCCACCAATAACATCTAGACCATCTTGCACTACTAAATTTAAAATATGAGCACTACATCTCATATGTAAAAATTCACCACCCAACATGTTATATCTAGCATCAAATTTAGGTTTCAGGAAATCCATCATAGCATCATTTGTAGTGCAATTATCAACTACGACAGAAGATACCTTCTCGGCAATGTTATACAAGTTTAAAGTGTCTAACAAAACCTGAGCAAGTGTCTCTTTGGTATGTGGACAAGGCACGTAAACAAATCTGCATACAAATCGAATGTACAACAATTGTCAATAAATCCAACATACTTAAAGTTAACTAAAATCATAATTTATAATGAAAATAAAATTACCTCAATGTTTGATTGTGTAAAACCCAACAATCATCTATAAAATGCGCCGTTACAGCCATATAGCCTTTCTTCTGGTTGGAGGCGGTCCACATGTCAGTTGTAATGGCAATTCTCGACACATTATTCTCTAGCCCCTTTTTTAAAAGCATCCTTTCAGCCGCAAACATCTTCATTATATCAGATTTTAAAGTGTTTCGACTTATAATCTTAAAGTTGGGGTTCAAACTACTGACAAACCTCCTAAATCCAATATGATCGACAATACCAAGAGGATATTCATGTAAAATGACCATGTTAGCTAATTCCTTTCTTGAGTTCTCTTGAGTGAAGTTATTGTTTTCAACCCTTACTGAACCATCAGCCTTACGATTTACAGTCAACAACTTTTGGCGAATATCTGTTTGAAAATGCTTTCTAGGGCACCTAAGAGTAATATGATCCTTAAGGTGAGAAGTTCCATTCTTGGTGTTTCCCGACATCAGTTGACCACAATGAACACATTTGGCCTTTGGAACTCCATTGATATTTGTCTTTTCAAAGTGAGACCAAACCATTGATGTGTTCGCTCGTTGTTTATGTGGACGAGATAGAGAGCTGTCCTCGGGTTGTTGAGATACAGGGGGGATGGTTTCGGGTTGTTCAGAAGGTATGTCATGAGATTGTTTTGATGGAATCGGAGATTCAGTAAATTCCGATGAGGGATTTAAATTAAGGGCAGGAGAAAAGGTAGACGACTGTGACTGAGTGGTGGCAGGTGTCGGAGGAAACTTAAAAGAAGTCGATTCCTCGATGTCTTTACTCATATTAAAAGCTGTTGATAAAACAATTACCCAATCATAAAAATGAATGTAAATCAACATAACTCAACACAGTACAACACAAAATATAGTTAAGAAGAAGAATAATAAAAATAAATCACCAAACAGAACTGAAAAATAGTTAAAAATAAAAAGCAGGACAATCAGAACCAGTATTAATCAAAATAAATAAAAGAAATAAAAAAAAAAATGAAAAAAACGTCCATACATAAACAAAAATAATTACACTAAAATAAAAATTATTATCAAGAAAAATATAATACTTTACACCCTAATAAAAGTATTGATTCAACAAGCAAAACGAAAACCAAATAATCCACAAAAACGTCCATATATAACTAAAATCAAGTTTAAAACAAAAAAAAAAATGACTAAAATTAAACTAAGATGATAGTTTTACCTTAATAATGCTGATAAAAGAGGGATGATGCTGATAATTTGAGTTGTTTGGGTGGAAAAGATAAGAGTAGATCTAAAAATTAGGGTTCTTGAATGGAAAAGATAAGAGTAGATCTAATAATTTGAGTTGTTTGGGTGGTAAAGTGTGGCTGTGGAAAGTGTAGAGTGTAGACTGTAGACCTGTAGTGTTTAGGGTAAATTTGTTTTTTTAATTTTTTTTTTTTAATTTATATATCAAAAAGAAATTATTATTATTTTTTTTTTTTTTAAAAAAATCGGGTATATAATGGATCGGGTGACGGATCGGGTGACGGGTCGGGTGACGGATCGGGTGGACCATCACCCGAATCCGACCCGAATCTTCACCCGATCCATCCATCACCCGGTTTTCACCCATTTAATTCGGGTTTTCGTCCATCCAGTTGTATCGGGTGGGTCGGTTGGAAATCGGGTGCGGGTGAAATTGCCATCCCTAGGGGTTGCTTTGGGCTCCGAGGGCAATTTCAATGAGTTCTTCGAAATTCTCGGCGTCGCCGTAATCAAAATGTCTTCGCCACTCGGGTCGTAGGCTACCGAGAAATGTGTACATGAGTTCGTCTTCGTGCGGAGGATTCGGAACCCGAGCAAGTAATCCTCTCCAGCGGACGAGATATTGGGTGAAATCTTCTTCGTCCCTTTGGAGTTGGGTGACGAGTGTGGAGGAGACATGCTTGTCGGCCTTGAGCGTTGTTCCAAACGCGTGCAACAGGATTGATGCAAGGCCTTCAAGTTGTCAATGTTTTTGGTGAGCTGATCAATGCGGTGACGGAGGGTTTTCAGCTTGTTGAGGTTAGCCATCTTTGAGGAGCGTTTGAAGGAAGGGGTGATGATGCGATTCATGGTGAGTAGTCAGCTGAGGCCTGCATTTCACTTTGTATATCGTGACACGACTCGACCCACTAGACTCACATTCATTTTAGGCATTCATTTTAGCTCATTTCTTTGTTTAGAAAGACATTTTAAGCTTGAAAAAGGAGGTTTTCGAAAAGGTTTTGCTAAGGGAAGCTTCTGTGGCGTGGATGCGGCGCACATCTCGCCTCGATGTTAAAAGATTTTGCTTTGCATCCGCCGAATCGATATCGGTGATTTGCCGAGGTGAGCTCGAGTCGGATGTGTAAAAGAAGAGGATTCGGCTCGAGAGCGATTAGCAAGTCGAGTCGAGGATGTTAAATGTAGAGACTAGGCCGTATGACCTAGAAGATTGAAATCCGCGAGCTCGGGTTTTATTCCTTGCTCGGGTTTTTGCTTGTTAGTGAAAAAGGAAGTTTTGAAAAAGTTTATTTCAAAAATTCGCGATAGTTTTGTTTGAAAAGTGTTAGTTTGTTAGATGTTAGGTTCGTTTATCTTTGAAAGGTTTAAGCGAGTTTTCGAAGATATGAATGCAAATGCTCGTTTTGAAAAAGACTATGGGGTGCATAGCCTCGAACTTGTACGTATGACTCAAAAAGGGTGAAAATGAGTCAGTCGGGTACACCTCCAACTACCTCGAGTACGCTTTGGCAGATACTTAACCCCTTCATTTCCTTACGCCGGGGCGATAGGTTTTCTGAAGGGAGCACTGGGGCGGTCGAGATAGCCGTTTACGGCAAGCCGTGGAGGGGCGAGAGGAAAGCTAGTCCGGCATGTGCTTTATCGAGTGGACAAGCCTGCATGTGGGAACCACCTCTCGAGGGTGCAAAGGGTGCCTAGATTCCAAAAGGAATGGACTCTAAACGAATGTGCATAGCTCAAATATGTATACTTGGATTGTTCAAGGCTTTCAAGTTTCACCTCTTTATTTTTAAAAAGAAAAAGCTAGTTTTTGGTTTTAAAAATAAGATTTCCCCAGCGGAGTCGCCAAACTGTGGAACCCGGGATCGGACCCAACTCGGCGTCTTGCTTAAGGGCGGATTTTAAAGTTAAAAAAGATTAAGTTGGAAAAACCTTTAAGAACTGTTATGGAGTCGCCACCTATTTATCGCGGAAAATAGGAACCTGCTACCATGTTCTAAGTTAAAAACATGTCCTAGATTTTGGAGCACGCCGACACCCCTAGATCTAAGGCTTGTGAAACCAGATTGGATTCGGGGTGAGGGTACTTTAGAAAAAGAGTTAATTCAAATAATGATTTATGAAAACCTTTTAGAAAAGCCTATGTAAAAATAGCCTCTACTGACCTAGAACAATCCTTGTAAGATGATATTTGAGCTAATGTTATCGCTACGTACAAGTGCGATAAGTTTGTAAAAGAATGCAGATGCAGATGCAAAAAGATTGATTAAAACCCTCAGTTTAGCATGTTTAACTTGTTAACGAATACGGTTCAGTTAAAGGTCGAATTCATTGTTTAAGTTGATTTAATGCAAAAGAAAAGGGTGCAAGATGCATGCAAATAAAATAAAGTTCAATTGTCCATTGGTTTATTTTATAAGGTCGGTTGCTTATGCGACTTTGGCGTGTCATCGGATATGGAGTGTACCCGAAGTAAATAGAACACTTGGAGTGCAAGCGTATTTGGGTGCCAAAGTCGGGGCGCTAAAGTGTAGAACCCTTTGTTAGTCCATAGAAAATAAGAAAAAGCTTTGATCTATGTGGATCGGAACCTACCTTGTCCTGACGCTTCAGATCTGGGCAGAGCTTCGCTTCTTGAACTTGAAAGGAGGATGAATTCAACACGGGATGGTGTGTTGAACTCAAGGATTTGAGTGCGTGAGGCTTTGAGGGTGTTTAGAAGTGTGTAAGATGTGAAATCTGATGATAAATTGTGTCTTATGAGGTCGGGTATAGGGCTCTATATATACTAAAAACCTCGGAGAAATTAGGAAAGCAGGGAATAAAAACAAGCCGAGGAACCGCATAGGCTTATGCGGTTGCCAGGGCAAACCGCATAAGCTTATGCGGTTTCCCCTCCAAACCGCATAAGGCTGTGCGGTTTGGAGGTGTGGTTCTAGGCCTAATTTCCTAGTTTCGGTTTGACGAAATCTTTGAAAGATTACGTGATAATTTGGACGTGTGGCTCAAGAAAACAGCTAGGATAATCCTGAGATATTTTGTGGTGTTCAGGGCTTTGGAGTGCGGGCCAAAGGCTGGGTTTGGGCTCGGTTTTGGGCCCGAGACCCGGAAAAATGTAAAAAGGTGTATTTCGTTGCATTTTGTGGAATAAGGTAAGACGTGAAGTTGTATTTTGTGTAAGAGGGGGCTAAATAGCGGTTTTAGCTACCGGGCCTAAATTTAGGAATTTAGGAATGCTGAATTAGACCTTGTTAATGTAAAAGGACTAATTGTAGTGCGAATGCGAAGCTCATGCCAAATGAAGCAGGACAGGGACCTAGCTAGACTCCAAATGGACAAAATGAACGTTTATTTAAAGCGATGTGAAGCGACCTTATACATTTTAACATTTCAAACGACTCAAAATGAATTCGACATTAGTTAGAACCGTATAAGTCAACGTTAAACATGCGTAATAAAAGTCCGTGTTACATCACAGGGTTTTGTTTGGGAGGGTACGGATATGGGTATCCACAAATTGACAAGGTCAATTCAAGACGACATAACTCAGTGTATGTTATTTGCCGATGACATCTTATTGATGAACAAGACAAGCCAAGGGTTAAAGGCAAATCGAACTTATGGCGATAGTGTAATACTCCGACTCAATTCATATATTTTATAATTCATCTCAATAGAATTCATGTCTAGTTTCATGCGATTTTCTCATTTCTAACTCGAGAAAGTCATTTCCTAAGCGTACGTGTCGTGTTGTGTAGTCGGGTGTCACGTTTATCGAGGTTAGAATTAAGTGGGTAGGTATGAGGAAGAGTTTGATGATGGTTGGTAGTGTGTTAGAGGTGTCTAGAGGTGTTGGCGAGTTGGGGGCGAGGGGATTGCACGCCAGGTGGTCGCGGGTAATGGAGAAAGAGTAGCCGAGATGACAGAAGAAAAACTACGGACAGGAGGCGACCAACCTGCGAGCCGGGCGCAAGCGACAGGCGAGCGACCGACGGCCGACCCGCGAGCGGCGCCCATGCGTTCTGCTTAATTCGTGTGATTTTCGTGTGAGAGTAGGATGTAATTTACAGCTTTTATTAGTTTTAATTATGCCCTAACTACTTATAATTTATATTTTCTTCATCTAATACTCCTAAACCCTCTATTATCTCTCTTAAGTCTCCATTAATTCATCCACAATTCTCCATTAAAATTTATCAAGTTTCATTCTTTTCAACCCTAATTCTATTCCTTTCATTCTTCTTCGATAATTCTTCGTTCTTATGTCATTCTTAGCATAGTTTTAATAGTTTGTTTATTATTTTATGTGTTAGGATTTGTATGCTTACATTTTATGCTTGTTTTAGGTTCATAATCAAATGAGAAGGCGATATCAACGAGGAGGACACGATACACATCGTCGAGGAGGAAGAATGGTTCTTTTTGTGCTTCGAATAAGGTAACTGGGTGTAGCCCTAGCCATATTTTGACACATATGAGACCCTAGAATTTGTCAAGGATGTGTTGTTTGATTGTATGCGTGCAAAGTTATGATCTTTGGCTTGTATGTGTTCTAAAGTTGTAAACTTTGGATTGAATTGGAGTCGGTCTCACACTATTGAGTCTAGTAACATGTACTAGGATGTTTGTTTGCTTTGATAATTGGTTATAATGTTGCTAGGTCACTTAAAGCAGGGGCGAACCCACTAACACAATTGGTGGGGCACTTGCAACCCCAAAAAAAAAAATCAGAGAAATTTTAAGTATTTTATGCAAAATATAATTAAGGAGTAATTATTTCCTTAATTAATGCAACCTTATCCTTCCTTCCCAAAACTCCCTTCCAACGTTTAAAAAAAATAATCAGTCAAAATAAACTGCCTATAAAAACTCCTTCATCTTCTCCTCAATTACCAAAAAATTATACAGTACAAAATCAACAGCCATATTTGCTAATTGTTATGAATTTAATCTATTTATATCTCCATATTCTCCAATTTCCCATATATTTTTTCAATTATCAATGTTTAATACTAAATAATGTCAAATACTCCTGTTTCGACCATAGTTGGATCCCCGCCTCGACAACCTGCCGCCTCCTACATCAATGGACGACCGTCGCCCCAGTGGCACCACCACATGCTTCTGCGATCAACCCACACGATAAATCAAACTTCTTTATATTTGAGATAAATAATGAAAATTATACTATTACAACACTATTAATCTATCATTAACTGATTAACACATAAATTAAAGTTGATATTGATGAGAAAAAGCACAATTATTTGTTACTAAGTACTCCGTATTATATTGTGTATTTGTGTATTTGTGTATTTGTGTTGAATTTGGTGTTAATTTGGAGACTTGGAGTAGTACACTTGTACTAGCAATTTGTATTGAAATTGTATTTGTAGTGTTATGGATTATGTACTGTAGTCCGTAGCATTTTCAACTTTTTTATTTTTTTTTTATTTTTTTATTATTTCACTTAAATAATTTGTAGTTTGGTAAAAAGTCAGAATAATAAAAGTTTCAGTAGATGAGATTACCGAAGAATTTCTAAATATGAGAACTCGTCAAGTAGTGTAATTCGACATTGTATTTTTTTTCTATTATAATAAGATGATTTTATTTTATTATTGTTGTATTAAAGTTTGCAACCCCAAAAAAAAAAGAAATTAGGGCTCGCCCCTGACTTAAAGGTGATAACTTTGGGTTGATATGATGATTTTATTATGGTTTTAATGAGTTATAGTGATAATTACTCCGTATTATGTTTGTTATTGCATCGTGGACTACAATAAAGGTGAGAATGGATATGAGGATGGATTGCTATGTTGTTGTTGAGTAAAGGGGTGATTAATATGATGTTGATTATGAGTTGGTTCATGTTTGGATTGACTGGCTTGTATGCTTGAGATGAGTGTGCGCACGAGTACTGTTTGATACGTACGTGAGGAGCTACAGCGTCCTTTTAGGACGGATACCGCCCATAGTCCCCTCGACTATTCTTGCTGTTTAGTTAGAGCTAGTATGGTTTCTCAACCGTTTTTGTCGCGGTTAGAGACTATAGTTATATTGATTATTATGTCGTCACCGTTCTTGTTGCTCGGTAGGATTTGGCCAAATTTAGACAGTTGTTTTGGAACTTCTTTTTGTTGTACCGCCATAGGGTTGGATGATTCTTGTTACTTCATCCGAGTTGATTCTTGTTGCTTCACCCAGTGCTTTGTGCTTACTCTTGCGATTATTATTGTTGTTGATGTCGTTAATCACCTCGTTGTTGACAGTTGAGCCTAAATAACTAAAATGGATTAATTTGGCTATAAATGACTTTGGGTTGTATGTTGATGGTTATGTATACTCTGATTCTATGGGTCGTAGGCCAGGTAAACTGTGTATTGTGGTTGGTTATGTTGGTTTTGTTAAAATATGACTGGGGAACTCCTAGTTACTCCCCACTTACCGAGGTTGTTGCTTTCTTTTTGCAATAGGTATGCTTGCGGGAATGGGTAAAGAGTGAGGATAACCGCGAGAATAGCTCTTTTACTTTAGCCGTTTACCGGTTTAGTCTTTTTCATTTGTTTAGAGCTTGTTCATTTGTTATTCACGGGTATTTTATTCCCGCTTGTTTAGACTTGAAGTCTAGACCGTTTGATTTTTGTTTGTGACGATCCGGATTCCGCGGTGTTTCCGCCACCGTGGCCCTTTTTAATCCTTATTTCGTCTCGTTTCATTCATTTTACTTCTCTCTATTTTATTTTATTGAAAAATTCGGGTTGTTACAGATAAACTTTGAATAGTCAGGGTTTTAGGCTAAGTCGAAGTAAGACTGAATACTTGGAGTATAATTTTAGCGGAAGTGGGAATAAGGAGGTCGGTACTAGTTCTATGGATGAACAAACAATTCAAAGTTCGGAGGTTTTCCGCTATTTAGGATCCATTATCTAGAAATATGGAGAACTAGATGAAGATGTAGCCCATCGGATCCAAGTTGGTTGGATGAAGTGGAAGAGTACCCCCAAGATGCCTATGTGATATGTAACATGCCTTAAAGATTGAAACAGAATTTTTATCGCACACCTATTAGACCAGCACTTTTATATGGAACCAAGTGTTGGGCTGTGTAACAAAGTCACATACATTAGATGCATGTGGGTGAGATAGGTATACTCCAGCTGGATGTGTGATTACTAAAGATGGATAGGTTTGTGAAATAATGCGATTAGGAAGAATGTGTGAGTCGCAAGTACTGAAGGTAAGATGTGGGAGAACATATTAAGATGGTTTGGACACATAAGGAGAAGACCGAAAGAGGCGCCGATTCGAAGATTAGATAAATGGAAACCGGATGTGAGAGTTAAAACTAGGGAAAGACCAAAGAAAACTTGGACGAAGAATGTCGATAGCGATATGAGTATTGTTGGGGTTCAGGAGGAGATAACGTTAGATAGGTCTATCTAGAGGGATTAGATAGGGTTGGGATCCTGTGCGCACTAAGTTACGGTGCGCACCGTACGCACCCAGCTAGGTACACAAATATGTGAATTAGATACACAAATCTGACAATTCGATACACAAACTGAAAAAATCAAAAAGTGCGGCCGGTTGACCGGCGGCCGGTCAACTTTCAGGCCGGTTGACCGGCGGCCGGTCCCAAACCGGCCGCACCCCTTTGTTTTGTTTTGTGTATCTAGGCTTTCAATTTGTGTATCTAATTTACATATTTATGTATCTAACTGGGGGTGCGTACGGTGCGCACCGTAAGGGTCCTATACGAACTCATGTTTCATTACGAACTGTACGAACTAGGTAATAGAGCTGAAATTGTACGCGCACCTATCTGAAGCCCAAAGACCTAATAATCAACTAAGGCCCAGTTAACGCAAGACTCACCAATCACCATTGATTCCTTCGCTCTCCACACACAAACGCAAACCTTTGCCCTCGCTTATTCTTTATCCACTACAACCACCAGCTGTCTATATCGACAGCCACCAACAACTTGTCGCCGGAACTCCGTTGATAGTCTCATCGACGCTCCACCTGAAATCCACCGTTGTCTGAAGTTCAAGGTTACTCTATTCTCTCTCCTCTGCCTTTTCTCAATTTAAATTACAGAATATTGGTATGATTAGCCTTTTAGGGTCATAGAATGATTGATGATACACTAATTACATCATTATTGAAGTTGTCGGTGGTGTCAAGCTTTATTGTGGCTAGTCTGCGTTAATTGAGTTTCATGGGATGCCGGAGAGTAAGTTGTGGTGGTGGTGGTGGTGGTGGTCGTGCATTCCTAGGGTGGTCGTTAAAGTGACCGTTGTTGTAGCTATTATTTGGCTGTTAGGTACTTAAAATATGACACTAGATACCTGAATTTTCATTCTAATACGCAAATCGAATCATGTATTTAGAGGGTTGAGTTATGTATCTGGTGTATCATATTGTGTATTAGAAATGAAAGTAGTTGAGAGTAGTGCACTTGACTGGAGCAACGCGCATAGCTCATAGAATATGACAGCACGGAGCATAAGCAGCACGAAGCGGCCGCATCAGACTACAACACATAGCAGTAAAAAAACAACTTATAGCAGCCGACAACCCACAATCAATGGACGTCACACACATGAGACGACAATACGCAGCAGGCAACAAAGCGTAACAACAATTGATTCGAAATACATCAAAAAGTGGAGACAATGACGATACAGGTTAGGTACCTGGAATTTAATTCTAAATATATTAATCACATTGTTAGATACATGCTAGGTTATGTTCCTCAAATTTAGTAGATGTATCACTAATTTTTCTGAAAAAATTCTATTGTTCTGGCGGTTTAAGGGTTTTACGTGAGTGCGTGAGTTAGTGCATATGTGTGACTGACATAAATGGCGTTGTTAAGTATAACAAGTCAACGATATCTATTAACGGTGATTATAGTTGTGAATAGGGTAATTGTGTCGTCGTCATGTGGAGATAAGCGAGTGAGTACGAGTAGGAAGAGTGAGTCGTGGGTGTGAGTGTTGGTGGTTGGCTGCTCGGTGGTTTTGGTGGTCTTCGTAGGTACTAGTATATGTTATTGGGCAGTAGTTAAGGTGGATACAGAATGCTTGATGCCGGATACAAGAATTAGTATACCGGATACACGAATTTGTATTCGAGGTACGCTGATCTGTTTGTTTATATTGAGATTTTCGTATCTGAAGTACTAATATGGGAATCTGGTTAGCTTGCATGATCATACCATAACTTATCAAATGAAATCGTACATGGGAGGTGACTTCACTTATCGAAATTGTGGTGATAATTTTTTAATTTTTTTTAAATATTAAAGCATTCCGCTAGGTCTGTTGGAATCAAAGTTGATGTACTAACGTTAATTGATGGATACACAAAATTTGACTATACAATTGCTTATTATGGATACACTACTCAATTTGTATATCTAGCGAATTATTTTGTGCATCTAGAGTACTAATATATGTATTTAGGCATTTTGTACTGTTCCCATCATAATTTAATTCATACAAGATCTTATCTAGAGTTGAAATCTCGTACAAATCACCCCTATCGACGACCTCTGCAAACTAGCCCTTCTAAAGCTATTTTCACAGATGTAGTTTGTGTTTATTTTATAATAACAAGTTTGATTTGGTTGTGGTATCTCTCTTGGGTGGGTGTGTCGCGGCGGCAACGTCGGTTGTGAGTGATGTTAGTCGATGATTGTGGTGATGTGTGGTGATGACCACCAACGGAAGCTATTGTTGAACGGTCGATACACAAAAAATGATCTCGAATTCATTCATTAGTAGTCTAGATACGCAAATCCATTTGTATATTTAGAATATTAGCGTTGATGATTGATTAAAGTGTACGAGCCCTATGACTAAGATCCTAAAAACTTCAAATCAATTTTCAGGAGAGGCCAACTGCCTTGTGCTTAATAAAAAAAACACATCTATGTGTACCTTATTATTTTGAACGATAATCTTCTGCAATAATATTTGCGTATTTGAGGCGATTTGTGTATCTAAAGCACTAATTTGTTTACATTTTGTTTCTTTATTATAAATCTAATTTTTTTTAGTGTGTTGTTAGGGGAGCCTTTTCCGTGAGGATTGTTGTTGAATGGCTGGCTATCAAAGTTGATCATAATGATGGTCATACAGAGGAATCCTTATCAAAACGGACGCTTAATTTTTGTGGGTTTGCTATTGCATTATGGCTTCCCTAATCTGCTGTTGGCTGCTGTAGCAAATGATCAATTCTAATCAGGCTTCATATTATTTTTCTTTCGCAATATTAGATTCATTGTAGGAATCACTAGTGACTTTTGCCGTGCAATCCTTATAGCTGATAAATTTAGATAATCAACTGATTTATTCATTACAAGTTATATTGGTTTCATACATTGCTAATTTCATTTAAAGAGCAGTTTCTTTCCTAGTTCTAACATGTTCTATGTTTATTGGTTCACTCATCTGCAATCAAGTTTGAATGGCTTCTTGGCTTAGTGGAACTAAAGAAAGCTCTTGAAAGCTATGGATTTTAATTGTATTATGTATCACTGTAAGAGTTGACTGAGGCCGAGCATAGTTAGTATTTTGAAGATGCCATATTGACACCTTGTGTCCATCGCTTATGTTGGAAATGGTTGTTGGCAAGTTGGTGTAACGTTGCTTCATGTTTAGGCCTTGTTTGCATTGTTTGCAAGTACGTCAAATTTGATGCTAGATACACAAATTTATATCTTAGATTCACAAACACACGTTCGTGTATCTAGAGCAGTGATTTGTGTTTCTGAAATGCTGATATATGTATGCAACTAGTTCTTTACACATGAAAGTTATTTCTTAACACCTTAATCAATTTATGTGTAAGTTATCTTTTTTTTTTTTTGTAATAGGTGTAGAAAAGGCTATTAGCTCAATCACACCTTCAAACTACGCTGCCCTTAATGGAACACTGTACTGCAAGCACCACTTCTCGCAGCTTTTCAGGGAAAAGGGTAGCTACGCTCACATAATGAAATCAGCTTCCATGAAGCGTGCAGCTACCCCAATTTCCGAACCCATTACTATAGCATTTCTTGCTCCGCTACTGGTTCACGAAGCTTCGTGAGCCTTCTAATATCAGGTTTCATGGAAACATTAACCTCTCACTGCCTGTTTGATCATCATTCTTGACTGTAAACGTATTCTAGACGACCATGATTTTACGATGGTTATTCTTGCAACTTTCGTTTTTATTTTCTATCTCGTGTCTGAACTTTTGTGATTTGCAAATTTAAGACTAAATCTTGGTTATGCGAGGAAAAAAGTTCTGAAATTCTGTATCGATGTGCAGCCAGGCTGGACTAGGAAACCAGCAGGGTACGAACCGTGTGTATTAGACTACACTACGCGTACATGAACCAAGCAGACGTGCAGGCTGCTGCATGCTAATGTCACCCAAATTCTGTATCCCTGGACGCACTGCAAGTGAGTGTGAAAGTAATTTCAGAATAGTCAAAATTTGTGTAGAGTTTTAAAAGTTTGACAATCGATATTTTTGATAAACTTTGTCTTGAATGAAAGAAATGGTTAATGCAATGTTAGTAAAATCGGGAAAGAGTACGTTGGTCGACCCAACAAACGACACTGATCACTGTGATCAGGTTAACGAGGGCAACATATTTAAGCTGACTCATTTGGTTTCAAGTAATCCAAGAGTCGACAAGACATTTCCACATATAAATGGCTACTTGCTCAGTGGTAAAGGCTACTAGCTCAATGGTAGAGCGATGTGCAATATTGTACAAAGTGTGGGTTCGAATCCCACGTAGCCTGAGTTTCATTTTAACGAACGTTAAAATCTCAAATATTCTGGAATTTTGCAGTTCCAAATTTTTGTGTTAAAATCTCAAAGCGGATTTAGGACTCAATGACTTTCTCTAATAAGTTGGGCTTAAAAGATCGTTATGAGAGAAAGTCGTTAAGCCCAAAATTTCAGGTTTGAGATTTTAACAAAAAAATTTGAGATTTTAACCAAAAAAAAAAGAGATTTTAACAAAAAAAAAAAAAAAAAAAAATCAAGTTTTCCCTCCAACTTTTACATATTTTTATATAAAACAAAAACAAATATAATATATTAATTATATAAAACAAAAACCATCCTACACAAATTTTCCCTCCAATTTTCCCTCCAACTTTTACATATTTTTATCCCTTTTATTTTATTTTATTTTATTTTATTTTATTTTTATCCCTTTTATTTTATTTAATTTTATTTTTATCCCTTTTATTTTATTTTATTTTACTTTCTTTTTGAAATTATGTCATATAAGTAAGTAAATATCTTTTATGTAATGCGTAGTATATATTTTTTTTTTATCTCTTAAACTATCCATTTTTATTTAATGTGTTTTCAATATAACATTTTAAGCGCGCTTTACCATATTATTATAAATGATGAATTTTAAGACAATGCATTGCGATACTTTGATCGGTTTTCGCCAAATTATGATATATTTTTTAAAAAAAATTATAACTCTATTGTATAAAAAAAATAAATTAAATGTTCCACTATTCTAATTTTTTTGTTACAATTTTCAACGTTTTCATCATCTAAATTTTGATAGTTAATTAAGAAAATTCAAAATTGAAACTTTCAAACCTATTAAACGGGTTAATTTGAAGACAATTATGGGTTGAATGATTTAAATAATTTCATAATATTTAACTACGCTAAACAAGTCATATACGCGGGTTACAAGTTAAATAAATACGTGGACATGTAAAATAAAGTTTGTTGTATTTTGGGTCTGAAAATACATGTTTATTTAGGCTGTGTTTATATTATTATTCTTATTTTAATTTTATATTTAATTTAATTACCAAAATTTTCCATTAACTATTAACTTATTTTTATACATCCCGTGCATTTATGCACGGGTACTATGCTAGTATATATATATATATATATATATATATATATATATATATATATATATATATATATATATATATATAGAGAGAGAGAGAGAGAGAGAGAGAGAGAGAGAGGTAGGTTATATAGAGTCCACATATAGAATAGAGTCCTAGAGTCCTAATCTAAGCCATTAGATTGTGATGATCAACGGCTGAGATTAAATCTCAAAAAAGGTGAGGGACAGTAGGTCTAGGCCAATGACTAGTCAACCTAAAGCAAAATCAACAATTTCATTTTTTTCGTTGGAATTTCATTTTTTGTGGTTGGAATTTCATTTTTTTCGATGACCGAAATTTGGACTCTAATTTTTTTTTGGACTCTAATGATCCTAATTCTATATATATTTTGTCTAGTTTTAATTTGTCGTTATTCTTATAAATTGTTATATTATATATTTTTGAGTTCGATGAGTCTCGTAACTCTTAGTACCGTTTTTTGAAACAACAGTTCTTTCGAAATGTAACTGTATGTAATTGTAACTTTAATACTTTATAAATGTAATTGTATGTGTTACAAGTACAGTTACATTTACAAAGCATTACCGTTTCAAAAAATAGTATTAAGAGTTACGAGACAAAAATATATAAAAAGAGGTTCAATAGAGTCAAGGGGAATGAGAAAGTCATTGAGTCCTACAAATTTGACCCTTTTTTTATTTATTTTTTTTAAACTTTATATACATTCTGTGATACTCCCATTATTTGAAATTTCAGTTATTTATAAATGAAACTGTAACTTTAAGACATTTTATTAAAACTTTAAATCTCAGCCCTTTATTTTGTTTGATCCAAGGCCTAGATTACGACTTAATGACTTTTCCTACACCTTTGATTTGATAGAACTTATCTCTATAGGCAAAATCTGCTACATTCTCCTATATTTTTAAGTCCTACATCCTAATCTAAGCCATTAGATCAAAGGAATAGAGGGCCAACATTGAGCCAAACAAAAAAAAAATGCGCGCAGCCTACTCAGGGTCTCACTGATACTTTTAGTTATACTTAGTGGTACTTTTAGTTATACTTAGTGGTACTTTTAGATATACGGTTACTAAAAATTTTTTTTGATACTTTTAGCTTTTCTTAGTGATACTTTTAGTTATAGTAAGTGATACTCTTTGTAACACCCCGTGTTTTTGTAACACAATTTTATAAAAGAAATTAATTCCTTAAATTAAATTCATCCTTTTTCATTATAATAAAAATGCGACTGAATTTTTTTCGCCAAATACTACTAAACTTCTTAAATCCAAATTTAAAAATTTTGAAAAATAAAGTATGTTGTATTATATTCAGAATCCAAAAAGAAACACAATTCAAAATTTTATAAAAGTCAACACAAAACTTATATCGTCTTTCAAATTTCAAAATGGTCAAGCCTAGTTTACTATTCACAAAAATAAAGGTAAAACCTTTTATTCATAAAATTTAATTTCGAACACTTTTGATTTTCAAATAAAAGTGGACCCTTATAATTTCCTCGTCGTTGAAATTCAAGTCAACGATTTCAAACACTACAATTTTCATCGCGACTAAACTATTTTTATATACTTCGAATTTGAAACTTTTTTTTTTTTTACATATTCGAACTCGATAAATAAAATGACGAATCGATGACAATTTTTCCACGACAAATTTCGACGCGCAAAACGAGGTCAAAGTTTGACCAAGTTGGCCGAGCTAGCTAAGGTGACCAAGTCACCTATTTTTCTTCAATTTTGACTAAAACAAATTCAACACTTAACATCAAGTCTTATTCTTTAATCATTTTGATTTTTATTTATAAATCTTATTATATTAATATCAAATTACTATTTCGATTTGATTTAACTAACACTTTCGCGAAATGTCGAAATATTAAGTCACACTTAACTTAAACTGATAAACTTTTTGACGTTTAATTATAACTATTTAAATCGATAACATTCAACGAAAAAAAATAAGTATTTAGACCAAATAAATTTTTATTCAAAGTTTCGAGGATTTTAAACCCAATTTTTGTTTTAATTCTTTTTGAAGTTTTATTTCATTTTTATTTTTGATCTTACTTCGAAACATTATTTTAAGACTATATATTTTATTTCGAGACTTTTCGCGTGCGCGTAAATCGAAAAATTGAAAAACGAAAATCGAGCCCAAGTGGACTCAAAGTGGCCGAGATACATGATGTTCTTGGTCCAAGTTATCCTCTTCCATTTCTTGCTTTTCTTACACACATCAATTCACTTACACAACCTACATTTTCATCATCACATCTAATTAACTTATTTACTTATTAAGTTTATACATTTCTAATACCAAAATACATTATACATACACAACATACTACTACATTCATTATTACACACAAACACAAAACAAACACACAAATTCTCTCTAAAACAAAAGCTTTCTTCTTACTTTCTAAGTAAGAACACTAGTTCTTAAAGTGTTCTTCATTTTCATGAAGATCTTCATCCTCCATTTCTTATTTATTTTAATTCCTAAATTTATTTCACTTATGTTTATTTTATAAATTACTCCACTTAGTTCACTACTTAATTTAGATCATTTCTACACAAATTATATTATCACTACACTTGTTAAATGAGTTTTAGAAAATTAAAGTATGTGTTTTAAAAGAAAATACTCAAGATCTTCACCTTCTTTAAGTAATTTTTCCACTTAAATTTTCACTATTCATTAAAATGAAAATTCTTCATAAGTTGAATTAAATCACTTCCTCTTTTTCCTACTAAATTTTAATGGACATAAATCATAAAATAAAATTAAACTATACTTCACCTAAAATAAATTAATTTCTAAAACTATAGTCTTAGTTTATTTTAGTAGAGACTTGTTACTAATTTAGTTAATTTCTTGTATGTACTTTGAAAACCTAAAGACGAGAAGCCAAGTGACGGGGTGGATTTAAGCATATTCGACAATATAGTGGATCCGGATAATTGCTAGAAAAATCATACCGAGTAAATTAAGGTGCCCCCGCACACTAGTTTAAATTTTGTAAATCGCATGTTTATGTGTTATGTTTATTGTGTTATGATCACCTAGCAACATGTGTTAAATTTAGGAGACAAAAATCGGAAAATAAAATTGTTTGCTCACTATAAATCTACACGGCATTACCCTTTTATTTTTGTTAATTTTTCGTTTTAATTTTTGTTAATCATATGTTTAAAAGACTTAAATAAATGAGTACTAAAAATATGGTTTATATGTTGATATTCATTTCTTTGCATTTTGTTTGATATTAATTTGTGTGTACTTGAAATGATTTGATTTTATTTGTTAATGTTTTATTATGATTTTCACTTATGATAATGCATATATGATATAAAGGAAAATAGTTATTAAATTAGAAGTATAAAAATCAAAAAGAAAATTTATGAATAATATATTAGGGGCCACGGTTTTCTTATATATTTTGGACCAATTTTTAGTTTTAATTTTTGTAAACAACATATTATGATTAGTCTAGGTTAATTAGACTTACTACTAAAATTTGAGAAAATAAAACGATAATATAAAGATTTGAGTTAAAAATGTTCATTAGGAAAGCATAAGTGTTCTTTATTTTCTTCTTGTTGTTCTTGGTGATTTAGCTTAATTTGATTTATAATGTTTATATGTTGTTATTATTTATTGTTTTTATTAACTAGTAAGTAATTACAAAACTAAATATATAAGTTAAATAAACTAAATCTTTAAAATATAAAAGTAAGAAATATAAAGTGTCACAAATCACTATTCATAAATGAAATAAAATGTTTAGTGAAAATTGTAAACTAGTTAAATCACTTTAGTATAATTTAAATAATTAGTATATAAAAATTTTAATTCAAAACTGATAAATTAGAAAACGTAAATAAAAAAAGAGCAAGTATAGAAGGGCCACGGTTTAGGGTTAAATTTTGGACCTAAAATGAATTTGTCACTTTTTATTTTTATCACTTAGTTAATTTAATTAGTTAAAGTAATGAATTATTAATAAAAACAAAAAAAAGAAATAAATAGAGTAATGTAAAAGGGGCTACGGCATTTCACCTTATTTTTGGTCAATTTTGGTCAAAATGAATTTGTCACTTAGTCACTAAAATTGAATAGTAATTAGGATTATATTAGATTGTATAATGAATCGTTAATAAAAAGAATCAACGAAACCGATAAAAAAAAATAAACGTTACATGTTTTAAAATAACAAATTCGAGTGTTACTACCTTTGCATAAATTTGGATGTGGACATACGGACTATTTAAAATGAACTACGACAACATCGCTAAAAATGGAAACCGTTAAAATATTAGTTAAGTATATGACTAACTTTAACCGAGTTTTACTTTTAAAATAATAATTCAAATCACTAAATACAAAACGAACTTAACGACTTTAAAACTATAAATTTATACTTAGGAAATAAAATTTGGTTTTGTACTTAAGTAAAATATCTTAAATATAAAAATACTAAGTATAAAAAAAATATATACTAAGCATAGGACAAAATACATATAAGTATAAAATACATGTACGTATAAAAATACGTATAAATACGAAGTATAAAAATACGAGTACGTATAAAAATACGTAGAAATACGAAATACGAAAATATGAATACGTATAAAAATACGATGAATAGTAAATACGATGAATAGTAAATACGGTGAATAGTAAGTAATGAATAGTAAAAATATTTAAAATTTACGAACGGACTTAACATAAATATTTAAGTTTTCTAGGTGTTTCCGTTTACCTGAAGAACTGTTAGAACTAAAATTTCATTATACAAGTTTGACGATATCGAATAATATGAGTTATCACTTGAGTATTATAAGAATGAGAAAATGAGAAAAGAAGTAAGTGTTAAATACTCGGGTGTCTGCGATGTTAAACGCTATAGGGACAGGGTTGGTAAGGTAGCCGCATATGGGGACACTATCATCGCTATTTGGTGCTAGTGGTAATCTAATGACTCTCCTAGTCGTTATTTAACGTGATTTTCGCCCTGAGTAGTGATTCGTTCAGGGGCCCATATGAGGTAATTGGAAAATGACCATTCCCATCCAGGGGATCTGTCGTAGTGTAATAGTCGCACCAATAGGGTGGTGTATGCATACAAAAGACAAGGGACTGATCCTCCTTATTACCTGCTTGATATCGTTAGCATTTAAAGTCCGTTGATGTGACCGGCACGCTAATGCGCGTTAACATCTTATTCGTGTTAATGCATGTTTCCATCCTTACTGGTTTGTTGGCTTATAGTCGTGTTTCATCTTAGATTATCCATGTTGTGTTGGATGTTAGGTAGCTATCACGTACGCTACTTAGTGTTTGATCTGATGTACGAGTCTGAGTAACTAGTGCACTTTGATAGCGAATCATATGGGTGATTTACCATGAGAGTACACAAGTCGCTCTGTAGTCAAGACTCGCGAGTATATGTTACTATATGAATAATTGAAAAGGGTCGACTACCCCGAATGTGAATGAAATGATAATGATTTGCTTACATGTTATGAATGGAGATAATTTGATGATTCAATTGCTATGTTATACGGAGTATGATTTATGATATGTTATGTTTTATGAATTGCATTATTGTATGTTTTATTTGCGCTGATTTAATTACATGCGCATATGTTATTTATTATGTGTTTACCGCTATGGGTTTTATATTGCTTAGCGTGTGCGGGGCATAATCGAGTTTGAACGGCATTTTCCCGTAGGTACCCCGAGGCTACATTGACGATTTATATCAGGGGATTGAAGTCCTTATTTTGTATTTTGGAGAGATTGTAATCGAATAACTCTGTTTAGCTATAACTCTTATTATGTATAATGAGTTGTAAGACGATGACAGCTGGTTTTATATTATATGAACTTAATTAATATTTCCGCCTTAGTTTAATTAAGTCACGAAAAACCGGGTTGTTACACTATTTGCAGGACGTAGGACTTAAATATTTGCTATGGATGTAGGTGATCTTAATTCTATATAAATTAATAAATATTTTAAATGACCTTTTTATTTATTATTTTTTTAATTAACTTCTTTATTTATAAAAGAAAACTTTTTTATATGGTGTAACGGACAGAACGGTTCATGACGATGATTTATGTAAGCTTGACCCCAAATATTTTGAGAATATGGCTTTGATGTTGTTGTATCTCTTTGACAAATGACGGTCAAAATTTTTGCTTCATTAGTCACTTATTTTATTTTTATTTTAGCTTTTATTCATATTAGAATTTTTGAAATTCAAGATAGATTTCAAGACAACTAGTCTTGCCTACACACCTATATGAGATTGATATGTTGTTAATTGTAGAATTCGATTTAATAAGGATTTGTATTTTTTTTTTCTACCAGCTGAAAATAAAGTGCTAATCAGTTAAGTGTATGTCATTTCAACTTATACTCACAATGTACTGGATAAAACAACACACATTCAAGTATACTCCGTACTACTTAAGCCGATTATTATTTTTTGTTAATAAAACTAGTAATAAGTTTTATAATAAAATAAGAAATAATTAAATAATGCAATAATATATATTATCTTGATGCAATCTTCTAGGCATGAAACACTTTCCTAGAAGTATATATTGGCCCTATTAAGAACAAAGGGTTACTGCAATATTACTAATGGGATACAAAGAAGATTCAACAATCTTTATTGTTCAAAAAGATTGTCACTTAGAAATAATTTGTATGTATAATGTGAACAATGTAAAACATGTTTTCAGAAAATATATTATTATGTTTCTGTCAAATAACAAAGGATAAGGCCCCTATATATAGAAATCAACCATGTCTATCCGTAACTTCCTTTTATTATTTTATTATGAAATACGAAGTATATGCGAAGAGACACATTCTTTCATAAGAAACCAAATTCATTTGTGTTTCCGTCTCGGTATGATCAGTAAATTAAAACCGAAACTTATTTGTTTCTTTTTCTACTTGATGTACATACATAAAACACCATTCCCATATCATGTATATATATATCAAATACATTTGACTAATTATGTTTACTCCGTATACTCTAAATGTTTCAACAATCCGCCCCCATTTAGAGTATACTAATTTAAAACACAAATTTACATTCATACAATTATACACACCAACCTTTGCATAAACGAAAGTATCGTAAGATTGAACTTCCATATAGTATAAACACACATTCCATACATTCATATTACAATAGTGACTTAAAGTTTGAACCAAGTAATATATATTGAATTTATGAAGATGCTATACACAAAGATTATGTAATTATTTCTAATTATTCTGACACATTCAATGGCCCTGCGTCCGCATCCATTCACAAGTACATAAAAGCTCCTCGTCCTTTTTCATTTGCTCTTTGAAGCGGCCAAACTTCGTACTCGTATAGATAAATCCCTATTAATATGCTCCTGCAATTAAGCATTTGTTAAGAGACCTATTAAGAATTCAATCAATCTACTTATTATTTTGCAGAAAGTAAGCACTTACCTTGGGATATTGTGCTTCAAACTCACAAATTAAGAGATTTGTCTTATTGAACACTAGACTTAATGTTGTATTAAGCGTAGAGTTAAGATTCCCTTAATTGAGTTTATAGTCTAAGGACTTAAGACCCATTCCCATGGACATCTTGTGCACTTTCTCTCTAGCCAATCCTTTGGTTAAACAGTCTGCTAGATTCAATTCTGTTCGTACATAATCGACATTTATAATGCCGTCTTTAATAAGTCCTCTCACATAGTTATGTCTCAAACTAATGTGTCTTGACTTTCCGTTATAAACATGATTATAAGCCTTTGACAAAGTCGAAGCACTATCACAATGTAAAGCAACGGGTGATATCGGCTTTGACCACAAAGGTATCTCATACAAGAGATTTCTCAACCATTCGGCCTCTTTTCCCGCAGAAGCCAATGCTATAAATTCGGATGCCATAGTTGAATCAGTGATGCATGTTTGTTTCTTAGAAGCCCACGATATTGCACCTCCTCCAAGTAGAAAAACCCATCCACTTGTGGAAGAACTATCTTCTTCATTTGTAATCCAACTTGCATCCGAGTATCCTTCAACAACCGAAGGATAGCCTCTATAGGTCAAACCATAGTCAATGGTTTTCTTTAAATATTTTAGTACACGATAAATTCCTTGCCAATGAAATTTGCTCGGGTTACTTGTGTACCTGCTTAATTTCCCAACTGCAAATGCAATGTCAGGTCTAGTACTTGTCATTGCATACATTAAGCACCCTATAACTCTTGCATAATCAATTTGTGCAATTGGTACACCATTATTTGGTCTATATTTCATACTTGGATCAATTGGTGTAGAAACTGGACAAGCATCAAAGTACTGAAATCTTTTAAGCACCTTTTCAATGTAGTGTGATTGTGTTAAACTTATTTGTCCCTTTTCCCGTTTTATTTTAATTCCAAGAATAATATCTGCTTCTCTCATATCTTTCATGGAGAAACTTGATGACAAGAACGATTTGGTTTCTTCTACTATTTTTATATCCGTTCCAAATATCAACATATCATCAACGTATAGACAAATTATGGCACCTCTATTTGTGTTGTCAAATTTGCTATAAACACATTTGTCCGCATTATTTAACTTAAAACCATTAGATAAAATGACTTCATCAAATTTTTTGTGCCACTGTTTGGGTGCTTGTTTAATCCATATAAAGACTTAATTAACTTACAAACTTTGCGTTCGTGTCCGGGTAAGACAAACCCTTCGGGTTGCTTCATATACACCTCTTCTTCTAATTCACCATTTAAAAATGCCGTCTTAACGTCCATTTGATGAACAAATAGATTATGAATAGAAGCAAGAGCAATTAATAACCTTATGGTGGTTATACGAGCCACGGGTGCATATGTATCAAAGTAATCTACTCCCGATTTTTGTTTAAACCCTTGTGCTACTAATCGGGCTTTGAACTTATCAACAGAACCATCAACTTTCATTTTCTTTTTAAATATCCATTTACACCCGATCGGTACACACTTTGGTGGGAAGTCCACCAAAACCCAAGTGTTATTTCCTATAATAGAATCCATTTCATCATTAATTGTCTCTTTCCAAAATGCAACGTCCCGAGACTTCATTGCCTCTTTAAAAGAAGTAGGATCACTTTCAATATTATAACAATAAGAATATTGTTCTATTATTGCATTCCTACTGCCTTCCACAAGATATAAATAAAAATCATTACCAAATGACTTAGCTTTTCGTGCCCTCTTACTATGACTGTCATCCTTATCCTCAAGTGTATCATTACTTAGCACATGAGTGTCAATATCTTGGGAATCTATATTGGTGTCAGGAATAATATCCTTCATTCTAGGAATTGATTTAAACCTTTGTTCATTAAATATTGCGTCTCTTGACTCCATAACCGAGTGTAACGGTATGTAGTCATTTTCCTCTATTACATAGAACCTATAAGATTTACTATGTTCGGCATAACCGACAAATATACATTCAATTCCTCGTTCTCCTAATTTCTTTCGTTTTGGATTTGGCAATCTTACAATTGCTCTACAACCCCATACTTTGAAATAATTCAAATTAGGTTTCCTTTTATACCAAAGTTCATATGGGGTAATTTTATTTTTATTTGTAGGAACACAATTTAGAATGTAACAAGCTGTTAACATTGCTTCCCCCCAAAAACCGTCACTTAGACCTGAATAGGACAACATAGAATTGATCATTTCTTCTAGCGTCCTATTCTTTCTTTCCGCAATTCCGTTTTGTTGCGGTGTATAAGGAGCGGTGATTTCATGTATAATACCCATTGACTCAAAATAATTTGGGTCATAATACTCACCACCTCTGTCGGTTCTTAACCGTTTAAGTTTAACATTTTGTTGTATTTCGACTTCTTGTTTATAATTTTTGAATTTATCCATCGCCTCATTTTTAGAAAATAATAAATAAATATGACAAAATCTTGAGTAGTCATCGATAAATGTTACAATATATTTCTTATTTCCTAGTGACGGAGTACTGTGAAAGTCACATAGATCACTGTGAACCAATTCTAACATGTTTGACATTCTTTTTACACTTGGAAAAGGCTTCCTTGTTATTTTTGTTAACATGCAGGTTCTACATTTATCTATACTTAGATCAAAAGGAGGAATTAAATTCATTTTGGACATATCAAACATTCTTCTATAATTTACATGTCCCATACGAGAATGCCAAAGAGAAGAATTACAATCAACAAGATAAACAGAAACACTTATTTCATTAATATTAAGTTTAAACATTCCATTACAATAATAACCTAATCCTACAAATACACCACCCTTAGATAATATAAATTTATCTGCTTCAAATACCATTTTGAAACCATATCGATTCAAAAGACCACCTGAGACTAAATTTTTACTAATTTCCGGAGCGTAAACAACGTCTCTTAAAGAAAGAGTTTTTCCGGAAGTAAATAATATTCTACTTGTCCTATCCCGTGGATTTTAACAGTAGATTTATTACCCATGTAAAGAACGTTGCCGTCTACAACTTCTTTGAAAGTCTTAAAATAGCGAAGATCATTACACACGTGTCTCGAGGCTCCCGAATCGATCCACCGAGAAGTGATATCATCCTGCACATAATTAATTTCATTAATCATTACAATTAAATTTATTTTTGAATGATTATAATTTTGTGCACATATACCTTTAAAAGGCTTGTCACGACTAGATTGACCGTGACTTTGATTCTTTTGTTCCTTCATCATCCTTTTCCAAATAGAGCAATCCTTTTTGAAATGACCAGGCTTGTTACACTCAAAACAATTTCCATCATTTTGAATTTTACCCTTCTTACCTTTTTGGTACTTGGTAAACTTATTGAATCTCTTCTTGCCTTTCATTTTGGCCTTGTCTCCCTCCACCATGTTAATAGTATTGGAAGGACCAGGATTACGATCCTTTCCCGCATCTTGTATACGTATTCCTTCCTCAATGCGAATATGGGTAGCTAATTGCTCAATATTCATATCATCCTTTTTGTGTTTTAAAGAATTTTTAACATCTTTCCATGTTGGTGGTAACTTATCAATGATAGAGGAGACAACAAAGGTTTCATCCAAATCAATATCATGTTGTTTAAGACTCCCTAGGATGCGTTGAATCTCATGAAATTGTTCCATAACCGGTCTAGCATCTACCATTTTGTAATTATTAAAATTACTTACTAAAAATTTCTTGCTAGACGCATCTTCCGCCATATATTTAGATTCTAGCGTAATCCATAATTCTTTAGCGGAATCGACAAACTGATAAATGTCAAAGAGACCATCCGACATACCGTTAAGTATATGACCACGACACACGTAGTCGTCATTTTCGAACTTGTTTCTTCGACGAGTTTCCTCGATTGTTTCATTCTCGCTTTCAATTGGTTTCGGAGTGCTAAGAACATATGCAACGTTAAGTACCGAGAGAAGGAAGTGCATTTTCTTTTGCCATCTACGAAAACCAACGCCTTCAAATTTGTCTAACTTGTGAAAGTTAGTTGCCATATCTTTGACACTAGCCATCACGTTGATACAAAATATATACTTCTAGAATGTTAATAAAACTAGTAATAAGTTTTATAATAAAATAAGAAATAATTAAATAATGCAATAATATATATTATCTTGATGCAATCTTCTAGGCATGAAACATTTTCCTAGAAGTATATATTGCCCCTATTAAGAACAAAGGGTTACTGCAATATTACTAATGGGATACAAAGAAGATTCAACATCCTTTATTGTTCATAAAGATTGTCACTTAGAAATAATTTGTATGTATAATGTGAACAATGTAAAACAAGTTTTCAGAAAATATGTTATTATGTTTCTGTCAAATAACAAGGGATAAGGCCCCTATATATAGAAATCAACCCTGTCTATCCGTAACTTCCTTTTATTATTTTATTATGAAATACGAAGTATATGCAAAGAGACACATTCTTTCATAAGAAACCAAATTCATTTGTGTTTCCGTCTCGGTATGATCAGTAAATTAAAACCGAAACTTATTTGTTTCTTTTTCTACTTGATGTACATACATAAAACACCATTCCCATATCATGTATATATATATATCAAATACATTTGACTAATTATGTTTACTCCGTATACTTTAAATGTTTCAACATTTTTCCTCACTATTATTCTATCTAAAATTAAAATCGATTTGAACTTCTTTTGTACCTGTTGGAATCGGTTAAAATTGGCTAAAATATATTATTGAATTGATTTTCAATATCTTGGATTATGCTTAGCTTATTTTGAGTTGTGATTATTCTTGGAAGATGGGTGTTAATTAGGATTATTCTTGTTAATTTTTCCTTAAGAAAATACCAATTCGTCATATTTCTTTACTTAAAATTAATTGGATATAGGTGCTCTATGATTTCAAAACAAAAAATAAAGTTGAAAACCTAATTACCCAGAACTTGAGTTGATGACAATCATAAGATTATGAACATCTTGAAAAGTACTCCATATAATTTGTTGATTATTTTAATCTTTGTTCTTATTTTCTTTGAATAAACAATATTGATCAAATAAAGGAAAAATGAATTTTAATTTGTATATAACCTAAAATTTAGTATTTTGAAATTTATATAGTAAAAGATAAGAAATATTAGCAAAAATAAGAAAAAAACTTTTTAATACTAACAAGTTTTACTTACAAATTATAAATCACTTAGATATAATAATCCGCGAATATCAGAGGCCATTGAAGTAGACACTGATTATAGGTAATGTGATAAATGTTGATTTAATAATTACGGGTCTACAAAATTATTTTGAATTATTAATTTTGGAACTTATAATTCAAAATGTGTAAATTTTCCAAATGGTATTATCAATTAAAGTGTTTTTTTTATGAACAAGACTTATATAAGACTGTCTAACACTTCTCTTAGTGTTAGACGCCTTGGTTTTATCACAAAAAAATCAGCCATTGTTTTTAATTAGTTGAAAAATTAATTAGACTAGCATTAAATGTTGTGTTGCAATAATAACCATAAATATAATATATAATTATTAAGTTAATATTTTCAATTTAAGCATTAATTAATGGAAGATTAAGGGTGCTTAGTTAATATAGTTAATAATTATATTTTAACATACAATTAGTAAGACTACATTGTTTATTACGTATGTTTTAGCCTTTGACTAATTTAATGTTTATTGTGCCACTTATATTGGTAGTGACTATTTTACTATATTTTGTAGCCACTATTTAACATATAGTACCATTATTATTAAATTACAATATAATCTATAATACTATTGTCTTAGTGTAAACTTATTCAAAAAGGTTAACAATAAAAAATAAATAAATTTATAAGTAAGTCTTGTGAAATGTTTTGTGACTACATTTACATTTATCGTAACTCTTATTGAATATAAAATGTGATCACTTTTATAGTCTCAATATTAGTCAAAATATACACAAAAGTGGTTATAATTACTCAAAAAATGGTCGCTTTTATACAATTACAAAACTTACGAAAAAAAAGTATATATATCTATAAGAGTAGTTTTGTGACTACATTTACATTTATCGTGACCCTTGTTGACTAAACGTAACCACTTATATTTCTTTCAATAGTAGTCAAAGTTTACTCAAAAGTAGTTACAATTACCCTAAACGTGGTCCCTTTCTTACATACGAAACCCGTCTTTCACATTATTAATAAAAGACAATTATTTTTAAACTTTCACAAAATATAGTCACCGTCTTCATTAAACTGATCACATCCAAGATATAAGTAGTCACAAATTACATTTTGCTCTCCACACACCTGTTCTTGCCATTATCGTTTTCTCCATCATTCTTCAATTAAGTAGCGTCATCTTTCTTATTCCATTGTTAGCACAACAACTTTACGCAATGGTTACGTACAACCTATAAGATCGTCATAGACAAGTCACCCAATATTAAAGACAAAGTCACCAAACATCGATAAATAGTCACCAAACATCGATAAATAGTCACCAAACATCGACATATAGTCACCACAATTACCAAAAGACGCACAAATTAGTAGCTAATATTTTTTCACTATAAGGTCACCAGTTTAGTAATTTAGGTCACAAATTATCCAATTTAGGTCACAGCTAATTAAAGAAAATCTTTGAATTAAATAAGGTCACCAATCCGCTTATTTCAGTAACAAATTAGCCAATTTAGGTACCAAAAAATAAAACAACATGAACAAAATCTTCCATCTCACAATTCCTCTATTTAGGTCACAAATTAGCCAAATTAAGTCACATATAACCCAAATTAGGTCAAGAAAGATTAAACAACAGCAGCAGCAAAAAGAACTCACAAATTCCCCAAATTAGGTCACAAATTAGCCAAATTAAGTCACGAAAGCGTACGCAACAACAACCACATACCACGGCTTCCATTTCCTTTCCACCTCGTCAGCTCCATTCCCCTCGTCAACCCCGAGCATCATTCTCCTCAGACCCATGTTCACTTTCACTATCACCTTCTTCATGTTCAAATTAAATTTATTCTTCACTTTCAGTTTCCTCTACAATCAAAGATGTAGATTATTATTGTGTTACCATATATACCACATGCAACATCTAAAAAAAATATATATAAAAATTATTCCAGAAAATTACCTCTCAGCAACCTCTTTAATGACGTTTTTCCGCGTCATGACTGCATTTTCGTCAATTTTCCTTCAAATAAAACGAAATTCCATTACAAATTTATTCCTCTGCTAGCAAAAGGGCAAAAAATATGAAATAAATTGACTAAAAAAGGGAACGAGTTACCTGATTTAATCTCAGAGAGAGAGAAAGACGGGTGAATATGAAGAGAAAAGAAGAAAATAAAATTGTAGAAAGAGAGAGAGGGAGAGAGAGAGAGCAGGAGAAGAGGAAAGAAACGTACGGAGTAATAGATTGAGAATGGAACTAGAAGCGTCATTTAGTCTAGAGAATAAAAGAATTTTGGGAATATAATATTCATTAATTATAATACTGCACACTTTTTGTTACAATCTGACTCTTCCCTATTTACTCTCCTAGAATTAAGAGTCCATCTAACACTTTCTTAATGTTAGACGGTCCTCTATAAGAGTTACTCTTTTTTTATTTAGTGAAAACTTAACCATTACACCAAACAAAAAAATCAATAATGAGCAGTTGATTAGCTTGTATTTTGACCCTAGCTTGACCTAAAACCCGTTTACACCCAACCGGCTTATTCCTAACCCAAAATACACCCTAGTTGTATGCTACCCGATTTATGGTTTTGGTTACCCAATCCCAAAACCCACCTGATCGACCCATTTGACAGTTTTAGAAGGGAGTATTACAACATATAATTGAAGGATTATTTTATATGGATGAATAAGTTGTAGGAGGAGAGGAGAAGAAAAAGAGAGTGCATCCAAATTTCTAAAAATCCTGCTAATTTCACGCTATGATATCCTCCATATCTCTCTCAAGTTTCAGCAAATAAAATCCTCATTTAATTTGTGACCTTCCTCACAAATATAATCTTGCTTTCAACGAGAGTTGGAATCCCTCTATTTCAACTCTCCCCAAATTCATCAAAATGTCCAACAATTTAGAAGAATCAAACCCACTTTTATACACCAACATTAATAAACAACATGAAAATGAATCAAACCCCAAAAATTCAGCAGTTGATATGTCGTTGTCGTCATCTGCACCGTTGTTGCCGCCAAAAGAGCACCCAATTCCTCCAATGCCGGAGCCCCACGCCGTGGATGGGATGCCTTTGAGAGTTCTGGGACAACCCATACCATGTCGGGCGCCCTGGAGTTCTGAGTTGTCTCAATGTTTCGGCAGTCATGATCACTTTTGTGGCTCTGATCTTGAAGTTTGTGAGTTTTCCTCCTACATTCTCGCATTCACCTTTTTATACTTTTATTATTTTTAATTTTTAAATTGTTGTATAAGATGATCTTTTGGTAAGCTTATTTAGAAAGTCTGTCGTTCATAAATTAAATTTCACTTTAACTCGTATGATATTTTACGGCTATAAGCGCGCATTTTTGTTGAGGAATTCTCAAAATTATACATGTGTGTTAGATGTTGATAAAGATTGAATGTGGAGTTTAGGCCTATGTAAATGACATTGAGGTGGTAATATACCACACCTATCGACTGCATGAATTATAAATTTGGGCATTAAGTAAAGGTTTTAATTAAAGTGTATTATTCATGAAATTATCTTTGCTTTTCAAAAATTTGGACTTTTTTAGATCTAGTTTTCAGTTGATAATAGTTTTGATCTATAGTTGGTTTATATACATTCATGTGATGCTAAGTCGACAAAAATGACACTGATGAGACATTCAAGGAACTTCACGAAGAAATTGTTCGGCCTATAATTTATCAAGATTTTGACGACTACAGTGGAGGTTGCATTGCGTGAGGTTAGATTATGGTGATCAAACCATGATGATAAAACAAATAAGAAACTGTGACGATAGATTCCAAGATCGAGTGTCAACAAGATTTATTACTGTAGACTACAAGTAGCATCGTCGTTAAAAGCTTTTAAGGACTATCTGATGTCAAAGTATAGTCATATTCATCATTTTTCATAGTTCATAATTAATTCGAAAGCACCATCACTTAACAGTAAGGCGTATTTGAAAAGGATAAAATAATTAATTTGGTTTAGCATTTACCGTTTTGTTTAGCTAACATTTTATATTTACTGTTTGCATCTTACGTTTTGGGACGCTTGTGGTGATTAGGTATACTTGGAAGTATAGCTCCATGTGTGCTATATGCAAGTAATGCCGAGAGACTTGGATCAAACTCTGGGAGTTTTACTAGTCACTGCATGACATACACTACTCTTTACTTGATTGGAAACTTGTTTTTTGGATGGAACTGTTTGGCCCCATGGTTTTCATATACTTCACGCACTGCACTTCGTCGTGGATTTAACCTTGAGGTCAGTTATGCCTATTTTATCATAGTATTTTTATGCAACGTAAGGTTGCGTACAACCGACCCCCCACTTCTCCTTTTTACCTCGCAATTTGCAGGCACCTTTATGGCACTAGGGTATGATGTTGTTGTTTATTCTTATGTGAGGTCTTGATAAATATTGTATTCTCTAAAATTGGAATCTCTATAATTGTGATTCGGTGAGGAAGGTTCTGGAAGCCACAATTATAGTGGATAATATTTTAGCCGACCTAATCTAACATACCTAACACGAATCTCTTAAAACCCAACCTAGAAAAATCCGAAACATTCTTGAACCGAGATGGAGTGAAATTGACCTTCGGCTAATTGGTAATTGATACCACTAAAAAATAAGTCGATTCAACCCCAATTTGACTAGAGCTAAACTGTTGACTGTGTTTAAAAAAAAAACCCTGACTAGACCGAGGACTTAGGTAAACAATAGCTTGGTAATGACCCAGTTAATTGATTTATCACTAAATCAATAGTGACTAAACAGTATTGTACATAAGCTAAATGATTACATGAACTTGAATTTTAGAGCTTAAATTTAAAAATAGTCGGCGAACCTAACACGACCTAGGATAACCCTTAACTAGAGACTTTCCCGATCCAACTCGACTCGGTCCATACATGACCTGGCTTAACCACAACCTAACATTACTTGACCCAAAATGATCCAACTTGTATCTGAGCCACCTAATCAGCACCTCTGTCCATACCCTCTTGCACTCGCCACCTACTGTGAAACTCGTATTGGGACAAAAGGAAACACACAGTTGTTTTTTATTTGATGGTCCAAACTTCATTTTAAACAGCCATGTCCTTTGTTTCAAGTGCTACATAGTGAGTCTAAAAAATCTGGTGTTTAAGTACTCGGTATAATTGAGAGAAACTTCGCTTCATTGCCAGCTAGCAGAATTGCCAGAATTTATTCTTAATAATATAAGTCACGAAGGTGGGAAATCAGATTGCAGTTAATTTATTATCAGTCCCATTCAAATTGAGTTTTGCTGCACAATTCCATCGAAAAAAAGTTTTACTCCATTCGAACGTGTTTCTAACGAACAAGAACCTTAGCAGCCTAATTGGTCATACATATGATATATATTTAGAGCTTAGGTAGTTGAACTCTATATTTTGTTGGTATCTGTAAGTTTTTTTTCTTGAAAATCGGACTTTCTATTATTGTATACAATGTTTTATCAAACGAAAATGCATCAATTAAAATATCATAATCAATCATCGTTTGCCATCTAAGCTAGTGTATGCCAGTACGTGACCGAAAAATGGATGAGCAAGACGTACATAACATCAGGTCCTTAAAATATTCAGATAAGGGCGTTAATTATCACCTTGGAAATCCAAATAATGTTAGTTAAATTTTTAAATCCCATTTCGTATATTTTTCTCACAAACTTTTAGGGTAAAATTTAAGAAAGAAAAGATGGAGGGTGTAAAATAGAAGTAAAGAAAATATATGGGGCCAAAAAGTATAGTAACTATTAGATTTAGACTAAAATAGAAATGGGAAAGACAAATAAAATAGTCCCAAAAGGGAAAGTGGAAAGATCATTCAAAATGGGAGGGAGTATGTTTTAGATTACCTTATTCTAACCGTAACCCGCTCCCTTGAAAATTTCCCCTCACTTACATTGTGTTTAGGCTTCACCCCTACCTAACAACAAATGTGTCTATATCCCTATTTGAGACCGTTATCATAACCATTGTAATACGCCAACCAAAGAGCTAACCCTTTGGTCTTTCCAACCAATTTAGAGATATACAAAACACAACAATTCAATCAAGATACATTATGTTCCACAAAGTTGTACTAGAATACTTACGGTAGAAGAGATTGGGCTCCCGGTGATATGTTATATCCAATTGATTAATTTGGTGCAGACCAAAAATTCTTCTCTACATTTGCAGGAACAGAACAAATATTGAACTGCTATGAAACATGCAAAATACATAGAAAGATGTCAACATTTTGTAAACCAAGGAGCTTTATTCACTAATGGTTTCAGTTTTGTTAATTACTTCACCCATTTTCTGGAAAACATTGTAGTCGAAAAATGCTTGATGGTCGCCAAATTCTAATGACAAACCCCTTTATGATTATGTAATCTTGTGAGAGTGAACGTTGAATTTGGATGATGATCAGGGAAGTTGTGAGGCTCTTACGAGGAGTTGTGGATGCTGCGGAAGTTTAGTGGAGGATCCTGTACAGCGCGAGCAGTTAGAAATAGCATGTGATATCGCCACCCATTTGTTCTGTCATCCATGCTCACTTTGCCAAGAAGGTCGTGAGATACGCCGTAGGCTGCCTCATCCTACCTTCAATGCTCAGCAAATTGTTGTTATGGTTCCTCCAGAGGCACAGTCCATGGGTCGTCCTTAGCCCCAAATATCCTTTAACATGTTCTTTCAGCGTCATATGTTGCCTTCTATATTTTCATATGGGTAACTTCTATGTTCGCTTGACTGCTTTGCAGATTGTAAATTTGGAAAGGTAGTTGTATAGTTTTGATTAGTAAGCATGTGACGACATTGATCCGACGTACAAGTTACAAAGTATTATATTTTACCTATGTAGTCTTTCTTGTACTACATCATTACTACAGAACAAGGCAAAAATAACGGAAATATAACAATGCACAATTGCTAATTGCGCTGTTAAATATATAATTAACAACCAAAAAGAAAAAACCATTTTCATAACGTTTGGCGGAAAATTACGCTGTTTCATTGAATATACAAATGACCCTTTTTATTACTTTAACAGTAATGTTTAATACCTCGTATTTTCACGAGTAGATATTCTGAATGGTTTGAGTCGCTGTGCTAGAAGTAGTTGTACTTGACATGTCTTACTGATTATTTTAGGGTGTTTCGGATATAGGTCAAGTGGGTGATCGTTTGACTCATAAAATTATGAGGAGTTGAGTAGTTTTATCGGTTTATTGTTTCGAGGTGTTGAACTTTCTTGAGTCAGGTGATTAATGGTTTTAAGAAAGGTTTCACCAAGTTTGACTCCCTATAGCCTCCCCTTATTTTCATTTTCACTCTCTCTCACTAAAACAAAAACCACACACACACACACACACACACACACACACACACACACACACACTCTCTCTCTCTCTCTCTCTCTCTCTCTCTCTCTCTCTCTCTCTCTCTCTCTCTCTCAACAAAAAATAAGAGCAAATCATCACCCTTTTTCCTCCCCTAAAATCGTGGTCTTTAGCACCTTCTCCTTTGTTTGGGGTTTTTCTCGTTTATTTATCAAATCGCTTGATTTTCGTTGCTCAACCTCCCTCTTGATCTCCTATAACTTTTTTATACTGGTTTCTCTTCAAGGTAAACCTTTTTACTAGCTCAAGTTTGTATCTTTAATATTTCGGTTTTATGAGTCAACCTTAGAAATGTATTATTTTGATTAGCGAGCGCCCATCAAACAATCTTGCACGGCTAGAAACAAACCCAAATTGATCTGTAAAAGGAGGTAACTAAGAACATCAGAGTATCAGACAATTGGCATTTCAACTTTTTTTTTTAAAGATTAATCAGCAAACCGGGTAATTGGGCAATAAGGTGAGCCCATGCAAGGATCACCCGACACCCATCACATTCGTGTCTCATTAAGACTATTACATTCATCATTTGAATTATGGTCTTATGGTATTCTTGGATATTCCACGAAACTCACTATTTTCCTGTTCTCTTTACAATGATTTTCTCCAACTCTTCATTGTACTTATTTTCAACATACTCATTGTTCTACCTCATTTCTCCCCAACTCATCGACTTTCACCAAAACAAACATCAAACCATGAGTCATTCATGTAATAAACGTTCATTTTTCTCTATCGTGGAGACCATTATTAAAAGAATTTATCATTACTTATGTCAAATTGTGGGAAGAATAAAATGAGACTGGTGCGAAAACTTTAATGATTATTCATATATGTTCCAAAAAGTTTACAAACCAAAACCAACAATTCGCAAAATTAACACACTCCCTTTCAAAGCCTAGAGAATTTCACTGTTAGCGGATTTTTGCTGAGCAGTTACATCGATTTTCACCAATTTGATTTCCTGAGGTTGTATACAAATCTGCATAGACAACCAAGCATAGGGTGCAATTTTGATTGGAGTATTCAGGCACATACAATAAGTCAATAATTAAAATAGTTTTGACTCGAATACAAATCCAAATTCTGCGGGTTTCAGAATTCGAAATCAAATCCTCGTATTCAAACCGATTCAATATTTGTCAGACGAGTTAATGAACTAACCTAAACCTACCATTAACCTGCACACAAATTTTCTAAAAAAAAAAACGTCATTCAATTTTTACGACAACGGTGAAAACATTTTACTGTTCACCGATACATCCCGAAATTCAGATTCCGATGCTAATTAGTGTAAAATTAACCCACTCAATAATTTTCCAAAAAAACTTACAGAATTCTCCTATATTTATACTCTCAAATTATGAAGGAAATCAAAAGAACAATTATTAGCAGTTACACTGCATAAGTAATTCTACTATGAGGTTGCCTCATACTATGAGACACTTTATTTCAATAAAATTTAACTTACATTAAATAGTCAAATTGAATTCTGCAACAAATAATAACAATACTTCAAATTAATGTGTGTATTCAATTGGTTTGTTAGAAGGAATTAGTTGCCTCTTTAGTTCAGTATCCAACTTAACATTGGCGGCAGGGAAATTTTTGAAACTTGCCCTTTAATATAAAAATTTCACTTCATTACACAACTAAGAATATTATATACAATTAAAATCGCAATAAATTTAGTTATTATATTCTTTACCTTTTCCTTCGGAACTCTGCACACTCTTTGATAGTCATCTACATTCAGCTGAAGTGGGCGGTGGTGATACAAAGTTATCGACAACTCTGTCCCAGAACATATCATAGCTGCAATCAAACAATTGTTTACTTGTATATTTTCTAGCAGCAAGTCAGCAACCAAATGACAAGTATGGCGTGGTATATACAAAGGAGCTCCAAGAGTCCAACACTCACAAGCTATTCGTATAAAACAACTTACCATCTTTTGTCAACCTGACGAATCGTTGGAATTCGGTCTATGGCGCACCACCATAAGGAATTTCAGCTCGACTCTCATCATTATTAACCTCCATTTCAGGAAAAACATTATTCGAACGACGTCGATGATGCTAGCAGAATACAAAAGTCACTCACTTGGATCCACTCTTTGATAGTCATCTACATTCAGTTGAAGTGAGCGGTGGTCAAACAAAGATGTCGACAACTCTGTCCCAGAACCCATAATAGCTGCAATCAAGCAATTCACTTAGGCCACAAAAATTAGTGAAACATTGCAAAATTTGCTTTAGCCACAAAAAACAAATTATTTTTATTGGCCATGGAAGAAATTTATGCCACGAAAAAAAATTGTGACAAAAAAATTCTTATAGCCACGATTAGAACTTTTTTTCGTGCATTAAAGTGATTATTTGCCACGAAAAAAAATTATTTTGATTGGCCATGGGAGAAATTTATGCGACGAAAAAAAAATGGGACAAAAAAATTCTTATATATATATATATATATATATATATATATATATATATATATATATATATATATATATAATTCGGATCCGGTACGCACCCTCCATTCAGTGCGCACCATACGCACCAAACATTACAGCGTACAAAACACAACATAAGGCCCAAGGCCCATCTCCCTCACAACCCTAAATATCCCCTCTCATTTTCAGAAATCAAATCTAACCCTAAATCAACCCCTCCACCAACCTTACTACTACCACCACCGAACCACGACCGATGTCACTACTAACGACCGCCAACGACGGCCGCCGCCGCCCTTTAATTGTACCTCATCTACTTTCCACCACCATCCACTTTCCTTTGCTTCCACCGACATTCACTTTCCTTTTTTCACCACCACCGTCATCTCAACGGTCATCACGGTGGCTGAGCAATGTACCACGGCGGTGGTGTCGTCAATTTTAAGATAGTAACGACCAACCATCGACGGGACTTTTCAGATCTGAAATGAAGGTAAGTAAAGAGATCGTCGCTCCGGTGGTGATGTTGAACTCCGGTGAGTCATTGGTGAAGGTGGTCACGATGGTAAGAGTTTATCCCTTACTTAGCTTACTTGTGTGCAATAGTTTGGTTAATTTAGTGATTGTATGTTATAATGTGCTAATTATGTGGGTAATGGTTTTTTGTGAGATGAACATGTATGGATATATTGTTGTTGAGTGGGCCTTGAGGCTGATTGTGGCAGTAGGGCGCCTGAGGCCTCGTGTTTATGTTGGGGCCATGAGGCCGAGTGTGAAGGAAGGGCCGTGAGCCTGGTGTTTGTTGTTATGGCTGTGAGGCCGAGTGTGGAGATGGGGCCGTGAGGCCTTGTGGCCATGTTATGGTGGCCTTAATTGGTGTTGCTTGGTTATTTTGATTGATGGGTTGAATCATGTTGGAAAGTCACTTTGGTGTGTGAGTTTGAATAGTATGTAGTGTAGGAATTTGTAGGTACTTAAAGTTGCCTCTTTAGTTCAGTATCCAACTTAACCTTGACGGCAGGGAAATTTTAGAAACTTGCCCTTTAATATAAAAATTTCACTTCATTACACAACTAAGAATATTATATACAATTAATATCGCAATAAATTTAGTTATTATATTCTTTACCTTTTCCTTCGGAACTCTGCACACTCTATGATAGTCATCTACATTCAGCTGAAGTGGGCGGTGGTGATACAAAGTTATCGACAACTCTGTCCCAGAACATATCATAGCTGCAATCAAACAATTGTTTACTTGTATATTTTCTAGCAGCAAGTCAGCAACCAAATGACAAGTATGGCGTGGTATATACAAAGGAGCTCCAAGAGTCCAACACTCACAAGCTATTCGTATAAAACAACTTACCATCTTTTGTCAACCTGACGAATCGTTGGAATTCGGTCTATGGCGCACCACCATAAGGAATTTCAGCTCGACTCTCATCATTATTAACCTCCATTTCAGGAAAAACATTATTCGAACGACGTCGATGATGCTAGCAGAATACAAAAGTCACTCACTTGGATCCACTCTTTGATAGTCATCTACATTCAGTTGAAGTGGCGGTGGTCAAACAAAGATGTCGACAACTCGTCCCGAGAACCCATAATAGTGCAATCAAGCAATTCACTTAGGCCACAAAAATTAGTGAAACATTGCAAAATTTGCTTTAGCCACAAAAAACAAATTATTTTTATTGGCCATGGAAGAAATTTATGCCACGAAAAAAAATTGTGACAAAAAAATTCTTATAGCCACGATTAGAACTTTTTTTCGTGCATTAAAGTGATTATTTGCCACGAAAAAAAATTATTTTGATTGGCCATGGGAGAAATTTATGCGACGAAAAAAAAATGGGACAAAAAAATTCTTATATATATATATATATATATATATATATATATATATATATATATATATATATATATATATAGGAATTGAATCAGGTGAGACCACTCCCTTAAAATGAGACCACCCCTTAAAATGAGACCACTCTGTTATAATAACATAATATCTTATTACTGTAACAATGTATCTTCTTTATTGTTTTTTTTTTTTTTTTTGGTAAAAAAAATTTTAAAAAATTTTAAAAAATTTTTTAAAAAAAAAAAAATAGCTCAATGTTGAAACTATGTTATAATAACAAATATTCATTTATGTTATAATAACATAACTTTAGATGTGTTACTATAATAAACATAGGGTGTTATTATAACAGCCGCGACAGATCTAGGCCGTTGATTTTTAGATCTAACGGTCCAGATTTGCGGGACGGTCTTATTTTAAGGGGTGGTCTCACCGGATCCTCACTGTATATATATATATATATATATATATATATATATAATTCGGATCCGGTACGCACCCTCCATTCAGTGCGCACCATACGCACCAAACATTACAGCGTACAAAACACAACATAAGGCCCAAGGCCCATCTCCCTCACAACCCTAAATATCCCCTCTCATTTTCAGAAATCAAATCTAACCCTAAATCAACCCCTCCACCAACCTTACTACTACCACCACCGAACCACGACCGATGTCACTACTAACGATCACAACGACGGCCGCCGCTCTTTAATTGTACCTCATCTACTTTCCACCACCATCCACTTTCCTTTGCTTCCACCGACATTCACTTTCCTTTTTCACCACCACCGCTATCTCAGCGGTCATCACGGTGGTCGAGCAATGTACCACGGCGGTGGTGTCGTCAATTTTAAGATAGTAACGACCAACCATCGACGGGACTTTTCAGATCTGAAATGAAGGTAAGTAAAGAGATCGTCGCCCGGTGGTGATGTTGAACTCGGTGAGTCATTGGTGAAGGTGGTCACGATGGTAAGAGTTTATCCCTTACTTAGCTTACTTGTGTGCAATAGTTTGGTTAATTTAGTGATTGTATGTTATAATGTGCTAATTATGTGGGTAATGGTTTTTTCTGAGATGAACATGTATGGATATATTGTTGTTGAGTGGGCCTTGAGGTGATTGTGGCAGGGCGAGGGCGCTGAGGCCTCGTGTTTATGTTGGGGCCATGAGGCCGAGAGTGTGAAGGAAGGGCCGTGAGCCTGGTGTTTGTTGTTATGGCTGTGAGGCCGAGTGTGGAGATGGGGCCGTGAGGCCTTGTGGCCATGTTATGGTGGCCTTAATTGGTGTTGCTTGGTTATTTTGATTGATGGGTTGAATCATGTTGGAAAGTCACTTTGGTGTGTGAGTTTGAATAGTATGTAGTGTAGGAATTTGTAGGTACTTAAAGTTGCCTCTTTAGTTCAGTATCCAACTTAACCTTGACGGCAGGGAAATTTTAGAAACTTGCCCTTTAATATAAAAATTTCACTTCATTACACAACTAAGAATATTATATACAATTAATATCGCAATAAATTTAGTTATTATATTCTTTACCTTTTCCTTCGGAACTCTGCACACTCTATGATAGTCATCTACATTCAGCTGAAGTGGGCGGTGGTGATACAAAGTTATCGACAACTCTGTCCCAGAACATATCATAGCTGCAATCAAACAATTGTTTACTTGTATATTTTCTAGCAGCAAGTCAGCAACCAAATGACAAGTATGGCGTGGTATATACAAAGGAGCTCCAAGAGTCTAACACTCACAAGCTATTCGTATAAAACAACTTACCATCATTTGTCAACCTGATGAATCGTTGGAATTCAGTCTGTGGCGCACCACCATAAGGAATTTCATCTCGACTCTCATCATTATTAACCTCCATTTTAGGAAAAACATTATTCAAACGACGTCGATGATGCTAGCAGAATACAAAAGTCACTCACTTGGATCCACTCTTTGATAGTCATCTACATTCAGCTGAAGTGAGCGATGGTTAAACAAAGATGTCGACAACTCTGTCCCAGAACCCATAATAGCTGCAATTAAGCAATTCACTTAGGCCACAAAAATTAGTGAAACGTTGCAAAATTTGCATTAACCACGAAAAAAAAAATTATTTTTATTGGCCATGGGAGAAATTTATGCAACGAAAAAAATTGTGACAAAAAAAATTCTTATAGCCACAAGTAGAACTTTTTTTGTGGCATAAAGTGATTATTTGCCACGAAAAAAAATTATTTTGATTGGCCATGGGAGAAATTTATGCCACGAAAAAAAAATTCTTATAGGCACGATTAGAACTTTTTATCGTGGATTAAAGTGATTATTTGCCACGAAAAAATATTATTTTGATTGGCCATGGGAGAAATTTATGCCACGAAAAAAAATTGGGACAAAAAAAATTCTTATAGCCACGATTATAACTTTTTTTCGTGACTTAAAGTGATTATTTGTCACGACATAATTTTTACGTTGACAAAAAGTTTTTGCTTCAGTTATATTATGATATATATATATATATATATATATAGAGTCAAGTTCAATTAAGTTGACAAATATTGGTACGCTCACTACGCTGGCGAAACTGTTATTAATATTTTGTGAAACTGTTGTTCTTTGTAAATGAAACTGTAAATTTACAAAGAACAAGAATTTCACAAAATTTTGTGAAATACAGTTTCATTTACAAAGAACAACAGTTTCACAAAATATTAATAACAGTTTCGCCACCGTAGTGAGCGTACCAATATTTGTCAACTTAATTGATCTTGTTTCTATATATATATATATATATATATATATATATATATATATATATATATATATATATATATAGGTGGGATCTGGTACGAACTCCTATTCACTACGAACCGTACGAACTACCTACCTCACTTATAATCAACACTTCCTCTTCAAATTACCCCAAACCCTAAATACAAACCCAAACGCTTCAAATTAGTACCCCAAACCCCGACCCCACCCACATATTCACCACCACCACCAGGGCCACCTGAAACCACCGGAGTTCAGACGACCGTGGCCACCGCGTCAGATCACATCACCCTCAACCACCACCTGTAAACCCCTCATCTCTATTTCTCTTTCGTTTTGAATTTTGAATTTCTTTTTTCATTTTTTCAATTACCCACTTATTTGCTTTAACTGGGTTTTTAATTTTCATCTTCAAATTGTAGAGTATGTGTTTTTCGCCTTAATTTGGTTGTATTTTCTTGCTTTTTAAATACCCACAAATTGTTTTTAACTGGGTTTTATCATGATTGTGTGTGCTGATAAAAAAAAGACATGATTTTTTTTTTAATTGTGTAGTTGTATGAGAAGACATGTTAAAATGTTCGACTTTTTTCATAATATGTGTTTTTGATGCCCCACATTGTCATCACTGATCTTCAATTTATATGTTTATGTGGTTTAATTGGGTTAATTTTTTATTTGATTTTTTGAATCGTTCAACTTGCCACAAAATGTTGTAGTTGAAGTTCTGATTTTTGATTGTGTGCTGTGGGAAGAGAAGCAATTTTCGCCTAAATTTGCTGTTGCAGTTATAGTTTGATTGTTAGCTGTGGACTATTCCAGACGACGATTCACGTCAGCCGAAACCAACTAATTTTGGGACTAAGTGTTGTTGTGTTAAATATGTTATGGTTATTGGTGTGAAATTAAAGTTCATGTGTATACTGGTGTGAAATTCAAAGTGTTGACGAGTTTTGGTAACAATTTAGTTCCATCAATTTTATATGTAGATACATCATTAATAAAGTTAGTTACATCAAACATTTGAGAGAAAAAAATGTATCTGGATTACAATTTAACGTATCTGGAGTTCACTTTTGTGTATCCGAATCACTAGTATAGTTGTATTTTTCATCACTAGTATAGCAACTTGTGGTTGTTGTTTTCTAAATGAAGTCCAGTCAACCGTTATAAATTTCCGAAGAAATTTGGAATTCTACCAGTTAATTTGTTTGAGCTAAAATCAATTTGCTCAACTTTATGGAGATTTCTAATATCGTCAGGGATATTCCCTGTCAGTTGGTTGAGACTCATATATAGGAGAGCAAGGATTGTGAAATTGCCAATTATTGCTGGAATCTCTCCACTTATTTGATTTTGTTTTATATCGAACAAGTTTAGTGTTTTGGTGAGATTTGCTCTGAGACTTAGGTAAAGTTCCAGTTAACTTGTTAGCTTCCAACTGTAGGCTTTCCATTCTGCTATAGTTTGCAAGTGTACCAATGAAATTAATATCACCTTCGAGGTTTTAGATACATTAATTGTGTGTAGCAAATTATGGGTTGCAATTTATTATTAGTTTATATTGATTGAAATCATCATCTATTGCATTGTGAGCCAACTTTCTCTCTTTTAATACGTTATTTAATCTCTCCTTGTTGTTTGTGTTATTTATGATTAATTCATTGATTATTTTGCTTGGTTACAGTAATTTTGCCCTTGATTACACGATTTTTCCCCCTGATTAGAATAAGTTTGGCTTTAGTTATACGTTTTTTCCCCCTAGTTACAGTTTTTATACCTAATTAATTTTGGCTTTAGTTAACTTATTTTCTGGTTACAGTAATTTTGGCTTTAGTTACACGATATTTCCCTCTAGTTACAGTTTTCTTTACATAATTCATTTTGCCTTTAGTTAATTCATTTTTAAGTTCTGATAATTTTGCCTTTAGTTTCGCGATTTTCCCCCCTAGTTACAGTAATTTTGGCTTTAGGTACACGAATTTTCCTCCTAGTTACAATTTTTATACCTAATTAATTTTGCCTTTAGTTAATTCATTTTGGCTTTAGTTACAGTTTTTTTACCTAATTAAAGACTTTGATGATTGTGTATTGATTGTGATAAGCTTCTGATTTGTGTTGGTATCTTCTGATATGATTGTAGATATGTGGGTCGTAATTAAATGCTGTTGTCGGTGCTGTAGTTATGAACCGAACTAATACTGGAATAAATACATTAAAAATCATGTCAGGTACATTTTACGTATCCTCAGATACAGAAATCGATTTGTGTGTTTGGAGTACCATTTTGTGTATGTAGAACGCCAATTTGTGCATGTGGACCTTTAATATGTAAATCTTTGTAACATCAAAAACTAGCGAAGTGAATTCTCATTTTTGTAATCTTATAAGCCCTTTTAACTCCTTGGGTTTAGTTTCTTTTCATTAATTTAATGATTTAACCTGAAATCATGGTCACTTGAGGTGGTCAATGATTCGTAATCTGTATTCGGATGTCTGTCGACTATTCTGTGAGGTAATTGTAGTTGTCTAAGTATCGCTTCTACCATGCTAGCTAATGAGATGTTATTTTCATTTAGGAATTTGGGTGTATGATGCTTGCAGATATTAGCCACAAACAGTACTTAATTCCAATGTAAAACTATATGGTTCTTAAACATCGTTGTTTGTTGTAGTGAAAATCAGGTGGTCGCTACAGGAGTTATGATTTGGCTGATGGAAAAGGCTGGACGAAGGGTTCTACTAATCATTGTATGCCTCTGTTTTAATTTGTTTAAATTTGACTCGTCATTAAGTTTAAAGTTCATTTATTGTGTCCTTTTATCCATGAACGTCTGACGGGACATGGTTTCAAAAGATTTTTTCTTCCACGACTGTGGATACCCATATCCGTACCCTCCCAAACAAAACCCTGTGATGTATCACGGACTTTTATTACGCATGCTTTAACGTTGACTTATACGGTTCTAACTAATGTCGAATTCATTTTGAGTCGTTTTAAATGTTAAAAATGAGTAGGTCGCATCACATCACACTTAAATAAACGTTCATTTTGTCCATTTGGAGTCTAGCTAGGTCCTTGTCCTGCTTCATTTGGCATGAGCTTCGCATTTGCACTACAATTAGCCCTTTTACATTAACAAGGTCTAATTCAGCATTCCTAAATTCCTAAATTTAGGCCCGGTGGCTAAATCTTCCCTTTAGTCCCCTCTTACACAAAATACGGCTTCACGTCTTACCTTATTTCACAAAAACTATGCAAATACACCCTTTTCATTTTTCCGGGTCTCGGGCCCGAAACCGAGCCCAAACCCACCTTTGGCCCGCACTCCAAAGCCCTCAACAACTCTCTAGAAGATCATACTAGGCATTCTTGGGGCACAAGCAAGGAGATTACACCGAATATTCCCAAGATTTAACAATTCGGATTAAGGAAATACGAAATCTCGAATTAAAACCACACCAGCAAACCGCATAAGCTTATGCGGCTCATGGTGCAAACCGCATAAGCCTATGCGGTTTGCCCACCAAACCGCATAAGGCTATGCGGTTTCACAGCCTGGTTTTAACCCCAAGTTTCCTATTTTCCCTCGACTATTCTCCTATATATACAACCCCTCGCACGACCTATTCTCACAAGTTTTCCACACAAGAAAACCCTCTCTTCTCACAACCTCTCTTCTTAGTTTTAGCACCCACACTTGGGTCCCACAAAATATACCGTCTAGCACGGTATACACCTAAATACATCCACAAAAGCCTCACGCACTCAAATCCTTGAGTTCAACACACCATCCCGTGTTGAATTCATCCTCCTTTCAAGTTCAAGAAGCGAAGCTCTGCCCAGATCTGAAGCGTCAGGATAAGGTAGGTACCGATCCACTTGGATCAAAGCTTTTTCTTATTTTCTATGGACTAACAAAGGGGTCTACACTTTAGCAGGCTTTGGCACCCAGTAGCGCTTGCACTCCAAGTGTTCTATTTACTTCGGGTACACTCCATATCCGATGACACGCCAAAGTCGCATAAGCAACCGACCTTATAAAATAAACCAATGGACAATTGAACTTTATTTTATTTGCATGCATCTTGCACCTTCTTATTTTGCATTAAATCAACTTAAACAATGAATTCGACCTTTAACTGAACCGTATTCGTTAACAAGTTAAACATGCTAAACTGAGGGTTTTAATCAATCTTTTGCATCCAGATCTGCATTCTTTTACATCTTATCGCACTTGTACGTAGCGATAACATTAGCTCAAATATCATCTTACAAGGATTGTTCTAGGTCAGTAGAGGCTATTTTTACATAGGCTTTTCTAAAAGATTTTCATAAATCATTATTTGAATTAACTCTTTTTCTAAAGTACCCTCACCCCGAATCCAATCTGGTTTCACAAGCCTTAGATCTAGGGGTGTCGGCGTGCTCCAAAATCTAGGACATGTTTTTAACTTAGAACATGGTAGCAGGTTCCTATTTTCCGCGATAAATAGGTGGCGACTCCATAACAGTTCTTAAAGGTTTTTCCAACTTAATCTTTTTTAACTTTAAAATCCGCCCTTAAACAAGACGCCGAGTTGGGTCCGATCCCGGGTTCCACAGTTTGGCGACTCCGCTGGGCAAATCTTATTTTTAAAGCCAAAAACTAGCTTTTTCTTTTTAAAAATAAAGAGGTGAAACTTGAAAGCCTTGAACAATCCAAGTATACATATTTGAGCTATGCACATTCGTTTAGAGTCCATTCCTTTTGGAATCTAGGCACCCTTTGCACCCTCGAGAGGTGGTTCCCACATGCAGGCTTGTCCACTCGATAAAGCACATGCCGGACTAGCTTTCCTCTCGCCTCCACGGCTTGCGTCAGAACGGCTATCTCGATCAGCCAAAGGTTCTCCCTTCAGAAAACCTATCGCCCCGGCGTAAGGAAATGAAGGGGTTAAGTATCTGCCAAAGCGTACTCGAGGTAGTTGGAGGTGTACCCGACAGACTCATTTTTCACCCCTTTTGAGTCATACGTACAAGTTCGAGGCTATGCACTCCATGGTCTTTTTCAAAACGAGCATTTGCATTCATATCTTCGAAAACTCGCTTAAACGTTTCAAAGATAAATAAACCTAACATCTAACAAACTAACACTTTTCAAACAAAACTATCGCGAATTTTTGAAATAAACTTTTTCAAAATTTCCTTTTTCACTAACAAGCAAAAACCCGAGCAAGGAATAAAACCCGAGTTCGCGCATTTCAATCCTCTAGGTCACACGGCCTAGACTCCACTTTTAACATCCTCGACTCGACTTGTTAACCACTCTCGAGTCGAATCCATTCTCTTTTACACATCCGAACTCGAGCTCACCTCGGCAAATCACCGATATCAGCTCGATGGGTGCAAAGCAAAACCTTTTAACATCGAGACGAGATGTGCGCACACATCCTCGTCTCAAAAGCTTTCCTTTAGCTAAAACTTTTTCGAAAACCTCCTTTTTCAAGCTTAAAAAGAGTTTTCTTAACAAAGAAATGAGCTAGAATGAACACTTAAAATGAACGTTGGTCTAGTCATGTCACTAACGTGCAAATTTAACCCACACAACCTAATCCATTCTCAACACGCTCGACTCGCCTAGCTAACCGCTCACGAGTCGAATCCTTTCCATGCATCTAGGCTCGAGCCCTTAACGATGAACCGTTAACATGGGCTCGACGAATGCAAATCAAACACATTTCAACGTCGAGACAAGATCCGCACACGCGTTCTTGCCTCAAAGACTTCTTAGGCACAACATTGCTCCTAAAGCAATACACTCTCATTTTTGAAATAAACTCTTTTCAAAATCCTCTCATTTTTACGAAACAAACAACACACTCTCATTTTTGAAATAAACTCTTTTCAAAATCCTCTCATTTTTACGAAACAAACAACACACTCTCATTTTTGAAATAAACTCTTTTCAAAATCCTCTCATTTTTACGAAGCAAACAACACACTATCATTTTTGGAAATAAACTCTTTTCAAAAATCTTCACACTTTTACAAGACAATCAATGACATTCTCATCTTTGAAACAAACTCTTTTCGAAAATACCCGTGTTTTCTGCAAAACAAGCAAACCCTTTCATTTTGAAATAATCACAACAAACACCTTTCGAGGTTCTAGGTCGAACCAAATAGTCCTCCACTATTTCGATTCAACCCACTAAGCATTCTTCACAAATCACTCGAGAATAATCATTACATTCCCGAATCCTCTCTAGGCACGAGTGGAATACATGGCCCTCGGCGCTCGCAACGCCCGTATCCCAAAGCAGTTTCATAAACCAAAACCCCAGAATCTCATCGCATTCTTGGAGACCTTTTCATTCTGAGCGGCTCGCGGCCCTTCATGTTTTGAAATAACTTCTTTCAAAATTTCTGAGTCAAATCAGCTAGTCTATACCTAGTTTGATTCGACCCAATCGCAAATCTCTTCAACCGTGCGGGAATAGTCACTACATTCCCGAGACCTTTCAAAACGTCAATGGCTACATGACTCACGGTCATCGTACGCCAATTCCTAGCAAAAAATTTTCAAATAAAGCACTTTACAAATCTCTTTGGGCCAAACGACCTAAAATCGACCGATTCAAAGAAAAATCATCTTTTACAAGCAAACAAACCCGAGAATGGCCAAGCCCAATCTCGTGGACTTTTCATCGGACCAAATGATCTTGGCCCAATTCCTCTTAAGCAAAACATGTGGACGCCAGAACCCGTCCATATCCCACCTCAACATCTTTAACCCAACTAGCTTATCGCTATCATAGGTTCACTCTAAGCAATTCTATCGCAGTCTACAACCGGCCCACAACGATATACCGTTAACTTGGGCCAATCGCACTCTTCAAGGTCAAGCCAGAAACGTGTCAACACGTCTCTAGTTCAAACACTTTCCAAACCTTTTGTCAAAGCACGACAAACTACTTTCGCAAAATCCTCATCACATTTTTGAAATAACCTTTTTCAAAAATCCTTCCTTCAAACCGAATGGCCCATAGTCATGACGGTTTGATCTAGACAAGCAGTCTCTTCAAAACACCCGAGAATAATCACTTTATTCTCGTGACATTCCAAAACATAAATGAACTACATGACTCACGGTCATTGTAAACCATTTATTACCAAGCACGTTCAAATCTGAGATGGTGACCCATTCTCGTGGACCTATTCTCAAAAACAAATCTAACGGCTCACAGCCGCTAAACATCTCTTTCAAAATAAACATTCTCGAAATCCATGGTTCAAATGGCCTACCGCCATTTTAACCCAAACATCTCTTTTCACAAGACAACAAAACCTAGGAATGAACTAGCATCATCCCGCAAATCCTTCACGATTAGACCAAGTGGCTCATAGTCGCTTTAATCTAATCCTCTTTCAAACCGAATGTATGAAAACGAGTATAACCATCTTCATCACATTTTCAAACACCTTTGATTCGGATAGCCTATCGTTACTCCGGACCGACTCATGTTTCCATCTCAATCCAAGCTCATAACGACCCATCGTTAACACGAGCTTATCGGGTTCGATTTCAAAACACCCTTTACATCGAGCCAAAATGTGACAACACATTTTTGCTCAACAAAACATCTTGCTTTTCGCCGAAAACAAAACTTTTGCAAAATCAAAGACAAATCTAAGTATGCATGAGCCTAATCCCGACGCGAGCATCAACCACATCCGAGACATGTGCGTCTCGAACACCCAGCGAAGAATCCATCAAGGCGCCACCGACGATCTCACGGATCTTCTCAAGAAACTCGAGTCTTTTCAATACGGGTCGAGTTTTTAAGCTTTGAGTCAATCTCTGTCAGTCTAGGGCAATCGAGTCTTCGACGCATTTACATTTTTAACAAATCGATAAAGGAATAAGTTTGCCTACAACCCAGCTTCCTTTTTACACACTTTTCCCATAAAAAACACAATTCTACACCAACATACATTGCATCCCAGGAACAACTATCCTAAGGAGGTCTAGGCCGGGAACGAAGGTCCAAGACAACAACAACAAAAGTCAAAGACAAAAGCAAAGACAAAGAAGGCTCTCGACGACTAAACACCTAAGGTTCACTAGTCTGCTTGTGGTCTACTACTCCGCTGCTTTTGGAGGAGGATCCATTAATTTGGAGCTCCACAGTGGTCATGAATTTGATCGCGACCAAAAGTACGAGTATTCCTGGATCGTCCTCCGCGTACTCGATCGCGTGCCTAATAAGCAAACGAACTTGTCAGAGGAGCCCGGCGTGATAGACACACGATCACAAGCGACCACCGAGCCACAGGGTTTGGCAAGGTCCAAGCTCAAGCCAAAGCCATACAGGGCCTGGGATATTCTCAAACCAAACGGGAATACATGGTACAAAGGTCAAAAACCAAAGTCACCAAAAAGCAAAAGTCTCAAAAGCTCCGGAACAAGGGGCAAAACAACTAAGCAAAAAGCTCAAGAAGTCCAAAAGCTTAAGAAGTCAACAAGCTTAGAAATCAATAAGCGAGGGGCCGAAACCCCAAAGGCAAGAAGTACCGAAGCCCGGAAACGAGTGGCCAGGTCTTCGAAATTCCAAATTGAAGACACAACAGAAGTAGCAAGCAACCAGCCTAGATCAACCAAGGAGAACTCACCCTTAGGATGCAACGTATCAAGGTCAAACACAAAAACACCCTTTGGACCGGCGGGTCCCTAAACACGCACCTTTCCACAAAAACAAACCCACCTCCCAGACCGGTGGATCCTTAAACACGCACCTTTCCACATAAACACCTCATGCACGCCCTTAAACACCCCTTTCGGAACTACGCTAGGTTTGATTCCATAACCACGGATACGTAGGCCGCTCTCCCGAGCTCAACCAACCTTTTAAAAAAATCCACAAAATATTCCTCGTCCAAAGCTTTCCATGCTAAGGATGTGTTCACAAAAATCAAAGGCAAACTATTTCTTTATCGAGGCGACTAAAACAAATTCGCCAAGGCAAAGTTGTCATAGACTTAGGAGTAGTACTCTGCTTTTTGGTCTAACATTGTTTTGCAGGAACAACAGCACCCCACCGCAGACAAGCAAGCACCACTGGGGGCTCCACCAACGCACGTGTTCCCGAACATGGCATCCATGCAACCGTCGAGTCTCAAATCACGCATACGATTCGTCTCTATTTTGCAAACTTTTCGACGCTTTAAGCATCGACTCACATGTCGAGTCAATCCTCTTCCAATCAAACAATTTAGCGACATTTAAACCGCTCCTTTCAAAAAACTCTCCAGTTTTCAAAACGCTCCCACGGAACGACACACTTTTTCAAACTTACACGAGGCAATGCATCCTCAAATTAGCTAATTACCTTTCAAAATTAAACCAATACTCGAGTTAATATGAAAGCACTTTGCAATTCACCTTTTGCAAACACATCCTTTCGCAAACAAAATGTACCTTTCGAAAATGCATCTCAAATCCTTGAAATGCATCTCGAATCTTCGAAGTCTAAACTTTTCCAAAAATTTAACTCGGCACTCGAGTTAATACATTTTGAGTAACAGCATTCTTCGAATTTAACTCACTCGAGTTAACACATTTTAAGCAAAAGCTCTATCGAACTACGCCGGTTTGATTCCACATTCGTGGATACGTAGGCAGCTTACGCAAAGCACAACCAAATTTAGCACTACATCCCACTCCGTGTTGTCATGAGATTCCACCGACAACTGGGGGCTTTTCAACCTTTGCACTCAAATGACCCCCCACGGTCTTCACAGCTCTAGCTTGAACCTACAACGTCTAACACCCCTTCATCTTGCATGAAGCCTTACAACCGACATTTCTAGCATTCATTTTTAAAGCTCATTTCGACAACTAAAGTGAATCTTTTACAAAAATGATTTTTCAACAAAAAGCTTTTTAATCCAAACATCCCAATCGGGAATCATTTCACTTTCAAATCCAAGCCTACTAACTACGCAGTACACTAAGCACAACACAAAGACTAAGCGAAAGACGACGAAAGCAACTACAAAGTTCAAGCCAAGCTACAACAAACAGTCATGTAAACAAGGGTTCACACAATCCTTATCACACAAGCATACTAATACAACTAAGGGTGAAGACGACGGTACTCGTCAAAGTTCATCGAACGAGCCATCTCAAAGACGACTCGACACAAATTGAATCGCCGCCCGCCCACGCTACATTTTTCTCCTTTTTACCTTAATTTCAATCAAATTAAGTCGAACCACGGGGGAAATTTCAATACCAAACACCATACTCTTCACTTTGACTCAGTTTTCATTCAAAACTTAGTCAAACTCGAGGGGGTAACCCCAAAACTCCTTCTCCAAGTACACATCCCATTACACTTTGACTTAGTTTTCATTCAAAACTTAGTCAAACTCGAGGGGGTAATCCGAAAACTCCTTCTCCTAATACATCCTAATACAACCCATAGCCTTTTACATAGTTTGATCATCGCTATATTCCATACCTCGATCAAACTGGGGGCTTACATACACCGGAACCATGACCAAGACAACTGGGGGCTGACGCTTCCTATCAAGGATCAAGCCTTTACAACATCAAACCTTTACAACGAAAAATGGGATAATTTTTCGCATTTACGAAGACACCCTTGCTATGAATACCCACATCAACATAAGCATCTACGGTTGAGCGACACCTCCAGAACCGCTACAAACATGAACATGCACACTAAAAGCATAACACTTTCATGTGTGCATCAGACAAGCAACACCTGAACGTAGGTCCAAGCACCAAGCACCCTAACATATCCAAGAAACATCCCAAGCACCTACACCCGAAGTCCAAGAGACGAGTATCACATGAATCCAAACGAATCACCAGATGCCACGTCTCATGGGCAAAGCAGGCGAAAATGAAGATTTCAGAAGACAATCGCAGAATTCAAATTATTCCGGATTTGAAGCCGCGACATGTGTAAATGAGTTCACGTTTGAAGTCGCCAATTGATAAGAGATTCCCCGGAAGAATCACTAGTCAACAAGGCAATTTCTGAGGCGTGTTTTGTTCCACGTTGTCTCTCCATCTTAGGCTCGTCAAGCCCAAGTATTTTTCTTCATGAACGCAAGCTTCCATGGTTAAGGCGTCACCTACAGTCCGCCATAAGCGCTAGCACATACATTATGCGCTATGCCTTGGTTAAGGCGTCATCTACAGTCCGCCATACGCGTGTACTAAGCATTTAATACACGGTACAGAAGCAGAAACATGAACACTCTTCACGAGCACTTACACCCTCTTACACGTCCCTGTGGAGTATCGCTTCCTCCCCATGGAGTCCACACACCCATACAGACATTTCCTACGGAGTCCAAGACATACCCTTCGACTTCCCCAGCAAATCACTAACATAAACACCAAGCGCCCGTGATCAAAGACATTCAAAGACATCCAAGCAATTACACGAAGCCGTACACTTGAGCACATACACCATCCTCGGATCCAAACATCAATCATTTGGTTGTTTAGGACAACAACCCCTCCAACCTGAGTATCCTGCTCGGGTATGGTTTGAGCAAGCCCGATTTGCCTCTTCAAGCGAAGAGGATGAATCCACACTCCTCGTTCAAACCCGCACAGCATCAACCCACGAGACGCATTTGCAATAGACGGCGCCGTAACCGCCGTAATACCCCTAACAAGACGAAACATCATCACTCTCCCAAACAACCACAACTACACCTACGCTCCTCGGCGAGACCATACATATACACCCTTCCCTAACAAACTAGTACTTCTCCAGCAAATACTACACTAAGCACCTGCGCTCCTCGGCGAGACCCAGTTCAACATCAACAACTAGATCAGAATAAATACCAAAGAAGGCATCAAAGAACGACAACGGCACTACCTTCCCTTCAACGGGAGGCGATCATATGCAGCCACGATTACATAGACACTCCTCGGCGAACCCAAGCACAAGCACTCTGCAATATACACCTAACTCCAAGCATTTCACTCTACATAGACGCTCCTCGGCGAGTTCAAGCACAAGCATTACACAGACGCTCTTTCACGAGGCCTACACTAGCACTTACTCAAACATCTTACAAGCATATGCACCCAACACATGCAATACGGAGACATTACAAGCACCAGCACCAGCATCGACATTTGACACTACAAGCACACGCAAAGGCATCAACAAACGACAACAAGCACGCATTTAAGACATCCAGCAGGTAAGGCAGTTCTTATAGCATGCACGACCGCCAAGTCCTTAAAATGCGCACGCCTCCCCGCTTAGCTTGGCTCAAGTCCTCGTCTCACCCATGGACACATGCTTCGTTCGCCGATCAGATCGAGACCGTGAATTGTCCTGGATATGGTCGTGGAGTTTGACTAGCGCTCTAGTCCGAGCTCGACCAAACCGGGGCTCTGTGGATACCCATATCCGTACCCTCCCAAACAAAACCCTGTGATGTATCACGGACTTTTATTACGCATGCTTTAACGTTGACTTATACGGTTCTAACTAATGTCGAATTCATTTTGAGTCGTTTTAAATGTTAAAAATGAGTAGGTCGCATCACATCACACTTAAATAAACGTTCATTTTGTCCATTTGGAGTCTAGCTAGGTCCTTGTCCTGCTTCATTTGGCATGAGCTTCGCATTTGCACTACAATTAGCCCTTTTACATTAACAAGGTCTAATTCAGCATTCCTAAATTCCTAAATTTAGGCCCGGTGGCTAAATCTTCCCTTTAGTCCCCTCTTACACAAAATACGGCTTCACGTCTTACCTTATTTCACAAAAACTATGCAAATACACCCTTTTCATTTTTCCGGGTCTCGGGCCCGAAACCGAGCCCAAACCCACCTTTGGCCCGCACTCCAAAGCCCTCAACAACTCTCTAGAAGATCATACTAGGCCTTCTTGGGGCACAAGCAAGGAGATTACACCGAATATTCCCAAGATTTAACAATTCGGATTAAGAAAATACGAAATCTCGAATTAAAACCACACCAGCAAACCGCATAAGCTTATGCGGCTCATGGTGCAAACCGCATAAGCCTATGCGGTTTGCCCACCAAACCGCATAAGGCTATGCGGTTTCACAGCCTGGTTTTAACCCCAAGTTTCCTATTTTCCCTCGACTATTTTCCTATATATACAACCCCTCGCACGACCTATTCTCACAAGTTTTCCACACAAGAAAACCCTCTCTTCTCACAACCTCTCTTCTTAGTTTTAGCACCCACACTTGCGTCCCACAAAATATACCGTCTAGCACGGTATACACCTAAATACATCCACAAAAGCCTCACGCACTCAAATCCTTGAGTTCAACACACCATCCCGTGTTGAATTCATCCTCCTTTCAAGTTCAAGAAGCGAAGCTCTGCCCAGATCTGAAGCGTCAGGACAAGGTAGGTACCGATCCACTTGGATCAAAGCTTTTTCTTATTTTCTATGGACTAACAAAGGGGTCTACACTTTAGCGCCCCGCTTTGGCACCCAAATACGCTTGCACTCCAAGTGTTCTATTTACTTCTGCACACTCCATATCCGATGACACGCCAAAGTCGCATAAGAATCGACCTTATAAAATAAACCAATGGACAATTGAACTTTATTTTATTTGCATGCATCTTGCACCTTCTTATTTTGCATTAAATCAACTTAAACAATGAATTCGACCTTTAACTGAACCGTATTCGTTAACAAGTTAAACATGCTAAGCGAGGGTTTTAATCAATCTTTTTGCATCTCAGATCTGCATTCTTTTACATCTTATCGCACTTGTACGTAGCGATAACATTAGCTCAAATATCATCTTACAAGGATTGTTCTAGGTCAGTAGAGGCTATTTTTACATAGGCTTTTCTAAAAGGTTTTCATAAATCATTATTTGAATTAACTCTTTTTCTAAAGTACCCTCACTTGAATCCAATCTGGTTTCACAAGCCTTAGATCTAGGGGTGTCGGCGTGCTCCAAAATCTAGGACATGTTTTTAACTTAGAACATGGTAGCAGGTTCCTATTTTCCGCGATAAATAGGTGGCGACTCCATAACAGTTCTTAAAGGTTTTTCCAACTTAATCTTTTTTAACTTTAAAATCCGCCCTTAAACAAGACGCCGAGTTGGGTCCGATCCCGGGTTCCACAACGACTCACTAGGGTGACTTTCGGTCAGAGGACTACTAATATGCTTTTGACTAAACCCGTCTCGATCCTAGCTAAACAAATATTTAAGCACACGAATAAGAGAGGTTCTAGCTAAGAACTGATGTGTAGAATGTATGATAGACCATGGCAGTTTTCATTTCCCTAGGAATGAGACCGATTCCTTGGCTTTTAACGTCCGAGGTACGTCAGGCGTTTGCTTTTGGTTCAATTTCTGTTACGTAAGCGGTTTTATAGCAATGATCTCTCTGAAACTTATGCGTGTTTGTTCTTGAACAGATACTTTTAGGAAATATTAAAGGACACAATACTTTTATCGGTGGCTTCAATCGCAGAAAGCGTTGTTAGACGACCCTAGTCAGCATCCACATCCTAGTCAGCATCGTTTGTGGGTTCCACATGTCCACATGTCCACAAACTCACACCCACATCCACATCCACATCCTAGTCAGCATCCCAGTCAGTAAGTGCACTATCAAGGTGACTACGGCCCTCACTACTCCGTGGGCTACTACCGTCCGTCGTCGCCTGGTTCTGCAGGGACCACAACATTTCATCCGATGATAGAAATGTTTGGCGAGATGATTCACACACGTGTTTTCATGAATTCTCAAACAACCTTACTACATACGCATCCAAACACATACAGCGGCTTTGGTACCAGCACGAGTAGCGGAAAAGTCAGACGGCATGTAATGCAGGCAGAGATGTCGTTGAGTCGCGTCAGCTTTTTCCTGCTCTGTTGTATTATTTTGTGCTTGTTGCTTTTCTGACTCAAAATTTCTATGGGCCGTCTGTTATCCGCAACATTAAAGATTCACAGAATTACAGGTGTATAGTTTGTCTACTTGTCTGTATATATGAAAGGAGCTTGTGGATATTGTGGTATACTACTTGGCAAGCTCAAGCTGTTCAAACAATTAAGATTGTACTATATCCATTTTATACTTAGTGTGTATGTATGACATAATAGATCAGAGTACACGCTAGTATAACATGGAATTGTTTTTTTTTTTTTTTTTTTTTTCTATTAAAAATATTGAGAACTTTAGTATTTTAGTACGAGGATAAGTACCAAAGTGTCTTTGTTGGACATTATGAGTCACGATCCAACTAAAACAATAAAGCTCTGAACTTTAGGCTATATGGGATTCGAACCCACACCTTGTACGATACGCACATTGCTCTACCATTGAGCTAATAGCCTATTTGAAACACACGTTTACATCTCATCATGCCTACGACAATATCAAGGGAATATGATACGAAAGTACAAAAACCTGATGCAGGCCATAAGCGAGATAAAATTACACTTATTAAGAGGGCAATGAAGAAAATGACTTAATTTTATAGTTCACTACCCATCTGCTTCGTAACTAGAAAATGAATTAAATAAAGCCAAAATGAATTAGGTAAAAAATCGTGTAACTAAAGGCAAAATGAATTAACTAAAACCAAAATTATTGTAACCAGGGGGAAAAATCGTGTAACTAAAGGCAAAATTACTGTAACTAGAAAATGAATTAAATAAAGCCAAAATGAATTAGGTAAAAAAAACTGTAACTAGGGGGGAAATCGTGTAACTAAAGCCAAAATTACTGTAACCAGAAAGTAATTGAACAATAATTTTTAATTAGGTAAAAAAACTGTAACTAAAGCCAAAATGAATTAACTAAAACCAAAATGAATTAGGTATAAAAATTGTAACTGGCGGGAAAATTTCTGTAACTAAAGCCAAAATTACTGTAACTAGGGGGAAATCGTGTAACTAAAGCCAAAATTACTGTAACCAGAAAATGAGTTAACTAAAGCCAAAATTAATTAGTTAAGAAATGTAACTAGGGGGAAAATCGTGTAACTAGAGCCAAAAATACTTTAACCAGAAAATGAGTTAAGTAAAGCCAAAATTAATTAGGTATAAAAACTATAACCAGGGGGAAAATCATATAATTAAAGACAAAATTACTGTAATTATGGGGAAAAATCGTGTAACTAAAGGCAAAATTACTGTAACTAGGGGAAATTCGTGTTACTAAAGGGAAAATTACTAAAATGAATTAACTAAAACAAATGAATTAGGTAAAAAATAAAAACTATAACTAGGAGGAAAAATCGTGTAACTAAAGCCAAAATTACTGTCACCAGATAATGAATTAACTAAAGCCAAAATGAATTAGTTAAAAAAACTGTAACTAGGGGGGAAAATCGTGTAATTAAAGACAAAATTACTATAACTAAAGCCAAAATGAATTAGGTAAAAAAAACTGTAATAACTAGGGGGCAAAATCGTGTAACTAAAGACCAAATTACTGTAACTAGAAAGTAACTGAACAATAAAAGTTTCAAGGTGTAGTCTTATTCAATTTCCATTAATTTCTATACAAGATTTCCAGTGGCGTTGTCGGGGTTTATTCAGTAATGTTTTGTGCGACGTGAATGTGAATTGGGGATGAATGAAAGTGAAGTTTGGATTTGTTTTTAAGGCGGATTTATATGTTGGTCAGGTGGTAGCAATGATGGGATGAATGATGGTGTGCGGTGGTAGTTGACAAATAATAATAAACCATTTTTTTAAGCTCCCTCGTATTCCACCAACAACTCAAGAATGTCTTTTTGCTCCATCTTATTTCATTGTCTTTGCCACGCTATAAACTGATCGAAAAACAGCCAATAGTAATAGTTCCTCCAAAAAAGAAAGTCTTATTCAATTAGGTAAAAAAAACTGTAACTAGGGGGAAAAATCATGTAACTAAAGTCAAAATTACTGTAACTAGGGGAAAAATCGTGTAACTAAAGGCAAAATTACAGCCTGTAACCAGGGGGAAAAATCGTGTAACTAAAGACAAAATTACTGTAACCAGAAAATGAGTTAACTAAAGCCAAAATGAATTAGGTAAAAAAAACTGTAACTAGGGGAAAAAATCGTGTAACTAAAGCCAAAATTACTGTAACCAGAAAATGAGTTAACTAAAGCCAAAATTAATTAGGTATAAAAACTTTAACTACAGGGAAAAATCGTGTAATTAAAGCTAAAATTACTGTAACCAGGTGGATAAATCGTGTAACTAAAGCCAAAATTACTGTAACCAGAAAATGAATTAACTAAAGCCAAAATGAATTAGGTAAAAAAAAAACTGTAATTAGGGGGAAAATCATGTAACTAAAGCCAAAATTACTCTAACCAGAAAGTAATTGAACAATAAAAGTTTTTAATTAGGTAAAAAAAACTGTAACTAAAGCCAAAATGAATTAACGAAAACCAAAGTGTAGCTACAAGTTTTATCGTCCTAGTTACATTGTTTTTTCATTTGTGGTTACACTTATTATGAGTCAAGCATCACTTTTCCCTTGTAGTATGTTGAAATGAGCATCACTTTTTCCTTGTAGTATGTTGAAATGAGCATCACATTTTCTAGTTACACTGTATTTTGTTCTAGTTACATGAATTTCCCCTCTAGTCACATGAATTTCCCCTGAATTTCCCCTCTAGTTACATGAATTTCCCCTCTAGTTACAGTAATTTCCACTCTATTTACATGAATTTCTCCTCTAGTTACCGTAATTTCCCCTCTAGTTACATGAATTTTCCCTCTAGTTACAATTATTTTGTTCTAGTTACACTTTCTACTTATTTTGTAGTATGTTGAAATAAGCATCACATTTTTTAGTTACATGAATTTCCCCTCTAGTTACAGTAATTTCCCCTCTAGTTACAGTAATTTTCCCTCTAATTACATGAATTTCCCCTATAGTTACATGAATTTCCCCTCTAGTTACAATTATTTTGTTCTAGTTACACTTTCTACTTATTTTGTAGTATGTTGAAATAAGCATCACATTTTCTAGTTACACTTTATTTTGTTCTAGTTACATGAATTTCCACTCTAGTTACATGAATTTCCCCTCTAGTTACATGAATTTCCCATCTACTTATATTTATTTTCCCTCTAGTTACATGAATTTTCCCTCTAGTTACATGAATTTCCCCTCTTGTTATAGTTATTTTCCCTCTAGTAATTATGAATTGTTTCCCCTTTGTGGTTACGCTTATTATGAGTGTAGCTACAAGTTTTATCGTCCTAGTTACATTGTTTTTTCATTTGTGGTTACACTTATTATGAGTCAAGCATCACTTTTCCCTTGTAGTATGTTGAAATGAGCATCACTTTTCCCTTGTAGTATGTTGAAATGAGCATCACATTTTCTAGTTACACTTTATTTTGTTCTAGTTACATGAATTTCCCCTCTAGTTACATGAATTTCCCCTCTAGTTACAGTAATTTCCCCTCTAGTTACAGTAATTTCCACTCTATTTACATGAATTTCCCCTCTAGTTACAGTAATTTCCCCTCTAGTTACATGAATTTTCCCTCTAGTTACAACTATTTTGTTCTAGTTACACTTTCTACTTATTTTGTAGTATGTTGAAATAAGCATCACATTTTTTAGTTACATGAATTTCTCCTCTAGTTACAGTAATTTCCCCTCTAGTTACATGAATTTTCCCTCTAGTTACAATTATTTTGTTCTAGTTACACTTTCTACTTATTTTGTAGTATGTTGAAATAAGCATCACATTTTTTAGTTACATGAATTTCCCCTCTAGTTACAGTAATTTCCTCTCTAGTTACATGAATTTCCCCTCTAAGCTAGTTACAATTATTTTGTTCTAGTTACACTTTCTACTTATTTTGTAGTATGTTGAAATAAGCATCACATTTTCTAGTTACACTTTATTTTGTTCTAGTTACATGAATTTCCACTCTAGTTACATGAATTTCCCCTCTAGTTACATGAATTTTCGGTCTAGTTATATTTATTTTCCCTCTAGTTACATGAATTTTCACTCTAGTTACATGAATTTCCCCTCTAGTTATAGTTATTTTCCCTCTAGTAATTATGAATTGTTTCCCCTTTGTGGTTACGCTTATTATGAGTGTAGCTACAAGTTTTGTCGTCCTAGTTACATTGTTTTTTCATTTGTGGTTACACTTATTATGAGTCAAGCATCACTTTTCCCTTTTAATATGTTGAAATGAGCATCACTTTTCCCTTGTAGTATGTTGAAATGAGCATCACTTTTCCCTTGTAGTATGTTGAAATGTGCATCACATTTTCTAGTTACACTTTATTTTGTTCTAGTTACATGAATTTCCCCTCTAGTTACATGAATTTCCCCTCTAGTTACAGTAATTTCCCCTCTAGTTACAGTAATTTCCACTCTATTTACATGAATTTCCCCTCTAGTTACAGTAATTTCTCCTCTAGTTACATGAATTTCCCCTCTAGTTACAATTATTTTGTTCTAGTTACACTTTCTACTTATTTTGTAGTATGTTGAAATAAGCATCACATTTTTTAGTTACAGTAATTTCCCCTCTAGTTACAGTAATTTCCCCTCTAGTTACATGAATTTCCCCTATAGTTACATGAATTTCCCCTCTAGTTACAATTATTTTGTTCTAGTTACACTTTCTACTTATTTTGTAGTATGTTGAAATAAGCATCACATTTTCTAGTTACACTTTATTTTGTTCTAGTTACATGAATTTCCACTCTAGTTACATGAATTTCCCCTCTAGTTACATGAATTTCCCATCTACTTATATTTATTTTCCCTATAGTTACATGAATTTTCCCTCTAATTACATGAATTTCCCCTCTAGTTATAGTTATTTTCCCTCTAGTAATTATGAATTGTTTCCCCTTTGTGGTTACGCTTATTATGAGTGGAGCTGCAAGTTTTATCGTCCTAGTTACATTGTTTTTTCATTTGTGGTTACACTTATTATGAGTCAAGCATCACTTTTCCCTTGTAGTATGTTGAAATGAGCATCACTTTTCCCTTGTAGTATGTTGAAATGAGCATCACATTTTCTAGTTACACTTTATTTTGTTCTAGTTACATGAATTTCCCCTCTAGTTACAGTAATTTCCCCTCTAGTTACATGAATTTCCCCTCTAGTTACAGTAATTTCCACTCTATTTACATGAATTTTCCCTCTAGTTACAGTAATTTCCCCTCTAATTACATGAATTTCCCCTCTAGTTACAATTATTTTGTTCTAGTTACACTTTCTACTTATTTTGTACTATGTTGAAATAAGCATCACATTTTTTAGTTACATGAATTTCCCCTCTAGTTACATGAATTTCCCCTCTAGTTACAGTAATTTCCCCTCTAGTTACATGAATTTCTAGTTACAATTATTTTGTTCTATTTACACTTTCTACTTATTTTGTAGTATGTTGAAATAAGCATTACATTTTCTAGTTACACTTTATTTTGTTCTAGTTACATGAATTTCCACTCTAGTTACATGAATTTCTCCTCTAGTTATATGAATTTCCCCTCTAGTTACAGTAATTTCCCTCTAGTTACATGATTTCCCCTCTAGTTACAGTTATTTTCCCTCTAGTTACATGAATTTCCCATCTAGTTACAGTTTTTTTCCCTCTAGTAATTATGAATTGTTTCCCCTTTGTGGTTACTCTTATTATGAGTCAAGCATCACTTTTCCCTTCTAGTATGTTGAAATAAGCATCACATTTTCTAGTTACATGAATTTCCTCTCTAGTTATAGTTATTTTCCCTCTAGTTATATGAATTTCCCCTCTAGTTACAAATCATAGAGACCAGAGTGAAATTGGTGGTCTTGGGAATATGCTGGAAATAAATATTAGGATTTGTGTCTTTATTGTACAATAACCAAGGAAGAATAGAGAAGAGAAGAGAAGAGAAGAGAATGAGTGAGGTGATGATGACGTACATTGTTTTCCCTTCTAGTTACATTAATTGTTTTCGCCCATAGTTACATTGTTTTTCCCTTTGTGGTTACACTTATTATGAATTTTCTCTCTAGTTACATGAATTTTCCCTCTAGTTACACTATTTTTACCCATAGTTACAGTAATTTCCCCTCTAGTTACACGAATTTTCCCTCTAGTTACATGAATTGTCCCTCTAGTTACACTATTTTTACCCATAGTTACAATAATTTCCCCACAGTTCTGATAATTTCCCCTCTAGTTACACCTAATTTTTCCTCTAGTTACATGAATTTTCCTCTAGTTCTGATAATTTTCCCTCTAGTTACAAATGCAGTAAACGTATGCGTCTTGGCCACATGCTTTGGTTGCGTCGTAGATCATACTTTTCCTCTTATGTTTAGGAACCATCTCAAGGTAAGTTGCCCATAATATGTTGCTGTGGGGACACTCTTAGAGAGACCTAGACATCTATCTCTCAGCTACTTTAGCTCCTTCAACGTATTCAGCTCCTTCAGCGTCTTTGTACCTCTGTTCAGCTGTAACAGTTGCGAGCCACACTTCTTCAAGTTGGAAAAATGACTATATTCATTCAATATTTAGTTTTTTATAGTCGATGAGGGAATTGAACCCACACTTTGTGCATCGCACAATGCTCTACCATTTGAGCTAACCAACTTCAATTTTTTTTTTTTAAATAATTATCTAAGTCACATAGTTAACGTAAATTCTTATCCTAACAATATTTCACATGATCATAACAAAGATATGGCAAAGAGAAAACCACATCGACAAAGAGCGTAAACAAAGAACAATATGACAATAACAACATACAACAAAGAAATAAGACATCGACAAAGAAAGATAACAACAACAACAACACAGCAGATCCTAGAAGGATATATGTTCTCGAACTTTGATTAAGATAATGACGTAAGGGTATGTATTCATGTGACTAACTTGCAATGCCTAAATAAAATTGAAGCCTACATTAGTCTAATTCTTCAATTCACATTACGTACATGAGATAAGATTATTGGAAAAATACTTCGAGGCTACCAAACAAAGCTCTTCATTGACGGTCTAAAATCGAGCTTCTAATGTTAAACTTACTTTAACAACTTCAACTTCACTCTTGCTCAGGTGAGAGGGAGAAAAGATGAGAGGTACGAGCAAGGGAGCCTCGCTGGTGACATCTCACGCCTATCGCCCGGGGGCGAAAGTTGGGTAGTCGCCGTCGGTGGTGGTCGTTATTAGCGTTGTCGCTGCTGGTGCGGGAAGATGGAGTTTGGGTATTTTAGGGTTTGAAATTTTAGTCAGGGATTGGAAAGAAGGGAGATGGAGTATTTGGGGGTTTATTATTAACCATTGATCTCATAGTGATCTGATGGTTAATAGAGAGTTCGTGAGTTCGCATTGAATCATGAGTTCGCTTGTTCCATGTGTACTGCTTGGTTCATGTAATATAATGGTTCAACCTGCATTTGGCCACCGTGATACAAATTAATGCTCTAGATAAATAATTTAAAGTTTCAGATACACAAATCATTTTGTGTATCTATGTTCAAGTTAAATGCATCTGTAATAATTTTTCATGTATCAGACCTCAACATTTCTAAAGTCTGACCATCACCTGACCTCCGCCATATCTCCGACAATGTAATCTACCACGGCTTCAACTCCACCAATTAAACTAATACAATATTAGAATTTTCGACACAAAAAAAAGGATAACATACCAACTACATTAAGGCACATGCACTCGCTTAACCACAATGAAAAACTCGTAGGATCCTGTGCAAACTACTCAGGTACACAAAATAATACTCCAGATGCATAAAACACTACTCGGGGTACGTAAATGACACCTGACAATATATGTGTATCTAGACTAACTACTTCTGTATCTAGAGTTATTATTCATGTATCCACTCGTTATGACTCTCCGTCAATAACCAATATGCACCACCACCCAACCGATCATATCAAGTACGTTGGAATTTCAGATACTACACAACATAAGAATTTATAACAGGCCATAACGTGAAACTTTAATAAAATAAGACACCGATCATATGATGTACGTTGTACCTTGCTATGACAAACCAAAATAAGAAGCGGTTTGGTATGATCAGCAACTTCATTAGATACTAACCTATGGGTCAAGGGTCTTTAAAACACGAGTTCATACAATCAAATAAATAATAAAGAGTAAATATTTGAACAAAACTGCTGAGAGTAGAACAGTTCAAACACTGACGCTTAATTGGCACAACCGAGCCAAACGCTCGGCCTAACATGAGCACTCAAACTAACTGAGAAGTGAGAATAGTTCACAACATGGCATGTTACAGTGACACAAATCACGGCTCCAGTGTATCTAAGATACAAATTCGAGTATTTAGCATCAAATATCACGTACCTGAAAACAAGGCATAAACCAGAAGCAGCACTACTTTCATTCTTTAACTGTTCTGCAACATTTAATATCGTACTTGAATTAGAACCCCCTTGAACCAACAATAAACACCAAAAGTAGCAGATTGTAGAGCGCAACATATGACAATGCACAACAGCAGACAGTAGGGCGGAGTAGATGACAACATGCAACATAGCATAACAGCGGACAATATAATGCAGCAGCAGAATCAGACAATACCACGCAACAAAGCATATCAGCAGACAACACAATGCAATAGCAGACAGCAGCTTACATCAAACAACAGCATGCCGCCCCAGACATCAATTAGTTATTCGGATACACAAACCAATGCCTCAAATAATCAAGTCTTTGATGTATCTAGAAATGGGATAGATGTGTTTAGAATAGAAATCAACAGACAACAATTAGAGTTAACATTATGGTCCCAAATAATTAGATACACAAATTAGTGCTCCAGATACGTAAATCAATGCTTCAGACACGAATATTCTTACAATTGTCATATTTGTGTATCGCGTCTGCGTATCAAGTACGTATCTCGTGCCATTTAGTATCTATTTTGGCTTAAAATGAAGCATTCTACTCTTAAAACCAGGTTTGAATTTCAAAAAGCGTGAAACTGAAATTATTTGAATCTTACTTCATGTCGCCGCAAAGGTGAAAAATTATCGATGCTAAAGATGAGGACATTATCTATAGGTGATTGGCGCTACCTCGCTAAGGTACACATAATAACAGTGCATATAAATCAATTGTTACTCTAGATACATAAATCAGTTTATGTATCCGACATGAAATAAAATGTATCTAACATGGTTTCCAATGTATCTACTCTCAGATATATCAGCAACCTAACCTTCATAACCAAATTGCTTCCTTACTTCAGGCACCGAAATCATCGATGAAGACAATTCTGACCAATGAAACCATTATCATGTACAATGTACCCAACTAATTTACTCAAAATCGAACATTAAAAAAGCAAAAACAGAAAGTAAACCTTGTATTCATCACCGCGATAAGCTCTAGAACCTAAAGAGCTTCGAGATCGAAGTAATCAACCGTCGAAACTGTATGAATCAGTCGTTGTTCGACATTATCATTTTCATCGGAATCTTCAGCGACTCTCTTCGGCGATCCTTCGATGTTGTTTTCAAAATCATCGTCGTCATGGTAAGCCAAATGTGACTGTATAGTGGGTCTATCCTCTACTCCCTCATCCTCCTCCACAACCCTCGATTCATCTTCCTCCACTGCCATTGATATAGGTCAGAAAGTAGGGCAGAAAACAGACGTAAAAATAGGGCAGAAGGAAAGGTGAACAGCAGCACAAAACCGACAACAACACGACACTAGCGCACTTAAATAACCACAACAACACGGCTGTAAGAGCCCTCCAAAACGCAACAGAAATTCGACATAAACTACAGCTCATAACAGTAGTATCATGGCCTATGCAGCAATGCTTAAACAACGGTGAATCGTAGACTCGCTCGGCCCTAAACAAATGAGGTTCTGACTCAAAGATCCTTTATTCGCACTACTTCCAATACACACTACCACCTCGAGCACTCATGCATACGTCCATTACACACATATATAACCCCACATACACCGAAAACCATAAACAAACATATTCACCCACAATTCAGTCACGAACACATACAAACGACAATTCACACTCACACACAAAGGAATTCACGAGCTAAGTAAGGGGGTGACCCTTACGTCGAGAGAAACTCGTCCAACCCGAACTCAAGGTCGGAAACCATGCCCAAACTGCTCCAGAACGAAACGAATTCTACAAACAACGATTATTTTATCAATTACTACTAGAGCACTAACAATACGACACATAAACCTGTAGATATCGACCTAAAAGAAAAGCCCCAAAAATCTAGGGTTAGGTTAGGCGAAAATTGGAATGAACGATTCATACCTTCAATTACTCAGATAATATGACTTATACTCGAGAAGTTACGGCGAATTTGTGCTATGCCATGTGAATTTTCTATTCCATCTTCCTTCTTCACTGCCACCAATTCATCAGTTTTCATGATAGCAGGTTCGTTCTTCACCATCAATTCATCGTTTTTAGTTGTGGCGTCTGACTCCTCCACTCTATCACCCTCCTCCACTACCTTGAATTCATCGTTTTTTGTGATGTCCAGTTTGAATCTTTGAAACGAGGGTTTCGAAATGTCGAGTTTGATTTGTACGTTTTGATTTGTTACTGTTGCTATTTGGGGGAAGTGTTAGGGGTTAGGGTAATGAATTTGGGGGTTTTAATTTCAACCTTCAGATCTTAATCTGATGGTGTAGGTGGAGTTCGTACAGTTCGTAACGAATAAGGAGTTCGTACCAGATCTTAAATCTATATATATATATATATATATATATATATATATATATATATATATATATATATATAGAAATAGGTTCTTTAGAGTCCTAGGTTGGTGTTAGAGTCCTAGAGTCCTAATGTGAGCCCTTGGATCATATTACATCAATGGCTTAGATTAATCTTACATTTAATACAATGTCCCCTCTAAAAAAAATAAAAAAAAAATAAAAAAAAAAACTTGCTGAAAACGAGAAAAGGAAAAAAAAAGAAAAAAAAAAAGAAAATCAGAATTCATTAGGGGACTTTATTGTTTGTTTGTTCCCCAAAAACTCAAAATAAAATAAAAAAAATCAAAAAAAAAAAAAAGACTCTCAAACTTTCTCTGATTCAAAAAAAAATCAAAATCAGAATTCATTAATATTCTTCATCTTCTTCAATTCATCTTCATCTTTTTCGTGATTAAACAAATTCATCGTTATTTTTCCTGCACTGCAACTTCATTCCGATTCTTCATATTTTTCGTCCACTGCAACTTTAGTCCGATTCTTCATTGAACTATTAAAGGTGATTTTTTTTTTTTTTTTTTTTTATAATTTAACTCAATTTTAAATTTTTCAATTAATTTCTAGTTCTTCATCTTTTTTGCTTAATTAAAGTGAGTTTTACTTCTAATGGAACTCAATTTTGCATGCGAGTCCTTTGTTTAATTTTCAACAAGTTTCGATTTTTTGGTTTAAATTTTGTTTTTTATGTTTTATTCTTCATCTATTTTGTGTATTTTGATATTTTTCAGTTCTTATTAGAATTTGATACAGAAATTGGTATATTTCGTCTTTTTCTGTTGAATTTCATTAAAAAAATTGAAAACCCTAAAAATTGATTGTTTTTAGTGATTTAAATTTCGTTCCATTTTCTCGATATAAATTTTGTCCTATGTTTGTAGGTGGTTCGTTAATTATGTTTATAATTCTGTTCCGAAAATTGGAATTTCGTATTTTGTGTTTATAATTCTTTTTTTTGGTGTTGGAATTTCATTTTTCTTGTATTTGTAAGAGAAACAGACATGCTGTAATTTTAGGTTAATGTGTCATATTTTTTTTTTCTATCTTAGAATTCCTGATTATACTCTTAGAATTCTTTTTTTGGGAACTGATTGTCAGATTATGTGAATATGATTCTTTTTTTTTTTTTTACTGGAATTTCAATTTTTTTAGTTACAATAGAAACTGATTGTGTATATAATTATGTTCATTAATTGTGTTTATAATTTTCTTTCTGAAATTGGAATTTCATATTATGTGTTATAATTTGTTTTTCGTCTGTAAGAATTTCATTTTTTGTGTTTATAAGAGATACTGATTATCTGTTATAAATTCTCTTTTTACATACTGGAATTTCATATTATGTGATTACAATTCTTTTTTTTTTTTTTCTTAAATTTCTTAAATTACTGTAATTTAGTTGTCTTACTGAAATTCTCTTTTTACATACTGGAATTCTCTTTTTACATTCTGGAATTCTCTTTTTAAATTATTGTAATTTGTTTGTCTTACGTTTATGTTTGTAGGAGGTTCATGAGTTGTATATGCACATGCAATCTAACGCGGATGCTTGCCACTCTTGGTACACAACGCTGCTTCAAGGATGAAGAAGCTAACAACCCCCCGTGCTGTTGACCTATCCTATACTTCTACTCAGTCAACTTGAAGCGTGACGTTTTACTTGAAAACGTCTCCCAATTTCTGAAGAGGAAACCTGACCTTATAAAGTTGCTTAAAACGCAGCGTCAGGTACAGCGGAAGATGTAAAAGTACTCTAAATGAAGCGCTGTCACCATTTAACTGCTCATTGAACTCTTCGCGTTGTTTTGCTTTGTACTATCGTTTTGAAACACCGACTTTATTAAACTATGTCAATATTGAACCGCTTAATTTGTATTCATTTTTACATTGGTTTGTACTTTGGTTTTAGATGACCAATTTCCAATTATTTATCTATTATTTATATTTTTCAATTTTAACATTTACGCTTCTTTATTCTACTTTACTTCCTCAATTTAAATATTCTACTTTACTTCCTCAATTCAAATATTCTACTTTACTTCCTCAATTCAAATATACTATCACCTGTTACTACTAATTTTTGGAAACTAAACACTTAGTGACTAATTTTTTGTAACTTCTACTGTAAAAAAAACATCTTACAATAAATGAAATTTCAACAATAAAAAAAAGAATTATAACAAACTTTTCTAGAATTCCAATCTGAAGTAAAAATACTATCACCTGTTACTAATAATTTTTTAACTTTACACACTTACTGAGTAATTTTTGATAACTTATACTGTGTAAAAAAACATCTTACAGTAATTTCGACGTAAACTACCATCAGCATCAACATCGTAATCAAAGAAAAAACCAGATCTGTTCTCCGCCATACTTTTAAACCGATCAATGAACAACTGCACATCTTTCTCGTGAATGAAACATTTCATGTTCCGCTGGAAATTTTTAAACTGGTTAAGGGTTGCCCCTATGTTTTCGAATCCGTTAACATTGGTCTTTAGAGTCCATTAAATGTAATGTCTTTAGGACTCTAACCAGACCAATTGACTCTATTTTTTTTTTAATTGTATGATTTTTTCAGCATCAACCATCATTCACAACATCAAATAGTACAAAAGTCTAATTATTATACAACTCTAGCGATAAAACAACATTCGAATTCTGAAATTTCTATACGAAAATTTATTATTTCAGTCTATTTAAATCGAATTCTGATTTCAATGCACTACCACTAATACAAAGAACATATTTCAATTCTGAAATTTCAACAACAATATTTAGAATTTCAAGCCTGTAGAATAGAATTTCAATTTCATAACACTGTCAGACAAACAACATATACCAATTATGAAATTTCAGCACCAAAATTTAGAATTTCAAGTCTAGTAAAAGAAATTCCAATTTATTAACCTAAAATTAGAGACAATGAACGACTTGTGAGCTTGATTTAATAATCTTCCATTAATCTTTTTACGATGTAACTGGACTGCTCGACACCTTTAATCGTTGCTTCGGAAGTCTCAACATCATCAACCATGTTATCTTCCGACATCTCAACATCATCAACCTCGCTCTGAAATTGTTTACGGAAATGAAAAGTATTAAATCCGAAAAAAAACTATCAAATCAATTTTTAAAGTTAATTAAACATTAAATCTCAATCTTTAACTGATTGATATTTGAAACATGAAAAATATTTGATTTAAAAACGATATTACAAAGTGAATAACTGTAATTATTAAAAAAAGAATTTCAGCAGAAATTTTTAAAATTTTAACACAAAAAATTGAAATTTCAACACACTGACCTTAAAATTACACCACGCCCTCTTGAATTCCCACCACCATCTTCCATAGATTGATGCTTGAAATGGGTAACAAACTTCCATTAATCACACCTACCAAATATATGAAAACACATACAAACACAAATAAATTTAAAAGTTAAATTCAAACAATTAAGATCTAAAAACACTTACCGTCATTAATTAAAACAACCAACTTACCATCAATCAAATTACAATTTGTAAGTTCTCCATCTTTTAAACAAACTCGGGCTTTAATTTTTTTCAATTTTAACAAGTAAAGTCGAAGATCTTGTTAAGAAATTGAGGATTTTTGCAGGTTGTAAACTTTTTTTGAAAAAAAATTAAACGAAAAAGAAGAGGAAGAAAATGAGGAAGAAGAAGGGATGCAATTTTTGTTTAATGGATGAAGAAGAAGAAACTGAAATTGAATTAAGAAACAGAAAAACAAAATGGGAGACAAGAAGTTTAATTCGTTCTTGGAACTCCATATTGCTGCCCAAAAAAAGATGTAGGAGGCTTATTTTTTCTATTGGTTGTTTTTTATTTTTTTTTAATCTTTTTTTTAATTAATCAAAAGCAAATCTCAGCCATCCATCTTAGTTTAATCCAAGGGCTATAAATAGGACTCTAGGACTCTTTAGAGAACTAGGACTCTATATAACTTTACTCTATATATATATATATATATATAGAGGTAAGTTATATGAAGTCCACTAAATAGGGAGAGTACTGAAAGTACTAAGTTCGAAATACCAAAAATTCGAAATACCAACGGAAATATTTGAAATACTAACATGAAAGTTTGAAATATCAAAAAAAAATTGGTATTTGAAATACCAAAGGGTTTGTCCCACGGTCCCAGACCAAGAAATTCTGGCCTGACCTACTGACAACCCCCTCGGGTATTTCAAATTCTTGATATTTCAAACTTTTATGTTAGTATTTCAAATATTTCCGTTGGTATTTCGAATTTTTGGTATTTCAAACTCAGTACTTTCAGTACTTCCAAAATTTATAGTACTTTGTTGAATCTATTTCTATATATATATATATATATATATATATATATATATATATATATATATATAGGGTTGAGTTCCCATGAGAAATACCCCTTATATGAGAAATATGAGAAATAATCATAACCATTCATTGTTTTAATCTAAGGGTTGAGATTTATAGTTTTTTGGTGAGAGAAGATTTATTTTATTTTATTTTATTTTTTTTTTTTAATGTGAGGGGAGATTTATTTATTTAATTTTTTTTTTTATTAGGGTGGATTTATTTTTTTTGTTTATTTTTTCTTTATGAGGGGAGATTTATTTTTTTTCTTTATTTTTTCTTTATGATGGGGGATTTTTTTTTTTTTTATTTTTTTTTTTTTTCTTTTATATTTTTTCTTTCATTTTTTTTTTCAATTTTTTTTCTTTTTCAAATTTTTTATTTTTTTCCATTTTTTTTTTCAATTTTTTTTTTTTCAATTTTTTTTTTTATTTTCAATTTTTTTTTCAATTTTTTTTTTCTTTTTTCATTTTTTTTTTTTCAATTTTTTTTTTTTTTTTTTTTTTTTTTTTTGTTTTCAATTTTTTTTTTTTTGTTTTTATGTTTTTAAATGAACCTCGTATGTAAATGAAATGAACCTCGTATTTGAATGAAATGAATCTCGTATGTAAATGAGATGAATCTCGTATGTAAATGTAATGAACCTCGTTTGTAAATGTAATGAACCTCGTATGTGACTGAAATGAACCTCATTTGTTACTGAAATGAACCTCGTATGTAACTGAAATGAACATCGTATGTAAATGAAATGAATCTCGTATGTAAATATAATGAACCTCGTTTGTAAATAAAATGAACCTCGTATTTGAATGAAATGAATCTCGTATGTAAATGAAATGAATCTCGTATGTAAACGTAATGAACCTCATTTGTAAATGTAATGAACCTCGTATGTAACTGAAATGAACCTCATTTGTTACTGAAATGAACCTCGTATGTAACTGAAATGAACCTCATTTGTTACTGAAATGAACCTCGTATGTAAATGAAATGAACCTCGTATGTAAATGAAATGAATCTCGTTTGTAAATGTAATGAACCTTGTTTGTAAATGTAATGAACCTCGTATTTGAATGAAATGAATCTCGTATGTAAATGTAATGAACCTCGTATTTGAATGAAATGAATCTCGTATGTAAATGAAATGAATCTCGTATGTAAATGTAATGTTCCTTGTTTGTAAATGTAATGAACCTCGTATTTGAATGAAATGAATCTCGTATGTAAATGAAATGAATCTCGTATGTAAATGTAATGAACCTTGTTTGTAAATGTAATGAACCTCGTATTTGAATGAAATGAATCTCGTATGTAAATGAAATGAATCTCGTATGTAAATGTAATGAACCTCGTATTTGAATGAAATGAATCTCGTATGTAAATGAAATGAATCTCGTATGTAAATGTAATGAACCTCGTTTGTAAATGTATTGAACCTCGTTTGTAAATGTAATGAACCTCGTATGTAAATTGAAATGTATCTCACTTATTCTAAAATGAACTTACAAACGAGGTTCATTTCAAAACAAAGAAACAAAAAAAAAATTGAAAAAAAAAAAATCTGAAAAAAAAAAATTGAAAAAAATAAATTGAAAAAAGAAAAAAAAAAAAGAAAAAGAAAAAATATTTAAAAAAAAACAAAGAAACAAAAAAAATGAAAAAACCAAAAAAATGAAATTAAAAAAAAATAATTTGAAAAATAAAAAACAAAAAACAAAAAGGAAAAAAAAAAAATCTCCCTCAAAAAAAAAAAAAAAAAAAAAAAAAAAAAAATCCCCTCTCACAAAAAAAAAAAAAAATAAAAAAATAAAAATAAAAAAAAATAAAAAAATCTCCTCTCACAAAAAAAAAAAAAAAAAAAAGGAAAAAAAACAAAAAATAAAGAAAACAAATCTCCCATCACAAAAAAAAAAAAAGAAAAAAAAAAAAAAAAACAAATCTCCCCTCAAAAAAATAAAAAAAAAAAATAAAAAAAAAATGAAACAATGTATATCAACCCTTGGATTAAAACAATCAATGGTTATGATTATTTCTCATATTTCTCACCTAAGCCCTATTTCTCATATGAACCTAAATCTATATATATATATATATATATATATATGTATATATATATATATATATATATATATATATATATAAATATATATATATAAGGGATAAGATCAATCAAGCCCAAGTTATGAGGGAAAGTCGTTAAGCCCAAAATTCCAGGTTTGAGATTTTAACCAAAAAATTCGAGATTTTAACCAAAAAAAATGAGATTTTAACAAAAAAAAAAAAAAGATACCAATTTTTCCGGCCGGTTGACCGGCTGCCGGTCCATGACCGGCCTTCCCACATCCTTTTGAGATTTAATCTCAGCCGTTGATTTTGATGATCCAATGGCTTAGATTACGACTCAATGACTTTCTCTAGACTTAGGGCTTGAAAGATCTTATCTCTCTATATATATATATATATAGAGAGTCAAGTTATAATGAGTCCCTTATCTTTTTTGAGTCCGTGAGTCCACCGTAACTCTTAATTACGTTTTTTGAAACTGTAATGCTTTGTAACTGTAACTGTAATTTTCACACATACAGTTACATTTACAAAGTATTAAAGTTACAATTACATATAGTTACATTTACAAAGCATTACAGTTTCACAAAACGCTACTAAGAGTTACGTGGACTCACGGACTCAAATTTATTTGTGGACATAATATAACCTAATTCTATATATATATATATATATATATATATATATATTGGAATTGAATCAGGTGAGACCACTCCCTTAAAATGAGACCACCCCTTAAAATGAGACCACTCTGTTATAATAACATAATATCTTATTACTGTAACAATGTATCTTCTTTATTGTTTTTTTTTTGGTAAAAAAAAAAAAATAAAAAAATAAAAAAAAATAAAAAAAATAATTAAAAAAATAAAAAATTAGCTCAATGTTGAAACTATGTTATAATAACAAATATTCATTTATGTTATAATTACATAACTTTAGATGTGTTACTATAATAAACATAGGGTGTTATTATAACACATGATGACAGATCTAAGTAGTTGATTTTTAGATCTAATGGTCCAGATTTCTTGAGACAGTCTCATAGGATCCTCATTTGTATATATATATATATATATATATATATATATATATATATATATATATATATATATAGAGTCAAGTTCAACTAAGTCCACAAATATTGGTAAATCAAGTAAGTCAATTATAGCTGTTAATCAGTTTCTTGAAAGCTATAGTTCTTTATAGATGTAACTGTATTTGCTACATTTTACAGTTTCATAACAAAGTATTATAGTTACAATTACATTTACAAAGAATCATAGCTTTAAAGAAATCAGTACTAACAAATACAATTTACTTACTAGACTTACCAATATTTGCGAACTTAAATGATCTTCCTTCTATATATATATATATATATATATATATATATATATATATATATATATATATATATATACATAGAGAGAGAGATAAGATCTTTCAAGCCCTAAGTTTTGGGAAAGTCATTGAGTCCAGACATCCGCTTTGAGATTTTAACACAAAAATTTGAGATTTTAACACAAAAATTTAGAACTGCAAAATTCCAGAATATTTGAGATTTTAACAATGTTAAAATCTCAAATATTCTGGAATTTTGCAGTTCCAAATTTTTGTGTTAAAATCTCAAATTTTTGTGTTAAAATCTCAAAGCGGATTCAGGACTCAATGACTTTCTCTAATAAGTTGGGCTTAAAAGATCTTATCTATATATATATATGTATATATATATAGGATCACATGAATCCCCCTAAATTTGGTGCATCCCTTGTACCATCTTAGAGCCATTAGATTAAAGGGAATGGAGGGCCAAGATTGAATCACGCAATAAAGCTAACAAAAAAGCCTTCACTGTCGACTACACTTCTCTGGACCTACTAAGACCTTTTTTTTTTTTTTTTTTTTTTTACTTTTTTACTTTTTCATTTTTTTTTTGCTTTTACTCCTTATAGTACTTGATACGATATTGCCCAAATTTTATTTTATTTATTTATTTTATTTTTACTTTTTTTTTGTATTTTTTTCTTTTAATTCTTATAGTACTTGATATGATATTACTGTTACTTTAAAGTGCAATCAATGTTACTTTAAAGAGTAACACTTGTTACTCTAATAGCTTATATGTGTTATTTTAACAAATTTTTATGAATCCTTATTATTATTCTTGATATGATGTTACTGTTACTTTAAAGTGTAACAATTGTTACTCTAGCACTTTGTACGTGTTATTTTAACAAACATTTATTAATCCTATTATTTTCTTGATACAATATGATTGTTACTTCAAAGTGCAATCAATGTTACTTTAAAGGGTAACAATTGTTACTATAATACCTTGTACGTGTTATTTTAACAAATTTTATTCATCCTTATATATTTCTTGATATGATGTTACTGTTACTTTAAAGTGTAACAATTGTTACTCTAATAGCTTGTACGTGTTATTTTAACAAACATTTATTAATCCTATTATTTTTCTTGATACGATATGATTGTTACTTCAAAGTGCAATCAATGTTACTTTAAAGTATAACAACTGTTACTCTAATAACTTATACGTGTTATTTTAACAAATTTTTATTAATCCTTATTTATTATTCTTGATATGATGTTACTGTTATTTTAAAGTGTAACAATTGTTACTCTAATAGCTTGTACGTGTTATTTTAACAAACATTTATTAATCCTATTATTTTCTTGATACGATATTATTGTTACTCTAATACCTTGGACATGTTATTTTAACAAATTTTGTTAATCCTTATATATTTCTTGATATGATGTTACTATTACTTTAAAGTGTAACAATTGTTATTCTAATAACTTGTACGTGTTACTTTAAGTTATAATAGTCGACAAAATTATAGTGATAGAATTTTATATAATTATTCGTCAATTATTATTTAACGTTTATTTGTTATTACCTTAATATAATAAAAAAATAACAAAAACTATAAAATAATTAAGTAATTGAAAAAGTAAAAGAATTTAAAAAAAAAAAAAAAAAGAAAAAAATTAACAAAAGAAATCGTAAAAAAAAAAAAAAAAGAAAAAAAAAATTTCTAAAAGAATTCGAAAAAAAAAAAAAAATTGAAAAAGTGTACGGCCTGGGACACAATACTACAGTCGTAGGCTTTTTTTTTCTTCTTTCAAGTTTGATTTAATCTTGGCCCTCCATTTCCTTTAATCTAACGACTCTAAGGGTGTACTAGGGATGCACCAAATATAAGGGATTCATGTGATCCTCTCTGTATATATATATATATATATATATATATATAGAAATAGATTCAACAAAGTACTATAAATTTTGGAAGTACTGAAAGTACTGAGTTTGAAATACCAAAAATTGAAATAATTTAAATATTTGAAATACTAACATGAAAGTTTGAAATATCAAGAATTTGAAATACTGGGTTGTCCCACGGCCCAGACTACACGGCCTGGACCTACTGACAAACCCCTTGGTATTTCAAATACCAATTTTTTTTTGATATTTCAAACTTTCATGTTAGTATTTCAAATATTTCCGTTGGTATTTCGAATTTTTGGTATTTCGAACTCAGTACTTTCAGTACTCTCCCTATTTAGTGGACTTCATATAACTTACCTCTCTATATATATATATATATATATATATATATATATATATATATATATATATATATATATATATATATAGAATGAGGTTCAAGCAAGTCAGGTAAATATTTTGAGTCATCAAGTTAGGATTCCAGTTTTTGGATTTTAACCAAAAAAATTTTCACTTCAAAAAAATTGGATTTTAACAAAATTTTGCATTTTAACAAACGAGTTAAAATGCAAAATTTTTGTTGAAATCCAATTTTTTTGAAATGCAAAATTTTTTGGTTAAAATCCAATTTTTTTTGGTTAAAATCCAAAAACTGGATTCTGACTTGATGACTTTCCCTTGGCCACTGACTTGATATAACTTATCTCTATATATATATAGGTTCTAGCAAGTCAATAGGGAGGGGAGAGTCATAAAGTCGGAATTAGGGCCGTTGGATTTACTTTAGATGGAGGGCTGAGATTGCTCCTTAACTATTAAATGAGAGAGGAAAAAAAAAAAAAAACAAACCAATCAAAAAATTAGGGGTTTTCACGAGGGATTTGTCTCCAATTTCTTTTTCCAGGTGACTATTCTCATTCATTTCAATTCCAATTATTTTTTTATTTCTCTCTTCCTTTCTATTCCCAGAATTTTCTTCTACATCCCTTCATCTTCATTCTTCTCTTCTAATTGTCAATTATTCTCAAATTCATTCTTTTTCCTTTACAAATTTCGTAGTTTCATTTTTATGTTTTTGAGAAAATAAGAAGACAACAAAATCCCCTTTTTTTGGTGAAAATTGAACGACGATTGAATTGGTGACAACAAATTCAAAGTTTCGTTTTTGATTTCTTTATGGACGAATTGCAGATTCTCCCTTGTGATAATGGTAATATTGTTGTTTTTATTTTTTTTTTTCCTTGTTTTAGCCTTGCAACTTTGTCTTTCAATGGTTTTGATTTATTTTATTTTTTTTCTTTTGTTGTATATGTGTAAGGTGTTGATGGTGAAAGTTTTTCGGGGATGAATGAAGGAATTTTAAGCAAAATAGTCAAAGAAGATTTCAAACCGTATATATGTTGGTCAAGAGTTCGTTAGTGTAGACAAAACGTCAAGTATTTAGGTTATATACGTTGTAGATATACTGAACATAGATGGTACGTTATATGTGGGTTGTTAAAATCAATTATCAGTACAATGATATTCGTTTTTTCTCGGTTAAAATCCTCTTTTTTTATTTATGATATTTTTGGGTAGTTAAAATCAATTATCATCACTGGAATTCGTTTTTTCTTCGTTAGAATCCTCTTTTTTATTTAAAATATTTCTGGGTAGTGGAAATTAAATATTAAAACAATGGAATTAGTATTTTTTTTTTCCGTTAGAATTTTCTTTTTAACCTATGATATTTTTCGATAGTTAAAATCAATTTATTAAACATTAAAAATCATTATTTCTCTGTTAGAATCTTCTTTTGGATTTTGTTATTTGTAGGTAGTTAAAATCAATTTTAAGAACATTGAAATTCGTTTTTTCTACGTTAGAATCTTCTTTTTTATTTATGTTATTTCTGGGTAGTTAAAATCAATTTTTAGAATATTAAAATTCTTTTTTTCTACGTTAAACTATTTTTTTTTTTTTTTTTTTTTTTTTTTTTTTTTTTTTTTTTTTAATTTATGTTATTGTGGGTAGTTTAAATTAGTATTGAGAACATTGAAATTTATTTTTTCTCCATTCAAATCCTCTTTTTTTGTTGATGTCATTTTTGGGTAGTTTTTAACGACGTTATCTTAGTTTTTGAGCATCGAAAACGAATGAGTTTTTGGTCACGAAGTAAGATGTTCTGATTGCTTCTTCTTGCAGGATGGTTTCTCTATCCTGTGAACAAACTTGCAAGTGGATGTATGAAGGAGGCTAGGAGTGAAGTTGTTAAGCAAGTGAAAAAGCGATGGCGAAGATTGTTTAACGTCTCAAAAACCATAGTGCTAATTTTGATAGACCGTGTTCATCATTATTTCCTTCAACTTATATCTTTGTTAATTCAGTAATATTGACTGTTGTTATCTTTTTTTTTGGTCCATTCTATCGTACCTTGAACATTATTATTTATTAATGATGGTTTGTAATGACATTTTGTTATTCAATCAACGAATGTCAGAATGTAATAGCAGTAGTTACACTTTCACTTGATAACATGTTTTTCTCACTCACCTGGTTTTTAGACTGCTTTGGAAGCCATTTTCGTGTTCTTTTAGCATCCTATATGTCTTTGTACTCCAATATCCAACTAACATATCAACAAACACTATTAATTACGAATGCTCAAATGTCATTAAAAAAAAGATGATTCTAATGGGGAAAAAACGTATTTCAATGTTCTAAATATTAATTTTAACTACCACAAATAACATCAATAAAAAAGAAGATTCTAACGGAGAAAAAACAAGTTCTAAAAATTGATTTTAACTACCCACAAAAAACATAAAGAGTTTTTAAAGACTCCGTAAATCTTTGTTTGGACTACCACAAATAACATCAATAAAAAGGTGAAACAAAAGCCTAAATTTATTATTTTTGTCAAATCTCAATAAATCTCAAAAAAAAATATAATGTTATATCAAACTAGTACAAGTACAAATTACAAATGAATTATCTAAACTTCTTAAGTTTACAAAATGCTTAAATAACATTAGACCAAAACTGCATTTCACCGCATCTGTCATTATAGCCGTCAATTGAATCAATTGATATCGAAGCCTTTTGTCATGGTGTACCATTTGTTTACAATGTTGCACACTTTCTCGGCTTACTTGAAACTGCAATAGTTACACTTTCACTAAATGACATGCTTTTCTCACTCCCATGGTTTTTTGACTGTTTTGGAAGGCATTTACATGTTCCTTAAGCATCCTATATGTCTTCGTGCTCCAAGATTCTAACGGAGAAAAAACGAATTTCAATGTTCTAAAAATTAATTTTAACAACCCACAAAAAACATCAATAAAATAGAAGATTCTAACGGAGAAAAAGCAAATTTCAATGTTCTAAAAATTGATTACAACAACCCACAAATAACCTAAACGGACTATTAAAGACTCCGTAAATCTTCGTTTGGATTCCGATTTAGGCAAAACAAAAGTCCAAATTTATTATTTTTTCGACCTCATCACAATGGTAATATTTTTGTAAACTATTAAAAATTCAAAATTTTCAGTATTGGAAGGTAATATTTTCGTGTATGAAGTATCCAACAAAAAATTAAAATTAATATACAAAAATCTATAATTTTAAAATAACAAAAAAAAAAAGCAACTTACCATTAAAGATGGAGTCTTTCAGTCAACAATGGTAGAAGAAAATCAAATCAAGGAGTAGATAAGGATTAAGAAAACTAATATAGATGAAAAATAAAATAAAAAATTAGAAAGACAATGGAGAAGATGAGTAATTGAAAAAACAAAATCTGAAAATTTACTAAATTAAAAAAAATATTGCAAAAATTAGGAAAACGGATATAATGAATCTTATTAATAGGGAGAAAATCAAAGAAACAATATTATTGAATAAAAATCTATACAACTTTCAGTGGTTAAAATTGAATCTAGTTAATGTTTATGTTCAAAATTGAACTAAACAAGAAATCAAATGAAAGTGAAAAAAAAAAAATTTACCTTCAATTACCGAAAACGATGATGAATACTGGAATTATAGAGTGATTGATGATGTTCAATGAAGAAGATGACTGAAATTGGGAAAAAAATTGGTTTAAGAAGATGAATTGTTTTGTTTCAATGAAATGAAAGAGGGAATTAAAAATTGGGAAAATAAATTGTTTTGGGAAGAGGAAAATGACGGTAATTTGTGTGGGGGAATGGGAAGTAATTTTATTTTGTTTTTTTTTTTTTAGGTTGTATTTTTCCTTTTTTTTTTTTAACACAATTGTAATTAATGTTAGATTAGATCTTGGCCATTGATTAAATTAAATCTAAGGGTCAAGATTTCGACTTTATGACTCTCCCATATACCCTTGACTTAAAAGTACTTCCCAATATATATATATATATATATATATATATATTTATATATATATATATTTATATATATATATATATATATATATATATATATATATATATATATATATATATATATATATATATATATATAATTAGGATCTCGTGCGCACCATTCTTCCGGTACGCACCATACGCACTCATGCTAGATACACAAATTAATAGCTCGGGTACACAAATCGAAAGCCCAGATACACAAATTAAAAATTCAACTTATTGCACATAACTTTTTCTCCTCTTTTACTTTTTACTTTTTCTTCTTTCTCTCTTCTACACTCTTTCATCTTTTTAACAATCAATCACCCAATCAAATCATCACACGTTACTACTTGATTGATTATCACCATCCATAAAACCCACCGGAGTCACTATTGTTTCTTCATCATCTTCGACGAAATCACCAGTCATCGTGCTCTCTCTCCTATCTTCAATTCATTCGCATCATCGTTGCCATTGTCGTCTCATCGGAGCTCCAACTACTCCGTCGCCGCCGAATGTATCGAGAAGCCATTCCTTTTGAGTTAGTGTGCTTAGTTTTTTTTAAATTTATATATCTGTGGAACCCGGGATCGAGGCGGACCCAACTCGACGTCTTGCATAAGGGCGTGCTAAGTTAAAAAGACTAAGTTAGAAAATCTTTAAAACTTTTTTGGAGTCGCCACCTAATTATCGCGGAAATTAGGAACCTGCTATCATGTCTTAAGCTAAAAACATGTCCTAGATTTTGGAGCACGCCGACACCCCTAGATCTAAGGTTGTGAAACCAGAATGAATTTGGGGTGAGGGTACTTAACTAAAGATTAATTCGATTAATGATTTATGAAAACCTTTTAGAAAAGCCTATGTAAAAGTAGCCTCTACTGACCTAGAACAATCCATGTAAGATGATATTTGAGCTAATGTTATCGCTACGTACAAGTGCGATAAAGTTGTAAAAGAATGCAGATGCAAATGCAAAAAGATTGATTAAAACCCTCAGTTTAGCATATTTAACTTGTTAACGAAAACGGTTCAGTTAAAGGTCAAATTTATTGTTAAAGTTGATTTAATGCAAAGAAGAAAGGTGCTAGATGCATGCAAATAAAATAAACGTTCAATTGTCCATTGGTTTATTTTAAAAGGGTCGGTTGCTTATGCGACTTTGGCGTGTCATCGGATATGGTGTGTACCCGAAGTAATAAGACTACTTGGAAGGCTGATACATGTTATTTATATTGATTATATGCCCCCGGTTCAGTCGCATTTAGCTACATTTACTCGTATTCATTACTGGTTTTATAAGCTATTTGCTATATTTCTCGATACTGCTGCCTTTTATTTATATTTTGCAGGTTTTGGTGGATTTGAGCCAAAACCCGGGACGTTAGGAGTATTTCGAGAATCGAGATGACAGGACCAAGCTCGAGCGCGCACAGGAGCTCGAGAATACTAACCCAAAGACCAAAGACTAAGAAGAACACGAGCTAAATTAGGCCCAAGACAAAGGGGCCAAAGGAGTGAAGCCCAAGTAGAGGAAGCAAAGGAGCCGGCCCAACACAAGGGTCAGGCCGGCCAGTTTAAGAGTCACTACTACCGAGGAAGCTTTTCTCGACGCTTTGTTTTATTTCGTGGTTTATTTATTTGGGACACTATATAAGGGTGCCTTAGGTCGAGATTTGGTTTTTCTGCTTTATTTTACTTTCAGTTTTTTGTTTTAGTTTACTGCTTATATTTCTTCTCTCTAAAACTTTAGTTTAGTTTTCAAGATTGATTCAATCAGAACCGCTTGCATCTGATTTTAATTCAGGTTTATTTATTTGCTTCTACTTTCTTTATCATGTCTTATTATTATTGCTATTGCTTTGCCTTTACTATGTCTAGCTAATTTCCCAATTAGGGTTTAGGGGAATTTGTGATAATTGGTTCAGGAACATGTTTTAGGAGAAAACTGGTTGAATAAATTGTGCACTTGATTTCTTTCTACGCGTTTTATGCCAATTGAATTAGGATTATTTCGCCTGATCAACGATTTGTCTGAGTTTAATTGAACCTGAGTAAGTTTTAATTTAAGATCGAAAGCCGAGTTAAAACTAGACTTACGCGAGATTGATAAGTTGAATTTAGTAAGTTGCGAGAGCCCGCTAAATTTGCTTAAGGCTAAAATTGACTCTAGAGAGCGTTTTATAAACCTACTCATTTGCACAGTTTATCGCTTCCTTCTTGTAAATTTGAGTTCCTGAATCATTGTCATAATGAACCCGATGCCCTAATCTTTCCCCTTATATATTTTTATTCATCTGCTTTATTATTGTTTTTAGTTTATAGCTTAAGACAACTCCTTTTCATACCTTTGAGTTGAACATGTTTTCACCGACTTTAACTTATAACTACACCGTTTCTCTGTGGATACGATCCTACTTACTGCTAGCTGCTGTTAGTTGTCTGTTTAGGTTATTTTGATTGAGGCGTGACGACTTAGCCTTATCAATTTTGGCGCCGTTGCCGGGGAAACGGCTTTGCTAGTTTTAGTTTTTGTTTAGTTGTGTTACAGGTTTTTCTCTTTTGTCTCAAGGAACCTAGTTCCTTGAGACCGTTTCTCATCTTTTGCTTGTAGTTTTGTTTATGCGCAGGTCACCTACAGGTTTAGTTCCATTTGAGCCTGAACCTGAGCGCGCATTACACCGACTACGCAAGGAAGCGATTAAAATCGCAAATTTTGATCTTGAGGAAGCGTCGCATTCGGAGTCTAGTGCAGCGCAATCGTCCTACGAAGAGGACACACCTCCTATTACTCCAACTTGTTCTCCACCACGCGTGACTATGCCTAAACTATATAGTCACTCGTTACCCAAGACCAAGTCGATCCCGCAAGGATTTACGATACCTAACACGGTCCAGGGGAATTTCGAGATTCGCCCCGCCTTTCTCTCTTTGGTGGAGCGTAATCAATTCGGTGGCAATCCTACAGAGGATCCCGGGAAACATATGCAGGTTTTTACGGATTACTGCTCAACAATCAAGCAGAATGGGATTACTCAAAACCAGATTAGGGAGATGCTCTTCCCTTTCTCTTTACGTGATCGAGCGCGGGATTGGATCACGGATCTGGACAAAATTGCCGCGGGTATTACGGATTGGCCAAGTCTAGCTCTTGAATTCTATCGCAAGTACTATCCTCCGGAGCGGACTAACCAAATCCGTAGTCAGATTCAGGGGTTCCAGCAAAGCTTTGATGAGACACTAGCCGAGGCGTGGGACCGTTACAAACGGTTAATTCGTGAATGTCCGCATCACGGGTTGGGTGATTGGCTGATTATAATGACATTTTATAATGGGTTGTATGCTGAGAGTCGCGCCATTCTTGACTCGGCCGCGGGAGGTCGATTTGCTAATAACACAGATGATGACAAGGCGTGGACATTGATCGAGGAAATGGCTATCCATTCATCCCAGTTTGGTAAGCCTAGGGGTAATTCACGGTCCGCACACAACGACCGTGGAAATGAGAGTATAAGTGCAGTCATGAGTCAACTTTCTGAGCTGAATAGGAAGTTTGATGCTATGCAGGGGAGTGGTTCGTCGAGTGCTCAGGTTAATGCTATCGCGGGGCACGATTCAGGTTATTCTACGGGGTATGCTGCGCCCCAGGAGCAGGTTTACGCGTACCAATCTTATAATCAAAACCTGCCGTACCAGAATCAACCGGGTTATGATCGGTCGCTGTTATCCTATCGTAACCAGAACGTCCTCAACCCGACTCCCCCACCACCACAAACCCAACCCTACCAACCCCCCTACAAAAATCAACCTTCACCCAACTACCAAAAACCCGCCTTTACCCCACCACCTCCACCTACACAGGTACCCGATCCTATGGCCGAGTGAAGGCCATGATGATGCAGATGTCGCAAGTAACGTTGTCCGTGCAAAAGTCACAAGAGATGATGCTGCAGCAGATGCAAAAGGACGGGCAAGCCAAGGACGCTGCGATTAAATTGTTGGAGAATCAAGTGGCGCAGCTCGCCGCTTCGCAAGCGTCCCGCCAACCGGGTACCCTTCCGCCTCAAGGTAATCCTCCTAAACCTCCGCACGATACTGCATGTGCGATTACGTTGAGAAGTGGGTCGATGTATGGTGACCCTATGAACTTGGAGGACGAGGAGGAGAATGGGGATGCAAGCACGGTGAAAGCAGGTAGTCGAAAATGGCCGGTCGGCCGGCGGCCGGTCGGCCGGCGGCCGTCGTCGGCCTACTGGAACTTCTTCTGCGAGGGAAGAATGATTCGGGTATTATATCTGGTGTTCCTGTTGCTACTCCAACGCCCCCGATTCAGATTAAGCTCCCATTTCCTGGTCGTCAACGAGGTGCAGAGCCCGAGGCTAAGTTCAGGAAGTTCGTCGACGTCATCAAGGCTCTTCAGGTAAATGTTCCTTTTATTGACCTTGTGACTCAAATACCTGCGTACGCTAAGTTTTTGAAAGAGGTCTTAGCTAGAAAGCGTACGCTTGATGATGTCTCGACCGTTGCTTTTGTAGGGGAGGATAGTACTAGGCTGCAGGGTAGTAAGCCCCCTAAGCTTAGTGACCCTGGGACATTTTCTATTCCCTGCTCCATAGGTAGGTTTGAGGTCAAAAATGCTTTATGTGACCTAGGAGCTAGCGTCAGTGTCATCCCGTACTCTATGTGTAAGAAGATGAATATGACGAATTTGGGTGTCACTAGTTTCACTTTGCAAATGGCTGACCGGTCTGTTAAGCGTCCCTTAGGTATATTGCAAGATGTCCCCGTACAGGTAGGAAAGTTCTTTATCCCTGTGGACTTTGTAGTGTTAGATATGCCCGAGGATGTCCACATTCCCATTATTTTAGGGAGACCCTTCCTGCACACTGCTGGTGCAGTCATAGATGTGGGTAACAAGACCTTAGCATTCACGGTGGGGGGTGAAAAGCTTACTTTTACGCATTCTGATACCCCGCGATCACCCATGCGTCTCGAGTCAGTTTGCTCTATTGATTCTGTACCTCCGTCTCACACTACTGGAGACACTTCGGAGGTTTTGCATGTCTCTTCTCTTTGTGCAGGTTCTTCACAGGATGGCTGCAAGGATGGTTTGGGGGAGAGGAAATTGCTGAAAACTGACGTCTACAACGCTAGCGATGGGAATGGAGGGCCCACAGTCGAGCCATTTCGTGATAGAGGGCCTACGATGATGGAGTATGCTAAGCTTCCTCGAGAGGGAGGAATTCTTTGGCGATCAACTGCTATTTCGCCGAGTGAAGCTGTCGCGAATAGCCAACGACCTTGGCCTGCTTATACTTGATTTCTGGAGCCTTGAAGAGTCGTGCGGGACTATAAACCAGCGCTTCCGGGAGGCAACCCGATGACGTTGTATTTTTATTTGCACTTGTACTTTGGTTTGCTTAGTTTTTATGACTTTTGGTTTTTATCGAGCGCGCGAGGACGAGGGTTATTATTTTGTGATTTTTAGCGCGCAGGTACTTATGGCCTTTTGGGTCCTTAGTATGTTGAGAACGCTCACGTGAAGGCATCCCAGCCGGCCAATCGGCTGCCGGGCTAGGACAGGAACCGTAGCTGGAATTTGAAAATTGAAGAAAAATCGAAAAAATAGCATCAGGGGGCCTTAGCCGGTCGGCCGGCTGCCGGTCCCAGACCGGCCGGCCACCCCTGCTCCATTTTGTTGCTTCATTTCTTGTTTCCTCGTGTTATCTACCGAAGTACTTCATAGCTGGACTGAATTGGACGCATATACGTGGATTTTAGCCGCACTCCATGCTTCACTTCGGTTTGGGGGAGCTCCGACTTTATAATCTGAGCACTCTTTACCCCTTTTACCCTCATTTCCTCGTTTTACTTTCCTACTCCCGTATGTTGTTTGTCCTCCTCTGCTTTTGTGGTTGTGCTGTTTTCCACATTGAGGACAATGTGCGATTTGGTTTGGGGGAGGGAAGCACTTTCGCACTTTGCATTTTCCTATTTCGTGTGCATTTATTTGAAAACCCAAAAAAATTGAAAAATTTCAAAAATCTCAAAAATACGAGTCTTTTTGGTCTGCTTTGTCACGTTTGGAGAATTGATTAGTGCGTTTACTTTGATCTTTAGCATCTCCGAGGCGACTTTCTATCGTCGTAGCTGCACTATATGTTTGTTTCCTATTAATAGATTGCGAGTCTCAAACACTAGCCCGCTTGTATCTGCTTAATTCTTATCATTGTTAAACATTTACTTTCGACTTTGACATTCGAGCTTGGCAATGGTTTGTGGAACGTTTGGTTGTTGGTTAGTGGTTTGTTTGGAAAGATTTATTTATGTTGGAGCAATGCTTCGATGCTCTCGGAGGGGACTCATTGACTTGAGTAACCACAGTGGCCATGAACTTGGTTGCGACCGGGAGTATGAGCAATGATGTAACCCTTAAGGAAATATGTGTACCCGAGCGCGATCTTTACCGAGTGAATGTCAAGCTAAACGGTACTACATACGAGGGATGCTCTACATTTGAGAAAGAAAGAAAAAAAATAAAGAAAGAAAAAGAAAAAGAAAGGAACAAAATGGAATGATGCGGAAAGAATTGGTTGATGGAAAGTGGTACGTTCGGTTGGCCTTGCTTGAATTGAAAATGTCGTCAGTTTTACTTTTGCGAAAGCGTTAGAGGCTAGTGGTATAATGTGGTGTGAATGGTAGAGACTTGTGCTCTATTTTCGGTGAAACAGGCTATGGTTGTAAGTTTATGTGCATAGGTCGTCCACTTTGAGATACTAGCGTGATTAGTTCGTGTCACTTTGATTTTCTCCGACGCTATTTGCTTGAGGACAAGCAAAGGTTTGGTTTGGGGGAGTTTGATACATGTTATTTATATTGATTATATGCCCCCGGTTCAGTCGCATTTAGCTACATTTACTCGTATTCATTACTGGTTTTATAAGCTATTTGCTATATTTCTCGATACTGCTGCCTTTTACTTATATTTTGCAGGTTTTAGTGGATTTGAGCCAAAACCCGGGACGTTAGGAGCATTTCGAGAATCGATATGACAGGACCAAGCTCGAGCGCGCATAGGAGCTCGAGAATACTAACCCAAAGACCAAAGACTAAGAAGAACACGAGCTAAATTAGGCCCAAGACAAAGGCGCCAAAGGAGTGAAGCCCAAGTAGAGGAAGCAAAGGAGCCGGCCCAACACAAGGGTCAGGCCGGTCCAGCCAGGCCGGCAGCCGGCCGGCTGGCTGAGGAAGCTTTTCTGACGGTTTTGTTTTATTTCGTGGTTTATTTATTTGGGACACTATATAAGGGTGCCTTAGGTCGAGATTTGGTTTTTATGCTTTATTTTACTTTCAGTTTTTAGTTTTAGTTTACTGCTTATATTTCTTCTCTCTAAAACTTTAGTTTAGTTTTCAAGATTGATTCAATCAGAATCGCTTGCATTCGATTTTAATTCAGGTTTATTTATTTGCTTCTACTTTCTTTATCATGTCTTATTATTATTGCTATTGCTTTGCCTTTACTATGTCTAGCTAATTTCCCAATTAGGGTTTAGGGGAATTTGTGATAATTGGTTCAGGATCATATTTTAGGATTAAACTGGTTGAATAAATTGTGCACTTGATTTCTTTCTACGCGTTTTATGCCAATTGAATTTGGATTATTTCGCCTGATCAACGATTTGTCTGAGTTTAATTGAACCTGAGTAAGTTTTAATTTAAGATCGAAAGCCGAGTTAAAACTAGACTTACGCGAGATTGATAAGTTGAATTTAGTAAGTTGCGAGAGCCCGCTAAATTTGCTTAAGGCTAAAATTGACTCTAGAGAGCGTTTTATAAACCTACTCATTTGCACAGTTTATCGCTTCCTTCTTGTAAATTTGAGTTCCTGAATCATTGTCATAATGAACCCGATGCCCTAATCTTTCCCCTTATATATTTTTATTCATCTGCTTTATTATTGTTTTTAGTTTATAGCTTAAAACAACTCCTTTTCATACCTTTGAGTTGAACCTGTTTTCACCGACTTTAACTTATAACTACACCGTTTCTCTGTGGATACGATCTTACTTACTGCTAGCTGCTGTTAGTTGTCTGTTTAGGTTATTTTGATTGAGGCGTGACGACTTAGCCTTATCAAAGGCAAGCAGGCTCGGTTGCCAAAGCCGTGGGGTGGGGCTAAAGTGTTTGTTAGTCCATAGAAAATAAGAAAAAGCTTTGATCCAAGTGAATCGGTACCTTCCTGGTCCTGGCGCTTCAGATCTAGGCAGAGTTTCGCTTCTTGAATTTAAAAAGAGGATCCAAGTGGATCGGTACCTACCTGGTGCTGAACTCAAGGATTTGAGTGCGTGAGGCTTTGAGAGAGTGTTGTTGGTGTTTTCTGATTGTGAATTGTGTGTTATGAGGTCGGGTATAGGGGGGTATATATACTAAAAATCTCGGAGAAATTAGGAAACCTCGGGATAGAACCAGGCAGGCAAACCGCACAAGGCTATGCGGTTGGCCAGGTAAACCGCATAGGCCTATGCGGTTTGGGCCCTAAACCGCATAAGGTCTTGTGGTTTGAGGGTGTGGTTTTAAGTCTAGTTTCCTATTTCCGGTTTGATTATATTTCGAAAAGATACAGTATAATCCTTGACTTGCACGTCAAGAAGGCCGTATGGAGGGCTCTTCAAGATATTTTGAGGGCTGAGGGCTTTGGAGTGAGGGCCAAAGGCGGGTTTGGGCTTGGTTCTGGGCCCGAGACCCGAAAATGTGAAAAAGGTGTATTTTGTAGTATTTTGTAAAATGAGATAACCCGTGAGGCTGTATTTTGTGTGAGTGGGAGCTAAAAGGGGAATTTAGCCACCGGGCCTAAATTTAGGAATTTAGGAATGCTGAATTAGACATCGTTAATGTAAAAGGGCTAATTGTAACGTAGATGCAAAGCTCGTGCCAAGTGAAGCAGGATGCGGACCAGGCTAGACTCTAAATGGACAAAATAACATTTAATTATGCGTGATGTGAAGCGACCTAACTCATTTAACATTTCAAACGACTCAAAAATGAATTCGACATTATTAGAACCGTTTAAATCAACGTTAAAGCATGCGTAATAAAAGTCCGAGTTACATCACAGGGTTTTGGTTGGGAGGGTACGGATATGGGTATCCACAGAGCCCCCAGTTTGACTGAGCTCGGACTAGAGCGTTAATCAAACTCCTCGACCATATCCGGAGCATTACAGTCGACATCGTCAGCGGAACGGAGTATGTGTCCATGGGTCAGACTAGGACTCCGAACCGGGCTCTGCGGGGCGGGACGTGCGCATTTTAAGGACGTGGCAGTCCGTGCATGCTTGTGAGGGCCTGCCGGCCTGCTAAGTGCCTTCGTTGTGCTCGTTGTTGTTGTGTAATGTCGTATTTTGGTGTTTGCTTAGTGCGGTATGTGCTTAGTGCCGTTGCGTAGCATTGCGTTGTCATATTTGCTTATTGGTGATGTTGTGTTCGTGTCAAGTCTCGCCATGGAGCGCAGGTGTTAAGTGCATGGTCTCGTCAAAGAGTGCATGTGCTAAAGTGTAATTGAGTAGTCGTGCGCAGAAGTGTATATGTAGTTGCAAGTGTCTGGTCTCGCATAAGAGCGCATGTGTAGTTGTATAATGTTTAGATATGTATTGTAGGATACTCGTGTCTGAACTCGCCGAGGAGCGTCCATGTAGTTGCCATTGTGCGCGATTGTTTTTCGTTTGAGAAAAAATGATGTAAAGACTCGTGAAGAGTGTTCGTGCTTCTGCTTCTATATCGTACATTAAATGCTTAATATACGCGTATGGCGGACTGTAGGTGACGCCTTAACCCAATCATGGGACATACTTGGAGATGCATTTGGGCCAGGATGAATTAGGAATCCAAAAGTAAGTCCAAAACGAGAAAAATCAAAGAAAAACCAAGGGAGCAAACCGCATAGCCTTATGCGGTTTGGGGTGCAAACTGCATAGGCTTATGCGGTTTCCCCTGTTGGCAGAAAAATGCCTATAAAGGCACGAAACAGCCGTGGGTGCTCCTCATTATACTCTTTCGGTTTCTTTATCTAAAAATCACCAAATTTCGGTTTCTCAACCGTTTTTGATCATTTCTCTTGCGTTGCTTTGCTATGGAATCAGGTAATGCTCCATTTTAACTTGTTTTTACGTTATTTGTCGTTGTAATTAGCTAGTTTTAGCTTGAAATGTTGAAAAGACAGGTTTTGGATGAAAACCCGATTTTTGCTTAAAATGTGCCGTTTGAATGCTTGAAATTGACGTCATTGCGTTGCATTATGCCATGCTAGCATGTATGTGTGAAATGATTGTGATTTAGACCGTCTTTGTGTGAAAACGTCCAAATTAGGTTTCCGACCCGAATTTGAGCCCGGATTTTCCGACTCGTAATTTCAATTAAACTTCGGCGTAGGATGCCCATAGCTAGTATAGCACGTATCTAGCTTCAATTTTGCAAAAATGTCGAGCTAAGGCTTTCAATTTGACGATTTCCCTTAATTGAATAAGGAGTGTTCTTCGTAAATTGGGGGTTTTTGGTCGGGGTGTCCAAAATGCAATTAAATGCTAGGGGGTGCAATTGAAGGTTAATATAGCGCATAGAAACCATCAAGTTGGGATTTTGACGTTTAGAGAATGGTTTTCGGCTTAATTGCGAATTAGGCGTAAAAATGCTCTGTGGAGTGTGAAATGTCTGTGTGTATGTGTATATCATAGTCGTATGTATTGGTTATGTCTTGTTGTAGGAGAAGGTTCTGCGCGCATTACGAGGTCATAAACGTCTCGTAAGAGTACAGGTTCGAGGACGGAGGGAGCCTCCATTACGAGTGGGATGAGGCGTACGTTTAGCGAGCTGGATGCTGACCCTCGTGACTTACGTACGAGGCGTGGTACGCCACGGGGTAGGGATCGTGCGAGGCATGACCCTACTGCAGAGGACGAGCTTGTAGATGAGCTAGTGGCCGAGCTGGAGGCTGAGCTGGGTGATGAGGAGGAACTTGAGGAGGCTGAGGCCGCGCCTAGAGCTAGTAGTTCTAGGGCACGTGGGTCACGAGTGGATAGGTCGTTTGTCAAGGGTTGGGACTGTAGGGATCGGATCCCATTCACTAATCAAGTATTAGTGTAAATCAAATTACTCTAATTTGATTTAGCAAGATCTATGTAGTTACAAACATACTTTGTTACAAGTTTATAGAAATTTATACCTTCTCTTAAGGAATAAAATGGGCACAAATCTAGAACTCCTTTCTAGATTTGTTTCTTTAGCTAAGAACATGGATGATCCTCCAAACCCAAGTTTCCAAAAGAGGAAACCTCCTTCTTGTTGCACCCAAGAACAACTCCAAATTTACTAATGATTTTGATCTAGAAATCACTTAGTAAACACTTGATAATATGTGAATATTATTACTACTAACTCTTAGTAGTGTATGTAAAATATGAGAACAAGTTTCTTATATTTTAGAGAAAAGGTTTTAGAGAGAAATGGAGAGAGTTTGCATGAATCAATACATACACTCAAGGCCTTGTATTTTATTAGAAAAACAAGCAACATCAAGTGTGTGTGGCACACTCAATATTTCGGCCATATAGAGAGGAGAGGAAGAGTGTTTGCTTTTCTTGTGAAGAGTAATTCTTTGCATGCTACTCATTGTGTTAGACTTGCATGCATTGGCCACAAAAGACTTGCATGCATTGGCCACAAAACAAGGCAAATAAGACAAAAGGGAATCAATCCCTCTTCCCTTCACTTGGACGTCCAAATGGACCTTTAGGGGTCCTATTTTTTCTCTTAATATTTGTCCCACAAATACTTATAATTTATCACTTAAATCATCTAATATGATAAAGTATAAATTAATTAAACTCTTCCTTAATATACATGTACTTTACACATATATTAAAAATGTACTTTTACTAATCTCATTAGTAAAATATACACAATTAGTGAATTAACGTTTAATCACTAATTCCCATCTCCTCAAATAATTTTATCGATATAAAATTAAATCATCCGAGTTCACAACTCGATTTCTCTCTAAATTAATTCACTGACTAACCGTTAGTCAATTTATCAATTTGCTAATCTAATCATATCTCATACAATTAATTAGCTTAAATATTTGGAGTATGTTCCTATAGGTGTGACTTAAAGGGATCAATTGATTACCGCCGTTCTCACGACAATAACGTCAAACTCTAGTCAGCCAACTGTTATTGATTTACGTTAATCAATTGACAATAATACTGGATTATCCCCATGTATTCCTTAATTGAGATTTATTAAGTAATCGCACTATTGTGGAGGACACTTACTCCAACAATCTCCCACTTGTCCGAGACAAGTTGTGCATTACCGATTCTCATGTCCGTTTCACATCTCCCACTCGATGCAAGGTGTCTTACAGGTCGTACTTGCATCCTGAGATATATATCGTGAGTGGTTTCCTCGATATGGAGAGTAGCTGTCTGACCGGGAATCTACCGTAGATTCTTACCGAGCGTGGCCACGCATTTTCAGCGACTACTCCTCGAGTGGCCCAAAGATGTTTTACCCTGACGAGGGTGGACATTTCCCTTCCACTCGATTGATCTTGTATAATGCAGATCACCATGACCCCAAAGATGCCCTTATAACCCCTTTCACGGCATGGCTTAGGACAAAAATGAAAGTCACTCTAAACCGCAGACCGACTGCATAATCAGCCCAGCCAAAGAATCGACTAAAGGAATACTATAGAATTCCCACCACGACCAGGTTTCAATCTCATTGAAAAGGAATTCTATAAGTTGCCACTGTCCGGCAGTGTTACGATCTGTCTATGCAAACGAGCAGTCATCACATATGACCCTATGGTGTTGAACCCACCATCGAACGACTTGCAATCTAGTCTCTCCGAGACGTCACCTCATATGGGAGACTAGGGACCAAATACTTAGTTTATACCGTTCACTTGAATATGTTCAATGTTGTCACACAACTATTCGGATAAACAAAGTATGCATTCAAAATGACTTAAAAGAGTAAATATACTCTAAACAATGAATGTTATTTTCATATATGTAATAGGATACTTTATCCAATACATATCTCAAAAACTAAAGGAAATCAGGCATACGTCTCAACCCCATAGAGGCGGTGTGAGCGTCATGCTTAGTCCTCGAAAGAGGCTTGGTTAAAGGATCAGCGATATCATCGTCTGTCCCAACCTTACAAATATCTATTTCCTTTCTTTCCACGTTATCTCTTATAACATGGTATTTCCTCAAAACGTGTCTAGACTTAATACTAGACTTGGGCTCCTTTGCTCGAAAGATAGCCCTACTATTATCTCAATAAATAGTGATTGGATCTGCGGCACTAGGGACTACACTTAGTCCATCCAAGAACTGCCGAATCCATACAGCTTTCTTAGCAGCTTCCAAAGCTGCCAAATATTCAGCTTCTGTTGTAGAATCCGCAATGACACTTTGTTTGAAGCTTTTCCAACAAACAGCTCCTCCATTTACCAAAAGACATAGCCGGATTGGGATTTCAGATCATCTCCATCGGTTTGGAAACTTGCATCCGTGTAACCCTTTACACGTAGCTCAAGTTCTCCTCCAAATACTAGAAACGAATCCTTAGTTCTTCTCAAGTACTTAAGGATGTTCTTTTCGGCTATCCAGTGACTCTCACTGGGATTGGTTGATACCGACTCGTCATGCTCTAGGCGAACGCGACATCGGGACGAGTGGACATCATAGCATACATGATTGATCCTGCAGCGGAAGCAAAACGGATCAATTTCATGCGTTCAATTTCCGCATGAGTCGTAGGACATTGAGATTTCTTCAATGTTATTCCTATACTCATCGGAAGAAAGCCTCTCATGGAGTCTTTCATATTGAACCTATCAAGAATCTTATCGATATAAGCTTCTTGACTCAATGCTAGTATCCTTTTGGATCTATCTCTATAGATCCGGATACCCAAGATGCGTTGTGCTTCTCCCAAGTCCTTCATTTGGAAATGGTTTCCCAATTCCACCTTTACCGAGTTCAGACTTGGAACATCATTTCCAATTAGTAGTATGTCATCCACATACAAAACAAGGAAGGTTACCTTGCTCCCACTAAACTTCATGTACAAACAAGGTTCCTCGGCACTGCGAGCGAATCCATGTTGTTTGATAACATGATCGAATCTGTGATTCCAACTCCTCGATGCTTGCTTAAGACCATAAATGGATCTCTTAAGCTTGCATACTTTCTTAGGGTTGGATGTGTCTACAAAACCTTCAGGTTGTGTCATAAACACTTCCTCTTCTAGAATCCCATTCAAGAAGGCGGTTTTTACATCCATTTGCCATATTTCATAGTCATGAAATGCGGCAACCGCTAAGATTATCCTTATGGATCGAAGCATAGCAACCGGTGCAAAGGTTTCATCATAATGAATGCCTTGGACTTGTGAAAAGCCCTTTGCCACCAATCTAGCTTTGTAAACATCAATATGTTTATCTATGCCGAGTTTGATTTTGAATATCCATTTACACTGAAGGGGTCGCACTCCTTCAGGTAAATCTACCAAGTCCCAAACTTGGTTCTCGTACATAGAATCCATTTCGGATTTCATGGCCCCAAGCCATTGTTCGGAGTTAGGACTACTAATAGCCGCCTTGTAGGTTGAGGGTTCGTTGCTTTCGAATAACAACAAATCACCCTCCTCCTCGATGTTACCGAGGTAGCGATCAGGTTGATGACTAATTATACCTGACCTCCTAGGGATTACAACCGTGTTAGAAGATGAGGGAACCGTTTCCTCATTTTCTGCTTTGGTTTGTGGCTCTTGAACTCCATTAAGTTCAAATTTTCTCCCATTCTGTCTATTACAAATGTACTCATTTTCTAGAAAGACAGCATCACGAGCCACAAACTCTTTGTTCTCGTGAGGGTTGTGGAAGTAAAATCCACACGTTTCCTTGGGAAAACCTACAAATAGGGAACCTTTCCCGTCCATATCTCATATGGAGCTGCTTTAGTCGGACTTCGATTTTAGTGAAAAAACAGCAAACGATAGCGTAAAGCCCCAAATCGATCCAGGAAACTCACTTTGACTCATCGTAGACCGAACCATATCTAGCAAGGTTCGGTTTCTCCTTTCTGCAACACCATTCAACAGTGGTGTGCCTGGAGGAGTCAATTTGTGATACTTTATCACAATTCTTAAGATGTGAATTAAACTCATTACTTAGATATTCGCCACCACGATCCGATCGTAGTGCTTCTATCTTCTTATCCAATTGGTTCTCAACCTCATTTTGAAATTCTTTAAATTTCTCAAAAGCATCACTCTTATACCTTATTAAGTAGACATAACCATATCTACTTAAATCATCGGTAAAAGTAATGATGTAATGATATCCTCCTTTAGCGGTGATGTTTAATGGATCACACACATCAATATGTATGAGTCCTAAAACCTCACTTGCTCGTGTCCCTTTACCACTAAAGGGTGCACGAGTCATTTTGCCTTAAAAGGCAAGCCTCGCACGTACCATATGATTCGCAATCAAATGGTTTGAGAACATTGGTCTCAACAAGTCTCTTTGTGCGTCTATCGTTTATGTGACCTAAACGACAATGCCAAAGGTAGGATTTGTTTGATTCATTCGTTTTGAGCCTCTTGTTTTCTATATGATAAACATCATTGACATCATTTAAAACATGAATACCTCCAATCGAAATGGTTTCACCATAAACCATTTCATTAAATGAAAAAGTACGTCGATTGTTCTTAATCATAAAAGCCTTCCGTATCAAACACGGAGACGGAGATAATGTTTTTGGTTAGAGTTGGTACAAAATAACGCTTATTCAAATACAACTCTAAACCACTAGCTAGAGTGAGTACAAAAATTCCCACGGAAATGGCCGCTACTCTAGCTCCATTGCCCATGCGGAGATCTACATCACCCTTGGCTAGTGCTCGCACGTTTCTCATCCCTTGCAAGTGATTGCAAAGGTGAGATCCACATCCGGTATCTCATACCCATGTAGAAATGCAAGCATGATTTATGTCAATCATATAAAGTCTAGAAGGAACAATATCTTTGGATGTCGCACATCCATCATTCTTTTCCTTCAAGGATTTGGGACAATTGCGCTTTCAACAACCGGGTTTGGGCTTGCTATTCTCAATAGTATGCCCTTACCCTTATCTTCCTTGAACCGAGCTTTATAAGCTCCCTTCCCCCTTTTTAACCCCAAAACTTATGTTCTTCAATCTCATTGAAAGAACATCTTTTCTCTCAATCTCATTCACTTTCGTGCTCTTTGTGTTAAAGCACATCGTCGTCACTCTAGTGAATATCTCATATGCACTTTTATGAGTAACGAAGCGAAGTTTGAGAGAAGGTGACATTGACAAAATCAAAACACTTTTAACGTCATTGTCAGCCTTTAGGTGCTCATCGTACGCGGCTTGCGCCGCCACGGTGGCCCCAAGTCCGGGTTCGGTGGGAGGTTATTCGGTAAGGTATTTAAGCACATTGTCGGATTGAGCGGCGCCCCTTATAGTCGAATCTCATTCGACAAAGTTGCTTCCGTCATCCTTTATGTAACAACCCGGATTTTTCAACAAAATAAAATAAAGAAATAAAAAGGATTTATGAAAGATAAAGGTTTAAAAACTGAATTCACGGTGGCGGAAACACCGTGTAGCCCGGATTATTACTCAAACATCTACTAACAAAAAACGAAAAGCAAAGTGTAGGCCTTAAGGCCTAGCATATTGGGGAATAAATACCCCGTACAACCAAAACCAAACAAAAGTCTAAAGACCGAAAGAAAGTCTAAAACAAAGCCAAGCTACAAGTCCAAAAGTCTAAACAAAGTCACATCTCTTCCAAGGTAACACACGGTCACATCCTCGCATCCAACTCACTCAATCCCGTCTCGCGCATACCTATAAAAGAGAGGCAACAACCACAATCAAGTGGGGAGTAACTAGGTGCTCCTACCATATTTTAACATAACAAATGCAAACAACAACAATGCAACAAGCTCACCTGGCCTACGGCCTAATACCAAGGTACAAAAACATAAACAACCAACATACAACGATAGAACAACAATACATATACAAACGATAAACAACACGACACAACCAAGTTGTGTCCAAACCAACTGAGCTCACAAGACGATCCTTCTTCCAACCAATTGCGAGAGTAAGCGCGGAGAACTGGGTGAAGCAACAAGAATCACCCCGGGTGAAGCAACAAGAATCACCCAAACCCTATGGCGGAACAGCAACAAGAAGTTCCTCAATCATCACAAGTCTAAATTTGGCCAAATTCCACCGAGCAACAAGAACGGTGACGACATGAATAACCATAGTCTCTAACCCTTCTGGTTGAGAACCCATAGTCGCTCTAATTAAACAACAAGAATAGTCGAGGGGATCATGGGCGGTATCCGTCCATCTTAGGACGTTGTATCTCCTCACACATGTGCCAGAACAGTACCCATGTGCAAACTTAACTCAAGCATAACCTGTTAACCTGTTAACTTTGTCTCCAACACTTCCAATACAACCATACAACCACAACAACCACGCTCATATATACACAATCATCATCACAACCAAGTCCAACCATACATACGGAGTACAATATGATCAACGTGCTTTACAAGTCATATACTCAATTAACATGCTCATAATTCATCATTTAGTGATCAAACAACGCATAACTCGATTCATTAAAGCATAGTTAACATATTAGCACATGCCACGACGTAAACAAGCGACAAACAAACCCACACATGCACACCAACCTCACAGCCAGCTTGCACATACACGGCATACACACACACAAACCCATCTTTATGCCCTAAACTCGATTCTCATGTGACCAATGATCGATTTATATGTTTAACTCATTTAAACATGCATACAAACACTTTTAGACCAAATCAAATTATCATAATTCATAGTTTAACTTTAGGTGATTCATACAAACATCATGATTTAATAACAATAAGTCAAAACAAGAGGAAAAACAAGAGAAAACCAAGACAAGGGCTACGGCCCTCATCCCAATTCTCACGGCATCATCATCACTACTACTCCTATACGATTTTCAAGATTAACAAGCGTGAATAATGATTAAACTATGAAAAATATGCATTAAGACATGATCCCATGACAACCCTAGTATGAGGCCAATGATTCTACATGAAATCATGATCAAACATCAACCAACAACATCACAACAATGTAAACAACAACAACATGACAAGCAAGGCCTCATACATGCTAAAATATAACTAGATCACACCTAGTTACCTTTGTAGAGATCCAAAAACGTGCTACTCCTCTTCTTCTTCAATTAGGATGGTGTCTCCTTCCTCAAAGCCTTCTTCTCCTTTGATGATCCAAGCCAAAACATACAAATAATGAATACATAGCATAATAACACATAAAATAACATAATAACAGAAACATAAAAGGGGTAAAAGAGATCCTATACCAAGGGAAAAGGCTAGGAAAGACTTAGGATGAAAGGGATGAAAGCTTGGAAGTGCAACAATGGAGTTTGGATGAGGTTGGAGAGATATTTTGAGAGATGAAGGAGGAATGAATGTGGATGGAATGAGAGGAATGAGAGATTAGGGTAGAAATCAGATTATCATAATGCCAAGATTAGGAGATTATAGGATAATTAATTGTCTTGCTCAAAAAGCCAACCAAAACCCTAAACCCAACCCGTGCTAAGGAGCTTTCGGTTCGGTCCAAGTTGGGCCGGTCCAAACTAGCTTCTGAAAATTTGGCAATTGCGTCGGCGTCGAAAAAATACGCAGTTTAGCCTTTTGAATCACCTGAATCGGAGTTCGTATGAGGAAGTTACACCGTTTTTAGCTAAATTACTCCGTATTTAAGTTCCGACTACAGAGTAGCTTATCCACGCGACACGAGAACTGATTTTCTCGAGCTAACAGAAATGAGGAAAACAAGAGGAATAATTTACGAATATAAATGAGACAAATAATAAATAAATATTAGGAAAAGTCGGGGTGTTACAATCTCACCACCTAAAAAGAAGTTTCGTCCTCGAAACTTGAGAACGAAAGAATGCCGCCAAAGGATTAAGAAAACTACCTACTCCTATGGTCCTCAAGACAAGAATCGCTAACTCTACTCACCCCGATAACAAGGGCATAGACACGCTTAACGACGCTTAAGATAACCTGACATCACATATCACCCGAATGATGCTCAACTCACTCATATACCCCTTTAATATCTTATGCTCGACAGTCCTCAAATTGGGCACACTAGCCTCACAAAACCATATCGTTCAACCAAGCATCTTCCTCACCAAGTCTAACCAAAACCTCAAACGGGTTTTAACCCAAAAGGCACCATTACCTATGTTACCAAGACAAACTAACGCGTAAGCTAATCCCCAAATCAATGCTAATGTCAAGCCTCATATCCTTAATCATAACATGATCTAAGCTCAAGTCTATATCGCTTCCCATATAATTCCACATTTTCCACAACGAAATAACCATAAATATGTCATACCATATCGTCTCATACCCAAATCAAAGGTACATTATCACGTAGCGATCAAAATGTGTCGTCAAAAGCTTAATACTCTCTCAACCCATTGTTTCCATACACAAGTCTATCCATACCTTCCTCGAACGTCACTACCTTACCGACCTCGAATTCTCTCCTCCCATTAATGAATTTCCTTATTCCTAACACATACACAAAACCACAAAGATGCACACCATTCCTACATTATCCTTTAAAGTACAAACCCCAAAGTTTTATCGTGCTCACTATAACCATTAAGTTTTCCTTAAAGCCGATTGTTGCTCATCACAATATCACTTCCCAATTCTCACTAACTCATGATTTTCACAACTCATCTAGCAACATAACTAAGTCCTAAAAAAAACTCCCTACGCAGATACTATAATCTCCCTAACGTTCGCTCACCATAAATTAAATCATTAATCTCAAAGACTAAGAATCACATGTGCATTAACTCATAATTATAAAACGGTCTCAAGCTGCACTAGCTAAGAATATATCGCAAAACTAAGAATCCTCCAAAGTTACAACGACCAACCATGTGCATTAGCTAGTAAACCACTCATACTATCAAATAATAACTAACCAAACTCTATCATCTATGACTCCAATAACAGCGACAGCCTAAGGATCAGATCTCGAGCTAGATAAGGGTGCGACACCATACAGCTAGATGCCAAGGAATATGATTAGAGAAATTTATCAAGGACACGATTGATGCTAATACATCAAGAGCTTTTACAAAATTGAGAACGTGATTAGCTATGGAAAGGAATGGAAAATAATAGAAGATCGGCGTCTTAAAAGTCGGCGCAAAGGCAATAGAACCGAAGTAGCCGCTAGAGGGAAACCTAAGGAATAGAATAACATAAGACCCGAATGACAAGACTAAAAGGTGATCGATAGGGTCATGATATAAAATTGATGGGTTATGATGAATAAGAAAGAAAAGAAGAAATGAAACGAATTAAGTAAAAATATGACATAATAAATCTTTTGCAAGAAACTGCTCAACAACCACCAATTAGACAAAAGAAATTTTTAAAATGAAACGATGAAGGAAAATAGAAATATTCTTTAAGAGTTCACAAACGAAGGCGTAAGACTCGTTTCCTACAAAGAACTCAAATTGGTTTCGTTATGAAGGAGAGATGAAAAGGTAATTGCTAAAAAGTTTGACAATTATAGAATATGATTAAAAGATACGATTGAAAGGAGAAGTCTCAAAGTTGAGTTTCAAAACGACAGTGATTTTAGAAAAATGAAGCTACTAAAATACCAGGTAGAATAAATAATATTCAAATAAACCAAATGCTCAAATTAGAAAATTTAACAAAAGAATGTTTAGGATAACAAAGAGGTTTTGATCAAAGTGGATGCAATAGATAAGTGCCAGTCATTCCAAATTTGATTGAGTAAAAAGCCATCAAAACGTATTGACGCGTTTAAAATTGAATGGTAAAGTAAAGCGATACCGATTAAAATTTTCCTCAACATAGTTACAAAATAAGATAGTTCAAGAAGGACAAACAAACCATTATAGCACAATTATACAAAAATAGGTTTTGTTAATAAAACTGACTGAAAACATTCTTGAAATAAAAGAGTTTAGAAATTATTTCAGCACGATCTATTGAAAAAGATGCGGACGAACATAATAAGAAATTTTATTGGGGAAAAAGAAACTCAAACTGTAATCACGAGCGGATAGTTTTAAAACAACTATATAATAAGATCAAGAACTAGAAGGATATACCAACGACGAGTGTAGCTAACAAGCTGAAAGACGTCCCTACGGATACGGTAGGTGACTTAGATTAGGAGCTTCCGCTGCGTGCTCTGATGGTAGGACCACACATTCACACTTCGGCATCAAGTTTCTTACTCCAGCTGATCAATCAGTACGAATCAAAGACTTTAAGAGTTAAATTTCTAGATATTTCGAAAGGTCAAATGAAAGAGGGATATTTTAAATTAGAATACTCAAATGATTAAAGTTGAAGAAACGAATAAATCGAAAAGTTAAAACAAGGGATCGACAAGGCATAAATAGATTAAAATTTTCGATAAAACAGAACTCTCAAATGAAAAACATTAAAAAGCAAGGGTCACACAAGTGTATTAAAACGGAATGCAAAATACTCCCTTTTTTGTCGATATTTAAAATTGAAGGATAACATGATTTGGTAAGAAAAATAGAAGTATAAAGGATTTAGTTTAGAATGGTGAGTATGATGAAAGCAAAGAAACCAAGTAGTACATAAGAAAACAATTATCAGAGTGAAACATTTTGAAATAAAGAAATAAATTTAAAAACGACGATTAAATCAAATCAAAAGCTTTTAAAGACTATTTTAGAGGCAGGACTAGTAAATTATAAATGTAGAGATTTATCGAGTCGACACCCGACCTCGCATGACTCCATCATTCCTGTACCTGCATCCAAAGCAAACATATGATCTAATGGTGGAAATCCTAAGACCACCATTCACACAACTACTCATACACATGCACAAATAACGTAGACCCCCTAATGTGTCTACCCAACACTCTCACTCGGTGTTCTAGGTCAAATCCTACTCACTCACCTAAGAGAGTTGGGAGCGTATTCGCTCTGATACCAACTGTAACAACCCGGATTTTTCAACAAAATAAAATAAAGAAATAAAAAGGATTTATGAAAGATAAAGGTTTAAAAACTGAATTCACGGTGGCGGAAACACCGTGTAGCCCGGATTATTACTCAAACATCTACTAACAAAAAACGAAAAGCAAAGTGTAGGCCTTAAGGCCTAGCATATTGGGGAATAAATACCCCGTACAACCAAAACCAAACAAAAGTCTAAAGACCGAAAGAAAGTCTAAAACAAAGCCAAGCTACAAGTCCAAAAGTCTAAACAAAGTCACATCTCTTCCAAGGTAACACACGGTCACATCCTCGCATCCAACTCACTCAATCCCGTCTCGCGCATACCTATAAAAGAGAGGCAACAACCACAATCAGTGGGGAGTAACTAGGTGCTCCCCAGTCATATTTTAACATAACAAATGCAAACAACAACAATGCAACAAGCTCACCTGGCCTACGGCCTAATACCAAGGTACAAAAACATAAACAACCAACATACAACGATAGAACAACAATACATATACAAACGATAAACAACACGACACAACCAAGTTGTGTCCAAACCAACTGAGCTCACAAGACGATCCTTCTTCCAACCAATTGCGAGAGTAAGCGCGGAGAACTGGGTGAAGCAACAAGAATCACCCCGGGTGAAGCAACAAGAATCACCCAAACCCTATGGCGGAACAGCAACAAGAAGTTCCTCAATCATCACAAGTCTAAATTTGGCCAAATTCCACCGAGCAACAAGAACGGTGACGACATAAATAACCATAGTCTCTAACCCTTCTGGTTGAGAACCCATAGTCGCTCTAACTAAACAACAAGAATAGTCGAGGGGATCATGGGCGGTATCCGTCCATCTTAGGACGTTGTATCTCCTCACACATGTGCCAGAACAGTACCCATGTGCAAACTTAACTCAAGCATAACCTGTTAACCTGTTAACCTGTCTCCAACACTTCCAATACAACCATACAACCACAACAACCACGCTCATATATACACAATCATCATCACAACCAAGTCCAACCATACATACGGAGTACAATATGATCAACGTGCTTTACAAGTCATATACTCAATTAACATGCTCATAATTCATCATTTAGTGATCAAACAACGCATAACTCGATTCATTAAAGCATAGTTAACATATTAGCACATGCCACGACGTAAACAAGCGACAAACAAACCCACACATGCACACCAACCTCACAGCCAGCTTGCACATACACGGCATACACACACACAAGCCCATCTTTATGCCCTAAACTCGATTCTCATGTGACCAATGATCGATTTATATGTTTAACTCATTTAAACATGCATACAAACACTTTTAGACCAAATCAAATTATCATAATTCATAGTTTAACTTTAGGTGATTCATACAAACATCATGATTTAATAACAATAAGTCAAAACAAGAGGAAAAACAAGAGAAAACCAAGACAAGGGCTACGGCCCTCATCCCAATTCTCACGGCATCATCATCACTACTACTCCTATACGATTTTCAAGATTAACAAGCGTGAATAATGATTAAACTATGAAAAATATGCATTAAGACATGATCACATGACAACCCTAGTATGAGGCCAATGATTCTACATGAAATCATGATCAAACATCAACCAACAACATCACAACAATGTAAACAACAACAACATGATAAGCAAGGCCTCATACATGCTAAAATATAACTAGATCACACCTAGTTACCTTTGTAGAGATCCAAAAACGTGCTACTCCTCTTCTTCTTCAATTAGGATGGTGTCTCCTTCCTCAAAGCCTTCTTCTCCTGTGATGATCCAAGCCAAAACATACAAATAATGAATACATAGCATAATAACACATAAAATAACATAATAACAGAAACATAAAAGGGGTAAAAGAGATCCTATACCAAGGGAAAAGGCTAGGAAAGACTTAGGATGAAAGGGATGAAAGCTTGGAAGTGCAACAATGGAGTTTGGATGAGGTTGGAGAGATATTTTGAGAGATGAAGGAGGAATGAATGTGGATGGAATGAGAGGAATGAGAGATTAGGGTAGAAATCAGATTATCATAATGCCAAGATTAGGAGATTATAGGATAATTAATTGTCTTGCTCAAAAAGCCAACCAAAACCCTAAACCCAACCCGTGCTAAGGAGCTTTCGGTTCGGTCCAAGTTGGGCCGGTCCAAACTAGCTTCTGAAAATTTGGCAGTTGCGTCGGCGTCGAAAAAATACGCAGTTTAGCCTTTTGAATCACCTGAATCGGAGTTCGTATGAGGAAGTTACACCGTTTTTAGCTAAATTACTCCGTATTTAAGTTCCGACTACAGAGTAGCTTATCCACGCGACACGAGAACTGATTTTCTCGAGCTAACAGAAATGAGGAAAACAAGAGGAATAATTTACGAATATAAATGAGACAAATAATAAATAAATATTAGGAAAAGTCGGGGTGTTACACTTTAGGATACACTTATCCATCACGGTTCTCAACCATGAATATTTACCCAAAATGGGTGCGGGAGTTGATGTTGTCATTGCGTTTTCAAATAAATAATTCTACAACAAATATGAGGAAATAATATTAACATTCATTGTACATTAATGACATTTGCTAAAACTCTTTTAAAACAAATGTCCATTTATATAATGATCTCCCACGAAATTATATAAATGATTCCAAGACTCGTTTTTCATATAAAATTAGACATCTCATGTTTCCTTTTATATAAAAACGATAAGTCAACACTTGACTAATTCTACACTAGAATGCTTGGTTGATGATTTTCTATAAAATGCATCGATTAGCCCCAAATAACTCTTATTCGGTTGAGTCCAAACCAAATTAACATGGGACTTCCTCCCACTACTTACCCATGGTAACAAGGTTCCACGTTGCGGAGGTCCTCACGAACATGGGGTTCATAGTCGCTACATTTGGAAAGGCTTAATCTCAATTCATTTGTTAAAAATGTGGGTGATTTTGTCGATTTTAGTCATTAAAATTCTTTATAAGTGAACTAATTTTAAGAATGGCGACCTAAAACGACAATCATAGTGGGATATCGATGGCATGCATGGCGATTTTGGCATGTGTGCGGAAAATAAGCAATCAAACAAGCATTAAGCACAAACCTAGTATGGCCACCTAAAGTAATTAAAATACAAGGAGTTACAAATTGGAAACCAACTCCTTTGGTCCCTCTTCATATGGATCTCATCCAAAGCTCCTCCTTGCAAGCTTTAGAACACTTCTAAGGCTTCATCTCGATCCATCGCCGGTCTTCGGATTACAAATAGTTACAAGTATAAATTTACAAATGAATACATAGCAATCCTATTATACATTAATAAATGAAATTAACTATTAAAATTACAAACCGGCGATACGAGATCGCATTTAATTACAAACCCACACGATATTCCCTTTCATTACGGGTAATATCGGTAAAAAAATAACAAACTATGGCCATACTAGTAAAAACAAACATTCATTCAATAATAAACATTCATCCAAACATGCATAATGTAAAGCTTATAAATAAAAACATGCCAAAATCGCCTTAAACAATAATCGCATTTAATCGTTTCAAACCGATCTCATTTTTAACCGATTAATCTCATATTAATCAATAATGCTTAAAACACCTTTTAAGCTTGAACCAAAACTTCTAAACTGATTTTAGAACACCCAAAATTAGTTCATACTAACTTATGGTGATTTTAGTTCATAAACTTGGTCATTTGCTAATTAGATGTACTTTAATCATAACCCTTTTATGAATAAAGCTTTATAAAATCAAAATAAAATAAAATAAAATTATTTTTATTTTGAAAAAATTTTGTATATTCTGGAACACTTCCAAAATATCAGAAAAGAAAAGTTTGGTCAGAAAAATTTTACGAATTATTTTATAATAAATGACATACGATTTCATCGATTTTATCTCATAAAAATCAAGAAAACGTCTAAAACAGTGAGGAAAAATCCCAAATTTATACGAGAGCATCCTCATAATGTATAAAAATATTGGTATAAATTTCATGTCCAGAAAACAACATTTACTATATTTTTGGACATAAAACCCATTATATACCGATTTTAAACAAAAAATGAATAAATATTCAAAACTCAAAATCTGACTTTGAAAATTTACATGCAAAAAGTATAAATATGAAATATCACTGTGTAAACATTTCGTGACCAGATTCCAACTATAACTATTTATAGTGATTATTTTAGCCAAAAAACACACTTTTTGACTCGGTTTTGTATAAAAATCATTTTAATTAGCAAAATAATTCCAAAAATTACGAAATTTGACCAGTAGCTTCGTGAGACCAGAAACTATGCATGCTATAAAAATATCGTGTTAAAACCACTTTTAACACTATTTTCGGATTTTATGTCATTTATTCTCAATAAATACATAAAACTCCAAAAATAACAAAATAAATTTGTAACTACAAGCCATGGCTCTGATACCACTTGTAGGGATCGGATCCCATTCACTAATCAAGTATTAGTGTAAATCAAATTACTCTAATTTGATTTAGCAAGATCTATGTAGTTACAAACATACTTTGTTACAAGTTTATAGAAATTTATACCTTCTCTTAAGGAATAAAATGGGCACAAATCTAGAACTCCTTTCTAGATTTGTTTCTTTAGCTAAGAACATGGATGATCCTCCAAACCCAAGTTTCCAAAAGAGGAAACCTCCTTCTTGTTGCACCCAAGAACAACTCCAAATTTACTAATGATTTTGATCTAGAAATCACTTAGTAAACACTTGATAATATGTGAATATTATTACTACTAACTCTTAGTAGTGTATGTAAAATATGAGAACAAGTTTCTTATATTTTAGAGAAAAGGTTTTAGAGAGAAATGGAGAGAGTTTGCATGAATCAATACATACACTCAAGGCCTTGTATTTTATTAGAAAAACAAGCAACATCAAGTGTGTGTGGCACACTCAATATTTCGGCCATATAGAGAGGAGAGGAAGAGTGTTTGCTTTTCTTGTGAAGAGTAATTCTTTGCATGCTACTCATTGTGTTAGACTTGCATGCATTGGCCACAAAAGACTTGCATGCATTGGCCACAAAAGACTTGCATGCATTGGCCACAAAACAAGGCAAATAAGACAAAAGGGAATCAATCCCTCTTCCCTTCACTTGGACGTCCAAATGGACCTTTAGGGGTCCTATTTTTTCTCTTAATATTTGTCCCACAAATACTTATAATTTATCACTTAAATCATCTAATATGATAAAGTATAAATTAATTAAACTCTTCCTTAATATACATGTACTTTACACATATATTAAAAATGTACTTTTACTAATCTCATTAGTAAAATATACACAATTAGTGAATTAACGTTTAATCACTAATTCCCATCTCCTCAAATAATTTTATCGATATAAAATTAAATCATCCGAGTTCACAACTCGATTTCTCTCTAAATTAATTCACTGACTAACCGTTAGTCAATTTATCAATTTGCTAATCTAATCATATCTCATACAATTAATTAGCTTAAATATTTGGAGTATGTTCCTATAGGTGTGACTTAAAGGGATCAATTGATTACCGCCGTTCTCACGACAATAACGTCAAACTCTAGTCAGCCAACCGTTATTGATTTACGTTAATCAATTGACAATAATACTGGATTATCCACATGTATTCCTTAATTGAGATTTATTAAGTAATCGCACTATTGTGGAGGACACTTACTCCAACAGGGACGGCCATAACCTTTTGCTGGCTCCGGAGTTGCATATTTTGTATCGGGGGAAGACGGGCTTGGCGAAGGGTCCGATGAGAACTTTCTCGGGCATTTCGTCCGTTATGTGTGTCTTTGAGGAGAAGCTTTCGCATGGAGTGAGATCTTGGGTGCTTGGTTGTGCTTTCGGTCCATTGGTCGAGCATTGGAGAGAGATTGCGAGGAGGAAATTGACGGCGAACCTGATGTTGATTCGAGCCTTCCTTGATCGGTATTGGGATACTACCACGACGTTTCATATGCCGGGCTTTGAGGCCGATATTACTTTGTCTGGGTATGCGGTCATGACGGGGCTGCCGTTTGGTGACCGTGATATGAGCTTCGGGTTTGCGCCGTCCATCGTGGACGACGTGGTAACTGCCGCGATTGGCGGTGGTCTTGAGGTGGAGTACAAGGGTAGGCCGACTTACGTCATTAAGACGAGCTATATCCTAGAGTACTTTAAGGGGAAGACGCAGCGGGGCCCCCAGGATTGGAGTGACGAGCAAAACGCTCGTATGTGGTTGTGGTGGTTCGTGAGCGCCGTGAACTTCGGCGACAAGGGTGAGCGGGCGGTGACGTCGGTCCTTATGCACCTCATAGACTGGGGTGCAATTGGGACACTTGGTTGGGTGTCGCCGTCTTTGGGCATGTGTATTCGCTTCTGCATAGACGCGGTGAGACCGCGGGTCATGGAGCGAGGGTCGAGACTGTCCTTAGTCTCGCCAGGGTTTGTGATGGAGGTAAGTATTGCTTTGTTTATCTTAGGTGTATATTGTTTATTTGGTTTTGTTGTCATTGTAACGTATTCTTGTGTATGCAGTCATGGATCTTTAGCAACTTCCCCTTCTTGCTGCCTGAGAATGCTAAGAAGATCGTAAGAGGGTACCCGGCGGTGCGTACTTGGGGCACCTGCAACCGTGCGGCCTTTGACTGGTGTGGATACCCATATCCGTACCCTCCCCAACAAAACCCTGTGATGTAACACGGACTTTTATTACGCATGCTTTAACGTTGACTTAAACGGTTCTAACTATGTCGAATTCATTTTGAGTCGTTTTGAAATGTTAAAATGATTTAGGTCACTTCACATCGCACATAAATAAATGTTCATTTTGTCCATTTGGAGTCTAGCTAGGTCCTCGTCCTGCTTCATTTGGCATGATTTTCGCATTTGCACTACAATTAGCCCTTTTACATTAACATGGTCTAATTCAGCATTCCTAAAATTCCTAAATTTTCCCTTTAGCCTCCTCTTACACAAAATACAGCCTCACGTCTTACCTTATTTCACAAAATCTATGCAAATACACCTTTTTCATTTTTCTCCGGTCTCGCCCAAAATCGAAGCCTAAGCCCAGCCTTTGGCCCACACTCCAAAGCCCTGAACATCACAAATATCTCAGAAATATCCCAGGTGTTTTCTTGACGTGCAAGGTTAAGATTATACCGTATCTTTTAAAGATATAATCAAACCGAAACTAGGAAACTAGAGATAAAGCCACCCCTTCAAACCGCATAGCCTTATGCGGTTTGGGGTGGCAACCGCATAAGCTTACGCGGTTTCCCTGGGCAACCGCATAAGCCTATGCGGTTTCCTGGCTAGTTTTTATCCCCGGATTTCCTAATTTCTCCGAGGTTTTTAGTATATATACACCCCTATACCTGACCTCGAAAAACACAATTTACACCCAGCTTTCACAGCAAACACACTCCTAAACTCCCTCAAAGCCTCACGCACTCAAATCCTTGAGTTCAACACACCATCCCGTGTTGAATTCATCCTCCTTTTAAGTTCAAGAAGCGAACCTCTGCCGATCTGAAGCGTCAGGACAAGATAGGTACCGATCCACTTGGATCAAAGCTTTTTCTTATTTTCTATGGACTAACAAAGGGGACTACACTTTAGCGCCGCCCCCCGGCTTTGGCACCCAACGCGCTTGCACTCCAAGTGTTCTATTTACTTCGGGTACACTCCATATCCGATGACACGCCAAAGTCGCATAAGCAACCGACCCTTATAAAATAAACCAATGGACAATTGAACTTTATTTTATTTGCATGCATCTTGCACCTTCTTATTTTGCATTAAATCAACTTAAACAATGAATTCGACCTTTAACTGAACCGTTTTCGTTAACAAGTTAAACATGCTAAACTGAGGGTTTTAATCAATCTTTTTGCATATGCATCTGCATTCTTTTACAAACTTATCGCACTTGTACGTAGCGATAACATTAGCTCAAATATCATCTTCCATGGATTGTTCTAGGTTAGTAGAGGCTATTTTTACATAGGCTTTTCTAAAAGGTTTTCATAAATCATTAATTGAACTACTCTTTTTCTAAAGTACCCTCACCCCGAATCCATTCTGGTTTCCCAAGCCTTAGATCTAGGGGTGTCGGCGTGCTCCAAAATCTAGGACATGTCTTTAGGCTTAGGACATGATAGCAGGTTCCTAATTTCCGCGATAATTAGGTGGCGACTCCAAAACAGTTTTAAAGGTTTTTCTAAATTAGTCTTTTTAACTAAAAGCGCCCTTAAGCAAGACGCCGAGTTGGGCCCCTCGTCTCGATTCCCGGGTTCCACAGTTTGGCGACTCCGCTGGGGACATTTTATTTTTAAAATTAAAACTAGCTTTTTCTTTTTTAAAAATAAAGAGGTGAAACTTGAAGCCATGAACAATCCATGTATACATATTTTGAGCTATGCACATTCGTTTAGAGTCCATTCCTCTTGGAATCTAGGCACCCTTTTACCCTCGAGAGGTGGTTCCCACATGCAGGCTTGTCCACTCGATAAAGCACATGCCGGACTAGCTTTCCTCTCGCCCCTCCACGGCTTGCCGTAAACGGCTATCTTGACCGCCCCAGTGCTCCCTTTAGAAAACCTATCGCTCCGGCGTAAGGAAATAAAGGGGTTAAGTATCTGCCAAAGCGTACTCAAGATAGTTGGAGGTGTACCCGACTGACTCTTTTCACCCTTTTCGAGTTATACGTACAATTTCGAGGCTATGCACTCCATGGTCTTTTTCAAAACGAGCATTTGCATTCATATCTTCGAAAACTCGCTTAAACATTTCAAAGATAAATGAACCTAACATCTAACAAACTAACACTTTTCAAACAAAACTATCGCGAATTTTTGAAACAAGCTTTCTTAATATTCTCCTTTTTCACTAACAAGCAAAAACCCAATCAAGGATTAAAACCCGAACTCGTGGATTTCAATCTTCTAGGTCACACGGCCTAGACTCCGCTTTTAACATCCTCGACTTGACTTGCTAACCACACATCCGAACTCGAGCTCACCTCAGCAAATTACCGGCATTAGCTCAACGGGTGCAAGGCAAATCTTTAACATCGAGACGAGATGCGCGCACGCATCCTCGCCTCAAAAGCTTCTTTTAGCTAAAACCTTTTCGAAAATCTCCTCTTTTCAAAACATAAAAGGTCTTTCTAAACAATGAAATGAGCTAAAATGAATGCTTAGAATGAATGTGAGTCTAGTGGGTCGAGTCGTGTCGCTAATACACGAGTGAAATGCAGGCCTCAACTGGATACTCGCCACACTAAACATCGTGTAATAATCCCATACAAGAAACGCACCTACACCCGCAGAATGGCCGGCAATGACGAAGTCAACGCACTCTGTGACCAAGTCGCAAAGCTGACCGCTGACCTCGAAGGCCTTTTGACCGAACATACCACTGAGGTGGAACGCATGGAGCAAAAGATCAAAGAAGAGGCCGATAGGCACGCTAAGAAACTCCAAGCCATGGAGGAAAGGCTCTATGTCTCGAGCACTTACTCCATTCATAAGGAGAATGAAAACGTACCTGCTAGTATTAAGGATGAGCTCCCTAACAAGCTCGCCCTTAGTGATCTCCCTATCTTCCAAGGACATGAGAGCCCGATCATTCACATCCGAGCTTTCAAGTCTCAAATGGCCATTAAGGGAGTCGACTCTAAACATTAGCTCACTCTCTTCCCGCACTCTCTAGCAGCAGTACCGAAAACTTGGTTCTACTCGCTTGACCCACAGCGGGTCCCTACTTTTGAAGAACTCACTGTCGAGTTCGATCGACAGTATCGAGACAACGAAGACACCCAAGTCTCGATCCGCACCCTAGAAGTCCTCGCTCAAAAGGACAATGAAGGCTTCACCGACTACCTCACTCGTTGGAAGAAGCTAAGCGCTCAAATCCCTAACCGTCCTCGCGAAGAGGAGCTCGTACCGAAGTTCATAAACAACCTGCGACCCGTGTATCAATTCTACATGAGGTATAGCAACATTCAAAACTTCAAGGAGTTAACCAAGGTCGGTACTCAAATTGAAGACGATCTTAGGACTGGCACCATGGCCAAATACACCGGCCATGCGTATCAAGGGAGCTCCTCTAAGTCTTCCCGCGCAGTCAAGAACGACGAAAATCGCACCGTCGGTAACCTCGACGATGATAACCTTGACGCTTTCGCAACTACCTTCTCGCCGCCTCCTAAGGCCAAGAGAAATTTCGACCCTCTCTTTATGTCTTACTCCAAGGCATTACAAAGGTTGGTCGAGAAGAACTACCTACAACCAATCGGGCCTACTAGTGAGCCGCCCGAAGAAAAGAAGCATAAATCTTGGAACCCAATGCCTTCTGTGCATACCACCGAGGCAAGGGGCATGACACCGAGAATTGCTTTAGGCTCAAGAATGCTATCCAGGATCTCATTGATCAAGGGAAGCTCAGTAAACCATCTCAACCCACCAAGCCTTCAAATAGCGATAACCCGCTGGGCAACCACGCCATCTTCGTAGGGTCGGTCCCTATATTAGACTGCTCTTATCTCATCACACCCTCTGACGACCAAATCAATGCGATTTGGTTCAGTGATGACGAAGACGACGAATACTGGCTACCCACCGACAAGGTGATAAGCCACATCAATCAACTTGCTTCAGACATCAATCACCTAAAGGCTTTGCATCGGACCGAAGTCGAGCGTCTGGAAAGGCGCATCAAGAAAGAGCTCGGCAATCCAGCATCACTCAACGCCCTCAAAGCCTTTCATAAAAAAGACGACGAAGGTTTCGTCAAATATCTCGTCCAGTGGAGGAAATTACTTGCCCGAGTCCCGAATCACCCACATGAGGACGAACTCATACCTACTTTCCTTCTCAGTTTGCGACCCTCCTGGCGATATTACTTTCACTTCTGCGATATTCGGAACTTCGAACACCTCGTCGAAATTGGCACCCGCATTGAAAATGACCTCACGTCTAGCTATGATGATAACTCCTTAGAACATACGCACAAGGTTCAAGACCGAAAGAGACACAATTCGAATGCCTCTACAAGAAATTTTGATAAACTCTATATGCCCTACGCCATAGCATTGCAGAAGTTAATCGAAAGGAACTATCATGAACCAGTCGGCCCTATCAATGAGCCACCCATGATAAAGAAATCAAAATCATGGGACCCTAACGCCTTCTGTGCATACCATCGGGGCATGGGGCAGAAGGTACCGGAAACCTCCTCGACGCCTCGCGCGGGCCCGCCCGATTAGGAGCAAGGCGCTACGCGAGAAAAATTGCGTAAGTGCAAATTTGCGAATTTTCTATGGGGGATATCATTGCTTGATTGCTTGAAAATCGTTTTTGCAAATGCTTTTGGAGTCGCCACCAAATTTAAAGGAATTTGGAACCTTTTCGACGCGTCTTAAATCATAAGACGCGAGGCTTAGAATTCAAGGCGCGTCGATACCTATCCTCCTAAGGTTATTGTGAAACCAGAGTGGATTCGGGGCAAGGTTACTTTTCCAAAGTTTTATCAAATTGTTTTATGAAAAACTGAAATTGAAAAGCCTACGTAAAGTAGTCTCTACTAATTTGAAAACAAGTGCTTAATTTCGATGTTTGAGCAGATAAAACGCTACGTACAAGTGCGAATATGACTCGATAAAAATGCAAAGTAATGCATGTGAGTCGCTGTTTTACTATCAATCACAAGTTTTGTGTTGGACGTAGTATTCATACTGGAATTTATGATCAAGGATTACTCTATAAATCGCCATTTATTTCAGAGATTCTTCCTGAAACATTTTTTAAATACAAAAATTCAGTATCTTCCCCGAAATTAGTGAATTAAATAAGATTCATTTTTTTTTAATTGTAAACATACGCGGCGGATTCATTTTAATAAATTTCATCTAAAAAAAAAGAGTGTGGGAGATATAAACAAGATGCAGGGTCGTTTGTCTGCTTGGCTAGTCAAACACGGGCTAGTTCATCGATCTTTGGGCTTCGATTATCAAGGAATAGAGACTTTACAAATTAAACCCGAAGATTGGCATTCCATTACTGTTATTTTATATGTATATGGTTACAATTATCTACGTTCTCAATGTGCCTATGACGTAACGCCGGGAGGGCTGTTATCTAGTGTGTATCATCTGACGAGACTAGAGTACGGTGCGGATCAACCAGAAGAGGTATGTATAAAAGTATTTGCTCTAAGGAGTAATCCTAGAATTCCGTCCGTTTTCTGGGTTTGGAAAAGCGCGGATTTTCAAGAAAGGGAATCATATGATATGTTGGGAATTTCATATGATAATCATCCGCGACTAAAACGTATTTTAATGCCTGAAAGTTGGGTAGGATGGCCCTTACGTAAGGATTATGTTGTACCCAACTTTTTTGATATACAAGATGCGTATTGAGCGATAAAAAAATAAAATGGACTTCTACAAAGTATGAGATAGCTAAAGACTCTTTGTATGTTCTAGATCAAGCAGAATAATCGAGTAATTGATGCCCATTATGGATGGATAAAAATAAAAGACAAATTAAAATTTTTTGAGACTATCAAAAATTTTTTTGAATGAGCTAACGATCAATAGAATAAACTAAAAAGTTTTGTATCCTTAACTTTGTACCGCGCATACAAAGAATAACTTACGCTTACTTAGACGGGTTCTTTAAAGTCATACAATGTATGAGGAAAGGCAAAAATAGAAATCGATATTAAGGGTAATCCGATTCTATTTATACTGGATCGAAGATGAAGTTTAGCGATTTCTATCTTTTAACTCTTCGAGACTTTACTTTCCATTTTTAGTTTGGGGTGTTTCAACTAACTAATTTAACCTTTTGGAATCTATATGAATATGAAATGAAGTATTAAATTAATTAATTAATATCTCTTTTAAATAAGAGGAAACATAAAAAATTAGTTATTTTCTAAACTACCTAAGCATCTAGTTTTGAGATAGATGGGGTATTTTGTGCGATAACTAGCTAAAAAATTGACTTATGTGTCATGATTTCGACTATTAATTATTAATGAAAATGAATAATGAATATGTATATCGACTCATATTCACAATTTCGAGTTATAGAATACGTAATATACTCATAAACAAAAATCATGTGCCAGGAACTGTGATTTGAACCGGTGACACGAGGATTTTCACCCTTCTGCTTCTACCAAATTGAGCTATCCCGACCATTTCCCCTTCCTGGTGCACCATCTCCCCATTTTACAAGATAACTTGGGTCTGTGTCAATTAAAAGGATGAAAAAGATTACAATTATATTAGGTACCGGAATTTCTTGGGTCTTCAAAAAGAAGAACTTTGTACATAATTTGACTTAAGTTTTATAAAACGAGTAATAATCTGGATTGTGAATTACTCAACTGAGTAATACTTGCTCAAATCAAAGATATTTATTTGTCCGTCTATTATATTTATATATATCCCAAGACTTTTGATAATAAAAAAACCCTTTATATTATATTGGAAAAAGGGGGAGAACATAACTATCTTCAAAATCCTAATGCAAAAAAAGATAAATAGTTAGGGAGTGAAATAAGCTTATTGGGGATAGAGGGACTTGAACCCTCATGATTTTTAAAGTCGACGGATTTTCCTCTTACTATAAATTTCATTGTTGTCAGTATTGACATGTAGTACGGGACTCTATCTTTATTCTCATCCGATTAATAAGTTCTTCACAATATCTATCAGACTATGGAGTTAGTGTGAATATTTTAATGAATAAATCTTGATTGATTCTGCTTTCAACTTTGAATGGATTCACAAGAATTCTTGCATTTTTTCATTTAATCTTCTAGATCTCTACTGTAACACCCCGACCCCAACTGAAGGCCGGAATGTTGCTCACGGTAGCTCGCCAGGCTGCGTACATCGCCCACAAACCAACACGAGTCCTTTCCAGCGCACTTTGTCCTCACTCGTGCGCATCCTGAGAACTTCCCAGGAGGTCACCCATCCTAAGACTACTCTCCAGCAAGCACGCTTAACTGAAGAGTTCTTAAGATGAGCCACCAGAAAAGAAGATGCATCTTGTTGATATGAGTAGCACTTACAATCCTTTTAAGCACTAGGTCACTTGAGCTCATCACATGGACCACTTCAACGGGAACCCTACCAATAACCTCGGACAACACCGTGTTACACACCCCAACTTGAAGAACGCAACGCCCTCGTTGCGCTCGGTAGCTACTTACAATATAGCATTCCGTAATCCTCCTACTAGGTGCGTACCTGGCCAACAAGACACAGGATTCGACCACACGGTCGCCGGGTTGCTCTAATACCATTTGTAACACCCCGACCCCAACTGAAGGCCGGAATGTTGCTCACGGTAGCTCGCCAGGCTGCGTACATCGCCCACAAACCAACACGAGTCCTTTCCAGCGCACTTTGTCCTCACTCGTGCGCATCCTGAGAACTTCCCAGGAGGTCACCCATCCTAAGACTACTCTCCAGCAAGCACGCTTAACTGAAGAGTTCTTAAGATGAGCCACCAGAAAAGAAGATGCATCTTGTTGATATGAGTAGCACTTACAATCCTTTTAAGCACTAGGTCACTTGAGCTCATCACATGGACCACTTCAACGGGGAACCCGGCCCGAATAACCTCGGACAACACCGGGTGTTACATCTACTCTAAATATAGAATAAAGTATGGATTTATATATATAATATATAAAAAAAAATACAGAACAGATTCGGGTTGTCATTAATCATTTCACTCCGTCGATTTTACCCCCCCTTTTTTATGGGAATTTAGACGGAAGAAATCTTATAACAACACAGCATAGTCAACCCAATTTGTTAGAACAGCTTCCTTTGAGTCTCTGCACCTATCCTTTTTTTCTTTTGAAAAAAGGAAACAAAAGGAGTTGGCTCAGGATTACCCTTTTTTTTATTCCAGGGTTTATCTGAATTTGAAAGTTTTCACTTAGTAGGTTTCCATACTAAGGCTCAAGCCAATTAAGTCCGTAGCGTCTACCGATTTCGCCATATCCCCGTTGTATTTTACAAAATTAGGATCCCAATCTGATGTCCTCCCCTTCCTTACCTTTCAATTTTTTCGATTTTTTTTTATACTGATTTATATACTGAAAATTCTCTTTTTTTCTTTATCTTATTTTATTTCTATTGCGAAGCCTATCAAATAGAAATAAAACAAATAGAAATAAAATAGAAATTAAATTTTGTCTAATATGAAATGATTCTATCATTTCTGTAGGTACAATTCAATATAGATGAATAGAGAGTATATATATGTCTCTTTCGCTTATGCAGTTTGTAATACTCAAAGGGTCGATTCTTTGGGTTTTCGTCTTAGGTTAACGACGTTTTGCTTTAGGAAATATACGTAAAATAATAATTCATTGATTTGAATTATTATAAAACGTTATTTTCTGACTTTTGTCTAATTCTAGTATTTTGAAAACCCTCAGTTTTGCATGTTTAAAAGACTAGTTGAAACGGTACAAACTAATGTCGAATCCGTGTTTTAGTCGTAATTTAATGTATGCATGAGAATTTGCTTAAGTGTAAAATGTAACGTCGGTTTGCTTTAGTGAAAATGAGTCGTTTGTTTATGCAATATTGGCGAGGTTTAGACGGATTAGGAATCCGAATTACTACAACCGTATTACGAGTACGGGTTCGTTAAACCAATATTGAGTTGGGTTAGTGTAACCCTTGTCCGAGTCTAAAAAGTCTAGTCCGAAGGTAAAATGTTTACCCTAAAACGTAAAGACGGTTTTTAGAAAAATGCTAAGTGTGTGTGTAAGAGGGAGATAGAGAGTTGTGTATTGTGTTGTGTAAGTTGTGTTAGTTATGTTGTGTATATATAGGAAACGAAAAGAAAAGGGCTGAACTCGTTTAAGCCAACAAAACCAGACGCTAGTGAGCAAATCCCAGCCCAAACCAATCGCCAGAGCCCAAAAAGAAGCCCAAAGAAGTCGTCTGTTGCCCAAAGAAGTCGTCTGTCAACAGACGACTAGAAAACTAATCGTCTGTCAACAGACGATTTCTATGTGGGTGGATTTCGTGTTTTGGGCTGAAAAAAGGCTTGTGACGTGTGATGGGATTTGGGCTGAAGCTTTTGTCGAGGTCCATGCTTATACCCAAGGGGTTTTACCCCCCTTTTGGGCTAGAAGTGTTTCTCCGCTTTCGTATTTCGTGTTTCGTGTTTCGGTTTTTGTCGTGTTTTTCGATTTCGGCTTGAAATAAAATTGTTTTATGTTGTATTATTTTGTAGTATCGTAAAATTTGATTTTACAAAAATGTGACTCGTGAGGTGAGTTGGCCCATTTTGAGTGCGTATTTTTGTAGGTTGTGGGTTGTTTTTGTGAGGCCGTTTTTGTGGGTTGCTTTTGTGGTTGTTTTTGCGGGCGAATAATCGCGTCGTGTTTCCTCGGCTTGAAACAGAACGACAAAATTAATGTTCATTTTACGAAATATGCAATTTTAAATAAATACGTTAAAAACGACTAAAATGTTTTAGACACTTTGTACCGTTTCGTCTATTTATAAAACATGCATAAAAGTCCGTTTTCATCATCGGGTTTGTTTTTGGGGGGTACGGATACGGGTATCTACAGAGCCCCCAGTTTGACTGAGCTTGGACTAAAGCGCTGGTCAAACTTAAAAGATAGTATCCGGACCATTACAGTCTCGATACTGTCTGGCGGCGCTAAGTATGTGTCTCGGGGAGAGACGAGGACTTAGCGCCGGGAATTGCGGGGAGGGACGATACATGTTTAAGGACATGACGGTCCTGCATATTTAGGGGCATGCCAGCCTGCGTGTTGCTTGGATGCTTCAGGATGGTGCTTTGCTTGTGCTTGTGGTACTTGCTGGTGCTTTGCTTGAGACGTTTGCTGATGTTGAATGATTTTTGACGGCGTTTTGTAGTCTATCCGAACTTTGTGTGTTGAATGCTTGCCGCGTGTTTGATCTGGTGTTCATGCTTCAATGTCATTCTCGTAAGAGAGGCTTGTGTCTGGTGCTTGACTCGTAGAAGAGGTTTAGCGTTTTGTTTGACTCGTAAAAGAGGTTTTTGTGTTTTGTTTGACTCGTAAAAGAGGTTTGGTGCTTTACTTGACTCGTAAAAGAGGCTTGGTGCTTTTGTGGGACTCGTAAAGAGGTTTTTGTGTTTTGTTTGACTCGTGAAGAGGTTTATGTGTTTTTGCTTGGCTCGTAAAAGAGGCTTAGTGTTTTTGTGCTTGACTCGTAAAAGCGGCTTAGTGTTTGACTCGTAAAGAGGCCTAGTGCTTTGCTTGACTCGTAAAAGAGGTTTATGTGTTTTTGCTTGGCTCGTAAAAGAGTGTAGGTACTTTGTGACTCGTAAAAGAGTGTAAGGTGTTTTGTTGGACTCGTAAAAGAGGTTTTTGTGTTTTGTTTGACTCGTAAAGAGGTTTTGGTGTGTCTTTTGCGGAAAAAGCAAAAATTGATCCTGCTTTTTGTGAATTGTGGCCTCGTGACCCTGATTTGGGGCAAAAATTGATCCTGATTTTTGTGTATTATATGGTATAGCCCCCAGTTTGACTTAGGTTTTAGTGTAAAACGTTAGTCAAACTCGTTGTAGCTGTTTTTGATTTTCGCCCCCAGTTTGACTTAGGTTTTAGTGTAAACCTGTGGATACCCATATCCGTACCCTCCCAAACAAAACCCTGTGATGTATCACGGACTTTTATTACGCATGTTTAACGCTGACTTAAACGGTTCTAACTAATGTCGAATTCATTTTGAGTCGTTTTAAATGTTAAAATGTTTTAGGTCGCTTCACATCGCATTTAAATAAACGTTCATTTTGTCCATTTGGAGTCTAGCTAGGTCATTGTCCTGCTTCATTTGGCATGAGCTTCGCATTTGCACTACAATTAGCCCTTTTACATTAACAAGGTCTGATTCAGCATTCCTAAATTCCTAAATTTAGGCCCGGTAGCTAAAACCGCTATTTAGCATCCTCTTACACAAAATACAACCTCACGTCTTACCTTATCTCACAAAACTATGCAAATACACCACTTTTCATTTTTCCGGGTCTCGGGCCCGAAACCGAGCCCAAACCCAGCCTTTGGCCCGCACTCCAAAGCCCTAAGCATCACAAAATATCCCAGAAATATCCTAGGGGTTTTCTTGAGCTTCACGTTCGAGATTATCACGAAATCTTTCAAAGATTCAATGCAACCGAAACTTGGAAACTACACAGAAAACCAGACCCTCAAACCGCATAAGTCTATGCGGTTTGGGTAGAGAACCGCATAAGCTTATGCGGTTTGCCCTGGCAACCGCATAAGCCTATGCGGTTCCTCGGCCTGTTTTTATTTCCTGCTTTCCTAATTTCTCCGAGGTTTTTAGTATATATAGAGCCCTATACCTCGACCTCAAAACACACTTTCAGATCATCTTACACACACAATTCACAACACACAAATCCTCTTTCACAAAAGCCTCAAGCACTCAAATCCTTGAGTTCAACACACCATCCCGTGTTGAATTCATCCTCCTTTTTAGTTCAAGAAGCGAAGCTCTGCCCAGATCTGAAGCGTCAGGACAAGGTAGGTACCGATCCACTTGGATCAAAGCTTTTTCTTATTTTCTATGGACTAACAAAGGGGTCTACACTTTAGCGCCCCCCCCGGCTTTGGCACCCGAGCGCGCTTGCCTTCCAAGTGTTCTTATTACTTCGGGTACACTCCATATCCGATGACACGCCAAAGTCGCATAAGCAACCGACCTTATAAAATAAACCAATGGACAATTGAACTTTATTTTATTTGCATGCATCTTGCACCTTCTTATTTTGCATTTAGATCAACTTAAACAATGAATTCGACCTTTAACTGAACCGTATTCGTTAACAAGTTAAACATGCTAAACTGAGGGTTTTAATCAATCTTTTTGCATCTGCATCTGCATTCTTTTACAAACTTATCGCACTTGTACGTAGCGATAACATTAGCTCAAGTATCATCTTACATGGATTGTTCTAGGTCAGTAGAGGCTATTTTTACATAGGCTTTTCTAAAAGGTTTTCATAAATCATTATTTGAATTAACTCTTTTTCTAAAGTACCCTCACCCCGAATCCAATCTGGTTTCACAAGCCTTAGATCTAGGGTGTCGGCGTGCTCCAAAATCTAGGCCATGTTTTTATCTTAGAACATGGTAAAGTTCCTATTTTCCGCGATAAATAGGTGGCGACTCCATAACAGCTTCTAAAGGTTTTTAACTTAATCTTTTAACTTTAAAATCCGCCCTTAAGCAAGACGCCGAGTTGGGTCCGATCCGGGTTCCACAGGTTTGGCGACTCATTGGGAGATCTTATTTTTAAAACCAAAAACTAGCTTTTTCTTTTTAAAAATAAAGAGGTGAAACTCAAAGCCTTGAACAATCCAAGTATACATATTTGAGCTATGCACATTCGTTTAGAGTCCATTCCTTTTGGAATCTAGGCACCCTTTGCACCCTTGAGAGGTGGTTCCAACACGCAGCTTGTCCACTCGATAAAGCACGTGCAAGGACTAACTTTCCTCTCTCCCTCCACGGCTTGTCAGAACGATTATCTCGACCGCCCAAAGGTTCTCTCTAGAAAACCTATCGCTCCGGCGTAAGGAAATAGAGGGGTTAAGTATCCGCCAAAGCGCACTCGAGGTAGTTGGAGGTGTACCGTGACTCATTTTTCACCCTTTTTTTGAGTCATACGTACAAGTTCGAGGCTATGCACTCCATGGTCTTTTTCAAAACGAGCATTTGCATTCATATCTTCGAAAACTCGCTTAAACGTTTCAAAGATAAATGAACCTAACATCTAACAAACTAACACTTTTCAAACAAAACTATCGCAAATTTTTGAAATAAACTTTTTCAAAACTTCCTTTTTCACTAACAAGCAAAAACCCGAGCAAGGATTAGAACCCGAGCTCGTGGATTTCAATCCCTTAGGTCATACGGCCTAAGTTCTACATTTAACATCTTCGGTTTGACTTGCTAATCACTCTCGAGCCGAATCCTCTTTCTTTTACACATCCGACTCGAGCTCACCTCGGTAAGTCGCCGATATCAGTTCGACGGGTGCAAAGCAAAACGTTTTAACATCGAGACGAGATGTGCGCACGCATCCTCGCCTCAAAAGCTTCCCTTAGCAAAACCTTTCCGAAAACCTCCTTTTTCAAGCTTAAAAGGTCTTTTAAAAACAACGAAATGAGCTAAAATGAATGCCTAAAATGAATGTGAGTCTAGTGGGTCGAGTCGTGTCGCTAATATACGAAGTGAAATGCAGGCCTCAGCTGATTACTCACCATGAATCGCATCATCACCCCTTCCTTCAAACGCTCCTCAAAGATGGCTAACCTCAACAAGCTGAAAACCCTCCGTCACCGCATCGATCAGCTCACCAAAAACATCGACAACTTGAAGGCCTTGCATCAACTCGAAGTTGCACGCTTGGAACAACGCTCCAAGGCCGACAAGCATGTCTCCCTCCACACTCTTGTCACCCAACTCCAAAAGGACGAGGAAGACTTCACCCAATATCTCGTCCGTTGGAGAGGATTACTTGCTCGGGTTCCGAATCCTCCGCACGAAGACGAACTCATGTACACATTTCTCGGTAGCCTACGACCCGAGTGGCGAAAACATTTTGACTACGGCGACGCCGAGAATTTCGAAGAACTCATTGAAATTGCCCTCGGAGCCCAAAGCAACCCCACAATCTATGACAATCCAGCAATCTTCCTCGGATCAGCACCCGTCATGGATTGCTCCTACTTGGTCACACCCACCAACAACCAAATCAATGGGGTCTGGTTCAGTGATGACGAAGACGAAGAGTGGCCACCCACTAACAAAACGGTAGCTCAACTCTCGACCACTCCGTCCTCGAATAAAAACAAAAACAACAAGAAGGGAAAGAAAAAGAAGGGCAAGCAGTCCGAAAGCAAAGATCAAAAAGAAAAGGGCGAGCAGCCCGAAAGTAAAGATCAAGAAGTAAAGGGCAAGCAGCCCGAGAAGGAAAACCAAGACGAGGTTTCACACCTCACACGCTCCGGTCGTCCTTATCAAAATATTTTCACAGATGAACATGCCAGAAAAGCAACTGCGGCCGAAAAAGGCAAGGCCGTAGTCCAGGAAGACGCTCCTTCCACAAGCACACCCTCTACATCCACAGCAATCCCACCACCAAACACGAGTGAGGTGCTTCAAAAGCAACTCGCTCGCACAAAAGCCGATGTTTCCATCTGGGCCCTTTTACGAGACTCAGCTGAACATAGGAATGCATTCATTCGCGCTCTACAAATAGCATGTGCGGACGCTGAAATCTCTCCAGACCAAATGGTCAGCCATGTCACTAGGGATTGGTTACCAGGGGCTATCACCTTCTCGAATGATGATCTCCCCGCATTCGGACCAAACCACAACCTCGCTCTATACATTAGCGTAGAGTGTATGAAGAAAACTTTGCCCGTGTCCCTTGTTGACAACGGATCCGCAGTCAATGTTCTACCATTGGCCACCGCACATCGCCTCCGCCTATCCGACAAAGACTTCACCCCAAGCATGGACGGAGTCAAAGCTTTCGACGGAACCCGACGTCACGTGAAAGGAACCATTTCTCTTCACATACGCACTGGTCCCATAGAAAGAAAAGTCGAGTTTCAAGTCATCGACATGACCCCTTCCTATAACATACTCCTGGGACGACCATGGATTCACTCCACCAAAGCCATAACTTCTACTCTACATCAAAAGGTTAAGATCCCTCTCAACGAGGAAGTCATAACCTTGAATGCCTCAAACTTCCGAGCCCTTTTCGATACACCAAAAGAGCCCACTCGCCGAAATTGCGGGTTTGAACCCGCAGAAGACTTATGTGGTTTCGACTTCGAAGTTGGAGCCATCACGCGTACACCAATCAAAACCTACAAACCCTTCAAAACAACAAACAACAATAGCCTTTGGCTCACCATGGGCCTAGGCTACAAACCCAAGGACGGTGACCAAGAGCGAATGGTCAAGGAAGTCCAAAAACGAAAGTCAACCCACAAGGTTACCCTACAACCTTACATCCTTGATTTAGACGCATATTTCACCCCAGGAGGAAAAGTCGACGGAAATACCTCCCTTCGAGACCTCATCCACACATCCGAAGCCTGCTACTCTAGTGAGGTCGAGCATAATGCACCTCGGACCCCACCGGGCATCAGAAATGAAGAGATCGTCGCCACTATTATGCGCGATCGACGTTTCGACCCTAACCAACTGATAGCCGACGCCACTGATAAAACCCTTAATGGATGGTACAAAACGCTGAAGTGGACCGATGCACAAGGCCACCATTTCCAGCTTATCACCGGCGAAGGACCGCTTTTCGACCACATCACCAACCTCAAAAACAAAGAGGCAAGCAACTCAAGCACCCCAAGCAACTCAAGCACCCCAAGCAACTCAAGCACCCCAAGCAACTCAAGCACCCCAAGCACCTCAAGCAGCTCAAGCAGCTCCTCAAGCAGCGAAGACGAAGAAGAAGAAGAAGAAATTCTTTTAACTTCTAATGCTCTAAGTGTCGGGTCACCTGTCGACCCATCTATCCTAGATTCTAGTTTTAGTTTAGATTTTCTTTTCACGGAGGCTAGCTCCAAGCAATTTTCTGAGTTGTCGAATAATTCTTCTCAAAATAATGAAATGAATAAATTTGCTTACGCCTTGTCTCAAGCTAAAACAAACAACAAAGCACAAACATCTAACAATCAACAAACAACAAACAAATCAAAAGACACTAACTCATGCGATAAAAATGAACAATCTCTAAACAAATACATTGCAAACATTGTTTCTCCCAAAACACAAGACCCTGTCATCGAGGAAACCATAATCATAAACGTGGGAACCCCCGAAGAACCAAGGGAACTACAACTAGGAGCCTCACTAGACGAACACGAGCGCACCCAATTTACGCAACTCCTAAGCGAATTCAAGGACGTATTCGCTTGGTCATACAAAGACATGCCCGGCATCGAACGAAGCATCGCCGAGCACCGCATCCCCATCAAACCCTAAGCATACAAACCAATCAAACAAAAGCTAAGAAGACTACGTCCGAATGGTCCCTTATGGTTAAAGAAGAAATCGAAAAACAACTACAAGCTTCTGCTTTCATCCAAGTCATCGAGTATCCCGAATGGGTCTCAAACATGGTCGATCCTAAAAAGAATGGCAAAATTCGAGTATGCGTTGACTTTCGCGACTTGAACAAAGCTAGTCCCAAAGATGACTTTCCATTACCCCATGTAGACGTCCTAGTCGACAACACCGCCGATCACGCCCTCCTATCCTTCATGGACGGCTACGCAGGCTACAATCAAATCAAGATGTCGCTTGAAGACATGGCAAAGACGGCCTTCATTACACCGTGGGGACATATCACATACGCTTATGCCCTTCGGCCTAATCAATGCTGGCGCTACATACCAACGCACCGCTACAACCCTTTTACACGACATGATGCACAAAGAAGTCGAAGTTTACGTCGACGATATGATCGTAAAATCAAAGGAGAGAAGTGGTCACATCACTAACCTCCGCAAGTTCTTCATTCGCCTACGACAATACAAAATGCGCCTGAATCCCCAAAAATGTACTTTTGGAGTTAAATCCGGCAAACTACTAGGACATGTAGTGAGCCAAAGAGGCATCGAGGTCGACCCCTCAAAAGTCAAAGCAATCCTCGAAATGCAACCCCCGAAGAATCTCGACGAGATTCGAAGTTTCTTAGGCCAAATCCAATACATCTCGCGCTTCATTAGCAAACTTACCATGATATGCGAGCCAGTTTTCAAGAAACTCAAGAAAACCGACCACGTTGAATGGGACGAGGAATGTCAAAAAGCATTTGACAAGGTCAAAGAATTGCTAACAAACCCGCCGGTTCTACGACCACCCCAAGAAGGTTTACCCTTATCCTTATACCTTACAACAACACCCACCGCCATGGGCGCCATGCTCGCTCAAGAAGTTAACGGCGAAGAACGCGCAATCTACTACATCAGTAAAAAGTTTCTCGATTACGAGACTCGATACTCACCCGTCGAGAAGAGTTGCCTAGCCTTAGTATGGTCATCCAAAAAACTCCGTCACTATATGCTAGCACATCAAACAAGGGTATATTCCACAATGGACCCCGTAAAATACCTCTTCGAGAAACCTGTACCTAACGGACGAATGGCCAGATGGACATTGCTCCTAGCCGAATTCGACCTTAAGTATGTACCCCTCAAAGCAATTAAGGGACGAGCAGTCTCCGATTTCCTAGCCGAAAATGCAATCTCCGAGCAACCAATCATAGACACCACATCCCTTCCGGACGACGGGATTTATAACATCGACCAAGAACAATGGGAATTATACTTCGATGGTTCATCCAACTATCGAGGTTGCGGAGTAGGAATACTCCTCATCTCCCCGAACGGCGAACACACACCCTTATCCATTAAACTGGACTTCGACGTAACAAACAATGCAGCGGAATACGAAGCATGCTTGCGCGGTCTCCAAGCAGCGCTTGTACTCAACGCCCGCAACATAAGAGTCTATGGGGACTCCTCCCTCATAATCAACCAAGTATCCGGAGCATGGAAGATACTTAATGAAAACCTGGCACTGTATCAGAACAAAATACAAGAACTCATAAACGAATTCTACCACATAGAATTCATACACCTCCCACGCGAAGAAAACCAATTCGCCGACGCGCTATCCAAACTCGCGTCGCTAATTAACATACCCCCGGGGATGGAAACTCTACCCATTGTCGTGGAACGACGGAACGAACCCGCATACATCTGTGACATCGAAACTGAGGAAGAACAAACCGACCCTTGGTACCAAGCAATCATCAACTACAAAACAAACGGCGAATACCCGCCAAACACCGACAAACGGGCCAAGCGAGCCCTACGCCTATTATCATCACAATTCGTGATGGAAATGGGCAAACTACTCAAAAAGACACCCCAAGGCACATTACTCTTGTGCGTCGACCACAAGAAAGGACACGAAATCATGTCCCAAGTACACGATGGCGAGTGCGGACCACACATGAACGCACGAGCCATGTGCAAACAAATCATAAGGCTAGGATGGTATTGGACAACCATGGAAGCCGACTGTGCAAAATATGTCAAACATTGTCATAATTGTCAAATCTTCGCAAACGTACAACACATCCCTCCTTCACCACTATACAGTTTAACCTCCCCATGGCCCTTCTCCACATGGGGAATTGACGTCATTGGCAAAGTACAACCCGTAGGAGCAGGAGGACACTGCTTCATCCTCGTGGCCATCGACTATTTCACCAAATGGGTCGAAGCCGCATCGTACCGCAAGCTGGGCACAAAAGAAGTCGCAAAATTCATACAAAACAACATCATATGTCGCTATGGCATACCACACGAGTTCATTAGTGACCAAGGCACGCACTTTCAAGGGGAAGTCGAGCCACTCCTCCTCAAATACAAGATACAGCGACACAAGTCATCACCTTATCGACCGCAAACCAACGGCGCGGTTGAGGCAGCAAACAAAACCGTCGTATCAATCCTTAAAAAGATGATCGACACCTGCCATGACTGGCCCCACAAAATCCCATTTGCATTATGGGGATATCGCACCACAATCCGTACACCCACAGGCATGACACCCTATTTCCTAACCTACGGAATGGAAGCCGTTCAACCCGTAGAAGTCGAAATGCAATCCCTTCGGATCCTCATGGAAGCAGACATTCCTGAAGCCGAATGGGCACGCGAACGCTACGAACAACTCATTCTCTTAGACGAAAGACGACTACATTCACTAAGTACAGTCCGAATGTATCAATCACGCCTGCAACGCGCCTACAACAAACGGGTCAAACCACGAAACATTAAAGTGGGTGACCTAGTACTCAACCGTCCGAGCACCATTACGATCGACCCAAGAGGAAAATTCAAACCCAATTGGGCCGGGCCGTACTTGGTCAAGGACATCCTTCCCGGAGGAGCAGTAACGTTAACTGACCTCGACGGTCAAGACTTCCGACTGCCAACAAATCTTGATCAACTCAAGAAATACTACCCTTAAACAAATTTGCAATGTACTTCACAAAAGGACAAAACTCGCCTCGCATGAGTGAACTACGCTCGGTTTGATTCCACGACCGTGTGGATACGTGGCGACTTTGCAAAGAGCTCAACCGAATCACACGAACTACGCGGTTTGATTCTCAGATTCAAAGAGCAGATACGTAGGCAGCTTGTCAAAAGCACAACCGAACCTTTTCTAGCACGCATACCCAAAGCTTAAAAAGGTCGAGGGTCTTGCACTCACAAAATGACACGCTCAAAGCTTAAAAAGGTCGAGAGCACAGTCAACACAAAAACAAAACACAAGTCCAAGTCCAAAGCTTAAAAAGGTCGAGGACTTAAAGACGGAACAAGTCAAACAAACGAATCCAAAGCTTAAAAAGGTCGAGGATTTTAGACAAAATAATTCAAAACACACAAGTCCAAAGCTTAAAAAGGTCGAGGATTTGGGACAAAATACAAGTGTTTGAAGCTTAAAAAGGTCGAGAACATTTGAAAACAAAACAAAGAAAGCAACGAGACAAGACAAAAGCAAATTAATTCTATTTTATTACTTTATTTAGAATTTTTCACAATTTAGAAATGAGCTAGGAACAAGCCTCCTTAGCCCTTTATTCAAATCTAAAACATGTATTTAAATAAAGGAATCTTTCTAAACTAAACAAAACAAACTACTCAAGTCTTTCTCCGACGCTTCGGGTTGACCTCTTCATCTTCAAGAGGCCGATCCGCCACAACTTTCGACCTAAGAACGGGAGTAGATCTCTCAAAACCTGGGGGCTCGATCGGATCCTCATCATGCTCACCTGGGGGCTCCTCGATCCTTGACCCTAGGCGATCTTTAACGGTCACCTTTGGTCCAAGCCTCTCCCGCGCCGGTCTCGAAGAAGAAACACCTGCACCAACAGTACAAAGATCACCATAGTCCCTCCTTTCACAAGACCGCCTCATACGCCAAGGAGGGCCTTGGCCCATTCTTTTCCCTCCTCCTTTGATTCTCACGTTCCTTAGGATCATTGGAACGGTACCACCGGGTATAGAAGTCCGTAACACGACTAGACTCTATATGCTCCGGCACAGCCCAAGTAACACGATCCGACCACCCTCGGATCCAAGCATCAATCATCCGGGTTGTTTAGGACAACAACCCTCCAACCTGTGTATCCCGATCCGAATAGTCTGCAAGAAGTTCGATTTGCCTCTTCAAACGAAGAGGATGAATCCATACGCCTGCTCAAACTCAAGACAAAGATCAACCCGCGCGAGCCGCTGCGCCACCGACGGCCGTTACCTCCGTAATACCCCACCACGAAACATACCAACGAATGCCGCCTTCTCCTCACAAACCCCTAGTAGTTTAGCGAACGCTCCCGAGGGTTAGCCCAATCCATCTTCCGAGACGTCGTCCCCGCCGCCTTGAAGACACCTCCAAGGGGAAGAGCTCTATACACACTCAGCCTCTCCATGAGCCAAACGTTGAGAATCCTAACGCAACCCCTGTACGAGCTCAGACGATTAGCATAACGGTCGTCTAAGCCCAGTATAGTCTCCGCTAGAATCAACGCAGAAGGATCATGTCCTCGCTCCATCTCTTCGACAACACGAGCATACCTCGCATTCCCGAACACACCATCTGGCATGGTCCCCGCAAAAGCATAACGATGAACCAAACAAAAAGCAAGAGCCCTCCGCCTAGAACGATCCGAAATACTAGTATCAGCTTTATTCATATATCGCTGACACAAGGGAAGCATGTTTACCTTGCCTCCCTCAAACAAACCCGCAGCATGAACGTTTGTCATCCCAAGGAAGTTTCGCAACATCCCGTTGTAACAAAGCTCACTCCTCACGACCACAGGAGTAGTCCGTTTCGACCATCCACCAATGGCCGAGAACTCCTCCATCAAAGGGCATACCTCTCCCCCGGGAAACCTAAAAACATGCAAGCTAGGATCCCAATAATCTAAGCACGAATCAAGGAAGTCTACATCGACCTTCATTCGACGAAAGCCGATAAAAACACCCGCACCGTCATCATACACCGCCTTCTTCATCCCCGAACTCAAGGAGGACGTCCACCCCTTCAAAAGAGCATCAAAATGCACCTCCATTTTCTCGGACAAAAAAAAAAAAAACTTTTATAAATATACCTAATATATTTGTGAAAGCAAAATCCTAAAGCAAAAACACAAGGAAGAGAAGTGATTGTGAATGAAGATTAGGCACGCACCCCCTCTCCTTATATAGGAAAACAATATCCGAAATATGGAAATACAGCGCTAACAGCCAGGCCAACAAACCGCATGGCTCTATGCGGTTTGCCCACCAAACCGCATAAGCCTATGCGGTTCTCCCTTGCAACCGCATAAGCCTATGCGGTTTCAGGGGCTGGTTTTTCTCAAATTTTTCCTAATTTCGTCTTCCCTAAAACACTACAACCGACTTTGGGCTACGACATTCTTTCGTTGTTCCCCGTACACCAACATCACGCTTCACTTTGGCAATTCCGATTCTTACCACGAGTCAACGCATAACATTTTTCGACATTCAAGCTCATTTCGCACTTAAAATGAACTTTTTGCAAAACATTTTCACAATCTAAAATGAACATCAACGCATCCCACTCGGGAATCATATCATTTTTTAAAACAAGCCTACCAAACAGGTTTATCGACGACAATCAAATGCAAGCTACGAAGTTCAAGCTACAACAACAAAGTTCAAAGTTCAAGCTACAAAGACATGTACATAAAGGTTCATACAATCTTTAAATACACAAATTCACTCGGGGTGACGGCGCCTATACTCGTCAAACTCACGCCGAATCTGAGCCGTCTCAGCTCGGCTCTGACACAACTGAGCTGTCTGCTCAGCCCAAGCCATCCTCCACCTGTTGGCTATACGCCATAGTTTCTTATGCGCCTCCTTAGCCACCTGTGAAACACAACACATACACAGCTCACACTTTTCTCCATTTTGCCTTAATTTCATTCAAATTAAGTCAAACTTAGGGGGAAATTTCAAAACAAACACAGTCAACCCCACTTTACCTTAATTTCATTCAAATTAAGCCAAACTCGGGGGGAACACAAAAACATGCATCTCACTAGTTTGATCATCGCTATATTCTATACCTCGATCAAACTGGGGGCTTATACACACACATACAATCACACAAGTACATACCTTCTTCACCTTGCTCGTCCAAATTGCCCATGCCCACACAAGAGTCACCAGAAGTACGCTTCAGAACAAAGGTACGACGGACGCCTGAGTCATCATACTCGATAGTAGTAGGGAAATCATCAGGCTGCTCTTCCTCAGGACAGAGGAGGCTCACTGACTCTCCCTCTCCATACAACGCCACACGATCCTGAGCAGAAACCCCTCGCTCAAACAGGACCCTCGGCGGATCCTTAGGCACCACCGGAGCCGGCCACCCTGCCTGAAAGACCAAACGCTCTCCAAGGTACCAAACCGATCCATACGGCGTCGCTATGTATAGGCGCTGGGTCTCTCGCACTGCAAACCTAGCCCCAATGCCCTCAGGAATACCCCTGTACTGGCCCCACGGAAACGGCACGAACTACAAAGCAAACAGAACACGCTCACAAATACAGATACAAAATACAATCATTTTAAGTACATTCTATTTAAAATGGTTCAAGCACAAACCTCATCAAATCGCATCCGGTTCAGATGATCCCTAACATCATCATACGACCAGTTGAACGCCGCACGACTACATCGCATTCTGGCACGCGATCACGGTACTCCCTCACGATCCTCACAGCATGCGGAGGGAGCAAGAAAGGGAAGTGGCTAAGAATCCACGACTGCACACAAGGAACAAAAACACGTTACAAAGACGATGAAAAACAAATGAACGACAATACGCCTAAGACAAAAACAAAATCTACACATACCTCCATCAAGAAGCCAGGCGCGACCAAGGACAGTCGCGACCCTCCATCCATGACCCGCGGTCTCACGGCATCCATGCAGGTTTAATGCACAAGCCCGTAGACTGGCCACCCACCAACGTCCCAATCGCATCCCAATCCAGGAGATGCATAAGGACCGAGGTCGATGCCCGCTCACCCTTGTCGCCGGGCACACGGCCACAAACCACCACAACCACATACGAGCATTACGCTTGCCGCCCACTCGTAGGGGCCATACTGCATCTTCCCTCAAAATACTCCAAGATGTAGCTCGTCTTGAAAGTATAAGGAGGCGCACTGCGACAAATCACCTCCAAACCACCGCCAACCGCATTAGTCACAACCTCGCCCACGACGGACGGCGCAAGAAAGTCAAAATCCATGTCGCGGTCCCCAAATCCAGAATCCCGGCCATAACAAAGATACCCAGACAAGGTAATGCCGGCCAAAGCCAGGCATATGGAACGTCGTCGTGGTGTCCCAATACTGCCCAGAAGGCCCCGATCAACATCGAGGTTCGCCTCTGCTCCTTCCTCGCAATCTCCTCCAATGGCCAACCAATCCGCCAAAAGCACTACGCAACACCCAAGCTTGCGCCTCGGCGAAGCTTCTCCTCAAAAGCACACATCGCGGACGAGACGCCCGAGAAAGTCCTCATCGGACCCTTATCCCAACCCATCGTCGCTCGATAGGAAACATGTCTCTCCGGAGCAAGCAGAAGGTTGTGGCCATCCCAACCCTTCGCGAAAGCCCTGGTCACACGTGATTTCCGCGGCCTAGAATCGCCGCCCTAGGCGCGACCTCCTCAACCTCCTCACCGCCTCCTCAAGAAGATCCATCTCGACCTCTCCAACTCCTCTACAAATGCCTGAGCAAACGCGTCCGCCTCCTCCTCAGGATCACGCATAGGGACATTTCTCCCACGACCTCTACCTCGTGACTGACCACGCCTCGTGGGCAAATCACGAGGGTCAGCATCCCTCTCACTACGAGTACGCCTCAAGCTACTCGAACTAGAGACTCCCTCAGCCCTCGAGCTAGCACTCTTACGAGATCTTGACCTCGTAATACGATCAGAACCCTCTCCTGCAACAAACACAACCAATACATACAGCTATAATACATGCAAGTATACAACTTGGCATACACATACGCAAGTACACACAAATAATATACACATAACACATATACATTCCTTATACACATTGCACTATACGCCTTACAGAGCATTTTTAGGCCTAATTCACAATTAAGCCGAAAACCGTTCTCTACATTTCAAAATTACAACTTTATGGTTTCTATGCGCCATAATAGTCCCCAACAACAACCCATTACAAGCAATTGCATTTTGGTCATCCCGATCAAAAACCCCCAATTCGCCTTAATTACTCCGTATAACTACGACTTAAGACGGCGATTTGAAAGCCTTAACTCGACTTTTTCGCAAAACTAACGTTATAGGCATGCTATACACGCTATGGGCATCCTACACCGAAGTTTAATTGGAATTCCGGGTCGGAAAATCCGGGTTCGTTTTCGGGCCCGAAACCTAATTTGGACGTTTTTCACACAAAGACGGTCTAAATCACAATCAAATCACGCATACACGTTCACATGGCATAATGCAACACAATGACGTCAATTTCAAGCATTCAAACGGCAAATTTCAAGCAAAACTCGGGTTTTCATTCAAAACCCGTCTTTTCAACATTTCAAGGCAAAACTAGCTAATTACAACGACAAATAACGTAAAAGCAAGTTAAAATGGAGCATTACCTCGTTCCATAGCAAGGCAACGCAAGAAAAATGAGCAAAATCGGTTGAGAAATCGAAAAATGGCGTTTTTATGATTGAAAAACCGAAATGAGTGAATGAGGCAAGTTCACGGCTGAGCTCGTGCCTTATATAGCCCCTACAGCCAACAGGGGAAACCGCATAGGCTTATGCGGTTTGTCCCCTGAACCGCATAAGCTTATGCGGTTTGGCCTCTTGGCTTTTCTCGAATTTTTCTCGTTTTACGCCTACTTTTGGATTCCTAATTCATCCTAGCTCTAATACAACTCCAAGTACGTCCCGTGCTTGGGTTAAGGCATCACCTACAGTCCGCCATACGCGTATATTAAGCATTTAATGTACGGTACAAAGCAGAAACACGAACGCTCTTCACGAGCATTACATCTTTTTCTCCTCTACGGAAGGCAACCGTTTGCAATTACAACTACATAGACACTCCTCGGCGAGCCCAAGCACAAGCACTTTGCAACATACACCTAACTCCAAGCATTTCACTCCACATAGACGCTCCTCGGCGAGTTCAAGCACAAGCATTACACAGACGCTCTTTCACGAGACCTACACCTACACCTACCCAAACATCCTACAAGCATATGCACCCTGCACTCCAGCCCCTTATACACATGCAATACGAAGACATTACAAGCACACGCAAAGGCACCAACAAACGACAACAAGCACGACGAAGACATCCAAAGGTCACAGTTCTTATAGCATGCACGACCGCCAAGTCCTTAAAATGCGCACGCCTCCCCGCTTAGCTTGCTCAAGTCCTCGTCCCACCCATGGACACATGCTTCGTACCGCTGACTGTATCGAGACTGTAATGGTCCGGATATGGTCGTGGAGTTTGACTAGCGCTCTAGTCCGAGCTCGACCAAACCGGGGCCTGTGGATACCCATATCCGCATTCTCCCAAACAAAACCCTGTGATGTATCACGGTCTTTTATTACGCATGTTTAACGCTGACTTAAACGGTTCTAACTAATGTCGAATTCATTTTGAGTCGTTTTAAATGATAAAAAGTTTTAGGTCGCTTCACATCGCACTTTAATAAACGCTTCATTTTGTCCATTTGAGTCTAGCTAGGTCATTGTCCTCGCTTCATTTGGCATGAGCCGTGATTTGCACTACAATTAGCCCTTTTACATTAACAAGGTGCGATTCAAAGATTCCTAAATTCCTAAATTTAGGCCCGGTAGCTAAAACCGCTATTTAGCATCCTCTTACACAAAATACACCCTCACGTCTTACCTTATCTCACAAAACTATGCAAATACACCACTTTTCATTTTTAGGTCTCTGCCCAAACCGAGCCCAAACCCAGCCTTTGGCCCGCACTCCAAAGCCCTAAGCATCACAAAATATCCCAGAAATATCCTAGGGGTTTTCTTGAGCTTCACGTTCGAGATTATCACGAAATCTTTCAAAGATTCAATGCAACCGTAACTTGGAAACTACACGTAAAATCAGACCCTCAAACCGCATAAGTCTATGCGGTTTGGGTAGAACCGCATAAGCTTATGCGGTTTGCCTGCAACCGCATAAGCCTATGCGGTTCCTCTACTGCTTTTATTTCCGCTTCCTAATTTCTCCGAGGTTTTTAGTATATATAGAGCCCTATACCTCGACCTCAAAACACACTTTCAGATCATCTTACACACACAATTCACAACACACAAATCCTCTTTCACAAAAGCCTCAAGCACTCAAATCCTTGAGTTCAACACACCATCCCGTGTTGAATTCATCCTCCTTTTTAGTTCAAGAAGCGAAGCTCTGCCCAGATCTGAAGCGTCAGGACAAGGTAGGTACCGATCCACTTGGATCAAAGCTTTTTCTTATTTTCTATGGACTAACAAAGGGGTCTACACTTTAGCGCCCCCCCCGGCTTTGGCACCCGAGCGCGCTTGCCTTCCAAGTGTTCTTATTACTTCGGGTACACTCCATATCCGATGACACGCCAAAGTCGCATAAGCAACCGACCTTATAAAATAAACCAATGGACAATTGAACTTTATTTTATTTGCATGCATCTTGCACCTTCTTATTTTGCATTTAGATCAACTTAAACAATGAATTCGACCTTTAACTGAACCGTATTCGTTAACAAGTTAAACATGCTAAACTGAGGGTTTTAATCAATCTTTTTGCATCTGCATCTGCATTCTTTTACAAACTTATCGCACTTGTACGTAGCGATAACATTAGCTCAAGTATCATCTTACATGGATTGTTCTAGGTCAGTAGAGGCTATTTTTACATAGGCTTTTCTAAAAGGTTTTCATAAATCATTATTTGAATTAACTCTTTTTCTAAAGTACCCTCACCCCGAATCCAATCTGGTTTCACAAGCCTTAGATCTAGGGGTGTCGGCGTGCTCCAAAATCTAGGACATGTTTTTAACTTAGAACATGGTAGCAGGTTCCTATTTTCCGCGATAAATAGGTGGCGACTCCATAACAGTTCTTAAAGGTTTTTTTAACTTAATCTTTTTTTAACTTTAAAATCCGCCCTTAAGCAAGACGCCGAGTTGGGTCCGATCCCGGGTTCCACAAAACCGTTAGTCAAACTTGTTGTAACTGCTTTTGATTTTAGCCCCCAGTTTGACTTAGGTTTTAGAGTAAACCGTTAGTCAAACTTGTTGTAGCTGTTTTTGATTTTAGCCCCCAGTTTGACTTAGGTTTTAGAGTAAACCGTTAGTCGAACTCGTTGTAGCTGTTTTTGATTTTAGCCCCCAGTTTGACTTAGGTTTTAGTGTAAACCGTTAGTCAAACTTGTTGTAGCTGTTGGAGTAAGTGTCCTCCACAATAGTGCGATTACTTAATAAATCTCAATTAAGGAATACATGGGGATAATCCTGTATTATTGTCAATTGATTAACGTAAATCAATAAATTCATTGGTCGACTAGAGTTTGACGTTATTGTCGTGAGAGCAGCGGTAATCAATTGATCCCTTTAAGTCACACCTATAGAACGCATCTAATTAATAAAGCTAATTAATTGTATGGGATACGATTAGATTAGTGACTTGATAATTTGACTAACGGTTAGTCAGTGAATTAATTTAGAGAGAAATCGAGTTGCGAACTCGAATGATTTAATTTTATATTGATAAAATTATTAGAAGAGATGAGAATTAGTGATTAAACGTTAATTCACTAATTATGTATATTTTACTAATGAGATTAGTAAAAGTACATTTTAATATATGTGTAAGTGTACATGTATATTAAGGAAGAGTTTAATTAATTTATACTTTATCATATTAGATGATTTAAGTGATAAATTATAAGCATTTATGGGACAAATATCGGTAAAACAAATAAGACCCATAAGGCCCCATTTGGACGTCCCAAATTGAAGGGAAGAGGATTGATTCCCTTTTGTCTTATTTGCCTTGGTTCTTGTTAATTGCTTTATGCATGCATGAGACATAATCATCAACATGCTAGCAATTTGTCTTAACAAGAAAAAGCTCTTCACTCTCTTTTCTCTTCTCCAAGGCCGGCCCCCCTTAATTGTATCACACACACTTGCTTTGTTTTACATTGTATAAAAACATAAGGCTTGTAGAGAGAATAAAATGCATGCTACTTTCATTACTCTATTCTCTCACAATAACTCTCTAAATATAAGAAATTAGTTCTTATACTTTCTAAATACTACTAAGTGTTAGTAGTAATAATATTCACATATTATCAAGTCAATACTAAGTGATTTCTAGATCAAAATCCTTAGTATTTTTGGTGTACTTCTTGGGTGCCACTAAGAGGAGGTTTCCTATTTTGGAAACTCGGGTTTGGAGGATCATCCATATTGTTAGCTCAAGAAACAAAACTAGAAAGGAGTTCTAGTTTTGTACCCATTTTATTCCTTATAAGAAGGTATAAATTTCTATAAACTTATAACAAAGTACATTTGTAACTACATAGATCTTGCTCATCAAATTAGAGTAATTTGATTTACACTAATATTTGATTAGTGAATGGGATCCGATCCCTACAAGTGGTATCAGAGATTAGGCTTGTGGTTACAAATTTATTTTGTTATTTTTGGAGTTTTATGTATTTATTGAGAATAAATGACCTAAAATCCGAAAATAGTGTTAAAAATGGTTTTAACACGAGATTTTTATATCATGAAAATTTTCTTGTCTCATGAAGTTACTGGTCAAATTTCGTAATTTTTGAAATTTGTTTGCTAATTAAATTGATTTTTATACAAAACTGAGTCAAAAAGTGTGTTTTTGGCTAAAATAATAACTATAAATAGTTATAGTTGGAATCTGGTCACGAAATATTTACACAGTGAATCTTGTTATTTATACTTTCTGCATGTAAATTTTCAAAGTCAGATCTTGAGTTTTGAATATTTATTCATTTATTTGATAAAAATCGGTATAAAATGAATGTTAATGTCGAAAATATAGTAATATTTGTTTTCTGGACATAAATTTTATACCACTGTTTCTATACATTAAAAGGATGCTAAGGTATAAATTTGGGATTTTTTCTCACTGTTGTGGATGATTTATTGATTTTATGAGATACAATCGATGAAACCGTATGTTATTTGTTCCAAAATTCATTCGTAAATATTTTTGACCAAACATTTCTTTTTTGGTATTCTGGAAGTGTTCCAGAATATACAAAATTTTGTCAAAATAAAAATGGTTTTATTTTATTTTATAATGATTTTATAAAGCTTTATTCATAAATTGTTATGATTAAAGTTAAAGTAATTAGCAAATGACCACTATTATGAACTAAAATCACCATGAATTAGTGAAAACTAATTTTGGGTGTTCTAAATCAGTTTAGAAGTTTTGGTTCAAGCTTAAAAGGTGTTTTAAGCATTATTGATTAATATGAGATTAATCGATTAAATATGAGATCGGTTTTAAACAAATTAATGCGATTATTGTTTAGGGCGATTTTGGCATGTTTTTATTTTTTTTTATAAGCTTTTTATTATGCATGTTTGGATGAATGTTTATTTTTGAATGAATGTTTATTCTTACTAGTATGGCCATAGTTTGTTATATTTTTACCGATATTACCCGTAATGAAAGGGAATATCGTGTGGGTATGTAATTAAATGCGATCTCGTATCGCCGGTTTGTAATTTTAATAGTTAATTTCATTTATAAATGTATAATAGGGTTGCTATGTATTCCTTTGTAAATTTATACTTGTAACTATTTGTAAAACGAAGACCGGCGATGGATCGAGACGGAGCCTTAGAAGCGTTCTAAAGCTTGCAAGGAGGAGCCTTGGATGAGATCCATATAAAGAGGGACCAAAGGAGTTGGTTTCCAATTTGTAACTCCTTGTATTTTTAATTACTTTAGGTGGCCATACTAGGTTTATGCTTATGCTTGTTTGATTGCTTATTTTTCCGCACACATGCCAAAAATCGCCATGCATGCCAACGATATCCCACTACGATTGTCGTTTTAGATCGCGATTCTTAAATTAGTTCACTTATAAAAGAATTTTAATGACTAAAATTGACAAGATCACCCACATCTTTAACAAATGAATTGAGGTAAAGCCTTTCCAAATGTAGCAACTATGAACCCCATGTTCGTGAGGACCTCCGCAACGTGGAACCTTGTTACCATGGGTAAGTAGTGGGAGGAAGTCCCATGCTAATTTGGTTTGGACTCAACCAAATAAGAGTTATTTGGGGCTAATGGATGCATTTTATTGAAAATCATCAACCAAGCATTCTAGTGTAGAATTAGTCAAGTGTTGACTTATCGTTTTTATATAAAAGGAAACATGAGATGTCTAATTTTATATGAAAAACGAGTCTTGGAATCATTTATATAATTTCGTGGGAGATCATTATATAAATGGACATTTGTTTTTAAAAAGTGTTTTAGCAAATGTCATTAATGTACAATGAATGTTAATTTCCTCATATTTGTTGTAGAATTATTTATTTGAAATCATAATGACAACTTCTACTCCCGCACCCATTTTGGGTATATATTCATGGTTGAGAACCGTGATGGATAAATGTATCCTAAATAATGATGGTAGCAACCTTGTCGAATGGGATTCGACTATAAGGGGCGCCGATCAATCCGACAATGTGCTTAAGTACCTTACCGAACAACCTCCCACCGAACCCGGACTTAGGGCCACCGCGGCGGCACGAGCCACCTTTCGATGAGCACCTAAAGGTGGACAATGACTTGAAAAATGTGTTGTTTTGGTCAATGTCACCTATTCTCAAACTTCGCTTCGTTACTCACAAAAGTGCATATGAGATATTCACTAGAATAACGACGATGTGCTTCAACCAAGAGAACATCAAAGTGAATGAGATTGAGAGAAAATATGTTCTTTCAATGAGATTGAAGAACATAAACATTGGGGTCAAGAAAGGGAAGGGAGCTAATGAAGCTCGGTTCAAGGAAGATTAGGGTAAGGGGAAGGCTATTGAGAATAGCAAGCCCAAACCCGGTCGTTGGAAGCGCAATTGTCCCAAATTCTTGAAGGAAAATAATGATGGATGTGCGACATCCAAAGATATTGTCCCTTCTAGTCTTTATATGATTGACATAAATCATGCTTGCATTTCTACATGGGTATAGGATATCGGTATGTAGATCTCCGCATGGGTAATGGAGCTAGAGTAGCGGCCGTTTCCGTGGGAACTTTTGTACTCACTCTAGCTAGTGGTTTAGAGTTGTACTTAAATAATTGTTATTTTGTACCAACTCTAACCAAAACATTATCTCCGTCTCCATGTTAGAAGCGGAAGGCTTTTGTTTTATGATTAAGTACAATCGGTGTACTTTTTCATTTAATGAAATGGTTTATTGTGAAGCCATTTCAATTGGAGGTATTTATGTTTTGGATGATGTCAATGATGTTTATCATATAGAGAACAAGAAGCTCAAAACGAATGAATCAAACAAATCCTACCTTGGCATTGTCGTTTAGATCATATAAACGATAGACGCACAAAGAGACTTGTTGAGAGCAATGTTCTCAAATCATTTGATTACGAATCATATGGTACGTGCGAGGCTTGCCTTTTAGGGAAGATGACTCGTGCACCCTTCAATGGTAAAGGGACACGAGCAAGTGAGGTTTTAGGACTCATACATACCGATGTGTGTGGTCCATTAAACATCACTGCTAGAGGAGGATATCATTACTTCATTACTTTTACCGATGACTTAAGTAGATATGGTTATGTCTACTTAACAAGGTATAAAAGTGATGCTTTTGTGAAATTTAAAGAATTTCAAAATGAGGTTGAGAACCAATTGGATAAAAGGATAAAAGCACTACGATCGGATCGTGGTGGCGATTATCTATGTAATGAGTTTGATTCACATCTTTAGAATTGTGGTAAAGTATCACAATGGACTCCTCCGGGCACACCACAGTTGAATGGTGTTGCAGAAAGGAGAAACCGAACTTTATGAGATATAGTTCGGTCTATGATGAGTCAAAATGAGCTTCCTGGATCGTTTTGGGGCTTTGCGCTATTATCTGTTGTATTCTCACTAAATCGAAGTCCAACTAAAGCGGCCAACAAGACTCCATATGTGATATGGACGGGAAAGGTTCCCTATTTGTCATTCATGAGAATTTGGGGATGCGAGGCATTCGTTAAGAATAAAACTAACGATAAACTCGGTCCAAAGTCTGACAAATGTCTATTTGTAGGTTATCCTAAGGAAACTTGTGGTTATTACTTCTACAACCCTCACGAGAACAAAGAGTTTGTGGCTCGTGATGCTGTCTTTTTAGAAAAGGAATATCTTTCTAAAAGACAGAGTGGGAGAAAGTTTGAACTTGATGAAGTTAAAGAGCCACAAACCGAAGCAGAAACTGAGGAAACCGTTCCCTCGTCTTCTGACACGGTCGTAGTCCCTAGGAGGTCAGGAAGAATTAGTCATCAACCTGACCGTTACCTCGGTAACATCGAGGAGGAGGGTGATTTGTTGTGACGAACCCTCAACCTACAAGGCGGCTATTAGTAGTCCTAACTCCGAACAATGGCTTGAGGCCATGAAATCCGAAATGGATTCTATGTACGAGAACCAAGTTTGGGACTTGGTAGATTCACCTGAAGGAGTGAGACCCCTTCAGTGTAAATGGATATTCAAAATCAAACTTGGCATAGATAAACATATAGATGTTTATAAAGCTAGACTGGTGGCAAAGGGCTTTTCACAAGTCCAAGGTATTCATTATGATGAAACCTTTGCACCGGTTGCAATGCTTCGATCCATAAGGATGATCTTAGCGGTTGCCGCATTTCATGACTATGAAATATGGTAAATGGATGTAAAAACCGCCTTCTTGAATGAGATTCTAGAAGAGGAAGAGTAGATGACACAACCTGAAGGTTTTGTAGATACATCTAACCCTAAGAAAGTATACAAGCTTAAGAGATCCATTTATGGTCTTAAGTAAGCATCAAGGAGTTGGAATCATAGTTTCGATCATGTCATTAAACAAAATGGCTTCGCTCGAAGTACCGAGGAACCTTGTTTATACATGAAGTTTAGTGGGAGCAAAGTAACCTTCCTTGTTTTGTATGTGGATGACATACTACTGATTGGAAATGATGTTCCAAGTCTAAATTCGGTAAAGGTGGAATTGGGAAACCATTTCCAAATGAAGGACTTGGGAGAGGCACAACGCATCTTGGGTATCCGGATCTATAGAGATAGATCCAAGAGGATACTAGCATTAAGTCAAGAAGCTTATATCGATAAGATTCTTGATAGGTTCAATATGAAAGACTCCAAGAGAGGCTTTCTTCCGATGAGTGTAGGATTAACATTGAAGAAATCTCAATGTCCTACGACTCCTGCGGAAATTGAACGCATGAAATTGATCCCTTTTGCTTCCGCTGTTGGATCAATCATGTATGCTATGATGTGCACTCGTCCCGATGTCGCTTTCGCTTTGAGCACGACGAGCCGGTATCAAGCTAATCCCGGTGAGAGTCACTGGATAGCCGTAAAGAACATCCTTGAGTACTTGAGAAGAACTAAGGATTAGTTTCTGGTGTTTGGAGGAGAACTTGAGATGCGTGTAAAGGGTTACACGGATGCAAGTTTCCAAACCGATAGGGATGATTTGAAATCCCAATCCGGCTATGTCTTTATGTTGAATGGGGGTGCTATTTGCTGAAAAAGTTTTAAGCAAAGTGTCACTGCGGATTCTACAACAGAAGCTGAATAATTGGCAGCTTCGGAAGCTGTATGGATTCGGCAGTTCTTGGATGGACTAAGAGTAGTCCCTAGTGCCGCAGATCCAATCACTATTTATTGTGATAATAGTGGGCTATCTTTCGTACAAAGGAGCCTAAGTCTAGTATTAAGTTTAGACACGTTTTGAGGAAATACCATGTTGTAAGAGATAATGTGGAAAGAAAGGAAATAGATATTTGTAAGGTTGGGACAGACGATGAGATCGCTGATCCTTTAACCAAGCCTCTTTCGAGGACTAAGCATGACGCTCACACCGCCTCTATGGGGTTGAGGCGTATGCCTGATTTCCTTTAGTTTTTGAGATATGTAATGGATAAAGTATCCTATTACATATATGAAAATAACATTCATTGTTTAGAGTATATTTACTCTTTTAAGTCATTTCGAATGCATACTTTGTTTATCCGAATAGTTGTGTGACAACATTGAACATATTCAAGTGAACGGTATAAACTAAGTATTTGGTCCCTAGTCTCTCATATGAGGTGACGTCTCGGAGAGACTAGATTGCAAGTCGTTCGATGGTGGGTTCAACACCATGGGGTCATAGTGATGACTGCTCGTTTGCATAGACAGACTGTGAAACAATCTGTCGGACAGTGACGCTTATAGAATTCCTTTTCAATGAGATTGAAACCTGGTCGTGGTGGGAATTCTATAGTATTCCATTAAGTCGATTCTTTGACTGGAACTGATTGTCTGAGTCGGTGCAGTTTCCGAGTGACTTTCATTTTTGTCCTAAGCCATGCCGTGAAAGGGGGTTATAAGGGCATCTTTGGGGTCATGGTGATCGGAATTATACAGTACAATCGAGCGGAAGGGAAATGTCCACCCTCGTCAGGGTAAAACATCTTTGGGCCACTCGAGGAGTAGTCGCTGAAAATGCGTGGCCACGCTCGGTAAGAATCTACGGTAGATTCCCCGGTCAGACAGCTACTCTCCTTATCGAGGAAACCACTCACGAAATATATCTTTTGAATGCAAGTACGACCTGTAAGACACCTTGCATTGAGTGGGAGATGTGAAACGGACATGAGAATTGGTAATGCACAACTTGTCTCGGACAAGTGGGAGATTGTTGGAGTAAGTGTCCTCCACAATAGTGCGATTACTTAATAAATCTCAATTAAGGAATACATGGGGATAATCCTGTATTATTGTCAATTGATTAACGTAAATCAATAACGGTTGGCTGACTAGAGTTTGACGTTATTGTCGTGAGAACGGCGGTAATCAATTGATCCCTTTAAGTCACACCTATAGGAACGTACTCCAAATAATAAAGCTAATTAATTGTATGGGATACGATTAGATTAGTGACTTGATAATTTGACTAACGGTTAGTCAGTGAATTAATTTAGAGAGAAATCGAGTTGCGAACTCGAATGATTTAATTTTATATTGATAAAATTATTAGAAGAGATGAGAATTAGTGATTAAACGTTAATTCACTAATTATGTATATTTTACTAATGAGATTAGTAAAAGTACATTTTAATATATGTGTAAGTGTACATGTATATTAAGGAAGAGTTTAATTAATTTATACTTTATCATATTAGATGATTTAAGTGATAAATTATAAGTATTTGTGGGACAAATATTGAGAAAACAAATAAGACCCATAAGGCCCCATTTGGACGTCCAAATTGAAGGGGAAGAGGGATTGATTCCCTTTTGTCTTATTTGCCTTGGTTCTTGTTAATTGCTTTATGCATGCATGAGACATAATCATCAACATGCTAGCAATTTGTCTTAACAAGAAAAAGCTCTTCACTCTCTTTTCTCTTCTCCAAGGCCGGCCCCCCTTAAGTGTATCACACACACTTGCTTTGTTTTACATTGTATAAAAACATAAGGCTTGTAGAGAGAATAAAATGCATGCTACTTTCATTACTCTATTCTCTCACAATAACTCTCTAAATATAAGAAATTAGTTCTTATACTTTCTAAATACTACTAAGTGTTAGTAGTAATAATATTCACATATTATCAAGTCAATACTAAGTGATTTCTAGATCAAAATCCTTAGTATTTTTGGTGTACTTCTTGGGTGCCACTAAGAGGAGGTTTCCTATTTTGGAAACTCGGGTTTGGAGGATCATCCATATTGTTAGCTCAAGAAACAAAACTAGAAAGGAGTTCTAGTTTTGTGCCCATTTTATTCCTTATAAGAAGGTATAAATTTCTATAAACTTATAACAAAGTACATTTGTAACTACATAGATCTTGCTCATCAAATTAGAGTAATTTGATTTACACTAATATTTGATTAGTGAATGGGATCCGATCCCTACAGTAGCTGCTTTTGATTTTAGCCCCCAGTTTGACTTAGGTTTTAGAGTAACCCGTTAGTCAAACTTGTTGTAGCTGCTTTTGATTTTAGCCCCCAGTTTGACTTAGGTTTTAGAGTAAACCGTTAGTCAAACTTGTTGTAGCTGCTTTTGATTTTAGCCCCCAGTTTGACTTAGGTTTTAGAGTAAACCGTTAGTCAAACTTGTTGTAGCTGCTTTTGATTTTAGCCCCCGCTGCGTCGATCTTTCTGGCCTGCATGTGACTACCGAGGTGCATCGAGGTCGTGGACGTGCGCAGTTGAGACGGAGGCCAGACCGCGTGCAGAGTTCGTGGTGCAGCGTGAGCAGGAGTGAGGTGACTACCGGCCCTAGCTTGATGCGTTTTGCGAGGAGTTGCGCCGCCGTGACGGGTCTCAGGCGTAGGTTTGTCTTGTAGTGCGTTTGTTGTTGTATGGCTTTGCAAATGGCTTGCGTTAGCGTCGTTGAATGGACGCCGTAAGGGGATGAGGTCGTTGGCTGACCTTGCTTGCGGCTGTATTTTGAAACCTGCAATGTATTGTTAGTCGTGCAAAAACGCGAATCTCGATTGAGATCATGGGTCTCGCAATGCGTGAAAAATGCAGTTTTAAAAAAATGCGTCGTGCTTTGTGTGAAAACATGCGTAAAACGTGTTTTGACAAAAAGGTGTATGAAGTTTGCAAAAAGTGTTTTGATGAAAACGCACTATGAAAACTGTACTTTATGAGAGATGCGAAATGCGAGAATTTGTGTGGTGTTGAAAATGTATTTGAGGATCGTGGGTTTTTTGAATGTGAAAAACAAAAAACGTAAAGTAGGGACGTAAAACGAGGCGATGTGATACACGGCTGTGTTCTTTTGAGTAAAGGGGGGTGTTTTTAGTGTAAAAAGGGGTGTAACTGCCGTAGTGGCGGGGGTTTGCGGTCGGGCGGCGCGTTGCCTGAGAGGATGGTGTTTGGTGTTGAAAAGCCGTTGCCTCCGCTTGCGATCTGTGATCCGGGAATAGAAGGGATGTCAAGATTAGCATGTGCAGCTGATGGATATGGCGTCGAAGGAACCTCGTTGTAGTTCGTCGTCGACTCTAAACTCTGGTGACATTGTAGTTTGCTTCATCATTCCTAAGACCTAAGAGGACATCAGAGGTCGTAGTTTTGTCTTTTGCTCTAGAGACGAAAAATCCAAAACGTAATTGCTTATGACTATAGTTAATGAAATGAACGTTTCCGTTTACGTTTGCCTCGTTTGCTGTTTTGTAAAAAGAGTTGTATCCTCGACTTTTTAAAGCTTTGGATCATGATCTTGCGTTTGTGTTGACTGTGTCTTCGACCTTTTTAAGCTTCAGACGTGTCTTTTTTTTGTGTTGGTTGTGTCCTCGACCTTTTTAAGCTTTGGATGTGCCGTTTTGTGCTGAATGTCGTCTTTTTAACCCTTTGGGTTTTCAGACGGATGCTTTGTGCTGACTGTGCCCCCGACCTTTTTAAGCCTTGGGCGCGTCGGTTTTGTGTTGAATATTAGTCGCGCTTTTCGCAAAGCTGCCTACGTATCCACGTGAGTAGAATCAGACCGGCGTAGTTCAGAGTTACATTTTGTGTTGAATGTGCACGTTTAGGGGCATGCCGGCCCAGGAATTTGTTTTTGATTTTTGTACAAGGGGTGCACGTTTAAGGGCATGCCGGCCCATAGAATACTTTTGCCTCTTCGTGGGAGAGTGCACGTTTAAGGGCATGCCGGCCCGTAGAGTTGTGTTTGTGCACGTTTAAGGACATGTCGGTCCGTGAATTGCGATTTTTAACATTTTGTCTGTCTGCATCTTATAAATACATTGCAGAAGGTTTCGTGGGTGTTGGTTGTTTTGTAGTTGCGAATGGTTTGATACCAGGGTTTTGTATGTTCAGCCCCCAGTGTGGTTGGAAGCATGAGTATATGTTGGTTTGTTGCGCTGTTTTGCGCCAATGGGTAGTATCTGGATGTGTGGGGGTTTGTTTAGCAGGGGTGAAGAGTCAGGTAACGTGTCTGTGGATCCTTGTAGGTCGTAGACGTGTGCTTCGTATGCTGTGGCGTTGGTGGTGGTTTTGAACCCTTTTGAGAAAGGGGTGCGTGGTTGTCTTTTGTGATTAGTAGGAGTATTCCTGTATTATGATTGTGGTGGTTGGACACCTGACTGATTGTGGAGTCTTTTGCGTTTTTTTTTGTGGTGTTATTGACGAGGATGTGAAGGTACCGGGAAAATGTGAGAAATCGCTAGTCCCTATCGACGCCCTGCTCGCCCGCCCTCGCCCCGTGTGGGGGCGCCGGGGCGGAATGCGCCTCGCAGGAAAAAGTGCGAAGTTTTGAGAAAAATGGGGGAGATCATTGCATGAATTTGTGACCAAAAAGAAAAGTAGAAAATCCTTTTTGAAAGTGTATTTTCGGAGTCGCCACCAAATATTAAAGGAATTTGGAACCTATTCAACGCGTCTTGAAATACAAGACACGAGTGTCTCAGATTTCAAGGTGCGTCGATACCTATCTATCCGAGGTTCAAAACCGCAGAAGGGGTTCGGAGTGAGGTTACTTTTCGAAAGTTTTGACAAAGTGTATTTTGAAAACAGCAATCAAAAAGCCTACGTAAAAAGTAGTCTCTACTAATTTGAAAACATTTGCTTAATTTCGATATTTGGGCTAAAAGTCACGCTACGTACAAGTGCGAATAAGTATGACTCGATTAAAATGCATAAATAATGTAAATTGTCAAAATAATGACATATTGCTATAGGAAATGTACGTTAAATAATAATTTATTGACTAAATTATTACTATAGACGTTATTTTCCAACCTTGTATTAGAATTTGTACAGAAAAACCCTCAGTTTTGACATGCTAAAAGACTCTATGAAACGGTACAATTTAGTGTTGGATCCGTGATTCTAGTCGTTATTTAATGCATGAATGAGGACTTGCATAATTATAAAAGTGACGTCGGTTTGCTTTAGTGATAATGAGTCGTTTATTTATGCGATATTGGCGGGGTTTAGACGGATTATGAATCCGAATTGCTACAACCGTATTTAATACGGCCGCTAGTGCCAATATCGGGTTTGGGGTTAATGTAACCCCATTATCCGAGTCTCAAACGTCCAGCCCGTAGGTAAAATGTTTACCTTTCGAAAATGTAAAGACGGTATTTTTGAGTGGATTTCGTGAATAGTGTATAAGTGTTAAAAAACCGATATTGAAAATGAATGAAGTGGGTTGGTATTTATAGAGCTTGGCTGGTTTCTGTGGGATAGCAAAACTTAATCGCCTGTATACAAGCGTTTAAGTTTGCTTGAGTTAGATATTTTTGAAGAAAAATCAAAAAGGCGGCTGGTATAAAACAAAAAGTAAATCGCCTGTTGACAATGACAGATTTTTTTAATCGCCGTCAACCGGCGATTTCATTTTTGTTTTGGTGAAATTTGTTTATGCCGCCATTTGGTTTTTGGGGGTTTGATTAAGTAATGATTATGTTTTGTTGTTTACTTATGAGCTAAGTCTTTGTTCAGTTTTGGTCCGAATTTCGGTTTTCGTGTTTCGGTTTTTGTCGTGTTTTTCGGTTTTGGCTTGAAATAAAATAATATTAGGTTATATTATTTTATGGTTTCATAAAACCTAACTTTGTGAAAATGTGACACGGGACGCACTTTGTCCCGTTTTGAGTGTTGTGTTAGTGTGCGTTTTTGGGTCGTTTTTGTAAGTTTGGGCCGTTTTGTAGCTAGTTGGGCTGTTCTTGTGGCTTGGCTTAATAAAACGTTCCTATATTGTGTTCGTGTTACGCTCATGATGACTAAAATTGACATTCATTTTCATGATTATGCAAATCCAAATTAATACGCTAAAAATGACTAATACGTTTTAGACACTTTTGTACCGTTTCGACTCTTTTAAAAGCATGCATGAAAGTCCTTTTCATCATCGGGTTTGTTTTTGGGGGGTACGGATACGGGTATCTACAGGATGTCGATGTGTAAGAGGTTGTCTTTTGGACATGCTTTGTTTAGGTTGCGGGGGCCAGTGTATGCTGGGATTTTTCCGTTTTTCTTCGTGGCTGGGATTATGTTTGACATCCAGTTAGCGTTTTTGTGGGCTTGGACGATGTGTTGTGGCTTTTGTTTGATGGGCTTGACGCCCTGCTTTTGTTTGAGTGTGGTTTTTGGTCAAAAACGGGTGTGTCTTTGTGAGACCATATTTTTGTAGGTAGCTTGGAGGATTCATATTTTTGTCTATGCTTAAGGAAATTCCCAGTGGTTTCTGGGGTTCTCGGGGTGTTTTGGTATTGATGGTTGTTGTATGTTCAGGGATGGGAGGCTGTTTAGGTCTGGAAACAGTGCCTGCAATGTATTCATATGATGCAATGTCGTTTTGTTTAATGTTATCGCAAGCGTTAGAATGTGCAAAAGAGAATGTGCAAAAGCAAAGAGGCAAAACGAGGCAAAGTGTAACCGAAAACATTCTTGTCATTAAAGTTGTTAAAAGCAGTTACATTTGAAAATTGCTCAGGCTATAGAGCTTGGAACAACTCTACAAACTCTAATTCCTAACTAGGTCTACTGTTTTAGGAATGTAATTGCGCGTCCTGGTTGGCTTAGAAGACCTGGCGTCATGATGACGTGGGACCCTAAACCCTAGGCGTAGATGCTTGAGTTGAAACCACCTGCGTCATTGGTGGATTCGTCGATGCTTTCTCAAGTGTAGGAGGGTTGCTCGGAAGTTCGAGGCTTTGACGGTGATAATTTCGTTGTCCAGAGGTAGTTTAACCTTCTGGTGCAGAGTTGACGCGACAGCTCGGGTAGCGTGAATCCAGGGCCTGCCCAGCAATATATTGTAGGGATCTCATCCCAATCACTAATCAAATATTAGTGTAAATCAAATTACTCTAATTTGATTTAGCAAGATCTATTGTAGTACAAATTCACTTTGTTACAAGTTTAGAAATATTATACCTTTCTCGAAGGGAAATGTTGGGCACAAAACTAGAACTCCTTTCTAGTTTTGTTTCTTGAGCTTAAGATTTAGGATGATCCTCCAACCCAAGTTTCCAAACAAGGAAACCTCCTAAAAGATGCACCCAAGAACTTACTCCAAAAGATACTAAAGATTTTGGACTAGAAATCACTTAGTATCACTTGATAATATGTAATATTATTATTACTAACTCTTAGTAATATGTGGGATAATACTAGTATTTAGTTTAGAGAGAATAGTAGAGAGATTAGTAAAATAATTGCATGAATACTTTATCTCTCTTGGCCTTGTGTTTATATAAGCAAACAACAAAATATGAAGTGTGTTTAGCACACCAAAGGGGGCCGGCCAAAATGACAAGAGAGGAGAAGAAGAGTTTTTGTCTTGGGTAGAAAAATAGCATGCATTGTCATGATTATGTTTAGCATGCATTTCCAATTAAAAGAAAACAAAACAAATAAAACAAATGGAAGCTTCTCCCACTTGCTCTATTTTGGACGGTCCATGAGCCCCTTATTTGGGTCCATTTTGTTTTCAATATTTGTCCCACAAAAAGATATAATTTATCACTTAATTATCTAATATAATAAAGTGTAAATTAATTAAACTCTTCCTTAATATACATGTACACTTACACATATATTAAAATTGTACTTTTACTAATCTCATTAGTAAAATATACACAATTAGTGAATTAACGTTTAATCACTAATTCCCATCTCCTCTAATAATTTTATCGATATAAAATTAAATCATCTGAGTTCACAACTCGATTTCTCTCTAAATTAATACACTGACTAACCGTTAGTCAATTTATCAAGTTACTAATATAATCGTATCTCATACAATATGTTAGGTTAAATATTTGGAGTACGTTCCTATAGGTGTGACTTAAAGGGATCAATTGATTACCGCCGTTCTCACGACAATAACGTCAAACTCTAGTCAGCCAACCGTTATTGATTTACGTTAATCAATTGACAATAATACAGGATTATCCCCATGTATTCCTTAATTGAGATTTATTAAGTAATCGCACTATTGTGGAGGACACATACTCCAACATATATTGTATGTCGGGGGAATGTCCATGACCTGGAATTCAGTTTCCGTCACGACATGTTCTGTCATGACGGATAGTGAGATGATGCCTTTTATACTACGGAGTGTACTGCAGTCAGTATCTTTGCCACGTTAATGCGAACAGGGAGTGAAGTCATCTTCGTCCAATCCCAGTTTAGTGGCGGTCGCAAGAGGCAGGACATTGACTGAAGAACCGTTATCGACGAGGGCAACGGGTAATGTCATGCCTCGACATTCTACGGTTATGTGGAGTGCCATATTGTGTGCACCTCCGAAGGACGGTAGGTCCGCGTCAGAGAAAGCTATAGCACCTGGTAGCCAGTCCCGGATGATGTGGCTAACAAATTGTGCCGGGGGCATCTGTCCTGCCACCGGAATGACCTGTAGGGCTCGGCGAAGGGCCTTGCGGTGCCTTGGCGAATCCTGCAAGAGTTGCCAGGCAGAAGTGCTTGATTTTGCTTCGGGGAGTTGCTTTGGAAGTATATCCTTTGCGCTAGGCCGGGTTGACGGAGCAGGGGGAGTAGTCTCATCCACGAGTATGCCCTTGTCCTTGTCGTTGTTTGTGAGTCTGGATGGGAACCCTGGCGGTTCGAGCGGAGCTTGGTAAAGGTGTGGGAGGTGTGAAACCTCGTCGTCGCTGTTAGACAGCCTGATGGGGTGTTGATAAGGAATCTGTACGAAGACTCTTCTCTCGCCCGCGTGCCGTGCTTTTGTTTTTGTTTTTGTCTTGAGAATGTGCTTAGTGCTGTCGTTGCCGTCGTTGGTATCGCCGCAAACGACATTGACTTCATGGTCGTTTGTGGTAATCGGATGAGAGCAGTCGAAAATGGGAAATGTTCCCACGAAGATAGTGCGAGCACGGGGTGTGCTATGCTGGTGTTATGGCTTAGGAGCCGCGTACGGTTTTTAGATCGTTTTGTTGTCGATCATGTCTTGGATTGCATTCTTCAGACGGAAGCAATCCTCGGTGTCATGCCCATTACCCCTGTGGAATTCACAGTAGGCGTTTTGGTTCCATGATCTTGTTTTCTTGTTCTTTGGAGGTGTGCTGGCAGGGCTGGGCAGCCGCAGAAGGTTCCTCTTTACGAGCTTCTTCAATGCCTTAGAGTAAGACATGTAGAGGGGGTCAAAGTGTCGTTGCTGTTTCGACGAGGATGACCCAGCAGATGCTGATTTGGGTGTAGCGAGCGTAGGCTGTGTTGTGAACACAGATGATGCCGCTAGTGCATGCGAGTTGGCAGTGCTGGCTGGCTTAGTTTTTGCAGCGGTTCGAGATGTGCCGCCTTGGTGGCCGCGGCCTGTAGTTTTGGCCGGCTCGTTTTTGCGAATTTTATCTTCCAGGAATTGAATCCTTTCAGCATGTCGAGTAGACTCTTTGGCAAAGAGTCTAGCGTTCTTCTCGGTTTCGAACTTTTGCATAACGGCCAAAAGTTCGAGCTGGGAGGTGAGATTGGTGATCTTGTCATTGAGTAACTGGATGTGTTCAGCGGTCACGAGTGATTGCGAAGGCGATGGAGTGGCGACTTTGTCATTTGCGGGGTTGAAATGGGAATCCATGTTTCTTCTGCAAGCCGTGTATCCGGGGCTTTTAGTGGGTAAACCTGCAAAGCGTTAGACTTTAGTGACTCGAAAATGAAGGAAAAGACTCAATCTCGCATTTGCAACCCAAATAAAGTGTATAAAGAAATGTGCAGGACTCGACTCGTGTTTTTGGCTGAAAAGACACGGGAGGCTTTTGAGGTAGAGATAGGTCAAAATATCTCTATTCTCGATGTAAAAAGGTTTCGTATGACCCCATCTGATTAGCCCAGGTTAGCAGTATGTTGCTGAGGGGCTTATCGTTAGATTGTGATATGAAAAGGAGTCAAAACGAAATAGTGATAGGCTACTCGATTTGAGGATGTTAAAACGAGTAAAAAGCAAATATTGCTTGCCTTTTACGTGTGTATGTGCTATAGAAAGTCGAACCAAAATGACGATAAGCCAGCTGATTTGACATGTAAAATGACGGGTTCGTGCTTGAACGATCCCGTGTTTTGTTTGTTTTTGAAAAGATGTTTGTTTAGGTCGAGATGACTAGAGAGTCACTCGGCCCGAAGTTGCTTTAAATGCATGGTGTAAAATGTATAGCGTAAAAGTGGTTGAAATACCCAAAATGAGTTGACATTTTGGGTTTTGCTTTGTGAAATGTTTTGCGATAAACGAATCATGACGATACGTCAGTCGTATGACTCGTTTATGTTTTGTAAAGGCTCGGAAATGTAGCGATTATTTCTGAGCGATTTTGAATGTAGCGGCGTGTTGTTTGTCTGGTTCATTTGACTATGGGTCAATGAACGTGACGTTAATGCTTTTGAAAGCATGCTTTTTTTGAAAAAAAAAAACGTTTGAAAATGTATTTTCAAGAGACGTTTTTGAATGCATGATGCTTTGAAAATGTTTTGCATGAGTTTGTTAGGAAGACGACTATAGTGAGGGTACTATAGCTTCGCATTTGTACGTATAGACACGGGGTTTTTGGCTTTTGGGTAAGGTTCCCTTCGGTCATTCCCGCAATGTTTGTGTAGGGTTATCCGCAAGATTGCACACGTTTAAGTGTGAATTCAATACGGGTCCTAGAGCGTCCAAGTTTGACTGTTACGATCGTTTGTACGGATGCCGTACTTGTAATCGTGAAGGGGTGAGAACTCGGTTTGTCTAGAATAGTCTCGCTTATGAAGCGAACGCTATTAGGGGCCGATTCTCGAGGGTGTATGGCTCGTAAATCCCGGAGGATGTGACTCAACGTGTCATATGCTCAAACATCGAAAGCGTAATTGTTTTCAAATTTTCAAGTTTTGCCTCTTGTGTTTTTAAAGTAAAAGAAAAAGTTTATTTTTCTTAAAAATAAAAACCAGCTCGTCCCCAGCGGAGTCGCCAACTGAAGGTACCGGAAACCTCCTCGACGCCTCGCGTGGGCCCGCCCGATTAGGAGCAAGGCGCTACGCGAGAAAAATGGTGTAAGTGCAAATTTGCGAATTTGCTATGGGGGATATCATTGCTTGATTGCTTGAAAATCGTTTTTGCAAATGCTTTTGGAGTCGCCACCAAATTTAAAGGAATTTGGAACCTTTTCGACGCGTCTTAAATCATAAGACGCGAGGCTTAGAATTCAAGGTGCGTCGATACCTATCCTCCTAAGGTTATTGTGAAACCAGAGTGGATTCGGGGCAAGGTTACTTTTCAAAAGTTTTATCAAAGTGTTTTATGAAAAACTGAAATTGAAAAGCCTACGTAAAGTAGTCTCTACTAATTTGAAAACAAGTGCTTAATTTCGATGTTTGAGCAGATAAAACGCTACGTACAAGTGCGAATATGACTCGATAAAAATGCAAAGTAATGCATGTGAGTCGTTAAAGTTAACGACGTTTTGCTTTAGGAAATATACGTAAAATAATAATTCATTGATTTGAATTATTATAAAACGTTATTTTCCGACTTTTGTCTAATTCTAGTATTTTGAAAACCCTCAGTTTTGCATGTTTAAAAGACTAGTTGAAACGGTACAAATTAATGTCGAATCCGTGTTTTAGTCGTAATTTAATGTATGCATGAGAATTTGCTTAAGTGTAAAATGTAACGTCGGTTTGCTTTAGTGAAAATGAGTCGTTTGTTTATGCAATATTGGCGAGGTTTAGACGGATTAGGAATCCGAATTACTACAACCGTATTACGAGTACGGGTTCGTTAAACCAATATTGAGTTGGGTTCGTGTAACCCTTGTCCGAGTCTAAAAAGTCTAGTCCGAAGGTAAAATGTTTACCCTAAAACGTAAAGACGGTTTTTAGAAAAATGCTAAGTGTGAGTGTAAGAGGGAGATAGAGAGTTGTGTATTGTATTGTGTAAGTTGTGTTAGTTATGTTGTGTATATATAGGAAACGAAAAGAAAAGGGCTGAACTCGTTTAAGCCAACAAAACCAGACGCTAGTGAGCAAATCCCAGCCCAAACCAATCGCCAGAGCCCAAAAAGAAGCCCAAAGAAGTCGCCTGTCAACAGACGACTAGAAAACTAATCGTCTGTCAACAGACGATTACTATGTGGGTGGATTTCGTGTTTTGGGCTGAAAAAAGGCTTGTGACGTGTGATGGGATTTGGGCTGAAGCTTTTGTCGAGGTCCAAGGTTATACCCAAGGGGTTTTACCCCCCTTTTGGGCTGGAAGTGTTTCTCCGCTTTCGTGTTTCGTGTTTCGGTTTTTGTCGTGTTTTTCGATTTCGGCTTGAAATAAAATTGTTTTATGTTGTATTATTTTGTAATATCGTAAAATTTGATTTTACAAAAATGTGACTCGTGAGGTGAGTTGGCCCGTTTTGAGTGCGTATTTTTGTAGGTTGTGGGTTGTTTTTGTGAGGCCGTTTTTGTGGGTTACTTTTGTGGTTGTTTTTGCGGGCGAATAATCGCGTCGTGTTTCCTCGGCTTGAAACAGAACGACAAAATTAATGTTCATTTTACGAAATATGCAATTTTAAATAAATACGTTAAAAACGACTAAAATGTTTTAGACACTTTGTACCGTTTCGTCTATTTATAAAACATGCATAAAAGTCCGTTTTCATCATCGGGTTTGTTTTTGGGGGGTACGGATACGGGTATCTACAGGGGCATAGCTCTGAAAGTTGTCTCAAACTCAAGCACGCCATTCAAGATCTCATCGATCAAGGACGGGTCAAGAAACCTAGGGTGAAAAACACACCGCCAACAAAGGTAGCTCCTCGGAGAAAAACACAGCCTTTGCCAATAACCCTTCCTCCAGCAACGATACGATCTACCTCACCACCACGTCATCAACCTCAAAGACAAAGAAGCAAGCGACTCAAGCAGCTCAAGCAGCAATCAAGACGACGAAGAAGAAGAAGAGATTCTTCTAACTTCCAATGCTCTTAGTGTCGGGTCATCTGTCGACCCATCTATCCTAGACTCTAGCTTTAGTTTAGATTTTCTTTTTACGGAGGCTAGCTCCAAACAATTTTCCGACTTGTCGAATAATTCTCTTCAAAATAATGAAATGAATAAATTTGCTTACGTCTTGTCTCAAGCTAAAATAAACAACAACGTACAAACAATCAAAAAGAAACAAACAACAAACAAAACACAAAATGCAAAAGACACTAACTCATGCGATAAAAATAAACAAACTAATGAATCAACAAATACATTGCAAACATCATCTCTCCAGAAACACAAGACCCTATCATCGAGGAAACCATAACCATAAACGTGGGAACCCCCCAAAAACCAAGGGAACTACAATTAGGTGCCTCACTGGACGAAGACGAGCGCGCCCAATTTACACAACTCCTAAGCGAATTCAAGGACGTATTCGCATGGTCATACAAGGATATGCCCGGAATCGAACGAAGCATCGCCGAGCACCACATCCCTATCAAACCCGGTTACAAACCAATCAAACAAAAGCTAAGGAGACTACGCCCCGAATGGTCCCTTATGGTAAAGGAAGAAATCGAGAAACAACTACAAGCCGGTTTCATCCAAGTCATCGAATATCCTGAATGGGTCTCAAACATGGTCCCAGTCTTGAAGAAGAACGGCAAAATTCGAGTATGCGTCGACTTTCGCGACTTGAACAAAGCCAGTCCCAAAGATGACTTCCCATTACCCCATGTCGACGTCCTGGTCGACAATACCGCCGACCACGCCCTCCTATCCTTCATGGACGGCTACGCAGGCTATAACCAAATCAAAATGGCTTGCGAGGACATGGCAAAAACGGCCTTCATTACACCGTGGGGCACATACTGCTACACGGTCATGCCTTTCGGCCTAATCAATGCCGGTGCTACGTACCAACGCACCGCCACAACCCTTTTACATGACATGATGCACAAAGAAGTCGAAATCTACGTCGACGACATGATTGTGAAGTCAAAGGAGAGAAGTGGTCATATCACTAACCTCCGCAAGTTCTTCACTCGCCTACGACAATACAAAATGCGCCTGAATCCCCAAAAATGTACTTTTGGAGTTAAATCCGGCAAGCTACAAGGACACGTAGTGAGCCAAAGAGGCATCGAGGTCGACCCCTCGAAAGTCAAAGCAATTCTCGAAATGCAACCCCCGAAGAACCTCAACGAAATTCGAAGTTTCTTGGGCCAAATCCAATACATCTCACGCTTCATTAGCAAACTCACCATGATATGTGAACCAGTTTTCAAGAAACTAAAGAAAACCGACCACGTAGAATGGGACGAACAGTGTCAAAAGGCATTTGACAAGGTCAAAGAATTGCTCGCCAACCCACCGGTTCTACGACCACCCCAAAAGTATTTACCACTATCCTTATACCTTACAACAACCCCCACCGCCATGGGCGCCATGCTTGCTCAAGAGGTCAACGGTGAAGAACACGCAATCTATTACATAAGCAAGAAGTTTCTTGATTACGAAACTCGATACTCACCTGTCGAGAAAAGTTGTTTAGCTTTAGTATGGTCATCCATGACACTCCGTCACTACATGCTAGCACACCAAACGAGGGTCTATTCCATAATGGACCCCGTGAAATACCTTTTCGAGAAACCTATGCTTAACGGACGAATGGCCAGATGGACACTGCTCCTAGCCGAATTCGACCTTAAGTACGTACCCCTCAAAGCAATCAAGGGACGAGCAGTCTCTGATTTCCTAGCCGAAAATGCAATCGTTGAAGAACTAATCATCGACACAACGTCCCTCCCAGACGACGGAATTTACAACATCAACCAAGAGCAATGGGAATTGTACTTCGATGGTTCATCCAACTATCGAGGTTGCGGAGTGGGAATACTTCTCATATCCCCAAATGGCGAACACACACCCTTATCCATCAAACTAGATTTCGACGTAACAAATAACGCCGCAGAATACGAAGCATGCTTGCACGGCCTCCAAGCAGCGCTTGTACTCAACGCCCGCAATGTAAGAGTCTATGGGGACTCCTCTCTCATAATCAACCAAGTATCCGGAACATGGAAGATACTTAATGAAAACCTAGCACTATACCAACGCAAGATACAAGAGCTCATAAACGAATTCTATCACGTAGAATTCATACACCTCCCGCGCGAAGAAAATCAATTCGCCGACGCGTTATCTAAACTCGCGTCACTAATCAACATACCCCCGGGAATGGAAAGACTACCCATTGTCGTGGAACGACGAAGCGAACCAGTATACATCTGTGACATCGAAACTGAGGAAGAACAAGCCGATCCTTGGTACCAAGCAATCATCAATTACAAAACAAACGGTGAATACCCACCAAACATCGACAAACGCGCAAAACGAGCCCTACGCCTATTATCGTCACAGTTTGTGATGGAAATGGGCAAACTACTCAAAAAGACGCCCCAAGGTACACTACTCTTGTGCGTCGACCACAAAAAAGGACAAGAAATCATGTCCCAAGTACACGATGGCGAGTGCGGACCACACATGAACGCACGAGCCATGTGCAAGCAAATCATAAGGCTAGGATGGTATTGGACCACCATGGAAGCCGACTGCACAAAATACGTCAAACACTGCCTCAATTGTCAAATCTTCGCAAACGTACACCACTATACAGTTTAACCTCGCCATGGCCTTTCTCAACTTGGGGAATTGACGTCATCGGCAAAGTTTAACCCGTGGGAGCAGGAGGACACTGCTTCATCCTCGTGGCTATCGACTATTTCACCAAATGGGTCGAAACCGCATCATATCGCAAGCTGGGCACAAAAGAAGTTGCAAAATTCATACAAAACAACATCATTTGTCGCCACGGCATACCCCACGAATTCATAAGCGATCAAGGCACACACTTCCAAGGGGAAGTCGAACCCCTTCTTCTCAAATACAAGATACAACGACATAAATCATCGCCCTATCGACCACAAACCAACGGCGCGGTCGAGGCAGCAAACAAAACAGTCGTATCAATCCTCAAAAAGATGATCGACACCTGCCACGACTGGCCCAACAAAATCCCATTCGCATTATGGGGATATCGCACCACAATCCGCACACCCACGGGTATGACACCTGATAAGGGTTTAGTCGTATCGCCTATATCAAAATAAACCTAAGTGACAACTAACAGCAGATAGTAGCAAGTAGGGATCGAATCCACAGGGAAACGGAGTAGTAATAAGCTAAGTCGGCAATAACAGGTCAATCTCAAGGTATGAAAAGGGTGTGTAGAATAAGCTATAACTAAGCAGGCAATAAAGCAGATGAATATAAATGTATAAGGAGAAAGATTAGGGCGTCGGGTTCATATATGACAACGATTCAGGAACGCAAGTTAATAAGACGGAAGAATTAAACTGTGCAACTTGACTAGGTTTGTAAAACGCTCTCTCGAGTCAATTTCAGCCTTAAGTAGATTTAGCGGGCTCTCGCAACTTACTAAATCCAACTCATCTAACTCGCGTAAGTCTAGTTTTAATTCGGCTTTCGATCTTAAATCAAAACATACTCAGGTTCAATTAAACTCAGATAAAAACGGTGATCAGGCGAAATAATCCTAATTCAATTGACATAAAACACGTAGAAAGAAGTTAAGTGCACAATTTAATCAACCAATTTAATCTCAAAACATGTTCTTAAATCATATGTCACAAATCACCCTAACCCTAATTAGAAATTTAGCTACTCATATTAAAAGGCAAAGCAACATAAGATGAAGAAGACATGGCAAAAGAAAGAATAAAAGTAATTGAAATAAACTTGAAAACTTACGGAGTACCGACGGTTACAATAAGAGCAATCTTGAAATTAAACTAACTTGAGAACTTTAATGTAGAGAAAAGCAAAACTAAGAACTAAGCAATAACCTAAAAATATAAAATAAAGCATAAGTTCTGAAATTCGACCTAAGGCATCTATTTATAGTTTCCAAAATAATAAATCACGAATTAAATCAAAATCGACTGAAAAGTACACCACAGCCGGCCGGCCGGCTGCCGGCCTGGCTGGACCGGCCGGTCCTCATTTCACTTGGGCCGGCTCTTCCTCTTGACTTGGCCCAATCTTGCTTCTTGGGCCTAATTCACTCGTGCCTTAGTCCTTGGTCTTTGGTTTCTCGAGCTCTCGATCGTGCTCGAGATTGGTCTCGTCAGCTTGGTTCTCAAAATGCTCCAATGTCCCGGGTTTTGGCTCAAAACCACCAAAACCTGCAAAATATAAATAAAAGGCAGCAGTATCGAGAAGTATAACAAATAGCTCCTAAAATCATAATAAATACGAATAAATACGAGCTAAATGCGACTGAACCGGGGGCATAAAATGAATATAAATAACGTGTATCAAACTCCCCCAAACCAAACCTTTGCTTGTCCTCAAGCAAATAGCACCGGAGAAAATCAAAGTGACACGAACTAATCACGCTAGTATCTCGAAGCGGACGACCTATGCACATAAACAATACAACCAAAGTCTATTTCACCGAAAATAGAGCACAAGTCTCAACCATTCACGCCACGTTATATTACTAGCCTCTAACGCTTACGCAAAAGTAAAACTAACGACAAATCAATTCAAGCAAGGCCAACCGATCGTACCACTAACCATCATCCAATCTTTCCAAATCATTTCCATTTGCACTTTTTCTTTTTCTTTTTGTTTCTTTATTCTTTTTTCCTTTTCTGCAAATGTGGAGCATCCCTCGTATGTAGTACCGTTTAGCTTGACGTTCACTCGGTAAAAATCGCGCTCGGGTACACATATTTCCTTAAGGGTTACATTATTGCTCATACTCACGGTCGCAACCAAATTCATGGCCACTGTGGTTACTCAACTCAATGAGTCCCCTCCGAGAGCATCGAAGCATTGCTCCAACATATATAAGATCATTCCACGCAAACCACAAACCAACATACCAACATTCCACAAACCATTGCCAAGCTCGAATGTCAAAGTCGAAAGTAAACGAGCGAAAAGCAGAAAGAATTAAGCAGATACAAGTGGGCTAGTGTTAAAGCTCGCAATCTATTAACAGAAAACAAACCAATCGTGCAAGCTAAGGCGATAGAAAGTCGACTCGGAGATACTAAAGATCGAAATAAGTGCACTAATCAATTCACCAAACGTGTCAAAGCAGGACAAAGCAGACCAAAAAGACTCGTATTTTTGTAATTTTTCAAATTTTTCGATTTTTTTTGGGTTTTTTCCATAATAATGCACACAAAAATAAAATAACACAAAAATAAAATGCAAACGCGTAGGTGTTTCCCTCCCCCAAACCAAATCACACATTGCCCTCAATGTGGAAAACAGTAGAACCACACAAGCAGAGGAGGACAGATAAAATACGGGGTAAGGAAAATAAAACGAAAAAGGAGGGTAAAAGGGGTAAAGAGGCTCACATGATAAAGGCGGAGCTCCCCCAAACCGAAGTGAAGCGTGGAGTGGGGCTAAAAATCCCCGTATATGCGTCCAAATCAGTCCAACGTTGAAGTACTTCGGCATAGCACGCAAGAAAACGAAAAACGAAGCAACAGTGTGTGGGGGCCGGTCCAGACCGGCGGCCGGCCGGCCGGCTCCCATGCAATTTTTCGATTTTTTCGCTCTTTTTCTTCTGTTTCAAATTTGACCGGTCGGTCGAGTCTTTGGTCACGGCCGACGGCATGCATACTCGTAGCGTTTTCTTCAAAAATACTAAGGACAAGGTCCAAAAGTACCTGCGCGCTAAAATCAGTCATAAAAACCCTCGTCCTCTCGCGCTCAATAAAAACCAAAAGTCATGAAAATCAAACCAAACAAAGTACAAATGCAAACTAAAGTACAACGTCATCGGGTTGCCTCCCGGAAGCGCTGGTTTATAGTCCCGCACGACTCTTCAAAGCTCCAAAATCATCATTAATACGGAGGCCAAGGTTGTTGGCCATTTGCGACAGCTTCACTCGGCGAAATAGCATCCATTCGCCAAAGCACTTCTCCAACTCGAGGTAGCGTAGCATAGTCATTCATCGTGGGTCCTCGATCTCTAAATGGATCTCCATACCTCCCTTGTGCTCCAGGCGGCTCAACCGTAGGGCCTCCTCCAGCACTAGCGTCATAGAGATCAGCTCCAAGCAACTTCCTCTCCCCCAAACCATCCTTGCAGCTATCCTGTGAAGAACCCGCAAAAAGAGAAGAGACATGCAAACCCTCCAAGGTGTCTCCAGTAGTGTGAGACGGAGGTACAGAGTCAATAGAGCAAACTGACGCGAGACACATGGGTGATCGTGGGGTGTCAGAATGGGTAAACGTGAGCTTTTCACCCCCTACCGTAAAAGCTATCGTCCTATTGCCCACGTCAATAACTGCACCAGCAGTGTGCAGGAAGGGTCTCCCCAAGATGATAGGGATGTGGACATCCTCAGGCATGTCAACTACAACAAAGTCGACAGGGATAAAGAACTTTCCAACCTGGACAGGGACGTCATGTAGGATGCCTAAAGGGCGCTTAACGGAGCGGTCAGCCATCTGCAGGGAAATGCTAGTGGGTTCTAAGGCTGACAAATTCATTTTCTGGTAGAGGGAGTAGGGGAGGACACTCACACTAGCTCCTAGGTCACATAATGCATTACGAACCACAAACCGACCTACAGAGCAAGGAATAGAAAATGTCCCAGGGTCGCTAAGCTTAGGAGGCTTACTACCCTGCAGCCGAGTACTAGCTTCCCCCACAAAGGCCACAGTCGACATGTCATCAATCGTACGCTTACGAGCTAAAACATCTTTCAAAAATTTAGCATACGAGGGGATTTGAGTAACAAGGTCTATAAACGGGACGTTTACCTGGAGGGCTCGAATGACGTCCACGAACTTTTTGAACTTGGCCTCGGGCTCTGCACCGCGTTGACGACCAGGAAATGGCAGCTGTACCTGAACTGGGGGCGTTGGAGCAGCAACTGGAGTACTAGAATCATCACCCAATACATTCTTCCCCGCAGCTACAGGTCCAGCCGGTTGGACGACCGGCTGCCGGTCGACCGGCTGGGGCCTCTTTTCTCTCGGAGCAGCCACGTTTTCTTCATCCTTTTCCCCCCAATGCTTAGAACCATCATAGAACGTACCACTTCTCAAAGTTATAGCACATGCGGTATCGTGGGGTGGATTAGGGGGATTACCTTGGGGCGGCAAGGTGCCCTGTTGACGCGATGCTTGCGAAGTGGCCAATTGAGCAACTTGAGTCTCCAACATTTTAATCGCAGCATCCTTAGCTTAGTCGCTTCTTACGCATTTCTTTGCATCATGATCTCCTGCGACTTGGCCATCTGCATCATCATGGCCTTCAGCTCACTCACACCCGAATCAACAACAGGAGCAGGTTGAACCGGTGGGACATATGTGGGTCTTTGGTAGTTTGGAGGGGTTTGTTGGAAATTTTTGTGCGGGGGTATGTAAGGTTGATTTTGTGGTGGTTGGGTGGTTGGGTTTAGGACATTCTGGTTACGGTAAGACAAGAGTGATCGATCGTAACCAGGTTGGTTTTGGTAGGGCAGGTTTTGGTTGTAGTTTTGATATGCAAAAACCTGCTCTTGGGGCGCAGCATACCCCGTAGTATAACCCATATCGTGCCCTGTGACAGCGTTCACGTGAGCACTAGAAGAACCACCACCTGTCATCATAGAAATTTGCTTGATCGGTAGCAAAGAACTTTGACTCGTTAGCGCAGCAATACTCTCCTTATCACGGTCATCATGCGCGGACCGTGAATTCCCTCGTGGCTTACCAAACTGTGCGGAGTGAACCGCCATCTCCTCTATTAGACCCCAAGCTTTGTCATCATCCGTATTGTTTGCAAAGCGACCCTCAGCAGCTGAATCGAGTATGGCCCGACTCTCCGCATAAAGACCATTGTAGAAGGTCATAATCACCAACCAAGTATTGAGCCCGTGATGAGGACAGTCTCTAATCAGCTTCTTGTACCTGTCCCACGCCTCAGCAAGTGTCTCGTCGAACGTTTGTTTGAAGCCTTGAATTTGACTCCTCATTTGGTTCGTTCGCTCAGGAGGATAGAATTTGGAGTAGAATGCTAGAGCCAACCCACTCCAATCAGTAATACCGGCGTCCTCCTTGTTGAGATCAGTAATCCACTCGCGGGCTCTGTCCTTTAATGAGAACGGGAACAGCATTTCCCGTATTTGCTCTTGCGTAATCCCGGCCTGCTTTATCGTCGAGCAGTAATCAGTGAAAACCTGCATATGACGACCAGGATCTTCGGTAGGATAACCACCGAACTGATTCCGCTCCACCAAATTTAAGAAGGCGGGGCGAATCTCAAAGTTGCCCTGCACCGTAGCGGGCAAAGTGAATCCACTCGGGATGGACTCCGGTGTAGGCACCGAGTGACTCGAAAGTTTAGGCATTGTCACTGGCGGTGGAGTTAACGGAGTACGGGGAGGTGTGTCCTCACAGAGACGATTGCGTTGCACTAGACTCCGCCATGACGCTTCCTCAAAATCAGGATCAAGTAACTTTCTCGCTTCCTTACGTAGTCTGTGAAAAGCTCGCTCAGGTTCAGGCTCAAATGGAACTAAACCTGTAGGTGACCTGTGCATAAACAAAACTACAAGAAAACGATAAGAAACGGCCTCAAGGAACTAAGTTCCTTGAGACAAAGGAGAAAAACCTGCAACAAATACTAACTATAACTAAAACTAACAAAGCCGTTTCCCCGGCAACGGCGCCAAAATTGATAAGGGTTTAGTCGTATCGCCTATATCAAAATAAACCTAAGTGACAACTAACAGCAGATAGTAGCAAGTAGGGATCGAATCCACAGGGAAACGGAGTAGTAATAAGCTAAGTCGGCAATAACAGGTCAATCTCAAGGTATGAAAAGGGTGTGTAGAATAAGCTATAACTAAGCAGGCAATAAAGCAGATGAATATAAATGTATAAGGAGAAAGATTAGGGCGTCGGGTTCATATATGACAACGATTCAGGAACGCAAGTTAATAAGACGGAAGAATTAAACTGTGCAACTTGACTAGGTTTGTAAAACGCTCTCTCGAGTCAATTTCAAATTTTAAGTAGATTTAGCGGGCTCTCGCAACTTACTAAATCCAACTCATCTAACTCGCGTAAGTCTAGTTTTAATTCGGCTTTCGATCTTAAATCAAAACATACTCAGGTTCAATTAAACTCAGATAAAAACGGTGATCAGGCGAAATAATCCTAATTCAATTGACATAAAACACGTAGAAAGAAGTTAAGTGCACAATTTAATCAACCAATTTAATCTCAAAACATGTTCTTAAATCATATGTCACAAATCACCCTAACCCTAATTAGAAATTTAGCTACTCATATTAAAAGGCAAAGCAACATAAGATGAAGAAGACATGGCAAAAGAAAGAATAAAAGTAATTGAAATAAACTTGAAAACTTACGGAGTACCGACGGTTACAATAAGAGCAATCTTGAAATTAAACTAACTTGAGAACTTTAATGTAGAGAAAAGCAAAACTAAGAACTAAGCAATAACCTAAAAATATAAAATAAAGCATAAGTTCAAATTGACCTAAGGCATCTATTTATAGTTTCCAAAATAATAAATCACGAATTAAATCAAAATCGATGAAAAGTACACCACAAATGGCCACGCCGCCGCCTGGCTGGACCGGCCGGTCCTCATTTCACTTGGGCCGGCTCTTCCTCTTGACTTGGCCCAATCTTGCTTCTTGGGCCTAATTCACTCGTGCCTTAGTCCTTGGTCTTTGGTTTCTCGAGCTCTCGATCGTGCTCGAGATTGGTCTCGTCAGCTTGGTTCTCAAAATGCTCCAATGTCCCGGGTTTTGGCTCAAAACCACCAAAACCTGCAAAATATAAATAAAAGGCAGCAGTATCGAGAAGTATAACAAATAGCTCCTAAAATCATAATAAATACGAATAAATACGAGCTAAATGCGACTGAACCGGGGGCATAAAATGAATATAAATAACGTGTATCAACACCCTATTTCCTAACCTACGGGATGGAAGCCGTCCAACTTGTAGAAATCGAGATGCAATCCCTTCGAATTCTCATGGAAACTGACATTCCTGAAGCCGAATGGGCACGCGAACGATATGAACAACTCATCCTTTTAGACGAGAGACGATTACATTCACTAAGTACAGTCCGAATGTACCAATCTCGCCTACAACGCACATACAACAAACGGGTCAAACCACGAAATATCAAAGTGGGGGACCTAGTACTCAAATCCGTCCGAGCACCATTACCAGTCGACCCAAGAGGAAAATTCAAACCCAATTGGGCCGGACCGTACTTGGTTAAGGAAATCCTCCCTGGAGGAGCCGTGAAATTAACTGACCTGGACGGTCAGGACTTCCGACTGCCCACAAATCTTGATCAACTCAAGAAATACTACCCTTAAGCTTAGACAAAATTTGCAATGTATTTCATATAAAAGAAACTCACTCTCGCATGGGTGAACTACGCTCGGTTTGATTCCACGCACTGTGGATACGTAGGCAGCTTTGCAAAGAGCTCAACCGAATCACACGAACTATGACGGTTTGATTTCTGTATTTAAAACACAGATACGTAGGCAGCTTGTCAAAAGCACAACCGAACTTCTTCGCACGCACGCCCAAAGCTTAAAAAGGTCAAGGGCAATGCATCCACAAAATGACACGCCCAAAGCTTAAAAAGGTCGAGGATACAGTCAACACAAAAGCCTAAGTCCAAAGCTTAAAAAGGTCGAGGATTTAAAGACAAAGCAAATCAAACAAACAAGTCCAAAGCTTAAAAAGGTCGAGGATTTAAAGACAAAACAAATCAAACAAACAAGTCCAAAGCTTAAAAAGGTCGAGGATTTGAGACAAAATACGAGTGTTCAAAGCTTAAAAAGGTCGAGAACATTTCGAAACTAAACAAAAGGAAGCAACGAGACAAGACAAAAGCAAACTAATTCTATTTTATTACTTTATTTAGAATTTTTTCACATTTTAGAAATGAGTTAGGAACAAGCCTCCTTAACCCTTTATTCGAATCTAAAAACATGTATTTGAATAGAAGTTTATTTCTAAACAAAACAAAACAAACTAAGCCGTCTTCCGCCGCTTCGGATTAGCCTCTTCATCTTCAAGAGGCCGATCCGCCACAATCTTCGAACTGATAACGGGAATAGGTCTCTCAAAAGCTGGGGGCTCGATCGGATCCTCGTCCTGCTCGACGGGGGGCTCCTCGATCCTTGGTCCTAGACGATCCTTAACAGTCACCTTTGGCCCAAGCCTTTCCCGCGCCGGCCTCGAAGTAGAAGCATCCGCACTAACAATACAAAGATCACCATAGTCCCTCCTTTCGCGCACCACCTCATACGCCAAGGAGGGCCTTGGCCCATTCTTCTCCCTCCTCCTCTGGTTCTCCCGCTCCTGAGGATCATTGGAACGATACCACCACAGATAGAAGTGCGTGACACGAGTAGACTCTACATGGCGGAATCGCCAGGTAACACGATCTGACCACCCTCGGATCCAAGCATCGATCGTTTGGTTGTTTAACACAACAACCCCTCCAACCCGCGTATCCTGCTCCGGGATGGTCTGAGCAAGCCCGATTTGTCTCTTCAAGCGAAGAGGATGAATCCACACCCCACGTTCAAAACCACACAACATTAACCCATGAGCCGCATTCGCCACAGACGGCGCCGTAACCGCCGTAATACCCCACCACGGAACATACCAACGGATACTGCTCTCCTTCACAAACCCCCGGAAGTAGTTGAGTGAACACTCCCGAGGGTTGGCCTATTCCATCTTCCGCAACGTCGTCGCCGCAGCCTTGAAGACACCGTCAAGAGGAAGAGCAGCATAAACACTTAGCCTCTCCATAAGCCAAATGTTGAGAATCCCAGCACAACCGCGGTACGAGCTCAGACAATTAGCACAACGGTCGTCTAAGCCCAGTATAGTCTCTGCTAGGATTAACGCAGAAGGATCATGTCCTCGCTCCATCACTTCGACGACGCGAGCATACCTCGCGTTCCCGAACACCCCATCTGGCATGGACCCCGCAAAAGCATAACGGTGAACCAAACAAAAAGCAAGGGCCCTCCGCCTAGAACGGTCTGAAATGCTAGTGTCTACCTTATTCATGTACCGTTGACACAAGAGATGCATGTTCACCTTACCTCCCTCAAACAAACCCGTAGCGTGAGCATTCGTCATCCCAAGGAAGCTTCGCAACATCCCGTTAAAGCAAAGCTCATGCCTCACAACCACAGGAGTAGTCCGTTTCGACCACCCAGCAATGGCCGCGAACTCCTCCATCAAAGGACACACCTCTCCCCCGGGAAACCTAAACACATGCAAGCTAGGATCCCAATAATCCAAGCACGAATCCAGGAAGTCTAGATCGACTTTCATTTGGCGAAAGCCAATAAAAACACCCGCACCATCATCATACACCGCATTCTTCATCGCCGGACTTAACGAGGAAGTCCACCTCTTCAAGAGAGCATCAAAATGCTCAACCATTTTTTTAGAACACAAAAACTTTTGTAAATATACCTAATATATTTATAAGAGCAAAAACATGTAATAAAAGGAAAAAAGAAGTGATAGTGAATGAAGATTATGGCACGCACCCCCTCTCCTTATATAAGAAAATCATATCCGAAATATGGAAATACAGCGTTAACAGCCACGCCACCAAACCACATAGCCTTATGCGGTTTGGACCCCAAACCGCATAAGCCTATGCGGTTTGCACCCAAAACCGCATAGGGCTATGCGGTTTCAGGGGCTGGTTTTCTCATAACTTTCCTAATTTCGTCTTTCCTAAATACTACAACCTACACTAGGCTACGACATTCCTCTGTTGTTCCCCATGCAACAACATTACATTTCGTTTTAGCAAATACGATTCCTACCACGAGTCAAAGCAAAGCATTTTCAACATTCATTCAAGCTCATTTCGCTTTTAAAATGAACTTTTCGCAAAACATTTTCACAAACTAATTCAACATCAAAGCATCCCACTCGGGAATCATTCGTTTTTCAAACAACGCTTACTAAGCAGGTTTACGACTAACGATCAAGTTCAAGGTGCAAGCTACAACGACATGTAAACATAAAGGTTCATACAATCTTTATTACACAAAGTTCAATCATGATGACGACGACGATACTCGTCAAACTCACGTCGAATCTGAGCCGTCTCGGCACGACTCTGACACAACTGCGCTGCCTGCTCGGCCCAAGCCATCCTCCACCTGTTAGCTGTCCTCCACAACTTCTTGTGCACCTCCTTAGCCACCTCAACACATGACACACGTTACATTTTTCTCCATTTTGCCTTAATTTCACTCAAATTAAGCCAAACTTAGGGGGGAAATTTCAAAACAAAACGCATTTTCTCCATTTTGCCTTAATTTCACTCAAATTAAGCCAAACTTAGGGGGAAATTTCAAAAAACAAACGCAGTCAACCCCACTTTGCCTTAATTTCACCCAAATTAAGACAAACTGGAGGGGGTAACCACAAAAACACGCATCTCACTAGTTTGATCATCACTATATCCTATACCTCGATCAAACTGGGGGCTCACACATATACAAAGACGAGGATACATACCTTCTTCACCTTGCCGCTCCAGCTGTCCATCCCCGCGTCAGTAGTCACCGGCAAGTACGTCGGCAACGCAAAAGTACGACGGACGCCCGAGTCATCCCACTCAACGGTAGTAGGAAAGTCACTAGGCTGCTCCGCCATCTCAGGATCAAACAGCTACAAAACAAACATAAAACGCACACGTCAGGGAAATTTTACGCAAAAATTACCCCACGCACCCGTCAGGGAAATTTTTCGCAAACATACCTCAATCGGCCCACAAGCAAGCCGAGACTGAGCGAACTGCCCGTAGTCTTCCCCAGGACAAAGAAGACTCCCCGACTGTCCCTCTCCATACAGCGTTACGCGATCCTGCGCAGAAACTCCCCTCTCAAAAAGGACTCTCGGCGGGTCCTTAGGCACTACCGGAGCCGGCCACCCTGCCTGGTAAACTAGACGCTCTCCAAGATACCAAACCGGTCCGTACGGTGTCGCCAAGTACAGACGCTGGGTATCACGCAATGCAAACCGCGCCCCAATGCCCTCAGGAATACCCGTGTACTGGCTCCACGGGAATGGCACGAACTACAACAACGACAAACATCCATAAATACAATCATTTTAAGTACACTCTATTTAAAATGGTTCAAACACAAACCTGGTTAAACTCCATAAGGTTCAGATGCACCCGAACCTCATCGTACGACCAGTCGAAGGCCGCACGGTTACACGTGCCCCATGTACGAACCGCCGGATACACCTTCGCGATCGTCACGGCATGCGGAGGCAGCAGAAAGGGGAAATGACTAAAAATCCACGACTGCACATACAAAAACAAGTCAACAAAATCAAGCAAAAAAAGTCAACAAAATCAAGCAAGACAAAGGCAACAAAATCAAATAATAATAAACCCAACACAAAAGCAATACATACCTCCATCACAAATCAGGGCGAGACTAAGGACAGTCTCGATCCTCGTTGCATGACCCGCGGCCTCACCGCGTCCATGCAAAAACGAATGCACAAACCCAAGGACGGCGACACCCAGTCAAACGTCCTAATCGCACCCAAGTCTAGGAGATGCATAAGGACCGACGTCGTCGCCCGCTCACCCTTATCGCCGAAATACACGACACTAACAAACGAGCATTCTGCTCGTCGCTCTAGTCGGAGGGGCCTCGCTCGGTCTTCCCCTCGAAATACTCCAAGATGAAGCTCGTCTTGATGATGTAGGGTGGTTTACCCTCATACTCTACCTCCAAACCACCGCCAATCGCGGTAGTTACCACCTCGTCCTCAATGGACGGCGCAAATCCAAAGCTCATGTCACGGTCCCCGAACGGCAGCTCCGTCATGACCGCATACCCTGACAAAGTAATACCGGCCTCGAAGCCGGGCATGTGAAACGTCGTGGTGGTGTCCCAGTACCTGTCAAGAAAAGCACGAATCAACATGAGGTTCGCCGTCAACCTCGACCTCGCAATCGTCCTCCAGTCCTCGACCAAGGGACCAAAAGCACTACGCAACACCCAAGTCTGCGCGCCCTGCGAAAGCTTCTCCTCAAAAACACACATCTCGGACGAGACGCCCGAGAAAGTCCTCATCGGACCCTTGGGCCAGCCCATCGTCGCCCGATAGGAAACATGTCTCTCCGGGGCCAACAGAAGGTCGTGGCCATCCCAGCCTTTGGCGAACGCCCTGTTCGCACGCGACTTTCGCGGCCAAGAGCTACTCGCCCTAGGCGCAGCCTCCTCGGCCTCCTCGGCCTCCTCCTCAACATCCATCGTAGCTTCTAGCTCGTCCACTAGATCTAGAGCAGCCTCCTCATCCTCCTCCTCATACCTAGGGTTATGCGTCGCACGGCCCCTGCCTCGTGACTGGCCACGCCTCGTGGGCAAGTCACGAGGGTCAGCCTCCCTCTCACTATATGAACGCCTCATACGACTACTCGAACTGGGGGCTCCCTCAGTCCTCGAGCCCGTACTCTTACGAGCTTTCGACCTCGTAACACGACCAGAACCTTCTCCTGCAACAAAACACGACCAATACAAACAACAATAAAGCATGCGAGCATACAAACTTGGCATACATTATACATATACGCAAATAATACGCAAATAATACATATACATACACATAATACGCACGACAGAGCACTTTTTTGGCCTAGTTCATAATTAAGCTAAAAACCGTTCTCTACATATCAAAATCCTAACTTTATGGTTTCTATACGCCATAATAGCCCCCAACAACAACCCATTACAAGCAATTGCATTTTGGTCACCCCGATCAAAAACCCCCAATTTACAAAGAACACTCATGTTCAATCACGAAGAATCGTCGAATTGAACGCCTTAACTCGACATTTTCGCAAAATTGAAGATATAGACATGCTATACACACTATGGGCATCCTACACCGAAGTTTAATTGAAATTCCGGGTCGGAAAATCCGGGTTCGTTTTCGGGTCGGAAACCTAATTTGGACGTTTTTCACATAAAGACGGTCTAAATCACAATCAATTCACACATACATGCTAGCATGGCATAATGCAACACAATGACGTCAACTTCAAGCATTCAAACGGCGAATTTCAAGCAAAACTCGGGTTTTCATTCAAAACCCGTCTTTTCAACATTTCTAGCAAAAACTAGCTAATTACAACAACAAATAACGTAAAAGCAAGTTAAAATGGAGCATTACCTGGTTCCATAGCAAGGCAACGCAACGAAAATGAGCAAAAACGGTTGAGAAATCGAAATGTGGTGTTTTTAGAGCTAGAAAACCGAAAATGAGTTATGAGGCAAGTACACGACATGTTCGTGCTTTATACAGCACTCCCAGCCATAGGGGGAAACCGCATAGGCTTATGCGGTTTGCACCCCAAACCGCATAAGCTTATGCGGTTTCTGCCCCTGGTTTTTCTTCGGTTTTTCTCGTTTTACGCCTACTTTTGAATTCCTAATTCATCTTGGCCCTAATACAACTCCAAGTATGTCCCGTGCTCGGGTTAAGGCGTCACCTACAGTCCGCCATACGCGTATATTAAGCATTTAATGTACGGCACAGAAGCAGAAGCACGAACGCTCTTCACGAGCATTTACATCATGTTCTCCCCTACGGAAGGCAATCACATGCAATGACGACTACATAAGCACTCCTCGGCGAGCTCAAGCATAGACACTCTGCAACATACCCAACTACAAGCATCTCACCCTACATAGACACTCCTCGGCGAGTTCAAGCACAAGTACCTTACAAAACACATTCACATCCAAGCTTTGCAACCCTTACACATACGCTCCTAGGCAAGATAGACATTTCCACATCCCATGCACTCTTACCCAATCACCTTGCACCCTTGCACATGCGCTCTCTCGCGAGACCACGCACTACATAAAGACATTACAAGCAGCAGCACTAGACATACGACGACACCACGCATATACAACGGCATTACACGACAACGCAGCAAGCATAACGAAGGCATCCAGCAGGCCGGCAGGCCCTTACAGCATGCACGGACCGCCAAGTCCTTAAAATGCGCACGCCCCTCCCCGTTTAGCCCGGTTCGAAGTCCTCGTCTCACCCATGGACACATGCTTCGTTCCGCTAACTATATCGAGACTGTAATGGTCCTGATATGGTCGTGGAGTTTGACTAACACTCTAGTCCGAGCTCAGTCAAACTGGGGGCTCTGTGGATACCCATATCCGTACCCTCCTAAACAAAACCCTGTGATGTAACACGGACTTTTATTACGCATGCTTTAACGTTGACTTAAACGGTTCTAACTATGTTGAATTCATTTTGAGTCGTTTTGAAATGTTAAAATGATTTAGGTCACTTCACATCGCACATAAATAAATGTTCATTTTGTCCATTTGGAGTCTAGCTAGGTCCTCGTCCTGCTTCATTTGGCATGAGCTTCGCATTTGCACTACAATTAGCCCTTTTACATTAACAAGGTCTAATTCAGCATACCTAAAATTCCTAAATTTAGGCCCGGTGGCTAGATCTTCCATTTAGCCTCCTCTTACACAAAATACAACCTCACGTCTTACCTTATTTCACAAAATCTATGCAAATACACCTTTTTCATTTTTTCGGGTCTCGGGCCCAAAACCGAGCCCAAGCCCAGCCTTTGGCCCGCACTCCAAAGCCCTGAACATCACAAATATCTCAGAAATATCCCAGGTGTTTTCTTGACGTGCAAGGTTAAGATTATACCGTATGTTTTAGAGATATAATCAAACCGAAACTATGAAACTAGAGGAAAAGCCACCCCTTCAAACCGCATAGCCTTATGAGGTTTGGGGTGGCAACCGCATAAGCTTATGCGGTTTCCCTGGGCAACCGCATAAGCCTATGCGGTTTCCTGGCTTGTTTTTATCCCCGGATTTCCTAATTTCTCCGAGGTTTTGAGTATATATACACCCTTATACCTGAGCTCGAAAAACACAATTTACACCTATCTTTCACAGCAAATGATAGGCTTAGTCGCGTCACCTAATCAAAAGTAAATCCGAACAAACTCTAACGGGTAGCAAGGGTAAGTCGGGTATCGTATCCGCAGGGAGAAGGTTGCAATGTTGGTTATTTTGTATGATTCTAGTCTCGGTTCGAGTGGTTGTGGTTACTAGAGCTATAACGAAAGAGTAAAGGGTTTAAACTAGAAGAGAAAGGTCTAGGGATTCAGGTTAGGCACGGGGTAAGCTAGGTCAAAGGATGGTGATCGGAATGAGTAGGAAATCGTTCTCGCTAAGGGTAAAGCTAGGCCTCTCGGTCTTAAACTTCCTTTAGGTCTCAAATGCGGGCTCTCGCAACTTACAAGTGAGGGTCCTAATGATTGGTCTCGTACCCTACCTTAAACTAGGCTTTCGGTCTTAAGTTTAAGGGTGGAAAACGCTTGCTAAACCTTGGCCAAGGGATCAACAAACACAATCAAACACAAGACAATCAAAACGAGCGCGAAAACCTAACTCAAAGGATCATCAAAAACAACCTAAGCATGCACCCATGATTCGCCCTTCCTCCCTAGATAAGAAACTACTCACTCATGATAAATTTAACAACAGAAGGAAAGGAGAAGAATGAAAACATGATCAAGGATGATATATATTAAAATGATAAACAAAAGAGGGAAGAAGAATACAATACCAAATCAGAATTTGCAAGAGAAATCAAAGGACAAAGACAACAATACCAAATAGATGATCGAAACCAAAGTAAACCGAGTCGGGAATTCAAAATACAAGAAGGAAAAATGATCAAACCCTAAGTTTTTGATTGAAAGTACTTTAAAGTGTCCTAAGAATGCTCAGAAAAATTCGTGCCAAAATATAATGATTTGCTCCTTCAAATAGACGATCTATTTTAAGCCAACGAAGAGTCACAACCCGTCCCTGACCTCCGGGACAGGTGTCCCGTCCGGGACCACCAAGTAGCTTCATCCCAAGAGCACGGGAAGCTCATCCCGGATGATTCAGTTTTGCACCTCTTGTTGCCACTTCTTTGCCTTAGCTTATTTTCACTCCAAAGTCGTCCCAAGGTGTAGGGACAAGGCCTAGGTCATCCCAAGGCATAGGGACGAGTTCCAAAATGATATTAAGAGCTTCAACGAGGTCCCGGAACACCTTCAAACGCTATAACGAGGCTCGTGCGCAAGCGAAACGCAACGAAACCAACTCGAAACATCACGAAACTTTACGAAACTTCACGAAACCTCCCGAATAGCATCCTAACCTCCAAATATGCGCTTTTACCTGCAATATAGACACAAAAACGCAGCAGGGCCAAAACGGAGAGAAATAGGAAGCGAAACGCATGTAAAAGCACGGGAATCGCAAAGTAAAGCTCGTGAACAAGGGGCTATATATAAGTAAATATATGAGAAATCAAACTCCCCCAAACCGAACCGTTGCTTGTCCTCAAGCAACCAAGCATAACAGAAAATAGAGGACAAAGCGAGCAAAAGAAAACTTCCCCGAACAACACCAAACCGCAAGCAGCTCAAGCGAATGGCAATCGATCCCGAAGCAACATGGGACGTAGGAAATAGCTAGCTAACGGAGGAGAATTACAAGACGGCGCAGAATGAATTGCATGGCCTAAACAAAGGCTCTCTAGCAATCAAATCACGGACCTCTCGCGGTTTCCACTCTAGCACAAATGATGAACAAGGTGATATATGTGATGACACTCACCTACTCGACTTGTGGAAGCACGCCCGCAATCTAATGTGGACCAAATCTCGTATTCCCGTACACAAATAATGTCACAAAAACGAACCAAACATGAGGGCTTACATAGGAAATGAGGGTGTAAAGGCCAAAGAGAGGATAAGGGTGATAAGGTGGAACAAATGATTATGGAATCGTGGAGCTAAGCCACTAGAAACCACTCGTACTACTCAAGTGCTCGTCCAACCAACAAAGAGCCCAACTCTCATGAAAAATGGACCAAAAGCAGCATATCGGTCTCCTTTACACATCATCGCAACATAGCAACAAATTTCAAGTGCTCACTCATGTAACAACAACAACTCTTTCATTTTTGTGCACACATTTTTCTTTTCTTATATTTTTTTTGTGTTGTGTTTTTTTCTGATTTTTGTATGTTTTTTTTTTCTTGAGCAAAAGAGCACACTCACAAGTTGCGGAAAACCTCATAAAAGGTCGGGGAAACAGCAATCCCGACTCATATTCACCAACACTCTCCAAGCCAACGGCATCAGCAAGTCGTAGCATGATCAAAACCCGAAGGACAAGCACAAGAGTAAGCAAAAGCGGTAACTAGCTAGGCTAGGGTAGGCTATTTGGCAATGTAGCTAGCAAACTCAAGTGGAAAAGGGGGTGAAGGATCATGTATGAGAGGATAAAAGCGATATAAGAACAAGGTGAATAAAATGCAATCAACTAAAGCCTCATATGCGAAAACAAGTGACAAAATCGCGGGGAACACGGGATAGGAGCCACACTTATGCGCGTTAATATTACGCACCCCACGATGAGAACTACTCACAATCAAAGCACGGGGACCGGGATAGATGAACCGGCCGCAGGAGGCTAAAAACCTCACAATAAAAGTAGCAATAGTCCGCGAATGATAAAGCCAACAAAGTAAAAGCACATGCCATCATCTACAAGCGTCTCAACATCCCCGTAGCGCTAAACCAACAACATAAATCATGCCAAAGCAAAAAGCATACAAGGGAAGGGATGTCGGGAAAGAATAGGATCTAAACAAGCTCGCAAACAACGATTCGTGATACGTATTTTTGGTATTTTTTGTGGAATTTTCTGATTTTTTTGTAATTTTCTGGATTTTCAGATTTTTTTGGATTTTGTGATTTTTTGTGAAAAATGAAAAACGAAAAAAAAATGCAAAAATAAAGCAAAGCGGAAAGCAAGGCGTTTCTCCCCCCAAACCAAACAACACATTGTCCCCAATGTGTCCTACAGCACATCAACCAGAGACCTTAAAAATAAGGGAGAAAAACACGCAAAAGTCGCAAAAGAACAAAGTACATACATGATATATACAATGAAAAACGCCCCCCCAAACCGGTTTCAAACGGGGGGCTCAGCAGAGGGTACTTAGAAGTACCACCATCCATGAGTCTTGTCGTAGACGAACCCGGTTCCATCATCTTAATCATCATCATCTGCTCCTCCATCAACAGTAACAGCTCCAACTGGTTGGCTTGCAGCAAAGCCAACTCCAACGCCACTCAACGCGTCCTTGAACGCATCCTGTCCAGCTCCCGTACCTCCGAGGTCACCTGCCAACACATCACAACAAAGCACGGCCTCAAGAGGGTCTCTCTCGAGGACCTGCGGTAAGTACTCGTCAATACATTCATCAATAATATCAACAGAAAAGACCGACTCCTCTAACATGGGACGCTTCAAAGCATTTGACAAGTTAAAAGTGATTTTATCACCTCCAACATCCAATGTCAACTTGCCGTTCTTGACGTCTATAATTGCACCAGCAGTGTGTAGGAAATGCCGACCCAAGATGATAGGAATTTGGGAGTCCTCGGCCATGTCAAGAACGACAAAGTCGACAGGGATGAAAAATTTACCGACCTTGACGGGAACGTCCTCCAAAACACCTAGAGGGCGTTTGACAGAATGATAAGGTATAAGTCGTATCGCCTATATCAAAATAAACCTAAATGACAACTAACAGCAGATAGCAGCAAGTAGGGATCGAATCCACAGGGAAACGGAGTAGTTCTAAGCTAAAGTCGGCAGAACAGGTCAATCTCCAGAGTGTGAAAAAGGTGTTTAGTATAAGCTATAACTAAAGCGCATAATAAAGCAGATAAATAAGATATAATAAGGGAGAGATTAGGGCATCGGGTTCATATATGACAATGATTCAGGAACGCAAGTTCATAAGACGGAAGAGATAAACTGTGCAAATGACTAGGTTTGTAAAACGCTCTCTCGAGTCAATTTTAGCCTTAAGCAAATTTAGCGGGCTCTCGCAACTTACTAAATTCAACTCATCTAACTCGCGTAAGTCTAGTTTTAACTCGGCTTTCGATCTTAAATTAAAACATACTCAGGTTCAATTAAACTCAGATAAAACGGTGATCAGGCGAAATAATCCTAATTCAATTGATATAAAACGCGTAGAGAGAAATCAACTTGCACAATTTATTCAACCAATTTAATCTCAAAACATGTTCCTAAATCATATGTCACAAATCACCCTAAACCCTAATAAGGAGATTAGCTACTCATAATTAAAGGCAAGGCAAAACAATATAAAAAAGACATAGCAAAAGGATGAATAAAAGCAATTGAAATAAACCTGAAAACTTACGGAGTACCGATGGTTACAATTGAATCCAACTTGAAATAAAACTAAAACTAAGAGTTTTTAAGGAGAGAAAATAAAACTAAGCAGTAAACTAAACTAGGAAAATAAAGCATAATCCTAAGAATCTCGACCTAAGTCTTATATATAGGTTCCAACTTATTAAAACTCGAAATAAATCAAAAACCGGGAAAATTTGTACTCGGTAGTACGGCCGGCCTGCTCAATGGCCTGACCCACTTCTGGGCCGGCTCTCCTTCTTCTTCCAATCTTAGCCCAAGTCTCCTTCTTGGGCTTGGCTTATTCGAATCCTTTAGCTCTTGGGCCAATTAGCTCGTGGCCCTTAGTCTTCCTTTGATCTCTTGGCTCGTGTCTCGAGCTCTCATGCGTGCTCGAGCTTGGTCTTTTCGGCTCAGTTCTCGTATTTGCCCCAATGTCCCGGGTTTTGGCTCAAAACCACCAAAACCTGCAAAATGTAAATGAAATGCAGCAGTAACGAGAAACATAACATATAGCTCCTAAAGTCATAGTAAATACGAATAAATACGAGCTAAATGTGACTGAACCGGGGGCATAAAATGAATATAAATAGAGTGTATCACAGAACGATCCGCCATTTGGAGCGTGATGTTAGTTACTTTCAAGGGTCCCATGTTAAGCTTCTCGCATACCGAGTACGGCATGACGCTCACGCTTGCACCTAGATCACACAAAGCATTATCAATAAAAGTAGTACCAATGGTGCAAGGGATAGAGAAGCTACCCGGATCTTTCAATTTAGGAGGAGACCTATTTTGTTAAAGTGCACTACATTCCGCAGTGAAAGCCACGGTCTCGACCTCATTGAAAGATCGTTTACGAGTAAGGATATCTTTTAAAAACTTAGCATAAGCCGGAACTTGCGTGACATGCTCGGTGAAGGGAACCGTTACCTTGAGGTCCTTGACAACCTCCATAAACTTACCAAACTGTGAGTCAAGCTTAGATTTTACCACTCGGCTCGGAAATGGCAATTTGATTTGAATTGGCGGCTCGACCGGCTTAGCTGTCGCTTGCACTTTCTCCACGGTTCCACCTCCACCATTCTCGGCCCCCTCCTTTCTCACGTGGGACCCTCCTAGCTCGGCTCCTCCCTTGCTCACGTGGCCACCACCTGCACTCACATCATTCACAACATTCAAATCGTTAGTGGAAACATTAGGATTTACCTTGCTTACCTTTACGGGAGGTACATCAACATTGGGCATAGGCGACCCATCGTAGCTTGTTCCACTTCTTAAGGAGATGGCGTTGGCGGTCTCATGAGGTTGCTTGGGCTGAGACGGAAGCGCTCCGGGTGCCCTCGTGTTGCTAGACGACGCTAATTGAGCCAATTGGGTATCCATGGCTTTGTTGTGAGCAACCAAAGATTGAATGGTAGCGTCTTTAGCTTGTGCCTCCTTCTCCATCTTGGCCATCATGGCCTCCTGATTCTTTTGCATGGCAAACATCATGGCTTTCATCTCGGCCATGGGATCGGAGACGGAAGGAGGAGCAACCGGTGGTTGATATTGTGGTCTAACAAAACCGGGTGGATTGTAGGGGCGAGGAGCATTATATGAGCTGAAATTTTGTTGTGGGCTGTTTTGAGGTTGTTGTTGTTGTGGATTAAGGACATTTTGGCTTTTGTAGGAAAGGTTTCGATGATTCCTATAGCCTTCTTTGTAAAAGTTCGAGTATGGGTTGTTTTGTTGAGATTGAAAGGCATGGACATGGTGTACATTAGATTGAGAGTTCATACCTCGGCATTCCATGGAAGTGTGACCGGATGCTCCACAAGAATCACATAGAGGATCATAAGTAGTGTGCATAGCGGCTACCGATTGTCCTCTAGCTTGGGAGGAACTAGCTTGCATTTGACTCATCATCATCGCGGTCATGGCATCCACCTTCGCCGTAAGCAAGGCCACCGCGTCAACGTCATGTTTACCTCCACTCCTAGGAACGTTCCTAGCATTGCTATATTGAGCATCGTGAATAGCCATAGCTTCAATGGTATCAAAAGCCTCCTCAACATCTATGTTATCAAAGCGTCCACTCGCGGCCGAGTCAAGCACTTGGCGAGACTCATTGTACAATCCATTGTAGAACTGCATAACTAAGAACCATTTGTCGAGGCCATGATGAGGACATTGGCGTTGAAGCTCCTTGTAGCGTTCCCATGCATCAAATAAGCTCTCATCTCCTCTTTGACGGAAGCTAGTTAGTTGGCTCCTAAGCATTATCGTCTTCTCCGGTGGGAAGTATTTTTGATAGAAGGCCAATGCAAGAGTGCTCCAATCGGTCACACCATGAGCAACCCGATTCAAAGAATTGAGCCATAGCTTTGCTTTGTCCCTAAGTGAGAACGGGAAAAGCATTTCGCGGATTTGGTCTTGCGTGACTCCGGCTTGCTTGATCATTGAGCAATAATCACAAAAATTCTGGACATGGAGGTTAGGATCCTCCCCGGGGCATCCCCCAAACTGATTACGCTCGATGAGGCTAATAAAGGCCGGCTTTATCTCGAAATTGTTGGCCGCAATAGCCGGCATAGCATTGCCGGTTGGAATTTGATCCGCAGAGGGCTTTGAGTGATCCGAGAGCTTCACCATGATTCGTGGTTGAGGTTCGGGTTCCGGTTCTATGTGAGCTTCCACGGTGGATTGAGCTTCAAGTTGCTTGAGTAGACTCTTGCACGCAAGGAAAGTACGCTCCGGTTCCGAATCAAACTGAATGTCCTTATTGGCTTGAGACGTACGTGTTTTCCTGACCATACACAACACTAGTGGCAACGATGAGAAGCGGCCTCAAGGAATTGAGATTCCTTGAGACAAAAGTAACAATAAGACAAGAACCAAATAATCAACAAAAGCAAAAGCCGTCTCCCCGGCAACGGCGCCAAAATTTGATAGGCTTAGTCGCGTCACCTAATCAAAAGTAAATCCGAACAAACTCTAACGGGTAGCAAGGGTAAGTCGGGTATCGTATCCGCAGGGAGAAGGTTGCAATGTTGGTTATTTTGTATGATTCTAGTCTCGGTTCGAGTGGTTGTGGTTACTAGAGCTATAGCGAAAGAGTAAAGGGTTTAAACTAGAAGAGAAAGGTCTAGGGAATCGGGTTAGGCACGGGGTAAGCTAGGTCAAAGGATGGTGATCGGAATGAGTAGGAAATCGTTCTCGCTAAGGGTAAAGCTAGCCCTCTCGGTCTTAAGCTTCCATTAGGTCTCAAATGCGGGCTCTCGCAACTTACAAGTGAGGGTCCTAATGATTGGTCTCGTACCCTACCTTAAACTAGGCTTTCGGTCTTAAGTTTAAGGGTGAAAAACGCTTGCTAAACCTTGGCCAAGGGATCAACAAACACAATCAAACACAAGACAATCAAAACGAGCTCGAAAACCTAACTCAAAGGATCATCAAAAACAACCTAAGCATGCACCCATGATTCGCCCTTCCTCCCTAGATAAGAAACTACTCACTCATGATAAATTTAACAACAGAAGCAAAGGAGAAGAATGAAAACATGATCAAGGATGATATATATTGAAATGATAAAAAAAAGAGAGAAGAAGAATACAATACCAAATCAGAATTTGCAAGAGAAATCAAAGAACAAAGACAACAATACCAAATAGATGATCGAAACCAAAGTAATCCGAGTCGGGAATTCAAAATACAAGAAGGAAAAATGATCAAACCCTAAGTTTTTGATTGAAAGTACTTTAAAGTGTCCTAAGAATGCTCAGAAAAATTCGTGCCAAAATATAATGATTTGCTCCTTCGAATAGACGATCTACTTTAAGCCAACGAAGAGTCACAACAGTCACGACCTCGGGACAGGTGTCCCGTCCGGGACCACCATGTAGCTTCATCCCAAGAGCACGGGAAGCTCATCCCGGATGATTCAGTTTTGCACCTCTTTTTGCCACTTCTTTGCCTTAGCTTATTTTCACTCCAAAGTCGTCCCAAGGTGTAGGGACAAGGCCTAGGTCGTCCCAAGCCATAGGGACGAGTTCCAAAATGATATTAAGAGCTTCAAATTCAGTCCCGAGGTCCCGGAACACCTTCAAACGCTAAAACGAGGCTCATGCGCAAGCGAAACGCAACGAAACCAACTCGAAACATCACGAAACTTTACGAAACTTCACGAAACCTCCCGAATATCATCCTAACCTCCAAATATGCGCTTTTACCTGCAATATAGACACAAAAACGCAGCAGGGCCAAAACGGAGAGAAATAGGAGCCGAAATGCATATAAAAGTACGAGAATCGCAATGTAAAGCTCGTGAGCAAAGGGCTATATATAAGTAAATATATGAGACATCAAACTCCCCCAAACCGAACCGTTGCTTGTCCTCAAGCAACCAAGCATAACAGAAAATAGAGGACAAAGCGAGCAAAAGAAAACTTCCCCGAACAACACCAAACCATGGCGGCTCAGCGAATGGCAATCGATCCCGAAGCAACATGGGACGTAGGAAATAGCTAGCTAACGGAGGAGAATTACAAGACGGCGCAGAATGAATTGCATGGCCTAAACAAAGGCTCTCTAGCAATCAAATCACGGACCTCTCGCGGTTTCCACTCTAGCACAAATGATGAACAAGATGATATATGTGATGACACTCACCTACTCGACTTGTGGAAGCACGCCCGCAATCTAATGTGGACCAAATCTCGTATTCCCGTACACAAATAATGTCACAAAAACGAACCAAACATGACGGCTTACATAGAAAATGAGGGTGTAAAGGCCAAAGAGAGGATAAGGGTGATAAGGTGGAACAAATGATTATGGAATCGTGGAGCTAAGCCACTAGAAACCACTCGTACTACTCAAGTGCTCGTCCAACCAACAAAGAGCCCAACTCTCATGAAAAATGGACCAAAAGCAGCATATCGGTCTCCTTTACACATCATCGCAACATAGCAACAAATTTCAAGTGCTCACTCATGTAACAACAACAACTCTTTCATTTTTGTGCACACATTTTTCTTTTCTTATATTTTTTTTGTGTTGTGTTTTTTTCTGATTTTTGTATGTTTTTTTTTCTTGAGCAAAAGAGCACACTCACAAGTTGCGGAAAACCTCATAAAAGGTCGGGGAAACAGCAATCCCGACTCATATTCACCAACACTCTCCAAGCCAACGACATCAGCAAGTCGTAGCATGATCAAAACCCGAAGGACAAGCACAAGAGTAAGCAAAAGCGGTAACTAGGTAGGCTAGGGTAGGCTATTTGGCAATGTAGCTAGCAAACTCAAGTGGAAAAGGGGGTGAAGGATCATGTATGAGAGGATAAAAGCGATATAAGAACAAGGTGAATAAAATGCAATCAACTAAAGCCTCATATGCGAAAACAAGTGACAAAATCGCGGGGAACACGGGATAGGAGCCACACTTATGCGCGTTAATATTACGCACCCCACGAGGAGAACTACTCACAATCAAAGCACGGGGACCGGGATAGATGAACCGGCCGCAGGAGGCTAAAAACCTCACAATAAAAGTAGCAATAGTCCGCGAATGATAAAGCCAACAAAGTAAAAGCACATGCCATCATCTACAAGCGTCTCAACATCCCCGTAGCGCTAAACCAACAACATAAATCATGCCAAAGCAAAAAGCATACAAGGGAAGGGATGTCGGGAAAGAATAGGATCTAAACAAGCTCGCAAACAACGATTCGTGATACGTATTTTTGGTATTTTTTGTGGAATTTTCTGATTTTTTTGTAATTTTCTGGATTTTCAGATTTTTTTGGATTTTGTGATTTTTTGTGAAAAATGAAAAACGAAAAAAAAAAAATGCAAAAAAAAAGCAAAGCGGAAAGCAAGGCGTTTCTCCCCCAAAACCAAACAACACATTGTCCCCAATGTGTCCTACAGCACATCAACCAGAGACCTTAAAAATAAGGGAGAAAAACACGCAAAAGTCGCAAAAGAACAAAGTACATACATGATATATACAATGAAAAACGCCCCCCCAAACCGGTTTCAAACGGGGGCTCAGCAGAGGGTACTTAGAAGTACCACCATCCGTGAGTCTCGTCGTAGACGAACCCGGTTCCATCATCTTCATCATCATCATCTGCTCCTCCATCAACAGTAACAGCTCCAACTGGTTGGCTTGCAGCAAAGCCAACTCCAACGCCACTCAACGCGTCCTTGAACGCATCCTGTCCAGCTCCCGTACCTCCGAGGTCACCTGCCAACACATCACAACAAAGCACGGCCTCAAGAGGGTCTCTCTCGAGGACTTGCGGTAAGTACCCGTCAATACATTCATCAATAATATTAACAGAAAAGACCGACTCCTCTAACATGGGACGCTTCAAAGCATTTGACAAGTTAAAAGTGATTTTATCACCTCCAACATCCAATGTCAACTTGCCGTTCTTGACGTCTATAATTGCACGGCGATTAATGCGCAGGAAATGCCGACCCAAGATGATAGGAATTTGGGAGTCCTCGGCCATGTCAAGAACGACAAAGTCGACAGGGATGAAAAATTTACCGACCTTGACGGGAACGTCCTCCAAAACACCTAGAGGGCGTTTGACAGAACGATCCGCCATTTGGAGCGTGATGTTAGTTACTTTCAAGGGTCCCATGTTAAGCTTCTCGCATACCGAGTACGGCATGACGCTCACGCTTGCACCTAGATCACACAAAGCATTATCAATAAAAGTAGTACCAATGGTGCAAGGGATAGAGAAGCTACCCGGATCTTTCAATTTAGGAGGAGACCTATTTTGTAAAAGTGCACTACATTCCGCAGTGAAAGCCACGGTCTCGACCTCATTGAAAGATCGTTTACGAGTAAGGATATCTTTTAAAAACTTAGCATAAGCCGGAACTTGCGTGACATGCTCGGTGAAGGGAACCGTTACCTTGAGGTCCTTGACAACCTCCATAAACTTACCAAACTGTGAGTCAAGCTTAGATTTTACCACTCGGCTCGGGAATGGCAATTTGATTTGAATTGGCGGCTCGACTAGCTTAGTTGTCACTTGCTCTTTCTCCACGGTTCCACCTCCACCATTCTCGGCCCCCTCCTTTCTCACGTGGGACCCTCCTAGCTCGGCTCCTCCCTTGCTCACGTGGCCACCACCTGCACTCACATCATTTTCAACATTCAAATCGTTAGTGGAAACATTAGGATTTACCTTGCTTACCTTTACGGGAGGTACATCAACATTGGGCATAGGCGGCCCATCGTAGCTTGTTCCACTTCTTAAGGAGATGGCGTTGGCGGTCTCATGAGGTTGCTTGGGCTGAGACGGAAGCGCTCCGGGTGCCCTCGTGTTGCTAGACGACGCTAATTGAGCCAATTGGGTATCCATGGCTTTGTTGTGAGCAACCAAAGATTGAATGGTAGCGTCTTTAGCTTGTGCCTCCTTCTCCATCTTGGCCATCATGGCCTCCTGATTCTTTTGCATGGCAAACATCATGGCTTTCATCTCGGCCATGGGATCGGAGACGGGAGGAGGAGCAACCGGTGGTTGATATTGTGGTCTAACAAAACCGGGTGGATTGTAGGGGCGAGGAGCATCATATGAGCTGAAATTTTGTTGTGGGCAGTTTTGAGGTTGTTGTTGTTGTGGATTAAGGACATTTTGGCTTTTGTAGGAAAGGTTTCGATGATTCCTATAGCCTTCGTTGTAAAAGTTCGAGTATGGGTTGTTTTGTTGAGATTGAAAGGCATGGACATGGTGTACATTAGATTGAGAGTTCATACCTCGGCATTCCATGGAAGTGTGACCGGATGCTCCACAAGAATCACATAGAGGATCATAAGTAGTGTGCATAGCGGCTACCGATTGTCCTCGAGCTTGGGAGGAACTAGCTTGCATTTGACTCATCATCATCGCGGTCATGGCATCCACCTTCGCCGTAAGCAAGGCCACCGCGTCAACGTCATGTTTACCTCCACTCCTAGGAACGTTCCTAGCATTGCCATATTGAGCATCGTGAATAGCCATAGCTTCAATGGTATCAAAAGCCTCCTCAACATCTATGTTATCAAAGCGTCCACTCGCGGCCGAGTCAAGCACTTGGCGAGACTCATTGTACAATCCATTGTAGAACTGCATAACTAAGAACCATTTGTCGAGGCCATGATGAGGACATTGGCGTTGAAGCTCCTTGTAGCGTTCCCATGCATCAAATAAGCTCTCATCTCCTCTTTGACGGAAGCTAGTTAGTTGGCTCCTAAGCATTGTCGTCTTCTCCGGTGGGAAGTATTTTTGATAGAAGGCCAATGCAAGAGTGCTCCAATCGGTCACTCCATGAGCAACCCGATTCAAAGAATTGAGCCATAGCTTTGCTTTGTCCCTAAGTGAGAACGGGAAAAGCATTTCGCGGATTTGGTCTTGCGTGACTCCGGCTTGCTTGATCATTGAGCAATAATCACAAAAATTCTGGACATGGAGGTTAGGATCCTCCCCGGGGCATCCCCCAAACTGATTACGCTCAATGAGGCTAATAAAGGCCGGCTTTATCTCGAAATTGTTGGCCGCAATAGCCGGCATAGCATTGCCGGTTGGAATTTGATCCGCAGAGGGCTTTGAGTGATCCGAGAGCTTCACCATGATTCGTGGTTGAGGTTCGGGTTCCGGTTCTATGTGAGCTTCCACGGTGGATTGAGCTTCAAGTTGCTTGAGTAGACTCTTGCACGCAAGGAAAGTACGCTCCGGTTCCGAATCAAACTGAATGTCCTTATTGGCTTGAGACGTACGTGTTTTCCTGACCATACACAACACTAGTGGCAACGATGAGAAGCGGCCTCAAGGAATTGAGATTCCTTGAGACAAAAGTAACAATAAGACAAGAACCAAATAATCAACAAAAGCAAAAGCCGTCTCCCCGGCAACGGCGCCAAAATTTGATAGGCTTAGTCGCGTCACCTAATCAAAAGTAAATCCGAACAAACTCTAACGGGTAGCAAGGGTAAGTCGGGTATCGTATCCGCAGGGAGAAGGTTGCAATGTTGGTTATTTTGTATGATTCTAGTCTCGGTTCGAGTGGTTGTGGTTACTAGAGCTATAGCGAAAGAGTAAAGGGTTTAAACTAGAAGAGAAAGGTCTAGGGAATCGGGTTAGGCACGGGGTAAGCTAGGTCAAAGGATGGTGATCGGAATGAGTAGGAAATCGTTCTCGCTAAGGTTAAAGCAAGGCCTCTCGGTCTTAAGCTTCCTTTAGGTCTCAAATGCGGGCTCTCGCAACTTACAAGTGAGGGTCCTAATGATTGGTCTCGTACCCTACCTTAAACTAGGCTTTCGGTCTTAAGTTTTGTAGATACCCGTATCCGTACCCCCCAAAAACAAACCCGATGATGAAAAGGACTTTCATGCATGCTTTTAAAAGAGTCGAAACGGTACAAAAGTGTCTAAAACGTATTAGTCATTTTTAGCGTATTAATTTGGATTTGCATAATCATGAAAATGAATGTCAATTTTTAGTCATCATGAGCGTAACACGAGCACAATATAGGAACGTCTTATTAAGCCAAGCCACAAAAACAGCCTAACTAGCTACAAAACGGCCCAAACTTACAAAAACGACCCAAAAACGCACACCAACACAACACATAAAACGGGCCAAAGTGCGTCCCGTGTCACATTTTCACAAAATTAAACTTTACAAAACCATAAAATAATATACCTTAATATTATTTTATCTCGAGCCAAAACCGAAAAACACGACAAAAACCGAAACACGAAAACCGAAATTCGGACCAAAACTGAGCAAATACTTAGCCCATAAGTAAACAACAAAACATAATCATTACTTAATCAAAACATCCAAAAAACCAAATGGCGGCATAAAACAACCCACCAAAACAAAAAAAGAATCGCTGTGGGCGGCGATTAAGTTCTAATCGCTGTTAACAGCGATTATAAACTTCTCCCATCTGGCCTTTTTGATTTTTCTTTAAAAATATCCAACTCAGGCAAACTTAAAGCGCTGTATCTGAGCGATTAAGTTTTGTTATCCCACGAAACCACCAAAACTCTATAAATACCAACCCACTTCATTCATTTTCAATACGGTTTTAGCACTTATACACTATTCACAAAATCCACTCAAAAATACCGTCTTTACATTTTGAAAGGTAAACATTTTACCTACGGGCTAGACGTTTGAGACTTCGGACAATGGGGTTACATTAACCCCAAACCCGATATTGGCACTAGCGGCCGTATTCGTAATACGGTTGTAGCAATTCGGATTCATAATACGTCTAAACCCCGCCAATATCGCATAAATAAACGACTCATTATCACTAAAGCAAACCGACGCGTCACTTTTATAATTATGCAAGTCCTCATTCATGCATTAAATAACGACTAGAATCACGGATCCAACACTAAATTGTACCGTTTCATAGAGTCTTTTAGCATGTCAAAGCGAGGGTTTTTCACAAATTCTAATCTGAGGTCGGAAAATAACGTCTATAGTAATAATTTAGTCAATAAATTATTATTTAACGTACATTTCCTATAGCAATATGTCATTATTTTGACAATTTACATTATTTATGCATTTTTATCGAGTCATGTTTATTCGCACTTATGCGTAGCGTGACTTTTAGCCCAAATATCGAAATTAAGCAAGTGTTTTCAAATTAGTAGAGACTACTCTTATGTAGGCTTTTTGATTCTTGTTTTCAAAACTCATTTTGTCAAAACTTTGAAAAGTAACCTCGCTCAGAACCCCTTCTGCGGTTTCAAACCTCAGTTGATAGGTATCGGCGCACCTTGAAATCTGAGACACTCGTGTCTTGTATTTCAAGACGCGTTGAATAGGTTCCAAATTCCTTTAATATTTGGTGGCGACTCCGAAAATACATTTTCAAAAAGGATTTTCTACTTTTCTTTTTTGGTCACAAATTCATGCAATGGTCTCCCCCATTTTTACAAAACCGCACTTTTTCTGCGAGGCATTCCGCCGGCGCCCAAGACGTGGCGAGGTCAAGCGCAGGCGTCGATAGGTTTTCCCAACAGGAAAAGATTTTCCCCGGTACCTTCAGCTGGCGACTCCCCTGGGGGCGAGCATGATTTTTATTATTTTTGTAAAACCAATTTTCCTTGTATTTTAAAATCATAAAGAAGTGAAGCTTGAAACTTTGAAAACATTTACGCTTTCGATATTTGGGCAAAAATCGTTGAGTCGAATCCTCTGATTCAAACCACACCCTTTGAGGAACGGCCCTCAGAACTCCTCGCTTCATAAGCGAGGTAACTCCGGACACACTGTTCTCTCACCCCTCCACGATTACAAGTACGGCATCCGTACAAACAATCGTAACCAGTCAAACTCGAACGCTCTAGGGCCCGTCTTGAATTCACACCTAAGACGTGTGTAGTCTTGCGGGTGCCCCTACCTAAACGTCACGGGAATGGCCGGAGGGAACCTTACCCTATAAACCAAAAACCTGTGTTTATATGTACAAGTGCGAAGCTATAGTACCCTCACTATAGTAGTCTTTCAAAAAAAAAAAAAAAAAAACATTCTGCATGTAAAAACTTTTCCTAGGCATTATACTTTTAAAATACGTCCATCTTTGAAGTTGCTTTTTCAAAACTTTTTTTTTCAAAAAAGGGTCATACTTTTAAAAACACGCCGTTAGGCTCTTTGACCTATAGTCATTTGAGTTTAATAAATAAAATGCCGCTACATTTAAAACCGACCTAGGATAACCACTATATCCCAGGTCTTTTTCAAAACGTAAATGAATTATGCGACTGACGTATCGTCATAATACATTTATTGCTAAAAGGTCTTTCACAAAGCAAAAACCCGAATATGTCAATTCATTTCGGAGATTTTAAACGAAATTAACTTTTAGAACATTAGAATTAGCTCTAAATCGAGTGACTCTTTAGTCATCCCGATTTTAATCCTTTCTCTCAAAAGCAGCAGCGGGCTCGTTCGGATGCGGACCGTTGATTTACTCTTTGAATCAAGTGACTTATCGTCATTTTTGATTTAAAACCACGAGTCACACGTAGAAGGCGAACAATTGATCACCTTTTACCCAATTTTAACATCCTCGGTCGGTTAGCCTATCGCTACTTTGCCTGATCCTTTTTATCGTAATCCAATGATAAACCCTGGCAACATACCGCCAAATTGGGTTAATCGATTATGATCATGCAAATTTTTCCTACCTCGAGAACAGGGACGTGTTAACGCGCCTCTATCTCAAAAGCTTCCCGTGTCCTTTTAAAAGCTAAAAACACGAGTCAAGTTAAGTCACCCACTTTTTACGCTTTTGTGTCTTCCTTTGGTCGTGAATGTGATTTTTCATTCGAGTCTTTTCCTTCTATTTTAGAATCACTAAAGATATGAAAACATTGTCAGGTCCGCTCATTGAAAAACCACGGATACGTGACGAACTAAGAACCGTCCCTTAACCCCACCTCCGCCCCCAAAGAGGCGCCCCTACAACAGATCAAAACCAAAACCTGTCATGGCCTTCCAACACGACGAAGGTTCCGGAGGACCCCCCCCCCCCCCCCCCCCCCCCCCCCCGGAGGTAACTGCCGAACAAGTCCGACAGCTCAATGATAGGATAGCTAGCCTCACTACGACGATCGAGCAAATGGCTATCATGCAAAAGTTTGAAGCAGAAAACGCCGTGCGCTGGCGGAAGAATCCGAGCGGAACGCAAAAGGATTCGAACCATGGAAGAGCGTCTCATAAACTCAAGGGTTACTCCATACACCAAGAAAACGAGCACATCCCAAAGAACGTCGGATCCATGCTACGGACAAGTTAGCACTTAGCGATCTTCCAGTCTTGAAAGGTCACGAAGCCCGCTCGTTCACGTCAAGGCTTTCAAAGCTAAAATGGCCATCATGGGTGTCGAACCCCTGCATGGGCTACCTTATTCCCTCACTCATTGGGCCGCGACCCAGGGCATGGTTCTACGCTCTAGAACCACATAAAGCGGGTAGTTTCGAGGACATAACGGTTGTGTTCGATCTACGATGTCGGGACAACAATGACATCCAAGTCTCGCTACGCACCTTGGAGGTCCCGACTCGGAAGGACAATGAGGGGTTTACCGAGTACCGACGCTATTTGGAAGAAAGCGTATTGCCCAAATACCTAACCGTCGAGGGACACCGACTTAATCACTAAGTTCATCAACAACCTCACCCCCGCATACCAACAACACCTACGGTACGGAAATTTTGACAACTTCTCACCCCTCAGCGTCGTCGGCGAGCTCATCGAGGGCGACCTCCGCAAAGAAACAGAATAAGAGCACGGGCGCGGGTATCAAGGAAGCTCATCTCGAACCACTTTGCCAAAGTCGAGCCCATCCATGCCATCAACGCCTTTGGACGGCGTTAGAGGCACCACCGGTTTACAACACCGCCAAGGCCTGCCATGCCTCCGCCAAAAGCATCATACTCACCTCCTGGTCCCAGTTCGATGAAAGCACGACGAAATTTTGACCCAATATACATGACTTACTCAAAGGCGCGACAAAAGCTTGTGAGCCGCAATGTACTTCAACTCATAGGACCTACTAGCGAGCCTCCCCCGGACAAGAAGCCAAAGTCGTGGGATCGAGCAGCATCTGCGAGTTCCACGAGAGGAGGGCATGACACCGAGCAATGCTTCGCTGAATAACATAGTTCAGGACTTGATCGACGACAATACCATCGTAAAGCCCAGCCCGAGTCCTAAACCTTCAAACCAGCTTAACCCTCTGCATACCCATGCTACTTTTGCAAGTACACACCCCATCATCGACTGCTCTAAACTAATCATCTCAAATGATCACGAAATCAACGGCATCTGGAATACTTCTGAGGATGAAGCCGACAATGATGACATCGCATATGTCTCCAAGATGAACCCTACGACGAAGAGGCTCAACCAGTCGCCCGCCAGGCAAATGCGGAGAGTTACGTCCACAAGTACCCATTCGAGGCTATCAGGCGGTGATGACGAAGTAGCCTACCTAACACGTTCGACGGGCGTGCAAGCTTCTCTAAAGTTACTTGAACCTCAAAGCCACCCGCCAAGGTTGCCTGCACAAGAGAAGACCAAGGGGATAGTCATAAGCGAGGATACGCCACCTACTTCGCCTACCACTACAACCTCACCAACAAGCACTGCTCCTACGCCGCCAGCCAGTAAAGTGTCATCACCTAACACTAATCTGCGCCCGGCTCCACGATTGATAAGATAGCATCATCAGCGTTACCGACACCCTTGCCTACGCCTGAGATCGGAGACACGCCCACAAGCGGCTCAACAAGACGGCGGACATTTCAATCTGGCGACTCTTAAGGGACTCGATGGGACATCGTGAAGCCCTCTACCAAGCATTACAGGTCACTTCAATGACGTCGGAAATGTCTCCAGAGAAGCTTATCAGTAACATCACACGTGAATGGCAGGCTAACGCCGTCACCTTCTCCGATAAAGATCTCCCTCCGCTCGGCAAGACGCATAACCTACCTCTGCATCAACGTGGAATGCCACGGCATGACATTACCGATCGTCCTCATCGACAACGGATCATGATCAATGTCTTGCCCTCTTGAGGCGGCCAGAAGCGGGGATTAAGGAAAATGACTTTATCCGGGTATGCGGGCGGTGTCGGGGCCTACGATGGAACACGTCGCAAAGATAAAGGGAACCATCTCCTTCCCCATTATGACAGGACCAGTCATGAGAAAAACCGAATTTCAAATCATCGACATACCCCCTACCTACAACATGCTACTAGGTAGACCTTGGATCCACGCTACCAAGGCCGTCACCTCAACCCTGCATCAAAGGTCAGGATACCTCTGGATGACGAGATCGTCACCATCGACGCCTCGAACTTTCGAGCTACCCTCAGCAAAGAAAAGACTAATGATAGTGCTGCGGAGATAAACGCCGATCCGGTAAGCGACATGTGTGGTTTCGACTTCGACTTCAACATCTGTACTCTGACTCGTAGAGAAGAGATCGCTACACTCTACGCCAAGGACGACGATAACAAGTGGCCCACCATGGGTCTATCCTACGTACCATGGTCGTACGAAGTCTCTCAAGGTTGGGGAGCATACAATGATCGCAAGAAATGTCATGACTTCCACATACAACCATACCACATCCTCCCCACCACTATTTCGTCGGAGAGGGCACTAACAAGATTCCTAAGGACACCACCACGCACACCATTAGGGATTGAGCTCATTTCCGACATCGTGCGCAACAACAACTTCAACCCTACCAACCTGATCATCCCTCACGAAGAAAAAGCACACGACGGATGGTCAAAAACCCTCGAATGGACCGACGAGCAAGGCCGCACTTTCAAGATAACTACGGGTCAGGGCTACGCCTTCAAGACTCAGATTCGACGAAGACGAAGACAACGCCCCAAACCAAAAGCTGTCTTAAAATTTAAACTCCTCGTCGTCATCTCAAGTCTCTTACCCCAACTAAGCCCCCGGGCTACTTCCCTGACATAGTCAATTTAGCTGCAGAACTAGAGTCATTAAGGTTGTCCAAAGCTCCCTCGTCTGAGCTATCTTCAAATGTAACCGCTTTTGATAACATTAATAACATGAAAGTTTTTGGTTACTCTTTGCCTCATTTAAACTCTACTTTTCCTAATAATCGCGATAAATTTAAGCTAAATAACATTGCATTATATAGATACATTGCAAGTATTGTCTCAAAACCCGAACAGGACCCCATTATTGAAGACACAACGACCATCAACATAGGAACACCCGAAGAGGCTCAAGAACTACAACTGGGGGCTTCCCTGAGCACAGACGAAAGGGCCACATATACTAAGCTTCACGAGAGTCGGGGGCGTCTTCGCATGGTCATACGAGAGACATGCCCGCATCGGCCAGTGAGATAGCTGACCATCGCATCCCGATCAAGCAAGGTAGCAGACCGGTCAAGCAGAAACTCCGACGCTTCAAGCCAGAATGGTCTCTCATGGTCAAGGAAGAGATCAGCGCCATAAGTCGGGTTCATCCAAGTCATCGAATACTCGGTGGGTCTCGATATGGTGCAGGTTATGAAGAAAAAGCGGCAAAATACGAGTATGTGCCGACTTAGGACTTGAACAAAGCCTGCCCAAAAGATGATTTCCCACTACCCCACATGGACATCCTAATCGACAACACAGCAGACCACGCCTTACTGTCATTCATGGATGGATACGCGGGATACAACCAAATCAAAATGGCAGCAGACGACATGCCAAAAACCACCTTCGTAACCCCCTGGGGAACATACTGCTACACAGTCATGCCATTTGGGCTCATAAATGCCGGCGCTACTTACCAACGCACTGCTACCACCTTACTCCACGACATGATGCATAAGGAGGTCGAGGTATACGTTGACGACATGATTGTAAAGTCAAAAGGAAGGGACGACCACGTCACCAACCTCCGCAAGTTCTTCACCAGAATCAGGCAGTACAAAATGCGATTAAACCCACAGAAATGCACCTTTGGAGTCACATCAGGCAAACTGCTAGGCCACATAGTAAGCCAGCGAGGGATCGAAGTAGACCCGACCAAAATCAGAGCAATAATGAGCATGAAGACGCCGAGCAACATCGACGAAATAAGGAGTTTCTTGGGACAAGTCCAATATATCTCCCGATTCATCAGCAAGCTTACCATGATTTGCGAGCCAATCTTCAAAAAATTGAAGAAGGAAGAGCATACGAAGTGGGACGATGACTGCCAACAAGCGTTCGACAAAGTCAAGAGCCTGCTTACGAACCCCCCCGTTCTGGTACCCCCACAAAAAGACTTGCCACTGTCACTATACTTAACGACTACGCCAAACGCCATGGGTGCCATGCTCGCCCAAGAAGTCGACAACGAAGAACGGGCCATCTACTACATCAGCAAGAAGTTTCACGATTACGAAACTCGGTATGAACCAGTCGAGAAAAGCTGCCTCTCGCTAGTCTGGGCAACCAAAAAGCTCAGACACTACCTACTCACCAGCACTACAAGAGTCTACTCCCTAATGGACCCCCTCAAATACCTACTTGAAAAACCAGTCCTGAACGGACGCATGGCCAGGTGGACTCGCCGAGTATGAACTCAAGTACCTCCCCCTGAAAGTAATCAAGGGAAGAGCAGTTTCCGACTTCCTTGCAGAAAACGCCATCGTCGAACATCCCATGATCGACACAACGTCTCTACCTGACGAAGGGATCTTTGCCATAGAAAAGGAATACTGGCAATTATACTTTGACGGGGCGTCAAACTACGCGGCTATGGGTCGGAATACTCCTAATATCCCCAAACGGCGATCATACTCCACTCTCAATCAAGCTCGACTTGATGTCACGAACAACGCCGCGAATCTGGCTTTGCATTTATGGCTGCAGCGACCATCACTCTCAAGATAAAGAACCTACGGGTACATGGAGATTCATTCCTCATCATAAATCAAGTAGCGAGGGCATGGAAGATCATGAGCGAAACCCTCACCAAATACCAAGCAAAAGTACAAAAACTCCTAGCCAACTTCGACTGCATTGAGTTCTATCACCTCCCAAGGGAAGAAAACCAGTTTGCCGACGCACTGTCAAAACTCTCATCCCTCCTGAACATGCCACCAGACATGGAGTTACTACCCATCATCGTCGAAAGAGCGTGACGAACCAAAGATACATCCATACCATTGACCTGGACGGCCGAAGCGCATGCAGCCGTGGTATCAAGCCATAATCAACTACAAGGCAGACGACACTTACCCACCCGACAATCGATAAACGGACAGAGGGCTATCGTGCCCTAGCTTCACAATTTGTGTTAGAGATGGGACAATTACTCAAGAAGACACCACAAGGAACACTGCTCATATGTGTCGACTACAAGAAGGGGCAGGAAATCATCACGCAAGTCCACGATGGCGAATGCGGACCCCACATGAACGCTCGAGCACTCTGCAAACAGATTCTACGGCTAGGATGGTATTGGACGACCATGGAAGCAGACTGTATCCAATACGTCAAGCACTGCCACAACTGCCTAAATTTCAAAGAACGCCCAACATGTACCACCTTCACCACTATATCTAACCTCACCCTCGCCCTTTTCAACCTGGGGCATCGGCGTGATAGGAAAAGTCCACCCCATCGGAGCAGGAGGTCATCGCCCGTCTTTGGTGGCCATCGACTACTTCACTAAATGGGTAGAAGCAGCGTCTTTTCGGACCCTTGGCTCCAAGGAAGTCGCCAAGTTCATCCAGACGAACATCATATGCCGATATGGCATACCCCACGAGTTCATCAGCGATCAAGGTTCGCACTTTCAACGCGAGACCGAAGCCATACTCACAAAATACAACATCCAGCATCACAAATCCTCACCCTATCGACCCCAAACCAATGGAGCCGTTGAAGCAGCAAACAAAACAGTCGTCACCATACTCGAGAAAATGATCGACAGCTGCAAAGATTGGCCTAACAAAATACCATATGCACTCTAGGGATACCGTACTACCATCCGAACCCCTACGGGCATGACCCCCTATTTCCTCACCTACGGCATGGAAGCCGTCCCAACGATGGAAATAGAAATACAATCTCTACGCATACTAATGGAAAGTAGCATCCCAGAAGCAGAATGGGCCCGTGAACGGTACGAACAACTCATGCTCCTGGATGAACGCATTGCATTCACGAGCACCGCATTTAATGTACCAAGCCCGACTACAACGAGCATTCAACAAACGAGTTAAGCCACGACACATAAAAGTAGGTGATCTCGTACTAAAATCAGTCTGGGCACCACTTCCAGTCGACCCACGAGGAAAATTCAAGCCTAACTGGCCTGGACCCTACCTCGTCAAGGAAATCTTCACGGGCGGAGCAGTCAAACTAACCGACCTCGACGGCCAAGAGTTCAACCTCGCCACAAACCTCGATCAACTCAAGAAATACTACCCCTAAAAACCCCTTGCAATGTATCTGTAAAATACAATTTTATAAAAACAATTCAATGGACCGGCAGGTCCTTAAACATGCTCATGGGCCGGCATGCCCCTAAACCTGCTCTTTCTCTCCACAAAAATCAAAAGCAATTCATGGACCGGCAGGTCCTTAAACATGCTCATGGGCCGGCATGCCCTTAAACGTGCACATTCCATAAGCAAACACAATTCATGGGCGGCATGCCCTAAACATGCATCCACCAAACACAATTCATGGACCGTGAGGTCCTTAAACATGCTCATGGTGGCATGCCCCTAAACGTGCACATTCACCACAAAAAGCAAACACAACTCATGGGCCGGTATGCCCTTAAACATACATTCTCGAACTACGCCGGTTTGATTCCACTTTTCGTGGATACGTAGGCAGCTTTGTAAAAAGCACAACCGATATTCAACACAAAAATGACGCCTCCAAAGCTTAAAAAGGCTGAGGATATAGTCAACACAAAAACCGTCTCATAACCTAATGGGTTAACATAAGGCGATATTCAACACAAAAATGACGCGTCTAAAGCTTAAAAAGGCCAAGGACATAGTCAACACAAAAATTCGTTTTTTAACCTAAGGGTGAAAAGAACGACATTCAACACAAAACGACAAACCCAAAGCTTAAAAAAGTCGAGGGAATAGTCAACAAAAAAAAATTTCTAAAAACAACAAAAACCATGCTTGCATTCTAAACCTTTGAAAAAAGATTAGAGCCAAGGAATTTCACACAAAATAACAAGCAAAATGAGGCAGAGTCGTAAATAAAAACCTGATTTTTATTAATCTTAAAAAGAACGGTTACATTTTGGATTTTTCAAACATAGGAGCATAACTACGACCTTAGAAATACACTAACAAACACTATATATTACAATACGAGTCCCGGCATGTACGTCGGGTTTAGGATAGGTAATATATTACATAATACAACATAATATGAACATAATACTAACAAATTACACATAAACTAAAACCAGCCTATTCTCCGAAGTAGACTCAAAACCTTCCAGCTGAATAGGGGAGCACCAACCCTCAACCCCTACGGCGACCCCCAACATTACCATGACGATCCGGAGCACCTGGCCCTGGAATACGGCGACGACCGAACACGCATTCAGCCGCCGAGAGAAGCACCGAGCTCGAAGCACCACCCCTACCACTATTGCGTCCAAAGCGGATCGGGTCGTAGGCGGACGTCGGCGGAGGCTCGTTAAGCTCTATGGCACGGAGACGAGCCCTCTCCACAGCACTTTCAGCAACGGTCCATTTGGAGTAAGCCCTCGACACCCGGATCGTCCCAGGAGTACCAGCCACAAGCCACTTAGGACGCATGATCCAACCACTGACCCACTCGTCGGTCACCTGGTTATTTAACACAACCATGTCCTGTACCTTCGTGTCCTGGCCAGGAATGAACTGTGCATACCCTATCTGTCGCCTCACCCGCAGGGGATGGATGTAAACCCCCATCTCGAACCCACACAATAGGACCCCGGAGGCCATCACTCATCGCGCTCGCCACACCGACCACTCCCCACCAGGATACCGACCAACGGATGGCACATGACCTCACAAACTCGGGGAAATAGTCATTAGGGCGCTCGTCTGGACCCGACCATCGCATGTAACGATTGGTAACGCCTCCTGCGACATATTCGCCATCAAAGCCAAGGTCGTTCAACACACTTAGACGCTCCATCAGCCACACCTGGAGGATCAATGGACACCCTCGGTACGCATGTTCCCTATTACATGCCCGGTCGTCCAATCCAAGGATCGTCTCAGCCAGAATTAAAGCAGAAGGATTGCAACCTATTTCCATCTGCTCCACAACAGCAATTAAACGCGGATCTCCCAACAACCCCTCGGACACAGAGTCCGGGAACATATAGCAATGAACCAAGCAAAAAGCCAAAGCCCTTCTCCTAGCCACAGCAGAGATATGCCCGTTTGCATTATTCCTAAACCATTGACACAAACGATAGAGGTTGATACGGTTCCCAACAAATAACTCTTCCACCTCATCACGGGTCATCTGGAGATAATTCTGAACCTGCCTCTTGTAGCCAAGTTCCTGCCTGACACATACAGGCAGGCCAATCCGCGTCCACCCGCCAATGGCCCCAAACTCCTCGACTAAGGGACAAACCTCTCCGCAAGGAAAGCGGAACACGTGAAGGCTTGGATCCCAATACTCAAGACAAGCGTCCAGGAACTCGTACTCCATTCGAACCTGCCTTAGCCCACGAAATACGCCAACTCCGCAATCTTTCAAGAGTTTCTTCTCGACACCCGATAAGGACGCACACCAACGACGCAAGTTTCCTTCAAAACTCTCCATAACTCGATGAATGTTCCGTAAATATTCTGAATATTTTTGGAAAATCGAGAATAGAAGACGAGAGGATGAGTGAAATGAACTAACTTAGCCCTCCTTTTATAGCCGAAATTTGCAAGACGAAATACAACACAAAAACTTAAACGCTGGTGAACAAGCGATTAAAATAAATCAAACAAAAACCACAAAACAAAATTCTAATCGCCTGGTAACAGGCGGTTAAAAATGAAATCGCTTTGTTCTGTGCGATTTTCTTTTTCTTTTCTGACAAAATTATTCGATTTCTTACACTTCTTACACACCTACACCCAAAAATTTTTAACTTATTACCCCTACACTATTTTTACCGACCTCCTAATCTGACGTTTACGATCACGTCGCGTCGTCTCGATTTGCGTAATTGACTCCCGTCTTTCGTATTTTTCATTTTCACAAAACACAATAATCACACAAAAATTTAACCCAACACAAAATATGATTTTCGCATTCACAATTTTCGTCTCAAAACGTCGTTTTAGCTCAAAGTTTTGCTATGTCGAAAACGTCTTTTCCACGAGTCTAGAATTTTTTTCTAAACCAGCATTTTTCAAAAACTCTTCATTTCGCATTTAATTCAGTCATTAGCGAGTCAGTCTCAATCGAGACGTATATATATGCTTTCACGACTAACAATGTTTTGCAGGTACGCTCGGCAAGCAAATACGCAAGGATTTCGGACGACTCGACGCAGGAATGCATTTTTCGCAACAAGACAAAATAACCAAATTATACCCATAAACACCTACAAGTCCAAAAAACCAACCAACCATAACAAATCCTGATACATAAACCGTTACCAACAAATACTAATACTCATAATACAAGTCTGAAATATACAAGTCCAAGCCTACTACGACTGGTCACGACGCTGCAAGACAGCACGCAGGGAATCAATCTCAAGACGGCCCTATCCAGCCTCCCTAGATATCGACCCTCCAGCTCGCCGGGACCTCGCCACTCTAAGATGCGCAGCCCTCCATTTCGACGCGATCTCGCCTCCTCACCGACCTGGCTAACTGTCGCGCCTCGCGCTGCCTTCTTCGCGCTCGCAGCGCCAACAACCTTCTCGCTCACAACCGCCGCCATCGGTTGGCGCCCGCCACACCTCCTGTGGACCTCACCGTCACCGCAACAATGCGAAATCAATTTAGCTTTACGGGGGCTATAATCAAAAACCTGCTGGCGAGTTTGACTAATGATTTTACACTAAAATCTTACTCAAACCGGGGCTATACTCAAAAACCTGCTGACAGAGTTTGACTAATGATTTTACACCAAAATCTTACTCAAACCTGGGGCTATAATCAAAAACACCTTAACAGAGTTTGAATAATGATTTTAAAATAAAATCTAATTCAAACTGGGGCTATATACTACATAACACTCATCTTTGTACAAAGAAGAAAGTGAATACCTTTCACGCGCGGATCCCACCTCTCAAGACCCGCATCGGTGACCACGCATGGGAAGGTCGCAAAGACGATCGAATGAGAGCAGCCCTCGTGAACAACCAGCAGATCCTCGACGAACGGAGGAGGCTGGAACTCAAGATCAGGATCACGCCGCTACAAAACAAAAATAGGGTAAATTTTTGCTTCCTAAAAACCAAAACATATACAAGCGAAAAGGATAAACAAGCATACCTCGATCACAGCATCAGCAAGGGCATGCTGTGCCCAAGTCACGTAATCCTCAGCCGGCCGCAGCAGGGAGTCGGACTCACCCTCGTGATACACGTCACGACGCTCATTAGCGTCGGGCGTCTCCACAAACAAAACCGAGGGCGGAGGAGCAGGTACGATGAAGCCGCCATGATCTGCTCGCAGACAGACGCTCACCAAGAACCAAGACGATCCGCATCGGGTCTCAATGTACCGCCGCTTCAAGGGGACCAAAGCGGCCGCAATCGCTTGAGGAACGCCGGTAAAATTCCTCCAAGGGTCGCGAACAAACTACAAAACAAAACCAAATTATAAACCACAAAAACAAACCCAAAAACAAGCTACAAAAAGACCAAAATACAAAACACGATCACCCTTACCTTATCCATCGCCATCCCGTTAGGCGCACACGAGCCGCGTCATAGTTCAGGCCAATACCCTCCGATCCGTCGTGATACGCATGGAAAGCGGGTATGTAGCCGCCACCGAACGTGTCCGGAGCAGAGAGGGAAGTGAGCATAGCACCAAGCCCGCAAGCAAACAAAACACACGCTACGTAAGAAAAGCGTAAACAAAACAACAAAACTACAAAATCGAACCTTACCTCCATCAGAAGACCAGGGCCCACAAGCGACACATCCGAATCCTCGTCAATCCGATCAGTATGCATCAGATCCCTCGTAATCGGATCAGCGGACCCAGAGCAGAGTCACCCACCAAAGTCACCTGGCGTGACATGTCTGACAGCGCCATCAACACAGCCGTCGACGCTCGCTCCCCCTTGTCGCCAAAGTGGGTGGCCGTCAGGAACCACCACAACCACAGCCGGGCCCTCTGCTCAGCGCTCGCTCGAGTAGACCCTTTCTTCTTCCTCCTCCCCTCGAAGAAGTCAGCAAACCATATCGTACGAGGCTGAAACGTGTGCTCCTCGTCCTTCCCGCACTTAACCCCGTCGCCAATCAGGCGCACGACTCGTGGGCTATCAATAGGAGGTCGCTCACGCCCCCAGTCAAGTACACCCTCGCCATGAGGCGACCATGCAGAATACCGCCCACGAAGAAAGAGTCACGCCAACCTCGTAACCAGGCATGTGGAAGGTGTTGGTCGTATCCCAAAACCTATCCAACAACGCCCTAAGTACAGTGAGGCGCGAGTTCACCCGCTTGCCCCGCACCTCCCTCCACTTCTGCACCAAGGGACCGAAAGCTGTCCCAAGCACTATGTCCCGCTCCTCCTGGGTAAGCCTACCCTCAAAAACGTCAAACACTGTCCGGAACCCAGAGAAGGTCCTCATCGAGCCTAACGGGAAGCCGACCTTCACTCGGATCGACAAATGCTCCAAGGGACTCCAAACCAAAGTCACGCCATCCCAGTCCAAGGCCACCTGTGACCACAAGCGCGGACCGTGAGGATAGTCAGGCCTCGCGCCCAACTCGTCAACCATCCCCATGAAAACCTCGGTCGCAGCCTCAAGACTTGCCGCACCTGCATCCTGGGCCTCGCCCTCAGCCTCGCCTCACCCTCGGCCTCACCTCGGCCTCGGCCTCATCCTGAACTCGCTCACGAGCATGGCCTGAACTCGACCCCGGCCACAAAGGCGGCCCCGAAGAAGAATAAAGAAGAAAGCGGCGGCGTCGGCAAGGCGGCTGGCGGCGGCAGCGGCAGCCTCAGCAGTCTCAACCTCGACAGCCACCTCAGCCACAGTCTCGTCAGGGACCCCCTCCTCGTCACTCGAAGTCTCCTCCCACTCCGAAGTGTCCTCGGAACGGCTCCGGACCCGAGCACGACCACGCCTCGCGGGACCTCCACAGTGGTCTCTCGCTTCCAACCTCCTCAAAACACCGGCGACCTCACCGTCCCGGTCACCACCCTCTGCAGCGACACGAGCTCTACGTCTCGGCCTGCTGCAGCCCTCACCAGAAGCCACATCCACCTTGCGCTGGCCTCGGTTCCTCCGACCGCGACCACGGCCTCTAACCTGGCCCCTCCAGAGCCGCAGGCGCCTGGCAACGCTGCGGCCACGCCCTGCTGGCCCTGCAGAAGACCACGACCTGCCTCGCCCCCTCTGAGCCACAGCGCCCCTCCAAAGACCGCCACGGCCACGCCCTGCGCAGAGACCTGCAGCCTACGCCCGACCTCCGCCACGGCCTCCCCAGAACCTCAGACGTCTCCACAATGGCCACGCCCACGCCCTGCAAAGACTACGGGGCGACACTGGGCACGACCTCGCCACCAACAGAGACCTCGACGACCGGCGGCTCCACTACCGCATTAGCGTCACCGTAAGACCGCGTCCGCCAACGGCGGCCTCCTCACGCATCACATTACCAAAAGCGGCGACTTCGAAGAACGCCACGACCCACACCACTAGCGGCGGCTCAGGACCACGAACAAAGACCACGCCCCAGGCTACTAGCGAAAGCCCAGCGACGCACCAACAAAGACTAGCACCACTAGCGTAAAAGGCCGGAGACTCGCAATGGCACTGGAACTCACTGGCGTCGTAGAAACCCCTGGCGTCGGAGGAAAAGCTCTCAAGAGTCCGACCGAGACGGACCGCTTGAACCTCCAAGGGCGCAGCATCCCCGGCAGTGTGCTCGCCCGAACAAAGAAAGTCAACTCCACCAATACCCGATCCATGTCATCGAAGTAGGCGGCTGAGGCGTAGGATCACCCGCACAAGATTCAAAGACATACTCGTAAAACTAAGCAAAGAAATCATTCTAGAAAGATCAAGACAAAGCAGCAAAAAGCAAGCCATAGGCCCATTTTTGACAGATAAGGCCAAAACGGAGCAGAAGCACAGGAGGCCAAAATCCATGAGACGTATACGATATATACGTCCTACTCAGTCAAGTTAAGAGCAAGCACGCGCAAAAGCAGCAGAGAATTGGCCAAAACAGCAGAAAGCAGGCCTTTTTAAACCAAAAATAGCAAAAGAGGGAAAAACGCTACAGAAAGCCAGAAACCCATATTTGCTGACACAAACCCAACCCATAAATCACAATAAGCTCATGCAAAAAATTTCATGCGAAAACGATGTCCCGAACACCTCGACTGAATAGCTTTTACAAAACACCTCCAAACTACAAAAACGGCCTTTTCTTGACCATAACTCAACCCAAAAAGCCCCACTTCCCACAAAACAACCCCCTAGCCAACACAGACGACATACATTACCATACATTCCATGAACGGGGCACGAAAAGCGAGGAAAAGCGACTTTTGGAAACCTAGCCTAAGCTACAAAAAACGCTCCAAAACACCTCCAAACAACACATTTCCTACAAAACAAGACCAAAAGTGTACCATACTAGCCATGAAAACACAATACAGAGAATTCGGGCAAATTTCGGAACCGAAAAATTTCGACCAAAATCGGCCCCTATACCAAAACGCACGAAAATGACGTTTTTTCGAGCCGTTCTTCGCACACAAGCCACCCAAACCTCCACACAGGCATACTACAACACTTTCAAAATAACCAAGCCACTCGGGATCGCCTTACGCTACAAAAACAGAGCACAAGCCCCGACTTAACCCCCTTTCATACGGTTTCACCCCAAACGAACCGTTTTTCGCATGAATTTCAACAAACCAAACTCACCAACACGTTATACTACTAATGGGTAAGCTACACTGGAGTTTTGAGCCATTTTCGAGACATTTTCAAAAATGACCAAAATGCCCTCCAAGTCAAAACGTACGAAAATCGAGACCACAAGCCGGGTTTTCACACAACGACAGCAAGACAAGCAATGCAAGCACAATACCAACCATGGCTAACGTTTTCAAGCAAGGACGAGAGCTAAACTAGAATCAAACCGACATTTTCGACCCAAACCCTAGAAAACGGTATTTCGAGTTAAAACCGACTCAAACAAACTTCAAAACCCGAAAAACCAAGCGAGTTGGATACGTACCTTGGTCCATGATGAATTGTAGGAGTCGAAAAATCGATTTTTGATCAAGAAAATCGCCAAGACGAGTTTTAGAGGGTTTCGATTTTGTTTTTTTGTTTTCGGATGAATGAACTAGCCTCCCTCCTCTGCTCCGTTTTTGATACAAATTCACAAAACAAAAACAAAATCGCCAGTTTACTGGCGATTTTCTTTTTGTTTCTGGGTTTCTGTTTCTGTTTTGGGTTGGTTTTCCTCGGCCCAATACACCTTCAACCCATCTCAAACACAATTTCAACCCAAAACCAAAAACACGTAACCTCCTTACGAGACGTTCATAAAAACCTAGCCCTTTTTATGAGAAACCAAAAACACGTAGCCTCCTCACGAGACGTTAAAATACAAAAACGCGTAGCCTCCTCACGAGACGTTCATAAAAACCTAGCCCTTTTTATGAGAACCAAAAACACATAACCTCCTCACGAGACGTTCATAAAAACCTAGCCCTTTTTATGAGAACCACAAAAAACACGTAGCCTCCTCACGAGACGTTCATAAAAACCTAGCCCTTTTTATGAGAACCAAAAACACGTAGCCTCCTCACGAGACGTTCATAAAAACCTAACTTTTTATGAGAAAAACACGTAGCCTCCTCACGAGACGTTCATAAAAACCTAGCCCTTTTTATGAGAACCACAAAAAACACGTAGCCTCCTCACGAGACGTTCATAAAAACCTAGCCCTTTTTATGAGAACCAAAAACACGTAACCTCCTCACGAGACGTTCATAAAAACCTAACCCTTTTTATGAGAAATACAAAAACACGTAGCCTCCTCACGAGACGTTCATAAAAACCTAACTTTTATAAGAAAAACACGTAGCCTCCTTACGAGACGTTAAAAATACAAAAACACGTAGCCTCCTCACGAGACGTTCATAAAAACCTAGCCCTTTTTATGAGAACCACAAAAAACACGTAGCCTCCTCACGAGACGTTCATAAAAACCTAACCCTTTTTATGAGAAATACAAAAACACGTAACCTCCTCACGAGACGTTCGTAAAAACCTAACCTTTTATGAGAAAAACACGTAGCCTCCTTACGAGACGTTCACAAAAATCTAAACCACTCTTATAAACCAAACCCCAAAAACGCGTAACCTCTTCTACGAGACGTCCAGCAAGGAAAGCAAAGCAAGGAGCGCAAGCCAGAAGCGCAAGCAAAGCAAAGGAGCGCAAGCCAGAAGCGCAAGCAAAGCGAAGGAGCGCAAGCCAGAAGCGCAAGCAAAGCAAGGAGCACAAACGGAAACACAAGCAAGGCGCCAGCTGGGAGTACTCGTGCCACATGCGGTGACATGCCCTTAAACATGTAGGACCGTCATGTCCTTAAAAACATGTCGTCCCTCCTCGCATTTCCGACGCTAAGTCCTCGTCTCTCCCATAAGACACATGCTTAGCGCCAGGTAGTATCGAGACTATAATGGTGGGATACTATCTTTAAGTTTGATTAACGCTTTGTCCAAGCTCAGTCAAACTGGGGCTCTGAGATACTGTATCCGCATTCCCAAAAACAAACCCGATGATGAAAAGGACTTTCATGCACGCTTTTAAAAGAGTCGAAAGCGGTACAAAAGTGTCTAAAACGTATTAGTCATTTTTAGCGTATTAATTTGGATTTGCATAATCATGAAAATGACGGTCACTTTTTAGTCATCATGCGCGTAACACGAGCACAACACAGGCACGTCTTATTAAGCCCAGCCACCAAACAAATTTCAACTAGCTACAAAGCGGCCCAAACTTACAAAAGCGACCCAAAAACGCACACCAACACAACACATAAAGCGGGCCAAAGTGCCCCGTGTCACATTTTCACAAAATTAAACTTTACAAAACCATAAAATAATATACCTTAATATTATTTTATCTCGAGCCAAAACCGAAAAACACGACAAAACCAAACACTAAAACCGAAATTCGGACCAAAGCGAGCAAATACTTAGCCCATAAGTAAACAACAAAACATAATCATTACTTAATCAAAACATCCAAAAACCAAATGGCGGCATAAAACAACCCACCAAAACAAAAAAAAGAATCGCTGTGGAGGCGATTAAGTTTCTAATCGCTGTTAGCAAGCGATTATAAACTTCTCCCATACACCGCTTTTTGATTTTTCTTTAAAAATATCCAACTCAGGCAAACTTAAACGTCAGATACAAAGCGATTAAGTTTTGTTATCCCACAGAAACCACCAAAACTCTATAAATACCAACCCACTTCATTCATTTTCAGGATCCGGTTTTTAGCACTTATACACTATTCACAAAATCCACTCAAAAATACCGTCTTTACATTTTCGAAAGGTAAACATTTTACCTACGGGCTAGACGTTTGAGACTCGGACAATGGGGTTACATTAACCCCAAACCCGATATTGGCACTAGCGAAGCCGTATTCGTAATACGGTTGTAGCAATTCGGATTCATAATCCGTCTAAACCCCGCCAATATCGCATAAATAAACGACTCATTATCACTAAAGCAAACCGACGTCACTTTTATAATTATGCAAGTCCTCATTCATGCATTAAATAACGACTAGAATCACGGATCCAACACTAAATTGTACCGTTTCATAGTCTTTTAGCATGTCAAAACTGAGGGTTTTTCACAAATTCTAATACGAGGTCGGAAAATAACGTCTATAGTAATAATTTAGTCAATAAATTATTATTTAACGTACATTTCCTATAGCAATATGTCATTATTTTGACAATTTACATTATTTATGCATTTTTATCGAGTCATGTTTATTCGCACTTGTACGTAGCGTGACTTTTAGCCCAAATATCGAAATTAAGCAAGTGTTTTCAAATTAGTAGAGACTACTCTTATGTAGGCTTTTTGATTACTGTTTTCAAAACTCATTTTGTCAAAACTTTCGAAAAGTAACCTCACTCCGAACCCCTTCTCTGGTTTCAAACCTCAGATTGATAGGTATCGACGCACCTTGAAATCTGAGACACTCGTGTCTTGTATTTCAAGACGCGTTGAATAGGTTCCAAATTCCTTTAATATTTGGTGGCGACTCCGAAAATACATTTTCAAAAAGGATTTTCTACTTTTCTTTTTTGGTCACAAATTCATGCAATGATCTCCCCCATTTTTACAAAACTTCGCACTTTTTCCTGCGAGGCATTCGCCTCTGGCGCCAAGACGGGCGAGGTCGGGCGCGCGCAGGGCGTCGATAGGTTTTCCCAAAAGGAAAAGATTTTCCCGGTACCTTCAAGTTTAAGGGTGGAAAACGCTTGCTAAACCTTGGCCAAGGGATCAACAAACACAATCAAACACAAGACAATCAAAACGAGCGCGAAAACCTAACTCAAAGGATCATCAAAAACAACCTAAGCATGCACCCATGATTCGCCCTTCCTCCCTAGATAAGAAACTACTCACTCATGATAAATTTAACAACAGAAGCAAAGGAGAAGAATGAAAACATGATCAAGGATGATATATATTTAAATGATAAACAAAAGAGAGAAGAAGAATACAATATCAAATCAGAATTTGCAAGAGAAATCAAAGTAATCCGAGTCGGGAATTCAAAATACAAGAAGGAAAAATGATCAAACCCTAAGTTTTTGATTGAAAGTACTTTAAAGTGTCCTAAGAATGCTCAGAAAAATTCGTGCCAAAATATAATGATTTGCTCCTTCAAATAGACGATCTATTTTAAGCCAACGAAGAGTCACAACCCGTCCCTGACCTCCGGGACAGGTGTCCCATCCGGGACCACCATGTAGCTTCATCCCAAGAGCACGGGAAGCTCATCCCGGATGATTCAGTTTTGCACCTCTTTTTGCCACTTCTTTGCCTTAGCTTATTTTCACTCCAAAGTCGTCCCAAGGTGTAGGGACAAGGCCTAGGTCGTCCAAAGGCATAGGGACGAGTTCCAAAATGATATTAAGAGCTTCAAATTCAGTCCCGAGGTCCCGGAACACCTTCAAACGCTAAAACGAGGCTCGTGCGCAAGCGAAACGCAACGAAACCAACTCGAAACATCACGAAACTTTACGAAACTTCACGAAACCTCCCGAATAGCATCCTAACCTCCAAATATGCGCTTTTACCTGCAATATAGACAAAAAAACGCAGCAGGGCCAAAACGGAGAGAAATAGGAGCCGAAATGCATATAAAAGTACGAGAATCGCAAAGTAAAGCTCGTGAACAAGGGGCTATATAAAAGTAAATATATGAGACATCAGCAAACACACTCCTAAACTCCCTCAAAGCCTCACGCACTCAAATCCTTGAGTTCAACACACCATCCCGTGTTGAATTCATCCTCCTTTTAAGTTCAAGAAGCGAAGCTCTGCCGATCTGAAGCGTCAGGACAAGGTAGGTACCGATCCACTTGGATCAAAGCTTTTTCTTATTTTCTATGGACTAACAAAGGGGACTACACTTTAGCGGCCGGCTTTGGCACCCAAATACGCTTGCACTCCAAGTGTTCTATTTACTTCGGGTACACTCCATATCCGATGACACGCCAAAGTCGCATAAGCAACCGACCCTTATAAAATAAACCAATGGACAATTGAACTTTATTTTATTTGCATGCATCTTGCACCTTCTTATTTTGCATTAAATCAAATTAAACAATGAATTCGACCTTTAACTGAACCGTTTTCGTTAACAAGTTAAACATGCTAAACTGAGGGTTTTAATCAATCTTTTTGCATATGCATCTGCATTCTTTTACAAACTTATCGCACTTGTACGTAGCGATAACATTAGCTCAAATATCATCTTCCATGGATTGTTCTAGGTCAGTAGAGGCTATATTTACATAGGCTTTTCTAAAAGGTTTTCATAAATCATTAATTGAACTCTTTTTCTAAAGTACCCTCACCCCGAATCCATTCTGGTTTCACAAGCCTTAGATCTAGGGGTGTCGGCGTGCTCCAAAATCTAGAACATGTCTTTAGGCTTAGGACATGATATCAGGTTCCTAATTTCCGCGATAATTAGGTGGCGACTCCAAAACAGTTTTAAAGGTTTTTCTAAATTAGTCTTTTTAACTAAAAGCGCCCTTAAGCAAGACGCCGAGTTGGGTCCCTCGTCTCGATTCCCGGGTTCCACAACTGGTCGTACGACGAGGTTCGAGTGCGCCTGAATGGCATGAGGTTTGAGCACGTTTGTACTTGAACCATTTCAAATAGCGTGTATTTAAAATGATTGTATGTTTGATAATGTTGTTCTTTTGCAGTTTGTGCCATGTCCGTGGGAGCAGTATGCGGGCGTTCCAGAGAGTGTTCGAGCTAGGTTCGTGGAGCGTGACGTCCAGCGTCTGTATTTGGCGACGCCGTACGGACCAGTTTGGTACCTTGGAGAGCGTTTGGTCTACCAGACGGGGTCGCCAGCTCCTTAGTGCCTAGGGACCCGCCGCGAGTCCTTTTTGAGCGAGGTGTTTCTGCACAGCAGCGTGTGATGTTGTACGGAGAGGGAGAGTCTTGGAGTCTTCTCTGTCCTGGGGAAGACTACGGCCTGTTTGCTTGGTCTCGGCTTGCTTGTGGGCCGGTTGAGGTATGTTCATGGTCGTCTTGAGTGTGCGTAGGGTAAATTTTGGCGAAAAATTCCCCTGACGTGTGTTTCTCTTGTTTCTGTAGCTGTTTGATCCTGATACGGCGGAACAGCCTAGCGATTTCCCGACTACAGTTGAGTGGGATGACTCAGGCGTCCGTCGTACTTTCGAGGTGCCTTCGTACTTGCCGGTGATTACTGACGTGGGCATGGACAGCTGGGGTGGCAAGGTGACAAAGGTATGGGTCCTCTTTCTTTGTATGTGTGTAAGCGCCCAGTTTGATCGAGGTATGAAATATAACGATGATCAAACTAGTGAGACGACTGGTTTGGATTTACCCCCTCGAGTTTGTCTTAATTTGAGTGAAATTAAGGCAAAGTGGAGTAAACTGCGGTTGGTTTTGAAATTTTCCCCCCTAAGTTTGGCTTAATTTGAGTGAAATTAAGGCAAAATGAAGAAGATGAGGTGCTTGTTTTGAAATTTCCCCACTAAGTTTGGCTTAATTTGAGTGAAATTAAGGCAAAATGGAGAAAAATGTTGTCTGTTTTGAAATTTCCCCCCTAAGTTTGTCTTAATTTGAGTGAAATTAAGGCAAAATAGAGGAAAATGTTGTCTGTTTTGAAATTTTCCCCCCTAAGTTTGTCTTAATTTGAGTGAAATTAAGGCAAAATGGAAAGAAATGTGATCATTATGTCGTTCATTGCAGGTGGCCAGGCCAAGGACGTGCACAAGAAGCTGTGGAGGACAGCGAACATGTGGAGGATGGCCTGGGCGGAGCAAGCGGCCCAGTTGTGTCAGAGTCGTGCTGAGATGGCTCAGTTTCGGCGTGACTTTGACGAGTACCGTTGCCGTCATCCTTAGTTGTATTAGTGAATCTGTGTAATAAGGATTGTATGAACCCTTCCTTACATGACTTTGTTTATTGTAGCTTGAATTTGCTTGTCATTTCGTACGTCGTAAACCTGTATTGTTAGTAAGCTTGGTTTGAAAAGCGAAATTATTCCCGATTCGGATGTTAGGATTGAAATAGTTTGTGAAAAAATGATTTCGTAAAAATGTTCATTTTAAAAGTCGAAATGAGCCTAAATGAACGTTTGAAATGTGATGAGTCGACTCGTGGTATGAATCGTGCTTGCTAAAACGAAGTGTAGGGTTGTTGTATGTGGTAACAACAAATAAACCGTCACAAAGTAAGATGGAGCGTTGAGTTTTAGGAAAGATGAAATTAGGAAAGTCGGAACGAAAACCAGCCCCTGAAACCGCAAAACTCTATGCGGTTTGTAAGCTAAACCGCATAGACCTATGCGGTTTGGTGTGCAAACCGCATAAGCTACTGCGGTTTTGCTTCTTGGCTGACAGTGCTGGGTTTCCAAATTTCGACTACGTTTTCCTATATAAGGAGGGGGGGTGCGTGCCATAATTCCTCATTCAACATTACTTCTTTCTTTCTCCTTTTACAAGCTTTGCTCTCATAAACATATTAGGTATATTTACAAAAGTTATTTGTGTTCAAGAAAAATGGTGGAGCATTTTGATGCTCTTTTGAAGAGGTGGACTTCTTCGCTACGTCCGGCGGAGAAGAAGGCGGTGTATGATGATGGAGCGGGTGTCTTTATTGGCTTTCGCCAAATGAAGGTCGAGCTGGACTTCCTGGACGCATGCTTGAACTACTGGGATCCTAGCTTGCACGTCTTTCGGTTTCCAGGAGGAGAGGTGTGTCCTTTGATGGAGGAATTCCCGGCCATTGCGGGATGGTAAAAATGCACTACTCCTGTGGTAGTGCGGAGTGAGCTCTGTTTCAACGGAATGTTGCGAAACTTCCTTGAGATGTCGAATGCTCATGCTGTGGGTTTGTTTGAGGGAGGTAAGGTGAACATGTTAAGCTTGTGTCAACGATACATGAATCGGGCCGATACTAGCATTTCGAACCGCTCTAGGCGATGGGCCCTTGCCTTTTGCCTAATTCACCGTTATGCTTTTGCGGGGTCGATGCCGGATGTGGTGTTCGGAAACGCGAGGTATGCTCGTGTCGTGGAAGAGATGGAGCAAGGACACGACCCTTCTGCATTAATCTTGGCGGAAACCATACTGGGCTTAGACGACCGTTTTGTCAATCGTCTGAGCTCGTACCGAGGTTGTGCTAGTGGAATGAAACCTATGGGGTTAGATTTCACTCAAGAGAACAACTAAAATCGATTTATAATTGTTGTAAAAATCTCGGCCAACTTAGAGTAGTATTGTGTTTGATTTTCTGAAATTTTGTAAGTTTAATGAAAACATAAAAGGATAGGCTAAATCTAAGCACAAAGCCAAAGATTTAGGGTTGAGTAATTAAGCACTAAGCCACTAATTAACTCGATAATCATTCAAGCACTAAGCTATGAAAATAAGGAAGAGTAGAAACTCAAACTTAGGGTTTTGTTATATCATCAAATCTGAAAAATACAATGCAAGAGTGAGGGTTTATATAACAACCAAACACTAATCTCATCCCTACAATTCAAGCTTGATCTAAGGGCTCATAGAGGCCCTCAAATAACAACAACAAAACGGCTCATTGAGCCTTTACAAATGCTGAAAATTTTAAAGTAAACAACAAACTACAAAAGCATAAAGTTTGAAAGGGACTTGTGACTCAATCCTCTCCTTGCTTTTAGGTGTTTATCCAAGGGCCATGAGAGAGCCTTGGGGTCAAGGGGGACGGTCCACTCTCCCACACAAATCAGATTTTGTAGGCTAAAAACAACAAAGCATAAAGTAAGATTGCGACACTAGTGAAAATGACTTAAAGCACAAAACAATGTGGGACTTTGTGAGCTTTGTGGGAGCCGGCTCCTAGGCCTCCTTGAGCTGACTTTTTTGAGTCTTGTGAGTCTTGTTTATTGGAGGGTTAACCCACATAGGTGCACCCAAAGTGATCACATTCAAAATAGCACATTTGTTGACTTTTTGGTTGCTCTCCTTCTTGACTTTCCCTTGACTACCTTTGACCCACTATGCTTGGCTAAATTGACCATTGGATTATCTTGACTTAGCACTTAGTGGACCCTAGGTCCAAGGCCTAGGCTAGGGCTTGAGTCCAAGGACCCAACCCATGGTCTAGCTCCATTCCTTCCTTGATCGACTTGACCATTCTTGGTTCAATCTCCTCTCCTTGGAAAGGATTTGCCCTCAAATCTTTGGAGATCCTCTTACTTCCCTCTTGACTTGATCCCTTGCTTGATTCTCGACTTAAACCTCGGCTAACCTTGGGCCCTACGACCCTAGACTTCCAAGGACACCACTTGATCAAAGTTCGGAGAAGAGGTTGGACCCCCTTGGTTTGGCTCGTGTGAAGGGCCGAGTTCTCTTCTTTGCTCACGGTTTCTTTGTCTATGCATTCTTGCTCGAGCACTCCCTTGAGCCCACGGTTTGTAGGCATTCCCTCCATCCATTCTTGCTCATGATCGAGCCCATCTATGATCCTCCATCTCAAAGATCCACTAGATCTTTCCATGCCATCGATTTTAGCTCTCTCCTTGTTCTCATCTTCATTGTAATCGGTTGTGTTCATCGCATTGTTGATTAGTTTGTCACTCTCATGTTGCTCCTCTCCTAGAATCCTCCTTGTTGCTCTAGGGTTTCCCTCAAGCTCTAGGCTCACCATTTCCTCTTCCATGCTCATACTCGGCTCCACATTCATCTCTTTGCTAGAGTTCTGTTCATTGATTGATTCAAACAAGCACGGGTTAGTCTTGTATCCCATCATAGGAGGTAGTGGTGTGAGCACAATGAGTTTCTCCATGTATTTGAAGGAGTAAGTATTGCTCCTTCCATGATGAGAGGAATCCCTCTCATACTCCCATGGCCTCCCAAGCAACAAGTGACATGCATCCATGTCGAGAATTTCACAAGTGACCTCATCCTTGTAATCTTGACCAATCAAAAATGGCACCTTGCATTGTTTGTTGACCTTCACTTCGGCTCCCTTGTTGAGCCACCTTAGTTTGTAGGGGCTAGTGTGCTCCAAAGTGGGTAGACTTAACTTCTCCATAAGCATTTTGGAAGCCACATTAGTACAACTTCCACCATCGATGATTAGGTTACAAACTTTCCCCATGATCGTACACTTAGACCGAAATATTTGTTGTCTTTGGTCCATGCTCTCACTTGATTATTGAGTGTGCATCACACGCCATATGACTAAGCTCAACCCCGAGTCCGGGGGCACCAAAGTCTCGGCCACCTTCTCTTCCACCTTGCTCTCTTGTTTTTCTTCTTCACAAACTAAGACCTCATCGTCTCCCCAATGCACCACCTCACACGTGTTCAAGGCCCTCTTCCTAGGGCACTCCTTAGCAAAATGACCATATCCTTGACATTGTTAGCACTTCTTGAGAGGAATCGTTCTTTTAGGGCCAAAGTCGATTCCTTTCCCTTTGTCAACATTTGATGGCTTTGTAGTAGCGCTAGGCTCGACTACCTTTACCCCTCCTAGGCTCGTGGTAGGATTGGCCTTAGTGGTGTGCTTGGCCGAGTCTCCCCTCCCCGTCTCTAGCCTCTTAACTCTCATGGCCATAGTGACGGCCAAATCGAATGACCATAAATTTTGCATCTTTACCCGGTTAGCTATTCTAGGGTTTAGGCCCTCGACGAATCTCACAATCTTTTGCTCGGGTTTTTCACTCATCTCACATTGAAGGGTGAGTTGTTCAAAGTCCCTAAGGTAGGATTCGATGGGTTGTGTTTCTTGCTTAAGTTGGGCCAACCTAAGAAACATATCTTGTGTATAATCCTTGGGAACAAACTTATCCTTGAGCTTCTTCTTGAGCTTGAGCCACGACCTAATGGGCTCTTTCCCCTCTCGATTTCTCTGATTTTTAAGGTTTTCGTACCAAAGGGAAGCATACCCTTTGAATTTCATGATTGCAACCTTAAAACATTTCCTATCCGAGTACTCCTTAAACTCAAAGACTCTTTCGATAGACCTAAGCCAATCTAGTAAGTCTTCGGGGTTAAGATTGAAGGGATCGGATCCCATTCACTAATCAAATATTAGTGTAAATCAAATTACTCTAATTTGATTTAGCAAGATCTATGTAGTACAAATTCACTTTGTTACAAGTTTAGAAATGTTATACCTTTCTCAAAGGGAAATATTGGGCACAAAACTAGAACTCCTTTCTAGTTTTGTTTCTTGAGCTAACAACATGGATGATCCTCCAAAACCCGAGTTTCCAAATAAGGAAACCTCCTTCTTGTTGCACCCAAGAACATCTCCAAAACTACTGGTGACTTTGATCTAGGAATCACTAGTAGATACTTGATAATATGTGAATATTATTACTACTAACACTTAGTAGTATTTTGGATGATATAAGAACTTGTTTCTTATTGTTTAGAGAGGTTTTTAGAGAGATGAGGAAAAATGGGATGCATGAATTCTTCTCTTCCTAAGGCCTTATGTTTTAACAAATAAAACAAGCAAATGAAGTGTGTCAAAGACACCATAATTTCGGCCAACATTGAGAAGAGAGGAGGGAAGAGACTTTTTATTGTTTAGAACAAATGCATGCAAGGAAATGATGATGTTGGTGCATGCTTTGTCTAAAGCAAAAAACAAAACAAAACAAGACAAACCAAATAAGACAAGAGAGAATCTTCTCCTCTTGCTTGCCCATTTTGGACGTCCAACATGACCCTAATATGGGTCTATTTTGTTTTTAATATTTGTCCCACAAATACTTATAATTTATCACTTAATCATCTAATATGATAAAGTATAAATTAATTAAACTCTTCCTTAATATACATGTACTTTACACATATATTAAAAATTGTAATTTTACTAATCTCATTAGTAAAATATACATGATTAGTGAATTAACAGTTAATCACTAATTCTCATCTCCTCTAATAATTTTATCGATATAAAATTAAATCATCTGAGTTCACAACTCGATTTCTCTCTAAATTAATTCACTGACTAACCGTTAGTCAATTTATCAAGTTACTAATTTAATCGTATCTCATACAATTAATTAGCTTTATTATTTGGAGTACGTTCCTATAGGTGTGACTTAAAGGGATCAATTGATTACCGCCGTTCTCACGACAATAACGTCAAACTCTAGTCAGCCAACCGTTAATGATTTACGTTAATCAATTGACAATAATACAGGATTATCCCCATGTATTCCTTAATTGAGATTTATTAAGTAATCGCACTATTGTGGAGGACACTTACTCCAACAATCTCCCACTTGTCCGAGACAAGTTGTGCATTACCAATTCTCATGTCCGTTTCACATCTCCCACTCAATGCAAGGTGTCTTACAGGTCGTACTTGCATTCAAAAGATATATATATCATGAGTGGTTTCCTCGATAAGGAGAGTAGCTGTCTGACCGGGGAATCTACCGTAGATTCTTACCGAGCGTGGCCACGCATTTTCAGCGACTACTCCTCGAGTGGCCCAAAGATGTTTTACCCTGACGAGGGTGGACATTTCCCTTCCACTCGATTGTACTGTATAATGCAGATCACCATGACCCCAAAGATGCCCTTTATAACCCCTTTCACGGCATGGCTTAGGACAAAATGAAAGTCACTCTAAACCGCACCGACTCGCATAATCGGCCCACCAAAGAATCGACTCAAAGGAATACTATAGAATTCCCACCACGACCAGGTTTCAATCTCATTGAAAAGGAATTCTATAAGCGTCACAGTCCGACAAAGTGTCTCACAGTCTGTCTATGCAAACGAGCAGTCATCACTATGACCCCATGGTGTTGAACCCACCATCGAACGACTTGCAATCTAGTCTCTTCGAGACGTCACCTCATATGAGAGACTAGGGACCAAATACTTAGTTTATACCGTTCACTTGAATATGTTCAAAGTTGTCACACAACTATTCGGATAAACAAAGTATGCATTCAAAATGACTTAAAAGAGTAAATATACTCTAAACAATTAATGTTATTTTCATATATGTAATAGGATACTTTATCCATTACATATCTCAATAACTAAAGGAAATCAGGCATACGCCTCAACCCCATAGAGACGGTGTGAGCGTCATGCTTAGTCCTCGAAAGAGGCTTGGTTAAAGGATCAGCGATCTCATCGTCTGTCCCAACCTTACAAATATCTATTTCCTTTCTTTCCACATTATCTCTTATAACGTGGTATTTCCTCAAAACATGTCTAGACTTATTACTAGACTTGGGCTTCTTCGCTAGAAAGATGGCCCCACTATTATCACAATAAATAGTGATTGGATTTGCAGCACTAGAGACTACTCTTAGTCCATGCAAGAATCATTAATCCATACAAATTCTTTAGCGCTTCCTAAGTCGCTAAATATTCAACTGTTGTAGAATCCGCAATGACACTTTGTTTGAAGCTTTTCCAACAAACAGCTCCTCCATTTACCAAAAGACATAGCCGGATTGGGATTTCAGATCATCCCCATCGGTTTGGAAACTTGCATCCATGTAACCCTTTACACGTAGCTCAAGTTCTCCTCCAAACACTAGGAACGAATCCTTAGTTCTTCTCAAGTACTTAAGGATGTTCTTTACAGCTATCCAGTGACTCTCACCGGGATTGGCTTGATACCGGCTCGTCATGCTCAAGGCGAAAGCGACATCGGGACGAGTGCACATCATAGCATACATGATTGATCTTTACAGCGGAAGCATAAGAGATCAATTTCATGCGTTCAATTTCCGCAGGAGTCGTAAGACATTGAGATTTCTTCAATGTTATTCCTACACTCATCGGAATAAAGCCTCTCTTGGAGTCTTTCATATTGAACCTATCAAGAATCTTATCAATATAAGTTTCTTGACTTAATGCTAGTATCCTTTTGGATCTATCTCTATAGATCCGGATACCCAAGATGCGTTGTGCCTCTCCCAAGTCCTTCATTTGGAAATGGTTTCCCAATTCCACCTTCACCGAATTCAGACTTGGAACATCATTTCAAATCAGTAGTATGTCATCCACATACAAAACAAGGAAGGTTACCTTGCTCCCACTAAACTTCATGTATAAACAAGGTTCCTCGGTACTACGAGCGAAACCCTTTTGTTTTATAACAAGATCGAATCTGTGAATCCAACTCCTTGATGCTTGCTTAAGACCATAGATGGATCTCTTAAGCTTGCATACTTTCTTAGGGTTAGATGTATCTAAAAACCTTCAGGTTGTGTCATATACACTTCCTCTTCTAGAATCCCATTCAAGAAGGCGGTTTTTACATCCATTTGCCATATCTCATAGTCATGAAATGCGGCAACCGCTAAGATTATCCTTATGGATCGAAGCATAGTAACCGGTGCAAAGGTTTCATCATAATGAATACCTTGGACTTGTGAAAAGCCCTTTGCCACCAATCTAGCTTTGTAAACATCTATATGTTTATCTATGCCGAGTTCGTATTTGAATATCCATTTACACTGAAGGGGTCTCACTCCTTCAGGTAAATCTACCAAGTCCCAAACTTGGTTCTCGTACATAGAATCCATTTCGGATTTCATGGCCTCAAGCCATTGTTCGGAGTTGGGGCTACTAATAGCCGCCTTGTAGGTTGAGGGTTCGTTGCTTTCGAATAACAACAAATCACCTTCCTCCTCGATGTTACCGAGGTAGCGGTCAGGTTGATGACTAACTCTTCCTGACCTCCTAGGGATTACAACCGTGTCAGAAGACGAGGGAACAGTTTCCTCATTTTCTGCGTCGGTTTGTGGCTCTTGAACTTCATCAAGTTCAAATTTTTCTCCCACTCTGTTTTCTAGAAATGTATTCATTTTCTAGAAAAACAGCATCACGAGCCACAAACTCTTTGTTCTCGTGAGGATTGTAGAAGTAATAACCACACGTTTCCTTAGGATAACCTACAAATAGGGAACCTTTCCCGTCCATATCTCATATGGAGTCTTATTGGAGACTTCGATTTAGTGAGAATACAGCATACGATAGCGTAAAGCCCCAAAACGATCCAGGAAGCTCACTTTGACTCATCATAGACCGAAGCACATCTCATAAAGTTCGGTTTCTCCTTTCTGCAACACCATTCAACTGTGGTTTGTCCGGAGGAGTCCATTGTGATACTCTACCACAATTCTTAAGATGTGAATCAAAACTCATTACTTAGATATTCGCCACCACGATCTGATCGTAGTGCTTTTATCTTCTTATTCAATTGGTTCTCAACCTCATTTTGAAATTCTTTAAATTTCTCAAAAGCATCACTTTTATGCCTTATTAAGTAGACATAACCATATCTACTTAAGTCATAGGTAAAAGTAATGAAGTAATGATATCCTCCTCTAGCGGTGATGTTTAATGGACCACACACATCGGTATGTATGAGTCCTAAAACTTCACTTGCTCGTGTCCCTTTACCACTAAAGAGTGCACGAGTCATCTTGCCTAAAAGGCAAGACTCGCATGTACCATATGATTCGCAATCAAATGGTTTGAGAACCTTGGTCTCAACAAGTCTCTTTATGCGTCTGTCGTTTATATGACTTAAACGACAATGCCAAAGGTAGGATCTATTTGATTCATTTATTTTGAGCTTCTTGTTCTCTATATGATAAACATCATTGACATTATTCAAAAGATAAATACCTCCAATTGAAATGGCTTCCCATAAACCATTTCATTAAATGAAAAAGTACATCGATTGTCCTTAATCATAAAAGTCTTCCGTATCAAACACGGAGACGGAGATAATGTTTTTCGTTAGAGTTGGTACAAAATAACAGTTATTCAAGTACAACTCTAAACCACTAGCTGGAGTGAGTACATAGGTTCCCACGGAAACGGCCGCTACTCTAGCTCCATTACCCATGCGGAGATCAACATCACCCTTGGCTAGTGCTCGCACATTTCTTATTCCTTGCAAGTGATTGCAAAGGTGAGATCCACATCCGGTATCCAATACCCATGTAGAAATGCAAGCATGATTTATGTCAATCATATAAAGACTAGAAGGAATAATATCTTTGGATGTCGCACATCCATCATTCTTTTCCTTCAAGGATTTGGGACAATTGCGCTTTCAACGACCGGGTTTGGGCTTGCTATTCTCAATAGCATTCCCTTACCCTTATCTTCCTTGAACCGAGCTTTATTAGCTCTCTTCCCTTTCTTGACCCCAATGTTTATGTTCTTCAATCTCATTGAAAAAAAAAAAAAACATCTTTTCTCTCAATCTCATTCACTTTTACGCTCTCTTGGTTGAAGCACATCGTCGTCACTCTAGTGAATATCTCATATGCACTTTTGTGAGTAACGAAGCGAACTTTGAGAGTGGGTGACATTGACCAAATCAACATATTTTTAACGTCATTGTCAACCTTTAGGTGCTCATCGTAGGCGGCTCGTGCCGCCTCGGTGGCCCTATGTCCGGGTTTGGCGGGAAGTTGTTCGGTAAGGTACTTAAGCACATTTTCGAATTGAGCGGCGCCCCTTATCGTCGATTCCCATTTGACAAAGTTGCTACCGTCATCTTTTAGGATACACTTATCCATCACGGTTCTCAACCATGAATATTTACCCAAAATGGGTGCGGGAGTTGAGGTTTTCATTGCGATTTCAAATAAATAATTCTACAACAAATATGAGGAAATTAACATTCATTGTATATTAATGACATTTGCTAAAACTCTTTTTAAAACAAATGTCCATTTATATAATGATCTCCCACGAAATTATATAAATGATTCCAAGACTCGTTCTCATATAAAATTAGACATCTCATGTTTCCTTTTATATAAAAACGATAAGTCAACACTTGACTAATTCTACACTAGAATGCTTGGTTGATGATTTTCTATAAAATGCATCCTTAAGCCCCAAATAACTCTTATTTGGTTGAGTTCAAACCAAATTAGCATGGGACTTCTTCCCACTACTTACCCATGGTAACGAGGTTCCACGTTGCGGAGGTCCTCATGAACATGGGGTTCATAGTTGCTACATTTGGAAAGGCTTTATCTCAATTCATTTGTTAAATAATGTGGGTGATCTTGTCAATTTTAGTCATTAAAATTCTTTTATAAGTGAACTAATTTTAAGAATCGCGACCTAAAACGACAATCATAGTGGGATATCGTGGCATGCATGGCGATTTTGGCATGTGTGCAGAAAAATAAGCAATCAAACAAGCATAAGCAAGCAAAAGCATAAACCTAGTATGGCCACCTAAAAGTAATTAAAATTACAAGGAGTTCCAAATTGGAAACCAACTCCTTTGGTCCCTCTTCATATGGATCTCATCCAAGACTCCTCCTTGCAAGCTTTAGAACACTTCTAAGGCTCCTCTCGATCCATTGCCGGTCTTCGGTTTTACAAATAGTTACAAGTGTAAATTTACAAATGAATACATAGCAATCCTATTATACATTTATAAATGAAATAAACTATTAAAAATTACAAACCGGCGATACGAGATCGCATTTAATTACAAACCCACACGATATTCCCTTTCATTACGGGTAATATCGGTAAAAATAACAAACTATGGCCATACTAGTAAGGATAAACATTCATTCAAAAATAAACATTCATTCAAACATGCATAATGAAAAGCTTATAAATAAAAACATGCCAAAATCGCCCTAAACAATAATCGCATTAAATCGTTTCAAACCGATCTCATTTTTAATCGATTAATCTCATATTAATCAATAATGCTTAAAACACCTTTTAAGCTTGAACCAAAACTTCTAAACTGATTTAGAACACCAATAATTAGTTTTCACTAATTCATGGTGATTTTAGTTCACTTTAGTGGTCATTGTGCTAATTACTTTAACTTTAATCATAACACTTTATGAATAAAGCATTAAAATACAATATAATATAAAATAAAACCATTTTTATTTTGTAAAAATTTTGTATATTCTGGAACACTTCCAGAATATCAACAAAGAAAAGTTTGGTCAGAAAATATTTACGAATTATTTTAGAACAAATAACATACGATTTCATCGATTTTATCTCATAAAATCAACAAAACGTCTAAAACAGTGAGGAAAAATCCCAAATTTATACGTGAGCATCCTCATAATGTATAAAAATATTGATATAAATTTCATGTCCAGAAAACAACGTTTACTATATTTTGGACATTAAAATGCATATTATACCGATTTTAAACAAAAATAGGAATAAATATTCAAAACTCAAAATCTGATTCTGAAAATTTACATGCTGTAAGTATAAATATTAATTTTCACTGTGTAACAATTTCGTGACCAGATTCCAACTATAACCATTTATAGTAATTATTTTAGCCAAAAACACACTTTTTGACTTGGTTTTGTATAAAAATAATTTTAATTAGCAAACAAATTTCAAAAATTACGAAATTTGACCAGTAACTTCATGAGACCAGAAACATTGCATGCTATAAAAATCTCTTTTTAAAACTATTTTTAACACTATTTTCGGATTTTATGTTATTTATTCTCAATAAATACATAAAACTCCAAAAACAACAAAATAAATTTGTAACTACAAGCCTAAGCTCTGATACCACTTGAAGGGATCGGATCCCATTCACTAATCAAATATTAGTGTAAATCAAATTACTCTAATTTGATTTAGCAAGATCTATGTAGTACAAATTCACTTTGTTACAAGTTTAGAAATGTTATACCTTTCTCAAAGGGAAATATTGGGCACAAAACTAGAACTCCTTTCTAGTTTTGTTTCTTGAGCTAACAACATGGATGATCCTCCAAAACCCGAGTTTCCAAATAAGGAAACCTCCTTCTTGTTGCACCCAAGAACATCTCCAAAACTACTAGTGACTTTGATCTAGGAATCACTAGTAGATACTTGATAATATGTGAATATTATTACTACTAACACTTAGTAGTATTTTGGATGATATAAGAACTTGTTTCTTATTGTTTAGAGAGGTTTTTAGAGAGATGAGGAAAAATGGGATGCATGAATTCTTCTCTTCCTAAGGCCTTGTGTTTTAACAAATAAAACAAGCAAATGAAGTGTGTCAAAGACACCATAATTTCGGCCAACATTGAGAAGAGAGGAGGGAAGAGACTTTTTATTGATTAGAACAAATGCATGCAAGGAAATGATGATGTTGGTGCATGCTTTGTCTAAAGCAAAAAACAAAACAAAACAAAACAAGACAAACCAAATAAGACAAGAGAGAATCTTCTCCTCTTGCTTGCCCATTTTGGACGTCCAACATGACCCTAATATGGGTCTATTTTGTTTTCAATGTTTGTCCCACAAACACTTATAATTTATCACTTAATCATCTAATATGATAAAGTATAAATTAATTGAACTCTTCCTTAATATACATGTACTTTACACATATATTAAAAATTGTAATTTTACTAATCTCATTAGTAAAATATACATGATTAGTGAATTAACAGTTAATCACTAATTCTCATCTCCTCTAATAATTTTATCGATATAAAATTAAATCATCTGAGTTCACAACTCGATTTCTCTCTAAATTAATTCACTGACTAACCGTTAGTCAATTTATCAAGTTACTAATTTAATCGTATCTCATACAATTAATCAGCTTTATTATTTGGAGTACGTTCCTATAGGTGTGACTTAAAGGGATCAATTGATTACCGCCGTTCTCACGACAATAACGTCAAACTCTAGTCAGCCAACCGTTAATGATTTACGTTAATCAATTGACAATAATACAGGATTATCCCCATGTATTCCTTAACTGAGATTTATTAACTTAGGGTTTTGTTATATCATCAAATCTGAAAAATACAATGCAAGAGTGAGGGTTTATATAACAACCAAACACTAATCTCATCCCTACAATTCAAGCTTGATCTAAGGGCTCATAGAGGCCCTCAAATAACAACAACAAAACGGCTCATTGAGCCTTTACAAATGCTGAAAATTTTAAAGTAAACAACAAACTACAAAAGCATAAAGTTTGAAAGGGACTTGTGACTCAATCCTCTCCTTGCTTTTAGGTGATCATCCAAGGGCCATGAGAGAGCCTTGGGGTCAAGGGGGACGGTCCACTCTCCCACACAAATCAGATTTTGTAGGCTAAAAACAACAAAGCATAAAGTAAGATTGCGACACTAGTGAAAATGACTTAAAGCACAAAACAATGTGGGACTTTGTGAGCTTTGTGGGAGCCGGCTCCTAGGCCTCCTTGAGCTGAATTTTTTGAGTCTTGTGAGTCTTGTTTATTGGAGGGTTAACCCACATAGGTGCACCCAAAGTGATCACATTCAAAATAGCACACTTGTTGACTTTTTGGTTGCTCTCCTTCTTGACTTTCCCTTGACTACCTTTGACCCACTAAGCTTGGCTAAATTTACCATTGGATTATCTTGACTTAGCACTTAGTGGACCCTAGGTCCAAGGCCTAGGCTAGGGTTTGAGTCCAAGGACCCAACCCATGGTCTAGCTTCATTCCTTCCTTGATCGACTTGACCATTCTTGGTTCAATCTCCTCTCCTTGGAAAGGATTTGCCCTCAAATCCTTGGAGATCCTCTTACTTCCCTCTTGACTTGATCCCTTGCTTGATTCTCGACTTAAACCTCGGCTAACCTTGGGCCCTACGACCCTAGACTTCCAAGGACACCACTTGATCAAAGTTCGGAGAAGAGGTTGGACCCCCTTGGTTTGGCTCGTGTGAAGGGCCGAGTTCTCTTCTTTGCTCACGGTTTCTTTGTCTATGCATTCTTGCTCGAGCACTCCCTTGAGCCCACGGTTTGTAGGCATTCCCTCCATCCATTCTTGCTCATGATCGAGCCCATCTATGATCCTCCATCTCAAAGATCCACTAGATCTTTCCATGCCATCGATTTTAGCTCTCTCCTTGTTCTCATCTTCATTGTAATTGGTTGTGTTCATCGCATTGTTGATTAGTTTATCACTCTCATGTTGCTCCTCTCCTAGAATCCTCCTTGTTGCTCTAGGGTTTCCCTCAAGCTCTAGGCTCACCATTTGCTCTTCCATGCTCATACTCGGCTCCACATTCATCTCTTTGCTAGAGTTCTGTTCATTGAATGATTCAAACAAGCACGAGTTAGTCTTGTATCCCATCATAGGAGGTAGTGGTGTGAGCACAATGAGTTTCTCCATGTATTTGAAGGAGTAAGTATTGCTCCTTCCATGATGAAAGGAATCCCTCTCATACTCCCATGGCCTCCCAAGCAACAAGTGACATGCATCCATGTCGAGAATTTCACAAGTGACCTCATCCTTGTAATCTTGACCAATCGAAAATGGCACCTTGCATTGTTTGTTGACCTTCACTTCGGCTCCCTTGTTGAGCCACCTTAGTTTGTAGGGGCTAGGGTGCTCCGAAGTGGGTAGACTTAACTTCTCCACAAGCATTTTGGAAGCCACATTAGTACAACTTCCACCATCGATGATTAGGTTATAAACTTTCCCCATGATCGTACACTTAGACCGAAATATTTGTTGTCTTTGGTCCATGCTCTCACTTGATTCTTGAGTGTGCATCACACGCCATATGACTAAGCTCAACCCCGAGTCCGGGGGCACCAAAGTCTCGGCCACCTTCTCTTCCACGTTGCTCTCTTGTTTTTCTTCTTCACAAACTAAGACCTCATCGTCTCCCCAATGCACCACCTCACACGTGTTCAAGGCCCTCTTCCTAGGGCACTCCTTAGCAAAATGACCATATCCTTGACATTGGTAGCACTTCTTGAGAGGAATCGTTCTTTTAGGGCCAAAGTCGATTCCTTTCCCTTTGTCAACACTTGATGGCTTTGTAGTAGGGCTAGGCTCGACTACCTTTACCCCTCCTAGGCTCGTGGTAGGATTGGCCTTGGTGGTGTGCTTGGCCGAGTCTCCCCTCCCCGTCTCTAGCCTCTCAACTCTCATGGCCATAGTGACGGCCTCATCGAATGACCATAAATTTTGCATCTTTACCCGGTTAGCTAATCTAGGGTTTAGGCCCTCGACGAATCTCGCAATCTTTTGCTCGGGTTTTTCACTCATCTCACATTGAAGGGTGAGTTGTTCAAAGTCCCTAAGGTAGGATTCGATGGGTTGTGTTTCTTGCTTAAGTTGGGCCAACCTAAGAAACATATCTTGTGTATAATCCTTGGGAACAAACTTATCCTTGAGCTTCTTCTTGAGCTTGAGCCACGACCTAATGGGCTCTTTCCCCTCTCGATTTCTCTGATTTTTAAGGTTTTCGTACCAAAGGGAAGCATACCCTTTGAATTTCATGATTGCAACCTTAAAACATTTCCTATCCGAGTACTCCTTAAACTCAGAGACTCTTTCGATAGACCTAAGCCAATCTAGTAAGTCTTCGGGGTTAAGACTACCATAGAAATCGGGAATATCTACCTTGATGTCTCGGTCTTGCTCCCTTGGTTGGACCTCAATGGATTCCTCCGAGTCCGAGTGATAACCACCCATGTTAGGAGGCGGTTGCCCCCTCCCTCGGCCACCAACACCACGGCCTCTTCCTCCACCCCTTGGTGGTGGTCTTGGTTCATGAAGGTTTTGGTCCAAGAGGGTGTTTAGAGCATTCATCATCGTATTGCAACTACCGGCGAGTTTATTCAACTTTTCTTCTAAATCCGAAATTCTCTTATCCTCATCCATTTTGTGAAAATTTTGTGAGAATTTTTGTGGAAGTTTTGTGGAAGAAACAAGGAAAAAATAAAGAAAGGAAACGTAAAAATTAAAAGAGAAAACAAAGAACAAACCGAAAACAAAGAATAAACCTAGGCTTTGATGACCAATTTGGAATGAAACCTATGGGGTTAGATTTCACTCAAGAGAACAACTAAAATCGATTTATAATTGTTGTAAAAATCTCGGCCAACTTAGAGTAGTATTGTGTTTGATTTTCTGAAATTTTATAAGTTAAATGAAAACATAAAAGGATAGGCTAAATCTAAGCACAAAGCCAAAGATTTAGGGTTGAGTAATTAAGCACTAAGCCACTAATTAACTCGATAATCATTCAAGCACTAAGCTATGAAAATAAGGAAGAGTAGAAACTCAAACTTAGGGTTTTGTTATATCATCAAATCTGAAAAATACAATGCAAGAGTGAGGGTTTATATAACACCCAAACTCTAATCTCATCCCTACAATTCAAGCTTGCTCTAAGGGCTCATAGAGGCCCTCAAATAACAACAACAAAACGGCTCATTGAGCCTTTACAAATGCTGAAAATTTTAAAGTAAACAACAAACTACAAAAGCATAAAGTTTGAAAGGGACTTGTGACTCAATCCTCTCCTTGCTTTTAGGTGATCATCCAAGGGCCATGAGAGAGCCTTGGGGTCAAGGGGGACGTTCCACTCTCCCACACCAATCAGATTTTGTAGGCTAAAAACAACAAAGCATAAAGTAAGATTGTGACACTAGTGAAAATGACTTAAAGCACAAAACAATGTGGGACTTTGTGAGGTTTGTGGGAGCCGGCTCCTAGGCCTCCTTGAGCTGACTTTTTTGAGTCTTGTTTATTGGAGGGTTAACCCACATAGGTGCACCCAAAGTGATCACATTCAAAATAGCACATTTGTTGACTTTTTGGTTGCTCTCCTTCTTGACTTTCCCTTGACTACCTTTGACCCACTAAGCTTGGCTAAATTGACCATTGGATTATCTTGACTTAGCACTTAGTGGACCCTACATCCAAGGCCTAGGCTAGGGTTTGAGTCCAAGGACCCAACCCATGGTCTAGCTTCATTCCTTCCTTGATCGACTTGACCATTCTTGGTTCAATCTCCTCTCCTTGGAAAGGATTTGCCCTCAAATCCTTGGAGATCCTCTTACTTCCCTCTTGACTTGATCCCTTGCTTGATTCTCGACTTAAACCTCGGCTAACCTTGGGCCCTACGACCCTAGACTTCCAAGGACACCACTTGATCAAAGTTCGGAGAAGAGGTTGGACCCCCTTGGTTTGGCTCGTGTGAAGGGCCGAGTTCTCTTCTTTGCTCACGGTTTCTTTGTCTATGCATTCTTGCTCGAGCACTCCCTTGAGCCCACGGTTTGTAGGCATTCCCTCCATCCATTCTTGCTCATGATCGAGCCCATCTATGATCCTCCATCTCAAAGATCCACTAGATCTTTCCATGCCATCGATTTTAGCTCTCTCCTTGTTCTCATCTTCATTGTAATCGGTTGTGTTCATCGCATTGTTGATTAGTTTGTCACTCTCATGTTACTCTTCTCCTAGAATCCTCCTTGTTGCTCTAGGGTTTCCCTCAAGCTCTAGGCTCACCATTTCCTCTTCCATGCTCATACTCGGCTCCACATTCATCTCTTTGCTAGAGTTCTGTTCATTGATTGATTCAAACAAGCACGAGTTAGTCTTGTATCCCATCATAGGAGGTAGTGGTGTGAGCACAATGAGTTTCTCCATGTATTTGAAGGAGTAAGTATTGCTCCTTCCATGATGAGAGGAATCCCTCTCATACTCCCATGGCCTCCCAAGCAACAAGTGACATGCATCCATGTCGAGAATTTCACAAGTGACCTCATCCTTGTAATCTTGACCAATCGAAAATGGCACCTTGCATTGTTTGTTGACCTTCACGGCTCCCTTGTTGAGCCACCTTAGTTTGTAGGGGCTAGGGTGCTCCGAAGTGGGTAGACTTAACTTCTCCACAAGCATTTTGGAAGCCACATTAGTACAACTTCCACCATCGATGATTAGGTTACAAACTTTCCCCATGATCGTACACTTAGACCGAAATATTTGTTGTCTTTGGTCCATGCTCTCACTTGATTCTTGAGTGTGCATCACACGCCATATGACTAAGCTCAACCCCGAGTCCGGGGGCACCAAAGTCTCGGCCACCTTCTCTTCCACCTTGCTCTCTTGTTTTTCTTCTTCACAAACTAAGACCTCATCGTCTCCCCAATGCACCACCTCACACGTGTTCAAGGCCCTCTTTGTAACACCCGGTGTTGTCCGAGGTTATTCGGGCCGGGTTCCCCGTTGAAGTGGTCCATGTGATGTGCTCAAGTGACATAGTGCTTAAAAGGATTGTAAGTACTACTCATATCAACAAGATGCTTCTTCTTTTCTGGTGGCTCATCTTAAGAACTCTTCAGTTAAGCGTGCTTGCTGGAGAGTAGTCTTAGGATGGGTGACCTCCTGGGAAGTTCTCAGGATGCGCACGAGTGAGGACAAAGTGCGCTGGAAAGGGCCCGTGTTGATGCGTAGGCGATGTCACGTGACTGGCGAGCTACCGTGAATGACATTTCGGCCTTTAGTTGGGGCCGGGGTGTTACAAATGGTATCAGAGCAACCCAGCGACCGTGTGGTCGAATCCTGTGTCTTGTTGGCCAGGTACGCACCTAGCTGGGGAGGATTCTGGAATGCTATATTGTAAGTAGCTACCAGGCGCAACGAGGACGTTGCGGTCTTCAAGCGGGGTGTGTAACACCGGTGTTGTCCGAGGTTATTCGGTAGGGTTCCGTTGAAGTGGTCCATGTGATGAGCTCAAGTGACATAGTGCTTAAAAGGATTGTAAGTACTACTCATATCAACAAGATGCATCTTCTTTTCTAGTGGCTCATCTTAAGAACTCTTCAGTTAAGCGTGCTTACTGGAGAGTAGTCTTAGGATGGGTGACCTCCTGGGAAGTTCTCAGGATGCGCACGAGTGAGGACAAAGTGCGCTGGAAAGGGCCCGTGTTGGTCTGTGGGCGATGTACGCAGCCTGGCGAGCTACCGTGAATGACATTTCGGCCTTTAGTTGGGGCCGGGGTGCTACACTCTTCCTAGGGCACTCCTTAGCAAAATGACCATATCCTTGACATTGGTAGCACTTCTTGATAGGAATCGTTCTTTTAGGGCCAAAGTCGATTCCTTTCCCTTTGTCAACACTTGATGGCTTTGTAGTAGGGCTAGGCTCGACTACCTTTACCCCTCCTAGGCTCGTGGTAGGATTGGCCTTGGTGGTGTGCTTGGCCGAGTCTCCCCTCCCCGTCTCTAGCCTCTCAACTCTCATGGCCATAGTGACGGCCTCATCGAATGACCATAAATTTTGCATCTTTACCCGGTTAGCTATTCTAGGGTTTAGGCCCTCGACGAATCTCGCAATCTTTTGCTCGGGTTTTTCACTCATCTCACATTGAAGGGTGAGTTGTTCAAAGTCCCTAAGGTAGGATTCGATGGGTTGTGTTTCTTGCTTAAGTTGGGCCAACCTAAGAAACATCTCTTGTGTATAATCCTTGGGAACAAACTTATCCTTGAGCTTCTTCTTGAGCTTGTGCCACGACCTAATGGGCTCTTTCCCCTCTCGATTTCTCTGATTTTTAAGGTTTTCGTACCAAAGGGAAGCATACCCTTTGAATTTCATGATTGCAACCTTAAAACATTTCCTATCCGAGTACTCCTTAAACTCAAAGACTCTTTCGATAGACCTAAGCCAATCTAGTAAGTCTTCGGGGTTAAGATTACCATAGAAATCGGGAATATCTACCTTGATGTCTCGGTCTTGCTCCCTTGGTTGGACCTCAATGGATTCCTCCGAGTCCGAGTGATAACCACCCATGTTAGGAGGCGGTTGCCCCCTCCCTCGGCCACCAACACCACGGCCTCTTCCTCCACCCCTTGGTGGTGGTCTTGGTTCATGAAGGGTTTGGTCCAAGAGGGTGTTTAGAGCATTCATCATCGTATTGCAACTACCGGCGAGTTGATTCAACTTTTCTTCTAAATCCGAAATTCTCTTATCTTCATCCATTTTGTGAAAATTTTGTGAGAATTTTTGTGGAAGTTTTGTGGAAGAAACAAGGAAAAAAGAAAGAATGGAAACGTAAAAATTAAAAGAGAAAACAAAGAACAAACCGAAAACAAAGAACAAACCTAGGATTTGATGACCTATTTGGAATGAAACCTATGGGGTTAGATTTCACTCAAGAGAACAACTAAAATCGATTTATAATTGTTGTAAAAATCTCGACCTACTTAGAGTAGTATTGTGTTTGATTTTCTGAAATTTTGTAAGTTCAATGAAAACATAAAAGGATAGGCTAAATCTAAGCACAAAGCCAAAGATTTAGGGTTGAGTAATTAAGCACTAAGCCACTAATTAACTCGATAATCATTCAAGCACTAAGCTATGAAAATAAGGAAGAGTAGAAACTCAAACTTAGGGTTTTGTTATATCATCAAATCTGAAAAATACAATGCAAGAGTGAGGGTTTATATAACAACCAAACACTAATCTCATCCCTACAATTCAAGCTTGATCTAAGGGCTCATAGAGGCCCTCAAATAACAACAACAAAACGTCTCATTGAGCCTTTACAAATGCTGAAAATTTTAAAGTAAACAACAAACTACAAAAGCATAAAGTTTGAAAGGGACTTGTGACTCAATCCTCTCCTTGCTTTTAGGTGTTCATCCAAGGGCCGTGAGAGAGCCTTGGGGTCAAGGGGGACGGTCCACTCTCCCACACAAATCAGATTTTGTAGGCTAAAAACAACAAAGCATAAAGTAAGATTGCGACACTAGTGAAAATGACTTAAAGCACAAAACAATGTGGGACTTTGTGAGCTTTGTGGGAGCCGGCTCCTAGGCCTCCTTGAGCTGACTTTTTTGAGTCTTGTGAGTCTTGTTTATTGGAGGGTTAACCCACATAGGTGCACCCAAAGTGATCACATTCAAAATAGCACATTTGTTGACTTTTTGGTTGCTCTCCTTCTTGACTTTCCCTTGACTACCTTTGACCCACTATGCTTGGCTAAATTGACCATTGGATTATCTTGACTTAGCACTTAGTGGACCCTAGGTCCAAGGCCTAGGCTAGGGTTTGAGTCCAAGGACCCAACCCATGGTCTAGCTCCATTCCTTCCTTGATCGACTTGACCATTCTTGGTTCAATCTCCTCTCCTTGGAAAGGATTTGCCCTCAAATCCTTGGAGATCCTCTTACTTCCCTCTTGACTTGATCCCTTGCTTGATTCTCGACTTAAACCTCGGCTAACCTTGGGCCCTACGACCCTAGACTTCCAAGGACACCACTTGATCAAAGTTCGGAGAAGAGGTTGGACCCCCTTGGTTTGGCTCGTGTGAAGGGCCGAGTTCTCTTCTTTGCTCACGGTTTCTTTGTCTATGCATTCTTGCTCGAGCACTCCCTTGAGCCCACGGTTTGTAGGCATTCCCTCCATCCATTCTTGCTCATGATCGAGCCCATCTATGATCCTCCATCTCAAAGATCCACTAGATCTTTCCATGCCATCGATTTTAGCTCTCTCCTTGTTCTCATCTTCATTGTAATCGGTTGTGTTCATCGCATTGTTGATTAGTTTGTCACTCTCATGTTGCTCTTCTCCTAGAATCCTCCTTGTTGCTCTAGGGTTTCCCTCAAGCTCTAGGCTCACCATTTCCTCTTCCATGCTCATACTCGGCTCCACATTCATCTCTTTGCTAGAGTTCTGTTCATTGATTGATTCAAACAAGCACGAGTTAGTCTTGTATCCCATCATAGGAGGTAGTGGTGTGAGCACAATGAGTTTCTCCATGTATTTGAAGGAGTAAGTATTGCTCCTTCCATGATGAGAGGAATCCCTCTCATACTCCCATGGCTTCCCAAGCAACAAGTGACATGCATCCATGTCGAGAATTTCACAAGTGACCTCATCCTTGTAATCTTGACCAATCGAAAATGGCACCTTGCATTGTTTGTTGACCTTCACTTCGGCTCCCTTGTTGAGCCACCTTAGTTTGTAGGGGCTAGGGTGCTCCGAAGTGGGTAGACTTAACTTCTCCACAAGCATTTTGGAAGCCACATTAGTACAACTTCCACCATCGATGATTAGGTTACAAACTTTCCCCATGATCGTACACTTAGACCGAAATATTTGTTGTCTTTGGTCCATGCGCTCACTTGATTCTTGAGTGTGCATCACACGCCATATGACTAAGCTCAACCCCGAGTCCGGGGGCACCAAAGTCTCGGCCACCTTCTCTTCCACCTTGCTCTCTTGTTTTTCTTCTTCACAAACTAAGACCTCATCGTCTCCCCAATGCACCACCTCACACGTGTTCAAGGCCCTCTTTGTAACACCCGTTGTTGTCCGAGGTTATTCGGGCCGGGTTCCCCGTTGAAGTGGTCCATGTGATGTGCTCAAGTGACATAGTGCTTAAAAGGATTGTAAGTACTACTCATATCAACAAGATGCTTCTTCTTTTCTGGTGGCTCATCTTAAGAACTCTTCAGTTAAGCGTGCTTGCTGGAGAGTAGTCTTAGGATGGGTGATCTCCTGGGAAGTTCTCAGGATGCGCACGAGTGAGGACAAAGTGCGCTGGAAAGGGCCCGTGTTGGTCTGTGGGCGATGTACGCAGCCTGGCGAGCTACCGCGAATGACATTTCGGCCTTTAGTTGGGGCCGGGGTGTTACAAATGGTATCAGAGCAACCCGGCGACCGTGTGGTCGAATCCTGTGTCTTGTTGGCCAGGTACGCACCTAGCTGGGGAGGATTCTGGAATGCTATATTGTAAGTAGCTACCAGGCTCAACGAGGACGTTGCGTTCTTCAAGTGGGGGTGTGTAACACCCGGTGTTGTCCGAGGTTATTCGGGCCGGGTTCCCCGTTGAAGTGGTCCATGTGGTGAGCTCAAGTGACATAGTGCTTAAAAGGATTGTAAGTACTACTCATATCAACAAGATGCATCTTCTTTTCTGGTGGCTCATCTTAAGAACTCTTCAGTTAAGCGTGCTTACTGGAGAGTAGTCTTAGGATGGGTGACCTCCTGGGAAGTTCTCAGGATGCGCACGAGTGAGAACAAAGTCTTTGGAAAGGGCCCGTGTTGATGCGTGGGCGATGTCTGTGACTGGCGAGCTACCGTGAATGACATTTCGGCCTTTAGTTGGGGCCGGGGTGCTACACTCTTCCTAGGGCACTCCTTAGCAAAATGACCATATCCTTGACATTGGTAGCACTTCTTGATAGGAATCGTTCTTTTAGGGCCAAAGTCGATTCCTTTCCCTTTGTCAACACTTGATGGCTTTGTAGTAGGGCTAGGCTCGACTACCTTTACCCCTCCTAGGCTCGTGGTAGGATTGGCCTTGGTGGTGTGCTTGGCCGAGTCTCCCCTCCCCGTCTCTAGCCTCTCAACTCTCATGGCCATAGTGACGGCCTCATCGAATGACCATAAATTTTGCATCTTTACCCGGTTAGCTATTCTAGGGTTTAGGCCCTCGACGAATCTCGCAATCTTTTGCTCGGGTTTTTCACTCATCTCACATTGAAGGGTGAGTTGTTCAAAGTCCCTAAGGTAGGATTAGATGGGTTGTGTTTCTTGCTTAAGTTGGGCCAACCTAAGAAACATATCTTGTGTATAATCCTTGGGAACAAACTTATCCTTGAGCTTCTTCTTGAGCTCGTGCCACGACCTAATGGGCTCTTTCCCCTCTCGATTTCTCTGATTTTTAAGGTTTTCGTACCAAAGGGAAGCATACCCTTTGAATTTCATGATTGCAACCTTAAAACATTTCCTATCCGAGTACTCCTTAAACTCAAAGACTCTTTCGATAGACCTAAGCCAATCTAGTAAGTCTTCGGGGTTAAGACTACCATAGAAATCGGGAATATCTACCTTGATGTCTCGGTCTTGCTCCCTTGGTTGGACCTCAATGGATTCCTCCGAGTCCGAGTGATAACCACCCATGTTAGGAGGCGGTTGCCCCCTCCCTCGGCCACCAACACCACGGCCTCTTCCTCCACCCCTTGGTGGTGGTCTTGGTTCATGAAGGTTTTGGTCCAAGAGGGTGTTTAGAGCATTCATCATCGTATTGCAACTACCGGCGAGTTGATTCCACTTTTCTTCTAAATCCGAAATTCTCTTATCCTCATCCATTTTGTGAAAATTTGGTGAGAATTTTTGTGGAAGTTTTGTGGAAGAAACAAGGAAAAAAGAAAGAAAGGAAACGTAAAAATTAAAAGAGAAAACAAAGAACAAACCGAAAACAAAGAACAAACCTAGGCTTTGATGACCAATTTGGAATGAAACCTATAGGGTTAGATTTCACTCAAGAGAACAACTAAAATCGATTTATAATTGTTGTAAAAATCTCGGCCAACTTAGAGTAGTATTGTGTTTGATTTTCTGAAATTTTGTAAGTTAAATGAAAACATAAAAGAATAGGCTAAATCTAAGCACAAAGCCAAAGATTTAGGGTTGAGTAATTAAGCACTAAGCCACTAATTAACTCGATAATCATTCAAGCACTAAGCTATGAAAATAAGGAAGAGTAGAAACTCAAACTTAGGGTTTTGTTATATCATCAAATCTGAAAAATACAATGCAAGAGTGAGGGTTTATATAACACCCAAACTCTAATCTCATCCCTACAATTCAAGCTTGCTCTAAGGGCTCATAGAGGCCCTCAAATAACAACAACAAAACGGCTCATTGTGCCTTTACAAATGCTGAAAATTTTAAAGTAAACAACAAACTACAAAAGCATAAAGTTTGAAAGGGACTTGTGACTCAATCCTCTCCTTGCTTTTAGGTGATCATCTGATAGGCTCGGTCGCACTCACCTAATCAAAAATAAACCTGACAAACCTAAGGGTAGCTAGGGTAAGTCGGGGTCGAGTCCACAAGGACAGGGTTGCAATTGTAGGTTACTTATGGAGCGTTTCAAGTCTTAGTCGGTTCGAGTGCGGGATTGGTTAACTAAAGCTAGAGCACAAAAGTAAAGGATTAAACTTATGAGGGAAAGGTCTAGGGAATCGGGTTAGGCAATGGGTAAGTCAAGGCCAAGGATGATGATCGGAATGAGTAGGTATCGCACATGCTAAGGATAACGCTCGGCCTCTCGGTCTTAAGCTCCTCTAGGTCTCGAATGCGGGCTCTCGCAACTTACAAACGAGGGTCCGATGTTTAGTCTCGCGCCTCTCCTAGAACTAGGCTTTCGGTCTTAAGTTTAAGGGTGCTAGATACTCGCTAAAACGTGATCAAGGAATCAACGAGAGCAATCAAGCAAGACTAAACAAAGCATGACAAAAACTAACTCAACAAGATCATCAAACTCAAGCCAAACAATCACCCATGCTTCACCCTCTCACCCTAGATAAAGAACTACTTACTCATAGCGAAAACAACAACAAAAACGAAAGCAAAAGATGAAATCATGATCAATGACAGTATATAATGAATTGACAAACAAAAGAAAGGAGGAATTGAAAATACCAATCAGAAAATTCCAAGAACAAGAGGATGAATTCAAGCAACAAAACCAAATAGACGATCAAACGAACATAAACCGAGTCGGGAATTGAAATACAAGAAGGAAAATTAATCAAAACCTAATTTTTGGAGAGAAACTAGTTTAATGTGTCTAGAAAATCCTCAGAAAAATTCGTGCAAAAATAAGATGTTTTGGCCTCTCAAATAGACGATCAATTTTAAGCCAACGAAGAGACACAAGGCTGCCCCGGGCGGGATAAGAGCTTCCCGTGTTGTTCAGATTTTTCAGCTTTGGTTCTTGACTTGTACTTAGTTTTTTCTTGCTTCTTTCTCTTCCCAAGGCTACGGGACAAGGCCTACATCATCACAAGGAGTAGGTCCAAGGTCTACATCGATCACATGAACTTCAAATCCCGTCCCGAGGTCCCGGGACACCTTCAAAAGCTAAAACGGGGCTCGTGCGCAAGCGAAACGCAACGAAACCAACTCGGAACATCACGAAACTTTGCGAAACTTCACGAAACCTCTCGAATAGCATCCTAACCTCCAAATATGCGTGTTTACCTGCAAAATAGACACAAAAACGCAGCAGTGCCAAATCGGAGAGAAATAGGAGCTGAAACACATATAAAAGCACTAGAATCGCAAAGAAACGCTAACGACATGGGCTATAAATATATATAAATATAGGACACATCAAACTCCCCCAAACCGAACCGTTGCTTGTCCTCAAGAAACAAAGCATGACAGAAACAGAGGACAAAGCGAGCAAAAGAATACTTCCCCAAACAATCACCAAACCACAAGCAGCATGAGCAAATGGCAATCGATCCCGAAACAGCATGGGACGTATGGAAATAGCAAGCTAACGGATGAGAATTACAAGACGGCGCAGAATGAATAGCATGGCTTAAACAAGGGCTCTCTAGCAATCAAATTACGGACCTCTCGCGGTTTCCACTTTACTCAAATGATGAACAAGGCGAAGTATGTGATGACACTCACCTACTCGACTGGTGGAAGCACGCCCGCAATCGAATGTGGACCAAATCTCGCATTCCCGTACACGAATAATGTCACAAAAATGAAGCAAACATGAGGGCTTACATAGGAAATGAGGGTGTAAAGGCCATAGAGAGGATAAGGGTGATAAGGTGGAATAAATGATTATGGATTCGCGGAGCTAAGCCACTAGAAACCACTCGTACTACTCAAGTGCTCGTCCAACCAACAAAGAACCCAACTCTCATGAAAAACGGACCGAAAGCAGCATATCGGTCTCCTTTACACATCAACGCAACATAGCAGCAAATTTCAAGTGCTCACTCATCAACAACAACAACAACAACTTATCATTTTTGTGCACACATTTTCTTTCTTTTTGTATTTCTTTGTGTTGTGTTTGTTTTTTCAGATTTTTGTGTGTTTTCTTGAGCAAAGAACACACTCACATAGTGGTTACGGAAAACCTCATCAAAGGGTCGGGGAAACAGCAATCCCGACTCAAATTCACCAACACTCTCAACGCCAACGACGTCAGCAAGTCGCAGCAACGATCACAACCCGTAGGACAAGCACAAGAGTAAGCAAAGCGGTAACTAGGAAGGCTAGGGTAGGCTATATGGCAATGTAGCTAGCAAACTCATGTGGGTAAGGGTATTAGGATAAAAAATGAGATGAATAAGACAATGTAAGAACAAGGTGAATAAAATGAAATTAACTAAAGCCTCATACGCAAAACATGTGACAAAATCGCGGGGAAAAACGGGATAGGGGCCACACTTATGCGTGTTAATGTTACGCACCCCACGAGGAGAACTACTCACAATAAAGCACGGGGACCGGGATAGATGAACTGGCCGCAAGAGGCTAAAAACCTCACAATATAGTAGCTAAAGTCCGTGAATGATAAAGCCAACAAGTAAAAGCACATGCCATCATCTACAAGTGCGTCTCAACATCCCCGTAGCGCTAATCCAAACAACAAAAATCATGCCAAAGCTCAAAGCAAACAAGGGAAGGGATGTCGAGAAAGAATAAGATCAAAACAAGCTCGAAACAACGGAACGGGATATGTATTTTTGGTATTTTTGTGAAATTTTCTGATTTTTTTGTGATTTTCTGATTTTTCAAATTTTTTGGGATTTTTTGTGATTTGTTTGAAAAATGAAAAACGAAAAAGAAAACGAAAAAGAAAAAGCAAAACGAAGCAGAGCGTTTCCTCCCCCCAAACCAGACGACACATTGTCCCCAATGTTGCACAAAAATGGATAAGCTCATTTTTGCTCCTTTTTGAGGCTTGGGCTACTTGGAACCTATGGCTCGAGCCATGGCTTAAATTGTGATCCTTAGGATCAAACCAAGTGAAATGTACAAGGAGGAACGAAGGGAATCAGCCCACACATGGAAAACAACAATCTAGGCCATGAACCATGAAGCCCATCTTGACATGTCGGTAGAGATCTTAACGTAACTCCCAATCTGCTCATCCAATTGAGATGAAACCACTTTCATATTAAAGCTATCTCAAAGAGCTTTCATTTGACATATGGTAGGCTATCTGGTTCAAAGGGAGCTGAGAGTTATGACTTCTACAATTCAGGGGTCAGATTGTGAAAACTCAGTCCATAGGCTGTTTGACATGTCTGTACTAAAAGCTCAATATCTTGAGTTTTAGGCCATATAGTTTTGGATGATTCTTTTTGCATTGGAAAGCCAACTCAATTACCTTTCCAATGACATATCATGGGCCTTCTAATTCAACGTGAGTACGGAATGGTGAAGCCTAGAAGTCACTATCAGATTATGAAATCCGGTTAGAAACTGTTTTTGGGTTAATGAGCAATGCACTTGTCCTACCTTCTCCTCCTTGGGTGATCTCACTTGGGGACCAAGTGTAAGTCTTCCCATGAGCCTAGGGCTCACATGGGACGTGCTAAATGCAAAGAGGGACCAAAAGATCAGCTCAATTCCACATTCACAAAATCAGCTCAACTTCTTATACATGTCATTGTCACTAGTAGTCCTTGTTTTGCTTTATGTCCTTGTCCTCTTTATTGTCTTGTTTCTTTAGTTTTATGATCAGTTTGAAGGGGTCATTAGGACCACCTATACTTGCTCTCCAAGGCCATAATCTTGGCCATTAGATTAAAGCATCAATTGTAGGGTGTAGATTTAGGGAAGTGTCATTTTCTCTCTTTATGCTTTTAGTTTTGTTTGGATCAGTTGTAAGGTCCTTTGGACCGTTGTTTTAGCTGAGTGTATGGTCATTTTGTGACCCTTAGATCTAGTATAGATGTGTGGTCAAGATTAGAGTGTGGGTATTATATAAACCCTCACTCCCCTCATTATATTTTTCAGATTTGAATGAATGAAAAAAAACCCTAAGTTGGAGAGTTCTCAACTTATTTGAGTGTTCATTATTCTCTTAGCTTAGTGCTTGAGTTTAGTGAGTAATTAGTTAGTGGCTTAGTGCTTAACTAATTAAAACCAAAATCTATTACTTTGTGTTTAGATTTAGTTACTATCTTTTATGTTTTCATTTTGTTTCACAAAAATCAGAAAAATCATCACAAAAAAACATCATTTGCCCGAAATATTCAAGAGCATTTCAAGTCGATTTTTGTTGTCTCCTTGAGTGAAACTTAACCCATCTAATTTCACTCCAAATGTGTCCTACAGCACATCAACACGGGAACCATAATATAAGGGAAGAAAAACATAAACTAGTGAAAAGAAAATGTACTTACAATATGTACAAAGGAAACGCCCCCCCAAACCAGCATCAAAATGGGCGCAAAGACGGGCCGCAGAACGCCGAACTCGCCGCCATCACCAACGTCATCCAATCGGCCATCACCAATCGATTGGCTTGCAGCAAAGCCAACCATTATTGCGACCAAGGCTCGTAGTAGCCGATCAAAAACCTGCTCATGTGCTAAACAAAGGCAAATGTAGCACCAAAATGAAACACATTTATAGAAAATCGCAGCTAATGATCGACTCAACAAATACATGAGTCTACGAAAATTGTTCTCGAGCACTTTGGCAACATTTACAATACATCCGCTCACAACAAAAACACTCAAAAACTCATCGATGCCGTTAGATTGGGACAACGGCGTGACTTCAAAAATGTGAACCTCGGGAGCATGTGAGTTTTTCCCTTGACTTGTTGTGTCCGTGGGAATGGAAGCCGTTTCTTCATGTGCATATAGGAGGGCTTCCAATTCATCCACTTTAGCGCTCCACGACTTTGAGTCACCTGCGTCAATCTCAATACACGGTAAGACCGCCAAAGGATCCTCGGACAAGGATCCAATGGAAACAGACTCAAAAGACGCAGCAACAAGGGGACAAGTCGGTTCAGGTTCAAGAGCGTCATTCATAACTACCTCAAGCGAATTAGGCGATTCACAATCATAAGCACGCTCATAACCATCATCATCAAACAAATCATCATCACACAAGGACGCATATGGGCTAGTTAGAGCACAAGTTTGAGATGAATAAGTATTATCACAAGGAGCGGGAGAACATTCATAAGACGCACAATCATCTTTCATTTCCTCGACTAATTTCATGTACGTAACAAGAACCTCTTGGAAGTCAGCTTATATTTCGGAAATAAGAGCTTGACGCGTGATATCCCAAAAGAGGTCCCAAATCTCATATTAAGGCATATAGGAAATTCTACCATTAGTCACGTAGTGAATGAAGTTGTGAGACTCATAGTTCATACCCGTGCTGATAATATAAACTTTCTCCCAATCAGAGCAATAAACACCAAACGAACCAATATAACTGTTAAACCGAACAATGTACTTATGAAATGGTTCATCATGGTATTGCGGAAAATCAAAAATTGTCATGACGTGAGGAAGAAAGAAAGTGACATATGGAAAAACAAAAGACTAGAAACAAGTAACAAACAAAAACAAAAGCCGTCTTCCCGGCAACGGCGCCAAAATTTGATAGGATCGGTCGCACTCACCTAATCAAAAATAAACCTGACAAACCTAAGGGTAGCTAGGGTAAGTCGGGGTCGAGTCCACAAGGACAGGGTTGCAATTGTAGGTTACTTATGGAGCGTTTCAAGTCTTAGTCGGTTCGAGTGCGGGATTGGTTAACTTAAGCTAGAGCGCAAAAGTAAAGGATTAAACTTATGAGGGAAAGGTCTAGGGAATCGGGTTAGGCAATGGGTAAGTCAAGGCCAAGGATGATGATCGGAATGAGTAGGTATCGCACATGCTAAGGATAACGCTCGGCCTCTCGGTCTTAAGCTCCTCTAGGTCTCGAATGCGGGCTCTCGCAACTTACAAACGAGGGTCCGATGTTTAGTCTCGCGCCTCTCCTAGAACTAGGCTTTCGGTCTTAAGTTTAAGGGTGCTAGATACTCGCTAAAACGTGATCAAGAAATCAACGAGAGCAATCAAGCAAGACTAAACAAAGCATGACAAAACCTAACTCAACAAGATCATCAAACTCAAGCCAAACAATCACCCATGCTTCACCCTCTCACCCTAGATAAAGAACTACTCACTCATAGCGAAAACAACAACGAAAACGAAAGCAAAAGATGAAATCATGATCAATGATGATATAATGAATTGACAAACAAAAGAAAGGAGGAATTGAAAATACCAATCAGAAAATTCCAAGAACAAGAGGATGAATTCAAGCAACAAAACCAAATAGACGATCAAACGAACATAAACCGAGTCGGGAATTGAAATACAAGAAGGAAAATTAATCAAAACCTAATTATTGGAGAGAAACTAGTTTAATGTGTCTAGAGAATCCTCAGAAAAATTCGTGCAAAAATAAGATGTTTTGGCCTCTCAAATAGACGATCAATTTTAAGCCAACGAAGAGACACAAGGCTGCCCCGGGCGGGATAAGAGCTTCCCGTGTTGTTCAGATTTTTCAGCTTTGGTTCTTGACTTGTACTTAGTTTTTTCTTGCTTCTTTCTCTTCCCAAGGCTACGGGACAAGGCCTACATCGTCACAAGGAGTAGGGCCAAGGTCTACATCGATCACATGAACTTCAAATCCCGTCCCGAGGTCCCGGGACACCTTCAAAAGCTAAAACGGGGCTCGTGCGCAAGCGAAACGCAACGAAACCTCTCGAATAGCATCCTAACCTCCAAATATGTGTGTTTACCTGCAAAATAGACACAAAAACGCAGCAGTGCCAAATCGGAGAGAAATAGGAGCTGAAACGCATATAAAAGCACTAGAATCGCAAAGAAACGCTAACGACAGGGGCTATAAATATATATAAATATAGGACACATCATCATCCAAGGGCCATGAGAGAGCCTTGGGGTCAAGGGGGACGGTCCACTCTCCCACACAAATCAGATTTTGTAGGCTAAAAACAACAAAGCATAAAGTAAGATTGCGACACTAGTGAAAATGACTTAAAGCACAAAACAATGTGGGACTTTGTGAGCTTTGTGGGAGCCGGCTCCTAGGCCTCCTTGAGCTGACTTTTTTGAGTCTTGTGAGTCTTGTTTATTGGAGGGTTAACCCTCATAGGTGCACCCAAAGTGATCACATTCAAAATAGCACATTTGTTGACTTTTTGGTTGCTCTCCTTCTTGACTTTCCCTTGACTACCTTTGACCCACTAAGCTTGGCTAAATTGACCATTGGATTATCTTGACTTAGCACTTAGTGGACCCTAGGTCCAAGGCCTAGGCTAGGGTTTGAGTCCAAGGACCCAACCCATGGTCTAGCTCCATTCCTTCCTTGATCGACTTGACCATTCTTGGTTCAGCTAGGATTCTCCACATTTGGCTTATGGAGAGGCTAAGTGTGTATGTTTCTCTTCCCCATGACGGTGTGTACAAAGCGGCGGGTGCTACGTCACGGAAGACGGAGTGGGTTGACCCTCGGGAGCGTTCACTCAACTACTTCCGGGGTTAGTACTCTCCTTCACGAACCCGCATAGTACTCTTCGTTTGAACGCTCACGTAAGGTACATTATTAATAATGTATTCCGGGGTTAGTACTCTCCTTCACTCAACATAACGGAGTGTGTACTATGCGTATCAACTATTATTCATGACTAACCCGCACGGGGTGAGTACTCTACTCAACTATTATTCATGACTAACCCGCGGATTACGCTCTGCCCCAAAATTTGCTACGCTTTCTCCTTCTCGCGAACACCACCTCTTGCCCCTTGCTCGCCCCTTACTTACCACACCTCCTAAACCACCTCTAACATCTACTAACTCACCCCACACTCATCCACACACCCACACACTCGACAACCACCTCGACACACGCAACGTCGACTACACGACACGACCCACAAGATAAGGAAATGACTTTCTCGAGGTAGAAATGAGAAAATCACATGATACAAAGTATGATTTCTAATTAGAAGAATTATAAAATACATGAGATAAGTCGGGGTGTTACAAACGCCCTTATTTAGGTGGGGTCCACCTTGCCTAAATAGGGGTGTTACAAAGTGGTATCAAAGCACGGTCTTGTTATAAAGTGAACTTAAAATGAATTCTAAAATGACCATAGGTGGAAGTTGTATCATAAAATGAACATAGGATTAAAATGAACCTCACGAGGAGGAGTAATGATTCAAGCAACAACCGGGGTGAGGAAGACGTCCTGAAACCTTAGTGGGGAGACGTCCCTAGAGAGCTTGGTAGCTATGAATCTAAGTGGTCAACCGGGGTAGCGTTAGTTAGGATTCGTTGATGTGCTGTTGTTTGCCTTGTATGTGTATGTGATATATAACTGTAGAGTATGAAGGTGTGTGGTATTGGTGGAGATGTGAAGAGATGTGGGTACCAGGGCGCGGAGACACTCGACATCTTGGTGAAAGGTGTTTTGTCGAATAAAGAGAGGGTGCTAAAGTTATAAAGATTAAGTTAGAAAAACCTTTAAAACTGCTTTGGACTCGCCACCAAATTATGCGGTAATTTGGAACCCGCCTACGTGTCTTGAGCTCTAAGACACGTCTTAGAGTTTAGGGAACGTCAACACCCATCCATCTAAGGCTATTGTGAAACTAGATTTGGATTCGTGGTGAGGTACTCTCCTAAAGATTAATTTAATTTGTTTTATAAAAACCTTTTAGAAAACCCCTATTTTTAAAATAACCACTACTAGCTGAAGAACAATCCATTATTGATATTTGAGCTAAAGTAATTCGTACAAGTGCGACATTGTTTATAAAAAGATTATTCAATGCATATGCAAAAAGATTGTTTAAAACCCTCAATTTAGCATGCGTAAACTTGTAACGAAAACGGTACAGTTAATGTCGAATCCATTGTTAAGTTGACTTAATGCAAGATAAGGATTGCTAATGCATAAACTTAAAATAAAGTCTGTTTGGTTTATTTTAAGGGATCGTTGTTTTATGCGACGTTTGGTGAGGTGTAAAACGAATGAAATGCGTTCGAGTCGCAAGACCGTCTTATGAAAATCGGGCTCACAAACCAAAGTCGGTTTGGGCACTAATTGTAACACCCCGACTTTTTCTAATTTATTTTATTCGCTTTCTTTAATTCGTTAGTTTCCTAATCGAGTGATTTTCCATTTTTAGCTCGAGAAATCAGTTCTCCTGTCGCGTGGATTAAGCTACTCTGTAGTCAGGACTTAAAAACGGAGTAATTAGCTTAAAAACGGTGTAATTTCCTCATACGAACTCCGATTCAGGTGATTCAAAAGGCTAAACAGCGTATTTTTTCGACGCCGTTGCAACTGCCAAATTTTCAGGAGTCAAATTGAACCGGTCCACCCTGGGCCGAGCCGAACCCCCCAGCTCGGGTTGGGTTTAGGGTTTCTTATGTAGCTTTTTGATCAAGACATTAAGTATCTTATTAACTCCTAGCCCTAGCAACCTTAAGATCTGATTTCTATCTTCCTAATCTCATCCCTAATCTCATCCTCATTCATCCCCCATAATTCTCTCACAAAAACTCTCTCAAAACTCATCAAACTCCATTGTTGATCATCTTTTCTTGCATTCCTTTAGCCCTAAATCTTCCCTAGTCTATTTCCTCGGTATATGGTCTCTTTTAGTCCTTTTATTTTTTTGATTTTTTATTATTTTATGTGTTATTATGTTGTGTATTCATTGCTTGTGTGTTTTGGCTTGGGTGTTCAAAGGAGAAGGTGATTTGGAGGAAGGAGACACCATCTTGGTTGAAGAAGAAGAGGAGTAGCAAGGTTTTTGATCTCAACAAAGGTAACTAGGTGTGATCTAGTTGTATTTTAACTTGTATGAGGCCTACATGTTGTTGATCTATTGTGTGTGTGCAAAATCATGTTGTTTGATTGTTGTCCTTGTCATTGATTCATGCTAGATCTAGGGCCTCATACTAGGGTTGTCATGTTATCATATTTTCATGCATAATTCACATATCATATCATTAATCATGCTTGTAAATCGATAAAAAACGAATTGGTGTTGTGATGAGGTGTTGGCCGAATGTTGTGAGTGAGGGCTGTGGCCCTTGCTCGGTTCTTCTTCTTGTTTTCTTCTTGTTTTGGCTTTATCATGTTGAATCTTGATGTTTGTATCAATCACCTAAAGATAAACCATGAGTTAAGATGATTTGATTGGGTCTAAAAGTGTATGTATGCATGTTTTAATGAATTGATCATATAAATCGATAATTGGTCATATGAGAATTGAATGTAGTGCATGAATTTGGTTGTGTGTGTGTTGGCCGTGTAAGGGCCAGGCTGGCCGAGAGGTGTGTGTGTGTGTGTGGTGGTTTGTTTGTCACTTGCTCGAGTCTTGGCATGTCTTAGGAGGTTAATTATGCTTTATTGAATTGGGTTACTCTTTGATTGATCACTAAACAATGAATAAGAGCATGTCAATTGAATGTATGACTTGTAATGTTTTATGATCACATTGTACTCCGTATGTATGGTTGGTTGTGATTGTAATGAGGTTTGTGTATGTATGAGTATGGTTGTTGTGGTTGTATGGTTGTGTTGGTAGTGTTGGAGATAGGTTAACAGGTTAACAGGTTATGCTTGGGTTAAGTTTGCACATGGGTACTGTTCTGGCACATGTGTGAGGAGATACAACGTCCTAGGATGGACGGATACCGCTCATGGTCCCCTCGGCTATTCTTGTTGTTTAGCTAGAGCTATCATAGGTTCTCAACCAGAAGGGTTAGAGACTATGGTTATATTTATGTCGTCACCGTTCTTGTTGCTCGGTGGAATTTGGCCAAATTTAGACTTGTGATTATTGAGGAAATTCTTGTTGCTGTTCCGCCATAGGGTTTGGGTGATTCATGTTGCTTCACCCGGGGTGATTCTTGTTGCTTCACCCAGTTCTCCGCGCTTACTCTCGCAATTGGTTGGAAGAAGGATCGTCTTGAGAGCTCGAAGGGTTGGGACACAACTATGGTTGTGCCGTGATGTTTGTTGTTTGTATATTATTGTTTCTTGGTTGTTTGTTGTTGTTTATGTCATTGTACTTTGTTATTAGGCCGTAGGCCAGGTGAGCTTGTTGCATTGTTGTTTACGTTTTGTTATGTTAAAATATGACTGGGGAGCACCTAGTTACTCCCCACTGATTGTGGTTATTGCCTCTCTTTTATAGGTATGCGCGAGACGGGATTGAGTGAGTTGGATGCGAGGATGTGACCATGTATTACCTTGGAAGAGATGTGATTTTGTTTAGACTCCTTTGGACTTGTAGTTTTGTTTTGTTTTAGACTTTCTTTCGGTCTTTAGACTTTTGTTTTGGTTTTGGTTTGTGCGGGGTATTTACTCCCCAATCTGTTAGGCCTCAAGGCCTACTCTTTATCCTTTCAGTTTCGTTTAGTAGATGTTTGAGTAATAATCCGGGCTACACGGTGTTTCCGCCACCGTGATTTCAGTTTTAAACTCTTTATTTTCCTAAAACCCTTTTTAAATCGTATTTTATCTTTTTTGAAAAACTCGGGTTGTTACACTAATGTAGTCCCTTTGTTAGTCTAAAACAAAACAAAACCTTGATCCATGTTAGGACCATGACCTACCTGTGTAGAACTTTAAAACTGGCAGAGCTTCGCTTCAGAAAGGGGAGAAATTCAACATGAGATGTGTGATGAATTCAAAGTATTAGTGCGTGAGGCTTTCTTGAATTTTTGTGTGTGTGTGTGTGTGTGTATTGATGTGTAAAACGTATGAATTGTGTTGGGTGTTGGAGGGTATTTATAGTATCGTCTCGAAGAAATTTGGAAAATTAAAACAAAACCCGGAGGGGTAACCGCAAAGTACATTGCGGTTCACCCTCCAAACCGTAAAGTACTTGCGGTTCACCCTCCAAACTACAAGGTACCTTGTGGTTACAGGGACGGGCAAACTCACTGATTTTCGTATTTTCCTAAATTCGGTTTGACGTATTTTGGAAAGATACAGTATAATCTCTTGCTTAGGCCTCAAGTATACCGTGTGTAAGCCTTCTAGAAACTATACAAGATATTTTGTGAGAGCTCAGGGCCTTGGAATGCGGGCCAAGAGCGGGTCGAACTCGACTTCGGGCCCAACACCCAAAAATGTGAAAGAGGTGCATTTTGTTGTATTTTTGGAAATAGGAAAATCCGCGAGGTCGTATTTGGCGAATGAAAATGCTAAATAGCTGTTTTAGCTATTGGGCCTAAATTTAGGAATTTAGGAGAATTGAATTGGGCCTTGTAAATGTAAAAGGACTAATTAAATTGCAAAGGGGATGCTCATGTCGGTTGAATCGAAACACGAATCAAGCTAGACTCTAAATGAACCAAAGGACATTTATTTAAGCATCGTGACACATCTTGACTCGTTTTAACATTTAAACGACTTAATTAGAATTCGACATAATTAGTACTGTCTAAGTCAGTGTTAAAGCATGCGTATTAAAAGTTCGTTATATCACAGGGCTTGTTTTGGGAGGGTACGGATACGGGTATCCAGAGAGCCCCTAGTTTGACTGATCTTGGACTAAAGTGCTAGTCAAACTACACGACAGTATCCGGACCATCACAGTCTCGATATTATTAGAGGAACGGGGCATGTGTCATTGGGTGAGACGAGGACTACGAACCAGGCTTATCCGGGGAGGGACAACATGTTTAAGGACATGACGGTCCGCGCATATTATAAGGGTATGCGAGCCCGCTGAATGCCTTTGCTTGCCTGTTGCTGTTTGTCTCATTGAGTAGTACTGTTATTGTCGTGCTTGTGCTTGCTTGGTCTCGCCGAGGAGCACATGTGCTTAGGTATGGTCTCGCCGAGGAGCGCATATGCATTGTATGGTAGTTATGTAGATGTTTAGTGCAGTTGCAAATTGTAACACCCCAACTTTTCCCCTTTTATTTAAATAATTCATTTCGTTAAGTTCGTATTTCATTTCTCTTGATTTTGTTATTTTTGGCTCGAGGAAGTCGGTTCACTTGTCACGTGGAATAAGCGAAACCGTAGTCAGAACTTAAAAAACTATGTCATTTCCTCATACGGACTCCGATTCAGGTGATTCAAGAGGCTAAACTGCGTAGTTTTTCGACGCCGTCGAAACTGCCAAACTTTCAGGACACGAAAAGTTTCTGATCTCGGGGGAGGCCTTGGGAACCGACCGGTTTGGTCAGTGAACCGGCCGGTTCAGACCCGTGCCGCCCGGTTTGAGCTTCATCCGTCAACAGCTTTTCGTGTTTGCTCGTGATTCTTTTTATATTAAATCCTTATTATTATATATACTTCCTAACCCTAATACACTTCCAAAACATCAGAATACACTCATCCTCTCCTCTCTCTCTCTTCAAAACATCATTTAATCCCATTCAATTCATCCTTAATCTCTCTCAAATTCTCATCTTTTTGCCCTAATTCTCAATCCTTTGCTATTCCTTCGGTAATCCTTTCATTCTCTAATGTTTTAGGTTTAGTTTACCTAGTTTTTATATTATTTTATATGCTTTGATTGTATGCTTATGATTTTATGTGTTCTATGTGTTCTATGTGATGTTTGATCGAAGGAGAAGGAGAACTAACCGAGGAAGACACCATCTTGATTGAGGAGGAGGAGGTTTGATCATCTTTGGAGCATTAATAAGGTAACTAGGTGTAGCCCTAGACGTATTTTAACTTGTGTGAGACCATGTGATTAATTGAGGATGATTTGATTGTGTTGTGAATATAAAGCTATGATCTTTTGGGTTGGTTGTGCTATGAAATAATGTTCTTTGGTCTTAATTGTGTTGGTCTCACACTATTATGTATAATGTAATGAATTGAGATGTTTGTCATATCGAATTTGGGTTATATTGTTATTAAGTTGATTAAAGATGATAACTTTGGGAATTATAATGGTTTATTATGGCTACTCTTGAGTTCTTAGGGTTAATTACTCCGTATTTAACATGTTGATTATGGTTAGTGTTGAGAATGGTTACAAAAAGGGGTCAATTGTGTTGTAGTTGAGTTTATGATGGACATTGTGATGATTTGAGTAAAGGATGGTTGGTTTGTTGTTGATCGTGAGTTGATTCAGGTTATTGAATTGGCTTGTTTGATTGCTGGAGTTGAGTGTGCGTACGGGTACTGTTTTGGCACATGCGTGAGGAGATACAACGTCCATTGTAGGACGGATGCCGCCCTTACGGGTTCCCATCCGCTTTTGTCACGGTTAGGGACTATGGTTTGATTATATGTCGACACCGTTTTTGTCGCGGTGACACCGTCTTTGTTCGCGGTGGGTTTGGCCAAATTTAGATTGTTTGAGGAGCTTTTGTCGTTCCGCCATAGGGTTGGGGCTTTTGTCGTTCCGGGGTGATTCTTGTTGCTTCACCCAGTCATCCGTGCTTACTCTTACATTGGTTTGATTGATGATCGGATTGACCTATGATTGTTTGACTTGAGGTTGTTATATTAATGCTAATGTTGATGTTTGAGTATGCTTTGAGGTTGTATCTGTTGTTGTACTCCGACTATAGGCCGTAGGCTAGGTAAGGTACTTGTTGAATTGTCGGTTGTGTTTTATATGTTGAAATATGACTGGGGAGCACCTAGTTACTCCCCATTGATTGTGACTGTTACTTTCTTTTGTAGCAGGTTTGTGCGGGGACGGGTTTGTGTGAGAAGCCGTGAGGATTGTTGACCCCGTAGCTAGCTTGAGGAGAACTTTGATAGACTTTGGAATTAGACTTGTTGTTATTTATCATTTTTATATACTTATGTCTTTTGGTTTTGGGTTGTAAGGGGTATTTATTCCCTATTTGCTAGGCTCAAGGCCTACTTTCTTTTTTTATTTGTTGAGTAGGGAGTAATGACTCGGATTCACGGTGTTTCCGCCACCGTGGCTTTCATTTTTAATTCATTTTCTTACCCAAAACCTTTTTAAAATGTATTTTATTTTATTTGGAAAATCCGGGTTGTTACACAAATGCTTTTGTAATGTAACAGTAAAATGCTCATGCTTTGTAAATGTTTGGACTCGGTAGAGAGTGCTTACGTAGTTGCTTTTGTATATATCCGCTTGCAGGATGTTTCATCTTTGTATTGAGTTTCCACTAGGGAATAAAGGAATGATGATGATCCGCTGGGGATGCGTATGTGTAACAGCGACCCATTGGGGAAAGTATGATCCGTTGGGGGTGTAAAGCGATGTAACGATCCGCTGGAGATGTAGAGTGTGCATGTATATGTTTGTTGAATGTTTTTGTAGGAGAGCTCGTAAATGGCCGTAGGAGTTACGGCTCGTAGGAGCACAGGTTCTAGGGGCGAGGAAGCCCCAGAGAGCATCGTTTACGACGTACTGTGAGTGAGCGAGGAACAGGTCCTGACCCTCGCAACTTTCTGACTCGTCGTGGTCAATTTCGTGGTGGCCATGCGGGCCGTTTCTACGCTGCTGAGGTGAAAGAGGAGGACGAGGTCGAGGTTGAAGTCGAGTCCGAGTCCGGTGCTAAGGTGGTTGGGGCTGCTGCAGGGCCTCGTGGTGCTAGGTCGCGCGGGGTCGTGGACGTCGCATCGACCGATCCTTTGCGAAGGATTGGGATGGTCACGACCTTCTGTTGGCGCCTGAGAGACTCATTTCTTACCGAGCTACGCCTGGCTTAGAGCGAGGTTCGATGAGGATTTTTTCAGATATCTTGTCAGTGATGTGCGTGTACAACGATAAGCTATCTCCCAAGGCGAGGGCGCTAATTCAGAATTGCGCCTTCGGACCGTTGGTTGAGCATTGGCGGGAGGTCGCAAAGAAGAAGAACACGAAGAACTTGAGATTGATTCCCGCGTTCCTTGACCGCTACTGGGATACGACGACCACCTTTCATATGTTGGGCTTCGAGGCCGTTATTACTTTGTCGTCTTATGCCATCATCACGGGCTTGCCTTATGGCGACTGTGACATGAATTTTCATACCGCACCACCGACTATCGCCGACGAGGTGGTACTTTGGACGATAGGTGGCAGTCTTGAGGTACCTCATGGGAAGTCAAAGTTTGGACTTGAAAGTCTAGACCGATGTTTTTATTTAGTGATGATCCGGATTCTACGGTGTTTCCGCCACCGTGGCCCTTTTTAATCTTTATTTCGTTTCTTTTATTTTATTTCTCTTTATTTTATTTTATCGTATTTTATTTTATTGGAATATCCGAGTTGTTGCAAATATGAATAATCTTTAATATGATTTAAATTTTAAATATTTTTAAATTGGAAAAATATAAATTTTTGTTTTTTTAAAATCGACTACAATTAGAAATAGAAACAAAGATATTAAAAAAACAATTCATATACTCATAATTTTTAACTGCGTTCTAAATAAAAATGAATGATTAACAAATTTGATATTTAAGAAAAATCTCATAAACAAAACATAAGAAACGCAAAAAACAAAAACAAAGGATTAGGTCGTGAGGCCCCTACGACCCGATCATGGCCCAACCATGAGATCCTCACGGTTGGGCCGCAGCCTGGTCGTTAGGGCTTGATGGCCCAAGTCAGGTTTTTTTTTTCCTAAATATTAAAGCTTCAGATATCTAATGAAACATAGAAACTATATTAACATACTCCCTCCATCCCAAAATAAATATCTCTTTCTCATCAAAAAATTTCCCAAAAATATCTCTTTCTCATCCCAAAATAAATATTAGAAACTATGTTTTTTTTTCCCTAAATATCTCTTTCTCATCCCAAAAATTTCCCAGAATAAGTGTCTTCTCTATTTATAGTAGGTTTTTAACCCTGGATTTTCATTTTTTTTTATTTTTTTTTTCATTTTTATTACCACCTCTTAAATCAATCCAAAATAAAAATGAGACACTTATTTTGGGATGGATAAAGTATCTGATAAGATTGAGAATGATGACTTTGAGCTCCAACAAATTTTTTATTTTTCGTTTATTTAATCAATTCTCGTTGTTTTTATGTAACATATTTTGATTTACAAGCTTTTCATAAATGTTTACCATTAAATTATACATTTTTTTTTTATTCTGTATAAGTTTTGAATCAAAAATTTAATTAGAATCATTTTGAAAAACCGTCAAATTAATATATAGGGTTTTTCCCATCTATACCCTCGTACTTTTCACTTTTTCCAACTGTACCCTTGCGTTTGGCGTATTCTCACTTGTACCCTTAAACTCATAAAGTTAGTCCCAACCATAACTAAACTTGAGTAAACCGTTAAATTTAGCCGTTAGTTTTTGTTTTATATAAATTTTCACCCTTTTTGTATTCAGTTTTTCTCTCAATCTTTTCGCATTAAACACTCGATTTCTTATAATATAGGGTGAAAGCTTCCTGCGACGGAACAAACAATTTGCGATGGAATTTCGTCGCATACTGTATCATTTGCTACGGAAAATCCGTCGCAGATTGTCCCAGTTGCGACGGATATTCCGTCGCATACCACATGATTTGCGACGGATTTTCCGTCGCAAATCATGTCATATGCGACGGAATATCCGTCGCAACTAGGACAATGTACTTTGCGAAGGAATATTTTGCGACTAACTCGACCGTCGCAAGTTTTTTGCGACGGAATATTTCGTCGCAAATTGATTTTTGCGACCAATATTTGAGACGCGTTATCGCAGATTCCGTCGCAAATAATCTTCCTCCGTCGCATTTTGACTTTTTTTTTTTAGTGTTAGTTACGATGGGGACTAAGTTTATAAATTTAAGGGCACAACTAGTAATACGCCAAACGTAGGGATACAGTTGGAAAAAGTGAAAAGTACGAGGGTACAGATGAGAATAACCTTAATATATATAATTTCACTTTATTTTCTTAACTTCCAAATTGGCTAAGATATTATCTAAAATGAAAAATTAAACTTTAAATTAAAATTCTATTAATTATAATTAAAAAACTAAAAACCAATTACGTGAAATAATACGTCGACTTGCGTTTAGCGATTGCGAAATAAAAAGCAGTATGGGCTGGATTTAATCACGTGAACCGGTATAGCAGAGACTCAATTGGTCCCGGTAGTTGAGGTGTGCAGGCGGCAGTAATCAGAAATATGATAAAGCTATTTAATCCAGCCTGAACTAATCTAACTCGTCTCTTATCATATAACCCCGTACTTCCTAGTTTTTTATATTCTCATAATTTTTATTGATATGCGCTAATTCAACGTAGTTGTGTCGCCAAACTCTGGAAAGTAACGTGGAAGAATAAACAAAGATGAGAAAACAACAGCTAATATAACAAGTGTGTCTTTTAAAAGAACGAGCCGTTATGACTTATGACTTCATTGCACATTTGTGATATTTTGACAATGAATTCATATAATTTCACTCTTATTACACCCTTTCTAATTAAAAAATAACTCAATTCATCCGTTTCGATGATTTGTTTACGTTTAATATATGCACAATTGTTTATTTCAGGAGACAAATAATTAAAAATTAAAAAAAAAAAAAATATACTCCATATTATAAGTACACAAAAGTTCTCACTCGCTGGATCTCAAGTGAACATTTCCCCCAAGAGCAATTTTGTCACCCTAGTGAAAACGGTAGCTGATGAGTGTGGATGCTATCATGCATAGGGGTGATAATAAATCGAGCCGATGTCTAGCTCAATCTAGCGCCAGCTTAGTACCCAAATATTTGAGCTTGAGACTCGGCTTGTATAATAGTTTAAGATCTTAAGCTCGAGTTCAAGTATGAGCTTTATAATTATAATACTATTTAAAGTAACACGATTCAAAAGTTTAATGCATTTAAAAGTATGAAACATTTGTTTTAGAAGAATATACGGACTAATTCTTAGTGGGAAAGGGAAAATTTTAACAAAATTCTTCATACTACAATTAGACTAAGTAAGAATTTATTTCGTATTTGGGTCAAGGCAATCAAATTATTTTTCAGTTGTAAATTGAGACTGGACCACGCTCATAACAATGTGACTATGTGAGTGCCCGCTTCATCAATCGTAGAAGGTTTCATTCCAAAACCAATTCGTAATAGATGAGACCTTACATGTAGAGTTCCTTCACAAGCTGGGCTTGAGCTTGTATTCTAAATTCAAGGCTTGCTCAAAATCGCATTTGATCAAACTTGAGACGAGCTTTGATCGAGTTGAGCTCTAAGCCTTACGAGTTGAGTCAGCTCATTGTCACCTCTAGCCATACACTAGTTATTTTCGTTATTTAATTAATATTATTTTATTTTTTTTCTTACTATATTTCAACTTAATTATTCACTTTCTAATAAATAAAAATAACAAGGCATCCGATATTATTCACACCGATTTATATAATAATGTCTTCCACCATCATAAACTATCAGTAGATATTTACCATAATTAAATATATAAACTTGTTATGAAATGATTAATGTGGATGTCCATTGGGCTTTGTGGCCCATTATAATAGTTATGTAATTAGGTTTTTCCTCATGAGATGTACTATATATATGCCTCTAATGAGATCAATAAAAACACAACTATGACATCTCCTCTCTAAACTCTCTCTTTGCATTCTCCTTATTTCTTAGTTCATAACACGTTATCAGCACGAGGTTCTAATCTATTGAGCATCATAAATTTATAAGTTATCTCTATCATTCATTGATCATATATTCATATCAATTGATTAATGTTATCAAGTTAACTAATTGACCATAACATCAATGGTTTAATTTTCGATTGATCATATTATCTCATTGATCTTGTTTAATCATTAGACAAGATTATTATCTCATTTACTTATTTATTACAATCAATTGATAATAATTTATTTGGAGTGATTATATACCATATTTATTCATTGGATAATCAATCTAAAGATCACCCATCTATTGATTGAAATATTTGTAATAACTATAGCCTTTTTTTTTTTTTGAGAGAAAACTATAGTCATATTATTAATTGGCTAATGAATCTTATGGTCATATCAATTTATTGACCTAGCTATTTTTTTCTTTGTGACACATATTTCTCTAAGGGTGTTTATTATATCATTTACTTATTTATTGCAATTAATTGGTAATAATTTTTGTTTGATAATTACTATATAGCCATATTTATACATTGGCTAATTAATCTTATGGTCATTAATTTATTGATCAATTTTTTTGTGATTATATGACCATATTCATTCATTGGTTAATTAATTATTTTCTTGGTCATATTATTTCATTGATCCAATTAAGTTTTCGTCATATTACTTTGGCTAATTGTTCTTTTGGTCATATTACTTCATTGACCAAATTAATCATACTAATTAATTGGGTATTAAAATCATACTACTTCTTATTTTGGTTAAAAATCATTTTTTTTATTCTTGGCTATATGACCTCGTTAGCCATGTCAAAAAATTATCATATAAATTCATTGACTAAGTATTTTATTCATGTGATGATCATAGTATTTATTTAATTTGAATTAATCGATTTTAAGTTGCTTAAGATTATCAAATATCATTACCTTTTCTTTTCTTTAAGGTAATATTTTAATGTGTTTTAAATTCAACATTTATTATTTTAAGGACATTAATGTTCTTATTCCAACTTAATTTTGACAATTATTAAGATGATTATTATTTTTTCAAAATTCTTTCCTATTTTGACACTTTATTATCACAATTACATTATTTTGATTTCTTTTTAATTTTGACAAGTTATTATTATGACCATATTATGATGATTCATTTCTCTTTTTAAGGTTTATTATTATATATAGAGAATCTAATGCAGCTTGATAACAATTGCTCTATTTATATCAAAAATGATGAAGCTAACATCTATTGGCACATTATTATCAAGTGCATTCAAAAGTATTGAGAAGCATTTCAATTATCATTAACTCAAATGCATATATGGGCAACTATGCATATTTAAGATATGTTATGTTTCAAAAATTTGTCACCATTATTTTACTTTGTATTACATATTGGAGATATTATTTATAATCTTCATATTTTTTTCTATACTAAGTATAATATTATGGAAATATTTTCACAATTTCCACATTTTCTTATATGGATATTGGAGATATTGCTTTTTGTTCTCCGCATTGCTATAATACATAATATTTGAGATTAAAATAATACTCAACATTCAGTACGAAAATTATGTGCTCAATTATATCGATGAATGATATGTTAGGTGGTTTATCTACCACATTCATAATTCTTTTGAGTCCATTAATTATGATGTTAAAATTCATATTTATTATCATGTGCGAAGTGATTATATTGAGAAATAGTCAACCTTTATTGGAGATATTATTTATAATCTCCATAGTATAGTACTAGTTGGGAGTTATCACTTTCATTTTTCATTTTTGTATTGTATGTACTCCATAATTTTTTGGAGATTCTAAACGACTACTCTAATTAAGTAAGCAACATTTTTTTTCAAATAATTTGGTTGATGATATATAAAGTTGCTTGTAAATTTATCGTACATTCACAATCAGTACGAGTAATTAATGTTATCACAATCACATTTGAATTATTTATAAATAAATTCATCTTCTAAATATGCATTTTAATTCAATCCATAGAAAAGCCGACTGCATTATACATTATTCTCCATTAAAGATGATATTTTTACCATCTTAGAGAGAAAAAAAATTAAGTATAAAGTCGGTAAAAGTGGTTATTCATTATCACATACTTTACATGAAGATCTAAACAATGAAATTTCACATTAATCGAGGTTGGAAAAAAAAAACCTTCTAAATTCAATTGTATGAATTGATATCATTAGTGGCTTTAAAGCCACATGTTCGAGTACCTTGTGTTATATTCACAGGTTATATTATGTGAACAATTTGATCTTCTAGATTCACAGTTTCTTTTCTCTTTTCAGCAATTTGATAATCAATTGCGTACTCCGTATTTATCTTATAAAATCCCACGATAATGGTCATTAATGATGAAATCTCATTAGTATTTGATATGGGAAATTAAAATTGCATTCTAAGGTGGTTATGTAAATGATTGCAATCTATCTTGGATATAATTTTAACCAACTTACGGGGAGAAAAAGAAGTGAAAAGTTGGTAAAATTAAATTACACCTGTAGTGTAATATATGTGGAATAGCGATTCCAGAAATTCAAATACATGATCATGAAAGAATATTTGTATGAAACAGATACATATTTAGGCGCAATATTCAATTGCCTATTTAATATGGAATTTATAAGTCCATTTGATAGTCGACATATATATGGTTATTAATGAGCTCATAAACCTGAAATCCATCATGATGTTGAAAATAGAACTGTACAGTTTGCATTATCGAGTCATCTATTGCATTAGTTAAGACTTTCATTTTCATTTTTTTACATCATTGCAATACTTCACATTCTATAATTTTAAACCTAATCACATACCATATGCATATATATTATTGTTGATAATGTGATCATTCAAGTAAAAGTGCAGCATTACAAAAGTGACAGGTTATTTAAAGTGAAGATGTGAAAATATTTATGAGTTACCATTTTCATACTATGAAAGTTGAAGCAATCAAAGACTCCTATTAATTGAAGGCACATATAAAGTTGGTTAAATGCAAAGACAACTTTTCAAGATCAATAAACTTTGCTACATCATGAGTTGCGTTGACAGTAATTCAAGTGATGTAACCATCAGGGGGAGTGTGCATGCGCTGTACTCTTTTTCCTTATCCATAGTTTTGTCCCACTGGGTTTTCCATCGAAAGGTTTTAATGAGGCAGCTGATTATGCATATTTGAAGACTATTGTACTCTTTTCCTTCACTAGTGTTTTTCCCACCGGGTTTTTCTACGAAGGTTTTTAACGAGGTATGCTCTTCAGTAATGTACATCCAAGGGGGAGTGTTATGAAATGATTAATGTGGATGTCCATTGGGCTTTGTGGCCCATTATAATAGTTATGTAATTAGGTTTTTCCTCATGAGATGTACTATATATATGCCTCTAATGAGATGAATAAAAACACAACTATGACATCTCCTCTCTAAACTCTCTCTTTGCATTCCCCTTATTTCTTAGTTCATAACAAAACTTAAGATATAAGTATATTTATAATGGCAGTAAAAGTGAAGAAAATAAAATCTTTAATAATTTAGGTAAACTCTACCATGTACACTTTTTTCATAACTCTAGAGAATCTCAAGTATATACTCCCTCCTCTTCACAATGTTTATCACCTTTACTTTATACACGGTCTCCAACGTCATAGTTTGACCGTCTTTTTCTTTGGCCGTAGATGACGTTTTTCGTTGAAAATATAATTTTTGGAAAGATGTTCTAATGACGAGTGTGAATATCTTATTGCTATATATTCTCATTATTTATACATTTTAAATTATTAACGGTCAAACTTTTAAAAATTTGACTCTTAAAAAGGTAAAGGTGATAAACAAAGTGAAGAGGAGGGAGTATAATTTTTTTTTTTGTCTAAATAAGTGCAATACATCGTGGGTGAAAATCGAACTCTAACTTCATGGTTGGGGTAAGAGCTAGGAAGCACCGACAACGATACGGACACCCGACACGGATACGTATCAGACAAGCAATACGGCCTGCTAAAATTTTAGGATATGCGATGGCAAAATAAAAATCAATATACATATTTTAAAAATATAAAAAAATATAAAAAAAAAAAAAAAAAAAAATTTGAAACTCTTTAAGACAAATATAAAAATTTGATCATTTAAAGGACCACAAAGTCGTCCAAATGACAAATAACTTGTTTTACAAAGTCACAAATTTTAAAAATATTAAAAGATTATAAAGTTTTAGAAATATAAAATGACAAATAACTTGTTTTATAAAGTCACATTATGTTTCTTATTTGGTTTTTGATTTAGTCTTGTTAAATAGCTAACGTATTTTTTTTTTTTTTTAATTTTTATGGGATATCGATGCGATATCGGTGCGGTATCGAACATTAGAGTTGTATTAGAAAATATTCAACACCTCAAAATACGTATCAAAAAGTATCGAAAACGTATTGGAGAGTATCATATCGATGTCCTATACAATATTGAATACAGATACGACATATTTTAAAAGTATCGGTACTTCATAGGTTAAGAGTCTCAAGTATACTTGGTAATTTGGTATTCAATTAATATTCCGTACATACTAAAACAAAGAGCGGATATGTGAAAGATGGGATAAATTTGTGTAGAAAAAGGTTATCTTCATAAATACGACCTCCTTTTATGGCTAGTACTTTTGGTGAACTTTACTCCAAAGTACTAGACGTTACATGTGGTGACTTTTTGACAAATATATCCATAAAAGTAACTCATTCGTGACCCACTACTTTCTTACTCAATAAATATTATTCCAATCATAACCTAGAGAAATGACGTTCATTATTGTACCGTTTGAATTCTTCTTTCTACCTGTTTTTTTGTCGTTGCTATTACACAACATTTGCTTCGTTTTGAGATCATATCAATATGTTATGGGTCTTACAAAAAAATTCGCAAACAACTAAGTTACCTAATGGTCTTTGCTTAATTTGCAATCATTTGGTAAAAAAGTTGTTATGTACTATTATGTCCATCTCGATTAATAGTTTATATTTTTATTTCCACTTATAAATTCATAAATACTATTTATCGCCCCCTATTTCACTATTTTTCGCCCCTAAATTACCATAATGCCCTTAAAATTTAAAAAAAAAAACAAATAATTTCACCAACCCCTCATCCTTCTCTAAAAAGGGTATTTTAGTCATTTTACCGAAAAAGAAAGAGCGAAAATTAGTAAAAAGGGGCGGAAAATAACAAGTCCCTCTAAATTACGTGTAGTAAAAAATATAAACAATAAATTAAAATATAAGCAATAATTAAAATGAGTACCTTAACAAAAAATGAATCTGACTAAATTAAAAAGAAAATGATTTTTTATGAATGAAAATCTCAATTTTTAATGCACAATTTCAACTATACCCTATTATCGATTTTCTTTGAGTAAATTTATCAACTGGAAAGTGATATGGCACCACCGGGTGGTATTGAAATTTAGTACCATCCTACTAAAAATAATACTATAATAAACTTATTTTTAGTTTGGCGCCAAAATCTAAAGGTTAAAACTATAATCTAATCTGCAAAATCTAGAAGATAATATCTAAAACTAATTCCACATACAGTTTACACAAAACCTAAGTTCATCTTTAATCGTTTTCAATCAAAAAATTTAATCTTAATGAAGAAATTACAAATCAATATGAATTTATTAAGGTATAATGAAAGGTTCATCGATGATCTTGAACATGATTAAGATACTTGGATTAAACAAATTGAATTCAATATGTAATCAATCGCATCTAAACGAGTCTATATAATAAATATGATCTATAAAATATACATGAGTTTTTCTTACGACGGAGCATAAACAAAAATCAAAAATTACTGCAGTTTTAATTTGAGTTTAGATTAATTTGAATTAAAGCCACTTTCAAATGATAAAAATACAATTATTTTTACAACTCTCAAAAGAAATGTAATCCATAATCTCCATCATTATTTAGCTTGAGACTATATGATTTTGATTTCTAATTATTGCTTTTATGGACATTATAGCCTACAGTAATTGAAAAAATCAACTACTCCTAGACTACTTCTCAAATATAATAGTGTTACGAGTTACGAGTTACGTGTTACGAGTTACGAGTTACGAGTTACGAGCAATTGTTACTCGTAAATTTTAAAGAAAGAAAATTTACTTCAAAATAAGAGAACTAACATATTGTTATTATTAGTTTAGAGGTAACAAATTCTTGAGAAAATATTGGAAATAATTTGATTTATGTTGTAGTGGTTTTAAAATTTATTTCAACAAATTACCTAAAATACCCTTTGTCATTAATAAATTTGAAATTCAAAAATAAAAGTGCAAATTTTAAAATTTGTAAGGAAATTTACAATTATGTCCTCGATGGTACTCAATTTGAGTACCACTGGGTGACACTATCTCATTTACCTCTATGAATTTGATTTCTTTATTGGTGCAATATTAGCCTCATCAGAATTAGTACAACGGGGATAAAAATCTATAACAAATAATCTGGCCTATTGTTGACATATTCATTGTAACTATTAGGGCGAAACATATTTTATATTATCAATTTAGTTTGTACAATTAAACCTTCTTATCCAGGGCTCAAGTGAATATTAAAATGCCATCTCACAAACTATAAATAAACAATCGTTGTACTAATATAAATAAACAAAACTAACTAATAATTAGTCTTCATTAAGGCAAATCAAATAGTAGTACGGAATAGTAAAAAGAAAAATAAAGTAAAAAATTAAGAAATGACAACAATTTGGACAAATTCTATTTTAAAGTAAAGTCAAAAGTGATATTTGTGTCAAAATTGAGTAAAAAGTCGAATAAATAAGGAAAATGATAATGTGGATTTAAATGGATGAAATTAGTATCGTGATAGTGTGGATATAAATGGAGTGGACATGAATGGAAGGAGTATATCAAAGTGGTGTGATATTTAACATGTCTAAAAATTTAAGACGAATTTGTTTGTCCTAAACGATAATCTGTGAAAACTTAAAACCCATATGACATGTTATCAAACAATTCTTAAAATAAAAGATGAAAAGCTTTATACTACAATCATGGAGAGACGAGAGTAGAGAAGTTTTAAGAGCATGAGAGAAAACTCTCCATTGAGATGGATGGAGAAAAAATTTAAAAATTTGATGTGTATATCAATGAAGAACTCTCCATTTGAATGGAGACAGTGGCGGATCTTGAAGCTTTTCTTTGGAGGGGCCAAAATATAATACTTTCATACGTATACATATATGAAAAGATGGGTCACTAATTGATTTATATGACGATTAAAAATTTAAACGTACAACAAATTATATTTCTTTTCGAATGACAACTCTTACCAGATATCTTGGGCGATACGATTTAGGGTGTGTTTGGATTGGGGGATTTGGAGGGAAAGGAAAGGAAGGGAAAGTAAGTGATTCATAATCCCTTGTTTGGATAGCAATCAAGAGGGGAGGGAAATGGAGGGAAAGATATTTGGAGGGGTCCATTTTTCCTCCTCAAAGCCTAATTGGAATTCCTTCAAAATAGGCAAGATTTAGAGAAAAAATGGTATCCAAACACTACCATTTTCCCTCCCCTCCCCATCCTTCCCCTTCCCTCATTTCCCCTCCCCTTCCTTTCCCTCTTATTTTACTATCCAAACACACCCTTAATCTATGGCCAATATAATTGAATGAACCACATTTCAATAAATCAAGACGGGATTATATATTAACAATCATAGTATAATTCTAGGCCTAGTTACAACTAAACAAGTTATAAAATTTCCATCAACTAATTTATCCAACAACCAAAACGGCAACACCCATCTATCTTCTACGTAGTATAATTCGTCATGTTTCGTAATTCGTACATCGTAAGGAAGCATAGTGATACTCATCATAGATATATATGTGTAACTAGTTAGAGTTATTATATGGAGTATGGTACTATGGTAGAGTGTTCAATACCGTCACCATACACAATCGACGAATAACCGTATAATACCTCCTCCATTCCAAAATAAGTGTCCTCTTTCCTATGTAATTTATATAGGAAATGTGACACTTATTTTGGGATGGAGGGGGTATACTATAAGGCCTTGTCGCCAAAATACAACAAAAAATATAATGCTTAATATTTACATTAAGAAATTCTTATTCGGTTTTGTCAAAAAGAATTTTTTATACTGATATTTAATATATTAATGTGTGAAGATTTTGTTAGAGTTAAAATGGATCTTATATATCAATGAGTAAAGTTTTGAGTAAAATTGAATCTCACATGAAGTATGAGCGAGTAAAAATTTAGGGTAAACAAATAAAATCAAAAGTTAAAATCTCAAGGATTCGATCCCGTGACCACAAACATCAATTGTTACCAATGAACCACCAAATTGCTTTGTGAATTAACTACACTTATTAGTATTTAATCCAAGTCACAGGGGGCAGGCCCCCTTCCACTAAAACTAACGTCCGCCTCTGAATGGAGAGTTGACAATTTTTCCATGAACATGGAGAGTTCTATGGAGAAATTAGTAGGTTCATGTGATTGATTTTTTCTTATTTTTAAAAGTTAGTAGGTCCCATTTATAGAGAGAAATATATGTCTCTGTTGATATAAGTATATTTAAGAATGTAGAGAATATAATTGAGAGTAAAATTTGGATCCTACAATGAAGAGAAAAATTCTCCATTGATATAGATGCTCTTAGAAAGAAAATGACAAAAGAATTTATTCCTGCCAAAGATTTATTATCATTGACTTTTTAGCCATACACAAAAATGTCACAATATACAGATTTATAAATACAATTATACAATCATTTTCACTATGGAAAACATTAAACCCATTTGAAGGGTTCATGACTACGATTGATCAAAAATCGTTTAAGTAAATAAGTAGGTAAACTACAATTCGTATACGTATAAGAAACTCTAACGACATAATTTAGTACAGTGTACGTTTAAGTGAAGTTTACGCGCTTTAGACGAGTTCCTCAGCACCACCGTTACCAAGGAACAAGTTACGCTCAGACGAAGAAGTCGAGATCGTGAGCAGAGCATTACAATCCGAAACACTATCTTGCAAACTCAAAAGCAATTGTGATGTACTAAAACTCATTGATGGTTTTGTTCTTGACACAATTGGGACTTCAGCCTCACCCACCAACATTTGAACCACACCTCTCATTGTCGGCCTCACGGTCGGGTCAGGGTGCGAGCATGCTAACCCTACCCACAATATTCGTCTCATTTCCCCTTCCTCAAACTCCCCATTCAACCGCTCGTCTGCGGCCGCCAACAACCTCTCTTCCCTATGCAACCCCCATACCCAATCCACCAAATTCCCATTCCCTTTCCCTCCGCCTCCGTTGTCCCTCTCCCTCTCAATTGGCCGCCGCCCACTTGCCACCTCGAGAACTACAGCGCCGAAGCTGAACACATCGGTTTTCTCCGTGGCACGACCCGTTAGTAAATACTCTGGGGCCAAGTACCCCATTGTCCCGGCCGCTACTGTGGCGGCCGGGGACTTGTCATGCTCAATTTGCCTAGCTAGCCCGAAATCACCTAAACGAGCGTTAAATGCTTCGTCTAACATTATATTACTAGTCTTGACATCCCTATGAACTACCAAATTTTCGCATTCTTGGTGTAAATACGCTAATGCAGATGCTACCCCGTGTAAAATTTTCCGTCTATGTGCCCAAGGTAACACGATTCTTGACTCATACAATGCTTTATCTAGACTACCATTTATCATATAGTCATATATCAACAAAATTTCGCCCTTTTCGTGGCACCATCCAAGAAGTCTAACTAAATTCCGATGCCTCAGCGTGGCAATTATCGACAACTCAGATAAGAATTCTTCCTTTCCTTCCCCTCCGGCATGGCTGCACCGTTTTACAGCCACGACATGACCTGTTTCGGGTAATATCCCTTTGTATACAGTCCCAAATGCACCGTGCCCTATGATTCGACCTGAATCGAAGGATTTGGTGGCCAATTTGATATCCTTGTAGCTGAATTCTTTCGGCATTTGCGTAATATCCGTCCCAAAGGTACACGAAGCTCGACTAGTTACGAGTTTAAACCGTTCTTTCTTAGAAAAACACCATAACAAAACCCCACCAAACATTGCCAACAAAAACGCACTTGCTGTCACTACTCCAGCCACAGCCCCTGCGTTACGCTTACACAATTGATTATGACACGAACTCGATTGACTTTTCTTCACAGTCGAGTTCAACCCAATTGGTGGAGCAGCATTAACCATCAGCGGTGGTGGTGGTGGTGGTAGAGATGGTGACGGCATTTGAAATACCGGTGAGGCCAACGGTGAGGGTGACGATGACGACGACGATGGAGGTGGTGAATCAGACTCGAAAGACGAGGTGAAGCTCCACCAATCAATGCTATGAGTTTCAGTACTTCCTTGAGTAGACCCGGAAAACCCAACATACATAACATCATCAACATACTCGTCTAAATCAAGACTAAATGAAAGCAGTGGCTGGTTAGGTTTCACATTGGAGTACGAAACCGATACGTTGAAAATACGGGTCAACCCGGAATACTCAACCCAGGCATTGATCAAATCCCCGCTTTTCAAATCAACATTGATCTCACCCAAGTCGCCCACTTGGGTCGAAACCATTGTGCTCAGATCCAAACCCACATGGTTCCCATTAATGTCTTTGTATTCGACATCCATCAACGTGTCGAACTCCACCGCGACGAAGGAGACGGGCCCGGGCCCAGGCCCGAGCCCGAGGAAGGGGCCGGAGGAGCCCGGGGAGTCGGCGGAGGGGGATAGGAGAAAGGCGAGTCCGCCGCCGATGGAGGAAGGGTTGAGGTTCGTGACGGCGAAGGAGAAGAACGTTGTGAAGCTCGCCGGAGAGTTGGTCCCCGGCTGCCGGAAAGTCACCGGCTTAGAGTAAAACGCTCTGCCGGCGCCGGAGTTGGGGACCTCGAGGTCCTTGGTGAGGCGCACGCTCCCGTTATTCAAGTGGGCGTCACCCAGGAGTATGAGGCTGGTCAACGTCAGCGTCCCGAAGTCGAACTCCGTCGCATCGGGTTTCGTGCCGCCGTTGACGGTGTCGAAGAAAGAGGTGATGATGAGGATGAGTGTGATGATGATGACGGTGCTGGTGGAAGTGGTGGAGGCGATGGTGGTGGTGGTGGTGGTGGTTGTGGAATGTAATGTGGGTAACATTGAGTTGTTTAATGTGTTAGTGGTGTTAAACAGTGGACATTTAGATATTATTACTCGTATTTTGTAGTACGTTTTAATTTTTATTGTTTTTTAATTTGGGGGAGTGATGAGGAGAGAGAAGGTGAAGTGTATACTGTGAGCTAACTGAGCTTGGTTGGAGTAGAAAATGTTGGGAGAGTGGTAAGTGGTAGTGGTGAATTTGGAGAATCCGATGAGAGTGTTTGACCATGACAGGTGGATTACTTAGCCGACATGTGTGCATTTACAATGGTTATTTCTTCCCCAAGACCATTTTATTTTTACGTAATTGATTTTCCGTATACGGATTTTACTCCCGTTGTATACTTTTTTCATTAAATTTTTAAATCCTACCCTTTTTTACTCCCATGGTATACAAATTCTCTCTTTTTTTTCCCCAAATTTTTCTTAATCAAATTCAATCAATTGTTCAATTGTTCAATTATTAATTTCAATAAACAATTCAATGAAATAATAATCACTCTCAATTTCAATTATTGTCATTAAATTATCAATTTTTATTAATTCTAAATGGATTTAATTTAAAATCAAAATTAGGGTTTGCATAAGGAAGAACTTGGGGCGGCGGTAGGCACCGACTTAGGGTGGCGGGAGGCGGTAGCGGCGGTCGGAGAGGGTGGTCGGAGGTGGCGGCGCCGATATGGGTGGGCTTGGTGGTCAATATGGTGGTGTAGTAAATTGTGTTAATTTGTGAGTTTTGTGGGTAACTAAGTAAGACCGGTGATCGGCGAGGGTGGGACCGCCATGTGTAGCCGGCGGTGAACTCCGGCGTGGTGGGCGACCGGTATGGTGGTGGTCGAACTTGGTGGTGGCCAGAGATAATGTTGGTCGGAGTAGCTTGTTGATTCATTGTTATTTTTTGTTTTTAATTTTTTTTTGTATATTATGAGAGTAAAAAGGGTATAGTTGGAAAATCAAGTGAAAAAAGTATATAACGGGAGTAAAATCCGTATACGAAAAATCAATACCCTATTTTTATTGGTAGGTTTATTAATTAGGTTTAAAACTAAGTTAATAAGAAAACAGAGTTTTAATTAGATTAAGCTTAGTTTTGGTAAGTGTTATGATTTGGTAAGCTTATTGATTTTACTCTTCTTATATATATGTTGGACTAAGTGTCATCCATAAATAGTGCGATTACTTAATAAACCTCAATTAAGGAATACATGGGATAATTCTGTATTATTGTCAATTGATTAACGTAAATCAATAACGGTTGGCCCAAAGATCCTCATGTGGGTCTTATTTGTTTTTCAATATTTGTTCCACCAATATTTATAATTTATCACTTAATTATCTAATATAATAAAGTGTAAATTAATTAATCTCCTCTCAAAAATACATGTACACTTACATATATTAGAATTGTACTTTTACTAATCTCATTAGTAAATAAATACATGATTAGTGAATTAACGGTTAATCACTAACTCCCATCTCTTATAATAATTTTATCGATATAAAATTCAATCATCCGAGTTCTCAACTCGATCTCTCTCTAAATTAATTCACTGTCTAACCGTTAGTCGATTTATCAAGTTACTAATCTAATCGTATCTCATACAATTAATTAGTTTTATCATTTGGAGTACTTTCCTATAGGTGTGACTTAAAGGGATAATTGATTACCGCCGTCTCACGACAATAACGTCAAACTCTAGTCAGCCAACCGTTATTGATTTACGTTAATCAATTGACAATACTACAGAATTATCCCCATGTATCCCTTAATTGAGGTTTATTAAGTAATCGCACTATTTGTGGAGGACACTTACTCCAATAATCTCCCACTTGTCCGAGACAAGTTGTGCATTACCAATTCTCATATCCGTTTTGACATCTCCTACTCAATGCAAGGTGTCTTACAGGTCGCACTTGCATCCAAAATATATCATGAGTGGTTTCCTCGATATGGAGAGCAGCTGTCTGACCGGAGAATCTACCATAGATCTTACCGAGCGTGGCCACGCATTTTCAGCGACTACTCCTCGAGTGGCCCAAAGATGTTTTACCCTGACGAGGGTGGACATTTCCCTTCCACTCGATTATACTATATGATGCAGATCACCATGACCCCAAAGATGTACTTATAACCCCCTTTCACGGCATGACTTAAGACAAAAATGAAAGTCACTCGGAAACTGCACCGACTCAGACAATTAGTTTCCAGTCAAAAAAATCGACTTAAAGGAATACTATAGAAATTCCCGCCACGACCAGGCTTCAATCGCATTGAAAATGAATTCTATAAGCATCACTGCCCGACAGAGTGTCTCACATTCTGTCTATGCAAACGACCAGTCATCACTATGACTCTATGGTGTTGAACCCACAATCGATCGACTTGCAATCTAGTCTCTTCGAGACGTCACCTCTTTTGAGAGACTAGGGACCAAATACTTAGTTTATACCGTTCACTTGAATACGTTCAAAGTTGTTACACAATTATTCGGATAAACAAAGTATGCATTAAAAAATGACTTAAGATAAATGAACAATGAATGTTATTTTCATATATGTAATAAGATACAACGTTCAATTACATATCACGAAACTAAAGGAAATCTGGCATACGCCGCAACCCCATGGAGGCGGTGTGCGCGTCATGCTTAGCCCTTAAAAGGGGGCTTGGTTAAAGGATTAGCGACATTATCGTCTGTCCCAACCTTACAAAGATCTATTTCCTTCCTTTCCACATTATCTCTAATAACGTGGTATTTCCTCATTACATGTCTAGACTTGTTACTAGACTTGGACTCTTTTGCTTGGAAAATGGCCCCACTATTATCACAATAAATAGTGACTGGATCTACGGCACTAGGGACTACTCTTAGTCCATCTAAGAACTGCCGAATCCATACAACTTCCTTAGCAGCCTCCGACTGTAACAACCTGGTTTTTAGTCGACTTTAATTACTAAGGCGGAAATTAATTAAGTCTTAAACCAGCGTCATTAATTACACAATAAAACCCAAAATGTTACATCATCGTTCAAGAGTTGAATAAAACAACTCTAAGTACGGAAATTAAAAGAGTATAGTATTATATATTACAAATCTCTCCAAAAACAACTAAAAGTAAAGCATAAAAACGTCTCGTGGCCCCGTCCAAAATCCAGCTTCTGGTCCACGGTTATCCTGCACAATAAACTGATGGGGGGTGCCCGCTGAGCGGACAGTGACTAGCTATGCTCATACTTACCCTCGATTTCTATTACTTTGGTTTATTACTATCGCTTTATAACTATAACAGTATGATAAAACGATAAACATGCTTATTACATATAGCATATACAGACATATAAGTCATAATAAGCATGCGATCGAAAGCGATAAATCATATAGACATGATATCAGTTATGAACGCAAATAACAGATAAATGTGTCACGGTAATTCAAAAGGATTACGAAGCGATATCAGATCGCAAACAAACATACGTATCGTATCATTCACATCATGCAGACTCGATTCACTTCAGAAATTTGTGGTCTTTAGTCTTCGAAGATGGTACACACTCATTCTCATTTAATCAAACAACAAACAACACATACTGCTTACGAGCCTGACCACTTAGTAGGCCATTGTACTCTAGTCGCTTGCATCTCACTACCATAGTGCAGCGGCTTACTCGACTCGTAAACCACGCCGAATACTATAGTACTTGCATCTCATCTTCTAGTATTCGAAATGATTCGAATTTCAGATACAATCTCGTCAAGTGATCTGTACATGTGGTAAGAGCGAATGCAAGTGTCGCGTCCAATAAAGACGAAACACGGCAAGGAGACAGAACCGCAAGATGCACTAAGCATATAATGTCACGGTGGCCCTGATAATATTAGCGAAATAGGGGAATAAAACCCTAGTCTAGTATGCAAATACTAATATTCACGTTAAGAGTGGGCTATGCTATTCATAGAGCACCTTAACTCTGAATAAAACGACTATTTCCTAATGCCTGACCCAAAAGAGTTGGCATATTCCTTATCTTGTACGGCTCAGGCTATACGACTTAAGGCGTAACGGCATGGGTAGGATGCACTAAGCATATAATGCTGCCGGCTTAACCACACTAATCGGGATGACCAACGTCAGAGACCGAGATAGTGGCGTCCGCTACAAGACTATCTTTAATTAACCCCACTTCACTCACGATTGACGTTTTCATATCCGAGGCTCAAGCGTTTGACCTTTTATTTAACTTACTCAATGTTCATTATTTATTTGATAGTACATATCACATGTTACTAGACTCTCTTAGTCTCATCGTCAAACGTTTAAGTATTTTTATTTTCGGTTTCATATGATCACATAACACATTAGTTTATTATTTGAAGTGTTGTTAATTATTAACGTTTTCAAGTTTCTATATTGAAACGTTCATTAGTATGTCCAATTTTATTTAAGTGTTTTTTCAAAACCCTTTAGGTCATTTACTTATTCATTTTAAATTTTTCTATACTTAGTAAAATTTTCATTTATTTCCAATATTTCAAATTTTGAAAATTGAAATATATTTGAATTTTGAGACGTAACTTGTTTTACAAGTTTTGTAAATTTTTCACTATTCATCAATCACTATTCACTTAGGTTACTATTCATCAATCACTATTCATCGTATTTCATACGTATTCGTATTTTTATACCCCGTATTTTATACGTATTTTTATACGTATTCGTATTTTTATACTTCGTATTTTATACTTATACGTAGTCTTATACTTCGTATTTCTACGTATTTTTATACGTATACGTATTCTTATACTTGTACGTATTTTTATATTTATACGTATTTTTATACTTAAAATATTTTAGGTGTAAAACTAAACCTTTTTATTTACTAAGTATAATTTTCTAGTTTCGAAGTCGTTAAGTTCGTTTTGTATTTAGTAATTTGAAATATTATTTTAAAAGTAAAACTCGGTTAAGTTTAGTCATATACTTAACTAAAATTTTAACGGTTTCTATTTTGTTAGCGATGTTGTCGTAGTTCATTTAAATAGTCCGTATGTCCAAATCCAACAGTCCAAATTCTCAAAGGCGGTAGCACACGATTTAATTCATTTTTATAACGGTTACTCATTTTATCGGTTTATTATATTTCATTTATAACTAAATCGATTTATACAAAATTTCAATTCTGTTAACTAGTAAACTTTAGTGACTTAGTGTGATATTTTCATTTTGATCAAATTTAATCCATTTTATTTAGGAATGTCGTGTGATGTATGTATAATATCAAAATTCATTTATTTCTTTTAATTTCTTAATTCTAACTTATTAACTAATAATTAAATTATTTTAATAATAAATTAAAAAGTGATAAAAACAATTTTTGACCCAAAAATGGTGGGAATGCCGTGAGCATGTAGTAGTATGTTCTAAATTTTGTTTTTTTTTTTTTTTTTTTTTTTTTATCGGTTTTTAGCTTAAAGTCTTTATATTTTAATTATTCTAATTATACTAAAACGATTTTAACTAAAATGAAATTTTACTAAAAATTTCATTTAACTAAAATTTTTACCTAAATATAAAGTTACATTTTCTATATGTTTTTCTAAATATGTAAGTTGATTTAAGTGATGTTAATAACATTATATAAACTAATAACTAAACATAAACAAAAATTAATAGGAAAATTTAACCTGAATAAACCAACCTATTAGTGATTTTCCATTAATAAACCAACCTTTAGATTAACTCTGAATAAACCAACCTTTGCACCCCATCTTCCATTATTAAACTATCTCGATTTTAAACTTGTCATTTTGTGAAAAACGAAAACTATAACACACAAGCTTTCACTCCATTATTAATGTTATAGAGAAACAAAGGGAAAAACATTTGATTTTCACCCTTAAATAGTCGTTTAAAAATGGGGATAGTCTAATATTGGAAGATAAGGTGTAAAGGTTGGTTTATTGAGAGTTAATCAAAAGGTTGGTTTATTTATGGAAGATCACTGATAGGATGGTTTATTCATGTTAAATTTTCCAAATTAATAACAAACATAAACTAAAACAAAATCAAAGTGGCCAAAATGATGAACATCAACATGAAGATTTCAAGAACACAAAATTTCATCAAGAACACAATTTTCATTTTTAACAACTTATAATTTGTTTTCCTAATTTAATTTTTTTCACATGATAACATCCATTTTAACTAACTTAACACAACATATTATTTACAAAAATTAAAAGTGAAAATTTAATAAAAAAAAATGGGAAAAACCGTGAGGAACAATGTAACAACCTGGTTTTTAGTCGACTTTAATTACTAAGGCGGAAATTAATTAAGTCTTAAACCAGCGTTATTAATTATACAAATAACCCAAAAAGTTACATCATCGTTCAAGAGTTGAATAAAACAACTCTAAATACGGAAACTTAAAAGTGTAGCGTTGTATATATTACATCTCTCTCGCAAACAAACTAAGGTAAAACAATAAAAACGTAGCGTGGCCCCGTCCAAAATCCAGCTCTCGGTCCACGATCATCCTGCACAATAAACTGATGGGGGGTGCCCGCTGAGCGGACAATGACTAGCTATGCTCATACTTACCCTCGATTTCAATTACTTTGGTTTATTACTATCGCTTTATAATTATAATATTATGATAAAAACGTAAACATGCTTATTACAAATAGCATATAAAGACATATAAGTCATAATAAGCATGCGGTTTAAAGCGATAAATCATATAATCATGATATTCAGTTATGAAAGCAATAACAGATAATATCATAGTAATAGTGTCACAACATATCAGCAGAATTACAAAGCGATATCAGATCGCAGACAAACATGCATCTCGTATCATTCATATCATGCAGACTCGATTTACTTCAGAAATTTGTGGTCTTTAGTTTTCGAAGATGGTACACACTCGTTCTCATTTAATCAAAAAACAAACAACACATACTGCTTACGAGCCTGACCACTGAGTAGGCCATTGTACTCTAGTCGCTTGCATCTCACTACCATAGTGCAGCGGCTTACTCGACTCGTAAACCACGCCGAATACTATAGTACTTGCATCTCATCTTCTAGTGTTCGAAATGATTCGAACTTTAGATACAATCTCGTCAAGTGATCTATACATGTGGTAAGAACGAATGCAAGTGTCGCGCCCACTAAGAACGAAACACCGCAAGGAGACAGAACCGCTATAATCGACCTGAATCCACAAGGTCACGGGTGCCCTGTTAACTTTAGCGAAATAGGGGAATAAAACCCTAGTCTAGTATGCATACACTAATATCCACTTTAAGAATAGGCTATGCTATTCATAGAGCACCTTAACTCTGGATAAAACGACTATTTCCTAAAGCCTGACCCACTAAGAGTTGGCATATTCTTTATCTTGTACGGCTTTGGCTATACGATTTAAGGCGTAACGGCATGGGCAGGATGCTAAGCAATAATTCTGCCGGCATAAACCACACTATTCGACATGGCCAACGCCAGAAGGCCGAGATAGTGGTATCCGCACAATTGACGTTCCCTTATCCCCACTTCACTCACGATTGACGTTCCCTTATCTAAGGCTCAAGCGTTTGACCTTTTATTTAACTTACTCAGTATTCATTATTTATTTGATATTACATATCACACGTTACTAGACTCTTCTAGTTTCATCGTCAAACGTTTAAGTATTTTATTTGGTTTCATATGATCACATAACACGTTCGTTTGTTATTTGAAGTGTTGTTAATTATTAACATTTTTAAGGTTTTATAATGATAGGTTTATTAGTACGTCCAATTTTATTTAAGTGTTTTTCAAATGCCTTAAGTTATTTACTTATTCATTTTTAAATTTCTATACTTAGTAAAATTTTTCACTATTCATTTTTTCACTATTCATTTTTCACTATTCACTATTCACTATTCACCGTATTTTATACGTATTTTTATACGTATTCGTATTTTTATACTTCGTATTTTTATACTTATACGTATTCTTATACTTGTACGTATTTTTATATTTATACGTATTTTATAAGTATTTTATAAGTATCTTTATACATTGATACTTTTCCTAAGTATAAACTTAGATTTCTTTTTAATTGCTAAGTATAAATTTCTAGTTTCAAAGTCGTTAAGTTCGTTTTGTACTTAGTGATTTTTGAAAATATTTTAAAAGTCTAGTTTTAAAAACGTTAAGTTCGGTTTGTAAAAAGTGGTCAATGATATTTATTTTAAAAGTCTAGTTTCAAAAACGTTAAGTTCGATTTGTAAAAGTGACCAATGATATTTATTTAAAATGAGACTCAGTTAAATTTAGTCGTCTATTTACTAAAGTTAATGATTTTCATTTTAAAATAATGGTATCGTGGATGGTTCATTTTAGTCCGTAAGTCCAAGTTCAACAGTCCAATATTTGCAAAGGCAGTAGCACACGATTTAATTCATTTTTATAACGGTTACTCATTTTTATCGGTTTATAATATTTCATTTCTAACTAAATCGATTTATACAAAAATTCAATTCTACTAACTATCAAACTTTAGTGACTTAGTGATATTCATTTTGATCAAATTTAGTCCATTTAAAGTGTATATGTCGTGTGGTTTTATATATGTGTCACAATTGATTTATTTCTTTTAATTTCTTAATTCAATTTATTAACTACTAATTAAATTATTTTAACAATAAACTAAAAAGTGATAAAAACTATTTTTTTTGACCTAAAAAGATCAAAAATGCCGTGAGTAGTAGTATAGTGTTCTAAATTTTCATTTTTCGATTTTATCGGTTTTTAGCTTAAAGTCTTTATATTCTAACTATTCTAATTATACTAAAACGATTTAAACTAAAATGAAATTTACTAAAAATTTCACTTATATTTATGAATAGTGTTTTTCAACACTTTAAATTTCTAACTTTTTAATCTTAATGATTTATAAAGTTTTAAGTTGATTTATATTATAAGACTAACAATATATAAAACAATAACTAAACATAAACACAAAATATTAACAAACATAACATAAAACAAAATCAAAATGAACAATAATGATGAACATCAACATGAATATCATATGAACACACATGAAGACCAAAATAAAACTCAAGAACACCATTTTTGATTTTAACAACTTATAATTTATTTTCCTAATTTAATTTTTTTTACATGAATACTTCCATTTTAACTAACTAACCCAAACGAACCGCTTTTCGCACGAATTTCAACAAAACGAACTCACCAACGCATTGTACTACTAATGGGTAAGCTACACTGAAGTTTTGAGCATTTTCGAGACGTTTTCAAAAATGACCAAAATGCCCTCCGAGTCAAAACGCCCGAAAATCGAAGCCACGAAATCGGGTTTTCACACAACGACAGCAAGACAAGCAATGCAAGCACAATACCAACCATGGCTAACGTTTTTAAGCAAGGACGAGAGCTAAACTCGAATCAAACCGACATTTTCGACCCAAACCCTAGTGTAGATACCCGTATCTGTCGATATGGAAATTTATAGAAAACCCGACAAATACCCAATGATGATAGGACAACGTGTATATCGTGTCATTTATTTGAGTTCGTTTTACGATGTAAGCCCGGCGCCGTCGACAAAATGTTTTATTAATTTAAATGATATTTAAATTAGTGTGTTGACAGGGTAAGTGTACTCTGTCAAAAAGTTTGTTTTATTGAAAATAAAATGTTTCGATTTGAAAAATCATTTTAAGTAATTCGATTTGAAAAATCGCTTTTACAAATTTGTTATTTGACTTGAAAAGTCGTTTCTCGTGCTTTTAAAACAGTTTATTAAATCGTATTCGACGAATTCGTTTTCTTAAAAGCAAGTTTTAAAGCTCGTTTTAAGCCCGATTTTAAGAACGATTTTGAACCCGTTTCAACACGAATTTCAAGGCCACTTTTACCCACACACTTTCTCACGATCCAATGATTAAACCCAACCCAAACGACGACCTAAACCGACCTAAAATAAGCCAAAACGTAGCCAAAAATACAGCTGATCCGCAGCAGCTCGTAAGGCCAAAATCAGCCACTATTTGACCCAAACCCGACTCCTATTCGCCTACCCATGACCCATACCCGTATCCTAACTATCCTACCCTCACTACCCTTCCTCTCCTTCGAATAAACAGCCAAATAGCTCGTCCAAACAGCAGCCCAACTCCCCTTCACCGTGCTCTGTTTTAGAGCAGCCCAAAACCCGTCTTTCTGGCTACCAAACCCATACCCACAACCAAGAACCCATGCCTGATCCTCATGCTCCAATTGCCTTTGCTTAACCCTCAAGAAAACCCCTCCAAAACCCTAAAGAAAACCGTGAACAGCAGCTATCTTGAAACGTTGCATAGCTGCTCTTTTCCTTCAACAAACCCTACTTCTGGTCCCTATAAATACACCCTAACCTCAAGCCTTCAGGACACGAATATACAGCATACACACACAATACAAAGTCACAAAAAAGCCCTCAAAGAAGTCGAGATAGCTGCTCCAAAAACAGAGCACGATTTTTCTGATTTTGGTTCAGCTATCCCTTCTTCTACCTCGTTTTTCGTGTTGAAAACACCATAGTCTCTCTGATTCCTTTACAAAATCTTAAAGTTCAATTTACCACGATTCCAAAACATCTTTCGGTTCGAAATTTCGTTGAGAAACGAAGAAGTTACAAGCTTTTGAAAATTGCTGTCAGTTTTGGTTTAAAGCTACGGTTTTTACAATTGTTTTCGTCGACGACGGCCCCTTGGGATAAAATCTTACAATCGATTACGACTCAAAGACTTGGTCAACGATACATGTAAGTTGAGGGTGCAAAATACTCACTTTACTTTGTTTAAATTATTGTTTTTATCGCTTTTTATTACTCTCTGTCGCTTTTTATTACTTTCTGTCGCTCTGTTGTTTATCGTCGTAGTTATTGTTTTCATCGTTTGTTTTAGTTTGATATTTTTAGTATGATTTTGATGTGTGTATTAGTATGTCGTGCCCCTTGTTCGTCTAGTATGCATATTCAATTTCCATGTGTAATACGACTTGCGTAGTATGACTTGCTGTCGTTAGTTTGATTTGGATTTGCTTGTTAGTCTGTATATAATTAAGTCTCACTGATGTTTAGTTTAATTATCTGTAAATTGGTCCTGCTTGCTGTTGTTTTCATCCGTATGATATTTAATCTTGTTGATCATGCAAAAGCCGCGTAGTTGCACGTTTTCATTGTTGTTGACTTCGTTTCGACCATTGAATCTTGAGTTATGAAGTTGTATGGTTTAGGTTTTCATAGGATGTGTTTGGAGTACTCACGTTATCTGTTCATTTTGTGTGTATGAGTTGGACTTGTTCATTTAAGTGCTTGCTTCATTATTTTAGTTGGTTAGTAGTCCTATTTATTTGATTATTAGTTGGTATGGTTCGTTTTGTTTCTTACAACAATTTGCGCAGGTCTGCACGTTCGTTTAGTGGTACTTAGTTTATGTGTGTGCATATTCATATTATCTGCTTCGGTATTTAGGCACTCGTTTGTACGTATTTAAACATTAGTTGATTTTTAGTCAGCTCCATGTTGTTTGTATATGTTTGCGCGTTTGTTTAGTCATACATGGTTTGTGCGCTTGTTGGTGTTTGTTTGTTAATTCTTTATGCTCATGTGTAGGATTTAGTTATTTATGTCAATCATTCATATTTGTCCATATATGTTAGTCGCGTTTGATTATTTCTTATTCGTCTGTCGCTAACGTTTGTTAATCTATCTTATGCTGTCGGTAAGTATTTCTGCTTCTTTTCTTTGTTTGCTAGAGTAGTAAATGAACCCATGTTGAACAACTTCGACGAATTTTTGTGTGCATTAAACGACATAGAATGGATGTATTTTATTTAGGGTTAAAAACGTTGTTTGCATATCCGCATGTGTACTCATAATAGCCATGGTTTTACTCAGTAGAGACCGTCTTTACGACGGGCGGGGTTAGGCGTTAAATTAATGAAATTCTTTTAAACTTCCTAACACGTAAACTCACACGAACTCATTTTCTCTAAAATTGGTTTCTAAATTCCACCTAAAAATTTAGTTGCGACTCTTTTCAAATTAAAAATGTTTTTGAAATAAAACATCGCGTGGATCAAAATCCCTTGTCCACACCTAGAAAACGGTATTTCGAGTTAAAACCGACTCAAACAGACTTCAAAACCCGAAAAACCAAGCGAGTTGAATACGTACCTTGGTCCATGATGAATTGTAGGAGTCGGAAAATCGAATTTTGGTCTAGAAAATCGCCGGATTGAATTTTGGGGTTTTCGATTTTGTTTTTGTTTTGAAAATGAAATAAGCCTCCCCCTTCGTTCTTTCCCGTGTTTTAACCAAAAAAACGCCAAACAAAACTCTAATCGTCAGAACAAAGCGACAAATTTAATTCACTCGCTTACAGCGACATTATATTTTTATTCTATGGGTTTCAGCCTTGTTTTGGGCTGTTTCTTCGGCCCAATACGCTTTCAACCTATTTCAAACACAATTGAAACACAACACGAAAACGCGTAGCCTCCTCACGAGACGTTCATAAAAACCTAACTTTTTATGAGAAATACAAAAACACGTAGCCTCCTCACGAGACGTTCATAAAAACCTAACTTTTTATGAGAAATACAAAAACGCGTAGCCTCCTTAAGAGACATTCGTAAAAACCTAGCCCTTTTTATGAGAACCACAAAAAAACACGTAACCTCCTCACGAGACGTTCATAAAAACCTAGCCCTTTTTATGAGAAATACAAAAAAACACGTAGCCTCCTCACGAGACGTTAAAGTACAAAAACGCGTAGCCTCCTCACGAGACGTTCATAAAAACCTAACCTTTTATGAGAAAAACACGTATCCTCCTCACGAGACGTTAAAGTACAAAAACGCGTAGCCTCCTCACGAGACGTTCATAAAAACCTAACTTTTTATGAGAAATACAAAAACACGTAGCCTCCTCACGAGACGTTCATAAAAACCTAACTTTTTATGAGAAATACAAAAACGCGTAGCCTCCTTAAGAGACGTTCGTAAAAACCTAGCCCTTTTTATGAGAACCACAAAAAAACGCGTAACCTCCTTTACGAGACGTCGATCAACAAGAAGCCGGCGCCAGCAGCGCAAGCCGGCGCCGCAAGCAAAGCACAGCCAAGAGCGCAAGCCAGAAGCGCAAGCAAAGCACAGCCAAGAGCGCAAGCCAGAAGCGCAAGCAAAGCACAACCAAGAGCGCAAGCCAGAAGCGCAAGCAAAGCACACCAGCGCCAAGCCGGCGCAAGCGGCACGCCCAAGAGCGCAATCGAGCGCAAGCAAAGCACACCAGGAGCGCGCCGGCTGCGCAAGCGGCACAAGCGTAAACCTGCCGAAGACACGAGCAAGGCGCCACCGGGAGTACTCAGCCACATGCAGCCGACATGCCCTTAAACATGTAGGACCGTCATGTCCTTAAAAACATGTCGCCCTCCTCGCATTTCCGACGCTAAGTCCTCGTCTCTCCTATAAGACACATGCTTAGCGCCGCCAGTAGTATCGAGACCGTGAATGGTCAGGATATTATCTTTAAGTTTGACTAACGCTTTGTCCAAGCTCGGTCAAACCGGGGCTCAGATACCCGTATCCGTACCCCCCAAAAACAAACCCGATGATGAAAAGGACTTTCATGCATGCTTTTAAAAGAGTCGAGACGGTACAAAAGTGTCTAAAACGTATTAGTCATTTTTAGCGTATTAATTTGGATTTGCATAATCATGAAAATGAATGTCAATTTTAGTCATTATGAGCATAACACGACGCCACAATATAGGAACGTCTTATTAAGCCAAGCCACAAAAACAGCCCAACTAGCTACAAAACGGCCCAAACTTACAAAAACGGCCCAAAAACGCACACTAACACAACACTCAAAGCGGGCCAAAGTGCGTCCCGTGTCACATTTTCACAAAAATAGACTCTACAATACTGTAAAATAATATAACCTAATATTATTTTATTTCAAGCCAAAACCGAAAAACACGACAAAAACCGAAACACGAAAACCGAAATTCGGACCAAAACTGAACAAATACTTAACCCATAAGTTAAAACACCTCACAAAAACATAATCATTACTTAATCAAACAACCAAAACCAAAAGGCGGCATAAACAGCCCACCAAAACAAAATAGAAATCGCCTGTGAACAGGCGATTAAGTTTCTAATCGCCTGTTAACAGGCGATTATAAATTCCTCCCCACACAGCCGCCTTTTCATTTTTCTTACAAAAAAACAAACCCAAACAAAATTAAAACCGCCTGTACACAGGCGATTTAATTTTGTGCACCCACAAAAACGAGCCAAACTCTATAAATACCCACCTTCACATTCATTCAAAATACCAAAATACCTCTTAACAATCGGTTTTACAAAACACACTAAAATACTCACAAAATCCACTCAAAAATACCGTCTTTGCATTTTCGAAAGGTAAACATTTTACCTACGTTTTGGGACGTTTTGAGACTCGGACAAAGGGGTTACATTAACCCCAACCCGATATTGGCATTAGCGAAGCCGTATTCGTAATACGGTTGTAGCAATTCGGATTCATAATCCGTCTAAACCCCGCCAATATCGCATAAATAAACGACTCATTATCACTAAAGCAAACCGACGTCACTTTTATAATTATGCAAGTCCTCATTCATGCATTAAATAACGACTAGAATCACGGATCCAACACTAAATCAGACTGCTTCATGTAGTCTTTAAAGATGTCAAAATCGAGGGTTTTCACAAATTCTTAAAGAGTCAAATACGAGGTCGGAAAATAACGTCTATGGTAATAATTTAGTCAATAAATTATTATTTAACGTACATTTCCTATAGTAAAGTCATTATTTTGACTATTTACATTATTTATGCATTTTTATCGAGTCATATATATTCGCACTTGTACGTAGCGTCATTTTAGCCCAAATATCGAAATTAACTAAATGTTTTCAAATTAGCCGAGACTACTTTTTACGTAGGCTTTTTGATTTCAGTTTTCAAAAACACATTTTTGTCAAAACTTTTGAAAAGTAACCTCACTCTGAATCCCTTCTCTGGTTTCAAACCTCAGATTGATAGATATCGACGCATCTTGAAATCTGAGACACTCGTGTCTTATATTTTAAGACGCGTTGAATAGGTTCCAAATTCCTTTAATATTTGGTGGCGACTCCGAAAATACATTTTCAAAAAGGATTTTTCTACTTTTCTTTTTTGGTCACAAATTCATGCAATGATCTCCCCCATTTTTCACAAAACTTCGCACTTCTTCTCGCGAGGCGCATTCCACACCGGCGCCCAAGACGGCGAGGGCGGGCGCGCGCAGGGCGTCGATAGGTTTCTCCCACCTTCCCGGTACCTTCAAGTTGACTATGGCTTGGTACCAGGGCTCTGTTTGCTCGGCTTCGTCTAAGTCAATGTTGGTTCGTCTCGTCTTTCGACGATGATGGATAGTAATTTCATGTTTGGTGGCATGTTTAGGAGGGATGAAAGTTTTGACAGTACGTCGGCAAACTGGTTTTCTTCCCTTGGGAGCTGATAAAATTCGACGCAGTCGAAGTTGGTTAGGAGTTTTTGTACTTTTGCTTGGTATTTGGTGAGGGTTTCGCTCATGATCTTCCATGCCCCTGTCACTTGAGAGCGATTGCTGCTTGTAGGCCGTAAATGCAGGCTTCGTGTTCGTGACGCTAAAGTCGAGCTTGATCGAGAGTGGTGTATGGTCGCCGTTTGGGGATATTAGGAGTATTCCCACTCCGTAGCCGCGGTAGTTTGATGCTCCGTCAAAGTATAATTGCCAGTATTCCTTTTCTACGGCAAAGATCCCATCGTCAGGAAATGACATTGTGTTGATCATGGGTTGTTCGACGATAGCACTTTCTGCGAGGAAGTCGGAAACTGCTCTTCCCTTGATTACTTTCAGAGAGAGGTACTTGAGGTCGTACTCGGCGAGAAGCAGAGTCCACCTGGCCATGCGTCCGTTTAGGACCGGTTTTTCAAACATGTATTTGAGAGGGCCCATTATGTTGTGCTAGTGAGTAGGTCGTGTCTGAGCTTTTTGGTTGCCCAGACCAGCGAGAGGCAGCTTTTCTCGACTGGTTCATACCGAGTTTCGTAGTCGTGGAACTTTTTGCTAATGTAGTAAACGGCTCGCTCTTCGTTGTCGACCTCCTGGGCGAGCATGGCACCCACGGCGTTTGGCGTGGTCGTTAAGTATAGCGATAGTGGCAAATCCTTTTGTGGAGGTACCAGAACGGGTGGATTTGTAAGCAGGCTCTTGACCTTGTCGAATGCTTGTTGACAGTCGTCGTCCCATTTCGTATGCTCTTCTTTCTTAAACTTTTTGAAGATTGGTTCGCAAATCATGGTGAGTTTGCTGATAAATCGGGAGATATATTGGACTTGTCCCAAAAAGCTCCTTATTTCATCGATGTTGCTTGGCGGCTTCATGCCCATTATTGCTTTGATTTTGGTCGGGTCTATTTCGATCCCGTGCTGGCTTACTATGTGGCCTAGGTATTTGCCTGATGTGACCCCAAAGGTGCATTTCTGTGGGTTTAATCGCATCTTATACTGTCTGATTCGGGTAAAGAATTTCCGAAGGTTCGTGACGTGGTCATTTCTTTCTTTTGACTTTACGATCATGTCGTCGACGTATACCTCAACCTCCTTATGCATCATGTCGTGGAGCAAGGTGGTAGCAGTGCGTTGGTAGGTAGCGCCGGCATTTATGAGCCCAAATGGCATGACTGTGTAGCAGTACGTTCCTCAGGGGGTTACGAAGGTGGTTTTTGGCATGTCGTCGACGTATACCTCAACCTCCTTATGCATCATGTCGTGGAGCAAGGTGGTAGCAGTGCGTTGGTAGGTAGCGCCGGCATTGATGAGCCCAAATGGCATGACTGTGTAGCAGTATGTTCCCCAGGGGGTTACGAAAGTAGTTTTTGGCATATCGTCAGTTGCAATTTTGATTTGGTTGTATCCTGCATAGCCGTCCATGAATGACAGTAAGGCGTGGTCCGCTGTGTTGTCGACTAGAATATCCATGTGAGGTAGTGGGAAATCGTCTTTTGGGCAGGCTTTGTTCAGGTCTCGAAAGTCGGCACATACCCGTATTTTGCCGTTTTTCTTCATAACCGGAACCATGTCGGAGACCCAGTCGGAGTATTCGATGACTTGGATGAACCCGGCTTGTAGTTGCTTTTCGATCTCTTCTTTGACCATGAGAGACCATTCTGGCTTGATGCGTCGGAGTTTCTGCTTGACCGGTCTGCTACCTTGCTTGATCGGGATGCGGTGTTCAGCTATCTCGCGGTCGATGCCGGGCATGTCTTTGTACGACCATGCGAAGACGTCCTTGAATTCTGCGAGGAGCTTGGTGTATGTGGTCCTTTCTTCTGTGCTTAAGGAAGCCCCCAGCTGTAATTCTCGAGGTTCTTCAGGCGTGCCTATGTTGATGGTTGTTGTGTCTTCAATAATGGGGTCCTGTTCGGGTTTTGAGACAATGCTTGCAATGTATCTATATAATGCAATGTTATTTTGTTTAAAATTATCGCAATCATTAGAATATGTAGATTTTAAATGAGGCAAAGAGTAACCAAAAACTTTCATGTTATTAATGTTATCAAAAGCGGTTACATTTGAAGATAGCTCAGACGAGTGAGCTTTGGATAACCTTAATGACTCTAGTTCCTGAGCTAAATTGATTACGTCAGGGAGATAGCCCGGGGGCTTGGTTGGGGTGTATGACTTAAAATGACGACGCGGGAGCCTAAACTCTATGACAGTCTTTTAGTTAGAGGCGTTGTCTTCATCTTCGTCGGAGTCGGAATCTTCGAAGGTGTAACCCTGACCGGTGGTGATCTTGAAAGTGCGGCCTTGTTCGTCGGTCCATTCGAGGATTTTTGACCATCCATCGTGTGTTTTTTCCTCATAAGGAACGATTAGGTCAGTAGGGTTGAAGTTGTGGTTGCGTATGATGTCGGAAATGAGTTCAATCCCGGCGATGGTATATGTGGATAAGTCTTTAGGGATTTTGCTGGTGCCTTCTTTGACGAAGTAGTGGCTAGGGAAGATGTGGTATGGCTGCATGTGGAAATCGTGATACTTCTTGCGATCGTTGTATGCTTCCCAACCCCGAGAGACTTCATATGACCATGGCACATACGACAGACACATGGTGGGCCATTTATTGTTGTTGTCCCTGGCGTAGAGCGTAGCGACTTTCTCTTCACGAGTCATGGTACAGATGTCGAAGCCGAAGTCGAAACCACACATATCATCGGCTGGATCGGCGTTTATCTCTGCGGTACTATTGCTTGCCTTGTGTTGTTTGAGCGTAGCCCGAAAATTTGAGGCGTCGATGGTGATAATCTCGTCCTCTAAAGGTATCCTGACCTTTGGTGTAGGGTCGAGGTGACTGCCTTGGTAGCGTGAATCCAAGGTCTACCTAGTAACATGTTATAAGTTGGGGGTATGTCGATGATCTGGAATTCGGTTTTTCTCATGACAGGTCCTGTCATGATGGGGAAGGAGATGGTTCCCTTTATGCTGCGACGTGTTCCATCGTAGGCCCTGACACCGTCGGTACATGGAATAAAATCATTCTCCTTAATCCCTAATTTTTTGGCTGTCTCCTGGGGTAGGACGTTGACAGCAGATCCGTTGTCGATAAGGACGACTGGCAATGTTATACCGTGACATTCCACGTTGATGTAAAGAGGTAGATTGTGCGTGCCACCGAATGGAGGGAGGTCCTTATCGGAGAAGGTGACGGCGTTAGCTTGCCATTCACGCGTAATGTTGCTGATAAGTTTTTCTGGAGACATTTTCGATGTCATTGGGGTGATCTGTAATGCTTGGTAAAGGGCTTCGCGGTGTCCCATTGAGTCCCTTAAGAGCTGCCAGATTGAAATGTCTGCCTTTGTCTTGTTGAGCTGTTTGTGGAGCGTGTCCCCGATCTCAGGTGTAGGTAAGGGCGCTGGGGTAGTGCTTGATGGCGCTACCTTATTAACTGGTGGTATAGGCGCAGGATTAGTGTTGGGTGATGATACTTTGCTGGCCGGTGGCGTAGGAACAATGCTTGCGGGTAACGTAGTAGAGTTTGTAGGAGCGGTGCTTGAAGGTGGGATTGCGGTAGGTGAAGTAGGCGGCGTGTCCTCGTCTATGATTATTCCCTTGTTTTTCTCTTGAGCAGTCAACCTGGGCGGGGGGTTTTGAGGTTCAAGTAACTTCAGAGAAGCTTGGTATGGGCGTCCAGAACGTGTCAGGTAAGCTACTTCGTCATCACTATCTGATAGCCTGATTGGGTATTTGTGACATAGTTCTCCGTATTTGCCTGGCGGGCGACGGGGTTGGGCCTCCTCCTCGTAGGGTTCATTTTGGAGACACATGCGGATGTCATCATTGTCGGCTTCATCCTTAGAAGTATTCCAGATGCCGTTGACTTCGTGATCACTTGAAACGATCAGATTAGAGCAGTCGATGATGGGGTGTGTCCCTATAAATATAGCATGGTTATGCAAAGGATTGAGCTGGTTTGAAGGCTTAGGGCTCGGGCTGGGCTTCACAATAGTATTGTCGTCGATCAGGTCCTGAACTATGTTCTTTAGGCGGAAACATTGCTCAGTGTCGTGCCCTTTTCCTCTGTGAAACTCGCAGTAAGCGTTCTGATCCCATGACTTCGGTTTCTTGTCTGGGGGAGGCTCACTAGTAGGTCCTATGAGTTGAAGTACATCGCGGCTCACAAGCTTCTGTAGTGCTTTTGAGTAAGTCATGTATATTGGGTCAAAGTTTCGTAGAGCTTTTAGCGAGCTGGGACCCGCAGGTGAGTATGATGCTTTTGGCGGAGGTGCGGCAGGCCTTGGTGGTGTTGTAAAAACCGGTGGTGCCTCTAGCGCGTCTAATGCGTTGATAGCATGTATGGGCTCAACTTTGGCAGTCGCTCGAGACGAGCTTCCTTGATATCCGCGACCCGTACTCTTATTCCTATTTTCTTTGCGGAGGTCGTCTTCAATGAGCTCGCCGACGACGCTGAGTGTTTAGAAGTTGTCAAAATTCCCGTACTGTAGGTGTTGTTGGTATGCGAGAGTGAGGTTGTTGATGAATTTAGTGATTAAATCAGTGTCCCTTGGGCGGTTAGGTATTTGAGCACAGAGTTTCTTCCAACGTGTCAGGTACTCGGTAAACCCTTCATTGTCCTTCTGAGTCAGGACCTCCAAAGTACGTAGCGAGACTTGGATGTCATTGTTGTCCCTGCATCAGATCGAATGAATCAGATTATGTCCTCGAAACTACCGGTTTTGTGTGGCTCTAAAGCATAAAACCATGCCCTGGGTTGTGCGTCCAGTGAATGTGGAAATAATGTGGCCCATGCGGGGGGTTCGACACCCATGATGGCCATCTTAGCCTCGAAGGCTTTGACATGTACGAGCGGGCTTTCGTGACCTTTGAAAATGGGAAGATCGCTGAGCGCTAGCTTGTCCGGTAGCATGGACCTGACGTTCTTTGGGATGTGCTCATTTTCTTGGTGTATAGAGTAACCCCTGGAGTTTGTAACGCGTTCTTCCATGGTTCGAATCCTTTTGGCGTTTCGTTCGGATTCTTCGGCGAGGCGGGTGGCGTTTTTCTCTGCCTCAAATTTTTGCATGATGGCCATTTGCTCAATTGTTGCGGTGAGGCTAGCTATTCTGTCATTGAGTTATCAGACTTGCTCAGCAGTTACCTCTGGGGGTGGTGGTGGTGGTCCGCCGAAACCTTCATCGTGTTGTAGGGCCATGACGATTTTTGGTTTTGATTTGTTGTAGGCGCGCTTCTTCTGGGGTGGGCGAGGGTTTAGGTGACGATCTTTAGTCCGTCGTGTATCCAGTATTTTTCAATGAGTGAACCTGACAAAATTTCAAGCTTTTAGTGATTCTAAAAGGGAAGCAAAGACTCAACGAAAAATCGCATTCAGAACCAAGGAAAAGCAAAGAGTGTAAAAAGTGGGTGCATGACCTGACTCGTGTTTTTAGCTTTTGAAAAGACACGGGAAGCTTTTGAGGTAGGGGCATATTGACACGTCCCTAATCTCGAGGTAGGAAAATTTGTATGATCATAACCAGATTAACCCAGTTTAGCGGTATGTTGCTAGGGGTTTATCATTTAGATTATGATAAAAAGGATCAAACCGAAGTAGCGATACGCTAGTCGATCTGAGGATGTTAAAAATTGGGTAAAAGACGATCACTTGTTCGCCTTTTATGTGTGACTCAGGAAATTGAATCAAAAATGACGATAAGTCACTCGATTCAAAATTTAAATCAACGGGTTCGCATCTGAACGAGCCCGAGTTTTTGTTTTTGAGAGAAAAGTTTAAGTTAAAATCTGGATGACTAGTGAGTCACTCGACTTAGAGCTAATTCTAAAGTACTAAAAGTTAGTTTCGTTTTAAAATATCCGAAATGAATTGACATTCTCGGGTTTTTGCTCTGTGAAATGTTTTTAACAATAAATGTATTATGACGATACGTCAATCGAATAATTCATTTACGTTTTGAAAGAGATTGGAAATATAGTGATTATTTCCGATCGGTTTTAAATGTCGCGGCATGTTACTTATCAGGTTCAAATGACTATAGGCCAATGACCCCGGCTGTATTATCTTAAAAGCATGACCTTTTGAAAAAAAGTTTAAAAATGTATTTTCAAAATGGACGTATTTTAAATGTATAATGCCTAGGAAATGTTTTTGAATGCAATTGTTTTTGAAAGACGACTATAGTGAGGGTACTATAGCTTCGCACTTGTACATATAAACACAGGTTTTTGGTTTATAAGGTAAGGTTCCGTCCGGCCATTCCCGCAACGTATAGGTAGGGTTATCCGCAAGATTGCACACGTCTTAGGTGTGAATTCAATACGGGCCCTAGAGCGTTCGAGTTTGACTGGTTATGATCGTTTGTACGGATGCCGTACTTGTAATCGTGGAGGGGTGAGAGATCGACGTGTCCAGAGTTATCTCACTTATGAAGCGAGCGTTACTAGCGGCCGTCCCTCGAAGGGTGTGGTTATGAATCAAGAGGATTCGACTCAACGTATTTTTGCCCAAATATCGAAAGCGTAAATGTTTTCAAAGTTTCAAGCTTCACTTCTTTATGTTTTTCAAATAAAAGAAAAACTAGTTTTTCAAAAATAATAAAAATCATGCTCGTCCTCAGTGGAGTCGCCAGCTGAAGGTACCGGGAATTTTTGGGAAAACCTATCGACGCCTGTGGCTGACCTCGCCCGTCTTGGGCGTGGCGTCTTGAATGCCTCGCAGGAAAAAGGGGAGCGCGAAGTTTGTAAAAATGGGGGAGATCATTGCATGAATTTGTGACCAAAAAAAAAAAAGTAGAAAATCCTTTTTGAAAATGTATTTTCGGAATCGCCACCAAATATTAAAGGAATTTGGAACCTATTCAACGCATCTTAAAATATAAGACACGAGTGTCTCAGATTTCAAGGTGCGTCGATACCTATCTATCTGAGGTTTGAAACCAGAGAAGGGGTTCGGAGTGAGGTTACTTTTCGAAAGTTTTGACAAAAATGTATTTTGAAAACAGTAATCAAAAAGCCTACGTAAAAGTAGTCTCTACTAATTTGAAAACATTTGCTTAATTTCGATATTTGGGCTAAAATGACGCTACGTACAAGAGCGAATATGTATGACTCGGTAAAAATGCATAAATAATATAAAACGTCAAAGCTAAGACATTCTGCTATGGGAAATGTACGTTATATAATAATTAATTGACTGAATTATTACAATAAACGTTATTTTCCGACCTCGTATTTGACTCTTAAGAATTTGTGAAAAACCCTCGGTTTAGCATGCTAAAAAGACTAATTGAAACGGTACAATTTAGTGTTGAATCCGTGATCTAGTCGTAATTTAATGCATGAATGAGGACTTGCATAATTATAAAAGTGACGTCGGTTTGCTTTAGTGATATTGAGTCGTTATTTATGCGATATTGGCGAGGTTTAGACGGATTCTGAATCCGAAGTGCTACAACCGTATTACGAATACGGCTTCGCTAATGCCAATATTGGGTTGGGGTTAATGTAACCCCTTTGTCCGAGTCTCAAACGTCCAAAACGTAGGTAAAATGTTTGCCTTTCGAAAATGCAAACACGGTATTTTTGAGTGGATTTTGTGAGTGTGTTAATGTGTTTTCTAAAACCGATTATTTGAATGAATGTAGGGGGTTGGTATTTATAGGAAATGGCTCGTTTTTGTGCATGGACAAAACTTAATCGCCTGTGAGCCTGTGATTAAGTTTCAATGCAGCCGCCAAATGAAATAAAAGAACCAGGGTCAGGAGAGAAAAACATAATCGCCTGTAAACAAGCGATTTAATTTTTAATCGCCTGTTTACAGGCGATTTTTTTTTTTTTTGGTGTGCTGCTAAGCCGCTTTTGGTTATGTGACGTAGTTTTAGGGGTGATGATTATGTTTGTGATGTGTTTAACGTGTGTGTTAAGTATTATTTGGGCCAATTAGTTTTGGTCCAAATTTCGGTTTTCGTGTTTCGGTTTTTGTCGTGTTTTTCGGTTTTGGCTCGAAATAAAATAATATTGAAGTATATTATTTTACGGTATTGTAGAGTCTAGTTTTGTGAAAATGTGACACGGGACGCACTTTGGCCCGTTTTGCGTGTTGCGTTAGTGTGCGTTTTGGGTCGTTTTTGTAAGTTTGGGCCGTTTTGTAGCTTGTTGGGCTGGTTTTGTGGCTTGGCTTAATAGAACGTTCCTGTATTGTGCTCGTGTTGTGCTTATAATGACTAAGAGTGACATTCATTTTTATGATTATGCAAATTCAAATTAATACGCTTAAAAATGACTAGATACGTTTTAGACACTTTTTTACCGTTTTGACTTATTTAAAAGCATGCATGAAAGTCCTTTTCGTCATCGGGTTTGTTTTTGGGGGGGTACGGATACGGGTATCTACACAAACGCGCTGCCAATTTATCCAAACAAATTTCCGATGATGTGATTCATAACCCCACAAAAATTGTCTACAACATTTCTCAACATGTGTTATAATATCCTTAGGCAAAAATAAGCACGAAAACCAAAAACTCTCAACACCAAGGATAACCGAGTTGATCAGTTGGACTCGTCCGGCATAAGACAATGAGTGCACTGCCCAGTGACTGATTTTGCTCTTAATCTTCTGTAAGAGTACAAAATAAATACATCTCTCTCGTTAACCGAGAGGAGAAAAGAGGAAGCCTGAGATACTTGAAGGGGAAAACACCCCTAACAAAAGGAACAGACTTAAGGATCTGCTCCACAACATTCAAAGACACACACCCAAAGTATATATTAGTCTTCTCAAAATTAGGGTGTAATCCTGACCATGAGGCAAACTCCATCAGTTTTGAATGAACCGCAAGAACTGAAGGGACATCGCCCCTAACAAACACCATCAAGTCATCGGCAAAAATAAGATGAGTAAGCCGTAATTTCGAACACTTCGGGTGAAAAGAGAAACCCGGCAACTCCTTCAAGCCCCTAAAGAGCCTCGATAAAACTTCCATACTCAACACAAAAAGAAGAGGGGAAAGAGGATCTCCTTGACGGAGCCCCTTTTTTCTCTCGAAATACCCACAAGAAGCACCATTCACCTTAACAGAAAACCGAGGATAAGTTATACACTCTGCAATCCAATTAACAAAAATCGGAGGGAGACCAAACAAAGAGAGGGCCTCAAGAAGAAAACCCCAGTGAACAGAGTCAAAGGCCTTCCTTATATCAACTTTTATCAAACAACGGGGCAAAATTCTTAACCTATCATACCCTCTGATAAGCTCCTGAGTTAGTTGAGATCAAGGTGGAGTTAATATGTTTAATCATCCGTCCCGTCTTAAAGAAATCTGAAACTGCAGCCAAGAATTCCTTTCCAACAACAGACCAAGTACGCTTGTAAAAACCAGAGGAGAAGCCATCGGGACCAGGGCTACTATTCTCGTCGATGGAAAAAAAAGGCAGCTCGAATTTCTTCATTTGAAACCTCCTTGATAAGAGAACATGCATCTTGATCAGTTAAACAGTTGCCATTACACATTACTTGAGGATTAATACGGTCCACCGTTTCACTTTCCCCAAGAAGCTTGCGATAATACTCCACAAAAGCCCTCTCAATATCCTCCATATGAGTTTTTACCTTAAAATGTAAAGACGGTTTTTAGAGTGGAAATTTATAAGTGCGAGAGGCATAAGTTATATGTGTATGATTGTAATAATGTTGTGTAATTTGATTGTTGTGTGATTGAAAGTGTGTTTTGTGAGGTTGTGAGGGCTGCTATCTATAGCAATTGCTTCGTGTTTTATGTATAGCTGCTCAGAAAATCGCCAGTTAACCAGCGATTATCAAGAAAATCGTCAGTGTGTAAAAGGGGAGTGGGAAAATCGCCTGTGCACAGGCGATTTTTGGGATGTTCTGTGGTCGAATTTGGGCTGCTGTATTTTGTATGACACAATGTATAGAGGTACTCAAGTGTGTTTGCATGTTGTTGTTGACTTTTTTAGCCAGGGAATCAACTTGGGTCAGTTGATTTCTCGGCTCCGTTTTCGCGTTTCGTGTTTCGGTTTCTTTGTCGTGTTTTTTGGTTTTGGCTCGAAATAAAATAATATTGTAATATATTATTTTACGACGTTGTGGAGTTTTGTTTCGTGAGAATGTGACCCGGAACGCGCTTTGGTCCGCTTCGGGTGTTTGGGCCTTTTCTGCGTGTTTTGGGCCGTTTTGTGTTTTTGGGCCATTTTGTGTTTTTGGGCCATTTTTGTGAGGCGTTTTTTGTGTTGTGCTTGTGTGTATTGTGTTGACTTAAGACTAAAAGTGACAAAATTAATACCCATTTTTACGAAGTATGCAAATTTAAATTAATACGTTAAAAATGACTAAAATGTTTTAGACACTCGTGTACCGTTTCGGCGTATTTATAAAACATGTATGAAAAGTCCTTTTCGTCATTGGTCTTGTTTTTGGGGGTTACGGATACGGGTATCTACAGTTTAATGGGACTAAATATGGGAATAAATGAGGTTTGTGTTCAGGCCTTTGTATAAAAAGGACTTTAATTTGTGTTTTTGGCTTTATTTTGTAAATCGGGTTGCTTCTATGGTTGAAATAATTTAAATTTTAAACTGAAACGTGAATCATTCAAATTAACGACCTTTGCAATTTAACTCATTTTGTGCATTTTATCCTACTGCTATGGCTTCGAAATAATTTATTGATGACGCTACGTTTAAAATCATGCGGATAAATGTTCGTTCACTACAAGAAAAAAGCTATTTTGCAACCAACCAAATTAGTTGCAAAAGGGCTAAAATTAGTCGCAGAATGCATTTGCAACTAACTTGGCGACTAATTTATGACGGTTGCAATAAGCTCAGTTGCTAACTAAAGTTGGTTGCCAACCGGTTGCAAATTAGCGACTAATTTATTTTAGTTACTGATTAGCAACTAGATATGTTTGGTCGCTAATTTGCAACCAATTTATTTTGATTGCTAATTTGCAACCAATTTTTTGTAAGGTTGCAAATTTGCAACTAATAATTTTGGTGGAAAATATGCAACTAAATTGTTCATACCGTAGCAAATTTGCATCCAAAATGTGGTTGGTTGCTAAATGTATAATACGTTTTTAAAAAAAAAAAATCTCTCCTAATTGAGAGGGATTAATTAATTAAAATAAATAATTATTTCATTAAAAAACCAAAACTATTCATAATCCAAATCTTCAGTTACTACTCCAAGTTACGCCGGCATGGCATTCCGGTGAAAGTGGTCGGAACGGAGAAAAATAGGAGGGTGGTGTCAAGCTCCCTTAATGAAGGTGGTATGTCGGTGGGGTTTATTGAACTCCGGCGAGAGAGAGAAGCCGGTGGAGGTTGAGGCGTTTGAACGGTGGCTCCGGCGTCGGTCAGACCTCCGTTGAACAAGAAGAGGGAGCCATGGGATCTGAACACGGTGGTGGTGGTGGTGGTGGTTTAACCTCCGGCGCTGGTCAGATCCCCGTTGAACAAGGAGAGGGAATCATGGGATCTGGTTGGCTTCAGTGAAGTTGACGTCGAGGGGTGGCCGACGTAAGGCAGAGATGGTCGTGATGACTGATGAGCACAGCGATGCTCGTTATTATCATGATTATGGTTTTTGTTTTGTTTTTTTTTTTTTTTTGAAAAAATAGGGAGTAAAATGGGATGTTGAAGGAGGGAATAAAATGGAGGTCGAAGAAATGAGGGGGAATAAGATCTGGAAAATGAAGTGTGCTTGAGAAGTTAGAGTGAACAAGTGGAGATGAGGAGGGCAACGTGTACAAGTAGAAGCCAAGGAATTCATTCTGTTTTATTTACAATTTTTTTACTCCGTAATACTCCGTATAATAACGACTAGTACTAAATAGTCAGTACTTTGTACACTCTTTTATTACGGAGTGGAGTAATGTTTTTGTTAAATTATTACTCCGTATTAATAACTTAATTTTAACAAAATATACAGTATACCTTTTAATCAAAGATAGATCAGACCAACTAAAGTACATATAAATTTTTAAATTAAAAATTTAATCAAAATAATTTATATATAATTTGCAAATGATAGTAACTTTTGTAAGTTTTATTTACTCCGTATTGTTTTATTTGATTGTAGCTTATTTAAATCCAACAAGTATTGAGTTGCTAATTGATAACAAATTATTACAATCACTTCTAAATTTGAATTGGTCGCAGATTAGCAACCGATATCTATTTAGTTTCTGATTTGCAACCAAAATTCACAACTTATGTTCAGATGGTTGCTAATTTGCAACCATTAATTAATTAGTTACTAGTTAGCAACAAAGAATTGCAACCTCTTTTAAATTGGTCGCAAATTAGCAACTAATAAACATTTAGTCGCTAATTTGAAACCAAAAGTTGCAACCTATGTATAATTGGTTGCTAATTTACAACCATCAATTAATTAGTTGCTAATTAGAAACTATAATTTACAACTAATATTTAGTCAGTCGCTAAGTTGCAACCAAATGTATATTAGTTGCCTTTTAGCAACCAATTAATTGTTGGTTGCCAACATTAGTTCCTAAAGGGTCTTTTTCTTGTAGTGTTACATCATAGCGCTTCATCTAAGGAGTAATGATACGAAGTATCTACATCATCTTAAATATAGAACTAATGTCCGTCTTAAATGAGATTTTGTGATTAAAAAGTCGACAACGTATACAAAAGTAGGACAATATTTATCGTCAAACTTGTTTTATTTTAGGATTATGGATTATAATAATTACAAAGCCGTGTATAATTATCCCGAATTCAAACGGGCACAATCCACTCTAACTTCACCTTGATCACCAACAAGAGGATTATTCTCGGACAATAACACAATAGCTCTAGCAAATTGATCATGAAAGTAGGAATTATCATTTGCCATCTTTTGAACATACGGTAAAGTGGAGTCATCAGAAGTTAATTCTTGATCAACCATCAAAAGTCCTTTTCCCTCTAACAAATTCTTAAAGTATGCGTTATCTAATAGCATCGGTGTTTCCAAATCATTCCTAGCGTATTCGACGGATTCCGGATCTGGGTTCGGGCTTGGGCATCTTTGCTTAAGGTACTCCGAGTAATTCGGGTTTAGGGTCGGATCTGTCGTTGGATAGAGACGGTTAACGATATTCATGCAGTGGACTCTTCCGACTGAATGAGCACCTGTTCATATATTGGGTTAATGATTAGGAACAAATGTTCCTACATTCAAAGACATTAGACCATGTTTATCAATAATTGTGTAGCCTTAGGTTCTGACATTAAAATATTATTTTTCTTTCACAACCTAGTTTCAGGACCTACTTTATATATTCTACATTTATCAATTGGTCTTAAAGACGCGAGTTATTTATTTTTTTACCCTATTCATTAATCTTGAAAGTCAATGCTTTGATTTAAATTATAGAATATAAATAATATTATAGTATAACGTGAGTTTTAAATTGATTTGTCTTTTCAAGTTAAATAAAAATCTTAAAGTTATAATGCACAAATAAAGATATTAATTATGGTAAACATATCTAGATAATTTTCTAAGAACCAATGTTACCGTTGGCTTGAATTATTGGATGGGATGTACAAAGTAGTATCATTTATGAATGTAACAAATTGAAGCTTGCATAACACTAAGTACCATTGTTATTATTATTTTTTTTGGTGGATTTTATATTCAACAATAATTTAATATATTACTCCGTAATATTTATCTTTTTAGACATTAGATAAATAAACACATGTTCTATACAGAAAGTGTGATAGATTCAATGCACGTATTTTTTAATGTACCATTTTTTTTTTTTTGTTATAAATAAATTATCTATATATCATTATAGATAGTTAATTCAATTTTTTACGTAGAAACAAATAATTCTTCCATGATTTGAGTTACGACTCGATTGAGTTTGGATTAAGATCGATTGCAACTTGGTTAATACTGATCGTCAGTATGACCTCCTTGGTCGGATTGGGCCTATTTGGCTCATTCAAATTCTATAATCTCAGCGGCGGGCCTTGAAATTTTTTCGTAGGGGGGCCGATAATGAGATGCAATTGTGCAATTTTGGGTAAGAAAAAAGTAATTCGAACTCAGGACTTAACATTTGACTTAACATTTGCAATTTCAACACTAAAGTTTAATATATTATTGGTTGATCAGAAATTTAATACCTCAAATAGCATGATTAAATCGTGAATAATCTTTGAGTAACATATTTTAAAACTACAGTCACATTGTACTCATATAAATCGAAACAATTTTTATGTGAGTATATGACAATTTTACAAAGATATTACGAAGTATCTTTTTAAAATGAATCAAAATTTATTATTATCTTCAAGTACATTTCTAAATTATAAAAGCGAGTTAATTGTTTATGAAAAACTGAAAATTAATCTAACACTTCAATTTCTAAATAAAATGTGCGAAATGATGGACAATTGAATAGCAAAATACCAAAAATTACACTTCCAAAAAAAATGAGAATAATGGGATTTGAACCCTAAACCAACACTCCAAAAAAGCAACCTTTTCAAGTACCACCGGGCAACCAAGTATTCTATCTAGTTGTTAGTTATGCACTGACTATTAGGGGGGGCTCGGTCCACCCCCACCATAACGTAAATCCGCCATTGTATAATCTATCAAATTAAAATATAGACAATTCTAATCAATCTTTTCATATCGGGTCAATTTTTACTAGTACTAACGAGATCTTATTTAAGAATCCAAGGAGTAGTGTCTTACCTAAAAGAGCAACGGTTCCTTCAACGTCAACACCGGTAGATTGGAATCGAGAAAGTACAACTTGCATGGTATCATTATGGTTTGGGAGTAAATTGTCAACGACATTCGCATAACTAGCTTGACTATCTTTCCTTCCTGTCCTCATTGCTATTGTAGGGCCTCCTAGCTATATATTAATCATAAACCACTTTAAATTTACGTATTTCCTTGTTCGTTTTCTTTTTTAATATTTTTCTTAAATTCATGAAAATACTTCTAGTAATATATGGAATTGAAACAAATAAGGACCTAACATATTACTAGTAATTCTTTTATAATTTTATGCGTCTTTTTTCCGTCATTCATAAACGTATGTGTTGCAGTATGTTGAGATTTCTCAATTATCATATGTCGAGATTATGTCGATATCTCTACATATCCCAACAGTATGCAAATTAATGACAAAAAATTAAAATTGAACTAGAAATTAAGATTTTGAAGGATGATAGGACGATCATTTACCAATTGAATGCCATCTCTAGCGGAAAGAGCAACAATATCAGCACAAGAAACAGTAGATGGACATTGGGTTTCAAGTGCATCCTTGATAACGTTAATGTATTTGAAGTTTCTCATTCCAAAATTTCTCGCTGAGGTTTTCTCTGATTTTATTCCACTGAATGGATCGTCATCCAATAGGATTGATGCATCGCATGACTGCATGGATCAACATCGAGTTAAGTGAGTATAGTACATTGTACCATGTTTACAACCCATTTAATTAATTTTATTTTTTTTAATAACCAGCCATTTTAGAATATCTATGATTATGAAAAAGAAAAAGTTTAACATTTTTGGAGTATTAAAAAAACACCTAACAAATTTCAAAAGTTTCAATTTCATATACAATTTTGAAAATATCAAAGTTCATAAATCTAAAAGATTCAAATTTCATACTGTATATTTTAACTTCTGATAATATATTTGTTACCTTTAACATTCTTTGAGAAAAAAATTAAAATTTTAGCGGTATAATAGACAAAAAAAAAAATAATTCTAAATACTAAGTGGCATAATTAAAGAGTACATCATATAGCATCCCTAACATTTTTTTTTATGCAAGTACATCTACTATGAGTGTCATGTTTTTTTTCTAAATGAAAATGTTTAATAGTAAAGACAAAGATATTTTGGATAATAGATCTCATATTGAAAAATCTCTCATCCATTACATTGACTACATTTTCTTTACCTAAAAAAAGAGAAAAAAAAAGTATATTATTAAAAAAAAAAAAGAGAGGGTTTTTCGTATAAGTATTTGTGGCTACTCTATCTGTCTCAATCATTTGTTTACACTTCTCTTAAATCTTTCTCACAAAAAAGTCTAACTGTAAACAATTCACTGGAACGGAGTGAGTACATAAAATTGGAATTTAATTCCGGAATTAGGGCAATTTCCATGTTTTTAACAAAATTTCGTATATAAAGTTGCCAATTGTAATTCCAATTCAATGAGTAACAAAACATGGTTGTGTAACTAGATTTGGAATTGAAATGCAACATTCAAATCCTATAATTGAACTCTAGTATTTCAAATCAATTCTAAATTTCCAAATGCGACCATGTTAAACAAGTTTGTGTATACCATATATCTATCTAGTTAAAAAAAAAACCCTAACCTCCCTTCTCTTTCTTCTCTAAAAAACCTAATATATCTTTGTCTTAGAGCTTACCACCATTAATGGTGGTAAGCCCCAATTCTTTAGACTTATTATCATATATATTTATATTTTAAGAATTTCAATAATAATCTCTCTTTATAAGAGTCTTTTTACCATTAATTGATAGGTTTTCGTTCCCATCTATCGGTGAGTTTTTTGTTCCCACCTATTGGTGGTTTCATTTCCACTTAATCTATTCTCTCTACTGGTACTGAGTATGCGAAAAAGCAAGGGTCGTCTAAGTTTTCATATGGTGATACAATTGAAATTTTTTCATCCTACACAATTTAATTGGTTAAGCGAAAGATATACTCTTAAATTATTAAGAAGAACTTAGAACTATAGACCACCTCGTGGAAGACTGTATCAAGAAACAACGATAAAATAGAGGGTATGCAGAATAGACAATTACTCTTTGTTTTAAAATAATGAGTTTTTTCTTTGTTCAATTCTTTTAGATTTGAGTTGATTAATTGTTATTTTTTATTGTAGATGCCGTATGACTTATAATTAAAGAAATAATTTTGCCATTTCAAAAAAAAAAAGAAAAGAAGTTTGTGTATACCATAACCATGCAATCATGGAAAAGATTTCTGATCCACGAAACAGCAGTGTTGCCATGTTTGTGATATAGTTTCGTCACTTCTTCTCTTATAATATCCTCAGCATTTGGACAATCTTCCGAGTAGTAGTTCATCTTTAGTTGGCTGGCTCCTGTTTTGCATGGTTTAATTTAATTAGCAATTTTTAGTGAAAGTAATATTTAGTCTCTTGTTTAAATTGAAAAAAAAAAAAAAAAAAAAAATCTCGGCTAACAATTAATTTTTACAGATCATTTCCCTTAATAAAGCTTTCATATAGCAATTTGACAAAATATGTTATGTCTAATACGGAATAATATGTGTTTGAAACTCATAGATTTTCAAACACATATTACTCCGTATTTCACAGTAAATAATAAATTACATTTTTCCGATTGATCATTAGTGATAAAATAAATTTACTAAATTCAAATGCTTTTAGGTCTCCATATACGCTTATTTTCTTACTAATAATAATCAACAAAATCAAGATTTAAACATCGCATGTGAATCGCTCGCTCTTACTCTAAAAACAATACTGAGTAGCAATCAAATAAAATAAAATAATTAGCAACGTCATGTTTCCAAATTGTTAAGGTTAGAATGTAGGGATTTACCATCTGAAATTGTCAAAAGATAAAACATACCGTCCCAATCATTTATTTACCCATTGTTTCTTCCGGGTATATAACTCATTTGTTTACTTTCTATTTTTAGAGAATTTTATTTTCCTAGTGGAAAACCTTACCCCTTTCTTTTTTTCACACATGTAAGTAAATAGGATTTTATTGGGAATTAATATGTTCATAGAATAAGGGGTAAAAATGTATTTTCATAAGTTTTATTGGTCTTTGTGCCAAAATAAAAAGTAGAAAAAAAAATGTATTTTCATAAGTTTTATTGGGAAATAAATGATCGGAGCGGAGGAACTATAAATTACTAGAAAAAAAAAGTAGGTTACGTAAAGTTAATCAAAAGTGTTTGGTTTTACAAGTGTCTATAGGAAGGGTTGGTTACATGTGCGAGGATCTACTGCCGGTTGAGATTAAACTGTATGTGTAAATTAACTTTATTTATGTAACCTGCAGTTAATTTGCACCCGATTCACATTTACATACCCACATTTACGATCTACTCTCAAACTAGTCTATCTACACCAACCTACCACTTTCAATTTACAAAACATTAAACAAGAGTATTTATTATTGGTAAAGAATATGGATTGAGAAGTATACCGAATTGCAGTGGACCAAATAATAGAATCAAGAAAAGAAAGAAGGGAGAAGAGTACATATTTGCTATTGAATTTCTATTACTCCGTATAATTATTAGCGTCTTTATGTGATAAAACTATCTTGCTTTTGTGTTTCTAATTAATTAGGTGGAAGTTTTGGGTCTTAAATAGGCAAATGTTGTAGAGGATGCACAAACCTACCATTATAAAATTATTACAATAACTTTTCAGCACTTCAGACATATTGGTAGTAACTTTAAAGAACTTGGGGGTGACTCCATGATCGAGACTCCCATATATAATACGGAGTAAGTGACTAAGTGAGAATGGTTTTTATAAAACAATGTTAAACAAACTAACGTAGTTTTGGCATGGTTTTAAAAATATCTATTTACTCTATTTCAATTATTTATTTACATTTTTTATTTTGGAAAATGGCCAGACACAATTGCCATCTTCATCTTATAAAAACGTAATTGATCAATTGTACCCGACTTTTACTCTGTTGTACCCTTTTTCACCATAAACTTTCCACCCTTTACCCTTCCCTACCTTCAATTTTCTCTCTTCTCAAACTTACCCAATTCAACCAAACATCAATCAAATGCAATCAAATTCAATCAAACTCATTAAAATTAAAATATTGAACTATAAATCTAACATACATATTGTAATATTGAATTATAAATCTAAACATACATATTATACAAGTTCTATTTTCATTTTTTTTTTTTTAAAAAAAATTTGTTGATTAAATTTTAATAACTCCTATTGATTAGGGTTTTAGGGTACTGATTAGGGTTTGTGGTGGGTCTTGGTGGTCGGGCTTGGTCAAGGCGGCACTATGGTGGTTGGGTTTTGGTCAAGGCGGCACTAGGGTTGTCGGGTTTGGGCATGGAGTGACTTTGGGTGATCGAATTTGGGTAAAACCGGGGAAAGGGGTGGTTTAGGGTCGAATTTGGGTAGGGTTGTCGGTGGTTGGGTACGGTGGTTAGGGCGGTTAGGTTGGGTCGGTTAGGTTTGGATGGTTAGGCGGCTGGTTAGGCTAGGGTGGTGCACGGTGACGAGGCAGGCCGGTTTCGACGGTGGTGGTTCAACCATCGGGGGTGGTTCGCAAGTGGTGCTTAAACGTCGGGGATGGTGGTGGACGATGTAGAAGATGGTGTTAGTTTGAATATTTAGAGAGAGAAGATAGAAAATATTGAATCTCTAAAATTGAGGAAAGGAAATGAGAAGGGTAGTGTCGTCTTTTCTGGTACAAGTGAGTAAAAGTTGGGTACAGTTGAACAATACCCTATAAAAATGAGGTTTTTCGTGGTAAACCCTCCTGTTTTTTCGTTTTCCATGATATACCCCTTACGTTTAGAAAAGTTTATAATATACCCTATGTTTGAAATTTTATCTCTAGCACCACCTTTATTAATTTTTTTTTTTTTTTTTTTTTTTTTTGTTAATTTAACTTATTAAATAATTCATTATACTTGAAAATATTTATCATTTTTCTTCTTCGATTTACTTTTATTGATGTTAACGAAGTGAGTGATGGTGTTTAATATTGAAGTTGATGATGAATGGTTGCTATAAATATTGACATTAAGAATTGACAAATATGATGATAATTAGTCATTGATAACGATAAATATCGTGGTATATACAAAAATGATTTAAAATGATAAATTACTGGTTGAATGAAGAATTTAAGAGCACCGATTGGAACATTTATTGGTTTAATAGAAAGTTTTAATTTATGCTATGTTGAAAATAATTATATTAGAAACAAAATAAAAAAATTTAGGGTTATATCCGAGAAAAGTTAAGAAGGTCAAGGTAATACCGTAAAATTCTAAAACATTGAGGGTATAACAAGAAAATCAGAAAAACAGAGAGATACACCATGAAATTTCCCGAAATTTATTTTCAAAATTTATCGCTACTTACGGATTTCAGTTTTTTTACCACTTCTCATTATAAATTAGTACACAAATAATTTAATCAAATAGAGTCATTCAATAACAATGTATGCCGCATTTTGATACAACATCTAGTAATATACTCCACATTTTTGCGAATCATGGGTAATTTTGATAACATCTAGAAAAATATACTCCCTCTATTCTACTATCTTCTTCCCACTTTCCTTAAAAGAAAATTTTACTATCTTCTTTCATTTCTATTTATATAAATCTCCCATCAATTTCAACCACACAATTTATTTTATTATTTTTCAACATTAATCTCATCCATACAATACATCTTTCTTAGGTTTTGAGCCAAAATAATATGGGAAGAATATAGTGGAATTGAGGGAGTACATTTCTGCGAATCATGGCTAATACTAGAATAATTTACATTGAGAGGACACAAGTTTCTAATCGTTCAAGGTATTCACATCTTAGGGGCCATTTGATTTATTGAATTGAATTGAAATGGAATATAATAAAATATAATTGGTCTTTCTATCCTATGTTCACTAGATATAGGTAAGAGCATTTATTTAGGTAGTTTTTCACATATTTATCACCTTGGAGCTATAAAAGTAATTAAAAATCTCAGTGTAACATCGAAAGTTATTTGGTTTTTGGTGTTCCTATCCTATGGCTAGAAAAATCAAATATAATTTTAAAATGATATGAAACTAGAATATTATACTCATAAACACTTGTTTGGTTTAACTTTGCAATGGATTATAAATATTTTTTTATTTTTTTTTTGAATAAGGGTCAGTATATTTTATTACCAATTCCAAAGAGATAACATTACATTAGTTCAAGAGGCTTGCTAAATCCTCCTCACGCTCCCTATTTTCACAAGCATAGAAGCGTACACAAACTAAAAATTAAATGTGCAGAACAAGCTGCTTAACGGATTTCCGACACCCCTAAAAAACACGAGAATTACGTTCCTGCCATAGGGAATATACACTCGTGATCAGAATACAACAGATCCATTTTTGGCGCCAACTATTAGCTCTATTATACTTTGCCTGCCATTTAAGCTCCTCTTTTAAACTCTTCGGCCGTCGAAAAATACCAACCCACCAAAGAACTAACTTCATCACACGTCTAGAGAAGGAATACACAAAGAATAAGTGGGAGATAGTTTCAGCTTGACATTCACATAGATAACATCGATCAACCAAGTGGATGCCTCGACTAACGAGATTGTCTATGGAGGGAAGAAAGCCCTACACAACTGATAAGTGTTATTTATATAGATTATTTGCCCCCGGTTTGGTCGCATTTAGCTTGCATTTATTCGAGTTCATTATTGTTTTACGAGCTATTTGCTTTATATTGCGGTACTGCTGTTCTCGTTTATATTTTGCAGGTTTTGGCGGTCCTGAGCCAAAACCCGAGTCGAGTGGAGCACGTACGAGTACCGGGACCTCAAGACCAAGCTCGAGCTTATACGGGAGCTCGAGATAAGAATAAAAGACGCCAACGACACATGGCATGGCTCAAGCCTAAAAATAGTTGCTCAAATTGGTGACGAGATGCCGTAGCAAGGCGCCCGGGCGGGCGACGAACGTATTTTAATTCCGGTTTTAGAAAGGCCCGAGTTTTGGGGTCTAGGTCAAAATAATAAAAATTAGAACGATACAATTGTTTTTTGGAAAGTTGTATATAAATACTCTTAGGACGAATTATTCTTCTGATGCTTTATTTTTTTAGGTTTTAGTTTAGGTCTTAGATTAGTTGAGACTTAGTTTTCTCTCTTTACAAACTCTCTAATAATTAGTTAAGATTAACTTTTAGCAAGACGCGATCTTTATTTTCAAGATTTCAAGATTCATCTCAGGTTTTATTCTAATTGTTCTTAATTTATTTACCATGTTTATTATTGATTGCGTTAGTTTGATTTCAATTGCGAGTAGCTAAATCCTAATCTAGGGTTTAGGGGAATCGATGTTATGATTGCATAGTCAGGATGATTGTTTGATTATTGTTGATTATTGCTAGCCTTCCTTGCATGCTTTTATTATGATTGATTGATTGTTGGCCACAATTAGTTAATTAATCTTGGAAACCTGAACCTAAGATCGAAAGCCTGGTTTAGGTTAGACTTGCTTGCAATAGGTAGAGTAAACTAATAAGTTGCGAGAGCCCGTTAGTTGAACTCTAGGGTAGATTATCATCCGAGAGGAGTAGTCGTTCCCATAGCATAATTAACTGTGAACTTACATGACTCTGTGCTTGCTACGTTTTCTGACATCGTGAACCTGAGACTCTAGAATTTCCTTATTATTGCTTTACACCCTTCATAGTCTTAGTTTTTAGTCTTAGTCTTAGTTTTAGTTATTTTAGATTAGTCTTTAATTCATCTTAAAAACTCCGTAGTAATCTAGATACCCTTCAGGTTTAGCAGAACTTAACCCTCTCTCTGTGGATACGATACCCTACTACCACTAGCTACAAGTTAGTAGTTTTGTAGGATTATTTTTGAACTTACCCCGAAGTACTACATAGCTGGACTGATTTGGATGCATATTCGTGGATTTACAGCCGCACTCCATGCTTCGCTTCGGTTTGGGGGAGCTCCAACTTAATCATGTGAGCTTTCATTACCCTCTTTTCCTCGTTTTATTTTCCTACCCCCGTATTATTTGTCCTTTTCTGCTACTTGTGGTTGTGCTGTTTTCCACATTGAGGACAATGTGCGATTCTGGTTTGGGGGAGGGAAGCATTTTCGCGCTTTTCATTTGCATTTTCATTTTGTTTGCATTTATATAAAAATCCAAAAAAATTAAAAATCTAAAAATCCCAAAAATACGAGTCTTTTTGTGTCTTATCTGTCGTCTTAGAAACCTTTTGTGCAGGATTAGCTTTAGTGTCTTTTGAGATACGCTTTAGTCGCTATGTTGAGCCTCTTGATTGTGTTGATTTGATATGCTTTGCTTACCCTTTCCTTTCATCCTTGAGGTGATTTGAGTAGACTGACTTATATTTGACATAGGGACGTGTGACGTAGACGGGGCGCGTTTCTTAGACTACCCATCCACTTGACATTGTATATACTCGTACTAGTGAAATGAAAACTTGAATTTATGTCATTGTTTGAGCCTATTTGTTCTTAAATGATCGAGCATTGCACGAAGAGGTACTGATTTTTGGTTACGATAATATATAACTCCACATTAGCCAAATGGCCTATTTTTCAACCCTTTAGACTTAGGTCCCTCATTTGTAGCCCGTCCTAGCCTTTGTAGCCTGTTTTTCTTGAGCCACATTACATATTGAGCTACATTCCAGAATTATCCTACCCGGGCTGATCAGTTGCATTATGGATTTTGAGTTATCACGGAGTATTTGGTTTGGAAGGATGTGGGTTAAGTCCGTGACTGTTTATTTTGTGAGTTGGAGTTATGGGTTGATGTTATGCGAGTATTCCCGCTAATATTGTGCTTTCCTACATGTTTTACAGTTACACCCGATCTTGTTTCATTTTAGTTCAAAAAAAAAAAAAAAAAAAAAAAGAGAAAATACAAAAAAAAAAAAAAAAAAAAAGGAAAAAAAAAGAGAAAAAAAGAAAGAAAAGAAAACAAAAAGAAAGAGTTGGTTTGTATATATGTTATTCAATAAAAAGATCGGAAATGTTGAATAGGAAGCGATGTTTTATCATTCTTAAGCGGGAGTTGTGGTTTATTTTGAATGGTGAGTTGAGGAGGAGTTGTGTTTTGTTGTGGGTGTTGATTTTAGATGCAGCTGTTAAGCCGTTGAGCTCCACATTTCCAAATACATTTACCACCTTTTTTCCCTCTTGACCCGAGCCTAACATTACAACCCTTGGAAACCTCGCTCGATGTGATTTTGAGACATTTTGGGTGACGACGTGCTTAGTTCTAGTAGTTTTCCTAGTGTCGATGTTTGTGAGATTATTTATAGTCTCAGCGTTTTAGTGGATGCATACGGTCGAAAGTAGTCTTTGCATGGAGTTTGCGTTATAATGTTCCGCCGTCTTTAATTTGTTCAGTTTGCTCCCTAACTCTTCAATTTAATGAAGAGGAAGCAGGTGTTGATTTGATTCACTTTTGTATGAGGCAACGATGCTTGTGACTTTGAGTTTGCATTTTTCTGTACTAGTTTGTCCTCGTGATTATGTGCTATGTTTGGGTAGTTTGCTTGAGGACAAGCAAAGGTTTGGTTTGGGGGAGTTTGATAAGTGTTATTTATATAGATTATTTGCCCCCGGTTTGGTCGCATTTAGCTTGCATTTATTCGAGTTCATTATTGTTTTACGAGCTATTTGCTTTATATTGCAGATCTTCTTGTTTCGTTTATATTTTGCAGTTTTGGCGGTCTGAGCCAAAACCCGAGTCGAGTGGAGCACGACGCAGTACCGGACCTCAAGACCAAGCTCGAGCTTATACGGGAGCTCGAGATAAGAATAAAAGACGCTAACGACACATGGCATGGCTCAAGCCTAAAAATAGTTGCTCAAATTGGTGTCGAGATGCCGTAGCAAGGCGCCCGGGCGGGCGGACTTTATGCCCGGGCGGGCGGAATTTGTGCCCGGGCGGGCGACGAACGTATTTTAATTCTGGTTTTAGAAGGGCCCGAGTTTTGGGGTCTAGGTCAAAATAATAAAAATTAGAACGATACAATTGTTTTTTGGAAAGTTGTATATAAATACTCTTAGGACGAATTATTCTTCTGATGCTTTATTTTTTTAGGTTTTAGTTTAGGTCTTAGATTAGTTGAGACTTAGTTTTCTCTCTTTACAAACTCTCTAATAATTAGTTAAGATTAACTTTTAGCAAGACGCGATCTTTATTTTCAAGATTTCAAGATTCATCTCAGGTTTTATTCTAATTGTTCTTAATTTATTTACCATGTTTATTATTGATTGCGTTAGTTTGATTTCAATTGCGAGTAGCTAAATCCTAATCTAGGGTTTAGGGGAATCGATGTTATGATTGCGTAGTCAGGATGATTGTTTGATTATTGTTGATTATTGCTAGCCTTCCTTGCATGCTTTTATTATGATTGATTGATTGTTGGCCACAATTAGTTAATTAATCTTGGAAACCTGAACCTAAGATCGAAAGCCTGGTTTAGGTTAGACTTGCTTGCAATAGGTAGAGTAAACTAATAAGTTGCGAGAGCCCGTTAGTTGAACTCTAGGGTAGATTATCATCCGAGAGGAGTAGTCGTTCCCATAGCATAATTAACTGTGAACTTACATGACTCTGTGCTTGCTACGTTTTCTGACATCGTGAACCTGAGACCCTAGAATTTCCTTATTACTGCTTTACACCCTTCTTAGTCTTAGTTTTTAGTCTTAGTCTTAGTTTTAGTTATTTTAGATTAGTCTTTAATTCATCTTAAAAACTCCGTAGTAATCTAGATACTCTTCAGGTTTAGCAGAACTTAACCCTCTCTCTGTGGATACGATACCCTACTACCACTAGCTACAAGTTAGTAGTTTTGTAGGATTATTTTTGATTGAGGTGATACGACTTAGCCCCATCAACAACCATGGAACAGATTGATGAGTCGTATTTATATATACTTTTAACCCCGAGTCGTTAGCGATTTATGCCGTTTCGAGCGCTTTTTCATGCTTTATTCTATCATTTTCCTTCCGCGTGTCTCTGGTTTGTGTTTTGGTTCTATTTTGTAGGTACACGCTTATTTGAGGAGGATGGATGCTAGTCGGGGAGATGCTTTGAAGTCCAGAGTTCGTTATGTGGCATTTCGTGTTGACTTCTCATGGTTTCAGTTGAGTACGAGCCATGTACGATCATTTGGAGTGGTCCCGGGACTTAGGGACGGAGTGTGAAGCTCATATACTCATTTTAGACCTCGTCCCTACCCCTTGGGACGGACCATGCCTTGTCCCTATGCCTTGGGACGACCAACAAAGAAGTAGAAATCAACCAAAAAAGAGCCAAATTGCTGATGTACACGGGATAGGCATCCCGTGGGCTTGGGACCACTGGACCGGTTGGCCGGTCGGCTGTGCCTTGTCCCGGTCGGGACACCCCATCCCGGACCCCCAGGACGACCTCCAACGCTTCGTGTGCTTGTTTTAATCGACTATAATGTTGGGGTTTGAGAGAGTTTCAGATATACATTATTTTACATTGTTTTTCCTCTCTTTTAGCACTTAAACTCTCAAAACCTAAATTTCACTTTTGAATTATTTTGGCACTTGAATTCCCGAGACAAGTTCAGTACTTGATCATCCTATTTGATTTTGTTGCTTATAATCATCTCTTCTCTCTTTGATTGTGTTTGTGATTGGTATTGTATTTCTTATCCTTTTCTATCTCAATTTCAATTTATATTGTTCTTAATCATGTGCTCATAATATTCTTGAGTTTTATCAATCGTTTTAGCCATGTGTGAGTAGATTATATTCTAGGGAGAAGGGTGAAGCATGGGTGTTGGTTTTGGTTGATTTTGATGATCTTTTTGAGTTAGGTATTGCACTTGTTTTGATTGTCTTTGCTTGATTGTGTTTTTTAATCCTTTGGCCAAGTTTTAGCAAGCTTTTAACACCCTTGAACCTAAGATCGAAAGCCTAGTTCGAGTAGAGGCGCGAGACAATCATTAGGACCCTCGTTAGTAAGTTGCGAGAGCCCGTTAACGAGACCTAGAGGAAGCTTGAGACCGAGAGGACGAGCTATATTCTTTGCAAGTGTGTTTTCCTACTCATTTCGATCACCAACCCTTAACCTAAGCCTTTCCTGTGTCAAACCCGACTTCATAGACCTTTCCATATAAGTTTAAACCTTCACTTACGCTCTAGCTATAGAAAACCTTCAACTTTCGAATCGACCGAGACTAGAATCGCTCCATAAGTAACCCACATTAGCAACCATCTCCCTGTGGACTTGACCCCGACTTACCCTAACTACCCATTAGAGTTTTTCAGGTTTATCTTTGATTAGGTGAGTGCGATTAAGCTTATCACAGATCAAAGCATGACGAGACCTATTGACTGAATCCTAGACAATCTTCCCCAATCTAAAAACTCGTCTCTACACACGAATTTGGTCATAGATATAATGATTCGGAAAAATAGCTAGCCCTCGTAACCAATTGTCAAAATTCACAACACCTCTAAATTTATGCCCAAACTCAACTCTAAGGGATAGAAGCGACCTTCATGTAGGGGATAGTGTTGAAGTAACACCAACCTCATACCATGATCGCCCCTTTAGAATATAAGCCGATATCAACTTCCACACCCACATTAACATCAAAGTTTTGTTCCAACTCAAAACTTCATGAATATCAAAACCACCTTCAGACTGTGGTCGACATACCTTCTGCCAACTCATCCACAGATGCCGTCTATGAAGAGCATCATAACCCCAAAGAAATTGACTACAAGCCTTCTCAATGTGTCGGACGATACCAATAGGTTGAAAAAGACAATAGACCTAAAAATTTTCCAACCCAAAAAAAGACGAATTAATTAATAGAATCCGTCCAGCCTAAGAAAGAGATTAAGAAGACCAATGCTGAATGCTAGCCTTCACCTTCTGAATAAGGGCAAAATACATCTCAGTCCGAATTTGAGAGGAATGTAAAGGCAATTCCAAATATTTAAAAGGGAAAACATCTTTCACAAAAGGGACTGACTGAAGAATTTGGGCTTGTATGGCAGATGACACACCCCTACAATAGATATTAGTTTTACCAAAATTAGGGTGTAAACCATACCATGACCCAAACTCAACTAATTTATCATAAACCGCTCTGACAGAAGGTACATCACCCTGCACAAACACCATGAGATCATCCGTAAAAATGAGGTGAGTAAGGGACAATTTAACACACTTAGGATGAAAAGAAAAACCTGGTACTCTACCCAAGCTCTGCAGAAGTCTTGACAAAACTTCCATGCATATAACAAATAACATAGGAGAAATGAGGTCCCCTTGACGAAGACCCGTCTTACCTTCAAATTGGCCACAAGAAATCCCATTAACTCTGATAGAAAATAGAGGGGAGGAAATACATTCCGCAATCCAAGAGATGAAAGTAGAAGGAAGACCAAATAAAGTAAGAGCAGAATGCAAAAAGTCTCAATGCATAAAGTCAAAAGCTTTACTGATGTCCACCTTTATTAGACACCTAGGGGAGACATTAGCTCTATTATCATATCCTCTAATCAATTCCTACGTCAACTGTGAATGATCAAAGATATCTCTCCCTTGAACAAAAGCGGATCGCTCCTTCCCAACAATCAAAGACAAAACAGTAGAAAGCCTATTAGCAAGGATCTTGCGACTGCTTGTTTTGCTTGTTGAGTTGACAGTTGGTTGAGTTGGTTAAATAATTTGAGCTAGCTTGAGATTACTTTATACATGTCGTATGCACGTGTGTTATACTTGTGAGTTGGTTGTACTCTAATTCTAGGCCGTAGGCGAGGTAAGCTGTATGTTACGTGATTGTCTACATTGGTTATGTTCAAATATGACTGGGAAGCACCTAGTTACTCCCCACAGACTGTGGCTGTTGCATTCTTTTGCGGCAGGTAAGTGCGGGGATGAGATGATGAATGAGAAGCTGCGTGAGATGACCCCATAGTTAGCATGAATTATATTAGATTTTGCGTTATTAGACTTGTTTAGTTTTGATCATGCTTAAGTTTTGGTTTATTTAGTATGGGTATTTATTCCTGCTTGTTTAGACTCTGAAGTCTAGACCATTTAAGTTTGTTTAGTTTGAGGCGATCCGGATTCCACGGTGTTTCCGCCACCGTGGCTCGCTTTTGCTTTGAATTTCTTTATAAAACCTTATTATTTCGTATTTTATTATGTTGAAATAATCCGGGTTGTTAAAGTTGGTATCAAAGCAAATACGCTCCCAACTCTTATTAGGTGAGTGGATAGGATTTGACTGAGCACACCGAGTGATAGTGTTTGGGTAGACGCATTAGGAGGTTTACGTTGTTTATGCTTGTGTTTGCTTAGTTACTTGAAGTGGCATGTTTAATATAATGCCGCTAATAACTAAACTTTTGTGTTGCAGATGGCTAGAAACGGTGCTCAGAATGACTTGCAACGAATCCGTAGGTTTGAGGATGTTATCCTCGCTATGACGGAGATGTAAGCTAACAACCACTCCCTGTTCGATTGCTTTGATCGACACCGACCTTCCACCTATGACGGTACTGCTGATCCGGTTCTTTTAGAATCCTGGATTAGAGAGACGGAGAAGCTCTTCGTTGCCATGAGGTGCCCTGAAGCTCAAAAGGTGGATATCACCACCTACTATCTTAAGAAGGAGGATGACAACTGGTGGTCTCTTTCTAAGGCTACCCTACAAGCCCAAGCTGGGTTCAACTGAGCGGCTTTTGGTGAGGCTCTCAAGAAGAAGTTTTATCCTGACGAGCTCCGTTGGTAAAAGGAGCAAGAGTTCATCCAGCTCGTGCAAGGCTCGATGACAGTCCAGGAATATGCTGATAAGTTTGTGGAGCTGGCGCGATTTGGTTCTAATATCGTGCCTAATGAAGCTGCGAGGGTGCGTCGCTTTGAGAAGAACGTAACCCCAAAGGTTAGGACTATGCTTGCTAGAATTCCCTCTACTACATTCCAATAGGCTTATGTCCGAGCTCTCAGTGTCTATAAGTCGGTTAAGGATGAGGAAGCTGAAGCTGCTGCTACTAGAAACCAGTTCGTGAAGAGGTCGTTTGTTCCTCAACCTTCCTACCCAGCTATGAAGAAGACTAAGTTCGAGGCTCGGCCTATGGGGAACCGTGTTCAGGTTACTTCTAGGCCAAATACGTTTTGCAATCAGTGTAGAAAGGCTTACCATCCGGGTAAGACATGCGAGGGTGTTCTGATTACTTGCTTTATTTGCAAGGAACCAGGACACAAAGTTAGTGAGTGTCCTAAGGCTGTGAAGCCTAGTGCTGCTGCTGGTTCTTCTTCTCCTGTTGTTCCTGCTACTCTTGCGGTGACTACGAAGACTAATCCTTCTGCTTAGAAGGGTCGTATCTTCGTTATGAGCCGTGCTGAGGTTGAGAGCCATCCCGATGTCGTTACCGGTACATTTCTTGTTAACTCTCTATATACTTTTGTTCTTTTTGATACGGGTGCATCTATGTCGTTCATATCCGTTTCATTGATCGAGAAAGCTCAACTTATATCTTCTACATCCGCGGATACTATTATGTCTCTTCCCACGGGAGAAACCGTTCCATGTTATCTTCTTTTCAAGGATGTTCCCATTTCTATAGAAGAATCCATCTTAGTGCTGACCTTATTCGTTTTGACCTTTCTGAGTTCGATGCCATCTTGGGCATGGACTGGCTTACAATGTATGATGCGCGTTTCATTTGTCGTGACCAGAAGGTCTTGTTAAAAGGACCGTGTGGGTGTAAGATTTCTTATAAGGGTGCGGTGTCGAGGCCGAGTGTTCGTTGGGTGTCAACGTTGAAGATGAGTAACATGAGGAGGAAGGGTCATCAAGTGTTCTTGTGTATGGTGAAGGATGTCTCTAAGGAGTTGAAGTTAGAGGACATTCCTATAGTTCGTGAGTTTGCTAATGTGTTTCCCGAGCAGTTAACTGGGATTCCACCTGAAAGAGATGTGGAGTCTGCGATTGATCTAGTGCCTGGTGCAGGGTCTATCTCTAAGGCTATGTATCGAATAACGCCTACTGAGTTGCAAGATCTAAAGAAGCAGTTGGAGGAGATGATCGAGAAGGTGTTCATAAGACCGAGTGTATCGCCTTGGGGTGCACCGGTGTTGTTTGTGAAGAAGAAGGATGGAAGCATGTAGTTGTGCATTGATTACCGCGAGCATAATAAGGTAACTATCAAGACCAAGTATCCTTTGTCGCGGATTAAGGACTTGTTTGATCAGTTCAAGAATGCAAGTGTGTTCTCTTAGATCGACTTGAGCTCGGGTTATCATCAGATTCCAGTTCGGGAGAAGGACATCCCGAAGACCGCGTTTCGATCGAGGTATGGGCAATATGAGGTCGTGGTGACGACGTTTGGTTTGACGAATGCTCCTGCAGTGTTTATGGATCAGCCGAATCGTACCTTTGATGAGTACTTGCATCGATGTGTCATTGTGTTCATCGATGATATTTTGGTGTATTCTCGAGATGAGGCCGAGCATGAGAATCACCTACATCTTATCTTGGAGGTACTTCGAAAGCAGAAGTGGTATGCGAAATTCTCTAAGTTTCCAATGCTTCAAAAGAACAATAGTAGTAGAGTTATTTACAAGCCAGAACATACGAGTCCTGCCTGATTTATGGAAATGTTTAAAAATTACAGCTGATCAGAATATTTTTTTAATTTTAATCCCCAGATTGGGACTCATTATCAAAGCATTCTCCACAGATGCATCAGCCTCAGCAACAAAAGGCTCCTCCTGTCCTACACCAACTTTCGCCAATCTAGAACTGGTTCGCTAGGGGAGAGCATCTTGAAAACATTGATAGCCGCGTGAAGGTCCCACTGCTCACGCTTGGACTCTTTGGCATGCATCATCTAGATCTTGGTCCGAGCAGTATAGAAAAAGCCAAGATCATTCTCCTGAGTTTTGAGTAGGCCCTCAAGTTTAGCAATCCTAGCCTAGGTTTTTCTCCTTGCTGGTCAGGAGGCAGACTAACTTCCCTTCAGACTCAGCTACCAAAGCTTTAGCCTCCTCAGCTTTGCTTTTCATGACGTCAAAAGCTCCCTTAATATCGATGCAAGATTGCTCCTTCTAAGAAAATTTACCCTCTAGGCCTGCAAGCTTGTTGCCATAATTGGAAAGAATGTGCCCCAACCCAAACACAGTCTAGAGTCTGCAATATTATGGAGTACGGTACAATAGCGATGGAGTATCATGAGAATTTGTACAAGGAGTACATTAAGTTGTCATACCTGTAGAGTAGAGTAAGTGGCCCTTAGCGACAATTTTATAACATCAGTCTTGAGCAATTTAAGACTGAATTTCTTTGCTACACCCTGGATGAGTCTTGTACGCCTATGGTTGGCATGTTTGTTAAAGATGTTCCTGGTAGTGAGATTTCAATGGTTTCCTTAATTTTTCAATTTTTTTTTTTTTTTTTTTTGTCTGGAGTATTTTTTGTAGAGTCGAACAAGACCTTAACAGAAGTCTTGTCCTTAATATTTTCTAGGATAGAATGGTAGCTTCAAGTGAGTATGATAGTACAAGAGAGTGGTGGCTTAAGTAAGGTATCAGAAGCCCTTGAGGCCGGTAGAGCGTCTAGCCTTTGTTGAAAAGCCAGTGTGTTAAGCCTACCTTTGGTCTTGGCTCCAGAGGTCTCCCCTGTCATAACTAAAGGGAAGAAACCTTCAAACTTAACCCTTGAATAAGATAATATAGAGCAAATCCTAATGGTAGCAAGCCTTATCCTTTATAGTAGAAACCTATGACATCTGAACCTTCACAGTCTTTGTATCAGCCTCAACCTTCACCACTTTACCTTTCCCTTTACTGAAGGAACTAAACACAGCCTTGTTTTATCCCAATAACCAAGTCATATCCTTTATAATAATGTCCAAGAAAGGAGCAATCATATTAGACTCCTCACTAGGGCAAGGAGTCTGTCTACCTTTGTCAGTAATAGGGAAGTCCATTCACCCAGAGTTGTCAATAGTGTCGCTTTTAATGAAAAGGAAGCAGTTCCTCCTGTCTTTATCATCTCCTGTATCCGGATGATCAATCAAGGCAGCCTGCCCTGCCCTGAGCCTGAAGATGAACCTCCCATGACCTTGGGAGCTAATAGAGTAAATGTTTCTCAGGTCCTCAATTGTGATGATTAACCTATGTCTTGTGTAGAGTCTGTCAATAGCGCACAATAGTTTCCACATGTTGGGAATTAGTTGACAAAGAGCAATCTTTATGGTAATGAGAACCTTGTTGAACTAGGCATTACAAGGTAGCCTGAGTCCAGCCCTGAAAGAAAATTCATAGATACAAAACCACCTTGGAGAAGTCTAGGAGGCAGTGGTGGAAGCGTCATTGGGTACGAAGATTTCAGCAGAGGCAGGGACTATCCCCTGATTCTTGAGATGTTTTACAATGTTCTGCCTAAGAGCATTACGAACTTTGTCTTTAGCATCAAAGAAGTTGTACATTGAAAATGTATAATCCCCGTACTTAACCTCCAAATAGTCAAGGTCAAGGTCAAGAATGGATTTTTCATTGGTGGAAAAAAAAGAAAACGTTTTTCTGAAAAAGAAGGAAAGAAGAGAAATGCAAGTTTTTATTTAAATTCTTTAATAATCTTAAGAGTTTTTGATTTGCATAAAGTAAATTTTGTTTATGAAATCAAAAGTATATATACGTAGGGTTGTGGATACCCATATCCGTACCCTCCCACACAAAACCCTGTGATGTAACACGGACTTTTATTACGCATGTTTTAACGTTGACTTAAACGGTTCTGAATAATGTCGAATTCATTTTGAGTCGTTTTGAAACGTTAAAATAATTTAGGTCGCTTCACATCGCACTTAAATAAATGTTCATTTTGTCCATTTAGGGTCTAGCTTGGTCCACGTCCTGCTTCATTTGGCATGAGCTTCACATTCGCATTACAATTAGCCCTTTTACATTAACAAGGTCTAATTCAGCATTCCTAAATTCCTAAGTTTAGGCCCGGTGGCTAAATCTCCCTTTTAGCCCCCTCTTACACAAAATATAGCCTCACGGGTTACCTTATTTCACAAAACGCTACAAAATACACCTTTTTCACATTTTCGGGTCTTGGGCCCAGAACCGAGCCCAAACCCACCTTTGGCCCGCACTCCAAAGCCCTCAACCCTCTAGTAGGTCATACTTGGCCTTCTTGGAGCACAAGCAAGGAAATTACACCGAATATTTCCAAGATTTGGTAAATCGGAATAAGGAAATACGAAATCTCGAAGTTAAAACAACACCAGCAAACCGCATAAGCCTATGCGGCTCATGGTGCAAACCGCATAAGCCTATGCGGTTTGCCCCCCAAACCGCATAGAGCTATGCGGCTCCCTGGTGTGGCTTTTTCCCCTGTCTTTCCTAATTTCGCTCGGCTATTCTCCTATATATACCCCCCTATGCACGACCTATTCACATAACTTTCACACACAAGAAAACCTCTCCTCTCACAACCTCTTTTCCTAGTTTTAGTGCCCACATTTGGGTCCCACAAAATATACCGTCTAGCACGGTATACACCTAAATACACTCACAAAAGCCTCACGCACTCAAATCCTTGAGTTCAACACACCATCCCGTGTTGAATTCATCCTCCTTTTAAGTTCAAGAAGCGAAGCTCTGCCCAGATCTGAAGCGCCAGGACCAGGTAGGTACCGATCCACTTGGATCAAAGCTTTTTCTTATTTTCTATGGACTAACAAAGGGGACTACACTTTAGCGCCCCCCGGCTTTGGCACCGAGCGCGCTTGCATTCCAAGTGTTCTTATTACTTCGGGTACACTCCATATCCGATGACACGCCAAAGTCGCATAAGCAACCGACCCTTATAAAATAAACCAATGGACAATTGAACTTTATTTTATTTGCATGCATCTTGCACCTTTTTTTTTTGCATAAAATCAACTTAAACAATGAATTCGACCTTTAACTGAACTGTTTTCGTTAACAAGTTAAACATGCTAAACTGAGGGTTTTAATCAATCTTTTTGCATCTGCACCTGCATTCTTTTGCAACTTTTTCGCACTTGTACGTAGCGATAACATTAGCTCAAATATCATCTTATTTGGATTGTTCTAGGTCAGTAGAGGCTATTTTTACATAGGCTTTTCTAAAAGGTTTTCATAAATCATTAATTGAATTCATCTTTTGAAAAGTACCCTCACCCCGAATCCATTCTGGTTTCACAAGCCTTAGATCTAGGGGTGTCGGCGTGCTCCGAAATCTAGGACATGTCTTTAGGCTTAGGACATGATAGCAGGTTCCTAATTTTCGCGATAATTAGGTGGCGACTCTTAAATAGTTTTAAAGGTTTTTGTAAATTAGTTTTTTTAACTTAAAGCGCCCCTATGCAAGACGCCGAGTTAAGTCCCTATCGATTCCCGGGTTCCACAGTTTGGCGACTCCGCTGGGGAGATTTTATTTCTAAAACCAAAAACTAGCTTTTTATTTTAAAAATAAAGAGGTGAAACTTGAAAGCCTTGAACAATTCATGTATACATATTTGAGCTATGCACATTCGTTTAGAGTCCATTCCTTTTGGAATCTAGGCACCCTTTGCACCCTCGAGAGGTGGTTCCCACATGCAGGCTTGTCCACTCGATAAAGCACATGCCGGACTAACTTTCCTCTCGCCCCTCCACGGCTTGCCGTAAACGATTATCTCGACCGCCCCAGTGCTCCCTTCAGAAAACTTATCGCCCCGGCGTAAGGAAATGAAGGTGTTAAGTATCTGCCAAAGCGTACTCGAGGTAGTTGGAGGTGTACCCGACTGAGTCATTTTTCACCCCTTTTTGAGTCATACGTACAAGTTCGAGGCCATGCACTCCATGGTCTTTTTCAAATGAGCATCTGCATTCATATCTTCGAAAACTCGCTTAAACGTTTCAAAGATAATTGAACCTAACATCTAACAAACTAACACTTTTCAAACAAAACTATCGCAAATTTTTGAAACAAGCTTTCTCAAATTTTCCTTTTTCACTAACAAGCAAAAAACCCGAGCAAGGATTAAAACCCGAGCTCGTGGACTTCAATCTTCTAGGTCACACGGCCTAGGCTCTACTTTTAACATCCTCGACTCGACTTGCTAACCACTCTCGAGTCGAATCCCTTCTCTTTTACACATTCGAACTCGAGCTCACCTAGGCAAATTACCGATATCAGTTCGACGGGTGCAAAGCAAAACCCTTTAACATCGAGACGAGATGCGCGCACGCATCCTCGCCTCAAAAGCTTCTTTTAGCTAAAACTTTTTCGAAAACCTCCTCTTTTTAAAGCATAAAAGGTGTTTTTAAACAAAGAAATGAGCTAAAAATGAATGCTTAGAATGTTTGTGAGTCTAGTGGGTCGAGTCGTGTCACTAATATACGAAGTGAAATGCAGGCCTCAGCTGGATACTCGTCGTACTAAGAACCGCATAGTAATCCCTTACAAAAAACGAACCTACACCCGCAAAATGGCCGGCAATGACGAAGTTAACGCACTCCGTGACCAAGTCACAAAGCTGACCGATGACCTCGAACGCCTCTTGAACCACCATAAGACCGAGATAAAGCGTTTGGAACAACGTATCAAGGATAAGACCGACAAACAGGCCTCTATCCACACTCTCGAGGCCCTTAACCAACAGGACAACGAAGGCTTCACCGAATTTCTCTCTCGATGGGAAAAACTAAGCGCACAAATTCCAGATCGTCCACATGAGGACGAACTTGTGCCTAAGTTCATAAACAACCTGCGACCCATGTATCAATTATACATGCGGTACAGCAACATCCAAGACTTCAAACAACTCGTCAGGGTCGGCGCTCAAATCGAGGACGACTTCAGGACTAACGCCATGGCCAGATATACCAGCGATACCCACCAGGATAACTCACCAAAGTCTCCTTACACGACCAAGAGTGAGGAAAACTGCTACAGGGACTTCATACCTTACACTAAGGCATTCCATAGGTTGGTTGAAAACAACTACCTACAACCAATCGGGCCTACAAACAAGCCACCCGAAGACAAAAAGCCAAAACTTTGGAACCCGAATGCTTACTGTGCATACCACAGAGGCAAAGGCCACGACACTGAAGACTGCTTCAAACTGAACCACGCCATCCAAGATCTCATCGACCAAGGAAAGCTTGACAAACCGTCTCAACCGTCCAAGCCGCCCAACGACGACAACCCTTTCGCCAACCACACAATCTTCGTGGGATCACCTCCCATTATGAACAACTCTAACAATATCAAACCAAGCGACAATCATATCAGTGGCGCTTCGTTCAACGATAAAGGGGACGAATGGCCTATGTCCAACCAAGCCACGATCCAAGGTGACGAAAAGATTAACTTTTTTACCATGCAACCCAAACCATCCAACAAAGATCACCCTCCATACAACCACACCATCTTCACAGGATCACTTCCTCCCATAGATCACTCAGACTTTGTCATGCCCGAAAACAACCCAACCCCTAACGCAGGCATTGAGAATAAACTAACAAGCGGAGATGCACCCATAAAATGCAAACCATCACGACTTAAAAGAAGACGGCGAGAGCGAAGGCGTTGGCAAATGGGAAGAAGAGGAAATCCTCTTAGGATCTAATCCTTTAGGTGTCGGGTCATCTGTCGACCCACCTTCTAGTTTTAGCTTAGACTTTTTATTTTCGAAGGCTAATTCCAGCTCTTCTCATGATTCGTCAAACAAGTCTTCTTTAATGAATAATACGAATAAGTTTGCTTAAGTCTCGTCTCAAGCTAAAAACAAACGAATAACAATGAACAACAAACAAAAATTAAACAAATCAATCAAACAACACAACATAAAAATCCGTGCAATAAATAAAAAAATGAACTAACGAATGAACAATCGTTAATTAAATACATTGCAAACATCGTGAGCAACCCAACACAAAACTCACTTTCCCTAAGCCTTTGAAAACATAAATGGATTAAATAACCCACGGTTATCCTAACCCATTTATCGCATGCTTTTTTCACAAAGCATAACCCAAGAATTAGAACACATTCTTGGTGAGTCTTTCAAAGCAAACTCACGACCTTTGGCCTTTTCGAACCCTTCTAAACAAAATCTTTTCAAAGGACTCATTGTCGAACCAGCCCAGTAAGTAGCATCCCTCGCTATACCCAAGGATGGCCAAGCCCAATCTTGTGGATTCTAACATCGGATCGAATGGCTCAAACCACCTCGATCCATTTCTCCTTTGACAAAATCCATGTGGACGAGCAAGCTCGTCCTCATCGTATTTTGACACCTTCAACTTAAATAGCTTAAACGCCATTTCGAGCATCCACCAATAGGATCTTAGCAACACACCGTTAAGATAAACTTCTAGCTTTCTATCGCCAAACATCATCGAGCATGAAACGTTTTAAAACATTTCTAGCTCAAAATCGGCCGCATGACTCGCGGTCATCACAGCCCTTTTTATCACAAAACTCTTTTCAAACCCGAGAATGTAAGCCCATTCTCGACGAATTTCAGAAAAAACAAATCGAACGGCTCAAGGCTTTTTCTTTTTTTTCAATATAAGCATTTTTCGAAAGTTTTCACTAGCCCAAAACCTTCTAGGATCAGGCATTCCTCTTTTCGCAAAAGCACAAAACTCGAGAATGTGCAAACTCAATCCCGAGGACTTTTGATGTCGGACCAAGTGGCTCTAACCGCTTCGGTTTAACTCTTCCTTAAGTAAATGCATGAAACGAGCACTGCCGTTTCCATCGCATTTTCGAAGCACCCTCGGTTCAAGTAGCTCATCACTACCTTGAATCATCTTTTGCACAGAGTCGAAATGTGACAACACATTTCGACTCGAAACGCCCTTTCACTTTCATAAAAACAAAATCATTTCAAAGACAAGACGAACCAAAGTATGCGTTAATCGAGTCTCGACACCAAGGGCATCGACGTGTACTCACGGCACGTACATCACAAATCAACTGACAAGGCGTCCACTCAAGCACCATCGACGATCTAGCGGATCTCCTCAAGCATTTCGAGTCCTTTAAATACGGGTCGAGTTTTTAAGCATCGAGTCAATCTCTGTTAGTCTAGGATAATCGAGTCTTCGACGTACGACATTTTAACAAATCGATAAGGGAATAAGTTTGCCTGCAACCCAGTTTCCTTTTACCCTATCTACTCACAAAAAAAAAAAAAAAAAAAAAAAAAACATTTTCCACCGACATACATTGCGTTCTAGGAGTAGCTATCCGAAGGAGGTATAGGCCGGGTACGAAGGTCCAAGTCCACAACTAAGTCAAAGAAACAAAGACAAAGAAGGCTCTCGACGACTAAACACCTACGGTTCACTAGTCTGCTTGTGGTCTACTACTCCGCTGCTTTTGGAGGAGGATCCATTAATTTGGAGCTCCACAGTGATCATGAATTTGATCGCGACCTGAAGTACGAGTATTCCTGGATCGCCCTCCGCATACTCGATCGCGTGCCTAATAAGCAAACAAACTTGTTAAAGGAGCCCGGCGTGATAGACACACGATCACAAGTGACCACCGATCCGCAGAGTTTAGCAAGGTCCGAGCTCAGGCCCAAGCCATGCAGGGCGTGAGATATTCACAAACCAAACGGGAATACAAGATACAAAAATCAAAAACCAAAGTCAAGCAAGTCTCAAAGTCTTTAAGGAAGGGACAAAACAACAAAAAGAAAGCCCGAAAGTCAAGTGGCTAAGTGAACAAAGGTAGACCCAGTCTAATACCTCTTCAAATAACCCGCGGCACGATGGACTTTGCTCTGAGCCGAATTTGACACCAAAGGACCACGTTATCGACGAGGAGCCCATTATCGACGCTATATCATTTCCCGACGACGGAATTTACAATATCAATGAAGAAGCGACATACTTCGATGGTTCAGCCAATTATCGAGGTTGGGGAATAGAGCTCCTCTCCATCAAATTGGACTTTGATGTGACAAACAAGCGGCCAAGATCAACTAAGGAGAACCTACCCTTAAAATGCAATGTATCAAGGTCAATCACACATACACCTTTTGGACCAGCGGGTCCTTAAACACGCACATTTCCACATAAACACCTCCTTACGAAAACAAACACATCCTTTTCGAACTACGCTAGGTTTGATTCCGTACCCACGGATACGTAGGCCGCTCACTTGAGCTCAACCAACCCTTTTACACAAAACATTCCTATGTCTAAAGCTTCCAAAGTCAAGGACATCCTCACAAAAATCCAAGGCAAACTGTTTCTTCATCGAGGCGTTAAAACGACTACGTTGAGACAAAGTTGTGCTAGACCTAGGAGTAGTACTCTGCTTTTTCGTCTAACCTTGTTCGTTTTGCAGGAATAACAGCATGCCACTGAAGCAACCATAAGTCGCCAAGCCGGGGGCTTTACCAATGCACGTGTCACAGTCACTTACATCCCTATCAATGTCGAGTCTCGAGTCACGCATACGATTCGTCTTTTGTTTTTCAAACTTTTCAGCATTTTAAGCATCCCATAAACATTGACTCGGATATCGAGTCAACCCTCTTCCAATCAAACAATTTAGCGACATTTAAACCGCTCCTTTCCAAACTTTTCAGTTCTGGAAACGCTCCCACGAGCCGATACACTAATTTTAAACACGCTTTTTTTAAACATGCGTCCTCAAAATAGCTAATCACCTTTCAAAAGTAACTCAACACTCAAAACTTCACCTTTCCAAACACATGCTTTCGCAGAAGCAAAATGTGCCTTTCAAAAATGCATCTCAAATCCTTGAAACGCATCTCGAATCTTCGAAGTCCAAGCTTTTCCAAAAAAAATTTAACTCACCTTTCGAGTTAACATACTTTGAGAAAAAGCATTCTTCGAATTTAACTCACTCGAGTAACACATTTTGAGCGAAAGCTATATCGAACTACGCCGGTTTGATTCCACATTCGTGGATACGTAGGCAGTTTACGCAAAGCACAACCGAATCTAGCACTACATCCCACTCCGTGTTATCATGAGATTCCACCGAATTCTCAACCTCGACAACTGGGGGCTTTTCAACCTTGCTCAAGCTCACAACGTCAAACACTTTTTTTTTTATCTTGCACCAAGTTTAACAACCTACATTTCAAGCGTTCATTTTTAAAGCTCATTTCGACAACTAAAATGAATCTTTCACCAAAATGATTTTTCAACAAAAACATTTTAATCCAAACATCCCAATCTCACTTTCAAACCCAAGCCTACTAACTACGCAGGTCCACGGAAGCACAATATAGCACGGAAGCGAAAGACGACGGAAGCAACTACAAGCCCAAGTCAAGCTACAACGAATAGTCATGTAATGAAGGGTTCACACGATCCTTATTACACAAGATCACCTAGACAACTAAGGGTGAAGACGACGGTACTCATCAAAGTCACGCTAAACCCGAGCCATCTCAGCGCGACTCCTACTCCACCCACGCTACATTATTCTCCATTTTGCCTTAATTTCAATCAAATTAAGCCAAACTACGGGAGAAATTTCAAAACCAAACACCATACTCTTCACTTTGACTCAGTTTTCATTCAAAACTTAGTCAAACTCGAGGGGGTAATCCAAAAACTCCTCCTCCTAATACACGCCCTATACTTTGACGCAGTTTTCATACAAAACTTAGTCAAACTCGAGGGGGTAATCCGAAAACACCCTTTAGCCTAATGCAACCCATAGCTTTTTACATAGTTTGACTATCGTTACACACCATAACTCAGTCAAACTGGGGGCTCACATACACCGACACCATAACTCAGTCAAATTGGGGCTGACGCTTCCTATCAAGAATCAAACCTTCACAACGAAAAATGGGTTAATTTTTCGCATTTTTGAAGACACCCTTGCCATAAATACCCACATAAGCACCTCCGGTTGAGCGACACCTCCAGAACTGCTACAGACACGAGCATGCACGCTAAAAGCATAACACTTTCATGTGTGCATCAAATAACAAAAACCACCCGAACATAGGTCCAAACACCCCAACATGTCCAAGAAGCATCCCAAGCACCATGCATTCCAAGTCCGAGAGAGATGAGTATCACATGAATCCAAACGAATCACTAGATACCACGTCTCATGGTCAAAGCAGGCGAAAATAAAGATTTCAGAAGACAATCGCAGAATTCGAATTATTCCGGATTTGAAGCCGCGACATGTGTGAATGAGTTCGCGCTTGAAGTCGCCAATTGATAAGAGATTCCCCGGAAGAATCACTAGTCAACAAGGCAATTTCTGAGGCGTGTTTTGTTCCACGTTGTCTCTCCATATTAGGCTCGTCAAGCCCAAGTATTTTTCTTCGTACACGCAAGCTTTCATGGTTAAGGCGTCACCTACAGTCCGCCACAAGCGCTAGCACTTACATTATGCGCTATGCCTGGGTTAAGGCGTCACCAACATTCCGCCATACGCGTGTATTAAGCCTTTAATACACGGTACAGAAGCAGAAACACCAACACTCTTTACGAGTCCTTACACCCTCTTACACGTCCCTGTGGAGTATCACTTCCTCCCCATAGAGTCCACACACCTATACAAACATTCCCCACGGAGTCCAAGATATATCCTTCGACTTCCCCAACAAATCACTAGCCTACACTCCTGCGGCATTCTTCCCAGTACGCCGTAGCAAATACACCTCTACAGAACGACCTGAACGAGTCATCCTCCAACTTCGGAGCATAAACACCAAACGTCTACATCAGCACATTCAGCAAGTCCAAGCAATTACACGAAGCAGTATACATGAGCACGTACACCTTCCTCGGACCATAATTCCCGGCGAACATACACCCTGCACCCCTTACAAGACGAAACACCATCACTCTTCCAAAGACCAAACAACTACAACTACACCAACGCTCCTCGGCGAGACCATACATATACACCCTTCCCAGGCAGACTAGTACTTTTCCAGCAGATACTACACTAAGTACCTGCGCTCCTCGGCGAGACCCAGCACGACATCAACAACGGCATCATCAGCACCAACAACGACATCAACATCAGCAACGGCATCAACATCAGCAACGACGTCAGCAACACAACACGGCAGCATAGAGAAGGCATCCAGCAGGTCGGCAGGCCCTTATAATATGCACGGACCGCCAAGTCCTAAAAATGCGCACGTCCCGCCCCGCATAGCCCGGTTCGAAGTCTTCGTCTCACCCATGGACACATGCCCGTTCATTGGTATGCTCGAGGCGTAATGGTCAGGATATGGTCGTGGAGTTTGACTTTCGCTCTAGTCCGAGCTCAGTCAAACTGGGGGCTCTGTGGATACCCATATCCGTACCCTCCCACACAAAATCCTGAGATGTAACATGGACTTTTATTACGCATGTTTTAACGTTGACTTAAACGGTTCTGAATAATGTCAAATTCATTTTGAGTCGTTTTGAAACGTTAAAATAATTTAGGTCGCTTCACATCGCACTTAAATAAATGTTCATTTTGTCCATTTAGGGTCTAGCTTGGTCCACGCCCGGCTTCATTTGGCATGAGCTTCACATTCGCATTACAATTAGCCCTTTTACATTAACAAGGTCTAATTCAGCCTTCCTAAATTCCTAAGTTTAGGCCCGGTGGCTAAATCTCCCCTTTAGCCCCCTCTTACACAAAATATAGCCTCACGGGTTACCTTATTTCACAAAACGCTACACAATACACCTTTTTCACATTTTCGGGTCTCGGGCCCAGAACCGAGCCCAAACCCACCTTTGGCCCGCACTCCAAGGCCCTCAACCTTCTAGTAGGTCATACTTGGCCTTCTTGGAGCACAAGCAAGGAGATTACACCGAATATTTCCAAGATTTGGTAAATCGGAATAAGGAAATACGAAATCTCGAAGTTAAAACCACACCAGCAAACCGCATAAGCTGTCACGTCATGATGGTAAACCGCATAAGCCTATGCGGTTTGCCCCAAACCGCATATCTGGTATCACGGCCCCACAGTGTGGTTTTTTCCCCTGTCTTTCCTAATTTCGCTCAGCTATTCTCCTATATATACCCCTCTATGCACGACCTATTCACATAACTTTCACACACAAGAAAACCTCTCCTCTCACAACCTTTCTTCCTAGTTTTAGTGCCCACATTTGGGTCCCACAAAATATACCCTCTAGCACGGTATACACCTAAATACATTCACAAAAGCCTCACGCACTCAAATCCTTGAGTTCAACACTCCATCCCGTGTCGAATTCATCCTTCTTTTAAGTTCAAGAAGCGAAGCTCTGCCCAGATCTGAAGCGCCAGGACCAGGTAGGTACCGATCCACTTGGATCAAAACTTTTTCTTATTTTCTATGGACTAACAAAGGGGACTACAGTTTAGCGCCCCCCGGCTTTGGCACCGAGCGCGCTTGCATTCCAAGTGTTCTTATTACTTCGGGTACACTCCATATCCGATGACACGCCGAAGTCGCATAAGCAACCGACCCTTATAAAATAAACCAATGGACAATTGAACTTTATTTTATTTGCATGCATCTTGCACCTTCTTTTTTGCATAAAATCAACTTAAACAATGAATTCGACCTTTAACTGAACCGTTTTCGTTAACAAGTTAAACATGCTAAACTGAGGGTTTTAATCAATCTTTTTGCATTTGCACCTGCATTGTTTTACAACTTTTTCGCACTTGTACGTAGCGATAACATTAGCTCAAATATCATCTTATTTGGATTGTTCTAGGTCAGTAGAGGCTATTTTTACATAGGCTTTTCTAAAAGATTTTCATAAATCATTAATTGAATTCATCTTTTGAAAAGTACCCTCACCCCGAATCCATTCTGGTTTCACAAGCCTTAGATCTAGGGGTGTCGGCGTGCTCCGAAATTTAGGACATGTCTTTAGGCTTAGGACATGATAGCAGGTTCCTAATTTCCGCGATAATTAGGTGGCGACTCCAAAACAGTTTTAAAGGTTTTTGTAAATTAGTCTTCTTAACTTAAAGCGCCCTTATGCAAGACGCCGAGTTGGGTCCCTCTCGATTCCCGGGTTCCACAAGGGTAAGAATCTAGGAACGAAGCAGCAGTAGAAATCCTACCATTGCAACTGTCGAATCAGGTTTTAACTTTCACCTACCTTGATTTTTTTTACCAGTCTTGGTATTCAAAAGTTACTCCCGATTTTTATGTCTTGGATCATTTTGAAACGTTGCAAATTTTGGTGCTGTTGTATTTTTTTATGACCGTTGTGTCTTGCAAGTCTTGTCTTGAGTTACATTTGTATGGTTATTTCCTCAAGATTGCTGAATTCTTCCCTTGAGAAAACAAGGGGCATTTGTTGTGTCCAGAATTTTCGCTCACCAAGACTAACAGTCCTGGACTGAGAGCAAGATTGGAAAGATCAAGAGAGCAAGACATACTGTGGAACCCGGGAACCGCGTTCGGGGGACCCAACTCGGCGTCTTGCTTAAGGGCGGATTTTAAAGTTAAAAAAGATTAAGTTGGAAAAACCTTTAAGAACTGTTATGGAGTCGCCACCTATTTATCGCGGAAAATAGGAACCTGCTACCATGTTCTAAGCTAAAAACATGTCCTAGATTTTGGAGCATGCCGACACCCCTAGATCTAAGGTTTGTGAAACCAGATTGGATTCGGGGTGAGGGTAATTTAGAAAAAGAGTTAATTCAAATAATGATTTATGAAAACCTTTTAGAAAAGCCTATGTAAAAATAGCCTCTACTGACCTAGAATAATCCTTGTAAGATGATATTTGAACTAATGTTATCGCTACGTACAAGTGCGATAAGTTTGTAAAAGAATGCAGATGCAGATGCAAAAAGATTGATTAAAACCCTCAGTTTAGCATGTTTAACTTGTTAACGAATCTGTTCGATTAAAGGTCGAATTAATTGTTTAAGTTGATTTTAATGCAAAATAAGAAGGTGCAAGATGCATGCAAATAAAATAAAGTTCAATTGTCCATTGGTTTATTTTATAAGGTCGGTTGCTTATGCGACTTTGGCGTGTCATCGGATATGGAGTGTACCAGAAGTAAATAGAACACTTGGATTGCAAGCATTTGGTGCCAAAGCCGTGAGGCGCTAAAGTGTAGACCCCTTTGTTAGTCCATAGAAAATGAGAAAAAGCTTTGATCCAAGTGGATCGGTACCTACCTTGTCCCGACGCTCAGATCTGGCGAGCTTCGCTTGAACTTAAAGGAGGATGAATTCAACAGGGGATGGTGTGTTGAACTCAAGGATTTGAGTGCTTGAGGCTTTGTGAGTGTTTTGTGGTGTATACCGTGCTAGACGGTATATTTTGTGGGACCCAAGTGTGGGCACTAAAACTAAGAAGAGAGGTTGTGAGAAGAGAGGGTTTTCTTGTGTGGAAAACTTGTGAGAATAGGTCGTGCGAAGGGTTGTATATAGAGGAGAAACAGTAGGGAAAATAGGAAACTTCGGGGTTAAAACCATTTGTGAAACCGCATAGCCTTATGCGGTTTGGTGGAGCAAACCGCATAGGCTTATGCGGTTTGCACCATGAGCATAAGCTTATGCGGTTTCTTTGGTGTGGTTTTAACTTCGAGATTTCATATTTCCTTAATCCGGATTGCTAAAACTTGGGAATATTCGGCATAATCTCTTTGCTTGTGCTCCAAGAAGACCTAGTATGATCTTCTAGAGAGTTGTTGAGGGCTTTGGAGTGCGGGCCAAAGGTGGGTTTGGGCTCGGTTCTGGGCCCGAGCCCTGAAAATGTAAAAAGGGTGTATTTTGTAGTGTTTTGCGAAATAAGGTAAGACGTGAGGTTGTATTTTGTGTGAGAGGGGGCTAAATAGCGGTTTTAGTTACCGGGCCTAAATTTAGGAATCTAGGAATCTTTGAATTAGACCTTGTTAATGTAAAAGGGCTAATTGTAGTGCAAATCTGGCTCATGCCAAATGAAGCAGGACAAGGACCTAGCTAGACTCCAAATGGACAAAATGAACGTTATTTAAATGTGATGTAAAGCGACCTTAAACATTTTAACATTTAAAACGACTCAAAATGAATTCGACATTAGTTAGAACCGTTTAAGTCAACGTTAAACATGCGTAATAAAAATCCGTGTTACATCACAGGGTTTTGTTTGGGAGAATGCGGATATGGGTATCCACAGAGCCCCGGTTTGATCGAGCTCGGACTAGAGCGCTAGTCAAACTCCTTCGACCATATCAGGACCATTACGGTCTCGTCTGATCGGTGAACGAAGCATGTGTCCATGGGTGAGACGAGGACTTGGCCGGGCTAAGCGGGAGGGCGTGCGCATTTTAAGGACTTGGCGGTCCGTGCATGCTATAAGGGCCTGCCGGCCTGCTGGATGTCTTTGTCGTGCTTGTTGTACTGTCGTTGTTGGTGCCTTTGTATATGCTTGGTGTCGTCGGATGCACAGTCTTTGGTGCTTGTAATGTCTTCGTATTGCATGTGTATAAGAAATTTGAAGTGCGAAGTGCATGTGCTCGTAAGATGTTTGGGTATGTGTGAGGTGTATAATTGAGTAGGGGTGCTTATGTAGGTGTAGGTGCAGGTCTCGTGAAAGAGCGTCCGTGTAATGCTTGTGCTTGAACTCGCCGAGGAGCGTCTATGTAGAGTGAAATGCTTGGAGTTAGGTGTATATTGGTAGAGTGCTTGTGCTTGGGCTCGCCGAGGAGTGTCTATGTAGTCGTAGTTGCATATGATTGCCTTTCGTTGAGGAGAAGGTAGTGCCGTTGTCGTTGCTGATGCCTTTGCTGACGTTGTTGCCGTTGTTGATGTTGAACTGGGTCTCGCCGAGGAGCGCAGGTGCTTAGTGTAGTATTTGCTGGAGAAGTACTAGTTTGCTAGGGAAGGGTGTATATGTATGGTCTCGCCGAGGAGCGTAGGTGTAGTTGTGGTTGTTTGGGAGAGTGATGGTGTTTCGTCTTGTAAGGGGTGCAGATGTATGTTCGCCGGGAATTATGGTCCGAGGAAGGTGTATGTGCTCAAGTGTACGGCTTCGTGTAATTGCTTGGATGTGCTGAATGTGCTGATGCAGACGCTTGGTGTTTATGTTAGTGATTTGCTGGGGAAGTCGAAGGGTATGTCTTGGACTCCGTAGGAAATGTCTGTATAGGTGTGTGGACTCCATGGGGAGGAAGCGATACTCCACAGGGACGTGTAAGAGGGTGTAAGGGCTCGTGAAGAGTGTTCGTGTTTCTGCTTCTGTACCGTGTATTAAATGCTTAGTACACGCGTATGGCGGACTGTAGGTGACGCCTTAACCAAGGCATAGCGCATAATGTATGTGCTAGTGCTTGTGGCGGACTGTAGGTGACGCCTTAACCATGAAAGCTTGCGTGTATGAAGAAAAATGAGGGGAAAACGTGGAACAAAACATGCTCTGGAAATTGCCTGTAGACTAGTGACTCTTCCGGGGAATCCCTTATCAATTGGCGACTTCAAGCGTGAACTCATTCGCACATGTTGCGGTTTCAAATCCGGAAATATTCGAACTCGCGATTTTCCTTTCGAGATCTTCAATTTCGCTTGCTTCGACCATGAAACGTGGTATCTGGTGATTCGTTTGGATTCGTATGATACATGTCTCTTGGACTTGGAATGCATGGTGCTTGGGATGTTTCTTGGATATGTTAGGGTACTTGGTGCTTGGACCTACGTTCGGGTGTTGCTTGTCTGATGCACACATGAAAGTGTTATGCTTTTAGCGTGCATGCTTGTGTTTATAGCGGTTCTGGAGGTGTCACTCAACCGTAGATGCTTATGTGGGTATTTATGCCAAGGGTGTCTCCAAAAAGCGAAAAATTATCCCATTTTTCGTTGTAAAGGTTTGATTCTTGATAGGAAGCGTCAGCCCCCAGTTGTCTTGGTATTGGCGCCGGTGTATGTATAAGCCCCCAGTTTGACTGAGTTATGGAATATAACGATGATCAAACTATGTAAAAGGCTATGGGTTGTATTAGGATAAGGGTGTATTAGGAGAAGGAGTTTTCGGATTACCCCCTCGAGTTTGACTAAGTTTTGAATGAAAACTGAGTCAAAGTGGGGTGCTTGATGTGCATTGGGAAGAGGAGATTTTGGATTACCCCCTCGAGTTTGACTAAGTTTTGAATGAAAACTGAGTCAAAGTGAAGAGTATGGTGTTTGGTTTTGAAATTTCCCCGTAGTTTGACTTAATTTGATTAAGGTAAAATGGAGAAAAATGTAGCGTGGGCGGAGTAGACGATCCAGCTGTGTTGGAGTCGTGCTGAGATGGCTCGGGTTCAGCGTGACTTTAATGAGCACCGTCGTCTTCACCCTGAGTTGTCTAGGTGATCTTGTGTAATAAGGGTTGTGTGAACCCTTCATTACATGACTGTTCGTTGTAGCTTGGCTTGAGCTTGTAGTTGCTTTCGTTGTCTTTCGCTTCCGTGCTGTGTTGTGCTTCCGTGTGCCTGCGTAGTTAGTAGGCTTGGATTTGAAAGTGAAATGATTCCCGATTGGGATGTTTGGATTAAAAAGCTTTTTGTTGAAAAATCATTTTTGTGAAAGATTCATTTTAGTTGTCGAAACGAGCTTTAAAAATGAACGCTTGAAATGTCAGTTGTAGGGCTTCATGCAAGATGAAAGAGCGTTTTGACGTTGTGAGCTTAAGCTAGAGTTGTGAAGACCGTGGAGGGTCATTTGAGTGCAAAGGTTGAAAAGCCCCCAGTTGTCGAGGATGAGAATTCAGTAGAATCTCAGCACGGAGTGGGGTGTAGTGCTAGGTTCGGTTGTGCTTTGCGTAAGCTGCCTACGTATCCACGAACGTGGAATCAAACCGGCGTAGTTCGAAAGAGCTTTTGCTTAAAATGTGTTAACTCGAGTGAGTTAAATTCGAATAATGCTGTTTCTCAAAATGTATTAACTCGAGTGCCGAGTTAAATTTTTGGAAAAGTTTAGACTTCGAAGATTCGAGATGCATTTCCAGGATTTGAGATGCATTTTCGAAAGGTACATTTTGTTTGCGAAAGGGTGTGTTTGCAAAAGGTGAATTGCAAAGTGCTTTCATATTAACTCGAGTATTGGGTTAATTTTGAAAGGTGATTAGCTAATTTGAGGGTGCATTGCCTCGTGTAAGTTTGAAAAAGCGCGTCGTTCCGTGAGAGCGTTTTGAAGACTGGAGAGTTTTTGAAAGGAGCGGTTTAAATGTCGCTAAATTGTTTGATTGGAAGAGGATTGACTCGACATGTGAGTCGATGCTTAAAATGTCGAAAAGTTTGCAAAATAGAGACGAATCGTATGCGTGATTTGAGACTCGACGGTTGCATGAATACCATATTCGGGAACACGTGCGGTGGTGGAGCCCAGGTGGTGCTTGCTTATGCGGTGGGATCTTTGTTGTTCCTGCAAAACAGTGTTAGACCAAAAAGGGGAGTACTACTCCTAAGTCAATGACAACTTTGCCTTGACGAATTCGTTTTAGTCGCCTCGATAAAGAAATAGTTTGCCTTTGAACTTTGTGAATTTTTGTGGACACATCCTTAGCATGGAAAGCTTTGGACGAGGAATATTTTGTGGATTTTTGTAAAAGGTTGGTTGAGCTCGGGAGAGCGGCCTACGTATCCGTGGTTACGGAATCAAACCTAGCGTAGTTCCGAAAGGGGTGTTTATGTATTTGACCTTGATACATTGCATCCTAAGGATGGGTTCTCCTTAGCTGATCTAGGCTGGTTGCTTGCTACTTCTGTTGTTTCTTCAATTTGGAATTTCGAGGACCTGACCACTCGTTTCTGGGCATCGGTTCTTCTTGCCTTTGGGGTTTCGGCCCCTCGCTCTAAGCTTGTTGACTTCTTAAGCTTTTTGACTTCTTAAGCTTTTGACTTCTTAAGCATTTGCTTGATTGTTTTGCCCCTTGTTCCGGAGCTTTTGAGACTTTTGCTTTTTGGTGACTTTGGTTTTCGACCTTTGTACCTTGTATTCCCGTTTGGTTTGAGAATATCCCACGCCCTATGTAGCTTGGGCTTGAGCTCGGACCTTGCTAAACTTTGCGGCTCGGTGGTCACTTGTGATCGTGTGTCTATCACGCCGGGCTCCTCTGACAAGTTCGTTTGCTTATTAGGCACGCGATCGAGTACGCGGAGGACGATCCAGGAATACTCGTACTTTTGGTCGCGATCAAATTCATGACCACTGTGGAGCTCCAAATTAATGGATCCTCCTCCAAAAGCAGCGGAGTAGTAGACCACAAGCAGACTAGTGAACCTTAGGTGTTTAGTCGTCGGAAGCTTTCTTGTCTTTGTGTCCTTGGTTTAGTTAACTTGGACCTTCGTACCCGGCCTAGATCTCCCTAGGATAGTTGTTCCTGGGATGCAATGTATGTTTGTGTAGAATTGTGTTTTTTATGGGAAAAGTGTGTAAAAAGGAAGCTGGGTTGTAGGCAAACTTATTCCTTTATCGATTTGTTAAAAATGTCATACGTCGGAGACTCGATTGCCCTAGACTGTCAGAGATTGACTCAATGTTTAAAAACCCGACCCGTATTAAAAAGACCCGAATTTCTTGAGGAGATCCGTGAGATCGTCGGCGACGCCTTGATGGATTCTTCGCTGGGTGCTCGAGACGCACATGTCTCGGATGGGGTTGATGCTCGCGTCGGGACTCGTTTCATGCATACTTAGATTTGTCTTTGATTTTGCAAAAGTTTTATTTTCGGCGAAAAGCAGGATGTTTTGTTGAGCAAAAATGTGTTGTCACATTTTGGCTCGACGTAAAAGGCGTTTTGAAATCAAATCCGATAAGCTCGTGTTAGTGGCTTGTCGGTGAAAGTGTGAATCGATTCGGAGTGGCGATAGGCTATCCGAATCAAGGGTGTTTGAAAATGTGATGAAGACGGTTATACTCGTTTTCATACATTCGGTTTGAAAGAGGGTTAGATTAAAGCGACTATGAGCCACTTGGTCTAACCGTGAAGGATTTGCGGGATGATGCTAGTTCATTCCTAGGTTTTGTTGTCTTGTGAAAAGAGATGTTTGGATTAAAATGGCGGTAGGCCATTTTGAATCATGGATTTCGAAAATGTTTATTTTTCTAGATTTGTTTTCAAGAAAAGGCCCATTCTCGGGTTTGAAAATGTTTGGTAATAAATGGGTTACAATGAGTGCGGGTCATGTAGTTCATTTATGTTTTAGACGTCACGAGAATAAAGTGATTATTCTCGGGTGTTTTGAGGAGACTGTTTGTCTAGATCAAACCGTCCTGACTATGGGCCATTCGGTTCGAAGGAAGGATTTTTGAAAAAGGTTATTTCAAAAACGTGAATGAGGATTTTGTGAAAGTAGTTTGTAAGAGGATTTGGGCCAAGATGGTTATGAATCATTTGGTCTGATGAAAAGTCCGCGAGATTGGGCTTGGCCATTCTCGGGTTTTGTTTGCTTGAAAAAGACGATTTTTGCTGAAACGAGTCGACTTTGGGCCGTTTGGCCCAAAGAGATTTGTAAAGAGAATGTCGTTATTTGTCTTGCAGAAGTGAGGAGATTTTTGAAAAGAGCTTGTTTCAAAAACGGGTGTGTTTTGCTTGGTTTGTAAAAATAAGAAGATTTTGAAAAGAATTTATTTCAAAAATGAGAGTGTGTTGCTTGTTTTGTAAAAGTGAGGAGATTTTTGAAGAGAGCTTGTTTCAAAAATGAGAGTGTATTGCTTTAGGAGCAATGTTGTGCCTAAGAAGTCTTTGAGGCAAGAACGCGTGTGCGGATCTTGTCTCGACGTTGAAATGTGTTTGATTTGCATTCGTCGAGCCCATGTAAACGGTTCATCGTTAAGGGCTCGAGCCTAGATGCATGGAAAGGATTCGACTCGTGAACGGTTAGCTAGTCGAGTCAACGATGTTGAGAATGGATTGGTTTGTGTGACGTGTATCTAGTTAGTCCTATTAGATTCAACGTTCATTTTAAGCGTTCATTTTTAGCTCACTTTTGTTTAGGAAGACCTTTTAAGCTTGAAAAAGGAGATTTTAGACAAGGTTTGGCTAATAGGAAGCTTTTGAGACGAGGATGCGTGTGCACATCTCGTCTCGATGTTAAAAGGTGTTAGCTTTGTCGAGCCCACCTAACGGTTCATCGCTAAGGGCTCGAGCCTAGATGGGCGAGAAGGATTTGACTCGAGAGCGATTAGCCAGGCGAGTCGAGCGTGTTGAGAATGGATTAGGTTGTATGGGTTAAATTTGCACGTTAGTGACGTGACTAGACCAACGTTCATTTTAAGTGTTCATTCTAGCTCATTTCTTTGTTAAGAAAACTCTTTTTTAAGCTTGAAAAAGGAGGTTTTCGAAAAAGTTTTAGCTAAAGGAAAGCTTTTGAGACGAGGATGTGTGCGCACATCTCGTCTCGATGTTAAAAGGTTTTTCTTTGCACCCATCGAGCTGATATCGGTGATTTGCCGAGGTGAGCTCGAGTTGGATGTGTAAAAGAGAGAGGATTCGGCTCGAGAGCGATTAGCAAGTCGAGTCGAGGATGTTAAATGTAGAGACTAGGCCGTATGACCTAGAAGATTAAAATCCGCGAGCTCGGGTTTTATTCCTTGCTTGGGTTTTTGCTTGTTAGTGAAAAAGGAAATTTTGAAAAAGTTTATTTCAAAAATTCGCGATAGTTTTGTTTGAAAAGTGTTAGTTTGTTAGATGTTACGTTCATTTATCTTTGAAACGTTTAAGCGAGTTTTCGAAGATATGAATGCAAATGCTCGTTTTGAAAAAGACCATGGAGTGCATAGCCTCGAACTTGTACGTATGACTCAAAAAGGGGTGAAAATGAGTCAGTCGGGTACACCTACAACTACCTCGAGTACGCTTTGGCAGATACTTAACCCCTTCATTTCCTTACGCCGGGGCGATAGGTTTTCTGAAGGGAGCACTGGGGCGATCGAGATAGCCGTTTACGGCAAGCCGTGGAGGGGCGAGAGGAAAGCTAGTCCGGCATGTGCTTTATCGAGTGGACAAGCCTGCATGTGGGAACCACCTCTCGAGGGTGCAAAGGGTGCCTAGATTCCAAAAGGAATGGACTCTAAACGAATGTGCATAGCTCAAATATGTATACTTGGATTGTTCAAGGCTTTGAGTTTCACCTCTTTATTTTTAAAAAGAAAAAGCTAGTTTTAAGTTTTAAAAATAAGATCTCCCCAATGAGTCGCCAAACTGTGGAACCGGGAACCGCGTTAGGGGACCCAACTTCGTCTTGCTTAAGGGCGGATTTTAAAGTTAAAAAGATTAAGTTGGAAAAACCTTTAAGAAGCTGTTATGGAGTCGCCACCTATTTATCGCGGAAAATAGGAACTCGCTACCATGTTCTAAGCTAAAAACATGTCCTAGATTTTGAGCACGCCGACACCCCTAGATCTAAGGTTTGTGAAACCAGATTGGATTCGGGGTGAGGGTACTTTAGAAAAAGAGTTAATTCAAATAATGATTTATGAAAACCTTTTAGAAAAGCCTATGTAAAAATAGCCTCTACTGACCTAGAACAATCCTCGTAAGATGATATTTGAACTAATGTTATCGCTACGTACAAGTGCGATAAGTTTGTAAAAGAATGCAGATGCAGATGCAAAAAGATTGATTAAAACCCTCAGTTTAGCATGTTTAACTTGTTAACGAATACGGTTCAGTTAAAGGTCGAATTAATTGTTTAAGTTGATTTTAATGCAAAATAAGAAGGTGCAAGATGCATGCAAATAAAATAAAGTTCAATTGTCCATTGGTTTATTTTATAAGGTCGGTTGCTTATGCGACTTTGGCGTGTCATCGGATATGGAGTGTGCAAGTAAATAGAACACTTGGATTGCAAGCGCCTTTGGGTGCCAAAGCCGAGGCGCTAAAGTGTAGACCCTTTGTTAGTCCATAGAAAATAAGAAAAAGCTTTGATCCAAGTGGATCGGTACCTACCTTGTCCCGACGCTCAGATCTGGCGAGAGCTTCGCTTGAACTTAAAAGGAGGATGAATTCAACACGGGATGGTGTGTTGAACTCAAGGATTTGAGTGCTTGAGGCTTTGTGAGTGTTTTGTGGTGTATACCGTGCTAGACGGTATATTTTGTGGGACCCAAGTGTGGGCACTAAAACTAAGAAGAGAGGTTGTGAGAAGAGAGGGTTTTCTTGTGTGGAAAAATTGTGAGAATAGGTCGTGCGAGGGGTTGTATATATAGGAGAACAGCCGAGGGAAAATAGGAAACTCGGGGTTAAAACCAGGCTGTGAAACCGCATAGCCTTATGCGGTTTGGTGGGCAAACCGCATAGGCTTATGCGGTTTGCACCATGAGCCGCATAAGCTTATGCGGTTTGCTGGTGTGGTTTTAACTTCGAGATTTCGTATTTCCTTAATCCGGATTGCTAAATCTTGGGAATATTCGGCATAATCTCTTTGCTTGTGCTCCAAGAAGACCTAGTATGATCTTCTAGAGAGTTGTTGAGGGCTTTGGAGTGCGGGCCAAAGGTGGGTTTGGGCTCGGTTCTGGGCCCGAGCCCTGAAAATGTAAAAAGGGTGTATTTTGTAGTGTTTTGCGAAATAAGGTAAGACGTGAGGTTGTATTTTGTGTGAGAGGGGGCTAAATAGCGGTTTTAGCTACCGGGCCTAAATTTAGGAATTTAGGAATGCTGAATTAGACCTTGTTAATGTAAAAGGGCTAATTGTAGTGCAAATGCGAAGCTCATGCCAAATGAAGCAGGACAAGGACCTAGCTAGACTCCAAATGGACAAAATGAACGTTATTTAAATGCGATGTAAAGCGACCTTAAACATTTTAACATTTAAAACGACTCAAAATGAATTCGACATTAGTTAGAACCGTTTAAGTCAACGTTAAACATGCGTAATAAAAATCCGTGTTACATCACAGGGTTTTGTTTGGGAGGGTACGGATATGGGTATCCACACATACATGTCAGCGTTAGTTAATAGTGGGCCAAAAGAAGTAGTTATGGTAGAACGTGGGATAATGAAGCCTTAGTCAGTAAGGAAGAAGTGAAGATCATGGAAGTTATTTAACCGCCGCAGAACATAGGTTAGTTCTCTAGAAAATAGAAACTGATTTTAAGCCCACAATTTGTATATATATGAGCTCATTTTCATAGTTTTACGTACATAATATTCATAGCAACTACATGCAAACACTCGCATACATTGTACTACCAATCCTACATTAGAAACCATAGAAAGTACTCTAAGTACACAATCTTGTAAGTCTGAGCTTTGTAACCCAACCAAGTCCTGGCTTGTTAGCCCGCAGTTTTTCATGTCTTCTATACCGATTCTGCGTCATCAATCTTGGTGTCCTGTACTCTTGTTCCCATCAAGCTTAGACCTGTTCAGAATCACAAATAGTATAGTACCAGTTGACTCACTATTGATTCATTTTCCACACTTGACAAGTTTTTACCAAAAACAAATTTTCATGACTTTGCGGAGGTGTTAGAAATAAAACTATTACTAGTCTTATGCCCGTCCAAATTGCACGGGTATGTTCTTTTATGAATTTGAAGTATGAATGTACGAATAATGAAGTCATTGTATAATAGGTTTAATAAGACGTCTTTTTAAAATGGTCAAATGTGTATATGTATCACTGAAATGCATTTAAACAATGAAATTATATGACAAAGAACCATAAATAATAGAAAAATTCAAAGAATTACAGAAAAACTTTAAATAAAAGGAAATAACACAACAATAAGATGGTAAACGGTATTATGATTTCTCAAAGACTTCTTTATAAACTACATCGGTTTTACCTGTGCAAATTGCACGGGATAGTTGTTTAAGGAATTGACATATGGGCAGCTGATAATGGATGTTCTTTGAAAGGAGTTTGTTAAGAGCGTCTTTTAAAACGACCAATATGAAGTAGTGTTATTCATGAGCACCTAAAAAAGGAAATTTATTACAAACAACAATAAGTAATCAAAAATTTCAAAGCATTACAATAAAAGTAAAGTTCAATATAAATATTGTAATATTTGTACTTACGTTTTATTTTTATTTTTTTTAAATATAAGTTTATTTTAGTATCTAAATTAAGTTTAAGTAAAATAAATTACGTGAAATATTAAGCCCGTGCAAGTTACGTCGGGCTATTGTTTTAGGAATTCAAGTATGAACAACGGATAATGAATGGTCTTTAAGAAAGTTGTAAATGATGTCTTTTAAAATACTCTCTGCCACGAAGGCACGTGTTATTTTTGTCAATTTCAACCCCTTGAATTATTAAACAAACATCTAGGCTATAGATAATAATGTAGTTGATTTATAAATGCAAACTATAAATAGAGTTTATTTAAATCGCGCAACTTTGTTCACATTGCACACTTTACATAAACTCCATGATTTTTTTTTTTTAAATTAACGGCTAATTATAAAGAATTTTATTTAAAGCGTGCAACTTTGAAAATGTACATTGCAAGAAGACCACCGATTTGAAGCACAAAGTGATGCATTCATGATTTTTGATATGTTGCCTTTAGGAAATTAGGAATGAATAGAAGTATTTGTCAAAAATCTCCTCCGAATATTAATAAAATTGAAGTTGTTCCCAAGAACTTTATTGTAAAAGTTCTTCTATTGCATATAAAAGTTTGTTCTTTTTTTATAAAACTAAGTTCTAAAATAAGAACGAAGTTTGTAAATATTGAAAATTGTACAACCAATAACTATAGTTTTGAAAAATAGTACGGAGTAATTTGTAATTATCGTTGTAATTTAAAATTCTATTTATAATTTTATTTTGTCAATTATATAATTTATACTTTCTTTGGTTATTTTTTAATTATGTGAACTTTTTTTTGAGCCCATGTAATGATGTAAATGATTTAAATTGCATTTCAACCTGTAAAATAAAAATGAAAATTAGAGAATGAAAATAGTGCTAACAAATCATTGAAATTAATTTCCAACAAAGTAGTGGTTCCTATATGTAAGGGTTGTGTGACAACTCATCCTTTGGTTGTTGCTTTGGCTAGTAAGATAAATAAATAGATACGGGAAGGTAAATATTATATTTCAACTCCTAAAAATATGTATGTCCTTATTTTAAAACGACAAGTCAATTTTTTCGAGTATTGTCTCCAAATATTCTGCACTTCTAACAGTTACGAGTATTAATAAGATATATAATAGAAAAGGTTTCATAAGAAAGATTTATTAATAATAGATGTTGCGTTGAATGACATAGCAAGTGAAATTAAGCCCCATAACATTCATTTGTGATAATATAAAAGGTGAAATTCAATTCAATTTTTGATTTTGTATGAATTTTGCAAAAAAAAAAATCATTTACAATAATAAAATTAATAAATAATACAATTTTACAATTATATAACTTCAATACTCATACCATATATATTAAAAACACATTTTCTAAAAAAGATTTACAAATATAAACTCTATCCTAAAATAAAATCAAACCCCATTTTTTTCCTTTAAAGTAAAATTTCATCACGAATTCATTTCATATTGATAAGTTACAAATTTATACTTGAAAAATATTATAAATTTTTAATTTATCTGTCTATCACATTAATTACAGATTCAAGAAATGATATACTATAGTTTATTTTAACCTTTATAAAATTAGAGTATAATTTCATGAATTATGGATACATATATCATAAATCACATAATAATTGTAATTTTGTTTTGTTTTGTTTTGTTTTTTAAAAGTGCCTTTGATTATATTTAGTATGAATATTAAAGCTAAATAGGTATAAAATTGTAATTCATTTTTCTCAATTTTATTTTAAATGTTTTTTTTGCAATATTCATGAAAAAAAAATAATTGAATTTCACTTTTTATATAAGTAATGGGGTTCAATTATTACAAATAAAAGTGATGGGGCTTAATTTTACATATGGGCAAAGTTAAGGGTATTAAAATCACCACTTTCGCCTATTATAACTTATTTGGTTAAATAATACTCCCTCCATTCATATCCACATTGCACATATACTATTTTGGTCCATTCAAATCCACATTACATATTTTCTTATTTGGTTGTACTTAAATTATTATTATATTCTAAGGCCCACTTTTTCAATATAAATAATACTCCGTACACAATATTAACCTATTTCACCCACTAGTTGTACTTTTTAATAATATAATATGATCTTCTTAATACAAATTCTAAGGTGAGACTGTCTTATTGTATGAGACACGCCTAAAAGTAACTAACTTATTCTTGAAAAGTAACCTAAAATTTCAAATTGAAACGTAATATCATCATAGTTCAAAAGTAATTTAATTATATTACAAAAGTAACTATTTACATGGCTATCGATTAGAAGAGAAAAATAACCCTCTATTCAAAATAGCCCCACGACTTAACCTTACCCTCAACCAGTCACCCTCTATTAACTACCAAATTAACACCTACGATAGGTGATAGCGTCACCATTGATACATTTTTGAACAATCACAAACCCCACTATAAAGGAGGATGGCCGTCGGTTGTGAGCTGAGAAACGTGAAAAATGGGACTGTTGCGGTGGCCGGACTCCACCCTAGTGGTGGTTGCGGTTGTGTTCAACACGTGTCAATGGCTGTGAACTAGTGGTGGTGGATAGGAGTTCGATTGGTGGTGGTGGTGGTGGAGTCCAACTGGTGATAGTTGCGGTGTAGTTCAATTGGTGGTGGTTGTTGCAGATTCCAACTTGTGGTGGTGGTAGCTATTGAGTTCAACGGGTGGCAGCGGACTGGTGGTGGTTGCGGTGGTTTTGATTGGTGGCGGTGGTTTTAGGGTTTGACTATTGGTGGTGGTTATGGTGGTTGATTGTTGGTGGTGGTGGAGTTTGATGTATTGTCAGTGATGATGATTTATGGTATAATAATATGTAGGGAATAATTAGGTTGAGATTGTGTCTTATTGTATGAGGCAGTCTCATACTAGAATTACACTTTTCTTAATACCCATGCATAAAGCATATCTACCATGTAGATATGAATGGAGGGAGTAATATTTAATTGTATGGTATATTTTGATAATATATCATATTGCTTATTTCCTGCCTAATAAATTAATTAAAGACAAAATAAGAAAGACAATAATACGATATACAATTTAAAATGTTAAGATATCACATAATTTAATACATATAAATATACTCCGTATAAAAATAGTCCTTATAAATAAAGTATAAACCATAAATATTACTCTAAATTTTTTTCTATCCACTAACAAATTATGGAACAAATTGTAAATTTAATAACCCACTAACAAATTGAGGAAAAAATTAAGATAGTGTGGAAGTGGCCCTAAACCACTACGCAGTACATAGAGTTGACAAAGTAAGCAAAGCGTGCATTTGATTACCAGCGAATGGAGTTCCTAGTCCTCAATCACCAGCACTTAGCCGCATTTTTGCATCAACTCATCAGACCACACTATTTGGATAAACTAACAATTAATTTTTGTTAACTAAATGAAGAGTACCTCTACAGATCAGAGTTTTAAAATTTGTTAATTTTCTAGCAATTCTAAGTCATAGAATCAATTAGATTAAGGCCCTATTTGGTTGCACAAATCAGCTAGTTTATTTGACCAGCTAGCTGGTTTGACCAAAATTTCAGCTATCTGTTTATCCTAGAAGTGTTTGGTGAGGGTTGACTGGAAAATATTTCAGCTAGCTGAAATAAAAAGCTGCTTGGTAAGGACTTGTAAATTGACTCATGTCGGGTACATTTTCAAAAATTGTCGGCGATGTGTGAGGTGAAAATAGATTTGTAGGATTAACACCGAAAGGAGTCTGACTTTGATTTGACCATTGTATATTTTGTAACTCTGAAGGAGTAAAACCCGGCCATTGGTTCATGTTAAATGTTTGAGTTGGTGGTGTTACGGGGGTGGGTGATTCCGGTTGGGTCGAAGTCGTACCACGTGCTCTCTTAGAATTATAAGGGTGTTGAGAATTAGGATCCATAGTGATTAGTGATTAGTGATTTAGTGACTACTTAGTGAATATGCAAGTAGATAATTAAACAAAGGTAGAAATTTTTTTTTTATATTGCTAAAATAATTTAGTATGCAAGTAAATAATTTAACTAATTAAACAAAGATAATTAAATAAAGATAGATTTAGTGATTACTAAGTAGTGATTACTAAGTAGTGAATATGCAAGTAAATAATTTAACTAATATAGCAAATAAATAATTAAACTAATTATGCAAATAAATAAATACGGAGTATAAAGTTAGAAATTGCAAACAAAGCTATAAGAGTATTGGATATTTGGATGACGGATTGTAAAATTCGAAGACAAGGAGTAAACTCCACCAATTTTGTAAACCCGATTATTATGAGTAACACAATTTTTTTTATATTGCTAAAATAATTTAGTATTAATAATTTTATATAATATTTGTAAGGTATATATTTTTTTTTGTAAGAATGTAAGATTAAGTTGAAAATTGAAGATGAGAAATTGAGAAGAAGACTTGGATTGAGTTGTGGAAAATGAATTGAAAATATGGGTATTTATAGAAAATAAATTAGAGTTAAGAAAAATTTTTTTAAAAAAAAAAAAAAAAAAGGGGAATCAGCCATATTAAGCCGTTGGAAGTTCCAACTTGGAACTTGGAAGTCTTGGTCTCTTGGACTCTTGGAACTTGGAAGCAGAAGGACCACAAAATATATAAAAAAAAAAAAAAAAAAAAAAAAAAAGGAACTAGCCGTTGCAAGTTGCCCAATCCGTGCCGAAATGGGCCTTGCCCAACCGTGCCCATTTCGTGCCCAAATGGGCCGTGTCATACCGTGCCCAAACCGGGCCCAAATCCGGGTTTCGATCCGGGCTGGGCCAATTCCTTAATTTTTTTTTTCCGAAGCACGCATTCAGCACGGCGGGCCGTGCTCGTGCCGGCCCGAATATCCAAATCGGGCCGTACCGGGCCCATGCCAAACCGGGCCGGATTCGGGCCGCCCGTCGGGCCGTGCACCGGTTTGCCAGCTCTAAGCATGACATCGTTTAGTCATCTCCTATATTTCATCTAATTACGGAAAATTGAGATGTAATTTTGGAGATTTGTGAGTAATTTGTTTTCTTGTCTATCAAAAATTCAAAGATGCTAATAACGTGATTCAATTTTCTATCTAATCAAACTGCCTGACCTATCATAGTCGTCCGAAAGGAAACTATACTTCGAGCTGGTACACAATTAATACAGCGTACACTCTGTACTTCTTGAACTTACTTTATTATCTAAACCTTACCTATTTTTGAATCAAATTTAAAAACGCTAACATGAACTGGTACTTACACCTAAAATTACCAACATCATTTAATGCTCATAATAAATAAAGTGTCAAGAAACTTTGTTGGCCGTTTCACGCATGAGATGATATCATAATTGTAACAACCCGATTTTTCGTGACTTAATTAAACTAGGCGGAATTATTAATTAAGTACTTTATATTACAAAACCGGATGTTATCATAATACAACTCAAAATACATAATTAGAGTTATAAATAAATATGGTCATTAATGCGAGATTCTAAGAATAAAGTCATATTACATTCTCTCAATAAGTCAAAATAAAAATATGCAATCCCCCCATGCTGCTCGGTAATGATCTCGGGATACCTACAGTGAACCATATTAGCGTCAACAATCCCGCACATAACCGTGATTGCTCCTTAGCCATTATTAGGCTCATATCAAACGTGTATAATAAAAAGTGTATTTGAATGTTAAATATAGCAAATAATTAATAACATTGCTCAAGTTATAAATCAAGTTATAATAAGTATGCGATTCAAAACGATAAATCATATAAGGCATGATATTCAGTTATAAGTACAAATAACAGGTAAGTTCATATCAATAATATAATAAGCATTCAGCAAGATTACGGTGCGATATCAGATCGCAAATTATCAAACATACTATACCATTCAAATCATGCATACTCGATTCACTTCAGAAATTTGTGGTCTTTAATTTTCAAAGATGTCTCGACTTACTTTCATTTAATCACAAAACACATACTGCTTACGAGCCTGACCACTGAGTAGGCCTTTGTACTCTGATCGCTTGCATCTCACTAAAATAGTGCAGCGACTTACTCGACTCGTAAACTACGCCGAATACTAGACTACTTGCATCTCATCTTCTATGTGTTCGAAATGATTCGAACTTCTGTTATAATCCCGTCAAGTGATCTGTACATGTGGCAAGAGCGAATGCTAGCGTCGCGTCCAATAAGAACAAAACGCGGCAAGGAGACAGAACCGCAGGATGACAATCGCAATAAGGCTGCGGTGGCCCTGATACCTCTAGCGAAATAGGGGGATCAACCCTAGTCTAATATGCGTATTCTAATATTCACTTTAAGTGTAACAACCCAGATTTTCTGTAACACCCCGTGTTTTTACAGCACAATTTTATAAAAGAATTTAATTCCTTAAATTAAATTCATCATTTTTCCTTATAATAAAAGTGCGACTGAATTTTTTTCGCCAAATAATACTTAGTTTCCTAAGTCCAAATTTAAAACTTTTGAAAAATGAAATATATTGTATTATCTTTAGAATTCAAAAAGGGAAACACAATTCAAAATTTTATAAAAATCAACAATTACAACACACTACAATTTTTCTCGCACCTAAACTAAAACCATTTTGATATACTTCGAATTTGAACTTTATTTTTACATATTCGAACTCGATAAATCAAATGAAGTATCGACGGCAAATTTCTCAACGACAAATTTCGGCACGCAAATCGAGGCCAATTGGGACCCACATGGCCGAGCTCCATAGGTGACTAAGTCACCATTATCTTCTTCCATTTTTGACTTATACAAATTTTCAACACTTAACATCAAACCAAAATTTAATCATTTTGTTTATTACTTATAAATCATATTATATTAATAAACACATTACTATTCAAATTTGATTTAACTAACATTTTCGCTAAAACTCGAAATAATGAGTTACACTAAACCTAAAATGGTAAACTTTTTGACGTTTGAGTATAATGATTTAATTCGATAACATTCAACGAAAAAAATATATATTTCGATCAAATCAAATTTTTATTCAAACTTACGAGGAACCTAATACCCAATTTTTATTTTGATCTCGTTTTGAGGTCTATTTTCATTTTTATTTTCGATATTACTTCTAAACATTATTTTAAGACTATATCTCTTATTTCGAGACTTTTCGCGTGCGCGCAAATTGAAAATTCGAAAACGAAAATCGAACCCGATTTTCTCTAGCTTGGCCGATTTATTTGACCCTTGGTCAAAGCATATCCTCTTCCATATTCCTACACACTTACACCTATTTTCTCTTACACATCTATCCTATGTCAACATGTTGTTACTTCACACTTAACATTTTTTTTACAAACTAATTTCATTGTTATTAATGTAACCCGTAATAACCTTGAGAGCCTAACTTTCGAGGTCCGAAAAGTGGTCATACGGACTCGGAATTTAACGAAACAAAAGCCTAAACCACCTAATTTTTCGAGACGGATTTAATGGTACAGTTTTCATAACCATCAGACAGACCGAACTAAATTCATTTTTTCTGTTTTCATTCAAAGGTCAAATTTCATTCCTCGAACCTTCTGTTCTATTTTCGCCGTCTTAGCTTTTGAAAATTTTATCGACTTCCTCAACTTTTAAATATTTTCTTCAATAGTAAATAAAATGTTTTAGTCTTAAAATTTTAAAGTAGAGATATTTCGAAAAATCGTCAAACGCGCACACACTAACTTTTATCGTCTTTTGACGCCCGACTTTTTAAGCCCGATTTATTTCGTAAAAGCATTTTAAAATATCGGGGGGACAATTTCTAACCCAAATAGTATTATTGACTTGGGTGGTTAATTGTGATGATGTTTTAATTTCTTTTCATTAAACTTTAAATAATAAAAGTACTTTATTTAGTTAACACCTAAACATTTCTACAACTAACATCACAAATTTACAAACACAAAAATCATTTCTTGGCTCATCCAAAACAGCCGTAGCTTGCTCCCTTTTCTCTCCCATTATATTCTTCCTTTTTTCTTCCTAAACACCATTAAATAAGACCTTTAATATTTCCTTAATAATTCCTTAGTGTTCATAGTTCATAGATGGGTATTTAGAGCTAACTATCATGGATTGTTTGGATGAAGAACTTGGATTATTTTGGGTGAAGAAACTTAATTATTATGGGTGAAGACAATCCAATCTAAAATTTATTTTAGATCCTCGACGATAACCATTTAATTTGAGGTGTCCCCGCACACTAGTTTTCATTTTGTAAATCGCATGCTTTAAATGTTATGTGTTATATTTATTGTGTTTATGATCACCTAGCTTCACATGTTAAATTAGAAGACAAAAATCGAAAAATAACATTTGAGTAACACACTAAAAACCACACGGCCTACCTATATTTTTGGGCTTAATTTTTCGTTTTAATTTTTGTAAATTGCATGCTTAAATTACTAAGGATAAGAAGTATGTGAAAATATAAATAGTTTATGTTTTGGACTAAAAATGAAATTGTTATGAAATTTACATGTTTTTAAAGTATATGTGTTCTTGAAAATAATGTTGTTATTCTTGTGTTTAAAATGATTTTACTTTTGTGTGTTAATGTTTGTATATGATTTTCACATGTGTTAAATATATAAATGATATAAAATAAGTTAGTTGTTGAATTAGTAGTATAAAAATAAAAAAAATAAAAACTTGAACATATACATACATATACACGGCTTCCTTTAAATAAATGGACCAATTTTTAGTTTTAATTTTTCTAAATAACATATTATGATTAGTTTAGGTAAATTAGACTCGTATGAAAAATTTGAGGAAATTATATAAACATATAAAATTTGACTAATTAATGTTCATATGAAAAATATTAGAGTTCTTCAAATGTTCAAGTGTTCTTCATTTAGATGACTAATTTGATTCATAATTTTTATAAAGTTTTACTTAAATGTTGTTTTAATCCACTAATGAATAAATACAATACTAATTATACAAGTTAAATAAGCTAAATCTTTATAATGAAAAAGTTAGAAAATTAAAGTGAGTAAAATCACTATTCATAATCGAAATAAAATAATTAGTGAAAATCGTAAACTAGTTAAATCACTTTAGTATAATTTAAGAAATTAGTATATAAAAACTTTAAGTCAAAAACCGATAAATTAGAAAACGAAAATAAAACACTTAAGTGTATAAGTGCCACGGTTTTAGTGAGTAAATTGGACCTAAAATAATCTTGTCACTTTTTATTTTTATCACTTAAATAATTTAAGTAGTTAAAGTAATGAATTATTAGTAAAAACAAAAAAAAAGAAATAAATAGCTAAAATAAATAGGGGCCACGGTTTCTACACTAAAAATGGACCTATTTTGATTAAAATAAATTTATCACTTAGTCACTAAAGTTGAATAGTAATTAGGTTTATATTTGTTTATGTATTAAATCATTAATAAAAAGAATCAACGAAACCGATAAAAATAAACGTTACACGTATTAAAATGTATATTGTTGAGTGTTACGGCCTTTGCTTAAATGTGGATTGGACATACGGACTATTTAAAATGAACTACGACAACCTCACTAAAAATGGAAACCGCTAAAGTATTAGTTAAGTATATGACTAAATTTAACCGAGTTTTACTTTTTAAATATTATCTAAAATCACTAAGTATAAAATGAACTTAACAACTTGATTTAAATATATTTCAAAATCACTAAATACAAAATGAACTTAACAACTTCGATTAAAATATATTTCAAAATGACTAAATACAAAACGAACTTAACGACTTTAAAACTAGAAATCTATACTTAGTAAATAAAAGGGTTAGTTTTATATTTAGGAATATCTTAAAGTATAAAATACGTACAAGTATAAGTATACGAATAAAATACAACGAATAAAATACAATGAATAGTAAATACGTGAATAGTAAAATACGTGAATAGTAAAAATATTTAAAACTTACAAACGGACTCGAAATAAACTATTTTAAGTTTTCTATCTGCTACTACTTACCTGAAGACCTGTTAGAATTAAAATTTCATTATACAAGTTCGACGATACTAATTATTATGAATTATCACCTGGATAAAACGAGAATGAGAAAATAAGAAAAGGAGTACTTGTTAAATACTCGGGTGTCTGTCATGTTGCGAATCTATTGTGCCACGGTTGGAAAGGTAGCCGCGTATGGGGACTCTTTCACTCTCAGTGCTGACTGAGGCGTCCTAATGACTCTCATAGTCTTTAGGCAAGCGGCGTTTACATCCCTTGAATGGGCATAAATGTGGCGACCTGCGGTCCATACGAGGTAACGGAAAATGACCATCCCATCCGGGGACCTTGTCATTAGGTATTAATCGTTTTGGTTAGGAAAAGCATACTCTCTCGAATAGCGAGGACTGTGTCGTTTCTAAGTGGAAGTGTGTGCACACATCAGATAAGGGATTGAATCGTCCTTCTTACCTAGTGGTATCCTTAGCATTAAAGTCCGTTGATGTACCCGGCAGCTTTTGCGCAGGCCTTGCTTTTGTAGGGTTTTGCAAGCTTCCATCCTGACTGGTTGTGGTTCATAGGACAACGTATGATAGATTATCCATGTTGTATTGGATATTAGGTAGTTATCACGTACGCTACTTAGTGTTTGATCTGATGTGCAGTCACGAGTAACTAGTGCACTTTGATGGCGGATCATATGGGTGATATACCATGAGAGTATACAAGCCGCTCTGTAGTCAAGACTCGCGAGTTATGTTACTTTATGAATATAATTGAAAAGGGTCGACTACCCCGAATATGAATGAATTGATGATGATTTGCCTACATGACTATGAATTGAGATGATCTGATGATTTAATTGCCATGTTAAGTGAACTGTTTTATGTTATGCTTTATGAACTGCATTGCTGTATGTATATACGTGTTGCTTATTAGGTGCGAAATTTGAAAAAGCTAATCTGAGGAATCAACAGTACCAGAGACTTATTTGTTGATCTATACAAGGGGATTGAAGGCCTTATTTTTATATTTTTGAGAGAATGTAATCGATTAAACTCTGCTTTATCTATGACTCTTATTATGTATAATGAGTTGTAATACGATGACAGCTGGTTTTGCAATAAATAGACTTAATTAATATTCCGCCTTAGTTTAATTAAAGTCACGAAAAACCAGGTTGTTACATTTTCCAAATAAAATAAAATACGTTTTAAAATGGTTTTAGGTAAGAAAATGAATTAAAATGAAAACCACGGTGGCGGAAACACCGTGAATCCGAGTCATTACTCCCTACTCAAACAAATAACAAAAGAAGGTAGGCATTGAGCCTAGCAAATGGGGAATAAACACCCCTACAACCAAATCCAAATGACATAAGTTTGAAAATGATAAATAACAACAAGTCTAAATCCATAGTCTAAACAAAGTTCTCCTCAAAACTAGCTACGGGGTCAACAATCCTCACGGCTTCTCACACAAACCTGTCCCCGCACAAACCTGCCACAAAAGAAAGTAACAGCCACAATCAGTGGGGAGTAACAAGGTGCTCCCCAGTCATATTTCAACATATAAAACACAGCCGACAATCCAACAAGTACCTCACCTCGCCTACGGCCTATGATCAAAATACAACAACAAATGCAACAACAATAGCATACTCAAACATCAACAATAACATTAATACAACAACCTCAAGTCAAATAATCAATAGTCAATCCGATCATCAATCAAACCAATACAAGAGTAAGTACGGAGGACTGGGTGAAGCAACAAGAATCACCCCGGAACGACAAAAGTCCCAACCCTATGGCGGAACGACAAAAGCTCCTCAAACTGTCTAAATTTGGCCAAACCCACCGCGAACAAAGACGGTGTCACCACGACAAAAACAATGCCGACATATAATCAAACCATAGTCCCTATCCGTGACAAAAGCAGATGGGAACCCCTAAGGGCGGCATCCGTCCTACAATGGACGTCGTATCTCCTCACGCACGTGCCCAACAGTGCACGTACGCACACTCAACTTAAGCTCAATCAAACCAACTCAAATTCAATGTCAAAACAATCATCTCCATATCAAACATTATCATAGCAAACCATTTCCATACTCAAACTCATTATAATACAATTTAGCATCCTTAACATAGTTATAAACGGAGTAATAATCAAGGTGATCAACATAAACTCATTACCTAGCCTTTTAACACATCAAGTTAACATCTTTAATCATTATAACCACACACTCAACAATATTCAATGATCAAGCAAGCCTAGACATGCTTCTAGACTCACACAAGTATGAGGCCGACTCACAAGTTCAAGTTGTAGATACCCGTATCCGTACCCCCCAAAAACAAACCCGATAACGAAAAGGACTTTCATGCATGTTTTAAAAGGAGACGAAACGGTACATAAGTGTCTAAAACATTTTAGTCATTTTTAACGTATTAAATTTGAATTTGCATACTTCGTAAAAATGAATATCAATTTAGTCATTTTAATCGTAAGTCGACACAATACGCACAAGCACGACACAAAGACGCTTCACAAAAATGGCCCAAGAACACAAAAATGACCCAAACACACAAAAACGACCCAAACACACAAGAACGGCCCAAAACACGCAAAAGGCCCAAACACACGAAGCGGACCAAAATGCATTCCAAGTCACATTCTTACAAAACAAAATCCCAAAAGGTCGTAAAATAATGCATTACAATATTATTTTACTTCGAGCCAAGATCGAAAAACACGACGAAAAACTGAAACACGAAACACGAAACACGAAAATCGAACTAAAAATCAAGTTGATTGATCAACTTGTATCAATCATACGCACCAAAGGCCTCAAAAGTCAGCCAAATTGCCCAACAAAGCCTTACACACCTACGTTGACAAATACGGCGCTACAATGTGTCAGAAACAGGCCAAAAAATCGCCTGTATACTGGCGATTTTTTGGAAAATCGCCAGTACACAGGCGATTTTCCTGGCCTGTTCTGGCACACTGGCGATTCTTTGATTAATCGTTGGTTCACTGGCGATTTTCTGAGCAACTAGGCATAAAACACGAAGCATTTGCTATAAATAGCAGCCCTTATTCGATCATTCAAATCATCAATTCTTCATTCTAACAACAATTACAATAACTTACATTCAACAACAACAACTTACTTATAATCAATTCAATTCAATATAATACTAATACACATATTTTAAGCCTCTCGCACTTATAAATTTCCACTCTAAAAACCGTCTTTGCATTTCAAGGTAAAGAAATTTTACCTTCCGATTGGACGTTCGAGACATGCAGGGTTACCTTAACCCACCCCGATATTGGCATTAACGAACCCGTATTCGCAATACGATTGTAGTAATTCAGATCGAAAGATCCGTCTAAACCTCGCCAATATCGCATAAACAAACGACTCAAAATTACTAAATTAAACACCACTTTTACATTATGCAAATTCTCGATTCATGCATTAAATTACGACTAAAACACGGATTCGACATTTAACTGTACCGTTTCAACTAGTCTCTTAAACATGCAAAACCGAGGGTTTTTACAAAATCTTAGAATTGAACACAAGTCGGAGAATAACGTTTAGTTATTAATTCAAATACAATGAATTAGTAATTTTACGTATATTTCCTATAGTAAATCGTCATAGCTTTGACGGCTTACATTTATTTTACATATTTATCGAGTCATATATTTGCATTTGTACGTAGCGTTCTATTAGCCCAAATATCGAAATTAAAGCATTTGTTTTCAAACTAGTAAAGACTACTTTTACGTAGGCTTTTTTATTCTGATTTCATAATACATTTTGTCAAAACTTTCGAAAAGTAACCTCACTCCGAATCCTCTCTGGTTTCACAATAACCTCAGACGGATAGGTATCGACGCACCTTGAAATCTGAGACACCCGTGTCTTATATTTTAAGACGCGTTGAATAGGTTCCAAATTCCTTTAATATTTGGTGGCGACTCCAAAATACATTTCAAAAGGATTTTTATATTTCTTTTTGTCACAATTACATGCAATGACATTCCCCCATTAAGCAAATGAACGCTCGAGCAAGCCAAGCAACTAAAAAGGCGAAGCTCTCGCGAGCGAGCTTCTTGCAAAAATTCATCTTTTTCCCACGCCGTGCATTCCGCCCCATGACACATTTCTCGAGGGCGGGCGCGAGCGGGGCGTCGAGAAGGGATCACCCCCAAGTCCGGTATCCTCAGTTGGCGACTCCGCTGGGGACGAGCATGTTTTTTTATTTTATTTATTTTGAAAATTAGCTTTTCATTTAATTTTAAAAAAAAAAAAAAAAAACATAGAGAAGTGAAACTTGAAACTTTGAAAACATTTCTGCTTTCGATATTTGGGCAATAGTACGTTTGAGTCGAATCCTCCTGATTCATAACCACACCCTTCGAGGGACGGCCCCAAGTAAGAACTCGTTTCCTAAGCGAGTATACTCTGGACACGTCGATCTCTCACCCTTCCACGATCACAAGTACGGCATCCGTACAAGTGAATCGTAGCAGTCAAACTCGAACGCTCTAGACCCCGTATTGAATCCACACTGATGTGTGTGATCTTGCGGATAACTCTACACAAACGTTGCGGGAATGACCGGAAGGAACCTTACCCTGAAAGCCAAAAACCTGCGTCTATACGTACAAATCCAAAGCTATAGCACCCTCGCTATGGTCGTCTTCTAAACAAATGTTGGAGTATGTGTCCTCCACAATAGTGCGATTACTTAATAAATCTCAATTAAGGAATACATGGGGATAATCCTGTATTATTGTCAATTGATTAACGTAAATCAATAACGATTGGCTGACTAGAGTTTGACGTTATTGTCGTGAGAACGGCGGTAATCAATTGATCCCTTTAAGTCACACCTATAGGAACGTACTCCAAATATTTAAGCTAATTAATTGTATGAGATACGATTAGATTAGTGACTTGATAATTTGACTAACGGTTAGTCGGTGAATTTATTTAGAGAGAAATCGAGTTGTGAACTCGGACGATTGAATTTTATATCGATAAAATTACTAGAGGAGATGGGAATTAGTGATTAAACGTTAATTCACTAATTGTGTATATTTTACTAATGAGATTAGTAAAAGTACATTTTTAATATATGTGTAAAGTACATGTATATTAAGGAAGAGTTTAATTAATTTACACTTTATTATGTTAGATAATTAAGTGATAAATTACAACTATTTGTGAGACAAATATTGATAAACAAAATGGACCCATGTTAGACACATGGACCGTCCAAAATGGGGCAAATAAGAGGAGAGGTTCCTTTTTGTCCTATTCTTTTGTTTAGCTTCTTTTGCATGTGGAACATAATGATTAACATGCAACAAAATGTGCTAAACAAGATAAAAACTCTTCCCACTTCTCTTCTCTTTGGGGGCCGGCCTACAAGGTGTGTTCTACACACTTTGTTTTGTTGTTTTTTTTGTATTAAAACATAAGGCCTAAGTGAGAGCATAATTCATTCATGCATTCTCATCTTTTCTCTCTAAAACTTTCTCTCTAAAATATAAGAAACTTGTTCTCATATTTTACACATATTACTAGTGTAGTAATAATATTATTCACATATTATCAAGTGTGTACTAAGTGATTTCTAGATCAAAATCCTTAGTATTTTGGAGTAAGTTCTTGGGTGCAACTAAGAGGAGGTTTCCTATTATGGAAACTCGGGTATGGAGGATCATCCATGTTGTTAGCTCAAGAAACAAAATAAGAAAGGAGTTCTTATTTTGTGCCCATTATCCTTTACAAGAAAGGTATAAATTTCTCATCTTGTAAACAAAGTGAATTTGTACTACATAGATCTTGCTAAATCAAATTAGAGTAATTTGATTTACACTAATACTTGATTAGTGAATGGGATCCGATCCCTACAAGTGGTATCAGAGCCAAGGCTTGTAGTTACAAATTTATTTTGTTAATTTTGGGGTTTTATATATTTATTGAGAATAAATATGATAAAATCCGAAAATGGTGTTAAAAGTGGTTTTAACACGAGATTTTTATAGCATGCAAAGTTTCTGGTCTCATGAAGCTACTGGTCAAATTTCGTATTTTTTGAAATTTGTTTGCTAATTAAAATGATTTTTATACAAAACCGAGTCAAAAAGTGTAAATGAATGTAAATTTTCAAAGTCAGATCTTGAGTTTTGAATATTTATTCATTTATTTGATAAAAATCGGTATAAAATGAATGTTAATATCGAAAATATAGTAATATTTGTTTTCTGGACATAAATTTTATACCACTGTTTTAATATATTAAAAGGATGCTAAGGTATAAATATTAGATTTTTCCTCACTGTTTTAGACGTTTTGTTGATTTTATGAGATAAAATCGATGAAATCGTATGTTATTTGTTATAAAATAAATTCGTAAATTTTTCTGACCAAACTTTTCTTTTCTGATATTTTGGAAGTGTTCCAGAATATACAAAATTTTTTCAAAATAAAAATGGTTTTATTTTATTTTATTTTGATTTTATTAAGCTTTATTCATAAAAGGGTTATGATTAAAGTACATCTAATTAGCAAATGACCATGTTTGTGAACTAAAATCACCATGAATTAGTGAAAACTAATTTTGGGTGTTCTAAATCAGTTTAGAAGTTTTAGTTCAAGCTTAAAAGGTGTTTTAAGCATTATTGATTAATATGAGATTAATCGATTTAAAATGAGATCGGTTTTAAACGAATTAATGCGATTATTGTTTAGGGCGATTTTGGCATGTTTTTTATTTATAAGCTTTACATTATGCATGTTTGGATGAATGTTTATTGTTGAATGAATGTTTATTCTTACTAGTATGGCCATAGTTTGTTATATTTTTACCGATATTACCCGTAATGTAAGGAAATATCGTGTGGGTTTGTAATTAAATGTGATCTCGTATCGCCGGTTTGTAATTTAATAGTTTACTTCATTTATAAATGTATAATAGGATTGCTATGTATTCATTTGTAAATCATATTTGTAACTATTTGTAAATCGAAGACCGGTGATGGAGATCGACTTGGAGCCTTAGAAGTGTTCTAAAGCTTGCAAGGAGGAGCTTGGATGGGATCCTTTTGAAGAGGGACCAAAGGAGTTGGTTTCCAATTTGTAACTCCTTGTATTTTAATTACTTTAGGTGGCCATACTAGGTTTATGTTTGTTTGATGCTTGTGTGTTTGCTTATTTTCCGCACACATGCCAAAATCGCCATGCATGCCACAATATCCCACTCCGATTGTCGTTTTTAGGTCGCCATTCTTAAATTAGTTCACTTATAAAGAATTTAAATGACTAAAAATTGACAAGATCACCCACATTTTAACAAAATGAATTGAGATTAAGCCTTTCCAAATGTAGCGACTATGAACCCCATGTTCGTGAGGACCTCCGCAACGTGGAACCTTGTTACCATGGGTAAGTAGTGGGAGGAAGTCCCGTGCTAATTTGGTTTGGACTCAACCGAATAAGAGTTATTTGGGGCTAATCGATGCATTTTATAGAAAATCATCAACCAAGCATTCTAGTGTAGAATTAGTCAAGTGTTGACTTATCGTTTTTATATAAAAGGAAACATGAGATGTCTAATTTTATATGGAAAACGAGTCTTGGAATCATTTATATAATTTCGTGGAAGATCATTATATAAATGGACGTTTGTTTTAAAAGTGTTTTAGCAAATGTCATTAATGAACAATGAATGCTTATATATTTCCTCATTTTTGTTGTAGAATTATTTATCGCAATGACAACTTTAACTCCCGCACCCATTTTGGGTAAATATTCATGGTTGAGAACCGTGATGGATAAGTGTATCCTAAAGGATGACGGTAGCAACTTTGTCGAATGCGATTCGACTATAAGGGGCGCCGCTCAATCCGACAATGTGCTTAAGAACCTTACCGAACCACCTCCCACCGAACCTGGACTTAGGGCCATCGCGGCGGCGCGAGCCGCCTACGATGAGCACCTAAAGGTTGACAATGACGTTAAAAATATATTGATTTGGTCAATGTCACATTCTCTCAAACTTCGCTTCGTTACTCACAAAGTGCATATGAGATATTCACTAGAGTGACGACGATGTGCTTCAACCAAGAGAACATCAAAGTGAATGAGATTGAGAGAAAAGAAGTTCCTTCAATGAGATTGAAGAACATAAACATTGGGGTCAAGAAAAGGAAGGGAGCTAATAAAGCTCGGTTCAAGGAAGATAAGGGTAACGGAAAGGCTATTGAGAATAGCAAGCCCAAACCCGGTCGTTGGAAGCGCAATTGTCCCAAATTCTTGAAGGAAAAGAAAGATGGATGTGCGACATCCAAAGATATTGTTCCTTCTAGTCTTTATATGATTGACATAAATCATGCTTGCATTTCTACATGGGTATAGGATACCGGATGTGGATCTCACCTTTGCAATCACTTGCAAGGAATGAGAAACGTGCGAGCACTAGCCAAGGGTGATGTAGATCTCCGCATGGGTAATGGAGCTAGAGTAGCGGCCATTTCCGTGGGAACTAACGTACTCGCTCTAGCTAGTGGTTTAGAGTTGTATTTGAATAACTGTTATTTTGTACCAACTCTAACGAAAAACATTATCTCCATCTCCGTGTTTGATACGGAAGGCTTTTATGATTAAGGACAATCGATGTACTTTTTCATTTAATGAAATGGTTTATGGTGAAGCCATTTCAATCGGAGGTATCTATGTTTTAAATGATGTCAATGATGTTTATCATATAGAGAACAAGAGGCTCAAAACGAATGAATCAAACAAATCCTACCTTGGGCATTGTCGTTTAGGTCACATAAACGATAAACGCATAAAGAGACTTGTTGAGACCAAGGTTCTCAAACCATTTGATTGCGAATCTTATGGTACGTGCGAGGCTTGCCTTTTGGGCAAGATGACTCGTGCACCCTTTAGTGGTAAAGGGACACGAGCAAGTGAGGTTTTAGGACTCATACATACCGATGTGTGTGGTCCATTAAACATCACTGCTAGAGGAGGATATCATTACTTCATTACTTTTACCGATGACTTAAGTAGATATGGTTATGTTTACTTAATAAGGTATAAAAGTGATGCTCTTGAGAAATTTAAAGAATTTCAAAATGAGGTTGAGAACCAATTTGATAAGAAGATACAAGCACTACGATCGGATCGTGGTGGCAAATATCTAAGTAATGAGTTTGATTCACATCTTAATCATTGTGGTAGAGTATCACAATGGACTCCTCCGGGCACACCACAGTTGAATGGTGTAGCAGAAAGGAGAAACCGAACCTTGCTTGACATGGTTCGGTCTATGATGAGTCAAAGTGAGCTTCCTGGATAGTTTTGGGGCTTTGCGCTATTATCTGCTGTATTCTCACTAAATCGAAGTCCGACTAAAGCGGCCAATAAGACTCCATATGAGATATGGACGGGAAAGGTTCCCTATTTGTCATTCATGAGAATTTGGGGATGTGAGGCATTCGTTAAGAATAAAACTAACGATAAACTCGCTCCAAGGTCTGACAAATGTCTATTTGTAGGTTATCCTAAGGAAACCTGTGGTTATTACTTCTACAACCCTCACGAGAACAAAGTGTTTGTGGCTCGTGATGCTGTTTTTCTAGAAAGTGAATACATTTCTAAGAAACAGAGTGGGAGAAAATTTGAACTTGATGAAGTTCAAGAGCCACAAACCGACACAGAAAATGAGGAAACTGTTCCCTCGTCTTCTGACACGGTTGTGATCCCTAGGAGGTCAGGAAGAATTAGTCATCAACCTGACCGCTACCTCGGTAACATCGAGGAGGAGGGTGATTTGTTGTTATTCGAAAACAACGAACCCTCAACCTACAAGGCGGCTATTAGTAGTCCTAACTCCGAACAATGGCTTGAGGCCATGAAATCCGAAATGGATTCTATGTACGAGAACCAAGTTTGGGACTTGGTAGATTTACCTGAAGGAGTGAGACCCCTTCAGTGTAAATGGATATTCAAAATCAAACTCGGCATAGATAAACATATAGATGTTTACAAAGCTAGATTGGTGGCAAAGGGCTTTTCACAAGTCCAAGGTATTCATTATGATGAAACCTTTGCACCAGTTGCTATGCTTCGATCCATAAGGATAATCTTAGTGGTTGCCGCATTTCATGATTATGAGATATGGCAAATGGATGTAAAAACCGCCTTCTTGAATGAGATTCTAGAAGAGGAAGTGTTCATGACACAACCTGAAGGTTTTGTAGATACATCCAACCCTAAGAAAGTATGCAAGCTTAAGAGATCCATTTATGGTCTTAAGCAAGCATCGAGGAGTTGGAATCACAGATTCGATCATGTTATCAAACAACATGGATTCACTCGGAGTGCCGAGGAACCTTGTTTATACATGAAGTTTAGTGGGAGTAAAGTAACCTTCCTTATTTTGTATGTGGATGACATACTACTAATTGGAAATGATATTCCAAGTTTGAACTCGGTAAAGGTGGAATTGGGAAACCATTTCCAAATGAAGGACATGGGAGAGGCACAACGCATCTTGGGTATCCGGATCTATAGAGATAGATCCAAACAGATACTAGCATTAAGTCAAGAAACTTATATCGATAAAATTCTTGATAGGTTCAATATGAAAGACTCCAAGAGAGGCTTTCTTCCAATGAGTGTAGGAATAGCGTTGAAGAAATCTCAACGTCCTACGACTCCTGAGGAAATTGAACGCATGAAATTGATCCCTTTTTTGCTTCCGCTGTTGGATCAATCATGTATGCTATGATGTGCACTCATCCTGATGTCGCTTTCGCTTTGAGCATGACGAGCCGGTATCAAGCTAATCCCGGTGAGAGTCACTGGATAGCTGTAAAGAACATCCTTAAGAACTTGAGAAGAACTAAGGATTCGTTTCTAGTGTTTGGAGGAAAACTTGAGCTGCGTGTAAAGGGTTACACGGATGCAAGTTTCCAAACCGATGGGGATGATTTGTAATCCCAATCCGGCTAAGTTGTTATGTTGAATGGGGGTGCTATTTGCTGAAAAGGTTTCAAGCAAAGTGTCACTGCGGATTCTACAACAAAAGCTGAATATTTGGCAGCTTCAGAAGCTGCTAACGAAGCTATATGGATTCGGCAGTTCTTGGATGGACTAAGCGTAGTCCCTAGTGCCGCAGATCCAATCACTATTTATTGTGATAATAGTGGGGCTATCTTTCAAGCAAAGGAGCCCAAGTCTAGTAATGAATCTAGACACGTTTTGAGGAAATACCATGTTATAAGGGATAATGTGGAAAGAAAGGAAATAGATATTTGTAAGGTTGGGACAGACGATGAGATCGCTGATCCTTTAACCAAGCCTCTTTCGAGGACTAAGCAAGACGCTCACACCGCCTCTATGGGGTTGAGGCGTATGCCTGATTTCCTTTAGTTTTTGAGATATGTAATGGATAAAGTATCCTATCACATATATGAAAATAACATTCATTGTTTAGAGTATATTTACTCTTTTAAGTCATTTTGAATGCATACTTTGTTTATCCGAATAGTTGTGTGACAACTTTGAACATATTCAAGTGAACGGTATAAACTAAGTATTTGGTCCCTAGTCTCTCATATGAGGTGACGTCTCGAAGAGACTAGATTGCAAGTCGTTCGATGGTGGGTTCAACACCATGGGGTCATAGTGATGACTGCTCGTTTGCATAGACAGACTGTGAGACACTCTGTCGGACTGTGACGCTTATAGAATTCCTTTTCAATGAGATTGAAACACAGTCGTGGTGGGAATTCTATAGTATTCCTTTAGTCGATTCTTTGGCTGGGCTGATTATGCAGTCGGTGCGGTTTCCGAGTGACTTTCATTTTTGTCCTAAGCCATGCCGTGAAAGGGGTTATAAGGGCATCTTTGGGGTCATGGTGATCTGCATTATCTGATCAATCGAGTGGAAGGGAAATGTCCACCCTCGTCAGGGTAAAACATCTTTGGGCCACTCGAGGAGTAGTCGCTGAAAATGCGTGGCCACGCTCGGTAAGAATCTACGGTAGATTCCCCGGTCAGACAGCTACTCTCCATATCGAGAAAACCACTCATGATATATATCTCAGGATGCAAGGACGACCTGTAAGACACCTTGCATCGAGTGGGAGATGTGAAACGGACATGAGAATTGGTAATGCACAACTTGTCTCGGACAAGTGGGAGATTGTTGGAGTATGTGTCCTCCACAATAGTGCGATTACTTAATAAATCTCAATTAAGGAATACATGGGGATAATCCTGTATTATTGTCAATTGATTAACGTAAATCAATAACGATTGGCTGACTAGAGTTTGACGTTATTGTCGTGAGCAGCGGTAATCAATTGATCCCTTTAAGTCACACCTATAGGAGCATTACTAAATATTTAAGCTAATTAATTGTATGAGATACGATTAGATTAGTGACTTGATAATTTGACTAACGGTTAGTCGGTGAATTTATTTAGAGAGAAATCGAGTTGTGAACTCGGACGATTGAATTTTATATCGATAAAATTACTAGAGGAGATGGGAATTAGTGATTAAACGTTAATTCACTAATTGTGTATATTTTACTAATGAGATTAGTAAAAGTACATTTTTAATATATGTGTAAAGTACATGTATATTAAGGAAGAGTTTAATTAATTTACACTTTATTATGTTAGATAATTAAGTGATAAATTACAACTATTTGTGAGACAAATATTGATAAACAAAATGGACCCATGTTAGACACATGGACCGTCCAAAATGGGGCAAATAAGAGGAGAGATTCCTTTTTGTCCTATTCTTTTGTTTAGCTTCTTTTGCATGTGGAGCATAATGATTAACATGCAACAAAATGTGCTAAACAAGATAAAAACTCTTCCCACTTCTCTTCTCTATGGGGGCCGGCCTACAAGGTGTGTTCTACACACTTTGTTTTGTTGTTTTTTTTGTATTAAAACATAAGGCCTAAGTGAGAGCATAATTCATTCATGCATTCTCATCTTTTCTCTCTAAAACTTTCTCTCTAAAATATAAGAAACTTGTTCTCATACTTTACACATATTACTAGTGTAGTAATAATATTATTCACATATTATCAAGTGTGTACTAAGTGATTTCTAGATCAAAATCCTTAGTATTTTGGAGTAAGTTCTTGGGTGCAACTAAGAGGAGGTTTCCTATTATGGAAACTCGGGTATGGAGGATCATCCATGTTGTTAGCTCAAGAAACAAAATAAGAAAGGAGTTCTTATTTTGTGCCCATTATCCTTTACAAGAAAGGTATAAATTTCTCATCTTGTAAACAAAGTGAATTTGTACTACATAGATCTTGCTAAATCAAATTAGAGTAATTTGATTTACACTAATACTTGATTAGTGAATGGGATCCGATCCCTACAACAAATGCATGCAAAAACATTTCAAAGACACATTACGTCTGTTTTGAAAATACATTTTCAAACATTTTCCAAAAAGGGCATACCTTTTAAGCATGCTGTCAGGATCATTGGCCTATAGTCAACTGAACCTGACAAACAACACGATATTCAAAACCGATCAGAAATAATCACTACATTTCCTGTCCTTTACAAAACGTAAATGCATTATACGACTGACGTATCGTCATAATACATTTATCGCAAAAACATTTCGCAAAGCAAAACCCGAAAATGTCAATTCATTTCGGATATTTCAATAAGACAAACACCTTTACATTTTTGAGATGGCTCTGAGTCGATTGACTTGCTAGTCATCCCGACTCAAACGAACTATCTCTCTCAAAAATGGACAAAACGCGGGCTCGTTCAAACATGAACCCGTTGATTTATATGTCAGGTCAGGTGATTTATCGTCATTATGGCCCGACATCCTGTGTCGCACGTAAAAGGCGGACAACAGCCGCTTTTTACCCAATTTAACATCTTCAGGCCAACTAGCCTATCGCTAATTCGGTTTGATTTCTTTTTACATCACGATTTAACGATAAACCCCTGGCAACATGCCGCTAACTTGGGTTAATCAGGTTGTGATCATACAAACTTTATTTACGTCGAGGCCAGGGACGTGCCAACGCATCCTTACCTCAAAAGCTTCCCGTGTCTTTTAAGCTAAAAACACGAGTCGAGTCCTGCACACGCTTTTCACACTTTCACCTTTTCTTTACAACAAATGCGATTTTTCTTCGAGTCTTTTATTTTCTTTTGGAGGGCACTAAGGTTTGAGACTCTGCAGGTTCATCCCCTAAAAAGTCCTGGATACACGAAGTACTAAAGACCGTCATCTGAACCCTCCGCCACCTCCAAAGAAACGTACCTACAACAGATCGAAACCAAAAACTACCATGGCACTCAACAATGAAGAAAATGTCGGAGGAATCCCAACTCCTCCCCCATCAGTGGTTACCGCAGAACATGTTCAACAGCTCAACAGCAAGATCCTTAGTCTCACTGCTGCAATCGAGCAGATGGCCACTATGCAGAAACTTGAGGCCGAGAAAAATGCCAAATACCTTCTTTGAAGAATTTGAGCGAAATGCTAAAAGAATTCGTTCAATGGAAGAACGTCTCACTAACTCAAAGGGGTATTCCATTTATGAGGAAACTGAACGTGTCCCGAAAAGTGTCAAGTCCTTGTTACCAGCCAAGCTCTCACTCAGTGATCTCCCCATCTTCAAGGGTCATGAAAGTCCGCTTGTGCATATCAAGGATTTCAAGGCTAAAATGGCCGTCATGGGAGTCGATCCCTCAGCCTGGGCTACTCTATTCCCGCATTCTCTGGATGCACAACCTAGAGCCTGGTTCTATGCGGACCCACACAAGGTTACTACCTTCAAAGAGATCACGGTCCAGTTCGACAATCAGTATCATGACAATAACGATACTCAAGTCTCGCTACGTACTCTAGAAGTTCTTGCACAAAAGGACAATGAAGGTTTTACTGAATACCTTACCCGCTGGAAGAAACTCAGTGCCCAAATACCCAACCGTCCTAAGGATAGAGAATTGATCACCAAGTTTATCAACAACCTAACCCCTGCATATCAACAGCATTTGCGTTATGGCAACTTTGACAATTTCTTTTCACTCAGCGCCGTGGGTGAATTAATTGAAGATGATCTCCGCAAAGAAAAACTAACCAAGGCCACGGTAGAGGTTACAAAGCGACTCATCACGAGCCGTCACTAAAGCTGAACCAGTTCACTGCATTAACGCCTTACAAGCACTAGCGGCCGCCCCAACGCCAACAAAATACACTGCACCTCCTCCTAAGGCATCGTACTCATCTGCAGGGCAGACTTCGGCAAAGCCACGACGAAACTTTGACCCAATCTACATGACTTACTCCAAGGCACTGCAAAGACTTGTGAGCCGAAATGTGCTTCAACTCCTAGGACCTACTAGCGAGCCTCCTCAGGACAAAAAGCCTAAATCATGGGATCAAAATGCTTACTGTGAGTTCCACAGAGGAAAAGGACACGACACCGAACAATGCTTCCGCCTGAAAAACATAGTTCAAGACCTGATCGATGACAATACCATCGAGAAACCTTCTCCGGGTCCTAAACCCTCAAACCAACTCAACCCCCTGCATACCCACGCCATCTTTGTAGGAACACACCCCATCCTCGACTGTTCTCACCTGATTGTCTCAAACGACCACGAAATCAATGGTATCTGGGATAGTTCCGATGAGGAAGATAATCGGATAGACAATAATGGCTACCTTTTCCCTCCAGAAGAAGAGGAAGAAGAAGATCAACGACCCACAGGGATATACGGGAAAGTGCCCCGCAAATACCCAATCAGGTTGTCCGACAGCGATGACGAGATAGCCTACTTAACACGCTCCGGTCGTCCGTACAGAGCCTCGCTGAGTCTACTTGAACCCCCGGGTTTCCCGTCAAAAACAACTAGCCAGGACAAAAACAAGGGTATAGTCATAAACGAGGTAATGCCACCGCCCGCAATGACTACGCCACCGCCTACAGTGACTACACCCACACCTACAATTACTACACCAATTCAACCGCAAACTGACGTAGCATCGTCAAGCGCCACTCCAGCACCTATGCCTGAAATTGGAGATTCAATTCAGAAACAGCTCCTCAAAACAAAAGGAGATATCTCAATTTGGCAGCTCCTAAGGGAATCACTAGAACACCGCGGAGCCCTTTATCGAGCCTTGCAGGTCACTCCTATGACGACAGAAATGTCGCGCGAAAAAACTCATCAGCCACATCACTCGTGAATGGCAAGCTAACGCCATCACTTTCTCTGACAAAGACCTCCCGCCGTTCGGAGCCACGCACAACCTAGCACTCTACATAAACGTAGAATGCCATGGCATGACACTACCCGTCGTCCTCATCGACAACGGATCCGCAGTCAACGTCCTGCCCCTAGAAACAGCTAAAAAGCTAGGAATCAAGGAAAATGACTTCATTCCCTGTGCAGATGGCGTCAGAGCTTACGATGGTACCCGTCGCAGCATAAAAGGAACTATTTCCTTCCCTATCATGACAGGACCTGTCATAAGGGAAACTGAATTCCAGATAATCGACATACCCCCGGCATACAACATGTTATTGAGCAGACCCTGGATCCATGCTACCAAAGCCATCACCTCAAGCTTACACCAAAAAGTTAAGCTTCCCCTGGACGACGAGGTCGTCACCATCCATGCCTCAAACTTCCGAGCTTCCCTACAGCAGCAGAAGCTCGATAATGACGCTGCAAGAATAAGCACCGAAACCCCAGACATCACATGTGGTTTTGATTTCGACTTTGACATCTGCACATTGACTCGCGAGGAGGAAATCGCAGCACTCTATGTGAAGGATAACGATAACAAATGGCCAACCATGGGCCTAGGTTATGTACCATGGTCCTACGAAGTTACCCGTGGGGAACAGGCATTCAAAGACCGTAAAAGGTGTCGCGACTTTCACATGGAGCCATATCACATCTTCACTGACAAATACTTCGTTAAGGAGGGTATGAGCGAAATGCCCAGAGACTTCTTCTCATGCACTATCGCCGGGATTGAACTCGTCTCAGGCATCTGCGCAACCACAACTTTAACCCCAGGCACTGATCGTCCCGTTTGAGGAAAAGACGCACGACGGATGGTCAAAGACTCTTCAGTGGACCGATGAGCAAGGTCGCACTTTCAAAATCACTACTGGAGAAGGCTACACCTTCGAAAACTCTGACTCTGAAGAAAACGAGGACGAGGATCCTGACAACAAATCTATCATAGAGTTTAGGCTCCCGCGCCGTCACTTCAAGTCTTTCACCCCAACTAAGCCTCCAGGCTATATTCCTGATGTGATAGACATAGACAAAGAACTAGAGTCTCTAAGGTTGTCCAAAGCTCCCCTGTCTGAGCTATCTTCAAATGTAACTGCTTTTGAAAACAATAATAATAACAACTGATAAGGTATAAGTCGTATCGCCTATATCAAAATAAACCTAAATGACAACTAACAGCAGATAGCAGCAAGTAGGGATCGAATCCACAGGGAAACGGAGTAGTTCTAAGCTAAAGTCGGCAGAAAAGGTCAATCTCCAGAGTGTGAAAAAGGTGTTTAGTATAAGCTATAACTAAGGCAGACAATAAAGCAGATAAATAAGATATAATAAGGGAGAGATTAGGGCATCGGGTTCATATATGACAATGATTCAGGAACGCAAGTTCATAAGACGGAAGAGATAAACTGTGCAACTTGACTAGGTTTGTAAAACGCTCTCTCGAGTCAATTTTAGCCTTAAGCAAATTTAGCGGGCTCTCGCAACTTACTAAATTCAACTCATCTAACTCGCGTAAGTCTAGTTTTAACTCGGCTTTCGATCTTAAATTAAAACATACTCGAGTTCAATTAAACTCAGATAAAACGGTGATCAGGCGAAATAATCCTAATTCAATTGATATAAAACGCGTAGAAAGAAATCAACTTGCACAATTTATTCAACCAATTTAATCTCAAAACATGTTCCTAAATCATATGTCACAAATCACCCTAAACCCTAATAAGGAGATTAGCTACTCATAATTAAAGGCAAGGCAAAACAATATAAAGAAGACATAGCAAAAGGATGAATAAAAGCAATTGAAATAAACCTGAAAACTTACGGAGTACCGACGGTTACAATTGAATCCAACTTGAAATAAAACTAAAACTAAGAGTTTTTTAAGGAGAGAAAATAAAACTAAGCAGTAAACTAAACTAGGAAAATAAAGCATAAGTTTTATTTACGACCTAAGAGGCCCTTATATAGTTTCCAAAATATTAAACTCGAATTAAATCAAAATCCATGAAAAAGGTCCTCATTGCAGTGGGCCGGCCTGGCTGGACCGGCCTGACCTCAGTTGTTGGGCCGGCTCTCTTCTCTTCTATGCCAAGCCCAAATCTCCTTTGGGCTATAATCCTTACTCGTAGGCCTTTGATAATTCGTGGCCTTCTTTATTCTTTTGGTCCTTGGCTCGTGTTCTCGAGCTCCTATTCGCGCTCGGGCTCGGTCTCTTAGTCTCAAATCTCGTAATGCTCCAATCGTCCCGGGTTTTGGCTCAAAACCACCAAAACCTGCAAAATGTAAATAAAACGCAGCAGTATCGAGAAGTATAACATTTAGCTTATAAAATCATAATAAATACGACTAAATGCAAGCTAAATGTGACTGAACCGGGGGCATAAAATGAATATAAATAGAGTGTATCAACAACGTTTCTGGTTACTGCTTGCCTTGTTTTCCTTTGAAATCTGCATTTTCTAATGCTTGCGATAACATTAAACAAAACAACATTGCATTATATAAATACATTGCAAACATCGTTTCAAAACCCGAGCAAAACCCCATTATCGAGGATACAACAATCGTCGATATAGGAACACCTGAAGAACCTCGAAAATTACAGCTAGGAGCTTCCTTAAGCATGGAAGAAAAAGCTACATACATCGAGCTACTCACAGAATTCAAAGACGTCTTCGCATAGTCCTACAAGGACATGCCCGGCATTGACCGCGAAATAGCCGAACACCGCATCCCACTCAAACCAGGTGCCAAGCCTGTTAAACAAAAACTCCGCCGTATTAAACCAGAATGGTCTCTCATGGTCAAGGAAGAGATCGAAAAGCAACTACAAGCAGGTTTTATCCAAGTCATCGAATACTCAGACTGGGTATCAAACATGGTCCCAGTCATGAAGAAAAATGGAAAGATACGAGTATGCGCAGACTTTCGGGACCTAAACAAGGCTTGCCCCAAAGACGATTTCCCACTGCCTCACATGGACATACTTGTGGACAACACTGCTGATCACGCGTTACTATCATTCATGGATGGATACGCAGGATACAACCAAATCAAAATGGCGACAGACGACATGTCTAAAACCACCTTTGTAACACCCTGGGGCACATACTGCTATACTGTCATGCCTTTCGGACTCATTAACGCAGGCGCCACCTATCAACGTACCGCCACTACCCTGATACACGACATGATGCATAAGGAAGTAGAGGTCTATGTCGATGATATGATTGTAAAATCAAAGCAAAGGGAGGATCACATTACCAACCTTCGTAAATTCTTCACCAGAATCAGGCAATACAAAATGCGACTAAACCCACAGAAATGCACTTTTGGGGTTACATCAGGCAAGTTATTGGGTCACATTGTAAGCCAACGTGGAATTGAGATTGACCCTGTCAAAATCAAGGCCATAATGGAGATGAAACCTCCAAACAACATTGACGAAATCAGGAGTTTCTTGGGACAAGTCCAATACATCTCTCGATTCATTAGCAAGCTCACGATGGTCTGCGAACCAATTTTCAAGAAGCTAAGAAAGGAAGAACACACAATATGGGACGACAACTGTCAACAAGCATTCGACAAAGTCAAAACCCTACTCACCAACCCACCTGTTCTGGTACCACCCCAGAGAGATCTACCTCTTTCGCTCTACCTGACGACTACACCAAACGCCATGGGCGCCATGCTCGCCCAGGAGGTTAACAACGAAGAAAGAGCAATCTACTACATTAGCAAGAAATTCCAAGATTATGAGACTCGCTACGAACCTGTGGAAAAGAGCTGTCTCGCTCTAGTCTGGGCCACCAAAAAGCTCAGGCATTACCTCCTCGCGCACACAACCAGGGTTTATTCCTTAATGGATCCACTCAAATACTTGTTTGAAAAGCCAGTATTAAACGGCCGTATGGCCAGATGGACACTACTGCTAGCCGAGTATAAACTCAAATACCTGCCTTTAAAAGTCATTAAGGGTAGAGTTGTTTCTGATTTTCTCGCAGAGAATGCTGTCATCGAACAACCTAAAGTTCACACAACGTCATTCCCTGACGATGGAATTTTCGCTATCGAACCGAAAGATCGCAACTCTACTTGATGGAGCCTCAAACTACATGACTACGGCGTAGGAATACTTCTAATATCTCCTAAGGGCGATCATACACCCATCTCAATCAAGCTCGACTTTAACGTCACCAACAATGCCGCAGAGTATGAAGCCTGCATTTACGGCTTGTAAGCAGCCATGGCCCTCAACATAAAGCACCTACGAGTGCATGGAGACTCCTTCCTCATCATAAATCAAGTGACAGGAGCATGGAAAATCATGAACGAAACCCTCGCAAAATACCAAGCAAAAATACAAACACTCCTGACAGAGTTCGACTGCATAGAATTCTATCACCTCCCAAGGGAAGAAAACCAATTTGCCGACGCACTGTCAAAGCTTTCATCCCTTCTCAACATGCCACCAAATGTTGACACACTACCCATTGTCGTCGAGAGACGTGGTGAGCCCGCATACATCCACACCATTGACATCGACGAAGCAGAACAAACAGAGCCATGGTACCAAGCCATACTTGACTACAAAACAAGCAATTCTTATCCTCCCGACACCGACAAACGCGGTAAAAGAGCCATTAGACTCCTTGCCTCCCAGTTCATACTAGAAATGGAATGATTACTCAAAAGACACCCCAAGGCGCTCTACTCATGTGTGTCGATTATAAGAAAGGGCAGGAAATCATTGCCCAAGTACACGATGGCGAATGTGGCCCACACATGAACGCAAGAGCCCTATGCAAGCAAATCTTACGACTAGGATGGTATTGGACGACTATGGAAGCAGACTGCATTCACTATGTCAAACACTGCCATAATTGTCAAATATTCAGTAACGTGCAACACGTACCTCCTTCACCACTATACAGCCTCACGTCTCCATGGCCCTTTTCAACTTGGGGCATTGACGTGATAGACAAAATCCATCCCATCAGAGCAGGAGGACACTGCTTCGTACTAGTAGCAATCGACTATTTCACAAAGTGGGTAGAAGCGGCATCTTTTCGCATCCTCGGCTCAAAAGAGGTTGCCAAATTCATACAAACAAACATCATATGCCGATACGGCATACCACACGAGTTTATAAGCGATCAAGGTTCACATTTTCAAGGCGAAGCAGAAGCCATACTCGCCAAATATAACATACAACATCACAGATCCTCCCCTTACCGACCCCAAACCAACGGAGCCGTGGAAGCAGCAAATAAAACTGTAGTCACCATCCTGGAGAAAATGATCGACAGTTGTCGGGACCGGCCCAACAAAATTCCATTTGCACTATGGGGGTATCGCACAACCATACGCACACCCACAGGCATGACGCCTTACTTTCTCACCTACGGCATGAAAGTCGTACAACTCGTAGAAGTCGAAATGAAATCCCTACGAATACTGATGGAAAGTAGCATCCCAGAAGCAGAATGGGCTCGCGAACGCTACGAGCAACTGATGCTCCTAGACGAACGCAGGCTAAATTCCTTATGCATTGTGCGAATGTACCAAGCACGACTACAAAGAGCATTCAACAAGCGAATTCGACCACGAAACATAAAAGTGGGAGATCTAGTGTTGAAATCAGTACGCGCGCCACTTCCTGTTGACCCGCGAGGAAAGTTCAAACCAAACTGGGCTGGACCTTACCTCGTCAAAGAAATCTACACAGGAGGAGCAGTCAAACTAACTGACCTGGACGGTCAGGAGTTCAATCGGGCCACCAATCTCGACCAGCTAAAGAAGTACTACCCTTGAAACACTTGCAATGTATTTATAACATGTAATTAAACACAATTTCACGGGCCGGCATGCCCCTAAACATGCACACGCATCACAAAAAGCAAAATACAACTCCGAACTACGCCGGCATGATTCCATTCATATGGATACGTAGGCAGCTTTTTCAAAAGCACAGCCGACATTCAACACAAAATAACATGCCCAAAACATCTCAGGTTAAGGGTATAATCAACAGAATTCAAAAAAGAGACACGAATCTTTAATTCTAAAGCGAAACAGGGCAAGTTTTATACAAAGAACTTTCGTTTTATTAGTAAAAGCAAAGCAGTACAATTTGGATTTTCCTAATCGGGAGCCTCACCAAACACTACAACCCCTACCAACATTACAAAACCCGGCATGACCTTCCGGCTTTAGGGAATTAAAAACAAAAAAAAAGAAAACAACAAGCATACAACCAGTAACTAGACAACATGTGGAACCCGGGATCGGACCCAACTCGGCGTCTTGCTTAAGGGCGGATTTTAAAGTTAAAAAAGATTAAGTTGGAAAAACCTTTAAGAACTGTTATGGAGTCGCCACCTAATTATCGCGGAAATTAGGAACCTGCTACCATGTTCTAAGTTAAAAACATGTCCTAGATTTTGGAGCACGCCGACACCCCTAGATCTAAGGCTTGTGAAACCAGATTGAATTCGGGGTGAGGGTACTTTAGAAAAAGAGTTAATTCAAATAATGATTTATGAAAATCTTTTAGAAAAGCCTATGTAAAAATAGCCTCTACTGACCTAGAACAATCCTTGTAAGATGATATTTGAGCTAATGTTATCGCTACGTACAAGTGCGATAAGGATGTAAAAGAATGCAGATGCAGATGCAAAAAGATTGATTAAAACCCTCAGTTTAGCATGTTTAACTTGTTAACGAATACGGTTCAGTTAAAGGTCGAATTCAATGTTTAAGTTGATTTAATGCAAAATAAGAAGGTGCAAGATGCATGCAAATAAAATAAAGTTCAATTGTCCATTGGTTTATTTTATAAGGTCGGTTGCTTATGCGACTTTGGCGTGTCATCGGATATGGAGTGTATCCGAAGTAATAAGAACACTTGGAAGGCAAGCGCGCTCGGGTGCCAAAGCCGGGGGGGGCGCTAGAGTGTAGACCCCTTTGTTAGTCCATAGAAAATAAGAAAAAGCTTTGATCCAAGTGGATCGGTACCTACCTTGTCCTGACGCTTCAGATCTGGGCAGAGCTTCGCTTCTCGAACTTGAAAGGAGGATGAATTCAACACGGGATGGTGTGTTGAACTCAAGGATTTGAGTGCTTGAGGCTTTTGTGGAAGAGGATTTGTGTGTTGTGAATTGTGTGTGAAATTGTGATCTGAAGTGAATGAATGATCTCGAGGTTGGGTATAGGGCTCTATATATACTAAAAACCTCGGAGAAAATAGGAAAGCAGGGAATAAAAACAAGCCGAGGAACCGCATAGGCTTATGCGGTTGCCAGGGCAAACCGCATAAGCTTATGCGGTTCTCTACCCAAACCGCATAGGCTTATGCGGTTTGAGGGTCTGGTTTTTGTGTAGTTTCCAAGTTTCGGTTGCATTGAATCTTTGAAAGATTTCGTGATAATCTCGAACGTGAAGCTCAAGAAAACCTCTAGGATATTTCTGAGATATTTTGTGATGCTTAGGGCTTTGGAGTGCGGGCCAAAGGCTGGGTTTGGGCTCGGTTTCGGGCCCGAGACCCGGAAAAATGAAAAGGGTGTATTTGCATAGTTTTTGTGAAATAAGGTAAGACGTGAAGTTGTATTTTGTGTAAGAGGGGGCTAAATAGCGGTTTTAGCTACCGGGCCTAAATTTAGGAATTTAGGAATGCTGAATCAGACCTTGTTAATGTAAAAGGACTAATTGTAGTGCAAATGCGAAGCTCATGCCAAATGAAGCGGGACAAGGACCTAGCTAGACTCCAAATGGACAAAATGAACGTTATTTAAATGCGATGTAAGGTGACCTAAATCATTTTAACATTTAAAACGACTCAAAATGAATTCGACATTAGTTAGAACCGTTTAAGTCAACGTTAAAGCATGCGTAATAAAAGTCCGTGATACATCACAGGGTTTTGTTTGGGAGGGTACGGATATGGGTATCCACAGAGCCCCCAGTTTGACTGAGCTCGGACTAGAGCGCTAGTCAAACTCCACGACCATATCCGGACCATTACAGTCTCGATATGATCAGCGGAACGAAGCATGTGTCCATGGGTGAGACGAGGACTTCGAACCGGGCTAAACGGGGCGGGACGTGCGCATTTTAAGGACGTGGCGGTCCGTGCATGTTATAAGGGCCTGCCGACCTGCTGAGTGCCTTCGTCGTGCTTGCTGTTGCTGATGTTGATGCCGTTGCTGATGTTGATGTCATTGTTGATGCTGATGCCGTTGCTGACGCTGATGCCGTTGTTGATGCTGATGCCGTTGTTGATGCTGATGCTGGGTCTCGCCGAGGAGCGCAGGTGCTTAGTGTTGTACTAGTCTACCGGGGAAGGGTGTATGGGTATGGTCTCGCCGAGGAGCGTAGGTGTAGTTGTAGTTGTTTGGTCTTTGGAAGAGTGATGGTGTTTCGTCTTGTAAGGGGTGCAGGTGTATGTTCGCCGGTGATTATGGTCCGAAGAAGGTGTACGTGCTCATGTATACTGCTCCATGTAATTGCAAATGTGTTGGTGCCTTGTAGCTGGTGTATGTGCTTGGCCTTGCTGTACGTGCTGACGTAGATGCTTGGTGTTTATGCTCCGAAGTTGAAGGATGACTCGTAGGTTAGTGATTTGCTGGGGAAGTCTAAGGAGATGTCTTGGACCTCGTGGGAAATGTCTGTGTAGATGTGTGGACTCCATGGGGAGGAAGTGATACTCCACAGGGACATGTAAGAGGGTGTGAGGGCTCGTGAAGAGTGTTCGTGTTTCTGCTTCTGTACCGTGTATTAAAGGCTTAATACACGCGTATGGCGGACTGTAGGTGACGCCTTAACCAAGGCATAGCGGGATGTGCGAGCGCATATGGCGGACTTTAGGTGACGCCTTAACCATGAAAGCTTGCATGCATGAAGAAAAATACTTAGGCTTGACGAGCCTGATATGGGGAGACAACGTGGAACAAAACACGCCTTAGAAATTGCCTTGTTGACTAGTGATTCTTCCGGGGAATCTCTTATCAATCGGCGACTTCAAACGTGAACTCATTCGCACATGTCGCGGCTTCAAATCCGGAATAATTCGAATTCTGCGATTGTCTTCTGAAATCTTCATTTTCGCCTGCTTTGACCATGAGACGTGGTATCTGGTGATTCGTTTGGATTCATGTGATACTTCATCTCTCTCGGACTTAGAATGCATGGTGCTTGGGATGCTTCTTGGACATGTTAGGGTGTTTGGACCTATGTTCGGGTGGTTTGTTATTTGATGCACACATGAAAGTGTTATGCTTCTAGCGTGCATGCTTGTGTTTATAGCGGTTTTGGAGGTGTCGCTAAACCGGAGGTGTGTGTGTTTATGGCAAGGGTGTCTTCAAAAATGCGAAAAGCGAAAAATTATCCCATTTTTCGTTGTAAAAGTTTGATTCTTGATAGGAAGCGTCAGCCCCCAGTTTGATTCTTGATAGGAAGCGTCAGCCCCCAGTTGTCTTGGTCATGGTGCCGGTGTATGTATAAGCCCCCAGTTTGATCGAGATATGAAATATAACGATGATCAAACTATGTAAAAGGCTATAGGTTGCATTAGGATAAAGGGTGTTTTCGGATTACCCCCTCGAGTTTGACTAAGTTTTGCATGAAAACTAAGTCAAAATGTAGTGCAGGGTGTGTATTAGGAGGAGGAGTTTTTGGATTACCCCCTCGAGTTTGACTAAGTTTTGAATGAAAACTGAGTCAAAGTGAAGAGTATGGTGTTTGGTATTGAAATTTCCCCCGTGGTTCGACTTAATTTGATTGAAATTAAGGTAAAAAGGAGAAAAATGTAGCGTGGGCGGGGCAGGCGATTCAGCTGTGTCAGGGTCGTGCTGAGGTGGCTCGGGTTCAGTAGACTTTGACGAGTACCATCGTCTTCACCCTTAGTTGTATTAGTATGCTTGTGTAATAAGGATTGTGTGAACCCTTGTTTACATGACTGTTTGTTGTAGCTTGGCTTGAACTTTGTAGTTGCTTTCGTCGTCTTTCACTTCCGTGCTGTGTTGTGCTTCCGTGGACCTGCGTAGTTAGTAGGCTTGGGTTTGAAAGTGAAATGATTCCCGATTGGGATGCTTGGATTAAAAAGCTTTTTGTTGAAAAATCGTTTTTGTAAAAGATTCATTTTAGTTGTCGAAATGAGCTTTAAAAATGAACGCTTGAAATGTCGGTTGTAAGGATTCATGCGAGATGAAAGGGGTGTTAGACGTTGTAGGTTCAAGCTAGAGTTGTGAAGACCGTGGAGGGTCACTTGAGTGCAAAGGTTGAAAAGCCCCCAGTTGTCGAGGATGAGAATTCGGTAGAATCTCAACACGGAGTGGGGTGTAGTGCTAGGTTCGGTTGTGCTTTGCGTAAGCTGCCTACGTATCCACGAATGTGGAATCAAACCGGCGTAGTTCGATAGTGCTTTCGCTCAAAATGTGTTAACTCGAGTGAGTTAAATTCGAAGAATGCTTTTACTCAAAATGTATTAACTCGAGTGCTGAGTTAAATTTTTGGAAAAGTTTAGACTTCGAAGATTCGAGATGCATTTCAAGGATTTGAGATGCATTTTCGAAAGGTACATTCTGTTTGCGAAAGGATGTGTTTGCGAAAGGTGAATTGCAAAGTGCTTTCGTATTAACTCGAGTATTGGGTTAATTTTGAAAGGTGATTAGCTAATTTGAGGGTGCATTGCCTCGTGTAAGTTTGAAAAAGCGTGTCGCTCCGTGGGAGCGTTTTGAAAACTGGAGAGTTTTGAAAGGAGCGGTTTAAATGTCGCTAAATTGTTTGATTGGAAGAGGATTGACTCGACGTGTGACTCGATGCTTAAAATGCCGAAAAGTTTGCAAAATAGAGACGAATCGTATGCGTGATTTGAGACTCGACGGTTGCATGGTTGCCATGTTCGGGAACACGTGCGTTGGTGGAGCCCCCAGTGGTGCTTGCTTGTCTGCGGTGGGATGTTGTTGTTCCTGCAAAATAGTGTTAGACCAAAAAGCAGAGTACTACTCCTAAGTCTATGACAACTTTGCCTTGACGAATTCGTTTTAGTCGCCTCGATAAAGAAATAGTTTGCCTTTGAGCTTTGTGAATTTTTGTGGACACATCCTTAGCATGGAAAGCTTTGGACGAGGAATATTTTGTGGATTTTTGTAAAAGGTTGGTTGAGCTCGGGAGAGCGGCCTACGTATCCGTGGTTACGGAATCAAACCTAGCGTAGTTCCGAAAGGGGTGTTTAAGGGCGTGCATGAGGTGTTTATGTGGAAAGGTGCGTGTTTAAGGATCCACTGGTCTGGGAGGTGGGTTTGTTTTTGTGGAAAGGTGCGTGCTTAGGGACCCGCCGGTCCAAGGGGTGTTTATGTGTTTGACCTTGATACATCGCATCCTAAGGATGGGTTCTCCTTAGTTGATCTAGGCTGGTTGACTGCTACTTCTTTCTTGTCTTCAATTTGGAATTTCAAGGACCTGGCCACTCGTTTCTGGGCTTCGGTACCTCTTGCCTTTGGGGTTTCGGCCCCTCGCTTATTGATTTCTAAGCTTGTTGACTTCTTAAACTTTTTGACTTCTTAAGCTTTTTGCTTAGTTGTTTTGCCCCTTGTTCTGGAGCTTTTGAGACTTTTGCTTTTTGGTGACTTTGGTTTTCTGACCTTTGTACCTTGTATTCCCGTTTGGTTTGAGAATATCCCACGCCCTATGTAGCTTGGGCTTGAGCTCGGACCTTGCTAAACTTTGCGGCTCGGTGGTCACTCGTGATCGTGTGTCTATCACGCGGGCTCCTCTGACAAGTTCGTTTGCTTATTAGGCACGCGATCGAGTACGCGGAGGACGATCCAGGAATACTCGTACTTTTGGTCGCGATCAAATTCATGACCACTGTGGAGCTCCAAATTAATGGATCCTCCTCCAAAAGCAGCGGAGTAGTAGACCACAAGCAGACTAGTGAACCTTAGATGTTTAGTCGTCGGAAGCTTTCTTGTCTTTGTGTCCTTGATTTAGTTGTTGACTTGGACCTTCGTACCCGGCCTAGATCTCCCTAGGATAGTTGTTCCTGGGATGCAATGTATGTTGGTGTAGAATTGTGTTTTTTATGGGAAAAGTGTGTAAAAAGGAAGCTGGGTTGTAGGCAAACTTATTCCTTTATCAATTTGTTAAAAATGTCGTACGTCGAAGACTCGATTGCCCTAGACTGACAGAGGTTGACTCAATGCTTAAAAACTCGACCCGTATTAAAAAGACACGAATTTCTTGAGGAGATCCGTGAGATCGTCGGTGGCGCCTTGATGGATTCTTCGCTGGGTGCTCGAGACGCACATGTCTCGGATGGGGTTGATGCTCGCGTCGGGACTTGGCTCATGCATACTTAGATTTGCCTTTGATTTTGCAAAAGTTTTGTTTTCGGCGAAAAGCAGGATGTTTTGTTGAGCAAAATGTGTTGTCACATTTTGGCTCGATGTAAAAGGCGTTTTGAAATCAAATCCGATAAGCTCGTGTTAGTGGCTTGTCGGTGAGAGTGTGAATCGATTCGGAGTTGCGATAGGCTATCCGAATCAAGGGTGTTTGAAAATGTGATGAAGACGGTTATACTCGTTTTCATACATTCGGTTTGAAAGAGGGTTAGATTAAAGCGACTATGAGCCACTTGGTCTAACCGTGAGGGATTTGCGGGATGATGCTAGTTCATTCCTAGGTTTTGTTGTCTTGTGGAAAGAGATGTTTGGATTAAAATGGCGGTAGGCCATTTTGAATCATGGATTTCGAAAATGTTTATTTTGCTAGATTTGTTTTCAAGAAAAGGTCCATTTTCGGGTTTGAAAATGTTTGGTAATAAATGGGTTACAATGAGTGTGGGTCATGTAGTTCATTTATGTTTTGGAATGTCATGAGAATAAAGTGATTATTCTCGGATGTTTTGAGGAGACTGTTTGTCTAGATCAAACCGTCCTGACTATGGGCCATTCGGTTTGAAAGAAGGATTTTTGAAAAAGGTTATTTCAAAAACGTGATGAGGATTTTGTGAAAGTAGTTTGTAAGAGGATTTGGGCCAAGATGGTTATGAATCATTTGGTCTGATGAAAAGTCCGCGAGATTGGGCTTGGCCATTCTCGGGTTTTGTTTGCTTGAAAAAGGCGATTTTTGCTGAAACGAGTCGACTTTGGGCCGTTTGGCCTAAAGAGAATGTTGTTATTTGCAGAAGTGAGGAGATTTTTGAAAAGAGCTCATTTCAAAAGCGGGTGTGTTTTGCTTGGTTTGTAAAAATAAGAAGATTTTGAAAAGAATTTATTTCAAAAATGAGAGTGTGTTGCTTGTTTCGTAAAAGTGAGGAGATTTTTGAAGAGAGCTTGTTTCAAAAATGAGAGTGTATTGCTTTAGGAGCAATGTTGTGCCTAAGAAGTCTTTGAGGCAAGAACGCGTGTGCGGATCTTGTCTCGACGTTGAAATGTGTTTGATTTGCATTCGTCGAGCCCATGTTAACGGTTCATCGTTAAGGGCTCGAGCCTAGATGCATGGAAAGGATTCGACTCGTGAACGGTTAGCTAGTCGAGTCGAGGATGTTGAGAATGGATTGGTTTGTGTGACGTGTATCTAGTTAGTCCTATTAGATTCAACGTTCATTTTAAGCGTTCATGATTAGCTCATTTCTTTGTTTAGGGAGACCTTTTAAGCTTGAAAAAGGAGGTTTTTGAAAAAGTTTAGCTAAAGGAAGCTTTTGAGGCGAGGATGCGTGCGCACATCTCGTCTCGATGTTAAAATATTTTGCTTTGCACCCGTCGAACTGATGTCGGTGACTTACCGAGGTGAGCTCGAGTCGGATGTGTAAAAGAGAAAGGATTCGGCTCGAGAGCGGTTAGCAAGTCGAACCGAGGATGTTAAATGTAGAGACTAGGCCGTATGACCTAGGGGATTGAAATCCACGAGCTCGGGTTTTAATCCTTGCTCGGGTTTTTGCTTGTTAGTGAAAAAGGGAAGTTTTGAAAAAGCTTGTTTCAAAAATTCGCGATAGTTTTGTTTGAAAAGGTGTTAGATGTTAGGTTCATTTATCTTTGAAACGTTTTAAGCGAGTTTTCGAAGATATGAATGCATATGCTCGTTTTGAAAAAGACCATGGAGTGCATGGCCTCGAACTTGTACGTATGACTCAAAGGGTGAAAGGGTCAGTCGGGTACACCTCCAACTACCTCGAGTACGCTTTGGCAGATACTTAACCCCTCTATTTCCTTACGCCGGAGCGATAGGTTTTCTAGAGGGAGCACTGGGGCGGTCGAGATAGTCGTTTACGGCAAGCCGTGGAGGGGAGAGAGGAAAGTTAGTCCTGCACGTGCTTTATCGAGTGGACAAGCCTGCGTGTTGGAACCACCTCTCAAGGGTGCAAAGGGTGCCTAGATTCCAAAAGGAATGGACTCTAAACGAATGTGCATAGCTCAAATATGTATACAAGGATTGTTCAAGGCTTTCAAGTTTCACCTCCTTATTTTTAAAAAGAAAAAGCTAGTTTTTGGTTTTAAAAATAAGATCTCCCCAGCGGAGTCGCCAAACTGTGGAACCCGGGATCGGACCCAACTCGGCGTCTTGCTTAAGGGCGGATTTTAAAGTTAAAAAAGATTAAGTTGGAAAAACCTTTAAGAATCAAGTATGGAGTCGCCACCTAATTATCGCGGAAATTAGGAACCTGCTACCATGTTCTAAGTTAAAAACATGTCCTAGATTTTGGAGCACGCCGACACCCCTAGATCTAAGGCTTGTGAAACCAGATTGAATTCGGGGTGAGGGTACTTTAGAAAAAGAGTTAATTCAAATAATGATTTATGAAAATCTTTTAGAAAAGCCTATGTAAAAATAGCCTCTACTGACCTAGAACAATCCTTGTAAGATGATATTTGAGCTAATGTTATCGCTACGTACAAGTGCGATAAGGATGTAAAAGAATGCAGATGCAGATGCAAAAAGATTGATTAAAACCCTCAGTTTAGCATGTTTAACTTGTTAACGAATACGGTTCAGTTAAAGGTCGAATTCATTGTTTAAGTTGATTTAATGCAAAATAAGAAGGTGCAAGATGCATGCAAATAAAATAAAGTTCAATTGTCCATTGGTTTATTTTATAAGGTCGGTTGCTTATGCGACTTTGGCGTGTCATCGGATATGGAGTGTATCCGAAGTAATAAGAACACTTGGAAGGCAAGCGCGCTCGGGTGCCAAAGCCGGGGGGGGCGCTAGAGTGTAGACCCCTTTGTTAGTCCATAGAAAATAAGAAAAAGCTTTGATCCAAGTGGATCGGTACCTACCTTGTCCTGACGCTTCAGATCTGGGCAGAGCTTCGCTTCTCGAACTTGAAAGGAGGATGAATTCAACACGGGATGGTGTGTTGAACTCAAGGATTTGAGTGCTTGAGGCTTTTGTGGAAGAGGATTTGTGTGTTGTGAATTGTGTGTGAAATTGTGATCTGAAGTGAATGAATGATCTCGAGGTTGGGTATAGGGCTCTATATATACTAAAAACCTCGGAGAAAATAGGAAAGCAGGGAATAAAAACAAGCCGAGGAACCGCATAGGCTTATGCGGTTGCCAGGGCAAACCGCATAAGCTTATGTGGTTCTCTACCCAAACCGCATAGGCTTATGCGGTTTGAGGGTCTGGTTTTTTGTGTAGTTTCCAAGTTTCGGTTGCATTGAATCTTTGAAAGATTTCGTGATAATCTCGAACGTGAAGCTCAAGAAAACCTCTAGGATATTTCTGAGATATTTTGTGATGCTTAGGGCTTTGGAGTGCGGGCCAAAGGCTGGGTTTGGGCTCGGTTTCGGGCCCGAGACCCGGAAAAATGAAAAGGGGTGTATTTGCATAGTTTTTGTGAAATAAGGTAAGACGTGAAGTTGTATTTTGTGTAAGAGGGGGCTAAATAGCGGTTTTAGCTACCGGGCCTAAATTTAGGAATTTAGGAATGCTGAATCAGACCTTGTTAATGTAAAAGGACTAATTGTAGTGCAAATGCGAAGCTCATGCCAAATGAAGCGGGACAAGGACCTAGCTAGACTCCAAATGGACAAAATGAACGTTATTTAAATGCGATGTAAGGTGACCTAAATCATTTTAACATTTAAAACGACTCAAAATGAATTCGACATTAGTTAGAACCGTTTAAGTCAACGTTAAAGCATGCGTAATAAAAGTCCGTGATACATCACAGGGTTTTGTTTGGGAGGGTACGGATATGGGTATCCACACAACAGCACAAGCAGACTTCAGTCTTCACGACTGAAAGGAAGACTCAACCCATATGCGGGCACGATCGCTACCATCCTGGCCCGGAGCGTTAACCATGATGAAACCAAGATGACTGAGCTCCGTCTCCATGGACGCTGCACTCCCAGAGCTCGAGCTCCCATGACTTTCGCGGCCAAAACGTACTGGATCAAAGGCCGACGTCGGCGGTGGCTCATTTTGCTCTATAGCACGAAGGCGGGCCCTCTAGCGAGTAGTTGTGGCCGTAGTCCACCGGATATACGACCTCGAAACCCTCACCGTGGCCGGTATCCCTGCCACCTGCCACCGGGGACGCAGAGCCCATCCTCGCGACCATGCATCAGTGATTTGGTTATTAAGTACGACCAAATCCTGGATCGTGGTATCCTGCCCTGGGATAAACTGGGCATAGCCCATTTGCCTTCTCACCCTCAGAGGGTGAATAAACACCCCAGTGTCAAAACCGCATAGCATGACCCCGGAAGGACCATCGCCAACTGCACTGCCCATCACGGAGGTAACTTCCCACCATGGCACAACCCAACGAATAGCCGACGCCCTCACAAAGGTGGAGAAGTAATCATGAGGACGGCCATTGGGACCCATCCACCTCAAGCCCCGACTGGTTACGCCTGCCGCCGTGTAGGATACGCCGTAAGGGATGGCTCCAAGTACGCTCAAACGCTCCATCAGCCAGACCTGCAAAATGAGGGGACAACCGCGATAGGCATGCGCTCTATTACACGCCCGATCATCTAGGCCTAAGATCGTCTCCGCCAGGATCAGTGCCGCAGGGTTGTAACCCATCTCCATTTGCTGCACAACGCAGACCAGACGCGCCTCGCCAAACCCCATCCCGTCCACTGAATCGGGGAACATGAAACAGTGCACAAGGCAAAGGGCCAGGGCTCTCCTGCGAGCAACAGCACCAATGTGCCCATTATCATAATCCATGAACCGCTGGCAAAGTCGGATGATATTCAAGCGCCCATCTAGGAACAAGTCCTCCGTCTCGGGCCTCGTCATCTTAAGAAAATTTTGCATGGTTCTCTGATAACCAAGCTCCTGACGAACACACACTGGAGTAACAGTGCGGGTCCAACCTCCGATGGCAGCAAATTCCTCGACCAAGGGACAAACTTCCCCGTCAGGGAAGCGAAATACATGGTAAGCCAGGTCCCAGTAATACAGACAGGCATCCAGGAACTCAGGCTCCATCCGAACCTGCCTTAAACCTAGGAAAATGCCCAGGCCACAGCCCCTGAGATTCCTTTTCGATTCCCGACAAAGATAGCACACCATACTCTCACAAGTCCTTCCAAATGCTCCATTACTCACAAAAAGGACAACACTCTGCGGGATATTATGAATACTATTACAATGCGAGTAATGAAATTGCAAAGTAAAACGTAGTATGATGTGTGATTGAGGGATGGAGGAACGAACTAACACGAGCATCCTTCTTATAGGCAACGTCTTCAAGAGGCAACGACACGAAGTACAATCGCTAGTAAACCAGCGATTAGCCAAAAAATCAAAACAAAAGCGAGAAAAACACAAAAAAATCGCGGAACATCGGCGATTTACACAAAAATCGCCAGATAACTGGCGATTTTCACATAAATCGCCTGTTTTCTGGCGATTTTGGTGAGAATCGTTGGTATACAGGCGATTTTCCATAGTTTTCTGACATTGATGCGACGATTGCGCACCGTCTTGCAGCCTACGAGTTGCAGAGGAACTTTTACAGCGTACGCACCGCTGTCTCTCATTTTTTACGGCGTATTGTCGATTACGTCTTCGCTACCCGGCTTTACGTCGTATTGTGTCATTTTATCGTCGATTTTCGACTATTATTTTGCACATACATTTCACAAAATTCAAATCGTCGCATTTCGTAACCTTACGTTAAAGCACGACGTTCTTAATTCACATTTTTTACGAACGTCAAAAACACCTTTTACGGTCTCACAAAATTTAATCGTCACATTTCGTAAGCTTGCGTTAACGCACGACGTTCTTAATTCGCATTTTTACAAACGTCAAAACACCTTCTACGGTCTCACAAAATTTAATCGTCTCATTTTCACGAACTTATATTAAAGCATGACGTGCTTAAATTCACATTTTTACGAACGTCAAAAAGCGTCTTTTACGGACTCAAAATATTTTTCTCAAAACGGCATACTTTGTACAAATATTTTACGCATGCATACTTTTATTACGAATAAGAAAATCTCAATCGAGATTTGTATTCTTTTTACGACTAACAGTCTAATGCAGGAACGCAAAATGAGCAAGTCACGGGGGCTTCAAACACAAGCAACGACACAAACGGTCATACTACAACACGAGGCAAGATAGCCAACAAGGCTCATGGCACCTCACACATGATCATCAATCGCAAAAGCTACGCCAACAGGGCGCATACCATAGTCAACAGATACACCTGCTACATAATCAAGGCACGCGTACGAGGTCACGTTGCCAACTCGTGTCAAGCCATGGACATGAATCAACGCCATATGACCCCTACAACTACAACCGTACAAAATATCCAAGGTACGCACAAGAAGTCGCAAAGCCTACTCGCGTCAAGCCGCGGTCACAAAATTAACCTGATACGAGATCCTACATATCCACGTACGTTCAAATACGACCACAAAATAAAACAAGTCCATAAAATAAGCCAATGTCCTAGCATACATCCCAAATCAATTAGCTTGGTCTCGACGACTGAGCTCCGCACGCAACGAATCTACCTGAGCACGATAATCGGCCAACTCTTGCTCACGCCGGACCTCGAACTCCGCCTGCAGACGAGCCTCCGCAGCCCGAACCCGCCCTAACTCTATCTGACTCTGCGCAAGTGCACCCTGCAAGTCGGTCTCATACTTCTCAGCCTTGCAAAGCGCGACCGCTTTATCATTCAACGCCACTCGCCAACGGTTGGCCATTCTCCATAAATTCTTGTGGACATCAAGAGTCACCTGCAAACAAATACGGCCTTCATATACTCAAACTGGGGGCTATAATCACAAGCAGCTTCAACAAAGTTTGATTAGCGATTTTAGGACAAAATCTAACTCAAACTGGGGGCTATAATCAAAAGCAGCTTAAACAAAGTTTGATTAGCGATTTTAGGACAAAATCTAACTCAAACTGGGGGCAATAATCAAAAGCAGCTTTAACAAAGTTTGATTAGCGATTTTAGGACAAAATCTAACTCAAACTGGGGGCTATAATCAAAAGCAGCTTCAACAAAGTTTGATTAGTGATTTTAGGACAAAATCTAACTCAAACTGGGGGCTATAATCAAAAGCAGCTTCATTCGAGTTTGATTAGCAATTTTAGGACAAAATCTAACTCAAATTGGGGGCTATAATCAAACGACGCTCCAGCAGAGTTTGACTAACGATTTTACCTCAAAATCTAACTCAAACTGGGGGCTATATACTACATAACACGCAAGCATAGAAGACAAGTCATACCTGCTTCACCCGAGGGCTCCAACCATCCATACCAGCATCAGCCACCGCAGATAAGCACTGCGGCAGTACGACCGAATGCCGACAGCCACCATCATGCTCAAAATCCAAACCCTCATAGAACGGAGGAGGCTGGACCTCAAGGTCAGGGTCACGTGGCTACAAGATACAAAAATCACGGTCAATTTTTGCTTTTTGAACAAGCAAATATATACGAAACAAATGCAAAAACAAAAATACACCTCAATCACGGCAGGCGCCAAAGCAAGGCGCGCCCACGACGTATAGTCCTCATCTAGCCTCAACAGGGACTCCGACTCACCCTCGTGATATACGTCGCGACGAATATCAGCATCGAGCGTCTGTACGAAGAGGACCTTAGGAGGGGCCACAGGCACAACAAACTCGCCCCTAGCCGTCTGTGCTGACAAACGCTCGCCTAAAAACCAGTACGAGTCATACTGAGTCGCAATGTACAACCTCTGTGTATCGCGTAGAGCAAAGCGAGTCGCAATCGATGCAGGGACATTCTCGTATTTTGCCCAAGGGTTACGAACAAACTACAAAAACAAGAAATGAATCAAGATTCGCAAACGCAAGCAAAGCATGAACACAAAGCATAAGAAGAATACAGACTCCTTTTACCTTATCAACGGTCATCTCGTTGAACCGCACTCGAGCAGCATCATAAGTCAGGCGAATACCCTTCCTATTTGCCGTCGCATAAGCATGAAAAGCAGGGTACTTCGCCTTCACGGCAAATTTGTCAGGAAGCAGCGACGGGAAATGAGCATAACACCAAGACTGCGGAAACACAGAAAATACGTCACCAAAGGAGGAAATAACAAGCGGCAAAGCAATAAGACACCACAAAAAGGAGAGAGCAAAGCAATCATACCTCCATCAGCAGGCCAGGGCCAACCAAGGACGGTTGGGACCCATCATCGACCTGATCAGGACGAATCAAGGCCCCTACAAAATCTAATCAAGAGACCCATGGCAGGAGTCACCCAGTCAAAGTCACCCAACCTAGACAAGTTCCTCAACGCCATTAAAACAGCAGTCGACGCCCGCTCGCCTTTATCCCCAAAATGAGTTGCCGACAGAAACCACCATAGCCACAGCCGAGCATTCTGCTCGTGACTCACCTCACTCACTTGCTTCTTCCCATGGCCTTTGAAGTAATCATCAATCCATGACGTCCGAGGCTGAAATGTGTTCCGCTCGTCCCTCGCGCATCTAATACCGCCTCCAATCAAACGAACAACTGTTGCACTAGAGATAGCAGGACGCGCTTTGTCCCACGCAATCACCTCCTCTCCGTGAGGAAGCCCCGAAACAATCGCAAGAGACGAGAAAGTAATGCCAACCTCGTATCCAGGCATATGGAAGGTATTAGTGGTATCCCAAAATCTGTCTAGCAACGCTCGAAGCACAGAAAGATGAGAATTCACATTCTTCTTACGCGCCTCCCTTCACTTCGTCACCAACGGACCAAAAGCCGTGCCGAGGATTATCTTCTGCGATTCAGGGGACAACTTCTGGTTAAAAGCATCCATGACAGTGCGGAAACCAGGGAAGGTCCTCATAATACCCAACTTGAAGCCAACTTTCACCCGAGTAGACAGATGCTCCAACGGGTTCCAAACTAAGCTCACACCGTCCCAATCCTTGGCAACATTTGCCCACAATCTCGGCCCATGGGGAAATGATGGCCTCAAGCCTAGCTCATCAACTACGCCCATAAACATATCTTGCGCAAAGACGCCCAACATCAGCACCATCAACGCCACCTCCAACATCACCTGCAACCTCACCTCCGACTGCAGCCTCAGCCGCGTCATCCGCAACCTGCTCATCATCCTCCTGCTCCTCCTCGGGCTCAGGAACATCCTCAAAAGCATTCTCAAGTCAACGGGGAGGACCTCGTCTTGGCTTATCAACAACAGGATCATCTCCAGACTCGTCAGAACTCACCTCACCAGAAATGCCAGCACTACTATCCTCACCTCGCTCACAACTACCACTAGCCTCTGCTGCGCGACGACCACGCGTCCAAACACTACCCTCAGCACTACTAGCAACCTCAGCTACTTTACGCTTCCTACTAGGCCTGTCATTCTTACGTCCACCCCCACGACCTCTACCTCGGCCTTTCCCGACTGACACCGGTGGCTCAAGAACCCCACTTCCACGCCCAACACCTGGCAAAGGTGCAGAACCGACTCCACGCTCGCCAACAGAAGGCCTACGTCGCTCAGCCAAAGACCCACGCCACCAACAAGGCGTGAGGTAACTCCACAAAGAAGCCTCGGCCACCCAGCCGCCTCCACTCAGACGCCTACATCGCCAATGTAAGGCCTGTCGGCCCACGGTGGTACTATGATCACCGGCGAAGGCATAGGAGACTCGAACAGCCTCCTCAGACTTCGCCGTTCCTGGCGTCAAAGCGGAGGAGTCTTGAACAAATCGGCCGAGACGGACCTTGAGAACTTCGCTAAGTGATGGCGCTTGACTCGGAAATGGGGTACAGCTCGCTCCCTGCGAGCAAAATCAATACCGCCGATGACATCCTTGATAGCACTAGTCGTAGGTATCACGATCTCAGGGTCACCTACGCAAATTCAAGAAACGCTCTTAAGCAACGCAGCAATATGATAAGACAAAGTACAATTCAGTCAGAGCAAGTTCATGACCAACAGAAGAACGCACATATACAAAGACAGCAGCAAAACAAGCTTCAGGCCTGTCTTTGACAGACAAGGCTAAAAAAGAGCAGAAATATAAATGCATATTTCATCACACAGAGGCGATATCTACACCATACACATTTAATCCAAGGGACAAGGATGCACAAAGACAGAGAAAAATCAAGCAGAATAGCGAAAAGCAAAACTTCAAACCTATCTTTGACAGAAAAGGTTAAAACGAAGCAGAGACTCGAAAAAGCATATTTTGTGACGAATATACAATATACACGACATACACAGCAAACCTGAAGAGCAACGGTATGCAAAAGCAAAGAAGAAGCAAATGAAACAGCAAAAAGGCAAGCTTTAGGTCTATTCTTGGCAGACAAGGCCAAAACAACGCAGGAGTACAGAAATGCATATATTATGACACGTATGCGATATATACGTCATACACAACCAATACAAAGAGCTAGAAAGTACAAAAGATGACAAAAGCCAAGCAAAGCAACAGAAAATACGCTTTAAGCTTATTTTTTACAGATAAGGCTAAAAAGGCACAGAAACACGGAAATACCCAGTTCATGACATATATACAACATACAAGTCATAACGAACACCCACAAAAGGTTTCATACAAAAATCATGCCCCGAACACCTCGACTGAATAGCTTTTGTAAAACGCACGCAAGCTAAAAAAACGGCGTTTTCATGGCCTTTTCTTGACCAAGGAAGCCTTAAACTCCCACGAACCAACACTTTAGCCAACCTAAACAGCCTACATGGCAATACATCCAAAACCCGAAGCACGGGAAGCAAGAAAAACGGATTCAAGAAGCCTAGCTCAACTACGCAAAAACACTCCGAAACACCTCCAAATGACGCATGCTCAGCAAAACTAAGCAAGACATACACCATACAAGTCATCACGACCCAAGACGAAAATTTTCGACAAGTTTCGGAACCGAAAATTTCGACCCAAGAACCATCTCCCACACAAAAACACACGAAAATTACGGATTTTCAAACCGTTTTTCACATACGAGTCACCCAAAGCCTCATCACTAGCATACAACGACGTTTCAAAAACAACAAAGCCACTCAGGATCGTCTCACACGACAAAAGCAGAGCACAACCACCAAGAACACCCCCCCTTTACACGGTTTTTCACCCAAAAAACCCGCTTTTCACGCCTATTTCAACGAAACAAATTCACCCATGCATTACACTACTAATGGGTAACCTACATTGAAGCTTTGAGCATGTTTCGGGACAAAAACGCAAAATGACCAAAATGCCCTTGACCATATACACGAAAATCAGCCCCACAAGTCGGGTTTTTCACATGCAATCATCAACAATAGCTAGACAAGCCTCATAGTAATCTCAAACATCGATTTCAAGTGACAATAATGGCCAAATTCGAATCATGCAAAACGAATCGACATAAACCCTAAAAAAACGAATTTTCAGTTAAAACCGACTCAAACCGACTTCAAAACATGAAATAGCAACTTGATTGAGTGCAACCTTGGTCCATTGCGAATCGTAGGAGGCGGAATCACGAATTTTGGTTGAAAAATCACCGAGGACGAGTTTTTCGATTAGGGTATGCTTAGGTTTTTGTTTTCGGCTGTTTTGCAATACTCTCCCCTCACCCGTGTTTTTGAAACAAAAATTACACACACACATTAAATCGCCATGGCGATTTTCATTTTAGGCACGGGTTTATATTTAGTTTGGGCAGGTTGTTACGGTCCATTACGCTACTAATCCACTCTTTTATGCGCTACTATGATGAAAACACGATAATACACATGTTCGTTGCAAGTCGAGAGCCCAATTTCACAAAATAATAACACATATACACTCTTTACGAGTTACAAATCAAAATACGTATACTCTTCACGAGTCAAATACGTATATTTTTCAAAAAACAAATACACTCTTTACGAGTCAAAAACCAAAATACGTATACTCCTCACGAGTTAAATACGTATATTTTTCAAAACAAATACACTCTTTACGAGTTACAAATCAAAATACGTATACTCCTCACGAGTTAAATACGTATATTTTTCAAAAAACAAATACACTCTTTACGAGTTGCAAATCAAAATACGTATACTCCTCACGAGTTCAATATGTATAATTTTCAAGCACAGACACTCTTTACGAGTTAGAAATCAAAAATACGTATACTCTTCACGAGTCAAATACGTATATTTTTCAAAAAACAAATACACTCTTTACGAGTCAAAAATCAAAAATACGTATACTCTTCACGAATCAAATACGTATATTTTTCAAAAAACAAATACACTCTTTACGAGTCAAAAACCAAAATACATATACTCCTCACGACTTCAATACGTATAATTTTCAAGCACAGACACTCTTTACGAGTCAGAAATCAAAAATACGTATACTCTTCACGAGTCAAATACGTATATTTTTCAAAAAAAAAAAAAACAAATACACTCTTTACGAGTCAAAAACCAAGATACGTATACTCCTCACGAGTTAAATACGTATATTTCTCAAAACAAATACACTCTTTACGAGTTGCAAATCAAAATACGTATACTCCTCACGAGTTAAATACGTATATTTTTTTTCAAAACACATACACTCTTTACGAGTTACAAATCAAAATACGTATGCTCCTCACAAGTTAAATACGTATATTTTTTCAAAACACATACACTCTTTACGAGTTACAAATCAAAATACGTATACTCCTCACGAGTTAAATACGTATATTTTTCAAAAACAAATACACTCTCTACGAGTCACAAATCAAAGTACGTATACTCCTCACGAGTTCAATACGTATAATTTTCAAGCACAGACACTCTTTACGAGTCAAAAATCAAAAATACGTATACTCCTCACGAGTCAAATACGTATATTTTTCAAATGCATACACTTTTTACAAAAATAAAATACGCATTTCTTATTCAAATCAAGAGCACAGGGACGCAGATTTCTTCGCATATCAAGAATGCAAACACCTATGCCCTCTGCGAAAAAGGAAGTCAAAACACAGATACACAAGCAAGCATGCAACAAGCACACAGCAGACGCAGGAGACGACCTTGCTACATCCAAGCAACAGCAGGCTGGCAAGCCCTTAAACATGCAGGACCGTCATGTCCTTAAACATGCCGTCCCTCCCCGCATTCTCGACACTAAGTCCTCGTCTCTCCCCGAGACACATACTTAGCGTCGCCAGGTAGTGTCGAGACTGTAATGGTCCGGATACTATCTTCTAAGTTTGACTAGCGTTTTAGTCCAAGTTCAGCCAAACTGGGGGCTCTGTAGATACCCGTATCCGTACCCCCCCAAAAACAAACCCGATGACGAAAAGGACTTTCATGCATGTTTTAAAAGGAGACGAAACGGTACATAAGTGTCTAAAACATTTTAGTCATTTTTAACGTATTAAATTTGAATTTGCATACTTCGTAAAAATGAATATCAATTTAGTCATTTTAATCGTAAGTCGACACAATACGCACAAGCACGACACAAAGACGCCTCACAAAAATGGCCCAAGAACACAAAAACGACCCAAACACACAAGAACGGCCCAAAACACGCAAAAGGCCCAAACACACAAAGCGGATCAAAACGCATTCCAAGTCACATTCTTACAAAACAAAATCCCACAAGGTTGTAAAATAATGCATTACAATATTATTTTACTTCGAGCCAAGATCGAAAAACACGACGAAAAACCGAAACATGAAACACGAAACACGAAAATCGAACTAAAAATCAAGTTGATTGATCAACTTGTATCAATCATACGCACCAAAGGCCTCAAAAGTCAGCCAAATTGCCCAACAAAGCCTTACACACCTACGTTGACAAATACGGCGCTACAATGTGTCAGAAACAGGCCAAAAAATGCCTGTATACTGGCGATTTTTTGGAAAATCGCCAGTACATAGGCGATTTTCCTGGCCTGTTCTGGCACACTGGCGATTCTTTGATTAATCGTTGGTTCACTGGCGATTTTCTGAGCAACTAGGCATAAAACACGAAGCATTTGCTATAAATAGCAGCCCTTATTCGATCATTCAAATCATCAATTCTTCATTCTAACAACAATTACAATAACGAACATTCAACAACAACAACTTACTTATAATCAATTCAATTCAATATAATACTAATACACATATATAAAGCCTCTCGCACTTATAAATTTCCACTCTAAAAACCGTCTTTGCATTTCAAGGTAAATAAATTTTACCTTCCGATTGGACGTTCGAGACTTACAAGGTTACCTTAACCCACCCCGATATTGGCATTAACGAACCCGTATTCGCAATACGATTGTAGTAATTCGGATCGAAAGATCCGTCTAAACCTCGCCAATATCGCATAAACAAACGACTCAAAATCACTAAATTAAACACCACTTTTACATTATGCAAATTCTCGATTCATGCATTAAATTACGACTAAAACACGGATTCGACATTTAACTGTACCGTTTTAACTAGTCTCTTAAACATGCAAAACCAAGGGTTTTTACAAAATCTTAGAATTGAACACAAGTCGGAGAATAACGTTTAGTTATTAATTCAAATACAATGAATTAGTAATTTTACGTATATTTCCTATAGTAAATCGTCATAGCTTTGACGGCTTACATTTATTTTACATATTTATCGAGTCATATATTTGACTTTGTACGTAGCGTCCTATTAGCCCAAATATCGAAATTAAAGCATTTGTTTTCAAACTAGTAAAGACTACTTTTACGTAGGCTTTTTTATTACAGTTTTCATAATACATTTTGTCAAAACTTTCGAAAAGTAGCCTCACTCTGAATCCTCTCTGGTTTCACAATAACCTCAGACGGATAGGTATCGACGCACCTTGAAATCTGAGACACCCGTGTCTTATATTTTAAGACGCGTTGAATAGGTTCCAAATTCCTTTAATATTTGGTGGCGACTCCAAAATACATTTCAAAAGGATTTTTATATTTCTTTTTGTCACAATTACATGCAATGACATTCCCCCATTAAGCAAATGAACGCTCGAGCAAGCCAAGCAACTAAAAAGGCGAAGCTCTCGCGAGCGAGCTTCTTGCAAAAATTCATCTTTTCCCCGCGCCGTGCATTCCGCCCCATGACACATTTCTCGAGGGCGGGCGCGAGCGGGGCGTCGAGAAGGGATCACCCCCAAGTCCGGTATCCTCACAAGTATAATATTAGGGCACAACCAAACAACCAAAGCATGCAACTTTATTATCATACAACCATACAAAACATCCTAGACAACATCTAGGGCCTCATACATGTCAAAATATCACTAGGGCTACACCTAGTTACCTTATCAATGCTCCAAGATGATCAAACCTCCTCCTCCTCAATCAAAATGGTGTCCTTCTCGGTTAGGTCTCCTTCTCCTTCGATCAATCATCACATAAAACACATACAATTCATAGGATCATAAGCATACAATCATAAACACATAAAATAATATAAAGACTATGCAAACCTAACCTAAAGTGAAAGAGAACGAAAGGATTACCGAAGGATTAGCAAGGAATGAATGAAAGGATGATTAGGGTTGAATAGGAGAAGAATTGAATGAATTTATGAGATGTTTTAATGAGAATTGATGAGTGTTTTGATGAGGGTTAAGGAGAGAGAAGAGAGAATTAGGGCTTGATGATGATGATTAAATGAGTATTATAATGAATTAGGGCGGAAAGAAAGGATTAAAAAGGATTAAATTCGAATAAAACTCAAATACGGAAGTCGAGCAAACCAACCGCGTGAAGCACTGTGGCCCGCGGTCTGCTCGCGGCCTGCTCGCGCCCCGCTCGCAGTTTCTATCTGAAAGTTTGGCAGTTGCGACGGCATCGAAAAAATATGCTGTTTAGCCTTTTGAATCACCTGATTCGGAGTCCGTATGAGGAAATGACATTGTTTTTATGTTTTGACTACGGTTTCGCTTATTCCACGAGCCAAAAATAACAAAATCAAGACAAATGAAATACGAATTTAAAGAAATGAATTATTTATATAGAAGGGAAAAAGTCGGGGTGTTACATTAAGTGTAGGCTATGCTATTCATAGAAGACCTTAACTATGAATAAAGCGACTATTTCCTAGAGACAGACCGAAAAGAGTTGACATATTCAATTATCTTGTACGGCTTAGGCAGTGCGACTTAAGGCCCAAAGGCATGGACAGGATGACAAAGCAATAAGGCCGTCGGCTTGATGACCATACTATTCGGGATAATAATCGCAATAAGGCCGAGATAGTGGTATCCGTACAAGACTATCTTAACCCCACTTCACTCACGATTGACGTTTTCATAATAGACGCCCAAGCTTTTGACCTTTTCTTTAACTTACTTACGATTTATTATTTTAGTTGATATTTTAATCACATGTTACTAGACTCTCCTAGTCGTGTAGTCAAACATTTAAATGTGTATTCGGTTTCATATGATCATATAACATGTTCGTTTATTATTTGAAGTATTGTTGATTATTAACGTTTTAAAGCTTCTAAAGTTGATACGTTTATTAATATGTCCAATTTTCGATTTAAGTGTTTTTGGAAACACGTAAGTTATTTAAGTTATTCATTTTTAGTTTTCTATACGTAGGTAAATTTTCAATTATTTACAAGAGTTCAAATTTTGAAATTTGAAGTATCTTTGAAATTTGAAGTATCTTTGGAAACTTTAAAGTATACTTAGGTAAATTTTCAATTATTTTTAATTTCGTAAATTTTTCACTATTCACGTCTCGAGATTTTAAAAGATAACTTGTTCAACAAGTTACCTCTAATTCTCCTTATAATTAGTTCTTAAACTTTTGGGACGTTAATAACTTGTGTAACAAGTTTCGTCCCGTGTTAATATTCCTGACGGTTACAATTCATGACGGTTACTATACATAGTGGTTACTATTCGTAGCGGTTATTATTCAAAGCGATTACTTTTCAAAGCGGTTACTAATCATGTCGGTTACTATTTAAATTAGTTATTATTCATCAGTCCCTATTCATATCAGTTACTATTCAACGGTCATTATTCATATCAGTTACTATTCATCGGTCATTATTCATATCAGTTACTATTCATCGCTCACTATTCATATAAGTTACTATTTATCGGTCACTATTCATATCAGTCACTATTTATCTTTAGACTTTACAACTAAGTTAATTTCAAATTTCAAAGTCGTTAAGTTCGGTTTATAAAAAGTGATATACGATATTTATTTAAAAGTGATACTCGGTTTAATTTAGTCATCTATTTAAAACTATGATGGTTTCCATTTTAGTGACAGTGTCGTGGTTTGTTCATTTAGTCCGTATAGTCCAAGTTTTAACAGTCCAATATTTATGCAACGGTAGTAACACGCGATTTCATTCATTTTTATATCGGTTACAATATTTTTATCGATTTCGTCAATTCCTTTTATTATCGATCCGTTTTACAATTAAATTTAATCTTATTAACTATTCAAATTTAGTGACTTAGTGAAAAAATCATTTTGACCAAAATATGTCTATTTTACTGAGTAATGTCGTGTGATATTTATATATGTTATAATTCATTTATTTCTTTTAACTTTTATTTCTAATTCGTTACTTAACTAATTAAATTATTTTAGCGATAAACTAAAAAGTGATAAAAACATTTTTAACCCTAAACTAACCCTAAATGTCGTGGCCTCTTAAGGTTATGGTTAAATTTTCGTTTTTCAATTTTTATCGGTTTTTAGCTTAAAGTTTTATATTCTAATTATTCTAATTATACTAAAATGACTTAAACTAAAATTTAATTTTCATTAAGGATTTTATTATAATTATGAATAGTGTTTTAGCACACTTTAAATTTCTAACTTTTTCAAATGATTTAGTCTATTTAATTCATGTTATTAGTAATATAACTATTTAATAGTGAATTAAAACAATAAATAACATCAAATATAAAAAAAATTATAAATCAAAGTAAGCTAAACTCAATAATACATGAAGAACACAATATGAACACACAAGAACAACATAAACACTAAAACACAACCCAAGAACACAAATGAACATTTTAAACTTAATAATTTAATTTCCTACTTTAATTTCACAAACATAATAACAAGCATATTAAGCATGATTTTACATAACATATCATTTACAAAAATTAAAAATAAAAATTGATAAAATATAAATAATAGGCAAGCCGTGGCATATAATACACATACACAATAATTTTATTTTCAATTTTTTTCACTTTAAACTCATTGTTAATATATACACATATTTTTATATAAACTTATAAAGTATTTAAAACTCATAAAAACATAACTAAATATATAAACAATCAATTTAAAGTGCATAATAAAAATGATATACAACATGCTTCATAATAACTACAACAAATATACTTATGAAATTATTAGCTATTATCATTTTATTATACTTCACATAAACACACAAACACAAAAACAATCATACTTATTATAAGAACATATTTATTATTTACACAAAAATATAAGCCTAATAAAATAACGCAAAATTAAGTTTGTGCGGGGGGCACCTTAAATTAGATGGTTATCGTCGGGGGATCTGATATCTGTTATTTTTATATGTTTTTACCCCCGTCCCGAGCTGCTTTTTATTGTCAAAATGCGCCCTTTAGGGCCATTTTGTTCTCACATTTCGCTCGAGTAGCGATTTTGGTGTTTTTCCGTGGTTTGCAGGAATTTATAACATTTCCGTGCATTTGAGCTGAAAGAGTGGAATTTATGACGGGAAACCAAAAGTCGAGGCGAAGATGAGCTCGGGATTGAAGTGAAGCGTGGCTTGGGCGAGAACCAGAAGTCAAGGCCCAAGTGAAACCAAAAGTCAAGGCCCAAAGTCAAGTCCAGGCCATTTCGAACAGCCGGCCGGTCAAACTTGACCGGCGGCCGGTCGGCCGGCTAGCGGCTTTTATTGACTTTTCACGGAGATTTTTAGCCCCAAAATTTGGGCTACGTATTCGGTGGCCGACCGCCAGCCGGCCTTGGAGTTTTATTTGACGGGTTTAATTTGTATTTTAATTATTTTTATTAGTTTTAGAAATACTATATATTAGGAACTCATAAGTTAGGTTAAATCATCTTTTACTTTACTGCTTTCTAGAACTTATTCTCTCTAGAAAAACTTCAAGCCTCCATTGATATCATCTTCGAACTTTGTAACCGTCAGTACTCAGGATTAATTTCAAGTTTATTTCCAATCGGTAATTTCATGTTTATTGTTCTTAATCTCCTTTGTTTAATGTTTAACTTGTCTCTTAATCTAGATATGAGTAGCTAATCCCCCAACTAGGGTTGAGGGGGAATTATGCCTTTAATCCGGTGTTTTAGTTAAACTGTTGCAATTGATTCGTTCTTGCTTGTGCGATTTCTTCCTGCGCGTTAAATTATCAATTGAATTTAGGGACGCCTTGATTTAATTGAACTTAGGGTAATATTGATTTAAGATCGAAAGCCTAATCAGTATTAGACCACCACGCGTAATTGATGAGATGATTTAGTAAGTCGCGAGAGCCCTCTAAATTAACTTAAGGCAACATTGATTCGAGAGAACGTGTTTTGCCCTAATCGCCTTCCATAATCTGATTGATTGCTATCTAGTTGAAGGTTATATTATCCGGATTATTGTCATAAGGAACCCGAGACCCTAGCCTTTTACCTATCGTTTAATCCCTCTTTTCATTCTTGCTAGTAGTTTTATAGTTTTCCACCCAAAGATTTTCACCTTAGATGTAACCTAGCAACTAAGTGCCTTGCGAATATACGTTTCTCTGTGGTTCGACCCCTTCTTACCGCTAGCTATCGTTAGTAGTCCGTAGGGTTTATTTTTGATAATCGGTGATACGACTTAGTCGTGTCAGGATCTAAAATAAATATTAGAACCGAAAATTTCTTCACCCAAAAACCCTTGTTCTCCTTGAAATAACCCAAAGAAAGTTAGCTCCAAATACCCACTAAAGCACTAAGAATACTTAGGAATTATTAGAATAATATTATGATTTTTATTTGGTTTGTTTTTGGAAGAAAATGGAAGAAAAATAATTGAGAGAAAAGGGAGTAATAGCCACGACCAAAATGAAGAGGAATGGTGATGATTTTGCTCTTTAAAACTTGTTAATTAAGTTACAAAAATAATGTCGTAAATTTAGGTTTTAATTAAATAAAGTTTAATTAAAAGAAATTAAAAGAAAATCATCATCTTTGAAAATAATGACCATATTACTATTTAGTTAAGACTTTGTTGTCCCCCCGATATTTGAATGCTCATTCTCGATTTGCGTGTTACGAAAAAGTTCGGGTAATAAAGACGGTAATTGTTAAAGTTCGCGGTTTTGGCGATTTTCGGAAAAATATTCATTTTACAATTTTAAGATAAAATATTTTATTTATTACTTTAGAAAATATTTAAAGGTGAAGGAAAGTCGATAAACTTTTCAAAACGAAAGTTTTAGCTAAAAGCGATTTTAAATGATCGTAAGATGTAATTAAAGTTTTAATAGTATAGAAATTGAATTATACTATTTAATTTTCTTTTATTTTAGATATGAATTTTAAAAATGATTTTATGAAATATTCATAAGTATAAAGGTCGAGGTATTTTAATATAATTTTATTATATAAGAAATATGATAATGATTTATAAAAGCGAAATAGTTAATGAAATTATTTGTTTAAAAATTTGATAAAGGTTTATTAAATTAAATAGTTGGAACATATTGTATTTCGAAATTATTTAAAGAGAAAAGAAACTCGAGAAAGATAAGAAAAGTTAATGGACAAATATTGAGGAATTTGATAATTGAATTAATAAATATTAAACTTTATTTTAAAAGAGTAAACATAATGATGAAAAATCATTATGTTGGAATGACATAAAGTAGAGTATTTCTCAACATACTTCATCTTGGTTTGCGTGTTTGGAATCGTTGATTTGAATTTCAAAGACGGAAAAAGTATAAGGGTCCATTTTTATTCGAAAATTAAAAATGTTCGAAATTGAATTTTATGAATAAAAGGTTTTACTTTTATTTTTATGAATAGTTAACTTGACTTAACCTTTTTGAAATTTGAAAGGCGATATTAGTCTTGTGGTTGATTTTCATAAAAATTTGAAATGTGTTTATTTTTGAATTCTAAGCATAATATATTTTATTTTGTATTTCAAAAATTTTAAATCTGAACATAAGAAATATAGTACTCTTTGACGAAAAAATTTAGTAAAATTTTTATTATAAGGAAAAAGGATGAATTTAATTTAAGGAATTAAATTATATTATTATATTTGTGTTAAAATAACACGGGGTGTTACAATAATAGACTTACTCTTATTTTTGGCAAATTCTAAACAAAAACGTTTCATGCCCGAAACGACCAATAGGATTTGTTGGTACATCATTTAATGGTCAAAATAAATAAAATGGTGAAAAATTCTATTGGTCGTTTCACGTATGAGACGGTCTTATAATAGAGTCAAAAACTTAACTCATGTACGGAGTGTATTATTAGGTAATTACTGCTTAATGTATATAGAATGTAGAATACAGAAAATGGTGTAAACATTTGTCGACAAACACCATTCCTAATATCCTATGTCATTACATAATTTTTCAATACATTTAAGGATACAAATAACTTAAAAAATTATTGAATATATAATTCTGAATGTTTTGATCTATTTTAAAAATTAATCAGATATGTTATTATGGAGTATATCATAATTATTTCGGGTTACAAAATACAATGACATAGTAACTTATATGTTTATTCAGGTTTATTATTGTGATTAAAAGTTATATGTGGTTTGTAACTCCATAATTAAATAATGTAACTCACGTAACAATTGTCAAGAATTACAATATAAGTATATCGTATATAATAAATTCTTACTATGTTATTTGCATTTACCTTACATTAAACAAAAATAAAACTTAACTTGTACGTATTTCATAAAGCTAATAAATCACAATTAAATATCGATAATGAAGTCTGTTAACTTGATGAACCTTCAACCATTACTTTTGAGATTGTCGTTCATAACATTGTTAGCGTATTCAACCTCAGTAATGGTCACAGAAAGCTATAATCAAATGACTACGATTAGGGTTACTAATAACTACTCCAACCCAAGAGATGCCTTTGTCACGCTGGATTGTGTTCAACTATATAATTCTTTGGTGTCTACAAGTGTGGCCCAATATGAGACGTATGAATTTCAAGTGGATGTAGGACTTCATCCTAGAGACTCTGAGATTTATTGTTTCGCCGGAAAATTTTGCAATAAACCTGTGATTTATCGAACTAAGTATGATCAACGAAAATGTCGTGAAGGAAAGACATGTTTTGATGTTGTTTTGAATGATACCGGTATTTATCGTTATGAAACTAGCACTAAACGAGTGGAGGTTCTAAAAAGAAAACGATGCTAGATAGAGTGCTCCTTCAACATAGATGGATCTCGCTATGAAGTAATAATATAAATGCGCATTGTTTCACTCAATTATTATTATCTAGCTTATAAATATTTCTCTTTATCTATATGTTACTCCAGTATAGTATAATTGATGTATAATTTATCGTTATGAAACTAGCACTAAACGAGTGGAGGTTCTAAAAAGAAAACGATGCTAGATAGAGTGCTCCTTCAACATAGATGGATCTCGCTATGAAGTAATAATATAAATGCGCATTGTTTCACTCAATTATTATTATCTAGCTTATAAATATTTCTCTTTATCTATATGTTACTCCAGTATAGTATAATTGATGTATAATTCATTTGCATCGATTTGATTAAGCTTTATTAAATGTTGATGATGAGTGAAAAAACATACAGAGTAAAAGAAATTCAAAATTTTTTGGGTTAATTTACAATTGGAATTAATGTCACCAAAACTAAAATTGCATGCCAAATTATTTTAAGTATTGACGTCGAAGAGGATTCGGGAATATAATTTTGTTTTTAACTTGTCTTAAGTCATTTAATCCCTATTTGATTTGATTTGATTTGATTTGATTTGTTCCATAGATATTGTTTGGGCCAAAAATGGCCTGAAGCCGAGAAAGGCCAAGTGGGCCGAAGACAAGGAGTAAACACCAAAACCTAAGCCCAATCAGCAATGAAGTCCAAGAAAGAATCAAAGAACTTACCTTCAACACCACAAGAAAACAAATAACAACAAATTTCTAAAAACCAGGCAACCTCCCGCAGAAACCTCCTGAAGACTCTCTACTGGCACAAAGCTTCAAACAGTCAAATTCCACCCTATAAAGGGCGAAGCAGCAGGATCTGAAGAGGGTTACATTATTATTCATCATACTCTACAACAATCTGCGCTCCACTCCCCCAGAACCACATTCATTCTCCCAGATCACTTACATTCCACCAGAAAACGTCCCTTATATTCTAATTTCCGCAAGTATTTTGTAACGTGTTGCTTGTAACCCAACTACTTAGTGGAGCACATTAGGCGGGACACAGATCCCCCCGCGGTCGTTTCCCACATTGGGTTTTCCGCGTCACCAAAATCTCTCGTGTCCTTTACTTTTTGCACTTTATTTCTTGCATACTTTTTATCTCACGCGCATTATAAACAACGTAAATCCAAGTGTTAAACCGAGTAGATCGCTATACCCCATTTTACGAGTCAAATAGTCTACGCGACAAAATTTGGCAGAAACAATTGGCGCCCACCGTGGGGCTGGTGATCTAACTTCACACGTCAACTTGGAACGTACGTCTCTTTTTTCCAACAATCAACAAGTCAGCATGTCAGGATTCGCCAGCGAAGCCGGTCCGTCTCAGCAGCCAGATCCGTCCCAGATGATCAAGACCGCAGACGCCGGGTCCCGACCCAGTGAGGGCTCACCAAGGCCTCGTCCTCCACCAGCCGGTCAGGGACCCTCAGCACGACGAAGCCCCCCAGCAACCGCACCGGGAGTACGTGCATGTGGAGGATGAATCCCAGTCGACTCACAGCAGCACTCCCAGGCGCACTCCGAGGCGCACTCCCAGGCGCACTGTTCCACCCAACGACGACTTCGCCATCTCGCTACTGGATGGCCTAGCCACCCTTCAGCAGGAAATGAAAGCTTTACGGAGCCGCCCAAAGAACGTGCGAACTCGACCAAGGAGGCCTAACTCGGTGGCGGAGATGAACGCCCAGATTCAGTCTGTAGCCTCTGTCGCTCTAAGGCGCCAGGGCAGGGGAGCAGTACAGGAGACGGCAATCCGCCTGGACATGGATGGTGTCATACACAACACGCCTGAGACCCCGAGGACCCCCCGCGTTCCGCTCAACTTTGCCGTGGAGGACGCCAACACGCAGCTCGTTCCTGAGGTGCCCCTGGACCATCCAGAGCTCCTGAGGGGGCAGCAGACCCCACAGAGGATTCTACGTGATCCCTCTGTCCGCAGGGAGAGACCACCCACACCGCTGCTGAACGTGCAGCGCACAGGTAACACTCTACCCCCACAGGTCCCGATCCGTACTGATCATTCTTTCTTGCAGGAAAGCACCCTGGAACGGAAGCTGAGGGAGCTGCAGGAACGGATTGACAAGATCCCTGGCGTCCCGCGTCCGCTGGAGAAGGCTTCCGCTACCATCTATGCGGAGTCTCCTTTCATCGACGCCATCGCCATGGTGGACATCCCCAAGAGGTTCAATACACCGCGATGAGATCAGACGAGGGGAACACCGATCCCTACGATCACGTGGCCCAATACAAGCAAAAGATGATGACGGTGGCAGTCACCAGGGAGTACAGGGAGTCGTGCATGTGCAAGGGGTTCGGGTCCACGCTGAGCGGTCCAGCCCTGCAGTGGTTCGTGAATCTCCCCAACGGGTCCATCTCCTCCTTCGCAGATCTGGTGGATGCCTTCAACTCCCAGTTTGCCAGCAGCCGAAAGCCAGAGAAGCAGACAAGCGACCTCCACAGAATCATCCAGAGGCACGACGAGTCAACCAGAGACTACCTGAACAGGTTCAACAAGGAGAAAGTATCAATACACAGATGCGATATACCAACAGCTATCGAGGCTTTCAGGCGTGGGCTCCTGGAGGACTCAGACCTGTACAACGAGCTCACCAAGTATCCGTGCACCACCTTCGAGGATGTACAAGCCAAAGCCTTGGCAGCCGCTAGACTGGAGGAAGACAGAGAATCCAGGAGAACCAACGCTTCAAGTGACCGAGTTGCAAGAAGACCACCAGCAGAACGCAGGAGAGAAGAGAGGCAAAAGCCTTACCCCAGTCAGCCAGAGCGCGGTGTACATGCTGTGGCAGACTGGCGCGATGACCCAGCTCTGCCACCCAGAGTAAGTGAGTACGGTTTTAAAACTAACGTATCTGGACTAATAGACGCTTTGAAAATGCTAGGTGGCAAGGTGAGGTGGCCCAAGCCATCGGACAGACCAGCCTCCAACAAGGACACCAAACGGTGGTGCGAGTTCCACCACGACTCGGGGCATGATACGGCGGACTGCGTGGCACTCAGAAAGGAAGTAAAGATCCTGTACGACAGGGGGAACCTGGACCACCTGTTGCCCTCCAGAGGACGAAAGGTGAACGTCAGCGAGCAGCGAACGCCACCTCCTCCACCTCCACACGAAAGGGTAATTTCTTTTATTTCTGGTGGTTCTAGTGTTTGTGGACTAACGTATTCGGCCGCCAAGAGGCGAGCAAAAGAAAGCACTACAGATACCCCCAGGCAAGGAACCAAAGTCCACCAGGATCCAGAGCCAGCAATCACATTCGACGACTCCGACGCCCAGGACAACTACGGCCAACACGAAGATGCTTTGGTGATATCTTTACCAATCGGTAACTGCTTGGTGAAACGGGTGCTGGTCGACAACGGCAGCTCGGTCAACCTCCTTTCTCGCAAGACTCTGGAAGGCATGGGGCTGAAGGAGCAGGACCTGCAGAAGAAGTCTGTGCCCTTGGTCGGATTCAGCGGCGAAACAACGCACTCTCTGGGGGAGATCTCAATTCCAACGTACGCCCAGGGAGTCAACCAGCAGGTGACGTATCTGGTGGTAGACAACCTGTCCTCCTACAACGTGATCCTGGGAAGACCGTGGCTGCACGCTATGAAGGCGATACCCTCCACATACCACCAGTGTGTGAAGTTTCCTACGCCCTGGGGAGTCCAGGTGATCAAAGGCGACCAGAAAGCAGCGAAAGATTGTTACTCCTTGGCTTTGAAGCCAACCACAACTCCTCCTCCAGCATAGCAATTACAGAGCAAACGAGTTCAGGGGGTCTACGAGGAACCCAGCGCTCCACAGCTAGATCAAATCCAGATAGACCCTGAGCATCCAGACAGAGTGGTACTCGTAGGAGAGAACTGCCAAGGTAACACCAGAACTGAACTCGTCAATTTGTTAAGAGCTAACCTTGATTGTTTTGCTTGGTCCCATGAGGACATGGAGGGCATAGACCCTACCGTTATTACACACAGGTTAAGCGTGGACCCACAGCATCCACCAGTCAAGCAGAAACGTCGCAAATTTGCGCCTGAAAGAAACAAAATAATAAACGAGGAGGTAGAAAACCTGCTGAAAGCTGGAAAAATCAGAGAAGTCAAATACCCTACGTGGTTGTCCAACGTAGTGGTCGTTAGCAAGAAGAATGGCAAATGGCGTGTATGCATAGACTTCACGGACTTAAACAAGGCATGCCCAAAAGATCCGTTCCCATTACCTCACATTGACGCCATGGTGGATGCAACAGCAGGACATGAGATGCTCACCTTCCTGGACGCCTGGAGTGGGTACAACCAGATCAAAATGCACCCAGACGACCAGGAAAACAAATTTTTCAATCAGAAAGGGGAATTTATTGCTACAACGTCATGCCATTCGGCTTGAAAAACGCCGGGGCTACATATCAACGCCTCGTAAACTTGATGTTCAAAGACCAGCTGGGAAAGAACATGGAAGCATACATAGACGATATGGTCGTGAAATCTGCACAGGAAGGTCAGCATGTACAGCACCTCCAGGAAACATTCGACGTACTTCGTTCCTACAGAATGAAGCTCAACCCCACAAAGTGCTCCTTCGGTGTGACAGCTGGGGAGTTTCTGGGTCACATCGTCACGAAGAGGGGGATTGAGGCCAGCCCAAAGCAAATCAGGGCTATCCTCGACCTCCAACCACCACAGACCGTCAAAGACGTGCAGAAACTCACTGGGCGCGTGGCCGCACTCAACAGGTTCATCTCTAAATCTTCGGATAGGTGCAGACCGTTCTACGACACCTTGAGGAAGAACAAGGAGTTCAGCTGGACAGACAGCCACAACAAAGCGTTCGAAGAGTTAAAAATCTACCTTGCTGAGCCTCCACTACTGTCGAAACCAACACAGGGTGAAGACCTCCTGCTGTACCTGTCAGGTATGCGAGAGGCTATCGGTATTTGTCTTTGTAAGGAAGAACCGGGAGTCACCGCCAGATATTATGTAAGTAAAAGCCTCATCGGATGCGTAAACACCTGCACACCTCTTGAAAAACTCGCTTCTTCGCCAGAATCGCATCGCAAAAGTTACGTCCTTATTTTGAAAGTCATACCATTATTGTGCGGACTAACTATCCTGTCAAGGCAGTCAGGCGTAAACCAGTGATGTCAGGGCGAATGGCGAAGTGGTCGGTCCCACCTCGGTGGAGTACGACATACAAGATTTAACCAGGCGGTATCAAGTCGCAGGCACTTGCAGATTTTGTGGCGGACTTCAGTCCAAGCCTACAAGGAGGTGCAGACAGCGAGGTCCTGGCCGCCCGAGAAGCGGCACCGCCATGGATCCTGCATACGCACGGCAAAGAAACCAACGAGGCGTAGGAGTGGGGCTTGTACTAAAGTCGCCACAAGGGGAGTACATAGTCCAGGCAGTTCGATGCGAGTTCAAAGCTTCCAACAACGAAGCCGAGTACGAGGCCCTTATCATGGGGCTCAACATGGCCATCGAGTTAAAGGTGAAATCTATCAAAATATTTTGTGATTCTTTGCTTATCGTTAACCACGTGAACAAGTCTTATGCAGCTCGAGATTCGAAAATGGTGGCATACCTTGATCTTGTTAACGCAATCATAGAAAAATTCGATGAAGCTGAGATCGAACAGATTCCGAGGGATCAAAACGCGCACGCCGACGCTCTAGCCAACCTTGGAGCAACATTCCGTTCCACCGCTATCACAACAATCCCAATCTTGCACGCTCTACATTCGGCGATTACGAAACCGGATCCAGTTTGCACGACCGACAGCAATCAGGATTCTCCTCCAGAGGATCCAGAGGCCTCGCAGGCCTCCACAGCAGGCCAACAGAATGAGCAGGAACAACAAGAACAACAAGCGCAACAGGAACAGCAAACACCTGGGTGGACAAGCCCCTACATTGAATGGTTACAGGACGGAAAGCTACCGCAGGACAAACTCCAGGCCAAAAGATTCAGGGTGAAAGCTTCGAAATTCCTCCTCATTGACGGAGTATTGTTCAGGAGGTCTGCAGCAGGGCCATACCTGAGGTGTCTGGAGCCTGAACATGCTCAGGCCGTTCTGGAAGAATTACATAGTGGAGGCGGGCAACCACTGCGGTGGTCGCGGCACGTCAACAAAGCACTCGGGATGGGGTACTATTGGCCTACAATGAGAAGAGACGCTGTTGAATACGCCAGGAAATGCGACGCCTGCCAGAGACATGCACCAAGATGCAAGACTGGCCGAATTTTTCACCCCGTAATGTCGCCTTGGCCATTCATGGTCTGGGGGATGGACATTGTGGGCAGACTACCTTGCGCACCCGGTCAGCGTGTGTACATGCTCGCTATGACGGATTACTTTTCAAAGTGGATCGAGGCGGAAGCGTTCAGTCAAGTAACGGACACGCAGGTTATCTCGTTCATAAAAAGGAACATACTTACCCGGTTCGGGATTCCTGCACGTATCATTTGTGACAATGGGTCGCAGTTCATATCCCACAAAACGGAAGCTTTCTGTGCGAGATGGAACATAGATTTTCTGCAGTCCACCCCACACAACCCACAATCTAATGGACAGGCAGAATCTACTAACAAGTCCACAATGGACAACCTAAAGAAGAAGCTGGAGGAAAAAGGTGGCAAGTGGGCAGACGAGCTGCCAATGGTACTCTGGGCGAACAGAACCACTCCGAAGGAAGCTACAGGACATTCCCCGTTCTCCCTGGTGTATGCAGATGCAGGCGATTATTCCTGCAGAAGTAAGGATACCTACACACCGATACGGATGCGCAACGGCAGAGTCGAATCAGGCGGAACTATCCAGCAGCTTGGACACAATTGATGAACTCAGGGACAGGGCCACCATCAGGTTGGCCGCACAGAAACAGGCAGTCGCCAGATACTACAACAAGAACGTCCGAATAAAAGCCTTCCAAGTAGGCGACTTGGTACTCAGAAAGGTGTTCCAGAACACCCAGAACACCAGAGTAGGGAAATTCGCGTACAGCTGGGAGGGACCCTACCAGATAGAAAGCATGGCAGGAAATGGGGCTTACCGCCTGATGACTCTGGAGGGTCAGATGGTCCCTCGTCCTTGGAACGCTATACACCTCAGGAAGTATCATATTTAATTTTGTACTTAGCCTTTTTTGTTAACTTCTTTTGTCTACTGTAAATACAATTTACTCTATCAAGTTTACTGACTTAAGCATCGGAGGGCCGTTGGCAAAAACGCCAATCTGGCCACCCATAGCAAACTGGCCAGGCAGATCGCGGCATGGAACAGTTGGTTCACTGACCACACCCACCGGGTGATCACCCGGTGGTTTACAACATTTAGTTGGGCCCACACGCACGCACGCCGGGAGTGCGGCGGTGGCGCCACGCGGCGAGATCCCACCGCCGCCTCGCCACAACACGGCGCCTACATACGTAAGTTTTAAGATGGTTCGGCATTTTAACTTACTACACGTGCATGCACAACATACATACATACATACACACGTACATACATACATACACGCGTACGCTTGTTACGATTAGACTACAGTACATACACACACCCCACAAACAGCATAATAACGCGCATACGTACACACATAACATATAAACATGCTAGCACGCACACTAACGGGTGAAAAACATGTTGACAGGTTATTAACAGGGTTGCCAACAAGAACATCAACAAAAGAGTCAAGCGACCAGCAGAACTGGGCACCCCCAGCGCAGCTACGGACATCACGAGAAATCCAGAAAACAAAACAAGGAAAGTACGACCACGCGGGCCAAAGTACGAGATTACAACTCGCCACACCACCCTCGTGGCGGGCTACCAAAACGGAGGATAAAGTTCATAAAAGTCAAAGACGACACAACAACTAACCTATTACATAATACCCTCAAGGGGCCACAGCCACGACATCATCACCTTCAGAGGCGTCACCACCAGAAGTAGCCACTTCCTCCGCATTGTGGGCCGCCTGGCTATCCACCACGCCCTCATCAGGGGCTGTAGAGGCACCTCCAGCGTCCATATTGGCAAGCTCTTCTGCAACACCAGAGTCTAAAGGTGCAGGTTTTCCTTCGAAGAATTCCTCAAAGTCAGCCCTTTCTCGCACGGCATCCCAGGTAGAAGACTCCCCCTGAGCATGAGCCTCCATACACTCCACCTTGCCTAGCCAAGAATAGTACGCACAGGAACTACGCAGCTGTTCTTTCTTCTTCTTCAGTTTCTCACTCACGTCATTTAGCCTCACCTCCAGCAAGGCTTTGTCAGAACAACGAGCGACGGCTCGGCCTCGATCTTGCTCGGCTCCTCAGCCTCGCTTGATTCGACCTTTGGTCATATCACCAACCAGCGGCAGCGCGCACTTTGTTCTTCGCAAAGAAACTCTTGGCGCTCCTTCTCTGCAGCCTCACACCCGCTTTCAGGCACGGCTACTCCGGAACCCTGCGGTGGAAAGACAACCAGGAGCCTTCAGAAAGGCCCACGCACACACACACAAGTCAAATGAACAGCAACACACACGACTAATACCTGGAAGGTGCAAGCAGCCATTTCTTCCACATTCTCCGCAACGCTCTTAGAGCCCATAAGCGTGCTGAACCCAGGCAACAACAATCCGCTAGCAATCTGAGGAGGAAAGGCGCCACGCCCGTCATAGGAGCCAGGAAGCTCCACCATAATACAGTCATCACCACGAGGCGCCGCCACTGGGTTGAGGATGCTGGCGTCTTCATGCAGATTTAACGCGATGGAGACCTGAGTCAAAGACAGGGGGCTCAGAGGGTACAGGCGCAGTCACCTGTCCCCCCGTGTTGGTAAGGCCAGCCAGCATCCTCCTCTTCTTCTCCCTCTCCAGGGCGATCAGGTCAGTCGTGGACATCCCTCTTTTCCCTACAACGACAGGGTACGCACATCAGATTCACATGCAGAAGACAACGGCTCCACTAAGTAGACAAGCAACACAAACAAAACAAACATACCACTACCAGAAGACATCTCCTCCTCGTCACTCTCGAGTAACAGGTCCAAGTCACGGATCCTACCTTGCAGAGGCGCAGGAAAAGTCCTTTCAGGCCCAGGTAAATGCTTCAGCTTCTCCAGAACCTTCCTCCCAGCTTTTGAGGGCGGATACCTCAGCGAACCTGCTACAAGAAACAAATGAGAAAAGTTCAGCACGACGGTGCGCCAACACAAAGCAGACGACACACCTTACCTTGGGGCTTGAGCCAAGTGTCGCGCAAGTAGCCGGTCAGGTGGTTTAGACTACTAATCCTCACAAAGATATAATGTTTGGCCCAGCCCGAATCCGTCACTTTAGAGGGAAGCACGATAAGCTTATCCGACCTATCCATGACCCTCAGAGTGAAGCGCTTACACGCAGTAGGCCTCACCCAGTAGTCATCCCCAATATCGCCCCCCGACATAGACCAACCGTGGTCCTCAAGAAGAGCATTAATACACAACAAGATCCTCCAACCGTGGGGAAGTACTTGCGCAGGAGACATCTTGAAGGTACGAAAGAAGTCCTGGATGAATGCAGGGAATGGGAAGCGCAGACCCAAGGAGAAAGGGTACGCATACACGCAAACCCACCCTTTGCGGTGGAAATCTGCTCTCTCCTCACCTCGGGGCACGTAAAATTCAACCCCCTCATCCAAATTGAAGATCTCGACAATCTCATCGTCGGACTTCGACGAGAGAGAGCATGGCACGGAGTCGTCCCCCTTCAGAATTCGGGTAGGAACGAAAGCCTCCAGGTTGAAGGAGGGTGAAGAAGACGACATTAAGAGAAACAAGAAAGACACGAGCAAGAAATTACCTGGGGAAAGTAACAACGACCCACGGATTTCAAACGACGGAGGAAGGTGTGAGGTTTTTGGGTTTTGTGTTTCAAAAGGGCCGTGAAAGTTAAGGAGAAGGAGGTTTTATAAGGAAGCGGTTGGGAGAGAGAGGGAGACGTGGGGGAAGTAGGGAGGAGTTGGGAGTGTAATTAATGAGACCAATAAAGGGGCTTGACAAGACTTGGCATTAAAAACAAAGGCCAAATCAGTCATTTACTTTGTTCTTCTCGAGGAGCCACTAGGGACGTGCCACGTGGCGCAATGACAGCCAAGCAGAGGGAGTAGTCAGTTCAGCAGGTAGGAGTTCCTCCTCAGCAGGTAGAAGTTCTTCCTCAACGGGTAGGGGCACTTCTTCAGCAAGACAAGTCACTTTTTCGGCCAGAAACGTTTCTTCCACAGCGGGGCTAAGACACCAGCAGCTACACGAAGCGGTCCTGAGGGAATTTTCTCACCTCTCCTGTACGTCGAAGCGAGAAAACCCGGGGCTATTGTTTGGGCCAAAAATGGCCTGAAGCCGAGAAAGGCCAAGTGGGCCGAAGACAAGGAGTAAACACCAAAACCTAAGCCCAATCAGCAATGAAGTCCAAGAGCAACTAGGGCAACTCACCTTCAACAGCCACAAGAAAACAGTCAACAACAGCCCCCTAAAAACCAGGCAACCTCCCGCAGAAACCTCCTGAAGACTCTCTACTGGCACAAAGCTTCAAACAGTCAAATTCCACCCTATAAAGGGCGAAGCAGCAGGATCTGAAGAGGGTTACATTATTATTCATCATACTCTACAACAATCTGCGCTCCACTCCCCCAGAACCACATTCATTCTCCCAGATCACTTACATTCCACCAGAAAACGTCCCTTATATTCTAATTTCCGCAAGTATTTTGTAACATGTTGCTTGTAACCCAACTACTTAGTGGAGCACATTAGGCGGGACACAGATCCCCCCGCGGTCGTTTCCCACATTGGGTTTTCCGCGTCACCAAAATCTCTCGTGTCCTTTACTTTTTGCACTTTATTTCTTGCATACTTTTTATCTCACGCGCATTATAAACAACGTAAATCCAAGTGTTAAACCGTGTAGATCGCTATACCCCATTTTACGAGTCAAATAGTCTACGCGACAAAATTTGGCAGAAACAGATATAATTTTAATTGGCATAAATAGGTAGGACATGGAAATGGATTCTACAATTTTGTATTTAGCTTGTCTAATTAAGTCATTTAATTTCTATTTGGTTTGTCACATAAAATTCAATACCAAGAGTCCAAGACAATATATAAAAAAAATTGGCATGCAATTTTAGTGTGTTTGAATCGAAAATAATAATTACGACATATTTACTCAAATGAAAAATGCATAGGTCTTTTGTTAATTAAATACATCAACAACTAATTTACATAAAATTAACCAACTTAATTAAAAATTTATTAAGCCCTAAGAAATTGGGCGACCCTAGTGATCAACCGCTCAGTCTCGGGGTGATTCGGATTGCTCATGGGAAAGACGTGCGAAACATTCTTACCTTCGTAATAAGCAAGAATTCCTTCCCATCGACTTGCACGGATACCATTGACATATCGAATATTCCTACTGTAGGAAAAAGTGACATACCTTTTTCGATGCGGAAGCGGAAGGATCGTTGTGTCAGCGTCTTACCCACGAAAACCGTTTCACGGTGGCTACTAGAGTCATCGTGTATGTCCACGCCCCAAATCCCGAGCCCCGTAGCGATGGAGGGCTCAACGTGCCTTTGTGTGTTTTCTGTTTTGCATATTGCTTGTGTGTTTTTCACGTGTAGTCATCCTTTCACCTAGAATGGAGAATTTATATAATCATATATATTAAAGATACCAAATCTTTTTGGTATAGCAAGTAAATAAAAACTGATTTTATTTACTCATAATTTCAGCCTTAATCATTAAGCTAAATAAGTAAATTCATATATTTACTTTCCATAATTAACGTGGCCGTTAATAAAATTCAATACTCCCACTCGGCCACATAACCACTCGGCCACATAACCGAGTTCGATACTCCCACTTGGCTACACAACCAAGTTCGACACTACTGCTTGGTACATAACCAACTATGTCGAGGAATACAATACACAACTTAACAGAAAACGACAAATCACGTCTCATACGGGAAATGAGGTGTGCGACCGGTTTTTACGAAACAAGTAGTGCTATATTAAGTCTCCATCAAACTAACATAACACTTTCACAATGACGATTCCCTAGATCATTCAAAACAACACCGCAGCATACTTTGTCCCTTTATGCAATAACATGTTACATAGTTATATACTCAATATAACCGCCGGCCGGGCTTAACATGGTGTAGTTGAATTGATCATTTCTCAGACACTAATGAAAATCTATCTCAACTTGACAGCTTTCCTAGTATGGTCCGCCGAACCCAATCTTTAAGGTCCTTAGGAGTCATACCAAGGTAGCATCATCAAGTCTCGACTTCTTAACACAGCTCTAAGTCGAAGGGCTTCGTACCACAAAGACATTACAGTCTATAGGGATCACACAGTGATAAAGTAGGGAAAACTCCATCACTCCTATAACGGTCGAAAAACACACATAGTATGATATATGTGTCACAACATAGCTCCCACTGTGCTGGGCATGTCACTCTTTTATGTCGTGCGAATACTAAGTCTAAATACTACTCAAGTATCTAACCCGAGCCACTAGATTGATATACTCATATCCAATCCGACACTCGATATTCAGTTTTGAGGCTTAGTGTGAAATTAGGGTGTTTTCACACTTCGACTACTAAGAGTCTCATCTTAGACATACTAAGGCGACTACGTTACGAGCCAACATCTTTTCGCTACTCCACAAGTATAAAGATGATTCACATATACGCACTTAACTAGTGCTCATATGGCTCAGTCTCATCTTGCACGCTACTCAAGCGTCAAGGTGATTACCTGTGTGACTAGGTCAATCATAACGCCTGGTGACACCTTTTACGTGCCTAAACGAGCAACGTATGCGTTAGAACATTCTAAACTACTCCATAAGTTTAAAAGGTTCTAGAAGAGTACAAACCCTTCAAGTCCATAACAAGAATGCGCACTCAACACTCTATCTTTTGTGGACTCAACTCAACTTATGAGTTTGAATCACTTCTTTTGAAGAAGATCTTTAGTCCTATAACAGACTAGTCAATGCATACTACAAAAGTAGTACTTATGGCTTGTTATATTAGTAAACATACAATAAGTACAAAACTTTATCGTTAACCATGTACACAACATGTTGTATCGCAATATGAATCAATATTCATATACTTAATATTTCCATCTGCTTTAGACAAGGTCAAGGATAAGGATAAACAAGTCACTAAATAAAATAGAAACACAATCTATTTTTTAATAGTACTCGACTTATTAATATAGATATTATTATCCACTTACAAAGCAAACAACCACCTAACTTAAAGGGATAAAATATCAGCACTGACAAAACTCTTTAAGACATGGATAAATTCTAAGAATATACAACGTATGTAATTTCCACCAATTAAGACAAACTTAATCGATCAATCCATGTACTACTCTTTTCCAGCATAAACTCATTATTCAGAAAATAAGTAAGTCTTTACGTCCATATAACTTAAAACATATTTAAATAAATGGACAACCAAAATTTAGAAGAACACTTAGACCAAACTCAACAAATGAGAATGTCAATTTAATCTTCTATCTTATCAACTTAGACCATAACAATCACGATGTCCATTATCTCTCATATTAGTCATCCATCTCAAAATTAGGCTACATACTCTTACTAAAAGAGTAGAATAAGAAGATACGGAAGAAGCTAAAATCTCCCACTTTCTTCAGACGAGCACAATTATCACATAAAGACAGACTTTTGTTGTAGACTTTCACTCAACACTAGAGTGAAAATATGCTCTTTAGTGAATGAATTAATAGACAAATCCATCACTTGGACTATAGGATTGCTCCCACTATCCCAAAAATATTTTGAGAAGTTATACTATCCTTGGTGTCCATAAGAATTCTAAACTCTCCCACTCACCAAGAGATAGTTCTTGTAACTTATACAAGATAATAGTCTATTTCCACAAATACTCAGGAACCAATCCATAAGCAAATCACCACACTGCGGGGTAGTACATAACTTAGCATATACTATAATGTAAATGAACCAAATTGTCGTTCCAAAAACTAATTTGAAACTATCACCAACTTTATAGACTTAAGGATGCACACCGCCATAAGCAGTGACCTCTACTAAGTCTAAACGAAGAATGTGACCAAAATCTAAATTCCTCTACGTATGTCAAGCATACATGTTTTCTACTGAACACACAGTTACAGTACTAAGAAAATGTCCCCTAATCTTTGAACTAATCAAAGAACTATTGACAATCAATATTATCAAAGAGTTCTGACTCTGCACATCAATTGATTGTACACCCTTATTTGAAATGTTTGAACGTATCAATAATTTCATAATAGATGAAGTAACGGGCACACAACCACATTAAAGTGATCATCGCTAAAAGGGAAGGTGAAATGGCATCATCTACATCATAAAATACGAGTCCCGCAAAAATATCAAAATGGATGAAATGATAAGAGATTTTAGACAACAAACAGACAGACAAAATGAAATAAATAACAAGTGTAAGAATAATAATAAATTCTGTTCAAAATGAGAGAAACATATTCCCCCCGACAATTATGGCTAACACATTGCCATAAAAATAACTGAATCGAAAGCTTAAATTAGGATCCAAATAATTTCAGCAAACTAATTGCCAAAATAATGACGTCGCATACGAGAATTGTAGAGAATATTGTATTAATGCAACACTTTGCATAAATATAATTGAGATGATAAATTTCACCAACAAATGATGAACGTAGATAGAATCATCTCATTACTACGAACTAGATACCTCTTTGTCCACCTCTAATAAGTTCAAAAGTTCAGGGATTAAGCAACTAATGCTTATGGACAAGACTTTTAACTCGTATAGAATTAAAATCACAGTCAATTTCAGCTTGGGTCTAACACAAGCAAAATGACACTTATTTTGGCATGTACTTGTAACATATCAAGTCTGCCACATACTTCTCTAATCAATACTTACTCGTACGGTGTCAAAAAACAGCATACCAGTTCTTAAAAAAAATATGGTAAATGATGAACACGACCAAACGTTACCATAGACAATAGAAAATTTTAGAGTCTAAAGACACTTTATCTTCATTTAGGTAACCTAAAAAAAAACGGGTGGTGAACATATCACACTATAAAAACTATATAATCCCGTACACATTCCGCCAACATATTTCAAGTCACTTATGACACAGAACTCGTTGTTGGCAGAAAATACAACTTGTTAATAAGTACATAACTTATCAATGGTCAAATAATTCAAAACTTAAAGCGTAAAGCCTTAATTGAAGTTAAACCGAATGTGACATACACATTGTTTCTCGTTTTCTAAGACACAAATAATGTCTTAAATATTGGTCGATACGCATACAAAAACAACACAATTAAGCATGCGTCGCAATCACATTTTTTACAATAAGAATGGTATAATAAAATGGATCCTTAATAAATTCTACTCATATAGCAGAATATTAAGCACCGATTATAGTAATCGACAGAATCTATAAATATTCTCACATTTGAAAAAACTAATTTTTCATCTGTATTAATGAACAAATCACTATAGAATAAATGTCGTCAACATTTACTAATAATGGACTTTAGGCACGTTTGTAATTAAATTACTAATATTCTTTCATATATGTCATAAGATCGAAAATTTCGCTAAGCTCATAATCATCTCAAATGACATATACTATACAAAAATTAATAACTTAATTAGCTCAAAACGTAAATAAAATGAAACAAATTCATTCACCCCATAAAAGTAGCTAAACAAATTAGTACTTGAAATAATCAATATTACTTAAATATTGACTAAGCTATATTTGCATAACGTATTAATTTGCAAAATACTTCAAATTGAGAGTTCAATCATAACTTATATGATAACTCTAACAAATTTACACAAAACTTATTTGTGTACAACTTGTAATCACTAAGATTCCCAAGGATCCTAAATGAAATTAATTTTTCATACGAGAGTATAATATATTTAGACATACATCTCCCACTTCGTAAAACAAATTTACGACACCAAAAATATATTACATAAATATATAGCTCAATACAGATGTCAACAATAAATCATCACTTTGATGATAAATAATGTAAAACAAATTTACAACAAAATTTATATATCACTTAGACATAAAATTTGTACGCAAAGATACAAAATATCAATAAGATATAGAATTTTATGTAAAACAAATTCACATAAATAATATCACTTAGATATTACAAAATTTAATTGTATGAAAAATAAATAAGGCAATTACATCAGAATTGTAAAACAGATTTACATAATATAAGTATCACTAAGACACAAATTTCTGACAATATGTAAAACGAATTTACGTAAATTCAATATCACAAAGATATAATTATAGTATGTTAATTAAAAATGCAAGATTAATTATATCTCTTAGATATAATCATAAATCGTAATCGTGTATAATACATAATTATACAATAACGACTAAACAATTAATACGAAAGGTATTCGTATAGATAATACGGGTAAAAAGAACTTGCATTTTAATATTACTAACATATACCAAAATGTATACTACAACAAATGTAGTATATCTCCTACCCATAAATCGTTAAACAAATTAACTTAATTGTAAATAACACTAAGTTATTTAATTTACATACATACAATTTGACAAGGCCATTTTAAAATATTACTTAAACATTTTAATTTTGGCAACATGTCAAATAAATTTACGAAACGTATTCATAAAAGTCATCACAAAATTGATTTCACCAAGAAATAAATTTCGTATGTACAATAAATTTATGAAACGCACTCATAAATAATTATGAGAAAATAAATCACTTAGATTTAAAATATTGTACATGAAGACAAATTACATGGTACAATCTTATTAAACTTAATCATAAGTATAAAACAAAATTATACTATGATTTGCACTCCAGAAAACATGTGAAACAGATTCACAAAAATAAATTTAATATTTCTTGTGACATAGAACGAAACAAATCCGCACTAATGATTACGCTAAACGAATTAGCACAAAAAAAAAATATCACTAAGATATTTTGGAAGGGGTAAAATAAATTTACATTCTCTCTAATACGGAGTGAATACTTAAAATATAACGAAACATATTCGTATAATATTTTAGCTAAACGAATTAGCCATGTAAAAATAATATCACTAAGACATTATAAAAGGTGTGTAAAACAAAATTACACAATTGATTACGGAATAAAAAGAGACGAAACTTATTCGAATTTTAGACACACTAATTAATCCGTATAGCTTTATATGACATATGAGTAAAAATGTATAAAACTAATTTATACGACGACACAATACTCCGTATAATATAACAAATATAAAATACAATAATACTCATATATAGACACTCCGTACAAAGTACTCCGTATGAACACAAAGCAATGAAGAACTTAAAACATCTTAGAAAGGACACAAAAAAATCAAAGCCCACTAAGCCAAACAAAGCAAAGTACCACGGAGTAAAACAAAAGAAGCAGTACGAATCAAAACTGCCTTCTTCCTCCTCTTCTTCAAAATTAACCAAAAAAAAATAAAAATAATACAATATATATAAAAAAAAAACTTCATCTTCCAAAAAGCCAGCCCGAAATCACCATTAAGGAAACCACCATTAACGACACTTGTCAGTGAAAGATCCGTCCTCAACACATGGAAGACTAAAGGTCGCCGATCTCACTTTTCCGTCGACATCAACCGGTAATAAAACACCACCACTAAACAGATCCATGATGGCAGATTATTTTTCGTCGGGTCACGCTCTCCACGCGCGGCTTTAGTCCGGCGCGTGACATACACGCGCGGCCTCATTCAACAACACGTTTTGGCGGGGCCTGAAACGTGACGTGCAGTCGTTGTTTCCTGCAGTACACACGTCATATCTGGCGACACACGCGCGGCTCTGTGTCGAGATTTCGGATCGGAGAAATGAATACAAAGTCGGAGTCTTTCTCTAATCAAAGTACACAACTTTGGAGTAAGAAAAAGATTTTCTTTTATTATTAAAAAACCAAAAAAAACACAATTTTACTGGGAAAAGAAAAAACGAAGTTTACAGAAGAAGAGGGCGTAGGCAATATCAATTGAAAAAGAAAAAAAACGAATTTTTTACAATTAAATCGAAAACGGGGTAAGGGCCAAACACATTGGCTTTGATACCACTGTAGGAAAAAGTGACATACCTTTTTCGATGCGGAAGCGGAAGGATCGTTGTGTCAGCGTCTTACCCACGAAAACCGTTTCACGGTGGCTACTAGAGTCATCGTGTATGTCCACGCCCCAAATCCCGAGCCCCGTAGCGATGGAGGGCTCAACGTGCCTTTGTGTGTTTTCTGTTTTGCATATTGCTTGTGTGTTTTTCACGTGTAGTCATCCTTTCACCTAGAATGGAGAATTTATATAATCATATATATTAAAGATACCAAATCTTTTTGGTATAGCAAGTAAATAAAAACTGATTTTATTTACTCATAATTTCAGCCTTAATCATTAAGCTAAATAAGTAAATTCATATATTTACTTTCCATAATTAACGTGGCCGTTAATAAAATTCAATACCTACCTAACAGAGGGTCAAGTTCAGCAGTGTACAACAACAACTTTTCCACGGCAAGGCGTTTTATATTTAGAGTCGGCGACCGTGGACCGACTGGGTTGATGGCCGGGTTGTCGACACCATAGGGACACCCTGGGCACAAATAAGGCCACACTCGGTAGAAGGGAGTGTTGGTGTAGCCAACAGGTTCAAGAGGGACCTGACCAGACCCTAAAAAGTAGGGTGTTACCAGTATGGCTCCAAAGATGTGGAGGTCATATAGTAGCGGGTCCAGGCTTGCCCTCATAGCCACGTTATGAACAATGGTGGCCCCTGCACTGTCTCCTCCGAGGAAAACCTTGGAGAAGTCGCCGTGGGAGGCTAACCACGGTTCCGTCCAACCCACAGCTTGACTCTAGGACAACACCCATTGTAGGGCGAACCAGCCATCATCGAAGGCTGTTGGTAGGGTATGTTCCGGGAATAGACGGTAGTTGACCGATATGGCAACTACCTTCCCCTGAGAAGCGAGGCGGTTGAGATACAAGTGGTCAGCTTCGGAAAAAGGAGAGCCTATACAAAAGGCGCCTCCGTGGAAGTAGACCAAGATTGGATGTTTTTCGGACGAATAGTTTCGACTTGGCAAATATACCCTAGCACTCAAGTTGGTGTAGGGGTCTAGAGTAATATCTTTTGATATGACTCCGGTGGCTGGATCCGGAGTCGATTGAGGTGGTACATAGACAGTAGGTATGGCATTATCTCGAACGATGGTTCCATTGTCGAAGATTATTATAAAAGGCTGTATTTCGGTCTTAATATTTTGTGCCACTATTTTGTTGATGGATGACGCGAAGAAGAAGACACAAAGTAAAAACATCAGAACATTTTTGATGGCCATTGATGTTATTGTTTGGGAAGTGTATTTTGAGACTTAAGAAATGATGCAAAAGAACAACAAAACAAAAGAGAGATGAGATATATAAAAGCAAAGGAAAATAGAGAGAAAAGTTTGAGAGTTCAATTAGGGCTTGTATTAGATTGAGTGAATGAACTAGTTATATATAGGGTGGCCTATAACTAACTTTGTTTAATTAGCTCAACAATTACCTAATTGCAGATTACATTAATAAAGTTATAATTTGTTTCGTTTTGTTATTTTGACTATTCTCGTAGTAGTATTTACAACTCTGATACGGAGTAGTAATTATTTTTATCTAGTCCATGCTGCTTAAGTATTTTGCTAGTCTTAAGTTTATTTTAAATTTTACTACTCGTAGCTTCTTTATAGTTGTTCTTTATATTATAAGAACTGAGTTTCATTTGTTTAATATATTATCCATCTTATAAAACACCAACTCTAAGTCTCTAACTGTAGTATCAAAATTTTCTTACTCAATAGTGAATGTGAAATGTGGTGACATCTTAAATTAAGGGTATTACTCATTCATGTACACAATTACTCATTTCTGTACACTATTTACCCTAATTTTTCCATTCAATACCCTTCACCTCTTTTTAATTACAGTTTTTCCTCTATTTTATATTGACAATTATGTTGCATAGTTTCACTATAATCAAGCAATTATGGCGGGCAACTTACCCTTTCATGAGCTAAATCTAAATATTTTAACAATTTTGCGAATAATTCAACTGAAATATCATTTATTTAAACGGTTTATTAATAAACACGATTTTATTTTGGGTGATAATGGTGATATAATACGGAATATATTGTTAAAACATGACGATGAAGAGACGAGTACGGGATAAAGTTGCCATCCAGAATTCAGACGTATTGGTCCCAAGACAATCGTGTCCGCTACTGTATGGTGCTTAGGGTTTTGGGGGTGGGGGTGGGATTGTTGCAGCGTACTACGTATCCTTTTTTTTTTTTTTTTTTTTTTTTTTTTTTAAATTTGGTTTTTTTTTTTTATTTAATATTGTAATTTGGTACTTTTAATATTTTTTTTTAGTGAATTAGTGTATTGTTTATTTTTTATGAATTACATATTTCAATATTTTGAATAAAATATTTAATGTTTTTAATTTAGTGTTTATTTTTTAATATATATTTTGAATATAAAAGTGTACAAAAAAAGAGTAAAAAAGTGTACAAAAGCGTAGTACGGAGTACATGAATGAGTAAATTTAAAAAGGTGAGAGAAAGGAGAGAAAAACTAAAAGTGAAAATAAAAGTAGGGGTATAAAATGGAAAGTTGTGTACACGAATGAGTAAAAGTGGTACATGAAAGAACAACACTATTAGGGAAGAAATAAATAATATTGTATATTATTAGAATATACCAAATATTGTTAGGAAATATTATTATCTTAAAGAATAAGTTAGTATTAGGTAGATCTAGGTTTTCCTAATCTTGTGAACTATTATTATAAATAGTTCACATATCTCATGTAATTTAACACAACAACTATTCATAATAATTCATCCTTTATGAAATCCTTCTCTTTTATATATCTTATCATGGTATCAGAGCCATTAGCTAGGCTTCTGAGGACCGAAACACAAAAATCCGCTGCCCTGCCGGTGGGCATATTATCGATGTCATAGCCCACCGGTGGGATTTGTTATTGACATACATAAATATTTAATTTACTTACCTTACAATTTCGGGTTAAAAAAAAAAAAAAAAAAAAAAAAAAAAAAAAAAAAAAAAAAAAAGACAAGATTTTATGATCTTGTTATTGTTTGTTCGGCTCTTCCCGTGTCTTGAGACGGGGCGTATTTTTTAATTATGTCGTGTGACATGATTATGAGTTATATGAGTGGGTAGGTGGTTACCCCTCATATGTCTGTACCTAAGTATTGACTGGCGAGTTGATTACGCACTACGGAGTATTATACTGGCAAGTTTACGCACACGTATTGGATTAAGTGGGTAGGTGGTTACCCTTCGTATGTACTGGCGAGTTACGCACACGTATTTGATAAGTGGGTAGATGGTTACCCTTCGTATGTACTGGTGAGTTACGCACCTATTGTGGCCGGCGGGTCGTGTACGCACCGATGAAGATGAAGACTTTGAAGATGAAAAAAGTCGACATTTTTTTTCTTATTGCTTATTGTATATTAATTTCCAAACTCATGATAAGTCGGTGACTTACCATAAGTTTGAGGGAGGGTATTAGGGAAGAAATAAATAATATTGTATATTATTAGAATATACCAAATATTGTTAGGAAATATTATTATCTTAAAGAATAAGTTAGTATTAGGTAGATCTAGGTTTTCCTAATATTGTGAGCTATTAGTATAAATAGTTTAAATATCATATGTAATTTGATACAACAACAATTCAATCAATAATAATTCTCTCTTTATATTACTCCGTATACTCTTATCAAACACCGTAAATTAATTACCTAACTTTTTCAATTTTGCGTGGAATCTACATATACTCATTGTATGATAATCAATATGAAATATTTTAGACATTTACACATAGTTTTTTTTTTTTTTTTTTTTTTCCTTTCATATAGTCAATGTTACTGTAAATAAGTTTTTAATAAAATATATGATAAAATGCAATTTTTTTTAATGATTTCTTTTTTGTACTACAAGATATAGTCTTCTAATATATATATTTGTGACTAAATTATCATTAGCAATTCAATTATTACAACTAGTCAACTACCATACATAGTAGAATAAATTCCAACGTAACTGTTTCGGCAAAAAATTTACCAAAGCTTAATTTATTGTGTTGGGGTTAAAGCGACCTTATCGTATTCCAAACTAAGAATCGTAACGAAAACTAAAGGAAAAGAGATGACGAAAATGAAATAAGACACGTAGGTTTTTTGGTTACGCGGAAAACCCGATGTGGGAAACGACCGCGGGGGGAAGCTCTTGTCCCACCAACTATCCACTATTCAAAGAAGGGTTACAAGATTTCGGTGCTCAAGTGCACTATTTCGTACAAAGTATGCTGTAAAATGCTAAGTATTGCTGAAAAATGTGTTTAGTGTGTTTAGAATGCTGTAAAGTAAGTATTTGGTGTTGAATGTAGTAGTGTTGTTGCTGAATGTGGAATGAAGTTGAATGCCTTGTCTTGAACCCTAGTGCTCCTTTTATACTTGTAGATTCCCCTGACTTTGCTCCTAGTATTCCTCTCCTTGTAACTGTCGTGGCCCCCTATTGAATAGGCCTTAAATGCTCCTTCCGTTGGATAGCTTCCCCCTTTCTCGCAACTACTTTAATTGTCCGTTGCAATTCGAGATAGATCCGTTGGTGAGACTCCTGAGGGCCCTGGCTGTCCAGGGTCCTGTGCTGTCTGGCTTCTTGAGATGCTCTGGGTCCTGCCCAGGGTCCTAAAATGTTCAGGGTCCTCGGCTAGATAGGGCTCCTGGAGGGTCTTGCATGGTCAGGGTTCTGCGCCGCCTGGATCCTCGGAATGCTCTAGATCTTGCCCAGGGTCCCGTGACGCTCAGGGCCCTGAGTAAGGTACTTCTGCTGATAGGGCCCAAACTGGGCCGGAAAATTTGGGCCTAACATTTGCCCCCAGAATTTCTGCTCAGGAGGTCTCGAATTCTGAGCAGGAATTTTCATCCTCAGATTGCTTTGCGTGACTTCCCCATATTTCAACTTTGGACGTAACTCGGCTGCTTCGATTTTGTTCGTGCTTGATACTTGGTGGATTGGCGGACTATTTTTCTTTTCCCTTCTTGGGCTGGCAACAATGACCCGGAACGGAGGTGGCTGACATGGCGAAAGAGCTGCTGCAAGTACTTAGGTCGTTCCTGATGCCCCCGACTATATGGGCCAGGGACAGCTGAGGCGCCTGCCGAGGATGCTGTAGCGACTGAGGGACCTGAAACAGAGGAAACAATACCGCAAGGGTGAAAGCGACAATGTAAACACGGATCAGCTAAGGACACCCAACTAATGCAACTCGAAACATGTGAATAATCTATCAAGCTTATTAGGCGAATTTCCCTCAGCCTCCAGATCTCAGCGCCCTGGTGGGTTTTGAGGATTCTGACGACGATGATCCTACTGCATCTGTTGACTCTGCTGACGAGGGTGGTGGCACCGCTGCTGAGCATGTTTCCGTCCTGGACGCCTTGGCTGAGGTACCTGATAACAAGAGTAGCTTCCTGCGACGCTGTGGTCAATCGGTTAGTTTAAGACTTCAGTTCAGAACTGTTATTTTGGGGTAGCGTACCTGTCTTGGACGCTTGTACTTAAACATTATCTTTTGCTAGACGCTTGCACTCAGGGCCCTTTGCTGCAAGGGACCTTGAGTATGACGGTGGAAAGTCATGGTGGCCAACCATGCTTTAGTTACGTTCGATTGTAATGCGCGCGCTCATTTTGTATGCATGCTTTTAGAGTCGACTTAGTGCCGGCCGGGAAGCTGAGATGTCCAAACGGGTTCATGCTTATACCCTATGCCGAGCCCCGTAGTGGTGACTGTGGTGGCCTGGAAGCTGAGATGTCCAAGTGGGTCATGCTTATCCCTGGGTTCATGTTTATACCTGTTGCCACACGCACGACTTCCTCTCAAGGAGGGTATTTACGTAGAGGCGCCCCTTGTGACCTCAGAGGTCGATACCTTGCGAAGGAACGTGGCTTCGGAAGCCCTTTAGAACGAACCCAAGTATTTTGTATATAAAATTGAGTTTTAAACAAGAGATTTTTTCTTTAAAGATAATGGGTTTAAAGCAAATCATAAACGTAAGTTGTAGAAATACTTTAAAAACGATTCGGAGCGGATTAAAGAATTTTCACGGAAGGATAACCAATAAAACCTGCTGAGGGTACCTCAGAATGATGAGGGCACGCCAGGATCCTGAGAGTACATCAGGGTCCTCAGGTCTCAGGATCCTCGGGGTATCTCAGCAGCGAAACGTAAAATAACTTTTAAAACGATTGAAAGGGTAAATTAAAGGTTTTTAAGGAAGAACAAAAGGAAAATTTGCAACCTAGGAAAAGAATGGAAAAGTTTTAAAGCGGAAAAATAAAACACGGATTAAAAAATGAAATGAGTAGAACCTTTTGAGGACATAATGTTCAGGTGGGCGTCGAGACCCTCAAAATAAAACACCGTTTTGAGGTGCAACGCCAAGCTGGCGAGCAGTAATCTTGTTGTGCGTCCTGTTGGCCAGGCTCACTTGCCTGTATGATTTCCACGATTGCCCTTTGTGGACTTCATACATCATAGCCTGTGCTTCCTGTTCCAGTTCAGGCTTTCGCAGAACATTCTTTAAGAGAGGGTTAGTGACCGCAGTAACAGTACGCGGCTAAGAAATAAGGATGTAACTTAAAGGAGGCTGTAATTAAGAACAAGTGTTCCGAGTTCAGCGTACCTGGTCTCTGCTGGAAGCAGAGACTTTGCCTACATAGCAAACTGGCTGCTGGGACCCTTCATGCCCCCTGATCACCACGGCGCTCACAGCTACCTTCGTTCGTCCTTGGGCTGCTGAGCGGACTCTAACTGAAATAGCGTCCTGACTTGTTCCATACTGGCCTCTCCCCCTTGCTGCTCCTGGTTCGCCTCTGGGCTGCTGAGCAGGTTGGCCCACGCAGCTCCAACCCCCCAGTTCACATACACCATCTTTGTATACAACGGAGGTTGCGATGGCTGGATCCGTTCTGTGGATCCCTCCCTGCCGGACCTGGACTTTCTCGGCAGAATGTTGTCGAGGTGCCCCCTGCCCTGGAGATACTTCAGTTCCCTTCCTAGAGCTATGCAGTCCTCGGTGTTGTGCCCGATATCGTCGTGGAACGCGCACCTCCTGTTGGGGCCTTTCCTACTGGTATCTCCATTGGTTTTGCTCTTGCGAGGCCACCTGACTTTGCCCCCAAGGTCCTGCAAATATTTGAGAATTCCATCAGTATCAGTAGTGAATTTGTACTCACTTACCTTGGGTGGAAGGTCTTGGTTGTTCCTCCATCCTCTGGCTCCTGAAACCTTGCCGACTGCAGGCCTCTCGTATGGTTTGGATCTCTCATGCCTGCGGTCGCTGGTGACCTTTCTGGAGGGGTTGCTGAGGGTCCCTTTCCTGGGTGCTACGTCCTCCTCGAGACTGAGAGCCGCTGACCCCTTTGCCTGTGCGCCCCCTGAGGTTGGTTGCTGGCTGCCAGGGCCGAGAGCGGTTTCAGTGGTGACGGCTCCAGGGTCCTGGAACGCTGCTCCAATGTCTCCTTGTTGATCCTTGGATTCCAGGGCCTGCAACCTCTTGGTGATTTCCTTGCTTTCCCTGCGCATCTGATCCACAACCGTGGACAGTGACTCCACGCTCCTCAGGAGGGTGTGGAACGAATCTTTAGGCTGCGCGCTGCTCGTCATGATTGCTAGATGAAGGAATGAATCTGGCTACAAAGATGATCGCAATTCCCCACAGACGGCGCCAAATGTTTCGGCAAAAAATTTACCAAAGCTTAATTTATTGTGTTGGGGTTAAAGCGACCTTATCGTATTCCAAACTAAGAATCGTAACGAAAACTAAAGGAAAAGAGATGACGAAAATGAAATAAGACACGTAGGTTTTTTGGTTACGCGGAAAACCCGATGTGGGAAACGACCGCGGGGGGAAGCTCTTGTCCCACCAACTATCCACTATTCAAAGAAGGGTTACAAGATTTCGGTGCTCAAGTGCACTATTTCGTACAAAGTATGCTGTAAAATGCTAAGTATTGCTGAAAAATGTGTTTAGTGTGTTTAGAATGCTGTAAAGTAAGTATTTGGTGTTGAATGTAGTAGTGTTGTTGCTGAATGTGGAATGAAGTTGAATGCCTTGTCTTGAACCCTAGTGCTCCTTTTATACTTGTAGATTCCCCTGACTTTGCTCCTAGTATTCCTCTCCTTGTAACTGTCGTGGCCCCCTATTGAATAGGCCTTAAATGCTCCTTCCGTTGGATAGCTTCCCCCTTTCTCGCAACTACTTTAATTGTCCGTTGCAATTCGAGATAGATCCGTTGGTGAGACTCCTGAGGGCCCTGGCTGTCCAGGGTCCTGTGCTGTCTGGCTTCTTGAGATGCTCTGGGTCCTGCCCAGGGTCCTAAAATGTTCAGGGTCCTCGGCTAGATAGGGCTCCTGGAGGGTCTTGCATGGTCAGGGTTCTGCGCCGCCTGGATCCTCGGAATGCTCTAGATCTTGCCCAGGGTCCCGTGACGCTCAGGGCCCTGAGTAAGGTACTTCTGCTGATAGGGCCCAAACTGGGCCGGAAAATTTGGGCCTAACAGTAACCTAATTGGAGTACATTTTAGCTAACAGCTATTTAAAAATAAAAAATCACACAAATTACTAATATACTCCATATCAAATGCACATAAACTGTTTTTTGTTGGACTTTTTCATATTTGATAAAAAATTGTACTCCCTCCATCCCATCTTTTTTCTCCCATTTACTTTTTCACGGTCTCCTAGGCACTACTTTGACCGTATTTATTTGTATCAATACACCACTTTTTCTGGTCAAAAGTATAATTTTGTAAAAGATATTTTAACGACAAATCATAATATGTTGGTTTCATAACATAATTTATATTATAATTTTAGTTATTGACGGTCAAATTTTGCGAAGTTTGACCTTCAAAAAGTAAATGGGAGGAAAAAGATGGGATGGAGGGAGTACAATTTTTTAGATAAGGCAGTCTCATTCTATGAGACATATTGCCACATCAGCAAAACATAATCCTAAATTACACAACCCTAAATTACTTGACATTTACATCGACACTAACATTGCTAACACCCAACCAACATGAAGCTCATCCAAACCAACTTCAACCTTCATCTTGACCTCGCCAGCAACCTCATCGAACAGCCGAAATTCCGATGACCGACGACTGCTTTTTTCACGGATACCCAACTCTCATCATTATTCAACCCTTTTTAATATTATCTTTTAAACATTAATTAATCCACCCAATTAACTATAGCAGTAAACAATTTAAAATAGTATTGACAATTTCAGATCTATTATATTCTAATTATATTCATCATTAATGTTTAATAATAAAAAAAAAAAAAAAAAATTCGTAGCCTATATGACTATGTTACATCTAAAGTAACTTAAATACATTTCAATAGTAACGTTATTACTTTTGAAAAATAATTACAGCGTTAAACTTTTGAAAAGAATTTGGTTACATTTCAAAGATTTACAGTTACATTTAAAAAGAATTTGGTTATATTTCAAATAAAATTACTCCGTATTTTTATCAACAATGAGAATAAAATTAGAGATACCGATAAATGATAAAGTTATCTGCTGAAAGAGGTAAAATGGAGAGATCATCGACTCAGGAAGATTGAATGTTTATCGAGGTGGTGGTCGGAGTGGTGGTCGCTGCAAGATGGTGATTCAGTCTCCTCTGATCAAGGAAACTGACTCCTAAAAAGACTCCTAATTTGACTCGGTCTCCCCTATTATCTATTCTATAACCACCCACTATTCTAGTAGGGTGATTTATTTGTTTTGGTGACTGAAACTACCTTCCATTAAGAATATTATACACCATCTATATTGTGAGTGTGAGGGTTTTGAACCAGTTAATTGCAAGTGAGATCTGAAGAATATTATTATTATTGGGGTCTTCTTTATTATTATTTCTTATTATTAAAGACTATATTTATTAATTTATAAGCAATGACTGGAGGTATGTCTCGATCCTTTAATCGCTTCCGCATATTAATCTTATAATTATTTTCATTTGCATGAGATTATATTTATAAGTTTTACATTTTTCTTATAGAAAAATTACTCAATTATCTAATCCGTTGTATGGATTCTCATATAACATAAATAGTTAATTACATATATTCAATTTTCTTGCAACCATTAATTTACACCAAAAATGATCTGACTTAGTAACAGTAAAGAGACACCCCCATTACGGAATGACATAACTTCGTTTTGGTCATCTTCAATGTTTCACCTAATTAAATACTCCGTAATTGTTACTGTCTTTATGTACGTACACCAATTGTTTTATTCACGTTAACTCAATTTCACTCATAAAATTTAAGTAAACCCATCCATTTTTTTCCTCCTTTAATTTGGTTCAATAACTATTACGATCAGTGGCAGATCTTGAGACCATCCCCATCCAGAAATCAAGTTAATTGAGTCACCATCTATTTCTACTCTTAATCTCATTTTAATTAGTTTTACTCACTACTCACTCCCATCCAAAAAAATCACCACCTAGATCACCAATCCAATCATTTTTACTTTTCAATCATTTTCTATCATTTATCTTTCCCACATTCTATACCCCACCAAACCTCTTCATTATTTTTTTTACATGTACCAATTCAAACTTTTTTTTTTTGTTTAAGTGTTATACTATAATTACAATTACAAATTACCATATGATAAATAATTTGAGTTTAGCAATTTACTTAAAGATTAATAAGTTTCGTTAATTTTTGGTAGTTTAGTAAATTCTTTTAAGTTTAGTCTTTTGGTATGAAGTTCCTATAATAAAACTAGTTGGCGTGCCCGTCCCCGTCCGGGCCATCTATCATTATTATTAAGATTTAAAAATAAGTATAAAATGTAATTTTTATATATTTTTTGTAGTTTATATATTTAATAATTATGATATAATTTTATATGATATTTAATATGACAAAATTTCTAAAAATAAATACTAAGGCCATGTTCTTTTTGGCTTTTACTGTATTTAATAAGATAATTTTCTAAAATCTATTATTTATCATATTTGTTTTTCGCTTATTTGCTAATTATATTTTATAATACTTACCTAATACTATTTTTTTCCCTCAACTTATTTATTAAATCAACAATTATTTTACTTTTTAAAATTCTATGAATTACCATATTTCTTTTGCTCTTTCTTTTTTTTTTCCTTTTTTTTTTATATATATATTTTAAAATATAACTTACTTATATTTTTCTCTCTTAACTTGTATATTTAATCCAATATATTTAAGGCCAAATATTTATTTTTCAATTTTGGTATCCTACAAATTTAAGGATTCCAATTATAGAATTAGTATTATATTTTAGATTACATATGTTAATTATACTACATCATATTTTTTTTTTGGTTAATTACATATATTATCTTTTTGTTATATTAAAATGAGGTAATAAAGAAATTGGAATTTTGTCATTAAATTAAACTTTACCCTATCATTATACTAAACATGTTTTTTTTTTTTAATTAGCAGATGTTCTCATACAAAATTGAGATGAACAATCGAATCAAAACTTAATACTATTAGACTAACTAACAGATTATGCATTAAGCATTACAAATATTATTATACAACCATATCTAATTAATTGATTTAAAAATAAGATAATCGATAGATATTGTACATCACTTTTACCTTTCATGTTACATATTCTTACCTTTCATGTTACATATTCTTACCTTTCATGTTACATATTCATTAGTTTTGCTATTGGTTTATAATCAAGTTTGTTCAAGAAAAAATTTCAAATCTTGAACGTAAAGTATAAATCTATGACATACAAAGAAAAAGGATCAGCAGTAATTTAATCAAGCTATGTTTAAGTATCAAACATAATAATTAAGAAAATAAAATATTCAAATTTTAAACACTCTTATCAAATACACCGTAAAAAAAAAATTAACACAAATTGTAATCATAATTAAAACATAATAAAGTAAAATTATTTAACATAGTACGTACCTAGGAAGATCTAGTTAAAGTTTTTGATGTATATATATACAAAAAGGGATGGAGACTTATCTAAATATTAAATAAGAGAGTTATGTGTCATATAATTGTTTATTTCGAAATTATAATTTTTTTTCTCAATTAAAAACATCTTCAATTAATTTTTTTTTGGAAAGTTCTAATATAGTAAAGATTTCAATAGTAGATTTAGTTTTATATTTTAAGTTACATCTTCAATTAATTTTTTTTTTGGAAAGTTCTAATATAGTAAAGATTTCAATTGTAGATTTAGTTTTATATTTTAAGTTACATATGTTAATATTTTTTTATCTAAAATCCTAGCAATAGTAGAATTATAAATAATACTAATATTAATTTTTTAGACCAATTATATTGCGACAAATGTCGACCATAGAGACCATGGTTTCTGCTTTATATATATATATTAGATAAACTACTCCCTCCGTCTCGGTGATTTGTTTACGTTTACTTTATACACATTTATCGATGTGAGGAGAGAGGTAGAGAAAAAACTAATAAAATAATAATATAAGTACAAATGGGGTCCCACTTGCTTAAAATTATGAAATGTAATTGGTTAAGGGAGTAGGGGTCCACCTCCCACATGGGTCACCCATGACCATTTATGGAAAGTGTAAACAAATGACCCGTACCCCCCAAAATAAAAAGTGTAAACAAATGACCGGGACGGAGGGAGTATTATGTTTTATTAAAATATAAAGTCTACAAAGAATGCATACTCCACATAAAATTAAAATACATACTCTTCGTAAAATAAAAATACATACTCAAAATAAAATAAAAACATACTCATTACTGAGTAATTTACATACTCCATATCAAAATACACTCACGCCCAAGAAAAAAAAAATAACATACATAAGGAATATGATTTAGTATGCATATAGAGTATTGTAAAAATGTATACCCAAAAAAATACGGAGTAAAAAACATAACAAGCACTCCAACTAATAAAAAAAGAAAAAGAAAAAAACCCACAATTGCAGAAGTCACTTCTCCGTGCACTCACAATTTGACATTTACTTTTTATTAACCACTCACATAGTGACACCTACTGAGTCACCCAGTAGATCAATTTGTTGAGAGGGGGTCACAAATTGATTCACTTTGCAATAGAGTCATGGTAATTGAACATTTAATTAGTCATTAGAATGACCCAATAGTGTATTGATCTAGTTGGTGAACTTGCATGGGGATGGTCTGAGACTATTTTTGAGGGGGGCGAAATAATAATAACATAATTACCGTTTTTAAATTAGCTTGTCCATTTCAAATATATACGTAGTATATATTCTTCATAATTTTATTATCCTATATATTTATAAGATAATTACCGTTTTCAAATTAGCTCATCCATTTCAAATAATTACCGTTTTCAAATTAGCTCGTCCATTTACGTTTGAACATATTAGTATTTTGGGTTTTTCTATAAGGTAACCCTGAACTTTTTCAAATCCCACAAGGTAACCCTGCAAATTAAAAAACATCTTTGGTAACCCTGTACTTAATTAATACCTATCACCGTGACCCTGAACTTGTATTCCGTCAATTTTTCCGTTAAATAGTTAATGGAAAGTGTTATGGCTGATTTAATGTCACTGGATTTTTTAATATTAAGCTAATTTTTCTTGTTACTACAATAAAATAGAGACATTGTTACAATAAAAAAATTTATAGGACGGACAGATATTAAGAAGGTGAACTCACCTGATTCAATTTGTACGGATTACTACTTATATATGTTATAATTACTCCATAAAGTTGCCTATTGAGTTATATAAATGGACGAAATTTTATTAAACAGAATTGTTTCTGCCAAATTTTGTCGCGTAGACTATTTGACTCGTAAAGTGGGGTATAGCGATCTACTCGGTTTAACACTTGGATTTAGGTTGTTTATAACGCGCGTGGGATAAAAAGAATGCGAAAGTAAAGTGCGAAAAGTAAATGACACGAGAGATTTTGGTGACGCGGAAAACCCAATGTGGGAAACGACCGCGGGGGGATCTGTGTCCCGCCTAATGTGCTCCACTAAGTAGTTGGGTTACAAGCAACACGTTACAAAATACTTGCAGAAATTAGAATATAAGGGACGTTTTCTGGTGGAATGTAAGCGATCTGGGAGAATAAACGTAGTTCTGGAGGAGTGGAGCGCAGATTGTTGTAGTGAGTAGTGAATAATGTTGTAACCTCTCTCAGGTCCTGCTGCCTTGCCTTTTATAGGGTGGAAATGGACTGTTGGATTCTTTGTGCGAGTAGAGGGTCTTCAGGAGGTTTCTGCGGGTGGTTGCCTGGATTTTAGGGGGTGGTTGTTGACTACTTCTTTGTGGCTGTTTGATGGTAGGTTTTCCTTTGCTGCCCTAGTTGCTCTTTGGACTTGCTCGCATTTTGGGCCTCAAGCCTTGGTGTTGCCCTTTGCTCTCGGCCCACTTGGCTCGCCTTGGCTTCAGGCCATTTTTGGCCCAAACAATAGCCCCGGGTTTTCTTGCCTTGACGTACAGGAGAGGTGAGAAAATTCCTTCAGGACTAATCCGTGCTGCTACAGATGTTTCAGCCCCGTTGTGAAAGAAACATTTCTGGCCGAAAAAGTGACTTGTCTTGTTGAAGAAGTATTCCTACCTTCTGAGGAGGGTCTTCTACCTGCTGAGGAGGATCTTGTACCCGCTGAGGAGGATCTTGTACCTGCTGAGGAGGAGTTGGCTGATTTTTCTTTTTCCTTTTGTTTGGCTGTCGTCGTGCCACGTGGCACAACCCTAGTGGTTCCTCGAGAAGAACAAATTGAATGACTGATTTGGCCTTTGTTTTAAATGCCAAGTCTTGTCAAACTTCCTCATTAGTCCCATTAATTGCACTCCCAACTCCTCCCAACTTCCCCCACGTCTCCTTCTCTCTCCCAACCACTTCCTTATAAAACCTCCTTCTCCTTCTCTTTCACGCCCCTTTTGGAACAAAAACCCCCAAAAACTCCACACCTTCCTTCGTCGTTTGAAATCCGCAGGTTGTTGTTGCTTTCCCCAGGTAATCTCTTGCTCGTGTCTTTCTTGTTTCTCTTAATGTCGTCTTCTTCGCCCTCCTTCAACCTGGAGGCTTTCGTTCCTACCCGAATTCTGAAGGGGGATGACTCCGTGCCATGCTCTCTCTCGTCGAAGTCCGACGATGAGATTGTCGAGATCTTTAATTTGGATGAGGGGGTTGAATTTTACGTGCCCCGAGGTGAGGAGAGAGCAGATTTCCACCGCAAAGGGTGGGTTTGCGTGTATGCGTACCCTTTCTCCTTGGGTCTGCGCTTCCCATTCCCTGCATTCATCCAGGACTTCTTTCGTACCTTCAAGATGTCTCCTGCGCAAGTACTTCCTCACGGTTGGAGGATCTTGTTGTGTATCAGTGCTCTTCTTGAGGACCACGGTTGGTCTATGCCGGGGGGCGATATTGGGGATGACTACTGGGTGAGGCCTACTGCGTGTAAGCGCTTTACTCTGAGGGTCATGGATAGGAGGAATAAGCTTATCGAGCTTCCCTCTAAAGTGACGGACTCGGGCTGGGCCAAACATTACATTTTTGTGAGGATTAGTAGCTTAAACCACCTGACCGGCTACTTGCGTGACACCTGGCTCAAGCCCCAAGGTAAGATGTGACGTCTGTTTCGTGTTGGCGCACCGTCGTGCTGAACTTTTCTCATTTGTCTCTTGTAGCAGGTTCGCTGAGGTATCCTCCCTCAAAAGCTGGGAGGAAGGTTCTGGAGAAGCTGAAGCAGTTACCTGGGCCTAAAAGAACTTTTCCTGCGCCTCTGCAAGGTAGGATCCGTGACTTGGACCTATTGCTCGAGAGTGACGAGGAGGAGATGTCTTCTGGTAGTGGTATGTTTGTTTTGTTTGTGTTGCTTGTCTACTTAGTGGAGCTGTTGTTTTCTGCATGTGAATCTGATGTGCGTACCCTGTCGTTGTAGGGAAAAGAGGGATGTCCACGTCTGACCTGATCGCCCTGGAGAGGGAGAAGAAGAGGAGGGTCTTTGGTGGCCTGACTAAACGGGAGCGGTGGCGTGCTCATGCGCTCTGAGCCCCTGTCTTTGACTCCGGGGTCTCCATCGCAGTCGTTCCGCAAGAAGACGCGCAGGCATCCTCAACCCAAGTTGGTGAGCGCCTCTCAGGGTGATGACTGTATTATGGTGGAGCTTCCTGGCTCCTATGACGGGCGTGGCGCCTTTCCTCCTCAGATTGCTAGCGGATTGTTGTTGCCTGGGTTCAGCACGCTTATGGGCTCTAAAAGTGTTGCGGAGAATGTGGAAGAAATGGCTGCTTGCACCTTCCAGGTATTAGTCGTGTGTGTTGCTGCTCCTTTGACTTGTGTACGTGTGCGTGGGCCTTTCTGAAGGTTCCTGGTTGTCTTTCCACCGCAAAGTTGGCTGACATGACCGAAAGGTGCACAACTGCTGAAGCGAGGCTCGAGGAGCTGAGTAAGACCGAGGCTGAGCTGGCTGCCTGTTGTTCTGACAAAGCCTTGCTGGAGGTGAGGCTAAATGATGTGAGTGAGAAACTGAAGAAGAAGAAAGAACAGCTGCGTAGTTCCTGTGCGTACTATTCTTGGCTAGGCAAGGTGGAGTGTATGGAGGCTCATGCTCAGGGGGAGTCTTCTACCTGGGATGCTGTGCGAGAAAGGGCTGACTTTGAGGAATTCTTCGAAGGAAAACCTGCGCCTTTAGACTCTGGTATTGCAGAAGAACTTGCCAACATGGACGCTGGAGGTGCCTCTACAGCCCCTGATGAGGGCGTGGTGGATAGCCGGGCGGCCCACAATGCGGAGGAAGTGGCTACTTCTGGTGGTGACGCCTCTGAAGGTGATGATGTTGTGGCTGCGGCCCCTTGAGGGTGTTATGTAATAGGTTAGTTGTTGTGTCGTCTTCGACTTTCATGAACTTTATCCTCCGTTTTGGTAGCCCACCACAAGGGTGGTGTGGCAAGTTGTAATCCCGTACTTTGGCCCGCGTGGTCGTACTTTCCTTGTTTTGTTTCCCGGATTTCTCGTGACGTCCGTGGTTGCGTTGGGGGCGCCCAGTTCTGCTGGTCCCTTGACTCTTTTGTTGACGTCCTTGTTGGCAACCCTGTTAATAACCTGTCAACATGTTTTTAACCCGTTAGTGTGCGTGCTAGCATGTTTATATGTTTCGTGTGTACGTATGTGCGTTATTATGCTGTTTGTGGGGTGTGTGTATGTATTGTGGTCTAATCGCAGCAAGCGCACGCGTGTATGTATGTATGTACGTGTGTATGTATGTATGTATGTTGTGCATGCACGTGTAGTAAGTTAAAATGCCGAACCATCTTAAAACTTACGTATGTAGGCGCCGTGTTGTGGCCAGGGCGAGCGGTGGGATCTCCGCACGTAGGCGCCACCGCCGCACTCCCAGCGTACGTACGTGTGGGCCCAACTAAATGTTGTAAACCAGCTGGGTGATCAGTCCAGCTGGGTGTGGCTGTGAGCCACTGTTCCATGTTGCGATCCTGCACGAAACTGGTTTGCTATGGACTGACCGTTGGCGTTTTTGCCAACGGCCCTCCGATGCCTAAGTCAGTAAACTTGATAGAATAAATTGTATTTACAGAAGACAAAAAAGAAGTTACCAAACAAAAAAGGCTAAGTACGAAATTTAAATATGATACTTCCTGAGGTGTACAGCATTCCAAGGACGAGGGACCATCTGACCCTCCAGAGTCATCAGGCGGTAGGCCCCATTTCCTGCAATGCCTTCTACCTGGTAGGGTCCTTCCCAGCTGTACGCGAATTTTCCTGCTCTGGTGTTCTGGGTGTTCTGGAATACTTTTCTGAGTACCAAGTCGCCTACTTGAAAGGCCTTTATTCGAACGTTTTTGTTGTAGTATCTGGCGTTGCACTGTCTGCGCCAACTGATGGTGGCCTGTCCACTGAAGTTCGTCAATTGTGTCCAAGCTGCTGGATAGTTCCGCCTGATTCGACTCTGTCGTTGCGCATCCGTATCGGTGTGTAGGTATCCTCACTTCTGCAGGAATAACTGCCTCTGTACCTGGAATGTCCTGTAGCTTCCTTTGGAGTGGTCCTGTTCGCCCAGAGTACCATTGGCAGCTCGTCTGCCCACTTGCCACCTTTTTCCTCCAGCTTCTTCTTTAGGTTGTCCATTGTGGACTTGTTGGTAGATTCTGCCTGTCCATTAGATTGTGGGTTGTGTGGGGTGGACTGTAGAAAATCTATGTTCCATCTTGCCTGAAAGCTTAGTTTTGTGGGATATGAACTGCGACCCGTTGTCACAAATGATACGTGCAGGAATTCCGAACCTAGTAAGTATGTTCCTTTTTATGAACGAGATAACCTGCTTGTCCGTTACTTGGCTGAATGCTTCCGCCTCGATCCACTTTGAAAAGTAATCCGTCATAGCGAGCATGTACACACGCTGACCGGGTGCGCGAGTAGTCCGCCCAATAATGTCCATCCCAGGACCATGAATGGCCAAGGCGACATTACGGGGTGAAAAAATTCGGCCAGTCTTGTATTTGTCTTGAGTGCATGTCTTTGGCAGGCGTCGCATTTCCTGGCGTATTCAACAGCGTCTCTTCTCATTGTAGGCCAATAGTACCCCATCCTGAGTGCTTTGTTGGACAGGCTGCGACCACCAGAGTGGTTGCCACAGTCTCCACTATGTAATTCTTCCAGAACGGCCTGAGCATGTTCAGGCTCCAGACACCTCAGGTATGGCCCTGCTGCAGACCTCCTGAACAATACTCCGTCAATGAGGAGGAACTTCGAAGCTTTCATCCTGAATCTTTTGGCCTGGAGTTTGTCCTGCGATAGCTTTCCGTCTTGTAACCATTCAATGTAGGGGCTTGTCCACCCAGGTGTTTGCTGTTCCTGTTGCGCTTGTTGTTCTTGTTGTTCCTGCTCATCCTGTTGGCCTGCTGTGGAGGCTTGTGAGGCCTCTGGATCCTCTGGAGGGGAATCCTGATTGCTGTCGGTCGTGCAAACTGGATCCGGTTTCGTAATCGCCGAATGTAGAGCGTGCAAGATTGGGATTGTTGTGATAGCGGTGGAACGGAATGTTGCTCCAAGGTTGGCTAGAGCGTCGGCGTGTGCGTTTTGATCCCTCGGAATCTGTTCGATCTCAACTTCGTCGAATTTTTCTATGATTGCGTTAACAAGATCAAGGTATGCTACCATTTTCGAATCCCGAGCTGCATAAGACTTGTTCACGTGGTTAACGATAAGCAAAGAATCACAAAATATTTTGATAGATTTCACCTTTAACTCGATGGCCATGTTGAGTCCCATGATAAGGGCCTCGTACTCGGCTTCGTTGTTGGACGCTTTGAACTCGCATCGAACTGCCTGGACTATGTACTCCCCTTGTGGCGACTTTAGTACAAGCCCTACTCCTACGCCTCGTTGGTTTCTTTGCCGTCGTGTACGAGGATCATTGGCTGTTTGCCGCCACTGCTGGAGCAGCAGGACCTCGCTGTCTGCACCTCCTTGTAGGCTTGGACTGAAGTCCGCCACAAAATCTGCAAGTGCCTGCGACTTGACAGCTGTCCTGGGTTCGTACTGTATGTCGTACCCACTGAGGTGGACCGACCACTTCGCCATTCGCCCTGACAACTCTGGTTTTCGCATGACTGCCTTGACAGGATAGTTAGTCCGCACAATAATGGTATGACTTTCAAAATAAGGACGTAACTTTTGCGACGCGATTACAAGCGAATAAACGAGTTTTTCAAGAGGAGTGTACCGTGTTTCTGCATCCAATAGGCTTTTACTTACATAATATCTTTGGCGGTGACTCCAGCTCTTCTCTTACCGACAGTGTGTGGCGCTCTCGGACACAGACAGTCTGAGGAGGTCTTCACCTTGTGTTGGTTTTGACAGTAGTGGAGGCTCAGCAAGGTAGATTTTTAACTCTTCGAACGCTTTGTTGTGGCTGTCTGTCCAGTTGAATTCCTTGTTCTTCCTCAAGGTGTCGTAGAATGGTCTGCACCTATCCGAAGATTTGGAGATGAACACATTGGCTGAGCGCGCCACGCCGGTGAGTTCTCGCACGTCTTTGTGATGCAGTGGTGGTTGGAGGTCGAGGATAGCCCTTATTTGCTTTGGGCTGGCCTCAATCCCCCTCTTCGTGACGATGTGACCCAGGAACTCCCCAGCTGTCACACCAAAGGAGCACTTTGTGGGGTTGAGCTTCATTCTGTAGGAACGAAGTACGTCGAATGTTTCCTGGAGGTGCTGTACGTGCTGACCCTCCTGTTCGGATTTCACGACCATATCGTCTATGTATGCTTCCATGTTTTTTCCCAGCTGGTCTTTGAACATCAGGTTCACGAGGCGTTGATATGTAGCCCCGGCGTTTTTTAAGCCGAATGGCATGACGTTGTAGCAATAAATTCCCCTTTCTGATTGGAAAGCTGTTTTTTCCTGGTCATCTGGGTGCATTTTGATCTGGTTGTACCCACTCCAGGCGTCCAGGAAGGTGAGCATCTCATGCCCTGCTGTTGCATCCACCATGGCGTCAATGTGAGGTAATGGGAACGGATCTTTTGGGCATGCCTTGTTTAAATCTGTGAAGTCTATGCATACACGCCATTTGCCATTCTTCTTGCTGACAACCACCACGTTGGACAGCCACGTGGGGTATTTGACTTCTCTGGTTTTTCCAGCTTTCAGCAGGTTTTCTACCTCCTCGTTTATTATTTTGTTTCTTTCAGGTGCAAATTTGCGTCGTTTCTGCTTGACTGGTGGGTGCTGTGGGTCGACGCTTAACCTGTGTGTAATAACGGTAGGGTCTATGCCCTCCATGTCCTCATGGGACCAAGCAAAACAATCAAGGTTAGCTTTTAATAAATTGACGAGTTCAGTTCTGGTGTTACCTTGGCAGTCCTCTCCTACGAGTACCACTCTGTCTGGATGCTCAGGGTCTATCTGGATTTGATCTAGCTGTGGAGCGCTGGGTTCCTCGTAGACCCCCTGAACTCGTTTGCTCTGTAATTGCTATGCTGGAGGAGGTGTTGTGGTTGGCTTCAAAGCCAAGGAGTAACAATCTTTCGCTGCTTTCTGGTCGCCTTTGATCACCTGGACTCCCCAGGGCGTAGGGAACTTCACACACTGGTGGTATGTGGAGGGTATCGCCTTCATAGCGTGCAGCCACGGTCTTCCCAGGATCACGTTGTAGGAGGACAGGTTGTCTACCACCAGATACGTCACCTGCTGGTTGACCCCCTGGGCGTACGTTGGAATTGAGATCTCCCCCAGAGAGTGCGTTGTTTCGCCGCTGAATCCGACCAAGGGCACAGACTTCTTCTGCAGGTCCTGCTCCTTCAGCCCCATGCCTTCCAGAGTCTTGCGAGAAAGGAGGTTGACTGAGCTGCCGTTGTCTACCAGCACCCGCTTCACCAGGCGCACCGATTGGTAAAGATATCACCAAAGCATCTTCGTGTTGGCGTAGTTGTCTGGGCGTCGAGTCGTCGAACGTGATTCCGGCTCGGATCTGGTGGACTTTGGTTCCTTGCCTGGGGGTATCTGTAGTGCTTTCTTTTGCTCGCCTCTTGGCGGCCGAATACGTTAGTCCACAAACACTAGAACCACCAGAGATAAAAGAAATTACCCTTTCGTGTGGAGGTGGTGGAGGTGGCGTTCGCTGCTCGCTGACGTTCACTTTTCGTCCTCTGGAGGGCAACAGGTGGTCCAGGTTCCCCCTGTCGTACAGGATCTTTACTTCCTTTCTGAGTGCCACGCAGTCCGCCGTATCATGCCCCGAGTCGTGGTGGAACTCGCACCACCGTTTGGTGTCCTTGTTGGAGGCTGGTCTGTCTGATGGCTTGGGCCACCTCACCTTGCCACCTAGCATTTTCAAAGCGTCTATTAGTCCAGATACGTTAGTTTTAAAACCGTACTCACTTACTCTGGGTGGCAGAGCTGGGTCATCGCGCCAGTCTGCCACAGCATGAACACCACGTTCTGGTTGACTGGGGTAAGGCTTTTGCCTCTCTTCTCTCCTGCGTTCTGCTGGTGGCCTTCTTGCAACTCGGTCACTTGAAGCGTTGGTTCTCCTGGATTCTCTGTCTTCCTCCAGTCTAGCTGCCGCCAGAGCTTTGGCTTGTACATCCTCGAAGGTGGTGCATGGATACTTGGTGAGCTCGTTGTACAGGTCTGAGTCCTCCAGGAGCCCACGCCTGAAAGCCTCGATAGCTGTTGGTATATCACATCTGTGTATTGATACTTTCTCGTTGTTGAACCTGTTCAGGTAGTCTCTGGTTGACTCGTCGTGCCTCTGGATGATCCTGTGGAGGTCGACATGCCTGCGGCTTTCGCTTTCTTTGGCAACCGGGAGTTGAAGGTATCCACCAGATCTGCGAAGGAGGAGATGGACCGTTGGGGAGATTCACGAACCATGCGAAATTTGGACCGCTCAGCGTGGACCCGAACCCTTTGCACATGCACGACTCCCTGTACTCCCTTGTGACTGCCACCGTCATCATCTTTTGCTTGTATTGGGCCACGTGATCGTAGGGATCGGTGTTCCCCTCGTACAATCTCATCGGTGGCACGCTGAACCTCTTGGGGATGTCCACCATGGCGATGGCGTCGATGAAAGGAGACTCCGCATAGATGGTAGCGGAGGCCTTCTCCAGTGGATGCGGGACGCCAGGGATCTTGTCAATCCGTTCCTGCAGCTCCCTCAGCTTCCGTTCCAGGGTGCTTTCCTGCAAGAAAGAGTGATCAGTACGGATCGGGACCTGTGGGGGTAGAGTGTTACCTGTGCGCTGTACGTTCAGCAGCGGTGTGGGTGGTCTCTCCCTGCGGACGGAGGGATCGCGTAGAACCCTCTGTGGGGTCTGCTGCCCCCTCAGGAGCTCTGGATGGACCAGGGGCACCTCAGGAACGAGCTGCGTGTTGGCGTCCTCCACGGCAAAGTTGAGCGGAACGCGGGGGGTCCTTGGTGTCTCTGGCGTGTTGTGCATGACCCCATCCATGTCCAGACGGATCGGCGCTTCTGTCGCTCCCGCCTGGCGCCTCGGGCGGCGGCGGAGGCTCTGAGGCCCGAATCTGGGCGTTCATCTCCCTCCGCAAGTTGGCTGTCTCCTTGGTCAGGAGTTCACAGCGTTCTTTGGGCTGCTCCCGTAAAGCTTTCATTTCCTGCTGAAGGGTGGCTAGGCCGTCCAGTAGCGAGATGGCGAAGTCGTCGTTGGGTGGAGCAGTGCGCCTGGGAGTGCGCCTGGGAGTGCTGCTGTGAGTCGACTGGGATTCATCCTCCACATGCACGTACTCCCGGTGCGGTTGCTGGGGGGCTTCGTCGTGCTGAGGGTCCCTGACCGGCTGGTGGAGGACGAGGCCTTGAGCTGGGCCCTCCTGGGGGTCAGGACCAGCATTCTGCGGGGTGCTGATCATCTGGGACGGATCTGGCTGCTGAGACGGACCGGCTTCGCTGGCGAATCCTGACATGCTGACTTGTTGATTGTTGGAAAAAAGAGACGTACGTTCCAAGTTGACGTGTGAAGTTAGATCACCAGCCCCACGGTGGGCGCCAATTGTTTCTGCCAAATTTTGTCGCGTAGACTATTTGACTCGTAAAGTGGGGTATAGCGATCTACTCGGTTTAACACTTGGATTTAGGTTGTTTATAACGCGCGTGGGATAAAAAGAATGCGAAAGTAAAGTGCGAAAAGTAAATGACACGAGAGATTTTGGTGACGCGGAAAACCCAATGTGGGAAACGACCGCGGGGGGATCTGTGTCCCGCCTAATGTGCTCCACTAAGTAGTTGGGTTACAAGCAACACGTTACAAAATACTTGCAGAAATTAGAATATAAGGGACGTTTTCTGGTGGAATGTAAGCGATCTGGGAGAATAAACGTAGTTCTGGAGGAGTGGAGCGCAGATTGTTGTAGTGAGTAGTGAATAATGTTGTAACCTCTCTCAGGTCCTGCTGCCTTGCCTTTTATAGGGTGGAAATGGACTGTTGGATTCTTTGTGCGAGTAGAGGGTCTTCAGGAGGTTTCTGCGGGTGGTTGCCTGGATTTTAGGGGGTGGTTGTTGACTACTTCTTTGTGGCTGTTTGATGGTAGGTTTTCCTTTGCTGCCCTAGTTGCTCTTTGGACTTGCTCGCATTTTGGGCCTCAAGCCTTGGTGTTGCCCTTTGCTCTCGGCCCACTTGGCTCGCCTTGGCTTCAGGCCATTTTTGGCCCAAACAAGAATCATGACCAAAATTAATGTAAAACAAATAAACAATGTTAGGTATTGACTATAGCTCATGGGATGCTTCACACATTTAACTGAATAAATACAACCCATGATTTCGAACAATTAATTCGTGGACAACTCATATGCATGCATGCATGCATGCCCATAACTTATAGTGTTATAATGAGTACGTAGTACAGTAGTAGCATAAGCTATGATTATAAATTTTGCTTAATACATTTGTTCATGCTTGGTTGAGTTTAATGTCCTAGTATCTAGGGAATGATGATGTTTATTAAAAAGATAGTTAACACTTTTTTTTTTTTTTTTTTTTTGTTAATTATATAAAACATAAAAATATAAAATATTTGGAATAGTTCAAAATTCAAAATTTAATATTTCATAATATTTTAAATTTTTGTAATCTTTTTGAATTAATAAATAAAATTAAGGGTGAATTAAACATAAAACATTTTTTTCTTCAAAATAACCCCTTATATGTTTTTTGTTTATAACATAACTTCCCTTTAAGAAATTTTTGCTTCAAAATCACCCTCAACATCAAAATAAATTACTTAGAAATGAGATGTTTACACTCTTAAATAGAGGCTTTTCAAGGGGTGTTGGCATATTTTAGCCATTGATGGTTCTCATTTGAAAAGGGCGTACCCTAGGATGTGTTTGGTTGCCATTTTTAAATAACAAATTTTGACGTTGGATGTGATTTTGAAGCGAATATGTCTTATAAGGCTGCTATGTTATAAAAATAATATATAAGAAGGGTATTTTGAAAAAAGATGTTATAAAAGGGGTTATATTTAATTGTCAGGTATAATCCGAACTGCTTCTCTTATCACACAAATAATCCGAACTCGAATTAATCCATGAATAATCCCAACTATAGAAAAATCATTCCAATAATGTACTTTGGTCAATTACAATCGACTCTAACACGTAAAAAAAATGTGAAATCAACTCTAATTTTACTTCATTCTTATTTTAAATATAACTCAAACCAGTTTCACCTTTTTTTTATCGATTAAAGAAGGTTAAAATTAGCCGAAGTACATTAATGGAATGATTTTTCAATAGTTGGGATTATTCGTAGATTAACTCGAGTTCTGATTATTTATGTAATAACTCGATCAGTTCGGATTATTCCTAACAATTAATCTTATATTTAATTAATATCAAAATTTATTTAAAAATATGTTGTCTATGTAGAAGATTATTTTATTTAAAATATTACGTACATAAATGTAATTGCCTAAACAATACACAACCATATTAGTTACCGAGTAGTTTATAAAAATACTAGGGTTTTTCTATAAGGTAACCCTGAACTTTTTCAAATCCCACGAGGTAACCCTGCAAATTAAAAAACATCTTTGGTAAACCTGTACTTAATTAATACCTATCAGTGTGACCCTGAACTTGTATTCCGTCAATTTTTCCGTTAAATAGTTAACGGAAAGTGTTATGTTGGATTTAATTTTGTGTTTTTTCTATATGGTAACCCGGTGATTTAAAAAAATTCTACATAATAACCTTATATTTGTACATAACGTGGTCATCAAAACTTATGGGTCATAAGTAACAGAAAAAAGCAAAAAAGATTGTAACTTTCGTAAATTAAACCATAAAAAACACAAAATCATAATAAATAAATATAATTTAACATTTAAAAATAAGGAAAACGCTTATCCTTACATTTGATAGATAAAAAAATTAGACGTTAAGTGGCCATGGTGGCTAGTGACATGGCATTTGTGGACTGACTTGGCTAGTGACATGGCATCGTGGGCTGATTATTTTCAAAAACATAAAACTCATTTAGTTTATCAAAACCCACCCTAATTCCCCAACTTCTTCCATTTCCTCAATTCATAATCAATTAGAAAATTAGGGTTTATGCCTCAAACTTCATCCATCATCATCAACCAAAAAATCTGAGATGCGTCTTCATTAATCTATCAAATGTAAGGATAAGCATTTTTCCTTATTTTTAAATGTTAAATTATGTTTATTTATTATGATTTTGTATTTTTTATGGTTTAATTTACGAAAGTTAAAATCGTTTTTGCTTTTCTGGGGTTACTTGCGGACCCATAAGTTTTGATGACCACGTTATGTACAAATATAAGGTTATTATGTAGAATTTTTTTAAATCACAGGGTTACCATATAGAAACATAGTGTTATGTACAACTATATTAGAATAACACACATTCATATGTGTTATAATAACATAGTTTCGGATGAGTTATTATAATAAACATAGTGTACGTATTATTATAACAGAAGCGACAGATCTAGGCCGTTGATTTTTAGATCTAATGATCCAGATTGACAAGACCGACTCATTTAAAATGCTAGACTCACCTGATCCTCACTAGTAGTCCGTATCTTTCAAATAAATAATATATAGCGAAGATGAAATAACAAATTTTTTTTTTTCCAAACATTTGAATTCAGGGAGCATACATATTCCATCTATCTTCATTAATTTCAAATTAACAAACAAACATTCCTAAAAAGTAAAAATTGCAAGATACATTATTTTCGGGCTAAAATGACAATTTCAACCTTATAAAATTCAAAATTTGTCAATTATTACCTTATAAATTCTTTTACGGAACTTACTACCTTATTATAACTTTTTTTTTTTTTTTCGACTTTTTACTACCCGAACAAATGACCGTCAAATTTATTACATTAACATTCAATTTTGACCTTCTATTTTGTTATTTACGGAGTAATTACTATTCTACTCTTCACTCCAATTTTACACCTTATAAACAAAGAAAAAAAAAAAAAAAAAAAAACAACGCTAAACATCCAACATTGTGGCTTGAAACTATTTCATTTGTGTTGACCATGGAAAAAGTTAAAGAAAAGTGTTATATAAGTTAGTAATTGCCAAATTTTGAATTTTATAAGGTATTATTTGTCAATTAAATGAATAATAATTAAGGTAGTAAAAAGTAGAAGAAATAAGGTTGTAAATTCCAAAACAAATTCTATTAAATTTGAGTAATTCACCTATGAGGTTGTCTCATAGTACGAGACACCCTGTTTTTCAACAATATCATCAACTCTAATTTTATTATTTCTTTTTCTTTTTTCCTTTGAATCTTGGAATTTTTCTTACCTCTCATATTCTGTGATCATAATGTTAGTCACATGATTTACCTAAGACATGTCAATATCACGTTTGGCCATATTTTCGTTGAATACTCATACACTATATACGTCGCTGTCAATCTTCAGCTAGTCTGTTCAAACGTAATCGCATTACATATCAAAAGTAACGCTATTGTTTCTGCCAAATTTTGTCGCGTTGACTATTTGACTCGTAGAAAAGGGGTATAGTGATCTACTCGGTTTATAACTCGGTTTTTATGATGATTAAAGTGCGAATGAACGTAAAAAGAATGCAAAAAGAAAAAAGTGCGAGAAAGTAAAAGACACAAGGGATTTGTGACGCGGAAAAACCCGTAAATGGGAAACGACCGCGGGGGGATCTGAGTCCCGCCTAGTGTGCTCCACTAAATAGTTGTACGACAAGCAACAAAGTACAATGTGATTATATCGTAGAAAAACGTAAAGTGGGGGTGCTCAGGTGGTATGTAATATTGGCTCCTGGAGGATTTGAGTAGGTGTTGTGATTGAGTGTTGAAAAATATGCCATAGCCTCGCTGGAATCTTGCTCATCTGCTTTATATAAGGCTGGGGAGCTGATTTTAGGGTCTGGTACCTGATGAGCGGGTCTGCAGGCACCTTTTTCGGAACTGCCCCTATTTTTGGGGGAGTGGTTGCTGACTTCTTCTCTCCTTTTTCTGCTGTAAATTGAGCAGTTATCTTGCCCTAGAACCTTGGGCTTGCTTATGTCTTGGGCTTGATTTTTATTGTTTGTGATGGGTTTTGGTCCAAGTGATTTAGGCCATTTTTGGCCCAAACAATAGCCCCGGATTTTCTGCCGGACTGAACAAGGAGGGTAGAAAATCCCATATACTTGGGCCAGGTTTTCTGCTCCGCTGAGGACGTCTGCGCTGCGTTTGTTCTGCTGAGGAGGCATGCATTGTAGTGTGTTACTTGTCTGCTTAGTGGAGTTTGGTGTCGAGCGTGCTGAAGGTGATCTTGTCTTCCTGAGCGAAGATGGAAGAAATTCCTCCTGTTCAGGTTTGTCTTCGAGCCTTGCTGAGGGTGACCATGTCTTGCTGAGGGTGACCATGTCTTGCTGAAGGTAGCTTTATCTTGCTGAGGATGGCTGGACTTCGTCATATTTTGCTCGATTTACGTAGTTACTTTTGTGTTGCTTGCCTATTTAGTGGAGCTGTGCGCCCAGGGCGCGTGACTGACGTCGTGTTTGGCGAGGTTGCCAGGAGGTGTGAAGCGGCTGAAGGAAAATTAGAGACACTGAGCGAGTCTGTAGATGGAGGAAAAGTGTAGTCCCGAGTTCAGCAGGAACCGAGGGGCAGGAGTGCTGGACTCTGACGATGAAGAAGGGTTGTCTAACATGAATGCTGGAAATGCTGAGACTCTCGCAGCCCCGGCTGATGCTGAGGGTGATAGCCATGTTACCCCTGTTGAGGAGGAGGTGACTACCTCTGACGTCGGTAACTGGCGAGCGGTGTAGCGTATGTAACTGGCGATGATCAGGCGCATGTAGCCTAGCGGGCAGGCTGTAAGTGTATGTAGCTTGGCAGGCAAGCTGATGGTGGTGGAATCATGTTAGATGTTGTGCAACTTGTGATTGTTGGCTGACGTCCTTCCTGACTCCTACAGGTAGGCTGTCAAGGGAGTAATATGTTGTGTAACTTGTTGAGAACTGCAGTGCTGGAGAGGTCATTCAGCCCTCGGGGGGCGGGGGGGTGGGGTTGTACGATGTGGTATCCAGCGCCAGCTGAGAGTAGCGTGAGGCATCAGTGTATGTATGTACGTGTGTGCGCGCGCGCGTGTAAGAGCCTTAGCTAAGAATAGCGTCGGGCGTATATGTATTGTATGTATGTATGTAATCAGCCTGGGCGAGCGGTGGGATCTCCGCCACGTGGGCGCCACCGCCGCGCTATCGGCGTACGTACGTGTCGTATGTATGTATGTCGTGCATGCACATGTGGTAAGTTAAAATGCCGAACCATCTTAAAACTTACTTATGTAGACGTCGTGTGGTGGCCAGGGCGAGCGGTGGGATCTCCGCACGCAGGCGCCACCGCCACGCTCCCAGCGTATGTACGTGTCGGCCCATTTGTATGTTGTGAACCAGCTGGGTGATCAGTCCAGCTGGGTGTGGCTGTTGGCCACTGTTCCATGTTGCAATCCTGCACGAAATCGGTTTGCTATGGGCTGACCGTTGGCGTTTTTGCCAACGGCCCTCCGATGCTTAAGTTAGTAAACTTGGTAGAGGAAATGGTATATATTAAAAAGAAGAAAAAGAAAAAGAAGCTACAAAAAAGGCTAAGCATGAGATTAAATATGATACTTCCTGACATGTATAGCGTTCCAAGGACGAGGGACCATCTGACCCTCCAGGGTCATCAGGCGGTAAGCCCCGTTTCCCGCTATGCTTTCTATCTGGTAGGGTCCTTCCCAGCTGTACGCGAATTTTCCCGCTCTGGTATTCTGGGTGTTCTGGAACACCTTTCTGAGTACCAAGTCGCCTACTTGAAAGGCCTTTATTCGAACGTTCTTGTTGTAGTATCTGGCGATCGCTGTCAGGCGCCAACCCGATGGTGGCCATGTCCTGAAGCTCATCAATTGTGTCCAGCCGGGCCGACGCTCCGCTGATTCGATTCTGCCAGAAGCGCATCCAGATCGGTGTGTAGGTATCCTCACTTCGCAGAATGACCGCCTGCACTGCATACCAGGGAGAATGGGGAATGTCCTGTAGCTTCCTTTGGAGTGGTTATGTTCGCCCATAGTACCATTGGCAGCTCGTCTGCCCACTTGCCACCTTTCTCCTCCAGCTTCTTCTTCAAGTTGTCCATTGTGGACTTGTTGGTAGATTCTGCCTGTCCGTTAGATTGTGGGTTGTGTGGGGTGGACTGCAGAAAATCTATGTTCCATCTTGCACAGAAAGCTTCCGTTTTATGGGATATGAACTGCGACCCATTGTCACAAATGATACGTGCAGGGATTCCGAACCTAGTAAGTATGTTTCTCTTTATGAACGAGATAACCTGCGTGTCCGTTACTTTGATCAACGCTTCCGCCTCGATCCACTTCGAAAAGTAATCCGTCATAGCGAGCATGTACACACGCTGACCGGGTGCGCAAGGTAGTCTGCCAACGATGTCCATCCCCCAGACCATGAATGGCCAAGGCGACATTACAAGGTGAAAAAGTTCAGCAGGTGCGCGCTGTACCGGTGCATGTCTCTGGCAGGCGTCGTATTTCCTGGCGTATTCAACAGCGTCTTTTCTCATTGTAGGCCAATAGTATCCCATCCTGAGTGCTTTGTTGGACAGGCTGCGACCACCAGAGTGGTTGCCACAGTCTCCACTATGTAGTTCTTCCAGAACGGCCTAAGCATGATCAGGCTCCAGGCATCTCAGGTATGGTCCCGCTGCAGACCTCCTAAACAATACCCCGTCAATGAGGAGGAATTTCGAAGCTTTCATCCTGAACCTTTTGGCCTGAAGTTTGTCTTGTGGTAGCTTTCCATCTTGTAACCATTCGATGTAGGGGTTTGTCCACCCAGGTGCTTGCTGTTCCTGTTGTGCTTGTTGTTCTTGTTGTTCCTGTTGTTCCTGTTGGCCTGCTGTGGAGGCCTGCGAGGTCGCTGGATCTTCCTGTTGTGCTGAAGGGGAATCCTGGTTGCTGTCGGTCGTACAGACTGGATCCGGTTTCGTAATCGCCGAATGTAGAGCGTGCAAGATTGGGATTGTTGTGATAGCGGTGGAACGGAATGTTGCTCCAAGGTTGGCTAGAGCATCGGCGTGTGCGTTTTGATCCCTCGGAATCTGTTCGATCTCAACTTCGTCGAATTTCTCCATGATCGCGTTAACAAGATCAAGGTATGCCACCATTTTTTAATCTCGAGCTGCGTAAGACTTGTTCACGTGGTTAACAATAAGTAAAGAATCACAAAATATTTTGATAGATTTCACCTTTAACTCGATGGCCATGTTGAGCCCCATGATAAGGGCCTCGTACTCGGCTTCATTGTTGGACGCTTTGAATTCGCATCGAACTGCCTGGACTATGTACTCCCCTTGTGGCGACTTTAGTACAAGCCCCACTCCTACGCCGCGTTGGTTTGCTGCGCCGTCTGTGTACAGAATCCATTGTTCAGGCTGCCTTTCCTGCTGGAGAAGCAGGACCTCGCTGTCTGCACCTCCCTGTAAGCTTGGACTGAAATCTGCCACAAAATCTGTAAGTGCTTGTGACTTGATGGCTGTCCGGGGTTCGTACTGTATGTCATACCCACTGAGGTGGACTGACCACTTCGCCATTCGCCCTGACAACTCTGGCTTATGTATGACTGCCTTAACAGGATAATTAGTCCGCACAATAATGGTATGACTTTCAAAATAAGGACGTAACTTTTGCGATGCGATTACAAGCGAATAAACGAGTTTTTCAAGGGGTGTGTCTGGTGTTTACGCATCCGAGGCTTTACTTACATAGTACACTTTGGCGGTGACTCCCGGTTCTTCTCTTACCAAAGACAAGGGCGGCGCTGGGCCTGAACAAGTACAATAGTAGGTCTTCTTCTTGCGTCGGTTTTGATAGTAGTGGAGGCTCAGCAGGATAGGATTTCAATTCTTTGAATGTTCTGATGTGGTCGTCTGTTGGGGGCAGCTTTGTTCTGCCATTGCTCGTACATCAAGCTCAGCTTCTACTCAAGGACGTTGTCCTGTAAGAGGGGGTAGTTAGCCTGAGTTGGAACGTGAGGGGGAAGTGCATTACCTGGGCGCTGGGTGTTCGGCGATCTTTGGCTGGTTCTGCTCTACGACAGGTGGTTCCTGCTGGATCCTCCGCACGACTGGTCGTCCCTGGGGTCTGCTGCGTCTGTAGGGACCTCTGTGGGTTCTGGTGCACATCAGGGACGTACTGCATGTTGAGGTCGTCCGCAGCAAAGTTAACCGGGATGCGTGGTGTCCTCGGGGTCTCGGGCGTGTTGTGGACGACAACCTCCATGTCTAGGCGAACTGCTGCCTCCTGTGCAACTCCCCTGCTCCGGCGCGTTAGGGCGACGGACGCTATGGACTGCAGCTGGGCGTTCATCTTCCTCCTCAGGTTGGCTGTCTACCTGGTCAGAAGTTCCTGCACGCTGCTGGACTGCTGCTACAAGGCCTTCACTTCCTGCTGAGGGAGTGCGACCTCCTGACCTGCTGAGCAGGACCGGTTTGCTGGGATGGACCAGCTTGTTGAAATGTAACTGCTTCGTTGGAAAATCCTGACATGTTGACTTGCTGACCGGTTGAAACGAGAGACGTATGTTCCGAGTTGACGCACGAAGTTAGATCACCGGCCCCACGGTGGGCGCCAATTGTTTCTGCCAAATTTTGTCGCGTTGACTATTTGACTCGTAGAAAAGGGGTATAGTGATCTACTCGGTTTATAACTCGGTTTTTATGATGATTAAAGTGCGAATGAACGTAAAAAGAATGCAAAAAGAAAAAGTGCGAGAAAGTAAAAGACACAAGGGATTTGGTGACGCGGAAAAACCCGTAAATGGGAAACGGCCGCGGGGGGATCTGAGTCCCGCCTAGTGTGCTCCACTAAATAGTTGTACGACAAGCAACAAAGTACAATGTGATTATATTGTAGAAAAACGTAAAGTGGGGGTGCTCAGGTGGTATGTAATATTGGCTCCTGGAGGATTTGAGTAGGTGTTGTGATTGAGTGTTGAAAAATATGCCATAGCCTCGCTGGAATCTTGCTCATCTGCTTTATATAAGGCTGGGGAGCTGATTTTAGGGTCTGGTACCTGCTGAGCGGGTCTGCAGGCACCTTTTTCGGAACTGCCCCTATTTTTGGGGGAGTGGTTGCTGACTTCTTCTCTCCTTTTTCTGCTGTAAATTGAGCAGTTATCTTGCCCTAGAACCTTGGGCTTGCTTATTATGTCTTGGGCTTGATTTTTATTGTTTGTGATGGGTTTTGGTCCAAGTGATTTAGGCCATTTTTGGCCCAAACAGCTATTATTCTTCAAAAGTAACTATGCTTTGCTTGTCTCATACGGTGAGACCGTCTCACGGTAGAATTTGTAAATTTTATAAGGTAGTAATTGACAAATTTTGAATTTTATGGGAGAGTAATTGTCATTTAACCTTATTTTCGCGACATATTCGTTGACCTTGAACAAATACCCGATTACATATGAGTGTTTAAGTTTCATTTTTAACGTAATGACTCATAAATATATTTAAGTGACCTATAAACGTTTTGTACAAATTCTATGGTGTATCCGTCTCATAGTATGAGACAACTCAAAAGTAAGTAAGTAACTATATTATTTTTCAAACGTAACCTATTTATTTAACTTAAAAAGTAATTGTACTTTGCCTCAAATGTAACTCTATTGTACGTGAAACGTAACGATATTTTATTAAAAAAATGTACATTAGAAACAAATTTTTACCGGTTACGATAAAATATAAATAAAAAAATAAATTAATTTATATATGTACATTTTTGCTACTTTGCTAGTGAATGTCGTAGCATTAAAATAATGTTGTATATAATTGATAATAATGACAAAAACTAAAATAAGATGTATAATGTTGTTATGTGTGCGTGAAGTGTAGTATAGCTATAGTGAAGTATTGATGGTGTCTCATAGTATGAGACGGCCTCACCGTAGAATTACTCAAGGTTTTAATGAGATTATAATAATGGATTTAATGTTTGATCCATGTCAACTAATTATATTCGACCCTCGGAAGTCGAATCTAGGGTTAACAATATTTAAACCCGGCATTTCTAGGTCAAGATGTTACAAAAATTAAACACAAATGATCAATTAAGTACTACATAGAAATTTCGTTTCGTACGGTTAAATATTGAATGTGAGGCAAAACATCTTGATAACGTATGTATAGTTATTACACTTCCTCCATTTCATTCAATACTATACATTACTTTTTGTACACTATTCAAAAGTGAGGAGAATCTTCGATATATCGTCTAATATATGAAATAAAAAATAGTCATGTGAGATCTTATTTTAATTGTCTTTTCGAGAGCATTATTAATATTCAAATTTCATATTTTTCATAATTATGTAACTAAAGATATAAACAAAAGAAAACTTGCATCGACGTATATGTATTGTATGTACGATGTGGAGAGGTTATGCGATGTGGTATCCAAATTTCACCGGTGAGAGTAGGGTGAGGCATCAGTGTATGTATGTACGTGTGTGCGCGCGCGCGTGTAAGAGCCTTAGCTAAGAATAGCGTCGGGCGTATATGTATTGTATGTATGTATGTAATCAGCCTGGGCGAGCGGTGGGATCTCCGCCACGTGGGCGCCACCGCCGCGCTATCGGCGTACGTACGTGTCGTATGTATGTATGTCGTGCATGCACATGTGGTAAGTTAAAATGCCGAACCATCTTAAAACTTACTTATGTAGACGTCGTGTGGTGGCCAGGGCGGGCGGGGGGATCTCCGCACGCAGGCGCCACCGCCACGCTCCCAGCGTATGTACGTGTCGGCCCATTTGTATGTTGTGAACCAGCTGGGTGATCAGTCCAGCTGGGTGTGGCTGTTGGCCACTGTTCCATGTTGCAATCCTGCACGAAATCGGTTTGCTATGGGCTGACCGTTGGCGTTTTTGCCAACGGCCCTCCGATGCTTAAGTTAGTAAACTTGGTAGAGGAAATGGAATATATTAAAAAGAAGAAAAAGAAAAAGAAGCTACAAAAAAGGCTAAGCATGAGATTAAATATGATACTTCCTGAGATGTATAGCGTTCCAAGGACGAGGGACCATCTGACCCTCCAGGGTCATCAGGCGGTAAGCCCCGTTTCCCGCTATGCTTTCTATCTGGTAGGGTCCTTCCCAGCTGTACGCGAATTTTCCCGCCCTGGTGTTCTGGGTGTTCTGGAACACCTTTCTGAGTACCAAGTCGCCTACTTGAAAGGCCTTTATTCGAACGTTCTTGTTGTAGTATCTGGCGACTGCCTGTTTCTGTGCGGCCAACCTGATGGTGGCCATGTCCCTGAGCTCATCAATTGTGTCCAGGCTGCTGGACAGTTCCGCCTGATTCGATTCTGCTGTAGCGCATCCGTATCGGTGTGTAGGTATCCTCACTTCTGCAGGAATGACTGCCTCTGTACCGTACACCAGGGAGAATGGGGAATGTCCTGTAGCTTCCTTTGGAGTGGTTATGTTCGCCCATAGTACCATTGGCAGCTCGTCTGCCCACTTGCCACCTTTCTCCTCCAGCTTCTTCTTCAAGTTGTCCATTGTGGACTTGTTGGTAGATTCTGCCTGTCCGTTAGATTGTGGGTTGTGTGGGGTGGACTGCAGAAAATCTATGTTCCATCTTGCACAGAAAGCTTCCGTTTTGTGGGATATGAACTGCGACCCATTGTCACAAATGATACGTGCAGGGATTCCGAACCTAGTAAGTATGTTTCTCTTTATGAACGAGATAACCTGCGTGTCCGTTACTTGACTGAACGCTTCCGCCTCGATCCACTTCGAAAAGTAATCCGTCATAGCGAGCATGTACACACGCTGACCGGGTGCGCAAGGTAGTCTGCCAACGATGTCCATCCCCCAGACCATGAATGGCCAAGGCGACATTACAAGGTGAAAAAGTTCAGCAGGTGCGCGCTGTACCGGTGCATGTCTCTGGCAGGCGTCGTATTTCCTGGCGTATTCAACAGCGTCTTTTCTCATTGTAGGCCAATAGTATCCCATCCTGAGTGCTTTGTTGGACAGGCTGCGACCACCAGAGTGGTTGCCACAGTCTCCACTATGTAGTTCTTCCAGAACGGCCTAAGCATGATCAGGCTCCAGGCATCTCAGGTATGGTCCCGCTGCAGACCTCCTAAACAATACCCCGTCAATGAGGAGGAATTTCGAAGCTTTCATCCTGAACCTTTTGGCCTGAAGTTTGTCTTGTGGTAGCTTTCCATCTTGTAACCATTCGATGTAGGGGTTTGTCCACCCAGGTGCTTGCTGTTCCTGTTGTGCTTGTTGTTCTTGTTGTTCCTGTTGTTCCTGTTGGCTCTTTGTGGAGGCTGCGAGGTCATTGGATCTTCTGTTGTCTTTGAAGGGGAATCTCGTTCTTTGTCGGTCGTCTGCATCGGATCCGGTTTCGTAATCGCCGAATGTAGAGCGTGCAAGATTGGGATTGTTGTGATAGCGGTGGAACGGAATGTTGCTCCAAGGTTGGCTAGAGCATCGGCGTGTGCGTTTTGATCCCTCGGAATCTGTTCGATCTCAACTTCGTCGAATTTCTCCATGATCGCGTTAACAAGATCAAGGTATGCCACCATTTTTGAATCTCGAGCTGCGAAAGACTTGTTCACGTGGTTAACAATAAGTAAAGAATCACAAAATATTTTGATAGATTTCACCTTTAACTCGATGGCCATGTTGAGCCCCATGGTAAGGGCCTCGTACTCGGCTTCATTGTTGGACGCTTTGAATTCGCATCGAACTGCCTGGACTATGTACTCCCCTTGTGGCGACTTTAGTACAAGCCCCACTCCCACGCCGCGTTGGGTTCTTCTTGGCCGTCGTGTCTGAGAATCCATTGTTCAGCCGCCTTTCTTTGGAGAAGCGAGGACCTCATTATCTGCGCACCTCCCTGTAAGCTTGGACTGAAATCTGCCACAAAATCTGTAAGTGCTTGTGACTTGATGGCTGTCCGGGGTTCGTACTGTATGTCATACCCACTGAGGTGGACTGACCACTTCGCCATTCGCCCTGACAACTCTGGCTTACGTATGATTGCCTTAACAGGATAATTAGTCCGCACAATAATGGTATGACTTTCAAAATAAGGACGTAACTTTTGCGATGCGATTACAAGCGAATAAACGAGTTTTTCAAGGGGTGTGTACCGTGTTTCTGCATCCAGTAGGCTTTTACTTACATAGTACATCGGCGGTGACTCCCAGCTTCTTCTCTTACCAAAGACCCGACGCGCTTTTGGGCAATGCATAAGTACAATAGTAGGTCTTCTTCTTGCGTCGGTTTTGATAGTAGTGGAGGCTCAGCAGGATAGGATTTCAATTCTTTGAATGTTCTGATGTGGTCGTCTGTTGGGGGCAGCTTTGTTCTGCCATTGCTCGTACATCAAGCTCAGCTTCTACTCAAGGACGTTGTCCTGTAAGAGGGGGTAGTTAGCCTGAGTTGGAACGTGAGGGGGAAGTGCATTACCTGGGCGCTGGGTGTTCAGCAGCGATCTTTGGCCGGTTACGCTTACTGACGGTGGTTCTCTTTGGATCCTCTGCACGACTGGTCGTCCCTGGGGTCTGCTGCGTCTGTAGGGGCCTCTGTGGGTTCTGGTGCACATCAGGGACGTACTGCATGTTGAGGTCGTCCGCAGCAAAGTTAACCGGGATGCGTGGTGTCCTCTGGGTCTCGGGCGTGTTGTGGACGACAACCTCCATGTCTAGGCGAACTGCGCCTCTGTGCAACTCCCACTTGCTCCGTGGCGTTAGAGCGGCGGGCGCTATGGGCTGCGGTGGCGTTCATCTTCCTCCTCAGGTTGGCTGTCTACCTGGTCGAAGTTCTCGCACGCCTTTGGGCCGCTACAAGGCCTTCACTTCTGGCCGAGGAGTGCGACCTCTGACTTTCTTGGCGGGAGACCGGTTTGCTGGGATGGACCAGCTTGTTGAAATGTAACTGCTTCGTTGGAAAATCCTGACATGTTGACTTGCTGACCGGTTGAAACGAGAGACGTATGTTCCGAGTTGACGCACGAAGTTAGATCACCGGCCCCACGGTGGGCGCCAATTGTTTCTGCCAAATTTTGTCGCGTTGACTATTTGACTCGTAGAAAAGGGGTATAGTGATCTACTCGGTTTATAACTCGGTTTTTATGATGATTAAAGTGCGAATGAACGTAAAAAGAATGCAAAAAGAAAAAGTGCGAGAAAGTAAAAGACACAAGGGATTTGGTGATGCGGAAAAACCCGTAAATGGGAAACGACCGCGGGGGGATCTGAGTCCCGCCTAGTGTGCTCCACTAAATAGTTGTACGACAAGCAACAAAGTACAATGTGATTATATTGTAGAAAAACGTAAAGTGGGGGTGCTCAGGTGGTATGTAATATTGGCTCCTGGAGGATTTGAGTAGGTGTTGTGATTGAGTGTTGAAAAATATGCCATAGCCTCGCTGGAATCTTGCTCATCTGCTTTATATAAGTGGAGGTGATTTTAGAGATGCAGTACTGGCCGGTCTGCAGGCACCTTTTTCGGAACTGCCCCTATTTTTGGGGGAGTGGTTGCTGACTTCTTCTCTCCTTTTTCTGCTGTAAATTGAGCAGTTATCTTGCCCTAGAACCTTGGGCTTGCTTATTATGTCTTGGGCTTGATTTTTATTGTTTGTGATGGGTTTTGGTCCAAGTGATTTAGGCCATTTTTGGCCCAAACAGCTATTATTCTTCAAAAGTAACTATGCTTTGCTTGTCTCATACGGTGAGACCGTCTCACGGTAGAATTTGTAAATTTTATAAGGTAGTAATTGACAAATTTTGAATTTTATGAGAGAGTAATTGTCATTTAACCTTATTTTTGCGACATATTCGTTGACCTTGAACAAATACCCGATTACATATGAGTGTTTAAGTTTCATTTTTAACGTAATGACTCATAAATATATTTAAGTGACCTATAAACGTTTTGTAACACCCCGACTTTTCCTAATATTAATTATTCGTCTCAATCATATTCGTAATTCATTTCTCTTGATTTTCTCATTTCTTTTAGCTCGAGAAGATCAGTTCTCTTGTCGCGTGGATAAGCTACTCTGTAGTCGGAACTTAAATACGGAGTAATTAGCTTAAAAACGGTGTAATTTCCTCATACGAACTCCGATTTAGGTGATTCAAAAGGCTAAACTGCGTATTTTTTCGACGCCGTTGCAACTGCCAATTTTTCAGAAGCCAATTTGGACCGGTTCACCCTGGACCGAGCCGAAACCCCCATTGCTCGGGTTGGGTTTAGGGTTTTTGGATAGCTTTTTGATCAAGGCACTATAATATCCTATTAACTCCTAATCATAGCAACATTATAATCTGATTTCTCTCTTCCTAACCTCTCCCTAATCTCATCCCCCTTAATCCTCTCACAAATCTCTCTCAAAACTCCTAAAAACTCCATTGTTTTCATCCAAACTTTCATCTCTTGTGCTCTAGCTCTTTCCTAGCCTTTCCCTTAGTGTATGATCTCCTTTTATCTCTTTTATTTTCTGGTTTTATATTATCCTTTGTGTTATCATGTTGTGTATTCATTATTTGTATGTTTTGGCTTGGATCATCAAAGGAGAAGGAGACCTTGAAGAAGGAGACACCATATTGGTAGAAGAGGAGGAAGAATAGCAAGGAATTGATCTTGAAAAGGTAACTAGGTGTAGCCTTAGTGATATTTTGACTTGTGTGAGACCATATAATTGATTGAGGATGTCTTGATTGTTGATATGAATGAAAAGGTGTTACCTTTGGGATGTTTGAGATGTAAAGTTGCGGTCTTTGGTCTTGTTTGAGTTGGTCTCACACTCTTATGTCTAATAATGCGATTTGGGATGTTTGTTTACTTTGAATTTGGGTTATATTGTTGTTAAGTTGATTAAAGATGATAACTTTGGGAATTATAATGGTTTATTATGGCTACTCTTGAGTTCTTATGGTTATTACTCGTATTTAACATGTTGATTATGGTTAGTGTTGAGATTGCTTACAAAAGGGGTCAATTAAATGTTGTAGTTGTGTATATGATGGACATTGTGATGATTTTGAGTAAAGGATGATTGGTTTATTGTTGATTGTGAGTTGATTCAGGTTATTTAATTGACTTGTTTGATTGCTTGAGTTGAGTGTGCGTGCATTTGCATCGCTCGCACGTACGTGAGGAGCTACGACGTCTTTTGTGGACGGATACCGCCCATGATCCCCTCGGCTATTCTTGTTGCTTAGTTAGAGCGACTATGGGTTCTCAACCATGTTGGTTAGAGACTATGGTTTATATAATGTCGTCACCGTTCTTGTTGCTCGGTGGAATTTGGCCAAATTTAGACTATGAGATTAAGGAACTTCTTGTTGCTGTTCCGCCATAGGGTTTGGATGATTCTTGTTGCTTCATCCGGGGTGATTTTTGTTGCTTCACCCAGTGCTCCGTGCTTACCTTGCAGGTTGTTGATTGTTGTCTGTCATCTTGTTGTTGACAGCTTTGAGCTTGTATGTCGCTGGACTAGTTATTGTCGAGTTGTATTGGTTATACATGTTTACGAGGTTGTTGGGTGACAGGTGGTTGAGTTTGGTAGCTAATGAGTTGGCTTGAGGTTGCATTATGGTTACTATACCTTTGGGTTGTTTGTTGTATTGTTGTCTATTTTGGTTACGTTGAAATATGACTGGGGAGCACCTAATTACTCCCCACTGATTGTGGCTGTTACATTCTTTGTGGCAGGTTAGCGCGGGATCGGGTTTGTCAAGTGAGGATGCCGTGAGGATGACCTATAGCTAGCCTTGAAGTGATTTTTGACTAGACTTGTTAGGATGTTTAGTTTTATTATTATTATTTTACTTTCATTTTTGGAGCTGGATTTGTAAGGGGTATTTACTCCCCGCGTCTAGGCCTCAAGGCCTATCTTTTTATCGTTGTTTAGTTGGTTAGTGAGTAATGATCCGGATTCCACGGTGTTTCCGCCACCGTGGCTCGCTTTTATTTTCTTTTATTTTATAAATCCTTTTTATGTCTTTATTTTATTTTGTTGGAAAATCCGGGTTGTTACAGTTGGTATCAGAGCGAATACGCTCCCAACTCTCTTAGTCGAGTGAGTAGGATTTGACTTAGAACACCGAGTGAGAGTGTTGGGGTAGACACATTAGGGGGTCTACGTTATTTGTGCATATGTATGAGTAGTTGTCGAAATGGTGGACTTAGGTTCTCCACCATTAGACCACACGCTTTCTTTGGATCTGGTACAATTATAATGGTGACATGGGAGACCGTGTAATCGACTCGATATGTCTTTAAATATTCCTTGTTCATCTCCAAAATAACTGGTTAATGTTTTTCATTCGATTTAATCATTCTCTTTGAACCTATTCCTTTACTGCAACATGTTTTATTCTAATAATTACATTCTTAGCTCTTATCTGACATCTTTGATTTCCTCAAAACTCATCTTTTAAGATTAAATACCCTATACTTCTATTTTCTTATTGAATGTTAATACTCCTATTTTTTCTATCAAATGTATTTTTGCATTTCCCTTTATTATTAATGACGCTTGCTTTTAACAATATTTGTTTGACAGCTCAATTCCTTTGAGAATTTTAATTTATCTATCTCTTGATGATTTATTGTCTTAATTTTTTTTTTTTTGATTTATTGGTTTATACGAATTTATTCATTTGAGAGTTCTGTTTTATCAAAAAAATTTAGTCTATTTACGCCTTGTCGATCCCTTGTTTTAACTTTTCGATTTATTCGTTTTTTCAACTTTAATCATTTGAGTATTCTACTTTAAATCTCTCTCTTTCATTTGACCTTTCGAAATATCTGGAAATTTAACTCTTAAAGTCTTTGACTCGTATTATTGATCAGCTGGAGCAAGAAACTTAAAACCGAATTGCGAATGTATGGTCCTACTATCGAGCACTTGTGAAGCTCCTAATCTAAGTCACCTATCAGTATTCGTAGGACGTCTTTCACTTGCTAGCTACACTTGTCCTTAGTATATCCTTCTAAATCTTGATATTATTATACAGTTGTTTTAAAACTATCAGCTCGTGATTACAGTTTGAGTTTCTTTTTCCCCAATAAAACTTCTTATTATGTTCATCCTCATCTTTTTCAATAGATCGTGCTGAAATAATTTCTAAACTCTTTTATTTCAAAAATGTTTTCAGTCAGTCCTATTAACGAAACCTATTTTTGTATATTGGTGCTATAATGGTTTGTTTATCCTTCTTGAAATTTCTTATTTCGTAACTATGTTGAGGAAAATTTTAATCCGTTTTGTTTTACTCTCCATTCATTTTTAAACGCGTCAATACATTTTGATGGCTTTTTACTCAATCAAATTTGAAATGATTGACACTTATCGATTGCATCCACTTTTGATCAAAACCTCTTTGTTATCCTAAATATTCTTTTATTAAATTTTCTAATTTGAGCATTTGGTTTATTTAAACATTATTTATTCTACTTGGTATTTTAGTAGCTTCATTTTTCTAAAATCGCTGTCATTTTGGAAACTCGACTTTAAGACTTCTCTTTGAAATTGTTACTTCTGATCATACTCTATATCTGTCAAACTTATTGGGAATTACCTTTTCGTCTTTCCTTCATAACGAAACCAATTTGAGTTCTTTGTTGGAAACGAGTCTTATGCCTTCATTTGTGAACTCTTAAAGAATATTTCCATTTTCTCTCACCATTTCATATTAAAATTTTTTTTTAAAAAATTGGTGGTTGTTGAGCAGTTTCTTGCAAAGGATTTATTATGTCATATTTTTACTTAATTCGTTTCATTCCTTCTTTTCTTTCTTATTCGTCATAACTCATCATTTTTATATCATGACCCTATTGATCACCTTTTAGTTTTGTCATTTGGGTCTTATGTCATTCTATTCCTTAGGTTTCCCTCTAGTGGCTACTTCAGTTCTATTGTCTTTGAGCCGACTTTTAAGACGTTGATCTTCTATTATTTTCCATTCCTTTCCGTAGCTATTCACGTTCTCAATTTTGTAAAAGCTCTTGATGTATTAACATCAATCTTATCCTTGATTAATTTCTATAATCGTACTCCTTGGCATCTAGCCGTAATGTGCTTCACCCTTATCTAGCTCGGGATCTGATCCTTAGGCTGTCGCTGTTATTTGAGTCATAGATGATAGAGTTTGGTTAATAAGTAGTTGGTAGTATGAGTGGTTTACTAACTAATGCACGTGGTTGGTCGTTGTAACTTTTGAGGATTCTTAGTCTTTGAGATTGATGATTTAAATTATGGTGAGTGAACGTTATGGAGATTATAGTATCTGCATAGGGAGTATTTTTAGGACTTAGTTATGTCGCTAGACGAGTTGTGACAATCTTGAGTTAGTGAGAATTGGGAAGTGATATTGTGGTGAGCAATAATCGGCTTTGAGGAAAACTTAAAGGTTATAGTGAGCACGATAAAACTTTGGGGTTTGTACTTTAAAGGATAATGTAGGAATGACCAGTGTGCATTTTTGTGGTTTTGTGTATGTGTTAAGTACAAGGAAACTCATTGATGGGAGGAGAGAATTTGAGGTCAGTAAGGAAGTGACATTCGAGAAAGGTGTGGATAGACTTGGGTATGGTAATAATGGGTGGAGAGAGTAGTAAACTTTTAACGATACATTTTGATTGCTACGTGTTAGTATACGTGTGACTTGAGAATGAGATGGTATGGTATGACATATTTATGGTTATTTCGTTGTGAAAAATGTGGAACTATATGGGGAGCGATATTGACTTGAGTTTAGATCACGTTATGATTAAGGTTATGAGGTTTGTCATTAGCATTGATTTGGGGATTAGCTTACGCGTTAGTTATCTTGGTAACATGGGTAATGGTGCCTTTTGGGTTAAAACCCGTCCGAGGTTTTGGTTAGACTTGGTGAGTAAGATGCTTGGTTGAACGATATGGTCTTGTGAGGCTAATATGCCTAATTTGAGGATTATCGAGCATAAGATGCACCAATAGTATTAAAGGGTTATATGAGTGAGTTGAGCATCATTCGGGTGATATGTGATGTCGGGTTATCTTAACCGTCGTTAAGCGTGTCCATGCCCTTGTTATCGAGGTGAGTAGAGTTAGCGATTATTGTCTTGAGGACCATAGGAGTAGGTAGTTTTCTTAATCCTTTGAGGGTATTCTTTCGTTCTCAAGTTTCGAGGACGAAACTTCTTTTTAGGTGGTGAGATTGTAACACCCCGACTTTTCCTAATATTAATTATTCGTCTCAATCATATTCGTAATTCATTTCTCTTGATTTTCTCATTTCTTTTAGCTCGAGAAGATCAGTTCTCTTGTCGCGTGGATAAGCTACTCTGTAGTCGGAACTTAAATACGGAGTAATTAGCTTAAAAACGGTGTAATTTCCTCATACGAACTCCGATTTAGGTGATTCAAAAGGCTAAACTGCGTATTTTTTCGACGCCGTTGCAACTGCCAAATTTTCAGAAGCCAATTTGGACCGGTTCACCCTGGACCGAGCCGAAACCCCCATTGCTCGGGTTGGGTTTAGGGTTTTTGGATAGCTTTTTGATCAAGGCACTATAATATCCTATTAACTCCTAATCATAGCAACATTATAATCTGATTTCTCTCTTCCTAACCTCTCCCTAATCTCATCCCCCTTAATCCTCTCACAAATCTCTCTCAAAACTCCTAAAAACTCCATTGTTTTCATCCAAACTTTCATCTCTTGTGCTCTAGCTCTTTCCTAGCCTTTCCCTTAGTGTATGATCTCCTTTTATCTCTTTTATTTTCTGGTTTTATATTATCCTTTGTGTTATCATGTTGTGTATTCATTATTTGTATGTTTTGGCTTGGATCATCAAAGGAGAAGGAGACCTTGAAGAAGGAGACACCATATTGGTAGAAGAGGAGGAAGAATAGCAAGGAATTGATCTTGAAAAGGTAACTAGGTGTAGCCTTAGTGATATTTTGACTTGTGTGAGACCATATAATTGATTGAGGATGTCTTGATTGTTGATATGAATGAAAAGGTGTTACCTTTGGGATGTTTGAGATGTAAAGTTGCGGTCTTTGGTCTTGTTTGAGTTGGTCTCACACTCTTATGTCTAATAATGCGATTTGGGATGTTTGTTTACTTTGAATTTGGGTTATATTGTTGTTAAGTTGATTAAAGATGATAACTTTGGGAATTATAATGGTTTATTATGGCTACTCTTGAGTTCTTATGGTTATTACTCCGTATTTAACATGTTGATTATGGTTAGTGTTGAGATTGCTTACAAAAGGGGTCAATTAAATGTTGTAGTTGTGTATATGATGGACATTGTGATGATTTTGAGTAAAGGATGATTGGTTTATTGTTGATTGTGAGTTGATTCAGGTTATTTAATTGACTTGTTTGATTGCTTGAGTTGAGTGTGCGTACGGGTACTGTTCTGGCACGTACGTGAGGAGCTACGACGTCTTTTGTGGACGGATACCGCCCATGATCCCCTCGGCTATTCTTGTTGCTTAGTTAGAGCGACTATGGGTTCTCAACCATGTTGGTTAGAGACTATGGTTTATATAATGTCGTCACCGTTCTTGTTGCTCGGTGGAATTTGGCCAAATTTAGACTATGAGATTAAGGAACTTCTTGTTGCTGTTCCGCCATAGGGTTTGGATGATTCTTGTTGCTTCATCCGGGGTGATTTTTGTTGCTTCACCCAGTGCTCCGTGCTTACCTTGCAGGTTGTTGATTGTTGTCTGTCATCTTGTTGTTGACAGTTTGAGCTTGTATGTCAGTGGACTAGTTATTGTCGAGTTGTATTGGTTATACATGTTTACAGGTTGTTGGGTGACAGTTGGTTGAGTTTGGTAGCTAATGAGTTGGCTTGAGGTTGCATTATGGTTACTATACCTTTGGGTTGTTTGTTGTATTGTTGTCTATTTTGGTTACGTTGAAATATGACTGGGGAGCACCTAATTACTCCCCACTGATTGTGGCTGTTACATTCTTTGTGGCAGGTTAGCGCGGGATCGGGTTTGTCAAGTGAGGATGCCGTGAGGATGACCTATAGCTAGCCTTGAAGTGATTTTTGACTAGACTTGTTAGGATGTTTAGTTTTATTATTATTATTTTACTTTCATTTTTGGAGCTGGATTTGTAAGGGGTATTTACTCCCCGCGTCTAGGCCTCAAGGCCTATCTTTTTATCGTTGTTTAGTTGGTTAGTGAGTAATGATCCGGATTCCACGGTGTTTCCGCCACCGTGGCTCGCTTTTATTTTCTTTTATTTTATAAATCCTTTTTATGTCTTTATTTTATTTTGTTGGAAAATCCGGGTTGTTCTGATTGGTATCGGGCGAATACGCTCCCAACTCTCTTAGTCGAGTGAGTAGGATTTGACTTAGAACACCGAGTGAGAGTGTTGGGGTAGACACATTAGGGGGTCTACGTTATTTGTGCATATGTATGAGTAGTTGTCGAAATGGTGGACTTAGGTTCTCCACCATTAGACCACACGTTTTCTTTGGATGCAGGTACAATTATAATGGTGACATGGGAGACCGTGTACTGACTCGATATGTCTTTAAATATTCCTTGTTCATCTCCAAAATAACTGGTTAATGTTTTTCATTCGATTTAATCATTCTCTTTGAACCTATTCCTTTACTGCAACATGTTTTATTCTAATAATTACATTCTTAGCTCTTATCTGACATCTTTGATTTCCTCAAAACTCATCTTTTAAGATTAAATACCCTATACTTCTATTTTCTTATTGAATGTTAATACTCCTATTTTTTCTATCAAATGTATTTTTGCATTTCCCTTTATTATTAATGACGCTTGCTTTTAACAATATTTGTTTGACAGCTCAATTCCTTTGAGAATTTTAATTTATCTATCTCTTGATGATTTATTGTCTTAATTTTTTTTTTTTTGATTTATTGGTTTATACGAATTTATTCATTTGAGAGTTCTGTTTTATCAAAAAAATTTAGTCTATTTACGCCTTGTCGATCCCTTGTTTTAACTTTTCGATTTATTCGTTTTTTCAACTTTAATCATTTGAGTATTCTACTTTAAATCTCTCTCTTTCATTTGACCTTTCGAAATATCTGGAAATTTAACTCTTAAAGTCTTTGACTCGTATTATTGATCAGCTGGAGCAAGAAACTTAAAACCGAATTGCGAATGTATGGTCCTACTATCAGAGCACGCAGCGGAAGCTCCTAATCTAAGTCACCTACCGTATTCGTAGGGACGTCTTTCAGCTTGCTAGCTACACTTGTCCTTAGTATATCCTTCTAAATCTTGATATTATTATACAGTTGTTTTAAAACTATCAGCTCGTGATTACAGTTTGAGTTTCTTTTTCCCCAATAAAACTTCTTATTATGTTCATCCTCATCTTTTTCAATAGATCGTGCTGAAATAATTTCTAAACTCTTTTATTTCAAAAATGTTTTCAGTCAGTCCTATTAACGAAACCTATTTTTGTATATTGGTGCTATAATGGTTTGTTTATCCTTCTTGAAATTTCTTATTTCGTAACTATGTTGAGGAAAATTTTAATCCGTTTTGTTTTACTCTCCATTCATTTTTAAACGCGTCAATACATTTTGATGGCTTTTTACTCAATCAAATTTGAAATGATTGACACTTATCGATTGCATCCACTTTTGATCAAAACCTCTTTGTTATCCTAAATATTCTTTTATTAAATTTTCTAATTTGAGCATTTGGTTTATTTAAACATTATTTATTCTACTTGGTATTTTAGTAGCTTCATTTTTCTAAAATCGCTGTCATTTTGGAAACTCGACTTTAAGACTTCTCTTTGAAATTGTTACTTCTGATCATACTCTATATCTGTCAAACTTATTGGGAATTACCTTTTCGTCTTTCCTTCATAACGAAACCAATTTGAGTTCTTTGTTGGAAACGAGTCTTATGCCTTCATTTGTGAACTCTTAAAGAATATTTCCATTTTCTCTCACCATTTCATATTAAAATTTTTTTTTAAAAAATTGGTGGTTGTTGAGCAGTTTCTTGCAAAGGATTTATTATGTCATATTTTTACTTAATTCGTTTCATTCCTTCTTTTCTTTCTTATTCGTCATAACTCATCATTTTTATATCATGACCCTATTGATCACCTTTTAGTTTTGTCATTTGGGTCTTATGTCATTCTATTCCTTAGGTTTCCCTCTAGTGGCTACTTCAGTTCTATTGTCTTTGAGCCGACTTTTAAGACGTTGATCTTCTATTATTTTCCATTCCTTTCCGTAGCTATTCACGTTCTCAATTTTGTAAAAGCTCTTGATGTATTAACATCAATCTTATCCTTGATTAATTTCTATAATCGTACTCCTTGGCATCTAGCCGTAATGTGCTTCACCCTTATCTAGCTCGGGATCTGATCCTTAGGCTGTCGCTGTTATTTGAGTCATAGATGATAGAGTTTGGTTAATAAGTAGTTGGTAGTATGAGTGGTTTACTAACTAATGCACGTGGTTGGTCGTTGTAACTTTTGAGGATTCTTAGTCTTTGAGATTGATGATTTAAATTATGGTGAGTGAACGTTATGGAGATTATAGTATCTGCATAGGGAGTATTTTTAGGACTTAGTTATGTCGCTAGACGAGTTGTGACAATCTTGAGTTAGTGAGAATTGGGAAGTGATATTGTGGTGAGCAATAATCGGCTTTGAGGAAAACTTAAAGGTTATAGTGAGCACGATAAAACTTTGGGGTTTGTACTTTAAAGGATAATGTAGGAATGACCAGTGTGCATTTTTGTGGTTTTGTGTATGTGTTAAGTACAAGGAAACTCATTGATGGGAGGAGAGAATTTGAGGTCAGTAAGGAAGTGACATTCGAGAAAGGTGTGGATAGACTTGGGTATGGTAATAATGGGTGGAGAGAGTAGTAAACTTTTAACGATACATTTTGATTGCTACGTGTTAGTATACGTGTGACTTGAGAATGAGATGGTATGGTATGACATATTTATGGTTATTTCGTTGTGAAAAATGTGGAACTATATGGGGAGCGATATTGACTTGAGTTTAGATCACGTTATGATTAAGGTTATGAGGTTTGTCATTAGCATTGATTTGGGGATTAGCTTACGCGTTAGTTATCTTGGTAACATGGGTAATGGTGCCTTTTGGGTTAAAACCCGTCCGAGGTTTTGGTTAGACTTGGTGAGTAAGATGCTTGGTTGAACGATATGGTCTTGTGAGGCTAATATGCCTAATTTGAGGATTATCGAGCATAAGATGCACCAATAGTATTAAAGGGTTATATGAGTGAGTTGAGCATCATTCGGGTGATATGTGATGTCGGGTTATCTTAACCGTCGTTAAGCGTGTCCATGCCCTTGTTATCGAGGTGAGTAGAGTTAGCGATTATTGTCTTGAGGACCATAGGAGTAGGTAGTTTTCTTAATCCTTTGAGGGTATTCTTTTCGTTCTCAAGTTTCGAGGACGAAACTTCTTTTTAGGTGGTGAGATTGTAACACCCCGACTTTTCCTAATATTAATTATTCGTCTCAATCATATTCGTAATTCATTTCTCTTGATTTTCTCATTTCTTTTAGCTCGAGAAGATCAGTTCTCTTGTCGCGTGGATAAGCTACTCTGTAGTCGGAACTTAAATCTGAGTAATTAGCTTAAAAACGGTGTAATTTCCTCATACGAACTCCGATTTAGGTGATTCAAAAGGCTAAACTGCGTATTTTTTCGACGCCGTTGCAACTGCCAAATTTTCAGAAGCCAATTTGGACCGGTTCACCCTGGACCGAGCCGAAACCCCCATTGCTCGGGTTGGGTTTAGGGTTTTTGGATAGCTTTTTGATCAAGGCACTATAATATCCTATTAACTCCTAATCATAGCAACATTATAATCTGATTTCTCTCTTCCTAACCTCTCCCTAATCTCATCCCCCTTAATCCTCTCACAAATCTCTCTCAAAACTCCTAAAAACTCCATTGTTTTCATCCAAACTTTCATCTCTTGTGCTCTAGCTCTTTCCTAGCCTTTCCCTTAGTGTATGATCTCCTTTTATCTCTTTTATTTTCTGGTTTTATATTATCCTTTGTGTTATCATGTTGTGTATTCATTATTTGTATGTTTTGGCTTGGATCATCAAAGGAGAAGGAGACCTTGAAGAAGGAGACACCATATTGGTAGAAGAGGAGGAAGAATAGCAAGGAATTGATCTTGAAAAGGTAACTAGGTGTAGCCTTAGTGATATTTTGACTTGTGTGAGACCATATAATTGATTGAGGATGTCTTGATTGTTGATATGAATGAAAAGGTGTTACCTTTGGGATGTTTGAGATGTAAAGTTGCGGTCTTTGGTCTTGTTTGAGTTGGTCTCACACTCTTATGTCTAATAATGCGATTTGGGATGTTTGTTTACTTTGAATTTGGGTTATATTGTTGTTAAGTTGATTAAAGATGATAACTTTGGGAATTATAATGGTTTATTATGGCTACTCTTGAGTTCTTATGGTTATTACTTCGTATTTAACATGTTGATTATGGTTAGTGTTGAGATTGCTTACAAAAGGGTCAATTAAATGTTGTAGTTGTGTATATGATGGACATTGTGATGATTTTGAGTAAAGGATGATTGGTTTATTGTTGATTGTGAGTTGATTCAGGTTATTTAATTGACTTGTTTGATTGCTTGAGTTGAGTGTGCGTACGGGTACTGTTCTGGCACGTACGTGAGGAGCTACGACGTCTTTTGTGGGCGGATACCGCCCATGATCCCCTCGGCTATTCTTGTTGCTTAGTTAGAGCGACTATGGGTTCTCAACCATGTTGGTTAGAGACTATGGTTTATATAATGTCGTCACCGTTCTTGTTGCTCGGTGGAATTTGGCCAAATTTAGACTATGAGATTAAGGAACTTCTTGTTGCTGTTCCGCCATAGGGTTTGGATGATTCTTGTTGCTTCATCCGGGGTGATTTTTGTTGCTTCACCCAGTGCTCCGTGCTTACCTTGCAGGTTGTTGATTGTTGTCTGTCATCTTGTTGTTGACAGTTTGAGCTTGTATGTCAGTGGACTAGTTATTGTCGAGTTGTATTGGTTATACATGTTTACAGGTTGTTGGGTGACAGTTTGTTGAGTTTGGGTAGCTAATGAGTTGGCTTGAGGTTGCATTATGGTTACTATACCTTTGGGTTGTTTGTTGTATTGTTGTCTATTTTGGTTACGTTGAAATATGACTGGGGAGCATCTAATTACTCCCCACTGATTGTGGCTGTTACATTCTTTGTGGCAGGTTAGCGCGGGATCGGGTTTGTCAAGTGAGGATGCCGTGAGGATGACCTATAGCTAGCCTTGAAGTGATTTTTGACTAGACTTGTTAGGATGTTTAGTTTTATTATTATTATTTTACTTTCATTTTTGGAGCTGGATTTGTAAGGGGTATTTACTCCCCGCGTCTAGGCCTCAAGGCCTATCTTTTTATCGTTGTTTAGTTGGTTAGTGAGTAATGATCCGGATTCCACGGTGTTTCCGCCACCGTGGCTCGCTTTTATTTTCTTTTATTTTATAAATCCTTTTTATGTCTTTATTTTATTTTGTTGGAAAATCCGGGTTGTTACACGTTTTGTACAAATTCTATGGTGTATCCGTCTCATAGTATGAGACAACTCAAAAGTAAGTAAGTAACTATATTATTTTTCAAACGTAACCTATTTATTTAACTTAAAAAGTAATTGTACTTTGCCTCAAATGTAACTCTATTGTACGTGAAACGTAACGATATTTTATTAAAAAAATGTACATTAGAAACAAATTTTTACCGGTTACGATAAAATATAAATAAAAAAATAAATTAATTTATATATGTACATTTTTGCTACTTTGCTAGTGAATGTCGTAGCATTAAAATAATGTTGTATATAATTGATAATAATGACAAAAACTAAAATAAGATGTATAATGTTGTTATGTGTGCGTGAAGTGTAGTATAGCTATAGTGAAGTATTGATGGTGTCTCATAGTATGAGACGGCCTCACCGTAGAATTACTCAAGGTTTTAATGAGATTATAATAATGGATTTAATGTTTGATCCATGTCAACTAATTATATTCGACCCTCGGAAGTCGAATCTAGGGTTAACAATATTTAAACCCGGCATTTCTAGGTCAAGATGTTACAAAAATTAAACACAAATGATCAATTAAGTACTACATAGAAATTTCGTTTCGTACGGTTAAATATTGAATGTGAGGCAAAACATCTTGATAACGTATGTATAGTTATTACACTTCCTCCATTTCATTCAATACTATACATTACTTTTCGTACACTATTCAAAAGTGAGGAGAATCTTCGATATATCGTCTAATATATGAAATAAAAAATAGTCATGTGAGATCTTATTTTAATTGTCTTTTCGAGAGCATTATTAATATTCAAATTTCATATTTTTCATAATTATGTAACTAAAGATATAAACAAAAGAAAACTTGCATCGACGTACGTGCAAAAAGCAAATGTATAGAATTGAATGGAATGGAGGAAGTATTAGTTTGTAATCACCTAATTAGGGTCATTCATTAACCTTGTTTATATACACAATTTCTAGGAATAATCTAGATATAGTGAATACATCGTTTTCTAATTACAAGGCTACAAATACCGAAAAATATTTACATATTTCCTTTAATATGCCCCCGCAGTTGGAGCGGGAGGAGGCTGAACGCTCTAGCTGGATCGAAACCGGTCAAATAAAAAACGTGGAAGCCCCTTCGTAAAGATGTCAGCATGTTGAAATTCAGAAGGGACATGTGAGACGCAAAACCGAACGAACATGAACATTTTCACGCACAAAATGAATGTCCTACTCGATGTGTTTGGTGTGTTGATGTTGTACCAGGTTCTTGACTAGATAAACCCACAGTAAACGAGAGTGGTACAAGTAATGGGTACCTGAAGCTTATGAAGAAGATTGCGAAGCCAGCTCGTTTCTGCGACAGCGTTAGCAACGCCACGATACTCAGCCTCAGCACTCGACCGTGAAATCGTGGCTTGGTGCTTAGAGGACCACACCACGAGATTGTCACCAAGAAAGACACTGTAGCTCGAGGTCGAGCAACGGAAATTAGGGCAACCAGCCCAATCAGCATCAAAGTACGCAGTGATCGACATTGTCAAAGATTTGAAACAGTAAGACCATAAACAAGCGTACCTTTAACCTACCGCGGGAGCCGTTTCAGTAGCTGAAAATACGGCTCACACGGGATATGCATGAAGAGACACACTTGCTGAACTGCATAGGTGATGTCACGCCTGGTGAACGTCAAGTATTGAAGTCCTCCGGCTAAGCTGCGGTACAATGCAGGATCAGAGATTAGAGAACTCGCAGAAGCACTCAACTTTGAGCCCACGTCAACAGAAGTAGCCACGGGGATGCATCCAGACATGGAGGCCCGACGAAGGATGTCCTCAGCGTGTCTGTGCTGAGACAAGAAAAGACCGGAGCTGGTGCGGGTAACAGTGATACCTAGAAAAGTGATGAAGAGCACTGAGGTCCGTCATTGCGAACTCCCGTGACAAGGAAGTAATAGTACGCCGCAACAAGATTATACTGGAAGCAGTTAAAATAATATCATCCACATATAACAGAATATAAGCAATATCAGAGCCAGAATGATAAATGAACAAAGAGGTGTAACAAATGCTGCTTCGAAAACCCTGCGTAAGAATAAAGGCCGCGAAGCGTTGAACCAAACACGGGGGGCTTGTTTAAGCCGATACAAATACTTGCGTTGTAACAACCCGAAATAATTTAATGTAAATTAAATATTTTAAATAAAATTTTAATCTTAAAATTTATATGTTTCTATTTTTATTCCTTTGCCTTAAAAACACGACCGAAAAATTTCGATTTGAAAATAAATTTATTTGAATTCTATCCTAAATAAAATTAACTATTCATAAAAATAAAGGTAAAACCTTTTATTCATAAAATTCAGTTTTGAACATTTTTGATTTTCGAATAAAAATGAACCCTTATACTTTTCCCGTCTTTGAAATTCAAATCAACGATTTCAAACACGCAAACCAAGATGAAGTGTGTTGAGGAAGACTCAACTTTATGTCATCCCAACATAGTGATTTTTCATCATTATGTTTCCTTAATTAAAAATAAAGTTTAATCATCTTTATTAATTTAATTATCAAATTACTATTTCATTTCTATTAAACTAACTCTTTTCTAAATCATCGAAATTAAAAGTATCCCCTAATTTAAATTAATTAACTTTTTGACGATTAAATATAATTCTTTAAATCTAAAACATTCAACGAAAAAAAATATAGATTTCGACTTAGGAAACTTTTATTCGAACTTTCAAGATTTAAAACTCAATTTTGTTTTTAATGCCTTTTCAAAAATTATTTTTATTTTTATTTTCGATTTTATTTCAAAACACTATTTTAAGATCATATCTTCTATTTCGAAACTTTTCACGATCACGCAAATCGAAAATTTTGAAAACGAAAATCGAGCTCGAAAAATAGACCCTTGACCCGTGAGATTTGGACACCGAAGTCAAAGTTCTATCCTCTTCCATTTTTTCTTTACTTACACAAGTCCAATTTTACTTACACCTAAATTAGTCATCATCATTTTAATTAGCTAATTAAAAATTAAAGTTTATACACAATAATAATACATACATACAAAATACAATACTAATACAATGTTACTACCATTTCTTTTCCACACAACACTTACAAATATTTCATAGAATCATTTTAAAAATACATATCTAAAATAAAATGAAATTTAATAGTGTAATTCAATTTCTATAATAATTATATATCTTACGATTATTTAAAATCACTTTTAACTAAAACTTTCGTTTTGAAAATTTTATTGATGTTCTTTAACTTTTAAATATTTTCTTGAATAGTAAATAAAATATTTTTAGTCTTAAAATTTTAAAGTAGAGATATTTTGAAAAATCGTCAAATGCGCACACTTTAACTTTTACCGTCTTTCTTACCCGATTTATTTCGTAACACGTTTTTCGAGAACGACATATTTAAAAACATCGAGGGGACCATTTCTTAGCCAAATAGTAAAATGGACTTTTGTGCCAAAGTTGATCATTATGTTTTAATTTCTTTTCTTTAAATTTTAATTAACTATGTTTTAATTTCTTTTCTCTAAACAAGACAACCCATGCAAAAATGTGGTCATGAATTTAGGAAATGGACCCATGCATTTACACAAGTCTTATACGAGTATATTCAACAAAATGTAGTTCATACATAGCAGGCATATAGGACCCTCGAGTACCCATGCTGTAAGGGGTGGCAATTAGGTCGCTTTGGTATGTTACGAGTCGGGTTCAACTAATTTTGATTGTATTCAATTTAGGTTGAGCCGAGCCAAAAACAGTTTTAAGCCAAGAGCCAAGTATAATGTCAAGTCATAATTGGTGACAAGCCGAGTTAGGCTCCTTTTCGCAATCCTAAGATACCTTATGGCTTTCTTTGATAAGACATTTCAGTACGTGATTTAACAGGATATCTCATATGATCAACGTTTAGAAGAAAGCAAATACGGAGTACATGTTCTCATAACCTGTTAATCGAACCCGCAGTTGCTACCAGTTGGTGCGCATTGTCATACAAATCTCTTATTACGGCCACATGATTGTAACCAAAGGAGCTTGAACATGACTCTCCACCTAAGATAAAGAAGCTTATTTATAGAATGATCCCAAATAAGAGCATCTAAATCATAAGTCATAATCATAAATGAAAATAAACTAGGGATTCGTCAAATCTATAAACAAGACAACCAAAGCAAAAATGTGGTCATGTTTTTAACAAGTCTAATACATTAAACAAAGGCTAGTTTAAACACACATAGGAGTGTACATTAGTAGTATAGGACACGGGAGTTATCCCCACAGGTGTGGTTTAATGCTTGATGTTTATGGCCACTTTTATGGCATATTTCATAAAACTGTTATCTTGGTTACAAACTTACTCGTACAATAAGTCTTTCTTAAGACGGATAATCGTTTTTACCTTAAAACCGGTCAAATAGGACCCCTAGTGGCACATATATATGACAATTGCTTTGTTTTTACCAACACTTTTTGTCCTACACTAAAATTTCATGCGTCTTTATTAAAGATGAATATACCCGTTTTTTATAAAATTTCCAGACAATTAATCCAATTTTAAATTTAAATTTGCTCCAAAATCAATTAGCCCAAGCTTACATCGTTCCAATTTACAGAGTAGTAAACATTTTGTAAAATAAATTATATTATAATATTGAAAACCATCAATTAACAACTTTCCCAAATGGAAAGAATTACTGAGACAAAGGAGTAATCATCGGGTTGATTATGTTGTCACCTAAATACGAAACGGAGAACATTTGAGTAAAATAATGGTGATAAATGTGACCGTTCGTTAATAGTAATATTTCTCATGTATATCATCATTCGTTGCTTCTAAATGTGACCGTTAAATGTTGAGGAAATAATATAAACCGATTAAAAAGAATGATCAGGAAAGGTGACAAAGAACAATTAGTCTCTTGTAAGACGGGTCAACCCGTCTTACAAAAGAAACGGGTCGGATTTTGGCCTAAGTTGTGAATGGCGGGAGAAAATTGCTTGGAATTGAATTTGTGCTTTAAAATAAAGTAGGGAACAGTGAGAGGACGTTTTCCTGCCTCTCTGCCCTCTCCTGCCAAGTGTCCTCTCTCATTTCAGTTTCCCATTTCATTTCATTTCCTGTCTCTCCCATTTCATTTCATTTCCTCTCTCTCTCCAAAACCTCTCTCTCCCATTTCGTTTCCTCTCTCTCTCCCATTTCATTTCGTTCTCCATTTTCAGCTTGATTAATTTTGTTTGATATTCTGATATTCTGATATGGGGATGAAGAAAATGGCGAAGAAAAAGGATAAAGGTATTATTTTAACCCTAATTTGACTGAGTTTTATGATTTTTGTTTGATTAACTCCGTAAATTAAATTTGATGGTGACATTTTTTTCTGTTTTGATGGTAGTACCTGTTGAAGAAGAAGTGATGGTGGATGAAGTGAGGGCAGAGAAGGGATGCAAGAGAGGGAAAATGACGAAAAAAAAAGACTACAGAAGATGAAGGTATTTTTGTAACCCTAATTTGACTGAGTTTTATGATTTTTGTTTGATTAACTCCGTAAATTAAATTTGATGGTGACATTTTTTTCCTGTTTTGATTGTAGTACCTGTTGAAGAAGAAGTGAGGGCAGAGAAGGGAGGCAAGAGTAGAAGTAGGAAGGTTAAATTTGTTGGACCTGAAAAGCCAGCAACTGAAGAGTTGTCTGAAGATGATGACGATGAAGGTGATGATGAGGCTGAAGGTGAGGATGGTGACGATGAAGGTGATGATGAGGCTGAGGGTCACGTTGAAGGTCAGGATGATGACGATGGTGACAATGAAGGTGATGATGAGGCTGAGGGTGAGGGTAACGTTGTAGTTGAGAATGAAGTTCGCCAAACAAGTGCGAAAAAGCAGCGGACAGTCAAAGACGACGGTGAATATGTTCCTACTTTAATTGATTATGTTACCATGTTTGAGGATTATGTTACCATGTTTGAGGATTATGTTACAATGTTGATATGTGACTATTTGGTTGAGTTTGTGTTAATTATATTAATTGATTATAAGTGTTTAGTGAGTGAAGATTATGCATTTATACATTATATTTGATTATACATTATGTTACCATGTTTGAGGATTATGTTACCATGTTTGAGGATTATGTTACAATGTTGATATGTGACTATTTGGTTGAGTTTGTGTTAATTATATTAATTGATTATAAGTGTTTAGTGAGTGAAGATTGTCTGTTTATACATTATATTTGATTATACATTATGTTACCATGTTTGAGGATTATGTTACCATGTTTGAGGATTATGTTGCAATGTTGATATGTGACTATTTGGTTGAGTTTGTGTTAATTATATTAATTGATTATAAGTGTTTAGTGAGTGAAGATTGTCTGTTTATACATTATATTTGATTATACATTATACATGATATTTGATATTAATTGATATGTTTGTTTGTTAGTTTGTAGAATACATTGTAACATATTATCATTAAATGGTTACAGATTGGCTAATAATGTGAACATCTATTTTAGTGCAATGAAATGTTTATATTGTAACTAAATGTTACCATGTTAGTAGAATGTGTTACCATGTGCGTATGTGTTTCCATGTTTGTCAAATGTCTTAAAGTGATATGTTTGTAGAATACATGGTAACATGTAAACATTAAATGGTAACAGATTGTGTAATAATGTGAACATGTATTTAAGTACAATGAAATGATTATATTGTAAGAAAATGTAACCATGTTAGTAGAATGTGTTACCAAGTTCATATGTGTTTATTTTGTTGAATGTGTTAATTATGTTGATTGATTGGAAGTAGACATATGACGCTGTGAGGACGAGAATGTTGGAGGAAATGGAGGGGTATAGAATGAATGGACAGCATTTTGGAATAGGGATAAGTGATGTTACGACGTACCCTGTGTCCAAAAATAAAGCAAAAGTGTTGTATCGGCGAGGCTTGAATGAAGCAAGTTGTTCAAGGGAAGCGACAAACAGATTTCTGATGCTTCCGATCCCTACTGATGTCTGCACAGACAAGGAGTTGCGCGAGAAATACAAGGACGTAAGTGATTTGTTTGTTTGTTACCATATTTGATAATTGTGTTATAGCGTTGTGGTCTGTTTGTTTGTTACCATATTTGCATAAAATGGTAACAAAATGTGTTACCTTGTTGTCGTTATTTGATGACGTGGTCATATGTTTGTTTTATATTTTGTAGCATAAATGGTAACATATAATCAATACATGGTAACATTTTGGGTAATAATGTGGACAATGAAATGATTATATTGTTTATATTACCATTTCCTTTGTGACAGAGTGTGTTTTCGTTTTTTTTTTTTAGGTGCGCATCTAGAAATGGATGACAACAAAAAGAAATCTGGAGTTGGTGCTACGAGTGCACTACGATATGGGTAGGGACTTGGTTGTCGCGTGGGAGGGTGCTATGGAAAGCAGAAGTGCGGCTGCGATGTCCTTAGGAGGTGACGATATTGGGCAGGCGTCCCAATTCTCGTGGACACAAGCACTACAAGACCCCGACTTCTTGGACGATTTTAATGCCCTTGGCAAGAAGGTTGATGATTTCATTGCGACAGAAGTCATTCAACCACCTTCATTTGACCTTGGTATTGACTTTGCCCATCGACCGAGGGAACAACCGAGGGAGCAACCTGAGCAACCAACAAACGAGCAAACAGCACCCGAGCAACCACTAAGTGAAGAAACCACGAGCAAACAGCACCCGAGCAACCGACGAAGGAACTTGGAGTACCTAAAAAGCGTGGGGGCAAAGTGACCCAACCTGAGCAACCAACAAGGTTGACACGCAATGCAGCGAAGAGAGGAGGTGCAGGTGCGGAGGTTTGACAGGTGGTTGGGTGTCGGATGTTGGTTGCTAATCAGCTTAATTATTTAACAAATTTGAATTCTGTGTGTATGTAGTACTTCGTCTGATCTGTTTTGGTAAAAAATGTCGAGACTGCTCATGTGACTCGACCATTTTGATGGATATGTATAGATGGTAAGTGACTTTATTGTTGTCGAGATTGGTCATGTGACTCGACCATTTTGGTAAACATTGTCGAGATTGCTCATGTGACTCGACCATAAAATGACCATGTAGTAGATGGTAACTGACTTTATTATAAAATGACGATGTAGTAGATTGTTACCTTAATGTATAAAATTTGCAATTTGTTACCATTTGTCTTAATTGTGTTTCGTTTTATATGTACTAGCTGAAATATAAGATGGTAACATTGTTGTACTAAATGGTGACATGTTTGTATTAAAGGATAACATTATCTTTCCAAACAATAAAGTTTAGGTGAAAAATAACATGCTAACATTGTTGTATTAAATGGTGACCTGTTTATATAAAAGGACAACATTATCTTTTCAGGAAAACAAGCCCATTGAAACACTAGTTTAGCTGAAAAATGAGATGGTAACATTGTTGTTGTAAAGGGTGACCTGTTTGCATAAGTGGGTATCATTTTCTTTCAAGTAATACAAAGCCATGGAAACATTAAAGTTGTGCTGAAAGATAAGATGGTAACATTGTTTAACTACATGGTGAGCTGTTTGCATAAAAGGACAACATTATCTTTTAAGGAATATAAACCCATTGAAACATTAATGTTTAGCTAAAAGCTAAGATGGTAACATTGTTGTATTAAATGGTGACCTGTTTGTAATAAAGGACAACATTATATTTCCAGGACAAAAAACCCATCTATTCAAAAACATATGCATAGGTTCAAATTACATGACGCAAAATAGCCCAACTATAAAGGCGAACATATTTCGTATACAAAAAATTAATACTCCCTCCATTCACATCCAAAGGCATCATTTGCCTTTTTGACACTATTCATATGTGTCGGTAATCTTTGAAATTCCCGACAATCTATAAGTGAAAATATAATCGTGTGTGATCTTGTTTTATTCGTCTTTATGCGTACTATATCATATCCAATTTTTAGATTTTTTATCGTGTGAAATTATAGATATTTCCGTTCCGACATTCGCCTCGACAAATGTGATAAAGCAACCGATGCCTTTGGATGTGAATGGAGGGAGTATATAACTTGAATAAAGGTAAATCTTTTAGATGAGACGCGGAACGGGAGTGTACATCTCCACATTGTTTGGCGTATCTTCAATGCTTTTTCTAGCTTTCTTCCTCTTACTAACATTTGATTTTTTTCTACCTTTCGTTGTACATCACACAGGATCAAGAATGGTCGAGTCCTGCACTTGACCTGCCGATTGATCATTATCCATATGATGAGTGGGTGACAAGTATGGATTGCATTTCATCATTCGCCTTAGCGTATATCTTCTGTAGGGCTGTCCTTGCTTCAGGCACATCTTGACACTTAGTTAGTAGATTGTTCAAATTTATCAACATAGACCGACGCCAATTAATGGCATTGTTGGCATCAGTTGTTCTCATATCAGATGGCAGAAGACGATTCCACACACCTGTCTCCGACGATTTAGACCATCTTGTGAGAATGTACATGGGCGGAATCTGTGGAATAGAGTGAATATGGAGGACACCGATTATGTGATAACACAACATACCCATAACCTAGAACTTTCTACAAGTGCAGTCTACGAGTTTGTTTCCGCAATCGAATGTAACATGATGCGGACCATCCTCAACAGTAGGCGGGTCGACTCGGTACACGAAGATTGAATCTGAAGATGGAAGAATGGTTGTTCGAGTTCCCATGGCAAGAGTAAACTCTTTCTCAAAAACACGAAACAAGTCCAATGTGTAAACTTCATATGCATGTTGCAGCAGATCCACTAAGGGAAACACAGACGTTGGCGTCGCTCGTATACCATTGAATTCTTTACGCTCTTCCTCACTTCGCCACCTTGCAACTGTTAGTTCAAATATACGAAAGAACTCAGTCACAGAAGTCGTTTTGGTGGCTTGGAACCCCATTGCATGGTTAGTACTCTCACTCCTTTGGGAAGACAAGATCCCAGCCGAGAAATACTCGTTATTCAACGCAGTGCACCATTTCATTTTGATATTATATAACCTCTTAAACCATGAATGATCGTGTAAGTTGTAGTCTTTGATCATATTCGACCATGTCTCTTCAAATTCCGTTTCATTGTAGCAACCATTGAGACATTTGTTGAATTTTTTTTGGAAGGCCCGATCATGCTTTAATGATCCAAAGTAAGATATCGCATTCTGTTGAATATGCCACTATGCCACTGACATAGCCTATGCCTGCTTGCTGGGAAAACCTAAAAACAAAATATTCACAACTTAGCATAAATATGTTTATATATTACATCACAATGTAACCACCTTGAAATATTAAAGCAAAACTTCACTGAGAAGATAATATTTCATGTTCACATAACATATAAAGACTACAACATATTGTATATATATGGCAACATTTTGCATTTGACATTATATAGATTAGTTTCAATTTGTTGTACCTTTTCAATCGCATTTGACATTGCTTGATCTTGATCAGTAAAGATAGAGACAGGCGTTACATCCTCACCCATAGATTCATTGAAGACGTTGAACAACCACTCAAACGATTCAGCTTTTTCGTCGGACAAAAACGAACAACCAAACATGACATTTGACCAATGGTTATTAATACCGACAAACGCACCACATATTAGATTGTATCTATTAGTACGGTATGTCGTGTCAAATATAACAACGTCATGGTATAAAAGATAGTCCTCTTTCATCATTGAATCGCGTCAAAATAGGTTACATAATCTTCCATCTTCATCAAACTGAACTCGAAAGAAGAACCCAGGGTCCTCTGCTTGCCTACTGTTCATGAGATTGATTAATGTTGCTGCATCCCCACCCTCAATCGAACGCATCTTCAATCTATTAACAAAGTTAATATGGTCTCTTTTCGTGTGTCCCACAAGAGTGTCACCACCTGCTACTGCTGATGCAACCCTAAATTGGACAGAAGGAGCGACAAGGGTTTCAGTCATCGCTTTTATAACTTCACCCTCTGCTTCAGAGATACGCCTCTCCGACCTGTGATGATGCTGCCATTGAGGGGGTGTTAAAGGATGGTTATGTTCAATGATATGATCCACTACTTCCCATAAACCTTCCTCGTTAACTAACGTCCTTATCCAAGCTTTGCAAAAAGATCGTGTAATTAAAGCATTTTTTTGTTCGACGCTTACGCCTTTCAAACCGCTCCTACTCCCATTCCCGTGTTCACCTTGACAGGAACATAGAAAGTACCTTTGAGTTATCGGAGTGCCAACACCGCTAACCCTTCGAATTGTTCCTTTCCGAGTACTAAAACCCATCACTTGAGAATGTTTCATATACATCTCGTACAAATCCTCCGAGCTCTTAGCTTTCACTCCAACTAGGGACCGAGAAAAGTCGAAATGTGAGAAGTTCAAACGGTGACAGAATAATTAGAATATTAAATTTATTTGAAAGATAAGCTGGTGACATTGTTGTACTAAATGGTGACCTGTTTTTTTAAAAGGACAACATTCTTTGTCTAGGAAAAACAAACTCATGGAAGCATTAAATATATCTGAAATATAAGATGGTAACATTGTTGTACTAAATGGTGACCTGTTTGTATAAAAGGACAACATTATCTTTCTAGGAATAACAAACCCATGGAAGCATTAAATTTATGTGAAATAAAAGATGGTAACATTGTCGTACTAATTGGTGACCTATTTGTATAAAACGACAACATTATCTTTGTAGGAAAAACAAACCCATCGAAACTACTTATTTTCAGAAGCACCATTGAAACACCATTCAATATAAATAAATGAAACATCATTGAAACTGCTTATTTTCAGAAATATAAGATAACATGCAAAGTCAATACCAAATATTATTCACTAAAATTAGAAAACATGCAAAATCGTCACCTTTCATGTCACCGAGATTGTCATCAACACCCACTTCATCATGTTCTTTGTCAACGGGATTGTCTTCACCACCCCCTTCAAAGACGTCTTCTTCAGAAGCATCTTTTTTTAAATCAATAACGTTTTCAATATCAAAGGTGATTGTGCAAGGTTTTTTTGTTTTGTTATTTGACATTGAAAGGAACAAATAAAATTGATAGAAGAAGAAGCAGAAAATTAATATTTGGTGTGCAAGGTGATTGTGCAAGAGAAGCAATAAAATTGATAGAAGAAGCAGAAAATTTGAAGCACACAATTTGACATTGAAAGGAAATGTTGGAGCAAGGGCAACGTACGTAGGTTGTGTGCAAGGAAACAAACAGTACAACGAATTAATTAGGGAATGATGGGTAATGATAATTTATTAGTTTATTATATAATTTGTACTTCTTAAACCCACCCATGTGCATGTCAAATGGATCAACCCGACCCGTTTTAAGCTGGAAACGGGTTTCGCCGTCTCAAACAAGAATTTGTGGACAAAGAAAACCAAGTTGCCCAAAATTCAATAAACTCATACACTCAGTCAAATCATATACGGAGTATGAATCAAACAATCAATCATTTATATTTGTCAAAATAAGTCATCATATTAGTCATTTATATTCGTCAAAATTAGTCGTCATATTCATCAAATTCTACAATAGTCTAGATAACATAATAGATAAATGTCGTATATCTTATGATTGGTACGTCACACTTTGGCAACGTTCCTCCGCCATAATAAATTACTCCGATATAACTTCTCTTTCAGAAGCGATGATTCTTATATAACGTCGTCTGTTAGAAACTGCAATACCTATAACATATTGATAACCATTTTAGTAGCATTTGTGATCCGTAATAATCATCATCATTCTGTATGGATCTTGTATTCATCTTATCGATCATAATACTTCCTCCATCTCAAAATAAGTGTCCCATTTCCATTAATATTTTTCCCAAAGTAAGTGTTCCCTTTCTAATTATAGTAAATTTTAACAAGGGATTGTTAATATTTTTCAATTTTCATTAGCACTTCCTGAATGACTAAATCCATCCAAATAAAAAGTTGTATTTTGCTAATGATAACAATCAATTTTCATAACACTTTAAATTGTACTAATTGTTGTTAATTTGTGATTGATCAGCATAAGTTGTACTTGAGCAATTAAACAAATAGTGTCAAAGGCAAATTGGGATCATGCGATTGCCACAAAATAAGGAATTGGGACACATGGGAGTCCTTATCAGGCCACCTCATGCTTTCGTCTTTATCTCCAAGTAACAACACTCAATATAAAGAAATTTATTGGTACGTACTCCCTTCATTTCATCGTAATCTTCTTCGCATTTAATTTTCGCTAAACATGTTGGAAGTAACTAAATTATATTGGTCAAAGTTTGTTAGTATGATCAAAGTTTGTTAGGAGTTTGTTATAAGTTTGTTATAAGGTTGTTAGATGCTTTTGTATATATACACACACCAACTCATTGTAAATCATTCAATTCATTCATCTCAAAATTAATACAAAGCATCTCTTATTTAGCTTTGGTTTTCTCAATTCATTCATCTCTTATTTCAATTCATTCATTCAATTCATTCAATTCAATTCAATTCAATTCATTCATCTCTTATTTCTCACTAATCTTCTTCATTGATTCTCAAGCTTTTCTTCATTCAACAATGGCGTCTCGAGCTTCTTCATGCTCATCCAATTCAAGGCGTTTAATGGCTTCTCACATGGTATCAGATGCACGCATGTGCTTCTGATTTCATGTTGAAGATCCATTTTTGCTTCATCACATCTTCGTTGCATTTTAATTCGTTCATAATTCTTCAATTGATTTGTTTTTTTCTTTCAGAAATCATAAAAACCCTAGAAATCCAGAAAAATCCCCAAATATTTTCCAGAAAAAAAATGTCGAATTCAGTTGTTGATGAATCATACCAAATCAATGCTTCTAACCTAGCTGTGACGAAATTGGTCTTGAATCCATTCGATAGAAGCAAATTCAGTGATTGAAAGAAAGGAATGCTCATTGCATTATCAACGAAAAACAAATTAGGGTTCATCAATGGAACGATACCTAAACCTAATTCCTCTTCTCCAAATTCTTGATTATGGCAACAAAATAATGATCTTATGTTCTCCTGGATTTTGAATTCGTTGTCAAAGGAGATTGCAAGCTCAATTTTGTACTCAAACATTGCTCAAGAAGCGGGGGAAGAACTTGAAGCACGATATGGTCAAATCAATGGTGCACGGCTATACAATGTCCAGAAAAAATTGTCAGAATTTGCTCAAGGAAATGAAGATATCACTGGATATTTCACGAAATTAAAGATGCTTTGGGATGAAATTGATTCCATGGGTGTGCATCCCAAATGCAGTTGTGCTTGTACTTGTGGAGGAAAAGAGAAAGAGTTGAAATTCGTACAAGATAAGAAGATTGTTCAGCTTTTGATGGGCTTAAACGATAGGTTTGCTGTGACTAGAGGAACTATTTTGCTGCAAAAACCTCTACCTAAACTTTCTACAGTTTACAGCAATCTGTTGCAGGATGAAAATTAAAAGGAAGTCAAACATGAAACACACTTTCAACCTGAGTCTGCTTCGTTTTATACCAAGAACTTTAGATCAAATAAAGGTCATGTGTCTAGTTACGCAGGAGGTTCATCAAACACAAGTAGTTGCAACAGTGGTTCCACATGAGGAAGTCAACAAAGGCCTTTCAATGATACCAGGAGATCACCATACTTCTGCAACTACTGCAAGAAACCAGGTCACGCAGCTGACAGGTGCTACAGGCTGCAAAACAGCAAAAACAAGAGGGGTGCAAACAATGTTCAGACCTGTTATGAAGGAATTTTGGGACCTTTTGATGCCAACACTCGAAAGGAGGTGTCAGACAACTTTGAGATTGATCCTGCACTCTACCAATAGTTTGTTCAGCTGATGAAAAATGCTCAGAAAGGATTTGATCAATTCACACCAAGCTCATCTAATTTTGCAGGTAATTCTGCCCAAAATTCTTTAAGTTCTGCTTGTCGTAATGCTTGGATTTTAGATAGTGGTGCTAGTGATCATATGTGTTTTAAAATAGACTTGTTTGCTGACATTACAACAGTGCATAAACCTTACCTTATCTCTTTACCAAATGGCCAAACCATCACCATTGACACTGTAGGAACTGTCAAGCTTAACCCTGATATCACCCTCAAACACGTCCTTTATGTTCCACACTTCAAATATAATATGTTGTCTGCCTTTAAATTAGCCAAACAAATGCACAGTGTCATCAGCTTTACACCTAAACTTTGCTTCATGCAGGGCTCTTCAATGAAGACGCTACTGATCCTTGGACAAACTACTAAAGACCTTTACAATCTTCAAGTTCAATCTTCTTCTAAGACCTCTGTCAATTCTGTTTTTTCTGTTGATCTAGGACATACCTGGCATAGTAGATTAGGTCATTTACCTCTATGCAAACTGAAACAGTTCTCTTTTTGTAAACTTTCTGATGATAATGAAAAGTCTCTTGAAGCTTGTACCATTTGTGCAAAAGCAAGACAACATAGACTCTCTTTTCCAATTAGTTCCATTCAATCTTCTTTTGCTTTTCAGCTCATTTATATTGATGTTTGGGGACCATATCCAGTTCAAACTTACAACAAATATAAGTACTTTCTTACTGTTGTTGATGACTTTACTAGAACCACTAGGACACATCTTATGCCCTGCAAAAGTAATGCATTTCCTTTCATTCAGCATTTTTTGTCCATGGTTCAGACTCAATTCAACACCAAAGTCCAAATAATAAGGTCTGATAATGCTTTTGAACTTGGTAGCAGCAATATCATGTCAGAATTTCTGAGGTCCAAAGGAATTATTCATCAAACATCTTGTTCTCACACCCCACAACAAAATGGAATTGTAGAAAGAAAACACAAACATCTGCTGGAAACAGTTAGAGCTTTAGCTTTTCAATCTAATCTTGCTCAAAAATATTGGGGTGAATGTGTTTTGACTGCTACCTATATCATTAACAGACTTCCTTACAAGATCCTGCATAATAAATCCCCTTATGAGCTTCTCTTCCACAAAAAGCCTGATCTTTCTCACATGAGAGTCTATGGATGTTTATGCTATGCCACTTCTCCAAAGCCTGGTAGAGACAAGCTCTCTCCTAAGGCTATCCCTTCTGTCTTCTTAGGATATCCATTTGGGAAGAAGGCTTACAAGCTTCTTAGTCTAGAGGACTACACAGTTTTCTCTTCCAGGGATGTAGTCTTTCATGAGACTATCTTTCCTTATGTCAAAAGTTCCATACCAAAGTACTTACCTGCATCCACACCTAATGAACCTTCTCTAATTCTTGACCTGTCTTCTCCTCACATCTCACCAAATCCTTCCTTAGATACCTCTCATACTCACCTTTCTCCACCTTCTCCACCTTCTCCTATTCCCCCTTCCCCACCCACTCATCCTCAACCTTCCCCACCTGCTATTCCCCTGAGACAATTTCACAGACCTTCTAGTCCTCCCTCTTATTTGTCCAACTACCACTTTAACATAATCTTCTTCGCATTTAATTTTCGTCTTTATCTCCAAGTAACAACACTCAATATAAAGACATTTATTGGTACGTACTCCCTTCATTTCATCGTAATCTTCTTCGCATTTAATTTTCTCAAAACAAGATGAAAAAATTGAATAGAATAATTAAAAGACGAATGTTAGTCGATTGGATATCGTGTTACACTTTCTATCAAAACATTGGAGGCACAAAATGCATTCTCTGCTCAAATACTCCATTCTTAACCAAATATGCAAGTGAATCATAAATTAAAATGAGTACATCATATTTACAAATCCATTGAAATTAAACAATTGAGTACATCATAAATATGCATTGTCTGATCTAATAATCCATTCTTAACGAATGAATTGAAACAATGAAATTTTTATTATCACAAAAAAAATGGAAGAAAATCATGATATAGAGGGAAACAAATACATACAAATTCGAGCACAAAAATATTCAACGAAGCAAAAAGAGTGATAATCAAAAATTCCATCATTTATCCGTATCTTTTATATTACACAAATACGGAGTAATAAATTAAATAATTGCTTTCCAAATATTTTCATGTTTATTTTTCAAAATTTTACCGTGAGTAGCACTCCCTTCATCTTAAATTAGAGGTATTAATTTTTCTTATACAAATTTTTACTCAAGTTATATCCTTTTTTCATTATTTTTTTTCCCTCTACCCTTTTTTATTCCACAAATATACAGAATTCTCTTTTTTAAATTTTCTAACAAGAATATAAGATTTGCTCTTTTCTTCGTCATCGGTTTTTGGTGGTGCTGGATGCCAAGGCCAGATTTGATCTTTTCTTCAAAGATTGACCAGGGTTTCAAATTTTACTTTGAATTTTTTTTACCTTTCTTTCATGTTTAACACAACATCGACAATTTCATACGGAGATTTCACATAACCAGCCCCAAATCACGTTAGAATTAAAACTGTGCTACCAAAAAAACAAAAGTAGCAACCACCTTGCCGCCTACTGCCGGCCACCGCCATCCCACCGCCGCCTGCCCCACCGCTCTATCCCCCACCACGTCCCCACCTTCTACCTCCAACAAACAACCATAAACTAACACAAACCACCATAAACCACCCACCACTAACCCTAAACTGGCCGCCCCACCCCACCTACACCGCCTCCGACTTGACCCACGGTGGGGCCGCCCCATACCTTTGCTGGCAACCACCTATCGCCGCCATAATCACCCATTCTCAAACCCTAATTATATATTATAATTAAATTTATTAAAAATTAATAAAATTGAGTAATTTAAACACAAAATTGAAATTAAAGGACAATTATTACTTCACTGAATTTATTATCGGAATTCGTGACTGAAAAGTTAGAAATTTGTTAGGAAATTAAAAAGAGAGAATTATGTATATTCTTGGAGTAAAAAAAGGTAGGGTGGAAAAAAATAATGAAAAAAGTATATATAACTTGAGTAAATCCGTATATGAAAAATCAATTACGTTAATAATATGAGATAATATTTTTGCTACACTATGAATTAAAACATTAAGAAAAGGATAGTACAAGTATATAAGGTAATCTTCTTATACGAGTAATTTTTGACTAGTTTATGGTTAATTTTTTTATTAGGTTGACATCAAAAAGAAAGAAATATAAGAAGAAAGGGGGTGGCCCTCATTGCCATATGCCCGTACATAAACATTTGACATTACTAGCTAATACTTCACCGGACGACAAATATCGTATTTGATTTTAACTATTTTTTCCAAATGTACATAAACAATAAACATGAGTATCTGATTACACATAATTTAGAACCTCATATAGAAGGTCTACAGCCTCCAAAACTTTTGAGACGACCCTGATTTTAGGTACGTTTAAGAATTGATAATAAATAGAAAATGTTTTAAAATCTTTTGTTAAAATTTATTAAAAATAAAATAGAAGACACTTAATTTGAATAAAAACTTAATGAGATTGTAGCCATTTACTATAGGACAGAGGGAGTATGTATGTTTGAAAATATTCAAAAATTGTTACTTCACTCAACTTCATATCTGGCCACTTTTTGGCTCTACTAATTAAGCTAGAGACCAATTAAACAAGTAATTCTACTATGAGACCGCTTTTGGGGATACTAGGTGTTCGTCAACAATTGTGCATTGAGTTTGTAGAAGTCATGGACCAAATATGAGATTATGATAATTGGATAAATTAGGTGGTTATAATGTCTTGCTATAGGCCGCTTATGATCTGAATATTTAGAATATTCTACCAATTTAGTTCGATCCAATTGGGTAACACAACGGTACCCTAATGGATTTATTTATGGTTAATTGGCATAATTGGATTAGGGCATTAACCTTTCGGGTTTGACCCGAGAACTTGTGTTTATACTGTAATCTATAATAGATTAAGAAGCAGTCTAGTGATGCGTGCCACACTCGTGTGCATGCATGACAAGTGGCACACAAGTGTGCATGCATTGGTTCCCTTTCATTATATGAAATTAACTTTACTTTTTTCATATACGAATTTACTTTACTGTTTTCATTATTATATGAAATTTACTTTACTTTTTTCATAAAAGAAAAAGTGAGCATTAAAAAAGGCTATTGATTTTTCATATACGAAATTTACTTTAGTTTTTTCATTATTATAACGGTTTTTTTAAAAAACCGTTTTTTTAATAATTATTTATAACGGTTTTTTAAAAAAAACCGTTTTTTTAATAATTTTTTATAACGGTTTTGTTTAAAAACCGCCAAATTTTTATAAAACGTTATTTTTGATATATATAACGGTTTCGTATATTTTTTTGCGTTCATTTTTATTATACATAACGGCCATGGAAACAACGGGGGTATTTGTTATAAAAAACGGTTTTTTTGCGTTTTTTTTTTTTGCTTTATTTTGTGCTAGTGCAATAATGTTTTCAGAGCTTTTTTTTTTTTTTTTTTTTAAGAGAATTACTATTTATTTACTGATTAACCAAGTTAAGTTACAGCTTCATCCATGCACACTTGGGGAAGGGAGGTAATGACACGTTTAAAGCTTGATAATCAATAGGCTAACATTAGGATGAGTCTTAACTCGTTTGAGATTTGTGAAAGTTTTATCCTCATATTTGGTTAAACTAATTGAGATTTTAGTAGATCTTAAGATGAGTCTTGAATTTCTAAGACTCAATTTAAGACCTATAAATAGTATTTTGTGTGTATATAAAGTGAATTGAATGGGTCTCAGATATTTTTTACAATTTTGAGGCTCATATTTTGATGAGTCTTAAAAGATAATGGGGAATAAATAATAGAATTTAAGTTGAGTCCTAGAAATAAAATAATACTCCACAATGTTTTATTGTTGACGAGACGCATATTATGTTTGTGGATAAAGATGACCTTATCCCGTCTTCAATTTTGCTTGTGACCACTTGCTTAAGACATACTCCCTATTATTATTCGTATTAATTTATGATTAGTCCAATGCTACGACTTGTTTATGAAGTATTAAAAAAAAAAAACTTTTAGTTACTTCGTATTTTTTAGGCACTATATATGTGGGATGGTTTAATATGTATTTGACCCGTTTTAATATTAAAGTACGCAGTATATAATTTTAAACTAAAACTACCTATTTGTGGATTTTTATATGACGTATTTATTTTCCAAGTGTACATATTCACTAATATAATTGTACGTGTTCATTTCTCTTATGAACTGATTGACATTTTTAAAATATTGAAAAAAGTAAATGTTTATATTCACTTAACATTTGATATAAATATAATTTATGATACAAGAGAATAATGACCAATTAAACGAGTAATTCTACTATGATGCTGCTTTTGGGGATACTAGGTGTTCATCAACAATTGTGCATTGACTTTGTAGAAGTCATGGACCAAATATGAGATAATGATAATCGGATAAATTAGGTGGTTTTAATGTCTTGCTATAGGCCGCTTATGATCTGAATATTTAGAATATTCTACCAATTTAGTCCGATCAAATTGGGTAACAAAACGGTACCCTAATGGATTTATTTATGGTTAATTGGCATAATTGGATTAGGGCATTAACCTTTCGGGTTTGACCCGAGAACTTGTGCTTATACAGTAATCTATAATAGATTAAGAAGCAGTCTAGTGATGCGTGCCACACTCGTGTGCATGCATGACAAGTGGCACACAAGTGTGCATGCATTGGTTCCTTTTCATTATACGAAATTTACTACTTTTTTCATATACGAAATTTACATTACTGTTTTCATTATTATATGAAATTTACTTTACTTTTTTCATTATTATAACGGTTTTTTTAATAAACCGTTTTTTTTAATAATTATTTTTTACGGTTTTTTAAAAAACCGTTTTTTTTAATAATTTTTTATAATGGTTTTGTTTAAAAACCGTTTTTTTTTAATAAAAACCGCCAAATTTTTATAAAACGTTATTTTTGATATAAATAACGGTTTCGTATATTTTTTTGCGTTTTTTTATTATAAATAACGGCCATGGAAACATCGGGGGTATTTGTTTTAAAAAAGGGTTTTGTTGCGGTTTTTTTGCTTAATTTTTTGCTAGTGCAATAATGTTTTCAAGCTTTTTTTTTTTTTTTTTTTTTTTTAAGAGAATTACTATTTATTTACTGATTAACCAAGTTAAGTTACCGCTTCATCCATGCACACTTGGAGAAGGGAGGTAATGACACGTTTAAAGCTTAATAATCAATAGGCTAACAGTGGTGGGATCTGGTGCGAACTAATATTCAATACGAACCGTACGAACCCTCCCCTCATTAGCTTAGCCCAAACCCTAATTCAATAGACAATACACTAAAATCAGTCAACAAACCCTTCAATCAAAACCTCATCACTGAAACCCAATATACCACCAACACCACCGTTAATACACCACCACGGCCACCCGAAACCGCCGGAGTTCAGACCGCCGTGGTCAACGTGTCTGCTCACGACGCCACCACCTTATGTCTCCCTCCTTATTTGCTCATTCATCCTCACTCAGTTTCGTTTTCAGATCTGGAAACTCTCGTCGGAGACCGCCCTCGACCACCACCGGTAAACCCCTCCTCTTTATTCCTCCTTATCATCCTCACTCAAATTCATTTATTAAAATTTTAGCTCCGTTAATTTAGTATAGGGATACATTTATTAAAATTTTAGCTCCGTTAATTTTAGCTCCCTATAACATCAACATCCGAAGTTAATGCTCAGCATATACTTGTGTGTTTAGACAAAAGATCAAGTCCAAAAGAATTGACACGTTAAAACTTTCCTTTTCTAGAGTCTTGTTGTTTGATACGCTTTCCCTTTAACGTTTGGTCTTATGGATGTCGCTGATGCTCACTCACTAACTCATTCTTTCTGCTCTCTCGGATTCTACCCACTACAACAAAACTTGTTGATGCAGCCATGGTGGATTAATGGTGGTGTACGTGATAGATTCGTGAACGTGGACGTGATGGATTCGTGTGTGTGAGGTGTTGGATGCAAGGCCGAGTGTTTGAGGTGTGCATACTAATAATTCTCGTTCTTATGCCGCTGTTCGGCTGTCATCTCGTTGCTCTTTGACGATGTATGCTACTGTTATGCCGTTATACTGTGACTCGGGGTGTTTGTGTGTGTAAGTAGCTCGTGACGAGCTGTTGTTGCTGTTGTCTGTTCATTCAGCTGCTGCCATCATTGTGTGTTGTTGTTGTTCTTATGTGCGTACGTGTGAATATCAGGATGTAAGAGTGTGTGACTCATATTACCATGTGTGTGTGGTGTATAAATACCGTATTTTAGCAGCTGTTTGGTGATGTAGAGTCGTGTTGTTTGCTGGAATCGTGACTCTTGGTGTTGTACGGTAACCTTGGCAGTGCATTTGTTGGTGTCATTTCATTACTTTGTTGATACATGTTAATTAAGATGATGATGCAAATTTATGAGGTCAGATGTGTACGAGTTTGTGTATGTGTTTCCGTGAAGTGTGAATGTTGTTTGAGCCTTGAATTTACTTGCGTTTTGGTTACGTTGTGCTGGCAGTAAGTTTACATTACAAGATTTTGTTTAGCGTGATTTGTAATGTTGAATCGAGTGGTGGCGGAATGTATCTATAGAACGTGGAGTGTGGATTTGTGTATCTGGAACACTAATATATATATATATAGAGAGAGTCAAGTTCAATTAAGTTGATAAATATTGGTACGCTCACTACACTGGCGAAACTGTTATTAATATTTTGTGAAACTGTTGTTCTTTGTAAATGAAACTGTAAATTTACAAAGAACAACGATTCTAAATTTAGTAATCTGATTTCATTTACAAGAACAGATTTCACAAAATATTAATACTTGATTTACAGCGTAGTGAGCGTACCAATATTTGTCAACTTAATTATATAGAAACAAGATCAATTAAGTTGACAAATATTGGTACGCTCACTACGCTTAAAATCAAGTATTAATATTTTTGAAAGCTGTTGTTCTTTGTAAATGAAATTGTATTTCACAAAATTTTGTGAAATGTTGTTCTTTGTAAATTTACAGTTATTTACAAAGAATGATTCATAAAATATATTAATAGCTATAATGAGCGTACCAATATTTGTCAACTTTATATAGAGTCAAGTTCAATTAAGTTGACAAATATTGGTACGCTCACTACGCTGGCGAAACTGTTATTAATATTTTGTGAAACTGTTGTTCTTTGTAAATGAAACAGTAAATTTACAAAAAAAAAAAAAAAAATTGGCATTTGAAATACCAAGGGGGTTGTCCCCCTTGGTATTTCAAATACTTATATTTCAAACTCAAAATACCAAAAATTCGAAATACCAACAGAAATATTTAAAACTCTAACTTGAAAGTTTGAAATATAAAAAAAAAAAATGGTATTTCAAATACCAAGGGGGTTGTCCCCCTTGGAATTTCAAATACTTGATATTTCAAATTTTCAGGTTAAAGTTTCAAATATCTATGTTGGTATTTTGAATTTTTGGTATTTCGAACTCAGTACTTCCAGTACTTCCAAAATTTATAGTACTTTCTTGAACCTATATATATATATATATATATATATATATATATATATATATATATACAGAAAGGATCACATGAATCCCTTATATTTGGTGCATCCTTTGTACACTCTTAGAGCCATTAGATTAAAGGGAATGGATGGCCAAGATTAAATCAACCTTGAAAGAAGAAAAAAAAACACTCTGACTGTAGTATTGCTTTGTCCCAGGCAATTTGGCACCTTTTTTTTTTTTTAATATTTTAATTTTGAAGATTTTTTTATTTTTTTTAACGATTTCTTTTTATAATTTTTTTTTTTAAATTCTTTTACTTTTCCAATTACTTAATTATTTTATAGCTTTTTTTTTATTTCTTTTAATTATATTAAGGTAATAACAAATAAACGTTGAAATAACAATTAACGAATAATTATATAAAATTCTACCACCATAATTTTGTCGACTATTATAACTTAAAGTAACACGTACAAGTTATTAGAATAACAATTGTTACATTTTAAAGTAACAGTAACATCATATAAAGAAATATATAAGGATTAACAAAATTTGTTAAAATAACACGTACAAGGTGTTAGAGTAACAATTGTTACCCTTTAAAGTAACATTGATTGCACTTTGAAGTAACAATAATATCGTATCAAGAAAATAATAGGATTAATAAATGTTGGGGGTCGAATATCCGATTACGCTTACGACAGCAAGACGACAAATAAAAGGCCCAAGAGGCCCAAAAGCCCAATAAACTCTATAAATAGCCCCTAGGGGGCAAAGGTAAAGGGGTTGGTTAATTCACTCTCCCCACTCTCTCTCTCTCTCTCTATCTATCTCTCCACTTATATTTTCCACATTAAACACTGTTTTATATATTTTCAGATCTTGACTTGGCGTCGGAGGCTCATGGCAAGCCGGGCGGAGTTCACCCTGCAGGTCGCACATGGAGCGGGCCCAGACCCTGGAGGCCATCCATGACGTCACCCTCAAGACCCCGAATTTATACCCGAAACAATTGGCGCCGTCTGCGGGGAAACCTGCCGAGCCAATGGCTCTCGGCCTCCGGGAAGCCTACCATCCCCGAGATAAGTTTTGTTTTCTTCAAGAATTTTAATTTTTCAATAAAGAAAGAAGGGGCTGGAAGCTCTGTGCATTTATTTATTTACATGTGCACACTATCCTTAACTTTTGGGCCCTAATCATGAATAAACTAATGGGGTACAATTTATGTTGGACCAAGTTGCATTTATGAATAATCCGCAAGGCCCCTACATGGGCCATTTTATTTGCCACTCATTTTCTTTTTTATTAGCAAGCCCAAGTCCTTCGACCTACTTTTCTTTTGACCCGCTTATGGGGTTTAATTTATTGCGGGGGTTAATTTAATTTAACCCGTTTTTAAGCTTAAATATATACACTACTTACAATCAAGTGTAATAAAATACGAAGTGCTAATTGACTTTGTTATATCGAATTATTTTCAGGAGTAATGGAAAAAAGACGGTGATAAAGAATTATGCGCTACACCTCCGCGAGGCCTAGCCAACTTTTAATCACCCGAGACTCCACGAAAGCTCCACAAGAATCACCTTATACTCAAAAACCGCCATACTTATATTTTTAAAGTGAGTGATCAGGATTGTTGACACCGCGAGCTTTTCCTTGTAATTTTTGGTAGTATTTTTGCCCAGCCTTTGTTTAGATTTGTATCACACAAAGGCTGGCCAGGGGGCAAGGAGGGGGGACTACCCCCGACCCCGGCTAATCACGGCAGTCAGATTCAAAAATAGGAATTTTTGAAAAATTTGCTAACATTTTGTAGGAATGGATACATAAAGACCGGGGGGGGATAAGACATTCCAGGCACCCGCCTGGTGGGCTCCCATGCCTACGTGTGGATGAACATCGCGCCTTGAGAGTCCATGGCCTGGGGCCTGGGCGGCTCGCGCCCCACGTATGGCACATTGCCTACGTAAGGATGAACATCGCGCCTTGAGAGTCCATGGCCTGGGGCCTGGGCGGCTCGCGCCCTACGTATGGCACATTGCCTACGCACGGATGAACATCGCGCCCTGAGAGCCCATGGCCTGGGGCCTGGGCGGCTCGCGCCCTGCGTATGGCCCTGCACAATGCTCATCCGTGGTCGTCGGGCCCGGATGAGGGTGCCTTTATGCAAAAGAGCCGGGATGTCTATGATGGCCCACGTGCCTAGGCTGCTCTCACCGCGATGTCACGATCTGACCTTGTAGCCGGTGGCGGCTGCGGACCTCCCTTGCCTACATGTGGATGAACATCGCGCCTTGAGAGTCCATGGCCTGGGGCCTGGACGGCTCGCGCCCCACGTATGGCACATTGCCTACGTACGGATGAACATCGCGCCCTGAGAGTCCATGGCTGGGGCCTGGGCGGCTCGCGCCCGACGTATGGCACATTGCCTACGCACGGATGAACATCGCGCTGAGAGTCCATGGCCTGGGGCCTGGGCGGCTCGCGCCCTGCGTATGGCACATTACCCACGCATGGTCGAACATCGCGCACGGAGAGTCCACGGCCCGGGGCCTGGGCGGCTCCAGCGCCCTGCGTGCGGCACACTACCTACGTACGGAGAGTCCACGGCCCGGGGCCTGGGCGGCTTCTGCGTCCTTTATACTACAATCAGAAGAGACCACTAATGGCCCCCGCGCCTAGGTGGTTTGCTCCGAATAAGACCATACTACGGCCCTCGTGCCTAGGTGGCTCCAGTCGTACAAATAGTCCATGGCTACGTGCCTGGGCAGCTCCTATATTCTAGTGACGCAGTTTACTTTGCGTCACCTTAGGCCGCGTCACGTGACCTTGTCCCGCGGCCCACTTCCTTATTCCCGCGACGTAATTCATTCTCCGTCACCTTAGGCCGCGCCGCGCGACCGTCCTCGCGGCGCTAGCCCTTTTATTCTGTTGACGTTGTGTACTCGATATCACCCCTACCCGCGCCGCGAAATTCCGATCGTGCCGTGAGACTTCGCTTGCACTGCACCGCTGCCGGACTGTACGGTACGAACCCGGGTGAGACGAATATGCCCCAGACCCGGGAGGGACTGACGGTCCCCTGGGTACATGGGATGCTCCCGGCTCATGACCCCCCCGGTCCGAGGTACTCAGACCCGGGAGACGCCACCCCGCCAACAACTATCGTGTAGCTTTCGGTGCCTGTTTCATATTTGGTCTGTCACGGCTAGACAACCACTTTCACGCGGTACTTCTACCGCTAAGGATTCGTTTAACGAGAACTTTTTTCACTTGTATCGCCCAAGGTCAACGATTTCGCGCACTCTATTCGACGCCGACATCCGTCACCGAATCCGCATTGGCATGCGAATCCGGTGGGAGCAATTGTTGGGGGTCGAATATCCGATTACGCTTACGACAGCAAGACGACAAATAAAGGGCCCAAGAGGCCCAAAAGCCCAATAAACTCTATAAATAGCCCCTAGGGGGGCAAAGGTAAAGGGGTTGGTTAATTCACTCTCCCCACTCTCTCTCTCTCTATCTGTCTCTCCACTTATATTTTCCACATTAAACACTGTTTTATATATTTTCGGTACTGACTTGGGCGTCGGAGGCTCCGCCGGGGGCAAGCCCCTCAGGCCCGGAGTTCACCCTGCAGGTCGCACATGGAGCGGGCCCAGACCCTGGAGGCCATCCATGACGTCACCCTCAAGACCCCGAATTTATACCCGAAACAATAAATATTTGTTAAAATAACACGTACAAGCTATTAGAGTAACAATTGTTACACTTTAAAGTAACATTGATTGCACTTTGAAGTAACAATAATATCGTATCAAGAAAATATAAGGATTAATAAATGTTTGTTAAAATAACACATACAAGGTGTTAGAGTAACAATTGTTACCCTTTAAAGTAACATTGATTGCACTTTGAAGTAACAATAATATCGTATCAAGAAAACAATAGGATTAATAAATGTTTGTTTAAATAACACGTACAAGCTATTAGAGTAACAATTGTTACACTTTAAAGTAACAGTAACATCATATCAGGAAAAATATATAAGGATTAATAAAAATTTGTTAAAATAACACGTATAAACTATTAGAGTAACAATTCTTATACTTTAAAGTAACATTGAACATCGTATCAAGAAAATATATAAAGATTAATAAAAGTTTGTTAAAATATCATGTACTCCGTATAAGCTATTAGAGTAACAGATGTAACACTTTAAAGTAACATTGATTGCACTTCAAAGTAACAATAATATCGTATCAAATACTATAAGAATTAAAAGAAAAAAAAATACCAAAAAAAAAAAGTAAAAATAAAATAAAAATGAAATTAAAAATAAAAATAAAAAAATTGGGCAACATCGTATCAATTACTATAAGGATTAAAAGCCAAAAAAAAAAAAAAAAAAAAAAAAAAAAAAAAAAAAAAAAAATTGGTTCGGCCGGTCCAGTATCAAATACTGTGTTTGTCAAACACCACCTTATCAAAAAATGTGTTTGTCAAACACTACCTTATCAGAATATGTGTTTGTTAAACACCACCTGATATAAAATATTTTTGCCAAACAGTACCTTATTAACAATATTTTTGCCAAACAACAGATGAATTTAAATTTGTCCTTGACAAACAGCACCTTAATTTTAACACAGTATGCCATTTACAACCTGATTGTAAATTGTCTTGGCAAATACCATCTGATTACAAAAGTTATTAGTAAACACCATCTTAAATCTTAGGCAAAAGCAACAGCTAATTCACATACGACTTAATATCCAAAAGCAAACAGGTGACAAAGCCAACTGAAACACTAGTTTTGGACAAAATTATCAGTGGCTACCCTAACTACTACAAAATAATCTGAGTCATTCATTTCTTCTTAAGCTCATATGGCTGCCCCATATGTTGTTGCTCTTCCTCCGTCTTGACTTGGTTGTGGTTGACTACTTGACGATGGCATCTCATCACATCCAACAGTACCAGTTATCTTACAACACATAAAAGTGAAACTTAGATGAATTGAGTACACAAGAATGTACGTAGAAAATCAAACAAGACAAATATAAAATGGATTACCTGTTGAGTAATCTTCTGTTTAGGCCTTTTAGGTACACCTACATTTTTGCAAGACTTGACGTAATGCCCTTGAAGACCACAATTGGTGCAAATGGCTAACCTTTTCTTCACTGTTCTGTTGTTGTTTGTTTCACTTGCATCCTTCTTCCTCTTTTTTGTGTTTGGTCTGCCTGGCATTTTTTTAAAAAGTGGTGGAAATGGCTAACTTTGCTTTAATGAAAGTACAAGAAAAAAAAAAGAAAAAAAAAAGAAAAGGAAGAAAGTTATGATAGAGAAATTAGTAGAAAAATAAAAAAGAATGTAAATGAGGGAAAATATAATGGAGGGAAAGTTATAAAGTCAATGAGGGAAACCAAAAAAGGAGGGAAAAGTTGGAGCCAAAAATTTGGCACGTGAGAGCTGTTAAAGGGGAGGGGACTTATCGGAATTTTATTGACTTTAGTCAATTTAACCCAAAAAGGTCGTAGTTGGCCAAAAAAAAAATTAAAAGGTATGAATTTGCAAGTTTTTTTTTTAAAGGTGGTGTTTCGCAAAACTTGTTTTTTAAAGGTGGTGTTTGGCAATAAATCCATATATATATATATATATATATATATATATATATATATATATATATATATATATAGAGTAGTTCAATTACGTCCTTAAATTTCACTAAGTTCATAAGTTTCATTTACAACCCTTGGATTGAAATCAATTCTAGGGTTGAGATTAAAACTGCAATAAATACTCTTTATTTGATTAAATCAGAAATAATAAATAAAAAATAAAACATTACGTTAATCTAGGGAATTAATTACTGCAATTGATTCTAAATTTACCTAATTAAACGTATGACATTCTTTCTGCTAGTTACTATCCTCTTCTTCTTCTTCTTTTTCTTCTTCTTCTTCTACCACTTCCCTTTTTTTTTTCCATTCCATTTACATCCATCTCCATTCTTGTATGAATTCATTTTTTAAAATATTCTTGTGAATTGAATTTTTTGAAACTATTAATCGTTCGTTATTTCAGTAGCGGATATGTCTATAGTATCTTATGAATCAGATCTGGTAGTAGTTATGTTTTTCGTTTTTTTTTTTTTTTATTTTAAAATTCTGTTGTGTCTTTAAATTTGAATTTCTTGATTACTGAATTGTCTAGATTGAAATAGAATTAATTGGTTTTTATTGTTTTATTTATTTTGAACTCGTTTTATTTGCTTGAATTGTAGGAATTCATGGTGTTGAAGAGAAATTTGGGCCGCACGATTTCTGTAGGAGGCTGGAGATGGAGTTTATGCCATTCGTAAGCAAAGAGTTTCTTGATGTTGAGTAGGGATTAAGTTTTACAAGATTTACGCTTTAGCGTGTGGATTTTCCGTTCGTCGGTGGACAACTAGACGGGTAAGTTGTTGTTTTCATTGGAAAAAATTAGAGTTCTGTATGTTTAACGTTTTTTTTAGTTGACGAAACTTTTTAGGACAGTAAGTAAAGCTTTTCAGACGTAGATCTCTGTTTTGTTATTTGTGAAACTGTTATTCTTTCTGAGTGTAACTCTTTACGTATTATGGTGAAACTGTTGACACTAAAAAAAAGCATTCCAGATGCAGTCTCTGACTTGTAATTAGTGAAACTGTTATTCTGTATTTGTGTAACTCTTTAATTAAATTGGTGAAACTGTTGACTTTTTGTATGTTTACTTGGTCGGCATATTGGGGCAAGCTGTTTCAGTATTTAACTGAAACTGTTGTATTATTTACTGTGAAACTTTTTACAAATTTCTGTGAAACAGTTTATAAATCCAAAGTAAAACTGTTGTATTAGTTATTGTTTCAGTATTTAAGTGAAACAGTTAAATTACGTTACTGATACTGTATTAGTGTTTTGGTGTGAAATTGTAAGAGTATTTTAGTAGAACTATTAGGTATGTGTGCTGAAGGAACTGTTTAAGATATTTAATGAAACTGTAGTTGTATTTTAGTGTAACTGTTAGTTATATGTTTTCGATGCCAATAGAAAATTTGTTGGCTCAGGTTCCGATAAGCAAAGATAACGAAATTGAAGATTTGCTAGGGGTTAAGTTACGGTCTGATGTGTTGGTTTTACCCCCTAAACAGTCGAAGAACAAGGTTGCGGTAAAAGACTCTTGTCGAATACGACGAAAGAAGTAGAAGTTATTGCTAAGAAGCCGAAGCTGCTGTAATAATTGCAAACAGATGGCGCATCATGACAAACGGAACTGTCCAAATCCATTTGTCGAGAGTCGTGACGATGTTGTAGAGTCAAGTTGTTAACAAGAAGGTTGTTTTTATTTTTGAGGGTTGGGAATGTTGTAATTTTGTAAGGGTAATTAGTAATTAATTTTTATGATTTAACTTGAAAGTTGTTCTAGCATATTGAGTTATCAATAAGTTGTTAAATTTAAGTTTCAAGGTCACATTAATAAAGTTCAACAGTTTTATTAGAAATGTTCAGCAGTTACATTATATTAGGTTCAGTAGTTTCATTGGAAATGAAAAGCAGATACATGCAGTTAACAATCTTACTGATCACTCTGTTGTGAAATAAATTACTTATTAATTGATATTGTTCGACTTATAAGTTCAATAGCATTTTAATTATTTTTGTAGTTAATAATCATTTACATTTTCATAGTTGATAATCATTTACATTTTCGTAATAGTAGAAGTTTTAAAAAGTCAAGTGCAACACTTTCACTTTATTCAACCTTGGTAATCAGTAGCAGAAGTTGTAGTTGTGATAGTTGTTATTTTTATATGTTTTTACCCCCGTCCCGAGCTGCTTTTTATTGCCAAAATGCGTCCTACGGGGCCATTTTGTTCTCACATTACGTCCTAGAGGCGCTTTTGTTGTATTTCCGTGTTCTGCAGGATTTTATTCATTTCCTAGGCATTTGAGCTGAAATGTGGATAGACGGGAATCCAAAAGACGACGTGAAGTTGAGCTCGGGACCGAAAGCCGAGAATTAGATCATTGGGGCCGAAATGTAGAAAGATTTAGCAAAGGGCCCAAATTGGTGGAAGTCTTAAGCCCAAAACGTTGGGCTAAAGTCATCAGAACACCAGAGCCGGTCGACCGGCCGTGGTGCATTTTCGTACGGAGCTGCTGATTTCGTGTTATATTACTTGGAAACTTTTAGAAAACGGATTATCTTGATCTTATGTTTTAATTAGCCCTAAACTACGAATTACTCTCTTAGTTCTCTCTCCTGCTTTTATTTTACTGCTTTCACCTTCAACATTGGAATTCAAGTAGATTTCGTCATTGAACTTTGTAACCGTCGGTACTTCTCGATTTCAATTCAAGCATTCAGTTTGGTAATTATGTCTTTACTTTACTCTTTATTTAATTTATGTTTTGCCCTAGTCATGAGTAGCTAATCCCCCAACTAGGGTTGAGGGGGAATTATGCCTTTAATCCGGTATTTTGGTTAAATTGTTGCGATTGATTAGTTTGTGCTTGTGCGATTTCTTCCTGCGCGATTGATTGACAATTGAATTTAGGGACGCCTTGATTTAATTGAACTTAGGGTTATATTGGTTTAAGATCGAAAGCCTAATCAGTATTAGACCACAACGCGTAATTGATAAGTTGATTTAGTAAGTCGCGAGAGCCCGCTAAATTAAACTTAAGGTAACATTGATTCGAGAGAGCGTGTTTCATCCTAATCGCCTTGCACATTCTGATTGATTGCTATTTTGGTGAAAGTTTATTATCCGGATTATTGTCATAAGGAACCCGAAACCCTGGTCTTTTACCTATCGTTCTATCCCATTTTCATTCTCGCTATTAGTTTTATAGACTTTACAAAACCCCAAATTTCATACCTTAGGAATAGCCTAGACTTAGTAGACTTGCGAGTAGACGTTTCCCTGTGGATGCGATCCCTTCTTACCACTAGCTATCGTTAGTAGTCCGTAGGGTTATTTTGATACCGGTGATACGACTTAGCCGTGTCAATTTTGGCGCCGTTGCCGGGGAAACGGTTTTATTTCGCAGTTACTTAGTAGGTTCTTTCTTTTGTCTCAGGGAACCCCAGTTCCTTGAGGCCGTTTCTCATTTCTCCTTGTAGTTTTTGTTTATGCGCAGGTCACCTACAGGTTTAGTTCCTTTCGACCCCGAACCTGAGCGGACTTTTCGCAAAACACGAAACTTCTTTAAGGAGATTGCAGCAACCTACGCCAACGAGGTTGTGGAAGTTTCGGACGCAGAAACTAGGTCTGAAGCATCGTCCTACGAAGAGGACAGTACTCCATCTACTTCTAGTGTTGTTTCTGAGGCGCCAGTGATCATGCCTAAACTTTCTAGTCACTCCGTGCCAAAGACGGAATCCAATCCTAATGGATTCCAGATGCCCGCAACTCTACAGGGCAACTTTGAGATTCGCCCTGCCTTCCTTACTTTGGTGGAGCGTAATCAGTTTGGAGGTAATCCCACGGAGGATCCCGGTCGTCATATGCAGGTTTTCACTGATTACTGCTCGACGATTAAGCAGAACGGGATTACTCAGAATCAGATTAGGGAAATGCTGTTCCCTTTCTCACTACGTGATCGCGCTCGTGAGTGGATCACTGATTTAAATAAGGAAGCCGCGGGTATTACAGATTGGGATGGGTTAGCTCTTGCATTTTACAAAAAGTATTATCCTCCAGAACGGACGAATCAAATGCGGAGCCAAATCCAAAGCTTTAAGCAAACTTACGATGAATCGTTTGCTGAATCTTGGGAACGTTATAAGAAACTGATTCGCGACTGTCCTCATCATGGTCTAAATGATTGGCTCGTGATCATGACGTTCTACAATGGGTTGTACGCCGAGAGTCGGGCTATTTTGGATTCGGCTGCATTGGGGCGTTTTGCCAACAATGTCGACGACGACCAAGCATGGCAACTAATCGAGCAAATGGCAGTGCACTCTGCTCAGTATGATCGACCTAGGGGAAATTCTCGCGCGGCTCATAGTGATCGCGAGAAGGATTCTATTAATGCTTTAACGAGCCAAATTTCGGCTCTATCAATGCAGGTCGCTAAGATGAGTGGTGCAGGTTCGTCTAACGCGCAACAAGTTAACGTGGTTACGGGGAACGAAGCCGGTTGCAATAATTGCGGGGCTGCAGGTCATTATGCATATGAGTGCATGGGTTCGCCGGAGCAAGTTCACGCTTTTAACTCCTATCGTTCTAACTTGCCGTATCAGAACCAACCGGGTTATGATCGTTCTTTACTATCCTATCGGAGCCAGAACGTTCTCAATCCTACACCTCAGCCGCAACAACAACAACCAACGTACGTTCCGCCGCACAAGAATTTTCAATCGAACTACCAAAGGCCGCCGTACAATCCGCCACAACAGTACAACAACAATCAGTCGCAACAAAGCTATTAGCCTCAAGCTCAACCGGCTAACGATCCTGTGGCCAAGCTGCGTACGATGATGATGTCGATGCAGAAAATGCAGATGGAAACACAGAAAATGCAGCTGGAAACTAATCAAGCCGTCAAGCATTTGGAAACGCAAGTGGCGCAACTCGCTACATCTCAATCGACTCGTCAACCGGGACACTTACCACCACAAGGTAACCCGCCGCAAAAGCATGAGCAAGCGAATGCTATTCACCACTGAGGCACGACGTACGATGGTCCGAAAATGCCCGGATCCGATGAGCCTGTTGTTGAGGATATTGAGAATGACGTGGCAGATAAAGCTGAAACTGAGGTTATGGATGCTGAAAAACGTGCAGAATTTGCTGAAACGAGTAATCAGACACCAAAGCCGGTCGACCGGCAGCCGGTCAGCCGGACCGGCTCTGATGTTCTGACGTCTTCAAAGGTTTTTGACAAAATCTCGAATGACTCCAAAGGTAAGGGGATTAAAGGTATGGATTCTTCTTCTCCTGAAATACAGATTAAGCTCCCGTTTTCGAACAGCGCTCGCAACAAGAAGGTTGATCAACAATTCGGTAAGTTTATGGATGTTGTGAAGAATCTTCAAGTCACCGTTCCGTTCACCGAGCTCACTACAACAAAACTACTCTTTCGTGTCGTTTAATTAGTGTCGATTTTGTAATTGACGCGTAAACTTCAAAAACCCTTATTATATAATTATATTATCGTAGCTAATATTAATCGACGCGAAAGATAAATTATAATCGAGACGAAATATTTATTTAATATACTCCCACAAAAAAATCAAGCGCTTAAAATTTTTTCCTAAACCCACCAAAATTAAAAATCAAGCGCTAAAAAATTTTCCAAATCCCACCAAGATAAAAGATTAAAAATCAATAAAACTACCCTAATTATCAACACACTACATATACCACTTTCTCCTAATTTAATCATTCAATAATTTCATTCATCATCTACATCAATTTAGGGGTAAAACATTCACGCAGCAAAGAATTTGAACAACAACAACTTGAGCGATTTAATTTAATTCAGGTACTTTTTTTCTCATTAATTTTCTCCGTCAATTTAATCGAATTTTGAATACATAATAATGGGTTTGCATCTGAGTTGAATCAATCAATTATGTTGAATTTAATTCATTCTTTTCGCACTATTCAATATATTTGTAATAATACGTGATGAAATCTGATTCTTGAGTAGTTTAGTTATTCAACTCTCAATTGATTTCAAAACTTTCATCGGAAAATTGTATTGTGATAGAATCCTGGTAATTTTCATATCTGACATCTTTGATTATTGTATATACTTGATGTTATGAACCTTGTTTTTAATCGAATTATTTGTTGTGAAAAACAATTTATTGATTTGAATGCAATTTAGGTGAATTGAAGTTTTGTTTTTCTGCTTATTTCATTATAATCATGGTAATTTTTATTTTCTAGCAGAAATTTGTCATGGAAAATCGAAAGCGTAAAATTTGGTCAGACTATAGTCTTGGAAGTTCCGAATATTTAACTGGACTGTCAAAGTTTGTAAAACATGCTTTCGAAAAAACTTCTAATGAAGATAGAACAATAGCTTGTCCTTGCGCGGGGTGTGTGCGATACCATCGTCATAATGAAAAAGACGTCTTTGACCATTTAGTAATTAAAGGACCTATGCGCGATTTCGAAAAATGGTATGAAGATGTTGACTGTGAGGCTGTCCCAAATCCTAATCAAGGCTGTCAAACTTCAAATATTAATCAACATGCTAGTGTCATACAAATGCTAGGAGATGCGTACAGAATTCATAGGAATCCCACTGATCAGAGTTGTGAAAACCCGAACGAGCCTCCTAATTTCACTAGTCAAAACCATTTGGGTGTAGACGTTCCTATGGAAAATTACTTGGATGATTCACTTCCATCTGATATTGATAAGTTCAATGCGTTGTTACAAGATGCTATGGTAGAGTTGTATCCTGGATGTAAAGAATACTCAAAACTTTCATTCGTTTTACATCTCTATAACATTAAATGTAATTTTGGATGGTCTGATAAGTCATTTGGTGAGGTACTTGAGTTAGTCAAAAAGGCTCTTCCTAAAGGTGAAACAATTCCTGACTCTCTTTATGAAACTAAGAAAATTGTCGATCAACTAACTCTTAAGTACGAAAAAATTCACGCATGTGTTAACGATTGTATGCTTTTCTGGAAAGAAAACTCCCATTACAATGAGTGTACAATATGTGGAGCATCTCGGTGGAAATTCTCTGGTGAACAAAGCAATGAAAACACATCTACGTCTAAGAGTCACCCTACTAAGAAAGATAAGAAAATTCCTGTGAAAGTCATGTGGTATTTTCCATTAAAACCAAGATTGCAAAGATTGTTTATGTCAAATAAAACAACTGAGCTCATGAGATGGCATGACAAAAAACGTAAAAAGGATAACGGTGTATTAAGGAACCCCGCAGATTCAGAGGCATGGAAAAGCTTTGATGCCAGATATCCATCTTTTGCTGCGGATCCTCGAAACGTTAGATTGGGTTTAGCCAGTGATGGTTTTAATCCGTTTGCGGAAATGCGTAGCACATATACTACATGGCCTGTGCTTCTAACAATGTATAACCTACCTCCTTGGTTGTGCATGAAAAAAGAATATATTATTCTTTCGACACTTATTCAGGGTCCGAAATCCCCTGGGAATGATATTGATACATACTTGAGACCTCTAATTGATGAATTGATCGAGCTTTGGGAGGTTGGCGTGTCCACTTATGATGCATCTGAAAATAAATATTTTCAGTTATATGCTGCCCTTTTGTGGACTATAAATGATTTCCCAGCGTATGGTAACTTATCTGGATGGTGCGTATATGGAAAAAATGCTTGTCCTTGTTGTAACTCTGATAAATGGGCTAAACGCTATAAACATAGTGGGAAAGTTTGTTATATGGGTCATCGAAGGTTTCTGAATCCTTCGCATATTTATCGAAATGATGAAAAATCTTTTGATAATACAAAAGAATTTAGACCTGCTCCTAAACCACCATCTGGTTCCACTGTGTTGCAACAACTAATGAATATTCGTTTCACTCTTGGTAAAAAGACACAAGATAATTTATCTGGTGTGACAACAAAGACATGGAAAAAGAAAAGTATTTTCTTTGATCTTCCTTATTGGGAGTATAATTTGTTGCGTCATAATCTCGATGTTATGCACATAGAGAAAAATGTGTGTGATAATATAATCAATACACTGTTGAATATTCCTAAGAAGTCGAAAGATAATCTCAAAGCTCGACAGACTCTGCAAGAAATCGGGGTTAGAAAACATTTATGGCCTCAAAATAAAGGAAATGGAAGATCGTACTTGCCTCCCGCGCCATACAATCTTAGCAAAGATGCTAAAGATCGATTTTGTGAAGTTCTTGAGAATGTGAAATTTCCAGATGGCTATGCCTCCAATATTTCACGTTGTGTGCAAAAAAGAAAATTATCGGGGCTAAAAAGTCATGATAGCCATATTTTAATGCAACAATTGCTGCCTCTTGCAATGAGAGAAAGTTTGCATGAGAAAGTGGCATCAATTGTAATCGACTTGTGTGAATTTTTTCAATCTCTTTGTTCAAAGACACTTTACATAAGTGAAATTGATCGGCTGGAGACAAATATTGCCATTGTTCTTTGTAACTTAGAGAAACTTTTTCCACCTACAGTCTTCACCATCATGGTTCACTTAGTAGTTCATCTAGCTGCTGAAGCTAGAATTGGCGGTCCAGTCCAATATCGTTGGATGTACCCTATTGAAAGGTAAAAGTTTATATAATACACTTTGTTTTTAATTCATAATAATAGAAAAAAAATATGTCTAACATTTTAGTGATTTTAGGTATTTGTCAACTCTAAAGTCTTATGTCAGAAATAAAGCACATCCCGAAGGATCAATTGCTGAATCTTATCTTGTCCAAGAATGCATAGTTTTTTGTTCTCGTTATTTAGAAGGAGCAGAAGAAATAAGAAACTATGCTTTAAGGAACAATGCGCATAATACAAATGATCTAGAAAATCATCAAAATTCTCATCTTTTTCAATCGGTGGGACAACCATACGGACGAGCTGAAGGTTTTATGATGGATGAGAAGACAATCACACAAGCACACCGATATGTGCTTTTTAATTGTGACTACAATGAAATTGAATCTCTAAGAGAGTATGAATTAAATTTTCTTCACTTTTGTTCTCATTTTCACACGTTTTCACATTTTACTCTAACTAATTGTTTAAAAATCTAGGGAACACATGATTTACCTTAAAAGAATTCATAGACGGAGCCGTCCAAATCAACATGTGCTAGATCGTATGCATAGTGAAGAATTTATCACGTGGTTAAAAAAATTTGTGAGTTCTCTAAGACTTTACTTTCACAAAAAAAAAAAGTATTCTGTCCACAGTTATATAAGAATATTTATTATTCTCAATATGGTAGGTTGATGATCCAGACAACAAAACCGATGTTAGGATCACTGAAGATGTTAAGTTGCTTGCAGTTGGTCCTCTGCCTGTTGCAATGAGATTTCAGGCTTTTGACATGAAAAATGGGTATAGATTTCGTACTCGGGAGTACGAAAAGAATAAGGTTACTCAAAACTGTGGGGTGAAAGTTGTAGCAAAGACTCAAAGTTACGCTAGCTCAAAGGATAAACATCCTGTTCTGGGGGACGTTATATATTATGGAATTTTAACAGATATCATTGAACTAAACTTTTATAGTAAATTGAAGATTCCTATGTTTAGGTGTGATTGGGTGAATGTACATAATGCTAGCGGTTTAAAGAAAGACAAGTTAGGATTTACTCTAGTTAATTTTTCTCATCTTATACATAATGGAGAACGGGTAAGCGATGAGCCATTTGTATTTGCCTCTCAAGTTGATCAAGTAATATATGTTAAAGATCTTACCCAACACGATTGGTTGATTCCACTGTCGATAAAGCCTAGAGGGACTTTTGAGTTGGCTGACAGTGATCTTGAACTCGATTTGGATGCAGATGAGAACTCAACATCAACATCAGCAGAAAATAATCTTGAAATTGATATCGAGGAGTTGTCCTTGGCGAACACTAGTGTTGAAGGCATTTATGTTCCCGATCCTTCTTTTAGTAATTAGTGAAAATGTTGAAGTTATGAAACTTAATGCTTTTATTTTAACTAGGATTCGAGCTATTATATTTAGGCAAAGTATTCTTATTATTGGTATTTGTCTTTTTTTATTCACATTTTAATGATATACGCAGTAGTGATGTTTTCTTTTTACTGGTTTGTTGTATCATATGTTTAGAAGCTTGTGTATGGTGTTTTATTTTTTGAGTTACTATTATTAATGACTAAATGGTTTATTTTGAATCATTTGATTTAGACACATGTGTACGGTCTTTTGATTTCTTGAGTTACTTTTGCTATTGCCATGTTATTTTAAGTCAGGTTATTATGACAAAACGAAGACGTTTGACAAAGATCAGAGTGTCCGAAACTTCTTCATTTTCTATTAACGAGGAGCATCGTTCTGATGCCAATGTTGAAGGAAGTGTTGGACGAAGACCGAATACAAACCTCGGCACCCGTAATGAAGAGATTCACACATCAGATATGTCAAATGAAGAAACAAGATTGCATACATCTGATATTTTAGAGCCTTTTAGTGAAGATTCTGCTGATGAATCTGATGCGTTACAACATTCTGGTACATGACTTATCATTATGCGTTTCGGTTTGTAGTTCAAGCAAATATTCCTGTGTTGAGATTTTTTACGTCGTTTTGTTGAGTTTTTATTTTTATCCCCACATTTGTTAACACATATGTACAGTTAAACGCAGAGGACCAACTATTCTTGCGGATATTTGGAATCAACCGCAGGACGAGAAATGGGTTGTTAAGTTCAATAGACAAGGACAACCGTGTGGAGATGAATCCAGTCTTTTATCAAGTTTTATTGGCACAATCGGAAGGAACCACGAAATGGCGCCACAAGGATACTCTGATTGGAGGCTTGTTCCAATGGAGTATAAAGTTAAGTATATGAATGAGATTAAGGTATGATGTAGATTGGGTCCGAATGCTATCTACTTGCATCTTGCTTTGATAACACCATCATTACATGCTGTTTTGTTTTTATGTCCTAGTTGCGTTTTGTGTTCCCTCGCTATGAGAAGATCACATTCAAAAGACACTTGGAAGGACGGTGAAAGATTTCAGAGGTGAATTAAAAGCAACTTATTATGAGCCAAATAAGCATAACCGAACATAATTGGCGAATGCAAAACCTCCACGTGTTCCGAAAGATCAATGGCTAAAACTAATATCGTATTGGGATCAAGATAAGACAAAGGTAGAGTTATTGCATTTCACATTATATATGTCCGTATTTGATTTTATTACTTGCTATGTTCATCAAAGTTTTAAATCACATATATGTTATATATTGTTATAGAGACGTGCTGCTATAAATAGGATTAATCAAAAAAATCAAAGTATGCTTCATTGTGCTGGGAGGCAAAGCTTTGCTCAGTTGAGAGCTAAGAAGGTAAGATTATTGATCATGTCTTGAATTACATTTTTTGAAACTCTACTTTTACAAGTAAAAATCATTATTCGTATTCAAAAATATATATATTGTATACGTTAGTGATATACACTACATTGCAGACTATAAATGGTGTAGAACCGAGTCGAGCACAAATTTTTATTGACACTCATAAAGACCGAAAAACAAGAAACAAAAAGAAGATTGATGAACAGTCCGCAAAAGCTGTAGTAAGTTTTTTATTTTTCATTTTGTCGGTAACTTCATATACTTTTTTGATAGTTAATACTATTATGACTTTTACATATATTATTATCTTACATTATCGTAGGAGTTAATGAATGAAAAATTACAAGAGTTACCTGATGGGATAGAGCAAGTAAATGGACGAATTGCTTGGAAAGGAGATATTTTTGATCAAGTTTTAGGAAAGGAAGAGACGAATGGACGTGTGCGTGGAGTAGGAGGCGGGATTTCCGCTTCCAAATTATGGGGCTCGTCTGATGTGCATCGTTCATCTGATTATTTGGACAATAATGACGGCTCAAATGAGTTGATTCTAAAACTAATCGATGATATGAAACAGATGCAAGAAAAGCACTCTGAAGAAATGCAAGATTTACAAGAAAAGAGAAACGCAGAAATGAAAGAGGTTTTGGATAAACAAAATAAACTTGAATCTTATATAACCGACTTAATTAAACTGTTCAATGAAAGAGCACCCACAAATAATCAGAGAAGGCGCACCAGTGAACGTGTAAGTTTATACATCTTGTTATAAGTTTTAATGACTACATTAGTCTTAAGCATTTTTGTCTGTTGTTATATACATCATTGTTGTTTGTTGTTCCTATTGTTGTTGATGTTGTTGTTGTTATTGTGGAGTAGTATGCTCATCTTTCCATTTTCACTGTCTATGGTGTCTTTCGTCTATCTCGCCGCCATTGTCATTGTTCTTGCGCCATCGCTACTTGCTATCGCGACTGGTGTGCATTGTTGTTGGTGGTGTTGGTCGTTGTCGACGTTTTCTTTGCTATTGCCTTCTTGACAAAGACGTTGTCATTCGCTTATTGTTGTGGTGCATTGGGCTCTCTTTGTCGCTGTCGGTATTCCGATATTCCTCTATCAAAGACCATTGTCGGTGCGATTGTATTCTTGGTTTGTTGTCGGCATTCCGCTATTGCTCTCGCACGCATAATTGTTGTTGCTTTTGGCAGTGCCATTGTAGTTCTTGCAGGACGCCATTGTTGGTGACACTAGTTGTTGTTGGTTGCTTGTCGATAATATTGCCCCCTTTTACTACTCACTTTGTTTGTTGTGGACACGTAAATGTGTAGGTACCGGGATCTGACCATGGGACCACTCGACGTCTTGCTAAGGCCGTAAAGTTAAAAAGGATTAAATAAGAAAAACCTTTAAAACTGTTTTGGAGCCGCCACTAAATTATGAGGGAAATTTAGAACCCGCCTCCGTGTCCTCATGCTCAAAGACACGTCTTAGAGTTCAAGGCACGTCGACACCTATCCGTCTAAGGTTATTGTGAAACCAGATTCGGATTCGGGTGAGGGTACTTTTCTAAAGCATAAATCAAAATAATGTTTTTATGAAAGATCTTTTGGAAAAGCCTATCAAAAGATAGCCTCTACTAGACTTGAGAACAATGCAAAGAATGATACATGAGCCTAAGTAATACGCTACGTACAATTGCGATAAGGATGTAAAAATAATGCAAAAGAGATTGATTAAACCCTCAGTTAAGCATGCTTAACTTGTTTAACGAAAAACGATTGATTTAATGACGAATTCATTTTAAGTGATTTAGATGCAATAAGAGGATTTGCTAAAATGCATGCAGTAAAATAAAGTTCAATTAGCCATTGATTTATTTTAAGGAGGTCAGTTGTTTATGCGACTTTGGAAAGGTGTTACGAATAGGGTGTGTATTCGAGGTGCATGGCCGCCTTATGAAAAGCAGACTTGCGTACCAAAGCCGAGGTGAGCCTAATGTAGGCCCTTGCTAGTCTAAGAAGTAAAGAAAGACCTTAATCCATGGTAGGATTAAGTATTACCTGTCTCGAATTAGGAAACCTAGCCGCCGCTTCAAAGGGAGGAATTCAACACTAGGAAAATGAGGAATTCTAAGGATGTTTATGCGTGAGGCTTTTTGAGAGAGTGTTTTTGGGGTGAGAATTGTATTCTGAAATTGTGTTGAATGAATGACCGAAGGGTCGTATTTATAGTGTAGAGTTCGGTAGATTTTAGGAAATCTAGGGATAAAACCGGACGTAGGAGCCGCAAGGCCTCTTGCGGCTGCCTGGGGCAATCGCAAGGAGTCTTGCGATAGCCCCTACCAATCGCAATGCCTCTTGCGATTGGTAGGGAGGGTTCTATCCTATATATTCCGTATATTTCTAAATTATCTTTTAGGATATACGAAATAACCTTGCGTGAGCTCTAAGTTAGGGGTTGCTAGGGTTTGTTTTAGGGTTTGACTTGGTCAATCCTGATCCTTGGAACGCGGGCCAGGTATGGGTTTGGGCTCGGTTCTGGGCCCGAGCCCTGAAAATGTAAAAAGGGTGCATTTTGTGTAATTTTGTGAAATAGGACATTCCGTGAGACTATCCTGGGTATTTGCTAATGCTAAAGGGTAGTTTTAACAGCTAGGCCTAAATTTAGGTATTTAGGTGGATCGATATGTGTTTGAAAAAGGGGTGTGCGCATGCCGATTAGGACCTGAACTCGAGACAAGCTAGACTCTAGACCTAAAGACACTAAAGGTGACGACCCATAAAGAAACCTCATTTGCATTTAAAAACATTTAACTTGAATTAAATCACGAGTTAGAACCATTTAAGTCAACGTAAAAGCACGCAATAAAAGTCCATTGTTACATCACTGGGTTTTTGGCGGGAGGTGCGGATTTGGGTATCTACAGAGCCCCCAGTTTGACTGAGCTTAGGACTAAAGCGAAAGTCAAACTACACGACAACATCCGGACCGTTACAGTCTCGACATCGTCAGCGGCACGGAGTATGTGTCCATGGGTGAGACTAGGACTCCGAACCGGGCTTATCCGGGGAGGGACGAACATGTTTAGGGACATGACGGTCCTTGCACACCTGTACGGGGAGTGCCTTCCTGTGCTTGCTAAATACCTTTGCGTGTTATTGCTGTTGCTTGTCTCGTAAAAGAGCGCGCGTGCTTGGTCTCGTAAAAGAGCGTATGTGTTTCATGCTTCGTGCTAGTGCTCGTGTTGGTGCTCATCTCGTAAAAGAGTGCTTACGTCCGCCGGGAATTATCGTCCGAGGAAAATGCTCGTGTTTAGTGTTTACGCAAAGGTTGTGTATAGTGTTTCAACTCGTCTAAGAGTGTGGCGGACTTTAGGTGACGCCTTAACCGAGCGACGTAACGTGAGAAAGTGTCTAAAAGGCCTATTCATAGACTAGAAGTCCAAATCAGGCCTGAAAATAGGAAAAACACGAAAATGCCCAAAGCTGGAATCGCAAGCGTCCTTGCGGCTCTTCCCATAAATCGCAAGCGTCCTTGCGATTAGGGTCTTGGGCTCTTTCTCCTTATAAAACACGGAAATACCGAGTTCTAAACTCATTTCACCATTTTCGACTCCTTCTCTCTTAAAACCGTTTCCTTGCGATTTCAAGACCGTTTTCGCTCGTTTTTCTTGCTTTACTCTAAAATGGATCAAGGTACTACTCCATTTTACTTGTTTTTATGCATTTTGATGTTGTAAATTGCTAGATCGTTCTTGAAATGTAGAAAAGGCGTTTTTGGTGAAAAACCGTCTTTTAGCTTGAAATTCGCCGCTTGATTACTAGAGAACTATACCATTCCCTTGTATGATGCTATTTTTGAATGTATGTGTGAAAAGTTCATGGTTTGACGTGTTTTCGGACCAATTTCGTGTGAAATGGTCCCGACCCAAAAATCGGACCCGGATTTTCGGTTTCGGAATTGCAATTAAACTTCGCCATAGGTTCCCCTTGGCTAGTATAGCATGTGTATGGCATTAGTTTTTGAAAAATGTTAATAATCGTCCCTTAAATTGAGGCTTAAGGTCGATTAAAACGGAGGACTTAGGTCAAAATTAGGGGTTTTTGACTGACAAGTCCAAAATGCAATTAATTATTCTGGGGTGTAATTGGAGGTTAATATAATCCATAGAAACCGTCAAGTTGAAATTTTGAGGGGTATAGAGCGACTTTTGGTGAATTAAACCAAAGAGGGCTGCATGCGGTGTTCTGTAGAATTGTTGCTTTCTTCGTCTTCGTCTTGCGTCTTGTAAATGTTCGTCTTCTTGAAAATGTTTGTCTTCTTGAAAATGTTTGTCTTCTTGAAAATGTTTGTCTTCTTGAAAATGTCACAGGTGATTGGTCTGGACCTTCTACGAGATCTCAGTCTCGCCGGAGTACGGGCTCTAGGGGTGAAGAGCCTACTACTCCTGGTGGTACAGGTTTGCGTCGTACTTTTAGCGAGGATCCTTCTCCTGGGTTGTCGAGTTCCTGACCGGAGGGGTCGTGGACGCGACATGGGTGTTCGTGGTCATCGTGGGGTGCTATAGGTGAGGAGGAGAGAGAGGTAGAGGCCATGGAGGAGGGTGAGTCTTCCACAGGCCGTGGTCTCGTGCTGGGTCGTGCTAGTCATGGTCCGCGTGTTGACCGTCCCTGGGCGAAGAAGTGGGACGGCCACACCCTGTTGGCGGACCGTGAGCGTCACTTGTCTCATAGAGCTCTTACCGCTTGAGATAGGATATATGAGAACGGTTTCGGGCATTACGTCATTGTTTGGGCGTATAAGAATGTCTTGACTCCTAGGGCACAGGAGTTGATTGATAGGTGTACTCTGGGTCCGTTGGTTAAACACTGGATCCGGATCGTGGATAATCGGACTACGGCGAACTTGAGGGTCATCCGGGCGTTCCTTGACCGGTATTGGGATACGACCACGACGTTCCATTTGCCGGGGTTCGAGGCGGGTATTACCTTGTCTTCGTATGCTATTATCACGGGTCTACCCTTCGGTGACCGTGATATGGACTTTGCTTTTGCGCCACCTATCGATGATAAGGCGGTGCTTGATGCTGTAGGTGCTGGTTTAGAGGTGCCGTATCAAGGAAAAGCACCTAACTCTGTGAAGACGAGTTATATCATGGAGTATTTCGAGGGGAAGACTCAGCATGGGCCCGAATCTTGGAGTGACGAGCAGAATGCTCGTATGTGGCTTTGGTGGTTTGTTAGCTCTGTCTACTTCGGCGAGAAGGGCGAGAGGGCTGCCACTTCGGTGTTGATGTGTCTTCGGGATTGGAGTGCGATCGGGGCGTACGATTGGGTATCCCCGGCCTTGGGTTTATGCATCCGTTTCTGCATGGATGCTGTGAGGCCACGGAAGATGGATGGGGGGTCTAGGATTCCCATCGTATCTCCTGGCTTGTTGTTGGAGGTATGTTGTTCCTTTGTCTTCTGTTTGGCTTGCTCAAAATGTTGTTTATCTGAGCTAACTTCGTTCGTGTCTCTTGTGTAGTGCTGGATCTATAGTCATTTCCCTTTCTTTCTGCCCGAAGGGGCAATAGCGATGGAGAAGAGATATCCTGCGGTCTTGACATGGGGTACGTGTAGCCGTATCGGGTATGACTGGTCGTACGACTTCGTTCGGGAACAGTTGAACCAGTTGAGAGGTGGTCAGGTATGTATTGAAACCTTCTAAATAGCATGTATTTAAATGATTTTGCTTGAAATGGCGTTTAACGTGTTTCTTCTTTTGGTTACAGTTCCGTCCACGTCCGTGGGAGCAGTACACGGGCGTTCCTGAGGGGTTATGGCAGCGTTTTCGGGAGCGTGACTCCCACCGGTTGTACTTGGCTACGCCGTATGGGTATGTTTGGTACTTGGGTGAGCGTCTGGCGATCCAGACGAGGTATCCTGACTTCGTCGTGCCTCTCGATCCACCTAAGGTTCTTTTCGAGACGCGAGTCTTGAGTCGGCAGCAGAGACAGCTGCATCTTGAGGGAGAGTCTGATAATCTTCTTCTTCATCAGCTGGATTACGCGGATTTTGCGAGGGGTAGGTTGGCTAGTGGACCCATCGAGGTATGTCTTGCTCCTTTGTGTAGGGTAAAAATCTTTTTGAGAATTTTAACAAAATTTTCCCTAATTTTGTTGTATTTCATGTGTTTCTTGTTGTAGGTGCCTGACGCTGACTTGGCGTTTCAGCCCCCAGATTTCCCTACGACGGCGGAGTGGGACAATGCCGGGACACGGGAGACCTTCCACGTGCGTGAGTATCTGCCGGTGGTTACGGATGCTGGCATGGAGAGTTGGGGTGATAGGGTGAAGAAGGTATGTGTTTGCCATTTGTATATCTATGTTAGCCCCCAGTTTGACCGAGGTAGGAATAACGAAGGGCAAACTTAGAGTGCATGCCAGTTTTGTGTTTAGCCCCCTGAGTTTGACTGTAGTTTGGAGAAACTGTAGTCAAAATGGAGAATATGGGTCAGTTTGAGGTTTAGCCTCCATAGTTTGGCTTAATTGGACCTTAAATTAAGTCAAAATGGAGTAGGTTTCAATTTTACCCCCGTAGTTTGGCTTAAATTAGTGTATATTTAAGGCAAAATGGAGTAAAAATGTCTTGTGCAGGTTGCGAAGGATGTCCACAAGAAATTGTGGCGAACGGCCCATCGCTGGAGGATGGCTTAGGCGAGCAGTGGCGGAGAGCGTGTCGAGGCCGGGCGGAGGTGGCTCGTCTTAGGGCGGAGAACGAGGAGCTTCGTCGTCGTCATCCTTAGTCGCTTCATCTCTTGTTGTAGCTTGAACTTGTGATAGTTGTAGTTGTGTCCGTACTTTACATTTCTTCTCGTACCTGTTTGGTTAGTAGCTAGAAAAAATTGAAAACGATTCCCGAATGGGAGACTCTGCTTTGGAAGTGTTTTGTTGAAAAGGTGTTTTAAAATGTTCATTTGAAAAAAAAAAAAAAAAAATCGAAATGAGCTTTAACGAACTATAAAATGAAATGTGTTGTGATCGGATCAATCAGGATTTCTGATGGATCCATGCTGGATTGGTTGTAATTTAGGCTCGGATTGGAGAGCCCGACTAGGTTGGTACGTCGTAACTTCGTGCATGCTAGGATTAGGAAAGTCGAAAATATGGAAATTAAGGGATAACGCCGTCCCTAGGAGTCGCAACACTTGTTGCGGCTGGTAGAGGTAATCGCAAGGGGTCTTGCGATTGGCACTTCCAATCGCAAGCCTTCGCTACCGGGATTTGCGGTCTTATCGCTGAATTTTCCTAATTCATGATTTCGGTTTCCTATATAAAGAGGGGAGGTACGAGTCATAATTCTCATTCAATCTCAACTCTTTTATCTGCTTATTTTGTATTCTCTTAAATAGCTTTTTATTTTCAAGAATATTTTTGTGTTTTTGAAGGATGGACCATTTTGATGGTCTTTTGAAGCGATGGACGTCTTCTCTTAGTGAATCGGAGAAAAGGGCGTTGTCTTCGACTGGAGCGGGTGTTTTTATTGGTTTTAGGCAGATGCGCGTCGAGATGGATTTTCTTGATGCTTGTCTTGACTATTGGGATCCTAGGGTGCATGTCTTCAGGTTCCCGGGAGGTGAGATATGTCCGTTGTTAGAGGAATTCTCGGCTATTGCAGGATGGTCTAATCGTACTACCCCAGTAGTGGTTAGGAGTGAATTTGGCTATAATGGGAGATTGAGACAATATCTCTCAATGACCAATGCTCAGGCTGATGGCTTGTTTGAAGGAGGCGTAGTGAACATGCGACGGTTGTGCGAGCGTTACATGAACTTGAGTGATGTGAGCATTTCCGCTCGTTCTAGGAGGAGAGCTTTAGGGTTTTGCTTATTACACCGGTACTGTTTTGCAGGATCGATGGAAGATGGTGTGCATGGCCATGCTAGGTATGCACGGGTCATGGAGGAGATGGAACTGGGTCATGATCCTTCAGCTTTGATCTTGGCCGAGACTATCTTAGGCTTGGACGACCGTCATGCAAATCGTCTGAGCTCGTATCGTGGGTGTGTTAGGATTCTGCAGATTTGGTTGATGGAGCGTCTTCGTGTTCTTGCTCCACCTGGGGGTGACACGTATGTTCCTGCCGGGTTGACTACGCGTACCCTTCATTGGGCTATGCCTCGGGAGCGGTCGGTGAACTACTTCCAAGTGTTTGTTCGGGAGAAGACGATTAGGTGGATTGTGTCGTGGTGGTCCATTCGACACATTACGGCACCGTCGGAGGCGGATGCGGCTGGTGGGATATTGTTGTGTGGGTTCGAGCGAGGTGTATGGATTCACCCCATCTGGCCGGTTGAGGCAGATTGGCTTAGCACAGGTTATTCCGGCACACGATACTCGGATATGCGAGTCGGTTGTTCTGAACAACCAGATGGTTGATGCTTGGGTACGAGGGTGGTCTGATCGGGTGACTTGGACTCGACCAGCTGGTTCTGAGACCAACCGTGTCTCGGATTTCTATCGGAGGTGGTGTATTTCCTTGGATCCTCGGGATAGGGAGAATATGCGGAGGCGCGAACTGACGGGTCCAAGACCGTCATTGGCGCATCTTTGCGCACGAGACGGGACTACAATGACTTAGCAGGTTCGAGTACAGGAGCGTCTTCATCTAGGCCACTAGAAGAGCGACTGGGACCTAGGTTGACCGTGCAGGACCGTCTGGGCGAGAAGGTTGATGGTGAAGCCGGAGAGGATCCTGTTGAGCCCCCAGGATTCGAGAGGAGTATTGCCTCTGTGGTTGTTCGTGTGGATGCTTCAAGGGATGCGGAGGAGGAGGATTCTTCAAAGCGTCGTAGGAAGAACGTTTAGATTTAGGCTTTAAATGTTTTACTCAAATAATGGATAAAGTGAGTTTGGTAGCTAGTATTAAACTCATCACTTAAAATGTAAACATTTTCAAATTCAATGGTTAAATAAAGAAAGTGTTTGCCTATTGTCTCATCTCTTTGCTTATTTTATTCATCCTCGACCTTTTTAAGCTTTGGATTTTTTTTATTTTAAGTTAAGTCTTTAACCTTTTTGAGCTTTAGACTTGTGTTTTGTGTGACTATGCCCTCGACCTTTTTAAGCTTCGAGCGTGTCATTTTGTGTGAACTGTGCTCTTGACTTTTTTAAGCTTTGAGCGTGTCCTTTTGTGAGTGCATTGCCCTTGACCTTTTTAAGCTTTGGGCGTGCGTGCGGGGAAGGTCGGTTGCGCTTTGAGAAGCTGCCTACGTATCTATGTTTTTCATAGAATCAAACCGGCGTAGTTCGTGGTTTTGGTTGAGCCTCTTACGAAACTGCCTACGTATCCACAGTGCGTAGTTCATCCGTGCGTTGTTTATTTGAAATACATTGCAAAGTCGTGTGGAGCTTAAGGGTAGTATTTCTTAAGCTGGTCGAGATTGGTGGGTAAGTTGAATTCTTCGCCGTCGAGATCGGTTAGCCTCGCGGCTCCTCCTGGAAGGATTTCTTTGACTAAGTATGGTCCGGCCCAATTAGGTTTGAATTTCCCCCTTGGGTCAACTGGTAAGGGTGCCCTTACTGATTTGAGGACCAAGTCACCCACTTTAACATTGCGTGGTCTGACCCGTTTGTTGTATGCGCGTTGTAGCCTTGATTGATACATGCGAACGGTGCTTAGCGAGTGTAAGCGCGTTCGTCTAGAAGAATGGTTTGCTCGTATCGTTCCCTTGCCCATTCTCGCTCGGTATGTTCGCTTCCATCGACCGAAGTGATTTCATTTCGATTTCTACGGGTCAGACGGCTTCCATGCCGTATGTTAGGAAGTAGGTGTCATCCCTGTTGGTGTCACGTATTGTGGTTCGATATCCCCATAGGGCGAAGGGAATCTTGTGTGGCCAATCGTGACATGTGTCAATCATCTTTTTGAGGATGGTGACGACGGTTTGTTTGCAGCCTCTACCGCTCCGTTGGTTTGGGGTCGATATGGTGATGACTTGAGTACCTGGATATTGTATTTGGTGAGGATGGGTGCAACTTCTCCTCGGAAACGCGAGCCTTGATCACGATCACCGTGAGGTATGCCATATCTGCATATGATATTGTTTTGTATAAAGCGGGCGACTTCCTTTGTGTCTAACTTACGGTATGACGCGGCTTCGACCCATTTTGTGAAGTAGTCGATGGCCACGAGGATGAAGCAGTGTCCTCTGCTCCAACCGGTGTACTTTGCCTATGACGTCTATTCCCCATGTGGAAAATGGCCACAGCGATGTGGTGTATAAAGGTGAAGGGGTAGGTGTTATGCGTTTGCGAAGATTTGTGATTGTGGCAATGCTTGACATATTTTGGTGATCGGCTTCCATGGTGGTCCAATACCATCCTAGCCTAAGTATTTGTTTACATAAGGCTCGAGCGTTCATGTGCGGTCCGCATTCACCGTCATGAATTTGGGATATTATTTCTCGTCCTTTGTTGTGATCAACGCACAAGAGTAATGTACCCTGGGGCGTGTTCTTGAGTAGCTTATCTACTTCCAAGATTTAATTGTGATGCTAGAAGCCGGAGAGCTCTTTTGCCACGTTTGTCGGTATTTGGCGGATATTCTCCGTCTCGTTTGAAGTTGATTATTGCTTGGTACCAAGGTTCGGTTTGTTCTTCCTCGGCTTCGATGTCACAGATGTAGGCGGGTTCACTGCTTCGTTCTACGACGATGGGAATGGTCTGTATTCCCGGGGGGATGTTTAGTAGTGACGCTAGTTTTGATAAGGCGTCTGCGAATTGGTTTTCCTCGCGAGGTAGGTGCAAAAACTCTACGCGGTGGAATTTAGCGATGAGTTCTTGAATCTTGCTCTGGTATAGTGCGAGGTTTTCGTTAAGTATCTTCCATGCTCCAGACACTTGGTTGATGATTAGCGAGGAATCTCCGTACACGCGTAGATTCCTTGCGTTTAGTATGAGCGCGGCCTGTAGCCCGTGCAGGCATGCCTCATATTCTGCGGCGTTGTTTGTTACATCAAAGTCCAATTTGATGGATAGGGGTGTATGTTCACCGTTCGGGGAAATGAGTAGTATTCCTATTCCACAGCCTCGGTAATTTGACGAACCGTCGAAGTACATTTCCCATTGTTCGTCGTTGATGTTGTAAATTCCTTCGTCGGGAAATGAGGTGGTGTCGGTGATGGTTTCTTCGTCGATTGCGTGGTCGGCGAGGAAGTCTGAGACTGCCCGTCTTTTGATGGCTTTGAGGGGAACGTAGACAATATCAAACTCGGCTAGAAGTAGGGTCCATCGTGCCATGCGTCCATTTGGCACTGGTTTCTCGAAGAGGTATTTGACGGGGTCCATTTTTGAGTAGACCTTCGTTTGATGTGCTAGCATATAGTGACGGAGCTTTTTGGATGCCCATACTAATGCTAAGCAACTCTTCTCGACGGGCGCGTATCGAGTTTCATAGTCGAGAAACTTCTTACTGATGTAGTATATCGGATGTTCTTCGCCATTGACTTCTTGGGCTAGCATGGCGCCCATTGCGGTTGTCGTTGTTGTGAGGTAGAGTGACAAGGGTAGGTCCTTCTGCGGCGGTCGTAGGACTGGGGGGTTGGATAACAACTCCTTAACCTTATCAAACGCTTTCTGACACGCTTCCTCCCATTCTACGTGGTCGATTTTCTTCAGCTTCTTGAAGATTGGTTCACATACCATGGTTAGTTTGCTTATGAAGCGAGAGATGTATTGGACTTGGCCCAGAAACTTGAATTTCATCCAGGTTCTTGGGTGGTTGCATTGCCATGATTGCTTTTATTTTCGAGGCTGCGACCACGATACCTCTTTGGCTTACTACGTGTCCTAGTAGTTTGCCGGATTTTACTCCAAATGTACATTTTTGGGGATTGAGGCGCATCTTGTACTGGCGGAGTCGCGTGAAGAACTTGCGGAGGTTCGTGATGTGATCATTTCTTTCCTTGGATTTGACGATCATGTCGCTCACGATACCGACCTCCTTGTGCATCATATCGTGTAGGAGCGTAGTCGCGGTACGTTGGTAGGTCGCACCCGCGTTGATTAGACCAAAGGGCATGACGGTGTAGCAGTACGTCCCCCATGGTGTGATGAATGTTGTCTTGGCCATGTCTTCACGGGCCATCTTGATTTGGTTGTATCCTGCATACCCGTCCATAAAGGATAGAAGGGCATGGTCAGCGGTGTTGTCTACTAGGACGTCTACGTGCGGCAGCGGGAAGTCGTCCTTTGGGCTTGCCTTGTTTAGATCACGGAAGTCAACACATACTCGTATCTTGCCGTTTTTCTTCAATACTGGGACCATATTTGAGACCCAATCCGAGTACTCGACGACTTGAATGAAGCCGGCTTGTAATTGCTTCTCGATTTCTTCCTTGACCATAAGGGACCATTCGGGTCGTAGTCTCCTTAGTTTTTGTTTGATGGGTTTGAAGCCGGGTTTGATGGGGATGTGGTGTTCGGCTATGCTCCTGTCGATGCCGGGCATGTCCTTATATGACCATGCAAAGACGTCTTTGAACTCGGTTAAGAGTTGGGTGAAGTTGGCGCGTTCATCCTCACTTAGTGAGGCGCCTAGTTGCAGTTCCCTTGGTTCTTCGGGGGTTCCTATGTTGATGGTTAGGGTATCCTCAATGATCGGGTTTTGTGTTGGGTTGTTTACGATGTTTGCAATGTATTTAAATAACGATTGTTCGTTTGTTAGTTCATTTTTATCGCACGGATTTATGTGTTGTGTTGTCTTAAATTTTGTTTGTTGTTCATTATTTGTTTGTTTGTTTTTAGCTTGAGACGAGACGTAAGCAAACTTATCTGTATTATTCATTAAAGAAGAATTGTTTGACAAACTAGGAGAAGAGCTGGAGCTAGCCTCCGAAAATAAAAAGTCTAAGCTAAAACTAGAAGATGGGTCGACAGGTGACCCGACACTTAGAGAATTAGATCCTAAAAGAATTTCCTCCTCTTCGCGCTTTCCCTTGGTTTTGGCGTGATTGTTGTCTTTCGGCATCTTGGCTTGGGAGGCGTAGGGAGGTGTAAGGAATTATCTTCAGTTGCTGGGTTGATCAGTGGGTTAAGGACTGGATGAGATGGTTCTGCTTGATTGTGTTGAGGACTGTCCCCGTTGAATGGTTGGGGGACAGTAAGATATATAGTTTCCGTTATCTTGAGTTTGTTCTGGCCAAAGCCATTCCTTTTCCTCGTCGCTGAACGAGAAGTTACTGGTTTGGTCTTTGCTTGAATTGGAGAGATCTGGGTGCTTCTTGGTGGGGGTCGCTCTTACGGTGGCTGTATTGTTTGCTGGACTATCTTTGCCGGACAGCCATCCGCCTGTATGGGGTATCTCTATTTTTCCTTGGTCAAGGAGATCTTGAATAGCATGCTTGAGTTTAATACAGCGTTCGGTGTCGTGCCCCTTCCCCCGATGATATGCACAGAAGGCGTGGGGGTTCCAGGATTTTGGCTTCTTGTGATTGGGCGGTTCACTTGTGGGTCCCACCGGTTGCAAGCACTTCTTTTCAACCAATTTCCAAAATGCTTCCGTATGAGACATGTACAAAGGGTCAAAGCTCGTCCTAGCTTCAGGAGGTGTTGTCTTGATAGTAGCGGGAGTGTGAGAGTAGTTCCTGGTTCTAGGAATGTAGTCCGGTGAGTCGCTGAGGTCGTCATAGGTGGACATGGCACAGAATGTAAGGTCCTCCTCCATTTCGGTACCAAACTTAGCAATTTGCTCGAAGCTTTGTATGTCAATGTCTTTGAAGTAAGATTGGCATGAGGGTCGTAGACTGTTGATGAATGTGAACACTAGTTCGTCTTCGTGTGGATGGTTAGGAATCTGTGAGAGCAATTTCCTCCATCGAGCCAGGTAGTAAATGAAGTCTTCATTGTCCTTCTGACGTTGGGTTGCGAGGGCATAGAGGGAGACATGCTTGTCGGCCTTGTTTTTGGTGTTTTGTCTCAAACGCTCAACTTCAGCTTGATGCAAGGCCTTCAAGTCGTCAATGTCCTTGGTGAGCTGGTTAATCCGGCTGCGGAGTGCTTCTAATCCGTTTTGACTGGACATCTCCTAGGTGTAGCGGGTATCCAGTTAAAGTTCCCCTACATGTGCATAAGATGCATCAGCTACATGACAGACCCGACTGACACGTTCATTTACATGTTCGTTTTTAGCTCATTTCATTTTGAAAAGGACTCTTTTTAAAAGAAGGAAGTTTTCGAAAGACAAGCTAGGAGTGTTTTTGAGATGAGGATGCGTACGCGCAGCTCATCTCGATGTTAAAAGGTTTTGCTTCGCATCTGCCTAACCCGAGTGACGGTATGTCGTCATGGGTTAGCGATGGATGCGTAAAAAAGGAATCGACTCGAACTAGCCAAGCCGAAGATGTTAAAAGGGATTTGAGCCGTGAGGCTCGAAGAAAGAAATCCGCGAATTGAGGTTGGACACCTTGACTCGGGTTTTGCTAATTTTATAAACGGGAGTTTGAGAAGTGTCTATTTCAAAAACTTGTGATTGTTTTGTTTGAGAAAGTGTTAATTTGTTAGTTGTTAGGTTGATTGTTTTTGAAAACTTTAAGGCGAATTTTCGAAAATATGCAAATGAATTTTGAAAAAGACTATATGGTATAGCCTCGCACTCGTACGTATGACTCTTGGTCGATTCGGCCAGTCTCGTCGCCTCCAACTGATTTGAGTACGCTTTGGCAGGTGCTTTTAGCCCTTCGCCTACATAGTATAACATGTAGGGTACAAAGGAAGCCCTGGGGCGGTCAAATCAGTTCGGTACGGCAAGTGGAGTGGAGGGGTGAGAGGAAGGTTAGTCCAGAACGTGCTTTATCGAATGGACAAGCCTGCGTTTGGAACCACCTCTCAAGGTATTGGTGTGTGAATCCGACTAGATTCGACTCTAAACGGATATGCTTGGCTTATGTATGTTGATTGTTCTCAAGTCGTTCAAGTCTCATTTTTATTTTTAAAAGGAAAAAGCTAGTTTTAGTTTTAAAAATAAAACCTGTCCCCAGCGGAGTCGCCAACTGTAGGTACCGGGATCTGACCATGGGACCACTCGACGTCTTGCTAAGGCCGTAAAGTTAAAAAGGATTAAATAAGAAAAACCTTTAAAACTGTTTTGGAGCCGCCACTAAATTATGAGGGAAATTTAGAACCCGCCTCCGTGTCCTCATGCTCAAAGACACGTCTTAGAGTTCAAGGCACGTCGACACCTATCCGTCTAAGGTTATTGTGAAACCAGATTCGGATTCGGGTGAGGGTACTTTTCTAAAGCATAAATCAAAATAATGTTTTTATGAAAGATCTTTTGGAAAAGCCTATCAAAAGATAGCCTCTACTAGACTTGAGAACAATGCAAAGAATGATACATGAGCCTAAGTAATACGCTACGTACAATTGCGATAAGGATGTAAAAATAATGCAAAAGAGATTGATTAAACCCTCAGTTAAGCATGCTTAACTTGTTTAACGAAAACAGTTCAGTTTAATGACGAATTCATTTTAAGTGATTTAGATGCAATAAGAGGATTTGCTAAAATGCATGCAGTAAAATAAAGTTCAATTAGCCATTGATTTATTTTAAGGAGGTCAGTTGTTTATGCGACTTTGGAAAGGTGTTACGAATAGGGTGTGTATTCGAGGTGCATGGCCGCCTTATGAAAAGCAGACTTGCGTACCAAAGCCGAGGTGAGCCTAATGTAGGCCCTTGCTAGTCTAAGAAGTAAAGAAAGACCTTAATCCATGGTAGGATTAAGTATTACCTGTCTCGAATTAGGAAACCGGCAGCGCTTCGCTTCAAAGGGAGGAATTCAACACTAGGAAAATGAGGAATTCTAAGGATGTTTATGCGTGAGGCTTTTTGAGAGAGTGTTTTTGGGGTGAGAATTGTATTCTGAAATTGTGTTGAATGAATGACCGAAGGGTCGTATTTATAGTGTAGAGTTCGGTAGATTTTAGGAAATCTAGGGATAAAACCGGACGTAGGAGCCGCAAGGCCTCTTGCATTTGCTGCTGGGCAATCATGAAGGAGTCTTGCGATAGCCCTACCAATCGCAATGCCTCTTTGCGATTGGTAGGGAGGGTTATCTATATATTAGTATATTTCTAAATTATGTTTTAGGATATACGAAATAACCTTGCGTGAGCTCTAAGTTAGGGGTTGCTAGGGTTTGTTTTAGGGTTTGACTTGGTCAATCCTGATCCTTGGAACGCGGGCCAGGTATGGGTTTGGGCTCGGTTCTGGGCCCGAGCCCTGAAAATGTAAAAAGGGTGCATTTTGTGTAATTTTGTGAAATAGGACATTCCGTGAGACTATCCTGGGTATTTGCTAATGCTAAAGGGTAGTTTTAACAGCTAGGCCTAAATTTAGGTATTTAGGTGGATCGATATGTGTTTGAAAAAGGGGTGTGCGCATGCCGATTAGGACCTGAACTCGAGACAAGCTAGACTCTAGACCTAAAGACACTAAAGGTGACGACCCATAAAGAAACCTCATTTGCATTTAAAAACATTTAACTTGAATTCGTCACAGTTAGAACCATTTAAGTCAACGTAAGAGCACGCAATAAAAGTCCATTGTTACATCACTGGGTTTTTGGCGGGAGGTGCGGATTTGGGTATCTACAAAATGCTAGAGTTTTTATTTTTGTTTTACCGTAAATGTTAATTTATTATGGTCATCATAATCGATTATGGTCGTGTGGCTCCTGCAATTGCTCCATTCTTGTCGGCTCCGTCTTTTCTTATATAGTTGTACGTAGTATTAATTTACCGAAATTGTTATTGGATGAAAGGTTAAATAATTTTTTGGTAATTGATTATTTTTTGTTTGTGTGTGTTATAAGTATACAATATTTGTAACGGTATAAACTAACTGAATTCTCCGGTTTATTGAAATGTTTTTGTAGGAACATAACAACTCTACGAACTTGGCGTGAAAATTCGGTGACGGCGTGAAATACCTAACATTATATGCGGTGAGTATATATATTTGCTATATAATTATTTTGTTTTAGTTAGATCCACTGTCAATTGAAGAGTTTGGAATAACTTTTACATGTTTTTAAATCTTTTGCAGGACCCAATTTTGAACTAAAATGATCTTCAAGCCAAAAAATACGACTCAAAGAGATTCATCGCTCGATGTTATTAGCTTAGCTTGTTTTTGGAATATTAGCTTTAGTTATAATTTTTTTCCTTTCTTAAAAATGTTAACAAGTTATTTAGTTGGCATTCTTTTAGACACTAGACGCCTATGTACTATACTTAATTTCATTGATTGATCAAATTTTGCCAAGTATAATATAATTGTCAAAATATTATATTTTATTTATATTGGCTTTTAGTAAAACATATTGATCATATCATCAATTCAATTATACTGGTATTTATTTACCGTGCCGATTGTATTCGTCACAATTGCCATCTCGTCAAAAGTTTCAATGAATTTTTCGCGTCACAAAATTCGACGCCAAATATTCACATACGGTTGCGTTTGTGATTAGATATAGTGTCGATTGTTTTCGAAATTATGGGTTTTGTTGGGAATGCATAGTAGCCATTTCGTATCAAAAACAATCGCCACAATATTAGCTACTAAAAGCATTGAGATATCGTGTCGAATAATCGTGGTAATCCCATCGATTGCGATAATCGATGCTGTAGGCTACGGCAACGAGGCCTATAGTATCGAATATGGATTCGATGGGATAACATTTCGTGACATATACAATCGACACGAAAACCCTTTATAATCGACACGAAAGAGTTGTTTTGTTGTAGTGGCTCATCATGCAGGTACCTTCCTATGCTAAGTTTATGAAAGATATTTTGACTAGGAAGCGTTCTATTGGTGATATAGAGACGGTAGCCTTTACGGGAGAGAGCAATTCCCTTTTGTTAGGTAAAGCCCCTCCTAAGCTTAAGGACCCGGGTAGCTTTTCTATTCCTTGTACTATAGGAACCCAGGTCATTGATAAGGCGTTGTGTGACTAAGGAGCGAGCGTTAGTGTCATGCCCTATTCCGTTTGTGAGAAGTTGAACATGGGGGGATTGAAGTGCACTAATGTGACCCTACAGATGACAGATAGGTCGGTTAAGCACCCCTTAGGTGTCTTAGAGGATGTCCCTGTGAGAATCGGGAAGTTTTTCTTCCCGGTTGACTTTGTTGTGCTTGATATAGCTGAGGACACCCATATACCTATCATCTTAGGTCGACCATTCCTACACACGGCGGGGGCGGTGATAGATGTTAAAAACGGGAAGTTGACTTTAGAGGTCGGTGAGGATAAGGTTACCTTTAACCTCACCAATGCTATGCGTAGTCCCATGATCGAGGAGTCTTGTTGCATGATTGATGTTGTTGATACTATTGTTGAGGGGAATTAGCCTCCGTCCCATTTGCGGGACCCCCTTGAGGCGTTTATGGTTTTAGATGCTTGTGCAGGTGACACAGGATATGGGCCATCGTGGATGTCTTTGGAGGCAGCTTTGGAAGGACGGCAGCTGAGCCGTAAGGAGAGTGCATTAGTGAGTGAGTTGGTTCAGCCTACCTATGCTGCAGAGGTAGCGACGCCTGAGCTCAAGCCGTTGCCGACTCACTTGAAATATGCTTTTCTTGATGATACGAACTCTTTTCCTGTTATTGTTAGTGCGTCTTTATCTGAGATTCAGTTGACTGAACTGCTTGTTGTGCTTCGTCGTAATAAAAAGGCACTTGGTTATTGTTTGGATGACTTGAAAGGTATTAGTCCTGATTTTTGTATGCACAGGATTAACCTTGAGGATGGTCATCGCCCCCGTATTCAGGGGCAACGTCGTCTTAACCCTAACATGCAGGAAGTTGTGAAAAAGGAGGTCATGAAATTATTAGATGTAGGCATAATTTATTCGATCTCCGACAGCAAGTGGGTGAGCCCGGTGCAGGTGGTTCCTAAGCAAGGTGGAACTACGGTGGTTCGTAACGACAAGAACGAGCTTGTGCCCACTAGAGTTGTTACGGGGTGGCGAATGTGCATTGATTACAGGATGTTGAATGCGGCCACCCGCAAAGATCATTTTCCTCTTCCATTTATCGACCAGATGCTTGAAAGGTTAGCTTCTCACTCGTTCTTTTGCTATTTGGACGGGTACTCTGGGTTCTTTCAGATCCCTATTCATCCTGATGATCAGGAGAAGACTACCTTCACATGTCCCTACGGCACCTTTGGTTATCGCAGGATGCCATTCGGACTGTGTAATGCACCTGCCACATTTCAGCGATGTATGATGGGAATTTTCTCGGAATTCCTTGAATCTATTATGGAGGTGTTTATGGATGACTTTAGTGTCTATGGCACTGATTTTTCATCCTGTCTGATTAATTTGGAAAGAGTCTTAAAGCGTTGTGTCGAAGTTAACTTGGTTTTAAACTGGAAAAAATGCCACTTCATGGTCAATGAAGGAGTGGTATTGAGTCATATAGTGTCCGAAAAGGGCATCCAAGTCGACAAGGCAAAAGTGCAAGTGGTTGAGCAACTACCACCTCCCGTTTCTGTTAAGGGGGCGCGTAGTTTTCTTGGTCATGCCGGTTTCTATCGGCGGTTTATAAAGGATTTTTCGAAAATCGCTAAACCACTTACACAGTTGCTTTTGAAGGATGCCCCTTTCACGTTTACTGATGAGTGTGTCAAGTCTTTTGACAGGATTAAGCAGGCTTTAATTTCTGCGCCGATTATGCAACCTCCGGATTGGAGTCTTCCGTTCGAGGTGATGTGCGATGCGAGTGATTACGCATTGGGCGCCGTTTTGGGTCAAAGACGAGACAAGGCCTTGCATGCTATCTACTATGCAAGTAAGACACTAGATGAGGCCCAGGTTAACTACGCGACGACAGAGAAGGAGCTTCTTGCAGTGGTTTTTGCGCTGGAGAAATTTCGGACTTACTTAGTGGGTTCAAAGGTCATAGTCTACACCGATCACGCGGCCTTGAAGTATTTGCTAGCGAAGAAGGAGGCGAAGCCGCGGTTGATACGTTGGATACTACTGTTGCAGGAATTTGACCTTGAGATCCGCGACAAGAAAGGGGCAGAGAATGTAGTTGCTGATCATCTGTCCCGGCTGTGATTTGATGGAGGAGGCATTTCGTTGCTTATTGATGATTCTTTTCCCGACGACTCGCCGATGTGCGTCGGGAGTGTAGGTTCAGGCACCCAACCTGAGCCATGGTACGCTAACTTTGCCAACTTTATTGTTGGTCGACATATGAATGCTGATTTGAGTTCCCAACAGAAAAAGCAGTTCTTGCATGATGTGAAGAGCTATTTTTGGGATGATCCGCACCTGTTTAAGGTGTGTGCAGATGGGTTATATCGGCGATGCGTCCCTCAGTGGGAGGTTGCCGGTATTCTAGAGCGGTGTCACTCTTCGCCTTATGGAGGACATCACGGTCCTTCGCGTACAGTTGCTAAGGTGCTGCAGTCGGGTTTCTACTGGCCGACCATGTTTCGTGATACGAGGGACTTTGTTGTGAGTTGTGATGCGTGTCGGTCAAGACCGAGGTATTTCTAGGAGGCACGAGATGCCTCAAAATCCGATACTAGAGGTTGAACTGCTCGACGTTTGGGCGTGGATTACTGGGCGACCGTTTCCTTCATCTAAAGGGAACCGTTACATTTTGGTTGCAGTTGATTATGTTTCGAAGTGGGTTGAGGCGGTCGCTTCTCCTACTAATGACGCCAAGACGGTCGTTCGTTTGCTCAAGAAGACTATATTTCCTCGTTTCGGTGTACCTCGTGCTTTGATTAGTGATGGTGGAACTCATTTCCACGAACGACAGCTCACCGCTCTGCTGATTAAATACGGTGTCGCTCACCGTACTGGACTAGCGTACCACCCACAAACTAGTGGGCAAGTGGAGATCTCTAATCGGGAGATTAAATTGATCTTGGAGAAGGTGGTGGCGAAGTCCCGGAAAGATTGGAGTTTGAAGTTGGATGACACTCTTTGGGCATACAGGACAGCTTTCAAGACACCTATAGGCACCTCGCCTTATAGGTTGGTCTACGGTAAGTCGTGTCATCTCCCTGTCGAGCTCGAGTACAAAGCTTATTGGGCGATCAAGGAGCTTAACCTCGACCCGACTCTGAGTGGGGAGAAGAGACTGCTGCAGCTACACGAGCTTGCAGAATTTCGGTTGCAGTCGTACGAAAATGCGCGTCTTTACAAGGAGCGTACTAAGCGTTGGCACGACGCGAAGATTTTGCCTCGAGAGTTCGCCGTTGGAGATAAGGTACTGCTTTTTAACTCTCGTTTGAAACTGTTTCCCGGGAAGCTGAGGTCCAAATGGTCTGGACCGTACACCGTCACGAAGGTCAGCAAGTTTGGTTATTGCGAGTTGGAGACGGATTCGGGGGAACGATTTCAAGCCAACGGTCAACGGCTCAAGCTCTATCATCCATCTGCTGTTGTGGGCGTAGTCGAGGTACTCTACCTTGCGCCCCCGGATTCCTCTTGCTGATGAGGTAACATAGTCGTGCGGGACTTAAAACCAGCGCTTACGGGAGGCAACCCGCATATTTTTGTATTTAGTGTATCGTTTGATTTTTACATTTGCTTTAGTTCATTCGGTGAGGCGAGAGTGAGGGTACTAATGCTTTTCTTGAGATGTGCAGGATTTAGTGGAATTCGATACTTAGAATTTTTGAAGATTTCACGAGTAAAAGGCTTGGAAGCCGGCCGGCCGGTCGCCGGTCCCCAATGTAACAACCCGGATTTTCCAACAAAAATAAAATAAGTTTTTAAAAAGGATTTATAAAAGAAAGTGAATTAAAAATGATAGCCACGGTGGCGGAAACACCGTGAATCCGAGTCATTACTCCCTACTCAACAAATAACAAAAGAAAGTAGGTCTTAAGCCTAGCAAATGGGGAATAAATACCCCTTACAATCCAACTCCAAAAGACATAAGTATGAAAAAGATAAATAACAACAAGTCTAGATCCAAAGTCTATCAAAGTTCTCCTCAAAACTAGCTACGGGATCAACAATCCTCACGACTTCTCACACAAACCCGTCCCCGCACAAACCTGCCACAAAGAAAGTAACAGCCACAATCAGTGGGGAGTAACTAGGTGCTCCCCAGTCATATTTCAACATATAAAACATAACCGACAACCCAACAAGTACCTTACCTGGCCTACGGCCTATGATCAAAGTACAACAACAAATGCAACAACAATAGCACACACAAACATCCACACTAGCATTAATATGACGACCTCAAGTCAAACAATCATAAGTCAATCTGATCATCAATCAAACCAATGCAAGAGTAAGCACGGAGGACTGGGTGAAGCAACAAGAATCACCCCTGTAACACCCCGTGTTATTTTAACACAATTTGATAAAAGAATTTAATTCCTTAAATTAAATTCATCCTTTTTCCTTATAATAAAAATGCGACTGAATTTTTTCGCCAAATAATAATAAATTTTCCTAAGTACAACTTTAAAAATTTTGAAAAATAAAATTTGTCCTATTATCTTCAGAATTGAAAAAGAAACACATTTCAAAATTTTATAAAAATGAACACTTATACTTTTCCCGTCTCTGAAATTCGGGTCAACAATTTCAAACACGCAAATCAAAAATCAAATATCTTATCCTCTTCCATTTTGGAAAAGCAAACTTCACATCTAACTTTTAATAAAAATATAATCATTTTGGTTAATTTTTAATAAATCATATTAAATTAAAATCTAATTACTATTTCATTTTCATTAAACTAGCTTTTTCTAAATTGTCGATATTTGAAGTCATACTTAATTTAAACTGATAAATTTTTTTGACGTTTGATTAAAATTCTTTAAATCTATAACATTCCACCAAAAAAAAAAAAATATTTCGACCTAGTAAAGTTTTATTCAAAATTTCAAGGATTAAGATCCGATTTTTATTTTTAGTACCTTTTGAAAATTAGTCTTATTTTTATTTTCGATTTCATTCCAAAACATTATTTTAGGATCGTATCTTTTATTTCGAGACTATTCGCGTGCGCGCAAATCGAAAATTTCAAAAACGAAAATCGAGCCCGATTATTTTTACAATAGCCGACTTACTTGGACTTTTGACCAAGTTATCTTCTTCCATTTTTCTTACACAAGTCTTACACATTATATTTATCATCATCACTTTTATTTTCTTTTTATTTAAATTTAAAGTTTATAACCTTTAATAAAAATGAGTACAAAATACAAAACTACTACTTTAATACTACAATTTTCATTTAGTCACTTTTAAATATTTTCTAAAGTAGTAAATAAAATATTTTAGTCTTAAATTTGTAAAATGAATACTTTTTAAAAATCGTCAAAGCAAAGACTTTTAACTTTTATCGCTTTTGACGCCCGACTTTTTAAACCCGATATATTTCGTAAAAACTTTTTAAAAAATATCAAGGGGACATATTCTTTTCCAAATAGTGTCAAAGACTTTTTAAACCAATTAGAAATTAGATGTTCCCTAATTTCATTATAATTAAACATTATTTATTAAATAAAACCAACTTTATTCTAAATTCATTTAACCTATTTTTACTCTAACTTTCCTCATAATTTCTAAGAGCCAAAATCACTTTGTACTTCCTCCAAAATGTCGTGTACATTGCCCCTTTTTTCTCTCCTTTGTTTTCTTTCTTTTTATTCCTAAAACCTTTAAATAAAAACCTTAATAATATTTCTAATAAATCCTAAGTATTCCTAGTTAATTAGTGGGTATTTGGAGCTAACTTTCAAACCGGGTTTTCAAGATTAACATGGGTTTTGGGTGAAGACCAATCCGATCTAAAATTTATTTTAGATCCCGACGATTAACATTCAAAATAAGGTGACTAGTTTTGTCTTATTTTGGCCTCTTAGTAAATTAATTTGTTTTGTTATTATAATTTTATGAGTATGATTTTTATGTTAAATATGTTAAACATCATTTATTTTTACTTGTATGTTATGTGTTGTATAATAATGATAATAAATAAATAATGCTTAAAATAGATAAGTTGTAGTATATTGAAATCATGTTTAGCTTAATTATTTTTGAGTACTTTAAATTATTGTTCATGTTGTTTTTAAGCTTATATGAGTTTTAGTTATGTTGAAATTAAATATAAAAATTATGTGAAATATTACCAATAAGTTTAAAGTGATTAAAAATCGAAAATACAATTTATACATACACATGCATGCTCACGGTTTTAGCCCTATTTTTAATTAAATTTTCACTTTTAATTTTTGTAAATAATATGTAGTGTTAAGTTAGTTAAAATAGATGTTGTCATGTGAAAAAAAATTAAATTAGGAAAATAAATTATATGTTAGTAAAATTGGAAATTGTGTTCTTGAGTTTATACTTGGTGTTCTTGATGTTCATATGTATCTTCATGTGTGTTCTTCATTTTAGCTCATGTTGATTCTTATTTTTTTTATGTTTGTTATATTTATTGTTTTATTTAACTAACAAGTAAATATATTAATAACTATATAAATTAAACTAGCTAAATCATTAAGATTAAAAAGTTAGAAAAATAAAGTGTTGAAAAACACTATTCATAAATGTAAATGAAATTTTTAGTAAATTTCATTTTAGTTTAAATCATTTTAGTATAATTAGAATAATTAAATTATAAAGACTTTAAGCTAAAAACCGATAAAATCAAAAAAATGAAAATTTGACCACCACCTTGTATTGCTCACGGCATCTTCTTCATTTTTAGGTTAAATTTTGCTTTTATCACTTTTTAGTTTAATTGTTAAAATAATTTAATTAGTAGTTAATAAATTGAATTAAGAAATTAAAAGAAATAAATCAATTTTGACATGTATATTGTTTTACACGACATTTTCATTTTTGTTGACTAAATTTGACCAAAATGAAATTATCACTAAGTCACTAAAGTTAAATAGTAATTAGAATTGAATTTTTGTATAAATTGTTTTAGTTATAAATGAAATACGATAAACCGATAAAAATGAGTAACCGTATAAAAATGAATTAAATCGTGTGCTACTACCTTTGCTATTGGATTGTTGAACTTGGACATACGGACTATAAATGAATCATCCACGATACTATCACTAACTTAAATAAATAGACGACTAAATTTAACCGAGTCTTACATTTTAAAATATTTTCACAAATCGCTAAGTACAAAACGAACTTAACGTTTTTAAAACTAGACTGTTAAAATATTTACAAAAATCACTAGGTACAAAACAAACCTAACGACTTTGAAACTAGAAATTTGTACTTAGAAAATAAAAACAAGTTTAGTATTATACTAAAATACCTTAAGTATAAAAATACGTATAAATATAAAAATACGTACAAGTATAAGAATACGTATAAGTATAAAAATACAATTAGAATACGAAGTATAAAAATACGAATACGTATAAAAATACGTCTAAGATACGGTGAATAGTGAAAAGTGAATAGTGAATAGTGAATAGTGAAAAGTGAATAGTGAAATACTGAAAATAATTGAAAATTTTACTAAGTATAGAAAATTTAAAATGAAGAAGTAAATGACCTAAGGTGATTGAAAAACACATAAATAAAATTGGACATACTAATAAACGTTTCAATTTAGAAACTTGAAAACGTTAATAATTAACAACACTTCAAATAATAAACGAACGTGTTATGTGATCATATGAAACCTACAAATACTTAAACGTTTGACGCTGAGACTAGGAGAGTCTAGTAATATGTGATATGTAAATATCAAATAAATAATAAATCATGAGTATGTTTAAATAAAAGGTCAAGCTTGGGCCTCAGATAAGGGAACGTCAATCGTGAGTGAAGTGGGGTTAAGATAGTCTTGTCGCGGTCGCCATTGCCGGACAAGATAATGAATATGCCAACTCTTGATGGGTCAGGCTTTAGGAAATAGTCGTTTTATCCTGAGTTAAGGTGCTCTATGATTAGCATAGCCCATTCTTAAATTGGATACTAGTGTACATGTACTAGACTAGGGTTTTATTCCCCTATTTCGCTAAAGTTACCAGGGTATCCGTGCCGATTTGGGCGATTATAGCGGTGATCTCCTTGCCGTGTTTCGTTCTTAGTGGGCGCGACACTAGCATTCGTTCTTGCCACATGTAAAGATCACTTGACGAGATTGTATCGAAGTTGAATCATTTCGAACACTAGAGGATGAGATGCAAGTATTATAGTATTCGGCGTGGTTTACGAGTCGAGTAAGCCTCTGCACTATGGAAGTGAGATGCAATCGATCAGTACAAGGGCCTACTCGGTGGTCGGGCTCGTAGCGGTATGTGTTGTGTGTTGTTTGATTAAATGAGAACGAGTGTGTACCATCTTGAAAATTAAAGACCACAAGTTTCAAGTGAATCAGTCCGCATGATAAGAATAATACGATACGTATGTATGTATGCGATCCGATATCGCTTTGTAATCTTGCCGATATGTTGTATCTTGTGGCTATGATATTATATGTTATTTGCTTTCATAAGTGAATATCATGCTTATATGATTTATCGCTTTAACCGCTTGCTTATTATGACATATATGTCTTTACATGCTAATTGTATTACGCATGTTTATGTTTTATCATAATGTTATGTTTATAAAGCGATAATATTAAACCAAAATAATTGAAATCTAGGGAAAGTATGACCACAGCTAGTCATCACCGTCAATGGCATCCCCATCGCTTTATTGTGCAGACGATCGTGGACCGAGAAATTTGGATTTTGACGGGGCCACGAGACGTGTTTATGCTTTACTTCTAGTTGATTTTGAGAGATTTGTAATATATAACACTTTACTCTTCTAAATTCCGTACTTAGAGTTGTTTTATTCAACTCTTGAACGATGTTTGTAATATTTGGGTTTTATGTAAATTTAATGACGCTGGTTTAAGACTTAATTAATTTCCGCCTTAGTAATTAAAGTCGACTAAAAACCAGGTTATTCTGATTAGTATCGAGTCGTCTCATGACCGTGAATAACTTAATAGTTATTTCATCTAGCGAGAGACACCTGGGCCAGACATTCATATTGTATGTCAGGCATAGACTAATAGGATCAAATAATAAATTAGATTTTTCTTTAATTAGATCACTTAAATAAATAACTTTAAAACGCTTTAAAGTGTGAGGATGGGTAGAAACCTTAAGGACCGACCATAGGCTAAGGACTTTTAAATAACGAACTACTACTCTCAAAATAAAATACACTAACTATCGTATGCTTGCTACTTGCTGATGTGACTAACTAACACTAACAACTATCCTCGGATATAAAATCTAAGTAATAAATTTAATACTCGAAGATCGAAGCCATTAATCAAATACATGACGACAAGATTTCAAGTGCAACAAATGGACACATCAAGACCTTACTACTGATGAGACGTTCAAGATCTCGAAGATTTCTATTGCAGAAAGGATTTCAATAACTTCATCTAATTATCCTCTTTAACTAAAATTTCTATTTCGTTCTCTTTTAAAAATTTCAACCTCTTAAACCTCTTCCTTCTAACTTCTAACTTTCTAAGTCTATAATTTCCTTACAATCGACTTTTTAAAAAATTGATTTTTCATTCCTATTCCTTAATCTCGCAACATGACTTCACTTTTGCTTTTTAATATTGCAAGTTCCTTTTAATTCATTCTCAAAAAAAAAAAAAAACCTCGAAACCTTATTATCTTTTCAAACTATTAAACTTACTATGTTTCCCAAAATTTATTAATCTCGTAAATTTATAACTCCTGATTACCTTCTATAAATGACAATCATGTTTTCCCTTTAAGATATCTTTTAAAACTTATTCAATTAATTCTAAAATTTTATTTCGTGATTTTAAATACCTTTGAAATTATTTGGTTTTAAATCGTATATTCTTTACCTTATATACTATCAAAGTTGATCATTTTCAAAATTTTTGAACTTATCAATACCTATTCCAAATTCTCAACCTTTAAAATTAATTTTTATCTTTTCTACTTAAACTTGGTTAATATGTCTAAAATTTTCTTAAGGGGGTAGGACAAAATAAGATGATTTAAAATCATTGATTCAAATTATTTAAAATCTTTATTTCAGCTAACTTTAAACTATATATTTAATTTCAAATAAAAATTTAAAATTTGTTTTATTTTAAAACCCTTATAATTTTAATTTAAATTAATTCTGTACAAAACTTCTAGGCCCTACCTTTTTGAAAATCCTTTTGAAATCGATTTCAGAAATGACAACCTAGCAATATTTCTATATTACTTCAAATATTCCATTTGTAAATGTAAAATAATTATATCCTACAATCTTTCCACTCTGCCTAACACCTTTATAATAATTCAGAAATTCAAACTTTTGAAAAGTCATATACCACTACCAAAATAAAATGTCATTATCGAAACTTGTTAAATCTTGATATTCTCTCTAACTGCATTGCTCAACTGCAAGTAGTTATCCACTCTATTCAAGTTTCGGGACGAAACTTTTCTTAAGGGGGTAGGTTTGTAACACCCCGTGTTATTTTAACACAATTTGATAAAAGAATTTAATTCCTTAAATTAAATTCATCCTTTTTCCTTATAATAAAAATGCGACTGAATTTTTTCGCCAAATAATAATAAATTTTCCTAAGTACAACTTTAAAAATTTTGAAAAATAAAATTTGTCCTATTATCTTCAGAATTGAAAAAGAAACACATTTCAAAATTTTATAAAAATGAACACTTATACTTTTCCCGTCTCTGAAATTCGGGTCAACAATTTCAAACACGCAAATCAAAAATCAAATATCTTATCCTCTTCCATTTTGGAAAAGCAAACTTCACATCTAACTTTTAATAAAAATATAATCATTTTGGTTAATTTTTAATAAATCATATTAAATTAAAATCTAATTACTATTTCATTTTCATTAAACTAGCTTTTTCTAAATTGTCGATATTTGAAGTCATACTTAATTTAAACTGATAAATTTTTTTGACGTTTGATTAAAATTCTTTAAATCTATAACATTCCACCAAAAAAAAATAATATTTCGACCTAGTAAAGTTTTATTCAAAATTTCAAGGATTAAGATCCGATTTTTATTTTTAGTACCTTTTGAAAATTAGTCTTATTTTTATTTTCGATTTCATTCCAAAACATTATTTTAGGATCGTATCTTTTATTTCGAGACTATTCGCGTCTTGTATGAATCGAAAATTTCAAAACGAAAATCGAGCAGATTATTTTTACAATAGCCGACTTACTTGGACTTTTGACCAAGTTATCTTCTTCCATTTTTCTTACACAAGTCTTACACATTATATTTATCATCATCACTTTTATTTTCTTTTTATTTAAATTTAAAGTTTATAACCTTTAATAAAAATGAGTACAAAATACAAAACTACTACTTTAATACTACAATTTTCATTTCCGTCACTTTTAAATATTTTCTAAAGTAGTAAATAAAATATTTTAGTCTTAAATTTGTAAAATGAATACTTTTCAGAAAATCGTCAAAACAGCACTTTTTAACTTTTATCGCTTTTGACGCCCGACTTTTTAAACCCGATATATTTCGTAAAAACTTTTTAAAAAATATCAAGGGGACATATTCTTTTCCAAATAGTGTCAAAGACTTTTTAAACCAATTAGAAATTAGATGTTCCCTAATTTCATTATAATTAAACATTATTTATTAAATAAAACCAACTTTATTCTAAATTCATTTAACCTATTTTTACTCTAACTTTCCTCATAATTTCTAAGAGCCAAAATCACTTTGTACTTCCTCCAAAATGTCGTGTACATTGCCCCTTTTTTCTCTCCTTTGTTTTCTTTCTTTTTATTCCTAAAACCTTTAAATAAAAACCTTAATAATATTTCTAATAAATCCTAAGTATTCCTAGTTAATTAGTGGGTATTTGGAGCTAACTTTCAAACCGGGTTTTCAAGATTAACATGGGTTTTGGGTGAAGACCAATCCGATCTAAAATTTATTTTAGATCCCGACGATTAACATTCAAAATAAGGTGACTAGTTTTGTCTTATTTTGGCCTCTTAGTAAATTAATTTGTTTTGTTATTATAATTTTATGAGTATGATTTTTATGTTAAATATGTTAAACATCATTTATTTTTACTTGTATGTTATGTGTTGTATAATAATGATAATAAATAAATAATGCTTAAAATAGATAAGTTGTAGTATATTGAAATCATGTTTAGCTTAATTATTTTTGAGTACTTTAAATTATTGTTCATGTTGTTTTTAAGCTTATATGAGTTTTAGTTATGTTGAAATTAAATATAAAAATTATGTGAAATATTACCAATAAGTTTAAAGTGATTAAAAATCGAAAATACAATTTATACATACACATGCATGCTCACGGTTTTAGCCCTATTTTTAATTAAATTTTCACTTTTAATTTTTGTAAATAATATGTAGTGTTAAGTTAGTTAAAATAGATGTTGTCATGTGAAAAAAAATTAAATTAGGAAAATAAATTATATGTTAGTAAAATTGGAAATTGTGTTCTTGAGTTTATACTTGGTGTTCTTGATGTTCATATGTATCTTCATGTGTGTTCTTCATTTTAGCTCATGTTGATTCTTATTTTTTTTATGTTTGTTATATTTATTGTTTTATTTAACTAACAAGTAAATATATTAATAACTATATAAATTAAACTAGCTAAATCATTAAGATTAAAAAGTTAGAAAAATAAAGTGTTGAAAAACACTATTCATAAATGTAAATGAAATTTTTAGTAAATTTCATTTTAGTTTAAATCATTTTAGTATAATTAGAATAATTAAATTATAAAGACTTTAAGCTAAAAACCGATAAAATCAAAAAAATGAAAATTTGACCACCACCTTGTATTGCTCACGGCATCTTCTTCATTTTTAGGTTAAATTTTGCTTTTATCACTTTTTAGTTTAATTGTTAAAATAATTTAATTAGTAGTTAATAAATTGAATTAAGAAATTAAAAGAAATAAATCAATTTTGACATGTATATTGTTTTACACGACATTTTCATTTTTGTTGACTAAATTTGACCAAAATGAAATTATCACTAAGTCACTAAAGTTAAATAGTAATTAGAATTGAATTTTTGTATAAATTGTTTTAGTTATAAATGAAATACGATAAACCGATAAAAATGAGTAACCGTATAAAAATGAATTAAATCGTGTGCTACTACCTTTGCTATTGGATTGTTGAACTTGGACATACGGACTATAAATGAATCATCCACGATACTATCACTAACTTAAATAAATAGACGACTAAATTTAACCGAAGTCTTACATTTTAAAATATTTTCACAAATCGCTAAGTACAAAACGAACTTAACGCTTTTAAAACTAGACTGTTAAAATATTTACAAAAATCACTAGGTACAAAACAAACCTAACGACTTTGAAACTAGAAATTTGTACTTAGAAAATAAAAACAAGTTTAGTATTATACTAAAATACCTTAAGTATAAAAATACGTATAAATATAAAAATACGTACAAGTATAAGAATACGTATAAGTATAAAAATACAATTAGAATACTGAAGTATAAAAATACGAATACGTATAAAAATACGCCTAAGATACGATTGAATAGTGAAGAGTGAATAGTGAATAGTGAATAGTGTAAAGTCAATAGTGAAATACTGAAAATAATTGAAAATTTTACTAAGTATAGAAAATTTAACATGAAGAAGTAAATGACCTAAGGTGATTGACAAACACATAAATAAAATTGTGCATACTAATAAACGCTTTCAATTTAGAAACTTGAAAGCGTTAATAATTAACAACACTTCAAATAATAAACGAACGTGTTATGTGATCATATGAAACCTACAAATACTTAAACGTTTGTCGCTGAGACTAGGAGAGTCTAGTAATATGTGATATGTAAATATCAAATAAATAATAAATCATGAGTATGTTTAAATAAAAGGTCAAGCTTGGGCCACAGATAAGGGAACGTCAATCGTGAGTGAAGTGGGGTTAAGATAGTCTTGTCGCGATCGCCATTCTTGGGACAAGATAATGAATATGCCAACTCTTGATGGGTCAGGCTTTAGGAAATAGTCGTTTTATCCTGAGTTAAGGTGCTCTATGATTAGCATAGCCCATTCTTAAATTGGATACTAGTGTACATGTACTAGACTAGGTTTTATTCCCTATTTCGCTAAAGTTACCAGGGTATCCGTGTCGATTTGGGCGATTATAGCGGTGATCTCCTTGCCGTGTTTAGTTCTTAGTGGGCGCGACACTAGCATTCGTTCTTGCCACATGTAAAGATCACTTGACGAGATTGTATCGAAGTTGAATCATTTCGAACACTAGAGGATGAGATGCAAGTATTATAGTATTCGGCGTGGTTTACGAGTCGAGTAAGCCTCTGCACTATGGAAGTGAGATGCAATCGATCAGTACAAGGGCCTACTCGGTGGTGAGGCTCGTAGCGGTATGTGTTGTGTGTTGTTTGATTAAATGAGAACGAGTGTGTACCATCTTCGAAAATTAAAGACCACAAGTTTAAAGTGAATCAGTGCATGATAAGAATAATACGATACGTATGTATGTATGCGATCTGATATCGCTTTGTAATCTTGCTGATATGTTGTAATACTGTGGCTATGATATTATATGTTATTTGCTTTCATAACTGAATATCATGCTTATATGATTTATCGCTTTAACCGCATGCTTATTATGACATATATGTCTTTACATGCTAATTGTATTAAGCATGTTTATGTTTTATCATAATGTTATGTTTATAAAGCGATAATATTAAACCAAAATAATTGAAATCGAGGGTAAGTATGAGCATAGCTAGTCCTTTGTCGCTCAGCGGGCATCCCCCCATCAGTTTATTGTGCAGGACGATCGTGGACCGAGAGCTGGATTTTGGACGGGGCCACGAGACGTGTTTATGCTTTACTTCTAGTTGATTTTGAGAGATTTGTAATATATAACACTTTACTCTTCTAAATTCCGTACTTAGAGTTGTTTTATTCAACTCTTGAACGATGTTTGTAATATTTGGGTTTTATGTAAATTTAATGACGCTGGTTTAAGACTTAATTAATTTCCGCCTTAGTAATTAAAGTCGACTAAAAACCAGGTTGTTACAACCCCGGAACGACAAAAGTCCCAACCCTATGGCGGAACGACAAAAGCTCCTCAAACAGTCTAAATTTGGCCAAACCCACCGCAACAAAAACGGTGTCACCGCGACAAAAACGGTGTCGACATATAATCAAACCATAGTCCCTATCCGTGACAAAAGCAGATGGGAACCCCTAAGGGCGGCATCCGTCCTACAATGGACGTTGTATCTCCTCACGCACGTGCCCAACAGTGTAACACCCGTGTTTTTATTAATACTAATTAGTTATTTAAACAAAATTCTTAAATTAAAATTTATATAATTTAACTTTTATTCAATTACTTTAAAAAACGCGGCTGAAAAATTTCGTTTAAATAAACTTTCTCAAGATATTTCTAATTAAACTTTCTTGATTTTTATATCTACTTGTACTATATTTTTTTTTTATTTCTAAAATACCTGTCGAACTAAAACTTTATTTTTGTTACCACTATTAGATTTTTATAAAATTGGATTATATTTTAAAAATCATAACTTTCAAAAAAGTTAGTCATTATAGAAATAATCTTTCAAATAAACAAGCCGTTTGAAAATATGTGAGACCGTAATACAATTTGTAACTGACAACTTTTATACATTTATATTTTCGAACTATAAATTTTATAATATGAATAATAGAATTAAAATTTTAAACAAATAATTTAAAGTATAGTAAATTTAATAAAATATAAAAGTTTATAAATAAGAGGAAAGAAAACGGAACAAACAAATGAAACAGACCCAAATACTCCCTCATTCATGTCGGTACACTACTACATCCACTTGAGTTTTAGATATTTTGATTTTCAGCTTCTAATACACACTTCCTTTCCTTCTTATACCTCCCTTTCATTTTCTGATCATAACAATTCAACTCCTTTGTCTCATCTTCTTCTTCCTCACATAAAACTTGGTCTTTATTTTATTCTTATATAAAACAACAAAGAAAGCAGCAACATCAACAAACAACCCAACAACGACTCAATCAACAACAACAAAAATACAATCAACAACAACCAACAACACAGAACTTCAACAACAACAATCGAGCACCGATATCGTCACCGAAGCATCACCATCACCGACCTCACCATTGGAGCTGCCATTAATGGCAAACTCGAGCTCAGTCACCGTCACCGAAGCACCATTTTATGTCGCCTTTCTCATCCCCTGCTTCCCCTTCTTTTACCTTCATCTCGGCCTACCCAGCCAGGCCGTCACCACCGGAGGACGACACCACCACCTGAAACCATCGCCGCCGCCGGACCCACCACCGTGGGCCTCCCTCTCTCTCCCCTGCTCTTTTCCTTCCTCTTTCTCCCCTGTTTTTCCTTTGTCTTTTTCCTCTCGCCGGGCACCGTCGTCGCCCCTGCTCAGGCCACCGCCACCTGACCACCGTGGTCCCTGCTTCTCCTCTGCTCTCTTTCTCTCTCGGCTCTAACCGGAGCCACCCTGAGCACCACCGTGCTCTGCCGCCTCCTCTCTTTCTCCTCTGTTTTATTTTCGTTGCCGGAGAACGACGACCTCGCTGGAGCAACTACGACCACCACCATCGCCGGAGTCCTGACCTTCGATAACCATGACCTGCACCGCCCTTATTAGCCTCCATTTGGTGAGTCCCCTTTTTAATTCGACTTTCGATTTCAATTCGTTTTCCATTTCGATTTTATTTCATCGATTAAGTAATTATCGACTTAATATTCACATCTCGCTTTAGGTCCATCGCCACCTACGAGCTATCTCCGTCTCCCTCGCCGCCTCCTGCCGGGCTGCCCCCGCGGTTGTTTGACCACCATGGGTCAACCGTGACAGTTATCACGGGTGAGACTCCTTAGTTTCAATCATTTTACATTTACTTAATAACAACATCCTTTTCCAATTTCAGTCCGTATTGAGTTTCGCTAGTAACCTGTTAACGATTGTTATACTCTCTTTTCCTTGTGCTGTTGTTTGAGACGAATACACTGCCGTTCGCGTGTTATCATTCGACTAGATCGCTATTGATTTTGGGTCCATAAGGAAGCGGGTTAGTTATGGGTCTCGGGTCGACAAAATCATGGATCCAGACGAGCTAAGGAAATTCGTACCGAGCTAACCTAAGGTGCCCCCGCACACTAGTTTAATTTACATATTTAGAATATATAATTTTTGTGTTCATGTGTTATATAAATAAATTATGTGATTTTATGAATTTTGATTGTGTGTTAATTTGAATTATTATATGATGTTGAATTAAATTGTGAAATATGATATTTGTATGATTTTATGATAATAGGTTTTAGATGAAAAATGTGTTGTTAAATTATTGTTGATTTTATATGAAATTTTATCATGTTGAAATTACATGTTATGTGTAAATTATTGAAGATATTAAATATAAGCATCACAAGTATAAAAAATAAGACTAAAAATATTATTAACCGGCTTAAGTAAATAAACTAAATAAATATAAAAATATTTATAGTCGTAAAAATAGTTGTAGTCACTTAATGGTTCAAATTAAAATACAACTAAAAATAAAGAGTTAAATAAAAAGAGTATCAAGTTTAAATTAGGATTAAATCGATTTAAAAGTAAAGTTCATTTTTAATATACATAAAAGTTACTCGTATTAAATATCTAATATAAACAGTCGTATAAAAACTCATATATCTAATTTAATATAATAATTACCTTATTTAAAACTCTAAAGTTTAAAATGAACTTAAAATATACTAAATAAGTGTTTGGTTAAAATATCAAAAGGAAATAAAGAACTTGAAATTTAAAATAAACCTAAGTAAGCTATTATTGAATAAAGTTAAAAATTAATATCACTAACAAGATTTTTGAAAATAAAATGAAGTTAGGCGAAGTCGCGTAAAAAGGAATTTAAGAACTAACGTCACAAATATAAATTAGGGTACAAATAAAGTGTCAAGAAATTTGCTAAGTATAAAAATGTAAGGATTAAAAAGATTATCGAATCATATAAATAACTTAGTAAGTATAACATTTTATATGAAAAGATTAACTTAAATCAAAGCTTACAAATTTAAATAGTATCTTTAAAATTGGGAATTTGTCTTAAAGTCGACAACTCACTAAATCAATGTAAGTCGTATAATAAAAATCAAACATATAAAACGTAAGACAATATAAAAAGATACGAATGGTTTCATAAAAATAATGTAGAAAAGATTTCTAAGTTATACGAACTTAAATAAAATTCTACGATCAAATTATACTTTCACTTTAACCGAATAAGTTAAAGTTATAATACAAAGTTGTATTAAGGAATTAAATCACCTAAAATAAATTTAATTAAATGTCACTTAATTATATTTTATCAAGAATATTAAAACGTGTCAAATATCGTTAAATGATATTTATAAATGAAAATGAATATTATAAGATTCGTATAACTAACCAACCTCACTAATTAAATTAGTTAGGTAATGATTATAAATTGAAAATGAAGTTTAGAAAATTTAAAATCAATACCTTACTTAATTTTAAAACGAAACTAAATCACTTAACTTAATTAAATAAAATACTTACACTTGAATAAAATAAATTAGTTACTTAAACCTATTTAAGTTATTCGAAATAAATCTTTTTAAAGCAAACTAAGTAACGAGAATTAATATTTAAAAGTAAAATAATGAATAGTGAAAATATTTAAAGTATATGAACAGACTCAAAATAAATATTTAAGTTTTCTATGTGCTTCCGTTTACCTGAAGAACTGTTAGAATTAAATTTTCATTATACAAGTTCGACGATGATATAATTAGTAAGAATTGTCACCTAAGTTTTGAACGATAAAAGAAATAATGAATTAAGAGTTAAATACTTAGAGTAAACTCTCGTCACATGTTTTGAATAATTGTCGCGCCACCTGATGAATTGACCTATTATTGACTTCACTTTGACCGTCCGCTCTAACTTGGGAACCCTTAGACTCTCTGAGGTTGTTTGGGTTGAATCCGATAATGAGCGAGTTATTCCTCATACTCGATATTCCTTCGACAACTTAGGATTTGAGTTCAAAGGCACGGCCCGACATGAGGTTAAACCCTTCGATTATAACGTTGTATGATTAGTACTCGGGTGTCTGCGATGTTAAACGCTATAGGGTCAGGATTGGTAAGGTAGCCGCATATGGGGACACTTGGCACCCTCAGTATTGCCAGTGGTAATTTAATGACTCTCATAGTCGTTATTTAACGTGATTTTCGCCCTGGGTATCGATTCGTTCACGGGCCCATATGAGGTAATGGAAAATGACCATTCCCATCCGGGGAATTTGTCGTAGTGTAATAGTCGCACCAATAGGGTGGTGTATGCATACAAAAGACAAGGGACTGATCCTCCTTATTACCTGCTTGATATCGTTAGCATTTAAAGTCCGTTGATGTGACCGGCACGCTAATGCGCGGACGCTTATTAGGTCTGCATGTTTCCATCCTTGCTAGTTTGTTGGCTTATGGTCGTGTTTCATCTTAGATTATCCATGTTGTGTTGGATGTTAGGTAGCTGTATCTTATGCTACTTAGTGTTTGATCTGATATACGAGTCTGAGTAACTAGTGCACTTTGATGGCGGATCATATGGGTGATTTACCATGAGAGTACACAAGCCACTCTGTAGTCAAGACTCGCGAGTATATGTTACTATATGAATAATTGAAAAGGGTCGACTACCCCGAAATGAATGAAATGATAATGATTTGCCTGCATGATTATGAATTGTGATAATTTGATGATTAAATTGTTGTGTTATATTAATTGATAAGACCTGATGATTTAATTACCTTGTTGCATGAACTGCTTTATGTTATGCTTTATGAACTGCATTATTGTATGTATATATGTGTTGCTTATTAGGTGCGGGGCTGAAAAAGCTAATTTTGATAACAGTCCCAGGTACCCCGAGACTTGATCGTTGATTTACACAAGGGGATTGGAGGCCTTATTTTATATTTTGAGAGAATGTAATCGATTGAACTCTGTTTTATCTATGACTCTTATTATATATAATGAGTTGTAATACGATGACAGCTGGTTTTGTAATAATTAGACTTAATTAATATTCCGCCTTAGTTTAATTAAAGTCACGAAAAACCAGGTTGTTACAAACAGTGCACGTACGCACACTCAACTCAAGTTCAATCAAAACGAGTCAAACCAATGTCAAAAGCAATCATCTCAACGTCAAACATTATCATAGCATACCATCTCATACTCATACTCATTACAATTCATAACTACACGACTCAAGTTCATTAATTCAGTTATATACGGAGTAATAATCAAGTGATCATCATAAACTCATAATCAACCCTTTTAACTTAACAAGTTAGCAACTTTATTCATTCTTACAACATACCCAACAATACTATATGATCAAACAAGCCTAGACATGCTTCTAGACTCACAAAGTATGAGGCCGACTCACAAGTTCAAGTATAACGACTAGGGCATAACCAAACAACCAAAGCACGCAACTTTATCATCATAAAATCATACAAAACATCTTAGACAACATCTAGGGCCTCATACATGTCTAAATATCACTAGGGCTACACCTAGTTACCTTTTCCAAACAAGCCAAAGAAAAGCACAGTTTTAAACCCTTCTGTCCAGACGCGATAACAGACGATCCAGAGCTCTAAATAAAAAACGGAAAAAATACGCAGTTTAGCCTTTTGAATCGCCTGAATCGGAGTCCGTATGAGGAAATGACATCGTTTTTAAGTTTTGACTACAGTTTCGCTTATTCCACGAGCCAAAAATAACAAAATCAAGAGAAATGAAATACGAATTTAACGAAATGAATTATTTATATAAAAGGGAAAAGTCGGGGTGTTACACCCAACCGGCGCCGTGCCATAAATTTTGGAGCTCGAAAAAACACTTAGAAAAAATTGAAAAAACATCGAGTTTGCCGATCGGCCACGGCCCCGACCCGGCCCCGCAATTTTGCTCCCTTTAAATACTCCGCCGGACCCAAAAATCACTCACAATCTAAATTTCACTTTCACTCTCTAACCTCTCTCTACCAACCCACGACCCAAATCCCCTCTAAAAAATCAAACCCCAACTTCATCTTCCCCAACACCCCACTTCAAGTTACTAGCTCATTTCAATGGCGGATCGTGGACAACAACGCAAGCGTGGTCGAGTCACCCGTCACCAAGCATCTCTTCCCGATGTCGGGCCGGACATCGACTTTCCCGAGGAAATTTTCGCATCCGAACAACAAAAGACGAATTTTCAATCTTTTAAGCATCGTCCCCTCCTCCCTACCCGGTTTATTTGCCGGAATACCTTGCGTGCCCTAGGTATAGACGGTGTTACCGAGAAGCTATTTAAGGGTGTTGGCATGGATAAAATGTTCGGTATGATGCACTTGACTTATTCTCGTCTCACTTGGGAATTTTTGAGTTCGCTTAAGGTTGAACGGGGGCGTTCGGCGGATAGTATTGTGCTAACTTTCCGCCTCATGAACAATGATTGTACTTTGCCGGTCAAACAGCTTGGTACCATTTTTGGTTTTACGCACCACAAGGAGTATACTGCTCCAGATACGTTTAATGTAGGTGAGCTGTGGAGAGCGATCTCGGGGCAACGACCAGAGCCCTCAAAACACATGAGTGCCCCTTACATTCATCAGCCTTCTATTCGCATTTGGCAGCGATTCATGGGGTGGACGATCTTTGGTCGTAACGAGCCTCATAATGTTCGGACCGAGGAGCTTGCTATCCTTGGTCAGTACTTGCGTACAGAACCAAAGCGGTATCACATTGATCTCGCCTACCATCTTGCCCTCCATTTGAGGAAGCTTTCCTCGAGCCCGACTTCAGCTGTCGGCATACATGTGGGTGGTCTTATCACCCGAATTGCAATCAAACTTGTTGGTTTCACCGAGGACGCGCAGAAGGCGGTGCAGGGCGGTGTTCTTTTAGATATCTCTTACTTGACTGCGCCATTAAATTGGCTTCGCCCTGCTTCTGATGGTAGACGTATTTGGTTGATCGGCGGTAAGGAGAGCGTTCGCCTTCCTGCACCTACACTTACTGAGCTTCGTGCAGACCAGGCTACTTATCTGCTTCCTATTGAGGCCGCTTCTACACCTTCTGTTCCTGTCCAGACTTATGGGCGACGCACCACGCCGGGTGCATCTTCTTCTTCTTATGCTGCTGTTGAGGAGCCGGTTCCACCACATGCTGCTGCTGGTGGTTCGCAGTATTTTGACCTACACCCTGACATTGTATCGATGATGGGTCGTATGGATTTGGGGCTGACTGGGCTCCGTTCTGATTTTGATGGCTTTCGTCATCAATACGGCGATGATTTGCGCGCGACGCACGCGCGTATTGACAGGGTGTATACCGATATGGCGTTGAGTCAGTTTCCCGCATATGATGCCTATGCGAGGCAGGGCTCCGTCCCACCAGAGGGACCTCACCCGTCCTACTACACTTGGCCCGACGGCGGGTATACAGACCCGAGCGTCCATGGAGGGCTTAACCTTCAGCCCGATTATTACTCTACCCCTTATACTTGGCCAGATGGTGGGTATGGATATGGAGCTCCGCAGCAGCCCTATACTGGTTTTGGTGACGCGGGCGCGTCCGGATCGGGTGCTGCAGCCTCTAGGATGCCGATTGACGTTGACGATGAGGAGGATGATGAGGATCTTGAGGCGGCCATCGATGAGTACGAGGACGACTCTTCTTAGTAGCATGCTGGCCACTAACCCCTGAGCATCTGCTGGCTTGGGGGATTTCCTTTGTACAGTACGTTTTCTATTCTCTGTTTTATTTTCGTTCCTTCCCCATTTATTTTTAGGTCCTTCAGTTGTGTTTTTATGGATGTTGGTTGTTGTTTGCTGCTGATCACACTGAGGACATTGTGATATTTAGGCTTGGGGGAGGAATTAGGTTTCTTTATTTTCATTTTTGTATTTGTGTGTTAGTTTGTTAGTTTTACTGCTTCCTTTTTCAAAAAAAAAAAATGTCAAAAAATCACAAAAATAGAGTCAGTTTAGATGTAGAAACGTGCAAAGAGACGATGATTTCATTTGCTTAATGCTTGTCCTTTTTCTATGCACTTGACGTGATTGAGTATGCGCTTTTCATGCGGTCTTGGGTCGGTCTTACGAGTCAGTTGTTTGGTAAGTTGTTGTTGAACCTAGACTTGACCGTGTTTTAGTGAAACTACATATATATAGTGAGGATTAGAGCCTCCAAGGCCAGTGACATCTATGACTGGTCTCCTTGTTTGTTAGGGTGTTTGTAGTTTCTCCTCGTGCAGGGCGTAATATTAACATGCATAAATGTGAATTCGATCTGCTTAATACTGAGTCGTGTCGGGTTGGTGGCTAGCGGCATTACATGAGGAAAGGCGGCATTTTACTTGTTTTTATGAGCTCCACATTAGCCAAATGGCCTATTTTTCTTACCCTTTAGATTATAGGTTACCACTTTTTGCACCCCGTCCTAGCCTTAAAACTTGTTTGTACCACATTTTGATTACCCGCTTACCTTTTTCGGTTTACCTACCCTTTTCGGGACAGTTGCATATTGATTTTGGTTTGTTGGTTATTGCTTGAGGCGTTGAGTTGAGGTCGCAGAAAAGAGTTGCAACTTGGAAGGATCTATTGTCTTCTGTCGTCAACCGTTACCCCTTTTAATTTTGTTGCATTTTATTTCAAAAAAAAAAAAAAAAAAAAAAAAAGAGAAAAATCGAAAAAAAAAACACGAAAAAACGAAAAAAAAAAAAAAAAAAAAAGAGAAAAAGAAAAACACAAAAATATGTTGTTTCATTTGGGGTTTTGTACATAATGCGGTTGTATGACGTGATTATTCGACTACTCTTACGGAGGTTGTTATTTGAGCTTGAGTTCAGTTTTTGCCTCTTAGTCGATTGAGTTGGGTTGATTGTTGTGGCGAGTTGGTTTAGTGGTTATATGCAACTACCGATCTTAGCTCCTCTTATCCTAAACGCGCTTGGCGCAACCACCTTTCACCCTTTACCCTAGCCTTCCCGCGTAAGTCCTTGGCATGTATTCTGGTCATTTGTTTGGTTGGACACGTACTTTGGTTGTAGAGATCGTTTTCACATTAGATTGCAGGATGTTTCACGAGTCGAGTAGGTGAGTGTGTTATCTTGCATCTTTACAGAATATTCACATATACTCACCCTGTTCTCTTATGAGTGTAGAGTGAAACCCGTGAGGATACTAATTCAACGGTCTTGCAAGGTCGACGGTTCAACGTATTAGCTTCCTGCAGCTTGATTAGTTTGTATCGTGCTTACTTCCGCAGTTGGGAATTTATTCCTAACACATTTGATTGCTCATGATCGTTAGGTTGTATATGTTTTAGTGACTATCGCATGTCTAGCTCTGAGTCGCTGTTTCTCGTCTTTTGTATTTGGTTGTATGGTTTCTTTAGTTGTTAGTTGAGTTGCTTGCTCGAGGACGAGCAAGAGTCTGGCTTGGGGGAGTTTGATAGTTGTTATTTTTATATGTTTTTACCCCCGTCCCGAGCTGCTTTTTATTGGCAAAATGCGTCCTACGGGGCCATTTTGTTCTCACATTACGTCCTAGAGGCGCTTTTGTTGTATTTCCGTGTTCTGCAGGATTTTATTCATTTCCTAGGCATTTGAGCTGAAATGTGGATAGACGGGAATCCAAAAGACGACGTGAAGTTGAGCTCGGGACCGAAAGCCGAGAATTAGATCATTGGGGCCGAAATGTAGAAAGATTTAGCAAAGGGCCCAAATTGGTGGAAGTCTTAAGCCCAAAACGTTGGGCTAAAGTCATCAGAACACCAGAGCCGGTCATACTGACCGGCGGCCGGTCGACCGGCCGTGGTGCATTTTCGTACGGAGCTGCTGATTTCGTGTTATATTACTTGGAAACTTTTATAAAACGGATTATCTTGATCTTATGTTTTAATTAGCCCTAAACTACGAATTACTCTCTTAGTTCTCTCTCCTGCTTTTATTTTACTGCTTTCACCTTCAACATTGGAATTCAAGTAGATTTCGTCATTGAACTTTGTAACCGTCGGTACTTCTCGATTTCAATTCAAGCATTCAGTTTGGTAATTATGTCTTTACTTTACTCTTTATTTAATTTATGTTTTGCCCTAGTCATGAGTAGCTAATCCCCCAACTAGGGTTGAGGGGGAATTATGCCTTTAATCCGGTATTTTGGTTAAATTGTTGCGATTGATTAGTTTGTGCTTGTGCGATTTCTTCCTGCGCGATTGATTGACAATTGAATTTAGGGACGCCTTGATTTAATTGATCTTAGGGTTATATTGGTTTAAGATCGAAAGCCTAATCAGTATTAGACCACAACGCGTAATTGATAAGTTGATTTAGTAAGTCGCGAGAGCCCGCTAAATTGAACTTAAGGTAACATTGATTCGAGAGAGCGTGTTTCATCCTAATCGCCTTGCATATTCTGATTGATTGCTATTTTGGTGAAAGTTTATTATCCGGATTATTGTCATAAGGAACCCGAAACCCTGGTCTTTTACCTATCGTTCTATCCCATTTTCATTCTCGCTATTAGTTTTATAGACTTTACAAAACCCCAAATTTCATACCTTAGGAATAGCTTAGACTTAGTAGACTTGCGAGTAGACGTTTCCCTGTGGATTCGATCCCTTCTTACCACTAGCTATCGTTAGTAGTCCGTAGGGTTATTTTGATACCGGTGATATGACTTAGCCGTGTCAAGTTGTTTAAAGATGTTCTTACCTAATAAATACCAAGATAAATTATAAGATTGAAAATGATTTTATGTCTAAAGAGTACAAACAAGAGCAATGATTACTAGTCTAACCGGTAGATGTTCATCGACCACAAAACTACACCAATCATACTGATTAATAAGGGATACATTTTCAGCAGCGGCTAGAAGCCTTAAATCGACACTACCATTTTTTGTCGGGCACAGAAATGCAGAGAAGCAATAGACTACAAAAAGCCTTACAAATCGGTCACCGCCTTCGACGTCACCTTCAATAGCAGCAGCTAGCTTAGCAACAGGGATTGGAGCACCGGGCTGTCTAATACCAAATTCACGCCGCCAACGATCCTTCAACAGCCTAACTTCAGCCTCGTTCTCGTCCTTCTTAGGACCAGTAGCTGACAACTTGAGCTCATTGGGTCCCAAGGGAAGTAAAAAACAGTCATGTATGTCATGCCTCGAAATCATGAACTCCTTAGTTTCAGAAGCCCGGAAAATATAACTACGGTCATTGAATTTCTCGACAAAATGATAAACATTATCTAGGTCAAAATTAGAGACCGTCAACTCAAACAAACCATCAAACCCAATTCTCCTTACAACGTCCCTCTGAATTTGATTGAAACCTTCAATCAAGCAGATAAGCTTCCTCGATCGACACTTGACGATAAATTTCTTACCGACTGAAGGTTCAACATCGACAGTTTCGCCATCAACATTTGCCATTCTACAAAGACAAAACAAATGAAACTTTCACTTACAACAAATAAAACTTCAAAATCAAAAAACATAGAAAAATAATATTGACATTGTACGGAGGAAAAAAAAATTAAACTTTCAGTCACAGCAAATTAAATCAAATAAAAACTCTAAATACAAAACCACATAAATTAAACTTTCAGTCACAACAAATTAAATCACGAGATCTTACCGACAACAGTTTCAACTTCAACAGATTCCTCTTCAATGTTAGACATCCTACAGACCAAAAAAATTAAAAAATGAATCCGCATAAATACAACTAAAAAAGACCAAACAAAATTAAACAAATTCAAGATTCTCGACTGTAAGTTATCACCCTCAACAATAGACATGCATTTTAGACAAGATTTTCGTGAAAATTATACAGTATATACCAACTAAAAATAAATAAATTACACAACAATTACAAAAATTGACTAAAACAGAATAAACATAATATAAAAAAGTACTTAAGTTAAAATTATGAAAAAAAAACAAAAAAAAAATTAATAAATAAATAAAATGCAAAAATCATACCTTAATTAATTTGGGATGAAGTTGGACAAAAAACGGTTAAATTTTGGATGAAGTTCTAAACTTGAATTTGGGACGCAGGTCCAAAAAGATGAAGGATTGAATTTGAGATGAAGTAATGACGATGAAGGATTGAATTTGGGAGAGAACGTTTGGGGGAATGAAATGAAATTAATTGGGGCAGAGAAAAGGGTTTAATTGAAAAATGAGGGAGAATAGGGGGGATAATCGACGAAATGTTGGGAAATCACATTAATAATAATATTTTTTTATTTTTTTTTTAATTTTGAAATAAATGCATTGAATTTATTAGATTAAATGTGGGACGTTGATTGAATTTGATCCAAGGGTTGAGAATGAAACTTACGGACTTAGCATTTTAGGGTGAACTTAATTGATCCCCTTTATATATATATTTGAAGTCCACTAAATAGGGAAAGTACTGAAAGTACTGAAAGTACTGAGTTTGAAATACCAAAAATTCGAAATACCAAAAATTCGAAATAGGGAAAGTACTGAAAGTACTGAGTTTGAAATACCAAAAATTCGAAATACCAACGGAAATATTTGAAATACTAACATGAAAGTTTGAAATATCAAGTATTTGAAATACCAAGGGGTTGTCAGTAGGTCAGGCCCAGTAGTCTGGGCCGTGGACAACCCCCTTGGTATTTCAAATACTTGATATTTCAAACTTTCATGTTAGTATTTCAAATATTTCCGTTGGTATTTCGAATTTTTGGTATTTCAAACTCAGTACTTTCAGTACTTCCAAAATTTATAGTACTTTGTTGAATCTATTTCTATATATATATATATATATATATATATATATATATATATATATATATATATATATATATATATATATATTATATATATAGAGTAAGTTATATGAAGTCCACTAAATAGGAAAATCTTGAAAGTCTTGAGTTAGAAATACCAAAAATTGAAATACCAGCGGAAATATTTGAAATACTAACATGAAAGTTTGAAATATCAAAAATGGTATTTGAAATAATAGGGGTTGTCACTGGCCTGGACCTACTGACAACCTCTTTGGTATTTCAAATACTTGATATTTCAAACTTTCATGTTAGTATTTCAAATATTTCCGTTGGTATTTCGAATTTTTGGTATTTCAAACTCAGTACTTTCAGTACTTCCAAAATTTATAGTACTTTCTTGAATCTATTTCTATATATATATATATATATATATATATATATATATATAGAGTAAGGTTCTTTCAAGTCAGAGGTATATGGGAGAGTCATTAAGTCGTAATTCTAGCCCTTGGATTCAATTTAATCAATGGCCAAGATCTACTCAACATTAATTACAATTCAGAAAAGAAAAAAAAAAGGAAAAATAAAACCTAAAAAAAATAAAAAAAAAATTAAAAGGATCACATCCTCCCACGCTATTCCCCTTTCCCCAAATATAATTTTTATTTTCAGTTTTTAAAATTCACCCTTCAATTCACTCTCTGCCATTTCATCTCCCTCCATTGTCTTCTTCCATTTTCTCATCTTTTTTCATTTTCTCATTTTTTTGGTGTTAAGTTCTTATCCATATTTGCTTAAGTTTACTCCGCCTTCGTTGTGATTTCAGGTAACTAATTTAATTCGTCTTTGTGTTCATCCTCGTTTTTCCTTTTGTCTCTTCAATAGCTGTAATTTTTCTCAGATATTCTTCTATTTCAATTATTCATCTTCTCCATTGTATTTTCTGATTTTTTTTGTATTATTCATCCATATCAGATTTCTCTATCTTTACCTCTTCCTTGATTTGATTTTCTTCTACCAATGTTCAGTGAAAGACTCCATTTTTATTGGTAAGTTGATTTTTTTTATTTAAGTTATTTTAAAATTATAGATTTAAGTGTATTAATTTTCGTTTTATGTTAGACTTTATACACGAAGATATTACCAACCAATACTTAAAATTTTGAATTTTTAATAGTTCAGAAAAATATTACCATTGCAATGAGCTCGAAAAAATAATAAATTTAGGCTTTTGTTTCGCCTAAATCGGAGTTCAAACGAAGATTTTACGGAGTCTTTTATAAACATTTTCGTGTAATTTGTGGATAGTTAAAATCAATTTGTAGAACATTGAAATTCGTTTTTTTTCTGTTGAAATCTTCTATTTTATTGATATTATATGTGGCCAGTTAAAAGATTCAGATTTCAGTTTTTATTAAGTTTGAAATTTGATTTTTTATTATCTAGCATTCCCGTCAATACAAGGTGTTACGTGTATTTGTTATTCAGATTTTGTCGATTTTGTCTTGTCTTTTGTTCATTTATGTTGTCTTCTCTATATATTGTTTTTTTTTTTTTTTTTTTTTTCACTTCTTTGCTGTTTATTTTATTTATCACACACTTTGTTTTTGTATTCACAGATGTATTCGAGTAATGTCGATGTCGATGATGTTGAGAAACCCGAAGATTCTGGGTATATTGTCATATGTCGGACTCGAAAGGTTGTTAATTTGATCGGGGGTTTTAATCAATATCAATCAAACAATGGTGTCCCTTATTGAGGATTACGACGAATATTGTTAAAGGGAACCTTAACTCGAAAAGTATAAACGTTATTTCGTTGGCCAATTTGTAGCGACGCTTCTACTTTGTTAATTTAATACTTACATTTGTATTTCTATATCAAGACTCTTGTGCTAATTTTGTCGGATTCCTATTGTGTTGATTAATGATTATCTATTGACTCGAAAGTCGAAAAACATCAACGTTTTCGTTGGTCAATTTGTAGTGGCGCTTCTACTTTGTTAATTTAACATTTACATTTGTATTTCTATATGAAGACTCTTGTGCTAATTGTTTTGGACTCTTCTGATCAATGATTATAATTATCTATTACGAAACATATCATAAACAAAAAGAAGATTATAACGGACAAAAAACGAATTCCAATGTTAAAAAAATTGATTTTAACAACCCACATATAACACAAATAAAAAAAGATTTTAGCCGAGAAAAAATGATTTTTAATGAACCAAAAGAGATTTCAAGGACGAAAAAAAAAACTGTAACAACTTACTACCCACATGAGTTTGATATTTTATTGGGTTATTGTTAAGCTCAAATCGATAACATTAAAATTTAAATTTTTAAGTATTTTATATGAGATTTCAAGGAATAAAAAATATCATTAATAATGTTGTATCAAACCGTTAACAAGGTTATATCAAATCTCAAGAATTTTGAAACTTTGAGTTACTTATTTGAGATTTCAAGGGAAAAAAAATATCATTAACAATGTTATATGTCAAACTCGTACAAGTACAACTACAAATGATTTATATAAACATATTAAATTCACAAAATGCTTAAATAATATTCCACAAGAACTACACTTCACCGCCTCTGTCACCATAGCCGTTAGTTGACTCAATTGATATCGAAGCGCTTTCTACATATGGGATTGAGCAATTTCTTTTGTCATGTTGTGCCATTTGTTTACAATTATTCTACAACTTTTTTTGGCTTACTTGAAAGTGCAATAGTTACGGTCTAACTTGATAACATGTTTTTCTCACTTTACAATCAAGCAACTTTTCCGCTTTGAAGAAAAGCAATCGTTTCATATGTTTATGTCGACGCCTTCATCATCTCCACTTGCCTTTCATCCACATTTTATAGTTGCCTTACATCCGCACTTTACAGCTGCATTTTAACAACCCACAAGTATCATAAATAAAAAAGAAGATTCTAACAGAGAAAAAACGAATTTCAATGTTCTAAAAATTGTTTTTAACAACCCACAAATATCATAATTTAAAAAGAAGATTGTAAAAGAGAAAAAACGAATTTCAATGTTGTAATAATTGATTTTAACAAGCCACAAATATCATAAGTAAAAAGGTAGATTCTAACGGAGAACAAACGAATTTCAATGTTCTAATAAGTGATTTAAACTACCCACAAATATCATAAATAAAAAAAAAAAATTCTAACGGAGAAAAAACGAATTTCAATGTTCTAATAATTGATTTTAACTAGCGACAAATATCATAAGTAAAAAAGAAGATTCTAACGGAGAAAAAACGAATTCTAATGTTCTAATAATTAATTTTAACTATCCGAAAATATCATAAATAAAAAAGACAATTCTGCCAAATTTTGACCTTCAATGGAACCTCAATAAAAAATAAATAAATAAACATTAATCAATATGAACAACGATAAAAACATCATTGTTGCCTAAAAACATACCACAAATCTGAAACTTTCATGAAATGTATCCACCGTCGTCTACTTCTCGTTTTGAATTTTACCACCATCTATTTTTCCACCACCACAAATCTGAAAATTAAAAAAGTAAAGATTTAGATTTTAAATTAATATAAAAACATATTAAAAATAATACCGATGAATGTTGACAATAGTTGTTGACGATTCTGTCGAATGGTTGACGAAAATGGCGGCGAAGAGTGACAACGACGATGGCGAGAAAGGTTGATCACAATCTTTTTTTTTAATGAAATTTTTGATTGACAAAGAAAAGAGAGAAGAGAACCTGGAGATTAATTTGAAGATCAAAAATTTGTGAGGCTAAAACAATGATTCTGAGTAGAAAAATTCTGAAAAATAATGGGAAAAAAGATGAAGAGCAGTAGAATACAAAATTGAAGAGGAAAAGATAAGGAGAATGGGAATAGACATTTGAAATGAGAATTAGAAACAACCTCAGCATGTACCCTCGTTAAACCCCACTAATTTGTTATTGGCTGCTATTTTTTTTTTTTAATCATTTAATTTGCTTAGATTAATCTCAGCCCTCCATCAAGTGTTAATCCAAGGGCTCTTATTACGACTTAATGACTCTCTCATGCTACTTGACTTGATAGAACTCTTCTATATATATATATATATATATATATATATATATATATATATATATCCAATACCAATTAGTGTATCTCATTGGTTCGTACAATTCACACCGTAAGTCAGTTAATGATCTGATTAATTTTGTAGTTTCTCAATTTGAATAGGGTTGGCATGTGCAATTGACTGCCGAGGCTGAAATTCACACCGTAAGTCAGTTAATGATTTGATTAATTTTGTAGTTACATTGTTTTTCCCTGTAGTTACATTGTTTTTCCCTGTAGTTACATTGTTTTCCCGTGTAGTTACATTGTTTTACCTTGTGGTTACAGTCTTTATACGTATTTAATAAAATAAGGAATATTGAAGATAACTATCATTATACTCCGGATGTTATTAGATCAACTTTTGCACGTTTCTTCTTGTTGTAGGTGTCAAAGGTATTAACTTTTTTGTGTTTAGTGGATGTGTAGTGATGTTTTGTGGTGGTCTTAATGGTGGTGTAGACTGTAGTGTGCCTTTCTTAGATCGGTAGTTCAAGTTGAGAGTGGATACTTGAAATATGGTTCCAGATACACAAATTATGACTCTAGATACAGTAGTCGATTGTGTATCTCGGTAATAATAATATAAAGGCTATTAGCTTAATGGTAAAGCGATTTGCAAATATTGCACATTGATATGGGTAAAAGATTCCCAGCAGTAACTGCTCCATGCAGTCATGTATTTATGAACAAAACCAACTTAAAATAAAATAATTGATTACATGATAAAAACTATTTTAGGCAGTTAATAAAAAATTATTCCCTAAAGAAGTAAACTGCATATAGTGCAGTTATGAGATAACTGCTGGCAATCCTCTCCCATTGATATGGGTTCAAATCCCATACAGCCTATTATGTCTTTATTGTTGCTTAAATATTCTTGTATAATGTGAACGTTTATAATTCAAAATTCGCCTATTTATCGAGCAAATTACAAATTTCACGCTTTAGCAGTAGGATGATCAAATTATAGGTACAGTTACAGTAATTATGGGTACACTTACCAGATTTTTCCTTCTAGTTACACTCTTTTTCCTCCGAGTTACACTGTTTTTACCCCTAGTTACATTTTTTACCGCTGTAGATACAGTTTTTCTACGTAATTAATTTTGACTTCAACCAATTCATTTTTTGGAAAGTGTGTTTATCACTATATACATTATTTTTTAGCAAAATAAACCAAATACTAGGCTTCTAAATTTATAAAGATTACTTTAACTCTTTTTTTTTTTTTTTTTTTTTTTTTTTTGTTTTTTAGAGTTTCAATAATTATGGGTACAGTTACAGTAATTATAAGTACAGTTACAAGATTTTTCCTCCTAGTTACACTGTTTTTCCACGGAGTTACACTGTTTTTACCCTGAGTTACACTGTTTACCCTTGTAGATACAATTTTTCTACGTAATTAATTTTGGCTTCAATCAATTCATTTTTTTGGGAAGTGTGCTTATCACTATATACATTATTTTTTACCAAAATAACCAAATACTAGGCTTCTAAATTTATTAAGATTACTTTTAACTTTTTTTTTTTTTTTTAGAGTTACAGTAATTATGGGTATAATTACAAGATTCTTTCCTCCTAGTTACACTGTTTTTCCTCCGAGTTACGCTGTTTTTACTCCTAATTACAATTTTTACCCCTGTAGATACAGTTTTTCTACGTAATTAATTTTGGCTTCAATCAATTCATTTTTTGGGAAGTGTGTTTATCACTATATACATTATTTTTTACCAAAATAAACCAAATACTAGGCGTCTAAATTTATTAAGATTATTTTAAGTCTTTTTTTTAAAGAGTTACAGTAATTATGGGTACAGTTACAGTAATTATGGGTACAATTACAAGATTTTGCCTCCTAGTTACACTCTTTTTCCTCCAAGTTACACTGTTTTTACACCTTGTTACATTTTTTACCCCTGTAAATACAGTTTTTCTACGTAATTAATTTTGGCTTCAATCAATTCATTTTTTGGGAAGTGTGTTTATCACTATATACATTATTTTTTACCAAAATAAACCAAAGACTAAGCTTCTAAATTTATTAAGATTACTTTAACTCTTTTTCTTTAGAGTTATAGTAATTTTGGCTTTAGTTCACAATTTTTCCCCCTAATTACAATTTTTATACCTTATTCATTTTGGTTTTAGTTAATTCATTTTGGCTTTAATTACAGTTTTTTTACCTAATTAAAAACTTTTATTGTTTAATTACTTTCTAGTTACAGTAATTTTGGCTTTAGTTATACGATTTTCCCCCCTAGTTACAGTTTTTTTTTACCTAATTTATTTTGGCTTTAGTTAATACATTTTTTTGTTACAGTAATTTTGCCTAATACATTTTTTTGTTACAGTAATTTTGCCTTGAGTTACAAGATTTTTCTCCCTGGTTACAATAATTTTGGCTTTAGTTACACGATTTTTCCCCCTAGTTACAGGTTTTATACCTAATTAATTTTGGCTTTAGTTACCAAGATGTCTTAGCCTAGTTGGTTAAGACATAGGTATTCTGGGCGATAGGTCCCAGGTTCGAAACCCCTCTCCCCCTTATTGTAATGCGACTAAGTGCGCGCTTCGATTGACCGAAAAAAAAAAATTGGCTTTAGTTAACTCATTTTCTGGTTACAGTAATTTTGGCTTTAGTTATACGATTTTTTCCCCTAGTTACAGTTTTTTTTACCGACTTCATTTTGGTTTTAATTAATTCATTTTCTGGTTACAGTAATTTTGTCTTTAGTTACACGATTTTTCCCCTAGTTACAGTAGTTTTATCTTTAGTTACACAATTTTTTTCCCTAGTTACAATTTTTATACCTAATTCATTTTGGTTTTAGTTAATTCAACCTCGAGACAAACATCGACACACTCACAACACCTTTACATAGTAACCTTAGGGCAGCAGCCACATAAGCCCCGTCTCCACACGCACCTACAATATACTATATACTATACGGACAACAGCAGTTAATAGGACCACGAACAACAATTCTAAACGCGCTGTAATAGTGGCCAAGCAAAAGCAACAACAACTACAACGATAGCAGCTAAAAGGTGTTACTAATAATAGCAGAAACGAGAAAAGTAGTCACAGTAGCAGTAAAAGGATGTAAAACAACAAGCATCAGCACAACAATGACAGCAACGACAATATGCACCCATTCCACATTTCTCAATTCTCATACGATTCAACACATACTCCAAATTCATTCACCACACGCCTCCATTTTACTAAGACGACAGTAACAACAGCGCACAACAGCTACAACACCACAGTACTATGAGTAGCAGCCCAAAATCTCGAGGAAGCAACAGAAGAACGCACAACCTGCTACTCTAATACCGGACTAAGTAAGGTTAAGCCTTACCTTGAAGTGAGAATCGCGAAAACACGAGCTCAAGGTCGAAACCAAGCCGAAACCATTCCGAAACAACACGAACTCTACAAATAACAGTAATACTATCAATTACTACCAAAATACTAACCAAACGACTTATAAAAACACAAACGATTTTTAATCGAAAAACCCAAAACTTAGGTCAAAATTGATAAAACTGAAAATCGAATGAGCAAATACAAATCATACCTTGATTACTCGAATAGGAAGGTTAAAACTCAAAGAAAATCGACAAATGGAAGCAAGATAGAGGAGAAAATGCAGCATAAACGAGGAGGACGGAAGAGCAGGAAAGAACTGACGAAAAAGATGAAAAATGCGAGCGCGAAAGTGACGATGACGATGACGATGTTGATGATTGATGACGATGAAAGTGAGTGACGATGGGTGATTATGGGTGATGATGATTTTGATGATTAAAAAGGATGGAGGAGAAAAGAATAAAAAAATTGAAAAAGAGAAAGAGGATAAACGAAGGAGATGAGGGAAAAATGTCCTCAAAATTGATTCGTACGGAAGCATCAGTTAGCACGGGTGAAAATGAAATTACCATACAAATTGTAGGAAGTAACCATATAGATTTATTAGTACTCCAAATACAGAAAGTATAATTCCAGATATTTTCCTACCTAAATTGGATTGTGTATCTGCGTCACAAAACAATGTATCTGTTGTCATATTTGGTGTATCCACCGTCTTAGTACTAGCCAAAATATGCTACCATTTACTCCAATGTTCAACAGAAATAAAACAGATGGTATTTCAATGACAACACATACTGACAGTTTATCACAATTAAGATAAGGATTACCTTTCAACAGCTTAATGAGCACCAAACTACTTGAATTAATTACATTTGACTGCATCCATTGGTCCCGAAATAACCGTTGGGCAAATCGACCACTTCTTTTAGCATATTCAAAAGCTTCACTCTCAGCTTCTGTACCAGTTCTGCAATAACGTCAACAGATCACGCGAGTTAATATTCTACACCAATCTGTTTTTTCTGATACACAAATCACAACTCCACATACATGAACAAATTTATGTATCCAAAAGACACATAAATGAACACTACAACTTAGATACACAAAAATACAAAGCCTATTTACACAAAATTGTGATCAAGTACACATATTTTTAGTGTATAGAATTTTATATTACAATATTATTGAAAATTTTGAATACACACAGGAAAACTGCAAATACACAAATATATTTTCTATTTCGTAATGTAACTATGTGCAGCAGCATCCATTGTGGTGCCAGCTTCTCGCTGTTCAAGGGTCTCTCCCGCGCATGCTATGACTTTCAGGCCTTTCGAAAGAGCGTAAGCAACCTTTTCTCCGACAAACTACAAGAAAACAGAAAATGAGAAAGAGAAATTGTTCAGCCACAACTCCACAAGTAAAACAAAACACTGAATTCAACCGACAACATAATACTTCCTTTATCCCATTAATATTGTCCATTTGTCCCCAATTCTTTGTTGGTTCATCCAACACATTATCTCCTTTCTATACTCGGTAAAACAGAAAGGTGAATTCTCACATCTACCCAAACAAAGGCTCACAGGTAGGGAGAGATGGCAAGGGTTAACTATGCGGGTGAATCCTGGAAAAAACTCAGGCGAATCTGCAGGACTTCTGGAAGATACAAAGTCAATCGCCACGTTTCAGGAAAAAAGCCTTCACAAAATCACTGTTAACTTCACTTCTTCTGCCCTCATCAGTAATCTTATCTTTCATAAACGAAACTGAAAACTTTAAGGTGAAAGAAAGCTAGAATAGGAGACAAACTTAATAGTTAGAAGGCATTAACAAAAAAACACCACATAGAAGCCTTCAAACAACAGTAGGTTAAGAAATGTGCATCTCTATTTTATTTTGTGGCTAATCAAGGGTGGTCATAGATGATAGAGGATTATAGAACACGACTATCAATATTCACTAACAGACACAAACAATTGAGCAGTCAATCAATCAAGAGAAAATCGATTAACTTCAGATAACAAAATATAAAGATCATAAAACATCCTTAATTACTAAGAGTAATACCACAGACCCAAAAGAGTAACAGATTAACTTAAAGAGAATCGGGTGTAGAATACGTTTGTGAATAAGTACAATTATAACCAGTATATTCACCAACAAAAAATCTTCCTTTTGAACTACTAATAATGCAGAAGTAATAACGATGAAAGAAAAATTAAACAAAATGCACACGATATGGAGCATGAATATGTGATTGCCAATTTGCCAGACTAACTGAAAATTACAGTTTTGAAGCAACAATAGCTTCAGGTTTTAAATCAACTCACAGGCCCAAAACAATTTAAAAAAGCTACTAGACTCAATAGAATATAATAAAGAGAAGTTAGTAGGATTTGAACTCTTCACTTCCGATATAACTCATCCTTCCTAACTAGACCCAATGCAATTTGATGTCAATTTATCATTACTTTTTCATTATATTTATAAATATGAGGAGGGACCCCTTCTAAATTCGCTCATGGCTTTGTTCCAGCGAAGTGTCAACAACGTAGCCTAGAGTTTGGCTCAAAGGGGCCACTTTAGGTTCCCGTAGCTCCCATCCTCACAGTATGGCTGAGCAAGGACGGTCCACCCTCGCTCTCTAGGAGAGAACGGATAAATATCCTCTGTGAGAGACTCGGGTATTCGATGACCCAAAACTCTTACAAGAACAAAGTTTCCTAAGCAAAAAAAGCTAAGATTCTCCAGAACATAAAAGACAAGCGGCGTGCAAAGGCTCACAAAAGACGATGAGCACATTTAGACATGGGTGTTTATATAAATTTGCAATGAGTCGATCATCGACACCCAACGACCACCTTTGATCATCAGACGTCAGAATCGCTACCAAAGGCGATGAAGGATCCTACGACAGCTTGTTGGAGCTCAACAACTCAAAGAATAAGCTCAACCCAATGTGAAAACGGTGACTAATATCACCGGTGAACAAAAACCCAAGTCAAGAAATATCAAAACAAGACTCCATGGCGAAACAAAAGCAGAACTTCCAACTAACAAAATCTCAAATAAGACGGTCTTATCTAAAGGTTATATAATAAGGCCTTTCACAAGAGAGGGTTACTTCCCATTTTTAGAGTTTTCTTCTCGATTTTCATTTAGGTCTTACCAAAGAAAAAGTCTTGCCCGAGACCTTCCGATATTACTAAGTGTATAGACGAGTGTCGTGAACAAACATCGCAAAAGTGCGCCGCTAATATAATTATGAAAATCAAGGAAATGACCGCATAGATGGCAAGTTCTTGAAAACCAAAAAGTCGGTCGAGACAACTCAATAACAAAGACAACTAACACCCATATTCATTCTCGGAAGTTTCTGAACTATCGCCTAGAATAGGCAAGCTAATGAAACAACGTATGCCAAATTAAATATCGCCAATCCTTGTAGCAAATCATCACAATCAAAGCAAAGCAGAAAAAGAAATTAAATTGTTTTATCGAAACTCACCGAAGTCTGCAGAACTTCCTTCAACGTTGCTTCTTCTTCCTCAAAGAATCACCTTATCTTTCAAAAACAAAGCGATAAACTTCAAGATGAAAGAGAGATAGAAAAGGAAACAAACCAAATTAGTAGTTAGCGAGGATTTCATGTAACAACACCCACATAGAAGCGCCTTCATGTGCTTGGGTTCAAACAAAGATAATCTTAAGAAATTTGCATCTTTATTTAACTTTACGTCTAACCAAGGGTGACATAGACGATAGAGAATTACAGCACACAACTATCATATTCAATAACACAAACACACATAAGTGTAAAGAATCGATCTAAATAAAATAAAGAACTTCAATCAAGCAAAATATAAAGGATTATGTAACATTCTGCATTACAAAAGAGGAATAGACTGGACCCAAAGAGTAGGTGTCTACCCACCCACACAACATCTTCTTCTTAAGATATTAAAAATATAGAAGTATCACAATTGAAGAAACAAATATTAAAAAAAAAAAAAAAAAAAAAGGAAAGACAATATGGAACAAAATTAGGTGATGGCCAAACTAGCAAAGAATTACAGTTTCAAAGTTTATAGCTTCACGGTTTAAAATCAACTCTCGGGCCCAATACTCTCCTCACTGCAGGGTAAGTCTCCAGTCATTGGCCCCGAAGTTTTCACCCCGAAGTCCAAAATCTCTAAACCTTTTCCAAGTTGAGAATGGTTGCCATTTGGGTAAGGCGTGCAAATTTATCCTCATCGTTCTTTGAGTCATGCTTGAAAAATGGCTCACCAGAGCTCTAGCATCTCTGTCATGTAAACCTCCTAGTTGGTGAACCTCTTACGCATCATGATGACTTCAAGGCTCTTGGCAATAAAATCGATGATCAAATGCACAAACACGTCGTAGTTCTTTGGATGTCATTAGCAATTTGAAGCCATGCAGCATTTGTTTCAACTGCGTGAAGGAGCCTTTGTACCCATGGATCGTTCACTTCGTTGTCCGCATATTCTGCCTCAGACAACTCATAACTTATGGTTGCCACATTGTCTAAAATAGGACGTACCCTCGGAGTGACAGTAGCCACAAGCTGCTCCATGCCAGCATTGAGTGCTTGTTTAAATGTGTTGCTCATCTCTCCCAACTCCGAAACACATGATTTGACTTTCTCTCTGTCACCTGGTGCTGGAAATACCTAACAAAACAGCCAATTTGGTTACATGCCTAGACTTCTAATTACTTAACAGGTTTCGTAGCAATGGTCAACAAAAAAAAAGGAAAAAAAAATGGTTTTTATTGCAGAGAGAACTACAAAGATAAGCAGAACAATATACATAAACCATACAGCTCAAGTCTACATGGGCTCTTTGCTCAGCAATGTAGGTCTTCATATCACTAAAAATTATGATGATGGTTTGAAATACAAAACCACAAAATTGATCGGCAACCAGCTTAAAGCCGCGAGAATAGAGATCAAGACCCGGCAATGAATTCCAAGATTCCGAGATTTAATATAATGACTATGATACTAAACAACTCCCCACATCCAAAATTTAGTAGATATGATATCAGTAGTATTCCCCTCCACTCTAGGCAAAGCTGCACTCTTCTACACTAGTTATTAAAGGTAAGATAGGATAGTATAGTTTAGAGTTCCGCCATGTAAAATTGTAAAGTTGATTGACTTATCAAGACTCAAAGGTCTAACACGGCAGGACTCAACTTTTTTACCAGGATTGAGCTTCTAAATAACCCCGAAAAGACAAACAAAAAGACCCAAAACGAGATTATTACATGTGCAAAGCATGGGACTGTTCTTGTGGTTTAGCCAACATATACAATCGGCATGGTTAATTCAGAGTTCTTCCACTAGTCACATAAGCATGTCAATTTCAATACATGTTGAATCAGAAAATGGTTAGTTGTTTGATTAACATAAGTCACATGAAAAGGAATTATAAAGGAAATCTAATTCCTCCCAAATCTAGAAAGTCTTTTACCTAGGAGATTAGTCTTACTGAAGACATAACGCAGGGGGAAAGAGAAAGGTACCTTCCCACCAGCCGCCCTATGTTTATAAATCTTAGTAACAGTCATGGCAAGGGTCAACGCAACATGGAATTATACATGTACTTGTCTCGACCATCTTGGTCAGAGTAGTTATTAGTGTGGCAGTATTTTCTTTCAAAAGCTTCCAACATAACATTGTCAATTATCTATATCCCATCGAGCTGAGATAAATATTTATGTACGATAATCAAATTGGCCGATATTATAGGACTTCATATTGTATCACCAAAGAATTTTGGGCAAGACAAGTTATGATGCAGTTATCTTGGATCCATCTTAAACTGTACAGCACTGAGTTGGCCGATATAAGCTATAACTTGACCAACTCGGACAATTGTGACCAATTTATAAGCTACCCTATACATCTCATGATACAATTTTTCCAATCCATGGGATATTAAAAAACATGTGAAATAGACATCAATAGTCAATATTCAGAATTCCAATATGAAACCAAAACCATGAAGTACACATATGTCATCAAATTTGTTCGATTGGGCAGGTACATGTTAATTGCTAGAGTGTACTATTACTAATGTACGGAGTAAATGATAATTAAAAGAATCAGACGTCATCCAGATTTAAGTTGCCACGAATTTTGTTACAGCCTAACAGTTGGCGAAATGATCTACAAATTGTGTGCATATTCTACCAAGCTTATTAAGGAAAGTTGATTAGAATCCTGTTATGCTGAATATGTGACACTGGCTTACACAATTAATTAATTGGAAAGCCTCTCACAACGCTAGATACGATGATGTAAAAGTATAACAGGGCATAAGGCCCTGAAAAGACTACCATGGCCAGAAAGCCTGCTTAAGCATGTATGAGCCGGGTTAGGGAAGACAAAATAAGCCGCCGAAGCAAATGGGCCAATAACCATGGCTCCTATGATCATTTTCCAAAACAAACTTAAGAACTATTTTAGACCAATACAAGATATCACTATGTTGGTGACGGGATAGTAATTTATGTTACTCGCAGTTGGGTTTTAGTGTTGGGTACATGGACATGGGTATTTTGTGACTTTCTTTCATATTTTTGTTCATCTCTTTTTGTACTTGGCCCAAATGAAACGTCAAAGTGTCAAGCCGTTCTAAGTGAGTTTATGTCAACAGGCAGCACATCAAAGCGAAGGGTTGAAGTAACATAGAGGACACTGCCAAATGCGAAGCACACTAATGTCCAGATCGTTGTTGTTAGTTCTTATATTGTACCAACTAGAAGGTTGGAATTGGATACGCAATGGTAAGGAACAGTCAAGCCAGTGTACGCAGTCTCTACTTCCTACAGTCGTTCTTTCTACTTTCAAATCAAAAAACGTAGTAGCGAAGGATATGATATTTAATGTGCAGATGTCAGGATCAAAAACTATAATCTTATGAACAATAATAATACTGTAGGTTTACCTCCGCACACTGTTCCTCGATCTCATGGCGCAGCTTGAGGACATATTCGCTACTCACATCCATATTGTTTAGAGCTGTGGCAATCTCTCAGACTGCCTTTTGGACACCAACACCTCCTAGAAATGACTTTGCGCCAAGATTTGGCTCTCTTGTCTTCTCAGTAAAGCATCTAGATACTCATTACTCAAAGCAAGTTGACAGCGCCACTCAAAACAAAGAACCACAGAGTTAATGTTTGAGGTGGAGACCGCCTTCGACAACAACTTTGCAAGACGAGAAAACATCATCCACCATAGATGTCGTCAAGTCGCCACTCACATGCTCGTCAATGCTAATTGCTTTCCTCACATTCTCTACCATAAAGAACTCCTCCAAGATGACGTAAAACCCGGTTATATCTCGAACAACCCCGCTAAAGCTGCCACTTCTAAAAGCTTTAGTTGCTTTTGGGGCAAGTTCAGGATCATTTGAGCTCAAGCCTTTGATCTTTGAAATCATAAACTCGGTATAATCCTCACCTAGTTGCGTCAGCGACAAAATCTCCTCCAAAAACAATTCTACCTCTCTCGGATCAGGGCCCTCTACATTACCAACCGAAAGCAAATTCTTGCTGTAGGAGTTGATCTCCGATGCCAACTTCCCCAACTTCCTGTGCTCCATGTACTTCTTTAAGATCAATGACCCTCTAGAATCACACTCTTCTTGCAACTCACATATGGCATAAACTACACCATCTTCCCCACACAAACTGTGTAAAATCTCGACGTTTTCCTCAATAGCTAGGACAATGTCTTTGAACAGATTAGTCAAGCAAGCAACAAAATTAGCCTGGCTGCTAGTTTCGATCGACTAACTAATCGGGTCAAACTCCATCCTTGATCTCATCGAAATAACCTTCTTCAGGTAACTCACATAAACCTGCAGACAATGTATAATTTTAGAATTATACTAGTATCACAGATTAACATAACTTATTCCCACTTACTTATTTGTCTGACCTCATCCTACGATCATTAACATAGTATTACCAAACACAAAGTTCTCTACATTTAAACTTATATCCTAGGAGATGTGGAGAACCACAACCACCCACATCATTCAATAAATTCCAGATCACAGATAACAAAAATTGCTGGCACCAATCCAAAGCTGTATACGACTCATCAGAAAACTTATACATTAGCATAATCATCATACAGACACTTACTACTTAGGTTTACTTATGCTCATAGGAGGAGGTGATGTGTGACAAAGTCGTTGCTATAGACAACTAGAGGGCGGCGCACAAAGTCAATGCAGGAGGATTTGCGGGAGACGGCATCATGGCAGAAGGAACAAACTCCCGAACACACCATTATTTTATTTACTTGAACGCTGCACTCAACCATGTCGACCGCCAACTACATGGCCACATTTCTATGATTCAAAACCATTAACTACTATAGCAATCCAACATAATCTGAATCCAACATACACAACTGTCAAGATTAGTCCACACGCAGCATATACACAATGATTCACCGCACAATCATTATAACATAAACTACACTACCCCCAAATACCTCCAACATTGGCATATTGCACGACAAAACACGAAAACATTCAAATCACAGATCACTCAGAAAACTTATATACATTACCATAATCATCAAACCACAAAAGCATCTACAACATCGCTAAGTGCTCGGATCATAATTTGTCAACGTCAAAATTGAAACTACATTGGCCTCCAATTACATACACATAGTGCAACGATTCAATATCATCTACAACTATAACAACTATAGCATAATCTAGACCTGCACGCCCAACATAATGAGTACAGAAGCCAGTATACACGTAATGAAGCACTACACCAGCATTCAATACCTACATTAATAGCAAATTGCACTACAAAACATGAAATAAATAAATTACTCAAGCCTCCTATTAATTGACCCCATATTATCAAAATGTGAAACTGACCCCATAATATCATGATCATTTTAGGCGAGAACGGATATACCTGCAACCCTTCTTCCTCAATGCCGAGCAATGGATAAAGGCGGATAAACCGTACAACCGTGGGATGATCCCTCTGATCAACGGCGGAGATCAGCCGCTTCTTAACAACGCCTTCCAACTGCTTCTTATACCCCAACATCTCCTCCCTCTGAGTAGACCCAGTGGAATCCCGAAACTCGGAATCGATCTCGAAAAACCGCTTGACATTATCAAGAAGACCTCGAAATCATCAAAGATCAAGTGCGGCATTTAACGAGTCAATGCAGGAGGATTTCGAGAGACAAATGGCCGAGGCGAGTGAAATGGTCGACACGCGCGGATCGAAGCGAGGTCGAGTTCGCGGACTTTGGAGGAGACATGGTCGGCGAGGGAGGAGGTGTGGGAGACGGCGGAGAGGACGGCGGAGGCGTCGGAGTTGACGACGGAGAGGACGGAGGAGTGGCGAAGGAGGGTGGTGAGGTGAGTGTCGAGGGTTGTACGGTGAGTGAGGAGGGTGGTTAGGTCGTCGTCTAAGGAGCGTTGGTAGGCGATGCACTCGTGGAGGAGGCGCGTGATGGTCCCCACGTCCGAGAGTGTGCGGATTTGGGTGAGGGCTTCTGGAGTCCCGAATTTCACGGAGAATTGTGTGGATGTTGGGGATGACGGTGATGTTGTAGTTGTTGTGGGTTGTGGGGATGGTGGTGGAGGATACGCCATGGTTGTTGTTGTTGTTGTTGTTGGATCTGTGTTGGTTTGAGATTTGGAGTAGTGTGTCGTTGCTAATTCATCTTCATTTCCGATTTCGACAAACAATTACCTACCCTTCCCTACATCCCCATTTGTTTATTTATTTATTATCTATACCAAATTATATACTTCCTCCATTTCGTTCAATTCTATACATTTACTTTTTGTACACTATTCAAAAGTGAGAAAAATCTTTGATATATCATCTAATATATGAAATAAAAAATAGTCATGTAAGATCTTGTTTTAATTGCTTTTTTTAGAGCATTATTAATTTTCAAATTTCATATTTTTCAGAACTACATAACTAAAGATATAAACGAAAGAAAACGTGCATCGACGTACGTGCAAAAGCAAATGTATAGAATTGAAAGAAATTGAGGAAGTATTAATAAGCGCGAAAGTGATAATCGAGCCCCATTACTTTATTTAATTGTAAAATTAGATCCCTAAGTTTCAGTTGGAGTGATTAGGCCCCATAAGTTAGATATAAAGTGAAAATAAAATCTCTACCTAAAATCTCATGAGGAATTAAATATATTTGGTGAAAAAAATATAATTTAACTTATTTTAATTTTGATATTAAGAATTTAGAACAAAGTAAAACAACAACAACAACAACAATCATCATACGAAGTATTTTTGAAACTAATTTAAATATAAGAATTTTAATAAAAATATAAAAAAAACATAAACATTCTTTTTACAAAGCATTTTTAGTTTTTAAATTAATGAGTTTCTAAATCTTACTTTTTTTTACAATTCTTAAAATTAGTTCAAAAAAAGTCCGAAAAAACATTAAATATGTCAAAACATGAAATACCCTAAGTTATTTTGTCTACTAAGATTTTTTTTTTAAAACGATTGAACAAAAATAAAAATAAAGTGTGAACTATACTATATACTCCATAATAATTTTGGATTTTTTTAATATATAATAACTTTTATTACTATTTCTAATACAATTATTTAAAGAAATTGCCCTACTTTAATTTTATATTTTAATTTAAATTATTATATTTTGTATATGAGATTTTCAATTTCTCATGAGATTTGTAGTAAGAGGTTGATTTTTACTTTTTGTCTAAGTTGAGGGGCCTAATCACTCCAATTGAAACTTAAAAGGGTGAATCTCACGATTAGACAAATTAATGGGGTTAGATTACTACTTTTGCGATAAACCCGATTCAAAAGGTGGTAATTTACTTTATTATTTACTAAGGAGTAGTATTTATTTAATAAGTAACATTCAAATCCTTTTTGGCAATATTTGATGAAGAATGTTCGAAATAAAAGTAGAACATTGATATCAAATTTTTATATCTTTAAACAATTTAGAATTATTGATATTTTCGTTACAAAATGCGTCTCGACAAGACAACAAGTGTGAATAAGTAAAGGATGTAATTGGATTTGAATGGAGAGAATATAATTTTAATAAAATAAAAATAAAACTACGTTCAATTTACAAAGTGAAAATTTAAAAAGTCATATTGAAATTTATAATTCTAGATTGTAAATATGCAAATTAATATTTAATTAATCTAATCCATACCATGTAAACATTAAATTGAAATGTTCATTAAAACTAATTGGTCTAATTTGATATATTCTATCTAATCTGATTTATATAAAGTCAAAATCATAATATTTATAGTCGATGGTTGTTGTGTCGTTGCTAACTCGTCATCAATTTCGATTTCTAGAAAGAACTTACCCAATATACACCTAGGCAATTGGACTTCCCTTCCTATTTTTTTGCCAGCTCGTCTCCCTTGCGAGTTGCGACGGCCCTTTTTGGTCGCAAGTTGCGACGGAGAAAATGTTACCATTTTATTGTAAAATGTTACCATTTTACAATAAAATGGTAACATTTTCCCCGTCGCAACTTGCGACCAAAAAGGGCCGTCGCAAACAAGAATTTATGTTTTTTTGCTTCTTATTAATTTATTTTATACTCCATACTGTTTTGACAATTTAAATTGTTTTTTAATTGTAGTTTTACAAAATGAAATATTTGAAAAATCATAATCAATAAAGTTTTTTTTTTAAACATGATTAGTAAGCTAATTTTTATTTAGTGAACATAGCGTCTGCATTTTTATGAATATGTGACTTCAACTTAGTGAACTTGTCAAATGTCAATTAAATTTTGTGAATATTATAATTTTAGATTGTGAATATGTAATTTAATATTTGTAGACATGAAAAAAGTCAAATTTTTCATTAAATGAAAAAATGTGTCAAATGTAAATAATTAATCAACCGATACTGACTTAAAATACAAATAGAGTTGCCAAATAAATTAGCACCCTCAAGAAGTGAGAATTTCAGTCCAAGTGAGACCTGTCAAAATTTGACCGCCCGATAAACGTCCAAAACTGACTTGAAAATTACCTGAAATAAACCTGCTTTTTTTTACTCGTAGCCAAAATCAACTTGAACCCGAAATAGCCCAAAAAAATGGGTCAAAACTCGACTTGTATTAGATTAATCCGTTGAGTCAAAAAAAATTACATTCGAAGATAGAAAATGTCATTACCAGTTTTTTTTTTTTTCACATGAAAATTCTTATTTCAAATCAAGTTTAAACATTTCAGACCTAACGGACAATTAATAAATGAAAATTTACACTTAAAATATACTCCTTCTGTCTCAGTCATTTGTTTACACTTCTCTCAAATCTCCCTCACAAAAAAGTCAAACTGTAAACAATTCACTGAAACGGAGGGAGTAATTTTTTCTTATTATTAGTAATTGTATGAACACTCATTTTAATAAAGTTTGTTAGTTAAATTGGACATTATAAATTCGAGACATCTTAAATAACATGTTTATGAAATTCTAAGACTAATTTAAATACATGTATGTGGTGAACAAGTGAGAGAATTATGAAAAAAAAAAAAACTATGATACATATACTCGATAATTCGGGGTAACATTTTAGAATTTGAAGATTCAGCTTGGAATGTAACTATGGATCCTGTTGGGGGTCGAATACCCAACTACGCTCACAGGAACAAAACGACAAATATTAGTACCTAAGGCCTAAGACTCTATAAATACCCCTCATGAGGTAAAGGTAAAGGGATATTTTTCCACTCTCTACATATACTCTCTCCATACATTCTCTCTCTACTGTATACTTATACATACACATTTATATTAAAACACCGTCTTGATATATTGCGGTACTAACTTGGGCGTCAGAGGCTCTCCCCGGGGGCAAACCCTCGGGCTCGGAGTTGTTTTGTAGGTCCGCCACGGAGCAAGCCTAGCCGGCCTAGGTGGCATACTACGTCATCCAAAGGCCCCGAGTTATCACCCGAAACAATTGGCGCCGTCTGTGGGGACGAATAACGTCACTCACGGAAACCCGCAAAAAAGCCAACCTCCAAAAATTTCTTGGCCACTCACCGTGTTTAAATAGACACAAGAAGGAGAAGGAGGCAGAACAAGGGGCATTATCAGCCACCATCTCGTTTGCAGCCGCTTGCAGTCACTCCCAAGTGAAGAAACTACCATAATTTATTTGATTAAAGGCACAAAAGTTGGTCAAAGAGTGGCCCAAAAAGCTTGGAAAATGTTGAAGAAAAAGACAAAAGTAGAAATAAGGAACAACATCCAAAGCAAATTAAGTTCACTGTCCAAGAACTAAAAGCCATGTACAAGCATAATAATAATAATAATAATAATAATAATAATAATAATAATAATTATAATAATAATAATAATAATAATAATAATAATAATAATAATAATAATAATAATAATGTTTGACTATTGTAGAGTCGAACAGTGGATTCGAAATTGGCTCACTTACCTTGGTTAGGGGCGTAAATCGGATTGGGAGTATAGTCAAAGGTAGTTTATCCAGTTCTTGGGCATCCTTCGGACTATCTAGCTGGCACGCAATGAGACAAAATATAAGAAAAGTAAACCTAACCCTCTAGGCTCTCTTCTAATGTTTAAATCGTTGATCAAAGAAATAGTAATGCCACAGTTGCATCCAGCATCAAAGAATGGAGATGTCATTAACGGGGATTATCATGCTCGTGATGATGAGTTTGAGATGCTTGCAGATAGCTTATGGGTCCAAGTCGATAACATGTGTCTCCTTGCCGGTAACTGTTTATGTCAATTCCCTCATTGTATATAGGTCGATGCGACATGGCATAATGATGGACGAGTGGGAGCTGGATGGATTCTTCTTCATGGTGAATGGTGACCGCCCACAGGCCTAACACATTACGAGATGAGAACGCCATACAAGCATAAGCGTTGGGCATTAAGGAAGTAATGACATTGGCCACGAGAAAACCTATCAGCCACGTGGTGCTGAATAGTGACTGTTTGCAGATTATCCAACAATTGTGGCAGCAAAGGAATCATGGTAACCACTAAATTAGGACTATTTTAGCGAATCTTTCTAATCTAGCTTGTTATTTTTATCGTCTTTGCATTATCTTTCGTCCCAGAATCAAGATCACACGTGCCCACGACCTTGCTAAGTCAGTGGTAAGGGGTTGACATGGTTGTTAGGATCCAGCTCGCAAAAAAAAAAAAGAAAAAAAAAATTACTAACTCTATTTTACTCATTTAGCCCCACTTTCCTTTTTCGTCAATTTTACTCAATTAGCCTCATTTCTATTCGTGGTAACTTTTCACAATAAGAAACACCTTTTCACCCCTATCAATCCACTTACTTTACTAAAATATCACACATTTATCATTTCAAATGGGGTCCACTAAAACTTAAAATACCAACATTACCCTCAACTTTTTACTTTTCTAAAAATTTGATCCAACCTCATATGAAGTTTTTCCATTGAAATAGAGGAAGTATTTCAACTGTTCAGAAGTCCTCATGTTCTTCTGCCAAAATACAACAAATGACTAAAGATGGAAGGCCTATTATCTTACCAATATTGTATTTTTCATCTTTCTAATATTTAAAAAACGTAATTGATCAACTGTACCCAAGTTTTTCTCACTTGTACCCTTTTTACTCATAATTTTTCCAACCTCTACCCTTTTCAAATTGAAATTCTATCTTCATCTCATCAATACACAAACCCTAAAAAAAACCTAAAATCATCAACAATCAATCGATTACTTCCCCAAATTCATTTATTATTTCAATCATGGACGATAATAATGACATATTTCAAGTAATTCGTTTTTTATTTATTTATTTTTGTTCATTAATTAGATAAATATGTTATTAATTGATTTCATAAGGGTGTTTGGGATGGTTGACGGTGGTAGACATGGTTGCGCGTTGGTCTGGGTGGTGTGTGGGCGGCGGCTGAGGCGGCGGCAGGTGGTTTGGGCTGGGCGGCAGGGTGGTCATGGGTGGGTGGTCGTGGGTTGAGGATGAAAGAGAGGGAAGAGGGGTGGTGTTGGTGGTGGTGGCAAACGTGATGACGGTGGGCCGTGGACGGTGGCGGCTGTGTCGGCCTAGGGAGGCTGGCCAGAGGTGTTGTGCGCGGCGGTTGTGGGTGGTCATGGAGGGTGAGCCGAGGGTTGTAGGTGGCAGTAGGTTTTTGGGTTTTTTTTTTTTTTTTTTTTTTTTTTTTTTTTAAATTTTATTATTATTATTATTATTAATTTAATTTTTATATGTGGTGGGTGGGGCTGCTGGTGGTCGGCCGTCATGGTGGTGGTCGTCGGTCGGCTGTCATGGTGGTGGTTGGCCGACTGGTGGGAGGTGGTAGGAGTGGGTTGTGTATGGTGGGTTGTATGGGAAGAGAGGAGAGAGAAGAGAGAGTTTTTAGGTTTTGAATTGTGGTAGGGAGAAATGAAAAGGGTAGTGAGGTCTTTTTTGGGTACAAGTGAGAAAAAATCAAGTACAGTTAATCAACACCCTTGAAAAATAGGTCAATATTATATATTAACATATCATAAAGAATACAAACATAAATAATAGTCAAAACCATCATAATATATTAAAATGTAAACATATTTATTTTATAATTTTTACATATATATTACTCCGTACTCCGTATTAGTTATCATGTTTTAGATATTTGATAACAATTCAATGATAAATGATTTAAAAAGATTCTCGAAATGGTAAAATAATCTTAACTATATTTAAGACAATCAATAAATTAACGGTATTACTCATTCATGTACACAATTACTCATTCCTGTACACTTTTTACCCTAATTTTTCCATTCAATACCCCTCACCTCTTTTTAATTACAGTTTTTCCTCTCTTTTATATTGATAATTATGTTGCATATTTTCACTATAATCAAGCAATTATGACGGACATCTTAGCCTTTCATGAGGTAAATCTAATTATTTTAACGGTTTTGCGAATAATTCAACTGAAATATCATTTATTTAAACGGTTTATTAATAAACACGATTTTATTTTGGGTGATAAAGGTGATATAATACGGAGTATGTTGTTTAAACATGACGATGAAGAGACAAGTACGAGATAAAGTCGACAACGGTAACGGTACGTATTGGTCCGGCACAATCGTGTCCGCGCGCTGTGTATGGTGCTTAGGGTTTTGGGGGTGGGGGGGTGGGGTTGTTCCGTTGTTGCAGCGTACTACGTATCCTTCCCTTTCTTTTTTTTTTTTCTTTTTTTTTTTTGTTTTTTTTTTTTTAATTTGGTTATTTTTATTTATTTAATATTGTAATTTGGTACTTTTAATATTTTTTTTAGTGAATTACTGTAGTGTTTATTTTTTGTAAATTACATATTTTAATATTTTGAATAAAATATTTAATGTTTTTAATTTAGTATTTATTTTTTAATATATATTTTGAATAAAAAAAGTGTACAAAAAAAAGTAAAAAAGTGTAAAAAAAATGAGTAAAAAAAAAGTGTACAAAAGTAGTACATGAATGAGTAAATTTAAAAAGGTGAGAGAAAGGAGAGAAAAACTAAAAGTGAAAATAAGAGTAAGGGTATAAAATGGAAAGTTGTGTACACGAATGAGTAAAAGTGATACATGAAAGAACAACACCCTAAATTAACACATTTCAAAATTATCTTAACCTTAAGTAAATATGTTCCTCGTCGTACTGCATTACATACAACTTAGACAGCACAGTTACAACAATCGTAATTTTTTTCCCAACAACATTACCTCATTGCCTCGAAAACACGATCAATGCAGAAACACACAATCAGAGGGGATCCCAGGTATTTCTGCTCTAATCAAGAACTCTCATTTCCGAAATTACAAATGCGAAAGAATTGCATTTTGCATAGAAGAATGATCAAGCTCTTAAGCTGAATGTTATTTATTATATACAAAAGGTTGCTAGACCCTGTCATGGAACATGATCTGGGCCGACATCCCATCTAGACTTGCGTTTCCTCCGCCTCTCACCTGTCATCCAGCCATTTACAGGCGCGTGCTTCAGAAGAACGTAGTCGTCATCATCTTTCGGGCCAATCCACCCATAATATGGTTTGCGTCCACCAAGAGGAGAAACATTGGAATTAAGCACTGCACCAGAAACATCAACAAGTAAATGCAAGAGGCTGAAACTTGTAGTTAGGAGCAGATGTTTTTGTTTTAGAGTTTCAATTAATTCACTTGTGGTTTTATCTCGGTGACAAAATAATACTTGAAATCGTAATAGCCCAAACGTACGTCTTTTATGAAGTCTATGATTGCCTGCAAGAATTTGCCTTATGTCTCATGAAATCGTAATAGCCCAAACGTACATCTTTTATGAAGCAGACATCTTTCTTTTCTACAGTCCACCACATGGATTACTGAATTGACCCTACATATTCGACCTAAACTATCCTAATCCTTACCCAACAAAAGGTGAAATTAGAGAAACAAAACCGACTCGCCCCATTTGAGGTCATCCCTTAACCAATATCATAGGAAAAATGGTCGGACTAATCCCGCAAAATAACCCAAGGCAAACTGTAACATAATTAGAACCCCAGTAGGTCAATGCCTGACCCTACCTATACCATGGCTGCAGACAGCCAGCGACCCCACACCCAACGCCAACAACTTTTCACTACCACCTTCACCTTCTAAACCGCAACCCTCACTCGTAAAAGACCAATGGTCCACCACCCACCTAAATTTCCCCATTACCACTCATCAACTCCTCCCCACCAAACCAAGTCACCGACACATTACCATCAACCCGAAATTCAACCCTTAACCCAACAATTATAAACAAATGTAGTTGAAGGCGGTATTGCCACCAAATATATGGGGTGGTGGCAGGTGATAGTGAGAGGGAAGCAAATGGGTGTATGACTGTGTGGTGGTGTTAGTTGTCAATTCACTTTCATGGGTATCTATCGATTATATAACTGATAAAAACGCGACTTGACCCACAACCTTGGATAACATTTGACCTAAAACCGACCCAAGCTGACCCAAACTCGTCCTAAACTTAACCCGGAAAATTATTTTGATCCAAGATAATTACTGATTATATAACTGATAAAACGTAACCAACCCGACACGCCCAATTGCCACCTCTAGACAGAGGGAGTATACACCAAATGTCATTTAAAACTTTGTAGGACTAAAATGGGGCCATTTTATAAGAGCTAAAATCTGCAATAAATAAACGATAAGATGCTGCACTGAACATGCTAAAGTATAAATACAAGCGTGCAGTACAATATAGGCCAAGGTACATAGGAATAAATTAAGCAATCACAGCAGTACAGACATGGCAGCTAAAAAAATGTGCCCGAAAGTGATGAGTAGATTTTAGCATATGAGAAAGCCAGCAGTTTTAAGACACCAAATGTACAACCATCATTATTAAATGTGGTTCATCGAGACCATTAAACTAGGGTAAATTAGTGCTTAACGACACAGAAATTAAAAAATTATATGAGATTTTTTGAAGGACCAAATGACGTAGCTGTCAGAAGAAAGTACATTAATTTTCTTTGGAACTGTAATCAAATCCACCAAGCATATAAAAATAATGTTTGGCATTGGGTTTTGATACTAACATTGTTTTACGGGAAAACATGGAAACGAGAGCGATTTTTGGGTGAGAAACAAAACAGGCAGAGGAGAATATCACTTTGAATGGTATATTGTGCAGCGATTGTCAGCAAGAGTGAACTTGAAATATACTAAATTAGCGAGTATTAGTTTCAAGCTTAGACTAATATGATAGAGAACATGAATCTCAAGAAGTAATAAATCGTAAGAGAATGGTTAACAGCATGTCACTTCAGAGTTCAGACAAAAGAACATCAAATGTACGAGGTGGTATGACACATTTCCACAGGCGTCTACACTTGAATCCATTTCAAGCTTTATCAGCTTAGTCGACTATCATCTTCACTACACTTAATATAGCATGAACGTTGGAAGAGACGGTGATTTTCTAGTAGACACTGATATATAAATCACTGCGTATTTGTTTATTTTTCATTACATTGTCAACGACATTGCTAGTTACAAAGACCTCTCAATTTTCTGACCCTGGTTATAAATGACCATTGCAAATTGGATTTAAATAGACCTTGACATTAGAAGATCTATCTTAGGTTGAACTTTCCATACATACAGTAGTCGGTAAATATATGGCATATTTAAAGAAAACGAGAGCATTTCCATATTGGTTCTAACTTGAAACTACTTCAACTACACAGATAACACTTGCCGTACGAACATTGTTTGCATATCCAAAATCTAATGTAACTCTTAAGAACCACCATTAAGATACTTTGGTCCGCTTGAAAGCATATGCAATTCAAATACGCGTATTACATGCAAATAAAGAAACTTGACTTATGCAAGAAAAAAAAGGGCGAAAACACTCCACTTACCTGTGACAAGACTCAGCAGTGGAGCATCTTGACTAGAGCATAATGGTTCATTGGCTTCACATGATGGTTCAGCTTGTGAGGGGTCATCTTCTGCGGTGCCTTGATCTCTATCATCCTGAGAACGGTTCAAATTTCAGAAACATTCAATATCCAATTAAATGGGAAAATAAAAAAGTGAAAATACAAGTAACAAGTCAATGATCTTCCTAAGATAACATAAGCACAAAAATCCATCAAAAGTCACTCTAAAACCCCTGGTTCACTTCAATAAATCAACCACAAATTCACGACTATAGCAACGACGGTCTGAGCATCAATTGCAGACACCATTACTAACTGTTTTTGGCTTCCCATTGAATATTTTAGAGTAATTGACTAATTGTTATACAGATTTAAATAATTTAAACAGTATAGAGGCAAAATGCCCACATTTTGTTTATTTCCTGTGACCATGGACCACTAATCATTGTAAGTGCATGCTCGTCAAGCCGCCAACGGCGTCTGTGATAAATCAAGAAAACAGCCTCTTTAGGCCTCAAATCACTATTTTTAATGTAAACAGAGTGAGAGGGCGGCATTGCTGCTAATTGGTTCGGATTCAACTTACGAGTAACACTAACTAATGCTTTCTACCTGCTAATTTCACCGCTACATACAGATTGTTGAAGAAAATTAGGCCTCAACAAGTTAGGGTACGGTTACATAATGCGAGCAGGTCTCTTAAAAGAGTTGATTTTAGAACCTCGAAATTACCTGCAAAAGAAACCTAAACTAAAGAATTAACTACATACTTCGCTACTAATCACATGAGACGCTCCCACGTAAGACCCATGATACCTCCCAAAATTGATCCAACCCCAATAAGCTTGACCGAACACCAGCGATTTTAAACGCAAAATTAACCTGACATGGTCTAGCCTAACCTAACCTAACCTGAAACACCCAAAAAAATTGACTCAAATAAAAAATCAAAAAGTGACCAAAATGACCAGAAATGACAATTTTATAGCCGAACATAAAACATTCCATGTTTTGACACGACGAAAACTTTCATGGTCATGATGATATTAACTAATGATCTGAAAATGACCCGACTCGAAACAACACAACACAATCCGACCTGTAACTAATCAGATAGCAGTGGGCTGAAAATCAAAACTCGACGACAGAAATAAAGAGCACAAAAGTGGTTACAACCATAGAAGAAGGCTCTCCATGAGTGAAGGCTTCAGCATTATCGTCTTCAAGAATATAATTAATCAGTAAACTATAAGATGCCTCTTCAATGAATGTCCAACCTTCATCCCCATAAACCTACAATAATACAAAACCCAGCACAAAAAACCCTCAACCTGTAAGACCATCTTGCAATTCAAAACTCGAAAGACGGTCTTTCATAAGAGTTAACCAAGAACCAAAACAACGTACAAACCTTCAACAATTCTTTCACTTTGCGACGAACAAAGTCAGAAGAATACCCCATAGGTTTTAGAGCATCAATGGCAGCATCCACACGCTTAAGACCCACCTACAAAAACAAAAACATCATTCAAAACTGAACAAAGAATGATTCATTGTAAAGGGTTGTGAAAATTTGTGAGAAAGAACTCACCTTTTTTGGTCTTCCTCTTGGAGCCATTGTTGAGATGAACTCAAAGAAATGTGGTATACTGGTATGAAATAACGAAATGAATGCAAGAAGAAAACTCGTGACTTCTGAAGAATAAAGAGAGTTCGAACGGTTCTTTTTCTTTTTTCCTAAAACGGGAATGCAAGGTTGTAATACGTACTACATAAATTTTACTACAAGTGGAAATATAAGAGATTTTAGTCTTTGCAAATGGAGTAGTGAATATAGTGGTTGAGGGATGAGGATCAGGGCCGTCTTTAAGGGTGTTCAACCCGTACAAATGAATAGGGCCCCCGAATTTTGGGGGTCCAATTTAACTGAGTGCAGTTGTGTTTACATATCTATAATAACGCTTCATTTAAAATTAAAAATATATACGTCGTGTACTGGTTTGCTAATTTAGTTATATGTTAAAGGTTAGAGGTTCAATTTGCATGGACTACAATTTTAAGAGTTTTTCCAAATTTTATTTTTTGATGACCCGGGTGAAAAATGACTATATATAAAAGGGGCCCCTATATTAAAGATTTACACAGGGCCCCGAAAATTCAGAGACGGCCCTGATGAGGATCCTCCTTAAGAAAAATGGACTTTTATTCTACGCAATCACTATTTCCCTCCTCTTTTTTTACTATTTATCGCCCCTTTTTTTTTTTACTATATTACCCTTTCATTTACTTATTTATTTATTTATTCTAAATTTAATTTATTTTTTATTTAATTTTATTTTTTTATTCTTGATTTTTTATAATCAATAATAATTTAATTAAACAAAATTTTGCACAAAATAATGTAAATTTATATTTAAAAATAAATAATTAACATGTTAATAATAATATAAAAAGTTAAATGAGTGAAAAAATAAATTATAGAGTTTTTTTTATTGTTGGCTGGACAAATTTTAAGTTAGGGACAAAATAGTTATTTTCCTTAAATAAAGGGGGCGAGAAATATTAAAAAGGGGCGATAAATAGTAACTTCCTTATTCTATGGTGTAACCACTAACCCTCTATTTTTTTTTCATTTTTTACGATATACCTTTACTTTTTATAAAATTTTATGATATTCTCTGTATTTCTTAATTTTATATTTTATTATTTATAGTATAACATATCTTAATTTTATATATTATTATGTATAGTATAACTTATCTATTTATTAATTTAACTTACTAAATAACTCATTAAATTTGATTATTTATTATATTTCTTCTCTGACTTACTTGTATTGATGTTAATGAAGAGAATAATGATGTTTTTATAGAAATTGATAATGAATGTTTGCTATAAATTGTACGGAGTAAAATTAAGAATGGACAAATTTGATGATAATTGATTGTTGTTGACAATAATATAATGATTTAAAATGATAAATTATTGATTAAGTGAAGAATCTCACAACAATGATCGATATATATTATATGTTTAATTGACAGTTTAAATTTAAGTATTGTTGACAATAGTTATATTGGAAATAAAATTAAAACTTAGGATTATATTCAAGAAAAGATACGAGAATATACGATAGGATTCAAAAACAAGTGAGTACAACGTAGAGTTCAGAAAAAACAAAAGGGTAAATCATACAATTTCCCAAATAATTTTTAATGGGTGAGAGAAAAGAATATACTCTTTATATTCACTAATATGTATGTCATTTTTGTTTTTCGATGTAAGTATTTTTGTCTTTTATTTTTGCAAAAAGTTATTTGTTGAAAAATTATAAAAATTATCCTCATTCATTGGAAATACTACGGAGTACATTTTTATATGCCACAATTATTAAGGAATTGTTGGATGTGTGAGAAAAGTGGTGGGGGTATAAGTGTAATGGGTTATGTGAGAGATATTTATGGAACATTGCAATTCTAGTAAATGAGACGTTTTTGACAAATGTTGCAATTCTAATAAATGAAGAGGGGGGGGGGGGGGGGGAGGGTATATCATTAAATTTATCACGAAAAATCTTTTCATATTAATACACATTTTGGCATCATGTTATCTTTTATAGTTTGAAGGATATCGAAAAAAGAAGTTGTCGTCTCGAGAAGTGAAAACAATTTATATTTAGAATAGAAAAGGTATTAAAATATAAGAGTATTAGAAAGGAAATGGTGAGAAAAAAAATAAAGAGAATCCAAATTGTTGATTTGAGCATTTTATTTTTTTTGTAGAAAATTCTATGTTTTACCCCTATATTCTGCTTTTGTACATTGTACCCCAACAATTTTGAATATATGCGATACACCCCTAAACTTTACAATCATTTTTTAATTAACCTTCCTAGATACCCTATTAGAGTATATGAGGAGGTATTAGAGTATTTGAGGAGACATATGATTATGTCTCGATATTAATAGTAGTATTAAGTTTAATAATAAATATAAACCTTTGGCTTTCCATCTAAAGTCTATATAAGGTGCTTAGTTGTAATGTAAATTAAATCAACTCAATAATAATAATATCATTATCTATGATTCTATATACTCTAAATCTTATCATGGTATCAGAGCCTTATTCCTGAGGTCTCTTGATGATATCAAAATTATGCGGAAGCGATTTTAGTAAAAATAAGAAAAGAGATATTTGTTTCGAAACCATTTGAGATCTCGAACCAATAGGATATTTGCTCGAAATAGACCTATATTTCGAAAAATGGTGAGAACAATCAAGACCTATTGATTGCTACTCGTGTTAAAGTTTGAAAACGCGTCAAACCATAACGAATTTGGAACGAAACTCGTCGAACCAGTTTACAACAGTAAACCAAAAACCTGAGGTGTTTTTTTATTCAATCATTCAATGTCTCAAAACTATTACAATAACCCTTATTTATACTAAAACAATAAGATAACTTCCTTAATTAGTTAAGGAATCAAATAAAAACTTCTATTAAAATATAGTAAATAAAACTAATAACTTAAACAAACTAGGAAACTACCTATAATCTACCACTAATAAATTTAGGAAAACTTTCAATGAAATAATCGTAATTATTTTCGTATCACTCGATACGCTTCCGCTTTCTTGCCGGTGAGCGTTGCTCACCGGCGGGAGTCCATTTACAAGCATTCTTGTTTACGGGAAAAAAAAAAAAGCCAATTTTAATCTCAACCGCTGAAAAAGAAAAGCATTCATGTTGTGCTACCCTTCATCCACATACACGCATCCTCAATTTCCATTCTGTTGCATTTTGGTTTTTGTAAAATGATCAAGTGGCCCATAAAATACACTTGCTTAGAAATTTTGCCTCCATCTACGTACTATAGAATCTCCCCCAATTCCAAGTTATTTCCTTCTTCAATTAACTTCTTCATCTTCGTTAAGGTGGTATTGAATTAATTTACTGGCGAGTTACGCATTTATTGTCTGGCGAGTCCAATACGCACGTATTGGGTAGGCTGTTACCCTCTTATGTACTGGCGAGTTACGCATTATTGTTGTCTGGCGAGTCCTATACGCATCAAAGTATTGTCTGGTGAGTCCTATACGCATCTAAGTATTGTCTGGCGAGTCCTATACGCATTTATTTTACCACTATTGCCAAGATGAAGATGAAGATCGAAGACGAAGACATATTTTTATTTTATTTTGTGCAAACTCATGGAAATTTTATCCAATTACCATGAGTTTGAGCGGGGTATTAGAGTATATGAGGAGGTATTAGAGTATATGAGGAGACATATAATTATGTCTCGATATTAATAGTAGTATTAAGTTTAATAATAAATATAAACCTTTGGCTTTCCACCTAAAGTCTATATAAGGTGGTTAGTTGTAATGTAAATCAAATCAACTCAATAATAATAATATCGTTATCTATGATTCTATATACTCTAAATCTTATCATACCCTTTAACTATTTTCTTTTCCCGGCACCTTTGTTTTTTTCCTTACCAATTAGCACCAAATTAACCTATTACTCCCTAAATAAGAGTAATCGAAAGCTACCTTTAAAAACACTTTTTAACTCGAAGTATAAGGTCTATTTCATAAATCGTTAATTAGCTTTATGCATGATTTTCTAATGGTTTGGTGGGTTATTAGTCAGGTTAATGTGTGATTGAATGCATTTATAACCAAATGAATGAGTTAATAAACAATTGATTGGACTAATGGAAAAGTTAGTAGGTTAAACAAGTGACTAACTTAGTTGTCGCTATTAATATGGTCACAGTAGGGATGAATTATGAAACTCAGGAGCACACTATGAAATTTAAAAAAGATAAGGGTACAACTAGGGGCGGACCTAGGGTTACTTTTTTGGAGGCACAATCTCCGAAAAATTTATACGCACTTTTGGCATTCACAATTTCTTTAACGATAATAGCATACAAATAATATATTGAATATTAAAGTGTATCCTAATTACAGAGTTATTTTTAACTTCTATAATTACAAGCTTCTATTCAACTCATTTCAAAAGACAAAATTACTAGTTCTTATGGTTTATATATACATGATTTTTAGACAAAATCATAGTTACGCAAACGATTAAACATTATAATTTAATAAAGTAATGTGTTTGTATCAAATTGTATAAACTTCTGTTATACAATTTATCACAAAAAAATCTTTTCATATTAATACACTTTTCGGCATCATGTTATCTATTATAATTTGAGGGATATAGAAAAGAGAAGTTGCCGTCTCGAGAAGTGAGAACAATTTATATTTAGAATAGAAAAAGTAATAAAATTTAAGAGTATTAGAACGAAAATGGTGAGAAAAAAATGAAAAGAATCCAAATTGTTGATTAGAGCATTTTATTTTTTTTTTTGAAAATTCTATGTTTTACCCCTGTATTTTGTTTTTCTACGTTGTACCCCAACATTTTTGAATATTTGCGATACACCCATAAACTTTACAATAATTTTTTAATTAACCCTCCTAGATACCCTTTAACTATTTTCCTTTCCCGTCACCTTTGTCTTTTTCCTTACCAATTAGCACCAAATTAACCTATTACTCCCTACATAAGACGAATCGAAAGCTACCTTTATAAACACTCTTTAACTCGAAGTATAAGGTCTATTTCATAAATCGTTAATTAGCTTTATGCATTTTCTAATGGTTTAGTAGGTCACTAGTTAGGTTAATGTGTGATTGAATGCATTTATAACCAAATGAATGAGTTAATAAACAATTGATCAGACTGATGGAAAAGTTAGTAGTTTAAACAAGTGACTAACTTAGTTGTCGCTATTAATATGGTCACACTAGGGATGAATTATGAAACTCAGGAGCACACTATGTAATTTAAAAAAATAAGGGTACAATTAGGGCGGACCTAGGGTTACTTTTTTTGGAGGCACAATCTCCGAAAATTTTATACGCACTTTTGGCATTCAAAATTTCTTTAACGATAATAGTATACAAATAATATATTGAATATTAAAATATATCCTATTTACAGAGTTATTTTTAACTTCTATCACTACAAGTTTCTATTCAACTCATTTCAAAAGACAAAATTACTAGTTCTTATGGTTTATACATGATTTTTAGACAAAATCATAGTTACACAGACGATTAAAGATTTTAATTTGATAAAATAATGTGTTTGTATCAAGTTGTATAAACATCTGTTTTTAATTGAATGGAGTATTCTTTCATTATACTGAAAATTATAAAGTGACATTTAAGAATTGGTTAAATAAGCATGAATAATCCAAAAGTATAATACTAATTAAAAAAAAAAAAACCAACTCTACTCTCTCTCACTAAAAACCCCTATCTCTCACTAACCCAAAAAAAAAACAACCAAACTAAAACTAGGCGCTCCACCCACACCACACTTCCCAACCACCTTTCCTAAGTTTCTGCCATTGCTGCTGGAGGTGGGTCCTCCTTTGGGCCTACCTCCGGCCACCTCCGAGCACCACCGTCGGAGGTTCACCGGAATGTGACCGATCTTGGTCTATTTCCGACGTGTCGACTTTAAAAGCTTTTTAAACACCTCTTTTGGGACAAATCATGGTCAGATCTCGACATGCAACTCCAAAAATATTTTCTCTCCAGCCTTTGACCACCGATGACTCTTCTCGGCTGCCCGTTTTAGGCCTTGTTATGGCACGGGCCCGCACCTCTTGTCCTCGTTAGATCATTCGGCGACAGGTCGAGCAGTTTGGTCGCTGGCATGTGACACCGGCGTCAGAAAACTGTTAGCTCGTGGGACCGGTGGAGGTGTTCCCCTTCCCCTCGCCCCTTCCCCTACCTCCACCGATTTATACATTTGTTTAGGTCTTTTGGTTCTTTTTGGTTGTAGGTCGGTTTTGATCGGAGTCTTGAATCTGACATGGTGTTTCCTCCTCCTCGCCCCCCTCCTCCACCTGGCAATTTTATTTTTCTAGTTTTCAAGTCCGATCTTTTTAGAACTTTCAGTTGCTCCTTTAGTAGTGTTTTGTCGGGGTCATCTTATGTTTTCTCAGGCTAAGTGGTTTGGGAAAAGGAAAACTTAAATAGTGTATTCTAAAAACGGTGTTTGGTAAAAGAAAACCAAAACAATGGATTAAAAAGGAAAAATGAAAACTGAAAAGGAAATAAAAGGAGGAAAAGAAAAGAAAAATGGAAGAAAAGGAATACAAAAACAGGTTTGTTTATGTTTGGTTAAGGGTCTGGACAAGATTGTGTAGGGTCTCGTCTTTGGAGCTTTATCGGGTTGTGTGGAGTCTTAATTAAAGTGGTATGTTGGTTAGTAAGGGGCTTGGTTATATGTGTATACCCGTATCCGTACCCTCCCGCAACAAACCCTATGATGTAACGACGGACTTTTATTTGCATGCTTTTCGTTAACTTAGACGGTACTAACTATATCGAATTCTGAGTTGAGTCGTTTTAGTGTCAAAATGAGTTGATGAGTCATCACGCTTGAATAAATATCCTTCGGTTCATTTAGAGTCTAGCTTGTCTCGCATCTCGCTTCGACCAGCATGAACATCCCTTCGCAATTTAATTGACCCTTTTACATTAACAAGGCCCAATTTAATTCTCCTAAATTCCTAAATTTGGGCCCGGTGGCTAAAACCGCTATTTAGCATTTTCATTTGCACAATACGACCTCGCGGGTCTTCTCTTTCAAAATATATATCCAAATGCACCCTTTTTACATTTTCGGGTCTCGGCCCAAAAACCGAGCCCGGTCCGTTCTTGGCCCGCTTCCCAAGGCCCGGAGCTCTCAGAAAATATCTTGTACAACCTGCTAATACATTATACTCAGTATTCTTGAGGATAAAGTAAAAAAAATTCCAAGATACGTTAATCCGGATTTAGGAAATACTCTTACTTTAGCCCAACCTACAAACCGTAAAGCACGGTGGGTTAACCGTAAAACACTTTACGGTTTGCTGGGTAAACCGTAATGTACTTTACGGTTTTCCTGCATGGTTTTATTCGGGTTTTTCCTAATTTCTCCGAACTCTCTACTATAAATACCCCTACACCCCAACACATTCAGGGCACGAATTCACAAGCTTTTTACAGCATACATACACACAATTCTCACAAAAGCCTCAAGCACCCAATCCTCAATTTTTCACACATCCCGTGTTGAATTCACCCCCTTTTGTTTCAAGCGAAACTCTGCTGGTTTTGAAGCTCGAGACATGTATGTCTTGGTCCTAATTTTGGATTAAGTCTTTTTCATTGCTTTAGACTAACAAAGGGACTACACACTAGTGCCCAACCCGACTTTGGTCGTGAGCCCGTTTTTCACATTAAGATGTGTTCGCACCTCAAATGCACATCACATTCATAATATACCTTGCCAAAGTCGCATAAGTACGCCTCCTTAAAATGAACCAAATGGACTTTATTTTAAGTTTATGCATTAACAATCCTCATCTTGCATTAAATCAACTTAACAATGAATTCGACATTAACTGTATCGTTTTCGTTAACAAGATTTAACATGTATTAACTGAGGGTTTTTAACAATCTTTTGCATATGCATTCATAGAACTTTCCTTGCATTCAATATCGCACTCGTACGTAGCTAATTACTTAAGCTCAAATATAACCAATGGATTGTTCTTCCGCTAGAAGTGGCTATTTTCAAATAGGCTTTTTCTAAAAGGTTTTTATAAAACAACTTGAATTATTCTTTAGGAAAGTACCTTCACCCCGAATCCAATCTGGTTTCATAAACCTAGACCTAGGGGTGTCGACGTGCTCCGAAATCTAGGACGTGTTCTACAGCTTAGGACATGTTTGCAGGTTCCTAGTTACCGCGTTAATTAGGTGGCGACTCCAAAACAGTTTTAAAGGTTTTTCTAACTTAATCTTTTTAACTTTAAACGCCCTTAAGCAAGACGTCGAGTTGGGTTCCCGCAACCCGGGTTCCACAGTTTGGCGACTCCACTAGGGAAATTTTATTTTTAAAATTAAAACTAGCATTTTATTTTAAAAATAAAAAGGTGAAACTCGAAAACCTAAAAACAATGCTACATTGATATATTTGAGCTAAGCAAATTCGTTATTGAGTCGAATCCATGTGGATTCAAAAGCACAACACCTCGAGAGGTGGTTCCAAACGCCTTGCTTGTCCACCAGATAAAGCACGTTCTGGGCTAACTTTCTTCTCACCCCTCCACGGCTTGCCGTAACAGACTGGTCTGACCGCCCCAGGGCTTCCACTGATCCTCGCGTGCCGCGACGATTTGGTGGGCTCAAGCACCTGCCAAAGCGTACTCAAAATAGTTGGAGGCGTACGAGACCGACAAAACGACCCGAGTCATACGTACGAGTGCGAGGCTATACACTATGGCCTTTTCCAAAAACACATGCATTGCATATCTTCGAAAATGCCGCTTAAATTTTCAGATATGAAATGAACCTACCAACTAACAAACTAACACTTTTCAAACAAAACTCTCGCGAATTTTCGAAACAAACATTTTTCAAAATTTCCTTTTACAAAGCAAACAAAACCCGAGCAAGGTTCAAAACCCGAGCTCGTGGACCTTTTCTCTTTAGGTCACGCGACCTAATCTTTTTAGCATCCTCGACTCGACTGGTTAACCGCCCTTGAGTCGAATTGTAACACCCCGTGTTATTTTAACACAAATATAGCAATAGAATTTAAATCCTTAAATTAAATTCATCCTTTTTCGTTAAAATAAAAATGAGTCTAAATTTTTTCATCAAATAATACTAAAGTTCTTAAGTCCAGATTTAAAATTTTTGAAATATAAAACTAAAATATAGTATCCTTATAATTCAAAAAGAAACTGATACACTTTATTTATATTCATTTTATGCCCCCGGTTCAGTCACTTTTAGCTCGTATTTATTCGTATTTATTATGACTTTAGCAACTATTTGTTATACTTCTCGATACTGCTGCCTTTTATTTACATTTTGCAGGTTTTGGTGGATTTGAGCCAAAACCCGGGACGAATGGAGCATTTCGAGAATCGTGAAGACGGGACCTAGCTTGAGCTCACGCAGGAGCTCGAGAACACGAGCCAAGACCAAAGACAAAGGCCAAGGATCAAAGGCCTACGAATAATAAAGGCCCAAGAAGCAAGAATGGGCCAAAGTAGAGAAGACAAGAGCCGGCCCAGTTCAGGGTGTCAGGCCGGTTGGCCAGGCCGGCTGCTGGCCGGCCGGCTGAAGGCCATTCTTCGTCGGGTTTTGATTTATTTTGGGATTTAATAAGTTGGAGTATATAAATAGACTTTAGGTCGAGTAGTTTAGGTTATGCTTTATTTTACAAGTTTTAGTTTTAGTTTTAGTTTACTGCTTTTCATATTTTCTCTACATTCAAACTTTAGTTTAGTTTCAACATTGATTCTATTGTAACCGCTGGTACTCCGTAAGTTTTCAGATTTATTTCAATTGCTTTTATTCATTCATTTGCTATGTCTTCTCTATATTGTTTTGCCTTGTCTTTAATTATGAGTAGCTAATTTCCCAATTAGGGTTTAGGGGAATTTGTGATAATTGGTTCAGGAACATGTTTTAGGATTAAATTGGTTGAATAAATTGTGCACTTGACTTCCTTCTACGCGTTTTATGTCAATTGAATTAGGATTATTTCGCCTGATCAACGATTTGTCTGAGTTTAATTGAACCTGAGTAAGTTTTAATTTAAGATCGAAAGCCTAATTAAAACTAGACTTACGCGAGATTGATAAGTTGAATTTAGTAAGTTGCGAGAGCCCGCTAAGTTTGCTTAAGGCTAAAATTGACTCGAGAGAGCGTTTTATAAACCTAGTCATTTGCACAGTTTATCTTTTCCGTCTTATAAATTTGAGTTCCTGAATCGTTGTCATAATGAACCCGACGCCCTAATCTTTCCTCTTATATATTTCTATTCATCTTTGCGTTTGCTTTAGTTTAGCTTAAAACAAACCTTTTTCACACCTTGAGTTGAACCTGTTTTCGCCTGCTTTAACTTAAAACTACTCCGTTTCTCTGTGGATACGATCCTGCTTGCCGCTAGCTGCTGTTAGTTGTTTGTTAGGTTTATTTTGATTTCAGCGATACGACTTAGCTGTGTCAGAAACACATTTCAAATTTTTGTGAAAATCAACACAAAACTAATATCGCCTTTCAAATTTCAAAAAGGTTAAGTCATGTTAACTATTCATAAAAATAAAAGTAAAACCTTTTATTCATAAAATTCAATTTCGGACATTTTTGATTTCTCGAATAAAAATGGACCTTTATATCTTTCTCGTCTTTGAAATTCAAGTCAACGATTCCAAACACGTAAATCAAGGCCAAAAGTGTCCGGTCCAAAGGTGGTGACTAAGCCATCTTATCTCCTTCCATTTTCTTCTTATTTTCAAGAGTAAACTTAACATCAAAAAAAAAATGATTTAAATAGTAATCATTTTATTTATTTTAATAAATCATTTATCTTAATATCAAAATTACTATTTTATTTCTATTTAACTAACTCTTTTCTAAATTATCGAAATTATAAGTAACCCCTAATTTAAATTAATTAACTTTTTGACGATTAAATATAATTCTTTAAATCTAAAACATTCAACGAAAAAAATATAGATTTCGACTTAGGAAAATTTTATTCGAAATTTCAAGATTTAGAACTCGATCTTGTTTTAGTGCCCTTTCGAAAATTATTTTTATTTTTATTTTCGATTTTATTTCAAAACACTATTTTAAAATCATATCTTTTATTTCGAAACTTTTCGCGATCGTCGGAGTTTTGCAAATGGTATCATAGGCTTGTGCTTGGCATGTTCGATCACCAGGATGTAGGAGCTTCTGCTCCCTTGGAAGCATGATATCACTGTTTGCTTATGTCCTTTCCTTTCTACGTCCTTGCGGCGTAAGTACGTCTTGTTCTTGTCATGTGCCAACTTTTTTGTCTCGATGATAGTGGGAAACTATCGCTCGCAATGGTGCCGTGGATGAATAATTTTGTACCCATTTTGTGCTCCACCAACATACGGCCGTCATTTGGCGTCATCGTAGTATTATTAGTTTTCTTCTACTCCCTCCGTCTCGGTGATTTGTTTACATTTACTTTATACACATATATCAATGTGAGGAGAGAGGTAGAGGAAAAAACTGATAAAATAATAATATAAGTACAATAGGGTCCCAATTTCTCAAAATTAATGAATGTAATTGGTTGAAAGAGTAAGGACCCACCCATCACATGGCTCAACAATGAGCATTTATGGAAATGTAAACAAATGACCCGTACACCTCTAAATGAAAAGTGTAAACAAATGACTGGGACGGAGGGAGTATGTTGTTGTATGTTTAGGGTGTTTTACTTAAGATGTAAGTATAGCTTGATCAGCCGAACTGCGTGTATGTAAGACACTTTTTACGATTGGCAAAAAGAGGGAAAAAAAAAGTCCAAAAGTATAATAATTAATAAGATGAATTTTAGAGCTGACAAAAAGTGACACGACACGAACCCGACACGAAATTAATGGATTTGGGTCACGGTGTTGTGACCCATTTAAGTAATTGGGTCGACACAAACCTAACACAAAATATAAATGGGTTGGGTTCGGGTCAAGATGTCGAGCCACGTACAAAGATGACACGAAAGACCTTTTTAATTAAACGGGTTAAATATAGGTAGATTAACTCGATAACCCATTTGTTCCAAAATTTTAACCAGAAGATCACATTGTTTCTTAATATACTGTTTATTACGACTCTTGTTTTGGTGGCTTTACCGAAATAACCTATTATTATTTGATAAATATTAATTTTTAGTTATCGTTTTTGGTGTAGATGTGTTTATGTGTTGTTTTCAATTTGGCTATACTTTAATTAGTTAGATAGGTTATATAGGTCTAATGGATTAAGCAGGTTGAGCATGTCAAATTTTAATCTATTAATTTAAATGGGTTAAATAGGTCAGGTTAGGTCATTCAAAATATAAACAGGTTAGGTTTGGGTGAAGCACTAATGACCTGTTTATGTAAATGGGTCAGGTTTGGGTTGAAAGGTTAATGATCCATTTACATGTGACACAAACACGAACACGAAACGACACGACCTATTTGCCAGGTCTAATGAATTTAATGTACATCATTGACTAGAGAAAAAAAGGAAATTTTCACGGTATACCCTTCTATATATTTTTCTGTTTTCCATGATATACCCTTATATCTAGAAAAAATTCAATGGTATTACCCCTAAATTTTAAATTTTATCTCTAATATGACCTTTATTAATCTTTTTGTTAATTTAACTTAATAAATAACTCATAATACTTACTTTTATTGATGATGAAGAAGAGAGTGATGGTTTTTATATTAAAGTTGATGATAAATATTTGCTATAAATATTGAACTTAAGAATGGACGAATTTGATAATAATTAGTTGTTGTTAACGATAAATTGTGTGATATAATACATATAATGGTTTAAAATGATTTATTGGTTGAATGAAGAGTTAAAGAATACTGATTTGTGTACATTTATAGGTTATATAGATGGTTCAAATTTATGTAGTGTTGAAAATAGCTCTATTGGAAATAAAATTAAAAACTTAGGGTTACATTCAAGAAAAGTTAAGCATGTCAAGGTTATACCGTAGAATTCTAAAACAGTGAGGGTATAAGTGAAAACCAGAAACGAAAAAGGGGTACACCGCAGGAATCTCAATAAAAAAAATAAAAAAAATAAGTTGACAAGAGGATTTGAACCCCTACATGAAGGGCAAAAGGTGCCTTGCTCCCTCAACAAACCAAACTAAATTTTTGGTTATTCTGTTATGCGCATTGTATGTATAGTCGATTTCAATTTTTTTAGTGTTACTTTTTCCACACCAATGTATACCGTGGGTACACCGCTCATAGAAATCGAATAAATTTAAGGGTACATCTATCATAAAATATATTTGTTTATTATTATTTTTTTTCTATAATGCAATTAACTACATTTGAGGCCTTGTTAACATGTCAACAAATTAAGTGGATTATTTTGAGTCGAGATTATTTGTGGAAGATGAATGCAACAAAAGGAATTCTTGTAAGGCCATGGTCATGGATCCCATTTGCACCTTTAATGAGAATGCGACTTTTTTTTAAGGAAACCTCATGCCAATGGATTAAGGAGGCATAGGTGATAAATTTAGGTCCTAAATTGCAGTTATCCCTAGCACTCGATGCCTAGAAATGCCTCTAAGGAAATGAAAGGAAGTCAACAACCTCGGCCATAAACCATGAAGCTCAGTTAGACATGTCAGCAAAGCTTTGATCATAACTCCTAACCTGCTAATCCATTTGAGATGAAACCACTTTCATATGAAAGCTAGCTAGCTCAACAAACTTTCATTTGACATAAGATTGGCTATCTAGTTCAAAAGGAGTAGAAAGTTATGACCTCTACAAATTAGAAGTCATATTTGAAAGTTCAGTTGATAGGCAAATTGAGATGTTCGTACTAAAAGTTTCATAACTTGCGTTCTAGGCCATATTTTTGGGTGATTATTTTTGCATTGCAAAGCTGACTCAAATATATTTCCAATGATATATGATGGAATTTATAATTCAACATGAGGATGAAATAGTGAAGCCTACAAGTCACTGCATGCTCAACAAACCTGGTTTTGGAGTCTTTTGGATGTAGGGATCAAGTCACTATCATAAATTCCTCTTTTGGTTAAGCACTCTTTTGGCCAGACCCTTGGAGGCCTTTGAACTGATCCTAAGGTCCCTTGGGACACGTGGATGACAGCTAAGAGATCCATGAATCAGTTGGTTTATATTCAAGCATTAGGAAGCTCGCTTAGTACAAGTCCTTTTCCACTTTATATTTTATGTCATTTTCTACTTTATGAATTTGTATTTATCAGATTTGTAAGGTTCTTGGAGCTGTTATCTTTGTTGTTTTTATCGTCCATTTCGTGGCTTAGATTAGATGATTGATGTATAGTGTAGATCAGAGCCTTGGTCCTATATAAACCAAGCAAACCCTTGTACGTCCCAAACATTTGTTTACACTTTCCATTTTAGGGTGTACGGGTCATTTGTTTACATTTTCCATAAATAATCATGGTTGACCCATGTGGGAGGTGGACCCCTACTCCCTGAACCAATTACATTTGATAATTTTAACTTTTTAAGCAAACAGGACACCCATTGTACTAATATTCTTATTTTATTAGTTTTTTTTACCTTTCTTCACACATCGATAAATGTGTATAAAATAAATGTAAACAAATCACCGAGACGGAGGGAGTAAGAAATCAGATTAAATGAATGAATTTATAAGTGAGTTTGAAACTCTCTTCTTCTCTTGGTTGTGTCACTTGTGTGCTTGAGAAAAACTCCTTGGCTGTGTGCTTGGAGCCCATTTAGAGTCGATCATTGGCTGTGTGCTTGGTGAGACTCGACCCCTTAACATTGGCTTAATTCTTTGTTAAAGTTCTATTCGTGAACTTTAAATTTGGACGGAAGGAGTAAGAGAGAGTGAGTGGAAGAGAGATAAATTACTTGATCTACAAGGTGGGTTTTTTTGTTTGGTTTTTTTTTTTTTTTTTTTTTTTTAAGAAGTCACCCTTTTAAATACTAGTTTACTTTTCCGTTTTTTTTTTTTTTTGTGAAAGAAAGAATCAATTCAAATCATTAATAAATAATTATATGACATTCACAACATGTGTTAATTGGATATAAATCGATAAAACCAAATAAAAGAAAATCTCATTCAAAGAAAGATCTGTATACTTGAATTGCTCCAAAGCACGTGCTATATCATATCGTCGCAAACAGTTTTTCATAAAGATCGAAGAATCTTAAGCCTTGACGAGAAACAATTTCATCTAACCAAATTGAGTGCAACCAACAAAAACACAACACGTGTAACGCCACATAACGATCTATTACGAAACTGATCGTCCACATCTTCACCATAAGAGAAACGACTAAGCCGCTCTTACTTATATTTATAATAAAACAAAAACATAGAAAACTAAGACTGAAAAGCCTAAAAAAATAGAGACAGACAAACGAATCTCGCGATAAACGAGAGTTTTTAATTCATAGAAATTCATACTTAATACTCCATTGATAAAGAAAGTTGTTTCAAGACTTACCATCAATTAATTGTTGATGAAAGACAAGCCTTTTATCTTTTTTTTTTTCGTTATAAAATATCAAAAACTTCCACGATGCAGATATCACTCGTTAAGTCAAGTGTTACTACGTATGCGTACAATTTACGCATATTCTTCAAGACGCTCCCCAATGCTACCACATAGCAACAGTTCACCCCATGAGCTAAATCGACAAGCCAAACTTAAAAACTTTATAAGAAGTGTAAAGAAAGGTCCTACTGAAACAACCGTCCAACAACTACCGTTCATCGACACTCACTCACACACTTACCAACCAATTAACAAAAGCCGATTCTGAAAGCTGTCTAAGCAAATGTAGAACCAAAACCAATGTGCACAAAACACTTGATCAAAGCAGATTTAACAATTATATTAATATTAATAAACCTGATATAGTCTAGCGTATAGTTTAAAGGGATAACATAAGAAAACACATAAATAAGCCGCTTCTTAAGGAAGCGGCTCGTTGACCCAAGGATGGGCTTCCGGGTCTTACATGATATTCCTCCTTGTAGAGGAAAGCGTCATAACTGCTAAGTTTGTACCATATTTACAAAGAATAGGGTGAATTCACATAAGCGCGGACTTTAATTTATTTGCCATTTGTATTTTCGGGCACTGCTGGAGCCTTGCAAATTGGGCACAAGTTCTTCAACGACAACCACTTCTTGATGCAGCTTACATGGTAATCATGGCCGCATGCTTTCAGAGTCCCAACATCGTCCATATGCTCGTATTCGTCCTGCATTGACATGACACGTGGGAACTGTTGTGAGAAAATATAGAGTACGGACCACAGTGTATAATTTTGGACTTCAGGAAACAGGGCATGCACAATGCACAGCTAAAGTCTAATATTTTGGTTCTGTTCCTAAACTCATGATATATGAGGGGAAGATGAGAGACAGGGAGCTATAAATGTAAAAGCCAATAGCATGTCCGAGTTTCAATATAACTGTTTGTGAAAAGGCTTGCTAACCATGAAGCGTCAAAGCCTCCGCTGTATCTGAATCTCAGTCAACTAAATTGAAGTCTTGAAATACATAAATCTATCAAGTATCTAATACAAAAACAAAATATTGCACCGGTGCTGCAGTGAAACAAAAAAACAAGTTTCTAACAATCTATCCTCATCTTTCAAATCAAAATTAAGTTTCTAATACTTGTCGTCTTCTATTAATGCGGACATAACAGGAGTTTTTCAATACCCACACCAATTGTGAGGTCTTGTTGAAATCAGATTGGAGTAACGGCAGCTGAATAAATGACCAATTAGAAAATCAACCGTCCCTCGTACAAAATAAAAGCCTATTTGTGGTAAATGGACTAATTTGAATTAATTCTACCCTATTCAAGGTCATTTTTCAAACAAATTAGCAATAGTGGTCGACACTCCTCTTAGTTTATATGTGAACAATATTTTAATGATTATCAATGTCAAACTGTACAATCAATCACCTGTGATTTATAATAAGCTTTACAACACAAAACAAGCTTTTCAACACAAAACATATTGAAGGTTAGGCTAAACGTCTTTATATATACGCGACAAGAATAATACTCTGTATGTATTAGTAGCTCATTAGCACTGATACATTCAGTATTCACTCATCAAGTGCTTTGTATTTGGTAAAATGATAAGAGAGGCCATTGCAAATTAGAGAATGACTGAATGAGCAAATGATGATCAGTATATATTTAGAGAGATGATCAGTATATTTAGTAGTAACAGAGAAACACGTACCAGGCAGATTACACATCTTTCTTCTTCTTCTTCTTGATTTTGATCTGATGAGCAGTAGACAGTCTCTGTCAAGCACTTCCGTAATTCATCTTGGGGAACCCCAGTGCTAACACTTCCAATCCTCTCCCCAAGAGCTAGGAGCTCCTGTTTATATTGCACCGTAAAAAAGGTAACTCAAAGCACAGGTTCAAGAACATATTAGTCAAGACATGCAAACAAACCTCATAGCTCATGTTGTCTATGTCCAGCCGCATATCCCGATGATGATCTAGCATAAGCCTTGAGCCATATAAAGAACGATCAATCATGAGACCCTGCAACAAATCAGATTGAAGGATCATGATTCATATAAAAAATTCCAATGAAAACTACATAAAAGTCAAGTTTGATGCATCTCTCCCAAGTGAAATAGTGTAAAAAAAAAAAAAAAAAAAAAAAAAAACAGCCTCTTCTTTTTATCCCTTTCCAAAAGAAAAGCAAGAACATGCAGAATGTCATCTACCTCAGGAGTCAGTCGATCACTGGTGCTAGTGTTCTCAGGAAACAAACCATATCTCTCGGAAGATAACCTTGGTCTGACATTCCTGTCACCATGGCGCCATCCGGAGGGTCCAAATGGTCGTAGATGTCGACTCTCTCCAATATGCTGCAGACTCTCACTGGGAGGAACCATATGGCCGCCTAAGGGCACATTACTCATAGTAACTCTGGTATTCGGGCTGGATCTGTGGGTGAAAGTACTACGAACTCCTCGTGTATGTGAGGGAATAGTATGCATACTCGAAGGAACAACAGAATTTCCGCCAGGAAAATGCTCCTGATGGTATGCACCCAGCTCTCCCGAAGTTTGACCACTACTGCTTCCAGCAAACATATGACCATTACTTTCGTGACCATTCGACAGTAATCTCCCAGGAGGAGCACCAGAGGCTTGCGTAGGAGTCCACTCTGGCAAAGAAAGACTTGAATTTACGTTTGAGTGATGTAGTGAGACAGGATGATCAACTGGAAGTCTACTTGAGCAGGGATAATCAGAGTAATCAGCTGGTAGATGGGTACTAAAAGCATCTGACTCTAAGTTTTTAGCAGGTCGGTTTCTCACATTCCTAACAGAGCTCTCACCTCTATTTGAATGGTGTCTGGTTCTGTAGATGGGAGAAATCAAAGGCTCCCAGTGATTATGCTGAGAATCTAAAGACGATTTTTCCTGTCTTATTTCTGACATAGAAGATACGTCAGACGAACTTCCAGCGTGGTGATATCTGCTTGTGCTGCCCCTTTGACTCATAAGGGGAATTCCAGGGCTTTTACGTTTGTATGGACCCCTAACATTACCCATTGATTGATCGAAGAAGTTGCTCTCAGCTCCATAATTAGAGGACGATGCATGGTGAACATGATTTTCTGGAATCATGCAGGTAGAGGGAGCCGCTGGTGGGTGTAAAAAATCACGAGGTGGGTTGGAAGTACTAGGCAGGAAATGGGGTGGATTAACCATAGGAGTTGATGAAGGATATCCATTTGAACTTGTAGAAGCATTCCATTGAGAAGCATAATGAACTTGTTCAGCTGACACATTATCACCGGGATGAAAACTCGGGCCATTCTCTGGAGTCCTAGCTGCAGATCAATGTTATTGACATTAGTATATATCACAGTCACACTAGTTATCCTACCCAATACTCATTATCATAACAATCAACTACATCCGCATAAACAGGTTTGCGCAAAAACCAGAAGGCATGAAGGGTCATCGTACCTAGATCCAGTATTTTTACCAATTCTAAGCAAAGTTCATAACAAAAAGTCCTGAAAGTGTATCACCTCTAGAAACATTAGACAGGATTTCTTTCCAAACAGTAGAGACTGAAAATCTTAATAAATTACAACACTACAGGTCATCACTTGCGTCTGTCAGTAACACGCAAAATTCTGTTTCATGAGATTCACAGTATCCTTAAATCTTGATGACTTATTATTTTTCTAGTTTAATTAGAAATTGGTGAATCATGCCTATCAATACAGGATAAATGTGAAGGTACCATAACACCATCAATAAGTTTCAACAATATATCTGATTTGTGAAGATCTAGAATATATTTAATATCAAATTTACTCTCATTACCCAAATGATGGTGGTGGTGTTCTTCAGAATTCAGAAGATTCCATTGTTGCTCTGACTCAGCCTCGTACATGTGTGATGTGTTGTATGTGTTTCTTTGAGCCATTAGCACATAAGTACAATATAACTTCAGCTGTACAGCGATTAAAATGACTGCTGCCTGCGCATAAGTGAAACACCATGAGCATATAGGTAAACGCGATTCATTTAGAGTTTTACAGTCAGGGCTCAGATATAATAGTACACACCAATACAAAATGATTTTATTAAACAGAACTCGAAGGCAGTCTTAGCACTATGACCTATAAATTTAGACCTCATGGACAGCAAAATTATAGAAAGTGAACTAAAAGAACATTTAAAAGAAAGTGGACATTCAAATGCTTATTTCATTACAATCTAAGCGAAGTGATGGCAAATGTTACTTCATTCTGAAATCAGGATGCAAAAAAAGGCTTAGACCCAAAACTTCTGAGGTCGGCTAACATGAATCGTCTTCTGAAACCGTCTATCTTGCACTCCATATGTAGACAAGAAGTTTTGAAAAAATTTAGGCTAGAGATAAAGGAAAAAATAAATACATACAAAGAGAGTTCACAAGAAAAAAAAAAAAAATATAAAATAAAACAAATATAATCAAAACAGTAGCCGAAGACAACAATGATTAGAATTAGCGATTCTACTAGAAAAGAATTAGAAACTATTCAACGGAAGTTTAGTTTTCTCTGCTGGCTTCATTAATTTCAATTGCATTATCGCCCCCAACCAATGACACTGAATCAAATATCACTCACTCTAATTATGGGTGAGAATTAACCAAAACCAAAAAGAAATCAATTGGTGTAAAATAACAAGGACCGAAATCCTGCATTCTCCTGAATAAAACAGAAGAAACAAAATATACAAGGTCAGATACCACAGTATACGAATGCCTGATGAAGTAATAATAACACTACCAGAGACAGACCTATGTGGCTAGAAATTTGCTGCTGGAGTAACAGTGACTGAGAAAAATATAGCATCAAACAACTACTTCTCCATCGAAGAAGATAATTATTTGAAGCATAAATCATTACTTCAACATTCAAGAAAACCTTTTTCCAACTTAACTATCTACCCAGATTTTGAATTTAATAGACTACGTAGAGACATCATATAAAATCATACATAAGACATTCGGAAAGATAACTATTTACTAAAGAAAACAAAAGACTGTGTTCATTATCCTAATAAGCAAAATGACACATAAACCACGTTTACTTCATCAAAGGAGGAGCAGTCTAAGCAAACCTAAATTTAAAGGTATCCAGCTCCAAGACGGAACAATCTAAGAGCTTTACAGCCCCCTAAATGACAACTTTGAAAATTAGATGAGCACATGAAGAGTACACTTTACCTACATTTCACCATTTCTCATAAAATCTTCATCATTGCCAACTAGCTGTAGGAAACATGTGACTGAGCAACAGATAAGTATCCTATTGTTTCTAGTGCAAAATGAAATCTATAAAAGCCAAAATCTATCTTCCTCCATTTGACGGGCATTAAAATTCAAACCCGTTTTACAAGGGAAGGATTATTTGAACTTCTAAACAATTATTAAATCGCGATCAAACACCTAGAAGTTCAAAAGTGTAAGCAATGCTCCAAAAGGTTGACATCATTTTGGTTGTACAGGCTCAAAAGTGAAGAACAATATTGAGCAACTATTTAGATACCAGTTAAAACGATAAAGTTGTCAGCCATCTAAGCTATTTACGTTCAATAAGGTGACTTGAGTATGTTTTTCTTGTCTATGAAACAGACTTTTGAAACCATTTGTTTGAAAATTTTGAAAAGTAAAAAAAAAAACTGTTATATAAAACCAGCTTCCTTTTTCTTTCTTCTTTTTCAAACAGATGGATTTTGAAGGCACTTTCATAACTCATTAGACAAATATAATCAAGTCACTTGCTTGAACATAAAATAGCAAAACGATGAGAAGCCTATAGTACTTGTTCTAAGTATCAAATATATATTATCCAAAAAAAAAATTTAGAAATGAATTTTATTCAAGTAAAACAGATTTCTCACCATGTTATATCTACTTAAATAACAATACTGAAATGAAAAGGTAAGGGACAAAAAGGAAATCAAAGGAATAAAAGAGTTATTATATTAATAAATCATTACAATTATTTCATTTAGTTTTTAATAACCAACTGAGCCAAAGGAGGATGTATGCCCTATACCATGGAGGCGTTAGTATCGAGAATCTACAACTATGAAGAAATGAAAAGGAACTAAATACTGGCAACCACAATCACTAATGATAATTCCTCGAAACAGGTCCACAGCATTCCTTCTCTCAGGACATCGTAGTATTGCTCATTTTAGGTGCTAATGTGTACAAGCCTTTGCATTTGAAATCCACCTAAATCAAGGATCACGTGTGGATTCTTCCGGGTCAAACCACCATAACCTAAGGACAACTGGCAAAGTATGCTATAAGATCTGCAGGATGAAAATAAAGCCTTCGCAGTAAGGAAATTGCTAGTCAAAATAAGATCTCCCAAAGCAGCACTACTTCGGTCTCTCTCATTTAGACCAAGGAAAGATGTAATTCCATGAACCTAATATAGATGTCAGCAACCACCTGAGAAAAGTCTTCGGGAAACCCCACTCTTTCCCCGAACATTAAGGGTGTAACTGTAACTTCAGTTCACACAATACAGTCCTCCCAAATGAAGGGTGTGAATCCTTAGACTCAAAAGAGACTAAGGGAGTTAATGAAACCAATGTAAAAAGCATTGGTAAAAGGTATGTTCAAAGTAGTTTCTCTGCAATAAGATGATAAATAATCAGCGCAAATATTGTTAAACTCACCAGTTTACAATTCGAATCTGTCACACAGTTTTTGAGGTCTCTTGTTCACCCTCTTAAATCAACTAGACAAAGTTTAAAAAAAAATGCAAGCTATTTAAGCAAAGAAAGTAAGTGAACATAAGTAAAGTGAATTCTCATATTAAATATGACAAAATTCCAAAGATAAAACATATACAATGCCAAGGTCTAAGAAACTACATACATTCAATATATAGGTGGAATTAATGCCAATCCGCAACTATAACATTAACAATCTTGTGTTCCTTCCTACAGCATAAAGATAAAGGTGTCGGATGCACGTGATATTTTCCTCCATTACAAACATCACCAACACAAAAAATTAGAGAAAATGCAATCAACGAAAAGTACGTAAAAAAGAACATGCAAACATGCAAGACAAATAGTAGACAAAGTAGAGAAAACAATAACCAACTTAAGACACTATATATACAAGTCAAACTCAATCACTGCATCTTTCCATCAATGATTTGAAATCTCCTTTTCACCATCACCACCTACTCAAAAAATATGCTAACCTCCCTCATCTCCTACCATAAATAACACAACTCAACCATGAATAGCTACTTTGTCTTCTCCGGTAAAGCATGGATTTCACAACTTTGTACCCTACTACCGCATCCATTATATATTACCTCAAATTACACCAGGCAACAACGGACATTAGCGATAACTGCAATAAACTATTTCAATGTCTCATGAAAACTATCTCTAACACAAAAAGACACCAACTTGAATGAACAAACCCAGGAACAGTTTTAGTAGGCTCGAATACTTCAAACATTTACAAACATACAAAAATAATTACAACAAATATACACGCGCTAACCAAATTGTCACAGTTTTTTTTTTTTTTTTTTGCGCCCCAATAATATCCTAATTTTGCCCTTAAAAAAGACGTTACAATCTCATTAAATATGATTCTCTATAGCTGCAACACCACTCCGTATTTCAGAAATCCTGAAGTACCCAGGTTGATAATCACGTAGCTCTGATCAAGAATGCTTAAAAGCTAAAACTAAGTGTTGTAACAATATGCCTAGGTCTAGGCTCATTCCAGATGTAAGTGGTGATATAAACACTAGAGCATGGTATTAAATCTCGGTATGAGTAACAGCTTTATATTGCCAAATACGGCCAACATCGCAAATGCGGCCAAATACGGTCAAAGTGATCTTCAAGATATAATATGGTCACATATTGGTTGAATGGCCTTCACTTAAAACCATGCTCTCGAGGGTTTACCCGTTCACCTAGACAACGCGTCCTTAAAGACAACCTTAAATATGTAAATATTTTATTTATTTTTGGTGACGAGGGGTTTAATCCCCGGGCCGGGCCAGGCATTCCAGTGTCACCACCTGGATACCGCAAACAACCTGGGACCTCGCAATTCTTGCCTTCGCAAGGTTTGAGGTTACCCAAGTCTAACACTAGACTGCAAGCCCTTTGGTTAATTTATTAACGGTTTTGTGCTTCCGTATAACAAAAGTAATACGCAATCAGTGCACCATCGGCCATCAAACTTTTGACTAGACGTCTAGACGTCTAGAACACATCAAATTGATAACGATCAAACATGCAACAACTCAAACACTTAGGGTGTGTTTGGATAGCAAAATAGGAGGGAAAGGAAGGGGAGGGGAAATGAGGGAAGGGGAAGGAAGGGGAAGGAAGGGGAGGGGAGGGGAAATGGTGGTGTTTGGATACCATTTTCCCTCCAAATCTTGCCTATTTTGGAGGGATTCCAATTAGGCTTAGAGGAGGGAAAATGGATCCCTCCAAATCCCTTCCCCTCCATTTCCCTCCCCTCTTGATTGCTATCCAAACAAGGGATGAATCACTTACTTTCCCTTCCTTTCCTTTCCCTCCAAATCCCCCAATCCAAACACACCCTTAGTTTTCAAAACCTCATAGTGATCATTTAAAAACATCATCATAAATTGATGGCTAACTTTCGACTAATTTCGTCTTGAGAATTATTTCTAAATTTAATAAAATGATGTAAATTAGAGTCAAAGCTTAATCGTTCAATTTAATTATATTTAACACATAAATATTAAAATAAATCAAGGGCTATTATTATTATATTCTGAAATTGTGATGTCGACATTAGTTAAATCGATCATTTTCCCTATTTGCTCACCAAATATAAAAGGCAAAAAAAAAACGCAACTAATAATCAACCGATGTAATCAAATACAGTATTACATAACGATCACAAAATCAAAAAAAATAAGGCGATGAAACGAAGCTAAATACGCCTAAAAGTTGATGATCAGATGATGAAAAACACGACGATCAAACCAAATTATTAACAAGAAAAAATTAAAAACATGCAAAAAATTGTGAGACGATGAAAAAAAAAAGTGATTATGAAGGAATGAAACCTTGGATGAATCAGGACCGTTGATTAATTCAAAGCACCGATCAATCGAACGGTCAGGAAGAGGAGAGAGAAAAAAAGGAAGTTTGGTTGAGGAAGACAAAGAAAATAAAAAAGAGATGGTGTTGAAGAGGGAATAAAAAGAGGGTGAGGTGGTAATGGTGTGTTGTGGGCTTATTTAGTTTGGTTGATCCACGCCTACTTTGAAGAGGGAACAAAAGCAAAAATAAAAGCCAACTTTTCTTTGACAAATTTTGATTGGGGGTTTATTAAAATCGACGACGTTTTACTTAGAATCGACGACGCTTTTTGGTGAAATGACCAAATTGCCCTTTTCATTTTTTCAGCTCACTCTCTCTCTTCTCTCTCTCTTCTAATTTCTTTTCTCCATTCTCTCACCTATTCCAAAAAAAAACCAACTTAAAAAATAATCATAAACTTAAAATCTATAGTATAAACACAACAAACATAAAGATTAACTCATATGGGATCTTAGAATCAGTGGTAAGTTAACTAACATTAAAAAATTACATATTTGTAAGTTTAATTAATTGTAGATTTAGAAATAAAATTATACACAATTTACTATCACTTTCAATGAACAATTTATTAGGTTTATTGTGTTTATATTGAACATGGCCTTTTCAAGAGCTTCACATTGGTAGAAATTTGGACTTTTTAAGATGAATTAACATGTCGAAATCTGAAAAACACGTTGAAATTTTATGTCAGAAAAAAATCTGGATGTCCCAACCATGGGGTGGACAATGAATTTCATTGTCCTACCATGGGGTGGGACTTTGAATTTCATTGTCCTACCATGGGTGGACGATGAATTTCATTGTCCTACCATAGGGTGGGACTTTGAATTTCATTGTCCTACCATAAGTGAACGATGAATTTCATTGTCCTAGCATGGGGTAGACGATGAATTTCATTGTCCTACCATAGGTGGACAATGAATTTTATTGTCCTACCATGGGGTGCACAATGAATTTCATTGTCCTACCATGGGTGGACAATGAATTTCATTGTCCTACCATGGGTGGACAATGAATATAGTTGTCCTACCATAGGGTAGACGATTAATATAGTTGTCCTACCATGGGTGGACAATGAATATAGTTGTCCTACCATGGGTGGACATTATTTTCTATTGACCTACCAATGGAGATGACCATAAATATTTTTGTCATTTCCATGGGTGCACCCTTTTCGACGTATTCTGTATGTATTTGGACAACTTTTAATATTTCAATGATCTATTTTTTATTATGCAGGATTCATTTGAAAATTTAGGTGGTGACGGTGTTGATTATAACCCTTTATTCGTAACAAGTAATTGTTTTGCGGATAGTAAGTTAGCTCATAAATGGGCTAACGAGATTGCATTGGCTAATGGATTTGCTTTAGTTAAAGCAAATAATGGGTCTAAAAATCGACGTCAACCCGAGTTATTGGCTTCTTACTTCCGATGCTCTAGGTATGGACGAAGCAAGAGCGTATTTGATCCCGACAACCCAAAAAAGAAGCCGAAAACGCAAAAGTGTAACTGCCAATTTCGTATTAGAGCCGTTCAAAATTATCATTGTCTTGATAATGAACGAATAATACTTTGGAATATTACGATTGTCGTTCAGAAGTTTGGGTTGTCCTAATTGTGTGTAAAAGAAGGAATAAGAAGGAAGGAAATACGAATTAGGAAATACGAAATACAAATTACTACGAAATACGAATTAGGAAATACGAAATACGAATTAGGAAATACGAAATACGAAAAACGAAATACGAAATACGAAATACAAATTACTACGAAATACGAAACATTAAAATGTTTACCGTACAAAATACTACGAAATACTAAACAATAAAATGTCCACCGTACGAAATACTAAGCAGTCCATCCGAAATACTAACAAACGACTGAAAATAAATAGATAACCAAGTCTGACATAATGAAAACACAACCCAACGTCATCAACTACTGAGTAAGATCATCATCATCTGGACGGTGCTCATCTTCGACTCTAAAAAATGGCTGCGCTTTCTCCGCGTTCTTCTTTCGCTTCGAGGCAGTGACCGGACGATCAAAATATGAATTACATTAGACATTAAAACAATAACACGCAAAATAAGATTAAAATTAACATTTTTCATCCAAACCATGGTAGGACAACGAAATTGATTGACCTATCCATAGGTAAGACAAACAAATTCATTGACTAAACGATGGGTTGGACAATTACATTCATCATCCTACCATGGTAGGACATCAGAAATATTTGTCCTACCATGGTAAGACAACGAAATTAATTGACCTATCCATAGGTCAGACAAACAAATTCATTGATCAAACGATGGGTTGGACAACTACATTCATCGTCCTACCATGGTAGGACATCAGAAATATTTGTCCTACCATGGTAGCACAACGAAATTGATTGACTTATCCATAGGTAATACAAATAAATTCATTGACTAAACCATGGGTTGGACAACTACATTCATCGTCCTACCATGGTAGGACATCAGAAATATTTGTCCTACCATGGCAGGACATCTACATTCAACAACATTAGCCAACGGCAACAACTAAATTCATCACTCCATAAGAGAAACATTTTAGCAAAATCAAAACATATGAGTCTTAAATATTCACTACATTTAACAATTTACGGTATAACTCTAATTTTACCCTCATTGTTCACAAATTTATTAATAAAAAAACATAACAGTATGTAATTTTGACAATTTATTACAAATATATGTATACTACCCTTAGAGCTTAGTATAGTGGATAATCAAACAATAAATGATTGATAAGTACGACAACATTATATTTCCATATCTAAATTGAATTTTAATTAATTATAAACTTCCCAGCACTCCCATCACACACATACAATCCTTGAGCTTCCCAGCACTCCCCGTTTTTGTCGACTGCACCGTCTTCTGGCGTGGGCCCCATCCTACAGCTACTCATTTGATGGGCGCACCCGTAATTCGCCCATTTCTCGGTCCTAGACCTCGGTCCACCAGGCGCTATGACGGCGACGGCAAAGACGGAGACCGGAGAAGGCGTGGTAGCCAATGGTGAAGGCGGGGTGGGCGGTGGTGAAGCCAACGGCGGCCCCAAACGACGGTCATGTTTGGGGGTTTTAGATCTGAGATTTTTGGGGGCTTTTAGATCTGAAATAAATCGAAAAACTTGAAAAAAAACAAAAAATTCGGGTTGATTTGGAGAAGGGGAGGTGAATGAAAATGGAAATGGAGATGAATAGTTGAAAAAAACGAAAAAAACGAAATATAGTTGAAAAAAATCGAAAAAAAACTTATAATGGAGATGAATTAAAATGGAGAAGGGGAGGTGGGTGATGAATCTGAAAATGGAGAAGGATAGGAGGGATGGGTTGATTTTTTATTAGGGTTTAGATTTAGGTTTCATGAATCTAACATTTTTTTTTATTTTTTTTTGGGTTTTAGTTTTCAGTTTTCTCAAAAAATGAGAGAAAATGAGGAGGAGAGAGAAAGAGGTAGAGAGAGAGTAGGGGCAGCGAGCGTAATTTTTATGAAAAACGTCGTCGATTCTAAGTAAAACGTCGTCGATTTTAAGTAATCGGGTTTTGATTCCGTAAAGACCGAGAGCGGATCTTCTGTCCCATTTTATGTCCCACTTGATGTCCCATTACTTCATATAGTAATAAATTCTTAGTTTATGTAATTACTTTTGCATTAATCTTTGATAATCAATTAGATTTATTACCATTTGTAGTAATGGGACACCAAATGGGACATGAAAATGGAACAAACAATCCGTTCTCATAAAGACCATGCCCATCCAAGAGTTATGATCTAGTTCATGCTTAATTGAATCAAGTTAATCCAGGATTAGATAGCAAATTAGCATGACTCACTTCAAAGTAGATAAGTCATGACTTCATTTCATCCAACTTGATTTACTTCATGACCCACTTGTTGTTGGATTGTGATTGGTTGAACAAAATAAAGATAAAAGTAAATTAGGTTCTTTTTCCCACATTTTCTAACTTTCTTACATTTCTAATTTTTATTTCAAATAAATTGAAAATAAAATAATTTACATAAGAATGTATACAAATATAAAATTATAAAAAAAATAAAATTTGAATTTGAATAATTATTTCTCTATGTTATAAAATTTATTTTAAAGTCATTTTTTATTTTTATATGTCCACAAGACCACAAGATTATTTTTTCTCTTAATATTTAATTGTACCAAATTTATTAATGAAAATATTTTCCGAAAATATTTTTTTTATTTTTGTTTAGAATTAATTATTTATTTAATATTCAAATTAGAAATAAACATAATCATATGGTACTTTTTAAACTCTAATTAAATACTTTAAAAAATAAAAATTGAGTTTGTAGGTAAAAGAAAAGTAAATGTTGGGACCAGAAAACCGAGCTGGTCCAGACCTGTGCAGGTTGGTCCAGGACCCTCGGCCAGGTCCAGACAAAGTTCAGGATCTACAATCAGGTCCAGGAACTACAGACAAAGACTGCAAAGATGCATAAAACAAAGGCACAAGTCAGGAGAGGAAAACCCAAGATGGGCCGAGCCCAACAAAAAGGAAGTCATTATGAATAAGCCCAGAAATACGAACAGCAACCCTAGAAGTGGACGATGCAAGACTTAGTCAAGCATGCAGAAACAAGAGCCGTGAAGATAGGAGCTGTTGGAGAACCAGAAGGGGGAAGTTACCTACAACCAAGGAAAGAGACGTTGGACCTAGGAACACTATAAAAGCGAGAGAATTCAGAAGAGAAGGGGCATCAGTTATCATTCAACGCAAGCACACAACTCTCAACGCATTTCACAAGCAACTAAACACTCTAAAATTATTTTTACGCCTTTATTGTATCCTGTACCACTTGGTCCAGACTCTGTACCTATTGTTCCAGAACTAGTGAAGATCCTCTCCTGGCTTGGCGCCCGTGGTTTTTCCCTTAACATTTAAGGGTTTTTCCCACGTAACCATATCGTGTGTCTTGTTTTGTTTTCATAGTCTTTCGTACATAATCGATCCTAAATCACAAAAATCATAAAGCTAGACCTAAAGCATAGTACTAGTAGATCCACAATCACTTAATCGAACCGTGTGAGAAAATCACCCCGAACAGATTGGCGCCGTCTGTGGGGATACTAGTTTACTAATCCAACAAAACATTCCGAGTCAGCACAAGTGCAACCAGCGTGAAAGATGGCAGATCCCAATGCAGAGGCCATGCTCAAACTCCAGGAAGAACTACAACAAGCCAAGCAGACTGCAGAAGAGGCCAAGGCAGAGGCTGCAAGACTAAAGGAGGCTGAGGCTACCCTGAAGAAGCAGTTGGAAACCTCTGCTCAGAAGAAAGCCTCAGGATCCAGGTGTTGGGGTTAGTGTCCTCCACAGTTAGGGCAATAACATAAATAAATCTCTAAAGGTACACAGGGTACATTTTGTATTTAATCAGTTGATTAACGTTTATCAATAACGGTTGGCTTGCTAGATAAGTTTGACGTTATTGTCATACAGATGGCGGTGATCAACTGGTCCCTAAGAGTCACACCTAAAGGATGTGTTTGAGAGATGTGATTATTTGAGAAAATAATTATATCGATGCCTTATTTAATGACTAAATGGTTAGTCAGTGTTGTGGACTAAGCGGTTAGTCAAATATGACTAAGAGGTTAGTCAAATGTGATAATGAATATTGCTTAATAATGATTAAATAATATTAGATGAGAGGAATTAAATTGTAATTCTGAGATTGAATATAAAGGTTATATTTAATTATTATGTATGATGTCGACTAATTAATTCTAATCAGTTATAATTAATTAGTAAATTGTAAATATAAAGATATTTATGATTTATTATAATATAAGGATATTATAATTACATTATATATTAAAAGCCTAATAATACTAATTAAATGGAGTTAATCCTTTTAGTGAGTTTTGGGCTTAAAAATTTAGAAGTGGGATAGCCCACTTTTGCTTATGGTGGACGTGTGATATAGGATTAGTAGGAGAGTAGTTTTCTTCCTCTCTACTTAACCTAATCACTTCCTAATCTCTCAGGACCCTAATTCATTATTCAGACTTGCACACAACACACAAACTTGAGGAAATAGAAAACAGTTTCTCCTCTAATTCTTCTAGCAATTCAAGGTATTTCTCAAAGCATCTTGGGTGTAATAATTAGGAGATACCATCCTTTTGGTATTGATCTTAGGCCATATTTCAAGGATTCAGAAGGTTATTTCTTAATCTCCTTATTATGTTATACAATATTGTTTTATGACCATTAATCTTATAAAAGTTTTCATTATAATCCTGTGTATTTAATGGTCTATATACGGATATAAACCTACAAGTGGTATCAGAGACTAGAGTGCTCATGAAATTTTTATAAGGTTTTCATAAAATCGATTTGTATAATCTTAAAATTCAATAAAAAAAAAAAAAAAAAGTTTTGATGATGTTTTTCGGCCAAGTTTTGGATGAATGCCGTAAGTTTGTTGTTCAATTTGGTTCTTTTGGTCAATTTGGTTCTTTGACCGTATGCTTCAATTGTTAAGTCAACCCAAACCAACTTTAATTAATTAGATTGATTTTGTGTTGACCGCATGTTTCACCTAAGTCAACTTAAATCAATTTTTGGCCGTATGTTTCATGGCTGTGTTTTTTTTTTTTTTTTTTTTTTTTTTGTTTGGTTTTTGGCTTAATTTGGTCTATTTGATTCATATTTATCAATGTTTTAAAGATGTTAAAATTATAATATATGATTTTGTATAAGTTTTTGATTTAATACTGATTGAATTAAAACTTAAAAGGACCAAATTTCATATGTTAATGAACATATTGTTTGCTAATCATTAGATCTATCAGTTTTAAGTTGTTTAATTTAAAAGGTTAAATTGAATTTCTTAAGTCAATGTTTAATACGGATTAAAATTGAGTTAGTATCGATCTAATTATTACCATAAACGAATTAAAACAGTTTAATTCATGTTTTTTTTTTTTAATATGGCCGTGTAGTTTTAATAAAAAAAAAAAAAATTTCAGATTTTATTTTATGTTGGCCGAAAGTTATGTTACTTTTTTTTGGTAATTTGATTTATGGAAATTAAATATTTTAATATATTATAAAGATAATATAATTTTATGTTATTGTGAAGCAGTTCATAATAATTATGATACCAAATATTTTAAAAAGGTTTAAGATATTTTGAGATCTAATTTATGTTATACTGATAATATAAATTGGTTTTGGATTATATTTTGATTAAAAGATATTATGAACAATTAAGGAATTGTTGCATAATTTTAATCATTTAAAAAGGGTGGTTTGGATTAAAATCAATTCGTATGCATTGTTTTTTTTAATTTTGTTTAGTTGATGCTCTATTTTGTGAATGAATGTTTTGAATGGTTTAATTTTACGCATTATTTTTGTACAAACGGTTGTAATTTACTAGTGTGGCCTTAGAAGATTATGTTTTCGTAATGAAAGGAAACATAATTATTGGTTGTATTTTTGAGATCTCGAATCTCCAATCTTGTAATATTTTAATTTTGGCATATTTTGAATTAGAATGTAAATAGGTTTATTTTGTAATTCAAATATGTAATTTTGAGAAGATTCAAGATGAATATTCAAGATGGACTCCCACTTAAAGCCCAAGATGAAGAATGAAGACTCAGGTCCATGGATGGATACCACTTTGTATTGTCTTTATTTTCATAGGGATAGGCCACACTAGGTGTTTTTCATTTTTGCGTTTTTTCATTACCGTTTTTATTGCTTTCATGTTAGATAAGAAAGATCATATTCCACTAAACTAAACCAAACCACCTAATATGCATGAAATTGGATCATAAAGTTGCATTTTTTCATAGACATACGGATGTCATTCGCTTAGTATCGCCACCTCTATTTGATCATTCTCGAAAATGCTAGATATTTGTTCACTTAAAATGAATTAAAATGAGATGATGGGACCTTCCTCTAAATCTAAAATTGAGATTAGTCTTTATAGGAATAACATGCTATGAGCCCCTTCTTCGTCGGTAGGCATGTAGGACCTTACTCTCCACATGACCCCTTCTACGTTGGGTAAGTAGTATGTGTAGACCTATTTTACCTCAACACTATAGTTCGAGTAATATCTCGTAGTTATAGTGGACTAAAAGATAGGATTTACTGAAATCTATCGACCAAGAATTCTAACAGTAGAATTAGCTAAGCAGTTGGCTTATCAATTTAAAGAAATTGAGTCTTGGGATCGCTTATGTAATTCTCGAGGGAGGTCAATTATATAAGTGCACGAGTCATTGCATTAAATCGTTATTGTTTTATGACTTAAACTTTTAAAACCTTGATTTCTTATCTATTCTCTTCTTCTCCTTCTTTCTTTTCACAGTTTCGAATACGTTATATACAGATATAACTACTATAACAAATGGCTGTCCGTACAGACGAACCAATGCCAAGTGCCACACTAATGCGCGAATCATGGCTTAGAATTTTCATGGGCACCATGAATCAGTCTACTAGACTGAAGCATGATGGGTCAAACTTTTCTGATTGGGAGGCCGCATTACGGAATGCTGCCATTGCTGACGGTAAGCTCAAGTACTTGACTGAGCCACCGCCGGCTCTACCAGCTCCCGATGCAGAAGAAGCTGAAACTTTTGCTTATAACGATTTCATGATGGAAGCGGGTGCGTTACAGAACGTACTCATCTATGCAATGGAACCCAATTTGCAAAGACGTTTCATTACCCAGGGTGCAAACAAGATTTTCACCACCCTTACAAAGGAATTCTCGAAAGCTCCGAGAATTAAGAGTTACGAGTATACTACTCGTTTCTTTGAAGCTAGACTCCAAAAGGGCCAACCGGTTGGTCCACACCTTCTCGCCATGATCGAGAACGTTGAGAAATTGGAGGAGCTTGGTTGCACGATCGATGAGAAGATCATCATTGATCGAGTGCTCCACTCTCTTCATGATGGATATGCCCTCTTTAGGGCTAACTATTACATGAATGACATGCAGAAAAGTCTGCATGAACTGCATTCACTCGCATGCATCGAGAGTGATCTGAAGTTGAGTGGGAGCACGAAGCAAGATGTTCTCATGATTGGGAACAAGAAGGGTAAGGGTAAGGCTCCGGCTAACCTAGCTGTAGGTAAGTCAAAGTTTAAGAAGCCAGTGATTACGAAGAGTAGGCCTGGTGAGTCTAGCGGTAGCTCACAAGGTAAGGCAAAAGCACAGCAGAGCATGGAGTGCCACCACTGCCACAAGTCTGGGCATTGGAGGCGTAACTGTCCCGTGTATGCTGAGGACATAAAATCAGGCCGTGTCGCTCCTGTTGGTATGTCTTCTTTTATTCATATGATTGAGATTAACCATGCAAGTTTCGGAACTTGGGTACTTGATACTGGTTGTGGTTCTCATCTGCGGCAATCATTTGCAGGCCTAAGAAGCATCAAAACTCTGGCAAGAGGTGATGTAGAGGTGGCAGTGGGGAATGGAGCAAGAGTTGCTGCCGTTTCAGTAGGGACATATGTAATCCAACTCCCGAGTGGATTTGAGTTATTTCTGAATAACTGTTACTATGTACCTAGTTTATCTAAAAACATTATTTCTGTATCCGTCCTTGATAAAGAAGGATTTTCATTTTCAATAAAGAATAATAGCTGTATTTTCTCATTGAACGATATGATTTATGGTAAAGCTGTTTCCATGAACGGAATTTATGTTTTAGATCAAACCACAGAAATCATGCATGTGAGTAATAAGAAAGCAAAGGTTGGTGACAAAGATCAAACGTATCTATGGCATTGCCGTATGGGACACATAAATGAGAGACGCGTGAAAAGGCTCATTGATAGTGGGACTATTGCCCCATTTGACTATGAATCTTTTGGCACGTGTGAATCATGTCTCATAGGCAAAATGTCTCGAATTTCCTTCAAAGGTGTTGGAATGCGCGCTGCTGACCTATTAGGACTCATACATACTGATGTGTGCGGGCCTATGTCAATCAACGCTAGAGATGGCTATAGGTATTTTATCACTTTCACGGACGATTTGAGTAGATATGGTTATGTCTACTTAATGAAGCATAAAAGTGAGTCCTTTGACAAGTTCAGGGAATTCCAGAATAAGGTTGAAAACCAACTGGATAGAAAGATAAAAGCATTACGTTCAGATCGTGGTGGCGAATATCTTTCAACTGAGTTTGATCAACACCTGAAAGACCGCGGGATAGTCCTTCAGTTAACTCCACCCGGAACACCACAACTGAATGGTGTGTCCGAACGCAGGAATCGGACATTACTTGATATGGTTCGATCCATGATGAGTCACACGGTTGTACCTGACTCATTATGGGGCTATGCTCTTATGTCAGCTGCTCTTATACTTAACCGAAGTCCGTCTAAAGTTGTAGACAAGACTCCATACGAGTTATGGAAGGGAACGGTCCCTAACTTGTCCTTTATTCGGGTTTGGGGGTGCGAGGCTTATGTCAAGTGGAGACACGAGGATAAGCTCTACCGCGATCGGTCAAGACATACTTTATTGGTTATCCAAAAGGAATGTTTGGTCATTACTTCTATTCGCCAACCGAACAACGCGTTTTTGTTGCGGCTAGTGCGAAGTTCTTAGAGAAAGAGTTTCTCGAAGACAAGAGAGGTAATAGAACCTTCGATCCGCTTGAGATTCCTGAACCAACAACCGAGCAACCAATGGAGGAAGCTGTTCCTTCCACGTCTGCTGCGGTTAATGTCCCTTTGGAACCCAGAAGGTCGGGTAGACTCTCCATTCCTCCAGATCGATATATTGGTATAGTCGAGGAGAATGGGAGAGACGACGTTTTACTCCTTGAGAGTAACGAACCCGTAACCTATAAAGGTGCCATGACGTGTTCTGACTCAAAGCTTTGGCAAGAAGCCATGCAATCCGAGATGGACTCGATGTACGAGAACGATGTATGGGATCTGGTTGACTTACCTGATAAGGCTAGGCCTCTTCAGTGCAAATGGCTTTACAAGATAAAGCGATCTGTAGAAGGACACCCAGACATATATAAGGCACGACTAGTGGCAAAGGGTTTCACTCAAGTGCAAGGGTTGCACTATGATGAGATTTTTGCACCCGTAGTCATGCTTCGTTCCATTCGGATTCTCTTAGCGATCGCCGCATTTCATAACTATGAAATTTGGCAAATGGATGTGAAAACCGCCTTCTTAAACGGTTATTTGGAGGAGGAGTTGTACATGGTACAACCCGAAGGTTACATTGATCCAGAAAATCCTAAGAAAGTTTGCAAGCTTAAGCGTTCCATCTATGGACTTAAGCAAGCTTCACGGAGTTGGAATCATCGCTTCGACCAAGTGATAAAGGGGAATGGATTCACTCGATCGGTCGAGGAACCATGCCTATATATCAAGTCGAGTGGGAGCAAGATTGTCTTCCTAATACTGTACGTCGATGACATACTCTTGATTGGGAATGACATACCTCTCTTAACCGGTAAAAGTATGGTTAAAGAACCATTTAGGATGAAAGATCCGGGTGAGGCACAGCGTATTTTGGGGCTCCGTATCTATAGAGATAGATCACGACGGATGTTATCCCTCGTCAGAGTCTTATATAGATAAGATTCTTGAGAGGTTCAAAGATGACCAACTCCAAGAAGGGAACCTTCCATCGATCTCGTGGGTGCATTTGAGTAAAGCTCAAGCACCAAAGACATCGGAAGAGGTCGAGCGCATGAGTCGGATTCCATATGCCGGCAATAGGATCGATCATGTATGCCATGATATGCACACGTCCGGACGTGGCATATGCATTGAGTATGACGAGTCGATACCAAGGCAATCCAGGTGAAGCATTTGGATGGCCAGAAAGAACATTCTTAAGTACCTACGGAGGACTAAAGATTGGGTATTGACTTATGGAGGAGACAATCGAGCTATGCGCACCTGCTACGCAGATGCTAGTTTCCAGACGGATCGAGATGACTCAAGTCTCAACTGGATTCGCTTTACTCTAAATGGCGGCTATGATCATTTGGAAAAGCTCCAAACAAACAGTTATAGCAGATTCAACGACTGAGTCCGAGTACTATGCTGCTTCAGAGGCTGCGAAGGAAGCTATATGGATGCGTCAGTTCTTACAAGGACTAGCTGTAGTTCCTAGTTCGAATGACCCGATCACCATCTATTGCGACAATAGTGGTGCCATCTTCCAAGCGAAGGAGCCAAAGTCCAGCAACAAGTCTCGGCACGTGCAAAGGAAGGCTCACATGATCCGGGATTACGTGGAGCAGAAGGAGATAGTGATTGACAAGATTGCTACGGATGATAACATAGCAGATCCTCTCACTAAGCCATTGAGACAAGATAAGCATGAAGGGCACGTTAAATCCATGGGAATTAAGCGTGTTCCTGAGTTGTATTAGTTGTTTGTATGGATTTGACACTTGTATTTCCTAAAACTTCTAATAAAATCATCGTTTTGTTATATATATTGTTTTTCATGAGGGTTGTGCAGACAACGTTGAACACCTCAAAGTGAACTGAATTGCTTTATATTTTGTTTTGGTCCGTGATCGCCTACACGAGCTGATAACTCTGGCAATCATTTTGTGACGTCGATTGATGGTGGGTTCAACGAGCCATAAGTCAAACAGTTGACTGATCGATCACAGATGCGGATTTACTGAAATCGCGCAGGACATGTTTGTGACGACAACATGGAGTCCTAAATGTTTCAGAACATTAGGTGCCTGGTCGTGGATAGGACATCCATAGTGTTCCTAGAGTCGATTCTTTTGACTATCGACTGTCTCTTGAGATTAAGGCAGATTTTGGGTGACTTTGGTTTCTTTCTCACGGTCGACCGTAACAGGAGGCCAAGCAGATTTTCACTGGGTCATTTCATGCTGCGCTTACATCTGCAGGATTCGAGTTGCGGGAAATATCCAAACTTCTATCGAGTTATAATATTTATTCTCAGGGCCACTCGAGGAGCTGTAACTGAAAATGCATGGCCATGCTCGAATATTGATTCGTTTATCAGTTAAGTTACTCTCTAGTCGGGGAAACCACTCTTGATTACGATCGCCATGAACTACGACCTTTGAAAGTACGGACTTTGCAAATTGGTTTACATTGAGTGGGAGAAATTTATTATGGATATGAGAATCGGTTATCGCACCTACACTTGTACGGACAAGTGGGAGATTGTTGGGGTTAGTGTCCTCCACAGTTAGGGCAATAACATAAATAAATCTCTAAAGGTACACAGGGTACATTTTGTATTTAATCAGTTGATTAACGTTTATCAATAACGGTTGGCTTGCTAGATAAGTTTGACGTTATTGTCATACAGATGGCGGTGATCAACTGGTCCCTAAGAGTCACACCTAAAGGATGTGTTTGAGAGATGTGATTATTTGAGAAAATAATTATATCGATGCCTTATTTAATGACTAAATGGTTAGTCAGTGTTGTGGACTAAGCGGTTAGTCAAATATGACTAAGAGGTTAGTCAAATGTGATAATGAATATTGCTTAATAATGATTAAATAATATTAGATGAGAGGAATTAGCTGTAATTCGGAGATTGAATATAAAAGGTTATATTTAATTATTATGTATGATGTCGACTAATTAATTCTAATCAGTTATAATTAATTAGTAAATTGTAAATATAAAGATATTTATGATTTATTATAATATAAGGATATTATAATTACATTATATATTAAAAGCCTAATAATACTAATTAAATGGGTTAAACCTTTTAATGAGTTTTGGGCTTAAAAATTTAGAAGTGGGATAGCCCACTTTTGCTTATGGTGGACGTGTGATATAGGATTAGTAGGAGAGTAGTTTTCTTCCTCTCTACTTAACCTAATCACTTCCTAATCTCTCAGGACCCTAATTCATTATTCAGACTTGCACACAACACACAAACTTGAGGAAATAGAAAACAGTTTCTCCTCTAATTCTTCTAGCAATTCAAGGTATTTCTCAAAGCATCTTGGGTGTAATAATTAGGAGATACCATCCTTTTGGTATTGATCTTAGGCCATATTTCAAGGATTCAGAAGGTTATTTCTTAATCTCCTTATTATGTTATACAATATTGTTTTATGACCATTAATCTTATAAAAGTTTTCATTATAATCCTGTGTATTTAATGGTCTATATACGGATATAAACCTACACCAGGATCCCACCAGGCACTCCATTTTCTGATGTGATCAAACAACTTGACTTCTCTACTTTCTCTTCTGCAGGATCAAAAGGAACAAGAGGAGACCCACACAATGTAGAGGAGAATCCAGAAAACAACGCTGCAGGTGGAGATGGTGACCCAAAGACACCAGAGGGAGTTAGTGCAGGCCAGGTCATGCAGTACATGATGATGGAGATGCAGAAACTCTCAGAGTTGGTACGAAAGGTTCCAGGACTCCCACCACCCATTGAAGAGGCAGCGCCAGGGAGTTATGCTGATTCACCCTTTGATGACTGCATTGCAATGGTGGAGATGCCAAAGAAGTACTCAGCGCCCAACCTAAAGCTCTATGATGGGACAGCTGATCCCCTGGAACACGTTGCTCAGTACAGGCAGAGGATGTTCAACGTTCCTATCCCAGCAGAGAAGAGGGAGGCCTGCATGTGCAAAAGCTTTGGTTCAACCTTGACTGGTCCAGCCCTACAGTGGTATATCAACCTGCCAATCAAGACCATCAAATCCTTCATGAGTCGATCAACCTTTTCAACGCCCGGGCCACAAGATGGCAGTTGTTGGAGAAGCGGACCCGGTGACTGCATGCGAGTCATCGAGCGAGAACGAGTCTCTAAGGGACTTCTTGCACCGCTTTAACAAGGAGAAAGTGTCCATCCCGGATGTGACATCGCAGACGGCCATTGAGGCCTTCGTGCAAGGTTTGGTTAGAGATTCGATCTTTATGTTGAACTAACTCGCTACCCTTGTTCTACCTTTGAGGATGTGCAGGCTAAGGCTCGCCCGGATCAGGCAGTAGGAGGACCAGGCGATTCAGGCACGTTACGGGACCAGCGGTGGCTGAACGCAAAGTCACCACCCAATGCAAGACAAGAATAACAGGATCGATCCGTATCGAGGCCACCAGAAGGAGGCACACGCCGTGGATGAACAGACCGATGCACCAGTGGTTCCACCTCCGGTTTAGAGCATCGCTTCTCAGAGATCTTCCAGGCACGATCAACAAGTTGGACAAGTTGGGCTCAAGAATGATGGCCAAAAGCGGTGAGAAGCCAAATCCAAGGCGAGACACAACCAAGTGGTGTGAGTACCATTCGATATCGGGCACACCACGAGGACTGCATAGCTCTCGGAGGAAGTAGCTCATCTCGCTAAAGAATGGTCACCTGAAGGATATCCCGCCCGAGAGCAGGAGGAGCAGAGATGAACGAGATGAGCCCAGAGATCTTCCTCCACCACCACCAACCCATGAGGTAAAATTCATCTCCTGGTGGTTCGGGATATTTGTGGACTAACATATTCTGCTGCGAAGCGTGTGGCTCTGGAAAACAGGCAACAGCCACCAGCAGGACAACCAGGTCCAGCCCAGGAGATTGTGTTCGATGAGTCAGATCTTCAGGGAGTGCATGGGCCTCACCATGATGGTCTAGTGATCAAAGTCCAGATTGGAACCTGCATGGTCAGAAGAGTACTGGTAGATGGAGGCAGTTCAGTCAACATCATCATGATGGAGGCGCTGGAGGCTATGGGGCTGAAAGATTCAGACGTGACAAAGAAGTCCAGCGTCCTGGTAGGGTTCAGCGGTGAAACAAAGCACAGCCTGGGAGAGATCACCCTACCAACCTATGTGGAAGGAATCACCTCTTTCGAAAAGTTCTGTGTAATAGACTGCCTATCCTCATACAACGTGATCTTATGGCGACCCTGGATCCACAACCTCAAGGCTGTACCTTCAACGTACCACCAGTGTATTAAGATTCCAACAAAGTGGGGGACAAAGAATCAGGAGGAGAACGGCAGATCGCACAAGAGTGTTACAGATGACCAAACCTTACGGCCCGTAAGTCCCTCGTGATAGCAATTAAAGCGACTGTCAGTTCTGTTGAGAATCTGTCCCACGCATGGAGCAGGCGAAATTGTTTTAGCGTAAGAAAGACCTGACAGAAGGTTACGGTTGGTTACGACGCTCGCAGGTAATCAGACCTGCTCTAATTGACTTTCTGAGGAAGAAAGAGCATTGTTTTGCTTGGTCTCATTTTGATATGACTGGTATAAGTTTTGATATTATTACGCATAAGTTAAATATTGACCCAAGTTTTAAGCCTGTGAAACAGAAGCGCAGGAAGTTTGCACCAGAACGTAATGAGATTGTGAACCAAGAGGTACAGAAATTGCTGGACATGGACATGATCAAAGAAGTAATGTACCCAGACTGGCTGGCAAACGTAGTTGTGGTCCAGAAAAAGAATGGCAAGTGGAGAGTATGCGTGGACTACACAGACCTGAACAAGGCATGCCCAAAAGATTCGTTTCCACTACCACACATAGATGCAATGATGGATGCCACAGCAGGACATGAGGTGCTGACATTCATGGATGCGGCTAGTGGATTCAACCAGATTAGGATGCACCCTCCAGACCAGGAGCATACAGCGTTCATGACCAGCAGGGGAATCTATTGCTACAAGGCTATGCCTTTTGGACTAAAGAATGCAGGTGCAACGTACCAAATGCTAGTCAACATGATGTTCAAGGACCAAATTGGAGATACTATGGAGGTCTACATCGATGATATGGTGGTGAAGTCAAAGAAAGCTGAAGACCACATCCTGGACCTGGAAAAGGCGTTTGAGATTCTGGAAAAGTATAATATGAAACTAAACCCTACTAAATGCACCTTTGGTGTCACTGCAGGAAAATTCTTAGGCTATATGGTGACAAAGAGAGGCATAGAGGCTAGTCCAGAGCAGATCTCAGCGATAATCAACTTGCAGTCCCCCCAGAACTCGAAGGATGTCCAGAAACTGACTGGAAGGGTAGCAGCGCTGAATAGATTCATCTCCAGGTCTTCTGAAAGGTGCAAGCCATTCTATGATCTTCTGAGAAAGAACAAGCAGTTCAACTGGGGGACAGAGCATGAGAAAGCATTCCAGGACCTGAAAGAGTATTTGTCATCAGCCCTACTTTTATCCAAACCGTAACTGTGGGAGTCATCGGTCCTCAGACTGTCTGTGACAGAAGCTTCTGTAAGCGCAGTCCTGGTGAGAGAACCAGATGGACAGCAACATCCTGTGTATTATGTAAGTAAGAGTCTTCTGGATGCTGAAACCAGGTATTCTGTATTGGAAAAATTTGTTTTGGCTTTAACAGTTGCTTGTACCAAGTTGCGCCCATATTTTGAGGCGCATCATATTATCATTCGTACTAATGTTCCTGTGAGATCAGTACTGTCTAGACCAGAACTTTCAGGTCGTATGTCAAAGTGGTCAGTCAAATTGAGCACCTATGACTTGTCCTATGAGCCCAGAACAGCAATCAAATCCCAAGCATTAGCAGACTTTGTGGCCGACTTCACTCCCACACTAGAGGAGCAGGTAACAAAGGAGATCTTCCATCTGGACCAGAAACAGCAAACCTGGGAACTCTGGACAGATGGTTCAGCCAATGTCAGGGGTACTGGACTAGGTGTGGTCCTGAAATCACCACAGGGGGACAAGATAGTACATGCTGTATCCTGTGAATTCAGGACTACCAACAATGAAGCTGAGTATGAGGCACTGATAGCAGGACTAAACGTATGTCTGGACATGAGGATCCAGAATCTAAAGGTAAAAATAGATTCTTTACTGGTAGCAAACCAAATCAACGGTACGTACGCTGCTAAGGACTCTAAAATGATTGCATATCTTGTTTTGGTCAAAAATCTTTTTCAAAAGTTTACTAACGTTGAGGTTGAGCAAGTCCTCAGAGATCGAATGTGCGTGCGGATGCTTTGGCTAACATAGGATCAAAGATTTGAACCTGGTGTCTTTGGACAATATACCTATTGTACACATCACGGAACGATAGTCGAGAAAGTTCACGATCTGCGAGAACACGATTAAGCTACCCAGACCTGGACCAAACCATATTATGAATGGCTGATCCAGGGCAAACTACCACAGGACAGAATGGAAGCAAGAGCATTTAGGATCAAGGCGTCCAGATATACAATCATACAAGGCGTACTATTCAGAAGGTCCTTCAACGGGCTGTACCTGCGCTGCCTAGAACCTGACCAGGTCGGGACAGTACTATCAGAAATACATGATGGACATTGTGGAAATCACACAGGTGGTAGAAGCATGGTTAACAAAATCCTACGAATGGGCTACTACTGGCCCACAATGAAAACAGATAGCATCCAGTATGCCACAAAGTGTGACGCCTGCCAAAGGCATGGTCCAGAGATACATCAACCTGCACAGAACCTGCACACAATTTCAGCACCATGGCCATTTATGAAATGGGGCATGGACCTAGTTGGCAAACTACCGATGGCCCCAGGGCAGAAGGTGTTCATGCTGGCAATGACAGACTACTTCTCCAAGTGGATAGAAGCAGATGCATACAAAAATGTCACGCGTAAAAAGAAGTGATCGCTTTCATAAAGAGGAACATCATCAGCAGGTATGGGATTCCTTCAGAGATAGTGTGTGACAATGGGCTTGCATTCGTGGGAAAAAAGACCAGAGCTTTCTGTACAAAGTGGAACATCAACTTGGTAACATCTGCACCAAGATATCCTCAAGCAAATGGACAGGCTGAGTCCAGCAACAAGATTGTGATCAGTTGCATTAAGAAGAAGCTGATGGAGAAGCAAGGAAGATGGGTTGAAGAATTGCCACTAGTGCTATGGGCAGACAGAACTACACCAAAGAGAGCAACAGGACAAACTTCATACTCAATGGTCTACGGATGTGAAGCTGTACTACCAGTAGAAGTGCACGTCCCAACAATCAGGTATGGGCTGAACACAGATTCCGAGAATAATGAACTATTGCATGAGCGGCTGGATCTGACAGGAGCTCGAGAGATTTAGCGATAAGGTTGGCAGCATACCAACAATCTGTGGCCAGAAGCTACACCAAGAATGTGAGGGTACGAATGTTCAGGACTGGAGATCTGGTCCTGAGAAAGGTATTTCAGAACACAAGGGACAAAGCTGCAGGCAAGTTGGCCCCAACCTGGGAAGGTCCATACCTTATTGATTCAGCAGTAGGGAAGGGCTCCTACAGACTACAGACTCTGGAAGGAGACATGATCCCTAGACCCTGGAATACACTCCACCTCAAGTTCTATCACATGTAAAATGTCCTGGACCAAGACGTCTGGTAACCCACATAACTCAAAACTTTTCCTTTACAGATTATCGTATATAACTATACTGACTTGAGCGTCGGAGGGCCGTTGGTTGGCTAACGCCAACGGTCAGTCCTGACCCTCTTCCTGTGCAGACAAGGCAGAACAGACGTCTGGACCAGACCAGAACCAAATACAAAAACAAAAACAAAGCAAAGAAGGGCCCCAGCCCCAGTACGACTGCAACAACGGGACAGGGAGTAATGTCCGTTAAGGGAGCCCCAAAGTGTAAGTCGCCTAAACTATCAAACGCATGCGTGCTACTTCACAAATTCACAACAAATTATATGCGCATCATAACAAAGACAAAACATAACAAAACATAACAAAACATAACATAACATAGCATAGCAAAAGGATGTCAAAAGTCAGGACCTAAAAAGTCAACCCATGCCTGTGCATGGGCACAGGAATCAAGACCAAAGTTCTAAACAAAAAACAAGTCTAAGTAATTACAGACCAAAATAACTACAGGGGACATTCCCCCCCTGGCGAATTCAAAGATTGTTCAAAAAACACCAACAAATTCAGTTCATTCATCAGACTCACCCGTATGCTCAGCATGATCACCTGCAGGACCAGCATTGGTGAGCCCAAAGATGTCAATCCCACCCTGCACGGCCAGAATCCCACGCACTGACAAGAATCAAGATACTTCAGCCTGTTCCAGAATCGACTTCAGAAACACCGCTTGAAGGTAGCAATTTCCGCAGGCAAATCCAAGGTGGCACGAACTTCTGGACTAGCATTCATCATTTCAATCCGGGTGCGAAGTGTGTAGTATACACTCAGGTCAGCCAGCTCTGCATTGTGCTTCTTGGCGCCCTCCAGCAGCCCCTCAAGCTCCTTGTTTAGTTTGGCAATAAGCTCGTCTTGCTGCTGGATCCTCTTGAAGTGGGTTTTGTCCTTAGCGACGACTTCACAGCGAGCGGACACCCTCCAGTTCTTTCTTGCTGGTCTCAAGGGAAGAGCGAAGCGCCTCATTCTCAATTTCAGCCTTACCCCTGCCACTCTCTAAGATCGGCACAGTGGAGCCAAGTGTAACACCCCCGATTTTCGGCCTCCTTTACATACATAAAATCCACAACTCGCAAGGCCAAAAACCGAGAATGCTACTAATAGTAACTGAGACATTTATTAATAAAACCAAAATAAAAATTCTTAACGGAGTAAATTATAAAAATTACATAAAAACAAAATCCATTTATTGAGAAATTAAGTCGCATAAGAATAATTAAAGAGTTTATTGAAATGTATTGAAATCAAAACGCAGCATCTCTCACGATACCCATCCCCGCGATCACATACTAACCTGCAAGTTATTTAAAACACAAAACAAAGTCAACAAAAACGTTGAGTAAGTACGACCCATATCTAGTAAAAACGATTTTGAAAATCATTTTAGAAAGTCTTTTACTTGCAGTTTTCGAAAACATTAATAATGATAAATCACTGAAAAACAATCAAAGAAGATATAAATAAGTTTCATTCACAAGTACTCGATACAGAAAATATTTTAGTCCCATAAGAATGAGACTCTTCCGATGGCCAATAACTCTCTGTTTCTTTTTCCTCACCAACCAATCAAAAGGTAGGCCCCTGATAGTGGCTAGAATAGTATACTTAAGTGAGTTCCCTCTTTTTAATAAGAGGAGGACTTCTCTAGTTATACTATCTTTAAGATAAGAGACCCAACAGTCCCGAATACGCGTATCCCCCAATGAGTACTACAAAGGGGAGGATCTAGAGGTGAGGGCTCGATCAACTGACCCTACATTTGAACTTTAATGAATCATCACTATCGATAACAACTCTCAGAATAATGCCCATAGAAGGGACGGGATATCATCGGGATAACCAAAATAATTTAAAGTACTTGAGAAGGATAATTCAAACGAAGATTGAGACAATAATTAGTTGTCAAAATATAATTGATAGTTTTTCACAATAATTCATGAGCAAATATAAATTAGAAGCATTTGTAAATATAAGCTTGAATAAAATCATATAAAGTATGAAAGTTTTGAGGAAGACACAATCCAAAATTATTTGTAAGCCAATTTAAAATAACATTAAGCTTTAAAACTTGAAATCGATAAATATGGTAAAATTGAATAAAATTGTATAGAAAAGATAAAACTATTTGAGAAACTTCTTTAAAACATTACAATATAAATTTTAAAATAAAATACATAATAAGGAGATAAGCAATCGTACTTACCTGGAGATACGACACAATCAATGATCACGCAAAGCAGAAAATCTAGAATGGCCCTTGGACGAATCCAGAATCTATAATATAAATATTACAAAAATTACTTCCACACTTAGCTACCTGACTACTAACTTGCGTTTCCGAATTAATAGCCTACCATGTTTCATATTATTTGTTTGTTTTATATTATATTAAGATATAATGTTATATTATATTTAACCCAGCCTAACATGACCTAATGCCACGTAATACCGCTTCTAGACCCTGGTCATAAATATTATCCCGAGATTATAAAAAAAAAGGTCGCTGAGAGGTCGAGACATCGAAACAACTCACAATCCCCAGTTTTAGCTGCTAGAATTCGCCAATAATGGTGTAACACTCTGCGTATACATTTTTCGGAACCTAGCTAATACTCTGCGTTTACCTACATTACATAAATTCTCGAGACTTATGACCCAGAACACACGCATAATAACTCCCAAGGTCTAAAGGTAATTTTGTCGAAGAACTACGATGAAAGTTAAACGATCGAAGATCAACGTACCTTTAAAAATAAAAGCACGACAAGAATGGAGTATGTCGACGAAAGAAACTACATTATAATCAGGGAGACCATATTTTCAACTTTATGTTGTGGAAGTAGTCTCAAGAAATCTATGTGTTATATATATATATATGGGTTAAGTTTAGGGACTTTATTTGACGCGGTTTAGGAAACTTGTGTTGTTATAAAAGTCAACATAAAAGTAGGAGTACAAAATATTAAAATTAAGCTCTTAAAATAACAATGATATGATAATAATAATAATAATAATAATAATAATAATAATATATTAATACTTGCAATCTATATTTGGTCAGGTTTAGGATTCTCGTGAAGTACTAACTTATGATCATCAAAGCATCCAAATCCAATAACTTACACATATTGCGTGTTGACCAACCATTATTAATGTATTGATATCCTACTTTGTAACTTTATAATCAACTGATACCAAAATTCACTAGAAGTAATATCTATAATTAATTTTAAATTATTTTATGTAATTTATTATATTTATTAGTCTAACAAAGTTTTAGTTATATAAAATTTAGACTACAAGATATTGTCTAGAAAAAATAGAATAATCAAACTATAATAAGATCAAGTCATAACTATATGGACCTAATAATAATCTAATTAATAAATTATTTAAATAAGACTTTTTAATAAACTTTCACTTTATAAAATCAATAAAGTACTTGACCTTATATTATTAGACTATATAGGTATAGGTTTACTCGAGGTCTCAAATTTAGCGGGTATTACAGTCTTCCCCCCTTAACAATAAACTTCGTCCTCGAAGTTGCCACAACCCATCATCTAAGGACACAATTCCTAACTAAAAGAGTAAATGACCAACAACCTATTACTTTTATACTCTATACTTTTTTTTCCTTAACCAAAAAGACATAAAAATTGCACATCTTAAACATAGAAAATAAGTCAAGACATTAATAGTATACAACGATAACCCTTAACCCCGCATCTCTCGCCTAACGTAACGTAAAAGATATATCTTTTCCTTGAGAGTATTTTGTGTTTAAAAATTTATAAAATGGTTTCAAAAACAGAATTTTTTTTTTTTTTTTCCTTTTAAACCTTAAAGAGATTTCAGAAATAGTTTGGTTGAAACTTTGAGCGTAGTTTGGAAAGAACCGCTTTGATACCACCTGTAACACCCCCGATTTTCGGCCTCCTTTACATACATAAAATCCACAACTCGCAAGGCCAAAAACCGAGAATGCTACTAATAGTAACTGAGACATTTATTAATAAAACCAAAATAAAAATTCTTAACGGAGTAAATTATAAAAATTACATAAAAACAAAATCCATTTATTGAGAAATTAAGTCGCATAAGAATAATTAAAGAGTTTATTGAAATGTATTGAAATCAAAACGCAGCATCTCTCACGATACCCATCCCCGCGATCACATACTAACCTGCAAGTTATTTAAAACACAAAACAAAGTCAACAAAAACGTTGAGTAAGTACGACCCATATCTAGTAAAAACGATTTTGAAAATCATTTTAGAAAGTCTTTTACTTGCAGTTTTCGAAAACATTAATAATGATAAATCACTGAAAAACAATCAAAGAAGATATAAATAAGTTTCATTCACAAGTACTCGATACAGAAAATATTTTAGTCCCATAAGAATGAGACTCTTCCGATGGCCAATAACTCTCTGTTTCTTTTTCCTCACCAACCAACCAAAAGGTAGGCCCCTGATAGTGGCTAGAATAGTATACTTAAGTGAGTTCCCTCTTTTTAATAAGAGGAGGACTTCTCTAGTTATACTATCTTTAAGATAAGAGACCCAACAGTCCCGAATACGCGTATCCCCCAATGAGTACTACAAAGGAGAGGATCTAGAGGTGAGGGCTTGATCAACTGACCCTACATTTGAACTTTAATGAATCATCACTATCGATAACAACTCTCAGAATAATGCCCATAGAAGGGACGGGATATCATCGGGATAACCAAAATAATTTAAAGTACTTGAGAAGGATAATTCAAACGAAGATTGAGACAATAATTAGTTGTCAAAATATAATTGATAGTTTTTCACAATAATTCATGAGCAAATATAAATTAGAAGCATTTGTAAATATAAGCTTGAATAAAATCATATAAAGTATGAAAGTTTTGAGGAAGACACAATCCAAAATTATTTGTAAGCCAATTTAAAATAACATTAAGCTTTAAAACTTGAAATCGATAAATATGGTAAAATTGAATAAAATTGTATAGAAAAGATAAAACTATTTGAGAAACTTCTTTAAAACATTACAATATAAATTTTAAAATAAAATACATAATAAGGAGATAAGCAATCGGACTTACCTGGAGGTACGACACAATCAATGATCACGCAAAGCAGAAAATCTAGAATGGCCCTTGGACGAATCCAGAATCTATAATATAAATATTACAAAAATTACTTCCACACTTAGCTACCTGACTACTAACTTGCGTTTCCGAATTAATAGCCTACCATGTTTCATATTATTTGTTTGTTTTATATTATATTAAGATATAATGTTATATTATATTTAACCCAGCCTAACATGACCTAATGCCACGCAATACCGCCCTAGACCCTCGGTCATAAATATTATCCCGAGATTATAAAAAAAAAAAAAGGCTGCCCGAGAGGTCGAGACATCGAAAACAACTCACAATCCCCAGTTTTAGCTGCTAGAATTCGCCAATAATGGTGTAACACTCTGCGTATACATTTTTCGGAACCTAGCTAATACTCTGCGTTTACCTACATTACATAAATTCTCGAGACTTATGACCCAGAACACACGCATAATAACTCCCAAGGTCTAAAGGTAATTTTGTCGAAGAACTACGATGAAAGTTAAACGATCGAAGATCAACGTACCTTAAAAATAAAAGCACGACAAGAATGGAGTATGTCGACGAAAGAAACTACGTATAATCAGGGAGACCATATTTTCAACTTTATGTTGTGGAAGTAGTCTCAAGAAATCTATGTGTTATATATATATATATGGGTTAAGTTTAGGGACTTTATTTGACGCGGTTTAGGAAACTTGTGTTGTTATAAAAGTCAACATAAAAGTAGGAGTACAAAATATTAAAATTAAGCTCTTAAAATAACAATGATATGATAATAATAATAATAATAATAATAATAATATATTAATACTTGCAATCTATATTTGGTCAGGTTTAGGATTCTCGTGAAGTACTAACTTATGATCATCAAAGCATCCAAATCCAATAACTTACACATATTGCGTGTTGACCAACCATTATTAATGTATTGATATCCTACTTTGTAACTTTATAATCAACTGATACCAAAATTCACTAGAAGTAATATCTATAATTAATTTTAAATTATTTTATGTAATTTATTCTATTTATTAGTCTAACAAAGTTTTAGTTATATAAAATTTAGACTACAAGATATTGTCTAGAAAAAATAGAATAATCAAACTATAATAAGATCAAGTCATAACTATATGGACCTAATAATAATCTAATTAATAAATTATTTAAATAAGACTTTTAATAAACTTTCACTTTATAAAATCAATAAAGTACTTGACCTTATATTATTAGACTATATAGGTATAGGTTTACTCGAGGTCTCAAATTTAGCGGGTATTACAGTCTTCCCCCCTTAACAATAAACTTCGTCCTCGAAGTTGCCACAACCCATCATCTAAGGACACAATTCCTAACTAAAAGAGTAAATGACCAACAACCTATTACTTTTATACTCTATACTTTTTTTTCCTTAACCAAAAAGACATAAAAATTGCACATCTTAAACATAGAAAATAAGTCAAGACATTAATAGTATACAACGATAACCCTTAACCCCGCATCTCTCGCCTAACGTAACGTAAAAGATATATCTTTTCCTTGAGAGTATTTTGTGTTTAAAAATTTATAAAATGGTTTCAAAAACAGAATTTTTTTTTTTTTTTTCCTTTTAAACCTTAAAGAGATTTCAGAAATAGTTTGGTTGAAACTTTGAGCGTAGTTTGGAAAGAACCGCTTTGATACCACCTGTAACACCCCCGATTTTCGGCCTCCTTTACATACATAAAATCCACAACTCGCAAGGCCAAAAACCGAGAATGCTACTAATAGTAACTGAGACATTTATTAATAAAACCAAAATAAAAATTCTTAACGGAGTAAATTATAAAAATTACATAAAAACAAAATCCATTTATTGAGAAATTAAGTCGCATAAGAATAATTAAAGAGTTTATTGAAATGTATTGAAATCAGAACGCAGCATCTCTCACGATACCCATCCCCGCGATCACATACTAACCTGCAAGTTATTTAAAACACAAAACAAAGTCAACAAAAACGTTGAGTAAGTACGACCCATATCTAGTAAAAACGATTTTGAAAATCATTTTAGAAAGTCTTTTACTTGCAGTTTTCGAAAACATTAATAATGATAAATCACTGAAAAACAATCAAAGAAGATATAAATAAGTTTCATTCACAAGTACTCGATACAGAAAATATTTTAGTCCCATAAGAATGAGACTCTTCCGATGGCCAATAACTCTCTGTTTCTTTTTCCTCACCAACCAACCAAAAGGTAGGCCCCTGATAGTGGCTAGAATAGTATACTTAAGTGAGTTCCCTCTTTTTAATAAGAGGAGGACTTCTCTAGTTATACTATCTTTAAGATAAGAGACCCAACAGTCCCGAATACGCGTATCCCCCAATGAGTACTACAAAGGAGAGGATCTAGAGGTGAGGGCTTGATCAACTGACCCTACATTTGAACTTTAATGAATCATCACTATCGATAACAACTCTCAGAATAATGCCCATAGAAGGGACGGGATATCATCGGGATAACCAAAATAATTTAAAGTACTTGAGAAGGATAATTCAAACGAAGATTGAGACAATAATTAGTTGTCAAAATATAATTGATAGTTTTTCACAATAATTCATGAGCAAATATAAATTAGAAGCATTTGTAAATATAAGCTTGAATAAAATCATATAAAGTATGAAAGTTTTGAGGAAGACACAATCCAAAATTATTTGTAAGCCAATTTAAAATAACATTAAGCTTTAAAACTTGAAATCGATAAATATGGTAAAATTGAATAAAATTGTATAGAAAAGATAAAACTATTTGAGAAACTTCTTTAAAACATTACAATATAAATTTTAAAATAAAATACATAATAAGGAGATAAGCAATCGTACTTACCTGGAGATACGACACAATCAATGATCACGCAAAGCAGAAAATCTAGAATGGCCCTTGGACGAATCCAGAATCTATAATATAAATATTACAAAAATTACTTCCACACTTAGCTACCTGACTACTAACTTGCGTTTCCGAATTAATAGCCTACCATGTTTCATATTATTTGTTTGTTTTATATTATATTAAGATATAATGTTATATTATATTTAACCCAGCCTAACATGACCTAATGCCACGCAATACCGCCCTAGACCCTCGGTCATAAATATTATCCCGAGATTATAAAAAAAAAAAAAAGGCTGCCCGAGAGGTCGAGACATCGAAAACAACTCACAATCCCCAGTTTTAGCTGCTAGAATTCGCCAATAATGGTGTAACACTCTGCGTATACATTTTTCGGAACCTAGCTAATACTCTGCGTTTACCTACATTACATAAATTCTCGAGACTTATGACCCAGAACACACGCATAATAACTCCCAAGGTCTAAAGGTAATTTTGTCGAAGAACTACGATGAAAGTTAAACGATCGAAGATCAACGTACCTTAAAAATAAAAGCACGACAAGAATGGAGTATGTCGACGAAAGAAACTACGTATAATCAGGGAGACCATATTTTCAACTTTATGTTGTGGAAGTAGTCTCAAGAAATCTATGTGTTATATATATATATATGGGTTAAGTTTAGGGACTTTATTTGACGCGGTTTAGGAAACTTGTGTTGTTATAAAAGTCAACATAAAAGTAGGAGTACAAAATATTAAAATTAAGCTCTTAAAATAACAATGATATGATAATAATAATAATAATAATAATAATAATAATAATATATTAATACTTGCAATCTATATTTGGTCAGGTTTAGGATTCTCGTGAAGTACTAACTTATGATCATCAAAGCATCCAAATCCAATAACTTACACATATTAGTGTTGACCAACCATTATTAATGTATTGATATCCTACTTTGTAACTTTATAATCAACTGATACCAAAATTCACTAGAAGTAATATCTATAATTAATTTTAAATTATTTTATGTAATTTATTCTATTTATTAGTCTAACAAAGTTTTAGTTATATAAAATTTAGACTACAAGATATTGTCTAGAAAAAATAGAATAATCAAACTATAATAAGATCAAGTCATAACTATATGGACCTAATAATAATCTAATTAATAAATTATTTAAATAAGACTTTTTAATAAACTTTCACTTTATAAAATCAATAAAGTACTTGACCTTATATTATTAGACTATATAGGTATAGGTTTACTCGAGGTCTCAAATTTAGCGGGTATTACAGTCTTCCCCCCTTAACAATAAACTTCGTCCTCGAAGTTGCCACAACCCATCATCTAAGGACACAATTCCTAACTAAAAGAGTAAATGACCAACAACCTATTTCTTTTATACTCTATAATTTTTTTTCCTTAACCAAAAAGACATAAAAACTGCACATCTTAAACATAGAAAATAAGTCAAGACATTAATAGTATACAACGATAACCCTTAACCCCGCATCTCTCGCCTAACGTAACGTAAAAGATATATCTTTTCCTTGAGAGTATTTTGTGTTTAAAAATTTATAAAATGGTTTCAAAAACAGAATTTTTTTTTTTTTTTTTCCTTTTAAACCTTAAAGAGATTTCAGAAATAGTTTGGTTGAAACTTTGAGCGTAGTTTGGAAAGAACCGCTTTGATACCACCTGTAACACCCCCGATTTTCGGCCTCCTTTACATACATAAAATCCACAACTCGCAAGGCCAAAAACCGAGAATGCTACTAATAGTAACTGAGACATCTATATATACTATTAAAACAAAATCCTCCAAAACACAACTTTTAAAAACAAACCCAATTCCTTCTCTCCTTGTGCCACGTCAGACTAGCCTTGCCACATCAACAAATGACAAAACCGACCCCCTTCCCATTCAACTAATGAATTCATGAAGACGAAAAGTTGTTCTTTTTATTTTCTTGAAATCACAAACTCCCAATTCAATTGAATGTTAAAATTAATCTGTCCCATCTTCATCACTAATTCATTCCGGTGTACTTTCGCTCTAAACCCAGACCCCAACTTTTTCAGTTGTAAAGCCTCTTATGGTGCATTTGCTGCGATTTTTGGTGGAATTTCACTCTATTATTTCACTTCGTCACCCAATTTGGTATTTTCTCCCTTTAATTTGATCTGGGTTTGTTTCAATTTGTTGTTTTCTTATTGTGATTGGTGATGTTTTGTGATTAATGTGATTTGATTTTAGTCAATTGTGCTGATTTTGACTATAGATTCTGGAGTATTTATCATATATGTTACGCACCATGAAATTAGAATGAAATTTGTTCAGAATGTTGGTGTTGTTGGTTTAGTTTTGTGATTAAAGTGAATGAAATTATTTTGATATTTGTATGAATTGTATCATGTAATTGCAATGCTGTGTGATAAATTAGATGATGTTTTACGCTGGTTGCTGATTTTCATTGGTGTCGTATGTTCAAAATCTCGGATGATGATGTGGTGTTGATATATTCATTTGAAGCTATGCTGTAATTCATTCATTAGAATTCATTCAAGTAACAGACTCACACCTCAATACTCGATGAAGACGAAAAGTTGTTCTTTCTATTTTCTTGAAATCACAAACTCCCAATTCAATTGAACATTTCAATCAATTCGCAACGTGGCCGCCGCCACCAATATCCGGTTCAAAACCCCAACTCCACTAGCAACTCGCCGAGGGATGTTTTCTTCTACCTTTGATTCTTCAATTGGACATCATTATTGATTGTACGACTTTTTTTTTTTTTTTTTTTTTTAATATCAGTTTGTTTGTGATGAATTTCAAGCGAATTATCGAAAACCTAGAGCGAAACCCCTGCCTATCGCCGCTTGTAACGCTTCCATGAAGTTCAGTTCATGTGTAATGTGCTGATGAATCATCAATTTAATTTGTTAATTTATTTACAGTTCATGTGTAATGTGCTGATGAATCATCAATTTAATTTGTTAATTTATTCACAGTTTCGGAGAATGTAATTTTCTAACTGCTGGTGAATTTTTCTCTCGAAAAATTTTATGTGAAACTTTACTTAAGTGTACATGACATGCTGATAAATGTTAAATTTTCTGATCAATTTATGCAGTGTTGGAAGGTGGAATTGTGGTTAGTAAATGGCGAATACGATATGATGAACCATAGCGGACTGACAAAGGAGCAGATTGTAATGGTGCTATCTGCTGGATGCTTAGCTTCACTAATTCTTGCCACTTTTATCGGCATTTTCTCTGATGCGCTGTAAGTCTATTCATCGTACCTTTGATTCAGTTAGATGCTTAGTAGATTTGGGTTTGTGATTATAATGTAGATGAGAGGAGATGTTGAAATTGATCTTCATTTTTTTCGTGTGTTACTCGGAAGTCGGAAGAATTATAATCACTACATTGTATTGTGAGTATCTACAAATTTAATTGTGTGACCTAAAAAACTTTTGAGCCTAAGGTTTGTATATAATTATGTAGAAAATAAAAAGTGGTGATAGAAAACAACTGTTAGATACTTGTATTGCAGTTTTCTGGATTTTATGGGCACCAACTTTGGTGGTACGACTCTTAATATTCTTGATCTGTTATATTGCTCTGTTGTATGAGAAATTGACAATGATGTCATTTTACCTGAATTTACCCTTTGTTTTTGGGAATTTCTTATTTGAGGCTTCGCTTATGCACAACATTTCTGCTGTTATATTAGAGTCTATATACAAATTACATGAAACTCGTCTGATGTTCTACCTTTGATTGTAGGCCGATGGACGTGAAGTTCAACTTGGGTTAATATACCCATGTTTGTTAGGTTCAAGAATGCTCAGAAGCACAGCCTTTCCATGGTCTCTAAGTGGATTGTTATCTCTTCGTATCGAAGACTGCCTACTTTATGAATTTATCGGTGCTAGGGTGGTCGTTTCCATTATAGCTTACGACTACCAGGTGCCGAACTGTCTACTGCTTGAGAAGCTTTTCCGTACCCAGTATTCTGATTTTCATACCCTTCGAATGGTGCTAATAATTTATCGTTGAATTGATTCCGATGTGTAGGAAATCGGCCGCCGTTGGGCTAATACTGCCTACTCTTGCTCGGCTGAGGAGCACGTTAGTCCCTTTCTCTCAACGGTATGATTAAAAGATGATGTCGATGATTATGTTGGAGTTTCTGATACTACAACTCAGTTTGGGGGCAATTGGAGGTGGATTTTTTTAAATTAATTTCATGTTAATTTATTTTTTAAATCGATTTTTTGAGGTTTTGTGTGGTGTTCATTATAAAATTATTGCTGTTGGTTGCTTCGGAGGATAGTAACTTTATATCATAAATTTTTTACGCATGACGGTTCTGATCTAATATTTGTGCAATTACTATGCAGATTGCTTGACTTTTATGGTAAAGCGACCCTTGAGAGATGCGTCACAGAAGTCTAATTTGAAGCAAGCAAAGGTCTATTGTTGCAGTGGTATGGTTATCAAAATTTTCTGAATTCTACTACAACGGCGTTTCTGCAGGTTATAAAGTGGTCTGATAAACGATATTTTTTGTACGATGTAGGTACTTAGGGTCTTAATCGGGAGCACCTGATGATTGCTGACAAAGTTCCGTTTTATGTCATTTCAAACTCAGCCTCTATGATCAGGTATGGTACATTCCTGGTAATTGATCAGTGATCAGTCACATAACTTCTTTTTAGGTTATTTCGACCATTGATAATTTATCTAAAATCTGAATTACTTTGAAGTTTTCTAATACACTCCAAACTTCCGAAGTATAAGTAATGTTAAGGTATTCGTATACTTCAGTTTTCTAAGTTCTTATGAAGGGTTTGATAAGGTAAGATGAGGAGAGACAAAGCCGTTTTAAATGATCAGTCGTATTGTCCTGTGTCCTACGTTGTTTTCAGGTTTGGCTTGTAAGTTCTAACACTGGGAACGTGGAAAACAAGTCCATTACAACACTTCCTAAAAGGTTCGGCTTGTAAATTTTAACACTTATCCTGTTATGACTAACTACACTTATGATTTGGAAGTAGGCAGAATAGCATATATATCTCAGGATGATCTTTGTCATGACACCACCAAGTTTCTGTGTGTCTGAACTCTGAACCCAAAGAGAGGGGGATAACGTCCAATTAAACTATCTTAATAGCATCCCTTGCCAGAACACCAGTGTGTTATACACCACAGTCCCAATTAATCGAGTTAGCCAACTCAATAGTGGATGCATATGTTTTTCTCACATATCCACTGACTGTTAGATTTTGTTAATCAAAGCTCTAGCAGCATTCTGTATTTTCTTTTGCTGTGTAATTCACTGATTTATGATTCGATCGAATGATTACTGTTTATGTTATATGATTTTTGTTCCGATTTTCGAAGCTGAGTATTGATTTTTTCGATATTCCTAGATTTCTCAATTGCTGAGTAGATTGATGTTTGTTTGGAGCTGAGATTCTAATGATTGTGTCACTTTTTATTTTGATTGATTAATTTCAGTTGATATTATTTTGTGTTTATTCTAAGTTTGAGCTGTTATTTGGGTTTTAATTGACGCTTGTTTTGTTTGAATTGTTGTAACGACGATACTGATTCGTGAAAGAAGCTGTTTTAGCGGAAGATCATGTGATGTATGCAGATGTTGGTTCTCCAGTTAAAAATATTTGCGTTTTTACAAATGAAGAACTACAGGATGCTACAAAAAAAAAAAAAAAATAAATAAAAAGCGAGTTTTCCTGTAGTTTCTAATTACTTTATGCGTCATGTTGTGTTTCTAGGTGTTGATTTTAAGGTTAAGTATGTAAACAACGGGGGCAAAAAGCTAAAGAATGCAATTTGGGACACAGGTAACACATTTCTACTCCCTTGGTGAATCACGACGCTTTTTTTATACTACAATTTGTATGTGATGTTTACCAATTTACAATGTTGTGTGAGGATTTGTGATATTGATCATATTTCACACAAACAATACCAGCCCCAGTTTATGCTATAGTAGTTTAGTTTAAAATCTTACTCTTTAAACATCCCCTCCCTAAAAACGATTTTTGTTGTATGATACTCCGTATTTATCATGCAAGGAAGATGATGTTTCTATAATTAAGTCCGACATACTGATCACATGCGGATAACTTTGGAATATAAGGATATTTCTGATGATTAGTTGGAAATAGTGTCTTATTAATGCATTTATTACGTTCACTCTTACAGCTGGTCAAGAAAGATTCAGGACATTAACGAGCTCATACTATAGAGGAGCACAAGGAGTTATCATGGGTATTTCTTTAAGCCTTTTTATGTCATTGTACAAATCGTTCCAAAGTTAAAATGTCAACGTCATATTGCTTCGGTTTTCTGATAACTTCAGTCGATCTTCATTGACATAAAGTGTGGGAGGTTCTTGTAGTACATTAGTGTCTATTAGATCTTACAAAAGTTTCCGTATCATTTTATTTCTCGGAGTATATGGATTATGATTGCATACATTTTCATCTTAGAAATATGAAAGAGCTCCATAGATTCACATGTACTTGGATTTCATATAGCCCATATAGGTTGGATCATGAATGCCATTATAAACTACACTATCGTCTATCACACAGTATGTTTCTTTTGAATTGCACGACCTTGTGGTTTCTTTGAGACTGACTGATTGTGGTTGTGGTGGCTTTCTTACGTCGTAGTTTATGTTTCTGACAGCATATGTGAAGTGTTGCTTAAATTGTTCAAGGCATCCTAGTACAGTAGAGAAAGGTATATTAGATTTGCCTTGTCCTTGCCAGTCATTATGTGACCGTTTCTGTTCGTTTAACTTGTTCGTAACAGCTTATGATGTAACGAGGAGAGATACGTTTACGAATCTCCGTGATATATGGGCTAAGGAAATTGACATTTACTCCACTAATCAAGATTGTATTAAAGATGCTTGTGGGAAATAAAGTTGACAAGGTACATGATGTTGTTATGGATGTACATGCAGCGTAATAGCAATTTGACTGAGCAGCAGAGTGGAGAGTTAATGAGCCTTTTGACATCTTTTGCATCACACAGACACACATGGTGAGCACATTATATTATGTCGTATTACTCTTATCTTACCTATTCTAACAAACAAATAACATGAATTGACATTTATTTGGTGTTTTCCTTGTGCAGAGCCAATTTCTTTCGAAATGATCGTCATGGATGGTAAAACTAGGACTTAAAGAAAACGATCTTTTAATAAGCCTACATGCCCTAAATTGTTGCTTTCTTCATCTCTCTTTGTAGGGAATATTACTTAATCACGGTGAAACATTGTGTTTTGGCGCTAAAAGCCTAAAACACTACAACTCGTGTTTTATGGTGGATGAATCAAGTGTATGAGAACTTCAGATAACATTGTTGGTATTATCGTTGGAGCTGGTATAACATCGAAGCGAATGGTAACTCACAAACACTACCTGTACGTGCTTCTACTATTAGATGTTTTGATTAGTTCGACGTTTTGATTGGTGCTATAAGTTTGGTGACATATTAATTTGAGTGGAAATAATATCCGCGATTTTATTCATAAGTGTTTCGATGTTTCGATGTTTCGATATAGAAGGCACCAATGGATGTACAAAAATGTATTATCTTCCCGAGGTGTTCCAGGTTGATCATTTTGAACACGTAGGCGGGAAATGGCTTACTCTTCTGTTGAACCGTCTTTGTTATTGCTAACCAAAGGGACCGGAACCAATATATCATGAGACTCCATCAAAAAATCAGAAATGGTGAAATTTTATCCAGACCAACTTACCAACATCAAATAGAAAACTCTAAAAGGCTGTTATAAGTAGCGAGTTTATGTGAATAAATAAAGGGTAGTGATAATGCGACTCTATTTTTGGCTACGCCAAAGCGGCCATTTTAGTTTGCGTTTTTCGCATTTTAAGGTGCATATACGGTGCATTTGTTTATAAAGCCATATGGATATGGATGTATGTTTTGTCGTAAGTGTTCATTCTACCATTTGTCTTATACCACACTTAAACTTTGACTTTGATGGAATTTTATCACCTTTTTTTAAATATGTAATCTTCTTACCTAGGAATCTAGGATGCGCTACAATAAACACAACATAAATTTTATGTCTGGCACTTGCTCTACATTGTGCTAAGAAATTTTTTTATGATGTTAGACTTAAAATATTACGGAGTACTTTACAAACATTTTTACGTAGTCTATACAAATGTCATTCCGTAATAGGTAACACAAATGGAAGATGTAGTACAAAAGTTAAAGTGGCCCGTGAATCTCACGGGTCGCATCACTAGTTTATTAATAAAACCAAAATAAAAATTCTTAACGGAGTAAATTATAAAAATTACATAAAAACAAAATCCATTTATTGAGAAATTAAGTCGCATAAGAATAATTAAAGAGTTTATTGAAATGTATTGAAATCAAAACGCAGCATCTCTCACGATACCCATCCCCGCGATCACATACTAACCTGCAAGTTATTTAAAACACAAAACAAAGTCAACAAAAACGTTGAGTAAGTACGACCCATATCTAGTAAAAACGATTTTGAAAATCATTTTAGAAAGTCTTTTACTTGCAGTTTTCGAAAACATTAATAATGATAAATCACTGAAAAACAATCAAAGAAGATATAAATAAGTTTCATTCACAAGTACTCGATACAGAAAATATTTTAGTCCCATAAGAATGAGACTCTTCCGATGGCCAATAACTCTCTGTTTCTTTTTCCTCACCGACCAACCAAAAGGTAGGCCCCTGATAGTGGCTAGAATAGTATACTTAAGTGAGTTCCCTCTTTTTAATAAGAGGAGGACTTCTCTAGTTATACTATCTTTAAGATAAGAGACCCAATAGTCCCGAATACGCGTATCCCCCAATGAGTACTACAAAGGGGAGGATCTAGAGGTGAGGGCTCGATCAACTGACCCTACATTTGAACTTTAATGAATCATCACTATCGATAACAACTCTCAGAATAATGCCCATAGAAGGGACGGGATATCATCGGGATAACCAAAATAATTTAAAGTACTTGAGAAGGATAATTCAAACGAAGATTGAGACAATAATTAGTTGTCAAAATATAATTGATAGTTTTTCACAATAATTCATGAGCAAATATAAATTAGAAGCATTTGTAAATATAAGCTTGAATAAAATCATATAAAGTATGAAAGTTTTGAGGAAGACACAATCCAAAATTATTTGTAAGCCAATTTAAAATAACATTAAGCTTTAAAACTTGAAATCGATAAATATGGTAAAATTGAATAAAATTGTATAGAAAAGATAAAACTATTTGAGAAACTTCTTTAAAACATTACAATATAAATTTTAAAATAAAATACATAATAAGGAGATAAGCAATCGTACTTACCTGGAGATACGACACAATCAATGATCACGCAAAGCAGAAAATCTAGAATGGCCCTTGGACGAATCCAGAATCTATAATATAAATATTACAAAAATTACTTCCACACTTAGCTACCTGACTACTAACTTGCGTTTCCGAATTAATAGCCTACCATGTTTCATATTATTTGTTTGTTTTATATTATATTAAGATATAATGTTATATTATATTTAACCCAGCCTAACATGACCTAATGCCACGCAATACCGCCCTAGACCCTCGGTCATAAATATTATCCCGAGATTATAAAAAAAAAAAAAGGCTGCCCGAGAGGTCGAGACATCGAAAACAACTCACAATCCCCAGTTTTAGCTGCTAGAATTCGCCAATAATGGTGTAACACTCTGCGTATACATTTTTCGGAACCTAGCTAATACTCTGCGTTTACCTACATTACATAAATTCTCGAGACTTATGACCCAGAACACACGCATAATAACTCCCAAGGTCTAAAGGTAATTTTGTCGAAGAACTACGATGAAAGTTAAACGATCGAAGATCAACGTACCTTAAAAATAAAAGCACGACAAGAATGGAGTATGTCGACGAAAGAAACTACGTATAATCAGGGAGACCATATTTTCAACTTTATGTTGTGGAAGTAGTCTCAAGAAATCTATGTGTTATATATATATATATGGGTTAAGTTTAGGGACTTTATTTGACGCGGTTTAGGAAACTTGTGTTGTTATAAAAGTCAACATAAAAGTAGGAGTACAAAATATTAAAATTAAGCTCTTAAAATAACAATGATATAATAATAATAATAATAATAATAATAATAATAATAATATATTAATACTTGCAATCTATATTTGGTCAGGTTTAGGATTCTCGTGAAGTACTAACTTATGATCATCAAAGCATCCAAATCCAATAACTTACACATATTGCGTGTTGACCAACCATTATTAATGTATTGATATCCTACTTTGTAACTTTATAATCAACTGATACCAAAATTCACTAGAAGTAATATCTATAATTAATTTTAAATTATTTTATGTAATTTATTCTATTTATTAGTCTAACAAAGTTTTAGTTATATAAAATTTAGACTACAAGATATTGTCTAGAAAAAATAGAATAATCAAACTATAATAAGATCAAGTCATAACTATATGGATCTAATAATAATCTAATTAATAAATTATTTAAATAAGACTTTTTAATAAACTTTCACTTTATAAATCAATAAAGTACTTGACCTTATATTATTAGACTATATAGGTATAGGTTTACTCGAGGTCTCAAATTTAGCGGGTATTACACCAAGGCTAGCAGACATGGTCAGCAACTACATACAACGGAGCAGAAAGTCAGAACCATACCAAAGGAAACTCTGGACAAAACCAAGACCACAAGAAGAAGTACAGACCTGGGCACAGCAGCCCACCATTTTGTGCGCCAAACGTGTAGGCTCCAGGGCGGCAGGTGCAGGGGACAGAGTAGCAAAGGATTGACTCAGGGACTTCCCCAAGGAAACGTACTCAGATTGGCTTTGAGAGTGTAGAGGTATCGAGAGCACAAGGTTTATTTGAGGCGGCAACCCCTTCTTCCTCTTCTTCTGGTCAGGGGTAGGTTTAGGAGAATCAACAGCCACTTTGGTGGACCTGGTTTGAACCCCTTCTGGCGCCTTCCTCTTAGAAGACTCAGAAACTGGGGCCACCAGACTTGCAGCAGGGATGGAGCTACCACCAGACTTCATAGCTTCACGTGCCTGAGCAATTGTAGCAGCAATAGCCTCCATGGACAGGAAATTCCTCTTGCTGGATCCAGAAGCTGGGGACATCATGAGAAACAAAAAACAAGGGTATATATAGAAGGAACAAAAAGAAGTTGGACGGTTTTTACAAAAATAAGCGCGCGAAGTGACTTGATGTGACCCACGACTGATGTGCAGTGCATTGAGCGCCAAAATAGGGCGCAACTCCCCACGAAAAGGCAACTACCACATTAATTACAAAGTGCAGGACCCAGGACCAGACGCACAGCAAAACAGAAGAAGCCTGGACCAGGCTCAGCCCTGGGCCAGGAAAGAAGAACGGAAGCATCTCCTACCCCCCAGTTCTGAACTGAAGGGCAAGGAGATGGGGGACAAACTGTTGGGACCAGAAAACCGAAGCCGTCGGACACATGCGAGTTGGTCCAGGACCCTCGGCCAGGTCCAGACAAAGTTCAGGATCTACAATCAGGTCCAGGAACTACAGACAGCACCAGACAGTACAGACAAAACAAAGGCACAAGTCAGGAGAGGAAAACCCAAGATGGGCCGAGCCCAACAAAAAGGAAGTCAATATGAATAAGCCCAGAAATACGAACAGCAACCCTAGAAGTGGACGATGCAAGACTTAGTCAAGCATGCAGAAACAAGAGCCGTGAAGATAGGAGCTGTTGGAGAACCAGAAGGGGGAAGTTACCTACAACCAAGGAAAGAGACGTTGGACCTAGGAACACTATAAAAGCGAGAGAATTCAGAAGAGAAGGGGCATCAGTTATCATTCAACGCAAGCACACAACTCTCAACGCATTTCACAAGCAACTAAACACTCTAAAATTATTTTTACGCCTTTATTGTATCCTGTACCACTTGGTCCAGACTCTGTACCTATTGTTCCAGAACTAGTGAAGATCCTCTCCTAGCTTGGCGCCCGTGGTTTTTCCCTTAACATTTAAGGGTTTTTCCCACGTAACCATATCGTGTGTCTTGTTTTGTTTTCATAGTCTTTCGTACATAATCGATCCTAAATCACAAAAATCATAAAGCTAGACCTAAAGGATAGTACTAGTAGATCCACAATCACTTAATCGAACCGTGTGAGAAAATCACCCCGAACAGTAAAAGATAAGGTTGAATAGAGAATGTGTGAGAAAACATAATATTGGAAATAATAAAAAATTGTAAATGATTCGATTGTTGATTTAGGTGGTGATTTTTTTGGATGGGAGGGTGTAAGTGGGTCAAATTAAGTAAAGTGGGATTAAGAGTGAAAAAGAGTGGTGATTCAGTTAGGGTGATTTTTGGATGGGGATGGTGTAATTTACCCGTTGGCCTCTTCTATATAACAATAGAATAGAATGTTGGAGTAGTAAATTTTACTAATTTAGCACAATATGTGATAAAGTTTTTAAGACGGTTTCAAATTAAATTATTGATGATCAAATAATAAATTAAAGTTAAAATGGTACAAAATAATTGAAATATATTTACGTAAGTCATTAAGAAGATTATTAAAAAGTTTAGTCATAATTAACCATAAAAGGGATACAAACTATATGAAAATGGTATATTACCAGAATTATCACTAAAAGCGGTACAAAAACTCTATAATATAGTATAAATGAGGCATACTGATCGTGAGCGTACAATCGTCAATTTATACGATTACAAATTCACAATATTACACCATATCAGTATAATGGTTAAAGTAATCACTCTAACAATTATTGATTACTTTATTTCATTAAAAAGTGATCAATTAAAATGTTTAATTAGTCATTTTATATATGTGTGATTAACTTTTAGTCATATTATGTCACCTTGAGCTACAATAATTTTATTTAAGTATTTGCAACATTAGAACTACTACTAAATTGTATAAGACTTCTAACAAAGTCCTTTTACGGAGTACATAAAAATTTGTAAGCAAATTAATATGATCAACCAAAAAATTAAATTTCGTAGTCCAGTATTCCTTAATTTAATGTGAGATAAATACTCACCCTTTTTTTTTATTGTGAGATAAATGCACCTTAGATCCAAAAATATTTGTTTCCTCTTAGAAAATACTCTGTATTTGATGTGAGATTTCAAGACACTAAAAAAATATATATATAAAAAAAAAAAAAGTAAAATCGTGAGATAAATCACTTCCAGTATTAATTACATATTTTGTCTTGTTTTATAATTTAATATAATTCATCCGAAAGCTCATATGAGACAGTCACATGTCTCTTTATTACTAAAATGTGACAACTTTGTTATTTAAAGTGCCTACTTTATTGTCTTAGATGACCATTTAACGAGATTTTAAAGTGGTCACCTTAAATATTAAAGTATTTCCTTCATCCAAAAATAAGTGTCTCATCTTTCGATTTTGGGAGGATTTAAGGAGTGTTAATGAAAATTGAAAAATATTAATGATTGTTAAATCTTACTATAATTAGAAAGATGACACTTATTTTGGGAAAAAAAATTACTGGAACACTTATTTTAGGATGGAAGAAATAATTGTTTAACTGTTAAATTAGTCACATTTTAGTTATATAACACAACGCTCTCACATAAGAATTAAAAAGTTAAAAATAGTTAGTCGGGAAAAGTCTCGCATCAAATAGTTTTATAATTATGGTACCGTGTGTGAAAAAAAATATAAACAAAAATAAAGTAAAAAAATTTCGCTTGTCAATAATATATATTCCCTCCATCCCAAAATAATTATCCCCTTTTGATTTTTGAAAAATCTCAAAATAATTGTCCCATTTGAAAAAATTACCAAATTACCCTTAGGCCATCCTTATTGTGGGAATATGTATTTACTCAAGTTTTCTCACCCATATTAGTTTTTTAGGGGTAAAATTGGAATTGTAAGAAAATATTGTCAAAATTAAGAGAGGAAAGTGATATTTTTCTAAATTCCTTAAATCTAAGGTTTAGGTAAAAGGAGACAATTATTTTAGGATGATGGAAATAATAAATTGTCAAATAAATTTTGATAAATGTTTCAAGATTTTATTTTGTTGGTTTATAAATCATGCATAGTTAGATTAGATTAAAAAAAAAAAAAAAAAAAAAAAAAAAAAAAAAAAAAAAAAGGTTTATTTTGGATAGAGTATATGCTAAAAGGAAAAGAGAAGTGCTTTTTGGTGTTTGTTTTAGTTTTGGGTTTGGAGGTGTATTGAAATTTGTTGCATACTTTTTCTTCTTTGTGGTGTTAGAGGTAAATTATATTTAAGAGGTAGGGGCAATTGGCAAGTAAAATGGTGTTGAGTCATTGTTCATTTGTGTGTGGTGTTTTTGCTTTACGGGAAGAAAGTTGGGATTGCTTGTTTCCGTTGGACTGCTCTTTGGGCTAGGCTATTGATATGGTCAAGATTCAGTAATATTCGAAGGTACACTTGAGTACAAAATTCTTATACGGAGTAGTTTTTTATTAATGTAAAGTTTTAATTTTTATTTAAAAAATTTTCTTTATTATTTAGGAGGAGTATAATGAATTTTATAGTTTTTATAGGGTGGGGTGTACCATGACCTGGTACACCGGGTGTACCTATATCCAAAAATTTCACCAAGATTCATGAGTTTAGTAAACCAATATACTATTAAACCTTTTTTTTCTATAATATTTCCAATTTGATTTGAATTTTAAAAGAAAGAGAAAATAACGTATCCCGGAATATAATAACTAAAAAAAAAGTAGGCTAATAGAAATCACAAATTTTCGACAAAAGAAAGAAAAGTAATATTTTTTTACAGAATTAGCCCAAAATAGAAAGTGAAAGATGTTATAGAAGATGAAGAAATATTTATTAAAGGTTTTGTTGCCAAACACCACCTTTAAAAAACAAGTTTTGCGAAACACCACCTTTAAAAAACAAAACTTGTAAATTCATACCTTTTAATTTTATTTTTTTTTGCCAATTATGACCTTTTTCGCTTATTTTGACTAAAGTCAACTAAATTCCGATAAGTTGTCTCACTTGTAACAGCTGGCACGTTCCCAATACCCTCCAAGGTGGTGTTTGGCATAATAATTTATTCTTAAGGTGGTGTTTGACAAACATTTTTGACCATTTTTGTTCACATTTTGTTTCCCACATATGACAAGTTAATAGATTGACATTTTAGAACAAATTTTGACAGTTAATCCCTCTAACAATGACAACAATTACATTCCAACAACTAATTACATGATACCAACTTTTACAATTTACAATTACATTATTATTCGATAAAAATAGAAAAGTTAATAGTAATAACACAACTTTAAGATACAAATTCAACTTCTTTTGCTTTTCCGAAGATTTTCAAAGAGAGATTACTAAACTTCTATTCTTTTTCATCTAAATCTACCTTCATCTCCATTTGTGAGGTAAGTTACGACTTCAATCAACCCATTTTAGTCACCGGTTCAACTAACCACTTAAAAATATTTGCAATCTCGCCACAATGTTTCCGGATTATAAAACTTGCATGCTAAAAACCCCTTTCCAAATGTTTTGTTGTATAAATAAGTAGAGGGAAAAAAAAAAAGCGAAGAAGGGAGAAAATAAGCAAAGTGAAATGAATGGAAAAATAAAAATGAAAACATAAGGAGGAAAAATAAAATGGGGAAAACTTAAGAAGTAAAAGAGGGGAAAGAAAAAAAAAGTAAAAATAAAATGGCGGGAAAAGTTGGAGGGAATGAAAAGAACTTTGAAAAATAGGCAACTTATCGGAAATATTTTGACTTTAGTCAAAGGGACCGAAAAAGGTCATAATTGGCAAATTTTGTTTTTTTAAAGGTATGAATTTACAAGTTTTTTTTGTAAAGATGGTGTTTGGCAATAAATCCTTTGATAAAACATAAATTATGTGTAAAGATCCTCTAGAGTAACTCGACCGTAGAGGTACTTCATTTTTGTCACATTACTTGCATAGAATAAAAAATTTCTTTTCATCCATCACCCAAACGGGTTCACCAATTTTATGTAGGGTATCATTTGGTTCGGATTCGGCGGCGAAGCCACCGGAACATCCCGGAAAAGGGTTTAGCGGCACCGTAAAATTGTACCTAAACCCTTTTCGGGAAAAATATTCGATGAGAAACACATATGAGGATATTTGTATAAGAGAAATATTAAAATTAAGGGTTTTTCTAACATATGTATACCATGCACATGTTAAGAAACTCAATAAAATAAACTAAAATATTCTTACATTGTAATTTTTATTGTTGCAATAAGTAATTTTTTTAAGGAAATAATTTCAATGAACATTTTCTTTTTTAATTACTTAATATGTGCATGGTATGCACACTTTAGAAAAACTCATTTATTATATGTCAATCAAAATATTATTTTACCCTTCAAACTTGGGGTTGAATAGATAAGGAGTTGATTGAAAAATAAAAGAATAACGAGGATGTTTAAAGTGGGATGAAGGGACCATAATATGTTCCATACTCCGTTATTTTCTTTTAGTCTTTTGAGTTAGATATGTAAGATATAAATAATTCACTGGTAATGAGGAGTAGTATTTCTTCATTTTAATTTTTGAAAATTATTTATTCGTAATTGATTAATTCCTTGTGCCATTTATTCTAAGCTCACCTATTTTTTTCCATAAAGTTTTCAATTCTTAACCTTATTGAGTTTCCAATTTAAGTCAATAAAAACTTAAGCAGTTAAACTAAGTTCAGTCACAAACTCATTTTCAAACTTCAGACTTTGACACGTCAAATTTTTTAATCTTCACACTCAACCCATTGAAATTATATACTTTATTCTTAACTTGACTTTATCATCTCAAATTTTTACTTCATATATTTTACTTATTAAATAAATTTACTTCAATATTTTTATTAATTTTGTGATATCATATTTTTTTCAAAATAATAAATCAAACATTAAATATCGTCATTTTCATTACTCCAATATTTTTATTAATTTTGAGTATTTGGGAAATTTTAAAGAATAGGTTGATTTTGTTTTTGATTCTATTGAGATAATAATATGTATTGAAATTGGGGACTATTAAACATATTCATAAAATAGTTCATATCAAAATTCTTATTTTGATCCATAATCAACAAATAATTATAAAAAGAAATGGATACTTATCTCGCATTGATGCCTCGATTTCCCAAGTAGCCTCCTCGTACCTTTAACTCCTCCAAAGTACTTTAACCAAAGGCACTACCTTATTTCTTAAACTTTTGTCCTTTCGATCTAAGATACGAACATGACGCTCTTCGTAAGTCAGATTTGGCTCTAATTGCAGCGCCTCAGCCTGAACTACGTGTGATGGGTCACTATGATACCGCCTCAACTTCGACACATGAAAACCATCGTGGACCTTATCCAAGCTAGGAGGTAGGGCTAACCTATAGGCCACCTCACTTATCCTCTCGAGTACCTTGTACGGACCGACAAACTTAGGACTAAGTTTGCCTCGAACACCGAATCGCTTTACCCCTTTCATCGACGACACCTTAAGGAACACCTTTTCGCCTACCTCGAACTCAATTAGCCTAAGATGTAAGTCAGCATAAGACTTTTGTCGATCCAGGACTAGATAGTCCGCTCCGTCTGACCGTCGGTCGCTGCATGAAAAGCTATACTCATCTTTAATTGACTACCTAAAGCGTGCTGAAGTTTCTACCAAAACTGAGAACAGAATCTCGAATCACGATCAGATATGATGTATCTCGGAATCTCGTGCAATCTAACGATCTTTCTGTAGTATGCAGAGGCTAACTCCTCTAAGCTCCAAGCCTCCTTCATAGAAGTGATATTTATTAAAAATTTGGAGGGAGTAGTCACATTTCTCGGAATTTTAATCCAAAATCCTCAAAATTAGAAGAAACAACAAGACAAACGGCCTGTTGTACATCAATTTATACTCGTACAGTACAGTGGTACACCCTTGCTCATACTAATTTCTCATTCTCCAGATAATCCTTTGTTTGTAAAGTTTAATCAGGTACTCCCTCCGTCTCATTGATTTGTTTACGTTTACTTTATACACATTTATCGATGTGAGGAGAGAGGTAGAGAAAAAACTAATAAAATAATAATATAAGTACAAAGGGGGTCCCACTTGCTTAAAATTATGAAATGTAATTGGTTAAGGGAGTAGGGGTCCACCTCCCACATGGGTCACCCATGACCATTTATGGAAAATGTAAACAAATGACCTGTACCCCCTAAAATAGAAAGTGTAAACAAATGACCGGGACGGAGGGAGTACTAATTTTCTACCTCTTTTTCAATTTTGTTCTTCAGTTTTTACATTTTAATTAGTTACTATGATGATTTTGATATATTTAATTGATTTGGTTTTCTATTAGGGTTGTCGATTCACATGATTTTTTTAAACATGTATGAAAACGACTGAGTTTAATTATTTCACATGAAAACAATCACTTTTTCTGAACTGGGTTGATTAATTTCAACTGGGTTTCTTAAAAATGTGAGTAAAGTTTGTTTCTTTGCTATTAAATTGTTAGGTTATCACTTGAAAACCATGGAATCAATGAAGAAGAAGATGAAATCTTCAAAGGGTATTGATGGTTTTGACGATAGGTTAAGCGGGTTGCCTGATCACTTGATTGTGCATATACTTTCCTTTCTGCCAACCTTAGATGCTGTCAAAACCATGTTACTTCGTCGTTTTGGAAACCTCTGGACTTTGGTTCCTTTAATTGAGTTTGATTCCGAGGATTACGAAGAATCAGTAGTTTCTCGCGCTGGTAAAGAAGTAACCTCGTTTGAGGTTTTCTTGAGTTTTACTCGCGTTGTTAAAACTGTTCTCATGCTGCATAAAAGCCCTACCGTTGACCGATTGTACCTTTATATTGGACAGCATGATTTTCTTGTTAACGATGATAAGATAATTGAAGATATTCAAATTTGGCTAAGGTTTCCTATTGATAAACAAGTCAAAGATCTCGACTTCAATTTTGATTGCCGCGAATATATATATCTTCCTCTTTGTGTTGCTACGTGTCAATCTCTGACTAAGCTTAAACTTTTTGGGTGTGTGATTGAGGACCTACCTCTTGTTGGTGTCCACATGGGAAGTCTACGAGAATTATCGCTTAGTCGCTTACTCATGTTGTAGCAAGTAATGAGACAGTCAATCAGTTGATAGCGGGATGCCCGTCCCTACAAGAATTAACTATCGACACTATCGATGAATTGGACACTCTGAATGTCACGTCTCCTACTGTTAGTAAGTTGAGCCTAACCATTCAACATCCAGACTACGGCTCCTTTACTCTTAGTTGCCCGAACGTGAAAATTTTGGATATTGATGTAACGTCAACAGATGAGTCATCTATGGTGAATGCGATTGATGTCTCATCTCTTAAAGTAGTGAACATCAAGAGTTTACCAGATGGTTGTTCTGGGTCTCCGATTAATGTATTTCTAACCCAATTTCGAAATGCCGAGGTTTTTACGTTGTCGAAGAGTGCTTTTAAGGTATGTTTTACTTGTTTGCTTGGAATTTTCTGAGGAACTTTATTTTTGATTTTTGAGTTCGTTGCTAATTTATGATACAGAGTACTCCGTATTTAGGAGTAAATGTATAGAATCAAGTAACGCAGTAAATGTTTGCTTTCTTGCTGTTCAGAATTTTTGTTGGCGAAAAAAGATCAATTTTCCAGTAACTAGATGGAAGTGGATAGTTTTGTGGCCTAATTGGAATGGAAAAAAATGTCTTCAACTTATTCTCAACTTGGTGAAAAGTTCAGCAGAGCTAGAAGAACTCATAATATACAACAAATTCGCAATCGCATGTGTAAGTAAATTTCGTATAACTCGTGCTCCTAATTTTTCTACTCTAATTACAACATGTGTGATCGAATCCTTTGTCTCTGATAATTCTTGTCTGGGGTCATATCTTTGTCATGGCAGGATCATTCTTTGAAGTGTAGCCCCGGGTTATCTACTACTTATACCATGCCGCTACTCAAAATTGTCACCATGCATGGCTGTGGAAGTGACCAGCTACAAATGGTTCAACTTCTGCTCCAAAATGCAGTCGTCTTGGAGAAACTATTAATTTATTTTGATAAAAAAACTACTGACAACAGTCGACGAGCGTAATCTTGTTAACCAAGTATCCAAGTTTAGAAGGGCGTCAGCAAATGCAAGTGTGATTTTTGTTTAAGAGTCATGTAACGACAACCTAGGAGTTCCGTTAAGCGAACATTCACGTAAAAATTGTAATCTCCAAGTCTCAGAAAGGTAAAAACCAATTTACTCTCTATCCCATTTTAAATGTCCTAGTTCTGATGAAACATAAATTTATTATACGTCAATCAAATGTACTAGTTTTAATTAAACCTTCAATCGGTGATACGACACGATACGAACTTAACACGAAGTTAATGGGTTCGGGCTAAGACAATGTGACCCATCTAAGTAATTGGGTCGACACGAACACGAAATTTAAACAAGTTGGAGTATGGTTGAGGTCTTCCGACACGAATAACCCGTTAATGATTGAAAAGTGACATCATTGAATTAATTAGGGCGGTGAACTACCTAAAATATTAGAACACAAGATTTATTTTAAAATTTGGGTTAATGAATAATACATTAGTCATGAAAGTTAAGTATTCTAATGCATTATATGGGTTAAGCGGGTTAAAAATAACATGTCAAAAGATAATTTGGTTAAACAAGTCGAGTTGGATTATGTAAAAAATAAATGGGTCGGGTTAGGGTTAAGCAAGTGATATGATTATTTAAATGGGTTGGGTTAGGGTTGGGAGGGCAATGACTGATTTAACATTGACATTAACACGAACTTGACATAATCTGATCTGTTTCAGGTCTACCTTCAAGCTTGGAGTTGAATAGATATGTTCCATACTCTTATTATTTTCTTTTAGTCTTTTGAGTTACTTGTAAAATATTTGCATCCATGTAGAATTTTTTCATTTTAATTTCCCAAAATTATTTATTCGTAATTGATTAATTACCTACGTCATTTATTCTAAGCACACCTATTTTTTCATAAAGTTTTCAATTCTTAACCTTATAGAATTTCTAATTTAAGTGAATAAAAAAGAAATTAAACTAACTAATTAAACAAGCAGTTTTCCGCTTTTCCGCCACAATAATTTGTGGGCTTGCGATCACACGGGTTGCAAACCCTAAAGGTCGGACCTGGTCATGTACAAATCAATTAAGTTGTATACATTCACCAAAAATGTCGCGTCTTAATGGTTAAGTAGAGGTACCTTGAGTTGTAGATCTCGACTTAAAATTCTCCTCCCCTATTCTATTGACTTTGTGCCTCTTTAAGACCAAAAAAGAATAAAGTTTGTATGCCTTTACTTTTTGTTCAGTTATTCATAAGTGAACTTTTCAATATAACTTCCAACATACATTGTGATCTAGTTTTAGTCGTCTTTTCTTTTAGTGTATCATTGATATCTAATTTTTAATAATATGCAACCAAAGCTATGAACAATAAAAAAAACTTTCATCGACGTACGTGCAAAAGACAATATGTGGCTTGGATCATGGAAATAATTGATGAGTCAATAATTAAGTTGAAATTTTTAAATGATCCGTTTAATACTGACCTGAATACAAAACCGTACGATTTGGTCAGTTTCCAATCTAAGGAAAAAAAAAAAAAAAAGTTCCCATCTACACCTCTCAATGCTCATATAATACTGTCTCACACGTGCGAAGGCGTATTGGCAACTAAATTGTGTTTACCTTAAGGTTTAAAGTGACTATTTTAACGCTTAAATTGTCCATTTTTTTAGATTTTAAAGTGGACACATTTTGCGTTAAAGTACTAAAATTTTAATCAAAAGAAAGTCGTTGCACGGGTGAAACACTCTTATGCAAGACTTATTTTTTCACCTTTTTTTTCCAGTTTTTCTTTCGTATCATTTTTTTGTTAGAATTCGTTTTGTCCTATGTTATAAGGCAAGTCAATGTGTCTGACACTGAAGTAGGGTGTATCTAATGCGAAAAGATGGAGGATACAATTACTAAAAAAGAAAAAGGTGAAATTTAATATGAAACAAAACTAAAAGCTAAAATTTGATGGTTTACTCTTGTTTGATTACAGTTGAGATTTAATATGTAATGTTAGGGGTAAATGACATACACATACGAGCATGCGCGTTCAAACCATTGCTAATGAGTCTTATTAACGAGGGTAAGAATCTTAGTTTGATCTTGGCCCGTAGGAGAGGAAAGTGCAATTCAAGCTATTTCAGAAAGCCAAACTTGAAGGAAAAGGAGGAGCGTAGCGTACGAAAAGCATTTGTTGATGAAACCTGAGAAAAAGACAGAGTAGTTGACGGGGAAAATAAGCTCCACTATTAAGGATAGAGGCTAAGCTAGACTGAGGTACGTAGGATATTGGAAAAAGCTGACTCCACCAACCACTTGACTGGCGATGCCGAGGCCTGAATCTCCTCGTCTTATACAGATAATGCCAAAGCAGGATTGCATTGGTTAAAAGAAAAGCGAGTTAAATATAGGAAAAGTGAAACGTAAAATAAACGAGGAAAAAAAATTTAAAGGAAAAAAAAAAACTTATTTTATACTCCCTCCCTTCATATCCCACTACACTTATTATACTTTTTGCATAAGTTTTTAGATACAAGCCAAGAATAACATTTTTATGTAAACATTAAGTGAGACATTGAATAAAAAAGTAAGGGAAATTCTCACTTGTACTCCTCAACTTTTTTGTTTTCTCACAAATACCCCTATTTTTCTAAGTAAAAACTTTGACCAACAATAACTTTTTCTTATTACTTTAAAAATCGATAATTTTTGTTTCTCATTGTATATCTTTATGAGATCTTTTATTTGAAAAAAAAAATAGAATTTATGAAACTTTTATTAGGGAGTTATGACCGGTGAAAGTCGTTTGACAAAATAAACTTTGACCAGCTAAAACTATCGCGTACGAATTCCAAAATCGTTGATTTTTTTCCCAAATCAAAGATCTCGTCATGACTTACGATAAAAAAAAAAATTACACTTTTATAAAATCGTAACTAAGAGTTATCGCCGGTCAAAGTTTTTTTTTTCAAAAAAAGAGGGGTATTTGTGAGAAAACAAAAAAATTTAGGGGTACAGCCGTACAGGTGAGGATTTCCCAAAAAGTAAAAAGATAGGTGGCACTGTGGCAGCGTGGATTTGAATTGATAAATATGGTATAGTTGATACTTCATTACTCACACATACTTAGACCTGTCAAAACTCGACCCGACCCGCAAACCCGACCCGACTCGCAAACCCGACCTGTTTTTTAGGGTCAAGACCCGTAAGTTTTGACCCGTGACCCGAAATGACCCGAACCCGAAATGATCCGTTAATTTAGGGTCAAGACCCGAAGCGACCCGTTCGACCCGATGGATCAAGTATAATTTTGTGTAAAAAGACTTTTTGAACCTATAAATTATTATTTCATAAAAAAAAAAATTTAATATTAATTATTATTACAACCACAGTATTATAAGTTGAAATATCAAAATGATATTAAAAATTAAGATTGAAATATTATGATTATATTCATAAATAGACTATTTTAATTTTATAAATCACAGGAATGAATAATATCAACTTTAATATTACATATGTACAAATAAAATAGGGATATTTTCTCTTGGTACCCTCGAACTTTGGCAGATTACACATGGTACCCCATGTGTGAGGTTTGTTCACATGGTGCCCCTATACTTTGTGAATATGTTCCCAATTTGTCCATTTTGTGACGGAAAACTTAACGACGTTAAGTTTAGGGAATAAGGCATCAATTATGAGTTTAGGGTACAATTAAACACACATTATTCCTACACTAATTGGTGCCTATATTGTAACACTCCGGCCCCAACCAAAGGCCGGAATGTCATTCACGGTAGCTTTCCAGGCTGCGTACATCGCCCACAAACCAACACGGGTCCTTTCCAGTGCACTTTGTCCTCACTCGTGCACATCCTGAGAACTTCCCAGGAGGTCACCCATCCTAAGACTACTCTCCAGCAAGAACGCTTAACTGAAGAGTTCTTAAGATGAGCCACCAGAAAAGAAGATGCATCTTGTTGATATGAGTAGCACTTACAATCCTTTTAAGCACTAGGTCACTTGAGTTCATCACATGGACCACTTCAACGGGGAACCCGACCCGAATAACCCCTTTTAAGCACTAGGTCACTTGAGTTCATCACATGGAGCACTTCAACGGGGAACCCGACCCGAATAACCTCGGACAACACCGGGTGTTACACACCCCCACTTGAAGAACGCAACGTCCTCGTTGCGCCTGGTAGCTACTTACAATATAGCATTCCAGAATCCTCCCCAGCTAGGTGCGTACCTAGGATTCGACCACACGGCTAGGTGCGTACCTAGGATTCGACCACACGGTCGCCGGGTTGCTCTGATACCATTTGTAACACCCCGGCCCCAACCAAAGGTCGGAATGTCATTCACGGTAGCTTGCCAGGCTGCGTACATCGCCCACAAACCAACACGGGTCCTTTCCAGTGCACTTTGTCCTCACTCGTGCACATCCTGAGAACTTCCCAGGAGGTCACCCATCCTAAGACTACTCTCCAGCAAGCACGCTTAACTGAAGAGTTCTTAAGATGAGCCACCAGAAAAGAAGATGCATCTTGTTGATATGAGTAGCACTTACAATCCTTTTAAGCACTAGGTCACTTGAGCTCATCACATGGACCACTTCAACGGGGAACCCGACCCGAATAACCTCGGACAACACCGGGTGTTACATATATACTTAATGTCGTCAAGTTTTTCGTCACAAAATGGGCATATTGGGCACATATTCACAAAGTTTAGGGGTATCATGTGAACAAATATCACACATGGGGTACCATGTCTGCCAAAGTTCGAGGGTAGCATGAGAAATATCCCAATAAAATATGTAGACATTGTAAAATAACAATAAAATAATTATTTTAATTAAAAAAATAATAAATAAAAAGGCGCAAAAAACGTATTTTTGACCCGTATTTTGACCCGAAACTGACCCGACCCGAACCGAACCCGATCCAACCCGTATTTGAGCCGAACCCGTATTGACTCGAACCGTATTTTGACCCGACCCATATTTTAACCCGAACCCGACCCGGCCAACCCATTTGACAAGTCTACTAGTCATACTTGATACTCCCTTGACCCTACTAATTTCTCAATCTCACCCTTCAAAATAATCCTATTTGTAATCAATCAATCAGGTACAAATTGTCTTCATCTTTCTCAATTTTGATATCATAATTGTATTATTATGTCCACTTTATTCTTCAATTTCCGCACTTTTAACTAATCATGCATCATGCATGCTTCTTGTTATTGCTACTAGATTTTAACGTCAACTTAAAATCTGATTGATTTGAAAATTTAATTAATTTGGTTTTCAGTTAGGGTTTGTCAATTAAGATGATTTTTAGTCGTTGTCTGATGAAATATTCATGTTATTTGGTATTTTACATTGAAAACATTCCCTTTTTCTGAACTGGATTTTACAATTTGAGGTGGGTTTTTCTGAAATTTGAGTAAAGTTTAATTCTTTGCGATTAAATTGTTAGGTTATCACTTGAAAACCATGGAATCGAGAACTAAGAAGATGAAATCGAGAACTAAGCGTGTTGAAGATAGGTTAAGCGACATGCCTGATCACTTGGTTGTGCACATACTTTCGTTTCTGCCAACCTTAGATGCTGTCAAAACCATGTTACTTCGTCGTTTTGGAAACCTCTGGACTTTGGTTCCTGCACTTAAGTTCAATTTGGAGGAATACGATAAAGTTATTAACCTTGTAAACGATGTATTAACCTCTTTTGAGGTTTTCTCTAGTTTTTCCCGCGTTGTCCGAAATGTCCTCAAGCTGCATAGAAGCCCGACTATTGACCGTTTTGACCTTGTTCTCGCACCCTTTGAATTTCGTTTTGAGAATCGTAAGAAAATTCAAGATATTCAAATGTGGCTGAGGTTTGCTATTGATAGACAAGTCAAAGATCTCAGCTTTGTTTTTGATGGTTTTGATGATTTATTGCTTCCTCGTTGTGTTGCCACAAGTCAATCACTAACTAAGCTTGTACTTTCCGGGTGTGTGCTTGAGTACCAACCTCGTGTCGATGTCCACATGAAAAGTCTACGAATATTATGGGTTAACAATGCTAGAGGAAGTAATGAGGCTTTCAATCAGTTCATAGCGGGATGCCCTTCTCTACAAGAACTAATTATAGACACAATTGATGAAATGAACGTTTTGAAGGTCACGTCTCCTAATGTTAGTAAGTTGGACCTGAAGGAAACCTCCATGGTTGATCAAAGATGAAGACGCCATTGATGAACTCGTTGAAGCTTTTGAAGAAAAACAGAGAAAATATGATAGAACAAAAACAGAGCGTAAATAGAATGATATGTTGTATTGAATTTGAGAGAATGAATGAATACAATTTGAATGAATGAATGCTGTACAAATGAATGTATATATAGATGTGATGAAGAGGATAACTACCACTCTAATAGAGTTTGTTACAAGTGTAACAAACTCATAACAAACTTTGACCCAACTCTAACCGACTTTGACTAGACCCTTACTCATATTCTAACCCCCCCCCCCCCCCCCCCCCCCCCCCCCTTCTCAAGTTGGAGGGTGTAGAGGACACTCCCAACTTGCAAAGGAGATCATGATGAAGGGGACCAAGTAAGGGCTTGGTGAGCAAGTCAGCTGGTTGAATAGAAGAAGGAACATAGGATAGACTAATCAAACCATCCAATAACTTCTCCCTCACAAAGTGGCAGTCCAGATCAATGTGTTTAGTCCTCTCATGAAAGACAGGATTTTTGACAATATAAATAGCAGATTGGCTGTCACATTTGACAGGTATAGGAGTAATCTCAGTGACTGAAAGTTCACTTAGGAGCCTGGATAACCAAGCAAGCTCAGCAGTGATCTTGCGCAAAGATCTGTATTCTGCCTCAGCAGATGACAAAGAAACAGTAGGCTGCTTTTTGGACTTCCAAGAGATGAGAGAACCTCCCATGAAGATGACAAAACCAGTGACAGATCTCCTGGTGTCTAGACAAGATGCCCAGTCAGCATCACAGAAACCTTGGAGCATAAAATCTGAAGAATTATTCAAGAGAATGCCTTGACCTGGATCCTTAGACAGATATTTGAGGACATGTAGAGCAGCAGACCAATGCAAGGTGTGTGGATTGCTCAAGTACTGACTGAGGTGTTGGACAGCATAGCAAATGTCAGGTCTGGTATGAGTGAGTAAGTTTAACTTCCCCACAAGCCTTCTGTAAGTAGAAGGATCAGAGATAGGATCACCAGAGGCAGAATGAAGCTTCGTAGAAGCATCAAGAGGACAGGTAACAGCAGAACCATGTAGACAATCATATTCAGTGAGTAAATCAATACCCAGAGTACGACTCATTCACTCTTAGTTGCCCGAACGTGAAAACTTTAGACATTTATGTATCATCAGACGATGAGTCATTTACGGTGAATGCGATTGATGTTTCATCTCTTCAAGTAGTGAACGTTAACTGTTTATTCTTCAGTTATTCGTCTCCAGTTGAAGCAATTTCAGAATGTCGAGGTTTTTACACTGTCGAGCGATGCTTATCAGGTACGTCATGTTTTACTTGTTTGCTTGACATTTTTCCAAGGATCTTTATTATTGGTTTTGAGTTAGCGTCTTTACCGTGTTGAATTTCCTATGAAATTCTATTGATTGTGACCTGTGGGCTGTGCTTGATTAAGTTAAGTGACATTATTATTTGCGATTCCATCAATATTGTAGTTCATGTTAGTTCGTTACCAATTTTTATTATACAGATTAATTATTGATTACAGAGTATATAGAATAAATTACCGCAATAAGTTCTATTTTCTTTTTCTTCAGGATATTTGTCAGGTAAACAATTTTGATGTTCCAGTAACTAAATGGAAGCGTATAGTTTTGCGGCTCTATTGGAATGCCAAAAATTGTCTTCAACTTATTCTCAGGTTGGTGAAAAGTTCTATGGAGCTAGAAGAGCTCATAATATACAACGAATTCGAAAGCTCGTGTGTAAGTGAATTTAGTATATACTCCGTATGACTTATGTGTGATTAAATCTTTATCTAATAATTCTTTCCGTAATTGTTTCTATCCTATGGCAGGATGTCAAACACCACCTTAAGAATAAATTATTATGCCAAACACCACCTTGGAGGGTATTGGGAACGTGCCAGCTGTTACAGATGAGACAACTTATCGGAATTTAGTTGACTTTAGTCAAAATAAGCGAAAAAGGTCATAATTGGCAAAAAAAATAAAAAATTAAAAGGTATGAATTTACAAGTTTTTTTTTTAAAGGTGGTGTTTCGCAAAACTTGTTTTTTAAAGGTGGTGTTTGGCAATAAATCCTTTATTAAACAATGTATTGCCCCAGACATAAACATAATATAAAAATACGTGTTTTCTATATGATACTCCCGTGTTTTTTTATTTCTTTGTAGTACACTTCAACTTTTTCAAAATATCAATGGTACCCCTGAGTTTTAATTATAATGAATTCCGTGGACTCCAATTATATTGCTCCGTTAAGTGCATTTGTTGGTTCTTTACCTCTAAAAATTCAATCTTTATTATTCACCTTTACTGGCGTTCTCCAAATTCACACCATATCTCCATTCTCCACCATAGCCACCACCAATAACTTAGACATCATAAAAATACATATAACAAAAGAAAAATATCATATTGCACATCTCACCATCACCCAAATACACTCAATAACTTGTCTTAAAATTTAAACTTTGGAAAACTTCATAAATAAATTAACATTTCAATTCAAAACCAACTCACTTCAATTCATAAATAAGTTCTTGAAGTATTGGGTGAAAATCCCACTTATTTATATTTTTGCTTGCATTTTAGATCCTAGAATTAAATATGAACACATAATTGTATTTACTACAAGACTTTGGGTTGACATGCGAAAAGATTATAATGAAATTGAATTTAAAAATTATGCTTATGACTCATTTATGTCCGTTTATTATATTTATGATCAACGATTTGGTAGATCAACTCGACCTCCCCCAACGTTTAGTTACAATGTTGGTAGTAGTAGTAGTAGTAGTTCTTCTTTTGGTGGTTCCAACTTGTTTGCATCCGCTTTTAGTGCACTTGATCGATCGAGGTAATTTATCTTCTCAATCTTCTTCCGATGTAAGTGAATTGCAAATGTATTTAAAATTTGAATTTGTGAAAGGTATGAGCCCAGAGCCGCCAGAGGAACAAGGCAATCTTGATCTTTTGCAATGGTGGAGGTCTCAAAGGAGGCAATTCCCGGTTTTGGCAGCAATGGCTCGTGATATTGTTAGTGTTCAAGTTTCATCCCTGTAGCATCCGAGTGAGCTTTAGTGCTTCCGGAAGGGTCTCGATGATAAGAGGACAAGAATGAGCTCAACAACCCTTGAGATGTGTGTGTGTTACAAGGATTAGATGGATGCCGATGATCGAAATCAAGATAATGTGCAGTGGGAAGTCGACTCCGATAATAGTGCATATGTTAGTAGTACTCAAACAACTAATTCACATGATTAATTGATTAGTTTAATAATTTTAATATTTCGCATTTTGTAAGTCTTTTATTTTATAAATTAGACAATATTAATAAAAAGACAATTATTGTAAATTAAATCTATATTATATGAATTACTTGCATCATCTTTTCATTGCTTATTATAATTTTATTCTCAATTTGTTATACACCTGACATTACAATATCCATACAACTATTCCAAATAATGAACTATTGAGTATTGACCAAAGCTAAAAGTAAGAGACGATGCTTGTTTTAAATATTAATTGCTTTTTCTTGGGCTGAGTGGGCTGGCACAAAAACGGCCCAAGCCACGGCCCAGCATGGCACGCCATGCCATGGGCCGTGTTTGAGCCTTCATTTTCAAAAACGAAGCACGGCACGGCCCAACACGCAGCCCGCCTAATCGTGCCTGGGCCATGCCTACCAAAGGCGTTGGCACAGCGTGACGACACGTGGGCCGGCCCAGCACAGCCCACTTCCATCTCTATTTTGTGTGAATTGAACGGACTTTTAATTTCTATGGGATGATAGCATTTCAACCGTTTGATCCCTCATAATCATATATCATATACTATATACTAAAAGAGAATACACTCAAGAAAACTAATGACACGTGTCAAACTCTCGACGCTTTGTTTCCCGCCTAAACATTACGGAGTATAATCTACAATGTGGGCTTTATAATCATCCTGTAACACCCCCGATTTCTAGCCTCGATTACATACATAAAATCCACAGCTCGCAAGGCCAAAAATCGAGAATGCTACTAACAGTAACTGAGGTATTTTAATAATAAAACCAAAATAAAAATTCTTAACAAAGTAAATTATAAAAATTACATAAAAACAAAATCCATTTATTGAGAAATCAAGTCGAAAAAGAATAATTAAAGAGTTTATTCAAATGTATTGAAATCAAAACGCAGCGTCTCTCACGATACCCATCCCCGCGATCACATACTAACCTGCAAGTTATTTAAAACACAAAAACAAAGTCAACAAAAACGTTGAGTAAGTACGACCCATATCTAGTAAAAACGATTTTGAAAAACATTTTAGAAAGTCTTTTACTTGCAGTTTTCGAAAACATTAATATTGATAAATCACTGATAAAGAATCAAAGAAAATATAAATAAGTTCCAATCACCAGTACTCGCTACAGAAAATATTTTAGTCCCATAAGAATGAGACTCTTCCGATGGCCAATAACTCTCTGTTTTTTTTTTCCTCACTGACCAACCAAAAGGTAGGCCCCTGATAGTGGCTAGAATAGTATACTTAAGCGGGTTCCCTCTTTTTAATAAGAGGAGGACTTCACTCGTGATACTATCTTTAAAATAAGAGACCCAATAGTCCCGAATACGCGTATCCCCCAATGAGTACTACAAAGGGGAGGATCTAGAGGTGAGGGCTCGATCAACTGACCCTACATTAGAACTTTAATGAATCATCACTATCGATAACAACTCTCAGAATAATGCCCATAGAAGGGACGGGATATCATCGGGATAACCAAGATAATTTAAAGTACTTGAGAAAGATAAATCAAATGAAAATCGAGACAATAATAAGATGATGAAATAGAATAATTGAGAAATTCTTAGAATAGTTCTTGAACAACAATTCAAAAGCAGTCTTAAACACACACTTGAACAAAATTATATAAAATATGAAAATATTTGAGAAAGACATAATACAAAAATATTTGTAAGCCAATTTAAAATAATATAGCCTTTAAAACTTGAGAACGATATATGGTAAAATTGAATAAAATCGTATAGAAAAGATAAACCAATTTGAGAAATTCTTTAAACGGTTAAATTAGAAGTCTTAAAATAAAATACTTAATAAGGAGATAAGCAATCGTACTTACCTTAAGACAGCACACAATTGATCACGAAATCACAAAAAATTTAGAACAGCACCCCCAACGAATGCCAAATCTATAATAAGTATTTTAAGAACAAGATCAACATTAATACATGACTATACCGTTATGGTCTATATAACGTTATTACTCATTCTTATTATTATTGGGTTGTAGTATTTTAATAGTATATATATTCATAAGAGGCACGTACATACTTCTTAACATAACTAAATCGTCAACACAACCTAATTATCATATTATATTAAACTATATTTATATTAGATTATATTAGGATATAGTTTTATATTATACTAATCCATGAGCCTAACATGATATAACGCTACGTAGCACCGCCCTAGACACTACGTTGCCAACAAATTAAAACTTGAACCTAGGCCGTTTAACTCGCCCATACACCTGTACGCGAACCGACGTCGTAATCCGAACCACCCCAGGTAACCCAAATTTTATACGTTATACCCGACACCTCTCTACTGGCAAAACACAAGGTTAGACTGAAACAATTCCGAGACAACCCTACTATTCACGTGATTTATCAAGTATAAACGGTCCTACGAGTTATGAGGCCTCATTTAATATTGTACGATATAATGAGTATTAAACGGTCGACAAAGACGTGTAAAGGTCAAGGCTACTTACTGATATGGTGAGAACGTACCCCGAGAAGGAGAAAAGCTTCAGTAGGCAAGACGAGTTTCGATGTTGTGAGGCACGGGTATGTAACCATGTATTTATAGGGTGATGTGGTCATGTGGTGATTGAGTTAGTTTAGGAAAGTTATATTATTTTATCCAACTCTATCATAAGTTTAGCTGATATACTCCGTATATACGTATAATAGGTAGTGTTAGGTGGAGTTCTACATGAAATTGGAAGACAAAACTTAAAGAGTCCTAATCTAATTTGGGTTGATTTACAATACTTGTTATTGTTATTTTATTTCTAAACCAAAAAGGTTAAGATAAGATTAATTATTTTATCATTCTAATGCTTTTTAGTTGGATAAAACAAAGACAATGAAAGATCATCTTGACTAGTAATTAGTAAAAATATAATTATTATATGGAGTTTCAAATTATAATAAGGTTAAGTATTAATTATATGAACTAAATAATTCAATAAAAATAAATTAATTGTTAATAGGCTGTCAACTTCATGAAGACAATTACGTAAAATTAATAACTAATCATTATACATGTAAAAATGCGGGCGTTGGAGTAAAATACGCGGGTGATTGAGCAATTACGTAAAATTAATTACTAATGTTAATGTACTTAAACAATTTCCAATTTTCTTTTGTTAATATCAAACGAATGTTATAATAAAAGAGTAGAATTATATGTACACGAATTGTCTTTTAGTAGTGTCAAACAAATCGTCTATTAAAAGTATTGATTAATATGTGAATGAATTATTGTTACAATTTTCATTAAGTAATGCAAATTACCTTTTGTGTTACAAATTATAATCTTCAGAAAATACCGTGTCTTTTATAATTTTACACAAGTAATTACTTATATAAAACTAATTAATATTATATAAATTTAACTTTAAAAACAAATAAAATTAATCATTATATATTACTATAACTCTATAAGTGCCGTGCATTTGCACGGGTTCTAAACAAGTATCTCCCATATGCAAATCAACCGGGTGACTTTATAACAACCCTTCTCTTCCATTTCCTTCCCCAAGTCTTTCAATCAAAATGTTAATTTCCATATAAACATCATCAAATTTTCAACTTTTTGTTCCCGAGGAAGCTTTAATAATTTCGATATTCAGATTCACATTTATTTTCTCACAAAGTATCACAGTCCACAAGTTATTCATATAAAAAATACTCCGTAATTAATATAAAATTTAGGCGAAATTGCAAATAACTACTCCCTCCGTTTCAGTGAATTGTTTACAGTTTGACTTTTTTGTGAGGGGAAAAAAGTCAAACTGTAAACAAATGACTGATACAGAGGGAGTACTTTTTAAAACCATTTTTTTTTCAAATAACTACCTTTTATAATTTTTTTTTCAAATCACTACCTTAAAACGTATTTTTGTTTTCAAATGAATACCAGTTCCCCGGAAAACGTCATATTTTATCAAATTCCGACCACTTTGAAAATTTTTGTTGCCTTTTATTTGAAACACCCATGTCAAATACTCATTCTACCCTTCTACCCTTTTCTAATCTTTATTCCTCTATTTAACTTAACCTCTTCATTTCATCCTCTTTACCTCTTTACCTAAAATTTCTTCCATTGTTTTTAATTTTTTTCTCTCATATTATTCAATCAAACAATGATTCTTTCACTTTTCAGCACTTTCCATCCTTATTTTTTTGAGTTAAATGAGATTTCCGGGGAACTGGTATTGATTTGAAAACAAAAATACGTTTTAAGATAGTGATTTGAAAAAAAATTTATAAAAGGTAGTTATTTAAAAAAAAGTGGTTTTAAAAGGTAGTTATTTGCAATTTCGCCTAAAATTTATTTTTAGCTACTACTCGTATAATTTACAACACCACCAAGAGAGGATTCCTTAACTAGAATGAGCTAAACAATATTACAATACTCTAATTTCAAAAATCATCATAATGAAGCAGCCCGAGAAATCATCGATGGTGACGGTATATAGCTCAAGCATACGACATTTAGGGGCGGAAAAGCACATGTTAGATGAACAGAAATTCTCAAGTGCAGATGGATGATCTCTAATGTCGGGGGGAAAAGAACCAGAAACTATAACGATCGTCACAACTTTGGCATGTCATTGCAGTTTGAAGTAGTCCACCCAATCTGATTCTTCTCATTGTCATAAATCATCATTTTGTTCAACATTGAAACATCTGTAATAAGATGAAGCACACGTTACAAAGACATCAAAATCCTTTTCATTAATCTAATTTTCACAATCATTTATTTACCGTTCTATTTTAGGAATTGACGTGAATTAAACGTTTTTTCGCATAACTAATTGGGTTTTTTGTAACTCCGACTTTTTATAATACACTTTTTTTTAATCTCCCACCTATTATAATTTTTTAACAAACTCTCAGCTTATATAACCACAATGTTTAAACACCACCAACAAGGGCAAGAACCTGTTCTTTCGGACTTTTTAGAGCTGAACTGAACTGAATCGAGCTGAACTGAACTGAAATGAGCTGAACTGAACTGAATCGAGCTGAACTGAACTGAACTGAATGAAGTTCAATTAAATAATATAGTTGTGCTGAACTGAACTGAAGTGAGCTGAACTGAACTGAATGGAGCTGAGCTGAACTAAACTGAAGTGAGCTGAAAATAAGCTGGAAAGAACAGGTCCCAAATCCTCATTCCGACATCGTAAAACGTGAAATTAAATTCGCTCCAGTTATAACGGACCCTAACTTATGTTTATGTGAATCTTAAATTTACAATTTATTCGTTAATTAGTCTTAACTCACATCATCAAATTCTCATTATTCCTTTACAAAATGATTATTTGGTGATGTTTTAAAAAAATTTAGTCATTTAAGGTGGGAGTTTTGAAAAAAGTTATATAAGGTGGGAGTTTTGAAAATGTGTATTATAAAAGGTGAGAGTTGAAAAAACCCTAACTAATATTTTTGATTAATTAATGAAAATCTCAAAGGATGGTTTTAGCTAACAATTTTCATGCACAAACTCGCTAATAGAAAGGTAAGCAAATGACTAAAAAAAGAAACACTAATAAAATAAAAACGATAATTACTGATCATTGATCTACTTTTTCCGGAATTTATTATACGAGCCTTACCTCCAAGAACATTCAGGTTTCCTAGTTCAGCCTCGGAGCCATCCAAAATTCCCAAGCATACATTGCCATTTTTCTAAAACGAAAATGAGGCCACATATGTAAAGGCTGTCTTTCATAAATTGTAGAGAGTAATACATAAGAGAAACTAGAGAAGACAAATACTCACAGTTATAATAAGATAATTTTCTGGAGGCAGATCCATCATCGCGTTCTTTGCCTTTGAGAAACGCAATGACAAGGTCTTGAAAAACTTTCTGATGTCATTAGTCGATTTGAAGGGTTTATTACCCTTCCAACATAAGGGAAGAGTTTTATCCTCTGGTGCCAGTTTTAACTGCTTCGCATCAATATTTTTCTTTATCTAAAAAACAGGAGTAAAATCAAATGTTGAGTGTTAGTAACAAATACGAGAGTAAGAATTTATTTTACGTCATTAAAATGTAGCAGAGATATCATTTCATGTCGTTTACCATGGATATCACAGCATCATAAAGTTGACCAGTAAGATAAGTATAAGTACTTCCACTGTCAAGGACGAATGAAAAACCATCCTTCACAGCAGCTCTTCCATCGAAACGGAGCTCTGCTGGTCCAATGATGTAATAGTTCCTGGAAAGTTATACATATTAGAGAGGGAAAATAATCACAAAAAGGATATAACAACGCAACCAAGTCAGTCCAAGAGTTGATTACCCAATGCGATTTTTTAACATTGGTACCCAAACGGTATCAGAAGGAATTATTTTGCTACCGAAAAACAAGTAACCTCCTTCTCGGCTGCTAAAGCAGTGGCCAAAAACATTTCTGACCATCCTCAAGTCATACAATTGAGAAAGGATGCTAGATTTTTTATTTGCTAGACCAAGCACTCCGTCGACAAACGGAGGGCTACTTGAAGCAGACAAGTCTTGATCATAGCCGCAACTGCAGAAACAGACATTAATCGTGTCAAAATTACGGTTTCTACTTTCTATCCTACCCACAGGATAATTTACATGATTAACTTTTACTCCTATTAGGCAACAAACTAAAAGATTTCAACAGCAAAGTTATGATTGCCTAAACAATACTACTACATGTCTCCATCCAAATGTTTTCTCCTAGTTCGTCTTTGATAGTCAACAATGATCAACTTTGACCAGTATTCCCGAAGTATATGCAGCGATACAATGTACAACTTCCCTTGTTTCATTTACCATACTTCTATTGTTTGTATTACAATCTTAGACAATTGAATGTATGGTATTTTGTAAGAAAACATTGATTAAAGCCGATACCATTTGACCATCGAAGTGAACCAAAACAATATAAAAGGGATGGAGGTTATTTTTTTTTACTTTTTGCCTCAGTTATACTTTTTGCCTCAAGTATAAATTACTCCGTATTATTATTGAGAAGGAAATACAGCTAGAAAGAAAGCCAGGTATAATGACATACCCAAATGCTAGAGAAGGACGCCCAATGGAACCATTCAAGAGTTCAAAGGAAAAACTATCTTTCACTACCACGCCAAAGGATGAACCATGATCAGCGTACTCGATTTCATAGTCACACTGGTCTTTGGGGCTCTGACAGGGATAGTTTGTAGGTTGTTGCAAGATGGTACACATGGATTCCTCACACGTGACGACATTATTTCGAGGTTTGTAAGGTTGGTGAGGAGCCTGCAATTATAGATATCATGTCAGTAAGAAGCAAAACAGAAGTCGTTTCAAATTAACTAGATTGATGACAATAAAAGAAAATATATACCTTTGGACAATTTACACAAGGTGCATCACAATGTACCCAGGTGAGGTCACTACCAGTATCAATATCGAGATAATAAGGTCTTGGAGGCTCACCCATCATCATGGTTGTGTAGAAATACCTACAAGTACATTTAAGAAAGAAAAAAAAAAAAGTTAATACTTTATCGATGTTGTCAAGTTGAATATTCAAAATGAAACCTAAAGTTCTACAATTGCTGGATAAGAAAATATAAAATGAATGAGAGGCAACATTAACTCAAATAATTTTTGAAACCTGCCTTCTTTGATAAAATTTAAAGAATGGTGTTCAAATTATGTGTTTGTACAAATTTCTACTGCAATGATTTCCAAAGTAAGATTACGACTCTTGACAGGCTGATACAAGCATCACCGATCTCTGATCTTGCTATTCCTAATTTTAAACGTAGCTTGTGAAATTTTAATGTGAACAAGTATGGTCGAAGTTTCAAATACATGAAGAGCTACCGAGCACCAAAATTTCATAAAAAAAACCAATGATTGGAGATATTGTGTTACACCCATCCCAAAATAAGCTCGAAATGAGACCAAACTGCTGCTCCAGACAAATAACACGCATTTATCCTCACTCGAGAACATCCCAAAACTTTGCAAGAATACACAACCAAACCCTACTTGATAACATGCCCCGCCAAATCTCATATAAACCGACAAAGGAATCACTACATGGGCGCTAGGTTGCGCTACACCTTTTCAGAACACCTAGTCACTACATGAACTGGAAGTAGTCAGACATGGTAGGTCAACTTTAACGCGTACCCTTTTTATTGCTTTTTATTCCTAATTAGAAAATATCGAGACTTCGTACGAGCCTCGCCCTCATATTTGGAGACAAATTTGTTTGACTAATTACCATTGAACTCGAAAATCTACATCATATTTTCTCTAAACTACTCAATGAAATATTTCATTCTGAGCCATATTTTCTACATACTAAAAACATAATTTGATCCATAAAAACCGATTAGGGGAGGACAACATCAAATCATACCATTCAGCAAAACCTGTCAATTTGCGGCCATTTCCAAAATAAACAAAACTCGAAATTCTAATCAATGTAGCCCAATTTCAAAATTCTCAACAGAACACACACAAAATCATAAATAAATTCAGACCAAATTACATTAGTCCCAACAAAAGACATTACAAGAAAAGCGTGCAAAATCGACAAAACGAAACCGAATTGTGCTAAAGAAGAACATACCCGGTTGGGTAAACATCGCCACGAACTCGAAAAACGACAGAAGAGTCCAAATTATTGCTGATTGCCGAAGAACCCTTTGGATTCCTCGGGTTCATTGAGAAAGGAAAAGGCAAAAACCCCTGACAAAATGCAGCACAAAACAGAAATAGAAGAACAACTAACAGCAGATGAGATGACATGATCGCACAAAACTACTTTTGATAATGCTTACGATTAACCAACACAAAGACAAACACTCATTCGAATTCACCAAATAAATTCAGTTCTTTAGAAATTGAAAGAAAAAGAAGAAGAATTTTATTGGTTTTTAGGGAAATTCAGTTCTTTAAACAGCGGAAATTCAGTTGAAAAGAAAAAAACAAAAGTTGGGTCAATTTCCCAAGTTGTTTTCAGGAAGATACAGAGGTTTATATGTGCAATAAGAGCGAAAGGATTTTGAAGAAAGTACGAAGAACTTGGGTATCACGGCTATCACCGCGTATTCGTCGAAAAGTCAACGACTGAATAGCTTGGAAGTTTCTTAATTTAATACTCACTCTATTTCACTCAATTAGTCTCACTTTCTTTTTTTCGACAATTTTACACATTTAGCCCCATTACTATCTGGATAATTTTATACAATCAAAATAACACTTTTACCCATACTAATATATTCAATTTACCAAAATACCACACATTTTATTCTCCAAAATTGACCTTACTCAACCAAACTACCAATATTACCCTTAACTTTTCATTTTCTTTAAAAATAGTGCAAAAGTTAATGGGTCTTCTTCAATGAAATAGAGAGAGTACTCCTATTGGCTGACATCACAAAAGTATTGAATATGATTTTTTTTTTCTTTCAATTGCTAATTTTTTTATTTCTTTTTTCAATAGTCATAACTCATAAGTAGACCTGTCAAACGGGTCGGTCGGACGAGTTTCGGATTCGGGTAACTATTATACGGGTAATATACAGGTTGGTTGTATTTCGGGTTCGGGTAGTATACAGGTCGGGTGTAAACGGGTTTCAGGTCGGGTTAGGGTCAAAATACGGGTTAATCAACGTCTTTTTATCCATATTTTTTTTCTTTTTTTTTTTTGGTATAACGGTTTAATTTTCACTAAAAAAAACTACTATCTTCATTTATAGTCAAACTTTACATGATGTCTGTGGAACCCGGGAACCGCGTTCGGGGGACCCAACTCGGCGTCTTGCTTAAAGGGCGGATTTTAAAGTTAAAAAAGATTAAGTTGGAAAAACCTTTAAGAACTGTTATGGAGTCGCCACCTAATTATCGCGGAATTAGAACTCGCTACCATGTTCTAAGTTAAAAACATGTCCCAGATTTTGGAAGACGCCGACACCCCTAGATCTAAGGTTGTGAAACCAGATTGGATTCGAGGTGAGGTGCTTTAGAAAAAGAGTTAATTCAAATAATGATTTATGAAAACATTTTAGAAAAGCCTATGTAAAAATAGCACTCTTCGACCAGAACAATCCTTGTAAGATGATATTTGAGCTAATGTTATCGCCACGTCTGAAGTGCGATAAGTTTGTAAAAGAACGCAGACGCAGATGCAAAAAGATTGATTAAAACCCTCGCTTTAAGATGTTTAACTTGTTAACGAATACAGTTCGATTAAAGGTCGAATTCATTGTTTAAGTTGATTTAAATGCAAAATAAGAAGGTGCAAGATGCATGCAAATAAAATAAAGTTCAATTGTCCATTGGTTTTATTTTATAAGGTCGATTCTTATGCGACTTTGGCGTGTCATCGGATATGGAGTGTCAAAGTAAATAGAACACTTGGATTCTGCGTATTTGGGTGCCAAAGCCGGGGTGTAGACCCCTTTGTTTGTCCATAGAAAATAAGAAAGTTTTGATCCAAGTGGATCAGTCACTACCTTGTCCCGACGCCAGATCTGGCAGAGCTTCGCTTGAACTTGAAAGGAGGGTGAATTCAACACGGGATGGTGTGTTGAACTCAAGGATTTGAGTGCTTGAGGCTTTTGTGGGTGTGAAAGGGTGTAAGATGAGAATTTGTGGTGTAAAAGATGTATTCTGGTTGTGAATTGTGATTTGAGGTCGGGTATAGGGGTGTATATATACTAAAACCTCGGAGAAATTAGGAAATTCGGGATAAAAGCAGGCTGGGAACCGCATAGCCTTATGCGGTTGCCTCCCAAACCGCATAAGCTTATGCGGTTTGAGGGTGTGGTTTTAGCGTAGTTTCTGCTTTGATTGAATTATATCTTTGAAAGATTTCGAGATAATCTCAAACGTGAAGCTCAAGAAACCCCTAGGATATTTACGAGATATTTTGTGATGCTTAGGGCTTTGGAGTGCGGGCCAAAGGTTTGGGTTTAGGCTCAGTTTCGAGACCGAGACAGAAAAATGAAAAGGGTGTATTTGCATAGTTTTTGTGAAATAAGGTAAGACGTGAAGCCGTATTTTGTGTAAGAGGGGGCTAAATAGCGGTTTTAGCTACCGGGCCTAAATTTAGGAATTTAGGAATGCTGAATTAGACCTTGTTAATGTAAAAGGACTAATTGTAGTGCAAATGCGAAGCTCATGCCAAATGAAGCAGGACAAGGACCTAGCTAGACTCCAAATGGACAAAATGAACATTTATTTAAAGCGATGTAAAGCGACCTTAAACATTTTAACATTTAAAACGACTCAAAATGAATTCGACATTAGTTAGAACCGTTTAAGTCAACGTTAAAGCATGCGTAATAAAAGTCCGTGATACATCACAGGGTTTTGTTTGGGAGGGTACGGATATGGGTATCCACAGAGCCCCCAGTTTGACTGAGCTCGGACTAGAGCGCTAGTCAAACTCCACGACCATATCCGGACCATTACAGTCTCGATATAGTCAGCGGAACGAAGTGTGTGTCCATGGGTGAGACGAGGACTTCGAACCGGGCTAACGGGGAGGGGCGTGCGCATTTTAAGGACTTGGCGGTCCGTGCATGCTATAAGGGCCTGTCGGCCTGCTGGATGTCTTCGTCGTGCTTGTTGCCTTTGTATATGCTTGGTATCGTCGGATGCCTGGTGCTGGTGCTTGTAATGTCTTCGTATTGCATGTAAAAGGGGCTAAAGTGCAGGGGTGCAGGTGCTTGTAAGATGTTTGGGTATGTGCGAGGTGTATAATTGAGTAGGGGTGCTCATGTAGGTGTAGGTGCAGGTCTCGTTGAAAGAGCGTCCGTGTAATGCTTGTGCTTGAACTCGCCGAGGAGCGTCTATGTAGAGTGAAGTGCTTGGAGTTAGGTGTATGTTGCAGAGTGCTTGTGCTTGGGCTCGCCGAGGAGTGTCTATGTAGTCGTAATTGCATATGATTGCCTTCCGTTGAGGATAATATGATGTAATGCTCGTGAAGAGCGTTCGCTATACCTTACATGCCGTACATTAAATGCTTAATATCTGGCGTATGGCGGTGTAGGTGACGCTTAACCTGCCACGTGACGTACTTGGAGTTGCGTTAGAGCTAAGGTGAATTGGGAATTCAAAAGTAGGCGTAAAACGAGAAAAAACCGAGAAAAACCAGGGACAGGAACCGCATAAGCTTATGCGGTTCATGGGGCAAACCGCATAGGCTTATGCGATTTCCCCTATTGGCTGTAAGGGCTATATAAAGGTCGAGTTCAGCCGTGAGTATACCACTATACTCATTTTCGGTTTCCATACTCAAAAAACGTCATTTTTCGATTTCTCAACCGTTTTCGTTCGTTTTTCTTGCGTTGCCTTGCTATGGAACGAGGTATTGCTCCATTTTAACTTGCTTTTACGTTATTTGTTGTTGTAATTAGCTAGTTTTGCCTTGAAATGTTGAAAAGACGGGTTTTGCATGAAAACCCGAGTTTTGCTTGAAATTTGCCGTTTGAATACTTGAAATTGACGTCATTGTGTTGCATTATGTCATGCGAACGTGTATGTGCGAATTGATTGTGATTTAGACCGTCTTTGTGTGAAAAACGTCCAAATTAGGTTTCGGGCTCGAAAACGAACCCGGATTTTCCGACCCGGAATTTCAATTAAACTTCGGTGTAGGATGCCCATAGCGAGTATAGCATGCCTATAGCGTTAGTTTTGCGAAAATGTCGAGTTAGGGCTTTCAAATCGCCGCCTTAAGTCGTAGTTATACGGAGTAATTAAGGCGAATTGGGGGTTTTTGATCGGGGTGACCAAAATGCAATTGCTTGTAATGGGTTATTGTTGGGGGCTATTATGGCGTATAGAAACCATAAAGTCGCAATTTTGAAGTGTAGAGAACGGTTTTCGGCTTAATTATGAATTAGGCCTAAAAATGCTCTGTAGGGCGTATAGTGTAATGTGTTAAGGGATGCATACGTATTATGTGTGTATTATTTGTGTATTTGTGTATGTGTATGCCAAGTTGTATGCTTGCATGTATTATAGCTGTATGTATTGTTTGTGTTTGGTCATAGGGAGGATTCTAGTCGTGTTCACGAGATCGAAATCTCGTAGGAGTGCGGCTTCGAGGGCAGGGAGCCTCTAACTCGAGTGGTTTGAGGCGTGCGGCGTGGTGAGAGGAAGCCGACCTCGTGACTTGTCCACGAGACGTGGGCGATCCACGAGGTAGGGTCGAGTTCGTGGGAGGCATATCCTGTGCACGATCCCGAGGAGGAGGAGGCGGATGCGTTTGCTCGGGAGTTTGTGGATGGTGGAGGTGAGATGGATGTTCTTGAGGAGGTCGAGGAGGTCGCGCCAGAGCGAGTAGCTCTAGGCCGCGAAAATCACGCGGCGAACAGGCGTTTGCCAAGGGCCGGGATGGCCATAACCTTCACTTGCTCAGGAGAGACACGTTTCCTATCGAGCGGCGATGGGTTGGCGTAAAGGCTCGATGAGGACTTTCTCGCGCCTCGTCCGTAATGTGTGTTTTGAGGAGAAGCTTGCGCCGAGGGCGCAAGCTTGCGCCGCGTAGTGCGTTTGGCCCGTTGGTCGGCCCTTGGAGGGAGATTGCACAGAAGAAGCAGACGGCGAACCTGATGTTGATCAGGGCCTTCCTAGACAGGTACTGGGACACCACGACGACGTTCCATATGCCCGGCTTTGAGGCCGGTATTACCTTGTCTGAGTATGCGGTCATAACGGGGCTGCCGTTCGGAGACCGTGACATGAGCTTCGAGTTTGCGCCGTCCGTTGTGGACGAGGTTGTGACCGATGCGATCGGCGGTGGTTTGGAGGTGATTTGCGCGGGTGCACCACCTTATACTTTCAAGACGAGCTACATCTTGGAGTATTTTGAGGGGAAGACCGAGTATGGCCCCTCGGAGTGGAGTGACGAGCAGAATGCTCGTATGTGGCTGTGGTGGTTTGTCGGTAGTGTGCCGGCGATAAGGGCGAGCGGGCGTCGACATCGGTCCTTATGCATCTCCTGGATTGGAGTGCAATTGGGACGTTTGACTGGGTGACGCCGTCTTTGGATTTGTGCATTCGTTTCTGTATGGATGCCGTGAGACCGCGGGTCATGGATCGAGGGTCGAGACTGTCCTTAGTCTCGCCTGGATTCTTGATGGAGGTACGTGTTAATTCTGTTTTTGCTTCGGGTGCATTGCTGTTTGTTTTTGTTATCTTTGTCTTTGTAACGTGTTTTTGTTTCTTGTGTGTGCAGTCGTGGATTCTTAGCCATTTTCCTTTTCTGCTCCCCCCGCATGCTCTGACGATCGTGAGAGAGTACCGCAGATGCATTGGGGCACGGCAACCGCGTCGCTGCGTTTAACTGGTCGTATGACGAGGTTCGGGATCGTCTGAACCGGATGCGGTTTGATGAGGTTTGCACTTGAACCATTTTAGATAGAGTGTACTTAAAATGATTGTATTTGTGTTTGTATTTATGAGTGTTTGTCTTGTCTTTGTTTGTAGTTCGTGCCGTTCAGTGGGGCGATGACAGGATATTCCTGAGGGCATTGGAGCTAGGTTTGCAGTGCGAGAGACCCAGCGCCTGTACTTGGCGACGCCGTATGGGCCGGTTTGGTACCTTGGAGAGCGTTTGGTCTTTCAGGCAGGTTGGCCAGCTTCGGTGGTGCCTAAGGATCCGCCGAGGGTCCTGTTTGAGCGAGGGGTTTCTGCTCAGGATCGGGTGGCGTGCAGACGGAAGGAGAGTCGGTGAGTCTTCTGCATCTGGGAAGACTATGGCCAGTTTGCTGAGTCTCGGCTTGCTTGTGGGCCAATTGAGGTATGCTTGCTTCTTTTGAGGGTGCGTAAGGTAATTTTTGCAAAAAATTTCCCTGACGTGTGCGTTTTGTACTTGTTTTGTAGGAATTTGATCCGGAGATGGCGGAGCAGCCTGGTGATTTCCCTACCACCGTTGAGTACGACGAGTCGGGTGTGCGTCGTACTTTCACTTTGCCGACGTACTTGCCGGTGACCACTGACGCGGGCATGGACAGCTGGACGGGCAGGGTGAAGAAGGTATGTATCTTTGTATATGTGGGTGAGCCCCCAGTTTGATCGAGGTATGAAATATAGCGATGATCAAACTAGTGAGATGCGTGTTTTTGTGTTACCCCCTCGAGTTTGGCTTAATTTGAGTGAAATTAAGGCAAAGTGGGGATGAGCGCTGTTAATTTGAAATTTCCCCCCTAAGTTTGACTTGATTTGAGTGAGATTAAGGCAAAATGGAGAGAAATGTGAAGTTTTTTTGTGTTATGTATCACAGGTGGCTAAGGAGGCTCATAAGAAGCTATGGTGGATAGCCAACAGGTGGAGGATGGCTTGAGCAGTCGCTTTCGGTTAATGTCGAGCCGGTGAGGCAGTAGCAGATTCGACGGGAGTTTGACGAGTATCGTCGTCGTCATCCCGAGTGAATTTGTGTAATAAAGATTGTATGAACCTTTATGTACATGCCGTTGTAGCTTGATCGTTGAACTTGATCGTTGTAGCTTGAACTTGATTGTCGTCGGTAAACCTGTTTGGTAGGCTTGTTTGAAAAAATGATGTGATTCCCGAGTGGGATGCATTTGATGTTTGATTTTAGATTGCTGAAATGTTTTTGTAAAAAGTTCATTTTAAATGTTGAAATGAGCTTGTATGAATGTCGAAGATGTTTGTGTTTTGACTCGTGGTAAGAATCGTTGTTGCTAAAGTGAAGTGTAATGCTGGTGCATGGGGAACAACGAGAGAATGTCGTAGCCTAGTGTAGGTTGTAGTGTTTTAGGAAAGACGAAATTAGGAAACGTTGAGAAAAACCAGCCCCTGAAACCGCATAGGCTTATGCGGTTCGTGGGCTAAACCGCATAAGCTTATGCGGTTTGGGTTGCAAACCGCATAGATCCATGCGGTTTGCTGGTCTGTCTGGTAGCGCTGTCTTTCCATATTTCGGAGATTGTTTTCCTATATAAGGAGAGGGGGTGCGTGCCATAATCTTCATCCACAAACACTTCTCTTCTTTTCTTTTGTTTTAGATTTTTGCTCTTATAAATATATTAGGTATATTTATAAAAGTTTTTTATATTTAAGAAAATGGAGGAGCATTTTGATGCTCTTTTGAAGAGGTGGACTTCCTCTTTAAGCTCGGCAATGAAGAAGGCGGTGTATGATGATGGTGCGGGTGTTTTTATTGGCTTTCGCCAAATGAAAGTCGATCTTGACTTCCTTGATACGTGCTTAGACTATTGGGATCCTAGTTTGCATGTGTTTAGGTTTCCCGGGGGAGAGGTGTGTCCTTTAGTTGAGGAGTTCTCGGCCATTGCGGGGTGGTCGAAACGGACTACTCCTGTGGTTGTAAGGAGTGAGCTTTGCTATAACGGGATGTTGCGAAACTTCCTTGGGATGACGAATGCTCAGGCTGCAGGTTTGTTTGAGGGAGGTAAGGTGAATATGCTTCTTTTGTGTCAACGATACATGAATAAGGTTGATACTAGTATTTCGGACCGTTCTAGGCGGAGGGCCCTTGCTTTTTGTTTGGTTCATCGGTATGCTTTTGCGGGGTCCATGCCAGATGAAGTGTTCGGAAACGCGAGGTATGCTCGTGTTGTCGAAGAGATGGAAAGGGGATATGATCCTTCTGCGTTGATCTTAGCGGAGACCATACTGGGTTTAGACGACCGTTGTGCTAATCGTCTGAGCTCGTACAGGGGTTGCGCTAGGATTCTCAACGTTTGGCTCATGGAGAGGCTAAGTGTGTATAAAGCTCTCCCCCTTGGGAGTGTTTTCAAGGCTGCGGCCACGACGTCGCGAAAGATGGAGTGGGCTGACCTTCGGGAGCGTTTGCTAAACTACTACCGGGGGTTTGTCAAAGAGAGCTCCATTCGTGGGTACGTGTCTTGGTGGGGTATTACGGCGATTACGGCGCCGTCTATTGCGAATGCAGCTCGTGGGTTGATGTTGTGCGGGTTTGAACGAGGAGTGTGGATTCACCCTCTTCGCTTGAAGAGGCAAATCGGGCTTGCTCAGACCATACCCGAGCAGGATACTCAGGTTGGAGGGGTTGTTGTGCTAAACAACCAAATGATCGATGCTTGGATCCGAGGGTGGTCGGACCGTGTTATTTGGGCTGTTCCGGAGCATATAGAGTCTAGTCGTGTTACCGACTTCTATACACGGTGGTATCGTTCCAATGATCCGCAGGAACGGGAGAATCAAAGGAGGAGGGAAAAGAATGGGCCAAGGCCCTCCTTGGCGTATGAGGTGGTGCGCGAAAGGAGGGACTATGGTGATCTTTGTGCTGTTAGTGCAGATGCTTCTTCTTCGAGACCGGCGCGGGAAAGGCTTGGACCGAAGGTGACCGTTAGAGATCGTCTAGGGTCAAGGATCGAGGAGCCCCCAGTCGAGCAGGACGAGGATCCGATCGAGCCCCCAGGTTTTGAGAGATCTGTCCCTGTGCTGAGTTCGAAGATTGTGGCGGAGCGGCCCCTTGAAGATGAAGAGGCTAATCCGAAGCGTCAGAAGACGGCTTGAGTAGTTTGCTTTGTTTTGTTTAGAAAATTTCCTTTATTTAAATACATGTTTTAGATTTGAATAAAGGGCTAAAGAGGCTTGTTCCTAGCTCATTTCTAAATTGCGAAAAATTCTAAATAAAGTAATAAAATAGAATTAAGTTGCTTTTGTCTTGTCTCGTTGCTTTCCTTTGTTTGTTTTTAAATGTTCTCGACCTTTTTAAGCTTCGAACATTCGTACTTTGTCTTAAAATCCTCGACCTTTTTAAGCTTTGGATTTGTTTGTTTGACTTGTTCCGTCCTTAGGTCCTCGACCTTTTTAAGCTTTGGACTTGGATTTTTGTTTGACTTGTGTTGACTGTGCTCTTGACTTTTTTAAGCTTTGAGCGTGTCTTTTTGTGAGTGCAACGCCCTTGACCTTTTTAAGCTTTGGGCATGCGTGCTAAAAAGTTCGGTTGTGCTTTTGATAAGCTGCCTACGTGTCTGCTTTTTAAATACAGAATCAAACCGGCGTAGTTCGTGTGATTCGGTTGAGCCCTTTGTAAAGCTGCCTACGTATCCACGGTGCGTGGAATCAAACCGAGCGTAGTTCACCCATGCGAGAGTGAGTTTTGTTTTTGAAATACATTGTAAAAGTGTTTGTGTTTTAGGGGTAGTATTTCTTGAGTTGATCAAGATTTGTTGGTAATCGGAAGTCCTGACCGTCAAGGTCAGTTAGTTTCACGGCTCCTCCGGGAAGGATTTCCTTGACCAAGTACGGTCCGGCCCAATTGGGTTTGAATTTCCCTCTTGGGTCGACTGGTAATGGTGCTCAGACTGATTTGAGTACTAGATCACCCACTTTGATGTTTCGTGGCTTGACCCGTTTGTTGTAGGCGCGTTGTAGGCGAGATTGATACATTCGGACTGTACTTAGTGAATGTAACCGTCTTTCGTCTAACAGGATGAGTTGTTCGTATCGTTCGCGTGCCCATTCGGCCTCAGGAATGTCTGCTTCCATGAGAATTCGAAGGGATTGCATTTCGATTTCTACGAGTTGAGCGGCTTCCATCCCGTAGGTTAGGAAATAGGGTGTCATGCCCGTGGGTGTGCGGATGGTTGTCGCGGTATCCCCATAATGCAAATGGGATTTTGTTGGGCGATCGTGGCGGTGTCGATCATCTTTTTGAGGATTGATCGACACGACGGTTTTGTTCTTTGCCTCGACCGCGCCGTTAGTTTGTGGTCGGTAGGGTGATGACTTGTGTCGTTGTATCTTGTATTTGAGGAGGAGCGGTTCCACCTCTCCTTGGAAGTGTGTGCCTTGGTCACTTATGAATTCGTGGGGTATGCCGTAGCGACAAATGATGTTGTTTTGTATGAATTTCGCAACTTCCTTTGTGCCTAGCGTACGATATGATGCGGCTTCGACCCATTTGGTGAAATAGTCGATGGCCACGAGGATGAAGCAGTGTCCTCCTGCTCCCACGGGTTGTACTTTGCCAATGACGTCAATCCCCCATGTGGAGAAAGGCCATGGCGAGGTTAAACTGTATAGTGGTGAAGGAGGGATGTGTTGTACGTTTGCAAAGATTTGGCAATTATGGCAATGTTTGACATATTTTGCACAGTCGGCTTCCATGGTTGTCCAGTACCATCCTAGCCTTATGATTTGTTTGCACATGGCTCGTGCGTTCATGTGTGGTCCGCACTCGCCATCGTGTACTTGGGACATGATCTCGTGTCCCTTTTTGTGATCGACGCACAGGAGTAGTGTGCCATGGGGTGTCTTTTTGAGTAGTTTGTCCATTTCCATCACGAATTGTGATGATAACAGGCGTAGGGCGCGCTTGGCTCGTTTGTCAATGTTTGGTGGGTATTCACCGTTTGTTTTGTAGTTGATGATTGCTTGGTACCAAGGGTCGGTTTGTTCTTCCTCGGTTTCAATGTCACAGATGTAGGCGGGTTCATTCCGTCGTTCCACGACAATGGGGAGCGTTTCCATTCCCGGGGGTATGTTGATTAGTGACGCGAGTTTGGATAACGCGTCGGCGAATTGGTTTTCTTCGCGTGGGAGGTGTATGAATTCTACGTGATAGAATTCGTTTATGAGCTCTTGTATTTTGTTTTGGTATAGTGCTAGGTTTTCATTAAGTATCTTCCATGTTCCGGATACTTGGTTGATTATGAGGGAGGAGTCCCCATAGACTCTTATATTGCGGGCATTGAGTACAAGCGCTGCTTGGAGACCGTGCAAGCATGCTTCGTATTCTGCGGCGTTGTTTGTTACGTCGAAATCTAGCTTGATTGATAAGGGTGTGTGTTCGCCATTTGGGGATATGAGAAGTATTCCTACTCCACATCCTCGATAGTTGGAGGAGCCATCGAAGTATAACTCCCATTGTTCTTGGTTGATGTTGTAAATCCCATCGTCTGGAAGGGATGTTGTGTCGATAATTGGTTGTTCGTTGATTGCATTTTCGGCTAGGAAATCGGAGACTGCTCGTCCCTTGACTGCTTTGAGGGGTACGTACTTAAGATCGAATTCGGCTAGGAGCAATGTCCATCTGGCCATTCGTCCGTTAAGCACAGGTTTCTCGAAGAGGTACTTTACGGGATCCATTGTGGAATAGACCCTTGTTTGGTGCGCTAGCATATAGTGACGGAGTTTCTTGGATGACCATACTAAAGCTAGACAACTTTTCTCGACGGGTGAATATCGAGTTTCGTAATCGAGAAATTTCTTACTGATGTAATAGATTGCATGTTCTTCGCCGTTTATTTCTTGAGCGAGCATGGCGCCCATGGCGGTAGATGTTGTTGTAAGGTATAAGGATAGTGGTAGATCCGCTTGGGGTGGTCGTAGAACTGGCGGGTTAGTTAGTAATTCCTTGACCTTGTCAAATGCTTTTTGACATTCTTCGTCCCATTCAACGTGGTCGGTTTTCTTGAGTTTCTTGAAAACTGGTTCACATATCATGGTGAGTTTGCTGATGAAGCGCGAGATGTATTGGATTTGGCCCAAGAAACTTCGAATTTCGTCGAGGTTCTCCGGGGGTCGCATTTCGAGGATTGCTTTGACTTTCGAGGGGTCGACCTCGATGCCTCTTTGGCTCACTACGTGTCCTAGTAGTTTACCGGATTTAACTCCAAAAGTACATTTTTGGGGGTTGAGGCGCATTTTGTATTGTCGTAAGCGAGTGAAGAACTTGCGGAGGTTAGTGATATGACCACTTCTCTCCTTTGACTTCACGATCATATCGTCGACGTAAATTTCAACTTCTTTTTGCATCATGTCATGTAAAAGGGTTGTAGCGGTGCGTTAGTATGTTGCGCCAGCATTGATTAGGCCGAAAGGCATGACCGTGTAGCAGTATGTGCCCCACGGTGTAATGAAGGCCGACTTTGCCATGTATTCGAGTGACATTTTGATTTGATTGTAGCCTGCGTAGCCGTCCATGAAGGATAGGAGGGCGTGATCGGCGGTGTTGTCGACTAGGACGTCCACATGGGGTAACGGAAAGTCATCTTTGGGACTAGCTTTGTTCAAGTCGCGAAAGTCAACGCATACTCGAATTTTGCCATTCTTTTTCAGGACTGGGACCATGTTTGAGACCCATTCAGGATACTCGATGACTTGGATGAAACCGGCTTGTAGTTGTTTTTCGATTTCTTCCTTGACCATAAGTGACCATTCGGGACGTAGTCTTCTTAGCTTTTGTTTGATGGGTTTATGCTTGGGTTTAATGGGGATGCGGTGTTCGGCGATGCTTCGTTCGATTCCGGGCATGTCTTTGTATGACCAAGCGAATACGTCCTTAAATTCGCTTAGGAGTTGTGTGAATTGGGTGCGCTCGTGTTCGTCTAGTGAGGCTCCTAGTTGTAGTTCCCTTGGTTCTTCGGGGGTTCCCACGTTTATGGTTATGGTTTCCTCGATGATTGGTTCTTGTGTTTTGGGAGAGACAAGGTTTGCAATGTATTTGTTTAATGATTGATTTGTTTGTTCATTTTTGCATGAGTTAGTGTCTTTTGCATTTTGTGTGTTGTTTGTTGCTTGTTGATTTTTGTTTGTTTGTATTTTGTTATTTGTTTTAGCTTGAGACAAGACGTAAGCAAATTTATTCATTTCATTATTTTGAAGAGAATTATTCGACAAATCGGAAAATTGCTTGGAGCTAGCCTCCGTAAAAAGGAAATCTAAGCTAAAGCTAGAGTCTAGGATAGATGGGTCGACAGATGACCCGACACTAAGAGCATTAGAATCTAAAAGAATTTCTTCTTCTTCTTCTTCATCGTCTTCTGTGCCGCTGGAGGTGCTTGCGCTGCTTGAGTTGCCTGAGTTGCTTGAGTTGTGATATAAATTGCGTCGTTGCTGGAGGAAGGTGTGGTTTTCCTCCGAGATTTCTTGATTCTTCCTTGATCGATAAGATCTTGGATAGCATGTTTGAGTTTAAGACAACCCTCGGTGCTATGCCCCATGCCCCGGTGGTATGCACAGAAGGCGTTAGGGTCCCATGATTTCGATTTCTTCTTCATGGGTGGCTCGTTAATAGGTCCGATGGGTGTGAGGTAGTCTTTTTCGATTAGTTTTTGTAATGCCACAGCGTAGGGCATATAGAGTTTGTCAAAGTTCCTTGCGGAGCCACACGAGTTGTGTATTTTTCGCCCTTTAAGAGTGCGTTCTTGAAGGGCGTTTCGGTAGGCGGGATCCTCATAGCTAGATGTGAGATTCTTTTCGATGCGAGTGCCAATTTCAATGAGATGTTCGAAGTCATGAGCGTGGCAAAAGTGAAAGTAGTATTGCCAGGCGGGTCGCAGACTGAAGAGGAACGTGGATATGAGTTCGTCTTCGTGTGGGTGATCCGGCACTCGGGAAAGTAATTTCCTCCATTATGTAAGATGTTTGACGAAACCTTCGTTGTCTTTCTGACGAAAAGTTTCGAGGGTGTCGAGCGAGACTGGGTTGCTAAGTTCTTTTTGGACGCGACGTTCCAAACGTTCGACTACGGTGCGATGTAGAGCTTTTAGGTGATCGATGTCTTTTGCAAGTTGATTGATGTGACTTATCACTTCGTCAGTGGGTAGCCAGTATTCGTCGTCTTCGTCATCGGACGATGATCGCATTAACTTGGCCGTCGGAGGGTGTGATTAGGTAGGAACAGTCTAGTATAGGGATTGACCCTACGAAGATGGCGTGGTTGCCGAGTGCGTTGTCATTATTTGATGGCTTGGTGGGTTGAGATGGTTTGCTGAGCTTTCCTTGATCGATCAGATCTTGGATAGCGTTCTTGAGCCTAAAACAGTTCTCGGTGTCATGCCCCTTGCCTCGGTGGTATGCACAGAAGGCATTGGGGTTCCTAGATTTAGGCTTCTTGTCTTGAGCGGCTCGCTAGTAGGCCCGATCGGTCAGAGTAGTTCTTCTCGACCAACCTTTGAAATGCCTTGGAGTAAGACATAAAGAGAGGGTCGAAGTTTCTCTTGGCCTTAGGAGGCGAGAAGGTAGTTGCGAAAGCGTCAAGGGTGTCATCATCAAGGTTACCGACAGACGATTTTCGTCGTTCTTGACCGCGGGAGGACTTAGAGGAGCTCCACGATAAGCATGGCGGTGTATTTAGCCATGGTGCGATCCTAAGGTCATCTTCGATTTGAGTGCCGACCTTAGTTAGTTCTTTGAAGTTCAATGTTCTTTGCACCTCATGTAAAATTGATACACGGTCGCAGGTTATTTATGAACTTGATGACGAGCTCGTCCTCGCGGGGACGGTTGGGGATTCAGGCGCCACCTTCTTCCAACGAGTAAGATAGTCGGTAAAGCCTTCATTGTCCTTTTGAGATAGGACTTCTAAGGTGCGAATTGAGACTTGAGTGTCTTCATTGTCTCGATACTGTCGGTCGAACTCGACTGTGAGTTCTTCAAAAGTAGGGACCCGTTGTGGGTCTAGTGAGTAGAACCATGTTTTCGGCACTGCTGCTAGAGAGTGCGGGAAGAGAGTGAGCCAATGCTTGGAATCGACCCCCTTGATGGCCATTTGGGATTTGAAAGCTCGGATGTGAATGATCGGGCTTTCATGTCCTTGGAAGATAGGAAGATCACTAAGGGCGAGCTTGTTTGGGAGCTCATCCTTAATGCTGGTAGGCACGTTCTCATTCTCTTTGTGGATAGAGTAAGTGCTCGAGACGTAGAGTCTCTCCTCCATAGCTTGGAGTTTCTTAGCGTGCCTGTCGGCTTCCTCCTTGATCTTGAGTTCCATTCGTTCCACCTCGACGGTATGGTGGGTCAAAAGGCCCTCAAGGTCAGCGGTCAGCTTTGTGACTTGGTCACGGAGTGCGGTAACTTCGTCATTGCCGGCCATCTTGCGGGTGTAGGTTCGTTTTTTGTATGGGATTATTACACGATGCTTAGTACGGCGAGTATCCAGCTGAGGCCTGCATTTCACTTTGCATGTTAGGGACACGACTCGACCCACTAGACTTACATTCATTTTTTAAGCATTCATTTTAGCTCATTTCTTAGTTTAGAAAGACCTTTTTTGTTTTGAAAAGAGGAGATTTTCGAAAAGGTTTTAGCTAAAGGAAGCTTTTGAGACGAGGATGTGTGCGCACATCTCGCCTCGATGTTAAAACGTTTTGCATTTGCACCCATCGAACTAGTATCGGCGACTTGCCGAGGTGAGCTCGAGTCGGGTGTGTAAAAGAAGAAGGATTCGGCTCGAGCAAGTCGAGTCGAGGATGTTAAAAGCGGAGTCTAGGCCGTACGACCCAGAAGATTGAAATCCACAAGCTTGGATTTTAATCCTTGCTCGGGTTTTTGCTTGTTAGTGAAAAAGGAGAATTTCAAGAAAGCTCGTTTCAAAAATTCGCGATAGTTTTGTTTGAAAAGTGTTAGTTTGTTAGATGTTAGGTTCGTTTATCTTTGAAAAGTTTAAGCGAGTTTTCGAAGATATGAATGCAAATGCTTGTTTTGAAAAAGACCATGGAGTGCATAGCCTCGAACTTGTACGTATGACTCAAGAAGGGTGAAAAATGAGTCAGTCGGGTACACCTCCAACTACCTCGAGTACGCTTTGGTAGATACTTAACCCCTTCATTTCCTTACGCCGGGGCGATAGGTTTTCTGAAGGGAGCACTGGGGCGGTCGAGATAGCCGTTACTGATGGCCGTGGAGGGGCGAGAGAAAAGCTAGTCCGGCATGTGCTTTATCGAGTGGACAAGCCTGCATGTGGGAACCACCTCTCGAGGGTGCAAAAGGGTGCCTAGATTCCAAAAGGAATGGACTCTAAACGAATGTGCATAGCTCAAATATGTATACTTGGATTGTTCAAGGCTTTCAAGTTTCACCATTTTATTTTAAAAAGAAAAAGCTGGTTTTTAGTTTTAAAAAATAAGATCTCCCAAATGAGTCGCCAAACCGTGGAACAGGGAACCGTTAGGGACCCAACTTCGTCTTGCTTAAAGGGCGGATTTTAAAGTTAAAAAAGATTAAGTTGGAAAAACCTTTAAGAACTGTTATGGAGTCGCCACCTAATTATCGCGGAAATTAGGAACCTGCTACCATGTTCTAAGTTAAAAACATGTCCTAGATTTTGGAGCACGCCGACACCCCTAGATCTAAGGTTGTGAAACCAGATTGGATTCGGGGTGAGGGTACTTTAGAAAAAGAGTTAATTCAAATAATGATTTATGAAAACCTTTTAGAAAAGCCTATGTAAAAATAGCCTCTCGACCTAGAACAATCCTTGTAAGATGATATTTGAGCTAATGTTATCGCTACGTACAAGTGCGATAAGTTTGTAAAAGAATGCAGATGCAGATGCAAAAAGATTGATTAAAACCCTCAGTTTAGCATGTTTAACTTGTTAACGAATACGGTTCAGTTAAAGGTCGAATTCATTGTTTAAGTTGATTTAAATGCAAAATAAGAAGGTGCAAGATGCATGCAAATAAAATAAAGTTCAATTGTCCATTGGTTTATTTTATAAGGTCGGTTGCTTATGCGACTTTGGCGTGTCATCGGATATGGAGTGTACCCGAAGTAAATAGAACACTTGGATTGCAAGCGCTGGGTGCCAAAGCCGGGGGGGCGCTAAAGTGTAGACCCCTTTGTTAGTCCATAGAAAATAAGAAAAAGCTTTGATCCAAGTGGATCGGTACCTACCTTGTCCTGACGCTTCAGATCTGGGCAGAGCTTCGCTTCTTGAACTTGAAAGGAGGGTGAATTCAACACGGGATGGTGTGTTGAACTCAAGGATTTGAGTGCTTGAGACTTTTGTGGGTGTGAAAGGGTGTAAGATGAGAATTTGTGGTGTAAAAGATGTATTTTGGTTGTGAATTGTGATTTCGAGGTCAGGGTATAGGGGTGTATATATACTAAAAACCTCGGAGAAATTAGGAAATTCGGGGATAAAAACAGGCCTGGGAACCGCATAGCCTTATGCGGTTGCCAGGGCAAACCGCATAGGCTTATGCGGTTGCCTCCCCAAACCGCATAAGCTTATGCGGTTTGAGGGTGTGATTTTAGCGTAGTTTCCTAGTTTCGGTTGAATTATATCTTTGAAAGATTTCGAGATAATCTCAAACGTGAAGCTCAAGAAAACCCCTAGGATATTTCTGAGATATTTTGTGATGCTTAGGGCTTTGGAGTGCGGGCCAAAGGCTGGGTTTGGGCTCGGTTTCGGGCCCGAGACCCGAAAAATGAAAAGGGTGTATTTGTATAGTTTTTGTGAAATAAGGTAAGACGTGAAGCCGTATTTTGTGTAAGGGGGGGCTAAATAGCGGTTTTAGCTACCGGGCCTAAATTTAGGAATTTAGGAATGCTGAATTAGACCTTGTTAATGTAAAAGGACTAATTGTAGTGCAAATGCGAAGCTCATGCCAAATGAAGCAGGACAAGGACCTAGCTAGACTCCAAATGGACAAAATGAACATTTATTTAAAGCGATGTAAAGCGACCTTAAACATTTTAACATTTAAAACGACTCAAAATGAATTCGACATTAGTTAGAACCGTTTAAGTCAACGTTAAAGCATGCGTAATAAAAGTCCGTGATACATCACAGGGTTTTGTTTGGGAGGGTACGGATATGGGTATCCACAATGTCAAAAACACAAATATTAAGATTAGTTGAAGTTGTCCCTTGTAACTGTACTTCATTAATCATTAATGACAAGTGGGTGAATTACTAATGTGAATAATTTGGGTGGTACTGATACGTACGTGTATTTCACTATTTCCCTCCTAAATTTAGATTTTAGAATCACTTATCTTCTCCCCAAATTTTTTCCTTGATTTTACATCCCCCAAGAATCTTACTGACACTAGGCGAATCCTTAGTAAAGTTCTTCTCGGCGGGTCAGTCTAGTGCGTATCCTCATATACACACCTATGTGCCTGGCTTGGTACATCGCTACCTATGACTCGTGGAACGTAGTCATCAACCAACTCACATACTAGTTATTTTCAAGTATTCGATTTGTCCCAATATAATACTGTAACTAGAGACAAAATAACTACATCCTCCATTTAATAGGATTCCACTTACTAAGTCACGTACTTAGTAAACCTTTCAATCGATGTTATTGTTATTTTAGGACTGCATTTTAAATAAATGCGATATTTATATCAATTATCGTAAATAACTCCCACAGAAATAAACACCTCTTATTAGTATTAAGACCATTCGCCCATGCGTCTTATACAATTCGCAACAACATGTTTCTAGTTGCGTAAAAGGTATTTGTGCGTGACATGCAATCATTATTGCATCGAGTTATAACATTTGCATATACGCATTTTACCTTATCTCAATAAGATAAACTGTTTTTGTTTCATAAGTACTAATAAAGCGCTTCATAAACTACATTATTCGAGTGTGCTAATGTTTTATAAATCAAACATCTATCATTTGCTTTATCAGCAACAAGACACTCAGTATTAGTCATCATTTTATGTTTGGAACTGTTTCCAATGCATAACTTATTTCATATAAACAAAGAGGTACCTAGATAGATAGTCATCAAGGACCACCTTTACTTGTATGAAAATTAAATCACTTGTAACACATTTACAATGATATATTTTATCACAATTTGTATCTCATAATGATTCCTTGAGGTTTCATAAGCGCATAGGATTTCCTCATGACTCCCTAAACACATGGAAACATTCATAGATAGCATTTGATTGATTTTGTGTTTCTCATATGAACACATTGAAGAACTTTTATGCTAAGTACAAAGTACTTCAAGCAATAAAAGTCAAACAATAAAAGAAATATGTCATGAACATAACAAGCTGTATATGCATATGCACTCCCACTAGTCTTCATGTACACAAATATACAGATTTCTTTGTCTTAAATGGATCAAAACGCCTTTTAAACCAAAATCTCAAGAACAAAGGTTTTAACTCCAAGTTACTTATTTCAAACAATTTTGAAATTTTCACAAACAACTAGCACATTCTTATTGATGTGAAACTGCTTTTCACACTCAATGTAACACCCCGTGTTAATTTAAGCTAATTATAATTAGGAAATCAATAATTAATCATCTTCGCCCATTAAATTCCTAATGCAATACACTACAAGTCACTTTCGTACCTAATCTAAAACCATTTTGAATTGCTTCGAATTTGAACTTTATTCTTTCATATTCAAACTCGATAAATCAAATGAAGACTGTACGACAAATTTTGGCACGCCAATCGAGGTAAAATTTAGAAAAGTGGCCGAGCCACATAGGATGATTTAAATCACTTAATTCTTTTCCTAATCTACTTACTCATAATCAAAATCACACAAAATTAGTTAAGGCTTAATCATTTTGGATTAGTACTAACAAAACATATTATAATAATATAAAATTACTATTCCTTTTTGATTTAACTAACACTTTCACTAAAACTCGATATAATGAGCCACACTTATTCAAAATCGATAAACTTTTTGACGTTTGAGCATTGTGATTTAATTCGATAACCTTCAACCAAAAAAATATATATTTCGACCAAATAAGATTTTATTTCAAAGTTACGAGGAGCTAGTACCCAATTTTTATTTTGAGTTCGTTTTGAGGTTTAGTTTCATTTTTATTTTTGATCCTTCCTCTAAACATTATTGTAAGACGATATATTTCATTTCGAGACTTTTCGGCGTACAAGAAATCGAGAATTTCAAAACGAAAATCGGCCACTTGTAGCTTGTTTTGGCCGAGATTTTTGACCCATGGGTCAATGCTATCTTCTTCCATTTTTCTTCTACTTTAGCTCCATGTCTAATCCTTCTTACACCCTATATTATTCATCATCACATAATAGCTTCTTCTAGTTTTAATGTGAATGCAAATTAAGTCTTTAATGCATACAAAAATAAAACACAAACTACTACTACATACATACATATCACACGCACAAAACACAAACAAACACACCAAACACTTAGCTTATTTTCTCTCTAAATAAACTCACTCAAGAACACAAGTAAGCTATCTTCAACTTCAACCTCAAGAACACCATGAATCTTCATCTTCTTCCTTACTCTTTTTCTTCCTAAATCAATTATTTTCTTACCTTTAATTCACTTAAGTCCTTAAGACACTTCTCCACCATTTATATTCATTAATCACTACTTCTTTTAACTTGTAAATGAACATGAACATAAATCAAAATCACTTAAAATATAAACATCACCTAAACTAAAAACAAAACTACACTTAAGTTTTGTAGTATAGTTTAGCTAGCTTAGTAAAATAAATTACTAACTTTCTTATTTTCATTTTTATGTACTAATCTTAACCAAAGACGAGGAGCAAGGTGGTGAAGTCGACTTGAGCCAGTTTGATCATATTGTCGATCCCGACAACTGCTAATCTTTTCATTCATAACCTAATCTAAGGTGCCCCCGCACACTAGGTTTTAATTTTGTTAATCGCATGATATAAATGTTTATGTGCTATATTTATTGTGTTTATGAACACCTAGCATCACATGATAAATTAGGAGACAAAAATCGAAAAATAGAATTTGTTGCTCATTAACAAAACCCACGGCCTACCCTCTATTTTTAGTTTAATTTTTCGTTTTAATTTTTGTTAATTGCATGCTTAAAATACTAAGTATATGATGGTTATGAAAATATAATTAGTTTTTGTTCAAGGCTTAATATGAAATTGTTAAGAAATTTAAATGTTTTAAATTGTTTATATGTGTTCTTGAAGTGTTGTTGATATTCTTATGTTATAATGATTTTTCTTTTGTGTGTTAATGTTTGTAGTTGTTGTTCACTCATGATTAAATATATATACGATATAGAATAAATTAGTTGTTGAATTAGAAGTATAAAAATCAAAAATCAAAATTTAGGAACATATATATATATACACGGCATACTTGAATTATTTGGACCAATTTTTAGTTTTAATTTTTCTAAATAACATATTATGATTAGTCTAGTTAAATTAGTCTTGTATGAAAAATTTGAGAAAATTATATAAACATATAAAAATTTGACTAAATAATGTTCATATTAAAAGCATTGTGTTCATCACATCTTCATTGTGTTCTTCATCATATGACTAAGTTTTGATTTATAAATTTTATAAGTTTTAGCATTTATCGTTTTTGTTTACTAGTTTAAATCACCTTAGCATAAACTAAATAGTTAGTATATAAAAACTTTAAGTTAAAAACCGATAAAATTAGAAAACGAAAATAGATTGCTACACAGTAAAAGGCCACGGCATTTGGTGTATTTTTGGACCAAAAATGAATTTGTCACTTTTTATTTTTATCACTTAAGTAATTTAAATTAGTTAAAGTAATGAATTATTAACAAAAACAAAAAAAGAAATAAATAGAGTAGTGTATAAAGGGCCACGGCATTTCTATTAAAATTGGGTCAATTTTGGTCAAAATGAATTTATCACTTAGTCACTAAATTTGAATAGTAATTAGGTTTATATTTGTTTATGTATTAAATCATTAATAAAAAGAATCAACGAAACCGATAAAAAAATAAACGTTACACGTATTAAAATGAATATTGTCGAGTGTTACGGCCTTTGCTTAAATGTGGATTGGACATACGGACTATTTAAAATGAACTACGACAACCTCACTAAAAATGGAAACCGCTAAAGTATTAGTTAAGTATATGACTAAATTTAACCGAGTTTTACTTTTGAAATATTATCTAAAATCACTAAGTATGAAATGAACTTAACAACTTGATTTAAATATATTTCAAAATCACTAGATACAAAATGAACTTAACAACTTTGAAACTAGATTTTTGTACTTAAATTATATCGAGTTTTACATTTGAAATAAATTCTCAAATCACTAAATACAAAACAAACCTAACGACTTTAAAACTAGAATTTTATACTTAGTAAATAAAAAGGGTGTTTTGTAAAATACTCTAAGTATAAAGAAATGTATAAGATATAGAAATACTAAGTATAAGATATAATAATAATATACAAAGTATAAAAATACGAATAAAATACAAAGTATAAAAATACGAATAAAATACGAAATATAAAATACGCATACGTATAAAAATACGTACGAATACGAAATACGAAAATACGAATACGTATAAAAATACGATGAATAGTAAATACGATGAATAGTAAATATGATGAATAGTAAATACGATGAATAGTAAATACGATGAATAGTAAAATACGGTGAATAGTAAAATAATAAATAGTGAAAATATTTAAAATTTATGAACGGACTCAGAATAAATATTTAAGTTTTTCTATGTGTTTCCGTTTACTGAAGAAATGCTAGAACTAAATTTTCATTATACAAGTTCGACGTTATTAATTGTTATGAACGGTCACTGGAGAAATAAAGGAACAAAAAAAAATGATAAAGAAAGTAAGTGTGATACTCGGGTGTCTGTCATGTTGCGAATCTATTGTGCCATCGTTAGAAAGGTAGCCGCGTATGGGGACTCTTTCACTCTCAGTGCTGACTGAGGCGTTCTAATGACTCTAATAGTATTTAGGCAAGCAGGCGTATACATCCCTTGAATGGGCATAAATGTTGCGTTTTGCGGTCCATACGAGGTAACGGAAGATGACCATCCCATCCGGGGACCTTGTCGGTAGGTATTAATCGTTTTATTTAGGAATGCATGCTTTCCCGAATAGCGAGGGGTATGTTGACTCTAAATAGAGGTGTATGCATACATTAGATAAGGGATTGAATCGTCCTTCTTACCTATTGGTATCTGTGGCAGTAAAGTCCGTTGATGTACCCGGCAGCCATTGCGCAGGCCTTGCTTTTGTAGGGTTTTGCATGCTTCCATCCTGACTTGTTGTGGTTCATAGGACAACGTATGATAGATTATCCATGTTGTGTTGGATATTAGGTAGTTATCACGTACGCTACTTAGTGTTTGACCTGATGTGCAGTCACGAGTAACTAGTGCACTTTGATAGGTAGTCATATGGGTGATTCACTATGAAAGTACACAAGTCGCTCTGTAGTCAAGACTCGCGAGTTATGTTACTATGTGAATATAATTGAAAAGGGTCGACTACCCCGAACATGAATGAAATGATAATGATTTGCCTACATGATTATGCATGGAGATAATTTGATGATTCAATTGCTATGTTATATGATTTATGATATGTTATGTTTTATGAATTGTATTATTGTATGTTTAATTGCGCTGATTTAATTACATGCGCATATGTTATTGTTATGTGTTTACCGCTATGGGTTTTATATGGCTTAGCGTGTGCGGGGCATAATCGAGTTTGAACGGCATTTTCCCGTAGGTACCCCGAGGCTACATTGACGATTTATATCAGGGGATTGAAGGCCTTATTTCGTATTTTGGAGAGATGTAATCAAACTTATACTCTGTTATCCTAAACTCGTACTATGTATTTAGAGTTTTATTACGATTAACAGCTGGTTTTGTAATATATAGACTTAATTAATTTTCCGCCTTAGTTTAATTAAAGTCACGAAAAACCAGGTTGTTATAGTTGGTATCAAAGCTGTCTTGCGACCGTGAATGACTTAAAGTTATCTCACATAGCGAGACGACACCTGGGCCAGACATACATATTAATGTATATGTCAGGCAACAGACTTATAGGATCAAATAATAAATTAGAAATCTTAGACCGCTAAATTATAACATAGATCACTTTAAAAGAGAGTTGGGTAGAAACGTAGGGCTTGACTTAAGGACTTGAGACCTTGACACATTACTACTCGACTAGTCTGAATGCCTACTCTTCGACTAACCTTAGTCTGACAAAGACCCTTAAGATGGCGTCCTTCCGCTACTCCAAACTCATGCAGTTTATTTGTTTCAGAATGGCTGCACATGGAATTCCCAACAATGACCTCGACCAACAATTCATCGAGGAGGATGCAAGAAGAAGAGGCTTCGAAGACGCAATCGTAAAGATTGCTCAGAATGTCCACCAGTATCAGGGTGGTGGCAACCACCAATCTGCTTTTGAGAGGTTCTCGAAACATAGACCTCAGCCATACTCGGGCTCTATCAACCCCACAGTCTTGACAGAGTGGATTGAAGAGATGGAGAAGCTACTTGAGCTTAGCAAGACACCACCTAATGAGAAGGTGAATGTGGTTGCGTACTATCTCAAGGGGGAAGCCAACAGTTGGTGGCGCCTTATCAGAGCTACTTTTCCCCTAAGAATATATAACTGGAGCGAATTCAAGACCCTTCTAGAGAACAAATATTTTGGAGAGGAACTAAAATGGGAGAAGGAAGAGGAGTTCCGAAACTTGAACTAGGGTGATATGCAGCTGCAGGCATACACCGAGAAATATCAGGAGCTGTCTAAGTTTGCTCCCAGAATAATAACTAACGAGGAGGAACTGGCCACTCGTTACGTAAGGGGCATGACTAACGACCTGAGGATTAACATGAGCGGGTTCAACTGTAAGAGCTTTGCTGAGGCTTATGAAAAAGCGACGAGCATCTGGGCGCCTATTCAGAAGAGGGAGACTGAGGAGAAAAAGAAGAGAAGGATTTTTACGCCTCCTGTGGCGAGTGCTAGCTTCATTCAGAAGCCTAACTACCAACGACCTTTTCTACCACAGGCTAATCCATCAAACCGGGGTTACCAAAGGCCTACGAATTTCGCTCAGAATTCCACCCAGACCAAGCCAAGGTTTGCCCCGAACCCTCCAAAGCCTCTACCACTATACGAGTCCGATAAGTGTCGTTCTTGCCTGAAGCAACTACACCCGGGAAAACAGTGCAATGGTGCACCGATCACATGCTTCCTATGCAGAGAGGTGGGACATAAGTCAAACGTTTGCCCTAAGAAGGGAACGATGGGTAGAGTAAACACGGGACCGCCCGCCGTGAGAGTCCAAGGACGAGTATATGTACTGACCGAGAATGACGAAGACGTCGAGGACTGTCATGATGTAGACGTCATCACTGGTAAATTTCTGGTTAACTCTGTACCTGCTTTCATTTTATTCGATACGGGAGCATCCTTGTCTTTTATTTCGTCAAAATTTGTAAAACAATCCAAGCTTACAAAACCTGAACAAATAAGTACTAACATATCATTACCAAAAGATAAAAATATTTCATGTTCTCTAAAATACAATAATGCACAAATTACAATCCATCATACAAACTTTCTTTCCGACCTCATTTTGTTTGACCTACCTGAATTCGATATAATTTTGGGAATGGACTGGTTGACTCGGCATCATGCTTCATTTGAGTGCCGAGATCGGAAAATCACATTGAAGAATCCTAATGGTACGGTAGTAACATACCAAAGCATGCCTCCTAGAGAAAAAGTACGATTCGTGTCTGCTATGAAAATCCAGAGTATGGGAAGAAAAGGACATCAGGTATTTTTGTGCAGTATCAACAAGGTGGAGGACGAGAGAAGAATTGAGGACATTCATATCGTTAAGGAATACCCGGATGTATTTCCTGACGAACTGCCAGGCTTGCCGCCGGCACGTGACGTAGAGTTCTCAATCGAATTACTGCCAGGCACAGCGCCTATCTCAAAAGCACCCTACCGAATGGCACCGGTTGAACTTCAAGAACTTAAGAAACAATTGGAGGAGTTAATAGATCGAGGCTTCATCAGACCAAGTGTCTCGCCTTGGGGCGCTCCGATACTCTTTGTTAAGAAAAAGGATGGGAGTATGCGCTTGTGCATAGATTACCGAGAGCTTAACAAGGTTACCATCAAGAATCGTTACCCTTTGCCAAGAATCGACGACCTTTTTGATCAACTCAAGGGAGCAGGTGTTTTCTCAAAAATTGACTTAAGGTCTGGCTATCATCAGATTGGTGTTCGAAAGGAAGACATACAGAAGACCGCGTTTCGATCTAGATATGGGCACTATGAGTTCAAAGTGATGCCTTTTGGTCTCACCAACGCGCCTGCAGTATTCATGGATCAAATGAACAGAACTTTCCACGAGTATCTTGACATTTGTGTGGTCGTTTTCATAGACGACATCCTAATCTATTCAAAGACTGAGAGAGAGCACGAAGAACACCTGCGCATCATTTTAGAAATTTTGAGGAGAGACAAATGGTATGCAAAATTCTCAAAGTGTGAATTCTGGTTAAGCGAGGTGGCATTCTTAGGCCACGTGATTTCGAGAGAAGGGGTAACGGTAGACCCAGCAAAGATAGAAGCTGTGAAGGAATGGGTCGCACCAAAGACCGTTACAGAGGTCCGAAGCTTTCTAGGCTTGGCTGGTTACTATAGACGATTCGTACCTGACTTTTCAAAGGTAACACGCCCAATGACTAAACTCCTACAGAAGGACTCCAAGTTTTTGTGGAACGAAGATTGTGAAAAGGCGTTCCAAGAACTCAAAACAAGGCTGACTACTGCACCGGTCCTAGCCCTACCGACTGACGGTGATGAATACGAGGTGTATAGCGACGCGTCCTTAAATGGACTGGGGTGTGTCCTGATGCAACAGGGCAAGGTGATCGCTTATGCATCTAGACAACTCAAGGTACATGAAAAGAATTACCCGACGCATGACCTTGAACTCGCAGCAGTGGTGTTCGCTTTGAAAATTTGGCGACATTATCTTTATGGAGTCAGCATAAAGTTCTACACTGACCACAAGAGTTTAAAGTACATATTCACACAGAAGGAGCTGAATATGAGACAAAGAAGGTGGTTAGAACTGATCAAAGATTACAAGATTGAACTGCTTTATCATGAGGGAAAAGCGAATGTTGTGGCCGACGCTTTAAGTCGTAAGACTTCACATTCACTGAACAATATCTGGGAAATTCCATCAGACCTCGTTCAAGACTTGAGAAGATTGGACTTGGACTTGGTACAGTCCGATGACGCGGAATTAAATGCAATGGTAGTAGAACCCGAGATACTCCATGACATTCGGGCACTACAATGGGAAGACCCTGAGTTAGTAACGATCCGAGAAAAGATTCCATCAGAAGGGACAGAAGGTTTTGAAATTCACCCCGACGGGAGTCTTCGATTCAAGGGGAGGTGGTGTATACCGGACAATGAAGCGTTAAAACGCAGAATTTTGGACGAAGCACACAGCACACGATACTCGGTACATCCTGGAGCAGACAAGATGTACCAAGATTTGAAATTGCGATTCTGGTGGGTCAAGATGAAAAGGAGATAGCTGAGCACGTGGCTAAATGTTTGATCTGTCAGAAGGTAAAATTCGAACATCAAAGACCGGGAGGACTTCTACAACCATTAGAAAAACCACGAGGAAAATGGGACTCAATTTCAATGGACTTCATTATGGGACTACCAAGGACCTCGAGTGGTAAGGATGCAATATGGGTCATTGTGGATCGATTAACGAAGGCTGCCCACTTTATTCCGATCAAAGAGACGTGGGGATTGGATGAGTTAGCAAAGGCCTATGAGAAAGAAGTAATCAGATTGCATGGTGTGCCCCTTGATATTATTTCGGATAGGAACGCAAGGTTTACATCCCATTTCTGGAAGAAGTTGCAAGAAGCCTTAGGTAGCCAGTTGAAAATGAGCACCGCTTTTCACCCGGCTACGGATGGCCAGACTGAACGAACCATTCAAACCTTAGAGGACATGTTGAGAGCTTGCACGATGGAGTTTAACGCTGACTGGGAAAAGAGTTTGCCATTAATCGAGTTCTCCTACAACAACAGTTACCATGCTAGCCTCAAATGTGCCCCTTTTGAAGCTCTATATGGAAGGAAGTGTCGAAGCCCAGTTTGTTGGGACGACGCTAGCGACAATGTGGGTACCGGACCACAGGCTATTCAGGACCAGATCGAACACATTAAAATCATTCGAGAGAGATTACAGGCGGCTCAAGATCGTCAGAAGAAGTATGCTGATAAACATCGTAAGCCTATTGAATTTCAGAAGGGGGACAAGGTATTCTTGAAAGTGTCGCCCATGAAAGGAGTAAAGCGATTCGGCTTAAAAGGGAAGCTGAGCCCGAAGTATATTGGACCCTACGAGATACTTGAGCGAATCGGAGAAGTGGCGTATCGACTTGCACTACCGCCTAACCTATCAAGAGTACACAATGTGTTCCATGTGTCTCAACTACGGAGGTATCGATCTGATCCAAGTCACGTCGTTACGCTCGATGTCATCGAAATTGAGCCTAACATGCTGTATTCCGAGAAGCCGGTAGAAATACTGGAGCGGGAGACCAAGACCTTGAGACGAAAGGCAATACCCCTAATTAAAGTCCTTTGGAGGGGTCATAATACCGAACAAGCTACTTGGGAAACCGAGGCGTCAATGAAGGAGAAATACCCAGAACTGTTCAGCGCAGGTAACCTTAACCATCTTGTTAACTTTAAGTTTCGGGGACGAAACTTCTTTAAGGGGGGAGGATTGTAACACCCCGTGTTAATTTAAGCTAATTATAATTAGGAAATCAATAATTAATCATCTTCGCCCATTAAATTCCTAATGCAATACACTACAAGTCACTTTCGTACCTAATCTAAAACCATTTTGAATTGCTTCGAATTTGAACTTTATTCTTTCATATTCAAACTCGATAAATCAAATGAAGACTGTACGACAAATTTTGGCACGCCAATCGAGGTAAAATTTAGAAAAGTGGCCGAGCCACATAGGATGATTTAAATCACTTAATTCTTTTCCTAATCTACTTACTCATAATCAAAATCACACAAAATTAGTTAAGGCTTAATCATTTTGGATTAGTACTAACAAAACATATTATAATAATATAAAATTACTATTCCTTTTTGATTTAACTAACACTTTCACTAAAACTCGATATAATGAGCCACACTTATTCAAAATCGATAAACTTTTTGACGTTTGAGCATTGTGATTTAATTCGATAACCTTCAACCAAAAAAATATATATTTCGACCAAATAAGATTTTATTTCAAAGTTACGAGGAGCTAGTACCCAATTTTTATTTTGAGTTCGTTTTGAGGTTTAGTTTCATTTTTATTTTTGATCCTTCTTCTAAACATTATTGTAAGACGATATATTTCATTTCGAGACTTTTCGCGTGCGCGCAAATCGAGAATTTCAAAAACGAAAATCGGGCCACTTGTAGCTTGTTTTGGCCGAGATTTTTGACCCATGGGTCAATGCTATCTTCTTCCATTTTTCTTCTACTTTAGCTCCATGTCTAATCCTTCTTACACCCTATATTATTCATCATCACATAATAGCTTCTTCTAGTTTTAATGTGAATGCAAATTAAGTCTTTAATGCATACAAAAATAAAACACAAACTACTACTACATACATACATATCACACGCACAAAACACAAACAAACACACCAAACACTTAGCTTATTTTCTCTCTAAATAAACTCACTCAAGAACACAAGTAAGCTATCTTCAACTTCAACCTCAAGAACACCATGAATCTTCATCTTCTTCCTTACTCTTTTTCTTCCTAAATCAATTATTTTCTTACCTTTAATTCACTTAAGTCCTTAAGACACTTCTCCACCATTTATATTCATTAATCACTACTTCTTTTAACTTGTAAATGAACATGAACATAAATCAAAATCACTTAAAATATAAACATCACCTAAACTAAAAACAAAACTACACTTAAGTTTTGTAGTATAGTTTAGCTAGCTTAGTAAAATAAATTACTAACTTTCTTATTTTCATTTTTATGTACTAATCTTAACCAAAGTCGAGGAGCAAGGTGGTGAAGTCGACTTGAGCTGGCTTTGATCATATTGTCGATCCCGACAAGCGCTAATCTTTTTCATTCATAACCTAATCTAAGGTGCCCCCGCACACTAGGTTTTAATTTTGTTAATCGCATGATATAAATGTTTATGTGCTATATTTATTGTGTTTATGAACACCTAGCATCACATGATAAATTAGGAGACAAAAATCGAAAAATAGAATTTGTTGCTCATTAACAAAACCCACGGCCTACCCTCTATTTTTAGTTTAATTTTTCGTTTTAATTTTTGTTAATTGCATGCTTAAAATACTAAGTATATGATGGTTATGAAAATATAATTAGTTTTTGTTCAAGGCTTAATATGAAATTGTTAAGAAATTTAAATGTTTTAAATTGTTTATATGTGTTCTTGAAGTGTTGTTGATATTCTTATGTTATAATGATTTTTCTTTTGTGTGTTAATGTTTGTAGTTGTTGTTCACTCATGATTAAATATATATACGATATAGAATAAATTAGTTGTTGAATTAGAAGTATAAAAATCAAAAATCAAAATTTAGGAACATATATATATATACACGGCATACTTGAATTATTTGGACCAATTTTTAGTTTTAATTTTTCTAAATAACATATTATGATTAGTCTAGTTAAATTAGACTTGTATGAAAAATTTGAGAAAATTATATAAACATATAAAAATTTGACTAAATAATGTTCATATTAAAAGCATTGTGTTCATCACATCTTCATTGTGTTCTTCATCATATGACTAAGTTTTGATTTATAAATTTTATAAGTTTTAGCATTTATCGTTTTTGTTTACTAGTTTAAATCACCTTAGCATAAACTAAATAGTTAGTATATAAAAACTTTAAGTTAAGCAGATAAAATTAGAAAACGAAAATAGATTGCTACACAGTAAAAGGCCACGGCATTTGGTGTATTTTTGGACCAAAAATGAATTTGTCACTTTTTATTTTTATCACTTAAGTAATTTAAATTAGTTAAAGTAATGAATTATTAACAAAAACAAAAAAAGAAATAAATAGAGTAGTGTATAAAGGGCCACGGCATTTCTATTAAAATTGGGTCAATTTTGGTCAAAATGAATTTATCACTTAGTCACTAAATTTGAATAGTAATTAGGTTTATATTTGTTTATGTATTAAATCATTAATAAAAAGAATCAACGAAACCGATAAAAAAATAAACGTTACACGTATTAAAATGAATATTGTCGAGTGTTACGGCCTTTGCTTAAATGTGGATTGGACATACGGACTATTTAAAATGAACTACGACAACCTCACTAAAAATGGAAACCGCTAAAGTATTAGTTAAGTATATGACTAAATTTAACCGAGTTTTACTTTTGAAATATTATCTAAAATCACTAAGTATGAAATGAACTTAACAACTTGATTTAAATATATTTCAAAATCACTAGATACAAAATGAACTTAACAACTTTGAAACTAGATTTTTGTACTTAAATTATATCGAGTTTTACATTTGAAATAAATTCTCAAATCACTAAATACAAAACGAACCTAACGACTTTAAAACTAGAATTTTATACTTAGTAAATAAAAAGGGTGTTTTGTAAAATACTCTAAGTATAAAGAAATGTATAAGATATAGAAATACTAAGTATAAGATATAATAATAATATACAAAGTATAAAAATACGAATAAAATACAAAGTATAAAAATACGAATAAAATACGAAGTATAAAATACGCATACGTATAAAAATACGTACGAATACGAAATATGAAAATAAGAATACGTATAAAAATACGATGAATAGTAAATACGATGAATAGTAAATACGATGAATAGTAAAATACGGTGAATAGTAAAATAATGAATAGTGAAAATATTTAAAATTTATGAACGGACTCAGAATAAATATTTAAGTTTTTCTATGTGTTTCCGTTTACTGAAGAAATGCTAGAACTAAATTTTCATTATACAAGTTCGACGTTATTAATTGTTATGAACGGTCACTGGAGAAATAAAGGAACAAAAAAAAAATGATAAAGAAAGTAAGTGTGATACTCGGGTGTCTGTCATGTTGCGAATCTATTGTGCCATCGTTAGAAAGGTAGCCGCGTATGGGGACTCTTTCACTCTCAGTGCTGACTGAGGCGTTCTAATGACTCTAATAGTCTTTAGGCAAGCAGGCGTATACATCCCTTGAATGGGCATAAATGTTGCGTTTTGCGGTCCATACGAGGTAACGGAAGATGACCATCCCATCCGGGGACCTTGTCGGTAGGTATTAATCGTTTTATTTAGGAATGCATGCTTTCCCGAATAGCGAGGGGTATGTTGACTCTAAATAGAGGTGTATGCATACATTAGATAAGGGATTGAATCGTCCTTCTTACCTATTGGTATCTGTGGCAGTAAAGTCCGTTGATGTACCCGGCAGCCATTGCGCAGGCCTTGCTTTTGTAGGGTTTTGCATGCTTCCATCCTGACTTGTTGTGGTTCATAGGACAACGTATGATAGATTATCCATGTTGTGTTGGATATTAGGTAGTTATCACGTACGCTACTTAGTGTTTGACCTGATGTACGAGTCTGAGTAACTAGTGCACTTTGATAGGTAGTCATATGGGTGATTCACTATGAAAGTACACAAGTCGCTCTGTAGTCAAGACTCGCGAGTTATGTTACTATGTGAATATAATTGAAAAGGGTCGACTACCCCGAACATGAATGAAATGATAATGATTTGCCTACATGATTATGCATGGAGATAATTTGATGATTCAATTGCTATGTTATATGATTTATGATATGTTATGTTTTATGAATTGTATTATTGTATGTTTAATTGCGCTGATTTAATTACATGCGCATATGTTATTGTTATGTGTTTACCGCTATGGGTTTTATATGGCTTAGCGTGTGCGGGGCATAATCGAGTTTGAACGGCATTTTCCCGTAGGTACCCCGAGGCTACATTGACGATTTATATCAGGGGATTGAAGGCCTTATTTTGTATTTTGGAGAGATGTAATCAAACTTATACTCTGTTATCCTAAACTCGTACTATGTATTTAGAGTTTTATTACGATTAACAGCTGGTTTTGTAATATATAGACTTAATTAATTTTCCGCCTTAGTTTAATTAAAGTCACGAAAAACCAGGTTGTTATACTCAACCACCAAATCTCATTTTATGAGACTATAACGACATTTGCTAGTTTTATGGATTTAAGCATATGGTAAATAATCTCCAATATAGTCATTACTATATGACCAAACTTTAATTACCAACCGTGCTCATTAACATCATATATCCATCATACCAATAGATATCTTATGTCCATCCATGTTTCAAATATATACGGAGTTCTAGCCCATCAATGCTTCCTTATAGGTCAAACTTACGTGATATTTATTCTCCCCCACCGTTTCTTTTAGAGATCACATATCTCAAATAGAAACTTATAAATCCACGTAACAAATTATAACTTTGTTCTTTGGATTAGTGGTAGAAGGTATATCCTTTAAGAATACCTAATAATAGCATATGTTGGAATTTTGAGCTTAAGTTTTAGAAAACAACTTTTCTTGTAACTTCAAAACTCAAATCATAAAAGACAAATAGGAACTTTTCAATCCATATCCCATATCATGTCTTTTACCAACTTGTATGGACATAATCTTACTCGTGTACGTAGACTTTATAGTGCATAAGCTAAGCCTCCAAATTATCATTAAGATCCAAGTGACTCATAGTAGAAAGAACCTTAAAAGATTTAATGTGCAACTCATTTCACTAATTTCTACGATGATCACAAATGATTGTCTTAAGTCCTGCCTTACTTGAACAACTTATCAAGCTGATCATATACTTCCATCTGAATATCCTTGAAATTCTCAAAGTATTTCAGATTTACGTTTCATCATTAAATGAACTTGACCACAAAACTAGAACATAGTAAATGTGGTGAAGTATAAACGAATTTCACTTTCTCACGATATGACTATATTGATGCACACATATCTCGTATATGTATGATCAAACAAATCGACCATCCTCCCACTAAACCAAGTAGAAGACGCCATTTTATCATCTTTACAACCTTAAAGACGTGTCATATTAGTGAAACACAAAATGTAAGACTTGTACTCAACTGATCATTATGTTGTGAAATAAGTTACCTTTTACTAAGAATATAAGACCCAACATTAAAGTTAGTCTTTCATTAGTACTGTATATTAGCAACGTACTTGAACAACAACGTTTGCTCAAAAACACATAAATTCTATTCATGTTTGAATAGGAACCAGAATTTCAAGCCTTGCTTATATTAGGTACATGAATAACAATTTATCCAATCTTAGCATTAAACTTTAAAATTCAGTAAAGTGATCCCTTTTATGTAGATGAAAAACAAAATGAGTTCATTTCATATACATAATCACTTTACTTTTGTCATTACTCTACTCTTCTCGAACTCACTACATTATCAATGTAAGAGCTGCATTTGGTACCTCATACCAAAAGTAGAATATTGACTTTTACATTCACAACATACATATTTGAAGTCACTACTTCAAATTCATTTACAGATCTTCTAGATAATTCTAGGAGTTGCTCTTCCAATGTTAATTTACCATTACATCAATGATTAAATCATTCCACTAATGACAAATATTTACGTACTCAATTAAACCATGCTTAGGCTTTAGGTATGATAACAATCATTAACTCACCGAACTTTAAGCCCTTTAACATCGTCTAATTCCAATATCTCAAGCCATTTACCTAATGAACTCAAATATCATTATAATTTGGCCTTCTTGATATGACGTTTAATTATATTGAGTATCATATGCTAATTAAAGCATCTTATACTATTAAATAAGAAATTCAAGTTACATGTTTCATTCATGATGAACCGACTTTAACTTGAAGCATAACTGAAACGATTTTCAGTAACACTAATAGAAATATCCAATCATTCTAGATTATCATAATAATCTTGTCATCAATGTATAACATGCAAGCTAATTGGATAGTTTCCACTATTTTTCTCACTTAATGGGAACAATTTCCCCTCAATGATTATTTAATTGATACGTAGAGCCATCACCATGACTTTAACCACACAGTCCAAGCTGTATGTTAACATTGGTTTTAGCTTGTATGAAATTCCTTTATAAGGACAAATCATATCTCTCACTTTTGAGAACTCTTTCTCAAAACACCAATCAATGAGTTTGAACCATTTCAAACTGCTCGTTTATTAAATTGTGATAACATATGACCAAATATATGCAACACGAACGATAATTAATATGAATTGAACATGTTCCCCTCATACATGTACAATTATTCCAAGATCCCAAATATTAGGTGTTTTGAGTGAGCTTTAGCTCATCGCCCAAAACACAAAACATAAAGGTAGACATCCTCGCATGTCAATTACATCTCCATGTAATTCTTGGTCGGTCGGTTAGTCGATCATGACATGAAAACAACCTCTTGCCTCAAGGCTCAGGTCTCACCTGACGGCCTCGTTAAGCGAACCAAAAAGAACTTATGAGTAACGGTTATTCATCCACTCATTTTACGTTACTGGCGAAGCACCGCTTTAGCGGTCACTTTAACCAATACAGCAAACTTATTGCGATGAAACCATTACTCACCTTTCCACTCAATTTACGCGACTCGCTAAGCACTGCTTTAGCAAATACTTAGCGCAATTGAAGAAACTTATTGTGGTGTTCTAATATGGAAAGACAATGCTTAATATTCCGGAGGGATTATAAATATGGGTTCTAAGCATGCAAATTTCAAATAATTATTAAGAAAAGCATGGTACCCAAATTAATCTTTACAATTTGTAATTACTCATTAGTTGTATATTTCATCAAATATACGACCTTTAGGAGTTAGACTTATTATTCATCATGAGAAACCGTTCCTAATCTGAAAAATAAGTATATCTCATCTCCATTCGATTTATAACCGATCAAGTAATTCACAATTGTTATAGATGAAATCTTCATTCCAAGTCAAGCTAAATTTGACCTCCAATGAACATTGTATTTCTCCTCTCTTAGAAAACTCCTTTTCAAACTTGAGAAATTAAAACAATGCTTCAAATTTCGATTCATAATTGTATACCAATCTACAATTGTACAACAATTCAATAATCGTAAATTATACCAAGATTCGATTCATAATTATATACAATAATTCGTAATTGTATAACAATTCACAATCGTGATTTAAATAATTCGTAGTTTTCACCAGAACTCGTCGAATTTAGAATCACTCTCAAAATCGCCGCTAAACGGGTCGGTCACAACATAAACCGAACACTTAAGCCGATCAATGATTCATAATTGTCAAAACAATTCATAAGTCAAATTGAGTCTCACTTCGATTCATAATTATAAAACAATCCATGGTTGTAATATAATTCATAATCGAACTCAATTCAAATTATTTATAGTCAATGAAAAATTGAAAATATACACAAAAACCCAAAAATACGATAGTTCAAACATAAACCATGAACACGAACCAAAACCGGGCAAGACCAAGCAAACCGGGGCGGTATAACAAGTGAACCGAGCGGTTCACAAGTCAAACCGGTCGGTTCTGGCCCTAAACCGGTTGGTTTAACCCAAACCGATCGGTTCCGTGCGCTCCGTATTTCTGTCACCTTCCCGTATCATGTGAACCCGGTAGGTTTCAAGTAAACCGACCGGTTCCAGCCTTATACGGTAGTTTTCGTGATTTTTATTACAACTTTTCTTTGACCCTTCAATAATTTCAATTCAGTCTTGCCCTAATTAAATTAAGGCTCATCGCCAACAATGAAATTAATTTTTAGTATTCTTAAAATTCATTCCAATCGAGTCTTGTTCTAACACATTAGAACTCATCGTCAACAATGGAATTAATTTCTGGATTGTCCGTTCAATTTATTCCAATCGAGTCTTTCATCGTCAACAAAGGAATAAATATCTTAGGTTACTATAGAAAACGTTTTAGGGCGATAAATAAAACAACAACATGGTTTTATATATATATCAAAAACTCTATTTAACAATTCAACAAATTAAATTCATAAATTGAAAAACCCTAAACATGTTTCTAATGGATCTCAAAAATTCAAATTCATCAAATCAATTGAATCTCTCATAACCAAATTATGAGCCAAGATTCAATAGTTAATTTGAACAATACTACGCGAACCTGGCTCTGATACCACTGTTGGGTTTTAAGGACATAAACAAGTTTTATACAAACCCAATTTGCCAAGATCAAATCGCAAGTATTGAACGAATTAACAAATACAAGTAAGATGAATCACATACCTTCTCGCAGCGGAATAATATAATAATAAGAAGTATGTGAAATATAAGAAATCCTTGAGAACCCAGAATAATAATAAGAATCCCATAATAATAATTAACACCCCAATTGTGATGCCTCCATTAGTATCCACACATACGGAGCTACAACTGGTATGCTAGTACCGAAGGGTTTACCAACCTCTCTCTAGAGAAACTATTTTCTCTCTATATAATATGTGGACTAATCTCGTAATTGAATTGAGTTGAATTGAATTGATAATTCCTTCACAGGAACCCCATATATATATATAGTAAAGAGGAAGATCTAGGTTTCCATAAACCTAATCCTAGTAGGTTTCCATAAACCTAATCCTAGTAGATTTCCATAAACCTGAAGAGTTGTAGCTGGGCTAAACTAGCTTTAGACCCGGTAATTAATTAATGAGTTCTACTCATATTATAACTACCCTGTACATTTGTGTGTGACCCAATGGGCCCACTTAAGAGCTACTAGACACATAACTTATTTATGCATTAGATCAACATTGGTCTCTAGCAAGACGTGTTGACCACATAGACTTAAGCGGGTTAATTATTATAGGACAGTGGACATAATTCCTTCAAAGATTGATAATTATTTTTTAATGAGGGGATAAAAACAAGGTGGATCAAGTTTATTATTTTAGTTTTCAAAATTTTAAAAGTCATCCATCAATTATCTTAATAATTTTTAAATTTTATATTTAGATACATTTAGGTTTTGATTGTGGCTTTGATTCTTTTTTTTTTCCCTCTAATTTAAACAACTCTCATCTCAACATGGTCGTTTTTCTTCTCCGACTTTCATTTACACCGTTCACGACAAACAACATTTAGAGTGCCCAAAAAAGAGATGAACTCAAAAAATATAACATTTAATTGGTATTTACTTACTAGCATAGAATGCAAAGTTGAAACAATACAAATGAAATTAAAATATATTCATCAAACACATGTAATAACACAAATATTTTAATAGTTATAAACACAGAGTCAAAGTTTTCAACTACATCTATCGCTTTTATTTGTCATTACATTCTTATTTTTTTTAATTAATTATTTTTTTGTCCGCCAATTTTTTTGAATTAATTCCAAAACTTTCAAAGTCATGCACAAATTATTTCAATAATTTTTATAAATTTATATTTAGACACATTTGACTTTTGATTTTGTAGCTTTGATTTTTTTTTTTCCTTTCGTAATGTTGTTTTATAGTACAATGTTTACTATTTTTATATTTGCAGGAATGAATCGGGAAATAACAAAGCTCAAATAATTATCAAGGTATAATCTATGTGTTGTTTATTCAATTATATTATATTATTTTATTTTTGTGGAAAATTTAGATAATTATTTTTTAATGAGAAATAAATACAAGGTGGATCAAATTTATTATTTTAGAGTTTTCAAAATTTTATAAGTCACGCATCATTTATTTTCATTATGTTTAAAATTTTATATTTAGATACATTTTGCTTTTGATTTTGTGGCTGTGATTTTTTTTCCTCTAACGTTATATATAATACAATATTAACTAATTTTTATCTTTGCAGGAACAAATCGGAAAATAAAAAAATTCACACTTACCAAGTTATAATTGATGTGTAGCTAATTTTTGGTTAATTATTTTTGAATAAAAAGATAAATACAAGGCAGATTATTTGATATTTGTTTCATTCATCTTTGACTTTTTTTTTGAAAGAATTCAGATCATATTCATTAATCCAAGGGAGTAATTACATTATCAGCCGTTAATTCATTATCAGCTCATATTCATTCATCTTTGACTTTAATTGTTAACTTTTAATATATCAAGATGATGTTTGAGAAGGGTGTTAAAATATAATTGCGGTGTATTTTTTTATCAGGGATTTATAGTATGAAAAGAGATGAATAATGTAAATATATTCATTTAAATTGTTATTTCTACACACTCAAAAATCTATGAGAAATTATAGTGTTTGAATGTGATTTTTATAGTTATTGTTTTAAAATTATATATTTACAATATCATAAATTTACACTTGAACCAAAAAAACATATTGTCAATATTTTTAATTTAATTAAATTTCTTATAACTAAAATGTACTCCCTCCATTCAACTCTAAACCCAGCAATAATCGTCTTACAACTCAAAATACACACTAAAAAAACAGTCTATTTGCGAGGTAATTTGCGACGGGAAAAAAATTTCGTCTTTTACAATTGCGACGGAAAATGAATTTTGCTACGGACTGTTTTGGTGGGCTGAAGAATGTATTTGGTGCCTTAAATTGCGACAAAATTTTCCAAATTTGCGACAGTTGAAACAGAAACAACAACCGTTGTGCTTTTCAACAAAGAAGAACAAAAGGCCATCACCAAACCCATCAAAAGACTCCTTGCGATGATATGTAATATGCAGTCTACATAATTTGTAACATTTTCGTTGTTTTGTCGCCGAAAACTCATATTATCTCTATCCATTTAAGAGATTATTTTGAAATTTTAGATGGAAATTAATAATTATTAGTGACTATAATATTTACATGCACAAACACAATTGCTAACCCACAACAAATACGTATTAAAATGTGAACGACCCAGTCCGTGGATCCCACGGGGCACACCACTAGTTATATATTAAAACAAAATCCTCATAAGTTGGCTCTTGAAAACCACCCTAAAACATACACAAATAGTGCTCTCATTCCGCCACGTCATTTGTTTTGATCCACTTCAGCATTGACTTCCCGGGTCTAATTTCGCTCCAAATCGTCTAACCTTTGTCTTTTCAACTTCCTTGTCCTTTCACCTTTCACCTTAATTATTTTGAGGAATTCGAAAGACCATCATTTAAGACCGTCATTGATCACCTACATTCAATAAAACATTGTATACCTAATTACTCATTGATGACGGGAGTTGATGTTGTTTGTCTATCCATTTCATATAACTATTTAATTTCATTGTATACCTTATAAATTAAATTTCATATACGTAGTAACTAATAATTATTGGCATTTACCAACTTTTGGTCATCATTTACTACAAACACGGTTATGAAATACTCTGTATTAGACAGACTTTACGTCTACACTTTAGTACTCATAACATTCCTATTTATTAGAATTAATTATTCTAAATTAATTAATTAATTAATTAAGATAGGAGAACCAAAAGACTTGGGCTATTAATTTATAAAACAAATGTACTCCATTTTAAAAGCTATAAAATTTTCAAAGTCATTTGTCCATCAATTCATTCAATATCATAGTTTTATACACTAATGTTTCATGTTTTGGGTTTTACAACTTTGATGTTATGAAATATTGGATCATAAGGTATTAATTATTATTCTTTGTATATGCAGGATCTAATCTCCAAATTACAAAAATGAGGATGATTATCGAGGTATAAACAATTTATTATTATCTTTGAACAAATTTTTACATATAAATACAAGTCCAATTATTCTATTTTTATTTGTTTCATTGTTCAATGATTTTCTTTACTTAATACACCAATATGATATTGAGAGGGTTTGAAATTATTTATAATTATAATTTTTATTAGAAATTCTTGAATTTAAGGGTGGATGAATAAGGTCAAGTAACAATTACAGAGTATATCACAGAGTCACAATTTGAAATTATAGACATTCAATATACATTTTATAAAATAAATTTTTGGGTTTTTCCCATCTGTACGTACCCTCGTATTTTTCACTTTTCCCAGTTGTACCCCTGAGTTTGGCGTATTCCCAGTTGTACCCTTAAACTTATAAACGTAGTCCCAACCGTAACCAAACTAGAGTAACCGGTTAAATTTAGCCGTTAGTTATGTTTCATATAAACTTTCAACCTTGTTTTTTAAGTTTTTTCCTCCATTTTTTCGCATTAAATACTCTACTCTACCCTTCATTATAAGAAACAAGATGTTTAATGTGAAAAGATTAAAGAAAAAACTAAATAAAAAGGGTGAAAATTCATATAAAACAAAACTAACGGCTAAATTTAACGGATTATTCAAGTTTGGTTACGGTTGGGACTAATTTTAGAAGTTAAAGGGTACAACTGGGAATACGCCAAACGCAGGGGTACAATTGGGAAAAGTGAAAAGTACGAGGGTATAGATGGGAAAAACCCTAAATTTTTTAAATTATATATCCGCAATAAAATATGCTCTAAGCAACCCCATTTCTACCACTTCTTTCTCATAACATTCATGTTTATTTAAATGAAATTAATTTGAAATAATTAATTAAATTAAGAGAATCAAAAAAGCTTGAACTATTACTTTATAAATAGATTGAGTTATTTGTATTATTATAAAGGTATTGCTCATTCATGTATACAATTACTCATTCTTGTACATTTTTTACCCTAATTTTTTCCATCAAATACCCCTCACCTCTTTTCAATTACAGTTTTCCTCTCTTTTATATTAACAATTATATTTCATAGTTTCACTATAGTCAAGCAATTATGACGATTAACCTAACCTTTTATGATGTAAATCTAATTATTTTAACAATTTTGTGAATAATTCAACTAAAATATCATTTAATTATATGATTTATTAATAAATACGACTTTATTTTGGGTGATAATGGTGATATAATACAGAGTATGTTGTTAAAACATGACGATGAAGAGACGAGTACGAGATAAGGTCGGCATCGATAGTGGTACATGTCGGTGCCGGTAATCAATCAACACATGTGTCCACGTTGTGTTTATATTGTAGGGTTTCGCGTTTTTTTTTTTTTTTTGTTTTTTTTTTTTTTTGTTTTTTTTTTTAAAGTTGTTATTTTTATTTAATAATGTTATTTGTTACTTTTAATAAAAAAAATTTCGTTCTTAGTGAATTAATTTAGTGGTTTATTTTTTGTAAATTATATTTTTTGTAAATAGTTAATGTTTTTAAATAAAAAAAAAAAAAACTAAGTAACTAAAAAAGAAAAGAAACTAATTTTAAAAAGTGTACAAAATTGAGAAAAAAAAAGTGTACAAAAATGAGTAAAGAAAAAAGTGTACAAAAATCGGTATGTTTAAAGGATGAGCGAATAGAGAAAGAAACGAGAGAGAGAGAGAGAAACTAAGAGATGTTATAAGATAAAGGTATAAAATGGAAAAACGTGTACATGAATGAGTAAAACATGTACATGAATAAACACCACCCAATTTAAAAATTATAAAATTTCAAACATGTGTGAATCAGTTTAATGAATCCCATAGTTTTCTATATGAATATTTTTGTATGTTTAACTTTATAGATTTGATCTTTTTAAAATGTATTATTTTAATCATATAATTCATTTGTATTTGTTTTTATAGTTTCTTTAAAAAATTCCTTAATCCACGTGCTAAAATCAAATGCAAAGAAATTCATCATGGAACGGATGGAGTATTATTCTATCTGTATGGAGAACCAAATTTATTTATGAACTAATTTAAACACATTAAAATTATCAAACGCGAATAATTAGAAAGGCATGATCGATATGTTATTTATGAACTAATTTAAACACATTTAAAACAGAGGGACATATACAAGTTCGATTATTTGATTGTAAAATTTATAAAGTATAATAAATACTAGCAAATAAATACTAGCAAATATACAAGTTCGATTATTTGGTTGTTCCTTGTGGTCACCCATATTCTGATAATTAGTAATGCAGCAAGGCGATCAACACAAAAAACTCATGATATTCACAGGATACGGGTTTATTCTTTTAGTTGTTTTAACTTCTCATAAATTAGAATCATGGTTATTTTAATTTATGAAAGATTGTTAAGAATTTATGGTTTTTATCAATGATTACTCTGAATATGATTAGTGTTCAATATGTGAAAATATATACTCCGTACTTGATATAAACTTTGACGAAATTTTAATATATTGGTCAAAGAATATAATGCTCAAGCTGTGAACACTGCCAAATCTTTGAAGCATAAATCAAACATTCAAAAAAATAAAACATTGTAAGAATCTTAGTATACTTTGTAAGAATCTTAGTATACTTTGTAAGAATCTTAGTATACTTTGTAATGCAAGAACCCAACATTAAATCATACGGAGTAATATTTTTTTTATACATTGTAAGAATCTTAGTATACTTTGTCCAAACAGTTCATCGTTTATTTGTATTAGCAGTTAATTATTTGAGAGCTGTTTTGATATGTGATTTCATATAAAAAGAGCACATAAAAGTTCATGAATTACGAGTTGTAAGAGGTATTCATTCTTTGGTGTTGTCTTCAACCCCGTACATTATATGAAAAATTGCGATATTTGTGAGGAATAACTTTGGTGGTGCCTAACTGTCGTAGCATTTATACCTGTGTATTTTGGATAGTTGAGTGTAGTATTGAGTGTGGGATATTGGGATATCATGAGACACATTTTCTGCACTCACTTGCAATAATTCATTGTGCTATGAGAATACAATGAATGGATTTGCTTATTTTGGCATGTATAACCTGGTGTTTGCATTATTCATGAGTGCTGCTCATTGTTGTTTTCTTTCCTTTTTTAAGAATTGTTAACCTTCAAGCTAAAGTTTATCGTTAATTTCAATTGAAATTAACTATCTCGAGATTTGTTGTTAATAACCCTTTTACTATCTTCCAACTCTTTTTTGAGTTCGTCGATTTTGATTTTGGATTCTTTGCTACTTATAAGTCTCAGACTATGTTGCCCTACTATTGTAGGATGTTGATGCATTAGCCTGGTTTGTGATGAACCTCAATTTCAGTTGTACTATCTCAGATAACAGGCTCAACAAGAATTGTTGGATTTACTTGGAAGTTGGAACCAATGGTTTGGTAAAACGGTCTCGTAATAAAATTACCCATATAAAATATATTAAAAACAAATAACTAAAATTTCTATTAGAAGAGTATTACGAAAAGTAATTATTGTCATGCACCCAAATGTAAATTCTCTTGCTAAAGTTTGTAAGAAGTGGCTCAAAAAATGCTTCAAAAATCCCCTTGGTTTAGAGTGAAAAACACAGTTTTCATATACTGAACAAATTTGACACAAGAAATTGAGCTAACCCGTGAATTTCACGGGTCGCGCCACTAGTTCATATATAATTTGAATATAATTAGTAAGCAATTGATAAATAATATTCAAATATTCGCCGTTTTTTTTAATTTCCTTAGTTACTTATTTCGATAAGTAAAATAAAGTCAATATATTTTATTCATTAAGAATTTTTCATTACAGATAGGGAGTCCGGCCTGGGGCGGGCCCGAAAACTAGTTTATTTAGCAACTTCATACAATCAGGGCCGACTAATAAGTTTAGGTAGGCCTATTCTAATTTGTAAATTGAGGCCCGAAACAAATAAAAGAAAGCTAAATAAATACCCAATAGGCCAGCCCTATTTAACCCTTATCATATTGTCACTACTTTTTGTTGTTATATGGTGGCTATTGATTTTTCATATAAGGATTTTACTCTCGTGATATACTTTTTTTATTTGTTTTTCCACAACTATCGTTTTCTTACTCCCACAATATACGAAGTACAAATTTTTCTTTTTTTTCTTTTTTTTTTTCTCAATGAAAATTCAATCAATTTTTCAATAATTCAATCATAAATTAAGATAATCGATTCAATCGTCTAATAATCGATTTGAATTTAAATTTTGGTTCTTAACTTATTAATTTTTAATTACTTTTAGATTTAATTGGAAAGTAGGGCTAGAGTTTGAATAAGTTGCGAGATTGATGGGTTGCGGTGGAAAAAACACCGGCAGGCAGCGTCGGCAAAGGCGGCCAGGCGGAAGCTGCTACGGAGGGAGGTCGACCGTTGTCGTGTTTGTACTAACTTTATTGATTTAAAGAAAATTAAATAAAAAAAATGAAGAAACATAACAACCAACAACATCAATACAATCACGTAATAATACACATACTACTATTGTACGTACGACCTCCCAACCAAGCCCATTTTCCCACCACAACACCAGCAACCCGCGCAAGCGGTACTTGCAACCGGTTGGCCAATCTTGCCGGTGTCGCTTTCCAGCGCCATCTATTCAAACCATAATCTTAAGTTTTATTGAGTAATTAAATCCATAAAAAACTATTAGAAAATGATACTTTAAGTTCAAAATTGAAATAGATTATTACGTGATTGAATCGATTATTGCAATTCATAATTGAATTATTGAGAACTTGATTCAATTTTGATTGAGAAAAGTTGAAAAAAATAAAAGAGAAATTTGTATATTGTGGGAGTAGGAAAGGGTATGTGTCAACCCGGTTTTTCGTGACTTAACTAAACAAGACAAAAATATTAATTAAATAGTTTTTATTACACAACCGGATGTTATTGTATTACAACTCGATAATCTATAAAGAGAGTCATAATTACATTCTCTCAAAAGAAACAAAATAAGTGATTTTGATTTGTTTTATTTTTACAATTTCCTTGTTCATTTTTTCATATATCTTTGTATTTGCATCAGATCATCTCCACATTCTTTCGTATTATATTTTCTTTAAGCAATAAAAATAATATACTAATTCAATTAACATTATCTAAACTTGTAAAGAACCTTTCTTCTTTCAAGAAAAAAATAAACTTGTGAAGAACTAATTCAGATTTGTAATATATTGGTTTTTGCTGTGTTGAAAGAAGATGACAACTTTAGTCTAAAGGATGGAGTACAATCTTTACTCATTAACAAACGGAGTTCAATTTTTTTTTTTCTTCTATCTTTTGATACTTTCAAATGATGACAAGTACATGGTATAATTTGAATTTTTTTTTTTTTTTTTTTTTTTTAATTTCTTATTGGATATCGAATATTCGTGGATATCCAAACGATTTTTTCGGATATTAAAAATCGAATATTTGAACTCATTCGGATCGGATATCAGATACCAGAATTTTAACATTTTGGATACGGATATCCAAATCAAAATTCAATTTGGATCGGATACAATTTGGATCGGATATCCGATCCGTGCGCAACCCTATTTGAAACGACGTAAATCAAGTTGATATACCATCTTCTTAAATGTTGAAGTCGGAAGAGCCTTTGTAAATATATCAGCTAGATTTTCAGTTGAACAAATCTGCATAACACTTATATCACCATTCTTTTGAAGATCATGAGTGAAAAAGAATTTTGGAGATATGTGCTTTTGTTCAATCATCTTTGATATATCCTTCCTTTAGTTGTGCAATACATGTTGCATTATGATAGCGTATCGTTGAGCGCTACAAATTATAAACCTATCTTAGCCTCAAAAATATTAATGATAGTAAAGGATAAGTATGGTCGATCCCACAGAGAGATTGGAAAAATTCTTAATCGTGATGATTCTATTAATTAGTTAAGTAACCAATAAATTTAAAAGCGTTAGTCGTATTTACGATTATAAGGGAGGTTTTAAATTATGGTTTCCTAAGCTTAAAATAATTAATAGAAGAATAAAACTAACTTAACTAATATTTACACGCGACGTCGAATACCCGTAATTTAAGTCCGTATTTTCTATAGGTAACTTTAGTTTGTTAACTGACAAAAAATTGTTTCAATTTCAAGCAACTAATGGATTAATTGCGGAGATTAAGATAGCGGAACCTCCCTATCTTCTCTTAGCTTACAATTAATCTGAACTAGGCCGAGATAAATTCTTAACTAACTGATTAGTGAACGTTTATCGCACCGTACTAAAAATCAAATTAGCAGCATTACGGAACAAAGAGGACCTCATTAACCCAATTAATTCTCAAGTGTCGTCAATACTTCAGCAATAATCGATCCAGCTTTACTACTAATCTGAACCATATTCGATTCGCAGATACTTAATTTAGATTAGGTGCTACTTATACTAGGCAATTTGAACTAGGCCAAAATCACACAAATAGCAGACAATTCAATAATTACTCACAATAAGATAGCAAATAGTGAATAAAAAATTGAATCTTTATAATCGAACTAGTAAAACAATGAACGCTAATCAACTCAAAAATCATAACAACTCGAAATCAGTTTACTAAACTAAAATTAATCAACGATTATGAACTGTAATTAGATACAAAAGAGTAAAGAGAACTTAATTTTAGCCCGGAACTTGCAAACTCGGAATTCGGACTTCGAACCTCCAACACGAGCTCCAAATTCACCCTTACTCGAACGTGTGCCAGGACGACGCTCAAGTAATATCTCCTACTGCTCTCTCGACCCAATTAGGTCTAAAATCGTCACTCAAATTCGCTCAATTTTCTCTGTATATTTTCTGGGTATTTTCCGCCTGCCCCTCTACTATAACATTCGAGGACTATATAATATTTATTAAATTATGTGGGCCACGGTATGACTTGACTTCCTCTGAACACCTTGTTGGAGTAAGTGTCCTCCACAATAGTGCGATTACTTAATAAATCTCAATTAAGGAATACGTGGGGATAATCCTGTATTATTGTCAATTGATTAACGTAAATCAATAACGGTTGGCTGACTAGAGTTTGACGTTATTGTCGTGAGAACGGCGGTAATCAATTGATCCCTTTAAGTCACACCTATAGGAACGTACTCCAAATAATAAAGCTAATTAATTGTATGAGATACGATTAAATTAGTAACTTGATAAATCGACTAACGGTTAGTCAGTGAATTTATTTAGAGAGAAATCGAGTTGTGAACTCGGATGATTGAATTTTATATCGATAAAATTATTAGAGGAGATGAGAATTAGTGATTAACTGTTAATTCACTAATCATGTATATTTTACTAATGAGATTAGTAAAAGTACAATTTTAATATATGTGTAAGTGTACATGTATATTAAGGAAGAGTTTAATTAATTTATACTTTATTATATTAGATAATTAAGTGATAAATTATAAGTATTTGTGGGACAAATATTGAAAAACAAAATAGACCCATATGGGTCATGTTGGACGTGCAAAAGAGAATAGAAGGAAGATTCCTTCTTTGTCTTATTTGCCTTGTTTATTTGTTTAGTGTTTAGCATGCATGAGACATAATCATTCACATGCAACACTTTACTCTAAACAAGAAAAAGCTCTTCTCTCCTCCCCACTCAAAATGGCCGGCCCATGCATGTGTGTCTTACACACTTGTATTTGCTATTTTTCTACATAAAAGAAAGGCTAAGGAAAATGAGTAAGGATGCATCATTTCTCCAAAATCTCTCTAACTACTCTAAAACATAAGAAACTAGTTCTTATATCATCCAAAATACTACTAAGTGTTAGTAGTAATAATATTCACATATTATCAAGTAGCTATTAGTGATTTCTAGTCTAAATCACTAGTAGTATTTGGAGTTGTTCTTGGGTGCAACAAGAAGGAGGTTTCCTCTTTTGGAAACTTGGGTTGGAGGATCATCCTTGTTTATAGCTCAAGAAACAAATTTAGAAAGGAGTTCTAGTTTTGTGCCCATATTTCCCTTTGAGAAAGGTATAAATTTCTAATCTTGTTAACAATGTAAATTTGTACTACATAGATCTTGCTAAATCAAATTAGAGTAATTTGATTTACACTAATATTTGATTAGTGATTGGGAAGAGTTCCCTACAAGTGGTATCAAAGCCAAGGCTTGTAGTTACAAATTTATTTTGTTATTTTTGGAGTTTTATATATTTATTGAGAATAAATATGATAAAATCCGAAAATAGTGTTAAAAATGGTTTTAACACGAGATTTTTATTGCATGCAAATTTTCTGGTCTCATGAAGTTACTGGTCAGATTTCGTAATTTTTGAAATTTGTTTGCTAATTTAAATGATTTTTATACAAAACCGAGTCAAAAAGTGTGTTTTTGGCTAAAATAATTTCTATAAATAGTTATAGTTGTAATCTGGTCACGAAATTTTTACACAGTGATATCTCATATTTATACATTCTTTATGTAAATTTTCAGACTCAGATTTTGAGTTTTGAATATTTATTCATATTTTTGTTTAAAATCGGTATGATATGCATTTTATGTCCAAAAATATAGTAAACTTTGTTTTCTGGACATGAAATTTATACCAATATTTTTATACATTATTAGGATGCTCTCGTATAAATTTGGTATTTTTCCTCACTGTTTTGGACGTTTTCTTGATTTTATGAGATAAAATCGATGAAATCGTATGTTATTTTATATAAAATAATTCGTAAATATTTTCTGACCAAACTTTTCTTTTCTGATATTTTGGAAGTGTTCCAGAATATACAAAATTTTGTCAAAATAAAAATGGTTTTATTTTATTTTATTTTGATTTTATAAAGCTTTATTCATAAAAGGTTATGATTAAAGTACATATAATTAGCAAATGACCATGATTATGAACTAAAATCACCATAAGTTAGTATGAACTAATTTTGGGTGTTCTAAATCAGTTTAGAAGGTTTAGTTCAAGCTTAAAAGGTGTTTTAAGCATTATTGATTAATATAAGATTAATCGATTAAAAATGAGATCGGTTTGAAACATTTTAATGCGATTATTGTTTAGGGCGATTTTGGCATGTTTTTATTTATAAGCTTTTCATTATGCATGTTTGAATGAATGTTTATTTTTGAATGAATGTTTATTCTTACTAGTATGGCCATAGATTGTTATATTTTTACCGATATTACCCGTAATGAAAGGGAATATCGTGTGGGTATGTAATTTAAATGCGATCTCGTATCGCCGGTTTGTAACTTTAATAGTTAATTTCATTTATAAATGTATAATAGGGTTGCTATGTATTCATTTGTAAATTTATACTTGCAACTATTTGTAAACCGAAGACCGGCGATGGATCGAGATGGAGCCTTAGAAGTGTTCTAAAGCTTGCAAGGAGGAGCCTTGGATGAGATCCATATGAAGAGGGACCAAAGGAGTTGGTTTCCAATTTGTAACTCCTTGTAATTTAAATTACTTTTAGGTGGCCATACTAGGTTTATGTTTATGTTTGATGCTTGTTTGATTGCTTATTTTATCGTTCACCTGCCAAAATCGCCATGCATGCCACGATATCCCACTACGATTGTCGATTTATGTCACGATTCTTAAATTAGTTCACTTATAAAGAATATAAATGACTAAAATTGACAAGATCACCCACATTATTTATCAAAATGAATTGAGATTAAGCCTTTCCAAATGTAGCGACTATGAACCCCATGTTCGTGAGGACCTCCGCGACGTGGAACCTTGTTACCATGGGTAAGTAGTGGGAGGAAGTCCCATGCTAATTTGGTTTGGACTCAACCAAATAAGAGTTATTTGGGGCTAATGGATGCATTTTATTGAAAATCATCAACCAAACATTCTAGTGTAGAATTAGTCAAGTGTTGACTTATCGTTTTTATATAAAAGGAAACATGAGATGTCTAATTTTATATGAAAAACGAGTCTTGGAATCATTTATATAATTTCGTGGGAGATCGTTATATAAATGGACATTTGTTTTAAAAAGTGTTTTAGCAAATGTCATCATATACAATGAATGTTAATTTCCTCATTTTTTTGTAGAATTATTTATTTGAAATCGCAATGACAACTTCAACTCCCGCACCCATTTTGGGTAAATATTCATGGTTGAGAACCGTGATGGATAAATGTATCCTAAAAGATGACGGTAGCAACCTTGTCGAATGAGATTCGACTATAAGGGACGCCGCTCAATCCGACAATGTGCTTAAGAACCTTACCGAACCACCTCCCGCCGAACCCGAATTTAGGGCCACCGCGGCGGCACGAGCCGCCTACGATGAGCGCCTAAAGGTGGACAATGACTTGAAAAACGTGTTGATTTGGTCAATGTCACCTACTCTCAAATTTCGCTTCGTTACTCACAAAGTGCATATGAGATATTCACTAGAGTGACGATGATGTGCTTCAACCAAGAGAACATCAAAAGAAATAAGAATGAAAGAAAAGATGTTCTTTCAATGAGATTGAAAAACATAAACATTGGGGTCAAGAAAGGGAAGGGAGCTAATGAAGCTCGGTTCAAGGAAGATAAGGGTAAGGGGAACGCTATTGAGAATAGCAAGCCCAAACCCGGACATTGGAAGCGCAATTGTCCCAAATTCTTGAAGGAAAAGAATGATGGATGTGCGACATCCAAAGATATTGTTCCTTCTAGTCTTTATATGATTGACATAAATCATGCTTGCATTTCCACATGGGTATGGGATACCGGATGTGGGTCTCATCTTTGCAATCACTTGCAGGGGATGAGAAACACGCGAGCACTAGCTAAAGGTGATGTAGATCTCCGCATGGGCAATGGAGCTAGAGTAGCGGCCATTTCCGTGGGAACTTTTGTACTCACTCTAGCTAGTGGTTTAGAGTTGTACTTGAACAACTGTTATTTTGTACCAACTCTAACCAAAACATTATCTCCGTCTCCATGTTAGAAGCGGAAGGCTTTTGTTTTATGATTAAGCACAATCTGTGTACTTTTTCATTTAATGGTTTATTGTGAAGCCATTTCAATTGGAGATATGTATGTTTTGAATGATGTCAATGATGTTTATCATATAGAGAACAAGAAGCTCAAAACGAATGAATCAAACAAATCCTACCTTTGGCATTGTCGTTTAGATCATATAAACGATAGACGCATAAAGAGACTTGTTGAGAACAATGTTCTCAAATCATTTGATTGTGAATCATATGGTACGTGCGAGGCTTGCCTTTTAGGGAAGATGACTCGTGCACCCTTTAATGGTAAAGGGACACGAGCAAGTGAGGTTTTAGGACTCATACATACCGATGTGTGTGGTCCATTAAACATCACTGCTAGAGGAGGATATCATTACTTCATTACTTTCACCGATGACTTAATAGATATGGTTATGTCTACTTAACAAGGTATAAAAGTGATGCTTTTGAGAAATTTAAAGAATTTCAAAATGAGGTTGAGAACCAATTTGATAAGAAGATACAAGCACTACGATCGGATCGTGGTGGCGAATATCTAAGTAATGAGTTTTGATTCACATCTTAAGAATTGTGGTACAGTATCACAGTGGACTCCTCCGGGCACACCAAAGTCAAATGGTGTTGCAGAAAGGAGAAACCGAACTTTATGAGATATGGTTCGGTCTATGATGAGTCAAAGTGAGCTTCCTGGATCGTTTTGGGGCTTTGCGCTATTGTCTGCCGTATTCTCACTAAATCGAAGTCCGACTAAAGCAGCCAACAAGACTCCATATGAGATATGGACGGGAAAGGTTCCCTATTTGTCATTCATGAGAATTTGGGGATGTGAGGCATTCGTTAAGAATAAAACTAACGATAAACTCGGTCCAAAGTCTGACAAATGTCTATTTGTAGGTTATCCTAAGGAAACTTGTGGTTATTACTTCTACAACCCTCACGAGAACGAAGAGTTTGTGACTCGTGATGCTGTCTTTTAGAAAATGAATATCTTTCTAAAAGACAGAGTGGGAGAAAATTTGAACTTGATGAAGTTCAAGAGCCACAAACCGAAGCAGAAACTGAGGAAACCGTTCCCTCGTCTTCTGACACGGTTGTAGTCCCTAGGAGGTCAGGAAGAATTACTCATCAACCTGACCGTTACCTCGGTAACATCGAGGAGGAGGGTGATTTGTTGTTATTCGAAAACAACGAACCCTCAACCTACAAGGCGGCTATTAGTTGTCCCAACTCCGACCAATGGCTTGAGGCCATGCAATCCGATATGGATTCTATGCACGAGAACCAAGTTAGGGACTTGGTAGATTTACCTGAAGGAGTGAGACCTCTTCAGTGTAAATGGATATTCAAAATCAAACTCGGCATAGATAAACATATAGATGTTTACAAAGCTAGATTGGTGGCAAAGGGCTTTACACAAGTCCGGGGTATTCATAATGATGAAACCTTTGCACCGGTTGCAATGCTTCGATCCATAAGGATAATCTTAGCGGTTGCCGCATTTCATGACTATGAAATATGGCAAATGGATGTAAAAACCGCCTTCTTGAATGAGATTCTAGAAGAGGAAGTGTAGATGACACAACCTGAAGGTTTTGTAGATACATCCAACGCTAAGAAAGTATGCAAGCTTAAGAGATCCATTTATGGTCTTAAGTAAGCATCAAGGAGTTGGAATCATAGATTCGATCATGTCATTAAACAAAATGGTTTCGCTCGAAGTGCCGAGGAACCTTGTTTATACATGAAGTTTAGTGGGAGCAAGGTAACATTCCTTGTTTTGTATGTGGATGACATACTACTGATTGGAAATGATGTTCCAAGTCTAAATTCGGTAAAGGTGGAATTGGGAAACCATTTCCAAATGAAGGACTTGGGAGAGGCACAACGCATCTTGGGTATCCGGATCTATAGAGATAGATCCGAGAGGATACTAGCATTGAGTCAAGAAGCTTATATCGATAAGATTCTTGATAGGTTCAATATGAAAGACTCCAAGAGAGGCTTTCTTCCGATGAGTGTAGGAATAACATTGAACAAATCTCAATGTCCTACGACTGCTGCGGAAATTGAACACATGAAATTGATCCCTCTTGCTTCCGCTGTTGGATCAATCATGTATGCTATGACGTGCACTCGTCCCGATGTCGCTTTCGCTTTGAGCATGACGAGCCGGTATCAAGCTAATCCTGGTAAGAGTCACTGGATAGCTGTAAAGAACATCCTTAAGTACTTGAGAAGAACTAAGGATTCGTTTCTAATGTTTGGAGGAGAACTTGAGCTACGTGTAAAGGGTTACACGGATGCAAGTTTCCAAACCGATGGGAATGATTTGAAATCCCAATATGGCTATGTCTTTATGGGGGTGCAATTTGCTGAAAAAGGTTTCAAGCAAAGTGTCACTGCGGATTCTACAACAGAAGCTGAATTTTTGGCAGCTTCGGAAGCTGCTAAGAAAGCTGTATGGATTCGGCAGTTCTTGTATGGACTAAGAGTAGTCCCTAGTGCCGCAGATCCAATCACTATTTATTATGATAATAGTGGGGCTATCTTTCATACAAAGGAGCCCAAGTCTAGTAATAAGTCTAGACACGTTTTGAGGAAATACCATGCTATAAGAGATAACGTGGAAAGAAAGGAAATAGATATTTGTAAGGTTGGGACAGACGATGAGATCGCTGATCCTTTAACCAAGCCTCTTTCGAGGACTAAGCATGACGCTCACACCGTCTCTATGAGGTTGAGCGTATGCCTGATTTCCTTTAGTTTTTGAGATATGTAATGGATAAAGTATCCTATTACATATATGAAAATAACATTCATTGTTTAGAGTATATTTACTCTTTTAAGTCATTTTGAATGCATACTTTGTTTATCCGAATAGTTGTGTGACAACATTGAACATATTCAAGTGAACGGTATAAACTAAGTATTTGGTCCCTAGTCTCTCATATGAGGTGACGTCTCGGAGAGACTAGATTGCAAGTCGTTCGATGGTGGGTTCAACACCATGGGGTCATAGTGATGGCTGCTCGTTTGCATAGACAGACTGTGAAACACTCTGTCGGACAGTGACGCTTATAGAATTCCTTTTCAATGAGATTGAAACCTGGTCGTGGTGGGAATTCTATAATATTCCTTTGAGTCAATTCTTTGACTGAACCGATTGTCGAAGTCGGTGCGCTCCGAGTGACTTTCATTTTGTCCTAAGCCATGCCGTGAAAGGGGTTATAAGGGCATCTTTGGGGTCATGGTGATCTGCATTATACAAAGACAATCGAGTGGAAGGAAATGTCCACCCTCGTCAGGTAAAACATCTTTGGGCCACTCGAGGAGTAGTCATTGAAAATGCGTGGCCACGCTCGGTAAGAATCTACGGTAGATTCCCCACGCATGACTACTCTCCATATCGAGGAAACCACTCACGATATATATCTCGGGATGCAAGCACGACTGTAAGACACCTTGCATCGAGGGGGAGATGTGAAACGGACATGAGAATTGGAAATGCACAACTTGTCTCGGACAAGAGGGAGATTGTTGGAGTAAGTGTCCTCCACAATAGTGCGGTTACTTAATAAATCTCAATAAAGGAATACATGGGGATAATCTGTATTATTGTCAATTGATTAACGTAAATCAATAACGGTTGGCTGACTAGAGTTTGTCGTTATTGTCGTGAGAACGGCGGTAATCAATTGATCCCTTTAAGTCACACCTATAGGAACGTACTCCAAATAATAAAGCTAATTAATTGTATGAGATACGATTAAATTAGTAACTTGATAAATCGACTAACGGTTAGTCAGTGAATTTATTTAGAGAGAAATCGAGTTGTGAACTCGGATGATTGAATTTTATATCGATAAAATTATTAGAGGAGATGAGAATTAGTGATTAACTGTTAATTCACTAATCATGTATATTTTACTAATGAGATTAGTAAAAGTACAATTTTAATATATGTGTAAGTGTACATGTATATTAAGGAAGAGTTTAATTAATTTATACTTAATTATATTAGATAATTAAGTGATAAATTATAAGTATTTGTGGGACAAATATTGAAAAACAAAATAGACCCATATGGGTCATGTTGGACGTGCAAAAGAGAATAGAAGGAAGATTCCTTCTTTGTCTTATTTGCCTTGTTTATTTGTTTAGTATTTAGCATGCATGAGACATAATCATTCACATGCAACACTTTACTCTAAACAAGAAAAAGCTCTTCTCTCCTCCCCACTCAAAATGGCCGGCCCATGCATGTGTGTCTTACACACTTGTATTTGCTATTTTTCTACATAAAAGAAAGGCTAAGGAAAATGAGTAAGGATGCATCATTTCTCCAAAATCTCTCTAACTACTCTAAAACATAAGAAACTAGTTCTTATATCATCCAAAATACTACTAAGTGTTAGTAGTAATAATATTCACATATTATCAAGTAGCTATTAGTGATTTCTAGTCTAAATCACTAGTAGTATTTGGAGTTGTTCTTGGGTGCAACAAGAAGGAGGTTTCCTCTTTTGGAAACTTGGGTTGGAGGATCATCCTTGTTTATAGCTCAAGAAACAAATCTAGAAAGGAGTTCTAGTTTTGTGCCCATATTTCCCTATGAGAAAGGTATAAATTTCTAATCTTGTTAACAATGTAAATTTGTACTACATAGATCTTGCTAAATCAAATTAGAGTAATTTGATTTACACTAATATTTGATTAGTGATTGGGAAGAGTTCCCTACACACCTGACCTACACAAGGGACAAACCTAGCCTCGGGGGCTTCCGAAGATAACTCCTCCGATGCTTAAGTAAGCTTATGTAGTGAATGAATATTGTAAAGTAGTGAGAGAAAGTCTAAGCAATACCTTTTTTTATATGTTGTTGTGAATGAATCCCTAGCCATGGTTTATTCTCTCATTTTATAGAGATTCTTGTTATCAAGTGGAGACAAACTCGGACACGCCTGTACCCTCAGCCCAGGTAGCCAGGTCACACAAGCGTGGTCGGCCGTGGGCCCAAGGCCGTGGGTGAGATGTATTTCTAACTGCTGACGAGCCATGGTAGTGGCTGGTCGGCCGGCTGGGCATGCCTCATCAACTTGCCCCCGGACGGCTTCCACGAACGGTGGGAGCTGTGCGTTGTCTTGACGCATGGTGAGCCGGCATCTTAGGGTAGTCTTTAGGCTGCGTGCTACTTAGCTTCCCTGATGTGCCTTCTAGGAAAATTCTAAAGTTCTTTCGAAATATTTTGAATCTTCTAACTTTGGCGCCAACCTGCATGGGCTTTGCCTCCTGTTCATTAGGTTGGGCTTTTCATTTTCCCCTTTTTTCATGTTTGACACGTGTGTGGTTGGTGTTGAACGCTCACTGTTCACCTTGCTTCTAGAAATACCTCCTTGAGTTCTTCATTTGCGCCCCCTTATTTCGCTACTACTACTCAAAACTTCTAAAATCTCTCGCCTTCTTTTCTTATTTAAGTCGTCCATTCTCTTTGCCTTGTTCACAACCACCGTCCTCATGTTCTAGGTAAGTCATCCGTCCATACTTCTATTTTTGTCATGACTTCTGTTGTTGAGCCGGACTCTCCCCCACCCCCTAGGATAGAAGATTATTTAGACATCACAGATTCCGAGGTAGATGACCCCGAATTAGTTGATGTCATCCCTCTCTGTACTGTATACCCTGTAGATGACATCCCTGAGGAATCTACCTCGCAGGCCGTGCCACCTAGGGTAAATAAGTTAGATAGAGGATTGTATAGAGCCCCTATGCAGCATAGACCAGAGGGCCCTTATAGAGATCTGATGTTATCAAAATCTGGTCATAAGCTGGCCGCTGAGCATTACAACCTGGGTGAGGGGTGGAAGTTCTTGATTCATGAAGCCGATGGTACAGTCACCAAACCCCCAGCTGGCTACACTGCTGTTTTCACAAAGCATTTGGAGTTTGGGTTACGTTTCCCCCTCCACCCCTTTATTGAGCTGCTACTGAAGAGGGCAAATGTGGCCCTATGTCAGCTTAACCCTTTTGCCGTCCGTACGATGGTCGCGTTTATGTGGACTTGCCTGTTTGTGGACCTCCCTCTGTCCGTTGATGCGTTCCGCAGTGGAACCCGGGGTGCGGGGACCAAACTCGACGTCTTGCATAAGGGCGCTTAAAGTTAAAAAGATTAAGTTAGAAAAACCTTTAAAACTGTTTTGGAGTCGCCACCTAATTCACGCGGTAACTAGGAACCTGCTAACATGTTCTAAGCTGCAGAACACGTCCTAGATTTTGGAGCTCGCCGACACCCGTAGATCTAGGTTTGTGAAACCAGATGGATTCGGGGTGAGGGTACTTTTCCTAAGATTAATTAAATTAATATCTTATGAAAACCTAGAAAAGCCTATTAAAAATAGCCTCTACTATCCTTAGAACAATCCATGTTTAAAGATATTTGAGCTTATGTAATCGCTACGTACAAGTGCAAAAAAGTTTGTAAAAGAGTGCAAATGCATATGCAAAAAGATTGTGTAAAACCTTCAATTTAGCATGCTTAACTTATTAACGAAAACGGTTCAGTTAATGTCGAGTTCATTGTTGAGTTGTTTTATTGCATAAATAAGAAGGTGCAAGATGCATACAATTAAAATAAAGTTCAATTGTCCATTGGTTTAATTTAAGCGGTCGGTTGCTAATGCGACTTTGGCGGTGTCATCGGATATGGTGTGTAACAGAAGTAATAAGACCACTTGACTGCAAGCGGGCTCGGTTCCAAAGCCGGCCGGGGAGAGGGGGGGGGGGGGGGGGGGGGGGGGGGGGGGCTAGAGTTTGTAGTCCCCTTTGCTAGTCCATAGAAGACAAGAAAAAGTTTTGATCCAAATGGATCGGTACCTACCTTCACGCGACGCTTCAAATACGGCAGAGCTTCACTTCTTTCTCGAACTAGAAGGAGGAATTCAACACGAGATTGTGTGTTGAACCCAAGAGTTTGGGTGCTTGAGGCTTTTGTGAGTGTATGTGTGTGTACACCATGCTAGACGGTGTTTTTGTGTTGTGTGAAACCCATGTGTGGGTGCTTTGTCGTAGGTGCAAGACCTAGAGAGAAGCTTGTGAGAAGTTGTGTTTTTCTTGTATGGAAAATTTATGAGAAATGGTCGTGCAAAGGGGTGTATATATAGTAGAATAGCCGAGAGAAATTAGGAAAATCCAGGAAAAACCTGCCAGACAAACCGCAAGAGGCCTTGCGGTTTGTCCCCCAAACCGCAAGAGGGGATGCGGTTTGTAAGGGAAACCGCAATGTATTTGGCGGTTTTGGGGCACCGCAACAAGTTGTTGCGGTTTGGGAGTTGGCCAAAATTTCGTATTTTCGTATTTCCTTAATCCGGTTTGACGTATTTTGGAAATATCTTTTGCTTGGACTCCAAGTAGACCAAGTATAATCAATATAGGAGCTTTGTGGGTGATTTCTTGGGCCTTGGGAAGCGGACCAAGAATGCGTTTGGGCTCGGTTTTGGGCCGGAGACCCGAAAATGAAAAATGGGTGCATTTCCTTGTGTTTTTTGAAATGATTAAACCCGCGAGGTCGTATTTCGCAAATGAGGATGCTAAATAGCGGCTTTAGCTACCGGGTCTAAATTTAGGAATGCTGAATTGGGCCTTGTTAATGTAAAAGGGCCAATTGTAATGCGATGCGATACTCATGCCAGATGAAGCGAGACGCGAACCAAGCTAGACTCTAAATGGACAAATGAACATTTATTTAAGCGTGATGTTTAGCGACTCAACTCATTTTAACATTTCAGACGACGTTAATATGAATTCGACATAATTAGAACCGTTAACTTCAACGTTAAAGCAGGCATGTAAAACGTCCGTTAAATCACAGGGTTTGTTTTGGGAGGGTACAGATATGGGTATCCACAGAGCCCCCAGTTTGACTGAGCTCGGACTAGAGCGCTAGTCAAACTATACGACAATATACGGACCATCACAGTCTCGATATCATCAGCGGAACGAATCATGTGCCAATGGGTGAGGCGAGGACTCCGATCCGGGCTATCCGGGGCGAGATGTGCATGTTTAAGGACATGGCGGTCCGTGTATACTGTAAGGGCCTACCGGCCTGCTGAGTGCCTTTGCTATGCTTGCTTCTGTTTGTGTAGTGCCGTTGCGTAATGCCGTGCTTGTGCAGTTGTCGTGCTTGTGCTTTGCTGTTGTATTTGCTTATGTTGTGCTTGTGTTGAGTCTCGTCATGGAGCGCAAGTGCTTAGTGTAGTATCCGCTGGAAGAGTGCTAGTCCGCCGGAGAAGAATGTATGTGTATGGTCTCGCGAGAAATGCAGGTGTAGTTGTAGTTGCGTGTTCTTAATGCAGATGTTCTTGCAGAATGCTTGTGTAGAAAGATGCTTGTTTGTGTCTGAACTCGCTGGGGAGTGCATGTGTAGTTGCTATTGCACGTGGTTGCCTTCCGCTGAGGAATATGACGTTTAAGTAAATGAGACTCGCTGGGGAGTGCATGTGTTTAGATGTGATGTGTGAGGATCCGCTGGGGAAGAATGTTTAGTTCTTAAATCCGCTTGGGATGCAAGTGTAAGTGTTTGAGCTCCGTGGGGAATAAATAGTACTCCGCGGGGATGTGTTAAGATGCATAAAGAACTCGTGAAGACTGCCTGTGCTTCTGCTTCTGTACCGTGTATTAAGTGCTCAATACACGTGTACGGCGGACTGTAGGTGACGCCTTAACCAAAGGCACGGTTGCATGTGCTAGTGCTTATGGCGGACTGTAGGTGACGCCTTAACCATAAAAGCTTTCGTATACGAAGAAAAATACTTAGGCTTGGAAATGGATCGACGAGCCCAAGATGGACAGAAAACGTGGAACAAAACATGCCTCGGAAATTGCTTTGTTGACTAATGATTCTTTCGGGGAATCTCTTATCAATTGGCGACTGCAAGAGTGAACTCATTCGCACATGTCGCGGTTTCAAACCCGGAAAATTCGAATCTCGCGATTTTTCTCTTCTAATATCTTCATATTTGCTTGCTTTGACCATGGAATGTGGTATCATTGCGATTCCTTTATTGATTTTGCTTGGATTCACGTAATATATGTCTCTTGGACTTGAGATGTTTGGTGCTTAAACTCATGTTCGAGTGCGTGATGTTTGGACCCACGTTCGGGTGCTTAATGCTCAATCCCATGTTTGGGTGCTTAGTGCTTTACGCTTTGGTGCTTGAACCCACGTTCGGGTTCTTAGTGCTTTAATGTTTGTTTGCATGCTAAAAGCTTGAACACATGTTTGAGTGTTTTTACGCTTTGGTGTATGATCCAATGTTAGGGTGTTTCATGCTTGATGCACATGTAAAAGTATTATGCTTTTAGTGTGCATGCTATTGTTTGAGGCGATTCTGTAGGTGTCGCTAAACCGTAGATGCTTGTGTTGATGCTGATGTTATGCTCTCGTAAGGAAACTGCTATGGGTGTGCCATGTTAATAATCAGCTAGGTGTTTGTGCAAAGGTGCATTTGCGAGAAATGCGAAAAATTACCCAATTTTCGTGATTGAGGATGGGTGTATGTGAGAGCCCTCAGTTTGACTGAGTTATAATGCATAACGATAGTCAAACTATGTGAAGAAGGCTACTAGTGTGTTAGGAGAAGGTTTTTTTGGATTATCTCCTCGAGTTTGACTAAGTTTTGTATGAAAACTGAGTCAAAGTGTAGTGAAGGATGTGCTTAGTTTGAAGTTTCCCCTTGTAGTTTGTCTAAGTTTAGTATGAAACTAAGTCAAAGTGAAGTGGAATGTACTTGCTTTTGGTTGTACCCCTCGAGTTCGACTTAATTTGATTGAAATTAAGGCAATATGGAGTGAAATGCACTTGCTTTAAAATTTTCCCCCGTAGTTTGTCTTAATTTGTGTGAAATTAAGGCAAAATGGAGCGAAATGCACTTGCATTGAAATTTCCCACGTAGTTTGTCTTAATTTGTGTGAAATTAAGGCAAAATGGAGTGAAATGCACTTGTGATCTTGCGTTAGCGAACTATGTACTTGTTAAGTTAGGTGGCTTGAGCTTTGAAAACACAATGATTCCCGAGTGGGATGTTTTTGAAGAAAACGTTTAAAAATGTATTAGAAAATCATTATTGTAGAAAATGAGATGAGCCAAAATGTGTGCGAAATGTTGTTGAAAATGTGTGTCGTAAGAGTGTCATTAGGCTTTATGCGAGATGAAAAAGTGCTTTAACGTCGTAAACTCAAGCTAGAGTTGCATAGACCGTGAAGGGTCGCTTGGGTGCTGAAGGTACCGGGAAATTTTGGGAAAACCTATCGACGCCCTGCGCGCCCGACCTCGCCCCGTGCGGGGGCGTGGGGTGCGGAATGCGCCTCGCAGGAAAAAGCGCGAAGTTTGTAAAAATGGGGGAGATCATTGCATGAATTTGTGACCAAAAAGAAAAAGTAGAAAATCCTTTTTGAAAATGAATTTTCGGAGTCGCCACCAAATATTAAAGGAATTTGGAACCTATTCAACGCATCTTAAAATATAAGACACGAGTGTCTCAGATTTCAAGGTGCGTCGATATCTATCTATCTGAGGTTTGAAACCAGAGAAGGGGTTCGGAGTGAGGTTACTTTTCGAAAGTTTTGACAAAAATGTATTTTGAAAACAGTAATCAAAAAGCCTACGTAAAAGTAGTTTCTACTAATTTGAAAACATTTGCTTAATTTCGATATTTGGGCTAAAATGACGCTACGTACAAGAGCGAATATGTATGACTCGGTAAAAATGCATAAATAATATAAAACGTCAAAGCTAAGACATTCTGCTATGGGAAATGTACGTTAAATAATAATTCATTGACTGAATTATTACAATAAACGTTATTTTCCGACCTCGTATTTGAGTCTTAAGAATTTGTGAAAAACCCTCGGTTTAGCATGCTTAAAAGACCAATTGAAACGGTACAATTTAGTGTCGAATCCGTGATCTAGTCGTGATTTAATGCATGAATGAGGACTTGCATAATTATAAAAGTGATGTCGGTTTGCTTTAGTGATATTGAGTCGTTATTTATGCGATATTGGCGAGGTTTAGACGGATTCTGAATCCGAATTGCTACAACCGTATTACGAATACGGCTTCGCTAATGCCAATATCGGGTTGGGGTTAATGCAACCCCTTTGTCCGAGTCTCAAACGTCCAAAACGTAGGTAAAATGTTTACCTTTCGAAAATGCAAAGACGGTATTTTTGAGTGGATTTTGTGAGTGTTAATGTGTTTTTGAAAAACCTATTGTTTGAATGAATGTAGGGGCTTGGTATTTATAGGAAATGGCTCGTTTTTGTGCATGGACAAAACTTAATCGCCTGTGAGCCTGTGATTAAGTTTCAGTGCAGCCGCCAAATGAAATAAAAGAACCAGGGTTGTGAGAAGAAAACATAATCGCCTGTAAACAGGCGATTTAATTTTTAATCGCCTGTTTACAGGCGATTTAATTTTTGTTTTGGTGTGCTGCTAAGCCGCCTTTGGTCATGGTGATGTGTTTAGGGGTGATGATGGTGTTTTTTACGTGTGGGTTAAGTATAATTTGGGCTTAATTGGTTTTGGTCCAAATTTTGGTTTTCGTGTTTCGGTTTATGTCGTGTTTTTCGGTTTTGGCTCGAAATAAAACAATATTAAAGTGTATTATTTTATGGTCTCGTAGAGTCTAATTTTGTGAAAGTGTGACACGGGACGCACTTTGGCCCGTTTTGCGTGTTGCGTTAGTATGCGTTTTGGGTCGTTTTTTGTAAGTTTGGGCCGTTTTGTAGCTTGTTGGGCTGTTTTTGTGGCTTGGCTTAATAGGACGTTCCTGTATTGTGCTCGTGTTATGCTTATAATGACTAAGAGTGACATTCATTTTTGTGATTAGGCAAATTCAAATTAATACGCTAAAAATGACTAAACACGTTTTAGACACTTTTGTACCGTTTCGACTTATTTAAAAGCATGCATGAAAGTCCTTTTCGTCATCGGGTTTGTTTTTGGGGGGGTATGGATACGGGTATCTACAGAGCCCCCAGTTTGGCCGAGCTTGGACAAAGCGTTAGTCAAACTTAAAGATAGTATCCGGACCATCACAGTCTCGATACTACCTGGCGGCGCTAAGCATGTGTCTTATGGGAGAGACGAGGACTTAGCGCCGGGAAATGCGGGGAGGGACGACATGTTTTTAAGGACATGACGGTCCTACATGTTTAAGGGCATGTCAGCCTGCGTGCGGCTTGAGTGCTTCCGGCTGGTGCTTTGCTTGTGTTTCTTGCTTGTGCTCCTTGCTTTGCTCCTTGCTGGACGTATCGTAGAAGAGGTTACGCGTTTTTGGGTTTGGTTTATAAGAGTGGTTGGTGTTTTTGTGAAGGGTTAGGTTTTTGTGAACGTCTCATAAGGAGGTTACGCGCTTTTGGTTTGGTTTTTGTGAACGTCTCATAAGGAGGTTACGCGCTTTTGGTTTTTGTGAACGTCTCATAAGGAGGTTACGCGCTTTTGGTTTGGTTTTTGTGAACGTCTCATAAGGAGGTTACGTGTTTTTGTGTTTCTCATAAAAAGGGTTGGGTTTTTATGAACGTCTGGTAAGGAGGCTACGTGTTTTTGGTTTGGTTTTTGTGAACGTCTCATAAGGAGGTTACGCGCTTTTGGTTTTGTTTTTGTGAACGTCTCATAAGGAGGTTACGTGTTTTTGTGTTTCTCATAAAAATGGTTAGGTTTTTATGAACATCTCGTAAGGAGGTTACGTGTTTTTGTGTTTCTCATAAAAAGGGTTACGTTTTTATGAACGTCTCGTAAGGAGGCTACGTGTTTTTGTGTTTCTCATAAAAAGGGTTGGGTTTTTATGAACGTCTCGCAAGGAGGCTACATGTTCTTGTGTTTATCATAAAAAGGGTTGGGTTTTTATGAACGTCTCGTAAGGAGGCTACATGTTCTTGTGTTTCTCATAAAAAGGGTTTAGGGTTAGGTTTTTTTATGAACGTCTCGTAAGGAGGCTACGTGTTTTTGTGTTTCTCATAAAAAGGGTTGGGTTTTTATGAAGGTCTCGCAAGGAGGCTACGTGTTCTTGTGTTTCCCATAAAAAGGGTTGTTTTTTTTTTATGAGCGTCTCGTAAGGAGGCTACGTGTTTTTGTGTTTCTCATAAAAAGGGTTAGATTTTTTTATGAACGTCTCGTAAGGAGGCTACGTGTTTTTGTGTTTCTCACAAAAAGGGTTAGTTTTTTTTTATGAACGTCTCGTAAGGAGGCTACGTGTTTTTGTGTTTCTCATAAAAAGGGTTAGGTTTTCATGAACGTCTCGTAAGGAGGCTACGTGTTTTTGTGTTTCTCATAAAAAGGGTTAGGTTTTTTTTTTCTTATGAATGTCTCGTAAGTAGGCTACGTGTTTTTGTGTTTCTCATAAAAAGGGTTATGTTTTCATGAACGTCTCGTAAGGAGGCTACGTGCTTTTGTGTTTCTCATAAAAAGGGTTAGGTTTTTATGAACGTCTCGTAAGGAGGCTACGTGTTTTTGTTTGGGTTGAAATTGTGTTTGAAAGGAGTTGAAAGTGTATTGGGCCGAGGAAAACCAGCCCAAAACAAAACTGAAACCCATAATATAAAAATATAATCGCCTGTAAACAGGCGAATTAAAAGTTAATCGCCTGTTTAAAGGCGATTAGGTTTTTGTTTGGTGTTTATTTGTTTAAACCACGGGAAAGAGAGAAGGGGAGGGTCATTTCGTTTCAAAACGGTAAACTAAATCGAAAACACCCAAAACTCAATCCGGCGATTTTCTAGACCAAATTTCGATTTTCCGACTCCTACAATTCGTCATGGACCAAGGTACGTACTCAACTCACTTGGTTTTTCGTGTTTTGAAGCTAGTTTGAGTCGGTTTTAACTTGAAAAGCCGTGTTCTAGGGTTTTGATCGATTTTTCTCGATTTGATTCGAATTTAGCCCTCGTCTTTGCTTGCAAACGTTAGCCATGGTTAGTATAGTGCTTGCCTTGCTTGTATTGCTGCTGCTGCGTGAAAACCCGACTTGTGGCCTCGATTTTCGTGCGTTTTGACTAGGAGGGCATTTTGGTCATTTTTGAAAACGTCTCGAAAATGGCTCAAAACTTCAGTGTAGGTTACCCATTAGTAGTATAATGCGTTGGTGAGTTCGTTTTGTTGAAATGCGCGCAAAAAGCGGTTCGTTTGGGTGAAAACCGTGTAAAAATGGGGTTTTGTCGGGGTTTTGCTCTATTTTCGTCATTTAAAACGATCCCGATTGGCATGGTTGTTTTGGAAGTGTTGTAGTATGCTAGTGCGGAGGTTTGGGCGACTTGTGTGTGAAAAACGGCTCGAAAAACCTTTATTTTCGTGTGATTTTGTATAGGGGCTGAAATTTTGGTCGAAATTTTCGGTTCCGAAACTTGCTCGAATTCTCTGTATTGCATTGTTATGGCTAGCATGGTACATATTTGGCCTTGTTTTGTAGGGAATGTGTTGTTTGGAGGTGTTTTGGGGCGTTTTTTGTAGTTTAGGTTAGGTTCGTAAAAACCGTTTTTCCTCGCTTTTCGTGTCTCAAGGGTTCAGTATGTCGTAATGTATGTCGTATGTGTTGGCTAGGGGGTTGTTTTGTGGGAAGTGGGGGCTTTTTGGTTGAGTTATGGTCAAGAAAAGGCCGTTTTTGTAGTTTGTAGGCGTTTTGTAAAAGCTGTTCAGTCGAGGTGTTCGGGACATCGTTTTCGCATGAAATTTTTTGCACGTGCTTATTGTGATTTATGGGTTGGGTCTGTCTCAGAAAATATGAATTTCTGGCTTTCTGTAGCGTTTTTCTCCTTTCTGCTATTTTTAGGTTAAAAAGGTATGCTTTTTGCTGTTTTGGCTAATTCTCTGCTGCTTTTGCGCGTGCTTGCTCTTGACTTGGCTTTGTATGACGTGCATATCGTACACGTGTCATGAAATATGCTTTCCTATGCTTCTGCTCCGTTTTGGCCTTATCTGCAGATAATGTAGGCTTTAATGCTTGCTTTCTGTCGTTTTTGCGCGCTTCTGCTTTTCTAAATGATTTGCTGTTGCCGTTGTCTGAGTATGCCTTTGAATTTTGTGCAGGTGATCCTGCGCCTTCGGCACCTACTTCTAGTTCTATAGACCGGGTCTTGGCGGTCTTGACTTCTGCAGATTCAGGGGACGATCGTACTCTACTGCCGGGGATCTGAGCTCCTACGGAGGTTCGACGGTCAAATCACGGTCGGACTGAGAGCGTTTCCCCCTCAGACGCCAGGGGGTCCTCCGACGCCAGGGAGTGAGTGGCGAGAGTCTCTTTGGGCGATCCCCGCCCTCGCTGCTAGCGGTGCAGGGGCTGGTAGTGAGTCGTCAGGGCCTTCTGCGAGTGGCCTGGGGCACGGTGCTGTCCCTGGTGGTCCTGAGCCGTTAGCTAGTGGCGCGGGTCGTGACGTTGCTACGGAGTCACCTGCTTTTTCAGCAAGTGATGCACGAGAGGGGGTTGTCGTTGAGCAGCCAGGGTCTTCTGCTGGCGCTAGCGGTAGTGGGGCTGCTGCAGAGTCGTCGAGGTCTCCTGCTGGTGGTCGAGGTCAGGCCCAGGGTGTCGTCTCAGAGTCTTTGCGGGGGCGCGGTCGTGGCGCTGCCGTGGAGTCGTTTGCGGCTCCTGGGGGAGACGGTGGTAGAGTAGGAGTCGAGTCTTTGTTGGGCGTTAGCGGCGTGGTCGTGGCGGCTGCTTTGTGGAGGCGTCTGCGGCCACGGAGGTGGCCGTGGTACAGCTGCGGGGTCTCTGCGGGGGCACGGACGTGGCGCTGCTGCGGGGACGCATGTGGCTTGTGGAGGAGGCCGTGGTCGAGGTAGTGGTCAGGCTCGGAGGAATCCGAGGCCGAAGAAGCGCAAGGTGGATGAGGCTTCTGGTGAGGGCAGCAGTAGGCCACGACGTCGAGCTCGTGCTGCTGCGGGGGGTGGCGGTCGGGACGAGGCTGAGGTCGCCGGCGTTTTTGAGGACGTTGGAGCAGGGGAAGACCCTATGGAGGATAGACCTAGGCGTGGTCGTCCTCGGGGTCCGGGGAGTCGTTACGAGGATCCCATCGAGTCAGAGGAGTCTTCGAGTGACGAGGAGGTGCTCGACGAGATCGGCTACCGAGGTCGCCGCTAGTGGTCGCGGCCGCCGACGCTGCCGCCGCCGCTACGCCGCCGCCGTTTTGAGGCCGAGGGTCAGGTTCAGGGCCACGCTCAGGACCAGGCTAAGGATGAGGCTGAGGCCGAGGCAGTAGGTCGAGGGTCGTGCCTCGACCTGAGGTCCGCTACCGACGAGGTCGAGGAGGTTTTCATGGGGATGGTTGACGAGCTGGGCGTGAGGCCTAATTATCCCCAGGGTCCGCGCTTGTGGTCGCGGTGGCAAGGATCGACGGCGTGACTCTGGTTTGGAACCCTTTGGAGCACTTGTCGATCCGAGTGAAGGTCGGCTTCCCGTTGGGTGCGATGAGGACCTTTTCCGGGTTCCGGACGGTGCTGGATGCGTTTGACCAGAGACTTACCGAGGATGAGAGGCGCATAGTGCTTGGGACGGCTTTCGGTCCCCTGGTGCAAAAATGGAGAGAGGTGCGGGGTAAGCGGGTGAACACGCGCCTTGCTGTGCTCCGGGCGTTGCTGGATAGGTTTTGGGATACGACCAACACCTTCCACATGCCTGGGTACGAGGTTGGCGTGACCCATTCTTCGCTGGCGGTTGTCTCGGGGCTGCCTCATGGCGAGGGTGTCCTTGACTGGGGGCGTGAGCGCCCTCCTATCGATAGCCCACGCGTCGTGCGGTTGATCGGTAACGGGGTTAGGTGCGGGGTAGGTGAGGAGCACACATTTCAGCCCCGGAGAGTATGGATTGACGACTTCTTCAAGGGGAAAAAGAAGAAGGGGTCTACTCGAGCGAGCGCTGAGCAGAGGGCCCGCTGTGGTTGTGGTGGTTCCTGACGGCCACCCACTTTGGTGATAAGGGGGAGCGAGCCTCGACGGCCGATGGCGTCATTTGTCGGACATGACACGTCTGGCGAGTTCGATTAGGTCACCCTCGCTCTGGGTTCTTGATCCGATACTTGAGGACGCGGCGTCTGGCCGGACGACGAGGATTCGGATGTGTCGCTCGTGGGCCCTGGTCTTCTGATGGAGGTAGGGTTTGATTTCGTAGTGTCTTGTTGTCTCGTTTCTGCTTTTCTTTTGTAACGTGTATTTTGATTGCTTGCAGTCTTGGTGCTATGCTCACTTCCCCTCTCTGCTTCCGGACACGTTCAAGTTTGAGGCGAAGTATCCGGCTTTCCATGCGTACGCGGTGGCAGATCGGAGGGGTATTGGCCTGAACTATGACAGGGCTCGTGTGCTCTTTAACGGGATGACCATGGGTAAGGTAAGGGTGGTTGTGTTTTGTACTTTGGTTTTTTGTAGCTTGTGTTTGGGTTTGTGTTTGTTTTTGTAGTTTATGACTTGATTTTGTTTCGCAGTTCGTTCGTGACCCTTGGAGGAATTTTACCGGCGTCCCCCCATCGATTGCAGCCCGCTTTAGTCCCCTTGACGGATGGCGGCTGTATATTGCGACTCAGTACGGCTCGTATTGGCACTTGGGTGAGCGTCTGTCTGCGCAGACGGGTCGTGGCGGATTCATAGTACCTGCACCCCCGTCCTCGGTTTTGTTTGTGGAGACGCCTGACGCTAACGAGCGTCGTGACGTATATCACGAGGGTGAGTCTGATTCCCTGCTGCGGCCGGCTGAGGATTACGTGACGTGGGCACAGCATGCCCTTGCTGATGCTGTGATCGAGGTATGCTCTATTATCATTTTTGCTTTATGTGTTTTGGTTTCAAAAAACAAAAATTTACCCTGTTTTTGTTTTGTAGCGACGTGATCCTGACCTTGAGTTCCAGCCTCCTCCATTCGTCGAGGATCTGCTGGTTGAGCACAAGGGTTGCCAGCATTCGATCGTGTTGCCGGCGTGCATGTCCGTGGTGACTGATGCGGGCCTTGAGAGTTGGGACCCACGCGTGAAGAAGGTAGTTTCTGTTTTCGTTTATCGTGGAGTATTATGTAGTATAGCCCCCAGTTTGAATTAGATTTTTAGTGTAAAATCCTTATTCAAACTTTGTTGAAGCAGCTTTTGATTGTAGCCCCCAGTTTGAGTTAGATTTTATTGAAAAATCATTATTCAAACTTTGTTGAAGCACATTTTGATTGACAGCCCCCAGTTTGAGTTAGATTTTATTGTAAAATCATTATTCAAACTTTGTTGAAGCAGCTTTTGATTGTAGCCCCCAGGTTTGGAAGCTAAGTGTAATTTGTTCGTGTTTGTGCAGGTGACGGTCGACGTGCAGAAGAGGCTGTGGCGGGCGGCGAACCGGTGGCGGGCGCTCGTGAACGAGAAGGTTGTCGATGCCTGCAGGGGTCAGAAGGAGGCGACCGACGCTCGACGAGAGTTAGCCAGGGTCAGGGCTGATGAGGGTGCGAGATCGCGGGCCGAGCTAGAGGCTGCGCATGCCGAGGAGTTGGCGAGAGTCCGAGCAGAGGTAGGGGCTGAGCGCGAGCAGGAGATGGCTGGTTATCGCGCGGAGATCGAGTCGTTGCGTGCTGCGCTCGAGCGTCGTGACCAGTCGTCGTAGGCTTGGACTTGTATACGTATTTGGATTTTGACTTGTATTATGTGTGTTAGTATTTATATGTGGCGGCTTATGTATTTAAGACTTACTCGTATTTATTGGCCTTATTTATATTTGGACTTGCGTATATGGTTGATTTTTGGATTTGTGGGTGTTTATGGGTAAGTTTTGTGGTTTGGCTTTTGTTGTAGTTGTTGGCTTTGTGTGTGGCATCCTAGGTTTTGAATATTTTGTCTTGTTGCGAAAATGCATGCTTAGGTTGTAGCCGGGCCTGAAATCCTTGCGTATTTGCGAGCGTACCTGCAAAAAGTCGTTAGTCGTATATATATGCATGAGTCTCGATTGAGACCGACTCGTTTATGATTAAACTAAATGCAAATGCAGAGTTTTGAAAAATGCTGTTTAGAAAATATTTTAGACTCGTAAAAAGACGCTTTTGACATTGTAAAAATGTGAGCTAAAACGATGTTTTGAGACGAAAATTGTGAATGCGAAAAGTCGTGTTTTGTGTAGTGTTTAGTTTTTGTGCGATTATCGTGTTTTGTGAATACGAAAATTACGAAATACGGGAGTCAATTACGCAAATCGAGACGGCGTGACGGGACCGTAAAAATAGGCTCAAGGTCGGTAGAAATAATGTGGAGTAATAAAAGTTAAAAATATAGGGTATAGGTGTGTAAGAGTTGTAAGAAATCGAATAATTTTTTCAGGAAAGAAAAAGAAAATCGCCTGTAAACAGGCGAATAAAATTTTAATCGCAACAGGCGATTATGTTTTTGTTTTGTGGTTTTTGTTCGATTTCTTTTAATCGCTTGGTCACTAGTGTTTATGTTTTGTGTTGCATTTTGTTTTGCAAATCTCGGCTATAAAAGGAGGGCTAGGTTAACTCATTTCACTCATCCTTTCATCTTCCCATTCTCGATATTCCAAAAATATTCAAAATATTTACGGAACGTTTGTCGGAAAATGGAGAACTTTGAAGGAAACTTGCGTCGCTGGTGTGCGTCTTCGTCGGGTATAGAGAAGAAAAACTTGAAGGATTGTGGCGTTGGCGTGTTTCGTGGACTAAGGCAGGTTCGAATGGAGTACGAGTTCCTGGATGCTTGTCTTGAGTATTGGGACCCGAGCCTGCATGTGTTCCGCTTTCCTTGCGGAGAGGTTTGCCCTTTAGTTGAGGAGTTTGGGGCTATTGGTGGGTGGTTACGTACCAACTTGCCCGTGTGTGTTAGGCGGGAATTAGGGTATAAGAGGCATGTGCAGACATACCTCCAGATGACCGTTGACGAGACGGAGGAGTTGTTTGCTGGGAGTCGTATCAACCTTCATCGTCTGTGTCAGCACTTTATGGACCGCGACAATGAGAACATCTTCTTTGGCGCTAGAAAAAGGGCGTTGGCATTCTGTTTGGTCCATGTTTATATGTTCCCCGACTCTTTGTACGAGGGAGCGCTTGGTGACCCCCGTTTAATCACTGTCATTCAACAGATGGAGTATGGTTGTAACCCTTCCGCCGTGATCTTGGCTGAGACGATCCTGGGCCTGGATGATCGTGCCTGCAATAGGGAACGCCCGTACCGAGGATGTCCCCTGATCCTTCCGGTGTGGTTGATGAAGCGTCTGGGTGTGTTGGGCGATATTGATGGGTCATATTCCGCTGGGAGTGTGACTAATCGCTATATTAGGTGGCTGGACCCACACCATCGTCCTGACGATTACTTCCCCGAACTTGTGAGGTCATCGGCCATCCGTTGGTTGGTACCTTGGTGGGGGGTAGTTGACGTGACGGCGAGTGCAGCTGGCGATGGTTCATCCGGAGTCCTCCTTTGTGGGTTTGACATGGGTGTTTACATCCATCCCTTGCGAGTGAGGCGACAGGTAGGGTGGGCACAGTTCATCCCTGGTTAGGACACTATGGTGCAAGGCATGCTTATGTTGACTAGCGATATAACCGATGCTTGGGCGAGTGGTTGGATTATGCGCACCAGGTGGCCTGTGGCTTATATTCCTAGGACGACTCGGGTATCACAGGCTTATACCAGGTGGACCGTTGCCCAGAGCCCCCACAAGAGGTCATCCCTTCGTACCCTGGAGCTCAAACGGGCCTCCTCAGACTTTTGAAAGCGTGTTCGGCTGTCAGCGCGTACCAGGGCCAGGTGCTCCAGGTCGCCATGGCAATGTTGGGGATTGCCGTAGGGGTTGAGGGTTGGTGCTCCTCCATTCAGCTGAAGAGTTTCGAGTCTGCTTTATAATGAAGGGAACCTGGTGTTTGTTTTATTGTTTTGTTGTTAGTATTATGTTCATACTATGTTGTATTATGTTGTATTATGTATTATATTGTCTATCCTAAACCCGATGTACATGCCGGGATCTGTATAAGTATTGTAATATATATATTGTAGTGTTTGTTAGTATATTTCTAATGTTGTAGTTATGCTCCTACTTTGAAAAATCCAAAATGTAACCGTTCTTTTTAAGATTAATAAAAATCAGGTTTTTATTTACGACTTTGCCTTATTTTACTTATTATTTTGTGTAAAATTCCTTGGCTCTAATCCTTTTTTCAAAGTTTAGAGTGTAAGCATGGTTTTTGTTTTCAAGAATTTTTATCGACTATTACCTCGACTTTTTTAAGCTTTGGGTTTGTCATGTTTTGTTGAATGTTGTTCCTCTTACCCTCTGGGTGGTGGAACGTTTTTGTGACGACTATATCCTTAGCTTTTTTTAGCTTTAGACGTGTCGTTTTGTATTGAATGCTGCCTTATTTTAACCTTTTAGGTTATGAGGCGAGTTTTGTGGTGACTATGTCCTTAACCTTTTTAAGCTTTGGACGCGTCATTTTTGTGTTGAATATCGGTTGTGCTTTTTGCAAAGCTGCCTACGTATCCATGGAAAATGGAATCAAACCGGCATAGTTCGGGAAATGTATGTTTAGGGGCATACCGGCCCATGAGTTGTGTTTGCTTTTTTTTGTGGTGAATGTGCATGTTTAGGGGCATGCCGGCCCATGAGTTGTGTTTGAGATTGCACGTTTAGGGGCATGCCGGCCCATGAATTGTGTTTGCAAGTGGTGCACGTTTAAGGGCATGCCGGCCCATGAATTGTGTTTTTGATTTTTGTAGAGAGAGTGCACGTTTAAGGGCATGCCGGCCCATGGTGCATGTTTAAGGACATGTCGGTCCATGAATTGATTTTTAGAAAATTGTATTTTATAGATGCATTGCAAGGGTTTTTCAAGGGTAGTATTTCTTGAGTTGATCGAGGTTCGTTGCAAGGTTAAACTCTTGACTGTCCAAGTTGGTTAGTTTTACTGCTCTGCCTGTGTAGATTTCCTTGATGAGGTAGGGTCCAGCCCAGTTAGGCTTGAACTTCCCTCGTGGGTCGGCTGGAAGTGGTGCTCGGACTGACTTTAGTACGAGATCCCCCACTTTGATGTTTCGTGGCTTGTCTCGTTTGTTGAATGCTCGTTGTAATCGTGCTTGGTACATCCGTACGGTGCTCAGGGAGTGAAGTCGGCGTTCGTCCAAGAGCATGAGTTGTTCGTAGCGTTCACGGGCCCATTCTGCTTCTGGGATGCTACTTTCCATTAGTATGCGTAGTGATTGTATTTCTATTTCCACTGGTTGGACGGCTTTCATGCCGTAGGTGAGGAAATAGGGTGTCATGCCTGTGGGTGTGCGAATGGTTGTGCAGTATCCCCATAATGCATATGGTATCTTGTTGGGTCGGTCTTTGCAACTGTCGATCATCTTCTCGAGTATGGTGACGACTGTCTTGTTTGCTGCTTCAACGGCTCCATTGGTTTGGGGTCGATAGGGTGAGGATTTGTGATGTTGTATGTTGTATTTTGTGAGTATAGCTTCTGTCTCGCGCGGAAAGTGCGAGCCTTGATCGCTGATGAACTCATGGGGTATGCCATATCGGCATATGATGTTTGTCTGGATGAACTTGGCGACCTCCTTGGAGCCAAGGGTTCGAAAAGATGCTGCTTCTACTCATTTTGTAAAGTAGTTGATTGCCACTAGCACGAAACAGTGACCTCCTGCTCCGATGGGGTGGACTTTTCCTATTACGTCGATGCCCCAAGTTGAAAAGGGCCAGGGCGAGGTTAGGCTGTATAGTGGTGAAGGGGGTATATGCTGTACATTGCTGAAAATTTGGCAGTTGTGGCAGTGCTTGACGTATTGGATGCAGTCTGCTTCCATGCTTGTCCAATACCATCCTAGCCGTAGAATCTGTTTGCAGAGTGCCCGAACGTTCATGTGGCGACCGCATTCGCCGTCGTGGACTTGCGCGATGATTTCTTGTCCTTTTTTGTAGTCGACACATATGAGGTGTAGGTTTATATCCGTATATAGACCATTAAATTCACAGGATTATAATGAAAACTTTTATAAGATTTAAAGTCATAAATTGAAATTGCATAATAAAACAAAAGAATAAGAATTAACCTTTTAATCCTTAAGAATTGGCCTAAGATCAATACCAAAAATATGGTATCTCCTAATTGAAACACCCAAGATAGTCTAAGATATGCCCTTGAATTGCTAGAAGAATTATGGAGAAAAACTGATTTTTCTCTCAAGGTTTTAAGTGTTGTGAATGATAAAAGAATTAGAGTAGGATTAGAAGAGAATTAGGAAAGATAATATAGTCCCACTAATCCTCTCTTGGCCGGCCACCCTTGGTTATTGTGAGGAGATATAATTCTCCTCAAAATCTATCTTATTGACCAAGAAAACATTATGTATCTGGACACCTCTGTTTTGGTCAATTTAGCTTATAATATAATGCATTTTATTAATAGTGTCATCTGTATGGACCGACTATAATATGTTATAAATATCCTTATATTTATAATTTACTAATTAATTATAACGGTTTATATTTAATTAGCTTGCATTATACACAACAATTAAATATAACATTTTATATTCAATTCACGAATTACTTTTAACTCGTCTCAGCTAATATTATTTAATCTGTATTAAATAGCCGTACCATCATTTCACTGACTAACATTTTAGTCAGTAACATCATTACACTTGACTAACATTTTAGTCACATTTGACTAACCTTTTAGTCAACAACACTGACTAACCGTTTAGTCATTAAGTAAGGCATCAATATGATCATTTTCTCAAATAATCATATTTCTCAAACACATCCTTTAGGTGTGACTCTTAGGGACCAGTTGATCACCGCCATCTGTATGACAATAACGTCAAACTTATTGATAAGGTATAAGTCGTATCGCCTATATCAAAATAAACCTAAATGACAACTAACAGCAGATAGCAGCAAGTAGGGATCGAATCCACAGGGAAACGGAGTAGTTCTAAGCTAAAGTCGGCAAAACAGGTCAATCTCAGGGGTGTGAAAAAGGTGTTGGTTTAGCTATAAACTAAAGCAGGCAATAAAACAGATGAATAGAAATATAATAGGGAGAAAGATTAGGGAGTCGGGTTCATATATGACAACGATTTAGGAACTCAAATTTATAAGAAGGAAAAGATAAACTGTGCAAATGACTAGGTTTGTAAAACGCTCTCTCAAGTCAATTTTAACCTTAAGTTCAATTCAATGGGCTCTCAACTTACTAAATTCAACTTATCTAACTCGCGTAAGTCTAGTTTTAACTCGGCTTTCGATCTTAAATCAAAACATACTCAGGTTCAATTAAACTCAGATAAAACGGTGATCAGGCGAAATAATCCTAATTCAATTGATATAAAACGCGTAGAAAGAAATCAACTTGCACAATTTATTCAACCAATTTAATCTCAAAACATGTTCCTAAATCATATGTCACAAATCACCCTAACCCTAATTAGAAATTTAGCTACTCATGATAAGGGCAATAACAACAATAATCATAATAGAAGACATAATTGAACAAATAAAGTAAATAGAATAAACCTGGAGTAAATACGGAGTACTGACGATTACAAGAAAACCAATCTTGAAAACTTAACTTAAACTTAAACTTAAACTTTGAATGTTGTAAAAAAGAGAAAAAGTAAAGCTAAAACTAAGAGAACTAATGGAAAATAAAGCATCAGCTAATTTACGACCTAAGGCACCTTTATATAGTGTCCCAATTATTAAAACTCGGAATAAAACAAAACCCGTCAGAAAATACACTAGGGCCGGCCGGCCGGCTGCCGGCCTAGCCAGACCGGCCTGACCACTTTTATTGGGCCGGCTGTCTACTCTTCTACTTGGGCCAACAACTTGGCTTTTGGGCCTTGTGAATTCGTGGCTTCTTTAGCCCTTTTGGTCTTGGTCCTTATACTTGGTCCGTCTTCCCGAGCTCGCGTGTGAGCTCGAGCTTGGTCTCGCAGTCATGATTCTCGTAATTGCTCCAATGTCCCGGGTTTTGGCTCAAAACCACCAAAACCTGCAAAATGTAAATAAAAGGCAGCAGTATCGAGAAGTATAACGAATGGCTCCTAAAATCATAATAAATACGAATAAATACGAGCTAAATGTGACTGAGCCGGGGGCATAAAACGTATATAAATAACATGTATCAAACTCCCCCAAACCAAACCTTTGCTTGTCCTCAAGCAAACAGCGTCGGAGAAAATCGAAGTGACACGAACTAATCACGCTAGTATCTCAAAGTGGACGACCTATGCACATAAACATACAACCATAGTCTATTTCACCGAAAATAGAGCACAAGTCTCAACCATTCACACCACATTATATCACTAGCCTCCAACGCTTTCGCTAAAGTAAAACTAACGACAAATCAATTCAAGCAAGGCCAACCGTACGAACCACTTTCCACCATCCAAATCGTACCACGTCATTACCAATTTCCTCTTTTCTTCTGTATTCTTTTGTTTTTTTTTTTTTCGCAAATGTGGAGCATCCCTCGTATGTAGTACCGTTTAGCTTGACGTTCACTCGGTAAAAATCGCGCTCGGGTACACATATTTCCTTAAGGGTTACGTTATTGCTCATACTCTCGGTCGCAGCCAAATTCATGGCCACTGTGGTTACTCAAGTCAATGAGTCCCCTCCGAGAGCATCGAAGCATTGCTCCAACATATAAAAGATCATTCCACGCAAACCACAAACCAACATACCAACATTCCACAAACCAATGCCAAGCTCGAATGTCAAAGTCGAAAGTAAACAAGCGAAAAGCAGAAAGAATTAAGCAGATACAAGTGGGCTAGTGTTAAGGCTCGCAATCTAGTAACAGGAAACAAACCAATCGTGCAAGCTAAGACGATAGAAAGTCAACTCGGAGATACTAAAGATCAAAGTTAATGCACTAATCCATTCTCCAAACTAGACAAAGCAGGACAAAGCGGATCAAAAAGACTCGTATTTTTGTAATTTTTTGAATTTTTCAATTTTTTTGGGTTTTCAAAATAAATGCACACGAAATGAAAATGCAAATGAACTAATGAACGCGAAAGTGTTTCCCTCCCCCAAACCAAATCACACATTGTCCTCAATGTGGAAAACAGCATAACCACACAAGCAGAGGAGGACATAAATCATAAGAGGGAAGGAAAGTAAAACGAGAAAACGAGGGAAAATGGGGTAAAGAGTGCTCACAATGTAGAGTAGGAGCTCCCCCAAACCGAAGTGAAGCGTGGAGTGGGGCTTAGAATCCCCAGATATGCGTCCATTTCAGTCCAACGATGAAGTACTTCGGCGTAGCACGCAGGAAAAGGCAAAGCAAAACAGCAGAAAGGAGCAGGGTGTTCGTAGGTCAGGCCGTGACCGGCCGGCTGAGACCACCTGACTCGATTTTTTCGATTTTTCTCAACTTTCAAAATTTGGCCTACGGTTCCTGTCCTGGCCCGGCAGCCGGTAGGCCGGCTGGGAGGCCTTCCTCGTGAGCGTTCTCAACATAAAAGGGACCCAAAAGGCCATAAGTGCCTGCGCGCTAAAAATCACATATAATCCCTCATCCTCGCGCGCTCAAAACAAATCAAAAGTCATAAAACAAGCAAACCAAAAGTACAAACGCTAAATCAAAATACAACGTCATCGGGTTGCCTCCCGGAAGCGCTGGTTTATAGTCCCGCACGACTCTTCAAAGCTTCATAGATCAAGTATAAGCAGGCCAAGGTCTTTGGCCATTTGCAACAGCTTCACTCGGCGATACAACTTCCGTTCGCCATAACACTTCTCCTCCTCGAGGTAGCGCAGCATAATCCATTAGCGTGGGCCCTCGATCATGAAATGGCTCAACTGTAGGCCCTCCATCCCCATCACTAGCGTCGTAGACGTCAGCTTTGAGCAGCTTTCTCTCCCCCAAACCAACCTTGCAGCCATCCTGTGAAGAACCTGCAAAAAGAGAAGAGACATGCAAACCCTCCAATGTGTCTCCGATGGTGTGAGGTGCAGAGTCAATAGAACAAACTGACACGAGACGCATAGGGGACCGCGGGGTATCAGAATGTGCAAACGTGAGCGTTTCACCCCCCACCTTAAAGGCTATCGTCTTGCTACCCACATCAATAACTGCACCAGCAGTGTGCAGGAAGGGTCTTCCTAAAATGATAGGAATGTGGGCATCCTCGGGCATATCTACCACTACGAAGTCGGCGGGGATAAAGAACTTTCCAACTTTGTCTTGGGACATCATGTAAGATTCCTAAGGGGACGCTTAAGCGAGCGGTCGACCATTTGCAAAGTGATACTAGTGGGTTCTAAAGCTGACAAGCTCATCTTTTGATAGAGGGGGTAGGGGAGGACACTGACGCTGGCTCCTAGGTCACATAAAGCGTTACGAACCACAAACCTACCAATGGAGCACGGGATAGAAAAAGTCCAAGGGTCGCTAAGCTTAGGAGGCTTACTACCCTGCAGCCGAGTACTAGCTTCCCCCACAAAGGCCACAGTCGACACATCATCAAGCGTACGCTTACGAGCTAAAACATCTTTCAAAAATTTAGCGTACGCAGGAATTTGAGTAACGAGGTCAATAAAAGGGACGTTTACCTGAAGAGCTTTTATGACGTCCACGAACTTTTTGAACTTTGCCTCGGGCTCTGCACCTCGTTGACGACCAGGAAATGGCAGCTTAATCTGAACTGGGGGCGTTGGAGTAGAACTAGAATCACCAAATTTTATACCCGAATCATTCTTCCCCGCAGCTACAGGTCCAGCCGGTTGGACGACCGGCTGCCGGTCGACCGGCAGTGACCTCTGTGAACACGGATTTAACGTGTTTTGACCCTCATCCTTCTCTTCTTCCTCCAAATTCACGGGGTCTCCATACATGGACCCACTTCTCAATGTAATTGCACACGCCGTGTCGTGTGGAGCTTTAGGAGGGTTTCCTTGAGGCGGAAGTGTACCCGGTTGCCTTGACGCCATGGCGGCTAATTGAGCCACTTGATTTTCCAACAATTTAATTGCGGCGTCTTTAGCTTTGCCCATCCTTGTGCATTCTTTGCATCATCATCTCTTGTGACTTTTGCACGGCCATGGTCACTTGAGACATCTGCAACATCATGGCCTTCATCTCGGCCATAGGATCGGGTAGTTGAGTAGGAGGGGGTGGTGGTGTGTACACGGGTTTTTGGTAGTTAAGTGGGGGTTGTGGTTGGCTTTTGTAAGGAGGTTGATAGGGGGTATTTTGAGGTGGTTGGGGAGTCGGGTTAAGTATGTTGTTGTTGCGGTAAGATAATAGTGACCTATCATAGCCCGGTTGATTGCAGTGCAGGTTTTGATAAGCGTAAACTCGCTCCTGGGTGCAAAGATACCAGTAGTATAACCTGAATCGTGCCCTGCAACAGCATTTACATGGGCACTCGACGAACTCCCCTGCATAGCATCAAACTTTCTATTCAGCTCAGAAAGTTGACTCATTACCGCGCTTATACTCTCACTTCCACGGTCGTTGTGTGCGGACCGTGAATTACCCTCGCTTACCAAACTGGGATGAATGGATAGCCATCTCCTCGATCAATGTCCACGCCTTATCATCGTCGGTATTATTAGCAAATCGGCCTCCCGCAGCCGAGTCAAGAATAGCGCGACTCTCAGCATATAACCCATTATAAAAGGTCATTATCACCAACCAACCATCGAACCCGTGATGAGGACATTCACGAATTAACCGCTTGTAACGGTCCCCACGCCTCGCCTAACGTCTCATCAAAGCTCTTTGAAACCCCTGAATTTGACTACGGAGTTGGTTAGTCCGCTCTGGTGGATAATACTTGCGATAGAAGGCAAGAGCTAGACTTGGCCAATCCGTAATACCCGCGGCTTCCTTATTCAAATCAGTGATCCACTCACGAGCGCGATCACGTAGCGAGAAAGGGAACAGCATTTCCCTAATCTGGTTCTGAGTGATCCCGTTCTGCTTAATTGTAGAGCAGTAATCCGTAAAAACCTGCATATGTTTACCGGGATCCTCCGTAGGATTGCCGCCGAATTGATTACGCTCCACCAAAGTAAGAAAGGCGGGGCGAATCTCAAAATTACCCTGGACCGTATTTGGTATTGTGAAACCTTGCGGGATCGCCTCGGGCTTGGGCAATGAGTGACTATATAGTTTCGGCATAGTCACGCGTGGAGGAGAAGAAATTGGAGTAATAGGTGGTGTGTCCTCTTCGTAGGACAACTGCGCTGCACTAGACTCCGAATCACGGCCGCTTCCTCTACATCTCACGTTCGTAGGTCTCGTGATTTCTTTGAAGAAATTACAGCGTCCGTGGAAGAAATGCGTTCGAGTTCGAGGATCAAATGGTATTAAACCTGAAGGTGACCTGCGCATAAATAAACTACAAGAAAACGATGAGAAACGGCCTCAAGGAACTAAGTTCCTTGAGACTAAGGAGAAAAACCTGCAACTAAACAATAACTATAACTAACAAAACCGTCTCCCCGGCAACGGCGCCAAAATTGATAAGGTATAAGTCGTATCGCCTATATCAAAATAAACCTAAATGACAACTAACAGCAGATAGCAGCAAGTAGGGATCGAATCCACAGGGAAACGGAGTAGTTCTAAGCTAAAGTCGGCAAAACAGGTCAATCTCAGGGGTGTGAAAAAGGTGTTGGTTTAGCTATAAACTAAAGCAGGCAATAAAACAGATGAATAGAAATATAATAGGGAGAAAGATTAGGGAGTCGGGTTCATATATGACAACGATTTAGGAACTCAAATTTATAAGAAGGAAAAGATAAACTGTGCAAATGACTAGGTTTGTAAAACGCTCTCTCAAGTCAATTTTAACCTTAAGTTCAATTCAGCGGGCTCTCGCAACTTACTAAATTCAACTTATCTAACTCGCGTAAGTCTAGTTTTAACTCGGCTTTCGATCTTAAATCAAAACATACTCAGGTTCAATTAAACTCAGATAAAACGGTGATCAGGCGAAATAATCCTAATTCAATTGATATAAAACGCGTAGAAAGAAATCAACTTGCACAATTTATTCAACCAATTTAATCTCAAAACATGTTCCTAAATCATATGTCACAAATCACCCTAACCCTAATTAGAAATTTAGCTACTCATGATAAGGGCAATAACAACAATAATCATAATAGAAGACATAATTGAACAAATAAAGTAAATAGAATAAACCTGGAGTAAATACGGAGTACTGACGATTACAAGAAAACCAATCTTGAAAACTTAACTTAAACTTAAACTTAAACTTTGAATGTTGTAAAAGAGAGAAAAAGTAAAGCTAAAACTAAGAGAACTAATGGAAAATAAAGCATCAGCTAATTTACGACCTAAGGCACCTTTATATAGTGTCCCAATTATTAAAACTCGGAATAAAACAAAACCCGTCAGAAAATACACTAGGGCCGGCCGGCCGGCTGCCGGCCTAGCCAGACCGGCCTGACCACTTTTATTGGGCCGGCTGTCTACTCTTCTACTTGGGCCAACAACTTGGCTTTTGGGCCTTGTGAATTCGTGGCTTCTTTAGCCCTTTTGGTCTTGGTCCTTATACTTGGTCCGTCTTCCCGAGCTCGCGTGTGAGCTCGAGCTTGGTCTCGCAGTCATGATTCTCGTAATTGCTCCAATGTCCCGGGTTTTGGCTCAAAACCACCAAAACCTGCAAAATGTAAATAAAAGGCAGCAGTATCGAGAAGTATAACGAATGGCTCCTAAAATCATAATAAATACGAATAAATACGAGCTAAATGTGACTGAGCCGGGGGCATAAAACGTATATAAATAACATGTATCACTTATCTAGCAAGCCAACCGTTATTGATAAACGTTAATCAACTGATTAAATATAAAATGTACCCTGTGTACCTTTAGAGATTTATTTATGTTATTGCACTCACTGTGGAGGACACTAACCCCAACATGAGGAGCGTGCCTTGTGGGGTCTTCTTGAGTAATTGTCCCATTTCTAGGACAAATTGGGATGCTAGGAGTCTAATAGCTCTCTGGCCACGTTTATCGGTGTCAGGTGGGTAAGTGCTGTTTGTTTTGTAGTTGACTATGGCATGGTACCAGGGCTCTGTTTGCTCGGCTTCGTCTAAGTCAACGGTGTGGATGTATGCTGGTTCGTCTCGTCTTTCGACGATGATGGGTAGTAATTTCATGTTTGGTGGCATGTTTAGGAGGGATGAGAGTTTTGACAAGGTCGTCAAAGCTGGTTTTCTTCCCTTGGGAGGTGATAAAATTAGCCTTGATCGAAGTTGGTTAGGAGTTTTTGTACTTTTGCTTGGTATTTGGTGAGGGTTCCGCTCATGATCTTCCATGCCCCTGTCACTTGATTTATGATGAGGAATGAATCTCCATGCACGCGAAGGTTCCTTATCTTGAGAGCGATTGCTGCTTGTAGGCCGTAAATGCAGGCTTCGTATTCTGCGGCGTTGTTCGTGACGCTAAAGTCGAGCTTGATCGAGAGTGGTGTATGGTCGCCGTTTGGGGATATTAGGAGTATTCTCACTCCGTAGCCGCTGTAGTTTGATGCTCCGTCAAAGTATAATTGCCAGTATTCCTCTTCTACGACAAAGATCCCATCATCAGGAAATGACATTGTGTCGATTATGGGTTGTTCGACGATAGCATTTTCTGCGAGGAAGTCGGAAACTGCTCTTCCCTTGATTACTTTCAGAGGGAGGTACTTGAGTTCGTACTCGGCGAGAAGCAGAGTCCACCTGGCCATGCGTGCGTTTAGGACCGGTTTTTTAAACAGGTATTTGAGAGGGTCCATTAAGGAGTATACTCTTGTTGTGCTAGTGAGTAGGTAGTGTCTGAGCTTTTTGGTTGCCCAGACCAGCGAGAGGCAGCTTTTCTCGACTGGTTCATACCGAGTTTCGTAGTCGTGGAACTTTTTGCTAATGTAGTAAACGGCTCGCTCTTCATTGTCGACCTCCTGGGCGAGCATGGCACCCTTGGCGTTTGGCGTGGTCGTTAAGTATAGCGATAGTGGCAAATCCTTTTGTGGAGGTACCAGAACGGGTGGATTTGTAAGCAGGCTCTTGACCTTGTCGAATGCTTGTTGACACTCGTCGTCCCATTTCGTATGCTCTTCTTTCTTCAACTTTTTAAAGATTGGTTCGCAAATCATGGTGAGTTTGCTGATAAATCGGGAGATATATTGGACTTGTCCCAAAAAGCTCCTTATTTCGTCGATGTTGCTTGGCGGCTTCATGCCCATTATTGCTTTGATTTTGGTCGGGTCTATTTCGATCCCGCGCTGGCTTACTGTGTGGCCTAACAACTTGCCTGATGTGACCCCAAAGGTACATTTCTGTGGGTTTAATCGCATTTTATACTGCCTGATTTGGGTAAAGAATTTCCGAAGGTTTGTGACGTGGTCATTTCTTTCTTTTGACTTTACGATCATGTCGTCGACGTATACCTCAACATCCTTATGCATCATGTCGTGGAGCAAGGTGGTAGCAGTGCGTTGGTAGGTAGCGCCGGCATTGATGAGCCCAAATGGCATGACTGTGTAGCAGTATGTTCCCCAGGGGGTTACGGAACCATGTTGGAGACCTAGTCGGAGTATTCGATGACTTGGATGAACCCGGCTTGTAGTTTCTTTTCGATCTCTTCTTTGACCATGAGAGACCATTCTGGCTTGATGCGTCGGAGTTTCTGCTTGACCGGTCTGCTACCTTGCTTGATCGGGATGCGGTGTTCAACTATCTCGCGGTCGATGCCGGGCATGTCTTGGTACGACCATGCGAAGACGTCCTTGAATTCTGCGAGGAGCTTGGTGTATGTGGTCCTTTCTTCTGTGCTTAAGGAAGCCCCCAGCTGTAGTTCTCTCGAGGTTCTTCGGGCGTGCCTATGTTGATGGTTGTTGTGTCTTCAATAATGGGGTCCTGTTCGGGTTTTGAGACAATGCTGGCAATGTATCTATATAATGCAATGTTATTTTATTTAAAATTATCGCAATCATTAGAATATGTAGATTTTAAATGAGGCAAAGAGTAACCAAAAACTTTCATGTTATTAATGTTATCAAAAGCGGTTACATTTGAAGATAGCTCAGACGAGGGAGCTTTGGATACCTTAATGACTCTAGTTCTTGAGCTAAATTGATTACGTCAGGGAGATAGCCCGGGGGCTTGGTTGGGGTGTATGACTCAAAATGACGACGCGGGAGCCTAAACTCTATGACAGTCTTTTGGTTAGAGGCGTTGTCTTCATCTTCGTCGGAGTCGGAATCTTCGAAGGTGTAACCCTGACCGGTGGTGATCTTGAAAGTGTGGCCTTGTTTGTCGGTCTATTCGAGGGTTTTTGACCATCCATCGTGTGTTTTTTCCTCATAAGGAACGATTAGGTCAGTAGGGTTGAAGTTGCGGTTGCGTATGATGTCGGAAATGAGTTCAATCCCGGCGATGGTATATGTGGATAAGTCTTTAGGGATTTTGCTGGTGCCTTCTTTGAAGAAGTAGTGGCTAGGGAAGATGTGGTATGGCTGCATGTGGAAATCGTGATACTTCTTGCGATCGTTGTATGCTTCCCAACCCCGAGAGACTTCATATGACCATGGCACATACGACAGACCCATGGTGGGCCATTTATTGTTGTTGTCCCTGGCGTAGAGCGTAGCGATTTTCTCTTCACGACTCATGGTACAGATGTCGAAGCCGAAGTCGAAACCATACATATCATCGGCTGGATCGGCGTTTATCTCTGCGGTACTATTGCTTGCCTTGTGTTGTTTGAGCGTAGCCTGAAAATTTGAGGCGTCGATGGTGACAATCTCGTCCTCTAAAGGTATCCTGACCTTTTGGTGTAGGGTCGAGGTGACTGCCTTGCTAGCGTGAATCCAAGGTCTACCTAGTAACATGTTATAAGTTGGGGGTATGTCGATGATCTGGAATTCGGTTTTTCTCATGACAGGTCCTGTCATGATGGGGAAGGAGATGGTTCCCTTTATGCTGCGACGTGTTCCATCGTAGGCCCTGACACCGTCGGTACATGGAATAAAATCATTCTCCTTAATCCCTAGTTTTTTTGCTGTCTCCAGGGGTAGGACGTTGACTGCAGATCCGTTGTCGATAAGGACGACTGGCAACGTCATGCCGTGACATTCCACGTTGATGTAAAGAGGTAGATTGTGCGTGCCACCGAATGGAGGGAGGTCCTTATCGGAGAAGGTGACGGCGTTAGCTTGCCATTCACGCGTAATGTTGCTGATAAGTTTTTCTGAAGACATTTTCGATGTCATTGGGGTGACCTATAATGCTTGGTAAAGGGCTTCGTGGTGTCCCATTGAGTCCCTTAAGAGCTGCCAGATTGAAATGTCTGCCTTTGTCTGGTTGAGCTGTTTGTGGAGCGTGTCCCCGATCTCAAGTGTAGGTAAGGGCGCTGGGGTAGTGCTTGATGACACTACCTTATTAGCTGGTGGTATAGGAGCAGGATTAGTGTTGGGTGATGCATACTTTGCGGGTAACGTAGTAGAGTTTGTAGGAGCGGTGCTTGGAGGTGGGATCGTGGTAGATGAAGTAGGCGGCGTGTCCTCGTCTATGATTATTCCCTTGTTTTTCTCTTGAGCAGTCAACCTTGGCGGGGGGTTCTGAGGTTCAAGTAACTTCAGAGAAGCTTGGTATGGGCGTCCAGAACGTGTTAGGTAAGCTACTTCGTCATCACTATCTGATAGCCTAATTGGGTATTTGTGACGTAGTTCTCCGTATTTGCCTGGCGGGCGACGGGGTTGGGCCTCCTCCTCGTAGGGTTCATTTTGGAGACACATGCGGATGTCATCATTGTCGGCTTCATCCTCCGAAGTATTCCAGATGCCGTTGACTTCGTGATCACTTGAAACGATCAGATTAGAGCAGTCGATGAAGGAGTGTGTCCCTATAAATATAGCATGGTTATGCAAAGGATTGAGCTGGTTTGAAGGCTTAGGGCTCGGGTTGGGCTTCACAATAGTATTGTCGTCGATCAGGTCCTGAACTATGTTCTTTAGGCGGAAACATTGCTCAGTGTCGTGCCCTTTTCCTCTGTGAAACTCGCAGTAAGCGTTCTGATCCCATGACTTCGGTTTCTTGTCTGGGGGAGGCTCGCTAGTAGGTCCTATAAGTTGAAGTACATTGCGGCTCACAAGCTTCTGTAGTGCTTTTGAGTAAGTCATGTATATTGGGTCAAAGTTTCGTCGAGCTATTAGCGAGCTGGGACCCGCAGGTGGGTATGATGCTTTTGGCGGAGGTGCGGCAGGCCTTGGTGGTGTTGTAAAAACCGGTGGTGCCTCTAGCGCGTCTAATGCGTTGTTAGCATGTATGGGCTCGACTTTGGCAGTGGCTCGAGGCGAGCTTCCTTGATATCCGCGACCCGTACTCTTATTCCTATTTTCTTTGCGGAGGTCGTCTTCAATGAGCTCACCGACGACGCTGAGTGTTGAGAAGTTGTCAAAATTCCCGTACCGTAGGTGTTGTTGGTATGCGGGAGTGAGGTTGTTGATGAATTTAGTGATTAAATCAGTGTCCCTTGGGCGGTTAGGTATTTGAGCACAGAGTTTCTTCCAACGTGTCAGGTACTCGATAAACCCTTCATTGTCCTTCTGAGTCAGGACCTCCAAAGTACGTAGCGAGACTTGGATGTCATTGTTGTCCCGGTACTGTAGATCGAATGCAACCGTTATGTCCTCGAAACTACCGGTTTTTTGTGGCTCTAATGCATAAAACCATGCCCTGGGTTGTGCGTCCAGTAAATGTGGAAATAATGTGGCCCATGCGGGGGGTTCGACACCCATGACGGCCATCTTAGCCTTGAAGGCTTTGACATGTACGAGCGGGCTTTCGTGACCTTTGAAAATGGGAAGATCGCTGAGCGCTAGCTTGTCCGGTAGCATGGACCTGACGTTCTTTGGGATGTGCTCATTTTCTTGGTGTATGGAGTAACCCCTGGAGTTTGTAAGGCGTTCTTCCATGGTTCGAATCCTTTTGGCGTTTCGTTCGGATTCTTCGGCGAGGCGGGTGGCGTTTTTCTCTGCCTCGAATTTTTGCATGATGGCCATTTGCTCGATTATTGCGGTGAGGCTAGCTATTCTGTCATTGAGTTGTCGGACTTGCTCGGTAGTTACCTCTGGGGGTGGTGGTGGTGGTCCGCCGAAACCTTCATCGTGTTGCAGGGCCATGACGATTTTTGGTTTTGATTTGTTGTAGGCGCGCTTCTTCTGGGGTGGGCGAGGGTTTAGGTGACGATCTTTAGTCCGTCGTGTATCCAGTTGAAGGTACCGGGAAAATGAAAAATCGCTAGTCCCTATCGACGCCTACTGCGGCGCCCCTCGCCGTCTTGGCGCCGGCGAATGCGCCTCATGAGGAAAAAAGTGCGAAGTTTGTAAAAATGGGGAGATCATTGCATGAATTTGTGACCAAAAAGAAAAAGTAGAAAATCCTTTTTGAAAATGTATTTTCGGAGTCGCCACCAAATATTAAAGGAATTTGGAACCTATTCTACGCATCTTAAAATATAAGACACGAGTGTCTCAGATTTTAAGGTGCGTCGATACCTATCAATCTGAGGTTTGAAACCAGAGAAGGGGTTCGGGGGGAGGTTACGTTTCGAAAGTTTTGACAAAGTGTATTTTGAAAGCAATGAATCAAAAAGCCTACGTAAAAAGTAGTCTCTACTAATTTGAAAACATTTGCTTAATTTCGATATTTGGGCTAAAAAGTCACGCTACGTACAAGTGCGAATAAGTATGACTCGATTAAAATGCATAAATAATGTAAATTGTCAAAATAATGACATATTGCTATAGGAAATGTACGTTAAACAATAATTTATTGACTAAATTATTACTATAGACGTTATTTTCCGACCTCGTATTTGAATTTGTGAAAAACCCTCAGTTTTGACATGCTAAAAGACTCTATGAAACGGTACAATTTAGTGTTGGATCCGTGATTCTAGTCGTTATTTAATGCATGAATGAGGACTTGCATAATTATAAAAGTGACGTCGGTTTGCTTTAGTGATATGGGGTCGTTTATTTATGCGATATTGGCGAGGTTTAGACGGATTATGAATCCGAATTGCTACAACCGTATTACGAATACGGCTTCGCTAGTGCCAATATCGGGTTTGGGGTTAATGTAACCCCATTGCCCGAGTCTCAAACGTCCAACCCGTAGGTAAAGTGTTTACCTTTCGAAAATGTAAAGACGGTATTTTTGAGTGGATTTTGTGAGTAGTGTATATGTGTTTTTAAAACCGGGTATTGAAAATGAATGAAGTGGGTTGGTATTTATAGAGTTTTGGTGGTTTCTGTGGGATAACAAAACTTAATCGCCTGTATACAGGCGTTTAAGTTTGCTTGAGTTGGATATTTTTAAAGAAAAATCAAAAAGGCGGCTGTATGGGAGAAGTTTATAATCGCCTGTTAACAGGCGATTAGAAACTTAATCGCCTGTCCACAGGCGATTCTTTTTTTGTTTTGGTGGGTTGTTTTATGCCGCCATTTGGTTTTTTGGATGTTTTGATTAAGTAATGATTATGTTTTGTTGTTTACTTATGGGCTAAGTATTTGCTCAGTTTTGGTCCGAATTTCGGTTTTCGTGTTTCGGTTTTTGTCGTGTTTTTCGGTTTTGGCTCGAAATAAAATAATATTAAGGTATATTATTTTATGGTTTTGTAAAGTTTAATTTTGTGAAAATGTGACACGGGACGCACTTTGGCCCGTTTTATGTGTTGTGTTGGTGTGCGGTTTGGGTCGCTTTTGTAAGTTTGGGCCGCTTTGTAGCTAGTTGAACATTTGTTTTGTGGCTTGGCTTAATAAGACGTTCCTATATTGTGCTCGTGTTACGCTCATGATGACTAAAAATTGACATTCATTTTCATGATTATGCAAATCCAAATTAATACGCTAAAAATGACTAATACGTTTTAGACACTTTTGTACCGTTTCGACTCTTTTAAAAGCATGCATGAAAGTCCTTTTCATCATCGGGTTTGTTTTTGGGGGGTTCGGATACGGGTATCTACAGAGCCCCCAGTTTGTCTGAAGTTGGTCAAAGCGTTAGTCAAACTTAAAGATAGTATCCGGACCATTACAGTCTCGATACTACCTGGCGGCGCTAAGCATGTGTCTTATGGGAGAGACGAGGACTTAGCGTCGGGAAATGCGGGGAGGGACGACATGTTTTTAAGGACATGACGGTCCTACATGTTTAAGGGCATGTCGGCCTGAGTACTCCCAGCTGGTGCCTTGCTTGTGCTTTTAGTTGTGCTTCTGCTTTGCTTTTCTTGCGCTTCTTGCTTTGCTTTCCTTGCGCTTCTGGCTTGCGCTTCTTGCTTCTGCTTTGCTCGCGCTCCTGGCTTGCGCCGCTTGGCGCTCCTTCTTTGGACGTCTTATAGAAGAGGTTACGTGTTTTGGGGCTTGGTTTATAAGAATGGTTTAGGTTTTTGTGAACGTCTCGTAAGGAGGCTATGCGTTTTTTTGTGTTTTAACGTCTCGTGAGGAGGCTACGCGTTTTTGTGTTTCTCATAAAAAGTTAGTTTTTTTATGAACGTCTCGTGAGGAGGCTACGCGTTTTTTGGTTGATATGCACGTCTCGTGAGGAGGCTACGTGCTTTTCTTTTTCTCATAAAAAGTTAGGTTTTTATGAACGTCTCGTCAGGAGGCTACGTGTTTTTTGGTTGAAATGCACGTCTCGTGAGGAGGCTACGTGCTTTTCTTTTTCTCATAAAAAGTTAGGTTTTTATGAACGTCTCGTGAGGAGGCTACGCGTTTTTTGGTTGAAATGCACATCTCGTGAGGAGGCTACGTGCTTTTTGGTTTTTCTCATAAAAAGTTAGGTTTTTATGAACGTCTCGTGAGGAGGCTACGCGTTTTTTGGTTGAAATGCACGTCTCGTGAGGAGGCTACGTGCTTTTCTTTTTCTCATAAAAAGTTAGGTTTTTATGAACGTCTCGTGAGGAGGCTACGCGTTTTTTGGTTGAAATGCACGTCTCGTGAGGAGGCTACGCGTTTTTTGGTTGAAATGCACGTCTCGTGAGGAGGCTACGTGCTTTTCTTTTTCTCATAAAAAGTTAGGTTTTTATGAACGTCTCGTGGGGAGGCTACGCGTTTTTTGGTTGAAATGCACGTCTCGTGAGGAGGCTACGTGCTTTTCTTTTTCTCATAAAAAGTTAGGTTTTTATGAACGTCTCGTGAGGAGGCTACGCGTTTTTTGGTTGAAATGCACGTCTCGTGAGGAGGCTACGTGTTTTTTGGTTGAAATGCACGTCTCGTGAGGAGGCTACGTGCTTTTCTTTTTCTCATAAAAAGTTAGGTTTTTATGAATGTCTCGTGAGGAGGCTACGCGTTTTTTGGTTGAAATGCACGTCTCGTGAGGAGGCTACGTGCTTTTCTTTTTCTCATAAAAAGTTAGGTTTTTATGAACGTCTCGTGAGGAGGCTACGCGTTTTTGGTTGAAATGCACGTCTCGTGAGGAGGCTACGTGCTTTTCTATTTCTCATAAAAAGTTAGGTTTTTATGAACGTCTCGTGAGGAGGCTACGCGTTTTTTGGTTGAAATGCACGTCTCGTGAGGAGGCTACGTGCTTTTCTTTTTCTCATAAAAAGTTAGGTTTTTATGAACGTCTCGTGAGGAGGCTACGCGTTTTTGTTTGGTTTTGTGGGTATATATGGGTATATTTGTGGTTCGGTTTTGATTGTAGTTGTTGGCTTTGTGTGTGACGTCCTAGGCCTCGAATATTTCGTCTTGTTGCAAAAATGCATGTTCGGGTTGTAGCCGGGTCTGAAATCCTTGCGTTTTTGCTTGCCGAGTGTACCTGCAAAAAGTCGTTAGTCGTAAAAACACATATATATATATGTCTCGATTGAGACTGACTCGCTTAGGACTAAACTAAATGCAAATGCAGGGTTTTGAAATATGCTGTTTAGAAAGTATTTTAGACTCGTAAAAAGACGCTTTTGACATTGTAAAAATGTGAGCTAAAACGACATTTTGAGACGAAAATTGTGAATGCGAAAATCGTGTTTTGTGTTGTGGTTAATTTTTGTGTTGTAGATTGTTTTGCAAATTCGGCTATAAAAGGAGGGCTAGGTTAACTCATTTTACTCATCCTTTCAACGTTCTATTCTCGGTATTCCAAAGATATTCAAAATATTTACGGAACGTTAGTCGAGTTATGGAGAATTTTGAAGGAAACTTGCGCCGTTGGTGTACGTCGTTGTCGGGTATAGAAGAGAAAGATTTTGAAAGATTGCGGTATCGGGGTACTCCTGGAGTGCAGGGCAGTTCAAATGGAGCCCGAGTTATTGGAGGTTTGTCTCGACTATTGGGACCTAAGTTTTCACGTCTTCCGCTTTCCGGGCGGGAAGGTGTGTCCATTGGTCGAGGAGTTTGGAGCTATTGGTGGCTAAGGGAATCTGGTGTTTGTTTTATTGTGTTGTTGTTAGTATTATGTTCATATTATTTTGTATTATGTTCGTATTATGTCTATCCTAAACCCGATGTAAATGCCGGGTTAAGTATAAGTATTATAATATATTGTAGTGTTGTTAGTGTATCTCTAAGGTTGTAGTTACGCTCCTACTTTTGAAAGATCCAAAATGTAACCGTTCTTTTTAAGATTAATAAAAATCAGGTTTTATTTACGACTTTGCCTCATTTTGCTTATTATTTTGTGTAAAATTCCTTGGCCTTAACCTTATTTCAAAGTTTAAGTATAATTCTTGTTTTTAGGAATTTTTGTGTTGACTGTTCCCTTGACTTTTTTAAGCTTTGGGTTTGTCGTTTATTGTTGAATGTCGTCCTTTTTACCTTTTAGGTTTAAAAGACGAATTTTTGTGTTGACTATGCCCTTAGCCTTTTTAAGCTTTGGACGCGTCATTTTGTGTTGAATATCGTCCTTTTAACCCTTCAGGTCTAAAAGACGAATTTTTGTGTTGACTATGTCCTTAGCCTTTTTAAGCTTTAGACGTGTCATTTTTGTGTTGAATATCGTCCTTTTAACCCTTCAGGTCTAAAAGACGAATTTTTGTGTTGACTATGTCCTTAGCCTTTTTAAGCTTTAGACGTGTCATTTTTGTGTTGAATATCGGTTGCGCTTTTCGCAAAGCTGCCTACGTATCCACGAAAAGTGGAATCAAACCGGCGTAGTTCGGAAGTGTACGTTTAGGGGCATACCGGCCCATGAATTGTGTTTGCTTTTTTGTGGTGAATGTGCACGTTTAGGGGCATGCCGGCCCATGAATTGTGTTTGCGAGGGGTGCACGTTTAAGGGCATGCCGGCCCATGAATTGTGTTTGCTTATGGAGTGTGCACGTTTAAGGGCATGCCGGCCCATGAGCATGTTTAAGGACCTGCCGGTCCATGTGCATGTTTAAGGACCTGTCGGTCCAAGAGTTGTGTTTTTGATTTTTGTAGAGAGAGTGCACGTTTAGGGGCATGCCGGCCCATGAACATGTTTAAGGACATGTCGGTCCATTGAATTGTTTTTATAAAATTGTATTTTACAGATACATTGCAAGGGGTTTTTAGGGGTAGTATTTCTTGAGTTGATCGAGGTTTGTGGCGAGGTTGAACTCTTGGCCGTCGAGGTCGGTTAGTTTGACTGCTCCGCCCGTGAAGATTTCCTTGACGAGGTAGGGTCCAGCCCAGTTAGGCTTGAATTTTCCTCGTGGGTCGACTGGAAGTGGTGCCCGGACTGATTTTAGTACGAGATCACCTACTTTTATGTGTCGTGGCTTAACTCGTTTGTTGAATGCTCGTTGTAATCGTCGTCCCATTTCGTATGCTCTTCTTTCTTCAGCTTTTTGAAGATTGGTTCGCAAATCATGGTGAGTTTACTGATAAATCGGGAGATATATTGGATTTGTCCCAAAAGGCTCCTTATTTCGTCGATGTTGCTTGGCGGCTTCATGCCCATTATTGCCTTGATTTTGGTCGGGTCTCGAAAGTCGACACATACCCGTATTTTGCCGTTTTTCTTCATAACTGGAACCATGTTGGAGATCCAGTCTGAGTATTCGATGACTTGGATGAATTCAGCTTGTAGTTGCTTTTCGATCTCTCTTTTGACCATGAGAGACCATTCTGGCTTGATGCGTCGGAGTTTCTTTTTGACAGGTCTGGAGCCTTGCTTGATGGGGATCCGGTGTTCGGCTATCTCGCGGTCGATGTCGGGCATGTCTTTGTACGACCATGCGAAGACGTCCTTGAATTCTATGAGGAGCTTGGTATATGTGGTCCTTTCTTCTGTGCTAAGAGAAGCCCCCAGCTGTAGTCCTCGAGGTTCTTCAGGCGTGCCCATGTTGATGGTTGTTGTGTCTTCAATAATGGGGTCTGTTAGGGTTACTGAGACAATGCTTGCAATGTATCTATATAATGCAATGTTATTTTGTTTAAAATTATCGCATTCATTAGAATATGTAGATTTTAAATGAGGCAAAGAGTAACAAAAACTTTCATGTTATTAATGTTATCAAAAGCAGTTACATTTGAAGATAGCTCAGACGAGGGAGCTTCGGATAACCTTAATGACTCTAGTTTTTCAATTAGGTTTACTACTTTAGTAATGTAACCTAGTGATCCTGCCGTTAAGAAAATTTTGGCGTCATAAGGACGCCAGACCCTATACTTTAGGTGTAAATACTTGAATTGAAACTGCCTAGGTCGTTAGTAGATTGGGCAGCGTTTTCTTCGAGCTTTAGCTGTTGGAGGGCGGCTTGGACGTCTGAGGCCTTTGTGGTGATGATCTTGTCATCTAAAGGTATCCTAACCTTTTGGTGGAGGCGCGGCAGGCCTTGGGGGTGCTGTAAGAATCGGCGGTGCCTTTAGTGCGCCCAGTGCGTTGATAGCGTGTATGGGCTCGACTTTGGCAGTGGCTTGAGACGAGCTTCCTTGATATCCATGACTCGTGCTTTTATTCCAATTTTCTTTGCGGAGGTCGTCTTCAATAAGTTCACCGACGACGCTGAGTGTTGAGAAGCTGTCGAAGTTCTTGTACCGTAGATGTTGTTGGTATGCAGGGGTGAGGTTGTTGATGAACTTGGTGATTAAATCAGTGTCCCTTGGGCGGTTAGGTATTTGGGCACAGAGTTTCTTCCAACGTGTCAGGTATTCGGTAAACCCTTCATTGTCCTTCTGAGTCAGGACCTCCAAAGTACGTAACGAGACTTGGATGTCGTTGTTGTCCCGGTACTGCAGATCGAATCCCACTGTTATGTCTTCGAAACTACCAGTCTTGTGTGGCTCTAAAGAATAGAACCATGCTCTGGGTTGCGGGTCCAGTGAGTGTGGGAATAAAGTGGCCCAGGCGGGGGGGTCGACCCCCATAATGGCCATCTTGGCTTTGAAAGCTTTGACGTGTACGAGCGGGCTTTCGTGACCTTTGAAAATGGGAAGGTCGCTGAGCGCTAGCTCATCGGGTAGCATGGATCTGACGTTCTTTGGGATGTGCTCATTCTCTTGGTGGATGGAGTAGCCCCTTGCGTTCGTGAGGCGTTCTTCCATGGTTCGAATTCTTTTTGCATTCCGTTCGGATTCCTCGGCCAGGCGCACGGCGTTTTTCTCTGCTTCAAACTTTTGCATGATAGCCATTTGCTCGATCGTCGTAGTGAGGCTAGCTATCCTATCATTGAGCTGTCGGACTTGTTCGGCAGTTACCTCCGGGGGGGGTGGTGGTGGTCCTCCGAGACCTTCATCGTGTTGAAAGGCCATGACAGGTTTTGGTTTTGATCTGTTGTAGGAGCGCTTCTTTGGAGGCGGAGGTGGGTTTAAGTGACGATTTTTAGTTCGTCGTGTATCCAGGGTTTTTCAATTAGCGGACATGTTTAAGTTTTCAAACCTTTAGTGATTCTAAAAGAAAAGAAAAAGACTCAAATGAAAAATCGCATTCACGACCGAAGGAAGACACAAAAGTGAAAAAAACAGTGGGTGACTTGACTTGACTCGTGTTTTTAGCTTTTAAAGGACACGGGAAGCTTTTGAGGTAGAGGCGTGTTGACACGTCCCTATTCTCGAGGTAGGAAAAATTTGTATAATCATAATCTGAGTAACCCAGTTTGGCGGTATGTTGCCAGGGGTTTATCATTGGATTACGATAAAAAAGGATCAGACCGAAGTAGCGATAGGCTAACCGACCAGAGGATGTTAAAATTGGGTAAAAGGCGATCAATTGTTCGCCTTTTACGTGTGACTCAGGGATTTAAATCAAAAATGACGATAAGTCATTCGATTCAAAGAGTAAATCAACGGGTTCGCATCTGAACGAGCCCGCGTTTTTTGTTTTTGAGAGAAAAAGATTAAATCGGGATGACTAAAGAGTCACTCGACTTAGAGCTAATTCTAATGTTCTAAAAGTTAATTTCATTTAAAATCTCCGAAATGAATTGACATATTCGGGTTTTTGCTTTGTGAAAAAACCTTTAGCTATAAATGTATTATGACGATACGTCAGTCGCATAATTCATTTACGTTTTGAAAAAGACCTGGGATATAGTGGTTATCCTGGGTCGGTTTTAAATGTAGTGGCATTTTATTTATTAAACTCAAATGACTATAGGTCAAAGAGCCTAACGGCGTGTTTTTAAAAGTATGACCTTTTTTGAAAAAAGTTTGAAAAAGCAATTTCAAAGATGGACGTATTTTAAAAGTATAATGCCTAGGAAAAGTTTTCACATGCAGAAAGTTTTTGAAAGACTACTATAGTGAGGGTACTATAGCTTCACACTTGTACATATAAACACAGGTTTTTGGTTTATAGGGTAAGGTTCCCTCCGGTCATTCCCGTGACGTTTAGGTAGGGGCACACGCAAGACTACACACGTCTTAGGTGTGAATTCAAGACGGGCCCTAGAGCGTTCGAGTTTGACTGGTTACGATCGTTTGTATGGATGCCGTACTTGTAATCGTGGAGGGGTGAGAGAACAGTGTGTCCGGAGTTACCTCGCTTATGAAGCGAGAGTTACTGGGGGCCGTTCCTCAAAGGGTGTGGTTTGAATCAGGAGGATTCGACTCAACGTATTTTTGCCCAAATATCGAAAGCGTAAATGTTTTCAAAGTTTCAAGCTTCACTTCTTTATGATTTTAAAATAAAAGAAAAACTAGTTTTTCAAAAATAATAAAAATCATGCTCGTCCCCAGCGGAGTCGCCAGCTGAAGGTACCGGGAAAATGAAAAATCGCTAGTCCCTATCGACGCCCTGCGCGCCTCGCCCTCGCCGTCTTGGTAAGGCGAGAATCTTCCTTGAGGAAAAAGTGCGAAGTTTGTAAAAATGGGGAGATCATTGCATGAATTTGTGACCAAAAAGAAAAAGTAGAAAATCCTTTTTGAAAATGTATTTTCGGAGTCGCCACCAAATATTAAAGGAATTTGGAACCTATTCTACGCATCTTAAAATATAAGACACGAGTGTCTCAGATTTTAAGGTGCGTCGATACCTATCAATCTGAGGTTTGAAACCAGAGAAGGGGTTCGGAGTGAGGTTACTTTTCGAAAGTTTTGACAAAGTGTATTTTGAAAACAGCAATCAAAAAGCCTACGTAAAAAGTAGTCTCTACTAATTTGAAAACATTTGCTTAATTTCGATATTTGGGCTAAAAAGTCACGCTACGTACAAGTGCGAATAAGTATGACTCGATTAAAATGCATAAATAATGTAAATTGTCAAAATAATGACATATTGCTATAGGAAATGTACGTTAAATAATAATTTATTGACTAAATTATTACTATAGACGTTATTTTCCGACCTCGTATTTGAATTTGTGAAAAACCCTCAGTTTTGACATGCTAAAAGACTCTATGAAACGGTACAATTTAGTGTTGGATCCGTGATTCTAGTCGTTATTTAATGCATGAATGAGGACTTGCATAATTATAAAAGTGACGTCGGTTTGCTTTAGTGATAATGAGTCGTTTATTTATGCGATATTGGCGGGGTTTAGACGGATTATGAATCAACTGCTACTGGCCAAGTATTACGAATACGGCTTAGTGCTAATATCGGGTTTGGGGTTAATGTAATCCCATTATCGGAGTCTCACACGTCCGGCCCGTAGGTAAAATGTTTACCTTTCGAAAATGTGAAGACGGTATTTTTGAGTGGATTTTGTAAATAGTGTATATGTGTTAAGCAGGGTATTGAAAATGAATGAAGTGGGTTGGTATTTATAGAGTTTTGGTGGTTTACGTGGGATAACAAAACTTAATCGCTCAGATATCTGGCGTTTAAGTTTGCTTGAGTTGGATATTTTTAAAGAAAAATAAAAAAGTAATTTGTATGGGAGAAGTTTATAATCGCTGTTAACAGCGATTAGAAACTTAATCGCTGTCCACAGCGATTCTTTTTGTTTTGGTGGGTTGTTTTATGCCGCCATTTGGTTTTTGGATGTTTTGATTAAGTAATCATTATGTTTTGTTGTCTACTTATGGGCTAAGTACTTGCTCAGTCTTGGTCCGAATTTCGGGTTTCGTGTTTCGGTTTTTGTCGTGTTTTTCGGTTCTGGCTCGAAATAAAATAATATTAAGGTATATTATTTTATGGTTTTGTAAAGTTTAATTTTGTGAAAATGTGACACGGGACGCACTTTGGCCCGTCTTATGTGTTGTGTTGGTGTGCGTTTTTGGGTCGTTTTTGTAAGTTTGGGCCGTTTTGTAGCTAGTTGGGCTGTTTTTGTGGCTTGGCTTAATAAGACGTTCCTATATTGTGCTCGTGTTACGCTCATGATGACTAAAAATTGACATTCATTTTCATGATTATGCAAATCCAAATTAATACGCTAAAAATGACTAATACGTTTTAGACACTTTTGTACCGTTTCGACTCTTTTAAAAGCATGCATGAAAGTCCTTTTCATCATCGGGTTTGTTTTTGGGGGGTACGGATACGGGTATCTACACCAGTATTTTTCAATGAGTGAACCTGACAAAGTTTCAAGCTTTTAGTGATTCTAAAAGGGAAGAAAAGACTCAACGAAAAATCGCATTCACAACCAAGGAAAAGCAAAGAGGGTAAAAAGTGGGTGCATGACCTGACTCGTGTTTTTAGCTTTTGAAAAGACACGGGAAGCTTTTGAGGTAGGGGCATATTGACACGTCCCTAATGTCGAGGTAGGAAAATTTGTATGATCATAACCTGATTAACCCGGTTTAGCGGTACGTTGCTAGGGGTTCATCATTAGATTATGATAAAAAAAAGGATCAAACCGAAGTAGCGATAGGCTAGTCGATCTGAGGATGTTAAAAATTGGGTAAAAGGTGATCACTTGTTCGCCTTTTATGTGTGACTCAGGAAATTGAATCAAAATGACGATAAGTCACTCGATTCAAAATTTAAATCAACGGGTTCGCATCTGAACGAGCCCGCGTTTTTGTTTTTTGAGAGAAAAGTTTAAGTTAAAATCGGGATGACTAGTGAGTCACTCGACTTAGAGCTAATTCTAAAGTACAAAAGGTTAATTTTGTTTTAAAATATCCGAAATGAATTGACATTCTCGGGTTTTTGCTCTGCGAAATGTTTTTAACAATAAATGTATTATGACGATACGTCAGTCGCATAATTCATTTACGTTTTGAAAGAGATTGGATATATAGTGATTATTTCCGATCGGTTTTAAATGTCGCGACATGTTACTTATCAGGTTCAAATGACTATAGGCCAACGACCCCGACTGTATTATCTTAAAAGCATGACCTTTTTAAAAAAAAAGTTTAAAAAAGTTTTCAAAATGGACGTATTTTAAATGTATAATGCCTAGGAAATGTTTTGGCATGCAATTGTTTTTGAAAAACGACTATATTGAGGGTACTATAGCTTCGCACTTGTACATATAAACACAGGTTTTTGGTTTATAGGGTAAGGTTCCCTCCGGCCATTCCCGCAACGTTTAGGTAGGGTTATCCGCAAGATTGCACACGTCTTAGGTGTGAATTCAATACGGGCCCTAGAGCGTTCGAGTTTGACTGGTTACGATCGTTTGTACGGATGCCGTACTTGTAATCGTGGAGGGGTGAGAGATCGACGTATCCAGAGTTATCTCACTTATGAAGCGAGCGTTACTAGGGGCCGTCCCTCGAAGGGTGTGGTTATGAATCAGGAGGATTCGACTCAACGTATTTTTGCCCAAATATCGAAAGCGTAAATGTTTTCAAAGTTTCAAGCTTCACTTCTTTATGTTTTTAAAATAAAAGAAAAACTAGTTTTTCAAAAATAATAAAAATCATGCTCGTCCCAGTGAGTCGCCACCGGTGAAGGTGCAGGAAATTTTGGGAAAACCTATCGGCGCCTGCTGGCGCTGAGGCCTCGCCGTGCTTGGCGTGGGAAGTCTGAATACGCCTCGCAGGAAAAAAAAAGCGCGAAGTTTGTAAAAATGGGGGAGATCATTGCATGAATTTGTGACCAAAAAGAAAAAGTAGAAAATCCTTTTTGAAAATGAATTTTCGGAGTCGCCACCAAATATTAAAGGAATTTGGAACCTATTCAACGCATCTTAAAATATAAGACACGAGTGTCTCAGATTTCAAGGTGCGTCGATATCTATCTATCTGAGGTTTGAAACCAGAGAAGGGGTTCGGAGTGAGGTTACTTTTCGAAAGTTTTGACAAAAATGTATTTTGAAAACAGTAATCAAAAAGCCTACGTAAAAGTAGTCTCTACTAATTTGAAAACATTTGCTTAATTTCGATATTTGGGCTAAAATGACGCTACGTACAAGAGCGAATATGTATGACTCGGTAAAAATGCATAAATAATATAAAACGTCAAAGCTAAGACATTCTGCTATGGGAAATGTACGTTAAATAATAATTCATTGACTGAATTATTACAATAAACGTTATTTTCCGACCTCGTATTTGAGTCTTAAGAATTTGTGAAAAACCCTCGGTTTAGCATGCTTAAAAGACCAATTGAAACGGTACAATTTAGTGTCGAATCCGTGATCTAGTCGTGATTTAATGCATGAATGAGGACTTGCATAATTATAAAAGTGACGTCGGTTTGCTTTAGTGATATTGAGTCGTTATTTATGCGATATTGGCGAGGTTTAGACGGATTCTGAATCCGAATTGCTACAAATCAGACATTTAATACGGCCGCTTAATGCCAATATCGGGTTGGGGTTAATGTAACCCCTTTGTCCGAGTCTCAAACGTCCAAAACGTAGGTAAAATGTTTACCTTTCGAAAATGCAAAGACGGTATTTTTGAGTGGATTTTGTGAGTGTGTTAATGTGTTTTGAAAAACCGATTGTTTGAATGAATGTAGGGGGTTGGTATTTATAGGAAATGGCTCGTTTTTGTGCATGGACAAAACTTAATCGCCTGTGAGCCTGTGATTAAGTTTCAGTGCAGCCGCCAAATGAAATAAAAGAACCAGGGTTGTGAGAAGAAAACATAATCGCCTGTAAACAGGCGATTTAATTTGTCGCTTTGTTCTGAGCGATTTAATTTTTTTTTGGTGTGCTGCTAAGCCGCCTTTGGTCATGGTGATGTGTTTAGGGGTGATGATGGTGTTTTTTACGTGTGGGTTAAGTATAATTTGGGCTTAATTGGTTTTGGTCCAAATTTTGGTTTTCGTGTTTCGGTTTTTGTCGTGTTTTTCGGTTTTGGCTCGAAATAAATAATATTAAAGTGTATTATTTTATGGTCTCGTAGAGTCTAATTTTGTGAAAATGTGACACGGGACGCACTTTGGCCCGTTTTGCGTGTTGCGTTAGTGTGCGTTTTGGGTCGTTTTTTGTAAGTTTGGGCCGTTTTGTAGCTTGTTGGGCTGTTTTTGTGGCTTGGCTTAATAGGACGTTCCTGTATTGTGCTCGTGTTATGCTTATAATGACTAAGAGTGACATTCATTTTTGTGATTATGCAAATTCAAATTAATACGCTAAAAATGACTAAACACGTTTTAGACACTTTTGTACCGTTTCGACTTATTTAAAAGCATGCATGAAAGTCCTTTTCGTCATCAGGTTTGTTTTTTTGGGGGGGGGGGGGGGGGGGGGGGGGGTACGGATACGGGTATCTACAGGTGTGAAGGTTGAGAAGCCCCCAGTTGTCGAGGACGATAATTCGGTGGACTCCTTTTTTTTTGAGAGGAATGCTCTCGCTTGCAAAATGTTGCTTTGATAGTGGTTATTTCGAATGACACCATGGAGTGGTATGCAATGCTTGATTCGGTTGAGCTTTGTGTAAGCTGCTACGTATCCACGTATGTGGAATCAAACTGGTGTAGTTTGATATGGCACGTTTAAGGGCATGCCGGCCTGTAGAATGCTTGAGCATAGTCGGATTTTGAATTCGACTAGCTTTTGCTTGTATGATGTTGTTCCTTGAGGGTCTTTTGGTGTTATCCTGCATGGATCATGATGCATCTTGCGAAGGTTGTCTTTGTACGTTTAGGGGCATACCGGCCCGTAGAATGCATTTAGGAAGTATTTTTGGAAACTGAAAAGTTTGGAAAGGGGCGGTTAAAATGTCGCCAAATTGTTTTTCATGCCAAAATTGCTTGTTGATTGGAAGAGGGGATGCGGTTTGTGAGGGAAACTGCAATGTATTTGGAGGTTTTGGGGCAAACCGCAACAGGTTGTTGCGGTTTGGGAGTTGGCCAAATTTCGTATTTTCGTATTTCCTTAATTCGGTTTGACGTATTTTGGAAATATCTTTTGCTTGGACTCTAAGTAGACCGATTATAATCAATCTAGGAGCTTTGTGGGTGATTTCTTGGGCCTTGGGAAGCGGACCAAGAATACCTTTGGCCTCGGTTTTGGGCCCGAGACCTGAAAATGTAAAATGAGTGCATTTGCTTGTGTTTTTTGAAATGAGAAGACCCGCGAGGTCGTATTTTGCAAATGAGGATGCTAAACAGCAGCTTTTGCTACCAGGCCTAAATTTAGGAATTTAGGAATGCTGAATTGGGTCTTGTTAATGTAAAAGGGCCAATTGTAATGCAATGCGATACTCATACCAGATGAAGCGAGACGCGAACCAAGCTGGACTCTAAATGGACAAATGAACATTTATTTAAGCGTGATGTTTAGCGACTCAACTCATTTTAACATTTTAAACGACTTTAATATGAATTCGACATAATTAGAACTGTTAACATTAACCTTAAAGCATGCATGTAAAAAGTCCGTTACATCACAGGGTTTGTTTTGGGAGAGTACGGATATGAGTATCCACATCCGCATAATGCACTCTCTTTATATGTCCAAAGGGACATATCAAAAGTATTCTAGTTATTGGGGGATCAAGTGTGAGCCCAAGTATTGATGTCTCATATATTTACATATATATAGCCCCTTGTTCACGAGCTTTACTTTGCGATTCTCGTACTTTTATATGCATTTCGGCTCCTATTTTCCTCCGTTTTGGCCCTGCTGCGTTTTTGTGTCTATATTGCAGGTATACGCGCATATTTGGAGGTTAGGATGCTATTCGGGAGGTTTCGTGAAGTTTCGTAAAGTTTCGTGATGTTTCGAGTTGGTTTCGTTGCGTTTCGCTTGCGCACGAGCCTCGTTTTAGCGTTTGAAGGTGTTCCGGGACCTTGGGACTGAATTTGAAACTCTTAATATCATTTTGGAACTTGTCCCTATGCCTTGGGACGACCTAGGCCTTGTCCCTACACCTTGGGACGACATTGAAGCAAAATAAGACTAAGTACAAGAAGTGCCAAAAGGAGCAAATAAACTGAACTCCACGGGATGATGGTCCCGTGAGCTAGGGACACCACCACCTGCTTGTCCCGGACGGGACACCTGTCCCGGACCCCAGGGACGACTTGTGACTCCTCGTGTGCTTAAATTAGATCGTCTATTTGAAGGAGCAATTCATCATATTTTGGCACGAAATTTTCTGAGCATTCTTAGGACTTTCTAAACTAGTTTCTCTCCAAAACTTAAGGTTTAAATAATTTTCCTTCTTGTAATTTCAATTCCCCACTCGAGTACGTTGTTTTGATCATCCTATTTCGGTTTTGTTGTTTGAATTCATCTTGTTCTTCTTGGATTTCTGATTAGGTATTGTTATATATTTCTCTCCTTTGTTTATCATTTCATCTTATATCATTGTTGATCATGTTTTCATCCATTGTTATTGCTTTTGATGTCATTTTCGCTATGTGTGAGTAGTTCCTCATCTAGGGTTGAAGGGTGATCATGGGTGAATAGTCTTGGATGTTTTTGGTGATGATTTAATGAGGGTTTCGTTTGTGTCTCTGGTTATCTTGTTGTGTTTGTGTTCGTTGATCCTTTGGCCAAGGTTTTGCGAGCGTTTGCCACCCTTAGACTTAAGACCGAAAGCCTAGTTTAAGGTAGGGCACGAGATTAACCATTAGGACCCTCACTTGTAAGTTGCGAGAGCCCGCATTTGAGACCTAGAGGACGCTTAGAACCGAGAGGTCGAGCCTACTCCTTAGCACATGCGATTCCCGACTCATTTCTGTCACCATCCTTTATCCTTGCTTTACCCTTGCTATCCCCGATTCCCTAGACCTTTTTCCCCTATGTTTAAACCCTTACTCTTTTGCTCTAGTGTTTAGTAACCAAACCATTTTCGAACCGAGACTAGAATCACTCAAAATAACCAACATTACGACCATCTCCCTGTGGATTTCGACCCGACTTACCCTAGCTACCCTAGCGTCGAGTTTGGTATTATTTTTGATTAGGCGAGTGCGACTAAGCCTTATCAAATTTTGGCGCTGTTGCCGGGGAGACGGCTTTTGTTTTTGTTGTTTATTTGGTTCTTGTCTTATTGTTACTCTTGTCTCAAGGAACCTCAATTCCTTGAGGCCGCTTCTTACGTCTACTCTAGTGTTGTGCATGCCCAGGCAAACGCGTACGTCTCAAAAAGGCTTGGCAATTCAGTTTGACCCGGATCGGAGCGTACATTTCTTAGGCGCAAGAACTTGCTAAGGGACTTGGAAGCTGTTACTTCCCCTTCTACTTCAGTTCACACCGTACCTACACCCGAAACATAGAAAATGGTGAAGCTATCCGATCATTCAAAGCCTACCGCCGCTCATATTCCTACTGGCAATGCTATGCCCAATATTGCTGCCAACAACTTTGAAGTAAAGTCCGCGTTCATCAACTTGATTGAGCGCAGTCAATTCGGAGGGAGCCCTGGGGAGGACCCTAACCTACACATCCAAAATTTCTGCGATTATTGCTCCACAATCAAGCAAACGGGAGTGACCCAAGATCAAATACGTGAGATGCTTTTCCCGTTTTCCCTCCGAGACAAAGCAAAGTTGTGGCTCAACTCATTGAATCGTGTTGCGCTTGCTATCGTTGATTGGAACTCTTTGGTGCTTGCATTCTACCAAAAGTATTTTCCTCCGGAAAAGACCGCTATGTTGAGGAGCCAAATCACGAGCTTCCGTCAAAGAGGGGATGAGTCCTTGTTTGATGCGTGGGAACGGTACAAGGATTTGCAACGTCAATGTCCTCACCATGGCATGGACAAGTGGTTCATAGTCATGCAATTCTATAACGGTCTTTACAACGAGTCACGCCAAGTGCTTGACTCGGCCGCGAATGGTCGATTCGACAATATTGACGTGGATGAGGCTATTGATACGATCGAGGCCATGGCAATCCATAACGCGCAATACGGTAGCTCTAGGAACATTCCTAGGAGCGGAGGTAAGAATGATGGTGACGCGGTGGCCATGCTTAGCGCGAAAATGGATGCTCTGACCGCCATGATGTGTGAAATGAGAGCGAGCGGTAGTTCTTCATCAGCGGGTGGACAAACGGTAGTGGCGATGCACACTTCCCATGACCCGACTTGTGGTTCATGTGGCGTCTCCGGTCATTCTTCCTTAGAATGCCGAGGTATGTACCCTGTTCACGCTTTTCAATCTCAACAAAATAACCCATACTCTAACTACTATAATGAGGGGTACAAGAATCACCCCAATTTGAGCTACAAAAGTGCCAACGTTTTGAACCCTCCACAACAACAAACACAATACAATCCTCCACAAAATTTCAGCCCTTATAACAACCCTCGACCTTACAACCCTCCGGGCTTCAATCGCCCTAATTTTCAATCACAAAATGCTCCGCCACCGGTGCAAGCCGCTCCGGTCCCCGATCCTATGAGTGAGATGCGGGCCATGATGATGCAAATGGCCAAGACTCAAGAGACGATGATGGCACACATTCAAAAGAGTGACCAAGCAAAGGACTCGGCCATCAAAATGCTTGAAACGCAAATGGCTCAACTTGCTTCCTCCACTTCTCAAAGGAAGCCGGGCTCTCTTCCGTCGCAAGGAACTCAACCGCAACAACATGAGTCTGTTGGAGTTAGTGTCCTCCACAGTTAGTGTAATAACATAAATAAACCTCTCAAGGTACACAGGTTACATTTTGTATGCAATCAGTTGATTAACGTTTATCAATAACGGTTGGCTTGCTAGATAAGTTTGACGTTATTGTCATACAGATGGCGGTGATCAACTGGTCCCTAAAAAGTCACACCTAAAGGATGTGTTTAAGAAATGTGATTATTTGAGAAATTAATCATATTGATGCCTTACTAAAAGACTAAAAGGTTAGTCGGAGTTTTTGACTAAGATGTTAGTCAAGTGTGTGTTAATAATACGGCCATTTAATAAGGATTAAATGATATTAGCAAAGACGAATTAAATGTAATTTGTAAATTGAATATAAAATGTTATATTTAATTATTGAATATAATATAAGCTAATTAATCATAAACTGTTATAATTAATTAGAAAATTATAAATATAAGGATATTAATAATTTAATGATATATTATAGTGGATCATATTTATGACACTAGTAATATTATATTATATTATAAATCTAAAGGAAACCTCTAGGAAAGAGATTAATTGCTCTTTGACTCCTTGGTCAACAAGGAATTGTTTTTTGGAAAGTGATTTTTGCAAAGCAAAAATTACTCCCCAAAACTTGTTGGGTTGGCCGAAATTTAGAGTGTATTTAAGGGGAGTTTTGGCTCATCTTAATATACTAATTCATTGATCATAATTCACACACAAAATTTAGAAAATCAGTTTTCTTCTCTCTAAAGTTTTCTAGCAAGAACTAAGGGCATATCTTAGGCAATCTTGGGTGCAACTTTTAGGAGATATCAAGCTTCTTGATATTCAATCTTAGGCCATTAAGCAAGGACTAAAGGTTGTATTCTTAATCTTATGTTTATTTATGCAATTTCTTTTATGACTATTAATCATATAGAATAAGTTTCATTATAATCCTGTGATCTTAAAGGGCATGCAGAGGCGGATCTTTGATATGTTGCGCCGGGGCCTGGCCCCCCCTGACTTTGGCCCAACCTTTAACAAGTTCATCAAATACAGCATTTTTTTTTGGTGATTTGGGCCCGTAATCCTAACACATAGCCCAAATTATGAAATGCAAACTTTACAAGTTATGGAGTAATAATTAATGAAAAGTTTCAACTTGGTCCCACCAAATGGACACTGCTAACTTTATCTTTCTTTAAATAATACATTTTCTGAATTTATCATCCAATTATTATTTTTCTTCTTTTCTTATCATTTTTATCTAAATTTGTGATTCTTATAATTGTAACATCTTGACTCTTCTCATATCTTATTCTTTTTCTTTTTCTTTTTTTTTTTTTTTTTTTTTTTTTTAAATATTTATTCAAAAATAAACTAGAAGAATTTTTTTTTTTAAAAAAAAAAAAAAGAAAGAAAAAAAGGGTGCATAATTTTACTTCATGAAAATAAAAAATATCTATATTAGGTTATTTTAGTGTTTTAACATAGTATTTAAAGGGTAAAATAAGGTATACAAAATGTACGGAATATATAATTTGGTAAAATTAAATTTCAATTAATATACAATAAAATTGGATATCATGAGATACATATATTAGAGTTACGATTATTTAAAAACGTAACATATTATGTAACGGTCACAATTTATAATGTAAATCAACTATATGACTATGTGTTGGTGGCCCCCCTCGATTTTTAAACCAAGATCCGCCACTGAGGGCATGTATACAGATATATTCCCACAAGTGGTATCAGAGCCTTAGGGCTATGAAATTGTTTATATGATTTTCATAAAAAAAATTGAATTTGTATAAGTTTAAAACAAATTGAAAAAAATCGGTTTTAGCATAAAAATATTTTCGGCCAGTTTTGGTACATGTGTGCCGAGTTGTTTTTGTTTAATTCTTGGTCCAATTTGATTCATATATTGTTAATTTAAAAGGTTAAGATGATAATATATGAACTTGTTTATGTTTTGATTCAATATTGATTGAGTTAGGACTTAGATGGATCTTTAAGATGGATGTTTATGAACATTAATTATTGCTTTATATTATTGGTATAAATTGATTGAGATATTCATGTTAATAGGTTAATTTGAATGATCTTAGTATTACATCAATGTTTAATCAAGATTAGAGGTTGTTTTGTTTTATATCAATCGAGATAATATGAGCATGTTCAAGTTAAATCAGTTTAATTTGAGATTAGTTTTAAAAACAAAATTTAAGATAAATAAAAATTTAATTTCTGTTTTTGGAATTTTTTTAAAAAAACCGTGTGTTTTTATTTTTTATTTGTTTCGGTTTGTTTTTTATTTTGTTTAAACCGATTTGTATTACGCATTATAAAGATAATGTATGATTAAGGCTTGTGAAGAGGTTCACATAAGATTGATACCCTATTATTTTAAAAAGGTTTAAAATAATGTTGAATTTAATTCATGTTATACTTGATAATATGTATTAACATGGATTATGATTGAAAAAGATTGTTGTGTGCAATTGAGAAATTGTCACATAATCTTGATCTTGTTAAAAGGTGGTTTGGATTAATTATAATTAATCTAGTTTAGTTGATGCTTTTATCTTGGTTGAATGTTGTTTGAATGGTTTAATTTTTCCGCATTATTTTGTACAAAAGGTTGTAATTTACTAGTGTGGCCTTAGAAGATTATGTTTTCGTAATGAAAGGAAACATGATCGTTGATTGTATTATTGAGATCTCGTATCTCCCCTCTTGTAATAATAATATTTTTAAAGTTATTTTGAAATTAGAATGTAAATAGGTTTGCATTTGTAATTTTAATTGTAATTTGAGAAGACTCAAGATTCAAGATGGAGATCGGATGGCTCACTCCTACTATATGGATCAAACCAAGATGGAACATCAAGACAAGCTTCTAGGGTCCAAGGATGGATTCCAACTTGTATTTTTGTTTATTTTGGTAGGATAGGCCGCACTAGGTGTTTTTATTTTGCGTTCTTTTTCCATTCTCGTTGCGATGTTTGCTTGTTTAGATAATTGCATCATATTCCGCCTAAACTAAACCAAACCACCTAATATTGCATGAAAAATGACTCATATAGTTTGCATTTTCATCCTAGACATACTGATGTCATATGTTTTAAGCCATCACCTTAGTTTATATCATTCTCGTTTTGCTAGACTTTTGTTCACTTAAAATGAATTAAATAAGATGATGGGATCTTCCTCTAAATTTAAAATTGAGATTAGTCTTTATAGGAAAAGCTACTATGAGCTCCTTCTTCGTCGGTAGGCATGTAGGACCTTACTCTCCACATGACCCCTTCTATGTTGGGTAAGTAGTATGTGTTGACCTATTTTACCTCAACATTATAGTTCGAGTAATATCTCGTGATTATAGTGGACTAAAAGATAGAATTTACTGAAATTTATCGACCGAGAATTCTAAAGGTAGAATTAGCCAAGAGGTTGGCTTATCAATTTACGGAAATTGAGTCTTGGGATCATTTATATAATTCTTGAGGGAGGTCAATTGTATAAATGCATAAGTCATCGCATTAATCTGTTTTGCATTTAGACTTAAATTTAATTAAAACGATGTTTTCTTATCTTTTCTCTTCTTCTTCTTTCTTTTCACAGTTTCGAATACGTTATATACAGATATAACTGCTAAAACAAAATGGCTGGTCGTATTGAAGGCCCAATGCCAAGTGTCACACTTGAACGTGAATCATGGCTAAGAATATTTATGGACAGCATGAATCAGTCCACTCGACTGAAGAATGATGGGTCCAACTTTACTGATTGGGAGGCCGCATTACGGAATGCTGCCATAGCTGACGGCAAGCTCAAGTACTTGGCGAGCCATCGTCACGAACCAGCTCCCGAGGCAGGAGCAAATGAAGTTGTTGCTTATAGTGATTTCATGATGGAGGCGGGTGCGTTAAGGAACGTGCTCATCTATGCAATGGAATCCAATTTGCAAAGACGATTCATTACCCAAGGTGCAAACAAGATTTTCACCACCCTAACTAAGGAGTTCTCGAAAGCACCGAGAATCAAGAGTTACGAGTATACCACTCGTTTCTTTGAAGCTAGACTCCAGAAGGGCCAACCGGTTGGTCCACACCTTCTCTTCATGATCGAGAACGTTGAGAAATTGGAGGAGCTTGGTTGCAAGATCGATGAGAAGATCATCATTGATCGAGTGCTCCACTCTCTTCATGATGGGTATGCCCTCTTTAGAGCAAACTATTACATGAACGACATGCAGAAAAGTCTGCATGAACTACATTCACTCCTCGTACAGACGGAGAGTGATCTGAAGTTGAGTGGGAGCATGAAACAAGATGTTCTCATGATTGGCAAGTATAAGGGGAAGGGTAAGGCTCCGGCTAACCTAACAGTAGGAAAGCCAAAGTTTAAAAAGCCAGTGATTGCGAAGAGTGGGCCTGGTGAGTCTAGCGGTAGCTCACAAGGCAAGGCAAAAGCGAAGCAGACCATGGAGTGCCACCATTGCCACTAGTCTGGGCATTGGAGGCGTAACTGTCCCGTGTATACTGAGGACATTAAAGCAGGCCGCGTCGTTCCTGTTGGTATGTCTTCTTTTATTCATATGATTGAGATTAACCATGCAAGTTTCGGAACTTGGGTACTTGATACTGGTTGTGGTTCTCATCTGTGTAATCATTTGCAGGGCCTAAGAAACATCAAAACTGTTACTATGTCATGCAACATATGTCATGCAGGGCCTAATCATCTGTGGTTGCTGCCGTTTCAGTAGGAACATATGTCATGCAACTCCCTAGCGGATTTGAGTTATTTTTAAATAACTGTTACTATGTACCTAGTTTATCTAAAAACATTATTTCTGTATCCGTACTTGATAAAGACGGCTTTTCATTTTCAGTAAAGAATAATAGCTGTATTTTCTCTTTAAACGATATGATTTATGGTAAAGCAGTTTTCATAAACGGAATTTATGTTTTAGATCAAACCACAGACATAATGCATGTGAATAACAAGAAAGCAAAGGTTGGTGACAAAGATCAAACCTATCTATGGCATTGCCGAATGGGTCACATAAATGAGAAACGCGTGAAAAAGCTCATTGATAGTGGGACAATTGCCCCATTTAATTATGAAACTTTTGGCACATGTGAATTATGTCTCTGTGGATACCCATATCCGTACCCTTCCAAACAAAACCCTGTGATGTATCACGGACTTTTATTACGCATGCTTTAACGTTGACTTAAACGGTTCTAACTAATGTCGAATTCATTTTGAGTCGTTTGAAATGTTAAAATGATTAAGGTCGCTTTACGTCGCCTTAAATAAACGTTCATTTTGTCCATTTGGAGTCTAGCTAGGTCCTTGTCCTGCTTCATTTGGCATGAGCTTCGCATTTGCACTACAATTAGCCCTTTTACATTAACAAGGTCTAATTCAGCATTCCTAAATCCCTAAATTTAGGCCCGGTGGCTAAATCTTCCCTTTAGTCCCCTCTTACACAAAATACGGCTTCACGTCTTACCTTATTTCACAAAATCTATGCAAATACACCCTTTTTACATTTTCAGGGCTCGGGCCCAGAACCGAGCCCAAACCCACCTTTGGCCCGCACTCCAAAGCCCTCAACAAACTCTCTAGAAGATCATACTAGGTCTTCTTGGAGCACAAGCAAAGAGATTTGGTCGAATATTCCCAAGATTTAGCAATCCGGATTAAGGAAATACGAAATCTCGAAGTTAAAACCACACACCAAAGTTCGCATAAGCTTATGCGGCTCATGGTGCAAACCGCATAAGCCTATGCGGTTTGCCCACCAAACCGCATAAGGCTATGCGGTTTCCCAGCCGGCTTTTTCCCTGCTTCCTATTTTCTCTCGGCTATTCTCCTATATATACAACCCTCGCAGACGACCTATTCTCACAAGTTTTCCACACAAGAAAACCCTCTCTTCTCACAACCTCTCTTCCTAGTTTTAGCACCCACACTTGGGTCCCACAAAATATACCGTCTAGCACGGTATACACCTAAATACATTCACAAAAGCCTCACGCACTCAAATCCTTGAGTTCAACACACCATCCCGTGTTGAATTCATCCTCCTTTCAAGTTCAAGAAGCGAAGCTCTGCCCGGATCTGAAGCGTCAGGACAAGGTAGGTACCGATCCACTTGGATCAAAGCTTTTTCTTATTTTCTATGGACTAACAAAGGGGTCTACACTTTAGTGCCCCCCCGGCTTTGGCACCCAGCGCGCTTGCAATCCAAGTGTTCTATTTACTTCGGGTACACTCCATATCCGATGACACGCCAAAGTCGCATAAGCAACCGACCTTATAAAATAAACCAATGGACAATTGAACTTTATTTTATTTGCATGCATCTTGCACCTTCTTATTTTGCATTAAATCAACTTAAACAATGAATTCGACCTTTAACTGAACCGTATTCGTTAACAAGTTAAACATGCTAAACTGAGGGTTTTAATCAATCTCTTTGCATCTCAGATCTGCATTCTTTTACAAACTTATCGCACTTATGCGTAGCGATAACATTAGCTCAAATATCATCTTACAAGGATTGTTCTAGGTCAAGAGAGGCTATTTTTACATAGGCTTTTCTAAAAGGTTTTCATAAATCATTATTTGAATTAACTCTTTTTCTAAAGTACCTCACCCGAATCCAATCTGGTTTCACAAGCCTTAGATCTAGGGGTGTCGGCGTGCTCCAAAATCTAGGACATGTTTTTAACTTAGAACATGGTAGCAGGTTCCTATTTTCCGCGATAAATAGGTGGCGACTCCATAACAGTTCTTAAAGGTTTTTCCAACTTAATCTTTTTTAACTTTAAAATCCGCCCTTAAGCAAAACGCCGAGTTGGGTCCGATCCCGGGTTCCACAGTTTGGCGACTCCGCTGGGGAGATCTTATTTTTAAAACAAAAAACTAGCTTTTTCTTTTTAAAAATAAAGAGGTGAAACTTGAAAGCCTTGAACAATCCAAGTATACATATTTGAGCTATGCACATTCGTTTAGAGTCCATTCCTTTTGGAATCTAGGCACCCTTTGCACCCTCGAGAGGTGGTTCCCACATGCAGGCTTGTCCACTCGATAAAGCACATGCCGGACTAGCTTTCCTCTCGCCCCTCCACGGCTTGCCGTAAACGGCTATCTCGACCGCCCCAGTGCTCCCTTCAGAAAACCTATCGCCCCGGCGTAAGGAAATGAAGGGGTTAAGTATCTGCCAAAGCGTACTCGAGGTAGTTGGAGGTGTACCCGACTGACTCATTTTTCACCCCTTTTGAGTCATACGTACAAGTTCGAGGCTATGCACTCCATGGTCTTTTTCAAAACGAGCATTTGCATTCATATCTTCGAAAACTCGCTTAAACGTTTCAGAGATAAACGAACCTAACATCTAACACCTAACACCTTTTCAAACAAAACTATCGCGAATTTTTGAAACAAGCTTTTTCAAAACTTCCTTTTTCACTAACAAGCAAAACCCGAGCAAGGATTAAAACCCGAGCTCGTGGATTTCAATCCTCTAGGTCATACGGCCTAGACTCTGTTTTTAACATCCTCGACTCGACTTGCTCGAGCCGAATCCATCCTCTTTTACACATCCGACTCGAGCTCACCTCGGCAAATCGCCGACACTAGTTCGACGGGTGAAAACAAAACTTTTAACATCGAGACGAGATGTGCGCACACATCCTCGTCTCAGAATCTTTCCTTTAGCTAAAACTTTTTTGAAAACCTCCTTTTTCAAACTTAAAAAGAGTTTTCTTAACAAAGAAATGAGCTAGAATGAACACTTAAAATGAACGTTGGTCTAGTCATGTCACTAACGTGCAAATTTAACCCACACAACCTAATCCATTCTCAACACGCTCGACTCGCCTAGCTAATCGCTCTCGAGTCGAATCCTTCTCGCCCATCTAGGCTCGAGCCCTTAACGATGAACCGTTAGGTGGGCTCGACAAAGCTAACACCTTTCAATACCGAGACGAGATGTGCACACGCATCCTCGTCTCAAAAGCTTCCTATTAGCCAAACCTTGTCTAAAATCTCGTTTTTCAAGCTTAAAAGGTCTTCCTAAACAAAAATGAGCTAAAAATGAACGCTTAAAACGAACGTTGAATCTAATAGGACTAACTAGATACATGTCACACAAACCAATCCATTCTCAACATCCTCGACTCGACTAGCTAACCGTTCACGAGTCGAATCCTTTCCATGCATCTAGGCTCGAGCCCTTAACGATGAACCGTTAACATGGGCTCGACGAATGCAAATCAAACACATTTCAACGTCGAGACAAGATCCGCACACGCGTTCTTGCCTCAAAGACTTCTTAGGCACAACATTGCTCCTAAAGCAATACACCCTCATTTTTGAAACAAGCTCTCTTCAAAAAATCTCCTCACTTTTATAAAACAAGCAACACACTCCCATTTTTGAAATAAATTCTTTTCAAAATCTTCTTATTTTTACAAACCAAGCAAAACACACCCGTTTTTGAAATGAGCTCTTTTTAAAAATCTCCTCACTTCTGCATAACAAATAACGACATTCTCTTTACAAATCTCTTTAGGCCAAACGGCCCAAAGTCGACTCGTTTCAGCAAAAATTGTCTTTTTCAAGCAGACAAAACCCGAGAATGGCCAAGCCCAATCTCGCGGACTTTTCATCAGACCAAATGATTCATAACCATCCTGGCCCAAATCCTCTTACAAACTAATTTCACAAAATCCTCATCACGTTTTTGAAATAACCTTTTTCAAAAATCCTTCCTTCAAACCGAATGGCCCATAGTCAGGACGGTTTGATCTAGACAAACAGTCTCCTCAAAACACCCGAGAATAATCACTTTATTCTCGTGACATTCCAAAACATAAATGAACTACATGACCCACACTCATTGTAACCCATTTATTACCAAACATTTTCAAACCCGAGAATGGACCTTTTCTTGAAAACAAATCTAGCAAAATAAACATTTTCGAAATCCGTGATCCAAAATGGCCTACCGCCATTTTAATCCAAACATCTCTTTTCACAAGACAACAAAACCTAGGAATGAACTAGCATCATCCTCAAGAATCCTTCACGGTTAGACCAAGTGGCTCATAGTCGCTTTAATCTAACCCTCTTTCAAACCGAATGTATGAAAACGAGCATAACCGTCTTCATCACATTTTCAAACACCCTTGATTCGGATAGCCTATCGCCACTCCGAATCGATTCACACTTTCACCGACAAGCCACTAACACGAGCTTATCGGATTTGATTTCAAAACGCCTTTTACATCGAGCCAAAATGTGACAACACATTTTGCTCAACAAAACATCCTGCTTTTCGCCGAAAACAAAACTTTTGCAAAATCAAAGACAAATCTAAGTATGCATGAGCCAAGTCCCGACGCGAGCATCAACCCCATCCGAGACATGTGCGTCTCGAGCACCCAGCGAAGAATCCATCAAGGCGCCACCGACGATCTCACGGATCTCCTCAAGAAATTCGAGTCTTTTCAATACGGGTCGACTTTTTAAGCATCGAGTCAAACTCCGTCAGTCTAGGGCAATCGAGTCTCCGACGTACGACATTTTTAACAAATCGATAAGGGAATAAGTTTGCCTACAACCCAGTTTCCTTTTACCCCTTTTTACTCACAAAAAACATTTTGCACCGACATACATTGCATCCTAGGAGTAGCCATCCTAAGAAGGTCTAGGCCGGGTACGAAGGTCCAAGTTAACAACTAAGTCAAAGACACAAAGACAAAGAAGGTTCCGACGACTAAACACCTAAGGTTCACTAGTCTGCTTGTAGTCTACTACTCCGCTGCTTTTGGAGGAGGATCCATTAATTTGGAGCCCCACAGTGGTCATGAATTTGATCGCGACCAAAAGTACGAGTATTCCTGGATCGCCCTCCGCGTACTCGATCGCGTGCCTAATAAGCAAACGAACTTGTCAGAGGAGCCCGGCGTGATAGACACACGATCACAAGTGACCACCGAGCCACAGGGTTTTAGCAGGGTCCGAGCTCAAGCCCAAGCCATACAGGGCGTGGGATATTCTCAAACCAAACGGGAATACAAGGTACAAAGGTCAAAAAACCAAAGTCACCAAAAAGCAAAAGTCTCAAAAGCTCCGGAACAAGGGGCAAAACAACTAAGCAAAAGCTTAAGAAGTCAAAAGCTTAAGAAGTCAAAAGTTCAAGCTCAAGAAGCTTAGAAGTCAACAAGCTTAGAAATCAATAAGCGAGGGGCCGAAACCCCAAAGGCAAGAAGTACCGAAGCCCAGAAACGAGTGGCCAGGTCCTTAAAATTCCAAATTGAAGACAAGACAGAAGTAGCAAGCAACCAGCCTAGATCAACTAAGGAGAACCCACCCTTAGGATGCAACGTATCAAGGTCAAACACATAAACACCCTTTGGACCGGCGGGTCCCTAAACACGCACCTTTCCACAAAAACAAACCCACCTCCCAGACCGGTGGATCCTTAAACACGCACCTTTCCACATAAACACCTCATGCACGCCCTTAAACACCCCTTTCGGAACTACGCTAGGTTTGATTCCGTAACCACGGATACGTAGGCCGCTCTCCCGAGCTCAACCAACCTTTTACAAAAATCCACAAAATATTCCTCGTCCAAAGCTTTCCATGCTAAGGATGTGTCCACAAAAATTCACAAAGCTCAAAGGCAAACTATCTCTTTATCGAGGCAACTAAAACGAATTCGTCAAGGCAAAAGTTGTCATAGACTTAGGAGTAGTACTCTGCTTTTTGGTCTAACACTGTTTTGCAGGAACAACAGCATCCCACCGCAGACAAGCAAGCACCACTGGGGGCTCCACCAACGCACGTGTTCCCGAATATGGCATCCATGCAACCGTCGAGTCTCAAATCACGCATACGATTCGTCTCTATTTTGCAAACTTTTCGGCATTTTAAGCATCGACTCACACGTCGAGTCAATCCTCTTCCAATCAAACAATTTAGCGACATTTAAACCGCTCCTTTCAAAAACTCTCCAGTCTTCAAAACGCTCCCACGGAACGACGCGCTTTTTCAAACTTACACGAGGCAATGCACCCTCAAATTAGCTAATCACCTTTCAAAATTAACCCAACACTCGAGTTAATATGAAAGCACTTTGCAATTCACTTTTTGCAAACACACCCTTTCGCAAACAAAATGCACCTTTCGAAAATGCATCTCAAATCCTTGAAATGCATCTCGAATCTTCGAAGTCTAAACTTTTCCAAAAATTTAACTTGGCACTCGAGTTAATACATTTTGAGAAACAGCATTCTTCGAATTTAACTCACTCGAGTTAACACATTTTAAGCAAAAGCTCTTTCGAACTACGCCGGTTTGATTCCACGTTCGTGGATACGTAGGCAGCTTACGCAAAGCACAACCGAACCTAGCACTACACCCCACTCCGTGTTGAGATTCTACCGAATTCTCATCCTCGACAACTGGGGGCTTTTCAACCTTTGCACTCAAATGACCCTCCACGGTCTTCACAACTCTAGCTTAAGCTCACAACGTCAAAACGCTTTTTCATCTTGCATGAAGCCTTACAACCGACATTTCTAGCATTCATTTTTAAAGCTCATTTCGACAACCAAAATGAATCTTTTACAAAAATGATTTTTCAACAAAAAGCTTTTTAATCCAAGCATCCCAATCGGGAATCATTTCACTTTCAAACCCAAGCCTACTAACTACGCAGGTCCACGGAAGCACAACACAGCACGGAAGCGAAAGACGACGAAAGCAACTACAAAGTTCAAGCCAAGCTACAACAAACAGTCATGTAAACAAGGGTTCACACAATCCTTATTACACAAGCATACTAATACAACTAATGGTGAAGACGGCGGTACTCGTCAAAGTCTACTGAACCCAAGCCACCTCAGCACGACCCTGATACAGCTGAATCGCCTGCTCCGCCCACGCTACATTTTTCTCCATTTTGCCTTAATTTCAATCAGATTAAGCCGAACCACGGGGAAAATTTCAAAACCAAACACCATACTCTTCACTTTGACTCAGTTTTCATTCAAAACTTAGTCAAACTCGAGGGGGTAATCCAAAAACTCCTCCTCCTAATACACGCCCTACACTTTGACTCAGTTTTCATCCAAAACTTAGCCAAACGCGAGGGGGTAATCCAAACACACCCTTATCCTAATACAACCCATAGCCTCTTACATAGTTTGACTATCGTTATACACCATAACTCAGTCAAACTGGGGGCTCACATACACCGACACCATAACTCAGACAACTGGGGGCTGACGCTTCCTATCAAGAATTAAACCTTTACAACGAAAAATGGGATAATTTTTCGCATTTTTGAAGACACCCTTGCTATGAATACCCACATCAACATAAGCATCTACGGTTGAGCGACACCTCCAGAACCGCTACAAACATGAACATGCACACTACAAGCATAACACTTTCATGTGTGCATCAGACAAGCAACACCCGAACGTAGGTCCAATTACCAAGTACCCTAACATATCAAGCACCATGCATTCCAAGTCCAAGAGACATGTATCATACGAATCCAAACGAATCACCAGATACCACGTTTCATGGTCGAAGCAAGCGAAATTGAAGATCTCGAAAGGAAAATCGCGAGTTCGAATTTTTCCGGGTTCGAAACCGCGACATGTGTGAATGAGTTCACGTTTGAAGTCGCCAATTGATAAGAGATTCCCCGGAAGAGTCACTAGTCTACAGGCAATTTCCAGAGCATGTTTTGTTCCACGTTTTCCCCTCATTTTTCTTCATACACGCAAACTTTCATGGTTAAGGCGTCACCTACAGTCCGCCACAAGCGCTAGCACATACATTATGCGCTATGCCTTGGTTAAGGCGTCACCTACAGTCCGCCATACGCGTGTACTAAGCATTTAATACACGGTACAGAAGCAGAAACACGAACACTCTTCACGAGTCCTTACACCCTCTTACACGTCCCTGTGGAGTATCGCTTCCTCCCCATGGAGTCCACACACCTATACAGACATTTCCTACAAAGTCCAAGACATACCCTTCGACTTCCCCAGCAAATCACTAACATAAACACCAAGCGTCTACATCAGCACATTCAGCACATCCAAGCAATTACACGAAGCCGTACACTTGATCACATACACCTTCCTCGGACCATAATCCCGGCGAATATACACCTGCGCCCCTAACAAGACGAAACACCATCACTCTCCCAAACAACCACAACTACACCTACGCTCCTCGGCGAGACCATACATATACACCCTTCCCCAGCAAACTAGTACTTCTCCAACAAATACTACACTAAGCACCTGCGCTTCTACGAGACCCAAAGTATAACATCAAGAATGGCATCAACATCAACGACGGCATCAAGAACAAATAATAAGGCATCAAAGAACGACAACCAAGACTACACGACAACGAGCATTTACATCACCTTCTCCTCAACGAAAGGCAATCATATGCAACTACGACTACATAGACACTCCTCGGCGAGCCCAAGCACAAGCATTCCACAATACACCTAACTCCAAGCATTTCACTCTACATAGACGCTCCCCGGCGAGTTCAAGCGCAAGCATTACACGGACGCTCTTTCACGAGACCTGCACCTACACCTACATAGGCACCCCTACTCAATTATACACCTCACACATACCCAAACATCTTACAAGCACTGCACTCGCACTTCACCTTTATACACACGCAATACGAAGACATTACAAGCACCAGCACCAGGCATCCGACGATACCAAGCATATACAAAGGCAACGACAGTAGAACAAGCACGGCGAAGACACTCAGCAGGCTGGCAGGCCCTTATAGCATGCACGGACCGCCAAGTCCTTAAAATGCGCACGCCTCCCGCTTAGCCCGCTCAAGTCCTCGCCTCACCCATGGACACATGCTTCGCATCACCGATCAGATCGAGACCGTAATGGTCGGGATATGGTCGAGGAGTTTGACTAGCGCTCTAGTCCGAGCTCACCAATCAACCGGGGCTCTGTGGATACCCATATCCGCATTCTTCCAAACAAAACCCCGTGATGTATCACGGACTTTTATTACGCATGCTTTAACGTTGACTTAAACGGTTCTAACTAATGTCGAATTCATTTTGAGTCGTTTGAAATGTTAAAATGATTAAGGTCGCTTTACGTCGCCTTAAATAAACGTTCATTTTGTCCATTTGGAGTCTAGCTAGGTCCTTGTCCTGCTTCATTTGGCATGAGCTTCGCATTTGCACTACAATTAGCCCTTTTACATTAACAAGGTCTAATTCAGCATTCCTAAATCCCTAAATTTAGGCCCGGTGGCTAAATCTTCCCTTTAGTCCCCTCTTACACAAAATACGGCTTCACGTCTTACCTTATTTCACAAAATCTATGCAAATACACCCTTTTTACATTTTCAGGGCTCGGGCCCAGAACCGAGCCCAAACCCACCTTTGGCCCGCACTCCAAAGCCCTCAACAAACTCTCTAGAAGATCATACTAGGTCTTCTTGGAGCACAAGCAAAGAGATTTGGTCGAATATTCCCAAGATTTAGCAATCCGGATTAAGGAAATACGAAATCTCGAAGTTAAAACCACACCAGCAAGCCGCATAAGCTTATGCGGCTCATGGTGCAAACCGCATAAGCCTTTGCGGTTTGCCCACCAAACCGCATAAGGCTATGCGGTTTCCCAGGCTGGCTTTTTCCCCTGCTTTCCTATTTTCTCTCGGCTATTCTCCTATATATACAACCCCTCGCACGACCTATTCTCACAAGTTTTCCACACAAGAAAACCCTCTCTTCTGACAACCTCTCTTCCTAGTTTTAGCACCCACACTTGGGTCCCACAAAATATACCGTCTAGCACGGTATACACCTAAATACATTCACAAAAGCCTCACGCACTCAAATCCTTGAGTTCAACACACCATACCGTGTTGAATTCATCCTCCTTTCAAGTTCAAGAAGCGAAGCTCTGCCCGGATCTGAAGCGTCAGGACAAGGTAGGTACCGATCCACTTGGATCAAAGCTTTTTCTTATTTTCTATGGACTAACAAAGGGGTCTACACTTTAGCGCCCCCCCCGGCTTTGGCACCCAGCGCGCTTGCAATCCAAGTGTTCTATTTACTTCGGGTACACTCCATATCCGATGACACGCCAAAGTCGCATAAGCAACCGACCTTATAAAATAAACCAATGGACAATTGAACTTTATTTTATTTGCATGCATCTTGCACCTTCTTATTTTGCATTAAATCAACTTAAACAATGAATTCGACCTTTAACTGAACCGTATTCGTTAACAAGTTAAACATGCTAAACTGAGGGTTTTAATCAATCTCTTTGCATCTGCATCTGCATTCTTTTACAAACTTATCGCACTTGTACGTAGCGATAACATTAGCTCAAATATCATCTTACAAGGATTGTTCTAGGTCAGTAGAGGCTATTTTTACATAGGCTTTTCTAAAAGGTTTTCATAAATCATTATTTGAATTAACTCTTTTTCTAAAGTACCCTCACCCCGAATCCAATCTAGTTTCACAAGCCTTAGATCTAGGGGTGTCGGCGTGCTCCAAAATCTAGGACATGTTTTTAACTTAGAACATGGTAGCAGGTTCCTATTTTCCGCGATAAATTGGTGGCGACTCCATAACAGTTCTTAAAGGTTTTTCCAACTTAATCTTTTTTAACTTTAAAATCCGCCCTTAAGCAAAACGCCGAGTTGGGTCCGATCCCGGGTTCCACAGTCTCATAGGCAAAATGTCTCGAATTTCCTTCAAAGGTGTTGGAATGCGCGCTGCTGGCCTATTAGGACTCATACATACTGATGTGTGTGGCCCTATGTCAATCAACGCTAGAGATGGCTATAGGTATTTTATCACTTTCACGGACGATTTGAGTAGATATGGTCATGTCTACTTAATGAAGCATAAAAGTGAGTCCTTTGACAAGTTCAAGGAATTTTATCACTTTCACGGACGATTATTTCTTGTCTTATTCTATTTTGTTTGGTTACTTTTTGCATGAGAAACAACATGATTACATTGCATGCCATTTCTCTAATCAAGAAGCAAAACTCTTCCCCATTTTCTCCTCTAGTGGCCGGCCCTCTTGGTGTGTAGAACACACACTTCATTTTGTTTGTTTTGTTATAAAACATAAGGCCAAAGAGAAAGTATATTCATTCATGCATGCTATTCTCTTTTCTCTCATCTCTCTCATTTTCTCTCTAGAAAATTAATTCACATATTATTTATAATATTACTAAGAGTTAGTAATAATATTATCACATATTATCAAGTTAATACTAAGTGATTTCTAGTCCAAAATCTTTAGTATTTTTGGTGTGTGTTCTTGGGTGCATCTTTTAGGAGGTTTCCTATTTTGGAAACTCGGGTTTTTCGAGGATCATCCTAAAATTAAGCTCAAGAAACAAAACTAGAAAGGAGTTCTAGTTTTGTGCCCTAATTTCCCTTTAAGAAAGGTATAAATTTCTAAACTTGTTAACAAAGTAAATTTGTACTACATAGATCTTGCTAAATCAAATTAGAGTAATTTGATTTACACTAATATTTGATTAGTGAATGGGATGAGATCCCTACACATCCCTCGGATGTTCTGGAACAAGGTCCATCGTCGTTTCGTGACGAACGAGGAGTACAGCCCTGAGAGGGTACTCCCGGCCAGCGAGGTGCCAAGAACGGCCGACGTGCACCTAGTTCTTGACTATTTTAGACTATGAAGGGAACCAGCCGCGGTAACGGTTGCCCCTGGCCGAGGTCATATTTACCAACGATTTTTTTAGGCAGGGTCGGCCTGATTCCGACCCTGGATCCAGGTAATCCGGGGTCGGCCTTTAAATAATCGTTCTTTCTTTTCTTATGCTTTACGGTTTCTAACGGCCGCCCCTTGTGTGCAGACTCTTTTCGGGATCTGACTGCTGTTGACTTTGACCGTATTGGCCAAGATTCGAATAAGGTTCCTAACGTCGCTCGGCCAGTTGCACACTAGAACGACCGCAAGGAAGTATTAAGGACCCTGATGGAGAATTTTGTCCCCAAGACGCCCGTTCTGTCTTCGTCATCCGTGCCCAAGAGAAAGAAGGTCAGTACCAAACTTTCATAGGAGGCCAATAGACAGAAGACAGAGCAGGCTCGGCCTCAGCCTCCGCCCCAGCCTGAGCATCAGCCTCAACCTCAGTCAAATCCTTCCTCGCAACGGTCTTAGACCCCTCAGCAGTATTTTGTCGACCTTGAGGGGGATCACGAGGAAACTACTATCCGACCTCTTCCACTGTGCGGCCAACGCCATCTGACAAGGGGAAGGTTAGTTCAGATCCCTTCTCTGACGGGTTTTTGTCTAGGTGTAACGTTCTATACGTCCCCGCGGACAGCCTGTCGTCAATCCCAACTTTCAGTGACATGAATCTGAACTCTTTCTTTTGTCTGCAGAATTTGGCTGGGCGAGGTCAGGGGAAGGTGACGGTCGCAGTGACAGCACCTAGGGCCGTGACGGGTGACAGGCCGGGACATCCCAGCGTTTAGCTCAAAGAGCAGCTGGCCAAGGTAAATAGCGGCTTGAAAGTCGTGATGCGTCAAATGGAGCTGGTGGAACTCGGTGCTGACCTCTTGGCCAGGACGACCGATCGTTCTGAAGCCAGCCGTGGTGCAGTCTGCCAAAGCTGCAAGGAGGGTCGCGCGATCGTTTCGCGACTCGAGAAGGAACTTGGCCGGACGAAGACCGAGTTCATACATCTGCGGTCTAAGAACGAAAAGCTGGTCAGGAACGTCGCCGAGTTTGAGGCGAAAGCCATGGCGGCGGAGAAAAGGCTGGCATAGCTCAAGGAGAAGCTTGTCCAGGTCGACGCCCAGGCCGCTTCTGATGCGACCTTGTTAGGAGACAAGGACGCCTAGATCAAAGCGCTAGCCGAGAAGGTAGCCGCCTTTGAAGCAGAGAGGCATCGGCTATTGTAGGAGGGCTACAATCGAGGCTATGGTGATGGGCTCGGCCAGGATATGTGCGGGGAGACGAGGACTCCAAGGCTCTCATTCGGAGGGTGTCTCCTTACTTTGATTTCGCTAAGCATAGCGAACTTGAGGCGGCGAGGGACAGGGAGCGGGAGAGCCTCTGCCTTGGCCTTGATGTCCTAGTGGCTAGCTGGGAGCTCAAGGCTGGGGATGATAGCGAAGATGAGTCGGAGAAAGACGCTGGGTAGCCCTCAACGGCCGCTCCAGAGTCAGGGCCCGCATAGGAACTCGGCCTGTCGTCATCCGGCTCTTCCTGTACAGGATATGAAGGTTTTCTGCCGCCGCTTTCAATATTGAGTCTGAGTGGGATGGTCATCCCATTTCTGCTCTCCGGTGAAGATCAACCTTAGTTTAGGTGTCTTCTAGTCTAGCTTTTATTTTCTTTTGCGCTAGGCTGTTAGCGAGCGATCACTTCTGTTTGTGACGGCCGCTGACTTCGCGTTTTTCATTTTTTAGTTGCATTGTTGTGTAGTTTGTATTGCGTCTGGTTGTTGCCAAAATTGTTTATTGGATTTGTACTTTTATGTCTCATCTTATGACTACGATATTTCTTCCCGCTCTACGACCGTCACTACGCTTTATTGTTTTTGCGTCAACAATAGGCGTTAGCAGCGGCTCTCTGGCCGTAGTTAGGCCCTGTTTGGTTACACAAATCAGTTAGCTTATTTGACCAGCTTGCTGGTTTGACCAAAACTTCAGCTATCTGTTTTACCTAGAAGTGTTTGGTGAGGATTGACTGGAAATAATTTCAGCTAGCTGAAATAAAGAGCTACTTCAGGTAGCGTATTAAAAAATAAGCTAGCTGGTTACAAGATGTTTACTATTATACCCTTAAAATTTCATCCATAAAATAAAAATTATTCCCTTTTATGTCAATTAATTTATTTCAGTTATTCTTTCAGCTTGTTTTACCAAACAACCTAATTAATTTCAGCTACCTTAACAGTCTGTTATTTTCAGCTAGCTTTTCAGCTACCAGCTAGCGTTTCAGCTTCCAGCTACCTTTTCAACTAGTTTTCCCAAACAGAGCCTTAGTCTTATTTTCGTCTCTGCTGTACTTTATTCTGTGGTGTGGGAAAATATCTGTATATATATCCCCTTTAATCATCAAGGATTATAATGAAATTTATACTATATGATTAATAGTCATAAAAGAAATTGCATAATTAAACAAGAGATTAGAAATAACCTTGAGTCCTTGCTTTAATGGCTAGAGAATGAATATCAAAAGTATGATATCTCCTAATTGTAGCAACCAAGATTGAATAAGATATGCCTTAGTTCCTGCTAGAAAACCTTTTAGGAAAGACACTGCTTCTTTCTAAAATTTGTGTTGTGAATTATGATGAGTGAATTAGAGAATTAGGTTTAGTCAATTACTCCCTACTTTCCCTCTATCTCACGGCTCATATATATATATACTGGGGAGAAAATTTTCTTTCCAAAATATAATCACTTGTTGACCAAGAAATCAAAGTGTATCTAGACTCTTTTCTCTTGGTTATCTTAGCTTTATAATATAATATAATATATATTACTTGTGTCATTATCATGGACCCACTATAATATACCATTAAATATAAATATCCATATATTTATAATTTTTCTAATTAATTATAACAGTTTATGTCTAATTAGCTTATATTATATTCAAAAATTAAATATAACATTTATATTCAATTTACGAATTACATTTAATTCGTCTCAGCTAACATTATTTAATCCTTATTAAATGGCCGTATCATCATCATACTGACTAACATTTTAATCAGTATTTCCATCACACTGACTAACATTTTAGTCAAAAACACTGACTAACCTTTTAGTCAATTAGTAAGGCATCAATATGATTATTTTCACAAATAATCACATTTCTTAAACACATCCTTTAGGTGTGACTTTTAGGGACCAGCTGATCACCGCTATCTGTATGACAATAACGTCAAACTTATCTAGCAAGCCAACCGTTATTGATAAACGTTAATCAACTGATTACAATACAAAGTATACCCGGTGAACCTGTAGAGATTTATTCATGTTATTGCACTAACTGTGTAGGACACTAACTCCAACAATCTCCCACTTGTCCGTACAAGTGTATGTGCGATAACCGATTCTCATATCCCATAAATTTCTCCCACTCAATGTAAAACAATTTGCAAAGTCTGTATTCACAAAGGTCGTATTTTACAAGTGATCAATATCATGTGTGGTTTCCCCGACTAGAGAGTAACTTAACTGGTCAACGAATCTTTATCCGAGCTTGGCCATGCATTTCAGTTACAGCTCCTCGAGTGGCCCTGAGAAATAACATAACCTGATAAAGGTTGGATATTTTCTTCGACTCGAATCTTGCAGATACAAGCACAGTATGAAATGACCCAGTGAAAATCTGCTTAGCCTCCTGTTACGGTCGACCATGAGAAAGAAACCAAAGTCACCCAAAGCTGCCTTAATCTCAAGAGACAGTCGATAGTCAAAAGAATCGACTCAAGGAACACTATGGATGTCCTATCCACGACCTGGCACCTAATGTTCTGAAACATTTAGGACTCCATAACGTTGTCACAAAAACGTCCTGCACGGTATCATTATAACCCGCATCTATGATCGATCAGTCAACGGTTTGACTTATGGCTCATTGAACCCACCATCAATCGACTTCACAATATAATTGCCAGAGTTATCAGTTCATGTAGGCGATTACGAACCAAAGCAAATATAATGTAATTCAGTTCACTTTGTGGTGTTCAATGTTGTCTATACAACCCACATGAAAAACAAAATATGAAACAGTACGATGATTTTATTAATAGTTTTCTGAAAAAGATACATGTGTCTAATCCATATATAAAACAACTAATACAACTCAGTAACACGCTTAATTCCCATGGAAAAAACGTGCCCTTCATGCTTATCATATCTCAACGGTTTAGTGAGAGGATCTGCGACATTATTATCCGTAGCAATCTTGTCTATCACTATCTCCTTTTGCTCCACGTAATCTCTGATCATGTGAGCCTTCCGATGTACATGCCTAGATTTGTTGCTGGACTTAGGCTCCTTAGCCTGAAAGATGACACCACTATTATCACAATAGATAGTGATCGGGTCATCCGAACTAGGAACTACGGTTAGGCCCTGTAAGAACTGACGCATCCATATAGCTTCCTTAGCAGCCTATGAAGCAGCATAGTACTCGGACTCAGTCGTAGAATCTGCTATAACACTTTGTTTGGAGCTTTTCCTGCTGACCGCAGCGCCATTAAGAGTAAATACGAATCCAGACTGAGATTTCGAGTCATCTCGATCTGTTTGGAAGCTAGCATCTCTGTAACCGATTGCGCATAGCTTAGTGTCTCCTCCATAAGTCAATACCCAGTCCTTAGTCCTCCGTAGGTACTTGAGGATATTCTTAACAGCTATCCAGTGTGCTTCACCTAGATTGCCTTGGTAACGACTTGTCATACTCAATGCATATGCCACGTCTGGACGTGTGCATATCATCGCATACATGATCGATCCTATAGCCGATGCATAAGGAAACCGACTCATGCGTTGCACCTCTTCCGATGTCTTAGGTGCTTGAGCTTTACTCAAATGCATCCCAGAAATCATAGGAAGGTTCCCTTTCTTGGAGTTGGTCATACTGAACCTCTCAAGAATCTTATCTATATAAGACTCCTGACTGAGAAATAACATCCGTCGTGATCTATCTCTGTAGATACGGATCCCCAAAAAATTTTGTGCCTCTCTTAGATCTTTCATCTGGAAATGGTTGTTTAACCAAACTTTTACCGAAGTTAAGAGAGGTATGTCATTCCCAATCAAGAGTATTGACGTACAATATTAGGAATGCAATCTTGCTCCCACTCGACATGATATATAAGCATTGTTCCTCGACCGATCGAGTGAATCCATTCTCTTTTATCACCTGGTCGAAACGATGATTCCATCTCCGAGAAGCCTGCTTAAGTCCATATATGGAACGCTTAATCTTGCATACGTTCTTAGGATTTTTAGGATCAATGAAACCTTCGGGTTGCACCATGTACAACTCCTCCTCCAAATAACCGTTTAAGAAGGCGGTTTTCACATCCATTTGCCAAATTTCATAATCATGAAAAGCGGCAATCGCTAAGATTATCCGAATGGAACGCAGCATGACTACCGGTGCAAAAAATTTCATCATAGTGCAACCCTTGCACTTGAGTAAAACCTTTTGCCACTAATTGTGCTTTGTATATATCTGGTTGTCCTTCTACAGAATGCTTTGTTTTGTAAAGCCATTTGCACTGAAGAGGCCGAACCTTATTAGGTAAGTCAACCAGATCCCTTTTGGATAACCAATAATGTAACACCCCGGCCCCAACTGAAGGCCGGAAGGTTGCTCACGGTAGCTCGCCAGGCTGCGTACATCGCCCACAAACCAACACGGGTCCTTTCCAGCGCACTTTGTCCTCACTCGTGCGCATCCTAAGAACTTCCCAGGAGGTCACCCATCCTAAGACTACTCTCCAGCAAGCACGCTTAACTGAAGAGTTCTTAAGATGAGCGACCAGAAAAGAAGATGCATCTTGTTGGTATTGTTGGGGTTAGTGTCCTCCACAGTTAGGGCAATAACATAAATAAATCTCTAAAGGTACACAGGGTACTTTTCGTATTTAATCAGTTGATTAACGTTTATCAATAACGGTTGGCTTGCTAGATAAGTTTGACGTTATTGTCATACAGATGGCGGTGATCAACTGGTCCCTAAGAGTCACACCTAAAGGATGTGTTTGAGAGATGTGATTATTTGAGAAAATGATCATATCGATGCCCTACTTAATGACTAAACAGTTAGTCAGTGTTGTTGACTAAAAGGTTAGTCAAATATGACTAAGAGGTTAGTCAAATGTGATAATGAATATTATTTAATAAAGATTAAATGATATCAGATGAGAGGAATTAGCTGCAATTTGGGAATTGAATATAAAAGGTTATATTTAATTATTACGTATAATGTAGGCTAATTAATTTTAATCAGTTATAATTAATTAGTAAATTGTAAATATAAGGATATTTATGATTTATTATGATATAAGGATATTATAATTACATTATATATTAAAAGCTAAATAAGAGTAATTAAATGGGTTAAACTTTTAATTAGTTTTGGGCTTGAAAATTTAGAAGTGGGAGAGCCCACTTCTCCTTGTTTTGGACGTGTAGGGTTATTAAGGGGAGGGGAGTTTACTTCCTCCCTACTTAACCTATTTAGACTCCTAATCTCTTAAGAGCTAATTCATTCATTCACAAATACAACAACACAAAACTTGAGAAAAAGAAACTGTTCTTTTCTCTCTAATTTTCTAGCAAATCTAAAAGGGTATTTCTCAAATCATCTTGGGTGAGATAATTAGGAGATACCATAATTTTGGTATTGATCTTAGGCCAATTCTAAAGGATTAAAAGGTTAATTCTAAATCTTTATACTATGTTTTGCAATTTCAATTTATGACTATAAATCTTGTAAAAGTTTTCATTATAATCCTGTGAATTAAACGGTCTATATACTGATATAAACCTACAAGTGGTATCAGAGCCTTAGCGCACATGAAATTTTTATAAGGTTTTCATAAAAAAAAAATCAAATTTTGTATAACTTTTGATACAAATTGAAAGGCCACGTTTTGATATTAATTTAGCCGTATGTGTTGGCCGTATGTGCAATTGAATTGAGTCTTAATTAATTTGCCCGTATGTTTGACCGCAAGTCTTACATTGATTTTATCAAATTAGTTTGGCCGTATGTGTAATTGCATTGAGTTTTATTTTGGCCGAATTCTTTTCATCAATTGGCCGTGTGTGTTTGTTATGGTTTTTGGCTTGTCTTGGTCCATTTAATTCATATTTATTGATGCTTTAAGTTGTTAAATCTATCACATATGAATTTGTATAAGTTTTGATTTAATACTGATTGAATTAAAACATAAAAGGATCAAAATTTTATATGTTAATGAACATATTGTTTGCTTTTCATTAGATCTATCAGTTTTAAGTTGTTTAATTTAAAAGGTTAAATTGAATATCTTAAGTCAATGTTTAATACGGATTAAAATTGAGTTAGGATAGATCTAATTATTAGCATAATCGAATTAAATCAGTTTAATTCGCTATTATTGTTTTGGCCGAATTACATTATGTTTTTGGTAAATTTTTTTTTTTTTTGGCCGTATGAAATAAAAAAAAAAAAAAAAAAAATTTATCACATTTTTTTTTATTTTTGGGCCGAAATTTCCTAAAAAAAAAAAAAAAAAAAAAATTATTTAATTCGGCTTATTTGTTATATTAGCCGAAATTTTTATATTTTGGAAATTTTTTGTTTTTGGTATATTATAAAGATAATATATTTTGTGTTATTGTGAAGTAGTTCATAATAAATATGATACATAATATTTTAAAGCAGTTTAAAATATTTTGAGATCGAATTTATGTTATACCGATAATATAAATTGATTTGGATTATTATTTTGATTAAGATATTATGAACAATTAAGGAATTGTTGCATAATGATAATCATTTTTAAAAGAGGTTGTTTGGATTAAAATCAATTCATATGCATTGTTTTAATTTTGTTTAGTTGATGCTCTTTTTTTTTGTGTATGAATGGTTTGAATGGTTTAATTTCACGCATTAATTATTGTACAAACGGTTGTAATTTACTAGTGTGGCCTTAGAAGATTGTGTTTTCGTAATGAAGGAAACACAATTTTGGTTGTATTTTTGAGATCTCGAATCTCCAATTTTGTAATATTTTTAATTTTGGCATATTTTGAATTAGAATGTAAATAGGTTTATTTTTGTAATTCAAATATGTAATTTTGAAAGATTCAAGTTGAAGATTCAAGATGGACTCCCACTTAAAGCCCAAGATGAAGAATGAAGACAGCTTAGGGTCCATGGATGGATTCCACTTTGTAATTGTCTTTATTTTCATAGGGATAGGCCACACTAGGTGTTTTTCCTTTTGCGTTTTACATTACCGTTTTATTGCATTCACGTTAGATAGTAGCATCATATTCCGCCTAAACTAAACCAAACCACCTAATATGCATGAAAATGGATCATATAGTTGCATTCTTTTCATAGACATACGGATGTCATTCGTTTAGGGCTATCACCTCAGATTAATCATTCACGAAAATGCTAGATATTTGTTCACTTAAAATGAATTAAAATGAGTTGATGGGACCTTCCTCTAAAATGAAATTGAGAATTAGTCTTTATAAGTCAAACCACTATGAATCCCTTCTTCGTCGGTAGGCATAATATGACCCCTTCTACGTTGGGTAAGTAGTGGTTGTCGACTTAGTTTACCTCAACACTATAGTTCGAGTAATATCTCGTAGTTATGGTGGACTAATAGATAGGATTTACTGAAATCTATCGACCAAGAATTCTAACAGTAGAATTAGCCAAGAGGTTGGCTTATCAATTTAAAGAAATTGAGTCTTGGAATCGCTTATGTAATTCTCGAGGGAGGTCGATTATATGAGTGCATAAGTCGTTGCATTAAAATGTTATTGTTTTGACTTAAATCTTTAAAACAATGATTTCTTATCTTTTCTCTTCTTCTTCTTTCTTTTCACAGTTTCGAATACGTTATATACAGATATAACTACTATAACAAATGGCTGTTCGTATTGAAGGACCAATGCCGAGTGTCACACTTGAACGTGAATCATGGCTGAGAATTTTTATGGACAGCATAAATCAGTCTACTCGACTGAAGAATGATGGGTCCAATTTTGCTGATTGGGAGGCCGCATTACGGAATGCCGCCATAGCTGACGGCAAGCTCAAGTACTTAACTGAGCCAATGCCGGCCGAACCAGCTCCCGATGCAGGAGGAGATGAAGTCGTAGCTTATAATGATTTCATGATGGAGGCGGGTGCGTTACGGAACGTGCTCATCTATGCAATGGAATCCAATTTGCAAAGACGATTCATTACCCAGGGTGCAAACAAGATTTTCACCACCCTTACTAAGGAATTCTCGAAAGCTCCGAGAATTAAGAGTTACGAGTATACTACTCGTTTCTTTGAAGCTAGACTCCAAAAGGGCCAACCGGTTGGTCCACACCTTCTCGCCATGATCGAGAACGTTGAGAAATTGGAGGAGCTTGGTTGCACGATCGATGAGAAGATCATCATTGATCGAGTGCTTCACTCTCTTCATGATGGGTATGCCCTCTTTAGGGCAAACTATTACATGAATGACATGCAGAAAAGTCTGCATGAACTGCATTCACTCCATGCATGCAGAGAGTGATCTGAAGTTGAGTGGGAGCACGAAGCAAGATGTTCTCATGATTGGGAACAAGAAGGGTAAGGGTAAGGCTCCGGCTAACCTAGCTGTAGGTAAGCCAAAATTCAAGAAGCCAGTGGTTGCTAAGAGTGGGCCTGGTGAGTCTAGCGGTAGCTCACAAGGCAAGGCAAAAGCTAAGCAGAGCATGGAGTGCCACCATTGCCATGTAGGGATCGGATCCCATTCACTAATCAAATATTAGTGTAAATCAAATTACTCTAATTTGATTTAGCAAGATCTATGTAGTTACAAATGTACTTTGTTACAAGTTTATAGAAACTTCTACCTTTCTCAAAGGGAAATATGGGCACAAAACTAGAACTCCTTTCTAGTTTTGTTTCTTGAGCTAACAACATGGATGATCCTCCAAACCCGAGTTTCCATAATAGGAAACCTCCTCTTAGTTGCACCCAAGAACAACTCCAAAACTACTAGTGATTTTGAGCTAGAAATCACTAATAGATACTTGATAATATGTGAATAATATTATTACTAACACTTAGTAATATTATGAAATATAAGTACTAGTTACTTATTATTATGAGAAAGTTTTAGAGAGAAATAGTGAAGAGATGAGGAGAAAAGAATGAAAATCACTTCTCTTTCTAAGGCCTTATGATTTTATAGAAAAACAAACAAAATGAAGTGTGTTGAACACACCTCAATTTTTCAGCCAACATAAGAAGAGGAGAGAAGAGACTTTCTCTTGATAAGAGGAATTGTTTGCATGACCATCATTATGTTCATGCATGCATCTCCAAGACACTACTTGACAAAACAAATAAAAACAAGGGGAAGCATCTCCCACTTGCTCTTGGATGGTCCAAGGGACCCCATATGGGTCTAATTTGTTTTTCAATATTTGTCTCACAAATTGTAATAATTTATCACTTAAATCATCTAATATGATAAAGTATAAATTAATTAATCTCCTCTCTAAAATACATGTACACTTACATATATTAAAATGTACTTTTACTAGTCTCATTAGGAAAATATACATGATTAGTGAATTAACATTTAATCACTAATTCTCATCTCCTCTAATGATTTTATCGATATAAAATTCAATCATCCGAGTTCACAACTCAATTCTCTCTAAATTAATTCACTGACTAACCGTTAGTCGATTTATCAAGTTACTAATCTAATTGTATCTCATACAATTAATTAGCTTTCTTATTTGGAGTATGTTCCTATAGGTGTGACTTAAAGGGATCAATTGATTACCGCCGTTCTTACGACAATAACGTCAAACTCTAGTCACCAACCGTTATTGATTTACGTTAATCAATTGACAATATCTTGGATTATCCCCATGTATTCCTTAATTGAGATTTATTAAGTAATCGCACTATTGTGGAGGACACTTACTCCAACAATCTCCCACTTGTCCGAGACAAGTTGTGCATTACCAATTCTCATGTCCGTTTCACATCTCCCACTCAATGCAAGGTGTCTTACAGTCGCATTTGCATTCATAAGATATATATCATGAGTGGTTTCCTCGATAAGGAGAGTAGTCGGCCAGGGGAATCTACCGTAGATTCTTACCGAGCGTGGCCACGCATTTTCGGCGACTACTCCTCGAGTGGCCCAAAGATGTTTTACCCTCGACGAGGGTGGACATTTCCTTCCACTCGATTGATCTTGTATAATGCAGATCACCATGACCCCAAAGATGCCCTTATAACCCCTTTCACGGCATGGTTTAGGACAAAAATGAAAGTCACTCGGAACCGCACCGACTGCATAATCAGCCCACCAAAGAATCGACTAAAGGAATACTATAGAATTCCCACCACGACCACTGTGTTTCAATCTCATTGAAAAGGAATTCTATAAGCGTCACAGTCCGACAGAGTGTCTCACAGTCTGTCTATGCAAACGAGCAGTCATCACTATGACCCCATGGTGTTGAACCCACCATCGAACGACTTGCAATCTAGTCTCTTCGAGACGTCACCTCATATGAGAGACTAGGGACCAAATACTTAGTTTATACCGTTCACTTGAATATGTTCAAAGTTGTCACACAACTATTCGGATAAACAAAGTATGCATTCAAAATGACTTAAAAGAGTAAATATACTCTAAACAATGAATGTTATTTTCATATATGTAATAGGATACTTTATCCATTACATATCTCAAAAACTAAAGGAAATCAGGCATACGCCTCAACCCCATAGAGCCAGTGTGAGCGTCATGCTTAGTCCTCGAAAGAGGCTTGGTTAAAGGATCAGCGATCTCATCGTCTGTCCCAACCTTACAAATATCTATTTCCTTTATTTCCACATTATCTCATATAACATGGTATTCCCTCGAAACATGTCTAGACTTATTACTAGACTTGGGCTTCTTCGCTAGAAAGATGGCCCCACTATTATCACAATAAATAGTGATTGGATTTGCGGCACTAGGGACTACTCTTAGTCCATCCAAGAACTGCCGAATCCATATAGCTTCTTTAGCAGCTTCCGAAGCTGCCAAATATTCAGCTTCTGTTGTAGAATCCGCAGTGACACTTTGCTTGAAACTTTTTCAGCAAATAGCACCCCCATTTACCAAAAGACATAGCCGGATTGGGATTTCAGATCATCCCCATCGGTTTGGAAACTTGCATCCGTGTAACTCTTTACACGTAGCTCAAGATCTCCTCCAAACACTAGAAACGAATCCTTAGTTCTTCTCAAGTACTCAAGGATGTTCTTTACAGCTATCCAGTGACTCTCACCGGGATTAGCTTGATACCGGCTCGTCATGCTCAAGGCGAAAGCGACATCGGGACGAGTGCACATCATAGCATACATGATTGATCTTTACAGCGGAAGCAGAAGGGATCAATTTCATGCGTTCAATTTCCGCAGGAGTCATAGGACATTGAGATTTCTTCAATGTTATTCCTACACTCATAGGAATAAAGCCTCTCTAGGAGTCTTTCATATTGAACCTATCAAGAATCTTATCAATATAAGTTTCTTGACTTAATGCCAGTATCCTATTAGATCTATCTCTATAGATCCGGATACCCAAGATGTGTTGTGCCTCTCCCAAGTCCTTCATTTGGAAATGGTTTCTCAATTCCACCTTTACCGAATTCAAACTTGGAACATCATTTCCAATTTGTAGTATGTCATCCACATACAAAACAAGGAAGGTTACCTTGCTCCCACTAAACTTCATGTATAAACAAGGTTCCTCGGCACTTCGAGCGAAACCCTTTTGTTTAATGACATGATCGAATCTGTGATTCCAACTCCTTGATGCTTGCTTAAGACCATAAATGGATCTCTTAAGCTTGCATACTTTCTTAGGGTTGGATGTATCTACAAAACCTTCAGGTTGTGTCATGTACACTTCCTCTTCTAGAATCTCATTCAAGAAGGCGGTTTTTACATCCATTTGCCATATTTCATAGTCATGAAATACGGCAACCGCTAAGATTATCCTAATGGATCGAAGCATGGCAACCGGTGCAAAGGTTTCATCATAATGAATACCTTGGACTTGTGAAAAGCCCTTTGCCACCAATCTAGCTTTGTAAACATCAATATGTTTATCTATGCCGAGTTTGATTTTGAATATCCATTTACACTGAAGGGGTCTCACTCCTTCAGGTAAATCTACCAAGTCCCAAACTTGGTTCTCGTACATAGAATCCATTTCGGATTTCATGGCCTCAAGCCATTGTTCGGAGTTGGGGCTACTAATAGCCGCCTTGTAGGTTGAGGGTTCGTTGCTTTCGAATAACAACAAATCACCCTCCTTCTCGATGTTACCGAGGTAGCGGTCAGGTTGATGACTAATTCTTCCTGACCTCCTAGGGATTACGACCGTGTCAGAAGACGAGGGAACGTTTTCCTCATTTACTGCTTCGGTTTGTGGCTCTTGAACTTCATCAAGTTCAAATTTTCTTCCACTCTGTTTTCTAGAAATACATTCATTTTCTAGAAAAACAGCATCACGAGCCACAAACTCTTTGTTCTCGTGAGGGTTGTAGAAGTAATAACCACACGTTTCCTTAGGATAACCTACAAATAGGGAACCTTTCCCGTCCATATCTCATATGGAGCCTTATTCGATTTAGTGAGAATATAGTAGATGATTGCGTAAAGCCCCAAAACGATCCAGGAAGCTCACTTTGACTCATCATAGACCGAACCATATCTCATAAAGTTCGGTTTCTCCTTTCTGCAACACCATTCAATAGTGGTGTGCCCGGAGGAGTCCATTGTGATACTCTACCACAATTCTTAAGATGTGAATCAAACTCATTACTTAGATATACGCCACCACGATCCGATCGTAGTGCTTTTATCCTTTTGTTCAATTGGTTCTCAACCTCATTTTGAAATTCTTTAAATTTCTCAAAAGCATCACTTTTATGCCTTATTAAGTAGACATAACCATATCTACTTAAGTCATCGGTAAAAGTAATGAAGTAATGATATCCTCCTCTAGCAGTGATGTTTAATGGACCACACACATCGGTATGTATGAGTCCTAAAACCTCACTTGCTCGTGTCCCTTTACCACTAAAGAGTGCATGAGTCATCTTGCCTAAAAAGCAAGACTCGCATGTACCATATGATTCGCAATCAAATGGTTTGAGAAACTTGGTCTCAACAAGTCTCTTTATGCGTCTATCGTTTATATGACCTAAACGACAATGCCAAAGGTAGGATATGTTTGATTCATTTGTTTTGAGCTTCTTGTTCTCTATATGATAAACATCATTGACATTATTCAAAAGATAAATACCTCCAATTGAAATGGCTTCCCATAAACCATTTCATTAAATGAAAAAGTACAACGGTTGTCCTTAATCATAAAACAAAAAGCCTTCCGCATCTAACACGGAGACGGAGATAATGTTTTTGGTTAGAGTTGGTACAAAATAACAGTTATTCAAGTACAACTCTAAACCACTAGCTAGAGTGAGTACAAAAGTTCCCATGGAAACGCCGCTACTCTAGCTCCATTACCCATGCGAGATCTATATCACCCTTGGCTAGTGCTCAGACGCTTTCTCATCCCCGCAAGTGATTGCAAAGATGAGATCCACATCCGTATCTCATACCCATGTAGAAATGCAAGCATGATTTATGTCAATCATATAAAGACTAGAAGGAACAATATCTTTGGATGTCCACATCCATCATTCTTTCCTTCAAGGATTTGGGACAATGCGCCTAACGACGGGTTTGGGCTTGCTATTCTCAATAGCCTTTCCCTTACCCTTATCTTCCTTGAACCGAGCTTTATAAGCTCCCTTCCCTTTCTTAACCCCAAAGTTTATGTTCTTCAATCTCATTGAAAGAACATCTTTTCTCTCAATCCTCATTCACTTTCGTGCTATCTAGGTTGAAGCACATCGTCGTCACTCTAGTGAATATCTCATATGCACTTTAGTGAGTAACGAAGCGAAGTTTGAGAGAATGTGACATTGACCAAATCAATATATTTTTTAACGTCATTGTCAACCTTTAGGTGCTCATCGTAGGCGGCTCGCGCCGCCGCGGTGGCCCTAAGTCCGGGTTCGGTGGGAGGTGGTTCGGTAAGGTTCTTAAGCACATTGTCGGATTGAGCGGCGCCCCTTTATAGTCGAATCGCATTCGACAAAGTTGCTACCGTCATCCTTTAAGATACACTTATCCATCACGGTTCTCAACCATGAATATTTACCCAAAATGGGTGCGGGAGTTGATGTTGTCATTGCGATTTCAAATAAATTATTCTACAACAAATATGAGGAAATTAACATTCATTGTACATTAATGACATTTGCTAAAACACTTTTAAAACAAATGTCCATTTATATAATGATCTCCCACGAAATTATATAAATGATTCCAAGACTCGTTTTTCATATGAAATTAGACATCTCATGTTTCCTTTTATATAAAAACGATAAGTCAACACTTGACTAATTCTACACTAGAATGCTTGGTTGATGATTTTCTATAAAATGCATCGATTAGCCCCAAATAACTCTTATTCGGTTGAGTCCAAACCAAATTAGCACGGGACTTCCTCCCACTACTTACCCATGGTAACAAGGTTCCACGTTGCGGAGGTCCTCATGAACATGGGGTTCATAGTTGCTACATTTGGAAAGGCTTTATCTCAATTCATTTGTTAAATAATGTGGGTGATCTTGTCAATTTTAGTCATTAAAATTCTTTTATAAGTGAACTAATTTAAGAATGGCGACCTAAAACGACAACCATAGTGGGATATTGTGGCATGCATGGCGATTTTGGCATGTGTGCGGAAAATAAGCAATCAAACAAGCATAAGCAAGCAAAAGCATAAACCTAGTATGGCCACCTAAAGTAATTAAAATACAAGGAGTTACAAATTGAAAACCAACTCCTTTGGTCCCTCTTCAAATGGATCTCATCCAAGGCTCCTCCTTGCTAGCTTTAGAACACTTCTAAGGCTCCATCTCGATCCATCGCCGGTCTTCGATTTACAAATGGTTACAAGTATAAATTTACAAATGAATACATAGCAATCCTATTATACATTTATAAATGAAATAAACTATTAGAAAATTACAAACCGACGATACGAGATCGCATTTAATTACAAACCCACACGATATTCCCTTTCATTACGGGTAATATCGGTAAAAATATAATAAACTATGGCCATACTAGTAAGAATAAACATTCATTCAACAATAAACATTCATCCAAACATGCATAATGTAAAGCTTATAAATAAAAACATGCCAAAATCGCCCTAAACAATAATCGCATTAAATCGTTTCAAACCGATCTCATTTTTAATCGATTAATCTCATATTAATCAATAATGCTTAAAACACCTTTTAAGCTTGAACTAAAACTTCTAAACTGATTTAGAACACTCATAATTAGTTTTCACTAATTCATGGTGATTTTAGTTCACAAACATGGTCATTTGCTAATTAGATGCACTTTAATCATAACCTTTTTATGAATAAAGCTTTATAAAATCAAAATAAATTAAAATAAAATCATTTTTATTTTGGGAAAATTTTGTATATTCTGGAACACTTCCAGAATACCAAAAATGAAAAGTTTGGTCAAAAAATATTTACGAATTATTTTAGAACAAATAACATACGGTTTCATCGATTTTATCTCATAAAATCAATAAAACATCTAAAACAGTGAGGAAAAAACCCAAATTTATACCTTAGCATCCTTTTAATGTATAAAAACAGTGGTATAAAATTTATGTCCAGAAAACAAATATTACTATATTTTCGACATTAACATTCATTTTATACCGATTTTTATCAAATAAATGAATAAATATTCAAAACTCAAGATCTGACTTTGAAAATTTACATGCAGAAAGTATAAATAACAAGTTTCACGGTGTAAAAATTTCGTGACCAGATTCCAACTATAACTATTTATAGTTATTATTTTAGCCAAAAACACACTTTTTGACTCGGTTTTGTATAAAAATCATTTTAATTAGCAAACAAATTTCAAAAAATACGAAATTTGACCAGTAACTTCATGAGACCAGAAACTTTGCATGCTATAAAAAATTCGTGTTAAAACCATTTTTAACACTATTTTCGGATTTTATCATATTTATTCTCAATAAATATATAAAACCCCAAAATCAACAAAATAAATTTGTAACCACAAGCCTAAGCTCTGATAGCACTTGTAGGGATCGGATCCCATTCACTAATCAAATATTAGTGTAAATCAAATTACTCTAATTTGATTTAGCAAGATCTATGTAGTTACAAATGTACTTTGTTACAAGTTTATAGAAACTTCTACCTTTCTCAAAGGGAAATATGGGCACAAAACTAGAACTCCTTTCTAGTTTTGTTTCTTGAGCTAACAACATGGATGATCCTCCAAACCCGAGTTTCCATAATAGGAAACCTCCTCTTAGTTGCACCCAAGAACAACTCCAAAACTACTAGTGATTTTGAGCTAGAAATCACTAATAGATACTTGATAATATGTGAATAATATTATTACTAACACTTAGTAATATTATGAAATATAAGTACTAGTTACTTATTATTATGAGAAAGTTTTAGAGAGAAATAGTGAAGAGATGAGGAGAAAAGAATGAAAATCACTTCTCTTTCTAAGGCCTTATGATTTTATAGAAAAACAAACAAAATGAAGTGTGTTGAACACACCTCAATTTTTCAGCCAACATAAGAAGAGGAGAGAAGAGACTTTCTCTTGATAAGAGGAATTGTTTGCATGACCATCATTATGTTCATGCATGCATCTCCAAGACACTACTTGACAAAACAAATAAAAACAAGGGGAAGCATCTCCCACTTGCTCTTGGATGGTCCAAGGGACCCCATATGGGTCTAATTTGTTTTTCAATATTTGTCTCACAAATTGTAATAATTTATCACTTAAATCATCTAATATGATAAAGTATAAATTAATTAATCTCCTCTCTAAAATACATGTACACTTACATATATTAAAATGTACTTTTACTAGTCTCATTAGTAAAATATACATGATTAGTGAATTAACATTTAATCACTAATTCTCATCTCCTCTAATGATTTTATCGATATAAAATTCAATCATCCGAGTTCACAACTCGAATTCTCTCTAAATTAATTCACTGACTAACCGTTAGTCGATTTATCAAGTTACTAATCTAATTGTATCTCATACAATTAATTAGCTTTCTTATTTGGAGTATGTTCCTATAGGTGTGACTTAAAGGGATCAATTGATTACCGCCGTTCTTACGACAATAACGTCAAACTCTAGTCAGCCAACCGTTATTGATTTACGTTAATCAATTGACAATAATACTGGATTATCCCCATGTATTCCTTAATTGAGATTTATTAAGTAATCGCACTATTGTGGAGGACACTTACTCCAACATGCCACAAGTCTGGGCATTGGAGGCGTAACTGTCCCGTGTATGCTGAGGACATTAAAACAGGCCGCGTCGCTCCTGTTGGTATGTCGTCTTTTATTCATATGATTGAGATTAACCATGCAAGTTTCGGAACTTGGGTACTTGATACTGGATGTGGTTCTCATCTGTGCAATCATTTGCAGGGCCTAAGAAGCTTCAAAACTCTGGCAAGAGGTGATGTAGACCTGCGAGTAGGGAATGGAGCAAGAGTTGCTGCCGTTTCAGTAGGGACATATGTAATCCAACTCCCAAGTGGATTTGAGTTATTTCTGAATAACTGTTACTATGTACCTAGTTTATCGAAAAACATTATTTCTGTATCCGTTCTTGATAAAGAAGGATTTTCATTTTTAATAAAGGATAATAGCTGTATTTTCTGTTTGAATGAAATGATTTATGGTAAAGCTGTTTCCATGAACGGAATTTATGTTTTAGATCAAACCACAGAAATCATGCATGTGAGTAACAAGAAAGCAAAGGTTGGTGACAAAGATCAAACGTATTTATGGCATTGCCGTATGGGACACATAAATGAGAAACGCGTGAAAAAGCTCATTGATAATGGGACAATTGCCCCATTTGACTATGAAACTTTTGGCACGTGTGAATCATGTCTCATAGGCAAGATGTCTCGAATTTCCTTCAAAGGTGTTGGAATGCGCGCTGCTGACCTATTAGGACTCATACATACTGATGTGTGTGGACCTATGTCAATCAACGCTAGAGACGGCTATAGGTATTTCATCACTTTCACGGACGATTTGAGTAGATATGGACATGTCTACTTAATGAAGCATAAAAGTGAGTCCTTTGACAAGTTCAAGGAATTCCAGAATAAGGTTGAGAACCAACTGGATAGAAAGATAAAAGCACTACGTTCAGATCGTGGTGGCGAATATCTTTCAACTGAGTTTGATCGACACCTGAAAGACCGCGGAATAGTATTACAGTTAACTCCACCTGGAACACCACAACTGAATGGTGTGTCCGAACGCAGGAATCGAACATTACTTGATATGGTTCGATCCATGATGAGTCACACGGTAGTACCTGACTCATTGTGGGGCTATGCTCTTTTGTCAGCTGCTCTTATACTTAACCGAAGTCCGTCTAAAGCTGTAGACAAGACTCCATACGAGTTATGGAAGGGAACGGTCCCTAACTTGTCCTTTATTCGGGTTTGGGGGTGCGAGGCTTATGTCAAGTGGAGACACGAGGATAAACTCGGCCCGCGATCGGTCAAGACATACTTTATTGGTTATCCAAAAGGAATGTTTGGTCATTACTTCTATTCGCCTACCGAACACCGTGTTTTTGTTGCGGCTAGTGCGACGTTCTTAGAGAAAGAGTTTCTCGAAGACAAGAGAGGTAATAGAACCTTCGATCTGTCGGAGATTCCTGAACCAACAACCGAGCAACCAATGGAGGAAGCTGTTCCTTCTACGTCTGCTGCGGTTAATGTCCCTTTGGAACCCAGGAGGTCGGGTAGAATCTCCATTCCTCCAGATCGATATATCGGTATAGTCGAGGAGAATGGGATAGACGACGTTTTACTCCTTGAGAGTAACGAACCCGTAACCTATAAAGGTGCCATGACGTGTTCTGACTCAAAGCTATGGCAAGAAGCCATGCAATCCGAGATGGACTCGATGTACGAGAACGATGTATGGGATCTGGTTGACTTACCTGATAAGGCTAGGCCTCTTCAGTGCAAATGGCTTTACAAGATAAAGCGATCTGTAGAAGGACAACCAGACATATACAAGGCACGACTAGTGGCAAAGGGTTTCACTCAGGTGCAAGGGTTGCACTATGACGAGATCTTTGCACCCGTAGTAATGCTTCGTTCCATTCGGATTCTCTTAGCGATCGCCGCATTTCATGACTATGAAATTTGGCAAATGGATGTGAAAACCGCCTTCTTAAACGGTTATTTGGAGGAGGAGTTGTACATGGTACAACCCGAAGGTTATATCAATCCTAAAGATCCTAAGAAGGTTTGCAAGCTTAAGCGTTCCATCTATGGACTTAAGCAAGCTTCACGGAGTTGCAATCATCGCTTCGACCAAGTGATAAAGGAAAATGGATTCACTCGATCAGTCGAGGAACCATGCCTATATATCAAGTCGAGTGGGAGCAAGATTGTCTTCTTAATACTGTACGTCGATGACATACTCTTGATTGGGAATGACATACCTCTCTTAACTTCGGTAAAAGTATGGTTAAAGAACCATTTCCAGATGAAAGATCTGGGTGAGCCTGGCAATTTTGGGGCTCCGTATCTATAGAGATAGATCACGACGGATGTTATCCCTCAGTCAGGAGTCTTATATAGATAAGATTCTTGAGAGGTTCAGCATGACCAACTCCAAGAAGGGGAACCTTCCAATGATCTCAGGAGTGCACTTGAGTAAAGCCCAAGCACCAAAGACATCGGAAGAGGTCGAGCGCATGAGTCGGATTCCATATGCATCGGCTATAGGATCGATCATGTATGCCATGATATGCACACGTCCGGACGTGGCATATGCATTGAGTATGACGAGTCGATACCAAGGCAATCCAGGTGAAGCACACTGGATGGCCGTTAAGAACATTCTTAAGTACCTACGGAGGACTAAAGATTGGGTATTGACTTATGGAGGAGACACTGAGCTATGCGCTTGATCGGTTCTGCAGATGCTAGTTTCCAAGCGGATCGAGATGACTCAAGTCTCAACTGGATTCGTTTTACTCTAAATGGCGCCGCTGGTCACCGAAAAGCTCCAAACAAGCTGTTATAGCAGATTCAACGATCGAGTCCGAGTACTATCTCGCTTGAGGTCGCTGGCGAAGCTATATGGATGCGTCAGTTCTTACAAGGACTAGCTGTAGTTCCTAGTTCGAATGACCCGATCACCATCTATTGCGATAATAGTGGTGCCCTCTTCCAAGCAAAGGAGCCGAAGTCCAGCAACAAGTCTCGGCACGTGCAAAGGAAGGCTCACATGATCCGGGATTACGTGGAGCAGAAGGAGATAGTGATTGACAAGATTGCTACGGATGATAACATAGCAGATCCTCTCACTAAGCCGTTGAGACAAAATAAGCATGAAGGGCACGTTAAATCCATGGGAATTAAGCGTGTTCCTGAGTTGTATTAGTTGTTTGAATGGATTTGACACTTGTATTTCCTAAAACTTCTAATAAAATCATCGTTTTGTTATATATATTGTTTTTCATGAGGGTTGTGCTGACAACGTTGAACACCTCAAAGTGAACTGAATTGCTATATATTTTGTTTTGGTCCGTGATCGCCTACACGAGCTGATACCTCTGGCGATTATTTTGTGACGTCGATTGATGGTGGGTTCAACGAGCCATAAGTCAAACAGTTGACTGATCGATCACAGATGCGGGTTTACTGAAATCGCGCAAGACAATTTTTGTGACGACAACATGGAGTCCTAAATGTTTCAGAACATTAGGTGCCTGGTCGTGGATAGGACATCCATAGTGTTCCTAGAGTCGATTCTTTTGACTATCGACTGTCTCTTGAGATTAAGGCAGATTTTGGGTGACTTTGGTTTCTTTCTCACTACGACCGTAACAGAGGCCAAGCAGATTTTCACTGGTCATTTCACGTCGCGCTTACATCTGCAGGATTCGAGTTGAGGGAAATATCCAAACTTCTATCGAGTTATAATATTTATTCTCAGGGCCACTCGAGGAGCTGTAACTGAAAATGCATGGCCATGCTCGAATATTGATTCGTTTATCAGTTAAGTTACTCTCTAGTCGGGGAAACCACTCTTGATACTGATCGATTGTGAACTACGACCTTTGAAAGTACAGACTTTGCAAATTGGTTTACATTGAGTGGGAGAAATTTATTATGGATATGAGAATCGGTTATCGCACCTACACTTGTACGGACAAGTGGGAGATTGTTGGGGTTAGTGTCCTCCACAGTTAGGGCAATAACATAAATAAATCTCTAAAGGTACACAGGGTACTTTTCGTATTTAATCAGTTGATTAACGTTTATCAATAACGGTTGGCTTGCTAGATAAGTTTGACGTTATTGTCATACAGATGGCGGTGATCAACTGGTCCCTAAGAGTCACACCTAAAGGTTGTGTTTGAGAGATGTGATTATTTGAGAAAATGATCATATCGATGCCCTACTTAATGACTAAACAGTTAGTCAGTGTTGTTGACTAAAAGGTTAGTCAAATATGACTAAGAGGTTAGTCAAATGTGATAATGAATATTATTTAATAAAGATTAAATGATATCAGATGAGAGGAATTAGCTGCAATTTGGGAATTGAATATAAAAGGTTATATTTAATTATTACGTATAATGTAGGCTAATTAATTTTAATCAGTTATAATTAATTAGTAAATTGTAAATATAAGGATATTTATGATTTATTATGATATAAGGATATTATAATTACATTACATATTAAAAACTAAATAAGACTAATTAAATGGGTTAAACTTTTAATTAGTTTTGGGCTTGAAAATTTAGAAGTGGGAGAGCCCACTTCTCCTTGTTTTGGACGTGTAGGGTTATTAAGGGGAGGGGAGTTTACTTCCTCCCTACTTAACCTATTAAGACTCCTAATCTCTTAAGAGCTAATTCATTCATTCACAAATACAACAACACAAAACTTGAGAAAAAGAAACTGTTCTTTTCTCTCTAATTTTCTAGCAAATCTAAAAGGGTATTTCTCAAATCATCTTGGGTGAAATAATTAGGAGATACCATAATTTTGGTATTGATCTTAGGCCAATTCTAAAGGATTAAAAGGTTAATTCTAAATCTTTATACTATGTTTTGCAATTTCAATTTATGACTATAAATCTTGTAAAAGTTTTCATTATAATCCTGTGAATTAAACGGTCTATATACTGATATAAACCTACAGGTATGAGTAGCACGTTCAACCCTTTTAAGCACTATGTCACTTAAGCTAATACATGGACCTCTTCAACGGGGTACCCGGCCCGAATAACCTCGGACAACACCGGGGTTTACAAATAAAGTATGTCTTCACCGATCGCGGGCCGAGCTTATCCTTATGTATCCACTTGACATAAGCCTTACAACCCCAAACCCGAATAAAGGACAAGTTGGGGACCGATCCCTTCCATAATTAATATGGAGTCTTGTCTACAGCTTTAGACGGACTTCGGTTAAGTATTAGAGCAGCTAACAAAAGAGCATAACCCCACAATGAGTCAGGTACAACCGTGTGACTCATCATGGATCGAACCATATCAAGTAATGTTCAATTTCTCCGTTCAGACATACCATTCAATTGTGGGGTTACAGGTGGAGTTAACTGTAGTACTATGCCACAGTCTTTAAGGTGTTGATCAAACTCATTCGAAAGATACTCGCCACCATGATCTGAACGTAGTGCTTTAATCTTTCTATCCAGTTGGTTTTCAACCTTCTTCTGGAATTCCTTGAACTCGTCAAAGGACTCACTTTTATGCTTCATTAAGTAGACATAACCATATCTACTCAAATCGTCCGTGAAAGTGATAAAATACCTATAGCCATCTCTAGCGTTGATTGACATAGGTCCACACACATCAGTATGTATGAGTCCTAATAGGTCAGCAGCGCGCATTCCAACATCTTTGAAGGAAATTCGAGTCATTTTGCCTATGAGACATGATTCACACGTGCCAAAAGATTCATAGTCAAATGGGGAGATAGTTCCATCATCAATGAGCTTTTTCACGCGTTTTTCATTTATGTGTCCCATACGACAATGCCATAGATAGGTTTGATCTTTGTCACCAACCTTTGCTTTCTTATTATTCACATGCAATATCTCTGTGGTTTGATCTAAAACATAAATCCCATTTATAGAAACTGCTTTGCCACAAATCATATCGTTTAAAGAGAAAATACAACTATTATCCTTTATTGTAAACGAAAATCCATCTTTATCAAGTACGGAAACAGAAATAATATTTTTCGATAAACTGGGTACATAGTAATAATTATTCAGAAATAACTCAAATCCACTCGGGAGTTGGATTACATATGTTCCCACTGAAACGGCAGCAACTCTTGCTCCATTCCCCACATGCAGGTCCACATCACCCCTTGCGAGAGTTGTGATGTTTCTTAGGCCCTGAAAATGATTACACATATGAGAACCACAACCAGTATCAAGTACCCAAGTTCCGAAACTTGCATGGTTAATCTCAATCATATGAATAAAAGTTGACATACCAACAGGAGTGACGCGGCCTGATTTTATGTCTTCAGCATACACGGGACAGTTCCGCCTCCAATGCCCAGTCCTGTGGCAATGGTGGCACTCCGTGCTTTCTTTGCTCTTTGTCTTACCCTGTGAGCAACCGCTAGACTCACCAGGCCCACTCTTGACATTTCCTGGCTTCTTGAACTTTGGCTTCCCTACAGTTAGGTTGGCCTGAGCCTTGCCCTTACCCTTGCCCTTGTTTGCAACCATGAGAACATCCTGCTTCAAGCTCCCACTCAATTTCTGATCATTCTCGGTCTGTACGAGAAGCGAGTGGAGCTCATGAAGACTTTTCTTCATGCCATTCATATAGTAATTTGCCCTAAAAAGGGCAAAAACCATCATGAAGCGAATGAAGCACACGATCAATGATGATCTTCTCATTGATTTTGCAACCAAGTGCCTCCAGTCTCTCGACATTCTCGATCATGTCAAGAAGGTGTGGGCTAACCGGTTGGCCCTTCTGGAGTTTCGCCTCCAAGAAGCGACAGGTATACTCATAACTAATGATTCTTGATGCTTTCGAGAATTCCTTAGAAAGAGTGGTGAAAATCTTGTTTGCACCTTGGGCAATGAACCGCTTTTGCAAATTGGATTCCATTGAATAGATGAGTACGTTCTTTATCGCACCCGCCTCCATCACGAAATCACTATAAGCAAGCGTTGCATTGACTCCTGCATCCGGACCTAGGTTAGGCGGTAGTGGCTCAGTCAAGTACTTGTGCTTACCGTCAGCAATGGTAGCATTCCGTAATGCCACCTCCCAATCCGCAAAGTTGGACCCTTTATTCTTCAGTTGAGTAGACTGATTCATATTGTCCATAAATATCTTAAGCCAGGATTCACGTCCGAGCGTGGCACTTGGCATTGGGTCATCTGTACTTCCAGCCATTTGTTGTTTTAGCATTTATATCTTTATATAACGAATTCAAATACTGTAAAAGGAAGAAATAAATATAATAAGAATTCATCGTATTAAATTTAAGTCTTAATGCAAAACTGTTTAACGCGATGACTTATGCATTATACAATTGACCTCCCTCAATTATTATATAAATGATCCCAGGACTCAATTTCTGTATATTGATAAGCCAACCTCTTGGCTAATTCTATCTTTAGAATTCTCGGTCGATAAATTTCAGTAAATTCTATCTTTTAGTCCACTATAATCATGAGATATTACTCGGACTACAATGTTGAGGTAAAATAAGTCCACACTCACTACTTACCCAACGTAGAAGGGGTCATATGGAGAGTAAGGTCCTATATGCCTACCGACGAAGAAGGGGTTCATAGTAGTTTTCCCTATAAAGAATAATCTCAATTTTAGTTTTAGAGGAAGATCCCATCATCCTTTTTTAATTCATTTTAAGTGAACAAACGTCTAGCAATACGAGAATGATTTAAACAAGGTGATGGCCTTATAAACGAGTGACATCGGTATGTCCATGATGAAAAAGAAAACTATATGAGTCATTTTTCAAGCAATTTTAGGTGATTTGGTTTAGGCGGAATATGATGCAACTATCTAACATGTAAACATAGCAACGAGAATGGAAAAATTAAACGCAAAATAAAAACACCTAGTGTGGCCTATCTACCAAAATAAACAAAAATACAAGTTGGAATCCATCATTGGACCCTTGAAGCTTGTCTTGGTGTTCCATCTTGGTTCATATAGCGGGAGTGAGCCATCCGATCTCCATCTTGAATCTTCTCAAATTACAATTAAAATTACAAATGCAAACCTATTTACATTCTAATTTAAAAATAATTCCAAGAATTAAAATTACAAGAGGGGAGGTACGAGATCTAAAATACAACCAAGACTATGCTTCTATCATTACAAAAACATAATCTACTAAGGCCACACTAGTAAATTACAACCTTTTGTACAAAATAATGCGAAAAATAAAACCATTTAAACAACATTCAACAAGATAAAAGCATCAACTAAACAAAATTAATCATTATTAATTATCCAAACCACCTTTTAAAAATGATCAAAATTATGTGACAATTCCTCAATTGCACACATCAATTTTAATCTATCATAATTCAATTTAATTCATATTATCAAGTATAACATAAATTAAATCCAATATTATTTTAAACCCTTTTAAAATAATAGGGTATCAAACGAATGTGAACCTTTTCACAAGCAACAACCATACATTATCTTTATAATGTACAAAACGATAAAACTCGGTTTAATCAAAAAAAAAAAAAAAAAAAAACCTGAAATACACTAAAAAAACAAAACCCGGTTTTTCTTTCCGAAACAAATTTTTTTTTAGAATTTTTTTTTTTTTATATTTAGTTTAAGATCTAAATCAAATTAAACAGTTTTAATTCGATCATGCTTATATTAACTAGATTGGTAAAAAAAACAAACAACATCTAATCATGTATTAAACATTGATGTAAAACTTAAATCATCCAAATTAACCTTTTAACATGATTATCTAAATCATATGATACCAAAAATATAAAGCGACATGATGTTCATTAACATTTATCTCATAATCCATCTATGTCCTAATTCAATCATTATTGAATCATAACATTAACAAATTCATATATTATCATCTTAACCTTTTAAAACAACAATGTATGAATCAAAAGAAACAGTATTTAAAAAAACAAAATTACACGGCCCAAATAAAAAAAAATTGGCCGAGATATTTTTTTTTTTTTAAAACAAGTTTTTATTTCTTCAAAAATTATACAAAATCAATTTTTATGAAAATCATACAAACAATTTCATATCCCTTGGGCTCTGATACCACTTGTGGGAAAAAATCTTTATATATCTCCTTTAATCATCCACGATTATAATGAAATTCATACTATATGATTAATAGTTATAAAAGAAATTGCATAATTAAACAAGAGATTATAAATAACCTTGAGTCCTTACTTTAATGGCTAGAGAATGAATATCAAAAGTATGATATCTCCTAATTGTAGCACCCAAGATTGAATAAGATATGCCTTAGTTCTTGCTAGAAAACCTTTTAGGAAAGAAACTGCTTCTTTCTAAAATTTGTGCTGTGAATTATGATGAGTGAATTAGAGAATTAGGTTAAGTCAATTACTCCCTATTTTCCCTCTATCTCACAGCTCATATATATATATATTGGGGAGAAAATTTTCTTTCCAAAATATAATCACTTGTTGACCAAGAAATGAAAGTGTATCTAGACTCTTTTCTCTTGGTTATCTTAGCTTTATAATATAATATAATATAATATATATTACTAGTGTCATTATCATGGACAAACTATAATATACCATTAAATATAAATATCCATATATTTATAATTTTGTTAATTAATTATAACAGTTTACGTCTAATTAGCTTATATTATATTCAACAATTAAATATAACATTTTATATTCAATTTACGAATTACATTTAATTCGTCTCAGCTAACATTATTTAATCCTTAGTAAATGGTCGTATCATCATCATACTGACTAACATTTTAATCAGTATTTCCATCACACTGACTAACATTTTAGTCAAAAACACTGACTAACCTTTTAGTCAATTAGTAAGGCATCAATATGATTATTTTCACAAATAATTACATTTCTTAAACACATCCTTTAGGTGTGACTTTTAGGGACCAGTTGATCACCGCCATCTGTATGACAATAACGTCAAACTTATCTTGCAGGCCAACTGTTATCGATAAACGTTAATCAACTGATTACAATACAAATTATACCCTGTGAACCTGTAGAGATTTATTCATGTTATTGCACTAACTGTGGAGGACACTAACTCCAACATGTGGTTGTCTATTCTTCTTTAAAGCGCGCAGGGACTATAACTCATCACCTCCGGCCGGCGCTAGCCACAGTTCTTTGTCGTAGCTTAGACTTACCCTTTCCTTCAAAACTCGCAGGGATTATAACTCGTCTCCTACGGCCGGCGCTAGCCACGATTCTATGTCGTAGTTTAGACTAACCCTTTTTCTTCAAAGCTTGCTGGGATGATGACTCATCTCCTGCGGTCGGTGCTAGCCACGATTCATGTCGTAGTTTAGACTTACCCTTTTTCTTCAAAGCTAGCACAATGATGACTCATCTCCTGCGGCCGATGCTAGCCACGGTTCATGCCGTAGTTTAGACTTACTCTTTATCTTCTAAGCTCGCAGGGATGATAACTCATCTCCTGCGGCCGGTGCTAGCCAAGGTTCATGCCGTAGTTTACACTTACCCTTTTTCTTCAAAGCTCCCAGGGATGATGGATCATCCCTGCGGCGGTGCAAGCCACGTTTCATGCCGTAGTTTAGACTTACCCTTTCTCTTCAAAGTTCGCAGGGATGATGACTCATCTCCAGCGGCCGGTGGTAGCCACGGTTCATGCCGTAGTTTAGACATACTGTGGAACCCGGGATCGGACGGGACCCAACTCGGCGTCTTGCTTAAGGGCGGATTAAGTTAAAAAGACTAATTTACAAAAACCTTTAAAACTGTTTTGGAGTCGCCACCTAATTATCGCGGAAATTAGGAACCTGCTATCATGTCCTAAGCCTAAAGACATGTCCGAGATTTTGGAGCACGCCGACACCCTTAGATCTAAGGCTTGTGAAACCAGATTGGATTCGGGGTGAGGGTACTTTAGAAAAGAGTTAATTCAATTAATGATTTATGAAAACCTTTTAGAAAAGCCAATGTAAAAATAGCCTCTACTGACCTAGAACAATCCATGTAATATGATAATTGAGCTAATGTTATCGCTACGTACAAGTGCGATAAGTTTGTAAAAGAATGCAGATGCAGATGCAAAAAAGATTGATTAAAAACCCTCAGTTTAGCATGTTTAACTTGTTAACGAAAACGGTTCAGTTAAAGGTCGAATTCATTGTTTAAGTTGATTTTAATGCAAAATAAGAAGGTGCAAGATGCATGCAAATAAAATAAAGTTCAATTGTCCATTGGTTTATTTTATAAGGGTCGGTTGGTTATGCGACTTTGGCGTGTCATCGGATATGGAGTGTACCCGAAGTAAATAGAACACTTGGAGTGCAAGCTATTTGGGTGCCAAAGCCAGCTAGAGTGTAGTCCCCTTTGTTAGTCCATAGAAAATAAGAAAAAGCTTTGATCCAAGTGGATCGGTACCTACCTTGTCCTGACGCTTCAGATCTGGGCAGAGCTTCGCTTCTTGAACTTAAAAGGAGGATGAATTCAACACGGGATGGTGTGTTGAACTCAGGGATTTGAGTGCTTGAGGCTTTTGTGAGTATTGTAGTGTGTTTGCTGTGAAAGCTGGGTGTAAATTGTGTTTTTCGAGGTCAGGTATAGGGGTGTATATATACTAAAAACCTCGGACAAAATAGGAAATCCGGTTCCGGTTTGATTATATCTCGAAAAGATTTAGTATAATCCTTACTTGCACGTCAAGGAAAAGGATAGGATATTTCTGAGATATTTTGATGTTTAGGGCTTTGGAGTGCGGGCCAAAGGTTTGGGTTTAGGCTTTCGGTTTGACCGAGACCCGGAAAAATGAAAAGGGTGTATTTGCATGGATTTTGTGAAATAAGGTAAGACGTGAGGTTGTATTTTGTGTAAGAGGAGGCTAAAGGGAAGATCTAGCCACCGGGCCTAAATTTAGGGATTTAGGAATGCTGAATTAGACCTTGTTAATGTAAAAGGGCTAATTGTAGTGCAAATGCGAAGCTCATGCCAAATGAAGCAGGACAAGGACCTTGCTAGACTCCAAATGGACAAAATGAACGTTTATTTAAAGCGATGTGAAGCGACCTTAATCATTTTAACATTTCAAATGACTCAAAATGAATTCGACATTAGTTAGAACCGTTTAAGTCAACGTTAAAGCATGCGTAATAAAAGTCCGTGTTACATCACAGGGTTTTATTTGGGAGGGTACGGATATGGGTATCCACAGAGCCCCCAGTTTGACTGAGCTCGGACTAGAGCGCTAGTCAAACTCCACGACCATATCCGGACCATTACAGTCTCGATACAGTCAGCGGAACGAAGCATGTGTCCATGGGTGAGACGAGGACTTCGAACCGGGCTGAACGGGGAGGGGCATGCGCATTTTAAGGACTTGGCGGTCCGTGCATGCTATAAGGGCCTACCGGCCTGCTGAATGTCTTCGTCCTGCTTGTTGTACTGTTGTGTAATGCCGTTGTATATGCCTTTGCTTGTAATGTCTTCGTATTGCATGTGTTGAAGTGTGAAAGGGGCTAAAGTGTAGGGGTGCATGTGCTTGCAAGATGTTTGGGTATGCGTGAGGTGTACAATTGGGTAGGGGTGTTCATGTAGGTGTTAGTGTAGGTCTCGTGAAAGAGCGTCCGTGTAATGCTTGTGTTTGAACTCGCCGAGGAGCGTCTATGTAGAGTGAAATGCTTGGAGTTAGGTGCATATTGCAGAGTGCTTGTGCTTGGGCTCGCCGAGGAGTGTCTATGTAGAGTGAAATGCTTGGAGTTAAGTGCATATTGAGAGTGCTTGTGCTTGGGCTCGCCTAGGAGTGTCTATGTAGTCGTAATTGCATATGATTGCCTTCCGTTGAGGAGAAAATGATGTAATGCTCGTGAAGAGCGTTCGTGCTTCTGCTTCTGTACCGTGTATTAAATGCTTAATATACGCGTATGGTGGACTGTAGGTGACGCCTTGACCCAAGCACGGGACGTACTTGGAATTGCATTTGAGCCAAGATGAGATAGGAATTCAAAATTAGGCGTAAAACGAGGAAAAATCGAGAAAAACCACAGGCAGAAACCGCATAGCCTTATGCGGTTCATGGCGCAAACCGCATAAGGTTATGCGGTTTGCCTTAGTGGCTGTAGGGGGTTATATAACACGAGCTCAGCCGTGAGTGAAGCTCATTCATCAACTTCGGTTTTCATACTCTAAAAACACCATTTTTCGATTTCTCAACCGTTTTTGCTCATTTTTCTTGCGTTGTCTTGCTATGGCATCAGGTAATGCCCCATTTTGACTTGCTTTTACGTTATTTGTCGTTGTAATTAGCTAGTTTTGCCTTGAAATATTGAAACGACGGGTTTTGCAAGAAAACCCGAGTTTCGCTTGAAATTTGCCGTTTGAATGCTTGAAATTGTCGTCATTGTGTTGCATTATGCCTTGTGAACGTGTATGTGTGAATTAATTGTGATTTAGACCGTCTTTGTGTGAAAAACGTCCAAATTAGGTTTCGGGCCCGAAATTTCAATTAAACTTCGGTGTAGGATGCCCATAATGTGTATAGCATGCCTATAGCGTTAGTTTTGCGAAAATGTCGAGCTAAGGCCTTCAAATCGCCGTCTTAAGTCGTAGTTATACGGAGTAATTAAGGCGAATTGGGGGTTTTTGATCGGGATGACCAAAATGCAATTGCTTGTAATGGTTTGTTGTTGGGGACTATTATGGCGCGTAGAAACCATAAAGTTGTAATTTTGAGGTGTAGAGAACGGTTTTCGGCTTAATCGTGAATTAGGCCTAAAAATGCTCTGTAGGGCGTATAGTGCAACGTGTAGAGGGATGTATATGTATTATGTGCGTATTATTTGTGTGTATTTGTGTATGTGTATGCCAAGTTGTATGCTTGCATGTATTATAGCTGTATGTATTGGTTGTGTTGGTTGCAGGAGAGGGTTCTGGTCGTATTACGAGATCAAGATCTCGTAAGAGTACTAGTTCGAGGACTGAGGGAGCCTCTAGCTCGAGTAGTTTGAGGCGTACGCGTAGTGAGAGGATCTCGACCCTCGGGACCGCCCACGCAGGCGTGGTCGATCACGAGGTAGGTCAGCCGTGCCAGCGTGACCACGTGCTCGATCCTGAGGATGAGCTTGCTCAAGAGCTGGTGGATGAGCTGGAAGCTGAGATGGACGTTGCTGAGGAGGCCGAGGAGGCTGTGCCTAGGGCGAGTAGCTCTAGGCCGCGAAAATCACGTGCGAACAGGGCGTTCGCCAAGGGCTGGGATGGCCATGACCTTCTACTTGCTCCAGAGAGACATGTCTCCTATCGGGCTACGATGGGTTGGCGGAAAGGTCCGATGAGGACTTTCTCGGGCGTCTCATCCGTGATGTATGCTTTTGAGAAGAAGCTTCCGGAGGGTGCGCAAGCTTGGGTGCTGCGCAGTGCTTTTGGTCCTCTAGTTGAGCACTGGAGGGCGATTGCGAGGTCGAAATTGACGGCGAATCTAATGCTGATCAGGGCCTTCCTTGACAGGTATTGGGATACGACGACGACGTTTCACATGCCCGGCTTCGAGGCCGGTATTACCTTGTCAGGGTACGCGGTCATGACGGGGCTTCCGTTCGGGGACTGCGATATGAGCTTTGAGTTTGCGCCGTCCATTGAGGACGAGGTGGTGACTGCCGCGATTGGCGGTGGTTTGGAGGTGGAGTACGAGGGTAACCCACCTTATGTAATCAAGACTAGCTTCATCCTGGAGTATTTTGAGGGGAAAACCGAGCGAGGCCCCTCCGAGTGGACTGACGAGCAGAACGCTCGTTTGTGGTTGTGGTGGTTTGTTAGCGCCGTGTACTTCGGCGATAAAGGTGAGAGGGCGGCGACGTCGGTCCTGATGCATCTCGTAGATTGGGATGCGATCGGGACACTAGGCTGGGTGTCGCCATCATTGGGTTTGTGTATTCGATTCTGCATGGACGCGGTGAGGCCGCGGGTCATGAACGGAGGATCGAGACTGTCCTTAGTCTCGCCTGGGTTTGTGATGGAGGTATGTATTGATTTTGTTTTTGTTTTAGATGCATTGTTATTTGTCTTTGTTGTCTTGTAATGTGTTTTTGTATGTGCAGTCATGGATCTTCAGTCACTTTCCTTTTCTGCTGCCTCCGCATCTTTGTAGCGATTCCATGGTATATCCGGCGTGCATTGGGGCACGTGCAACCGTGCGGCTTTTGACTGGTCGTATGACGAGGTTCGGGTGCTTCTGAACCTGATGCAGTTTGATCAGGTTTGTGTTTGAACCATTTTAAATAGAGTGTACTTAAAATGATTGTATTTATGAGTGTTTGTACCATTTTTGTTTGTAGTTCGTGCCGTTCCCGTGGGGCGATTATCACGGGCATTAGGAAGGCATCGGGCGCTGATTCGCATTGCGAGAGACCAGCGTCTGTGCCAGCGACGCCGTATGGGCGGTTTGGTGCCTTGGAGAGCGTTTGGTCTTTCGAGCGGGTGGCCGCTCGGTGGTGCTAAGGACCCGCCGAGAGTCCTTTCGAGCGAGGGTTTATTTCGGGATCGGATGGCGTTGTACGGGGAAGGAGAGTCGGTGAGTCTTCTCTGTCCTGGGGAAGACTATGGCCAGTTTGCTCAGTCTCGGCTTGCTTGTGGGCCGATTGAGGTATGCTTGCTTCTTTTGAGGGTGCGTAAGGTAATTTTTGGGAAAAATTTCCCTGATGTGTGCATGACGTGTGCTGACGTGTGTTTTTGTAGTTGTTTGATCCTGAGATGGCGGAGCAGCCTGGCGACTTTCCTACCACCGTTGAGTATGACGAGTCGGGTGTCCTTCGTACCTTCACTTTGCCGACGTACTTGCCGGTGACTACCGACGCGGGCATGGACAGCTGGACGGGCAGGGTGAAGAAGGTATGTATCTTTGTGTTTGTATATGTGAGTAAGCCCCCAGTTTGATCGAGGTATGAGTTATAGCGATGATCAAACTTGTGAGAGTCATGTTTTTGTGTTACCCCCTCGAGTTTGGCTTAATTTGAGTGAAATTAAGGCAAAGTGGGGTTGACTGCTTTTGTTTTGAAATGTCCCCCCGAAGTTTGACTTAATTTGAGTGAAATTAAGGCAAAATGGAGAAAAATTTGAAGTGTTTTTTGTGTTATGTATCGCAGGTGGCGAAGGAGGCTCATAAGAAGTTATGGCGGATAGCCAACAGGTGGAGGATGGCTTGGGCTGAGCAGGCTGCCCAGTTGTGTCAGAGCCGGGCTGAGACGGCTCAGATTCGGCGCGAGTTTGACGAGTATCGTCGTCGTCATCCGGAGTGAATTTGTGTAACATAGATTGTATGAACCTTTGTGTACATGTTGTAGCTTGAACTTGAACTGTGATTGTTGTTGTGAACCTGTTTGGTAAGCTTGTTTGAAAAGTGAAATGATTCCCGAGTGGGATGCATTGATGTTGATTTTAGATTGTGAAAATGCGTTTGCGAAAAGTTCATTTTAAATGCAAAATGAGCTTGCATGAGTGTCGAAAATGTTATGTTTAAGAACAACAAAAGAATGTAATGTTGCTGCATGGGGAACAACAAAAGAATGTCGTAGCCTAATGTAGATTGTAGTGTTTAGGAAAAACGAAATTAGGAAAGTTGCGAGAAAACCCGCCCCTTGAACCGCATAGCCTTATGCGGTTTAGGGGTCAAACCGCATAGGCTTATGCGGTTTGTGGTGCAAACCGCATAAGGCTATGCGGTTTGGCGGCGTGTTGATACTTATTGTGTTTTCATATTCCGTATTATGTTTTTGTATATAAGGATGGGGGGTGCGTGCTATTATCTTCATTCACAAACACTTCTTTTCTTTTCTTTTAGTACAAGTTTTTGCTCTCATAAATATATTAGGTATATTTATAAAAGTTTGTTTTTTTTTTTTGTATTCAAGAAAAATGGTCGAGCATTTTGATGCTCTTTTGAAGAGGTGGACTTCCTCACTAAGTCCGGCAATGAAGAGGGCGGTGTATGATGATGGTGCGGGTGTTTTTATTGGCTTTCGCCAAATGAAAGTCGATCTTGACTTCCTTGATGCGTGCTTAGATTATTGGGATCCTAGCTTGCACGTGTTTAGGTTTCCCGGGGGAGAGGTGTGTCCTTTAATGGAGGAGTTTGCGGCCATTGCGGGGTGGTCGAAACGGACTACTCCTGTGGTTGTAAGGAGTGAGCTTTGCTATAACGGGATGTTGCGAAACTTCCTTGGGATGACAAATGCTCAGGCTGTAGGTTTGTTTGAGGGAGGTAAGGTGAATATGCTTCTTTTGTGTCAACGTTACATGAATAAGGTGGACACCAGTATTTCGGACCGTTCCAGGCGGAGGGCCCTTGCTTTTTGTTTGGTTCATCGTTATACTTTTGCAGGGTCCATGCCAGATGGGGTGTTCGGGAGCGCGAGGTATGCTCGCGTTGTCGAAGAGATGGAGAGGGGATATGATCCTTCTGCTTTGATTCTAGCGGAGACCATACTGGGCTTAGACGACCGTTCTGCTAATCGTCTGAGCTCGTACCGGGGTTGCGCTAGGATTCTCAACATTTGGCTCATGGAGAGGCTAAGTGTGTATAAAGCCCTTCCCCTTAGTGGTGTCTTCAAGGCTGCGGCGACGACGTCGCGAAAGATGGAGTGGGCCGACCTTCGGGAGCGTTCGCTAAACTACTACCGGGGGTTTGTGAAGGAGAGCACCATTCGTTGGTACGTGTCATGGTGGCATATTACGGCGATTACGGCGCCGTCTGTTGCGGATGCGGCTCGTGGGTTGATGTTGTGCGGGTTTGAACGAGGGGTGTGGATTCATCCTCTTCGCTTGAAGAGGCAAATCGGGCTTGCTCAAACCATACCCGAGCAGGATACTCAGGTTGGAGGGGTTGTTGTCCTAAACAACCAGATGATTGATGCTTGGATCCGAGGATGGCCTGACCAGTATTACTTGGGTCATTCAGGAGCATATAGAGTCTACTCGTGTTACGGACTTCTACACGCGATGGTATCGTTCCAATGATCCTCAGGAACGGGAGAATCAGAGGAGGAGAGAAAAGAGTGGGCCAAGGCCCTCCTTGGCGTATGAGGTGGTGCGCGAAAGGAGAGACTATGGTGATCTTTGCGCTGTTAATGTGAATGTGTCTACTTCGAGGCCTGCGCGGGAAAGGCTTGGAGCAAGGGTGACCGCTAAGGATCGCCTAGCGTCAAGGATCGAGGAGCCCCCAGTCGAGCAGGACGAGGATCCGATCGAGCCCCCAGGATTTGAGAGGACTGTTCCCGTGATCAGTTCGAAGATTGTGGCGGATCGGCCTCTTGAAGATGAAGAGGCTAATCCGAAGCGACAGAAGATGGCTTAGTTTGTTTTGCTTTGTTTAAAGAAATTTTCTTTACTCAAATACATGTTCTAGATTCGAATAAAGGGTTAAGGAGGCTTGTTCCTAACTCATTTCTAAATTGCGAAAAATTCTAAATAAAGTAATAAAATAGAATTAATTTGCTTTTGCCTTGTCTCGTTGCTTTCTTTTGCTTTGAAATGTTCTCGACCTTTTTAAGCTTTGAACATTCGTATTCTGTCTTAAAATCCTCGACCTTTTTAAGCTTTGGATTTGTTTGTTTGATTCGTTTGTTCTTAAGCCCTCGACCTTTTTAAGCTTCGGACTTGGATTCTTTTGTTTTATTTTGTGTTGACTGTGCTCTCGACCTATTTAAGCTTTGAGCGTGTCTTTTTGTGAGTGCATCGCCCTTGACCTTTTTAAGCTTTAGGCTTGCGTGCTAGGAAGTTCGGTTGTGCTTTTGACAAGCTGCCTACGTATCCGTGTTTCACGGAATCAAACCGGCGTAGTTCGTGTGATTCGGTTGAGCTCTTTGCAAAGCTGCCTACGTATCCACAGTGCGTGGAATCAAACCGAGCGTAGTTCACCCATGCAAGAGTGAGTTTTTTTTTTTGAAATACATTGCAAATTTGTTTGTGTTTTAGGGGTAGTATTTCTTGAGTTGATCAAGATTTGTTGCCAATCGGAAGTCCTGGCCGTCAAGGTCAGTTAACTTCACGGCTCCTCTAGGGAGGATTTCCTTGACCAAGTACGGTCCGGCCCAATTGGGTTTGAATTTTCCTCTTGAGTCGACTGGTAATGGTGCTCGGACTGATTTGAGTACTAGGTCACCCACTTTGATATTTCGTGGCTTGACCCGTTTGTTGTAGGCGCGTTGTAAGCGAGATTGGTACATTCGGACTGTACTTAGTGAATGTAACCGTCTTTCGTCTAAAAGGATGAGTTGCTCGTACCGTTCGCGTGCCCATTCGGCTTCAGGAATGTCTGCTTCCATAAGAATTCGAAGGGATTGCATTTCGATTTCTACGGGTTGGACGGCTTCCATCCCATAGGTTAAGAAGTAGGGTGTCATGCCTGTGGGTGTGCGGATAGTGGTGCGATATCCCCATAATGCAAATGGGATTTTGTTGGGCCAGTCGTGGCAGGTGTCGATCATCTTTTTGAGGATTGAAGCAGCGGTTTGTTTCTTTGCCTCGACCGCGCCGTTAGTTTGTGGTCGATAGGGTGATGATTTATGTCGTTGTATCTTGTATTTGAGAAGAAGTGGTTCGACTTCTCCTTGGAAGTGTATGCCTTGGTCGCTGATAAACTCGTGGGGTATGCCGTAGCGACAAATGATGTTGTTTTGTATGAATTTCGCAACTTCTTTGTGCCTAGCGTGCGGTATGATGCGGCTTCGACCCATTTGGTGAAATAGTCGATGGCCACGAGGATGAAGCAGTGTCCTCCTGCTCCTACGGTTTGAACTTTGCCGATGACGTCAATTCCCCAGGTTGAGAAAGGCCATGGCGAGGTTAAACTGTATAGTGGTGAAGGGGGTATGTGTTGTACGTTTGCAAAAATTTGGCAATTATGGCAATGTTTGACATATTTTGCGCAATCGGCTTCCATGGTGGTCCAGTACCATCCTAGCCTTATGATTTGTTTGCACATGGCTCGTGCGTTCATGTGTGGTCCGCACTCGCCGTCGTGTACTTGGGACATGATTTCATGTCCCTTTTTGTGGTCGACGCACAAGAGTGGTGTGCCTTGAGGTGTCTTTTTGAGTAGTTTGCCCATTTCCATTACGAATTGTGATGATAATAGGCGTAGGGCTCGCTTGGCTCGTTTGTCGATGTTTGGCGGGTATTCGCCGTTTATTTTGTAGTTGATGATTGCTTGGTACCAAGGGTCGGTTTGTTCTTCCTCGGTTTCAATGTCACAGATGTAGGCGGGTTCGTTCCGTCGTTCCACGACGATGGGTAGCGTTTCCATCCCCGGGGGTATGTTGATTAGTGACGCGAGCTTGGATAACGCGTCGGCGAATTGATTTTCTTCGCTAGGGAGGTGTATGAATTCCACGTGATAGAATTCGTTTATGAGCTCTTGTATTTTGTTTTGGTATAGTGCTAGGTTTTCATTAAGTATCTTCCATGCTCCGGATACTTGGTTGATTATGAGGGAGGAGTCCCCATAGACTCTTATATTGCGGGCGTTGAGTACAAGCGCTGCTTGGAGGCCGTGCAAGCACGCTTCGTATTCTGCGGCATTGTTTGTTACGTCAAAATCCAGTTTAATGGATAAGGGGGCGTGTTCGCCATTCGGGGATATGAGAAGTATTCCTACTCCACATCCTCGATAGTTGGAGGAGCCGTCGAAGTATAACTCTCATTGTTCTTGGTTGATATTGTAAATCCCATCGTCTGGAAGGGATGTCGTGTCGATGATTGGCTCTTCGTTGATTGCATTTTCTGCTAGGAAATCAGAGACTGCTCGTCCCTTGATTGCTTTGAGGGGTACGTGCCAAGGTCGGTCGGCTAGGAGCAGTGTCCATCTGGCCATTCGCCCGTTAAGCACAGGTTTCTCGAAAAGGTACTTTACGGGGTCCATTTTTGAGTAGACCTTCGTTTGGTGTGCTAGCATGTAGTGACGGATTTTTTTGGATGACCATACCAATGCTAGACAGCTCTTCTCGACGGGTGAATATCGGGTTTCGTAATCGAGAAATTTCTTGCTTATGTAGTAGACTGCATGTTCTTCGCCGTTTATCTCTTGAGCGAGCATGGCGCCCATGGCGGTAGGGGTTGTTGTAAGGTATGAGGATAGTGGCAGATCCTTTTGGGGCGGTCGTAGAACTGGCGGGTTGGTTAGTAATTCCTTGACCTTGTCAAATGCCTTTTGACATTCTTCGTCCCATTCAACGTGGTCGGTTTTCTTGAGTTTCATGAAAACTAGTTCACATATCATGGTGAGTTTGCTAATGAAGCGCGAGATGTATTGGATTTGGCCCAAGAAACTTCGAATTTCGTCGAGGTTCTTCGGGGGTTGCATTTCTAGAATTGCTTTGACTTTCGAGGGGTCGACCTCGATGCCTCTTTGGCTCACTACGTGTCCTAGTAGTTTACCGGACTTTACTCCAAAAGTACATTTTTGGGGGTTGAGGCGCATTTTGTATTGTCGTAGGCGAGTGAAGAACTTACGGAGGTTAGTGATGTGGCCACTTCTCTCCTTTGACTTCACGATCATATCGTCGACGTAGACTTAGACTTCTTTGTGCATCATGTCGTGTAAAAGGGTTGTAGCGGTGCGTTGGTATGTAGCACCGGCATTGATTAGGCCGAAGGGCATGACCGTGTAGCAGTTTGTGCCCCACGGTGTAATGAAGGCTGTTTTTGCCATGTCTTCGCAGGACATTTTGATTTGATTATAGCCTGCGTAGCCGTCCATGAAGGATAGGAGGGCGTGATCGGCGGTGTTGTCGACTAGGACGTCTACATGGGGTAATGGAAAGTCATCTTTGGGACTAGCTTTGTTCAAGTCGCGAAAGTCAACGCATACTCGAATCTTGCCATTCTTTTTCAAGACTGGGACCATGTTTGAGACCCATTAAGGATACTCGATGACTTGGATTAAAACGGCTTGCAGTTGTTTTTCGATTTCTTCCTTAACCATAAGGGACCATTCGGGGCGTAGTCTCCTTAGCTTTTGCTTGATGGGTTTGTAACCGGGTTTAATGGGGATGCGGTGCTCGGCTATACTTCGTTCGATTCCGGGCATATCTTTGTACGACCAAGCGAATACGTCCTTGAATTCGCTTAGGAGTTGTGTGAATTGGACGCGCTCGTGTTCATCTAGTGAGGCACCTAGTTGTAGTTCTCTTGGCTCTTCGGGGGTTCCCACGTTTATGGTTATGGTTTCCTCGATGATTGGGTCTTGTGTTTTTGGGTAAACAATGTTTGCAATGTATTTGTTTAATGATTCATTTGTTTGTTCATTTTCATCGCATGAGTTAGTGTCTTTTGTATTTTGCGTTTTGTTTGTTGCTTGTTGATTTTTGATTTTTGTTTGTTTGTATTTTGTTGTTTGTTTTAGCTTGAGACAAGACGTAAGCAAATTTATTCATTTCATTATTTTGAAGAGAATTATTCGACAAATTGGAAAATTGCTTGGAGCTAGCCTCCGTAAAAAGGAAATCTAAACTAAAGCTAGAGTCTAGGATAGATGGGTCAACAGATGACCCGACACTAAGAGCATTAGAAGCTAAAAGAAACTCTTCTTCTTCTTCGTCGTCTTCTGTGCCGTTGGAGCTGCTTGAGCTGCTTGAGTTGTGATGTAGATTGCGTCGTTGCTGGAGGAAAGTGTGGTTTTCCTTCGAGGTTTCTTGATTCTTCCTTGATCAATGAGATCTTGGATGGCATGTTTGAGTTTAAGACAACTCTCAGTGCTATGCCCCATGCCCCGATGGTATGCACAGAAGGCGTTGGGGTCCCATGATTTGGATTTCTTTTTCATGGGCGGTTCATTGATAGGTCCGACCGGTTGAAGGTAATCCTTTTCGACTAATTTTTGTAGTGCTACGGCGTAAGGCATGTAGAGTTTGTCGAAATTTCTTGTAGAGTCGTTGGAGTTGAGTTTGTTTCGGCTTTTGTGACTGTGAGCATGTTCTCGATAAGCGGGATCCTCGTAGCTAGACGTGAGATCCTTCTCGATGTGAGTGCCAATTTCGACGAGATGTTCAAAATTACGAGCATTGCAGAAGTGGAAGTAATATCGCCAGGCGGGTTGTAGACTGAAAAGGAAGGTGTGCATGAGCTCGTCCTCGTGTGGGTGGTCCGGCACTCGGGCGAGTAGTTTCCTCCATCGGATGAGATGTTTGACGAAGCCTTCGTTATCCTTTTGATGAAGAGCTTCGAGGGCATCAAGAGAGGCTGGGTTAGCTAGTTCTTTCTCGATGCGTCGTTCCAAACGTTCGACTGCGGTTCGATGCAAAGCTTTTAGGTGATTGATGTCTTTTGCGAGTTGATTGATGTGGCTTATCACCTCATCGGTGGGTAGCCAGTATTCGTCGTCTTCATTATCACTAGACCAAACCGCATTGATTTGGTCATCAAAGGGCGTGATGAGGTAAGAGCAGTCTAGTATAGGGATTGACCCCACGAAGATTGCATGATTACCAAGCGGGTTTTCGTTGTTTGAAGGCTTGGTGGGTTGAGATGGTTTGCTAAGCTTTCCTTGATCAATGAGATCTTGGATAGCGTTCTTGAGCCTAAAACAGTTCTCGGTGTCATGCCCCTTCCCTCGGTGGTATGCACAGAAGGCATTGGGGTTCCAAGATTTAGGCTTTTTGTCGTCGGGCGGCTCGCTAGTAGGCCCAATCGGTTGTAGGTAGTTTTTCTCGACCAACCTTTGAAATGCCTTGGAGTAAGACATAAAGAGAGGGTCGAAGTTTCTCTTGGCCTTAGGAGGTGGCGAGAAGGTAGTTGCAAAGGCGTCGAGGGTGTCATCGTCGAGGTTACCGACGGTGCGATTTTCGTCGTTCTTAACCGCGCGGGAAGACTTAGAGGAGCTCCCTTGATAAGCATGGCCGGTGTATTTAGCCATGGTGCCAGTCCTAAGGTCATCTTCAATTTGAGTGCCGACCTTAGTTAGTTCTTTGAAGTTCTGAATGTTGCTGTACCTCATGTAGAATTGATACACGGGTCGCAGGTTATTTATGAACTTTGGTACAAGCTCGTCCTCACGGGGACGGTTGGGGATTTGAGCGCTTAACTTCTTCCAACGAGTGAGATAGTCGGTGAAGCCTTCATTGTCCTTTTGAGATAGGACTTCTAGGGTGCGAATTGAGACTTGAGTGTCTTCATTGTCTCGATCGCTTGTCGGTCGAACTTCATTGTGAGTTCCTCGAAGGTGGGGACCCTGTGGGTCGAGTGAGTAGAACCATGTCTTGACCGCCGCAAGGGAGTGCGGGAAGAGAGTGAGCCAATGCTTGGAATCGAACCCCTTGATGGCCATTTGGGATTTGAAAGCTCGGATGTGAATGATCGGGCTCTCATGTCCTTGAAAGATAGGAAGATCACTAAGGGCGAGCTTGTTTGGGAGCTCGTCCTTAATGCTAGTAGGTACGTTCTCATTCTCCTTGTGGATAGAGTAAGTGCTCGAGACATAGAGCCTCTCCTCCATAGCTTGGAGTTTCTTAGCATGCCTATCGGCTTCCTCCTTAATCTTGAGTTCCATACGTTCCACCTCGACTGTATGGTGGGTCAAAAGGCCCTCAAGGTCAGCGGTCAGCTTTGCAACTTGGTCACGAAGTGCGTTGACTTCTTCGTTGTTGCCGGCCATTTTGCGGGTGTAGGTTCGTTTCTTGTAAGGGATTATTACACGTTGTTTAGTGCGTCGAGTATCCAGCTGAGGCCTTCATTTCACTTCGTATATTAGGGACACGACTCGACCCACTAGACTCACATTCATTTTTAAGCATTCATTTTAGCTCATTTCTTTGTTTAGAAAGACTTTTTATGTTTTGAAAAGAGGAGATTTTCGAAAAGGTTTTAGCTAAAGGAAGCTTTTGAGACGAGGATGTGTGCGCACATCTCGCCTCGATGTTAAAATGTTTTGCTTTGCATCCGTCGAACTGATATCGGTGATTCGCCAAGGTGAGCTCGTGTTCGGATGTGTAAAAGAGAAAGGATTCGACTCGAGAGTGGTTAACAAATCGAGTCGAGGATGTTAAAAGTGGAGTCTAGGCCGTAAGACCTAGAAGATTGAAATCCGCGAGCTCGGGTTTTGTTCCTTGCTCGGGTTTTTGCTTGTTAGTGAAAAAGGAGAATTTTGAGAAAGCTTGTTTCAAAAATTTGCGATAGTTTTGTTTGAAAAGCGTTAGTTTGTTAGATGTTAGGTTCATTTATCTTTGAAACGTTTAAGCGAGTTTTCGAAGATATGAATGCAAATGCTTATTTTGAAAAAGACCATGGAGTGCATAGCCTCGAACTTGTACGTATGACTCAAAAAGGGTGGAAAATGAGTCAGTCGGGTACACCTCCAACTACCTCGAGTACGCTGTGGCAGATACTTAACCCCTTCATTTCCTTACGCCGGGGCGATAGGTTTTCTGAAGGGAGCACTTGGGCGGTCGAGATAATTTGTTCTAGCAAGCCGTGGAGGGGCGAGAGGAAAGCTAGTCCGGCATGTGCTTTATCGAGTGGACAAGCCTGCATGTGGGAACCACCTCTCGAGGGTGCAAAGGGTGCCTAGATTCCAAAAGGAATGGACTCTAAACGAATGTGCATAGCTCAAATATGTATACTTGGATTGTTCAAGGCTTTCAAGTTTCACCTCTTTATTTTTAAAAAGAAAAAGCTAGTTTTAAGTTTTAAAAATAAAATTTCCCCAGCGGAGTCGCCAAACTGTGGAACCCGGGATCGGACCGGACCCAACTCGGCGTCTTGCTTAAGGGCGGATTAAGTTAAAAAGACTAATTTACAAAAACCTTTAAAACTGTTTTGGAGTCGCCACCTAATTATCGCGGAAATTAGGAACCTGCTATCATGTCCTAAGCCTAAAGACATGTCCTAGATTTTGGAGCACGCCGACACCCCTAGATCTAAGGCTTGTGAAACCAGATTGGATTCGGGGTGAGGGTACTTTAGAAAAGAGTTAATTCAATTAATGATTTATGAAAACCTTTTAGAAAAGCCTATGTAAAAATAGCCTCTACTGACCTAGAACAATCCATGTAAGATGATAATTGAGCTAATGTTATCGCTACGTACAAGTGCGATAAGTTTGTAAAAGAATGCAGATGCAGATGCAAAAAGATTGATTAAAAACCCTCAGTTTAGCATGTTTAACTTGTTAACGAAAACGGTTCAGTTAAAGGTCGAATTCATTGTTTAAGTTGATTTTAATGCAAAATAAGAAGGTGCAAGATGCATGCAAATAAAATAAAGTTCAATTGTCCATTGGTTTATTTTATAAGGTCGGTTGCTTATGCGACTTTGGCGTGTCATCGGATATGGAGTGTACCCGAAGTAAATAGAACACTTGGAGTGCAAGCGCCACAGGTGCCAAAGCGAGGCGCTAAAGTGTAGACCCCTTTGTTAGTCCATAGAAAATAAGAAAAAGCTTTGATCCAAGTGGATCGGTACCTACCTTGTCCTGACGCTTCAGATCTGGGCAGAGCTTCGCTTCTTGAACTTAAAGGAGGATGAATTCAACACGGGATGGTGTGTTGTACTCGAGGATTTGAGTGCTTGAGGCTTTGTGAGTATTGTAGTGTGTTTCTTTGTGAAAATTTGGGTGTAAATTGTGTTTTTCGAGGTCGGTATAGGGGTGTATATATACTAAAAACCTCGGAGAAAATAGGAAATCAGGGGATAAAAACAAGCCAGGAAACCGCATAGGCTTAGCGGTTGCCCAGGCAAACCGCATAAGCTTATGCGGTTGCCACTAACCGCATAAGACTATGCGGTTTGAAGGTGTGTTTTTGCGTAGTTTCCTAGTTAGGTTTGATTATATCTCGAAAAGATTTAGTATAATCCTTACTTGCACGTCAAGGAAAAGGCTAGGATATTTCGAGATATTTTGATGTTTAGGGCTTTGGAGTGCGGGCCAAAGGTGGGTTTAGGCTTCGGTTTGCCCGAGACCGAAAAAAATGAAAAGGGTGTATTTGCATGGATTTTGTGAAATAAGGTAAGACGTGAGGTTGTATTTTGTGTAAGAGGAGGCTAAAGGGAAGATCTAGCCACCGGGCCTAAATTTAGGGATTTAGGAATGCTGAATTAGACCTTGTTAATGTAAAAGGGCTAATTGTAGTGCAAATGCGAAGCTCATGCCAAATGAAGCAGGACAAGGACCTAGCTAGACTCCAAATGGACAAAATGAACGTTTATTTAAAGCGATGTGAAGCGACCTTAATCATTTTAACATTTCAAACGACTCAAAATGAATTCGACATTAGTTAGAACCGTTTAAGTCAACGTTAAAGCATGCGTAATAAAAGTCCGTGTTACATCACAGGGTTTTGTTTGGGAGGGTACGGATATGGGTATCCACACATACCCTTTATCTTCAAAGCTCGCAGGGATGATAACTCATCTCCTGCGGCCGGTGCTAGCCAAGGTTCATGCCGTAGTTTAGACTTACCTTTTTTCTTCAAAGCTCGTAGGGATGATGACTCATCTCCTGCGGCCGGTGCTAGCCACGGTTCATGCCGTTGTTTAGACTTACCCTTTTTCTTCAAAGTTCGCAGGGATGATGACTCATCTCCTGCGGCCGGTGGTAGCCACGGTTCATGTCGTTGTTTAGAATTACCCTTTTTTCTTCAAAGCACGCAGGCATGATCAATACGTCGCCTGCGGCCGGTGCTAGCCAGGTTCATGCCGTAGTTTAGACTTACCCTTTTTTCTTCAAAGCACGCAGGGATGATCAATACATCACCTGCGGCCGGTGCTAGCCACGGTTCATGCCGTAGTTTAGACTTACCCGTTTTTCTTTAAAGCACGCAGGGATGATCAATACATCACCTGCGGTCGTTGCTAGCCACGGTTCATGTCGTAGTGTAGACTTACCCTTTTTTTTCTTCAAAGCACGCAGGGATGATCAATACATCACTTGCGGCCGACTTCATTATTTTGGGGCTCTTGCCCCCGGTCCTGTAGGGTAGTAAAAACGTTAAAAAATTACAAGTTTTTGAATCCCAAATGTGATTCATTGGGGTAGTCCCCCCCTCCTTGCCCCTGTAGGTTTATATCCGTATATAGACCTTTTATTCCACAGGATTATAATGAAAAACTTTATAAGATTTTAAAGTCATAAATCAAAATTGCATAACAAATTAAAAGAATAAGAATTAACCTTTTAATCCTCAAGAATTTGGCCTAAGATCAATACCAAAAGTATGGTATCTCCTAATTATCTCACCCAAGATGTGTTCTTGATATGCCCTTGTATTGCTAGAAAATTAAGAGAGAAAACTGATTTTCTTTTCTTTGAGATTTTGTGTTGTGTGAATTATGATCAAAATTAATCAATCAATTAGTCAATTAAGTTGAGCAAAAACTCCCCTTAATATACTCATTATTTCGGCCCTCTCAATTAATTATGGGGAGTAATTTTTCTTTCCAAAAATCACTTTCCAAAACCAATCCTTTGTTGACCAAGGAGTCAAAGACCAATTAAATTTCTTTTCTTGGAGGTTTCTTTAGCTTTTAATATAATATAATATTACTAGTGTCATATAAATATGATCTACTATAATATATCATTAAATTATTAATATCCTTATATTTATAATTTACTAATTAATTATAACAGTTTATGATTAATTAGCTTATATTATATTCAATAATTAAATATAACATTTTATATTCAATTTACGAATTACATTTAATTCGTTTTAGCTAATATCATTTAATCCTTATTAAATGGCCGTATCAATATCACACACTTGACTAACATTTTAGTCAAAAACTCCGACTAACCTTTTAGTCTTTTAGTAAGGCATCAATATGATTAATTTCTCAAATAATCACATCTCTCAAACACATCCTTTAGGTGTGACTCTTAGGGACCAGTTGATCACCGCCATCTGTATGACAATAACGTCAAACTTATCTAACAAGCCAACCGTTATCGATAAACGTTAATCAACTAATTAAATACAAAGAGTACCCTGTGTACCTTTAGAGATTTATTTATGTTATTGCACTAACTGTGGAGGACACTAACCCCAACAATCTCCCACTTGTCCGTACAAGTGTAGGTGCGATAACCGATTCTCATATCCATAATAAATTTCTCCCACTCAATGTAAACCAATTTGCAAAGTCCGTACTTTCAAAGGTCGTAGTTCATGGCGATCGATTATCAAGAGTGGTTTCCCGACTAGAGAGTAACTTAAGCGATAAGCGAATCAATATTCGAGCATGGCCATGCATTTCGATTCTGACTCCTCAGTGGCCACGAGAACAAATATTATAACTTCGATAGAAGTTTGGATATTTCCCTCAACTCGAATCCTGCAGATGTAAGCGCGGCATGAAATGACCAGTGAAAATGCTTGGCGCTGTTACGATCGTAGTGAGAAAGAAACCAAAGCCACCCAAAATCGCCTTAATCTCAAGAGACAGTCGATAGTCAAAAGAATCGACTCTAGGAACACTATGGATGTCCTATCCACGACCAGGCACCTAATGTTCTGAAACATTTAGGACTCCATGTAGTCGTCACAAAAATGTCCTGCGCGATTTCAGTAAACCCGCATCTGTGATCGATCAGTCAACAGTTTGACTTATGGCTCGTTGAACCCACCATCAATCGACGTCACAAAATAATCGCCAGAGTTATCAGCTCATGTAGGTGATTACGGACCAACACAAATATAACGTTTTCCAGTTCACTTTGTGGTGTTCAAAGTTGTCCGTACAATCCACATGGAAAAACAAAATATATAAAACAAAACGATGATGTTATAAATAGTATATGAAAAAAGATACATTTATCCAATCCACGTCAAGTACTATGATGACCAGGAACACGTTTAATTCTCATGAATATAACATGCCCGTCAAGCTTATCATATACCGACGTACATATCTAGACTAGTTGCTGGACTTTAGGCTCTTTAGCCTAGAAGATGGCACCTCTATTAACATAATAGATGGTGATAGTGTCATTCGAACTAGGAACTACAGTTAGTCCTTGTAAGAGCTGACGCATCCATACAGCTTCCCTTGCAACTAAATAGCATAGTACTCGGACACAGTCGTAGAATCTACTATGACACTATATTTTGGAACTTTGTAGCTGACCGCATCGCCATAAAGAGTAAAGAAGAATCCGAGCTGAGATATCAAGTCATCTCGATTCGTGTGGAAGTTAGCGTCTGCGCAACTGATTGCGCATAGCCTTATAGCACCTCCATAAGTCAATACCCATTTCAGATGCCACGTCTGCACGTGAGCACATTATGGCATACATGATCGATCCTACTGCCGAAGCATAAGGAACACGACTTGGTCATACTAAATCTCTTTTAAGAATCTTATCTATATAAGACTCCTGACTGAGGGATAACATCCGTCGTGATCTATCTTTATAGATACGGATCTCCAAAATTCGTTGTGCCTCACCCAGATCTTTCATCTGGAAATGGTTCTGTAACCAAACTTTTACCGAAGTTAAGAGAGGTATGTCATTCTCAATCAAGAGTATGTCATCGACATACAGTATCAAGAAGACAAATCTTGCTCCCACTCGACTTGATATATAGACATGGTTCCTCGACCGATCGAGTGAATCCATTCTCCTTTATCACTTGGTCGAAGCGATGATTCCAACTCCGTGAAGCTTGCTTAATTCCATAAATGGAACGCTTAAGCCTGCAAACCTTCTTAGGATCTTTAGGATCTATGAAACCTTCGGGTTGCACCATGTACAACTCCTCCTCCAAATAACCGTTTAAAAAGGCGGTTTTCACGTCCATTTGCCAAATTTCATAGTCATGAAAAGCGGCAATCGCTAAGAGTATCCGAATGGAACGAAGCATGACTACGGGTGCAAAGATCTCATCATAGTGCAACCCTTGCACTTGAGTGAAACCCTTCGCCACTAGTCGTGCCTTGTATATATCTGGTTGTCCTTCTACAGATCGCTTTATCTTGTAAAGCTATTTGCACTGAAGAGGCCTAGCCTTATCAGGTAAGTCAACCAAATCCCATACATAGTTCTCGTACATCGAGTCCATCTCGGATTGCATGGCTTCTTGCCAAAGCTTTGAGTCAGAACACGTCATGGCACCTTTATAGGTTACGGGTTCGTTGCTCTCAAGGAGTAAAACGTCGTCTCTCCCATTCTCCTCGACTATACCGATATATCGATCTGGAGGAATGGAGAGTCTACCCGACCTTCTGGGTTCCAAGGGAATATTAACCGCAGCAGACGTAGAAGGAACAGTTTCCTCCATTGGTTGCTCGGTTGTTGGTTCAGGAATCTCCGACAGATCGAAGGTTCTATTACCTCTCTTGTATTCGAGAAACTCTTTCTCTAAGAACGTCGCACTAGCCGCAACAAAAACTCGGTGTTCGGTAGGCGAATAGAAGTAATGACCAAACATTCCTTTTGGATAACCAATAAAGTATGTCTTGACCGATCGCGGGTCGAGCTTATCCTTGTGTCAACTACTTGACATAAGCCTCGCACCCCCAAACCCGAATAAAGGACAAGTTAGGGACCGTTCCCTTCCATAACTCGTATGGAGTCTTGTCGACAGCTTTAGTCGGACTTCGGTTAAGTATAAGAGCAGCTGACAAAAGAGCATAACCCCATAATGAGTCAGGTACAACCGTGTGACTCATCATGGATCGAACCATATCAAGTAATGTTCGATTCCTGCGTTCGGACACACCATATTCGCCAAGGTGATCCGGGTGGAGTCAATCGTAGTACTATCCTCATGGCTCTTTCAGGTGTCGATCAAACTCGGTTGAAAGATATTCGCCACCACGATGCATGCGTAGTGCTTTTATCTTTCTATCCAGTTGGTTCTCAACCTTATTCTGGAACTCCTTGAACTTGTCAAAGGACTCACTTTTATGCTTCATTAAGTAGACATAACCATATCTACTCAAATCGTCCGTGAAAGTGATAAAAAATACCTATAGCCATCTCTAGCGTTGATTGACATAGGTCCACACACATCAGCATGTATGAGTCCTAATAGGTCAGCAGCGCGCATTCCAACACCTTTGAAGGAAATTCGAGACATTTTGCCATAGATTGGTTTGATCTATTTCTCCAACCTTTGCTTTCTTGTTATTCACATGCATTATGTCTGTGGTTTGATCTAAAACATATATTAGTTCATGGAAGCGCTTTGCCATAAATCATATCGTTTAAAAAGAAAATACAGCTATTATTCTTTAAAAACGAAAATCCGTCTTTATCAAGTACGGATAAATAATGTTTTAGATAAACTAGGTACATAGTAACATTTATTCAGAAATAACTCAAATCCGCTCGGGAGTTGGATTACATATGTTCCCACTGAAACGGCAGCAACTCTTGCTCCATTTCCCACTCGCATTGCATGAGAACCACAACCAGTACCAAGTACCCAAGTTCCGAAACTTGCATGGTTAATCTCAATCATGTGAATAAAAGAAGACATACCAACAGGAATGACGTGGCCTGCTTTTATGTCCTCAGCATACACGGGACAGTTACGCCTCCAATGCCCAGGCATGTGGCAATGGTGGCACTCCATGGTCTGCTTAGCTTTTGCCTTGCCTTGTGGTCTACTGTTAGACTCACCAGGCCCACTCTTAGCAACCACTGGCTTCTTAAATTTCGGCTTACCTACAGCTAGGTTAGCCGGAGCCTTACCCCTACCCTTCTTGTTCCCAATCATGAGAACATCTTGCTTTGTGCTCCCACTCAACTTCAGATCACTCTCCGTCTGTACGAGGAGTGAATGTAGTTCATGCAGACTTTTCTGCATGTCGTTCATGTAATAGTTTGCCCTAAAGAGGGCATACCCATCATGAAGAGAGTGGAGCACTCGATCGATGATGATCTTTTCATCGATCTTGCAACCAAGCTCCTCCAGCTTTTCAACATTCTCGATCATGTCGAGAAGGTGTGGACCAACCGGTTGGCCCTTCTGGAGTCTAGCCTCAAAGAAACGAGTAGTATACTCATAACTCTTAATTCTCGGAGCTTTCGAGAATTCCTTTGTAAGGGTGGTGAAAATCTTGTTTGCACCTTGGGTAATAAACCTTCTTTGCAAATTGGATTCCATTGCATAGATGAGTACATTCCGTAACGCACCCGCCTCCATGATGAAATCACTATAAGCTACGACTTCATTTGCTCCTGCATCGGGAGCTGGTTTTGTCGGCAGTGGCTCAGTCAAGTACTTGAGCTTACCATCAGCGATGGCGGCATTCCGTAATGCGGCCTCCCAATCAGAAAATTTGACCCATCACTCTTCAGTCGAGTAGACTGATTCATGCTGTCCATAAAAATTCTAAGCCATGATTCGCGTGTTAGTGTGACACTTGGCATTGGTTCGTCAATACGTACAGCCATTTGTTATAGTAGTTATATTTGTATATAACGAATTCGATACTGTGAAAAGAAAGAAGAAGAAGAGAAGAGAACATCGTTTTATAGGTTTAAGTCGTAAAGCAATAACGGTTTAAAGCAATGACTCGTGCACTCATATAATCGACCTCCCTCGAGAATTATATAAGCGATCCCAAGATTCAATTTCTTTAAATTGATAAGCCAACCTCTTGGCTAATTCTACTGTTAGAATTCTTGGTCGATAGATTTCAGTAAATCCTATCTAATAGTCCACTATAACTACGAGATATTACTCGAACTATAGTGTTGAGGTAAAATAGGTCTACACATACTACTTACCCAACGTAGAAGGGGTCATGTGGAGAGTAAGGTCCTACATGCCTACCGACGAAGAAGGGGCTCATAGCATGTTATTCCTATAAAGACTAATCTCAATTTTAGATTTAGAGGAAGATCCCATCAACTCATTTTAATTCATTTTAAGTGAACTAATATCTAGCATTATCGTGAATGATTAAATTGAGATGATAGCTCTAAACAAATGACATCCGTATGTCTATGAAAAAGAATGCAACTATATGATCCATTTTCATGCATATTAGGTGGTTTGGTTTAGTTTAGGCGGAATATGATGCTACTAACTAAACATGAATGCAATAAGAACGGTAAAGTAAAACGCAAAAAGAAAAACACCTAGTGTGGCCTAACCCTATGAAAATAAAGACAATTACAAATTGGAATCCATCCATGGACCCTAAGCTGTCTTCATTCTTCATCTTGGGCTTCAAGTGGGAGTCCATCTTGAATCTTCATCTTGAATCTTCTCAAAATTACATATTTGAATTACAAAATAAACCTATTTACATTCTAATTCAAAATATGCCCAAAATTAAAAATATTACAAGATTGGAGATTCGAGATCTCAAAATACAACCAACAATTATGTTTCCTTTCATTACGAAAACATAATCTTCTAAGGCCACACTAGTAAATTACAACCTTTTGTACATAATTAATGCGTATAATTAAACCATTCATCCAAACATTCATTCACAAAAATAAAGCATCAACTAAACATAAAAACAATGCATACGAATTGATTTTAATCCAAACCACCCTTTTAAAATTGATTATCATTATGCAACAATTCCTTAACTGTTCATAATATCCTAATCAAAAGAATAATCCAAATTAATTTATATTATCGGTATAACATAAATTAAATCTCAAAATATCTTAAACCTTTTTAAAAATTAGGTATCATAATTATTATGAACTGCTTCATAATAACACAAAATATTATCTTTATAATATCACTAAATTTTGGTAAAATCAATAATTTCCAAAAATTAAAATTACCAAAAAAACTCGGCCAACTAAAAAAACGAAATTAATTTTTTTTTTTTTTATTTTGAAAACTCACGGTCTATTAAACAAAAAAAAAATTTACTAAAATTAAAATTTTAAATCGGCCAACATAAAGAAAAATGAACTAAACTGTTTTAATTCGATTATGCTAATAATTAGATCGATACTAACTCAATTTTAATCCATATTAAACATTGATTTAAGGTATTCAAACTAACTTTTTAGATTAAACATCTTAAACTGATAGATCTAATGATTAACATCAAGATATGTTCATTAACATACACAAATTTGGTCCTTTTATGTTTTAATTCAATCAGTATTAAATCAAAACTAATACAAATTCATATGTGATCGATTTAACAACTTAAAACATCAATAATTATGAATCAAACGGACCAAAACCAACCAAAATATGCAAGAAACGACACGGCCAAACACAACAAAACTTTCGGCCATATCAAAATTTTAATGAAAATTTACACAAAATCGATTTTTATGAAAACCTTATAAAAATTCATGTGCCCTAAGGCTCTGATACCACTTGTAGGTTTATATCCGTATATAGACCTTTTATTCCACAGGATTATAATGAAAAACTTTATAAGATTTTAAAGTCATAAATCAAAATTGCATAACAAATTAAAAGAATAAGAATTAACCTTTTAATCCTCAAGAATTTGGCCTAAGATCAATACCAAAAGTATGGTATCTCCTAATTATCTCACCCAAGATGTGTTCTTGATATGCCCTTGTATTGCTAGAAAATTAAGAGAGAAAACTGATTTTCTTTTCTTTGAGATTTTGTGTTGTGTGAATTATGATCAAAATTAATCAATCAATTAGTCAATTAAGTTGAGCAAAAACTCCCCTTAATATACTCATTATTTCGGCCCTCTCAATTAATTATGGGGAGTAATTTTGCTTTCCAAAAATCACTTTCCAAAACCAATCCTTTGTTGACCAAGGAGTCAAAGACCAATTAGGCTCTTTCTTGGAGGTTTCCTTTAGCTTTTAATATAATATAATATTACTAGTGTCATATAAATATGATCTACTATAATATATCATTAAATTATTAATATCCTTATATTTATAATTTACTAATTAATTATAACAGTTTATGATTAATTAGCTTATATTATATTCAATAATTAAATATAACATTTTATATTCAATTTACGAATTACATTTAATTCGTTTTAGCTAATATCATTTAATCCTTATTAAATGGCCGTATCAATATCACACACTTGACTAACATTTTAGTCAAAAACTCCGACTAACCTTTTAGTCTTTTAGTAAGGCATCAATATGATTAATTTCTCAAATAATCACATCTCTCAAACACATCCTTTAGGTGTGACTCTTAGGGACCAGTTGATCACCGCCATCTGTATGACAATAACGTCAAACTTATCTAGCAAGCCAACCGTTATCGATAAACGTTAATCAACTGATTAAATACAAAAAGTACCCTGTGTACCTTTAGAGATTTATTTATGTTATTGCACTAACTGTGGAGGACACTAACCCCAACAGCCCCCTGCTTAGCTTTTGGGGTAATGCGAACTAGAGCAAATGCTAAGTAACAAATGTCAAAAGATACAAGTTGCAGCGGTGTCAACAATTTTGAACACTCGCGCGTTACATCATTGAAGACTGGCTGCCTCGTTAAAACCTTTATATGGAAAACACAATGGGATAAAACCATAGGTAAGGAAAAAGAGTACAGCGTATCATACATAATATTTCTTTAGCGTATCTGCATTCCAGTGGTTAGGGAGCTCGTAGCCGTCCATGTTCGTGAGCATGTACGTCCCCGGCCGCTTGATAGTTGTGACTCTGTATGGCCCTTCCCACGTCGCAGTTAGCTTGCCATTAATGTTGCCTTTCCCCGTTGCCGCTGCTTTACAAAGCGTAAGATCTCCTAGCTCAAAATCCCAGTGGTGGACGCGGCGGTTGTACATGCGCCTCATCCTGTTTTGATATATTGCTAAGTTTAGCCTAACTTGGTTCCTCGTTTCATCCAATAGGTCCAAGGATTCCTTCCTAGGTGCATTGTTGCTAGCTGTATCGTATAGCTCGGCTCTAGGGCTTGAAATATGGACCTCTACTGGCAACAGGGCTTCTGAGCTGTAAACAAGGTTGAAAGGAGTATGGCCGGTGGATTCTTTCTCGGTTGTCCTTATTGACCATAGGACGCTGGGTAGGTCGTCGGCCCAAGCCCCTTTCAACGCATCTAATCTTCTCTTCATCCCATTCAACATCTGTTTGTTTGCAGCCTTGGCCTGACCGTTGCTTTGAGGATGTGTGACTGAGGAGTAAGCGACGATGGTGCCGTTGTCCTTAAGCCAATCACGCAGGACGTCATTATCAAATTGTCAGCCGTGGTCGAAGACAACGACCTTAGGTACGCCGAACCTTGTTATTACGTTTCTCCAGATGAACTTTCAGAGGGCCGCCTCGGCCTCATTCCACTTATTGAAGTAGTCGACTGCTGCTATGACATACTTCCTGCCCCCGCTGGCCATTACGAAAGGTCCCAAGATGTCCATTCCCCATTGGTCGAAGGGTATGGGGCTCAGGACGGTCTGCAGATCTCGCGTGGGGAGGTGTATGTCAGGGCCGTGAATCTGGCAGTTTCGGTACCGTTTCGATAACTCATTTGCATCTGTTATCATCGTCGGCCAATAAAAGCCAGCTCTTAGGGCTTTGTGAGCCAAATTATGGCAGCCCCCGTGGTGGCCGCAGACGCTAGAGTAGATGTCTTTCTGAATAAAATCAGCTTCGTTCTGGCCGACAAACCTCAGCAACGGGACAGTGAAAGATCGTCTGTATAACTCTTCGTGGCGGAGGATAAAACGGGGCGCTATTCTCTTCAACTTTGCTGCCTCGGCTTTATCCTCTGGCAAATCTCCTAACAACTTATATCGGAGGATGGGTTGCATCCAGCCGCTGTCTTCAATGTAGGGATCTCATACCCTTACTAATCTAATATTAGTTAAATCAAATTACTCTAATTTGATGAGCAAGATCTATGTAGTTACAAACATACTTTGTTAAACAAGTTTCTAGAAACTTATACCTTTCAAAGAGGTTAAAATGGGCACAAAACGAGAACTCCTTTCTTTCTCGTTTTGTTTCTTGAGCTAATAGTTTAGGATGATCCTCCAAAACCCGAGTTTCCAAAATAGGAAACCTCCTTCTTGTTGCACCCAAGAAGTACACCAAAACTACTAGTGATTTAGACTAGAAATCATTTAATAGTTACTTGATAATATGTGTATTATTATTACTAATACTTACTAACTCTTAGTAATATTAGTAGTAGTATTAAGAGAGAGATTTGGAGAGTGTGAGTAGTAACTTTCTTATCTTCCTTGCTCTTTCTTTATGGCCATCTTTTATACAAAAATGAGCAAACCAATAGTGTGTAAAACACACCCTTGGAATCGGCCAAAAGGAGAGACAAGGAGTGGAAGAGTCTTGTGCATGCTTTTCTTTGTAAAGAACAATAACATCATTATGTTGTGCATGCTTGTCTCTCTTGTTTAGATCAATGTGCATGCATGCTTTTTACTTTAATCATTTTGTCATAGCATGCTTGTCTAAAGTTAGAGCAAAACAAAACAAATAAGACAAAAGGGAATCTCTCCCTTGCCTCTCATTTGGACGGTCCAAATGGACCCATTTGGGTCTATTTTGTTTTTTAATATTTGTCCCACAAATACTTATAATTTTATCACTTAATCATCCAATATGATAATGTATAAATTATCAAATTAAACTCTTCTTTAATATATATGTACACTTACATATAAATTAGAATTGTACTATTACTAATCTCATTAGTCAATTAGAACATAATTAGTGAATTAACGATTAATCACTAATTCTCGTCTCCTCTATTAATTTTATCGATATAAAATTAATCACTCGAGTTCCTAACTCGATTTCTCTCTAAATTAACTCACTGACTAACCATTAGTCGATTTATCAAGTTACTAATCTAATTGTATCTCATACAATTAATTAGCTTATATATTTGGAGCACGTTCCTATAGGTGTGACTCAAAGGGATCAATTGATTACCGCCGTCTCACGACAATAACGTCAAACTCTAGTCAGCCAACCGTTATTGATTTACGTTAATCAATTGACAATAATTTAGGATTATCCCCTTGTATTCCTTAATCGAGATTTATTATGTAATCGCACTATTTGTGTAGGACACTTACTCCAACATTCAATAACTGCATTAACTGTTAACACCCCTTTTTTCTGCCGGATATCGAAGGTTACCGACTTTGGCTTGTTGTCGGCCATTGCACTTGCCAGTTTGGCCAAAGCGTCGGCCTTGTTGTTTTCTGATCTTGGGATATGGTGGACCTCGAAGGATCTTAGCTTGGCCGTCAGCCCTTTAACCTTTCGCAAGTATTGACCCATGCCATCGTCCTTCGCCTCATATTCCGCCTTATCTGGTTGGCGATTAGCTGCGAGTCAACTCGTAGTATTATTCGTTCTGCCCCCATTGCCGCCGTCAACTCCAGTCCAGCGAAGACGACCCCATACTCTGCTTCGTTGTTCGTTGCCAGGAAAGCGAACTTGTTGATACCCATATCCGTACCCTCCCAAACCAAACCCTATGATGTAACACGGACTTTTATTATGCATGTTTTAACGTTGACTTAAACGGTTCTAACTATGTCGAATTCATTTTGAGTCGTTTTGAAATGTTAAATGAGTTAGGTCGCTTCACATCACGTTTAAATAAATGTTCACTTTGTCCATTTAGAGTCTAGCTTGGTCCACGTCCTGCTCATTTGGCATGAGCTTCGCATTTACATTACAATAGGCCCTTTTACATTAACAAGGTCCAATTCAGCATTCCGAAATTCCTAAATTTAGGTCCGGTGGCTAAATCCGCTCTTTTGCTCCCTCATACACAAAATATAGCCTCACGGGTTATTTCATTTCACAAAACACTACAAAATACACATTTTTTACATTTTCGGGTCTCGGGCCCAGAACCGAGTCCAAACCCGCCTTTGGCCCGCACTCCAAAGCCCTCAACCCTCAAAATATCTAGGAGAGCCCTCCATACAACCTTCTTGACGTGCAAGCTCAAGATTATACTGTATCTTTTCGAGATATTATCAAACCGGAATTAGGAAACTAGACTTAAAGCCAGCCCTCTGAATCGCATAGCCTTATGCGGTTTGAGGGGCAAACCGCATAGCTCTATGCAGTTTACCGGCCAAACCGCATAGGCATGTGCGGTTTTTCTGCCTGGTTCTATCCCGAGATTTCTTATTTTCTCCGAGGTTCCTAGTATATATACCCCCCTATACCCGACCTCGTAACACACAATTTACAATCACAAATCACCAGCAATCTCTCAAAGCCTCAAGCACCCAAAATCCTTGAGTTCAGCACACCATCCCGTGTTGAATTCATCCTTTGTAGTTCAAGGAGCGAAGCTCTGCCGGATCTGAAGCATCAAGACTAGGTAGGTACCGATCCACTTGGATCAATGCTTTTTCTTATTTTCTATGGACTAACAAAGGGGACTACACTTTAGCAACTTCTCACATTTTATAGGAAGTTTAACTTCCAATGAATTTGACAGCCAAACATCATGTGTTAAGTCAATTCATAGGAAGTTCTATTTCCCATGAATTGAAAAGGCAACCAAACAACACCATAATGTAGAAAGTTACTTACCTAGGCACCCCTTGCTAAGTGTAACTTCCCACAATAATTCATTTCCCGCATAGCAACCACGTGACTTTTATACAATTTACGTGGTTTATAACTTCACATGAATTTAATTTTTCTAGAACTTTATCTTCTCATGTTCAATCAAACAATCCCTGAGTATTTTAGTACAGCATCATGTTTTATTACAAATTAATTAATATCAAATGATTGAGAATAATGATTTTTTTTTATTAAAGGAAATTTTATAGAATATTATATTCCTAGCCTAACAAAAAAGCAAACACAAGCTTCCAAATGTACAATAAGATTATTAAGTTTAACAACTATGACATGCCAACGCATTTTATGGAACATTATGTATGAAAATTGGTGCATTTCTTCTTAATATATTTATTGCATTATGTATTGATCGGTGTGTTACACTATATATAATATATAATACTCCATAAATTACTAGCAGTAGACGAATGTACATGTAGCTTTACTGCTTTAGACAAGGAATCCAAGGCAAATCTTCATAATACATTAGTATGTATATTAAGACATACGTTTTTTTATAACCGAAAGCGCTGACGATTTATATTAGGCCTTTTTTGTATCAGTGTCTATGATCTATAATAGTATGATATTGTCCACTTTGATCAAACCCTCATGGATTTACTCTTGTGCTCCTTCCCAAAAGGCCTCATATTATTTAAATTCCTCTGCATCGCTAACGACTTATATTGGGCCTCTGTTGTATCGGCGTCTATGATCCATAATAGTATGATATTGTCCGCTTTTGGCCAAGCCCTCACGGATTTACTCTTGGACTCTTTCCGAAAAGGCCACATACTAGTACATTTGATGAATACTTATATAGATGAGCTTGCATCTTTTCTCCACCGATGTGGGACTTGAGTTTCCTACTAATATTTTTTAATAATCAAAAGAATTATAGATGATTACAAGACATTCTCATAAATAATTTTTTTTTTTTCAATCGAAGCCCACACTAAGTCGCATTACAATAAGGGGGAGGGCGATCCGAACCTGGGACCTAATGCCCAGAATAGCTTAGTTTCAACCAGTAGGCTATTCCGTATAAGAATATTTTTACAGTAAAATTTTTAAAAATAGTTTAATCTAAGAAGGTAACCGTCAAAGTTGGCTTAATTTTTAAAATTAATAATACGGAGTAATTTTGATTAGTTTCAGCAAAGCAGCAATAGTTTGATAATTTCTGTAAAATAATCCTTATAATAAAGTCATTGGCAGCAATATATTAATTTTAGTTTCAATTATAATCCACCATATTTAAACCACCCTAAAAATGGTTAAAATTTATGCAATTACGAATGATCATAGTAACTATTACATCAAAATATTCTTATATTTTTATTATACAGAGTACAAGTTCAGAGTATAATTATAATTATATTTTACGAATTAAATACTCGTAACAAATAATCAGGACCAATAGTCTTAAAAGACAAACTAAGCAACTCGTTTAGGAGGAATATTAAATTAGTTAGCTTAAGGATGTCGTATATGGTCGGATCATTTGATGTAAACTGTAATTCTCTTTTACCGGAGAATTAGGGTTCCTTGATTCATTCGAAAGAAGCCTTAAAAGGTGTGGGTCTCCAACGTGTGCATTAAGAGAGCTCTATTCTTTCTTTTTACAAAATTTTGTGTCAACTGTGCGTGAAATTTTGAGTTTGCTGAATTAAAGTTTGTTTATCTTTCAATATTGTCATGTAAATATCGTGCAAATCAGCAAATGCTTCCTTTAATTTTTTTATTATTGTCAGAAATAATTCAAACTAATTCTCTTATTTCATAAATAATCAAAATTCCAATTAATCCACAAAAAAATCCACACTATTAAATAATCGTTTCTATAATGTACTTTGGTCAATTCTAACCTGCTTTAATTGATAAAAAAAGAGGTGAAATCGATTTGAATTTTACATCAAATAAGAGCGAGCTAAAGTTTGAGTCGATTTCACCATTTTTTTTCCTTAAATTCATCAGTTCAATTTAACTCCATTCTGTTCAATTTAAACCAGTTCAATTCTATTTAATTTAGCTTCAGTGAAGTCCAAATTAAAATAATATGCCCCTACTCTGATTCATTTTCACACTTTATTTCGTTATACTTTATTAATTTTTATAATAAAATGTGTAAAACATATGTGTATTCTATACATGATACGGTTAGATACACTAAATCGTCTTGTAGATTAAAAAAAAAAATTTACTCCGATACACCGGAAGTTATTAGGTATGCTAAATTGTGTACTAAGTACAACAGAGTTATAAAGCGCGAATTTTGTCACAAGTTAAAAATTATTGAGTATTTAAGAAATCGATAATTTTCTCACCTTCGTTATGATACACCCCCACTCTCATATAATAACCCTATATTTATTTATTTATTTTGAAGAAATATAATAACCCTATAAAAAGTATTATCAACTTTATATTATTTAGGATTACTGCCACACACCACCTTTAAAAAATAATTTTTGTCAAACACCACCTTTAAACAAAATTGTCGTTTACCACTTTTAAAAAAATTATTTTGTCGATTATGACCTTTTGGCCCGAGTTTGACTAACACCAACTAAATTCTGACATTTGACTCACCGAAACCCGTAATTTCTCTTTTTTTTACACATTCTTTCCTTCCTCTAATTCAAAATTTATCCCTCAAACTCAAATTTTCACTCCAAATTTCCCAAAATTTTCTCTAAATTTCTCAAATACTTTCTACATTTCTCATTCCCTTCATTTACGAAAAATAGAAGGTTTTGGAGGCAAAAGTTTGAAACTTTAAGGTATTTTCGGAGATTATGATGAATAATTGGAAGAAACGATAGTGGTTCTAATTGAAATTCAAAAGTGGGTAAAATATGGAGATATTAGAGTGTTTTCAAAATGAATCAACATATTGTGAAATGAGTGATGAAAAGATGAACTTAATTATGTATTACATTAGAATTCGAATGATGTATAATTGATTTATTTGCGAATTTGATTTGAAGAATGAATTTGTGGGTTTTGGGGATGTATTTTTCGGTTTGGAGCATAAATTTCTAGGCTTTCGTAGTGAATTTCTTAGTTTGAGTAATGTATTTTTGGATTTGAAGTAAGAAATTTGGGTTTGAAAGAGTTAAGAGGAAGAAAAGGAGGAGAAAGAACGTCCTTCGGTTAGTCAAACGTTGAAATTTGGTCAACAAAGGCCAAAAGGTCATAGTCGACAAAAGTTTTGTTTTTTTTTAAAGGTGGTCAATGACAAGTGGGTCCACTTGTAATGCTTCTCCCACTCCTGTTTCACACATCCCAAAATTTCAGCCTAACAAAACCACAGAACCCAATATTTCAGCCCAACAAAACTCACAAAAGGAAGGAAACCCAAGTGGGTTCACTTTGACTACTTTACCACCCATCACTCATCCCTCCTTTACTCCACTTACTGACAAAAGTTATGTCATCTCAATAAATACTCACCAAAATAAGCCTTTGGGGAGAAGTCCTGGAACTCATATTAGCAGCCCTGAAGCTCTGATATTAGCTATTTTACAAATTATTAGAGAGAAATTTCCAAACTTACCTATAGATCTTGGGGTAAAGCTAGTAAATTGCAGCCAAAAAGGAAGTTGTTTGGGAAGTCTGCTGAAAGTGATGAGAATTTTCTTAGTTTGAAGGAGGGAGTTGCTGAAAGTGATAGAGCTACGGGTGAGAAGCAAAAGGGGAAATTGATGAGAATGTTCAAAGTTTGGGACTATACTAATGCATTAAAGAAGTATAACCATGGTAGCTCAGCCTGTGTTCAATGTGATGGCATTGAAAGGCCTCCTGTTGTTTTTAAGAGGTTATATGTTTGCCTCAAAGCTTGTAAAGAGGGCTTCATCAATGGGTGGAGGCCTATATTGGGTGTTGATAGATACCATTTAAAAGGGGCATATTCAGGCATGTGCCTAGTGGTAGTGGGTCAATTTGAAACCACAACCTTTACCCTATAGCACGGGCAGTTGTAGAAGTTAAAAACAAGGACTCTTGGTGTTGGTTTTTGGAATTACTGTCATGTGATTTAGGTAAGGTGGAAGGGGAAGGTCTGAAATTCTTGAGTGATAGGCAAAAGTGCTTGATTGATGCACTAGATAGGGTGGTACCAAAAGCTGAGAAAAGGTATTGTGTTAGACATATGTGGTCTAACTTCAAGCAGACTTGGTCAGGGGAGGTTTACAAATGCACTTTTTGGAGTGCAACTAGGGCTACAACTAAGGTAAGTGGAGTATATTTACTTTTCTATATAAAGTTAAGGACTGTGTAACATTTACTCTACAAGTTTGATGACTTGGTAATTGTTGTAGGCTGAGTTTAAATCACAAGTGGAAGGAATGAAGCTGCTATCACAAGAAGCTTACAATTGGTTGAATAAAATCTCAACAAGTGCATGGTCAAGGCATGCTTTTTCCACCCAATGTAAGTCAAGTCTGCTCCTTAACAACTTATGTGAGTCTTTTAATAATCTTTTGAGAGAAGTGAGGGATAAGCCTATCCTCACTCATACGGAGTGGATGAGACGATATGTGATGAAGAGAAACTTTGAGAAAAGAGAAGGAACAGAAAAAGTACAAGGAAAGATCATGCCCTACCCTAAAAAATATGTCAAGAATGTGTTGGAAGAGGCTAGGTTATGCATTGTTGCACATGCAACATACAACAGAGCTTTTTGAGGTGGACTGTAGGGGTGATGTTTAGAGTGTGAACCTACAAACTAGGTCATGCTCTTGTTATCAGTGGGACCGTAGTGGTCTTTCTTGTGTTCATGTTGTTCGTGATTTACTAAAGCAAAGATTGAATGTTGAAGACTACATTGATGGAACCTACTCTAAGGCTAAGTATCTCTTAGCTTATGACCCTGTTGTTGCACCTATGCCTGGAAGTACGCAATGGGAGAAGAGTGGGTTACCAGAACCTGAACCACCAGTAGGGAGAAGGATGCCTGGTACGCCTTCAAAGAAGAGGAGAAGGAAAGAGTCTGGTGAAGAGACAAGTAGAGTGAAGAAGCATAATAAGTCTAACAAATGTGGCAATTATGGTGGGCTAGGTCACTACAGAAGCACATGTAAGAACCAAACTGCACTTCCACAACCTCCAATAACTGCTCCTGGGAGACCTTTGTTGAACACAACTTGTGGAAAAGAAAGGAGGGACAAGGTTGCGAAGAGAAAGGCTTTAAAGGAGGCGTATAAGGCTGCTCATCCTTTTCAGTTTGATGCACAGACAGATGAAAATCCTTCACAGTCAGTCACACAAGGAAGCGCAGTCGAGAATTGAAGTGTTTTGATGATGAATCCACTGATCATTTTTCTGTGTTATTTTGTTTCGTAATGTTGGTTGATATGTTTGTAAGGATATGATACGTTAAGGCTTCTATGTTTGTAAGGATACTCATTTCTGACAACGTTTTGTAAGGATATGATCCTTTAGTCAGTCACACAAGGCTGCTACGTTTTGATGTAAGGATGATTGGCTGCTACGTCTTGTAAGGATGATGAATTCATTTCTTTTTACGCTTTGTAAGGATATGATATTTTAAGGTATCTGTAGATACCCGTATCCGTACCCCCCAAAAACAAACCTGATGACGAAAAGGACTTTACATGCATGTTTTTTAAAAATAAGATGAAACGGTACAAAAGTGTCTAAAACATTTTAGTCATTTTAACGTATTAATTTGAATTTGCATACTTCGTAAAAATGAATATTAATTTAGTCATTTTAATCGTAAGTCGACACAATACGCACAAGCACGACACAAAAACGCCTCACAAAATGGCCCAAGAACACAAAAACGACACAAACACACAAAAACGGCCCAAAACACGCAAAAAGGCCCAAGCACCCGAAACGGACCAAAGCACGTCCCGGTCACATTTTTACAAAACAAAACTTCACGACGTCGTAAAATAATATATTACAATATTATTTTATTTCGAGCCAAAATCGAAAAATACGACGAAAAACCGAAACATGAAACACGAAAACGGAGCCGAGAAATCAACTCGAGTCAAGTTGATCCCCGGCCTCCAAAGTAAACAACAACAAAACACAATCATGCTAACCTACGAAAACATGTCATACTAAATACGGCGCTACAAAATCAGTTAAAAAACACCCAAAAAATCGCCTGCGCACAGGCGATTTTTTGGAAAATCACCTGTACACAGGCGATTTTCCTGTCCCTGTATGGCACACTGGCGAATTTTGTAAAAATTGCTAGTTCACTGGCGATTTTCTGAGCAACTATACATGAAATACGAAGCAATTGCTATAAATAGCAGCCCTTATTCGACTCAAAAAGAACAAGTTTCATAACAACAATTACAACATTAATACGTTAATACACAAAAATACACACAAAGGCTCTCGCACTTATAAATTTCCACTCTAAAAACCGTCTTTGCATTTTAAGGTAAAAAAACTTTACCTTCGGATTGGACGTTTGAGACTTGGACAAAAAGGGTTACTTTAACCCACCACGATATTGGCATTAACGAACCCGTATTCGCAATACGGTTGTAGTAATTCGAATTGAAAAATTCGTCTAAACCTTGCCAATGTCGCATAAATAAACGACTCAAAATCACTAAATTAAACACCACTTTTACATTACGCAAATTCTCGATTCATGCATTAAATCACGACTAAAACACGGATTCGACATTAAATTGTACCATTTCAACTAGTCTTTTAAACATGCAAAACCGAGGGTTTTACAAAATCTTAGAACTGAATACAAGTCGTAGAATAACGTTCATTTAGTAATTCAAATACAATGAATTATTAATCTTACGTATATTTCCTATAGCAAATCGTCATAGCTTTGACAGCTTACATTTATTTTACATATTTGTCGAGTCACATATTTGTATTTGTACGTAGCGTCCTATTAACCCAAATATTCGAAATTAAAGAATTTGAATTTGTTTTCAAATTAGTAAAGACTACTTTTACGTAGGCTTTTCTATCACAGTTTTCATAATATATTTTGTCAAGACTTTCGAAAAGTAACCTCACTCTGAATCCTCTCTGGTTTCACAATAACCTCAGAAGGATAGGTATCGACGCACCTTGAAATCTGATACCCCCGCGTCTTATGATTTTAAGACGCGCTGAAGAGGTTCCAAATTCCTTTAATATTTGGTGGCGACTCCAAAAATACATTTCAAAAGAATTTTTATATTTTTTTTGTCACAATTACATGCAATGACATTCCCCCATAGCAAAAGAATCCTCGAGCGAGGATGCTCTGCGAGCGCGCATTATTTCCTGCATCGTGCATTCCGCCCCACCACACGAGGGCGGGCGCGCGCGGGGCGTCGAGAAGAGGTGGCATGATTCTCCTGGTACCTTCAGTTGGCGACTCCGCTGGGGACGAGCATGTTTTTCAATTTATTTTGAAAACTACCTTTCCATTTTATTTTAAAAACATAAATAAGTGAAACTTGAAACTTTGAAAATATTTCTGCTTTCAATATTTGGGCAATAGTACGTTTGAGTCGAATCCTCCTTATTCATAACCACACCCCTCGAGGGACGGCCCCTAGTAAACGCTTGCTTCATAAGCGAGATTACTCTGGACACCTCGATCTCTCACCCTTCCACGATTACAAGTACGGCATCCGTACAAACGATCGTAGCAGTCAAAATCGGACTCTCTAGGTGTAACAACCTGGTTTTTAGTCGACTTTAATTACTAAGGCGGACATTAATTAAGTCTTAAACCAGCGTCATTATTTATACATAAACCCAAAATATTACATCATCGTTCAAGAGTTGAATTGAACAACTCTAAACACGGAAGTTTAAAAGAGTAAAGTGTTATATATTACAAATCTCTCAAAAACAACTGAAAGTAAAGCAATAAAAACGTCTCGTGGCCCCGTCCAAAATTCAGCTTCTGGTCCACGGTTATCCTGCACAATAAACTGATGGGGGGGTGCCCGCTGAGCGGACAGTGACTAGCTATGCTCATACTTACCCTCGATTTCAATTACTTTGGTTTATTATTATCTCTTTATAACTATAACGTTATGATAAAAACATAAACATGCTTATTACAAATAGCATATAAAGACATATAGGTCATAATAAGCATGCGGTTGAAAGCGATAAATCATATAGGCATGATATTCAGTTATGAAAGCAAATAACAGATAATATCATAGTAGTAGTGTCACAGCATATCAGCAAGATTACGAAGCGATATCAGATCGCAAACAAACATACATATCGTATCATTCACATCATGCAGACTCGATTCACTTCCGAAATTTGTGGTCTTTAGTTTTCGAAGATGGTACACACTCATTCTCATTTAATCAAACAACAAACTACACATACTGCTTACGAGCCTGACCACTGAATAGGCTATTGTACTCTAGTCGCTTGCATCTCACTACCATAGTGCATCAACTTACTCGACTCGTAAACCACGCCGAATACTATAGTACATGCCTCTCATCTTTTAGTGTTCGAAATGATTCGAATTTCAGATACAATCTCGTCAAGTGATCTGTACATGTGGTAAGAACGAATGCAAGTGTCGCGCCCACTAAGAACGAAACACCGCAAGGAGACAGAACCGCTATAATCGACCTGAATCCACAAGGTCACGGGTGCCCTGTTACCTCTAGCGAAATAGGGGCATAAAACCCTAGTCTAGTATGCATACACTAATATTCACTTTAAGAATGGGCTATGCTATTCATAGAGCACCTTAACTCTGAATAAAACGACTATTTCCTAGAGACTGACCCAAAAGAGTTGACATATTTATTATCTTGTACGGCTTAGGCAGTACGACTTAAGTCGTAAAGGCATGGCAGGATGCTAAGCAATAATTCTGCCGGCTTAAACCACACTATTCGATATAGCCAACGCTAGAAGACCGAGATAGTGGTATCCGCACAAGACTATCTTAACCCCACTTCACTCACGATTGACGTTTTCATATCCGAGGCTCAAGCGTTTGACCTTTTATTTAACTTATTCAAGATTTATTATTTATTTGATATCTTTATATCACATGTTACTAGACTCTCCTAGTCTCATCGTCAAACGTTTAAGTATTTTATTTTCGGTTTCATATGATCACATAACACGTTTGTTTATTATTTGAACTGTTGTTAATTATTAACGTTTTTAAGTTTCTAAACTAATACGTTTATTAGTATGTCAAATTTTATTTAAGTGTTTTTCAAAACACTTTAGGTTATTTACTTATTCATTTTCAATTTTTCAAAACACTTTAGGTTGTTAATTATTAACGTTTTTAAGTTTCTAAATTTTATTTAAGTGTCTCAGTCATTTGTTTACAGTTTGACTTTTTTCCCCTCACAAAAAAGTCAAACTGTAAACAATTCACTGGAACGGACGGAGTAAAATTTTCAATTATTTTCAATATTTCAAATTTTGAAATTTGAAATATCTTTAAATTTTGAGACGTAACTTGTTTTACAAGTTTCGTAAATTTTTCACTATTCACTATTCATCGTATTTTATACGTATTTTTATACGTATTCGTATCTTTATACTCCGTATTTTATACGTATTTTTATACGTATTCGAATTTTTATACTTCGTATTTTATACGTATTTTTATACTTATACGTATTCTTATACTTGTACGTATTTTTATATTTTATACATATTTTTATACTTAAGATATTTTAGGTATATATAACTAAACTTTTATTTACTAAGTACAAATTTTTAGTTTCAAAGTCGTTAAGTTCGTTTTGTACTTAGTGATTTGTGGAAATATTTTAAAAGTCTTGTTTTAAAAACGTTAAGTTCGGTTTGTAAAAAGTGATCAATGATATTTATTTTAAAATGAGACTCAGTTAAATTTAGTCGTCTATTTACTAAAGTTAGTGATTTTCATTTTAAAAATATAGTATCGTGGATGATTCATTTTAGTCCGTATGTCCAAGTCCAACAGTCCAAATGCAAAGGCAGTAGCACACGATTTAGTTCATTTTTATAACGGTTAACCATTTTTATCGGTTTAATATATTTCATTTATAACTAAATCGATTTATACAAAATTTAATTATACTAACTATTTAAATTTAGTGACTTAGTGATAAGTTCATTTTGATCAAATTTAGTCCATTTAAAATTGGAATGTCGTGTGGTATTGTGTAAATGTTATAATTCTTTTTATTTCTTTTAATTTCTTAATTCAATTTATTAACTACTAATTAAATTATTTAAACAATTAAACTAAAAAGTGATAAAGACAAATTTTGACCCAAAAATGGTCCAAAATGCCGTAGCAATATAGTAGTAACCAAAATTTTTCGTTTTTAAATTTTAACGGTTTTCAGCTTGAAGTTTTTATATCTTAATTATTCTAATTATATTAAAACTATTAAAACGATTTTAACTAAAATGAAATCTTACTAAAAACTTCACTTGACTAATATTTTGAGCTAGAATATAAACTTAAATTTTCTAAAAGTTTTTCTAAATGTTTAAGTTGTTTTATGTAATACTACTAACATAATATAAAATAATAACTAAACATAAACAAAAATAAATAACAAACATAAAATAAAATAACAAAGATCAAAATGTACTAAAATATGAAGATCAACATGAAGAAGTTAAGAACACCAAGAACACAAAAATAAACTCAAAAACACATAAAGCATATTTAACAACTTATAATTTATTTTCCTAATTTAATTTTTTTCACATGATAACATCCATTTTAATACAACTTAACATAACATATTATTTACAAAAATTAAAAGTGAAAATTTATCAAAAATAATAGATAAAACCGTGAGCATGCATGTGTATGTATATATTTTATTTTCGATTTTTAATCACTTTAAACTCATTGTTAATATTTTACATAATTTTTATATAAGATTACTACTTAACTAAAACATAAATAAACATAAAAATCATATGAACAATAATTAAAAATGCTCAAAACTAATTTAACTAAACCTAGTATCATATTACTACAACTTAACTATTATCAATATTACTTATTTATTATCATTTTATTATACTCTACATAACACACAAGCACATATCAATGATGTTTAACATATTTAACATAAAAATCATACTCATAAAACTTATAATAAAATTCAAATTAATTTTCAAAGAGGCTAATATAAGAAATAACTAGTCACCTCAAATCGGATGTTAATCGTCGAGGATCTAAAATAAATTTTAAATCGGATGTTTCTTCACCCATAAAACCCATGTTCTTCACCCATATTATCCAAGTAAGTTAGCTTCTAAAACCCACTAAAGAACTTAGAACACTTAGAAATTATTAGAATAATATTAAGGTTTTTATTTTAATTGTTTTTGGGAGAAAAATGGAAGAAAATAAAAGAGAGAAAATGGAGTGATGAGCCACGACATTATGGGGCATTAGGTGCTCATTTTGGTCTTTACAACTTATAAGTTAAGTTAGAAAAAAATTAGGTTAAATGAATTAAAGATAAGGTTTGATTTTTAAGTAAATAAAGTTTAATTAAAATAAATTAGGGAACAAAATAATCAAGTGGATTTAAGTGTGTGCTCATTACTATTTGGGCAAAGAAAATGTCCCCTTGATGTTTAAAAATGTTTTTACGAAATAAATCGGGTTTAAAAAGTTGGGCGTTAAAAACGATAAAAGTTAATGTGTGCACGTTTGACGATTTTTCGAAATATTTCTACTTTTGAATTTTAAGACTAAAATATCTTATTTACTATTGAAGAAAATATTTAAAAGTGATGGAAATGAAAATGGTAGTATTAAAGTAGTAGTATTGTATTTGTATACGTATTTTTTTTTTTATTAAAGAGTATAAACTTTAAATTTAAATACAAAAATGAAAATGATGATGATAAATATAAAGGTGTAAGAAAAGTTTGATTTGTGTAAGAAGAAAATGGAAGAGGATAGACATAGAAAAGTCCAAGTCAAAAAGATCAAGTAAATTTTTCGGGTTCGATTTTCATTTCCGAAATTTTCGATTTGCACGATCGCAGAAAGTTTCAAAATAAAAGATATGAACTTAAAATAGTGTTTGGAAATAAAATCGGACTTAAAAATAAAAATAATTTTCGAAAGGTACTAAAAACAAAAATTGAGTTTTAATCCTCGAAATTTTGAATAAAAATTTCCTAGGTCGAAATACTTATTTTTTTCGTTGAAAGTTATAGATTTAAAGAATTATATTCAAACGTCAAAAAGTTAATCAATTTAAATTAGGTGTGACTTATAATTTTGACAATTTAGAAAAAAGTTAGTTTAATAGAAACGAAATAGTGATTTTGATTTGTAAGATAAATGATTTAATAAAATCATTAAAATGATTATAACTTAAATAAAAATCTTTGATGTTAAGTTTGCTTTAAAAATAATGGAAGAGGATAAGATGCATTAGTCATCACTTTTTTGTGATCGAAAACTTTTGTCGTTGATTTGAATTTCAAAGCCGAGAAAAGTATAAGGGTCCATTTTTATTTTGAAAATCAAATTGTCCGAAATTGAATTTTATGAATAAAAGGTTTAACATTTAATTTTATGAATAGTAAACCTAACTTAACCCTTTTTGAAATTTGAAAGGCGATATTAATTTTTGTGTTGATTTTTATAAAATTTTGAATTGTGTTTCTTTTTGAATTCTAAAGATAAAACAACATATTTTATTTTTCAAAATTTTTAAATTTGTACTTAGGAAATTTAGTATTATTTGGCGAAAAAAATTCAGACGCATTTTTATTATAAGGAAAAAGGATGAATTTAATTTAAGAAATTAAATTCTTTTATGAAATTGTGTTAAAATAACACGGGGTGTTACACTAGGCCCCGTATTGAATTCACACTCAAACGTGTGCAATCTTGCGGATAACCCTACACAAACGTTGCAGGAATGACCAGAAGGAACCTTACCCTGAAAGCTAAAAACCCGTGTCTATACGTAAAAATGCAAAGTTATAGTACCCTCACTATAGTCGTCTTCTAAAAGAAATGCATGCTAAAACATTTCAAAGGCATTACACGTTCAAAAGACGTCTGTTTTGAAAATACATTTTTCAAAAAGAAATATTTTTTAAACATGCTGTCAGGGTCAATGACCTATACTCAACTGCACCTGACGAACAGTACATCACAAAGTTCAAAATCGATCAGAAATAATCACTACATTTCCGATCCTTTACAAAACATAAATGCATTATACGACTGACGTATCGTCATAATACATTTATCGCAAAAACATTTCGCAAAGCAAAACCCTAAAATGTCAATTCCTTTCGGATATTTCAATGAAGCAAACACTTTTTGAGATAGCTTTAAGCTGAGTGACTCACTAGTCACCCCGACTTAAACGAATTATCTCTCTCAAAAATAAGCAAAACACGGGCTCGTTCAAACATGAACCCGTCGATTTACATGTCAGGGCAAGTGACTTATCGTCATTTTGGCTTGATACCCTGTGTCACACATAAAAAGCGAACAACAACCGCTTTTTACCCAATTTAACATCCCCAGGTCGACTAGCCTATCGCTATTTCGGTCTGATCCGTTTTACATCACAATCTAACGATAAACCCCTAGCGACACACAGCTAACTTGGGTTAATCAGATTGTGATCATACAAATTTTTATTACATCGAGACTAGGGACGCGTGTAACACCCGGTGTTGTCCGAGGTTATTCGGGCCGGGTTCCCCGTTGAATTGGTCCATGTGATGAGCTCAAGTGACCTAGTGCTTAAAAGGATTGTAAGTATTACTCATATCAACAAGATGCATCTTCTTTTCTGGTGGCTCATCTTAAGAACTTTTTGGTTAAGTGTGCTTGCTGGAGAGTAGTCTTAGGATGGGTGACCTCCTGGGAAGTTCTCAGGATGTGCACGAGTGAGGACAAAGTGCACTGGAAAAGACCCGTGTTGGTTTGTGGGCGATGTACGCAGCCTGGCGAGCTACCGTGAGTGACATTTCGGCCTTTGGTTGGGGCCGAGGTGTTACAACGCGCCAACGCATCCTTACCTCAAAAGCTTCCCGTGTCTTTTAAGCTAAAAAAACGAGTCAAGTCCTGCAAACGCTTTTTCACACTTTTGATTTTTTTTTGCTATGAATGCGACTCTTCTTTGAGTCTTTTCCTTTTTTCGGGGGTCACTAAGGTTTGAAACTCTGGCAGGTTCATTCACTAAAAGTCCTGGATACACGACGTACTAAAGACCGTCATCTGAATCCTCCGCCACCTCCGAAGAAACGTACCTACAACAGATCGAAACAAAGAACTGTCACGGCACTTAACAATGAAGAAAATGTCGCAAGGATCCCGACTCCTCCCCCGTCAGTGGTTACCGTCGAACATGTCCAGCAGCTTAACAACAAAATTCTTAACCTCACTACTGCGATCGAACAAATGGCCACGATGCAGAAACTTGAGGCCGAGAAAAATGCCAAGCACCTCCCTGAAGAGGCTGAACAAAATGCCAAAAAGATTCGGTCAATGGAAGAACGCCTCACTAACTCAAAAGGATATTCCATTCATAAGGAAAATGAACATGTCCCAAAGAGCGTCAAGTCCATGCTGCCGGCCAAGCTCTCACTCAGTGACCTTCCCATTTTCAAAGGTCACGAGAGTCCGCTTGTACACATCAAAGATTTCAAAGCCAAGATGGCTGTCATGGGTGTCGATCTTTCAGCTTGGGCTACTCAATTCCCACATTCTCTAGATGCACAACCTAGAGCCTGGTTCTACGCTTTGGATTCACACAAGGTTACTACCTTCGAAGAAATCACGGTTGAATTCGACGTCAATACCATGACAATAACGACATTCAAGTCTCACTGCGTACTCTAGAAGTCCTAGCACAAAAGGACAATGAAGGTTTCACTGAATACCTCACACGCTGGAAGAAACTCAATGCTCAGATACCTAACTGTCCTAAGGATACAGAACTGATCACCAAGTCCATCAACGATCTCACCCCTACGTATCAACAACATCTGCGGTACAACAATTTTGACAATTTCTCTTCACTCAGTACTGTGGGTGAATTAATCGAAGACGACCTCTGCAAAGAAAAGTCAGCTAAGGTCATAGGCCGAGGTTACCAGGGCATCTCGTCACGAGCCGTCACCAAAACTGAACCACACCATTGCATCAGCGCATTGGAAGCACTAGCGGCATCCCAAACATTCACAACGCCAACAAAGTACACCGCACCGCCTCCAAAAGCGTCATACTCATCTACAGGTCAGACTTCGTAGAAACCAGGACAAAATTTTAACCCAATCTACATGACTTACTCCAAAGCACTACAGAGACTTGTGAGCCGAAACGTGCTTCAACTCCTGGGACCTACTAGCGAGCCTCCTCAGGATAAAAAGCCCAAATCATGGGATCAAAATGCCTACTGCGAGTTCCACAGGGGAAAGGGACATGAGACTGAACAATGCTTCTGCCTAAAGAACATAGTTCAAGACCTGATCGATGACAAGACCATCGAGAAGCCTACTCCGGGTCCTAAACCCTCAAACTAACTCAACCCCCTGCATACCCACGCCATCTTCGTGGGTACACACCCCATCATCGACTGTTCTCAGCTAATCATCTCAAACGACTACGAGATCAATGGTATCTGGGACAGTTCTGATGAAGAGGACAATCACATAGACAACGACGCTTATCAGTCCCCTCCAGAGGAAACCGAAGATCGCCGACCCACAGGGATATACGGGAAACAACCCCATAAATACCCAATCAGGCTATCCGACAGCGACGACGAGATAGCCTACCTAACACGTTTCGGACGTCCATACCAAGCCCCACTGAGTCTGCTTAAACCCCCAGGTTTTCCGTCAAAAGCAACTAGCCAGGACAAAAACAAGGGTATAGTCATAAACGAGGCTACGCCACCGCCTCCAATGACTACACCACCACCTCCAGTCACTACACCACCACCTGCAGCCACTACGCCAAGTCAGCCATAGACTGACATTGCATCATCAAGTACCACTCCGACGCCTATACCTGAAATTGGAGACACGCTTCAAAAGCAGCTCCATAAAACAAAAGCCGATATCTCGATCTGGCAGCTCTTAAAGGAATCACTAAGACATCGCGAAGCCCTTTACCGACCCCTGCGAATCACCCCGATAACTACAGAAATGTTTCCTGAAAAACTCATCAGTCACATTACCCGTGAATGGCAAGCCAGTGCCATCACTTTCTCTAACAAAGACCTCCCGCCATTCGGAAGCACACACAATCTGGCACTCTACATTAACGTGGAGTGTGAGGGTATGACACTACCTGTCGTCCTCATCGACAACGGATCTGCAGTCAACGTTCTGCCCCTTGAAACAGCTAAAAAGTTGGGAATCAAGGAAAATGACTTCATCCCCTGTGCAGACGGCGTCAGAGCTTACGATGGTACCCGCATGACATAAAGGGACTATCTTTTTCCCATCATAGCGGGACATCGCATGAGGGAAGCTAATTCGGATAATAGACATACCCCCCGCATACAACATGTTACGAGGTAGACCTTGGATCCATGCAACCAAAGCGGTCACCTCGAGTTTACACCAAAAAGTTAAGCTCCCCCTAGACGACGAGGTTGTCACCATCCACGCCTCGAACTTTCGAGCTTCCCTGCAGCAGCAAAAGATCGACAATGACACTGCAAGAATAAGCACTGAAACCCCAGACATCACTTGCAGTTTTTATTTCGACTTCGACATATGCACGTTGACTCGTGAGGAAGAAATCGTTGCACTCTACATGAAGGACAACGACAGCAAGTGGCCTACCATGGGTTTAGGTTACGTACCGTGGTCCTACGAGGTCGCTCGCGGTTTGGAAGCGCTCGATGACCTTAAGAAATGTCACGACTTCCGCATGGAGCCATACCATATCTTCACCGACAAATACTTCGTCAAGGAGGGGGCTGGCAAAATACCCAAAGACATTTTCTCTTGCACTGTCGCTGGGATTGAACTCGTCTCTGACATTATGCGCAACCACAACTTCAACCCCACCAACTTGATCATCCCATATGAGGAGAAGACACACAACGGATGATCGAAGACTCTGCAATGGACTGATAAGCAAGGTCGCACCTTCAAAATCACTACTGGAGAAGGCTATACCTTTGAAAACTCTGACTCAGAAGAAGACGAAAACAATGACCCCAATAACAAACCTGTCATAGAGTTTAGGCTCCCGCGTAGTCACTTCAAGTCTTTCGCCCCAACTAAGCCCCCGAGCTATATTCCCGATGTGATAGACGTAGCTAAAGAACTAGAGTCTGTAAGGTTGTCCAAAACTCCTTCGTCTGAGCTGTCTTCAAATGTAACTACTTTTGAAAACATTAATAATAACAATATTTCTGGTTACTACTTGCCTTGTTTTCCTTTAAAATCTGCATTTTCTAATGCTTGCGATAACATTAAACAAAACAACATTGCATTATATAAATACATTGCAAACATCGTTTCAAAGCCCGAACAGGACCCTATCATTGAAGACAGTACAATCATCGATGTGGGAACACCCGAAGAACCTCGAAAACTACAGCTAGGAGCTTCCTTAAGCATGGAAGAAAAAGCTACATACATCGAGTTACTCACAGAATTTAAAGACGTCTTTGCTTGGTCCTACAAGGACATGCCTGGCATCGACCGCGAAATCGCCCAACACCGCATTCCACTCAAACCAGGTGCCAAACCCATCAAACAAAAACTCCGACGCATCAAACCAGAATGGTCTCTCATGGTCAAAGAAGAGATCGAAAAGCAACTACAAGCAGGCTTCATCCAAGTCATCGAATACTCATACTGGGTATCAAACATGGTCCCAGTCATGAAGAGGAACGGGAAGATACGAGTATGTGCCGACTTTCGCGATCTGAACAAAGCTTGCCCAAAAGACGACTTCCCATTACCCCACATGGACATACTCGTAGACAACACTGCTGACCACACATTACTGTCGTTCATGGACGGGTATGCAGGATACAACCAGATCAAAATGGCAACAGACGACACGTCATAAACGACCTTTGTGACGCCGTGGGGCACATACTGTTATACGGTCATGCCTTTCGGACTCATTAATGCAAGCGCCACCTATCAACGTACCGCAACTACTCTACTGCACGACATGATGCATAAAGAAGTAGAAGTCTACGTCGACGACATGATTGTAAAATCAAAGCAAAGGGAGGATCACATCGCCAACCTTCGTAAATTCTTCACTAGAATCAGGCAATACAAAATGCGACTAAACCCACAGAAATGCACTTTTGGGGTTACATCAGGCAAATTATTGGGTCACATCGTAAGCCAACGTGGAATCGAGATCGACCCTGTCAAAATCAAAGCAATAATGGAGATGAAACCTCCAAGCAACATTGACGAAATCAGGAGCTTCTTGGGACAAGTCCAATACATCTCCCGATTCATCAGCAAGCTCACAATGGTCTGCGAACCAATATTCAAGAAGCTAAAAAACGAAGAACACACAAAATGGGACGACAACTGTCAACAAGCATTCGACAAAGTCAAAATCCTACTGACAAATCCACCCGTTCTGGTGCCGCCCCAGAAGGACCTACCACTCTCACTATACCTAACGACTACACCAAACGCCATGGGCGCCATGCTCGCCCAGGAGGTTAACAACGAAGAACGAGCAATTTACTACATTAGTAAAAAGTTCCAAGATTATGAAACTCGATACGAGCCTGTGGAGAAGAGCTGCCTCACTCTAGTCTGGTTCACCAAAAAAACTTAGACACTACCTCCTCGCACACACGACGAGGATATACTCCCTAATGGATCCTCACAAGTACTTGTTCGAAAAACCAGTACTAAACGGTCGCATGGCCAGATGGACGCTACTACTAGCCGAATACGAGCTCAAATACTTGCCTTTGAAAGTCTTTAAGGGAAGAGCAGTCTAGGATTTCCTTGCAGAGAATGCCATCGTCGAACAACCGAAAATCGACACAATGTCATTCCCCGACGACGGAATTTTCGCCGTCGAAGCTGAGTACTGGAAACTCTACTTCGATGGAGCCTCAAATTACCGCGGCTACGGCGTAGGGATACTCCTAATATCCCCTAGCGGCGATCACACGCCCATCTCAATCAAACTCGACTCTAACGTCACCAACATTCCGCGAATCTGGCTTTGCATTTACTGACTTCTGACGACCATGGCCCTCAACAAAAAGCACCTACGGGTACACGGGGACTCCTTCCTCATCATAAACCAAGTAACAGGGGCATGGAAAATCGTGAACGAAACCCTCGCAAAATACTAAGCAAAAGTGCAAAAACTCCTGATAGAATTCGACTGCGTAGAATTCTATGATCTCCCAAGGGAAGAAAATCAATTTGTCGACGCACTGTCAAAGCTTTCCTCCCTTCTCAACATGCCACCAGGCATCGACACGCTACCCATTGTCATAGAAAGACGTGACGAACCTGCATACATCCACGTCGTTGACATCGACGAAGCTGAGCAAACAGAGCCATGGTACCAAGCCATACTCAACTACAAAACAAACAACTCCTATCCACCCGACACCGACAAACGCGGTAAAAGCGCCATCAGGCTCCTTGCATCCCAATTCATACTAGAGATGGGACAATTACTCAAAAAGACACCACAGGGCTTGCTCATATGTGTTGATTACAAAAAAGGACAAGAGATCATCTCCCAACTACACGATGGCGAATTTGGTCCACACATGAACGCTAGAGCACTATTCAAGCAAATCTTACGACTAGGATGGTACTGGACGACCATGGAAGCAGACTGCATCCACTACGTCAAACACTGCCATAACTGTCAGATTTTCAGCAACGTACAACATGTACCACCCTTACCCCTTTATAGCCTCACGTCATCCTGGCCTTTCTCGACTTGGGGCATTGACGTAATAGGAAAAATACATCCCATCGGAGCAGGAGGACATTGCTTCGTACTAGTGGCAATCGAATACTTTACAAAATGGGTGGAAGCGGCATCCTTTCGCGCCCTTGGCTCAAAAGAGGTTGCGAAGTTCATACAAACAAACATCATATGCAGATACGGCATACCGCACGAGTTTATAACCGACCAAGGGTCACACTTTCAAGGCGAAGCAGAAGCTATACTCGCCAAATACAACATACAACATCACAAATCCTCTCCTTACCGACCCCAAACTAACGGAGCCGTGGAAGTGATGAATCGATATTTTACCTATATTTTATATACTTACTCCCCGTTATTTTGTATATATTTTCGGCGTTTTGGCTATGTTTTGTATTATATTTCCTCCTTGTTCGGTTTACTACGAATATTTTATATTTATTGCAGGACGGAGTATTTTATGCCGAAAATGCCGATGCGAAATAAAAACGAGCTCGAGACAAGTCTAATAGCAACACAAAGCCGGGAATTACTAATGAACAAGTGGGTTCGAGCTAAAATAATTGAAAAGCCCAAGTTATTATAAATAAGTCTACATAAAAATAAAACAGAACTTACTGTATCTTTCATCAGGGTAGTTTGTACATTCTTTTAGTTTTCTTTAGATTAGGTTTTAGAAAATGGATTCTACTGCTTCAATCACCATTTCAATACATTGTTCATCCTTTCAATTTCAATAAAAAGTTAAGTTCTTTATCTTGCTCTTTTTATGTTTGTTATCTATTTTATTGTTATTGCTATTGTTAATCTTATGATTGAGTAGTATTTTATTCTAGGGTTTGGTTGAACCTTTTTATGAATTAGTTGTTAAATTGACTCCGACTTATTGAGTTTTTTTTTGAGTTGTGCGTTATTGTTGATTTTGTTGATTGTGGTTTTATGATTGATTATTTGTTTAAGATCGCGTACGAGAGTCGGGTCTTTACTTATAAGTTTTCATGTGAACCCAAGTCGGGATTGTGTACGAGAGTCAAATTCCGTCGTAGAAAACCCCAGTAAACAATTCGATAAGTCGTTAACGGAGTTAGTGCGTCGACTAATTTATATGGGTTATGATACCTTCGCCCTAGTGTTTCTTATTTTTGTCATTTTATCGCGTCTTTATCAGTTTAAGTTTAAATTTCTAGTTATTAGATTAGATTAATATTCTATATATGATTTGCGTAGATAACTTGTAATCCGAGACAACACTAGTACTTAATCCCTGACCTCCCTAAGACCTGTTGGAGTAAGTGTCCTCCACAATAGTGCGATTACTTAATAAATCTCAATTAAGGAATACATTGGGATAATCCTGTATTATTGTCAATTGATTAACGTAAATCAATAACGGTTGGCTGACTAGAGTTTGACGTTATTGTCGTGAGAACGGCGGTAATCAATTGATCCCTTTAAGTCACACCTATAGGAACGTGCTCCAAATATAAAGCTAATTAATTGTATGAGATACGATTAAATTAGTAACTTGATAAATCGACTAACGGTTAGTCAGTGAGTTAATTAGAGAGAAATCGAGTTGTGAACTCGGATGATTGAATTTTATATCGATAAAATTATTAAAGGAGATGAGAATTAGTGATTAAACGTTAATTCACTAATTATGTATATTTTACTAATGAGATTAGTAAAAGTAAATTTTAATATATGTGTAAGTGTACATGTGTATTAAGGAAGAGTTTAATTAATTTACACTTTATTATATTAGATAATTAAGTGGTAAATTATATGTATTTGTGGGACAAATATTGAAAACAAAATAAGACCCATAAGGGCCCTATTTGGACCGTCGAAATTAAGGGAAGAAGGGATAAGATTCCTTCTTGTCTTTTGTGTTTTGTTTTCTACCCTTTTCTTAAGCATGCTTAGACACAATCATTTCATTCATGCATGTGATTGTTGTTAACAAGAAAAGAAAGCTCAACACTCTTTCTCTCCTCTAAAAGAGGCCGGCCCCCTTAAATTAGGTGTGTTGTACACACTTTAGCTTTTCTCATTTTTTGTCTTTGTAAGGCCTTAAAAAGAGAGAGCAAGTGTGCATGCATTTTGTGAACTACTCTTCCTCTCAAAACCTCTCTCTAATATTAAGAATTAGTTCTAAACTCACAACACATTACTAAGTGTAGTAATAATATTATTTACATTTTATCAAGAGGTTATTAGTGATTTCTAGCTCAAAATCACTAGTAAATTTGGAGTGCTTCTTGGGTGCAACAAGAAGGAGGTTTCCTACTTTGGAAACTCGGGTTTTGGAGGATCATCCTAAACTATAGCTCAAGAAACAAATCGAGAAAGGAGTTCTTGGATTTGTGCCCATTTATTCCTTAAGAGAAGGTATAAATTTCTATAAACTTGTAACAAAATATGTTTGTAACAACATAGATCTTGCTCATCAAATTAGAGTAATTTGATTTACACTTATATTGAATTAGTGAAGGGTATGAGATCCCTTACAAGACCGACTCGTAAGTGCTACAACTGACCCGTACGCTTGCGGTAATTTATAACTCATCAGGAAGCAGCAAACAAAACTGTAGTCACCATCCTCGAGAAAATGATCGACAGTTTTCGGGACTGGCCCAATGATGTGTCATTTATTTATATGCTTATAGCCCCCTTGTTCACGAGCGTTTCTTTGCGTTTCCCGTGCTTTTATGTGCATTTCGCCTCCTATTTCTCTCCGTTTTGGCTCTGCTGTGTTTTTGTGTCTATTTTGTAGGTAAACACGCTTATTTAGAGGATAGGAGGCTGGTTGGAAAGTTTCGTGAAGTTTCGTGAAGTTTCGTGATGTTTTGAGTTGGTTTCGTGCCGTTTCGGTTGTGTACGAGCCACGTTTCAATGTTTGAAGGTGTCCCGGGACCTTGGGACGGAGTGTGAAGCTCACATGATCATTTTAGACTTTGTCCCTACCCTTTGGGACGAACCATGCCTTGTCCCTAGGCCTTGGGACGACATAGGTTAAGTTAGGAGCAAGTACAAGTGAAGACCAAGCAAAGGAAAACAACCAAAAAAAGTGGACTTCTGCTGTAACCGACGGGATGACTGTCCCGTGGATGTGGGATAGACTTCAAGGGTGTCCCGGAGTGTGTCCCGGTCGGGATGGGGGTGTTCCCGGTCGGGATGGCCGTCCTTACCCCTTGGGACGGGCCCCGACTCCTCGTGTACTTAAATTGTTTGACTTATTTGAAGGGGTTTCGCTCATTACTTTGATCTGAAATTTTTACAGCATTTCTAGGACACTTTAAACTTCATTCTCAAAAAAACTTAGGGTTTGAATAATTTTGCATTTTGTACTTTGAATTCCCAACTCAAATACGTTGTTTTGATCAGCTATTTGGTAATTATTGCTTGCTTTCATCCATTCCTCTCTTGTATTTTCTGATTTGGTATTGTTGATTCTTCTCTCTTTTTATTTCAATTTCAATTCCTATTGTTTGTTATCATGTTTTCATCCTTTTCCCTTGCTTTGATTATCGTTTTCATTATGTGTGAGTAGTCCTTTAATCTAGGAGGAAGGGTGAAGCATGGGTGTTGGTTGTGGTTGTGTTTGTGTTTGATGAACATTTTGAGTTAGGCTTTGTGCTTGCTTTGTTTAGTCTTTGCTTGATTGTGCTCGTTGATTCCTTGATCACGTTTTAGCGAGTATCTAGCACCCTTCAACTTAAGAACGAAAGCCTAGTTCTAGGAGAGGCGCGAGACTAAACATTAGGACCCTCGATTATAAGTTGCGAGAGCCCGCATTCGAGACCTAGAGGAAGCTTAAGACCGAGAGGACGAGTTATAACCTTGGCATGTGCGATTCCTTACTCACCCCGATCATCATCCTTGACCTAGCTTACCCATTGCCTAACTCGACTTCCTAGACTTTCTCCATATATGTTAAACCTTTACATTCACTCTAGCTATAGTAACTTCAAACCATTCAAACCGACCGAGACTAGAATCACCTCATAGGTAACCTACATAAGCGACCTTCTCCCTGTGGATTTCGACCCCGACTTACCCTAACTACCCCTTAGGTCTGTCAGGTTTATCTTTGACTAGGCGAGTGCGACTAAGCCTATCAAATTTTGGCGCCGTTGCCGGGGAGACGGCTTTGTTTTTTGTTTGTTACTTGTTTCTAGTCTTTTGTTTTTTTTTTTCCATAGTTCACTTTCTTTCTCCCCCACGACATGACAATCTTTGATTTCCCACAATATGATGGCGAACCATTTCATAAGTACATTGTTTGATTTAATAGTTATATTGGTTCGTTTGGTTTATATTGTTGTGATTGGGAGAAAGTCTATATTATTAGCACGGGCATGAACTATGAGTCTCACAACTTGATTCACTACGTGAGCAATGGTAGAATTCCCTACATGCCCGACTATGAGATTTGGGACCTTTTTTGGGAAATCACGCGTCAAGCCCTTTTATCCGAGATTGAGGCTGACTTCCAAGACGTTCTTGTTACGTTCAAGAAATTAATCGAGGATATGAAAGGTAATTGTGAGTCTTACGAATGTTCCCCAGCTCCTTATGATAGTACCTTTTCGTCTCAAACTTGTGCTTTAGCTAGCTCATATGCATCCTTGTGTGATGATGATTTGTTTGATGACGATGGTTATGAGCCTGTGCATGATTATGAATTGTCAAATCCGCTTGAGGTGATTGTGAATGAAACTCCTGAACCTAAACCGACTTGTCCCCTTATTGACGCGTCTGTTGAGTCTGTTTCCATTGGATCCTTTTCCGAGGATCCTTTGGCGGTCTTACCGTGTATTGAGATTGACGCAGGTGACTCAAAGTCGTGGAGCGCAGAAGTGGATGAGTTGGAAGCGCTCCTATACGCAGATGAAGAAAAGGTTTCCATTCCCACGGACACGACGAGTTTCGGGACAACCTCATTTGCTCCCACGCTTCACCATTCCGATGTCACGCCGTTGCCCCCTTTTAATGGCTTTGATGAGTTTTTGAGTCCCTTTGTTGCGAGCGGATGTATTTTTCATGTTGCCAAAGTGCTCCAGTGTAACACCCCGTGTTTTTAAGATTTAATTAAAATACATTTTAATTCAAAAATTTATTTAAAACTATATTTATTTTTCATAATACCTTATATTTTAATAGTTTTAAAGCTAATTTTGAGCCTTTTCATTTATATAATATTTTAAATGCTATTTGATACTAAAAATTAATAAATTATTTGGAAAATAATATTATTACTTTATAATATAAAATAGTAAGATAATAGTAAAATAGTAAACATTGATAATATTTTCTATAGTTATAAATTATTAATATAATGTGAGTACTAATATTTCCTAAATATCAATTTGACTTCTTTTATGTATTTTTAAACTATTTTGATCAAGATTAGCCTAAAAATTAAATTAAATTTATTTATTTTCAAAAATATATATTTGACGTTAAGTATACGTGGGAGACTTGCTAAATACTCAATATAATATATACGCGTATATATGCGGTGTACATTAACAAAAAAAATTAAACCTAATGCGATCATCCTGCAACCCTACACTATTGTTTCCGTCTTCTTTAAAACCTCCATTAACCCTCTCTTTCAACCTTCCTTTTCTCCTTCGTTTCTTAACCGTTTTACTCCGTTCTTGCGCCATAATTATCCTCTCTTCATCCTCTTCACATTAAGGTAAGCTATACTCCGTTTCGTCTCTGTCGCTCGGATCGCCGTCGATATCGTAACTCATATTTATACTCGTTTTTCACCCTAATCGATCGTAGGACTGAACCGGGACGACCCTGACGCTGATACGTACGTGGTGGACGACTCAATCGAAGACTAGCGCGAAAAGGTAACGGTGATGACGTTACTCGATATTACGTTACTTTAAAGTTTATGTGTGGTTCTCAGATGATTCTTGTGTGTGAAATATGCGTGTGTGTCGAGTGTAATATGCGTAGGTTTATGTACATATATGTGTTTGTGTAGGTGACTATTATATATACTATATACTTACATATGCAGTGGTAATGAAGGTGGTGTTTACCCATGTACGTATGTACGTGAATGTATGCCTGTAGGATTTGTGTTGTATGCTGCCCACCTTTTGTTGGATTATGTGATTCCAAATAGTTAGTCAAAAGTTAGCTTCTTGATTATTAGTTAAGTATCTAATATATTTCCTAATAATATGAATATGGTGTTAATGGAAATTATAGAAATTAGATTGGAAAATGCAGTGGTGCACTTGTGCACTTCTTACGTGCTCATAGGCAGTGGTTTCAGTTTGTTCTAGTGGAATAATTTAGTAAGTTACGCTGATGTTTACTCCGTATAAATTGTTATTGTGTCGAGAATTATAATACATGTTGAGATTGGCTTGAGTTCGTATTGTATTGATCTTGATAAGCTAAAGGATTGTTGAATTGACTTGATTATGTTTGGCTTGTTGTATGCTTGAGTTTAGTGTGCGTACGGGTACTGTTCTGGCACGTACGTGAGGAGTTACAACGTCTTTTGTAGGACGGTGCCGCCTGTCGTGGGTTCTCATCCATTTTGTAGTGGCTCTGAGACTATGGTTATCGAAAGTCCTTTTGTAGGGACGCTACTCTTTTGTAGGGGTGGTTATTGTTTGTCCACACTCTTTTGTAGGGGTGTGCTTGGCCAAGTTTAGACTATCGTTCGAGGCATTTTGTAGTGCCGCCATAGGCTCTGGATCTTTTGTAGGGTCCGGGGTGTTTTGTAGCGCCCAGTACTCCGTGCTATCTCTTGCGGTTGATTGCGGTTGATTGTGGACTGTTGATTATTGTATGTCACTTTGTTGATGACATTTTGAGTTTGAATATTGACCATTGGACTTTGCTATTGTTGATCGTTGTTGGTTATACTTTGATCATAGGCCGTAGGCCAGGTAAGGTGCTTGTTGAGTTGTATTGAGATTGTCGTAGTATTGTTAACTATTGTTATATAGCTTGTGTTTATCACATGTTATTATTTTATGAGCTGTTTTGTTTACTTGTTAACCTTATTGTGATGTAATATGGCTGGGAGAACGTCTGAGTTACTCCCCACTGACTGTGGTTGTTGCATGTTTTGCGACAGGTTAGCGCGGGTTCGGGATTGATAAGTGAGGATGCCGTGAGGATGGACCTTAGCTAGCCTACTCGTGTGGATTTGGGATTGTTTGATAGACTTGATTAGACTTTACCGTATCATTTCGTATTTATGTTGCATTTATGGGTTTGTAAGGGGTATTTACTCCCCGGTTTTGCTAGGCCTCAAGGTCTACTTGTCATTTTGATTTGATTAGGTTGTTTGCGTGAGTGACAGCTCGGATTCACGGTGTTTCCGCCACCGTGGCTTTCTTTTTTATTCACTTTATCTTATAAATCCTTTTAAAAGCTTATTTTATTTTGTTGGAAAATCCGGGTTGTTACATCCAGAACAGCTTTTATAGACTCATTTATTTGTTGAGTCGATCATTAGCCGCGATTTCATGTACATGTATTCCTTTTTGGTGCTACATTTGCTTTTGTTTAGCACATGAGCAGGTCTTTGATCGACTTCTACGAGCTTTGGTCGCAATAATGGTTGGCTTCGCTGTAAGCCAATCGATTGGTGATAGCCGTGTTAGAGATGATGAAGGTAGCGGGCTCGTGTCTGAAGCGGCCTATGCTTGGTGGTACTTTTAGTACCGGCTGCTGCGCCCCCATTTTGATGCTGGTTTGGGGGGGGTGCTTCTCTTATAAATATTGTAAGTACGTTTTTCTTTTCACTAGTTTATGCTTTTCTCCTCTTTATTTTATGGTTCCCGTGTTGATGTGCTTTAGGACACATTGGGGACAATGTGTTGTTTGGTTTGGGGGGAGGAAACGCTTTGCTTTTTCATTTTTGCTTTTTCTTTTTCGCTTTTAATTTTCAAAAAAAATCACAAAACCCAAAAAAATCTGAAAAAATTCGAAAAGTCCAAAAAAATTCAGAAAATTTCACAAAATACCAAAAATACGTATCCCAAATCGTTGTTGCGAGCTTGTTTTTACCTTATTCTTTCCCGACATCCCTTCCCTTGTATGCTTTTGGCTTTGGCATGATTTTATATTGTTGGATTAGCGCTACGGGGATGTTTAGACATAGCGAATGATGGCATGCTTTTACTTGTTGGCTTTATCATTTGCGGACTATAGCTACTCTTTTTGTGAGGTTTTAGCCTCCAGAGGCCGGTTCATCTATCCCGGTCCCCGTACTTTATTGTGAGTAGTTCTCCTCGTGGGGTACGTAATATTAACACGCATAAGTGTGGCCCCTATCCCGTTTTTCTCCACGATTTTGTCACATGTTTTGCATATGAGGCTTTAGTTGATTTCATATTATTCACCTTGTTCTTACATTATCTTTATCCTCTCGTATATGATCCTACTACCCTACCCACTTGAGTTTGCTAGCTACTTGCCAAATAGCCTACCCTAGCCTTGCTAGTTACCGCTTTTGCTTACTCTTGTGCTCGTTATTTGGGTTGTGATCATCGCTACGACTTGCTAATGTCGTTGCTTGGAGAGTTTTGGTGAATATGTGTCAGGATTACTATTTCCCCGACCTTTGATGAGGTATTTTCCGCAACTTATGAGTGTGCTCTTTGCTCAAGAAAAAAAAAACAAAAATCTGAAAAAAACACACAACACAAATACAAAGAAAAGAGAAAGAAAATGTGTGCATAAAATCAAGAGTTGTTGTTGCTGTTGCATGAGTGAGCACTTGTATCGATTGTCTATGTTGCGATGATGTGTAGAGGAGACCGATATGCTGCTTTCGGTCCGTTTTTCATGAGAGTTGGTTCCCTTGTTGGCTTGGACGAGCAGTTGATTAGTATTAGTGGTTTCTAGTGGCTTAGCTCCTTGATTCCATAACTATTTGTCCACCTTCTTACCCTTACCTCTCTTTGGCCTTTACACACCTCATTTCCTATGTAAGTCCTCATGTTTGTTTCGTTTTTGTGACATTATTTGTGTACGGGAATGCGAGATTTGGTCCATATTAGATTGCGGGCGTGCTTTCACTAGTCGAGTAGGTGAGTGTCATCACATATATCACCTTGTTCATCATTTGTGCTAGAGTGGAAACCGCGAGAGGTCCATGATTTGATTGCTAGAGAGCCTAAGTTTGAGCCATGCTATTCATTCTGCGCCGTCTTGTAATTCTCATCCGTGAGCTAGCTATTTCCATACGTCCCATGCTGTTTCGGGATCGATTGCCATTTGCTAAAGCTACATGCGGTTTGGTGATTGTTTGGGAAAGTTTTCTTATTCTCGCTTTGTCCTCTATTTTCTGTCATGCTTTGTTGCTTGAGGACAAGCAACGGTTCGGTTTGGGGGAGTTTGATGTGTCGTTTATTTATATGCTTATAGCCCCCTTGTTCACGAGCGTTTCTTTGCGTTTCCCGTGCTTTTATGTGCATTTCGCCTCCTATTTCTCTCCGTTTTGGCTCTGCTGCGTTTTTGTGTCTATTTTGTAGGTAAACACGCTTATTTAGAGGATAGGAGGCTGGTTGGAAAGTTTCGTGAAGTTTCGTGAAGTTTCGTGATGTTTCGAGTTGGTTTCGTGCCGTTTCGGTTGCGTACGAGCCACGTTTCAATGTTTGAAGGTGTCCCGGGACCTTGGGACGGAGTGTGAAGCTCACATGATCATTTTAGACTTTTTCCCTACCCTTTGGGACGAACCATGCCTTGTCCCTAGGCCTTGGGACGACATAGGTTAAGTTAGGAGCAAGTACAAGTGAAGACCAAGCAAAGGAAAACAACCAAAAAAAGTGGACTTCTGCTGTAACCAACGGGATGGTTGTCCCATGGATGTGGGATGGACTTCAAGGGTGTCCCGGATTGTGTCCCGGTCGGGATGGGGGTGTTCCCAGTCGGGATGGCCGTCCCTACCCCTTGGGACGGGCCCCGACTTCTCGTGTGCTTAAATTGTTCGACTTATTTGAAGGGGTTTCGCTCATTACTTTGATCTGAAATTTTTACAGCATTTCAAGGACACTTTAAACTTCATTCTCACAAAAACTTAGGGTTTGAATAATTTTTCATTTTGTACTTTGAATTCCCGACTCAAATACGTTGTTTTGATCAGCTATTTGGTATTTGTTGCTTGCTTTCATCCATTCCTTTCTTGTATTTTCTGATTTAGTATTGTTGATTCTTCTCTTTTTTGATTTCAATTTCAATTCCTATTGTTTGTGATCATGTTTTCATCCTTTCCCTTGCTTTGATTATCGTTTTCATTATGTGTGAGTAGTTCTTTAATCTAGGAGGAAGGGTGAAGCATGGGTGTTGGTTATGGTTGTGTTTGATGATCATTTTGAGTTAGGTTTTGTGCTTGCTTTGTTTAGTCTTTGCTTGATTGTGCTCGTTGATTCCTTGATCACGTTTTAGCGAGTATCTAGCACCCTTCAACTTAAGAACGAAAGCCTAGTTCTAGGAGAGGCGCGAGACTAAACATTAGGACCCTCGATTGTAAGTTGCGAGAGCCCGCATTCGAGACCTAGAGGAATCTTAAGACCGAGAGGACGAGTTATAACCTTGGCATGTGCGATTCCTTACTCACCCCGATCATCATCCTAGACCTAGCTTACCCATTGCCTAACCCGACTTCCTAGACTTTCTCCATATAAGTTAAACCTTTACATTCACTCTAGCTATAGTAACTTCAAACTATTCGAACCGACCGAGACTAGAATCACCTCATAGGTAACCTACATAAGCGACCTTCTCCCTGTGGATTTCGACCCCGACTTACCCTAACTACCCCTTAGGTCTGTCAGGTTTATCTTTGACTAGGCGAGTGCGACTAAGCCTATCACCCAACAAAATTCCATATGCACTTTGGGGGTACTTGTAGGTACCGGGATTAACATGGAACCACTCGACGTCTTGCTAAGGGCGTAAAGTTTAAAAGATCAAGTACAAAAAACCTTTAAAAACTGTTTTAGAGCCGCCACTAAATTATGAGGGAAATTTAGAACCCGCTTCCGTGTCCTCATGCTCAAAGACACGTCTTAGAGTTCAAGGCACGTCGACACCCATCCATCTAAGGTTATTGTGAAACCAGATTCGGATTCGGGGTGAGGGTACTTTTCTAAAGCATAGTTCAAAATAATGTTTTTATGAAAGATTTTTTGGAAAAGCCTATCAAAAGATAGCCTCTACTAGACTTGAGAACAATGCAAATAATCATACATGAGTCTAAGTAATTCGCTACGTACAAGTGCGATATAAGTTGTAAAAATAATGCAAAAGAGATTGTTTAAAACCCTCAGTTAAGCACGCTTAACTTGTTAACGAAAATAGTTCAGTTTAATGACGAATTCATTTTAAGTGATTTAGATGCAAGATGAGGATTTGCTAAATGCATGCAATAAAATAAAGTTCAATTGTCCATTGATTTATTTTAAAGAGGTCAGTTGTTTATGCGACTTTGGAAAGGTGTTACGAATAGGGTGTGTATTCGAGGTGCATGGCCGCCTTATGAAAAGCAGACTTGCGTACCAAAGTCAGGGTAAGCCTAATGTAGGCCCTTGCTAGTCTAAGAAGTAAAGAAAAACCTTAATCCTTGTTAGGATTAAGACATACCTGTCTCAAGTTAGGAAACCGGCAGCGCTTCGCTTCGAAGGGTGTTTATGCGTGAGGCTTTGAGAGTGTTTTGGATGTAAATTGTGTTTATTGTATTCTCAAAATTGTGTTTTGAAACGAATGAATGGAGGGTCGTATTTATAGTGTAGAGCTCGTCAAGAATTAGGAAAGCCAGGGGATAAAACCGGACTTAGGAATCGCAAGGCTCCTTGCGAATGCTTGGGGCAATCGCAAGGGCTCTTGCGATAGCCAGCCCTAATCACAATGCTCCTTGCGATTGGTAGGGCGGGCATTATCCTCTTTTTCCGTATATTTCCAAATTATATTTTAGGATATTCGGGATATTCTTGCTTGAGCTCTAAGATACGTTGTGGTGGCTGGTTGAAGGGTTTGTTTAGGTTATCCTGGACCTTGGGAAGCAGGCCAGGCATGGGTTTGGGCTCGGTTCTGGGCCCGAGCCCTGAAAATGTAAAAAAGGGTGTATTTTGTAGTGTTTTGTGAAATAGGACATTCCGTGAGACTATCCTTGGTGTTTGCCAGTCCTAAAATGTGGTTTTAGCGACTGGGCCTAAATTGAGGGATTTAGGAGAATCGAATTGAACCTTGTTAATGTAAAGGAATCAATTAGACTATGTGTTAAAAAGGGGTGTGCGCATGTCGATTAGGACCTGAACCTGAGACAAGCTAGACTCTAGACCTAAGGGCACTAAGAGTGATGACCCATAAAGAAACCTCATTTGCATTTTAAAACATTTAACTCGAATTCGTCATAGTTAGAACCATTTAAGTCAACATAAAAGCATACAATAAAATTCCATTGTTACATCACTGGGTTTTTGGCGAGAGGTACGGATGTGGGTATCCACAGAGCCCCCAGTTTGACCGAGCTTAGGACTAAAGCGAAAGTCAAACTACACGACAACATCCGGACCGTTTACAGTCTCGATGTTGTCAGCGGCGCAGAGTATGTGTCCATGGGTGAGACGAGGACTCTGAACCGGGCTTATCCGGGGAGGGACAAACATGTTTAGGGACATGACGGTCCTTGCATACATGTAAGGGCATGCCTGCCTGCCAAATGCCTTTGCGTGCTATTGCTGTTGCTTGGTCTCGTGAAAGAGCGCGGATGCTTGGTCTCGTAAAAGAGCGCAGGTGCTCGTGCTTCGTGCTAGCGCTAATGCTGGTGCTTGGTCTCGTAAAGAGTGCTGATGTCCGCTAGGAATTATCGTCCGAGGAAAAGTGTTATTGCTTATGTGTAAACGCAAAGGTTGTTCTTATGCTTAAACTCGTTTAAAGAGTGTGTGTGGCGGACTTTAGGTGACGCCTTAACCAAGCGACGTAACGTGAGAAAGTGTCTACAAGGGCTACAAGTGGACTATAAATCCAAATTAGACCTAAAAATAGGAAAAACACGAAAATGCCCAAAGCTGGAATCGCAAGCGTCCTTGCGACTCTTTCCCCAAATCGCAAGCGTCCTTGCGATTAGGGTCGAGGGCTTTTTGCTGCTATAAAACACGGGATTACCGTGTATTATCATTCATTTCCCAAACTCGACTCTTTCTCTCTAAAAACCGATTCCTTGCAATTTCAAGACCGTTTTCGCTCGTTTTTCTTGCTTTGCTTCAAAATGGATCATGGTAACACTCCATTTAACTTGTTTTTATGCATTTTAGTGTTGTAAATTGTTAGATCGCTCTTGAAATGTAGAAAAGACATTTTTGGTGAAAAACCGTCTTTTTGGTTTGAAATTTGCCGTTTGATTACTAGAGAACGATGCCATTCCCTTGTATTATGCTATTCTTGAATGCATGTGCGAAATGTATACCGTTTGAGACGCTTTTGGACCAATTTCGTATGAAATGGTCCCGACCCAAAATCGAACCCGGATTTTCGGTCTCGGAATTGCAATTAAACTTTGCCATAGGTTCCCCTTGACTAGTATAGTATGTGTATGGTGTTAGTTTTTGAGAAATGTTAGTAATCGTCCTTCAAATTGAGGTTTAAAGTCGATTAAAACGGAGAACTTAGGTCGAAAATAGGGGTTTGTGATCGGTAAGTCCAAAATACAATTAATTGCTCTGGGGTGTAATTGAGGGTTAATGTAGCGTATAGAAACCGTCAAGTTGAAATTTAGATGTGTATAGAGCGGCTTTCAGCGAAATTGTGAATTACGCCTAAAAGGGCCCTGCGAGGGGTGTTTTTGTTGGATTGTTGTTACTTGTGTCTTCGTCTTGTGTCTTGTTTATGTTTATGCTCTTGAAATGTTGCAGATGAGGATTGGTCTGGACCTCCTACTACGAGGGCTCGGGCTCGTCGGAGTACTGGTTCTAGTGCCGAGGAGCCTACTACTCCTGGTAGCACGAGTTTGCGTCGTACTTTTAGTGCGAGGGATCCTTCTCCTGGATCCGTTAACTTTCCGACCCGGAGGGGTCGTGGGCGAGGCGTGGGTGCTCGTGGCCGTGATGGTGGTGTGGTTGGCGAGGAGGAGCGAGAGGTAGAGGCCATGGAGGAGGGTGAGTCTTCACAGGCTTCAGGGTCTCGGGGTCGTGGTAAGGGCCGTGTGAGTCATGCTCCGCGTGTTGACCGTCCTTTTGCGAAAAATTGGGATGGTCACACCCTGTTGGCGGACCGTGAGAGCCACTTGTCGCACCGGGCCCTTACTGGGCTTGTGGTAGGATATATGAGGACGTTTTCTGGCATTTCGTCCGTCATTTGGACATATCGAGAGGTTCTGTCTCCCGGGGCGAGATAGAGGATAGATAGGTGTGCTTTGGGCCCGTTGGTTGGGCGTTGGATCCAGATCATAGATTCGCGGACCACGGCGAACTTGAGGATCGTTCGAGCGTTCCTTGACCAGTATTGGGATACGACCACGACGTTCCATTTGCCGGGGTTCGAGGCAGGCATTACTTTGTCTGCGTATGCTATCATCACGGGTCTGCCCTTTGGCGACCGTGATATGGACTTCAGTTTGGCGCCGCCTATTGACGACAGCGCGGTGCTTGCGGCTATTGGTGCTGGTTTGGAGGTGCCTTATCAGGGGAAGGCGCCTAATTCTGTTAAGACGAGCTACATCATGGAGTACTTCGAGGGGAAGACTAAGCATGGTCCTGGGGCTTGGAGCGACGAGCAGAACGCTCGTATGTGGCTCTGGTGGTTTGTTAGCTCTGCCAACTTTGGCGAGAAAGGAGAGCGGGCTGCTACTTCAGTGCTTATGTATCTTACGGGTGGAGTGCGATCGGGCGTTTAATCGGGTATCCCCGGCCTTGGGTTTGTGCATCCGCTTCTGTATGGATGCTGTGAGACCACGGAAGATGGATGGAGGGTCTAGGATTCCCCTAGTGTCTCCTGGTTTGCTGATGGAGGTACGTTGTCCTTGTCTTTAATTGTTTTGTCTTGAAATGTGCTGTATTCGTGCTAATTTTGTCCATGTTTCTTGTGTAGTGTTGGATCTACAGTCACTTCCCTTTTTTCCTCCCCGAGCCGGCCATTGCTATGGAGAAAAAGTACCCGGCAGTGTGGACTTAGGGTACTTGTAGTCGTCTCGGGTTTGACTGGTCGTACGACTTCGTCCGAGATCAGCTGAACCAGCTGAGGAGTGGTCAGGTATGTATTGAAACCTTCTAAATAGCATGTATTTAGATGATTTTGCTTGAAATATGTTTGATGTGTGTCTTCTTGTTGTAGTTTCGCCCGCGTCCGTGGGAGCAGTACACGGGTGTTCCCGAGGGACTGTGGGTGCGTTTCCGGGAGCGTGACTCCCAGCGGTTGTACTTAGCTACGCTGTATGGGTATGTTTGGTATTTGGGTGAGCGTCTGGCGATTCAGACGAGGTACCCTAACTTTGTCGTGCCTCTTGATCCACCTAAGGTTCTTTTCGAGACACGGGTCTTGACTAGGCAGCAGAGGCAGCTGCATCTTGAGGGGGAGTCGGAGAATCTCCTCCTTCGTCTGCTGGATTACACGCAGTTCGCGTGGGGTAGGCTTGCTAGTGGGCCTATCGAGGTATGTCTTGTTCTTTTGTGTAGAGTAAAAATTTGGGAAAAATTTTCCCTAATTTTTCAACAAAATTTTCCTAACTTTGTTGTGTTTCATGTTGTAGGTTCCAGATGCTGACTTGGCGTTCCAGCCCCCAGACTTTCCTACGACTGTGGAGTGGGATAACATTGGGACACGGGAGACTTGGCACGTGCCTGAGTATCTGCCAGTGATTACGGATGCTGGCATGGACAGTTGGGGAGACAAGGTGAAAAAGGTATGACTTCTTCGTGGTTATATCTATGTAAGCCCCCAGTTTGACCGAGTTAGTGGTTAACGAAGGGCAAACTTTTAGTGTAGGCGTTTTTTGTGTTACTCCCCTTAGTTTGACTGTAGTTTAGTGAAACTGTAGTCAAAATGAAGATCTTGGTTCGAAGGTGCGAGTTTGAGGTTTAGCCCCCGTAGTTTGTCTTAATTGGTATAATATTAAGGCAAAATGGAGCAGAAAGGCTTTTGTGTTGGGAAAGGTTTGAAATTACCCCCGTAGTTTGACTTAAATTAGTGTATATTTAAGGCAAAATGGAGTAAAGAGTGTTTGAAAATGTCTTTGTGTAGGTTGCAAAGGATGTCCACAAGAAGTTGTGGCAGACAGCCCACCGTTGGAGGATGGGTTTGAGCGGAGCAGGCGGCCCAGCTTTGTCAGAGTCGGGCGAAGGTGGCTCGTCTTCAGCGAGAGGTCGAGGAGCTTCGTCGTCGTCATCCTTAGTCACATCATGTCTTGAACTTGTGGTCGTCTGTTTTGTAGTTGTGCTTTCTATTTCTTCGTGTACCTGTTTAGTTAGTAGCTAGAAAAAATTTGAAAATGATTCCCGAGTGGGAGACTCTGCTTTGAAAATGCTTTGTTGAAAGCGTGTTTAAAAATGTTCATTTTGGATGTTTAAAATTCGAAATGAGCTTTAACGAATTATGAAATGTGTTATTATCGGACCAATCATGATTCGTGATGGATCCATGTTTAGTTGTTAATTAGGTCCGAATTAGGGAGCCCAATTAAGATGTTCGTCGTAATTGCATGCATGCTAGGATTTGGAAAGTCGAAAATATGGAAACTTGTGGATAAAGCCGCCCCTAGGAATTGGCAACACATGTTGCGAATGGGACCTGTAATCGCAAGGGGTCTTGCGATTGGCACCCCCAATCGCAAGGCTTATTGCGGTTTGGACTGCCGGTTTTTATCGTCGAATTTTCCTAATTTGAGATTTTGTTTTCCTATATAAAGAGGGGAGGTACGAGGTATAATCCTCATTCAATCTCAACTCTTTTCTCTGCTTGTTTTGTATTCAATTAAATAGTTTAGTATTTTTAAGAATATTTTTTGTATTTTTGAAGGATGGACCATTTTGATGGTCTTTTGAAGCGGTAGACGTCTTCCCTTAGTGAATCGGAGAAGAAGGCATTGTCTTCGACTGGTGCGGGTGTCTTCATAGGCTTTAGGCAGATGCGCGTTGAGGTGGACTTTCTTGACGCTTGTCTTGATTATTGGGATCCTAGGATGCATGTTTTCAGGTTCCCGAGAGGTGAGATATGTCCGTTGCTAGAGGAGTTTTCGGCTATTGCTGGATGGTCTAACCGTAGTACCCCAGTAGCGGTTAGGAGTGAGTTTGGCTATAATGGGAGATTGCGACAGTATCTCTCGAAGACCAATGCTCAAGCTGAAGGTCTTTTTGAAGGGGGTGTAGTGAACATGCGACGATTGTGTGAGCGTTACATGAACTTGGGAGACGTGAGCATTTCTGCTCGTTCTAGGAGGATGGCCCTAGGGTTTTGCTTGCTGCATCGGTATTGCTTTGCTGGATCGATAGAAGACTGTGTGCATGGCCATGCGAGGTATGCACGGGTCATGGAGGAGATGGAGGTGGGCCATGATCCTTCAGCTTTGATCCTTATTGAGACCATTTTAGGCTTGGACGACCGCCATGCGAATCGTCTAAGCTCGTATCGTGGATGTGCTAGGATCCTGCAGATTTGGCTGATGGAACGTCTTCGTGTGCTGGCTCCACCCGGAGGTGAGGTATACGTTCCGGCTGGGGTGATGACTCGTGGTCTTCATTGGGCTATGCCTCGGGAGCGGTCAGTGAACTACTTCCAAGGGTTTGTCCGGGAGAGGACGATTAGGTGGGTCGTGTCGTGGTGGTCCATTCGACACATCACGGCACCGTCGGTTGCGGATGCGGCTAGTGGGATAATGTTGTGTGGGTTTGAGCGAGGTATATGGATTCAGCCTTATCGGTTGAGAAGGCAGATTGGTCTAGCTCAGGTTATTCCAGCACAGGATACTCGGACATGCGAGTCGGTTGTTCTGAACAACCGGATGATTGATGCTTGGGTGCGAGGATGGTCTGATCGAGTGACTTGGACTAGCCCGGTTGGTTCTGAGACTACTCGTGTCTCGGACTTCTATCGGAGGTGGTGTATTTCTCTGGACCCTCGGGATAGGGAGAATATGCGGAGGCGCGAACAGACGGGTCCAAGACCGTCATTGGCGCATGCAGCGGTTCGAGGGAGACGAGATTACAGCGACTTGGGAGCGTCTTCATCCAAGCCCCTTGGAGAACGACTCGGACCTAAAGTGACCGTGAAGGATCGTCTAGGTGAGAAGGTAGATGATGCTGCTGGAGAGGACCCTGCTGAGCCCCCAGGATTCGAGAGGATTGTTCCGAATCCGGTGATTGCTTCGGTTGTTGTTCGTGCAGATGCTTCAAAGGACGAAGATGAAGAGGAGCATCCAAAGCGTCGTAGGAAGGACACTTAGACTATGGATGTTTTATTCAAAGAATTTCTTTTTGTTTATTTAAATATTCAATGAATAAAATGAGTTTGAAAGCTAGTTTTAAACTCTCTACTTGAAATGTAAACATTTTCAAGATTCATGACTAATAAAGAAAGTGTTTGCTTATTGGCTCGTCTCTTTTGTTTTATTTTGTCTATCCTCGACCTTTTTAAGCTTCGGATATATGTTTTTGTTTTAAGTCCTCGACCTTTTTAAGCTTTAGACTCGTGTTTTTGTGTTGATTGTGCTCTCGACTTTTTTAAGCTTTGAGCGTGTCATTTTGTGAGTGCATCGCCCTCGACCTTTTTAAGCTTTGGGCGTGCATGCAGAGAAGTTCGGTTGCGCTTTGAAAAGCTGCCTACGTATCTGTGTTTTACATAGAATCAAACCGGCGTAGTTCGTGATTTTGGTTGGGTTTCTTGCGAAACTGCCTACGTATCCACTTTCGTGGAATCAAACCAGCGTAGTTCGTCCGTGCGTGTGCGTTGTGGTCGTTTGTTGAATACATTGCAAAGGGATGTAGAGCCTAAGGGTAGTATTTCTTAAGCTGAACGAGGTTTGTGGGTAAGTTGAATTCTTCACCGTCGAGATCGGTTAGTCTTGCAGCGCCTCCGGGAAGGATCTCCTTAACCAAGTACGGTCCAGCCCAATTAGGTTTGAATTTCCCTCTTGGGTCGACCGGTAACGGTGCCCTTACCTATTTAAGGACCAGGTCACCCACGTTGAAGTTGCGTGGTTTGACCCGTTTGTTGTATGCGCGTTGTAGTCTTGATTGGTACATGCGAACGGTGCTTAGTGAGTATAAGCGCCTTTCGTCCAGGAGGATGAGTTGTTCGTATCGTTCGCGTGCCCATTCTGCTTCTGGTATGTCTGCTTCCATTAGAATTCGAAGTGATTGCATTTCGATTTCTACAGGTTGTACAGCTTCTATGCCGTAGGTTAGGAAGTAGGGTGTCATCCCTGTGGGCGTGCGTATTGTGGTTCGATATCCCCATAAGGCAAAAGGAATCTTGTGTGGCCAGTCGTGGCATGTGTCGATCATCTTTTTGAGGATGGTCACTACAGTTTTGTTTGCAGCTTCTACCGCTCCGTTAGTTTGGGGTTGGTATGGTGATGATCTATGTCTTTGGATGTTGTACTTGGTGAGGATGGGTTTGACTTCTCCTCGGAAGTGTGAGCCTTGGTCGCTTATCAGCTCGTGGGGTATACCGTATCTGCATATGATGTTATTTTGTATGAAGCGGGCGACCTCCTTGGTGTCAAGCTTATGGTATGACGCGGCTTCGACACATTTTGTGAAATAGTCGATGGCCACGAGGATGAAGCAGTGTCCTCCTGCTCCAACCGGGTGTACTTTGCCTATGACGTCGATTCCCCATGTTGAGAATGGCCATGGCGATGTGAGGCTGTATAAGGGCGAAGGGGGTACATGTTGTACATTCGCGAAAATTTGGCAATTGTGGCAATGTTTTGACATATTTTGCACAGTCGGCTTCCATGGTGGTCCAATACCATCCTAGCCTGAGGATTTGTTTGCATAGGGCTCGAGCGTTCATGTGTGGTCCGTACTCGCCGTCATGCACTTGAGATATTATCTCTCGCCCTTTATTATGATCAACACACAAGAGTAGTGTACCCTGGGGCGTTTTCTTGAGTAATTTGTCCACATCCAGCACGAATTGTGATGCTAAAAGTCGGAAAGCTCTTCTGCCGCGTTTGTCAGTGTTTGGCGGATATTCTCCGTCTCGTTTGAAGTTGATTATTGCTTGATACCAAGGTTCGGTTTGTTCTTCCTCGGCTTCGATGTCACATATGTATGCGGGTTCGCTACTTCGTTCCACGACAATGGGAATGGTTTGTATTCCAGGGGGGATGTTTAGTAGTGACGCCAGTTTTGATAAGGCATCGGCGAATTGATTTTCTTCGCGGGGTAGATGCAAGAACTCCACGTGGTAGAACTTGGTGATGAGTTCTTGGATTTTGCTTTGGTATAGCGCAAGGTTTTCGTTTAGTATCTTCCATGCTCCTGAAACTTAGTTGATGATTAGTGAGGAATCTCCATATACTCGCAGATTCCTTGCGTTTAGTATGAGTGCGTCCTGTAGTCCGTGCAGGCAGGCCTCATATTCTGCGGCATTGTTCGTTACATCAAAGTCTAATTTGATGGAGAGGGGTGTATGTTCACCGTTCGTGGAAATAAGTAGTATTCCTATTCCACAGCCTCGGTAATTTGATGAACCGTCGAAATATAATTCCCACTGTTCTTCGTTTATGTTGTATATTCCTTCGTCGGGAAATGACGTACCGTCGACGATGGGTTCTTCATCGACTGCGTGATCGGCAAGAAAGTCTGAGACCGCTCGTCCTTTGATGGCTTTGAGGGGAACGTAGAGAATGTCAAACTCGGCTAAAAGTAGGGTCCATCGTGCCATGCGTCCATTTGGCACGGGCTTCTCGAAGAGGTACTTTACGGGGTCCATTTTTGAGTAGACCTTCGTTGGTGTGCCAGAATATAGTGACGGAGTTTTTTGGATGCCCACACCAATGCTAAGCAACTTTTCTCAACGGGTGCATATCGAGTTTCATAGTCGAGGAATTTCCTGCTGATGTAGTAGATTGGATGTTCTTCGCCGTTGACTTCTTGGGCGAGCATGGCGCCCATTGCAGTTGATGTTGTTGTGAGGTAAAGTGACAAGGGTAGGTCCTTCTGTGGTGGTCTTAGGACTGGGGGGTTGGATAATAACTCCTTAACCTTGTCGAATGCTTGTTGACATGCTTCATCCCATTCTACATGGTCAGTCTTCTTGAGCTTTTTGAAGATTAGTTCGCATATCATGGTTAGTTTGCTTATGAAGCGGGAGATGTATTGGATTTGACCCAGGAAGCTTCGGATTTTGTCTAGGTTCTTGGGTGGTTGCATTGCCATTATTGCTTTTATTTTCGAGGGGTCGACCTCGATGCCCCTTTGGCTCACTACGTGTTCTAGTGGCTTGCCGGACTTCACTCCAAATGTACATTTTTGGGGGTTGAGACGCATTTTGTATTGGCGGAGTCGTGTGAAGAACTTGCGAAGGTTTGTGATGTGATCACTTCTTTCCTTGGATTTGACTATCATGTCGTCTACGTATACTTCGACCTCCTTGTGCATCATGTCGTGTAGAAGTGTGGTCGCGGTGCGCTGGTAGATCGCACCTGCGTTGATTAGACCAAAGGGCATAACGGTGTAACAGTATGTCCCCCATAGTGTAATAAATGTTGTCTTGGCCATGTCCTCCCGGGCCATCTTGATTTGGTTGTATCCTGCATACCCGTCCATGAAGGATAGAAGGGCATGATCGGCGGTGTTGTCGACTAGAACGTCTACGTGCGGTAGTGGGAAGTCGTCCTTTGGACTTGTCTTGTTTAGATCGCGGAAGTCGACACATACTCGTATTTCGCCTTTTTCTTTAGAACTGGGACCATGTTTGAGACCCAATCTGAGTACTCGACGACTTGAATGAAGCCGGCTTGTAATTGCTTCTCGATTTCCTCCTTGACCATGAGGGACCATTCGGGTGGTAGCCTCCTTAATTTTTGTTTGATAGGTTTGAAACCGAGTTTGATGGGGATGTGATGTTCGGCTATGTAACACCCTGGCCCCAACTAAAGGCCGAAATGTCATTCACGGTAGCTCGCCAGGCTGCGTACATCACTCACAGACCAAAACGGGCCCTTTCCAGCGCACTTTGTCCTCACTCGTGCACATCCTGAGAACTTCCCAGGAGGTCACCCATCCTAAGACTACTCTCCAGCAAGCACGCTTAACTGATTTGAGTACGCTTTGGTAGGTGCTTTGGTCAAGTCTTTGTACGCCTCCAACTGATTTGAGTACGCTTTGGTAGGTGCTTTTAGCCCTTCGCCCACACAGTATAACGTGTAGGATACGAAGGAAGCCCTGGGGCGGTCAAATCATTTAGTTACGGCAAGCCGTGGAGGGGTGAGATGAAGGTTAGTCCAGTACGTGCCTTGTCGAATGGACAATGCCTGCGTTTGGAACCACCTCTCGAGGTGTTCGTGTGTGAATCCGACTAGATTCGACTCTAGCGGATATGCTTAGTTCATGTATGTTGATTGTTCTCAAGTCGTTCAAGTCTCGTTTTTATTTTAAAGAAGAAAAAGCTAGTTTTAATTTTCAAAAATAAAACCTATCCCCAGCGGAGTCGCCAACTGTAAGTACCGAGATTAACATGGAACCACTCGACGTCTTGCTAAGGGCGTAAAGTTAAAAAGATTAAGTACAAAAAACCTTTAAAAACTGTTTTGGAGCCGCCACTAAATTATGAGGGAAATTTAGAACCCGCCTCCATGTCCTCATGCTCAAAGACACGTCTTAGAGTTCAAGGCACGTCGACACCCATCCATCTAAGGTTATTGTGAAACCAGATTCGGGTGAGGGTACTTTTCTAAAGCATAGTTCAAAATAATGTTTTTATGAAAGATCTTTTGGAAAAGCCTATCAAAAGGTAGCCTCTACTAGACTTGAGAACAATGCAAATAATCATACATGAGTCTAAGTAATTCGCTACGTACAAGTGCGATATAAGTTGTAAAAATAATGCAAAAGAGATTGTTTAAAACCCTCAGTTAAGCACGCTTAACTTGTTAACGAAAACAGTTCAGTTTAATGACGAATTCATTTTAAGTGATTTAGATGCAAGATGAGGATTTGCTAAATGCATGCAATAAAATAAAGTTCAATTGTCCATTGATTTATTTTAAAGAGGTCAGTTGTTTATGCGACTTTGGAAAGGTGTTACGAATAGGGTGTGTATTCGAGGTGCATGGCCGCCTTATGAAAAGCAGACTTGCGTACCAAAGTCAGGGTGAGCCTAATGTAGGCCCTTGCTAGTCTAAGAAGTAAAGAAAAACCTTAATCCTTGTTAGGATTAAGACATACCTGTCTCAAGTTAGGAAACCGGCAGCGCTTCGCTTCGAAGGAAAATTCAACACTAGGAAAATGAAGAATTCTAAGGGTGTTTATGCGTGAGGCTTTGAGAGTGTTTTGGATGTAAATTGTGTTTATTGTATTCTCAAAATTATGTTTTGAAACGAATGAATGGAGGGTCGTATTTATAGTGTAGAGCTCGTCAAGAATTAGGAAAGCCAGGGGATAAACCCGGACTTAGGAATCGCAAGGCTCCTTGCGAATGCTTGGGGCAATCGCAAGGGCTCTTGCGATAGCCAGCCCTAATCGCAATGCTCCTTGCGATTGTTAGGGCGGGCATTATCCTCTTTTTCCGTATATTTCCAAATTATATTTTAGGATATACGGGATATTCTTGCTTGAGCTCTAAGATACGTTGTGGTGGCTGGTTGAAGGGTTTGGTTAGGTTATCCTGGACCTTGGGAAGCAGGCCAGGCATGGGTTTGGGCTCGGTTCTGGGCCCGAGCCCTAAAAATGTAAAAAAGGGTGTATTTTGTAGTGTTTTGTGAAATAGGACATTCCGTGAGACTATCCTAGGTGTTTGCCAGTCCTAAAATGTGGTTTTAGCGACTGGGCCTAAATTGAGGGATTTAGGAGAATCGAATTGAACCTTGTTAATGTAAAAGAATCAATTAGACTATGTGTTAAAAATGGGTGTGCGCATGCCGATTAGGACCTGAACCTGAGACAAGCTAGACTCTAGACCTAAGGGCACTAAGAGTGATGACCCATAAAGAAACCTCATTTGCATTTTAAAACATTTAACTCGAATTCGTCATAGTTAGAACCATTTTAAGTCAACATAAAAGCATGCAATAAAAGTCCATTATTACATCACTGGGTTTTTGGCGGGAGGTACGGATGTGGGTATCCACAGTACCGTACCACTATCCGCACACCCACAGGCGTGACGCCTTATTTCCTCACTTACGGCATGGAAGCCGTACAGTCGGTGGAAATAGAAATGCAATCCCTACGAATACTAATGGAAAGTAGCATTTCAGAAGCAGAATGGGCCCGCGAGCGCTATGAGCAACTCATGCTCCTAGACGAGCGTCGGCTAAATTCTTTGAGCATTGTACGAATGTACCAAGCACGACTACAAAGAGCATTCAACAAGCGAGTTCGACCACGAAACATAAAAGTGAGAGATCTAGTGTTGAAGTCAGTACGCGCACCACTTCCCGTCGACCCACTAGGAAAGTTTAAACCTAACTGGGCTGGACCTTACCTCGTCAAGGAAATCTACACAGGCGGAGGAGTCAAACTAACTGACCTAGACGGTCAAGAGTTTAATCTAGCAACCAATCTCGAACAGCTAAAGAAATACTATCTCTGAAACATTTGCAATGTATTTATAGCATGTAATAAACACAATTCTATGGGCCGGCGTGCCCCTAAACGTGCACATACACCACAAAAAGCAAAAACACAATTCTACGGGCCAGCATGCCTTTAAACGTGCACTTCCTACAAAAATTCACTGGTCGGCATGCCCTTAAACGTGCAACCCTTACAAATGAGCATTTCACGGGCCGGCATGCCCTTAAACGTGCATCCTTTACAAACACAAGTCTACGAGCTAGCATGCCCCTAAACATGCATTCACAAAATCAATTCTGAACTACGCCAGCTTGATTCCATTTATGGATACATAGGCAGCTTTTCAAAAGCACAGCCGACATTCAACAAAAAACGGCGCGCCCAAAAACCTCTAAGGTCAAGGATATATCCAACACAACGAAATCCAAAGTGCAAATATACACACATCTCTGACTTTAAACAAACAAGGCAAGTTATAAACAGGGAAATTTTGTTTTATTAATGTTAAGGGAAACGTTACATTTTGGATTTTGCAATCAGGGGCACATTACAAACACTACACTACTATTGTAAACAACCACTACAACATTACAAGGCCCCGGCATAACCTTCAGGTTCAGGGAATGAAAAATCAAACAGACAACAAACAACAAGCAGAAAAACAGACGAACGTCATCTTCGATTCTTCGACTGAAAGGAGGATTTGACCTCAACCCATGTGCGGAGTACCATCGCGGCCATCATGGCTCGGAGCATTAAACATGGTAAAACCCAGGCGACTAAGTACCGTCTCAGTAGATGGCGCACTGCCAGAGCTTGAACTTCCTCGGCTGCCACGTCCGAAACGCCTAGGATCGAAAGCAGACGTCGGAGGACACTCATTCTGCTCTATGGCGCGCAGGCGAGCCCTCCGGTGTGTATTCCGCGCCGTGGTCCACCGAGTGTAGGACCTTGAGACACGCACTGTAGCAGGGATGCCCGCCACATGCCACCTAGGACGCATCATCCAACCTTGAGACCACGCGTCAGTGATCTGGTTGTTTAGCACAACCAAGTCCTGAATCATGGTGTCTTGTCCAGGGATGAACTGTGCGTAACCCATCTACCGCCTTACTCGCAAGGGGTGGATATACACGCCCATGTCGAAGCCACATAACATCACTCCAGACGGGCCATCACCAACCGCACTACCCGTCACGGTGACTACCTCCCACCACGGCACAACCCAACGAATAGCAGACGATCTCACGAAAGTGGGAAAGTAATCGTGAGGCCGACCATTAGGGCCCATCCACCGCAGGCCACGACTGGTCACACCAACCGCCGTATAGGACGCACCATAGGGAATGACGCCAATTACACTCAAACGCTTCATTAGCCAAATCTGCAAAATGAGAGGACAACCACGATAAGCATGCATCATGTTACAGGCACGGTCGTCCAGCCCAAGGATCGTCTCGGCAAGGACCAAGGCTGCAGGGGTGTAGCCCATCTCCATCTGCTGCACTACACAAACCAAATGTGCTTCTCCGTAAACTCCTCCATCAACTCAGTCAGGGAACATGAAACAATGCACCAAGCAAAGGGCCAACGCCCTCCTACGGGCCACTGCAGAGATACTCTCATTACTACGGTCCATGAACCTCTCACAAAGACGGAGTATGTTCAAACGACCCCCCATGAACAGGTCCTCTGTCTGGTTCCTGGTCATCTGGAGGAAATTCTGAATATTCCTCTGGTATCCCAACTCCTGACGAACACATACTAGGGTGAGTGTACGAGTCCAACCTCCAATGGCAGCAAACTCTTCAACCAGGGGACAAACCTCCCCATCTGGAAAACAGAAGACGTGATAGGCTAAGTCCCAGTATTCAAGGGTAGGTATCCAGGAAATCAATCTCCTCACGGACCAGCCTTAACCCAAAAAAGACACCCATACCGCAGTCTCTCAAGCTCCTTCTCTCGAGGCCTGACAATGAAACACACCAGGCCCTCAAAAGCCCCTCGAAATTCTCCATTACTCCACAAAAACGTTCTACAAAATATTGCGAATATTATTAGAATGTGAGTATGGAAAATTGCAAATCGAAATAAGAGTGAAGTTTGAGTGGTTAAGTGATGAGTGAATGAAGCATACATGGACGTCCTTCTTATAGGCAACGTTTTCAAACAGCAACAGCTCAAAATATAATCGCTAGTGAACCAGCGATTAACCAAAAAATCAAAACAAAAGCAGAACACATCACAAAAATCGCCAGAGGACTGGCGATTTTCACAAATATTAAGCAAGCCATACACCATACAAGTCATAACAACCCAAGACGGAAGTTTTCGACGAGTTTCGGAACCGGAAATTTCCGACCCAAAATCGACCTACGCATGAAAACGCACGTTTTTCCTCGAAAGACCCGTTTTTCGCGCCTATTTGAACGAAACAAATTCACCCATGCATTATACTACAAATGGGTAACCTACATTGAAATTTTGAACGTGTTTCGAGACGAAAAACAAAAAACGACCAAAATGCCCTTGCTCTGACACACGAAAAACTGCCCCAAAAGCTCGGGTTTTTCGCAAGCAATCATCAACAATAGCGAGACAAGCCTCATAGCACTCTCAAGCATCAATTTTAAGCAACAATAATGGCAATTTCAAATCAAACAAAGCGGTTCAACATAAACCCTAAAAAATGAATTTTAGGTTAAAACCGACTCAAACCGACTTCAAAACACGAAAAAGCAACTTAATTGAGTGCATTCCTTGATCCATTGCGAATCGTAGGAGGTGGAATGACGAAATTTGGTTGAAAAATCGCCGAGAACAAGTTTTTTAATTGAAGTAGGTTTGTGTGTTAATTTTCGGATGAATGAAACACTTCCCCCTTCACCCGTATTTTTGAACAAAAACACCAACACACAGACAAAATCGCCAGTATACAGGCGATTTTCACAAAAATCGCCAGTATACAGGCGATTTTTATGTTGGTCACAGGGTTCTGCATTAGTTTGGGCTGATTTTTGCGGCCCATTACGCTACTAACCCACTCTTTTACACTCTTTTACGAGTTAAACACAAGAACACATACACTCTTTACGAGTCAAAAGTCAAAATACGTACAAGTCAAGTACGTATGCACGCTTTACGAATTAAAAAGGTCAAAAACACGTACACGCTTTACAAGTCAAGTACACATACACTCTTTACGAATTTACAAAATCAAAATACGTATGCTCCTCACGAGTCAAATACGTATATTTTTCAAACACAAACACTCTTTACGAGTCCAAAAGCAAAAAATACGTATGCACCTCACGAGTCAAATACGTATATCTTTCAAACACATACACTCTTTACGAGTCAAAAATCAAAAATACGTATACTCCTCACGAGTCAAATACGTATATCTGTCAAACACATACACTCTTTACGAGTCAAAAATCAAAAATACGTATACTCCTCACGAGTCAAATACGTATATTTTTCAAACACATACACTCTTTACGAGTCAAAAATCAAAAATACGTATACTCCTCACGAGTCAAATACGTATGTCTTTCAAACACATACACTCTTTACGAGTCAAAAAGCAAAAAATACGTATATTCCTCACGAGTCAAATACGTATACTTTTCAAATACATACACTCTTTACGAGTAAAAAAGTAAAGAAATACGCATGCTCCTCACGAGTCAAATATGTATATTTTTCAAACACAAACACTCTTTACGAGTTAAAAAGCAAAAAATACGTATACTCCTCACGAGTCGAATACGTATATTTTTCAAACACAAACACTCTTTACAAGTCAAAAGGCAAAGAAAACGTATACTCCTCACGGGTCAAATACGTATATTTTTCAAACACAAACACTCTTTACGAGTCAAAAAGCAAAGAATACGTATACTCCTCACAAGTCAAATACGTATATTTTTCAAACATATACACTCTTTACGAGTCAAAAATACGTATACTCCTCACGAGTCAAATACGTATACTTTTCAAACACATACGCTCTTTACGAGTCAAAAAGCAAAAAATACGTATACTCCTCACGAGTCAAATATGTATATTTTTCAAACACATGCACTCTTTACGAGTCAAAAATCAAAAATACGTATACTCCTCACGAGTCAAATACGTATATTTTTCAGACACATACGCTCTTTACGAGTCAAAAAGCAGAAAATACGTATACTCCTCACAAGTCAAATACGTATATTTTTCAAACACATGCACTCTTTACGAGTCAAAAATCAAAAATATGTATACTCCTCACGAGTCAAATACGTATATTTTTCAGACACATACGCTCTTTACGAGTCAAAAAGCAGAAAATACGTATACTCCTCACAAGTCATATACGTATATTTTTCGAACATACACACTCTTTACGAGTCAAAAAAGCAAAAAAATACATATACTCCTCACGAGTCAAATACGTATATTTTTCAAACACGTACACTCTTTACGAGCCAGAACAAAACACGCACATCTTATGCAAGTCAGGACGCAGAAACGCAAATTCCTCTCGCAAATCAAAGGCATAAACACCTGCGCTCGCTACAAAGAGGAAAATCAAAAACGCAAATGCAGAAGCAAATACACAGCAAGCACTCAAGACGCAGGAGATGGCCAAGTTACAAAACGCCATCAGACGACATTCAAACAACAGCAGGCTAGCAGGCCCTTAAACATGCAGGACCGTCATGTCCTTAAACATGTCGTCCCGCCCCGCATTCCCGTCAATAAGTCCTCGTCTCTCCCCGAGACACATACTTAGCGTCGCCCGGTAGTATCGAGACTGTAATGGTCCGGATACTATCTTTTAAGTTTGACTAGCGCTTTAGTCCAAGCTCAGCCAAACTGGGGGCTCTGTAGATACCCGTATCCATACCTTCCAAAAACAAACCCGATGACGAAAAGGACTTTTCATGCATGTTTTTTAAAAATAAGACGAAACGGTACAAAAGTGTCTAAAACATTTTAGTCATTTTAACGTATTAATTTGAATTTGCATACTTCGTAAAAATGAATATTAATTTAGTCATTTTAATCGTAAGTCGACACAATACGCACAAGCACGACACAAAAACACCACACAAAATGGCCCAAGAACACAAAAACGACACAAACACACAAAAACGGTCCAAAACACGCAAAAAGGCCCAAGCACCCGAAACGGACCAAAGCGCGTCCCGGGTCACATTTTTACAAAACAAAACTTCACGACGTCGTAAAATAATATATTACAATATTATTTTGTTTCAAGCCAAAATCGAAAAACACGACGAAAAACCGAAACACGAAACACGAAAACGGAGACGAGAAATCAACTTGAGTCAAGTTGATCCCCGGCCTCCAAAGTCAACAACAAAAAAACACAATCATGCTAACCTACGAAAACATGTCATACTAAATACGGCGCTACAAAATCAGTTAAAAAACACCCAAAAAATCGCCTGTACACAGGCGATTTTCCTGTCCATGTATGGCACACTGGCGATTTTTGTAAAAATCGCTGGTTCACTGGCGATTTTCTGAGCAACTATACAAGAAACACGAAGCAATTGCTATAAATAGCAGCCCTTATTCGACTGAAAAAGAACAACTTTCATAACAACAATTACAACATTAATACGTTAATACACAAAAATACATACAAAACCTCTCGCACTTATAAATTTCCACTCTAAAAACCTTCTTTGCATTTTAAGGTAAAAAAACTTTATCTTCGGATTGGACGTTTGAGACTTGGACAAAAAGGGTTACTTTAACCCACCCTGATATTGGCATTAACGAACCCGTATTCGCAATACGGTTGTAGTCATTCGAATTGAAAAATTCGTCTAAACCTTGCCAATATCGCATGAATAAACGACTCAAAATCACTAAATTAAACACCACTTTTACATTATGCTAATTCTCGATTCATGCATTAAATCACGACTAAAACACGGATTCGACATTAAATTGTACCTTTTCAACTAGTCTTTTAAACATGCAAAACCGATGGTTTTTACAAAATCTTAGAACTGAATACAAGTCGGAGAATAACGTTCATTTAGTAATTCAAATACAATGAATTATGAATTATTAATCTTACGTATATTTCCTATAGCAAATCGTCATAGCTTTGACGGCTTACATTTATTTTACATATTTGTCGAGTCACATATTTGCCTTTGTACGTAGCGTCCTATTAGCCTAAATATCGAAATTAAAACATTTGTTTTCAAATTAGTAAAGACTACTTTTATGTAGGCTTTTCGATCACAGTTTTCGTAATATATTTTGTCAAGACTTTCGAAAAGTAACCTCACTCCGAATCCTCTCTGGTTTCACAATAACCTCAGAAGGATAGGTATCGACGCACCTTGAAATCTGAGACCCCCGCGTCTTATGATTTTAAGACGCGCGGAAGAGGTTCCAAATTCCTTTAATATTTGGCGGCGACTCCGAAAATACATTTCAAAAGGATTTTTATATTTCTTTTTGTCACAATTACATGCAATGACATTCCCCCATAGCAAAAGAATCCTCGAGCGAGCATGCTCTGCGAGCGCGCATTATTTTCTGCGTCGTGCATTCCGCCCCACCACACAAGGGCAGGCGCGCGCGGGGCGTCGAGAAGAGGTGGCACGATTCTCCCGGTACCTTCAGTATCTCATTTGCAACTCTTGACGTTATGACATGTTTGTAAGGATATATTTGGGGTATCTCATTTCTAAGGATATGATATTTTAAGGTATCTCATTTGTAAGTATATATTTAGGGGTATGCTCTGTTTGTAAACATACTCTTTTCCGACAACGATGTTATCAAATGCTATGTTTGTAAATGTTATGATAGCCTATGTTTGTAAGGATACACTTTTTAAAGAACAACATTACGAATTTGCCATTTTTTCCAACTCCATCTAAAATGGATCGAGAATTACAAATACAACTTCGACACAAACCAAAATAGAACATTAAAAGGTCAACTACATCTTCAATACAACAATCAAAACTATTGCTACCACAACAACAAAAACGAACATGCCATGTCTTCCCATCCCGTTTACTCCAATTCTAAGGCTTTCCAACTCCATCTTCAACATGTTTCCCTCTTCAGTCAATGTTTCAACCTCAAGACGCAACAGAATCACCTCCCTTTTCAGACAATTTTTCTCAGAGATGATAGTATTCGCAATATCCATTTGCCAAATAGTGGGATTAAGATCAATCCACTCAAAATACTTGCATGCACTTTAGTGATTGGGTCGTAACAAGCACAAGCATAAAACCTTCTACCTAGGTTATTAGTCGTCCATGACGTTGCAACAACAGGTATGTTACCACATTAATATCTTCGTCTCACTCGCAAACTACATTTAGAATTACTAGGGGATGATTGATTTTCAGAAAAAGTTGAAGACATTTAACCAAATAGATTGGAAAACCCTAATTGTTCCAAATTTAGGGCAAAAAAAAAATTCTTGGAAGATGAATATATGAATTAAAACAACCCTAATTATTTTGAATTTGGGGGAAAAAGTTTATGTTGAAGAGTGTGAATGAATGAAAAATAAGTTACCAAGGGTTGATTTAATGTATGCGGGGTTAAAGCGACCTAATCGTATGCCAAGTGAAGACTTATGAACGAAATCAAAGGAAAAACGACAACGAAATAAAAGATAGACACGGAGATTTTTTGGTTACGCCGAAAAATCCGATATGGGAAACGACCGCGTGGGGAAGCTATAGTCCCACCAACTTTCCACTATAATCAAGGGAGAATCACAAGAATAATCGTGCTTAAGTATGAAGTTTTGTGATATTGTTGAGTCTTTCTTTGAGTATTGCTGTAGTTGCTTTTAGAGTGCTTTAAGTGCTGGAAAAATGAGTAGAGAGTGTTGAATGCTTTGTGAAGAACCCTAGTGCTCCTTACATGCTGCTTCCCCCTTGTTCTCCCCTTATTTCTCCTTTTTTTCATGTTTCAGTTGGTTGACCTCGTTGTCCTCCTGCTACATAGGTCTTTAAAGTTTGCTTTAGTTGAGTTCTCCCTTTAATCTCGCAACGGCTCTGACTTCCCGTTATGATTGAAATAGATCCGTTAGTGGACTGTTGGAGGGTCCTGCCTGTCTAGGGTCCTGAGCCGTCCAGGGTCCTAGGTTATTCTGGGTCCTGAAATGTTCAGGGTCATGAGCCAAACACTTCTGCTGACTGGGCCAAAGTTGGACCGGAAAATTTGGGCCCAACAGTTTCAATGTTTAAAAATCACCGATTACAGTTATACTATCACTAATTGATAACGCAGATTAAGTGTAACCACTTATTAGGTTTGTTACAATGTCTTTTCTCCTTCCATCCTGGAATAACATATGGTGATAATGATTAATACCATTATGTAAGGGATTACCCTTAGACTATCCCCATTGAAACAATTAGGGAAGGTCATGACCCAATTTAATTGGGTTAAAAAGAGTTAAGTATGGAAACTTGACTCGACTTGAGTCACTGAGTGACTTGAGTTGAGTTGAGTGGGGGAGGGAATATATTAAATTTTTTATTGTAAAGTTGTTTTGTTTTTAGGTAGAAAAGTTGTTATTACTTTGCCTTTTAACTCTTGTGTGTAATTTTCTTGAGCATATATTTTTAAAAGAGTCGTTAGTTTATTAAATTCATTTTTTTTAAAAAAAAAAAAAGTATACCAACGGTCATATTTTTTTAATATCTATAAAATGAGACTAATCTTGATACTATTTGGACATCTTAAAAATCATTATATTTTTACTTTCTACTTTTTACTTCTTACAAAACAAAAAAAAAAATACATAAACACGCAAATATTATCACAAAAGAAAATTTATGTGAAAAAATATTTAGAAATTGAAAATCTAAATTCCAAAAAATATAAGAAATTAAAATTATTCAATAGAAGTATATAACTTTTGATAAAAAATAATTAAATGAATATAAAAGTAGGATATAAAGTGGTGGGGTATGAAAAAAGTGGAAAAAGAGGAGTCATGACCTTGTTTAATGGGAGGATCAAACTTGTGAAAGGTTATGACTTTCAATTAAATGGGTCATGACCCAATTAGACAAATTCTCAATGGGGATAGTCTTAGGGATATACCTTTTGAATTTGAATTTTATTTCATTTCATTTTTATGATATCTTGATTAAAATAGAGATTTCATGAACATTATGTACCATTCTTTTATTTAGGACTGAATCTTATATTTTTATCATGTAAAAAATTTAGATTTTAACTTTGCATATTAATTAAAAATATAAAAATATAATATAATAGCTAAAAATTATTACTCAAAAAATATATATTGAGTAATAATTTTTAATAATGAAAATATGTAGTAACATCTAATTAAAAAAAATAGGGATAATCTACATTAGGGGTGTGCAAAAAAAACCGAACCGATAAATCGAACCGAAAAAACCGAGAACCGCACATTTTATAGGTTCGGTGAACCGAACCGTTAAGAAATAATGGTTGGTATATAACCGATTAAAATTAACAGTTTCTGGTTCGATTTAGGTTGACATTTTGAGTTAATCAGTTAGCAACCAACCGTTAAGATCAAAAATATAAATAAATTATACTTATATATACAAATTAAAACATAAAGTTTAACTTTACAACTTTCATCAAATTTCAAATATCAATTATTTATTCTACCGTATTTTTCTAGCACTCAAAAGTCTCATTCCCGTAAAATAAAATCTCATATGCACCCCTCTAGCTTTAATTTTAACATGTTTATTGCTTTGTTTTTGTTCAATACGCATTTTTGAGTTAAAACATTTATAAATTTTCTATTTACTACTGAGTATTTATTATTTAGTTAATAATGGTATATTAGATGTGGCATTTGTAATTTGTCATTTTAATTTTGGACCGTTAGTATGTTGTTAAAGTGCGTCGTAATTAATAATTAACTTACATTTTTTTTTAATTTGACAGAGTAAACGGTTCGCGGTGAACCGCATAACCGAACCGTTAAAAAGGTGAACCGAACCGTATAGTAACCGTTCTTAATGGTTCGGTTTAGGTTCGTATTTTCCCTAACCTAACCGCATTACGGTAAAAATTAACGGTTGATGCACCGAATCAGATTAATGAACACCCCTAATCTACATAGTGCCCCTCAATTTTTTTACTTTTTACATAGTACCCCTATACTTTTAAAAATATACATGGTACCCCTAACTGTTGTAATTGTCAATAAGCATGCCCCTGAACTTTATTTTCTTTCAATTAAACTCAGTACTAAACGTTAAGTGATGACTTGGATGCATAATCAAGCTTGTCATTTACTATCTCATGACATAAAGATGCTATTAAGCTTAATATCCATATCCATCATAATATATATATATATATATATATATATATATATATATATATATATATATATATATATATATATATATATATAGGGATAAGATCAATCAAGCCCAAGTTATGAGGGAAAGTCGTTAAGCCCAATATTTCAGGTTTGAGATTTTAACCAAAAAATTCGAGATTTTAACCAAAAAAAAAAAGATTATAAGTTTTCCTAGGTTGTTGATTCTAGGTCCATTGACCTACGGACCACCTCCTTTTGAGATTTAATCTCAACCCTTGATTTTGATAATCCAATGGTTAAGATTAGGACTCAATGGCTTTCTCTAGGCTTTGGGCTTAAAAGATCTTATCTCTCTCTCTCTCTCTCTCTCTCTATATATATATATATATATATATATATATATATATATATATATATATATATATATATATATATATATATATATATATATAGATTTAGGATCATGTGAGAACCATCAACTCAGTGAGAACTGTGAGAACCAATTATAACCCTTAGATTTAGAACAATTGTACGACCTAGATTACATCCCCAATTTTTAAAGTCAACTCCTTTCCACATCCATCTAATTCACCATAACACGTCACTTGCCAAAGTTAGCACAACTTGACGTCGACACTCTAATCGATGATGACGACTACTTGGAAGTAGCGGCGGACGCCACAGAAATCTATACGACGACGGAATTATCGTGACCTTACACCGACGACACCACTGTACATCATTAATTCTTCCATGTCGGCCACCACCTACACCGATATTTAACCACCGCACGAATACCGATGATATACGTAATCCGATTGTTTTGCCGCATCTCCAACACTTATACGTGCGTCATCATCCACCTTCCCACTGAAATCCTCTCAATCTTCGACGACTTCCCCAACCATCGATCCATCGTCGCACCTTCCATCCTTTCCGCCTTCGACTTCCATTAACGATAGCTTTGTTCGCCCAATTATTCTCATATTGTCAAACAAAATCATAATTTATCTAAATTGAAATACGAGATCTATAAAAAAAAATTGAGAGAATTTCAAAACAACTAAATTCTTAGTGATTTGAAGAAGGGAATATTTTCAGTACAATTTCATTTTTAGCAAAATAACATTTCCAGTGGTACTTTTGTTTTGGTTTGATTTTCGCAGAGATTGAGAGCTGGTAAGTTATGCATTGGGCTAGTGGTTTATGATGGGTGTATGTAACATTATTTAATTTAATAGATTTAATTATATTTTATTGTACATGTGTGTGTAATATAATTTGCAACGTATCTTTCAATGGAGGTCAATTTTTAGTGGTTTAGGTTGGGTGTATTTAACTTAATTTTTTTAAGAGGTTTGATACAAAATCTATTTTTAGTTTCTATTTTGTATAAGAGAATTTAGAATTTATCTATCACTAATTTTATAAGGTGCACTAATATTTCAGTAATTTTATAAGGTGCGCTAATATTACTATTAGATACATCAAAGAGTTAACTAGATACACTAACAAGTTAATTTTTAACTACGTTAAAATATATTTAAGGTTCACTATAATGATTGATAGATACATTTTAAAGTTTATTAGGTGCAATTAGAATGCTTAATATAACTCGGCAAGAATTTAAGGGGAACTAATATTTCAATAATAATAAGGTGCACCAATATTGTTATTAGATACATTAAAGAGTTAACTAGATACACTAAAATGTAACCGAACTATTATTTAATGTATCTACAAGTAATCGAGTGTGTATGTATTACTGTATCTAATTATATAATTGATGTATCTATTAAATATAATGTTGTACCTAACATCTCTGTTCATGTATTTGTGACAATGCAAATAAACATTTTAAATATTGTTTTGAGTTTTATAACTTTTAATCTATGATTCAAAAATTCTAAATATTTTTAGTGTGTAAATTATTTCAAGATGTTAAGACGTTTGTTAGATACACAAAACACTTAAACAGATACACCAAAAAAATAATTTAGATACACCCAAACTTTATTTTAATTCAATGAGTTTAAGGAGATATAAAATGTGCAACTAAAAGAATAAATTAAGAAAACAAATGGTAAAATAAGGAAGTAAAATATAAGGGGCAACAAAATAAATGGCCGATAACCTGACCATTATTTGTTGACTAAGTAGACAACAAATTAATATCAATGATCTCATAATCATATACACGTGGCAAGGGAAGTTGCGGAAAAGATAAGGAAAGGCGAAAGTGTACTTGCAATATAACAGACTAACAGATGCTGTTGATTTACTTTGATCATGCGGTTAAGATTGGTTCTCACGGTTCTCACTGAGTTGATAGTTCTCACTGGATCTTAACTCTATATATATATATATATATATATATAATAGGATTAAGATCCGGTAAGAACACTAGCTTTGGTAAGAACGGTAAGAACAGTCAAAGTACATAATAAATATACATAAGGTACATTTAACTAACACACAAAAAGTACATTTCGTAAGGTACATTAGAAATATATGTTATGTACATTTGGAAATAATGAGTTATATTCAAAATTATATGTATATTCGAAGTTTAAAAATAAAATGTACTTTTGGTATAGTATAAATGTACCTTAAAATTTTGACATATATCTACAATATAAAGAGATTATACGTTATAAATTTAAAATTCGTGTCTTCTATTTTCCATTACTAATATGAATGATTAATTTAAAATGTACATCATTTGTATTCATCATGTATTTTGAATGTTCTTACCGTTCTTACCTAAGGCCATGTTCTTATTTGATCTTATTCCTATATATATATATATATATATATATATATATATATATATATATATATATATATATATATATATATATATATATATATATATATATATATATATATACGGGTTAAATATTAGTAAAAAAACTTGACGAAAAATTTACTGTTCCTCTAAGAAATGATCATATCTAAGATAGATATTGAGCCTAATAGAATCTTTTTGTCATGAGATGATAAAAAACAAGCTTGGTTACGCGTCGAAGTAATCACTTAACGCCTAAATCTGAATTTAATTAATTTATGAAAATAAAGTTTAGGGGTCCAATAGTGATAGTGACAACGCTTAAGGGTACCGTGTATGTTGTAAAAAGCGTAGGGGTAACGTGTAAAATGTCTAAAAATTGAGGGGTACCATATAGAATATCTCGAAAAATATATATTTGACAGAGTAAAGCTTACAGAATTAAGAAAAACATGCAAAATAAGAATTAAAGTGGGCACATTAATTAAGCATTAAAGTGGACTTATTAAGCATTAAAGTGATCACATTTGTGCTACACATAACTCTTCGTACTATGAAATCATCTTATCTTAGACTTTGCCAAAAATAGATAATGTCCACAACATATTGAGTGTTAGTTTTGGATGATGTGTCCTTTGAAGCTGAGTTTTGGTCCATGACGGTATAATGTTATTGATTGGTGCTAATCCACCGGGTTAGGTGATTAAAGGGTTTGTGAATTGTGTGTGGTGTCAATATAATGTGGAGAAAATTTCGTTTTTGAACAATAGTGTTTTTCTTGTTAAATTTCCTTCGAAGGACTAGATGATGGTTGTCTTAAATAGGGGATTTAAATTGTTTGATAACAAGCATGTGATTGAGGGCTTGGACACTAGAGGCAAAATTGGTAAAGGAGGTTGTTGATGAGGTACCTATGTGTGTCATGTTGCACAAACTTGACTTAAAATTCTGGGGTATCAACTGCGTTGAGAAGATTGTTGGATTTGCTGGTGAGTTTGTTAACGTGGATGGTCTAATAGAGATTAAAACTCGTTTAGGATTTGCAGGGCTATGGTTGAGCTCAAAATGGGGCAGGATTATCCTAGCACGGTCAGGTTCCTAAATGAGAATGGGTTAATGGTTTATGTTCTAGTTGAATGAATGGTTACCAGTGCACTGTACATCCTGTAAGGGGTTTGAGCATACAAATGATCAGTATAGATAGAGGTATGAAGTGTTGAAGGCGTGGAGGCCTATAGAACTTGTGGTTGAGGTACACAAGGTGGCTTCTAATCCATGTCATGTGGCTGTTGTCACACCAGCTTAGGTGTTGAATGTTATGAATGAACTTGTAGTATGATGAGATCACCATCAAAGGGTACTTTCCTTGAAGTTCTTACTAATGTGATGAAGGTGACTGAAAATAAGGGCGGTAGGAGCTGGGTAACCTATGTTGTGTAATGGATAATTATGGGTTCTGTAATGTTAGATGTCTTAATAGACCTATTAAACAATTAGGATTTAAGTGGTTACTTAATCAAAATAAGGTAAGTGTGTTTGGATTGTTAGAGACTAAAATAGCTTCAAGTTTTTTTAATAAGGTCTTGCTAGTGTTTAGTTCAACTTGGTCAATTTGCACAAACTCAAGTGTTCAGAAAGGGGTTAGAGTTTGGTTATTATGGTATCCTAAGGTGGTTGTTATGGATGTGAAATGGATTGATGCTCAATGCATACGAGCTGAAGTTTGAGATAGATTATCTTAGAGGGCAATGTTATTAACAATGATATATGAATTTAATAAAATTCATGAAAGAACTAAGCTATGGAGGTGCTTTGTAGATTTAAGAATTATAATGGGCCATGAATGGTTTGTGGTGATTTTAACAATGGGATGAGGATGAATGAAAGGATGGGTGTTGAAGTTACTTTGCAAGAGATATCTTCATTTCTTGAGTGTTTGAAGGAGTGTGGTTTGAATGACTCGAAAACTCAAGGTGCTTTCTTTACATGGTCCAATAAAAAACAGGGGGTGGATAGAATATGTAGTAGAATTGATAATGATGAATTTTTATTACAGTGCTTCCCTGAAGCTGATGCCCAATTTTCGTCTGAAGGATTATATGATCATTGCCCCTGTGTAATTAGGCTAGAGATAGATGGTTTTTGAAGGACATCTATGTTCAGATACTTCAATATTTGGAGCATGGCCCCTACCTTCCTTGATGTGGTTCAAAGAGTTTAGAGAGGTAAAGTAGATGGGTTTCATATGTATCAGGTGGTCACTAAATTGAGATTACTTGTAACACCCCGTGTTAATTTAATTCAATAATTAGCCATCAATTTCTAATTTCAAATTATAAATCAAATCCTAACCTTTTATACTTCTAAAATCTCTATTTTTGCAAAACTTTCGTTTTGTAAAATTTCTCGACTTCTTTAATACTTTTTAAAATTTTTGAATAATAGAATAAATAATTTAGTCTTAGAATTTAAAAGTAGAAATATTTCGAAAAATCGTCAAACGCGCACACATTAACTTTTATCGCTTTTGACGCCCGACTTTTTAAAACTGACCAAATTCGTGAAAAACATTTTAAAACACAAATTAAACATTTTCTTAATCAAATAGTGTAGGAGACTTTTTCCAACCAATTAGAATTTAGGTGTTTCCTAATTTCTTTTAAAATTAAATTTTAATTACTAACTTTAATATCTAATTCTTTTAACCTATTTTCATAACATCATTTTCATTTATTCTAAGAACAAAATCACCTCATTTCTTCTTCATTTTGGCCGGCCACCTTACTCTCTTTTTCTCTCTTTATTTTCTTTCATTTTTCACTTAAAACTTCCTAAATAAAAACCCTAAATATTACTCTAATACTTACTAGTATTATTTAGTAAATTAGTGGGTACTAAAGCATACTATCTCGGGTTTATTTTGAAGGTGAAGGCAGCACGTGGGTGAAGATTTTAACCTAGATAATATCATTGACCAGGATAACCTCTAGCTCGCCAAACCGAGGTGACTAACTATGTCTTGTATTATCTTTTTAGTAAATTAATTTGTTTTGTTATTCTAATTTTATAAGTATGATTTTTATGTTAAATATGTTAAACATCATGTTTATATGCTTGTATGTTTATGTGTTGAATAAATAATGATAATAACTAAATATATAGTTTACTAGTAATGTTATAGTAAAATGATATCATGTTTAGCTAAATTAATTTTAAGCATTTTTAATTTATGTTCATATGATTTTTATGTTTAGTTATGTTTTATTTAAGTAGTGATGTTATATAAAAATTATGTGAAATATTAAAAATGAGTTTAAAGTGATTAAAATCGAAAATAGAAATATATATACACATATAACATATCTCGGCTTTTTCCATTTTTTTTACTAAATATTCACTTTTAATTTTTGTAAATAATATGTTAGAATAAGTTAGTTAAAATAGATGTGTTCATGTGAAAAAAATTAAATTAGGAAAATAAAATATAAGTTGTTAAAATCAAGAAATGGTGTTCTTGAGCTAGTTTATGTGTTCTTGAAATCTTCAAGTTGATGTTCATATGTGTTCTTCATTTTTACCCTCTTTGATTATGTTTTAGTTTATGTTTGTTAATAATTTGTGTTTATGTTTAGTTATTGTTTATATATATTGTTAGTATTATGTATTAAAACAACTTAAACATTATAAATCATTTAGATTAAAAAGTTAGAAAATTAAAGTGTTGAAAAACACTATTCATAAATATAAATGAAATTGTTAGTAAATTTCATTATAGTTTAAATCGTTTTAGTTTAATTAGAATAATTAAATTATAAAGACTTTAAGCTAAAAACCGTTAAAATCAAAAAAATGAAATTTAGGATACTAGTATACATGCTCACGGCATTTTGGACATTTTAGGGTTAAAATTTGTTTTATCACTTTTTAGTTTATTGTTAATATAATTTAATTATTAGTTAATAAGTTAGATTAAAGAAATTAATACAAATAAATCTATTTTTGTGTTATATATGTTGTACACGTTTTTATTATCATTTTTAATTGACTAAATTTGACTAAAATGAAATTATCACTAAGTCACTAAAGTTAAATAGTAATTAGAATTAAATTTTTGTATAAATCGTTTTAGTTATAAATGAATTATTATAAACCGATGAAAATTGGATAAGATTATAAAAATGAACTTAATCGTGTGATACTACCTTTGCTATTGGATTGATGATCTTGGACATACGGACTATAAATGAATCCTCCACGTTACTATCACTAACTTAAATAAATAGGCGACTAAATTTAACCGAGTCTCGTTTTAAAATAAATATCATTGATCACCTTTTATAAACCGAACTTAACGTTTTTAAAACTAGAATTTTAGAATATTTTCATAAATGACTAAATACAAAATGAACTTAACGTTTTTAAAACTATGATTTCCGAATATTTTCATAAATGACTAAATACAAACCGAACTTAACATTTTTAAAACTAGACTTTAGAATATTTTCAAAAATCGCCTAAGTACAAAACGAACCTAACGACTTTGAAACTAAAAATTTGTACTTAGAAAATAAAAACAAGATTTGTATTATTCTAAAATACCTTAAGTATAAAAAAATAATAATAAGTATAAGTATAAAAATACGGTGAATAGTAAATACGATGAATAGTCAATACAATGAATAGTAAATACGATGAATAGTAAATACAATGAATAGTAAATACGATGAATAGTAAAATACGATGAATAGTGAAAAGTGAATAGTGAAATACTGAAAATAATTGAAAATTTTACTAAGTATAGAAAATTTAAAATAAAGAAGTAAATAACCTAAAGTGTTTGAAAAACACATAAATAAAATTGGACATACTTATAAACGTTTCAATTTAGAAACTTGAAAACGTTAATAATTAACAACACTTCAAATAATAAACGAACGTGTTATGTGATCATATGAAACCTACCATTCAAATAAAACGTTTGACGCTGAGACTAGGAGAGTCTAGTAACATGTGATATGTAATATCAAATAAATAATAAACTTGAGAAAGTTAAATAAAAGGTCAAGCTTGGGCCTCAGATATGAAAACGTCAATCGTAAGTGAAGTGGGTTTAAGATAGTCTTGTCGCGGTCGCCATTGCCGGACAAGATAATTGAATATGCCAAGGCTTTTGTCTCGTGCTTTAGGAAATGGTCGCTTTATCCGGAGTTAAGGTGCTTCTACGAATAGCGTGGCCCATTCTTAACGTGGATACTAATGTACATGTACTAGACTAGGGTTTAATTCACTCTATTTCGCTAAAGTTATCGTGGCCACCGTAACATTATGTGCATATGCGCTTTACTGCTGTCTCCTTGCCGTGTTTCGTGTTTATTGCACGCGACACTAGCATTCGTTCTTACCTGCGTAAAGATTACTTGACGAGATTGTATCACGAAGTTCAATCATTTCGAACACTAGAGGATGAGATGCAAGTATTATAGTATTCGGCGTGGTTTACGAGTCGAGTAAGCCTGCACTATGGAAGTGAGATGCAATCGATCGAGTACAAAGGCCTACTCGATTAGTCGTGCTCGTAGCGGTATGTGTTGTGTGTTGTTTGATTAAATGAGAACGAGTGTGTACCATCTTCGAAAATTAAAGACCACAAGTTTCTGAAGTGAATCGAGTCTGCATGATGAGAATAATACGATACGTATGTATGTATGCGATCTGACATCGCTTTGTAATCTTGCTGATATGTTGTGATACTATGGCTATGATATAATATGTTAGTTGCTTTCATAATCGAATATCATGCTTATATGATTTATCGCTTTAACCGTATGCTTATTATGACATATATGTCTTTACATGCTAATTGTATTAAGCATGTTTATGTTTTATCATAATGTTATGTTTATAAAGCGATAATATTAAACCAAAGTAATTGAAATCGAGGGTAAGTATGAGCATAGCTAGTCCTTTGTCCATTTCAATGAGCATCCCATCGATTTATTGTGCAGACGATCGTGGACCGTGAGTTGGATTTTGGGCGGGCCACGAGGCGTGTTTATGCTTTACTTCTAGTTGTTTTTGAGAGATTTGTAATATATAACACTTTACTCTTCTAAATTAGTACTTAGAGTTGTTTTATTCAACTCTTGAACGATGTTTGTAATATTTGGGTTTTATGTAAATTTAATGACGCTCAAGGTTTAAGACTTAATTAATTTCCACTTTAGTAATTAAAGTCGACTAAAAACCAGGTTATTCTGATTGGTATCGTGAGTCGACTCGTGGCCAGTAACATAAATGGCCTAATGCGATTTGTGCTTACCTAACGAGAGACACTGGGCCGGACATTCATATTGTATGTCGTGCATAGACTAATAGGATCAAATAATAAATTAGATTTTTACATTATTAGATCACTTAAATAATAAACTTCAAATCGCTTTAAAGTGTGAGGATGGGTAGAAATCTTAAGGGTGTAGTAGACTTAGGATTTTTAAATATAACAAACTACTTCCCTCAAAATAAAATACACTAACTCGCGTATGCTTGCTATTTGCTGAAGTGACTAATTTAAACTAACAACTATCCTCGGATATAAAATCAAAATAATAATTCAACTCCCGAGGATTGAAGCATCGAAGGAAGTACCAGACTGACACGAGCGAGGACATCTGTTAAATCATAATTAATCCCATAGAAATACATTCCCTCTCTCCTACCTTTTTCATTCATACCAAGAAAATGTACAAGATACATTTTTAAATCCAAAAACCGATGTGACCAACAAGTACATCTCAATGAAATAAAATACCTAACTTCTCTGCTTACTTGCATGACTACTGTCATCACTTCTATTTTAAAGTAAATTCTATCAATGTCAAGCATGCTATCTAACGCCTTGCAAGACTAATGAATTTCTTCGCTTCCCTATTCTTTCAGAATGGTCATAGCCCAATGATGACGAGGAAAGACACCTCCTGGCGGAAGAATCTTTGATCCGGTTGGCAGAAATAGCCACGGACAACGCAAACCGCCAACATCATCCAAGCGCGTTTGATCGTGTCTCACGTCATCGACCACAAGAATACTCGGGTTCAAGTAACCCTATCGACCTCACAGGTTGGCTTGAGGAGATGAAAAAACTGATGGACCTAAGCAGAACACCTCCGGAGGATAGGGTCAACATCGCTGCCTATTATTTGAAAGGGGAGGCGAATGACTGGTGGAACGTAATCAGGACTAACGAGCCTGATACTACGTTCACCTGGTACGAATTCGTTGAGAAGATCAAGGGGCGGTACTTTGGGTATGAGCTCAGGTGTCAGAAAGAGGAGGAATTTATAAGTCTCAGAATGGGAGACATGACACTACAGGAATACACTGAGAAATTCCAACAGCTGGCAAAATTCGGGGCTGCGATCGCTCCTAACGATAGGGCCATGACTCAGAGGTACCTACGCAACATGTCTAACGATCTGCGTACCCACATGAGCAGCAACACCTACGCTACTTTTGCCGCAGCCTACGAGTGTGCGTGCAGGGTATGGGCTTCCTTGGAGTTGGAAAAAGCCGAGGAGAAAAAGAAGAAGAAAGTATTTGTGCCATCTGTGGCACAGTCGAGCTTCATTCAGAAGCCGAATTATCAACGCCCTAATCAACAGAGGCCAAATTTCCAGAGGCCTGCGTTCCAAAACAGGGTTCCTGCTGGGAACAACGAGAGAGCTATGGTTGCAGGAAGGGCTCCTCAACCAAGGGCCGCACCGGGGAACTGTCGTATATGCCACAAGGCTCTACATGAAGGGAGACAGTGCAATGGCCTACCAATTACCTGTTTCAAATGCAAGATGGTAGGGCATAAGTCAAATGTGTGTCCCAACAATCCGAACACGGTTCCTGTTGCTGGGGTACCACAATCTGTTGTGGTACAGGGGCGAGTTTATGTGCTCACAGAAGCTGAGGCAGAGACGTCACCTGAGGCGGACGTCGTCACTGGTATTTTCCTTATAAACTCTGTAAATGCTGTCGTTTTATTTGACACCGGGGCATCATTGTCCTTTGTTTCTTCTAAATTTGTTTCGAAGGCTAATCTCACAAAATCCGAATCAATCAACGCAAATATTTCTTTACCAAACGGAAAAATTTTCAAATGCTCCAAAATATTCAAAGAAACTCCAATCACAATCCATAAAACAATCTTCCCTTCCGACCTTATTCTTTTTGACATGCCGGAGTTCGACGTCATTCTGGGGATCGATTGGTTGACTAAGTATCATGCGTTGTTCGAGTGCCGAGATCGGAAAATTCGCTTGAAACATCCTACGGGGACTAGAGTCACGTATCAGAAGACTTCGCCAATTAAGGGGGCGAAAATCATCTCTATGCTACAACTCCAACGGCTAGAAAGAAAGGGGCACCAAGTGTACCTATGCAGCGTCAATGAAGTCAAGGAAAGCGTAGATATCGAAGGTATTCACGTGGTACGGAATTCCTGACGCTTTTCCCAGACGACTTACCAGGCTTGCCACCGCACGTGATGTTGAATTCTCATCGACCTTGTGCCAGGCACGGCCCCAATCTCGAAGACACCCTATAGGATGGCAGGGTAGAACTACGAGGAATTAAAGAAACAAGCTGGAAGAAATGATTGAAAAGGGTTTCATAAGACCGAGTGTCTCACCTTGGGGAGCACCCTTCTCTTTGTGAAAAGAAGGGCGGCGGTATGAGACTGCCATCGACTACGTGGAATTAAACAAGGTGACCATTAAGAACCGCTACCCTCTGCCAAGGATTGACGACCTTTTGATCGGCTAAAAGCGCGGAGTGTTTTCTAAGATCGACCTGAGGTCGTTATCATCGGATCGTTAGGGAATCGACATCCGTAAGACCGCTGAAGCAGATATGGTCACTACGAATTCAAGGTTATGCCTTTCGGTTTGACAAATGCACCAGCAGTGTTCATGGATCAAATGAACAGGACTTTCCACGAGTACTTAGACATATGCGTGGTTGTATTCATTGATGATATCCTAATTTATTCCAAGACCGGGGCAGAACACGAGAAACATCTACGTATCATCCTGGGAATACTGAGGAAATATAAGTGGTATGCTAAATTCTCCAAGTGCGAATTTTGGCTTGAAAAGGTAGCATTCCTGGGTCACGTCATATCAAAGGACGGAGTCATGGTAGATCCTGCAAAGATCGACGCAGTGAAAGAATGGAAGGCTCCTACAAATATAACTGAAATACGCAGCTTCCTGGGATTGGCTGGGTACTATAGGAGATTTGTTCCAGATTTCTCCAAGGTAGCACGACCAATGACAAAGCTGCTTCAAAAGGAATCTAAGTTCATTTGGAGCGACGAGTGCGAGAATGCGTTCCAGGAACTCAAGACAAGGCTTACCACAGCACCCGTCTTAGCTCTTCCTACGGATGGGGACGAGTATGAAGTCTACAGTGACGCCTCATTGAATGGCTTGGGTTGCGTGCTGATGCAACAAGGGAAGGTCATAGCTTATGCGTCAAGGCAGTTAAAGGTTCATGAACGAAACTACCCAACTCATGACCTAGAATTAGCAGCTGTGGTGTTTGCTTTGAAAATCTGGCGTCATTACCTCTACGGAGTGAGTATCAAGTTCTACACTGACCACAAAAGCCTGAAATATATCTTCACGCAGAAGGAACTCAACATGAGACAACGCCGGTGGTTAGAACTGATCAAGGACTATAAGATTGAACTACTGTACCATGAGGGTAAGGCGAACGTCGTTGCTGACGCTCTGAGTAGAAAGACTACGCATACCCTTAGCAACATTTGGGAGATTCCGGCTAGTATTGTCAGAGACTTCAAGAGAATGAACTTAGAGTTGGTTCAGTCTGACGATGCTGATTTGAACGCAATGATCGCAGAGCCGGAGTTATACCACGAGATTAGAGCTCTACAATGGGAGGATGAAGAACTCGTGAAAATCAGAAGAGAAATTCCTTCAGGAAACCGAGAAGGGTTTGAGATTAAACCTGACGGGAGTTTGAGATTCAAAGAAAGGTGGTGTGTGCCTGACGTACCTGTGTTGAAAAGAAAGATCCTCGACGAGGCACATAGTACACGATACTCCATACATCCTGGATCTGATAAAATGTACCAAGACTTAAAACTGAAGTTTTGGTGGGTTAGAATGAAAGCAGAGATTGCAGAGTATGTTGCAAAATGCTTAGTCTGTCAGAAGGTGAAATTCGAGCATCAATGCCCTGGGGGACTACTACAACCCTTGGACATTCCATTGGGAAAGTGGGACTCCATTTCCATGGATTTTATAACGGGTTTGCCAAGGACTCACCGAAGCAATAATGCAATTTGGGTAATAGTGGACCGCCTGACCAAATCGGCCCATTTTCTACCAATCAAAGATACTTGGAGCCTTGAAGAGCTAGCTAAGACTTATGAGAAAGAGGTGATTCGACTACACGGTGTACCGCTAGACATTATCTCGGACAGGGATCCAAGATTCACCTCTCATTTTTGGGACAAGCTCCAAGCATCATTGGGAAGTCAACTGAAGATGAGCACCGCTTTCCACCCTGCGACCGATGGTCAAACTGAGCGAACTATCCAGACGGTCGAGGACATGCTCAGGGCATGTGCATTAGAATTCAACGAGAATTGGGAGAAAAGTCTACCTTTGATTGAATTCTCCTACAACAATAGCTTCCATGCAAGCTTAGGTTGTGCCCCATTCGAAGCACTCTACGGGAGGAAGTGTCGTAGCCCAGTCTGTTGGGACGATACTAGTGACAACGTGGGAACTGGACCACAGGTCATTCAAGACCAAATTGAACACATAAGAATCATTCGGGAACGCCTGCAAGCGGCACAAGACCGCCAGAAGATGTATGCCAACAAGCATCGTCGACCAATCGAGTTCGAGGTTGGCGATCATGTGTTCTTAAAAGTATCACCCATGAAGGGGGTCAGACGTTTCGGTTTGAAAGGAAAATTGAGTCCTAAATACGTGGGACCTTATGAGATAACCGACAGAATTGGTGAGGTAGCCTATCGCTTAGCGCTACCCTCCAACTTGTCCAAGGTCCACAACGTGTTTCACGTTTCTCAACTGAGGAGATACAGGAGTGACCCAAGTCATATCATTACTCCCGACGTGATCGCAGTTGAGCCTAATTTACTATACTCCGAGAGACCTGTCAAGATTCTAGCGCGAGAAACCAAGAGGTTGAGGCGGAAGACGGTTCCCTTAGTGAAAGTGCTGTGGAAGGGTCAATTGACTGAACAAGCAACCTGGGAGACCGAAGCCTCTATGAAGGAGAAATATCCCGAGCTGTTTATCTCAGGTGAAAATCCTATTCTTCATTCAAGTTTCGGGACGAAACTTTTCTAAGGGGGGAGGTTTGTAACACCCCGTGTTAATTTAATTCAATAATTAGCCATCAATTTCTAATTTCAAATTATAAATCAAATCCTAACCTTTTATACTTCTAAAATCTCTATTTTTGCAAAACTTTCGTTTTGTAAAATTTCTCGACTTCTTTAATACTTTTTAAAATTTTTGAATAATAGAATAAATAATTTAGTCTTAGAATTTAAAAGTAGAAATATTTCGAAAAATCGTCAAACGCGCACACATTAACTTTTATCGCTTTTGACGCCCGACTTTTTAAAACTGACCAAATTCGTGAAAAACATTTTAAAACACAAATTAAACATTTTCTTAATCAAATAGTGTAGGAGACTTTTTCCAACCAATTAGAATTTAGGTGTTTCCTAATTTCTTTTAAAATTAAATTTTAATTACTAACTTTAATATCTAATTCTTTTAACCTATTTTCATAACATCATTTTCATTTATTCTAAGAACAAAATCACCTCATTTCTTCTTCATTTTGGCCGGCCACCTTACTCTCTTTTTCTCTCTTTATTTTCTTTCATTTTTCACTTAAAACTTCCTAAATAAAAACCCTAAATATTACTCTAATACTTACTAGTATTATTTAGTAAATTAGTGGGTACTAAAGCATACTATCTCGGGTTTATTTTGAAGGTGAAGACGAGTACGTGGGTGAAGATTTTAACCTAGATAATATCATTGACCCGGATAACCTCTAGCTCGCCAAACCGAGGTGACTAACTATGTCTTGTATTATCTTTTTAGTAAATTAATTTGTTTTGTTATTCTAATTTTATAAGTATGATTTTTATGTTAAATATGTTAAACATCATGTTTATATGCTTGTATGTTTATGTGTTGAATAAATAATGATAATAACTAAATATATAGTTTACTAGTAATGTTATAGTAAAATGATATCATGTTTAGCTAAATTAATTTTAAGCATTTTTAATTTATGTTCATATGATTTTTATGTTTAGTTATGTTTTATTTAAGTAGTGATGTTATATAAAAATTATGTGAAATATTAAAAATGAGTTTAAAGTGATTAAAATCGAAAATAGAAATATATATACACATATAACATATCTCGGCTTTTTCCATTTTTTTTACTAAATATTCACTTTTAATTTTTGTAAATAATATGTTAGAATAAGTTAGTTAAAATAGATGTGTTCATGTGAAAAAAAAATTAAATTAGGAAAATAAAATATAAGTTGTTAAAATCAAAAAATGGTGTTCTTGAGCTAGTTTATGTGTTCTTGAAATCTTCAAGTTGATGTTCATATGTGTTCTTCATTTTTACCCTCTTTGATTATGTTTTAGTTTATGTTTGTTAATAATTTGTGTTTATGTTTAGTTATTGTTTATATATATTGTTAGTATTATGTATTAAAACAACTTAAACATTATAAATCATTTAGATTAAAAAGTTAGAAAATTAAAGTGTTGAAAAACACTATTCATAAATATAAATGAAATTGTTAGTAAATTTCATTATAGTTTAAATCGTTTTAGTTTAATTAGAATAATTAAATTATAAAGACTTTAAGCTAAAAACCGTTAAAATCAAAAAAATGAAATTTAGGATACTAGTATACATGCTCACGGCATTTTGGACATTTTTAGGGTTAAAATTTGTTTTATCACTTTTTAGTTTATTGTTAATATAATTTAATTATTAGTTAATAAGTTAGATTTAAGAAATTAAAAGAAATAAATCAATTTTTGTGTTATATATGTTGTACACGTTTTTTTTTCATTTTTAATTGACTAAATTTGACTAAAATGAAATTATCACTAAGTCACTAAAGTTAAATAGTAATTAGAATTAAATTTTTGTATAAATCGTTTTAGTTATAAATGAATTATTATAAACCGATGAAAATTGGATAACCGTTATAAAAATGAATTAAATCGTGTGATACTACCTTTGCTATTGGATTGATGATCTTGGACATACGGACTATAAATGAATCATCCACGATACTATCACTAACTTAAATAAATAGACGACTAAATTTAACCGAGTCTCGTTTTAAAATAAATATCATTGATCACCTTTTATAAACCGAACTTAACGTTTTTAAAACTAGAATTTTAGAATATTTTCATAAATGACTAAATACAAAATGAACTTAACGGTTTTAAAACTATGGATTCAGAATATTTTCATAAATGACTAAATACAAACCGAACTTAACATTTTTAAAACTAGACTTTAGAATATTTTCAAAAATCGCCTAAGTACAAAACGAACCTAACGACTTTGAAACTAAAAATTTGTACTTAGAAAATAAAAACAAGATTTGTATTATTCTAAAATACCTTAAGTATAAAAAAATAATAATAAGTATAAGTATAAAAATACGGTGAATAGTAAATACGATGAATAGTCAATACAATGAATAGTAAATACGATGAATAGTAAATACAATGAATAGTAAATACGATGAATAGTAAAATACGATGAATAGTGAAAAGTGAATAGTGAAATACTGAAAATAATTGAAAATTTTACTAAGTATAGAAAATTTAAAATAAAGAAGTAAATAACCTAAAGTGTTTGAAAAACACATAAATAAAATTGGACATACTTATAAACGTTTCAATTTAGAAACTTGAAAACGTTAATAATTAACAACACTTCAAATAATAAACGAACGTGTTATGTGATCATATGAAACCTACCATTCAAATAAAACGTTTGTGGCGAGACTAGGAGAGTCTAGTTACATGTGATAAGTAATACCAGATAAATAATAAACTTGAGAAAGTTAAATAAAAGGTCAAGCTTGGGCCTCAGATATGAAAACGTCAATCGTAAGTGAAGTGGGTTTAAGATAGTCTTGTCGCGGTCGCCATTGCCGGACAAGATAATTGAATATGCCAAGGCTTTTGTCTCAGGCTTTAGGAAATGGTCGTTTTATCTGGAGTTAAGGTGCTCTACGAATAGCGTGGCCCATTCTTAACGTGGATACTAATGTACATGTACTAGACTAGGGTTTAATTCACTCTATTTCGCTAAAGTTATCAGGGCCACCGTAACATTATGTGCATATGCGCTTTACGGTTCTGTCTCCTTGCCGTGTTTCGTGTTTATTGCACGCGACACTAGCATTCGTTCTTACCCTGCGTAAAGATTACTTGACGAGATTGTATCTGAAGTTCGAATCATTTCGAACACTAGAGGATGAGATGCAAGTATTATAGTATTCGGCGTGGTTTACGAGTCGAGTAAGCCTCTGCACTATGGAAGTGAGATGCAATCGATCAGAGTACAAAGGCCTACTCAGTGGTCAGGCTCGTAAGCAGTATGTGTTGTGTGTTGTTTGATTAAATGAGAACGAGTGTGTACCATCTTCGAAAATTAAAGACCACAAGTTTCTGAAGTGAATCGAGTCTGCATGATGAGAATAATACGATACGTATGTATGTATGCGATCTGACATCGCTTTGTAATCTTGCTGATATGTTGTGATACTATGGCTATGATATTATATGTTAGTTGCTTTCATAACTGAATATCATGCTTATATGATTTATCGCTTTAACCGTATGCTTATTATGACATATATGTCTTTACATGCTAATTGTATTAAGCATGTTTATGTTTTATCATAATGTTATGTTTATAAAGCGATAATATTAAACCAAAGTAATTGAAATCGAGGGTAAGTATGAGCATAGCTAGTCCTTTGTCGCTCAATGCATCCCCCATCAGTTTATTGTGCAGGACGATCGTGGACCGTGAGCTGGATTTTGGACGGGGCCACGAGACGTGTTTATGCTTTACTTCTAGTTGTTTTTGAGAGATTTGTAATATATAACACTTTACTCTTCTAAATTCCGTACTTAGAGTTGTTTTATTCAACTCTTGAACGATGTTTGTAATATTTGGGTTTTATGTAAATTTAATGACGCTGGTTTAAGACTTAATTAATTTCCGCCTTAGTAATTAAAGTCGACTAAAAACCAGGTTGTTACATTACTTAAGAACTACTTAATAAGGACTTATTTTATAATGTTAAGAGTAATGCTGAAGTTGATGTGAGGGTCGTGAGGGACATACAAATAGCAATTCAGAAGGCTTCAACTGATCTTAGACTTCTGGATCTGGAGGATCAACGTAGAGTCTCAGCTAAATTTTTTGTAAGTGCTAAGGATTTCTTTTGAAGACAAAATGTTAAGGTGGCATGTGCTGGCAAGGGAGATGACAATACCTCTTACTTTCATAGTTAATATAAAGTTAGGAGAATTCATAATAGAGTGGTGAATATTATAGACTACAATGGGATAACACATGATACTAAGGAGGGTATCCAGTCTGCTTTTACTAACTACTATAAGAATATCTTAGGTAGTAGTAGTAGTAGAAGGGTGCAGCTGGCCTGTACACTTGATGATAGTAAGAAAATGGTGTTTTGTGAAGGAACCGGATTGGCTTAGAATGCTCTTCATACCGTCCAAGGAGGAGATTAATGCTGCACTGTTTAATTTTATGATGACAAATCCCCTGCCCAAATGGTTGTACCAATAAGTTTTTCACAGACTCATGGGAGATTGTTGGCAATGATGTGTGTTTCGCTGTAAAATCCTTCTTTAAAACTGATAAATATCTGAAGCAGGTTAACACTAATATCCTCACATATCCTTTAATCACCTAACCCGGTGGATTAGCACCAATCACATAACAGCATACTGTAATGAACAAAAATTCAATTTTACAGGACACGTCATCCAAAATTAGCACTCATTATGATGTAACACCCTATGAGTTTGGATATGGTTGAATATCCCACATTGGAAATGAAAAAAGTGATTTGATATGTTTATAAGATATTCCCCCACCAATTTAGTAACAAGGCCTTGAATTTTTGGGCTTAAGTAAGGATAAGAGGCCCAAAAAACTACATCTCACCTTTAGTTGGGGTCTATTATGAAGGTGGCAGCTCGGGCTGTTATATATGCAGAACTATGTGTAGCACAAATGTGATCACTTGAATGATGTTCACTTTAATGCTTAAAGTGCCCACTTTTATATATCCTTCGTTATACACGTGAAATCATTTTACAATAGATTTACGCTGTATATTTAGGGTATTGCTTTTTTCCCTTATTAGTTCATTTTTGGAATTTTTATTTTTATTTTTTTTCAATATTGCTCATCTCTTTATTACCTTTCTTATTTTGCATTTTTTTCTCTCCAACCTATAAGCTTTACTCTATCAAATCTATATTTTTTAATTAGTTCTTACTACATATTTACATTATTAATAATTATTACTCAATAAATATTTTTTGGGTAATAATTTTCAGCTATTATATTATATTTTTATATTTCTACAACTTTATAATAATAACAACTACTACTAGATTGATTGTCGTTTACTTTAATTTTGTGGTTGATCCTCTTTGTTAGTGTCGTAGTTAGAGTGCACCGGTACGTGTTGGTTACACCCAAATATGGGTGGTTGTGGCCATTGAATTAGTCGAGAGGTTTCCTTTATCCTCTCTATCATGCCCATAGAAATGCTTGAATTTATGGTTTGTTGACTGTGAAGTTCGATCATCAAATTGTAGAAGAATCTTCTCTACTGGAGGCAAACATTATTAGCTTGCATTTCGCAATATATGTTCAAACTTTTTGGGTGTAAGGACACCTAGCTCTTGTCACTTCATACCTCGACTTTGATGATGTCCTACGGCCCACGGGAGTGTTTAGTTCTATTGATGAGCTAAATTAAGTTTGTGCCCAATTCATTGTACTCCATCAACATGTTCTTGAAACCCTTCGCTCTTTACGTAGTTTTATGTTTTATTTTTGTTATGTTTTATGTCTAATATATACTATACAGTTTGAAGTACTTCTAATCTGTAAACACTCTATTTTCAATTAGTAAAAAATAAAATAATTGTATGTAGAATATTTTTTTCCAAATACTTTGAAATATTTTAAAATATACTTCGTCATTTTCAGTAGATTAGTCCCATGGCCCCAATTTTTCCCTCACAAAAGTGGGCCAATGGGGTTAATCTAATGAAATAGAGGGAGTATGTTGAAACTTTGAAAGTTTTCAACTTTTTGAGGATTTTTTAAATAAGAGGTAGTGTTTTGTCAAAAGATACCAAACATTTATCGCATATATGGTAATGATACCTAGCTTTATTTTTTTGTCAAACGATACCAAACATTTAGATTATTTTTTTCGAAATGTACCACAACCAATTTCTGTCTAAAGAACGTTAAAAGTAAAGTTGATTGCTTATGTCGACAACCTATTGTTGTTTACGTGAGTAGTATTTGACCACCTCTGTTTACTCCCCTTTGTTTCCTTTACTTTATCAATTTCACTCTCATTTTCTTTTGTTTCATTTTCGCTCTACCTCCTCGACTACGTCCTTATCATTTTCATTCCTTCAATTAATCACTTATTCATGTCCGATTTTTTTAAGGTTTTGTATGTAATTTTCTGTCCCCATTACAAGGGTGTACAAAGGGCAAAAGTTGTTGAGGGTAAAAGGGTTATAAGGGTAAGGGGAAGAGAATTGGCAGAAAATTTAGTTTAAGTAGGAGGTGCATATGCAAAGATTCAGCTAAAAATGGTGTTGCTAAGAGGAAGAGTGTTAAGGATAGACGAGTTACAAAGGAGAAAGGTAAGGTAAATGTCTCAGTTCAAAGAGGTGGTTGTAATGTAAAGGTTGTTGAGAATGAAAGGGTTATAAGGACAAGAGAGAAAGAGATGACAAAAGTTTTAGTGTGGTACGGTGAATTAAGTTAACAAGAGGAGGCAAAGAGTGTAAAATGGGAAGAAACATAAGAGAGGGAAAATGAAGATGAGTCAAATTTGGAAGGAAAATATAATAATTTGAAGGGAAATTTAAGACATTTCGTCAAATTAATTTGGAGGTAAAAAAAACATGTCAGCAAGCACGGGAAAAACGAATCATCCACATCGGCAATTAACATTACTTTTGACAGAATTGATTTTTGGTACCTTTCGACAAAAAAAATTAAATATTTGGTACTCTTTGACAAAAAATAAAATGTTAGGTACATTTCACACATACGGAGTATGCGATAAATGTTAGACGTCTATTGCTTTGACCATTTAAATTCATTATATTGTATTTTAAAATTATGGGATATTCTATATGGTACCCCTCAATTTTTTGACTTTCTACATGGTATCCCTACATTTTCGAAAACATACATGGTACCCCTAATTGTTGTCATTATCCGTAAGTATACCCCTAAACTTTGTTTCTAGACAATTAAACTCACTTTTAAGCGTTAAATGATTACTTGGGCGTGTAACGAACCTTGGTTTTATCATCCCATGACAGAAGAACTCTATTAGGCTCAATATTTATCTTAAACGTGTTAATTTTGTAGGGAAATAATAACTTATTTGTCGTAAAATTTTATAGCCCATATATATTAATACACAAATTCTCGTTTAAGACCGCAAAACCCGTTTCCAGCTTAAAACGGGTTGGGTTGATCCATTTAGCTCCCACATGGCTAGGTTTAGGAAGTACAAATTATATAATAAACTAATAAACCATAATTACCTATCATTCCACAATTAATGCTCCAACTTTTTGCATGGGTATGTGATCTAAGGTGTACTATGTGTTCCTTCCTTACGCACAACATTTTTGAGCTCCAACATTGCCTTTCAAATTTTTTGCTTCTTCTCTTACCAATTTTGTTCCTTCTCTTGCACAATCACCTTGCACAACAATTAAAATTTCCCAAATCTTTCCATGTCAAATAACAAAACTAAAAAACCTTGCACAATCACCTTTCAAATATGACGGTTGAAGTTGAAAACGTTATTGATTTAGAAAAAGATACTTCTGAAAACGTTATTGATTTAGAAAAATATGCTTCTGAAAAAGACGTCTTTGAGGGGGGTGGTGATGACAATCTCGTTGACAAAGAACGTGACGAAGATAATGTTGTCCTTTTATACAAACAAGTCACCATTCAGTACAACAATGTTACCATCTTATCTTTCAGATAAATTTAATGTTTCGATGGGTTTGTTTTTCCTGGAAATATAATGTTGTCCTTTTATAAAAACAGATCACCATTTAGTTAAAAATTGTTACCATCTTATCTTTCAGATAAATCTAATGCTTCGATGGGTTTGTTTTTCCTAGAAAGATAATGTTGTCCTTTTATACAAACAGGTCACCATTTAGTACAACAATGTTACCGTATGATCTTTCAGCTAAAATTTAATGTTGCCCTTTTATACAAACAGGTCACCCTTTACAACAACAATGTTACCATCTCTTTTTTCAGCTAAACTAATGTTTCAATGGGTTTGTTTTCCTGGAAAGATAATGTTGTCCTTTTATACAAACAGGTCACCATTTAGTACAATAATGTTACCATGTTGTTTTTCACCTAAACTTTAATGTTTCGATGGGTTTGTTTTCCTGCAAATATAATGTTGTCCTTTTATATAAACAGGTCACCATTTAATACAACAATGTTACCATCTTATCTTTCAGCTAAACTTCATACAAACAGATCACCCTTTGGAACAACAATGTTACCATCATCTACGAACAAGTCACCATTTAGTATTACTTGTCAAATATTCAACCTCTTCAACTTCTCATTCATCTGGAACAGATTCTACAATCAAAACAGAAAAAAATGTCACCATTAAATTTAATTTACGTAGTTAATCAAACAAAAATCATAAAAATCAGGCAAATTAGGGTTCAAATAATACCTTCAACTTCTTTATTCGTTTTTTTATTGCTCCTCAAAGGATATGCAGTGTTCACCCTCATTTTAGAATCAAATTAAAACACAGATTTTGTGAGGAAAATGAAAGGAATTCGAAAAAACAAGGTTTTGGGAACAAAATCAATTGGAGAAGAGATGAAAGGGACAAACGAAATGGAAGAGAAAGAGAGAGAGCAATGAAATGGAAGACAAAGAGAGAAAATCAAAACTGAAATGAAAATGAGAGAGAAGGAAGCTGCAGAGAGAAGGAAAAACAAAATGGAAGAAAGATAAAAGGAGAAAAGAAATAAAATAGAGAGATAAATGAGTCTGACATGTTCCCTACTTTATTTCAAACAAATCATGCACCACCCAAATTTTTCTCCCGCCATGTCATTAATTTGGTGTGGATCCGATCCGTCTTAACTTAAAACGGTCAACCCGTTTTATAGGAGACTAATTGATATTAATAAATATTATGTTGTTGATGGATATTGAGCTTAATAGAGTCTTTATGTCATGAGATAATAAATATGAGCAGTTCTGCTTGATCCAAGTAAATCACGTGGCTAAAATTGAGTTTAATTGTTTGAAAATAAAGTTCAGGGGTATACTTATGGATAATGACAACAATTAGGGGTACCTTATATGTTTTAAAAAATGTAGGGATACCATGTAGAAAGTAAAAAAGTAAGGGATACCATATAAAATATCCCTAAAATTATCTATAATTTTCAAAAAACATTGCTTCGTACTATAATCCTTAAATTTTTTTTTTTTTTTTATTTTTAAATCCATAGTAAAGCGTGTGATAATCACATATAGGTACATAAATTTAGGCAATTTCGACGATGAATGTGAAAACAGCATCGTATAACGTAACATAGAAACAGCATCATATCACATGTCGTACCAAATTGCGGGTCCCATGGGTCCAATATGGTCAGAAAGTTTGTAGACAGCCCTTCACGGACAGCATCGTACAAACAAGAAGAAAAGGTTTGCCTAGATCACTGTAATTACTAGTTAATTTCACCCTCTGTATTTTCTTTATTAATTACTCCGTATTTTGAAGGAATTACGGAGTATATTATTTTATTAGTGTGAGTATTAGTGTCCTTTTTGGAAACCACGACTCCACGAAGTGTGTCCTACTGTAATTATGAGTAAATCATGCTAATGAAAAGACCATGTAAAAAGGTTATTGACTTTTCTATATACTTTTTACCTTTTACGATCGATCACACAGTTGCACACTTGCACGATGATATAGCTCCATTTTTTGCCTTTCTAGTTAGCTTTATGCATTTTCATACTACTCATAAAGGTAAAAATTATTGTTTACAATTTAGATGATATGTTTTGTGAAATTTTTGGAAATTTAATATGGTACTTTTATATGCATTGAATATGAAAAAAATTACTAGAATAGACCATTTTTTATTTTTTAGGTCTTCTAATACAGGAAAAAATGATCATATTTAGGTTGATTGTGACTATTTTTTTATATATTGTGACATTGGACAGAGATATATAATAATCATATTTTAGTCAGTAATAGTTACGAATAGCCTAAATGCAGTCACATATTATGTATAAAAAAACTTGTCTTTCACTTTAATTTGCTTGTGAAAGGCGTTTTTTTCTTACTCATGACAATATATACTTGTTCTCTGATTATATATGACACGCTTTTTTCTTTTCAATTTTAATCATATAATTTTTTTTAAATTGCTTTATTATAAAAATTTTAAATATGTCTTAAAGGCATATTTAGAAAATAAAGCATTCCAATATAAAGTATACATAAATATTAAAAATGTGTTTCTAACGTGTGTCATTTCGGCACACATTAAGGTGCAAATTAAAGGAATATTGTTATAGATAATATTATCTAACGTGCACTATAATGTTATACGTTAATTGGCTAACTAAAGAAAGATTCATGTGAAAATATCATGAGAAATTGAAAAAAATATATAATTATCATACTTAGAGAAATTATCTATAAAAATATTCCCTTATTTTTACCTTGATGTGTGCCATTATAGTTAGAAAAACCCTTATAGTAAATATGCTTTAGGTAGTGGTGTTTGGAAACTTATAATTGATTTTTATTCATTGAATTCAATTTTAATTTGAATCTTAATTTCAAATCCAATTTCACAATGATATTTGGTAACAAATAAATTGGAACGAATTGGAATTGATAAATTTTCAAATAAAAATTTTGGTTAAAAATTCATCACTTCAAATATTTGAACTTGGTGAAAATTGTATCACTAGATAATTTTTGGTAAAGGTTTGATAATTTGGTTTGATAATTGAAAAAAGAATTTTAAATAATTTCTAAATAAAATTGATACATCCTAATTAATTAGATAATTAGAATTTAAAATGTGCATAATTTAAACTTGGATGAAATATGGATAAATTTGAACTAATTCAATTCTGATTTCAAATCCTTAAAGTACCTAAACAAAGAAATTAACTCAATTCTGAAATTAAATTTTAAAGCTATTTATTATTGTCTCATGAAAAATCACAACAATATTCTGTATATAATATTTTAGTATGTGCTTTTAGGTCACATAGTACAAAAACTATAATCTATCTATCTATATTAATTATATAAAGCAAAAACCATCCCCACAAATTTTTCCCGCCAAACTATTCATGCCTAATTTAACATTTGTTATGTTTCCTAAATTGATCGATATTATATTATTTTACATAATATTTTGCATTTACTTGGTCTACAATTTTATAATTATTGTTACTTAAAATAAGTATATGAACCACATATATTTCTTATTTATCTTTTAAATTATTTACTCTAATTTCATTTTGCCTCCATATATAAAAATTTAATTGTATTTCATTCTATTAATTTATTTTATAGCCTTTAACGTAATTAAATCAAAATTTTGACACGGGTTAATTGAATTTAAAAATTAAAAACTTTGAAAGTCTTTCTGTTATCTATTTGATCAAGATTTCTGTAAATGTTAAAACTCATACATAATATTATAATAACATAAATATGTTCTATGACTAATAACTACGTTAAGCTCAACACATGTTTTTTTTTCGCAAATAGGCCGATCCTAATTCGTTTACTCCAACATTTATGATACATTTATCCAATATAATTCCAATTCATACTAAAATGATGTTGCCCAATTATACTATTTAAAAAAAAAAACTATAGCTAGAGAAGAACACAAGACTAGCCTATATTTTGATACAGTATTTTAATTCTAAGACGGGTTGAATATTTTTATTGGATTCTGACTGTTGATCCATATTAACATATATGGCTTGAACGGGTTAAATATAGTAATTTGATTATGATAATTATATTATCATTATCCTTATTTTTAATTAAAAAATTTAATTAAATCATTAATTTATTTCAGTTAACTAATAAATATGTCTATACATGCCCGTGCATTTATGCACGGGTATTGACCTAGTTAATATCAATATACATGTCGCTTATTATAATCATTCAAATTTATGCAACCATAGTCCTACTCTTTTGGTATATTAAATACTCAAGTTAGCCTTAACATCATTTCACATCATGTGTATCACCTAAGCTATCTTAACTACATGAACAAAGTATTACATATGGTCGTAAACTATAAAATTTAAACATGCTGGTTCACACAGCAGTTGGAGGAGAAAGCTTCTCAATATTAAGAATATTTTACGGGTTTTTCTACGTGGTACTCTTATTTTAATTTTTACAAATTCTACATGGTATTTTTACGTTTTAGAAGATATCAGCGGTACTTTTAAACTTTGTAAAATGTTCATAGAATACCCAAACTACTAAAAAATACATTTTTAACTATTAAATTTTGTAAAAAAATATGCTTACAATTGACTAAAAGATGTTTGTGTTAATTGCATAACAGATTCTTGTGAAGATATCAATTCTAAATGTATAAACTAAGATTAGAACGATGGGGTATTTTATAATTTTTATTAAGTTTAAGGGTACTTATGATTTTTTTCAAAAGGTAGGGTACTACATAAAATTCGAAAAATTTCAAGGATACCATGTATAACCCTTATTTTATTTAAAATCGACAAGCAACAGAAGTGGTCTCTAATCTTTTGATCTATAGATACTTCTCGTGTTTTGCTATTTATATACATTTGTATTTTTAGAATCAATATAAATGAATCACTTTATTCATATAAAACTAAAGTTTAATATAATCATCATCGAAAATCATGACCAATATCATTATTAGCAATAACTTTGGATAAACTTATATTATAATACAAAGAAACTCGTCATTTGTGTCACTTTTTTTTTTTTTTTTAAATAGAACGATAAACAAATGACTAAGACGAAATGAGTATAAAATTTATATTTCATCTTCTTAATCAAAGTGAAACTTGAAGTTTGGATCCCATACATTTGAAATATCATGTGGAATCCAAATCCTAATTGTTTATTTTTTATTTTTATTTTTTTTTATTTTTTTGTAGGAGACTGTTGTTATAACTTTTTGCACTAATACCCAAAAAAGTTGATTCTAAGCCCTCAAAATAGAAAAGAGAGTGCACTTCCTTATACCAATTGCATTACCTAGTAAATTAAAGCCAGTTGACAATGCGAATATTAGCCCCTTAACCTTATCATCCTTAAATAACCCACCCAATTTATAAGGAAGAGAATATTGGTTATCGAATAAACAATGTCGTCGCCACTGTAAACCTAATATTAGTCTTTTGGCCTAAACATATAATATGATTTTATAATGTCCTATATTATCCTCACAAAAAATTTAAATTTCTCAAGATCAATAGATTTGATTTAAACAATTATTATTCTAAATTGAATTCTCCAAAATTAGATGAATATTCCTATGACATACAATTAGTAAGGTATATATAGTCGACCAAAATCAATTATTGTTATTAGATTAGAAGTAAGGTATATAGTCAAAGGCCCTTGTGTACAAAACAAGTGCAAACACCAAGACAATTGATTTAAAATTCAAAACCAAAGGACGAGAAGCTATAAGACAAGAAGAAAAACACTGATGTTACAAGTCTTTTAACATAACTAAACATATTGGGAACAAGTCACAGCCTCTTCTTCTCATTCACCTAATCCCCTCATTCTATCTCTTTTATTATCACGAGACTTTGTGTGACGGACCCCAATTTCTAAATAATTATTTTTCTCCCCATTAATTCATTTCTTATCAATTTAATTTGTCAATAATATAAATATTAGGAATTTTTGTTAGAAGGTACATATGATTATAGTCACCTATAAACTTCTACCTTATAAAAAAAATTATTGATTCATATCTTAATTTTTCAAAATGTAGCTGACGACTAACAAATTATGAATTCTGACCAAAATGGTCAATATTCCAACGCTGACTAAGCCAATGGTTGACAGGTGAGAGCAATTAGGTTTTGTCAGAATGTACCTTTAATTATAGGCATGTACTCCATCCGATTCAGCGGGTTCTTAATGTTTGACCAAAATCGCCGTCACAAAAATGGTCTAAAGTCTAAAGTTAGGTTCTTCACCTTATTTTTTTTGAAGTCTAAAGTTGTCTGAAGTTTTTCTGAAATTTTCTGAAGTTTTTAATAAGTATCTGAAGTTTTCTGAATTTTTCTTAAGTAATCTGAAATTTTCTTAAGTTTTAGTTTTATTGCTACATAAATGTGAATATTAAGAAAATTATAATATTTTTAATTTTCTTTGAAATAATAATAATAATAATAATAATAATAATAATAATAATAATAATAATAATAATAATAATAATAATAATAATAATAATAATAATAATAATAATAATAATAATAATAATAATAATAATAATAATAATAATAATAATAATAATAATAATAACAACAATAACAATAATGATAAATAAATTAATAATAATAATTATAAATAAACCAATAAAATTATATTAATCATAATAATAAAATTTTTAATACAATAATAATAAATGTTTCAAGCGGGTTCAGAACTTCTCTGCCTCTCATGATGTAGGGGCTCGGGTGTCCGCTTATATTTTTATTCGACTTAGTTTTGCCATAGCTAAGGGGGTGGGGGCCCAAATTGTTTCTCGGCTCCCCACCAATTTTTTGTAAAATGTGTTTTTATATCAATAATATTTGCGTTTAAAAAAAATAAACTATATAATAATAATAATAATAATGTTTCGGGTATAAAGTTAGGAACTAAATACCAAAACTAAGTACAAATGATTACAAGTTGAATATCGATTATAGACTAAATAAACTAAGGCCTTGAATGGTCCTTAGCTCGCGGTCCTCTTCTCCCTTCCTCTCGTCCTGAAATAAAGCAACAAACCTAGCCAGGGCCTTAGGGTGGTGGCCTCAAGCCTTCAGTCGGTATATAGGCAAATAAATCTAGAGAGAGAAAAGAGAGAGATAAACCTTTGTTGTAGTGTATTTTGTGTGTATGAAAACTTAGTGATTTTTAGGGTTTTAGTTGCCTTTTATACCTATTTCAGATTTGTCCTCTTCAGGCTCCCGCTCAAAGACGGCCCTGGGTGGGCCATACATGCCGGACCGGGTGGATCATTGGGTTCCTGGGTATATGGGATGGTCAGGTCAATATTCCTCCGGCCTCGAGTGACCGGCAGGGAGATACAGATGGTTCAACGAGTGTGGGACCATCCTCCGGCCTACAATCCTACGGCTGATGACGTGGGACCGGGAGAAGTCACTGACAATCGCCCCGTCTGAGGAAGTCATTACTTGCCTGTATGTCTTGTCCTTCGTTGCAGATTATCTTTCCGGTCCAGGACAAGTAAGCCCTTCTTCCATTTATGTTTCCTGGCCTTGTGCTCCTTAGATTCATTTCGGGGTGGTGTGTTGAGTACGCTTTCATTTTGGCGCAACTTTTGAATTCCAAATCTCGAAGCGTCGACGCTTCGTCTTCCCTGGCTGACACGTGTTGCATGATGGTTAGGGGCGCACTATTCACGCTTGCTCCTATAAATACCCCCCGATTTCCATTCATTTGCCTCTTTACAAACTCACAAAACGCTTAAAATCTTCCAAAAATTTCCTCTGATTTCACCGATTCCTGCTTGCCTTTCGTCGTTGCTTCATCCAGCCTTTGATTCTCTCCTTGTTCGTGTTCTTGTAAGGTAATTTTCGCGTTTGACTTTAGATCTTGTAAGTTTTAGTTATCGGGTAGAGACCAATGGGCGCTCCGGCCGATTCGTCTTCTAGAACCGCTACCGATATCAATGTAGTAGTGGATTCTGAGGTAGAGCCTGAGCTTGAGGACTTGACCATAGGCCGGGAGGGAGTGACCGATATGGAGGCCCAGGCTGGGACTTCTCAGGCCGGCCCCTCTCAGGTCGAACCTTTGCATGTACGGATCCTAGAGCCCGCGGTATTCCAGATCCCTATGAACACTAGGATTAATCTGGGCTTCCGGGACTTCTTGAACGAAAAGAATCGCTCCGGTGGCGGCCGTTCATTATAATTCTGGAGACTTGGGAATTCGCCGTGCCGGGGAGACAACAGAACGTGGGCAAGCCTCCGAGACTTCACACGGCCGTATATATAAAGAATGGAGCATGGGCTTGGTTTCCTCTTCATCCTTTCATCGAGGAAGTGCTTGGCCAGGGCTAATATCGCCATTTGTCGGATGACAGATTCGGGATGAGGGTGATAATTGCCTTTGCTTGGACTTGTTTGTACCTGGGCTTCCTCCGACGATAAACCTCTTCCGCCGTCTCCATCACTTAGGCCTTGTACGAATAAAGCGACTAAGGGATGGTGGTCATTGGTGACTGAGTCGGGATATCGACTCACTTCAGGTCAACGACTTCGATGAAGGGGTGGAATGAGAGGTGGATCTTCCTCAAATCTCCGTTCCTTTCAATCACCCCATTGCTTTCACAATGACGTGAGGGGTCGTTTGGAGACCCGGAAAGAGTGGGTCCCGGGGAGCATTCTTCCCTCGAAGGATGTTCCGTTGACCAAAGAAGAGTGGAGAGCCGTGCGCTACTTCGAGGCTTACAAAGCGGGGAAGGATTGGTTCCCCAAGAATTGGCTTCCTCCAGCGGACACGATCTCTGAGGACAAATTTCTCAGCGTGGTTGGCCTAGTCCCGGCCCTCGAAGCAGGTAAGCAGGGGCCGGGCGGCCAGGATCTTAGCATCTTAATCATTTTTAACTTGTGCTTGTTTAGCTTTTCTGATTCTTCCGGTTCTGACCTTGCTTCGTCTTTTGCAGGTTCCTTGGGCCATCTCACTCCGAAGGATTTGGCATCCATTGGCCTGAGCGAAAAGAATCGTCCGCTTGATCAGCCGACTTCCGTGGACTTGAAGCGACGTAAGCCCACGCTCAGGGAATTTGTGAAAAGCATGCAGGGTGAAGTTCCGGACAGGCCGATGGGAAGGAAACGTGTGTCTTATAAATCACAGCGGGAAAGGGAGGCTGAGCAGAGGGCAAAACCAGCCGTATCTGTCTCATCCCCCCACCCCCAGCCGGAAGATGACGTTGTCCAGTCTGCGCCCGGGAGAGACGTACCCGGGTTGAAGCGGAGATCCTCTCCCGGCCGTAGAGAGAGGTCAGGGGCCGCCAACCGTCTTTGGCTCCTGATGCCATCGTCGTAGAGTCCGAGTCTCCTCACTCGGAAGACGCCCGGCCCCACAAGAAGCAAAAGAAGCAAAAGAAGGTTAGCTCCATGCTTTCGTGGGGGAGTCTATCTGAAGGGCGCCCCCTGGACGTCCCTTTGGACGGTCTCTCCTCAGTGTTTCCTATCAGCGAGCAAGACATTTACAACCTGCTATCTTTCTCCATCCAGGGCTCTTCTTCCAAGGCCAAGGACGGCGGTCAAGGTCAAGTTTCCATCGCGATCCCTGGTAAAGCGGGGCACTCGGCGGGTCTCGTTGAAGAGACCCCACCTATTGCCGGGGGCCTTGCCATCCAGGCTGCGGAGTTGGCCATGCAAATCCGCCGCAATGTGGACTCTTTTTGCAAGTTCACAATGGACGCTGCCGGCGAGCTTGATCGCTTACGACGTGAAGCGGCTTCTACCGAGGCCAACAAGGAAATGATGGAGGCGGCTGTCCGCCTGAAAAAACACGTTAAGGCCCGTGAGCAAGAGGCTGCTGCTCTTAAAGCGGAGGTGCAGGCTCTCCTGGGCAAGCTGAAGGAGAAGGAGCTCCAGCTGGAGGAGCTCTCCAAGGAGAAGGAGAGCCTGGCTCTCCAATATACTGAGGTCTTCGTGCTCGGGATGCCGCTGTTCGGCCGAGGCGGCCGAGGCTGAGAGATCGGCGGGACAGGCCAAGGCGGCCCGCCTAGAACCGGAGATGGAGAAGATGAAGGCTGCCCATCAGATTGAGCTGGCCACAGTTCGCGCCAACTCCTTCTATGATGGAGTTGACTTCGGGTCCAACGAGACGAAGGGATTCATCGACAAGGTCGACCCCAACTTCAACTTTGCCTGTCTCGCTGAACTCGATGAGGCTGCTGATCGGGCGAAGCGCAATGGAAGAAAGCGGCCGGTGGGGATCTGGGTTGCTAGGGATTCGGCCATTGTCTTAGAATCTTCTGCCAGGATGACTGACAGTTGCCCCTTAGCCTACATTTTGTCTGTACTCTAGATTTTAATAAGACTTAAACCAGTCTGCAGTAGGCGGGCCTTTTGGTGAGGACGGTTCTGGGATTACGGTAGGTCATTTAGGTTCTTTGTTTTTCTTTTCTTTTATTCCAATTTGCTCGGCGGCGTGTGGGTCCGGGGGTGATAACCTTGTAACATACACTCTTTCATCAATGCTGTTTTGCTTTTCTTGTTTCTCCACACTTAGTCCATTTTATTTTGCTTTTCTTTCCATGATATTTCACGGGTCGGATGATTTCTCCATACTTAGCCTATTTTTCTTTCAGCGTTTGTGTTACCCGGGACGACATCGTTCAGCCATGTCTTGTTCATACTTAGCTTATTTTATCCTGTTTTCCCTCGCTTTGCTTTTATCCGGGACCGGAGAATATGGTTTCGCCTAGTTGCCCCGTTCATATTTAGCTTATTACGTTTTTACCTGTATCGTTCCCTCCGGGTCAGGGTGATGTTGTTCAGTTCTCTTCACGTTTATACTTAGCCAAACTTTAGGCTTTCTTCGAACGCTATGTCCCGGTACCGCGTGCCGGGTGATTTTATGCCTAGCTTGTTTTCCATACTTGGCTTACTCTGTTGTGTTTTTATTTTTGTACACTTATGTCCATGCCCCCTTTTCCGGGTGGCCGTTCGCCTTCGAAATTTCGATGGGAGGTCGCGCCGCCACCGGCTACAAGGTCAGATCGACACTGCGGTGAGAGCGGCCAGGCACGTGGGCCATCATAGACATCCCGGCTCTTTTGCAGACAGGCACCCTCATCCGGCCCGACGGCACGGATGAGCATTGTCTGAGCCATACGTAGGCGCGAGCCGCCAGGCCGGGCCTGGACTCGGCGCGATGTTCTTCCAGACGCAGCGACGGGTTGCGCGAAGGTCTTACCCATGGGAGGTCCGCGGCCGCCACCGCTACAAGGCCGGTGATCGACATGCTGCGGTGAGCGGCCTAGGCACGTGGGCCATCATAGACATCCCGCTCTTTTGCATTTAGGCACCTCATCCGGCCCGACGGCCGGATGAGCATTGTCTAAGGCCATACGTGGCGCGAGCCGCCAGGCCCTAGGCCATGGACTCTCAAGGCGCGATGTTCTTCCAGACGTGGCGACGGAGTTGCCGCTGGTCTTACCATGGGAGGTCCGCAGCCGCCACCGGCCACAAGGTCAGATCGACATCTGCGGTGAGAGCGGCCTGAGCACGTGGGCCATCATAGACATCCCGCTCTTTTGCATTTAGGGCACCTCATCCGGCCCGACGACGCCGGATGAGCATTGTGCAATGGGAGGTCGCGGCGCCCGCCACCATTCTGGCCGACATCGTGACGCTGCGGTGAGAGCGGCTGAGCACGTGGGCCATCATAGACATCCGGCTCTTTTGCATTTAGGGCACCTCATCCGGCCCGACGACGCCGGATGAGCATTGTGCGAGCCATACGTAGAGCGCGAGCGCCAGGCCGGGCCTGGGCTCTCAAGGCGGTGTTCATCCTTACGTAGGCATGGGTCGCCTTAGGAGGTCTTGCCCTTCTCAGGTCTTCTATGTTTTTAGCCGCTCTGGGCGTGTTCTTGCCGATGCATTCGAGCGGGATTTTAGGTGTTAACCTCCTTTTCCTGAAAGTGTTAGCAAAAATTTTCAAAAATTCCTATTTTTGAATCAGACTATCGTGATTAGCCGGGGTCGGGGGTAGTCCCCCCTCCTTGCCCCCTGGCCAGCTTTTGTGTGATACAAATCTAAACAAATGCTGGGCAAAAATTCTACTAAAAACTTATCAAAAACTTACAAAAGCTTGCGGTGTCAACATTCCTGATCACTCGCGTTACAAAAGTCTATACGTTGCCTCGTTAAAACCTTCCCGTGGAAAACCCAGTGGGACAAAACCACGGGTAAGGAAAAAGAGTACAACGCTTACACGTAGTATTTCTTTAACGTATCCGAGTTCCAGTGGGACGGGAGGTCGTGGCCGCTCATATCTCTCAGCATGAAGGTTCCCGGCTGCTTTATCTCTGTGATCAGATAGGGCCCCTCCCAGGTGGCTGACAACTTCCCGTGAATGTTCCCTTTCCCGGTAGCGGATGCTCGTCTTAGCACCAGGTCTCCCAGTTCAAACTCCCTGTGCTTCACTCTTCGATTGTACATTCTCCTCATCCGGTTCTGGTAAACCGCCAGATTTTCTCTTGCTTGGTCCCGGACCTCATCTAGCAGGTCCAGCGACTCCTTTCTCGCTTGTTCATTGCTGGCGGGGTCGTGTAAGTTTGCTCGAGGGCTGGGAAGAATTGCTTCAATCGGCAGTAAAGCCTCGGCCCCGTAAACCATGTTGAATGGGGTATGCCCGGTGGATTCCTTGACTGTAGTTCTGATTGACCAAAGAACGCAGCAACTCATCGGCCCATGCCCCTTGAGTTAAATCGGTCTTTTCATGCCGCTCAACATCTGTTTGTTGGCGGCCTCGGCTTGCCCGTTGCTCTGTGGGTGGCAGACTGATGAGTATGCGACAATTGTCCCGTTCCGCTTTAGCCAATCCCGCATGTTGTCATTGTCGAACTGTTTCCCGTGATCAAATACCACCACCTTGGGCACCCCAAACCTTGTTATTACGTTTCTCCAGATAAACTTTCTCACAGCCTGTTCAGTGATGGTCGGGATAGCTTCCGCTTCTATCCACTTGGTGAAGTAGTCAATAGCCGCTACCACGTACTTCCTGCCCCCGGTGGCCGTTGCGAACGGTCCCAGGATGTCCATCCCCCATTGGTCGAAAGGTACCGGGCTCAGGACTGGTCTAAGGTCCCGGGCGGGGAGGTGGATGTCCGGGGCGAAGATCTGACACTGCCGGCACCGCTTACTCAATTCTTTGGCATCCTTTAGCATGGTGGGCCAAAAGTAGCCGGCTCTCAATGCTTTGTGGGCTAGCGTACGTCCGGTGACATGATGACCACAGACCCCAGAGTGTATGTCGTTTAAAATGAATTCAGCGTCCATGCCCCCTACGCACTTTAGTAGCGGGGCCGAGAATGATCGCTTATAAAGCTCTCCGTCTACGATGACAAACCAGGGGGCCAACCTCTTTAGTTTAGCGACCGATTTTATCCTCCAGAATCTCTCCTTCCAACTTGTATTTCAGTATTGGCCTCATCCAGCCGTTGTCTTCAGAGATTGCGTTGACCGTCAATACTCCCTTTTGCCGGCGGATGTCGTCCGTGGCCGTCTTCGAATTATTGTCAACATTTGTTTATTTGGCAAGCAGCGGCCGCGTCCGCTTTGTTGTTTTCGGACCTGGGAATGTGATGGACCTCAAAAGATTTTAACTCGGAAGCCAAGGTTTTCGTCTTTTGGAGGTACAACGTCATTCCCTCCTCCCGAGCTTCGTACTCTCCTTTAAGCTGGCTTGCCACCAGCTGCGAGTCCGTTCTCAGTTCAATTTCTTCTGCCCCCATGGCCTTCGCCAAATTTAGTCCCGCCAAAGACCGCCAGATTCTGACTCATTATTCGTGGCCGGGAAGGCAAACTTCAAGGCATGCTCAAATTCGTGCCCTTCGGGACTGATGATGACTACCCCTGCCCCGGAGCCGTGGATGGTGGCCGACCCATCCGTATATACCTGCCACACTCCTCTCGGTGCAACCTCCCTGGCCGGGTGGGTGCACTCGGCAATGAAGTCTGCCAGGGCCTGGGCCTTGATTGCTGTTCTTCCGGCGTAGGTTATGCCGAAGCCCGACAGCTCAATTGCCCACTTGAGGAGTCTGGATTTTCAAATTTTTCGAGTGCTTTCTCCAGGGCCGATCAGGCGCACCTTCCACGGGTGGGCATCAAAGTATGGTCTCGATTCGCCGCTATAACAACAGACGTCTGGCGGCACCGATGATCGGGTAGTTTCTTTCTGACTGTCCTAGTGCATGACTCACGAAGTAGATTGGTTGTTGTTGTTTTTCTTCTTCCCGTAGGATGACTGCTGATATTGCGCTCGCGGTCACGGCGATATACAAGATTAAAGTTTACTTTGTGGCCAGGTCTTGCCAAAGTAGGCAATGTTGTAAGATGTCTCTTTAGTCGCTCAAAGCCTCGCCCCGCTCCTTCCCCATACAAATCTCTTGTTTCCTTCAGGACTGGAAGAACGGTGTGGACTTGTCGTGGACCAGGAGATGAACCTGGATAGTCTTTGCCATCCTCCGGTAGAATTTGAATGTCTTTAATTGTCTTCGGTCTTAGGAAGGTCTAATATGGCCTTGACTTTCTCGGGGTTGGCGTCAATCCCTCTCGAGCTGACCAAGTACCCCAGAAACTTTCCTGACCGGACTCCAAAGGTACACTTCTTCGGATTCAATTTCATTTGGTATTCTCTGAGCGAGGCGAACGTTTCTCTCAAGTCTTCCAGGTGTTGCTCATCGGATTTACTTTTCACAATTGCATCGTCCACATATACTTCCATGTTTCTCCCTTTCTGCTTTGCGAACACGGCATCCACCAGCCGCTGGTACGTGGCCCCGGCGTTCTTGAGTCCGAACGGCATCATCTTGTACATGTAGACCCCGTGTCCCGTGATGAAGGCGCACCGGGGCCTGTCCTCCTCTGACAGATAGACTTGGTGGTATCCTGAGAAGGCATCCAGGAAACTCAAAGTTGAGTGACCGCTGGTGGAGTCTACGGTGATCAATCCTCGCAACAGCGGATAGCAGTCTTTGGGGCACGCCTTGTTTAGATTTGTAAAATCAACGCACATTCTCCACGCCCCGGACGCTTTTTTCACCATTACCACGTTAGCCAACCACTCGGGATAATCGCACCGTTCAATGAAACCTGCCTCCAACAACTTGTTTATTTCCTCGAGAATGGCCGCGTCTTTTTCCGCGCTCATGGGCCGCAGCCTCTGCTTGATTGGTTTGTAGCTGGGGTTAACGTTCAGCTGGTGTACAATTACTTCCGGGCTGATCCCCGGCATCTCCGCCGCTGAGTAGGCAAATACGTCCTTATTTTCTTCCAAGATACTAATCAGACTGTCTTGGAAGCCGGGGTCTAGCCCCGCCCCGATGATTACACTTCTTCCTGGTGATAGCTCAATTTCTGTTGTCTCACTTTCCGGTCCCGGAGTCACTTCCAGACCGACCTGCTTTACGCTCAGGAGCTTTACCTGCGCCTTGTCTTACGCTTTGTTCCGGGTCGATAGGGAATTGCAGGATCTTCCGGCCTTCTGATCGCCATAAACTTTCCCCTCGGTCCAATTGTCCGTGACATAAACCATAGCGGTATGCGTATTGACACAACAAAGCATGAATGTGGTCCAGAGTGACCGGCCGATGAGGCGTTATGCGGTGACGGGGCGTCAACGACCACGAAGCTTGCGTCTACGCTTCGGGCCATGTCTTCCTCCCCTATCGTGACCGGCAAGGTTATCGTCCCCATTGGTCTGATGCCGGCTCCGGCGAAGCCATACAGCGAGCCTATGTATGGCGTCAGTTGCTCCTTCTTCAGGCCTAACTTTTCGAATGTCTCCCGGTACAGGAGGTTGGTGCAAGCTCCGGTATCTATCATGCACCTGTGGACCAGATGGGGTCCGATATCCATGGAGATCACCAACGGGTCGCTGTGTGGGTAAGAGACCCGCTGATAGTCTTCCTGGCTAATGGTCAAATCTGGGATGGGAGGTTTTGGTGCCATCCTCTCGGTTGAATATATGCCCATCCTAGACTGCTCACGTTTCTCCGCCTTTCTTTTCCTTCCGGACAAGACTGACTCTTCCGTCCCGGCGATCATATGGATTTCGCCTATTCTTTGCTTGTTCTTTTTCGGGCCTGTCGGACCCGGATCACCACTACCTTCGCCACCATCTCTGTCTCGCTTGTCCTTAACGAAGCGCCAAGAGTGCCTGTTGTACCCGGCCTACCGACCTCGTGCTTGAGGATACCACGGTGTTAGATTGCATGGCCATTTGCTGGTGGTATTCGGCAGAAACCGACTTGTCATTCCCTGGGTGTTTACGCGGTCGAGGCGGCCCACTTGATTTCGTTTTGGTCATCTCAAAATTTACGCTGGGACCTGATGAGTGGTGTGTAGTGAGTCCATTGCTGGAACTGTTGGTTGTTTCCCTGCTGGCCTCGGCCGTCCCGGTTATCCCGGCGATCGTTGTGATTGTTATTACTGCTGCTGCGGTTGAAATTGCTGCGGGTGTTGTTGTTGTTGTTGTTGTTGTTGTTGTTGTGCCTCCGGGACGGTCCCTTCCATTCTTGTTGGGCACCGCCCTGGTCCTCCTTCTTGTCATTTCTCTTACTGAATGTTTTATGGAATTGCTCCTCTCGCACAAAGCCTTCAGCCATCTCGCGGGCTGCCATCAGGCTGGCCGGCGGGTTTCTGATCAGGAGACTTTTCAGCTCTCCCTCTTTCAGCCCCACCGTCAAGGCATGGACCCCGATCTTGGAGTCCAGATCTCTGATTTGCTGTGATTCTCTGTCAAACCGGGTCATATACTCTTTCAGCCCTTCACTCTTCCCCTGCACCACGTTCAGGAGCTCCGTAGCCACCTTTTCTCTCCTTTTGTTCTGCGTATTCTTTGGCGGAACACCGGCACATGTCCTCATATCCATAGATGGAGCAGGTTGGGAGGTTACGGAACCAGGTTTGTCTGAGGTAAGTCCCGTCAGGGTCGTAGGAAAGACTTTGCACCAAACGTAGTCCGTAGAGTCGTACATCATCATGTGGCTCTCATAGGCCGCCAAATGTTCCTCCGGGTCCGTTTTTCCGTCATATTGTATCGTTGGAATTTTCATCTTGGGAGGAAGAGGGTATTCCAGCACCGAAGAAGCCAAAGGCGATTTTACTGTGACTTTTCCTTGTGTTGTGTTTCCTTTGGGTTTGTTGCGCTTGGGCCTCTCGGTGCGTAGAACCTCAGGCTTGGACACTTCCTGGACTGAGGGTGGTGACTGGGACGCTGAGTGAGAATGTTCCGATTCTTGCCACGTCTTATCGCCGCTGACGTCTCATTGTCCTCATGAAAGAGCTTCTTAGGCGTCACGGATGGGATGGGATCTTTTCTTGATGGGGACTTCTTTTGACTTGGCTCGGGCGGGAGGGTACCGGTAGGTGGTGCCTTCCTCAATTTTTCAAGGTAGGCACTCATCATCTTTTTCTCCTCTGGAGTCAAGGGCGTTTGCAGCTCGGCCTCCAGGGGAATGCCGTAAACACCTCCTCCGGGGATTGTTTCTTCCGCTGTCTTTCTCGGCTCTTGTGTAGGGTTTGACATGGCTTTTTGTAAGATTTTTTGTGAAATTGTCCCCACAGACGGCGCCAATTGTTTCGGGTATAAAGTTAGGAACTAAATACCAAAACTAAGTACAAATGATTACAAGTTGAATATCGATTATAGACTAAATAAACTAAGGCCTTGAATGGTCCTTAGCTCGCGGTCCTCTTCTCCCTTCCTCTCGTCCTGAAATAAAGCAACAAACCTAGCCGGGGCCTTAGGGTGGTGGCCCTCCGACGCTCAAGTCAGCTATATAGGCAAATAAATCTAGAGAGAGAAAAGAGAGAGAAAAACCTTTGTTGTAGTGTATTTTGTGTGTATGAAAACTTAGTGATTTTTAGGGTTTTAGTTGCCTTTTATACCTATTTCAGATTTGTCCTCTTGTGCCCCGCTCCGTACAGTACGGCCCTGGGTGGGCCATACATGCCCGGACCCGGGTGGATCATTGGGTTCCTGGGTATATGGGATGGTCCGGTCAATATTCCTCCCGGCCTCGAGTGACCCGACCCGGGAGATACAGATGGTTCAACGAGTGTGGGACCATCCTCCGGTCTACAATCCTACCGGCCTGATGACGTGGGACCCGGGAGAAGTCACCCCCAACAAATAATAATAATAATAATAATAATAATAATAATAATAATAATAATAATAATAATAATAATAATAATAATATTAATAATAATAATAATAATAATAATAATAATAAATGGGGCATGTTCAGCCTACGCCGGTGGCCGCACCACATCTCTTCGTGGGTGGCCGCACGGCCGACGTCACTAAGACCCCAGTTTGGGATGGCTGACATTCCAGGCCATACGTCCTCGTCTGTCATGCGGCCTGTTGTGAGATCGGTCGGTCATCTAAGTTGAGGGACAAGTGTGTCAGACCTTGTTTGTACGTAGTTATAACGAAGCAACGCTAAAGGACAAGATTCCAGCTTTTAGGTTGACATAAAGTGTAAGAGGACAACTAGGACCTCTATATATAGAGAAGAAAGAACACGGCTAGGATTCATTCACGTACACATAACTCAAAAAAGGTATTACATAGACTTTATCTCTCTACTTTCCATAATATACAAAAACTCATACATAAGCTTACTTAAGCATCAGAGGGGTTATCCTCGGACACCCCCGAGGCTAGGTTTGTCTCATTGTGTAGGTCAGTCAGCCAGAGAAGGTCAACTGATACCGCAGCCTACAGAATTTCATAAAGAATAGTTTATTTGGTTCGAGTTGTGTTGGTAACCTTTTGATTTCTGTTTTTCCTATGTTCACGTATATACGCTTTTGCTTCTCATTATATGTATATGAAAGTTATGCAGGAATAATTCTACTTAGCTTTACCGGCAGCTCTACAAGGTAAAGAGACAATAGACAAAAAAAGAGCTTCATCAACATAGAAACCCCACTAACGCAGGACGAAAGAAAGGGGACGAGCTCCTTATGCAAGGGAAACAACACACCTTCCTTTCTAATAGGATGCAAAGGAAGTTGCTCCATGTTAAGAATCCAAGTCGACGCAGCTTGGATTGACAACCAGAGAGCGGCAGCTGGATGGGTTGTTTTGCACTCGGGTAAGGAATGAAGTCGGTAACCAAAGACAACATATATAAGAGTAATGTCCCTCTTACAAGCTGAAGCGGTAGCAATAAAAGAAGCAATCAAGTGGGCGGAAAAAAGGCGCCTCCTACATGTCGAAATCTTCACAGATTGCCTACAGTTTGTTTTGCAGATTACTGGTGCTCAACAGAAAAACCACAACATTATTATAGTGATTGAAGATATATGGGAATCTGCGCCAAATTTCCATTGTTTATGTATAGGATATGTATGTAGATTGAAAAATAAAAGAGCGCATAATTTAGCTAAGAGCGCTCTACGTCTGTAATACTTTTTCCAACTGGCAAAAAAAAAAAAAAAAAATTCTACTCAGCTTGGTGCTAATTTGGTTGTGTATGTTTGTAAATCACCAAACATTTTTCTTATTGACCTGTTATGACCCAATTGGTATTTTCGACTTTTTAGCAAGCACTACTTGACAAGTATCTTTTATGTTATGTGTTGAATCGGATTGCATGTGTGTACGGGCTGGAGTTTAAGATGTTTGGAAGCGTAGCATTGGCTACGATATAGGCGTCAGTTCGTGAGTTTGGACGTTAGTACCCACTTGTAGTTTTGATGTCGCTTTCAATTATGACAAGAAATGACAGACGAGTCAATCGGATTGGATTGAAGTCAGGTCAATTTGGGCCTAGTCATTTTGGGTCTTATCAATGTATCGGGTTGGGTCGATTTGGGTTGGGTCATTTCGAGTCTCTAGTCTATTTAATTCAGGTCTGCTGGTATCGGCCAATTTTGGTCTAATTACTAATTCAATTTTAGGACTAATTTAAAGGTTAATAATACAGATATATCACTCTTACCTCGATTTACAATTCTCCATAATGCAAAATCGTTAAAACCGCTACTCTACAAATCCATGCTCTATAAAAGAACCACACTACTATCAATTACTGCTTTGGAACTAACTTATCGACACTTTAAACCATAAAAATTGACTCTAAAACGAAAAGTCCCAAAATTTAGGGTTACGTTAATACGAAAAGAACATTAAAAGATTGAATATAAACTATACTCCAAATATTCAAATAATTAATAATGCTAAACTCGTAAAAATGTCTTAATAATTTATAACTTAGTAAACATAATAAATAGCGGCTGATCTTGATGCTTGTAATGTTATACTCCGTAACAAACATTAGAATGATCATCGTACACGTTAAACTGATTGCAATTAATTCACGATCTACTTATTACACACGTTAAAACTATGCATGCGAGAGTAAAGGCTTGTTTCTCTCCTCATTTCTTGTCTTTTCAATCAATTACAAATATTTTTAAATACTTAATTTTTTTTTTATAAATTTTCAAACTCTTCTGATTTAAAACAACTTAAAGCGAATAGAATAAACCCTAACTCACCTAGTTAAGTAATTCTCCAATTCATCTGTTTCTTATAATTATATATGCCACAATTAATAAGGAGTGATTGAGGAAATGTGGAATTCACGTTTATTTAATTTTTATGTGTAAAAACATCAGTAAATCAAAAAATCATTCAAATAAGGAATTTGATAAAGTTGATTAATTTTGAGGTAGTAGGAGTCAATATTAAAGAAATTAATTAATAAATAATGGAGTACTGAAACTAAAAAAAAAAAGAAAAAAGAAAAATGGTGGGCCAACCAATCAATATTATTACAAAGCTGTGTGGTCTTTGGCTGACCGACTACTTGGATATAAGAGAGAAGAAGACGACGTCTAAGAAACATATCACCATAAAATAGCGAGAAAAAATAAAAATAATTTATATACTATCTCTTTGTTACTTACCTTTCATACTACTATTATTATTATTATTATTATTATTATTATTATTATTATTATTATTATTATTATTATTATTGTTTTTGGTGTTTTCCTTGAGTAAAACATCAAAACAAAACCAATTAAAACCAAATTCATTTTGCTTAGTTAGTTTATAGAAACTATACTAGAATTATTAAATTTCTACTACTTTGGTGGTTTCTTGTTCTTTTGGTATAATCCGACGATCAAAAACTCAAAAAACAATTCACAAAAAACACAACTCTTTGAATTCTTTGCTTCTTAACTTCTACCCTAGCTTTCTTGTTGCTTTCCTTCTTCATTTTTATAAATTTTTTTATCTTTTGTTTTATTGAATTTTTTTTTGGTGTGAAGTGTTTTTCTTGGAAGTTAGTTGTTTTCTTAGAGTTGATATATAACACCAAAAGCTACAAAATATAATGAATTTTCAAGGTGATATTGGAGATGGGTTTTCTTTGGCTTCAACAATTAGAGGATTTCCTCACCAACAACACGAATTCGTCAACCCTAGTAACCCTAATAACAACCCAAAATCAGCCGACAACAACAACAACCGCAATAATAATAATAATAATATTAATCCTCCTCAAGCAAAGAAGAAGAGAAATCTACCAGGTACACCAGGCAAGTAATTAGTAAGATGAAACTTATGTTGCTGTTTAAAATTTATATTGAAATTATTGACTTCAAAATGTTAAGCAGTTAAGGTTTATGATATGGTCTTATTATCGACCTAACAATCACCGTAAGGTTTCTGTTAAGTTGATTTCTAATACAACTATATTATTAGAGTATAAATATTTGAGGGAACCTCTGTTTAAAGTGTTTAAAGCTAATATATCTACACGTCAATGCTTAATAGCAACCTTTGTGACACTTATGAGCATTAACACGAAGACTGTAAATGTGGTTGGTCCTACCTTAGAGAATCAATCTAGTTTTTTCACTTATAAAAAAAATTGAGAACTATATTAAATGTATATGAACCATGTTATCGGATCTTAATCGTCAGTTTAAAGTTTCGATTTCAATATAAATTTTAAGTGAACCTTCAATTTCAATTTTTATCTTATTTTGAGATGTACTTAACTTTTGATATATATATATTCTTGTTTACTCATCTCAAGATGTAGATCATGAGAGCTCTTCAATTCAAGTCTATGAACGTTCACACAAACCGTAATATGAATAAAAGAAAAAGGAAGTTTCAAAAGTCCACTATAATGGTGAATCTCAAACAAAAAGCTACTTTTTGGTCACATATCAAACATTGTGTCGATGACTTTTTGGTGTATTCATTTCCAATAAAGTTTCAAAAATCCAGCTAAAGGAATTAAAGCTGTAATAGATCTTCCAAGCTTCAAAGTTCGGTTAGACTTAGCTTCTGACCTAGGGACTAGGGTTAACAAAGATGTACTCGTATGTACTTTATTTATGCATGTTGTAACTATAACCATACAATCCTCTTTATATGTTTTACACTAACTTGATATGTTTACAAAGGATTTAGCTATAACCGGTAAGCATACAACCGTCTAATATATGTATGTTTATATTTGTCGTGAGGACTAACAGATCCAGATGCAGAAGTCATGGCATTATCACCAAAGACGCTCATGGCGACAAACCGATTCATATGTGAAATATGCAACAAGGGATTCCAAAGAGACCAAAACCTACAACTCCATAGAAGAGGCCACAACTTGCCATGGAAGCTAAAACAAAGAACAAACAAAGAAGTGAAGAAAAAAGTGTACATTTGTCCTGAAAAAACATGTGTACACCATGACCCATCTAGGGCACTTGGAGATTTAACTGGGATTAAGAAACATTTTAGTAGGAAACATGGTGAAAAAAAGTGGAAATGTGAGAAATGTTCTAAAAAATATGCAGTTCAATCTGATTGGAAAGCACATTCTAAGACTTGTGGTACAAGAGAGTATAAGTGTGACTGTGGTACACTTTTCTCCAGGTATGTATATTTATTCAAACTCCATGCTCCTCTTATTTTGGTATGTTTAGGGTGCATTTAATGTGAGAGGATCTAATAAATGAATGTAGTCAATCTACTCACATCAATGACACCATTCTAAACATTCTACTTCATTCTACTTCATACGGAATACTTCCTCAATTCCAATAGGTTCTATGCGTTTCATTTTTTGTACACTATTCATAAATGTGTAGAATCTTCGATATAACTTTTAACGTACAAATAAAAAAACATTAAAGTGTGATCTTGTTTTAATTGTCTTATCGAGCACATTATTAATATCAAAATTTTAAAATTTTCAAAAATACAAAACCAAAGATATGAACAAAACAAAACGATATTAATGTACGTACATAAAGAAAACGTATAGAACCTATTAGAATGGAGGAAGTATAATATAAGAGTATACAGCAAGTACAACGTAGAAGATAAAGTATTAAAAATACCAATAAAAGATTAATAGTGTAATGTAATTGATGATTCGATTTTGTGTAATATAAAAAAAAAAAAAAGTTTCATACAAAAGTAAAATATAAAAAGGTAACCGTAAATATCGTTTCAATAATAGAGAGAGGAGAAAAAAGAAAAAAAACATATCAATGGAAGGTGCATTATTTAGGGGGATCATATATTATGAATTGTTTCGTACTTTCTTTATCGGTTAATTAATTTACCGTTTGCTTTATTCGTTTTTCTATATAAAATAATATAAACTTGGTCTTTTCACTTGGTCTTTGTCAATTTGATATTTTGACCGTGCTTTGTTTTTCCCCCTTAAGAATGCATGATTATCTTATCGTTAAAATTATATTTTTGTACTTCGTAATAGATTTTTTATGTTATAAAGATAACAAAAATGTTATGTACTCCGTATTTTCATATTAAAACTTTCACATTTTAAGGCTTATTTAATTTACTACGGAGTAGATTATATTTAACAAATGTTGAGTTAAAAAAAAAAGAAGCAAATGATGGAGATGAAATTAAACTGTTCGAGTTTTAATTATTAAACAACAATACAAAGTGCGGAGTACTCGATCTAGGTACTACGAAGTATAAATTTTCCATATTAGAATTAAGCTTTAAAGTTAGTTTGTACTTTGATCATAAATTAATTAAGACAATTTCTTGTGTGAGACGGGCCTAACGATAAATTATTGTGAGACATCTCTTAGATGGTGGTTACTTTTTATTTTTTTTATTATTTTTTTTAATCTTTGTCTCACATAGGTTATCGTTAGGCCCGTCTCACACAAGAATCACTGATTAATTAAATACAAAATTTTAATTTATAATGTTTTTATAGTCATTGTTTGAAACTATTTGCAACGTTCATACATATTTTTAATAGTAAGAATATTCTCTTTATATAAGTAAATAAGTTTCATGATTCTACTATTTTCCTTCAGTAAAAGTGTGTCAATTGAGTTACTACAAGAAAATGTCAATTTAGCAACCAATGAAATTTATCACTAATAGTCTTAAATTGATCGCAAAACGGATTTTTTTAACCAAATTGGTTGCAACAGGCCCAGTCGCTGATTTAATTTGGTTGTTAATTAGTCACCTAAATGCTTTTTTTTTTTTTTTTTCTTGTAGTGTAATTTAATGAATTAGAGAGAGTAACACTATCTAGTTTGCAGGAACTTTCGACCTGACCATTATTGATAACACTATCCAGGTTGCAGGAACCTTCGATTATTATTGATAATAAATTCAACATTTCATTTATTGAATTCGTTTTTTTTTTTTTTTTTTTTTTTTTGCTTGCTTATGTGGTGAATCTAATAAGGAGTAAATGAATTGTTGAATTTATTATCAGTAATAATTTGTGTGGATGTAGGAAAGACAGCTTCATAACTCACAGAGCATTCTGTGACGCATTGGCGGAAGAAAGTTCTAGGGTTACAACAGTAACACCTTCAAGCCTAAGTTTCAAGAATGATTCAATGAACAACAACAATAATATACAAAGTGGGTATAATCATGAGTTAGTGAGTCAAGGATTACAAGATCATCATGGTGGTGTCGGAATTTCTCCTTTCACTTCTCTCTTTCGACCTGATTTCAACTCCATGGCCGGTGGTAATCCTCTCAATCCAGGTCAGTCTTCTTACTCCCTTTTAATATTTATAATAATTGAGAATGCCTTATAACTTTAGGTTTGTGATTGTCCGAATTAATAGTTATTTGTAGTTATGGATATATTTTGAATAGTATCGTAATGTATAATGACTGATGACTCAAAAATGAGAAACTAGTACGGAGTACAAAGTATAAATTTACACTTCATGCAAAATGGAAGAATTAACACCGAATATATGTTTTTCATTAGAAATTGTCATGAAATAAGTAATTATCTTGCACAAATTTTTGTGTGAGTCAGACATTACAATAAATTATTATAAATCCGCCTCATTTGTACTCGATTATATAACTTTTGTACTATTTAAGTGATAATTATGATTAATTGTTATTAAAAGTTTTTAGTACCCCTCTAAGTAGACCTGGCAAACGGGGTCAATCGGGTTGGGTCTGGGTCGGGTTGATTTAGGTTGGGTCATTTCGTGTTTGATCGATGTATTGATTCGGGTCGGGTCGGGTCATTACGGGTTGCGGGTCTATTTCGGGTCGCCTTTTATCGGATCGTTTTGGGTTTGGGTCAATTTGGGTCGGGTCGGGTCATGTCTCTTTCGGGTCAAAATGCAAATTTTTGGTAAGAAAAGACGATTTTTTTTTGTCAAATGGTTACTTTTTAAGGTTTTTATGTATATAATGGGTGTTAATTGATTTCATGATATCAAATAAGTTCTTTTTGAGTTATTTGAAATCATGAAGAATATTTTGTATCTGGTCAATTCGGGTTTCGGGTCAAATTCGGGTCAAGGCATTGCGGGTCGGGTCTGGGTCGGGTTGGGTCATTTCGGGTTTCGGGTCGACTTTGAGTTTTGATTATCCTGTCACTTTCGGGTCTCGGTCAGTCTTATCGGGTCGGGTCAATCGTGTCAGGTCTGTTTTGTCAGGTCTACCTGTAAGTGACTTTAGTAGATTTGTTTCATGTTTGTGTATCCTTTTAACTGCAATTTGTACCTTGGTATCACGTTAACTTAATGTGAGTTTTATCTCACAGGAGAATTACTTATTACCTTGAAGCAAAACTACTTGTTTCAATTAACTTATTTGATTAAAAAAAAAGTGTTCACATTATTGACAATTCATAAGAATTTCTAATCTCGAATATTTATCAGCTTTGATAATGATTTGAGATTTCGTAATTGATATTGTTTTGTAGACTATTTTTAAGCCTCATGATAATCACAAATATAAACAAAATCACTTTTAATATCAAAAGGTCTAAAGTGATAATAATAATAATAATTGTAATCATCATATTATTCAATCAATTGATACTCCGTATCTTTTAACTTTTTAAGACTAATATTAAAGACTTTACTTATTGAATATTCTTTCTTACAAAATCACTCGTGTGTGTGAACTTAATTCGTGTAACAAGCAGCTTTTAAAGCTATGCAAATTAGACTTTGTAGGCTTTGCATTATATTTTGTTTAATTTGGACCATTTTGTGGAATACCTTTTTCATAGTTATTGAAGATGCTTACATTTCCCGAAAAAGGAAAGGAAGAAATTAGTCAACTGTTGTCCCTACAAGAATCTAATATGCAAACTAGCCGAACTAGGTAAAATTCAAACGAAGAAAATCACCTCATCGAAAATACTCCTTAAAAAATAATTTTATACAAACTACTTTGTACTACCTGCGAAAATTAGTAACCCTCGAGAAATATTTTATTTTTTTGTCGGTACAAATAAGTTTTCATTCATTAATCTCGGCCCTTTACAAACGGTGTGAAATGAGTTGACCTATACGAAGTACATATTATACATTAATCAATTTTCAAAACATTATAAAATTGAAATATACTCAATACATTTGGGATATATATCACGTATTGTTCTAGGGTTCCACCTTCTAATTGAGTAAATCACAGGCGATGGAAAATGTATCGTGAATTTTTACATATTGTAGAGAAGGGAAATGATGAGTAATTAATAAAAGAGTATTTCTTTTTTATGTGCCATAATTTATGGCACATGCTAAGGAGTTAAGTTAAAAAAAAAAAAAAAAACCTAAGTAGTACTCCGTAGTTGCTTACCATTAAATATGACGACCGACTAAGTTTACCCTGTAAATTTTATGGTATAAGTTAGTTCACTTTTTCTCTTATAATTTTGAAATTGTTACATTCTCATGAATATGATCCCCTCAATTTCACTTATTTAGTCTCACTTCATTTTTTTGACAATTTCATTCATCTAACCTTATTTCTATACATGGTAAGCTCTAATAATGAAAATCACATTTTTATCTCTATCAATATACTCATTTTATCAAAATATAACTCTTTATTATTTATAATAGGGCCCACTTAACTAAAATACCAGCATTACCCTTAACTTTTTACCTACCTTAAAATTTGTTCCAAACTCTTATGAGGCCATCTCATTGAAATGAAGGGAGTAAAATAAAACTATAAAAGGTACTCATTATTTACTACTCAATTAGAAGGTGGAACTGTGGAACAATTCGTGATATATATCCCAAATGATTCGTAATTAATAAAAGAGTATTTCTTTTTTATGTGCCATAATTTATGGCACATGCTAAGGAGTTAAGTTAAAAAAAAAACCTAAGTAGTACTCCGTAGTTGCTTACCATTAAATATGACGGCTGACTAAGTTTACCCTGTAAATTTTATGGTATAAGTTAGTTCACTTTTTCTCTTATAATTTTGAAATTGTTACATTCTCATGAATATGATCCCCTCAATTTCACTTATTTAGTCTCACTTCATTTTTTTGACAATTTCATTCATCTAACCTTATTTCTATACATGGTAAGCTCTAATAATGAAAATCACATTTTTATCTCTATCAATATACTCATTTTATCAAAATATAACTCTTTATCATTTATAATAGGGCCCACTTAACTAAAATACCAGTATTACCCTTAACTTTTTACCTACCTTAAAATTTGTTCCAAACTCTTATGAGGCCATCTCATTGAAATGAAGGGAGTAAAATAAAACTATAAAAGGTACTCATTATTTACTACTGTATATATATAGTATATACTTTCTCCAATCGTTCTTTTTGTTTTGTGTTGTTTTGTTTTGTTTTGTTTTGTGGTGTATGACATTAAAACTGAATGATCAAACAAATTAGGGATATTTATATGGTAATCCTCGAGTTTTTCATTTTTTTTTTTTTTATGTTGTATTCTTACATTTTTTATATTTTATGCCCATGAACTTCATAATTCAATCCTACTATGACCAAATTAATAACCACAATTAATTAAGTTAGTCACTTATTTAACATGCTAACTTGTTCGTTAATCCGACCAATTGCTCATTAACCTATTTATTTGGTTATAAATGTATTCATTCACACATTAATATGCCGTATAAATCACCAAACTATTAAAAAATCATGTATAAAGTTAATTAACAATTTATGAACTAGACTTTATATTTCGAGATAAGGAGTGTTTTCAAGGGTAGTTTTCAATGACTCTCATGTGTAATAGGTTGATTAGGTGTTACTCCGTAATTGGTAAGAACAAAAGTTAAACAAATGTGTTGAGAAAAGAAATCAATTAAAGGGATTTAAGGAGAATTAACTTACAGAATGATTATAAAGTTTAAGGGTGTATCACAAATATCCAAAACCGTTAAGGTATAATGCGAAAAAGCGAAAAATACAGGAGCACAACATAAAATTTCCCAACATAGTACGATATGTAGACCATTAATTAAATCGAATTCTCCATTTTTAGTTGTGAGTGAATAAAGTATATATTTGGACCGTTTATTTTTGAGGACTATAGTGTCAAACCTTCATCAAATAGCTGATTGAGTTTTAATCATTAAAATGTTATTTACCATTATAATTTGAAATTTACAATAATATCTTAGTTCTTATACGCCTAATAAAATGGTATACGAATGCATTTACACAGAAGGGCACATGAACGGATCATATATGCCCGATAAATGAACATGAGTAAAATGATTTAAGGTACTCAATTAGAAAGTGTAATGTATGTGCACTAAAAACACATGCAAGTAACGCATTTATTTACGACATTTTTTACTTGTATAGGTTTGCCGGAGATGGTGCAAATGGCAACGGCCAATCTTTTCACCTCATCCCCCCTTCCAAACTTTGCTATGAACAATCCGTTTTCGATCTTGGATAGATGTTCCGCAACACCGTCTACATCAACACAGGCAAACCTATCACTATCTTCATTTGCAGCGGGACTTAAAGAGGAAGGCGCCAATAGGCGGCAAAACATGGCTGAAACCCTAGGATCTATGTTTTCAAACGATCACGAAAATCAAAATAACCAATCGCCTCCTTCTACGACTTCTTTGACCCCCATGTCGGCCACTGCGCTCCTACAGAAGGCGGCGCAGATGGGTTCTACGAGGAACAATGCCCCTTTCTTTGGAGGAACATCGCTTGGGGTGATGACAAGCACATCTAATAGCTACGAGGCCCCGGCTCAAAGGCCCCAAGAAAATTTATCGGGCACCCGAGCATCAAATGCTAGGGGGCCCAGTGGGATTGGTGAGAGCTCAAATAATTTGGCTACACCAGTGCAAGATATAAGTCAGCTAATGATGCATGGTAGGGCAAGGTCGTCACCTAATGATACGAGGCAACAAATGATCCACCCTAACTCGAACAGGGTCGAGAATGATTTAACCAGGGATTTTCTTGGCATTGCGGCTGGAGATGAAAATGGTCGTCAACTTTTACCCCAAGAGCTAGCCAATTTTGCACCTATGAGCTCAAATATGAGATTCAACCATTTTGGTGACAAGTGACTTGTTGATGGAGTGCATAAATGGTCTAAGCTAAGTCGGCATGCATGTACGGCAATCAAAGAAATTGCGATATGCCTATCACACAATCAGCTGAGCACCTTCAGCTGAATCGTCTTGATTTCGCGGATATACAAAGGTGGAGCGAGACAGGGCCATGAATGGTATAACATCGACGAATATTTTCGATTTTTAAATTAGTTTTATATATATATATTGTCAAGCTTGTGTTTGAGAGTGTAAAATTTGAAAGGACGAGATGATTCGGACACATATATTTTGTATCTCAAACTAGTGGTGTGACCCGTGTTATTCACGGGCCGGCTAAGTTTGTTGATTTACTTGTCAATTTGGTTTAATGTGTTCATGTTTTATTGTGCTGTGGGACATTGTTTTTGGTCGTTACCTATATCGTTCTTTCGGGTTAATTATGAATAGTGTATCGCAATGTAGTAGATATTTACTTTTGGCTTGCTTGTGGGTAACCACTTTTTTTAACCACATTTTCAAAGTACATTTGTTTTTCTATCTTGAAATGGAATTCGTCTATATGGTTTTAGTACTGAACATTATCTGCTTAAAATCGTTATGCAATTTCTGTAGTAGTAAAGAGGCCGGTAGAGATTAACGTTGTGCTTTTTTGGGGTGTGGGTAGTTTTTGTTTCCCTTCACTTGGTTGTTGTTGGGTCTCAAATCACTGTCGACGGAACTCGTAAGTATTTCAATGAGGTTATGGTCAGTCAGCTGGTTGTGGTCCGTTAACGATAAAAAAAAAACTTCTCCTTCATCCATGTCATTTTTTGGTGCCACATCAGACAACTAATACTCCGTATTAATGTTGCCACGTACACAACTCCTAAATTACAGAAGAACTATGAAACTTAAAATGGAAAGCATGCCCAACACACTTAAAGAGTCAAAGTCTACAAAATCGCTAAACCAATTCCAACCCACCATGACCATCAACAAAAATATGAGCCACATATTTGATATCGAAACCCATTCATCAATACCCAACCTCATAAAAAACACAAATTCTGCGAATAACATTGTCATACATGTAACTAAGGGCATTTCTACCTATAATGCCTCGTCAATACGATTATAACTAAGTAGCCATTATTAGCAAAGTACAACCTTTTTAAAATACCCCAACAAAGATCCTGATTTAACGTATGCAACAGTATATTTAGAGAAATATTCCTTCATAACAAAAAATTTCATTGATTCAACATTTCAACATACCTCTCTAACACTCATCAATAACATGTGTCGTAAAATCAATTTCTTAGTAACCTGCCCAAAAAAACAATTAACAGTAAACACATAGCAAAATAAAATTAGCATTAGCATTTACAATAATATAACATCCATTTTGTTTTACAAATCCTTTCAATTTCAAATGTTGAGCAAAAATCCTGAACTAATGCATCCAAGTGTTTTTGCTCGAACCATAAAATAATATGATACGAATAAAATAAGGATAACAAAACATACTGAAGCTGATGGGAAAACGGAAGAGAAGAAGTCTTTAACCTTTAGCAAAGATTTACAATTTTTTCGTTTTTCATGAAATAAACGACAACATCCTCATCGAAATTCATCAGATAAAATAAAATTGATGGAATATGATGGACAATAAGTTTAAGGTGGAAAAATGGAGAATTACATCCTTAAATTGATAAATTCCAATATAGGCCAACAAATACACAAAATTTGAAAAATAAACATAGCATTTGTAAGACAAACTTTCTACACATAAAGACGACAACAACAACTAAAGCAGTAGCAATGTTCAGCGACAACAATAACGCACCTGGACAGCAGCTCATAGGGACGCCAGCAGTCCACGTTCAACTATAGCAGCAGGAGCTCGTAGGGACAATAGCCTCCCACGTTTAACTGCAGAAGCAGCAACGTGCAGGGGCAGCAGCTGCAAGCAGGGACAGCGACAGCAGCGTGTAGGGACAGCGACAGCACGATAAAGGGCCTAGTATTTACGTTAGCTGTATAAAATAATTCATCAACGCAATGCATCGGGCATACTCTAAAACGTTTAAACCAACATAATTGAAAGAGGTCTACTACCCACAAACAAATATTAATCGGAATATTTGATCAGCTAGGAAGACCAATTATATGTACGCTCGGGTCACGGAGTAAATTAGAATAAACTGAGAATTCCAACGAACATCGACAAATACAAGCAACGATGGAATATCTTTGTAATTCAAAATAACAGAGCGTACCTTAAAATTCAACGACAATAGCGAGCTGGAATTTGTTCAAATCCGGTGAGTAAGGGCCAATGGAGGACGTTGTTTCAGTTTGTTTCAGATTGATACGGTGCCGTGACTGTGTTGACGCTGCCAATTCTTTGGTTACCCCCATATTGATTTGTGAATTGATTTGAGTGTAACACTATAAAAGTTACTCCACTTAGCAAGTATACATGGTTTACAAATATCTAGCTCCATAACAATTAGTTCATCTAACCAACAATGTTTACACGATATCATATGACACTTTAATCTTAATATTGGATCACAGTAGTATATTAAGGAGTTAATTAGACTTGCGAGTTGTCCCCTTGGTCTAATTTCTGAAATTTAGAGTAGTCTGAAGTTTTTTGTAGTGTTTCATAAGTTAAAGAAAAAATAAGATGAAAAAATAGACCTTTTCAAGAAAATGTCAATAGTAACTGAATGAACTATTATGGAGTAATTGGCAAAACCAACCTGGAGGTGAGTTTCACCTAAGTAAGTCATTAGTCCGTCCAAAATATAGGATGCTCAAGCTCTACTTTCCTGAATTTCATAGTACCATATCTCCATTCTTCACCCCTTCTTCGAGAGACCATAACCTTGTCCGATTTTTAATTTCTCCAATAGCATCGAAATCCTTCTAAATGTCGTACTTTACCAAGTTATGTTGAGTTAATCTGGTGGCTCATTAGACCATATTGTTTAAATAACTATGACGATCCTTTCTTGCAGAAGTTCATCAATGAAGCATCTCGACGTCAAGGATGTCTACGTGCACAACACCAGGCTCGCCAACGGACTCAATGTCTTTGTCATCTGATAACATATCAAGATCGATGTCATCGAAAGCTTACCGTTGCGTACTACTGGTCTGGTGGCCCCCAAACCGTCTATTCCGCCTAGTCTCATCTACAACAATCAAAATGAAATACAAATATCAACGACAGAAGCTAATAACCCGAGTATTGTCTTTATGACTATATAAACTTAAAAGGATGATTTGAAAATTTCAAAATTTAATAAAAGACGATGCATGCAAAATATCAACGACAGAAGCTAAAGACAATAAGCAAAAAGGCCGAAATGTCAACGTTGAATTACACCTTTGGATGATTTTGTGTGTTTCTGGTATGTCAACGTTGAAGTACACCTTTGTCGCATAAGTTGATTACAGCTAGTTTTCTCCTGCACATTCATCAATTTATCGCTTGTCAGTTTAAAATTTAGCCGCAAACAAAAATTTACACTATAATGCAATTAGTTACCGGGATAATAGGGTGTCTTAGTTTGTGATGCTTACCTTTGTAATCACCGCCTTTGTTGATGTTATTATTATACTCCGTAACCTTTTCACCCTTTTCAATAGTGAGTCAACTTTTAGGTACAAAAAAACCATGTAGCTGTACAAAAAAAAACCATGTTGCTGTATCAGACAAACCAATGCTAAACGCAGTCAATTTTTAGGTTCAAAAGTGAAGAAGAAATTGCATTAATCATACCTGTTAGTTCGTTCTCTTTTGAACCTGCAAATTTAACATACATTTCGACAAAATCCGACAATCTTACCACAATTTTCAATTGAACCCAAGAATTTTAACAAAATGAATCTGAAATTGAAATAAAAAATATACTCCTTGATCATTCCAATTTAACGGAACCGAAAGATAACTGATTTGGTAAACATTGTCGATATCAAACACTCAGAAACATGCAAACTTAATACCCGAAAAATTTTCAAACTCCGTGACGAAACAAACTACGCATAACAATACAACACAATAGTCGATAATAAACTACTATCTACTTATAATTCGACAACCCCAATCAATTTTAATTCCGTCGGTAATCAAACAACGCATAATTCGCCAATACCTGCCAAAACAGAAAAGTCAACCGGTCCCACATGGGCGGGGAAACGTTCAGTAAACAAAGCGGACATGTCGGCTTCGGTGAGGTGGCTAGTGAGGTGAGGCAGAGTTCCACGGAGGCGAAAGTAAGATGACAACAACCACTGAATCAGTACCTCATTGAGCTGAGAGTTGAATAAAACCGACAATTGAATTTTGAAATTGGATATTGATAGTAGACAATTGAAATATTGAATGACGGCCTTTTGGTTATCTTGGTAGGAAAACGGACATGAGGAAGATGAATGGACGTTGGAGGTGAGCACAACCCGTGTGTTGTTCTGAAAATGTTTTTGCAAATTGTAATTGAAATTGGAAGCTGTGAATTGATTTTGGAATTGAATGCCAAAAAATTGAATAAAGGACTATTGGATTTCCTCAGGGATGAAACTCACGAATAATTTTACTGGTGGTTGATGTGGCAAAGCAATCTGAGGTGGCAGTATGAGAAGGGAGTTGAGGATGGTTTTCATAGGTTTTTAAAGAAAGATTGTGTTTTAATAGTATATATAGATGTTTTTCCGGTAGTATTTTAAGCTTTGTTTTTACTTCTGTTAGACTAAAAATATGAAAGGAGAGTGATAATATGGAGCAAGTATTCATAAACTAAGGAGCTGTTCTTTCCGGCTTATTTTCAAATTTCATTTGATTCAAATTTCACTTCACTCATTTCATTTCAGCCAAATTTATTCAGTTTAGTTGATTGATTCATTTCACTTGATTTAGTTCAGTTGTTGTTGTTGTTGTTGTTGTTGTTGTTGTTGTTGTTGTTGTTGTTGTTGTTGTCGTTGTTGTTGTTTCTACTACATAGTACTAGTAATAAAACATGTGAAAGTATATAAAAGATACTTAAAAAGTAAAATTTATAATATTGAAATAATAATAGGTATTAATACGATCAAAAATCATAACCTTGAAAAGATAGATATCATTGCCATAATAATTTTGTTAAGTATAAATATAATAATAATAACTAGTATAGCACCCGTGTAAACACGGGCATATAAATCATATTTAAAAGTGTTTAATGTAATATTATTATTGCACTTGTCTATAATTTTATTTAGAAAAATATTAGATAACATCAATAGCAAATATATATTTCAATTTTATTTAACACAAAATCACTACTCCCTCCCATTTTCTTTGATCTTCCCACAAGGTTTTTGGGGAAAAAATAAGAAAAATGGATTGTATGGTGGAGATTAGAAGTTGAGAAAAAAAAGTGGGGTCACAAAACATGGAAACCATAAGATTTGGACCAAAAAGGAAAGGGGAAGAACAAATAAAATGGGTCCAAAAAGGAAAGTGGGAAGATCAAAGGAAATGAGAGGGAGTATGTAACATGATTTTTGAACAAATAATTTTTTTACAATCACAGTTTTCTAACGAAAACTATTCTTAGGGTCATCAATAATATATTTATATTGTATAAATTAAAACCCTTAAGCCTTATAGAATACTGTTTGTTTAATATATGATATTTGTTCCTTACTTATATTAAAGGTATTTTACTGGAATTCGGTGCTTCATTATGGCATTTTTCGTTTAAAATATAAATAAAGTAAATTTTCTTACATTCACAATATAACTCCATTTCATTTTATTATTTTGCATATATTATCTATAATTTATATAGATAACAATTATAATCAAAGTATCAATTACCCCGTATATAACTACTTCGTACATAAAATTAACATGTACGGAGTATAATTTGCTATTAATCTTACTTCATAGTGATATTGTTCATACATGAGAACCAATTTTAATAACATACAAGTATGTTGTTCATACTCTCATTATATTATATTATATGTGTGAAAAATAAGTCCCTTTTATATATGAAAAAGATATTGTGTTACTATGTATAGTGGAGTACATTATTAAACTGTAAACCTTAATTGACTTTGTCTTATATAATCTATTATTTTATTCCGTAATTACAAACACACATATTTGGCGGGAGTATTACATTACCATATGTATAAACTTTAAATCTTGTTAGAATATTTTTTGTCAATTTACAAAATTCATTCCTTAATTACACTTCAAGAGTTTTGGCGCAATTTTAGTACTTCCTTATGGCATTCTTTTAGTATAGTTATATAGATAATAATAAATAAATAAATAAATAAATAAATAAATAAATAAATAATAATATAATAATAGTAACAACAACAACAACAACAACAACAACAACGACAATATTAATATTAATAATAAATATAAAATAACAATAATATTTAGTTCAATTTAATTGAACTTCATTCATTTCGATTCGATTTAGTTCAAATTTATCTGGCCTCAGCTTTAGTTCATTTCGATTGATTGATTAATCTAAAAGTCCGAAAGAACATGTTCTAACTCATTTATTGACGATACATTATCAGCCATTTATAGGGGGAAATGAGATAGTAACACCCTGTGGTACTTACTATGAATACCATCGAGAACATAATTGTAAATTAAATTGTCATTTTAATTTTTTCATTCCAACTTTTGAATTTTAAATTATTAATTAATGAGAAAGGAAATTTTTGGAAATCTATCATAATAAGTTTATTAACAACTAAAACAAAGATTAGATCATTCCCAATATTTTCTCAAGAATATGTTACATCTAAATTAATAACAACAATCGGTTAGATTTCTGATTTACGAGTAATTTTTCTTCCCCTTAAAAATGTTACAACTACTCATAGCACCATACTTAAGTAGTTGAATTTTTCCAAGTGTTGTAGGATATAATACCCATTAAAGCAACATTAATAAGGAATCAACATCCTATAGTTGAGTCTCAAGCTAAATGATTTTAATTACGGACTTTGACGATAAAAGTTTACATACCTTTTAAGAGCCATAAAACTAATTAATTTGTAATTCGTATTAATATAATATGAAAATGACCTGATATTCGTATTGAATGAGGAATAAATGTTGTGTTGTGTTTGTCCATTACACACACATAAATATATAGACTACAAAAATGGGCATGGGCTCATATTATGTCCCAAACATTACAACACACCTATTATCCCCCCTCAATCTGGAGCATGGAGATCGAGAGTGCCCAGCTTGCGAAGAACCGACTGAAACTGAGGAGTGCCCAAGGCTTTTGTAAAAATATCAGCGAGCTGCGCATGAGTAGCAACGTGGGCAGGAGCAATCAAACCATCCGTTATCGCATCACGAACAAAGTGACAGTCGATCTCAATATGTTTTGTACGCTCATGAAAGACCGGATTACGAGCAAGATGCAGAGCGGACTGATTGTCACAGTGCAGGGGAATGGGAAGAGAAACAGAAACATCCAAACTACGAAGAAGTTCGTGGAGCCACTTCAGTTCACAAACGGTAACGACCATGGAGCGATACTCGGCTTCGGTAGAAGAGCGGGAGACCGTTTGCTGTTTTTTGGTCTTCCAGGAGATAGGAGAATGACCGAGGAAAATAAACCAACCAGAGACGGAACAACGTGTGAGCAGACATGCGGCCCAATCCGAGTCACACCACCCAGAAAGCGTGAGATCACTGTCGGAACGAAAAAGAATGCCGAGGCCAGGACACCCTTTCAGGTACCGAACAACGCGCATAGCAGCTTGCATGTGCTCACGACGAGGTTGATGAAGAAACTGGGAAAGAACGTGAACAGCGTAGGAAAGATCAGGACGAGTCACAGCGAGATAAACGAGACGGCCGACAAGCCTCCGATCGGATTCAACATCACTCAACAAATCGCCAGTAGCGTGAGTGATAAGTGCATAATTTATCTACATTTTATATAATTATTCCCCGTCATTTTACACTTATTACGACATTTTTAGTACGTTTTATATAATATTTTCTCCTTTTGCGGTTTACTACGAGTTTGTTATATTATTTGCAGGATAGAGATTTATGAGCTAAAATTGTCGTGGAACAAACGCGGGTCGTGAATTATGCGAGTTTGAAGATAAAACCCGAGCAAGACAAAGCATTATGGACCGAAATAATTAAATAAAGAGATGGGCTTAGAAGACTTATATTGGATAAAAGCCCAACTTGTAACTAAAACAATAAAAGAAGCTGACTTTTAGTTTTACCGCTAGTTTTTATTTTCCTAGTTTTAGTTTTAGTTTACTACTGCTTTCATTCAACTTTAAAATAATATTAGGTTTAGTTTTATTTTACTCTCAAAATTGAATTCAACATTCGGTTCTTTGCAATTTCAAGGATTAATTCAGGTTTCAATTTATTCGTTCTCTATTTATTCATCATGTTCATCCTTTTTAATTGCTTTGATTTTCCCCTTTTCATGAATAGCTAATTTCCTCACTAGGGCTTAGGGGGATTTGTGATTTCAATCCCGGGAACATGCTTTAATTGCTTGATTGAATGAATTGTGCAATAATCGATGTCTTCCTGCGCGTTTATATTATCAATTGAATCTAGGGATGCCTAAATTGAATTGAACCTTGGTAGTTTTGGTTTAAGATTGAAAGCCTAATCGAAACTAGACTCACGCGTAATTGATAAGTCAGGTTTAGTACGTAGCGAGAGCCCGCTAAATCTGCTTAAGGTTAATATTGACTCGAGAGAGCGTATTTGTGCCCTAATCGACTTGCACAGTTCCATTTGATCGTATTTCTTATGAATTTGAGTTCCTGGATTGTTGTCATGATGAACCCGATGCCCTGGTCTTCTCCCTTAATCGTCTTATCCTCGCTTTTACTCGGTTTTACTTCTAGTCCTAGTTTAGTCCCATTTTACCCACGTTTGATCACCCTTAGGAGTAACCTAAATTTAGCTAAGTAAGTCTTAATTACACCGTTTCTCTGTGGATCTCGACCCTTCTTGCCACTAGCTACCTAGTTAGTTGTTCGTAGGTTTATCTTTGATTGAGGCGATACGACTTAGCCTCGTCAAATTTTGGCGCCGTTGCGGGGAGACGGTTTAGCTAGTTAGTTTGCTTAGTTTAGGTTATTTCTTTATTTCCCATGACAATCTTTGATTTTCCTCAATATGATAATGAACCATTTCATGAATGTATTGTTAGATTTAATAATTATGTTAATTATATTGGTTCATTTGGTTTTTGTTGTCTTGATTGAGAGAAAGTTTACATTGTTAGTAAAGGCATGAATTATGAGTCTCACAATTTAATTAATTACTTGAGCAATGGAAGAATTTTGTATATGCCTAATAATGAGATTTGGGAATTATTTTGGAATATAACTCGTCAAACTATTTTATCTGAGATAAAGATTGACTTGAAAAGGATTGCCGTTGAGTTCCAGAAATATTTAGATGATACGCGAGTTGATCATGAGGCTTATGAATATTATAGAGCTCCTCTTGATAATACTTTTCCATCTCAAACGTGTGTATTAACGTACTAACTCATACAATTCTTTGTGTGGTGATAATTTATTTGATGATGATGATTATGAGCCTGCGTATAATTGTGAATCGTCTAATCCACCTTATACTGAGTTTAAGACCTCTGTTGAGATAATTGAGAATGACACTTCTGAACGAGTATGTAAGACTTCTCCACTAAATGATAAGTCTGTTGAGTTTGTTTCAATTGGATCCTTGACCAAGGATCCTTTGGAGGTTTTAATGTGCTATGAGACTAGTGCAGGAGAAACAAGTCGGTGGAGTGCTGAAGTCGCAGAATTGGAAGCTCTATTATACGCGGATGAACTGAAGGATCCCACTCCCACAGATACAACGAGCTTGGTGGAAACCTCGTATGATGCTGAGGTTCAAAAATCTGACCTTAAACCGTTGAACTTTCCTTATAACTTCGATAGTCTTTTGATTGATCATGTTGAGGAGGGGGATATCGATGTTGTTGACCAAGGAGATGACACACATACCCTTTCTAAGATCACAAAATTAGGAAGGTCGAATCATTCGTTAAAGCTCCAAGAAAATTGTCGTCGACAGATTGATATGCCGAGACAATCATTAAGCGTGATTTTATATAAGTGTATTTCATCATGGTGCTACTTATGCTTTTGTTTAGCACATGCGCAGATTTTTGATCGACTCCTAAGAGCTTTAAATGGTTTTGACTTTAACCACTTGTGTGGCGGGATCTCGCTATCTTATATGAGCTTTAAATACGGTCGTGCGGGACCATAAAAACCAGCGCTTCCGGGAGGCAACCCGATGACGTTTTGTAATATATGTTCTTTTCATTTGCTTTGTGTGCTAGTACGTTTCTATTTTTATTATCGAGCGCGCGCGAGGGAGGGTTATTGATGATTTTTGATCGAGCTTACAGGTACTATGATGCTTCGTCTCGCTCATCTTAAGGTACCTTATTCCGCTGATTCGTGGCAGCTGGCCACCCCCTTGCTTTATGATGGTTTGGGGGAGCTCGATTGTGAAAATATTATTTGATCGGCTATTAAGGGCGTTGAGTTGCTCCGCTCTTAATTTGATTTGGTGTTGTCTTGATCGAAATAGTGTCTGAGAAAAATTAAAGTCGAGCTTATGAAGTAAAAAAGGGCGCTTGGAGGTTGAAGCTGTGGGTAAGTCCTTGGGCGTGGTGAATTTGCCCTCGGACGGGGAGCTGAAATTAAATTTCAAAGAGAAAATTAAACGAAAATAGAGCGTGAGATGTCGTAGATGCCCCCGGGCGGGGAACTTAATCCCACGGGCGGGGAACCCGGATTGTAAACAAAACCTTCCAGTTTCTCTCAAACCTTCATCAAGAAATTTCCCCATCCCTTCTTCCCACCCCAACCACGACAAACAACCCCAAAACCACCGCCCTTCTCACACACAACCACCCTCACATCACTGCCTCCACCACCCTCACCACCGTCATCTCCACCGCCTGCCTCACCATCCCCACCGCCTGCACTTTTCTCTCCCGTGAGCGCATAGCACCAAGACAACCGTCTCCACCTGTCCCAACGGTGCTCCTCCGCTGCCTGCCGCCACCACTCTGAACACCTCATGAAACCCCCATTATACAAACCCTAACATCAATTTAATTGAAGTGCTGAAATTAGGGTTTGATTCCGAGCGAAATTTGGGCGATTTTTGTGACGAATCGGTGGGTTTATCCTGGCCTGTCAATACACAAACTCAGGGGCAGAATTTTGAATTGACTTCTGGGTTTAATTGATCAGAAATTTTCGAATTTGGAGCTTCAATTACACGATTGCTGCTGTATGAAGTATCTTTGGGTCGCTTTTGCAAATATGGTCCACCGTTGCTGCGTTTTCGAGCTGACTCTCGATTGTTATGCTCGACCGGCTGATGTCGAGTTCTATTTTAATGGTCTCGACTTACTCTGCTCTAACTCGACTGTGGGATGATTTCGGATGACAATTTGCTGGAATATCTGATTCACGGAGTTCTTCGTGATGTGGGTCGACTCTTGCTGCGATTTTGGGGCGGAAGTTGATTGTTACACTCGACTTGCTGATGTCGAGTGCTATATTTGCTGCTTATGACTCGATCGTGGGGTATTCGAATCGAAATCTACCCAATTTCTGCCTCACTGCGTTCTTTGTGATATGGGTCGACTTCTGCTACGGTTTTGGACTGGCGTTTGGTCATTAGCTCGGCTTACTGATGTTGAGTGATTTTCTTGCTGAATCGAGTCATCTTTGCTGTTGTGACTTGCTGATGGGGCGTTTTTGAATCAATTTTTGCGCGGCCTGGGTTTCCGAGTGCGTTATTATGCTGCCAAGTTTGCAATATGTGCCTATGCTGATGTCGAGGGCTAATGTGAAGTCCAATTTGGTGATTAACTCGATTGTGGGATGAATATCAGCTGTACTTTGTGTAGGGATCTCATCCCATTCATTAATCAAATATTAGTGTAAATCAAATTACTCTAATTTGATGAGCAAGATCTATGTGATTACAAACATACTTTGTTATAAGTTTATAGAAATTTATACCTTTCTAAAAAGGGAATTAGGGCACAAAACTAGAACTCCTTTCTAGTCTTGTTTCTTGAGCTAGTGTTTAGGATGATCCTCTAAAACCCGAGTTTCCAAAATAGGAAACCTCCTTTAGATAGCACCCAAGAACTACACCAAATTCACTAATGATTTTGATCAAGAAATCACTAGTGTATACTTGATAATATGTGAATATTATTGTTACTTACACTTAGTAGTGTTATCAATAATATTAGAATTAATAAAAGAGTTTATGAGAGAAATATGGAGAGAAAAGATGAGGAAAATCAATGAATGAATCTCTCTCTCTTTGGCCTTATGTTTTTATAACAAAAACAAACTACATGAAGTGTGTCTCACACACTATGTAGGCCGGCCCCCTTGAGTGAAGAGAGGAGAAGAGTTTCTCTTGATTAGAGAAATTGTATGCATGATAATCATTATGCTTACACATGCATGAACAAAGAGCTAGCCAACAAAACAAATAAGACAAATCAAGAGAAGCTTCCTTCTCCTTCCTTTGCCCTATTTGGACGGTCCATGACCCTCTTCATGGGTCCATTTTGTTTATCAATATTTGTTTTACAAATACATACAATTTATCACTTAATTATCTAATATAATAAAGTGTAAATTAATCAAGCTCTTCCTTAATATACATGTACACTTACACATATATTAAGATTGTACTTTTACTAATCTCATTAGTAAAATATACACAATTAGTGAATTAACATTTAATCACTAATTCTCATCTCCTCTAATAATTTTATCGATATAAAATTAAGTCATTCGAGTTCACAACTCGATTTCTCTCTAAATTAATTCACTGACTAACCGTTAGTCGATTTATCAAGTTACTAATATAATTGTATCTCATACAATTAATTAGCTTTATTATTTGGAGTACGTTCCTATAGGTGTGACTTAAAGGGATCAATTGATTACCGCCGTTCTCACGACAATAACGTCAAACTCTAGTCAGCCAACCGTTATTGATTTACGTTAATCAATTGACAATAATATAGGATTATCCCCATGTATTCCTTAATTGAGATTTATTAAGTAATCGCACTATTGTGGAGGACATTTACTCCAACACTTTGCTGCTACTCATGCGTATTTACTGCTGCCGCTACTGTACTCGACAACGATTCTTCTGTTATCGACTCGGTGAGCTCGTTTTCTCTCTTATTTCCGTACTTATGCTTTGCTTGTTTCTTTAATTCGGACACAATGAGGACATTGTATTGTCCAAGCATGGGGGAGGGCACACTTTCGCGTTCTAATTGTCGATCGACCGTTGTTATGCCGTCTAAGTTACTGAGCTTTAGAAAAAATTATGTCATTTGTTGGTCAAATGGTGCTGAACTTTCACGAAAATGGTTGATTTTCATGTTTGGAGAATTATTTAGTGTGCTAATTTTGATATTTAATATCTTTGAGTTGAACATCTATTGCCTTAGCTTGCACGATTGGTTTGTTTCCTAGAAATAGATTGCGAATCTCAAACACTAACCCGCTTATATTTGCTCAATTCTTATCGCTTTTCGTTCTTTTACTTTCGATATTGGTATTCAAGTAAGGCATTGGTTTGTGGAATGTTTGGAATGTTGGAATGTGGTATGTTTGGAAAGATCATATATGTTGGAGCAATGCTTCGATGCTCTCGGAGGGGACTCATTGAATTGAGTAACCACAATGGCCATGAATTTGGTTGTGACCGGGAGTATGAGCAATGATGTAACCCTTAAGGAAATATGTTTACCTGAGCTTGATCTTTAGCGATTAAATGTCATGCTAAACGGTATAACATACGAGGGATGCTTCACATTTGCAAAAAAAAAAAAAAATCAAAAAGGAAATGTGGAAAGAAAAAAATGACGGAACGGAAAGTGGTTCGAATGGTTGGCCTTGCTTGAATTTAAATATCCTCTATCGTAAGTTTTATTTTTGCGAAAGCGTTAGAAGCGAGTAATATTTTGTTGGCGTGAATGGTTGTGATCCGTGCTCTATTTTTGGTGAAATAGACTATGGTGGTAAGTCTTGGTGTATAGGTCGTCAAGTCCGAGAGACTAACGTGATAAATTAGTCACACTTTGATTTTCTCCGACCTTTGTTGCTCGAGGACGAGCAAAAGTTCAGCATGGGGGAGTTTGATAAGTGCATAATTTATCTATATTTTATATAATTATTCCCCGTCATTTTACACTTATTACGACATTTTTAGTACGTTTTATATAATATTTTCTCCTTTTGCGGTTTACTACGAGTTTGTTATATTATTTGCAGGATGGAGATTTATGAGCTAAAATTGTCGTGGAACAAACGAATTAAGTGAATTATGCGAGTTTGAAGATAAAACCCGAGCAAGACAAAGCATTATGGACCGAAATAATTAAATAAAGAGATGGGCTAAGAAGACTTATATTGGATAAAAGCCCAACTTGTAACTAAAACAATAAAAGAAGCAGACTTTTAGTTTTACTGCTAGTTTTTATTTTCCTAGTTTTAGTTTACTACTGCTTTCATTCAACTTTAAAATAATATTAGGTTTAGTTTTATTTTACTCTCAAGATTGAATTTAACATTCGGTTCTTTGCAATTTCAAGGATTAATTCAGGTTTCAATTTATTCGTTCTCTATTTATTCATCATGTTCATCCTTTTTAATTGCTTTGATTTTCCCCTTTTCATGAATAGCTAATTTCCTCACTAGGGCTTAGGGGGATTTGTGATTTCAATCCCGGGAACATGCTTTAATTGCTTGATTGAATGAATTGTGCAATAATCAATGTCTTCCTGCGCGTTTATATTATCAATTGAATCTAGGGACGCCTAAATTGAATTGAACCTTGGTAGTTTTGGTTTAAGATCGAAAGCCTAATTGAAACTAGACTCACGCGTAATTGATAAGTCAGGTTTAGTACGTAGCGAGAGCCCGCTAAATCTGCTTAAGGTTAATATTGGCTCGAGAGAGCGTATTAGTGCCCTAATCGACTTGCACAGTTCCATTTGATCGTATTTCTTATGAATTTGAGTTCCTGGATTGTTGTCATGATGAACCCGATGCCCTGGTCTTCTCCCTTAATCGTCTTATCTTCGCTTTTACTCGTTTTTACTTCTAGTCCTAGTTTAGTCCCCTTTTACCCACGTTTGATCACCCTTAGGAGTAACCTAAATTTAGCTAAGTAAGTCTTAACTACACCGTTTCTCTGTGGATCTCGACCCTTCTTGCCACTAGCTACCTAGTTAGTTGTTCGTAGGTTTATCTTTGATTGAGGCGATACGACTTAGCCTCGTCAGTGAGCAAGACGATTATTTTTTGCTCAATAGGAGTAGCTGCGGGTTTGGCCCCGAGAAGACCGGTTTCAGAAATAATATCAAGAGCATACTTCCGTTGATTGAGATAAATACCATCAGTACTGCGGGCGACCTCGAGGCCGAGAAAATACTTGAGCACACTCAAGTCCTTCATATGGAAGCAACGACCCAAATACTCCTTAAAAGTGTTAACGGCCGCAAAATCATTTCCTGCAATGACAAGATCATCAACGTAGACGAGAATAAACAAACGAATCTCTCCTTTCAAGAAGGGGAATAAGGACTAATCGGAGTAAGACTATCGAAATCCGTAGTCGCTTAGAGCAGCAGCGAGTTTCGCAAACCAACACCTGGGTGCCTGACGAAGACCATATAAAGACTTTTTGAGACGACAGTGTGGAACCCGGGATCGAGACGAGGGACCCAACTCGACGTCTTGCTTAAGGGCGCTTTTAAAAGTTAAAAAAAAAGATTAAGTTAGAAAAACCTTTAAAAACTGTTTTGGAGTCGCCACCTAATTATCGCGGAAATTAGGAACCTGCTATCATGTCCTAAGCCTAAAGACATGTCCTAGATTTTGGAGCACGCCGACACCCCTAGATCTAAGGCTTGTGAAACCAGAATAGATTCGGGGTGAGGGTACTTTAGAAAAAGAGTTAATTCAATTAATGATTTATGAAAACCTTTTAGAAAAGCCTATGTAAAAATAGCCTCTATTGACCTAGAACTATCCGAGTAAGATGATAATTGAGCTAATGTTATCGCTACGTACAAGTGCGATAATGTTTGTAAAAGAATGCAGATGCAGATGCAAAAAGATTGATTAAAACCCTCAGTTTAGCATGTTTAACTTGTTAACGAAAACGGTTCAGTTAAAGGTCGAATTCATTGTTTAAGTTGATTTTAATGCAAAATAAGAAGGTGCAAGATGCATGCAAATAAAATAAAGTTCAATTGTCCATTGGTTTATTTTATAAGGGTCGGTTGCTTATGCGACTTTGGTGTGTCATCGGATATGGAGTGTACCCGAAGTAAATAGAACACTTGGAGTGCAAGCGCGCTGGGTGCCAAAGCCGGGGGGCGCTAGAGTGTAGTCCCCTTTGTTAGTCCATAGAAAATAAGAAAAAGCTTTGATCCAAGTGGATCGGTACCTACCTTGTCCTGACGCTTCAGATCTGGGCGGAGCTTCGCTTCTTGAACTAAAAAGGAGGATGAATTCAACACGGGATGGTGTGTTGAACTCAAGGATTTGAGTGCGTGAGGCTTTGAGAGAGTTTTGTAGTGTGTTTGCTGTGAAAACTGGGTGTCAATTGTGTTTTTCGAGGTCAGGTATGAGGGAGTATATATACTAAAAACCTCGGAGAAATTAGGAAATCCGGGGATAAAAACAAGCCAGGAAACCGCATAGCCTTATGCGGTTGCCAGGGAAAACCGCATAGGCTTATGCGGTTGCCAACCCAAACCGCATAAGGCTAGGCGGTTTGGAGGTGTGGTTTTTAGCGTAGTTTCCTAGTTCCGGTTTGATTATATCTCGAAAAGATTTAGTATAATCCTTGCTTGTACGTCAAGGAAAAGACCTAGGATATTTCTGAGATATTTGTGATGCTCAGGGCTTTGGAGTGCGGCCAAAGGCTGGGTTTGGGCTCGGTTTTGGGCTCGAGACCCGGAAAAATGTAAAGGGTGTATTTGCATAGATTTTGTGAAATAAGGTAAGACGTGAGGCCATATTTTGTGTAAGAGGAGGCTAAAGGGAAGATCTAGCCGCCGGGCCTAAATTTAGGGATTTAGGAATGCTGAATTAGACCTTATTAATGTAAAAGGGCTAATTGTAGTGCAAATGCGAAGCTCATGCCAAATGAAGTGGGACTTGGACCTAGCTAGACTCCAAGTGGACAAAATGAACGTTTATTTAAAGCGATGTGAAGCGACCTAAATCATTTTAACATTTCAAACGACTCAAAATGAATTCGACATTAATTAGAACCGTTTAAGTCAACGTTAAAGCATGCTTAATAAAAGTCCGTGTTACATCACAGGGTTTTGTGTGGGAGGGTACGGATATGGGTATCCACAGAGCCCCCAGTTTGACTGAGCTCGGACTAGAGCGCTAGTCAAACTCCACGACCATATCCGGACCATTACAGTCTCGATACAGTCAGCGGAACGAAGCATGTGTCCATGGGTGAGACGAGGACTTCGAACCGGGCTAAACGGGAAGGGGCGTACATGTTTAAGGACGTGACGGTCCGTGCATGCTATAAGGGCCTGCCGGCCTGCTGGATGTCTTCGTTATGCTTGTAATGCTGCTGCGTGATACCGTTGTATATGCTTGGTATCGTCGGATGCCTGGTGCTGCCGCTTGTAATGTCTTCATGTAGTGCGTGGTCTCGTGAAAGAGCTTATGCGTAAGGGTGCGAAGGTGATTGGGTAAGGGTGCATAGATGTAGAAATGTCTAATCTCGCCTAGGAGTGCATGTGTATGGGTTGCAATGCTTGGATGTATGGATGTGTTTTGTGAGGTATTCGTGCTTAAACTCGCCGAGGAGCGTCTATGTAGAGTGAAATGCTTGAAGTTAGGTGTATATTGCAGAGTGCTTATGCTTGGGCTCGCCGAGGAGTGTCTATGTAGTCGTAATTGCATATGATTGCCTTCTGTTGAGGAGAAAGTGATGTGAATGCTCGTGAAGAGCGTTCGTGCTTCTGCTTCTGTACCGTACATTAAATGCTTAAAATACTGTAGGTGACGCCTTAACCCAAGCGCGGGACGTACTTGGAGTTGTATTAGGGCCAAGATGAATTAGGAATCGAAAAGTAGGTGTAAAACGGGAAAAACCAGGAAAAACCACAGGGGCAAACCGCATAAGCTTATGCGGTTTGCAGGATGAACCGCATAAGCCTATGCGGTTTGTCCTGCTGGCTGTAGGAGCTGTATAAAGGCACGAGAGCACCTTATATTTGCCTCATAACTTCATTTTTCGGTTTCTTCATTCTAAAAACACCAAATTTCGATTTCTCAACCGTTTTTGCTCATTTTCGTTGCGTTGCCTTGCTATGGAACCAGGTAATGCTCCATTTTAACTTGCTTTTACGTTATTTGTCGTTGTAATTAGCTAATTTTGCCTTGAAATGTTGAAAAGACGGGTTTTGCATGAAAACCCGAGTTTTGCTTGAAATTTGCCGTTTGAATGCTTGAAATTGACGTCATTGTGTTGCATTATGCCATGTGAACATGTATGTGTGAATTGATTACGATTCGGACCGTCTTAAGCCCAAAAACGTGTAACCTAGGGTTCGGGCCCGAAAACGAGCCCGGATTTTCCGACCCGGAATTTCAATTAAACTTCGGTGTAGGATGCCCATAGTGTGTATAGCATGTATCTAGCTTTAATTTTGCGAAAATGTCGAGTTAAGGCTTTCAAATCGCCGTCTTAAGTCGTAGTTATATGGAGTAATTAAGGCGAATTGGGGGTTTTTGATCGGTGTGACAAAAATGCAATTGCTTGTAATGGTTTGTTGTTGGGGACAATTATGGCGCGTAGAAACCATAAAGTTGTAATTTTGAGGTGTAGAGAACGGTTTTCGGCTTACTTGCGAATTAGGCCTAAAAATGCTCTGTAGGGCGTATAATGCAATGTGTTGATGGATGTATATGTATTATGTGCGTATTATTTTGGTGTGTATTTGTGTATGTGTATGCCAAGTTTGTATGCTTGCATGTGTTATAGCTGTATGTATTGGTCGTGTTGGTTGCAGGAGAGGGTTCTGGTCGTGTTACGAGATTAAAATCTCGTAAGAGTACTGGCTCGAGGACTGAGGGAGCCTCTAGTTCGAGTAGTCGTATGAGGCGTTCGCGTAGTGAGAGGGATGCTGACCCTCGGAACTTGCCCACGAGGCGTGGCCAGTCACGAGGTAGGGGTCAGGGCCACGCGAGGCGTGATCGTAGGCCCGATCCTGAGGATGAGCTTGCTCAAGAGCTAGTGGATGAGCTGGAGGCCGAGATGGACGTTGTTGAGGAGGAGGCCGAGGAAGCCGAGGAGGCTGCGCTAGAGGCGGCGACTCTAGGCCGCGAAAGTCACGTGCGAACAGTGCGTTCGCCAAGGGCTGGGATGGCCACGACCTTCTGTTGGCTCCGTAGAGACATGTTTCCTATCGGGCGACGATGGGTTGGCCGAAAGGTCCGATGAGGACTTTTTCGGGCGTCTCGTCCGTGATGTATGCGTTTGAGAAGAAGCTTTCGGAGGGTGGCTTCGGGTGCTTAGTAGTGCTTTTGGTCCTCTAGTCGAGCAATCGAGGCGATCATGAGGTCAAAGCCGACGGCGAACCCGATGTTGATCGGGGCCTTCCTCAGCGGTATTGGGATACCACGACGACATTTCACATGCCCGGCTTTGAAGCCGGCATTACTTTGTCAGGGTACGCGGTCATGACGGGGCTTCCGTTCGGGGACCGTGATATGAGTTTTGGGTTTGCGCCGTCCATCGTGGACGAGGTGGTGACTACCGCGATTGGCGGTGGTTTGGAGGTGGAGTTTGAGGGTAGCCCACCTTATGTGATCAAGACGAGCTTCATCTTGGAGTACTTTGAGGGGAAGACCGGGCGAGGCCCCTCCGAGTGGACTGACGAGCAGAACGCTCGTTTGTGGCTGTGGTGGTTCGTTAGCGCCGTGTACTTTGGCGATAAGGGTGAGAGGGCGGCGACGTCGGTCCTGATGCCTCTCATAGACTGGGGTGCGATCGGGACACTTGACTGGGTGTCACCATCCTTGGGCTTGTGCATTCGATTCTGTATGGACGCGGTGAGGCCGCGGGTCATGGATGGAGGATCGAGACTGTCCTTAGTCTCGCCTGGGTTTGTGATGGAGGTATGCGTTGATTTTGTTTTGTTTTAGATGCATTGCTGTTCGTCTTTATTGGCTTTGTAATGTTTTTTCTTTTTTTATTATTTTTTTTTTTTATTTTTTTTATTTTTTTATTTTTTTTTTGTGTAGTCGTGGATCTTCAGCCACTTCCCTTTTCTGCTGCCTCCGCATGCTGTGACGATTGCGAGGGTGTATCCGGCGGTGCATTGGGCACGTAACCGCGGCGCTTTTGACTGGTCGTATGACGAGGTTCGGGTGCGTCTGAACCAGATGCAGTTTGATCAGGTTTGTGTTTGAACCATTTTAAATAGAGTATACTTAAAATGATTGTGTTTATGAGTGTTTGTTCTTGTTTGTAGTTCGTGCCGTTCCCGTGGGGCCAGTTTGCGGGCATTCCTGAGGGCATTGGGGCGCGATTTGCATTGCGTGACACGCAGCTGTGGAACCCGGGAACCGCGTCGAGGGACCCAACTCGGCGTCTTGCTTAAGGCGGATTTTAAAGTTAAAAAGATTAAGTTGGAAAAACCTTTAAGAACTGTTATGGAGTCGCCACCTAATTATCGCGGAAATTAGGAACCTGCTATCATGTCCTAAGCCTAAAGACATGTCCTAGATTTTGGAGCACGCCGACACCCCTAGATCTAAGGCTTGTGAAACCAGATTGGATTCGGGGTGAGGGTACTTTAGAAAAAGAGTTAATTCAATTAATGATTTATGAAAACCTTTTAGAAAAACCTATGTAAAAATAGCCTCTACTGACCTAGAACAATCCAAGCAAGATGATATTTGAGCTAATGTTATCGCTACGTACAAGTCCGATAAGTTTGTAAAAGAATGCAGATGCAAATGCAAAAAGATTGATTAAAACCCTCAGTTTAGCATGTTTAACTTGTTAACGAATACGGTTCAGTTAAAGGTCGAATTCATTGTTTAAGTTGATTTTAATGCAAAATAAGAAGGTGCAAGATGCATGCAAATAAAATAAAGTTCAATTGTCCATTGGTTTATTTTATAAGGGTCGGTTGCTTATGCGACTTTGGCGTGTCATCGGATATGGTGTGCAGAAGTAAATAGAACACTTGGAGTGCAAGCCTTACTGGGTGCCAAAGCGGGGCGCTAAAGTGTAGACCCCTTTGTTAGTCCATAGAAAATAAGAAAAAGCTTTGATCCAAGTGGATCGGTACTTACCTTGTCCTGACGCTTCAGATCTGGGCAGAGCTTCGATTCTTGAACTTAAAAGGAGGATGAATCCAACACGGGATGGTGTGTTGAACTCAAGGATTTGAGTGCTTGAGGCTTTGTGAGTGTTTTGTGGTGTATGATGTGAAAGCTGGTTGTAAGTTGTGAAGAAAAGATGTATTGTGGTTATCAATTCTGTTTTTCGAGGTCAGGTATAGGGGGGTATATATACTAAAAACCTCGGAGAAATTAGGAAACCCGGGGATAAAAACAAGCAATGAAACCGCATAGCCTTATGCGGTTGCCAGGGCAAACCGCATAGGCTTATGCGGTTGCCCACCCAAACCGCATAAGCTTATGCGGTTGAAGGTGTGGTTTTTAGTGTAGTTTCCTAGTTCCGGTTTGATAAAATCTTAGAAAGATTACGGGATAATCCTTGCTTGCTCGTCAAGAAAACCCCTAGGATATTTCTGAGATATTTGTGGTGTTCAGGGCTTTGGAGTGCGGGCCAAAGGCTGGGTTTGGGCTCGGTTTTGGGCCCGAGACCCGTAAAAATGAAAAGGGTGTATTTGCATGGTTTTTGTGAAATAAGGTAAGACGTGAAGCCGTATTTTGTGTAAGAGGGGGCTAAAGGGAAGATTTAGCCACCGGGCCTAAATTTAGGAATTTAGGAATGTTGAATTAGACCTTGTTGATGTAAAAGGGCTAATTGTAGTGCAAATGCGAAGCTTATGCCAAATGAAGCAGGACAAGGACCTAGCTAGACTCCAAATGGACAAAATGAACGTTTATTTAAGTGTGATGTGAAGCGACCTAAATCATTTTAACATTTCAAACGACTCAAAATGAATTCGACATTAATTAGAACCGTTTAAGTCAACGTTAAAGCATGCGTAATAAAAGTCCGTGTTACATCACAGGGTTTTGTGTGGGAGGGTACGGATATGGGTATCCACAGAGCCCCCAGTTTGACTGAGCTCGGACTAGAGCGCTAGTCAAACTCCACGACCATATCCGGACCATTACAGTCTCGATACAGTCAGCGGAACGAAGCATGTGTCCATGGGTGAGACGAAGACTTCGAACCGGGCTGAACGGGGAGGGGCGTGTACATTTTAAGGACTTGGCGGTCCGTGCATGCTATAAGGGCCTGCCGGCTTGCTGAATGTCTTCGTCGTGCTTGTTGTACTGTCGTTGTTGGTGCCTTTGTATATGCTCGGTATCGTCGGATGCCTGGTGCTGGTGCTTGTTATGTCTTCGTATTGCATGTGTTGAAAGGGGCTAAAGTGCAGGGGTGCATGTGCTTGTAAGATGTTTGGGTATGCGTGAGGTGTATAATTGAGTAGGGGTGCTCATGTAGGTGTAGGTCTCGTGAAAGAGCGTCCGTGTAAAGCTTGTGTTTGAATGTGTTTCGTGAAATGCTTGTGCTTGAACTCGCCGAGGAGCGTCTATGTAGAGTGAAATGCTTGGAGTTAGGTGTATATTGCAGAGTGCTTGTGCTTGGGCTCGCCGAGGAGTGTCTATGTTGTCGTAGTTGCATATGATTGCCTTCCGTTGAGGAGAAAATGATGTAATGCTCGTGAAGAGCGTTAGGTATACCTTACATGCATAGTACATTAAATGCTTAATATACGCGTATGGCGGACTGTAGGTGACGCCTTAACCCAAGCACGGGACGTACTTGGAGTTGTGGTAAAACGAGAAAAACTGAAGAAAAGCCAAGGACAGAAACCGCATAGCCTTATGCGGTTCGTGGTGCAAACCGCATAAGGTTATGCGGTTTGCCTTAGTGGCTGTAGGGGCTGTATAAAACACGGATGAGCCGTGAGTGAAGCTCATTTGCTCATTTCGGTTTCTCAATCATAAAAACGCCATTTTTCGATTTCTCAACCGTTTTTGCTCGTTTTTCTTGCGTTGCCTTGCTATGGAACCAGGTAATGCTCCATTTTAACTTGCTTTTACGTTATTTGTTGTTGTAATTAGCTAGTTTTGCCTTGAAATGTTGAAAAGACGGGTTTTGAATGAAAACCCGAGTTTTGCTTGAAATTTGCCGTTTGGATGCTTGAAATTGACGTCATTGTGTTGCATTGTGCCATGTGAACGTGTATGTGTGAATTGATTGTGATTTGGACCGTCTTTGTGTGAAAAACGTCCAAATTAGGTTTCCGGCCCGAAAACGAACCCGGATTTTCCGACCCGGAATTTCAATTAAACTTCGGTGTAGGATGCCCATAGTGTGTATAGCATGCCTATAGCGTTAGTTTTGCGAAAATGCCGAGTTAAGGCTTTCAAATCGCCGTCTTAAGTCGTAGTTATACGGAGTAATTAAGGCGAATTGGGGGTTTTTGATCGGAGTGACCAAAATGCAATTGCTTGTAATGGGTTGTTGTTGGGGACTATTATGGCGCGTAGAAACCATAAAGTTGTAATTTTGAGGTGTAGAGAACGGTTTTCGGCTTAATCGTGAATTAGGCCTAAAAATGCTCTGTAGGGCGTATAGTGCAATGTGTTGAGGGATGTATATGCATTATGTGTGGGGTGTATATGTATTATGTGCGTATTATTTGTGTGTATTTGTGTATGTGTATGCCGAGTTGTATGCTTGCATGTATTATAGCTGTATGTATTGGTCGTGTTTGGTTGCAGGAGAAGGTTCTGGTCGTGTTACGAGATCGATCGAGATCTCGTAAGAGTACTAGCTCGAGGACTGAGGGAGCCTCTAGCTCGAGTGGTTTGAAGCGTACGCGTAGTGAGAGGGATGCTGACCCTCGTGACTTGCGCACGAGACGTGGTCGATCCACGAGGTAGGTCGTGGGAGGAATGTCCTGTGCACGATCCTGAGGAGGAGGAGGCGGATGCGCTTGCTTTAGTTGACGAGATAGAGGCTGGGATAGACGTCGAGGAGGAGGCTGAGGAGGTCGAGGAGGCTGCGCCTAGAGCGAGTAGCTCTAGGCCGCGAAAATCACGCGTGAACAGGGCCTTCGCCAAGGGTTGGGATGGCCATAACCTTCTACTTGCTCCGGAGAGACACGTTTCCTATCGAACGACGATGGGTTGGCCGAAGGGCTCGATGAGGACTTTCTCGGGCGTCTCGTCCGTGATGTGTGCTTTTGAGGAGAAGCTTTCACCGAGAGCGCAAGCTTGGGTGCTGCGTAGTGCTTTTGGCCCGTTGGTCGGCCATTGGAAGGAGATTGCAAGGAAGAAGCAGACGGCGAACCTGATGTTGATCAGGGCCTTCCTAGACAGGTACTGGGACACCACGACGACATTCCATATGCCCGGCTTTGAGGCCGGCATTACCTTGTCTGAGTATCACGATCATGCGAAATTTGGATTCGGGACCGTGACATGAGTTTTGAGTTTGCGCCGTCCGTTGTGGACGAGGTTGTGACCGCCGCGATTGGCGGTGGTTTGGAGGTGATTTGTGAGGGTGCTCCACCTTACATTTTCAAGACGAGCTACATCTTGGAGTACTTTGAGGGGAAGACCGAGCATGGCCCCTCGGAGTGGAGTGGCAGCGGCGTAATGCTCGTATGTGGCTGTGGTGGTTTGTCGCCGTAGTGTACGGGCGACAAGGGTGGCGAGCGTCGGCGTCGGCCCTTATGCATCTCTGGATTGGAGTGCAATTGGGACGTTGGTGGGTGGCCAGTCTACGGGTTTGTGCATTCGTTTACGCATGGATGCCGTGAGACCACGGGTCATGGATCGAGGGTCGAGACTGTCCTTAGTCTCGCCTGGATTCTTGATGGAGGTACGTGTTGATTTTGTTTTTGTTTTAGGTGCATTGTTGTTTTTTGTCTTTGTCTTTGTGGTCTTTGTAATGTGTTTTTGTAACGTGTTTTTGTTTTTTGTGTGTGCAGTCGTGGATTCTTAGCCATTTTCCTTTTCTGCTGCCTCTGCATCTTTGTAGCGATTCCATGGTATATCCGTGGTGCGTGCCAGAATGCGATGTAACCGTCTTTGCGTTTAACTGGTCGTATGACGAGGTTCGGGATCGTCTGAACCGGATGCAGTTTGATCAGGTTTGTGCTTGAACCATTTTAAATAGCGTGTACTTAAAATGATTGTATTTATGAGTGTTTGTTTTTGTTTTTGTAGTTCGTGCCGTTCCCGTGGGGCCAGTATGCGGGCATTCCTGAAGGCATCGGGGCGCGGTTTGCAGTGCGAGAGACCCAGCGTCTGTACTTGGTGACGCCGTATGGGCCGGTTTGGTACCTTGGGGAGCGTTTGATCTTTCAGGCAGGGTGGCCAGCTCCGGTGGTATGCCTAGGGACCCGCCGAGGGTCCTGTTTGAGCGAGGGGTTTCCGCTCAGGATCAGATGGCGTTGTACGGGGAAGGAGAGTCGGTGAGTCTTCTCTGTCCTGGGGAAGACTATGGCAAGTTTGCTCAGTCTCGGCTTGCTTGTGGGCCGATTGAGGTATGCTTGCTTCGTTTGAGGGTGCATAAGGTAATTTTTGCGAAAAATTTCCCTGACATGTGCGTTTTGAACTTGTTTTGTAGGAATTTGATCCCGAGATGGCGGAGCAGCCTGGTGACTTTCATACCACCGTTGAGTACGACGAGTCGGGTGTGCGTCGTACCTTCACTTTGCCGACGTACTTGCCGGTGACCACTGACGCGGGCATGGACAGCTGGACGGGCAGGGTGAAGAAGGTATGTATCTTTGTCGTTGTATATATGAGTGAGCCCCCAGTTTGATCGAGGTATGAGACATGGCGATGATCAAACTAGTGAGATGCGTGTTTTTGTGTTACCCCCTCGAGTTTGACTTAATTTGAGTGAAATTAAGGCAAAGTGGGGTTGACTGCTGTTGTTTTGAAATTTCCCCCCGAAGTTTGGCTTAATTTGAGTGAAATTAAGGCAAAATGGAGAGAATGTGCTTTGTTTTTTGAAATTTCCCCCTAAGTTTGGCTTAATTTGAGTGAAATTAAGGCAAAATGGAGAAAAATTTGAAGTGTTTTTTGTGTTATGTATCGCAGGTGGCGAAGGAGGCTCATAAGAAGTTATGGCGGATAGCCAACAGGTGGAGGATGGCTTGGGCTGAGCAGGCGGATAGCCAACAGGCGCGAGTTTGACGAGTATCGTCGTCGTCATCCGGAGTGAATTTGTGTAATAAAGATTGTATGAACCTTTGTTTACATGTCGTTGTAGCTTGAACTTTGAACTTGATTGTAATTGTGAACCTGTTTGGTGAGCTTGTTTGAAAAATGAAATGATTCCCGAGTGGGATGCATTGATGTTGATTTTAGATTGTGAAAATGCGTGTGCAAAAGTTCATTTTAAATGCGAAATGAGCTCGCATGAATGTCGAAAATGTTCGTGTTCTGACTCGTGGTACGAATCGTTGTTGCTAAAGTGAAGTGTAATGTTGCTGCATGGGGAACAACAAGAGAATGTCGTAGGGTAGTGTAGATTGTGGTGTTTTAGGAAAGACGAAATTAGGAAAGTTGCGAGAAAAACCCGCCCCTCGAACCGCATAGCCTTATGCGGTTGAGGGGTCAAACCGCATAGGCTTATGCGGTTTGGGTTGCAAACCGCATAGGGCTATGCGGTTTGGCGGCGTGGCTGGTAATGCTGAGTTTCCATATTCCGTATTATGTTTTGTATATAAGGATGGGGGGTGCGTGCTATAATCCTCATTCACAATTATTTCTTTTCTTTTCTTTTAGTACAAGTTTTTGCTCTCATAAATATATTAGGTATATTTATAAAAGTTTTTTGTATTCAAGAAAATGGTGGAGCATTTTGATGCTCTTTTGAAGAGGTGGACTTCCTCACTAAGTCCGGCGATGAAGAAGACGGTGTACGACGATGGTGCCGGTGTGTTTATTGGCTTTCGCCAAATGAAAGTCGATCTTGACTTCCTGGATGCGTGCTTAGATTATTGGGATCCTAGCTTGCATGTGTTTAGGTTTCCCGGGGGAGAGGTGTGCCCTTTGATAGAGGAGTTTGCGGCCATTGCTGGGTGGTCGAAACGGACTACTCCTGTGGTTGTAAGGAGTGAGCTTTGTTACAACGGGATGTTGCGAAACTTCCTTGGGATGACAAATGCTCAGGCTGCAGGTTTGTTTGAGGGAGGCAAGGTAAACATGCTTCTCTTGTGTCAACGATACATGAATAAGGTTGATACTAGTATTTCGGACCGTTCTAGGCGGAGGGCCCTTGCTTTTTGTTTGGTTCATCGGTATGCTTTTGCGGGGTCCATGCCAGATGGAGTGTTCGGAAACGCGAGGTATGCTCGTGTTGTCGAAGAGATGGAAAGGGGATATGATCCTTCTGCGTTGATCCTAGCGGAGACCATACTGGGCTTAGACGACCGTTGTGCTAATCGTCTGAGCTCGTACAGGGGTTGCGCTAGGATTCTCAACATTTGGCTCATGGAGAGGCTAAGTGTGTATAAAGCTCTCCCCCTTGGTGGTGTCTTCAAGGCTGCGGCGACAACGTCGCGAAAGATGGAATGGGCTGACCTTCGGGAGCGTTCGCTAAACTACTACTGGGGGTTCGTGAAGGAGAGCTTCATTCGTTGGTATGTGTCTTGGTGGGGTATTACGGCGATTACGGCGCCGTCTGTTGCGAATGCGGCTCGTGGGTTGATGTTGTGCGGGTTTGAACGAGGGGTGTGGATTCATCCTCTGCGCTTGAAGAGGCATATCGGGCTTGCTCAGACCATACCCGAGCAGGATACTCAGGCTGGAGGGATTGTTGTGCTAAACAACCAAATGATTGATGCTTGGATCCGAGGATGGTCGGACCGTGTCACTTGGGCTGTTCCGGAGCATATAGAGTCTAGTCGTGTTACGGACTTCTATACACGATGGTACCGTTCCAATGATCCTCAGGAACGGGAGAATCAAAGGAGGAGGGAAAAGAATGGGCCAAGGCCCTCCTTGGCGTATGAGGTGGTGCGCGAAAGGAGAGACTATGGTGATCTCTGTGCTGTTAGTGTGGATGCTTCTACTTCGAGGCCTGCGCGGGAAAGACTTGGAGCAAGGGTGACCGTTAGGGATCGCCTAGGGTCAAGGATCGAGGAGCCCCCAGTCGAGCAGGACGAGGATCCGATCGAGCCCCCAGGATTTGAGATGACTATTCCCGTGATCAGTTCGAAGATTGTGGCGGATCGGCCTCTTGAAGATGCAGAGGCTAATTCGAAGCGACAGAAGATGGCTTAGTTTGTTTTGCTTTGTTTAAAGAAATTTTCTTTACTCAAATACATGTTCTAGATTCGAATAAAGGGTTAAGGAGGCTTGTTCCTAACTCATTTCTAAATTGCGAAAAATTCTAAATAAAGTAATAAAATAGAATTAATTTGCTTTTGTCTTGTCTCGTTGCTTTCTTTTGTTTTGCTTTGAAATGTTCTCGACTTTTTTTAAGCGTCGAACATTCGTATGTTGCCTTAAAATCCTCGACCTTTTTGAGCTTTGGATTTGTCTGTTTGATTTGTTTGTTCTTAAGCCCTCGACCTTTTTAAGCTTCGGACTTGGATTTTTGTTTTGTTTTGTATTGACTGTGCTCTCGACTTTTTTAAGCTTTGAGCGTGTCTTTTTATGAGTGCATCGCCCTTGACCTTTTTAAGCTTTGGGCGTGCGTGCTATGAAGTGCGGTTGTGCTTTTGACAAGCTGCCTACGTATCCGCGTTTCACGGAATCAAACCGGCGTAGTTCGTGTGATTCGGTTGAGCTCTTTGCAAAGCTGCCTACGTATCCACAGTGCGTGGAATCAAACCGAGCGTAGTTCACCCATGCGAGAGTGAGTTTTGTTTTGAAATGCATTGCAAAATTGTTTGTGTTTTAGGGGTAGTATTTCTTGAGTTGATCAAGATTTGTTGGTAATCGGAAGTCTTGGCCGTCGAGGTCAGTTAACTTCACGGCTCCCCCAGGGAGGATTTCCTTGACCAAGTACGGTCCGGCCCAATTGGGTTTGAATTTTCCTCTTGGGTCGACTGGTAATGGTGCTCGGACTGATTTGAGTACTAGGTCACCCACTTTGATGTTTCGTGGCTTGACCCGTTTGTTGTAGGCGCGTTGTAAGCGAGATTGGTACATTCGGACTGTACTTAGTGAATGTAACCATCTTTCGTCTAAAAGGATGAGTTGTTCGTATCGTTCGCGTGCCCATTCGGCTTCAGGAATGTCTGCTTCCATGAGAATTCGAAGGGATTGCATCTCGATTTCTACAGGTTGAACGGCTTCCATCCCGTAGGTTAGGAAATAGGGTGTCATGCCTGTGGGTGTGCGGATGGATGTGCGGTATCCCCATAATGCAAATGGGATTTTGTTGGGCCAGTCGTGGCAGGTGTCGATCATCTTTTTGAGGATTGATACGACGGTTTTGTTTGCTGCCTCGACCGCGCCGTTAGTTTGTGGTCGGTAGGGTGATGATTTATGTCGTTGTATCTTGTATTTGAGGAGGAGTGGTTCGACCTCTCCTTGGAAATGTGTGCCTTGGTCGCTTATGAATTCGTGGGGTATGCCGTAGCGACAAATGATGTTGTTTTGTATGAATTTTGCAACCTCTTTTGTGCCTAGCGTGCGGTATGATGCGGCTTCGACCCATTTGGTGAAATAGTCGATGGCCACGAGGATGAAGTGTAACAACCCGGATTTTCCCACAAAAGAAAATAAAGAAATAAAAAGGATTTATAAAATAAAAGAAAATAAAAGCGAGCCACGGTGGCGGAAATACCGTGGAATCCGGATCATTACTCACTAAACCAACTAATTAACGATAAAAGGGTAGGCCTTGAGGCCTAGAGGTGGGGAGTAAATACCCCTTACAAAACCAGCTCCAAAATGAAAGTAAGACAACGATAATAAAACTAAACTTCCTAACAAGTCTAGTCCAAAATCACTTCAAGGCTAGCTATAGGTCATCCTCACGGCATCCTCACTTGACAAACCCGAACCCGCGCTAACCTGCCACAAAGAATGTAACAGCCACAATCAGTGGGGAGTAACTAGGTGCTCCCCAGTCATATTTCAACATAATCAACATAAACAACAATACAACCCCAAATACACGACTAACATAGATCATCCTCAAGCTAACTCAATAATCAACTAACTTAACCTGTGACCTATAATCAAAATATAACAACCAACCATCTTACAAATCATACACGCTCAACCTGTCATCAACAAAGTGGCAGTCAACAACCAACCTGAATGCCATCAACAAAGTGTCAATCAATAACATCAGTCAACAATCAATCGCAAGAGTAAGCACAGAGCACTAGGTGAAGCGAACAAGAATCACCTCGAGTGAAGCGAACAAGAATCACTCAAACCCTATGGCGGAACAGCGAACAAGAAGTTCCTCAAACTCATTAGTCTAAATTTGGCCAAATTCCACCGAGCGAACAAGAACGGTGACGACATATATCAAACCATAGTCTCCAACCATAACAGGTTGAGAACCCATAGTCGCTCTAACTAAGCAACAAGAATAGCCGAGGGGATCATGGGCGGTATCCGTCCAAACTAGGACGTCGTAGCTCCTCACATACGTGCCAGAACAGTACACGCATGCAAACTTAACTCAAGCATAAGCAACACGAACAATCCAACAATACATCATAACCCCATCTCCAATACCAACAATACAACAATTACTAACAATATAGCAAACCAAGTAACCCAACTCATCCTCAATGTCATATCAATCATCCTTTATTCTTCACCCAATATCATATCCATCTTAACTCATTAACAACATAATTATCCAATTTATACTCATCCTCAACCTGACCTATGATCAACCATACAATATCAAACTTAGTACGGAGTAATTCACTTAAGAACTCAATACCAACCATAACCAACGTGTTAAATACGGAGTAATAATCATAAGAACTCAAGAATAGCCATAATAAACCATTATAATTCCCAAAATTATCATCTTCAAATCAACTTAATAACAACATAACCCAAATTCAATATAACAATCACCCTAAATCATTCCATAAGACATATTAGTGTGAGACCAACACAAATAAGACCAAAGAACATGATTTCATAGCACAATCAACCCAAAGTTCATAGCTTTACATACATAACAACAATCAATTCATCCTCAATCAATCATATGGTCTCACACAAGTTAAAATATGTCTAGGGCTACACCTAGTTATCTTGTTCAAGAGATGAAAATCGTCCTAGTCTTCTTCTTCTTCAACTAGGATAGTATCCTCTTCACCCAAGTCCTCTTCTCCTTGATTAGAGCACAATAATAACACATACAAAATATAAGAACACACAATACAAGCATATAATAACATAATAATCAGAAAACTATACTAAACAATAAGAATTACCGAAGGGATTAGCAAGGGAAGGAATCAGGGCAGATTAGGGCTTGAATTAGAGGAGAATTGAATGAACTTATGAGATAAATTAATGAGAATTTATGAGAGAATGAAGAGAGAGAAGAGAGGATTATAATGTTTAGGGTGAAAAACAGTTGATTAATGACATTAGGGCTAAGGGGGAAGTTTAAATAGTATAGGAGTTCGAGCCCCTAATTAATACGGATTAAAAACAAAAATTGCGGGTGCAGCAGGGGAGCGAGCCGCTCCCACAACAGAGCGAGCCGCTCTCTGCTCGCGGGTCACTCGCGGGCCGGTCGCGGCCTGCTCGCGGATTTCGTCTGTGCAAATTTGGCAGTTGCGACGGCGTCGAAAAAATACGCAGTTTAGCCTTTTGAATCGCCTGAATCGGAGTTCGTATGAGGAAATGGCATCGTTTTTAAGTTTTGACTACGATCACGCTTATTCCACGCGACAAGTGAACCGACTTTCTCGAGCCGAAAATGGGAAAATCAAGAGAAATGAATTACGAATATTATTGAGACGAATAATTAATATTAGGAAAAGTCGGGGTGTTACAATCTCACCACCTAAAAAGAAGTTTCGTCCTCAAAACTTGAGAACGAAAGAATACCCCCAAAGGACTTAGAAAACTACCTACTTCTATGGTCCTCAAGATAAGAATCACTAACTCTACTCATCATGATATCAAAGGCATAGACACGCTTAACGAAGCTTATGTTAGTTCAATATCACCAACTGCTAGGATGTGGATCGCTAGTTTATGTAAACTTGTATACCATAGATACATCATATGCTCGACAAACCCAAATTGATTGTTATTAGCTTCGTATGTCCATATCGACTCAACATAGTATCTCAATCCAAAATCTTAACACACTCCAAATGCATTTTAAACCCAGGGACAACCTAACTAACGTCACCAATACAATTGCCACACAAACTAGTCCTCAAATCGATGCCAAAGACAAACCTCATACCCTCAATCATAACGTGATCCAAGCTCAAGTCTATATCGCTCCTCATATCTATTCACACTCTCCACAACGAAATAACCATAATTATGTCATACCATATCATCTCATTCTCGAGTCACACGTATACTAACACGTAGTTATAAAAATGTATCGCTAAAAGCTTACTACTCTCTCAACCCATTGTTATCATACACACGTCTATCCACACCTTTCTCGAACGTCGCTACCTTACCGACCTCGAATTCTTTCCTCCCATTAATGATTTTCCTTATATTTAGCACATACACAAAACCACAAGATGCACACTTGTCATTCCTACATTATCCTTTTAAGTACAAACCCCAAAGTTTTATCGTGCTCACTATGACCTTTATGTTTTCCTTAAAGCCGATTATTGCTCACCACAATATCACTTCCCAATTCTCACTAACTCATGATTATCACACCCCATATACCATCATAATCGAATCCTCAAAAATACTACCTGTATGGATACCATCACTTCCTTTACCACTACCCATCGCATATTAAGCCTTTACTCGCGAAGGTTATAACTCACAAACATTGTCTCGCAACGGTTAAGCTACCTCGCGAAGCTCTAGCTAGAAGTCACAAAACTAGGAATCCACTCAGGCCACCACGACCAACCATGTGTGCCACCTAACCGGACATCCATACCATTAGCTACTAATCCACTAAGCTCCAACATCTAAGACTCCCATAACAGCGACAACCTAGGAATCAAGTCTCGAGCTGGAGAAGGATAAATCACCCTACGGCCGCTAGTTGACAAGCAAGTGATTAGGGGAACTTAACGGGGACAAGATTGATATTAAGTCATCAAGAGTTCTTACAAAATTAGGATGTGAATGGCAACCGAAAGGCAAGGGAAGGAAAGAAATAGAAGATCGGTACCTTAATAGTTAGCTCAAAGACAAGAGGTGTAGTTCTATAGAGACACTAGAGAGGCATGATAGCATAGAGCATGAAGGCAAGACCAAAAGGTAATTCCCGAAAAGTTTGACAGATATAGAATATGCTCAGAAGATACGATTGAAAGGAGAAGTCTTAAAGTTGGGTTTCAAAATGACAGCGATTTTAGAAAAATGAAGCTACTACAATACCAAGTTGAATAAATAACATTTAAATAAACTAAATGCTCAAATTAGAAAACTTAATAAAAGAAGGTTTAGGATGACAAAGAGGTTTTGATCAAAAGTGGATGCAATGGATAAGCATCAGTCATTTTCAAATTTGACTGAGTAAAAAGCCATCAAAATGTATGGACGCGTTTAAAAAAAAATGAATGGAGAAGTAAAACAATGCTGATTAAAATTTTTCGTCAACATAGTTACAAAATAAGAATGTACCAGAAGGATACACAAATCATTAAAGCACAAATATACAAAAATAGGTTTCGTTAATAGAACTGACTGAAAACATTCTTGAAATAAGAGAGTTTATAAATTATTTCAGCACGACCTATTGAAAAAGATGATGATGAACACATTAAGAAATTTTATTGGGGAAAAAGAAGCTCAAGTTGTAATTCGGCTAATGGTTTTAAAACAGCTGTATGGTGAGATCCAAGAACAAGCAGGATGCACAAAAATAGGTGTAGCTAGCAAGCTGAAAGAGGTCCCCACGAATACGGTAGGTGACATAGATTAAGAACTTCCGTTGCGTACTCTGATGGTAGGATCATGAAATCGCGATCCGGCTTCAGGATTCTTGTTCCAGCTGAACAGTCGGAGAGACTCAAAGACTTTCAAAATTAAATCCCTAGGCTTTTCAAAAGATTGGAGGAATAAAGAAGGTTTGACATGCGAATAATCAAATGATTAAAGTCGAAGAAACGAATGAATTGAAAAGTTAAGTCAAGAGATCGTCAAGGCAATAATAGGCTAAAATTTTCAATAAAACTGAACTCTCAAATGAATAACAATAAAAAGCTAGGGTCATAAAAGTGTACTAAAACGGAATGCAAAATACTCCCTTTTTTTTGTCGATATTAAAAATGAAGGCTAACATGATTTGATAAGAAAATAGAAGTATAAAGTATGATGAAAGCAGAAAAACCAAGTAGTACATAAGAAGACAATTATCAGAGTGAAACATTTTGAAATAAAGGAGTACATTTTAAAAACGACGATTAAATCAAATCAAAAACTTTTTAAGACTATTTCGGAGGCAGGACTAGTAAATTTTTAATGTAGAGATTTATCGAGTCGACACCCGACCTCGCATGACTCCATCATCCTTGTACCTGCATCCAAAGCAAACATATGATCTAATGGTGGGAATCCTAAGACCACCATTCACACAATTACTCATACATATGCACAAATAACGTAGACCCCCTAATGTGTCTACCCCAACACTCTCACTCGGTGTTCTAAGTCAAATCCTACTCACTCACCTAAGAGAGTTGGGAGCGTATTCGCTCTGATACCAACTGTAACAACCCGGATTTTCCAACAAAAGAAAATAAAGAAATAAAAAGGATTTATAAAATAAAAGTAAATAAAAGCGAGCCACGGTGGCGGAAATACCGTGGAATCCGGATCATTACTCACTAAACCAACTAAATAACGATAAAAGGGTAGGCCTTGAGGCCTAGAGGTGGGGAATAAATACCCCTTACAAAACCAGCTCCAAAATGAAAGTAAGACAACGATAATAAAACTAAACATCCTAACAAGTCTAGTCCAAAATCACTTCAAGGCTAGTTATAGGTCATCCTCACGGCATCCTCACTTGACAAACCCGAACCCGCGCTAACCTGCCACAAAGAATGTAACAGCCACAATCAGTGGGGAGTAACTAGGTGCTCCCCAGTCATATTTCAACATAATCAACATAAACAACAATACAACCCCAAATACACGACTAACATAGATCATCCTCAAGCTAACTCAATAATCAACTAACTTAACCTGTGACCTATAATCAAAATATAACAACCAACCATCTTACAAATCATACTGGCCCAACCTGTCATCACCAAAGTGGCAGTCAACAACCAAACTTAATGACATCAACAAAGGGACAATCAATAACATCAGCCAACAACCAGTCGCAGGAGTAAGCACAGAGCAGTAGGAGAAGCGAACAAGAATCACGACGAGTGAAGCGAACAAGAATAACTCAAACCCTATGGCGAACAAATGAACAAGAAGTTCCTCAAACTCATTAGTCTAAATTTGGCCAAATTCCACCGAAGCGAACAAGAGCGGTGGCGACATATATCAAACCATAGTCTCCAACCATAACGGGTTGAGAACCCATAGTCGCTCTAACTAAGCAACAAGAATAGCCGGGGATCATGGGCGGTATCCGTCCAAACTAGGGCGTCGTAGCTCCTCACATCGTGCGAGCAGTACGCATGCAAACTTAACTCAAGCATAAGCAACACGAACAATCCAACAATACATCATAACCCCATCTCCAATACCAACAATACAACAATTACTAACAATATAGCAAACCAAGTAACCCAACTCATCCTCAATGTCATATCAATCATCCTTTATTCTTCACCCAATATCATATCCATCTTAACTCATTAACAACATAATTATCCAATTTATACTCATCCTCAACCTGACCTATGATCAACCATACAATATCAAACTTAGTACGGAGTAATTCACTTAAGAACTCAATACCAACCATAACCAACGTGTTAAATACGGAGTAATAATCATAAGAACTCAAGAATAGCCATAATAAACCATTATAATTCCCAAAATTATCATCTTTAAATCAACTTAATAACAACATAACCCAAATTCAATATAACAATCACCCTAAATCATTCCATAAGACATATTAGTGTGAGACCAACACAAATAAGACCAAAGAACATGATTTCATAGCACAATCAACCCAAAGTTCATAGCTTTACATACATAACAACAATCAATTCATCCTCAATCAATCATATGGTCTCACACAAGTTAAAATATGTCTAGGGCTACACCTAGTTACCTTGTTCAAGAGATGAAAATCGTCCTAGTCTTCTTCTTCTTCAACTAGGATAGTATCCTCTTCACCCAAGTCCTCTTCTCCTTGATTAGAGCACAATAATAACACATACAAAATATAAGAACACACAATACAAGCATATAATAACATAATAATCAGAAAACTATACTAAACAATAAGAATTACCGAAGGGATTAGCAAGGGAAGGAATCAGGGCAGATTAGGGCTTGAATTAGAGGAGAATTGAATGAACTTATGAGATAAATTAATGAGAATTTATGAGAGAATGAAGAGAGAGAAGAGAGGATTATAATGTTTAGGGTGAAAAACAGCTGATTAATGACATTAGGGCTATGGGGGAAGTTTAAATAGTATAGGAGTTCGAGCCCCTAATTAATACGGATTAAAAACAAAAATCGCGGGTGCAGCAGGGGAGCGAGCCGCTCTCTGCTCGCGGGTCACTCGCGGGCTGGTCGCGGCCTGCTCGCGGATTTCGTCTGTGCAAATTTGGCGATTCTGTGGCGTCGAAAAAAATCTGTGATTTAGCCTTTTGAATCGCCTGAATCGGAGTTCGTATGAGGAAATGGCATCGTTTTTAAGTTCTGACTACGATCACGCTTATTCCACGCGACAAGTGAACCGACTTTCTCGAGCCGAAAATGGGAAAATCAAGAGAAATGAATTTCGATTATTATGGAGACGAATAATTAATATTAGGAAAAGTCGGGGTGTTACATGAAGCAGTGTCCTCCTGCTCCCACGGGTTGAACTTTGCCGATGACGTCAATTCCCCAGGTTGAGAAAGGCCATGGCGAGGTCAAACTGTATAGTGGTGAAGGAGGGATGTGTTGTACGTTTGCAAAAATTTGACAATTATGGCAATGTTTGACATACTTTGTGCAGTCGGCTTCCATGGTTGTCCAGTACCATCCTAGTCTTATGATTTGTTTGCACATGGCTCGTGCGTTCATGTGTGGTCCGCACTCGCCATCGTGTGCTTGGGACATGATTTCGTGTCCTTTTTTGTGGTCGACGCACAAGAGTAGTATGCCTTGGGGCGTCTTTTTGAGTAGTTTGCCCATTTCCATCACGAATTGTGATGATAATAGGCGTAGGGCTCGCTTGGCCCGTTTGTCGATGTTTGGTGGGTATTCACCGTTTGTTTTGTAGTTGATGATTGCTTGGTACCAAGGGTCGGTTTGTTCTTCCTCGGTTTCAATGTCACAGATGTAGGCGGGTTCGTTCCGTCGTTCCACGACAATGGGTAGCGTTGCCATTCCCGGGGGTATGTTGATTAGTGACGCGAGTTTGGATAACGCGTCGGCGAATTGATTTTCTTCGCGAGGAAGGTGTATGAATTCTACGTGATAGAATTCGTTTATGAGCTCTTGTATTTTGTTTTGGTATAGTGCTAGGTTTTCATTAAGTATCTTCCATGCTCCGGATACTTGGTTGATTATGAGGGAGGAGTCCCCATAGACTCTTATGTTGCGGGCGTTGAGTACAAGCGCTGGTTGGAGACCGTGCAAGCACGCTTCGTATTCTGCGGCGTTGTTTGTAACGTCAAAATCCAGTTTGATGGATAAGGGGGTGCGTTCGCCATTCGGGGATATGAGAAGTATTCCTACTCCACATCCTCGATAGTTGGAGGAGCCGTCGAAGTATAACTCCCATTGTTCTTGGTTGATGTTGTAAATCCCATCGTCTGGAAGGGATGTTGTGTCGATAATTGGTTCTTCGTTGATTGCGTTGCTAGGAAATCGGAGGCGCTCGTCCCTTGATTGCTTTGAGGGTGCGTACTTAAGGTCGGTCGGCTAGGAGCAATGTCCATCGGCCATTCGTCCGTTAAGCCTGAGGTTTCTCGAAAAGGTATTTTACGGGGTCCATTTTTGAGTAGACCATCGTTTGGTGTGCTAGCATATAGTGACGGAGTTTTTTGGATGACCATATCAATGCTAGACAGCTCTTCTCGACGGGTGAATATCGAGTTTCGTAATCGAGAAATTTCTTGCTAATGTAGTAGATTGCGTGTTCTTCGCCGTTTATCTCTTGAGCGAGCATGGCGCCCATGGCGGTAGGGGTTGTTGTAAGGTATAAGGATAGTGGTAAATCCTTTTGGGGTGGTCGTAGAACTGGTGGGTTAGTTAGCAATTCCTTGACCTTGTCAAATGCTTTTTGACATTCTTCGTCCCATTCAACGTGGTCGGTTTTCTTGAGTTTCTTGAAAACTGGTTCACATATCATGGTGAGTTTGCTAATAAAGCGCGAGATGTATTGGATTTGGCCCAAGAAACTTCGAATTTCGTCGAGGTTCTTCGGGGGTTGCATTTTTAGAATTGCTTTGACTTTCGAGGGGTCGACCTCGATGCCTCTTTGGCTCACTACATGTCCTAGTAGTTTACCGGATTTAACTCCAAAAGTACATTTTTGGGGATTGAGGCGCATTTTGTATTGTCGTAGGCGCGTGAAGAACTTGCGGAGGTTAGCGATGTGACCACTTCTCTCCTTCGACTTCACGATCATATCGTCGACGTAAACTTCGACTTCTTTGTGCATCATGTCATGTAAAAGGGTTGTAGCGGTGCGTTGGTATGTTGCGCCGGCATTAATTAGGCCGAAAGGCATGACCGTGTAGCAGTATGTGCCCCACGGTGTAATGAAGGCCGTCTTTGCCATGTCTTCGAGTGACATTTTGATTTGGTTGTAGCCTGCGTAGCCGTCCATGAAGGATAGGAGGGCGTGATCGGCGGTGTTGTCGACTAGGACGTCCACATGGGGTAATGGAAAGTCATCTTTAGGACTAGCTTTGTTCAAGTCGCGAAAGTCAACGCATACTCGAATTTTGCCATTCTTTTTCAAGACTGGGACCATGTTTGAGACCCATTCAGGATATTCGATGACTTGGATGAAACCGGCTTGTACTTGTTTTTCGATTTCTTCCTTGACCATAAGGGACCATTCGGGACGTAGTCTTCTCAGCTTTTGCTTGATGGGTTTGTAACCGGGTTTAATGGGGATGCGGTGCTCGGCGATGCTTCGTTCGATTCCGGGCATGTCTTTGTATGACCAAGCGAATACGTCCTTGAATTCGCTCAGAAGTTGTGTGAATTGGGCGCGCTCGTCTTTGTCTAGTGAGGCACCTAGTTGTAGTTCCCTTGGCTCTTCGGGGGTTCCCACGTTTATGGTTATGGTTTCCTCGATGATAGGGTCTTGTGTTTTGGGAGAGACAAGGTTTGCAATGTATTTGTTTAATGATTGATTTGTTTGTTCATTTTCGCATGGGTTAGTGTCTTTTGTATTTTGTGTTTTGTTTGTTGCTTGTTGATTTTTGTTTGTTTGTATTTTGTTGTTTTTTTTAGCTTGAGACAAGACGTAAGCAAATTTATTCATTTCATTATTTTGAAGAGAATTATTCGACAAGTTGGAAAATTGCTTGGAGCTAGCCTCCGTAAAAAGGAAATCTAAACTAAAGCTAGAGTCTAGGATAGATGGGTCGACAGATGACCCGACACTCTGAGCATTAGAATCTAAAAGAATTTCTTCTTCTTCTTCATCGTCTTCTGTGCCGCTGGAGGAGCTGCTTGAGCTGCTTGAGTTGCGATGTAGATTGCGTCGTTGCTGGAGGAAAGTGTGGTTTTTCTTCGAGGTTTCTTGATTCTTCCTTGACCGATGAGATCTTGGATGGCATGTTTGAGTTTGAGACAACTCTCGGTGCTATGCCCCATGCCCCGGTGGTATGCACAGAAGGCGTTGGGGTCCCATGATTTCGATTTCTTCTTCATGGGTGGCTCGTTAATAGGTCCGATGGGTGTAAGGTAATCTTTTTCGACTAGTTTTTGTAATGCCACAGCGTAGGGCATGTAGAGTCTGTCAAAGTTCCTTGTAGAGCCATGCGAGTTGTGTATTTTTCGTCCTTTAAGAGTGCGTTTTTAAAGAGTATCTCGGTAGGCGGGATCCTCGTAGCTAGATGTGAGATCCTTTTTGATGCGAGTGCCAATTTCGATGAGATGTTCGAAGTTCTGAGCGTGGCAGAAGTGAAAGTAGTATCGCCAGGCGGGTCGTAAGCTGAAGAGGAAAGTGGATATGAGTTCGTCTTCGTGTGGGTGATCCGGTACTCGGGAAAGTAGTTTCCTCCACTGTGTAAGATGTTTGACGAAGCCTTCGCTGTCCTTCTGACGAAAAGCTTCGAGGGTGTCGAGCGAGACTGGGCTGCTAAGTTCTTTTTGGACGCGACGTTCCAAACGCTCGACTGCGGTGCGATGTAGAGCTTTTAGGTGGTTGATGTCTTTTGCAAGTTGATTGATGTGGCCTATCACTTCGTCAGTGGGTAGCCAGTATTCGTCGTCTTCATTATCACTAGACCAAACGGCATTGATTTGGTCGTCTGAGGGTGTGATGAGGTAAGAGCAGTCTAGTATAGGGATTGACCCCACGAAGATTGCATGATTGCCTAGTGGGTTTTCGTTGTTTGAAGGCTTGGTGGGTTGAGATGGTTTGCTAAGCTTTCCTTGATCAATCAGATCTTGGATAGCGTTCTTGAGCCTAAAGCAATTCTCGGTGTCATGCCCCTTGCCTCGGTGATATGCACAGAAGGCATTGGGGTTCCAAGATTTAGGCTTCTTGTCTTCGGGCGGCTCGCTAGTAGGCCCGATTGGTTGTAAGTAGTTTTTCTCGACCAGCCTTTGAAATGCCTTGGAGTAAGACATAAAGAGAGGGTCGAAGTTTCTCTTGGCCTTAGGAGACGGCGAGAAGGTAGTTGCAAAGGCGTCGAGGGTGTCGTCATCAAGGTTACCGACGGTGCGATTTTCGTCGTTCTTGACCGCGCGGGAGGACTTAGAGGAGCTCCCCTGATAAGCATGGCCGGTGTATTTAGCCATGGTGCCAGTCCTAAGGTCATCTTCGATTTGGGTGCCGACCTTAGTTAGTTCCTTGAAGTTCTGAATGTTGCTGTACCTCGTGTAGAATTGGTACACGGGTCGCAGGTTATTTATGAACTTGATGCAGACGAGTTCGTCCTCTCAGGGGACGGTTGGGGATTTGAGCGCAACCTTCTTCCAACGAGTAAGATAGTCGGTGAAGCCTTCATTGTCCTTTTGAGATAGGACTTCTAAGGTGCGAATTGAGACTTGAGTGTCTTCATTGTCTCGGTACTGTCGGTCGAACTCGACTGTGAGTTCTTCAAAAGTGGGGACCCGTTGTGGGTCGAGTGAGTAGAACCATGTCTTCGGCACTGCCGCAAGGGAGTGCGGGAAGAGAGTGAGCCAATGCTTGGAATCGACCCCTTTGATGGCCATTTGGGATTTGAAAGCTCGGATGTGAATGATCGGGCTCTCATGTCCTTGGAAAATAGGAAGATCACTAAGGGCGAGCTTGTTTGGGAGCTCGTGCTTAATGCTAGTAGGTACGTTCTCATTCTCCTTGTGAATAGAGTAAGTGCTCAAGACATAGAGCCTCTCCTCCATGGCTTGGAGTTTCTTAGCGTGCCTATCGGCTTCCTCCTTAATCTTGAGTTCCATTCGTTCCACCTCGACGGTATGGTGGGTCAAAAGGCCCTCAAGGTCAGCGGTCAGCTTTGCAACTTGGTCATGGAGAGCGTTGACTTCTTCGTTGTTGCCGGCCATTTTGCGGGTGTAGGTTCGTTTCTTGTAGGGGATTATTACACGTTGTTTGGTACGGCGAGTATCCAGCTGAGGCCTGCATATCACTTCGTATGTTCGGGACACAACTCGACCCACTAGACTCACATTCATTTTTAAGCATTCATTTTAGCTCATTTCTTTGTTTAGAAAGACCTTTTATGTTTTGAAAAGAGGAGATTTTTGAAAAGGTTTTAGCTAAAGGAAGCTTTTGAGACGAGGATGTGTGCGCACATCTCGCCTCGATGTTAAAAATTTTGCTTTGCATCCGTCGAACTGATATCGGTAATTTGCCGAGGTGAGCTCGAGTCGGATGTGTAAAAGAAGAAGGATTCGGCTCGAGCAAGTCGAGTCGAGGATGTTAAAAGTGGAGTCTAGGCCGTATGACCTAGAAGATTGAATTCCACGAGCTTGGGTTCTAATCCTTGCTCGGGTTTTTGCTTGTTAGTGAAAAAGGAAATTTTGAGAAAGCTAGTTCCAAAAATTCGCGATAGTTTTGTTTGAAAAGTGTTAGTTTGTTAGATGTTAGGTTCGTTTATCTTTGAAATGTTTAAGTGAGTTTTCGAAGATATGAATGCAAATGCTCGTTTTGAAAAAGACCATGGAGTGCATAGCCTCGAACTTGTACGTATGACTCAAAAGGGGTGAAAATGAGTCAGTCGGGTACACCTCCAACTACCTCGAGTACGCTTTGGCAGATACTTAACCCCTTCATTTCCTTACGCCGGGGCGATAGGTTTTCTGAAGAGAACCGGGCGGTCGAGATAGCCGTTCTGACAAGCCGTGGAGGGCGAGAGGAAAGCTAGTCCGGCATGTGCTTTATCGAGTGGACAAGCCTGCATGTGGGAACCACCTCTCGAGGGTGCAAAGGGTGCCTAGATTCCAAAAGGAATGGACTCTAAACGAATGTGCATAGCTCAAATATGTATACTTGGATTGTTCAAGGCTTTCAAGTTTCACCTCTTTATTTTTAAAAAGAAAAAGCTAGTTTTAAGTTTTAAAAATAAAATTCACCAGCGGAGTCGCCAAACTGTGGAACCCGGGAACTGTTATGGAGTCGCCACCTAATTATCGCGGAAATTAGGAACCTGCTATCATGTCCTAAGCCTAAAGACATGTCCTAGATTTTGGAGCACGCCGACACCCCTAGATCTAAGGCTTGTGAAACCAGATTGGATTCGGGGTGAGGGTACTTTAGAAAAAGAGTTAATTCAATTAATGAGTTATGAAAATCTTTTAGAAAAGCCAACGTAAAAATAGCCTCTACTGACCTAGAACAATCCAAGCAAGATGATATTTGAGCTAATGTTATCGCTACGTACAAGTGCGATAAGTTTGTACAAGAATGCAGATGCAGATGCAAAAAGATTGATTAAAACCCTCAGTTTAGCATGTTTAACTTGTTAACGAATACGGTTCAGTTAAAGGTCGAATTCATTGTTTAAGTTGATTTTAATGCAAAATAAGAAGGTGCAAGATGCATGCAAATAATATAAAGTTCAATTGTCCATTGGTTTATTTTATAAGGGTCGGTTGCTTATGCGACTTTAGCGTGTCATCGGATATGGAGTGTACCCGAAGTAAAATAGAACACTTGGAGTGCAAGCGCGCTGGGTGCCAAAGCGGGTGCGGCGCAAAAGTGTAGACCCCTTTGTTAGTCCATAGAAAATAAGAAAAAGCTTTGATCCAAGTGGATCGGTACCTACCTTGTCCTGACGCTTCAGATCTGGGCAGAGCTTCGATTCTTGAACTTAAAAGGAGGATGAATCCAACACGGGATGGTGTGTTGAACTCAAGGATTTGAGTGCTTGAGGCTTTGTGAGTGTTTTGTGGTGTCTGATGTGAAAGCTGGTTGTAAGTTGTGAAGAAAAGATGTATTGTGGTTATCAATTCTGTTTTTCGAGGTCAGGTACAGGGGGGTATATATACTAAAAACCTCGGAGAAATTAGGAAACCCAGGGATAAAAACAAGCCATGAAACATGTGGAACCCGGGATCGGACCCAACTCGGCGTCTTGCTTAAGGGCGGATTTTAAAGTTAAAAAAGATTAAGTTGGAAAAACCTTTAAGAACTGTTATGGAGTCGCCACCTATTTATCGCGGAAAATAGGAACCTGCTACCATGTTCTAAGTTAAAAACATGTCCTAGATTTTGGAGCACGCCGACACCCCTAGATCTAAGGCTTGTGAAACCAGATTGGATTCGGGGTGAGGGTACTTTAGAAAAAGAGTAATTCAAATAATGATTTATGAAAACCTTTTAAAAAAGCCTATGTAAAAATAGCCTCTACTGACCTAGAACAATCCTTGTAAGATGATATTTGAGCTAATGTTATCGCTACGTACAAGTGCGATAAGTTGCAGAAGAATGCAGATGCAGATGCAAAAAGATTGATTAAAACCCTCAGTTTAGCATGTTTAACTTGTTAACGAATACGGTTCAGTTAAAGGTCGAATTCGTTGTTTAAGTTGATTTTAATGCAAAATAAGAAGGGTGCAAGATGCATGCAAATAAAATAAAGTTCAATTGTCCATTGGTTTATTTTATAAGGTCGGTTGCTTATGCGACTTTGGCGTGTCATCGGATATGGAGTGTACCCGAAGTAAATAGAACACTTGGATTGCAAGCGCGCTGGGTGCCAAAGCCGGGGGGGCGCTAAAGTGTAGACCCCTTTGTTAGTCCATAGAAAATAAGAAAAAGCTTTTGATCCAAGTGGATCGGTACCTACCTTGTCCTGACGCTTCAGATCTGGGCAGAGCTTCGCTTCTTGAACATAAAAGGAGGATGAATTCAATACGGGATGGTGTGTTGAACTCAAGGATTTGAGTGCGTGAGGCTTTTGTGAATGTATTTAGGTGTATACCGTGCTAGACGGTATATTTTGTGGGACCCATGTGTGGGCACTAAAACTAGGAAGAGAGGTTGTGAGAAGAGAGGTTTTCTTGCGTGGAAAACTTGTCAGAATAGGTCGTGCGAGGGGTTGTATATATAGGAGAATAGCCGAGAGAAAATAGGAAAACAGGGGAAAAAGCCAGCCTGGGAAACCGCATAGCCTTATGCGGTTTGGCTGGCAACAAACATATAGGCTTATGCGGTTTGCACCATGAGCCGCATAAGCTTATGCGGTTTCTTTGGTGTGGTTTTAACTTGGAGATTACGTATTTCCTTACTCCGAATTGCTAAATCTTGGGAATATTCGGTGTAATCTCCTTGCTTGTGCCCCAAGAAGGCCTAGTATGATCTTCTAGAGAGTTGTTGAGGGCTTTGGAGTGCGGGCCAAAGGTGGGTTTGGGCTCGGTTTTGGGCCCGAGACCCGAAAATGTGAAAAGGGTGTATTTGCATAGATTTTGTGAAATAAGGTAAGACGTGAAGCCGTATTTTGTGTAAGAGGGGACTAAAGGGAAGATTTAGCCACCGGGCCTAAATTTAGGGATTTAGGAATGCTGAATTAGACCTTGTTAATGTAAAAGGGCTAATTGTAGTGCAAATGCGAAGCTCATGCCAAATGAAGCGGGACAAGGACCTAGCTAGACTCCAAATGGACAAAATGAACGTTTATTTAAAGCGATGTAAAGCGACCTAAGACATTTTAACATTTCAAACGACTCAAAAATGAATTCGACATTAGTTAGAACCGTTTAAGTCAACGTTAAAGCATGCGTAATAAAAGTCCGTGATACATCACAGGGTTTTGTTTGGGAGGGTATGGATATGGGTATCCACAGAGCCCCAGTTTGACTGAGCTCGGACTAGAGCGCTAGTCAAACTCCACGACCATATCCGGACCACTACAGTCTCGATACAGTCAGCGGAACGAAGCATGTGTCCATCGGTGAGACGAGGACTTCGAACCGGGCTAAACAGGGAGGGGCGTGCGCATTTTAAGGACTTAGCGGTCCGTGCATGCTATAAGGGCCTACCGGCCTGCTGAATGTCTTCGTCGTGCTTGTTGTACTGTCGTTGATGGTGCCTTTGTATATGCTTGGTATCGTAGGATGCCTGGTGCTGGTGCTTGTAATGTCTTCGTATTGCATGTGTATAAGGGGCTAATGTGCAGGGGTGTAGGTGCTTGTAAGATGTTTGGGTATGCGTGAGGTGTATAATTGAGTAGGGGTGTTCATGTAGATGTGGGTCTCGTGAAAGAGCGTCCGTGTAATGCTTGAACTCGCCGGGGAGTGTCTATGTAGGGTGAAATGCTTGGAGTTAGGTGCTTGTGCTTGGGCTCGCCGAGGAGTGTCTATGTAGTCGTAGTTGCATATGATTGCCTTTCGTTGAGGAGAAGGTAGTGCCGTTGTCGATTCTTTGATGCCTTTCTTGTGTTATTCTTTGATGCCGCCGCTTATCTTTGATGCCGTTGTTGATGTTGACCTGGGTCTCGCCGAGGAGCGCGGGTGCTTAGTGTAGTATTTGCTGGAGAAGTACTAGTTTGCTAGGGAAGGGTGTATATGTATGGTCTCGCCGAGGAGCGTAGGTGTAGTTGTGGTTGTTTGGGAGAGTGATGGTGTTTCGTCTTGTTAGGGGTGCAGGTGTATATCCATGGGATTATGGTCAGGAAGGTGTATGTGCTCAAGTGTACGGCCGTGTAATTGCTTGGATGTGCTGAATGTGCTGATGCAGACGCTTGGTGTTTATGTTAGTGATTTGCTGGGGAAGTCGAAGGGTATGTCTTGGACTCCGTAGGAAATGTCTGTATAGGTGTGTGGACTCCATGGGGAGGAAGCGATACTCACAGGGGGCGTGTAAGAGGGTGTAAGGACTCGTGAAGAGTGTTCGTGAGCCGCATCGCAGTGTATTAAATGCTTAGTACACGCGTATGGCGGACTGTAGGTGACGCCTTAACCAAGGCATAGTGCATAATGTATGTGCTAGCGCTTGTGGCGGACTGTAGGTGACGCCTTAACCAAGGCATAGTGCGTAATGTATGTGCTAGCGCTTGTGGCGGACTGTAGGTGACGCCTTAACCATGAAAGCTTGCGTGTATGATGAAAAATGAGGAGAAAACGTGGAACAAAACATACTCTGGAAATTGCCTGTAGACTAGTGACTCTTCCGGGGAATCCCTTATCAATTGGCGACTTCAAGCGTGAACTCATTCGCACATGTTGCGGTTTCAATTCCGGAAATATTCGAACTCGCGATTTTCCTTTCGAGATCTTCAATTTCGCTTGCTTCGACCATGAAACGTGGTATCTGGTGATTCGTTTGGATTCATGTGATACTCATCTCTCCGACTCTGGATGCGTGGTGCTTGGGATGCTTCTTGGACATGTTGGGGTGTTTGGACCTATGTTCGGGTGGTTGTTGTTTGATGCATACTTGAAAGTGTTATGCTTTTAGCGTGCATGTTTTCAAAAATGCGAAAAATTATCCCATTTTTCGTTGTAAAGGTTTGATTCTTGATAGGAAGCGTCAGCCCCCAGTTGTCAAGGTCATGGTGCCGGTGTATGTGAGCCCCCAGTTTGATCGAGGTATGGAATATAACGATGATCAAACTATGTAAAAGGCTATGGGTTGTATTAGGATAAGGGTGTTTGTGGATTACCCCCTCGAGTTTGACTAGGTTTTTGGATGAAAACTGTGTCAAAGTGTAATGGGATGTGTACTTGGAGAAGGAGTTTTTGGGTTACCCCCTCGAGTTTGACTAAGTTTTGAATGAAAACTGAGTCAAAGTGAAGAGTATGGTGTTTGGTTTTGAAATTTCCCCCGTAGTTTGGCTTAATTTGATTGAAATTAAGGCAAAATGGAGAAGAATGTAGCGTGGGTGGAAGCGTGCGATTCGGTATGTCGAGTCGTCTTTGAGGTGGCTTGGGTTCAGTAGACTTTGACGAGTACCGCCGTCTTCACCATTAGTTGTATTAGTATGCTTGTGTAATAAGGATTGTGTGAACCCTTGTTTACATGACTGTTTGTTGTAGCTTGGCTTGAACTTTGTAGTTGCTTTCGACGTCTTTCGCTTAGTCTTTGTGTTGTGCTTAGTGGACTGCGTAGTTAGTAGGCTTGGGTTTGAAAGTGAAATGATTCCCGATTGGGATGCTTGGATTAAAAAGCTTTTTGTTGAAAAATCATTTTTGTAAAAGATTCATTTTGGTTGTCGAAATGAGCTTTAAAAATGAATGCTAGAAATGTCGGTTGTAAGGCTTCATGCAAGATGAAAAAGCGTTTTGACGTCGTGAGCTTAAGCTAGAGTTATGAAGACCGTGGAGGGTCATCTGAGTGCAAAGGTTGAAAAGCCCCCAGTTGTCGAGGATGAGAATTCGGTAGAATCTCAACACGGAGTGGGGTGTAGTGCTAGGTTCGGTTGTGCTTTGCGTAAGCTGCCTACGTATCCACGAACGTGGAATCAAACCGGCGTAGTTCGAAAGAGCTTTTGCTTAAAATGTGTTAACTCGAGTGAGTTAAATTCGAAGAATGCTGTTTCTCAAAATGTATTAACTCGAGTGCCGAGTTAAATTTTTGGAAAATTTTAGACTTTGAAGATTCGAGATGCATTTCAAGGATTTGAGATGCATTTTCGAAAGGTACATTTTGTTTGCGAAAGGGTGTGTTTGCAAAAAGTGAATTGCAAAGTGCTTTCATATTAACTCGAGTATTGGGTTAATTTTGAAAGGTGATTAGCTAATTTGAGGGTGCATTGCCTCATGTAAGTTTGAAAAAGCGCGTCGTTCCGTGGGAGCGTTTTGAAGACTGGAGAGTTTTTGAAAGGAGCGGTTTAAATGTCGCTAAATTGTTTGATTGGAAGAGGATTGACTCGACGTGTGACTCGATGCTTAAAATGCCGAAAAGTTTGCAAAATAAAGACGAATCGTATGCGTGATTTGAGACTCGACGGTTGCATGGTTGCCATATTCGGGAATACGTGCGTTGGTGGAGCCCCCAGTGGTGCTTGCTTGTCTGCGGTGGGATGCTGTTGTTCCTGCAAAACAGTGTTAGACCAAAAAGCAGAGTACTACTCTTATGTCTATGACAACTTTGCCTTGACGAATTCGTTTTAGTCGCCTCGATAAAGAAATAGTTTACCTTTAAACTTTGTGAATTTTTGTGGACACATCCTTAGCATGGAAAGCTTTGGACGAGGAATATTTTGTGGATTTTTGTAAAAGGTTGGTTGAGCTCGGGAGAGCGGCCTATGTATCCGTGGTTACGGAATCAAACCTAGCGTAGTTCCGAAAGGGGTGTTTAAGGGCGTGCATGAGGTGTTTATGTGGAAAGGTGCGTGTTTAAGGATCCACCGGTCTGGGAGGTGGGTTTGTTTTTGTGGAAAGGTGCGTGTTTAGGGACCCGCCGGTCCATGGGGTGTTTATGTGTTTGACCTTGATACATTGCATCCTATGGATGGGTTCTTCTTAGTTGATCTAGGCTAGTTGCTTGCTACTTCTGTCTTGTCTTCAATTTGGAATTTCAAGGACCTGGCCACTCGTTTCTGGGCTTCGGTACTTCTTGCCTTTGGGGTTTCGGCCCCTTGCTTATTGATTTCTAAGCTTGTTGACTTCTTAAGCTTTTTGACTTCTTGAGCTTTTGACTTCTTAAGCTTTTTGACTTCTTAAGCTTTTGCTTAGTTGTTTTGCCCCTTGTTCCGGAGCTTTTGAGACTTTTGCTTTTTGGTGACTTTGGTTTTTGGCCTTTGTACCTTGTATTCCCGTTTGGTTTGAGAATATCGTACGCCCTATGTGGCTTGGGCTTGAGCTCGGACCTTGCTAAACTTTGCGGCTCGGTGGTCACTCGTGATCGTGTGTCTATCACGCGGGCTCCTCTGACAAGTTCGTTTGCTTATTAGGCACGCGATCGAGTACGCGGAGGACGATCCAGGAATACTCGTACTTTTGGTCGCGATCAAATTCATGACCACTGTGGAGCTCCAAATTAATGGATCCTCCTCCAAAAGCAGCGGAGTAATAGACCACAAGCAGACTAGTGAACCTTACGTGTTTAGTCGTCGGAAGCTTTCTTGTCTTCGTGTCCTTGATTTAGTTGTTGACTTGGACCTTCGTACCCGGCCTAGATCTCCCTAGGATAGCTGTTCCTGGGATGCAATGTATGTTGGTGTAGAATTGTGGTTTTTTATGGGAAAAGTGTGTAAAAAGGAAGTTGGGTTGTAGGCAAACTTATTCCTTTATCGATTTGTTAAAAATGTCATACGTCGGAGACTCGATTGCCCTAGACTGTCAGAGATTGACTCAATGTTTAAAAACTCGACCCGTATTGAAAAGACTCGAATTTCTTGAGGAGATCCGTGAGATCGTCGGTGGCGCCTTGATGGATTCATCGCTGGGTGCTCGAGACGCACATGTCTCGGATGGGGTTGATGCTCGCGTCGGGACTTGGCTCATGCATACTTAGATTTGTCTTTGATTTTGCAAAAGTTTTGTTTTCGTAGCGGGATGTTTTGTTGAGCAAAATGTGTTGTCACATTTTGGCTCGATGTAAAAAGCGTTTCGAAATCAAATCCGATAAGCTCGTGTTAGTGGCTTGTTGGTGAAAGTGTGAATCGATTCGGAGTGGCGATAGGCTATCCGAATCAAGGGTGTTTAAAGATGTGATGAAGACGGTTATACTCGTTTTCATACATTCGGTTTGAAAGAGGGTTAGATTAAAGCGACTATGAGCCACTTGGTCTAACCGTGAAGGATTTGCGGGATGATGCTAGTTCATTCCTAGGTTTTGTTGTCTTGTGAAAAGAGATGTTTGGATTAAAATGGCGGTACGCCATTTTGAATCATGGATTTCGAAAATGTTTATATTGCTGGATTTGTTTTCAAGAAAAGGTCCATTCTCGGGTTTGAAAATGTTTGGTAATAAATGGGTTACAATGAGTGCGGGTCATGTAGTTCATTTATGTTTTGGAATGTCACGAGAATAAAGTGATTATTCTCGGGTGTTTTGAGGAGACTGTTTGTCTAGATCAAACCGTCCTGACTATGGGCCATTCGGTTCGAAGGAAGGATTTTTGAAAAAGGTTATTTCAAAAACGTGATGAGGATTTTGTGAAAGTAGTTTGTAAGAGGATTTGGGCCAAGATGGTTATGAATCATTTGGTCTGATGAAAAGTCCGCGAGATTGGGCTTGGCCATTCTCGGGTTTTGTTTGCTTGAAAAAGACGATTTTTGCTGAAACGAGTCGACTTTGGGCCGTTTGGCCTAAAGAGATTTGTAAAGAGAATGTCGTTATTTGTTTTGCAGGAGTGAGGAGATTTTTGAAAAGAGCTCATTTCAAAAGCGGGTGTGTTTTGCTTGGCTTGTAAAAATAAGAAGATTTTGAAAAGAATTTATTTCAAAAATGAGAGTGTGTTGTTTGTTTTGTAAAAGTGAGGAGATTTTTAAAGAGAGCTTGTTTCAAAAATGAGAGTGTATTGCTTTAGGAGCAATGTTGTGCCTAAGAAGTCTTTGAGGCAAGAACGCGTGTGCGGATCTTGTCTCGACGTTGAAATGTGTTTGATTTGCATTCGTCGAGCCCATGTTAACGGTTCATCGTTAAGGGCTCGAGCCTAGATGCATGGAAAGGATTCGACTCGTGAGCGGTTAGCTAGTCGAGTCGAGGATGTTGAGAATGGATTGGTTTGTGTGACATGTATCTAGTTAGTCCTATTAGATTCAACGTTCGTTTTAAGCGTTCATTTTTAGCTCATTTTTGTTTAGGAAGACCTTTTAAGCTTGAAAAAGGAGATTTTAGACAAGGTTTGGCTAAAAGGAAGCTTTTGAGACGAGGATGCGTGTGCACATCTCGTCTCGATGTTAAAAGGTGTTAGCTTTGCCGAGCCCACCTAACGGTTCATCGTTAAGGGCTCGAGCCTAGATAGGCGAGAAGGATTCGACTCGAGAGCGATTAGCTAGGCGAGTCGAGTGTGTTGAGAATGGATTAGGTTGTGTGGGTTAAATTTGCACGTTAGTGACGTGACTAGACCAACGTTCATTTTAAGTGTTCATTCTAGCTCATTTCTTTGTTAAGAAAACTCTTTTTAAGCTTGAAAAAGGAGGTTTTCGAAAAAGTTTTAGCTAAAGGAAAACTTTTGAGACGAGGATGTGTGCGCACATCTCGTCTCGATGTTAAAAGGTTTTGCTTTGCACCCATCGAGCTGATATCGGTGATTTGCCGAGGTGAGCTCGAGTTCGGATGTGTAAAAGAGAATGGATTCGACTCGAGAGTGGTTAACAAGTCGAGTCGAGGATGTTAAAAGTGGAGTCTAGGCCGTGTGACCTAGAGGATTGAAATCCGCGAGCTCGGGTTTTATTCCTTGCTCGGGTTTTTGCTTGTTAGTGAAAAAGGAAATTTTGAAAAAGTTTATTTCAAAAATTCGCGATAGTTTTGTTTGAAAAGTGTTAGTTTGTTAGATGTTAGGTTCGTTTATCTTTGAAACGTTTCAAGCGAGTTTTCGAAGATATGAATGTAAATGCTCGTTTTGAAAAAGACCATGGAGTGCATAGCCTCGAACTTGTACGTATGACTCAAAAAGGGTGAAAAATGAGTCAGTCGGGTACACCTCCAACTACCTCGAGTACGCTTTGGCAGATACTTAACCCCTTCATTTCCTTACGTCGGGGCGATAGGTTTTCTGAAGGGAGCACTGGGGCGGTCGAGATAGCCGTTTACGGCAAGCCGTGGAGGGGCGAGAGGAAAGCTAATCCGGCATGTGCTTTATCGAGTGGACAAGCCTGCATGTGGGAACCACCTCTCGAGGGTGCAAAGGGTGCCTAGATTCCAAAAGGAATGGACTCTAAACGAATGTGCATAGCTCAAATATGTTTACAAGGATTGTTCAAGGCTTTCAAGTTTCACCTCTTTATTTTTAAAAAGAAAAAGCTAGTTTTTAGTATTAAAAATAAGATATCCCCAGCGGAGTCGCCAAACTGTGGAACCCGGGATCGGACCCAACTCGGCGTCTTGCTTAAGGGCGGATTTTAAAGTTAAAAAAGATTAAGTTGGAAAAACCTTTAAGAACTGTTATGGAGTCGCCACCTATTTATCGCGGAAAATAGGAACCTGCTACCATGTTCTAAGTTAAAAACATGTCCTAGATTTTGGAGCACGCCGACACCCCTAGATCTAAGGCTTGTGAAACCAGATTGGATTCGGGGTGAGGGTACTTTAGAAAAAGAGTAATTCAAATAATGATTTATGAAAACCTTTTAGAAAAGACTATGTAAAAATAGCCTCTACTGACCTAGAACAATCCTTGTAAGATGATATTTGAGCTAATGTTATCGCTACGTACAAGTGCGATAAGTTGCAGAAGAATGCAGATGCAGATGCAAAAAGATTGATTAAAACCCTCAGTTTAGCATGTTTAACTTGTTAACGAATACGGTTCAGTTAAAGGTCGAATTCGTTGTTTAAGTTGATTTTAATGCAAAATAAGAGGGGTGCAAGATGCATGCAAATAAAATAAAGTTCAATTGTCCATTGGTTTATTTTATAAGGTCGGTTGCTTATGCGACTTTGGCGTGTCATCGGATATGGAGTGTACCCGAAGTAAATAGAACACTTGGATTGCAAGCTACTGGGTGCCAAAGCCTGGGGCGCTAAAGTGTAGACCCCTTTGTTAGTCCATAGAAAATAAGAAAAAGCTTTTGATCCAAGTGGATCGGTACCTACCTTGTCCTGACGCTTCAGATCTGGGCAGAGCTTCGCTTCTTGAACTTAAAAGGAGGATGAATTCAACATGGGATGGTGTGTTGAACTCAAGGATTTGAGTGCGTGAGGCTTTTGTGAATGTATTTAGGTGTATACCGTGCTAGACGGTATATTTTGTGGGACCCATGTGTGGGCACTAAAACTAGGAAGAGAGGTTGTGAGAAGAGAGGTTTTCTTGCGTGGAAAACTTGTCAGAATAGGTCGTGCGAGGGGTTGTATATATAGGAGAATAGCCGAGAGAAAATAGGAAAACAGGGGAAAAAGCCAGCCTGGGAAACCGCATAGCCTTATGCGGTTTGGTTGGCAAACCGCATAGGCTTATGCGGTTTGCACCATGAGCCGCATAAGCTTATGCGGTTTGCTGGTGTGGTTTTAACTTCGAGATTTCGTATTTCCTTAATCCGAATTGCTAAATCTTGGGAATATTCGGTGTAATCTCCTTGCTTGTGCCCCAAGAAGGCCTAGTATGATCTTCTAGAGAGTTGTTGAGGGCTTTGGAGTGCGGGCCAAAGGTGGGTTTGGGCTCGGTTTTGGGCGAGACAGAAAATGTGAAAAGGGTGTATTTGCATAGATTTTGTGAAATAAGGTAAGACGTGAAGCCGTATTTTGTGTAAGAGGGGACTAAAGGGAAGATTTAGCCACCGGGCCTAAATTTAGGGATTTAGGAATGCTGAATTAGACCTTGTTAATGTAAAAGGGCTAATTGTAGTGCAAATGCGAAGCTCATGCCAAATGAAGCGGGACAAGGACCTAGCTAGACTCCAAATGGACAAAATGAACGTTTATTTAAAGCGATGTAAAGCGACCTAAGACATTTTAACATTTCAAACGACTCAAAAATGAATTCGACATTAGTTAGAACCGTTTAAGTCAACGTTAAAGCATGCGTAATAAAAGTCCGTGATACATCACAGGGTTTTGTTTGGGAGGGTACGGATATGAGTATCCACAAAACCGCATAGGCTTATGCGGTTGCCCACCCAAACCGCATAAGCATATGCGGTTTGAAGGTGTGGTTTTTAGTGTAGTTTCCTAGTTCCGGTTTGATAAAATCTTAGAAAGATTACGGGATAATCCTTGCTTGCTCATCAAGAAAACCCCTAGGATATTTCTGAGATATTTGTGGTGTTCAGGGCTTTGGAGTGCGGGCCAAAGGCTGGGTTTGGGCTCGGTTTTGGGCCCGAGACCCGTAAAAATGAAAAGGGTGTATTCGCATGGTTTTTGTGAAATAAGGTAAGACGTGAAGCCGTATTTTGTGTAAGAGGGGGCTAATGGGAAGATTTAGCCACCGGACCTAAATTTAGGAATTTAGGAATGTTGAATTAGACCTTGTTGATGTAAAAGGGCTAATTGTAGTGCAAATGCGAAGCTTATGCCAAATGAAGGAGGACAAGGACCTAGCTAGACTCCAAATGGACAAAATGAACGTTTATTTAAGTGTGATGTGAAGCGACCTAAATCATTTTAACATTTCAAACGACTCAAAATGAATTCGACATTAATTAGAACCGTTTAAGTCAACGTTAAAGCATGCGTAATAAAAGTCCGTGTTACATCACAGGGTTTTGTGTGGGAGGGTACGGATATGGGTATCCACAGCAGCGCCTGTACTTGGCGACGCCGTATGGGCCGGTTTGGTACCTTGGGGAGCGTTTAGTCTTCCAGGCAGGGTGGCCGGCTCCAGTGGTGCCTAAAGACCCGCCGAGAGTCCTTTTTGAGCGAGGGGTTTCCGCGCAGGATCGGATGGCGTAGTACGGGGAAGGAGAGTCGGCGAGTCTTCTTTGTCTCGGGGAAGACTATGGCCAATTTGCTCAGTCTCGGCTTGCTTGTGGGCCGATTGAGGTATGCTTGCTTCTTTTGAGGGTGCGTAAGGTAATTTTGCGAAAAATTTCCCTGACGTGTGCTGACGTGTGCTTTTTGTAGTTGTTTGATCCCGAGATGGCTGAGCAGCCTGGGGACCTTCCTACCACCGTTGAGTATGACGAGTCGGGCGTGCGTTGTACTTTTACGTTGCCGACGTACTTGCCGGTGACCACTGACGCGGGCATGGACAGCTGGAGCGGCAAAGTGAAGAAGGTATGTATCTTTGTCTGTGTATGTGTGAGTGAGCCCCCAGTTTCATCGAGGTATGAGTTATTGACAAGGCTAAAGTCGCACGCTAATCAAAATAAACCTACAAAAACACTAACAAGTAGCTAGCGGCAAGCAGGGTCGAGATCCACAGGGAAACGGTGCAGTAATAAGCTAAAGCCGGAGAAAACAGGTCTAACTCAGGTGTGAAAAAGGGTTTGTTTTAAACTAAACTAAGAACAGCAAGAAAGATGTTATAAGAATATATAAAAGGAGGATTAGGGCGTCGGGATCAATGTGACATCGATTCAGGAACTCAACTCAAAAGTAAATATTAATCAATTGAAACTATGCAAGTGGCTAGGTTTAGGAATACGCTCTATCGAGTCAATATTAACCTTAAGCAAATTTAGCGGGCTCTGAACTTACTAAATTCAACTTATCAAATGCAGCGTGAGTCTAGTTTCAATTAGGCTTTCGATCTTAAACTGAAACAACCTAAGTTCAATTCAATAAAGGCGTCCCTAAATTCAATTGATAATAAAACGCGCAGGAAGAAACCAACTTGCACAAGTTCAATCAATATAAGCAATTAAAACATGTCCTGAATCAATTATCACAAATCACCCTAACCCTAATTATAAAATTAGCTACGCATAATGGAAATTAAAGCAAAACAATAAAGAGAAGAAGACATGATGAATGAAAGTAATTGCAATAAAATAAAACCTGAATTTTACGGAGTACCGACGGTTACAAGCGAAATCAATCTTGAAAGTAAACTAATGGAGTTTGAAAGTAGAGAGAATATGAAAACAGTAAAACTAAACTAAACCTAAAACTTATAAAATAAAGTATAAGTTTTGTCTCACACGAAATTAGGTCTATATATAAGTGCCCAAACTAATCAAACTCGAAAATAGGAAATTGAGTGTCGAACACGGAGCGGCCGTGGCCACGGCCCATCCTGACCGCACGGCTTGCTCACCGGGCCAATTCTTCTCTTGGGCCTCCTTGTGACTTTGGGCCTTTATTCCTCTTTTGGGCCATTATTTCCTTCGTGGCTTCTTGTCTTTTGGTCGTATATTTGAGCTCCGAGCTCCTGTGTGAGCTCGGGCTTAGTCTTGTCGTCTTGATTCTCGTACTTGCTCCAATTGTCTCGGGTTTTGGCTCAAAACCACCAAAACCTGCAAAATGCAAATGAAAGGCAGCAGTATCGAGAAATATAGCAAATAGCTCACAAACTAGCAATGATCACGAGTAAATATAAGCTAAATGCGACTGAACCGGGGGCATAAAATGTATATAAATAGCATGTATCAAACTCCCCCAAACCAAACCTTTGCTTGTCCTCAAGCAAACAACGTCGGAGAAAATCAAAGTGACACAAACTAATCACGCTAGTATCTCAAAGTGGACGACCTATGCACATAAACTAAGCAACCATAGCCTGTTTCATCGAAAATAGAGCACAAGTCGCAACCATTCACACCACATTATACCACTAGCCTCTAACGCTTTCGCAAAAGTTAAACTGACGACATTTTCAATTCAAGCAAGGCCAACCGAACGTACCACTTTCCATCAACCAATTCTTACCACAATCCATTCTTTTCTCTTCTTTTTCTTTATCTTTTTTTTTTTTTTTTTTTCTTTTCTCGCAAATGTGGAGCATCCCTCGTATGTAATACCGTTTAGCTTGACATTCACTCGGTAAAGATCGCGCTCGGGTACACATATTTCCTTAAGGGTTACGTTATTGCTCATACTCTCGGTCGCAACCAAATTCATGGCCACTGTGGTCACTCAAATCAATGAGTCCCCTCCGAGAGCATCGAAGCACTGCTCCAACATATATATATCTTTCCAATCATACTGCAAACCAACAAACCAAACATTCCACAAACCATTGCCAAGCTCGAATGTCAAAGTCGAAAGTAAACAAACGAAAAGCGATAAGAATTAAGCAAATACAAGTGGGCTAGTGTTTGAGACTCGCAATCTATTAATAGGAAACAAACATATAGTGCAGCTACGACGATAGAAAGTCGACTCGGAGATACTAAAGATCAAAATTAATGCACTAATCAATTCTCCAAACGTGACAAAGCAGACCAAAAAGACTCGTATTTTTGAGATTTTTCAATTTTTTTCTTTTTTGGGTTTTCAAAAAAATGCACACACAAAATGAAAATGCAAAGCGCGAACGTGCTTCCCTCCCCCAAACCAAATCACACATTGTCCTCAATGTGGAAAACAGCACAACCACAGAAGCAGAGGAGGACATATAGCATACGGGGTACGGTAAACAAAGACGAGAAAGGAGGGTAAAAGGGGGAAAGAGGGCTCACATTATAAAGTCGGAGCTCCCCCAAACCGAAGTCAATCATGGAGTGCGGCTAATATTCCACGTATATGCGTCCAATTCAGTCCAACGACGAAGTACTTCGGCATAGCACTCGAGAAGGAACAAAACGAAGCTAGCAGAACGTGGGGGCCGGTCCAGACCGGCGGCCGGCCGGCCGGCTCCCATGCTTTTTTCCAATTTTTTTGCGTTTTTTCCTCTGTTTCAAATTTCAGCTACGGTGCCGGTCTGAGCCCGGCTGCCGGTCGACCGGCTGGGATGCTTCCTCGTAGCGTCTTCTCAAAAATACTAAGGACAAAAGTCCTAAAGTACCTGCGCGATAAAATCAGAAAATAATACCCTCATCCTCGCGCGCTCAAATAACGTAAAAAGTCAACAAAACAAACCAAACAAAAGTACAAAGTGCAATCAAAATACAACGTCATCGGGTTGCCTCCCGGAAGCGCTGGTTTATAGTCCCGCACGACTCTTCAAAGCTCCAAAATCATGTCAAATCATGCCAAGGACGTTGGCCATTTGCAACAGCTTCACTTGGCGAAACAACATCCGATCGCCAAAGAATTCTCCCCTCTCGAGGCAGCGCAGCATAGTCCATCATGCACGGGGCTCCATCTCTGAAGGGCTCTCCAAATCGCCCTCGTGCTCCCGGCGGCTCGACTGTAGGACCTCTATCCCCATTGCTAGTGTTGTAAAGGTCGGTTTTCAGCAGCTTTCTCTCCCCCAAACCATCCTTGCAGCTATCCTGTGAAGAACCTGCACAACGAGGAGAGACATACAAAACCTCCAAAGTGTCTCCAGTAGAGTGAGACGGAGGTACAGAGTCAATAGAGCAAACCGACTCCAGACGCATAGGGGACCGCGGGGTATCAGATCGAGTAAAGGTAAGCTTCTCACCCCTCACCGTAAATGCTAAGGTCTTGTTGCCCACGTCAATAACTGCACCAGCAGTGTGCAGAAAGGGTCCCCTAAAATGATGGGAATGTGAACATCCTCAGGCATGTCTAGCACTACAAAGTCGACAGGGATAAAGAACTTTCCAACCTGTACGGGGACATCTTGTAGGATACCTAAGGGACGCTTAACAGAACGATCAGCCATCTGCAAAGTAAGACTAGTAGGTCCCAAAGCTGTCATGTTCATCTTCTTACACATAGAATATGGGATTACACTGACACTCACTCCTAGGTCACATAAAGCGTTTCTAACCTCAAACCTACCTATGGAGCACGGGATAGAAAATGTCCCAGGGTCACTAAGCTTAGGCGGTTTTCCACCCTGCAACCTAGTACTAGCCTCCCCCACAAAAGCCACAGTCGAGACGTCATCTAACGTACGCTTCCGAGCTAAGACTTCCTTTAAAAACTTAGCGTACGCGGGAATTTGAGTCACAAGGTCAAGGACAGGGACATTTACCTGTAGCTCTTTGACGACATCCACGAACTTCTTAAACTTAGCCTCCCTTGCAGCTTACACTCAACCCGGAAAAGGTAGCTTGATTTGAATCGGGGGCGAAGGAGTAGCAACATGAATACCAGAATTAACACCCGAATCATCATTCCCCGCAGTTGAGTCCAAATGGCCGACGACCCATCACGGCCGACCGGTCACACAGCATTCTTCCTCGGTTCTTCATAGGAAGTCCCACTCCTCAAAGTAATCGCGCATGCTGTATCGTGAGGAGGGTTAGGAGGATTACCTTGCGACGGCAACGAACCCGGTTGACGCGACGCCTGTGATGTGGCTAGTTGAGCCACCTGATTCTCCAACATCTTTATAGCTGCGTCCTTAGCTTGCCCATCCTTTTGCATTTGGCTCAGCATAGCCTCCTGCGTCTTCTGCATACCCATCATTAGTTGTTGCATTTGCAATACCATGGCCTTAGTCTCGGCCAAAGGATCAGGTCCCGGGGTAATGGGTGGTGGTATATAGGATGGTTTTTGGTAGTTAGGTGGGGGTGGTTGGAAATTTTTGTGAGGGGGGATGTAAGGAGTGTTTTGGGGTGGTTGGGTGGTCGGGTTCAGCACGTTTTGGTTACGGTTGGACAAGAGAGAACGATCGTAACCCGGCTGGTTTTGATAGGGCAGGTTTTGAGAATAAGATTGGTACGCGTAAACCTGCTCGTGGGGCGCAGCATACCCCGTAGAATAACCCTGATCGTGCCCTGCAACAGCGTTCACATGAGCACTCGACGAACTACTCCCCTGCATAGCATCAAACTTCCTATTCAGCTCAGAAAGTTGACTCATAACTACACTTATACTCTCATTTCCACGGTCGTTGTGTGCGGACCGCGAATTACCCCTAGGCTTACCAAACTGGGATGTATGGACAGCCATTTCCTCAATCGTTTGCCACACTTTATCATCATCTGTATTATTAGCAAATCGACCTCCCGCGGCCGAGTCAAGAATAGCGCGACTCTCAGCATACAACCCATTATAAAAGGTCATAAACACCAACCAATCACCAAGTCCGTGATGCGGACATTCACGGATCAACCGTTTGCAACGGTCCCACGCGTCAGCTAACGTCTCATCAAAACTTTGCTGGAACCCTTGAATTTGACTACGGAGTTGGTTAGTCCGCTCCGGAGGATAGTACTTGCGATAGAAAGCAAGAGCTATACTAGGCCAATCCGTAATACCCGCGGCAGTCTTGTCAAGATCCGTGATCCAATCCCGCGCTCGATCACGTAAAGAAAAAGGGAATAGCATCTCCCTAATCTGGTTTTGAGTGATCCCATTCTGCTTAATCGTCGAGCAGTAGTCCGTAAAAACCTGCATGTGTTTCCCGGGATCCTCCGTAGGATTTCCGCCAAACTGATTACGCTCCACCAAAGTGAGAAAGGCGGGACGAATCTCAAAATTACCCGTCAAAGTAGCGGGCATTTGGAATCCATCAGGTATGGACTCCGTCTGCGGTAAGGAGTGACTATATAATTTAGGCATAGTCACACGTGGTGGAGAAGAAACTGGAGTAATAGGTGGTGTGTCCTCTTCGTAGGACGATTGCGCTGCACTAGACTCCGAATGCGACGCGTCCTCAAAATCAAGATCGATTAATTTACTTGCTTCCTTACGTAGTCTGTGTAATGCGCGCTCAGGTTCAGGCTCAAATGGAACTAAACCTGTAGGTGACCTGTGCATAAACAAAACTACAAGCAAACGATAAGAAACGGTCTCAAGGAACTAGGTTCCTTGAGACTAAGAGAGAAAAACCTGTAACAACTGACAAAAACTAAAACTAACAAAGCCATTTCCCCGGCAACGGCGCCAAAATTGACAAGGCTAAAGTCGCACGCCTAATCAAAATAAACCTACAAAAACACTAACAAGTAGCTAGCGGCAAGCAGGGTCGAGATCCACAGGGAAACGGTGCAGTAATAAGCTAAAGCCGGAGAAAACAGGTCTAACTCAGGTGTGAAAAAGAGTTTGTTTTAAACTAAACTAAGAACAGCAAGAAAGATGTTATAAGAATATATAAAAGGAGGATTAGGGCGTCGGGATCAATGTGACATCGATTCAGGAACTCAACTCAAAAGTAAATATTAATCAATTGAAACTATGCAAGTGGCTAGGTTTAGGAATACGCTCTATCGAGTCAATATTAACCTTAAGCAAATTTAGCGGGCTCTCGCAACTTACTAAATTCAACTTATCAAGTACGCGTGAGTCTAGTTTCAATTAGGCTTTCGATCTTAAACTGAAACAACCTAAGTTCAATTCAATAAAGGCGTCCCTAAATTCAATTGATAATAAAACGCGCAGGAAGAAACCAACTTGCACAAGTTCAATCAATATAAGCAATTAAAACATGTCCTGAATCAATTATCACAAATCACCCTAACCCTAATTATTAAATTAGCTACGCATAATGGAAATTAAAGCAAAACAATAAAGAGAAGAAGACATGATGAATGAAAGTAATTGCAATAAAATAAAACCTGAATTTTACGGAGTACCGACGGTTACAAGCGAAATCAATCTTGAAAGTAAACTAATGGAGTTTGAAAGTAGGGAGAATATGAAAACAGTAAAACTAAACTAAACCTAAAACTTATAAAATAAAGCATAAGTTTTGTCTCACACGAAATTAGGTCTATATATAAGTGCCCAAACTAATCAAACTCGAAAATAGGAAATTCGGAGTGTCAGAACACGGGAGCCGGCCGGCCACGCCGATCCACTGCACCGGCCGGCTTGCTCAGCTCGGGCCAATTCTTCTCTTGGGCCTCCTTGTGACTTTGGGCCTTTATTCCTCTTTTGGGCCATTATTTCCTTCGTGGCTTCTTGTCTTTTGGTCGTATATTTGAGCTCCGAGCTCCTGTGTGAGCTCGGGCTTAGTCTTGTCGTCTTGATTCTTGTACTTGCTCCAATTGTCTCGGGTTTTGGCTCAAAACCACCAAAACCTGCAAAATGCAAATGAATGGCAGCAGTATCGAGAAATATAGCAAATAGCTCACAAACTAGCAATGATCACGAGTAAATATAAGCTAAATGCGACTGAACCGGGGGCATAAAATGTATATAAATAGCATGTATCAGTTATAGCGATGATCAAACTTGTGAGAGTCGTATTTTTGTGTTACCCCCTTCAGTTTGTCTTAATTTGGGTGAAATTAAGGCAAAATGGAGAAAATGCGCTTTGGTTTTGAAAATTTCCCCTTAGTTTGGCTTAATTTGAGTGAAATTAAGGCAAAATGGGGTTGACTGTTTTTGTTTTGAAATATCCCCCCGAAGTTTGACTTAATTTGAGTGAAATTAAGGCAAAATGGAGTTGACTTGTAACACCCCGTGTTATTTTAACACAATTTGATAAAAGAATTTAATTCCTTAAATTAAATTCATCCTTTTTCCTTATAATAAAAATACGTCTGAATTTTTTTTTCGAAATAATACTAAAATTTCTTAAGTCCATATTTAAGAATTTTGAAAAATAAAGTTTGTTGTATTATCTTTAGAATTGAAAAAGAAACACATTTCAAAATTTTATAAAAATCAATACAAAATTTATATCGCCTTTCAAATTTCAAAAATGTTAAGTATGTTTACTATTCATAAGAATAAATGTAAAACCTTTTATTCATAAAATTCAATTTCGAACATTTTTCATTTTCGAATAAAAATGAACCCTTATACTTTTCCCGTCTCTAAAATTCGGGTCAACAATTTCAAACACGCAAATCAAAAATCAAACAATCTTATCCTCTTCCATTTTTTGAAGTGGCAAACTTAACATCAAGTATTAATGAAAATATAATCATTTTGATTTATTTTTAATAAATCATACGGAGTATTATATTAATAACTAATTAATATTTCATTTCTATTAAACTAGCTTTTTCTATATTGTCGAAATTTGAAGTCACACTTAACTTAAATTGATAAAATTTTTGACGTTTGAATATAATTCTTTAATTCTATAACATTCAAGGAAAAAAATAGGTATTTCGACCTTTGAAATTTTTATTCAAAATTTCGAGGATTAGGATCCGATTTTTGTTTTAGTACCTTTCGAAAATTATAGTTTATTTTTAATTCCGATTTTATTTCAAAACACTATTTTTAGATCATATCCTTTATTTTGAAACTTTCTACGATCGCGCAAATCGAAAATTTCAAAAACGGGAAAAATTTATTAGAACCATTTGACTTAGACTCTTCTAAGTCTATCCTCTTCCATTTTTCTTACACATTACTTACACCTTTATTTTTATCATCATCATGTTTATTTTCTTTTGTATTTAAATTTAAAGTTTAATACATAATAATAATACATACAAAATACGATACTGCTATTTTAATACTACCATTTTCATTTCCGTCACTTTTAAATATTTTCTAAAGTAGTAAATAAAATATTTTAGTCTTAGAATTCAAAAGTAGAAATATTTCGAAAAATCGTCAAACGCGCACACATTAACTTTTATCGCTTTTGACGCCCGACTTTTTAAAACTGACCAATTTCGTGAAAAACATTTTTTAAACATCAAAGAGACATTTTTAATGCCAAATAGTGTCAAGGACTTTATTAACCAATAAGAATAAAGGTGTTCCCTAATTACCTTTTAATTAAACTTTAAATAACTAAATCATTTACTTAACACCTAAATTTTGATGACTTATGTTCACAAATTACAAAGAGCAAAAATCAACTTGTATTTCATCCAAAATGTCGTGTAACTTGCTCCCATTTCCTCTCTTTTATTTTCTTTCATTTTCTCCAAAAACCTTTAAATAAAAAACCTTAATAATATTTCTAATAAATCCTAAGTATCCTTAGTTCTTTAGATGGGTTTTAGAAGCTAACTTACTAGGATTTTATGGGTGAAGAACATGGGTTTTATGGGTGAATATTTTCCGATCTAAAATTTATTTTAGATCCCCGACGATTGACATCCTTTTTAAGGTGACTAGCTTTGTCTTGTTTTAACCTCTTTGTAAATTAATTTGTTTTGTTATTATAATTTTATGAGTATGATTTTTATGTTAAATATGTTAAACATCACTTGTATGAACTTGTAAGATTATGTGTTGTATAATAAAATGATAATAAATAAGTAATAATGATAATAGTTAATGTTTAGAAAATTGTTCATATGTTTAGTTAAATTAATTTTGAGCATTTTTAATTTATGTTCATATGATTTTTACGTTTAGTTATGTTTTATTTAAGTAGTAGTCATATATAAAAATTATGTAAATTATTAACAATGAGTTTAAAGTGATTAAAAATCGAAAACGAAATTTGTATGTGTGTTGTGCTTGCTCACGGTTTTCTCTTTATTTTTACATAAATTTTCACTTTTAATTTTTGTAAATAATATGTTAGGTTAAGTTAAGTTAAAATGGATGTTATCATGTTATAAAAATTAATTTAGGAAAATAAGTTATTAAATGTTAAAATTGCTAAATGTGTTCTTAACTTTAAAAAGGGTGTTCTTGATGTTCTTGTGTCTTCTTGGACTTCTTCATGTGTTCTTCATTTTGTAGCATGCTTTGATTCTTAATATTTTTATGTTTGTTGTTATTTATTGTTTTATTTAACTAATGAGTAAGTATGTTAATAACTATATAAATTAAACTAGCTAAATCATTAAGGTTAAAAAGTTAGAAATTTAAAGTGTTGAAAAACACTATTCATAAATGTAAATGAAATTTTTAGTAAATTTCATTTTAGTTTAAACCGTTTTAGTATAATTAGAATAATTAGAATATATAAACTTTAAGCTAAAAACCGATAAAAATCGAAAAATGAAAATTTGAACTTCACCATGAAGCCCCACGGCATTCTTGCTTAATTTAGAGTTAAATTTGTTTTTATCACTTTTTAGTTTATTGTTAAAATAATTTAATTATTAGTTAATAAGTTAGAATTATGAAATTAAAAGAAATAAATCAATTTTGACATATATAATAAATCACACGACATAACCATTTTAAATTGACTAAATTTGATCAAAATGAAATTATCACTAAGTCACTAAAGTTAAATAACAATTAGAATTGAATTTTTGTATAAATCGATTTAGATAGAAATGAAATATTATAAACCGATGAAAATATGTAACCGTTATAAAAATGAACTAAATCGTGTGCTACTGCCTTTGCATATTGGACTGTTGAACTTGGACTTACGGACTAAAATGAATCATGCACGATACTATTATTTTAAAATGAAAATCACTAACTTTAGTTAATAGACGACTAAAATTAACTAAGTCTCATTTTAAAATGAATATCATTATCACTTTTTATAAATCGAACTTAACGCTTTTAAAACTAGAATTTTAAAATGAATATCATTATCACTTTTTACAAATCGAACTTAACGTTTTTAAAACTAGACTTTTAGAATATTTTCAAAAATCACTAAGTACAAAACGAACTTAACGACTTTGAAACTAGAATTTATACTTAGGAAATAAAAAGATTTAGTTTATTACCTAAAATATCTTAAGTATAAAAATACGTATAAATATAGAAATACGTACAAGTATAAGAATACGTACAAGTATAAGAATACGTATAAGTATAAAAATACGTATAAAATACGAAGTATAAAAATACGAATACGTATAAAAATACGTATAGAATACGAAGTATGAAAATACGAATACGTATAAAAATACGTATAAAATACGGTGAATAGTGAATAGTGAATAGTGAATAGTGAATAGTGAAAAATGAATAGTGAAATACTGAAAATAATTGAAAATTTTACTAAGTATAGAAAATTGAAAATGAATAAGTAAATGACTTAAGGTGTTTGAAAAACACTTAAATAAAATTGGATATACTAATAAACATATCATTATAGAAACTTAAAAATGTTAATAATTAACAACACTTCAAATAATAAACGAATATGTTATGTGATCATATGAAACCAAATACAAATACTTAAACGTTTGACGATGATACTAGGAGAGTCTAGTAACATGTGATATGTAATATCAAATAAATAATAAACATTGAGTAAGTTAAATAAAAGGTCAAACGCTTGAGCCTCCGATATGAAAACGTCAATCGTAAGTGAAGTGGGGTTAAGATAGCCTTGTGCGGATACCACTATCTCGGCCCTCTGGCGTTGGCTATGTCGAATAGTGTGGTTTAAGCCGGCAGCTTTATTGCTTAGCATGCTGCCCATGCCGTTACGCCTTAAGTCGTATAGCCAAAGCCGTACAAGATAATGAATATGCCAATGCTTTTGTATCAGGCTTTAGGAAATAGTCGTTTTATCCAGAGTTAAGGTGCTCTATGATTAGCATAACCTATTCTTAAAGTGGATATTAGTGTATGCATACTATACTAGGGTTTTATTCCCCTATTTCGCTAAAGTTATCAGGGCACCCGTGACCTTGTGGATTCAGGTCGATTATAGCGGTTCTGTCTCCTTGCCGTGTTTCGTTCTAAGTGGGCGCGACACTTGCATTCGTTCTTACCCTGCGTAAAGATTACTTGACGAGATTGTATCTGAAGTTCGAATCATTTCGAACACTAGAAGATGAGATGCAAGTACTATAGTATTCGGCGTGGTTTACGAGTCGAGTAAGCCGCTGCACTATGGTAGTGAGATGCAAGCGACTAGAGTACAATGGCCTACTCAGTGGTCAGGCTCGTAAGCAGTATGTGTTGTGTGATGTTTGATTAAATGAGAACGAGTGTGTACCATTTTCGAAAATTAAAGACCACAAGTTTCTGAAGTGAATCAAGTCGGCATGATGAGAATGATACAATGCGTATGTATGTTTGCGATCTGATATCGTATTGTAATCCTGTTGAATTATTGTGATACTATTGTTATGATATTATATGTTATTTGCCTTCATAATTGAATATCATGCTTATATGATTTATCGCTTTAAACCGCATGGTTATTATGACTGATATGTCTTTATATGCTATTTGTAATAAGCATGTTTATGTTTTTATCATAATGTTATGTTTATAAAGCGATAATATTAAACCAAAGTAATTGAAATCGAGGGTAAGTATGAGCATAGCTAGTCACTGTCCGCTCAACGGCACCCCCATCGCTTTATTGTGCAGGGATAACCGTGGACCTGTTTGGATTTTGGACGGGGCCACGAGATGTTTTTATGCCTTACTTTTAGTTGTTTTTGAGAGATTTGTAATATATAACACTATACTCTTTTAAATTCCGTATTTAGAGTTGTTTTATTCAACTCTTGAACGATGTTGTAAGATTTTGGGTTTATGTATAATTAATGACGCTGGTTTAAGACTTAATTAATTTCCGCCTTAGTAATTAAAGTCGACTAAAAACCAGGTTGTTACAGTTGGTATCAGAGCTATCTTGCGACCGTGAGTAACTTAATAGTTATTTCATCTAGCGAGAGACACCTGGGCCAGACATTCATATCGTATGTCAGGCTTAGACTAATAGGATCAAATAATAAACTAGATTTTTCTTTAATTAGACCACTTAAATAATAACTTTAAATCGCTTTAAAGTGTGAGGATGGGTAGAAACCTTAAGGACCGACCATAGGCTAAGGACTTTTAAATAACAAACTACTACCCTCAAAATAAAATACAATAACTATCGTATGCTTGCTACTTGCTGATGTGACTAATTAAAACTAACAAATATCCTCGGATATAAAATCTAAGTGATAAGTTTAATTCTCGAAGATCGATGCCTTTAATCAAATACATGACGACAAGATCTCAAACGCAGCAAATGGACGCATCAAGGACCTTACAACTAACAAGACGTTCAAGATCTCGAAGATTTCTGTCGCAGAGAAGATTTCTACAACTTCATTTAATTATCCTCTTTAACTAAAATTCTTATTTCGTTCTCTTTTAAAAATTTTAACCTCTTTAACCTTTTCCTTCTAACTTCTAACTTTCTAAGTCTATAATTTCCTTACAATCGACTTTTTAAAATTGATTTTTCATTCCTATTCCTTAATCTCGCAACATGACTTCACTTTTGCTTTTAATATCGCAAGCTCCTTTTAATTCATTCTCAAAAACCCTCGAAACCTTATTATCTTTTCAAACTATTAAACTTACTATGTTTCCCAAAATTTATTAATCTCGTAAATTTATAACTCCTGATTACCTTCTATAAATGACAATCATGTTTTCCCTTTAAAATATCTTTTAAAACTTATTCAATCAATTCTAAAATTTTATTTCGTGATTTTAAAAAAAAAAAACCTTTGAAATGAATCCTTATCTTTTCTACTTAAACTTGATAAATATGTTTAAAAATTTCTTAAGGGGGTAGAACAAAAAAATATGATGGTTTTAAAATCATTGATTAAGATTTAAAATCTAAAATCATTATTTCAGCTAACTTTAAGCTATATATTTAATTTCAAAATAAAATTATATTTTGTTTTATTTTAAAACCCTTATAGTTTTAATTTAAATTAATTCCGTACAAAACTTCTAGGCCCCACCTTTTTGAACATCCCTTTGAAGTCGATTTTGAAAAATAACAATCTAGCAATATTTCTATATTAATTCAAAATATCCCATTTGTAAATGTAAAACGTTTATATCTTTCAAAGTTTTCACTCTATCTAAATTTTTTATAATAATTCAAAAATTCTAACATTTTGAAAAGTCATATTCAATCAAAATAAATTGTCATTTTCGAAATCTGTAAAATCTTGATATACTCTCTAACTACCTTGCCTAACTGCGAGTAGTTATTAACTCCATCCAAGTTTCGGGACGAAACTTTTTTTAAGGGGGTAGGTTTGTAACACCCCGTGTTATTTTAACACAATTTGATAAAAGAATTTAATTCCTTAAATTAAATTCATCCTTTTTCCTTATAATAAAAATACGTCTGAATTTTTTTTCGCGAAATAATACTAAAATTTCTTAAGTCCATATTTAAGAATTTTGAAAAATAAAGTTTATTGTATTATCTTTATAATTGAAAAAGAAACACATTTCAAAATTTTATAAAAATCAATACAAAATTTATATCGCCTTTCAAATTTCAAAAATGTTAAGTATGTTTACTATTCATAAGAATAAATGTAAAACCTTTTATTCATAAAATTCAATTTCGAACATTTTTCATTTTCGAATAAAAATGAACCCTTATACTTTTCCCGTCTCTAAAATTCGGGTCAACAATTTCAAACATGCAAATCAAAAATCAAACAATCTTATCCTCTTCCATTTTTTGAAGAGGCAAACTTAACATCAAGTATTAATGAAAATATAATCATTTTGATTTATTTTTAATAAATCATACGGAGTATTATATTAATAACTAATTACTATTTCATTTCTATTAAACTAGCTTTTTCTATATTGTCGAAATTTGAAGTCACACTTAACTTAAATTGATAAACTTTTTGACGTTTGAATATAATTCTTTAATTCTATAACATTCAACGAAAAAAATAGGTATTTCGACCTAAGAAATTTTTATTCAAAATTTCGAGGATTAGGATCCGATTTTTGTTTTAGTACCTTTCGAAAATTATAGTTTATTTTTAGTTCCGATTTTATTTCAAAACACTATTTTAAGATCATATCCTTTATTTTGAAACTTTCTACGATCGCGCAAATCGAAAATTTCAAAAACGAAAATCGAGCCCGAAAAATTTATTAGAACCATTTGACTTAGACTCTTCTAAGTCTATCCTCTTCCATTTTTCTTACACATTACTTACACCTTTATTTTTATCATCATCATGTTTATTTTCTTTTGTATTTAAATTTAAAGTTTAATACATAATAATAATACATACAAAATACGATACTACTACTTTAATACTACCATTTTCATTTCCGTCACTTTTAAATATTTTCTAAGGTAGTAAATAAAATATTTTAGTCTTAGAATTCAAAAGTAGAAATATTTCGAAAAATCGTCAAACGCGCACACATTAACTTTTATCGCTTTTGACGCCCGACTTTTTAAAACTGACCAATTTCGTGAAAAACATTTTTTAAACATCAAAGAGACATTTTTAATGCCAAATAGTGTCAAGGACTTTATTAACCAATAAGAATAAAGGTGTTCCCTAATTACCTTTTAATTAAACTTTAAATAACTAAATCATTTACTTAACACCTAAATTTTGATGACTTATGTTCACAAATTACAAAGAGCAAAAATCAACTTGTATTTCATCCAAAATGTCGTGTAACTTGCTCCCATTTCCTCTCTTTTATTTTCTTTCATTTTCTCCAAAAACCTTTAAATAAAAAACCTTAATAATATTTCTAATAAATTTTAAGTATCCTTAGTTCTTTAGATGGGTTTTAGAAGCTAACTAACTAGGATTTTATGGGTGAAGAACATGGGTTTTATGGGTGAATATTTTCCGATCTAAAATTTATTTTAGATCCCCGACGATTAACATCCTTTTTAAGGTGACTAGCTTTGTCTTGTTTTAACCTCTTTGTAAATTAATTTGTTTTGTTATTATAATTTTATGAGTATGATTTTTATGTTAAATATGTTAAACATCACTTGTATGAACTTGTATGATTATGTGTTGTATAATAAAATGATAATAAATAAGTAATAATGATAATAGTTAATGTGTAGAAAATTGTTCATATGTTTAGTTAAATTAATTTTGAGCATTTTTAATTTATGTTCATATGATTTTTACGTTTAGTTATGTTTTATTTAAGTAGTAGTCATACATAAAAATTATGTAAAATATTAACAATGAGTTTAAAGTGATTAAAAATCGAAAACGAAATTTGTATGTGTGTTGTGCTTGCTCATGGTTTTCTCTTTATTTTTACATAAATTTTCACTTTTAATTTTTTTAAATAATATGTTAGGTTAAGTTAAGTTAAAATGGATGTTATCATGTTATAAAAATTAATTTAGGAAAATAAGTTATTAAATGTTAAAATTGCTAAATGTGTTCTTAACTTTAAAAAGGGTGTTCTTGATGTTCTTGTGTCTTCTTGGACTTCTTCATGTGTTTTTCATTTTGTAGCATGTTTTGATTCTTAATATTTTTATGTTTGTTGTTATTTATTGTTTTATTTAACTAATGAGTAAGTATGTTAATAACTATATAAATTAAACTAGCTAAATCATTAAGGTTAAAAAGTTAGTGTAACACCCCGACTTTTCCTAATATCTATTATTTGTCTCATTTATATTCGTAAATTATTTCTCTTGATTTTCTCATTTCTTTTAGCTCGAGAAAATCAGTTCTCTTGTCGCGTGGCTAAGCTACTCTGTAGTCGGAACTTAATACGGAGTAATTTAGCTAAAAAACGGTGTAACTTCCTCATACGAACTCCGATTCAGGTGATTCAAAAGGCTAAATCACAGATTTTTTTCGACGCCGCCATCGCCAAATTTTCAGAAGCTAGTTTGGGCCGGCCCAGCTTGGACCGAGCCAAAACCTCCTTTGCACGGGATAAGTCTAGGGTTTTTGGATGGCTTTATGAGCAAGATAGTTAATTATCTTGTGATCTCCTAATCTAAGCAACCTAATAATCTGATTTCACTCCTTAATCTCTCATTCCTCATTTCCATCCACATTCATTCCTTCTCCCTCTCTCTAAATATCTCTCCATTATCATTCAAACACCATTGATTCTCTTGCAAGCTTTCACCTTATTCATCATAATCTTTTCCTAGCCATTTCCTTAGTGTATGATCTCCTTTTTACCCCTTTTATTTTCTGGTTTCTTGTTATTTTATGTGTTATGTTGTGTGTATTCATTATTTGCTTGTTTGGCTTGGATTATCAGAGGAGAAGAGGGCTTTGAAGAAGGAGACACCATCCTTGTTGAAGAAGAGGAGGAGTAGCACGTTTTTGAGACTCTACTAAGGTAACTAGGTGTGATCTAGTTATATTTTAGCAAGTATGAGGCCTTGCTTGTCATGTTGTTGTTGTTTACATTGTTGTGATGTTGTTGGTTGATGTTTGATCATGATTTCATGTAGAATCATTGGCCTCATACTAGGGTTGTCATGTGATCATGTCTTAAGGCATATTTTTCATAGTTTAATCATTATTCACACTTGTTAATCTTGAAAATCGAATAGGAGTAGTAGTGATGATGATGCCGTGAGAATTGGGATGAGGGCCGTAGCCCTTGTCTTGGTTTTCTCTTGTTTTTCCTCTTGTTTTGACTTATTGTTATTAAATCATGATGTTTGTATGAATCACCTAAAGTTAAACTATGAATTATGATAATTTGATTTGGTCTAAAAGTGTTTGTATGCATGTTTTAATGAGTTAAACATATAAATCGATCATTGGTCACATGAGAATCGAGTTTAGGGCATAAAGATGGGTTTGTGTGTGTGTATGCCGTGTATGTGTAAGCTGGCCGTGAGGTTGGTGTGCATGTGTGGGTTTGTTTGTCGCTTGTTTACGTCTTGGCATGTGCTAATATGTTAACTATGCTTTAATGAATCGAGATATGCGTTGTTTGATCACTAAATGATGAATTATGAGCATGTTAATTGAATCTATGACTTGTAAAGCATGTTGATCATTTTGTACTCCGTATGTAGGTTTATATCGGTATATAGACCTTAAAATTCACAGGATTATAATGAAAACTTTTATAAGATTTTAAAGTCATAAAAGAAATTGCATAACATAAAATAGATAATTAGAATTAACCTTTAATCCTAATGAATTTGGCCTAAGATCAATACCAAAAGTATGGTATCTCCTAATCGTGACACCCAAGATGAGTCTAAGATATGCCCTTGAATTGCTAGAAAAATTAGAGAGAAAACTGATTTCTTTTCTCTCAAGTTTTGGTGTGTTGTAGAGTTGTGAATGAATGAATCAATTGAGGAGAGAATTAGAGTAGAAATAGGAAAACTAATATACTCTAATTAGCCCTAGATGGCCGGCCGCCTTATGATGTATTTGGGGAGATATTATTCTCCTCAAATACATTATCTTATTGACCAAGTAATCCATAATGTATCTGGACACTTCTGTATTTGGTCATTTTAGCTTTTAACATAATGCATTATATTACTAGTGTCATCTGCATGGACCAACTATAATATATTATAAATATCCTTATATTCATAATTTGCTAATTAATTATAACGGTTTATATTCAATTAGCTTGCATTATACATGACAATTAAATATAACATTTTATATTTAATTCACGAATTACATTTAATTCGCCTCAGCTAAAATTATTTAATCAGTATTAAATTGCCGTACCAACATTACACTGACCAACATTTTAGTCAGTAACATCATCACACTTGACTAACATTTTAGTCACATTTGACTAACCTTTTAGTCAACAACACTAACTAACCGTTTAGTCATTAAGTAAGGCATCAATATGATCATTTTCTCAAATAATCATATTTCTAAAACACATCCTTTAGGTGTGACTCTTAGGGACCAGTTGATCACCGCCATCTGTATGACAATAACGTCAAACTTATCTAGCAAGCCAACCGTTATCGATAAACGTTAATCAACTGATTAAATACGAAATGTACCCTGTGTACCTTTAGAGATTTATTTATGTTATTGCACTAACTGTGCAGGACACTAACTCCAACAATCTCCCACTTGTCCGTACAAGTGTAGGTGCGATAACCGATTCTCATATCCATAATAAATTTCTCCCACTCAATGTAAACCAATTTGCAAAGTCCGTACTTTCAAAGGTCGTAGTTCATGGCGATCGAGAATCAAGAGTGGTTTCCGACTAGAGAGTAACTTAAGCGATAAACGAATCAATATTCGAGCATGGCCATGCATTTCGATTCTGACTCCTCGAGTGGCCACGAGAATAAATATTATAACTCGATAGAAGTTTGGATATTTCCTCAACTCGAATCCTGCAGATGTAAGCGCAGCATGAAATGACCCAGTGAAAATCTACTTGGCCTCCTGTTACGGTCGACCGTGAGAAAGAAACCAAAGTCACCCAAAATCTGCCTTAATCTCAAGAGTCAGTCGATAGTCAAAAGAATCGACTCTAGGAACACTATGGATGTCCTATCCACGACCCGGCACCTAATGTTCTGGAACATTTAGGACTCCATGTAGTCGTCACAAAAATGTCCTGCGCGATTTCAGTAAACCCGCATCTGTGATCGATCAGTCAACAGTTTGACTTATGGCTCGTTGAACCCACCATCAATCGACGTCACAAAATGATTGCCAGAGTTATCAGCTCATGTAGGCGATCACGGACCAATACACAATATAAAGTAATTCAGTTCACTGTGAGGTGTTCAACGTTGTCTGCACAACCCTCATGAAAAACAATATATAAGACAAAACGATGATGTTAGAAATAGTATATGAAAAAGATACATTTATCCAATCCATGTCAAGTACTATTATAACCAGGAACACGTTCAATTCTCATGAACATAACGTGCCCTTCATGCTTATCATATACCGACGTACATATCTAGACTAGTTGCTGGACTTTAGGCTCTTTAGCCTGGAAGATGGCACCTCTATTAATAAAATAGATGGTGATAGTGTCATTCGACGGGAACTCTGATTAGTCCTTGTAAGAACTGACGCATCCATACAGCTTCCCCTGCAACTAAATAGCATAGTACTCGGACACAGTCGTAGAATCTACTATGACACTATATTTTGGAACTGTTTTGCTGACCGTAGTGCCATAAAGAGTAAAGACGAATAGGAGCTGAGATATCGAGTCATCTTGATTCGTGTGGAAGTTAGCGTCTGCGCAACTGATTGCGCATAGCCTTATAGCACCTCCATAAGTCAATACCCATTTCAGATGCCACGTCTGCACGTGAGCATATTATGGCATACATGATCGATCCTACTGCCGAAGCATAAGGAACACGACTTGGTCATACTGAATCTCTCAAGAATCTTATCTATATAAGACTCCTGACTGAGGGATAACATCCGTCGTGATCTATCTCTATAGATACGGATCTCCAAAATTCGTTGTGCCTCACTCAGATATTTCATCTGGAAATGGTTCTGTAACCAAACTTTTACCGAAGTTAAGAGAGGTATATCATTCCCAATTCAAGAGTATGTCATCGACATACAGTATTAGAAAGACAATCTTGCTCCCACTCGACTTGATATATAGACATGGTTCCTCGACCGATCGAGTGAATCCATTCACCTTTATCACTTGGTCGAAGCGATGATTCCAACTCTGTGAAGCTTGCTTAAGTCCATAGATGGAACGCTTAAGCTTGCAAACCTTCTTAGGATTGTCAGGATCTGTGTAACCTTCGGGTTGTACCATGTACAACTCCTCCTCCAAATAACCGTTTAAGAAGGCGGTTTTCACATCCATTTGCCAAATTTCATAGTCATGAAATGCGGCAATCTCTAAGAGAATCCGAATGGAACGAAGCATGACTACGGGTGCAAAGATCTCATCATAGTGCAACCCTTGCACTTGAGTGAAACCCTTTGCCACTAGTCGTGCCTTGTATATGTCTGATTGTCCTTCTACAGATCGCTTTATCATGTAAAGCCATTTGCACTGAAGAGGCCTAGCCTTATCAAGTAAGTCAACCAGATCCCATACATCGTTCTCGTACATAGAGTCCATCTCGGATTGCATGGCTTCTTGCCATAGCTTTGAGTCAGAACACGTCATGGCACCTTTATAGGTCACGGGTTCGTTACTCTCAAGGAGTAAAACGTCGTCTCTCCCATTCTCCTCGACCATACCGGTGTATCTGTCTGGAGGAATGGAGAGTCTACCCGACCTTCTGGGTTCCAAAGGGACATTAACCGCAGCAGACGAAGGAAGAACAGTTTCCTCCATTGGTTGCTCGGTTGTTGGTTCTGGAATCTCCGACAGATCGAAGGTTCTATTACTTCTCTTGTCCTCGAGAAACTCTTTCTCTAAGAACTTCGCACTATCCGCAACAAAAACTCGTTGTTCGGTAGGCGAATAGAAGTGATGACCAAACATTCCTTTTGGATAACCAATAAAGTATGTCTTGACCGATCACGGCCCGAGCTTATCGTCAGGTCTCCACTTGACATAAGCCTCGCACCCCCAAACCCGAATAAAGGACAAGTTAGGGACCGTTCCCTTCCATAACTCGTATGGAGTCTTGTCTACAGCTTTAGACGGACTTCGGTTAAGTATAAGAGCAGCTGACAAAAGAGCATAGCCCCATAAAGAGTCAGGTACAACCGTGTGACTCATCATGGATCGAACCATATCAAGCAATGTTCGATTCCTGCGTCCGGACACACCATTCAGTTGTGGTGTTCCGGGTGGAGTTAACTGTAGTACTATCCCGCGGTCTTTCAGGTGTCGATCAAACTCATTTGAAAGATATTCGCCACCACGATCTGAACGTAGTGCTTTTATCTTTCTATCCAGTTGGTTCTCAACCTTATTCTGGAATTCCTTGAACTTGTCAAAGGACTCACTTTTATGCTTCATTAAGTAGACATGTCCATATCTACTCAAATCGTCCGTGAAAGTGATAAAATACCTATAGCCATCTCTAGCGTTGATTGACATAGGTCCGCATACATCAGTATGTATGAGTCCTAATAGGTCAGCAGCGTGCATTCCAACACCTTTGAAGGAAATTCGAGACATTTTACTTATGAGACATGATTCACATGTGCCAAAAGTTTCATAGTCAAATGAGGCGATTGTCCCATTATCTATGAGCTTTTCCACGTGTTTCTCATTCATGTGTCCCATACGGCAATGCCATAGATATGTTTGATCTTGTCACCAACCTTTGCTTTCTTGTTACTCACATGCATTATATCTGTGGTTTGATCTAAAACATAAATTCCGTTCATGGAAACTGTTTTACCATGAATCATATCGTTTAAAGAGAAAATACATCTATTATTCTTTAAAACGAAAATCCGTCTTTATCAAATACGGATACAGAAATAATGTTTTGGATAAACTAGGTACATAGTAACAGTTATTCAGTAATAACTCAAATCCGCTCGGGAGTTGGATTACATATGTTCCTACTGAAACGGCAGCAACTCTTGCTCCATTCCCTACTCGCACAAATGAGAACCACAACCAGTATCAAGTACCCAAGTTCCGAAACTTGCATGGTTAATCTCAATCATATGAATAAAAGAAGACATACCAACAGGAATGACGTGGCCTGCTTTTATGTCCTCAGCATACACGGGACAGTTCCACCTCCAATGCCCAGACTTGTGGCAATGGTGGCACTCCATGCTTTGCTTTGCTTTTGCCTTGCCTTGTGAGCTACCGCTAGACTCACCAAGCCTACTCTTCGCAATCACTGGCTTTTTAAACTTTGGCTTTCCTACAGTTAGGTTAGCCGGAGCCTTACCCTTGCCCTTATGCTTGTTGCCTATCATGAGAACATCTTGTTTCATGCTCCCACTCAACTTCAGATCACTCTCCGTCTGTACGAGGAGTGAGTGAAGCTCATGCAGACTTTTCTGCATGTCATTCATATAATAGTTTGCCCTAAAGAGGGCATACCCATCACGAAGAGAGTGGAGTACACGATCAACGATGATCTTCTCATCGATCTTGCAACCAAGCTCCTCTAGTTTCTCAACGTTCTCGATCATGTCGAGAAGGTGTGGACCAACCGGTTGGCCCTTCTAGAGTCTAGCCTCAGAGAAACGAGTGGTATAATCGTAACTCTTGATTCTCGGTGCTTTCGAGAACTCTTTGGTTAGGGTGGTGAAAATCTTGTTTGCACCTTGGGTGATGAATCGTCTTTATAAATTGGATTCCATTGAATAGATGAGTACGTTCTGTATCGCACCCGCCTCCATCATGAAATCATTATAAAGATAGACTTCATCTGCTCCTGCATCGGGAGCTGGTTTAGTCGGCAGTGGCTCAGTCAAGTACTTGAGCTTACCGTCAGCGATGGCGGCATTCCGTAATGCGGCCTCCCAATCAGAAAAATTTGGACCCATCACTCTTCAGTCGAGTGGACTGATTCATGCTGTCCATAAAAATTCTAAGCCATGATTCGCGTGTTAGTGTGGCACTTGGCATTGGTTCGTCAGTACGTACAGCCATTTGTTATAGTAGTTATATCTGTATATAACGAATTCGATACTGTGAAAAGAGAGAAGAAGCGAGAAGATAAGAAAACATCGTTTTAAAGGTTTAAGTCGTAAGCAATAACGATTTAATGCAATGACTCGCGCACTCATATAATCGACCTCCCTCGAGAATTATATAAGTGATCCCAAGACTCAATTTCTTTAAATTGATAAGCCAACCTTTTGGCTAATTCTACTGTTAGAATTCTTGGTCGATAGATTTCAGTAAATCCTATCTATTAGTCCACCATAACTACGAGATATTACTCGAACTATAGTGTTGAGGTAAAATAGGTCAACGCATACTACTTACCCAACGTAGAAGGGGTCATGTGGAGAGTAAGGTCCTACATGCCTACCGACGAAGAAGGGGCTCATAGCATGCTTTTCCTATAAAGACTAATCTCAATTTTATTAATAGAGGAAGGTCCCATCATCTCATTTTAATTCATTTTAAGTGAACAAATATCTAGCATTTTCGAGAATGATTAAATCGAGGTGATAGCCCTAAACGAATGACATCCGTATGTCCATGATAAAAATGCAACTAAATGATCCATTTTCATGCATATTAGGTGGTTTGGTTTAGTTTAGGCGGAATATGATGCTACTAACTAACGTGAATGCAATGAAAACGGTAAAAGGAAAAAACGCAAAAACGAAAACACCTAGTGTGGCCTATCCCTATGAAAATAAAGACATATACAAATTGGAATCCATCCATGGACCCTAAAGCTGTCTTCATTCTTCATCTTGGGCTTTAAGTGGGAGTCCATCTTGAATCTTCAATTTTGAATCTTCTCAAAATTACATTTTTGAATTACAAAAATAAACCTATTTACATTCTAATTCAAAATATGCCAAAATTAAAAATATTACAAGATGGGAGATTCGAGATCTCAAAAATACAACCAAAATTATGTTTCCTTTCATTACGAAAACATAATCTTCTAAGGCCACACTAGTAAATTACAACCGATTGTACAAAAACTAATGCGTAAAATAAACCATTCATTCAAACATCCATTCACAAACATATAAATAGCATCAACTAAACATAATAAAATCAATGCATACAAATTGATTAAATCCAAACCACCCTTTTAAATGATTATCATTATGCAACAATTCCTTAATTGTTCATAATATCTTATAATCAAAACATAATCCAAAATTTATATTATCAGTATAACATAAATTAGGTCACAAATATTTTAAACCTTTTTAAAATATATGGTATCAAATATTATGAACCTTTTCATAATAACATAATATTTATTATCTTTATAACAAATATTACCAAAAACTAACAATTTCCAAAAATTGAAACAGATTTCGGCCAAATAAACAAAAATTAAAATCCGTTTTTTTTTTTTTAATAATTAATCACGGCTTTTATAAAAGTAAAATATAAAAATTACCAAAATTAAGATATAATTCGGCCAACATCAAAAGAATGAATTAAACTGTTTTAATTCAATTATGCTAATAATTAGATCGATACTAACTCAATTTTAATCCGTATTAAACATTGATATAAGATATTCAAATTAACTTTTTAAATTAAACATCTTAAAACTGATAGATCTAATGATTAACAACATGATATGTTCATTAACATACACAAATTTGATCCTTTTATGTTTTAATTCAATCGGTATTAAATCAAAACTAATGCAAATTCATATGAGATAATTTTAACATCTTAAAACATCGAAAAATATGAATCAAAAAGACCAAAACATAGCCAAAAACAACACAAAACACACGGCCAATTGAGGAAATCAATTCGGCCAACACACAATTTTTATCAAAATTATACAAAACTCGATTTTATGAAAACCTTATAAAATTTCATGTGCCCTAAGGCTCTGATACCACTTGTAGGTTTATATCGGTATATAGACCTTAAAATTCACAGGATTATAATGAAAACTTTTATAAGATTTTAAAGTCATAAAAGAAATTGCATAACATAAAATAGATAATTAGAATTAACCTTTAATCCTAATGAATTTGGCCTAAGATCAATACCAAAAGTATGGTATCTCCTAATCGTGACACCCAAGATGAGTCTAAGATATGCCCTTGAATTGCTAGAAAAATTAGAGAGAAAACTGATTTCTTTTCTCTCAAGTTTTGGTGTGTTGTAGAGTTGTGAATGAATGAATCAATTGAGGAGAGAATTAGAGTAGAAATAGGAAAACTAATATACTCTAATTAGCCCTAGATGGCCGGCCCCCTTATGATGTATTTGGGGAGATATTATTCTCCTCAAATACATTATCTTATTGACCAAGTAATCCATAATGTATCTGGACACTTCTGTATTTGGTCATTTTAGCTTTTAACATAATGCATTATATTACTAGTGTCATCTGCATGGACCAACTATAATATATTATAAATATCCTTATATTCATAATTTGCTAATTAATTATAACGGTTTATATTCAAATAGCTTGCATTATACATGACAATTAAATATAACATTTTATATTTAATTCACGAATTACATTTAATTCGCCTCAGCTAAAATTATTTAATCAGTATTAAATTGCCGTACCAACATTACACTGACCAACATTTTAGTCAGTAACATCATCACACTTGACTAACATTTTAGTCACATTTGACTAACCTTTTAGTCAACAACACTAACTAACCGTTTAGTCATTAAGTAAGGCATCAATATGATCATTTTCTCAAATAATCATATTTCTAAAACACATCCTTTAGGTGTGACTCTTAGGGACCAGTTGATCACCGCCATCTGTATGACAATAACGTCAAACTTATCTAGCAAGCCAACCGTTATCGATAAACGTTAATCAACTGATTAAATACGAAATGTACCCTGTGTACCTTTAGAGATTTATTTATGTTATTGCACTAACTGTGGAGGACACTAACTCCAACACCGTATGTATGGTTGGTTATGATGATATTGTGACTTGTGTGTGTATGAGTATGGATGTTGTGGTTGTATGGTTGTGTTGGAGTATTGGAGACAGGTTAACAGGTTACAGGTTATGCTTGGGTTAAGTTTGCACATGCGTACTGTTCTGGCACATGTGTGAGGAGATACAACATCCTAGAAAGGACGGATACCGCTCATGGTCCCCTCGGCTATTCTTGTTGCTTAGCTAGAGCTATCATGAGTTTTCAACCAGAAGGGTTAGAGACTATGGTTATATTTATGTCGTCACCGTTCTTGTTGCTCGGTGGAATTTGGCCAAATTTAGACTTGTGATTATTGAGGAACTTCTTGTTGCTGTTCCGCCATAGGGTTTGGGTGATTCTTGTTGCTTCACCCGGGGTGATTCTTGTTGCTTCACCCAGTTCTCCGCGCTTACTCTCGCAATTGGTTGGAAGAAGGATCGTCGTGTGAGCTCAGTTGGTTTGGTCACAACCTTGGTTGTGCCGTGTGGATGTTGCTTGTGGTTGTAATGTGGTTCTATTGTTGTATGATTTGTTGTTTATGTATTTATACTTTGGTTTTAGGCCGTAGGCCAGGTGAGCTTGTTGCATTGTTGTTGTTTGCATTTGTTATGTTAAAATATGACTGGGGAGCACCTAGTTACTCCCCACTGATTGTGGTTGTTGCCTCTCTTTTATAGGTATGCGCGAGACGGGATTGAGTGAGTTGGATGCGAGGAAGTGACCGTGTACACCTTAGAAGAGATGTGACCTTGTTTAGATTCTTGGACTTGTATTTTGGTTTTGTTTTAGACTTTCTTTCGGTCTTTGGACTTTTGTTTTGGTTGTAAGGGGTATTTATTCCCCACTATGTTAGGCCTCAAGGCCTACTCTTTACTTTTCTTTTTACGTTAGCAGTTTGTTTTAGTAATGATCCGGGCTATACGGTGTTTCCGCCACCGTGATTTCAGTTTTAAAACCTTTAAAACCTTTTAAAATCGTATTTTATTTCTTTTGAAAAACCCGGGTTGTTACAGTTGGTATCAGAGCGAATACGCTCGCAACTCTCTTAGGTGAGTGAGTAGAATTTGACCTAGAACACCGAGTGAGAGTGTTGGGTAGACACATTAGGGGGTCTACGTTATTTGTGCATGTGTATGAGTAGTTGTGTGAATGGTGGTCTTAGGATTTCCACCATTAGATCATATGTTTGCTTTGGATGTAGGTACAGGAATGATGGAGTCATGCGAGGTCGGGTGTCGACTCGATAAATCTCTATATTTAAAATTTACTAGTCCTGCCTCTAAAATAGTGTTTAAAAGCTTTTGATTTAATTTAATCGTCGTTTTTAAATTTATTTCTTTATTTCAAAATGTTTCACTCTGATAATTGCTTTCTTATGTACTACTTGGTTTCTTTGCTTTCATCATACTCACCATTCTAAAACTAAATCCTTTATACTTCTATTTTCTTACCAAATCATGTTATCCTTCATTTTTAAATATCGACAAAAAAAAAAAGGAGTATTTTGCATTCCGTTTTAATACACTTGTATGACCCTTGCTTTATAATGTTGTTCATTTGAGAGTTCTGTTTTATCGAAAATTTTAGTCTATTTATGCCTTGTCGATCCCTTGTTTTAACTTTTTGATTTATTCGTTTCATCAACTTTAATCATTTGAGTATTCTAATTTAAAATATCCCTCTTTCATTTGACCTTTCGAAATATCTAGAAATTTAACTCTTAAAGTCATTGACTCATACTGATTAATCAGCTGGAGCAAGAAACTTGAAGCCGAATTGCGAATGTATGGTCCTACCATCAGAGCACGCAGCGGAAGCTCCTAATCTAAGTCACCTACCGTATTCGTAGGGACGTCTTTCAGCATGTTAGCTACGCTTGCCCTTAGTATATCCTTCTAGTTCTTGATCTTATTATATAGTTGTTTTAAAACTATCAGCTCGTGATTACAGTTTGAGTTTCTTTTTCCCCGATAAAATATCTTAATATGTTCATCCTTTTTTTTTCAATAGACCGTGCTGAAATAATTTCTAAACTCTTTTATTTCAAGAATGTTTCAATCGATTCTACTAACAAAACCTATTTTTGTATATTTGTGCTATAATGGTTTGTTTATCCTTCTTGTACTTTCTTATTTTGTAACTATGTTGAGGAAAATTTTAATCCGTTTGTTTTACTTTTCCATTCATTTTTAAACGCGTCAATACATTTTGATGGCTTTTTACTCAATCAAATTTGAAATGACTGAGACTTATCTATTGCATCCACTTTTGATCAAAACCTCTTTGTTATCCCAAACCTTATTTTATTAAGTTTTCTAATTTGAGCATTTAGTTTATTTAAATATTATTTATTCTACTTCCTGGTATTTTAGTAGCTTCATTTTTATAAAATCGCTGTCGTTTTGAAACTCAACTTTGAGACTTCTCCTTTCAATCGTATCTTTTAATCATATTCTATATTTGTCAAACTTTTCGGGAATTACCTTTTCGTCTCTCATTCGTAGTGAAACCAATTTGAGTTCTTTGTTGGAAACGAGTCTTATGCCTTCATTTGTGAACTCTTAAAGAATAATTCCATTTTCCTTCATTATTTCATTTTAAAAATTTCTTTTGTCTAATTGGTGGTTTCTTGCAAAGGATTTATTGTGTCATATTTTTACTTAATTCGTTTCATTCTTTCTTTCCTTTCTTATTCATCATAACTCATCACTTTTATATCATGACCCTGTTGATCACCTTTTAGTCTTGTCATTCGGGTCTTATGTCATTCTATTCCTTAGGTTTCCCTCTAGTGGCTACTTCAGTTCTATTGCCTTTGAGCCGACTTTTAAGACGTCGATCTTCTATTATTTTCCATTCCTTTCCCTTTCCGTAGGTATTCACGTTCTCGATTTTGTAAAAGCTCTTGATGTATTAACATCAATCTTGTCCTTGATAAATTTCTATAATCGTATTCCTTGACATCTAGCCGTAAGGTGCTTCACCCTTGTCTAGCTCGAAATCTGATCCTTAGGCTGTCGCTGTTATTTGAGTCATAGATGATAGAGTTTGGTTAATAAGTATTTGATAGTATGAGTGGTTTACTAGCTAATGCACATGGTTGGTCGTTGTAACTTTTGAGGATTCTTAGTTTTGCGATTCTTAGCTAGTGCATCTTGAGACCGTTTTATAATTATGAGTTAATGCACATGTGATTCTTAGTCTATGAGATTAATGATTTAATTTATGCTGAGTGAACGTTAGGGAGATTATAGTATCTGCGTAAGGAGTATTTTTAGGACTTAGTTATGTTGCTAGATGGGTTGTGACAATCATGAGTTAGTGAGAATTGGGAAGTGATATTGTGGTGAGCAATAATCGGCTTTGAGGAAAACTTAAAGGTTATAGTGAGCACGATAAAACTTTGGGGTTTGTACTTTAAAGGATAATGTAGGAATGACAAGTGTGCATCTTGTGGTTTTGTGTATGTGTTAAGTATAAGGAAATTCATTAATGGAAGAAAAGAATTCGAGGTCAGTAAGGTAGTGACGTTCAAGGAAGGTATGGATAGACTTGTGTATGGTAACAATGGGTTGAGAGAGTAGTAAGCTTTTGACGACACATTTTGATAGTTACTGGATAATATACTTTTGATTTGGGGTTGAGACGATATGGTATGACATAATTATGGTTATTTCATTGTGGAGAGTGTGGATAGATATGAGAAGCGATATAGACTTGAGCTCGGATCACGTTATGAATGAGGGTATGAGGATTGTCGAGCATAAGATATTAAAGGGTTATAAGAGTGAGTTGAGCATCATTCGGGTGATATGTGAAGTCGGGTTATCTTAAGCGTCGTTAAACGTGTCTATGCCCTTGTTATCGAGGTGAGTAGAGTTAGCGATTCTTGTCTTGAGGACCATAGGAGTAGGTAGTTTTCTTAATCCTTTGGGGGCATTCTTTCGTTCTCAAGTTTCGAGGACGAAACTTCTTTTTAGGTGGTGAGATTGTAACACCCCGACTTTTCCTAATATCTATTATTTGTCTCATTTATATTCGTAAATTATTTCTCTTGATTTTCTCATTTCTTTTAGCTCGAGAAAATCAGTTCTCTTGTCGCGTGGCTAAGCTACTCTGTAGTCGGAACTTAATACGGAGTAATTTAGCTAAAAAACGGTGTAACTTCCTCATACGAACTCCGATTCAGGTGATTCAAAAGGCTAAACTGCGTATTTTTTCGACGCCGTCGCTACTGCCAAATTTTCAGAAGCTAGTTTGGGCCGGCCCAGCTTGGACCGAGCCAAAACCTCCTTTGCACGGGATAAGTCTAGGGTTTTTGGATGGCTTTATGAGCAAGATAGTTAATTATCTTGTGATCTCCTAATCTAAGCAACCTAATAATCTGATTTCACTCCTTAATCTCTCATTCCTCATTTCCATCCACATTCATTCCTTCTCCCTCTCTCTAAATATCTCTCCATTATCATTCAAACACCATTGATTCTCTTGCAAGCTTTCACCTTATTCATCATAATCTTTTCCTAGCCATTTCCTTAGTGTATGATCTCCTTTTTACCCCTTTTATTTTCTGGTTTCTTGTTATTTTATGTGTTATGTTGTGTGTATTCATTATTTGCTTGTTTGGCTTGGATTATCAAAGGAGAAGAGGGCTTTGAAGAAGGAGACACCATCCTTGTTGAAGAAGAGGAGGAGTAGCACGTTTTTGAGACTCTACTAAGGTAACTAGGTGTGATCTAGTTATATTTTAGCATGTATGAGGCCTTGCTTGTCATGTTGTTGTTGTTTACATTGTTGTGATGTTGTTGGTTGATGTTTGATCATGATTTCATGTAGAATCATTGGCCTCATACTAGGGTTGTCATGTGATCATGTCTTAATGCATATTTTTCATAGTTTAATCATTATTCACACTTGTTAATCTTGAAAATCGAATAGGAGTAGTAGTGATGATGATGCCGTGAGAATTGGGATGAGGGCCGTAGCCCTTGTCTTGGTTTTCTCTTGTTTTTCCTCTTGTTTTGACTTATTGTTATTAAATCATGATGTTTGTATGAATCACCTAAAGTTAAACTATGAATTATGATAATTTGATTTGGTCTAAAAGTGTTTGTATGCATGTTTTAATGAGTTAAACATATAAATCGATCATTGGTCACATGAGAATCGAGTTTAGGGCATAAAGATGGGTTTGTGTGTGTGTATGCCGTGTATGTGCAAGCTGGCCGTGAGGTTGGTGTGCATGTGTGGGTTTGTTTGTCGCTTGTTTACGTCTTGGCATGTGCTAATATGTTAACTATGCTTTAATGAATCGAGATATCGTTGTTTGATCACTAAATGATGAATTATGAGCATGTTAATTGAATCTATGACTTGTAAAGCATGTTGATCATTTTGTACTCCGTATGTATGGTTGGTTATGATGATATTGTGACTTGTGTGTGTATGAGTATGGATGTTGTGGTTGTATGGTTGTGTTGGAGTATTGGAGACAGGTTAACAGGTTACAGGTTATGCTTGGGTTAAGTTTGCACATGCGTACTGTTCTGGCACATGTGTGAGGAGATACAACATCCTAGAAAGGACGGATACCGCTCATGGTCCCCTCGGCTATTCTTGTTGCTTAGCTAGAGCTATCATGGGTTTTCAACCAGAAGGGTTAGAGACTATGGTTATATTTATGTCGTCACCGTTCTTGTTGCTCGGTGGAATTTGGCCAAATTTAGACTTGTGATTATTGAGGAACTTCTTGTTGCTGTTCCGCCATAGGGTTTGGGTGATTCTTGTTGCTTCACCCGGGGTGATTCTTGTTGCTTCACCCAGTTCTCCGCGCTTACTCTCGCAATTGGTTGGAAGAAGGATCGTCGTGTGAGCTCAGTTGGTTTGGTCACAACCTTGGTTGTGCCGTGTGGATGTTGCTTGTGGTTGTAATGTGGTTCTATTGTTGTATGATTTGTTGTTTATGTATTTATACTTTGGTTTTAGGCCGTAGGCCAGGTGAGCTTGTTGCATTGTTGTTGTTTGTATTTGTTATGTTAAAATATCACTGGGGAGCACCTAGTTACTCCCCACTGATTGTGGTTGTTACCTCTCTTTTATAGGTATGCGCGAGACAGGATTGAGTGAGTTGGATGCGAGGAAGTGACCGTGTACACCTTAGAAGAGATGTGACCTTGTTTAGATTCTTGGACTTGTATTTTGGTTTTTTTTTAGACTTTCTTTCGGTCTTTGGACTTTTGTTTTGGTTGTAAGGGGTATTTATTCCCCACTATGTTAGGCCTCAAGGCCTACTCTTTACTTTTTTTTTTTACGTTAGCAGTTTGTTTTAGTAATGATCCGGGCTATACGGTGTTTCCGCCACCGTGATTTCAGTTTTAAAACCTTTAAAACCTTTTAAAATCGTATTTTATTTCTTTTGAAAAACCCGGGTTGTTACAGTTGGTATCAGAGCGAATACGCTCGCAACTCTCTTAGGTGAGTGAGTAGAATTTGACCTTGAACACCGAGTGAGAGTGTTGGGTAGACACATTAGGGGGTCTACGTTATTTGTGCATGTGTATGAGTAGTTGTGTGAATGGTGGTCTTAGGATTTCCACCATTAGATCATATGTTTGCTTTGGATGTAGGTACAGGAATGATGGAGTCATGCGAGGTCGGGTGTCGACTCGATAAATCTCTATATTTAAAATTTACTAGTCCTGCCTCTAAAATAGTGTTTAAAAGCTTTTGATTTAATTTAATCGTCGTTTTTAAATTTATTTCTTTATTTCAAAATGTTTCACTCTGATAATTGCTTTCTTATGTACTACTTGGTTTCTTTGCTTTCATCATACTCACCATTCTAAAACTAAATCCTTTATACTTCTATTTTCTTACCAAATCATGTTATCCTTCATTTTTAAATATCGACCAAAAAAAAAGGAGTATTTTGCATTCCGTTTTAATACACTTGTATGACCCTTGCTTTATAATGTTGTTCATTTGAGAGTTCTGTTTTATCGAAAATTTTAGTCTATTTATGCCTTGTCGATCCCTTGTTTTAACTTTTCGATTTATTCGTTTCATCAACTTTAATCATTTGAGTATTCTAATTTAAAATATCCCTCTTTCATTTGACCTTTCGAAATATCTAGAAATTTAACTCTTAAAGTCATTGACTCATACTGATTAATCAGCTGGAGTAAGAAACTTGAAGCCGAATTGCGAATGTATGGTCCTACCATCAGAGCACGCAGCGGAAGCTCCTAATCTAAGTCACCTACCGTATTCGTAGGGACGTCTTTCAGCATGTTAGCTACGCTTGCCCTTAGTATATCCTTCTAGTTCTTGATCTTATTATATAGTTGTTTTAAAACTATCAGCTCGTGATTACAGTTTGAGTTTCTTTTTCCCCGATAAAATATCTTAATATGTTCATCCTTTTTTTTTCAATAGACCGTGCTGAAATAATTTCTAAACTCTTTTATTTCAAGAATGTTTCCAGTCAGTTCTACTAACAAAACCTATTTTTGTATATTTGTGCTATAATGGTTTGTTTATCCTTCTTGTACTTTCTTATTTTGTAACTATGTTGAGGAAAATTTTAATCCGTTTGTTTTACTTTTCCATTCATTTTTAAACGCGTCAATACATTTTGATGGCTTTTTACTCAATCAAATTTGAAATGACTGACACTTATCTATTGCATCCACTTTTGATCAAAACCTCTTTGTTATCCCAAACCTTATTTTATTAAGTTTTCTAATTTGAGCATTTAGTTTATTTAAATATTATTTATTCTACTTCCTGGTATTTTAGTAGCTTCATTTTTATAAAATCGCTGTCGTTTTGAAACTCAACTTTGAGACTTCTCCTTTCAATCGTATCTTTTAATCATATTCTATATTTGTCAAACTTTTCGGGAATTACCTTTTCGTCTCTCATTCGTAGTGAAACCAATTTGAGTTCTTTGTTGGAAACGAGTCTTATGCCTTCATTTGTGAACTCTTAAAGAATAATTCCATTTTCCTTCATTATTTCATTTTAAAAATTTCTTTTGTCTAATTGGTGGTTTCTTGCAAAGGATTTATTGTGTCATATTTTTACTTAATTCGTTTCATTCTTTCTTTCCTTTCTTATTCATCATAACTCATCACTTTTATATCTGTAGATACCCGTATCTGTCGATATGAGAATTTATAGAAAACCCGACAAACACCCTATGATGATAGGACAACTTGTATTTCGTGTCATTATATTTGAGTTCGTTTTACGATGTAAGTCGGGCGCTGTCGACGCAATGCTTATTAATTCAAAGAATATTTGATAAAGGAAGCTCTGTCAAATTTTACTTTGTCGCAAGTTGTATTTTATTGAAAATAAAATATTTCGATTTGAAAAATCATTTTAAATAAATCAATTTGAAAAATCACTTTTATAAATTTGATATTTGACTTGAAAAGTCGTTTCTCATGCTTTTAAAACAGTTTATTAAATCGTATTCGACGAATTCGTTTTCTTAACAGCAAGTTTTAAAGCTCGTTTTAAGCCCGATTTTAAGAACGATTTTGAGCCCGTTTCAACACGAATTTCAAAGCCCTTTCTACCCACTCACCCCTTTGACTGATCAGACCAAAACACACTAAAAAAACTCGTCTTACAGCAGCTCTAAAAGCCCCTCTTCGTGCCCTGTTTTGACAACCCAAAAAGCGACCCAAAACCCGAGCCTTTTCTACCCAGCCATGCTCCCTCCCTACCTGACCACAAACAGCCACGAATCAGCCCAAGTAGCTCGTCAAAAACAACCCAACTCCCCTTCACCGTGCTCTGTTTTGGGGCAGCCCAAAACCCGCTTTTCTGGCCACCAAACCCATACCCACAACCAAAAAACTATACCTGATCCACATGCTCCATTTACCCTTGCTTAACCCTCAAGAAAACCCTCTCCAAAACCCTAAGACGAGCTTGGAACAGCAGCTCTCAAAGAGGGAGGAGGAAGCTGCTCTTTTCCCTCTAAAACCCTACTTTTTAACCTTATATATACACACCATCCACAAGCCTTCATGAGACACGAATTATACAGCTCACACACACAACCTCAAGTCACAAAAAGCCTCAAGAAAGCCCCCAGAGAAGACGAGATAGACACACGAAAAACAGAGAATCCTTTTCTGATTTTCGTGCAGCTATCCCTGTTCTCCCTCGTTTTTCGTGTCGTAAACTTCTCAATCTCTCTGATTTGCTTACCCAATCTCAAAGTTCACCTTACCACGATTCTAAAACATCTTTCGGTTCGAAATTTCGTTGAGAAACGAAGAAACTACAAGCTTTTGAAAATTGCTGTCAGTTGTGTTCAATGTTACGGATTTTTATTGTTTTTCGTCGACGACGGCCCCTCGGGATAAAATCTTACAATCGATTACGACTCGGATATTTGGTCAACGATACATGTAAGTTGAGGGTGCAAAATACTCTTTTTTATTTTGTCAATTTATCGTTCTTTTGTGTTTTTTACAGCCTCTGTCGTTTTTTTATTACTCTCTGTCGCTCTTTTGTTTATCATCGTAGTTATTGTTTTTTTATCGCTCGCGTTAGGCTTATTTTTTCTGTATGATTTTGATACGTATGTGTGAGTATGTCGTGCCTTTTATTCACCTAGTATGCATGTTAAGTTTCCTTGCGTAGTGAGGCTTGCTATCGTGTTTGGTTCATATACAATCGTATTTGCTGTCAAAGTTGATTTGCTTCGCTTCTCCTGGTTTATAATCCATGCTTAGATTAGTTTTCGTAATTCCAGTATATTATTTAGCGCTTGTGTGATAAACACGTTTCGATAATTAAACCAAAACTGTACGTGGATCTGCTGCTTGCTGATTTTGCTTCGTTTGTCCAAACTTGAGCTGCATAGTCTGGTTTCTTTTCGTACGTTGTGTCTTAGTCTCTATGCTGTTCACTTGGTAGCTCATGCGTATTAGTTATGGCACGTTTGTTTCCATGCTTGCTTGTATGTCGATTGATTAATTGTGGCTGTATCCCCGTCATTCATGTGTGTCAGCGTGTTCTTTAGGTTATACTTGATTTTATACGTGTGTTTGTATTTGTTTGCTGATGTACGTGCCTGCTTGTGTAATTGTTAGTGGATTTTTGCTTGTAAGTCGTGATTAGTACTTTAAAATAGTTTCCATGATTTTTATTCCATCGTTTAATATTTGTTGATCTCGTTAAATATAATCAGGTACCTTTGCCGCAGTCAGATTAATTTCTTTGGTCTCGTTTTATTTGTTAAATCTCAAACCGTATAGTTATTTGACGTGTGAGTTCATGCTTCCATGTTGTGTTTAAGTATTTACGTTGCTTGCTTTGAGTGTATTTGATTATTTACGTCCTCGTACGTTTGTTTGTATTGTGAGTGTGCTTGCTACCTCTTTGTATTTGTGTGTGATGATAAATTTGTATTAGGCGCTCGTATTTGCTTGCATTTTAGTCGTGTTTGATTATTCTTTATTTTCGTTTGCCGCTAACGTTTGTTAATCTATCTTATGCTGTCGGTAAGTACCTCTGCTTCTTTTCTTTGTTTACTAGAATAGTAAATGAACCTCTGTTAAACAACTTCGACGAAATTACGTGTGCATTAAACGACATAGAATGGATATATTTTGTTTAGGATTAAAACGTTGTTTGCATATCCGCATACGTACTCATAATAGCCATGATTTTACTTAGTAAAGACCGTTACTGTAACGGGCGGGGTTAGGCGTTAAATTAATGAAATTATTTTAATCTTCCTAACACGTAAACTCACACGAACTCATTTTCTCTAAAATTGGTTTCTAATTTCCACCTAAAAATTTAGTGGCGACTCTTTTCAAATTAAAAATGTTTTTGAAATAAAACATCGCGTGGGTCAAAATCCCTTGTCCACAATTTGGCGACTCCGCTGGCGACAGTGAAATTTGAAAAGTAAAATAATGGCTATTTAGAGTACTCTTTCTTTTTCATGTTATTTATGCATCATACTGTTAGGATTCGAACCATTTCTCCCTTTGGGTCGACCTCAAAGTAGGGAAATGACGTTCACTGTGTCTGGTTTAAATACCAAGGTGGTTCTGCCGAGGTTAGCAACTGCTACTCACCATTTCGTTCCTGACTTATGGTGGGGGTGTAAGTTCCCTAACAACGTGGAATCATTGGCATGGACCCTTTTCGAGACTTAGAATAGACTAGGCTCATGCATTGCATCCTTGAACTGCGTGTGACTAAATGCTCTGTGATTTCTAAAGCCACGTTTTCAATCTTTTTTAGTCAAAACTGTCATCTTTCAAATCGAATGTTTTCCAAAAAGTGTCCTTTTTAGCTAAAATGCTGTCTTTTAGGATTAGAATAATCTTAAATTTAAATCAAACACTGTCTCTTTTTTAACTTGAGCTGAAATGCTTTCCATTGTTTCAAAAAATCGTTTTTTTAGCTGAAATGCTACTCGTTTAGGATTAGAACAATCTTAAATAACTTCCGATTCTAGCTCTTTTGAAAAAAGACCCACTCCAAGCTGAAATACCTTTTTTTAGGATTAGAATAATCTTAATTTATTTCCGTTTTTTCTAGCTCTTTTTGAAAAAAAAAAAACCTCTTCCTAGCTGAAATGCTATCTGTTTTTCTAAAAAAAAACTCTTAAAAGTTTTTGTAATCAAATGCCATCTTCCTTTAGTCGTCCTCGATCTCGAATTCCAAATCACATTCCGCGTCAAGAGTAGGGAGTTTGAGTCATTCCACTTTAGAGCCCGTGTTTAGGATAGACGCGTAAGAATGAGTCAAGCTAGCTGATTTTCACGTGTGTTTAAGTACAAGGGTGGGTCTCGTTTAGGTGTTTCACGTGTGTGTCAGTCATAAGTGTGCAGAGGGTTGGTAATTCAATGACTGAATTCTGTTCGGGGTTTTATTGTAGAAAGGCCGGTCGAAACAAGAAATATGACTCTGTGAGCAGCTAAGCAAGCTCAATGATACACTAGCTGCAATGATGAGTCGTTTGGAGTCCGTAGAAAAAAAGCTGACGGTGGAAAACCCACCTCCTCCACCACCAACTGAACTTGAGAAGCGCTTCAAATTAATAGAGGAGCAACTGAAATTGTCTCATGGGGAAAGCATTCACTTCGAGAATGCTCGTGGCTACACGCCTGTCCAAGATAAGCTACCGACCAACTTTGTGCTTACTGACATCCCTAAGTTTAAGGGAACTGAAGACCCATTGCAACATATCCGATCTTACAAAGAATACCTCGCTTTGAAAGGGGTACCCGCTGAAATTTTGTCTCACGTTTTTGCTCAATCTTTGGGGGAACATCCAAGGAAATGGTTTTATGGTCTCGAGCTCAAAAATTTTCCGACTTTTGAGGATATCACCGTGGAATTTTGTAAGCATTTTGCTGATAATGCTGAAATTCAGACTACTATGAGAACATTGGAAGTAATGACCCAAAAGGAGAAGGAGGGATTCACGGAATTCCTTAATCGATGGCGCGCAGAAAGCGTGAAATTACCAAAAAGGCCCGAAGAGGTTGAAATGGTAGATAAGTTCGTTAAGAATCTTCGTCCTGTCTACCGAGATGCTATCAAATACCAAAATTTCAGCTCGTTCAAAGACCTTAGCCGAGTAGGGAGGAAAATAGAGGACGATGTCCGAACTGCAGAGGCCGAAAAACCTAAGGGGTATCAAGGGCCCTCTTCCTCTAAATCAAGGGCATCCACTTCGGCTAATCATGTGCAAGCAATCAGTTTTGGGGGCCCTCGTGAACAACAACGTCGAGCACCTAGAACATTTACTGATCTCGGGTGCACATACACCTCTGCCCTTCAAAGGCTCACGGCCCAAGGGAAACTAAGCCCAATTGGTCCGACTCCGGACCCACCTGTCGACCGACAAGGTAAATGGTACAAGCCAAATGCGTATTGTGCATTCCATCAAGGGAGAGGACACGATACTGAAAATTGCTTTCGCCTTAAGCACGAGATCCAAGACATGATCGAAAATGGATCTTTGCCAATCCCTACGGTTAAGCCAAATAATGTGACTAATCCCTTCGGCAACCATTCCAACGCAGTGTTCATTGGGAACAATGATGATATGTCTCACTTAATCCGACCCGTTAATTATCTCACCGGGTTTTTCGTGGAAAAGTTTACATAGATTGTGTTGATCTTTTTCCCAAAGCAAGAAATGATATTCGCATTGGGGATTTTAACATTGATTGTACACCATACCTCGCCCAAAGCGAAAATGAAATTAATGGTGTTTGGGCCGATGACGAAGATGATATTTATCTCACCGAAGGTGCAGTCATCCCACGCACCCAAGCAGAAATCATGCAGTTACGAAAGGATGTCCTCGAATCTGATCACCTAACTCGATCCGGGCGTCCTTATCGAGTAGAAAAGTCGAAGCACACTTCTATTTTCGAGGACACCCAAAGCAAAACGCAAGCAAGTACGCCTACTGTAACAAAGACACTCGAAGAAGTGTCGACCGCAGGGGACCCTCTTATCAAGCAATTACAGAAAACTAAGGCGGATGTCTCTATATGGGAGCTTATCCTAAGCTCATTCGAGCATCGGCAAGCTCTGCTACAATCTTTGATGAACATGACTGTGTCTCCCACCACCACGCCCAACGATATGATCTCGTTGGTTTCATCAAATCAACCACGGCTTACAAATGTCGTGACCTTCTCGGATGAGGACTTGCCTTCTTTTGGACCTCAACATGGCTTAGCCATGTACATCACGGTAGAATGCCGTCAGAAGAGGCTTCCAATGACACTAGTGGATGATGGGTCCGCTGTTAACGTGCTTCCTTTGAAAACCGCGTATATTCTGGGCTTAGAAAAGAATGATCTTATTCCAACTACGCAAACGGTCCGAGCTTTCGATGGTACAATACGTCGGCGTATTTGGGCTCGCTACTTTGAGCGTGAATCTTTGGGGCGATGAGAAAAGACGGTCAATTTCCAAGTTATAGACCTTGTTTCGTCTTTTAATATGTTGCTTGGAAGACCTTGGATCCACGCCGCAAGAGCTGTGTCTTCAACCCTTCACCGAAAGATTAAAATTCCATTCAATGGAGGAGTAGTAACTGTTCGGGGTGATTTTCTCACACGGTTCGATTAAGTGATTGTGGATCTACTAGTACTATCCCTTAGCTCGTTTTTAGTGGTGGTTTACGTGATTGACTTTAAAAGTGCGAAAGATAACAAAAACGGTACAAGACACACGATATGTTACGTGGGAAAAACCCTTAAATGTTAAGGGAAAAACCACGGGCGCCAAGCCAGGAGAGGATCTTCACTAGTTCTGAAATAATGGGTACAGAGTCTGGACCAACTGGTACAGGATACAAATAAGGCGTAAAATAATTATGAAGTGTTTGAATGCTTGAGAATTGAATAGAGTGCTGTGTGCTTGCGTTGTATGATAATGAATGCTTTTCTCTTCTGAATTCTACTCCTTATATAGTGTCTTTTAGCTCCAACGTTCAACTCCATGCTTGTAGGTAACCTCTTCCCCTTTCTTCTCCAGCAGCTCCTATTTCTTAGGCTTCAGTTCAGCTTCTTGACCAAGTCTTCCAACGATTCTTTTAGGGTTGTTGCTGCGGTCTTTGGGCTTTCCTCTTTGATGTTTGACTCTTTTGTTGGGCTCGGCCCATCTTGGCTTTTCCTCTCCTGACCTGCACCTTTGTTTTGTCTGCATCGCCTCTGTCGGGCCGCATGTTCTGACTCGACTGTGGATCCTCAGACCGTCTAGGCCTGGACCAGGATTCTGGACCAGCCTGGGTTTTTGGTCCCAACAGTTTGTCCCCCATCTCCTTGCCCTACGCCCCTGGGGGTAAGGAGATGCTTCTGTCCTTGATCCTGGTCCAGGGCTGAACCTGGCCCAGGCTCCTTCTGTTTTGCTGTGCCTTTGGTCCTGAGACCTGAACTTTGTAATTAATGAAGTAGTTGGTTTCTCGTGGGGAAGTGCGCCCTATTTTGGCGCTAAATGCGCTGGGCACGTCCCATCATGGGTCTTGTCACATCTCTTCGCGCGCTTATTTTTGTAAAAACCGTCCAACTTCTTTTTTGTCTTCTATATATACCCTAATTTTTGTTTTGCTTCTCTCTCTAACTCATTCTTCTTGATTTCTTTTTGCTGTGCACCTATGAGTTTCCGAAAAAGTTTTCAAACCAATTTGTTGGGAAATCCCAGCGTTCTTCTTTCTTCTTCAACTTCAATCATGGCTTACAATGACGTTGGTCCTTCTAGTGCTGTTCCTCACTCCCGCGGTGGTTCCATCTCCTATTCATCTCCTTTCGTATGTGCTTTTTCGTTTTTTGACTTTTGTTGCGGGTTTGTTTTGCAGTTTCCGATGGGACCTCCGCTTCCGATGACATCGAGTCGGGGAGGAGAGTTAATATGTTCTCGGAGTTGCCTTCCGGAAAGAGAGACCGGCCCAAGTGTACGAACCCCGGTGACGATGACGATGTTTTTGAGGTTGTTCCTTCCCCTGGAGAGGAAGGGTATGTCGGTGAAGACGAAGAGAATAATGACAGGAGAACTTCCCTATCCTTTGAGGCTATCACGGATGTGATTGATCGGGCTCGAGAAGCTTTGAGGAACGAAGATAGGAAGGCACCAGGAATAATCTTGACCAGATCCACCAAAACAGCTGATGACCCTCCTGCACGTAGCTCCGACCAGGAGAAGAAGATGGTAAGGGAGTTCCCCCAAATAAATCCGGTGCTCTCAATACCTCTGCGTGCTCAAAGTCAATCTGAGTATGTCTCCTTGGGGAAGTCCCTGAGTGAAAGATTTGCTGCGCTATCCCCTGCACCTGCTGCTTTGGACCCTACACGGCCAAGACAAGATGGTGGGTACATTGCGCCTGTGCTCAGGCCTTTCATGGCTTTAGTTTTGTTCTGACTTGCTTTTGGCATGATTCTGACTTTCCGCCCTGTCATTTGTGTCGTAGTTGTTAAATATGTCGGCTAGCCTTGGCTCTACTGTACCAGTCTTGGTGGGTGATAGAGTTAAGGCCGAGGCTGAGAACGAAGCACTTCGTTCTTCCCTCAAGATTACCAAATGGGAACTTGAGAGCGAGAGGTACCGCTGTGAGAAGCTGACTGCCATGGACAAGATCCACTTTCGAAGGATCCAACAGATTGCCAGGTAGGACAAAGACCTTGAAGAGTTGAGGGAGGATGCACGTAAACACAATGCTGTCATAGCAGACCTGCGTGCGTACTGGACCCAGCGCACTCGAGTGGAGATGATAAATGCTGGTCCGGAGGAACGCGCTACCTGGGACCTGTCTGCTGAGACTGCCATCTTTAAACGGATGTTCCCTGGGGAGGCAATCCTGGAGCGGGCTGAAGTCATCTCAGCTGTGCAGCCGGGTACAGAAGGTATCACTGGTCCAGGTACTGAGGTTGGTGCTGTCGGTCCATCCAATGCTGTCCCTACAGAAGAACATGCTGAAAGAACTGGTGAGTCAGTTGGTGGAGACCGTTGAACTCTTGGTCTTGTTGGTATTTTTTGAACAAACTATGAATTTGCCGGGGGGGGAATGTCCCCTGTGTTTATTTGGGCTGTAAATATTCAGACTTTGCTTTTGGTTTGAACTTTGTTTCTGAATTCTGTTATCCATGCATAGGCATGGTTTGACTTTTGTCAACTTTTCGCTAGTTATGCTAGGCCACGTTATGCTATGTTTTGCTTATGTTATGTTTTGTTATGTCTTTTGTTATGATGCGCATATAATTTGTTGTGAATCTGTCTAGTAGCATGCATGCGTTTGATAATTTAGGCGACTTACACTTTGGGGCTCCCTTAACGGACATTACTCCCTGTCCCGTTGTTGCAGTCGTACTGGGGCTGGAGCCCAAGTTTTTGTCTTTGTCTTTGCATTTGTTTTTGGTTCTGGGCTGGACCAGATTGCTCGCTTTGTCCGCACAAAAAGAGGTCAGGGCTTGACCGTTGGCGTTAGTCTACGGCCCTTGGACGCTCAAGCGAGTAGAGTTGCTTTGGATAGTTTGTAAAGGAAAAGTTTTGAGTTTTGTGGATTACGGATGTCTTGGTCGGGACACTTTACATGTGATAGAGCTTGAGGTGGAGTGTGTTCCAAGGTCTTGGGATCATGTCTCCTTCCAGGGTCTGTAGTCCGTAAGAGCCTTTCCATTCTTTGAATCAATAAGGTAAGGGCCTTCCCATGTTGGGCTAACTTGCTCACCTTGTCCCTTGTGTTCTGAAATACTTTTCTCAGGACCAGATCCCCTGTCCTGAACATTCGTACTCTCACATTCTTGTTGTAACTTCTGGCCACTGATTGTTGGTATGCTGCCAACCTTACTGCTGCTAAGTCCCTGAGCTCCTGGGCTGTGTCCAGGCTGTCACAGAGTAGTTCGTTATTTTGAGAAAATGTATTGAATCCATACCTGATTGTTGGAACGTGCACTTCCACGGGTAGTACTGCTTCACACCCATAGACCATTGAGTATGGAGTTTGCCCTGTAGCTCTCTTTGGCGTAGTTAATCGCCCATAGTACTAGTGGCAGCTCTTCAACCCATCTCCCTTGTTTCTCCATCAGCTTCTTCTTGATGCAATTGATCACAATCTTGTTGCTGGACTCAGCTTGTCCATTTGCTTGAGGATATCTTGGTGGAGAGGTCACCAAATTGATGTTCCACTTTGTACAGAAGTCTCTGGTCTTGTTTCCCACGAATGCAAGTCCATTGTCACATATGATTTCTGAGGGGATCCCATACCGCCGATGATGTTCTTCTTTATGAAGGTATAACTTCTTTTACGTGACGTTTTTGTATGCATCCGCCTCTATCCACTTAGAGAAGTAGTGCATCATTGCTAGCATAAACACCTTACGCCCCGGAGCCATTGGTAATTTGCCAACTAAGTCCATGCCCCATTTCATGAATGGCCATGGTGCGGATATCGAGTCACGAGGTTACGTGCGGTGATGTATCTTCGGGCCATGCCTTTGACAGCGTCGCATTTTGTGGCATCTTGGATGCTATCTGTTTTCATTGTGGGCGATGGTAGCCCATGCGCAAGATTTTGTTGACCATGCTTCTACCACCTGTGGTTTCCACGGTGTCCATCGTGTATTTCGATAATCTTGTCTTGACTGGTCGAGGTTCTAGGCGTGCAGTCTGGCCGGATTGAAGGACCTTCGAATAATCATACTGTATGATAGTATATCTGGACGCCTTGATCCTGAATGCTCTTGCCTCGACCTTGTCTTGTGGTAAGTTGCACTGGACTAGCCACTCATAGTATGGTTTGGTCCAGGTGTGGGTTGCTTGGACTGTGCTCTGCAGGACTGGCTGCGCTTTCTGGACTGCTGGTTCCAAGATGTGAACAATTGGTATACTGTCCAGAGCACGAGGTTCAAATCTCGATCCAATGTTGGCCAGAGCATCTGCCTGCACATTCTGATCTCTAGGAACTTGCTCAACCTCTACGTTAGTAAACTTTTGAAAAAGATTTTTAACCAAATCAAGATATGCAATCATCTTAGAATCTTTAGCAGCGTACGTACCATTGATTTGGTTTGCAACCAACAAGGAGTCTATCTTTACCTTTAGATTCTGAACCTTCATGTCCAGACACACATTCAGTCCTGCTATCAGTGCCTCATACTCAGCTTCATTGTTGGTAGTCCTGAACTCACAGGATACAGCTTGTACTATCTTGTCCCCCTGTGGCGACTTCAGGACCACACCTAGTCCAGTACCCCTGATGTTGGCTGAACCATCATCCCGAGTTCCCAGTCTGCTTGTTTACGGTCGGATGGAAGATTTCTTTGTTACCGCTCTTCTAGTGTGGGAGTGAAGTCACCACAAAGTCTCGCTAATGCTTGAGATTTGATCATTGCAGGGCTCATAGGATAGATCGTAGGTGCTCAATTTTACTGACCATTTTGACATACGACCTGAAAGTTCTGGTCTAGACAGCACTGATCTCACAGGAACATTAGTACGAATGATAATATGATGCGCCTCAAAATAAGGGCGTAACTTGGTACAAGCAACTGTTAAAGCCAAAACGAAATTTTCCAATCTGAGAATACCTGGTCTCAAAGATCCGTAAGACTTTTACTTACATAATACGGGATGTTCTTTGTCCATCCGGTTCTCTTACTAGGATCGCACTTACAGAGGCTTCATTCTGAGGCAGTACATGACGGTGACTCTCCTGGTTCAGGCTTGGACAGGAGTGGAGCTGATGATAGGTATACTTTCAGGTCCTGGAATGCTTCCTCATGCTCTGTCCCCCAGTTGAACTGCTTGTTCTTTCTCAGAAGATCATAGAAGGGCTTGCACCTTTCAGAAGATCTGGAGATGAATCTGTTCAGCGCTGCTACTCTTCCAGTCAGTTTCTGGACATCTTTCGGGTTTTGGGGGGACTGCAAATTGATTATTGCTGAGATCTGCTCTGGACTAGCCTCTATGCCTCTTTTTGTCACCATATAGCCTAAGAATTTTCCTGCAGTGACACCAAAGGTGCATTTAGTAGGGTTTAACTTCATATTATACTTTTCCAGAATCTCGAACGCTTTCTCCAGGTCCTGGATGTGATCCTCAGCTTTCTTTGACTTCACCACCATATCATCAATGTAGACCTCCATTGTATCTCCAATCTGATCCTTGAACATCATGTTCACCAGCCTTTGATATGTTGCACCTGCATTCTTTAGTCCAAAAGGCATAGCCTTGTAGCAATATATTCCTCTGCTGGTCATGAACGCTGTATGCTCCTGGTCTGGGGGGTGCATCCTGATCTGGTTGAATCCGCTAGCTGCATCCATGAATGTCAGCACCTCATGTCCTGCAGTGGCATCTACCATAGCATCTATGTGTGGTAGTGGAAATGAATCCTTTGGGCACACCTTGTTCAGGTCTGTATAGTCCACGCATACTCTCCACTTGCCATTCTTTTTCTGGACTACAACTACATTTGCCAACCATTCTGGGTACATCACTTCTTTGATCATGTCCATGTCCAGCAATTTCTGTACCTCTTGGTTCACAATCTCATTACGTTCTGGTGCAAACTTCCTGCGTTTCTGTTTCACAGGCTTAAAACTTGGGTCAATATTTAACTTGTGTGTAATAACATCAGAACTTATACCAGTCATATCAAAATGGGACCAGGCAAAACAATGCTCTTTCTTCCTCAGAAAGTCAATTAGAGCAGGTCTGATTACCTCTGGAGCGTCAGAACCAACCAGAACCTTCCTGTCAGGTCTTTCTTCAGCCAAAACAATTTCATCTGTCTCCATGCGTGGGACAGGATTCTCAACAGTTTGACAGTCGCTTTAATTGCTATCACGAGGGACTTACAGGCTAGGAGGTTTTGGTCATCTGTAACACTCTGTCTTTGTTTGTTGCTCTCCTCGGCCGTTCTTTGTCCCCCACTTTGTTGGTATCTTTATGCACTGATGGTACGTTGAAGGTACAGCCTTGAGGTTGTGGATCCAGGGTCGGCCTAGGATGACGTTGTATGAGGACAGGCAGTCTATCACGCAGAACTTCTCGAAAGAGGTGACTCCTTCCACATAGGTTGGCAGGGTAATCTCTCCCAAGCTGTGCTTTGTTTCTCCACTGAATCCTACCAGGACGCTGGACTTCTTTGTTACATCAGACTCTTTCAGCCCCATAGCTTCCAGCGCCTCCATCATGATGATGTTGACTGAACTGCCTCCATCTACCAGGATTCTTCTGACCATGCAGGTTCCAATCTGGATCTTGATTACCAGTCCATCGTGGTGTGGCCCATGCACTCCTTGTAGGTCTGACTCATCAAACACAATCTCTGGCCGGACTCGCTTGTCCCGCCGTGGTGTTGCCGCTGTTCTCGAGCCACACGCTGCGGCCAGAATATGTTAGTCCACAAATATCTGAACCACCAGAAATAAATTTTACCTCATGTGTTGGCGGTGGTGGTAGAAGATCTCTGGGCTCATCTCTTTCATCCTTGTTCCTCCTGTTCCTGGGCAGGATATCCTTCAGGTGACCATTCTTTAGCAGATGAGCTATCTCCCTTCTGAGGGCTATGCAATCCTCTGTGGTGTGTCCAATATCGTAATGGTACTCACACCACTTGGTCGTGTCCCGCCTTGGATTAGGTTTCTCACTTGCTTTTGGCCATCTAACTGCTGAGCCCAACTTGTCCAGCTTGTTGATCAGGCCTGGCATGTCTACAGAAAAGCAATACTCTGAAACTGGAGGTGGAACCCTGGGTGCATCAGTCTGTTCATCCACGGCGTTTGCTTCCCTCCTGTTTGGCCTCTGGTATGGACCAGGCCTGTTGCTGCTGTGCCTCTGGGTGGTGACTTTCCGTTCAGCCCTGCCCTGGTCCTGATACCTTGCCCTGAACTGTTGGTCCTCTTCTACCCTGATCTGGGCCAGAGCCTTAGCCTGCACATCCTCAAAGGTAGAACAAGGGTAGCGAGTTAGTTCAACATAAAGATCAGAATCTCTAACCAAACCTTGCCTGAAGGCCTCAATGGCCGTGCCGATGTCACATCTGGGGATGGACACTTTCTCCTTGTTGAAGCGGTGCAGGAAATCCGCCAGAGACTCGTTCGTTACGGATGACGGTCTGGATCACTGCGCTTCTCCAACGATCACGCTCTTGTGGCGAACCGGATGTTGAAAAGGTTGATCACCTCGAAGGACTTGATGGTCTTGGTGGCGGGTTGATGTACCAGCTGGAGGCTGGACCGGTCAAGGTTGAACCAAAGCTTTGCACATGCAAGCTTCCCTCTTCTCTCGGGATAGGAACGTTGAACATCCTCTGCTGTCTTTGCGCAACATGTTCCGGAGGATCTGTCCCATCGTAGAGCTTTAGGTTGGAGTCTTGAGTACTTTTTGGCATCTCCACCATTGCGATGCGATCGTCAAAGGGTGAATCAAAGATAGCTCCACTGGTCTTTGCCTCTTCAATGGGTGGTGGAAGTCCTGGAACCTTTCGTACCAACTCTGAGAGTTTCTGCATCTCCATCATCATGTATTCCTTGACCTGGCCTGCACTTACTCCCTCTGGTGTCTTTGGTTCACCGCCTCCTCCTGCGCCATTGTTCTCTTGATCTTTCTCCACATGGAGTGGATCGCCTTTTGTACCTTTTGACCCTGCAGAAGAGAAAGTAGAGAAGTCAAGTTGTTTGATTACATCAGAAAATGGTGTACCTGGTGGGATCCTGGATCCTGAGGCTTTTTTCTGGACTGAGGACTCCAGCTGTTTCTTCAGGACAGCCTCAGCCTCCTTCAGCCTTGTTGCTTCAGCCTTGGCATCCTCTGCAGCTTTCTTGGCTTGCTCTGCAACCTGCTTGGCTTGTTGCAATTCCTCCTGGAGCTTGAGCATGGCTTCTGCACTTGTACCTTCCATCTTTCACGTTGGTTGATCTTGTTGATTTGTAAAATTTTGTAGGATTAATAAACTAGTATCCCCACAGACGGCGCCAAACTGTTCGGGGTGATTTTCTCACACGGTTCGATTAAGTGATTGTGGATCTACTAGTACTATCCCTTAGGTCGTTTTTAGTGGTGGTTTACGTGATTGACTTTAAAAGTGCGAAAGATAACAAAAACGGTACAAGACACACGATATGTTACGTGGGAAAAACCCTTAAATGTTAAGGGAAAAACCACGGGCGCCAAGCCAGGAGAGGATCTTCATTAGTTCTGAAATAATGGGTACAGAGTCTGGACCAACTGGTACAGGATACAAATAAGGCGTAAAATAATTATGAAGTGTTTGAATGCTTGAGAATTGAATAGAGTGCTGTGTGCTTGCGTTGTATGATAATGAATGCTTTTCTCTTCTGAATTCTACTCCTTATATAGTGTCTTTTAGCTCCAACGTTCAACTCCATGCTTGTAGGTAACCTCTTCCCCTTTCTTCTCCAGCAGCTCCTATTTCTTAGGCTTTAGTTCAGCTTCTTGACCAAGTCTTCCAACGATTCTTTTAGGGTTGTTGCTGCGGTCTTTGGGCTTTCCTCTTTGATGTTTGACTCTTTTGTTGGGCTCGGCCCATCTTGGCTTTTCCTCTCCTGACCTGCACCTTTGTTTTGTCTGTACTGCCTGGTGCTGGCTGCATGTTCTGGACCTAACTGTGGATCCTGTACCCGTCTAGGCCTGGACCAGGATTCTGGACCAGCCTGGGTTTTTGGTCCCAACAGTAACCATTAACGCTACTCCAATGGTCGTAACAGGTGGAGATGTGACTTTCGAGGTACAAAATGAGGTCACCATTGAGACGGGTGGCTTTGAGGTCGTCAATGCGATCGAATCCCAAGTCGACGAGTCAAACATGGAGTTATACACCGGAAGCCGTGCGTGTGAAACAGTGCTAAGGACCGGAAAATACTTTGGTTTGTCTTTATATCCTAGGAAGGGGAATACCTTCACTCCACCTCCAACGGTCCCGAAAGGAATCACGTTTGGCCTTGGGTACAACCTAACAAAGGATGAAGATGGTCTAAGCAAGGGTAAGGGTCAAGATGCGAAGCTGAAACCGTACCCACTGACGCTTAATGGGCAATTCGTAAGAGCCGGAGAAGACACACCATGTTTGGACTTTCCCGAGCCTATATACACTAGTAGAAAAACACCTTTTAGTGGCGGTTGTAAATAGGCTTTAGTGGCGTTTTGAAGCGACGTGTATGTGGGGGTCGTATAGTTTTAGTGGCGGTTGTAAAAAATCGCCACCAAAAGGCCTCGCTTTTAGTGGCGGTTCTTTAGAAAAACCGCCACTAAAAGTCTAAAATATGACAAATTTGAACAACTTTTAGTGGCGGTTGTATCCTAGACCCGCCACTAAAAGTACCTTTTAGTGGCGGTTCTAAGATAGACCCGCCACTAAAAGTCTAAAATATGACACATTTGAACAACTTTTAGTGGCGGTTGTATCTTGGAACCGCCACTAAAGGTACTTTTAGTGGCGGTTCAAAGATAGACCCGCCACAAAAACTCAAAAATATGACACATTTGAACAACTTTTAGTGGCGGTTGTATCTTAGAACCGCCACTAAAAGGTACTTTTAGTGGCGGTTCTAAGATAGAACCGCCACTAAAAGTTGTTCATATGACACTTTTGAACAACTTTTAGTGGCGGTTCTATTTTAGAACCGCCACTAAAAGGTACTTTTAGTGGCGGTTCTAAGATACAACCGCCACTAAAAGTTGTTTAAAAGTGTCATATTTTAGACTTTTAGTGGCGGTTTTAAGCTACAACCGCCACAGTATGTTATTTTTTTTTTTTTAATACCAAAAAATTTCGGCATGACCTCGTCTAAATTTGACGATCCACCTCGTCTAAATTTGACGATCCACATATGAGTACGTTCCTGCACGTACCACATCCGACAACACACCACATTGTATCCCACAACATCCAACAACAACACATCCAACAACAACACATCCAACAACAACACACCAACATGTTTCAATTAAAACATCCAACAACAACACATCCAACAACAATATAAAAATTCATTTCGAATGTGCATGCAAACATCCAACATAAAAATTCTAAGTTTACTCCAAATAAATATAAAACACAACAATAATTTGCAAACATACATACACTACAACACTTCTTCTCTAATCCATAACTCCATGAGATCGAACTTAGCAACTTCCCGTTATTAATCTTCTCAAAACCACCTAGAAACACAAAATGAAAATATTGTCACGTGAAGAACATAGAATTATTCGGAACTGATATGATAAAAGAAATCATATGCTATATTGCTATGCTTTGGTTAAAGCCATACACAAGATGATCAAAAAATGAATGCAAGATGAATTAAGCTTCTGATTTGTTTCGAGATGGTGTCGAGCAAGGCCGCAAGGGGGGTTGAATGGGTTGGTCGTTCAAAATCAAGAGCAGTTCAATAACAGTAAACCGGTTTACCATTAACAGGTCATAACGCTACCTGCATCCATTTGCATTTCATCTTCTTCAGAAAGCTGAACAAATACAAATAAAAGGTTTTTAACTCATGAGATTAAAGAAACAAAAGGACAGAAAAAATGAAGGATCAATCAAGTAAATCTTCTCTCAGCAAAGATAAATATGCTTTTACCTCATTTTGTTGTTTACCATCCAGCCAGCGCTGTCAGATAACGCCAAAGTAAGTATGAAAAAAGCGGCCTCGCTTTGTAGAACATCTTAACAATGAAAAGAGAGAAAGCGATCAACCTTCTGATCCTGCAATTTGGAGGTCATTTCCTCTGAAATCTTCGCATAATAAGAGCTGCAAGCGCAATAAAGTACACAAAATCAACAGAAGAATAAAATGGTACCCTCGTTCTACAGTCACGGCCAAAATTACCTCTTCTCGACAACTTTAGCAGATAAATTGCTTCTCTCTTGTTGGATGAGTTCCAAAGTCTACAATGAGCAGCAAAAGGAAGATAACTTCAACCGATAAACAAAGCATTTATGAAGTATCGTGTTCCATAATCACTTGAGTTCTATCTTGACAAATTTCTATGAAAACATCTACTGATTAGAGCATTTATTATCTCTGAACTGCGATGCTTTTTTCGACGATATATCAGTAACTTCAGGCTTTGGTTGGATTATGAAACCTTTGACAATCACATCTAAATCGTTATAGTACATGGCACACCAGAAGCAAAGTTTAAGCAGTCCTACCATTGTAGCATCTGTCTTTATTTCTCCACCAGGAATGCGTATCCATTCATTTAGTTGCGGAACAATTCTCAACTCTCTGTTTATCGTCTCCCTATCAATCGAGTTGTAGACAAAAATTGATGTATTAATTTCATCAAGACTCCTTTGAAAAACATTTTCAGGGTCTTCTGATATCTCAAACATAATTTGACTGCCTGGTCAACTATTGTTGCACCCTGAATTGAAAAAAGGAAGTACATGAATTTGACACTTGATCGTAACCCAAAAACATGTTGATTGGTTTAAACCAAAAGAAACAATACTAAGTTGAAAGTGTGATCTAGGAGTCGTGTGTTTAATTTAAGATGGCAGACTCAAAGCCAAGATATTTGAAATACGGAGTACTCCGTAGTAAGTTACCGATAGAAGAGCAGCGGTCTCAGCACCTTGAGCCTCCTTAAAGGTAACGTAAGCAGTTTGAGATCTCTCATTCCCACTAGAAAAAAAAGAAGATGAGTAGATGAGATCATGAAGAATATTGTATAGGGTCAACATCATAAACAAAAATAAATAAACGGACCTTTGGATATCAAGGTGTTGAATTTCACCAGAGAAAGAGAAAAATTCTTTAATATCATGCTCAGATGCAGCAAGAGATAGATTACAAATTTTGACAGTAGTTATCTGCAAGAATCATCAATACAGATAGATTTACGGAGTACCGAGTGTCATTTTATGTGGATGGGAATCAATTAATCAAATGAAGAACCGTATGGTATGAATGATTTCTCTAAAATTGAAATGGATTCATGCTAAACAATTCAATAATAATGGATGATTGAATTGAATTAAAAAAAAAAAAAAAAAAACTAAGAAACGACAAACACAGATTCATGCGTACCGACATCGGAGTAGTAAAGATAGATGGGTGAAACTGAAAGAATGACAAACTGAGTTGCTTCAGGTGGGCTAACTCGCCAAGAGCGTTCATTGGATCAGCATCCTTGATCACGCTATCCTTGAGAAGTAACTTGACGAGGTTGGTGGCGATGCAGTGACGATTCGATTGAGATTTGACCGATTAGTGTAAGTTTGAGCAAGTGTTTCCGTGCACAGAGAGGCACTACATCGAACAACACCAATCCATCTTTCAATTCACAATGGAAAGTGTGGAGTACGTCGTTCACGAGGCTAGAGCAACAGAAGGCAGCCTTCAACGCGTTCTCACTCGAAACAACAATCTTTAGCTTCTTAAGGGTATTGCTCAGTTTTGGTGCTTCCCTCAAGAAGTAAGAGTCAATGTTGTCCAACCCACTACCGGTACAAAAACTCAAAAAATAGACCTAATAGCAACGAACCACCCAATTTTAGGCAGCATGTCTGCTATACATACGCCAATACTGAGTATCTGTTAATCAATCTAAACCAAACACTACATTAAGACAACACTATATAACATTAAACCAAAACAACAAGGATACACATCAAAAAAACACAATGAAAACTGTTGAATAAAATTCAGAACACCAAAAAAAGAAAAGGAATTAAAACTTAAAGGCCATGAGTAATTCAGAACACCAACAATTGTCCAAACAAAATTACGAATTACTCGTAAAACTTAAGGCCATGAGTATAATACTCGAGCTGTTTCTAGTTTCTACGCCCATTAAGCATGAAAAATAAAATTTCAAAATTTCAGAAGGTTTTCTCAAGTTAAGCAAATTACGAGAACTGAAACAACATATAAATATGATAACGAAGTCACGACGGATGTCAAAGTCCCAATTCAGAATATGATACCACCAGAACATCAATCTGCATCTCTTCAATAGGGCTACACGACCGAAAACAAAACTTTTCCGGTTAAAAACCCTAACTAATTAAAAACAGCAAAAAAAAAAATTGTCCGGTTAAACTAGCGGCATATTAATTAAATCGATTAAAATCAAATGAAAGGATTAAAAAGGAATAATACCTTTAATTACTCAGAATAATGGATTATTAGAATCGATGAATTGCGAACTGAAAATAATAGGGCCGAGAAAACGACAACGGAATGCCCGTTGTGGCAGGCGCCAGAGAACTCCGGCGAGCAAGGCGAAATATTTGCAAACGGCGAGGAGATCGAAACAGACGGCCGTGGTGGCTGAGAAGAACTCCGGCGACGAAAAGAGATGGAGGGCGACGGAGGAGAGATGAGGACGAAAGGAGAAGGAGGAGAGAAGGACGAAAGGAGAAGGACGAAAGGAGAAGGAGGAGAGAACCACCGCCAATATTTTTAATTTTGAAGTGTTTTGGATACAAGCTAAAGCTCAATATTTAGGTCTCTCTTTTAGTGTCGGTTTGTAAGTATAACCGCCACAATAGACCTACGGTGGCGGTTGTTTGCTAGAACCGCCACTAAAAGCCTCTTCCACATTCCTTTTTAGTGTCGTTTTTTAGTGGCGGTTTTAATTAAAACCGCCACGATAGGTGTATAGTGGCGGTTGTTTGTTAGAACCGCCACTAAAAGCCTCTTCCACATTGATTTTTAGTGTCGTTTTAACTTGGAACCGCCACTATAGGTCTTCCACCCTACTTTTGGTGTCGTTTTTTTTAAGAACCGCCACGATAGCCTCGACACTATAGGGTGATTTTCTACTAGTGATATAACCAAAAAGTACACCGTTGGGTCCCAGGAATTGAAATATTCCAAGATTGTTACTACATTCCGGATGACATTATGGCCACAATTGCGACAAGGAAGGAATGCAGCCCAGTCGAAGACGGGAAAGCAATGGGCCTTCCTTTTGGGGAAGAGAGGAAAATGGAAGCATCAAGCGAAGCTTTGGTGAGTATGATCCTCAAGAGTGACCGATTCGATCCATCCACCCTCATCACAGATGTTAACCCGCAAGGGACTACGTCCGGATGGAGAAAGACCGTCAAATGGACCGATAACAAAGGACTGCTGTTCAAGATGACCGTAGGAGAAGGAGAAATGTCCGAGCCAAAAGAAAATTCCGAGTCTGAACCTGATGATGATAGGAGTCTTAGTGTTAAGTCTAAGGAGCTAGGTGTCAAAAATACCCCCTCCCCAGTCTTTCCTTTACCTTCGTCTAGTTCCGGTATTCCGAGGCCTGTCTTGGATGCCACATCTATCCAGCCGCTGACCCCTGATCAGTTGGCCCAAATGTTAGCACAATTCGCACAATTTCAAATCAATAATAATAAAATGAACCAGTTTGCTTACGACTTGTCTCTTTTACATTGCAATTCAATTTTTGAAAATGATTGTTTTAATAATGACATTGAGAATGAGGACCAAGATGAACAGGTAGAAATTGAGGAGATAGAACCATCTCCTCAGTTGCTAAAAGGGATACAGGAGTATGATGAGAAAAACTCGATAGTCGAAGATACCGAAACAATTAACGTGGGAACCACTCTCGAGCCACAAGAGCTGAAAATAGGGACAACTCTCGACCTTGCTGAAAAACAAGGGTTTATCAATCTGCTAAATGAGTTCAAAGATGTATTTGCATGGTCTTACAAAGACATGCCGGGTATTGACAGGGAAATCGCAGAGCACAGAATTCCGATCAAACCAGGCTTCAAACCAGTAAAACAAAAACTCCGCCGAATGCGACCCGAATGGTCTCTGAAAGTCAAAGAAGAAATTGACAAGCAATTCAAAGCCGGGTTTATCAAAGTTTCAGAATACTCAGATTGGGTAGCTAACGTGGTACCCGTACCAAAGAAAGATGGGAAGGTGCGTGTCTGCGTTGATTTTCGTGATCTAAATAGAGCAAGTCCGAAGGACGATTTCCCATTACCTCACATCGATATCTTGGTTGACAACACCGCCAACCACGCATTATTATCCTTCATGGACGGTTACGCGGGTTACAATCAGATAAAAATGGCCGAGGAGGATATGCACAAAACCGCGTTCACAACGCAATGGGGAACTTATTGTTATACAGTGATGCCGTTTGGATTGATTAACGCTGGGGCCACATATCAACGAACCGCAACGACATTGCTACATGATATGATGCATAGAGAGGTAGAGGTTTATGTCGACGACATGATTGTGAAATCCAAGGAGCGCAGTGGTCACTTAAGTGCATTAAAGAAATTTTTTGAGAGGTTAAGAAAGTACAACATGAGGCTAAATCCGCAGAAATGTGCATTCGGAGTCACTTCGGGTAAGCTACTCGGCCACATCGTTAGTCATCGTGGCATTGAAGTCGATCCCTCAAAAATCAAAGCCATTTTGGAGATGCCTCACCCGAAGACCGAGAAAGAAATTCGAGGTTTTCTAGGTCGAGTGCAATATATCAGCCAGTTCGTCGCTAAGTTAACCATGATTTGCGAACCCATATTTAAAAAGCTCAAAGTTGGAGAACACGTTACATGGGATCAACAATGTCAAGCTGCGTTCGACAAACACCGCAATGGGTGCAATGTTAGCTCAAACTGTCGACAAAGAAGAAAGGGCGATTTACTATATTAGTAAGAAATTCTTGGAGTACGAGGTAAAGTACACAGTGCTAGAAAAGACGTGCCTCGCTTTGGTTTGGGCCACCAAGAAATTAAGACACTACATGCTTAGCTACAGTGTAAGCATCTACTCCAAAATGGACCCAATCAAGTACTTGTTTGAAAAACCGGTACTAAATGGCAGAATGTCAAGATGGACTCTCATGCTAGCAGAATTTGACCTTAAGTATAAGCCACTGAAGGTAATAAAAGGAAGAGCTGTCGCCGATTTCCTTGCCGATTATCCAATCGAGGAAGCTGAAATCACAGATACATGGTCATTTCCGGATGAAAATGTCGCGAGCGTCGAAGACGATACGTGGGATTTGTACTTTGATGGAGCGTCGAATTATATGGGTTACGGGATTGGTATCCTCCTTATTTCACCAAAAGGAGAACATATACCCGTATCCATTAAATTAGACTTTGCTGTTACTAACAACGCGGCGGAGTACGAAGCATGCCTGTTGGGTCTGCACAGTGCTGTCAACTTAGGCGTAAAAAGGCTACTAGTGCACGGTGATTCATCCTTGGTAATCAATCAAGTGAGTGGAGCATGGAAAATCAAGAGTAGCAGTTTGGCACCTTACCAAACTAAGATAGAAGAGTTTGAGAAATTATTCGACGAAATACGATACGTCCACCTCCCGAGGGAGGAAAACCAGTTTGCGGATGCTCTGTCAAAATTAGCAGCCCTAATTAACATTCCCGACAGCATAGATAGTATGCCGTTATGTGTTCAACGCAGATCATCACCCGCATATGTTAATGTGAGAGACAATGCTGAGGAAAACGAGACAGAACCCTGGTACGCGTCAATCTTGAAGTACAAAAACGCAGGAGAATATCCCACAGACCTAGACACACGTGGGAAGCGAGCATTACGGCTGCTGTCAGCCCAATTTGTTACAACTGACGACGGGCAGTTATACAAAAAAACGGCACAAGGAGTGCTTCTGCGGTGTGTTGACAAGGCCACGGCAGAAAAAGTCATGGAAGAAGTCCATGACGGGGAATGTGGGCCACACATGAACGCTCACATGCTAGTCCGTAAGATCATGAGGCTTGGTTATTATTGGACGACAATGGAGATGGATTGTCGAAGATATGTCCGTCACTGTCACAACTGTCAAATATTCGCAAACGTCCAACATGTTCCACCTTCTATGTTGTACACAATGACATCGCCTTGGCCTTTCTCAACGTGGGGCATCGATATCATCGGGAAGGTTAACCCCTCAGGAACTGGAGGGCACTGTTTTATTTTGGTGGCAATCGACTACTTCACGAAGTGGGTAGAAGCCAAGTCTTATAAAGTGCTAAATGCGAAGCAAGTAGCAAAATTCATTCAAAATGACATTATCTGTCGATACGGAGTGCCTCATGAAATGATCAGTGACCATGGCACCCATTTCCAAGCCGAGACAGCACAGCTACTCGACAAATATAAGATAAAGCTTCACAAATCGTCACCCTACCGTCCACAGACAAATGGCGCAGTGGAGGCGGCTAGTAAGACGGTTACAGTCATTCTCAAGAAGATGACAGACAACTACCGTGAGTGGCCTGATAAGATACCCTTCGCGTTATGGGGGTATAGAACGTCAATCAGAACTGCGACCGGAGCAACACCATATTACATAACTTATGGGATGGAGGCAGTCCAACCCGTTGAATTAGAAATACCGTCTCTGCGTATCCTGCTAGAAAGCAAAGTCCCAGAAGCGGACTGGGTCCAGGCTAGGTATGACTCACTTGTGATGCTCGACGAACGACGTTTGAATGCCCTATACAATGTTCAGCTCTATCAGAAAAGGATAGAGCGCTCTTTCAATAAAAAAGTGAAGCCTCGAGGAATTATGGAGGGTGATCTCGTGTTAAAATCGGTACGCGCATTACTACCGGTAGACCCGAGAGGAAAGTTTAAGCCAAATTGGGCGGGTCCTTTCTTGGTAAAGAAAATCTTGACAGGAGGTGCAGTTAGACTAACTGATCTGGACGGCAATGATTTTTCGAACCCAACGAACTTGGATCAACTGAAGCGATACTATCCTTAGTCCTCATTCTCAAATGTTATGAAATAATATTTGAATTGCGATGTATTAGAATAAGTTTAAAGCTTGGCTTTCGCCACCACACGAAATGTTTAACATACGAACTACGGATTCGATTTGATTCTGTGTAAAAAGCAGATACGTAGGCAACTCTCTACAAGAGTACAATCGAAATAATGTTGACTTGATGAATGTGGAAACGGGAATTTTTCTAATAGTTAGTAAATCTTTTTTTTTTATTCATCACGGGCGAGGCCTATCACACACAACTCGAAGAGGAAAGCACACATAATAATAATTCTAACTAATACGTAGTCGTAAAGAATAATAATCAATCCTAGTAAACAATAATAATAATGATCCTAGCTAATAAGTAGTTGTATCCTAATATTTTAATAAGTAATACTTTCAATAGCAGCAAACATCACCACGTAATATTTGTCAAACTAACCAAGTTGTCAAACTAACTAATTCCACGTAGTATTTGCCCTCCTTCTAGCGCCAATACCAACTAACCTAGTAATCAAACTAACGGCCTTGCCCCTGCTCCTTTGGCTAATCACGAAGCTCCTTGTTACGGGACGACGTCCTACCCATAATCATCCTGGCTCGTTTTTTAGGAGGAACCTCACTGTCTTCTCGCGGCCCCAAACGGTCCTTCACGTTTAAGCGCGGGCCCAATCGATCGGCAACGCTTGGACGAACTTCTTCCCTTGCATCTAACCTCTGCAAAACGTTTGAACGTCTCGCACTAGTTCCCTGCGTCGCATCAGGCCTGTTCAGTTTCGCGTATAATCTCCGGTTCCTCAACGCCTCGCCACGCGCCTTCCAATCTGCTGCGTCGTCTTCAATTAATGTTCGTCGCACCTCGACAGAAGCTTCCTCAAATACGACGGAGATACCCATGTCGACGCACATGGCTCAAGGAGATGCCAAACAGTCCTGCAATTCCAAGAGTGAAGCCAAGTTTGACATGTAGCTCGAGTAATGTCGAATTCGAGACCTTGGCTAGCCTCAATCGTAGGCACGGTTTGTTGGAGACCAAACTGACGACGCACACGATCCGGATAAATATATACGGGTTGTGCTAAACCCAAAAGCATTACGTATCTCGAACGATCTCCATCCAGAAGCCCTGTAAATGAGGACAAGCGTAACCAAGGCAAAAACCAGTGAATGTGAGACCCGACACCTTCAGTCAGCATGCGATTCCAGTAGCGAGCCCCTTTTCCCAAAGCATACCGCGGCACACGACCACCAAAGCTCCTCACTCGATAGGTATGAGGATTTTTCGGTGGTTCCACTAGTCCGAGCCTCTCCATGAGCCAAACCTGAAACGACAAAGTGTCAAAAAAGAGGAAAAACCGAGCTCACACAAAAAAACAGAAAAAAAAAAGAGCTTACAAAAAAAGAGGAAAAATCGAGCTTACAAAAAAAACAGAAAAAACAGCAGAAAAACCGAGCCTACAGAAAACAGCAGAAGCGAATCGATTCAGCTCAGGTTACCTGTAAGATACGGGTCGAGCCTGTAAAAGAGGCACACGAGTGAGCTTTGAACGCATCCAAACCACGTATAGTCTCAGCCAAAATAATTGAAGCCGGATTGCAATTCCCCTCCATGCGGATAAACCTAGCTTGTCCATGACAAGACGGGACCTCCATGTACCCTTCGAGACAATAAAGGTGCAGCATGATGAGACCAAACGCTCGCCGACGATAAGCGATGAGCTCTAGTAGGATTAAATGCGGCGTGTCGAAAAAGATGGGCCAGACCACACAAGTCCACCGTTTCTCCTTCAACTATATTGTGAGCTTCCTCGAACGATAAACCAAGAAAGTCACGGTATTTTTCGACCCATCCAGGATTGAAATCTGGAATAACGGGCTGCTGCATTAGTTTCCAACCACCAAGAACGGTAAAATCCTCGGGCCAAGGGCATATCTCGCCTTCAGGGAAGGCAAACACGTGGTGAATGGGGTCCCAAAATTGAACACATTCGGCCAGAAATACCTTTTGGGGAATGATGTGCATGAGCGGAAGAATTTTCTGTAAACCCGCGTCGGTCAGACTTTGGGTTTCTCGGCCCCCAAAATCCTTGGACCAAGACTTCATGGCTCCTACCAGAGCATTCATGGTTACAAGTAGATGCTTCGCCCACAACGAACTCTCTGAAATAAGCACGATGCAAGCTGGAAAATATGTTGTGTGACATCGGGGGCACTCGCCTCTTTTATAGGGAGATACAAGGAGACAGTATGGAAAATTTACCAAGCGTGGATTAAGGGAACTACTATTTTTTCCAGATTTTTGCTAAGTGGACTTATGGAAACTTGAATTTTCTCAAAGTAATTTGCTACGCTAAAATATGGAAAGAGTACAAGGAAGCGTGGATCCTCCCTTTGCACACTTATGGTTTATTTTTCCTTTTTATTTTGTGGGTATCGGGTTGATGACCCACGTTGGATAAGAGTCAAGCACGAGCAAAGTTTTGATTGGGTTTTGTTGCAGTACATGCTATTGTTTAGGATTGTTACAGTACAATTAGGAGTACACACTTTTTTGTTTTACACGAAATATACAACATACACAATTTTTTGTTTTTTCTTTTTTGGGTTTGGGTTTGTTGCAGTACATGTTTTTGATCCTTTGTTTGGGTTTGGGATTCCGTTTGTTTTTTCTTTTCTTTACTATATGTCTGCAACACATGTCTAGTCATGATAACATGTGGGTATAATTGCGAGTCAAACATGTGTCCACACGAGAATATAGGTGTCTAATTACGGGTCAGGCATGTGTCCGTAAGTGCGGGTCGATGATCTGTCATTTCAAAAAACGAGTCAAAGACCCACCACTCTTTAATCTCCAAATATAAGTCGAGGATACGAATTTTTTTTGAACAGATCAAAGACATAAAAATTTTGAAATGAGAATCAAGGACGCAAAATTTTGGTTTTAAGCTCAGGTCGACGACCTTTTTCTCAAAGTAATGTCGGTTCTAAGCTCAGGGCGAGGACCCATTTTCAAATTAAAATTTTGATTAAAAAGCAGGGCGTGGACCCATTTTCAAATTAGAATTCTCAGTTCGGATCGATGATCCATCCCTTTTAAAAGCAGGTCGAGGACCCATTTTCAAATAAAATACGCAGCTCGGATCGATGATCCATCCTTTTTATTTCAGAAGTCGCAGATTCACTATGTGAGTCATGTGTTAGGACTTGTTATTAAGTTTGAGCAGGAACGCTCCAACAGGGGGCTCTAAAGTCATCCACCTTAGACCCCGACGACAGGATAACATCCTCAAGATGAAGAAATATTAGCAGAAACTAAACGAAGTGACACTTCCAAAAGAATGCAGATTTTGATTTTACCTAATCAAGTAAACAAATAGCATTGGTTTTGGCCGAAGCAGCAGAAAGCTACAGGCCAGCAAGCTCGAACTACGATACGGGTTTGATTCTGTCACAACGGATACGTAGGCGCCTAAGGATAAGGCTCAACCCACGCTTTTGCCGAAAATGAAAGCGTCCATGATCAAGTTTCAGGTATGATTTCTTCTTATGGCTGGTGAGCTTATATACACAGGTCTAAGGGACCATAAACGACCCGTGAGGCTCTCAAGTTGTGATCTATGATCAACTCAAGAGTCTACTTTGACTTTCGCCTGTCCAAGCCTTAGTCAAAGTGGAGGCTCTGTAGATACCCGTATCTGTCGATATGAGAATTTATAGAAAACCCGACAAACACCCTATGATGATAGGACAACTTGTATTTCGTGTCATTATATTTGAGTTCGTTTTACGATGTAAGTCGGGCGCTGTCGACGCAATGCTTATTAATTCAAAGAATATTTGATAAAGGAAGCTCTGTCAAATTTTACTTTGTCGCAAGTTGTATTTTATTGAAAATAAAATATTTCGATTTGAAAAATCATTTTAAATAAATCAATTTGAAAAATCACTTTTATAAATTTGATATTTGACTTGAAAAGTCGTTTCTCATGCTTTTAAAACAGTTTATTAAATCGTATTCGACGAATTCGTTTTCTTAACAGCAAGTTTTAAAGCTCGTTTTAAGCCCGATTTTAAGAACGATTTTGAGCCCGTTTCAACACGAATTTCAAAGCCCTTTCTACCCACTCACCCCTTTGACTGATCAGACCAAAACACACTAAAAAAACTCGTCTTACAGCAGCTCTAAAAGCCCCTCTTCGTGCCCTGTTTTGACAACCCAAAAAGCGACCCAAAACCCGAGCCTTTTCTACCCAGCCATGCTCCCTCCCTACCTGACCACAAACAGCCACGAATCAGCCCAAATAGCTCGTCAAAAACAACCCAACTCCCCTTCACCGTGCTCTGTTTTGGGGTAGCCCAAAACCCGCTTTTCTGGCCACCAAACCCATACCCACAACCAAAAAACTATACCTGATCCACATGCTCCATTTACCCTTGCTTAACCCTCAAGAAAACCCTCTCCAAAACCCTAAGACGAGCTTGGAACAGCAGCTCTCAAAGAGGGAGGAGGAAGCTGCTCTTTTCCCTCTAAAACCCTACTTTTTAACCTTATATATACACACCATCCACAAGCCTTCATGAGACACGAATTATACAGCTCACACACACAACCTCAAGTCACAAAAAGCCTCAAGAAAGCCCCCAGAGAAGACGAGATAGACACACGAAAAACAGAGCATCCTTTTCTGATTTTCGTGCAGCTATCCCTGTTCTCCCTCGTTTTTCGTGTCGTAAACTTCTCAATCTCTCTGATTTGCTTACCCTATCTCAAAGTTCACCTTACCACGATTCTAAAACATCTTTCGGTTCGAAATTTCGTTGAGAAACGAAGAAACTACAAGCTTTTGAAAATTGCTGTCAGTTGTGTTCAAAGTTACGGATTTTTATTGTTTTTCGTCGACGACGGCCCCTCGGGATAAAATCTTACAATCGATTACAACTCGGATATTTGGTCAACGATACATGTAAGTTGAGGGTGCAAAATACTCTTTTTTATTTTGTCAATTTATCGTTCTTTTGTGTTTTTTACAGCCTCTGTCGTTTTTTTTATTACTCTCTGTCGCTCTTTTGTTTATCATCGTAGTTATTGTTTTTTTATCGCTCGCGTTAGGCTTATTTTTTCTGTATGATTTTGATACGTATGTGTGAGTATGTCGTGCCTTTTATTCACCTAGTATGCATGTTAAGTTTCCTTGCGTAGTGAGGCTTGCTATCGTGTTTGGTTCATATACAATCGTATTTGCTGTCAAAGTTGATTTGCTTCGCTTCTCCTGGTTTATAATCCATGCTCAGATTAGTTTTCGTAATTCCAGTATATTATTTAGCGCTTGTGTGATAAACACGTTTCGATAATTAAACCAAAATTGTACGTGGATCTGCTGCTTGCTGATTTTGCTTCGTTTGTCCAAACTTGAGCTGCATAGTCTGGTTTCTTTTCGTACGTTGTATCTTAGTCTCTATGCTGTTCACTTGGTAGCTCATGCGTATTAGTTATGGCACGTTTGTTTCCATGCTTGCTTGTATGTCGATTGATTAATTGTGGCTGTATCCCCGTCATTCATGTGTGTCAGCGTGTTCTTTAGGTTATACTTGATTTTATACGTGTGTTTGTATTTGTTTGCTGATGTACGTGCCTGCTTGTGTAATTGTTAGTGGATTTTTGCTTGTAAGTCGTGATTAGTACTTTAAAATAGTTTCCATGATTTTTATTCCATCGTTTAATATTTGTTGATCTCGTTAAATATAATCACCGTGCACTGCACAGGTCCGTTGGCTGCTGGTCTCGTTTTATTTGTTAAATCTCAAACCGTATAGTTATTTGACGTGTGAGTTCATGCTTCCATGTTGTGTTTAAGTATTTACGTTGCTTGCTTTGAGTGTATTTGATTATTTACGTCCTCGTACGTTTGTTTGTATTGTGAGTGTGCTTGCTACCTCTTTGTATTTGTGTGTGATGATAAATTTGTATTAGGCGCTCGTATTTGCTTGCATTTTAGTCGTGTTTGATTATTCTTTATTTTCGTTTGCCGCTAACGTTTGTTAATCTATCTTATGCTGTCGGTAAGTACCTCTGCTTCTTTTTTTTGTTTACTAGAATAGTAAATGAACCTCTGTTAAACAACTTCGACGAAATTACGTGTGCATTAAACGACATAGAATGGATATATTTTGTTTAGGATTAAAACGTTGTTTGCATATCCGCATACGTACTCATAATAGCCATGATTTTACTTAGTAAAGACCGTTACTGTAACGGGCGGGGTTAGGCGTTAAATTAATGAAATTATTTTAATCTTCCTAACACGTAAACTCACACGAACTCATTTTCTCTAAAATTGGTTTCTAAATTCCACCTAAAAATTTAGTGGCGACTCTTTTCAAATTAAAAATGTTTTTGAAATAAAACATCGCGTGGGTCAAAATCCCTTGTCCACAATATCATGACCCTGTTGATCACCTTTTAGTCTTGTCATTCGGGTCTTATGTCATTCTATTCCTTAGGTTTCCCTCTAGTGGCTACTTCAGTTCTATTGCCTTTGAGCCGACTTTTAAGACGGCGATCTTCTATTATTTTCCATTCCTTTCCCTTTCCGTAGGTATTCACGTTCTCGATTTTGTAAAAGCTCTTGATGTGTTAACATCAATCTTGTCCTTGATAAATTTCTATAATCGTATTCCTTGACATCTAGCCGTAAGGTGCTTCACCCTTATCTAGCTCGAAATCTGATCCTTAGGCTGTCGCTGTTATTTGAGTCATAGATGATAGAGTTTGGTTAATAAGTATTTGATAGTATGAGTGGTTTACTAGCTAATGCACATGGTTGGTCGTTGTAACTTTTGAGGATCTTAGTTTTGCGATTCTTAGCTAGTGCATCTTGAGACCGTTTTATAATTATGAGTTAATGCACATGTGATTCTTAGTCTATGAGATTAATGATTTAATTTATGCTGAGTGAACGTTAGGGAGATTATAGTATCTGCGTAAGGAGTATTTTTAGGACTTAGTTATGTTGCTAGATGGGTTGTGACAATCATGAGTTAGTGAGAATTGGGAAGTGATATTGTGGTGAGCAATAATCGGCTTTGAGGAAAACTTAAAGGTTATAGTGAGCACGATAAAACTTTGGGGTTTGTACTTTAAAGGATAATGTAGGAATGACAAGTGTGCATCTTGTGGTTTTGTGTATGTGTTAAGTATAAGGAAATTCATTAATGGAGGAAAAGAATTCGAGGTCAGTAAGGTAGTGACGTTCAAGGAAGGTATGGATAGACTTGTGTATGGTAACAATGGGTTGAGAGAGTAGTAAGCTTTTGACGACACATTTTGATAGTTACTGGATAATATACTTTTGATTTGGGGTTGAGACGATATGGTATGACATAATTATGGTTATTTCATTGTGGAGAGTGTGGATAGGTATGAGAAGCGATATAGACTTGAGCTTGGATCACGTTATGAATGAGGGTATGAGGATTGTCGAGCATAAGATATTAAAGGGTTATAAGAGTGAGTTGAGCATCATTCGGGTGATATGTGAAGTCGGGTTATCTTAAGCGTCGTTAAACGTGTCTATGCCCTTGTTATCGAGGTGAGTAGAGTTAGCGATTCTTGTCTTGAGGACCATAGGAGTAGGTAGTTTTCTTAATCCTTTGGGGCATTCTTTCGTTCTCAAGTTTCGAGGACGAAACTTCTTTTTAGGTGGTGAGATTGTAACACCCCGACTTTTCCTAATATCTATTATTTGTCTCATTTATATTCGTAAATTATTTCTCTTGATTTTCTCATTTCTTTTAGCTCGAGAAAATCAGTTCCCTTGTCGCGTGGCTAAGCTACTCTGTAGTCGGAACTTAATACGGAGTAATTTAGCTAAAAAACGGTGTAACTTCCTCATACGAACTCCGATTCAGGTGATTCAAAAGGCTAAACTGCGTATTTTTTCGACGCCGTCGCAACTGCCAATTTTTCAGAAGCTAGTTTGGGCCGGCCCAGCTTGGACCGAGCCAAAACCTCCTTTGCACGGGATAAGTCTAGGGTTTTTGGATGGCTTTATGAGCAAGATAGTTAATTATCTTGTGATCTCCTAATCTAAGCAACCTAATAATCTGATTTCACTCCTTAATCTCTCATTCCTCATTTCCATCCACATTCATTCCTTCTCCCTCTCTCTAAATATCTCTCCATTATCATTCAAACACCATTGATTCTCTTGCAAGCTTTCACCTTATTCATCATAATCTTTTCCTAGCCATTTCCTTAGTGTATGATCTCCTTTTTACCCCTTTTATTTTCTGGTTTCTTGTTATTTTATGTGTTATGTTGTGTGTATTCATTATTTGCTTGTTTGGCTTGGATTATCAAAGGAGAAGAGGGCTTTGAAGAAGGAGACACCATCCTTGTTGAAGAAGAGGAGGAGTAGCACGTTTTTGAGACTCTACTAAGGTAACTAGGTGTGATCTAGTTATATTTTAGCAAGTATGAGGCCTTGCTTGTCATGTTGTTGTTGTTTACATTGTTGTGATGTTGTTGGTTGATGTTTGATCATGATTTCATGTAGAATCATTGGCCTCATACTAGGGTTGTCATGTGATCATGTCTTAAGGCATATTTTTCATAGTTTAATCATTATTCACACTTGTTAATCTTGAAAATCGAATAGGAGTAGTAGTGATGATGATGCCGTGAGAATTGGGATGAGGGCCGTAGCCCTTGTCTTGGTTTTCTCTTGTTTTTCCTCTTGTTTTGACTTATTGTTATTAAATCATGATATTTGTATGAATCACCTAAAGTTAAACTATGAATTATGATAATTTGATTTGGTCTAAAAGTGTTTGTATGCATGTTTTAATGAGTTAAACATATAAATCGATCATTGGTCACATGAGAATCGAGTTTAGGGCATAAAGATGGGTTTGTGTGTGTGTATGCCGTGTATGTGCAAGCTGGCCGTGAGGTTGGTGTGCATGTGTGGGTTTGTTTGTCGCTTGTTTACGTCTTGGCATGTGCTAATATGTTAACTATGCTTTAATGAATCGAGATATGCGTTGTTTGATCACTAAATGATGAATTATGAGCATGTTAATTGAATCTATGACTTGTAAAGCATGTTGATCATTTTGTACTCCGTATGTATGGTTGGTTATGATGATATTGTGACTTGTGTGTGTATGAGTATGGATGTTGTGGTTGTATGGTTGTGTTGGAGTATTGGAGACAGGTTAACAGGTTACAGGTTATGCTTGGGTTAAGTTTGCACATGCGTACTGTTCTGGCACATGTGTGAGGAGATACAACATCCTAGAAAGGACGGATACCGCTCATGGTCCCCTCGGCTATTCTTGTTGCTTAGCTAGAGCTATCATGGGTTTTCAACCAAAAGGGTTAGAGACTATGGTTATATTTATGTCGTCACCGTTCTTGTTGCTCGGTGGAATTTGGCCAAATTTAGACTTGTGATTATTGAGGAACTTCTTGTTGCTGTTCCGCCATAGGGTTTGGGTGATTCTTGTTGCTTCACCCGGGTGATTCTTGTTGCTTCACCCAGTTCTCCGCTTACTCATGATTGGTTGGAAGAAGGATCGTCGTGTGAGCTCAGTTGGTTTGGTCACAACCTTGGTTGTGCCGTGTGGATGTTGCTTGTGGTTGTAATGTGGTTCTATTGTTGTATGATTTGTTGTTTATGTATTTATACTTTGGTTTTAGGCCGTAGGCCAGGTGAGCTTGTTGCATTGTTGTTGTTTGCATTTGTTATGTTAAAATATGACTGGGGAGCACCTAGTTACTCCCCACTGATTGTGGTTGTTGCCTCTCTTTTATAGGTATGCGCGAGACGGGATTGAGTGAGTTGGATGCGAGGAAGTGACCGTGTACACCTTAGAAGAGATGTGACCTTGTTTAGATTCTTGGAATTGTATTTTGGTTTTGTTTTAGACTTTCTTTCGGTCTTTGGACTTTTGTTTTGGTTGTAAGGGGTATTTATTCCCCACTATGTTAGGCCTCAAGGCCTACTCTTTACTTTTTTTTTTACGTTAGCAGTTTGTTTTAGTAATGATCCGGGCTATACGGTGTTTCCGCCACCGTGATTTCAGTTTTAAAACCTTTAAAACCTTTTAAAATCGTATTTTATTTCTTTTGAAAAACCCGGGTTGTTACAGTTGGTATCAGAGCGAATACGCTCGCAACTCTCTTAGGTGAGTGAGTAGAATTTGACCTAGAACACCGAGTGAGAGTGTTGGGTAGACACATTAGGGGGTCTACGTTATTTGTGCATGTGTATGAGTAGTTGTGTGAATGGTGGTCTTAGGATTTCCACCATTAGATCATATGTTTGCTTTGGATGTAGGTACAGGAATGATGGAGTCATGCGAGGTCGGGTGTCGACTCGATAAATCTCTATATTTAAAATTTACTAGTCCTGCCTCTAAAATAGTGTTTAAAAGCTTTTGATTTAATTTAATCGTCGTTTTTAAATTTATTTCTTTATTTCAAAATGTTTCACTCTGATAATTGCTTTCTTATGTACTACTTGGTTTCTTTGCTTTCATCATACTCACCATTCTAAAACTAAATCCTTTATACTTCTATGTTCTTACCAAATCATGTTATCCTTCATTTTTAAATATCGACAAAAAAAAAAAAGGAATATTTTGCATTCCGTTTTAATACACTTGTATGACCCTTGCTTTATAATGTTGTTCATTTGAGAGTTCTATTTTATCGAAAATTTTAGTCTATTTATGCCTTGTCGATCCCTTGTTTTAACTTTTCGATTTATTCGTTTCATCAACTTTAATCATTTGAGTATTCTAATTTAAAATATCCCTCTTTCATTTGACCTTTCGAAATATCTAGAAATTTAACTCTTAAAGTCATTGACTCATACTGATTAATCAGCTGGAGCAAGAAACTTGAAGCCGAATTGCGAATGTATGGTCCTACCATCAGAGCACGCAGCGGAAGCTCCTAATCTAAGTCACCTACCGTATTCGTAGGGACGTCTTTCAGCATGTTAGCTACGCTTGCCCTTAGTATATCCTTCTAGTTCTTGATCTTATTATATAGTTGTTTTAAAACTATCAGCTCGTGATTACAGTTTGAGTTTCTTTTTCCCCGATAAAATATCTTAATATGTTCATCCTTTTTTTTTCAATAGACCGTGCTGAAATAATTTCTAAACTCTTTTATTTCAAGAATGTTTCCAGTCAGTTCTACTAACAAAACCTATTTTTGTATATTTGTGCTATAATGGTTTGTTTATCCTTCTTGTACTTTCTTATTTTGTAACTATGTTGAGGAAAATTTTAATCCGTTTGTTTTACTTTTCCATTCATTTTTAAACGCGTCAATACATTTTGATGGCTTTTTACTCAATCAAATTTGAAATGACTGACACTTATCTATTGCATCCACTTTTGATCAAAACCTCTTTGTTATCCCAAACCTTATTTTATTAAGTTTTCTAATTTGAGCATTTAGTTTATTTAAATATTATTTATTCTACTTCCTGGTATTTTAGTAGCTTCATTTTTATAAAATCGCTGTCTTTTTGAAACTCAACTTTGAGACTTCTCCTTTCAATCGTATCTTTTAATCATATTCTATATTTGTCAAACTTTTCGGGAATTACCTTTTCGTCTCTCATTCGTAGTGAAACCAATTTGAGTTCTTTGTTGGAAACGAGTCTTATGCCTTCATTTGTGAACTCTTAAAGAATAATTCCATTTTCCTTCATTATTTCATTTTAAAAATTTCTTTTGTCTAATTGGTGGTTTCTTGCAAAGGATTTATTGTGTCATATTTTTACTTAATTCGTTTCATTCTTTCTTTCCTTTCTTATTCATCATAACTCATCACTTTTATATCATGACCCTGTTGATCACCTTTTAGTCTTGTCATTCGGGTCTTATGTCATTCTATTCCTTAGGTTTCCCTCTAGTGGCTACTTCAGTTCTATTGCCTTTGAGCCGACTTTTAAGACGTCGATCTTCTATTATTTTCCATTCCTTTCCCTTTCCGTAGGTATTCACGTTCTCGATTTTGTAAAAGCTCTTAATGTATTAACATCAATCTTGTCCTTGATAAATTTCTATAATCGTATTCCTTGACATCTAGCCGTAAGGTGCTTCACCCTTATCTAGCTCGAAATCTGATCCTTAGGCTGTCGCTGTTATTTGAGTCATAGATGATAGAGTTTGGTTAATAAGTATTTGATAGTATGAGTGGTTTACTAGCTAATGCACATGGTTGGTCGTTGTAACTTTTGAGGATCTTAGTTTTGCGATTCTTAGCTAGTGCATCTTGAGACCGTTTTATAATTATGAGTTAATGCACATGTGATTCTTAGTCTATGAGATTAATGATTTAATTTATGCTGAGTGAACGTTAGGGAGATTATAGTATCTCAAGGTAAGGAGTATTTTTAGGACTTAGTTATGTTGCTAGATGGGTTGTGACAATCATGAGTTAGTGAGAATTGGGAAGTGATATTGTGGTGAGCAATAATCGGCTTTGAGGAAAACTTAAAGGTTATAGTGAGCACGATAAAACTTTGGGGTTTGTACTTTAAAGGATAATGTAGGAATGACAAGTGTGCATCTTGTGGTTTTGTGTATGTGTTAAGTATAAGGAAATTCATTAATGGAAGAAAAGAATTCGAGGTCAGTAAGGTAGTGACGTTCAAGGAAGGTATGGATAGACTTGTGTATGGTAACAATGGGTTGAGAGAGTAGTAAGCTTTTGACGACACATTTTGATAGTTACTGGATAATATACTTTTGATTTGGGGTTGAGACGATATGGTATGACATAATTATGGTTATTTCATTGTGGAGAGTGTGGATAGATATGAGAAGCGATATAGACTTGAGCTTGGATCACGTTATGAATGTGGGTATGAGGATTGTCGAGCATAAGATATTAAAGGGTTATAAGAGTGAGTTGAGCATCATTCGGGTGATATGTGAAGTCGGGTTATCTTAAGCGTCGTTAAACGTGTCTTTGCCCTTGTTATCGAGGTGAGTAGAGTTAGCGATTCTTGTCTTGAGGACCATAGGAGTAGGTAGTTTTCTTAATCCTTTGGGGGCATTCTTTCGTTCTCAAGTTTCGAGGACGAAACTTCTTTTTAGGTGGTGAGATTGTAACACCCCGACTTTTCCTAATATCTATTATTTGTCTCATTTATATTCGTAAATTATTTCTCTTGATTTTCTCATTTTTTTTAGCTCGAGAAAATCAGTTCTCTTGTCGCGTGGCTAAGCTACTCTGTAGTCGGAACTTAATACGGAGTAATTTAGCTAAAAAACGGTGTAACTTCCTCATACGAACTCCGATTCAGGTGATTCAAAAGGCTAAACTGCGTATTTTTTCGACGCCGTCGCAACTGCCAAATTTTCAGAAGCTAGTTTGGGCCGGCCCAGCTTGGACCGAGCCAAAACCTCCTTTGCACGGGATAAGTCTAGGGTTTTTGGATGGCTTTATGAGCAAGATAGTTAATTATCTTGTGATCTCCTAATCTAAGCAACCTAATAATCTGATTTCACTCCTTAATCTCTCATTCCTCATTTCCATCCACATTCAGTCCTTCTCCCTCTCTCTAAATATCTCTCCATTATCATTCAAACACCATTGATTCTCTTGCAAGCTTTCACCTTATTCATCATAATCTTTTCCTAGCCATTTCCTTAGTGTATGATCTCCTTTTTACCCCTTTTATTTTCTGGTTTCTTGTTATTTTATGTGTTATGTTGTGTGTATTCATTATTTGCTTGTTTGGCTTGGATTATCAAAGGAGAAGAGGGCTTTGAAGAAGGAGACACCATCCTTGTTGAAGAAGAGGAGGAGTAGCACGTTTTTGAGACTCTACTAAGGTAACTAGGTGTGATCTAGTTATATTTTAGCATGTATGAGGCCTTGCTTGTCATGTTGTTGTTGTTTACATTGTTGTGATGTTGTTGGTTGATGTTTGATCATGATTTCATGTAGAATCATTGGCCTCATACTAGGGTTGTCATGTGATCATGTCTTATTGCATATTTTTCATAGTTTAATCATTATTCACACTTGTTAATCTTGAAAATCGAATAGGAGTAGTAGTGATGATGATGCCGTGAGAATTGGGATGAGGGCCGTAGCCCTTGTCTTGGTTTTCTCTTGTTTTTCCTCTTGTTTTGACTTATTGTTATTAAATCATGATGTTTGTATGAATCACCTAAAGTTAAACTATGAATTATGATAATTTGATTTGGTCTAAAAGTGTTTGTATGCATGTTTTAATGAGTTAAACATATAAATCGATCATTGGTCACATGAGAATCGAGTTTAGGGCATAAAGATGGGTTTGTGTGTGTGTATGCCGTGTATGTGCAAGCTGGCCGTGAGGTTGGTGTGCATGTGTGGGTTTGTTTGTCGCTTGTTTACGTCTTGGCATGTGCTAATATGTTAACTATGCTTTAATGAATCGAGATATGCGTTGTTTGATCACTAAATGATGAATTATGAGCATGTTAATTGAATCTATGACTTGTAAAGCATGTTGATCATTTTGTACTCCGTATGTATGGTTGGTTATGATGATATTGTGACTTGTGTGTGTATGAGTATGGATGTTGTGGTTGTATGGTTGTGTTGGAGTATTGGAGACAGGTTAACAGGTTACAGGTTATGCTTGGGTTAAGTTTGCACATGCGTACTGTTCTAGCACATGTGTGAGGAGATACAACATCCTAGAAAGGACGGATACCGCTCATGGTCCTCTCGGCTATTCTTGTTGCTTAGCTAGAGCTATCATGGGTTTTCAACCAGAAGGGTTAGAGACTATGGTTATATTTATGTCGTCACCGTTCTTGTTGCTCGGTGGAATTTGGCCAAATTTAGACTTGTGATTATTGAGGAACTTCTTGTTGCTGTTCCGCCATAGGGTTTGGGTGATTCTTGTTGCTTCACCCGGGGTGATTCTTGTTGCTTCACCCAGTTCTCCGCGCTTACTCTCGCAATTGGTTGGAAGAAGGATCGTCGTGTGAGCTTAGTTGGTTTGGTCACAACCTTGGTTGTGCCGTGTGGATGTTGCTTGTGGTTGTAATGTGGTTCTATTGTTGTATGATTTGTTGTTTATGTATTTATACTTTGGTTTTAGGCCGTAGGCCAGGTGAGCTTGTTGCATTGTTGTTGTTTGCATTTGTTATGTTAAAATATGACTGGGGAGCACCTAGTTACTCCCCACTGATTGTGGTTATTGCCTCTCTTTTATAGGTATGCGCGAGACGGGATTGAGTGAGTTGGATGCGAGGAAGTGACCGTGTACACCTTAGAAGAGATGTGACCTTGTTTAGATTCTTGGACTTGTATTTTGGTTTTGTTTTAGACTTTCTTTCGGTCTTTGGACTTTTGTTTTGGTTGTAAGGGGTATTTATTCCCCACTATGTTAGGCCTCAAGGCCTACTCTTTACTTTTCTTTTTACGTTAGCAGTTTGTTTTAGTAATGACCCGGGCTATACGGTGTTTCCGCCACCGTGATTTCAGTTTTAAAACCTTTAAAACCTTTTAAAATCGTATTTTATTTCTTTTGAAAAACCCGGGTTGTTACAGTTAGAAATTTAAAGTGTTGAAAAATACTATTCATAAATGTAAATGAAATTTTTTGTAAATTTCATTTTAGTTTAAACCGTTTTAGTATAATTAGAATAATTAGAATATATAAACTTTAAGCTAAAAACCGATAAAAATCGAAAAATGAAAATTTGAACTTCACCATGAAGCCCCACGGCATTCTTGCTTAATTTAGAGTTAAATTTGTTTTTATCACTTTTTAGTTTATTGTTAAAATAATTTAATTATTAGTTAATATGTTAGAATTATGAAATTAAAAGAAATAAATCAATTTTGACATATATAATAAATCACACGACATAACCATTTTAAATTGACTAAATTTGATCAAAATGAAATTATCACTAAGTCACTAAAGTTAAATAACAATTAGAATTGAATTTTTGTATAAATCGATTTAGTTAGAAATGAAATATTATAAACCGATAAAAATATGTAACCGTTATAAAAATGAACTAAATCGTGTGCTACCGCCTTTGCATATTGGACTGTTGAACTTGGACTTACGGACTAAAATGAATCATCCACGATACTATTATTTTAAAATGAAAATCACTAACTTTAGTTAATAGACGACTAAAATTAACTAAGTCTCATTTTAAAATGAATATCATTATCACTTTTTATAAATCGAACTTAACGCTTTTAAAACTAGAATTTTAAAATGAATATCATTATCACTTTTTACAAATCGAACTTAACGTTTTTAAAACTAGACTTTTAGAATATTTTCAAAAATCACTAAGTACAAAACGAACTTAACGACTTTGAAACTAGAATTTATACTTAGGAAATAAAAAGATTTAGTTTATTACCTAAAATATCTTAAGTATAAAAATACGTATAAATATAGAAATACGTACAAGTATAAGAATACGTACAAGTATAAGAATACGTATAAGTATAAAAATACGTATAAAATACGAAGTATAAAAATACGAATACGTATAAAAATACGTATAGAATACGAAGTATGAAAATACGAATACGTATAAAAATACGTATAAAATACGGTGAATAGTGAATAGTGAATAGGGAATAGGGAATAGTGAATAGTGAATAGTGAAAAATGAATAGTGAAATACTGAAAATAATTGAAAATTTTACTAAGTATAGAAAATTGAAAATGAATAAGTAAATGACTTAAGGTGTTTGAAAAACACTTAAATAAAATTGGATATACTAATAAACATATCATTGTAGAAACTTAAAAATGTTAATAATTAACAACACTTCAAATAATAAACGAATATGTTATGTGATCATATGAAACCAAATACAAATACTTAAACGTTTGACGATGATACTAGGAGAGTCTAGTAACATGTGATATGTAATATCAAATAAATAATAAACATTGAGTAAGTTAAATAAAAGGTCAAACGCTTGAGCCTCCGATATGAAAACGTCAATCGTAAGTGAAGTGGGGTTAAGATAGCCTTGTGCGGATACCACTATCTCGGCCCTCTGGCGTTGGCTATGTCGAATAGTGTGGTTTAAGCCGGCAGCTTTATTGCTTAGCATGCTGCCCATGTCGTTACGCCTTAAGTCGTATAGCCAAAGCCGTACAAGATGATGAATATGCCAATCCTTTTGTATCAGGCTTTAGGAAATAGTCGTTTTATCCAGAGTTAAGGTGCTCTATGATTAGCATAGCTTATTCTTAAAGTGGATATTAGTGTATGCATACTAGACTAGGGTTTTATTCCCCTATTTCGCTAAAGTTATCAGGGCACCCGTGACCTCGTGGATTCAGGTCGATTATAGCGGTTCTGTCTCCTTGCCGTGTTTCGTTCTTAGTGGGCGCGTGATCAGTCCATATTTTACCTATATTTTATATATTATCTCCCCGTCATTTTGTACATATTTTCGGCATTTTTGCTGTGTTTTATATTATTATTCCTCCTTGTACTGTTTACTGCGATTATTTTATATTTATTGCAGGATGGAGTATTTTATGCCGAAATTACCGACGGAAAATAAAAAGAGCTCGAAGACAAGTACAATTACAAAACAAGACCCGAGATTACTAAAGATTAAACAAGTGGGCTCGAGCTTAAATAAAATAATAAGCCCAAATTATTGTAAAAAAACTAAAATAATAAAAGAAAACAATTGAACTGGAGGGATGGATCATTACTTTTACGTTTTATTAGTTTAGGTTTTAGGTTTAGAAAATTCTACAGCTCTTTACTCTTTTGTTCAATCAAATTGATCATGTTCATCCTTTTACTTTCAATCAAAAGTTAAGTTCTTTCTTTTCTCTTGTTTATGTTTATCATGTTTATCAATTTTATGACCGTTGTTATTGTTAATTTGATGATTGAGTAGTAATTTTGTGCTAGGGTCTGGTTGAACTTATTATGAATTAGTTGTTAAATTGACTCCGACTTATTGAGTTTTTTTATTGGGTTGTGCTTATTGTTGATTGTGTGATTGTGGTTTATATGATTGATTATTTGTTTGAGATCGCGTGCGAGAGTCGGGTCTTAACTTGTAAGTTTTCGTGTGAACCCAAGTCGGGATTGTATACGATAGTCAAATTCCGTCTATAGAGAACCCCGGTAAACAATTCGATAAGTCGTTAACGGAGTTAGTGCGTCGACTAATTCGTAGTGGTTATGATACCTTTGCCCTAGTGTTGCTTATTGTTATCGTTTTATCGTGTTCTTATCCGTTTAAGTTTATATTTTTGGTTATTAGATTAGATACATATTCTGTTTATGATTTGCGTAGATAACTCATAATCCGAGATGACACTAGTACTTAATCCTTGACCTCCCTGAGACCGACTCGTAAGTGCTACAACTGACCCGTACGCTTGTGGTTATTTTATAACTCAACAAGTTTTTGGCGCCGTTGCCGGGGAGATCAACGGATTAATATTAGGAGAGTCTTAGATTTGTTAGACTACGCTTGGTTACTTGTTACTTGGTGACTTGTGTGCTCATTGCTTTTTTTCTTGTGATTTATCTTCTTGAGTACACCGTAGAATGCCGACCCTTGCTGAGATGAATAGACCCAACCTTAAGCTTATAGGTTCACCTATTAATATTGGAGTTGTTGAAGCCTTAGAATATGAGTTTGATCCTGGTTTAATTGGTTTAGTTCAGCAAGATATTTTTTATGGTTTAGAGAGTGAGGAAGCTTTTGACCATCTTGAAACCTTTTATGAAAAATGTGCTTTAACGAGGAAGGCTGGGATGTCCGATGACACCGTTAAACTTATTCTCTTTCCCTTTAGCCTTAAAGATGGTGCTAGGAAATGGTTGTATTCTCACCCTCCGAATACTTTTTGTTCTTGGGGCGCGTTAGCTCAAGCCTTTTTAGATAAGTTTTACCCTCCCTCTAAGACCGCTATACGACGGAGTGAAATTTTCAGCTTTTACCAATATGAGTTTGAGACTTTAGGTGATACTTGGGAGCGGTATAAGGGTCTATTGAGAGCTTGTCCCCATCACGGCATTCCTAGTTGGTTAACGATTATGATTTTCTTTGAGAATTTGCTTCCTTCCACTAGGTATTGGGTTATTGTATCGGCTCGAGGAGCCTTTGATAAGTTGAGTGCCGACGAGGCTAGAGCGTTAATTGAGAACATGGCAACTGTTAATACTTATGTCGGTTCTAATTGGGTTGTACCTAAGAGAGAACTAGATACTTGTGCTTTAGAGAGTGATGTTAACTCGCCATCTTATGAGAGCTTTGCTTGCGATTCACCCAACCATACTATTTCTAATGATGTGAATGTGAGTGTTATGACTTCGATTAGTGGAAGTGAGTTAGAAACCGTGATTTTTGATGATGATGAATGTGCCTTTATGGAATCGATTTGCTTGAATAGTAGTGATGGTAATTTTGATGAGAATATTCATTCGAGTGATTATGAATGTGTGAAATTCGATGTGAATTTTGATGATGAATGTGCTTTGTTGAAGTCAAATTGTTCTTTAGGAGATGTCAATTTTGAGAAGACGTGTTTGAGTGAGTATGAATTTGTGAAGTTTGATGTGCCTTTTGTTGAGAACGAGGATTTATGTGACGAAACTTTGATTCATAAGCCTTTCTTTGAGGATAATGAGATTTTTGACGAGTTATATGATGTTGAGATTGAGAAAGTGTTTGATGATAGTCTTGTTGTTAAGTGGGATGAATACATTGATGTTCTAGACGAACCTTTTGCGGAGACTTTGCTTAGTAGTTGCGACGATCAAATTGGAGTTGTTTCCCTTGGAGATAATGATATACATGAGTTGAATGATCATCGTTTGTTTTATTCGTCTAGTCCGTTTAAGTGTGACGTAGAAGTCGTCATATTTGCACATAGAGATGCGAAGAAATTTGTGCTCCATGATTTCATCTCTATTGTTTTTGAGTTTTATTGCATAATTTCTAACTTTTATTGTCACTTTTGTGACTTTTGTGCGAGGTTGTTTGATCGACTTTTAAGAGCGTTGAGTTGTTCCGCTCTTAAATTGTTGGATGTTATGAATTATGAGTTGAGCTCGGGACCTCAAAGGAGCGCCTTTAGAAGGAACAAGATCAACAACGATCCTGCATTCTTTGGCGAGTTTATTGGACCTGCACGCTGTGACGGGGAGTATATTGTGCCCTGCAGGGCATTTCTGTACAAAATAAGAAGGAATTTTCAGCAGAAGTCAGAAACAATTGCCCTACAGGGCAGAAATTTAAGTCCCACAGGGCATTTTGCTGCTGTAACACGAGGAAGAAAAAGACCAACACTTCAGCTTTGATTTTAACTCCTCTTTTATCCCCCTTCCTTACTTCACCATTTCACCCTAACTCTTTCAATCCCCTTGCAACAACACCACCACCTCCATGCGCACAACCACCGTGTCCGCTGAGCCTACCACCTGCACCGTCTCTCTCAGACCGCCCTCCGACTGCCACTGTTACCACCACTCCGTCACAGTCACCACAGATCACCACCCTCACATATGCCCCATTTTATGTAAACCCTAATCCCCAAATCAATTTTGATTGATTTAATGCCTGATCAATTATTCGATTTCGTGTTTGATTTTCGCACATGGGCTAAGATTCACGAAATATGGTGCAACTTTGGCAACTTACGGGTTCGTGTTGCGGCATCTCTGCTTTGTTGGTAATATCAGTTTGCTTAATTGACTTGTTGTGCATCGATTTTGAGTTGTGCTGCTGGCTTTAGTTCCGTCTTGTTTCGGAATATATGCGAGGCCATGATTCCCGTCTGAATTGAGGTGACGTTTTCTGAAACATTGTTGTCGTATGGCTCAAACTCGGCTGTTTGGCGTCTTTATTGCTCAATTGTTGCTTGGGTACTTGTTTTCTTCACTTTTGAGTATAAATTTGATCATCTTTCTCGACTTGCTGATGTCGAGAGCAATTTTGCTGACGTGCTGGTTATTGTGCTTGACTCCTACCTTGGAGTCTTTGGTGCTAATGGGTTGAGTTTTGCTGCGATTTTAAGCAAAATGGGTTATTCTAAAGCTCGACACGCTGATATTACGTGCTATTTTGATGTGTTGAGTTACTTTGGCTGCTTATGACTCGATCGTGGGGCATTTTGGATCAAAATCGACTTGGTTTCTGCTTTGTCGAGTTCTTGGTGATATGGTCGACTTTTGCTGCCTTCTCGAGCTGGAATTATCTCGTATTTCTCGACTTGCTGTTGTCGAGAGTAATTTTTGGTGTTCCACGTCACATTCTGTTTGCGGCTTCGATTATGAGGTTATGGATCTGCTTTCGTCGCGAATTTGACTCGATTTGAGGCTGCTGCTGAACTAATTCTCGATGCAACTCATGCGTGTTTATGCTGTCCGCACTTGTGCTCCGTGTCTATGAGTCACTGGTACTAATTCTATAAGCTTGATTACTTGACTTTGGTGTTTCAATTACTCATTTGCTGTTGTACGAAGTATTCATGGGTCGATTTTGCCAATCTCGTGATGTTGGCTGCAATTTTGGGCTGAATCGATTTCATATTTCTCGACTTGTGATGTCGAGAGATCTTTTCGTGTTCCGAGACACATTTGCTGCTTGTGACTCCGAGATTTTCATGTTCAAGATCTTTGGCTTGGTTTTGAGCTTGATTTGGTTTGAAAGCTACTGCAATGGAAGGGTTTACTGAAGCCTTGGCTGAAATATCTTATTGTCGACAAAAGGAAGCTTGTTTGCTGCCGTAGAAGCTTCATCGGTGTCCTGCGCTATTCAGGATGTTTGTGCCTCGTGTTCGGGTGAATTATAGTGTTCTCTTTTGCTGCTCGGGACTTGATTTTGAGACGTATTTGCTGCTGCCTTTTTTTTTGGGAACACACGCTTGTTTTCTGCTGTATAGAGCTCCTTTGGTGTCTATAGTTGCTTCTCATTCGATCATAGGGCTGCTACTGCTCTTATTTGCTGTCGCCTGTGATTTCCTGGTCAACGTCTACCTTCACTCTATCTCGGTGAGCTCGTTTCCTTCCCCTAATTTATTTTAGTCCCTTGTTTTATTATTGTTATTTTTATTACAATGAGGACATTGTGTCATTCAAGCATGGGGGAGGGAACACTTTTGCATTCCGATTGTCAATCAACTGTTGTTATGCTTGTATTTGCTGAATTTTTCAGAAAAATGGTTGAATTTTTATTTTTCGAGAATCGATTAGTGTGCTAATTTTGATCTTTAGTATCTCCGAGTTGAATATCTATTGCCTTAGCTTGCACGATTGGTTTGTTTCCTAGAAATAGATTGCGAATCTCAAACACTAACCCACTTATATTTGCTCAATTCTTATCGCTTTTCGTTCTTTTACTTTCGATATTGGTATTCTTGCAAGGCAATGGTTTGTGGAATGTTTGGTATGTTGGAATGTGGAACGTATGGAAAGATTTTATATGTTGGAGCAATGCTTCGATGCTTTCGGAGGGGACTCATTGAGTTGAGTAACCACAATGGCCATGAATTTGGTTGTGACCGAGAGTATGAGCAATGATGTAACCCTTAAGGAAATATGTTTACCAAGCTCAAAAAAATAAAAATAAATCATGCTTAAACGGTATAACAAACGAGGGATGCTTCACATTTGAAAAGAAAAAAGGAAAGAAAAAGGAATGTGGAAAGAAAATGGATGAACGGAAAGTGGTTCGAATGGTTGGCCTTGCTTGAATTTAAATATCCTTTATGTAAGTCTTATTTATGCGAAAGCGTGAGAAGCGAGTAATATTTTGTGGCGTGAATGGTTGTGATTTGTGCTCTATTTTTGGCGAAATAGATTATGGTTGTAAGTGTTTGTGTATAGGTCGTCAAGTCCGAGATACTAACGTGATAAATTCGCTACACTTTGATTTTTCTCCGATCTCTGTTGCTCGAGGACGAGCAAAAGTTCAGCATGGGGGAGTTTGATCAGTCCATATTTTACCTATATTTTATATATTATCTCCCCGTCATTTTGTACATATTTTCGGCATTTTTGCTGTGTTTTATATTATTATTCCTCCTTGTACTGTTTACTGCGATTATTTTATATTTATTGCAGGATGGAGTATTTTATGCCGAAATTACCGACGGAAAATAAAAAGAGCTCGAAGACAAGTACAATTACAAAACAAGACCCGAGATTACTAAAGATTAAACAAGTGGGCTCGAGCTTAAATAAAATAATAAGCCCAAATTATTGTAAAAAAACTAAAATAATAAAAGAAAACAATTGAACTGGAGGGAGGGATCATTAGTTTTACGTTTTATTAGTTTAGGTTTTAGGTTTAGAAAATTCTACAGCTCTTTACTCTTTTGTTCAATCAAATTGATCATGTTCATCCTTTTACTTTCAATCAAAAGTTAAGTTCTTTCTTTTCTCTTGTTTATATTTATCATGTTTATCAATTTTATTACCGTTGTTATTGTTAATTTGATGATTGAGTAGTAATTTTGTGCTAGGGTTTGGTTGAACTTATTATGAATTAGTTGTTAAATTGACTCCGACTTATTGAGTTTTTTTATTGGGTTGTGCTTATTGTTGATTGTGTGATTGTGGTTTATATGATTGATTATTTGTTTGAGATCGCGTGCGAGAGTCGGGTCTTAACTTGTAAGTTTTCGTGTGAACCCAAGTCGGGATTGTGTACGAGAGTCAAATTCCGTCTATAGAGAACCCCGATAAACAATTCGATAAGTCGTTAACGGAGTTAGTGCGTCGACTAATTCGTAGTGGTTATGATACCTTTGCCCTAGTGTTGCTTATTGTTATCGTTTTATCGTGTTCTTATCCGTTTAAGTTTATATTTTTGGTTATTAGATTAGATACATATTCTGTTTATGATTTGCGTAGATAACTCATAATCCGAGATGACACTAGTACTTAATCCTTGACCTCCCTGAGACCGACTCGTAAGTGCTACAACTGACCCGTACGCTTGCGGTAATTTTATAACTCAACAGCGCGACACTTGCATTCGTTCTTACCCTGCGTAAAGATTACTTGACGAGATTGTATCTGAAGTTCGAATCATTTCGAACACTAGAAGATGAGATGCAAGTACTATAGTATTCGGCGTGGTTTACGAGTCGAGTAAGCCGCTGCACTATGGTAGTGAGATGCAAGCGACTAGAGTACAATGGCCTACTCAGTGGTCAGGCTCGTAAGCAGTATGTGTTGTGTGTTGTTTGATTAAATGAGAACGAGTGTGTACCATTTTCGAAAATTAAAGACCACTAGTTTCTGAAGTGAATCGAGTCGGCATGATGAGAATGATACAATGCGTATGTATGTTTGCGATCTGATATCGTATTGTAATCCTGTTGAATTATTGTTATACTATTGTTATGATATTATATGTTATTTGCCTTCATAATTGAATATCATGCTTATATGATTTATCGCTTTAAACCGCATGCTTATTGTGACTGATATGTCTTTATATGCTATTTGTAATAAGCATGTTTATATTTTTTATCATAATGTTATGTTTATAAAGCGATAATATTAAACCAAAGTAATTGAAATCGAGGGTAAGTATGAGCATAGCTAGTCCTTTGTCAGCTCAATGAGCACCCCCATCGATTTATTGTGCAGGGATAAAGTGGACGGTTTGGATTTTGGACGGGGCCACGAGATGTTTTTATGCCTTACTTTTAGTTGTTTTTGAGAGATTTGTAATAAATAACACTATACTCTTTTAAATTCCGTATTTAGAGTTGTTTTATTCAACTCTTGAACGATGTTGTAAGATTTTGGGTTTATGTATAATTAATGACGCTGGTTTAAGACTTAATTAATTTCCGCCTTAGTAATTAAAGTCGACTAAAAACCAGGTTGTTACATGACTGTTTTTGTTTTGAAATATCCCCCCGAAGTTTGACTTAATTTGAGTGAAATTAAGGCAAAATGGAGAAGACTGTTTTTGTTTTGAAATATCCCCCCGAAGTTTGACTTAATTTGAGTGAAATTAAGGCAAAATGGAGAAGAATGTGAAATTTTTATGTGTTGTGTATCGCAGGTGGCGAAGGAAGCGCATAAGAAGCTATGGCGGATAGCTAACAGGTGGAGGATGGCTTGGGCTGAGCAAGCAGCTCAGTTGTGTCAGAGTCGTGCTGGGACGGCTCAGATTCGACGTGAATTCGACGAGTATCGTCGGCGTCATCCTGAGTGAATTTGTGTAACATAGATTGTATGAACCTTTGTTTACATGTCGTTGTATCTTGAACTTCAACTTGATTGTCGTTGTGAACCTGTTTGGTAAGCTTGTTTGAAAGATGAACGATTCCCGAGTGGGATACTTTGATGTCGAATTAGATTGTGAAAATGTTTTTGCAAAAAGTTCATTTTAAATGTGAAATGAGCTTGCATGAATGTCGAAAATGTTATGTTTTGACTCGTGGTAGGAATCATGGTTGCTAAAGCGAAATGTAATGTTGCTGCGTGGGGAACAACAAAAGAATGTCGTAGGTTAATGTAAGATTGTAGTGCTTAGGAAAGACGAAATTAGGAAAGTTGCGAGAAAACCCGCCCCTAGAACCGCATAGCCTTATGCGGTTTAGGGGTCAAACCGCATAAGCTTATGCGGTTTGGGTAGCAAACCGCATAGGGCTGTGCGGTTTGGTGGCTTAAGAACTTATTTGTATTTCCATATTTCGGATTATGTTTTCGTATATAAGGAGGGGGGTGCGTGCCATAATCTTCATTCACAATCACTTCTTTTCTTTTCTTTTAGTACAAGTTTTTGCTCTCATAAATATATTAGGCATATTTACAAAAGTATTTTTTTTATATCCAAGAAAATGGTTGAGCATTTTGAAGCTCTTTTGAAGAGGTGGACTTCCTCACTAAGTCCGGCGATGAAAAGGGCGGTGTATGATGATGGTGCGGGTGTTTTCATTGGCTTTCGCCAAATGAAAGTCGAGCTTGACTTCCTGGATGCGTGCTTAGATTATTGGGATCCCAGCTTGCATGTGTTTAGGTTTCCCGGGGGAGAGGTGTGTCCTTTGATGGAGGAATTCGCGGCCATTGGAGGATGGTCGAAACGGATCACTCCGGTGGTTGTGAGGCTTTGCTACAACGGGATGCTAGGGAACTTCCTTGGGATGACAAATGCTCATGCTGCAGGTTTGTTTGAAGGAGGTAAGGTGAATATGCTTCTTTTGTGTCAACGGTACATGAATAAGGTTGACACCAGTATTTCGGACCGTTCTAGGCGGAGGGCCCTTGCTTTTTGTTTGATTCATCGTTATGCCTTTGCGGGGTCCATGCCAGATGGGGTGTTCGGGAACGCGAGGTATGCTCGTGTTGTTGAAGAGATGGAAAGGGGATATCATCCTTCTGCCTTGATTCTAGCGAAGACCATACTGGGCTTAGACGACCGTTATGCTAACCGTCTGAGCTCGTACAAGGGTTGCGCTAGGATTCTCAACATTTGGCTCATGGAGAGGCTAAGTGTGTATAAAGCTCTTCCCCTTGGTGGTGTCTTCAAGGCTACGGCGACGACGTCGCGAAAGATGGAGTGGGCTAACCCTCGGGAGCGTTCACTAAACTACTTCCGGGGGTTCGTGAAGGAGAGCACCATTCGTTGGTATGTGTCATGGTGGCATATTACGGCGATTACGGCGCCGTCTGTTGCGAATGCGGCTCGTGGGTTGATGTTGTGCGGGTTTGAACGAGGGGTGTGGATTCATCCTCTTCGCTTGAAGAGGCAAATCGGGCTTGCTCAGACCATCCCTGAGCAGGATACTCAGGTTGGAGGGGTTGTTGTCCTAAACAATCAGATGATTGATGCTTGGATCCGAGGATGGTCGGACCGTGTTACTTGGGCCGTCATTCGAGCATATAGAGTCTACTCGTGTTACGGACTTCTACACGCGGTGGTATCGTTCCAATGATCCTCAGGAACGGGAGAATCAGAGGAGGAAAGAGAAGAGTGGGCCAAGGCCCTCCTTGGCGTATGAGGTGGTGCGCGAAAGGAGGGACTATGGTGATCTTTGCGCTGTTAGTGTGGATGCTTCTACTTCGAGGCCTGCGCGGGAAAGGCTTGGGCCAAGGGTGACCGTTAGGGATCGTCTAGGGACAAGGATCGAGGAGCCCCCAGTCGAGCAGGACGAGGATCCGATCGAGCCCCCAGGATTTGAGAGGACGGGTCCCGTGATTTGTTCGAAGATTGTGGCGGATCGGCCTCTTGAAGATGAAGATCAGAGGCTAATCCGAAGCGTCACAAGACGGCGTAGTAGTTTGTTTTGCTTAGAAAATTTCTTTATTTAAATACATGTTTTTCGATTCAAATAAAGGGTTAAGGAGGCTTGTTCCTAACTCATTTCTAAATTGCGAAAAATTCTAGATAAAGTAATAAAATAGAATTAATTTGCTTTTATCTTGTCTCGTTGCTTTCTTTTGTTTTGCTTTAAAATGTTCTCGACCTTTTTAAGCTTCGAACATTCGTATTTTGTCTTAAATCCTCGACCTTTTTAAGATTTGGATTTGTTTGTTGGATTTGTTTGTTCTTAAGCCCTTGACCTTTTTAAGCTTCGGACTTAGATTTTTGTCTTGTGTTGACTGTGCTCTCGACCTTTTTAAGCTTTGAGCGTGTCTTTTTGTGAGTGCATCGCCCTTGACCTTTTTAAGTTTCGGACGTGCATGCTAAGAAGTTCGGTTGTGCTTTTGACAAGCTGCCTACGTATCTGTGTTTCATTACAGAATCAAACCGGCGTAGTTCGCGTGATTCGGTTGAGCTCTTTGCGGAGCTGCCTACGTATCCACAGTGCGTGGAATCAAACCGAGCGTAGTTCACCCATGCGAGAGTGAGTTTTTTTTTTTTAAATACATTGCAAATTTGTCTGTGTTTAGGGGTAGTATTTCTTGAGTTGATCAAGATTTGTTGGCAATCGGAAGTCTTGACCGTCCAGGTCAGTTAATTTCACGGCTCCTCCAGGGAGGATTTCCTTGACCAAGTACGGTCCGGCCCAATTGGGTTTGAATTTTCCTCTTGGGTCGACCGGTAATGGTGCTCTGACTGATTTGAGTACTAGGTCACCCACTTTGATATTTCGTGGCTTGACCCGTTTGTTGTAGGCGCGTTGTAGGCGAGATTGGTACGTTCGGACTGTACTTAGTGAATGTAACCGTCTTTCGTCTAAAAGGATGAGTTGTTCGTATCGTTCGCGTGCCCATTCGGCTTCAGGAATGTCTGCTTCCATGAGAATTCGAAGGGATTGCATTTCGATTTCTACAGGTTGAACGGCTTCCATCCCGTAGGTTAAGAAGTAGGGTGTCATGACTGTGGGTGTGCGGATTGTGGTGCGATATCCCCATAATGCGAATGGGATTTTGTTGGGCCAGTCGTGGCAGGTATCGATCATCTTTTTGAGGATTGATACGACGGTTTTGTTTCCTGCCTCGACCGCGCCGTTAGTTTGTGGTCGATAGGGTGATGATTTATGTCGTTGTATCTTGTATTTAAGGAGGAGCGGTTCGACTTCTCCTTGGAAGTGTGTGCCTTGGTCGCTGATAAACTCGTGGGGTATGCCGTAGCGACAAATGATGTTGTTTTGTATGAATTTCGCAACTTCTTTTGTGCCTAGCGTACGGTATGATGCGGCTTCGACCCATTTGGTGAAATAGTCGATGGCCACGAGGATGAAGCAGTGTCCTCCTGCTCCCACGGGTTGAACTTTGCCGATGACGTCAATTCCCCAGGTTGAAAAAGGCCATGGCGAGGTTAAGGTATAGAGTGGTGAAGGAGGTATATGTTGCACATTTGCGAAAATTTGGCAATTATGGCAATGTTTGACATATTTTGCGCAATCGGCTTCCATGGTGGTCCAGTACCATCCTAACCTTATGATTTGTTTGCACATGGCTCGTGCGTTCATGTGTGGTTCGCACTCGCCATCGTGTACTTGGGACATGATTTCGTGTCCCTTTTTGTGGTCGACGCACAAGAGTAGTATGCCTTGAGGCGTCTTTTTGAGTAGTTTGCCCATTTCCATCACGAATTGTGATGATAATAGGCGTAGGGCTCGCTTGGCCCGTTTGTCGATGTTTGGTGGGTATTCACCGTTTGTTTTGTAGTTGATGATTGCTCGGTGCCAAGGGTCGGTTTGCTCTTCCTCGGTTTCAATGTCACAGATGTAGGCGGGTTCATTCCGTCGTTCCACGACAATGGGTAGCGTTTCCATTCCCGGGGGTATGTTGATTAGTGACGCGAGTTTGGATAACGCGTCGGCGAATTGGTTTTCTTCGCGTGGGAGGTGTATGAATTCTACGTGATAGAATTCGTTTATGAGCTCTTGTATTTTGTTTTGGTATAATGCCAGGTTTTCATTAAGTATCTTCCATGCTCCGGATACTTGGTTGATTATGAGGGAGGAGTCTCCATAGACTCTTATATTGCGGGCGTTGAGTACAAGCGCTGCTTGGAGACCGTGCAAGCACGCTTCGTATTCTGCGGCGTTGTTTGTAACGTCAAAATCTAGTTTGATGGATAAGGGGTGTGTTCGCTATTCGGGGATATGAGAAGTATTCCTACTCCACATCCTCGATAGTTGGAGGAACCGTCGAAGTATAACTCCCATTGTTCTTGGTTGATGTTGTAAATCCCATCGTCTGGAAGGGATGTTGTGTCGATGATTGGTTCTTCGTTGATTGCATTTTCAGCTAGGAAATCGGAGACTGCTCGTCCCTTGATTGCTTTGAGGGGTACGTACTTAAGGTCGAATTCGGCTAGGAGCAATGTCCATCTGGCCATTCGTCCGTTAAGCACAGGTTTCTCGAAAAGGTACTTTACGGGGTCCATTTTTGAGTAGACCTTCGTTTGGTGTGCTAGCATATAGTGTATAAATATGAAACACGATATTGCTACTAAAATGTTAATCGTATTAACATGCCCAAGATTATACAAAATGATAGTAATATGAATTACAAAAGAATAGAAATAACCTTTCTAAACTTCGATGGAAGGCCTAAGAACCTCCTAAAAACGTACCCAAATTACGTTTATAAAACCAATATTCAACGTAGAATATCTCTTATCAATTGCACCCAAAACGTTATATGAAATGCCTTGAGTTTATGCTAGAAAACAAAGTTTATATTACGATTAATATATGAAGTGTTTAGGAAATATGGTGAGTGAAAATATGAGACAACTTCTCTCTTTTTCTCTCAATATACACGACACACACACACACACTTAACACCAATTTTCTATCTCCCATCTTATGAGTAGAATAGTTAGTTTATTAGTGTGTTTAGTGGAGAAGTTACATGTTAGTGGGGAGGTTATGAAGTAATGGTGATTAACTACCCATCATCACTAAATAAACAAACTAAAAAAACAACATACAAACACACACATCACACGACACACTTAAGTGTGTGTGTGTGTATTTAATTTTTTTAGTATTTAAATGTACATTACATTTAAAATCATATGTATAATACGTATTTAATTAATTGATTATCGTATAATACAATAGATTAAATAACATAACTTATAGCATCACTTTAACTATAAATATCAAATATATTTATAATATAAATGTAGCTCATAACTATTATACACATGTGAATTAACACTTAATTCAGCTCATCTAGCTGATTTAACATTTAATTCAGCTCACCCACTAATTTATTTCCAATTTACTAACTGTTTAGATATAATTAAGGCATCAATGTAATCACATTACATTTCATAAAATCATCCTATAGGTGTGACCGATAAGGACCAGCTGATCACCGCCATATATATGACAGTAACGTCAAACTTTCTAGCAAGCCAACCGTTACCGATATACGTTAATCAGCTGATTTTAAATACAAGTATCCTTTGTGATCCTGTAAGAGATTTAATAAATTAATCACACTAACTGTGGAGGACACTAGCTCCAACAATCTCCCACTTGTCCTACAAGTGCTCGTGTGTGATTAACGATTCTCATATCCATATAAATCTCCCACTCAATGGTAGACATATTTGCAAAGTCGCACTTTCGCAAGGTCGTATCTATCAAGTGATCGTATCAAGAGTGGTTTCCTCGACTAGAGAGCAACTAACTGATAAACAAATGTATTCACAACATTCGAGCATGGCCATGCATTTCAGTTACTACTCCTCGAGTGGCCCTGAGATAAAAAAAAACGATAAGATTGGATATTTCCCTTGACTCGAATCTTGCAGATTAAAGCACAGTATGAAATGACCCAGAAAAAAACTACTCGGCCTCCTTTTACGGTGCGACCACGAGAAAGAAACCAAAGTCACCCAAAACTGCCCTTATCTCAAGAAAGCGATCGGCGGTCAAAAGAATCGACTCTAGGAACACAATGAACGTCCTATCCACGACCAGGCAAAATGTCTGTACATTTAGGACTTCATTTAAGTGGTCACTATGTCCTACGCAGTATCCTCTATACCTCGCATATGTGTTTGATCAGACATCACATGTCCTTATGGTTATTGAACCTACCATCAATCAACCCACAATGTAATCACCTAGAGTTATCAGCTCATTTTGGTGATTATGGACAAAACATATATAAAGTAAATCAGTTCACTCAGTGGCGTTCAAAATTGTCACACAATCCACATGAAATACGATATATAAAATAATAATTTTGATGATTACAAAGTTGTAGTTTTAACAGATACATTATCTAAAAACAAACTAATGAAAATCAGGAACACTCTTTAGTCCCATTGATACAACATGTTCAACATGTTTATTGTACGACAATGGCTTCATGAGAGGGTCCGCTATGTTGTCATCCGTGACAACCTTGCAAATCTCTATCTCCTTTTGCTCCACGTAATCTCGTATCATATGAGCCTTCCGCAACACATGTCTAGACTTATTGCTAGATTTAGGCTCCCTAGCTTGGAATATGGCACCATGAAGGTACCGGAAAGCGAGAGAAACCTATCGGCATACTGCGCGCTTGAGCCTCGCCCATTCTTGCGGGCGTAGGGGCGGAATGCGCCTCGCAGGAAAAAGTGCGAAGTTTGCTAAAAATGGGGGAGATCATTGCATGAATTTGTGATCAAAAAAGAAAAGTATAAAAGTCCCTTTTGAAATGTATTTTCGGAGTCGCCACCAAATATTAAAGGAATTTGGAACCTATTCAACGCGTCTTGAAATACAAGACACGAGTGTCTCAGATTTCAAGGTGCGTCGATACCTAAAAATCTAAGGTTTGAAACCAGAGAAGGGGTTCGGAGTGAGGTTACTTTTCGAAAGTTTTGACAAAATGAGTTTTGAAAACAGTAATCAAAAAGCCTACGTAAGAGTAGTCTCTACTAATTTGAAAACATTTGTTTAATTTCGATATTTGGGCTAAAAGTCACGCTACGTACAAGTGCGAATAAACATGACTCGATTAAAATGCATAAATAATGTAAATAGTCAAAATAATGACTTTGCTATAGGAAATGTACGTTAAATAATAATTTATTGACTAAATTATTACTATAGACGTTATTTTCCGACCTTATGTTCAGAATTTGTGAAAAACCCTCAGTTTTGACATGCTAAAAGACTCTATGAAACGGTACAATTTAGTGTTGGATCCGTGATTCTAGTCGTTTATTTAACACATGAATGAGGACTTGCATAATTATAAAAGTGACGTCGGTTTGCTTTAGTGATATGAGGTCGTTATTTATGCGATATTGGCGAGGTTTAGACGGATTATGAATCCGAATTGCTACAACCGTATTACGAATACGGCTTCGCTAGTGCCAATATCGGGTTTGGGGTTAATGTAACCCCGTTGTCCGAGTCTCAAACGTCCAAAACGTAGGTAAAAGGTTTACCTTTCGAAAATGTAAAGACGGTATTTTTGAGTGGATTTTTGTGAATAGTGTATAAGTGTTAAAAACCGATTGTTTTGAAATGAATTAAGGGGGTTGGTATTTATAGAGGTTGGCTGATTTGAACGGGGAGGAAAATTAAATCGCCTGTGAACAGGCGATTTTAATTTGGTTTTGTTTGGAATTTTGTAAGAAAAAACAAAATGGCGGCTGTACAAAACAAAAAGATAATCGCCTGTTAACAGGCGATAACTTTTTTAATCGCCTGTTAACAGGCGATTTTTATTTTGTTTTGGGGGCTGTTTATGCCGCCTTTGGTTTTTGGACGTATGATTGAGTAATGATTATGTTTTTGTTCTTAGCTTAAGTGCTAAGTCTTTGTTCAGTTTTGGTCCGAATTTCGATTTTCGTGTTTCGGTTTTTGTCGTGTTTTTCGGTTTTGGCTCGAAATAAAATAATATTAAAGTATATTATTTTATGGTTTTGTAGTTTCTAGTTTTGTGAAAATGTGACACGGGACGCACTTTGGCCCGTTTTGCGGGTTGTGTTTTGGGTCGTTTTTGTAAGTTTGGGCCGTTTTGTAGCTAGTTGGGCTGTTTTTGCGGCTTGGCTTAATAAGACACTCCTATATTTTGCTCGTGTTATGCTCATAATGACTAAAATTGACATTCATTTTCATGATTATGCAAGTCCAAATTAATACGCTAAAAATGACCAAATACGTTTTAGACACTTTTGTACCGTTTCGACTCTTTTAAAAGCATGTATGTGATCCTTTTCATCATCGGGTTTGTTTTGGGGAATGCGGATACGGGTATCTACAGAGCCCGGTTTGGTGAGCTTGGACAAAGCGTTAGTCAAACTTAAAGATAGTATCCGGACCATCACAGTCTCGATACTACCTGGCGGCGCTAAGCATGTGTCTTATGGGAGAGACGAGGACTTAGCGTCGGGAAATGCGGGGAGGGACGACATGTTTTTAAGGACATGACGGTCCTACATGTTTAAGGGCGTGTCGGCCTGCATGTGGCCTGCGTACTCCCAGCTGGTGCTTTGCTTGTGTTTCCTCTTGTGCTCCTTGCTTTGTTTTGCTTGCGCTTCTGGCTTGCGCTCCTGGCTTTGCTTTGCTTGCGCCTCTGGCTTGCGCTCCTGGTTTTGCTTCGCTTGCGCCTCTGGCTTGCGCTCCTGGTTTTGTTTTGCTCGCGCTTCTGGCTTGCGCTCCTGGTTTTGCTTTGCTTGCGCTTCTGGCTTGCGCTCCTGGTTTTGCTTTGCTTGCGCCTCTGGCTTGCGCCCCTTGCTTTGCTTTGCTTGCTGGACGTCTCGTAGGGGAGGTTACGCGCTTTGGGGTTTGGTTCATAGGGGTGGTTTAGATTTTTGTGAACGTCTCGTAAGGAGGCTACGTGTTTTTCTCATAAAAGGTTAGATTTTTATGAACGTCTCGTGAGGAGGTTACGTGTTTTTCTCATAAAAGGTTAGGTTTTCATGAACGTCTCGTGAGGAGGTTACGTGTTTTTGTATTTCTCATAAAAAGGGCTAAGTTTTTATGAACGTCTCGTGAGGAGGCTACGTGTTTTTGTATTTCTCATAAAAAGGGCTAGGTTTTTATGAACGTCTCGTGAGGAGGTTACGTGTTTTTGGTTTTCTCATAAAAAGGGCTAGGTTTTTATGAACGTCTCGTGAGGAGGTTACGTGTTTTTGTGTTTCTCATAAAAAGGGCTAGGTTTTTATGAACGTCTCGTGAGGAGGTTACGTGTTTTTGTGTTTCTCATAAAAAGGGCTAGGTTTTTATGAACGTCTCGTGAGGAGGTTACGTGTTTTTGTGTTTCTCATAAAAAGGGCTAGGTTTTTATGAACGTCTCGTGAGGAGGTTACGTGTTTTTGTATTGGGTTGAAATTGTGTTTGAAATGGGTTGAATGTGTATTGGGCCGAAGAAAACAGCCCAATACAAAACTGAAACCCATAAAACAAAATATAATCGCCTGTGAACAGGCGATTAGATTTTTGTTGGGTGTTTTTTGGTTAAAACACGGGAAAGAGAGGAGAGAGTTCATTCATCCGAAAACAAAAAAACAAAATCGAAACCCTCTAAAACTCGTCTTGGCGATTTTCTTGATCAAAAATTGATTTTCCGACTCCTACAATTCGTCATGGACCAAGGTACGTACTCAGCTCACTTGGTTTTTCGTGTTTTGAATTTGGTTTGAGTCGGTTTTAGCTTGAAATACCGTTTTCTAGGGTTTTGGTCGATTTTCGTTGGTTTGATTCGAGTTTGGCTTTCGTCTTGGCTTGAAAACGTTCGCCATGGCTAGTATAGTGCTTGCCTTGCTTGTCTTGCTGTCGTTGTGTGAAAACCCGGCTCGTGGTCTCGATTTTCGTGCGTTTTGTAGTGTAGGGGCATTTTGGTCATTTTTGAAAACGTCTCGAAAATGGCTCAAAACTTCAGTGTAGCTTACCCATTAGTAGTATATCGTGTTGGTAAGTTCGGTTTGTTGAAATGTGCGCGAAAAGCGGTTCGTTTGGGTTAAAACCGTGTAAAAGGGGTTAAGGTCGGGGCTTTGCTCTGTTTTTGCTGCTTACGACGATCCCGAGTGGCTTGGTTATTTTGAAAATGTTGTAGTATGCTAGTGTGGAGGTTTGGGTGGCTTGTGTGCGAAAAACGGCTCGAAAAACCGTCATTTTCGTGCGTTTTGGTATAGGGGCCGATTTTGGTCGAGAATTTTTCGGTTCCGAAACTTGCCCGAATTCTCTGTACTGTGTTTTCATGGCTAGTATGGTACACATTTGGCTTTGTTTTGTAGGAAATGTATGGTTTGGAGGTGTTTTGGAGCGTTTTTTGTAGTTTAGGCTAGGTTTCCTAAAATCGCTCTTCCTTGCTTTTCGTGCCCCGTGTATGTAAAGTATTTGGAGGGTATGTTGTCTGTGTTGGCTAGGGGGTTGTTTTGTGGGAAGTGGGGGCTTTTTGGGTTGAGTTATGGTCAATAAAAGGTCGTTTTTGTAGTTTGGAGGTGTTTCGCAAAAGCTATTGATCGAGGTGTTAGGGACATCGTTGCATGAAATTTTTGACACGTGCTTATCGTGATTTATGGGTTGGAGTGCATTTAAAATATGGGTTTCGGCCTCCTGTAGCGTTTTGTCCTTTCGCTATTTTTAGGTTAAAAGCCTATTTTCTGCTTTGTTCTCTTGGTTTCTGCCGCTTTGCGTGGACTTGCTCCTCGTGTTCGTTGTGTGGGGCGTGTATACCGCTCGTGTGTCCTTAAAAGTGCATTCTGCGGCTTCCGCTTGGCTTTGGCCTTGTCTCACAAAAAATTAGGCCTCCTGCTTCCTTTTTGATGTCTTGTCTTGATTTGTCGCTATCCTTGTGCATTCCTGTTTCCTGGACTAGCTGTGTAGGACGTATATATCATATGTATGTTATGAACTATACTTTTCTGTGCCTTTGCCTTGTTTTGGCCTCATTTGCAGATTTTTGGGCCTAATGCTTGCTTCGCCGCTTTGCGTGCTTACGCTTTTACGAGCGATCTGCTGTTGTAGTTGTCCGAGTATGCCTTTGAATTTTGTGCGGTGATCCTGCGCCTTGATGCCTACTTCGGCTCCATGGACCAGGTCTTGGTGGCGTTGACTTTACAGATTCAGGGGACGAGCATACTCCTGCAGGGGATACTGCGCTATGGAGGTTTACGATGGTCCGTCTCGGTCGGACTTGAGAGCTTTTCCTCAGGCGCTGGAGCTTCTACGGCGCTGGAGCCATGACACCAGGTGCGAGTGGCGAGGGTCTCTTTGGGTCGTCTCTGCGCTTTTACGCGATGGCGCAGGCGATCTTGAGTCGTCTGGGCCTTCGCTGGTGGCCTAGGACAGATCGTTCTCGGTGGTCTGAGCCAGTCGGCTAGTGGCCTGGGTCGTGACGTTGCTGCTGGGTCACCTGCTATTTCAGCTAGCGGCGCGCGAGAGGAGGCTGCTATTGAGCAGCCGGGGTCTTCTGCTGGCGGGGTTGTTCGTGAGGCCGTTGTGGGGTCTTCCGATTTCTCAACTAGAGACGCACGCGAGGTGACGCAATTGAGCGGCTGGCTCTTGGTGGTGCTAGCGGTAGCGAAGCCGAGTTGCGAGGTCTCTCTGCCGTGATCGAGGTCGAACTTCGGTGTTGTTTCGAGCTCTTTGCGGCGCGGGCGTGGCGCGGCGTGGAGACGTCTGGGACTCTGTGGGAGGTCGTGGTAGAGGCCGAGGTGCGGTGCAGTGTCTTCGCGGGGCGTGGCCGTGGTCTTCGCTGCGAGTGCCCGTGGCTCGGGAGGAGGCCGTGGTGGCGGCCGAGATGGGGCTCGGAGGAATCAGGCGGGAGAAGCGTAAGGTGGATGAGGCCTACGGTGTGGGCGTAGTAAGCGCGACGCCGAGCTTCCGGGATCTTTGCGGAGGTGGTGGCCGGACGAGGCTGAGGTCGCCGGTGTTGTTGAGGAGGTTGGAGCAGGGGGAGCTCCTGTGGAGGTCCCGCGGAGGCGTGGTCGTGCTCGAGGGCCGGGGAGTCGTTACGAGGATCCTCCTGAGTCGGAGGGATCTCAGGGTGACGAGGCGAGCTCGACGAGGAGCATTTCTGTCGAGGTTGAGATTCGTCACGCAGGCTGCGAGCTGCTGCGGCTGCGGCTCATGACGCCTTCTTGTGGTGCCGATGTCTGGCGTGTGCTCCTTTCATGGTCGGCGGTTCGGTTCAGGGTCCGGCTACGGATCGGTGGGGACGAAGTTGAGGGAGATGTTGAGGACGAGGCTGAGGGAGACGCGGCTGCAGATCGCCCATTCTTAAAAGCTGCTGCATTCTTCTTGAGGCGAGGCTGCTCATGGTCGGTTCATGGGGATGGTCGACGAGCTGGGTATACGACCAGCTTACCCCCAGGGGCCGCGTCCGTGGTCCCAGGTTGCTAGAGACTGGGACGGCGTGAGTTTGGTCTGGAGTCCGTTGGAGCACTTGTCGATCCGGGTGAAGGTCGGCTTCCCGTTAGGCGGGATGAGGACCTTCTCCGGATTTCGGACAGCGATTGACGTCTTTGAGAGGCTCGCCGCGGGAGGAGCGGGATATAGTGCTCGGGGCGGCTTTGGGTCCCACAGTGCGAAAATGGAGAGGTGCGGGGAAGCGGGTGAGCAGCGTCTCGGCGTGCTCCGGCGTTCTTTGGGCGAGTTTTGGGATACTACCAACACCTTTCACATGCCTGGTTACGAGGTTGGCGTGACTCCTTCCTCGTGGGCAGTTGTCACGGGGCTGCCTCATGGTGAGCGCGTACTTGACTGGGGGCGTGAGCGTCCTCCTATTGATAGTCCGCGGGTTGTGCGGGTGATTGGTAGCGTGAGGTTAGGTGCGGGAGAGGCGAGGAGAAGACGTTTGACCAGGACGATATGGTTTGCCGACTTCTTCGAGGGGAAGAGGAAGAAGAAAGGTTCTACTCGAGCGAGCGCTGAGCAGAGGGCCCGACTGTGGCTGTGGTGGTTCTTGACGGCCACCCATTTCGGCGACAAGGGGAGCGGCGTCGGCAGGTCTTTGATGGCGTATTGTCGGACCTGACACGTCTGGGTGAGTTTGACTGGGTTACTCCTGCCCTGGGGTTGCTGATCCGATACTTGAGGGACGCAGTGCGTCCTGACCGGATCGACGAGAAGTCAGATGTGTCGCTTGTGGGCCCTGGTCTTCTTATGGAGGTAAGGCTTGATTTTGTAGCGTCCTGTTGTCTTGTTTCTGTTTTTCTTTTATGACATGTTCTCTGATTGCTTGCAGGCTTGGTGCTATGCTCACTTCCCTTCTCTGCTTCCGAGTACGTTCCAGGTTACACGAGCGCATGGCCTTTCCATGCGACGCGCGACAATGAGCAGAACATTGGCCTCAAGTATGACGAGGCTCGTGTTCTCTTCAACGGGATGGTGATGGATAAGGTAAGGGTGATTGTGTTTTGTATTCTGGTCTTTTGTAGCTTGGTTTTGGTTTTGTGTTTGTTTTTAGTAGTTTATGATTTGGTCTTGTTTTGCAGTTCGTTCGCGACCCTTGGAGGAATTTTACTGGCGTCCCTCCGTCGATTGCAGCTCGCTTTGGTCCCCTTGACGGACGGCGGCTGTATATCGAGACCCAGTACGGCTCGTACTGGCACTTGGGTGAGCGTCTGTCTGCGCAGACGGGTCGCGGGGGCTTCATCGTACCTGCTCCTCCGCCTTCGGTTTTGTTTGTAGAGACGCCTGATGCTAACGGCGTCGTGGCGTGTACCATGAGGTCGGTCAGATTCCTGCTGCGGCCGTAGAGGATTACGTGACTTGGGCACAGCATGCTCTTGCTGATGCTGTGATCGAGGTATGTTTGTTCATCCTTGCTTGTATAGGTTTTGGTTTTGAGAAGCAAAAATTTTACCCTATTTTTGTTTTGTAGCGACGTGATCCTGATCTTGAGTTCCAGCCTCCTCCGATTAAATCGAGGATCTGGCTGGTTGTTCACGCAGGGTTTGCTCCCATTCGATCGTCTTTGCGACCTTGTGCGTAAAGTGGTCAGCGACGGGACTAGAGAGTTGGGATCCGAAAGTGAAAAAGGTATTCACTTTTTGTATAGCATGTGTATTATGTAGGATAGCCCGGTTTGAGTAAGATTTTAGTGTAAAATCATTAGTCAAACTTTGGTGGAAATAACTCGATTATAGCCCCGGTTTGAGTAAGATTTTAGTGTAAAATCATTAGTCAAACTTTGTTGGAATAACTTCGATTATAGCCCCGGTATGAGTAAGATTTTAGTGTAAAATCATTAGTCAAACCTTGTTGGAATAACCGATTATAGCCCCGGTTTGAGTAAGATTTTAGTGTAAAATCATTAGTCAAACTTTGTTGGAATAACTTCGATTATAGCCCCATGTTGTAAAGCTAAGTGGGCGTTTCGTGTTTGTTGCGGTGGCCGGACGGGCGTGCCTGACGGCTATGGCGAGCGTGAACCGGTGGCGAAGCTGATCGTGAATGAGAAAGGTGGTTGAGGCTCACAGGCGAGAGAGAGGCAAGCGACGCCGACTTGAGTTAGCCAGGGTCGGCCGAGTGAGGCGAGATCGCGGGCAGTGGAGGCTGCGCATGCCGAGGAGTTAGCGAGTCCGAGGCGAGTGGAGGAGTCGGTCTGTGAGGGAGGCTGGATAGAGCGCGTCTTGAGATCGATTCCTGCGTCTTTGTCTTGCGGCGTCGTGACCAGTCGTCGTAGGCTTGGACTTTTGTATTTTGGACTTGTATTACGAATATTAGTATTTGTTTGTATTGGTTTATGTATTAGGACTTGTGTATGGTTGGTTGATTTTTGGTCTTGTGGGTGTTTATGGGCCTAATTCGGTTATTTTGTCTTCTTTGCGAAAATGCATTCTGCGTAGTAGCGGGTCTAAAATCCTTGCATATTTGCTTGCCGAGCGCACTGCAAAACATTGTTAGTCGTAAAGCATATATATACGTCTCGATTGAGGCCGACTTCGCTAATGACTAAAATTTTGAAAAATGCTAATTTAGCAAAAATTTTAGACTCGTGAAAAGACGTTTTGACATAGCCAAAATATGAGCTAAAGCAGCGTTTTGAGACGAAAAATAGTGAACGTGAAAATCATATTTTGTGTTGTGTTTATTTTTTGAGTGATTATCGTGTTTTGTGAAAATGAAAAATATGAAAGGCGGGAATTGATTACGCAAAATCGAGGCAGCCTTGACGGGACCGTAAAAACAGGTTGGAGGTCGGTAGAAAATGGTGTAGGGGTAATAAGTTAAAGGTTTAGGGCGTAGGGGTGTAAGAAGTTGTAAGAAAATCGAATAATTTTGTCAGAAAGAAAAAGAAAATCGCCTGTGAACAGGCGATTTTAATTTGTCGCGTGCCCAGGCGATTATTGTTTTGTTTTGTGGTTTTTGTTTGATTTATTTTAATCGCTTGTGCACTAGCGCTTAAGTTTTTGTGTTGTATTTCGTTTTGCAAATCTCGGCTATAAAAGGAGGGCTAAGTTAGTTCATTTCACTCATCCTCTCGTCTTCTATTCTCGATTTTCCAAAAATATTCAGAATATTTACGGAACATTAAATCGAGTTATGGAGATTTTTGAAGGAAATTTCTTGTAGTTGGTGTGCGTCCTTGTCGGGTATCGAGGAGAAGGATTTGAAAGATTGCGGTTTTGGGGCATTCCTTTGGTTGAGGCAAGTCCAAATGGAGCCCGAGTTCCTGGATGCGTGTCTCGACTATTGGGACTTGAGCTTCCACGTGTTCCGCTTTCCTTGCGGAGAGGTTTGCCCTTTAGTCGAGGAGTTTGGAGCCATTGGCGGTTGGTTGCGAACTAACATGCCCGTGTGTGTTAGACCGGAGCCTGATCATAAGAACGCGTGCGAGAACTACCTCGGATGACCGGGTAGAGAGCGGAGGACCTATTCTTTGGAAGCCGTATCAACCTTAATCGCTTTGTGCAAGCGGTTCATGAACCGTAGAAATGAGACGATCTCTTATGGTGCTAGGAAAAGAGCGTTGGCATTACATCTAGTCCACCGCTACATGTTCCCAGATTCCTTGTACGAGGGAGCGCTTGGTGATCCTCGCTTAATCACTATCGTCCAACAGATGGAGTATGGTTGCAATCCTTCTGCCGTGATCTTGGCTGAGACGATCCTGGGCCTGGATGATCGTGCTTGTAATAGGGAGCGTCCGTACCGAGGATGTCCCCTTATTCTTCAGGTATGGCTGATGGAGCGTCTTAGTGTGCTGGGCGATGTCGGTCCTGATGGGTCAGATTATGCTTGGGGTGTAACTAATCGCTACATGAGGTGGTTGGACCCAGACCAACGTCCTGATGATTACTTTCCCGAGTTTGTGAGGTCGTCGGCCATTCGTTGGTCGGTACCATGGTGGGGGATAGTGGACGTGACGGCAAGTGCTGGTGGTGATGGTCCATCTGGAGTCCTCCTTTGCGGTTTTGACATGGGTGTTTATATCCATCTGTGCGAGTGATGAGAGCGGATAGGGTGGGCCTGATTTATCCTGGTCGGGATACTAAGGTGCGAACGCGGTTATGTTGGCGGTGATATGGCCGATGCCTGGCGGGCGGGTGGATTACGGCGTCCTAGGTGGTGCGTGGCGGGCGCTCTAGGGCGACTCGGGTATCAAAGGCCTATACTAGGTGGTCGTTGCCCGAGTTCCCATAAAGGTCACGTCTTCGGCGCTCACGGAGCTTAATGGTTTCCAACCTACGTTTGCCTATGACCCAGTCTGTCCTGGACGTGAAAATGACGTCGGCGAGGGTTCGGGTTCAGAGCCGTCCTCGGTTGCTGACAGCGTGTTTGGTCATCGCCATATCCCTGGGCCTGGTGCTTCGGGTCATTATGGCAATGTTGGGGATCGTCGCAGGGGTTGAGGGTTGGTGCTCCCCTATTCAGCTGAAAGGTCTTAAGTCCGTTTTGGAGAATAACCTGGTTTTAGCTTATGTGTGTTCTGTTAGTATTATGTTCATATTATGTTGTATTACGTAATATATTACCTATCCTAAACCCGATGTACATGCCGGGACTCGTATTGTAATATATAGTGTTTGTTAGTGTATTTCTAAGGTCGTAGTCATGCTCCTACGTTGGAAAATCCAAAATGTAACCGTTCTTTTTAATGTTAATAAAAATCAGGTTTTTATTTACGACTTTGCCTCATTTTGCTTATTATTTTGTGTGAAATTCCTTGGCTCTAATCTCTTTTCAAAGTTTAGAATGCGGGCATGCTTTCAGGAATTTTTGTATTGACTATTCCCTCGACCTTTTTTAAGCTTTGGGTTTGTCGTTTTGTGTTGAATGTCGTTCTTTTCACCCTTAGGTTAAAAAACGAATTTTTGTGTTGACTATGTCCTTGGCCTTTTTAAGCTTTAGACGCGTCACTTTTGTGTTGAATATCGCCTTATGTTAACCCATTAGGTTATGAGACGGTTTTTGTGTTGACTATATCCTCAGCCTTTTTAAGCTTTGGACGTGTCATTTTTGTGTTGAATATCGCCTTATGTTAACCTATTAGGTTACGAGACGGTTTTTGTGTTGACTATGTCCTCGACTTTTTTAAGCTTTGGACGCGTCATTTTTTGTGTTGAATATCGCCTTATATTAACCTATTAGGTTACGAGACGGTTTTTGTGTTGACTATGTCCTCGACTTTTTTAAGCTTTGGACGCGTCATTTTTTGTGTTGAATATCGCCTTATGTTAACCTATTAGGTTACGAGACGGTTTTTGTGTTGACTATGTCCTCGACCTTTTTTAAGCTTTGGACGCGTCATTTTTTGTGTTGAATATCGGTTGTGCTTTTTGCAAAGTCGCCACGATCCACTAAAAGCTTTAATCAAACCGGCGTAGTTCGGGAGTGTATGTTTAAGGGCATACCGGCCCATGGATTGTGTTTGCTTTTTTGTGGTGAATGTGCACGTTTAGGGGCATGCCGGCCCATGAATTGTGTTTGTTGGATGCATGTTTAGGGGCATGCCGGCCCATGAGCATGTTTAAGGACCTGCCGGTCCATGAATTGATTTTTATAAAATTGTATTTTATAGATACATTGCAAGGGGTTTTCAGGGATAGTATTTCTTGAGTTGATCGAGGTTTGTGGCGAGGTTGAACTCTTGGCCGTCGAGGTCGGTTAGTTTGACTGCCCCGCCCGTGTAGATCTCTTTGACGAGGTAGGGCCCAGCCCAGTTAGGTTTGAATTTTCCTCGTGGGTCGACTGGAAGTGGTGCTCGAACTGACTTCAGTACGAGATCCCCTACTTTAATGTTTCGTGGCTTGACTCGTTTGTTGAATGCTCGTTGTAGCCGGGCTTGGTACATACGTACGGTGCTCAGGGAATGCAGTCGGCGTTCATCCAGGAGCATGAGTTGTTCGTACCGTTCACGGGCCCATTCTGCTTCCGGGATGCTACTTTCCATTAGTATGCGTAGAGGCGTATTACTATTTCCACTGGTTGGTCGGGTTCCATGCCATAGGTGAGGAAATAGGGGGTCATGCCTGTAGGGGTTCGGATGGTAGTTCGGTATCCCCAGAGTGCATATGGTATCTTGTTGGGCCAATCTTTGCAAATCGCCGATCATTTTTCAAGTATGGTGACGGCCAGTCTTGTTTCTTTGCTTCAACGGCTCCATTGGTTTGGGGTCGATATGGCGAGGATTTGTGATGTTGGATGTTGTATTTTGTGAGTATAGCTTAGTCTCGCGTTGAAAGTGCGAGCCTTGATCATTGATGAACTTCGTGGGGTATGCCATATCGGCATATGATGTTTGTCTGGATGAACTTGGCGACTTCTTTGAGCCGAGGGTTCGAAAGGATCCGCTTCTACCCATTTAGTAAAGTAGTCGATGGCCACTAGTACGGGCGGTGACCTCTGCTCAGATGGGGTGGACTTTTCCTATCACGTCGATGCCCCAGGTTGAAAAGGGCGAGGTGAGGTTAGGCTATATAGTGGTGAAGGTGGTACATCTTTGTACATTCTTTGAAAATTTGGCAGTTATGACAGTGCTTGACGTATTGGATACAGTCTGCTTCCATGGTCGTCCAATACCATCCTAGCCGTAGAATCTGTTTGCAGAGTGCTCGAGCATTCATGTGGGGTCCGCATTCGCCATCGTGGACTTGGGTAACGATTTCCTGCCCCTTCTTGTAGTCGACACATATGAGCAGTGTCCCTTGTGGTGTTTTCTTGAGTAATTGTCCCATCTCTAGGACAAATTGGGAAGCTAGAGTCGATAGCCCTCATCCGCGCTTATCGATTGTCGGGTGGGTAGGTGTTGTGCATCTTGTAGTTGATTATGGCTTGATACCATGGCTCTGCGCTTCGGCTTCGTCCAGGTCAATGGTATGGATGTATGCTGGTTCGTCACGTCTTTCGACGATGATGGGTAGTAACTTCATGTCTGGTGGTATGTTCAGGAGGGATGAGAGTTTTGACAGTGCGTCGGCAAACTGATTTTCTTCCCTTGGGAGGTGATAGAACTCAATGCAGTCGAAGTTGGCTAGGAGCTTTTGTACCTTTGCTTGGTATTTGGTGAGGGTTTCGCTCATGATTTTCCATGCCCCGGTCACTTGATTTATGATGAGGAATGAATCTCCATGTACCCGTAGGTTCTTTATCTTGAGAGTGATGGCTGCCTGCAGGCCATAAATGCAGGCCTCGTACTCCGCGGCGTTGTTTGTGACGCTAAAGTCGAGCTTGATTGAGAGTGGAGTATGATCGCCGTTTGGGGATATTAGGAGTATTCCGACTCCATAGCCCCGGTAATTTGATGCTCCGTCGAAGTATAATTGCCAGTATTCCCTTTCTATGGCGAAGATTCCATCGTCCGGAAATGACATTGTATCGATCATGGGCTGTTCGATGATAGCATTTTCTGCAAGGAAGTCCGAAACCGCTCTTCCTTTGATTACTTTCAGAGGGAGGTACTTGAGTTCGTACTCGGCGAGCGAGTCCATCCGCCATGCGTCCGCTCAGATCGGTTTTTCAAATAGGTATTTGAGGGGGTCCATCAGGGAATAGACCCTTGTTGTGCTTGTGAGGAGGTAGTGTCTGAGCTTTTTGGTTGCCCAGACCAGTGAGAGGCAGCTTTTCTCGACTGGTTCATACCGAGTTTCGTAATCGTGAAACTTCTTGCTGATGTAGTAGATGGCCCGTTCTTCGTTGTTGACTTCTTGGGCGAGCATGGCACCCATGGCATCGGGCGTGGTTGTTAAGTAGAGCGATAGTGGCAAATCCTTTTGCGGAGGTACCAGAACGGGTGGATTTGTAAGCAGGCTCTTGACTTTGTCGAATGCTTGTTGACAGTCGTCGTCCCATTTCGTATGCTCTTCCTTCTTCAATTTCTTGAAGATTGGCTCGCAGATCATGGTGAGTTTGCTGATGAACCGGGAGATATATTGGACTTGTCCCAAGAAACTCCTTATTTCGTCGATGTTGCTCGGCGTTTTCATGCCCATTATTGCTTTGATTTTGGTCGGGTCTATTTCGATCCTCGGCTTACTATGTGGCCTAGCAACTTGCCTGATGTGACTCCAAAGGTGCATTTCTGTGGGTTTAATCGCATTTTGTACTGCCTGATCCTGGTAAAGAATTTCCGGAGATTTGTGATGTGGTCATCCCTTTCTTTCGATTTTACGATCATGTCGTCGACGTATACCTCAACCTCCTTATGCATCATGTCGTGGAGCAAGGTGGTGGCAGTGCGTTGGTAGGTAGCGCCGGCATTTATGAGCCCAAATGGCATGACCGTGTAGCAGTATGTTCCCCAGGGGGTTACGAAAGTGGTTTTTGGCATGTCGTCTGCTGCCATTTTGATTTGGTTGTATCCTGCATATCCATCCATGAATGACAGTAAGGCATGGTCTGCTGTGTTGTCGATTAGGATGTCCATGTGAGGTAGTGGGAAATCATCTTTTGGGCAGGCTTTGTTCAGGTCCCGGAAGTCGGCACATACTCGTATTTTGCCGTTTTTCTTCATAACTGGTACCATATTGGAGACCCAGTCTGAGTATTCGATGACTTGGATGAAACCAGCTTGTAGCTGCTTTTCGATCTCTTCCTTGACCATGAGAGACCATTCTGGCTTGATGCGTCGGAGCTTCTGCTTGACCGGCTTGCTACCCTGCTTGATCGGGATGCGGTGTTCAGCTATCTCGCGGTCTATGCCGGGCATGTCCTTATATGACCAGGCAAAGACGTCCTTAAACTCTGCGAGGAGTTTGGTATAGGTGGCCCTTTCTTCTGTGCTTAGGGAAGCCCCCAGTTGCAGTTCTTGAGGTTCTTCGGGTGTGCCTATGTTGGTGGTTGTTGTGTCTTCAATAATTGGGTTCTGTTCGGGTTTTGAGACAATACTTGCAATGTATCTATATAATGCAATGTTATTAAATTTATCGCAATTATTAGAAAGAGTAGAGTTTGAAAGAGGCAAAGAGTAATCAAAAACTTTCATGTTATTAATGTTATCAAAAGCGGTTACATTTGAAGATAGCTCAGACGAGGGAGCTTTGGACAACCTTAATGACTCTAGTTCTTTAGCTAAGATGACTATGTCAGGGAAGTAGCCCGGGGGCTTAGTTGGGGTAAGAGACTTGAGATGACGACGAGGGAGTTTAAACTTTAAGACAGTCTTTTGGTTTGGGGTATTGTCTTCGTCGGAGTCGGAATCTTCGAAAGCGTAGCCTTGACCCGTAGTTATCTTGAAAGTACGGCCTTGTTCGTCGGTCCATTGGAGGGTTTTTGACCATCCGTTGTGAGTTTTCTCTTCGTAAGGGATGATCAGGTTGGTAGGGTTGAAGTTGTTGTTGCGCACGATGTCGGAAATGAGCTCAATCCCGGCAATGGTGTATGTGGTCGTGTCCTTAGGAATCTTGCTAGTGCCTTCTTTGACGAAGTAGTGGCTGGGGAGGATGTGGTATGGTTGCATATGGAAGTCATGATATTTCTTGCGATCATTGTATGCTTCCCAACCTTGAGAGACTTCGTATGACCATGGTACGTAAGATAGACCCATGGTGGGCCATTTATTGTCATCGTCCTTTGTGTAGAGCGCAGCGATTTCCTCTCCACGGGTCAGAGTACAGATGTTGAAGTCAAAGTCGAACCCACACATGTCGTCGGCTGGATCGGCATTTATCTCTGCATCTATCATTGGCTTTCTTTGCTGAGGGTAGCAGAAAGTTCGAGGCGTCGATGGTGACGATCTCGTCATCAAGAGGTATTCTGACCTTTTGATGTAGGGTTGAGGTGACGGCCTTGGTAGCGTGGATCCAAGGTCTTCCTAGTAGCATGTTATAGGTAGGGGGTATGTCGATGATTTGAAATTCGGTTTCTCTCATGACTGGTCCCGTCATAATGGGGAAGGAGATGGTTCCTTTTATGCTGCGGCGTGTTCCGTCGTAGGCCCTGACACCGTCCGTGCACGGGATGAAGTCGTTTTCCTTAATTCCCAATTTCCTAGCTGTCTCAAGGGGCAAGACATTGACTGCAGATCCATTGTCGATGAGGACGACCGGCAACGTCATGCCATGGCATTCCACGTTGATGTAGAGAGGTAGATTGTGTGTGCCGCCGAACGGAGGGAGGTCCTTATCCGAGAAGGTGACGGCGTTGGCCTGCCATTCGCGCGTAATGTTACTGATAAGTTTCTCCGGAGACATTTCCGATGTCATCGGGGTGACCTGTAATGCTTGGTAGAGGGCTTCACGGTGTCCCATTGAGTCTCTTAAGAGCTGCCAGATTGAAATGTCCGCTTTCGTCTTGTTGAGTTGTTTGTGGAGTGTGTCTCCGATCTCGGGTGTAGGCAAGGGTGTTGGGGTAGCATTTGGTGGAGTTATTTTGTTAGCGGCAAGGCAGTGCAGGATTGGTGTCGTAATGACACCTTCTTTGGGCGGCGTAGGAGCAATGTTTGTAGGTGGGGTTGCAGAGGTAGGCGAAGTAGGCGGCGTATCTTCGTCTATGATTATCCCTTGTTCTTTTCTTGAGCGATCAACCTTGGCGGGCGGCTTTGAGGTTCAAGTAACTTTAGAGAAGCTTGGTACGGACGCCCGTAACGTGTTAGGTAGGCTATTTCATCATCACCGTCGATAGCCTGAATGGGTACTTGTGACGTAACTCCGTACTTGCCTGGCGGGCGGCGGGTTGAGCCTCTTCCTCGTAGGGCTCATCTTGGAGACAGTGCGGATGTCATCATTGTCGGCTTCATCCTCGAAGTATTCGGATGCCATTGACTTCGTGAATCGCCTGAGATTATCATTTTAGAGCGATCGATGATAGGGTGTGCTTAGTAAATATAGCATGGTTATGTAGAGGTTCATTTGGTTTGAAGGCTTAGGACTTGGTGGGCTTAACAATAGTATTGTCGTCGATTAAGTCTTGAACTATGTTCTTCGTAAAACATTGCTTGTCGTGCCCTTTTCCTCTGCGGAAATTCGCAGATGCGCTCGATCCCATGACTTCGGTTTCTTGTCTGGGGGAGGTTCGTTAGTAGGCCCTATGAGTTGAAGTACATTGCGGCTCACCAGCTTCTGCAGTGCTTTTGAGTAAGTCATGTATATCGGGTCAAAGTTCCGTCGTGCTTTCATCGAACTGGGACCAGGAGGTGAGTATGATGCTTTTGGCGGAGGCATGGCAGGTCTTGGTGGTGTCGTAAAAACCGGTGGTGCTTCTAACGCGTCCAGTGCGTTGATGGCATGGATGGGCTCGACTTTGGCAGTGGCTCGAGATGAGCTCCCTTGATACCCACGGCCCGTACTCTTATTCCTGTTTTCTTTACGGAGGTCGTCTTCGATGAGCTCGCCAACGACGCTGAGGGTTGAAAAATTGTCAAAATTTCCGTATCGTAGGTGTTGCTGGTATGCGGGGGTGAGGTTGTTGATAAACTTGGTGATCAAATCGGTGTCTCTTGGGCGGTTAGGTATTTGAGCACATAGTTTCTTCCAGCGCGTTAGGTACTCGGTAAACCCTTCAGTGTCTCTCTGAGTCAGGACCTCCAAGGTACGTAGCGAGACTTGGATATCATTGTTGTCTCGGTACTGAAGATCGAACGCAACCGTTATGTCCTCGAAACTTCCGGTTTTGTGTGGCTCTAAAGCATAGAACCATGCCCTGGGTTGTGCATCGAGTGAATGCGGAAATAAAGTAGCCCATGCGGGGGGTTCAACGCCCATGATGGCCATTTTAGCCTTGAAGGCTTTAACATGCACGAGCGGACTTTCGTGACCTTTGAAGATGGGAAGATCGCTGAGTGCTAGTTTATCTGGTAGCATGGACCTGACGTTCTTTGGGATGTGCTCGTTTTCTTGATGTATAGAGTAACCCCTTGAATTCGTGAGACGTTCTTCCATGGTTCGGATCCTTTTGCGTTAGCTCGGATTCTCGGCTAAGCGTACGGCGTTTTCTCTGCTTCAAACTTTTGCATGATAGCCATTTGTTCGATAGTCGTAGTGAGGCTAGCTATCCTATCATTGGTATCGGACACCTTTCGTGATTACCTCTGGGGTGGCGGCGGTCCTCCGAAACCTTCATCGTGTTGAAAGGCCATGACAGGTTTTGGTTTTGATCTGCAGGGAGCGCTTCTTTGGAGGCGGAGGTGGGTTTAAGTGACGGTTCTTAGTTCGTCGCGTATCCAGGGTTTTTCAATGAGCGGACCTGACAAAGTTTTCAAACCTTTAGTGATTCTAAAAGAGAAGGAAAAAGACTCAAATGAAAAATCACATTCACGACCAAAGGAAGACACAAAAGTGTAAAAAGGGTGACTCGACTTGACTCGTGTTTTTAGCTTTTAAAAAGACACGGGAAGCTTTTGAGATAGAGGCATGTTGACACGTCCCTATTCTCGAGATAAGAAAATTTGTATGATCATAATCCGATTAACCCAGTTTGGCGGTATGTTGCCGGGGGTTTATCATTGGATTATGATAAAAAAGGATCAGACCGAAGTAGCGATAGGCTAACCGATCTGAGGATGTTAAAATTTGGGTAAAAGGTGATCAATTGTTCGCCTTTTACGTGTGACTCAGGGATTTGAATCAAAAATGACGATAGGTCACTTGATTCAAAGAGTAAATCAACGGGTTCGCATCTGAACGATCCCGCGTTTTGTTTTTTTGAGAGAAAAAGATCAAGTCGGGATGACTAAAGAGTCACTCGACTTAGGGCTAATTCTAAAGTTCTAAAAGTTAATTTCATTTAAAATCTCCGAAATGAATTGACATATTCGGGTTTTTGCTTTGTGAAAGACTTTTAGCAATAAATGCATTATGACGATACGTCAGTCGCATAATTCATTTACGTTTTGAAAAGGACCTGGGATATAGTGGTTATCCTAGGTCGGTTTTAAATGTAGCGGCATTTTATTTATTAAACTCAAATGACTATAGGTCAAAGAGCCTAACGGCGTGTTTTTAAAAGTATGACCTTTTTTGAAAAAAGTTTGAAAAAGCAATTTCAAAGATGGGCGTATTTTAAAAGTATAATGACTAGGAGAAGTTTTTGCATGCGAAAGTTTTTGAAAGACTACTATAGTGAGGGTACTATAGCTTCGCACTTGTACATATAAACACAGGTTTTTGGTTTATAGGGTAAGGTTCCCTCCGGCCATTCTCGATACGTTTGGGTAGGGGCACCCGCAAGACTACACACGTCTTAGGTGTGAATTCAAGACGGGCCCTAGAGCATTCGAGTTTGACTGGTTACGATCGTTTGTCCGGATGCCGTACTTGTAATCGTGGAGGGGTGAGAGAACAGTGTGTCCGGAGTTACCTCGCTTATGAAGCGAGAGTTACTGGGGGCCGTTCCTCAAAGGGTGTGGTTTGAATCAGGAGGATTCGACTCAACGTACTTTTGCCCAAATATCGAAAGCGTAAATGTTTTCAAAGTTTCAAACTTCACTTCTTTATGATTTTAAAATAAAAGAAAAAAACAAGTTTTTCAAAAATAATAAAAATCATGCTCGTCCCCAGCGGAGTCGCCAGCTGAAGGTACCGGAAAGCGAGAGAAACCTATCGACGCATACAAGCGCCGACCTCGCCCATGGGGCGTAGGGGCGGAATGCGCCTCGCAGGAAAAAGTGCGAAGTTTGCTAAAAATGGGGGAGATCATTGCATGAATTTGTGATCAAAAAAGAAAAGTATAAAAGTCCCTTTTGAAATGTATTTTCGGAGTCGCCACCAAATATTAAAGGAATTTGGAACCTATTCAACGCGTCTTGAAATACAAGACACGAGTGTCTCAGATTTCAAGGTGCGTCGATACCTAAAAATCTAAGGTTTGAAACCAGAGAAGGGGTTCGGAGTGAGGTTACTTTTCGAAAGTTTTGACAAAATGAGTTTTGAAAACAGTAATCAAAAAGCCTACGTAAGAGTAGTCTCTACTAATTTGAAAACATTTGTTTAATTTCGATATTTGGGCTAAAAGTCACGCTACGCAAGTGCGAATAAACATGACTCGATTAAAATGCATAAATAATGTAAATAGTCAAAATAATGACTTTGCTATAGGAAATGTACGTTAAATAATAATTTATTGACTAAATTATTACTATAGACGTTATTTTCCGACCTTATGTTCAGAATTTGTGAAAAACCCTCAGTTTTGACATGCTAAAAGACTCTATGAAACGGTACAATTTAGTGTTGGATCCGTGATTCTAGTCGTTTATTTAACACATGAATGAGGACTTGCATAATTATAAAAGTGGCGTCGGGTTGCTTTAGTGATATGAGGTCGATTATTTATGCGATATTGGCGAGGTTTAGGCGGATTATGAATCTGATTGCTACAACCGTATTACGAATACGGCCGCTAGTGCCAATATCGGGTTTGGGGTTAATGTAACCCGTTGTCCGAAGTCTCAAACGCCCAAAACGTAGGTAAAAGGTTTACCTTTCGAAAATGTAAAGACGGTATTTTTGAGTGGATTTTTGTGAATAGTGTATAAGTGTTAAAAACCGATTGTTTTGAAATGAATTAAGGGGGTGGGTATTTATAGAGGTTGGCTGATTTGAGCGGGAGGAAAATTAAATCGCTCGTGAGCAGCGATTTTAATTTGGTTTTGTTTGGAATTTTGTAAGAAAAACAAAATGGCGGTACAGACAAAACAAAGATAATCGCCGTTAACAGCGATAACTTTAATCGCTGTTAACAGCGATTTTTATTTTGTTTGAAATTTGTTTATGCCGCCTTTGGTTTTGGACGTATGATTGAGTAATGATTATGTTTTTGTTCTTAGCTTAAGTGCTAAGTCTTTGTTCAGTTTTGGTCCGAATTTCGATTTTCGTGTTTCGGTTTTTGTCGTGTTTTTCGGTTTTGGCTCGAAATAAAATAATATTAAAGTATATTATTTTATGGTTTTGTAGTTTCTAGTTTTGTGAAAATGTGACACGGGACGCACTTTGGCCCGTTTTGCGGGTTGTGTTTTGGGTCGTTTTTGTAAGTTTGGGCCGTTTTGTAGCTAGTTGGGCTGTTTTTGCGGCTTGGCTTAATAAGACACTCCTGTATTTTGCTCGTGTTATGCTCATAATGACTAAAATTGACATTCATTTTCATGATTATGCAAGTCCAAATTAATACGCTAAAAATGACCAAATACGTTTTAGACACTTTTGTACCGTTTCGACTCTTTTAAAAGCATGTATGACAGTCCTTTTCATCATCGGGTTTGTTTTTGGGGGGTACGGATACGGGTATCTACACACCACTGTTATCACAATAAACAGTGATCGGGTCATTCGCACTAGGAACTACCATTAGTCCGTGTAAGAACTGACGCATCCATATTGCCTCTTTAGCTGCCTCGGAAGCTGCAATATACTCAGATTCTGTTGTGGAATCTTTGTGGTGATTGCTTGGAACTTTTCCAACTCACTGCCGCACCATTAAGTGTAAAAACGAATCCGGATTGAGACTTAGAATCATCTCTATCCGTTTGGAAACTAGCATCTGTGAAACCTTTTGCACATAACTCTTTGTCTCCACCATATACTAACATCCAACCCTTAGTTCTTCTCAAGTACTTAAGGATGTTCTTAACAGCAATCCAGTGACTTTCACCTGGATCCTTTTGGTAACGACTCGTCATACTAAGTGCGTATGCCACGTCTGGACGTGTACACATCATAGCATACATAATCGATCCTACGGCCGAAGCGTATGGAATTCGATTCATGCGTTCTACTTCTTCTGGTGATTTAGGTGATTGAGTCTTACTTAAATGCACCCCATGAACCATCGGAAGATTACCCCTTTTTGAGTTCGTCATACTAAACCTCTCAAGAATTTTATCTATATAAGATTCTTGACTTAATGCCAACATTCTCTTGGATCTATCTCTATAGATTTGAATACCGAGTATTCTCTGTGCCTCACCTAAGTCTTTCATCTGAAAATGATTCTTTAACCATTCTTTTACAGAAGAAAGCATAGGAATGTGATTCCCTATTAACAGTATGTCGTCTACATACAAAACTAGGAATGCAATATAGCTCCCACTTGATTTGACATATAAACATGGTTCCTCGACTGATCGTTTAAAACCATATTGTTTAATTACTTGGTCAAATCGACGATTCCAGCTCCTCGATGCTTGCTTCAGTCCATAAATGGAACGCTTAAGTTTGCATACTTTCTTAGGATATTTTGGATCCGTGAAGCCTTCGGGTTGTACCATGTACAATTCCTCGTCTAAATAACCATTTAAGAAGGCGGTCTTCACATCCATTTGCCATATTTCATAATCATGAAATGCAGCAATCGCTAAGATAATCCGGATAGATCGAAGCATGACGACAGGTGCAAAGATATCATCGTAGTGTAAACCTTGCACTTGGGTGAAACCTTTTGCAACAAGTCGTGCTTTATAGATATCTGGTTGTCCACCTAGTGAATGTTTTATCTTATAAATCCATTTGCACTGAAGAGGTCTTACCTTTTCAGGCAAATCAACCAGATCCCATACTTCGTTCTCGTACATGGAGTCTATCTCGGAGTGCATGGCTTCAAGCCATAGCTTCGAATCAGAACTAGTCATTGCACCTTTGTAGGTAGTCGGTTCATTACTTTCAAGAAGTAATAAATCATCTCTATTTCCTTCTTCAACGATACCAATGTATCGATCCGGAGGATAAGAGATCCGGCTAGACCTCCTAGGTTCCGCAGGAATAGCTACTGCAGTGAAGGTTGAAGGAATATCTTCCTCCATCACATGTGCAGTGTCTGATCCTGAGATTTCTGACAACTCAAAAACCCTATTACTTTGGTTATTCGTGATAAACTCTCTCTAAGAATTTAGCACTAGCTGCAACAAAAACTCGTTGTTCAGTAGGTGAATAAAAGTAATGACCACACATTCCTTTTGGATACCTTTCCCGTCCATATCTCATATGGAGCCGCTTTAGTCGGACTTCGATTTAGTGAGAAAACAGCAAACGATAGCGTAAAGCCCCAAATCGATCCACGAAGCTCACTTTTACTCATCATAGACCGAACCATATCTAGCAAGGTTCGGTTTCTCCTTTCTGCAACACCATTCAACAGTGGTGTGCTCGGAGGAGTCAATTTGTGATACTCTATCACAATTCTTAAGATGTGAATCAAACTCATTAATTAGATATTCGCCACCACGATCCGATCGTAGTGCTTCTATCTTCTTATCCAATTGGTTCTCAACCTCATTTTGAAATTCTTTAAATTTCTCAAAAGCATCACTCTTGTACCTTATTAAGTAGACATAACCATATCTACTTAAGTCATCGGTAAAAGTAATGATGTAATGATATCCTCCTTTAGCGGTGATGTTTAATGGATCACACACATCAATATGTATGAGTCCTAAAAACTTCACTTGCTCGTGTCCCTTTACCACTAAAGGGTGCACGAGTCATTTTGCCTTAAAAAAAGGCAAGCCTCGCACGTACCATATGATTCGCAATCAAATGGTTTGAGAACATTGGTCTCAACAAGTATCTTTGTGCGTCTATCGTTTATGTGACCTAAACGACAATGCCAAGGTAGGATTTGTTTGATTCATTCGTTTTGAGCCTCTTGTTCTCTATATGATCAACATCATTGACATCATTTAAAACATAAATACCTCCAATCGAAATGGTTTCACCATAAACCATTTCATTAAATGAAAAAGTACGTCGATTGTTCTTAATCATAAAAGCCTTCCGTATCAAACACGGAGACGGAGATAATGTTTTTGGTTAGAGTTGGTACAAAATAACGCTTATTCAAGTACAACTCTAAACCACTAGCTAGAGTGAGTACAAAAATTCCCACGGAAATGGCCGCTACTCTAGCTCCATTGCCCATGCGGAGATCTACATCACCCTTGGCTAGTGCTCGCACGTTTCTCATCCCTTGCAAGTGATTGCAAAGGTGAGATCCACATCCGGTATCTCATACCCATGTAGAAATGCAAGCATGATTTATGTCAATCATATAAAGTCTAGAAGGAACAATATCTTTGGACGTCGCACATCCATCATTCTTTTCCTTCAAGGATTTGGGACAATTGCGCTTTCAACAACCGGGTTTGGGCTTGCTATTCTCAATAGCTTTCCCTTTACCCTTATCTTCCTTGAACCGAGCTTTATAAGCTCCCTTCCCTTTCATGACCCTAATGTTTATGCTCTTCAATCTCATTGAAAGAACATCTTTTCTCTCAATCTCATTCACTTTCATGCTATCTAGGTCGAAGCACATCGTCATCACTCTAGTGAATATCTCATATGCACTTTAGTGAGTAACGAAGCGAAGTTTGAGAGAATGTGACATTAACGTAAATCAATAACACTTTTAACGTCATTGTCAGCCTTTGGGTGCTCATCGTACGCGGCTTGCGCCGCCACGGTGGCCCCAAGTCCGGGTTCGGTGGGAGGTTATTCGGTAAGGTATTTAAGCACATTGTCGGATTGGGCGGCGCCCCTTATAGTCGAATCTCATTCGACAAAGTTGCTTCCGTCATCCTTTAGGATACACTTATCCATCACGGTTCTCAACCATGAATATTTACCCAAAATGGGTGCGGGAGTTGAAGTTGTCATTGCGATTTCAAATAAATAATTCTACAACAAATATGAGGAAATATATTAACATTCATAGTTCATTAATGACATTTGCTAAAACCCTTTTAAAACAAATGTCCATTTATATAATGATCTCCCACGAAATTATATAAATGATTCCAAGACTCGTTTTTCATATAAAATTAGACATCTCATGTTTCCTTTTATATAAAAACGATAAGTCAACACTTGACTAATTCTACACTAGAATGCTTGGTTGATGATTTTCTATAAAATGCATCGATTAGCCCCAAATAACTCTTATTTGGTTGAGTCCAAACCAAATTAGCATGGGACTTCCTCCCACTACTTACCCATGGTAACAAGGTTCCACGTTGCGGAGGTCCTCACGAACATGGGGTTCATAGTCGCTACATTTAGAAACGCTTAATCTCAATTCATTTTGTTAAAATGTGGGTGATCTTGTCAATTTTTAGTCATTTAAATTCTTTATAAGTGAACTAATTTAAGAATGGCGACCTAAAAACGACAATCAGAGTGGGATATCGTGGCATGCATGGCGATTTTGGCATGTGTGCGGAAAATAAGCAAACAAACAAGCATGATTAAAGCAAGTAACCTAGTATGGCCACCTAGAAAAAAAATCAAAATTACAAGGAGTTACAAATTGGAAACCAACTCCTTTGGTCCCTCTTCACATGGATCTCATCCAAGGCTCCTTCTTGCAAGCATTAGAACTCTTCTAAGGCACCATCTCGATCCATCACCGGTCTTCGGTTTTACAAATAGTTACAATTATAAATTTACAAATGAATACATAGCAATCCTATTATACATTTATAAATGAAATAAACTATTAGAAAATTACAAACCGGCGATACGAGATCGCATTTAATTACAAAACCACACGATACTCCCTTTCATTACGGGTAATATCGGTAAAAAAAAAATAACAAACTATGGCCATACTAGTAAGAATAAACATTCATTCAACAATAAACATTCATTCAAACATGCATAATGTAAAGCTTATAAATAAAAACATGCCAAAATCGCCTCAAACAATAATCACATTAATTGGTTTCAAACCGATCTCATTTTTAATCGATTAATCTCATATTAATCAATAATGCTTAAAACACCTTTTAAGCTTGAACCAAAACTTCTAAACTGATTTAGAACACCAATAGTTAGTTTTCACTAATTCATGGTGATTTTAGTTCACTTTAGTGGTCATTGTGCTAATTACTTTAACTTTAATCATAACACTTTATGAATAAAGCATTAAAATACAATATAATATAAAATAAAACCATTTTTATTTTGGAAAAATTTTGTATATTCTGGAACACTTCCAGAATATCAACAAAGAAAAGTTTGGTCAGAAAATATTTACGAATTATTTTAGAACAAATAACATACGATTTCATCGATTTTATCTCATAAAATCAACAAAACGTCCAAAACAGTGAGGAAAAATCCCAAATTTATACCTTAGCATCCTTTTAATGTATAAAAATAGTGGTATAAAATTTATGTCCAGAAAACAAAAATTACTATATTTTTGACATTAACATTCATTTTATACCGATTTTTATCAAATAAATGAATAAATATTCAAAACTCAAGATCTGACTTTGAAAATTTACATGCAGAAAGTATAAATAACAAGTTTCACTGTGTAAAAATTTCGTGACCAGATTCCAACTATAACTATTTATAGTGATTATTTTAGCCAAAAACACACTTTTTGACTCGGTTTTGTATAAAAATCATTTTAATTAGCAAACAAATTCCAAAAATTACGAAATTTGACCAGTAACTTCATGAGACCAGAAACTTTTCATGCTATAAAAATCTCGTGTTAAAACCACTTTTAACACTATTTTCGGATTTTATCATATTTATTCTCAATAAATATATAAAACTCCAAAAACAACAAAATAAATTTGTAACTACAAGCCTAAGCTCTGATACCACTTGTAGGGATCGGATCCCATTCACTAATCAAATATTAGTGTAAATCAAATTACTCTAATTTGATTTAGCAAGATCTATTGTAGTACAAATTCACTTTGTTACAAGATTAGAAATATTATACCTTTCTCAAAGGGAAATAATGGGCACAAAACTAGAACTCCTTTCTAGTTTTGTTTCTTGAGTATAAGCTTAGGATGATCCTCCAAGAACCCGAGTTTCCAAAGTAGGAAACCTCCTAAAAGATGCACCCAAGAACACTCCAAAAACTACTAGTGATTTTGATCTAGAAACCGCTAATAGTAGCTTGATAATATGTGAATAATATTACTACTAACTCTTAGTAGTGTATGTAAAAATATGAGAACAAGTTTCTTATATTTTTAGAGAGAAATGTTAGAGAGAAAAGTGAGGAAAATGCATGAATCATCTTACTCTTTCTTTGGCCCTTGGTTTTGTACAAATGACAAAGTGTGTCAAGCACACTAAGAGGAGAGAGGGGGGGCCGGCCTATTGAGTGAGTGAGAGGAGAGTTGAGTGCATGCTTATCTTGATAAGAACAATTGTATGCAACTTAATCATGATGCCTTGCATGCAAAAGCAAAAAGCTAGAAAACAAAATGATCAAGACAAGAAGGAATCTCATTCCTCTTTCCCTCTATTTTGGACGGTCAAGGGGCCAAAAATGGGTCTTATTTTGTTTTCAATATTTGTCCCACAAATACTTATAATTTATCACTTAAATCATCTAATATGATAAAGTATAAATTAATTAATCTCCTCTCTAAAATATATGTACACTTACACATATTTAAAATGTACTTTTACTAATCTCATTAGTAAAATATACATGATTAGTGAATTAACGTTTAATCACTAATGCCCATCTCCTCTAATAATTTTATCAATATAAAATTCAATCATCCGAGTTCACAACTCGATTTCTCTCTAAATTAATTCACTGACTAACCGTTAGTCAAATTATCAAGTCACTAATCTAATCGTATCTCATACAATTAATTAGCTTAAATATTTGGAGTACGTTCCTATAGGTGTGACTTAAAGGGATCAATTGATTACCGCCGTTCTCACGACAATAACGTCAAACTCTAGTCAGCCAACCGTTATTGATTTACGTTAATCAATTGACAATAATACAGGATTATCCCCATGTATTCCTTAATTGAGATTTATTAAGTAATCGCACTATTGTGGAGGACACATACTCCAACACATTGGTCCACATACATCGGTATGTATTAGTCCTAGTAAGTCACTGGCTCGCATTCCAATACCTTTAAAGGATATACGAGTCATCTTTCCAATGAGACATGATTCACAAGTACCAAATGATTCATAGCCAAATGGTGAAATAATCCCATTCTTAATGAGTTTCTTTACTCGTTTTTCATTTATGTGTCCCATTCGACAATGCCATAAATACGTTTGATCTTTATCACCTAATTTAGCCTTTTTATTATCCACATGATATATTTCTTGCGTTTGATCTAGAACATAAATACCATTCATGGAAAACGCTTGACCATAAACAACATCATTTAAAGAAAAAGTACAACAATTGTTCTTAATAATAAATGAAAAACCATAAACATCCAACATGTTAACTTGAAATAATGTTCTTTGACAAACTAGGAACATAATAACAATTATTCAAACAAAGTTCCAAACCACTAGGTAAAAACAAGATGTAAGTTCCTACAGAAACAGCAGCAAACCTTTGCTCCATTCCCAACACGTAAATCAACATCGCCTTTAGCCAGACGTCTTACGTCCCGGAGGCCCTGCAAGTGATTACAAATGTGAGAACCACATCCAGTATCAAATACCCAAACAGAGGAACTCGCATGATTAATTTCTATCATGTGAATATTAGATGACATACCTTGTGCCGCCGTGACGTCCGACTTTTATGTCCTCGAGGTACTTAGGACAATTCCTTCTCCAATGCCCAGACTGCTGGCAATGGTGACATTTTCCCTCCTTTTCTTTGCTCTTCTTGCCTTTTGAGTGACTTGACTCCCCAGGACCACTCTTGGGTTTAGGCTGACCTTTCTTCTTGAAATGAGGTCGCTTAGCATTCGAGGCAGCAGGTGCCTTTCCCTTTCCCTTAGACTGTATCACAAGAACATCTTTCTTGTGACTCCCACTCAAATTAAGATCTTTCTCAGCTTGCACAAGCAGAGAATGAAGTTCGTGAAGACTCTTCTTCATATCATTCATGTTGTAATTCACCCTAAACTGAGTGAATCCATCATGAAGTGAGTGTAGGATACGATCAACAATGATTGACTCTTCAATCTTGCAACCAAGAGCGTCTAATTTCTCCACATTCTCAATCATATTAAGCATGTGGGCGCTAACAGGTTGGCCCCTTTGCAGCTTAGCCTCAAAGAAGCGTACAGCTGCATCATACCTAACAATTCTCGGAGCTTGCGAGAATTCATTAGTCAGCGAGGTGAAAATGCGATTTGCACCTTGGGAAATGAAGCGACGTTGCAAATGTGAATCCATTGCATATATGAGTACGTTCTTAATCGCACCCGCTTCTTTAACAAACTCATCGTATGCAGTTCGTTGAGCTCCAGATCTAGCAGTAGGTTCAGCCGGAATTGGCTCCATGAGATACTTCAATTTTCCGTCTGCGATGGCAGCATTCTTTAATGCCGCCTCCCATTCGGTGAAGTTACTACCATCTGACTTGAGACGGTAGTTTTGGTTGTAGGAGACATGGTCCATAAAGGAACGTAACCATGACTCCCTAGTCAAGACGGCACTAGGGCCGGGGGTAGCATTATTATCAGCCATAATAAAGCAGAAATAGCAACAAATATATCTACAATATAAGAAGATAAAACAAACATAAGCAATCATCAAATTTAAAGCGTCTATTTAAAACATGTAAATAAACTAAGAACATTTATATAATTGATCCCACTCAAGAATTATATAAAAGATTCCAAGACTCAAATTTCAATAAATCGATAAGTCAACCATTTGACCAATTTTTAACTTTTAAAAACTCTTGGTTCATAAATTTCTCAAATTTATTAATAGTCCATTTTAATTTCACATATTAGTGAAAACCAAATGTTGAGATCAACTAACATCGACATCAACTACTTACCCAAGGTAGAAGGGGTACACATGGATTTAACAACAGGTCCTATATGCCCACCGACGAACAAGGGATTCATAATGATTCGATTTAGAAAGACTATATCTCAATTTTAATAGTTTAAGAGTGAGATCTCATCATCCATTTAAAAACTCGTTTAAGTGAACAATATAGGTGAGTCTAAGTGAACGATGACTTGTAAAAACATCATATGTTTAAAAAAAAAAAGGTTAAAACATCATATGTTATAACTATTTTAACTAACACGTGGGAATGAATCAATATTCATCTATTTAGGTGGTTTGATTTTAGGCGGAATATGACGAAAAACATAAATAAAACAAGCACATAAAACCTAGTGTGGCCTATCAAAATAAAGATAGCGGAATCCAATCAAATTGGACCCTATAAAATACAAATTGGAATCCTTGAAAGAAAGGACCCTTACTCCAAAAGCAAGGCTCCAAAACCTCCGTCTTTGGATCACCAAAAGGAATGGCAAACCTTCAATCTCCTCTTCTTGTACCACTAGCTATTACATTGTAAATCCTATTTACAAATAATCTAGGATAAAAGAATATTACAAGTTGGAGATGTGAAAATCCCAAAATCACATTTTCATCATTACGAAAATGTAATTAAAATAAAAAAAAAAACTTAGGCCACACTAGATATAAAACGCAATCAAATATAAATGCATTCATCAACTAAAATAAAAATTTCATACATCCAAATGCATGAAAAACACAAACCACCTACTAAAAATATGTTTAAGTGAAAATTTCATAAAAATTCACCTATTAACATAAAAATCAATCATGTCATACATAAATTGATAAATAAGAATTAATTCAACATATCACATATAATGAATCAATTGGATAATCATTTTAAACTATTTTAAAATAAATGGCATCATATACACTCACATATCATAAACAATTTTATGACAATAAAATAAGGCATTTTAAAACAAAATCAATTTGACAATTCAAATTAAAAAAAAATGAATTAAACATATTAACTCAAATTAAATTCAATTCGGCCAATTCAAAAAAACAAAAACAATTTTTTTAATTAATTGTCTCGGCCAAAATAAAAAAAAATATTTACATACATATATATAAACAATTATTTTTATTAAATCATATTTAACAACAAAAATTGACATGTATATATATATATATATATAAATTTTGAAATTATTAATATATGCAAAATAAATTGATTTCAATATAATTTCATAAATTACATCACAATTTTTTTATTATCATATAATAAACTTTATAATTATCATATAATCATATTATTTTGATTTTAATCATATTTAAACCAAAATTTAGTGTTATATATTTTAAATAATGATCATATCAAAATATTTACATATAACAAATTTGCATATCAATTTAATTTAATTAATCATTCTAACAATTTAAAATAATTAAATTAAAACAAAAAAAAATTCAAAAATAATAAAAAATGCCGTGAGGTATTTAGAACAAATAAACGATTTTATTTTTCAATTTTAATCAATATTAAAATCATTTTGAGCCTAATGCTCTAATACCACTTGTATAAATATGAAACACGATATTGCTACTAAAATGTTAATCGTATTAACATGCCCAAGATTATACAAAATGATAGTAATATGAATTACAAAAGAATAGAAATAACCTTTCTAAACTTCGATGGAAGGCCTAAGAACCTCCTAAAAACGTACCCAAATTACGTTTATAAAACCAATATTCAACGTAGAATATCTCTTATCAATTGCACCCAAAACGTTATATGAAATGCCTTGAGTTTATGCTAGAAAACAAAGTTTATATTACGATTAATATATGAAGTGTTTAGGAAATATGGTGAGTGAAAATATGAGACAAATTCTCTCTTTTTCTCTCAATATACACGACACACACACACACTTAACACCAATTTTCTATCTCCCATCTTATGAGTAGAATAGTTAGTTTATTAGTGTGTTTAGTGGAGAAGTTACATGTTATTGGGGAGGTTATGAAGTAATGGTGATTAACTACCCATCATCACTAAATAAACAAACTAAAAAACAACATACAAACACACACATCACACGACACACTTAAGTGTGTGTGTGTGTATTTATTTTTTTTTAGTATTTAAATGTACATTACATTTAAAATCATATGTATAATACGTATTTAATTAATTGATTATCGTATAATACAATAGATTAAATAACATAACTTATAGCATCACTTTAACTATAAATATCAAATATATTTATAATATAAATGTAGCTCATAACTATTATACACATGTGAATTAACACTTAATTCAGCTCATCTAGCTGATTTAACATTTAATTCAGCTCACCCACTAATTTATTTCCAATTTACTAACTGTTTAGATATAATTAAGGCATCAATGTAATCACATTACATTTCATAAAATCGTCCTATAGGTGTGACCGATAAGGACCAGCTGATCACCGCCATCTATATGACAATAACGTCAAACTTTCTAGCAAGCTAACCGTTACCGATATACGTTAATCAGCTGATTTTAAATACAAGTATCCTTTGTGATCCTGTAAGAGATTTAATAAATTAATCACACTAACTGTGGAGGACACTAGCTCCAACATATAGTGACGGAGTTTTTTGGATGACCATACCAATGCTAGACAGCTCTTCTCGACGGGTGAATATCGAGTTTCGTAATCGAGAAATTTCTTGCTAATGTAGTAGATTGCGTGTTCTTCGCCGTTTATCTCTTGAGCGAGCATGGCGCCCATGGCGGTAGGGGTTGTTGTGAGGTATAAGGATAGTGGTAAATCCTTTTGGGGTGGTCGTAGAACTGGTGGGTTAGTTAGCAATTCCTTGACCTTGTCAAATGCTTTTTGACATTGTTCGTCCCATTCAACGTGGTCGTTTTTCTTGAGTTTCTTGAAAACTGGTTCACATATCATGGTGAGTTTGCTAATGAAGCGTGAGATGTATTGAATTTGGCCCAAGAAACTTCGAATTTCGTCGAGGTTCTCCGGGGGTCGCATTTCGAGAATTGCTTTGACTTTCGAGGGGTCGACCTGATGCCTCTTTGGCTCACTACGTGTCCTAGTAGTTTACCGGATTTAACTCCAAAAGTACATTTTTGGGGATTGAGGCGCATTTTGTATTGTCGTAGGCGAGTGAAGAACCTGCGGAGGTTAGTGATATGACCACTTCTCTCCTTTGACTTCACGATCATATCGTCGACGTAAACTTCGACTTCTTTGTGCATCATGTCATGTAAAAGGGTTGTAGCGGTGCGTTGGTATGTGGCACCGGCATTGATTAGGCCGAAAGGCATGACCGTGTAGCAGTATGTGCCCCACGGTGTAATGAAGGCCGTCTTTGCCATGTCTTCTAGTGACATTTTGATTTGGTTGTAGCCTGCGTAGCCGTCCATGAAGGATAGGAGGGCGTGATCGGCGGTGTTGTCGACTAGGACGTCCACATGGGGTAATGGAAAGTCATCTTTGGGACTAGCTTTGTTCAAGTCGCGAAAGTCAACGCATACTCGAATTTTGCCATTCTTTTTCAAGACTGGGACCATGTTTGAGACCCATTCAGGATACTCGATGACTTGGATGAAACCGGCTTGTAGTTGTTTTTCGATTTCTTCCTTGACCATAGGGGACCATTCGGGACGTAGTCTCCTTAGCTTTTGCTTGATGGGTTTGTAACCGGGTTTAATGGGGATGCGGTGCTCGGCGATGCTTCGTTCGATTCCGGGCATGTCTTTGTATGACCAAGCGAATACGTCCTTGAATTCGCTTAGGAGTTGTGTGAATTGGGTGCGCTCGTTTTCGTCTAGTGAGGCACCTAGTTGTAGTTCCCTTGGTTCTTCGGGGGTTCCCACGTTTATGGTTATGGTTTCCTCGATGATAGGGTCCTGTGTTTTGGGAGAGACAAGGTTTGCAATGTATTTGTTTAATGATTGATTTGTTTGTTCATTTTCGCATGAGTTAGTGTCTTTTGTATTTTGTGTTTTGTTTGTTGCTTGTTGATTTTTGTTTGTTTGTATTTTGTTGTTTATTTTAGCTTGAGACAAGACGTAAGCAAATTTATTCATTTCATTACTTTGAAGAGAATTATTCGACAAATCAGAAAATTGCTTGGAGCTAGCCTCCGTAAAAAGGAAATCTAAACTAAAGCTAGAGTCTAGGATAGATGGGTCGACAGATGACCCGACACTAAGAGTATTAGAATCTAAAAGAATTTCTTCTTCTTCATCGTCTTCTGTGCCACTGGAGGAGCTGCTTGAGTTGCTTGAGTTGCTTGAGTTATGATGTAGATTGCGTCGTTGCTGGAGGAAGGTGTGGTTTTCCTTCGAGGTTTCTTGATTTTTCCTTGATCGATAAGATCTTGGATGGCATGTTTGAGTTTAAGACAACTCTCAGTGCTATGCCCCATGCCCCGGTGGTATGCACAGAAGGCGTTGGGGTCCCATGATTTTAATTTCTTTCTCATGGGTGGCTCGTTAATAAGTCCAATTGGCGTGAGGTAGTCTTTTTCAACTAATTTTTGTAATGCCACAGCGTAGGGCATATAGAGTCTGTCAAAGTTCCTTGCAGAGCCATGCCAGTTGTGTATTTTTCGTCCTTTAAGAGTGCGTTCTCGAAGGGTACTTCGGTAGGCGGGATCCTCGTAGCTAGATGTGAGATCCTTTTCGATGCGAGTGCCAATTTCGATGAGATGTTCGAAGTTCTGAGCGTGGTAGAAGTGAAAGTAGTATCGCCAGGCGGGTCGCAAGCTGAAGAGGAAAGTGGATATGAGTTCATCTTCGTGTGGGTGATCCGGCACTCGGGAAAGTAGTTTCCTCCACTGTGCAAGATGTTTCCTTCATTGTCCTTCTGACGAAAAGCTTCGAGGGTGTCGAGCGACACCGGGTTGCTAAGTTCTTTTTGGACGCGACGTTCCAAACGCTCGACTGCGGTGCGATGTAGAGCTTTTAGGTGATTGATGTCTTTTGCAAGTTGATTGATGTGGCTTACCACCTCGTCAGTGGGTAGCCAGTATTCGTCGTCTTCGTCATCACTAGACCAAACGGCATTGATTTGACCGTCAGAGGGTGTGATGAGGTAAGAGCAGTCTAGTATAGGGATTGATCCTACGAAGATGGCGTGGTTGCCGAGTGGGTTGTCATTATTTGATGGCTTGGTGGGTTGAGATGGTTTGCTGAGTTTTCCTTGATCGATCAGATCTTGGATAGCGTTCTTGAGCCTAAAGCAGTTCTCGGTATCATGCCCCTTGCCTCGGTGGTATGCACAGAAGGCATTGGGGTTCCAAGATTTAGGCTTTTTGTCTTCGGGCGGCTCGCTAGTAGGCCCGATAGGTTGTAGGTAGTTCTTTTCGACTAACCTTTGGAATGCCTTGGTGTAAGACATAAAGAGAGGGTCGAAGTTTCTCTTGGCCTTGGGAGGTGGTGAGAAGGTAGTTGCGAAGGCGTGATAAGGTATAAGTCGTATCGCCTATATCAAAATAAACCTAAATGACAACTAACAGCAGATAGCAGCAAGTAGGGATCGAATCCACAGGGAAACAGAGTAGTTCTAAGCTAAAGTCGACAGGACAGGTCGAACTCAAGGGTGTGAAAAAGGTGTTTAGTATAAGTTATAACTAAAGCAGACAATAAAACAGATGAATAAGATATAATAAGGGAGAGATTAGGGCATCGGGTTCATATATGACAATGATTCAGGAACGCAAGTTCATAAGACGGAAGAGATAAACTGTGCAACTTGACTAGGTTTATAAAACGCTCTCTCGAGTCAATTTTAGCCTTAAGCAAATTTAGCGGGCTCTCGCAACTTACTAAATTCAACTCATCTAACTCGCGTAAGTCTAGTTTTAACTCGGCTTTCGATCTTAAATTAAAACATACTCAGGTTCAATTAAACTCAGTTAAATCGGTGATCAGGCGAAATAAACCTAATTCAATTGACATAAAACGCGTAGAAAGAAATCAAGAGCACAATTTACTCAACCAGTTTAATCTCAAAACATGTTCCTAAATCATATGTCACAAATTCCCCTAAACCCTAATAAGGAGATTAGCTATTCATAATTAAAGGCAAGGCAAAACAATATAAAGAAGACATGGCAAAAGGATGAATAAAAGCAATTGAAATAAACCTGAAATCTTACGGAGTACCGACGGTTACAATTGAATCCAACTTGAAATAAAACTAAAACTAAGAGTTTTGAAGGAGAGAAAATAAGACTAAGCAGTAAACTAAACTAGGAAAATAAAGCATAACCTCTAATTTCGACCTAAGTAGTGTATTTATATGTCTCCTAAACTAATTACCATAAATTAAAACAAAACCGACCATTAAGCCACCCGGCCGGTCACGGCCTGGCCAACCGGCCTGACTCTTCAAGCTGGGCCGGCTCTTGTGCTAATCATCCTTGGCCCAAACACTTCACTTCATTCATTTGGGCCTTGCTATTTCGTGGCCTTTTATGTCTTTGGCCCTTAACTTGATTTCCCGAGCTCTCGTGATGGCTCGAGCTTGGTCTTTTCGGCTCGGTTCTCGAAATGCTCCTAACGTCTCGGGTTTTGGCTCAAAACCACCAAAACCTGCAAAATGTAAATAAAAGGCAGCAGTATCGAGAAATATAACAAATAGCTCGTAAACTAGCAATAATCACGAGTAAATATAAGCTAAATGCGACTGAACCGGGGGCATAAAATGTATATAAATAACGTGTATCAAACTCCCCCAAACCAAACCTTTGCTTGTCCTCAAGCAAATAGCGTCGGAAAAATCAAAGTGACACGAACTAATCACGCTAGTATCTCAAAGTGGACGACCTATGCACATAGACATTACAACCACAGTCTATTTCACCGAAAATAGAGCACAAGTCTCAACCATTCACACCACGTTATATCACTAGCCTCTAACGCTTACGCAAAAGTAAACTAACGACAAATCAATTCAAGCAAGACCAACCGTACGAACCACTTTCCATACATCCAATCCTTCCAAATCATTTCCTTTTTCTCTTCTTTTTCTTTTGTTTCTGTATTCTGTTTTCTTTTTTTTTCGCAAATGTGGAGCATCCCTCGTATGTAGTACCGTTTAGCTTGACGTTCACTCGGTAAAAATCGCGCTCGGGTACACATATTTCCTTAAGGGTTACATTAATGCTCATACTCTCGGTCGCAACCAAATTCATGGCCACTGTGGTTACTCAAATCAATGAGTCCCCTCCGAGAGCATCGAAGCATTGCTCCAACATTTATAAGATCTTTCCAATCAAACCACTAACCAACAAACCAGCGTTCCACAAACCATTTGCCTCGCAAGAATGTCAAAGTCGAAAGTAAACAAGCGAAAAGCAGAAAGAATTAAGCAAATACAAGTGGGTTAGTGTTAAGGCTCGCAATCTAGTAACAGGAAACAAACCAATCGTGCAAGCTACGACAATAGGAAGTCGACTCAAAGATACTAAAGATCAAAGTAAGCGCACTAATCAATTCTCCAAACTAGGCAAAGCAGGACAAAGCAGACCAAAAAGACTCGTATTTTTGGAATTTTTCAAATTTTTCGATTTTTCTGGGTTTTTTCTTTCATAATAATGCACACAAAAATAAAATGATGCACACAAAAATAGAATGCAAACGCGTAAGTGTTTCCCTCCCCCAAACCAAATCACACATTGCCCTCAATGTGGAAAACAGCACAACCACAAAAGTAGAGGAGGACACAAATCATAAGGGGAAGGAAAATAGAACGAAAAAGGAGGGTAAAAGGGGTAAAGAGGCTCACATGATAAAGGCGGAGCTCCCCCAAACCGAAGTGAAGCGTGGAGTGGGGCTAAAAATCCCCGTATATGCGTCCAAATCAGTCCAACGTTGAAGTACTTCGGCATAGCACGCAAGAAAACGAAAAACGAAGCAACAGTGTGTGGGGGCCGGTCCAGACCGGCGGCCGGCCGGCTCCCATGCAATTTTTTCGATTTTTTTCGCTCTTTTTCTTCTGTTTCAAATTCGACCGGTCGGTCGAGCAGTTTGGTCGGCCGACCGGCTGGCATGCATACTCGTAGCGTTTTCTTCAAAAATACTAAGGACAAGGTCCAAAAGTACCTGCGCGCTAAAATCAGTCATAAAGACCCTCGTCCTCTCGCACTCAAAATCAAACCAAAAGTCATGAAAATCAAACCAAACAAAGTACAAATGCAAACTAAAGTACAACGTCATCGGGTTGCCTCCCGGAAGCGCTGGTTTATAGTCCCGCACGACTCTTCACAGCTTCAAGAAAATCAAGTCAAATTAGGCCAAGGTCGTTGGCCATTCGCAACAGCTTCACTAGGCGAAATAGCATCCATTCGCCAAAGCACTTCTCCAACTCGAGGTAGCGTAGCATAGTCATTCATCGTGGGTCCTCGATCTCTAAATGGATCTCCATACCTCCCTTGTGCTCCAGGCGGCTCAACCGTAAGGCCTCCTCCAGCACTAGCGTCATAGAGATCAGCTCCAAGCAACTTCCTCTCCCCCAAACCATCCTTGCAGCTATCCTGTGAAGAACCTGCAAAAAGAGAAGAGACATGCAAACCCTCCAAGGTGTCTCCAGTAGTGTGAGGCAGTGCAGAGTCAATAGAGCAAGCGGCCTTGAGATGCATGGGTGATCGTGGGGTGTCAGAATGGGTAAATGTGAGCTTTTCACCCCCTACCGTAAAAGCTATCGTCTTATTGCCCACGTCAATAACTGCACCAGCAGTGTGCAGGAAGGGTCTCCCCAAGATGATAGGGATGTGGACATCCTCAGGCATGTCAACTACAACAAAGTCTACAGGGATAAAGAACTTTCCAACCTGGACAGGGACGTCTTGTAGTATGCCTAAAGGGCGCTTAATCGAACGGTCAGCCATTTGTAAGGTAATGTGGGTAGGACTCAAGGCTGACAAGTTCATCTTTTGGTAAAGGGAGTGGGGTAGGACACTTACACTCGCTCCAAGGTCACATAGGGCATTCCGAACGACAAACTTACCAATGGAGCAGGGGATGGAAAAGGTGCCTGGGTCGCTAAGTTTAGGAGGTTTACCACCCTGCAACCTAGTGCTAGCCTCCCCTACAAAAGCCACTGTCGACACATCCTCTAATGTTCGCTTACGAGCTAAGACCTCCTTCAAAAATTTTGCGTAAGCAGGAATTTGAGTAACAAGGTCAAGGAAGGGAACATTTACCTGAAGCATTTTGATGACGTCGACGAACTTTTTAAACTTAGCCGCGGACTCTTCACGTTGTCGACCCGGAAATGGGAGCTGAATCGGAATCGGGGGCGTTGAAGCGGAACAGAACACCAATTAACACCCAAATCATTCTTACGCGCGGCCAGTCCGGTAGGTTAGACGGCCGGCCGGTCGGCCATGCTGCTTTTGCCCTCGGATCATCATAAAAAGTACCGCTCCTCAACGTAATCGCACACGCTGTATCGGGAGGAGCGTTAGGGGGTTGGCCCTGCGATGGTAAGAAGCCTGGTTTACGCGCAGCTTGCGAAGTGGCGAGTTGAGCCACTTGATTCTCCAAGTTTTTAATAGCTGCGTCCTTAGCCTGATCGCTCTTTTGCACGAATTGCATCATTGTCTTTGATAGGTCCATATTTTACCGATATTTTATATATTTATTTCCCGACATTTTACACTTATTACGACATTTTTAATACGTTTTGTATAATATTTTCTCCTATTGCGGTTTACTACGACTTTGTGATTTTATTTGCAGAATGGAGAATTAAGAGCTGAAATTATCGTGGAGTAGATGCGGGTCGTGAATTTGGTGAAATTATGAAGATCAAATATAAAACCCGAGAAGGATGTAACATTATGAACCGGAGCAACTAAATAAAGAAATGGGCCTCAAAGACTTGTATTGGATCCAAGCCCAACTTGTAATTAGTTTAGAAGAGAATAAAAGAACCCAGACTTCCAGTTTTACTTGAGTTTTTATTATTGCTAGTTTTAGTTTTAGTTTCTACAGCTTTTACAGAAAACTCTCTAAATATTAGGTTTAGCTTTTATTATTATTAAAGATCAAATCTTTACTCGGAGTTTGCAATTTTAATTCAGGTTTTATTTAATTTCAATCGTTCTTGTTTTTATATAATGTTCATTCTTATTTCATGCTTTGATTTTCCTCTTTTCATGAGTAACTAATTTCTAATTAGGGTTTAGGGTGATTGTGAGATTGGTTTAGGAACATGTTTTAATTGCTTATATTGATTGAACTTGTGCAAGTTGACTTCTTCCTACGCGTTTTATTATCAATTGAATTTAGGGACGCCTTTATTGAATTGAACTTAGGTTGTTTCAGTTTAAGATCGAAAGCCTAATTGAAACTAGACTCACGCGTATTTGATAAGTTAAGTTTAGTAAGTTGCGAGAGCCCGCTAAATTTGCTTAAGGTTAATATTGACTCGAGAGAGCGTATTCCTAAACCTAGTCACTTGCATAGCTTCAATTGATTGTTATTTCCTTTTGAGTTGAGTTCCTGAATCGATGTCACATTGATCCCGATGCCCTAATCTCCCTTTTATATACTTTTACACACTCTTTTGCTTATTGTTCTTAGCTTAGTCCCTTAAAACACCGACTTTGTTACTTTGAGATTGACCTAGTTTTAGCTGAGCTTCCTATTGACTGCCCGTTTCTCTGTGGATTCGACCCTACTGCCACTAGCTGCTAGTTAGTTGTTTTGTAGGATTTATCTTTGATTGAGGTGATACGACTTAGCCTCGTCAAATTTTGGCGCCGTTGCCGGGGAAACGGTTTAGATAGTTAGTTTTGCTTAGTTTAGGTTATTTCTTTTTCTCCAATGACAATCTTTGATTTCTCTCAATATGATAATGAACCATTTCATGAATATATTGTTAGATTTAATAGTTATGTTACTTATATTGGTTTATTTGGTTTTTATTGTCTTGATTGGGAGAAAGTTTACATTGTTAGCAAAGGCATGAATTATGAGTCTCACAATTTAATTAATTACTTGAGTAATGGAAGAATTTCATATATGCCTAATAATGAGATTTGGGAATTCTTTTGGAATATAACTCGTCAAACTATTTTATCTGAGATAAAGATTGACTTGAAAAGGATTGTCGTTGAGTTACAGAAGTATTTAGATGATGTGCGTGTTGATCATGAGGCTTATGAATATTATAGAGCTACTCGTGATAATACTTTTCCGTCTCAAACGTGTGTTTTAACTAACTCATACAATTCTTTGTCTGGTGATAATTTGTTTGACGATGATGATTATGAGCCTGCGTATAATTGTGACTCGTCTAATCCACCTTATACTGAGTTCAAGACCTCTGTTGAGATAATTGAGAATGAAACTTCTGAACGAGCATGTAAGACTTGTCCACTGAATGATAAGTCTGTTGAGTTGGTTTCAATTGGATCCTTGACCAAGGATCCTTTGGAGGTTTTAATGTGTTCTGAGACTAGTGCAGGAGGAACAAGTCGGTGGAGTGCTGAAGTCGCGGAATTGGAAGCTTTATTATACGCGGATGAACTGAAGGATTTCACTCCCACATATACAACGAGCTTGGTGGAAACCTCATATGATGCTGAGGTTCAAAAATCTGACCTTAAACCGTTGAACGTTGCTTATAACTTCGATAGTCTTTTGATTGATCATGTTGATGAGGTTGATGAGATTTTTGAGATTTTTGAGGAGTCTTGTGAGAAAGTGATCGAGAATGTGTTTGATGATACTCTTGAAGTAAAGTGGGATGTGTACATTGACGTCTTAGACGAACCTTTTGAGGAGAATTTGGTTGATTATCCCCACGATGAAATTGAAGTTGTTTCGCTAGGCGATGGTGTTATTTTTGAGTTCGATGATTATTCTTGGCCTTACTCGTCTAATGAGCTTAAATGCGATGTAGAAATTGATTTAGAATATAGAGATGACAAGAAATTTGTGGTTTATCATTATTTCCCTAATGTTTACGACTTTTATCGGTTAATTTGTACCTTCTATTATCACTTTTAAGATTACATTGCAAGGTTATTTGATCGTCTTTTACGGGCGTTGAGTTGTTCCGCTCTTAGTACTATCTGGTTTAGTCTTAGTTGGAGAGGGATTGAAAAAATTGAAGTCGAGCCCAAAATGTTAATCTAAGAAAATTTGGTTGAGATGGTTGAAAGTCAAAATAAGTTCCTTGGGCGTGACAACGGCCCTTGGCGGGAGAAACTTGAAATCCTACGTGGAAATTAAACAGGAAAAAATGGCAGGATGTCGCACCACCTTGGGCGGGAGGTCATCACCACGCAAGTGGGAAATTACATTGAATAATTAGCCTTAAACCTCACCACACACATTCCAACCCTCATTTTTCCTAACTTAAACACGACAAACCAACCCACACCACCGAAAATCACCAACACCACCCCGTCATCTCCACCGCCTGCCTCACCACCACCACCGTGACCCTTCTCTCTCTCAACCCCACATCACCCATGCTCTACCTTCTTCCTCCGTCGCCGACCACCACCCTCACACCGCCAGGACCACCGTACCTCAGCAGCCCACGTTCACCGCTCACACCACCGTACATCACCCTGCTCTCCGTTCTCCTCCACCGTCGCCATCAGAGCCGCCTGACGCCGCCGCCTGCTCTACTCCTTCTCCACCGCCGATGGCTACTACGGGACTCTCTCTGGTCAGAACCACTTCTTTCCCCCTCTTATTTTGCTGAAATTAGGGTTTGAAGGTTCTTAATTGGGCCTCAATTCATCGTCATCCTCCAATTCGGTTCGAGATTGAAGATGAGTACTGCAACGGGGATTGATTTTGGATTCAATTGATCAACGAGTTCTGAATTTGGTGGTTTTGATTACTCGATTCCTGCTATGTCGAGTACCGTTGAGTCCATTCAGCGTATGCGGACCCTGCTTGTTGCGATTTTGAGGAACAATGTTCGTTCCTCTGCTCAACTTGCTGACATCGAGTGCTATTGCAATGGGTCGGCTTACGTTTGCTGCTTCTAACTCAATCGTGGGGTATTTCGGAGTGAAATCTACTTGGTTTCAGCTTCGATGCGTTCTTTGCGATATGGTCAGCTTTTGCTCAATTTTGGGCTCAGAGATGGTCATTACACTCGACTTGCTGATGTCGAGTCCCTATTTTGAGGTCTGAGTTACTTTTGCTGCTTGTAACTCGATTATGGGGTATTTCGGATTGAAATCTACTTGATTTCTGCTTCATCGCATTCTTGGCAAATATGGGTTGACTTCGGCTGCGTATTTGGGCTGGAACTATCTTGTATTCCTCGACTTGCTGATGTCGAGGGCTATTTCAAGGGGCCACGTTACGTTTGCTGCTTATGAATCGACCGTGAGATGATTTATTGTACTCGGCTTGTTGCTGTCGAGAGAACTTTTGGTGTTCCGAGTCACTTTTGCTGCGTGTCACTGGATTGTTGGGCCTTCTCGAGTCGAACTTCGCGCGACATTTTCTGAGCCCCTATTGCTTTATACTGATGTCATTTCGGGTGAATTCTAGTGTACTGGTTTGCTGCTTGTGTCTCGATTTGGTTTGAAAGCTGCTGTCATTATAAGGCCAACTGCGGCGAGTTGTTACTGACATTTATGGATTTCGAAAAGAAGTGCGTGTTTCCTTGCTGTGTCAAGCTTCCTCAGTGTCCTGGGTTATTTTAGCTGCTTGAGACTCGACTACGAGGTGGTTTGTGGACTACTAACAGGTTGCCTTAAATGCCTTGATCATGTTTCTTTGTCTTCTTTGCCACAAAGTGACTTGCGTCTTATCTGTCCATTTTCTGCCATGTATTTGGCTCTAATTCTGCCATGTATTTGGCTCTAATTAACGCTGCTACTACTGAATTTGCTGCTGGTCACTACCATGCTATGCCTACCCTTCTTTCTGTTATACTCGGTGAGCTCATTTCCTTCCCTTAATTTATTTTAGTCCTTTGTTTCATTATTATTATATTTTCATTCCAATGAGGACATTGTCTTGTTTAAGCATGGGGGAGGGAACACTTTCGTGTTTGGTTGGTTGGCTGTTGTTATGCTTGTCTGTTGTGTGAGTTGCTAAGCTTTTGAAAAAAAATTGATGTCACTTGTGATAGTGCTGGACTTTTTCAAAAAAATGGTTGAAATTTCATTTTTGGAGAATTATTTAGTGTGCTAATTTTGATCTTTAGTATCTTTGAGTTGAATATCTATTGCCTTAGCTTGTACGATTGGTTTGTTTCCTAGAAATAGATTGCGAATCTCAAACACTAACCCACTTATAGCTCAAATCTTATCGCTCTTCGTTCTTTTGCTTTTGATATTGGTATTCTTGCAAGGCATGGTTTGTGGAAAGTTGGAATGTTGGAATGTGGAATGTATGGAAAGATATATCTGTTGGAGCAATGCTTCGATGCTCTCGGAGGGGACTCATTGAATTGAGTAACCATAATGGCCATGAATTTGGTTGTGACCGAGAGTATGAGCAATAATGTAACCCTTAAGGAAATATGTGTACCCGAGCTCGATCTTTAACGATTAAATGTCAAGCTAAACGGTATAACATACGAGGGATGCTTCACATTTTCAAAAAAAAAAAGAAAGAAAAAAAAAAAACAAAACAAAAAAGGAAATGTGGAAAGAAAATGGATGAACGGAAAGTGGTTCGAATGGTTGGCCTTGCTTGAATTTAAATATCCTTTATCGTAAGTTTTATTTTTGCGAAAGCGTTAGAAGCGAGTAATATTTTGTTGGCGTGAATGGTTGTGATCCGTGCTCTATTTTTGGTGAAATAGACTATGGTGGTAAGTCTTTGTGTATAGGTCGTCAAGTCCGAGATACTAACGTGATAAATTTGCTACACTTTGATTTTCTCCGATCTTTGTTGCTCGAGGACGAGCAACAGTTCAGCATGGGGGAGTTTGATAGGTCCATATTTTACCGATATTTTATATATTTATTTCCCGACATTTTACACTTATTACGACATTTTTAATACGTTTTGTATAATATTTTCTCCTATTGCGGTTTACTACGACTTTGTGATTTTATTTGCAGAATGGAGAATTAAGAGCTGAAATTATCGTGGAGTAGATGCGGGTCGTGAATTTGGTGAAATTATGAAGATCAAATATAAAACCCGAGAAGGATGTAACATTATGAACCGGAGCAACTAAATAAAGAAATGGGCCTCAAAGACTTGTATTGGATCCAAGCCCAACTTGTAATTAGTTTAGAAGAGAATAAAAGAACCCAGACTTCCAGTTTTACTTGAGTTTTTATTATTGCTAGTTTTAGTTTTAGTTTCTACAGCTTTTACAGAAAACTCTCTAAATATTAGGTTTAGCTTTTATTATTATTAAAGATCAAATCTTTACTCGGAGTTTGCAATTTTAATTCAGGTTTTATTTAATTTCAATCGTTCTTGTTTTTATATAATGTTCATTCTTATTTCATGCTTTGATTTTCCTCTTTTCATGAGTAACTAATTTCTAATTAGGGTTTAGGGTGATTGTGAGATTGGTTTAGGAACATGTTTTAATTGCTTATATTGATTGAACTTGTGCAAGTTGACTTCTTCCTACGCGTTTTATTATCAATTGAATTTAGGGACGCCTTTATTGAATTGAACTTAGGTTGTTTCAGTTTAAGATCGAAAGCCTAATTGAAACTAGACTCACGCGTATTTGATAAGTTAAGTTTAGTAAGTTGCGAGAGCCCGCTAAATTTGCTTAAGGTTAATATTGACTCGAGAGAGCGTATTCCTAAACCTAGTCACTTGCATAGCTTCAATTGATTGTTATTTCCTTTTGAGTTGAGTTCCTGAATCGATGTCACATTGATCCCGATGCCCTAATCTCCCTTTTATATACTTTTACACACTCTTTTGCTTATTGTTCTTAGCTTAGTCCCTTAAAACACCGACTTTGTTACTTTGAGATTGACCTAGTTTTAGCTGAGCTTCCTATTGACTGCCCGTTTCTCTGTGGATTCGACCCTACTGCCACTAGCTACCCAGTTAGTTGACTCTAGGTTTATTTTGACTTAGGTGATACGACTTTAGCCTTGTCAGTCTTCTGCGACTCCTGCATAGCCATCATCACCTGCTGCATCTGCGACATCATGGCCCTAGTCTCGGCCATAGGATCGGGTATCTGTGGGGGTGGAGGTGGTGTGTACACGGGTTTATTGTAGTTAGGTGGGGGTTGTGGTTGAGTTTTGTAGGGAGGTTGGTAAGGGGTATTTTGTGGAGGCTGGGGAGTCGGGTTAAGTATATTATTGTTGCGATAGGATAGCAGCGACCGATCATAACCCGGTTGATTCTGGTACGGCAGGTTTTGATTATTGGAATGGTACGCATAAACCTGCTCCTGGGGTGCAGCATACCCCGTAGTGTGACCTGAATCATGCCCTGCAACAGCATTAACATGGGCACTCGAACTCCCCTGCATAGCATCAAACTTCCTATTCAGCTCAGAAAGTTGGCTCATAATTGCATTCGTGCTCTCACTTCCACGGTCGTTGTGTGCGGACCGTGAATTACCCCTCGGCTTCCCGAACTGAGCCGAATGAACAGCCATCTCCTCAATCGTTTGCCACGCTTTATCATCGTCGGTATTATTAGCAAATCGACCTCCCGCGGCCGAGTCAAGGATAGCGCGACTCTCGGCATACAACCCATTATAGAAGGTCATAATGATCAACCAATCACCCAGTCCGTGATGTGGACACTCTCGGATCAACCGTTTGTAACGGTCCCACGCTTCAGCAAATGTCTCATCAAAGTGTTGTTGAAACCCTTGGATTTGACTACGGAGTTGGTTAGTCCGCTCTGGAGGGTAGAACTTGCGATAGAAAGCAAGAGCTAGACTTGGCCAATCCGTTATACCCGCAGCAATCTTATCAAGATCCGTGATCCAATCCCGCGCTCGATCACGTAAAGAAAAAGGGAAAAGCATCTCCTAACTGTCGGTTACGAGTGATCCCGCTCGCTTAATAGTAGAGCAATAGTCCGTGAAAACTTGCATGTGCTTCCCGGGATCCTCCGTAGGATTGCCGCCGAATTGATTACGCTCCACCAAAGTAAGAAAGGCGGGGCGAATCTCAAAATTCCCTTGGACCGTATTTGGTATTGTGAACCCTTGCGGGATCGCCTCGGGCTTGGGCAATGAGTGACTAGAAAGTTTAGGCATAGTCGCTCGTGGAGGTGATGAACCTGGAGTAATAGGAGGTGTGTCCTCTCCGTAGGACGATTGCGCAGCACTAGACTCCGAATGCGACGCTTCCTCAAGATCACAATTAGCGATTAGCTTACTTGCTTCCTTACGGAGTCTATGAAAAGCTCGCTCAGGTTCAGGCTCAAAAGGAATCAAACCTGTAGGTGACCTGTGCATAAACAAGACTACAAGGAAACAATTAAAAACGGTCTCAAGGAACTAGGTTCCTTGAGACAAGGGAGATAAACCTGTAACGACAAACAAAAACTAAAACTAACTAAGCCGTTTCCCCGGCAACGGCGCCAAAATTGATAAGGTATAAGTCGTATCGCCTATATCAAAATAAACCTAAATGACAACTAACAGCAGATAGCAGCAAGTAGGGATCGAATCCACAGGGAAACAGAGTAGTTCTAAGCTAAAGTCGGCGGTGATGTGTCGAACTCAAGGGTGTGAAAAAGGTGTTTAGTATAAGCTATAACTAAGGCAGACAAATAAAGCAGATAAATAAGATATAATAAGGGAGAGATTAGGGCATCGGGTTCATATATGACAATGATTCAGGAACGCAAGTTCATAAGACGGAAGAGATAAACTGTGCAACTTGACTAGGTTTGTAAAACGCTCTCTCGAGTCAATTTTAGCCTTAAGCAAATTTAGCGGGCTCTCGCAACTTACTAAATTCAACTCATCTAACTCGCGTAAGTCTAGTTTTAACTCGGCTTTCGATCTTAAATTAAAACATACTCAGGTTCAATTAAACTCAGTTAAATCGGTGATCAGGCGAAATAAACCTAATTCAATTGACATAAAACGCGTAGAAAGAAATCAAGAGCACAATTTACTCAACCAGTTTAATCTCAAAACATGTTCCTAAATCATATGTCACAAATTCCCCTAAACCCTAATAAGGAGATTAGCTATTCATAATTAAAGGCAAGGCAAAACAATATAAAGAAGACATGGCAAAAGGATGAATAAAAGCAATTGAAATAAACCTGAAATCTTACGGAGTACCGACGGTTACAATTGAATCCAACTTGAAATAAAACTAAAACTAAGAGTTTTGAAGGAGAGAAAATAAGACTAAGCAGTAAACTAAACTAGGAAAATAAAGCATAACCTATAATTTCGACCTAAGTAGTGTATTTATATGTCTCCTAAACTAATTACCATAAATTAAAACAAAACCGTCGAATTAAGCAAGCGGTAGTAGTGAAGTCTTGATCGCCAACCGGCCTGACTCTTCAAGCTGGGCCGGCTCTTGTGCTAATCATCCTTGGCCCAAACACTTCACTTCATTCATTTGGGCCTTGCTATTTCGTGGCCTTTTATGTCTTTGGCCCTTAACTTGATTTCCCGAGCTCTCGTGATGGCTCGAGCTTGGTCTTTTCGGCTCGGTTCTCGAAATGCTCCTAACGTCTCAGGTTTTGGCTCAAAACCACCAAAACCTGCAAAATGTAAATAAAAAGCGTGATGTCGAGAAATATAACAAATAGCTCGTAAACTAGCAATAATCACGAGTAAATATAAGCTAAATGCGACTGAACCGGGGGCATAAAATGTATATAAATAACGTGTATCAAGGCGTCAAGGGTGTCATCGTCGAGGTTGCCGACGGTGCGATTTTCGTCGTTTTTGACGGCGCGGGAAGACTTAGAAGAGCTCCCTTGATAAGCGTGGCCGGTGTATTTAGCCATGGTGCCAGTCCTAAGGTCATCTTCAATTTGAGTGCCGACCTTAGTTAGTTCTTTGAAGTTCTGAATGTTGCTGTACCTCATGTAGAATTGATACACGGGTCGCAGGTTATTTATGAACTTCGGTACGAGCTCGTCCTCGCGGGGACGGTTGGGGATTTGAGCGCTTAGCTTCTTCCAACGAGTGAGATAGTCGGTGAAGCCTTCATTGTCCTTTTGAGATAGGACTTCTAGAGTGCGAATTGAGACTTGAGTGTCTTCATTGTCTCGGTACTGTCGGTCGAACTCGACTGTGAGTTCTTCAAAAGTGGGGACCCGTTGTGGGTCTAGTGAGTAGAACCATGTCTTCGGCACTGCTGCTAGAGAGTGCGGGAAGAGAGTTAGCCAATGCTTAGCGTCGACCCCTTTGATGGCCATTTGGGACTTGAAAGCTCGGATGTGAATGATCGGGCTCTCATGTCCTTGGAAGATAGGAAGATCACTAAGGGCGAGCTTGTTTGGGAGCTCATCCTTAATGCTAGTAGGCACGTTCTCATTCTCTTTGTGGATAGAGTAAGTGCTCGAGACGTAGAGCCTCTCCTCCATAGCTTGGAGTTTCTTAGCATGCCTATCGGCTTCCTCCTTGATCTTGAGTTCCATTCGTTCCACCTCGACGGTATGGTGGGTCAAAAGGCCCTCAAGGTCAGCGGTCAGCTTTGCAACTTGATCACGGAGTGCGTTGACTTCTTCGTTGTTGCCGGCCATTTTGCGGGTGTAGGTTCGTTTCTTGTAGGGGATTATTACACGTTGTTTGGTACGGCGAGTATCCAGCTGAGGCCTGCATTTCACTTTGCATTTTAGTGACACGACTCGACCCACTAGACTCACATTCATTTTTAGGCATTCATTTTAGCTCATTTCTTTGTTTAGAAAGACCTTTTTTGTTTTAAAAAGAGGAGATTTTCGAAAAGGTTTTAGCTAAAGGAAGCTTTTGAAACGAGGATGTGTGCGCACATCTCGCCTCGATGTTAAAAGATTTTGTTTTGCACCCGTCGAACTAGTATCGGTAATTTGCCGAGGTGAGCTCGAGTTCGGATGTGTAAAAGAGAAGGGATTCGACTCGAGAGTGGTTAACAAATCGAGTCGAGGATGTTAAAAGTGGAGTCTAGGCCACATGACCTAGAGGATTGAATTCCACGAGCTCGGGTTCTAATCCTTGCTCGGGTTTTTGCTTGTTAGTGAAAAAGGAGAATTTTGAGAAAGTTTGTTTCAAAAATTCGCGATAGTTTTGTTTGAAAAGTGTTAGTTTGTTAGATGTTAGGTTCGTTTATCTTTGAAAAGTTTAAGCGAATTTTCGAAGATATGAATGCAAATGCTCGTTTTGAAAAAGACCATGGAGTGCATAGCCTCGAACTTGAACGTATGACTCAAAAGGGGTGAAAATGAGTCAGTCGGGTACACCTCCAACTATCTCGAGTACGCTTTGGCAGATACTTAACCGCTTCATTTCCTTACGCCGGGGCGATAGGTTTTCTGAAGGGAGCACTGGGGCGGTCGAGATAGCCGTTCTGACAAGTCGTGAGTGGAGGCGAGAGGAAAGTTAGTCCGGCATGTGCTTTATCGAGTGGACAAGCCTGCATGTGGGAACCACCTCTCGAGGGTGCAAAGGGTGCCTAGATTCCAAAAGGAATGGACTCTAAACGAATGTGCATAGCTCAAATATGTATACTTGGATTGTCCAAGGCTTTCAAGTTTCACCTCTTTATTTTTAAAAAGAAAAAGGCTAGTTTTAAGTTTTAAAAATAAAATGTCCCCAGTGAAGTCGCCAAACTGTGGAACCCGGGAACCGCGTCGAGGGACCCAACTCGGCGTCTTGCTTAAGGGCGGATTTTAAAGTTAAAAAAGATTAAGTTGGAAAAACCTTTAAGAACTGTTATGGAGTCGCCACCTAATTATCGCGGAAATTAGGAACCTGCTACCATGTTCTAAGTTAAAAACATGTCCTAGATTTTGGAGCACGCCGACACCCCTAGATCTAAGGTTGTGAAACCAGATTGGATTCGGGGTGAGGGAACTTTAGAAAAAGAGTTAATTCAAATAATGATTTATGAAAACCTTTTAGAAAAGCCTATATAAAAATAGTCTTTACTGACCTAGAACAATCCTTGTAAGATGATATTTGAGCTAATGTTATCGCTACGTACAAGTGCGATAAGTTTGTAAAAGAATGCAGATGCAAAAAGATTGATTAAAACCCTCAGTTTAGCATGTTTAACTTGTTCACAAATACGGTTCAGTTAAAGGTCGAATTCATTGCTTAAGTTGATTTAATGCAAAATAAGAAGGTGCAAGATGCATGCAAATAAAATAAAGTTCAATTGTCCATTGGTTTATTTTATAAGAATTCGATTGCTTATGCGACTTTGGCGTGTCATCGGATATGGAGTGTACCAAGTAAATAGAACACTTGGAGTGCAAGCTACTGGGTGCCAAAGCCGGGGCGCTAGAGTGTTGTCCCCTTTGTTAGTCCATAGAAAATAAGAAAAAGCTTTGATCCAAGTGGATCGGTACCTACCTTGTCCCGACGCTCAGATCTGGCGAGCCGCTTCTTGAACTTAAAAGGAGGATGAATTCAACACGGGATGGTGTGTTGAACTCAAGGATTTGAGTGCTTGAGGCTTTGTGAGTGTTGAAGTGTGTATGATGTGATTTTTGGGTGAAAAAGTCATGCTTCGAGGTCTGGTATAGGGGGGTATATATACTAAAACCTCGGAGAAATTAGGAAATCTGGGGATAAAAACAAGCCAGGAAACCGCATAGCCTTATGCGGTTGCCAGGGCAAACCGCATAAGCTTATGCGGTTGCCACCCCAAACCGCATAAGACTATGCGGTTTGAAGGTGTGGTTTTTTGCGTAGTTTCCTAGTTCCGGTTTGATTATATCTCGAAAAGATTTAGTATAATCCTTACTTGCACGTCAAGGAAAAGGCTAGGATATTTTTGAGATATTTTGATGTTTAGGGCTTTGGAGTGCGGGCCAAAGGCTGGGTTTGGGCTCGGTTTCGGGCCCGAGACCCGAAAAAATGAAAAGGGTGTATTTGCATGGATTTTGTGAAATAAGGTAAGACGTGAAGCCGTATTTTGTGTAAGAGGAGGCTAAAGGGAAGATCTAGCCACCGGGCCTAAATTTAGGGATTTAGGAATGCTGAATTAGACCTTGTTAATGTAAAAGGGCTAATTGTAGTGCAAATGCGAAGCTCATGCCAAATGAAGCGGGACAAGGGCCTAGCTAGACTCCAAATGGACAAAATGAACGTTTATTTAAATGTGATGTGAAGCGACCTAAATTATTTTAACATTTCAAACGACTCAAAATGAATTCGACATTAGTTAGAACCGTTTAAGTCAACGTTAGAGCATGCGTAATAAAAGTCCGTGATACATCACAGGGTTTTGTGTGGGAGGGTACGGGTATGGGTATCCACAGTTCAAAATTTCGAACATTGCAGAAGTGGAAGTAGTATCGCCAGGCGGGTCGTAAACTGAAAAGGATGGTGTGTATGAGCTCGTCCTCGTGTGGGTGGTCGGGCACTCGGGCAAGTAGTTTCCTCCATCGGACGAGATGTTTGACGAAGCCTTCGTTATCCTTTTGATGAAGAGCTTCGAGGGCATCCAGAGAGGCTGGGTTGGCTAGTTCTTTCTTGATGCGTCGTTCCAAACGTTCAACTTCGGTTCGATGCAGAGCTTTTAGGTGATTGATGTCTTTTGCAAGTTGATTGATGTGGCTTATCACCTCGTCGGTGGGTAGCCAGTATTCGTCGTCTTCATTATCACTAGACCAAACCGCATTGATTTGGTCATCCGAGGGTGTGATGAGGTAAGAGCAGTCTAGTATAGGGGTTGACCCCACGAAGATTGCATGATTACCAAGCGGGTTTTCGTTGTTTGAAGGCTTGGTGGGTTGAGATGGTTTGCTAAGCTTTCCTTGATCAATGAGATCTTGGATAGCGTTCTTGAGCCTCAAGCAGTTCTCGGTGTCATGCCCCTTGCCTCGGTGGTATTCACAGAAGGCGTTGGGGTTCCAAGATTTAGGCTTCTTGTCTTCGGGCGGCTCGCTAGTAGGCCCAATTGGTTGCAGGTAATTCTTCTCGACCAACCTTTGAAATGCCTTGGAGTAAGACATAAAGAGAGGGTCGAAGTTTCTCTTGGCCTTAGGAGGCGGCGGGAAGGTAGTTGCAAAGGCGTCGAGGGTGTCATCGTCGAGGTTACCGACGGTACGATTCTCTTCGCTCTTGGCTGCTCGGGAGGATTTAGAGGAGCTCCCTTGATAAGCGTGACCGGTGTATTTGGCTATTGTGCCGGTTCTAAGGTCGTCTTCGATTTGGGTACCGACCTTGGTTAGCTCTTTGAAGTTCTGAATGTTGCTGTACCTCATGTTAAATTGATACACGGGTCGCAGGTTATTTATGAACTTCGGTACAAGTTCGTCATCGCGGGGACGATTAGGGATTTGAGCGCTTAGATTCTTCCAACGAGTGAGATAGTCGGTGAAGCCTTCATTGTCCTTTTGAGCAAGGACTTCTAGAGTGCGAATTGAGACTTGAGTGTCTTCATTGTCTCGATACTGTCGGTTGAACTCGACTGTGAGTTCTTCGAAGGTGGGGACCCGCTGTGGGTCGAGTGAGTAGAACCATGTCTTCGGCACTGCCGCTAGAGAGTGCGGGAAGAGAGTGAGCCAATGCTTGGAGTCGACCCCCTTGATGGCCATTTGGGACTTGAAAGCTCGGATGTGAATGATCGGGCTCTCATGTCCTTGAAAGATAGGAAGATCACTAAGGGCGAGCTTGTTTGGGAGCTCATTCTTAATGCTAGTAGGTACGTTCTCATTCTCCTTGTGGATAGAGTAAGTGCTCGAGACATAGAGCCTCTCCTCCATAGCTTGGAGTTTCTTAGCATGCCTATCGGCTTCCTCCTTAATATTGAGTTCCATACGTTCCACCTCGACTGTATGGTGGGTCAAAAGGCCCTCGAGGTCAGCGGTCAGCTTTGCAACTTGGTCACAGAGTGCGTTGACTTCTTCGTTGTTGCCGGCCATTTTGCGGGTGTAGGTTCGTTTCTTGTAGGGGATTATTACACGGTGTTTGGTACGGCGAGTATCCAGCTGAGGCCTGCATTTCACTTCGTATATTAGGGACACGACTCGACCCACTAGACTCACATTTATTTTTAAGCATTCATTTTAGCTCATTTCTTTGTTTAGAAATACCTTTTACGTTTTGGAAAGAGGAGATTTTCGAAAAGGTTTTAGCTAAAGGAAGCTTTTGAGACGAGGATGTGTGCGCGCATCTCGCCTCGATGTTAAAACGTTTTGCTTTGCACCCGTCGAACTGATATCGGTGATTTGCCGAGGTGAGCTCGAGTTCGGATGTGTAAAAGAGGGAGGATTCGACTCGAGAGTGGTTAGCAAATCGAGTCGAGGATGTTAAAAGTGGAGTCTAGGCCGTGTGACCTAGAAGATTGAAATCCGCGAGCTCGGGTTTTATTCCTTGCTCGGGTTTTTGCTTGTTAGTGAAAAAGGAGAATTTTGAGAAAGCTTGTTTCAAAAATTCGCGATAGTTTTGTTTGAAAAGTGTTAGTTTGTTAGATGTTAGGTTCATTTATCTTTGAAACGTTTAAGCGAGTTTTCGAAGATATGAATGCAAATGCTTATTTTGAAAAAGACCATGGAGTGCATAGCCTCGAACAAGTACGTATGACTCAAAAGGGGTGAAAATGAGTCAGTCGGGTACACCTCCAACTACCTCGAGTACGCTTTGGCAGATACTTAACCCCTTCATTTCCTTACGCCGGGGCGATAGGTTTTCTGAAGGGAGTACTAGGGCGGTCAAGATAGCCGTTTACGGCAAGCCGTGGAGGGGCGAGAGGAAAGCTAGTCCGGCATGTGCTTTATCGAGTGGACAAGCCTGCATGTGGGAACCACCTCTCAAGGGTGCAAAGGGTGCCTAGATTCCAAAAGGAATGGACTCTAAACGAATGTGCATAGCTCAAATATGTATACATGGATTGTTCAAGGCTTTCACGTTTCACCTCTTTATTTTTAAAAGAAAAAGCTAGTTTTAGTTTTAAAAAAAAGATCTCCCCAGCGGAGTCGCCAAACTGTGGAACCCGGGATCGAGACGAGGGACCCAACTCGGCGTCTTGCTTAAGGGCGCTTTTAAAAGTTAAAAAAAAAAAATTAAGTTAGAAAAACCTTTAAAAACTGTTTTGGAGTCGCCACCTAATTATCGCGGAAATTAGGAACCTGCTATCATGTCCTAAGCCTAAAGACATGTCCTAGATTTTGGAGCACGCCGACACCCCTAGATCTAACGCTTGTGAAACCAGAATGGATTCTAAAGTGAGGTACTTTAGAAAAAGAGTTAATTCAATTAATGATTTATGAAAACCTTTTAGAAAAGCCTATGTAAAAATAGCCTCTATTGACCTAGAACAATCCGAGTAAGATGATAATTGAGCTAATGTTATCGCTACGTACAAGTGCGATAAAGTTTGTAAAAGAATGCAGATGCAGATGCAAAAAGATTGATTAAAACCCTCAGTTTAGCATGTTTAACTTGTTAACGAAAAGCAGTTGATTAAAGGTCGAATTCATTGTTTAAGTTGATTTTAATGCAAAATAAGAAGGTGCAAGATGCATGCAAATAAAATAAAGTTCAAATGTCCATTGGTTTATTTTATAAGTGGTTTGCTGTTTATGCGACTTTGGCGTGTCATCGGATATGGAGTGTACCAAGTAAATAGAACACTTGGAGTGCAAGCGCGCTGGGTGCCAAAGCCCGGGGGCGAGAGTGTAGTCCCCTTTGTTAGTCCATAGAAAATAAGAAAAAGTTTTGATCCAAGTGGATCGGTACCTACCTTGTCCTGACGCTTCAGATCTGGGCGGAGTTTCGCTTCTTGAACTAAAAAGGAGGATGAATTCAACACGGGATGGTGTGTTGAACTCAAGGATTTGAGTGCGTGAGACTTTGAGAGAGTTTTGTAGTGTGTTTGCTGTGAAAACTGGGTGTCAATTGTGTTTTTCGAGGTCAGGTATGAGGGAGTATATATATACTAAAAACCTCGGAGAAATTAGAAAATCCGGGGATAAAAACAAGCCAGGAAACCGCATAGCCTTATGCGGTTGCCAGGGAAAACCGCATAGGCTTATGCGGTTGCCACCCCAAACCGCATAAGGCTATGCGGTTTGGAGGTGTGGTTTTTAGCGTAGTTTCCTAGTTCCGGTTTGATTATATCTCGAAAAGATTTAGTATAACCCTTGCTTGTACGTCAAGGAAAAGACCTAGGATATTTCTGAGATATTTATGATGCTCAGGGCTTTGGAGTGCGGGCCAAAGGCTGGGTTTGGGCTCGGTTTTGGGCCCGAGACCCGGAAAAATGAAAAGGGTGTATTTGCATAGATTTTGTGAAATAAGGTTAGACGTGAGGTTATATTTTGTGTAAGACGAGGCTAAAGGGAAGATCTAGCCGCCGGGCCTAAATTTAGGGATTTAGGAATGCTGAATTAGACCTTGTTAATGTAAAAGGGCTAATTGTAGTGCAAATGCGAAACTCATGCCAAATGAAGCGGGACAAGGACCTAACTAGACTCCAAGTGGACAAAATGAACGTTTATTTAAAGCGATGTGAAGCGACCTTAATCATTTTGACATTAATCTCAATTAAGGAATACATGGGGATAATCCTGTATTACTGTCAATTGATTAACGTAAATCAATAACGGTTGGCTGACTAGAGTTTGACGTTATTGTCGTGAGAACGGCGGTAATCAATTGATCCCTTTAAGTCACACCTATAGGAACGTACTCCAAATATTTAAGCTAATATATTGTATGAGATACGATTATATTAGTAACTTGATAAATTGACTAACGGTTAGTCAGTGTATTAATTTAGAGAGAAATCGAGTTGTGAACTCGGATGATTTAATTTTATATCGATAAAATTATTAGAGGAGATGGGAATTAGTGATTAAACGTTAATTCACTAATCATGTATATTTTACTAATGAGATTAGTAAAAGTACAATTTTAATATATGTGTATTTGTACATATATGTTAAAGTGGAGTTATGAGTTCAATTTGATAATTTGTACTTTATCATATTAGATGATTAAGTGATAAATTATGAGTATTTGTGGGACAAATATTATAAAACAAATTGGACCCATAATAAGGGCCTTATAGCCGTCCAAACCAAGGAGGAAGAGGAGAGAAAAGATTCTCTTTTGTCTTTTCTATTTAACTACTTTTGCATGCAATAACATAATCATTGCAATGCTAAGGATTGTTCTTAACAATGAAAAGCACTTTCTCCCCCTTCTATACTCCTTGAGGCCGGCCCCCTAGAGGTGTGCAAGACACACTTCTTTTGCTATTTTTCCTATAAAATACAAGGCCGAAGAAAGATAAAGTATACTTATGCTATTCTCCCCATCTCTCTCATTTCTCTCTAACTTATACTAATACACATTATATTCTAGTATTACTAAGAGAGTTAGTAATATTAATAATATTTCAAATTATCAAGCTAAATACTAAGTGTTTCTAGATCAAAATACTTAGTGTTTTTGGAGTGTTCTTGGGTGCATCTTTTAGGAGGTTTCCTCTTTGGAAACTTGGGTTTTAGAGGAGGATCATCCTAAGCATATTCTCAAGAAACAAAACTAGAAAGGAGTTCTAGTTTTGTGCCCTATTTCCCTTTATAGAAAGGTATAAATCTCTAATCTTGTTAACAATGTAAATTTGTACTACATAGATCTTGCTAAATCAAATTAGAGTAATTTGATTTACACTAATATTTGATTAGTGATTGGGAAGAGTTCCCTTCAAGTGGTATCAAAGCCAAGGCTTGTAGTTACAAATTTATTTTGTTATTTTTGGAGTTTTATATATTTATTGAGAATAAATATGATAAAATCCGAAAATAGTGTTAAAAATGGTTTTAACACGAGATTTTTATTGCATGCAAATTTTCTGGTCTCATGAAGTTACTGGTCAAATTTCGTATTTTTTGAAATTTGTTTGCTAATTTAAATGATTTTTATACAAAACCGAGTCAAAAAGTGTGTTTTTGGCTAAAATAATTACTATAAATAGTTATAGTTCGAATCTGGTCACGAAATGTTTACACAGTGATATTTCATATTTATACATTCTGCATGTAAATTTTCAAAGTCATATTTTGAGTTTTGATTATTTATTCATATTTTTTGTTTAAAATCGGTATGAAATGCATTTTATGTCCAAAAATATAGTAAACGTTGTTTTCTGGACATGAAATTTATACCAAAATTTTTACACATTATGTGGATGCTCTCGTATAAATTTGGGATTTTTCCTCACTGTTTTAGACATTTTCTTGATTTTATGAGATAAAATCGATGAAATCGTATGTTATTTTATATAAAATAATTCGTAAATTTTTTCTGACCAAACTTTTCATTTCTGAGATTTTGGAAGTGTTCCAGAATATACAAAATTTTGTCAAAATAAAAATGATTTTATTTTATTTTATTTTGATTTTATAAAGCTTTATTCATAAAAGGGTTATGATTAAAGTACTTCTAATTAGCAAATGACCAAGTTTATGAACTAAAATCACCTTAAGTTAGTATAAACTAATGTTGGGTGTTCTAAAATCAGTTTAGAAGTTTTAGTTCAAGCTTAAAAGGTGTTTTAAGCATTATTGGTTAATAAAAGATTAATCGATTATAAATGAGATCGGTTTGAAACGTATTAATGCGATTATTGTTTAGGGCGATTTTGGCATGTTTTTATTTATAAGCTTTACATTATTCATGTTTGGATGAATGTTTATTATTGAATGAATGTTTATTCTTACTAGTATGGCCATAGTTGTTATATTTTTACCGATATTGCCCGTAATGAAAGGGAATATCGTGTGGGTTTGTAATTAAATGCGATCTCGTATCGCCGGTTTGTAATTTAATAGTTTATTTCATTTATAAATGTATAATAGGATTGCTATGTATTCATTTGTAAATCATACTTGTAACTATTTGTAAATCGAAGACCGGTGATGGAGATCGACATGGAGCCTTAGAAGTGTTCTAAAGCTAGCAAGGAGGAGCTTGGATGAGATCCATATGAAGAGGGACCAAAGGAGTTGGTTTCCAATTTGTAACTCCTTGTATTTTAATTTCTTTAGGTGGCCATACTAGGTTTATGATTGTTTCATGCTTGTTTGTTTGCTTATTTTCCGCACACATGCCAAAATCGCCATGCATGCCACGATATCCCACTATGATTGTCGATTTAAGTCACGATTCCTAAATTAGTTCACTTATAAAGAATTTATATGACTAAAAATTGACAAGATCACCCACATTTTAACAAATGAATTGAGTTTAAGCCTTTCCAAATGTAGCGACTATGAACCCCATGTTCGTGAGGACCTCCGCAACGTGGAACCTTGTTACCATGGATAAGTAGTGGGAGGAAGTCCCTTGCTAATTTGGTTTGGACTCAACCGAATAAGAGTTATTTGGGGCTAAAAGATGCATTTTAAAGAAAATCATCAACCAAGCATTCTAGTGTAGAATTAGTCAAGTGTTGACTTATCGCTTTTATATAAAAGGAAACATGAGATGTCTAATTTTATATGAAAAACGAGTCTTGGAATCATTTATATAATTTCGTGGGAGATCATTATATAAATGGACATTTGTTTTAAAAATGAGTTTTAGCAAATGTTATAAATGAACTATGAATGCTTATATATTTCCTCATATTTATTGTAGAATCGTTTATCGCAATGGCATCATCATCATCAACTCCCGCGCCCATTTTGGGCAAAGATTCATGGTTGCGAACCGTGATGGATAAGTGTATCCTCAAGGATGACGGTAGCAACTTCGTCGAATGGGATTCGACAATGAAGGGCGCCGCGACATCCGACAATGTGCTCAAGCACCTTACCGATCAACCACCCACGAACCCACTTCTCGATCCGGCGCACGAGCCGCTATGATGAGTTTATGAAAGTGGACAATGACGTGAAAACGCCTTAATTTGGTCCATGGCACCCGCTCTCAAACTCCGATTTGTCACTCAAAAAAGTGCATATGCGATATTCATTCACTGAGTGACAACTATGTTCTCCAAAGCACCGCAAATTAGGCTTTATGAAGCCGCGGTGCGGTTTTTCGATGCAAAGCTTGAGAGGAACCAAAAAGTTGGTCCTCATGTGCTCAAAATGATTGAGCAAATAGACACTCTTGAGCGTCAAGAGTGTGCTATACCCAAGGCTCTTGCGATCAACCGCATCCTTCATTTTCTTCCTAACAAGTTTGCTCACTTTCGAGTAAACTATAACATGAACAACATGGATAAGAGTTACCATGAACTTCATGCTCTCTTGGTCCAAGCCGAGAGGGATATGGAAGTGAATGAGGTGGAGAAGAAAGATGTTCTCTCCATGAAAATGAAGAACATGAACTTGGGAGTGAAGCAGGGGAAGGTGGCCAAGAAGGGGCCATCTAAAATAGGCAAGGGTAAGGGAAAGGCTATTGTGGAAGGTGTTCCACATAAGCCTAAGCCCAAGATCAACAAGGGAAGACCCCTCAAAGACACTTGCAAATATTGCAATGAAGTGGGTCATTGGATGCGCAATTGTCCCAAGTACAAGAAGGATTTGAAAGATGGATGTGCGACATCCAAAGGTATTCTTCCTTCTAATCTCTATATGATAGACATCAATCATGCTTGCATTTCTACATGGGTATTGGATACCGGATGTGGATCTCACCTTTGTAATCATTTGCAGGGGATGAGAAACGTGCGGGCCCTAGCCAAGGGTGATGTAGATCTCCGCATGGGCAATGGAGCTAGAGTAGCGGCCGTTTCCGTGGGAACTTTTGTACTCGCTCTTGCTAGTGGATTAGAGTTGCTTTTGAATAACTGTTATTTTGTACCAACTCTAACGAAAAACATTATCTCCGTCTCCGTTTTAGATGCGGAAGGCTTTTCTTTTGTGATTAAGAACAACCGTTGTACTTTTTCATTTAATGAAATAGTTTATGGTGAAGCTATTTCAATTGGAGGTATTTATGTTTTAAATGATGTTAATGATGTTTATCATGTCGAGAACAAGAGGCTCAAAACGAATGAATCAAACAAATCCTACCTTTGGCATTGTCGTTTAGGTCACATAAATGACAAACGCATAAAGAGACTTGTTGCGACCAAGGTTCTCAAACCATTTGATTACGAATCATATGGTACATGCGAATCTTGCCTCTTAGGCAAGATGACTCGTCAACCCTTTAGTGGTAAAGGGACACGAGCTAGTGAAGTTTTAGGACTCATACATACCGATGTGTGTGGTCCATTAAACGCCACCGCTAGAGGAGGATATCATTACTTCATTACTTTTACCGATGACTTAAGTAGATATGGTTATGTCTACTTAATAAGGCATAAAAGTGATGCTTTTGAGAAATTTAAAGAATTTCAAAATGAGGTTGAGAACCAATTAAACAAAAGGATAAAAGCACTACGATCGGATCGTGGTGGCGAATATCTAAGTAATGAGTTTGATTCACATCTTAAGAATTGTGGTATAATATCACAATGGACTCCTCCGACACACCAGTTGAATGGTGTTGCAGAAAGGAGAAACCAGAACTTTGCTTGACATGGTTCGGTCTATGATGAGTCAAACCGAGCTTCTGGATCTTTTTGGGGCTTTGCACCGTTATCTCGCCGTTTTCTCACTAAATCGAGTCCGACTAAAGCGGCCAATAAGACTCCATATGAGATATGGACGGGAGCGGTTCCCTATTTGTCATTCATGAGAATTTGGGGATGTGAGGCATTCGTCAAGAATAAAACTGACGATAAACTCGCTCCAAGGTCTGACAAATGTCTATTTGTAGGTTATCCTAAGGAAACCTGTGGCTATTACTTCTACAACCTCACGAGAACAAAGTGTTTGTGGCTCGTGATCTTTGTTTTTCTAGAAAATGAATTTATTTCTAAGAAACAGAGTGGGAGAAAATTTGAACTTGATGAAGTTCAAGAGCCACAAACCGACGCAGAAGATGAGGAAACCGTTCCCTCGTCTTCTCACACGGTTATAGTCCCTAGGAGGTCAGGAAGAGTTAGTCAACAACCTGACCGTTACCTCGGTAACATCGAGGAGGAGGGTGATTTGTTGTTATTCGAAAGCAACGAACCCTCAACCTACAAGGCGGCTATTGGTAGCCCCAACTCCGAACAATGGCTTGAAGCCATGAAATCCGAAATGGATTCTATGTACGAGAACCAAGTTTGGGACTTGGTAGATTTACCTGAAGGAGTGCGACCCCTTCAGTGTAAATGGATATTCAAAATCAAACTCGGCATAGATAAACATATTGATGTTTACAAAGCTAGATTGGTGGCAAAGGATTTTTCACAAGTCCAAGGTATTCATTATGATGAAACCTTTGCACCGATTGCTATGCTTCGATCCATAAGGATAATCTTAGCGGTTGCCGCATTTCATGACTATGAAATATGGCAAATGGATGTAAAAACCGCCTTCTTGAATGGGATTCTAGAAGAGGAAGTGTTTATGACACAACCTGAAGGTTTTATAGATACATCCAACCCTAAGAAAGTATGCAAGCTTAAAAGATCCATTTATGGTCTTAAGCAAGCATCGAGGAGTTGGAATCACAGATTCGATCATGTTATCAAACAACATGGATTCGCTCGTAGTGCCGAGGAACCTTGTTTGTACATGAAGTTTAGTGGGAGCAAGGTGACTTTCCTTGTTTTGTATGTGGATGACATACTATTGATTGGAAATGATATTCCAAGCCTGAACTCGGTAAAGGTGGAATTGGGAAACCATTTCCAAATGAAGGACTTGGGAGAGGCACAACGCATCTTGGGTATCCGGATCTATAGAGATAGATCCAAAAGGATACTAGCATTAAGTCAAGAAACTTATATTGATAAAATTCTTGATAGGTTCAATATGAAAGACTCCAAGAGAGGCTTTCTTCCGATGAGTGTAGGAATAACATTGAAGAAGTCTCAATGTCCTACGACTCCTGCGGAAATTGAACGCATGAAATTGATCCCTTATGCTTCCGCTGTAGGATCAATCATGTATGCTATGATGTGTACTCGTCCCGATGTCGCTTTCGCTTTGAGCATGATGAGCCGATATCAAGCTAATCCCGGTGAGAGTCACTGGATAGCTGTAAAGAACATCCTTAAGTACTTGAGAAGAACTAAGGATTCGTTTCTAGTGTTTGGAGGAGAACTTGAGCTACGTGTAAAGGGTTACACGGATGCAAGTTTCCAAACCGATGGGGATGATTTGAAATCCCAATCCGGCTATGTCTTTATGTTGAATGGAGGAGCTGTTTGTTGGAAGAGCTTCAAACAGAGTGTCACTGCGGATTCTACAACTAAGTCGAATATTTGGCAAGATCTCAAGTCGCTAAAGAAGCTGTATGGATTCGGCAATTCTTGGATGGACTAAGAGTAGTCCCTAGTGCCGTGGATCCTGTCACTGTTTATTGTGATAACAGTGGGGCTATTTTCCAAGCAAAGGAGCCTAAGTCTAGTAACAAGTCTAGACACGTTTTGAGGAAATACCACGTTATTAGAGATAATGTGGAGAGGAAGGAAATAGATATTTGTAAGGTTGGGACAGACGATAACATCGCTGATCCTTTAACCAAGCCTCTTTCGAGGGCTAAGCATGACGCGCACACCGCCTCCATGGGGTTGCGGCGTATGCCAGATTTCCTTTAGTTTCGTAATATGTAATTGAACGATGTATCTTATTACATATATGAAAATAACATTCATTGTTTTTATCTTAAGTCATTGTGAATGCATACTTTGTTTATCCGAATATTTGTGTGACAATTTTGAACGTATTCAAGTGAACGGAATAAACTAAGTATTTGGTCCTTAGTCTCTCATATGAGGTGACGTCTCCGAGACTAGATTGCAAGTCGATCGATGGTGAGGTTCAACACCATAGGGTCATATGTGATGATCGATCGTTTGCATAGATGCATCGCGGAAAACACTCTGTCGAGGCGTGGACGCTTATAGAATTCCTTTTCAATGAGATTGAAACCTGGTCGTGGTGGGAATTTCTATAGTATTCCTTTGAGTCGATTCTTTGACTGAACTGATTATGCAGTCGGTGCGGTTTAGAGTGACTTTCATTTTTGTCCTAAACCAAGCCGTGAAAGGGGGTTATAAGGGCATCTATGGGGTCATGGTGATCTGCATCATACAGTACAATCGGGTGGAAGTGAAATGTCCACCCTTGTCAGGGTAAAGCATCTTTGGGCCACTCGAGGAGTAGTCGCTGAAAATGCGTGGCCACGCTCGGTAAGAATCTACGGTAGATTCCCTACGGCATACCTACTCTCCTTATCGAGGAAACCACTCACGATATATATATCTCGGGATGGCACGACTGTAAGACACCTTGCATCAAGTGGGAGATGTGAAGCGGACATGAGAATTGGTAATGCACAACTTGTCTCGGACAAGTGGGAGATTGTTGGAGTATGTGTCCTCCACAATAGTGCGATTACTTAATAAATCTCAATTAAGGAATACATGGGGATAATCCTGTATTATTGTCAATTGATTAACGTAAATCAATAACGGTTGGCTGACTAGAGTTTGACGTTACTGTCATGAGACGGCAGTAATCAATTGACCCCTTTAAGTCACACCTATAGAACGCATCTAAATATTTAAGCTAATATATTGTATGAGATACGATTATATTAGTAACTTGATAAATTGACTAACGGTTAGTCAGTGTATTAATTTAGAGAGAAATCGAGTTGTGAACTCGGATGATTTAATTTTATATCGATAAAATTATTAGAGGAGATGGGAATTAGTGATTAAACGTTAATTCACTAATCATGTATATTTTACTAATGAGATTAGTAAAAGTACAATTTTAATATATGTGTATTTGTACATATATGTTAAAGTGGAGTTATGAGTTCAATTTGATAATTTGTACTTTATCATATTAGATGATTAAGTGATAAATTATGAGTATTTGTGGGACAAATATTATAAAACAAATTGGACCCATAATAAGGGCCTTATAGCCGTCCAAACCAAGGAGGAAGAGGAGAGAAAAGATTCTCTTTTGTCTTTTCTATTTAACTACTTTTGCATGCAATAACATAATCATTGCAATGCTAAGGATTGTTCTTAACAATGAAAAGCACTTTCTCCCCCTTCTATACTCCTTGAGGCCGGCCCCCTAGAGGTGTGCAAGACACACTTCTTTTGCTATTTTTCCTATAAAATACAAGTAGAAGAAAGATAAAGTATACTTATGCTATTCTCCCCATCTCTCTCATTTCTCTCTAACTTATACTAATACACATTATATTCTAGTATTACTAAGAGAGTTAGTAATATTAATAATATTTCAAATTATCAAGCTAAATACTAAGTGTTTCTAGATCAAAATACTTAGTGTTTTTGGAGTGTTCTTGGGTGCATCTTTTAGGAGGTTTTCTCTTTGGAAACTTGGGTTTTAGAGGAGGATCATCCTAAGCATATTCTCAAGAAACAAAACTAGAAAGGAGTTCTAGTTTTGTGCCCTATTTTCCTTTATAGAAAGGTATAAATCTCTAATCTTGTTAACAATGTAAATTTGTACTACATAGATCTTGCTAAATCAAATTAGAGTAATTTGATTTACACTAATATTTGATTAGTGATTGGGAAGAGTTCCCTTCACAAACGACTCAAAAATGAATTCGACATTAGTTAGAACCGTTTAAGTCAACGTTAAAGCATGCTTAATAAAAGTCCGTGTTACATCACAGGGTTTTGTTTGGGAGGGTACGGATATGGGTATCCACAGACAGACTTTGCCTTCATGACCACGACTAAAACCAGGCGGAAGCCGCATATAAACTTCTTCCGTTAGATCACCATGTAAGAACGCGTTATGAACATCCATCTGATGTAACTACCACTTCCGAACAGCAGCAACAGCCAAAAACGTGCGAACGGTAACCATTTTGACTACGGGAGCGAACGCTTCGCCGTAATCTAATCCCTCGATCTGACGATTTCCAAGAACAACGAGACGAGCTTTGAACCGTTCCACAAAGCCGTCCGACCGATATTTAATTTTGTAGACCCAGCGACACCCGAGAGCTTTTTTATCCGGTGGAAGAGACGTCAATTCCCAAGTCTTATTGCGCTCGAGTGCATCAATTTCAGCTTGCATAGCGGCACACCATCTTTCATCACGGATCGCGTCGCGAAAAGTGGGTCGCTCAACACCCGCACTAACAACTGCAAGGAAATGACGATGACGATGGCGAGGCGAAAACGAATGACAAGAGACATAATGTGCAATAGGATACGACGTACCTGAGGACGACACTGGAGATAGAGGTGAGTGCGGGGGCGGATTCGTGACAGTCTCAGTAACATAGTCGCGAAGACGAGAGTTTGGAAACTTGGCTCTATGACCAAGACCAAGGGGACCAGCTTCAGCAGCAGGAGCAACAGGCATACTAGTCTTAGGCTCATCCGAAATAGGAGTGGAAGCGGGCATGCACCCTGGTCCCGATAGAGTGCTCAAGCACGAGGGAAGCATCACCAGCATCGGGAGAAGAGCCATTAAAGGGTACGTCCATCAAAGGGGATGAAGACGGCCCAGAAGCGGAGGGAGGAGCAAAGCCGGACGAAAAAGGGAAAAGGGTCTCATAAAAAACAACATCGCGTGAAACGAAGAAAACCTTAGACTCAAGATCAAAGAGCTTCCACCCCTTTTTATTGTGCGGATATCCCACGAAGACGCACTTTCGACCACGTTTAGCGAATTTATCGCCATGAGTATTTTGATTATGTGCGTAGCAGAGACAACCAAAAACACGGAGATTAGCATAAGAAGGAGGCTGACCAAATAGACATTCGTACGGAGTTTTATGATCGAGTAAAGGAGACGGAGTACGATTAATTAAATAGGCCGCGGTAAGGATACACTCGCCCCAAAAATGCCGCGGCAAGTCAGCCTGGAACATAAGAGCACGAGCGACATTCAAAATATGACGATGTTTACGTTCAACACGACCATTCTGTTGAGGCGTCCCAACACCGGATGTCTGAAAATGAATCCCATTGCGGAAAAAATAGCCCGCCATGCAATTAAACTCGTTACCGTTATCACTAAGAACCACCTTAACGGACGTGGAGAATTGTTGACGTACCATAGCTAAAAAATGCATGAACATGTCAGTGACCTCCGTTTTATCGACCAATAAATATACCCAAACAGAGCGAGAAAAATCATCGACGATAGTTAAAAAAATATTTTGCTACACAGGATGAAAGAGTACGATAGGGCCCCCATAAATCACAATGTATTAAATCAAAAATAGCAGTGGCGCGTTTGTCGCTTAAAACAAAACTATTGCGTTGTTGTTTCGCAAAGTGACAAACATCACAGGCGATGTCTTTATTGGAACAAAAATTATTAGCGAACGGAATAAACTTAACAACTCTATCTGAGGGGTGACCAAGACGACGGTGCCAAAGACCAAGAGAGCCCGAATCAGCAACTTTGTTCACGACAGGCGGTGGAACTTCAGCACGAATCCAATAAAGCCCATCCCGCAACTCACTGACACCAATCGTCGTCTTCAAGGTACGGTCCTGAATAAGGCACGAGTGCTTTGTAAATTCAAAAATATAACCAAAATCAGCAGAAAGCTGGGAGACAGAAATCAAATTGCAAGTTAAGTGAGGAACAAATAAAACATTCCGTAAGCTCATAAAATTTTGTAACACCCCGGCCCCAACCAAAGGCCGAAATGTCATTCACGGTAGCTCGCCAGGCTGCGTACATCGCCCACAAACCAACACGGGCCCTTTCCAGCGCACTTTGTCCTCACTCGTGTGCATCCTGAGAACTTCCCAGGAGGTCACCCATCCTAAGACTACTCTCCAAAGAAGACGCTTAATCAAGAGTTCTTAAGATGAGCCACCGAAAAGAAGATGCATCTAGTTGATATGAAGAAGACTTACAATCCTTTTAAGACTATGTCACTGAGCTCATCACATGGACCACTTCAAGGGGAACCCTACCAAATAACCTCGGATAACACCGGTGTTACACACCCCCACTTGAAGAACGCAACGTCCTCGTTGCGCCGTAGCTACTTACAATATAGCATTCCGAATCCTCCCCACCTAGGTGCGTGCAGCCAACAAGACACAGATTCGACCACACTGGCCGCCGGTTGCTCGATACCATTTGTAACACCGGCCCCAACCAAAGGCCGAAATGTCATTCACTGTAGCTCGCCAGGTGCAGACATCGCCCACAAACCAACACGGGCCCTTTTCCAACAAGACTTTGTCCTCACTGTGCATCCCGAGAACTTCCCAGGAGGTCACCCATCCTAAGACTACTCTCCAAAGAAGACGCTTAATCAAGAGTTCTTAAGATGAGCCACCAGAAAAGAAGATGCATCTAGTTGATATGAGTAGCACTTACAATCCTTTTAAGCACTATGTCACTTGAGCTCATCACATGGACCACTTCAAGGGGGAACCCGGCCCAAATAACCTCGGACAACACCGGGTGTTACAATTTTTAAAACGAATTGTCCCCATAATAGTAGCCTCGACGTAGTCACGTAGTGGCCATTTGGAAGACCAACGGGACGAGGAGGAATAACACACTGATCCACCAAGCATGATAAGGTACCAATTACATGATTTGAAGCCCCCGTATCGACAATCCAAAGGGACATACCGCTAAGACGATCGGAAGAGAAAACGGAATGAGTGGCCATAGGACCCGAAGTGACAGCGTGCACAACAGTAGGTGTGTCCTGAAGAGGACTGCTCGACACAAAAGAAGCAGCAGAGACACCTGAGAAGGTGACAGCCGCGACAAGAGCCGGGGCAGCAACCCCACGAGAAGAACCAACAACCCCACCCCGACGATTTGAAACCGAACACGAACTACGAAGCTCGGACAAGGATTGGTGGGTTTCGTGAAGATAAGGATTGGTGGGTTTCGTGATCGAACCGTCGACAAAACCAAATTTACGATGAGATTTAAGGGACACTTTCATCGAATTCATCCAATGATCGTAGTTATCGGGGGGAAGGACAACCGTGGAGATGACAGCTCCGTGACCATCATTTGAACCAAGATAATAAGGAGATGAGTAATCGATTTTGGGAGGAGTAGAAATATCAGCCATGGAAGAAGAAGCTGACCAAAAAAAACAGAGAAAAAGAAGAGACAGGGTCACGAAGAGAAGAAAGAACCGAGGGGTTATTTGGGTTTTGGGAAGTCGGGATTCATTTGGCCTGATACCATATTGAATGAGGAATAAATGTTGTGTTTGTCCATTACACACACATAAATATATAGACTACAAAAATGGGCATGGGCTCATATTATGGCACAAACATTACAACACACCTATTAAACATTAATAAGAAATCAACATCCTATAGTTGAGTCTCAAGCTAAATGATTTTAATTACGGACTTTGACGATAAAAGTTTACATACCTTTTAAGAGCCATAAAACTAATTAATTTGTAATTCGTATTAATATAATATGAAAATGACTTGATATTCAAGTTAACTTAACCTCAATTTAAAATTACAAAAAAATTGATTTGGTTTGTTACAGTCCTAAGGAAAAATTCACATTTATTTTAAATCATATTTATTATATAGACTCGTATAAATGTGATTGATTAGGTATTGAATACTATTAGTTCAGTCTAGGTATTCTAATCATGTTTAAGATCTTTGATGAATATTTTGACATTGAATACTTAATGAATTTAGATTGAATAGAAATTTTTGCATTGCGATCAAAAATTTTAATTGAAAACCACTAAAGATGAATATAGAATTAGTTTTATGTTTAATCTCCTAGATTTAGTGGATTAGATTACAATTTTACCCTTTAGATTTTAGCGCCAAAGTAAAAGTAAATTTATTATTTTATTTTTTTGAGTAGGGTGGCACCAAATTTCAGTACCACCCGGTATCGCTTTATCACTTTCCTTTATAAATTTAACCATATCCTAAGCTAGCGGGGATAATTTCTACTAAATGTACATCCATAATTCATCAAGCTAGTTATTGGAAACCATAATTATTGACTATTAACTAGAAAATAGAAAACCACTTACTACTAATGAATATGTCTACTATGAGGCTCCCTCATAGAATAAGACATATTACTTAAATGTCACATCACTTATTAAAACTTCTTCCCATCTATTAAACATCATGCACCACAATCAGTAACTGATTCACCACCATTACAACAATTACGTCCATCACCATTCCCACCATCACTTCAACCAGCCACCATCACTATAAACAGACAACCACCATCGCGATTTGGACCACCAGTACGATGAGAGTCGTCGGAATCCATACACCGTCCTTTAAATCATCTCACCCAACTACCACTTCCCCATCAAACCCTAACAACATCGCCATCTTGCATCATCCACCACTCCAACCACCACTTCAGCCACCACCTCGGGGTGCGCCCAATCTACCAAAGTCCGGTGATCGCTTCTCCTTACCTTTCTTAGCGAACAACTTCGTCATTTATCGATATGCCGAATTTTACTCTCGTTGATGATAAACAAAGTAAGTCATAATTTTTGAAACGTAAATCTTTGAAATGTAACTGAATTCTTGTCAAAAATTTAATATGCTGAAATTATTTTTCAAATGCATTGACGTTACTATTGAAATATTTCAAGTTACTTTTGATGCAATATAAACTATATTTTTTTAGGATTAATTGTCATCTCCCATCTTTTCTAAACAAAATTTTAAAATTTCTCACCTTTTCTAATTTTATTTTTAAAATTTACCACCCTTTAAAAACATTTTCTCAAAAATTTCCACCAAAACTCCATTTTCACCATATAAAACGTTTATTTTCACTTATGAAAACACTAAATTCTCGTTTTATTTTTTCATATTTTAGGGTTCGGTGCACGATAGATTTCATTAATAATGAAAATATTTTAAAAAAATTCTTAAATTTTCACCAAAAAAAAAAAAAAAAAAAATGCATTTTGATGGGAATTTTTAAGAAAAAGCTTATAAAGGTGGGAGATTTTAAGAAAAATAACAAAATGTGGGAAATATCAAATTACCCATTTTTTTTATTATTATACATTAATGGCGCGTCTATTTGGATTAGATTTGGTATATTGACAATATGATTTACAATTGTTTATTAGATTCTACTTAATTTGGATGGAATAAATAATAAAAAAAATACCTTAAAAGGGTTAAACAACGGTGAGATTGGAGTCACAGTGAAAAACAATGGTCGCCATCGATCATCGGTTGTCAGCTATCCGTCTTCAAAATTTGGTGTGTTTGGCGAAGTTTTTCTGTGGCGTCTGGATGAATATTGAGGTTGGTGTGAATGAATTTAACTGTGGTTAGGTGGTAGGCTGGTAACAATGATGGTAGATTGATCGATATGTTTGAAAGACAACTAGGGTTGCTGAAATTATATTTTGGGGATAATTGGTTTGATGAGGAGGCAAGTAGTCTCTATCTATGAGACTGTCTTATGGTAGAATTTGTAATAACTAATTATGGATCATGTAATCCAACACATCCCTTGATCCATAATTTATACTCCGTATTATCTTTGTTATACTTCCTGCCTTGACGAACTATCCTCACTGTTTATTATGTCGTTTGCCGTAACCATGAATCGTCAAGACTCTCTTATGTCTCAATTCATTACATCATTGTTTTGCGAATTTCTTCTTATCTCGATTGATGAGCAATCTACCTTTAAACAATATATAATCCTTCTTGCACCCACACATGTTGGGCTCCTTACTCAACATTAAACATAGTATCCTTTTGAGACTTAAATTGAACATGTTTGCTTTCTTTTTTCTCCATCTCGCTTTGTGAAGTCCTTGTTTGCATATTATCATCAACTTTCATTTAAATCACATCCGTCCGCGTTGTTGTTTTTGTGCTTAGGTTTGTGGGGGTGGGGCTTGTGGGGTGCAGTGGTGTACAGCCTACTATATTTTTTTTTTTTTTTGGTTATTTTTTTTTATTTAATAATGTAATATGTTATTTTTAATATCTTTTTTCGGTGAATTAATTTAGTGGTGTTTTTTTTTTCCGGTGAATTAATTGAGTAAAATAAGTGTACAAAAATGAGTAAAAAAGTGTAAAAAAAATGAGTAAAAAAAAGTGTACAAAAATTAGTAAATTTGAAAGGGTGAGAGAAAAGAGAGAGAAACAAAAGAGAGAAAGTGAGAGAGGTTATAAAATATAAACGATGTAAAATGGAAAAATATGTAGATGAATAAGTAAAATATGTACATAAATGAAAAGGGTGTTACTCAACTGTACCCGGCTTTTTCTCAGTTGTACCCTTTTTTGTCATTAATTTTCCATCCCTTACCCCTACTCTACCAATTTTTCTCTCTTCTCTTTCCACCCAAAAAAACCCTAAAACAATTTAAATCAACCAATTTCTTTTTCAATTAATTCAATTAATACAATTATTTCAATTCTTAACATATGAATCCTTGTGACAATTTAAATCAGCCAAGAGAATGAGATGCTCAAAAATGAAAAGTGATAATAACGCAGTAACACAGAGAGCTTTGCAACACAGTAATAGTCTACAAAAACGCAGTAATGGTCAGTGCAAAATTGTTGGACATGACAGCTTCAATGGCTACATATCACCAATCGTTAAGCTTATAATAATAATAATAAGAACAAAAATAAAAATAATAAATTAATAATAATAATAATAATAATAATAATTTAAAAAAAAAAAAAAAAAAAAAAAAAAAAGGAAATGAAGGAAGGCTGAGGTGGACGGTGGTGGTGGGAGAGGTGGGCTGAGGGAGGAGCGGTGGTGGTGGGCTGAGGGAGGGTCGGTGGTGGTGGCCGAGGTGGGCTGAGGGAGGACCGGTGGTGGTGGGCTGAGGAAGGGGCGGTGGTGGTGGCCGAGGTGGGCTGAGGGAGGATCGGTGGTGGTGGGAGAGGTGGGCTGAGGGAGGGGTGGCGGCGGCGGTGGTGGTGGGAGAGGCATAAGTTTTGGAGGTTTAATAGAGGAGAAAGAAGAGAGAAAATTTTGGTTTAAAAATTTGTGGGAAAGAAATGAAAAGGGCAGTAGAGTCTTTTTGGAGTCTGAGAAAAAGTCAAGATGCAGTTGAAAGAATTCTGAATGAAAAATACCCATTCTAAAAGCCAAATTTCAAGGTTACCTACGTAGAATGAAATGTTGGGCTTGAATTTAAATGAAGCAATATCAAAGGGCAGATTGAGCTTTTTAATAGGCTCGACAGCAAAGTTAAAAAAAAATCCAATACTCACGGCACAGTACAACCCACACAATAATACATCTGCACCTATCAACACGACACAATCTCACACAAGGAGAGCAGCACATCATCGCAATAGAAGAACATCCACGTTTTATCAAGAACAGCGAGAAAATAGTTATGTTATATCAGGAACACAGCGAGAAAATAGGAATGAGCGTCGTAACCATGATGAAAATCTGAAAGCACGAAACAAGTTTAGTAATTGATGTCGAGGAATTCCGAGTTTAGTAATTCTCTAGTTGTGGCTAAAAAAAGGTTTTACCATACACGAATATTACCAAGTACTAACATAGTTCAACCTTAAACAAGAATTTTCAACAAAACAAGAAAACAGCAGTAAAATCCTTCGAATGAAATTAAAAGAGCGATGTTCCCTTCCCCTTCTTGTCTCCGCCAATCTCAAAGTGCTTGCATCTCTGCAAAAGATTCAATAATAAAACGACATTGTTATATATTGCTCGTACCTAAAAACAAAACGTCATTATATAATAGATAAATAGATATGAACCTTGATAGGGTGTTGGGAGACATGCTTGCATGCTTGGCATTGTAGCCTCAACACGATCTTCTTGGTTGTTTTAGCCTATAGCGAAAAGCACGCGTACATATTACACAACCCTAATGAAGAAAGATGTCAGAGGTGAGAAACCAAAGTGACGGATGAAAGGCAATACCTTCTTGTGGAAGACAGGCTTCGTCTGACCACCATAACCAGACTGCTTACGGTCATAACGTCTCTTTCCCTGAGCTGCCAAACTGTCCTTACCCTTCTTGTACTGGGTTACCTTGTGCTGAGTGTGCTTTCTACATTCCTTGTTCTTGCAGTAGGTCTTCTTCAACTTCGGTACGTTCACCTACAACCCAAACAAAATACGTATGATTAGATATGAAACATCGAGAGTTGAATCAAAATTGCATCCATGTTACTTCTGAGTTCTGACTGTTAAATTCTACTAACATTCAGAACCGCATACACGTCTAGTACAACACTTGCTGCGGATTAAAGGGAAAAATATTGTTCAAACCTAAACCCTCACTGACGAGATACTTTTCCTAGAAGAGCAATAGGAAGCAATTAAACATGCATAACATAAACACCGACAGAGATCTTGCATAATATCATTGTAACATTTCAAGTATCATTTCTAATACGAAAATGCAGTTTTCTATTTACGAATTTACCATAAACCAAACTTCTCCTTAAATTTTCAAACTTGGAATAAGATTTTTATTTTTGAAGATCGGTCCTTATCAGAATCCTTATTTTTGAACACGGTCCCCAAATATTTGAGTCATCGTGGTGACTACTCAGTTTTGTAGGAGGAATAATGATAACGAGGCATGCAGTAACAAAGCAAAAAGGTTAAGCTCATGCACACAAGGGATGAGCAACGGACAACTTCTGATATTCAGATTATATATAGCACAACAATACTCAATTTAGGAACTTAATAAATAGTGGATTTTCATAGAGCACAGTATATAATATTAACTTCATTAACAATTGGTACACCTCACAAAGATGACACGCCAATATGCTTAGACTATCACACATTTAAGCGAGAAACTTCGGATTGCAAGAGAACATACAAAATAACACAACAATGACATCTTACTAGGGATACGAAATAGAACATCTATACCAAGATTACAAAAATTATGGGGGATGTGGGGATATCGTAAACAAGTTCCACACATTCTCTTCATGTAGTATAAACATGACACCCTCAATAAAACATTACTCCGTACCAAATTAAATATGCATATTGTTAAAGTGTAAAATTCAAACATTAACCAACCAACCAATCAATTCTTTTTTAGGAACAAATAATACGGACTAACACGAAAGGAGGATTTCCATGTCATGAAAACAAAATCACAGAATTACGTAGCCACCCAACATAGTTTTGCTACATCATGACAGCAACAAAGCTTAGTCCTTAAAACATTTCAGGTCAGTTAACATAAATCACCGTCTGGAACCGTCAATTCATTATAATCAAACTACAACGAAAAATTCCGAGAAATATTAAAATGTTTAGATAAACAAGTCTACAAACAGCTGAAATCAATTACTATAATTCAAACTGCGTACAGACTTATGAATATTCAGCATTTATATCACATATTTACAGCACAGTAAAGTGTAAAAAATAAAACGACATAATCAACCGAGTAAATTCATATACACTCCAAAACATCATCGGATATTCGGTAAAAAGTAAACTATTTCAGACAAATCAACAAATAATAATTCCGTTTCATAAAAACAAATCATCACCATACTCAAAGTGTGAAATCATAGAACAAGAGTAGTAGATTAAGAAAATGTTGAAAAAACGATTGAAAGTAAGATTACCATGGTGATTATCGGCAGGAGATTCACACGACAAAACCCTAGCAGACGAAAGTGGAAGAGATGAGAGACGACGGCGAGTTAAGTAAGGAGGAGTTTGTTCAAGGGTTTTGGTTGTTCTTGTTTTGGGCTAATAAATTCCCGCTTAATGGGCTTTTCTTTTGGTCTTCCAGTATTTCTGTTCGGCTAGCCCAAGCCAGTCTTATTTCTGACTTTGACAAACGCTTTGCGATTACTCTCTCCGTTCCAGTGATTTATTTACCGTTTAATTTTTTTTTTTTGTAAAGAGGATTTAAGAAAAAGTGTAAACAAATGACTGAAACATAGTAAGTATTTATAATCATTCATTATTGATTATTGATTCAATCATTTATTTTACTTTTTTTTTTTTTTTTAATTTTGAAAAGTGGTAATTGACACTTATCACTTTGTCTAATTGTTAAATTACACACTTTAAGTTTTAGTTGGGGTGATTGTCCCCATAAGTTAGATATAAAGTGAAAATAAACTCAACTAAAATAAAATAATAATACTATTTATAATACGAAGTATTTTTGAAACTACTTTAAATATAAGAAATTTTAATAAAAATATTAAAAAAAGAAAGACATAAGCATTCTTTTTACAAAGCATTTTTAGTTTGTAAATTATTGAGTTTCTACATCTTACTTTTTTTACAATTTTTAAAGTTAGTTGAAAAAAAGTCTGAAAAAACATTAAGGACACATTTTTTCGATTTATTTTCATTCCATTTGATTCGATTCATTCGCTTGATTCGATTCATTCGATTCGATTCGATTCGATTCGATTCATTCACTGATTCGATTCGATTCGATTCGACATTTATGTTATAAATTTGAACTTCATTCGATTCGATTCGATTCATTCGATTCGATTCGATTCGATTCAATCGATTCATTTCGATTCGATTCGATTCATTCAATTATTCAATTGATTCGATTCGATTGATTCAGCTCTAAAAAGTCCGAAAGAACATGTCCTAAATATGTAAAAACTTAAAACACCTTAATATATCAACTTATCAATTTATATGAACTAGATCAGTTACAGAAAATAAATAAAACTTTCAATAAAATTTTCTCTCTCTAAAAAAAACGAGAGCCTTTTTCTCTCTTTGTAAGAGAGCTTTTAGTATTCCTTTACCCTACTGTGCAATCATTGCATGTTACTGTCAAAGCTTTTCGTCTAAGTTCTTCCAAAAATTTAAGCACGCTTTTTGAGTCCTTTTCTTTGGGCTAGCGTATGATTGTGGAGAGTCTCTTGACCTTCATCCAATCATTTTACATGCATTGAAGTCTTTAATCATTGACTGATTTCTTCTTCTAGTGGTCAAAAACAAAATTCTCTATTTAATACATTCCTTCTCAATTATTCTCCTTATTAATCTCCCTCCTTAATTATTCATTCTCCTTATTCAATATTTCTCTTTCTTTTGTTTTTGCGTTTTTAATTCTGTTTACATGGAGTTTGATGACAATAATAACAATTGGCGCCCTCCTAGGGCAGGGGCTTTAGCCCACTTTGAAGAACCCTACATTAATGAATCCATTGCGTTTTGGAGCAGTTGTGTACTTGCATGCTGTGTTGATTATCGTCAGTTTAGGGCTGATGAAGTCCAAAGTTTTGTCGCTGATCACTGGGTCACTCGAGGAAGGATTGAGGTACGAAGTATGGAGGATTTATTTGTATTCCATTGTGACAATGAACAAGATATGGAGGATTTGATAGAAAGAAGTGTTGCTGCTATTTCTGGAGCTTTGTTTGTATTTGCTCAATGGTCACCAGGTTTAATTCCTCGCACTGTTAGGTTTCCAATGGCATGCATGTGGGTTAGAGTTTGTGGTCTCCCTTTTGAATATCTAAACATGCATGCAGCGAACGTTATTGGTAATATGTCGAGTAATCAGTTTATGGTGGAACAGTTTGAGGGCATTCCTAGTCATGATTATCTTCGTATAAGGGTATGTGTTATGCTAGAGGAACCACTGATGCCAGGTTTTTTCATCGCTTGTGAGGACAACAAAGTTATGTGAGTGCAATTTCGATATGAGGAATTGTTCAAGTATTGTGTACAATGTGGTTGTATAAGTCACAAGGTTACTAGGTGTACTGTGAGTAGGCACACTACTAGAAATTAGGCTTCTAGCAGCGCTTTCTTAAGGCTCTTGCGACACTAAAAAGCGCCGTAAAGGGTTTTACCGACGCTTATAAAAGCGTCGCTTTAGATCGTGCCGCTACCCCTTTTAGCTGCGCTTATTATTTGCGTCGGTATATATGCACAAAAAGCACCGCAATTTTAAAGCGCTTTTAGAGTAAAGTTGTGGTGCTTATAAAGCGTCGTTAGGTGGTGTAAAGCGTGTCTATTATTGATCTAGCCATCTTATTCTTCCTATAGATGCTTTTACTGTGACCAAAAGATAATGTTTACGTCGCCTACAAGTAATAATAAACATATTTAATATTACATTTAAATTTCATAGAAATTGTGTTGGTTACAATAATTCCTCATGGAATGATGTTATTCATTAAGATCAATACAAAAATTTAATTAGCAAATACATTTTCCAATCTAATATTGTACAATAATCCACAAGCACCATGGGTAGCAAATTAAATAAAATCATCACCCACGACATCTCAATAAACTTTATCAACGATTCATTGGAGGAATCCAGAAATGTAGCTTGGGGACTTTATGTACGTACCTGCAAAATTCAAACAAAGACAATATTAGTATGTAGTGACTTTAAAAAATAAAAAAATCATGCTTTATAAAGAATGAACAAATTTTCATAGTTGTTAAGTATAAATCATAAGATACCAACACAAAGCAATACCATCAAATATAGCAGATCAAACCATTGTGGTACTTTTTAGTTTTTATTAGGAAGTACACCCAAAATTTGCAGTTGCTCGTAAAGATTCACCACTGCCTTGACAATATTATCTGATATATTACACCATAAACCGACATAATTGCTCTAGTCACCTACTAGGATTAAATTACAAAACCGTAAAGCTAAATTCTATGGAAAACTTACCTCATCACTTTTCACGCGAGTCACCACGACGTACAAAGATTAATTTCTCAACATTGCTCACAATCTCCTCTGATTTGAGTGTGGTTCAGTATCAATTGAAGACCTGTAATTCTCGGATTCACCACCTCATACGCGTTCAGTTTTTCTACCATGGTTTTTCAACCTAAAATCAATCACCAATGAAAAATGCCTTTAAACACAATAATGGTTATACAAAACATACTTTGTATGTATAAAAGTTGACATTTTTTTACATGTAGTCAAAAGATATCAGCGTAAAAAGTAAAATAAATTAAATTTTAAACGATGAAGACCAAAAAATACCTAAGGTCTCGGAAACCTCTGAACAACAAGAAAACAGATCAACTAAGTAATCAGGCCAAATGACAATTGAAAATTAAGAAAGATTTAAACCGAACACCACATATTTTGACCAGTGTAACTACATCCATTAAATTATATCAACAGCAAATTTAATTCAATCGCCCAAATAATTTCAAATCAATTAAGAAATAATATAAGAATCAAGCAAATAAGAAAGAAAAGACATCAAATTTCATGGTTGCTTGACAATCCTTAACACAAGAATGATAAATCAAATATTCTTTATAGTATCCCAATATAAATTAGTAACTACGGAGTAAAAAATTTTGTATCAAGACAAGCATATAGGTCAATAGATTCAATAAAACGAATTACTATGATACAAGAATTTGTTTCAATATAAAATGATAAATTCAGAGTATTATACGGATTATTATTGAAGAATTAATCATAATTTACAATTAAAATACGGAGTACATGATAAAGAACAAATTTTGTACCAATTGAAGATCCCTATAACTTAAAAAATCCTAATGAAGGTAAACACAAAATCAATACTAATAATTAGGAGATAAGATTAAGTCCATTCATACCTGATAAGATGAAATCCATTGTTGATTTTATTGTCGATGGTGATGTGCTTAGTGGTTGAAATAGAAGATGGAGTGGGTTTGTATATTTTGATTTTAATTGTTACACATAGGGTTTTTAAAAGTGGTGCTTATTGAAAAAATTATGGCGCTTATTGAAAAGTTATGGCGCTTTTTTATTATTTTACTTTGTGTAGGCGTAATTTTAGGGGCGCTATTGGAAAGCGCCTTATTTTAGATGTAAATGGACTGAGTTCAGCAGTTTTTATGTTAAGCGTCGTAAAATAAGCGCCTCTACATATGGTTTTTGTACTAGTGGCAAAGGGTGATTGAGAGTATTCAATCTGTTCTTGGGGGAGTTTGTGAGAGGGGTTTTATGGTGGTTCAGTCCCCTAACGTATATACCATGTTTAGTTTGGATCTCAGAGCACTTCCCTCTACATCGAGGCATGTTACTTCTAGGGTAAGGCTAGGGCATCATCCGGGAGTAAGGCCGAGGGCTGATTATTTTGTGGATCGTGTGGTGGATATAGACATTGGCACTACTGGAGGTGGAAGAATTGATCCTGGAATGGTTTTTAATGTGTATGATCATCTGTTTGCATGTCCCATTCTTTACCCTTCTTACCATAATTTCATGCATGACCGTGTTAATGCCGAAAGTAACTATGGGGATATGGAGGTTGACGCTGATGATGGATTTCGTGGGGAAAATATGGAGGTTCAAGAACTTATTCAAGTGGTAAATAGGGCTGTAGTAGCAGAAGGTCAGGGTGATGATGCTGGGGGAAAGCAAGGGTTTAGGGTTCAAGATCATGATGTAGAAGTTGGACAAAATTAGTTTCTGGGAGAAGGAGTTAACAATATTAATATTCCTGAGGTTCCACCACTGATGGATCAAGACCCATATGTGATTTTCTTGCAACGTGAAGGAGAGGTTCATGTGGATGACCATGATCTTAACTTCCAAAATATGATGGGCAGAAGACTTCGATATGATGATCATAGTGCCTTGGTTGAAGATGAGCAACGAGGGTATTATCAGGTTTTTAATTTAGTAGCTGCACTGCCACAAGAGAACGGGGTGGGTGTCAATGAAGGGGGTATCATGGAAGGCGCAGGTGTTGAGGGTGTTAATCAGGACCCAAAACAAGTGGCTGAGGAGGAGGAAGAAGAGTGGCCGTTCTGGGATCAGGTTCCTGTGGTCCAACAAATTCTTGAAGGGATTCATGTGAATCAAGCAAATGGTGAAGTGAACATAGTTGACGACTTTGGTGGCGATGAAGCGGCTGATTTCTACAGTCAGGGTTCATCTTTTGAATGGCCTCAACTTAGTGATTCATCTTCTTCTTCCGTGGGAATTGATTATAATGCTACTGGGTTCCATACTCCAGTTCTGATTATTGAGGAAGAAGTCTCAGGCAAGGTAGGGTATGGCCATGAAGTGGTTATCGGTGCTGATCAAAACACTACTCAAGCTGTTGGGAGTGGGATTGCTAGTGAGACAGGTTTGGAGGATAATTGGCGTTTAATCTCAGCTCATACTTTGAAGGATTACAATTCCAATAAAGATACAATGTCAGATAGTGGTACCTTGAATGTTACTATTAATGGAAAGGATAAGTGGCGTCGCATTTGTGGTATGAATCGATTCAAAAGACAGAGATGTGGAGTGGAGAGTACAAGGAAGGATCAAAAATTTGTCTCTAAGAGAAAGGCTGAATCTAAACCCCTATTGTTTGGGATAGATGGAGCAGAAGTGGAGGAGGAGACTGTTACTAGTAGGGAGAACAGGTTGTCCATGCTTAAAAGGCAATGCTGCTTTCATTCCCAACCGTATCAGAGGCAAGCTGACTTTGAGGTTGAATTTGAGGATTCGGCAGGAAGGTTTAGAGCTTCACTGGTGGAGATTGCTGCAGGTCCGAGTTTTGCTCATAACGACGAAGGCCAGGGAAGTCTGTCTGGTGGGTGTTCGGGAATTGACCCTAATCAATTCTCTTATTGCGCATGATTGGACTTTCATGGAACTGTAGGGGTCTTTTGAATTCGCTCATCCCTAGAGTTCCGAAGCTTAGAGCGCTTTCTTTATTAAATAACTATGATTTTATCTTTTTGCAAGAAACGAAATGCAATGTAGCGGATGCTATTCCTATTTTTCGTTCTTTAGGTTTTTCCAACTTTTGTGGTTTTGATGTAATGGGTAAAAGTGGCGGTCTTTTTGTATCATGGAAAAATCGATGTAATTTTCAATGTACTTTTGTTTGTAAGAATTACATAATTTTAAGTTATTCGGAGGGTAGTTCTATTCTTTGGTACTTATGCCTTATGTATGGGGAGCCGGTCTTTGCAAAGAGACGGACTTTTTGGGAGTCTTTTAGAGAGTTAGTATTAGATTTAGGAAAACCCTTCCTCATTTTTGGGGATATTAATCAAGTAGATTATATTGAAGATAAATTTGGAGGAGATAATCTTGCTATTGAAGGGGCGAAATTGTTTAATGAATGGAAAGCTTCTTTGGCTCTCATCGATGTTCCTTATAAAGGCCCTACGTTCACGTGGACTAACAAGAGATTTGACACACAACCTATTTTCGAAAGACTTGATAAAGGGTATGCATCGTATGATTGGTTCACTTCCTATCCAAATGTTCAACTATTGCATCATCCGATAGCAATTTCAGACCATGGTCCTGTTGAGATCAATTTTGGAGCTTCTAATAACAAACGAAAGAGGCCGTATAAGATGGAAGCATAGAATCTGGAAAACAAGGAATGTCTCGATTTGATCAAAGATAAGTGGAGGGAGGTAGGTAGGGGCCAAAAAGCTATTTCTTGCTTAACCAGACTTTCGTATATTAGGGGATTTATGTTGAATTGCTCATTGTCTAAAAAGAAGGAATGGGCAAGGACTGGGATGAGTTCGATGGGAAGCTAACCAAGAGTTTAGACAAAGCTTTTAGTGAATATAATTACACAGAATATAATGTTATACAAAAGGAAGTTAATCACTTTGCGGAAGCAGCGGATGTATATTGGAAGCAAAGAGCAAAGATGAAATGGGCTGTGGATGGAGATATGTGTACGAAGTATTTCTTTAATTGGGTAAAAGTTACAATGGGAGGAAATTATATTAAATGCATTAATAATAGAGATAATGAGTGGCAGTTTGATGAAACAATTATTGGGGATATTCCCACTAATCACTTTAAGAATGTTTTCTGTGATAATGCGGGCACTGATCTGGATGCGAATGATCTGGAGAGGTTGGATAATTTTCTGAATCCTGTGTATAATAGGCTTACTAAAGAGGACAGCAGGACTATAAGTAAGCCTTTTACGGCACAAGAGGTACGGGCAGCGGTTTTCCAAATGGAGCTATGAAGTCTCCTGGGCCTGATGGTATACCAGGGTTATTCTATCATAAATGCTGGCATTTTATTAAAGAGGAGGTTACTGATCTTGTCCTGAAGGTCTTAAATACTGCTGAAATTCCAGGGAATATTAATTGAACTTTTATTACTCTAATCCCAAAGATTAACAACCCGGAGTTACCTGAAAATTTTCGGCCCATTAGTCTTTGCAATGTAATCATGAAGGTTATTACAAAGTGTATTGCAAATAGGATTAAGAAGGTTGTTAGTAGTCTTATAGGGCAATATCAGAATGCCTTTATACCCGAAAGGAATATACAAGATAATGTGCTCGTTAACCATGAAATTTTACACTACATTAAAAATCAGAAAAAAGGGAAGCTAGTGATACATGTTATTTATATACGTTTTATGCCCCCGGTTCAGTCGCATTTAGCTTATATTTACTCGTGATTATTGCTAGTTTACGAGCTATTTGTTATATTTCTCGATACTGCTGCCTTTCATTTACATTTTGCAGGTTTTGGTGGTTTTGAGCCAAAACCCGAGACATTGGAGCATTACGAGAACCGAGCCGAGAAGACCAAGCCCGAGCGCACACATGAGCTCGGGAAAATAAACGATGACCAAAAGACAAGAGGCCACGAAGGAAATAATGGCCCAAGAGAAGGATAAAGGCCCAAAGCCAAAGGAAGCCCAAGATGAAGCCTTGGCCCGAAGCCGAGCAAGTCTGTGGATGCAGTGGGCCACGGCCGGCTCCGTCTGCAATCGACGCTCCGAATTTCCTATTTTCGAGTTTTAATAATTTGGGGTTTATATAAATACCCTATTTCGGGATACATAGAGATTTATGCTTTATTTTACTTAGGTTTTCACTTTACTGCTTCTTTGTAGTTCTCTCTTTTATTAAACATTCAACATTCAAAACTTCTTAGTTTAGTTCAAGATTGATCTACTTTGTAACCGTCGGTACTCCGTAAGTTTCAAGTTTAATTTTATTGCAATTACTTTCATTCATCATGTCTTCTTCTCTTTATTGTTTTGCTTTGATTACAGTTATGAGTAGCTAATTTATAATTAGGGTGTAAGGTGATTTGTGATAGTTGACTCAGGACATGTTTTAATTGCTATTTTGATTGAACTTGTGCAAGTTGGTTTCTTTCTGCGCGTTTTATTATCAATTGAATTTAGGGACGCCTTTATTGAATTGAATTTAGATTGTTTCAGTTTAAGATCGAAAGCCTAATTGAAACTAGACTCACGCGTATTTGATAAGTTGAATTTAGTAAGTTGCGAGAGCCCGCTAAATTTGCTTAAGGTTAATATTGACTCGAGAGAGCGTATTCCTAAACCTAGCCACTTGCATAGCTTCAATTGATTGTTATTTACTTTTGAGTTGAGTTCCTGAATCACTGTCATAATGATCCTGATGCCCTAATCCTTCTCCCTATTGATTTTCGTTAATCTGCTTAATTATTGCTTTAGTTATAGCTTAAAACAAACTTCTTTTCACACCCTGAGTTAGACCTGTGTACTCCGTCTTTAGCTTAAACTGCACCGTTTCTCTGTGGATACGATCCTGCTTACCACTATCTGCTGTTAGTAGTTTGCTAGGTTTATTTTGACAGGGTGATACGACTTAGCCGTGTCAATTTTGGCGCCGTTGCCGGGGAAACGGCTTTGCTAGTTTTAGTTCTTGTTAGTTTTCGCAGGTTTTTCTCCCTTGTCTCAAGGAACCTAGTTCCTTGAGACTGTTCTCACCTTTTCCTTTGAGTTATATATGCGCAGGTCACCTACAGGTTTAGTCCCGTTTGATCCTGAACCTGAGCGTACCTTGCACCGTACGCGTAACTTCTTTAAGGAAATCGCAGAGTCATACGCAGCTGAGAGCGTGCACAGTTCAGAGGAGGAATCTCGCTCCGAACGATCGTCCTACGAAGAGGACAACATACACGTTGTGATCGACTTAGAGGAGCCAGTGACAATGCCTAAACTTTCGAGTCACTCGCTTCCTAAGATGGAGTCCATCCCGAATGGATTCACGATGCCCGCTACACTTACGGGCAACTTTGAGATTCGCCCCGCCTTCTTAACTTTGGTGGAGCGGAATCAGTTCGGAGGCTATCCTACGGAGGATCCTGGTCGACATATGCAGGTTTTTACGGACTATTGTTCGACTATCAAGCAGGCCGGGATTACGCAGGATCAAATAAGGGAGATGCTGTTCCCTTTTTCTTTAAAAGATCGAGCCCGCGAGTGGATTACTGATCTAAACAAGGAGGCCGCCGGTATTACTGATTGGAGGAGTTTGGCCCTCGCGTTCTACTCGAAGTTTTATCCTCCCGAGCGCACTAATCAGATGCGCAGTCAGATTCAGGGCTTCAAGCAGACATACGACGAGACTTTTGCTGAAGCTTGGGAAAGGTATAAGAAGCTGATACGGGATTGTCCTCATCATGGACTGAACGATTGGCTCGTGATTATGACTTTTTACAATGGTCTTTATGCGGAGAGTAGAGCCATTCTTGATTCTGCTGCGGAGGGACGTTTTGCTAATAACGTCGACGACGATAAGGCTTGGGGGTTGATTGAAGATATGGCTATTCACTCATCTCAGTTCGGGAAGCCTAGGGGGAATTCGCGGTCCGCACATGATGACCGTGATAAGGGGAGCGTCAGCGCGCTCACGAGTCAAGTTGCTGCGCTAACTGCGCAGATTAGCCAAATGAACGGAGGTGGTTCTTCTAGTGCTCACGCGTCAACGCATTTGCCAGGCGCGATTCGGGTTACTCCGCGGGGCATGCTGCGCCCCAGGAGCAGGTTTATGCGTACCAACCTTATAATCAAAACCTGCCCTACCAAAACCAACCTGGTTATGATCGCTCGCTGCTATCTTATCGTAGCCAGAATGTGCAGAACCCGACTACCCAACCACCCCAAAACACTCCCTACCAACCCCCTCACAAGAACTTCCAACAACAACCACCCACCTACCAAAAGCCACCCTATGTCCCTCCATCACAACATACACCTGTCCCCGACCCATTAGCTGAAATGCGCTCCATGATGATGGCCATGCAGAAGATGCAGATGGACACTCAAAAGATGCAAATGGAGACAAATCGGTAGTTAAGCATCTCGAGACGCAGTGGCTCAACTTGCTACGCCACAGCGACCGGCCGTCAAAAAGGGCAATTACCTCCGCAGGGCGATCAACCGACGAATATTGAGCATGTTAATGCGATTCAGTTGCGGAGTGGGCGAGCTTATGATGGTCCTAAGGTGCCGGGGTCTGCAGAGCTGAGTGGAGGAGCTGCTGGTGGTGATGGGGAAGCGGATAGCACGTCAATTGCAGCTGAAAAGACGACACAGACGGCGCAGCCGGTCGACCGGCAGCCGGTCCGGGACCGGCCAGCGCAGCAACAGCAAGCTACGGGTGATGTTAAGGGTCCGGAAATTCAAATTAGGTTACCCTTCCCACGGAGTGCACGATCCAAAGAGGACTCCCAGTTCAGTAAGTTCTTCGAGATCATCAAGAGCTTGCAGGTAAACATTCCTTTTATTGATTTAATTCGTGAAATGCCTGCTTATGCTAAGTTCATGAAGGAAGTCTTGCTTAGGAAACGGTCTTTGAGTGAGGTAGAGTCAGTCGCTTTTACGGGGGAATGTAGTCGTTTTCTGCAGGGTAACCCTCCCCCTAAGCTGAAGGATCCGGGTAGTTTTTCTATCCCCTGCGCTATAGGCACCCACACGATTGATAATGCCCTTTGCGATTTAGGAGCTAGTGTGAGTGTGATCCCTTACTCCATCTGTAAGAAGCTTAACATGACATCTTTTAAGTGTACTTCCATGTCTATACAGATGGCCGACCGTTCAGTTACGCGACCTCTAGGTATTTTAGAAGACGTCCCAGTACGGGTTGGAAAGTTCTTTATCCCCGTAGACTTCGTTGTGCTTGACATTCCCGAGGATTCTCATATCCCGGTTATCTTAGGGAGACCCTTCTTACACACCGCAGGCGCGCTTATCGATGTGGGTAATGGGACATTGACTTTTACGGTTGGGGGTGAGAAGTTAGTTTTTACTCAGTCGAGTGTCCCTAGGTCGCCTATGCAGTTAGAGTCGGTTTGTGCTGTTAACGATATACCTCCGTCTCACTCTACTGGAGACACTTTGGAGGTCTTTTTCATTGTCTCTCCTTACTTGCGAGTTAAATCGGCTGACGTGCATGGCGGTAGTTTGGGGGAGAGAAAGCTTTTGAGAACCGACTTATATGATGCTAGCGATGGGAATGAGAGCCCCACGATTGAGTCGCTCGGAGCACAGGGGAGATATGGTGAGCTGATTCGAGGAGGAATCCCGTGCGTGCTGATATTTGACGATGAGTTGCCTCGAGGAGGCAGGATTCTGCTGCGTTCTGACCACGTTACGACATGCGAGGTGGTTGCAAATGGCCAATGTCCTTGGCCTCCGTATACTTGATTTCTAAAGCTGTGAAGAGTCGTGCGGGACTGTAAACCAGCGCTTCCGGGAGGCAACCCGATGACGTTGTATTTTAATTTGCACTTGTACTTTGGTTGCTTTAGTTTTCATGACATTTTCTGGTTTTATTCTGAGCGCGTGAGGACGAGGGTTTTATATGTGATTTTAGCGCACAGGTACTTTAGGACTTCGTCCTTAGTATTTTTGAAGAAAACGCTACGAGTGTGCATGCCAGCCGGTCGACCGGCTGCCGGGCTCAGACCGGGACCGTAGTTGAAATTTGAAAACTGGTGAAAAAACGCGAAAAAACGAAAAAAGGCATGGGAGCCGTGGCCGGCCGGTCTGGACCCCCAGTATCTTCGCTCCTCGGTTTTTCTTCTTCTTGCGTGTTATGCTGAAGTACTTCAATGTTGGACTGATTTGGACGCATATATGTGGATTTTAGCCGCACTCCATGATTGACTTCGGTTTGGGGGAGCTCCGACTTATAATGTGAGCACTCTTTTTCCCCTTTTTACCCTCTTTCTCGTCTTTGTTTTTCTTCCCCGTATGTTCTGTGTCCTCCTCTGCTTATGTGGTTGTGCTGTTTTCCACATTGAGGACAATGTGTGATTTGGTTTGGGGGAGGGAAACACTTTCGCGTTTATGGTTCATTTGCATTTTCCTATTTCGTGTGCATTTATTTATAAAAATCCAAAAAAAATTGAAAAATTCAAAAAATTCAAAAAAATACGAGTCTTTTTGGTCTGCTTTGTCCTGCTTCATCTAGTTTGGGGAATTGATTTGTACACTTACTTTGATCTTTAGTATCTCTGAGTTGACTTTCTATCGCCTTAGCTTGCACGATTGGTTTGTTTCCTATTAATAGATTGCGAGCCTCAACACTAGCCCACTTGTATCTGCTAAATTCTTTTCGCTTTTCGTTCGTTCACTTTCGACTTTGACATTCGAGCTTGGCAATGGTTTGTGGAATGTTTGGTTTGTTGGTTAGAGGTTTGATTGGATTGATTCATTTTATGTTGGAGCAATGCTTCGATGCTCTCGGAGGGGACTCATTGAGTTGAGTAACCACAGTGGCCATGAATTTGGTTGCGACCGTGAGTATGAGCAATAATGTAACCCTTAAGGAAATATGTGTACCCGAGCGCGGTTTTTACCGAGTGAACGTCAAGCTAAACGGTACTACATACGAGGGATGCTCCACATTTGCGGAAAAAAGAAAAAAGAATGCAGATAAGAAAAGAAAGAACAGAAAAAGGAAATGATTTGGAAAGATTGGATGATGGTTAGTGGTTCATACGGTTGGCCTCGCTTGAATTGATTTGTTGTCAGTTTTACTTTTGCGTAAGCGTTAGAGGCTAGTAATACGATGTGGTGTGAACGGTTGAGACTTGTGCTCTATTTTCGGTGAAATAGGCTATGGTTGTATGTCTATGTGCATAGGTCGTCCACTTCGAGATACTAGCGTGATTAGTTCGTGTCACTTTGATTTTCTCCGATGCTGTTTGCTTGAGGACAAGCAAAGGTTTGGTTTGGGGGAGTTTGATACATGTTATTTATATACGTTTTATGCCCCCGGTTCAGTCGCATTTAGCTTATATTTACTCGTGATTATTGCTAGTTTACGAGCTATTTGTTATATTTCTCGATACTGCTGCCTTTCATTTACATTTTGCAGGTTTTGGTGGTTTTGAGCCAAAACCCGAGACATTGGAGCATTACGAGAACCGAGCCGAGAAGACCAAGCCCGAGCGCACACATGAGCTCGGGAAAATAAACGATGACCAAAAGACAAGAGGCCACGAAGGAAATAATGGCCCAAGAGAAGGATAAAGGCCCAAAGCCAAAGGAAGCCCAAGATGAAGCCTTGGCCCGAGCTGAGCAAGTGTCTGCAGTGGGCCGGCCGTACGGCCGACTCCGTCTGTCGACGCTCCGAATTTCCTATTTTCGAGTTTTAATAATTTGGGGTTTATATAAATACCCAATTTCGGGATACATAGAGATTTATGCTTTATTTTACTTAGGTTTTCACTTTACGGCTTTTTTTTAGTTCTCTCTTTTATTAAACATTCAACATTCAAAACTTCTTAGTTTAGTTCAAGATTGATCTACTTTGTAACCGTCGGTACTCCGTAAGTTTCAAGTTTAATTTTATTGCAATTACTTTCATTCATCATGTCTTCTTCTCTTTATTGTTTTGCTTTGATTACAGTTATGAGTAGCTAATTTATAATTAGGGTGTAAGGTGATTTGTGATAGTTGACTCAGGACATGTTTTAATTGCTATTTTGATTGAACTTGTGCAAGTTGGTTTCTTCCTGCGCGTTTTATTATCAATTGAATTTAGGGACGCCTTTATTGAATTGAATTTAGATTGTTTCAGTTTAAGATCGAAAGCCTAATTGAAACTAGACTCACGCGTATTTGATAAGTTGAATTTAGTAAGTTGCGAGAGCCCGCTAAATTTGCTTAAGGTTAATATTGACTCGAGAGAGCGTATTCCTAAACCTAGCCACTTGCATAGCTTCAATTGATTGTTATTTACTTTTGAGTTGAGTTCCTGAATCACTGTCATAATGATCCTGATGCCCTAATCCTTCTCCCTATTGATTTTCGTTAATCTGCTTAATTATTGCTTTAGTTATAGCTTAAAACAAACTTCTTTTCACACCCTGAGTTAGACCTGTGTACTCCGTCTTTAGCTTAAACTGCACCGTTTCTCTGTGGATACGATCCTGCTTACCACTATCTGCTGTTAGTAGTTTGCTAGGTTTATTTTGACAGGGTGATACGACTTAGCCGTGTCAGCTAGCTAAGGTGGCATTTAAAGTAGATATGAGTAAAGCTTATGAAAGAGTAGAGTGGGGTTTTCTTGAAGCTACGCTTATTAAAATGGGTTTTCCTCTTTCTTTGGTCAAGCTGGTAATGGGATGTGTTAAGTCTGTTTATTATGAAGTTCTTCTTAATGGTGTTCTGTTGGAGTTAGTGTCCTCCACAGTTAGTACAATAACATAAATAAATCTCTAAAGGTACACAGGGTACATTTCGTATTTAATCAGTTGATTAACGTTTATCGATAACGGTTGGCTTGCTAGATAAGTTTGACGTTATTGTCATACAGATGGCGGTGATCAACTGGTCCCTAAGAGTCACACCTAAAGGATGTGTTTGAGAGATGTGATTATTTGAGAAAATAATCATATCGATGCCTTATTTAATGACTAAATGGTTAGTCAGTGTTGTGGACTAAGAGGTTAGTCGAATATGACTAAGAGGTTAGTCAAATGTATTATTTAATAATGATTAAATGATATTAGATGAGAGGAATTAGCTGTAATTCATAAATTGAATATAAAAGGTTATATTTAATTATTGCGTATAATGTAGGCTAATTAATTTTAAACAGTTATAATTAATTAGCAAATTATAAATATACAGATACTTATGATTCATTATAATATATGGATATTATAATTACATTATATATTCAAAGCAAAAGAAACTAATTAAATGTGTTTTTACATAAACCTTTTAATTAGATTGGGCTTTGAATTTTGGGGTGGAAAAATCCAACCCCATTAGCCCTAATGTTGGACGTGTATATTGATTAGGGTGGGGAGGAGTTTACTTCCGCACTACTTAACCTAATCAACTCCTAATCTCATCTAACCTAATTCACAATTTGCAATATCACACAACACCAAAAAACTTGAGGAAAAAGAAATTGTTCTCTCCTCTAATTTTCTAGCAAATCTCAAAGGGTATTTCTCAAAACATCTTGGGTGAGATAATTAGGAGATACCATAATTTTGGTATTGTTCTTAGGCCAATTCAAAGGATTAAAAGGTTAATTTTTGAATCTTTATACTTCATTATGCAATTTTATTTTATGACTTTAAATCTTATAAAGTTTTTCATTATAATCCTGTGATTTTAAAGGTCTATATACCGATATAAACCTACAAGTGGTATTAAAGCCTTAGGGCATATGAAATTTTTATAAGGTTTTCATAAAAAAATCGATTTTGCATGATTTTAATAAAATTTTGATTTGGCCGAATTTATTTACATGTTGGCCGTGAAGTTTTTGCATATTTTTGGCTTGTTTTGGTCCGTTTGATTCATAATTATTGATGTTTTAAGATGTTAAATCTGTCACATATGAATTTGCTTTAGTTTTGATCTAATTATTAGCATAATTGAATTAAAACTTAAAAGAACCAAAATTTTTTGTATGTTAATGAACATATTGTTTGCTAATCTTTAGATCTATCAGTTTTAAGTTGTTTAATTTAAAAAGTTAAATTGAATCTCTTAAGTCAATGTTTAATACGGATTAAAATTGAATTATGATCGATCTAATTATTAGCATAATTGAATTAAAACAGTTTAATTCATCTTTTAATGTTTTGGCCGAATTAAATTAGATTTTGGTATATTTTTGTTTTCACATTAATTCGGCCGTATATTTTAAAAAAAAAAAAATTATTTCGGCAATTTTTTTTTAGTTGGCCGAAAATTTTATTTTTTGGAAATTTTATTTTTGGAAAATTATTTTGTTATATTATAAAGATAATATATTTTGTGTTATTGTGAAGCAGTTCATAATAATTGTGATACCTAATATTTTAAAGAAGTTTAAAATATTTTTGAGATCTAATTTATGTTATACTGATAATATAAATTGATTTTGGATTATATATTGATTAAGATATTATGAACAATTAAGGAATTGTTGCATAATTATAATCATTTAAAAGAGGTGGTTTAGATTCAATCAATTCGTTTGCATTGATTTTATATTGTTTAGTTGATGCTTTATTTTGAATGCTCGTTTGAATGGTTTATTTTTACGCATTAATTATGTACAAAAGGTTGTAATTTACTAGTGTGGCCTTAGAAGATTGTGTTTTCGTAATGAAGGAAACACAATTTTGGTTGTATTTTTGAGATCTCGAATCTCCCATCTTGTAATATTTTATTTTTGGCATATTTTGAATTAGAATGTAAATAGGTTTATTTAGTAATTCAAAAATGTAATTTTGAGAAGATTCAAGATGAAGATTCAAGATGGACTCCCACTTAAAGCCCAAGATGAAGAATGAAGACAAGCTTAGGGTCCGTGGATGGATTCCAATTTGTATTTGTCTTTATTTTCATAGGGATAGGTCACACTAGGTGTTTTTCTTTTTGCGTTTACTTTACCGTTTTCATTGCATTCACGTTAAATAGTAGCATCATATTCCGCCTAAACTAAACCAAACCACCTAATATGCATGAATATGGATCATATAGTTGCATTTTATATCATGGACATACGGATGTCACTCGTTTTAGGGCTATCACCTCAATTTAATCATTCTCGAAAATGCTAGATATTTGTTCACTTACAATGAATTAAAATGAGATGATGGGACCTTCCTCTATTGTAACACCCCGACCCCAACTGAAGGCTGGAAGGTCATTCACGGTAGCTCGCCTGGCTGCGTACATCGCCCACAGACCAACAAGGGCCCTTTCCAGCGCACTTTGTCCTCACTCGTGCGCTTCCTGAGAACTTCCCAGGAGGTCACCCATCCTATGACTACTCTCCAGCAAGCACGCTTAACTAAAGAGTTCTTAAGATGAGCCACCAGAAAAGAAGATGCATCTTGTTGATATGAGTAGTACTTACAATCCTTTTAAGCACTATGTCACTTGAGCCAACACATGAACCTCTTCAACGGGGTATCCGGCCCGAATAACCTCGGACAACACCGGGTGTTACATCTATTCTAAAATTGAGATTAGTCTTTATAGGAAAAACATGCTATGAGCCCCTTCTTCGTCGGTAGGCATGTAGGACCTTACTCTCCACATGACCCCTTCTGCGTTGGGTAAGTAGTATGCGTTGACCTATTTTAGCTCAACACTATAGTTCGAGTAATATCTCGTAGTTATGGTGGACTAATAGATAGGATTTACTGAAATCTATCGACCAAGAATTCTAACAGTAGAATTAGCCAAGAGGTTGGCTTATCAATTTAAAGAAATTGAGTCTTGGGATCGCTTATATAATTCTCGAGGGAGGTCGATTATATGAGTGCACGAGTCATTGCATTAAATCGTTATTGTTTTATGACTTAAACCTTTAAAACCATGATTTCTTATCTTCTCTCTTTTTCTTCTTTTTCCTTTTCACAGTTTCGAATTCGTTATATACAGATATAACTGCGGTAACAAATGGCTGTGCGTACAGACGAACCAATGCCAAGTGCCACACTAACACGCGAATCATGGCTTAGAATTTTCATGGACAGCATGAATCAGTCCACACGACTGAAGAGTGATGGGTCAAATTTTTCTGATTGGGAGGCCGCATTACGGAATGCCGCCATTGCTGACGGTAAGCTCAAGTACTTGACTGAGCCACTGCCGACTAAACCAGCTCCCGATGCAGGAGCAGATGAAGTCTATGTTTATAGTGATTTCATGATGGAGGCGGGTGCGATACAGAACGTACTCATCTATTCAATGGAATCAAATTTGCAAAGACGGTTCATAACCCAAGGTGCAAACAAGATTTTGACCACCCTATCAAAAGAGTTCTCGAAAGCTCCGAGAATCAAAAGTTACGGGTATACCACTCGTTTCTTTGAAGCGAGACTCCTGAAGGGCCAACCGGTTGGTCCACACCTTCTCGACATGATCGAGAATGTTGAGAAACTGGAGGAGCTTGGTTGCAAGATCGATGAGAAGATCGTCATTGATCGAGTGCTCCACTCTCTTCATGATGGGTATGCCCTCTTTAGGGCAAACTATTACATGAACGACATGCAGAAAAGTCTGCATGAACTTCATTCACTCCTCGTACAGACGGAGTGTGATCTGAAGTTGAGTGGGAGCATGAAACAAGATGTTCTCATGATTGGCAACAAGAAGGGTAAGGGTAAGGCTCCGGCTAACCTAACTGTAGGAAAGCCAAAATTCAAGAAGCCAGCGGTTGCTAAGAGTGGGCCTGGTGAGTCTAGCGGTAGCTCACACGGCAAGGCAAAAGCGAAGCAGACCATGGAGTGCCACCATTGCCACAAGTCTGGGCATTGGAGGCGTAACTGTCCCGTGTATGCTGAGGATATTAAAGCAGGCCACGTCGTTCCTGTTGGTATGTCTTCTTTTATTCATATGATTGAGATTAACCATGCAAGTTTCGGAACTTGGGTACTTGATACTGGTTGTGGTTCTCATCTTTGTAATCATTTGCAGGGCCTAAGAAACATCAAAACTCTGGCAAGAGGTGATGTAGACCTGCGAGTGGGAAATGGAGCAAGAGTTGCTGCCGTTTCAGTAGGGACATATGTAATCCAACTCCCGAGTGGATTTGAGTTATTTCTGAATAACTGTTACTATGTACCTAGTTCATCGAAAAACATTATTTCTGTATCCGTTCTTGACAAAGAAGGATTTTCATTTTTAATAAAGAATAATAGCTATATTTTCTCTTTGAATGAAATGATTTATGGTAAAGCTGTTTCCATGAACGGAATTTATGTTTTAGATCAAACCACATAAATCATGCATGTGAGTAACAAGAAAGCAAAGGTTGGTGACAAAGATCAAACCTATCTATGGCATTGCCGTATGGGACACATAAATGAGAAAAGCGTGAAAAAGCTCATTGATAATGGGACAATCTCCCCATTTGACTATGAAACTTTTGGCACATGTGAATCTTGTCTTATAGGCAAAATGTCTCGAATTTCCTTCAAAGGTGTTGGAATGCGCGCTGCTGACCTATTAGGACTCATACATACTGATGTGTGTGGTCCTATGTCAATCAACGCTAGAGATGGCTATAGGTATTTTATCACTTTCACGGACGATTTGAGTAGATATGGTTATGTCTACTTAATGAAGCATAAAAGTGAGTCCTTCGACAAGTTCAAGGAATTCCAGAATAGGGTTGAGAACCAACTGGATAGAAAGATAAAAGCACTACGTTCAGATCGTGGTGGCGAATATCTTTCAACTGAGTTTGATCAACACCTGAAAGAACGCGGGATAGTACTACAGTTAACTCCACCCGGAACACCACAACTGAATGGTGTGTCCGAACGCAGAAATCGAACATTACTTGATATGGTTCGATCCATGATGAGTCACACGGTTGTACCTGACTCATTATGGGGTTATGCTCTTTTGTCAGCTGCTCTTATACTTAACCGAAGTCCGACTAAAGCTGTTGACAAGACTCCATTCGAGTTATGGAAGGGAACGGTCCCTAACTTGTCCTTTATTTGGGTTTGGGGGTGCGAGACTTATGTCAAGTGGAGACACGAGGATAAGCTCGGCCCGCGATCGGTCAAGACATACTTTATTGGTTATCCAAAAGGAATGTTTGGTCATTACTTCTATTCGCCTACCGAACACCGAGTTTTTGTTGCGGCTAGTGCGAAATTCTTAGAGAAAGAGTTTCTCGAAGACAAGAGAAGTAATAGAACCTTCGATCTGTCGGAGATTCCTGAACCAACAACCGAGCAACCAATGGAGGAAACTGTTCCTTCTTCGTCTGATGCGGTTAATATTCCCTTGGAACCCAGAAGGTCGGGTAGACTCTCCATTCCTCCAGATAGATACATCGGTATGGTTGAGGAGAATGGGAGAGACGACGTTTTACTCCTTGAGAGTAACGAACCCGTAACCTATAAAGGTGCCATGACATGTTCTGACTCAAAGCTATGGCAAGAAGCCATGCAATCCGAGATGGACTCTATGTACGAGAACGATGTATGGGATCTGGTTGACTTACCTGATAAGGCTAGGCCTCTTCAGTGCAAATGGCTTTACAAGATAAAGCGATCTGTAGAAGGACAACCAAACATATACAAGGCACGACTAGTGGCAAAGGGTTTCACTCAAGTGCAAGGGTTGCACTATGATGAGATTTTTGCACCCGTAGTCATGCTTCGTTCCATTCGGATTCTCTTAGCGATTGCCGCATTTCATGACTATGAAATTTGGCAAATGGATGTGAAAACCCCCTTCTTAAACGGTTATTTGGAGGAGGAGTTGTACATGGTACAACCCGAAGGTTACACTGATCCTAAAAATCCTAAGAAGGTTTGCAAGCTTAAGCGTTCCATCTATGGACTTAAGCAAGCTTCACGGAGTTGGAATCATCGCTTCGACCAAGTGATAAAGGAGAATGGATTCACTCGATCGGTCGAGGAACCATGTCTATATATCAAGTCGAGTGGGAGCAAGATTGTCATCCTAATACTGTATGTAGATGACATACTCTTGATTGGGAATAACATACCTCTCTTAACTTCGGTAAAAGTATGGTTAAAGAACCATTTCCAGATGAAGGATCTGGGTGAGGCACAACATATTTTGGGGCTCCGGATCTATAGAGAAAGATCACGACGGATGTTATCCCTCAGTCAGGAGTCTTATATAGATAAGATTCTTGAGAGGTTCAGCATGACCAACTCCAAGAAGGGGAACCTTCCAATGATCTCTGGAGTGCATTTGAGTAAAGCTCAAGCACTAAAGACATCGGAAGAGGTCGAGCGCATGAGTCGGATTCCATATGTTTCAGCTATAGGATCGATCATGTATGCCATGATATGCACACGTCCGGACGTGGCATATGCATTGAGTATGACGAGCCGATACCAAGGCAATCCAGGTAAAGCACACTGGATGGCCGTAAAGAACATTCTTAAGTACCTACGGAGGACTAAAGATAGGGTATTGACTTATGGAGGAGACACTGAGCTATGCGCAATCGGTTACGCAGATGCTAGTTTCCAAACGGATCGAGATGACTCGAAGTCTCAATCTGGATTCGTTTTTACTCTAAATGGCGCTACGATCAGCTGGAAAAGCTCCAAACAAACAGTTATAGCAGATTCCACGACTGAGTCCGAGTACTATGCTGCTTCAGAGGCTGCAAAGAAAGCCATATGGATGCGTCAGTTCTTACAAGGACTAACAGTAGTTCCTTGTTCGAATGACCCGATCACCATCTATTGTGACAATAGTGGTGCCATCTTCCAGGCAAAGGAGCCAAAGTCCAGCAACAAGTCTCGGCACGTGCAAAGGAAGGCTCACATGATCCGAGATTACGTGGAGCAGAAGGAGATAGTGATTGACAAGATTGCTACGGATGATAACATAGCAGATCCTCTCACTAAGCCGTTGAGACATGATAAGCATGAAGGGCACGTTATTTCCATGGGAATTAAGCGTGTTCCTGAGTTGTATTAGCTGTTTGTATCGATTTGACACTTGTTTTTCCTAAAACCTCTAATAAAATCATCGTTTTGTTATATATATTGTTTTTCATGAGGGTTGTGCAGACAACGTTGAACACCTCAAAGTGAACTGAATTGCTTTATATAGTGTTTTGGTCCGTGATCGCCTACATGAGCTGATAACTCTGGCAATCATTTTGTAACGTCGATTGATGGTGGGTTCAACGAGCCATAAGTCAAACTGTTGACTGATCGATCACAGACGCGGGTTCCCTGAAATTGCGCAGGACAATTTTTGTGACGACTACATGGAGTCCTAAATGTTTCAGAACATTAGGTGCCGGGTCGTGGATAGGACATCCATAGTGTTCCTAGAGTCGATTCTTTTGACTATCGACTGTCTCTTGAGATTAAGGCAGATTTTGGGTGACTTTGGTTTCTTTCACACGGTCGACCGTAACAGGAGGCCAAGTAGATTTTCACTGGGTCATTTCATGCTGCGCTTACATCTGCAGGATTCGAGTTGAGGAAAATATCCAACTTCCATCGAGTTCTAATACTTTTTATCAGGCCACTCGAGGAGCTGTAATTGAAAATGCATGGTCATGCTCGAATATTGATTCGTTTATCAGTTAAGTTACTCTGTAGTCGGGGAAACCACTCTTGATACTGATCAATTGAAAACTACGACCTTTGAGAATACAGATTTTGCAAATTGGTTTACATTGAGTGGGAGAAATTTATTATGGGTATGAGAATCGATTATCGCACCTACACTTGTACGGACAAGTGGGAGATTGTTGGAGTTAGTGTCCTCCACAGTTAGTACAATAACATAAATAAATCTCTAAAGGTACACAGGGTACATTTCGTATTTAATCAGTTGATTAACGTTTATCGATAACGGTTGGCTTGCTAGATAAGTTTGACGTTATTGTCATACAAATGGCGGTGATGAACTGGTCCCTAAGAGTCACACCTAAAGGATGTGTTTGAGAGATGTGATTATTTGAGAAAATAATCATATCGATGCCTTATTTAATGACTAAATGGTTAGTCAGTGTTGTGGACTAAGAGGTTAGTCGAATATGACTAAGAGGTTAGTCAAATGTATTATTTAATAATGATTAAATGATATTAGATGAGAGGAATTAGCTGTAATTCGTAAATTGAATATAAAAGGTTATATTTAATTATTGCGTATAATGTAGGCTAATTAATTTTAAACAGTTATAATTAATTAGCAAATTATAAATATATAGATACTTATGATTCATTATAATATATGGATATTATAATTACATTATATATTCAAAGCAAAAGAAACTAATTAAATGTGTTTTAGATAAACCTTTTAATTAGATTGGGCTTTGAATTTTGGGGTGGAAAAATCCAACCCCATTAGCCCTAATGTTGGACGTGTATATTGATTAGGGTGGGGAGGAGTTTACTTCCTCACTACTTAACCTAATCAACTCCTAATCTCATCTAACCTAATTCACAATTTGCAATAGCACACAACACCAAAAAACTTGAGGAAAAGAAATTGTTCTCTCCTCTAATTTTCTAGCAAATCTCAATGGTATTTCTCAAAACATCTTGAGTGAGATAATTAGGAGATACCATAATTTTGGTATTGTTTTTAGGCCAATTCAAAGGATTAAAAGGTTAATTTTTGAATCTTTATACTTCATTATGCAATTTTATTTTATAACTTTAAATCTTATAAAGTTTTTCATTATAATCCTGTGATTTTAAAGGTCTATATACCGATATAAACCTACATGTTCCACTTCAAAACTTTAGACCCAAAAGAGGATTACGGCAGGGAGATCCCCTCTCTCCGTATTTTTTTGTGTTGTGTATGGAAGTTTTGTCAGCAAATCTCTGTGAAGCCCAGGAAAAAAAGGAAATTGCAGGAATTAAGATTGGTAGAAACGTCCCCCCTATTTCACATCTTTTCTTTGCAGATGATGCAATTTTCTTTAGTGAAGGAAAAGTCGATCAGTGTCATAATATGCTGACAATCATTGATTCGTTCTGTTCTCTATCGGGACAAAAGATTAACCAACAAAAGTCAGCCTTTTGTTTTAGTCCCAACACAACCCTGCAAATTAAAGAAGTTTTTACTAATCACCTGGGGATTGTGAATACATCGGGTTTAGGTGTATATTTGGGGCTTCCAACGGATTTTAATGGTACCAAAAAGGATATCTTCAACTTCACCATTGAACAAGTTCAGAGACGAGTTTCTGCGTGGAACGGTTAATTGCTTTCTCCAGCTGGACGACTTACCCTCATCTCTTCAATTCTATCCACCCTTTCTGTTTATGTTCTATCGGCTTTTAAAGTTCCGGTAAGTGTGTCAAATAAGATCAATCAGATTTTGGCACAGTTTTGGTGGGCAGGCTTTAAGAAGAGGAGAGTAATTCACTGGGGAAGCAAGAATCTTATTAGTCTTCCAAAATCTAAAGGTGGGTTGGGTATTCGGAAAGTAACCTGCTTGAATCAAGCGTTGCTGGGGAAGTTGGCGTGGCGTATCATTTCGGAGAAAAATTCACTTCTCAACAGGGTATTTTATGCAAAGTACCTGTATGATATCGACTCTATTCAACACATTATGGAGAAAAAGTTTTCAAATCCATCTTGGGCTTGGAGGAGTATTATTTGGGGTTTTAACCTTCTTCTACCTAATATAGCCTTGAAAGTAGGGAATCCGACTTTGTTGCGTATGTGGGAGGACAAATGGGTTGATGGTGAATGTCCACTAAAGAGAAGTAATGTGATGATGCAAGTTGACACGAGTAAAGTATCTAACCTCATTACAGATAATGCAATGTGGAATTTAACGTTAATTTCATCTATTATGGAGGCTGTTTGGGTGGAAAAAATAAGGGCGATACCTATTCCACACCATCATTGTCATGATAATTATTATTGGAAATTAACGAAAAGTGGTCAGTATAGTGTTAAAACAGGTTATGGTGCGGCTTTATAAAGGGTATTAGAAGACAATGAGAATGTCAAAGATAGACAATGGATATTAGTGTTTACTAGCAAGTTTCTAAAGAAGGTGCTTTGGCGTCTTCCGGGTCCAAGTAAATGGCGTATTCACATCTGGAGAATTTTAACTCACACCCTCCCGGTTGGGGAGGAATTCCGGAAAAGAAATATTGTTGTTTACCCCTTCTATAGAGTTTGCGGGGATGACTCAACTATTGAGTCTTTGTCTCATCTTTTTAGATATTGCCCTTTTACAAAAAGATTTTGGATAGCCAGCTCCTTAGGAATCCGCAGCGACAGTGGTTCTTCATTATCCTTTAAGGTATGGTTATGTAATTGGTTATCTTATCTGATTGGTCTAAATGACGCTGGGAAGGCCATTATAGTTTTTCTTGATGTTATTTGGACTTTATGGTGCATGAGAAACGATATGGTGTTCAAGGGATTAGGGGTGTGTGTTCAGAAATATTTGAACATTCATAGCCAGTCAGTGAACCTAGTTTGGGCAGCCTCTCAACAGTTAAAGTTACCTACACAAGTAGAAGACAACCCTGACACGGAATTGCAAAGGATTAAAAGTTACGAACCTTTTCAACTTGCCATGGGGGAGGGACGGTGTAGATGCATCAGAATAAAATGTGATGCGGGATGGAATAGGAATGGTAAGGCAGGTTACGGTTGGGTGGCTACAGATTTTCACGGAAGACAATTGCATAAGGCATGTCAAGCAGGCTATGCAGAGTCTGCGTTGCAAGCGGAGTTAATTGCCATTAAGATGGCTTTAGAATGGGCTATCAACAATAACTTTTTTCATGTGGACCTGGCAACGGACTGCTTGCCTGCGGTGTTACAAATTGCTGATCAAGAGGCCAAATCTCACACGGCAATTGTTATTATCTGTGATTTAGTTTCACTTGCTTCTTTTTTCCATTGTTGTTCCGTCAGTTTTATTCCTAGGTTCCTTAATAGTATAACCCATAATCTAGCCAATTGGGCGAAACTGTTGTAGTTTAGTTTGCTACTTCTTGCCAAAAAAAAAAAAAAAACAAAAAAAAAAAACAAAAAAATAAAAAAAATAAAAGACCTTAATATTATACTCTATTTTGGCTACTAAAAGTTTTTTTAAACAATTGAAAAAAATAAAAATAAAGTGTTAACTATATTATATAATATTTTGGAATTTTTTTTACTTAATAACTTTTATTACTTTTCCTAATGCAATTATTTACATAAATTATTTAACTTTAAATTTTATTTTTTATTTAAATTAATACGAGTATATTTTTGTATATGAGATTTGAAGCAAAGGGTTGATTTTCACTTTTTATCTAAGTTGATAAGCCTAATCACTCCAATTGTGTAGCAACCCGGTTTTTTGTGACTTAATTAAACTAAGGCGGAAATATTAATTAAGTACTTTACATTACAAAATCAGTTGTTATCGTCTTACAACTCAAAATACATAATCAGAGTTATAGATAAACACGGTTATTAATTTACCATCTCTCAAAATACTAAAAAAGGCCTTCAATCCCCTGGTGTAAATCATCAATTAAGCCTCGAGGTACCTACGGTTATGTTCCGTCAGCCTCGATATAATCCCGCACACGCTAAACCATATAAACCCATAGCGGTAAACATATAGCATTTAACATATACAAATGTAATTTAACAACACAATATAATATAAACGATATGTGTACAAATAAACATACAACAATGCAGTTCATATTACAAAACGTAATTTAAAACAGTTTCATACGAACATGATATGTTAAAACATAACGAAATATAATTCATTTAACATAGCAATTAAATCATCAAATTATCTCAAATCATAATCATGGAGGACAATGCAATATCATTTCATTTATATTCGGGGTAGTCGACCCTTTTCAATTATAGTCATATAGTAAGATAAACTCGCGAGTCTTGACTACAGAGCGGCTCGTGTACTTTCATAGTAAATCACCCATATAATTCCTATCAAAGTGCACTAGTTACTCAAACTCATAAATCAGATCAAACAATAAGTAGCAGACATTATAACTACCTAATATCCAACGCAATATGGATAATCTAAGATGAAACCCGCCATGAACCAACAAACCAGTAACGACGAAAACATGCGTTAACCCCATAAAGACGTTACGCGCAGTAGCGTGCTGGATACATCAACGGACTTTAAATGCTAAAGATATCAAGCAGGTAATAAGGAGAATTATCCCTTGTCTTTTGTATACATACACCACCATATTTGTGCGACTATTACACTACGACAGATCCCCAGATGGGATGGTCATTTTCCACTACCTCATATGGGCCCGTGAACGAATCTATACCCAGGGCGAAAATCACGTTAAATAACGAGTAAGAGAGCCGTGAAATTACCACTAGAAATACTGAGGGTGCTAGTGTCCCCATATGCGGCTACCTTACCAACCCTGTCTCTATAACGTTCAACATCGCAGACACCCGAGTATTTAACAAATATTTTTTTTCTCATTCTCTCGTTCTTTTATTACTATAGTGACAGTTCATACTAACTAACAACGTCGAACTTGTATTATGAAAATCTAAATCTATCAGTTCTTTAGATAATAATCGAAAACACAAAATATTAAGTATTTATTTTGGGTTAGTTTAATTATATTAACAATTCGTTAAAATTTGATTTATTTATAGTTCATTCATAAAATTATTTTTTTTATTATTCATTATTTTACTATTCATGACTGTTACTATTCATTTTTTTACTATTCATCACGGTTACTATTCATCATGATTACTATTCATCTCGGGGCGTTACTTGTTTTACAAGTTTCGTCCCTAATATATTTTTATTGACTTAATAGTTATATTTTTCTTTTAAATATTAATTCTTATTACTTAGTTTATTTTAAAAGTCTTTATTTTTAATAATTTAACTAACTTTAAGTAATTAAGTTCTTTTATTTAAGTGTAAATATTTTATTTGATTAAGCTAAGTGATTTAGTTAATGTAACTAGATTTTCTAATTATTAGTTTTTTTTCAATTATCTATACTTAGTTTTTCTAGAAAATTTAGATATTTTTCTTAAGTGTAAAAATTATATTTTTATTTACTAAGTATAATTCTAGTTTCAAAGTTGTTAAGTTCGTTTTGTGTTTAGTGATAAATAACGATATTTTAAAAGTGGAACTCAATTATATTTAGTCGTATACTTAGCCAAATTTAGCGGTTTCCATTTTTAGCGACATTGTCGTGGTTTATTATTAATTTAGTCCGTATTGTCCAAGTCCAGATTTATGCAAAGGTGGTAACACTCGAATTTATTCATTTTAATATCTAGCTAAACTGTTTTATCGGTTTCGTCAATTCTTTTTATTATCGATTCATTTTACAATTAAATTTAATCCTATTAACTATTCAACTTTAGTGAGTTAGTGATAAATTCATTTTGACCAAACTAGACCCATTTTCTTATGAAAATGCCGTGGACCGTCTATTATTTTTATCCATTTATTTCTTTTAACTTTTATTTCGAATTTGTTACTTAACTAATTAAATTATTTTAGAGATAAACTAAAAAGTGATAAAAATTATTTTGGACCTAAAAATTAACCAAAATGTCGTTGCCCCTTAAGGTAGGTGATCTAATTTTATTTTTCGATTTTTATCGGTTTTTGACTTAAAGTTTTTATATTCTAATTATTTTAATTATACTAAAATGATTTAATCTAAGTTATAACTTTGATCAAAAGTTTTATTATATCCATGAATAGTGTTTTACAATACTTTAAATTTCTAACTTTAGTTTCTTAATGATTTTAGTTGTTTAAAATATATACATACTAATATAAATACTAACTAGTAATTTAAAACAATAAAAATAACAAACATAAAAATATTATGGATCAAAGTAAGCTAACATTTGAAGAACACATGAATAACATCAAGAACACTCAAGAACACAACATGAACATCCAAACACAAATCAAGAACACAAATGAATATTTCACACTTAATAATTTATTTTCCTAAACAAATTTCACCACCAATATAACAAGCATATATATCATGATTTATATAACATATCATTTACAAAAATTAAAAATGGAAATTGATCAAAAATAAAGGAGGATGCTATGGCTAATTTATACATAAACATATTTTTATTTTCAATTTTTCTTTACTTTAAACTCATTGTTAATATATTCACATATTTTTATATATACTTATAATAAATTTGAAACTCATAAAAACATAACTAAAAATATAACAACAATTTAAAGTGCTTAAAATAAATAATCTAAACATGCTCTAATTTTAACTATAACAATTCTATTTACGATATTATTAGTTATTATCATTTTATTGTACATCACATAAACATACAAGCACAAATAAATCATAACTTAGCACAAAATCAATATACATATATTATAACAATTTATTTATTTTTCACACACAAACTATATCCTATTACAAGGAAAATAAACTAGTGTGCGGGGGCACCTTATGTTAGCTAGGTACGAATTTCATAAGCTCGTTTGGATCCATGATGTTGTCGACCCAAGACCCAAATCCAACCTGGAGTGAAACCTATGGGGTAAGATTTCACTCAAGGGAATGAACAAAATCGACTTGAAATGCTCTTGAAAATCTCGGCCAAAGTGGGACTTTTTTTGTGTGAATTTTTCTGAAAATTTGTGAAACAAAAGAAAACATAAAAGATAGTGCTAAATCTAAACACAAAGTAATAGATTTAGGTGTTGATTAATCAAGCACTAAGCCACTAATTAATCATATACTCACTAACTCAAGCACTAAGCAAAGAGAAAGATAAGAGAGCTCTCAAATTAGGGTTTCAACTCATTCATTCAAATCTGAAAATATAATGTGGAGAGTGAGAGTGAGGGTTTATATAGTACCCACACTCTAATCTTGGCCTTACAATTTGAAGAAGATCTAAGGGCTACAAATAACCCACAAAAACACAAACAAAATCGGCTCACATGAGCTCACAAACTGAAAATTTTGAAGACAAACAAACAACAAACATAAAGCATAAAGCATAAAGGTAGATAGAGACATGTGGTGAAAGGGACTTGTTTGAGGAACACATGTGATGCTCTTCCTTGATCATTTTCGGCTGACTTGTTTAGCTCTTCCCTTGACTTTGGTCTTGGTCACTTGATGAGTTGAGGTTGAGCCTTGGACCGTAGATTGGAAGCGGGTCCTAGATCAATGGGTCGTGGAATTTCAACTCTCGTTGCACTTCTTGAACCATTCCTCGATTTTCCTTGATCCACCAAGCTTGACCAAAAAATATCACTTAATTCACTCAAAATTAAGCTTGGGTGGACCCTAGGACCATGGCCTAGCCCATGGTTCGAGCCCAAGGACCCAAACCGTGATTTAGACAAAAACCGCCTTTGCTCGACTTGACCATTTTTGGTCCACAACCCGTCACTTGGTTCTTCGTCTTTAGGTTACAAGTACATACAAGAATATTTAACTAAGTTAGTAAATTAGTTTTACTAGACTAAACTAGAAATTTAAAGTGTAGTAGTATTTTATTTTTAGAAAAAGTATAGATTTTATTTAATTTGATTTATGTTCTTAAGGGTGTGTTTGGATAGCAAAAAAGGAGGGAAAGGGAGGGGAGGGGAAATGAGGGAAGGGGAGGGAAGGGGAGGGAAGGGGAAGGAAGGGGAGGGGAGGGGAAATGGTGGTGTTTGGATACCATTTTCTCTCCAAATTTTGCTATTTTGGAGGGATTCCAATTAGGCTTAGAGGAGGGAAAATGGATCCCTCCAATTCCCTCCCCCTCCATTTCCCTCCTTCCATTTTTTGTAACCAAACGATGGAAACTCAATCCTTCCCTTTCCCTCCCCTTCCTTTCCCTTCATTTCTCTCAATCCAAACACACCCTAAATGTTTATAAGATAAAAGAGGAAGTGATTATTTAATAAAAAGGGTGGAGAAATAAATTTAGGTGATAAGGTAATTAAGCATTAAAGAATAAGAAATTTTATGAAGTAAAATGGAAGGTTGAAGATGAAGATCTTCATGGTACTTAAGAACATGGATGAAGATGTTCTTACTTAGGTTTTTTTTAGAATAAAGGATTTAGAGAGAAAAGCTTAGTATTTGATGAGGGTTTTGTGTGAAAAATAAAATAATAATAAGACTTGTGTTAAGTTGATATTAGATGCATGTAATTGTTTTATTAGAATTTGTTTTAAATCTTTAATTAAATTAAAATGATGATGACTAATTTAATGGGGAAGTGAAAGCATAGACTTGTGTAAGAAAAATGAAAGAGGATAAAGTTGGACTTGTGTGTCCAAGAAGCTCAAGGTTCCAAGGCTTCTTTTCGGGTCTCGATTTTCGTTTTCGAAATTTTCGATTTACGCGATCGCGAAAAGTTTTGAACTAAAAGGTATGATGTTAAAATAGCGAAATAAAATCGAAAATAAAAATAATTTTCAAAAGGGCACCCAAAATATAATTGAGCTTTGAAATTTGAAATTGAACAAGAGAGAGACGAACAAGTTACCTAATCAAGCACGGAAGAAAGGCAAGGAAAGCGAAGCGGTCTCAACGAGGGAGTAAAAGCCGAAAAGTCAAAAGTCTTAAAATAAAAAGTTTGCAAAGAGAGTTTTAGAAAGAGCAAAAGCGTAAAGGGCACAAATGAGGAAACTTGTGGCTATTTATAAGGAAGGATTGAACAGTGTACAAAGGATGTGCACCACCCACGTGTCAAGCATTCAAAGGCGGAGAAAAGCCTACAAATTTTGGCGCCAAGTCAAAGGCCCAATAAGGGTAAATTCAAAATTCAAAATAGAGGCATATCTTCTTCAATAAGCTAATGTAAGGGGCTGACCATCACCCAAGGAATGGCACGCAGCTGCAACTACCAATAGCAGCTGTGTGGGGGAAAATTGATGGGAGGACAGTCAGCAGCATGATGGCAGGCCACGGCCGAGCATGACCTGCCGCGGCCGCTAGTCATGACCACCATGAGGATAAAGTATGGCCGCGACCGTACTGCCACGTGGCAAGCACGGCCCGCCGCTGGAAACAAGGGACAGGAGTGTCAGAATTGTTTAATACCTAACCACTACAAGACAACACTAAAAGACAAATGAGTCAGCTCTATAGCTGACACAAACCACTAAAGGACAAAATCCAGCTTTATAAATAAGAGACAAACCCCTCAGCCAAGGATTCATTCACAAAAACACAAGAACAAGGTATTACTTAGACTATTCTTGCAATTATCTGAATTCTCTCTTGAATATACGCTGACTTAGGCATCAAAGGGTTTATCCTCGGATACCCCCGAGGCTAGGTTTGTGTACCTGTGCAGGACACACGGTCAGAGAAGGTCAAGTGATACTGCAGCCCACAGAATTACATACAAGATAATCTACTAGCTTCGAGTTGTATTTACTCTAAGAATTTGTAACCCAAAACAATTGTATTAGAACTCGATTAAGTGTCATTCCGCTTCTTAAGTGGAAGGAGACGGATAGGAGATGGTGGTCTAGAAAATGATAATGTAATATTTTGCAGTTAATGAAATACTTACATTTTAGCAAAAAAAAGAAAAAAAAATATATCTCATGTATTTATCTACATCAAAATTACTTAATGTTCTACTCAATTAATAAATTTAATTATTTTTCAAATAGAATAATATGATTGGCTAAAATTCATTGAGTGTAGAAGAGTTCTCGATAAAACTCTCATAGACATTGTTCTCTTATTAAAAAATCAAAATTACCTTAATAAAGTTTTTAATTTATGTTTGTGTTTTTAATCTCACTATGTTTCACCATCAATGTGAGATATACGTATATGATATTAAATCATAATTGATAATAATATATTAAATCTTAATTAAAAAAAGAAGAGTATATCGGATCATGTAATTATTAATATCAAAATTAATTAATATTTTATTCCTAGTATATATAATTTTATGATTGGTAAAATATCAAACTCGAATATTTTCAGTAATAGTTAAATATTAATCATATTATATTTTCTAATTAGTAATTATGGAAATGAGTATTTTCAGAATTCTGAACTCTCTAATTTTCCTTATATGTAATTTTTAAAAGACTATACATTTTGTGGTTTAGTTTAGATTTAAAGAATTTTTTTTTTATTATCACATAATAACAAATTTTTAAATAATAAAACATTAAAAAATATATTTGTGGTTACATTCTTACCTTATTTGGAGATGCATTTGTTTAAAAATAATAATTTTGGAAGATCAAGACTTATTGTTGAATATGAATAAGATTATAATAATTTACATACAAAAGAAATTAGACATGGAAGATGATTACTAAATTCTACATTGTGATTTGCTTCGCATAACTTTCATAATTGATAATGTAGCATATTTATAATATCTAGACTCTTCTAAATAATATATGCAAAAACATTAACATCAATACATAACAAAAGATGTATAAAAAAAATGTGAGTGATTTTATATTACTGTATGTACATAAACTTTTATTTTATACGTTTAGCTATTAGCTAAGCTATACTTTAGCTTATCATACTACACCGTATTGATTTTTTTTTTACCTAATTTTCAGATGTTCTCCTACAAAATTGACATGAACAATTAAATCCATACTTAATAGATAAAATTAACTAAAAGATCAAGCTTTATAAAATATAAATATTAGTATACAACCATAACTAATGACTTGAGCTGAAAATCTTGTATATCTCTTTTACCTTTCATGTTACATATTCAACAGAATTAACACGAATCATAATCATAATAAAACATAATAAATTTAAAACTATTAAACGTAGTACCTAGGAAAACCAAACTAAAGTTTTTGATGTATATATATACAAAAAGGGTTGAAGACTTACCTAAAAATTAACTAAAAGATCAAGCATTATAAATTATAAATATTATTATACAACCATAACTAATGACTTGATTCGATAATAAGATAATAGATAGATTTTGTATTTCCCTTTTACCTTTCACGTTACGTATTCATTAGTTTTGCTATGATTTTGTAATCAAATTTCTCCAATGAGAATTTCGAATCTTGAACCTTAAATATAATCTGCAACATACAAAGGAAAAATGATAATTATAAACATGAATTTAATCAGGCTATGTATAATTAACAAACATGGTAATAAAGAATTAAAATTGTTCAAAATTAAAAACTCTAATCAAATATACCGTAAAAAAAAAAAAAAAAAAACTGACACGAATCGTAATCATAACTAAAATATAATAAACTAAAACTATTTAACGTAGTACCTAGAAAGACCAACAAACTAAAGTTTTTGATGTATATATATACAACAAGGGTTGAAGATTTACCTAAAAATTATCTAATGTATCATAATTAAATAAGTAAATTATGTGTCATATAATTTTTTATTTCCAAATTATTAATTATTTCTTAACTTAAATTATGTAATTTATTTTCCAAATGGAAATTATTGGTTAGATGAAATACCTTAATATTTATACTCATTTCATAGAATTTCTCGATACGAATCTAATGGATGTCACTTTTATATTATTTTATCAAGGGCATTTTGGTATAAAATATTAATAATTAAAACTAACATAAAATTTATTTGATGTATCTTATTAAACAAAGAAATAATAATTAAAGACTTCCTAAAATTTATTTGATGTATCATATTAAATTAGGAAATTATATGTCGGATTATTTTTTTTTTTTCCATATTGCTTATTTTTATTCAATTTAAATAATAAAAAATTATTTTACACATGGAATTTTATAATTGGCTTAAATCTTCTTGAATCGAGGAGAGCACTCGAAAAAAGCCTAATTGATTGATTATAGTTTCCAATATTTATGTTTCCTATTTCTATGTTATTCTAGATATAGGTTTAGTTTATATTAAGCAATATATATAGTGCCATCTATTACTTGTGATTGTGATAACTACAATTAATAAAATCATTGTATTTATGATGAAGTCTCTCTTCTCAAACTCTAATATGGTATCAAAGCCTCATGCTGTTGAGGCATAATTAATTAAATTCCACTCCCATAATGATGGGCAGAAAAGGTCATGTATTACCCACCTGCAAGATTTTCACAAATAACGATCTAAATTTCCTTTTATTTAAGTTTTACATTTCATATTTTAAATTCCAACAATATGATCGACTGGTTCAAAAATCCCTCGTAAGTTAAATTGTTTGCAAAGGTTCAAGTTGCTTAACGATCCCTTGGTCATCCCGTTTGATGAGAATTTGGCTGGCAAGCTACGCATGATTCAATGTGGGTTCAAAGAGTTGGACATTCACATTTGATTATGAATGACTGATGGTTTTTCCATCTTCTTTGAGTTATTTCAGGTTCGATAAACTTGACATTCTTGTGAAGATTGAAGATTATTGAAGATCGAATATCAAAGTATTTGTTCGTTCTTATTTTTTTTCCCCTAATTTTCAAACTCATGGAAACTTAGACAAATTACCATGGTTTTGAGGGGGCTGCTAGGAGATATTACCATATATGATAATATATCAAATAATGGTAGTGATAATATATTATAATTTCAATAATATTCAGCCCTATGCCCCTATATAGTGTCATAGAACTACAATTAATAAAATGATACTCCCTCCATTCAAATTCAATGGCATCATTTGCTTTATGAAGTCAACTATCGTTAAATTTGACTCCTTAAATATATCGTGAAATACGAAAACTTAAAATATGAAAATAATATATTTGAGAACATTATAATATAATCTTTCACAAAATCAAATTTTTAACGAGAAATTTTCATGTATACATAGAAAAACTGACGGTCAAAGAAGCGCCTCGAAGACCACCCAAATAATGAATGATGCTATTGGATTTGAATGGAGGGAGTACTATTTATGAAGAATTCCCCCTCTCAAATTCTGGTATAGACACATAAGGATTCTTGAATCTGGATAATGGCTCCGGAGTTCGAATCACCCTAATTATAATCTTTCTAACCCATAACAGTCATAGGCAAAGATTATAATCGTCAGAACACTTCATTTTTGAACGGCCAATTCGGGTGGATGATTGGACTACGATATAGTACCATTGGTGGCCGCTCTCCCGTTGTTGTTAAAAGTCGTAATTTTTATCCTAAATTTTTAAGGAAATGTAAGCATACTTTCAATTCTGTTAGATGTCATCGACTTTCCCGTCCGGTACCTCAATTTCCAGCTTGACCATTGTCTCGAAGGTCATCGACTGGGTCTGAACCATGCACAACCGTTCTAAGCAACTAATTAAGATGCAAATATAGTGAGGATTTTGACAAATTAATATTTAAATTCACATCAATAAGCCTCAAGCCAAATAGTATACAGATCTCAGCATCATCAAACAAAACTTCAATCACTTACAATGCCAAAGAATATTAATAAAACCAAAATATAATGTGCCAAGATCTATCATTGAATCATGTAAAAAGCAGCAGCAAATGAAACAGCCATCATAATTTTGTTGAAAGCAAGCTGTATAAGCTCTGCTGCACCAGAAGAATCCCCTGCATTGTCGCTATCGTCACCTGACGTATCTGCTGACTTGGCGCCCTTCTTTGGCTTAGCGGTCATTGGTGCGGGTGCAGGTGCAGGCGATTGAAAGAACGCTGCAGGAAGGAGAACTTGATCTACCTGATAAACAGCCAACTGTCCGTCGCTGTAAAGAGCGTTCGACACAGTCGTGTTAACGACACCTGAAGTGATATTCACTTGGTTTCCAGAGCTTGTGACATTAAGCGGAAACTCGCCACTGTCGCTGTTTCCCGCCTGTGTACGAAGCGGATTGCTGGCAGTTTGGAACTGAGAGAGTGACATGAATGTAGGGAGTACATGGAACTGCACTAACTGCACCTTCTGTTGGTCTGTCAGGGAGTTCAGCATTCCCGATTTTAGGCTTGAGAAGGCGTTGTCGGGTGGTGCAAAGATCGTAAGGCCGCTGTTGGAGTTGTTGAGTTGGGTGTTGATTTGGTCGGCCTCTTGGGTGGTCTCGAGAAGTCGGATGAACATTGTGAATTGGCCCGATTTGGTGAGGATTGCCGTCACGTTGGTCGGTCCTGATGGTCCTGGGGCCGGTGCTTGGGCGGTTGTTTGGGCCATGGTTAGGACTAGGCCTTGGAGAAGTAGGAGTAAAAGAATTTGTTTCATGGCTTTAGGGTGTATATGTGAACGTTGTATTGATTATGGTTTTCTATTTTTGTTTGAATTGTGAGGGCTAGTTTTTTTTGAGGTGATTTGTTATATAGTAGCACGTTGAGTGTGATGTTAGGTGGAATGATATATAAATGGTTTTGTTTTTTACTTTTTATTTTTTAAAAGAAAAATAATGTTGTGCTACTTAAATTACTTATCTGAATAACAAACAACTAAAATATATCGTGAAATTTAAATTTAATGAATTTATTATCCAAATTCATTAGCCAGAACTAACCCGTTTTCTTGTTTTTGATCATTATAGACAAAAAGAATATGCTTCATTGTAATTAATCTACGCTCACTACCTAAATGGAAACGTATACAAAAGTTTAAGACAAACGAAATGTTACATCCTATGTCACGAATTCATTTAACTAGTTTATTGGGACCACTGTCGATCCAATCTTGACCGTGATATCTAAAAATAGCCTATAAATGTATGTAAACTAGAATTTTTGTGACAATAGTCAATGTAATATTCAATCAGGTCATTTGAAAATATCCTCTTTAATTTACAATGTATGAAAATAGTGTCTATATCTGTTTTTGTACGTATCCTTACAAGCATTTTTTTTTCAAAGAAACTAGAGTTAAATGGTCGAAAAATTGATCTTTTAACATGTTAGGTATGGAAACACATTGATGCAACAGTGCATGGTTTCCTTAGTAAGGCAGGGAAGATTATGTTTTAAGGGTCCAAAAAAAAAAAAAAAAGAAAAAAAAAAAAGGTGTGTTTCTTTTTCTTACTTAGGTCAGACAGTTTGTAAAGAAAAACTTGAATTTGAAGGTTTCTATATAATCATAGATTCATAGGATTTGGTTGGGGGTTCCTTACATGATTACGGTGGGTTAGATTGTTATTGTCTTGGACCAAACTTGTCATGCATGTTACACCTAGAAGTAAAAATAAGAAAAATTCGAAGTAATTACTGAAATCAAATATTCTACAACAGAAAAATTGCTCGAAGTCAAATACAATGAGCGACCCATCACTATAATTGTTCTCTCAACGTGATGAATAGCAAAACTCGGCCTACTAAGTCTATGTTGCAACCGGCAAGTATTCCTTTCCATCCAAAGATAATAATTACAAATGGATAAAGATCCTCTAGAGTTTATAAATAACTCTACACCGTAGAGTTTTGCATATTACACCATAAAATCATAATAAAATTATTTAATTCTTTTACTATTTTTATTCAAATACCTTCATATGCGTACTAAAATGTTTTTTTTTTTCCCGGAAAAGGGTTTAGGGTACGATTTCACGGTGCCCGCTACCCTTTTTCGGGATGTTCCAGCGGCTTCGCCGCCGAATCCGAACCAAAAGACACAAAACATGAAATTAGTAAACCCGTTCGGGAAATTAGTTAAAAGAATTTTTTATTTTACGCAAGTAAAATGGCGAAAATTAAAAACTCTACGGTGTAGAGTTATTTTACAACTCTAGAGGATCTCTACTCATTACGAATAATTATCCATTATTTTTTGCAGGGAAAAAAAGTAGTAATATTTTCAAAACTGTTGTCCTGTAATTGCAGAACAATTTTTTATTTTTTTTAGAAATTTAGCTCCTTTCCGTTCCATTTTTAAAAGGGTATTACACCTTGTTGGATTCTACGGTAAATTGAGACGCCATGATTACATTACCCTAAGTCAGTTAGACCCCCACTATGGTGCGTCTGGGTTGATGGTCATCAACTCCAGGGTTAACGTGTCTGGTGCGTCTGGGAGTTGTTCACAGTAAATGTAAATGGTGTTCATGAAGAAGAAAGGAGAAGAAGATAGTGTTTGTTTTCGTTGTGTGTGTTTGTGAATGATTTCGGCCATTATTTATAATGCTCTAAAATATACTCCCTCCCTTCTTTCCAATTAGCCCCATATACCTTTTTCGGAAATTTTTTCCAATTAGCCCCATTACCTTTTTTAGTAACAATTTCTCTAACCTACCCCACTTTTTCTCACACATACCTACTTTTTCTCACTCACATCCAATTTTTTATAATTAAACTATTCTACTTTTTCTTCACTCTACCCCACTTTTTCCACTTTTTCTTAAAAATGGTGAAAAAGGGAAGGGGGCTAAATGGCAAGAATGGAGGGAGTAGCTGTTAGAATTACAATAGTCAAAATATCTGAGAATAAATGGTATGATTTAGGAGCATTAAAGCTGAAAAATAAAGACCCATTAAATCGGCTATAATGTAGCATTAACTTGTATATATAAGGTACTTGATTATAAGCACACCGCGCACGTGTCACGAACACGAGCCGGGCAGGACAGCGGCGGCGGCGCGCGCGTGGGGAGTTTGTATACTCTCCACACACATCAATCTTAACTAAAGAATATTCCTTCCACTATATAAACCAAGTAAACCCACTTGGCTTCTCCAATGTGGGACTTGTAAGTTTACAAGTTTGGAGCAAACCTCCAACAGTCCCCCACTTGGTCCGAACTTAGTCATATCGGATAGTAAACGAAGTCTTGAACCTATATAAGATGTGAACAACTCGCTCGAGTAAAACATTTGGCCCAATACAAACCCTGTCTCATGACTGCATTAGAAAATACCCATGAATATTCTCATAGAGGGTGGCCAATCCCCACAGTCACGTAGGTGAGTGCATCAAGGGTGTACGACACACCCCACTCAAACCTTTGAGGTATGGAACTCATTAAGGACTAGCTCCTGTCCAACCTTCTCTTGAAGTAAATAAAAAATGTTAAAGAGGGACAAACAAAATAAATCTCCTTTTATTCCATAACATAAACATGAAACAAGCAACATACATGAGCTTCTTTTAACCATATTGAATCTGACATGACAGATTGGGTTTCCACTGAGTGCATGCTACATAGGTGGGTTCAACCCCATATCTTTATCAGTATCTGAAACTAGTTTCCTGTTCAAAGCTTTTGTTAACGGATCCGTTATATTTTTCTTTGATCTTACATAGTCAAGAGAAATGACACCAAACTTTATCAAAGTACAAACAACATTATGCCTTAGGGGAATGTGCCAACTTTTACGATTATATGCCTTATTCTTAGCTACATGTATAGCCGCCTGCGAGTCACAATGTAGTGGGACTGAATGTAAAAACTCGGCTTTTTGTAACTTAATTAAACAAGGCGGAAATATTAATTAAGTACTTTATATATATAACAAAACCGGATGTTATCGTAATACAACTCAAAATACATAATTATAATTAGAGTTATAGATAAACATGGTCATTAAATTACAATCTCTCGAAATACAAAAGTAGACCTTCAATCCCCTGGTGCTCATCGTCAATTAACCTCGGGGTACCTACGGTAACTTTCCGTCAGACTTGATTTCAACCCGCACACGCTAAGCCATATAGACCCATAGTGGTAAACATATACCATTTAAAGACTTAATAAGTCCCAAATAAGCATGCGATTTAAAGTGATAAATCATATAAAACATGATATACAGTTATAATGCAATTAACAAGTAAATTCATATCAATAGTATAATAAGCATACAGCAGGATTACGGTGCGATATCAGATCGCAAATTATTAGACAATACTATATCAATCACATCATGCAGACTCGATCATTTCAGAAATTTGTGGTCTTTAATTTTCAAAGATGTCTCGACTCACTTTCATTCAATTCAAACAACACATACTTCTTACGAGGCTGCTGACCACTGAGTAGGCCTTTGTACTCTGATCGTTTGCATCTCACTAAAATAGTACAGCGACTTACTCGACTCGTAAACCACGCCGAATACTATAGTACTTGCGTCTCATCTTCTAGTGTTCGAAATGATTCGAACTTCTGTTACAATCCCGTCAAGTGATCTTTACGCAGCGTAGGAGCGAATGCTAGCGTCGCGCCCACTAAGAACGAAACGCAACAAGGAGACAAAATCGCATATAAGACCCAAATCCATAAGGTCGCGATGGCCCTGGTATCTCTTGCGAAATAGGGGGATCAACCCTAGTCTAATACGCATATTCTAATATTCACTTTAAGAATGGGCTATGCTATTCATAGAGCACCTTAACTCTGAATAAAGCGACTACTTCCTAGAGACTGACCCAAAAGAGTTGGCGTATTCATTATCTTGTACAACTTAGACAGTGCGACTTAAGGCGCAAAGGCATGGGCAGGATGACAAATTAATAAGGCCGCCGGCTTGAAAACCACACTATTCGGGATGACCAACGCCAGAGACCGAGATAGTGCCGTCCGTACAAGATTATCCTAAACCCCACTTCATTCACGATTTGTCGTTTTCATAACGGAGACTCAAGCTTTTGACCCGTTCTTTAACTTACTTATGATTTATTATTTTATTTGACATTTTATATCACATGTTACTAGACTCTCCTAGTCGTGTCGTCAAACGTTTAGTTTTGTATTCAGTTTCGTATGATCACATAACATGTTCGTTTATTATTTGAAGTATTGTTGATTACTAACGCTTTTAAATCTCTAAGTTGTTGCGTTTATTAGTATGTCCAATTTTATTTAAGTGTTTTTCGAAACGCTTTAGTTATTTAAATTATTCATTTTCAATTTTCTATACTTAGGTAAATTTTCAATTATTTACTATATTTCAAATTTTGAAATTTGAAGTATTTTTGAATTCTGAGATGTAACTTGTTTAACAAGTTTCGTGAATTTTCACTATTCACGTCTCGGAATTTTAAAAGATAACTTGTTCAACAAGTTATCTCTAATTCTCCTTATAATAAGTTCTTAAACTTTTGGGACGTTACTTGTTTAACAAGTTTCGTCCCAGGTACTATTCATCGGTTACTATTCATGTCAGTTACTATTCATATCAGTCACTATTCACTTTCAAACTTAGTTACTAAGTTAAAATCTAGTTTCAAAGTCCTTAAGTTCGGTTTGTAAAAAGTGATAAACGATATTTATTTAAAAATGATGCTAAGTTAAATTTAGTCATCTATTTAACTAAATTTAGCGATTTTCATTTTTAAGAATAGTGTCGTGGTTGGTTCATTAAGTCCGTATTGTCCGAGGCAAACAGTCCAATTTTATGCACAGGCAGTAACACACGATTTCATTCATTTTTATATCATTAACATATTTTAATCGGTTACGTCAATTCTTTTTATTATCGATCCGTTTTACAATTAAATTTAATCCTATTAACTATTCAAATTTAGTGATCACGGCGGCCCAGGTCATGCAGTTCATGGCACAGGAGGTCTAGAAGCTTTCGGAGTTGGTGCGGAAAGTCCCAGGACTGCCCCCACCAATAGAGCTGGCCAGGCCAGAAAGTTACGCTGATTCGCCTTTTGATGATTGCATAGCAATGGTGGACATGTCGAAAAAGTTTACTCTGCCAAACCTGAAACTCTATGATGGGACAACTGATCCCCAGGAGCATGTTGCACAATATAAACAAAGAATGATCAATGCGGCTATTCCCATGGAGAAACGTGAAGCCTGCATGTGCAAAAGTTTCGAATCAACCCTGACTGAACTAGCCCTGCAGTGGTACATCAACCTGCCGATCAAGAGTATCAAAACTTTCGCGGATCTGATCAACCTCTTCAGTGTTCAGTTCGCCAGCAGCAGAATGTTAGAGAAGCAGACCAGCGATCTGTACAGGATCATCCAGAACGAGAACGAACCCCTCAGAGATTTTTTGTACCGCGTCAACAAAGAAAAAATTTCCATTCCTAGATGTGATATCGGCACAGCAATAGAGGCCTTCCAGCAAGGCTTGGTAAGAGATTCTAATCTTTATATTGAACTAACCCGTTACAGTTGTTCTACATTCAAAGATGTACAGGCCAAAGCCTTAGCCCATATCAGGGTAGAAGAGGTTATGATGTTCAGGACAGGGCTTCAAGATAGCAACATGGTAGTGCGCAGGAGTCCAGCTTACAGAGGAAAAGGTTCCAAGACTGCCCCGTACTAGCAGAAAAAGATACAAACATACAGCAAGCCCTGAAAGGTAAAATGATTCCTGAACCCTGGTAGGTCACTCATCTCTAAACTTTGTCATACATAATTTATTATTCATATCAGAATCATTACTGACTTGAGCGTCGGAGGGCCGTTGGCAAAAACGCCAACGGTTAGTCTTGACCCAAATCTGTGCTGACAGGACTGACAAGACTGACAGAGCAGATACACAACAAATTCGCAGAATAGACATGCAGAGCATACGAGCACAACAGATCAGCAAACCAGACTAACAAAACAAATACAAACTTAAGGGCATCAGCCCCAGCATGACTGCAAAAACGGGACAGGGAGTAATGTCCGTTAAAGGAGCCCCAAGGTGTGGTCGCCTAAACTTTCAAATGCATGCATGCTATTTGACAAATTCAAAACAAAATTTGTGCGCACCATAACAAATGACAAAACAAAAAAGACTTATCTAGAAAACAAAACGAAACAAAACAAAGTAACTATAACCATCTATGGTATCTTGGCAGTTACAAAGACAAAATGACTCCAAGACAATGCATGTCCAAGTAGAGGGCATACCCCCAACAAAATCAAAGTTCCAATTAACAAATCAAGGTCCCCTACAGGTTTCACACTGTTAGGCTCCCCAGGATCTCACACTCAGTCCTGGCCGGCAAGATGTGTCTGGATTCTCTCGCCCTCAGTCCTGGCCAGGTTATTGTTCTCGTGTTCAGACCAGTCCTGAGCCCCCTCGCACAGATTGGATATCATCATGTCCTGCTTTGCTATGGTACCTGTCTGGCCTGCGCTGACCAAAACTTCTCAACCGTGTCTTGGACTCTTGCAAGCTCTGACTTATGGGACTCCGGGAAAGTGCCAATCAAGAAATACTGAAACTTAGCACTGTAAACATGACCTCGCCTCCAGCACAGGCACGCAGCCTTGATCTGTACTGACAGTCTATCCTGAACAGGCAGTCTACCCTGAACCCCTGCATGGGAATACATTTCCTCACTTCCAGGCCAAGCCAGGAGACTGAGGAAATGGGGGGCAAATGTTGGGAGCAAAATATTTACATGGTCCATACCCAATTACAAAACAAAGGCCCAAGTCAAGGGAGAGGAGCATAGTCAAACAAAGTCAAAGTCAAAGTCAAAGTCAAGGTCAAAGCCAAAAGGGTCATGGTCAAGATGGCTCAAGCTAGGTCAAGTAAAGAGAAAAGGCCCACCAAGTCAAAAGCCCACTAAGAATGACTAAAAGAGTCGTTGCAAGTAGGGCAAGGAAGAAGTCAACAGCAACAATTACTCCCAGGCGTTACAGGAGAGATAGAACAGTTAATGACCAGCAAGAAACAAGGCTGGAATCAAGGCTAGAATCAAGGAGAGCATTAACTACCAAAAAAGAGCCGTTGGAAAGCATTTGGGAACACTATATAAGGACCACTCATCAAAGGAAAACACAACTGGAATCACTCCACAAGAATACTTATTTTTACTCAAAAACACTCTCGAAATATTTCCGTAATTCAGTCCTGTGTCAGTCTTGTAACTTCTTTCCTGTATTTTCTGTCCAGACTAGTGCGAAACTCCTCCCCTGGCTTGGTGCCCGTGGTTTTTCCCTACTTTCATAGGGTTTTTCCACGCAAACATATCTTGTGTCATTACTTGCATTATTTTCGTTTTGTTCCCTGTTAAACACGTCTAATTCACTAAATTACAATACTAAAATATATTAAAGGATAATACTAATAAACCCACCGAATAAATACGAATTGAGTGAGAAAATCACCCCGAACAATAAGTACAATGTAATGATTAGTATAAAAGTTATAAAAACCTTAATAATATAAAAAGTTAAAAGAAAAACGAATTAATATAAATGTTTAATAAATCGATACACGAATTAAAACAAACAAACTAGTAAAAACTTAAGATACGTAAAAAGAATATCGATAAATTGAAAAGTAACTTTATGTAAAAATATCTAGATATTTGGTTTAAAAACTAAGTATAAAGTTCTAAATTAACTAAACAATTAAGGAAATCCAGTTACCATAACTAAACTACTTAATTAAATTACTTACATGATTCCTTTAAAATATTTAAACTTAAATTAAAATCAAATACTTAAAGTTATTAAATTATTAAAAATTATAACTAAAATAAACTAAGTATCAGAAACATAAGGTTTAAAAAAATAACTAAGAAGATATTAAAATATAACAAGTTCAGTGTTCTCTAATTAGTAATTTTCATATTTTGTATTCTTTTTAATTTAAGACCAGTTTAACCTTATTTCACTACAAGAAAAAATCATTCAAGCGATCATTTAGCAACTAATTTAAATTAGGGACAGGGCTATTGCGACGAATTTAAGGCCTTTTGCGACCAATTTAATGATCACTGAACCCGTTTTGAGACCAATTTAAGGCTATTAGCGACCAATTTCGTTGGTTGTCAAACTGACTTTCTCTTGTAGTGTTTGTACATGTTTGACCCGGTTAAAATTGGTATTATTTGAATGATTTTTAATAGTTGTGATTATACTGCAATTATTTTGAATTGTGATTATTTTTGGAAGATGGATGTGATGGGGATTATTTTTGGAAGATGGGTGTGTTGGGGATTATTTCTGTAAATTATATTTTTCCTTTTATTTATGTAAGAAAGCGTGTTTATTGGCTATTTATCAATGTGTCTACATAGTCAACATCGTTAATGTTTTAATTTTTAGCTTGCATGCATATATTTCATTACTCGTTTTTAGTTGCCAGTACATATTATTTGATGCAATCGAAATATTATATGTACCATATTGTAATTATATGATTTCAAATAGTTTACATTATTGAAAGTGTACTCGCCAATATTACAAATTTTGTTTCACTATTTAAATTTTTGAGGTAATAATGAAAAAAGAGTAAATTTAATAGTGCGCAAAAAGAATAGTACATAAAACACCTTCAATCTAATTTCAATATGTTTAAGTTAATTTAAAAGAAAATTGAACAAACCAATTAAACCATAAATCATGAAATAGTTCTTCTCTGTTTTTTTTCCCATACCATAAATGAATAAAATCTTTGTGCTAAAAAATTATACTACTATGATCATCCTCATTTTTGTTATTTTGAGATTCATCTTACGACACATGTAAAAAAATATTGTATCTTAAACTTAATTTAGGGGAAAAAATCAAGAATATGAGTAAAACACAAAATATAAATATAAAATGATGAAAGTTAATGAGTTGAAATTTTAAATAAAAAAATGCAATAATTTTTCCCCTAATAAAGAAATCCATCTATTAAATTTATAAATTAGTAATTATTCAGCTATATTGGTTCTTCTATGTTAAATTATTATTAGTTAAAATAAGATAACATGAAAATAAACATGGGAAATATGAAAAATAGCAAGGCACAAGATTTATCTACTACTTAAAAAAAGTTTATCCATTATTTTATAGGTTTTGTTTATTTAATGATGAATTAAAAAAAAAAATAAAGATATAAAGTCAAAAAACTAATAAGAATGAGTTACTTGTTTCGCATGTAAATATATCATATTATAAATATCTAATTTTTAGTTACGTACAATAAAAAGTATATAAAATGAAAATAGTTCTTATTGGGTTTTTTATTGAATGAAAAAATAATAATATACATTAGAAAAAAAATACATTACAAACATTTTGATTCCCTTTTAAACATTTTGAGTCGTGATTTTGTAACTTTTAAAACAGTGTATATAATGCATTGATTTTATAAAGTAATATTTATGGCTTTTTTTTTTTGTAAGAATTTAGATTTCTTATTCATCCACTACGGGAAACAAGAAAATATGATTTTTACAAAGTAAATATCCAAAAGAGGGTCATACATTTAAAGAGGCAATCATCTCGCCCTCAATAGCACCGTTAGCCCAAGCTAGCATTCGCACACTAACAAAATACTTAATCCTAAGGAGAATAATAATCCAATCTGACTCACGATCTAAGAATATCCTACTATTACGCTACAGCCAGATAACATGAACTGAAGCACAAAAAGACACATTAAACCACCGCGAACGCCATCTACTTCGACGATAACGTAACATAAGCCACTGAACCTCCTCACGCAACCGCCTAGGTCGCCTGCATACACCCATCTAATCAAGGATATTTCTCCATATAGCACTAGAAAAAGGGCAAGCGAAAAAAAAGGTGGCCAACAACTGTCTCAAACTCGTTATTGTATAGATAACATCTATTAACTAGAACCATACCTCGCCGAGATAGATTAACAAGCGTTGTGAGACGATTTTGCGCAGCAAGAACAGCCACAATAGAGTGTTTAGGAAACGCATTTGGGTCCCACAAAACCCTCCACCAACGACATTTTGGACCATGTGACCTAAAAAAATCATACGCCTTGGCAACAGAAAATTGTCCGTGTTTAGACCAATCAACAAAAACAGCAGAAGATGAATGCTGCAGAATATCATCACGAACCCTAAGAACACCCCTCCAAGTTTCAGAATCACTGGACTTGGCATCAACATTCCATATACTCCGACCTTTAAGCACATACTCACAAATCCACGGCAACCCAAATATCCTCTAGACAGCTTAGAATACGCCAAATAAATTTAGCTAAAACCGCTTTATTCCACGAGAGTAATTCTTTAATTCCAAACCCTCCTTCACACTTAGGTCGAGAAACAGACGACCAACTTTTAAGCGTAAAAGAGGACTTCTGCCAGAGAAAATTTTTACAAAGACGATTTAATTGCTTTATAACCCCTTTAGGTAATAGAAAACTGCCACAACAGAAATTCTCCATACCAGAAAGAACTGATTCCAAAAGTTGCAGACGACCAGCATAAGACAACAAACGCGACGACCAATGAGCTATCACGTGTTTCACTTTCTCAAACAAATGACCATAAGTCTCATAACGCAGACGAGAAGAATTAAGATGAGCTCCCAAGTAACGAAAAGGAAACATACCAAGAGAAAATCCAGTGGACTGAAGAATCGAGCATTTGATAGTCTCCGAAATACCACCCTAATAAATATCGGTCTTATCCTCATTTGCGTGAAGGCCCGACCAAAGAGCAAACGTATGCAACACTAATTTTACGGCCTCCACCGAAGGAACATCAGCTCGTGAAAAAATCATCAAATCATCCGTGAAGACTAGATGGGTTAGAACAAGCCTCACACACTTCGGGTGATAAGAAAATAACGGAAATGATGAAAGTTAGCGAAGCCCTCGAGAAAGGACTTTCGTACATAGAACAAAGAGGTAAGGCGATATTGGATCACTCTGACGAATACCTCTTTTGCCTTTAAAAAACCCATGAAGACCACCATTAAATTTGAGAGTAAACCATGTCGATGTCACACAAGCCATAATCCACTTTCGAAAAGAAGGTGGAAACCCAAAAACATACAGCATGTCCTCAACAAAGGACCACCCAATAGAGTCTAGAGCCTTACGAAGATCAACTTTGATAAGCACACGAGGGGATACACCCTTTAGATCATAACCTTTAACCAAAGCCTGAGATAAAATGATATTACTAAAGATACTCCGACCTTCAACAAAAGCAGCCTGTTCAGGTCCAACCAAGCTTGGCAACACCAAACGAAGTCTATGCGCCAACATCTTAGAGATAATCTTATAAAAAATAGTACAAGATGAGATGGGGCGATAATCTGTGACACTGATAGCTGCTGATTTTTTTGGGATCAGCGTAATAATAATAGTGTTTTAATTAGCATACTTCATCATCTTATTACTCCGAAAGAAATCCAAAACAGCAGCCGAGAGATCATCAGCAATCAAGTCCCATTCAGCCTTATAAAACTCCGCAGTAAAACCATCAATACCCGGACTCTTTGCAGAACCAAAGCTAAAAAACGCTCTTCTAATATCCTCCCAAGAAAAAGGACCATCCAGGAAAGATCTCTGATCATCAGAAGCGTAGAGCCAAAAACAGAAGGAAAACCAAAACAGGGTCCATCCGACCCCAAAAGACTAGAGTAATACTGGACAAATGCCTCAGCTACCCCCTTGTGATCCGAGTAAACCATCCCATCAATCCCAGTGACAGAACCCACGAAACTGGTAATCTTCTTAGCCGAAATGAGAGCATAGAAATATCTCATACTAGTATCCGAACTTCTTCATATCTATGGCTTTTGGTTCTCCTACGTCAACAAATTGGTTCATAACAATTAATTCAAATAAATATTGATGTTATATGAATTACAAAATTGAGTAGATAATGAAAGGTTTGCCTATTTTTTAATTAGTTTTTTTTTTTCCTTTTAGATGATGACTAAAAAAACTAAAGATATACAATTAAAACAAAAAAGAAACTACTTAAATTAAAAATAATGAATTTTTTTACTTTATTGATAAATGACTTTTTTTTTTATAATAATAATTCATTAACAAAACATCAAAACGACAATTACAACGAATATGTTAAATCGAAAAATAAAACTAACGATAATCAAAGTACAAATTTTTCTTATAGAATGAAAGATCTCGCTCAAACCCTAATTTGACAATTCGGCATAACCTCGTATCGCTATCTCCATGTAGCCTTTGAGGCGATTCTTCAATTCGAATGATCATGGTAGAGAAACCGCCTTGCTCCGTTGATTATTGACGATTAACGTGTATCCATTGGACTATCATCCAACGAGTTATCAAAGAACCATTTGTTGGGGTTAGTATCCTCCACAGTTAGTGCAATAACATATATAAATCTCTAAAGGTACACAGGGTACATTTTGTATTTAATCAGTTGATTAACGTTTATCAATAACGATTGGCTTGCTAGATAAGTTTGACGTTATTGTCATACAGATGGCGGTGATCAACTGGTCCCTAAGAGTCACACCTAAAGGATGTGTTTGAGATATGTGATTATTTGAGAAAATGATCATATCGATACCTTAATAATAACTAAACAGTTAGTTAGTGTTGTTGACTAAAAGGTTAGTCAAATATGACTAAAATGTTAGTCAGTGTGATGATGTTACTGACTAAAATGTTAGTCAGTAAAATGATGGTACGGCTATTTAATACAGATTAAATAATATTAGCTAAAACGAATTAAATGTAATTCGTGAATTGAATATAAAATGTTATATTTAATTGTTGTGTATAATGCAAGCTAATTAAATATAAACCGTTATAATTAATTAGTAAATTATAAATATAAGGATATTTATAATATATTATAGTCGGTCCATCTGAGATGACACTAGTAATAAATTGCATTATATTAAAAGCTAAAATGACCAAATACAAAAGTGTCCAAATACATTATGGATTACTTGGTCAAAAAGATAATGTATTTGAGGAGAATAAAATCTCCCCAAATACCTAAAGAGTGGCCGGCCAAAGGGGATTAGGAGGGAGTATATTTACTTCCTAATTCTACTCTAATTCCTAATCAATTGATTCACTATTTTACAAACACAAAAACCTAGAGAGAAAAACAGTTTTCTTCTCTAAAATTCTCTAGCAATTCTAAGGTATTTCTCAAAACATCTTGGGTGAGATTATTAGGAGATACCATATTTTTGGTATTGATCTTAGGCCAATTCATAAGGATTAAAAGGTTAATTCTTATTCTTTTATTATGTTATGCAGTTTTGATTTATGACTTTAAATCTTGTAAAAGTTTTCATTATAATCCTGTGATTTTAATGGTCTATATACGGATATAAACCTACAAGTGGTATCAGAGCCTTAGGGCATATGAAATTTTTATAAGGTTTTCATAAAAATCGATTTTGTATGATTTTAAAACAAATTGAAAAACCCACGGTTTGGCTTTGTATTTGGCCGAATTGTTTCTTCTTGTATGCCGTGTTGTTTTTGCTTGTTTTTGGCTTGTTTTGGTCCTTTTGATTCATAATTATCGATGTTTTAATGTGTTAAAATTATCTCATATGAATTTGCATTAGTTTTGATTTAATACCGATTGAATTAAAACATAAAAGGATCAATTCTTGTATGTTAATGAACATATTGTTTTGCTATTCATTAGATCTATCAGTTCATGATGTTTATATTAAAAAGTTAATTTGAATATCTTAAATCAATGTTTAATACGGATTAAAATTGAGTTACTATCGATCTAATTATTAGCATAATTGAATTAAAACTGTTTAATTCATTGTTTTCCTTGTTGGCCGATTTAATTTTTATTTTTGGTAAATTTATTTTAATTGGCCGTGTATTTCACAAAATAAAAAAAAATAAAAAAAGATTTTCGGTTTTTTATTTTAATTGGCCGAAAGTTTTTATTTTTTTGGAAATTATTGTTTTGCAATGTTTTTAGTAATATTTGTTATAAAGATAATGAATATTATGTTATTATGAAAAGGTTCATAATTTTTGATACCAAATATTTTAAAACAGTTTAAAATATTTTGTGACCTAATTTATGTTATACGGATAATATAAATTGGTTTTGGATTATTGTTATGATTTAGATATTATGAACAATTAAGGAATTGTTGCATAATGATAGTCATTTAAAAGAGGTGGTTTGGATTTAATCAATTCGTATGCATTGGTTTCATATTGTTTAGTTGATGCTTTATATTTTTGTGAATGAATGTTTGAATGAATGGTTTAATTTTACGCATTAATTTTGTACAAACGGTTGTAATTTACTAGTGTGGCCTTAGAAGATTGTGTTTTCGTAATGAAGGAAACACAATTTTGGTTGTATTTTTGAGATCTCGAATCTCCCATCTTGTAATATTTTTAATTTTGGCATATTTTGAATTAGAATGTAAATAGGTTTATTTTTGTAATTCAAATATGTAATTTTGAGAAGATTGAAGATTGAAGATTCAAGATGGACTCCCACTTAAAGCCCAAGATGAAGAATGAAGACAGCTTTAGGGTCCATGGATGGATTCCAATTTGTATTTGTCTTTATTTTCATAGGGATAGGCCACACTAGGTGTTTTTTATTTTTATTTTTGCGTTTTCTTTACCGTTATTCATTGCATTCACGTTAGTTAGTAGCATCATATTCCGCCTAAACTAAACCAAACCACCTAATATGCATGAAAATGGATCATATGGTTGCATCTTAGATTATAGACAAACGGATGTCATTTTGTTTAGAGCTATCACCTCAATTTAATCATTCACGATAATGCTAGATATTAGTTCACTTAAAATGAATTAAAATGAGTTGATGGGATCTTCCTCTAAAACTGAAATTGAGAATTAGTCTTTATAAGTCGAACCACTATGAATCCCTTCTTCGTCGGTAGGCATAATATGACCCATTCTACGTTGGGTAAGTAGTGGCTGTCGGCTTAGTTTATCTCAACATTATGGTTCGAGTAATATCTCGAAGGTATGGTGGACTAATAGATAGGATTTACTGAAATCTATCGACCAAGAATTATAACAGTAGAATTAGCCAAGAGGTTGGCTTATCAATTTAAAGAAATTGAGTCTTGGGATCGCTTATGTAATTCTCAAGGGAGGTCGATTATATGAGTGCACGAGTCATTGCATTAAATCGTTATTGCTTTATGACTTAAACTTTTAAAACCATGATTTCTTATCTTCTCTCTTCTTCTTCTTTCTTTTCACAGTTTCGAATACGTTATATCTGGATATAACTACTATAACAAATGGTACATTCGTATTGAAGGACCAATGCCGAGTGTCACACTTGAGCGTGAATCATGGTGAGAATTTTTATGGATGACATGAATCACCCACTCATTGAAGAATGATGGGTCCAATTTCTTTGATTGGGAGGCCGCATTACGGAATGCCGCCATAGTGACGGCAAGCTCAAGTACTTGATCGAGCCGCTGCCGTGAACCAGCTCCCGATGCAGGAGCAGATGAAGTCGTAGCTTATAGTGATTTCATGATGGAGGCGGGTGCGTTACGGAACGTGCTCATCTATGCAATGGAATCCAATTTGCAAAGACGATTCATTACCCAGGGTGCAAACAAGATTTTCACCACCCTTACTAAGGAATTCTCGAAAGCTCCGAGAATTAAGAGTTACGAGTATACTACTCGTTTCTTTGAAGCTAGACTCCAAAAGGGCCAACCGGTTGGTCTACACCTTCTCGCCATGATCGAGAACGTTGAGAAATTGGAGGAGTTTGGTTGCACGATCGATGAGAAGATCGTCATTGATCGAGTGCTCCACTCTCTTCATGATGGGTATGCCCTCTTTAGGGCAAACTATTACATGAATGACATGCAGAAAAGTCTGCATGAACTGCATTCACTCCTCGCATGCAGGCGGAGTGATGCGAAGTTGAGTGGGAGCACAAAGCAAGATGTTCTCATGATTGGGAACAAGAAGGGTAAGGGTAAGGCTCAGGCTAACCTAGCTGTAGGTAAGCCAAAATTCAAGAGGCCAGTGGTTGCTAAGAGTGGGCCTGGTGAGTCTAGCGGTAGCTCACAAGGTAAGGCAAAAGCAAAGCAGAGCATGGAGTGCCACCATTGCCACAAGTCTGGGCATTGGAGGCGTAATCGCATCCGTGTATGCTGAGGACATAAAATCAGGCCGCGTCGCTCCTGTTGGTATGTCTTCTTTTATTCATATGATTGAGATTAACCATGCAAGTTTCGGAACTTGGGTACTTGATACTGGATGTGGTTCTCATCTGTGCAATCATTTGCAGGGCCTAAGAAGCATCGAACTACGGCAAGAGGTGATGTAGACTGCGAGTGGGGAATGGAGCAAGAGTTGCTGCCCTTTGAGTAGGAACATATGTAATCCAACTCCCGAGCGGTTTTGAGTTATTTCTGAATAACTGTTACTATGTACCTAGTTTATCTAAAAACATTATTTCTGTATCCGTTCTTGATAAAGAAGGATTTTCATTTTTAATAAAGGATAATAGCTGTATTTTCTCTTTGAATGAAATGATTTATGGTAAAGCTGTTTCCATGAACGGAATTTATGTTTTAGATCAAACCACAGAAATCATGCATGTGAGTAACAAGAAAGCAAAGGTTGGTGACAAAGATCAAACGTATTTATGGCATTGCCGAATGGGACACATAAATGAGAAACGCGTGAAAAAGCTCATTGATAATGGGACAATAGCCCCATTTGACTATGAAACTTTTGGCACGTGTGAATCATGTCTCATAGGCAAAATGTCTCGAATTTCCTTCAAAGATGTTGGAATGCGCGCTGCTGACCTATTAGAACTCATACATACTGATGTGTGCGGACCTATGTCAATCAACGCTAGAGATGGCTATAGGTATTTTATCACTTTCACGGACGATTTGAGTAGATATGGACATGTCTACCTAATGAAGCATAAAAGTGAGTCCTTTGACAAGTTCAAGGAATTCCAGAATAAGGTTGAGAACCAACTGGATAGAAAGATAAAAGCACTACGTTCGGATCGTGGTGGCGAATATCTTTCAACTGAGTTTGATCGACACCTGAAAGACCGCGGGATAGTACTACAGTTAACTCCACCTGGAACACCACAACTGAATGGTGTGTCCGAACGCAGGAATCGAACATTACTTGATATGGTTCGATCCATGATGAGTCACACGGTAGTACCTGACTCATTATGGGGCTATGCTCTTTTGTCAGCTGCTCTTATACTTAACCGAAGTCCGTCTAAAGCTGTAGACAAGACTCCATACGAGTTATGGAAGGGAACGGTCCCTAACTTGTCCTTTATTCGGGTTTGGGGGTGCGAGGCTTATGTCAAGTGGAGACACGAGGATAATCTCGTCCCGCGATCGGTCAAGACATACTTTATTGGTTATCCAAAAGGAATGTTTGGTCATTACTTCTATTCGCCAACCGAACAACGCGTTTTTGTTGCGGCTAGTGCGAAGTTCTTAGAGAAAGAGTTTCTCGAAGACAAGAGAGGTAATAGAACCTTCGATCTGTCGGAGATTCCTGAACCAACAACCGAGCAACCAATGGAGGAAGCTGTTCCTTCTACGTCTGCTGCGGTTAATGTCCCTTTGGAACCCAGGAGGTCGGGGAGGATCTCCATTCCTCCGCATGCATACATCGGTATGGTTGAGGAGAATGGGAGAGACGACGTTTTACTCTTTGAGAGTAACGAACCCGTAACCTATAAAGGTGCCATGACATGTTCCGACTCAAAGCTATGGCAAGAAGCCATGCAATCCGAGATGGACTCGATGTACGAGAACGATGTATGGGATTTGTTTGACTTACCTGATAAGGCTAGGCCTCTTCAGTGCAAATGGCTTTACAAGATAAAGCGATCTGTAGAAGGACAACCAGATATATACAAGGCACGACTAGTGGCAAAGGGTTTCACTCAAGTGCAAGGGTTGCACTATGATGAGATTTTTGCACCCGTAGTCATGCTTCGTTCCATTCGGATTCTCTTAGCGATCGCCGCATTTCATGACTATGAAATTTGGCAAATGGATGTGAAAACCGCTTTCTTAAACGGTTATTTGGAGGAGGAGTTGTACATGGTACAACCCGAAGGTTACATCGATCCTAAAGATCCTAAGAAGATTTGCAAGCTTAAGCGTTCCATATATGGACTTAAGCAAGCTTCACGGAGTTGGAATCATCGCTTCGACCAAGTGATAAAGGAGAATGGATTCGCTCGATCGGTCGAGGAACCATGCCTATATATCAAGTCGAGTGGGAACAAGATTGTCTTCCTAATCAGACGTCGATGACATACTCTTGATTGGGAATGACATACCTCTCTTAACCGGTAAAAGTATGGTTAAAGAACCATTTAGGATGAAAGATCTGGGTGAGGCACAGCGTATTTTGGGGCTCCGTATCTATAGAGATAGATCACGACGGATGTTATCCCTCAGTCAGGAGTCTTATATAGATAAGATTCTTGAGAGGTTCAGCATGACCAACTCCAAGAAAGGGAACCTTCCAATGATCTCAGGGGTGCATTTGAGTAGAGCTCAAGCACCAAAGACATCGGAAGAGGTCGAGCGCATGAGTCGGATTCCATATGCTTCGGCAATAGGATCGATCATGTATGCCATGATATGCACACGTCCGGACGTGGCATATGCATTGAGTATGACGAGTCGATACCAAGGCAATCTAGGTGAAGCACACTGGATGGCCGTAAAGAACATTCTTAAGTACCTACGGAGGACTAAAGATTGGGTATTGACTTATGGTGGAGACACTGAGCTATGCGCAACCGGTTACGCAGACGCTAGTTTCCAAACGGATCGAGATGACTCGAAATCTCAATCTGGATTCGTTTTTACTCTAAATGGCGCCATGGTCGGTGGAAAAGCTCCAAACAAGCTGTTATAGCAGATTCAACGATCGAGTCCGAAAGTACTATGTCGCTCGTGAGGCTGCGAAGGAAGCTATATGGATGCGTCAGTTCTTACAAGGACTAACTGTAGTTCCGAGTTCGAATGACCCGATCACCATCTATTGCGATAATAGTGGTGCCATCTTCCAAGCGAAGGAGCCGAAGTCCAGCAACAAGTCTCGGCACGTGCAAAGGAAGGCTCACATGATCCGGGATTACGTGGAGCAGAAGGAGATAGTGATTGACAAGATTGCTACGGATGATAACATAGCAGATCCTCTCACTAAGCCGTTGAGACAAGATAAGCATGAAGGGCACGTTAAATCCATGGGAATTAAGCGTGTTCCTGAGTTGTATTAGTTGTTTTGTCTGGATTTGACACTTGTATTTCCTAAAACCTCTAATAAAATCATCGTTTTGTTGTATATATTGTTTTTCATGAGGGTTGTGCAGACAACGTTGAACACCTCAAAGTGAACTGAATTGCTATATATTTTGTTTTGGTCCGTGGTCGCCTACACGAGCTGATAACTCTGGCAATCATTTTGTGACGTCGATTGATGGTGGGTTCAACGAGTCATAAGTCAAACTGTTGACTGATCGATCACAGATGCGGGTTTACTGAAATCGCTACAGACATTTTTGTGACGACAACATGGAGTCCTAAATGTTTCAGAACATTAGGTGCCTGGTCGTGGATAGGACATCCATAGTGTTCCTAAAGTCGATTCTTTTGACTATCGACTGTCTCTTGAGATTAAGGCAGATTTTGGGTGACTTTGGTTTCTTTCTCACGGTCGACCGTAACAGGAGGCCAAGCAGATTTTCACTGGGTCATTTCATGCTGCGCTTACATCTGCAGGATTCGAGTTGAGGGAAATATCCAAACTTCTATCGCGTTATAATATTTATTCTCAGGGCCACTCGAGGAGCTGTAACTGAAAATGCATGGCCATGCTCGAATATTGATTCGTTTATCAGTTAAGTTACTCTCTAGTCGGGGAAACCACTCTTGATTCTGATCGCTTGTGAACTACGACCTTTGAAAGTACGGACTTTGCAAATTGGTTTACATTGAGTGGGAGAAATTTATTATGGATATGAGAATCGGTTATCGCACCTACACTTGTACGGACAAGTGGGAGATTGTTGGGGTTAGTGTCCTCCACAGTTAGTGCAATAACATATATAAATCTCTAAAGGTACACAGGGTACATTTTGTATTTAATCAGTTGATTAACGTTTATCAATAACGGTTGGCTTGCTAGATAAGTTTGACGTTATTGTCATACAGATGGCGGTGATCAACTGGTCCCTAAGAGTCACACCTAAAGGATGTGTTTGAGAGATGTGATTATTTGAGAAAATGATCATATCGATACCTTAATAATAACTAAACAGTTAGTTAGTGTTGTTGACTAAAAGGTTAGTCAAATATGACTAAAATGTTAGTCAGTGTGATGATGTTACTGACTAAAATGTTAGTCAGTAAAATGATGGTACGGCTATTTAATACAGATTAAATAACATTAGCTAAAACGAATTAAATGTAATTCGTGAATTGAATATAAAATGTTATATTTAATTGTTGTGTATAATGCAAGCTAATTAAATATAAACCGTTATAATTAATTAGTAAATTATAAATATAAGGATATTTATAATATATTATAGTCGGTCCATACAGATGACACTAGTAATAAATTGCATTATATTAAAAGCTAAAATGACCAAATACAAAAGTATCCAAATACATTATGGATTACTTGGTCAAAAAGATAATGTATTTGAGGAGAATAAAATCTCTCCAAATACCTAAAGAGTGGCCGGCCAAAGGGGATTAGGAGGGAGTATATTTACTTCCTAATTCTACTCTAATTCCTAATCAATTGATTCACTATTTTACAAACACAAAAACCTAGAGAGAAAAACAGTTTTCTTCTCTAAAATTCTCTAGCAATTCTAAGGTATTTCTCAAAACATCTTGGGTGAGATTATTAGGAGATACCATATTTTTGGTATTGATCTTAGGCCAATTCATAAGGATTAAAAGGTTAATTCTTATTCTTTTATTATGTTATGCAGTTTTGATTTATGACTTTAAATCTTGTAAAAGTTTTCATTATAATCCTGTGATTTTAATGGTCTATATACGGATATAAACCTACACCATTATATTGATAAATTACAAACCAAAAACACCCAATAAAGAGGTACTGAAAAAATCCTACAAAGAGGAACTGAAAACTCTCAACAAATGAGTCTTATTTAACCAAAATACCAAAATTACCCTTAACTTTTTCAATTCTCTTAAAATTTAAAATCTATGGGGTTATATATATCCCATTAAAATGGAGGGAGTATCCTTTTTAACACTATTCGTAAAACTCACACAATTTTCATTTGACACTTAGCATATTCAATTTTTTCATGTATTTTAAGTTGAGTATGTCTACAATAAGGTTGCCTCATACAATGAGACACCAATAATTAAATGCCACATCATTAATTAAAATCTCTCCCACCTCACAACTCACACATCAAATCCACTGATACAACACCACCACTATTAAGTTCATCACCACCGCCACCACCGTCACTCATACCGGGCAACCACCACCGCGAAGAGAGTCGTCGAAATCAGACGACCAACAATACCCCCATATTTTCGATCATCTCACCATAACTATCATTAATCTCATCAAAACCCAAACAATATCACCATCTTGCACCGACCACTACTCCGACCACCACCTCGGGGTGAGTCCAACTCGCTCGATGTCGATCTATCTTCCAACAATAACATACTCGCTAACGACTCCTCTATAACCCCTAACACCCTTCATGTCGTCGATATCTGACGAACCATTAACTATTATTGTCGCTACACCATTGCCAAACAACCTCTTTTGAAATGTAATCAAACTATTGCTGAAAAGTAACTCAACTTTTAATGAGATGTAATCCTTCAACATAACCAAGAACGTTACTTTTGCAATATATCGAGGTTACTTTTGATCTTTGATAAAATCCTTAATCGATTTGTCGTCTTTTTCCTCGGTCATCCATTAGATGTGCATTCAATTATAGATCTTGCTAAACACAACGCAATTTATTTTTCCAGATGTTCATCAAAACCCTTTTAATTGGGTGATTTCATGAAAAATTGAACGGTGAAATGAAAGGAAAAGATGACAAGAAGAAAGTTGAAAAAATTGGTATGGATGTTTATAAATTTAGAGTTTAATTGTTTAAGTATGGGTAATTTTTAATTTCAATGAGTTTGTAATAGTAGCTGGAAATTTGTAAGGATGATGATGATGTTGAATGTTGAGTGTGTGGGAGGTGGTTGTGGCAGTGAGTAGTGTGGAATATTGGTGAAATTGTTGCTGTAATCGTTGAATTATAATATTTGGGGGAAGTAATTTTAATGATGATATGACATTAATAGATTGTCTCATACCATGAGACAGTCTTATTGTAGAATTTGGCTTTTAAGTTAAGTGTTGTACATCTTTTTATAAGTTAATTTCAACATAATACTTATGATATTTTATCAAAGCAACTTATATTTTCAATATAAATTGAAAAATAGTAACATGTAAAGGAACTCTCGTATTATCATCAATTTGTTTTTTCATATTTTTCTTTGTTTTTATTTAAAACTTACTTCAACTAATTAATTTTTAAATATATGCTAATTTTATAATAGTATTATGATTTAATAACAACACAATAACACTAGCAATAACCATATAATTTTACGTCATTTTACTCTATTTTATTTATCTTTTTGGGTTGTTTACCAAAATATATAATAGTTCTCAACTAGTTTCAGCTGTTTTTCAATTTTAACTATCTTTTCAACTTGCAGCTAGTTTTTGACGTGTTAATTATCTTTTAGCTAATTTTCATAAACAGAGTCTGCGTCTTATTCAACCTGACCCTTTTAATTTGACAACTCATGTTTTGATATAATGAATACGAACATTCTTAAGTAAATTACACTTATACAGAGTGTTTATTCTACAAATTATTAATTTACACCAAGAATTTATAAAATAAGTCTTTCAAAAATTTTTGCTTGTGTTATTAATTGATCTTAGCACAAATGACCAAAATAACTGCAAATGTAATTAATAGGAGAATTCCATAGTAGTAATAATAGAGGAAAAAAGGGAAATCCAAAAGTTACTACATGAAAAAAAAAAAAAGGGAAAAAATACAGTTTGACAGAATCGAATACGCATAGTAGGGCTAAAAATGAGCCTCTAACAAAATTATCTACCACTATGCTACCATCATTTTTTGATGCTCATATTTTGCGGCTCATGCATTATATATGCACAGTATGAGTTTTTTCGACTTGAAACCCCCTCAATGAGGGGGGCTTGTTCCGCCACCCACCCAGCCCACCCTGTTAGATGGATTTGATTCTCATCATTAAAACTTGACAAATATAGAAATATAACTAATTTAATGAAATTTCCTTAAAAAGAAAATTAGGCTTATCCAATGAAGAGGAATTAATAGGTATATGACAACTATTTGGCGATGTTCATACATGTATTTTAAATTCAATAAGTTTCCCTTAAGACGGGACAAATATGACCCGTTTTGGCCCATTAACCTTTTTTTTTTCGAAAATTTTTTCAAGCCCTTTTTTTTTTCACAAATTCTTACTTAAGACCAAAGGATCCGTCTTAAGCTTAAGACGGGTCGGGTTTGGCCCGTTTTAACTTTTTTTTTTTCAAATTTTTTTTCAAGACCCAAAAAATTTTTTCGAAAACTTTTGTCAAAAAGCGGGAAAAAACGGGTATTTAAAATGATAACAAAGTTGATAAAAATGGTAACATATTATATTATATTAGTAACATGTCACATATAGAAAACAAAAACTAGTCCCAACATATTTGTAATATGTTACCATAATTGTTAAATATGTTTTCATAATTGTGTGATATGTTTTGGTTATTGTACTAATATTTATCAAGTAGGTTAATATGAAATGATAAAATATTATACTTTAATGTAACATATTTGTATTTTGCATTTCATGCTCAAAAACTTGATAACAATTCGTTAATAAATGATAACATAATATATTATGATTCAAACATAATTAATTTATATTCGTAACATGTATTATGTTTCCTATGTTTGAGAATATGTCACTAATATAACATAGTATGTTACAATTTTTATCAATATTGTTACCATTTAAAGTTTGTGTCTTTTCCACTTTTTGAGTTAAAAAAAAATAAAAAATAAATAAATAAATTTGGGTCTGAAAAAAAAATTTAAAAAAAAAAGGTTAATGGGCCAAAACTGGTCAAATTTGACCCGTCTTAACCTTAAGACGGATCTTTTGGTCTTAAGGGAGACTTATTGGGTTATTTTTTTGTTTTTTTTTTTAAAAAAAAAAAAAAAAAAAAAAACTCAAAAAGCGTAAAAACACAAACTTTAAATGATAACAATATTGATAAAAATGGTAACATACTATATTATATTGGTGACATATTTTCAAACATAGAAAACATAATACTACATGTTACGAATATAAATTAATTATGTTTGGATCATATATATTATGTTATAATTTATTAAGGAATTGTTATCAAGTTTTTGAGGACGAAATGCAAAGTACAAATATGTTACATAAAATTATAATATTTTATCATTTAATATTAACCTATTTGAAAAATATTAGTACAATAACCAAAACATATCACACAATTATGATAACATATTACATAAATGTTATGACAATTTTTTACTTTTTATGTTACATAATATGTTACAAATATTTTTAACAATTATGATAACATATTGCAAAAATGTTGGGACTAGCTTTTGTTTTTTATATGTGACAGTATGTCACTAATAATATAATATGTTACCATTTTTATCCACTTTGTTACTATTTTAAATATCCGTTTTTCCCCTTTTCTGACAAAAGTTTTCGAAAAAAAAAATATCGATATTGAAGAAAAAAAAAATAATAATAAAAAAAAAAAAAAGAAAAAGAAAAATGGGTTAAACCTGACCCGTATTAAGCTTAAGACGGATCCTTTGTTCTTAAATAAGAATTTGTGTTTTAAATTACCTTTCCTTTGGTGAAACATCGAAAACATATAATCTAATACTCCGTACGTAGTTTTGATACGCGACTACATGTACTATGAAGAAAATGAAGAATTCTTTTAGGTAGCGTTTGGGAATAGTCATTTCATTTGAAAATTCTCATTTCAAATCTAGATTGTGAAATATGAAATTTGCAAATGACATGGGGTGGAGGTTAAATTTGAAATCACCAAATTTAAGCTTAGTGGTGTAGTGATGAATTTTGTTCAAATCCAAATCCAAATTTTTATATTTTGCCAAACAAGTTATTTGGCTCAAATCCAAAATTTCAAATCAAATTCACTTATGCAAACACACTATTAGGGATAATTAGTTTTCATTTATTTTGTGTGTAGCTTTTGTTTCTGTTGACCATTGTCTTATATTTGAATGAGACTTACATATAAATTCAACAACTAACGTACACATTTTTTATCTGATGAAAGACTAGTTAACCAAAAGGTATCGGCTGACACCGACTCATCATCTTGATTTCTATTCCATGTCCACTTAGCATGTGTTGAGTTGACTATATATAATTCCGCATGACCAAAACTCGCTTCTCTAAATACCGAAATGTCGGGCTTCGGATTTAGAAATCTGTAATTTCAAGAATGCATAAATAATTACAAACATTTGAAAATAATTATGAATATAACATATCTATAATTATAACAAAACTAAAGCTTACATAACAGAAATTACCTATTTGCCAAGCCTTCTCGATTACCACCGTCACCAATAGTAATATGCATCGGGCCACACATGTTGGCTTTTCCATTATATACTCGGGTCTATTATCATTAAAAAAATATTTGAGAAATTGCTTATAATGCCAATAATAATGTTTTTAGAGTCTAGAGTTAGAGCTTGTAGCTCGAACCATCATAGATATATAAACAACAAAGAAAAATTAAATTACGTTTGAATCATGTTGTCAATAAATGTTTACTATAATGTAAGTACAAATTGCAGTTAAAAGGATACAAAATCATGAAACAAATCTACTAAAATCACTTTCAGGGATACTAAAAAAAATTAGTAACAATTAATCATAATTATCACTTAAATAGTACAAAAGCTATATAAACGGGTACAAATGATGTGGACTTACAATAACTTATTGTAAGTCCTAACGTACCAGAATTTGTGAATACATGTAAAATGAGAGACTAGTTTAACGAAATGATTTTAGAAAGGAATAAATAGAGTTTGATTGGTTTTTTTATTTTAATTTTATTGATATACAAAAACAAATAAAATAAATACAAGTAGTTAAGAGTAAAAATTGATGAGTTAAGTTAAAAATGAAGTAGAAGATTTATCTCTTAAAAACTACAGTATTTTTATCCTCCAAATTGATTATAGAAAACTATGTTAGTTTGTATTTCCTCTCGAAAATAGAAAGGTTAACAAATGACTTGTACGAATTGAGTATAAGAGAGACTTACAAAACGTTCGTAAGCATGCACATGGCCAACGAAGATGACGTCTACCCTCGCATTGTAAAGCAATTGTTCCATAGCTGCCTTCATGCCAGTAGACTCTTTCTCTCCTTGATGTGCATCGTTAGAATTATACCAAGGTGCATGGAGTAACACTATAACCCAAGGAGTCCTACGTCTATCAATCTTTTTTAAGTCGGTATCAAGCCATTTGTATTGACTCGAACCAGGACTAAAGTCGGAGTAAGAACCGAGCATTATGACATGAATTGCACCAGCAACATCAAATGAGTAATATAAGTTTGATGAAGAGCCACTCTCTTCGAAAGGCATTCGCCACCGAGAATTGTAGGCTGTGAAGGGTGTGTGGTGTATTATCGGTATTTTCTCGACCTCATGGTTCCCTTGGGTCACCATCCAGGGTCTTTGACTAGCTAGTGGCTCGACCATTCGCCCGAATGAATCCCAAAGAGGCTGCCACGTATCCGCGTACGCTAAGTCTCCTGGAAGTAAGAGCATGTCATAGTTTGATTTCGATACGTGGTCAAGTGTTGATTGTGTCCATTCTGTTTGCCCTAAATCACCTGCATCATTCACAAACATCGATAAAATGTTGGAAACTGACTGAAATACTTAGAGTGCAATAGATCATGAAATGGAACACCAAGTAGTGGCGTAGATATTTGTAAGCTACGTTTACAAATACTCAATTCTCTTGCAAATTCAATTTAAATCTCAAAATTTAAACAACTTTTTACTTAAATAGAGTTCAATCCCAAATTATTTACCAAAATAAGGCTCATTTTAAACTATTTATACTTAATGGGTTCATGTCATCAAAGTTGAATTTTTTATTTTTTTATCTAAGCATACTATAACTTATTTATCTAGCATTTGGGAACATAGATATGTTTTGAAATGCTACATTTGTAGTTTGCATTTTTAAAAATAAAATTTGACAATAAAAAGGAGAACTGTTGTATTTACGGAGTAAAATACATTAAAATTTAATCAATTGTCATTTGCCTAAAACCTAAATATTCTTGAATTCGTATATTGTGATTCGTAAAATAATTTGCACCTTAACCGTAACTGTAGGTGATATTTTCTAGAACATTAATTCTTGTGTAAGTCAGACCTTACAATAAATTATTATAAGTCCGTCTCATTTGTACCCGATTATATAGCTTTTGTACTATTTAAGTGATAATTATGATTAATTGTTACTAAATTTTGTTTAGTACCCTGTTAGTGACTTTAGTAGATATGTTTCATGTTTTTGCACCCCTTTAACTACAATTTGTACTTTGGTCTCACGTTAATTTAGTGTGAGTTCAATCTCACTATTTCTAGAAAATGATCGTAAGTTTTCTTAGAAATTATCAACACTAGTTTTTCAACATAATTTAATGTCTAATTATACGTTGATGCTTTAGTTATCACCACATTAATAATATATATATACTAAATTTTGAATTGCATGAGTCATATAATGTATAGAAGTTTCACATACCTATGACCACAAATTTGATCGGAAGTTGGGCCGGTGTAGTCTTGAGGCTGAATTCACGAGACGCATCACCACTACAACGGTAGAAATAAACTGTATTTGGATATAATGGTCCAATTACAGTATTATGTATTTGTCCAGACTTGTAGGTAGCGTATTTGTATGTTAACACATTACCATCGGCTGAAAAATTATACACACCAGGTGATGTACCGTATTCCACTTTAGATGATGCGCTATTTCGAGTTATCCATGTTATTCTCATTTTATTACTTCCCACCATAGATACATGCACCTACCAAATATATATATATAAAAAGTCCTTTTTTAGTCGTCGTAGTTCATCATTGTGGTTGTCGTTCGTACTCTTTCGTACTATTTTAAACACGAAAAATAAGGAAGTTCAAAGCAGAGTAAGTTATCATAAAAATAAGTATAGTACTCTTAGCAGATGTAAAATTTGTAACCGGTTACTATAACAAAATAAGAACGGACATAATATATAAAATAAAGTTACAAATATGACATGATCAATATGTTTTAGAAAATAGAAACGTACGGAGTAAATGTTATGGAGTATTTAATATACGAGTGTTACTATCGTAATATACTTTTTTTTCATTTAATTTTCTGTTGCTACCCTTTTACTATTATCACAATAACCAAGATTCTTTTTTCTATTTTAGCTTTTCTTCATCAAAATTCAATCAATTTCTCAATAATTCAATAATGAAATCCGGTTAATCTTCTCCCTCAATCCAATATTAAAGTTCATATTGTGGGTAGCACAAAAATTAATAAAAAAGTAGAGTTATATAGGGCGGAAATCGAAAATTGAGTAAAATTGTGGGGTCATAATTAATATTAACCATAATTAATACCGTTCCATTTTTTGATAATTTTATTGCCTATTTATATAGTTTAATTAAATACCAGTACTATTTTCTTTATACTTTATAGTAAAAATGTAGTTAAAATACATTTTGAAGGCAATATTTAAAAAAATAGAAATTTTATCGCATCTAGTTTAGGACCTGTTCTTTCGGACTTTTAGTTTGAAATAATCGAATCGAATCAATCGAATAATCGAATCGAATCAAATGAATGAATCGAATCGAATCGAATGAATCGAATCGAATCGAATGAAGTTCAAATTTATAACATAACATATCAATGAATCGAATCGAATCGAAGGAATGAATCGAATCGAATCGAATGAATGCATCGAACTAAATGAAATGAAAATAATTTGGAAAGAATGTGCCCAAACCCTCTAAATTATTTTTTGGAATAGGACCTTCATTTTTAATTGGACGGCCTTAGAATTGAGAATAAATGATCGACATAACTACATAACTGCCGTATGCATTTAATTTCTTCACAATAATTATTTTCTTTATAAATGGTCGACAAAAGTACCTTAACAAGTACAGAGAGTACAGGTCAAAGTGAACAAAAAGGTTAATTTTACTACCAACCTAACTTAATATGCCGTATGCATTTAATTGCTTGTTGCCGCATACACAACTGCAGAAGCATGAGAACTAATGCATTTTTGTGTTGATTTAATTTCAGGTCACTTTGGTTTTTACACTTTCTGTTGTTGATTTAGTTTTGCTCAAGTTTATTTAATTTTAATTAATTTTTAAAAAAGTCTACAATTGATGATGATATATACTCCTCCATTCCATTTGATTCTATACATATTCCTTTTTCGAAAATTCCAATCAATTCTATACATTTCTATTTTGGTCCGTACTTTATTAAACTAAAAGACCAATATACCCTTCATTAATACCCCACCCAACCCACTTGCAATATCTTTTTTTAAAGAATAAAGTAGGGGTAATTTGGTAATTCTATTGTCTACCCCACTTGATTTTCTTCTACCTTAATTACCGTGTTTTGGTCAAATGTATAGAAATAGAACCAAACGGAATGGAGGAAGTATTAGACATGGACTTCTTTTAAAGAACTAATAATAATTTAAAGTATAATTAGATCATGAATTTTATAAAACTTTTATTATGATTTTCAGATGTCCCAGAAGACAGGAGATATTAATACTTATCAGTAATTTGTCACCATATTTGATTTTTTTATGGGTTAGTTTATCGCTATATTTGTGGAATAACTCTTATATAAGACAGTCTAATACTTATATAGTGTTAGACCAACTAACACAATTAACAAAAAGTATAAAATAATTAGAGTAATTAATTATGATGGTATAAATGCTAGTACAAAAATTACAGCAAAACACAAATTTGACAATGCATTTAATGACTATTTTACACGAGAAATGGGTGTATTTGATTTCCAAAAAAATACTACATTTTAGATTCTTAAAATAAATTAAATCAATGAATGCAAGGTACTTCATCCCTATTTGTTTCCTTTTAGTATTGAATATAATAATTAATAATGAATAAATTATTCGGGATGTGTAATCGTGGTCACGTTTTGGTCGATATTGGTCACGATCAGCATAAATATGATCACATATTATGTTTGAGTATATTCGTTATTCATTTAAAAAAATAAAATAAAATAAAGATTTCACAAAACTTACTGCCTAAAATAAATGTTCTTTTCTAACCTAAAACCAAAAACAAACATGTGTATTGTTTTATTTAACAAAAGTTTAATAGTGAAAAATGAATTCGTTGATTTATTAAATGTGATCATATTTAAGCCGATCGTGACCACTATTCTGTATAATGTGACCATTAATTCGAAATATAAAAGTGGTGACGTTTTAATCAATAATTGTTACTATATATTGATTTAAATATGATCACATTTTAAGTATCTTGTGAGACGGTCTTACAGATAATTAATGTGATTTTAAAGTATAAATTAAATTGACAGGGGGACAAAAATATGAAATAAAATTACTAATGTTAGTAATATGTTTATAAAAAACAAGTTACAATAATTAATCAAATGTATAAAAATATCATAAAGATGATTACGATAATATAATATCACAATCATTAATAAAAAGGATACAAATATCATAAAAAACGGTTACCATATTATATAATATCACGATAATATAATCCTCCCTACTACAATAGTAAGTCGAAGTATAAAGTAATATGGAATATTTAAAAGTAACAAAATATGAAACCAAATAAATTTTAATACGGAGTAATATATCTATATAGGAATATTATTAGGTAAAAATATTAATATTTAAAATGATTAATAAAGACATTAAATTTACTGCACAACTTACGACTTGTGCATGTTGTTATGTATTAAAAATATTGAATGCATCAAATTAATGACTAATGATAATAACTTATCCATCTAACATTAACACAATTGTTAGACGGTCCAATTTAAGTCTTATTCATATTTGTGTAGGATTCAAAAACAAATTATTTTATCTATTCATACGGAGTAGTACAATTTAAATGTTGATGGCCTAATTTTTTTTTCTCTTTAACCAAAGCTTTTATGTTAAACACAAATTCTTGTTTGCGAAGGCCCTTTTTGGTCGCAAGTTGCTACGGGGAAAATGTTACCATTTTATTGTAAAATGTTTCCATTTTATTGCAAAATGTTTTATTACTAATAAAAACATTTTGCAATAAAATGGTAACATTTTACAATAAAATGGTAACATTTTCCCCGTCGCAACTTGCGACCAAAAAGGGCAGTCGGAAGGGAGACGAGCTGTATGTTAAATACTTGAGGTGATATATAAGGATCATTTTATGTCAAAAGCATAATACTAATGTAAAATGTTACCAGTGTTTTAGAAGAGAAAAAAAATTTGTGATTCACCTTTTAATGACCATATAATTACGTAAAAGAAGGAAAAAAAAGATTCACTTTGAATATGTTCTTCAAACAAAATCAACAAAAACTTATATCCGAACGTTACCGTTTTAACTAATCTAGGAAACAACAAAACGAAAGCACAAAATTTATTTTTGTCAATACAAATATGAAAAATAAACACAGATGAAAATATGAAAAACCTGTTGTGGAGTGGTGTGACCAAGAGATTTCTCGGAGAAAAACAATGTTTTTCGCGGTGGTGGACGGTTGTACGATAAAACTTGCCCTAAAAATGATGCCCATATGGTTACGATACCGATAATAACAACTGTTTGAACGCTAAATTTTCCCATGTTTTTCTGTATTTTATTAGTTATGTAGTTGTGCAAAATAAAATGTTAATAACTTAATATATATATATATATATTTACGTGTGTGCATATATGTATACTTATGGGAAGACAGATAATGGATCGTAAAAGATAAACTTCGTTATGGACAACACAATTAATGAAGGTACAACGTATGTTGAACTGTAGGATTATAGGTATATACGGATTTTCAGTTTTAGATTATGGATTTTACCAAATCTAATCTAATCTAATCTAATCTAATATACAAAGCAATCACCACAGGGACACGTGGCACCCTGTGGTGAAACCTTGACTTTTCAAATGGGCCCCTCCACTATCTACTGCACAATTAATTTCCCAAAATTTAACAATTTTTCTTCACATACTGTAATGCGCCAGTGTTGCATACGAAGTACTAAACTATGAATATTGATTTTTATATTTATTTTATTTTTCAATTTTATTTTTTTCTAGCACAAAATACAATTATAAAATAAAATAATCAACTTTAATAGAATAAAACACTAAATTGAACATAAAATGAATCAAATTATAAAATTGAAAATATTTAAGAAAATAAAATAGATTACTGTAAACTTTGAACTTTTGTATAGCAATTTTTTTTTATAATTTTATAAGATATAGGTATAGGTATATTAATTAAAATATTGCAATTAAAATCATATAAATGTATTATTATCATTACATAATTAATTGTAATTACATCACCGTTACAAAAGACCCACCAACGACGGCCAGTCTATTTACTCCGGCGGAGGGAGTGGTGGCGGCGGATGGAGTGGTGGCGGCAGATGGAGTCACTGCTCCGATGGGGGTGGTAGCCGCGGTAGGTGACGGCGGCCATCACTTCAATCGAACAAAATTGATTAGGGTGAAATTTGGGGATTTTTCTGCAAAATTTGGGGTAGAAAGAGAGAAAGAAGGGGGGTAAATAAATATTAGGGTTAAAGGGGATGAACCTGATAAAGAGTTCATATGTCAGTATCCTTAAATCTTTAAAAGCAAAGAAAGGAGAACTGTTGATAAGAACAGTAATGTAATGCTGCCACTCTACTTTTTGTGAGAATTTTCGTTTAGTTTCGAACCTTCAGTTAACTCTCCTTTGGTTTGTCCTTGCGTCTGAATGATGAATGAGAATCGAACCATGCTCTGCCAATTTAATTGCTTTTTTCACACTCCCTCTCCTGCTTTACTCTTCCTCCATTCTTTCACTCTCATTCCCATACTCATTCATCTCCGCACAAATACTGCGTCAGTTCGATTCTCATTCATCATCTCTGTCTCATTATTTTTGGCCGATTCAGGTTTTGATTGAATTTGGCGATTTAATTTACTCATTATGATCTCACCTCAGCAATTCCCCTATTTTGTATTTGCTTTTCATTATCAAAAACTTTTCATATCTTCCACGAATTTATCAAATCAATTTAGATTTAAATTTGAAAATAAATTAGGGTTTTGGTCGATCTCCATTAATGCTGAATTTTCGTGTGATCCTCAGGTGTCTCTTAGAGTATCGAGTACTCGACAAATCACCAGAAATGCTCTTCTTGAGAAAGTCTCCCATGACAGGGAGCTTCTTCAGTTCACGCGGCTTGCTAACGCTGATGCGCTTTTCATTCAGGTTTTTCTCTCTTGATTTTTCATTTTAATTAATTTGATGATGTTTGGGTGATTTTTTAGAGTTGTTTCACCGTGTCGGAGTTGAATGATTGACATTGAAATTCGGTTTATTATTGTTGGTATGAATGATTAAATTTGAAATGATCAAACTAAATTCATCCTACGAACACTCAATATGTAGGGATTATCCTTAAATTTCTGAATTCATCATCCCAAAAAATTAAAAATAAGGTTTCAGTTTCTCGTTATTCTTTAATTACAGATGCAATGTGTATCGTCGTTCTAAGGTTTGTATCATTTCTTTTGAATTTTGATTATTTTTTTAAGAGCACTGTTACAATTATTTTCATATTTTGATGGTTTTCTTGTACTAAAAATTTTCCCAGGTTATTGTACTTCTCAGTTTCATAGCTTTACATTTATACTCCGTATTTATCTTCAAGTAACGCATGGTAAGTGTTCGATAAAATTCCTACGATAAATTGGTCTGCTCAAATCAAACGAAATTTTTTCTTCCAATTACTTCATATATTTTGTCTATTCATCAATTAGAATTTCATCACATACTTTGCTATTGTAAACCTGCCATTATGTGGGTACTTTCCAATCACAGGTTTGTTCTTAATATGTTGCGAATTAGTTTTCATTCTAGCTTTTCCCGTTCTATTATATTGTTTAGATATTCTGTCGATAGTTTTTCCTTCCTGATTTTGCTTTTGCTGGTTAATTATGTCGTCTTTTGATCCACTATTTTGATAAATCGCCTATTTTATTGGATCCACCATTATATATATCTTTCTCTACTTTATATTTAAAATTAAAAACATACTACATTTTTTGTTATTTTAAAACTTTTGTAGGATGATTAATGTGTACAAAGTACTGTCAAAGTTGTGATTATGGACAATAACCAGGTTCATTTTTATGTGGCATTTCATGGGTTCATAATCGTTGATCATTTAATGGGTTCTATGAAACTAACTCTTTTTCCCAAGTTTTTTAAAAAAAGAAATTATAAGAATGATCAGCGATTAAGTGTGTTTTTTCAAAAAAAAATTATGGATAATAAATTTTTCACGTTTTGTAGGCTGATTAATTGCAACATGAAGATGATCAACGATTATGACAAATTGGTGAGCATGGTAAATGTCTGGTGTTTTATAAGGTAATTAAAGTTAGCTCTTTTTTTTTTTTTTTTTTTTAAAAAAATAAAAAAAATTGTTCTTTCATTGCTGTGAACTAAGTTGTTTTTTGTGCTTGGGTTACTTATTGATTTGACCATTTAGATGTGTTTTCGATGATTTGATATATCAAGAAGCATTTAATTTAACAATGAAACCACATACTATCTCTTAGTGATGATTTAAATTAAATGGTGCTCGAGACTGTTGTCGAGTACTGAATTGACCATGACCTCAACGGGAGAGAAGATGGTTTAGAAATTAGCTACGGCTGAATAAGTCGCCACAGGAAAACCACAAATTCAGTAGTTTAATAACTTTATCAGATGTTATTGGAGATTAGTTAATAGTGATTGCTATTAACTAATCAAAGCCTTGTTATAAATTATGATAAGTGCATATGCCCGTCACAACACCAGCTGTGATCATTTTTAACTTTTATTGCTTAGATAAATATGGTACCTGTTTTAGTTTTGATAACTCTATCTTATTAAGTGCATCGGGTTTTATGTTACACTGACATTAGGAACCTATCTTGAATCAATCCTAGACGCACTTCACTCATGGATATGATAAATTTTTATGGTGTTTATTGGCTATGATGAATTCACTATACAAATTTGTGACAGAGAGTGTCTGGCAGTTTGTGTTTAAAGTGTCAGCTGCGTTCGGCATCAGTTGAAGTGCGACAAGGCGGAAACATCTTATTAATGTCTAACTCTTATCGGTGGCCAGGTCTAGAATAATAGTTTTAAGCTTATACTAGAAAGAAGCAGATAGAGTTGATAGATTTCTCCATGGAAGCTACAAAATTTATGTCACAGAAAGAGGGAAATATGAGGGGTAATGGGTAAGGGTAACATAAACTCTTGTTGATGTAAATGGATTCAGAAAGCAAGAAAGGGAGTGATCAATTTCCATTATTTGGTTAGGAAGTTTGGTTAGAGGGAAATTATCATTGCAATTGTTAAGGCAAACGAACTTGACACCGATGAATTTTATAACATCAAACAATGTATGTTTAGTTAACTTTTTTCGCACTGTTTCTCTTTTCTCTCACACATGTATCCCACACAACAAAAGTGATGATGCTAATGACCATATCGACAATTGAGACTTCGAGTGAGTTGCGAATAACGTAGGATTAGTAAATAAAAGGAAGACATAAACATTGAATCCTATGCTAATTTTATAATCTTATTGAACTAATTCCACTCCATTTGGGGAACGAGAAGAATGCTGCGCGCAGTATTAGTAACTACCGACTGGATCGACTACAAACAGTAGTTACACTATAATTCTCATGACCCCCAATGTGGAAACACTCATAGCTATGCAGACTACTCGGAAATGGGACTATTTACTAATCCTACGTTCCCCTATGCTAATTCGTTTCCAGAAGTTTCACATTTTATTTTATTGTTTATGAAATTCTCTCCTGTGAATCACTCACTATCCACTATAACTGTTTATTTTGCATACTTGTGCTGATATTCTTTTGGTAGTTTTAATTTCCCAGAATTTAATTCATCTTGTAAATTTGGGTATTTTTGAAGTTAGGGTTTTATTGTGATTTGTGTTTCTCTTCACTTCTCCACACTGCTGTCGACCTTGTGAACGAGACCAAGTTGGATGATGAAATCAAGTCATGGCTTGCATTTGCTGCGCAGAAAGTTGTGGAAGTGAATGCCTTGGCTGGCCAAAAGGATGAGGTGACCTTCAATTATATTATAATTATAATTATATTTCTTGTCCTTGAAACGTAATCAATTTGTTCCTTTGTGAACGATGGGGAATTTAGCTCTAATTCATCTTTTTATTTTTAGCAGACCGTTTTCTCTGCCAATGCTGCGGCCCAGGCTTCACGACAGTCTTCCCCAAGAGTCACAAACGAAGCTGTTCAAAAGGCTGTGAGTAGTTTCAGAGCAATATTAATTTTGAATTGATGCTTACAATGGAGTACTAAATTCCCGGTGTTATTTTGCTACTCCTTATATGATATGATACTGATAATTGTGCTATTTTACGTGTTTAGGCTGCCGCTTTAAAGGGCTTTGACCACCGTCGTGCGACAAATGTGAATGCTAGGCTTGATGCTCAGCAGAAGAAGCTTAACCTTCCTATCCTCCCCACGACCACCATCGGATCCTTTCCTCAGACTGTAGAACTCAGGAGGGTTCGTCGTGAGTGCAACGGAAACAAGTGAGTATCATATCAGTTTTCATTAATTTTTAAAAATTTTACCATGTTTTTTGCGTATCTCAATTGATGCTGACATGTGCCTGAATTTGTGTCTCCGAAGGGTTTCCGAGCACGACTATGTTGCTGCCATCAAGGAGGAAATCAGCAAGGTTGTCAAGCTTCAGGAGGAACTCGACATTGATGTCCTTGTACATCGATGTCCTTGATGTCCTTGAGCTTCAGGAGGAATCCGTCTTCTAATTAGTTGTATTTTCAACTCTATAGAGGAATGATATGGTTGAGTACTTTGGAGAGCAACTGTCGGGTTTTGCATTCTATGCTAACGGTTGGGTTCAATCATATGGATCTCGTTGTGTGAAGCCTCCAATTATCTACGGTGACGTGAGCTGCCCAAAGGCAATGACCGTGTTCTGGTCATCTATGGCTCAAAGCATGACTTCCCGACCAATGAAGGGTATGCTTACTGGACCGTCACCATTCTTAACTGGTCCTTCGTCAGAAATGACCAACCGAGGTATTAGTTGTTGTTTTCTATTTAATTTTATAGTTTTAAGAGCATCTTTCAGTGCGAGTTTTGAATTTCAGTTAACTTAATACACTATTAGTTATGGTAGTGGCTGTATGAATCTTGGTGTTTTTTTTTTTTTTTTTTTTTTTAACACAGGTTAATGTTGTATCGAAAGCAGTTTTCAGGGATAGTTTTATAATCTGGATTTTTGAGGCAGTTTAGGCGAGTTTTAGATTGGTTTCTGAGAACCATGTTAGACTGATTTTGAGGCGTTTTAGGCGTGTTTGAACACGGGTCAATGCTGTCTCTGCTTGGCTCGACCCGCATCCCGGTCCTTTTAGGAGGGCCTGGCCATGCAACACTATGCATGTCTTGGCCTCGAGCATAGCTATTGATCTATTTGCAATATCGTGTATTTAGAAACTTTTGTTAACTTGCAATGGATGTATTTGCAAATTTGTATGCCGAATTATTTTGGTGAATTTAATGATCTCGAAGGTTATATTTGACAACCAAACTCATATATGGATTGTAACATATGATCTTTTAATTGAATAGACTTTCTGAGCCATGGATCCTCAACCTCCCCAGGCTGAAAGCGTCATTTATGTTTGCGGAGGTATTTATACGTGTTTTATATGTTTTTTCACATGTGTTTGCAGAAGCGGGAATGGATTGTCGACTAACCAAGCCGCTGAAGATTGAAGGTCTTCTGCAAGCAATGAAGGGTCTTGGATAGGCCATTGTACAACACAATCGTGTAGCCAACACCTGGTGATCCAACAACTTCCGCAATCTAATTCTTTTTTGCTTTTATAACACATTCTCCGTAGAAGATTTCTTATCAGTGGGTAGATGGAATATCATTGCTCTAAGATAGCTGTTCAGTGTTCACATAGATTTCCATGGTTGTTTATACATCTCGAGAAATCAAAGTGAAGTGTAGGCTATATAATTCAAAAATGAGAAAGGAGGTGTTTTAGAACCTCGGTGGCTATGGAAACTCACTCAACCAACAATTAAATTTGAGGTATACGATCTAATGCAATCTGCAATCCTCGAAGCAGTATTGTATTACGCCGGTTGCGAACTCAACCACTGGTTAGTACTTCATCCTGGTACTTGCTTCTGACACAAATTACAAACTGCTGTTCACTCTTTATATATTTAAACTTGTGAGTACAAGCTACATAGAAATTGCATATCATTGCTAGAGTAATTAAGTTGGTACTCTTGTCGGATATTTACTTTTCGTCGTCTCTGAACTTCGCTTGATTGTTAACGTTTTAAAGAACTATAGGAACTGTACACTAAAAAAGATATAGCTGCTCCAGGAGTCAGAAGTATGCTCCATGTTGATTTTTTTACATTCTCGTGGATCAGCTTCTCAAAGTGATTACTACTTCATTCATTGGATAGTTACTGTTGTTATCTAATTATGTAAATGAACTTACTTACGCCTTGCATTAAAAGTAATGTCGTTTTTTTCCTACTTACACGAATGACTATCGGTGTCGTAACTGCGTAGCTGCATCAGCGAGCATAAAAGTTGACTTTGAAGGGGATGATGGTCACGCAAGTGTTGCCCTCATGCCAAGCAGGTGAACAAAGTATTATCTAAAGCAAGATTCATTTATCTTTTGTTGACCACTTACACTCAGTAAGCTATGCATCTGCTGAATGCTGAAATACCGACGGACTTTCGAATTTATGTGTGATTTTTTCAGTTGTCATTACTCCGTATGTAATATTGTATTCAGGCTTATTAAAAATGTTACCCTGTTCATCTAATATATAATATACATTTTATTTTCTTAGGGGACAACTACGGGTCAAAAAAATTAATGACGGATTACTGATGCTTTAGCTCGAGAAGGAGCTCGACATTTACATGAAGAAGCTTTTTAATTTCGAGGAGTGGGAGAAGGTCGAGATATTGGTTCACAGAAATGGAGGGGAGTATAATAAGTCACATTTATTTATTTTACGAAGAACTTTATAAATATGTGTACAACCGGGTTGTACAAGACTAATATGATAAAGATTACTTCGTAGCATTTACCCTTTTTTTTTTTCTTTTTTTTTTTTTTAAAAAAAAAGTGAATTAGTGAGTTACTATTTTATAGAATACTAATTATTGAACATTTGGATTTTTGGTGAAGGTAATTAAAGCAAAATTAGAGTAAGACACATTGTAAATTAAAGGAAAAATGAAACGACAAAACACATTGTCAATTGTCAATTGTCAATGAGACGATGACAAGATAAAATCCACTACCTACAACACCAATACTCCATCTTTATCATTTTATTCTTGTCATTTATTTATTTATTTTTTATTTTTTTTATTTTATTGTTAAAATCTTAAAATTTAGCATCCAATTTGTGAAGCTTATCTTATGTACTTATACTACTACTAACACTTCACGTTACAACATCACCAAACACGAAAACATCCTAAGGGAGACAAAACAAAAAGAAATTAATATGTATTTAACCTGTATTTTAGAGGACTAACTAAGTAGCCAATGTAGCTAATGATAGGGAAACAAAAGACCTCCATATCATAAAGTAACCTTTATTTGTTGTAACATTATAAAGAGAATACGAGGAGAAATATTTTAAGGGAGACAAAACAAAAGGAATGATGGAGATAGGAGTATTATGATAGGGAAATTATGAATAGGTGTGAGATAAATAAGAGAAAATTGAGTAGTAGAGACACAAATATGAAATGGAAAATATGAGTAAATGTAGAAAAGGTGAAGAAAAATATATATTGAGAACGAAAATCTAAGGAACAATGAGAATTTGAGGATTAAGAATCAATGAAATAAGTGGAGCAAAATAAGTAGTATGTGGGTTAAGGAAATAAGAGACATATGATAAATGAGAGAAAAATGGGTTTAAGTGAGGAGGATGAGGAGGAGGAAAGTAGATGGAGGGAAAATAGAGAAAAAGAAATCGGCTGAGGAATAAAAGTAGAGAAAAAGAAATAGGCTGAGGAATAGAAGTATTATGAGGGGGTAGTATGTAAAGACGAAGCGAATCAGTTAGCAGAGGAAAAAAAAAGAGCATTATAAGGGCTAAAGAAATAACATATGAGAAATGAGAGGGGCACAGGTAGTAGTGAGGAGAAAGAGGATGATGAAGGAAAGGTGAAAAGGGTATTATGAGGGTAAGGAAAGAAGATATGAGAGAGAAATGAAGAGGTTAAAAAAATGAATTTAGGGGAAAAAAAGTAAGAGGAGAGAAGATGACGACAAAGAAAAAATATGTCGAGAAAGGCAATTAGGGGAGCATTAAGACTCTATAACGATCATTAAGAGTCTATAATTTGACAAATGTCCATTTACGAAGTTAACTAATACGGAGTATATATAATTTGAGCATCCGAATTATTAAGGCTTTTAAGAATTACCCCCAACTAAAAAATAATTTTAAAACAATATCAACTTAAGCGTCCGCCTTATATGGAGTTAAAGGAAGGGTAGGACAAAAATAGCCTCAAGAGAAATGGAAAAGGAGTAAGTAGTACGAAGGGAAGAGAAACAAGAGGAGCATTAGGAAGAGATCGAACGAGAAAGAACGAGCGGTTGAGGAGTAAGAGGAAGTGAGAATAAAGGAACGAGGCGGAATATGTTGATAATGAAAAACAAAAATTAGGAATACGAGAGCTATTTACAATTAGTGCACCTTTTTGTCATTTTTATATAATTTATGAGTTTGAAAATATGCTAATAATATTCAAAACATAGAGACATGTGAATTGTGATTACAAACTTCATTCTCTAAAAGTACTCCCTCAGTGTAAGTTTACACATTGTTTTTTTTGTGAGGATAATTTGAGAGAAGTGTAAATAAATAACTGAGACGGAGGGAGTATGATTAAGATATGTAAGATTAGATGAAATTTATAAGCCCCAAATATCTACAAAGCAATAATGCAGTTAAGCAATCGAAATGAATGAAACGAATTATTGATACAAAAGGGCAATTGACATAATAAAAAATGAAATCCCTTCAAGGATTACATCGACCGCATAACACCAAGCAAGTCGATCCGCATTGGGGGACCGCGCGCGCTAGCGCGCGGTCCAACAACTAGTAACTATTAAAGGGTAATGTGATTTTTTTTTTTTTTTTTTTTTTTTTTTTTTTTTTTTAATTCATCTATTCTATACTACATTTTTATACATTTACTCTTTAAAATTAGTTATTTTTAAATATGGATATATTCATTTTACTCATAAAAGTTAGTGAAAACAGTTAGTATTATACGAATTTTACTCAATACAAATATATTCATTTTATTCATAAATAATAGAGTAGTTCTTTTTGTTTTTTAGGGAAAAATAACCCCTTATTTTTAAGAGGCAAGCCAAATATCTTATGTGTGAGTGTGAGATTTAATCAATCTTAGTGTTAAGAGTTAAGAACAATATGTGCGTGTTAGATATGCACGTGTCTTTGAAATTACAGTACACGGGTCCCACAAACGTATGTATACAAGTTTAACTAAAGAAAACAAGGTTTGACTGTTTACGTGTACAAAAAATCAAATTGTGCAAATTTACTAATTATGTATTTATATCATGTTTCATACAAATAATTAAAGTATAAAAGTCCGATATTTTTTAAGTCGGCAAATAATTAACACAAACGGTAGCTAACAATATACATAATACGGAGTAATATATTACATAGCAATCAATAATTAAGAAAAGTGAATTGCGTATAAATGAAATTAAAACTGAAAAATGATAAAATGGATTATGCGGATGAAATTAATGGAAAATTGACAAAAATTAAATAAAAGAAAATGATTATTCATAATTATTACTAAAATTGTAAAAAATTTAGAGACAATTATTCATAATTATCACTAAAATGATACAAAAACTATAAAATTAAATACAAATGAGACGGACTTACCATAATTTATTATAAGGCCCAACTCACACAAGCATTTGTGAATTAATAAATAAATTTTGTTTTATTACATTTCTTATTTAATCTAATATGTTATATGGGGTATGCACTAATAATTATTGAATTTTTTTTCAAAATTATTAATAAGGCCTATCGTGTAAAAAAAAAATCATTTACTTATTTTCGAATTATGAAGGATAAATTGTATGGACCGAGTCTTGCACAAAATTTGTTTTATATTTGCTTTTTTTGGGTGCATTTTAATTTATTGTGTACATGGTAATATGGTATTATCTAGCCCAAAGCCAAATTTCCTAGATGTACTCCGTATTACTTTAATCACAATTATTATATGAAACGGTATCTTGATAAAATATAAATATGTTAGTTTTTATCCTAATAAAGCATTATATATATGTCAGTCTTAGACCTACTATATTTCAATGATGGTACTTATTTGTATAGTAATTTGTATGTAAAATTTTAATTTAACAACTATCTTCTCATAGTCTAACAAATTTAAATGAAAATATACTGATTATAAAATACCATGTGCAATCGTGTAGTACCATGTGCATAAATAGGCACGGGTAAATTTCTTGAAATTTTGTTTAAATTTGCACGTGCAAGTTGCATTTATGCCCGTGCAAATTGCTATCAAATTTATGCCCGTGCAAGTTGCATTTAAACAAAATTTCAAGAACGGGTTTAAAACTTACCCGTCCAAATTGCTATCAAATTTATTACCCGTGCAACATGGAAAAGAATAATAAATGTGACAACAATTTGCATGAATTATAAATTTGATAACAATTTGTACAATAAGTTTCTTGAAATTTAGTTTAAAATTTACACGGGTGTAAATGAAATTCACACGTAAATTTTAACAACATATCCTTGCAATTTTAACACATAATTACAAAATTATGCAAAATAATTACCACCTTTTTAAAATCACTACATATCCTTGCAATTTGCACGGGCATAATAGAAGAAATAACGTAGGAATGTACGAAGGTTTTTGAGAAATTATTGTACCGCGTACTACACTACATATACTTAAATTTGATAAAGAACATACCCGTGCAATTTTATATGTGATAGATCATAAAATAGGTCCCAAATAGAAGAAATAACGTAGTTTACAAAGAAGGTTTTTGAGAAATTATAGTACCGTGTACTATGTCACTGTTGTATTATTCTTTTCATTTCACTTTTTTTTAATGCTTTTAATTTTTACTTATGGATGATCGACATATTATTTCGTTGTTTTAAGTGTTTTTCAGTAATACAATACACATTTAATTTAATAATTATAAAAGACGTCTTAATTAAACCTTTTATATGGCGATTTTATTATTCGTACATTCCTACTTAAATTTCATAAAGAACATAACCGTGCAATTTTGCACGGGCATAACACAAAATTATGCAAAATAATTACCACTTTTTTAAAATCACAACATATCCTTGCAATTTGCACGGGTATTATACTTACCCGTGCAATTTGCACGGGCATAACATATCCTTGCAATTTTATAAAAGTCAGGTTGTTATTGTATTGGAGGTTAAAATCTAATTTTACCACCTTTTTAAAATCACTAGATGTTTTAAAAAATATATTTTAAGTAATAGAAACAATCATCAATGTTTAATAAAATAATAAAACTTTATACTATAATTGTTTGAATTAAAAAAATTTCTACTGCTATTCATGGGTACAAATTGGATAGGTTATACCCAAATTTTAAAAGCAGTTTATAATAAACTTTCTACTGCAATTGTACGAGTACAAATTGGACGGGTTTACATTCATTAGTGTCTTATAGTCGAGTGATCTGTTATATCGTCTTGCTTAGCTAAATGAGTAATTATTGTTTAAAATAGGATATCATGACATATTATTGCAATTTGCACGGGCATAAAACATATATATCCGTGTAAAATACAACGAACTCTTTACATAAAAATCACTTAGCCTAGCAAGACGATATAACGGATTATTTTAAATTTGAATATGACTTTAATTTATATTGGTTTACAAAAAGTCAAGAAATTTTAGTGGTAATAATATGTGGTAATCCCATTCCAGGAGTTCAAAAAAAGGTAGATAATGAATATAAATTTTTTCTTAAAGTGTAAATTTTAAACAACATACGCAAGCAAAAAACAGACCTCGAATAGAACAAATAAAGTAGTCTATAAAGAATTGTTTGAAAAATCATAGTACCGATCATATATATAATTTATTGTTTTAAGTGTTTTTCAATGATACATATATACATTTGATAAGTTTAAAAAACGTCGTTATTAATTCTTTTATACAACGAATTCATTATTCGTACATTCTTATTTGAATTTCATAAAGAACATGCCCGTGCAATTTGCACGGGCATAACACTAGTATGTATAAGAAGTACATAGTATCATTTTCTTTAAGAGGAAAAAGATGAGATTTTAAACTCATAAAATGTACTCATTTTTATTTTCTTTGTTCTTCCCACTTAGTTAAAATTTAAAATATAACGCTCACGAATAGGCGAAAGTTGTGATTAACACCCTTAACTTTCCCCATATGTGAAATTAGGCCCCATAACTTTTATTTGTAATAACTGAACCCCATTACTTACATAAAAAGTGAAATTCAATTCTATTTTTGATTTTTCATGAATATTGCTAAAAAAAATATTTAAAATAAAATTAAGAAAAATAAATTACAATTTTATACCTATTTTGCTTTAATACTCATACTAAATATATAATAAAAGGCACTTTTTTTTAAAAAAAAATTACAATTATTATGTAATTTATGATATATGTATCCATAATTCATGAAATTATACTCTAATTTTATAAAGGTTAAAATAAACAATAATATTGAGGATACCGGATCGGGATCTCTTCTCGACGCCCCGCGCGCGCCCGCCCTTGGTGGTCTTAGGGGCGGAATGCACGATGCGGGAAAATAATGTAAAAAGAACGGCGCGTAAAAGCGCGCTCTATGGTTTTGCTCGAGTTACTTAACGGGGGATGTCATTGCGTAATTTGTTTAAAGCATTTTAAAGAAGTATTGAAAAATCATTTAAAAGCCGTTTTCGGAGTCGCCACCAAATTATGAGGGAATTTGGACCCGTTCAACGCGTCTTGGACTCGAAGACGCGAATCTAGTTCAAGGTGCGTCGATACCTATCCGTCTAAGGCAATTGTGAAACCAGAGCGGATTCGGGGTGAGGGTACTTTCCGATATTTTGACATGTATGAGGCCCTAGATGTTGTCTAGGACGTTTTGAATAGTTGTATGATGATAAAGTTGCATGCTTTGGTTTGTTTGGTTGCGCCCTAATCATTGTACTTGAACTTGTGAGTCGGCCTCATACTTTTGTGAGTCTAGAAGCATGTTTAGGCTTGTTTGATCACATAGTATTGTTGAGAATGTTGTTAAAATGAATAAAGATGCTATCTTGTGATGTTGAATGGCTTGGTTATGAGTTTATGATTAACACTTGACTATTACTCCGTATTTAACCATGTTTAGGATATTGAGTAGTGCATGTATGAGTATGCTATTGAATTGTGAATGGTTTGTCATGGTTTGGTGATGTTGGAGGTTGAATTTTGGTTTGATTTGACCTTGGATTGTATTGGTTTGATTGAGCTTGAGTTGAGTGTGCGTACGTGCACTGTTGGGCACGTGCGTGAGGAGATAGGACGTCCATTGTAGGACGGATACCGCCCTTAGGGGTTCCCATCCGCTTTTGTCACGGATAGGGACTATGGTTTAATTATATGTCGACACCGTTTTTGTCGCGATGACACTGTCTTTGTTCGCGGTGGGTTTCGCCAAATTTAGACTGTTTAAGGATCTTTTGTCGTTCCGCCATAGGGTTGGGACTTTTGTCGTTCCGGGGTGATTCTTATTGCTTCACCCAGTCCTCCGTACTTACTCTTGCATTTGACTATTGATGATTGAGATAACTTGTGACAGCTTGACTTGAGATCATTGTAGTGTTGCTTGTGTTACTAGTTGAGTATGCATTGAGGTCACATTTGTTGTTGTACTTTGATCATAGGCCGTAGGCCAGGTAAGGTACATGTTGAGTTGTCGATTATGTTTTATATGTTGAAATATGACTGGGGAGCACCTAGTTACTCCCCACTGATTATGGCTGTTACTTTCTTTTGTGGCAGGTTTGTGCGGGGACGGGTTTGTGTGAGAAGCCATGAGGATTGTTGACCTTGTAGCTAGCTTTCAGGAGAACTTTGATAGACTTTGGATTTAAACTTGTTGGTATTTATCTTTTTTCATACTTATGTCATTTGGATTTGGATGTATGGGGTATTTATTTCCCATTTGTTAGGCTCAAGGCCTACTATCTTTTGTTATTTGTTTGAGTAGGGAGTAATGACTCGGATTCACGGTGTTTCCGCCACCGTGACTTTCATTTTATTTTCATTTTCTTACTTAAAACCTTTTTAAAACGTATTTTATTTTATTTAGAAAATCCGGGTTGTTACAAAATGACACTTAGGTATTTCGGCCCCCCTATTTTTCAAGAATAAAATTTTCATTTTTAATTCTAGTAAATTATTTAGGAAGTACATGTTATGAAAATAAGACTAAGTATAAAAAGAAAACAAAAACCCCACGGCCCCCTTTGTAACAACCCGGTTTTTCGTGACTTTAATTAAACTATGGCGGAAAATTAATTAAGTCTATTTATTACAAAACCAGCTGTTATCGTATTACAAACTCCATATACATAATATGAGTTTAAGATAAACAGAGTATAGGTTTGATTACAATTCTCTCCAAAAACAACGGAGTACAAAATAAGGTAAACCATCCCCAGCATTTGATAACATAAGTCCTCGGGGTACCTGCATTCAGTCCCATAATTAGTGTTTTCTCCCCCACACATACTAAGCAACATCAATAGTTCACGTAGTATAGCAACTCTAAACACATGCGATATACATGATAAATAAATAAAACAAATAGCAAGCAGGCAAGTAGAGCACATAAGGAATTTATGAGGATTCAAACATGAGTATAAATCAAATAACATATCGTACAACACTCATAGACAATCATGCTCAAAAGTCGTACTTCAATACTCAGGCAACCAAGTCATTCAGACAATAATCAATCAAGACAAGGAAATACATTCAACATGTGATAACAAATGAGTCTTCGTTAGTAAGGCGGAAGCATGCAGATATAATCCGCGCAGAAGCGGTCAGGGCCGAATGAAATCGGACGTGTCTGACAGGCAAAAGATATCTAAGGTAATAAGGACGGCCTAATCCCTTGTCTAATGTATGCATACACTACCTATCGAGGATCATACTTATTCGCTATTCAAAATGTAACACCCCGTGTTTTTGAAACACATTTTTATAAAAGAATTTAATTCCTTAGATTAAATTCATCCTTTTTCCTTATAATAAAAATGCGACTGAATTTTTTTCGCTAAACATGTAACACTCCATGTCAAGTTAAGCCTATTATAATTGCGCAAATCATTAATTAAACAATCTCGCCCAATATTTTTAACACAATGCGCTACAACTTTGCTCGCACCTGAATTAAAACTATTTTGATATACTCCAAATTTGAACTTTATTTTTACATATTCAAACTCGATAAATCAAATGAAGAATCCTTGACAATTTTCTCAACGACAAATTTTGGCACGCAAATCAAGGTCAAACATTGACTAAAAGACCAAGCCACCTAATTGTGATTAAGTCACCTAATCTTTTCTTAAATATACTTACTCATAATCTTGATCTAATTAAAAACTAGTTAAGCTTAATCATTTTGATTATTACTAACAAAACATATAATAATAATATCAAGTTACTATTTCATTTTGATTTAACGAACACTTTCACTAAAACTCGATATATTGAGTTACACTAAGCCTAAACTGATAAAATTTTTGACGTCTGAGCATAATGATTTAATTCAAGAACTTTCAACGAAAAAAATATATATTTCGATCAAATAAGATTTTATTCCAAAGTTTCGAGGATCCTAGACCAAATTTTTGTTTGATCACCCTTCAACGTTTTTCTTCATTTTTATTTTTGATCTTACTTCAAACCATTATTTTAAGACTATATATTTTATTTCGGGACTTTTCACGTGCGCGCAAATCGAAAATTTCAAAAACAAAAAAAATCGGGCCAAGTGATCATGGTGGCCGAGAATGTTGAGCTACAAGCTCAACATTGTCTTCCCTTTTTTCTTTTGCTTTTCCTACACACTTGTTCCCTTGTCTCAAGCATGCCTTCCTTCCCCTTACACACATGCTCTTACACTCTTACACACATGCTCTTCCATTCTTACACACTTGCTTCACTCTTACAAGCATGCTCTTACACATCTCCTTTGTTGATCATCATCTAGTTTAGTTGGTTGCTTCACTTGTTAGCTCTCCATTCATACCCAAACATACTCTAACTACAAAGCACACACACCCTACATTTCCAAGCATACAATTACCTCATCATTCACTTTCCACTCTAACTTACACATATACTACATTCACTACTACTACTACTACTACTACTACTACACTTTACATACAACACACAAACACAAATAAAAACATACTACTTTTCTCTCTAATAAAACCAAGAACACTAGTAAGCAAAACTCATCCTCATCCTCCACATTCTTATGATCTTCATCCTCTTCATTTCATTTCTTCCTTAAACTTTCATTCTTGTCTTTAAATTTTCTTAAGCACTTAAGTCATTTCTCCACCATTTTAATTAGTAATCACTTCCTCTTTTACTTGTAATTATTTTTGAACACAAAACAAATTAATTAAAATCTACTCACCACATAAAAATAAAAATGATACTACACTTGAAATTTTAGTATAGCTTACTTTAAATAATTACTAACTTAGTTTATGTTTCATTTGTATGTACTAATCTTTCCAAAGAAGAGGAGCAAGGTGGAGCCATCGATCTTAGTATCTTTGACCATATTATCGATCCCGATAATTGCTAGGATTTCATTCCACTAACCTAATCAAGGTGCTTCCCGCACACTTATGTGATAAGCGCCTCGTAAATGATTTATGTTTTCCTAGATGATGTTTTGATGCATGCTTAGTTTATTTTATCACCTAGTATTCATATGTTAAATTAGGAGACAAAAATCGAAAAATAACATTTGTGTAACCCTAGTATATCACACGGCATCCCTATTATTTTTGCTTAATTTTTTCGTTTTAATTTTTGTAAATTGCATGCTTAAAATACTTGTAATGAAATGAACATGAAAATAAAATTAGTTTATGTTTAGGACTTAAAATGAATTAGTTATGAAATTTAAATGTTTTAATGTGTTTATGTGTGTTCTTGAACTTTTATTGTTATTCATGTGTTTAAATGATTTTTAGTTATGTGTGTTAATATTTGTATATGATTTTCACATATGTTAAATACATAAATAACATAAAGTAAATTAGTTATTGAATTAGAAGTATGAAAATCAAAAATCAAAATTTATGGGTATATATACATATACACGGTTTTCCCCTTAAATTTGGACCAATTTTTAGTTTTAATTTTTCTAAATCACATATTATGATTAGTTTAGTTAAATTAGACTTGTATGGAAAATTTGAGAAAATTACATAAATATATAAAAATTTGACTAAGTTGAGTTCATATGAAAAATACTAAAGTTCATCATACATTCATGTGTTCTTCTTTTAAGTGACTAGTTTGATCCAAAATAATTATAAGTTTTATTTTATTTGTTGTTTAAATCCACTAGTAAACAAATAAGATACTAATTATATAAGTTAAATAAACTAAATCATCAAAATATAAAAGTTAGAAAATTAAAGTGAGTAAAATCACTATTCATAATTGAAATAAAATAATTAGTGAAAATCGTAAACTAGTTAAATCGCTTTAGTATAAGTTAAATAATTAGTATATAAAAACTTGAAGTTAAAAACCGATAAAATTAGAAAACGAAAATAAATGGTACATGTGTGAAGGGTCACGGCCTTAGGGCTAATTTTGGACCAAAAATGATTTTATCACTTTTTATTTTTATCACTTAAGTAAATTAATTAGTTAAAGTAATGATTTATTAATAAAAACAAAAAGAAAATAAATGTGTAACCTAGGTTGAATACCACGGTTTTACTATTAAAAATGGGTCAATTTTGGTCAAAATGAATTTGTCACTTAGTCACTAAATTTGATTACTAATTAGAATTATTTTAAATTGTATAATGAATCATTAATAAAAAAGAATCAACGAAACCGATTAAAATAAATGTTACATATATTAAAATGAATTAAATCGAGTGTTACTACCCTTGCTTAAATTTGGATTTGGACATACGGACTATTTAAAATGAACTACGACAACCTCGCTAAAAATAGAAACCGTTAAAAGAAATTTAGCTAAGTATATGACTAAACATACCCGAGTTTCGCTTTAAAATAATATTTCAAATCACTAAATACAAAACGAACCTAACGACTTTAAAACTAGAAATTATACTTAGAAAATAAAAATAGAACTTTACACTTAGATTAAAAAGTCTAGATACTTTTTAGATATTTATAGAAAAGCTAAGTATAAAAATTAAAAAGAAACTAAACAATTAGAAAATCTAGTTACATTAACTAAATCACTTAAGTTAATCAAATACGAATAAGATACTAAGTATAAAAATACGAATAAAAATACGAAGTATAAAAATACGCATACATATAAAAATACGTACAAATACGAAATACGAAAATACGAATACGTATAAAATACGATGAATAGTAAATACGATGAATAGTAAATACGGTGAATAGTAAATACGGTGAATAGTAAAATAATGAATAGTGAAAAATATTTAAAATTTACGAACGGACTCAAAATAAATAATTAAGCTTTTCTATGTGTTCTGTTTTTACCTGAAGAACTGCTGCTACTAAAATTTCATTATATAAAGTTCGACGATATATTTATGTTTTAGAAATAACGCATGTTACGATTAAACGAGGAAGTAAGAAATTGAGAAAAAGAATTGAACTACCTGAATAAAATACTTGGATTGTTCGCCATGTCGCGACTCTTGAAATTCGAAGTTAGCGAGGTAGCTGTATATGGGGACTTGGGCTCCCTCCCTGAGTTGCTTGGCGATTTAACGATTTAAGATTGTTATTTGGCACGGTATATACAACCCTAGGGATAGGGCATCCTTGATATTTCCGTGGGCCCATATATGGTAAGTGGAAAAGCTACCATCCGGGGGTACCGGTCTCTGGTGATAGACGTAATATTAGGTGACTACTTTCACGATGGGCGAGTATGCTACGACCCTATCTATAGTGGTGTATGCATACATTAGACAAGGGATTGAATCATCCTTATTGCCTTAGATATCTCTAGCTTGTCAGCCATGTCCAAGTTATGGTGGCCTGCGGCTATTGCGCGGATGCTTATGAGGTTCTGCATGATTAGCCTTACTAACGAAGACTCATTTGTTATCACATGTTGAATGCATTTCCTTGTTTGTTTGATGATTGTCTGAATGACTTGATTTTGAGTGTTGTAATACGATCTATTGAATATGATTATTTGTGAGCATGTTACGTTATTTAATTGATTTATGCCTATGCTTGGATCATCATGAATTTCTTACGTGTTTAAATTGCTACTTGCTCTTTATTTTACTTATTTATTATTTATATTGCATGTTGTATTAGAATTGCATGTATCGAAAGAGTGTGCGGGAAAATGATGAGAGTTTAATGCAGGTACCCCGAGACCAACGCTATTGAATACTGGGGAGAGTTTACCTTTTATTTTGTACTCATTGAGAGATTGTAATCGAATACACTCTGTTTATCTTTAAAACTCATATTATGTATATGGAGTTTGTAATACGATAACAGCTGGTTTTGTAATATATAGACTTAATTAATTTTCCGCCTTAGTTTAATTAAAGTCATGAAAAACCAGGTTGTTACAGTTGGTATCAGAGCTGTCTTGCGACCGTGAATGACTTAAAGTTATCTCACATAGCGAGACGACACACAGGCAGGACATACATATTAATATATATGTCAGGCATAGACTTATAGGATCAAATAATAAATTAGAAATCTTAGATCGCTAAAATAAATAACTTAGATCACTTTAAAGTGTGAGGATGGGTAGAAACTTTAAGTACCGACCATACGCTAAAATTTTTTTTATAAAAGAACTACTACCCTAAAATAAAATACACTAACTATCGTATACTTGCTACTTGCTGAGGTGACTGACTCAAACTAACAACTATCCTCGGATATAAAATCGAAATAATAAACTTAATTCTTGAGAAGTACAACGCTGAAGGAGTACCAAATTATACGAAGTGAGGACATCTACCAATTTCTTAACCAATTTCACTAATGAAAATTCTTAAACCTTTTTGATCCTGTCTTTGTTCGATCAAAAATTTATATTCTCTTAATAGCCATTTTATTTCCGTTCAAACAATATCTTGGTTGTTGTTTGACTCCTTTCCTTAAAATCCCTCGTAGATGTCATCAACCGGCGATGCACCAACATGCGGAGACGGAAGGAACCATCGCTCGATCAACTGGAAGAAGAGCGCTCTCCGTGCCATTCCTATGCGTTCTGTTACTCCTGAGCTTGGACGAAGTACCCGTGTCAGAGTTGCGGCCTACAGGAAATTCTCAGAAAATCCTCCGCGCAAATTCGCAGGAGACCGCGACACTTGTGTGAGTTGGATACATGAGATGGAAGCGAAGTTCGTTGAGGCAGGAGTTCATGAAGAATGGAAAGTACGTCTGACCGAGAGATTCCTCAGAGGCGAAGCTTCCCATTGGTGGTTTGCGTTACGCCACATGTCTACAGTTGGAGGAGGAAAGTTTCACGGGTGGTTTTCCTTCAAATGCGGCCTCAGACTCGCATGCCGTGCCATTACTGAGGGACACACCTTTGATGATGATGAGCAGGAAGTCAGCGATGCGGAGTCTTCAAATGGGCTCTAGATCCAGTTAGCCCTATTAACTACTAGATCGGACAACATTTTGGAAAATCTTTAGATTTTAACTACCTAACCTCAGTGTATCTGTGTAGCACTATTAGGAGGCGTTGTCCCTACATTCTACTTTCAGTTACCTTCCTATGAAATGTATTAGTTGCATTTTGCTACTCTAAGTCGATGTAACCAACTTCTATCTTGTATTATATAATATGCTTCTTTTGGGACTACTCAATTTCATACAGTTTAACATTTTTCAGAATGGATGCAAACGGTATTCCTAACCATGACCTCAACCAACAATTCCTCGAAGAGGAGGCAAGAAGGAGAGGTTTCGAGGATGCAATAATGAAAATCGCTCAGAATACACACCAATATCAGGGTGGCGGGAATAACCAATCCGCATTTGAGAGATTCTCCAAACATAGACCCCAACCATATACTGGCTCTGTCAACCCCACGGTCTTGACAGAATGGATCGAGGAGATGGAGAAATTGCTAGAACTAAGCAAGACACCACCTAACGAAATGGTGAACGTAGTAGCGTACTATTTGAAGGGAGAGGCAAATAGTTGGTGGCGCCTAATCAAAGCCCAATTTCCCCTAAGACTCTATAACTGGAGCGAGTTTAAGACACTATTAGAAAACAAGTACTTTGGGGAAGAGTTGAAGTGGGAAAAAGAAGAAGAGTTTAGGAATCTAACCCAGGGTGAAATGACCCTACAAGCTTACACAGAAAAATATCAGGAGCTGTCCAAGTTTGCTCCTAAGATATTGACTAGCGAGGAGGAACTCGCAACTCGTTACGTACGAGGCATGGACAATAACCTGAGGATAAACATGAGCGGGTTCGGCTGTAAGAACTTCGCTGAAGCCTACGAAAAGGCAACGTGTATCTGGGCACCCATCCAGAAGAGAGAAGCTGAGGAGAAGAAGAAGAAGAAGACGTTCACGCCTCCTGTGGCGAGTGCCAGCTTCATACACAAACCACTTTTTGGTCGCCCAGGTTTCCAAACTCAAGACAACCGCAATAGAAACCAAGGCAGACCCATGTACCACAACCGCAACCCTACACCGTCCGTCGCAAAGACTAACCAACAACTTCTCGGGAATCCGCCTTTTCAAGCGAATCGATGTGTCGTTCTGCAAACGGCCTAGTCACCCGGGAACACGTTGTAACGGAGGACCAGTAGTGTGCTACTTTTGTAAGGTAGAGGGGCACAAGGCAAACGAATGCCCGGAGAGGGGTACTGGTGGCAAGGCAAACGCGGGACCACCGCCAGCCGTAAAGGTTCAAGGACGTGTGTACGTCTTGACTGAGTCTGAAGAGTGCGCTGAGGATTGTATCGATGTTGACGCCATCGCCGGTAAAATTCCTAGTTAACTCTATACCTACTTTTATTTTATTCGATACAGGAACTTCACTATATTTTGTTCCCTCCAAAGTTATCAAACAATACAAACTTACAAATACTAATATATCCCTACCGGAGGGCAAAAATAAATATTGTTTTTCAAGATACAATAATGTACATAATTACAGTCCATCAAGGTTTCGACCTCCTATATTTAAAATTCGTATCAATCTCTTTTGAAATACTTTTGAAACTTCGTGATTCAAACTTTTCATTCCTTTATTTCTAAGATCTTTGAAATTGTTTCGTTTCTACTATATCCGCTATTTTAGAAATTTATACAAAAATTTTATATTTTTATGTCATCCGTTATTATAAATTTTCAATCTTACCCGAAATATGATTTATAACATTTCCGTTTCATCTAATAACATTATAATAATAAACTTAAGAAAATGAGCTATGTCAACAAGGTTATCCATAATTCTCTAAAATTTTATTAACCATTCAACGATAACCTGAATTTCCTTAATTTCATTAAGGCTCATATTCTCCTCATGACCACTACGATTTTTATCCATTTTCCCTAATTGCCGTTCTTTTCCTAAAGGCTATATATCTTGATTTAGTGGCCATTAAAAGTAACAATAATAATATTAGGTATATACGTTTAAAACTTCTTAAGGGGGTAGGACTATATTTTGACTATATTAAAGTCCTACTAAAATCTGAAATTTCTTATTTTCAAACTATTTTATGATTAACATGTATTCTCAAAGCTAAAAGAATTATTTATATTCCTAAAACTTTTATTATTTTTAATTTCATTTAAATCCGTACAAAACTTCTAGGCCCTACCTTTTTGTGGACCTCTTTCAAGTCATTTTCAAAAATAACATTCCAGCAACATTTCCATGTTTAATTAAATATCTCATTAATAAAACAAACACGATTTTGTTCTCCAATATGTTCCCTCTATCAGACGTTTCGATATTAATTTGAAAACTCAACTTTTTCAAAAAGTCTTAATTCCTACAAAATCAAATGTTATTATCCAAAATTGTAAAATCTCAATATTCTCTCTAACTGCCTTGTTTAACCTCGAGCAGTTATCCACTCTTTTCAAGTTTCGGGGACGAAACTTTTCTTAAGGGGGTAGGATTGTAACACCCCGTGTTTTTGAAACACATTTTTATAAAAGAATTTAATTCCTTAGATTAAATTCATCCTTTTTCCTTATAATAAAAATGCGACTGAATTTTTTTCGCTAAACATGTAACACTCCATGTCAAGTTAAGCCTATTATAATTGCGCAAATCATTAATTAAACAATCTCGCCCAATATTTTTAACACAATGCGCTACAACTTTGCTCGCACCTGAATTAAAACTATTTTGATATACTCCAAATTTGAACTTTATTTTTACATATTCAAACTCGATAAATCAAATGAAGAATCCTTGACAATTTTCTCAACGACAAATTTTGGCACGCAAATCAAGGTCAAACATTGACTAAAAGACCAAGCCACCTAATTGTGATTAAGTCACCTAATCTTTTCTTAAATATACTTACTCATAATCTTGATCTAATTAAAAACTAGTTAAGCTTAATCATTTTGATTATTACTAACAAAACATATAATAATAATATCAAGTTACTATTTCATTTTGATTTAACGAACACTTTCACTAAAACTCGATATATTGAGTTACACTAAGCCTAAACTGATAAAATTTTTGACGTCTGAGCATAATGATTTAATTCAAGAACTTTCAACGAAAAAAATATATATTTCGATCAAATAAGATTTTATTCCAAAGTTTCGAGGATCCTAGACCAAATTTTTGTTTGATCACCCTTCAACGTTTTTCTTCATTTTTATTTTTGATCTTACTTCAAACCATTATTTTAAGACTATATATTTTATTTCGGGACTTTTCACGTGCGCGCAAATCGAAAATTTCAAAAACAAAAAAAATCGGGCCAAGTGATCATGGTGGCCGAGAATGTTGAGCTACAAGCTCAACATTGTCTTCCCTTTTTCCTTTTTGCTTTTCCTACACACTTGTTCCCTTGTCTCAAGCATGCCTTCCTTCCCCTTACACACATGCTCTTACACTCTTACACACATGCTCTTCCATTCTTACACACTTGCTTCACTCTTACAAGCATGCTCTTACACATCTCCTTTGTTGATCATCATCTAGTTTAGTTGGTTGCTTCACTTGTTAGCTCTCCATTCATACCCAAACATACTCTAACTACAAAGCACACACACCCTACATTTCCAAGCATACAATTACCTCATCATTCACTTTCCACTCTAACTTACACATATACTACATTCACTACTACTACTACTACTACTACTACTACACTTTACATACAACACACAAACACAAATAAAAACATACTACTTTTCTCTCTAATAAAACCAAGAACACTAGTAAGCAAAACTCATCCTCATCCTCCACATTCTTATGATCTTCATCCTCTTCATTTCATTTCTTCCTTAAACTTTCATTCTTGTCTTTAAATTTTCTTAAGCACTTAAGTCATTTCTCCACCATTTTAATTAGTAATCACTTCCTCTTTTACTTGTAATTATTTTTGAACACAAAACAAATTAATTAAAATCTACTCACCACATAAAAATAAAAATGATACTACACTTGAAATTTTAGTATAGCTTACTTTAAATAATTACTAACTTAGTTTATGTTTCATTTGTATGTACTAATCTTTCCAAAGAAGAGGAGCAAGGTGGAGCCATCGATCTTAGTATCTTTGACCATATTATCGATCCCGATAATTGCTAGGATTTCATTCCACTAACCTAATCAAGGTGCTTCCCGCACACTTATGTGATAAGCGCCTCGTAAATGATTTATGTTTTCCTAGATGATGTTTTGATGCATGCTTAGTTTATTTTATCACCTAGTATTCATATGTTAAATTAGGAGACAAAAATCGAAAAATAACATTTGTGTAACCCTAGTATATCACACGGCATCCCTATTATTTTTGGTTTAATTTTTCGTTTTAATTTTTGTAAATTGCATGCTTAAAATACTTGTAATGAAATGAACATGAAAATAAAATTAGTTTATGTTTAGGACTTAAAATGAATTAGTTATGAAATTTAAATGTTTTAATGTGTTTATGTGTGTTCTTGAACTTTTATTGTTATTCATGTGTTTAAATGATTTTTAGTTATGTGTGTTAATATTTGTATATGATTTTCACATATGTTAAATACATAAATAACATAAAGTAAATTAGTTATTGAATTAGAAGTATGAAAATCAAAAATCAAAATTTATGGGTATATATACATATACACGGTTTTCCCCTTAAATTTGGACCAATTTTTAGTTTTAATTTTTCTAAATCACATATTATGATTAGTTTAGTTAAATTAGACTTGTATGGAAAATTTGAGAAAATTACATAAATATATAAAAATTTGACTAAGTTGAGTTCATATGAAAAATACTAAAGTTCATCATACATTCATGTGTTCTTCTTTTAAGTGACTAGTTTGATCCAAAATAATTATAAGTTTTATTTTATTTGTTGTTTAAATCCACTAGTAAACAAATAAGATACTAATTATATAAGTTAAATAAACTAAATCATCAAAATATAAAAGTTAGAAAATTAAAGTGAGTAAAATCACTATTCATAATTGAAATAAAATAATTAGTGAAAATCGTAAACTAGTTAAATCGCTTTAGTATAAGTTAAATAATTAGTATATAAAAACTTCAAGTTAAAAACCGATAAAATTAGAAAACGAAAATAAATGGTACATGTGTGAAGGGTCACGGCCTTAGGGCTAATTTTGGACCAAAAATGATTTTATCACTTTTTATTTTTATCACTTAAGTAAATTAATTAGTTAAAGTAATGATTTATTAATAAAAACAAAAAGAAAATAAATGTGTAACCTAGGTTGAATACCACGGTTTTACTATTAAAAATGGGTCAATTTTGGTCAAAATGAATTTGTCACTTAGTCACTAAATTTGATTACTAATTAGAATTATTTTAAATTGTATAATGAATCATTAATAAAAAAGAATCAACGAAACCGATTAAAATAAATGTTACATATATTAAAATGAATTAAATCGAGTGTTACTACCCTTGCTTAAATTTGGATTTGGACATACGGACTATTTAAAATGAACTACGACAACCTCGCTAAAAATAGAAACCGTTAAAAGAAATTTAGCTAAGTATATGACTAAACATAACCGAGTTTCGCTTTAAAATAATATTTCAAATCACTAAATACAAAACGAACCTAACGACTTTAAAACTAGAAATTATACTTAGAAAATAAAAATAGAACTTTACACTTAGATTAAAAAGTCTAGATACTTTTTAGATATTTATAGAAAAGCTAAGTATAAAAATTAAAAAGAAACTAAACAATTAGAAAATCTAGTTACATTAACTAAATCACTTAAGTTAATCAAATACGAATAAGATACTAAGTATAAAAATACGAATAAAAATACGAAGTATAAAAATACGCATACATATAAAAATACGTACAAATACGAAATACGAAAATACGAATACGTATAAAATACGATGAATAGTAAATACGATGAATAGTAAATACGGTGAATAGTAAATACGGTGAATAGTAAAATAATGAATAGTGAAAAATATTTAAAATTTACGAACGGACTCAAAATAAATAATTAAGCTTTTCTATGTGTTCTGTTTTTACCTGAAGAACTGCTGCTACTAAAATTTCATTATATAAAGTTCGACGATATATTTATGTTTTAGAAATAACGCATGCTACGATTAAACGAGGAAGTAAGAAATTGAGAAAAAGAATTGAACTACCTGAATAAAATACTTGGATTGTTCGCCATGTCGCGACTCTTGAAATTCGAAGTTAGCGAGGTAGCTGTATATGGGGACTTGGGCTCCCTCCCTGAGTTGCCCAAGGCGATTTAACGATTTAAGATTGTTATTTGGCACGGTATATACAACCCTAGGGATAGGGCATCCTTGATATTTCCGTGGGCCCATATGGTAAGTGGAAAAGCCAGCCCCATCCGGGGGTACCCGTCTCTGGTGATAGTCGTATTATTAGGTGACTACTTACTCGATGGGCGAGTATGCTACGATCCTATCTATAGTGGTGTATGCATACATTAGACAAGGGATTGAATCATCCTTATTGCCTTAGATATCTCTAGCCTGTCAGCCATGTCCAAGTTATGTTGGCCCTGTCGGCTATTGCGCGGATGCTTATGAGGTCTGCATGATTCCGCCTTACTAACGAAGACTCATTTGTTATCACATGTTGAATGCATTTCCTTGTTTGTTTGATGATTGTCTGAATGACTTGATTTTGAGTGTTGTAATACGATCTATTGAATATGATTATTTGTGAGCATGTTACGTTATTTAATTGATTTATGCCTATGCTTGGATCATCATGAATTTCTTACGTGTTTAAATTGCTACTTGCTCTTTATTTTACTTATTTATTATTTATATTGCATGTTGTATTAGAATTGCATGTATCGAAAGAGTGTGCGGGAAAATGATGAGAGTTTAATGCAGGTACCCCGAGACCAACGCTATTGAATACTGGGGAGAGTTTACCTTTTATTTTGTACTCATTGAGAGATTGTAATCGAATACACTCTGTTTATCTTTAAAACTCATATTATGTATATGGAGTTTGTAATACGATAACAGCTGGTTTTGTAATATATAGACTTAATTAATTTTCCGCCTTAGTTTAATTAAAGTCATGAAAAACCAGGTTGTTACACAAAAGGTATCACCGACGAAAAAGTTCGACTATCACCAGAGACGGGTACCCCCGGTTGGGGCTGGATTTTCCAATTACTGATATATGGGCCCACGGAAATATCAAGAATGCCCCATCCCTGAGGTTGTATATACCGTGTCGAGTAGCGATCTTAAGATCGTTATTTCGCCTTGGGCAACTCTGGGAGGAAGCCCAAGTCCCCATAGACAGCTACCTCGTTAACTTCGAATTTCAAGAGTCGCAACATGGCGAACAATCCTAGTATTTTATTCAAGTAGCTCGTTTTTCTCAATTCTTATATCCTCGTTCAAACTTAATAAATGACAATTCTGAAACTTAAATATATCGTCGAACTTTGTATAATGAAATTGTAATTCTAATTCTGAAACTTAAATATATCGTCGAACTTTGTATAATGAAATTGTAATTCTAGCAATTCTTCAGATAAACAGAACACATAGAAAAACTTAATTAATTATTTTGGATTCGTTCGTAAATTTTAAATATTTTCACTATTCATTATTTTACTATTCATGACGGTTACTATTCATCATTTTACTATTCATTATTTTTTTTAAAATATAAATTCTCGTTACCTAGTTTACTTTAAAATGATTTATTTCGACCAACTTAAATAGGTTCAAGTAATTAATTTATTTTATTCAAGTGTAAGTATTTTATTTGATTAAGTTAAATGATTTAGTTTCGTTTAAATTTCAACTTAAGTATGTTTGTAATTAGTGATATAAATATTCCAAGTTTCGTGTAATATAATAATTATTTGATATTTTCATAGTTAATATGAATAATGAAGGTGTTTAGTTACATAATATTCATAACATTTATTTTAACCTTAGAAAAATTACTTAAATGATATTTGTCAAGTTTTAGATTTTTGATAAAATATAATTAACTGACATTTAGTTAAATTTCTTTAGGTGGTTTATTTTCTCAATACGACTTCGTATTATAATTTTTTTTTTCTTTACTTATTCAATTTAGGTGAAAAGATAATTTGATCGTAGAATCTTATTTAAGTATATATAACTTAGAATCTTTTCTACATTATTTTTATGAAACCATTTGTATGTTTTTATAATGTGTTACGTTTTATATCTTTAATTTATATCATACGAGTTACAATTATTTGGCGAGTCTCTCTATTTAAGTTAAGCTATTAGTTCTAGTGATGAATATTCAATTGTGAACATCATTTTTATTATATGCCTATTAGGTTATTTATATATTTTCTTTTCATTTGGGCATTTACACTTTACAAATAAACACCTGAATCGATTTTATAAATTTATTTTTAGTTTTAACATTTTATATGTTAATCCAATTATATATTTTTAACATTAGTTTCTTGATTTCATTTTTATTATATAAGACTTTGCTTAACTTCATATTATTTTTCAACCTTCTAAACTTATTGACTCCTTTTAAAACTTCTAACTTCCTAAATCAATAATTCTTAATAATTGTCTTCTCAATAAATTTTCATCTCTTCCTTTAATCTCGTAAAAATTATACCATTTTTGTTTTCGAATTTCATAAACTCCTTAATCTTTATACTCTACCTTCGAACTTGATTACTTCGTTCTTTTGACCCCTTACAATTAATTTTAGTTTCTAAAATTTCTAATCTTGAAATCTATCTATAATACTTACTAATTGAATTCATAAAGTTAATTTTCATTTGTTCTCTTCAATCTCAAATAAAAATGACTTTATATCTCCTTTATAATTTCGTTAACTTTTTATTCAACCTCTTAAACGTACTTCCTTGTTATAAAATGTTTGAACTCTTAAATTATAATTTCTACGAAGTACTTATTAACCTTATACGATGAAGTTTCGTCTATTGCCTTCATTTCTGAAATTCTTTTCTTTATATTATAAATACTTTTTGAACCTGTCCTATCTATTACAATTTTCTCTCTTCGAAGTATATATACACATATCTTCTTCTTTTTCTTTTATATAACCTCTTATAATAAATTTCGAATCTTATTCTAAATATGATTTATAACATTTCTGATTCATCTAATAACATTATAATAACAATTTTAAGAAAATGAGCTATATCAACAAGGTTATCCATAACTCTCGAAAATTTTATTTAATCATTCAACGATAATCTATATTCCCTTAATTTCATTAAAGCTCATATTTTCATTATGATCACTATGACTTTTACATATTTTTCCTAAATGCCGTTTCTCCTAAGGCTATATATCATATACACGTGATCATTAAAAGTAACCATAATAATATTATGTATATACGTTTAAAACTTCTTAAGGGGGTAGGACAATAATTTGATATTATCAAAATCCTAATTATATCTTAAAATTTCCTTATTTCAATTTATTTTATGGTTAATACCTATTTTCAAATTTAAATAAATTGATTTAATTCTTAAAATGCTTATTATTTTTATTTAATTTAATTCCGTACAAAACTTCTAGGCCCTACCTTTTTGAAAACGTCTTTCACGCAGATTTTGAAAATGACAATGTAGCAACATTTAGATATTAATTTGAAAAAGAATTATTTATATTTTAAAATTATTAAATTCATCAATCTTTCCTTTTTAGAAAATTCATACCCAATCAAGAGCAATATTACTATTTCAATTCCAAAAACCTTGATGTTTTCTCCAACTGCTTTTTAATCTGGAGCAGTTATCCATCCTATCCAAGTTTCGGGGACGAAACTTTTCTTAAGGGGGTAGGATTGTAACACCCCGTGTTTTTATTAATACTATTTAATTATTTTAACAAAATTCTTAAATTAAAATTTATATAATTTCACTTTTACTCAATTACTTTAAAAACGCGGCTGAAAAATTTCGATTAAATAAACTTTCTCCAATACATTTCTAATTAAACTTTCTTGATTTTATATTAACCTATTTTATATTTTTATTTATAAAATACTTGTCGAACTAAAACGTTACTTTTGTTACCATTATTAGGCTTTATAAATTGCGCTACATTTTAAAAATCCTCACGTTCATAAAATTTAGTCTTTATAAAAATATTCTTTCAAATAAGCAGACCGTTTGAAAATTTGTGAGACCATAATACAATTTGTAACTGACAACTTTTATACATTTATATTTTCAAACTATAAATTTTAGAATACTAATGATGAAACTAAAATTTAAAACAAATAATTTAAAGTATAGTATATTTTATAAAATATAAAAGGTTATAAATAAGAGTAAATGAAACAGAGCAAACAAAATGAAACAGACCCAAATACTACCTCATGTATGTCGGCAGTCCACTACACCGTATATTTGTACTCCCCTCTCTTTTAGGTCTAATTAAGATATTTATTTTGGATGTACTTCACTTCCTCAACACACTTTCATTCTCATCATTATTATTTTTTTTTCTTTCTTCTTCTTCACCTCCCTTTCTCCCTTATTTTAACACTCCATTTAATTTGATGAAACCAAAAATTAAAAAAATAAAAAAACAACAAACACTAACAGCAACACAACAATGGAATAACAACAACAGCAAGAACAACACGGCAACAACAACGTACAACACCACGACAACAACAGCAGCCACCATGGCCATGGTCATCGAGCCGCCATTAATGGCAAGCTCGACCTCGGCCTTGCTCTGCCACCGTCATGCTCACCACCACCATGACTCCATGAGTCTCCCCTGTTCTCCTAGAGCTCCTTGCTCCCCTGTTTTCGACGCCAAGCTTCACCGGACCACCACCAAAATTCCAGCCACCGTCGCCAGAGCCGAAGTTGAGATCACCAGCCACCATGGAAGGCGACTTTGAGCTCGACAGCCACCATGGCCGTACTATTCTCTCGGTCCCCTGCTCACCACCGTTTTATTTCGGTGAGCTTTCTTTCGATTTCATTTTGATTTTATCCAATGTTGAGTCCATCGATTTAATCGCACTCGATTATAATTCAACTTGCTTCCTCTGTCTCTCATGGCCTCGCTGAAAACGGCCCTCACATCGGAGCCACCATCGGAGTTCTGTCGTTAATTATTCAGCGCTTGTCGAAGTCGGCCTTGCACTCCTGCCTCTCCCCCGTTTTAATTGAGTCCGAGTACCGCGTCGACAACTATCACGGTGAGCCTCCGTCTCAACTCTGTCTTATATTTTGATTTCATTTCAGTAGTCCGTTTCATTCGAGCCCTCCTCCTACTTTGTTCTTCTTGTTTTAAATCATTCAATCAATTAGTTTACTCTCAATATTCAATTTGCTTTCCGTCTATAATTATACGTTGTGTTGAGTCTCACTCCCTTATTTCTCTGTATTTCGGGTTGTTTACGATGTCACCTGTCAACCCGAAGTGCTGTTGTTCTTAATTGGGTTCACTACTGTTGATTTTGGGTCTCTTGGGTCGACAAAATCATGGATCCAGACGAGCTAAGGAAATTCGTACCGAGCCAATTTAAGGTGCCCCCGCACACTAGTTTAATTTACGTATTTAGAATATATAACTTTTGTGTTCATGTGTTATATAAATAATTTATGTGATTTTGTGAATTTTGATGTGTGTTATTTTAGTTATTATATGTGTTAAATTTATTTTGTGTAATATGGTGTTAAAATGTTTATAGTGATTTTGTTGTGTTAAAATGTGATATTGAAAATTACTAATTGTTATGTGTATATTAATTATAGAATTAAATAAATATAATTAGTACAAACTATCTCTAAAATATTACTAAGACGAGTTAAGTAAATAATAAATTGAATGAATTTTAAATATTACTAATCACTAAATAAATATTTGGAAAGTATTATAAATCGATTTAAGGAAATAAGATTTTACATTAGTAAACCGATTTAAGAAAATAAGATCATGTTAATAATAATTAATAGCCACTAAAAATTTACGAAGTATAATCTTATAATTTTATACATAATATTTTAATATGAATGCAAAACTTAACTATACTCTAAATACAATGAACATAAAACAAACTACACAAGTAAATGAAAATATGTTGAAAATAAAATGAAGTTAAGCAAAGTCTTATATAATAAAAATGAAATCAAGAAACTAATGTTAAAAATATATAATTGGATTAACATATAAAATGTTAAAACTAAAAATAAATTTATAAAATCGATTCAGGTGTTTATTTGTAAAGTGTAAATGCCCAAATGAAAAGAAAATATATAAATAACCTAATAGGCATATAATAAAAATGATGTTCACAATTGAATATTCATCACTAGAACTAATAGCTTAACTTAAATAGAGAGACTCGCCAAATAATTGTAACTCGTATGATATAAATTAAAGATATAAAACGTAACACATTATAAAAACATACAAATGGTTTCATAAAAATAATGTAGAAAAGATTCTAAGTTATATATACTTAAATAAGATTCTACGATCAAATTATCTTTTCACCTAAATTGAATAAGTAAAGAAAAAAAAAATTATAATACGAAGTCGTATTGAGAAAATAAACCACCTAAAGAAATTTAACTAAATGTCAGTTAATTATATTTTATCAAAAATCTAAAACTTGACAAATATCATTTAAGTAATTTTTCTAAGGTTAAAATAAATGTTATGAATATTATGTAACTAAACACCTTCATTATTCATATTAACTATGAAAATATCAAATAATTATTATATTACACGAAACTTGGAATATTTATATCACTAATTACAAACATACTTAAGTTGAAATTTAAACGAAACTAAATCATTTAACTTAATCAAATAAAATACTTACACTTGAATAAAATAAATTAATTACTTGAACCTATTTAAGTTGGTCGAAATAAATCATTTTAAAGTAAACTAGGTAACGAGAATTTATATTTTAAAGAAAATAATGAATAGTAAAATGATGAATAGTAACCGTCATGAATAGTAAAATAATGAATAGTGAAAATATTTAAAATTTACGAACGAATCCAAAATAATTAATTAAGTTTTTCTATGTGTTCTGTTTATCTGAAGAATTGCTAGAATTACAATTTCATTATACAAAGTTCGACGATATATTTAAGTTTCAGAATTAGAATTACAATTTCATTATACAAAGTTCGACGATATATTTAAGTTTCAGAATTGTCATTTATTAAGTTTGAACGAGGATATAAGAATTGAGAAAAACGAGCTACTTGAATAAAATACTAGGATTGTTCGCCATGTTGCGACACTTGAAATTCGAAGTTAACGAGGTAGCTGTCTATGGGGACTTGGGCTCCCTCCCAGAGTTGCCCAAGGCGAAATAACGATCTTAAGATCGCTACTCGACACGGTATATACAACCTCAGGGATGGGGCATTCTTGATATTTCCGTGGGCCCATATATCAGTAATTGGAAAATCCAGCCCCAACCGGGGGTACCCGTCTCTGGTGATAGTCGAACTTTTTCGTCGGTGATACCTTTTGAATAGCGAATAAGTATGATCCTCGATAGGTAGTGTATGCATACATTAGACAAGGGATTAGGCCGTCCTTATTACCTTAGATATCTTTTGCCTGTCAGACACGTCCGATTTCGTTCGTACTGACCGCTGTAGCGGATTATATCTGCATGCTTCCGCCTTACTAACGAAGACTCATTTGTTATCACATGTTGAATGTATTTCCTTGTCTTGATTGATTATTGTCTGAATGACTTGGTTGCCTGAGTATTGAAGTACGACTTTTGAGCATGATTGTCTATGAGTGTTGTACGATATGTTATTTGATTTATACTCATGTTTGAATCCTCATGAATTCCTTATGTGCTCTACTTGCCTGCTTGCTATTTGTTTTATTTATTTATCATGTATATCGCATGTGTTTAGAGTTGCTATACTACGTGAACTATTGATGTTGCTTAGTATGTGTGGGGGAGAAAACACTAATTATGGGAATGAATGCAGGTACCCCGAGAACTTATGTTATCAAATGCTGGGGATGGTTTACCTTATTTTGTACTCCGTTGTTTTTGGAGAGAATTGTAATCAAACCTATACTCTGTTTATCTTAAACTCATATTATGTATATGGAGTTTGTAATACGATAACAGCTGATTTTGTAATAAATAGACTTAATTAATTTTCCGCCATAGTTTAATTAAAGTCACGAAAAACCGGGTTGTTACACCCTTATAGTTTTACTAAAATTTCACTTAAAAAAATTAAATAACCTAATTAAATATGTCCAAGTAAAAATATAAGAAATACAAAAAAAAAAGTACAAAAATAAAAGACTAAGATTAAAAATAAGAATTAGTGAACAAGTACAAAAATAAAAGGTTAAGTACCAAAATAAGTTATAATAAAAAATAATTATAGAAATAAAGTATAAAATAAGTTAAAAAAAATATGAAAATAAAATTTAAAATAAATCATTAGGAAAAAGTATAAAAATAAGTGTAAAAATAAATACAAGTATAAAAATAAGTACAAGTGTAAAAATATGTACAAGTGTAAAATAATAAGTATGAGTAACAAGTTATAAAAGTTATACACTAAAAAGTAGACTAAATATAAAAATGTGGATTAGAACTAAGTGACTATCACAACAAAAAGATTATTTATCACTAACACCAAATATTTTAAGATTTGTAAATAAACATTTGAAACTATTAAATTGGATCCTTAAAATTGTTTACATACTTGAGAAAAGTCTCATATTTTTAACAACTCACTAAAATAAGTTAAAAACTAAAAAGGAACACAAATAACAAAGTCACAAAGTAATATTTAAGCTAGTAGCAAAATAATAATTAGTTGGACGAAGAAACATATATAATTTGGATGAATAAATAAAAATAAAAAGTCACGAAATAATGTTTAGGTTAGTGGCGAAAAGAAAATAAACAAAATAATACGGAGTAATAAACTAACTAAAATTGAATCATAACATTAACTTATAAAATAAAATACCCTCCACTCATGTACAAAGTTTAAGGTTATGTGATTAGTGTTAACTGAAGAATTGCATTACATTAGATTTGATTTTACCAGTTTGACAATGATATATATTTAAGGGTTATTTAACAGGAATAATACAAACTATCACTATTTTTCTCCCAATAATCCAGACTATCATTATTCCCGCAATAATCCAAACTAACTATACCTATATTCTCAAAATAGTACCACATAAAATATGACCGTTTTCTTACCTTTTGGTTCCGGTAAATGTTGTGGGACCCCTATATTTTCTAATATAGACGTTGTAGCATCTTGTCTTCTTCATTATTACAACTCCTCCGATTTTATACCAACTAAGCTTCAAAATTGAAAAATTAATTCAAAAATGAAATCTCGTATGTCATGTTCATCGTCTTCAAATACACGGATTTCAAACATATCAACCGACGTCTTATGCAACCACAATTTAAGCGCTGTTATTAAGACAATTAAGAATGGCCGAAATATGGGCAAAATTTTTTTCGGTTGTCCTTTATGGCCGGTAATGTCGATGTATTTTATAATACCTTTTTTTTTTTTCCTCTTGTTTTGGTTTAAATCTTTGTGGTAATGACATGTTGAATATGTAGAACAATCATTGTGGGTTCTTCGTGTTGATGGAAGATATTGAATCGGATAATGATTCAAAAGTCCATGGATGTCCGTCATCGGATTTTGAGAAGAAATTTACAAATAAGATTTCAAAATTGAAGATGAAGAATGAGAAGTTGGTCAAAGAAAACATGGAATTAAAGAATTTAATGAACAAATTAAACATGCTAAAGGGGAGAAAGCGGTTTTGATCGGATTAATTGTGTCGTGGATTTTTTTTTTTTGCATTTTGTAAGATGATAAACTGATGTAGTAATTTTGTAATGGGGTTGGATGTAAGACGTAAAACGATTAACGTAGTAATTTGTGACGGATGTGTTTGTCGATTAAAATTTGGACAGCATGTCGACGTTAATACGAGGTCCCAAATTCATGTATTTGCAACATGATCATCAACCAAAGAGCCTACCATTTTCGACAGCATGTATACATTATTACGAGCTCCCAAATTCTTAGTAGTAGTAGTAGTAGTAGTAACAATAACAATAATAATAATAATAATAATAATAATAATAGTAATACTAACAATAGTAATAATAATAGTAATAATAATAGTAGTAATAATAATAATAATAATAATAATAATAATAATAATAATAATAATAATAATAATAATAATAATAATAATAATAATAATAATAATAATAATAATAATAATAATAATAATAATAATAATAATAATAATAATAATAATAATAATAATAATAATAATAATAATAATAATAATAATAATAATAATAATAATAATAATAATAATAATAATAATAATAATAATAATAATAATAATAATAATAATAATAATAATAATAATAATAATAATAATAATAATAATAATAATAATAATAATAATAATAATAATAATAATAATAATAATAATAATAATAATAATAATAATAATAATAATAATAATAATAATAATAATAATAATAATAATAATAATAATAATAATAATAATAATAATAATAATATAATGAAGTGTGAGTTATTAGAATGAAGAACAGAATGAGTGAAATAAGACTTTTCCTTTATTTAATTTTTTTTTATTGATTAAAAAAATTAAATTTGTTTTTACCGTTTTTTTTTTAGATGGACCATTTTGAGAATATAAGTATAATAGTTTGGATTATTACAAGATTAATAATAGTATGGATTATTGAGAGAAGAAGACTCATAGTTTGAATTACCGGTTTTCCAGGTAGTAGGTTACCATGAACCATTTTGAGAATATAGGTATAATAGTTTAGATTACTGCGGGATTATTGATAGTATGGATTATTGGGAGAAGAATAGTGATAGTTTGTATTATTCCTGTTAAATAACCCTATATTTAATAAGACTTGTCACGAGATATAAAGAACGAATAATTGGAGAAAACGAATTAAGTGTTAGATACTCGGCTGTTCGTCATGTTGAAAACTATAGGATCAGGGTTGTGTAAGGTAGCCGCGTATGGGGATTCGACCTCTCTACAGAATTGGCGAGGTGATTTAACGGCTCTCCTAGTCGTTATTTAACGTAGCATATTCACCCCAAGGATGGGCACTCGTGATATGTCTGCGGGCCCATACCATCCCATCCGGGGATCTGTCGTAGTGTAATAGTCGCACGTATGCATACAAAATGGCAAGGGACTGATCCTCCTTATTACCTACTGGATATCTTTAGCTCATATTAAAGTCTGTTGAATGCTTCCGGCACGTAGCTATCGCACGAAGCCTGACTTTTGTTGGGTTTCGCATGTCTCCGCCCTTACTGGTCTGTTGGTTCATAGTAGATGTATGATTGATTATCCTTATGACATCGGACACTAGGTAGGGATAATGTAACCTAGTCAGTTCTTGATATTGTGAACGAGTTTGAGCGACTAGTGCACTTTGATAGGAAATTATATGGGTGATTTATTATGAAAGTATTCGAGACGCTCTATAGTCAAGACTCGTGAGTTTTGTTTATTATTTGATGAAAGCTATGAAAAGGGTCGACTATCCCTCGTGCTATTTGAATAATTTCACATGATGCTATCCGTTTGTTGTGATTGAACTTTTTTTTTTTTTTTGGAAAAGGGTCCGATTATATTTCATTTCCGATTCCAAAGCAATTACATTATATAGTAAGTACAGAAGCAATATCCTCCTCCCTAACTTTCATTTCACTAGCATACAACCGCGTACAAACGTGAAATTGAATAGCTCGAATCAATTGCTCACTAGTAGAAAAATGCTCTTGAAAAATACGTCTATTGCGCTCCTGCCAGAGAAAGTAGACACTTGTCGTGAGGGAGCAGCAACGCCAGTTTTGTTTCCAGTGCTTCCCCTTGTTAAAACGCATATGCCATCTGATCTCTCCTTTCAAGGTTCGTGGCTTTCGGAAAATCCCATTCCATCGCAATATACCCTCCATCACCCGTCTCGAAAAAGAGCACGCAAAAAACAAGTGATGAGCCGATTCAGATTGACATTCACATAGACAACAACGATTAACCAAGTACATGCCTCTAGAGACCAAGTTCTCCACAGTAGGTAAAAGGTCTTGCACAGCTAAAGCGCAAATCAAAGAATGCCGAGGCCGATTCACTCCTCTCCAAACCACAATACTCCAACGGCATAAAGAGCCCGTGTCTCGAAACAAATTGTAAACAAACGAAGACGGAAAAGAGGCCACATACCTCTCTAACCACGAGCACCACTGCTGCCTGCCACCTAGCCGAGATAAGAAATCTGAGCCTACCACTAGGAGTTTTCTCCAAGTTACTGATAAGCGAGAGGACGTCGGGACGTCCCACCAATCAACACCTTTGAGTATATAAGCTTTCACCCAATCTACCCAAATGCAATCTTTAGAAGTCGACAACTTCCAAATCCATTTTAACATAAGCGTTTTGTTCCAACTTAATACTTCTCTGATTTCCAGACCGCCTTCGCTCCGAGGCCTACAAACACGCTTCCAACTCATCCAGACATACCTACGATGGTGCTCATTATAGCCCCATAAGAACTGCCGACAACACTTCTCAATTTTCTGAATGATGTCGGTAGGCAAAAACAAACACGAAAGCCAAAAACTCTCAATCCCAAAAATGACTGAGTTAATCAGTTGAATTTTTCCGGCATAAGACAAAGTATGACTAGCCCAATGGCTAATCTTACTCTTAACCTTCTGTAGAAGCACATAATACATATCCCTCGTAAGACGAGAGGAATACAAAGGAAGACCAAGGTACTTAAAAGGAAATTCCCCTTTCACAAAGGGAACGGATTGAAGAATCTGCTCCTCGACAGTCAAAGCGACACCGCCAAAGTAAATATTGGTCTTTTCAAAATTTGGGTGAAGCCCCGACCATGAAGCAAACTCTAACAATTTCACTTGGACCGCTCTAACAGAAGGGACATCACCTCGAACAAAAACCATCAAATCATCAGCAAAGATAAGATGAGTAAGACGAATCTTAGCACATTTTGGGTGAAAAGAAAAATTTGGCACACTCCCCAAATCCCGGAGTAGTCTCGATAAAATTTCCATACTTAATACAAAAAGTAGGGGCGAAAGAGGATCACCTTGACGAAGTCCTTTTTTACCCTCAAAATAACCACACGAAGTACCATTCAACTTAATGGAATAGCGAGGTGAAGTAATACAAATAGCAATCCAAGTCACAAATTTCCGAGGGAGACCAAACAAGGAAAGCGCCTCAAGAAGAAAACCCCAGTTAACAGAGTCAAAGGCTTTACGAATATCCACTTTGATTAAGCAGCGAGGAGAAACATTCGCCCTATCATAGCCCCTTATAAGCTCTTGCGTTAATTGAGAATTATCGAAGATATCACGCCCTTTAATAAAAGCAGCTTGTTCTTTACCCACAATCAAAGGAAGGATAGAAGAGAGTCTATTAGCTATCACTTTACTGATTGTCTTATAAAGAACGTTGCAACACGAAAGTGGACGATAATCCATCACCGTTTCAGAGACCGCCTTTTTTGGGAGCAGACAAATCAAAGTGGAATTAATGTGTCTAATCAGTTTACCTATCTCAAAGAAATCCGAAACTGCTGCTAGAAATTCAGAACCAACAATAGACCACGCTTTCTTGAAAAAACCAGAGGAAAACCCGTCTGGACCAGGACTACTGTTCTCATCGATAGAAAAAAGGGCAGCCCGAATTTCCTCCTTCGTAACGTCACGAACAAGCGGAAAGGCTTCCTGATCAGAAAGACAATGACCAAAATTCATTACAGCAGGGTTAATAGACTCCACCTCATCACTTACACCAAGCAAAGTACTATAATACTCTAGAAAGGCCGAAGCAAAATTCATTGAACTTTTATAGTTATATGATATATGAAAATATTATGAGTTATGCTTTTTCATGATTTGGAATGTTTGATGATTTGTTTTATTATTAATATTTCGTATATGTTTTATATATATGTTCTTATTACATGAATATATGCAAGTCTTTATATGTTTATTATGGGTTTACGTGGCTTAGAGTGTGCGGGTTGAAGGTCCTAATATAATTAATCGCAGGTACCCCGAAGCATTTTCATTCCAACGAAGCTTGAGGGATTTAATATTTATATATGTATCGTTGGTTTCAATGTAATACATACTCTATTTTTAATTTAGAGATGTATTACTTGGCTTGTAATACGTTTAAGACTGTATTAATCTTCATTATTCGGCTTGTAATAGGATTAAGACTTAATTAATATTTCTGCCTAGTTTAATTAAGTTGATTAAAAAGCCAGGTTATTACAACTTTTGAACCTTTTGTTAGTATCTTCCCAAAAGCCAAATTCCTATGAAACGAATCAAACGCCAGCGTTGACCCCCTCCTAGGCACATGCAGTGACATCTTTTCCGTGTGTATTAATATAAGATTGGTTTTTAATTTGCACCATGGTTGGATGAGTTTATGTGTTAACAAATAAGTTATTTTCATCAAAATTTGACTTTTGATAGTTGTTAACAAAATTTTTAACAATATAGGTAGTCAGGGCCGTCTCACAAAATCTTGAGGCCCTGTTCCAAATTTTATGTGGAGGCCCGACTTTTTTTTACTGATGTAAAAGTCGTCTCGAATGAATTTTGCATGTATACTGTTATGAATTTTTTTTTGTTATAATATGAATGTAAATAAACTATGAATGTATGGAAATAGGGGATTATTATAGAGGTACATCCTCTGTCTCAGTCATTTATTTACAATTCTCTCAAATCCCCTCACAATAAAAGTCAAACTGTAAACAATTCACTAAAATGGAGGGAATAACTCGTAAAATGTTGAGGATTTGTGTTTTGAATTTTTCGGTTAGACTTGTAATGTAAACATGTTATTTGGTAAGAATTACAGTAATCTATAGAAAACATTAACGTTGTTTTTCTAACTTTTAAATATTTCATAATTTTCTAAATTTCACAATCTAAAAACTCATTTTACTTACACGACATTATATCACGTTGACTTATTTGTAGAAAATTAGAATAATGTCATCAATTTGAAATCTATACTTTCTAAAAAGCACAAAGTTTCTAGCTCTTTAAAACTGTAGATGGACAGTAAATTTTTCCTTCTTTTGGCTTTCGTGTGTACTCTCCTGCTTTCCCTCTCCTACACTCCACCTTACCTCTGCCCTGACATCCCACTCCAGCACTCCTTCACCTTACTTCCTACCCTACCTTTCTCATTCTCCTCCCATTTCTTCTTACTCCTTCACATATTACTCTCATTCACTACTTCTCTCCCTAAATTCTATTGAATTTCCTCTTATTAATTTTAGGTTTCAAATTGCTAACTTTTGATTTGTGTCCTGATTTTTTGTAGATTTCTAGATATGACAATATGAAATAATCAATTTGCTTGATTGGTACAGGTTAGTGCTTGATCGTTTTTATTGTTTTTAAAATGGTACAATAATTGGTCATCGATTTTTTTTACTTTTCGGTGTTTGGTTCATTTGTTTACTTGATTATTCTTGATTTTTTAGTAGATTTAACCTTCATTTCACTATGATTGTTTTTAAATTTCAGGTATCTACTTTTTTATCCATTATTATTCCGAGAAGAAAACAACCCAAAAACAAGCAAATGACGGTTCGTATGATGTTGCCGATGAGTATTCGCTGTAATACTTGCGGTAATTACATCTACAAAGGTACCAAATTCAATTCTCGTAAAGAAGATGCTGTTGGTGAGGTATATTTGGTTTCAATTGTACGATTTTGATTAGGGTTTAGGGTTAGTATATTTGGTTGCTTGTGTAGTTTGATTGTTTACGAGCAACTTGTTGAGCTTTGATTGATTACAGTACTTAGGGTTTGTGTTTTAGTTGATAAAGTTTGAATTTTTGGGGATTTTTGTTTAAATTCATAACTAGTGGCACGACCCGTGAAATTCACGGGTTAGCTCAATTTCTTGTGTCAAATTTGTTTAGTATATGAAAGGTGTGTTTTTCACTCTAAACCAGGGGGATTTTTGAAGCATTTCTTGAGCCACTTCTTATAAACTTTAGCAAGAGAATTTACATTTGGATGCATGACAATAATTACTTTTCGTAATACTCTTCTAATAGAAATTTTAGTTATTTGTTTTTAATATATTTTATATGGGTAATTTTATTAGGAGACCGTTTTACCAAACCATTGGTTCCAACTTCCAAGTAAATCCAACAATTCTTGTTGAGCCTGTTATCTGAGATAGTACAACTGAAATTGAGGTTCATCACAAACCAGGCTAATGCATCAACATCCTACAATAATAGGGCAACATAGTCTGAGACTTGTAAGTAGCAAATAATCCAAAATCAAAATCGACAAACTCAAAAAAGAGTTGGAAGATAGTAAAAGGGTTATTAACAACAAATCTCGAGATAGTTAATTTCAATTGAAATTAACGATAAACTTTAGCTTGAAGGTTATGTAACAACCTGGTTTTTAGTCGACTTTAATTACTAAGGCGGAAATTAATTAAGTCTTAAACCAGCGTCATTAAATTTACATAAAACCCAAATATTACAAACATCGTTCAAGAGTTGAATAAAACAACTCTAAATGCGAATTTAGAAGAGTAAAGTGTTATATATTACAAATCCCTCAAAAACAACTAGATATAAAGCATAAACACGTCTCGTGGCCCCGTCCAAAATCCAAATTTCTCGGTCCACGATCGTCTGCACAATAAAGCGATGGGGATGTCCATTGATGACAAAGTGACTAGCTATGCTCATACTTACCCTCGATTTCAATTACTTTGGTTTAATATTATCGCTTTATAAACATAACATTATGATAAAACATAAACATGCTTAATACAATTAGCATGTAAAGACATATATGTCATAATAAGCATGCGGTTAAAGCGATAAATCATATAAGCATGATATTCAGTTATGAAAGCAAATAACATATAATATCATAGCCATAGTATCACAACATATCATAAAGATTACAAAGCGATATCAGATCGCATACATACATACGTATCGTATTGTTCCCATCATACAGACTCGATTCACTTCAGAAACTTGTGGTCTTTAATTTTCGAAGATGGTACACACTCGTTCTCACTTAATCAAACAACACACAACACATACTGCTTACGAGCCTGACCACTGAGTAGGCCCTTGTACTCTGATCGATTGCATCTCACTTCCATAGTGCAGAGGCTTACTCGACTCGTAAACCACGCCGAATACTATAATACTTGCATCTCATCCTCTAGTGTTCGAAATGATTCGAACTTCAGATACAATCTCGTCAAGTGATCTTTACATGTGGCAAGAACGAATGCAAGTGTCGCGTCCAATAAAGACGAAACACGGCAAGGAGACAGAACCGTAAAGCGCATATGCACATAATGTTACGGTGGCCCTGATAACTTTAGCGAAATAGAGTGAATTAAACCCTAGTCTAGTACATGTACATTAGTATCCACGTTAAGAATGGGCCACGCTATTCGTAGAGCACCTTAACTCCAGATAAAACGACCACTTCCTAAAGCCTGTGGCAAAAACCATGGCATATTCAATTATCTTGTCCGGCAATGGCGACCGCGACAAGACTATCTTAAACCCCACTTCACTCACGATTGACGTTTTCATATCTGAGGCCCAAGCTTGACCTTTTATTTAACTTACTCAAATTCATTATTTATTTGATATTACATATCCATGTTACTAGACTCTCCTAGTCTCAGCGTCAAACGTTTAAGTATTTGTAGGTTTCATATGATCATATAACACGTTCGTTTATTATTTGAAGTGTTGTTAATTATTAACGTTTTCAGGTTTCTAAATTGAAACGTTTATTAGTATGTCCAATTTTATTTATGTGTTTTTCAAACACTTTAGGTCATTTTACTTCTTCATTTTAAATTTTCTATACTTAGTAAAATTTTCAATTATTTCCGGTATTTCACTATTCATCGTATTTTACTATTCATCGTATTTACTATTCATTGTATTTACTATTCATCGTATTTACTATTCATTGTATTTACTATTCATCGTATTTACTATTCACCGTATTTTATACGTATTTTTATACGTATTCGTATTTTTATACTTCGTATTCTATACGTATTTTTATACTTATACTTATTATTATATTTTTTTTTTTATACTTAAGGTATTTTAGTATAATACTAATCTTGTTTTTATTTTCTAAGTACAAATTTTTAGTTTCAAAGTCGTTAGGTTCGTTTTGTACTTAGGCGATTTTTGAAAATATTCTAAAGTCTAGTTTTAAAAATGTTAAGTTCGGTTTGTATTTAGTCATTTATGAAAATATTCTAAAATTCTAGTTTTAAAAACGTTAAGTTCGGTTTATAAAAGGTGATCAATGATATTTATTTTAAAACGAGACTCGGTTAAATTTAGTCGTCTATTTATTTAAGTTAGTGATAGTATCGTGGATGATTCATTTATAGTCCGTATGTCCAAGATCATCAATCCAATAGCAAAGGTAGTATCACACGATTTAATTCATTTTTATAACGGTTAACCAATTTTCATCGGTTTATAATAATTCATTTATAACTAAAACGATTTACACAAAAATTCAATTCTAATTACTATTTAACTTTAGTGACTTAGTGATAATTTCATTTTGGTCAAATTTAGTCAACAAAAATTAAAAATGTCGTGTAGAACATATATGATACAAAATTAATTCTATTTCTTTTAATTTCTTAATTCAATTTATTAACTACTAATTAAATTATTTTAACAATTAAACTAAAAAGTGATAAAAACAATTTTAACCCTAAAAAGTATAGGAATGCCGTGGCTAACACACATGGTGTCCTAAATTTCATTTTTTTTTGACTTTAACGGTTTTTAGCTTAAAGTCTTTATAATTTAATTATTCTAATTATACTAAAACGATTTAAACTAAAATGAATTTTACTAAACTTTTATTTATAATTATGAATAGTGTTTTTCAACACTTTAAATTTCTAACTTTTTAATCTAAATGATTTATAATGTTCTAGTTGATTTATAGTATAATACTAAGTAATATGTAAAACAATAACTAATCATAAACACACATCATTAACAAACATAAATTAAAATAAGATCAAAATGAGTAAAAATGATGAACATCAACATGAATAAATCAAGAACACACATGAAGAACTCAAGAACAACTCAAGAACACTTATTTCGATTTTAATAATTTATAATTCGTTTTCCTAATTTAGTTTTTTTTTCATAGGAACATCTATTTTATACTAACTTAATACTACATATAATTTACAAAAATTAAAAGTGAAAATATATTAAAAAAAATAATAAATGCCGTGTATAATGTATATGAACATAAAATTTCTATTTTCGATTTTAATCACTTTAAACTCATTTCTAATATTTCACATAATTTTTATATAACACTACTACTCTAATAAAACATAACTAAACATAAAAATCATATGAACATAAATTAAAAATGCTCAAATTTAATTTAACTAACATATGAAAAATATTACTACAATTACACTATTATCATTATTACTTATTTATTATCATTTTATTATACAACACATAAACATACAAGTTCATATAGGTGATGTTTAACATATTTAACATAAAAATCATAATCATAAAATTATAATAACAAAACAAATTAATTTACTAAAAGGATAATACAAGACATAGTTAGTCACCTCGGTTTGGCGAGCTAGAGATTATCCGGGTCTATTATATTATCTAGGTTTATATCTTCACCCAAGTCCTCGTATTCACCTTCAAAAATACACCCGAAATATTAAGCTTCAATACCCACTAAGTAGTTAAATAATACTAGTAATTATTAGGATAATATTTAGGGTTTTAGTTAATGTGTTTTAGAGTAAAAATGAAAGAAAAACAAAGGAAGAAATGGAGCAAGGGAGCTCGGCAATTTGGAGGCAAAGAAATGGATTTTTTTGACTTAGAAAATAAAGGGAACACGTAATGAATTTAGGTTAAAGAAAATGTGTAGTATAAGATTTGTTTTAATTAGAAAATAATGTTTTAATTAAACTAATTAATACCTCATCACCTCCATCATCCAAGACTAAGTCCACATTACTATTTTGGTGAAGAAATTGTCTAATTTGTGTTTTAAAATGTTTTCCTCGAATTTGGTCAGTTTTAAAAAGTCGGGCGTCAAAAGCGATAAAAGTTAAAGTGTGCGCGTTTGACTATTTTTCGAAATATTTCTACTTTTGAATTCTAAGATTAAAATATTTATTCTATTATTCAAAAATTTTAAAAAGTATTAAAGAAGTCGAGAAATTTTACAAAACGAAAGTTTTGCAAAAAGTGTGATTTTGAAAGGTTAAAGGATTAGGAAATGATTTAAGCTTTGAAAATAGAACTTGATGGCTAATTATTGAATTAAATTAACACGGGGTGTTACAGGTTAACAGTTCTTAAAAAAGGAAAGAAAACAACAATGAGCAGCACTCATGAATGATGCAAACACCAGGTTATACATGCCAAAATAAGCAAATCCATTCATTGTATTCTCATAGCACAAAGAATTATTGCAAGTGAGTGCAGAAAATGTGTCTCATGATATCCCAATATCCCACACTCAATACTACACTCAACTATCCAAAATACACAGGTATAAATGCTACGACAGTTAGGCACCACCAAAGTTATTCCTCACAAATATCGCAATTTTTCATATAATGTGTAACAACCTGGTTTTTCGTGACTTTAATTAAACTAAGGCGGAAAATTAATTAAGTCTATATATTACAAACCAGCTGTTATCGTCTTACAAACTCAATATACATAATACGAGTTTAAGGATAAACAGAGTATATTCGGTTACAATCTCTCAAAAGGAGTACAAAATAAAAGGTAAACCATTCCCCCAGCATGATTAGCGCTTGTCTCGGGGTACCTGCAACAATTTTTCCATCATTCTCTCGCACATTCTTTCGACACATGCAATTCTAAAACGTATGCAATGTATAAAATAAATAAATACAACAGTTAACAGGTAGGGAAATAAAGCACGTTAGTAAATCATGATGGGTCAAACACGAGTATAAGTCCATTCACATATCATACAACACTCATAAATAATCATTCGTAATAAGTCGTATTTCTCAATCATGGGTTCAAGTAATCAAACAATAATCAATCGAACAAGACAAGGAAATACATTCTTCATACATTAACTAATGATTGTTCGTTAGCGAGGCGGAATCATGCAGACTTTAAACAACGCAATAGTAGACAGGGCCAACATAACTTGGACATGGCTGACATACTAGAGTCCGCGCAATAGTCGACAGGGCCAACATAACTTGGACATGGCTGACAGACTAAAGATATCTAAGGTAGTAAGGACCGCTAAATCCCTTGTCTAATGTATGCATACACCACTATAGATAGGATCGTATCATACTCGCCCTCGAGTAAGTAGTCACCTAATAATTCGACTACCACCAGAGACGGGTACCCCCGGGTGGGGCTGGCTTTTCCAATTACTATCTATGGGCCCACGGAAATATCAATGTTGCCCCATCCCTGAGGTTGTATATACGGCGCCAATAACAATCTCAAGATCGTTAATTGCCTTGGGCAACTCTGGGAGGAAGCCCAAGTCCCCATAGACAGCTACCTCATTAACTTCGAAAACAAGAGTCGCGACATGGCGAACAATCCAAGTATTTTATTCAGGTAGTTCAATTTTCTTTCTCAATTTCTTATTTTCTCATTTGCTCGTAACAAGTATTACTTCTAAAACATAAATATATATCGTCGAACTTTATATAATGAAATTTTTGTAACCGCAGTTCTTTAGGTAAAACGGAACACATAGAAAAACTTAATTATTTATTTTGAGTCCGTTTGTAAGTTTTAAATAATTTTTCACTATTCATTATTTTACTATTCACCGTATTTACTATTCATCGTATTTACTATTCAATCGTATTTACTATTCATCGTATTTACTATTCATCGTATTTTTATACGTATTTGTATTTTAGTATTCCGTATTTGTACACATTCTTATACGTATGAGTATTCCTATACTTCGTATTTTATTCGTATTCTTATACTTAGTATTTTTGTACTTTAGGATATTTTATTTAAGGACAAAAATCAATTTATTTTCTAAGTATAGCATTCTAATACTAAAGTTGTTAAGTTCATTTTGTACTTAGTGATTTTAATTAATAATTTCAAAAGTAATACTCGGTTACATTTAGTCATATACTTAACTAACATTTTAGTGATCTCATTTTTTTAGCGAGGTTGTCGTAGTTCATTTTAAATAGTCCGTATGTCCACATCCAAATTTAAGCATAGGTAGTAACACTCGAGATGGTTCATTTTAATACGTGTAACGTTTATTTTAATCGGTTTCGTTGATTCTTTTTATTAACGATTTATTATACAATCTAATATAATCCTAATTACTATTCGATTTTAGTGATTAAGTGACAAATCCATTTTGATTAAAATTGACCCATTTTAAGTGATAAAACCGTGGCCCTTTTATTTGGTTTAGCTATTTATTTCTTTTTATGTTTTTATTAATAATTCATTACTTTAACTAATTTAATTACTTAAGTGATAAAAAAAAATAAAAAGTGACCAAATCAATTTAGGTCCAATTTTAACCCTAAAAACCGTGGCACATGTATACTTGTGCAATTTATTTTTGTTTTCTAATTTTATCGGTTTTTTGACTTAAAGTTTTTATATACTAATTATTTAAAATATACTAAAGTGATTTAACTAGTTTTATAATTTTCACTAAACATTTTATTTCATTTATGAATAGTGATTTTACTCACTTTAAATTGCTAACTTTTATATTTTGATGATTTAGTCTATTTAACTTATATGACTATTATTGTAATTTTTCACTAATGATTTTAAACTAACAATAAAATAAACTTTTAATTATTTTAAATCAAACTAGTCATTTAAATGAATAACACTTGAATATGTGGAGGAACTTTTATATTTTTCATATGAACCCTAATTAGTCTAATTTTTATATGTTTATATTATTTCCCCAAATTTTTCCTACAAGTCCATTTTAACTAAACTACTCATAATATGTTATTTAGAAAAATTAAAACTAAAAATTTGTCCATAAAATAATGAAAATGCCGAGTGTAGTATATGTTTGTTTAAAATTTTATTTTCGATTTTGTACTTCTAATTCAACAACTAATTTACTTTATAACATTTATACATTTAATATGAGTGACAAACATATACAAATATTAACATACAAGTAAATCATTTTACACACAAGGATAACAACAACTTATTCAAGAACACACATACATCAAAAACAATCCAATTTCATAACAATTTCATTTTACATCCTAAACATAAACTAATTATATTTTTATGTCCATTTCATTATGAGTATTTTAAGCATGCAATTTACAAAAATTAAAGCGAAAAATTAAACTAAAATAAGGAGTAATGTCGTGTGGTGTGTATGTATTACTCAAATATTATTTTTCGATTTTTGTCTCCTAATTTAACATGTGAACACTAGGTGGTATAAAACATCATACATACAAATCAAAACATCATTTAGCAACATAACATAACTCAATGAAATTAGTGCTCAACATATATAATGTCTGAGAGGCACCTTGATTAGGTTAGTGGAATGAAATCCTAGCAATTGTCTGTCGACGATGTGATCGAATTGGCTCAAGTCGACACTTCCTCCTTGTTCCCCTTCTTTGGTAGATTAGTACATAAAAATATAAATAACAAGTTAGTAATCTATTTTAAAACTAAACTAACCATACTAGCCATTTTTAATGTGTAGTAGTATTTTAGGTTTAGGTGTTGTTTTAAATTCACTAATTCGATTTTATATTTCATGCTCATTTATAAGCTTAAAAGAAGTTGTGATTAAATAACATAAATGTGGAGAAGCATGTTAATAGTTTAGGTGAATTATAAACATGAAAATAGAAGTTTTAAGGAAGCAAGTGTAAGGAAGAAGATGAAGATCTTGAGGTTGAAGATGAACTTGGCTTACTTGTGTTCTTGTGTTTGATTTATTTAGAGAGGAAAAGAGTTTAAGTGTTGGTTGTTTTTGTGAGCAAGGAAAACCGAGTAGTAGTAGTAGTGAAGTAGTAGATTGTGTTGTGTTTTGTTGTGTGTGTAGTACGTATGTTTTGTAGTAGTAGTAATGGTTGTTTGTGTTTTGTTTATCAAGTAGTTTAGTTGTGTGAATGTATAAGGGTTTATCAAGTTGTAATAATTTATTAAGCTAAATCAAACTAGCATGTGATGGAGTATGTGATGGTAAGTGTCTTTGACAACTTAGTAAAGTAATGTATAATGTGTAAGAGAAAAGGAGACTAGCATTGTTGATGTTGTATGTGTGTTTTGTACGTACAAGTGTAGTAGTAGTAATATGGTTTGTATGTTTTGTAATATGTAGGATGTTAATTAGTGTAGTATGTGAATGCAATGAATCAAGATGTAATAAAGTAAGTCTTTAGTTTAAGCTTAGCATGAGGTAAGCTAACATAGGGTGGCAAGGATTAGACAAGTTACTAAAGTGAAGACAAAGAGGAAGAGCTACACCTTGAGCATGTGAGCTCATGAGGCACGGCCACCCTAGTGCACATGGGCCTCGATTTTTGTTTTTGACGATTTCGATTCTACGTCTGCGATAAGTCTCGAAATAAAATGTGTAGTCTTAAAATAATGGTTCGAAGAAAGATCGGAAATAACAATGAAAACAAACTTCAAAACTTAATCGAAATAAAAAAAAATTGGGTACTAGCTCCTCGAAATTTTGAAATAAAATCTTACTTGGTCGAAATATATATTTTTTGTTGAATGTTATCGAATTAAATCATTATGCTCAAACGTCAAAAAGTTTATCAGTTTTGACTTAGTGAGTCTCAATACATCGAGTTTTTGTGGAAGTGTTAGTTAAATGAAAAAGGAATAGTAATTTGATAATACTCCGTAATATAATATGTTTTGTTAGTAATAATCAAAATGGTTAAGCTTAACTACTTTAATTAGATTTGGAATATGAGTAAGTATATTTAAGAAAAGATTAGGTGACTTAATCACATTTAGGTGGCTTGGCCATTTAGTCAAAGTTTGACTTTGATTTGCGTGCCAAAATTTGTCGTTGAGAAATTTGTCGAGGATTCATCGTTTGATTTATCGAGTTTGAAAATGAAGGAATAAAGTTCAAACTCAGAGTGAATCAAAATGGTTTTAATTTAGGTGCCATAATAACTTGTAGTGTATTGTGTTAGAAAAAAAAAATGTTGGGCGAGATTGTTTAATTAATGATTGTGCATTTATAATTGGCTTAAATTAACATGGGGTGTTACATGTTTAGCGAAAAAAATTTAGTCGCATTTTTATTATAGGGAAAAAGGATGAATTTAATTTGAGGAATTAAATTCTTTTATAAAATTGTGCTATAAAAACACGGGGTGTTACAATCCTACCCCCTTAAGAAAAGTTTCGTCCCCGAAACTTGAAAAGGGTGGATAACTGCTCGAGGTTTAAACAAGGCAGTCAAAGAGAATATTGAGATTTTACAAATTTGAATGTTAACAATTAGTTTTGTTGGAACAAGATTTTTCGAAAAGTTTGAGTTTTCTAATTAATATAGAAACGTCGGATATAGTGCAAATAAAGGAGAACAAAATCGCGTTTGTTTTATTAATGAGATATTTTAAATAAATATAGAAATGTTACCCGAATATTATTTTTGAAAAAGACGCGAAAGAGAAACGCAAAAAGGTAGGGTCTAGAAGTTTTGTACGGATTTAAATGAAATTAAAATAATAAGCATTTTAAGAATAAAACCGTTTATTTAAATTTCAGATTAAGTGTTAACCTTAGAATAGGTTGAAGTAAAAACTTTTAAAATTTAATTACGGTTGGGGGTATCCAAAAGTTAGGATATTTACTTTCGTGTTAAAGAAGGAATGTTATTTTAAGACTTAAATAGGACTTTAACAAAATCAAATCATAGTCCTACCCCCTTAAGAAGTTTCAAACTTACGTACATAATATTATTATTATTGTTACTTTTAATGACCACTTAAATAAGATATATAGCCTTAGGAAGAGAACGGCAATTAGGGAAAATAGACAAAAGTCGTAGTGATCATAAGGAGAATATGAGCTTTAATCAAATTAAGGAAATACAGGTTATCGCTGAATGATTAAATGAAATGTTTGGAGAATTATGGATAACCTTGCTGGTATAGCTCATTTTTGTAAAATTGTTATTATAATGTTATTAGATGAATGGAGATGTTATAATCATATTTCGGTTTAAGAGTGAAAATTAATAATAATGGATGATGAAATATAAAATTTTGTATATATATATATATTTCTAAAATAGAGGAAATAGCAGAAAAGAAACAATTTCAGAGATTTTAGAAATAAGAAAATAAAAAGTTCGAACCATGAAGTTTTCAAAAGTGTTTCAAATTAGGTTACAAAGTTTTTACGTAACAAGCAAAAATTTTCAAGGGTAGTTTTATAGAGAACGTATGACATTTTTTTTTTTTTTTTTTTTTTTTTTTTTTTTTTTTTTGAAGGATATATTAAGAGATTGATAAGAATTTTAATTATAGGAGGTCGTAAGGAAAATTTGCGTGATGGAATGTTTGAAAATTTTTTTTTTTGCGATGAATTAAAAGCTAATGAAACTCCCGAATCGAATAAAACAATCTTGGTGCAGGGGTTAGTTAGAAGTTTACCGGTGATGACGTCGACATCGATAATATCCTCAAGACCTCTTGATTCGGTCGGGACATACACGTCCACTGAACTCAGGCGGTGGCGGTGGTCTGCGTTTGCCTTAGCTTGATCGTACCCTTCGTAGGACATTCATTAGACTTGTGCCCCACTACTTTACAGGTGAAGCACACTACTGGTTCTCCATTGCAACGTTTCCCCGGGTGATTTGGCTGTCGACAGAACCGGCATTGATTTGCTCGGAAAGGCGGATTCCCTAATAGTGGTTGGTTGGTCTTTGCGACGTTCGTGGTGGGGTTTTGAATGGGGTAATGGGGTCTGTTATGGTTCCTGTCACGATTGCCTTGATTCTGGAAACCCGAACGACCGAAAAGTGGCTTATGGATAAAGCTAGCGCTCGCCACAGGAGGCGCAAACGTCTTCTTCTTCTTTTTCTCCTCAGCTTCCCTTTTCTGGATGGGTGCCCAGATACACGTTGCCTTTTCGTAGGCTTCAGCAAAGTTCTTACAGCCGAACCCGCTCATGTTTATCCTCAGGTCATTAGCCATGCCTCGTACGTAACGAGTTGCGAGTTCCTCCTCGCTAGTCAATATCTTAGGAGCAAACTTGGAAAGCTCCTGATATTTTTCTGTGTAAGCTTGTAGGGTCATTTCACCCTGGTTTAGATTCCTAAACTCTTCTTCTTTTTCCCACTTCAACTCTTCCCCAAAGTACTTGTTTTCCAACAAGGTCTTAAACTCGCTCCAGTTATAGAGCCTTAGGGGAAATTGGGCTTTGATTAGGCGCCACCAACTATTTGCTTCTCCTTTCAGGTAGTACGCTACCACGTTCACCATTTCGTTAGGTGGTGTCTTGCTCAGTTCTAGCAACTTCTCCATCTCTTCGATCCATTCTGTCAAGACCGTGGGGTTGTGAGCGATATATGGTTGGGGTCGATGTTTGGAGAATCTCTCAAACGCGGACTGATTGTTTCCGCTACCTTGATGTTGGCACATGTTTTGAGCAATCTTTGTAATAGAATCTTCGAATCCTTTCCTCCTTGCTTCTTCCTCAGCAAAATGTTGGGCGAAGTTTGGGTCAGCCATGTTGTTTAAGTTGTTTGCATCCATTCTGAAACTGTTAAATTGTATGAATTTGAGTAGTTCTAAAAGAGGCATAACATAGAATAAAAGATAAAAGTTGGTTACACTGATTTTGAGTAGCAAAAACATCTAATACATTCCCTAGGAAGATAACTGAAAATAGAAGTTAGGGATAACGACTCCTAATAGTGCTATACAGAATCTCTGAGGTTAGGTAGTTAAAATCTAGGGTTTTTACAAAATGTTGTCCGAACTAGTAGTTAATAAGGCTAACAGGAACTAGAGCCCGTTTGAGGACTCCGCATCGCTGACTTCCTCTTCGTCATCAAAGGTGTGTCCCTGAGTAATGGCACGGCATGCGAGTATGAGGCCGCATTTGAAGGAATTCCACTCGTGAAACTTTCCTCCTCGAACTGTAGACAGGTGATGTACAGTAAACCACCAATGGCAAGCTTCGCCCCTAAGAAACTTCTCGGCTAGGCGCACCTTCCACTCGTCGTGGACTCCTGCCTCAACGAACTTTGCCTCTAGCTCATGTATCCATCTCACGCAAGTGTCGCGGTCTCCTGCAAATTTGCGCGGAGGGTTTTCATAGAATTTCCTGTAGGCCGCAACTCTGACAGGGGTACCTCGCCCAAGCCCAGGAGTAGCAGTACGCACAGGAATGGTACGGAGAGCGCTCTTCTTCCAGTTGATCGAACGATGATTCCTTCCGTCTCCACATGCTGGTGCATCGCCGGTTGATGACATCTACGAGGGATTTTAAGGAAAGGAGTCAAACAACAACCAAGATATTGTTTGAACGGAAATAAAATGGCTATTAAGAGAATATAAATTTTTGATCGAACAAAAACAGGATTAACAAGGGTTTAAGAATTTTATTAGTGAATTTGGTTAAGGATTTAGTAGATGTCCCTACTTCGTATAGCCTGTACTCCTTCAGCGCTTCATTTCTCGAGAGTTAAGTTTATTAACTCGATTTTATATCCGAGGATAGTTGTTAGTTTTAGTCCCACATCGAAGTAGCAAGCATACGATGGTTAGCGTATTTTATTTTAGGGTAGTAGCTCGTTTAATTAAAAAGATTTTAGCGTATGGTCGGTACTTAAAGTTTCTACCCATCCTCACACTTTAAAGTGATCTAAGTTATTTATTTTAGCGATCTAAGATTTCTAATTCATTATTTGATCCTATAAGTCTATGCCTGACACATATATTAATATGTATGTCTGGCCCAGGTGTCGTCTCGCTATGTGAGATAACTTTAAGTCATTCACGGTCGCAAGACAGCTTTGATACCAACTGTAACAACCTGGTTTTTCGTGACTTTAATTAAACTAAGGCGGAAAATTAATTAAGTCTATATATTACAAACCAGCTGTTATCGTCTTACAAACTCAATATACATAATACGAGTTTAAGGATAAACAGAGTATATTCGGTTACAATCTCTCAAAAGGAGTACAAAATAAAAGGTAAACCATTCCCCCAGCATGATTAGCGCTTGTCTCGGGGTACCTGCAACAATTTTTCCATCATTCTCTCGCACATTCTTTCGACACATGCAATTCTAAAACGTATGCAATGTATAAAATAAATAAATACAACAGTTAACAGGTAGGCAAATAAAGCACGTTAGTAAATCATGATGGGTCAAACACGAGTATAAGTCCATTCACATATCATACAACACTCATAAATAATCATTCGTAATAAGTCGTATTTCTCAATCATGGGTTCAAGTCATCAAACAATAATCAATCGAACAAGACAAGGAAATACATTCTTCATACATTAACTAATGATTGTTCGTTAGCGAGGCGGAATCATGCAGACTTTAAACAACGCAATAGTAGACAGGGCCAACATAACTTGGACATGGCTGACATACTAGAGTCCGCGCAATAGTCCAGGCCAACATATGTTGGACATGGCTGACAGACTAAAGATATCTAAGGTAGTAAGGACCGCTAAATCCCTTGTCTAATGTATGCATACACCACTATAGATAGGATCGTATCATACTCGCCCTCGAGTAAGTAGTCACCTAATAATTCGACTACCACCAGAGACGGGTACCCCCGGGTGGGGCTGGCTTTTCCAATTACTATCTATGGGCCCACGGAAATATCAATGTTGCCCCATCCCTGAGGTTGTATATACCGCGCCAATAACAATCTCAAGATCGTTAATTGCCTTGGGCAACTCTGGGAGGAAGCCCAAGTCCCCATAGACAGCTACCTCATTAACTTCGAAAACAAGAGTCGCGACATGGCGAACAATCCAAGTATTTTATTCAGGTAGTTCAATTTTCTTTCTCAATTTCTTATTTTCTCATTTGCTCGTAACAAGTATTACTTCTAAAACATAAATATATATCGTCGAACTTTATATAATGAAATTTTTGTAACCGCAGTTCTTTAGGTAAAACGGAACACATAGAAAAACTTAATTATTTATTTTGAGTCCGTTTGTAAGTTTTAAATAATTTTTCACTATTCATTATTTTACTATTCACCGTATTTACTATTCATCGTATTTACTATTCAATCGTATTTACTATTCATCGTATTTACTATTCATCGTATTTTTATACGTATTTGTATTTTAGTATTCCGTATTTGTACACATTCTTATACGTATGAGTATTCCTATACTTCGTATTTTATTCGTATTCTTATACTTAGTATTTTTGTACTTTAGGATATTTTATTTAAGGACAAAAATCAATTTATTTTCTAAGTATAGCATTCTAATACTAAAGTTGTTAAGTTCATTTTGTACTTAGTGATTTTAATTAATAATTTCAAAAGTAATACTTGCTACATTTAGTCATATACTTAACTAACATTTTAGTGATCTCATTTTTTTAGCGAGGTTGTCGTAGTTCATTTTAAATAGTCCGTATGTCCACATCCAAATTTAAGCATAGGTAGTAACACTCGAGATGGTTCATTTTAATACGTGTAACGTTTATTTTAATCGGTTTCGTTGATTCTTTTTATTAACGATTTATTATACAATCTAATATAATCCTAATTACTATTCGATTTTAGTGATTAAGTGACAAATCCATTTTGATTAAAATTGACCCATTTTAAGTGATAAAACCGTGGCCCTTTTTATTTGGTTTAGCTATTTATTTCTTTTTATGTTTTTATTAATAATTCATTACTTTAACTAATTTAATTACTTAAGTGATAAAAAAAAATAAAAAGTGACCAAATCAATTTAGGTCCAATTTTAACCCTAAAAACCGTGGCACATGTATACTTGTGCAATTTATTTTTGTTTTCTAATTTTATCGGTTTTTTGACTTAAAGTTTTTATATACTAATTATTTAAAATATACTAAAGTGATTTAACTAGTTTTATAATTTTCACTAAACATTTTATTTCATTTATGAATAGTGATTTTACTCACTTTAAATTGCTAACTTTTATATTTTGATGATTTAGTCTATTTAACTTATATGACTATTATTGTAATTTTTCACTAATGATTTTAAACTAACAATAAAATAAACTTTTAATTATTTTAAATCAAACTAGTCATTTAAATGAATAACACTTGAATATGTGGAGGAACTTTTATATTTTTCATATGAACCCTAATTAGTCTAATTTTTATATGTTTATATTATTTCCCCAAATTTTTCCTACAAGTCCATTTTAACTAAACTACTCATAATATGTTATTTAGAAAAATTAAAACTAAAAATTTGTCCATAAAATAATGAAAATGCCGAGTGTAGTATATGTTTGTTTAAAATTTTATTTTCGATTTTTGTACTTCTAATTCAACAACTAATTTACTTTATAACATTTATACATTTAATATGAGTGACAAACATATACAAATATTAACATACAAGTAAATCATTTTACACACAAGGATAACAACAACTTATTCAAGAACACACATACATCAAAAACAATCCAATTTCATAACAATTTCATTTTACATCCTAAACATAAACTAATTATATTTTTATGTCCATTTCATTATGAGTATTTTAAGCATGCAATTTACAAAAATTAAAACGAAAAATTAAACTAAAATAAGGAGTAATGTCGTGTGGTGTGTATGTATTACTCAAATATTATTTTTCGATTTTTGTCTCCTAATTTAACATGTGAACACTAGGTGGTATAAAACATCATACATACAAATCAAAACATCATTTAGCAACATAACATAACTCAATGAAATTAGTGCTCAACATATATAATGTGCGAGAGGCACCTTGATTAGGTTAGTGGAATGAAATCCTAGCAATTGTCGGGGTCGACGATGTGATCGAATTGGCTCAAGTCGACACTTCCTCCTTGTTCCCCTTCTTTGGTAGATTAGTACATAAAAATATAAATAACAAGTTAGTAATCTATTTTAAAACTAAACTAACCATACTAGCCATTTTTAATGTGTAGTAGTATTTTAGGTTTAGGTGTTGTTTTAAATTCACTAATTCGATTTTATATTTCATGCTCATTTATAAGCTTAAAAGAAGTTGTGATTAAATAACATAAATGTGGAGAAGCATGTTAATAGTTTAGGTGAATTATAAACATGAAAATAGAAGTTTTAAGGAAGCAAGTGTAAGGAAGAAGATGAAGATCTTGAGGTTGAAGATGAACTTGGCTTACTTGTGTTCTTGTGTTTGATTTATTTAGAGAGGAAAAGAGTTTAAGTGTTGGTTGTTTTTGTGAGCAAGGAAAACCGAGTAGTAGTAGTGAAGTAGTAGATTGTGTTGTGTTTTGTTGTGTGTGTAGTACGTATGTTTTGTAGTAGTAGTAATGGTTGTTTGTGTTTTGTTTATCAAGTAGTTTAGTTGTGTGAATGTATAAGGGTTTATCAAGTTGTAATAATTTATTAAGCTAAATCAAACTAGCATGTGATGGAGTATGTGATGGTAAGTGTCTTTGACAACTTAGTAAAGTAATGTATAATGTGTAAGAGAAAAAGAGACTTGCGTTGTTGATGTTGTATGTGTGTTTTGTGCGTCCAAGTGTAGTAGTAGTAATATGGTTTGTATGTTTTGTAATATGTAGGATGTTAATTAGTGTAGTATGTGAATGCAATGAATCAAGATGTAATAAAGTAAGTCTTTAGTTTAAGCTTAGCATGAGGTAAGCTAACATAGGTGTGGCAAGGATTAGACAAGTTACTAAAGTGAAGACAAAGAGGAAGAGCTACACCTTGAGCATGTGAGCTCATGAGGCACGCCACCCTAGTGCACATGGGCCTCGATTTTTGTTTTTGACGATTTCGATTTACGCGTACGCGATAAGTCTCGAAATAAAATGTGTAGTCTTAAAATAATGGTTCGAAGAAAGATCGGAAATAACAATGAAAACAAACTTCAAAACTTAATCGAAATAAAAAAAAATTGGGTACTAGCTCCTCGAAATTTTGAAATAAAATCTTACTTGGTCGAAATATATATTTTTTGTTGAATGTTATCGAATTAAATCATTATGCTCAAACGTCAAAAAGTTTATCAGTTTTGACTTAGTGAGTCTCAATACATCGAGTTTTTGTGGAAGTGTTAGTTAAATGAAAAAGGAATAGTAATTTGATAATACTCCGTAATATAATATGTTTTGTTAGTAATAATCAAAATGGTTAAGCTTAACTACTTTAATTAGATTTGGAATATGAGTAAGTATATTTAAGAAAAGATTAGGTGACTTAATCACATTTAGGTGGCTTGGCCATTTAGTCAAAGTTTGACTTTGATTTGCGTGCCAAATTTGTCGTTGAGAAATTTGTCGAGGATTCATCGTTTGATTTATCGAGTTTGAAAATGAAGGAATAAAGTTCAAACTCAGAGTGAATCAAAATGGTTTTAATTTAGGTGCCATAATAACTTGTAGTGTATTGTGTTAGAAAAAAAAAATGTTGGGCGAGATTGTTTAATTAATGATTGTGCATTTATAATTGGCTTAAATTAACATGGGGTGTTACATGTTTAGCGAAAAAAATTTAGTCGCATTTTTATTATAGGGAAAAAGGATGAATTTAATTTGAGGAATTAAATTCTTTTATAAAATTGTGCTATAAAAACACGGGGTGTTCTGATCCTACCCTTAAGAAAAGTTTCGTCCCCGAAACTTGAAAAGGGTGGATAACTGCTCGAGGTTTAAACAAGGCAGTCAAAGAGAATATTGAGATTTTACAAATTTGAATGTTAACAATTAGTTTTGTTGGAACAAGATTTTTCGAAAAGTTTGAGTTTTCTAATTAATATAGAAACGTCGGATATAGTGCAAATAAAGGAGAACAAAATCGCGTTTGTTTTATTAATGAGATATTTTAAATAAATATAGAAATGTTACCCGAATATTATTTTTGAAAAAGACGCGAAAGAGAAACGCAAAAAGGTAGGGTCTAGAAGTTTTGTACGGATTTAAATGAAATTAAAATAATAAGCATTTTAAGAATAAAACCGTTTATTTAAATTTCAGATTAAGTGTTAACCTTAGAATAGGTTGAAGTAAAAACTTTTAAAATTTAATTACGGTTGGGGGTATCCAAAAGTTAGGATATTTACTTTCGTGTTAAAGAAGGAATGTTATTTTAAGACTTAAATAGGACTTTAACAAAATCAAATCATAGTCCTACCCCCTTAAGAAGTTTCAAACTTACGTACATAATATTATTATTATTGTTACTTTTAATGACCACTTAAATAAGATATATAGCCTTAGGAAGAGAACGGCAATTAGGGAAAATAGACAAAAGTCGTAGTGATCATAAGGAGAATATGAGCTTTAATCAAATTAAGGAAATACAGGTTATCGCTGAATGATTAAATGAAATGTTTGGAGAATTATGGATAACCTTGCTGGTATAGCTCATTTTTGTAAAATTGTTATTATAATGTTATTAGATGAATGGAGATGTTATAATCATATTTCGGTTTAAGAGTGAAAATTAATAATAATGGATGATGAAATATAAAATTTTGTATATATATATATATTTCTAAAATAGAGGAAATAGCAGAAAAGAAACAATTTCAGAGATTTTAGAAATAAGAAAATAAAAAGTTCGAACCATGAAGTTTTCAAAAGTGTTTCAAATTAGGTTACAAAGTTTTTACGTAACAAGCAAAAATTTTCAAGGGTAGTTTTATAGAGAACGTATGACATTTTTTTTTTTTTTTTTTTTTTTTTTTTTTTTTTTTTTGAAGGATATATTAAGAGATTGATAAGAATTTTAATTATAGGAGGTCGTAAGGAAAATTTGCGTGATGGAATGTTTGAAAATTTTTTTTTTTGCGATGAATTAAAAGCTAATGAAACTCCCGAATCGAATAAAACAATGTTGGTACGGGGTTAGTTAGAAGTTTACCGGTGATGACGTCGACATCGATAATATCCTCAGCACCCTCTTCAGATTCGGTCAGGACATACACACGTCCCTGAACTCAGACGGCCGGCAGTGGTCCTGCGTTTGCCTTAGCAGTCGTACCCTTCGTAGGACATTCATTAGACTTGTGCCCCACTACTTTACAGGTGAAGCACACTACTGGTTCTCCATTGCAACGTTTCCCCGGGTGATTTGGCTGTCGACAGAACCGGCATTGATTTGCTCGGAAAGGCGGATTCCCTAATAGTGGTTGGTTGGTCTTTGCGACGTTCGTGGTGGGGTTTTGAATGGGGTAATGGGGTCTGTTATGGTTCCTGTCACGATTGCCTTGATTCTGGAAACCCGAACGACCGAAAAGTGGCTTATGGATAAAGCTAGCGCTCGCCACAGGAGGCGCAAACGTCTTCTTCTTCTTTTTCTCCTCAGCTTCCCTTTTCTGGATGGGTGCCCAGATACACGTTGCCTTTTCGTAGGCTTCAGCAAAGTTCTTACAGCCGAACCCGCTCATGTTTATCCTCAGGTCATTAGCCATGCCTCGTACGTAACGAGTTGCGAGTTCCTCCTCGCTAGTCAATATCTTAGGAGCAAACTTGGAAAGCTCCTGATATTTTTCTGTGTAAGCTTGTAGGGTCATTTCACCCTGGTTTAGATTCCTAAACTCTTCTTCTTTTTCCCACTTCAACTCTTCCCCAAAGTACTTGTTTTCCAACAAGGTCTTAAACTCGCTCCAGTTATAGAGCCTTAGGGGAAATTGGGCTTTGATTAGGCGCCACCAACTATTTGCTTCTCCTTTCAGGTAGTACGCTACCACGTTCACCATTTCGTTAGGTGGTGTCTTGCTCAGTTCTAGCAACTTCTCCATCTCTTCGATCCATTCTGTCAAGACCGTGGGGTTGACAGAGCCAGTATATGGTTGGGGTCGATGTTTGGAGAATCTCTCAAACGCGGACTGATTGTTTCCGCTACCTTGATGTTGGCACATGTTTTGAGCAATCTTTGTAATAGAATCTTCGAATCCTTTCCTCCTTGCTTCTTCCTCAGCAAAATGTTGGGCGAAGTTTGGGTCAGCCATGTTGTTTAAGTTGTTTGCATCCATTCTGAAACTGTTAAATTGTATGAATTTGAGTAGTTCTAAAAGAGGCATAACATAGAATAAAAGATAAAAGTTGGTTACACTGATTTTGAGTAGCAAAAACATCTAATACATTCCCTAGGAAGATAACTGAAAATAGAAGTTAGGGATAACGACTCCTAATAGTGCTATACAGAATCTCTGAGGTTAGGTAGTTAAAATCTAGGGTTTTTACAAAATGTTGTCCGAACTAGTAGTTAATAAGGCTAACAGGAACTAGAGCCCGTTTGAGGACTCCGCATCGCTGACTTCCTCTTCGTCATCAAAGGTGTGTCCCTGAGTAATGGCACGGCATGCGAGTATGAGGCCGCATTTGAAGGAATTCCACTCGTGAAACTTTCCTCCTCGAACTGTAGACAGGTGACGTACAGCAAGCCACCAATGGCAAGCTTCGCCCCTAAGAAACTTCTCGGCTAGGCGCACCTTCCACTCGTCGTGGACTCCTGCCTCCACGAACTTTGCCTCCAGCTCATGTATCCATCTTACGCAAGTGTCGCGGTCTCCTGCAAATTTGCGCGGAGGGTTTTCATAGAATTTCCTGTAGGCCGCAACTCTGACAGGGGTACCACGCCCAAGCCCAGGAGAGTAGCGATGCATACGGGGAATGGTACGGAGAGCGCTCTTCTTCCAGTTGATCGAACGATGATTCCTTCCGTCTCCACATGCTGGTGCATCGCCGGTTGATGACATCTACGAGGGATTTTAAGGAAAGGAGTCAAACAACAACCAAGATATTGTTTGAACGGAAATAAAATGGCTATTAAGAGAATATAAATTTTTGATCGAACAAAAACAGGATTAACAAGGGTTTAAGAATTTTATTAGTGAATTTGGTTAAGGATTTAGTAGATGTCCCTACTTCGTATAGCCTGTACTCCTTCAGCGCTTCATTTCTCGAGAGTTAAGTTTATTAACTCGATTTTATATCCGAGGATAGTTGTTAGTTTTAGTCAGTCACATCAGCAAGTAGCAAGCATACGATGGTTAGCGTATTTTATTTTAGGGTAGTAGCTCGTTTAATTAAAAAGATTTTAGCGTATGGTCGGTACTTAAAGTTTCTACCCATCCTCACACTTTAAAGTGATCTAAGTTATTTATTTTAGCGATCTAAGATTTCTAATTCATTATTTGATCCTATAAGTCTATGCCTGACACATATATTAATATGTATGTCTGGCCCAGGTGTCGTCTCGCTATGTGAGATAACTTTAAGTCATTCACGGTCGCAAGACAGCTTTGATACCAACTGTAACAACCTGGTTTTTCGTGACTTTAATTAAACTAAGGCGGAAAATTAATTAAGTCTATATATTACAAACCAGCTGTTATCGTCTTACAAACTCAATATACATAATACGAGTTTAAGGATAAACAGAGTATATTCTTGCTACAATCTCTCAAAAGGAGTACAAAATAAAGGTAAACCATTCCCCAAAGCATGATTAGCGCTTGTCTCGGGTACTGCAACAATTTTTCCATCATTCTCTCAAGACATTCTTTCGACACATGCAATTCTAAAACGTATGCAATGTATAAAATAAATAAATACAACAGTTAACAGGTAGGCAAATAAAGCACGTTAGTAAATCATGATGGGTCAAACACGAGTATAAGTCCATTCACATATCATACAACACTCATAAATAATCATTCGTAATAAGTCGTATTTCTCAATCATGGGTTCAAGTCATCAAACAATAATCAATCGAACAAGACAAGGAAATACATTCTTCATACATTAACTAATGATTGTTCGTTAGCGAGGCGGAATCATGCAGACTTTAAACAACGCAATAGTAGACAGGGCCAACATAACTTGGACATGGCTGACATACTAGAGTCCGCGCAATAGTCGACAGGGCCAACATAACTTGGACATGGCTGACAGACTAAAGATATCTAAGGTAGTAAGGACCGCTAAATCCCTTGTCTAATGTATGCATACACCACTATAGATAGGATCGTATCATACTCGCCCTCGAGTAAGTAGTCACCTAATAATTCGACTACCACCAGAGACGGGTACCCCCGGGTGGGGCTGGCTTTTCCAATTACTATCTATGGGCCCACGGAAATATCAATGTTGCCCCATCCCTGAGGTTGTATATACCGCGCCAATAACAATCTCAAGATCGTTAATTGCCTTGGGCAACTCTGGGAGGAAGCCCAAGTCCCCATAGACAGCTACCTCATTAACTTCGAAAACAAGAGTCGCGACATGGCGAACAATCCAAGTATTTTATTCAGGTAGTTCAATTTTCTTTCTCAATTTCTTATTTTCTCATTTGCTCGTAACAAGTATTACTTCTAAAACATAAATATATATCGTCGAACTTTATATAATGAAATTTTTCTAAATCATAGTTCTTTAGGTAAAACTAACACATAGAAAAACTTAATTATTTATTTTGAGTCCGTTTGTAAGTTTTAAATAATTTTTCACTATTCATTATTTTACTATTCACCGTATTTACTATTCATCGTATTTACTATTCAATCGTATTTACTATTCATCGTATTTACTATTCATCGTATTTTTATACGTATTTGTATTTTAGTATTCCGTATTTGTACACATTCTTATACGTATGAGTATTCCTATACTTCGTATTTTATTCGTATTCTTATACTTAGTATTTTTGTACTTTAGGATATTTTATTTAAGGACAAAAATCAATTTATTTTCTAAGTATAGCATTCTAATACTAAAGTTGTTAAGTTCATTTTGTACTTAGTGATTTTAATTAATAATTTCAAAAGTAATACTCGGTTACATTTAGTCATATACTTAACTAACATTTTAGTGATCTCATTTTTTTAGCGAGGTTGTCGTAGTTCATTTTAAATAGTCCGTATGTCCACATCCAAATTTAAGCATAGGTAGTAACACTCGAGATGGTTCATTTTAATACGTGTAACGTTTATTTTAATCGGTTTCGTTGATTCTTTTTATTAACGATTTATTATACAATCTAATATAATCCTAATTACTATTCGATTTTAGTGATTAAGTGACAAATCCATTTTGATTAAAATTGACCCATTTTAAGTGATAAAACCGTGGCCCTTTTATTTGGTTTAGCTATTTATTTCTTTTTATGTTTTTATTAATAATTCATTACTTTAACTAATTTAATTACTTAAGTGATAAAAAAAAATAAAAAGTGACCAAATCAATTTAGGTCCAATTTTAACCCTAAAAACCGTGGCACATGTATACTTGTGCAATTTATTTTTGTTTTCTAATTTTATCGGTTTTTTGACTTAAAGTTTTTATATACTAATTATTTAAAATATACTAAAGTGATTTAACTAGTTTTATAATTTTCACTAAACATTTTATTTCATTTATGAATAGTGATTTTACTCACTTTAAATTGCTAACTTTTATATTTTGATGATTTAGTCTATTTAACTTATATGACTATTATTGTAATTTTTCACTAATGATTTTAAACTAACAATAAAATAAACTTTTAATTATTTTAAATCAAACTAGTCATTTAAATGAATAACACTTGAATATGTGGAGGAACTTTTATATTTTTCATATGAACCCTAATTAGTCTAATTTTTATATGTTTATATTATTTCCCCAAATTTTTCCTACAAGTCCATTTTAACTAAACTACTCATAATATGTTATTTAGAAAAATTAAAACTAAAAATTTGTCCATAAAATAATGAAAATGCCGAGTGTAGTATATGTTTGTTTAAAATTTTATTTTCGATTTTTGTACTTCTAATTCAACAACTAATTTACTTTATAACATTTATACATTTAATATGAGTGACAAACATATACAAATATTAACATACAAGTAAATCATTTTACACACAAGGATAACAACAACTTATTCAAGAACACACATACATCAAAAACAATCCAATTTCATAACAATTTCATTTTACATCCTAAACATAAACTAATTATATTTTTATGTCCATTTCATTATGAGTATTTTAAGCATGCAATTTACAAAAATTAAAACGAAAAATTAAACTAAAATAAGGAGTAATGTCGTGTGGTGTGTATGTATTACTCAAATATTATTTTTCGATTTTTGTCTCCTAATTTAACATGTGAACACTAGGTGGTATAAAACATCATACATACAAATCAAAACATCATTTAGCAACATAACATAACTCAATGAAATTAGTGCTCAACATATATAATGTGCGAGAGGCACCTTGATTAGGTTAGTGGAATGAAATCCTAGCAATTGTCGGGGTCGACGATGTGATCGAATTGGCTCAAGTCGACACTTCCTCCTTGTTCCCCTTCTTTGGTAGATTAGTACATAAAAATATAAATAACAAGTTAGTAATCTATTTTAAAACTAAACTAACCATACTAGCCATTTTTAATGTGTAGTAGTATTTTAGGTTTAGGTGTTGTTTTAAATTCACTAATTCGATTTTATATTTCATGCTCATTTATAAGCTTAAAAGAAGTTGTGATTAAATAACATAAATGTGGAGAAGCATGTTAATAGTTTAGGTGAATTATAAACATGAAAATAGAAGTTTTAAGGAAGCAAGTGTAAGGAAGAAGATGAAGATCTTGAGGTTGAAGATGAACTTGGCTTACTTGTGTTCTTGTGTTTGATTTATTTAGAGAGGAAAAGAGTTTAAGTGTTGGTTGTTTTTGTGAGCAAGGAAAACCGAGTAGTAGTAGTGAAGTAGTAGATTGTGTTGTGTTTTGTTGTGTGTGTAGTACGTATGTTTTGTAGTAGTAGTAATGGTTGTTTGTGTTTTGTTTATCAAGTAGTTTAGTTGTGTGAATGTATAAGGGTTTATCAAGTTGTAATAATTTATTAAGCTAAATCAAACTAGCATGTGATGGAGTATGTGATGGTAAGTGTCTTTGACAACTTAGTAAAGTAATGTATAATGTGTAAGAGAAAAGGAGACTAGCATTGTTGATGTTGTATGTGTGTTTTGTACGTACAAGTGTAGTAGTAGTAATATGGTTTGTATGTTTTGTAATATGTAGGATGTTAATTAGTGTAGTATGTGAATGCAATGAATCAAGATGTAATAAAGTAAGTCTTTAGTTTAAGCTTAGCATGAGGTAAGCTAACATAGGGTGGCAAGGGATTAGACAAGTTACTAAAGTGAAGACAAAGAGGAAGAGCTACACCTTGAGCATGTGAGCTCATGAGGCACGGCCACCCTAGTGCACATGGGCCTCGATTTTTGTTTTTGACGATTTCGATTTACGCGTACGCGATAAGTCTCGAAATAAAATGTGTAGTCTTAAAATAATGGTTCGAAGAAAGATCGGAAATAACAATGAAAACAAACTTCAAAACTTAATCGAAATAAAAAAAAATTGGGTACTAGCTCCTCGAAATTTTGAAATAAAATCTTACTTGGTCGAAATATATATTTTTTGTTGAATGTTATCGAATTAAATCATTATGCTCAAACGTCAAAAAGTTTATCAGTTTTGACTTAGTGAGTCTCAATACATCGAGTTTTTGTGGAAGTGTTAGTTAAATGAAAAAGGAATAGTAATTTGATAATACTCCGTAATATAATATGTTTTGTTAGTAATAATCAAAATGGTTAAGCTTAACTACTTTAATTAGATTTGGAATATGAGTAAGTATATTTAAGAAAAGATTAGGTGACTTAATCACATTTAGGTGGCTTGGCCATTTAGTCAAAGTTTGACTTTGATTTGCGTGCCAAAATTTGTCGTTGAGAAATTTGTCGAGGATTCATCGTTTGATTTATCGAGTTTGAAAATGAAGGAATAAAGTTCAAACTCAGAGTGAATCAAAATGGTTTTAATTTAGGTGCCATAATAACTTGTAGTGTATTGTGTTAGAAAAAAAAAATGTTGGGCGAGATTGTTTAATTAATGATTGTGCATTTATAATTGGCTTAAATTAACATGGGGTGTTACATGTTTAGCGAAAAAAATTTAGTCGCATTTTTATTATAGGGAAAAAGGATGAATTTAATTTGAGGAATTAAATTCTTTTATAAAATTGTGCTATAAAAACACGGGGTGTTACATAATGTACGGGGTTGAAGACAACACCAAAGAATGAATACCTCTTATAACTCGTAATTCATGAACTTTTATGTGCTCTTTTTATATGATCTCAGGCTCTCAGCCTGCTCATATACACGGAAAAAATCACATATCAAAACAGCTCTCAAATAATTAACTGCTAATACAAATAAACGATGAACTGTTTGGACAAAGTATACTAAGATTCTTACAATGTATAAAAAAAATATTACTCCGTATGATTTAATGTTGGGTTCTTGCATTTGTTTTTTATTTTTTTGAATGTTTGATTTATGCTTCAAAGATTTGGCAGTGTTCACAGCTTGAGCATTATATTCTTTGACCAATATATTAAAATTTCGTCAAAGTTTATATCAAGTACGGAGTATATATTTTCACATATTGAACACTAATCATATTCAGAGTAATCATTGATAAAATCCATAAATTCTTAACAATCTTTCATAAATTAAAATAACCATGATTCTAATTTATGAGAAGTTAAAACAACTAAAAGAATAAACCCGTGTCCTGTGAATATCATGACTTTTTTGTGTTGATCGCCTTGCTGCATTACTAATTATCAGAATATGGGTGACCACAATGAACAACCAAAAAATACGGAGTAATATCTCAGCCAACTTATGCACAACTTCAACCAAAAATACGAACAATATATAGGACTCCCACAACAACAATGGCCATTTCCTCATGGATTCCCAGTTTCCCACGAATGGTTACTGTGGATAGAATATACACAACGTTTCTCAGAGTTTGACGGCGATTAAACTATCCTATCAACCAAGGGAAACTTAAGGATTTTAGTTAGTTTTGGTTCCTGCGCAATGCATGGAATTGTATTATTAATTTATTACTCCGTATAATGTTATAATTGATATTATACAATTCTAATTTAAAAGTATATTATTTTTCTGAAATTACTACTACCTTTTATGACATTTTGTTAGCAAAAAATACCCAATATGCAATTCTGTCAATATTTTTAAGTGATCTATTTTGCCTAACTTGTTCAATAATAAGTCATTAAAGAAGACTGAAAATATTAAATAAGAACCAAATCACATTGCAAATAATTAACTTTAATATACGAAAAATGTGACCATTTTGTAATTTTGTTACAACTTTATACAAAGTAAAAAATAATTACATAGATCATAATAAGTGATTATTTTAACAAATATTAAATTGGGTATTAATTTGTAAATGAGTATATATATACAATAGGCAATACACAACATCCTTTATTTAAGCGAGTAAAATTTTTTATGTACGAGACTACTATTTCACATGATAATTTTACATCTGTATTAGTTCACATGAATCCTTTCATCTATTTGCTAGTATTTATTATACTTTATAAATTTTACAATCAAATAATCGAACTTGTATATGTCCCTCTGTTTTTACTGTGTTTAAATTAGTTCATAAATAACATATCGATCATGCCTTTCTAATTACTCGCGTTTGATAATTTTAATGTGTTTAAATTAGTTCATAAATAAATTTGGTCCTCCATACAGATAGAATAATACTCCGTCCGTTCCATGATGAATTTCGTTGCATTTGATTTTGGCACGTGGATTAAGGAATTTTTTAGAGAAACTAAAAAAAACAAATACAAATGAATTATATGATTAAAATAATACATTTTAAAAAGATCAAATCTATAAAGTTAAACATAAAAAAATATTCATATAGAAAACTATGGGATTCATTAAACTGATTGACACATGTTTGAAATTTTATAACTTTTAAATTGGGTGGTGTTTATTCATGTACATGTTTTACTCATTCATGTACACGTTTTTCCATTTTATACCTTTATCTTATAACATCTCTTAGTTTCTCTCTCTCTCGTTTCTTTCTCTATTCGCTCATCCTTTAAACATACCGATTTTTGTACACTTTTTTCTTTACTCATTTTTGTACATTTTTTTTTTCTCGATTTTGTACACTTTTTAAAATTAGTTTCTTTTCTTTTTTAGTTACTTAGTTTTTTTTTTTATTTAAAAACATTAACTATTTACCAAAAATACAATTTACAAAAAATAAACCACTAAATTAATTCACTAAGAACGAAATTTTTTTTTATTAAAAGTAACAAATAACATTATTAAATAAAAATAACAACTTTTTTTTAAAAAAAAAAAAAAAAAAAAAAAAAAACCGCGAAACCCTACAATATAAACACAACGTGGACACATGTGTTGATTGATTACCGGCACCGATATGTACCACAATCGATGCCGACCTTATTTCGTACTCGTCTCTTCATCGTCATGTTTTAACAATGTACTCTGTATTATATCACCATTATCACCCAAAATAAAGTCGTATTTATTAATAAAAACATATAATTAAATGATATTTTAGTTGAATTGTTCACAAAATTGTTAAAATAATTAGATTTACATCATAAAAGGTTAGGTTAATTGTCATAATTGGTTGACTATAGTGAAACTATGAAATATAATTGTTAATATAAAAGAGAGGAAAACTGTAATTGAAAAGAGGTGAGGGGTATTTGATGGAAAAAATTAGGGTAAAAAATGTACAAGAATGAGTAATTGTATACATGAATGAGCAATATCTTTGTAATAATACAAATAACTCAATCTATTTATAAAGTAATAGTTCAAGCTTTTTTGATTCTCTTAATTTAATTAATTATTTCAAATTAATTTCATTTAAATAAACATGAATGTTATGAGAAAGAAATGGTAGAAAAGGGGTTGCTTAGAGTATATTTTATTGCGGATATATAATTTAAAAAATTTATTTTATAAAATGTATATTGAATGTCTATAATTTTAAATTGTGACTCTGTGATATACTCTGTAATTGTTACTTGACCTTATTCATCCTCCCTTAAATTCAAGAATTTTTAATAAAAATTATAATTATAAATAATTTCAAACCCTCTCAATATCATATTGGTGTATTAAGTAAAGAAAATCATTGAACAATTAAACAAATAAAAATTGAATAATTGGACTTGTATTTATATGTAAAAATTTGTTCAAAGATAATAATAAATTGTTTATACCTCGATAATCATCCTCATTTTTGTAATTTGGAGATTAGGTCCTGCAAATACAAAGAATAATAATTAATACCTTATGATCCAATATTTCATAACATCAAAGTTGTAAAACCCAAAACATGAAACATTAGTGTATAAAACTATGATATTGAATGAATTGATGGATAAATGACTTTGAAAATTTTATAGCTTTTAAAATGGAGTATGTAGAAATAATACATTTATTTTATAAATTAATAGCCCAAGTCTTTTGGTTCTCCTATCTTAATTAATTAATTAATTAATTAATTTAGAATAATTAATTCTAATAAATAGGAATGTTATGAGTACTAAAGTGTAGACGTAAGGTCTGTCTAATACAGATTATTTCATAACCGTGTTTGTAGTAAATGATGACCAAAAGTTGGTAAATGCCAATAATTATTAGTTACTCCGTATATGAAATTTAATTTATAAGGTATACAATGAAATTAAATAGTTATATGAAATGGATAGGCAAACAACATCAACTCCCGTCATCAATGAGTAATTAGGTATACAATGTTTTATTGAATATAGGTGATCAATGACGGTCTTAAATGACGGTCTTTCGAATTCCTCAAAATAATTAAGGTGAAAGGTGAAAGGACAAGGAAGTTGAAAAGACAAAGGGTAGACGATTTGGAGCGAAATTAGACCCGAGAAGTCAATGCTGACGTGGATCAAAACAAATGACGTGGCGGAATGAGAGCACTATTTGTGTATGTTTTAGGGTGTTTTTCAAGAGCCAACTTATGAGGATTTTGTTTTAATATATAACTAGTTGGCGTGCCCGTCCCCGTCCGGGCCATCTATCATTATTATTAAGATTTAAAAATAAGTATAAAATGTAATTTTTATATATTTTTTCTAGTTTATATATTTACCAATTATGATATAATTTTCTATGATATTTAATATGACAAAATTCCTAAAATATAAATACTAAGACCATGTTCTTTTCGGCTTTTATCGTATTTAATATGGTAATTTTCTAAAATCTATGATTTATCATATTTGTTTTTGTTTATATGCTAATTATATTTTATAATATTTACCTAATACTATTTTTTATTCCCTTAACTTGTTTATAAATCAACAATTATTTGACTTTTTAAAATTTAATGAATTATCATATTTCTGTTGCTCTTTCATTTTTTTTTTTAATATTTTAAAATATAACTTACTTATATTTTTTTTCCCTTAACTTGAATATTTAATCCAATATATTTAAGGCAAAATATGTATTCTTCAATTTTGGTATCCTACAATTTTAAGGATTCCCATTGTAGATTTAGTATTATATTTTAGATTACATATGTTAATTATACTACACCATCTTCTTCTTTTTTTTTTGTTTTTTTGTTAATTACATATATTCTCTTTTTTTGTTACGTTAAAATGGGGTAATAAAGAAATTGGAATTTTGTCATTAAATCAAACTTTACCCTATCATTATACTAAAAATGTTTTTTTTTTGTTTTTTTTTTTTCTTAATTAGCCGATGTTATCATACAAAATTGAGATGAACAATCAAATCAAAACTTAATACTATTAAACTAACTAAAAGATTACGCATTAAGCATTGCAAATATTATTATACAACCATATCTAATTACTTGATTTAAAAATAAGATAATCGATAGATATTGTACATCACTTTTACCTTTCATGTTACATATTTTTACCTTTCATGTTACATATTCATTAGTTTTTCTATTAGGTTATAATATAGTTATTTCAATAAAAAAACTTCAAATCTTGAACGTAAAATATAAATCTACAACATACAAAGAAAAAAAAATCAGTAGTAATTTAATCAAGCTATGTTTAAGTATCAAACATAGTAATTAAGAAATAAAAATATTCAAATTTTAAACACTCTTATCAAATACACTGTAATTAAAACATAATAAAGTAAAACTATTTAACAAAATACGTACCTAAAAAGATCTAGCTAGAGTTTTTGATGTATATATATACAAAAAGGGATTGAGACTTACCTAAAAATTAAATAAGGTAATTATGTGTCATATAATTTTTTATTTTGAAATTATTATTTTTCTTCTCAATTAAAAAACATCTTCAATTAATTTATTTTGGAAAGTTCTAATATAGTAAAGATATCAATTATAGATTTAGTTTTATATTTTAAGTTACATATGTTAATATTTTTTCATCTAAAATCCTAGCAATAGTCTAATACAGAGTATTTCATAACCGTGTTTGTAGTAAATGATGACCAAAAGTTGGTAAATGCCAATAATTATTAGTTACTCCGTATATGAAATTTAATTTATAAGGTATACAATTAAATTAAATAGTTATATGAAATGGATAGGCAAACAACATCAACTCCCGTCATCAATGAGTAATTAAGTATACAATGTTTTATTGAATATAGGTGATCAATGACGGTCTTAAATGACGATCTTTCGAATTCCTCAAAATAATTAAGGTGAAAGGTGAAAGGACAAGGAAGTTGAAAAGACAAAGGGTAGACGATTTGGAGCGAAATTAGACCCGAGAAGTCAATGCTGACGTGGATCAAAACAAATGACGTGGCGGAATGAGAGCACTATTTGTGTATGTTTTAGGGTGTTTTTCAAGAGCCAACTTATGAGGATTTTGTTTTAATATATAACTAGTTGGCGTGCCCGTCCCTGTCCGGGCCATCTATCATTATTATTAAGATTTAAAAATAAGTATAAAATGTAATTTTTATATATTTTTTCTAGTTTATATATTTACCAATTATGATATAATTTTTTATGATATTTAATATGACAAAATTCCTAAAATATAAATACTAAGACCATGTTCTTTTCGGCTTTTATCGTATTTAATATGGTAATTTTCTAAAATCTATGATTTATCATATTTGTTTTTGTTTATATGCTAATTATATTTTATAATATTTACCTAATACTATTTTTTATTCCCTTAACTTGTTTATAAATCAACAATTATTTGACTTTTTAAAATTTAATGAATTATCATATTTTTGTTGCTCTTTCATTTTTTTTTTAATATTTTAAAATATAACTTACTTATATTTTTTTTCCCTTAACTTGAATATTTAATCCAATATATTTAAGGCAAAATATGTATTCTTCAATTTTGGTATCCTACAATTTTAAGGATTCCCATTGTAGATTTAGTATTATATTTTAGATTACATATGTTAATTATACTACACCATCTTCTTCTTCTTTTTTTTTTTTTTTTTTGTTTTTTTTGTTAATTACATATATTCTCTTTTTTGTTACGTTAAAATGGGGTAATAAAGAAATTGAAATTTTGTCATTAAATCAAACTTTACCCTATCATTATACTAAAAATGTTTTTTTTTTTTTTGTTTATTTTTTTTCTTAATTAGCCGATGTTATCATACAAAATTGAGATGAACAATCAAATCAAAACTTAATACTATTAAACTAACTAAAAGATTACGCATTAAGCATTGCAAATATTATTATACAACCATATCTAATTACTTGATTTAAAAATAAGATAATCGATAGATATTGTATATCACTTTTACCTTTCATGTTACATATTTTTACCTTTCATGTTACATATTCATTAGTTTTTCTATTAGGTTATAATATAGTTATTTCAATAAAAAACTTCAAATCTTGAACGTAAAATATAAATCTACAACATACAAAGAAAAAAAATCAGTAGTAATTTAATCAAGCTATGTTTAAGTATCAAACATAGTAATTAAGAAATAAAAATATTCAAATTTTAAACACTCTTATCAAATACACTGTAATTAAAACATAATAAAGTAAAACTATTTAACAAAATACGTACCTAAAAAGATCTAGCTAGAGTTTTTGATGTATATATATACAAAAAGGGATGGAGTCTTACCTAAAAATTAAATAAGGTAATTATGTGTCATATAATTTTTTATTTTGAAATTATTATTTTTCTTCTCAATTAAAAAACATCTTCAATTAATTTTTTTTGGAAAGTTCTAATATAGTAAAGATTTCAATTATAGATTTAGTTTTATATTTTAAGTTACATATGTTAATATTTTTTCATCTAAAATCCTAGCAATAGTAGAATTATAAATAATACTAATATTAATTTTTTAGACCAATTATATTGTGACAAATGTCGACCATAGAGACCATGGTTTCTGCTTTATATATATATACTAGTTGGCGTGCCCGTCTCCGTCCGGGCCATCTATCATTATTATTAAGATTTAAAAATAAGTATAAAATGTAATTTTTATATATTTTTTCTAGTTTATATATTTACCAATTATTATGATATAATTTTCTATGATATTTAATATGACAAAATTCTAAAATATAAATACTAAGGCCATGTTCTTTTCGGCTTTTATCGTATTTAATATGATAATTTTCTAAAATCTATGATTTATCGTATTTGTTTTTGTTTATTTGCAAATTAATACTTACCTAATACTATTTTTTATTCCCTTAACTTATTTATTAAATCAACAATTATTTGACTTTTTAAAATTCTATGAATTATCATATTTCTTTTGCTCTTTCATTTTATTTTTTTTTAGTATTTTAAAATATAACTTACTTATATTTTTTTCCCATAACTTGAATATTTAATCCAATATATTTATGGCAAAATATGTATTCTTCAATTTTGGTATCCTACAATTTCAAGGATTCCAATTGTAGATTTAGTATTATATTTTAGATTACATACGTTAATTAGACTACACCATCTTTTTTTTTTTTTTTTTTTTTTTTTGTTAATTACATATATTCTCTTTTTTTGTTACGTTAAAATAGGGTAATAAAGAAATTGAAATTTTGTCATTAAATCAAACTTACCCTATCATTATACTAAACATGTTTTTTTTTTGTTTTTTTTTTCTTAATTAGCAGATGTTCTCATACAAAATTGAGATGAACAATCAAATCAAAACTTAATACTATTAAACTAACTAAAAAATTATGCATTAAGCATTACAAATATTATTATACAACCATATCTATTTACTTGATTTAAAAATAAGATAATCGATAGATATTGTACATCACTTTTACCTTTCATGTTACATATTCTTACCTTTAATGTTACATATTCATTAGTTTTTCTATTGGGTTATAATCAAGTTTGTTCAATAAAAAACTTCAAATCTAGAACGTAAAATATAAATCTACAGCATACAAAGAAAAAAAATCAGCAGTAATTTAATCAAGCTATGTTTAAGTATCAAACATAGTAATTAAGAAATAAAAATATTCAAATTTTAAACACTTTTATCAAATACACCGCAAAAATTAAATTTAACACAAATTGTAATCATAATTAAAACATAATAAAATAAAACTATTTAATAAAGTACGTACCTAATCTAGCTAAAGTTTTTGATGTATATATATACAAAAAGGGGATGGAGATTTACCTAAAAATTAAATAAGGTAATTATGTGTCATATAATTGTTTATTTTGAAATTATTATTTTTCTTCTCAATTAAAAACATCTTCAATTAATTTTTTTTTTGGAAAGTTCTAATATAGTAAAGATTTCAATTGTAGATTTAGTTTTATATTTTAAGTTACATATGTTAATATTTTTTCATCTAAAATCCTAGCAATAGTAGAATTATAAATAATCCTAATATCAATTTTGAAGAGTCTATGGATCCTAGTTTTAAGGAAAAGTACCCAAGAGGGGGGGTGAATTGGGTGCTTGAAAACTTTTTCTTGTTTTCAAGACTAAAAGAATTATCACGTTTCTAAGACTTAGAGTTAATGACGTTTAACTTAAGTCTACTGGAAACGCAGAATGATTATTGAGAAACTCGTTGGAAACGTAAGTGAATAACTGAGAAACGTAAATGAAACGTAAGTGAAAATACTTGCAAACGTAAAACGAAAGTAAAGTACGCAGCGGGTTTTGAAGTGGTTCAGTCTCACACTCCGAGACCTACGTCCACTATTCTCTTATTAATATATTAGTACCTACTCCGGATTACAATATATTAATCACTCTACAACTCTTTCAAGTTGCACTCTTTCTCTCAAGCAAAAGAAAGCTAATTGTGTCTCGACAATTGTTCACAAGAGAACGAATATGAGACGGTGCTAGCACAATTGACTTGAGTAACAATTAAACAACACGAGAATCGTTTCAAAGGCCTTTGTAGAAGTTTTGCAAATTAAAAACAATGAATGCTTAAAACAGATTTGCAAAATGCTTAGATTTAAAATCAATGCTCGAAAAGGTGAAGAATGATTTCCCAAAGTTTGAGCTTAAATAGAAGTGAGGAGATATTGCAAGAGATATTTTACCAAAACCGAAATTACTAAAAAGTAGGAAGTATAGTTGAAAAAAGGTTTTGTTTCCAAAAGAAAATAAAAGCAATATTCTAAAAATCTTTTTACTTCTTAAACAAGCTAAAGATCATTCTCAAGATTTATAAAAGATATTCTTTAAAAACATAGGAAATATAAAGATCAGATTTCACGTAAATATCTTTTTCAAAATAGTTTTTCGAAAATAGCCTTTTGTACGTTTCTAGCAAGAATACTGGAAACGTAGCAAGTTCTCCACGGTTCCAGTGTCTTGTTGTGGAAACGCATGCTTCAAAGAAATGACACTGCAACCGTAGAGGGAAACGTGAGTTTCTCTTGTTGTTTTATCATCACCCTTGTCATTACAAGGACTATACGTATACAATAAGAACTGATGCTTCATGTGTCGTTATATAGCCTTGATTTGATTCGCGTTTCCCAATAATGAAGCTTGATTCTACTTGAATGCTTCACGACCTACTAAGTATCATAAACACTAACAACGGATTATAGTATAGTAACAAAAATTAAGGGCATCATCAAAACATAAAGACGTAGTCGAGTCAACAAATTCCCCCTTTTTGATGATGGCAAGTCTCCTATTTTTGTTTCTATGGGAAGTTCCCCCTCAACCTAATAGTCACCATACAAAGGTCAAATGAGAATCAAAAAACATAAAACGAGCCGTTTGTAAAAGGAAGAACCACTAAATGATATAAAAACGAAACTATAGCATCAAGAAGGAAAATGAGAAGCAAGGTCATCAAAAACGTGAGAAGGAGCAAAAAGTGTGTTGCGATAGCGTGTTCCCCCTCTTGACATCATTAAAAAGGAAGTGACTAGGGTAACACCGTCGCTAACCATAAGACAAAACGTTAAACATTAGCATTAGATGATATCAAGGAACATCATATTCGTCAACACATAAAAGCATAAATAGTTCAGAGATGGCACACAAGATAAAAACAAAAAACACTGATCAGTTTAGATAGATAAGACAAGGATAATGGTTAATGAAAAGGACTGGGGGATTTGGAGGCGGAGTACGAAGAAGGGCGAGGATGTCCTCAGTGTTGGCCAGCACCGTCTGATGGGAAGCAGCCAGAGCTTCCACCTGCTGGCGAAGGGCGTGAACAGCAGGAGTCAAGCCTTCTTCATCCTTGGTAAACGCAACGAGAGCAGCCGTGTTCTCGTGAAACGCGGTGGTCATCTCTTTCATAGCTATGGTCTGTTCCTTGACGAGACCCTCAAGACCACGAATCGTACCGAGGAGCTGAGCAATCGAAGCCGTGTTTAAGTCGACATTTGCCTCCAAGGAGCGCAATCGGGCATCCACAGCAGTATTCATTGGGGCAGCATCACCAGAAGGGTCCCCTTTCTCAACTGTCTTGGGCACAACCACAGAAAGACCTACCTCCTTCAGAAGGCGGTCATCAGCAGCAGCAGGGGGTTGGATCTCAAGATCAGTGTGCCGGACCACACCCTTAGCTTGTAAAACTTTGGACAGAAGCATCCCATAGGCCAGCTTGAGGGTTTTGTCATTGGTGCCCTCGCGTATGCAGTCGGCCACATAAAGGACCTTGTCTTTAAACAGGCGTACCAAATTCACTCTATGATTCTCCTTAAGACACCGGAGAATCTGGAGATCAGAAAGCTGGATTTTGTTTTTAGCCTTATTGCGGGGTGCCAAAGTGGAATAGATGAGATGCAACAACAATCGATCGGTTGGGAACAAGAGATAGGGTTTAATTTCCGTCCCAGACTCAGCACTGGGATAAGCAGAGCGTTTCAATTCCAACTTACTGTCAGCAGAGAGGGTATTGTGAGCATTCAAATCGATGAGAGTGCCAACATTAGAAACCCCCAGACACTGAGCCAAATCGTCATCAGAGATCACAACATCCACACCATTCACAAGAGCCGTTAGAGAATCATCATCCTCTTTCACTGTAGCGTAAAACTGAGCAATCTCGACCAAATAAATTGGCCCCGAATAGCAAAAAAACGACCCACATTGCTGTATTTCCACAATCTTCTTTAAAAACTCCAACTCAGGCCTATCCAGCCATTCTACAGGAATATGACAACAAGGAAAAAGTGGATGAGACAGTACCTCAATTGCTTGTTCACACTCGACATAACTCATGCGTGCCATTTTGAGCCGAGTTCGCAAAGGCTCAAGTCCCGAAGGAAGAATAACCTCATCATTCCCAGAGTTGTTTCCCTCGTCGTCAACCATGGTAATCTCAGGAGGGGTGTCAACGCGAGATCGTTTACCTTGACGTTGCGGGGTTTTTAAAGTAGCAGACTTGCGTCGCTGGGAGGTGCGTTGCCCCACAGAGGAGGGTTCCGAAGTATCAGTGAGATCAAGAGGAAGGGTATTGGTTTTTGGTTTGGGGGCCATGAGTTCAGTGAGGAGGAAGAAAAAGGAGGGGATTTTGGGAAGAAGGAGACGGTAAAAAAAAAAAAAAAAGAGGAAAGGTTTTGTGGTAAGGTCTGAATGTGGTAGGTGAGGGAAATAAAGGGAGGTTAAAAGGATAAGGTTGGGTTAAATAAGGGAAGAGAGAGGGGATAGGGTTTCGTGCTTGGGAAGGCTTAGAGGGTGATATTCGAAAAGGGGTTTTAGGAAAGTATACGGTGGGCAAAGGTTTGGAGAATATTGTGGGTAGTTATATTTGGAAAATATTTGGGTAAAAGATTTGGAACAATAATCAATGTACAAAATTTTACCAAGTGTGACAAATTTGAATCATACACATGCCAAAATATGTTAAGTATCAATCCCACAAAATAATGCCAACAATAAAAAGCAATGTCATAGTGCAAGCGAGGGTGCGGACACAGTCTACGAATCCTGTTCTAGTCAATCATACGGGGTAATAATGAAAGGGCAAACACAACTTATATACTACCAAGCAAACCAATTTCTAACCGTAGCATCTCAAAACGTTCTCTAGCTAGCGGTTTAGTCAAGATATCGGCCCATTGGTTCTCGGTCTTACAAAATTCCAATTTTATGTTTCCCTTTTCCACATTATCCCTCAAAAAATGATGCCTAATCTCAATGTGTTTAGTCCGGGAGTGTTGAGCGGGGTTTTTGGAAATAATAATCGCACTCGTATTATCACAAAAAATTGGGACACACGAGAAACTTACCCCATAATCCTTTAGTTGTTGTTTCAACCATAGTAGTTGTGGAGCAAGAGCAATGCAGAATGTATTCACTCTCGCATGGAAAGCGCCACGGTGTTTTGCTTCTTGAAGACCACGAGATAATGCACTGACCTACCTAACGCTGCAATTCCCGAGGTACTCTTCCTATCTATCATACATCCTGCATAATCAGCATCTGAATATCCTTTGAGATCAAAGTTAGACTCCATAGGATACCATAAAAACAAGTTTTGAGTACCAACCAAGTAGCGTAATATGCGTTTCACTGCAGAAAGGTGCGTTTCCTTAGGATTTGACTGGAAACGCGCACAAGCACACACACTAAACATGATATCTGGCCTACTAGCAGTTAAATAGAGTAGAGAACCAATCATACCTCGATAAACAGTAGCGTCTACTGACTTACCGTCCTCATCTAGTCCAAGTTTCGTGGTTGTGGACATTGGAGTAGTCATTGGTTTGGCATTAATCATGGAGAAACGCGTAAGTAACTCTTTAACGTACTTTTGTTGATGAATCTTGATCCCTTCTTGTGTTTGCTGGATTTGAAGTCCCAAGAAGAACTTCAATTCACCCATCATGCTCATCTCAAACGCCGAGGTCATCAACTCGGAAAAGTAAACACAAAGATCATTGTTAGTGGATCCAAAGATAATGTCATCAACATAAATTTGTACGACTAATAGATCAACCCCCTCGTTTTTTAAGAACAAGGTTTTATCAACGGAACCCCTTTTAAAACCATTTTCAATTAAATGTGTGGACAAACGATCATACCAAGCACGAGGTGCTTGCTTTAAACCATATAAAGCTTTGTCAAGTTTGAAAACATGTTTTGGAAAGTCCTTATTCAAAAAACCAGGAGGTTGTTCTACATAGACTTCCTCTTTCAAATAGCCATTAAGAAACGCGGTCTTAACATCCATTTGAAATAGTTTAAGTCCTTTATGAGCAGCAAAAGCAATTAATAACCTGATTGCTTCCAAGCGTGCTACGGGGGCAAACGTTTCCTCATAGTCAATTCCTTCTTGTTGGTTGTATCCTTGCACCACCAATCTTGCTTTGTTTCTGACTATGACTCCGGAATCGTCGAGTTTATTCCTATAAACCCATCGCGTACCAATGACGGTGCGGTCATTAGGACGTGGCACAAGATGCCAAACCTTGTTTCTCTCAAACTGCTCTAGTTCTTCTTGCATAGCACCTATCCAATCTGCATCACTAAGAGCAACTTTGACATTACTCGGCTCAATGGCCGAGAGAAACGAATGAAACAAACAGAAATTATTTAGAGAACGACGAGTTTGTACTCCCTTTTGTATGTCAGAAATAATAGAGTCAAGTGGATGCGAGCTTTGGTGTTTCCACTTCTTAGGGACAAAAGGTAATCCATGATTAGTCTGATTCTCTTCTGTGGTTTCCTCTGGAACCGCGATTTCGCTCGTTTAGCTGTGGCTTGATGCCACTAGAGACGCCATGCGTTTCGAATCGACCTTGGGTCACCTGTTTCCTGTGGAACCGCAGTGTGTTCTGAGAAATCCTGTGTGTCTGGATGCGTTTCTTCAGTTTCTGGCTCAGCAAAATCTAAGGGTACATTGTTATCAGCATAATTTTGGACAGTTTCGTCTGGAATTAGCACGTTTCCAGCATTATTCTGATTTTTGTCCTCTGGATTTGCAGCAACTTCTGCGTTTCCATGAGCTGTAACCTCATCATCGACCCCTTCAAGATTGCCTTCATCATCCACGAGTGCTGGTGGATCTTGACGAGTCAAGCGAAAGTCTGGATCATCTTTATCCTCATCATCCTGTGCATACTTTTCAAAAATGTCAGTTTCGTCAAAGACCACATGGACACTTTCCTCGACAACCATAGTTCTTTTGTTGTAGACTTTATATGCCTTGCTATGATTAGAGTATCCAAGAAAAATAGCCTCATCACTTCTAGGGTCGAATTTTGACAATTGATTTTTTCCATTATTATGAACAAAACATTTGCTTCCAAAAACGCGTAAGTGAGAAATGTTAGGTTTTCGACCACGAAGTAATTCATATGGCGTTTTCTTAAGAATGACTCTAATCGTAACACGGTTATGAATATAGCACGCCGTATTAACGGCTTCAGCCCAAAAGCTACGGGGAAGTCCACTACATAAGAGCATGGTGCGAGCCATGTCCTCTAATGTACGGTTCATGCGTTTGACAACACCGTTTTGTTGAGGTGTCCTAGGAGCGGAGAAATCATGCCCCACTCCTCTACCTCTGCAATAGTTTATAAAAGCATGGTTGTCGAACTCAGTACCGTGGTCGGTCCTAATGGACACGAGTTTTACATCAAGCTTATTTTCAACCAATTTTATTAAGCACTCGAATTCATCAAAAGTTTCAGTTTTGGTGCTCAAAAAGATTGGCCAAACATATCTTGAGTAATCATCAACAATAACAAAAACATACCTTGCACCTCCTCTACTTCTTACCTTCATAGGGCCACAAAGATCCATATGTAGTAGCTCAAGAGGTCGCTTGGTACTTACCACCCTTTTCGGTTTGAACGAAGCCCTCACTTGTTTACACCGAATGCACGTATCGCAAACCTTTTCACGATCAAACTTTATAGAGGGTAAACCCTCCACAAGACTCTTGGATCTCAACATATTCAGCAAGGAGCTACAAGCATGACCGAGTCTCTTGTGCCATAGATCGGGATCATTTATAGTGACGCTCAAACAAGTAAAAGAATCTCTAGATAAAGACTTAACGTCAAGGACATACACGTTTTTAAGGCGACGTCCTTCCAAGATAACTTTACTAGATCCCTCAATTATGACCCGGCAAATATTTGAGTGGAAAACGACTTTGTTGCCACGGTCACAAAATTGGGATATACTTAGAAGATTGTGCTTTAGTCCGTCAACCAAATACACATTCTTGATGGAGAGAGAGGGAGACATACCAATTGTGCCAACACCAATGATCTTACCTGTTTTGTTGTCTCCAAAGGTAACGCTTCCTCCATCGTAGGCCTCCAGCGAAAGGAATTGATTCTTGTCTCCAAATATATGTCGTGAATGACCCACCGCCTAAGTACCAATAGTCGCTTTCCTTTCGCCTTGACCTGTAGCGCATCATTCTCGAGTTTTAGGTACCCAAGCTAGGTTGGGTCCTCTCTTATTAGTCACAGAAAAAACTTGGTCCTTTCGAACCCAAAACATTTTAGTGACTTTTCCTTTGACCAAACTCTTGACAGCAACATGCGTTTCTTGACGTTTCTCATCAGTTTTAGTGGAAGAACTACACGTTTCTTTAACAGGTTTTGCGTTTCTGGTGATGTTAACATTGAGTTCATTAGAAGATTCACTCATATTCTTAACAAAATTCACGTTTCTAGTGATATCTTCATCGAACTTTTCACACGCCTGTTTAAAATGACCTGTTTTTCCACAGTAGTGACAAATAATATACTCAGGAAGGTCCACATATTTACGTTTCCTAAAGTCTCGTTCCCAAGGCTTAAGATTGCATTTAAAATGATCCCTACGACTATACAAATCGTAACCTAGACCCAGTTTTAAGTTATTATTTGTCTGCTCAGTCAAGAATTTGCTCACACGGGAACTGGTTTCCCATTTGTTACTGAATTTCAAAGCATGTTTCAACCTCTCATTTAAAGACACAACTTCTTTTGAAAGATTTTCGCAATTAGAGACCGAATTATCCAACTCAATGTTAACTTTGTCCAAATATGACTGAAGTGTCATAGTGAGTTTACTGATTTCGATGTTGTGATTAGTTTTTAGATGTTCTAGTTCATCCGAATGTTGTTTGAAGATTAAATCGTGATCTAAATCACACGTTTCCAGGGAATCGTCAGAATTTTTGACGGTTTCACACGCATCAAGATTTCGTTCATTTAAGACATGTAACTCATCCGTTAAGGCAACAATTCTTTCACTTAGGGATTCATTTTCAGTCTTTAAGGATTCATTTTCAGTTCTCAAATCTTTAGCGTTAGATTCCCAGTGACCTTTAAATTTAGCGATTCTATCCAACTTTTCTTTTAGAAACGCATTTTCTTCGGCTATCTCCACGATTTGTTCTTTAACAACAGTTAACTCTAGACCTTGTTCATGACACGTGTCAAGAGTTTGTTCAAAGTACTTAATAAGAACATTGCGTTTAAGACTAGGAAGATCCTTTTTAAGCTCAGGACAACTTACCTCAGCATCGTCGGTTAGATCTTCAATATCAGGAAACCCAGCGTTTCCCATTAGGCAAAGATCCGTTTCTCCTGGAGCCTTACGATTTATCATGTCGACACTAAGGCTACTCAAACACAGATGTGCTTCCTCATCCTCCTCATCATCTTCAAAGTCCGAAGGATCAAGTTCGCCCCAACAAGATGCCGCCATAACCTTTCGGTAATTATCTTGTTTCTTTTCACGTTGGTTCTTGGACTTGATATCCTTCCAAGAGGGGCACTCTTTTATGACATGACCAGAGGCACCACACTTATAGCAATTTCGATTTGAAGAGGAGTTTTTCGAGCTATTAGATTTCCTTGAAAAACCAGATTTATCTTGTTGTGGTTTATTCCACATTTTCTTAAACCGACGAGCAAACGCAGCCATTTCCTCCGAATCATCGTCACTATCACTAGAGGCGGCTTTTAAGACTATACCCTTGTTCTTACTAGGCTCACTCGTGCGTTTATTGAGGATTAACTCATGTGCCATAAGCGAGCCCATCAGATCTTGGTAAGTTAGTTTTGACAAGTCTTTTGCCTCCTCGATAGCAGTTACCTTAGGTTGCCAATTATCACTTAGGCTCCTAAGGACTTTACGAATCCTTTTCTCAGTTTCAATCTCGCTACCTAAGTTTCGCAACTCATTTGTCAATTTTGAGAACCGTGCAGACATGCTATTGATACTCTCATCCTTAGTCATAGTAAAGGACTCATATTGTTGAGTGAGCATGTCTATACGTTGATTCTTAACTTGAGAATTTCCCTCATAGGCAAGTTCTAGGGATTCCCAAAGTTCTTTGGCATTAACACAAGCGGAAAAGCGGTGGAACTCATTGGGAGAAATGCAGTTTTGAAGGAAAGACAAGGCTTTCGCATTCTTTTCTCGCTTTTACGCCTCTTCCTCAAGATAGTTTAAAACACTTTTTGCGACCGTTTTGCCCTCTTTATCAACAGTTGTTATAACATGAGGGCCAGCGAGGATAATTTTCCAACAATCCCAATCATATCCTTGGATATATTGGGAAGCCAATTGTTTCCAAGATCCGTAGTCAGAACCGTCAAAGACGGGACATTTTGGATGTCTGGAATCCATAGAGAATTAAATAAAGTAACAAAAAGACGAAAGGATCAGCCTCTTTGCGGTGTGGCAATCAAGAGAACGAGGCTCTGATACCAATTGAAGAGTCTATGGATCCGAGTTTTAAGGAAAAGTACCCAAGAGGGTGACTGGGTGCTTGAAAACTTTTCTTGTTTTCAAGACTAAAGAATTATCACGCTTCTAAGACTTAGAGTTAATGACGTTTAACTTAAGTCTACTGGAAACGCAGAATGATTATTGAGAAACTCGTTGGAAACGTAAGTGAATAACTGAGAAACGTAAATGAAACGTAAGTGAAAATACTTGCAAACGTAAAACGAAAGTAAAGTACGCAGCGGGTTTTGAAGTGGTTCAGTCTCACACTCCGAGACCTACGTCCACTATTCTCTTATTAATATATTAGTACCTACTCCGGATTACAATATATTAATCACTCTACAACTCTTTCAAGTTGCACTCTTTCTCTCAAGCAAAAGAAAGCTAATTGTGTCTCGACAATTGTTCACAAGAGAACGAATATGAGACGGTGCTAGCACAATTGACTTGAGTAACAATTAAACAACACGAGAATCGTTTCAAAGGCCTTAGTAAAAGTTTTGCAAATTAAAGACAATGAATGCTTAAAACAGATTTGCAAAATGCTTAGATTTAAAAATCAATGCTCGAAAAGGTAAAGAATGATTTCCCAAAGTTTGAGCTTAAATAGAAGTGAGAAGATATTGCAAGAGATATTTTACCAAAACCGAAACTACTAAAAAGTAGGAAGTATAGTAAAAAAAAGGTTTTGTTTCCAAAAGAAAATAAAAGCAATATTCTAAAAATCTTTTTACTTCTTAAACAAGCTAAAGATCATTCTCAAGATTTGTAAAAGATATTTTAAAAACATAGGAAATATAAAGATCAGATTTCACGTGAATATCTTTTTCAAAATAGTTTTTCGAAAATAGCCTTTTGTACGTTTCTAGCAAGAATACTGGAAACGTAGCAAGTTCTCCACGGTTCCAGTGTCTTGTTGTGGAAACGTGCGTTTCCAGCAGCGACACTGCAACCGTAGAGGGAAACGTGAGTTTCTCTTGTTGTTTTATCATCACCCTTGTCATTACAAGGACTATACGTATACAATAAGAACTGATGCTTCATGTGTCGTTATATAGCCTTGATTTGATTCGCGTTTCCCAATAATGAAGCTTGATTCTACGTGAATGCTTCACGACCTACTAAGTATCATAAACACTAACAACGGATTATAGTATAGTAACAAAAATTAAGGGCATCATCAAAACATAACGACGTAGTCGAGTCAACAAATTTTTTAGACCAATTATATTTTGACAAATGTCGACCATAGAGACCATGGTTTCTGCTTTATATATATATATTAGATTAGATATAGATATAGATATAGATATAGATATAGATACTTTAGAGTTGTTTTCGTAGTTTAATCGTTCTGCTGGTAAATTGATGGTTAAGTCGAGTTATGGACTGACAGTAGCTTGACAAATGCTCATATGAAAACCGTTTTTCGACTAAAAAGTGAGCACCTTTAGTAATTAAGGTGCCTATCGAATGCTTAAACTTAAAGTGGTCGCCTTTAAGTCACGAGTTAATCGTCATACCCGTGTGGCCGGCGTTGATAGAGCGTAAACATTGTGAACACATGGTGGTCGTTGGTTTAGCTAGCGAATCGTTAATCCCAAGCAATTGTGTTTTCCTAACTTTTTTGTATTTCTGTCCTTGAAACTGCACAGAACTACCTCGGTATTCAAATTGTGAGGTTTTACTTCAAGTGCACCAAATGCTCTGCCGAGCTGACTATGAAGACCGACCCAAAGAACTCGGATTATACTGTTGAGGCTGGCGCGTCTGGGAATTTTGAGCCTTGGCGTGACAAAGATGAGGTTACATATCTTTGATCTTTGTTGGTTCTTTTCAGTTTCATATAATATTCAAAAACTTTGTTAGTTTCCTGTTTTTGAAGTGAAATGTTGACACTAAATTTGGATTTGATGTCATTGCGTTAGGAAATAGACAAGGAAAAGAGGAAAAGGGATTTGGTTAAAAGATAAGTGACGAGATGATAAAGTTTGAATTTTGGGGGATTTTTGTTTAAATTCACAATACAAAAAGGGACACCGACTCAAAACGTGAGATGGATATAATGTCTGCTCTTGACGAGATGAAATCTATGAAGGTATTATTTTGCTGTTAATTTTATTCCGTTTTGTAAGCTGTGTTGTTGGAAGCTGAAGTGACCTGAAGTATATTTTAGGGTATATGATATCTCGAGTAGTTTCAGTGCAAGTATGTGTGTTTTAGGCATGCATGCTTGTGCTATCACAACTGTGTTTTAGGGCAGTGAGCTCAGATTTTAAAGCGTTGCTGATCAAGTCTGAAGTTGCTTCCTGAACGATAAAGTTTCACTCTTTTGCCATTTCTTTTGGTGGCCTAGGTTGGCCGTTGGCACTTCGAATCTACATTAGGTTTCCATTTGGAAGCGTGTTAGTATTTCTGATAGGATCATAATTTATTTATTTATCATATGCTTGTATTCCACGTATACAATATACAATACATTCTGTGGTTCTTATTTTGCTCGACTTTTTCTACGGACTTGTTATGAACTTTCTCGGTACAGTCTTGGGATGAATTTTCTCTTACGTTATGACTAATCTTTTCTTAATCTTTTATATTTTCAGTCAAGACATGCGGGCATAAGTGTCGATGATATGCTAAAGGCATTACAGAGTAGTGGCGATGTTGAAGAAGAGGATCCCGATCTGGTAAGTATTAATTCATTCTGAGTTCTTATACATGTTTTGAGTTAATTCTTGATACGAAACATTGCTTGGCCGTGTTTGGAAAATGTTTGCTTTTGATCTCATGTTATTAACAATGAAAAATGACTTAACAGGAACAAAAGCTGGACGAGGCGGATGAAGCCCTCATTAAATCAATTTTTCATGTGTGACATTCCAAGCTTCCCAATTTAATTTATTTTTTTCATTGCTCTTTAGATCTTCTTCTCTTAACCAAATTTGTTACTAGCTATTGTAGTATTAACTTGTTTGTTGCAAGTTAGATAATATTCTATGTGAGGCAAAATAATTGACTTTACTGTGGCACATCTTTTGAAGGCACCCAAAGAATTTGAGCAGCGCAATGACGATTTATGACTGGGATGACGACGATGACGATAATCTAAGTGAAGATGCCAGTGTCAAGGTATGCTGTGTAACGTGACTTTTAAGTCTCAATTATCATTACCGTTCGGTGCTTTGTCCCTTATTTCGGTGTGTTGCTAGATGAGTGTTTGCTAATTGTATTAGGTGTACTGTGCACAGTGCACACATTTACAAGGGGGATATGACTATGGTCGTACAATCAGTCAACTTGTCTTTTAACGTGATACTCTATAGATTTAAACGGTTCTACCCTCCTGTTCTCTCCGAATAATGTTATCTAAACAAATCTGATAGTGTAGGCGTTATACTCAACTAACTGACATCATTCTGACATATTTCAATAAAAAAAATTGAACAAATAAATACTCCCTCCTCATCACTATGTTTATCACATTTACTTTATGCGCGGTCTCCAATGTCGACCTTTGACCGTCTTTTTCTTTGGCTATACATTACGTTTTTTTGTTGAAAATATAATTTTAGGAAAGATGTTTTGATGACGAATGTGAATATCCTATTATTATACTTTCATTATTTATACGTTTTAAACTAATGACGGTCAAACTTTTAAAAATTTGACTTTCCAAAAGGCAAATGTGATAAACATTGTGATGAGGAGGGAGTATAATATATGACATAAAAAAAAGTTACTTTAACTATCATTACAAGTTAATAGTTACGGAAGGTCTGATACTATTTGCACCCAAATTGTTTACTTGACAGGGATTGATTTCGTGTGTCACTCCGTTGAGGGTGTGAATTGTACTGAAGTTGAATTCTTCGGCGTCTTTGGCAAGGCTTTTAAGACGACCTTCAAGGGCATCATTGATGGAAACGACTTACAAGGTAGAAAGGCCGATGCGGTCGGAACCATGTTCTTGCCTCACCATTTCGAAGGTGATTGGGATAAGTAAGGCGCTTGCCCTAGAACGAAACCCTTTGCGGAAACCAAGAAGGCTCTAATTGTTGAGATGCTTCTTGTTAGTAACAGATGTTCCTTCCAGGCCACCATATATGCGCGCAGTGCTCGAAGATGGGGTCGTGTCGTGCAAGGTTCAGATTTCAGAGGCCTGAAGCTGTTAGCAATTTTGTATGCAAAATTTTCCTAAGTTGATTATCAAATGTGTACATTATCATCTCTTTATTTATTGATTTGTTGGTTAGTGTAGGATAAATACTCTGACCATTTTTGGTTTGGTGTAATATATCATTGATTCATTGCTACATTTTATTTGTTCCTAATACTCTCGCTTTTCACTATTTTCATGTTAGACATTTTCACTTGCATTCTTCTCCCATGGATTCATTGGTTCTAAAAAATTAAGACCCAGACCCAATGGGTTGGGTAGGGACTAGGGATATAGGTATATAGCATGTCTAGACCGAATCATTTTACGATTTTGAGTTAAACTTCAGTCAATTATTATTTTGCCTTGAACACAAACAAAAATATCCTAAAAACTAAGCAACAAAATCCACCGATTTTTAGCAAGAAAATCACACTCACAAGATCTACAATATTTACTTAAATACACACACCAAAATAACACATTTCACAACATTTTTGGTAATAAAAGACTACCAAAAATGCTCAAACTACACAAATAAAATATATATATTAAAAAGACCTAAATTAATAAACAAGAAAAACCATAAATGGAATTAAAAAAAGGAAATGAAGTGAAAAACTGAATAAAAAAAACCCAAAAATGTGGTAGTCAATGATTTTCTTCGCATAATTTTTTTCCCACACCTTAAAATCAATTTAAAGGACCAAAAAAGGTATCTGATTGTACTTAATTATTTGACCAAAAATTATTTGAAGTTAGATAAAACGCTTTAAATTTGTTAAATTCGAAAATAAGAAGACAAACAAAAGACCGAATTAGAGGACTAACTAAGTAGCTAATGTAGTTAATTTTGCGTATTTACTCTTTCACCCGCAAAATTTACTCAGAACGCCCGCATTTTTTATTTAATTTCCGTCACATGCCCTTTTCTACCCAATGCTCTCTATTCTTATATTTCTTGAAAAACTAACCAGATTTACATAAAAATACAAAAAACGTTTTTCTTATTCAAAAATATCAAATTATTGAATTAGACAGAGTAATTGGGAAATTACAACAATTTTTGATATTTTTTAGTAATCAATCTGATCTGACGATAATTCATTTACTATTAACGCTCTACATACATGTGTACGCACTTATTCTCATAGCAAATTCATGGTACAGTTTATTGTCTCCGCCAACTTCATCCTAATCAATATAACTTCTTATGGAGTAATAGATTTGATTTACCTTTTTTAATGAAATTAATAAATTATGATAATAACAGCGGTGGTATTTAATTTTAAAAAACAAATAACAAAAGAAGGTATAGGAGTTGCGGTGGGGGGGACAACCACACCGGCACCGATACTCTGCGGAGGAGAGACGGCAGCGACACGGATTGCAACAACAATAGGTCAATGACGGAGGAATCACAATTTTAAGAAGTTGGTTGTTTAAAATTAGGGAAAAATAGAGATATTTTTAATGAATGAATGAAATAGTGTGGTAAATGAATAGGACATCAATATTGTCATTTTCGCGGGCGTACACTTACGGTAAATGTGTACACTTACGGAAACTGAGGGAGTATAAACAAAAGACCGAATTAGAGGACTAACTAAGTAGCAATTTGAGGATTATGGAGGGTAAGAAAAGAAGAATTAATGAATTAAGTAGAGCAAAATAAGTAGTATGAGGGTTAAGAAAAGAAGAGACAAATGATAAATGAGAGGAAAATAAGTTTAAGTGAGGAGGTGGAAGAAGAAAGGAGGTGGAGGGAAAATAAGAATGAGAAGAATAGAGAAAAAAAAAAATAAGCTGAGGAATAGAAGTAGAAGAAATGTTGGGAATTAGAGTATTATGAGGGAGTAGTATGTAAAGACGAAGCGAATAAGACAGCGGATAAGAAAGAGCATTACAAGAGCTAAAGAAAGAAGAGCCATATGGGAAATAAGGAAGGCAGATGTAGTAGTGAGGAGAAAGAGGATGATGCGCTTAAGTACAAAGGGAAGAGAAACAAAAGGATGATTAAGAAGAGATCGAGAAAGAATGAGCGGTTGAGGAGTAGGAGGAAGTGAGAGGAAGGAAAGCGAGACAAAATATGTTGATAATGAAAAATAGAAGAAATCGGGAATACGAGAGAGGAATAAAAAGATGGAAATAAGAATAGAGAAAGGTGAAAACACAAGTTGTAAATGTTACAAGTACACCACTTGGGCTCATGACCCCAGTCAGGGGTGGCTTACATGGTACATGTGGTGGTGCTTGGAATGCATGTGCAGGGGGACTCAACCCTCGTCATCAAAAAAATTATGTTACAAGTACTATTTACAATTAGTGCGCCTTTTAATCATTTTTATATAATTTATGAGTTTGAAAATATGATAATAATATTCAAAGTATAGAGACATGTGAATTCGATTACAAAACTCCATTATATAAATGTACTCCCTCGGTTTCCATAAGTGTACACATTAATTTTTATGAGGAAGATTTGAGATAAGTGTAAACAAATAATGCCCAAAATTCTACAAGGCAATAATGAAGCTGAGCAATCGAAATGAATGAAATGAATTATTGATACAAAAGGGCATTTGACACATAAAAAATGAAATCAGTTCAAGAATTACATCATTGCATAAAACCCAACAAGTTGATCCGCGTTGGGAAATTGATCCTCACTTTCCTCCCCTTCTTTTCCGTCATTTCCCTCAATCCAAACACACCCTTAAGATAAACAAGTGGGAAAATGGTACGTAAGGAGAATGAAATGAAAGAAAAGGGAGGAAAATGAGTGACAGGAGATGAGATGAAATGTAAGATAATTAGGAAAAAAATAAATAAATAACGGATTAAGCATTAACAATCAAGGGTTAAGGGTAAAGGTTATGGGTTAAAGGATATGGATTAAAGGTTAATGGTTAAGGAGTACTGGGTAAGGGAAAAGGGGTAAGCGTTAAACTTTATGCGGTAACAGTTAGTCGTTAATTGTTAAGTGTTTAGTGTTAAAGATTAGCAGATTAGGCGTTAAGGATTAGGGGTTAAGGGTGTGTTTGGATAACAATATAAGAAGGAAAGGGAGGGGAAGGAAAATGAGGGAAGGAGAAGAGAAGGAAGGGAAGGGGAGGGAGAATGAAATGTGGGTGTTTGGATAGATTTTCCCTCCAAATTTTTCAAATTGTGGAGAGATATTGATTACACTTAGAGGAGAGAAAATGGATCCTCCTAATCTTTCCCCCTCCAATTCCCTCTTTCCATTTTGTTGTAACTAAACGATGGAAACTCAATCCCTCCCTTTTCCTCCCCTTTCTTCCCTTCATTTCCCTCAATCTAAATACACCCTAAGGGTTAAGAGTTAAGGGTTAAGGGTTAAGGGTTAAGGGTTAATGGTTAAGGGTTAAGAGTTAAGTACTAAGGGTTAATTGTTAAGGGTTAAGGGTTAAGGGTTAAGGGATAAGGGTTAAGGGTTAAGGGTTAAGGGTTAAGATTTAAGGGTCAAGGGTTAAGGGTTAAGAATTATGAGTTAACTGTTAAAGATTAAGGGTTAATAGTTTAGAGTTAAGGGTTAAGGGTAAAAGTGTTCAAAACGAAATAACAACACAAATCTCGCCAAACAATTAACACCGCATTAGGGGACGGCGCGCGCTAGCGCGCGGTCCAACAACTAGTTGTAATAAAAATTAAAAAAAAAAAATAGAATGAAACCCTTATTCCGCAAAAAATATATTTAAAAATCAAATGAAACCCAAGCAAGTGAAGCAACGGGAGCCCTAATATAGCATAAGTAAAAGTTTCTAAAAGATAAAAAGTGGATCTCCATCAAGACCGTGTCACGTCGTGAAACCTACCCTTTATCAAAGAAAATGTACTTGTAACATTGTTAGGTAACTCTATAATGTGAGAAGGCTGAAATAGGTATTTTTTTTTTTTTTGTGAGATGTTTTATAATAAATTTATTATGAGATCGTACCATTCGAGTTGTGGTGCAATCTTTAGAAATAACACTAATTTTATACTCGTATGCCATAGAAAACATCTAAATAAAAGTTAACAAAAACTTGCATAATATAATCAGTGGAGAGGAAATAATTACAAAAAGAAGCCCAACACAATCCATAGAGCGGTGAATCGGGACACACAAAAGAAAATTAAAAATAAAAATATATATAAAAAGCGATAGCCCAGGCTCGAACTGCGTTGGCTTAGAACAACATGGGCCTCCCACTTTGAAACACTAATATCCAATGCTACTTAACTACATTGTTTATGTTTAATATAAACACATGATATCTTGTTTATTCTGGATTTTGGCCCCCTCAAATTGGGGGCCCAGTTCTGCCCCTACATGCTTGCACATTAGGCAGACTGTAGGTAGTTATAATTAAATTATGAAATGTTAGGTAGTAACTAACAAAAAAACTCTTTTTTAAACTATGAATAATGACATATATTCAAAATTGAAATATATTTAAATTATTAGTATCACATAAAATCTTAGATTAAGTCTATAGTATGACGATTTTACGCGGACAACAGAATATTTGTCACTAAAATGTGATCACTTTAACGCTTATAATGACAATGTTAATGCTTAATGTGACCAAATTAAACTTTTTGAGGTGTTAAAATGGTCCATTAAGCCTTAGAATAGTGATAATACCTTAGTCGATTTGGTCAAAATATTTTCAAGAAATTTATTTATTTTAAATATAGGGTTAGGTTACTTAGGTATACGTTAACGAGTAAACTCGTGATTTCCATGGGTAATAGAGCTATTAAAGTTGAAAAAAAAAAAATATTTGTAAACTTATGGATGCATATACGTAATTTGACATTTGTAGGACTTAATCATATAATGTAATGAAATAAATAAAAATAATAATAATAATAATAATAATAATAATAATAATAATAATAATAATAATAATAATAATAATAATAATAATAATAATAATAAACTAAAAAAAAAAGAATAATTGCCAAGAATAATCTGAACGGGTACTCTTATTCCATAAATAATCTGAACTCAAATTAATCCACGAATAATCCCAACTATTGAACTATCATTCCAATAATGTACTTTCGCCGATTTCAATTGACTCTAACACGTAAAAAAAATGGTGAAATCGACTCTAACTTAATCTCACTCTTATTTTAAGTGAAATTCAAACTAATTTCTCCTCTTTTTTTATCGATTAAAGCAAGTTAAAATTGGCCAAAGTACATTATTGGAATGATTGTTCAGTAGTTGAGATTATTCGTTGATTAATTCGAGTTCGGATTATTTATGCAATAAAATGACCAGTTTGGATTATTCTTGACAATTAATCCAAAAAAAAAAAAAAAAGGAAAAAATTGTCCAGTCATTGATTAAGGTAATACGAGTATATGAAACAAAAATGATTAGTTGTTAAATTAAGTATAAATGGTAATGGTAATTTCTGTGCAAATAGTAATCTCATAAGATTGCATTTTTGCAAACAATGTACATTAGTGGATGTGAATAATGCTATTATGAACAAAGAATTTGGTATTTTTCGTAATTAGCAAAGTGATTTGTACAAAAGAAGTAAGTAATAACTAAAATACCAATACGCAAACATATTGATTTATTGTTTATTAGGTATTAGACAACTAATATTATGCACCTCCTCTATTTTGAATATCTCTATATAAAATCTCTATATAAAATTGCTTCGCAAATAGTTCAAGAGGAGAGACTGAAATTCAAAGAAAATTCATTATTGTGTTTATTGTTTTGTTTTTCTATTTTTTTTTTATTTTTTATTCTTTGTTTTCAATTCACTTATAGTCTTTATACATTTATCAATCTGTGAATTGTGATTTACGTATATAATTTTTTTTGGTCGAGATATATAATCCGTACAATTTCGCGTTTTCTTATTTGCTGAATCACTAAAAGAATTCTGAAAAAAATATTACAAATGAATGAATTAAAGAAGAAAATATTTTATTTTTTAATGTTACTATTGTTGATGATTGAAAATGTTAAAGGAGAAGATCCATACAAATATCACTATTGGACGGTTTCATATGGTGAAATCTATCCTCTTGGTGTTAAGCAACAGGTATGTCAATCTCTACTTTTAAGATGATAGTTACATAACAAAGTTTAAAATGTGCCATGTAAATTTTTCAAATTTATTTGGTTCACAATGTAGGAACTAATTTACTCATGTGAATTTTCATTTACTAAGAAGTAATTACTACTACGGAGTAATAGATGAGGTAATCGATAAACAAAAGGCACATTTTAGTTCGTACAAAAAGCATATTGCAATTTACTTATTTTTAAAAGTTTTTGAAATTTATTCATATTATACCTTATAATTAATTGGCGTACAGTATGTATATTTATCAATGTAATTTAAAAAAATTGAATGTGGTTGATATTTGATTGTTTATTTGTTTGTTCATGAATTGTTTACCGCCACTTTAGTTAAGATAAATGGATCAATAGATCAATGACTATTCGTCTAATTGTTACCTCCTCCATTTCAATGAGATAACCCCATAGCCTTACTTTTTTCTCACAAAAAGTGGGTCTATGAGACTATCTCATTGAAATAGAGGAAGTACCAAAAAAGTGAAACTAGCTGGAGTGTTTCATTTCATATTGCAAAATAATTTTTTTTTTTTTTTTATAAAATAATATGTGAAGTTTTCTTCTTTTTTTTATTTTTTTTTTTTTTGCTAAGAAAGTCATTTGTAAATATTTTGATAAAATGTGAATTTGTTATTGCAGGGAATAATGATAAATGGACAATTCCCAGGACCTCCAATTGAAGCAGTAACCAACGACAACATAATTGTTAATGTTTTTAATGGACTGAACGAGCCATTTCTTATTTCATGGTACAACTTCTCCCCATTTTGTTTCTTTTTACATTCAAAAATCTTCGGGATTCCTAATGACGTGAACATAATAATCCAATCTTAAATTTAACCAAATTTCATTTTATTATACTCGTCTTTTCTAATTAATTTTCGTAATAGGAAATTCAACTCTTTTCTCCAATTTCTTTTTTTTAATTTTTTTAAAAGAAATTACCAATTTACATTTGGGTTGATTTTATTTTATTAATGTTATTTACTATATTAGTTTTGTAGCTCTATCTAATCAGGGCTGTCTTAAAACTTTTCGAGGCCCTGTGCTGAATTTGTTTGGAGACCCTCGACCCAATTGTTTAATGTTGCTTTGTCAAAAAAAAATAATTTTTATTTATTTATTTATTTATTTTATTTTTTTAAGTGGCTCTTTTTCTTACGTCATTTTGACTTCTAGCCACTAAATAATGTATTATAATAAAACTTTGTGTTGAAACAAGAGTCAATGGGTAAAATTATGTCGATAAAAACAATGAAAACAAAAAGTAAAAGTGAATAAAAACAAAAACAAGAAAGGTAGATTGTAGTATGGGTAGTCTTTAATAAGTTGTAAGTTGTAACAACAAAAGACAAATGGTCACACAATAAAATGGGTAGTATGGGTAGTATGAAAACTCTTATTGTAGTATGGGTAGTCTTTTATGTAAACTCTTATACGGAGTATGAAATGGTCACACAATAAATTTACTGTAAGACATCTCACCTGAAAATGTAGTTACATGAATTTTTAATATGTATTCTCTTTAATAAATAGTAGGTCTCATGGTATGAGATGATATGACACACGATTTACTGAAAATAAAATTAAATATAAGATGTCATGTTTATACATCAAGCGAATGGGCGAGGCGGAGTTCTGGTCGGGTAACTACTGGGTTCGGGTTAGAGTGCAGTCGGGTGTATTTAGGGTTCGGGTAGTATACGAATTGGGTGTATACGGGTTACAGGTCGGGTTAGGGTCAAAATACGGGTAAATTATTAATTGTTTATCGCCAATTTTTCTTCGTATCTATTAAAAATATTAAAATATTAAATAATTATAAATAATACTAACGTAAAGATTTTTAATTAACTTTTAATTCTAGAATGAGTAAAAATCCAATGATTTAATTGCATATATAAAAGATTGTAATTACTAGTTATATTTGTGAAATCGCAAACGTTATTTACGCCATCGACTTTGTTTGTCATTATATTAGAGTAGTTATCATTACAAGTTAATAATATAATTATCAAAAACATTTTCACCTGATCACATGTGCAAACATTTGAGGAAAACATAATAATATAACTTTAACTGTTTAACATATAATTAATTCCAACGGTGACGGAACTCCAATAGCTCCAGCGCCTCGTCCACCGCCTCGTCCAACGCCTCGTACGACTCCTCGTACGACGCCTCGTCCGACGCCTCGTCCACGTCCTCGAGGTGGCGTCATTATCCTAACAAGAAATAGAAATTTAATTACTGATCAATTAGGTCACTGCAAGCTATGTGAAAAGAATAACCAAATCAAGTTACTACTAAATAACTTGACAAATCAATTGGCGGGGGAAGCACAACTTGAAAATAATTTCCATTTGCTTCCTATTGGTCCATCACACAAAAACACGGATCACTCCTTTTAAAACAAATCCTAACTGTTGATCTAATTGAATCCTCCACCACGTCATCGATCCGTGGCCATCCCCAATTCACCTCATTTCCCACCTAAAAAACCCCTCCTATAAATACATTTCCCAGCAATTGAGGCTCATCACAACTTCAAATCACAATTAACACATCCTCCGTGAACGCCACCATTGATTAGGCTACCTCGACCTCGGCCTTGTAGTCTCCACCACCCTCCCTCGCCGTAACTCCTTTCTCTCTCCTTCTCCCGGCGGTTTCAACGACTCCTCCACCGCCGACATCCTCCTTCGCCTCTTTCTCGAAGATTCCTCCGCCGACGTCGCCACCGCCACCTCCACCGACGATTCTTCCTCCGATGAAGTTCATGTTTACCTCCATTCTTCCGCGCTTTGTCGCGCGAAGTATTTCTCTGCTTTGTTGTCTGATCGATGGTGTAAAGATGATCGTAATAGTGTGAGGAAGGTTAATCTCGGTGTTTCGCCGAGTTTCGGTTCGATTCGTTCTCATTTGAATGTGATTAAGTTGCTTTATGTTGATGATTTGTCGTCGGAGATTTTGAGTGTTTCGTCGGCGATTTCGATTTTACATGTTGCTGTGAAATTGTTGGATTTGGTTTGCTAACTTTGCTTTATGAGGTTTGACTTTTGAGTGAGTTTGACAGCTAACTTTCACAACCCGCCGGGTTGATCCGAGACCCGACCCGACCCGACCCGGATATTTCGGGTTATTCTTGGGTCGGGTAATTTTCGGGTCCGGGTCGACATTTACGGGTTTATTTGGGTCATTTACAGGTCGGGTTTCGGGCGGTTTTACGGGTCGGGTCAATAACTGACAGCTCTAGTCATGTTACATAAGAAACGATACAAATTCTAAGGTGAGCTTGTCTCATTGTATAAGACAACTTATTGATATGGCATGTCAGCAAAACAATACTTCCCTTCTCCCTTCCCTTCTTTTTGCTGTTATATACTCCATATTCATCTCTCTCCCTCTCTAGACTTGTCTTTAAAAAATAAAAAAAATATAAAACATTCAATTTATTAGACCCACAGTTTCATCTCTCACTAATAACACCATTTATCATAGCTGGACTGATAATTGTCGATTCATCGTCATTGAAGAAGCCTAACATGCACCAATTAACCTTCCTTTAATCATCTTATCCACCAACGACTAATTTCCACTACAATATTATTAACCACCATCCCTTCCATAGTTAGAGAAGATTTACTAGATCTACTCCAAATTTATACACCATTATTATACGATAAATGTAATTTACGTTATGTCAAAAGTAACTTATTTATGCTTCATTAGTAATGTAAATTCCTTGAATAATAATTACAATAATAATATACTTTTGAAAAGAATTGAGTTACGTTTCAAAAAGTTATGGTTACGTTTCACAAATTTTGATTATTTTGATTTAAAAGTAGATAAAATTAGGGTATACGTGTATTTGACGAAATTTGGGGAAAATAGAAATCAAATATCTTTGGGACTGAGCTCATCGGAACCAAGCTATTTGAACCACCATGAGACGGTGTCAGGGTGGTGGTCGTTGTAAGAAGGAGATGATGGTTGCAATTTGATCGAAATTGGTATTAGTTGGCGATGAAGATCATTGATGGAAAATTAAGTGAGTAATTGAACTTTGATGATCATGGTGACAGCGATGGTGACCGGAGCAATTTGACAGTTTGTATTGTAAGTGGTGGTTGCACACTTGTAGTGATATGTGTTAATTGATATGGTCGGTGGTTTTACTGGGGGTTGTGGCTGAATGTTGAGGATGAAGAGATTATAAAATTTGATTAGGTGGGGTAGGGTGTATAATAATTATGCTAAGAGTACGTATTAGTAGTGTCTCATAGTATGAGGCAACCTCACCATAAAATTACACAAGAAACGAAAGTAAAAGAAAATATTCATAATTAAGTGAGAATAAACTATACGGAGTATGTATATATAACAATAGAAAATTGAAACATAAAAAGGAAAATGAAACCAATATAACTTTTTACTCCGTATAACGGATCCAAAAAACTTACAAGAAAAAGATAGGATAAGTCTTTATAAAGAATAAAAGCGAACTTAAAAATATAAAGTTGGTCTATAAAACAAAAGAAAAAGAAATTTTGAGGACAAACTCCATTCAACAAAACTAAAAATGAAACTAAAAACATTAAAAATGAAGTTAACGAAAGTTTGAAGTTGCTTAAAATAAAATAAAAGGGGCAGACAACGAGAATCGAACATGGGGGGCACGTCACAAAGCATACAATTACCATCTTATCTTTGGGATAATTAACATTAAAAATTAGAGCTAATTAATATATTAAGTGCGTAAGTACGAATAGAAATAATGAGGCCACTTCAAAATGGGGGTCTGGTTTCGTCGCCTGTGTTGGCGGGGGTGTTAGACGCTTAGATAATCTAATAGTGTAAATATATTACTCCGTATTCTTAATCATATACTCCATATATAATACGGAGTATATTTGTATTTACTTTTTAAATTTTAAAAATATTGGCTATTACTTTTTAAAATTTAAAAATATTGGCTAATCCACGTGCCAAAAGTAAAGATTTAGTTTTACTATGAGGCGACTTCTTAATATGAGACACACCATATTTGAATAATATCATTGAAAAGAAAAGGCCCAGTCCATTAGTCTAACTCTAAGCCCATTTAACTCTTTGTAAAGTGTCCAAGTTAATGTAACAAGGGCAAGGGTGTTGTAGTATAGTTAATGGGCTGTGTCTCTTTCAAGGCCCAACATACATATCAATTGTTGTGGTCAGATGAATTTGTAGGTAGTATGATGTAGGGCAAATGAGATCAACCTAAAAGGGAGTGTCTTGTATAAAAAGGGCACCTGCAGCCACAAGTTGTAAGACAGAATAAAAAAAGATATAACATCAGAAATACAAAACCTCTTCTCTCAACAAATCAATGGCTTTGTCTATTATCTTGGAGCTCAAGGAAATCTTCATGGTATCAGAGCCTTGAGCTCTTGATCACCATTGAAGATTCCTCCTCGTTTTTTGTTTTCTTTTATCTTCCTTGTTTAGATCTACAGGAAAAAAAAAAAAAAAAAAAAAAAAACACAACAAAAACTCTCTAAAAAACAATCAAACAGTAAATCAAAAAATGGCTGCTGAGTCTGTTTCAAACACCATGGATGTTACAGACCCCTTGTACTACCACCCATCAGAAAGTGGATTGAAACTCACAACATCACTTTCAGGAACAGAGAATTACTCTTCTTGGAAGCGTCAGATGGAGCTTGCCTTATCATCCAAGAGGAAGCTAGGATATGTCACAGGGTCAGTGTCTAAACCCACCTCAGATGAAAAGAAAATTGAGGCATGGGTGGCCTCCAACAGCCTTGTGATATCCTGGATCATACAAAACGTGAGTGAGCGGATCAAGCTTGTCATCATGTACACAGAGTCTGCAAAAGACATCTGTGATTTGCTCAAGAGAAGGTATCTGATGGACAATGGGGCTAGAAAATTCAAGCTCAACAAAGAGATCTATGAGATAAGTCAGGGAAACAAACCTATTGAGGAGTACTACACTCAAATGCAAGTAATATGGGATGAGCTGGAAAACTTGAACAACTACCCACCTTTGACACAAGTCACTGCTGAAATGAAGACATATTTGGAAGCTGTGAACAAGCAAGCAGAAGAAAAAAAGCTGTTTCAGTTTCTTAACGGTCTAGACAAGGATTATGGACCCTTAAGAAGCAATATTCTCCTCATGTCTCCTCTGCCTACTGTGGATACTGCTGTGTCTCTGTTGTTATAAGAAGAAGCTCAGAAACATAACTTTCATGGGGGAGAAGTATATGATGTGAGTGCTTTCCTGGGCAAAGGGGAGCAGGAGGAAGAAAAATGCAAGCATTGTGGGAGGAAGAACCACAAATCAGAAGAGTGTTGGGAATTAATTGGATATCCCTTGGGTCACCCTAAGAACAGGAGAAACACCAGCTACACATCAAGAGGAGGAGGAACCTTCAAATATCAGAGAGGAGGATAGTCTACACAAAACAATTATAGGCAGAACAGTGGGAAACCCTACAAGAGGAATGCTGCAAATGTGAAGGCTGATGAGTCTGACCTAGCTTCTGCCATTGAAGCAGCAACCCATCAGTTGGAAAGTCTTCTCAAGAAAGTGCCAGGGAACAACATGAAGGCAAGGATAGACAGTGATGATGAGCTAGAGTGCAACTTTGCAGATATGACAGACATGAACTCACCTTATACACATAAGCTGTTGGATAATTGATTAGAGACCACGGATCATATGACACCCTATGTGAATCTGCTTGAGGAAGTTGAAACTTCTTGGAATAGCCCTAAAATTAACCTGCCAAATGGTGAGAAGGCACATGTTACACACAAAGGGAATTTGACCTTGAAAAATGGCTTAAAACTCACCAATGTTCTGTGTGTTCCTGAGTTCAAACAAAATCTTATGTCTGTTCAAAAGCTAGCCAAGGATGATGGGTGCAATGTGATCTTTGGTAATAAGAGGTGTGTTGTGCAGGACTGTGCTGAGAAGAAAATCAGAGGGGTAGGAGCAGCATCTAAAGGTCTCTACTACATATTTAATGCACTCAAAGATGAAGTAAAAGACAGTAGAAAGGTTGTAGATGCTAAGTGTAGACATAACAAATTGTGGAAAGCATCTGAAGATACTTTTGGTTGTAATGAATTGAAAGTTTTGAATGTCAATGCTGTGGAAAAAGAATTTTCTGTTTGGCATCATAGACTTGGTCATGCACCTTATAGTAAAATGAAATATATATCTACTTTGAAGTTTGCACCCTCTGATAAAGTTTGCATTTATTGTCCTATGGCTAAACTTACTAAAGTTCCTTATTCTTTGAGTACATCTACTGTTGAAAAGCCTTTTGATCTTATTCACATGGACATATGGGGTCCTTATAGGGTTCTATATCAAGGAAAGTACAAACACTTTCTTACAATTGTTGATGAGTATTCAAGGGCAACATGGGTGTATCTTATATCACATAAGTCTGATGCCTTAGCTCAGTTTAAGGTATTTTATGAGTTTGTTAAGACTCAATTTGGTGCCAATATCAAAGTCCTTAGGTCAGATAATGCCTTGGAGTTTGATGATAAATACTGTCAGTCATTCTTTGAAGAGAAGGGCATGGTTCATCAGACCAGCATTGTTGACAGACCCCAACAAAATGGGGTTGTGGAGAGGAAACATAGACATCTTTTGGAAATAAGTAGGGCTATAAGGTTTCACTCAGGGTTACCTTTACAATACTGGGGAGATAGTGTGATGACTGTAGCTTACATCATAAACAGGTTGCCTTCACCTGTGGTACATAACAAAACTCCATATGAGATCATTTATGGAAAGCAACCTGATTATGGTAATATGAGGGTGTTTGGTTGCCTAGCCATGGCCTATAATCCAGAAAGAGACAAACACAAGTTTAGTCCAAGAGGGTTGCCCTGTGTGTTCCTTGGATATCCTACAAAGCAGAAAGGGTACAAGGTACAAGACCTCATTTCTAAGAAGAGGTTTGTGACAAGAGATATCAAGTTCTTTGAGCACATTCTTCCCTATCAACAACAAGATCAGAAGCAACATTACCTGTACCCTTTGTCTATGGTCACAGGTCAGATTGCACCTAGCTGCTCTGAGCAAACTCAGGTCATTGAAGATGAAGAACATGACCAGGCAGGTGGTGCACCACCTGAAACAGAAAACCAAACTCATGAAGAACCACAGCTAGAAGAAGTTGCTGCCACTGAAGCTACACAAAGAAAATCAGTAAGGGAGAAGAGAGCTCCAGAATGGATGAAAGACTTTGTGGTAGAAGCAAGTGGTAAGTGCTGTAACAGGAGCTGGTAAGTGCTCCAGAACAGAAGCTGCTGAAATCATACCAGGAGTTGAGACAGAGGTAGCTAATGCCTTTGTTAACCTGGTAAGTGCTGTAACAACACAAAAAGAACCAGAAAACTTTGAGGAAGCAATGAAGGATGTGAACTGGGTAGAAGCAATGAATAGAGAGTTGGATGCTCTTGAGTTGAATGATACATGGGAAGTGACAAACTTACCACCAAACAGGAAGGCAATAGGCTGCAAGTGGCTGTATAAGTTGAAATACAAAGCTGATGGAAAACTTGAGAGACACAAAGCAAGATTAGTAATTCAAGGTTGCAGACAGAAATATGGTCTTGATTATACTGAAACTTTTGCTCCAGTTGCAAAAATGACAACTGTCATAGCCCTTCTTGCCATAGCAGCCATGAGAGGGTGGAAAACGTGTCAAATGGATGTGACCAACGCCTTCTTACATGGAGATTTGAATGAAGAAGTCTTCATGACTCTACCAAAGGGATACAATGCTCAGGGAGACAGGATATCCACTGAAGAAAGCTCACAAACAAGTCAGAAAAATGACAAAGTGTGCAAATTGAAAAGATCACTGTATGGACTTAAACAAGCCCCTAGACAGTGGTTTGAGAAGCTATCAGACACACTCATACATCTGGGATACAAGCAATCCTCTTCAGATCACTCCTTGTTTGTTAAGAGTCAAGGGGAGAGTACCACTGCTATACTTGTCTATGTTGATGACATGCTCATCACAGGGGACACTGAACAAGAAATCAACAATGTCAGGACTCAATTAAGTGAGGTTTTTCATATGAAAAATCTGGGTGAATTGTCATACTTCTTGGGTCTTGAGATAGCTCACACAAAAGAGGGTATATTTGCCTCTCAGAGGAAATATACCCAGGATATGGTGAGAGAATTTGGCATGCACAATGAAAGAACCCTGAGAGTTCCTCTTGATGCCAATGTGAAATTGGAACCTGACAAGGGTGTTCTTCTTCAAAACCCAGAAATCTACAGAAGGCTTATTGGGAAATTAATCTACCTGACGATTACAAGACCAGATGTGTCATATTCAGTTCAATTGCTCAGCTAATTCATGCAAAAACCGACATCAGACCACATGCAAGCAGCGAAAAGAGTACTAAGGTATCTCAATGGAACATCTCAACAAGGAATTCTTTTCGCAACACAAAATTTTAATCACTCTACAACTCTTTCAAGTTGCACTCTTTCTCTCAAGCAAAAGAAAGCTAATTGTGTCTCGACAATTGTTCACAAGAGAACGAATATGAGACGGTGCTAGCACAATTGACTTGAGTAACAATTAAACAACACGAGAATCGTTTCAAAGGCCTTAGTAAAAGTTTTGCAAATTAAAGACAATGAATGCTTAAAACAGATTTGCAAAATGCTTAGATTTAAAAATCAATGCTCGAAAAGGTAAAGAATGATTTCCCAAAGTTTGAGCTTAAATAGAAGTGAGAAGATATTGCAAGAGATATTTTACCAAAACCGAAACTACTAAAAAGTAGGAAGTATAGTAAAAAAAAGGTTTTGTTTCCAAAAGAAAATAAAAGCAATATTCTAAAAATCTTTTTACTTCTTAAACAAGCTAAAGATCATTCTCAAGATTTGTAAAAGATATTTTAAAAACATAGGAAATATAAAGATCAGATTTCACGTGAATATCTTTTTCAAAATAGTTTTTCGAAAATAGCCTTTTGTACGTTTCTAGCAAGAATACTGGAAACGTAGCAAGTTCTCCACGGTTCCAGTGTCTTGTTGTGGAAACGTGCGTTTCCAGCAGCGACACTGCAACCGTAGAGGGAAACGTGAGTTTCTCTTGTTGTTTTATCATCACCCTTGTCATTACAAGGACTATACGTATACAATAAGAACTGATGCTTCATGTGTCGTTATATAGCCTTGATTTGATTCGCGTTTCCCAATAATGAAGCTTGATTCTACGTGAATGCTTCACGACCTACTAAGTATCATAAACACTAACAACGGATTATAGTATAGTAACAAAAATTAAGGGCATCATCAAAACATAACGACGTAGTCGAGTCAACAAATTTTTTAGACCAATTATATTTTGACAAATGTCGACCATAGAGACCATGGTTTCTGCTTTATATATATATATTAGATTAGATATAGATATAGATATAGATATAGATATAGATACTTTAGAGTTGTTTTCGTAGTTTAATCGTTCTGCTGGTAAATTGATGGTTAAGTCGAGTTATGGACTGACAGTAGCTTGACAAATGCTCATATGAAAACCGTTTTTCGACTAAAAAGTGAGCACCTTTAGTAATTAAGGTGCCTATCGAATGCTTAAACTTAAAGTGGTCGCCTTTAAGTCACGAGTTAATCGTCATACGCGTGTGGCCGTCGTTGATAGAGCGTAAACATTGTGAACAGATGGTGGTCGTTGGTTTAGCTAGCGGTAACTGTTAACCGGCAATTGTGTTTTCCTAACTTTTTTGTATTTCTGTCCTTGAAACTGCACAGAACTACCTCGGTATTCAAATTGTGAGGTTTTACTTCAAGTGCACCAAATGCTCTGCCGAGCTGACTATGAAGACCGACCCAAAGAACTCGGATTATACTGTTGAGGCTGGCGCGTCTGGGAATTTTGAGCCTTGGCGTGACAAAGATGAGGTTACATATCTTTGATCTTTGTTGGTTCTTTTCAGTTTCATATAATATTCAAAAACTTTGTTAGTTTCCTGTTTTTGAAGTGAAATGTTGACACTAAATTTGGATTTGATGTCATTGCGTTAGGAAATAGACAAGGAAAAGAGGAAAAGGGATTTGGTTAAAAGATAAGTGACGAGATGATAAAGTTTGAATTTTGGGGGATTTTTGTTTAAATTCACAATACAAAAAGGGACACCGACTCAAAACGTGAGATGGATATAATGTCTGCTCTTGACGAGATGAAATCTATGAAGGTATTATTTTGCTGTTAATTTTATTCCGTTTTGTAAGCTGTGTTGTTGGAAGCTGAAGTGACCTGAAGTATATTTTAGGGTATATGATATCTCGAGTAGTTTCAGTGCAAGTATGTGTGTTTTAGGCATGCATGCTTGTGCTATCACAACTGTGTTTTAGGGCAGTGAGCTCAGATTTTAAAGCGTTGCTGATCAAGTCTGAAGTTGCTTCCTGAACGATAAAGTTTCACTCTTTTGCCATTTCTTTTGGTGGCCTAGGTTGGCCGTTGGCACTTCGAATCTACATTAGGTTTCCATTTGGAAGCGTGTTAGTATTTCTGATAGGATCATAATTTATTTATTTATCATATGCTTGTATTCCACGTATACAATATACAATACATTCTGTGGTTCTTATTTTGCTCGACTTTTTCTACGGACTTGTTATGAACTTTCTCGGTACAGTCTTGGGATGAATTTTCTCTTACGTTATGACTAATCTTTTCTTAATCTTTTATATTTTCAGTCAAGACATGCGGGCATAAGTGTCGATGATATGCTAAAGGCATTACAGAGTAGTGGCGATGTTGAAGAAGAGGATCCCGATCTGGTAAGTATTAATTCATTCTGAGTTCTTATACATGTTTTGAGTTAATTCTTGATACGAAACATTGCTTGGCCGTGTTTGGAAAATGTTTGCTTTTGATCTCATGTTATTAACAATGAAAAATGACTTAACAGGAACAAAAGCTGGACGAGGCGGATGAAGCCCTCATTAAATCAATTTTTCATGTAAGCTGACATTACAAGCTTCCCAATTTAATTTATTTTTTTCATTGCTCTTTAGATCTTCTTCTCTTAACCAAATTTGTTACTAGCTATTGTAGTATTAACTTGTTTGTTGCAAGTTAGATAATATTCTATGTGAGGCAAAATAATTGACTTTACTGTGGCACATCTTTTGAAGGCACCCAAAGAATTTGTGAAGCGCATTGTCGATTTATGACCGGGATGACGGCGATGGCGATAATCTAAGTGAAGATGCCAGTGTCAAGGTATGCTGTGTAACGTGACTTTTAAGTCTCAATTATCATTACCGTTCGGTGCTTTGTCCCTTATTTCGGTGTGTTGCTAGATGAGTGTTTGCTAATTGTATTAGGTGTACTGTGCACAGTGCACACATTTACAAGGGGGATATGACTATGGTCGTACAATCAGTCAACTTGTCTTTTAACGTGATACTCTATAGATTTAAACGGTTCTACCCTCCTGTTCTCTCCGAATAATGTTATCTAAACAAATCTGATAGTGTAGGCGTTATACTCAACTAACTGACATCATTCTGACATATTTCAATAAAAAAAATTGAACAAATAAATACTCCCTCCTCTTCACTATGTTTATCACATTTACTTTATGTGCGGTCTCCAATGTCGACCTTTGACCGTCTTTTTCTTTGGCTATACATTACGTTTTTTTGTTGAAAATATAATTTTATGAAAGATGTTTTGATGACGAATGTGAATATCCTATTATTATACTTTCATTATTTATACGTTTTAAACTAATGACGGTCAAACTTTTAAAAATTTGACTTTCCAAAAGGCAAATGTGATAAACATTGTGATGAGGAGGGAGTATAATATATGACATAAAAAAAAGTTACTTTAACTATCATTACAAGTTAATAGTTACGGAAGGTCTGATACTATTTGCACCCAGCTGTTTACTTCGACAGGGATTCGGTACTCGTGTGTCACTCCGTTGAGGGTGTGAATTGTACTGAAGTTGAATTCTTCGGCGTCTTTGGCAAGGCTTTTAAGACGACCTTCAAGGGCATCATTGATGGAAACGACTTACAAGGTAGAAAGGCCGATGCGGTCGGAACCATGTTCTTGCCTCACCATTTCGAAGGTGATTGGGATAAGTAAGGCGCTTGCCCTAGAACGAAACCCTTTGCGGAAACCAAGAAGGCTCTAATTGTTGAGATGCTTCTTGTTAGTAACAGATGTTCCTTCCAGGCCACCATATATGCGCGCAGTGCTCGAAGATGGGGTCGTGTCGTGCAAGGTTCAGATTTCAGAGGCCTGAAGCTGTTAGCAATTTTGTATGCAAAATTTTCCTAAGTTGATTATCAAATGTGTACATTATCATCTCTTTATTTATTGATTTGTTGGTTAGTGTAGGATAAATACTCTGACCATTTTTGGTTTGGTGTAATATATCATTGATTCATTGCTACATTTTATTTGTTCCTAATACTCTCGCTTTTCACTATTTTCATGTTAGACATTTTCACTTGCATTCTTCTCCCATGGATTCATTGGTTCTAAAAAATTAAGACCCAGACCCAATGGGTTGGGTAGGGACTAGGGATATAGGTATATAGCATGTCTAGACCGAATCATTTTACGATTTTGAGTTAAACTTCAGTCAATTATTATTTTGCCTTGAACACAAACAAAAATATCCTAAAAACTAAGCAACAAAATCCACCGATTTTTAGCAAGAAAATCACACTCACAAGATCTACAATATTTACTTAAATACACACACCAAAATAACACATTTCACAACATTTTTGGTAATAAAAGACTACCAAAAATGCTCAAACTACACAAATAAAATATATATATTAAAAAGACCTAAATTAATAAACAAGAAAAACCATAAATGGAATTAAAAAAAGGAAATGAAGTGAAAAACTGAATAAAAAAAACCCAAAAATGTGGTAGTCAATGATTTTCTTCGCATAATTTTTTTCCCACACCTTAAAATCAATTTAAAGGACCAAAAAAGGTATCTGATTGTACTTAATTATTTGACCAAAAATTATTTGAAGTTAGATAAAACGCTTTAAATTTGTTAAATTCGAAAATAAGAAGACAAACAAAAGACCGAATTAGAGGACTAACTAAGTAGCTAATGTAGTTAATTTTGCGTATTTACTCTTTCACATAAAATTTACTCAGAACGCCCGCATTTTTTATTTAATTTCCGTCACATGCCCTTTTCTACCCAATGCTCTCTATTCTTATATTTCTTGAAAAACTAACCAGATTTACATAAAAATACAAAAAACGTTTTTCTTATTCAAAAATATCAAATTATTGAATTAGACAGAGTAATTGGGAAATTACAACAATTTTTGATATTTTTTAGTAATCAATCTGATCTGACGATAATTCATTTACTATTAACGCTCTACATACATGTGTACGCACTTATTCTCATAGCAAATTCATGGTACAGTTTATTGTCTCCGCCAACTTCATCCTAATCAATATAACTTCTTATGGAGTAATAGATTTGATTTACCTTTTTTAATGAAATTAATAAATTATGATAATAACAGCGGTGGTATTTAATTTTAAAAAACAAATAACAAAAGAAGGTATAGGAGTTGCGGTGGGGGGGACAACCACACCGGCACCGATACTCTGCGGAGGAGAGACGGCAGCGACACGGATTGCAACAACAATAGGTCAATGACGGAGGAATCACAATTTTAAGAAGTTGGTTGTTTAAAATTAGGGAAAAATAGAGATATTTTTAATGAATGAATGAAATAGTGTGGTAAATGAATAGGACATCAATATTGTCATTTTCGCGGGCGTACACTTACGGTAAATGTGTACACTTACGGAAACTGAGGGAGTATAAACAAAAGACCGAATTAGAGGACTAACTAAGTAGCAATTTGAGGATTATGGAGGGTAAGAAAAGAAGAATTAATGAATTAAGTAGAGCAAAATAAGTAGTATGAGGGTTAAGAAAAGAAGAGACAAATGATAAATGAGAGGAAAATAAGTTTAAGTGAGGAGGTGGAAGAAGAAAGGAGGTGGAGGGAAAATAAGAATGAGAAGAATAGAGAAAAAAAAAAATAAGCTGAGGAATAGAAGTAGAAGAAATGTTGGGAATTAGAGTATTATGAGGGAGTAGTATGTAAAGACGAAGCGAATAAGACAGCGGATAAGAAAGAGCATTACAAGAGCTAAAGAAAGAAGAGCCATATGGGAAATAAGGAAGGCAGATGTAGTAGTGAGGAGAAAGAGGATGATGCGCTTAAGTACAAAGGGAAGAGAAACAAAAGGATGATTAAGAAGAGAACGAGAAAGAATGAGCGGTTGAGGAGTAGGAGGAAGTGAGAGGAAGGAAACGAGACAAAATATGTTGATAATGAAAAATAGAAGAAATCAGGAATACGAGAGAGGAATAAAAAAGATGGAAATAAGAATAGAGAAAAGGTGAAAACACAAGTTGTAAATGTTACAAGTACACCACTTGGGCTCCGCAGCCCCCGTCGGGGGTGGCTTACATGGTACATGTGGTGGTGCGGGAATGCATGTACCCGGGGGGGACTCAACCCCCTCGTCATCAAAAAAAAATTATGTTACAAGTACTATTTACAATTAGTGCGCCTTTTAATCATTTTTATATAATTTATGAGTTTGAAAATATGATAATAATATTCAAAGTATAGAGACATGTGAATTCTGATTACAAAACTCCATTATATAAATGTACTCCCTCAGTTTCCATAAGTGTACACATTAATTTTTTTATGAGGAAGATTTGAGATAAGTGTAAACAAATAATGCCCAAAATTCTACAAGGCAATAATGAAGCCGAGCAATCGAAATGAATGAAATGAATTATTGATACAAAAGGGCATTTGACACATAAAAAATGAAATCAGTTCAAGAATTACATCGACTGCATAAAACCCAACAAGTTGATCCGCGTTGGGAAATTCAGTCCCTCACTTTCCCTCCCCTTCTTTTCCCGTCATTTCCCTCAATCCAAACACACCCTTAAGATAAACAAGTGGGAAAATGGTACGTAAGGAGAATGAAATGAAAGAAAAGGGAGGAAAATGAGTGACAGGAGATGAGATGAAATGTAAGATAATTAGGAAAAAAATAAATAAATAACGGATTAAGCATTAACAATCAAGGGTTAAGGGTAAAGGTTAAGGGTTAAAGGATATGGATTAATGGTTAATGGTTAAGGTTTACTGGTTAAGGGAAAAGGGTTAAGCGTTAAACTTTAAGCGTTAAGAGTTATGAGTTAATTGTTAAGTGTTTAGTGTTAAAGATTAACCGTTAGGCGTTAAGGATTAGGGGTTAAGGGTGTGTTTGGATAACAATATAAGAAGGAAAGGGAGGGGAAGGAAAATGAGGGAAGGAGAAGAGAAGGAAGGGAAGGGGAGGGAGAATGAAATGTGGGTGTTTGGATAGATTTTCCCTCCAAATTTTTCAAATTGTGGAGAGATATTGATTACACTTAGAGGAGAGAAAATGGATCCTCCTAATCTTTCCCCCTCCAATTCCCTCTTTCCATTTTGTTGTAACTAAACGATGGAAACTCAATCCCTCCCTTTTCCTCCCCTTCTTCCCTTCATTTCCTCAATCTAAATACACCCTAAGGGTTAAGAGTTAAGGGTTAAGGGTTAAGGGTTAAGGGTTAATGGTTAAGGGTTAAGAGTTAAGTACTAAGGGTTAATTGTTAAGGGTTAAGGGTTAAGGGTTAAGGGATAAGGGTTAAGGGTTAAGGGTTAAGGGTTAAGATTTAAGGGTCAAGGGTTAAGGGTTAAGAATTATGAGTTAACTGTTAAAGATTAAGGGTTAATAGTTTAGAGTTAAGGGTTAAGGGTAAAAGTGTTCAAAACGAAATAACAACACAAATCTCGCCAAACAATTAACACCGCATTAGGGGACGGCGCGCGCTAGCGCGCGGTCCAACAACTAGTTGTAATAAAAATTAAAAAAAAAAAATAGAATGAAACCCTTATTCCGCAAAAAATATATTTAAAAATCAAATGAAACCCAAGCAAGTGAAGCAACGGGAGCCCTAATATAACGCAAGTAAAAGTTTCTAAAAGATAAAAAGTGGATCTCCATCAAGACCGTGTCACGTCGTGAAACCTACCCTTTATCAAAGAAAATGTACTTGTAACATTGTTAGGTAACTCCCTATAATGTGAGAAGGCGAAATAGGTATTTTTTTTTTTTTTTTTTTGTGAGATGTTTTATAATAAATTTATTATGAGATCGTATCATTCGATTTGTGGTGCAATCTTTAGAAATAACACTAATTTTATACTCGTATGCCATAGAAAACATCTAAATAAAAGTTAACAAAAACTTGCATAATATAATCAGGGGAGAGGAAATAATTACAAAAAGAAGCCCAACACAATCCATAGAGCAGTGAATCAGGACACACAAAAGAAAATTAAAAATAAAAAAATATATATAAAAAAGCAGCCAACTGGGCTCGAACCTGCGTTGGCTTCCGAACAACATGGGCCTCCCACCACTGAAACACTAATATCCAATGCTACTTAACTACATTGTTTATGTTTAATATAAACACATGATATACTGTTTGTTACGGATTTTGGCCCCCCTCAAATTGGGGGCCCAGTTCCCTTGCCCCTACATGCTTGCCTGTTAGACGCCTGTAGGTAGTTATAATTAAATTATGAAATGTTAGGTAGTAACTAACAAAAAAACTCTTTTTTAAACTATGAATAATGACATATATTCAAAATTGAAATATATTTAAATTATTAGTATCACATAAAATCTTAGATTAAGTCTATAGTATGACGATTTTACGCGGACAACAGAATATTTGTCACTAAAATGTGATCACTTTAACGCTTATAATGACAATGTTAATGCTTAATGTGACCAAATTAAACTTTTTGAGGTGTTAAAATGGTCCATTAAGCCTTAGAATAGTGATAATACCTTAGTCGATTTGGTCAAAATATTTTCAAGAAATTTATTTATTTTAAATATAGGGTTAGGTTACTTAGGTATACGTTAACGAGTAAACTCGTGATTTCCATGGGTAATAGAGCTATTAAAGTTGAAAAAAAAAAAATATTTGTAAACTTATGGATGCATATACGTAATTTGACATTTGTAGGACTTAATCATATAATGTAATGAAATAAATAAAAATAATAATAATAATAATAATAATAATAATAATAATAATAATAATAATAATAATAATAATAATAATAATAATAATAAACTAAAAAAAAAAGAATAATTGCCAAGAATAATCTGAACGGGTACTCTTATTCCATAAATAATCTGAACTCAAATTAATCCACGAATAATCCCAACTATTGAACTATCATTCCAATAATGTACTTTCGCCGATTTCAATTGACTCTAACACGTAAAAAAAATGGTGAAATCGACTCTAACTTAATCTCACTCTTATTTTAAGTGAAATTCAAACTAATTTCTCCTCTTTTTTTATCGATTAAAGCAAGTTAAAATTGGCCAAAGTACATTATTGGAATGATTGTTCAGTAGTTGAGATTATTCGTTGATTAATTCGAGTTCGGATTATTTATGCAATAAAATGACCAGTTTGGATTATTCTTGACAATTAATCCAAAAAAAAAAAAAAAAGGAAAAAATTGTCCAGTCATTGATTAAGGTAATACGAGTATATGAAACAAAAATGATTAGTTGTTAAATTAAGTATAAATGGTAATGGTAATTTCTGTGCAAATAGTAATCTCATAAGATTGCATTTTTGCAAACAATGTACATTAGTGGATGTGAATAATGCTATTATGAACAAAGAATTTGGTATTTTTCGTAATTAGCAAAGTGATTTGTACAAAAGAAGTAAGTAATAACTAAAATACCAATACGCAAACATATTGATTTATTGTTTATTAGGTATTAGACAACTAATATTATGCACCTCCTCTATTTTGAATATCTCTATATAAAATCTCTATATAAAATTGCTTCGCAAATAGTTCAAGAGGAGAGACTGAAATTCAAAGAAAATTCATTATTGTGTTTATTGTTTTGTTTTTCTATTTTTTTTTTATTTTTTATTCTTTGTTTTCAATTCACTTATAGTCTTTATACATTTATCAATCTGTGAATTGTGATTTACGTATATAATTTTTTTTGGTCGAGATATATAATCCGTACAATTTCGCGTTTTCTTATTTGCTGAATCACTAAAAGAATTCTGAAAAAAATATTACAAATGAATGAATTAAAGAAGAAAATATTTTATTTTTTAATGTTACTATTGTTGATGATTGAAAATGTTAAAGGAGAAGATCCATACAAATATCACTATTGGACGGTTTCATATGGTGAAATCTATCCTCTTGGTGTTAAGCAACAGGTATGTCAATCTCTACTTTTAAGATGATAGTTACATAACAAAGTTTAAAATGTGCCATGTAAATTTTTCAAATTTATTTGGTTCACAATGTAGGAACTAATTTACTCATGTGAATTTTCATTTACTAAGAAGTAATTACTACTACGGAGTAATAGATGAGGTAATCGATAAACAAAAGGCACATTTTAGTTCGTACAAAAAGCATATTGCAATTTACTTATTTTTAAAAGTTTTTGAAATTTATTCATATTATACCTTATAATTAATTGGCGTACAGTATGTATATTTATCAATGTAATTTAAAAAAATTGAATGTGGTTGATATTTGATTGTTTATTTGTTTGTTCATGAATTGTTTACCGCCACTTTAGTTAAGATAAATGGATCAATAGATCAATGACTATTCGTCTAATTGTTACCTCCTCCATTTCAATGAGATAACCCCATAGCCTTACTTTTTTCTCACAAAAAGTGGGTCTATGAGACTATCTCATTGAAATAGAGGAAGTACCAAAAAAGTGAAACTAGCTGGAGTGTTTCATTTCATATTGCAAAATAATTTTTTTTTTTTTTTTATAAAATAATATGTGTAGTTTTTTTTTTTTTTTTTTTTTTTTTTTTTTTTTTTTTTTTTTTTTTGCTAAGAAAGTCATTTGTAAATATTTTGATAAAATGTGAATTTGTTATTGCAGGGAATAATGATAAATGGACAATTCCCAGGACCTCCAATTGAAGCAGTAACCAACGACAACATAATTGTTAATGTTTTTAATGGACTGAACGAGCCATTTCTTATTTCATGGTACAACTTCTCCCCATTTTGTTTCTTTTTACATTCAAAAATCTTCGGGATTCCTAATGACGTGAACATAATAATCCAATCTTAAATTTAACCAAATTTCATTTTATTATACTCGTCTTTTCTAATTAATTTTCGTAATAGGAAATTCAACTCTTTTCTCCAATTTCTTTTTAATTTTTTAAAAGAAATTACCAATTTACATTTGGGTTGATTTTATTTTATTAATGTTATTTACTATATTAGTTTTGTAGCTCTATCTAATCAATTTGTCTTAAAACTTTTCGAGGCCACTCAGGTGAATTTGTTTGGAGACCCTCGACCCAATTGTTTAATGTTGCTTTGTCAAAAAAATAATGTTTATTTATTTATTTATTTATTTTATTTTTTTAAGTGGCTCATTTTCTTACGTCATTTTTACTTCTAGCCACTAAATAATGTATTATAATAAAACTTTGTGTTGAAACAAGAGTCAATGGGTAAAATTATGTCGATAAAAACAATGAAAACAAAAAGTAAAAGTGAATAAAAACAAAAACAAGAAAGGTAGATTGTAGTATGGGTAGTCTTTAATAAGTTGTAAGTTGTAACAACAAAAGACAAATGGTCACACAATAAAATGGGTAGTATGGGTAGTATGAAAACTCTTATTGTAGTATGGGTAGTCTTTTATGTAAACTCTTATACGGAGTATGAAATGGTCACACAATAAATTTACTGTAAGACATCTCACCTGAAAATGTAGTTACATGAATTTTTAATATGTATTCTCTTTAATAAATAGTAGGTCTCATGGTATGAGATGATATGACACACGATTTACTGAAAATAAAATTAAATATAAGATGTCATGTTTATACCTGTCAAACGGGTCGGGCGGGCAGGTTACAGGTCGGGTAACTACGGGTTCGGGTTAGGTACAGGTCGGGTGTATTTCGGGTTCGGGTAGTATACGGGTCGGGTGTATACGGGTTACAGGTCGGGTTAGGGTCAAAATACGGGTAAATTATTAATTGTTTATCGCCAATTTTTCTTCGTATCTATTAAAAATATTAAAATATTAAATAATTATAAATAATACTAACGTAAAGATTTTTAATTAACTTTTAATTCTAGAATGAGTAAAAATCCAATGATTTAATTGCATATATAAAAGATTGTAATTACTAGTTATATTTGTGAAATCGCAAACGTTATTTACGCCATCGACTTTGTTTGTCATTATATTAGAGTAGTTATCATTACAAGTTAATAATATAATTATCAAAAACATTTTCACCTGATCACATGTGCAAACATTTGAGGAAAACATAATAATATAACTTTAACTGTTTAACATATAATTAATTCCAACGGTGACGGAACTCCAATAGCTCCAGCGCCTCGTCCACCGCCTCGTCCAACGCCTCGTACGACGCCTCGTCCGACGCCTCGTCCACGTCCTCGAGGTGGCGTCATTATCCTAACAAGAAATAGAAATTTAATTACTGATCAATTAGGTCACTGCAAGCTATGTGAAAAGAATAACCAAATCAAGTTACTACTAAATAACTTGACAAATCAATTGGCGGGGGAAGCACAACTTGAAAATAATTTCCATTTGCTTCCTATTGGTCCATCACACAAAAACACGGATCACTCCTTTTAAAACAAATCCTAACTGTTGATCTAATTGAATCCTCCACCACGTCATCGATCCGTGGCCATCCCCAATTCACCTCATTTCCCACCTAAAAAACCCCTCCTATAAATACATTTCCCAGCAATTGAGGCTCATCACAACTTCAAATCACAATTAACACATCCTCCGTGAACGCCACCATTGATTCCGGCTACCTCGACCTCGACGCCGCCGTCTCCACCACCCTCCCTCGCCGTAACTCCTTTCTCTCTCCTTCTCCCGGCGGTTTCAACGACTCCTCCACCGCCGACATCCTCCTTCGCCTCTTTCTCGAAGATTCCTCCGCCGACGTCGCCACCGCCACCTCCACCGACGATTCTTCCTCCGATGAAGTTCATGTTTACCTCCATTCTTCCGCGCTTTGTCGCCAAGTATTTCGCTTTGTTGTCCGATCGATGGTGTAAAGATGATCGTAATAGTGTGAGGAAGGTTAATCTTTGTTTCAGCCGAAGTTTTGTTCGATTCGTTCTCATTTGAATGTGATTAAGTTGCTTTATGTTGATGATTTGTCGTCGGAGATTTTGAGTGTTTCGTCGGCGATTTCGATTTTACATGTTGCTGTGAAATTGTTGGATTTGGTTTGCTAACTTTGCTTTATGAGGTTTGACTTTTGAGTGAGTTTGACAGCTAACTTTCACAACCCGCCGGGTTGATCCGAGACCCGACCCGACCGGATATTTCGGTTATTCTTGGGTCGGGTAATTTTCGGTCGAATTCGACATTTACGGGTTTATTTGGGTCATTTACAGGTCGGGTTTCGGGCGGTTTTACGGGTCGGGTCAATAACTGACAGCTCTAGTCATGTTACATAAGAAACGATACAAATTCTAAGGTGAGCTTGTCTCATTGTATAAGACAACTTATTGATATGGCATGTCAGCAAAACAATACTTCCCTTCTCCCTTCCCTTCTTTTTGCTGTTATATACTCCATATTCATCTCTCTCCCTCTCTAGACTTGTCTTTAAAAATAAAAAAATATAAAACATTCAATTTATTAGACCTACGCTTTCATCTCTCACTAATAACACCATTTATCATAGCTGGACTGATAATTGTCGATTCATCGTCATTGAAGAAGCCTAACATGCACCAATTAACCTTCCTTTAATCATCTTATCCACCAACGACTAATTTCCACTACAATATTATTAACCACCATCCCTTCCATAGTTAGAGAAGATTTACTAGATCTACTCCAAATTTATACACCATTATTATACGATAAATGTAATTTACGTTATGTCAAAAGTAACTTATTTATGCTTCATTAGTAATGTAAATTCCTTGAATAATAATTACAATAATAATATACTTTTGAAAAGAATTGAGTTACGTTTCAAAAAGTTATGGTTACGTTTCACAAATTTTGATTATTTTGATTTAAAAGTAGATAAAATTAGGGTATACGTGTATTTGACGAAATTTGGGGAAAATAGAAATCAAATATCTTTGGGACTGAGCTAATTGGAACCAAGCTATTTGAACCACCATGAGGCGGTGGCAAGGTGGTGCTCGTTGTAAGGAGGAGAAGATAATTGCAATTTGATCGAAATTGGTATTAGTTGGGGATGAAGATTATTTATGGAAAAATTAAGGTGAGTAATTGGACTTTGATGAGCTTGGTGACGATGCCCGTGGTCGGAGCAATTTGCCAGCTTGTCCTGTAAGTGGTGGTTGTAGACTTGCAGTGAGGTGTGTTAATTGATATGGTCGGTGGTTTTAGTATGGGTTGTGGCTGAATGTTGAGGATGTAGAGGAATTATAAAATTTGATTAGGTGGGGTAGGGTGTATAATAATTATGCTAAGAGTACGTATTAGTAGTGTCTCATAGTATGAGGCAACCTCACCATAAAATTACACAAGAAACGAAAGTAAAAGAAAATATTCATAATTAAGTGAGAATAAACTATACGGAGTATGTATATATAACAATAGAAAATTGAAACATAAAAAGGAAAATGAAACCAATATAACTTTTTACTCCGTATAACGGATCCAAAAAACTTACAAGAAAAAGATAGGATAAGTCTTTATAAAGAATAAAAGCGAACTTAAAAATATAAAGTTGGTCTATAAAACAAAAGAAAAAGAAATTTTGAGGACAAACTCCATTCAACAAAACTAAAAATGAAACTAAAAACATTAAAAATGAAGTTAACGAAAGTTTGAAGTTGCTTAAAATAAAATAAAAGGGGCAGACAACGAGAATCGAACATGGGGGGCACGTCACAAAGCATACAATTACCATCTTATCTTTGGGATAATTAACATTAAAAATTAGAGCTAATTAATATATTAAGTGCGTAAGTACGAATAGAAATAATGAGGCCACTTCAAAATGGGGGTCTGGTTTCGTCGCCTGTGTTGGCGGGGGTGTTAGACGCTTAGATAATCTAATAGTGTAAATATATTACTCCGTATTCTTAATCATATACTCCATATATAATACGGAGTATATTTGTATTTACTTTTTAAATTTTAAAAATATTGGCTATTACTTTTTAAAATTTAAAAATATTGGCTAATCCACGTGCCAAAAGTAAAGATTTAGTTTTACTATGAGGCGACTTCTTAATATGAGACACACCATATTTGAATAATATCATTGAAAAGAAAAGGCCCAGCCCATTAGTCTAACTCTAAGCCCATTTAACTCTTTGTAAAGTGTCCAAGTTAATGTAACAAGGGCAAGGGTGTTGTAGTATAGTTAATGGGCTGTGTCTCTTTCAAGGCCCAACATACATATCAATTGTTGTGGTCAGATGAATTTGTAGGTAGTATGATGTAGGGCAAATGAGATCAACCTAAAAGGGAGTGTCTTGTATAAAAAGGGCACCTGCAGCCACAAGTTGTAAGACAGAATAAAAAAAGATATAACATCAGAAATACAAAACCTCTTCTCTCAACAAATCAATGGCTTTGTCTATTATCTTGGAGCTCAAGGAAATCTTCATGGTATCAGAGCCTTGAGCTCTTGATCACCATTGAAGATTCCTCCTCGTTTTTTGTTTTCTTTTATCTTCCTTGTTTAGATCTACAGGAAAAAAAAAAAAAAAAAAAAAAAAAAACACAACAAAAACTCTCTAAAAAACAATCAAACAGTAAATCAAAAAATGGCTGCTGAGTCTGTTTCAAACACCATGCATGTTCTGCACTTTGTACTACCACCCATCGTAAAGTGGATTGAAACTCACAACATCACTTTCAGAACAGAGAATTACTCTTCTTGGAAGCGCCGATGGAGCTTGCCTTATCATCCAAGAGGAAGCTAGATATGTCACAGGTCGGTCTAAACCCACCTCAGATGAAAAGAAAATTGAGGCATGGGTGGCCTCCAACAGCCTTGTGATATCCTGGATCATACAAAACGTGAGTGAGCGGATCAAGCTTGTCATCATGTACACAGAGTCTGCAAAAGACATCTGTGATTTGCTCAAGAGAAGGTATACAGTGGACAATGGGGCTAGAAAATTCAAGCTCAACAAAGAGATCTATGAGATAAGTCAGGGAAACAAACCTATTGAGGAGTACTACACTCAAATGCAAGTAATATGGGATGAGCTGGAAAACTTGAACAACTACCCACCTTTGACACAAGTCACTGCTGAAATGAAGACATATTTGGAAGCTGTGAACAAGCAAGCAGAAGAAAAAGTCGCTTCGCTTTCTTAACGGTCTAGACAAGGATTATGGACCCTTAAGAAGCAATATTCTCCTCATGTCTCCTCTGCCTACTGTGGATACTGCTGTGTCTCTGTTGTTATAAGAAGAAGCTCAGAAACATAACTTTCATGGGGGAGAAGTATATGATGTGAGTGCTTTCCTGGGCAAAGGGGAGCAGGAGGAAGAAAAATGCAAGCATTGTGGGAGGAAGAACCACAAATCAGAAGAGTGTTGGGAATTAATTGGATATCCCTTGGGTCACCCTAAGAACAGGAGAAACACCAGCTACACATCAAGAGGAGGAGGAACCTTCAAATATCAGAGAGGAGGATAGTCTACACAAAACAATTATAGGCAGAACAGTGGGAAACCCTACAAGAGGAATGCTGCAAATGTGAAGGCTGATGAGTCTGACCTAGCTTCTGCCATTGAAGCAGCAACCCATCAGTTGGAAAGTCTTCTCAAGAAAGTGCCAGGGAACAACATGAAGGCAAGGATAGACAGTGATGATGAGCTAGAGTGCAACTTTGCAGATATGACAGACATGAACTCACCTTATACACATAGAAACTGTTGGATAATTGATTCCGGAGCCACAGATCATATGACACCCTATGTGAATCTGCTTGAGGAAGTTGAAACTTCTTGGAATAGCCCTAAAATTAACCTGCCAAATGGTGAGAAGGCACATGTTACACACAAAGGGAATTTGACCTTGAAAAATGGCTTAAAACTCACCAATGTTCTGTGTGTTCCTGAGTTCAAACAAAATCTTATGTCTGTTCAAAAGCTAGCCAAGGATGATGGGTGCAATGTGATCTTTGGTAATAAGAGGTGTGTTGTGCAGGACTGTGCTGAGAAGAAAATCAGAGGGGTAGGAGCAGCATCTAAAGGTCTCTACTACATATTTAATGCACTCAAAGATGAAGTAAAAGACAGTAGAAAGGTTGTAGATGCTAAGTGTAGACATAACAAATTGTGGAAAGCATCTGAAGATACTTTTGGTTGTAATGAATTGAAAGTTTTGAATGTCAATGCTGTGGAAAAAGAATTTTCTGTTTGGCATCATAGACTTGGTCATGCACCTTATAGTAAAATGAAATATATATCTACTTTGAAGTTTGCACCCTCTGATAAAGTTTGCATTTATTGTCCTATGGCTAAACTTACTAAAGTTCCTTATTCTTTGAGTACATCTACTGTTGAAAAGCCTTTTGATCTTATTCACATGGACATATGGGGTCCTTATAGGGTTCTATATCAAGGAAAGTACAAACACTTTCTTACAATTGTTGATGAGTATTCAAGGGCAACATGGGTGTATCTTATATCACATAAGTCTGATGCCTTAGCTCAGTTTAAGGTATTTTATGAGTTTGTTAAGACTCAATTTGGTGCCAATATCAAAGTCCTTAGGTCAGATAATGCCTTGGAGTTTGATGATAAATACCGCTACCATTCTTTGAAGAGAAGGGCATGGTTCATCGCATCAAAGATTGTTGGATGCACTCCCAACAAAATGGGGTTGTGGAGAGGAAACATAGACATCTTTTGGAAATAAGTAGGGCTATAAGGTTTCACTCAGGGTTACCTTTACAATACCGGGAGATAGTGTGATGATCGTAGCTTACATCATAAACAAAGTTGCCTTCACCTGTGGTACATAACAAAACTCCATATGAGATCATTTATGGAAAGCAACCCGATTATGGTAATATGAGGGTGTTTGGTTGCTCAGCCATGGCCTATAATCCGTAAAAGAGACAAACACAAGTTTAGTCCAAGAGGGTTGCCTGTGTGTTCCTTGGATATCCTACAAAGCGTAAAGGGTACAAGGTACAAGACCTCATTTCTAAGAAGAGGTTTGTGACAAGAGATATCAAGTTCTTTGAGCACATTCTTCCCTATCAACAACAAGATCAAGCAACATTACCTGCACTTTGTCTATGGTCACAGGTCGATTGCACCTAGTCGCCTGAGCAAACTCAGGTCATCAAGATGAAGAACATGACCAGGCGGGTGGTGCACCACCAAACAAAAACCAAACTCATGAAGAACCACAATTTAGAAGAAGTTGCTGCCACTGAAGCTACACAAAGAAAATCAGTAAGGGAGAAGAGAGCTCCAGAATGGATGAAAGACTTTGTGGTAGAAGCAAGTGGTAAGTGCTGTAACAGGAGCTGGTAAGTGCTCCAGAACAGAAGCTGCTGAAATCATACCAGGAGTTGAGACAGAGGTAGCAAATGCCTTTGTTAACCTGGTAAGTGTTGTAACAACACAAAAAGAACCTGAAAATTTTGAGGAAGCTGTGAAGGATGTGAATTGGGTAGAAGCAATGAATAGTGAGTTAGATGCTCTTGAGTTGAATGATACATGGGAGGTGACAAACTTACCACCAAACAGGAAGGCAATAGGCTGCAAGTGGCTGTATAAGTTGAAATACAAAGCTGATGGAAAACTTGAGAGACACAAAGCAAGATTAGTAATTCAAGGTTGCAGACAGAAATATGGTCTTGATTATACTGAAACTTTTGCTCCAGTTGCAAAAATGACAACTGTCATAGCCCTTCTTGCCATAGCAGCCATGAGAGGGTGGAAAACGTGTCAAATGGATGTGACCAACGCCTTCTTACATGGAGATTTGAATGAAGAAGTCTTCATGACTCTACCAAAGGGATACAATGCTCAGGGAGACAGGATATCCACTGAAGAAAGCTCACAAACAAGTCAGAAAAATGACAAAGTGTGCAAATTGAAAAGATCACTGTATGGACTTAAACAAGCCCCTAGACAGTGGTTTGAGAAGCTATCAGACACACTCATACATCTGGGATACAAGCAATCCTCTTCAGATCACTCCTTGTTTGTTAAGAGTCAAGGGGAGAGTACCACTGCTATACTTGTCTATGTTGATGACATGCTCATCACAGGGGACACTGAACAAGAAATCAACAATGTCAGGACTCAATTAAGTGAGGTTTTTCATATGAAAAATCTGGGTGAATTGTCATACTTCTTGGGTCTTGAGATAGCTCACACAAAAGAGGGTATATTTGCCTCTCAGAGGAAATATACCCAGGATATGGTGAGAGAATTTGGCATGCACAATGAAAGAACCCTGAGAGTTCCTCTTGATGCCAATGTGAAATTGGAACCTGACAAGGGTGTTCTTCTTCAAAACCCAGAAATCTACAGAAGGCTTATTGGGAAATTAATCTACCTGACGATTACAAGACCAGATGTGTCATATTCAGTTCAATTGCTCACCTAATTCATGCAAAACCGACATCGACCACATGCAAGCAAAATAAAAGAGTACTAAGGTATCTCAATGGAACATCTCAACAAGGAATTCTTTTCGCAACACAAAATTTTAATCACTCTACAACTCTTTCAAGTTGCACTCTTTCTCTCAAGCAAAAGAAAGCTAATTGTGTCTCGACAATTGTTCACAAGAGAACGAATATGAGACGGTGCTAGCACAATTGACTTGAGTAACAATTAAACAACACGAGAATCGTTTCAAAGGCCTTAGTAAAAGTTTTGCAAATTAAAGACAATGAATGCTTAAAACAGATTTGCAAAATGCTTAGATTTAAAAATCAATGCTCGAAAAGGTAAAGAATGATTTCCCAAAGTTTGAGCTTAAATAGAAGTGAGAAGATATTGCAAGAGATATTTTACCAAAACCGAAACTACTAAAAAGTAGGAAGTATAGTAAAAAAAAGGTTTTGTTTCCAAAAGAAAATAAAAGCAATATTCTAAAAATCTTTTTACTTCTTAAACAAGCTAAAGATCATTCTCAAGATTTGTAAAAGATATTTTAAAAACATAGGAAATATAAAGATCAGATTTCACGTGAATATCTTTTTCAAAATAGTTTTTCGAAAATAGCCTTTTGTACGTTTCTAGCAAGAATACTGGAAACGAGCAAGTTCTCCACGGTTCGGTGTCTTGTTGTGGAAACGTATGCTTCAGCAATGACATCGAACCGTAGAGGGAAACGTGAGTTTCTCTTGTTGTTTTATCATCACCCTTGTCATTACAAGGACTATACGTATACAATAAGAACTGATGCTTCATGTGTCGTTATATAGCCTTGATTTGATTCGCGTTTCCCAATAATGAAGCTTGATTCTACGTGAATGCTTCACGACCTACTAAGTATCATAAACACTAACAACGGATTATAGTATAGTAACAAAAATTAAGGGCATCATCAAAACATAACGACGTAGTCGAGTCAACAAATTTTTTAGACCAATTATATTTTGACAAATGTCGACCATAGAGACCATGGTTTCTGCTTTATATATATATATTAGATTAGATATAGATATAGATATAGATATAGATATAGATACTTTAGAGTTGTTTTCGTAGTTTAATCGTTCTGCTGGTAAATTGATGGTTAAGTCGAGTTATGGACTGACAAAGAGCTTGACAAATGCTCATATGAAAACCGTTGACTAAAAAGTGAGCACCTTTAGTAATTAAGGTGCCTATCGAATGCTTAAACTTAAAGTGGTCGCCTTTAAGTCACGAGTTAATCGTCATACACGCTGCGTGTGGCCGCTGCTGATAGAGCGTAAACATTGTGAACAGATGGTGGTCGTTGGTTTAGCTAGCAGAATCGTTAACCCAAGAATTGTGTTTTCCTAACTTTTTGTATTTCGCCCTTGAAATCGCACGTAACTACCTCGGTATTCAAATTGTGAGGTTTTACTTCAAGTGCACCAAATGCTCACGAGTCGACTATGAAGACCGACCCAAAGAACTCCTGATTATACTGTTGAGGCTGGCGCGTCTGGGAATTTTGAGCCTTGGCGTGACAAAGATGAGGTTACATATCTTTGATCTTTGTTGGTTCTTTTCAGTTTCATATAATATTCAAAAACTTTGTTAGTTTCCTGTTTTTGAAGTGAAATGTTGACACTAAATTTGGATTTGATGTCATTGCGTTAGGAAATAGACAAGGAAAAGAGGAAAAGGGATTTGGTTAAAAGATAAGTGACGAGATGATAAAGTTTGAATTTTGGGGGATTTTTGTTTAAATTCACAATACAAAAAGGGACACCGACTCAAAACGTGAGATGGATATAATGTCTGCTCTTGACGAGATGAAATCTATGAAGGTATTATTTTGCTGTTAATTTTATTCCGTTTTGTAAGCTGTGTTGTTGGAAGCTGAAGTGACCTGAAGTATATTTTAGGGTATATGATATCTCGAGTAGTTTCAGTGCAAGTATGTGTGTTTTAGGCATGCATGCTTGTGCTATCACAACTGTGTTTTAGGGCAGTGAGCTCAGATTTTAAAGCGTTGCTGATCAAGTCTGAAGTTGCTTCCTGAACGATAAAGTTTCACTCTTTTGCCATTTCTTTTGGTGGCCTAGGTTGGCCGTTGGCACTTCGAATCTACATTAGGTTTCCATTTGGAAGCGTGTTAGTATTTCTCGATAGATCATAATTTATTTATTTATCATATGCTTGTATTCCACGATACAATATACAATACATTCCGTGGTTCTTATTTTGCTCGACTTTTTCTACGGACTTGTTATGAACTTTCTGCAGCCTTGGGATGAATTTTCTCTTACGTTATGACTAATCTTTTCTTAATCTTTTATATTTTCAGTCAAGACATGCGGGCATAAGTGTCGATGATATGCTAAAGGCATTACAGAGTAGTGGCGATGTTGAAGAAGAGGATCCCGATCTGGTAAGTATTAATTCATTCTGAGTTCTTATACATGTTTTGAGTTAATTCTTGATACGAAACATTGCTTGGCCGTGTTTGGAAAATGTTTGCTTTTGATCTCATGTTATTAACAATGAAAAATGACTTAACAGGAACAAAAGCTGGACGAGGCGGATGAAGCCCTCATTAAATCAATTTTTCATGTAAGCTGACATTACAAGCTTCCCAATTTAATTTATTTTTTTCATTGCTCTTTAGATCTTCTTCTCTTAACCAAATTTGTTACTAGCTATTGTAGTATTAACTTGTTTGTTGCAAGTTAGATAATATTCTATGTGAGGCAAAATAATTGACTTTACTGTGGCACATCTTTTGAAGGCACCCAAAGAATTTGTGAAGCGCATTGACGACGATGACTGGGATGACGACGATGACGATAATCTAAGTGAAGATGCCAGTGTCAAGGTATGCTGTGTAACGTGACTTTTAAGTCTCAATTATCATTACCGTTCGGTGCTTTGTCCCTTATTTCGGTGTGTTGCTAGATGAGTGTTTGCTAATTGTATTAGGTGTACTGTGCACAGTGCACACATTTACAAGGGGGATATGACTATGGTCGTACAATCAGTCAACTTGTCTTTTAACGTGATACTCTATAGATTTAAACGGTTCTACCCTCCTGTTCTCTCCGAATAATGTTATCTAAACAAATCTGATAGTGTAGGCGTTATACTCAACTAACTGACATCATTCTGACATATTTCAATAAAAAAAATTGAACAAATAAATACTCCCTCCTCTTCACTATGTTTATCACATTTACTTTATGTGCGGTCTCCAATGTCGACCTTTGACCGTCTTTTTCTTTGGCTATACATTACGTTTTTTTGTTGAAAATATAATTTTATGAAAGATGTTTTGATGACGAATGTGAATATCCTATTATTATACTTTCATTATTTATACGTTTTAAACTAATGACGGTCAAACTTTTAAAAATTTGACTTTCCAAAAGGCAAATGTGATAAACATTGTGATGAGGAGGGAGTATAATATATGACATAAAAAAAAGTTACTTTAACTATCATTACAAGTTAATAGTTACGGAAGGTCTGATACTATTTGCACCCAAATTGCTTACTTCGATGTGATTCTAGATCGTGGTGTCACCCGCTGAGGGTGTGAATTGTACTGAAGTTGAATTCTTCGGCGTCTTTGGCAAGGCTTTTAAGACGACCTTCAAGGGCATCATTGATGGAAACGACTTACAAGGTAGAAAGGCCGATGCGGTCGGAACCATGTTCTTGCCTCACCATTTCGAAGGTGATTGGGATAAGTAAGGCGCTTGCCCTAGAACGAAACCCTTTGCGGAAACCAAGAAGGCTCTAATTGTTGAGATGCTTCTTGTTAGTAACAGATGTTCCTTCCAGGCCACCATATATGCGCGCAGTGCTCGAAGATGGGGTCGTGTCGTGCAAGGTTCAGATTTCAGAGGCCTGAAGCTGTTAGCAATTTTGTATGCAAAATTTTCCTAAGTTGATTATCAAATGTGTACATTATCATCTCTTTATTTATTGATTTGTTGGTTAGTGTAGGATAAATACTCTGACCATTTTTGGTTTGGTGTAATATATCATTGATTCATTGCTACATTTTATTTGTTCCTAATACTCTCGCTTTTCACTATTTTCATGTTAGACATTTTCACTTGCATTCTTCTCCCATGGATTCATTGGTTCTAAAAAATTAAGACCCAGACCCAATGGGTTGGGTAGGGACTAGGGATATAGGTATATAGCATGTCTAGACCGAATCATTTTACGATTTTGAGTTAAACTTCAGTCAATTATTATTTTGCCTTGAACACAAACAAAAATATCCTAAAAACTAAGCAACAAAATCCACCGATTTTTAGCAAGAAAATCACACTCACAAGATCTACAATATTTACTTAAATACACACACCAAAATAACACATTTCACAACATTTTTGGTAATAAAAGACTACCAAAAATGCTCAAACTACACAAATAAAATATATATATTAAAAAGACCTAAATTAATAAACAAGAAAAACCATAAATGGAATTAAAAAAAGGAAATGAAGTGAAAATCAATAAAAACCCAAAAATGTGGTAGTCAATGATTTTCTTCAGATAATTTTTTCCCACACCTTAAAATCAATTTAAAGGACCAAAAGGTATCTGATTGTACTTAATTATTTGACCAAAAATTATTTGAAGTTAGATAAAACGCTTTAAATTTGTTAAATTCGAAAATAAGAAGACAAACAAAAGACCGAATTAGAGGACTAACTAAGTAGCTAATGTAGTTAATTTTGCGTATTTACTCTTTCACCCGCAAAATTTACTCAGAACGCCCGCATTTTTTATTTAATTTCCGTCACATGCCCTTTTCTACCCAATGCTCTCTATTCTTATATTTCTTGAAAAACTAACCAGATTTACATAAAAATACAAAAAACGTTTTTCTTATTCAAAAATATCAAATTATTGAATTAGACAGAGTAATTGGGAAATTACAACAATTTTTGATATTTTTTAGTAATCAATCTGATCTGACGATAATTCATTTACTATTAACGCTCTACATACATGTGTACGCACTTATTCTCATAGCAAATTCATGGTACAGTTTATTGTCTCCGCCAACTTCATCCTAATCAATATAACTTCTTATGGAGTAATAGATTTGATTTACCTTTTTTAATGAAATTAATAAATTATGATAATAACAGCGGTGGTATTTAATTTTAAAAAACAAATAACAAAAGAAGGTATAGGAGTTGCGGTGGGGGGGACAACCACACCGGCACCGATACTCTGCGGAGGAGAGACGGCAGCGACACGGATTGCAACAACAATAGGTCAATGACGGAGGAATCACAATTTTAAGAAGTTGGTTGTTTAAAATTAGGGAAAAATAGAGATATTTTTAATGAATGAATGAAATAGTGTGGTAAATGAATAGGACATCAATATTGTCAATTTCACAAGGCATACACTTACTGTAAATGTGTACACTTACTTTAAACTGAGGGAGTATAAACAAAAGACCGAATTAGAGGACTAACTAAGTAGCAATTTGAGGATTATGAAGGGTAAGAAAAGAAGAATTAATGAATTAAGTGGAGCAAAATAAGTAGTATGAGGGTTAAGGAAAAAAGAGACAAATGATAAATGAGAGGAAAATAGGTTTAAGTGAGGAGGAGGAAGAAGAAAGGAGGTGGAGGGAAAATAAGAATGAGAAGAATAGAGAAAAAAAAATAAGCTGAGGAATAGAAGTAGAAGAAATGTTGGGAATTAGAGTATTATGAGGGAGTAGTATGTAAAGACGAAGCGAATAAGACAGCGGATAAAAAAGAGCATTACAAGAGCTAAAGAAAGAAGAGTCATATGGGAAATAAGGAAGGCAGATGTAGTAGTGAGGCGAAAGAGGATGATGCGCTTAAGTACAAAGGGAAAAGAAACAAAAGGATGATTAAGAAGAGAACGAGAAAGAATGAGCGGTTGAGGAGTAGGAGGAAGTGAGAGGAAGGAAACGAGACGAAATATGTTGATAATGAAAAATAGAAGAAATCAGAAATACGAGAGAGGAATCAAAAAGATGGAAATAAGAATAGAGAAAAGGTGAAAACACAAGTTGTAAATGTTACAAGTACACCACTTGGGCTCCGCAGCCCCCGTCGGGGGTGGCTTACATGGTACATGTGGTGGTGCGGGAATGCATGTACCCGGGGGGGACTCAACCCCCTCGTCATCAAAAAAAAATTATGTTACAAGTACTATTTACAATTAGTGCGCCTTTTAATCATTTTTATATAATTTATGAGTTTGAAAATATGATAATAATATTCAAAGTATAGAGACATGTGAATTCTGATTACAAAACTCCATTATATAAATGTACTCCCTCATTTTCCGTAAGTGTACACATTAATTTTTTTATGAGGAGGATTTGAGATAAGTGTAAACAAATAATGCCCAAAAGTCTACAAGGCAATAATGCAGCCGAGCAATCGAAATGAATGAAATGAATTATTGATACAAAAGGGCATTTGACACATAAAAAATGAAATCTGTTCAAGAATTACATCGACTACATAAAACCCAACAAGTTGATCCGCGTTGAAATTCAGCCTCACTTTCCTCCCCTTCTTTTCCCGCCATTTCAATCCAAACACACCCTTAAGATAAACAAGTGGGAAAATGGTACGTAAGGAGAATGAAATGAAAGAAAAGGGAGGAAAATGAGTGACAGGAGATGAGATGAAATGTAAGATAATTAGGAAAAAAATAAATAAATAACGGATTAAGCATTAACAATCAAGGGTTAAGGGTAAAGGTTAAGGGTTAAAGGATATGGATTAATGGTTAATGGTTAAGGTTTACTGGTTAAGGGAAAAGGGTTAAGCGTTAAACTTTAAGCGTTAAGAGTTATGAGTTAATTGTTAAGTGTTTAGTGTTAAAGATTAACCGTTAGGCGTTAAGGATTAGGGGTTAAGGGTGTGTTTGGATAACAATATAAGAAGGAAAGGGAGGGGAAGGAAAATGAGGGAAGGAGAAGAGAAGGAAGGGAAGGGGAGGGAGAATGAAATGTGGGTGTTTGGATAGATTTTCCCTCCAAATTTTTCAAATTGTGGAGAGATATTGATTACACTTAGAGGAGAGAAAATGGATCCTCCTAATCTTTCCCCCTCCAATTCCCTCTTTCCATTTTGTTGTAACTAAACGATGGAAACTCAATCCCTCCCTTTTCCTCCCCTTTCTTCCCTTCATTTCCCTCAATCTAAATACACCCTAAGGGTTAAGAGTTAAGGGTTAAGGGTTAAGGGTTAAGGGTTAATGGTTAAGGGTTAAGAGTTAAGTACTAAGGGTTAATTGTTAAGGGTTAAGGGTTAAGGGTTAAGGGATAAGGGTTAAGGGTTAAGGGTTAAGGGTTAAGATTTAAGGGTCAAGGGTTAAGGGTTAAGAATTATGAGTTAACTGTTAAAGATTAAGGGTTAATAGTTTAGAGTTAAGGGTTAAGGGTAAAAGTGTTCAAAACGAAATAACAACACAAATCTCGCCAAACAATTAACACCGCATTAGGGGACGGCGCGCGCTAGCGCGCGGTCCAACAACTAGTTGTAATAAAAATTAAAAAAAAAAAATAGAATGAAACCCTTATTCCGCAAAAAATATATTTAAAAATCAAATGAAACCCAAGCAAGTGAAGCAACGGGAGCCCTAATATAACGCAAGTAAAAGTTTCTAAAAGATAAAAAGTGGATCTCCATCAAGACCGTGTCACGTCGTGAAACCTACCCTTTATCAAAGAAAATGTACTTGTAACATTGTTAGGTAACTCCCTATAATGTGAGAGACTGAAATAGGTATTTTTTTTTTTTTTTTTTTGTGAGATGTTTTATAATAAATTTATTATGAGATCGTATCATTCGATTTGTGGTGCAATCTTTAGAAATAACACTAATTTTATACTCGTATGCCATAGAAAACATCTAAATAAAAGTTAACAAAAACTTGCATAATATAATCAGGGGAGAGGAAATAATTACAAAAAGAAGCCCAACACAATCCATAGAGCAGTGAATCAGGACACACAAAAGAAAATTAAAAATAAAAAAATATATATAAAAAAGCAGCCAACTGGGCTCGAACCTGCGTTGGCTTCCGAACAACATGGGCCTCCCACCACTGAAACACTAATATCCAATGCTACTTAACTACATTGTTTATGTTTAATATAAACACATGATATACTGTTTGTTACGGATTTTGGCCCCCCTCAAATTGGGGGCCCAGTTCCCTTGCCCCTACATGCTTGCCTGTTAGACGGGCCTGTAGGTAGTTATAATTAAATTATGAAATGTTAGGTAGTAACTAACAAAAAAACTCTTTTTTAAACTATGAATAATGACATATATTCAAAATTGAAATATATTTAAATTATTAGTATCACATAAAATCTTAGATTAAGTCTATAGTATGACGATTTTACGCGGACAACAGAATATTTGTCACTAAAATGTGATCACTTTAACGCTTATAATGACAATGTTAATGCTTAATGTGACCAAATTAAACTTTTTGAGGTGTTAAAATGGTCCATTAAGCCTTAGAATAGTGATAATACCTTAGTCGATTTGGTCAAAATATTTTCAAGAAATTTATTTATTTTAAATATAGGGTTAGGTTACTTAGGTATACGTTAACGAGTAAACTCGTGATTTCCATGGGTAATAGAGCTATTAAAGTTGAAAAAAAAAAAATATTTGTAAACTTATGGATGCATATACGTAATTTGACATTTGTAGGACTTAATCATATAATGTAATGAAATAAATAAAAATAATAATAATAATAATAATAATAATAATAATAATAATAATAATAATAATAATAATAATAATAATAATAAACTAAAAAAAAAAGAATAATTGCCAAGAATAATCAACGGTACTTTATTCCATAAATAATCTGAACTCAAATTAATCCACGAATAATCCCAACTATTGAACTATCATTCCAATAATGTACTTTCGCCGATTTCAATTGACTCTAACACGTAAAAAAAATGGTGAAATCGACTCTAACTTAATCTCACTCTTATTTTAAGTGAAATTCAAACTAATTTCTCCTCTTTTTTTATCGATTAAAGCAAGTTAAAATTGGCCAAAGTACATTATTGGAATGATTGTTCAGTAGTTGAGATTATTCGTTGATTAATTCGAGTTTGGATTATTCTTGACAATTAATCCAAAAAAAAAAAAAAAAGGAAAAAATTGTCCAGTCATTGATTAAGGTAATACGAGTATATGAAACAAAAATGATTAGTTGTTAAATTAAGTATAAATGGTAATGGTAATTTCTGTGCAAATAGTAATCTCATAAGATTGCATTTTTGCAAACAATGTACATTAGTGGATGTGAATAATGCTATTATGAACAAAGAATTTGGTATTTTTCGTAATTAGCAAAGTGATTTGTACAAAAGAAGTAAGTAATAACTAAAATACCAATACGCAAACATATTGATTTATTGTTTATTAGGTATTAGACAACTAATATTATGCACCTCCTCTATTTTGAATATCTCTATATAAAATCTCTATATAAAATTGCTTCGCAAATAGTTCAAGAGGAGAGACTGAAATTCAAAGAAAATTCATTATTGTGTTTATTGTTTTGTTTTTCTATTTTTTTTTTATTTTTTATTCTTTGTTTTCAATTCACTTATAGTCTTTATACATTTATCAATCTGTGAATTGTGATTTACGATATAATTTTTTTGGTCGAGATATATAATCCGCATACAATTTCGCGTTTTCTTATTTCTTTAATCACTAAAAGAATTTCAAAAAATATTACAAATGAATGAATTAAAGAAGAAAATATTTTATTTTTTAATGTTACTATTGTTGATGATTGAAAATGTTAAAGGAGAAGATCCATACAAATATCACTATTGACGGTTTCATATGGTGAAATCTATCCTCTTGGTGTTAAGCAATGTGTATGTCAATCTCTACTTTTAAGATGATAGTTACATAACAAAGTTTAAAATGTGCCATGTAAATTTTTCAAATTTATTTGGTTCACAATGTAGGAACTAATTTACTCATGTGAATTTTCATTTACTAAGAAGTAATTACTACTACTGAGTAATAGATGAGGTAATCGATAAACAAAAGGCACATTTTAGTTCGCATAAAAAGCATATTGCAATTTACTTATTTTTAAAAGTTTTGAAATTTATTCATATTATACCTTATAATTAATTGGCGACAAAGATGTATATTTATCAATGTAATTTAAAAATTGAATGTGGTTGATATTTGATTGTTTATTTGTTTGTTCATGAATTGTTTACCGCCACTTTAGTTAAGATAAATGGATCAATAGATCAATGACTATTCGTCTAATTGTTACCTCCTCCATTTCATTGAGATAACCCCATAGCCTTACTTATTTCTCACAAAAAGAGGGTCTATGAGACTATCTCATCAAATAGAGGAAGTACCAAAAAAGTGAAACTAGCTGGAGTGTTTCATTTCATATTGCAAAATAATTTTTTTTTTTTTTTTATAAAATAATATGTGTAGTTTTCTTTTTTTTTTTTTTTTTTTTTTTTTTTTTTTTTTTTTTTTTTTGCTAAGAAAGTCATTTGTAAATATTTTGATAAAATGTGAATTTGTTATTGCAGGGAATAATGATAAATGGACAATTCCCAGGACCTCCAATTGAAGCAGTAACCAACGACAACATAATTGTTAATGTTTTTAATGGACTGAACGAGCCATTTCTTATTTCATGGTACAACTTCTCCCCATTTTGTTTCTTTTTACATTCAAAAATCTTCGGGATTCCTAATGACGTGAACATAATAATCCAATCTTAAATTTAACCAAATTTCATTTTATTATACTCGTCTTTTCTAATTAATTTTCGTAATAGGAAATTCAACTCTTTTCTCCAATTTCTTTTTTTTAATTTTTTTAAAAGAAATTACCAATTTACATTTGGGTTGATTTTATTTTATTAATGTTATTTACTATATTAGTTTTGTAGCTCTATCTAATCAGGGCTGTCTTAAAACTTTTCGAGGCCCTGTGCTGAATTTGTTTGGAGACCCTCGACCCAATTGTTTAATGTTGCTTTGTCAAAAAAAAATAATTTTTATTTATTTATTTATTTATTTTATTTTTTTAAGTGGCTCTTTTTCTTACGTCATTTTGACTTCTAGCCACTAAATAATGTATTATAATAAAACTTTGTGTTGAAACAAGAGTCAATGGGTAAAATTATGTCGATAAAAACAATGAAAACAAAAAGTAAAAGTGAATAAAAACAAAAACAAGAAAGGTAGATTGTAGTATGGGTAGTCTTTAATAAGTTGTAAGTTGTAACAACAAAAGACAAATGGTCACACAATAAAATGGGTAGTATGGGTAGTATGAAAACTCTTATTGTAGTATGGGTAGTCTTTTATGTAAACTCTTATACGGAGTATGAAATGGTCACACAATAAATTTACTGTAAGACATCTCACCTGAAAATGTAGTTACATGAATTTTTAATATGTATTCTCTTTAATAAATAGTAGGTCTCATGGTATGAGATGATATGACACACGATTTACTGAAAATAAAATTAAATATAAGATGTCATGTTTATACCTGTCAAGCCCAAGGGCAAGGTGTTACTGTGCCCGTAACTACGTTCGGGTTAGGTGCAGTCGGGTGTATTTCGGGTTCTGGTAGTATACTGCCTGGGTGTATACGGGTTACAGGTCGGGTTAGGGTCAAAGTACGGGTAAATTATTAATTGTTTATCGCCAATTTTTCTTCGTATCTATTAAAAATATTAAAATATTAAATAATTATAAATAATACTAACGTAAAGATTTTTAATTAACTTTTAATTCTAGAATGAGTAAAAATCCAATGATTTAATTGCATATATAAAAGATTGTAATTACTAGTTATATTTGTGAAATCGCAAACGTTATTTACGCCATCGACTTTGTTTGTCATTATATTAGAGTAGTTATCATTACAAGTTAATAATATAATTATCAAAAACATTTTCACACGATCACATGTGCAAACATTTGAGGAAAACATAATAATATAACTTTAATCGCTTAACATATAATTAATTCCAACTGATTTTAACTCCAATAGCTCCAGGCTCGCCCACCGCTTCGCCCAACGCCTGCACGACTCAGACGACGCCTCGTCCGACGCCTCGTCCACGTCCTCGAGGTGGCGTCATTATCCTAACAAGAAATAGAAATTTAATTACTGATCAATTAGGTCACTGCAAGCTATGTGAAAAGAATAACCAAATCAAGTTACTACTAAATAACTTGACAAATCAATCAAGTGGGAAGCACAACTTGAAAATAATTTCCATTTGCTTCCTATTGGTCCATCACACAAAAACACGGATCACTCCTTTTAAAACAAATCCTAACTGTTGATCTAATCAATCCTCCACCACGCCATCGTTCCGTGGCCATCCCCAATTCACCTCATTTCCCACCTAAAAAACCCCTCCTATAAATACATTTCCCAGCAATTGAGGCTCATCACAACTTCAAATCACAATTAACACATCCTCCGTGAACGCCACCATTGATTCCGGCTACCTCGACCTCGACGCCGCCGTCTCCACCACCCTCCCTCGCCGTAACTCCTTTCTCTCTCCTTCTCCCGGCGGTTTCAACGACTCCTCCACCGCCGACATCCTCCTTCGCCTCTTTCTCGAAGATTCCTCCGCCGACGTCGCCACCGCCACCTCCACCGACGATTCTTCCTCCGATGAAGTTCATGTTTACCTCCATTCTTCCGCGCTTTGTCGCGCGAAGTATTTCTCTGCTTTGTTGTCTGATCGATGGTGTAAAGATGATCGTAATAGTGTGAGGAAGGTTAATCTCGGTGTTTCGCCGAGTTTTGCCGATTCGCTCTCATTTGAATGTGATTAAGTTGCTTTATGTTGATGATTTGTCGTCGGAGATTTTGAGTGTTTCGCTTACGATTTCGATTTTACATGTTGCTGTGAAATTGTTGGATTTGGTTTGCTAACTTTGCTTTATGAGGTTTGACTTTTGAGTGAGTTTGACAGCTAACTTTCACAACCCGCCGGGTTGATCCGAGACCCGACCCGACCCGACCCGGATATTTCGGGTTATTCTTGGGTCGGGTAATTTTCGGGTCCGGGTCGACATTTACGGGTTTATTTGGGTCATTTACAGGTCGGGTTTCGGGCGGTTTTACGGGTCGGGTCAATAACTGACAGCTCTAGTCATGTTACATAAGAAACGATACAAATTCTAAGGTGAGCTTGTCTCATTGTATAAGACAACTTATTGATATGGCATGTCAGCAAAACAATACTTCCCTTCTCCCTTCCCTTCTTTTTGCTGTTATATACTCCATATTCATCTCTCTGCCTGTCTAGACTTGTCTTTAAAAATTAAAAAAAATATAAAACATTCAATTTATTAGACCCACAGTTTCATCTCTCACTAATAACACCATTTATCATAGCTGGACTGATAATTGTCGATTCATCGTCATTGAAGAAGCCTAACATGCACCAATTAACCTTCCTTTAATCATCTTATCCACCAACGACTAATTTCCACTACAATATTATTAACCACCATCCCTTCCATAGTTAGAGAAGATTTACTAGATCTACTCCAAATTTATACACCATTATTATACGATAAATGTAATTTACGTTATGTCAAAAGTAACTTATTTATGCTTCATTAGTAATGTAAATTCCTTGAATAATAATTACAATAATAATATACTTTTGAAAAGAATTGAGTTACGTTTCAAAAAGTTATGGTTACGTTTCACAAATTTTGATTATTTTGATTTAAAAGTAGATAAAATTAGGGTATACGTGTATTTGACGAAATTTGGGGAAAATAGAAATCAAATATCTTTGGGACTGAGCTAATTGGAACCAAGCTATTTGAACCACCATGAGGCGGTGGCAAGGTGGTGCTCGTTGTAAGGAGGAGAAGATAATTGCAATTTGATCGAAATTGGTATTAGTTGGGGATGAAGATTATTTATGGAAAAATTAAGGTGAGTAATTGGACTTTGATGAGCTTGGTGACGATGCCCGTGGTCGGAGCAATTTGCCAGCTTGTCCTGTAAGTGGTGGTTGTAGACTTGCAGTGAGGTGTGTTAATTGATATGGGCGGTGGTTTTAGTATGGGTTGTGGCTGAATGTTGAGGATGTAGAGGAATTATAAAATTTGATTAGGTGGGGTAGGGTGTATAATAATTATGCTAAGAGTACGTATTAGTAGTGTCTCATAGTATGAGGCAACCTCACCATAAAATTACACAAGAAACGAAAGTAAAAGAAAATATTCATAATTAAGTGAGAATAAACTATACCTGAGTATGTATATATAACAATAGAAAATTGAAACATAAAAAGGAAAATGAAACCAATATAACTTTTTACTCCGTATAATCTGATCCAAAAACTTACAAGAAAAAGATAGGATAAGTCTTTATAAAGAATAAAAGCGAACTTAAAAATATAAAGTTGGTCTATAAAACAAAAGAAAAAGAAATTTTGAGGACAAACTCCATTCAACAAAACTAAAAATGAAACTAAAAACATTAAAAATGAAGTTAACGAAAGTTTGAAGTTGCTTAAAATAAAATAAAAGGGGACAACGAGAATCGAACATGGGGGGCACGTCACAAAGCATACAATTACCATCTTATCTTTGGGATAATTAACATTAAAAATTAGAGCTAATTAATATATTAAGTGCGTAAGTACGAATAGAAATAATGAGGCCACTTCAAAATGGGGGTCTGGTTTCGTCGCCTGTGTTGGCGGGGGTGTTAGACGCTTAGATAATCTAATAGTGTAAATATATTACTCCGTATTCTTAATCATATACTCCATATATAATACGGAGTATATTTGTATTTACTTTTTAAATTTTAAAAATATTGGCTATTACTTTTTAAAATTTAAAAATATTGGCTAATCCACGTGCCAAAAGTAAAGATTTAGTTTTACTATGAGGCGACTTCTTAATATGAGACACACCATATTTGAATAATATCATTGAAAAGAAAAGGCCCAGTCCATTAGTCTAACTCTAAGCCCATTTAACTCTTTGTAAAGTGTCCAAGTTAATGTAACAAGGGCAAGGGTGTTGTAGTATAGTTAATGGGCTGTGTCTCTTTCAAGGCCCAACATACATATCAATTGTTGTGGTCAGATGAATTTGTAGGTAGTATGATGTAGGGCAAATGAGATCAACCTAAAAGGGAGTGTCTTGTATAAAAAGGGCACCTGCAGCCACAAGTTGTAAGACAGAATAAAAAAAGATATAACATCAGAAATACAAAACCTCTTCTCTCAACAAATCAATGGCTTTGTCTATTATCTTGGAGCTCAAGGAAATCTTCATGGTATCAGAGCCTTGAGCTCTTGATCACCATTGAAGATTCCTCCTCGTTTTTTGTTTTCTTTTATCTTCCTTGTTTAGATCTACAGGAAAAAAAAAAAAAAAAAAAAAAAAAAACACAACAAAAACTCTCTAAAAAACAATCAAACAGTAAATCAAAAAATGGCTGCTGAGTCTGTTTCAAACACCATGGATGTTACAGACCCCTTGTACTACCACCCATCAGAAAGTGGATTGAAACTCACAACATCACTTTCAGGAACAGAGAATTACTCTTCTTGGAAGCGTCAGATGGAGCTTGCCTTATCATCCAAGAGGAAGCTAGGATATGTCACAGGGTCAGTGTCTAAACCCACCTCAGATGAAAAGAAAATTGAGGCATGGGTGGCCTCCAACAGCCTTGTGATATCCTGGATCATACAAAACGTGAGTGAGCGGATCAAGCTTGTCATCATGTACACAGAGTCTGCAAAAGACATCTGTGATTTGCTCAAGAGAAGGTATACAGTGGACAATGGGGCTAGAAAATTCAAGCTCAACAAAGAGATCTATGAGATAAGTCAGGGAAACAAACCTATTGAGGAGTACTACACTCAAATGCAAGTAATATGGGATGAGCTGGAAAACTTGAACAACTACCCACCTTTGACACAAGTCACTGCTGAAATGAAGACATATTTGGAAGCTGTGAACAAGCAAGCAGAAGAAAAAAAGCTGTTTCAGTTTCTTAACGGTCTAGACAAGGATTATGGACCCTTAAGAAGCAATATTCTCCTCATGTCTCCTCTGCCTACTGTGGATACTGCTGTGTCTCTGTTGTTATAAGAAGAAGCTCAGAAACATAACTTTCATGGGGGAGAAGTATATGATGTGAGTGCTTTCCTGGGCAAAGGGGAGCAGGAGGAAGAAAAATGCAAGCATTGTGGGAGGAAGAACCACAAATCAGAAGAGTGTTGGGAATTAATTGGATATCCCTTGGGTCACCCTAAGAACAGGAGAAACACCAGCTACACATCAAGAGGAGGAGGAACCTTCAAATATCAGAGAGGAGGATAGTCTACACAAAACAATTATAGGCAGAACAGTGGGAAACCCTACAAGAGGAATGCTGCAAATGTGAAGGCTGATGAGTCTGACCTAGCTTCTGCCATTGAAGCAGCAACCCATCAGTTGGAAAGTCTTCTCAAGAAAGTGCCAGGGAACAACATGAAGGCAAGGATAGACAGTGATGATGAGCTAGAGTGCAACTTTGCAGATATGACAGACATGAACTCACCTTATACACATAGAAACTGTTGGATAATTGATTCCGGAGCCACAGATCATATGACACCCTATGTGAATCTGCTTGAGGAAGTTGAAACTTCTTGGAATAGCCCTAAAATTAACCTGCCAAATGGTGAGAAGGCACATGTTACACACAAAGGGAATTTGACCTTGAAAAATGGCTTAAAACTCACCAATGTTCTGTGTGTTCCTGAGTTCAAACAAAATCTTATGTCTGTTCAAAAGCTAGCCAAGGATGATGGGTGCAATGTGATCTTTGGTAATAAGAGGTGTGTTGTGCAGGACTGTGCTGAGAAGAAAATCAGAGGGGTAGGAGCAGCATCTAAAGGTCTCTACTACATATTTAATGCACTCAAAGATGAAGTAAAAGACAGTAGAAAGGTTGTAGATGCTAAGTGTAGACATAACAAATTGTGGAAAGCATCTGAAGATACTTTTGGTTGTAATGAATTGAAAGTTTTGAATGTCAATGCTGTGGAAAAAGAATTTTCTGTTTGGCATCATAGACTTGGTCATGCACCTTATAGTAAAATGAAATATATATCTACTTTGAAGTTTGCACCCTCTGATAAAGTTTGCATTTATTGTCCTATGGCTAAACTTACTAAAGTTCCTTATTCTTTGAGTACATCTACTGTTGAAAAGCCTTTTGATCTTATTCACATGGACATATGGGGTCCTTATAGGGTTCTATATCAAGGAAAGTACAAACACTTTCTTACAATTGTTGATGAGTATTCAAGGGCAACATGGGTGTATCTTATATCACATAAGTCTGATGCCTTAGCTCAGTTTAAGGTATTTTATGAGTTTGTTAAGACTCAATTTGGTGCCAATATCAAAGTTCTTAGGTCGATAATGCCTTGGAGTTTGATGATAAATCTTGTCGATCATTCTTTGAAGAGAAGGGCATGGTTCATCGTATCAAAGATTGTTGATGCACTCCCAACAAAATGGGGTTGTGGAGAGGAAACATAGACATCTTTTGGAAATAAGTAGGGCTATAAGGTTTCACTCAGGTTACCTTTATAATCTTTGGGGAGATAGTGTGATGATGTAGCTTACATCATAAACAAAGGTTGCCTTCACTGTGGTACATAACAAAACTCCATATGAGATCATTTATGGAAAGCAACCCGATTATGGTAATATGAGGGTGTTTGGTTGCCTAGCCATGGCCTATAATCCAGAAAGAGACAAACACAAGTTTAGTCCAAGAGGGTTGCCCTGTGTTCCTTGGATATCCTACAAAGCGTAAAGGGTACAAGGTACAAGACCTCATTTCTAAGAAGAGGTTTGTGACAAGAGATATCAAGTTCTTTGAGCACATTCTTCCCTATCAACAACAAGATCGAAGCAACATTACCTGCACTTTGTCTATGGTCACAGTCGATTGCACCTAGTCAGCCTGAGCAAACTCAGGTCATTGAAGATGAAGAACATGACCAGGCGGTGGTGCACCACCAAATGTAAAAACCAAACTCATGAAGAACCACGGCTAGAAGAAGTTGTCGCCATTTGAAGCTACACAAAGAAAATCGATGGGAGAAGAGAGCTCCGGAATGGATGAAAGACTTTGTGGTAGAAGCAAGTGGTAAGTCTTTATGTGAGCCGTAAGTGCTCGAGCAGAACGTGCTGAAATCATACCAGGAGTTGAGACAGAGGTAGCTAATGCCTTTGTTAACCTGGTAAGTGTCAGAATAACACAAAAAGAACCAGAAAACTTTGAGGAAGCAATGAAGGATGTGAACTGGGTAGAAGCAATGAATAGAGAGTTGGATGCTCTTGAGTTGAATGATACATGGGAAGTGACAAACTTACCACCAAACAGGAAGGCAATAGGCTGCAAGTGGTCAGTATAAGTTGAAATACAAAGCTGATGGAAAACTTGAGAGACACAAAGCAAGATTAGTAATTCAAGGTTGCAGACAGAAATATGGTCTTGATTATACTGAAACTTTTGCTCCAGTTGCAAAAATGACAACTGTCGTAGCCCTTCTTGCCATAGCAGCCATGAGAGGGTGGAAAACGTGTCAAATGGATGTGACCAACGCCTTCTTACATGGAGATTTGAATGAAGAAGTCTTCATGACTCTACCAAAGGGATACAATGCTCAGGGGAGACAGGATATCCATCAAGAAAGCTCACAAACAAGTCGAAAAATGACAAAGTGTGCAAATTGAAAAGATCATTTGTATGGACTTAAACAAGCCCCTAGACAGTGGTTTGAGAAGCTATCAGACACACTCATACATCTGGGATACAAGCAATCCTCTTCAGATCACTCCTTGTTTGTTAAGAGTCAAGGGGAGAGTACCACTGCTATACTTGTCTATGTTGATGACATGCTCATCACAGGGGACACTGAACAAGAAATCAACAATGTCAGGACTCAATTAAGTGAGGTTTTTCATATGAAAAATCTGGGTGAATTGTCATACTTCTTGGGTCTTGAGATAGCTCACACAAAAGAGGGTATATTTGCCTCTCAGAGGAAATATACCCAGGATATGGTGAGAGAATTTGGCATGCACAATGAAAGAACCCTGAGAGTTCCTCTTGATGCCAATGTGAAATTGGAACCTGACAAGGGTGTTCTTCTTCAAAACCCAGAAATCTACAGAAGGCTTATTGGGAAATTAATCTACCTGACGATTACAAGACCAGATGTGTCATATTCAGTTCAATTGCTCAGCTAATTCATGCAAAAACCGACATCAGACCACATGCAAGCAGCGAAAAGAGTACTAAGGTATCTCAATGGAACATCTCAACAAGGAATTCTTTTCGCAACACAAAATTTTTCTAAACTTACCGCGTATTGTGATTCTGATTGGGCGTCTTGTCCATACTCGAGAAGATCAACCACGGGATTTTGCATTATTCTGGGTAAATCTCCAATTTCTTGGAAATCCAAGAAGCAAACTGTTGTTGCAAGGTCATCGGCGGAAGCTGAGTATAGAGGTATGGCCTTTACAACTTGTGAGGTGATTTGGCTCCTCAGCATCTTGAAGGAATTGGGGATAAAGAACATCGTGTCAGCAACCATGAAATGCGACAATCAAGCAGCTCTAGCAATAGTGGCGAATCCAGTACACCATGAGAGAACAAAGCACATCGAAGTGGATTGTCACTTCATCAGGGAGAAAGCAGCCTCAGGCGTTATTGATCCTCAGTATGTTCCATCTTTCAACCAAGTAGTAGACATGATGACAAAACCTCTCACCATTAATCTCCATCGCAGGCTTATGTCCAAGATGGGAGTTCTCAACTCTCCACCTTGAAGGGGAGTGAAAAGAAAAGGCCCAGTCCATTAGTCTAACTCTAAGCCCATTTAACTCTTTGTAAAGTGTCCAAGTTAATGTAACAAGGGCAAGGGTGTTGTAGTATAGTTAATGGGCTGTGTCTCTTTCAAGGCCCAACATACATATCAATTGTTGTGTTCAGATGAATTTGTAGGTAGTATGATGTAGGGCAAATGAGATCAACCTAAAAGGGAGTGCCTTGTATAAAAAGGGCACCTGCAGCCACAAGTTGTAAGACAAAAAAAAAAAATATAACATCAGAAATACAAAACCTCTTCTCTCAACAAATCAATGGCTTTGTCTATTATCTTGGAGCTCAAGGAAATCTTCAATCATCAATCTTAATTCAACAAATTTTCTTTTTCTTTTTATTTTTTTTTTTATTTTTTTTTTTTTTTGTAAATTTGTTTTGCCTCTCATTTTCTTTGACTGCAATGTTAGTGATACGACTTTATTTAACGCATGTCAATTTCATGATTGACCACATTTTCATTGTACACTTATATAGTATATATGTCGTTGTCAATCTACAGTTACTCTGGTCAAATGTAATCTCATTACATATTAAAAGTAACGCTATAATTTTTCAAAAGTAACTATGCCTTTATTGTCTTATATTATGAGATGGTCTCACCGCTGAATTTGTATAAATAAACGGGAAAAAAGAGTAAACTCAAGAAGTATACAATTTTGATTATTTTAATCATATCTATCATTTATATGCAGAGTATATGTATTATTTTGTACCGGCATTAATTTTAGGGTTAATTAATAATAATCCTTATTATAAGTATATTTTTTTGAAATGATGACCACAAATGACATATTTTTTAAAAATTGGTACCAAAATTTGATTCCAAGTATACAAATAGAACAGTAGTTCTTGCGTAAGACCGGCCTTACGTTAATTAATGTAAGTCATGCATGGAAATTTGTTAAAAAAAAAAAAACTACCCTCATGTAAGAATGCCTCACAATAAATTATTGTGAGACATGTCTCACATAAGAATTAGTGCAAATAGAATTTTTCGAGTGAATATTTATATTTTCTTAAAATTTGACGTGAGTTATCAAAATACGTGTTTCTTTTATAAATAATGTTCTACAATAAAAATAAAAATAAAAATAGGGCTTCAATGAAACTATTTAACAAAAATGGGTCTACGTAGACTTAGACAAATTTTTAAAGCAGGTATGGAGTGAAGTCGCAATTGGAGTTTGCGACTTTACTTGTTTGTAAAAATTCCAACCACATTAACAAATTAAGAATTTGTGTCAAAAAAAAGATGATAAATAGTAAAGTCTCAATTTCACTTTGCCACTTGCCTTTTTGTTATTTTTTTTATTTGCTAATGGGATGGGGCCGGGTTTTCTTACAAATCAACAAAGTCGTAAAATCAAATTGCGACTTCACTCCAAACCAGCTTGAAAATTTGTTCGAGTTTATGTGGCCTATTTTTGTTAAATAGTTTCCTGTTAACCTTGTTTTCATAATGTTTTATTTTTTGAGCATTAATAAAAAAAAAAAAAAAAAAAACTCCCATAATACCATTCAATTTAATAATTAATAATTTAATTGATACTAAAACTTTAACCAATCTTAAGATAACCCAACAGATTTGATTTCGTTAGTAAAACTACATGGCTTCGACTTTTGATTAAGCACCTAATACAAATTCTCAAATTAACCAGAAATTTTATATTGATATATAAATGAGCAGGAATGGTTTACTACAAAGGAAAAACTCGTGGCAAGATGGAGTATACGGTACAAACTGTCCAATTCCACCAATGCAAAACTATACCTATGCCCTCCAAGTGAAGGATCAAATTGGCAGCTTCTTCTATTTCCCGTCTCTCGCGTTCCACAAAGCTGCTGGCGGTTATGGCGGCATCAAGATCGACAGTCGGCCACTTATACCTGTGCCATTCCCGCCAGGGTTCAAAATCTCGGCCGTTACGTCTCGTCTCGGCCGATAAGTATCGGACTCGGACGCCGGCGAGACGAGATTGACCGAGATTTAACGGGTACTTTCAAAAGAAGCCAAAATCGGCCGAGTTCACCGAGTCAACTCGGGAATCGGTAGTCTCGGCCGAGTTGAAAGGTTAACTCGGGCCATCTCGGTTTCCTTGACCGTTTTTTCTTTTTGATTTAGTTTTTTTTTTTGTTTTTTTTTGAGATTTTGGTAGTCATGAAAGATCAAAAGATGAACTTACAAGTTTAATGGGAAGGTCTCAAGTCGCAGGAATTAATTGCTTTTAATTTTTTTTTTTTTTAGTGTTCTTGAGTAATGGAGTAATGGCAGATTAGCAGAGAAGTGAGGAAGAGAAAGTTGGTAGGGATGGGGAATATGTGGTCCTAGAAACAATAACGTGGGCCGTGCTACACTATCCACAATTTCTTTCTTTTTTTTTTTTTTTTTTTTTATTTGTTTAATTGTTTAATTATTTAATTGTTCATTGGTCTAATTGTCTACGGAGTATTTGTTTACGAGTACTTGTTAAATGTTAATGTGTGTTAATTTTTGTAGTTGTTAATTTGTTAGTAAATTTTTAAAGTGTGTTAATTTGTGTTTGTTTAATTGTCCATTGTCCGCATATAATGATATAACAATTTATTAGGATTAGTTAATCAATAAAACTGACTAATGATTTATTTTATCTAATTTCACTTCCTCTCCTCTTTCATTTTCATAAAGAGGCTAACTACTCCAATGTAGTTCTTTGACTTTCTTTCACCATTAGAACGCCTAAACGCATATATTGTACCCGACCGAGATTTTCATCCGACTCATAAAAACATTGTTTTATACATATTTACACATAATATGTCATTATAAATAAATGTACGTAAAAATATCATTAAAAAAGCTTCTAAAACAAAAATCGTCCGCGACGAACGAGTCAGAGCCCGAGACAAGCGATTCAAGACCGATTCCGAGACACCGCGACCGCAACCGCGATCGCGACCGATACCGATATTTAAAACCCTGATTCCCGCCCCCTGCCGGTGAATTCACCATTCTAGCAGGAGACTGGTTTAAGCGCAGTCATACCGTAAGTCACGTGTTATTAATTTCTGTACAATACACGACTTTTATACCTAAACATTAACATTTTGATGAGTCGGCAATTTGCATTTATAAAGTTTTACGCGAAACAAAACCTTTATCATATGTCCTCCATTGTTCTGAAACGTAGGAATTGAAGGGAATTTTAGATGGTGGAAGTAGCTTACCTTTCCCTGATGGACTTCTGATCAATGGTCATGGATCTAATGGAGTAACATTTACGGTCGATCAAGGTAGTGCTTAATGATTATGTTTTTACTCAAGCAAAAAATTGCACTATAATAGCTGTCTAATTTTCGTTGTTATTATAAAATTGTTTCAAAACAGGTAAAACTTACAGATTCAGGATATCCAACGTCGGAACTGCATTGTCGATCAATTTCAGGATACAAGGGCATAACTTATTGTTGGTAGAAAGCGAAGGAGTTCACACATTACAGAACACGTACTCGTCGCTTGATGTTCATTTGGGACAAACCTACTCTGTATTAGTCACTGCTAATCAAGACCCAAAGGATTACTACATTGTTGTTTCGTCCCGTTTTACGTCTCAAGTACTTACCACCACCTCCACCCTTCATTACAGTAACTCCAAAGCCAATATTTCGGGCCCTATCCCGATTGGACCCACAACCGACATTGATAGTTCCATCGAACAGGCTAGATCTATCAGGTAATTTTCATTTTATTGAGAACTATAATAATAATAACTATATTATTTTTAAAATCATGATTTTAAATTTTATTTTTTTGGAAAACAGACAGAACCTAACCGCCAGTGGACCAAGGCCAAACCCTCAAGGTTCCTACCATTACGGAACGGTCAATGTGACAAGAACCATCAGGCTAGCGAATTCTGCACCAATCATTGGCGGACAGCAGAGGTACGCTGTCAACAGCGTGTCCTTCGTTGCTGCAGACACGCCCTTGAAACTCGCTGATTATTACAACATTTCCGGTGTTTTCACCCTTGGAAGCATACCAGACAGTCCTACAGGTGCTCCTGCTTCCTTGCAAACTTCTGTCATGGCTGCTAATTTTCGTGCTTTCATCGAGGTAGTGTTTGAAAATAGTGAAGCCTTTGAACAGTCTTGGCATATTGACGGAAACATCGCCTTTGTTGTTGGGTAATCCACTTTTTTTTTGTGTTTTCTTTTGTTTTTGTTCAGCATTTTGTGTAATCTTGTGCTAAATTTTCTAATAACCTTTTTGTTTGCAAAATGTTAATAGATTGAATAGAGGACAGTGGTCTGCTGATAGCAGATTGAATTACAATCTCCACGACGCAATTTCGAGAACCACTGTGCAGGTACTTCATCACAAACTAAAATCCATATTGACGAGAAAACATCATTATCGATCAGAAATGTTTCAGTCCATTTCTCCCTTGGTTAACTTAGGAGTTCTTTATTCGCTTATGTGTACAGGTGTATCCAAATTCATGGACTGCGGTGTACGTACCATTAGACAATGTGGGAATGTGGAACATAAGATCAGAAAACTGGGCGCGTCAATACTTAGGCCAACAATTTTATATTCGTGTTTATACACCGGTCCGTTCCACAAAAGAGGAGTATCTGATTCCTAGGAATGCACTTCTTTGTGGCCGCGCAACGGGTCGTAGAACCCTACCTATGTATTTGCGTTATTGAAACTTCAAACAAATGCACATTTAAGTTGTCACTTGACTCAACAATTGAACGCAAATGATTTGTTAAGTTACGAGAAATAAATGGATTAGCTAAGTTGACATGGCACTTGTTCAGGGTGATTTTCTCACACGGTTTGATTTAGTGATTGTGGATCTACTAGTACTATCCTTTTATCTTGTTTTATTGTGATTGGTGTAATTGAGTTGAGAACGTAAAGAAAAACGAAAAACGATATAAGACACACGATATGTTTACGTGGGAAAAACCCTTAAGTGTTAAGGGAAAACCACGGGCACCAAGCCAGGAGAGGATTTGTAGTATTTCTGGTTCAGGAAATACAGAGTCTGGACCAACTGGTACAGAATAATACAATAAGAATGTAAAATAATTATCAAGTGTTTGGTTGCTTGTGAACAGCGTAGAGTGAAGTATGCTTGAGTTGTGTGACTTGTGATGCCTTTCTTCTCTGAATTCTCCTCCTTATATACTGTCCTTGGCTCCAACGTTCATCTCCTTCTTTGTAGCTAACTTCCCCAACTATCTCTCCAGCAGTTCCTATCTTCAAGGCTTTTGTTTCTGCCTCTTGACGGAGTCCTCCAACGTCTCCTTTTAGGGTTGCTGTTGTGATCTTGGGCTCTTGCCTCTTGGTATCTTACTTCTCTTTTTGTTGGGCTTGGCCCATCTTAACTTTTCCTCTCCTGACCTGCACCTTTGTTCTCGCATGCATCGCTTGGCCGCATCAAGTCCTGGACCTGTTTGTGGATTCTGAACTTGTCTGGACCTGACCGAGGGTCCTGGACCAGCCTGGTTTTCTGGTCCCAACAGTTTGTCCTCCATCTCCTTGCCCTTCAGTCCTGAACTGGGGCGTAAGGAGATGCTTTTGTTCCCTATCCTGGCTCAGGGCTTGAGCCTGGTCCAGGCTTTTTTTGCTCTGTTGTGCCTTTGGTCCTGAGACCTATACCTTGTAATTAATGGGGCAGTTGCCTTTTCGTGGGGAATCGCGCCCTATTTTGGCGCTCAATGTCTGCGCACGTCTGTCATGGGTCACATCACATCTCTTCGCGCGTTTATTTTTGTAAAAAACCACTCAACTTCCTTTTGATCACATTATAAATACCCTAATATGTCTCTTTCTCTCTCTACTTTATTTTCTTTGATTTCATTTGTTTTGCACCCAAAAACCTTCGAAAAATCCCCAAAATAATTTGCAAAAACCCTAGCTTCCTTCCTTTCTTCTTCAACTTCGACCATGGCTCGCAATGATGTTGGTTCGTCTACAGCTCTTACCTATTCCTACGGCGGCTCCGTCTTTCGTGCGACGGATCTGATTAAAGATGTAAACATCTACCCAAATCTACTCGCTCAGGGAGTTGAAACAAGGCTCAAAGAGGAAGGTAAAGTCCCTGAGAGCACTGAAGTTTGGGCCCCTGACACCAGGGATGTCAGGGTGGATTGGGTTAGTCCTGGCTGGTTCTCGATTTTCGAGTCTTCTTTTAAGTTTGGCGCAACTTTTCCGCTTTGTCCATTGATGAGTTCATTCTTGAGCACTGTTCAAGTGCCTCCTTGCCAAGTGACGCCCTCCGTTTGGCGACTGATCCATGGGGTCGAATCCCTCTGCCGAAGATATGGAATTGAAATTCAATTGGCCGACATAAGGAACACCTACCATCTGCGTATGCACAAGAAGAAGAGAGTTCTGTTTCGTTTGAGAGACAGGTGCCCGCCCCTTATGGGCCGCCTAGACGTAGGTGACGAAAGAAACTGGACCAGCTATTATTTGTTCATCAGGAGCAACTCTTTGGGTCCCAATGTCTGTGCGCCTGAATTCTCCTTGAAGGGGACTGGTGTGTGTTCCGTGCTTTTGAATTTCTGTCCATTTGCCTTTGCATGTACCTTTTTTGTTCTTCGCTTAGCTTTATTATGGGTTTGGTTTGCAGTTTCTGACTGGGTCCCTACTCCTGATGACCCTGAGTCAAGGAGGAGAATTGAGGCGTTCTTGAACTTACCTGCCGAGAAGAGGGGCTGGCCCAAGTGTATGAATCCCGATGATGATGATGATGTTGTTGAAGTTGTTCCTCCCCCTAAGGAGGGAGGAGATGATGATGATGATGAAGATGGTGAAAGTGATGATGAGGAGAGAACTGAGGAGGAGAAAGTTGCGCAGGATGCTGTGCCTGATCTAGGTGAGAGGTCTGTAGGTGAGGTTACTGGTGGGAGTGGTGTAGGTACATCTGTCCAGGCGCCCATCCACGTAACCCCGTTGAGTTCTATACTTCCTGGGGTAGGTGGCCATTTCACCTTGCCCCCTCTGCGAATCCCTGGCACAGGCCAGAGTTCTGTGCCCAGTGCTGCTACTGGTATTGACATATTTTCCTTAACTCATGAATTGATACATCTGCCCTTCCTTCGTGACCTGTTTCCTGCTATGTTCCCAGCTTCTGGATCCAGCAAGAAACCCTTCTTGCCCATGGATGCTATAGCCGCTCGGATTGCACAGGCTCGTGAGGCACTGAAGACTGGTAGTAGCTCTGCCCCTGTTGCGAGTCAGGCTGCCCATGCCTCTGAGTCTTCCAAGAGGAAGGCACCGGAGGGGGTCCTGACCAGGTCAGCCGCGGTAGTTGTGCCTTCCGAGCCTAGCCCAGATCAAAAGAAGAGGAAGAAGGGAAAGGGTTCCCAGGTAAATCCTGCACTGCTGGTGCCTCTGCATTCTCAGAATCAGTCTGAGTACGTTTCCTTGGGGAAATCCCTGAGCGAATCCTTTGCCGGCTGTCTCGCACTCGCCGCTGGACCCTGCGTGCCTGGCGTACAAGATGGTGGGCTGCTGCGCTCAGGTCTGTACCCTTTTATGATTTTGGTTTTGTCCAGATTTGTTTTGGACTTGCTTCTGAGTTTCTGTTCTGCCGTTTGCATTGTAGTTGTTAAACATGTCGGCTAGCCTAGGTTCTACCGTGCTAATTCTAGAGAGTGGTAGGGGCAAAGCTGAGGCTGAGAATGAAGCACTCCGTTCTTCCCTCGAGGCCACTAAGAAGGAGCTTGAGAGTGTCAGCTATCGTTGTGAGAGGATGGTCACTTTGAACAAGACCAATTTTGAGAGGATCCAGCAGCAGGATACCCTTATTGCGAAGTTGACCCAGGAGATTGAGGCGAGGGTCGATGCCGCCAAAGACAATGCGACTTTAGCGCACTGAGTGTATTTTACACACCCGTGCCGCGTTGAAATGATGAACGCCAGTCCTGAAGCTCGTGCCGCCTGGGATTTGCCTGCGGAAATTGCTACCTTCAAGCAATTTGTTTCTGGGAGCCTATTCAGGCGGTGAAGTAACCCGGTTCTTGACCAGGTGCACGGATACTCTTGGTCCAGTCTTTGGGGTTGATATTCTTTGGGCCTTCCAATGCTGATCCTGCAGAAGAGCATGCTGAGAGAACGGGTGAGTCTGGTGATGGAGTTAACTGAACTTTGGCTTTTGTTATTGGTTTTTTGAACAACTTTGAATTTGCCGGGGCGGAATGTCCCCTGTATACATTTTGGTCTGTAATTATTTGAACTTGTTAGTTTGCTTTTTGTTTTTGACTTTGCATCCATGCATGGGCATGGGTTGACTGCTAGGTTCTGACCTTTTGTTATTTATGCTATGTTATGTTATGCTATGTTTTTGTTATGATGCGCATTTATTTTGCTGTGGATTTGTCAAGTAGCATGCATGCGTTTGATAATTTAGGCGACTTACACTTTGGGGCTCCCTTAACGGACATTACTCCCTGTCCCGTTGTTGCAGTCGTACTGGGGCTGATGCCCTTCTTTTGCTTTGTTTTTGTTTTTGGTTCTAATCTGGTCGGATATGCATCGCTTTATGCGAGCAGAAGAGGGTCAGATCGGCCGCTGGCGTTAATAGCGGCCCTCCGACGCTCAAGTCAGTATAGTTATATAGGATAATTTGTAAAGGAAAAGTTTTGAGTTTTGTGGGTTACCAGATGTCTTGGTTCAGAGCACTCTACATGTGGTAGAGCTTGAGATGGAGTGCATTCCAAGGTCTTGGGATCACGTCTCCTTCCAGAGTCTGAAGTCTGTAGGAGCCTTTTCCCACTGCTGGGTCAATTAGGTATGGTCCTTCCCAGGTTGGGGGCGACACTGCGCACTGTCCGCCTTGTGTTACGAAATACTTTTCTCGGGACCAGGTCCTCCCCGAACACTGCATTCTTACATTTTTGTTGTAGCCGGGCCACGATTGTTGGTAGGCGCTTGACGCTACTTCTTGCTAAGTCCCCGAGCTCCTGGCCGTATCTAGATCACCAAAGTAGCTCGTTATTCTCGAAGCGTGTTCGATCCATACACGATTGTTGGAACATGTACTTCAACTGGGAGTACTGCTTCACATCCATAGACCATTGAGTATGGCGTCTGTCCTGTTGCTCTCTTTGGGGTAGTCCTGTCTGCCCATAGTACCAGTGGCAACTCTTCGACCCATCTTCCTTGTTTCTCCATCAGCTTCTTTTTTATGCAATTGATCACAATCTTGTTGCTGGACTCAGCCTGTCCATTTGCTTGAGGATACCTTGGTGCAGATGTTACCAAGTTGATGTTCCACCTTGTGCAGAAATCTCTGGTCTTGTTTCCCACGAATGCGAGTCCATTGTCACATACTATCTCTGAGGGGATCCCATACCTGCTGATGATGTTCTTCTTTATGAAGGCAATTACTTCTTTTTCTGTGACGTTTTTGTATGCATCTGCCTCTATCCATTTGGAAAAGTAATCTGTCATTGCAAGCATGAACACCTTCTGCCCTGGAGCAACTGGCAGCTTGCCAACTAAGTCCATGCCCCATTTCATGAATGGCCATGGTGCTGATATTGAGTGCAGGTTCTGTGCAGGCTGATGTATTTCTGGACCGTGCTTTTGGCAAGCGTCACACTTTGTAGCATATTGAATGCTGTCTGTCTTCATTGTGGGCCAATAATAACCCATTCGCAAGATTTTGTTGGTCATGCTTCTACCACCTGTGTGGTTTCCACAATGTCCATCATGTATTTCTGACAGTACTGTCCCGACCTGGTCAGGTTCTAGGCAACGTAGATAGAGCCCGTTGAAGGACCTTCTGAATAGTATGCCTTGTATGATTGTATATCTGGATGCCTTGATTCTGAACGCTCTTGCTTCAATTCTGTCCTGTGGCAGTTTGCCCTGGACCAGCCATTCATAGTATGGTTTGGTCCAGCTCTGGGTAGCTTGGACTGTGTTTTGCAGGACTGGCTGAACTTTCTGGACTGCTGGTTCCAGGATGTGTACAATTGGTATACTGTCCAGAGCACGAGGTTCAAATGCTGATCCAATGTTGGCCAGAGCATCTGCCTGCACATTCTGATCTCTAGGGACTTGCTCAACCTCAACGTTAGTAAACTTTTGAAAAAGATTTTTAACCAAATCAAGATATGCAATCATCTTAGAGTCTTTAGCAGCGTACGTACCATTGATTTGGTTTGCTACTAGCAAAGAGTCTATCTTTACCTTCAGATTTTGGATCCTCATGTCCATATCAGTCCTGCTATCAGTGCCTCATACTCAGCTTCATTGTTGTTAGTCCTGAATTCACAGGATACAGCCTGTACTATCTTGTCCCCCTGTGGTGACTTCAGGACCACACCTAGTCCAGTACCCCTGATATTGGCTGAGCCATCTGTCCAGAGTTCCCAGGTCTGCTGTTTCTGGTCCAGATGAAAGATCTCCTTTGTTACTTGCTCCTCCAGTGTGGGAGTGAAGTCAGCCACAAAGTCTGCTAGAGCTTGAGATTTGATTGCTGTTCTGTGCTCATAGGATAGATCATAGGTACTCAACTTTACTGACCATTTTGACATACGACCTAAAAGTTCTGGTCTACACAGTACTGATCTCACAGGAACATTAGTACGAATGATAATATGATGTGCCTCAAAATAAGGGCGTAACTTGGTACAAGCAACTGTTAAAGCCAAAACAAATTTTTCCAACACAGAATACCTGGTTTCAGCATCCAGAAGACTCTTACTTACATAATACACAGGGTGCTGCTGCCCATCTAGTTCTCTCACCAGAACTGCACTTACAGAGGCTTCTGTTACAAACAAATACAGGACCAGTGATTCCCCTGATTCTGGCTTGGATAGAAGTGGGGCTGATAAGTACACTTTCACGTCCTGGAATGTAACACCCCGTGTTAATTCAATATAATAATTAGCCATCAAGTTCTATTTTCAAAGCTTAAATCATTTCCTAATCCTTTAACCTTTCAAAATCACACTTTTTGCAAAACTTTCGTTTTGTAAAATTTCTCGACTTCTTTAATACTTTTTAAAATTTTTGAATAATGAAATAAATATTTTGATCTTAGAATTCAAAAGTAGAAAAACTTAGAAAAATAGTCAAACGCACATACTTTGACTTTTATCGCTTTTGACACCCGACTTTTTTAAAAACTGATTAATTTCGTGAAAAGCATTTTATCATCAAAATATCACCAAGAACCTTCTAAATGAGTCAAGTGCATCAACTTGATTTTGATGTCATAAATCCAATTTAAATTAAACTTTATTTATTAAATAAAACTAACTTAACCTAATTCATTTAACCTAATTCATTTACTAGCTTTTCCTCATTATTTTCTAAGTCAAAAAAACTCATCCACCTAGCTCCATAATTGCCGAGCTACTCCCCCATTTTTCTCCCTTTATTTTTCTTCCATTTTATTACTAAAACACACTAAATAAAACCCTAAATATTATCCTAATAATTACTAGTATTATTTAGCTACTTAGTGAGTATTGAAGCTTAATATTTTGGGTGTATTTTTGAAGGTGAAGACGATTACTTGGGTGAAGATATAAACCTAGATAATATAATAGACCCGGATAACCTCTAGCTTGCCAAACCGAGGTGACTAGTTATATCTCATTTTAACCTCTTTGTAAATTAATTTGTTTTGTTATTATAATTTTATGATTATGATTTTTATGTTAAATATGCTAAACATCACTTATATGAACTTGTATGTTTATGTGTAGTATAATAAAATGATAATAACTAAATAATATGTTAAATAGAGTATTGTAGTATTATGTTTATATATTTAGTTAAATTAATTTTGAGCATTTTAATTTATGTCCATATGATTTTTAGGTTTAGTTATGTTTTATTTAAGTAGTGATGTTATATAAAAATTATGTGAAATATTAAAAATGAGTTTAAAGTGATTAAAATCGAAAATAGAAATATATATACACATATAACATATCTCGGCATTTTCCATTTTTTTTACTAAATATTCACTTTTAATTTTTGTAAATAATATGTTAGAATAAGTTAGTTAAAATAGATGTTCCTATGAAAAAAAAAACTAAATTAGGAAAACAAATTATAAATTATTAAAATCGAAATTAGTGTTCTTGAGTTGTTCTTGAGTTCTTCATGTGTGTTCTTGACTTATTCATGTTGATGTTCATCCTTGTTACTCATTTTGATTTCATTTTAATTTATGTTTGTTAATAATTTGTGTTTATGTTTAGTTATTGTTTTATATATCACTTAGTATTATACTATAAATCAACTAAAACATTATAAATTATTTAGATTAAAAAGTTAGAAATTTAAAGTGTTGAAAAACACTATTCATAATTATAAATAAAAGTTTAGTAAATTTCATTTTAGTTTAAACCGTTTTAGTATAATTAGGATAATTAAAATATAAAGACTTTAAACTAAAAACCGATAAAATCGAAAAATGAAAATTTATGAACACCATGTACTAGCTCACGGCATTTTTGATATTTTTAGGTTAAATTTTGCTTTTATCACTTTTTAGTTTATTGTTAAAATAATTTAATTAGTAGTTAATAAGTTGAATTAAGAAATTAAAAGAAATAGAATCAATTTTGTATTATTTATGTTTTACACGGCATTTCTATATTTTAATGACTAAATTTGACCAAAATGAAATTATCACTAAGTCACTAAAGTTAAATAGTAGTTAGAATTGAATTTTTGTATAAATCGATTTAGTTATAAACAAAATATTATAAACCGATAAAAATATGTAACCGTTATAAAAATGAACTAAATCGTATTATTCTTGCCTTTGCTATTTGGACTGTTGATCTTGGACTTACGGACTTAAATGAATCATCCACGATACTATTATTTTTAAAATGAAAATCGCTAAATTTAGTTAATAGACGACTAAATTTAACTAAGTCTCGTTTTAAAATAAATATCATTATCACTTTTTACAAATTGAACTTAACGTTTTTAAAACTAGAATTTTAGAATATTTTCATAAATGACTAAATACAAAATGAACTTAACGTTTTTAAAACTATGATTTTCGAATATTTTCATAAATGACTAAATACAAACCGAACTTAACATTTTTAAAACTAGACTTTAAAATATTTTCAAAAATCGCCTAAGTACAAAACGAACCTAACGACTTTGAAACTAAAAATTTGTACTTAGAAAATAAAAACAAGTTTAGTATTATACTTAAAATATCTTAAGTATAAGAATACGTATAAATATAAAAATACGTACAAGTATAGGAATACGGATACGTATAAAAATACGTATAAAATACGAAGTATAAAAATACGAATACGTATAAAAATACGTATAAAATACGGTGAATAGTAAATACGATGAATAGTAAATACAATGAATAGTAAATACGATGAATAGTAAAATACGATGAACAGTGAAAAGTGAATAGTGAAATACTGAAAATAATTGAAAATTTTACTAAGTATAGAAAATTTAAAATAAAGAAGTAAATAACCTAAAGTGTTTGAAAAACACATAAATAAAATTGGACATACTAATAAACGTTTCAATTTAGAAACTTGAAAACGTTAATAATTAACAACACTTCAAATAATAAACGAACGTGTTATGTGATCATATGAAACCTACAAATACTTAAACGTTTGACGCTGAGACTAGGAGAGTCTAGTAACATGTGATATGTAAATATCAAATAAATAATAAACCTTGAGTAAGTTAAATAAAAGGTCAAGCTTGGGCCTCAGATAAGGGAACGTCAATCGTGAGTGAAATGGGGTTAAGATAGTCTTGTGCGGATACCACTATCTCCGTCTCTGGCTTGGGTCATATCGAATAGTGTGGTTTAAGCCGGCAGCCTTATTGCTTAGTGCATCCTGCCCATGCCGTTACGCCTTAAGTCGTATAGCCAATGCCGTACAAGATAATGAAAAATTCAACTCTTAGTGGGTCAGGCTTTAGGAAATAGTCGTTTTATCCTGAGTTAAGGTGCTCTATGAATAGCATAGCCTACTCTTAAATTGGATATTAGTGTATGTGTAACACCCCCATTTAAGCCGGGCGGACCCCACCTAAATAAGGGTGTTACGGGACCCAACTGAATGGGTCCTTGAACAAACACCTGTTTTCAAAACATGAAGACCTAGAAAAGACAAATAGTATATATATATAGATAGAATACGCGGTAGCTCAAGGCTACGAGTGGAGTAAACACAAAAACTGCAACAACATCAAGATGGCACGCAGGCCCCAAAACTGAGTAATGTAGCGGAAATAAACAAGACGTCTATGGTGGTAAACTAGACTTAAGACTAGTATTATTGTGATTCCCTCCAAGCGTCCCACAATCAGCAAGCACACGTCCGAGTACCTAAGGGGAGAAGCCAACAGACAACAACCACCTAGTTAGTCAACGGTTAACTCATAAAACGAGAAAGGAAAAAGAAATAGAAGCCTTTAAAGTAAAACCGAAACGCGTAAGTAAAATAAACTAGTTCTGTTCCATTCTTGGTCTAAAAGAAAAATACAAGAACTAAATCGGACGATTATCAGCAAATCAAGGCACAGACAAGTTAGGAACCCCGCCATGTAACCTCCACATAGGGGACTTACCATACCGACAACACCCTGCGCCTCCTCCTCGTGACATCGGGCCACACAGACCTCATCACGCTGTGACATCGGGCCACACAGACCTCATCACATTACGACATCGGGCCACACAGACCTCATCGTATCGCGACATCGGGCCACACAGACCTCATCGCATCAAGTCACACAGACCACATGACATCGGGCCACACAGACCTCATCATGATCACAAGGTACTGAACGTCATGGCAAGAGAGCGATATACATCCTATATAGTTATTTAACAACCTTAAGGACTCGCACGTCAGATACGACTCAAGTACATACTCGTTTAATTCAATCGTTAATACAAGTTCCTTTCCTCCTTGGATTTGATTCATCCTAGACCTATGTGAGCCAAAGCCAACATTCAATTCTCTCGTAAGCAATATAATCATACACTCATTCAACTCACAAGGCCGTACCTAAACATTACTTACATATATTTGACAACCCGACAAGGACTGACTCAAGAGACAACTTTACCATGGTCTACGACTTAACTCGTTCTTTACAATCTTATAATTACTCATTTATCATAACCATCTTTACTCCCTTACTTACAATCTTGTACTTACTACGACCTTTCTCGACATTATCCCTACCATACCAATCATCAACAGTACGCACCCCTTAGCAATCACACAAATTATTTTACACATAAACGAAAGTATCAGTTTAAACCATAGGCAGCATACAAGTCACCCAAAATGACGTACTACCAAAGTCACACGCATAACTCGTCGTACGTCTCGTTATCAAAAACGACCAGCAGCTACCAGCAAGCCCTCTTGCCTCTAAAGTCACTCAAAATGCATTCTAAACTCATCCGTATCGCAATCTAACTTGTACCTACAAATTCCTTGACCTTTTAGACGCAAGCTCAAGTTTATAAAGGTGTTCAAACATAAGACGAACTCTAATTACGATCAAAAATACCTGACTAGCAGTTACAAAATCATTCACACACCCACTTCCAACACTCGATGAAACACAACTCGTACGCCCTCACAATTCACCAACTTGTACGCATACAAGGTATTAACATTATAATTTCGTAGCGACAGTAGCATAAACTTACCAATTACCGACCACAAAATCTGAACATAATCTCAACCTAAACTTGGCCTAGGACTGAGCCTAGGCCTTACGACAATATCAACCAGAAAACCATTACACAATTTATGGCAGCATTACAACAGCAACACAGCAGTCCGAGGGCCTCTAGGGCCTTACACACGAGGCTACACTTGGCCTCGGCTTCACACACACCCACAATTCTTCACCCTACACATTCAAGCACTAAACTAATTTCAGATAACAGCAACAATCACATGGTCAGCAGCCTTGAGGCTATGTCTACACCTGTTTCAGTCATCCTCTCAACGGCCAACACACGCACGATGTCACATACAAACCTCCCCCACAACCACGTAAAAACGACTAACAAAAGAGGCCAGCAACTCCAAAACAGCAGTTTCGTAAAGCCAAAGATAAATGCACGTATGTACTCTATACATTTGTCTCACGTGAACTCAACCAACACAGGCACATAACCACGTCAACTCAGGTACAACGCAACACATATAATAGACTAAGTAAGGGAGTACCCTTACCTCGGAGTGGAAATTGTGAAAACCAAGCTCAAGGTCCAAAATAAGCCGAAACCATTCCGAACAAAACGAATTCTACAAATAACGATATCATTATTAATTACTACTAAAATACTCACTAATTGACTTACAAAAACAATGAAATCGAATCAAATATGGAAATCCCCAAATTCTAGGTCAAAATCAAGCGAAACTTGAATCGATTACTCAAATATGAATCATACCTTAATTACTTGACGAATTTGGCTAAGACACGAGGAAAACCGAAGAATTAAAGCCTAAACGCGACAAAACGAGACAAGGCTGTAGCAAAACGAAGCAGGGGAGAATGAGAGCAGCGACAACCGTCGAGACAACAGAAGAAAACAGCAGAGGCCGGTGCTGGTGGTGACGATGAAGCTGGTGGCGGTGATGATTATGAGGATTGATGATGAAGAATGAGTGAAATTGATGAGGATGATGATGATAATGAATGAGTTGAAAAGGGGGATGAAGGTCGAAGAAGGAGACCCCAATTCTCCTGCCTTATTTTCATTTTTGATTCAGTGACACAAATAAAGAAATGGGTGGTGGGTTTAATCAATTTCTTTGGTCTATTATTTACTCTAACTATTACTATTAATTTACTACTACAATAATAATATTATTATTTGTTTTCATATAAAAGAACCACACTTAAGGAAATAATATAAATACGTATACGCTCGACTTAAAATATAATGCCCCATAAAAATATGAAACTCGCTTATAACAAAATACGAAAATACGGGGTATTAGTTAATAATATAAACGGCTCAAAAATACCGACTACGAAAATACGGGGTATTACAGTCTTCCCTCCTTAAAAGAATTTCGTCCCGAAATTCATTACACTACCCGGCCAACTAACCGACAACACAAGACAAGCTAACGTATAAACACATACACGACTCATGCTCAACCAGCGCTAAGGTCAAGGTAGTGAATACGGGGTATTAGTTAATAATATAAACGGCTCAAAAATACCGACTACGAAAATACGGGGTATTACAGTCTTCCTTCCTTAAAAGAATTTCGTCCCGAAATTCATTACACTACCCGGCCAACTAACCGACAACACAAGACAAGCTAACGTATAAACACATACACGACTCATGCTCAACCAGCGCTAAGGTCAAGGTAGTGCTACTCAGACACTCGTAACATGCAAACAACAATAGGAAACAAAATTTTTCGCTCTTACTACCCCCCAAAAAGAGTTACGTCCGCGTAACTAAGAATATACGTCAAGAGAAGAAGGAAATAACGTGCTTCCAGCGCACCCATCATGTTGAGTTAAATATCGTTGAGACCGATTATAATTACACTCATGTATATCTAGGTACTGGTCACCACATCATAACAATCTAAAATTGGCAATAACTTGGCCTATAAGGTATGCAATCTCAACATCATACCAAAACTTGACCTATTACAGCGATTTCCCTTTGTTATCAACACAAACCACTAGCAACGAATATAACACATATCATATTACATCACTGATACCTACACCTATCATTATGCATTGCTTACATCGTTTAACGCAATACACACACACATTCAATAACATGTCATATCAGCAATGGGAAAAAAAATGCAGCAGCATCAATAGCAACAGCCTATACAACATCAATAACGGCAGATACAAAACCATAGACGCCAATAGCAGGTTGTAGGTAGAGCAGCAGCAGGCGTACAACAGTCACTGGATGTGGCTGCGCAGTAAGCATTTATCGACTCATACACTAACAATAGCAATTATTAATAGACACCAGCAACAAGGTTCACACACTACCTCACTCTACTTACAGGCTTTATTATACACATGAATTCAGTCATATACATATACGACATCTTTCAACGAGCGACGCAAAACCTATACTCAACACACATATACGTCAATTCCAGCAATTCTTATCCTAACTAATCGAGATTATGTACTAACTCCCAAAATCCAACTAAGGGAGATTCCGCTACGAACAATACCATCACAACATATGTATAGTCTAATTCCCACTATGTAAACCATTATCAACAGCAGCACCATTTAAGCTTGAAAAACATTTAAGCTTGAAAAACGTGTCAGCAACCAAAGACTCCTAAAACGTGACAGCAACCATTATCAACAGCAGCATGTAAACCAAAGACTCCTAAAACGTGTCAGCAACCAGTAGCCCATAACCGATTCCAGCAACATTTAAGCTTGAAAAACAGTATCTTAACCATGCAATACTAACGTACGCCACAACTAGGATTAATAGAGTTAGGCACCAACTCGGTCAATACACACAACAAGCATAGCAAGTATTCGCCAAAATCACAACAATACTTCTCACAATATGAGTACACACACCTCATGGAAACTCATCAACACAGCGACAGAAAACGTGGCTAAAAGCTACCTACACGGCTTTACAACACTTCTAGGCTACAAATGTACTGGTCACGATGAATTCATGCTCCAAAGTCAATGGACTCGCATACAATAACTCGAAACCTAAATGTAAGGCATATATGGAAGTAGCTAAACCATACGCAACAGTAGTTATAGCAATAGATTAGCAATTACAACCGCCCGTAGCAACAGGCTTGGCAAAACCTTCCTAAATCCTCAAATGTACTCGTATTTCCAAGATTCTCATAACTATGATAACAAAAATCAAGTAAAACTCACATCGCTATTTTACTTCTTTTACTTATCATCACTTATCATCCCCATTTACTAATGTATCTTCTCTATCCTCTTTTCTGTGTTTCGGTCATTGCCATGACGCAATACCACTCAACCTCGTTTACCTACTCCAAACTTTCACTTAACTCTATCACTATGTGTCCTCACACTCAACTTGTCACCTTCCTATGATTTTAGACTTACATCACTTCAGTTTGACTCATATCTGAACAATATCCTCAACCTATTATGACTTGCCACTCTGTAATCCGCTCATCATTCCATGTATCCGATCCTATACTTGTGTTTCTTGATTCCTAATACCGTTACGACTATCATGCTTCTGCTACCTACGCAAATTCAAATGACTAAGCTCTACATTATTCACAACTCTCTGTCACTAGTCAATTCTACTCAACTGCTAACAACTACTACATCACCTATCCTATATTTGTTTACATATATTTTCCCGCCCTCTACCTCTCACAAATTTTAATTCGTTTGTTAGCGTAATACCACTATTCCCAATTTGACATACTTCTACTATAGAAATTTACATAACGCATATTACTACACACACTACCATCGTACTCTACAACATATTTCCAAGTATCATATCCATATTAACTCGCCAACGGTAACGTACAAACACATGTATATACCCTATTTACCTCATAACACGGTAGTGTATATTCTGCCATATAAACAACCATTCAAGGTTTCTAGCTTTCGGCTATAATGTACAAGCACTTTACTTACGTATTCAACGGTTCCCAACTCCATTACAATTTATTCTGCCTACATTATTTCCCACCATCAGCAACCCAACAGGCTGTACAGAGCACGATCAGCAGCAGAACATCACAACAACGCTGTCCATATCGGGTCATAACACAACAGTTATTTCTAAACTTCTTCTTACTTAACACTTATAGTGATTTCTATAATTACTTCCTGCTAAACCCAATAAGCCGCAAAATACTTCCTACAACTCGTAAAACAAGCAACTACGAAAGACTTAATAACAAACAGAGAAATCATTATATAACCCTTTGCAAAAGTCTAATCAAAACTCAGCCAATCGAGCACACCTACAATAGGAACATAGCCTGACACACAAGCAATAACAAGCAGACAACAGAACGTAGCACAAACAATAGCTACACAACTCATACGTACTACCCTGTACACATTCACTAATACCAGTACACCTCACAATATGGAATCACATAACATACACATCCTATTCACGAAATACTCATACCAGTTTCTTCCATATATTTCTTGTTCTCGCTCTTTCGTATCGTTCCACATTCACTTCCGCATCATTTTCGTAACATTTACATCTTGTCAGCGGTATATCAATTTCACCATACTACAATTTGTCATACTATCACACAAAATAACTTTTAATCATTCATAACGCGATATCACATGCACATTTTAATTATTATAATTCAGCAGCAACAACCATCAAGTATAGCCAAAGCAATGCGACAGTTTTACAGCTAACAATATCATAAGAAGACATGTTCATAGCACAGTGTCAAGATAAATCATATCTAACAGCAAACAAAATTCCACAGTTCCTCAAAATGCACCATAAGTGCCTCCAGTGACCCGAAGGTCCTAATCCCATCCTCCATTAACAACCAACATAATATCATGTATAATCAACGAGTAAGCATACGAAAGCATACGATAATAAAGATGCAATAGTATATAAAGTAAGCATATAAGAATCATGATCATAAACGATGGCATAAGCAGAAACAATGTAAAGGCAATGATAACAACATCATCTTATCAATACTTGGCTTCTAAGGGGCGGGTTCATCATCCTTACCACATATTACCAAATCACACAAGTATGCTCAACAACAGTATACCACAGCCATAGCTCAGAAACGACAATGAGAAGCAGAACATCACGAAAAGGAGTAACAGCAACAAGGATACACAGTAGTAGCAATTATGACGATAACAGTGGTAGCAAAATCACCGATAACAACAGAAACATCAATTAAACGACAACCGCAGTTCTAATTGAGCACACATCTTAACAACAGTTGTTACAGAACTTACAAAATTCGACACATCTTAATTCACGTATGTTCATCACGCAAACAAATCATTCCTTCGTCCATATGTGGACCTTTTTAGCACAAACTCAAGTCTTTAAAGAGGTTTAAGACATCAAAACTAACATAAATACGTCCCAAGATTATTCGACCAGCACTTGACTTAAGCATTCAGACATACACTTCCGTTCCCTCAACCCAACACAATTTATACACTCACACAATTCACCAATTTATACACCAATTCACAGTTCCTCGAAATGCACCACAAGGTGCCTCCAGTGACCATAAGGTCCTTATCCCATCCTCCATCAACAATATCCAACATAAAATAAGATATAATCAACCAGTGCATAAACGAAAACATATGATTATAGTAATACGTGATAGCATATTAAAGCAACATATATGAAACCTTAGTATAGACGATAGCGTAAGTATAAACAATTGTAAGGCAAGGATAAACAACATCGTTATATTAAGGTATAAGCAACGAGTACGGATATGAAAGCCTATGATAAAAGTCATGCGATGGTATAAACAAACAAATAAGTATGAATCAGAATCGTAGTTAAAGGCATGAATTCAACAAGTATAAACAACATTATCATTGCAAAACAGGTTTAAAGGGGAGCGTGGGCGGGCAACATATCTCATAAACAACCATTATAATATACAACATTTGGCTACAAGGGGAGGGTGGGTGGGATCATAATATACAACCATTATAATTATATACATAACTTGTACCGATAACCGTTTTCTTGCCATGACGTTCCTTGTACTCACTCCACACCACAACTCCATAATACTCCGTAAGAAATCACCACAACATCGTAGTATCTCCCCCAACTCCACACCAACTCCACCCGCCTCAACAAGTCTCATCGTATCACATCACCATATCTCCATACTCCATGTTTACACAACACAAACACAAGCAAGACAATCATTAGCATATCAACGCAACCCGACGCACTTTTAACCCCCGTTAACCACTTCAACTCGTGGCTACCAAGCTCTCTAGGGACGTCTCCCACCCAGGGTTTCAGGACGTCTCCCTAACCCTGGTATTGCTTGGATCACCAGTCATTTCCATGGGGTTCATTTTAAATTCCTATGTTCATTTTAAGACACGACTCTCCTATATTCATTTTATGGTTCATTTCAGGTTCATTTTATCAGGGTCGCCTCTCTGATACCACTTTGTAACACCCCCATTTAAGCCGGGCGGACCCCACCTAAATAAGGGTGTTACGGGACCCAACTGAATGGGTCCTTGAACAAACACCTGTTTTCAAAACATGAAGACCTAGAAAAGACAAATAGTATATATATATAGATAGAATACGCGGTAGCTCAAGGCTACGAGTGGAGTAAACACAAAAACTGCAACAACATCAAGATGGCACGCAGGCCCCAAAACTGAGTAATGTAGCGGAAATAAACAAGACGTCTATGGTGGTAAACTAGACTTAAGACTAGTATTATTGTGATTCCCTCCAAGCGTCCCACAATCAGCAAGCACACGTCCGAGTACCTAAGGGGAGAAGCCAACAGACAACAACCACCTAGTTAGTCAACGGTTAACTCATAAAACGAGAAAGGAAAAAGAAATAGAAGCCTTTAAAGTAAAACCGAAACGCGTAAGTAAAATAAACTAGTTCTGTTCCATTCTTGGTCTAAAAGAAAAATACAAGAACTAAATCGGACGATTATCAGCAAATCAAGGCACAGACAAGTTAGGAACCCCGCCATGTAACCTCCACATAGGGGACTTACCATACCGACAACACCCTGCGCCTCCTCCTCGTGACATCGGGCCACACAGACCTCATCACGCTGTGACATCGGGCCACACAGACCTCATCACATTACGACATCGGGCCACACAGACCTCATCGTATCGCGACATCGGGCCACACAGACCTCATCGCATCAAGTCACACAGACCACATGACATCGGGCCACACAGACCTCATCATGATCACAAGGTACTGAACGTCATGGCAAGAGAGCGATATACATCCTATATAGTTATTTAACAACCTTAAGGACTCGCACGTCAGATACGACTCAAGTACATACTCGTTTAATTCAATCGTTAATACAAGTTCCTTTCCTCCTTGGATTTGATTCATCCTAGACCTATGTGAGCCAAAGCCAACATTCAATTCTCTCGTAAGCAATATAATCATACACTCATTCAACTCACAAGGCCGTACCTAAACATTACTTACATATATTTGACAACCCGACAAGGACTGACTCAAGAGACAACTTTACCATGGTCTACGACATAACTCGTTCTTTACAATCTTATAATTACTCATTTATCATACCATCTTTACTCCCTTACTTACAATCTTGTACTTACTACGACCTTTCTCGACATTATCCCTACCATACCAATCATCAACAGTACGCACCCCTTAGCAATCACACAAATTATTTTACACATAAACGAAAGTATCAGTTTAAACCATAGGCAGCATACAAGTCACCCAAAATGACGTACTACCAAAGTCACACGCATAACTCGTCGTACGTCTCGTTATCAAAAACGACCAGCAGCTACCAGCAAGCCCTCTTGCCTCTAAAGTCACTCAAAATGCATTCTAAACTCATCCGTATCGCAATCTAACTTGTACCTACAAATTCCTTGACCTTTTAGACGCAAGCTCAAGTTTATAAAGGTGTTCAAACATAAGACGAACTCTAATTACGATCAAAAATACCTGACTAGCAGTTACAAAATCATTCACACACCCACTTCCAACACTCGATGAAACACAACTCGTACGCCCTCACAATTCACCAACTTGTACGCATACAAGGTATTAACATTATAATTTCGTAGCGACAGTAGCATAAACTTACCAATTACCGACCACAAAATCTGAACATAATCTCAACCTAAACTTGGCCTAGGACTGAGCCTAGGCCTTACGACAATATCAACCAGAAAACCATTACACAATTTATGGCAAAGATTACAACAAAGAACACAAAGAACCGAGGGCCTCTAGGGCCTTACACACGAGGCTACACTTGGCCTCGGCTTCACACACACCCACAATTCTTCACCCTACACATTCAAGCACTAAAATAATTTCAGATAACAGCAACAATCACATGGTCAGCAGCCTTGAGGCTATGTCTACACCTGTTTCAGTCATCCTCTCAACGGCCAACACACGCACGATGTCACATACAAACCTCCCCCACAACCACGTAAAAACGACTAACAAAAGAGGCCAGCAACTCCAAAACAGCAGTTTCGTAAAGCCAAAGATAAATGCACGTATGTACTCTATACATCTGTCTCACGTGAACTCAACCAACACAGGCACATAACCACGTCAACTCAGGTACAACGCAACACATATAATAGACTAAGTAAGGGAGTACCCTTACCTCGGAGTGGAAATCGTGAAAACCAAGCTCAAGGTCCAAAATAAGCCGAAACCATTCCGAACAAAACGAATTCTACAAATAACGATATCATTATTAATTACTACTAAAATACTCACTAATTGACTTACAAAAACAATGAAATCGAATCAAATATGGAAATCCCCAAATTCTAGGTCAAAATCAAGCGAAACTTGAATCGATTACTCAAATATGAATCATACCTTAATTACTTGACGAATTTGGCTAAGACACGAGGAAAACCGAAGAATTAAAGCCTAAACGCGACAAAACGAGACAAGGCTGTAGCAAAACGAAGCAGGGGAGAATGAGAGCAGCGACAACCGTCGAGACAATGTAAGAAAGCAGAGGCGGTCTTTGGTGGTGACGATGAAGATGGTGGCGGTGATGATTATGAGGATTGATGATGAAGAATGAGTGAAATTGATGAGGATGATGATGATAATGAATGAGTTGAAAAGGGGGATGAAGGTCGAAGAAGGAGACCCCAATTCTCCTGCCTTATTTTCATTTTTGATTCAGTGACACAAATAAAGAAATGGGTGGTGGGTTTAATCAATTTCTTTGGTCTATTATTTACTTTAACTATTACTATTAATTTACTACTACAATAATAATATTATTATTTGTTTTCATATAAAAGAACCACACTTAAGGAAATAATATAAATACGTATACGCTCGACTTAAAATATAATGCCCCATAAAAATATGAAACTCGCTTATAACAAAATACGAAAATACGGGGTATTAGTTAATAATATAAACGGCTCAAAAATACCGACTACGAAAATACGGGGTATTACAGTATGCATACTAGACTAGGGTTTTATTCCCCTATTTCGCTAAAGTTACCAGGGCCACCGTGACATTATGTGCTTATGCGCTTTGCGGTTCTGTCTCCTTGCCGTGTTTCGTTCTTAGTGGGCGCGACACTTGCATTCGTTCTTACCCTGCGTAAAGATTACTTGACGAGATTGTATCTGAAGTTCGAATCATTTCGAACACTAGAGGATGAGATGCAAGTATTATAGTATTCGGCGTGGTTTACGAGTCGAGTAAGCCTCTGCACTATGGAAGTGAGATGCAATCGATCAGAGTACAAAGGCCTACTCAGTGGTCGTGCTCGTAGCGTGATGTGTTGTGTGTTGTTTGATTAAATGAGAACGAGTGTGTACCATTTTCGAAAATTAAAGACCACAAGTTTCTGAAATGAATCGAGTCTGCATGATGAGAACAATACGATACGTATGTATGTATGCGATCCGATATCGCTTTGTAATCTTGCTGATATATTGTGATACTATGGCTATGATATTATATGTTAATTGCTTTCATAACTGAATATCATGCTTATATGATTTATCGCTTTAACCGCATGCTTATTATGACATATATGTCTTTACATGCTAATTGTATTAAGCATGTTTATGTTTTATCATAATGTTATGTTTATAAAGCGATAATATTAAACCAAAGTAATTGAAATCGAGGGTAAGTGTGAGCATAGCTAGTCACTGTCCGCTCGTGAGCATCCCCCATCGCTTTATTGTGGTGACGATCGTGGACCGAGAGCTGGATTTTGGACGGGGCCACGAGACGTGTTTATGCTTTACTTCTAGTTGTTTTTGAGAGATTTGTAATATATAACACTTTACTCTTCTAAATTCCGTACTTAGAGTTGTTTTATTCAACTCTTGAACGATGTTTGTAATATTTGGGTTTTATGTAAATTTAATGACGCTGGTTTAAGACTTAATTAATTTCCGCCTTAGTAATTAAAGTCGACTAAAAACCAGGTTGTTACAGTTGGTATCAGAGCTGACTCGTGACCGTAACATAAATGGCCTAATGCGATTTATGCTTACCTAACGAGAGACACCTGGGCCAGACATTCATATTGTATGTCAGGCATAGACTAATAGGATCAAATAATAAATTAGATTTTTCTTTTATTAGATCACTTAAATAATAAACTTCAAATCGCTTTAAAGTGTGAGGATGGGTAGAAATCTTAAGGACTGACCATAGACTAAGGACTTTTAAATAACGAACTACTTACCTCAAAATAAAATACACTAACTATCGTATGCTTGCTACTTGCTGAAGTGACTGACTAAACTAACAACTATCCTCGGATATAAAATTTAAATAATAATTCAACTCCCGAGGATTGAAGCGTCAAAGGAGTACCAGACGGCACGGAGTGAAGACATCTGTTAAATTCGTAACCAATTCCACAAAAATACATTCTCCCTCTCTCCTACTTTTATATCCTTCCTAAGAAAATGTACTAGATACATTTTAAAATCCTAAAACCGATGTAACCAAAAATTACATCTCAATGAAATAAAATACCTAACTTCTGTGCTTACTTGCATAACTGCCGTTATTGCATTTACTTTCAAGTAAAAGCTATCAATGATAAGCATGTCTTCTAACCTCTCGTAATACTAATAAATTCCTTCACGTCTTGATTCTTTCGTAATGGTCGCACTCCAATGACAGACGAGGAAAGACACCTCCTGGCAGAAGAATCTTTGATCCGTTTGGCGTAAATAGCCACGACAACGATACCGCCAACATCATCCAAGCGCGTTTGATCGTGTTTCCGGTCATAGACCACAAGAGTCCTCGGGTTCAAATAACCCTGTGGATCTCAGGAACTGGCTTGAAGAGATGAAAAAGCGAATGGTCCTGAGCAGGACACCTCCTGAGGATAGGGTCAACATAGCCGCCTATTACCTGAAGGCCGAGGCTAATGACTGGTGGAACGTGATCAAGACTAGTGAACCTGACACCACGTTCACCTGGTACGAATTCGTCGAGAAGATCAAGGGGAAGTACTTTGGGTATGAGCTTCGATGTCAGAAGGAAGAGGAGTTCATAAGTCTTAAGATGGGAGACATGACACTCCAGGAATACACCGAGAAATTTCAACAGCTGGCCAAATTTGGAGCTGCGATTGCAGCCAACGATAGAGCCATGACACAGAGGTACCTGCGCAATATGTCCGCAAGTATGCGTACTCATATGAGCAGCAATACCTACACCACCTTTGCTGCAGCATATGAATGTGCGTGCAGTGTCTGGGCTTCCATACAATTGGAAGAGGCTGAAAAGAAGAAGAAGAGGGTATTTGTGCCTTCCGTATCACCGTCGAGCTTCATTCAGAAGCCGAACTACCAACGTCCGAACCAACAGAGGCCAAATTTTCAGAGGCCTGCGTTCCAGAACAGGGTTCCTACTGGGAACAACGAGAGAGCCATGGTTGCAGGAAGGGCTCCTCAACCTAGAGCCTTACCGGGAAATTGTCGTATGTGTCACAAGGCACTACATGAGGGTAGGCAGTGCAACGGTCAGCCGATTACCTGCTACAAGTGCAAGAAGGTTGGGCACAAGGCAAACGTATGCCCTAATAATCTGAACACGGCCGATGCGGGTGTACCACAACTGTTGTGGTACAAGGTCGAAGTTTATGTCCTCACGGAAGTCGAGGCGGAGGAATCACCCGAGGCCGACGCCACATCGGGTATATTTCTTGTAAACTCTGTGAACGCTATGGTTTTGTTTGACACTGGGGCATCATTGTCCTTTATATCTTCTAAATTTGTCTTTAAAGCTAATCTCACAAAATTTGAATCAATCAATGCAAACATTTCTCTACCTAATGGTAAAATTCTCAAATGTTCCAAAATATTCAAAGAAACTCCAATCACCATACACAAAATAATTTTTCCTTCCGACCTTATTCTTTTTGACATGCCGGAGTTCGACGTCATTCTGGGGATCGATTGGTTGACTAAATATCATGCGTTGTTCGAGTGCCGAGATCGGAAAATTCGCTTGAAGCATCCTACAGGGACTAGAGTCACATATCAGAAGACTTCGCCAATTAAGGGGGCGAAAATCATCTCTGTGCTACAACTACAAAAGTTGGAGAGAAAAGGGCATCAAGTGTACCTATGCAGCATTAACGAAGTAAAAGAAAGTGTGAACATTGCAGATATTCACATAGTACGGGAATTCCCTGACGTTTTTCCAGACGACTTACCAGGCTTGCCACCTGCTCGTGACGTTGAATTCTCTATCGACCTTGCGCCAGGCACGGCCCCAATCTCAAAGGCACCCTATAGGATGGCACCGGTAGAACTGCAGGAATTAAAGAAACAACTGGAAGAAATGATTGAAAAGGGTTTCATACGACCAAGTGTCTCGCCTTGGGGAGCACCGGTTCTCTTTGTGAAGAAGAAGGATGGCAGTATGAGACTGTGCATCGACTACAGGGAATTGAACAAGGTGACCATTAAGAACCGCTACCCTTTACCAAGAATTGACGACCTCTTTGATCAACTAAAAGGAGCGGGAGTGTTTTCTAAGATCGACCTGAGGTCAGGTTACCATCAGATTGCGGTAAGAGAATGTAACATTCGTAAAACCGCCAGGAGAGCAGATATGGTCATTATGAGTTTAAGGTCATGCCTTTCGGCTTGACAAATGCACCAGCAGTGTTCATGGATCAAATGAACAGAACCTTCCACGAATACCTTGACATTTGCGTGGTTGTATTCATTGACGATATCCTAATTTACTCAAAGACTGGAGCAGAACACGAGGAACATCTCCGTATCATCCTGGGAATACTGAGGAAATATAAGTGGTATGCTAAATTTTCCAAGTGCGAGTTTTGGCTTGAAAAAGTAGCATTCCTGGGTCACGTCATCTCGAAGGACGGAGTGATGGTAGATCCTGCAAAGATCGACGCAGTAAAAGAATGGAAGGCTCCTACAAATATAACTGAGATACGCAGCTTCCTAGGATTGGCAGGATACTACAGGAGGTTCGTTCCGAATTTCTCTAAGGTAGCACGACCAATGACAAAGCTGCTACAAAAAGAATCCAAATTCATATGGAGCGACGAGTGCGAGAATACATTCCAGGAACTCAAGACAAGGCTTACCACAGCGCCCGTCTTAGCTCTCCCTACAGATGGAGACGAGTATGAAGTCTACAGTGACGCCTCACTGAATGGCCTGGGTTGTGTACTGATGCAACAAGGGAAGGTCATTGCATATGCGTCAAGGCAGTTAAAGGTTCATGAACGAAACTACCCAACTCATGACCTTGAGTTAGCAGCTGTGGTGTTTGCTTTAAAAATCTGGCGTCATTACCTTTACGGAGTGAGTATCAAGTTCTACACGGACCACAAAAGCCTGAAATATATCTTCACGCAGAAGGAACTCAACATGAGACAACGCCGGTGGTTAGAACTGATCAAGGACTATAAGATTGAACTACTGTACCATGAGGGTAAGGCGAACGTCGTTGCTGACGCTCTGAGTAGAAAGACTACGCATACCCTTGGCAACATTTGGGAAATTCCGGCTGGTATTGTCAGAGACTTCAAGAGAATGAACTTAGAGTTGGTTCAGTCTGACGATGCTGATTTGAACGCAATGGTCGCAGAGCCGGAGTTATATCACGAGATTAGAGCTCTACAATGGGAGGATGAAGAACTCGTAAAAATCAGATGGGAAATTCCTTCAGGAAACCGAGTAGGGTTTGAGATTAAACCTGACGGGAGTTTGAGATTCAAAGAAAGGTGGTGTGTGCCCGATGTACCAGTTTTAAAGAGAAGGATCCTCGACGAGGCACATAGTACACGATACTCCATACATCCAGGTTCTGAAAAGATGTACCAAGATTTAAAGCTGAGGTTCTGGTGGGTAGGCATGAAAGCAGAGATTGCCGAGTACGTTGCGAAATGCTTATCTGCCAAAAGGTGAAGTTTGAACATCAACGACCTGGGGGACTACTACAACCTTTGAGCATTCCTTTGGGGAAATGGGACTCCATCTCCATGGATTTTATAACAGGTTTGCCAAGAACTCACCGAAGCAATAATGCGATTTGGGTAATAGTGGACCGCTTGACCAAATCGGCCCACTTTCTACCAATCAAAGACACTTGGAGCCTTGAAGAGCTAGCTAAGGCTTATGAGAAGGAGGTGATTCGACTACACGGTGTACCGCTAGACATTATCTCGGACAGAGATCCGAGGTTCACCTCTCATTTTTGGGACAAGCTCCAAGCAGCATTGAGAAGCCAACTGAAGATGAGCACCGCTTTCCACCCTGCGACCGATGGTCAAACCGAGCGAACTATTCAAACGGTCGAGGACATGCTCAGGGCATGTGCTTTAGAATTCAACGAGAATTGGGAGAAAAGTCTACCTTTGATTGAATTCTCCTACAACAATAGCTTCCATGCAAGCTTAGGTTGTGCCCCATTCGAGGCACTCTACGGGAGGAAGTGTCGTAGCCCAGTCTGTTGGGACGATGCTAGTGATAACGTGGGTACTGGACCAGAGGTTATTCAAGACCAGATTGAACACATCAAAATCATTCGTGAACGACTACAAGCGGCCCAGGACCGTCAGAAGATGTATGCTAACAAACATCGCCGACCTATTGAATTCGAAGTCGGCGATCATGTGTTCTTAAAAGTATCACCCATGAAGGGGGTCCGACGTTTCGGTTTGAAAGGAAAATTGAGTCCTAAATACGTGGGACCATATGAGATAACCGACAGAGTTGGCGAGGTAGCCTATCGCCTAGCATTACCACCCAATTTGTCGAAGGTGCACAACGTGTTTCATGTTTCGCAACTAAGGAGATACAGGAGTGACCCAAGTCATATCATTACTCCTGACGTAATCGCAGTTGAGCCTAACCTGCTATACTCAGAAAGGCCTGTCAAGATTCTAGCACGAGAAACCAAAGTGTTGAGGCGGAAGACGGTCCCCTTAGTGAAAGTGCTATGGAAGGGTCAATTGACTGAACAAGCAACTTGGGAGACCGAAGCCTCCATGAAGGAGAAATATCCCGAGCTGTTTACCTCAGGTGAAAATCCTATTCTTCATTCAAGTTTCGGGACGAAACTTTTCTAAGGGGGGAGGTTTGTAACACCCCGTGTTAATTCAATATAATAATTAGCCATCAAGTTCTATTTTCAAAGCTTAAATCATTTCCTAATCCTTTAACCTTTCAAAATCACACTTTTTGCAAAACTTTCGTTTTGTAAAATTTCTCGACTTCTTTAATACTTTTTAAAATTTTTGAATAATGAAATAAATATTTTGATCTTAGAATTCAAAAGTAGAAAAACTTAGAAAAATAGTCAAACGCACATACTTTGACTTTTATCGCTTTTGACACCCGACTTTTTTAAAAACTGATTAATTTCGTGAAAAGCATTTTATCATCAAAATATCACCAAGAACCTTCTAAATGAGTCAAGTGCATCAACTTGATTTTGATGTCATAAATCCAATTTAAATTAAACTTTATTTATTAAATAAAACTAACTTAACCTAATTCATTTAACCTAATTCATTGACTAGCTTTTCCTCATTATTTTCTAAGTCAAAAAAACTCATCCACCTTGCTCCATAATTGCCGAGCTACTCCCCCATTTTTCTCCCTTTATTTTTCTTCCATTTTATTACTAAAACACACTAAATAAAACCCTAAATATTATCCTAATAATTACTAGTATTATTTAGCTACTTAGTGAGTATTGAAGCTTAATATTTTGGGTGTATTTTTGAAGGTGAAGACGATTACTTGGGTGAAGATATAAACCTAGATAATATAATAGACCCGGATAACCTCTAGCTTGCCAAACCGAGGTGACTAGTTATATCTCATTTTAACCTCTTTGTAAATTAATTTGTTTTGTTATTATAATTTTATGATTATGATTTTTATGTTAAATATGCTAAACATCACTTATATGAACTTGTATGTTTATGTGTAGTATAATAAAATGATAATAACTAAATAATATGTTAAATAGAGTATTGTAGTATTATGTTTATATATTTAGTTAAATTAATTTTGAGCATTTTAATTTATGTCCATATGATTTTTAGGTTTAGTTATGTTTTATTTAAGTAGTGATGTTATATAAAAATTATGTGAAATATTAAAAATGAGTTTAAAGTGATTAAAATCGAAAATAGAAATATATATACACATATAACATATCTCGGCATTTTCCATTTTTTTTACTAAATATTCACTTTTAATTTTTGTAAATAATATGTTAGAATAAGTTAGTTAAAATAGATGTTCCTATGAAAAAAAAAAACTAAATTAGGAAAACAAATTATAAATTATTAAAATCGAAATTAGTGTTCTTGAGTTGTTCTTGAGTTCTTCATGTGTGTTCTTGACTTATTCATGTTGATGTTCATCCTTGTTACTCATTTTGATTTCATTTTAATTTATGTTTGTTAATAATTTGTGTTTATGTTTAGTTATTGTTTTATATATCACTTAGTATTATACTATAAATCAACTAAAACATTATAAATCATTTAGATTAAAAAGTTAGAAATTTAAAGTGTTGAAAAACACTATTCATAATTATAAATAAAAGTTTAGTAAATTTCATTTTAGTTTAAACCGTTTTAGTATAATTAGGATAATTAAAATATAAAGACTTTAAACTAAAAACCGATAAAATCGAAAAATGAAAATTTATGAACACCATGTACTAGCTCACGGCATTTTTGATATTTTTAGGTTAAATTTTGCTTTTATCACTTTTTAGTTTATTGTTAAAATAATTTAATTAGTAGTTAATAAGTTGAATTAAGAAATTAAAAGAAATAGAATCAATTTTGTATTATTTATGTTTTACACGGCATTTCTATATTTTAATGACTAAATTTGACCAAAATGAAATTATCACTAAGTCACTAAAGTTAAATAGTAGTTAGAATTGAATTTTTGTATAAATCGATTTAGTTATAAACAAAATATTATAAACCAATAAAAATATGTAACCGTTATAAAAATGAACTAAATCGTGTGTTACTGCCTTTGCTATTTGGACTGTTGATCTTGGACTTACGGACTTAAATGAATCATCCACGATACTATTATTTATAAAATGAAAATCGCTAAATTTAGTTAATAGACGACTAAATTTAACTAAGTCTCGTTTTAAAATAAATATCATTATCACTTTTTACAAATTGAACTTAACGTTTTTAAAACTAGAATTTTAGAATATTTTCATAAATGACTAAATACAAAATGAACTTAACGTTTTTAAAACTATGATTTTCGAATATTTTCATAAATGACTAAATACAAACCGAACTTAACATTTTTAAAACTAGACTTTAAAATATTTTCAAAAATCGCCTAAGTACAAAACGAACCTAACGACTTTGAAACTAAAAATTTGTACTTAGAAAATAAAAACAAGTTTAGTATTATACTTAAAATATCTTAAGTATAAGAATACGTATAAATATAAAAATACGTACAAGTATAGGAATACGGATACGTATAAAAATACGTATAAAATACGAAGTATAAAAATACGAATACGTATAAAAATACGTATAAAATACGGTGAATAGTAAATACGATGAATAGTAAATACAATGAATAGTAAATACGATGAATAGTAAAATACGATGAATAGTGAAAAGTGAATAGTGAAATACTGAAAATAATTGAAAATTTTACTAAGTATAGAAAATTTAAAATAAAGAAGTAAATAACCTAAAGTGTTTGAAAAACACATAAATAAAATTGGACATACTAATAAACGTTTCAATTTAGAAACTTGAAAACGTTAATAATTAACAACACTTCAAATAATAAACGAACGTGTTATGTGATCATATGAAACCTACAAATACTTAAACGTTTGACACTGAGACTAGGAGAGTCTAGTAACATGTGATATGTAAATATCAAATAAATAATAAACCTTGAGTAAGTTAAATAAAAGGTCAAGCTTGGGCCTCAGATAAGGGAACGTCAATCGTGAGTGAAGTGGGGTTAAGATAGTCTTGTGCGGATACCACTATCTCGGTCTCTGGCTTGGGTCATATCGAATAGTGTGGTTTAAGCCAGCTGACTTTATTGCTTAGTGCATCCTGCCCATGCCGTTACGCCTTAAGTCGTATAGCCAATGCCGTACAAGATAATGAAAAATTCAACTCTTAGTGGGTCAGGCTTTAGGAAATAGTCGTTTTATCCTGAGTTAAGGTGCTCTATGAATAGCATAGCCTACTCTTAAATTGGATATTAGTGTATGCATACTAGACTAGGGTTTTATTCCCCTATTTCGCTAAAGTTACCAGGGCCACCGTGACATTATGTGCTTATGCGCTTTGCGGTTCTGTCTCCTTGCCGTGTTTCGTTCTTAGTGGGCGCGACACTTGCATTCGTTCTTACCCTGCGTAAAGATTACTTGACGAGATTGTATCTGAAGTTCGAATCATTTCGAACACTAGAGGATGAGATGCAAGTATTATAGTATTCGGCGTGGTTTACGAGTCGAGTAAGCCTCTGCACTATGGAAGTGAGATGCAATCGATCAGAGTACAAAGGCCTACTCAGTGGTCAGGCTCGTAAGCAGTATGTGTTGTGTGTTGTTTGATTAAATGAGAACGAGTGTGTACCATTTTCGAAAATTAAAGACCACAAGTTTCTGAAATGAATCGAGTCTGCATGATGAGAACAATACGATACGTATGTATGTATGCGATCCGATATCGCTTTGTAATCTTGCTGATATATTGTGATACTATGGCTATGATATTATACGTTAATTGCTTTCATAACTGAATATCATGCTTATATGATTTATCGCTTTAACCGCATGCTTATTATGACATATATGTCTTTACATGCTAATTGTATTAAGCATGTTTATGTTTTATCATAATGTTATGTTTATAAAGCGATAATATTAAACCAAAGTAATTGAAATCGAGGGTAAGTGTGAGCATAGCTAGTCACTTTGTCACCGCTCGTGAGCATCCCCCCATCGCTTTATTGTGCGTGACGATCGTGGGCCAGAAATTTGGATTTTGGACGGGGCCACGAGACGTGTTTATGCTTTACTTCTAGTTGTTTTTGAGAGATTTGTAATATATAACACTTTACTCTTCTAAATTCCGTACTTAGAGTTGTTTTATTCAACTCTTGAACGATGTTTGTAATATTTGGGTTTTATGTAAATTTAATGACGCTGGTTTAAGACTTAATTAATTTCCGCCTTAGTAATTAAAGTCGACTAAAAACCAGGTTGTTACATGGAATGCTTTCTCATGTTTTGTCCCCCAATTGAACTGCTTGTTCTTTCTCAAAAGGTCGTAGAATGTCTTGCACCTTTCAGAGGACCTGGAGATGAATCTGTTCAGCGCTGCTACTCTTCCAGTCAGTTTCTGGACGTCTTTCGAGTTCTGGGGCGATGATAGGATTAGTCGCACTCTCCTAATCAAAAATAAGTCCAAACTCACTCTACTAGGTAGCAAGGGTAAGTCGGGTCGATATCCACAGGGAGATGGTCGCTTAAGTTGGTTATTTGTGGGTGGTTCTAATCTCGGTTCGAGTGATTATGGTTTAGCTAGAACTAGAGCGAAGGAAAAGGGGTTAAAACTTATAAGGGAAAGGTCTAGGGAGTCGGGTTAGGCAATGGGTAAGGTTAAGGTAAAGGATGGTGAACGGGTCGAGTAGGTGATCGCGCTTGCTAAGGATTTAGCTCGTCGTCTCGGTCTTAAGCTACCTTTAGGTCTCAAAAGCGGGCTCTCGCTACTTACAATTGAGGGTCCTAAATATTGTCTCGCGCCTCTCCTCGAACTAGTCTCTCGATCTTAAGTTCAAGGGTGCTAAAGGTTTGCTAAAACGTGATCAAGGATTCAACAAACACATTCAAGCAAAGACAATCAACGCAAGGGCAAAGACCTAACTCAAATGATCACCAAACACAACCAAAACCAAAACCCTTACTTCACCCCTCTCCCTAGCTCCCTAGATGAATAAACTACTCACGCATGATAACAACGATGATCAAAGCAAGAGAGAATAATGAAAACATGATTTAAAACAATAAGAAATGAAAATACAATCAAAAAGGGAGAAGAATTATCAATACCAAAACAGAGAATTCAAGGGAAGAGATGATGAACAAAAGCAACAAATACCAAATAGTCGATCAAACTAGCATAATCCGAGTCGGGAATTGAAAATACAAGAGATGAAATTATTTAAACCTAAGTTTTCTTGAGAATAAACTTCAAAGTGTTCTAAAAGTGCTGTAGAAAGTATGAGACGAAATTATAATGTTTAGGCCTTCAAATAGACGAAGTATTTTGAGCCAACGAGGAGTCACAGGGCCGTCCCGACCGGGACAAGGGTGGTCCCGTCCGGGACATAGTCATCCCGTCCGGGACAGGGTCATCCGGAGGGTTCAGGCCATAACAGCAACTTTCAGCTCCTTGGTTCATGCTCTGCTTCACTCGTTTTTGCTTCAAACTTCTCGTACTTCGCTCCAAGGCCTAGGGACAAGGCGAGGATCATCCCAAAGGGTAGGGACGGGGTCTAAAGTGAATAATTGAGCTCCGTGCTCCGTCCCATGGTCCCGGGACACCTTCAAACGTCAAAACGCGGCTAGTGCATGGCGAATCCAAGACGAAACCAACTCGGAACTTCACGAAACTTTATGAAACTTCACGAAACCTCTCGACATGCATCCTATACTCCAAATATGCGCGTGTACCTGCAGAATGGACACAAAAACGCAGCAGTGCCAAAACGGGGAGAAATAGAAGCTGAAACGCGAGTAAAAGCACTAGAATCGCGAAGCAAAGCATGCGACAGGGGCTATAAAAATATATAAATATAAGACGCATCAAACTCCCCCAAACCGAACCGTTGCTTGTCCTCAAGCAACAAAGCATGACAGATAATAGAGGACAAAGCGAGCAAAAGAGAACTTCCCCAACAATCACCAAACCGCAAGCAGCATGAGCAATGGCAATCGATCCCGAAGCAGCATGGGACGTATGGAAATAGCTAGCTAACGGATGAGAATTACAAGACGGCGCAGAATGAATAGCATGGCTGTGGATACCCATATCCGTACCCTCCCAAACAAAACCCTGTGATGTATCACGGACTTTTAACTTAATCTTTTTTAACTTTAAAATCCGCCCTTAAGCAAGACGCCGAGTTGGGTCCGATCCCGGGTTCCACAATGGCTTAAACATAGGCTCTCTAGCAATCAAATCACGGACCTCTCGCGGTTTCCACTCTACTCAAATGATGAACAAGGCGAAGTATATAGTGACACTCACCTACTCGACAAGTGGAAGCACGCCGCAATCTAATGTGGACCAAATCTCGCATTCCCGTACACAATAATGTCACAAAAACGAAGCAAACATGAGGGCTTACATAGGAAAATGAGGGTGTAAAGGCCATAGAGAGGTAAAGGGTGAGAAGGTGGATCAAAAAGTTATGGATTCGTGGAGCTTAAGCCGCTAGAAACCACAAATACTACTCAAGTGCTCATCCAACCAAAACGGAACCCAAACTCTCATGGAAATGGACCGAAAACAGCTTATCGGTCTCCTTTACGCATCAACGCAACTAACATAAGAATCAAGTACAAGTGCTCACTCATGTAATACAACAACAACTTTTGCATTTTTGTGCACACACTTTCTTTTCTTTTGATTTTTTTGTGTTGTGTTTATTTTTCAGATTTTTGTATTGATTTTTCTTGAGCTAAAAGAGCACACTCAAATGTTGCGGAAAACCTCATAAAAGGTCGGGGAAGCAGCAATCCCGACTCCAATTCACCAACTCTCCAAAGCCAACGACATCAGCAAGTCGTAGCATGATCACAACCCGTAAGACAAGCACAAGAGTAAGCAAAGCGGTAACTAGCAAGGCTAGGGTAGGCTATTTGGCATGTAGCTAGCAAACTCAAGTGGTCAAGGGGTATTAGGATCGAAAATGAGAGGATATAAGCAATGTAAAATCAAGGTGAACAATAAGCGATCGACTAAAGCCTCATATGCATAAACAAGTGACAAAATCGTGGGAAACACGGGATAGGGGCCACACTTATGCGTGTTGATATTACGCACCCCACGAGGAGAACTACTCTCAAAATAAGCATGGGGACCGGGATAGATGAACCGGCCGCAGGAGGCTAAAAACCTCACAATATAAGTAGCTAAAGTCCATGAATGATAAAGCCAACAGTAAAAGCACGCCATCATCTGCAAGCACGTCTAAACATCCCCGAAAGCGCTAATCCAACAATATAAATCATGCCAAAGCTCAAAGCAAACAAGGGAAGGGATGTCGGGAAAAAACAAGGTGAAAAGAGCTCGCAAACAACGGAACGGGATACGTATTTTTGGTATTTTGTGAGAATTTTTTTGATTTTTTTGTAATTTTTTGAATTTTTCAGATTTTTTTGATTTTTGGATTTTATGGAAAATGAAAAACGAAAAGAAAAATGCAAAAATAAAGCAGAACAAAAAGCAAAGCGTTCTTCCCCCCAAACCAAACGACACATTGTCCCCAATGTGTCCTAAAGCACATCAACACGGGGACCTTAAAATAAGGGGGATAAAAACGAGCAAAGAAGGTCTCAAAATAAAATAAAGTACATACAATTTATATACAAATGAAATCGTCCCCCCAAACCAGCTTCAAACTGGGGGCGCAGCAGGGTACGGGAAGTACCACCAACTATGGGCCTCGTCATAAACGACCCCGCTTCCGTCATCCATCTCATCATCATATCCATCGTCATCATGGCCTACGCGGCCCAAATCAGCTCGGCCAAAATCAGCATAGCAAACTCCATCGACATGCGCAGCAGCAGCGTCTTTGATCACATCCTTACCCGCGTCCTTCGTCCTTAGCTCACCTGCAAGCATGTCACAACAAAGCACGGCCTCAAGAGGATCCCTCTCGAGGACTTGAGGTAAGTACTCATCCACACATTCATCAACAACGTCTAAAGCAAAGACAGTCTCCTCTAACATGGGACGCTTCAAAGCACTTGATAAGTTAAAAGTGATTGAATCACCTCCGACATCCAAAGTCAATTTGCCGTTCTTGACGTCAATTATAGCACCTGCAGTGTGCAAGAAAGGTCGACCCAAAATGATAGGAATTTGGGAGTCTTCGACCATGTCAAGAACAACAAAGTCGACAGGGATGAAAAATTTACCGACTTTGACGGGAACGTCCTCTAGAACACCCAAAGGGCGTTTGACAGAACGGTCCGCCATCTGGAGAGTGATGTTCGTAACCTTTAAAGGTCCCATGTTGAGTTTCTCGCATACGGAGTAAGGCAGGACACTTACACTTGCACCTAAATCGCAAAGAGCGTTAGAAATAGAAACAGTACCAATCGTGCAAGGTATGGAGAAACTACCTGGATCCTTTAGCTTAGGAGGAGACTGGTTTTGCAAAAGCGCGCTGCATTCAGCAGTAAAAGCGACAGTCTCAACCTCGCTAAACGATCTCTTGCAAGTAAGTATGTCTTTCAAACATTTCGCATAAGCAGGAACTTGTGTGACTAGCTCCGTGAAGGGAACTGTTACCTTGAGGTCCTTGACTACCTCCATGAACTTACCGAACTGAGAGTCAATTTTAGATTTTACCACTCGACTCGGGAATGGCAACTTGATTTGAATGGGCGGCTCAACCGGCTTGCTCTGCGCTTGCTGCTGCTGCTTTTCTTTGTCCACGGCTGCCCCACCTAGCTCACCACTCACGGCCTGACCTCCTAGGGGCCCCACGGCTGCACCTTTATGCTTAGCCCCACCTACGGCCAGCCCTCCTCCTTGCTCCGCTCCATTGCTCTTTGGACCTGCAACATCACTACTAAAAGCACTAAAATCGTTAGGCAAAATGGAAGGGTTTACCTCACTTACCACCGTAGGCATTGGAGGACCATCGTAGCTCGTACCACTTCGCAAGGAAATGGCATTGATCGACTCATGTTGCGGTTGCGTGCCTTGAGAAGGAAGAGAACCCGGCTTCCTTTGAGAGCTCGAAGAAGCAAGTTGAGCCATTTGCGTTTCAAGCATCTTGATGGCCGCATCTTTCGCTTGATCGCTCTTTTGCATTTGAGCCATCATTGTTTCTTGATTTTTAGCCATTTGCATCATCATGGCTTGCATGGCACTCATTGGGTCGGGTACCGGAGCGGCTTGCACAGGTGGTGGAGCATTTGATTGTTGAAAATTTGGGCGATTGAAGCCCGGAGGGTTATAAGGTCGTGGAGGATTATTGTAGCTGAAATTTTGTTGTTGGTTGTTGTATGGTTGTTGTGGGCTGAAATTTTGTTGTTGGGGAGGTGGATTCAAGACGTTTTGGCTCTTGTGAGACAAGTTCGGATGGTTCTTGTAGCCTTCGTTATAATAGTTCGAGTAGGGGCTGTTTTGGGATTGAAAAGCATGCACATGGTGTATATTAGGTTGAGAGTTCATACCTCGGCAATCCATCGATGAGTGTCCGAATGCTCCACATGACCCACAAGTTGGATCACTAGAAGTATGCATAGCCGCTACCGTTTGACCACTAGCACTCGAGGAACTACCCGCTTGCATTTGACTCATAATCATAGCGGTCATAGCATCCATTTTTGCATTGAGCATGGCCACCATATCACCATCGGTCTTACCACCGACTCGAGGAACATTCCGTGAGCTACCATATTGCGCATTGTGGATAGCCATGGCCTCAATCGTTTCAATAGCCTCCTCCACATCGATGTTGTCAAACCTACCATTCGCCGCCGAATCGAGCACTTGTCGGGACTCGTTGTAAAGACCGTTGTAAAATTGCATAACTATGAACCATTTGTCCATGCCATGATGTGGGCATTGACGTTGGAGGTCTTTGTAGCGTTCCCATGCATCAAACAAGGACTCATCTCCTCGTTGGCGGAAGCTCGTGATTTGGCTTCTTAGCATGGCGGTCTTCTCCGGTGGGAAGTATTTTTGGTAGAATGCCAAAACTAGCGAGTTCCAATCCACAATAGCAAGCGCAACCCGGTTCAAGGAGTTAAGCCACAGCTTGGCTTTATCTCGGAGGGAAAATGGGAAGAGCATCTCCCTAATTTGGTCTTGAGTGACCCCGGTTTGCTTGATCGTGGAGCAATAATCACAAAAGTTTTGAATGTGCAAATTAGGGTCCTCACCGGGACTCCCACCGAATTGAGTACGCTCGATGAGGTTGATAAAAGCCGGCTTTACTTCAAAGTTGTTCGCCGCAATAGTTGGCATGACATTGCCCCTAGGAACTTGAGCCGCGGTCGGCCTCGAATGATCCGATAGCTTCACCATTCTCTTTGTTTCGGGTGTGGCTTGAGCTTCTTTATCGGGTGAAGTAGAAGAGGAAGTAGCCTCCAAGTCTTTCAATAAGTTCTTGCGCCTCAAAAATGTACGCTCCGGTTCCGGGTCAAATTCGATTGCTAAACCTTTTTGAGACGTACGCGTTTGCCTGGGCATGCACAATCACTAGAGTAGACGTAAGTAACGGCCTCAAGGAATTGAGGTTCCTTGAGACAAAAGAGTAACAAGTGAGAAAAGAACCAAATAACAACAAAAAACAAAGCCGTCTCCCCGGCAACGGCGCCAAAATTTGATAGGATTAGTCGCACTCTCCTAATAAAAAATAAGTCCAAACTCACTCTACTAGGTAGCAAGGGTAAGTCGGGTCGATATCCACAGGGAGATGGTCGCTTAAGTTGGTTATTTGTGGGTGGTTCTAATCTCGGTTCGAGTGATTATGGTTTAGCTAGAACTAGAGCGAAGGAAAAGGGGTTAAAACTTATAAGGGAAAGGTCTAGGGAGTCGGGTTAGGCAATGGGTAAGGTTAAGGTAAAGGATGGTGAACGGGTCGAGTAGGTGATCGCGCTTGCTAAGGATTTAGCTCGTCGTCTCGGTCTTAAGCTACCTTTAGGTCTCAAAGCTGCTCGCTACTTACAATTGAGGGTCCTAAAGATTGTCTCGCGCCTCTCCTCGAACTAGTCTCTCGATCTTAAGTTCAAGGGTGCTAAAGGTTTGCTAAAACGTGATCAAGGATTCAACAAACACATTCAAGCAAAGACAATCAACGCAAGGGCAAAGACCTAACTCAAATGATCACCAAACACAACCAAAACCAAAACCCTTACTTCACCCCTCTCCCTAGCTCCCTAGATGAATAAACTACTCACGCATGATAACAACGATGATCAAAGCAAGAGAGAATAATGAAAACATGATTTAAAACAATTAGAAATGAAAATACAATCAAAAAGGGAGAAGAATTATCAATACCAAAACAGAGAATTCAAGGGAAGAGATGATGAACAAAAGCAACAAATACCAAATAGTCGATCAAACTAGCATAATCCGAGTCGGGAATTGAAAATACAAGAGATGAAATTATTTAAACCTAAGTTTTCTTGAGAATAAACTTCAAAGTGTTCTAAAAGTGCTGTAGAAAGTATGAGACGAAATTATAATGTTTAGGCCTTCAAATAGACGAAGTATTTTGAGCCAACGAGGAGTCACAGGGCCGTCCCGACCGGGACAAGGGTGGTCCCGTCCGGGACATAGTCATCCCGTCCGGGACAGGGTCATCCCGGAGGGTTCAGGCCATAACAGCAACTTTCAGCTCCTTGGTTCATGCTCTGCTTCACTCGTTTTTGCTTCAAACTTCTCGTACTTCGCTCCAAGGCCTAGGGACAAGGCGAGGATCATCCCAAAGGGTAGGGACGGGGTCTAAAGTGAATAATTGAGCTCCGTGCTCCGTCCCATGGTCCCGGGACACCTTCAAACGTCAAAACGCGGCTAGTACGCAAGCGAATCGGCACGAAACCAACTCGGAACTTCACGAAACTTTATGAAACTTCACGAAACCTCTCGACATGCATCCTATACTCCAAATATGCGCGTGTACCTGCAGAATGGACACAAAAACGCAGCAGTGCCAAAACGGGGAGAAATAGAAGCTGAAACGCGAGTAAAAGCACTAGAATCGCGAAGCAAAGCATGCGACAGGGGCTATAAAAATATATAAATATAAGACGCATCAGGCGACTGTAAGTTTATTATTGCTGAGATCTGCTCTGGACTGGCTTCTATGCCTCTTTTTGTCACCATGTAGCCCAAGAATTTTCCTGCAGTGACACCGAAGGTGCATTTAGTAGGGTTTAATTTCATATTATACTTTTCCAGAATCCCAAACGCCTTTTCTAGGTCCAGGATGTGATCTTCAGCGTTCTTTGACTTCACCACCATATCATCAATGTAGACCTCCATTGTATCTCCTATCTGGTCCCTGAACATCATGTTCACCAGCCTTTGATATGTTGCACCTGCATTCTTTAGTCCAAAGGGCATTGCTTTGTAGTAGTAGATTCCCCTGCTGGTCATGAAGGCTGTATGCTCCTGGTCTGGGGGGTGAATTCTGATCTGGTTGAATCCACTTGCTGCATCCATGAATGTCAGAACCTCATGTTCTACTGTGGCATCTACCATGGCGTCTATGTGTGGTAGTGGGAAGGAATCCTTTGGGCATGCTTTGTTCAGGTCTGTGTAGTCCACGCATACTCTCCACTTGCCATTCTTCTTCTGGACCACCACTACATTCGCCAGCCAGTCTGGGTACATTACTTCTTTGATCATGTCCATGTCCAGCAATTTCTGTACCTCTTGGTTCACAATCTCATTACGTTCAGGTGCAAACTTCCTGCGTTTCTGCTTCACATGCTTAAAACTTGGGTCAATATTTAACTTATGCGTAATAACATCAGAACTTATACCAGTCATATCAAAATGGGACCAGGCAAACAATGCTCTTTCTTCCTCAGAAAGTCAATTAGAGCAGGTTTGATTACTTCTGGAGCATCAGAACCAACCAGAACCTTCCTGTCAGGTTTTTCCTTTGCCAAGACAATCTCTTCTGTCTCCATACGTGGGACAGGATTTTCAACAGACCTGACAGGCTGCTTTAATTGCTATGCGAGAGACTTACCTGGACTAGGAGGTTTCAGGGCTGTCCTGTAACACTTCTGTGCTGTTTGTTGCTCACCTCTGACTGTAGCTGTCCCCACTTTGTTGGAATCTTGACACACTGGTGGTACATTGAAGGAACAGCCTTGAGGTTGTGGATCCAGGGTCGCCCTAGGATCACATTGTATGAGGATAGGCAGTCGATGACACAGAACTTCTCGAAGGAGGTGACTCCTTCCACGTAGGTTGGCAGTGTGATCTCTCCCAGGCTGTGCTTTGTCTCTCCACTGAACCCTACTAAGACGCTGGACTTCTTCGTCACATCTGAATCTTTCAGACCCATGGCTTCCAGTGCCTCCATCATTATGATGTTGACTGAACTACCACCATCTACCAGGACTCGTCTGACCATGCAGGTCCCAATCTGGATCTTGATCACCAAACCATCATGGTGAGGCCCATGCACTCCTTGAAGATCTGACTCATCGAACACAATCTCCTGGGCTGAACCTGGTTGTCCTGCTGGTTGTCGTTGCCTGTTCTCCACAGCCACACGCTTCGCAGCAGAATATGTTAGTCCACAAATATCTGAACCACCAGAAATAAATTTTACCTCATGGGTTGTTGGCGGTGGTGGTGGAAGATCTCTGGGCTCATCTCGTTCATCCTTGTTCCTCCTGTTCCTGGGCAGCATATCCTTCAGGTGACCATTCTTTAGCAGATGAGCTACTTCCCTCCTGAGAGCTATGATGTCCTCTATGGTGTGTCCAATATCAGAATGGTACTCACACCACTTGGTTGTGTCTCGCCTTGGATTGGGCTTCTCGCTTGCTTTCGGCCATCTGACTGCTGAGCCCAACTTGTCCATCTTGTGAATCAGTCCTGGCATATCTACGGAGAAACAGTACTCTGAAACTGGAGGTGGAACCCTGGGTGTATCAGTCTGTTCATCCACGGCGTTTGCCTCCCTCCTAGTCGGCCTATGATGTGGACCAGGCCTGCTGCTGCTGTGGCGCTGAGTGGTGACTTTGCGTTGACCATTACGGTCACGATATCGTGCTCGACTGGCCGGGTCCTCCTCCACCCTGATCTGGGCCAGAGCCTTAGCCTGCACATCCTCAAAAGTAGAACAAGGGTAGCGAGTTAGTTCAACATAAAGATCAGAATCTCTAACCAAACCTTGCCTTAAGGCCTCAATGGCCGTGCCGATGTCATATCGAGGGATGGACACTTTCTCCTTGTTGAAGCGATGCAAGAAGTCCCTCAAAGACTCGTTCTCGCTACGAATGACTCGATGCAGTCATCGGGTCCGCTTCTCCAACAATCTGCTACTGGCGAACTGGACGTTGAAGAGTTGATCAGCTCCGCAAAGGTCTTGATGCTCTTGATTGGCAGGTTGATGTACCACTGCAGCGCTGGACCAGTCACGGTTGAACCAAAGCTCTTGCACATGCATGCCTCCCTCTTCTCTGTTGGGATAGCCATGTTGAACATCCTCTACTTGTATTGAGCCACGTGTTCTAGAGGATCTGCTGTCCCATCGTAGAGTTTCAGGTTAGGCGCTGTGTACATCTTCGGCATCTCCACCATTGCAATGCAGTCGTCGAAGGGTGAATCAGCGTAGCTCCCTGGTGTTGCTTCCTCTATGGGTGGTGGAATTCCGCACCAACTCTGAGAGCTTCTGCATCTCCATCATCATGTACTGCATGACCTGGCCTGCACTGATTCCTTCTGGTGTTTTTGGGTCACCACCTCCACCTGCAGCGTTGTTCTCTGGATCCTCGTCCACATTGAGCGGGTCACCTTTTGATCCCTTTGATCCTGCAGAAGAGAAAGTAGAGAAGTCAAGTTGTTTGATCACATTAGAAAAAGGAGTACCTGGTGGGATCCTGGATCCTGAGGCTTTCTTACGGCAGAGGTCTCGGTGTTTCTTGAGATGACCTCGACCTCTTTCGCCTCATTCTTACGCCTTGGCTTCCTCTCGTCACGCTTGGCGGTTTGTAGTTCCTCCTGGAGTTTGAGCATGGCTTCTGCACTTGGATCTTCCATCTTTCGCGTTGGCTGGACTTGTGTTGATTTGAGATTTTTTTTGTAGGATTAATAAACTAGTATCCCCACAGACGGCGCTAATCTGTTCGGGGTGATTTTCTCACACGGTTAGATTTAGTGATTGTGGATCTACTAGTACTATCCTTTTATCTTGTGTTATTGTGATTGGTGTAATTGAGTTGAGAACGTAAAGAAAAACGAAAAACGATATATGACACATGATATGTTTACGTGGGAAAAACCCTTAAGTGTTAAGGGAAAACCACTGGCACCAAGTCAGGAGAGGATTTATAGTAGTTCTGGTTCAGGAAATACAGAGTCTGGACCACCTGGTACAGAATAATACAATAAGAACGTAAAATAATTATCAAGTGTTTGGTTGCTTGTAAACAGCGTAGAGTGAAGTATGCTTGAGTTGTGTGACTTGTGATGCCTTTCTTCTCTGAATTCTCCTCCTTATATACTGTCCTTGGCTCCAACGTTCATCTCCTTCTTTGTAGCTAACTTCCCCAACTATCTTTCCAACAGTTCCTATATTCAAGGCTTTTGTTTCTGCCTCTTGACGGAGTCCTCCAACGCCTCCTTTTAGGGTTGCTGTTGTGATCTTGGGCTCTTGCCTCTTAGTATCTTACTTCTCTTTTTGTTGGGCTTGGCCCATCTTAACTTTTCCTCTCCTGACCTGCACCTTTGTTCTGTCTGCATCGCTGCGCCGCATCAAGTCCTGGACCTGATTGTGGATTCTGAACTTGTCTGGACCTGACCGAGGGTCCTGGACCAGCCTGGTTTTCTGGTCCCAACAGCACTTTTGTTCTTTTAAGTTTCGTCACTAATGTAATTCAAGGATTTTTAAGGAATATTTTGTATGAATACTTTAGTAATTTATTTCTATTTCTATGATGAAATCAATTCTGAAACTGATTTACACCTGAAATAAATCAATAATTTAACCCCATGCACAATATAAAGTAACGAGTGAAACATACCTTGATCCATGATTTCTCTACGTTGGGGGAGCTGGATTCAGCGGCCATAGCTTTACTCAAGCGGGTTCAAAACTACTCTGCCTCCCATGATGCAGGGGCTCGGGTGTCCGCTTATATTTTTATTCGTTTAGGCTTTGCTATAGCAAAGGGGGTGGGGGCCCAGATTGTATCTCGGCTCCCCACCAATTTTGTGTAAATGATGTAACAATTTTCTTTCATAATAATAATAATAATAATAATAATAATAATAATAATAATAATAATAATAAATATAATAATAATAAAATATAATAATAATAAAAATAATAATAATAATAATAATAATAATAATAATAATATTAATAATAATATTAATAATAATAATAATAATAATAATAATAATAATAATAATAATAATAATAATAATAATAATAATAATCATAATAATCATAATAATAATAATCATAATAATAATAATCATAATAATAATAATAATAATAATAATAATAATAATAATAATAATAATAATAATAATAATAATAATAATAATAATAATAATAATAATAATAATAATAATAATAATAATAATAATAATAATAATAATAATAATAATAATAATAACAAAATAATAATAATAATAATAATAATAATAATAATAATAATAATAATAATAATAATAATAATAATAATAATAATAATAATAAAAATAATAATAATAATAATAATAATAAAAATAATAATAATAATAATAATAATAATAATAATAATAATAATAATAATAACCTAGTCGGTCCGAGTTTACCCGGTTCTGCGTAAGTTTCTGTCTTTGCCCTGTTTTTGGGTTGTTTTGGGCTTTGTTCGTGGGGTCGGTTTGCCCTATTTTTGCCCTGTTTCTGTTCTTGGCCTGGTCGGTTGCGGTAAGGTCTGTTTTTGCCCGGTTCATCTTTTCTTCTTTAGTTCGTTTTGCGGCTCGATTGGTTTCTTTGTGTGCTTCTTTGTTTTGGGTTTTGTTGTGTTTGTTGGTTTGTGGCTTCTTCGTGGTCATGTCTGAGCTGGTCCGTTTTCGTTGCCCTTTTTCGGGGTTGAGTGGGTGTCAGGATGGTGTTGGTAGGGGCTCACTAAGGCGTCCTGGCAACGGCCTTTTCGTGATCGGCATTGTGGTGCTGGTGCTGTGGAACTTACGCGTTAAACTTTAGCTGATAGTTTGACTGTTTACTCCAATGCTGAGATTACTTTAGAGCGGATGGGGCTCTAGCTGTGTGGTGTTTGTTTACAGACTCATACCTTCCGTACTAGATGTCGTCATAGTCGGGATGATGTTGTTGCGCCTCCGGATTGTGGTGATGGTATCATTCGCTTCATTCTTTTTGGCCTCCCGCAACCTGCGGCGCCGTCTCTGTCGGCTGGTCCGTCTGACGGTAGGGTTGCGCCTCTCCTGTGGTCTATATCTTCGCTTGAGCGTCTATTGTCTTTAGGGTTGTGCACCGTGAAGTCTATCCCTCACAAGTGTCGTTTGGGTTTTACGCGGGCTTTAGGGGGTGCCTTGGATGATGTGGCACATTCCCCGGGTGGCTTGTCGTGCTGGGTCCATTTGGTTGCGCTGCCTATATGTTTGCTTAGGGTCTTTGCTCCTCGGAGTAACCTTGAGTGTAGGGCCGCCGTTCGGCGGCAGCGTCAGGAGGAGGCGATTACCAGGGCTGTTCTTGCTTGGGGCTCGCCTGGTGGGTGCTTGCGGCTCCTTCAGGAGTGTCTCTTGGAAGATCCTCCTTCGTTTGAGGCTGAGGCTGCTGTGAGTGATCTTAATCTTCGTCAGTGTCGGCGGAAAATTTGTGATGGTCATTACTCTGCTGCAGTTCGGGTGCTTTCATCTTCCGGCGTTGCTCCCTATTCGGCAGCTACCTTAGAGGCTCTGCGGGACAAGCACCCGCTCCTTCCCCTTCTTTGCCGCCTTTGCCTATGGACCATCATCCTCTTGCTGTCTCTCCGGCTGTGGTTGTGGATATGATTCGAGGTTTTCCCCGGGGCACTTCGTGTGGGAGAGATGGACTTCGTGCTCAACACCTCCTAGATTGTCTGAGTGGCGCGGCTGTGGCTATTTCGGATGATTTGACCGCTTCTATTACTAGGGTGGTTAATCTCTTTCTTGAGGGTCGTTGTCCGTTAGTGCTAGGGGAGTTCATCGCCAGTGCACCACTCTCGCCGCTTATCAAACCAGGTGGAGGTATCCGCCCTATTGCGGTTGGCACTATTTGGAGGCGCCTCGTCTCCAAGGTTGGTGCCTTTGTGGTTGGTCCATCTCTTTCTGGTTATTTTTCTGGGCTTCAATTTGGGGTTGGGGTACCCGGTGGAGGAGAGGCTATTCTGCATGCCTTGAACCGGCTCGTCGAGGCCAGGGGTGGTGAGGTGGGGCTTTCTATGCTGCTTGTCGATTTACAAAATGCTTTTAACCTCGTTGATCGTGGGATTATGTTGCAAGAAGTTCGTCGTCGCTGTCCGAACCTTTCAACTTGGGTTGAGTTTTGTTACTCCAACCCTGCCCGACTTTATTATGGGGAGCACAGTTTGTGGTCCTATAGCGGGGTGCAGCAGGGTGACCCTCTTGGCCCTCTGCTCTTTGCCTTAGTTTTGCAACCCTTAGTGTGCGGGATCAAGGACTCGTTTGATTTATGTTTTCATGCGTGATACCTAGATGATGGGACCATCGTCGGGGATACTTTGGTCATGGGGGAGGTCTTGGATATGATTATGGGTGAAGGTCCTCGTTTTGGTCTGCACCTTAATGTGTCTGTCTAAGAGGGAGCTTTTTTGGCCTGTTAAGGACCCTCGGAGTCGGCTTCCTGGTGTTTTTCCTCCCTCTATTTCTAGGCCCCTGCGTGGTGTTTCTGTTTTTGGTGGGCCCGTGGGTACTTGTTCTGTTTTTGGTCGAGCGGTTCTGGAGAAGAGAGTGGCTAAGACCATTAATTGTGCTTATGGACTTGGTTGCGAGGATCGAGGACCCACAGTGTGAGTTGCTTCTTCTATGGGCTTGTACTGGTATTTCTAAGCTTTATTTTGCTCTTCGTACATGTTCGCCGCAGGTCTTTGGGACGGCCCATCTGCTGTTTGATGTGGCGCTATGTTCCAGTTTGGAGCATATTGTCACTGCGTCAGGGCCTGGTTTTGGGGATTAGCAGTGGCGCCTTGCTACATTCCCTTTTCGGCTAGGTGGGCTTGGGGTTTATGCTGCGGCGGACGCTTTGCATTATGCTTTCTTGGCATCTCGTTGGCAGACCGCTGGGTTGCAGGCTGCACTCCTTCAGCCTCTTGTTATTGTTGCTGCTAGCCCTGCTTTCGATCACAGCCTTGCGGGTGTTTGTGGAGACTACAGGATTTGCTTATCCACGTAACTCTAGTGAAATCGCTGCCCCCAAACTTATGAAGAAATTGGCACATATATATTTTGCGAAGGTTGCTTCATCTGCATAATCTGTTTTTTCGTTGACCCCGCGACAGGTTATGTTATGGCGGTCTCGACAGGGTGCCCACTCGTGTGATTGGTTGCGAGCGGTGCCTATCTCTGGGTTAGGGCAGACTATGAATGGGCGGACCTACCGATGTGTGCTTGGTTATCGGTTGGGTGTCCCGCTTTTCACGATCTCTAGGCCGTGCCCTGCCTGTTCCCGTTTGACCCCTGACGATGTTTTTGGGGATCATCTTTGTCTCTGTCTTGATGCAGTGGGGTTAAGCATCGTCATAACCTTGTCCGGGACACCTTGTTGGACATTTGCTTTCGAGCCGACATTTCGGCTGGTAAGGAGGTGGATATTGGTCTGGTTGACGGGCAGGGTGGGTCTCTTCGTCCTGCTGATTTGCTGCTTTATTCATGGGACGAGGGGAGGGATGTCTGCGTCGACCTGACAGGGTCATCCCCCTTGACTCAGTCGGCTATGACTGAGTTTGAGCCAGGGCGGGTTGTGGTTGATGCTGCTCGGCGTAAATGTGCTAAGTACAGGGGTTTGTGCACATCGGCTGGTTATGGTTTCCTACCTTTCTCTTTCTCTTCTTTGGGGGAGCTGGATTCGGAGGCAGTGGCGTTGCTGAAGCGGATACAGAAATTCTCTGCGTCCCATGATGTAGGGGCTCGTGTAGCCGCGTACATATTTACTAGACTTAGCTTTACGATAGCAAAGGGGTGGGGGCCTAGATTGTATCTCGGCTCCCCACCACTTTTGTGTAACCGATGTTTACAATTCTTTAATAAAATTGCGTTTTTAATAATAATAATAATAATAATAATAATAATAATAATAATAATAATAATAATAATAATAATAATAATAATAATAATAATAATAATAATAATAATAATAATAATAATAATAATAATAATAATAATAATAATAATAATAATAATAATAATAATAATAATGAAGACCGAATATAATATTTCTCCTTAACCATCTTTGATTTTTTTTTGTAAGATGAAATAAGAATACCCTCGATTAAGCCATTCAATATTGTTCTTACTTTTATGTCTGTTTTCTCTTAAGTTTGTTATAAGTAAATACTCCCTCCATTCATATCCACACTACTAATTTGCTTTTTGCACTTGTTTTTAAAAAAAAAAAAAATATTAATAAAAGGACAAAAAAAGGGGAGAGTTGATATAAAATATTAATAAAAAACAATTAAATAGGCTTAAAAATTGATTTTGGGTGAGACAAGTGGGCCATATGGATGAAAATAGAAAGTAGTAGTGTGGATTTGAATGGATATAAAAGGTATAGTTGTAGTGTGGATATGAATGGAGGGAGTAATGATGATGATGATTAGAAAATAACATTATTGCCGGACTCTTCGCTAAATTGGCAGTCTTAATGAAAGGCTGACGGGATATATCGGGTAAGGTAGGAGGAAACATTAATTACCGGACTTTAATAACATTTATCGAAATCGAACCATCATGATGTCGTCTTTCATATTAAAGTATTGCTTTAGCATGAATCCATTATTTACTATTAGACCTAATAGACACGAGGCCCTTACAATATATAAAATATTCTAACATTTCCCACTTGCCCTTAGTGTCATCATAGTGGTCAAATTTTATAAAATATTCTATGATAAGAGCTCATTAATCTTTATTTATTTTAATAGAATAAAAAAGGACAGAAGCATGACGATCACTTATCAATGAGAGACATGATTCCTTCCATACATCACAAATGAGTCTTAAATCTAAGTTATACTTTATTTGAGAAAACACAATACTTCGCATAATAGTCACATGTAATCTCATAAACACAAATATATAAAAAATCATAATGATCACACGTGCATTATATAGAAATATCCCAATAAATGATAACTAAAGTCATAAACATAATACGCATACTACATTTACATAAGCAATGGTTAATTTACAACACTCATACGTTCTATATAACTAATGAACGTTTTAAGTGGTAATCCCTTATTCAACAGATCGACAACTGTCATGTCCGTCCTAATATGCTCAAATGATACTCTACGTTTTTGCACCTCCTCTTTAACCGCCAAGAATTTTAATTCCATGTATGTAGCATTATTGGAGTACTTATCGTTTTCATAGAAGAAAACGGCTGCAAAGTTATCACAATAAATTTTTAGCGGCCTAGTTATACTATCAATGATTCCAAGTCTTGAGATAAAATTCCGCATCCACCACATATGAATAGTAGCCTCAAAACATGGCACAAATTAAGCTTCCATAGTGGAGGTAGCAATGATTGATTGTTTCCCACATTTCCATGACACTGCTCCTTAACTAATATGAAGATAAAATAACCAAACGCAGATTTCCTACTATCAATGCAACCAACATAATCTAAATCTGAATACTCGATGACTTCAACATCATCGCATCTTATATGTAAGGATGAGCACTTTCTTGGTAGCTCTATAGTGATCCATCCCAAGATTACTTTGATACCGACCTAACATTATTCTAACAACAATATTGATATCTAGTCGAGTACAAGTCTCAACATAGTTCAAGCTCCCCATCACTGATGCATAAGGACTTCTTTCCATTTTCTTTCGTTTTGTTCTTTTGGGGACATTGCATTTTATTGAATTTCTGAGATAAACCCAACATTCCATGTGATCTATTACGGATTATTTCTATTCCAATCAATTAAGATGCCTCACCCATATCTTTCATCTTAAAGCTTTTAGAAAGGTACTTCTTTGCATCGTATTGCATACTCATATTAATTGCAGCAATCAAAACACCATTGACATATAGAGCTAAAATAACAAACTTCCCCCCACCAGTCGTCATATATATAGATGCATTGATCATTAGTGACTTCAACAAACCATATCATGTGACACTACTGTGACAGTATCATTATGTTAGAATATATTTATATATTCGTACGTATTGAGGGGCGAATATTCGACTACGCTCAGGAGTATAAATACAATGAATATTGGAACATTAGAATACCAAGGCCCAAAAGGCCCAATGCACCCAAAAGGCCCAAGAGCCTAAGTCCTCTATATATACCCTCACAAGGGTAAAGGTAAAAGGATCATCTTCTCTCCCACTCTCTACCTCCTATTCTCTCTCACTATTATACATACATACACATTTGTACCTGTATCGGAACTGACTTAGGCGTCGGAGGATCCCCCTAAGGACATACCCCTCGGGCTTGGAGTTGTTTTGTAGGCCCACTCACGAAGCAAGCTTAGCCGACGCAGGCGGGTGCTATGTCATCCGAAAACCCCGAGTTTACACCCGAAACAATTGGCGCCGTCTGTGGGGAAGACATATTAACTACACCCACGAAAAAACCACAAAACCATCCTTAATCCTCGTAGATAAACCACCAAAATGCCAAAGTGAGTAGAGAGTTCGGTGAGTTGAGCCTCATGATAAACATCATGGGTCCAGAATTTTTTTTAATTATTTTAGCCGAAAAAGTACAAACTCCACCACCCCTGTGTGTTTGTTTGTTCTCAAACCAAGAAAAAGTCATGGTCACATTCTCTGTGAATTTAGAGAGGGGGAAGAGAAAGGGAAAAGCCTAAAGTACCGTGAAATTGCGAGATTTACGCTAAAATACGGGTACGAAGCTACATCGAAAATAGACTTTAAATCATCGTGCAACAACATGTTGGCCGTACAACCGCACCTATATGGCCGTACGGCAACTGTGGCCGCGGCCCAAGGTTCTTGGCTGGTTGAGGTTAGGCCCGAAATACAAGACGCATGTGCACAAGTACCACGTAAAAATGAAACTGAAGGTCAGAATATAGAGACCTTGAGTGAATCAAAGCAAGCTCAAGGAGAAAACTAAGGAAGTTGAGAAATGGATAGATTAAAGGAGGAAGAAGCAAATGAAAATGTTTGGAGAGCACCAAGAGACAAAACTTAAAAGTAGTAGAAGAAAGAAGACAAAAACACAATACAAGTTACAAGACACAAAGGTAAAATAATACTGTGCGAATTAATTCACAAGGTCAATAAAGTAAAAAGAAAAGGACAAAAAAGGGGAATCCAAGAAGGAAAGTACAAGGGAAAAAGGATATAAAGTCATACGAAAAACAAGAACACCATAGTAATAATAATAATAATAATAATAATAATAATAATAATAATAATAAAGAGGAAAGCATGCAAGTGGGAGGGCCCAGCATTTTCATGATTTTTCATGAAATTATGTATTTCATACATAAAAGTGGAAGGAATGCAGGTACCAACACGGAGCGCCACTAGTGCGGCCACCATGCCACCTCGGTGCGGCCTCCGCTCAAGTCTGTCACGGCAGCCGCCGCCTTATGCTACGGTGCCGGTATTGTCCGGCCACCTTTGCACGGTCAACCGCCATAATGCTCCGGCCACCACGTGAATCTCAGCAATTGGCCACGGTCATCACTCGGTCCCGGCCACCTCCGGCCGCGGACACCACTATCCACGGCCACCAGCAACCAGCGGCCGCGCTCCCTGCTATGGCACGGCCACCACTAGTGCGACCACTCTTGACGCTTGATAGAAAGAACACGGTTTGAACATCTCTCTTCTCTATCACATTTACCTCCATCTCTCTCTCGGCTTGAACTAAGAGAGCATGAAGTTCATGGTAACTCTTATCCATGTTGTACATGTCGTAGTTCACTCGAAAATGAGCAAACTTATTCGGAAGTGAGTGGAGAATACGGTTAATCGCAAGCGCTTTAGGAATAGCACACTCTTGACGCTCAAGAGTGTCTATGTACTCAATCAGTTTGAGCACATGGGGACCAACTTAGGCACGTTGTCGGATTGAGCGGCGCCCCTTATAGTCGAATCCCATTCAACAAAGTTACTACCGTCATCTTTTAGGATACATTTATCCATCACGGTTCTCAACCATGAGTCTTTACCCAAAACGGGTGCGGGAGTTGATGTTGCCATTGCGTTTTTGAAAATGATTCTACAACGATTTAGAGGAAATATATAAGCATTCATTGTATTCAAAAGCATTCATTTAATTGCCTATTTATATAACAATCTCCCAAGAAATTATATAAATGATTCCGAGACTCGCTTTTATATAAAATTAGACATCTCATGTTTCCTTTTATGTAAAAACGATAAGTCAACACTTGACTAATTCTACACTAGAACTCTCAGTTGATGATTTTGTTTAAAATATATCTTTTTAGCCCCAAATAACTCTTATTTGGTTGAGTCCAAACCATCTTAGCATGAGACTTCCTCTCCACTACTTACCCATGGTAACGAGGTTCCACGTTGCGGAGGTTCTCATGAACGTGGGGTTCATAGTTGCTACAATCGGAAAGGCTTAACCTCAATTCATTTTAATAAAGTGGGTGATCTTGTCAATTTAGTCCTAAAATTCTTTATAAGTGAACTAATTTAATAAACGTGACTTAAATCGACAATCATAGTGGGATGACTTAGCATGCATGGTGATTTTGGCATGGAAACGATCAAGCAAACAAGCAAACAAGCATAAACACACAAGCATAAAACCTAGTATGGCCACCTAACGAATGATAATACTATGATCATAACAATAGTCAAAAATAATACTTTGATCATAACAATAGTCAAAAATAATACTTAGGTTATGATCAATCCTAGTATGGACAATAGTCAAAACCTAGTACCGTTATGATCAATAGAGAACATTTCATATTGTTGCTGAACTAGGTTTTATGTCCATACTTTGATCTTCTTTATGATAAACGGTACTAACAGTTACACGGACTTACCAATATTTGCGGACTTAAATGATCTTCTTTATATATATATATATATATATATATATATATATATATATATATATATATATATATATATATATATATATATATAGAAACAAGTTCAAACGAGACACCTAAATATTGCGAGATATTAAGCGAGACACAAGATTTTAGCCTTTTGGTGAAACTTTAACATAGTTTCATGAAACTTCAAAAATTGTGAAACTTTAATGTCTTAAAGTTTCACAATTTTTGAAGTTTCATAAAACTATGTTAAAGTTTCACAAAAAGGCTAAAATGTCATGTCTCTTTGTGTCTCATAATATTTCTTTGCCTTGATATAACTTTACTCTATATATTTATATATATATATATATATATATATATATATATATATATATATATATATATATATATATATATATATATATATGTAGATTTGGGATCTATGCATTTAACTCCTCTTATAATACAGGCAACTGCATTTAACTCAATACCAACCCTCAGATCAAAGTAAAATCAACGACTAATATTAGAACCAAAAACACTCCTCCTTCCTTTTCATTTCAATCCCAGACCCTAAACAGATTACTACTTTACCACCACCGCCACCTCCAACTCCACCTCAGCCACCTACCATCGACGACGGCCGCCACGACGGTGTCCAATCTTACGGTCGGAGATCACTGGTTGTCGCGTCCACCATTTCGGTTTCTTCGGTATGATCTGACTCTTTTTCGATCTATTTTCGTTTTACTTCCATTTTCTCATTTTAATTCCCCATTTCAATTGATGGCCACTTATTATTTCTTCCAAATTTTTCATCTTTTTTATGATGGGTTGTTTCAGTTCATCGATTTTATAGTTCCATCATTTTTAATTTTTGTTTATCGTTGAAATAATATGTCGGATTCAATGTGTGTTCCATCATTTTTAATTTTGGTGGTAAATTTGCAGGCCATGTTCATGCTTTTGACATTGATTATATCTTGTTTTATGATTCAATGAAATGGGTGTTTTTATTATATTCTAGATACACTAAAATATGTGTTTCCGGAGTAGTATTTTGTTTGTCTAGAGTACTAATCAATGTATCTATGTTGTTTTTACAGCGAGTTCAAATGGACGAGTGGGGAAAAGAGGAAGGAGTACTAACACAAAAATGGGCCGATATTTAATTTACCTCCACCACCGTAGCATCATTTTCCGAGTTCCAAGACCCACACTATCATGATTATCTGTGTTCAGTCCTGCAGAAGTTCGGAAATGCAGGTAATACCGTAATATGGCTGTTTGTGTCCATGAACTTCTCGTGTAATAGACTCCAAACTTATGGTCTCGTTTTTTCACTGTCTCAGTTAAGACACACAGTGGGAAGAAGGCGATTTTTTTTTATAATGTATTGTGTGATGTAATTGTGAATTGTCCATGGATGAAAGTGAGGTTAGGAGTGTTTTAAAGGCTTCTTTTACGTATTGTTCAGGTAATGGCAACCATAGTGAATGAATGGCGGTGTCCAGCACTAGTTGACAGATTATAATAGCGGGTGGATACTTGAATGCTAACCCTGGATATATATTTAATTATGCTAGATACACATATATGGTCAAGTGCGTCTTATGTACCTAGAGTAGTGTTTCATGTATCTCGAGTACTATTTTGTGTTTCTCAAGGTTTTGCAGCTTGTGACAACATAATGTGGAGGTTAGCAACCATGGAAGACCAAAAGGTATGATGATTGTAGTCGGCTTTACTGAACCGTTTTAGCCCTCCAAAGAGTTGATGGTAAAACTTTTAACAATGAGCCACATGTATTTTTTAAGTTGCAGCAGTAGGAGTAAGTAGAAATAAGTGGCAATGGATTAAGCTAGACTCAAGTGAGCTTTATTATGGCATTTGTCAGCCTTCCTAACAACTTATCACTCAATGTTAATCCCAAAGTAGTGTTGTTGTAAGGTCAAACGTCATGTTTATGCTGTCCTCATCGCTTTTGTCTATTTCAAAGCTTTATTTTAATATGGTGTAAATAGGGTGTTTGTATGGGATGAGTATGATATTAGTTGGTGGTGCACAATGGTCATGTTGTTTGGTGCCTGATCGGTGGTGCTGGGACCACCGATAGTGGTCGGTGCTGCTCGTGGTGGATTTTATTCATGTCTAATTGATTAATATACAAAATATGACTCCACGGTTATATATTCTGGAGACACTAGAGTGCGTTTGTGGATTGTTATTTTGTGTACTCGAGTATGATCAATGTACTGTGATATTGAACATTTTTTTCTTTTGTGTACAGCTATGTATTCTTGTTTGCCGATTTGACTTACTACCGTAACATGGTGGATTTGGAGATAAGGACGCTTGTTTCGAGTAAGCTGTGGAATGTACTTAAGCCACGACCAAGTGGTCATTTTGAACATTTCCTATTTTTCCAGAAACAATTTTTTTCTAACATCATAATGGTGTCGTTGAATGACAATGGTGCTTTTCAGTTTTAACATCATAATGGTGTCGTTGAATGACAGTGGTCAAGCGGCAACAGCATGGGTGTAAAGTACACTAAAATTAGTACCAGATACATTTTTTGTAATTTTGAGCACATAACCAAATTGTGTTCCTAAAGACCTGATAAGTGTATTTGAAGCTGAAACATGTGTATCTGGGTAGTTCGTACAGTTCGTACGGTAAGACAGTTCGTATGGCATCTTGAATTGAGAATAGATATACCGACTTTGCTGTATCTCTAGTGATGATTGCGAAGATACTTAAAATTTAATACTAGATACATGAATTTGTATCTCAGATACGCAAATGTGTTTGTGTATCTAGAACTTTGATTTGCGTATCTCAAATACTTATACATGTATCCTAATTCTTTGCGCGTAACAGTTGTTTTTGTACACCTTAATATAATAATATTAGGTCTAGCAAAGGCTATTAGCTCAATGGCAGAGCAATGTGCATTTGCACAGAGGTATGGGTTCAAATCCCATATAGCCTACAAAATACTCTTAAAGGACTGAATCTTATTTATCCTTTGATTTAAAATTCGTAATTATACGTGTTAAAAGACTTTATTCGTTCTATTTTCACTTTTCTAGAGTCGGTGTGGGAATCGAACCCACACTTTGTGCATCACACAACGCTCTTCCATTTGAGCTAACCGACTTCAAATTCATGATTATACTTTGCTTAATACTGAGCATAGTAAGTAAAAACCAAATTAAACTACACCAATCTGTCACAGCTATGAGGTTCGAATACAACCTCTTAATTCCAAAGAGCACACAATAACCGGCAGCAGAGTAACCGGCAGCAGCAGCTCTGCAAAAAAACGGCAGCCACCGGATTGTCAACATCACTCACACGCACATTATGGGTCAACGCAACGATGGACAACGTTAAAACAACATGGCAGCAACATTTAGGCGTCGTAGCAGAGATAAAATTAGGCGTGGAAACTGAGAAAAGGTAGTATCTTTAACAAGGAGTATTTTCAAGGATAATAATCATATAAGGATGACCTTAATGTGACTTCAGTAGCACTCCAAACCTGCAGTAAGAAAACACAAATGAAGGACCTTTTTGTTACACTATAACATATGCTGGATACACAAAAACACACGTTAGAGACAGTAAAACATCTTTTGAGTAACAGCCGACGACTGAGAGCAGCAGCGACTGACAACAAAAGCAGGCAACAGCTGATGAAATCGGCATTAGACAGCATTAGCCGACAACGTCGGCAGGCAGCACCAACCACAGTCAACGGGTAACAATTCCCGTCAGCTGGAGCAAGCAACATCGGCGAACAGTGGCAGCGAGCAACAATAGTAATCAGAGGCAACGAGCAGCAACAATAGCACATAATGGGATAACAACCTCAGCGGCATGCGGAGGCAGCGACTAACAGCTACATAAAATTTTCACCTATGAAATAAGTGTTTTGAATAGTTTGAATAATTTAACTTCTCCAGCACAATTAAATTCAACTGACTCAAGTCAAGTACCATATCAAACATGAGATCGATCTTTAACAATGTGAACATACAACACCAGTAGGAGAGTACCTAGTGATGGTGAACTTCTGATCACACTGACAATCCTTGTATCGAAGATCTAGTTTCCCCCTAATTTCAAAACACTATCAAATCTAAAGAATAAAAAAATGTGATTTTAGCATTTAAATTTAGGCACATGAATTTCCCCTCTAGTTACAGTTATTTTCCCTCTAGTTACATGAATTTCCCCTCTAGTTACAGTAATTTCCCCTCTAGTTACATGAATTTCCCCTCTAGTTTCAGTTATTTTCCCTCTAGTAATTATGAATTGTTTCCCCTTTGTGGTTACGCTTGTTATGAGTGTAGCTACAAGTTTTATCGTCCTAGTTACATTGTTTTTCCCTTTGTGATTACACTTATTATGAGTCAAGCATCACTTTTCCCTTGTAGTATGTTGAAATAAGCATCCCATTTTCTAGTTACACTTTATTTTGTTGTAGTTACATTGTTTTTCCCTTTGTGGTTACACTTATTATGAGTGAAGCATCACTTTTCCCTTGTAGTATGTTGAAATAAGCATCACATTTTCTAGTTACACTTTATTTTGTTCTAGTTACATGAATTTCCACTCTAGTAACAGTAATTTCCCCTCTAGTTACATGAATTTCCCCTCTAGTTACAGTTATTTTCCCTCTAGTTACATGAATTTCCCCTCTAGTTACAGTAATTTTCCCTCTAGTTACATGAATTTCCCCTCTAGTTTCAGTTATTTTCCCTCTAGTTACATGAATTTCGTCCTAGTTACATTGTTTTTCCCTTTGTGGTTACACTTATTATGAGTGAAGCATCACTTTTTCCTTATAGTATGTTGAAATAAGCATCACATTTTCTAGTTACACTTTATTTTATTCTAGTTACATGAATTTCCACTCTAGTAACAGTAATTTCCCCTCTAGTTACATGAATTTCCCCTCTAGTTACAGTTATTTTCCCTCTAGTTACATGAATTTCCCCTCTAGTTACAGTAATTTTCCCTCTAGTTACATGAATTTCCCCTCTAGTTTCAGTTATTTTCCCTCTAGTTACATGAATTTCGTCCTAGTTACATTGTTTTTCCCTTTGTGGTTACACTTATTATGAGTCAAGCATCACTTTTCCCTTGTAGTATGTTGAAATAAGCATCACATTTTCTAGTTACACTTTATTTTGTTCTAGTTACATGAATTTCCACTCTAGTAATGTGATAATTTCCCTCTAGTTACATGAATTTCCTCTAGTTCTGCTTATTTTCCCTCTAGTTACATGAATTTCCTCTAGTTCTGATAATTTTCCCTCTAGTTACATGAATTTCCCTCTAGTTTCAGCTTATTTTCCTCTAGTTACATGAATTTCGTCCTAGTTACATTGTTTTTCCCTTTGTGGTTACACTTATTATGAGTCAAGCATCACTTTTCCCTTGTAGTATGTTGAAATAAGCATCACATTTTCTAGTTACACTTTATTTTGTTCTAATTACATGAACTTCCACTCTAATGTGATAATTTCCCCTCTAGTTACATGAATTTCCCCTCTAGTTACAGTTATTTTCCCTCTAGTTACATGAATTTCCCCTCTAGTTACAGTAATTTTCCCTCTAGTTACATGAATTTCCCCTCTAGTTTAAGTTATTTTCCCTCTAGTTACATGAATTTCGTCCTAGTTACATTGTTTTTCCCTTTGTGGTTACACTTATTATGAGTCAAGCATCACTTTTCCCTTGTAGTATGTTGAAATAAGCATCACATTTTCTAGTTACACTTTATTTTGTTCTAGTTACATGAATTTCCACTCTAGTAACAGTAATTTCCCTTCAAGTAACATGAAGTTTCCCTGCAGTTACATGAATTTTCCCCCTAGTTCTGATTATTTTCCCTCTAGTTACATGAATTTTCCCTCTAGTTCTGAGAATTTCCTCTACTTTCAAAATGAGGAAAATAAGATTCTTACAGCAACAAGAGGAAATATCAATTTTGCCTTTAGTTTTAAGGTAAATAATGTAATTTCTCCTGCAAGTGCTTTGGCAAAATTACTGTAACTAGGGGTAAAAATCGTGTAACTAAAGCCAAAAACATTATACGTTGAACATAAGAACATACCTAAGAAGTTGTGTCAAAAGTGTAGCTACATTTCGAATCCTTTTAACCGGGTACACGGTCCTTTCCCTCGAACGAGGTTGGTCTTTCCATAGTCAACTTTGATAGAAGCTCTTGAAGAATTGAAGCAGTAGTTCCTCACTTCCTCCTCTCCTAGCCAAAACCTTATAATTCGACACTCAATCCCATCCCGGTTATGACTCTGTTGAGCAAGCATATAGGTTCGTAATAAATGAAGAAATGGAATTATCAATAAGAAATTTATCTTTTAACTATGTTTCAAAAACACATGGAATCAGAAACAAGCATAAACAAGATGTTTCAATATATTCTGTAACAATATGATTGAATTCACAAAGAAATGTTGCCTAAAATGTGGATGCATTGACCTTCTAGAAGCTATAAGCCATATTGGTAGTAATGAATTGGGAAAGGCAGATAAAAATTCACATTCATCACAATGAGGCTAGACAGTCCTTAGAAAAAAGGGGGGAAAAAACAGTATAATAGAACACATAGTAGATTAATATTTTTATTTCTCCAAAGTTTGCCCGTACCAATTAACAGACAAGTTTTATAGCTTAACTAGCACTCGATGGCAAAGATGTGGGCGATTAAACAAATATGATGTAAAAGATGGAAGGAAATACGATTTGTTTTTCCTATTTTCACACTCATTGATAACCCTTCCTAGAAAGTAAGTAGACGGAACAAGTAACAAATAAAATGACTGGAAGTCGTAAACTGACAGGATGACAACCCAACGCTAGTTACCTTCACCTTCAGAAATTCACTACGCTGAAAATCCATAACCTGCATAGATACATGAAAAAGATTGAAAATATGTCAGGTAGAAATAAAACCTTACAAAGACTATGATTTCCTCCTATCTCATGGAGTAAAATGTATGCTGTAACACAACAACATATTCAACGGGATACTAAAATGAAATTCAATCACAGAAATTAGGGACTCATTCATTTTAAATGAGTTGATTGACTCCACGTATTACTTACTCTACTTATGGCAAAAAGACAAGCTAAGATATATATTTGTTACAGAGTTTTTGATAATAAAAAATGACACAAAGCACAACTAAATACGAGTAATTTTTTGGAGCAATCAATGACATAACTGGAAAAAATGCATTTTTTGTGAAATGTGCTCCACATACACAAGATGGTACTCCACATACACAAAATTGATTTATGTATCTAACCCAATATTAGTTGGACGGGTTAGTGAGTGGGAGAACGAAGGGGCAAATCAGAATACGAGAAAGAAGGAGGAGAAGGGTACGACTTACTGGGGTGGTCAATTCCAATCTAAGCGACTCCGACGTCAAATTCGGTGGACGGAGATGGAACAAATGAGAAGCAAGGGAAAAATAAGGGGTATCGACTCCGACTGAACTCCGGTTGGAGTGGTCGGCTCCGGCGAGGCTTGAGGCGATAAAAAGCGTTGAGTTTTTCCGGCGAGGCTCAGAAAGTGGTGGCATCGATGATATCCGGCGAGGCTCAGGGCGGCCACCATGAATGATGGATAACGGTGGTCTGCCCACCATGGATGGTGTCGTCGGCGACAACAACAGGATCTCCGATGAATGTGTTATTGGTATCGTCCTTGGTGGTCGGGGTAAGATGGCCGGCGACCGAGTAGGGGGTGGTGGTTGTCAGAGTTTAGGGTTGTGTTAGGAGGTTTGATAAATTGGGGGGTTTTAATTTGAGTCTGAGGTTGAGTGTATGTGGTCGTAAGAAGAGGAGTTAAATGCAGTTCGTATTATTACTTAGTTACTTTTGAGATCACACTATATATATATATATATATATATATATATATATATATATATATATATATATATATATATATATATATATATATATATATATATATATATATACATATGTATATATATACATATGTATATATATACATATGTATATATATACATATGTATATATATACATATGTATATATATACATATGTATATATATATATATATACATATATATATATATATATATATATATATATATATATATATATATATACATATGTATATATATATATATATATATATATATATATATATATATATATATATATACATATATATATATATATATATATATATATATATATATATATATATATATATATATGCATATGTATATATATACATATGTATATATATATATACATATATATATATATATATATATATATATATATATATATATATATATATATTACATTAAATTAAATTGGCTCTCATCATTATGAAATGAACACATAGGAAATTTACATGAAAAAGTAGATAATATAATTACTTTAATAAAAAATACAAATGCTAAAAATAATAATACAACAAACGATCTGAACAATTTTACAAATGAGAAACCATCCACTTCAACTGTTGCTATAATCCAACCACCACCTGAAATAAAAGGGTTTAAAACAAAAGCAGAATCAATTGAAGATAAAATTAATAAGCATGTAGAATTGAGTGAAAAGTTACATGGATTTCTTATAGAAAAATTTGATAAATTATCAATTAACACACTAGAAATGAATACTGATAATTGTATAGATTTTATAAATCAATTAAGTGAAACAGATGAAAAGGAAAGTATTATATTAAAAGAGATAAACAAATTAGATAAAAATAAAAGAAAAGAAAAATGGGCTTATAAACCTAGTCAAAGATTATATTATTACTCTAGGCCTACACCTTTAGATGTTCTACATGAAGAACATGAATTTCAATTTAATAATAGTTATGATAGTAGAAGTATCTATGAATGGAACATAGATGGTTATACTGATAAACAAATTTACCAATGTATACATCGAATACTTATGTATTCTACAATTTGTAAAAATGCCAATAATTCTGATGCTAATATAGCAAAAATGATAGTTACTGGTTTCTTGGCGACAAGAAATTTTGGTGGGATAATTATCTCAGTCCGCAAAATAAAGAAGCCATATTTAATGAAAAATTAAAAGAACTACAACCAGATGGTACAATAAAAGAGACAGAAAATGTTGTCTATTGCATATGTGTAAATATTGTTGAACATTTTACAGGGAAAATTTCTAGTAATGCTGAAACAATAAGAACATTATTACAAAATTTAAGATGTAAAACACTAACTGATTTTAGGTGGTATAAAGATACATTTTTAAGTAGAGTTTTGGAACTTCCTGACTCTAATAATGAACATTGGAAATCTAAATTTTTAGATGGTCTTCCTTATTTATTTGCCGAAAGAATCAAACGTACTTTAAGAGGAAATAATCCTACAATTGATTATAATAATTATACTTATGGCAAGCTTATAGGAGCTTGTATACAAGAAGGTTTAAGCTTATGTAATGAGTTAAGATTAAACCAACAAATTAAAAGACAAAATCTTATGGAGAAGCGTCAATTAGGTGAATTTTGTGAACAATTTGGCATGGACAAACCATTATTATCTAAGCCTAGGTATAGCCAACATTCAAATAAAGAAAAATTCTTTAATCCTTATAAGAAAAAGAGAAAACATTACTCTCAAAGAAAATTAAATCAAAAACAAGAAAGAAAGGATAATAGAAGAATCTTTCGACAAAACTATAAGAATAAACCAAAAACAAACATAGTTTGTTTTAAATGTAATAAAATTGGGCATACAGCAAAACAATGTTGGACAAAAATAAAATTCAAAGTTTAGACATAGATGATGACATTAAAAATAAATTAAACAAAGCTTTCTTAAAAGAAGAAGATGAGTATACCAAAGAGTAATGATGAATTAAATGGGCTAGATAAAGAGTATCTATCCTCAGCCACTGAATCTATATATTCAAGTTCAGAAGATTCTGAATGTGAACCTTGTAAGCAAGGTGATCAATGTACAAAAAATCAAGCGGATTTAAATAATCTTATTTCTCAATTTACAGATAATAAGATATACATGATGAAACATACTATTGATCATACCCAGTTAATAGAAATGCTAAAAACTACAAATGACCCACTGATAAGATCAAAAATAATTGATCTATTAGAAACCCCAACTTCGTCATTTAATACCACAAGTATTAATAAGAATACTTATAATATGAGTGAAGTTTATAGAATGCTGGATCAGAAGAAATCTAAAGAATCCCAACCAACAAATCTAAAAGATATATTAGACGAAATAGAATCTCTTAAGATTGAGATTAAAGCTTTAAAACTTGAAGTTAAGACCCAAGATACAAGAATTTCTAATTTAGAAAATTCTATGAATACTAAAATACCAACTCCAGATCATGAATTAATAGGATCAGATTTTTAGCGACCATGGAATCATTATAAGCCATAAATGGTACACTCAAATTACTTTAAAAATTAAAAATTTTACTCAGACTTTTATTGCTCTTATTGATAGTGGAGCTGATCTAAATGTCATCCAAGAAGGTTTGATACCTACACAATATTTTGAAAAAACTAAAAATGGTTTAACTCCTGTAGGAGGAGGCAAACTTAACATTCAATTTAAAATACCAGAAGCACATGTTTGTGTTTATAATCAATGTATTCCATTAAGTTTTTTATTAGTCAAAGACAGTATGTCTATGCCAGTTATATTAGGAACTCCATTTTTAAGTAAAATATATCCTATTAAGAGTGTAGATGAAAATAAGATAATTGCTACATATAATGGGCAAAATATTAGATTCGATTTTGTGACTAAACCCCATAAACAATCTATCCATGTATTAAATGACCATATAAATCTCAAAGAAAAACAAATCAGTTTCCTAAAACATGAAATCAATATTTTGACTATTGATCAACAATTAAATAATCCTAAACTAAAAGAAAAGATTAATTTAATAATAAGTCAATTTCATACAGAAATTTGTGGTGATCATCCAAATGCTTTCTGGAATAGAAAGAAACATATAGTTACTCTTCCATATGAAGATAATTTTAAAGAAAACAACATTCCAACTAAGGCAAGACCTTGTCAAATGAATTCTGAATATTTAACTTTATGCAAAAAAGAAATAGCTTCATTAATTGAAAAGAAATTAATAAGACCTTCTAAATCTCCTTGGTCATGTACAGCTTTTTATGTCAATAAGAATGCAGAAAAAGAAAGAGGAGTACCAAGATTGGTAATCAATTATAAACCACTTAATAGAGTTTTAAAATGGATTAGGTATCCTATCCCAAATAAAAAAGATTTATTAGATAGACTTCATGATGCTATAATATTTTCTAAATTTGATTTAAAATCAGGATATTGGCAAATACAAATTCATCCAGATGATTGTTATAAAACAGCATTTAATGTTCCTTTTGGACAATATGAATGGCTTGTAATGCCGTTTGGACTTAAAAATGCCCCTTCTGAATTTCAGAAAATAATGAATGATATATTTAATAATTATAATTTTATCATTGTCTATATTGATGATATATTAGTATTTTCTAAAACTATACAACAACATTTTGAGCATCTCAATATATTTAAAAAGATCATTATTGCAAATGGTTTAGTAATTTCTAAACCCAAAATGATTTTATTCCAAACCAATATTAGGTTTTTAGGACATAATATTGAAAAAGGAAATATTATCCCAATCAATAGAAGTATTGAATTTGCTTCTAAATTCCCTGATGAAATAATTGATAAAACTCAATTACAAAGGTTTCTTGGAAGTTTAAATTATGTTGCTCCATATTATAGAAATTTAGCACAAGATACAGCTATCTTATATGAGAGATTAAAAAAGAATCCTAAACCATGGACTGATAGTCATACTGCAGCAGTAAAGAAAATTAAAAGTAAAGTAATATCTTTACCATGCTTATCGTTAACTAACCCATTATGGGAAAAAATTGTGGAAACTGATGCTTCTGATAAAGGCTATGGAGGAATTTTAAAACAAATGGATCCAACCACTAAACAAGAATACCTTATAAGATTTCACTCTGGTAAATGGAATTCAGCTCAGAGTAATTATGCCACTATAGCAAAAGAGGTATTAGCTATGGTTAAATGTGTATTAAAATTTCAGGATGATTTATATAATCAACATTTTATCATCAAAACCGATTGTAGTGCCGCTAGATTTATGTTCACCAAAGATTTTAAACATAATGTTTCTAAACAAATGTTTGCACGATGGCAGGCTCATTTAGCTCCATTTGATTTTACTATAATACATAAAAAAGGGGAGGATAATCATCTTCCAGATTTTTTAACAAGAGAGTATTTATGAATGATTGTCTTTTATATGACTGGTCTTACAGGAGTAATAGGATACCAAATATGGCGTCCCGTGGGCGTGGAAACCCCTCTTATAGAGGAGGTAGAGGAAACACTTCTAATAGAGGTGGAAGACATAATTATTATGGTAATCAAGCCATTATTGCTCAACATGGACAACAGAAGCTTATAGCCTCTGACATTTCAGGATTATCAAAATCCGATTATGAAAGAGAAATGGAAGAATTTAAAGCATGGAGATCTATGCAAAAGCAAGGCAATACCCCTAGCTCTTCAACTGCCTCGCCATCATATGCCAAGGCAGGAGTGGAATATCATTACACTCAAAATCCTAATGCACAAGTTATACTTTTGCTAAATGAAAAAGATAAAAAGTGGGAAAAAGAACCACAGGTGTTATACACCAGATATTTGAGTCCTCATGGTTATACCATGGAAACATATAAAACAAGGATTTATTATGAACAAATTCTTGCAAATAACGGGTGCGAATTTGCCCACTTTTCTAGCTCAGGAAAAGGGAAAGAAGTTTATAACTTCTCAAAAATATTAATACAAAGGGTTATACCTATTGAAGATTGGGGAATATCTCCTTTCACTGAGAAAATTCTCATAAATAATGAAAATGGTAATACCATTAAGTATAATTATTGGGATTATATCCAGGCTTTTGATAAGGTTTTTACATATGAAAATCCAGGATTCACACATACCTGGTTTATAAAAATTTATTCAAATATTATTGATTCATTTATTCCATCATGGTTTATCAATTGGTGGAATTTTATGGGAACAAAGAAGGAAATCCTTCCAGGAGAAATCCGTCAATATTATGACGAATGGATTCAGGTTAAACCTGATCTAATGACAGATTATACTCTGCCAAATGAGATGAGATTTTTTATTGAGTATTCAATTCCATGGATTTGGAAATTTACCATTGAAACCACAAATCATTCCGATGGATATTTTTGCCTTATAAAAAGATCTTCCACAAGATTTTGGGAGAAAATGATACGAAAAGATGAAACTACAGGACAATTAAATTGTCAATCTACCATAGATCAGTTAAAAACCTCAATTGATTCATACAAAGATTTGCAAGAGCATAAAAAGACTCTACAACAACAAGAACGGGTAGAATATCTTGCTAAATTGAGTGATGGAGATGATCTAGATGCCAATGCATCTGAACAAGAAATTATAGAAGCTTATATGACGGCCATGAAAAAAGTTTTAAAGGCTAAAAAAGAAGAGGACCAATATTTGGCAAAATTTACCAAGAAAGATGAAGATGATAAAAAATCAGCAACAAGTGATGTTTCTATGAATTCAAATACTAGTCAGGGACTATTCCAAGATGCACAACATGAAGAAGATGATATTGATATAGAAGAAACACTGAGGAAATTCCTCGAGAATAAAGAAAAATCAGGAAAATAGAATGTAAATTAGGATAAGAATGTATTTTTCAAATGTATTTGTCATGTATTGTACCAATGTACACTTTATAGAAGTGCGTATATACTATGCACCTATACGAAATTTGCCTATATAAAGGCATATAATCAGAAGGAGAAGGGAGGCATTTGGCCATTCTTCTTTCTCTCTCTAAGTCCCTCTCTCTCTTGTAAAAACTCTCTCTCATAAATAAAAAAGGAATCAGAACCCTTTAGTTCTGAAGTTTGTTTCTCTTTTCCTCTCTTCACATCAAGGGAATCAGAACCCCTAGTTCTGAATTTGTAAGTTTAATTTCTTTAAATTTTTTGTTTAAACGATGAGCCTTATAGGCTAAATCGTTAGATGATGATGATAACCTAAATCAATCAGTTGATCCTGTAAACGCCATGGTTATGTTATTAGATTAAGTGGCGATGATGCTTACCATATTTAAAAAAAAAAAAAAAAAAAAAAAAAAAAAGGAGTAAAAACCAGTTTGATCATAGTAATTGGAAAACAGAGCACAAATTTTATGGGTCAGTCCGAGAGCCCGTCTAAACCATGGAAGGTACTTAGGGCATTATGGAGTTGACATTAAAATTTGTAGCTTAGGTTTCTTTAATTATTATCGAACAGTAAAAACTCTGGCTTTCACTCTGGGTCTTCATTTAGTATGGTAAGCCTCCCCTGTTTTTGGTATCAGAGCCATGGTTAGTAGCAGTTTGATCAATTGAAAGATAAAGGTATCATCATCATCTTCTTGTTATTTTCCATATGAATCTTAGTCGTTTAATAAACAGCAAAAAACATGTTCAAAATACAACCACAGAAGAGGTTGATATCCCTCTAAATCTAGATCAATTGAATAGATGGACAATTCCTAGAGTTAATATTACTACAATTTATAAATTAGGTACTTTTGAAAGAATTGGATTAAAACAAGTAGTTAAAACTACTGAAGAATCAGTTTCGTTAAATAATGAAGAAATGACGCTTAAACTATTAATTGAACAAGATTTACGACCTTATAAGAGAAATCATTATAAATTCATTCATATAGGATTAGTCCAAGTGGCTTTTAAACCTTTAACTCTTGAAGGATTACCTGAGAGTTTTATTGCATCCCTTAGAGATGGAAGGAATCTTAATTGGAAAAAATCTATTATGGGAATGATTCAATCAAGTCTGGCACATGGTCCAGTGTATTTTAATGTTTATCCAAATTTAACTTTATCATTAACAGATGAAAATATATTAGATGCCTTAACCTTAAATGTTAAAACACATGGGTATAATTATGCCCCAGGATCTGAAGTAATATGCATATGTTATAGAATATATTATAAACCATTATACACTTTAAATCCATGTTGTAAGATCATGGATAAACAAACCAATGAAACTATTATAATTGAAAGTAATTTTAATAAATCTGAAATTTCAACTAGAAGAAAGATTAAATGGGAAGAAATAGATTTTCCAGATAATTGGAAAATAGAAAGGGCTGTAACCCCTAGACCACCAATACAAACAAACATTGAATTATTGGATGTATCAGAAGAAACAGATGGATCTGTAAATATAAGCTTTAATAAACCTTTAAGTAGAAGTTATTCGTCAGTATCTTCTTTTGGATCAAGAAAATCTTTTATAGATCATCATGTAGATCTACCACCTAGCACATCTAGGCATTCAGTTTCTGATCTTAGAGAAATTAATAATGAAAGGACTAATAGTCCAGGAGAATTTAAAGATCCTCAAATTGAATTAACTATTCATAAAGATAATATAGTAAGAACTAAAACTGCAGACACTATGTCTGAAATGAGTTTTGATTTTTAATGAATAAAATGAATAAAATAGATTTCAGTCCTGGCTCCCAAGCCAGAAAACAAATTAGTACAGAGTTTAAACTACCTAGATGGGAAATGTTTAGGAATTGGTTTATAAATAATTTTGATCAACAACAAAGAAATCAAATTCAAAAGGATTTTTATAATTGTTGCCAATTTTATAACAAAATTATGTATTTTGTTCCGTGGTTCTGTGCTACTTATGTAGACCAATATATTAATGTTATTGAAAGAAAATATGTTTGTAAAAATAATGATGAGATTAATAGTCTTTATCCTCCTTTAAGAACATTCAAAATAGATAATCGAAATTTTATAGCTATTGCAAAGGAGTTGGAAGATCCAAATAAAAATATCACAGCAGAACATTTGAATATCATAATACAACAACAAAATTATTCTAATTTATTTACATCAATTATGAAATGAACACATAGGAAATTTACATGAAAAAGTAGATAATATAATTACTTTAATAAAAATACAAATGCTAAAAATAATAATACAACAAACGATCTGAACAATTTTACAAATGAGAAACCATCCACTTCAATTGTTGCTATAATCCAACCACCACCTGAAATAAAAGAGTTTAAAACAAAAGCAGAAACAATTGAAGATAAAATTAATAAGCATGTAGAATTGGTGAAAAGTTACATGGATTTCTTATAGAAAAATTTGATAAATTATCAATTAACACACTAGAAATGAATACTGATAATTGTATAGATTTTATAAATCAATTAAGTGAAACAGATGAAAAGGAAAGTATTATATTAAAAGAGATAAACAAATTAGATAAAAATAAAAGAAAAGAAAAATGGGCTTATAAACCTAGTCAAAGATTATATTATTACTCTAGGCCTACACCTTTAGATGTTCTACATGAAGAACATGAATTTCAATTTAATAATAGTTATGATAGTAGAAGTATCTATGAATGGAACATAGATGGTTATACTGATAAACAAATTTACCAATGTATACATCGAATACTTATGTATTCTACAATTTGTAAAAATGCCAATAATTCTGATGCTAATATAGCAAAAATGATAGTTACTGGTTTCTTGTGACAAGAGTGGTGGGATAATTATCTCGATCATAAAATAAAGAAGCCATATTTAATGAAAAATTAAAGAACTACAACGGATGGTACAATAAAAGAGACAGAAAATGTTGTCTATTGCATATGTGTAAATATTGTTGAACATTTCTGAGGAAAATTTCTAGTAATGCTGAAACAATAAGAACATTATTACAAAATTTAAGATGTAAAACACTAACTGATTTTAGGTGGTATAAAGATACATTTTTAAGTAGAGTTTTGGAACTTCCTGACTCTAATAATGAACATTGGAAATCTAAATTTTTAGATGGTCTTCCTTATTTATTTGTCGAAAGAATCAAACGTACTTTAAGAGGAAATAATCCTACAATTGATTATAATAATTATACTTATGGCAAGCTTATAGGAGCTTGTATACAAGAAGGTTTAAGCTTATGTAATGAGTTAAGATTAAACCAACAAATTAAAAGACAAAATCTTATGGAGAAGCGTCAATTAGGTGAATTTTGTGAACAATTTGGCATGGACAAACCATTATTATCTAAGCCTAGGTATAGCCAACATTCAAATAAAGAAAAATTCTTTAATCCTTATAAGAAAAAGAGAAAACATTACTCTCAAAGAAAATTAAATCAAAAACAAGAAAGAAAGGATAATAGAAGAATCTTTCGACAAAACTATAAGAATAAACCAAAAACAAACATAGTTTGTTTTAAATGTAATAAAATTGGGCATACAGCAAAACAATGTTCGACAATAAAAAAAATTCATAGTTTAGACATAGATGATGACATTAAAAATAAATTAAACAAAGCTTTCTTAAAAGAAGAAGATGAGTATACCAGTAGTAATGATGAATTAAATGGGCTAGATAAAGAGTATCTATCCTCAGCCACTGAATCTATATATTCAAGTTCAGAAGATTCTGAATGTGAACCTTGTAAGCAAGGTGATCAATGTACAAAAAATCAAGCGGATTTAAATAATCTTATTTCTCAATTTACAGATAATAAGATATACATGATGAAACATACTATTGATCATACCAGTTAATAGAAATGCTAAAAACTACAAATGACTCCATCGATAAGATCAAAAATAATTGATCTATTAGAAACCCCAACTTCGTCATTTAATACCACAAGTATTAATAAGAATACTTATAATATGAGTGAAGTTTATAGAATGCTGGATCAGAAGAAATCTAAAGAATCCCAACCAACAAATCTAAAAGATATATTAGACGAAATAGAATCTCTTAAGATTGAGATTAAAGCTTTAAAACTTGAAGTTAAGACCCAAGATACAAGAATTTCTAATTTAGAAAATTCTATGAATACTAAAATACCAACTCCAGATCATGAATTAATAGGATCAGATTTTTTAGCAGCCATGGAATCTGTTATAAGCCATAAATGGTACACTCAAATTACTTTAAAAATTAAAAATTTTACTCAGACTTTTATTGCTCTTATTGATAGTGGAGCTGATCTAAATGTCATCCAAGAAGGTTTGATACCTACACAATATTTTGAAAAAACTAAAAATGGTTTAACTCCTGTAGGAGGAGGCAAACTTAACATTCAATTTAAAATACCAGAAGCACATGTTTGTGTTTATAATCAATGTATTCCATTAAGTTTTTTATTAGTCAAAGACAGTATGTCTATGCCAGTTATATTAGGAACTCCATTCTTAAGTAAAATATATCCTATTAAGAGTGTAGATGAAAATAAGATAATTGCTACATATAATGGGCAAAATATTAGATTCGATTTTGTGACTAAACCCCATAAACAATCTATCCATGTATTAAATGACCATATAAATCTCAAAGAAAAACAAATCGCTTTCCTAAAACATGAAATCAATATTTTGACTATTGATCAACAATTAAATAATCCTAAACTAAAAGAAAAGATTAATTTACTAATAAGTCATTTCCATACAGAAATTTGTGGTGATCATCCAAATGCTTTCTGGAATAGAAAGAAACATATAGTTACTCTTCCATATGAAGATAATTTTAAAGAAAACAACATTCCAACTAAGGCAAGACCTTGTCAAATGAATCACGAATATTTAACTTTATGCAAAAAAGAAATAGCTTCATTAATTGAAAAGAAATTAATAAGACCTTCTAAATCTCCTTGGTCATGTACAGCTTTTTATGTCAATAAGAATGCAGAAAAAGAAAGAGGAGTACCAAGATTGGTAATCAATTATAAACCACTTAATAGAGTTTTAAAATGGATTAGGTATCCTATCCCAAATAAAAAAGATTTATTAGATAGACTTCATGATGCTATAATATTTTCTAAATTTGATTTAAAATCAGGATATTGGCAAATACAAATTCATCCAGATGATTGTTATAAAACAGCATTTAATGTTCCTTTTGGACAATATGAATGGCTTGTAATGCCGTTTGGACTTAAAAATGCCCCTTCTGAATTTCAGAAAATAATGAATGATATATTTAATAATTATAATTTTATCATTGTCTATATTGATGATATATTAGTATTTTCTAAAACTATACAACAACATTTTGAGCATCTCAATATATTTAAAAAGATCATTATTGCAAATGGTTTAGTAATTTCTAAACCCAAAATGATTTTATTCCAAACCAATATTAGGTTTTTAGGACATAATATTGAAAAAGGAAATATTATCCCAATCAATAGAAGTATTGAATTTGCTTCTAAATTCCCTGATGAAATAATTGATAAAACTCAATTACAAAGGTTTCTTGGAAGTTTAAATTATGTTGCTCCATATTATAGAAATTTAGCACAAGATACAGCTATCTTATATGAGAGATTAAAAAAGAATCCTAAACCATGGACTGATAGTCATCTCAAGAAGAAGAAAGAAAATTAAAAGTAAAGTAATATCTTTACCATGCTTATCGTTAACTAACCCATTATGGGAAAAAATTGTGGAAACTGATGCTTCTGATAAAGGCTATGGAGGAATTTTAAAACAAATGGATCCAACCACTAAACAAGAATACCTTATAAGATTTCACTCTGGTAAATGGAATTCAGCTCAGAGTAATTATGCCACTATAGCAAAAGAGGTATTAGCTATGGTTAAATGTGTATTAAAATTTCAGGATGATTTATATAATCAACATTTTATCATCAAAACCGATTGTAGTGCCGCTAGATTTATGTTCACCAAAGATTTTAAACATAATGTTTCTAAACAAATGTTTGCACGATGGCAGGCTCATTTAGCTCCATTTGATTTTACTATAATACATAAAAAAGGGGAGGATAATCATCTTCCAGATTTTTTAACAAGAGAGTATTTATGAATGATTGTCTTTTATATGACTGGTCTTACAGGAGTAATAGGATACCAAATATGGCGTCCCGTGGGCGTGGAAACCCCTCTTATAGAGGAGGTAGAGGAAACACTTCTAATAGAGGTGGAAGACATAATTATTATGGTAATCAAGCCATTATTGCTCAACATGGACAACAGAAGCTTATAGCCTCTGACATTTCAGGATTATCAAAATCCGATTATGAAAGAGAAATGGAAGAATTTAAAGCATGGAGATCTATGCAAAAGCAAGGAAATACCCCTAGCTCTTCAACTGCCTCGCCATCATATGCCAAGGCAGGAGTGGAATATCATTACACTCAAAATCCTAATGTACAAGTTATACTTTTGCTAAATGAAAAAGATAAAAAGTGGGAAAAAGAACCACAGGTGTTATACACCAGATATTTGAGTCCTCATGGTTATACCATGGAAACATATAAAACAAGGATTTATTATGAACAAATTCTTGCAAATAACGGGTGCGAATTTGCCCACTTTTCTAGCTCAGGAAATACCAAAAACAGGGGAGGCTTACCATACTAAATGAAGACCCAGAGTGAAAGCCAGAGTTTTTACTGTTCGATAATAATTAAAGAAACCTAAGCTACAAATTTTAATGTCAACTCCATAATGCCCTAAGTACCTTCCATGGTTTAGACGGGCTCTCGGACTGACCCATAAAATTTGTGCTCTGTTTTCCAATTACTATGATCAAACTGGTTTTTACTCCTTTTTTTTTTTTTTTTTTTTTTTTTTTTTAAATATGGTAAGCATCATCGCCACTTAATCTAATAACATAACCATGGCGTTTACAGGATCAACTGATTGATTTAGGTTATCATCATCATCTAACGATTTAGCCTATAAGGCTCATCGTTTAAACAAAAAATTTAAAGAAATTAAACTTACAAATTCAGAACTAGGGGTTCTGATTCCCTTGATGTGAAGAGAGGAAAAGAGAAACAAACTTCAGAACTAAAGGGTTCTGATTCCTTTTTTATTTATGAGAGAGAGTTTTTACAAGAGAGAGAGGGACTTAGAGAGAGAAAGAAGAATGGCCAAATGCCTGCCTTCTCCTTCTGATTATATGCCTTTATATAGGCAAATTTCGTATAGGTGCATAGTATATACGCACTTCTATAAAGTGTACATTGGTACAATACATGACAAATACATTTGAAAAATACATTCTTATCCTAATTTACATTCTATTTTCCTGATTTTTCTTTATTCTCGAGGAATTTCCTCAGTGTTTCTTCTATATCAATATCATCTTCTTCATGTTGTGCATCTTGGAATAGTCCCTGACTAGTATTTGAATTCATAGAAACATCACTTGTTGCTGATTTTTTATCATCTTCATCTTTCTTGGTAAATTTTGCCAAATATTGGTCCTCTTCTTTTTTAGCCTTTAAAACTTTTTTCATGGCCGTCATATAAGCTTCTATAATTTCTTGTTCAGATGCATTGGCATCTAGATCATCTCCATCACTCAATTTAGCAAGATATTCTACCCGTTCTTGTTGTTGTAGAGTCTTTTTATGCTCTTGCAAATCTTTGTATGAATCAATTGAGGTTTTTAACTGATCTATGGTAGATTGACAATTTAATTGTCCTGTAGTTTCATCTTTTCGTATCATTTTCTCCCAAAATCTTGTGGAAGATCTTTTTATAAGGCAAAAATATCCATCGGAATGATTTGTGGTTTCAATGGTAAATTTCCAAATCCATGGAATTGAATACTCAATAAAAAATCTCATCTCATTTGGCAGAGTATAATCTGTCATTAGATCAGGTTTAACCTGAATCCATTCGTCATAATATTGACGGATTTCTCCTGGAAGGATTTCCTTCTTTGTTCCCATAAAATTCCACCAATTGATAAACCATGATGGAATAAATGAATCAATAATATTTGAATAAATTTTTATAAACCAGGTATGTGTGAATCCTGGATTTTCATATGTAAAAACCTTATCAAAAGCCTGGATATAATCCCAATAATTATACTTAATGGTATTACCATTTTCATTATTTATGAGAATTTTCTCAGTGAAAGGAGATATTCCCCAATCTTCAATAGGTATAACCCTTTGTATTAATATTTTTGAGAAGTTATAAACTTCTTTCCCTTTTCCTGAGCTAGAAAAGTGGGCAAATTCGCACCCGTTATTTGCAAGAATTTGTTCATAATAAATCCTTGTTTTATATGTTTCCATGGTATAACCATGAGGACTCAAATATCTGGTGTATAACACCTGTGGTTCTTTTTCCCACTTTTTATCTTTTTCATTTAGCAAAAGTATAACTTGTGCATTAGGATTTTGAGTGTAATGATATTCCACTCCTGCCTTGGCATATGATGGCGAGGCAGTTGAAGAGCTAGGGGTATTGCCTTGCTTTTGCATAGATCTCCATGCTTTAAATTCTTCCATTTCTCTTTCATAATCGGATTTTGATAATCCTGAAATGTCAGAGGCTATAAGCTTCTGTTGTCCATGTTGAGCAATAATGGCTTGATTACCATAATAATTATGTCTTCCACCTCTATTAGAAGTGTTTCCTCTACCTCCTCTATAAGAGGGGTTTCCACGTCCACGGGACGCCATATTTGGTATCCTATTACTCCTGTAAGACCAGTCATATAAAAGACAATCATTCATAAATACTCTCTTGTTAAAAAATCTGGAAGATGATTATCCTCCCCTTTTTTATGTATTATAGTAAAATCAAATGGAGCTAAATGAGCCTGCCATCGTGCAAACATTTGTTTAGAAACATTATGTTTAAAATCTTTGGTGAACATAAATCTAGCGGCACTACAATCGGTTTTGATGATAAAATGTTGATTATATAAATCATCCTGAAATTTTAATACACATTTAACCATAGCTAATACCTCTTTTGCTATAGTGGCATAATTACTCTGAGCTGAATTCCATTTACCAGAGTGAAATCTTATAAGGTATTCTTGTTTAGTGGTTGGATCCATTTGTTTTAAAATTCCTCCATAGCCTTTATCAGAAGCATCGCTTCACAATTTTTTCCCATAATGGGTTAGTTAACGATAAGCATGGTAAAGATATTACTTTACTTTTAATTTTCTTTACTGCTGCAGTATGACTATCAGTCCATGGTTTAGGATTCTTTTTTAATCTCTCATATAAGATAGCTGTATCTTGTGCTAAATTTCTATAATATGGAGCAACATAATTTAAACTTCCAAGAAACCTTTGTAATTGAGTTTTATCAATTATTTCATCAGGGAATTTAGAAGCAAATTCAATACTTCTATTGATTGGGATAATATTTCCTTTTTCAATATTATGTCCTAAAATCCTAATATTGGTTTGGAATAAAATCATTTTGGGTTTAGAAATTACTAAACCATTTGCAATAATGATCTTTTTAAATATATTGAGATGCTCAAAATGTTGTTGTATAGTTTTAGAAAATACTAATATATCATCAATATAGACAATGATAAAATTATAATTATTAAATATATCATTCATTATTTTCTGAAATTCAGAAGGGGCATTTTTAAGTCCAAACGGCATTACAAGCCATTCATATTGTCCAAAAGGAACATTAAAATGCTGTTTTATAACAATCATCTGGATGAATTTGTATTTGCCAATATCCTGATTTTAAATCAAATTTAGAAAATATTATAGCATCATGAAGTCTATCTAATAAATCTTTTTTATTTGGGATAGGATACCTAATCCATTTTAAAACTCTATTAAGTGGTTTATAATTGATTACCAATCTTGGTACTCCTCTTTCTTTTTCTGCATTCTTATTGACATAAAAAGCTGTACATGACCAAGGAGATTTAGAAGGTCTTATTAATTTCTTTTCAATTAATGAAGCTATTTCTTTTTTGCATAAAGTTAAATATTCAGAATTCATTTGACAAGGTCTTGCCTTAGTTGGAATGTTGTTTTCTTTAAAATTATCTTCATATGGAAGAGTAACTATATGTTTCTTTCTATTCCAGAAAGCATTTGGATGATCACCACAAATTTCTGTATGAAATTGACTTATTATTAAATTAATCTTTTCTTTTAGTTTAGGATTATTTAATTGTTGATCAATAGTCAAAATATTGATTTCATGTTTTAGGAAACTGATTTGTTTTTCTTTGAGATTTATATGGTCATTTAATACATGGATAGATTGTTTATGGGGTTTAGTCACAAAATCGAATCTAATATTTTGCCCATTATATGTAGCAATTATCTTATTTTCATCTACACTCTTAATAGGATATATTTTACTTAAAAATGGAGTTCCTAATATAACTGGCATAGACATACTGTCTTTGACTAATAAAAAACTTAATGGAATACATTGATTATAAACACAAACATGTGCTTCTGGTATTTTAAATTGAATGTTAAGTTTGCCTCCTCCTACAGGAGTTAAACCATTTTTAGTTTTTTCAAAATATTGTGTAGGTATCAAACCTTCTTGGATGACATTTAGATCAGCTCCACTATCAATAAGAGCAATAAAAGTCTGAGTAAAATTTTTAATTTTTAAAGTAATTTGAGTGTACCATTTATGGCTTATAAATGCATTCCATGGCTGCTAAAAAATCTGATCCTATTAATTCATGATCTGGAGTTGGTATTTTAGTATTCATAGAATTTTCTAAATTAGAAATTCTTGTATCTTGGGTCTTAACTTCAAGTTTTAAAGCTTTAATCTCAATCTTAAGAGATTCTATTTCGTCTAATATATCTTTTAGATTTGTTGGTTGGGATTCTTTAGATTTCTTCTGATCCAGCATTCTATAAACTTCACTCATATTATAAGTATTCTTATTAATACTTGTGGTATTAAATGACGAAGTTGGGGTTTCTAATAGATCAATTATTTTTGATCTTATCAGTGGGTCATTTGTAGTTTTTAGCATTTCTATTAACTGGGTATGATCAATAGTATGTTTCATCATGTATATCTTATTATCTGTAAATTGAGAAATAAGATTATTTAAATCCGCTTGATTTTTTGTACATTGATCACCTTGCTTACAAGGTTCACATTCAGAATCTTCTGAACTTGAATATATAGATTCAGTGGCTGAGGATAGATACTCTTTATCTAGCCCATTTAATTCATCATTACTACTGGTATACTCATCTTCTTCTTTTAAGAAAGCTTTGTTTAATTTATTTTTAATGTCATCATCTATGTCTAAACTTTGAATTTTATTTTTTGTCCAACATTGTTTTGCTGTATGCCCAATTTTATTACATTTAAAACAAACTATGTTTGTTTTTGGTTTATTCTTATAGTTTTGTCGAAAGATTCTTCTATTATCCTTTCTTTCTTGTTTTTGATTTAATTTTCTTTGAGAGTAATGTTTTCTCTTTTTCTTATAAGGATTAAAGAATTTTTCTTTATTTGAATGTTGGCTATACCTAGGCTTAGATAATAATGGTTTGTCCATGCCAAATTGTTCACAAAATTCACCTAATTGACGCTTCTCCATAAGATTTTGTCTTTTAATTTGTTGGTTTAATCTTAACTCATTACATAAGCTTAAACCTTCTTGTATACAAGCTCCTATAAGCTTGCCATAAGTATAATTATTATAATCAATTGTAGGATTATTTCCTCTTAAAGTACGTTTGATTCTTTCGGCAAATAAATAAGGAAGACCATCTAAAAATTTAGATTTCCAATGTTCATTATTAGAGTCAGGAAGTTCCAAAACTCTACTTAAAAATGTATCTTTATACCACCTAAAATCAGTTAGTGTTTTACATCTTAAATTTTGTAATAATGTTCTTATTGCTTTCAAAGATTACTAGAAATTTTCCTCAGAAATGTTCAACAATATTTACACATATGCAATAGACAACATTTTCTCGCCTCTTTTATTGTACCATCCGGTTGTAGTTCTTTAATTTTTCATTAAATATGGCTTCTTTATTTTCATGATCGAGATAATTATCCCACCAAATTCTTGTCGCCAAGAAACCAAGAACTATCATTTTTGCTATATTAGCATCAGAATTATTGGCATTTTTACAAATTGTAGAATACATAAGTATTCGATGTATACATTGGTAAATTTGTTTATCAGTATAACCATCTATGTTCCATTCATAGATACTTCTACTATCATAACTATTATTAAATTGAAATTCATGTTCTTCATGTAGAACATCTAAAGGTGTAGGCCTAGAGTAATAATATAATCTTTGACTAGGTTTATAAGCCCATTTTTCTTTTCTTTTATTTTTATCTAATTTGTTTATCTCTTTTAATATAATACTTTCCTTTTCATCTGTTTCACTTAATTGATTTATAAAATCTATACAATTATCAGTATTCATTTCTAGTGTGTTAATTGATAATTTATCAAATTTTTCTATAAGAAATCCATGTAACTTTTCACCAATTCTACATGCTTATTAATTTTATCTTCAATTGATTCTGCTTTTGTTTTAAACCCTTTTATTTCAGGTGGTGGTTGGATTATAGCAACAGTTGAAGTGGATGGTTTCTCATTTGTAAAATTGTTCAGATCGTTTGTTGTATTATTATTTTTAGCATTTGTATTTTTTATTAAAGTAATTATATTATCTACTTTTTCATGTAAATTTCCTATGTGGTCATTTCATAATTGACAGAAATAAATTAGAATAATTTTGTTGTTGTATTATGATATTCAAATGTTCTGCTGTGATATTTTTATTTGGATCTTCCAACTCCTTTGCAATAGCTATAAAATTTCGATTATCTATTTTGAATGTTCTTAAAGGAGGATAAAGACTATTAATCTCATCATTATTTTTACAAACATATTTTCTTTCAATAACATTAATATATTGGTCTACATAAGTAGCACAGAACCACGGAACAAAATACATAATTTTGTTATAAAATTGGCAACAATTATAAAAATCCTTTTGAATTTGATTTCTTTGTTGTTGATCAAAATTATTTATAAACCAATTCCTAAACATTTCCCATCTAGGTAGTTTAAACTCTGTACTAATTTGTTTTCTGGCTTGGGAGCCAGGACTGAAATCTATTTTATTCATTTTATTCATTAAAAATCAAAACTCATTTCAGACATAGTGTCTGCAGTTTTAGTTCTTACTATATTATCTTTATGAATAGTTAATTCAATTTGAGGATCTTTAAATTCTTCTGGACTATTAGTCCTTTCATTATTAATTTCTCTAAGATCAGAAACTGAATGCCTAGATGTGCTAGGTGGTAGATCTACATGATGATCTAAAGGAGATATAAAAGATTTTCTTGATCCAAAAGAAGATACTGACGAATAACTTCTACTTAAAGGTTTATTAAAGCTTATATTTACAGATCCATCTGTTTCTTCTGATACATCCAATAATTCAATGTTTGTTTGTATTGGTGGTCTAGGGGTTACAGCCCTTTCTATTTTCCAATTATCTGGAAAATCTATTTCTTCCCATTTAATCTTTCTTCTAGTTGAAATTTCAGATTTATTAAAATTACTTTCAATTATAATAGTTTCATTGGTTTGTTTATCCATGATCTTACAACATGGATTTAAAGTGTATAATGGTTTATAATATATTCTATAACATATGCATATTACTTCAGATCCTGGGGCATAATTATACCCATGTGTTTTAACATTTAAGGTTAAGGCATCTAATATATTTTCATCTGTTAATGATAAAGTTAAATTTGGATAAACATTAAAATACACTGACCATGTGCGGACTTGATTGAATCATTCCCATAATAGATTTTTTCCAATTAAGATTCCTTCCATCTCTAAGGGATGCAATAAAACTCTCAGGTAATCCTTCAAGAGTTAAAGGTTTAAAAGCCACTTGGACTAATCCTATATGAATGAATTTATAATGATTTCTCTTATAAGGTCGTAAATCTTGTTCAATTAATAGTTTAAGCGTCATTTCTTCATTATTTAACGAAACTGATTCTTCAGTAGTTTTAACTACTTGTTTTAATCCAATTCTTTCAAAAGTACCTAATTTATAAATTGTAGTAATATTAACTCTAGGAATTGTCCATCTATTCAATTGATCTAGATTTAGAGGGATATCAACCTCTTCTGTGGTTGTATTTTGAACATGTTTTTTGCTGTTTATTAAACGACTAAGATTCATATGGAAAATAACAAGAAGATGATGATGATACCTTTATCTTTCAATTGATCAAACTGCTACTATATATACATATGTATATATATATATACATGTATATATATATATATATACATATATATATATATATATATATATATATATATATATATATATGCATATGTATATATATACATATGTATATATATATATACATATATATATATATATATATATATATATATATATATATATATATATATATATATATATATATATATATATATATATATATATATATATATATATATATATATATATATATATATATATATATATGTATCCTAGTATGGACATCTTGGTAAGTAAGTTTAGATAAATCCTTAGCTTCCTCAATTGCTGTAACCTTAGGTTGCCATTTGTCGGTTAGGCTTCAAAGGATATTTCGAACTAGATCTTCAGGTTCAAATTTTCGACCTAAATTTCTTAGTTCGTTGGTAATTTCGGAAAAGCGAGTTGACATGCTATTGATGCTTTCATCCTTGTCCATAGAGAACATTTCATATTGTTGCATCAATAGGTCTACTCTATGTTTTTTGACTATGGATGTCCCTTCATAAGCTAATTCCAGGCCATCCCATATTTCCTTTGCAGAGTTACAAGCAGAAAACAGATTGTACTCGTGTTGGAGCTAGTGTCCTCCACAGTTAGTGTGATTAATTTATTAAATCTCTTACAGGATCACAAAGGATACTTGTATTTAAAATCAGCTGATTAACGTATATCGGTAACGGTTGGCTTGCTAGAAAGTTTGACGTTATCACATATAGATGGCGGTGATCACCGGTCCTTACTCAGTCACACACCTATAGGACGATTTTATGAAATGTAATGTGATTACATTGATGCCTTAATTATATCTAAACAGTTAGAAATTTGGAAATGTATTTGAATAATTATTTAATGTGATTAAATAGATTATTGTTATTTTAGTGGGTGAGCTGAATTAAATGTTAAATCAGCTAGATGAGCTGGATTAAGTGTTAATTCACATGTGTATAATAGTTATGAGCTACATTTATATTATAAATATATTTAATATTTATAGTTAAAGTGATGCTATAAGTTATGTTATTTAATCTATTGTATTATACGATAGTCAATTAATTAAATACATATTATACATATTATTTTACATGTAATGTACATTTGAAATATAATAAAAACAAAATACACACAATACACACACACTTGTGTCGTGTGGTATATATGTATGTATAATGTTTTTATTTGTTTATTTAAGTAAGTAATGGGTAGTTAATACTTGATTAACCACCATTTACCATGACTTAATTAAACTACCCACTAACTAAGTAACTTCTCCACTAAACTACACTACTAAACTAACTAATCTACTCATGATATGATGATGAGAAAATTGGTGTTAATGAAGGTGTGTGTCGTGTATATTGAAGAGAAAAAGAGAGAATTTGTTCTCATATTTTCACTCATATAGTTTCCAAAATTACTTCATATATTATTTGTAATATATACCTTGTTTTCTAGTATAAACACAAGGCATTTCATAAGGCGTTTTGGGTGCAACTTATAAGAGATATTCTACGTTGAATATTGGTTTGTAAAACGTAATTCGGGTACGTTTTAGGAGGTTCTTAGGCCTTTCTTTGAAGATTAAGAAAGGTTATTTCTATATTCTTGTAATTCATATTACTATCGTTTTGTATAATCTTGGGCATGTTAATACGATTAACATTTTAGTAGCAATATCGAGTTTTATATTTCTACAAGTGGTATCAGAGCATTAGGCTCAAAATGATTTTAATATGGATTAAAATTGAAAATATAAAATCGTTTATATTTTTATTTCATTTCGGCATTTCCAATTTTTTTAAATTTTCGAAATTTTTTTTTAGTTTAATTTAATTATTTTAAGTTGTTAGAATAAGTTAAATTAAATTGATATGCAAATTTGTTATATGTTTGTATTTTGATATGATCTTTTTTTTTAAGATATATAACACTAAATTTTGGTTTAAATATGATTAAAATCAAAATAATATGATTATGTGATAATTATAAAGTTTATTATATGATAATAAAATTTGTGACATAATTTAAGAAATTATATAAAAGTCAATTTATTTTGCATATATATCAATTATTTCGAAATTTGCCATATATATATATACATGTCAATTTTTTTTGTTAAATATGATTTAAAAAAATAATTGTTTATATATATGTATATAAAAATTTTGGCCGATTTAAAATTTAAAAAAAAAAAAATTTGTTTTTATTTTTTTTATTTTGGCCGAATTTTTTTAAATTGAATTAATATGATTGATTCATTTTGTTTTTAATTTGAAAGTCAAATTGATCTTGTTTTGAAATGCCTTATTGAATTGTCATAAAAGTGTTTATGATATATGAGTATATATGATGCCATTTATTTTAAAATAGTTTAAAATAATTATTGAATTGATTCATTATATATGATATGTTGAATTAATTTTTTGTTTATCAATTTATGTATGACATGATTGATTTTATGTTAATAGGTGAATTTTTATGAAATTTTCACTTAAACATATTTTTATATGGTGGTTTGTGTTTTTCCTACATATGGATGTATGAAATTTTTGTTTTAGTAGATGAATGCGTTTATATTTGATTGCGTTTTTTTTTATCTAGTGTGGCCTAAGTTTTTGTTTTTAATTGCATTTTCGTAATGATGAAAATGTGATTTTGGGATTTTTCACGTCTCCAACTTGTAATCTTCTTTTATCCTAGATTATATGTAAATAGGTTTTTCATGTAATAGTTAGTGGTAAAAGAAGAGGAGATTGAAGTTTTGCCAATCCTTTTGGTGATCCAAGACGGAGGTTTTGGAGCTTTGCCTTTGGAGTTAGGGTCCTTTTGAAGGATTCCAATTTGTATTTTATAGGGTCCAATTTGATTGGATTCCGCCTTGTAATGTTTTTTTGTTAGGCCACACTAGGTTTTATGTGCTTGTTTTATTTATGCTTTTCGTCTTTTTCCGCCTAAAACAAACCACCTAAATCGATGAATATTGATTCATTCCCACGTGTTAGTTAGAATAGTTATAACATATGATGTTTTAACAAGTCATCATTCACTTAGACTCACCTATATTGTTCACTTAAATGAGTTTTTAATGGATGATGAGATCTCACTCTTTTAAAATTGAGATATAGTCTTTCTAAATCGAATCATTATGAATCCCTTGTTCGTCGGTGGGCATATAGGACCTGTTGTTAAATCCATGTGTACCCCTTCTACCTTGGGTAAGTAGTTGATGTCGATGTTAGTTGAACTCAACATTTGGTTTTCACTAATATGTGAGAATTGAAATGGACTATCAATAAATTTGAGAAATTTATGAACCAAGAGTTTTTAAAAGGTTAAAAATTAGTCAAATGGTTGACTTATCGATTTATTGAAATTTGAGTCTTGGAATCATTTATATAATTCTTGAGTGGGATCAATTATATGAATGCTCTTAGTTTATTTACATGTTTTAAATAGACGCATTATTTTTGGTGATTGCTTATGTTTGGTTTATCTTCTTATATTGTAGATATATTTGTTGCTATTTCTGCTTTATTATGGCTGATAATACTGCTACCCCCGGCCCTAGTGCCGTCTTGACTAGGGAGTCATGGTTACGTTCCTTTATGGACCATGTCTCCTACAACCAAAACTACCGTCTCAAGTCGATGGTCAGAACTTCACCGAATGGGAGGCAGCATTAAAGAATGCTGCTATCGCAGACGGAAAGCTGAAGTATCTCATGGAGCCAATTCCGGCTGAACCTACTGCTAGATCTGGAGCTCAACGAACTGCATACGATGAGTTTGTGAAAGAGGCGGGTGCGATTAAGAACGTACTCATATATGCAATGGATTCCCATTTGCAACGTCGCTTCATTTCCCAAGGTGCAAATCGCATTTTCACCACGCTGACTAATGAATTCTCGCAAGCTCCGAGAATTGTTAGGTATGATGCAGCTGTACGCTTCTTTGAGGCTGTCGCAAAGGGGCCAACCTGTTAGCGCCCACATGCTTAATATGATTGAGAATGTGGAGAAGTTAGAGGCTCTTGGCTGCAAGCTTGAAGACTCGATCATTGTTGATCGTATCCTACACTCACTTCATGATGGATTCACTCAGTTTAAGGTGAATTACAACATGAATGACATGAAGAAAAGTCTTCACGAACTTCATTCTCTCGCCGTGCAAGTCGAGAAAGATCTTAATTTGAGTGTGAGTCACAAGAAAGATGTTCTTGTGATACAGTCTAAGGGAAAGGGAAAGGCACCTGCTGCCTCGAATGCTAAGCGACCTCATTTCAAGAAGAAAGGTCAGCCTAAACCCAAGAGTGGTCCTGGGGAGTCAAGTCACTCAAAAGGCAAGAAGAGCAAAGAAAAGGAGGGAAAATGTCACCATTGCCAACAGTCTGGGCATTGGCGAAGGAATTGTCCTAAGTACCTCGAGGTCATAAAAGTCGGACGCCGACAGCCCAAGGTATGTCATCTAATATTCACATGATAGAAATTAATCATGCGAGTTCCTCTGTTTGGGTATTTGATACTGGATGTGGTTCTCACATTTGTAATCACTTGCAGGGCCTCCGGGACGTAAGACGTCTGGCTAAAGGCGATGTTGATTTACGTGTTGGGAATGGAGCAAAGGTTGCTGCGGTTTCTGTAGGAACTTACATCTTGTTTTTACCTAGTGGTTTGGAACTTTGTTTGAATAATTGTTATTATGTTCCTAGTTTGTCGAAGAACATTATTTCCGTTAACATGTTGGATGTTTATGGTTTAATTCTTCTGTAAGACTAGTATTACACTAAATTAATGCGAGACAAAAGTACAAATTATAGTTAAAATGGTACAAAATCTTGAAACAAATCTACTAAAGTCACTTTTAGGGGTACTAAAAAAATTTAGTTACAATTAATAATAATTATTACGAAAATGGTACAAAAACTATATAATCGAGTACAAACGAGACCGACTTACAATAAGTTATTGTAAGGCTTGCCTTACACAAGAATTTGTGTGAGACGGGCCTAACGATAAATTTATCGTTAGTCCTCTCACACAAGGGTAGTTATTAGTTAGGTTTTTTTTTTTTTCCTTGCTTGTGTCTAACGATAATTATCGTTAGGCCCGTCTTTCAGGAGAACTACTGTTTCATTTATTATTAAGAACAATTGTTGTACTTTTTCTTTAAATGATGTTATTTATGGTCAAGCGTTTTCCATGAATGGTATTTATGTTCTAGATCAAACGCAAGAAATATTTCATGTGAATAATAAAAAGGCAAAATTAGGTGATAAAGATCAAACGTATTTATGGCATTGTCGAATGGGACACATAAATGAAAGACGAGTAAAGAAACTCATTAAGAATGGGATTATTTCACCTTTTGGCTATGAATCATTTGGTACTTGTGAATCATGTCTCATTGGAAAGATGACTCGTATATCCTTTAAAGGTATTGGAATGCGAGCCAGTGACTTACTAGGACTAATACATACCGATGTATGTGGACCAATGTCCGCTACAAAGACGAGATGGCTATAGATATTTCATCACTTTACGATGATTTAAGTAGATATGGGTATGTCTATTTAATGAAACATAAAAGTGAATCTTTTGAGAAATTCAAGGAGTTTCAAAATAAGGTTGAGAACCAATTAGATAGAAAAATAAAGGCATTACGATCAGATCGTGGTGGTGAATATTTATCTAATGAATTTGATCAACACCTAAAGGATTGTGGCATTGTATCACAATTAACTCCACTGAACACCACAATTGAATGGTGTGTCCGAACGGAGAAATCGAACCTTGTTAGACATGGTTCGCTCCATGATGAGTCACACGGTTTTACCAGATTCATTGTGGGGGTTTGCTCTAAATTCTGCTGCACTCATTCTAAACCGAAGTCCGACTAAAGCGACTGACAAAACCCCATATGAGATGTGGAAAGGAAAAGTTCCTGATTTGTCTTTTATTCGGGTTTGGGGATGTGAGGCTTACGTTAAGTGGAGACCTGACGATAAGCTAGGCCCACGATCGGTCAAAACATACTTTGTGGGATATCCAAAAGGAATGTTTGGTCATTACTTTTATTCACCTGCTGAACAACGAGTTTTTGTTGCAGCTAGTGCTAAATTCTTAGAGAAAAAGTTTATCACGAATAACCAAAGTAATAGGGTTTTTGAATTGTCAGAAATCTCAGAACCAGACACTGCACATGTGATGGAAGAAGATATTCCTTCTACCTCCACTGCAGTAGCTATTCCTGCGGAACCTAGGAGGTCAAGTCGAGTATCTTATCCTCCGGATCGATACATTGGTATCGTTGAAGAAGGAAATGGAGATGATTTATTACTTCTTGAAAGTAATGAACCGACTACCTACAAAGGTGCAATGACTAGTTCTGACTCGAAGCTATGGCTTGAAGCCATGCACTCCGAGATAGACTCCATGTACGAGAACGAAGTATGGGATCTGGTTGATTTGCCTGAAAAGGTGAGACCTCTTCAGTGCAAATGGATTTATAAGATAAAACGTTCACTAGGTGGACAACCAGATATCTATAAAGCACGACTTGTTGCAAAAGGTTTCACCCAAGTGCAAGGTTTACACTACGATGATATCTTTGCACCTGTCGTCATGCTTCGATCTATCCGGATTATCTTAGCGATTGCTGCATTTCATGATTATGAAATATGGCAAATGGATGTGAAGACCGCCTTCCTAAATGGTTATTTAGACGAGGAATTGTACATGGTACAACCCGAAGGCTTCACAGATCCAAAATATCCTAAGAAAGTATGCAAACTTAAGCGTTCCATTTATGGACTAAAGCAAGCATCGAGGAGTTGGAATCATCGATTTGACCAAGTGATTAAACAATATGGTTTTAAACGATCAGTCGAGGAACCATGTTTATATGTCAAATCAAGTGGGAGCTATATTACTTTCCTAGTTTTGTATGTAGATGACATACTATTAATAGGGAATCACATTCCTATGCTTTCTTCTGTAAAAGAATGGTTAAAGAATCATTTTCAGATGAAAGACTTAGGTGAGGCACAGAGAATACTCGGTATTCAAATCTATAGAGATAGATCCAAGAGAATGTTGGCGTTAAGTCAAGAATCTTATATAGATAAAATTCTTGAGAGGTTCAAGATGACGAACTCAAAAGGGGTAATCTTCCGATGGTTCATGGGGTGCATTTAAGTAAGACTCAATCACCTAAATCACCGTAAGAAATAGAGCGCATGAATCGAATTCGCACGCCTTGGTGTAGGATCGATTATGTATGCTATGATGTGTACACGCCAGGCGTGGCATACGCACTTAGTATGACGAGTCGTTACCAAAGGATCGGTGAGAGTCACTGGATTGCTGTTAAGAACATCCTTAAGTACTTGAGAAGAACTAAGAGTTGGATGTTAGTATATGGTGGAGACGCAGAGTTATGTGCAAAAGGTTTCACAGATGCTAGTTTCCAAACGGATAGAGATGATTCTAAATCTCAATCCGGATTCGTTTTTACACTTAATGGTGCAGCAGTGAGTTGGAAAAGTTCCAAGCAATCGATCACGCAGATTCCATTACGAGAATCTGAGTATATTGCGCCTTAGAGGCAGCTAAAGAGGCAATATGGATGCGTCAGTTCTTACAAGGACTAATGGTAGTTCCTAGTGCGAATGACCCGATCACTGTTTATTGTGATAACAGTGGTGCCATATTCCAAGCTAAAGAGCCTAAATCTAGCAATAAGTCTAGACATGTGTTGCGGAAGGCTCATATGATACGAGATTACGTGGAGCAAAAGGAGATAGAGATTTGCAAGGTTGTCACGGATGACAACATAGCGGACCCTCTCACGAAGCCATTGTCGTACAATAAACATGTTGAACATGTTGTATCAATGGGACTGAAGAGTGTTCCTGATTTTCATTAGTTTGTTTTTTTTAGATAATGTATCTGTTAAAACTAATACTTTGTAATCATCAAATTATTATTTTATATATGGTATTTCATGTGGATTGTGTGACAATTTTGAACACCACTGAGTGAACTGATTTACTTTATATATGTTTTGTCCATAATCACCAACATGAGCTGATAACTCTAGGTGATTACATTGTGGGTTGATTGATGGTAGGTTCAATAATCATAAGGACATGTGATGTCTGATCAAACACATATGCGAGGTATAGAGGATACTGCGTAGGACATAGTGACCACTTAAATGAAGTCCTAAATGTACAGACATTTTTGCCTGGTCGTGGATAGGACGTTCATTGTGTTCCTAGAGTCGATTCTTTTGACTGTCGACTGTTTCTTGAGATAAGGGCAGTTTTGGGTGACTTTGGTTTCTTTCTCGTGGTCGCACCGTAAAAGGAGGCCGAGTAGATTTTTTCTGGGTCATTTCATACTGTGCTTTAATCTGCAAGATTCGAGTCAAGGAAAGTATCCAATCTTATCGTTTTTTAATCTCAGGGCCACTCGAGGAGTAGTAACTGAAATGCATGGCCATGCTCGAATGTTGTGAATACATTTGTATATCAGTTAGTTGCTCTCTAGTCGAGGAAACCACTCTTGATACGATCACTTGTTAGATACGACCTTGCGGAAGTACGACTTTGCAAATTGTCTACCATTGAGTGGGAGATTTATATGGATATGAGAATCGTTAATCACACACAAACACTTGTAAGGACAAGTGGGAGATTGTTGGAGCTAGTGTCCTCCACAGTTAGTGTGATTAATTTATTAAATCTCTTACAGGATCACAAAGGATACTTGTATTTAAAATCAGCTGATTAACGTATATCGGTAACGGTTGGCTTGCTAGAAAGTTTGACGTTACTGTCATATAGATGGCGGTGATCAGCTGGTCCTTATCGGTCACACCTATAGGACGATTTTATGAAATGTAATGTGATTACATTGATGCCTTAATTATATCTAAACAGTTAGAAATTTGGAAATGTATTTGAATAATTATTTAATGTGATTAAATAGATTATTGTTATTTTAGTGGGTGAGCTGAATTAAATGTTAAATCAGTTAGATGAGCTGGATTAAGTGTTAATTCACATGTGTATAATAGTTATGAGCTACATTTATATTATAAATATATTTGATATTTATAGTTAAAGTGATGCTATAAGTTATGTTATTTAATCTATTGTATTATACGATAGTCAATTAATTAAATACATATTATACATATTATTTTACATGTAATGTACATTTGAAATATAATAAAAACAAAATACACACAATACACACACACTTGTGTCGTGTGGTATATATGTATGTATAATGTTTTTATTTGTTTATTTAAGTAAGTAATGGGTAGTTAATACTTGATTAACCACCATTTACCATGACTTAATTAAACTACCCACTAACTAAGTAACTTCTCCACTAAACTACACTACTAAACTAACTAATCTACTCATGATATGATGATGAGAAAATTGGTGTTAATGAAGGTGTGTGTGTCGTGTATATTGAAGAGAAAAAGAGAGAATTTGTTCTCATATTTTCACTCATATAGTTTCCAAAATTACTTCATATATTATTTGTAATATATACCTTGTTTTCTAGTATAAACACAAGGCATTTCATAAGGCGTTTTGGGTGCAACTTATAAGAGATATTCTACGTTGAATATTGGTTTGTAAAACGTAATTCGGGTACGTTTTAGGAGGTTCTTAGGCCTTTCTTTGAAGATTAAGAAATGTTATTTCTATATTCTTGTAATTCATATTACTATCGTTTTGTATAATCTTGGGCATGTTAATACGATTAACATTTTAGTAGCAATATCGAGTTTTATATTTCTACAACTCGGCCAGGCTTATTCCATTTTGGAGTAGGGCCATGGCTTTAGAGTTTTTCTCGGCTTTCTTGTAATCAGCCTCGGAATAGTCATCTTCATCCTTGTCACATGATTTGCCATCCTTATCGGTATGCATAATCTGGACAGGGCCTTTCATTATTATTTTCCAACATTCCCAGTCATAACCTTTGATGTAATGCATCATCATATTTTTTCAAAGTCCGTAGTCCGTGCCATCAAAGACAGGACATTTAAGGTGTTTGGATTCCATAGAAAAAAAAATAAAGAAAAAGACGGATCAGTCTCTTTTGGTGTTAGGCAATCAAGAGCACGAGGCTCTGATACCAGTTGAAGAGTCTATGGATCCGATAAAGTGAAAAATACTCAAAGGGGGGGTGAATTGAGTATCGAAAGCTTTTTCAAACTTTCTTCAATTTTCAAAATAAAAATAAATAAATGTAAAATAAATGCGGAAAGCGATAAAGAGTAAGACACAGCGGAATTTTTGAAGTGGTTCAATCTCACACCTCGAGATCTACGTCCACTATTACTCGATTAAAAATATTAGTACCTTCCACGGATTACAATAAGATTAATCTACTCACAACCAGTTTTGATTGTGTAGAGTATCGTTTGACACTCTCGCTCATTCCTCTCGTTAAAAAGAAACTGCAGTTTGATATCGTGTTAGCAAGATCGTCAAGTATAATCAAAATAAATCTAAATCAAAAGTTTTAATGATTTGGATATATAAGATTAACGAACACCTTTTGAAAAGTTAAAGCACAAACAAAGTTTTATAAATTTTAAGAACACTTTTAAAATAACTTTGTAAGATAAAAGAATAAATCAAAAGGATTGCAAAAGGATGGTTTAATGTTGCAAAAGAGCTTAGTATATATAGTGATTTGGAGTAGGGTATAGTATTTCGTAAATTGCTTGACCAAAAAGTCAAGCCCATTTGAGCCGCAAACCATACGTGAGGTGTAGCTAATTTAGGCAACACGTATGTGTGTTTACTTGAGGCTAAGGAACCAAATAAATACTTGCCAAATTTGCTTGAAAACAAATCATCACGAAATGGCAAGTAGTAATCACGTATGATCTTTTCTATCAAGGTTTTCTTGAGTGTTTGACATATGATTTCTAATGCCTTAAATAAGAGATATTTAAGCTTGGCAATAATAAGCAAATGGTAGGAATATCTCCCAAAACAATCATTTCCATTCAAAGAAGATTTGTAAATAATTCCTTGTGAGATATTACTTGGATAAGAAGAAAAATGATAAGGAATGAAATATTTGATAATATCATAAAAAATCATTTGAGTAGATAAATAATATCTATTTCGCATTTAGGAATATAGGAAATCATGTAGGAATATTATATAGAGATTCTTCCAAAATGATGGGATTCTCTTAATATTATTTTGGGTTTAAAAGATTTGTAGAATAAAGTATCTTACCAAAATAATAGAGAATATGATTAAAGCATATTCTTGTAAAAAATAGAATCTTTTGAGAATAAAATCTTTTCACAAAATATGAGTAAATAATTTTAGAACACATTTTGAAAGTAAGAGATTAAAATATGGTGTTCTTGTATTTTAATGTTATAGCTATCACTATAACATTAGTCACAGTGGTACCTATAACATTAGTTAATCCAACATTAACTATTTTGATTCTTCTTTGAAATAAAAACTAAAGATAAATAAATCTTCGGTCTTGTCTTGTAGTAGCTTGAAGAATTTTGTGTTCCATTTCGTCTTTCTTGCTTTTTAAATCTATCAACACTTTCACAAGACACGTTACGCGTAACATGATACAATTAAATAACGTATCACTTGACATCATCAAAACTATAAAAGGACTAGGTCCAACAAATTCTCCCTTTTTGATGATGACAAGTCTCCTAAGTGTGTCTAAGGTCTATGTTCCCCCTCAATAGGTCAACCTAAGGTGATAGATTCCAAGAAGAGCAAGAAATACGAAACTATTCGTTACATAGCACTTTACGGTCAAAGTTACGAATATTAAACACAAAACAAATAGCATATGAGGACTATAAGAGACAACGGATCTTGACAAGGAGCAAGGTGAAGCTAAAAGACACACTAATATTATATCGCATATCTTCCCCCTCTTGACATCATCGAAAAGGATTAACAACTAGAATAATATCAGCCATAGCATATCGAATGTAATTCAAGTTTAATCAAGAAAGAGACAAACAAAAATGTCTAGATATTGTCCTAGATAAGTTAATCAATTTCATAAAGTATTAAAGTCCAAAAAAAAGGCTAAAATCAAGGAAAAATTTTGAGTTGTAAGAATGTGAGAATGATGTATCGGTAGTGGTTGAAAAATAATTCTTGACCACACAATGCTAGTTTACTTGCAATAATGTAACAAAGAATAGCATCTTTACATTCTACGGTTCCCCTTGTATACTCGTTCACAATCTCGAGATGTTACCCGTTCTTTTTTTTTTTTTTTTTTTTTTTTTTTTTGTCAACTTATGTCTCCATTTCTTTAGTCATCTTATATCTCCTTTTTTTTTTTTTTTGGTCACCTCATTTTTTTATTTTTTTTTTCAAATTCACCTTTTTTTTTTTTTTTTTTTTTTTTTTTTTTTTTTTTTTTTTTTTTTGTGAACCTTAATAATATAAACCATAAATGGAGAAATTTGTGGTTATACACTGAAAAAATTAAGTGTAATATATCAGATTTTGAGAGAAAATATGGAGCTAAATTGTTGTGGGAAGTAGGGTATATCTTGAAATAGAAACTTTAAAAGAAAGTCAAGATATGATAAAATCTTTTGATTTTGAATGTGTTTTGATATCACACTTTAATAAAGATATGAAACATATTTTATCATAAGAAATATATACTTGTTTCCAAATATATTAGAATATCACATGAAATGACATGTAACATGGAATGATAAAATAATCAAGTGTGATATCGGAATTTCCAAATAGGACTTTGTTACATTAAAGTCAATCATCTTTTGCCATCAATAAACAAAGAATATTTATCAATTATGTACATGCTAATACGGACACAGTCTATAAAATCCACTTCTAATCGATCATCGGGAAGAAGTATTTGACAAAAAGGTCTAAGAGCTACCAATTAAACCAATTTCCAATCGCAAAGTCTCAAAGCGTTCCCTAGGTTTGGTCAAAATATCGGCCCATTGGTCCTCGGTATTACAAAACTCATGTTTAATATTACCTTTTTCTACATGGTCTCGTAAAAAATGGTGTCTAATCTCGATGTGTTTGGTCCGAGAATGTTGGGCTGGATTTTTTGAAATTATGATAGCACTAGTGTTATCACAAAAGATGGGAATGCAATCAAAAACTATCCCATAGTCAACCAACTGTTGTTTAAGCCAAAGAAGTTGCGAACAAATTAAAGCAACAGCAATATACTCACTTCCAGCGGTAGAAAGAGCTACCGTATTTTGCTTCTTGGAAGCCCATGAAACGATGCATGGTCCAACAAATGTCGCAATTCCTGACGTACTTTTCCGGTCGACTGTACAACCTGCGTAATCTGCGTCCGAGTACCCTCTAAGATCAAAATTACAATTCATAGGATACCATAGGTATAGGTTAGATGTGCCTATTAAGTACCGCAAAATCCTTTTAACCGCGGTCAAATGAGACTCTTTCGGTTTAGATTGGAAACGAGCACAAGCACATACACTATACATTATATCGGGGCGACTTGCGGTTAAGTAAAGTAGTGAGCCAATCATACCTCGATATTGCGTTTCATTAATCGGCTTACCATTTTCATCTGAACTTAACTTTGTAGTTACGGCCATAGGAGTAGAGTTGGGTTTTGCATTTTCCATCCCAAAACGCTTGATCAACTCTTTAATATATTTTTGTTGATGGATCATAATGCCTTCCTCAGTTTGTTGAATTTGTAAACCAAGGAAGAATTTTAATTCCCCCATCATGCTCATCTCAAATTGGGAAGTCATTAGATTCGAAAAATATACACATAGCTCGTTTTTTGTAGAATCAAAAATGATGTCGTCTACATAAATTTGAACCATGAGTAGATCATTTCCCTCAGTTTTCAAAAACAAAGTCTTGTCTACTGAACCTCTCTTAAAATCATTTTCAATTAAGAATATGGAGAGGCGGTCATACCAAGCACGAGGAGCTTGTTTTAACCCATAAAGAGCTTTATCTAATTTGAAAACATGATTTGGAAATTCACTATTTTCGAAACCTGGTGGTTGTTTCACGTAGACTTCCTCATTTAGATAGCCATTGAGAAAAGCCGTTTTTACGTCCATTTGAAAGAGTTTAATTCCTTTATGAGCTGCGAATGCGATTAAAAGTCGGATAGCTTCAAGTCTTGCTACCGGAGCGTAGGTTTCGTCGTAGTCAATCCCTTCTTGTTGATTGTACCCTTGTACAACCAATCTAGCTTTATTTCTCACAATAGCTCCCGTATCATCCAATTTGTTTCTAAAGATCCACCTTGTACCAATAACTAAACTATCGTCAGGTCTTGGAACGAGATGCCATACTTTATTCGTTTCAAATTGGTTGAGTTCCTCTTGCATAGCAATAACCCAATCTGGATCGATTAATGCTACTTTGATGTTTTCTGGCTCAATGGTAGATAAGAAAGAATCGAAGGCACAGAAGTTGTTCAAAGATCGGCGGGTTTGAATTCCAGATCTAATGTCACCCAAGATTGCGTCGATAGAGTGAGAGCTTTGGTGCTTCCACTTTTTAGGAATGAATGGGAGATCATTAGTCTCATCATTTATAGATGAAGGACTAGCTTCTTCTCTATTGTTTGAGACGTCATGATCAACACTTGGAGTTATAGTGGTAGAGGCTATAACATTGCTAGTTCCCCCTGAACTGCTGCTCAAAGTTATAGTATCATTTGCTATAACATTGGTCTTTTTTGAGGGATTAGCATCCAAAGTTATAGTCGTGTCTGCTATAACTTCCGTGTTCCCATTTATTGTCTTCAACGCATTTTGGTTTGTGTCATCGATTTTATTTTCTTCCTCGTTGAGTTGAAAATCATCTCGAGCCAACTTAAAATCCGGATCAGATTCATCTTCTTCGTCATTTTGTGATGCCTTATCAAAAGAGTTGGTTTCATCAAAAATCACGTGTACACTTTCTTCTACGCATAACGTTCGTTTGTTATATACTTTATACGCTTTGCTTTGATTAGAGTATCCAAGAAAAATCGCTTCATCACTACGAGGATCGAACTTACTTAAATTATTCTTCTCATTGTTATGCACATAACACTTGCTACCAAAGCATCGCAAATGTGCAATGTTGGGCTTTCTTCCTCATAGTAATTCACACGGTGTTTTATTTAGAATAGGTCTAATCATTGCGCGGTTATGTATATAACATGCGGTGTTAACGGCTTCGGCCCAGAAATGACGCGGTAAGCCACTACACAATAGTATTGTTCGAGACATGTCCTGTAGGGTTCTATTCATCCTTTCAACAACACCATTTTGTTGAGGAGTTCGTGTAGCGGAAAAATTATGTCTGAGGTCAAACTTATTTTGGACAAGTTTCATTAAGCACTCTAACTCAAAGAAGGTTTCATCTTTTGTGCTTAAGAAAGTCGGCCAAACATACCTAGAGTAGTCATCGACAAGAACAAAGACTAGCGTGCTCCTCCTCGACTTCTCACTTTCATTGGTCCACACAGATCCATAGGAATGAGTTCGAGAGGCTTTGATGTACGAACCATCCTTTTAGGCTTGAAGGAGGATCTAACGTGCTTGCAACGTGCGCAAGTTTCACACACTCCTTCTTGGTCGAACTTCATAGATGGTAAACCTTCCACGAGGTTCCATGATTTCAACCTTTTGAGAGCATGAGCACTAATGTGACCAAATCTTTTATGCCAAAGACATGGATCATCAAGAGAAACTTTCATACAAGATAGAGAGTTAGTGGGAATAACATTTAAATCGACGGTGTACACATTTTTATGTCTATGGCCCTCTAGAATAACATTACTCGTACCCTCAAGAATTATGCGACACACGTTTGCGTGAAAAACAACTTTATTTCCACGGTCACATAGTTGTGATATACTAAGTAAGTTGTGTTTGAGACCACTTACCAAATAAACATTATCGATTACGTGTGAATGAGAAACGCCTACCTTTCCAATGCCGGCAACTTTACCTTTCTTGTTGTCTCCGAATGTGACGTTTCCTCCATCATAAGGTTCAAGTAAGAGAAATTGGTTGATATCTCCCGTCATATGTCGAGAGCGTCCACTGTCCAAGTACCACTTATTATTTTCTCTTACTTTAACCTATAACACAATCAGATTAGGTTTTTAGGTACCCAAGCTAGGTTTGGTCCCTTGAGATTAGTATCTCTAAAAACTTGTTCCTTACGAACCCAAACTTGTTTGACACGTTTTGTCATACCTTTGTTTGAAGTATGAGCATAGTTATAGTTAGTGGTGTTATAACTTTCACAATTATCTTTAGAATGCACAAAGGTAGCGTTATAATCCCTTTTAGACTTAACTCTCTCTAGGTCAATGTTATGAGTGCTACTATTTGTGTCATCTTCATTGATGCTCATACTTTTAACATGATCAATATTAGCATTAACGTCATTATGTATATGTCGTTTATCACAAGCGTTAAAAACATGACGGTTTTACCACAATAATTACATATAATATACTCGGGTAGGTCAACATATTTACGTTTTCTAAAATCTCTATCCGAGGGTGTGGCGTTATATCTATTGTGATTTCTACGACTATAGCACTCATATCCTAAACCCATTTTCATGTTATTGTCGGATTGTTCATTTAGGAAGTTTAGGACGGTTGTGCTACCTTCCCATTTAGCGTTCACTTTCATAGCATAAACAAGTTGTTCTTTTAGTGAATTTATCTCTTCTTGTAATTTAGCACAACCTTGCGTGTTCTCGTCATTATACTTCATACGATAACTTTTAAATTCATCATTTATAATTAAAATCTTGTTGTAGTGTTGACGATGAGACTCGGTTAGTTCTTTATTTAAAGTGGCGAGACGTTTCATGAGTTTTTCGTTTTCAAGTTTTAACTCAATAGTTATACTCTCGACAGCTATAGCTTTAGACTCTAACTCTTTCAAAAGATCATTTGATTCACTAGTTGAAGTAGAATCATTTAGTTCATTGGATTCAAGCCTATCCAAAAAGATGGAAAATTCTTCGACTTGTACATCCTTGATCTTGTTTAATTCGTTGGTTAAATCTCTAGCTTGTTGAGAAAAAATATTGTTTTTCTTCTCTAGTTCTGAAGTTATAGTGTTAAGTTCTATAACTTTGGATTCTAGAGTTTTCTTAAGAGCTTTAAGCTCCAAAGTTATCGCTTGGTGAGCTGAAACTTTGGATTTCAATTTCTCATTCCTTGCTCTTATATATTCATTTTCCTCAACAACATCATCAATTTGAACATTCAACTCTTTTATTTCAAGATCTCTTTTATGAACTTCATCTAAGGTCAATTCAAGATATTTGATCAATTGATTTTTAGGAAGAGTTTTGGCTAATTTCTTAAGCTCAGCAAAACCAACCTCATTGTCTTCCTCGTCGGAATCTGAATTGTCTTGTTTACCCACGAAGCACCTTTCATCATCACTTGCTTCGTCTAATTCGTCCATTCTCACGTCGAGGCACAAGTTTGCATCATCATCCTCATCATCATCATTGTCGTCGGAGTCTAGACCACCCCAACACGAAGCAAGCATAACTTGCTTGTATTCGTTCTTTGTCTTTTCTCGTTTCGCTTTGGATTTTATATCCTTCCACGTTGGACAATCCCTCATCATGTGATCTTATTCTCCACATTTAAAACATCCTCTCTTTGACATTGATGGTTTTGTGGTATTTGATTTTTTATTCATTGACGATTTTGTTTGCTTTATGAAAAGACCTTTTCTAAATCGTTAACAAATAAGATAGTTTCATCTTCTAAATCCTCATCATCGCTTGAGTCGGCCTTTAGGACTATCCCTTTACTTTTACTAGATTCACTTGTGCACTTATTAAGAGTTAACTCATGCGCCATAAGTGATCCAAGTAATTCTTGGTAAGTAAGTTTAGATAAATCCTTAGCTTCCTCAATTGCTGTAACCTTAGGTTGCCATTTGTCGGTTAGGCTTCTAAGGATTTTTCGAACTAGATCTTAAGGTTCAAATTTTCGACCTAAATTTCTTAGTTCGTTGGTAATGTTGGAAAAGCGAGTTGACATGCTATTGATACTTTCATCCTTGTCCATAGAGAACATTTCATATTGTTGTATCAATAGGTCTACTCTATGTTTTTTGACTATAGATGTCCCTTCATAAGCTAATTGCAGGCCATCCCATATTTCTTTTGCAGAGTTACAAGCAGAAAACCGATTGTACTCGGCCAGGCTTATTCCATTTTGGAGTAGGGCCACGTCTTTATAGTTTTTCTCGGCTTTCTTGTAATCAGCCTCGGAATAGTCATCTTCATCCTTGTCACATGATTTGCCATCCTTATCGGTATGCATAATCTGGACAGAGCCTTTCATTATTATTTTCCAACATTCCCAGTCATAACCTTTGATGTAATGCATCATCATATTTTTCCAAAGTCCGTAGTCCGAGCCATCAAAGACAGGACATTTAAGGTGTTTGGATTCCATAGAAATAAAATAAAGAAAAAGACGGACCAGTCTCTTTTGGTGTTAGGCAATCAAGAGCACGAGGCTCTGATACCAATTGAAGAGTCTATGGATCCGATAAAGTCAAAAATACTCAAGAGGGGAGGTGAATTGAGTATCGAAAGATTTTTCAAACTTTCTTCAATTTTCAAAATAAAAGTAAATAAATGTAAAAAAAATGCGGAAAGCGATAAAGAGTACGACACATCAGAGTTTTTGAAGTGGTTCAATCTCACACCTTGAGATCTACGTCCACTATTACTCGATTAAAAATATTAGTACCTTCCACGGATTACAATAAGATTAATCTACTCACAACCAGTTTTGATTGTGTAGAGTATCGTTTGACACTCTCGCTCGTTCCTCTCGTTAAAAAGAAACTACAGTTTGATCTTGTGTTAGCAAGATCGTCAAGTATAATCAAAATAAATCTAAATCAAAAGTTTTAATGATTTGGATATATTAGATTAACGAAAACCTTTTGAAAAGTTAAAGCACAAGCAAAGTTTTATAAATTTTAAGAACACTTTTAAAATAACTTTGTAAGATAAATGAATAAATAAAAAGGATTGAAAAAGGATGGTTTAATGTTGCAAAAGAGCTTAATATATATAGTGATTTGGAGAAGGGTATTTCGTAAATTGCTTGACCAAAAAGTCAAGCCCATTGGAGCCGCAAACCATAAGTGAGGTGTAGCTAATTTAGGCAACATATATGTGTGTTTATTTGAAGCTAAGGAACCAAATAAATACTTGCCAAACTTTGCTTGAAAACAAATCTTCACAAAATGGCAAGTAATCACGTATGATCTTTTCTAACATGGTTTCCTTGAGTGTTTGACATATGATTTCTAATGCCTTAAATAAGAGATATTTAAGCTTGGCAATAGTAATCAAATGGTAGGAATATCTCCCAAGATAATAATTTCCATTCAAAGGAAATTTGTAAATAATTCCTTGCAAGATATTACTTGGATAAGAAGAAAAATGATAAGGAATGAAATATTTGATAATATCATAAAAAATCATTTGAGTGGATAAATAATATCTATTTCGTATTTAGGTATATAGAAAATCATGTAAGAATATTATATAGAGATTTTGAATCACAAAATTTAAATAAAACCAAAGTGTTAAAGTTAGAGATTTTTGAGAAAGAATCGAGTTACCTAATTTCGCTCATGAACAGAGGCCTCCAAAATAAACATCCTAACCCATTTCCATATGTACCCAAAATCCAGAAACTGTGAAGCTGAATGAGAACGTCAGCAGCTCGGGTCGACACAACGACATCGACAACAACCATTGATATAAAGTCGAGGTCACTGCCATGTAACGCTCATGACAACGACGATGACAAGAGGCAGAGAGGACCGAGGTCACGACAGCGGTGACTTGAACCTTGAAGGTGACGAGTACAATGAGCAGTGGACCCGTCAAAAACGACACGATACGGTGGTCGGAGGTCAGAGCTCCGACGAGCTGAAAACAAAACAAGGCCGAGGAGGAAGAAGGAAGGCCGAGATGAAGAGGGTTAAAACAGGGGAGAGCAGGGGTGGTCGAGGTCGTGAACTCCGGCGACTGTACGGCGGTGATAGGTGATGGTTATGAAGAACGGAGGCGGCGGCGGCCTGAACAGGGGCCGTTTTTCGGTGAGAGAGAAAAAGCAAAGAGCACGGCCATGGTGGTTGTAGTTGGCCGGTGCTGGTGGTGGTGACGTCGGCACGAGAGACAGAGGTGAGGGGAGAGGAAGCAGGGGACCACGGTGATGGTCTGGGTGAACTCCGACGACAGCCATGGTGGTGGTGTCGTTGTTGGGTTGTTGTTGAGTTTGTCGTCGTTGTTGAGGTTGTTGTTTTACTGTTGTTTGTTGTTGTTGTTATTGTTGTTGTTGTTGTATGTCGTTGTTGTTGGTGATGTTGTTGTTGTTTTGCGTTGTTTTAATGGAGGGAATTAAAGTAAGGGAAAAGAGAAGAAGAAGGGAGGATGGAGATGAATTTTTTTATCAGAAAGTGAGGTGAGATATGTGGTATAAGTATAAGAACAAAATATCACAATGAGTGGAGGAGAGGAGATGCCGACATGAGGATAGGGTTTTATTTTGGGTTCCGATTTGCTCTGTTTCATTCGCTCTTATTTATAAACCTTTACATTTTATAAAATATATTATGTATAATATATTTCGTTGTAGTTCGATTTTTATTTTCTATATTATTGAACTTATATTTTAAAATTAACTGGTGTATAAAAATATTAGTTACAAATTCTATTACGGTCTTATAGATTTTCAAACGGTCTGCTTATTTGAAAGAATATTTTTATAAAGACTAAATTTTTTTAACGCAGTGATTTTTAAATTATAATGCAAATTTTATAAATTCAATAATAATAACGGAAGTAAAGTTTTAGTTCGACGCGTATTTTAGAAATAAAATATCATACAAATTAATATAAAATCAAGAAAGTTTAATTAGAAATGTGTTTGAGAAAGTTTATTCAAACGAAAATTTTCAGCCGCGTTTTCTAAACAAAGGAATAAAAGTTAAATTATATAAAATTTAAGTTAATAATTTAGTCAAAGTAATTTATTTTTAATAAATTAACACGGGGTGTTACAATAACAATAGTCACAATGGTACCTATAACATTAGTTAATCCAACATTAACTATTTTGATTTTTCTTAGAAATAAAAACTAAAGATAAATAAATCTTCGGTCTTGTCTTGTAGTAGCTTGAATAATCTTGTTTTCCATTTCGTCTCTCTTGCTATTTAAATCTATCAACACTTTCACAAGACACGTTACGCGTAACATGATTTAATTAAATAACGTATCACTTGACATCATCAAAACTATAAAAGGACTAGGTCCAACAGTCATCAACCAGACCGTTACCTCGGTAACATCAAGGAGGAGGGTAATTTGTTGTCATTCGAAAGCAACGAACCCTGAACCTACAAGGCGGCTATTAGTAGTCCCAACTCCGAACAATGGCTTGAGGCCATGAAATCCGAAAAGGATTGTATGTACGAGAACCAAGTATGGTACTTGGTGGATTTACCTGAAGGAGTGAGACCCCTTCAGCGTAAATGGATCTTTAAAATCAAACTCGGCATAGGTAAACATGTAGATGTTTACAAAGCTAGACTGATGGCAAAGGGCTTTACACAAGTCCAAGGTATTCATTATGATGAAACCTTTGCACCAGTTGCAATGCTTTGATCCATAAGGATAATCTTAGCGGTTGTTGCATTTCATGACTATGAAATATGGCAAATGGATGTAAAAACCGCCTTCTTGAATGGGATTCTAGAAGAGGAAGTGTACATGACACAAGCTGAAGGTTTTGTGGATACATCCAACCCTAAGAAAGTATGCAAGTTTAAGAGATTCATTTATGGTCTTAAGCAAGCATCAAGGAGTTGAAATAATAGATTCGATCATGTTATTAAACAAAATGGTTTCGCTCGAAGTGCCGAGGAACCTTGTTTATACATGAAGCTTAGTGGGAGCAAGGTAACCTTTCTTGTTTTGTATGTGGATGACATACTACTCATTGGAAATGATGTTCCAAGTTTGAATTTCGTAAAGGAGAAATTGGGAAACCATTTCCAAATGAAGGACTTGGGAGAGGCACAACGCATCTTGGGTATCCGGATCTATAGAGATAGATCCAAGAGGATACTAGCATTGAGTCAACAAGCTTCTATCGATAAGATTCTTGATAGGTTCAATATGAAAGACTTCAAGAGAGGCATTCTTCCGATGAGTGTAGCAATAACGTTGAGAAAATCTCAATATCCTACGACTCCTGAGGAAATTGAACGCATGAAGATGATCCCTTATACTTCCGCTGTAGGATAAATCATGTATACTATGATGTGCACTCGTCCCGATGTCGTGTTCGCCTTGAGCATGACGAGTCGGTATCAAGCCAACCCCGGTGAGAGTCACTGGATAGCCGTAAAGAACATCCTTAAGTACTTGAGAAGAACTAAAGATTCGTTTCTAGTGTTTGGAGGAGAACTTGAGCTGCGTGTAAAGGGTTACACGGATGCAAGTTTCCAAACCGATGGGGACGATTTGAAATCTCAATCCGGCTATGTCTTTATGTTGAATGGGGGTGTTGTTTGTTGGAAGAGCTTCAAGCAGAGTGTCACTGCGGATTCTACAACGGAAGCTGAATATTTGGCAGCATCTGAAGCTGCTAAAGAAGCTGTGTGGATTCGGCAATTCTTGGAAGGACTAAAAGTAGTCGCTAGTGCCGTAGTTCCGATCACTATTTATTGTGATAATAGTGGGGCCATTTTTCAAGCAAAGGAGACCATGTCTAGTAACAAGTCTAGACATGTTTTGAGGAAGTACCACGTTAATAGAGATAATGTGAAAAGGAAGGAAATAGATCTTTGTAAGGTTGGGACAGACGATAATGTCGCTGATCCTTTAACTAAGCCCCTTTCGAGGGCTAAGCATGACGCGCACACCGCCTCCATGGGGTTGCGGCGTAACACCTCGTGTTATTTTAACACAATATTATTAAAGAATTTAATTTCTTAAATTAAATTCATCCTTCTTCCTTATAATAAAAATGCCTCTGAATTTTTTTCGCCAAATAATACTAAATTTCCTAAGTACAAATTTAAAAATTTTGAAAAATAAAATATGTTTTATTATCTTTAGAATTCAAAAAGAAAAACAATTCAAAATTTTATAAAAAAATCAGCACAAAACTAATATCGCCTTTCAAATTTCAAAAAGGTTAAGTTATTTTTACTATTCATAAAAATAAAAGTAAAACCTTTTATTCATAAAATTCAATTTCGAACATTTTTCGTTTTTGAATAAAAATGGACCCTTATACTTTTCCCGTCTTCGAAATTCAAGTCAATGATTTCAAACACGCAAATCAAAGTCAAGGCACCTTATCCTCTTCCATTTTTCTTCTTATTTTTGAAGAGGCAAACTTAACATCAACTTTTAAAGAAAATATAATTTTTTTGATTATTTTTAATAAATCATATTATATTAATAACTAATTACTATTTCATTTCTATTGAACTAGCTTTTTCTAAATTGTCGAAATTTGAAGTCACACCTAATTTAAATGGATTAACTTTTTGACGTTTGAATATAATTCTTTAAATCTATAACTTTCAACGAAAAAAATAAGTATTTCGACCTAGGAAATTTTTATTCAAAATTTCGAGGATTAAAACTCAATTTTTGTTTTTAGTACCTTTCGAAAATGATTTTAATTTTTATTCCCGATTTTATATCAAAATACTATTTTAAAATCATATCTTTTATTTCGAAACCTTTCGCGATCGCGCAAATCGAAAATTTCGAAAATGAAAATCTAGCTCGAAAAATTTACTTGAACCATTTGACTTGGACTTTTCCAAGTCTATCCTCTTTCATTTTCTTTTTCTTACACAAGTTACATTTTTCTTACACCTTTATATTTATCATCATCATCTTTATTTTTTTTGTATTTAAATTTAAAAGTTTATACCCTTAAATAAAAATACGTATACAAATACAATACTACTACTTTAATACTACCATTTTCATTTCCGTCACTTTTAAATTTTTTCTAAAGTAGTAAATAAAATATTTTAGTCTTAGAATTCAAAAGTAGAGATATTTCGAAAAATCGTCAAACGCGCACACATTAACTTTTATTGTCTTTGACGCCCGACTTTTTAAACCCGATATATTTCGTAAAAACATTTTAAAACATCGGGGGGAACAAACTCTTTGCCAAATAGTGTTGTGGACTTTGGGTGGCTTAATGAGATGATGTTGTTATAATTTCATTTAATTAAACTTTAATTAAACTAAAACCTAAACTTAACACCTAAAACTTTCTAACTTACTTCACAAGTTTTATAAGGACAAAACACTCTTGCCTTCCCCTTCATTTGGACGTGCCATGCACCCCATTTTCTCCCTTGATTTTTCTTCCATTTTCTTCCTAAATCACCTTAAATAAAAGCCTTAAATTATCTTAATAATTCCTAAGTATCCTTAGTTCTTTAGTGGGTCTTTTGAAGTAAGCTTTCATGGATTCTTTTTGGTGAGGAATATGGGTAATATGGGTGAAGAAATTTCCGATCTAAAATTTATTTTAAATCCTCGACGATTAACATCCAATTTAAGGTGACTAGCTATATCTTGTATTAGTCTCCTTTAAAATTAATTTGATTTGTTAGTATAATTTTATGAGTATGATTTTTGTGTTAAAATATGTTAAACATCATTTATGTGTGTTTGTATGTTATGTGGAGTATAATAAAATGATAATAAATAAGTAATATTGATAATAGTTAAATTGTAGTAATATGATAATATGTTTAGTTAATTTGTTTTGAGCATTTTTAACTATCGTTCATATGATTTCTATGTTTATTTATGTTTTAGTTGTGTAGTAATCACATATAAAAATTATGTTAAATATTAATAATGAGTTTAAAGTGATTAAAAATCGAAAATAAAAATTGTGTGTGTGTGTTCTTTGCTCACGGCATTTACCTTATTTTTATTTAAATTTTCACTTTTAATTTTTGTAAATAATATGTTGTGTTAAGTTGTATTAAAATGGATGTTATCATGTTAAAAAAATAAATTTAGAAAAATAAATTATAAGTTGTTAAAAATAAAAATGGTGTTCTTGAGTTTAATTTTGGTGTTCTTAATGTTCATATGATCTTCATGTGTGTTCATCATTTTTGTTCACTTTGATTTTGTTTTATTTTAAGTTTGTTAGTAATTTTTGTTTTTGTTTAATTATAAGTTTATATTATGCTATTAGTGTCACTTAAATCAACTTACACTTTTAGAAAACACATTTAGAAAATTTAACTTTATATTTTAGCTCAAAATTTTAGTTAAATGAAATTTTTAGTAAAATTTCATTTTAGTTTAAATCGTTTTAGAATAATTAGAATAATTAGAATATTAAAACTTTAAGCTAAAAACCGATAAAATTTGAAAAAAAAAAAAAAAAAAAAATGAATACTACACTACTAGCTAAGGCATTTTGGGACCTTAAGGTCAAAAATTGTATTTTTATCACTTTTTAGTTTATTGTTTAAATAATTTAATTAGTAGTTAATAAGTTAGAATTAAGAAATTAAAATAAATAAATGAATTTCGATATAACATACATATCACTCGGCATTTCCTTTTAAAATGGGCTAAATTTAATCAAAATGAAAAAATTACTAAGTCACTAAAGTTTACTAGTTAATAGAATTGAATATTTGTGTCAATCGATTTCGTTATAAAAGAAATATAATAAACCGATTAAAATGAGTAACCGTTATAAAAATGAATTAAATCGTGCGTTACTGCCTTTGCAAATTTGGACTGTTGGATTTGGACATACGGACTAAAATGAACAAACCACGATACTTTTATTAAAAATGAAAATCGTTAAATTTAGTAAATAGATGACTAAATTTAACTAAGTCTCATTTTAAAATAAATATCATTTATCACTTTTTACAAACCGAACTTAACGTTTTTAAAACTAGATTTTTAAACTTAGTAATTAAGTTAGGATGTGAATAGTGACTGAGATGAATAGTGACCAATGAATAGTGACTGAGATGAATAGTGACCGATGAATAGTGACTGAGATGAATAGTGACAAGTAAACAGTGATTGATGAATAGTAACCTAGATGAATAGTGTCGATGAATAGTAAATCGGGACGAAACTTGTTAAACAAGTAGCGTCCCAAATTTCAAGACAGTGAATAATACCCGGGACGAAACTTGTTGAATAAGTAATGTCCCAAACCCTATTTTAAGGGAATTTGAGGTAACTTGTCGAACAAGTTATCTTTTCAAAATCCCGAGACGTGAATAGTGAAAAATTCTCGAAACGTGTAAAACAAGTTACGTCTCAAAATTCAAAGATATTTCAAATTTCAAAATTTGAAATATTGTAAATAATTGAAAAATTTACTAAGTATAGAAAAATTGAAAATGAATAAGTAAAATGACTTAAGGTGTTTTGAAAAACACTAAAATAAAATTGGACATATTAATAAACGTATTAATATAGAAACTTAAAAACGTTAATAATTAACAACACTTCAAATAATAAACGAATATGTTATGTGATCATATGAAACCTACAATTCAAATTAAACGTTTGATGATATGACTAGGAGAGTCTAGTAACATGTGATATGTAATATCAAATAAATAATAATCTTGAGTAAGTTAAATAAAAGGTCAAACGCTTGAGCCTCCGTTATGAAAACGTCAATCATGAGTGAAGTGGGGTTAAGATAGTCTTGTGCGGATACCACTATCTCGGTCCCTGACGTTGGTCATCCCGGTTAGTGTGGTTTAAGCCGGCAACTTTATTGCTTAGCATGCTGCCCATGCCTTTACGCCTTAAGTCGTACTGCCTAAGCCGTACAAGATAATGAATATGCCAACTCTTTTGAGTCGGTCTCTAGGAAATAGTCGTTTTATTCAAAGTTAAGATGCTCTATGAATAGCATAGCCTACTCTTAGCGAGAATACTCATATATGCATATTAGACTTGGGTGTAATTTAACTTATTTCGCTAGGGGTATTAGGGCACCCGCGACCTTGTGGATTCAGGTCTGTTATGCGGTTCTGTCTCCTAGCCGTGTTTCGTTCTTAGTGGGCGCGACACTTGCATTCGCTCTTGCCACATGTAAATATCACTTGACGGGATTGTATCTGAAGTTCGAATCATTTCGAACACTAGAGGATGAGATGCAAGTATTATAGTATTCGGCGTGGTTTACGAGTCGAGTAAGTCGCTGCACTATGGTAGTGAGATGAAAGCGACTAGACTACAATGGCCTACTCAGTGGTCAGGCTCGTAAGCAGTATGTGTTGTTTGATTAAATGAGAATGAGTGCATACCATCTTTGAAAACTAAAGATCACAAATTTCTGAAGTGAATCGAGTCTGCATGATGTGAATGATGCAATATGTATGTCTGTTTGCGATCTGATATCGCGTTGTAATCCTGTTGAATTATTGTGTTACTATTGTTATGATATTACATGTTATTTGCCTTCATTACTGAATATCATGCTTATATGATTTATCGTTTTAAACCGCATGCTTATTATGACTTATATGTCTTTATATGCTATATGTAATAAGTATGTTTATGTTTTTATCATAATGTTATAATTATAAAGCGATAGTAATAAACCAAAGTAATTGAATTCGAGGGTAAGTATGAGCACAGCTAGTCATTGTCCGCTCAGCGGGCACCCCCCCCCCCCCCCTCTCCCCCCATCAGTTTATTGTGCAGGGTAATCGTGGACCGGGAGCTGGATTTAGGACGGGGCCACGCGACGTTTTTATGCTTTACTTTCAGTTGTTTTTCGAAAGATTTGTAAAATATAACACTATACTCTTTTAATTTCCGTACAGAGAGTTGTTTTATTCAACTCTTGAACGATGATGTAACATTTTGGGTTTATGTATAATTAATGACGCTGGTTTAAGACTTAGGACCTGTTCTTTCCAGCTTATTTCCAGCTCATTTCGATTCGCTAAACTCACTTCGCTTCGATTCGATTGGGCTCATTCCATTCGGCCTTCGATTCGCCAGCTTCGATTCGATTCGATTCGGCCAAAGACCACTATGTTATAAATTTGAACTTCATTCGATTCGATTCGATTCGATTCATTCGATTGATTCGATTCGATTCGATTCATTCATTTCGATTCGATTCGATTCATTCGATTGATTCGATTCGGCTCTAAAAAGTCCTAAAGAACAGGTCCTTAATTAATTTCCGCCTTAGTAATTAAAGTCGACTAAAAACCAGGTTGTTACATGCGGCGTATGCCAGATTTCCTTTAGTTTCGTGATATGTAAATTGAATGATGTATCCTATTACAATATATAAATAACATTCATTATTAAGTCATTTTTTGAATGTATACTTTGTTTATCCGAATAATTGAATGATAACTTTGAACGTATTCAAGTGAACGGCATAAACTTAGTATTTGGTCCCTAGTCTCTCATAAGAGGTGACGTCTCGAAGAGACTAGATTGCAAGTCGATCGATGGAGGGTTCAACACCATAGACTCATAGTGATGACTGGTCGTTTTCATAGACGGACTGTGAGACACTCTGTCGGGCAGTGATGCTGATAGAATTCCTTATCAATGCGATTGAAGCCTGGTCGTGGCGGGAATTTCTATAGTATTCCTTTGAGTCGATTCTTTTGACTGGAAACTGATTGTCTGAGTCGGTGCAGTTTCCGAGTGACTTTCATTTTTGTCCTAAGCCATGCCGTGAAAGGGGGTTATAAGGGCATTTTTGGGGTCATGGTAATCTGCATCATACAGTACAATCGAATGGAAGGGAAATGTCTACCCTCGTCAGGGTAAAACATCTTTGGGCCACTCGAGGAGTAGTCGCTGAAAATGCGTGGCCACGCTCGGTAAGAATCTACGGTAGATTCTCCGGTCAGACAGCTACTCTCCATATCGAGGAAACCACTCATGATATATTTTGGATGCAAGTACGACCTATAAGACACCTTGCATTGAGTGGGAGATGTGAAACGGATATGAGAATTGGTAACGCACAACTTGTCTCGGACAAGTGGGAGATTGTTGGAGTAAGTGTCCTCTACAAATAGTGCGATTACTTAATAAACCTCAATTAAGGAATACATGGGGATAATCCTGATTATTGTCAATAGATTAACGTAAATCAATAACGGTTGGCTGACTAGAGTTTGACGTTATTGTCGTGAGACGGCGGTAATCAATTGATCCCTTTAAGTCACACCTAAAGGAACGTACTCCAAATGATAAAGCTAAATAATTGTATAAGATACGATTAGATTAGTAACTTGATAAATCGACTAACGGTTAGTCAGTAAATTAATTTAGAGAGAAAACGAGTTAGGAACTCGGATAATTATATTTTATATTGATAAAATTATTAGAGGAGATGAGAATTAGTGATTAACCATTAATTCACTAATCATGTATATTTTTACTAATGAGATTAGTAAAAGTACAATTTTAATATCTGTAAGTGTACATATATTTTAGAGAGAAGATTAATTAATTTATACTTTATCATATTAGATGATTTAAGTGATAAATTATAAGTATTTGTGGGACAAATATTGAAAACAAAATTAGACCCATTGAACTCATTTGGACCGTCCAAAATGAGTAGGAATGGAGGAAGATTCCTTCCTTTGTCTTATTCACTTTGTTTTGTTGCTAATTGTTATGCATGATTTAAACCAAATGATTAGTATGCAAAGGGTTGTTCTAAACAAGAAAAGAAGCATGCAAAACTCTCCACTCTCTCCCCTCTAAAGGAGCCGGCCAAATGGAGTGTTAGACACACTTGATTTTGCTTGTTTTTCTTATAAAATACAAGGCCTTGAGTGAAAATATTCATTCATGCATTTTTCACACTTTCTCTCTAACTTCTCTCCTAAACATAAGAAACTAATTCTTATATTATCCAAAATATTACTAAGTGTAGTAATAATATTATTCACATATTTTTTTTTTGGTAAAATTGTAAATATCATTCAAACCAAACAATCCTTTTTACAATGGACTACTTCATAGTCTATACTCCATCCCCTATACAAATCTGTCAATCCAACATCTATCACTATGCTTGAGATTTTGAGCCATACGCCTAACGCGACTAACAAAGATCTCCCTTATCTGCTTAAACACAGCTTCGGGTCGTAATGTCATGTGCAACTTGTAACAAGTATTCCTAGCATTCCAAATATTATAAACAAGACCGCAAAAAATAGCAAAACCACATTGTCGTTGAAAACTTGAAGCCCTTCGGCTTCGCTTCAAGGCCTGCCAATCAGAGAAATCACCAACTATACCACCCATCCATTGTTGTACCATTTGTACCAATTTCCTGCTGTAACGGCATTCAAAAAACAGATGTTTATTTGTTTCCTCGTGATCTTGACACAAGACACATCTATCACCTCCCTTGCATCCCAGTTTTTTCATCCTCTCAAACGTAAACAGTCGATCTCTCAAGCTTAACCACGTAATGAAAGAGTGCTTTGGCAATGCATACCTGGTCTATGGAATGACAGCCCAGTCTACCTTAGTGTGAGCAACACCCAGCCAATCATAACCACTACGTATCGAATAATCTGCTGTCTGTCCAAGCCATATTCCTCCTTGAAAACCAGCAGCCATTTTATCCTTGACACCACAAATCTTCTTCCAGCTCCAACTAGCGCTACTTGAAGGCTTGTACTCTGACCATTGCGTCCCCTTTAAGTAGATATGATGTATCCATTTAACCCAAAGCCTATCACTCTTCTCATAAATCCACCATACTAGCTTCCCTATTGCGGCTACATTCCATCTTCTGCTATCACGTATTCCCAAACCACCAGCCACCTTCTCTCTGCAAACTTCACTCCAAGCGACAGGACACCCCCTAGAATAATGCTCCTGCCCTTCCCAGAGGAAATTCCTACATATACTATCCACTTCCTTAACAATGGTCACTGGTATGATAAATACCTGCGCCCAAAACTGATGTAACGTAGACAAGACAGCCTTGACCAAAATCAGTCTACCCATATAGGACAACTTCCTTGCCCCTAACCGTCTGATCCTTGCAACCACCTTCTCCACAAGAATATGACACTCTAAAACCGACAGCTTTTTCGGGGAAATTGGTACCCCAAGATATCGAAAAGGTAACTTCCGCTGTTGTAGTCCATATCTATGCTGGATCTGCTGCTTCACGCCATCACACACACCATTGACGTAGAATTCGGACTTGCTGGAATTCATCTCTAGTCCTGAGCATTTCGAGAATTCATCAAAACCTCACATCATCCAACTAATAGACTGAATTTCCCCTTTGCAAAACATCACTAAGTCATCTGCAAAGCAGAGACGATTTAGTTTTACAGGTTTGCAAAGCGGGTGATATCTGAAGGCCTCCATGGATCCCACCAATCTCAAGGTTCGACTCTGGTAGTCCATACACAAAGTAAATAAGAGAGGTGAGAGTGGATCCCCCTGTCGAAGACCCCTTCCTCCCTTAAAGAATCCAAATGTACTTCCATTTAACACCAAGGAGTAGACAGGTGTTGTCACACATTCCATAACCATCTTCACAATAGCAGCCGGAAACTGATAGGCATACATCAGTTTCTCCACAAAACACCATTCCACAGAGTCGTAGGCTTTTTTCAAATCCACCTTAACCAGAAAACGAGGAGAACATGACTTCCGATGATACAATCTTACCAAGTCTTGGCAGATTAGTATGTTGTCCATTATAGACCTCCCTCTTGTGAACGCACTCTGGTTTTCACAAAGAATGTCTGGTAGCACTCTTGCCAATCTATCACAGAGGACCTTGGAAACCACTTTATAGATGACATTGCAACAGGCGATAGGCCGGAAATCCATCACAGTTTCTGGAATCTCCTTCTTTGGGATCAATGTAATATTAGTAGCACTTATCTGTTTTAACAGCCTTCCATTTGCAAAAAAGTTTTGTACCGCTTCGACCACCTCTGTGCCCACAATATTCCACGAAGCTTTAAAGAAGGCGCTAGTGAACCCATCTGGTCCAGGTGATTTATCGTCTGGAATTGAGAACATAGCCCTCTTCACCTCTTCAGCTGTCACAGATGCCTGTAGCATAATGGCCTGATCAGCAGAAACCATACACCCTTCATTAACCACGTCCATATCAATCAGCTTACAGGGTTTGGAGGAACCCAATAAGCTCTTGTAATAGTGCAGAAACGCAGCCTCAATTGTCGCCTGGGAATCACACTCTTTCCTTCCCATGTCCTTGATACACAGAACCCTATTTGAGGCCCTTCTTTCCCTGATACAACTGTGAAAATAAGAAGAATTTGCATCCCCCTCTAGCATCCACTCCACTTTAGCTTTCTGCCTCAGAAGGCTATCCCTTCTCTCCCGTAATTCTCTATAGGCATGAGCAGCCTGTCTCTCTGCTCGACGAATATCCATGTCCATTGGTGTATTATGCAGCTTCAACTGTAAGTCCATCAACCAGTGCCTTGCAATGTCGTATGCTTGCTCAATATCAGAAAACTTCCTCCTATTCAGCCCTCTTAGAGGACCTTTCAACCTCTTCAGCCTACTCACCAACCTGTACATAGCCACTCCAGGAGTATTCAACTCCCATTCCTGCTGCACTATACTTGTAAATTTAGAATCTCGGACCCACATGTTAAAAAACTTAAACGCTTTCCTCTGTACACCCAATCTCTTTTGCAAGTGAACCACCCCAAGAGAGTGATCAAATAGCCCCTCAGGTAAGAACTCCACATGAGCTTCAGGAAACATAGCCCCCCATTCATCATTGATTAGCACTCTATCAATCTTACTCATCACCCTTTTCTCTCCATCTTGTTTATTTGACCATGTAAAGAATTTCCCAACCATCTTCAAATCCTTCAGAGCACATTGATTCAAACACACCTGGAACCTCATCACCTCAAACAGATGCACCTGAGCTCCTAGCCTCTCATTAGGGAATAATATATTATTAAAGTCCCCCATTACAAGCCAGGGCTCATCAGTGCTGATATCCCTGAGATCATCCCACAATGGCTATTATTCACATATTATCAAGTGTTTATTAGTGATTTCTAGATCAAAATCATTAGTAAATTTGGGGTGCTTCTTGGGTGCAACAAGAATGACGTTTCCTTATTTGAAAACTAGGGTTTGGAGGATCATCCCATATTGATAGCTCAAGAAACAAAACAAGAAAGGAGTTCTTGTTTTGTGCCCATTTTCCTTTGAGAGAAAGGTATAAATTACTATAAACTTGTTTTACAAAGTATGTTTGTAACTACATAGATCTTGCTCATCAAATTAGAGTAATTTGATTTAACTAATATTAGATTAGTAAGGGTATGAGATCCCTACAAGAACGAGAGTCTGCATAATGTAAAAGTGGCATCCACTTGTTAGTGATTATGGGTCGTTATTTATGCGGTATTGACGAGGTTTAGACGAATTATGAATTCGAATTACTACAACCGTATTGCGAATACGGGTTCGTTAAAGCCAATACCGAGGGGGGTTAAGGTAACCCTTTGTCCGAGTCTCAAACATCTAATCCGAAGGTAAAGTTTTTACCTTAAAATGCAAAGACGGTATTTAGAGAGAAAATTTATAAGTAGAGAGGTGAGATGGGAATGATGATTCGTAATGTGATGTGTGTTATGAGGATGTGAGGGCTGCTATTTATAGTAATTGCTTCGTGTTTTATGTATGATTGCTCAGAAAATCGCCAGTTAACCAGCGATTTAAACAAAAATCGCCAGTGTACTAATGTCAGAGGGGAAAATCGCCTGTGAACTGGCGATTTTCCAAAAAATTGCTGGTTCACAGGCGATTTTATGTTTGTTTTGTGTTCTGCTGATTGGACTTGGGCCGCCGTATGTCATGTATGATGTACGTATAGTACTCAAGTGCCTATTTCTGCTGCTTTTGTCGAGAATCAATTTGGCACAAGTTGATTTTCGGCTCGTTTTTCGTGTTTCGTGTTTCGGTTTTTGTCGTGTTTTTCAGTTTTGTCTCGAAATAAAATTAAATAATATTATAAAGTATTATTTTGCGACGTTGTGGAGTTTTGTTTTACGCAAATTTGACCCGAGACGCGTTTTGGTCCGTTTTGGGTGTTTGGGTTTTTCGTGGGTTTTGGGCCATTTTTGTGAGTTTGGGCCGTTTTTGTGTCGTGCTTGTGTGTATTGTACCGACTTAAGACTAAAAATGACCAACTTAATACTCATTTTTACGAAGTATGCAAATTTAAGTTAATACGTTAAAAAATGACTAAAACGTTTTAGACACTTTTGTACCGTTTCGTCATATTTGTAAAACATGCATAAAAAGTCCTTTTCGTCATTGGGCTTGTTTTTGGGGGGTACGGATACGGGTATCTACAACACCTAGCAACCAAAATCAACCTCGCAAGTAAAAATTATAGCAAAGCAATAATCAATAATCAAGAATAAAGATGAGAACTTTCAAACTCATAATTAAAATCAAACCGTTTCAATCACTTGAATTGAGAATAAAGAATTAGTTACTCATGACCGACGGTAAAAAAATCTCCAAAAGTTTCAATCTTGAATCTCCAAACTTGAATGAAAACTAATAACTAGGTCGAAAAAAAATAGAATAATGAAAAGTAGTAGTAATAATAGAGCAGTAGTCTAATTAAAACCTAAATCTTCCATAAAGTATTTCCTAAAAATAAAATAGGGTTTTTTTACGGTGTACCCTCCAAGTTTTTGGTTTTCTATCGTGTACCCCTATAATTTTTTTCCTTATACCGTGTACCCTTGAAGTTCATTACTCATTCTATAAGATGACCTAAAGTCACTAAACTGTTAACTAAATACTAACACCGTTAGAATAAACTCCTATTTTTTCTATTTTTTATGTTTTCCCTTCAAAATTATGAAATATCCCATTCTTTTTTCTAATTTTCCACTATTTTTCATCCTTATTCATTTTTTTTCTATAGTGTATAATTTTTTTTAAATTGTTGTTAAAAGTCATAAACTTTATTGATTTACTTTCTCGTAAAATAATCATGAATATTTGAAATTCATAAATTTAGAAGGAAATATTAAAAAGAGGGAGAAATGAGAGCTTAATGTAACGGTGTTAGTGTTTAATTAACGGTTAAGTAACTTTAGGTCACGGTTGAGAATGGATAATGAAGTTTGAAGGTACACCGTGTAAGTGAAAAAAAATAGGGGTATACGATAGAAAACAAAAAAGTTGGAGGGTACACCGTAGAAAAACCCAATAAAATAAAAGTAAAACAAGGTAAATTTCCAAAATCCGGAATAGCAGGCGCCAGTGGCGCAAAACATGCGTCAGCAGCGCATAAGCACGGAGAAGAATAAACCAGACAGGCGCCAGTGGCGCAAAACATGCGCTAGTAGCGCATTAACACGGCAGCCCTGACAAGAGATAGGCGCTAGTGGCGCCTCGTTGTGCGCTAGTAGCGCATTAATTAAAACGACATTCAGAACTTCATAGGCGCCAGTGGCGCTTATTCTTGCGGTGCTAGCACTCGAACTTCTTCAACTTTTCTTCACTTCTTCTCATCCTTTCCTTGATTCATCTTTGCTTCGATTTCTTCGTCTCGAGCTTGATATAAACTTCAAAAACCGTTGAGAACACACTAACGTTGTCAAAGCATACAAAAGAGCATATATATCCATTCGATCATCACAACTCCAAATACGTCACAATGGTCCTAAATCACTAATCTAAGCGCCTCAACCACACCTAAAATCAACATCTAAATCACTATTAACTCCGTCTTATCAGTATTTTTGATAGAAGGCCAAAACTAGAGAGTTCCTATCGACAATCCCTAAAGCAACCCGATTCAAGGAGTTTAACCAAAGCTTTGCCTTCTCCCGAAGTGAGAACGGGGAAAGCGTTTCTCGTATTTGATCTTGGGTGATAGCCGCTTTCTTTATCGTTGAGCAATAGTCACATAAAGTTTTTATGTGGAGATTAGGATCCTTACCGGGGCTTCCCCCGAATTGACTACGCTCGATCAAGCTAATGAACGTCGGCTTGATCTCAAAGTTATTCGCCGCAATTTCCGGCATAGCATTGCCCGTAGGAATTTGAGCTGCAGTAGGCTTTGAATGGTCGGAAAGCTTCACCATGATTTTAGGTTGAGGTTCGGGTTCAATGTGAGCTTCGTCGATGGATGTAGCTTCTGGTTCCCTTAGTAAATTCTTTCGTGCTAGGAAGGTACGCTCCGGTTCAGGATCAAAGAGAATGTCCTTAATAGCTTGAAACGTATGATTTCCTGGGCATACACAACACTAGAGGCAACTATAAGATGCGGCCTCAAGGAATTGAGGTTCCTTGAGACTAAAACAAAAGACTAGAATCAAATAAACAACAAAAACAATGTCGTCTCCCCGGCAACGGCGCCAAAATTTGATTGGCTTAGTCGCACTCGCCTAATTAAAGATAAACCTGACAAACTCTAAGGGGTAGTTGGGGTCGAATCCACAAGGTGATGGTTGTATTTGTAGGTTACCTATGGGTCGATTCTAGACTCGGTCGGTCCGTGGTTTAAAGGTTTGCTATAGCTAGAGTGCAAGAAATGGGGTTTAAACTATGGGAAAAGGTCTAGGAAGTCGGGTTTGACATGGGAAAGGCTTAGGTTAAGGGTCGGTGCTCGGAATGAGTAGGGAAACCCACTTGCTAAGGATGTAGCTCGTCCTCTCGGTCTTAAACTTCCTCTAGGTCTCGTTAGCGGGCTATCGCAACTTACTAACAAGGGTCCTATTGATTGTCTCGCGCCTCTCCTCGAACAAGGCTTTCGGTCTTAAGTTCAAGGGTGCTAAAAGCTTGCTAAAACTTGGCCAACGGTTTAACAAACACAATCAAGCAAGACAATCAAAACAAGTGCAAGACCCTAACTCAAAATGATCACAAACAACAACCAAAACAATCACCCATGATCCAACCTTCACCCTAGATTATAAAACAACTCACACATGATAGAAATGATAACTAAAGCAAGGAAATAAGAAGTAGACATGATCAATAACAAATGAAATTGAAATTATAATCAAAACGGAGAAGAAGTTGCAATACTAAACACGATTCAATCAAGAGAGAAGAGATGAAATCAAATAACAAAACCCAAATTGAAATTCAACATAGTGTTGTTGTCTCGGGAATTAAAAGTGCTAAAAATATTGAAGGATCAAACTTAGGTTTTTGAGAGAGTATTCTAAGAAGAGGGATAAATACAATGTAAAAAGCATATGACGAAAAATGGATGAATCCCCAATGAGGGTCGTCCCGGGGGGTCGGGATGAGTGTCCGGTCGAGACAGTGGTCCCAGGCACACGGGATGACCATCCCATGGTTCACAGCTTTTCTGCTTCAATTTTGCTTGATTTCTACTCCTTTGTTGGTCGTCCCAAGGCATAGGGACGAAGCATGGTTCGTCCAAAGGGTTAGGGACGAGGTCTAAAATGAGGATTTGAGCTTCTTACTCCGTGCCTAAGTCTCAGTATAACAACCCGAATTATTTAACCAAGATAAAATACGATTTAAAAAGGATTTATAAAAGAAAATGAAATATAATGAAAACCCCGGTGGCGGAAACACCGTGAATCCGGATCATCACTCACGAACTAACTAAACCAGACAAATAATCATAGTAGACCTTAAGGTCTAACAACCGAGGAAGAAATACCCCTTCCAAAGTCCAATTGAAACATAAGTATGATAATCCAAACAAACATAAGTCTAATCCAAACGTGTCTTATCCAACTCTAACAAAATTCCCAACAAGGCTAGCCACGGGGTCGACAATCCTCACAGCTTCTCACACATAACCATCCCCGCGCATACCTGCCGCAAAACATGCAACAGCCACAGTCAGTGGGGAGTAACTAGGTGCTCCCTAGTCATATTTTAACATCATAAACATGATCAACAACAATCAATACCTTACCTGGCCTACGGCCTATGATTAGAGTACATCAATAACAACAACCTATAAGGCATACAATACAAGTATACAACGATTACAATATAACTCAAACCAACGGTAATAGCAATCCAAATGATCAATAAAACAATAGCAAGAGTAAGCACGGAGGACTGGGTGGAACTACTAGAATCACCCCGGAACGACACAAGTCCCAACCCTATAGCGAAACGACAAAAGGTCCTCAAACTGTCTAAATTTGGCCAAACCCACCGCGACAAAAACGGTGTTGACATAATAAACCATAGTCCCTAACCGCGACAAAAACGGTTGAGAACCGCTAAGGGTGGTATCCGTCCTATAAAAGACATCGTATCTCCTCACATACGGGCCCAACTGTGCACGCACGCAAACTTAACTCAAGCTCAATCAAACCAACTCCAAATCAATGTCAAACAGCCATCTCATAGTCAAACATCATCATATCAAACCAATTCATATTCATACCCATTACAATTCATAGCTACAACGTGGTTATATCTTAAATACGGAGCATATGTGATGTGTCATATATTTACATACTTTTAGCCCCCTTGTCACTAGCGATTTCCGTCATTTCGAGTGCTTTTATTTGCATTTCGCTTCCTATTTTGCCTCCGCGTGTTTCTGTTGTGTTTTTGTGTCTATTTTGTCTAAACATTCAAATTATAAGTGCCCTCTAGCAAGACATCGCCCAATTTATCTGATTATCATAATCTCATATATGGTCCATGACTTTTACGAAGTCAATGCACAATTGTTGGCGGACACCTAGTATCACTAACATGAACCCATATAAATCATATCATCTACGTATAGGCAAACTAATAGAAAATCATTGTTACCTTTACGTCTGGTGTAGAGCGTTGGTTCACGCACTGTCGCTTTTTGTAAATCCTTTTTCTCGAAAGTATAAGTCAATTCTACTGTACCAAGCACGCGGCGCTTGCTTCAACCGTAAAGCGCCTTTCTTAATCTATAAACTTTGTCTTCAGCACCATTCACAATAAAACCCTCCAGTTGTTCCACATAAACTTCTTCTTCTAAGTTGCCATTTAAGAATGCCGATTTTACATCAAGTTGATAAACCGGGAAATTTTGTTGGCTGCAATGGCTAACAAAATTCTCACCGTTTTAAATCGAGCGACTGGAGAAAATGTTTCTTCAAAATTGATACCTTGTTGTTGACAGTATCCTTTTTGCCACTAGACGCGCCTTGCGCTTTTGAATGGTTCCATCAGAATTGTATTTCGTTCCGAAAACCCATTCTAAACCGATCACATTTTTGCATTTCGGACGATCAACTAACTCCCATGTATTGTTCATTTCAATGGCATTCATTTCCGCTTTCATAGTGGTTTGCCACTCGGGCAGTTTCTCGGCCTCTTCGAAAAAAGTTGGGTCACTGACAAGGAGTGTTAGGTTACAAGATCTGTAAATTTCTTCCATGGACTTAAATTTTTGCGATTCATCATCCATCGCCACCGCCTATCACCGCTGGGCGCGATATTACTATTTCATGGTGTCGTCGGTCGAGTATCTGCCGGTGAGGATAAGTTTGAAGTCAGCTCTATATTTTTCTCATCAACTTCAGTAAGGGGAATATGAGCATTAGAGCCATCTTTGTCGGTATGCCACTGAGCGCAAGCTTCTTCATTGACCACGACATTTCTGCTAATAATCAATTTGCCACTCGCAAGGTTATATAAACGATATGCTTTAGATTATAGACAATAGCCAATAAAGATGCTTTTTTTAGATTTCGTATCCAATTTTGTACGGTTATTAATCAAAGCATAGCATATACAACCAAATACTTTTAAGTGACTTAGTCCCGGTCTCTCACCACTCCATGCTTCAAATGGTGTTTGGTCGAACACTGCCATTGTTGGAGATATATTTAGAAGATACACCAACATAGCTACTACTTCCCCCAAAAACGTGTTCGGAAGCCCTTTTGACTTCAACATACTCCGTGCCATTTCTACCACCGTGCGATTTTTGCGCTCTGCAACTCTGTTTTGCTCTGGTGTATAAGGGGTTGTAAGGTCTCTGCGAATGTCGTGCTGATCACAAAAATCATTAAACTCTTTCGACATAAATTCACTTCCCCTATCAGTTCGAAGAGCAATTATGCGATTTCCCCTTTGATTTTCAACCAAGGCTTTGCAATTTTTGAAATTTTCAAATGTTTCATACGTCGACTTTAAGAAATACACCGAACTCATTCGCGAATAATCATCAGTGAATAATAAAAACTACCGATTTTCGCCTAATGACTTGGTTTTCATGGGTCCACACAAATCAGCATGTATAAGTTACAAAGACTTAGTAGCCCTCCATGCCTTCTCAGTTGGAAAAGATGCTCTAATTTGTTTTCCGTACACACAACCATCACAGAAATTAAGATCATCTATGGCAGGCCAAGAACCATCCCTTTTCGACTCAAGAGTTTCAAACTACGCATATTTTGATGACGATATCGTAAATGCCACAACTCAGTTTCATTTTTTTGCTTAGCCATCAGTGCGTGACTGATGACATTGGAAACATGCAGCAGAAACATTTTATTTTGAGTCATATGAACATTAGCAATACTATGACCCGTCTTTTACTGATTACAGTACACATACCATCGTCAAACACGATCTTATAACCACTAGCCATTAATTGACCAATACTCAGCAAATTATGTGCAAGATCAGGAACAAATTGCACATCGTAAAGAAGTTTTACATCACCTTTTATAGACTTGACAGCGATAAAACATGTACCTTCCACGTGCATTTTTTTGCTGTCTCCAAGACGAACAATTCCTTTCTTCGATTCGTCAATATCATTGAACAACGATTTTTTTCGGTCATATGATTTGAACATCCGCTGTCCAAAAACCACACTCCATTACTTTCGAGGGGATCCTGAATTTACGAGTGAGCCATAAACAACATGGATTCATCAGTTGAATTCTCAGTACAAATTTGTCTGAGATTGTTCATTTTTTCGCTTTACCCAACAATTAACTTCTTTGTGCCCATATTTAGAGCAATAGTTACATTGAACTTGACATTTCTATTGACGAGAATCATGAGGGAGGCCTCTGCCTCTACGGCTCTACCGCCATAACTTCCAAAGTGTCCCCTGCTTCTACCACTGTCACGACCTTGACCGCGACCGATACAGAAATTACCTCAGCCTCGACCTCGGCTTCTGTAATTTTCTATCTTCCCACTATTAGAAGACTCTCCTTGTACTTTAAAAGCTTTCTCCTCTAATTTAGCACAATGTTTTTTCATCCTACTTTCATGGGCTAGTAATGAACCCATCAATTCATCAAAGGTATAAGTAGACAAATCCTTTGATTCTTTTATCGCAGGGACAACATGATTCCAATCTCACTTAGACTCCGCAGAACTTTACTCACTGTAACTCCATTACTAATCGTCTCACCATACGACCTCATTTGACCAATAATATCAGTAACTCGTGACAAATAACTTTGAACAGACTCCTTCTCACCCATTAATAACTCAGCAAAATCTCGACGAAGTGTCTGTAAACGTTAAGTACGCGTTGATCACCCAAATATTCTTCTTTAAGCGTCTCCCATGCTTCATGAGCGCTGCGCGCTCCTTTGATTCGGGGAAACATTTTATCATCTAGTGCCAACTGAATAAAGAACAGTGCTTTAACATCTTTCTTACGATTATCCTTCAATTGTGCATCGGTAACATCTGGACGCGAGTTCGGTTCAGTGTATCCTGTCTTTACCAAATCCTACAAGTCTTGGGATTTAAACATGGTTTGCATTTTAATACTTCATAGATGATACTTGTCTCCCTTAAAAATTTGAATTGATGGGGAAGTAGATGTATTCGAATTATTGTTTGTCATTTGTGTTTCATGAATTTTTGGGATGAATTCTAGGAATTTTATTTTAGGATTGAATAGTGATTGAATTTGGAATGTAGGTGGAGGATGAAGTGGTGTGCTGTTTTGTTTGTACGTGAGTAATTTTTTGACTTTGGTCTTTTTATTATTTTTTTGCTCTTTGTTTCTAAGATGGATCAAACCCGAAAGTCTGATACCCCTATGTTGGGTATAATATGATAAAATAAGAGTATATGAAAAGATTAAGATAATCACAAATTTTATTGAGAATTTTATCTGTACATATTTATTGAATACAATCTACATATTTATATAACATGTCGTCAATACAATATTATGAAAAAGTAACGATATTCTAAGAGTCACGACGCTTCATTTACTTTGAATCATTCTTTCAACAGACAATACATCTACTTATAATGCTTTACGAAACATTTTGTAGTATTTTGAAAATGCGTATGATGCATGTATTATAATATAATTACAAGAATGATATTGTTTGTTACAATTTTTAAGAAGCAAATCAACAAGAATAAAATTTTGAATTAAAAATTTCAGAAAATTTAAATGAAAGTATTTCATTTATGCTCAATATATATGGACATAAATGGTGGATTTTAGATATATAGTAAGGGCTATCAAAATTCATCAAAAGCGTGATTAGTGAATAAACAAGTGTCAGCGGACGTAGAACTATCATCTTGATTCCTGAACCATGTCCATTGAGCCTGCCTTGAGTTAATAACATGTAGCACTCCATGGCCAAAGCTTGCTTCTCTGAAGACTGAAATATCTGGCTTTGGATCTTTAAAACTATAATAATCACACAAATTAATGTTATAGAGAATTTTTTTGAGGTACACGTGTAAGATTATATAATGTAAGTCGGCCTCCACTAAGATATATACTAAACGATTCATTATGTTAAACTTATTTATCCCAACATTTCACCATTTTGTTCTCTTATTTCTTATAGAAATTTTATTTGTTATTTACTTCCTTCATTCCGTTTGGTTCTATACATTTGACCAAAACACGGTAATTAAGGTAGAAGAAAATCAAGTGGGGTAGACAATAGAATTACCAAACTACCCCTACTTTATTCTTTAAAAAAGGACATTGCAAGTGGATTGGGTGGGGTATTAATGAAGGGTATATTGGTCTTTTAGTTTAATAAAGTACGGACCAAAATAGAAATGTATAGAATTGATTGGAATTTCCGAAAAAGGAATATGTATAGAATCAAATGGAATGGAGAAAGTATATATGTTTACGAGATGGACTCACATTTATTTTTACTTTTAATTTTGCCTCACTTAGACTTACATTGTACTTGTTTTGATTAGTTTTTATTCTTAATACTACTCCGTAGTAGAAATCAAAAGGGATGGAAAAATAGTACTTGCTCCATTCCAATCAATTTTTCACATTTGCTTATACAAGTACATCAATGCACCCTTTTTTTGTATATATCTTTAGTTACATACTACTAAAATTATAAAAACTGATATTCATAATGCACTCAAAAAGATTAGTTAAATAAGATATCACATGACTATCCTTTACGCTATATTAAAAGTTATTTAGAAACTTTTACCCGACTTACGAATAAATTTTAAAATAAATGTAAAGAATTGATTGGAATCGAGAATGTATAATGTACTTCAATCTCTCAATGTTTTCAGCATGTTGTACTTTGTTATTTTTGTTATGAGTGTTGTAATTTTGTATTCATCTTTTCCATAGTATGCGTCCATCCTTTTAAAAATTTTTGTTTTCTTTCAATTTTCTAAATACAATCATTTAACCCATTTAAAAAAATGTTGTCAATATTTGGAGCAAAATTATACTCGTATTGGAGTAAAATATATGAAGCAATACACTTTCTGTAATTGGTGGACATGTTTCCTTACCCTTTTCACATTTTCTAATTTTACAATTAAACACTTCTATGTTTTAGATTACTTTAAATGTAACATGTTTAATAGACAATTAATTTTGCATGTATATAAAATATTTTTAACGGATAATAAAATATTGAAACACTCTAATGGATTAAGTATAAGCAAACCAAATCAAATGTAGAGCACTAACCTTCTAGCTAGGCCTTCACGATTACCACCATCACCAATAGTTATATGCACTGGACCATACTTGTTAGCTTTCCCAGCATATACGTTCGTCTGTATAAAAATTAATTAAAGATGACAAAGACGCTTATAGAATCAAGTGCAAGTCTTGTGTGAAACGGGTAACCCGTTTCACACAAGAAACGGGTCAAATATTTCACAAAAAGACAAGGGACAAGTGGGGAAGAACATCTTTCTTCCCCACTTGTCCTTTGTCTTTTGTGAAATATTTGACCCGTTTCTCATATGAAACGGGTTACCCGTTTCATATGAGAATTTGTGTAGAATCAATTGTAATAATATATATGAAGTGAATCTTAGCCACTAATGATTTTCAATTTGATGGTTCGAATTGTTAGGATGAATAAATTTAAAAATGCGGTCTTAGTTTATATATCCTCGCTCTAAATATAATGTTTCAGTTTTGCACAGATATAAGAATTAGTTATGAGAATGGAAAAATATTGTAAATTCTTGGAATATTTTATATGAATAAACCAACATATTGGTGATCTTTCATAAATACAACTTTTTTATTACCTTTTAATAAACAAATCTTTGCACCTCATCTTCCAATATTATACTGTCCCGATTTTTTATTGGTTATTGTAGGTAAAACGAAAACTATAACTCACATGCTTTCACCCCATTATTGATATGATAAAGGAAAAAAATAAGAAAACAAGGGATGTTTACCCTTAAATAATCGATTAAAAATAAGGATAGTATAATATTGGAAGATAAGAAGTAGATGTTGGTTTATTGAGAGTTAATCAATAGGTTGGTTTATATTTATGGAAGATTAAATTACTAATAGGTTAGTTTATTGATGTGAAATATCCGAAATTCTTTGTAAGTGGTTACTATAAATGGACAAAGCGCATTTACTTTGGGAAAATTAGGGAGAAAAGGAGAAAATCTAAATCGAGATGAACGGAGTAATAAGTAAGAGATTGAACAACTTACGAAACGTTCGTAAGCATGTACATGACCGGCAAACACGATATTCACCCTTGCGTCATAAAGCAGTTGTTCCATAGACTTCTTCATATCAACTGACTCTTTCTCACCTTGGTGTGCCGTGTTTGAGTTATACCAAGGTGCATGGACTAGTACTAGAATCCATGGTGTAATCTTTCGATTGATTTTCTTCAAGTCGCCCTCGAGCCAAGTATACTGACTCGAACCGGGTCCAAATTCAGTGTATGACCCAAGCATAATCACGTGCACGGCATTCGCAACGTCAAAAGAGTAATATAAGTTAGATGAAGACCCACTCTCTTCAAAAGGCATGTGCCATCTACAATTGTAGGCCGTAAAGGGTGTGTTGTGAATTATTGGTATTTTTTCGATCTCATGGTTTCCTTGAGTTACCATCCACGGCCTTTGGCTAGCCACTGGCTCAACGAATCGTCCAAATGAGTCCCAGCTTGGCTGCCAAATATCAGCGTATGATAAATCGCCGGGAAGTAGGAGCATATCATAGTCTGCTTTTGATATATGCTCAAGTGTTGTCTTTGTCCAACCCGTTTGTCCTAAATCACCTACATTTTGTACCAAAGATATAAGCTTTAATCGTAGGTTTAATATTCATGTTCAAAACGTTCCTATACAAAATTTAAATATTTATGCAATACTACTATGTCTACTACTATGTCTTCAAAGAGTGCCATATATGGGAAATGATTATACTTGAACGTCCCACAAAATGTTTCGTCATGTTAGCCCTAGAACACATAACACGCATATAAAACATATTTGAAAGAGGGTGTTTTGTATACGGAGTATAAAGTTTCAGCTTTACAAAAGCGTAATATGAGTATGTTAATGAACATATGGTATAAGTCCCTTTAAATTATAGTCAATTGGGTAAATCTTATTCCTTTTTGCTCTTTTTTTTTCCATCTATTATCATTGAGTAAATTAAATTTTCTCTTTTCCCAAATCAGATTATCCAACCCTAAAATCATCTTAAATCATCAAATATCAATCAATTTATATCTACATTCATTGAAATTTTCAATTATAAATCCAAATAGCGACATATTTCAATTAATCTACTCGTTCTTTTTATTTTCATTTTATTGGATAATTAATTTTATTATTTGAATATGGGTTTTTGGGTTGTTACCGGTGGTTGGTAGGGTTGGTGGGAGACGCCGCTAGTAGTTGGGGTGGGGGGGTGGCGCTACTGCGTTGTGCGCATCTTCACACCCTTATTTTTTAATTTTTTTTTTTTTTTTTTTTATTATTATTGTTGTTATTATTATTATTATTTTATTTGTTAGTGTGATTATTATTTTTAGTGTCGGGTCGAACGTGGTGGAAGGTGGTTGGGGCGCGAGGTGGTAAGGACGGCGGAGGACAAGCAGGCGTTGGTGGTTTGACAGTGGTAGGTGATTTGAAATTTTTAGAGAGAAAAGCAAGAAAACATAAGTTGTGAAATGGAAAAGGAGAAAATGAAAACTACATTTTGGTCTTTTTAGGGTACAAGTGAGTAAACGTTGGATACAGTTGAACAATAACATTTACTTATGATTATTTGATTCTGGAGCCCATCATTATACTTAATCCTTTAGGTTTTGATGGTATTGATTGTATGATTTACATTGTTGAACATCATTCACAACTACATTATTGACGTTTGTATTAGAAAGCCAACTCAACCAAAACCCTAAGGTGATGGTTGAGACTCAATAATAGGTTTTTATATATTATTACTTCCCCGCACGCGAAGGCTCGAAAGCGGCGACGCGTGGATAAATGAATCACACGGGGCTCGAAAGCGGGAGGCCTGAAGGCGTCAATCCGTGGAGAAACACAGGACATAGTCAACTGTGTGGCGAGGGAGGATCGAACCTGAGACCTCAGGACCTGAGGCTCTGATACCATATTAGAAAGCCAACTCAACCAAAACCCTAAGGTGATGGTTGAGACTCAATAATAGGTTTTTATATATTATATATTAGAGAATATTTGGGATATTAGGAAATAATATTAGAGATATTATTTAGAGAAATATTAGGATAGAATAATTGATGAGAATATTACGTTATGTTAATATTCTTTTAGATATTTTACTAATATTGTTAGGTCACCGTACTATAAATACGGTATCATATTATCATTAATAAACAAGTCATTCAGTTATCTTATAGTTTGCACACATGATTTTGTGGTTTTAAGAGAGACTTACACTTTCTATTATCACTACAATGCGTTTGTACTTCGTATTATGGTTATATTTAACTTTTGAAGAAAAACTCAAATTTTTTTTTTTTTTTTTAAAAGAGGCGGTAAAGCTCTTTGACGGTTGTTCACATATGGTTATCTCTTTAATAATGGTTGGCATATTATTTTCCATGTCATTCGACTATGACTATACAGTGTAGTATTATCATATGTTATTAATGTATACTCCCTCCCATTTTTAATGATGTTTCCACTTTATTAAAATACTCCTCACAATGAATATAAAGTGGGAACTGGGAACATCATTAAAAATGGAAGGGAGTACATATTATGATGTATGTGTTGCATTATATTTTCGTTTAAATAATGTACGTATGAAGGACAAAACACATGGTGGTCTTTCTTTTTTCATATAATAAATTGTTTATGTATAATGAAGTTGGTTCATGATATGTGTGTTGTTATGATATGAGTAATATTGTGTTTTGTAATGTTAATACATTAAAGTAATTTTACTTATGGATGTATAAATGTTTGTCTTGTGTATAATATGTTAAGTCAACAAAGTGACCTTATTATAGTGCTATTTATACATTTTAAAATTAAAATTGTATTTGATATTTTATCATAATTAAAGAGATGTTAAAAATGACATATTTTTATTGTTCAGTTATATTATTTATGGTCTTTATTTTATGAGATCGTACAAAGGTGGATCATTAAATATAGATAATAAGATAAAAGGATTAATCATTATTAGTACTAGGTTTAATTAGTATGTATATCCAAAGATAACATGCTTGTTTGACTCTTGTATATGATGGATTATTAAAGTACAAAATTTAATATCAATGATAGTGTTTTGTGTTTAAGTATTGCCGAAAGATTACTTGAATGCTTACTTTAAAATTAAAATCAATATTAAATTATGAATCTGTATAAATTGTCAAAACTCTAATAGGTGAACATGTGTGAATGTTTACAACTTCATCAAATTTATTCGCATCTTCTAACTCTGTTGTCAAATTTAATGGGTTAACGATGACGAATGGTCTGAGCAAATCCGGTTCACACTAGGTATTATGACTCTAGACCTTGGCATAATTACAAGTGAGGAACCTCTAGCCAAAACTGATGAGAGCTCCAAGGATGACATTTCCTTATATGAGACATGGGAGCACTAGAATAGGTTGAGTTTAAACCTTATGAGAATGATAGAGAAAGCTAAGGAATTCATGAAATAGATTAAGAAGTACTCCCAATCTGAGTTGGCTGACAAGTCTATTATTGTTAGTCTTATGAGTGAATCAACTAATAAGAAATATGCCTTGAACGACTCAGAGTCAATGCACACTCATGTGACAGAAATGTTAATTCTGGCAGCTAAGTTAAAGAAACTCGGAATAGAAGTAAGTGAAACTTCTTGGTACAATTTGTCATAAACTCTCTACCTTTTGAGTTTGGCTGGTTCCAAGTGAATTATATTGTAACACATTAACAGTGAAATGGAACTTTCAAGAATTAAAGATTATGCTTATTCAGGAGGAACAGAGATTAAAGTAGTCAAAAAGCCAAGTTATCCATCTTGTAGGTCATGACGGTGCCAAGAGTAGCAAGACCCATCTTAGTAAGAAATGTAAAAAGAAGGGTAAAAGTTTCACTAAAGGTCCTAAGGGCAAAATCAAGAAAGAAAAGAGATGTCACTTTTATGATAAAAAGGGGACATTTAAAGGTAAACAATATGTTTTTGTTTGCTTTGAATAAAATATTATTGAAGTTCTGAATAAAACTTGATGGTTAGATTCTGGTGCTACTACTCATGTATCTCACATTTTACAGGGATTCAAAATGACCAGCCCATAACAGGACCTCAAGATGATTTATCCATGGGAAACCAGATGAAAGCACGGATAGAGGGCATTGGGACTTATCGTTTGATCATAGACACTGGATGTCACATTGATGTAGTAAATTGCCTTTATGTATGTACCTGGATGTTTTGGAAATCTTGTATCATTAAGTAATTTGGATAATTTAGGATTTTATGTTAAGTTTGAACATGATGTATTTTCATTTTACTTTGAATGATTCCTTTTATACATTCAATCTTGACATTAAATTTTCTGAATCATTGTTTCTTATTGAAAATAGAGGTATTAAACGTAGCGCATCAGATGAAAATTCAGCTTACTTGTGGCATCAAAGACTAGGTCACATATCCAAAGAAAGGTTAGAAAGGTTGACTAAAATGATATTTTTCCTCAATTGGATTTTAATGACTTAGATGTGTGTAGACTGCATTAAGGGAAAGCAGACTAAACACATAGTAAGTTAGATGCAAGCCAAGAGAAACTCTTAACATCTTGAAATAATATACACCGACATTTGTAGGATAGACATTCCTTAATGGAGTAGTTAAAGTTACTTTATCACCTTCATAGACAATTTTTCACGCTATGGATACATATATCTACTGCATGAAAAGGCTCAGTCTGTGACTATCCTCGAGACATTCATAAATGAGGTAGAAAGGTAGCTAGCAAAGAAGGATTTAATTGTGAGATTAGACCGTAAGGTGAATTTTATGGAAGTTTGACGAAAAATGGTCATTGTCCTGGTCCTTTTACAAGGCTTCTCAAAAGTAGATGCATTTGTGCTCAATATATTATGCCAGGTGCACCACAGCAGAACAGTGTTGCTGAAAGGCGGAATCGTACTTTACTTGATATGGTTAGGAGTATGTTAAATAATTGTTCTTTACCTATTTCATTATGGATTTATGCACTAAAAACTACTGCCTATGTTTTAAATCGAGAACCTAGTTAGGGAGTTCCAAAAACTCCTTATAAGCTATGGAGTGGAAGGAAGCCGAGTTTAAGACATTTAAGAGTACGGGGTAGCCAAGCTGAAGTGAGGTTGTATAATGGATCTAAGGACAATTACTGGTAATTTCAATGGTTATCCTGAAAAGTCGAACGAAGGGGTATATCTTTTACTGCCCTAATCATAGTACGAGAGTAGTTGAGACAGGTAATGCCAGATTCATTGAAAATGGTCAAACTAGTGGGAGTAATGAAACACAAAAGGTCGATATTATAGAAATTCAAGTTGAAGTTCCTTCATCTGAAGTTGCAGCTAAAGTAAATGTCTCAATTGTGTCATCATAGTTAAACAACACAATTAATCAAAATAATGATCTGCAGCAACTACTAGATGTCCAGGTCAATGATAAACATGTCACAATTCAAGGGGAGAATAATATACCACAGAATAATATATGACAAGAACCGTTAAGGCGATCTATAAGGGAAAGAAGGTTTGCCATTCCAGATGATTTTGTGGTTTATTCTGTTGAAAACGAATGTGACATAAGCAATAATGAAGATCCCGTCTCGTTCCAAAAAGCCATGAAAATTGATAATTCTAAAAATTGGTTAAATGCCATAAAAGAGGAGATGAAATATATGGATGACAACAAAGTTTGGGATTTAGTTGTGTTATCTGGAGGTTCCAAGACCGTTGAGTCGAAATGGGTCTACAAGACTAAACAAGACTCAAAAGACAACATAGAAATATATAAATTCGGACTTGTTGCCAAAGGTTTTACTCAGAAAGATGGTATTGACTATAAGGAGACTTTCTCCCTAGTGTCGAAGAAGTATTATTTATTAATTGTTTTGGCTATGGTGGCTCATTATGACCTTAAGCTTCACCAAATAGATGTAAAAACCGCCTTTCTAAATCGTGATTTAGAGGAGGAAGTATATATGAAACAACCTGAGGGCTTCATAGCTTCAGGTGATGAGGATAAGGTGTGTAAGCTAAGAAAGTCGATATATGGACAAAAGCAAGCTTCCCGACTGTTGTACATAATGTTTAATGATACTATCACATCATACAGTTTTTTAGAGGTCACTGTTGATCGGTGCATCTATATGAAGACCAGTGGCAGTAAGTTTTTTTTTTTTTTTTTTTTTTTTGAGTTTTATAAGTTGATGATATTTTGCGTGCTGCAAATACCATGAGTATGCTACATGATGTAAAGAACTATCTTTCTAAAAATTTTGAGATGAAAGATATGGGTGAAACATCCTATGTGATCGGAATAGAAATAATCCGTAATAGTTCACAATGAATATTGGGGTTGTCTCAGAAGGCTTTCATCGATAAAATTTTAAAGAGATACAAAATGGAGAGTCGCTCAGCAGGGATCGTTCCTATACAGAAAGGGGACAATTTCAATAAAACACAATGTCCCCGAAATGAGTTGGAACGAAAAACATGGAAAGAATTCCTTGTGCATCAGTGGTGGGGAGCTTGAACTATGTTCAGACTTGTACTCGACCAGATATCAACTTTACTGTTGGAATGTTAGGTAGGTATCAAAGTAACCCCGGAATGGATCACTGGAGAGCTGCAAAGAAAGTGCTCCGGTACTTGCAAGGAACCAAGGAGCCCATGGTTACTTATAGGGGATCCAATAATCTTGAGATCATCGGATATGCAGATTCTAATTATGTTGGTTGTGTCGATAGTAGAAAATCAACATTTGGTTACGTCTTTCTATTAGCTAGCTGAAGGAGTAGTATCATGGAAATGTGGGAAACAATCAATCATTGTTACCTCCACTATGTAAGCTGAATTTACGGCATGTTTTTAGACTACTATTTATGGATTGTGGACGCGAAATTTTATTTCAGGACTTGGAAGTATAGCCAGGCTGCTAAAAATTTATTGTGATAATTCTGCAGCCGTTTTCTTCTCTAAAAACGACAAGTACTCTAAGGGTTATAAGCACATGGAATAAAACAATTTGGCCGTTAAATAGGAGGTGCAGAAATGTAGAGTGTCATTTGAGCATATTAGGACGAACATGATGGTTGCTGATCCGTTGATTAAGGAATTACCACCTAAAGCGTTCATTGGCTGTAGAACATATGAGTGTTGTAAATAAAGCCTTGCTTGTATAAATGTATTATGCTAATTATGTTTATAACTTTAGATATCATCATTTATTGTTATATTTCTGTATAACGTATGTGTGATCATTAAGATATGTATACATCTATGTTTATGAGATTAAATGTGACTATTATGAGAAGTATTGTATTTTCTCAAATTAAATATAACTTTGATTTAAGTTGATTTGTGATGGGAAGTGATTTTGCCAAGGACAAAAACTGATTTGTCCAAGAATTTCTTTTTTGTTTACCTAATAAATATTATATTCCCTTAATTTAATGGGTTCTATCTGCATTATGGAATTTCTACTCTAATATGAGTTTAAGTTCTTACAAATATTTTTTTGTATTACTAGTATAAATTAATAGAAGACTATAAATTAGCTATCATTTTTATAATTCAATATTACATTAATAAAAAATAATTGAACTTATTTTTACTGTATTATAATATTTGCACCCCCATCTCGAACAGTCCAAATCGGCCTCAACATATAAGCATGGTCAAACGACCGTCTTGAGCACCGCGAAAATGAAAATAGGAAAATATTTTTGGAATGGAAGGAATATATATATTTTTTCAATAAATTAATTTGTATTAGCAATAATAATAAAATCTCACAAATGTATCTACTTAATTGCATGGCGGTCATTGTAGCGGTCACCCTAACTCCATTACTTTGTTTTCACACTAGTTATTAGTGAATTTCAATACTATGTTTTTTAAAACCAGAACCCTAATTATTTTAGAGTCATTTAAAATTACTAAAAAATAATTATTTAATTGATACAAATTGAAATTATAATATGTTATTACTTGAAAAGAATAGATAATTCGATTTTATAATTGAGTAATTTGGGGATTTATTAAACTTTGGATACCAAAAAAAAAAAAAATGAAAAGAGAAATTTGTGTATATCATGGGAACAACAAAAGGGTAGATATGAAAATAAAAAATAAAAAATAAGAAAAAATATATTAAAGGAGTAAGTTTCATGTACATGTAAATTTTTTTAAAAAAAAATTAGTTGATGCACATAGTAATATTAAGGGTATTTTTGGAAAAATCAAAAAATTACTTGGACAAATTAATTCGTAGCCTTGGCTAAATCACTTCCCATTTGTGATACATGGAAGGAATTATGTTGCTTGATGACGTGTGCCCGCCTGAGCCGATTAGTTCTGATTCTATTACATACATGACAGTTAATGTAACACCCGGTGTTGTCCGAGATTATTCGGGCCGGGTACCCCGTTGAAGAGGTTCATGTGTTGGCTCAAGTGACATAGTGCTTAAAAGGATTGTATGTACTACTCATATCAACAAGATGCATCTTCTTTTCTGGTAGCTCATCTTAAGAACTTTTCAGTTAAGCGTGCTTGCTGGAGAGTAGTCTTAGGATGGGTGACCTCCTGGGAAGTTCTCAGGATGCGCACGAGTGTGGACAAAGTGTGCTGGAAAGGGCCCGTGTTGGTCTGTGGGCGATGTACGCAGCCTGGCGAGCTACCGTGAATGACATTTCGGCCTTTGGTTGGGGCCGGGGTGTTACAGTTAACACGCTCAATATAAATGTGCACATTATAGTGATTAAACCATCAAGTCAACACAAAGGTCAGGTGGGAGAATGTTGGAATATTTAATAATATTCGAATGACCTATTTGTTTCGGGTTTAATTAATAATTGAGATCGTATTAAACATTATAAGATTTTAATATAATAAACGATACGGTAATGGATTTGTTTCGATCAATGAATTAGAATCCAAGAATTGTATTCCTTGACGTTACACATATACGGAGTACAATGTATGCAAAACCGCTTTATGAAAGGGTGTTAGTTTTATACTTGATGACTATTGGCTTCTATATATATATATAGAAACCAATAGATGATGTACGTTAGTTATATCAACAATTAAAAACACACATAAAAGAAAATAGGAGGCATAATGGTTTCTCTCAATTAGAAATTACACTAAAAACAAAAGGGTTAATGGGGATAATCATTATATTATTATTATTTCTCCTTGTTATTATTATCATTGTTATCATGGATCAAGGTATGTCTCAGTTCTTACTTTGAATTATACTCCGTCCATCCCAAATTACTTGTCCCTTTTTAGTTTTTAAAAAATTCCAAATTAATTGTCTCTTTTAGAAAAATTACTAAATTACCCTTATGTCACTTATTGTGGGGATTGCAAGCCCTCCAACCCATATTAGTAGTATAAGGGTAAAATTGGATTTATAGGTAAATATTGTGAAAATTAAGAGATGATTGTAACTTTTTATGAATTTTTTAAATATAACAATTTGATAAAAGGGGACAATTAATTTGGGATGGAAGGAGTATTAGGGTTATAAATTGATTTGAGTTTCTCATCAAACTTGGGAATAATTTCATTAAAGAAATTATTAAAGATAATCTAACAAAATATACAATACTAACTTCTTTCCATAATGTTACTTCCATTTGCATTTTTTTAAAATCAAAGTTTTGTAACTTTAACCGTGCACAATATAAAATGTATATAAAATTGGCATACGATAATAAGATATTTTCATTTACATTTATTATTAAATATCTTTCATAATATTTGACTCCATATTCTTAACCAAAAAACCATACATAAACAAAGAAAAAACATAGTCGAAGCAGTACGGTGTAAACTCAAAAATCCACCTAAATAGCTATCCCTTGAATGAATACTCCGTATTATGTTAATGTAGTTCAAGAAACCCCAATGAAAAAGTATTCACAGTCAAACATTGAAACATATATGGCTAGTAAGAACCTGTTCTTTCGGACTTTTTAGAATTTGAACTAATCAGATCAATCGATTTGAATCGAATCAATCGAATGAAGTTCAATTAAATAATATAGGTGTCTTAATCAATTGACCTGAATCGAATCAATTGAATGGAAATGAATCAACTAAACTGAAATGAATCAAGTAGCTGAATCGAATCGAAATGAGTGAAAATGTTTGGAAAGAACAGTTCCTAAGTTTGGGATGAATAACAACATTAAATCATACACTAAGTGACAGAGTATAAACATACCTGCAAGAGCAAATTTTATAGGTAGTTCAGAAGGTGTTGTCTTAAGATTATATTCTCGAGAAGCGTAGCCACCACAAGAGTAATAATAATGAGTATTTGGTTTTAACGGACCGATAACTACTTCATGTATATGGCCTGACTTGTAGCAAACATATTTGTAGCGTGACGAACTTCCCTCAACCGAAGTTTCATACACTCCAGATGATGTACCATAATCAACCTTAGAAGGGCCTTTTTCCTCAGTCACCCAACATATTCTCATTTTATCTTTTCCCACCATTGATACATGCACCTGCATATATAATCATAAATACATTATTGCATAAGTTTTATTTTAGGGAACCTATATATAAACCCTTACTTCTTAATTCAAGTACATGGTTTTATAAACGCAATCAGTTTTTGTTTTTGACGACCCTCCAATTAGTCTATCGTATTTTTTTTGGCCTGCAATAATGTCATTCATTTATTTGTACTACGGAGTATTATTCAAACTTATACAAAAGTGTTTAAGCTCCAGTCCGCACTCAACCCAGCATCAAACCCATGGTTGATTTTAAGAACACCTAAAATAAATATCTCATTCCCTTTGCCCCCTAGAGTTTACTTAACATAAACCAAAAACATAGGACATATAATATTAGATCGTATAAAATCGATCTTGGACCACCAATTCAACGATCAGCATAACCTTTTCTCTGAGTTGATTCTTAATATGATATCAGAGCCTTGTAACTAGAGGTCATGGGTTTGAATCTCACCACTCACTACCCCTCCCTTTCAAAGTCAAATTATATAGTATTGTGTATGGGACTATGGGGGGGGGGGGGGCGTCGTTGTGTCCACACTAATTTAAAACAATATGAGTCCCAGTTGGTTCCTAAAAAGCCCTTAGTGACTCTAAGGGCCTCTATTGAAAGGTTTAGAAGATCAATTGTGTGCCTGATCGAGCTTAGCTAGTGTGCTATTGTTTCTCAATTATGCGAAATCGCGTGTATTATTACTGACTCGAGCGAAAGATGGAAAGCTTGATCGTCTTGCATGGCTAGTGTGTTATGATATTATGCTGTAAATGAGTTTATTAACTCCCTCCACTTTTGTTAAAGGTACTCTCTCCGTTCGAGTGAATTGTTAACGTATGTTTTATTTAATGAGGGGAAAATAAATAAATGTTAACAATTGACTGAGACAGATGGAGTTATATGTAAGTTTTAATCCATGTTAAAGGTAATAAGAGCACATGGTTATATGATCATGATCAGCATGCATGTTAGGCTTATAATCATAAATCACATGTGTTATTGAAAGTTCAGTGGAAGAACGCTAAAAAAAAAAGTTGTTAGGTGTGTTTTCAAAAAAGAAGTAAATGTTTGATAATAGTTGATATATAAACGTTTCAATTTGAGTATGATATTTTATTGTTTTTTCAATTAAAAGCTCACTTTGGGTGATATGGTTTAGTCCATCTCCGTAAGGGGTTTTTAGTATTCTTTAATAGGGTTTATTCCAGGGGCGTTTTTAGTATGGGTGCCATGGGTGCCATGGCACCCACACTTTTTTCGGGGAAAAAAAATTAACAGTGTGTTAAAAAAAAAAAATAAATAAATAATATGCATTTTAGGAGATTTGAACCTGGTTTAGTCCATCTCCGTAAGGGGTTTTTAGTATTCTTTAATAGGGTTTATTCCAGGGGCGTTTTTAGTATGGGTGCCATGGGTGCCATGGCACCCACACTTTTTTCGGGGAAAAAAAATTAACAGTGTGTTAAAAAAAAATAAAAAATAAATAATATGCATTTTAGGAGATTTGAACCCTAAACCAATAACTCTCTAATCAACAACACTACCATTAAACCACATACAAGTTGATAATTATAATTTTCAACATTTATTATACTATACTTCGTATTTATCTCTAGGTCTTATTTAACTTAGGTCCAACATTTAATTATTAAATTTCATTAATAACTTTCTTTTTTCAAATTCTCACCCTTACTTTTCAAACTCTTATCAAAACATTTTATTTTTTTTTTGATAAAATGTTTATCAAGACATTTTTTTTCACCTTACTTTAATACAACATTTTCTTACTTTTTTTATTATATAATAATACGGAGTAATTTTTATTCTTTCACCGAGATTTGGACTTTAATTTAAACCAATGATACACATAGTCTTATAATTTAACTTAATTTCACAAAATGCTTTTCGCAATGACGTTTCATCTTTCTTTAATTTTTTTTAGTTTACTTTTGTTCTTTTACTTAGTGTAAAACTGCCATCTTGAATGGCCTTTGTTAGTTCATTAAAAACGCCACCTCAAATGACGTTTTGTTGTGCAATTCATTTCTTTTAATTCATTTAATCTACTCCGTAGTAAAATGCCTAGCGCGATAATGTTTTGAGGCTTAGAAAAATCCGAGTCTACATGCACCCTATAAGTTTATATAGTTTTATTTTCGACACAAAATTTTAATATTTTCTTTTTTTGAAAAAAAAACACTATTTTACCAAATCATTCTAAAAAAAAGGCGTTAATAGCTCGTTTCGACCCAAATTTTAACTTTTATCTGACTCGTATTATACAGCTAATATTTTTTTCTTGAGTCACGCATATAATTTTACGGACTCATTTGTCAAGTTTTGTCGGCACCCACCGTCCGGAACTTCTAGAATCGCCCCTGGTTTATTCCGTCCTTTATTGTGTCAGGCTTTTGTCGTGCATATCAGAAATAATTGGTTTTTTAATTGATCGTTACACGTTTAATTTCTTCAATAGATAAAGGGTAATTAACAACCGCCATTGAAACCAATTTAGAGTAATTTTATTAAATTGAAGCGAAAGATTCGCTCAAAAGCTATATGGACATAACAATAGTAGGTTGTATCGAATTGTCATGTAAAGGTTCGGCATCGTTTGATTTAAAAGAGAATATTTCTTAATGATTTTTGATTGGTTAGTTTTTTATTATTTTTATATTCATGTATGTGCTGTTAGACTTCAATATTAATGAATTAATTATTTTTATAAAAAAGAAAATAAAATAGAATGGACAGATTAGCTTTTACGTAATTACATGACGGTTAACTCATTTAATAAGCTGGGGCATTAAGAAATCAGACGATGAAGGTGCAATTGTGATTTGTGCAAAACAAACTCGTATGATTTTATGACGTTTGATGCAAGTGACTCCACAACATTTTGATGTGTATCTCCTGTTTTTCAAATGTATGGTCATCCAATTGGAAGCAATTTGTTATGAGTAACTCGTTTACATAATTGTCTTATATACTACTCCCTCCATCCCAAATTAATTGTTCCCTTTCTATATTTAGTATGTTTTAACAAATGATTTTTAAAATTTTGTCATTTTCATTATCATCCCTTAAACTATCCCAAAATAGAAAGGAGAAAATTAATTTGGGATGGAGGGAGTATTACATTCTATGGTCACAATACTAGTTTTACTATACTTTTAAGTGATCTCGAACGCTCTACTTTGCCGTACATTTTTCGTTATATATGATTTTTTTCGTCAAAACATAAATTTGTAAAGGTATTTTAATAACAAATGTAAATACCTTATTATTTTATAGCAATTTCTAAAAAGTATTTTAACTTTAACTTTCAAAAAGTGAAATATGACTAACTTTGTGGAATAGAGGGAGTAAATTAGTTGAATATTATTTTTGATTTAATTATTTGTTTGTCTTTTTATTTGGAAAAAGACACAAATTGATGGTTTTTTTTTCCTTCATATATCTGGCAATACCTTAACATTGATTAACTGGAAAGACATTATTTTTACCAGTGTGATTATGTTTGAGTATTTGATGAAAATTATTTTAAGTAATATAAAATCTTTAATAATATTTGTCCCATATCCAAATAGATAAGTGAACAAATGACTGAAGGAGCGAAAACTGTAACTTTAACAAGATTATTGATAGTTTAATTTTAAATTGCAATTATTCAACTTCAAGTTGATAGTTATCGTAATAGAATATTTGGTTATCACGATAAAGTTCAATACTCCTTTTCAATCATTTCTTTATCTTTCATTTTGGTACAAAGATTGAGAAAAGTTCATTATAAACATATATGCCCTTTTCTTAGTATGGGGTAGGATAATGATTAAGGCAATTTAAATGGTGGAATGAGAAGGAAATATAGGCTAAGTGGTTCATTTGTGTAATAAAAGTTTTCTAAAAAGAAAAGTTAACAATACAATGGAAAATGGAATAGGTTAGCAAATGATAAGAACATAGGGAGTACGTAAGATAGAATTTTTTGAATCAAAAATTGTTATTATGAATGTTTTTTCACTAAGTTAACATATATGTTCTTTCAAAAACTAAGAAACTTTTTGAATAATTATCCAATCAATGACATTAGTTAGTTAATATTTTTCTTATGGAAAAACATTAATTAAAGTTAGGAAAATTTAACATGAATAAACCATCCTATCAGTGATCTTCCATAAATAAACCAACCTTTTGATTAACTCTCAATAAACCAACCTTTACACTTTATCTTCCAATATTAGACTATCCCCATTTTTAAACGATTATTTAAGGGTGAAGATCACATGTTTTTCCTTTTTTTTTTTCTCTATAACATTAATAATGGAGTGAAAGCATGTGTCTTATAGTTTTCGTTTTACCCTAAATGACAAGTTTAAAATCGAGATAGTTTAATAATGGAAGATGGGGTGCAAAGGTTGGTTTATTCAGAGTTAATCAAAAGGTTGGTTTATTAATGGAAGATCACTAATAGGTTGGTTTATTCATGTTAAATTTTCCTTAAAGTTATTCCATTGTAACAAAATGTTTTTCATTCTTGAGATTGTTAAAAAATGACATGCCAAAGTAAAAACCTTATAAAAAGTTCTTCCATTCCACTTGCTCTTAACTCCATTTATAGATATTTGGTATTGATTTTATCATATATATTTTGACCCACTTTCACTCTCATTAAAAAAAAAAAAATCACCACCTAAATCTAACTATCTTGCATTCAATTAGTCATTACATTTTCATTTTTCATATTTAACCATTCATTTGTCCTATTCAGTTTAAATGTTATTCATTCAAAAATATTTGACCATCACGTACTTTTTTTTTTTTTTTTTTTTTTCTTTTTTCTTTTTTTTTTTTGCCTGCAGGACCATCACGTACTTTTGAAGGGTACATTAGCCATTAGCCACTTACAAACTCTATAAATATTTCGTTTGTTTCACAATGTTCCTTCCACTCTCTTTTAGACGACATCCAATATATTATTTTGACCGCAATTTACTCCCTATACGAAAATATTGGGTGATTTTTTTTTTTTTATTTTTTTTATTTTTTTATTTTTTTTAAAGATAATTTAATAACAAATGTAAAAATGTTGGTATTGTATGACAACATAGTAAATTAGAGCGTCAACATAATTACTTTAAAAAAGATTATATCCATTCGATTATTTATCATGTTTCAAATATTTGTTAACAATTCAATGATACATGATTATAAAAAAATTATACAGTTACAGTTTGATGTCTCGTGATAACTAACCAAATTATATTAGAAAAAGCTATGAAGAAATCTATACCTGTTGAGGAGCCTCAGAATCATCTGAATCTCGAGGGATATGTAACGTTTTTCTAGCAGGAGGGCGCTTGTACGGTGAAACTAGGTCATTAATTGGCTCCATCACAATTGAATAGATTTATAGATAATTAAGATAAATGTCGAAATAATAATACAAATTATTTTGTTTAATCGACGTTATAGTGTAATGAAGAGTGCAATAGTGAGCAAAGACACATTATGATGATAATAATAAGAGGTCATATTTATAGGATTTAGAAATTGTAGTTGAGGTGGCATATTTTCTCAAGAAATGCATCTATGTATGTTGTAATTACGTAGTCAACTGTATAATATACTCCGTATGTTGCAGTATGTTATTTTTTTCCATACAACATTGAGCTAACGTAGATTAATTATTGAAGTATTTCTGATGTAGGTGTGGAAGGAACGTGGCTCACACGCCACAATTTGAATAACTTTGGATAAATGGATATTCTTGGAACATTATCAAATATGCTATAGTATTACGATTTGTTTCTTTATAAACACGGAGTTTACTTCGATATCGCACATGCCATTTAATGAATTTACACCCGGAGTTCTAAATAAAAATAACAATTTATGTAATATGGAGCACATTTTTAAATATAGTTATAGTACTTCACCAAACAAAGTACAGAGTATCTACTACTAGATGATTTGGACTTCAATCTACATTAATATTAATGTGTACTAGAGCATTATATTCTCAACGAGTACAGATCTTATAGAGTTTAAAATTCTACGGTGTAGAGTTTGTCCAATTTAAGCTTGATGTAAATATAAGTGAAAAGGCAGTAATGTAGAGTAGCAGAGAATGAATGAATGATATTGTATTGAATGTTCTGTGTAATTTACATAGGCTTTACAGGGACTATATATATAGAGATGTACATCCTAATATTATAACGTAATAAGCTAAAGAAGGAATGAATAAGGTGATTGATTTGGATAATCAATCAGTTTTGTAATTGAGATCAATAATGCTATGTTTCCTTATTTGTAGGAGATATTGATTGAGTATCTTTAGCTTTAACATTCCCCCGCAAGATGGACTGTCCGTTGACGAGGCCAATCTTGGATGAAAGCGTCTCGAACCGGGGACGCGGCAGTGGCTTGGTAAGAGCATCGGCGAGCTGGTCATTTCCACTGATATGCGTTACTCTAAGCGCTCCTTCTTGAACCTGTTCACGAACAAAATGAAAAGCAAGAGCGACATGTTTCATACGGGAGTGAAAGACAGGATTTGCAGAGTAATGGGTGGCACTTAGGTTGTCACAGTAGATAGTAGGTGGAGAGGTCGGCCCAAGGCCAAGTTCCAGAAGCAGGGACTTGACCCAGAGGAGTTCAGACGTGGTGTCAGCGACAGCGCGGAATTCGGCTTCTGTCGATGATCGAGCTATGGTCTTTTGTTTCTTTGAAGCCCACGCAATCGGGTTTTTGCCTAAGTAGACAATGTATCCGGAAGTGGAGAGATAGTTGTTTGCGTCGCCAGCCCAGTCTGCGTCGCTGAACGCATGAAGCTGGAGAGATGTCTGTCGATGGAGCTGTAAACCGAGATGCATAGTTCCACGTAAGTATCGTAGTAGTTTACGCAGTGCAGTCCAGTGAGTGGAGTGGGGTTGTTGCAGGAACTGGGCTAATTTATTTATAGCAAAAGAGAGATCCGGGCGAGTGAGGGACAAGTATTGGAGACTTCCTATGGTGGAGCGATACCTCTTTGCGTCACACAGAGTTGAGCTCGGGTTTGCGCCAAGTGGAGGATAAGCTAGCATTGGAGTGGTGGATGGTTTGCAGTCAAGGAGATCATGTTTTTGCAAGATGTCATGAATGTACTTTGTTTGAGAGAGGAGCAGACCGTTGCGATTAGGTGTTACCTCTATGCCGAGAAAATAGGAGAGGGTCCCTAAGTCTTTGAGAGAGAAACGAGTGGATAGTTGCTTGATAAAGTCTGCGTGGAGAGTGGGTGAGGAGCCTGTAACAATAATGTCGTCGACATAGACCAGTGCATATAAAATGGCGTTGTCTTTTCTGTAGACGAAGAGAGAGGGGTCGGCTAGTGATGATTTAAAACCAAAACGGAGGAGGTAGGACTTGAGTTCATTGTACCAGGCGCGAGGGGCCTGTTTAAGGCCGTAGATGGCTTTGTGAAGACGACAAACGTGGGTGTTGGAGTCTTGATGGATGAACCCGGGAGGTTGGGACATGTAGACAGTGTCATGGAGGGTGCCTTGTAGAAAGGCATTGTTAATGTCAAGTTGACGCAGAGGCCAATTGTGATTAAGAGCAAGAGATAGAATTAGTCGGACAGTGACAGGCTTGACCACTGGACTAAATGTATCTGTATAGTTAACACCGTGTCGTTGATGGAAGCCTTTTGCTACTAAGCGTGCTTTGTATTTTTGAATGGTGTTATCGGGATTGTATTTAACGCGGAACACCCATTTGCAGCCAACAACATTTTGCGCAGTTTCTGAGGGAACGAGAGTCCAAGTTTTGTTACGAGTTAAGGCGTTGTATTCATCCATCATCGCGGCGCGCCAGTGAGGTGATGCTAGGGCCTGTTTGGTAGTGGTGGGAAGAGAATGTGGGGAAGCGGCTACTGCGAGTTGGGCATACTTGGGGTTTGGTTTGCGAATATTATTCGATAGGCGGGTGACAGGGCGTGGTAGAGGAGCAGGCTGAGTTGTTGCTGTAGGTTGATGAGATGACGAAGCAGGGAGAGGGGAAGTAGTAGGTGGTGCCAAGGACGAGGGTGGAGAAAGTGGGGCAGAGGAGGGTACTTCGGGAGAAGCTGAAGACAGTGGGTGCTGTTGTTGCGCAGTGGCGGTATTGGTGGGAGGCAGAAACGTGATAGGGGAGTCGTACCAGGAGGTGGTGACAGGGGACGGTGTGGGGTTAGAGGTGGGTGTGGTAGGGTTGATAGCAGTAATTAAACGAGTGTAGGGAAATTCAGCTTCGATAAATGAGACGTGACGAGAGGTATAAATGCGTTGAGTGGTTGGGTCAAGGCAAAGATAAGCGCTTTGAGTGGACGAGTATCCCAAAAAAACGCAGGAAATAGACTTGGGATCGAGTTTGTGAGCCGAGTAGGGGCGAAGCCATGGAAAGCAGAGACATCCGAAGGCTCGAAGTTTAGTGTAGTTAGGTGGTTTGTTAAATAGACGTAAATAGGGAGAGGCATTATCAAGCGTAGGTGTCGGTAGTCGATTAATTAAATATACGGCAGTGCTAAAAGCATGACTCCAGTAGGTTAGGGGAAGATTAGCGTGAGTTAAGAGTGACAGACCCGTTTCGACTATATGGCGATGTCGTCTTTCGGCATACCCATTGTGTTCGGGCGTGTGAGGAGGAGAAGTTAGATGAGTAATGCCGTGTTGTCTCAGCGAAGGGGTGATTTTGATGTACTCGCCACCGTTGTCGGAGAATACTGTTATTATTGGTTTGTTAAAGTATTTTTCCACAAGTAATTTAAATTGATCAAAGACTTGCAAGGAGTCAGACTTCTTCTTTAGGGGATAGAGCCAAGAGTACTTCGTATAATGATCGACAAACAAAATATAGTATTTAAAACCCTCAACAGAGAGTATAGGCGAGGACCAAACATCAGTAAAAAGCAATTCTAAAGGAGCAGCAGATGTAAGGGAGGAAATAGAAAAAGGAAGCTTGTGACATTTATTTATTTTGCACGCAGTACAGTAATCAAAACGAGAAACTGAAACAGGTAATTGATAAGTAGTCTTAATGTAAGAAAAAACTGAAGAGGACGGATGCCCAAGACGATGACGCCACAAAGCGATAGACGGTGAAGAGACGACAGCCGGAAAAGCACGAGGAAGAGAGGGCTTCCACAGGTAGATGCCATGTTCAAGAGAGCCGTGGAGAATTACTTGGTTCGTCAAAATATCCTTAAACAAAAAAGTCGTGGGTGAGAACTCAATTGTGGCATTATTATCCGTGCAAAATTGTGAGACGGAAAGAATATTTTGAGAAATCAGAGGTACATGTAATACGTTACGAAACGACATAGAAGAGGAGTTAGAGGAGATGCGAAAAGAACCTATGTTGGCAATCGGAAGTGATGAGCCATCACCAATTACGACGTCATCCGGGCCATCATACGGAGAGTGCTGAGCGAGAGTTGAAAGATCATTGGTGATGTGATGCGTAGCACCACTATCAACCAACCAAGCCGAGGACAGAGGAGAGGCAGCAACAGCGGTATGGGCCTGCGGTTGTTGGGACTGAGATGGACGGTTGGGACGAGTGTAAGGCGTGAGTTTGAACGAAGGATGATTCTTCTTGAAATTGCGACAGTTAAGGAAACCATGGCCTTTGTAGCTGCAATACTGGCAAATCAGGACATCTTTGGAGGCGTGATCCGTTGAATAGGTGGGGCGAGGAGGATAGCGCGAACTATTAGAGCGATAATTCGCAGCAAACGCAGCAGCAGGCAGAACCGGTTCAGGTTTGTGTTCAGGGTGTTGGAGTTCGTGGTTTAGTAGTTTCTCATGAAGCACATCAAACGAAATTGGCGTGTCACGAGCATCTACGGATTCTTTGATAGCACGATAATGATTCGAGTCGAGACCCCGGAGGACTTTAGCTGTGATATCCTCAGGATCCATCGGCTTCCCGAGTAGAGCAAGTTCAATGGTACACGATTTAATGCTATGCATATACGCTGTGATGGATTGAGTCGGCAGTTTGACAATGGATTCAAGGCGCTGTTTAATCGAGTTGATGTGAGTCCGAGTGGGTCGACCGAATAAGGACTTTATAGTGTCCCACACGGCCTTGGACGACTTACATTCAGTGACCTGACCCGCAAGGGAGTCTTCAAGGGTGCCGACAATAGCACCTCGAAGAAGACTGTCTTGACGAGACCAAGTCGTAAAAGCGGGGTTCGCGGTGGTTTTGTCACCGGAAGTAAGAGTGGCGGCAGGACAGGGATGAGACCCGTCTACGAAGCCGAATAGTTCCATGCCTTCGAGGAAAGCTCGGATCTGAAACGCCCACTGAGTGTAGTTAGCAGTGGTGAGCGTTTTGCACTGAGACAAGTTAACGTAGAGGATCGGAGCCTCGGAGTCCTTGGCGTTAGGAAGAAGAAGCGTGTGACCAGACATCGTGGATAGTTAAAACCGAGGATCGTCGGCGGTTGATACCATATAAGTGAAAAGGCAGTAATGTAGAGTAGCAGAGAATGAATGAATGATATTGTATTGAATGTTCTGTGTAATTTACATAGGCTTTACAGGGACTATATATATAGAGATGTACATCCTAATATTATAACGTAATAAGCTAAAGAATGAATGAATAAGGTGATTGATTTGGATAATCAATCAGTTTTGTAATTGAGATCAATAATGCTATGTTTCCTTATTTGTAGGAGATATTGATTGAGTATCTTTAGCTTTAACAGTAAATAAATACCATATGAATTATTTACCATAAAAGGGTGTGGGGCCGTATTTTTCGGTGCCAGAAAATCTAACCATAAACCCTTTTTCGCATACCCAAATTCAATTGTTCTTTGGTAGATAGTTTTTTGTCTTGGGTTTATTCATACCAAATGACATGTCTTATCATTCCCACAGGCTACAGGTAATAAAGAATATGGAATGATTATGGCATGAAAAGTAATTTAAGATTCTGATAGTGGACACTTTTTTAAGTCGTTTGTAATAATTAAAAGTGATAATTAATCAATAAGTTTATATTAAAAGTCTACTATAAAACTCGAGAGGATTCTTACCATGTTTCTTTGTTACTCCGTCCTTTATACCATTTGCTTAATTTTGTTTGAGAATAAGTGTGAATGCATACTTGATCATTTGGGTCATCAATATACTACAAATATGATCAAAGAGCACGGTGAGAAACTGTTCTCAATCAACAAAATAACCGTGCTTCAACGAAGTGTCCTCTTTCATCTTAGAGGATGGTTTTCTAAAAAGTCAAACCGTCCTCGTACATTCGAAGACGGTTCCTATATTAATCGTCCTTAATGATAGACTTACGCGCGCAATACGTAAAACCTTTAAGGACAGTTCGTTCACAAAACCGTCCTCTTAAAGTGATCTTTAAGGACGGTTCCGTCTCAAAATCGTCCTCTTAAAGTGATCTAGCTTTAAGAACGGTTCCTGCACAAAACCGTCCTCTTAACGTGCTTTTTAAGTACAATTTTCCAACTTAAACATTCTCTTAGGGTTGACTTACTATCATTTCAAGTGTAACCTTTGATGACGGTTCTTAAGCATAACCGTTCGCTTTTTGTACAATTTTTTTTTTTTTTTTTTTTTTTTTATAATTTCCATCCTTTTTTACCCCCTATATACAGCTTACTAGCAACTTTACTTATACCTGCATTTACATCAAATAAGCAAACACATACAATGTACACAACCACCAATATCACATTCTCAAAAAACAGCAACGTGCATATAATGCATCCCCACGTCATTGTTAGACTACATATTATCAAAACATGCCAATATCCGTGATTTTCCCAAAACATTGCCTGAAACGGCTTCCAAAAACATCGCCAACGTATATAAAGCAAGTACTTTAGATAATTTGCACAAATTCTAATTGTCTGTACTTGACTTATATGTCAATACAAACTTGGCCCAAATATCTCTCACCTGTTGAATATCCAATGCCGAGTATGATGGTGGAGCTTTAATCCTAAAGTGCAACAAATTCAAATTAGAGTGTAAAGATATGCCTTTGTTTCTTTGGAAAATAATAAATCGCCTAAAATGAGATTTAAAAAATAAAAAATAAAAAATAAAAAATAAAAAGCATACTTTTGGGATAACTGTACAATACCTCCTCTTACCAACTCCAACATATAACGACAAATGTAATATCCGCATAAGAGAGTACCTAAAGGTTGTCTAGGGCACTAAAAAAAGTGTCATAAATTAGAACAAGCACACATTATACTTGAAATGATGAAAAAATTTAACTAAAAAATATAAGTGCTTATATAAGAAACTTACATCGACTTTTTGTCACTCTATCACTTTTGCGTAGAACTCCGCTAAAGGATCTATAGACTTTCTCTTTTCAAAGGCACTGATTATTCAGTTTAAAACATATATACGATATAAATATGGACGACATTGTAACTCTATATGCATAATGTAAAAAACAATATCGTGCAAATTAATTAACCATACATGTTACTGATTTGCACGAAAAACTGCCGAGGGTCATTTCCTTCAAGATCACACCAATATAATATATTGGCGGAAGGACTAATGACAGCTAATATCCAATGTTCTTTACGATTTAAAAAAAACAAGTATATTAAAGTACATGCAAATTAACATTGAAAACCATAGAGTCAAAAATATTATTAAAATAAGTTAAATTTATATACCTCTCGTTATATGGTGCAAATTTAAGTTTACGACCTCTTCCACATTCACACGTCATAGCTATAGCAATCACCTCTGATTTAGATGCATCCTTCGTAAAGGTATTGATCGGGGACAACATCTCAGGATTTAAAAACCCATATCTATGCTTAGACGTTAAAAAGTCATTGAAGTACCTACTACAACAAATTATTAAAATATGAATAATATAAATTTGCATAATATCAAAAACCTAAATAAAAAAAAACTAGAAGAAGAAAAAAACCAAAGTTCATGAAAACAGAAATGCGAGAGGCACCAATCATTGCTTCATCGCACCAATGTACGAGTTCCTCGAGACCTAGATATGGTTAAAACAGCGTCATCACCGTCATGATGAAGTATATGCTTCACAATGCTTACCGAAATCAGCGTTTTACTAAGTTTCAATGTACGAGCTTCAGATGATAATTCTGTCAAGTTATGTGCTCGTCAACTTTTGTATGTACTCCCCAGTCACTTCAACACCAGCATGGTAGTACTTTGTGGGATCAGACTGACTTTTTGTTAGTACTTCTTTTGGCTACTTATTATTCATGTTTCAAAAAAAAATTAATTAGAAAAAGTTAATAACAGTTAATGATGAATATAATTAGAAGACATTTTGATATATACAAATAGTTAGTACGATTAAAAAAAATAATTACCTTCATTGGTGGATCAGAAGGACTTTTTGTAGGTACTTTTTCGAGAAATAGGACCTAACGAACGTATAAAAACAACTAAAATCGACATAAATTACAAACCCCCAAAATCTAGGGTTTGTGACCTACGAATTTCGGAAATCAACGAGGAAAAAACTAGCTCACCTTACGAATTAATGGCGAGGAATGGAGAGAGAAGAGTGAGAGGAAAAAATCGCCACCAAAAGGAGCGGATTCCGGCGAGAAATGGTCGGAAATCCGATTACTCGAGTGACTAGCGAAAGAGGACGAAAAATTGGAGAACATACACCGGCAGTGGTGAGAGTGTCGAAGCTGTGCCGGCGGTGGTGACGAGTGATGGTGATGATGGTGTTGCTTGATGATGATGACTGAACGCATGAATGAAGAAAAGAGGACGAAGAAGGAGGATACCGAGTTAATTGAATGGGGGGGAGAGTGATATAAACATCCTTCTATTCTTATTCTTATTATTATTAGTATTATTATTAATATTATTACATTATCACTATTATTACTACTACTCAAGGCGTAGTACGATTATATAATCAATGACAAGTTCAAAATTATTAAGTTAATAAAATTTTCGGGTATTACAGTTTTCCCCCCTTAAAAGAACTTCGTTCCGAAGTTGAACTCTTCACGATAACGAAAGAATAAACCTAAGAGAACCCAATCCCTACAGAAACCTATGAATCGCTGGTTCTATGTCCTCTAATCGAATGGCAACAACAATCGTGACAAAGCATAAAACTTTATTCAACCAGCAGAAATCACGACAGAAATAAAGCGCGCATCTTTCTATTCCCTCCATCTACAGAAACTTCGTCCTCGAAGTTCAACCTACTTTTAACACTTCTAATCGCGACTATACGCGAATACAATAAACCTGCTTAAGTCTATTCCCCTACAGACACCAGAACTCACATACTTAAGTCTATACATAACACAAACACAATTAATCCAATCATTCTTACTATATCTTTCACCTTGTACTACAAATACCGCTCATCTATTTAAAGCTATTCCCTACGCAACTCACTAGTGACAACAGCAAAACGACTGCACAACACACGTACAGTAATAGCAACAACCCGACAACAACTTCTATATATCCTCACATAAACAACAGGGGATTGATACGATTTCAGCAGCAATAAATCATGCAACAACAACACAACTACAAGTATAAGATAGCAGATTATCAATGTTTTCAACAACCTATATCGTACCACAGCCCCTTAAGGCACGTTTAGACCAGCAATAGTGGAGTAGTGTACCACTCACTCATGTTAATTTCTCAGCGAAACTAACTCAAAACATTTACAACACGAGCACACTCTTCACAAAGTATTACACTAACGAATAACAGCACAGTAACCGTGAATAATTATCATTCACACGACATGACCAAACCAAAACTACACGCTTACACAGGACACATCGTCTTCACGCTTCGAATTCAACACACAAACACATTACCCTAATGTTAAAGCACAAAATAAAAACTGACCAGCAGCCTAAACTAGGCTATATGCGCTCGCAAAACTCCCGTAAACCACACAAAACACTTCTCATACATTTTGACACCTGCCCAACACATGCTACACTAGTTAAATCAGAATTTAAGTTCTATAAGGTGATAAAACGGTTAAACAATTCAAAAATAATGACAATTTGTTGCTAGGGCAGCGGCTTCTACTCTCCCTTTACTCACGACACGCACACAAAACTCATGACAAGCTTCTCACAACAATAATCCACTAGTTCTTACCAAGCAAGGCTCTTAACACCACAATGTAGCAACAACTCTATGTATTCCACAACATAGATTAGCAAAAACGGAGACATAAATCACACTCGGTTTAGGTCTGAATCTAGGCCTCATCCTTGCTTCAACAACACGTGGCAGCAGCTGCACTAAGAAGAGAAAAGCAAAACCGGCTCACACTACTAAAGTTCGACTAGCTCAACTTCTTTGGTCTCACTCACATAGCATCACTGATACATACACCTACACTCACGCATTACACACACACACACATTCAATAACAATAACAAGTCGTAACAGCAATAGAAATGCGACAACACTAATAGTAGCAGCGCATACAGTAGCAACAATAGCAGGTAGAGAACCATAGACAACAACAGCAGGTGGCAGAAGTAGCATGGACAGCAAACAACAGGTGTACAATAGTCATTGGACGCAAACACTAATGAACATCAACAAACAAGACTCACACAGTACCTCGCTCAACTTACGCACTTTACAATAGATATGAATTCACACACATACAAATACGACATCTTCCAACGCCACAACAATGGAAAACATATTTAGTCAATACACATACACGTCAATTCCACCAATTCTTATCCTAATTACTTCACATAACGTACTAACACCGAAAATCAAACTAAGGGAGATTCCCCTTACCTCAAGGAAAGGAGACTGAAATCAAGGTTTGGGCTACAAGAACTATTCACTTATCAGCTATAATCCTCTATATTACATGTTCACTCTCACTATGTATTTTACTACACACTACCACCTAAACATACTTTCTCTACCATTTTCCTCTACGTAAACCATCACCAAGCAGCGACACAAAAGACTCCATAAGAAACTTAAAGCAGTAGCACAACAACATGGCATCAACTCCTTAAATAATTCATTTCCCTAAATTACGGTAGAGTACAATTTTTCATCACCAAAGGTCAAGAGTAGATTAAATTAATCAATACGTTATTGAAAGAAAACCCAAACCCCACAACTTGTACTTGTTGTAACAACCAGGATTTTCCAAATGGAATAAATAAGAAAATTAAAAGGATTTATAAAAGAAAATAGAATAAAAGCGAGCCACGGTGGCGGAAACACCGTGGAATCCGGATCGCCACTAACTAATTAGTACAACGATTTAGACTTCAAAGTCTAAACAAGCGGGAATGAATACCCTTACAAAAGCTAACTGGAAAACAAGCTTTGAACTGATACAAACTAATCAAACGGTACGACTATAATAAATGAGCTATTCTCGCGGAAGTCCTCACTCTTTGCCTAACCCCGCTAGCATACCTGCCACAAAAATGTAACAGCCACAATTAGTGGGGAGTAACTAGGTGCTCCCCAATCATATTTCAACATAACCAAAATAATCAACCATACAACGCGTGAACCCCAATTGGCCTATGGCCTATAACCAAAGTGTAAACCAAACAACAACATACATCCCAAAGGTACAATAAACATAAGGCAACCTCTAAACCAAATGATTAGGTAACCAACTCAACCATCTGCCAACTCAACATCGAACGAGCCACTCAAGTCATTCGTAGTTAAACTAGTTCATTTAGTTATTTAGGCTCGACTCAGTTTAAACAATCTCAATCTGTCATCAACAAAGTGACATTCAACAATCAACAATCGCAAGAGAAAGCATAGAGCACTGGGTAGCCACATAACCGTGAACCACCCCGGACCTCACCCTAAACGGTGATACCTCCAAACCCTATGGAGGAACCATATAACCGTGAGTCCCCTTCAATGGATCCACATAACCGTGAAATCCTCAACACTGCCTTAATTTGGCCAAACCTCACCATAACCGGTGACGACATATAATTACCATAGTCTCTAACCATAACCGATTGAGAACCCACGACAGGTGACATCTGTCCTACAAAAGACGTTGTAACTCCTCACGCACGAGCCATAACCGTACCGGTACGCACACTTAACTCAAACGTAAAACAAGCATCAATTTAATTATTGTTTCAGTCAAGATCATCACAACATCCATTTAAACTCATTCACAACATATTTATCTCTTTTATAACCACTCTCAACATTAACTATAGTCAACGGTATAATAACAATCTTAATACGGAGTAATTATCATAGTACCTCAATAATAACCATAAGAAATCCATCACAACAATTCAAAGTTGTCACCTTTAGGTGACCCGGCAACGTAATACCCAAATTCCATATAAACAAACATCCCAATTCAAGTTATTAGACACAATAGTGTGAGACCAACTCAAACAAGACTAAAGATCGCAACTTTACATGACAAATATCCCAAAAGTATCAACTTTTCATTCTTAACAACAGTCAAAACATCCCCAATCAATTATATGGTCTCACATAAGTCAAAATATAGCTAGGGCAACACCCAGTTACCTTTTACAACATAAAAATAAAGCATAGCCTCCTTTCTCGACATGGATGGTGTCTATCCCCACGAATTCACCTTCTCCTTCAATAAAGCATACAAAACGTACACAAACATATAAGGAACAAACCCTAATATAAAGAATAATAACTAAAGTATCATAATTAAACTAAAAACGGAGGAAGAACGAAGGATTAACGAAGAAGAAGGAAAGGGGTGAAATTAGGGTTAGCAAGAGTGAAACTTGATGAATTTCAATGGAGTTTTGTAAGATGATTTGATGAGTAATTAGGAGAGAGAAGAGAGGGTTTTTGTTTTAGGATGAAGAAATAGGAGTATTATGAGAGAATTAGGGCTTAATAGATGTTAAAAAGCTAAAATATTGAGTTAAAATCAAACACGGACCAAAATACAAACAACACACAAAACACAGTGTTGTCCGCGCGCTGACTGCCTGTTGAGTGCCTGTTGTCCGCGCCCTGAACGCCTGCTGTCCGCGCATTGTCTGCGTCTTTTGTCTGTTTTTTTTCTCCCTCCGCGAACACCACTGCTCGCCCCTAGCTCGCCACAAAGGCCCTGACCTAGTCCAAGACCCTCTAATCACCTCCAAGCTCACCCACACACTCACACACTCGACAACCTCCTCGACTCGCGCAACCTCGATTCCATGACACGTCACGAAAGCTTAAGAAACGACTTTCTCGAGCTAAAAATGGGAAATTCCCTTGTAATGAGATATGAATATTGATGAGATGAATTGATTAAATACGAAATAAGTTGGGGTGTTGCACTGGAAATATACAAACCCGTATAACTTCTTGAGCCATAACTTTAGTGGGCCGTAAAATGGTCATACAGACTCAGAATGAGGCGAAACAAAAGCCTAAACCACCTAACTTTTCAAGACGGATTTAATGAAGCTATTTTCGTAACCATTGGACATGCCTAGCATGACCCAGTTTTTCTGGTTTCTAATCGAAGGTCGAAATTCATTCTTCGAGGCCTTCTTCTTTCAATTCCGCCATCTCGACTCTTAAAAATAATTCTCGACTTTGAATTCCTAAACCTAATTTATAATTTAGAATTCTCAGATATTAAGTATTAACTTATTTAATATGTTTAATGTAATTTTAAAACAAAAACTTTTCGCAATCGCGCAAAACGAATTTCGGAAACAAAAACTAATAACAAAAATCTCACCTACTCTTACACACTCAACCTCACTTTACTCATGGTACCTTTGAGTCATGCCTTACTCTTACACACTCAACGTCACCTTACCCTTATAATGATGGTATTTGTATTTGTATATTGTACACCAATACAATTATACATACATACATACATACATACATACATACATACATACATACATACATACTACTACCACCACCACCACCACCACCACCACCACCACCACTACCACTACCACTACTCATGCATCTGTTCTCTTTCCACATTAATTTCTTACTACTCATGCATCTCTTCTTTTTCCACATCAATTTCCTCCTCCTCCTCCTCATCCTCCTCCTACTACTACTGAAAGAAGCAGCAGCTGCTGCCGCCGCCACCACCACCACCACCACGACCACCACGACCACTACCACGACTACCACGACTACGACTACGACGACGACGACGACGACGACGACTACTACTACTACTACTACTACTTGAGAACCAAGTGGTGGTTGTCCAGGTGGAATTTGGGTTAACCTGGAAGGTGCAACAAATTGTGTGAGTTCCCAGGCTCAAAATCTCACCTGGAACCAATTTCCCCACTTGGCCACTGCAGCCCCCGTCGGGGGTGGCTTACATGGTACATGTGGTGGTGCGGGAATGCATGAGCCCGGGGGGGGACTCTACCCCCTCGTCATAAAAAAAAAATGCTACTTGATGAAATGTTGATATTACATGTTCATGTGTTAAAAGTATCATAATATAAATGTTTGATGTATATTATGAAAATATGTTATTTAGTGAAAAGTATGATGTATGATGAATTTGTATGTTAGAATGATCTTATGTTTTAGTTTATTTATAATTAAAATTATTTAAAGTATGTCACATAATTGAAATATTAAAGAAAACAGACCCAAATAATATACCCTTCATTTGGCCTTCATGTATATAATTAACAAAAGTTTCATTTTTCATCTCACTAAATTAATTAAGAAATAATGAATAATAACAAAAATAAAAGACTAAGTGTAAAAATAAGAAATAATGAACAAAAACAAAAATAAAAGACTTAAGTATAAAAAAAAAAAATAATGAACAAGAATAAAAATAAAAGACTAAGTATAAAAATAAGAAATAATGAAAAAGAACAAAAATAAAAGACTAAGTATAAAAATAAGAAATAATGAACAAGAACAAAAATAAAAGATTAAATATAAAAATAAGAAATAATGAACAAGAACAAAAAAAATAAAAGACTAAGTATAAAAATAAGAATTAATGAACAAGAATAAAAATTAAAGGCATCATCACCAACGCCAACTGGTCCACTCGTTTGGCTTACAGCAAAGCCAACCTCCACCTTTGTCACACTTTCTTGAATCACGTCATCACCTACAACATCAAAAAACACCAAGCACCACCTCGAGAGGGTCCATATCAAGGAGCTTCGGTAAGTTCTCTGCAACACAATCCTCAATAACATCGACAGAAAAGACAGACTCCTCGAACATGGGGCGTTTTAAAGCATTTGACAGATTAAAAGTAATTTGATCACCTCCAACATCCAACGTTAACTTCCCTTTCTTGACGTCTATGATTGCACCAGTAGTGTGCAAGAAAGGCCGACCCAATATGATAGGAATTTGGGAGTCCTCGGCCATGTCAAGAGCGACAAAGTCAACTGGGATGAAAAACTTACCAACCTTGACAGGAACGTCCTCTAAAACACCCAAGCATTTTACCGACCGATCCGTCATTTGGAGTGTGATGTTAGTAACCTTTAAAGCGCCCATGTTCAGCTTCTTGCATACCGAGTACGGCATGGCACTCACGCTTACACCTAAATCACTTAAAGCGTTATCAATTGAAACAATACCAATGGTGCAAGGTATAGAAAAGCTACCCGGATCTTTCAATTTAGGTGGAGACTTGTTTTGTAAAAGTGCACCGCATTACGCAGTAAAAGCCACAGTCTCGACCTCATTGAAAGATCGTTTAAGAGTAAGGATGTCTTTTAAAAATTTGGCATAAGCAGGGACTTGCGTGATTAATTCAGTAAAAGGAACGGTTACCTTGAGGTCTTTGACAACCTCCATGAACTTACTAAATTGCGTGTCTAGCTTGGACTTTACCACTCGGCTCGGGAATGGCAAACGAATTTTGATCGGTGGCTCAACGGGCTTGTCTTGAGCTCGCTCCTTCTCCTTCTCCACGTTTGCACCATCGTCACCCTTGGCCTTCCCTTCATCCACGGCCACACCCTTGTTCACGGCACCCTCCTTGCTCCTATCACCTGAAAACACAACATCCTCAACACGCAAATCGTTAGTGGGTACGTTAGGATTTACCTGTTGGAGTAAGTGTCCTCCACAATAGTGCGATTACTTAATAAATCTCAATTAAGGAATACATGTGGATAATCCTGTATTATTGTCAATTGATTAACGTAAATCAATAACGGTTGGCTGACTAGAGTTTGACGTTATTGTCGTGAGAACGGCGGTAATTATAGGTTTATATCCGTATATAGACCTTAAAGTCCACAGGATTATAATGAAAACTTTTACAAGATTTAAAGTCATAAAATAAAATTGCATAATAAAGTATAAAGATTCAAGAATTAACCTTTTAATCCTTTGAATTTGGCCTAAGAACAATACCAAAGAGATGGTATCTCCTAATTGTCTCACCCAAGATGATTCAAGATATGCCCTTAGAATTGCTAGAGAATTTTAGAGAAGAAAACTGGTTTTTCTCTCAATTTGATGTTGTGTGCTATTATAATTATGAAAATTAGGTTAGATGAGATTAGGAGAGTTGATTAGGTTAAGTAGTAGAGAAGAAATCAATCTCCCTCCAACCCTATATCACACGTCCCAACTAAGGTGAAGTGGACTCTTCCACTTCTAAATTTTTAAGCCCAAATCTAATTAAAAGTTTAACCCATTAATTAGTTTTATTTGGCCTTTAATGTATAATGTAATTATAATATCCTTATATTATAATTAATCATAAATATCCTTATATTTATAATTTACTAATTAATTATAACTGATTAAAAAATTAATTAGTCAACATTATACGTAATAATTAAATATAACCTTTTATATTCAATTTCCGAATTACAGTTAATTCCTCTCATCTAATATCATTTAATCTTTATTAAATAATATCCATTATCATATTTGACTAACTTCTTAGTCACATCCGACTAACTGTTTAGTCCACAACACTGACTAACCGTTTAGTCATTAATTAAGGCATCGATATGATTATTCTCTCAAATAATCACATCTCTCAAACACATCCTTTAGGTGTGACTCTTAGGGACCAGTTGATTACCGCCATCTGTATGACAATAACGTCAAACTTATCTAGCAAGCCAACCGTTATTGATAAACGTTAATCAACTGATTAAATACAAAATGTACCCTGTGTACCTTTAGAGATTTATTTATGTTATTGCACTAACTGTGGAGGACACTAACTCCAACAATCTCCCACTTGTCCGTACAAGTGTAGGTGCGATAACCGATTCTCATATCCATAATAAATTTCTCCCACTCAATGTAAACCAATTTGCAAAGTCTGTACTTTCAAAGGTCGTAGTTCACAAGTGATCAGTATCAAGAGTGGTTTCCTCGACTAGAGAGTAACTTAACTGATAAACGAATCAATATTCGAGCATGGCCATGCATTTTCGATTCTGACTCCTCGAGTGGCCACGAGAATAAATATTATAACTTCGATAGAAGTTTGGATATTTCCTCAACTCGAATCCTGCAGATGTAAGCGCAGCATGAAATGACCAGTGAAAATGCTTGGCGCTGTTACGATCGACCGTGAGAAAGAAACCAAAGTCACCCAAAATCTGCCTTAATCTCAAGAGACAGTCGATAGTCAAAAGAATCGACTCTAGGAACACTATGGATGTCCTATCCACGACCAGGCACCTAATGTTCTGAAACATTTAGGACTCCATGTAGTCGTCACAAAGATGTCCTGCGCGATTTCAGTAAACCCGTATCTGTGATCGATCAGTCAACAGTTTGACTTATGGCTCGTTGAACCCACCATCAATCGACGTCACAAAATGATTGCCAGAGTTATCAGCTCGTGTAGGCGATCACGGACCAAAACAAAATATAAAGCAATTCAGTTCACTTTGAGGTGTTCAACGTTGTCTGCACAACCCTCATGAAAAACAATATATATAACAAAACGATGATTTTATTAGAAGTTTTAGGAAATACAAGTGTCAAATCCATACAAACAACTAATACAACTCAGGAACACGCTTAATTCCCATGGATTTAACGTGCCCTTCATGCTTATCTTGTCTCAACGGCTTAGTGAGAGGATCTGCTATGTTATCGTCCGTAGCAATCTTGTCAATCACTATCTCCTCCTGCTCCACGTAATCCGGGATCATGTGAGCCTTCCTTTGCACGTCCCGAGACTTGTTGCTGGCCTTCGGCTCCTTCGCTTGGAAGATGGCACCACTATTATCGCAATAGATGGTGATTGGGTCATTCGAACTTCGGAACTACTGATTAGTCCTTGTAGGCCAGCGACATCCATATAGCTTCCTTCGCGACCTCACGAGCGACATAGTACTCGGACTCGATCGTTGAATCTGCTATAACGGTTTGTTTGGAGCTTTTCGATTGACCGGCGCCATTAAGAGTAAGCGAATCCAGTTGAGACTTGAGTCATCTCGATCCGTTTGGAAACTAGCGTCTGCGTAGCAGGTTCTTAGCATAGCTTCGGTGTCTCCACCATAAGTCAATACCCAATCTTTAGTCCTCGTAGGTACTTAAGAATGTTCTTTACGGCCATCGGTGTCCTTCACCTGGATTGCCTTGGTATCGACTCGTCATACTCAATGCATATGCCACGTCCGGACGTGTGCATATCATGGCATACATGATCGATCCTATTGCCGAAGCATATGGAATCCGACTCATGCGCTCGACCTCTTCCGATGTCTTTGGTGCTTGAGCTTTACTCAAGTGCACCCCTGAGATCATTGGAAGGTTCCCCTTCTTGGAGTTGGTCATGCTGAACCTCTCAAGAATCTTATCTATATAAGACTCTGGTGAGGGATAACATCCGTCGTGATCTATCTCTATAGATACGGAGCCCCAAAATACGTTGTGCCTCACCCAGATCTTTCATCTGGAAATGGTTCTTTAACCATACTTTTACCGAAGTTAAGAGAGGTATGTCATTCCCAATCAAGAGTATGTCATCGACGTACAGTATTAGGAAGACAATCTTGCTCCCACTCGACTTGATATATAGGCATGGTTCCTCGACCGATCGAGTGAATCCATTCTCCTTTATCACTTGGTCGAAGCGATGATTCCAACTCCGTGAAGCTTGCTTAAGTCCATAGATGGAACGCTTAAGCTTGCAAACTTTCTTAGGATTTTCAGGATCAATGTAACCTTCGGGTTGTACCATGTACAACTCCTCCTCCAAATAACCGTTTAAGAAGGCGGTTTTCACATCCATTTGCCAAATTTCATAGTCATGAAATGCGGCAATCGCTAAGAGAATCCGAATGGAACGAAGCATGACTACGGGTGCAAAGATCTCATCATAGTGCAACCCTTGCACTTGAGTGAAACCCTTTGCCACTAGTCGTGCCTTGTATATATCTGGTTGTCCTTCTACAGATCGCTTTATCTTGTAAAGCTATTTGCACTGAAGAGGCCTAGCCTTATCAGGTAAGTCAACCAGATCCCATACATCGTTCTCGTACATCGAGTCCATCTCGGATTGCATGGCTTCTTGCCATAGCTTTGAGTCAGAACACGTCATGGCACCTTTATAGGTTACGGGTTCGTTACTCTCAAGGAGTAAAACGTCGTCTCTCCCATTCTCCTCGACTATACCGATATATCGATCTGGAGGAATGGAGAGTCTACCCGACCTCCTGGGTTCCAAAGGGACATTAACGCGTGACAGGCGTAGAAGGAGCGACTTCCTCCAATGGTTGCTCGGTTGTTGGTTCGAGAATCTCGACGGATCGAAGGTTCTATTACCTCTCTTGTCTTCGAGAAACTCTTTCTCTAAGAACGTCGCACTAGCCGCAACAAAAACTCGGTGTTCGGTAGGCGAATAGAAGTAATGACCAAACATTCCTTTTGGATAACCAATAAAGTATGTCTTGGCCGATCGCGGGCCGAGCTTATCCTCGTGTCTCCACTTGACATAAGCCTCGCACCCCCAAACCCGAAAAAAGGACAAGTTAGGGACCGTTCCTTCCATAACTCGTATGGAGTCTTGTCTCTGACTTTAGACGGACTTCGGTTAAGTATAAGAGCAGCTGACAAAAGAGCATAGCCCCACAATGAGTCAGGTACTACCGTGTGACTCATCATGGATCGAACCATATCAAGTAATGTTCGATTCCTGCGTTCGGACACACCATTCAGTTGTGGTGTTCCGGGTGGAGTTAACTGTAATACTATCCCGCGGTCTTTCAGGTGCTGATCAAACTCATTTGAAAGATATTCGCCACCACGATCTGAACGTAGTGCTTTTATCTTTCTATCCAGTTGGTTCTCAACCTTATTCTGGAATTCCTTGAACTTGTCAAAGGACTCACTTTTATGCTTCATTAAGTAGACATGTCCATATCTACTCAAATCGTCCGTGAAAGTGATAAAATACCTATAGCCGTCTCTAGCGTTGATTGACATAGGTCCGCACACATCAGTATGTATGAGTCCTAATAGGTCAGCAGCGCGCATTCCAACACCTTTGAAGGAAATTCGAGACATTTTGCCTATAAGACATGATTCGCACGTGCCAAAAGTTTCATAGTCAAATGGGGCTATTGTCCCATTATCAATGAGCTTTTTCACGCGTTTCTCATTTATGTGTCCCATACGGCAATGCCATAAATACGTTTGATCTTTGTCACCAACCTTTGCTTTCTTGTTACTCACATGCATGATTTCTGTGGTTTGATCTAAAACATAAATTCCGTTCATGGAAACTGCTTTACCATAAATCATATCGTTCAATGAGAAAATACAGCTATTATTCTTAATTGAAAATGAAAATCCTTCTTTATCAAGAACGGATACAGAAATAATGTTTTTAGATAAATTAGGTACATAGTAACAGTTATTCAGAAATAACTCAAAACCGCTCGGGAGTTGGATTACATATGTTCCTACTGAAGCGGCAGCAACTCTTGCTCCATTCCCCACTCGCAGGTCTACATCACCTCTTGCCAGAGTTCTGATGCTTCTTAGGCCCTGCAAATGATTGCACAGATGAGAACCACATCCAGTATCAAGTACCCAAGTTCCGAAACTTGCATGGTTAATCTCAATCATATGAATAAAAGACGACATACCAACAGGAGCGACGCGGCCTGCTTTAATGTTCTCAGCATACACGGGACAGTTACGCCTCCAATGCCCAGACTTGTGGCAATGGTGGCACTCCATGCTCTGCTTAGCTTTTTCCTTGCCTTGTGAGCTACCGCTAGACTCACCAGGCCCACTCTTAGCAACCACTGGCTTCTTGAATTTTGGCTTACCTACAACTAGGTTAGCCGGAGCCTTACCCTTACCCTTCTTGTTCCCAATCATGAGAACATCTTGCTTCGTGCTCCCACTCAACTTCAGATCACTCTCCGTGCATGCGAGGTGAATGCAGTTCATGTAGACTTTTCTGCATGTCATTCATGTAATAGTTTGCCCTAAAGAGGGCATACCCATCATGAAGAGAGTGAAGCACTCGATCAATGATGATTTTCTCATCGATCGTGCAACCAAGCTGCTCCAATTTCTCAACGTTCTCGATCATGGCGAGAAGGTGTGGACCAACCGGTTGGCCCTTTTGGAGTCTAGCTTCAAAGAAACGAGTAGTATACTCGTAACTCTTAATTCTCGGAGCTTTCGAGAATTCCTTAGTAAGGGTGGTGAAAATCTTGTTTGCACCCTGGGTAATGAATCGTCTTTGAAAATTGGATTCCATTGCATAGATGAGCACGTTCCGTAACGCACCCGCCTCCATCATGAAATCATTATAAGCTACGACTTCATCTCCTCCTGCATCGGGAGCTGGTTCGGCCGGCATTGGCTCAGTCAAGTACTTGAGCTTGCCGTCAGCTATGGCGGCATTCCGTAATGACCTCCCAATCAAAGAAATTGGACCCATCATTCTTGATCGAGTGGGTGATTCATCTCATCCATAAAAATTCTCGACCATGATTCACGTTCAAGTGTGACACTCGGCATTGGTCCTTCAATCTGACGACCATTTGTTATAGTAGTTATATACGTATATAACGTATTCGAAACTGTGAAAAGAAAGAAGAAGAAGAGAATAGATAAGAAATCATGGTTTTAAGAATTTAAGTCAAAAACAATAACATTTTAATGTAATGACTCGTGCACTCATATAATCGACCTCCCTCGAGAATTATATAAGCGATCCCAAGACTCAATTTCTTTAAATTGATAAGCCAACCTCTTGGCTAATTCTACTGTTAGAATTCTTGGTCGATAGATTTCAGTAAATCCTATCTATTAGCCCATCATAACTTCGAGATATTACTCGAACTATAACGTTGAGATAAACTAAGTCGACAACCACTACTTACCCAACGTAGAAGGGGTCATATTATGCCTACCGACGAAGAAGGGATTCATAGTGGTTCGACTTATAAAGACTAATTCTCAATTTCAGTTTTAGAGGAAGGTCTTATCAACTCATTTTAATTCATTTAAGTGAACTAATATCTAGCATTATCGTGAATGATTAAATAGAGGTGATAGCCCTAAACAAGTGACATCCGTATGTCTAAAAATGCAACTATATGATCCATATTCATGCATATTAGGTGGTTTGGTTTAGTTTAGGCGGAATATGATGCTCCTATCTATCGTGAATGCAATGAAAACGGTAAAGAAAAACGCAAAAAACGAAAAAACACCTAGTGTGCCCTATCCCTATGAAAATAAAGACAAATACAAAGTGGAATCCATCCATGGACCCTTAGCTTGTCTTCATTCTTCATCTTGGGCTTTAAGTGGGAGTTGGGCTCTCCGTCTTGAATCTTCATCTTGAATCTTCTCAAAATTACATTTTTTAATTACAAAATAAACCTATTTACATTCTAATTCAAAAATGCCAAAATTAAAGAATATTACAAGATTGGAGATTCGAGATCTCAAAATACAACCAAAATTGTGTTTCCTTCATTACGAAAACACAACTTTCTAAGGCCACACTAGTAAATTACAACCGATTGTACATTTTTTAATTCGTAAAAATAAACCATTCATCCAAAACATACATTCACAAAATAGAGCATCAACTAAACAAAATAAAATCAATGCAAAACGAATAGATTGATTAAATCCAAACCACCTTTTTAAATGATTAAAATTATGCAACAATTCCTTAATTGTTCATAATATCTTTTAATCGAAAAATAATCCAGATCAATTTATATTATCGGTATAACATAAATTAGATCACAATAATATTTTAAACCTATTTAAAATATTAGGTATCATATTTATCATGAACTGCTTCACAATAACACAAAATAAATATTATCTTTATAATATACCAAAATATAATAAGATATTAATTTCCAAAAACAAAAAGGATTTCGGCCAAAATATTGAAAATACCGAATTAATTTAATTAATTTTTTTTATTTTTTTTTTTAAATTGAATCATTCGGCCAATATCAAAAAAAAAAACATAAAATAAATTACCAAAAATTAAAATAATTCGGCCAAGATCTAAAATGAATTAAACTGATTTAATTCGATTATGCTAATGATTAGATCAATCCTAACTCAATTTTAATCCGTATTAAACATTGATTCAAGAGATTCAAACTAACTTTTTAGATTAAACATCTTAAACTGATAGATCTAATAATTAACATCATGATATGTTCATTAACATACAAAAATATGGTCCTTTTAAGTTTTAATTCAATCAGTATTAAATCAAAACCTATACAAAATCATATATTATAGTCTTAACATCTTAAAACATTGATAAATATGTATCAAATAGACCAAAACAAAACTAAAATCAAAAATAAATACACGGCCAAACAACACATGGCCAAATAAACAAATTGATTTAAGTTGACTTAAGGAATAAAAGAAGATTAAAGAAGACTTAATCAAAAACACACGGTCAACACTAAATCAATTCAATTAATTAAAAGAGATATGAGCAATTGAAGCATACCAAACCCACGGCAATTACAACACACCATACGGCCATCAATCAAACCAAAACGGTGAGTTTTCAAAATAGTTTTAAAATCATACAAAATCGATTTTTATGAAAACCTTATAAAAATTTCATGTGCCCTAAGGCTCTGATACCACTTGTAGGTTTATATCCGTATATAGACCTTAAAATCCACAGGATTATAATGAAAACTTTTACAAGATTTAAAGTCATAAAATAAAATTGCATAATAAAGTGTAAAGATTCAAGAATTAACCTTTTAATCCTTTGAATTTGGCCTAAGAACAATACCAAAGAGATGGTATCTCCTAATTGTCTCACCCAAGATGATTCAAGATATGCCCTTAGAATTGCTAGAGAATTTTAGAGAAGAAAACTGGTTTTTCTCTCAATTTGATGTTGTGTGCTATTATAATTATGAAAATTAGGTTAGATGAGATTAGGAGAGTTGATTAGGTTAAGTAGTAGAGAAGAAATCAATCTCCCTCCAACCCTATATCACACGTCCCAACTAAGGTGAAGTGGACTCTTCCACTTCTAAATTTTTAAGCCCAAGTCTAATTAAAAGTTTAACCCATTAATTAGTTTTATTTGGCCTTTAATGTATAATGTAATTATAATATCCTTATATTATAATTAATCATAAATATCCTTATATTTATAATTTACTAATTAATTATAACTGATTAAAAAATTAATTAGTCTACATTATACGTAATAATTAAATATAACCTTTTATATTCAATTTCCGAATTACAGTTAATTCCTCTCATCTAATATCATTTAATCTTTATTAAATAATATCCATTATCATATTTGACTAACTTCTTAGTCACATCCGACTAACTGTTTAGTCCACAACACTGACTAACCGTTTAGTCATTAATTAAGGCATCGATATGATTATTCTCTCAAATAATCACATCTCTCAAACACATCCTTTAGGTGTGACTCTTAGGGACCAGTTGATTACCGCCATCTGTATGACAATAACGTCAAACTTATCTAGCAAGCCAACCGTTAGTGATAAACGTTAATCAACTGATTAAATACAAAATGTACCCTGTGAACCTTTAGAGATTTATTTATGTTATTGCACTAACTGTGGAGGACACTAACTCCAACAGTAATCAATTGATCCCTTTAAGTCACACCTATAGGAACGTACTCCAAATAATAAAGCTAATTAATTGTATGAGATACGATTAGATTAGTAACTTGATAAATCGACTAACGGTTAGTTAGTGAATAAATTTAGAGAGAAATCGAGTTGTGAACTCGGATGATTGAATTTTATATCGATAAAATTATTTGAGGAGATGGGAATTAGTGATTAACTGTTAATTCACTAATCATGTATATTTTACTAATGAGATTAGTAAAAGTGCAATTTTAATATATGTGTAAGTGTACATGTATATTAAAGAAGAGTTTAATTAATTTACACTTTATTATATTAGATAATTAAGTGATAATTTATAAGTATTTGTGGGACAAATATTGAAAAACAAAATAGACCCATATGGGTCATGTTGGACCATCCAAATTAGAAGGGAGAAAGATTCCCTTGTCTTTTTTGGTTTGTCTTATTTGCTTGTTCTTTTTGCTTTAGACAAAGCATGCCAAACACCATCATGAGCATGCATTGAGTTGTTCTAAACAAGAAAAAGAACAAGCATGCAAGGACACACTCTTCCCTCCTCTCTTCTATGTTGGCTGAATTTTTGGGTGTCTTGGACACACTTTGTGTTGCTTGTTTTTATTAAAAACACAAGGCAAAAGAAAGAGAATGATTCATGCATTGTTTTTCCTCTCCATCTCTCTCAAAACTCTCTCTATACTTTTCCTCTAAAATAAGAAATAAGTTCTTATATTTTCTAAATACTACTAAGTGTTAGTAGTAATAATATTCACATATTATCAAGTATCTACTAGTGATTTCTAGATCAAAGTCACTAGTAGATTTGGTGTTGTTCTTGGGTGCAACTAAGAGGAGGTTTCCTATTTTGGAAACTCGGTTTTGGAGGATCATCCTAAACTATAGCTCAAGAAACAAAACTAGAAAGGAGTTCTAGTTTTGTACCCATATTTCCTTTTCAAGAAGGTATAAATTTCTATAAATTTATAACAAAGTATCTATGTAACCACATAGATCTTACTCATCAAATTAGAGTAATTTGATTTACACTAATATTTGATTAGTGAATGGGATGAGATCCCTACAAGTAGTATCACAGCTTAGGCTTGTGGTTACAAATTTATTTTGTTGTTTTTGGAGTTTTATATATTTATTGAGAATAAATATGATAAAATCCGAAAATAGTGTTAAAAATGGTTTTAACACGAGATTGTTATAGCATGCAAATTTTATGGTCTCATGTTGTCACTGGTCAAATTTCGTAATTTTTGGAATTTGTTTGCTAATTAAAATGATTTTTATACAAAACCGAGTCAAAAAATGTGTTTTTGGATAAAATAATAACTATAAATAGTTACATTTGGAATCTGGTCACGAAATATTTTACACAGTACAACTTGATATTTATACTTTCTTCATGTAAATTGTCAAAGTCATATTTTGAGTTTTGAATATTTATTCATTTATTTGATAAAAATCGGTATAAAATGCATGTTAATGTCGAAAATATAGTAACATTTGTTTTCTGGACATAAATTTTATACCACTGTTTTTATACATTACAAGGATGCTAAGGTATAAATTTGGGATTTTGTCTCACTGTTATGGACGTTTTATTGATTTTATGAGATAAAATCGATGAAACCGTATGTTATTTGTTCCAAAATTAATTCGTAAATATTTTTGACCAAACTTTTCATTTTTGGTATTATGGAAGTGTTCCAGAATATACAAAATTTTTCAAAAATAAAAATGGTTTTATTTTATTTTATAATGATTTTATAAAGCTTTATTCATAAACAGTTATGATTAAAGTTAAAGTAATTAGCAAATGACCACTATTATGAACTAAAATTACCATGAATTAGTGAAAACTAATTTTGGGTGTTCTAAATCAGTTTAGAAGTTTTAGTTCAAGCTTAAAAGGTGTTTTAAGCATTATTGATTAATATGAGATTAATCGATAAAATATGAGACCGTTTTTGAACGATTTAATGCGATTATTGTTTAGGGCGATTTTGGCATGTTTTTATTTATAAGCTTTTCATTATGCATGTTTGAATGAATGTTTATTTTTGAATGAATGTTTATTCTTACTAGTATGGCCATAGTTTGTTATATTTTTACCGATATTACCCGTAATGAAAGGGAATATCGTGTGGGTATGTAATTTAAATGCGATCTTGTATCGCCGGTTTGTAATTTTAATAGTTAATTTCATTTATAAATGTATAATAGGGTTGCTATGTATTCATTTGTAAATTTATACTTGTAACTATTTGTAAACCGAATACCGGCGATGGATCGAGATGGAGCCTTAGAAGTGTTCTAAAGCTTGCAAGGAGGAGCGTTGGATGAGATCCATATGAAGAGGGACCAAAGGAGTTGGTTTCCAATTTGTAACTCCTTGTAGTTTAAATTACTTTTAGGTGGCCATACTAGGTTTATGCTTATGTTTGATGGTTGTTTGATTGCTTATTTTATCGTTTACATGCCAAAATCGCCATGCATGCTAAGTCATCCCACTATGATTGTCGATTTAGGTCGCGATTCTTAAAATTAGTTCACTTATAAAATAATTTTAATGACTAAAATTGACAAGATCACCCACATTATTTAACAAATGAATTGAGATAAAGCCTTTCCAAATGTAGCAACTATGAACCCCATATTCATGAGGACCTCCGCAACGTGGAACCTCGTTACCATGGGTAAGTAGTGGGAGGAAGTCCCATGCTAATTTGGTTTGAACTCAACCAAATAAGAGTTATTTGGGGTTAAGGATGCATTTTAAAGAAAATCATCAACCAAGCATTCTAGTGTAGAATTAGTCAAGTGTTGACTTATCGTTTTTATATAAAAGGAAACATGAGATGTCTAATTTTATATGAGAACGAGTCTTGGAATCATTTATATAATTTCGTGGGAGATCGTTATATAAATGGACATTTGTTTTAAAAAAGGAGTTTTAGCAAATGTCATTAATGTACAATGAATGTTAATTTCCTCATATTTGTTGTAGAATTATTTGAAATCGCAATGACAATCTCAACTCCCGCACCCATTTTGGGTAAATATTCATGGTTGAGAACCGTGATGGATAAATGTATTCTAAAAGATAACGGTAGCAACCTTGTCAAATGGGATTCGACTATAAGGGGCGCCGCTCAATCCGACAATGTGCTTATGTACCTTACCGAACAACCTCCCGCCGAACCCGGACTTAGGGCCACCGCGGCGGCACGAGCCGCCTTACGATGAGCACCTGAAGGTGGACAATGACTTGAAAAATGTGTTGATTTGGTCAATGTCACCTACTCTCAAATTTTGTTTCGTTACTCACAAAGTGCATATGAGATATTCACTAGAGTGACGACGATGTGCTTCAACCAAGAGAACATCAAAGTGAATGAGATTGAGAGAAAAGATGTTCCTTCAATAAGATTGAAGAACATAAACATTGGGGTCAAGAAAGGAAAGGGAGCTAATAAAGCTCGGTTCAAGGAAGATAAGGGTATGGGAATGCTATTGAGAATAGCAAGCCCAAACCCGGTCGTTAGAAGCGCAATTGTCCCAAATCCTTGAAGGAAAAGAATGATGGATGTGCGACATCCAAAGATATTTTTCCTTCTAGTCTTTATATGATTGACATAAATCATGCTTGCATTTCTACAAGGGTATTGGATACCGGATGTGGATCTCACCTTTGCAATCACTTGCAAAGAATGAGAAACGTGCGAGCACTAGCCAAGGGTGATGTAGATCTCCGCATGGGCAATGGAGCTAGAGTAGCGGCCGTTTCCGTGGGAACCTATGTACTCGCTCTAGCTAGTGGTTTAGAGTTGTATTTAAATAACTGTTATTTTGTACCAACTCTAACCAAAAACATTATCTCCGTCTCCGTGTTAGATGCGGAAGGTTTTTTTTTAATGATTAAGAACAATCGGTGTACTTTTTCATTTAATGAAATGGTTTATGGTGAAACCATTTCAATTGGAGGTATTTATGTTTTAAATGATGTCAATGATGTTTATCATGTAGAGAACAAGAGGCTCAAAACGAATGAATCAAACAAATCCTACCTTTGGCATTGTCGTTTAGGTCATCTAAACGATAGACGCATAAAGAGACTTGTTGAGACCAAGGTTCTCAAACCATTTGATTGCGAATCATATGGTACGTGCGAGGCTTGCCTTTTAGGCAAGATGACTCGTGCACCCTTTAGTGGTAAAGGGACACGAGCAAGTGAGGTTTTAGGACTCATACATACCGATGTGTGTGGTCCATTAACCATCACCGCTAGAGGAGGATATCATTACTTCATTACTTTTACCGATGACTTAAGTAGATATGGTTATGTCTACTTAATAAGGCATAAAAGTGATGCTTTTGAGAAATTTAAAGAATTTCAAAATGAGGTTGAGAACCAATTTGATAAGAAGATACAAGCACTACGATCGGATCGTGGTGGCGAATATCTAAGTAATGAGTTTTGATTCACATCTTAAGAATTGTGGTATGATATCACAATGGACTCCTCCGGGCACACCACAGTTGAATGGTGTTGTAGAAAGGAGAAACCGAACTTTACTGGATATGGTTCGGTCTATGATAAGTCAAAGTGAGCTTCCTGGATCGTTTTGGGGCTTTGCGCTATTGTCTGCCGCATTCTCACTAAATCGAAGTCCGGCTAAAGCGGCCAACAAGACTCCATATGAGATATGGACGGAAAAGGTTCCCTATTTGTCATTCATGAGAATTTGGGGTTGTGAGGCATTCGTTAAGAATAAAACTGACGATAAACTTGCTCCAAGGTCTGACAAATGTCTTTTTTGTAGGTTATCCTAAGGAAACCTGTGGTTATTACTTCTACAACTCTCACGAGAACAAAGTGTTTCTGGCTCGTGATGCTGTTTTTCTAGAAAATGAATATATTTCTAAAAAATAGAGTGGAAGAATATTTGAACTTGATGAAGTTCGAGAGCCACAAACCGAAACAGAAAATGAGGAAAACGTTCCCTCGTCTTCTGATGCTGTTGTAATCCCTAGGAGGTCATCATCAACCTGACCGCTACCTCGGTAACATCGAGGAGGAGGGTGATTTGTTGTTATTCGAAAGCAACGAACCCTCAACCTACAAGGCGGCTATTAGTAGCCCCAACTCCGAACAATGGCTTGAGGCCATGAAATCCAAAATGGATTCTATGTACGAGAACCAAGTTTGGGACTTGGTAGATTTACCTGAAGGAGCGAGACCCCTTCTGTGTAAATGGATATTCAAAATCAAACTCGGCATAGATAAACATATAGATGTTTACAAAGCTAGATTGGTGGCAAAGGGCTTTACACAAGTCCGGGGTATTAATAATGATGAAACCTTTGCACCGGTTGCAATGCTTCGATTCATAAGGATAATCTTAGCGGTTGCCGCATTTCATGACTATGAAATATGGCAAATGAATGTAAAAACCGCCTTCTTGAATGAGATTCTAGAAGAGGAAGTGTACATGACACAACCTGAAGGTTTTGTAGATACATCCAACCCTAAGAAAGAATGCAGGTCTTAAGCTTGCATCAAGGAATTGGATTCATAGATTCGATCATGTTATAAAACAAAAGGGTTTTGCTCGAAGTGCCGAGGAACCTTGTTTATACATGAAGTTTAGTGGGACAAGGTAACCTTCCTTGTTTTGTATGTGGATGACATACTACTAATTGGAAATGATGTTCCAAGTTTGAATTTGGTAAAGGTGGAATTAAGAAACCATTTCCAAATGAAGGACTTGGGAGAGGCACAACGCATCTTGGGTATCCGGATTTATAGAGATAGATCCAAGAGGATACTAGCATTGAATCAAGAAGCTTATATTGATAAGATTCTTGACAGGTTCAATATGAAAGACTCCAAGAGAGGCTTTTCTCCAATGAGTGTAGGAATAACATTGAAGAAATCTCAATGTCCTACAACTCCTGAGGAAATTGAACGCATGAAATTGATCCCTTTTTGCTTCCGCTGTTGGATCAATCATGTATGCTATGATGTGCACTCGTCCCGATGTCGCGTTCGCATTGAGCATAACAAGTCGGTATCAAGCCAATCCCGATGAGAGTCACTTTATAGCCGTAAAGAACATCCTTAAGTACTTGAGAAGAACTAAGGATTCATTTCTAGTGTTTGGAGGAGAACTTGAGCTGCGTGTAAAGGGTTACACGGATGCAAGTTTCCAAACCGATGGGGATGATTTGAAATCCCAATCTGGCTATGTCTTTATGTTGAATGGGGTGCTATTTGTTGAAAAAGTTTCAAGCAAAGTGTCACTGCGGATTCTACAACAGAAGCTGAATATTTGGCAGCTTCGGAAGCTGCTAAGGAAGCTGTATGGATTCGGCAGTTCTTGTATGGACTAAGAGTAGTCCCTAGTGCCGCAGATCCAATCACTATTTATTGTGATAATAGTGGGGCTATCTTTCATGCAAAGGAGCCCAAGTCTAGTATTAAGTCTACACACGTTTTGAGGAAATACCATGTTATAAGAGATAATGTGGAAATGAAGGAAATAGATATTTGTAAGGTTGGGACAGACGATAACATCGCTGATCCTTTAACCAAGCCTCTTTCGAGGGCTAAGCATGACGCTCACACCGCCTCTATGGGGTTGAGGCGTATGCCTGATTTCCTTTAGTTTTTGAGATATGTAACGGATAAAGTATCCTATTACATATATGAAAATAACATTCATTGTTTAGAGTATATTTACTCTTTTAAGTCATTTTGAATGCATACTTTGTTTATCCGAATAGTTGTGTGACAACATTGAACATATTCAAGTGAACGGTATAAACTAAGTATATGGTCCCTGGTCTCTCATATGAGGTGACGTCTCGGAGAGACTAGATTGCAAGTCGATCGATGGTGGGTTCAACACCATAGGGTCATATGTGATGACTGATCGTTTGCATAGATAGACTGTGAGACACTCTGTCGGGCAGTGACGCTTATAGAATTCCTTTTCAATGCGATTGAAGCCAGGTCGTGGCGGGAATTTTATAGTATTCCTTTGAGTCGATTCTTTAACTGGAAACTGATTATGCAGTCGGTGCGGTTTAAGTGACTTTCATTTTTGTCCTAAGCTGCCGTGAAAGGGGTTATAAGGGCATCTTTGGGGTCATGGTGATGCATTATCTGACAATCGAGTGGAAGGAAATGTCCACCCTCGTCAGGGTAAAACATCTTTGGGCCACTCGAGGAGTTGTATTTGAAAATGCGTGGCCACGCTCGGTAAGAATCTACGGTAGATTCCGGTCGACAACTACTCTCTCCTTATCGAGGAAACCACTCATGATATATATCTTTGAATGCAAATGCGACTGTAAGACACCTTGCATTGAGTGGGAGATGTGAAACGGACATGAGAATTGGTAATGCACAACTTGTCTCGGACAAGTGGGAGATTGTTGGAGTAAGTGTCCTCCACAATAGTGCGATTACTTAATAAATCTCAATTAAGGAATACATGGGGATAATCCTGTATTATTGTCAATTGATTAACGTAAATCAATAACGGTTGGCTGACTAGAGTTTGCCGTTATTGTCGTGAGAACGGCGGTAATCAATTGATCCCTTTAAGTCACACCTATAGGAACGTATTCCAAATAATAAAGCTAATTAATTGTATGAGATACGATTAGATTAGTAACTTGATAAATCGACTAACGGTTAGTCAGTGAATAAATTTAGAGAGAAATCGAGTTGTGAACTCGGATGATTGAATTTTATATCGATAAAATTATTTGAGGAGATGGGAATTAGTGATTAACTGTTAATTCACTAATCATGTATATTTTACTAATGAGATTAGTAAAAGTGCAATTTTAATATATGTGTAAGTGTACATGTATATTAAAGAAGAGTTTAATTAATTTACACTTTATTATATTAGATAATTAAGTGATAAATTATAAGTATTTGTGGGACAAATATTGAAAAACAAAATAGACCCATATGGGTCATGTCGGACCATCCAAATTAGAAGGGAGAAAGATTCCCTTGTCTTTTTTGGTTTGTCTTATTTGCTTGTTCTTTTTGCTTTAGACAAAGCATGCCAAACACCATCATGAGCATGCATTGAGTTGTTCTAAACAAGAAAAAGAACAAGCATGCAAGGACACACTCTTCCCTCCTCTCTTCTATGTTGGCTGAATTTTTGGGTGTCTTGGACACACTTTGTGTTGCTTGTTTTTATTAAAAACACAAGGCAAAAGAAAGATAATGATTCATGCATTGTTTTTCCTCTCCATCTCTCTCAAAACTCTCTCTATACTTTTCCTCTAAAATAAGAAATAAGTTCTTATATTTTCTAAATACTACTAAGTGTTAGTAGTAATAATATTCACATATTATCAAGTATCTACTAGTGATTTCTAGATCAAAGTCACTAGTAGATTTGGTGTTGTTCTTGGGTGCAACTAAGAGGAGGTTTCCTATTTTGGAAACTCGGTTTTGGAGGATCATCCTAAACTACAGCTCAAGAAACAAAACTAGAAAGGAGTTCTAGTTTTGTGCCCATATTTCCTTTTCAAGAAGGTATAAATTTCTATAAACTTATAACAAAGTATCTATGTAACCACATAGATCTTGCTCATCAAATTAGAGTGATTTGATTTACACTAATATTTGATTAGTGAATGGGATGAGATCCCTACATTACCTTGCTCACCTTCACGGCAGGTGCATCAACATTGGGCATCAAGGGCCCATCATAGCTCATACCACTTCACAAGGAAATAGCATTGGCGGTCTCATGAGGCGTCTTAGGTTGAGACGGAATTACTCCAGGTGGACGAGATTGGCTAGTAGAAGCCAATTGTGCAAGTTGAGTATCCATCATCTTGTTGTGAGCAACTAAGAATTGGATAGTCGCGTCTTTTGCTTGGGCTTCTTTCTCTATTCGAGCCATCATAGCTTCTTGATTTTTCTGCATTTGAGCCATCATGGCTCTCATCTCGGCCATAAGATCGGTGGCCGGTGGAGGTGCAACGGGCGATTCAAGCCCGGTGGATTATAAGGTCGAGGAGCAATGTAAGGAGTAAAATGTTGTTATGGGTTGTTTTATGGTTGTTGTTATGGTGGATTTAAAACATTGGAGCTCTTGTATGAAAGATTAGAATGATTTTTGAAGCCTTCATTGTAGTAATTAGAGTAGGGGTTGTTTTGTGGGAATGATTGAAAAGCATGAACGAGAGCATACTTACCTATGACCGGACACGCCACATGAGTCGCATGGTTGATCGAAGAAAGAGTGCATAGCAGCCACCGTTTGTCCTCGAGCATGTGAGGAACTACCTGCTTGCATTTGATCGATCTTTGCGCTCATCGACTCAAGCTTGGTCGTAAGCAACGTCATAGCATCAACGTCGTGTTTTCCACTGGCCCTCAGTGTACTCCTCGAATTACCATATTGAGCGTCATGTATAGTCATAGCTTCAATCGTGTCATGAGCCTAATCTACGTCGATGTTCTCAAACCGCCCATTCGCCGCCGAGTTAAGCACTTGGCGAGACTAGCTATACAAACCATTGTAGAATTGCATCACGATAAATCATTTATGTAGCCCATGGTGCGGGTATTGGCGTTGTAGATCCTTGTATCTCTCCCAAGCATCAAACAAACTCTCATCACCACGTTGTTGAAAGCTTGTGATTTGGCTCCGTAGCATGGCCGTCTTCTCAGGTGGGAAGTATTTTTGGTAAAAGGACAAAACTAGAGAGTTCCAATCAACAATCCCAAAGCTACCCGATTCAAAGAGTTTAGCCACAATGTCACTTTAACTCGGAGTGAAAACGAGAATAGCTGTTGATATGACGTAGTTAGTAGGTGTTTAGTGAGCGATTTTAGATGATTTTGGGATGGTTAGGAAGTGATTTATAGGGATTTTGGTGTAATTTAGGGATGCAATGATCAAATGATAAAATGCGATTTTTGAATGACTTTGATTATTTTAGTGTCGAAGAGTTTTGGAGTGCGTGCCGAGCTCGAGATATGCGGAAAAAGAGAAACCCGAAAGAAGAATGTTGAAGCAAGGAGTGAAGCTTAGAAGAAGAAAACAAGAGGGCTCTATAGAGCCTTAAGTCGTGCTACAGGCTTTACTGGAGCCTACTACGCTCTACTGATGATGGGGAAGCTCTACTAGAAGACCCACTAGAGCCTAATTTCGAATGGAAGGCTCTCTTTGGAGCCTCTGAAGGCTCTGCTTTGGGATTCTTTGAGATTTCTTGAAGGCTCTGCTTGAGCCTACCAAGGCTCCAGTGAAGCATATTTATCCGAATTTTGGAAATTACTTGACTTACTTTATTTTATTTTTAGTTTTGGAAAGCCTTCATATATAAGGTTTATTTTTCATTAGGTTTAGACATCTTATTGTCTCATTATATTTTTCCATCACTATTATCAATAGTTTCTAGACCTAGTTTTATTCAAGTTTTTGGGAGATTGAAGATTGAAACTTTTGGAGATTATTGTAACCGTCGGTATGTGTAACTAATCTCCCTTTTCTCGGTTCAAGTAATTGAAACGGTTAGATTTTAATTGTGAGTTTGAAAGTTCTCATCTTTATTCTTGATTATTGATTATTGCTTGGTTTGAATTATTACTTGCGTGATTGAATTGTGATTGCTAGGTGTACAACTAGTTAAATGCGATTTATTGCGTGATTGTTAGTTTTGTTAGTTGAGCGGGATCGTTGATTAACTTAACACTAGTAACAACTAGGTTTAATTGTTGAGCGGGATACGTTGATTTTTATTCCTAGGAGGCGATTTTCATAACATCTAAAGTACAACTGGATTGTATGTGCTATTTGTTCCTTATCGATTCTCTTGTCATTAAAGCTGCTAACTGATTAAATCTTGGACGGGATACGTTGAGATTGTCTTTTGGTTAGGGTTAGTTAAGAACGGGATACGTTTTAATTAACTAAAAATAAGGAGGATTAGAATTGCATGATTCACGATAAGGTAGTCAAGAATATAAGTTAGAACCGGATAATTGTGATCGATTAACTTTAAACCGCGGATATTAACTTGAGTTGAGACCTTTTAATATCTTATATTTCATCCTTTCCATTCTCTTTATTTGCTTTAGTATTCAAGTTTGATTAGTTTAGTAATTCAACAAAACCCCCCCTTTAGTTACTTTGTTACTTTATATATGATTTTCATCTGCGCTTAGCTTGAATTCGATTAGCCTTTTCCCTGTGGTTCGACCCCTTACTTCCGCTTTACTATTTGTTTAGTATTAGGATTTAAGTGTTATAAATTGTTAATTTGCGGCATACGACTTAGGACCGTCAAATTTTGGCGCCGTTGCCGGGGATTTAGGCATTGATTGTTTTCATTGTTTTAGTGTAGGTGTATGCATAATACTCGTTCTACTAACCTGAACCTCGAGCCTTTTGACTCAGAGATTGAAAGAACACTTTTCAGGTTTAGGAGGAACACTAGTGGTCAAGTCGTCATCGTGCAAGACCTTGAGGTAGACGAACCCCAATACGTTTCGGATCTTTCGGATTACTCAGACGAAAGCGACGAGATGGCCGCTCAAACGATTAAGGAACTTACAGGTCCGGACCTTCGACAACAACCATTATGCATCACAATCCCACCTCTTGCGGCGGGTGTGAACTTTGAGTTGAAGTCCGGGCTCATACATCTTTTGCCCGCATTCCATGGGTTGAACGGCGAGGATCCGAACAAGCATCTGTCGGATTTTCATATTATGCATTCGGCATGAAACCTGCTGGAGTTACTGATGAGCAACTGAAGCTCAGGGCTTTCCCGTTCTCACTGAAGGACGCTGCGAGGGATTGGCTCTATTATTTACCCACGGGTAGCATTGACACGTGGATAAAGATGAAAAGGGCGTTTCTAGAGAAGTACTTTCCCGCCTCTCGTTCCTCACAATTGAAGAAAGAGATAAGCAACGCCGAACAACGAGACGGTGAAAGTATGTGCAGTATTGGGAGCGTTTCAAGAAGCTATGTGGTACTGTCCTTATCAGATGCGAGGATCATGATTTAGTCATGTATTTCACGGGTGGTTTAAGCAAGGATGACGCTCGAATGCTCCATGCGGCTAGTGGAGGAGGTATTGCTAATAAAAACCCGAATGATGCGATAGCGTTGATCACAGAGCTTGCTGAGAGCTCAAGAGACTTTGACAGGAAGACTCCACGACGAGGGGTCAATGCAGTTGGCTCAAGTAATGCTTTGCTTGAGGAGAAGTTTGATAGCTTGGCATCTTTAGTCAAGGACTTGGTCGTAGGTAAGAAATCGGTGATGGCTTGCGGCATTTGCTCTTTCGAGTCGCACTATAGTGAGAATTGCCCACAAATGAGGGAAGAATCATCTTATGAGGAGGTGAATGCTGCGGGTTATATGGAGCAAGGACAAAGGAAGTGGGACCCTTATTCCAATACTTTCAATGAGGGATGGAGGGCTAATCCGGCCTTTAGATGGGGAAATACTCAAGGAAACCCTTCTCACAATCAAGGGAACCCATCATATGCTCAAGCGAACCAAGCCGGTCATACGAGGACAATTTATACCTCGTCCTCAACACCCGCCTCCACACTCACAAGCTCCACATGACCTAATCCGAGTTCATCTATGTCCACCAGGGACATGACCCGTGCCTTAACTATGAGCGTTACACAAAACCAACAGGAGACCAAGAATAGCATCCGGAGTCTTGAGACTCAAATGAGTCAAATGGCTACTGCTATTAGCCGGTTGGAAGCTAGAGATTCGACTGTGTTGCCTAGTCAAACGGTGACAAACCCGAAGAATGTGAGTGCCGTGTCTTTGAGAAATGGAAGGCAATTGGAAGAGGTAGAGAAGGTCAAGAGGAAGCCCAAGGAAACCAAGATCAACGAAGAGGAAGAAGAAATAGTGATCGTGGAAGGTGACCAAGCTACATTGAGCAAGGAGAAGAGTCGGTTCCTTCACCTTCATTGCCGTCGAGACGGAGGTACCTTTCCGATGCACTAAGGAGGAAGCATCACCGAGCACGACAAGGATATCTACGAGGTATTCCAAAAGTGCGAGGTAAACATCCCCTTCTAAATCTTCTTAAGAGTATTCCTAAGTATCTTTGAATTGCTGAAAGAGATTTGTACCCTTAAGAGAAAGAAAAGTGAACCTAAGGGTAAGGGGCCTAAGGGTAAAGTGAGTGAGTATGTTTCCGCGTTGTTTCAGAAAAAACTACCCCCCAAATGTAGTGACCCCGGGATGTTCTCTATTCCTTGCACTATTGGAGACCTTAAGTTTGGAGAGGCCATGCTAGATCTAGGGGCATCCATTAATGTCATCCCCTACTCCGTGTATCAACCCCTTAAGCTTGGACCACTTAAGAAGACTAGCGTGGTGGTGCAGTTAGCCGATAGGTCAAATGTCTATCCTAAAGGGGTAGTGGAGAATGTCATGGTTCATGTGGATAAGTTAGTCTTCCCTGCCGACTTTTATGTTTTAGACATGCAAAGTGAGGTGAATGCTATCCCCGTGTTGTTAGGTAGACCGTTCTTGAAAACTGCAGGGACTAAGATTGATGTTCCTAAGGGGTCCCTCACTATGGAGTTTGATGGAGTCGTAGTTCGGTTCGAGATTAATAAACCATCTTCACATTCACCTGCAGTTCATTCATTGTGCGTTATAGACACTTCTACTAACCGTTCATTATCTAGATGCCGGGAGCCCCCACTTCCGAGCAAGGTGTCTAAAGTTTTGCAGGAATCTCTTACAGAGCGAAGAGTTGTCCTCTTATGGGACCGACGTGAGGATGCGGAGGCATCCAAGGACAAACCTAAAGCTTGGTTTGACAAGTTGATCAATCGGAAGGGGTCCGGTAGAAGGGCACTAATTGTCCATGTCAAATCGTGCGGTTCCGGTACTCGTACTACTACTTGTAAGGTGAGGTAAGATTCCATCCTTGAACTTGAGGCGAGTGATCAATCACTTCGCGCGATGTCGAGCCAACGACATTAAACAAAGGCGCTTTCGGGAGGCAACCCGCGGTTTGCAAAAAAAAAACAAAAAAAAAAAAAAAAAAAAAAAGAAAAGAAAAATAGATCATCGGAACATCCTCGAACTCCGGTTATGGAGTCGGCGTCATAAATGGTGGATATAACGGAATTTGGATGGCTTTTGTCGATATTGTATGTGTGGTACTTCCCTTATGCTTTTATTCAAGCGTGGGGGAGGAGAATGAGGAGTGTGGTTCGAATACGTATACGCGATGTTGAGTGGTTGATGGCTTTGGTACGTCTTGTGACGCGATTTTTCTTGGTGAGGTATGTTCGTCCTCCCTCTTTTTCTAGTGTCCTTTGCAACATTGAGGACAATGTTTCATTCAAGCGTGGGGGAGGAGAATCGTTTCGATTGTATTGTATTGTAAAGTGTGATTTTGTTTATATTCCAAAAAAAAATGAAAAAAGATTTGAAAAAAAAAAAAATCAAAAATACGAGAAAGAAATAAAGTGAATCCCGGCTAGGTGAAAACCCGAAAGGGCGCCTAGGCAAAAGTGGGATATGTGGCCGAGGGCGGAGTGAAACCCACAAGGGTGGGCGCTCCGAGTAAAATGAAGAAATGAGTTGCGTGCCACGAGAGTTAGAAGTGAGGTGAAAAGTTGGAGTGAAACCCGCAAGGGCGGGCACTCTAGGCAAAATGAGAGATTTAGGAAATAAAATGTGTTACTACTTCCAATTTTACCGGCGTGGCGACATAAGAAGGGTGACAAAGAAGGTCGGAAGGGTAGGTTAGTGGCTATGGTGAGGAGAAATCGCGGTGCACGGAGTCGTAGGCACCATCTCTTGCGATTGAGTTTGGAGTTGTACGGAGTAGAGGCGTCTAGGTGCTCGCTTGTGTGGGTTGTATGCGTGTGTGACATGTGTTTTTTTTGTCACGGGAGAACATTAGTAGCACAAGTGAGCGGGCTAGGATGGAGAAATAAGGGGCGTAGCGAGTATCTTGTCATCATGTCTTCACTTACATGTCGTCGGTCGATGGGTATTTGGTTCCTAAATGTCGAGAGTTGTTAATATTTGATGTGAACTTGAGTGTGTAGTGGCTAATGCTAAGCCACTAGAGGGAGTAGGGAGTATTTTATGATGCTTGCGTGGTGTTGATCCGCCACGTTTTGAACCAGTGTTGGTTTCGATATGTATTGTGTCATTCGAGTTTACTCGAGGACGAGTAAAAGTTCAAGTGTGGGGGAATTTGATATGACGTAGTTAGTAGGTGTTTAGTGAGCGATTTTAGATGATTTTGGGATGGTTAGGAAGTGATTTATAGGGATTTTGGTGTAATTTAGGGATGCAATGATCAAATGATAAAATGCGATTTTTGAATGACTTTGATTATTTTAGTGTCGAAGAGTTTTGGAGTGCGTGCCGAGCTCGAGATATGCGGAAAAAGAGAAACCCGAAAGAAGAATGTTGAAGCAAGGAGTGAAGCTTAGAAGAAGAAAACAAGAGGGCTCTATAGAGCCTTAAGTCGTGCTACAGGCTTTACTGGAGCCTACTACGCTCTACTGATGATGGGGAAGCTCTACTAGAAGACCCACTAGAGCCTAATTTCGAATGGAAGGCTCTACTGGAGCCTACGAAGGCTCTGCTGGGATTGCTGAGATTTACTGAAGGCTCTGCTGAGCCTACCAAGGCTCCAGTGAAGCATATTTATCCGAATTTTGGAAATTACTTGACTTACTTTATTTTATTTTTAGTTTTTGGAAAGCCTTCATATATAAGGTTTATTTTTCATTAGGTTTAGACATCTTATTGTCTCATTATATTTTTCCATCACTATTATCAATAGTTTCTAGACCTAGTTTTATTCAAGTTTTTGGGAGATTGAAGATTGAAACTTTTGGAGATTATTGTAACCGTCGGTATGTGTAACTAATCTCCCTTTTCTCGGTTCAAGTAATTGAAACGGTTAGATTTTAATTGTGAGTTTGAAAGTTCTCATCTTTATTCTTGATTATTGATTATTGCTTGGTTTGAATTATTACTTGCGTGATTGAATTGTGATTGCTAGGTGTACAACTAGTCGTCTGATTTATTGCGTGATTGTTAGTTTTGTTAGTTGAACGGGATACGTTGATTAACTTAACACTAGTAACAACTAGGTTTAATTGTTGAACGGGATACGTTGATTTTTATTCCTAGGAGCGATTTTCATAACATCTAAAGTACAACTGGATTGTATGTGCTATTTGTTCCTTATCGATTCTCTTGTCATTAAAGCTGCTAACTGATTAAATCTTGGACGGGATACGTTGAGATTGTCTTTTGGTTAGGGTTAGTTAAGAACGGGATACGTTTTAATTAACTAAAAATAAGGAGGATTAGAATTGCATGATTCACGATAAGGTAGTCAAGAATATAAGTTAGAACCGGATAACTGTGATCGATTAACTTTAAACCGCGGATATTAACTTGAGTTGAGACCTTTTAATATCTTATATTTCATCCTTTCCATTCTCTTTATTTGCTTTAGTATTCAAGTTTGATTAGTTTAGTAATTCAACAAAACCCCCCCTTTAGTTACTTTGTTACTTTATATATGATTTTCATCTGCGCTTAGCTTGAATTCGATTAGCCTTTTCCCTGTGGTTCGACCCCTTACTTCCGCTTTACTATTTGTTTAGTATTAGGATTTAAGTGTTATAAATTGTTAATTTGCGGCATACGACTTAGGACCGTCAGCTGTGGAACCCGGGATCGAGGTGACCGAACTCCGCGTCTTGCATAAGGACGCTTAAAGTTGAAAAGATTAAGTTAGAAAATCCTTTAAAACTGTTTTGGAGTCGCCACCTAATTATCGCGGAAATTAGGAACCTGCTAACATGTCTTAAGCTATAAAACATGTCCTAGATTTTGGAGCACGCCAACACCCCTAGATCTAAGGTTGTGAAACCAGAATGGATTCGGGGTGAGGGTACTTAACTAAAGATTAATTCAATTAAAGATTTATGAAAACCTTTTAGAAAAGGCTATTTAGAAAATAGCCTCTACTAGCCTTTGAACAATCCAAGTTTAAGATATTTGAGCTAATGTTATCGCTACGTACAAGTGCGAAAAAGTTTGTAAAAGAGTGCAAATGAATATGCAAAAAGATTGTTTAAAACCCTCAGTTTAGCATGCTTAACTTGTTAACGAAAATGATTCAGTTAAAGGTCGAATTCATTGTTAAAGTTGATTTAATGCAAAAGGAGAAGGTGCAAGATGCATACAATTAAAATAAAGTTCAATTGTCCATTGGTTTATTTTAAAAGGGTCGGTTGCTTATGCGACTTTGGCGTGTCATCGGATATGGTGTGTGCCCGAAGTAATAAGACCATTTAGCGGCAAGCGGGCTCGGTTTCCAAATGCCGGGGGGGGGGGGGGGGGGGGGGGGCGCTAAAGTGTAGTCCTCTTTGTTAGTCCATAGAAAATAAGAAAAAGCTTTGATCCAAGTGGATCGGTACCTACCTTGTCCTGACGCTTCAGATCTGGGCAGAGCTTCGTTTCTTGAACTAAAATGGATGAATTCAACACGGGATGATGTGCTGAACTCCAAGAGTTTGAGTGCTTGAGGCTTTGTGAGATTGCTGGTGAATTATGATTGTGAGTTGTGTGTTGTGAGGTCGGGTATAAGGGAGTATATATACTAAAAACCTCAGAGAAAATAGGAAACCTTGGGATAAAACCAGGCTGTCAAACCACACAAGCCTATGCGGTTTGGCCAGTAAACCGCATAGAGCTATGCAGTTTGGCCCTCGAACCGCATAAGGCCATGCGGTTTGGGGGTCTGGCTTCGGATTGAATTTCCTAATTCCGGTTTGATAATATTTCGGAAAGATATAGTATAATCCTCAACTTGCACGCCAAGAATGCTGTATGGAGGGCTCTCCAAGATATTTTGTGAGGGTTGAGGGCTTTGGAGTGCGGGCCAAAGGCGAGTTTGGGCTCGGTTCTGGGCCCGAGACCCGAAAATATAAAAGAGATGTATTTTGTAGAGTTTTGTGAAATGAGATAACCCGTGAGGCTGTATTTTGTGTATGAGGATGCTAAATAGCGGATTTAGCCACCGGGCCTAAATTTAGGAATTTAGGAACGCTGAACTGGGCCGTGTTAATGTAAAAGGGCCAATTGTAATGCAAGTGCAAAGCTTATGCCAGATGAAGCGAGACGCGGACTAAGCTAGTCTCTAAATGGACAAAATTTACATTTATTTAAGCGTGATGTGAAGCGACCCGACTCATTTTAACATTTCAAACGACGTAATATGAATTCGACATAATTAGAACCGTTAAAGTCAACGTTAAAGCATGCGTAATAAAAGTCCGTGTTACATCACAGGGTTTGGTTTGGGAGGGTACGGATATGGGTATCCACAGAGCCCCCAGTTTGACTGAGCTCGGACTAGAGCGCTAGTCAAACTCCACGACAATATCCGGACCATCACAGTCTCGATAACGTCAGCGGAACGAAGCATGTGCCCATGGGTGAGGCGAGGACTCCGAACCGGGCTATCCGGGGCGGGACGTGCATGTTTAAGGACATGACGGTTATTGCTAGCTATGCTATGCTTGCTGCTGTCGTATTCGCTTATTGTTGATACTGTGCTTGTGTTGAGTCTCGTCATGGAGCGTAGGTGCTAAGTGTAGTACCCTCCAGGGGAGAATGTATATGTGTGGTCTTGCTGAGGAGCATATGCGTAGTTGTAATCGTGGTTGTCTGGTCTCGCGTAAGAGCGCATGGGTAGCTGTATAATGCTTGTGCTTGGATACTTGTAGAATGCTCATGTCTGAAATTGCTGGGGAGTGTCCGTGTAGTTGCTATTGCATGTGGTTGCCTTCCGTTGAGGAAATATGATGTTAAAAGGGACTCACGAGGAGTGTATGTGCTTTTGTAATTGCTTTGCCTTGAGACTCACTAAGGAGTGCTGATGTTTGAAAGGACTCCTTTGGGGAATGTCTGTATAAATGTGGACTTCGTGGGGAGGAAGTGATACTCCGTAGGGATGTGAAAAAGGGTGTAAGGACTCGTGAAGAGTATTCGTGTTTCTGCTTCTGTACCGTTGATAAGGCTAAAGTCGTGGTCGCTATCAAAATAAACCTAAAGACTACTAACTAGGTAGCTAGTGGCAGTAGGGTCGAGATCCACAGGGAGAAGGAGGAGTCAAAGAATGCTTAGTGAGTCTAGGTCAGTCTCGGAGTAACAGAGGTTGGTATTTGAAGGTAACTAAACTAAGAGCAATAAGCAAAACGGTATAAAAGATATAAGAGAGGGAGATTAGGGTGTCGGGATTCATGTGACATCGATTCAAGAACTCAACTCGGAAGGAAATTCAATCAACTGAAAGCATGCAAATGATTAGGTTTTGGGAAAACGCTCTCTCGAGTCAAATTCAACCTTAAGCAAATTTAGCGGGCTCTCGCTACGTACTAAATTCGACTTATCAATTACGCGTGAGTCTAGTTTCAATTAGGCTTTCGATCTTAAACTGAAACAACCTAAATTCAATTCAATAAAGGCGTCCCTAAATTCAATTGATAATTAAAACGCGCAGGAAGAAATCAATTGCACGAATTCAATCGATAAAAGCAGTTAAAACATGTTCTGAATCAATATCACAATCACCCTAAACCGTAATTGGAGAATTAGCTATGCATGATTAGGGTAGAAACAAAGCAATTGATAATAGAAGACATAATGAAATAAAGAAGAACAATTGAAATTAAACCTGGAGAAATTGTTGAACTCAAAGTATCGATCTTGCAAAAGTAATTAAAGCTAATCTAAAGGGTTTTTGAGAGTTTAAAAGAGAGAACTAAACTTCTATTGTAAAGCAGTAAAAACTAGAATGAAAGATCCTCCAAAACCCTAACTCGAGTTGTATTTATAGGCCAACGAAAATCCGGAGAATAAAGCAGCAGAACCGAGCGGTTCGAGGGCAAACCGATCGGTTCAGGGGGTCAAACCGATCGGTTCAACCCTAAACCGATCGGTTCTAAGGAGTTCAGCAGATTCCAGCAACTTTTGCCCTGTTTCACGTATTCTGAACCTATAGGTTTTGCTCTGAACCTATAGGTTTGACTTCACAAATTGTCGTATTGACTCCGAATCAACTCTCGGGCTTCGTCTTGACTTCTCGACACTTGTAAACGCTCCTATAACCTCAGGTTTTAGCTCAGGACCGCCAAAACCTACGAAATACAAACGAGGAACGACAGCATCGCAATATAAAGCAAATAGCTACTAAAATACTAAAGGAATCAAGTAAGTGCGAGCTAAATGCGACTGTATCGGGGGCATAAAAGCTATATAAATGACATGTATCAAACTCCCCCAAACCAAACCTTTGCTTGTCCTCAAGCAAATAGCGTCGGAGAAAATCAAAGTGTAGCTAGTTAATCACTTTAGCATCTCGAAGTGGACGACCTGTGCACATAACCATACAAACCATAGTCTATTTCGCCGAAAATAGAGCACAAGTCTCAACCATTCACACCAACATCATAATGCTAGCCTCTAACGCTTTCACAAAAATTAAACTAACGATAATTGGATTCAAGCAAGGCCAACCACGCATACCACTTCCATCCCACCATTCTTTCCACATCATTTCATTTTTTTTCTTTTCTTTTCTTTCTCTTGTTTTTTTTCTTTTTCGCGCAATGTGGAGCATCCCTCGTATGTTATACCGTTTAGCTTGACGTTCACTCGGTAAAAATCGCGCTTGGGTACACATATTTCCTTAAGGGTTACATCATTGCTCATACTCTCGGTCACAGCCAAATTCATGGCCATTGTGGTTACTCAAATCAATGAGTCCCCTCCGAGAGCATCGAAGCATTGCTCCAACATTAAATGATCCTTCCAAGCAAACCACATACCATCTTTCCAACTTTCCACAAACCAAACGCCTCGCAAGAATACCAATATCGAAAGTAAAAGAAACGAAAAGTGATAAGAATTAAGCAAAAGAGTGGGCTAGTGTTTGAGGCTCGCAATCTATTAACAGGAAACAAACATATAGTGCAAGCTACGACGATAGAAAGTCGACTCGGAGATACTAAAGATCAAAATAGCACACTAATCAATTCTCCAAACGGGACAAGACAAACCGAAATATTTATGAAATTTTCGAAATTTTTAATTTTTTTGGGTTTTTATATAAAATAATGCACACAAAAACGGAAATGCAAATGCAAATGAAAAGCGCGAAAGTGCTTTCCTCCCCCAAACCAGAACTACACATTATCCTCAATGTGGAAAACAGCACAACCACATGCAGAGAAGGACAAATAAAAGACGGGGGTAGGAAAATGAAAGCGAGGAAACGAGGGAAAAGGAGAAAGAAAGCTCACATGCTCGTGAAGGAGCTCCCCCAAACCAAAGCGAAGCATGGAGTGCGGCTTATGATCCACGAATATGCGTCCATTTCAGTCCAGCTATGAAGTGCTTCGGAGTAGCACGCGAGAAAAAGGTAAGGTCCTTCAGCAGAGGGGGCCGAGCAAGGCCGTGTCGAGGCCCGTTCTCGAAAATACTAAGGACAAAGAGTCCTTGAGTACCTGCATGCTAAATCAATTATAAAACCCTCGTCCGCACGCGCTCAAAAGAAAAGTCGAAAATGTCAACCAAAACAACCAAACCAAAGTAAAGTACAACAAATTACAAAAAGTCATCGGGTTGCCTCCCGGATAGCGCTGGTTTATAATGGTCCCGCACGACCGTCTTCAAGCTCATCAAATCATGTCAAATCAGGCCAAGGACGTTGGCCACTAGCAAAACCTTCACTTGGCGAAATAGCAGATGATCGCCACAAAACTCGACTGTCTCGAGGAAGAGTAGCATAGTCCATCACGCAGGGGAGTCCATCGCGAAAAGGCTCGTCATAACCACTGCGTGCATCGGGTGCCGCAGACCGTGGGTCTCCATCGCCAAACAGCTCACCATATCGCCCCCGTGCTCCAAGCATCGTAAACCTCGGGAATCCACCTCCTTCGCCAGGGTCATAAACGTCCGCCCTCGTGACCTTCCGTTCTCCCAAACCAAAATCAAAGCCACCCTGCGTAATACCTGCGCAAGACAAAGCAGAAGAAATATCCTCCAAAGAGTCTCCAGTAGAGTGAGACGGAGGGGCAAGGTCAATAACAGCAGCAGACTCAGGCTGCATAGGGGAACGAGGGAGACTAGACTTAGTGTAGGTAAGCTTCTCACCTCCCACCGAGAACGACAGGGTCTTGTTCCCCACATCAATGACTGCACCAGCAGTGTGCAGAAAAGGTCGACCCAAAATGATAGGAATGTGTGGGTCTTCAGGGATGTCCAGGACCACGAAGTCAACAGGGATATAAAACTTCCCTACCTTAACCGGGACGTCCTCTAGGATACCTAAAGGTCTCTGAACGGTACGGTCGGCCATCTGCAAAGTCATGAAGGTAAATCCTAGCTTAGTCATGTTCAGTTTCTTGCAGATGGAGTAGGGAATGATGCTCACACTAGCCCCAAGATCACATAAGGCGTTCTGGACCACGTATTTCCCTATAGAACAAGGGATGGAAAAAGTCCCGGGGTCACTCAGCTTTGGGGGTGAATTACCCTGTAAAAGAGCACTACCCTCCCCCACGAAAGACACAGACTCAATTTCATTAAGCGAACGCTTCCTAGATACGACTTCTTTGAGAAACTTAGCATACGCAGGAATCTGTTTAACTAAGTCAATGAATGGAATATTTACCTGCAGCGGTTTGAGGATCTCAAAGAACCTATCGAGCTTGGGGTCTACGGTAGCCGGACGTACACGGCTCGGAAATGGGAGCTTGATCTGTATCGGCGGCGAAGGAGGAGCAACAGGGCACGAGCGAACACGAACCATCATCAAAGAACATCACACGGTTTGACCGTGTGATTTGTCCCACTCTTCTCCTCATCCTCCGGATGCTTTGGGCCATCATAAACTGTACCACTACGCAAAGTAATAGCACATGCTGTATCGTGAGGTGGGTTAGGAGGATTCCCTTGGGAGGGTAGGGTACCCGGCTGTCGTGACGCTTGCGAAGCGGCGAGCTGCGCCACCTGATTCTCCAACAATTTAATCGCAGCGTCCTTAGCTTGGCCATCCTTTTGCATCTGCTGCAACATCATCTCTTGTGACTTCTGCACGGCCATCGTCACCTGCGACATTTGCACCATCATGGCCTTCATTTCGGCCATAGGATCGGGGCCCTGTGTAGGTTGAGGTGGTGGTGTGTAGGGTGGTTTTTGGTAGTTAGGTGGAGGTGGTTGGTAGTTTTTGTGGGGAGGGATGTAGGGTTGGTTTTGTGGAGGTGGGGTGGTCGGGTTTAGCACATTTTGGTTACGATATGATAATAATGAACGGTCGTAACCCGGTTGGTTCTGGTAGGGCAAGTTCTGTGTGTAGGATTGGTAAGCATGAACTTGCTCGTGGGGCGTGACATACCAGTAAAATAACCCGAATCGTGCCCCATAACAGCATTTACATGGGCACTAGAAGAACCACCTCCCTGCAGCATACTAATTTGCGTAGTCAGCGCAGCAACCTGGCTAGTGAGCGCGCTGATGCTCTCCTTATCACGGTCATTATGAGCAGATCGTGAATTACCCCTAGGCTTCCCAAATTGAGATGAATGTACTGCCATCTCCTCGATCAAACCCTAAGCCTTGTCATCATCGACGTTGTTAGCAAAACGTCCCTCTGCAGCTGAATCAAGTATAGCCCGGCTCTCGGCATACAACCCATTGTAGAATGTCATGATCACCAACCAAGTATTAAGCCCATGGTGAGGACAATCGCGGATGAGCTTCTTATATCGCTCCCAAGCTTCAGCCAACGACTCATCGAATGTCTGCTTGAAGCCCTGAATTTGGCTTCTCATCTGATTAGTGCGTTCAGGAGGGTAGAACTTAGAGTAGAACGCAAGAGCTAGACCATTCCAATCAGCAATACCCGCGGCCTCCTTATCAAGGTCTGTGATCCATTCTCGCGCTCGGTCTTTCAATGAAAAAGGGAACAGCATTTCCCTTATCTGCTCCTGAGTGATCCCGGCCTGCTTGATCGTCGAACAATAGTCCGTAAAATCCTGCATATGGCGACCAGGATCCTCGGTGGGATAAACACCAAACTGGTTGCGCTCCACCAAATTTAAGAAGGCGGGGCGGATCTCGAAATTGCCCTGTAACGTAGCGGGCATCGTGAATCCATTAGGAATGGATTACGGCTTGAAACAGAGTGACTAGAAAGTTTAGGCATAATCACTGGCGGTGGAGAAACTGGAGATAATGGAGGTGTGTCCTCTTCGTAGGACGATTGCGTAGCACTAGACGACGCTTCCTCGATATCAAGTTCAATGATCTTTATTGCTTCTTTGCGTAACCTGTGTAACGCGCGCTCGGGTTCGGGCTCAAATGGAACTAGAGTCCGAGGTGACCTGCGAATAAACAAGACTACAACGAAACAATGAGAAACGGTCTCAAGGAACTAGGTTCCTTGAGACAAGAGAGAAAAACCTAACAACTACTAAGCAAAACACTAACTAGCTAACCGTCTCCCCGGCAACGGCGCCAAAATTGATGAGGCTAAAGTCGTGGTCGCCTATCAAAATAAACCTAAAGACTACTAACTAGGTAGCTAGTGGCAGTAGGGTCGAGATCCACAGGGAGAAGGAGGAGTCAAAGGATGCTTAGTGAGTCTAGGTCAGTCTCGGAGTAACAGAGGTTGGTATTTGAAGGTAACTAAACTAAGAGCAATAAGCAAAACGGTATAAAAGATATAAGAGAGGGAGATTAGGGTGTCAGGATTCATGTGACATCGATTCAAGAACTCAACTCGGAAGGAAATTCAATCAACTGAAAGCATGCAAATGATTAGGTTTTGGGAAAACGCTCTCTCGAGTCAAATTCAACCTTAAGCAAATTTAGCGGGCTCTCGCTACGTACTAAATTCGACTTATCAATTACGCGTGAGTCTAGTTTCAATTAGGCTTTCGATCTTAAACTGAAACAACCTAAATTCAATTCAATAAAGGCGTCCCTAAATTCAATTGATAATTAAAACGCGCAGGAAGAAATCAATTGCACGAATTCAATCGATAAAAGCAGTTAAAACATGTTCTGAATCAATATCACAATCACCCTAAACCCTAATTGGAGAATTAGCTATGCATGATTAGGGTAGAAACAAAGCAATTGATAATAGAAGACATAATGAAATAAAGAAGAACAATTGAAATTAAACCTGGAGAAATTGTTGAACTCAAAGTATCGATCTTACAAAAGTAATTAAAGCTAATCTAAAGGGTTTTTGAGAGTTTAAAAGAGAGAACTAAACTTCTATTGTAAAGCAGTAAAAACTAGAATGAAAGATCCTCCAAAACCCTAACTCGAGTTGTATTTATAAGCCAACGAAAATCAGGAGAATAAAGCAGCAGAACCGAGCGGTTCGAGGGCAAACCGATCGGTTCAGGGGGTCAAACCGATCGGTTCAACCCTAAACCGATCGGTTCTAAGGAGTTCAGCAGATTCCAGCAACTTTTGCCCTGTTTCACGTATTCTGAACCTATAGGTTTTGCTCTGAACCTATAGGTTTGACTTCACAAATTGTCGTATTGACTCCGAATCAACTCTCGGGCTTCGTCTTGACTTCTCGACACTTGTAAACGCTCCTATAACCTCAGGTTTTAGCTCAGGACCGCCAAAACCTACGAAATACAAACGAGGAACGACAGCATCGCAATATAAAGCAAATAGCTACTAAAATACTAAAGGAATCAAGTAAGTGCGAGCTAAATGCGACTGTATCGGGGGCATAAAAGCTATATAAATGACATGTATCAACCGTATATTAAATGCTTTATATACGCGTATGGCGAACTGTAGGTGACGCCTTAACGCAAGCATGGAACATACTTGGAAGTGTATTTGGGCCAAAATGAATTAGGAATCCAAAAGTAGGTCCAAAAACGAGAAAAATCGAGAAAAACCAGGGTTGTAAACCACATAGCCCTATGCGGTTTGTGGGTAAACCGCATAGGCTTATGCGGTTTCCCCTACTGGTAGTAAAATCTGCATAAAAGCTCGAACAGCCGTGAGTGAGCCTCATTTCGCTTTTATCGGTTTCTTACTCCTAAAAACACCAAATTTCGATTTCTCATCCGATTTTGATCATTTCTCTTACGTTGCCTTGCTATGGAACACGGTAATGCTTCATTTTAACTTGTTTTATGTTATTTCATGTTGTAATTAGCTAGTTTTAGCTAGAAATGTTGAAAAGACGGGTTTTGGATGAAAACCAGGTTTTCGCTTGAAATTTGCCGTTTGAATGCTTGAAATTGATGTCAGTGTGTTGCATTATGCCATGCTAGCATGTATGTGTGAAATGATTGTGATTTGGACCGTCTTTTTGTCCAAAACGTGTGATTAGGGTTCATACCCAAATTTTGAGCCCGGATTTTCCGACCCGGAATTTCAATTAAATTTCGTTGTAGGATGCCCATAACTAGTGTAGCATGTATCTAGCTTCAATTTTTTGAAAATGTTAGGCTAAGGCTTTCAATTTGACGATTTTGCTTAACTGAATAAGGAGCGTTCATCGCAAACTGGGGGTTTTTGATCGAGATGTCCAAAATGCAATTAATTGCTAGGGGGTGCAATTGAAGGTTAATATAGTGTATAGAAACCATCAAGTTGGAATTTTGATGCTTAGAGAACGTTTTTTGGCTTAATTGTGAATTAGGCCTAAAAATGCTCTGCAGGGTGTACTGCGTCATGTTGCATGTTTTTGTGTATGTGTTATAGTTGCATGTATTTGTCGCGTCTTTTGTAGAAGAAATCACTTTGCGCGTTACGAGGTCGAAATCTGATGTCTCATATATTTACGTACTTATAGCCCCCTGTTCACGAGCTTTACTTTGCGTTTCCCGTGCTTTTACATGCGTTTCGCTTCCTATTTCTCTCCGTTTTGGCCTTGCTGCGTTTTTGTGTCTTTATTTCAGGTAAACGTGCATATTTGGAGGTTAGGATGCTATTCGGGAGGTTTTGTGAAGTTTCGTAAAGTTTCGTGAAGTTTCGAGGTGATTCGAGTTGGTTTCGTTGCGTTTCGCTTGCGTACGAGCCTCGTTTCACTAAATGAAGGTGTCCCGGGACCTTGGGTCGGGATTTGAAGCTTGCATTATCATCCTAAGACTCGTCCCTACTCGTGAGCCTCGTCCCTAAGCCTTGGGACGACAAATAATGCAAAATAAGCTAAGGAAAGAAAGTGGCAAAAAGAGGTTTTGAACTGAATCACACGGGATGAGTGTCCCTTATGCTTGGGACCTGTTTTGTTGGTGTCCCGGTCGGGAAGCCTGTCCCGGACCCCAGGGACGGCTTTCGACTCCTCGTGTGCTTTAAATACTTCGTCAATTTGAAGGATCAAAACATCATATTTTCGTCTGAATTTTTCTGAGCATTTTCCTAACACTTTAAACTACTTTCTCAAGAAATCTTAGGGTTTGAATAATTTTCCATCTTGTATTTTGAATTTCCGACTCAAGTACGTTGTTTGGATACTCTATTTGGTTTTTTTGTTCTTGTTCTTCATCCTTACTCCTTGAATTTCTGATTGGTATTGTATTCAACTTTTCCCTTTTCATTGTTATTTCATTGTTTATCGTTGTTGATCATGTTTTCGTCTTTCTCTTCCGCTTTTGCTATCGAATTCGCTATGTGTGAGTAGTTTATTATCTAGGGAGGAAGGGTGAATCATGGGTGCTTGCTTGGGTTGTTTTTGATGATCATTTGAGTTAGGTTTTCGCGCTCGTTTTGATTGTCTCGTTTTGTTTGTGTTTGTTGACCCTCTGGCCAAGGTTTAGCAAGCGTTTTCCACCCTTAAACTTAAGACCGAAAGCCTAGTTTAAGGTAGGGCACGAGACCAATCATTAGGACCCTCACTTGTAAGTTGCGAGAGCCCGCATTTGAGACCTAGAGGAAGCTTGAGACCGAGAGTCCTAGCTTTACCCTTAGTGAGAGCGATTTCCTACTCATTCCGATCACCATCCTTTGACCTATCTTACCCCGTGCCTAACCCGATTCCCTAGACCTTTTTCCTCTAAGTTTTAAACCCTTATCTTTCGCTATAGCCTTAGTAACCTCAACCTTTCGAACCGAGACTAGAATCGTCAAAAATAACCAACATTGCAACTTTCTCCCTGTGGATACGATCCCGACTTACCCAAGCTACCTAGTGTTGAGTTTGGTATTATCTTTGACTAGGCGAGTGCGACTAAGCCTATCAAATTTTGGCGCCGTTGCCGGGGAGACGGCTTTGTTTTTTGTTGTTTATTTGGTTCTTTTCTCTTTGTTACTCTTGTCTCAAGGAACCTCAATTCCTTGAGGCCGCTACTTATAGTTGCTCTAGTGTTGTGCATGGTCAGGCAAACGCGCAGGTCTCAAGCTAATAAGGACGTGCAATTTGATCCGGAGCCGGAGCGTACTTTCCTTGCGCGCAAAAGTCTACTAAAGCAACTTGAAGCTTCATCCTCCAAAGAAGCTCACACCGAACTCGAACCTCCACTTCCTAGAATAATGGTGAAGCTTTCCGATCACTCTAAGCCCACCGCGGCTCAAATTCCTACGGGTAATGCAATGCCCAACATAGCGGCGAACAACTTTGAGGTTAAACCCGCTTTTATCAACCTCATTGAGCGTAGTCAATTTAGGGGAAGCCCCGGCGAGGACCCTAACCTTCACATTCAGAATTTTTGTGACTATTGCTCGACGATCAAACAAACGGGAGTGATGCAAGATCAAATCCGGGAGATGCTCTTCCCATTTTCCCTCCGGGACAAAGCCAAGTTGTGGCTTAATTCCTTGAATCGTGTAGCTCTTGCGATTGTGGATTGGAATTCTCTCGTTTTGGCGTTCTACCAAAAGTACTTCCCTCCGGAGAAGACCGCAATGCTACGGAGTCAAATTATGAGCTTTAGACAAAGAGGAGATGAGAGTCTCTTTGAAGCATGGGAACGATACAAGGAACTCCAACGTCAATGCCCTCACCATGGCATGGACAAGTGGTTCATCGTCTTGCAGTTTTACAACGGTCTATACAACGAGTCACGTCAAGTGCTAGACTCCGCCGCTAATGGGAGGTTCGATAACATTGATGTGGAGGAGGCCATTGATACAATTGAAGCCATGGCGATCCACAATGCGCAATACGGGAGCTCTAGGAATGTCCCTAGGAGCGGTGGTAAGAATGATGGTGACGCGGTGGCCATGCTTAGCGCTAAGTTGGATGCCATGACCGCAATGATGATGAGCGAAATCCGAGCGAGTAGTAGTTCCTCAAATGCTAGTGGACACACGGTGGCGGCTATGCACACTTCTCACGACGTGTCTTGCAATACATGTGGCGTTTCCGGTCACACTTCAAATGAATGCCAAGGTATGTATGCACCCGTCCTAGCTTTTCAATCTCATCAAAATAACCCCTACTCTAACTATTATAATAAAGGGTACAAAAATCATCCCAATTTGTCATACAAAAGCCAAAACGTTTTGAATCCGCCTCCACAACAACAAAACTGCCCTCACAACTATCCTACACACACTACTTCTCAAAATTTCAGCCCTTACAATAATGCTCCAAGACCTTACAACCCCCCGGGCTTTAATTGCTCCAATTTTCAACAACAAAATGCTCCACCACCCGTGCAAGCCGCTCCGTCTTCGAGTGGTGACCCTATGATGAATGAAATGAGGGCCATGATGATGCAAATGGCCAAGACTCAAGAAACAATGATGGCTCACATTCAAAAGAGTGACCAAGCAAAGGACTCGGCCATTGAAATGCTTGAAACGCAATTGGCTCAACTTGCTTCTTCTAGTTCTCAAAGGAAGGCGGGTACTCTTCCATCGCAAGGGTCACAACCTCATGATACCGTCAATGCCATCTCCTTGCGAAGTGGCATGAGCTATGATGGTCCACCCATGCCTACATATGATGCCCCTCCCGCTAAGGTGGTAAGTGAGGTAGACCTTTCCCTTTTTCCTAACGATTTTAGTGTGCCTAGTAATGATGTCGCAGGTACAAGCCATGGAGCAAGTACGAATGGAGCCGGGAAAGGAAGTGTGGCCGTGGGCCATGAAAGTGGTCCGGCCGTGGGTCCCCAAGGAGGGCTGGCCGGGAGTGGTGATGGTGCTCAAGGAGAAGGGCAGCCCAAGGTGCACGTGGAGCCCAAGAAGAAGGAGAAGAGCAAGCCGATCGAGCCTCCAATTCAAATCAAACTACCATTCCCGAACCGAGTGGTAAAATCAGAGCTTGATACGCAATTCGGTAAGTTCATGGAAGTTGTGAAAGATTTAAAGGTAACCGTTCCTTTTACTGAACTTGTCACTCAAGTCCCTGCTTACGCAAAGTTTTTGAAAGACATCCTCACCCGTAAGCGGTCGTTCAGTGAGGTCGAGACTGTGGCTTTCACTGTCGAGTGTAGCGCACTTTTACAAAACCAGTCTCCTCCTAAACTGAAGGACCCGGGTAGCTTCTCGATACCTTGCACTATTGGTACAGTTTCGATTCCTAACGCTATATGTGATTTAGGTGCAAGTGTGAGCGTTCTGCCTTACTCCGTATGCGAGAAGCTCAACATGGGCGAGTTGAAAGTAACTAATATCACGCTCCAGATGGCGGATCGTTCTATCAAACGCCCTCTAGGCGTTTTGGAGGACATTCCTGTCAAAGTGGGTAAGTTTTTCATTCCCGTCGATTTCATCGTTCTTGACATGGCCGAGGACTCCCAGATTCCTATTATATTGGGTCGGCCTTTCTTGCACACTGCTGGTGCAATCATAGACGTCAAGAACGGGAAATTGACGTTGGATATAGGAGGTGATAAAGTTACTTTCAACCTTTCCAATGCTTTAAAACGCCCCATGTTGGAGGAGCATGTCTTTGCTTTAGACGTTATTGATGATTGTGTGGATGAGTACTTACCTCAAGTCCTCGAGAGGGATCCTCTTGAGGCCGTTCTTTGTTGTGATTATGTCGCAGGTACTTTAGGGAGGATGGATGCGGGTAAGGATGTGATCAAAGACGACATGCATGCTGTTGCGAGTGTTGATTTGGGCCGAGTAGATGGAGGTGATGGCCGAGCTGTTGATGATGATGGTTATGACGATGAAGAGGATGACGGAAGCGGGTTCGTCTACGACGAGACCCATGGATGGTGGTACTTCTAGAACCCGTGCTGAGCCCCCGTTTGAAGCTGGTTTGGGGGGGCATTTTCGTTGTATATAAATTGTATGTACTTTGTTTCTTTTCTTTGGACTTTTTACTCGTTTTCTCTCCCTTATTTTATGGTCCCTGGTTGATGTGCTGTAGGACACATTGGGGACAATGTGTTGTTTGGTTTGGGGGGAGAAACGATTTGCTTTTCATTTTGCATTTTCTTCTTCGTTTTTCGCTTTTCCAAAAACTTCACAAATCCAAAAAAAAAAATCTGAAAAATTCACAAAAATTACAAAAAAAATAGAAAATTTCTCAAAAAATACCAAAAATACCTATCCCGATCGTTGTTTGCGAGCTTGCTTTTACCTTATTCTTCCCCGACATCCCTTCCCTTGTTTGCTTTGAGCTTTGGCATGATTTATACTGCTTGGATTAGTGCTACGAGGATGTTTAGACGCGTTTGCAGATGATGGCGTGCTTTTACTGTTTTCTTTATCATTCACGGACTATAGCTACTTTTATTGTGAGGTTTTTAGCTCCTGCGGCTGGTTCATCTATCCCGGTCCCCGTGCTTATTCTGTGAGTAGTTCTCCTCGTGGGGTGCGTAATATTAACACGCATAAGTGTGGCCCCTATCCCGTGTTTCACACGATTTTGTCACTTGTTTTTGCGTATGAGGCTTTAGTTGATTCCATGTTATTCACCTTATTCTTACATTGTCTTTATCCTCTCATATTTGATCCTCTTACCCTTTTCCACTTGAGTTTGCTAGCTACATGCCAAATAGCCTACCCTAGCCTTGCTAGTTACCACTTTGCTTGCTCTTGTGCTTGTTCGTTGGGTGGTGATCATTATTTTGCTTCGACTTGCTGATGTCGTGTGCTTTGAGAGTGTTGGTGAATGTGAGTCGGGATTGCTGTTTCCCAGACTTTGATGAGGTTTTCCGCAACTTGTGAGTGTGCTCTTTTGCTCAAAAAAAAAAAAGAAACAAAAAAATCTGAAAAATAAACACAACACAAAAAATCAAAGAGAAGAAAGAAATGTGTGCACAAAAATAAGAGTTGTTGTTGTTGTTGTTACATGAGTGAGCACTTGAAATTTGTTGCTATTGTTGCGATGATGTGTAGAGGAGACCGATATGCTGTTTTCGGTCCTTTGTTCATGAGAGTTGGGCTCTTTGTTGGTTGGACGAGCACTTGAGTAGTACGAGTGGTTTCTAGTGGCTTAGCTCCACGATTCCATAATCATTTGTTCCACCTTATCACTCTTATCCTCTCTTTGGCCTTTACACCCTCATTCCCTATGTAAGCCCTCATGTTTGTATCGTTTTTGTGACATTATTTGTGTACGGGAATACGAGATTTGGTCCACATTAGATTGCGGGCGTGCTTCCACAAGTCGAGTAGGTGAGTGTCATCACATATATCACATTGTTCATCATTTGTGCTAGAGTGGAAACCGCGAGAGGTCCGTGATTTGATTGCTAGAGAGCCTAAGTTTAAGCCATGCTATTCATTCTGCGCCGTCTTGTAATTCTCATCCATTAGCTTGTTATTTCCATACGTCCCATGTTGCTTCGGGATTGATTGCCATTTGCTTAAGCTGCTTGCGGTTTGGTGATTGTTGGGGAGTTTTCTTTCGCTCGCTTTGTCCTCTATTTTCTGTCATGCTTGGTTGCTTGAGGACAAGCAACGGTTCGGTTTGGGGGAGTTTGATGTCTCATATATTTACGTACTTATAGCCCCCTGTTCACGAGCTTTACTTTGCGTTTCCCGTGCTTTTACATGCGTTTCGCTTCCTATTTCTCTCCGTTTTGGCCTTGCTGCGTTTTTGCGTCTATATTTCAGGTAAACGCGCATATTTGGAGGTTAGGATGCTATTCGGGAGGTTTCGTGAAGTTTCGTAAAGTTTCGTGAAGTTTCGAGGTGATTCGAGTTGGTTTCGTTGCGTTTCGCTTGCGTACGAGCCTCGTTTCACTAAATGAAGGTGTCCCGGGACCTTAGGTTGGGATTTGAAGCTTGCATTATCATCCTAAGACTCGTCCCTACTCGTGAGCCTCGTCCCTAAGCCTTGGGACGACAAATAATGCAAAATAAGCTAAGGAAAGAAAGTGGCAAAAAGAGGTTTTGAACTGAATCACACGGGATGAGTGTCCCTTATGCTTGGGACCTGTTTTGTTGGTGTCCCGGTCGGGAAGCCTGTCCTGGACCCCAGGGACGGCTTCCGACTCCTCGTGTGCTTTAAATACTTCGTCAATTTGAAGGATCAAAACATCATATTTTCGTCTGAATTTTTCTGAGCATTTTCCTAACACTTTAAACTACTTTCTCAAGAAATCTTAGGGTTTGAATAATTTTCCATCTTGTATTTTGAATTCCCGACTCAAGTACGTTGTTTGGATACTCTATTTGGTTTTGTTGTTCTTGTTCTTCATCCTTACTCCTTGAATTTCTGATTGGTATTGTATTCAACTTTTCCCTTTTCATTGTTATTTCATTGTTTATCGTTGTTGATCATCTTTTCGTCTTTCTCTTCCGCTTTTGCTATCGAATTCGCTATGTGTGAGTAGTTTATTATCTAGGGAGGAAGGGTGAATCATGGGTGCTTGCTTGGGTTGTTTTTGATGATCATTTGAGTTAGGTTTTCGCGCTCGTTTTGATTGTCTCGTTTTGTTTGTGTTTGTTGACCCTCTGGCCAAGGTTTAGCAAGCGTTTTCCACCCTTAAACTTAAGACCGAAAGCCTAGTTTAAGGTAGGGCACGAGACCAATCATTAGGACCCTCACTTGTAAGTTGCGAGAGCCCGCATTTGAGACCTAGAGGAAGCTTGAGACCGAGAGGCCTAGCTTTACCCTTAGCGAGAGCGATTTCCTACTCATTCCGATCACTATCCTTTGACCTAGCTTACCCCGTGCCTAACCCGATTCCCTAGACCTTTTTCCTCTAAGTTTTAAACCCTTATCTTTCGCTATAGCCTTAGTAGCCTCAACCTTTCGAACCGAGACTAGAATCGTCAAAAATAACCAACATTGCAACTTTCTCCCTGTGGATACGATCCCGACTTACCCTAGCTACCTAGTGTTGAGTTTGGTATTATCTTTGACTAGGCGAGTGCGACTAAGCCTATCAAAATCGTCTCGTATGAGCACTGGTTCGAGGGCCGAGGGAGCCCCAGTACGCGTCCCTTGAGGCGTACGGTTAGTGAGCGCGAGGTCGACCCTCGCGACTTACGTACTAGGCGTGGTACACCACGGGTTAGGGGTCGTGCGAGGCATGACCCTGCCGTGGAGGAGCACGTGGACGAGTTGGTGGCCGAGCTGGGTGCTGAGGAGGAGGCTGAGGCCATGGCTAGGCCGAGTAGTTCTAGGCCACGTGGATCACGAGTGGATAGGTCGTTCGCCAAGGGATGGGACGGCCGTAATCTTTTGCTAGCTCCGGAGTTGCACATTTCGTACCGAGCGAAGCTAGACTTGGAGAAGGGTCCGATGAGAACCTTCTCGGGCATTTCGTCAATTATGTGCGTTTTTGAGGACAAACTTTTGTCGGGAGCGAGGGCTTGGGTGCTAGGTTGTGCTTTCGGCCCGTTGGTTGAGCATTGGCGGGAGATTGCGAGGTCGAGGTTGACAGCGAACTTAATGTTGATTCGTGCTTTTCTTGACCGCTACTGGGATACCACCACGACCTTTCACATGCCGGGCTTTGAAGCCGGTATTACAGTGTCGGGGTATGCGGTCATGACGGGCCTGCCGTTCGGTGACTGTTATATGAGTTTTGAGTTTGCACCGTCCATTGTGGATGACGTGGTGACTGCCGCGATTGGCGGTGGTCTTGAGGTGGAGTATAGGGGTAGGCGCTCTTACATCATTAAGACGAGCTATATCCTGGAGTAGTTCAAGGAGAAGACGCAGCGGGGCCCCTCGGAGTGGAGTGACGAGCAGAATGCTCGTATGTGGTTGTGGTGGTTTGTCAGCGCTGTGTACTTCGGCGACAAATGCGAGCGGGCGGTAACGTCAGTCCTCATGCATCTCCTAGATTGGGGTGCAATTGGGATGCTTGACTGGGTTTCACCGTCCATGGGTCTGTGCATTCGTTTCTGCATGGACGCGGTGAGGCCGCGGGTCATGGAACGTGGGTCGAGACTGTCCTTGGTCTCGCCGGGGTTTGTGATGGAGTTATGCCATTTTTGCTTTGCTTTGACTTATCAGTCTTGCTTGGTTTTGTTGTCTTTGTAACGTGTTTTTGTGTCTGCAGTCGTGGATCTTCAGCCACTTCCCCTTTCTGCTGCCTGAGCATGCTAAGAAGATTGTAAGGAGGTACCCGACGGTGCGTACTTGGGACACCTGCAACTAGGGATGTCAATGGGGCGGGTACTACTGGGTACCGCCCCGCACCCGCCCCATTTGGGGTGGGGATGGGTATAAGTTTCGCGGGTGGTGGGGCGGTTATGGGTATAAAAATTGTACCCGCCATGGGTAATGGGGCGGGGGTGGATGTTGCATATCCGCATAATACCCGCATACCCGCTTCATACAAACATTTTTTATATTATTTATACTCATATACCCGCATAATACCCGCTTACCTGTACCCGCCATGGGTGGTGGGGCGGGTACGGGTTTGAAAACTTGTACCCGCCATGGGTGGTGGGACGAGTATGGGTAGAGGTTTTTCTTGGTGGGTACGGGTGTTGAGGAGCCTATTTTCCGCCCCCGCCCCAACGACATCCCTACCTGCAACCGTGCGGCCTTTGATTGGTCGTATGACGAGGTTCGAGTGCGCTTGAACGCCATGGCGTTTGAACAAGTTTGTATTTGGACCATTTCAAATAGAGTGTAGTTAAAATGATTAGATGTATGCCTTTAAGAATGTTGTTCTTTTGCAGTTCGTGCCATGCCCGTGGGAGCAGTATGCGGGTGTCCCTGAGGATATTCGGGCTCGATTCGCGGAGCGCGACATCCAGCGTCTGTACTTGGCGACGCCGTACGGGCTGGTTTGGTACCTATGGGAGCGTTTGGTTTACTAGACGTGGTGGCCGACTCCTGTGGTGCCTAAGGACCCGCCGGGAGACCTTTTCGAGCGAGGCGTTTCTGCACAACAGCGTATAGCGCTGTACGGAAAGGGAGAGTCAGGAGGTCTCTTTTGCCCTGGAGAGGACTACGGCCAGTTTGCTTAGTCTCGGCTTGCTTGTGGGCCGATTGAGGTATGTTCGTGTTTGTCTTGAGTGTGCGTAAGGTAAATTTTGCGAAAAATTCCCCTAACGTGTGTGTATTTGTCTTGTTTTTGCAGCTGTTTGATCCTGATATGGCGGAGCGGCCTAGCGACTTCTCGACTACCGTTGAGTGGGATGTGTAACACCCCATGAGGTTGGATATCCCACATCGGGGGATATAAGAGGATTTGAATGTTTATAAGGGATTCCACTCACCATCTTAGTAACAAGGCCTTGTGCTTTTGGGCTCAAGTGAGGACAACATGCCCAAAAGTGTGCATCTCACCTTTAAAGTGGGGTGTATTACAAGGGTGGTGGGTCAGGCTATTATAAATGGTATCAGAGCAACCCTGCGACCGTGTGGTGAGCCTGTGGTCAGGAGTACCGGGTCACCCACCTTGCGGGGGAGGATTCTGGGCTTGACTGCGGTCAGCTCTATGACGCACAACGAGGACGTTGTGTTCTTTTAAATGGGGGAGTTTGTAACACCTCATGAGGTTGGATATCCCACATCGGGGGATATAAAAGGATTTGATATGTTTATAAGAGATTCCACTCACTATCTTAGTAACAAGGCCTTGTGCTTTTGGGCTCAAGTGAGGACAACAAGCCCTAAAGTGTGCATCTCACCTTTAAAGTGGGGTGTATTACAACGGTGGTGGGTCAGGCTGTTATAGGATGATTTGGGCGTCCGTCGTACTTTTGAGGTGCCCTCGTACCTGCTGGTGATTGCCGACGCAAAGATGGATAGTTGGGGTGGCAAAGTGAAAAAGGTATGGGTCCTCTTTCTTTGTATATGTGTGAGCCCCCAGTTTGATCGAGTTATGAAATGTAACGATGATCAAACTTAGTGAGATGCTTGTTTTTGTATTACCCCCTCGAGTTTGTCTTAATTTGTGTGAAATTAAGGCAAAATGGAGAAGAATGCGGTTAGTTTTGAAATTTCCCCCCTAAGTTTGACTTAATTTGTGTGCAATTAAGGCAAAATGGAGAAAATGGCGGTTGTTTTTTGAAATTTCCCCACTAAGTTTGACTTAATTTGTGTGAAATTAAGGCAAAATGGAGAAAAGTGCGGTTGTTTTGAAATTTCCCCCCTAAGTTTGGCTTAATTTGTGTGAAATTAAGGCAAAATGGAGAAGAATGCGTTTGTTTTGAAATTTCCCCCCTAAGTTTGGTTTAATTTGTGTGAAATTAAGGCAAAATGGAGAAGAATGCGGTTGTTTTTGAAATTTCTAACCTAAGTTTGTCTTAATTTGTGTGAAATTAAGGCAAATTGGAGAAAAATGTAATCATTCTGTTGTTCGTTGCAGGTTGCCAAGGATGTGCACAAGAAGCTGTGGAGGACAGCTAACAGATGAAGGATGGCGTGGGCGGAGCAGGCGGCCCAGCGGTGTTAGGGTCGTGTTGAGACGGCTCGAGTTCAGCGTGACTTCGACGAGTATCGTCGTCGTCATCCTTAGTTGTCTTGGTGATCTTGTGTAATAAGGATTGTGTGAAACCATCACTATAGGTCTTTGTGTCGTGATGTGGCTTGAGCTTGTAGTTGCCTTTGTTGTTTGTCATTTCGTACTTCGTGCGTGGTAGACCTGCAGTGTTAGTAAGCTTGTCTTGAAAACGAAATGATTCCCGATTGGGATGTTTGGTTTGAAATGTTTGTGAAAAATGATTTCGTAAAATGTTCATTTTAAATGTCGAAATGAGCTTAAATGAACGTTTGAAATGTTGTCGGCTGACGCGTGTCGTGAATCGTGCGTGCTTGAAACGAAATGAAATGTTGTTGAACGCAGGTTAGGCTGCCCTAAAACACATTAACCGTCATAATGTAGTATGGAAGGTTGCGTTTATGGAAAGAAAAATTTAGGAAAAATCGTGGCAAAAACCAGCCCCCGAAACCGCAAAGCCTTATACGGTTTCTGGGCTAAACCGCATAGACCTATGCGGTTTGTGCTGTAAACCTCATAAGGTGCTGCGGTTTGGCTTCCTGGCTAACAGCGCTAAGTTTCCAAATTTCGATTTTGTTTTTCCTATATCAGGAGAAGGGGTGCGTGCCATAATCCTCATTCAAATCACTTCTTTTCTTTTCTCTCAACAAGCTTTGCTCTCATAAATATTTTAGGCGTATTTGCAAGAGTTGTTATTGTGGTCAAGAAAATGGTGGAGCATTTTGATGCTCTCTTGAGGAGGTGGACATCCTCGCTACGTCCGGCGGAGAAGAAGGCGATTTATGACGATGGAGCGGGTGTCTTTATTCGCTTTCGCCAAATGAAAGTCGAGCTGGACTTACTGGATGCATGTCTTGATTACTGGACCCGAGTTTGCACGTTTTTCGGTTCCCGGGAGGAGAGGTATGCCCCTTGATCGCAGAGTTCGCGCCCATTGCGGGATGGTCGAGATGCACTACTCCCGTGGTGGTGCGAAATGAGCTTTGCTTCAATGGCATGATGCGAAATTTCCTCGAGATGTCGAATGCTCATGTTGTGGGTTTGTTCGAAGCAGGGAAGATGAATATGCTGCGCTTGTGTCAGCGATATATGAACCGGGCTGACACAAGTATTTTGGATCGCTCTAGGAGAAGAGCCCTCGTCTTTTGCTTGATTAACCGTTATGCTTTTGCGGGGTCGATAACGGATGAAGTGTTTGGGAATGCTAGGTATGCTGGCGTCGTGGGGGAGATGAAGCAAGGTCATAACCCTTCTACTTTGATCTTAGCGGAAACCATACTGAGCTTAGACGACCGTTGTGCTAATCGTCTAAGTTTGTACCGCGGTTGCGCTAGGATCCTACATATTTGGCTCATGGAGAGGTTGAGTGTGTTTGTTCCTCTTCTCCACGACGGTGTCTTCAAGGCGGCGGCGGCCACGTCACGGAAGATATAGTGGGTTGATCCTCGGGAGCGTTCACTAAAATACTTCTGGGGGTTCGTAAAGGAAAGTGTCATCCGTTGGTTCGTGCCAAGGTGGCGTATCACGGCTATTTCAGCGCCATCCGTGATGAACACAGCCAATGGTGCGATGTTGGGTAGCTTTGAGCGAGGGCTGTGGATCCATCCCCTTCGTTTGAAGAGACAAATAGGGCTTGCTCAAACCATTCCTGAGCAGGACACTCAAGTCGGGGAGGTTGTTGTGCTAAACAACCAAACGATCGATGCTTGGATCCGGGGATGGTCGGATCGTGTTACGTGGGCGGTTCCAAAGCATATAGAGTCTACTCGTGTCTCGGACTTCTATAAGCGATGGTACCTCTCCAAGGATTCTCGAGAGCGGAAAAATCAAAGGAGGAGAGAAAAGAGCGGGCCAAGACCCTCTTTGGCGTATGACGCGGTGCGCGGAAGGAGAGACTATGGTGATCTTGGTGCTTCTAACTCAGGAGCTTCTACTTCAAGGCCGGCGCGCGAGAGGCTCGGACCGAGGGTAACCGTTAGGGATCGTCTAGGGCCGAGGATCGAGGAGCCCCCAGTCGAGAAGGACGAGGATCCCATCGAACCTCCGGGATTTGACAGGAATGCTCCTGTGATTGGCTCGAAGATTGTGGCGGATTGGCCTCTTGAAGATGAAGAGGCTAGTCCGAAGCGACAAAAGAAGACCTAGTAGTTTGCGTTTTGCTTAGAAATGTTTATTTATTCATAAAATACATGCATTTAGTTTCGAATAAAGGGTTAAGGAGGCTTGTTCCTAACTCATTTCTAATTTGTGAGGTAATACTAAGTTAATTTGTCTTGTCTCGTTGCTTTCTTTGTTTATGTTTTGCCTTCAAAATGTTCTCGACCTTTTTAAGCTTCGAACACTTGTATTTTTGCTTTAAGTCCTTGACCTTTTTAAGCTTTGGACTTATGTTTGCTTGATTTGTGTTGCTTTAAATCCTCGACCTTTTTAAGCTTTGGACTTGTATTTTTGTGTTGACTGTGCTCTCGACCTTTTTAAGCTTCGAGCGTGTCATTTTGTGAATGCATTGCCCTCGACCTTTTTAGGCTTTGGGCGTATATTTAGAGAAGTTCGGTTGTGCTTTGAGAAGCTGCCTATGTATCCGTGTTTTGTACGGAATCAAACCGGCGTAGTTCGTGTGATTCAGTTGAGCTCTTTGCAAAGCTGCCTACGTATCCACAGTGCGTGGAATCAAACCGAGCGTAGTTCACCCATGCGTGAGTAAGTTTTGTTTGTGAAATACATTGCAAATTTGTTTAAGGATAGTACTTCTTGAGTTGATCAAGATTTGTTGGCAAGTTGAATTCCTGACCGTCAAGGTCGGTTAGCTTCACGGCTCCTCCTGGAAGGATTTCCTTGACCTAGTACGGTCCGGCCCAATTGGGTTTGAATTTCCCTCTTGGGTCGACTGGTAATGGTGCTCTAACTGACTTAAGCATGAGGTCACCCACTTTAATGTTTCGTGGTTTGACCCGTTTGTTGTAGGCGCGTTGTAGACGAGATTGGTACAGTCGGCCTATGCTTAGTGAATGTAGACGTCTTTCGTCTAAAAGGATGAGTTTTTCATAGCGTTCGCGTGCCCATTCGGCCTCGGGAATGTCGGCTTCCATGAGAATTGATAGTGTGTCGTTAAGCGCTACAAATTAATAATTTGTAAACCTTGCTTAGCCTCAAAAATATTAACGATTGTTAAGGATAAGTAGGGTCGATCCCACGGAGAGATTGGAAAACTATAATCGTGATGATTTTATTAGTTAATTAACCTATAAACTAAAAGCGTTAGTCGTATTTACGATTTAAGGGGGGTTTAAATACTGTTTTCCTAGAGTTTAAATAAATAACATAAAAATAAAACTAACCTAACTATTATTTACAGATGTCGGCGAATTCCCATAACTCAAATCCGTATTTCTTAAAGGTAATTTTAGTTTGTTAACTGACAACAAATTGTTTCGATTTCAAAGTGATTAATGGATTAACTGCGGAGATTAAGATAGCAAAATCTCCCTATCCTCTCTTAGATTACTACTAATCTGGACTAGGCCGAGATTAATTCTTAACTAACTGATTTAGCAGCATTACTGAACAAAGAAGACCTCATTAACCCAATTAATTCTCAAGTGTCCTCAATTCTTAAGCCTTAATTGATCACGTTTTACCCTAATCCAAACTAAACTCAATTCGCAGATTTCAGTTTAAATTAGTTGCTACTTATATTATGTAATTCGAACTAGGCCAAAATCACACAAATAGCAGATAATTCAATAATCACTCACAATAAGATAGCAAACTATGAATAAAAATCGAATCTTTATAATCGAACTAGTAAAACAATGAACACTAATCATTCAAAAACCAACACAACTCAAAATCTGTTTACAAAAGTAAAATTAATCAACGATTATTAAGCGTAATTAGATACAAGAGAGTAAAGAGAACTTAATTTTAGCCCGGAACAAGCAAACTCGAATTTCGGATGTCGCACCTCCACACGAGCTCCAAATTCACACCTACTTGACCGTGTACTAGGACCGACGACCAAGTAATGCCTCCTACTGCTCTCTCGACCCAATTCGCCCAAAAATCGTCACTCAAATTTGCTCGAAATTTCTGTGCAAAATCGGGTATTTTTTTTCCACCACTCTTTATTGTGTAAAATCAATGTGTATATATACTGATTTTGGGGATATATACTGATAAATTTGGAAATATTCGGGAATAAAAATCTGTCGAGCTGGGAAAGGATAAGGAAATTGATATATTGTGTGTTTGTGATTTGGAAATAAAATTGAATTTGGAAGGGAGAACATTGTGTTCTATTTTGTTGCGTTGCTCTTGGTGCGTTGTTGCTGCTTTTGGTGTCTCTGCCCTTAATTTGTGTGTTTTGCTCCCAACTTACTTATTTGCTCAATTCACTCGCATTACACGCGCCCTTATCTTCATTTTATTTGTTGTGGGCTTTCTAATATGTTGGTGTGAGTTTATTGTAACCCATGAAGCTTCTATTAGTCGGACTTGTTCTTCGGTCCAATTCTTTTATTTCAGCTCCGACAATTACCTGAAAAGCAAATATGGAGTATATAATATCAAATTATAATAAAATAATATTTCACTTATTATAAACTTAAATTTAACGAAAAAATATAAATGTAGCTCAAATAATATAAAAGACGACTACAAAAGTGTAAAATTATGTAGTAAAAATATATCCATTTACGCACTTATCAAATACCCCCACACTTAGCTTATTGTCGTCCTCGACAATATCAAACCGAGCTACTACAAAAATATCATTATACTCAACCTTATAGTGACTTAAGAACGGTTAACGACAAACTTAAAATATATTTTGAGAACATCGTAAACAGAGCATGAATTAGCAGCGCATACAATGAAATTTCTCCTCCACTACAAACTATACAGTCGATTAATTAAACAACATTACAGATTTTAGACGCTTTTAAATTGAAATTACAAACGAACTTTTCATCCTTCACAACTCGTTTTCACTACCTTTCTCCCCACGTATCAACTATTAGACGGTGGGTTTCAGCCAAATATTAAGATCTCAAGGGAAGGGGTTTACTTTCGGCACCTTGTATTACCACATCAGTGCGTGGATCGTTCTCCCGGTTACCTAAGCTGTACTCGATACCTCCTCACCTTATATACTTTTTTTTCCTATTTTTTTTCTGATTTTTTTCCTTTCAGCATTCTCTTATTTTCATATACAGTTTTTTTTCTTCTGCTTTTTCCACTCTTTTTTTTTCAAAATATTCGTCCTGTGACCCACGCTATTGAGCCTCAACCGATGGATCCCGTCCAACCGGACAAGTCATCAGGCATTCTCCCAATAGCTAAGATTGGGTTCCCCTCGGGCTAGGAACTCGAATCACAAGACAGAAAATTACGCTCTTTCGAGGTCGAGTAATCTCCCTGTCGGTCCATTAAAGGAGTCACCACGAAAGTAAATAATTAAGCATAAGACTGGCTTACACACCACACTACTAATAAGTCAAAAACGTGGTACAAGTCCAGTACGTATACTCTCTTTACGAGTAAAAAAGGTCAAAAACACGTACACGCTTTACAAGTCAAGTACGTATACACTCTTTACGAGTCAAAAAGTCAAAAACACGTACAAGTCCAGTACGTATACTCTCTTTATGAGTAAATAAGGTCAAAAACACGTACTACATGCTTTACAAGTCAAGTACATATACACTCTCTACGAGTCAAAAAAGTCAAAAATACGTAAACACTTTACAAGTCAAGTACGTATACTATCTTTACGAGTAAAAAAGGTCAAAAATACGTACACGCTTTACAAGTCAAGTACGTATACACTCTTTACGACTCAAAAAGTTAAAAATACGTACACGCTTTACAAGTCAAGTACGTATACACTCTTTACGAGTCAAAAAGTCAAAAATACGTACAAGTCAAGTACGTATACTCTCTTTACGAGTCAAGAAGTCAAAAATACCTACAAGTCAAATACGTATACTCTTTACAAATCAAACACATCCACCCTGTACGAGTTAAACACAAAAATGCGTATATTCTTTTTGAGTTAAAATACGTACACTCTTTACGAGACAAAAACAAAATACGCACATCTTATACAAGTCAAAACGCAGAAACACAAATTTCTTTCGCAAATCAAGAGCACAGACACCCACACTCCCTATGAGGAAGAGATCAAAATCACAAGCGCAGAAGCAGGCACACGGCAAGCACTCAAGACGCAGGAGATGGCCAAGCTACAAAACGCCATCAAACGACATTCAAACAACGGCAGGCTGCCAAGCCCTTAAACATGGAAGACCGTCATGTCCTTAAACATGTTGTCCCGCCCCGCATTCCCGGCACTAAGTCCTCGTGTAACACCCGGTGTTGTCCGAGGTTATTCGGGCCGGGTTCCCCGTTGAAGTGGTCCATGTGTTAGCTCAAGTGACCTAGTGCTTAAATGGATTGTAAGTACTACTCATATCAACTAGATGCATCTTCTTTTCTGGTGGCTCATCTTAAGAACTCTTTGGTTAAGCGTGCTTGCTGGAGAGTAGTCTTAGGATGGGTGACCTCCTGGGAAGTTCTCAGGATGCGCACGAGTGAGGACAAAGTGCGCTGGAAAGGACTCGTGTTGGTTTGTGGGCGATGTACGCAGCCTGGCGAGCTACCATGAGTGACCTTCCGGCCTTTAGTTGGGGCCGGGGTGTTACAAATGGTATCAGAGCAACCCGGCGACCGTGTGGTCGAATCCTGTGTCTTGTTGGCCAGGTACGCACCTAGCTGGGGAGGATTCTGGAATGCTATATTGTAAGTAGCTACCAGGCGCAACGAGGACGTTGCGTTCTTCAAGTGGGGGTGTGTAACACCCGGTGTTGTCCGAGCTTATTCGGGCCGGGTTCCCCGTTGAAGTGGTCCATGTGTTAGCTCAAGTGACCTAGTGCTTAAATGGATTGTAAGTACTACTCATATCAACAAGATGCATCTTCTTTTCTGGTGGCTCATCTTAAGAACTCTTTGGTTAAGCGTGCTTGCTGGAGAGTAGTCTTGGGATGGGTGACCTCCTGGGAAGTTCTCAGGATGCGCACGAGTGAGGACAAAGTGCGCTGGAAAGGACTCGTGTTGGTTTGTGGGCGATGTACGCAGCCTGGCGAGCTACCATGAGTGACCTTCCGGCCTTTAGTTGGGGCCGGGGTGTTACAAATGGTATCAGAGTAACCCGGCGACCGTGTGGTCGAATCCTGTGTCTTGTTGGCCTGGTACGCACCTAGCTGGGGAGGATTCTGGAATGCTATATTGTAAGTAGCTACCAGGCGCAACGAGGACGTTGCGTTCTTCAAGTGGGGGTGTGTAACACCCGGTGTTGTCCGAGCTTATTCGGGCCGGGTTCCCCGTTGAAGTGGTCCATGTGTTAGCTCAAGTGACCTAGTGCTTAAATGGATTGTAAGTACTACTCATATCAACAAGATGCATCTTCTTTTCTGGTGGCTCATCTTAAGAACTCTTTGGTTGGCGTGCTTCTTTGGAGAGTAGTCTTGGGATGGGTGACCTCTGGAAGTTCTCAGGATGCGCACGCAGTGAGGACAAAGTGTTGGAAAGGACTCGTGTTGGTTTGTGGGCGATGTCACGTGACTGGCGAGCTACCATGAGTGACCTTCCGGCCTTTAGTTGGGGCCGGGGTGTTACAAATGGTATCAGAGTAACCCGGCGACCGTGTGGTCGAATCCTGTGTCTTGTTGGCCTGGTACGCACCTAGCTGGGGAGGATTCTGGAATGCTATATTGTAAGTAGCTACCAGGCGAAACGAGGACGTTGCGTTCTTCAAGTGGGGGTGTGTAACACCCGGTGTTGTCCGAGGTTATTCGGGCCGGGTTCCCCGTTGAAGTGGTCCATGTGTTAGCTCAAGTGACCTAGTGCTTAAATGGAATGTAAGTACTACTCATATCAACAAGATGCATCTTCTTTTCTGGTGGCTCATCTTAAGAACTCTTTGGTTAAGTGTGCTTGCTGGAGAGTAGTCTTGGGATGGGTGACCTCCTGGGAAGTTCTCAGGATGCTCACGAGTGAGGACAAAGTGCGCTGGAAAGGACTCGTGTTGGTTTGTGGGCGATGTACGCAGCCTGGCGAGCTACCATGAGTGACCTTCCGGCCTTTAGTTGGGGCCGGGGTGTTACACCTCGTCTCTCCCCGAGACACATACTTAGCGTCGCCAGGTAGTATCGAGACTGTAATGGTCTGGATACTGTCTTTTAAGTTTAACTAGTGCTTTAGTCCAAGCTCAGCCAAACTGGGGGCTATGTAGATACCCGTATCCGTAACCCCAAAAACAAACTCGATGACGAAAAGCACTTTTCATGCAAGTTTTATAAATAAGACGAAACGGTACAAAAGTGTCTAAAAACATTTTAGTCATTTTTAACGTATTAATTTGAATTTGCATACTTCGTAAAAATGAATATTAATTTAGTCATTTTTAGTCTTAAGTCGACACAATACGCACAAACACGACACAAAAACGCCACACAAAAACGGCCCAAAAACAGAAAACGACCCAAAAACACAAAAACGACCCAAAACACGCAAAAAGGCCCAAGCAGCCGAAACGGACCAAAGCGCGTCCCGGGTCACATTTTTACAAAACAAAACTCCACAACGTCGTAAAATAATATATTATAAGATTATTTTATTTCGAGCCAACACCGAAAAACACGACGAAAACCAAAACACGAAACACGAAACACGAAAATAGGACCAAGTAACCAACTCGACAACAACAGCAGCAAAACACTTGAGCGTGCCTACAACATGTCGTACAAAATACGGCGGCCCAAAATCAATCACAAAAAAGCCCAAAAATCACCTGTGCACAGGCGATTTTCCCCCTCCCCTGTTACACACTGGCGATTTTTACTTTAATCGCTGGTTAACTGGCGATTTTCTGAGCAACTATACATAAAACACGAAACAATTGCTATAAATAGCAGCCCTTGCAACACAATCAAACACAACTTTTCACTAACGAATTACACACATTCGACAATTACATTAACACATTTACAATCTAACAACAACAAATACACAAAAATAATATAAATACAAAGCCTCTCGCACTTATAAATCGTCACTCTAAAAACCATCCTTGCATTTTAAGGTAAAAACTTTACCTTCGGATTGGACGTTTGAGACTTGGACAAAAAGGGTTACTCTAACCCGACTCGATAATGGCTTTAACGAACTCGTATTCGCATTACGGTTCTAGTAGTTCGAATTCAGAATTCTTCTAAATCTTGTCAATATCGCATAAATAAACGACTCAAAATCACTTAATTAAACACTACTTTTACATTATGCAAATTCTCGATTCATTCATTAAATTACGACTAAAACACGGATTCGACATTAAATTGTACCGTTTCAACTAGTCTTTTTAAACATGCAAAACCGAGGGTTTTACAAAATCTTACAATTGAATACGAGTCGGAAAATAACGTTTATTTAATAATTCAAATACAATGAATTATTAATCTTACGTATATTTCCTATAGCAAATCGTCATAGCTTAGACGACATACATTCATTTTACATATTTGTCGAGTCACATTTTCGCGTTTGTACGTAGCGTCCTATTAGCCCAAATATCGAAATTAAGCATTTGTTTTCAAATAGTAAAGACTACTTTTACGTAGACTTTTTTATTACAGTTTTCATAACACATTTTGTCAAAACTTTCGAAAAGTAACCCCACTCTGAATCCTCTCGATCTGGTTTCACAATAACCTCAGAAAGATAGGTATCGACGGACCTTGAAATCTGAGACCCCCGCGTCTTATGATTTAAGACGCGCTGAAGAGGTTCCAAATTCCTTTAATATTTGGTGGCGACTCCGAAAACAAATTTCAAAAGGATTTTCTATATTTCTTTTGTCACAATTTCATGCAATGACATTCCCCCATAGCAAAGAACTCGAGCGAACTGACTCGAACTGCGCGCTCCTGCGCGCGCATTTTCATTCGCATTTTTCCCGCGTAGTGCATTCCACCCCATCACGAAGGCGGGCGCGCGCGGGGCGTCGAGAAGAGGTAGCATGATCACATTTCATCACTCCTCGGTACCTTCAGCGTAAAATGAGTCAAAATGTGCAATGTTGCTTAAATAAAAGTCTATTTGATCATTTAGAAGTGTAGCCCGATTCACATTGTATAGCATTCAAGCCCAATTCGCAAGAGCAACCTAAAGGCAATTCATTGGCCCTTTACCTTACAAAGGCCCAATTCAATTCTCCTAAATTTCTAAATTCCGGTCCGGTAGCTAAAACCGCTATTTAGTATTTTTATTTCCCAAAATCGACCTCACGAGCCATCTCAGTTTAATATTTTCCTTTAAATATGCATTGTTTTAAATAAAAAATTCGGGTCCTATGCCTGAATTCAAACTTGAGTTTGCTTTTGGCCCGTTTCTCAAGGCCTTGATCCCAGCACATCATAATCAGGCCATCAAGAGCTCTCCCACTAAGTCCCTTGGAGCTTAAGCAAAGCTTTTATGCTATATCTTTCTTATAATCTCACAAAATTGAAATTAGTAAAGATTTGGAATAAGGAAAACGAGCGTCCCAAAACCGCTTGAGCCCATGCGGTTTCCTAGGGAATCCCCTCAACAGAGGTTGTTTCCATAGTCTCCATTGCCCAGTTACTAAATACAAGCCTTTACCTGAGGTTCAATCATCAATTACAATTCAATTCACATCAGATCTATCTCACAAGGAGTGTCACGAACAAAACCTCGAATTCTTCACACAGTTCAAGTGTTGAATAGTGAAGCTCTACCCATTTTCTTGTTGAATTCAGGTAGTATTCAACCTAGCAAGGGTCGATCTCTTTTCTCTAGACTACCGAATGGCTTACATTAACTCCCCTCCACTTTGGCACCCTAGACTGTTTTACATAAGATGAACGGAACAGATTTTAATTAAAATGAACCGAGGGGAGATAATGCAAGCCGATCTTCTTTATAAAATGAATCAAACAAATTTAATTTAAGTTTATGCAATAACAATCTTCTTTCTATGCATTCACACGATCTAATTAATTCGACAGTAAGTAAATCGTTTTTGTTTATACTCGTTAAAGGAAGCAAATTTGAGGGTTTTTAAACAAATTATCAAATGATTTTTGCATCCTGCGTTGCTGTTAGCCGCCTGTGCACTGGTGGTTTGCCCCAAAAACCGCCAGTGCACAGGCGGTTTGCCATGGAAGCCGCATGGCAATATGTGGTTTCTATTCTTTACTTTGCATTCATTTTTTTACAACGAAAATCGCATATACACGTAGCAAATAACTTAGCTCAAATATCTTTAATGGATTGTTCTCGGGCTAGTAGTGGCTACTTTTCAAATTAGAGTTTTCTAAAATGTAACACCCCGTGTTAATTTAATTCAATAATTAGCCATCAAATACTAATTTCAAATCCTAAATCTAATCTTAGCCTTTTAGCCTTTCAAAATCTCTATTTTTGCAAAACTTTCGTTTTGTAAAATTTATCGACATATCCATTAGGAACCTTCCAAATGAGTCAAGTGTACCAACTTGATTTTTGATGTCATAAATTCATTTTCTTTAAACATTATTTTCTAATTAAACAAAACTAAACCTAAATGTAACAACCTGGTTTTTCGTGACTTTAATTAAACTAAGGCGGAAAATTAATTAAGTCTATATATTACAAAACCAGCTGTTATCGTATTACAAACTCCATATACATAATATGAGTTTAAGATAACCAGACTTATTCGATTACATTCTCTCAAAAAGGAGTACAAAATAAAGGTAAACCATCCCCGGCATTCAAAAGCGGTAGTCTCGGGGTACCTGCATTAAACTCTCATCATTTTCTCGCACACTCTTTCGACACATGCAATACTAAAACAATATGCGGTATAAATAATAAATAAGTAAAAATGAAGAGCAAGTAGCAAATAAACCACGTAAGGAATTTATGATGATTCAAACATGAGTATAATTCAATCAAATAATGTACCGCGCTCACAAATAATCATACTCAATAAATCGTATTCCAATACTCATAACCAAGTCATTCAGACAATCATCAAACAAACAAGGAAATGCATTCAACATGTGATAACAAATGAGTCTTCGTTAGCGAGGCGGAAGCATGCAGACGTAAATCGCGCTATAGTAGACAGGGCCAACATAACTTGGACATGGCTGACATACTAGACGTCCGCGCAATAGCCTACAGGGCCAACATAACTTGGACATGGCTGACAGGCTAAGGATATCTAAGGACAGCTAAATCCTTGTCTAATGTATGCATACACCATCTAATCGAGGATCATACGTATTCGCTATTCAAAAGGTATCACCGACGAAAAATACGACTATCACCTTAGACGGGTACCCCCGGTTGGGGCTGGATTTTCCACTTACTATCTATGGGCCCACGGAAATATCAATGTTGCCCCATCCCTGAGGTTGTATATACCGTGCCGAATAGCAATCTTAAGATCGTTATAAGCCTTGGGCAACTCTGGGAGGGAGCCCAAGTCCCCATAGACAGCTACCTCATTAACTTCGAATTTCAAGAGTCGCAACATGGCGAACAATCCAAGTATTTTATTCAAGTAGTTCATTCCTTCAAATTCTTATTTCCTCGTTCATTCAATATAGGTGACAATTCTGTAACTTAAACATAACGTCTAACTTTGTATAATGAAATTTTAATTCTAGCAGTTCTTCAGATAAGCAGAATACATAGAAAGACTTAAATATTTATTTTGAGTTCGTTTGTAAAATTTAAATATTTTCACTATTCATTATTTTACTATTCATCGTATTTACTATTCATTGTATTTACTATTCATCGTATTTACTATTCATTGTATTAACTATTCACCGTATTTTTATACGTATTCGTATTTTAGTATTTCGTATTTGTATGTATCTTTATACGTATGCGTATTTTTATACTTCGTATTTTATTCGTATTTTATACGTACATGTATTCTTATACTTAGTATATTTTCTATACTTAGTATTTATTATTATATTTTTGTACTTAGTATTTTTATACCTTAAGATCTTTTATTTAGGTACAAAATCAAGTTTATTTCCTAAGTATAGGATTCTAATTTTAAAGTCGTTAAGTTCGTTTTGTATTTAGTGATTTGAGAATTTATTTTAAATGTAAAACTCGGTTACGTTTAGTCATATACTTAACTAACATTTTAGCGGTTTCCATTTTTAGCGAGGTTGTCGTAGTTCATTTTAAATAGTCCGTATGTCCACATCCAAGTTTAAGCATAGGTAGTAACACTCGAGATGGTTCATTTTAATACGTGTAACGTTTATTTTAATCGGTTTCGTTGATTCTTTTTATTAACGATTTATTTTACAATCTAATATAATCCTAATTACAAATCAATTTTAGTGACTAAGTGACAAATTCATTTTGATCAAAATTGACCCAATTTAAATAGGAAAACCGTGGCCCTTTATTTAGTTTAGCTATTTATTTCTTTTTATGTTTTTATTAACAAATTCATTATTTTAACAAATTTAATTACTTAAGTGATAAAAATAAAAAGTAACAAAAATCATTTTTGGCCCAAAAATACTCTAAGGCCGTGGCCTTCTATTTATTTAGCTTTTTATTTTCGTTTTCTAATTTTATCGGTTTTGACTTAAAGTTTTTATATGCTAATCATTTAAATTACACTAAAGCGTTTTAACTAGTTTACGATTTTCACTAATTATTTTATTTCAATTATGAATAGTGATTTTACTCACTTTAATTTTCTAACTTTTATATTTTGATGATTTAGTCTATTTAACTTATATAACTATTTTTGTAATTTTTTCACTAATGACTTTAAACCATAATAAAAATAAAACTTATAATCATTTTGAATCAAACTAGTCATTTAAGTGAAGAACACATGAACAAATGAAGAACTCTAATATTTTTCATATGAACATTAATTAGTCAAATTTTTATATGTTTATATAATTTTCTCAAATTTTCCATACAAGTCTAATTTAACTAAACTAATCATAATATGTTATTTAGAAAAATTAAAACTAAAAATTGGTCCATTTATTTCAAGTTGGCCGTGTATATGTATGTGTATGTTCTAAATTTTATTTTTGATTTTTATACTTCTAATTCAACAACTAATTTACCTTATATCATTTATGTATTTAACTAAGGTGAAGATCATATACAAAACACTAACACATATAGTCAAATCATTTCATACAAAAATAACAACAAATACTTCAAGAACATATAACACTTTAAAACATTTAATTTTCATAACTAATTCATTTTTAGTCTAAAACATAAACTAATTATATTTCCATATACATCTTATACTTAGTATTTTAAGCATGCAATTTACAAAAATTAAAACGAAAAATTGAACTAAAAATGGAGGGTAGGCCGTGGGTTTTGTTCTTGTTACACTAATGTTATTTTTCGATTTTTGTCTTCTAATTTAACATATGATAATTATGTGACATACAACATCATAAATATAATTATAACATCACTTAGGAAAATAACATAAAATCAGTTACGAGGCGCTTATCACATAAGTGTGCGAGAAGCACCTTAGGTTAGGTTAATGAGAATGATCTTAGCAGTTGTCGGGATCAATGATATGATCAAACTGGCTCAAGTCGACTCCTCCACCTTGCTCCTCGTCTTTGGTTAGGATTGGTACATAAAAATAAAATAAGCAAGTTAGTAATTTATTCTAACACTAAACTAGTTAAACTAAAATTTAAAGTGTTGTAGTATTTTATGTTTAGGTGATGTTTGTATTTTAATTAATTTGATTCATTTTCTTAAATAAATATAAACATAAGGAGGATGTGATTACTAAAATAATTAGTGAAGGATTTAGTTATGTGCTTAAATGATTTAAAGAGTAAAAATAAATGAGTTAAAGGAAGAATAAGAAGAAATGGAAGGATGGTGTTCTTGAGGTTGCATGAACAAGGCTTACTTTGTTCTTGAGTAAGTGTTTTATTTAGAGAGAAAAGAGTAGTGTAATTGTTGTGTGTGTGTGTATGAGTCGTGTAGTAGTAGTAGTAGTTGTAGTTGTAATTGTAACTTGTAGTATGTATTATGTAATAATAATGTATAATCTTTATTTTTATTTAAGCTAGAAACAATGATGAATTTAGTAGTGTGTAAGATGGATTAGACATGGTAGAAAAGTAGAGACAAAATGGAAGAGGATCATCCTTGACCAAGGACCAAAGAGGTCGGCCAAGGTGAGCTCAAGTGGGCTCGTTTTTCGTTTTTGAAATTTTCGATTTACGCGCACGCGAAAAGTCTCGAAATGAAATATATAGTCTAAGAATAATGTTTGGAAGCAAGATCGAAAATAAAAATGAAACTAAACCTCAAAACGAAATCAAAAGAAAAAATTGGGTACTAGTCCCTCGTAACTTTGAAATAAAATTTTATTCGATCGAAATATATATTTTTTTCGTTGGATGTTATCGAATTAAATCATTTTACTCAAACGTCAAAAAGTTTATCAGTTTAGGCTTAGTGAGACTCATTATTTCGATTATTAGTGAAAGTGGTAGTTAAATCAAAGTGAAATAGTAATATGATAATAATATAAAATGTTTTGTTAGTAATAATCAAAATGATTAAGCTTAAACTACTTTAATTGGATTTGGATTATGAGTAAGTATATTTAAGAAAAGATTAGGTGACTTAATCACACTTAGGTGGCTTGGTCATTTAGTCAATGTTTGACCTCGATTTGCGTGCCAAAATTTGTCGTTGAGAAATTTGTCGTCGATTCATCATTTGATTTATCGAGTCCGAATATGTAAAAATAAAGTTCAAATTCAAAGTAATTCAAAATGGTTTCAGTTTAGGTGCGAGAAAACTTGTAGTGTATTGTAAATATTGACTTTTATAAAATTTTGAAGGGTTTTTTGTGAGATAGTACCTTATATTTAGGGTCATTTGCGAGTTAGTACCTTTTATTTTTTTTTTTGTTTTTTAGTACCTTTTATTTCCAAAATTTGTGAAAACATACCAAATTAAGAAATCCGGCGAGAAAAGTCAAAACTCCGGCGAGTTGACCATTGTTAGCACGTGTGATGTGTATTTGGCTTTGATTGTTTGTTAAAAGGTACCTTATTTTCATTTCCTAACTTATTTAAACTCACCCTCACATTTCCCTCCCAATTTTCCCCCCAAAATTTCCCTCCAATATTTCCCTCCCATTTTTTTTTCAGTTTTTCTAATAAAGTTGCCTTCATTGTCACTTGTTCATTGTTCTTCTTTCTTTCTAAAATTTCATCCTCACTTATTCCAAAAAAATGGCGTCATCGTCAAACAATTTTTTCTCAGAAATAAAATGCAAATGCGGGTTACCTTGTGCGCATCGAACTTCTTGGACTTCGCAAAATCCAGGAAGAAAGTTTTTAACTTGTAAATTGTACAACTCCGATTTGAATAGGCGTGGTTGTGGGTTTTTCAGGTGGGTTGATGAAGATAAAACGGTTTGGCAAACGAATGTAATTAACGATTTGTTGAGCGAAATTAGAAGCCTGAAAACTGAAGTTTATGAAGCTCTCTTTGTTTTGATTTGTATTGTCTATGGCAAATTAGGTTAGTTAATTGTATTGGCCATGGCAAGCATATGTATGTAGTGGATATGTATGGAAAACCCTTAACTTTGCATGAAAATCAGTTTGCTCATTCACTCTACTTCTCATCCTACACACAATCAAAATACAACCATTACTCAATAACAACCATTACTCAATAACAACCATTATCAATTACCACAACAAATAGCAAAAAACGGAATCATTTAAATTAGGGCACGACATTTTAAAAGCTACAATCTTTGACGAAATTGAGTAGAAATTAAACAAAATCAAATCGAAAATCATACCTTCAATTTTGGAAGAGTAATGAAGTTAGACTGATGAAGTTACACAGTGGATGAGTTTGGAAGAAGATGAAAAAAATGAGGAAGAAGAGAAAGCATTTGGGGGAAATTGTAGGTAGGTTTAAACAAGGGTGAAAATGAAGGGGGAAAATGAAGTCAGTAAAAAATGAGGAATAAGAGTCACAAATAAGTTGTTTAAGCTTCCCTCACACGTGCCAAAAGAAGGTCAAGCCGGAGTTTTGACTTTTCTCGTCGGATTCCGACATTTGGTATGTTTTAACAAATTTTTGAAATAAAAGGTACTAGAAAACAAAAAAAAAAATAAAAGGTACTAACTCGCAAATGACCCTAAATATAAGGTACTATCTCACAAAAAATCCAATTTTGAATTGTGTTTCTTTTTAAATTCTGAATATAATAAAACATACTTTATTTTTCAAAATTTTTATATTTATACTTAGGAAGTTTAGTATTATTTGGCGAAAAAAATTCAGTCGCATTTTTAATGTAATGAAAAAGGATGAATTTAATTTAAGGAATTAAATTCTTTTATAAAATTGTGTTACAAAAACACGGGGTGTTACACTAAATAACTTAACCTAATTTTCATACTAGCTTTCCTCATTAATTCACAAGTGTAAAACTCACCACTTTTTCATCCATTTGGCCGAGCAAATCTTCCCCATTTTCTCTCTTTATTTTTCTTCCTTTTATTTACAAAAACCTCCTAAATTAAAACCTTAATATTATTCTAATAATCTTTAGTATTAGCTAATTAGTGGGTATTTGAAGCTTACTATTTACGGGTTTTATTTGAAGGTGAAGACGAATATACGGGTGAAGAACTTAACCTAGATAATATTATTCACCCGGATAACCTCTAGCTTGCCAAATCAAGGTGACTAGTTATTTCTCATATTATTCTCTTTGAAAATTAATTTGATTTTTATTATAAGTTTTTATGAGTATGATTCTTATGCTATATATGTTAAACATCATGAATATGTGTTTGTATAAGTATGTGGAGTATAAGTAATGATAATAAATAAATAATGTTTAAAATAGATTATTGTAGTAATATGTTCATATGTTTAGTTTAATTTGTTTTGAGCATTTTTAATTATTGTGTATATGATTTTTATGTTTATTTATGTTTTAGTTAAGTAGTAATCATATATAAAAATTATGTGAAATTTTAACAATGAGTTTAAAGTGAATAAAAATCGAAAATGAAAATCTATGCACACACACAAAACCTCACGGCTTTCCCTCCATTTTTAAATAAATTTTCACTTTTAATTTATGTAAATAATATGTTAAATTAAGTTAGGTTAAAATAGAAGTTGTCATGTAAAAAAATTAAATTAGAAAAATAAATTATAAGTTGTTAAATATGCACATATGTGTTCTTGAGTTTTGTTTGGTGTTCTTAAGTGTTCATATGATCTTCATGTTGATGTTCATCATTATTGTTCATTTTGATTTCGTTTTAGTTTATGTTTGTTAATAATTTGTGTTTATGTTTAGTTATTGTTTTATATAATGTTAGTATTATAATATAAATCAACTTAAAACATTATAAATCATTAAGATTAAAAAGTTAGAAATTTAAAGTGTTGAAAAACACTATTCATAAATATAAATGAAATTTTTAGTAAATTTCATTTTAGTTTAAATCGTTTTAGTATAATTAGAATAATTAAAATATAAAGACTTTAAGCTAAAAACCGATAAAATCGAAAAAATGAAAATTTAGAACATCACCATGCTAGCTCACGGCATCTAGGCCAATTGTAACAACCTGGTTTTCTGTGACTTTAATTAAACTAAGGCGGAAAATTAATTAAGTCTATATATTACAAACCAGCTGTTAATCGTAATAAAACTCTAAGTACATAGTACGAGTTTAGAATAACAGAGTATAAGTTTAATTACATCCTCTCAAAATAGGTTACAAAATAAGGCCTCCAATCCCCTGATAGATCAACGTTCAAGACTCGGGGTACCTGCATTAAACTCTCATCATTTTCCCGCACACTCCTTCGAGTTTCGATACATGCAATTTCTAAAGCAATATGCAGAATAATAATGAATAATAAAATAGGTAAAAACAATTAGCAAGTAAACAGGTAAAACACATAAAGAGATCAAAATGATTCAAACATGAGTATAAATACAATCACATATCATACAACACTCTCACGTAATCATTCTCAGCCAATCGTAATCCAACACTCATAACATCCAATCATCGTACAAAAATCAATCAAACAAGACAAGGAAATACATTCTTCATACGTTAACTAATGATTGTTCGTTAGCGAGGCGGAAGCATGCAGACGTAAAACGCAATAGTAGACAGGGCCGAACAGAGCGGACGCGTGGTCGACATACTAGACGTCCGCTACAGGTTTATCGTATTTAACAAAGCGGACGTGTCTGACAGGCTAAAGATACCTAAAGCGATAAGGACAGCCAAATCCCGAGTCTAATGTATGCATACACCACTATAGATAGGATCGTATCATACTCGCCCTCGAGTAAGTAGTCACCTAATAATACGACTATCACCTTAGACGGGTACCCCCGGGTGGGGCTGGAGTTTCCAATTACCGTAGTATGGGCTCACGGAGATATCAAGTATGCCCCATCCCTGAGGTTGAATATCCCGCACCGAAATAATACTTTATATAAAAATATTAGATCGCCTTTAGCAACTCTGGGAGGGAGCTAAAGTCCCCATAGACGGCTACCTCATTAACTTCGAATTCAAGAGTCGCGACATGGCGAATAATCCAAGTATTTTATTCAAGTAGTTCCTTTCTTAATTTCTTATTTCCTCGTTCATTCAAAGTAGGTGACAATTCTGTAACTTAAATATATCGTCTAACTTTGTATAATGAAATTTTAGTTCTAGCAGTTCTTCAGGTAAACAAAACACATAGAAAGACTTAGTTAATTATTTGGAGTCCGTTTGTAAATTTTAAATATTTTTACTATTCATTATTTTACTATTCATCGTATTTACTATTCACCGTATTTACTATTCATCGTATTTACTATTCACCGTATTTACTATCCCTCGTATTTGTACGTATTTTTATACGTTTGCGTATTTTTATACTTCGTATTTTATACGTATGGGTATTCATATACTTAGTATTTATTATTATATTTCCTTTGTACTTAGTATTTTTATTTTATTTCCTTATACTTAGTATTTTCCTTTTATACTTAGTTTTCTTATACTTTACAACTACTTTTATACTTAGGATATTTTTAGGTTTTACAAAACCAACCTTTATTTTTCTAAGTATATAATTCTAGTTTTAAAGACGTTAGGTTCGTTTTGTATTTAGTGATTTTGAAATATATTTTAATCAAAGTTGTTAAGTTCATTTGTACTTAGTGATTTTAAATGATATTTCAAAAGCAAAACTTGGTTAAATTTAGTCGTATACTTAACTAAAATTTAGGCGGTTTCAAATTTTAGCGAGGTTGTCGTAGTTCATTTTAAATAGTCCGTATGTCCACATCCAAATTTAAGCATAGGTAGTAACACACGATTTAGTTCACTTTAATACGTGTAACGTTTATTTTAATCGGTTTCGTTGATTCTTTTTATCAATGATTCATTATATAATCTAATATAATCCTAATTACTAAACAATTTTAGTGACTAAGTGATAAATTCATTTTGACCAAAATTGACCAAAAATAATGGTGGATGCCGTGAGCCTTTATTCATTATAGTTATTTATTTCTTTTTTTGTTTTTATTAATAATTCATTACTTTAACTAATTAAATTACTAAAGTGATAAAAATAAAAAGTGACAAAAACATTTTTGGTCCAAAAATGACCCTAAGGCCGTGGCACCTTATACATATACCATTTATTTTCGTTTTCTAATTTTATCGGTTTTCAACTTAAAGTTTTTATATATTAATTATTTAAATCATACTAAAGCGATTTAACTAGTTTACGATTTTCACTAATTATTTTATTTCAATTATGAATAGTGATTTTACTCACTTTAAATTTCTAACTTTTATATTTTGATGATTTAGCTTATTTAACTTATATATTTAGTAATGTGATTATTCACTAATGGATTAAAACAACATTTAAGTTTAACTTTATACAATTTATGAATCAAACTAGTTACTTAAATGAAGAACACATGAATTTTCCAAGAACACTTATGCTTTTCTTAAGAACACTTTTTAACTCAAAATTTATATTATCGTTTTATTTTCTCAAATTTTTATAGCATGTCTAATTTAACTAGACTAATCATAATATGTTATTTAGAAAAATTAAAACTAAAAATTGGTCCATTTAGAAGGGTGAAACCGTGTATGTGTATGTATGTTCACAAGTATTTTATTTTCGATTTTTATACTTTTAATTCAATAACTAACTTACTTTATATTGTTTATATATTTAACATGGATGAAAAACATATACAAACATTAACATATAAAAGTAAAAATCATTTCAAACACAATAACAACAACATTTCCAAGAACACATATGAACACCAAAAAAAAACATTTAAATTTTATAACCAATTCATTTTAAGTCCTAAACATAAACTAGTTATATTTTCATGTTCATTTTATTACAAGTATTTCAAGCATGCAATTTACAAAAATTAAAACGAAAAATTTAATGATAAAATTGAGGGTGGCCGTGTGATATGTATGTGTTGCTCAAATGTTATTTTTCGATTTTCGTCTCCTAATTTAACATGTGAACACTAAGTGATATAAAACATCATACATACAAATCAAAAACAATAAAAACAAGTACGAGGCGCTTATCACATAAGTGTGCGGGAAGCACCTTGATTAGGTTAAGTTAGTTGAAATGCTCCTAGCAATTGTCGGGGTCGACGATGTGATCGAATTGGCTCAAGTCGATGTTCCCACCTTGCTCCTCTTCTTTGGTAGATTAGTACATAAAAGAAAAATGAGAAGTTAGTAAATGTTATCAAGACTAGACTAGTTAACTAAGGGTTTAGAATGTATATGTAGTTTTAGGTTTAGGTGATGTTTTAACTTTTCACTAATTCGATTTTATGTTCATGCTCATTTATAAGATTAAAAGGAGAAATGAGTACTAAAATATAATGGTGAGGAATTAATTAAAATGTTCAAATGAATTTAAGACAATAAAAGAAAGTATAAGGGAAGAAAATGAGGAGGAAGAAGATGGAGTTCATGAGTTCATGAGGATGAACTAGCTTACTATGTTTCTTGAGGATGAGTTTTGATTTAGAGTGAAAAGAAATTTTAAGACTTAGAAAAAAAATTGAAGTGTGTTGTGTTGTTTGGGGCAAGTAAACCGTAAGTAGTAGTAGTAGTTGTATAATTGTTGTGTTTTGTTTTTAGAAATGTAATGTAATGTGTGTGAATGTATTTGTTGGTTTAATTGTATTATCATTTAAATGAAAATAGACTAAGAAGTGATGATGGCAAAATAGGGTGGCTTGGAGATTTGACAAGGTGCTAAAGTGAAGACAAAGTAGGAAGGGAAGTACATGAGCATGGGAAGCCATAAAGGGGCCGGCCACTTTGATCAAAGTGTGCCTCGGTTTTTGTTTTTGAAATTTTCGATTTACGCGTACGCGAAAAGTCTCGAGTTGAAATATAAAGTCTTAAAATAAAGTTTTGAAGTAAGATCGAAAATAAAAATGAAAATGAAAGTCGAAACGAAATCAAAACAAAAATTGGGTACTAGCTCCTCAAAATTTTGAAATCAAATTTTATTTGCTCGAAATATATATTTTTTTGGTTGAGTGTCATCGAATTAAATCATTATGTTCAAACGTCTAAACATTTATCAGTTTTAAATGAGTGAGGCTCATTATTTCGAGTTTTACCTAAAGTGTTAGTTAAATCAAAAAGGAATAGTAATTTGATATTATTATTATGTGTTTTGTTAGTAATAATCAAAATGGTTAAGCTTAAACTACCTTAATTAGATTTGGATTATGAGTAAGTATATTTAAGAAAGGATTAGGTGACTTAATCACATTTAGGTGGCTTGGTCATTTGGTCAACGTTTGACCTCGATTTGCGTGCCAAAATTTGTCGTTGAGAAATTTGTCGTAGGTGCTTCATTTGATTTATCAAGTTTGAAAATGTGAAAATAAAGTTCAAATTTGAAGCATATCAAAATGGTTTTAATTCAGGTGCGAGAATACTTGTAGTGTATTGTAAATGTTGACCTTTATAGAATTTTGAATTGTATTTCTTTTTGAATTCTAAAGTTGATACAATATACTTTATTTTTCAGAAATTTTATATTTGAACTTAGGAACTTTAGCATTATTTGGCGAAAAAAAATTCAGACGTATTTTTATTATAAGGAAAAAGGATGAATTTAATCTAAGGAATTAAATTCTTTTATAAAAATGTGTTTCAAAAACACGGGGTGTTACAATCCTACCCCCTTAAGAAAAGTTTCGTCCCCGAAACTTGGGTAGAGTGTACTACTGCTCGAAGTTTAAACAAAGCAGTTAGAGAGAATATTGAGATTTTACAAATTTGGATAATAACATTTGGTTTTGTTGGATTAAGGCTTTTTGAAAAGTTGAGTTTCCAAATTAATATCGGAACGTTGGATAGAGGAAAAATATTGGAAGGTAAAATCGTGTTTGATTTTATTAATGTGACATTTAAGTAAATATAGAAATGTTGCTGGAATGTTATTTTTGAAGTTGACTTGAAAGAGGTCCACAAAAAGGTAGGGCCTAGAAGTTTTGTACGGATTTAAACGAAATCAAAATAATAAGAGTCTTAGGAACAAAAATAATTTATTTAGTTTTGAGAATACAAGTTAACCATAAAATGGTTTGAAAATAAGAAATTTCAGATTTTAGTAGGACTTTAACATAGTCAAAATATAGTCCTACCCCCTTAAGAAGTTTTAAACGTATATACCTAATATTATTATTATTACTTTTAATGGCCACTAAATCAAGCTATATAGCCTTTAGGAAAAGAATGGCAATTAGGGAAAATGGATAAAAATCATAGTGGTCATGAGGAGAATATGAGCTTTATTGAAATTAGGGGAAATATTGGTTATCGTTGAATGGTTAAATAAAATTTTTAGAGAATTATGGATAACCTTGTTGACATAGCTCATTTTCTTAAGTTTATTAATATAATGCTATTAGATGAAACGGAAATGTTATAAATCATATTTCGGGTAAGATTGAAAATTTATAATAACGGATGACGTAAAAATATAAAATTTTATATATATTTCTAAAATGGAGGAGATAGTAGAAACGAAACAATTTCAAAGATTTTAGAAATAAAGGAATAAAAAGTTTGAACCACGAAGTTTCAAAAGCATTTTAAATTACGTTATAAAGATTTTACAGAATAAGAGATAAATTTTCAAAGGTATCTTTATAGAGAACAAATGAAGGCAAATTTTTAGAGATATAAATTAAGAGATTTATAAAAATTTTAAATATAGGAGGTCGACAAGGAAATTGGTGTGATGGATTGTTTGATGAATCTCGAGGAGATAAGCACCATAGATGCTCTTGTATTTAAATAAAATAAAAGCGGAAGTAGAGCAGACTAGGAATTTACCGGTGATGACGTCGGCATCGATAATATCATCCGCACCTTCCTCCGATTCCGTTAGAACGTACACACGCCCTTGAACCTTCACGGCTGGCAGTGGTCCCGCGTTTATCTTCGCAACCGTACCCCTTTTTGGGCATTCATTTGACTTGTGCCCCACTATTTTGCAGGAAAAACATACTACCGGTTCCCCATTACATTGTTTCCCTGGGTGATTCGGTTGTCGGCATCTGCGACACTGGCTTGGACCCTCAGGAATTTGTGGATTGTTCCTTGCGACGAAGGTTGTGGGGTTTCGATTGAAGTTCTGGGATCCGCCACGGTTCTTGTTACGGTTATGCGAACCACGATAACTCGGGCGATTGAAAAGTGGTTTGCGGATAAAGCTAGCACTCGCCACGCAGTGGCGTGAACGTCTTCTTCTTCTTCTCCTCGCCTTCCCTCTTACGGATGGGTGCCCAGATACACGTTGCCTTTCGTGAGGCTTCAAATAAGCTCTTACACCGAACCCGCTCATGTTTATCCTCAGGTTATTGTCCATGCCTCAAATGCGTAACGAGTCATGAAGTTCCTCCTCGCTAGTCAATATCTTAGGAGCAAACTTGGGCGACTCCCGATATTTTTACGTGTAAGCTTGTAGGGTCATTTCACCCTGGGTTAGATTCCTAAACTCTTCTTCTTTTTCCCACTTCGACTCTTCCCCAAAGTACTTGTTTTCTAATAGTGTCTTAAACTCGCTCCAGTTATAGAGTCTTAGGGGGAATTGGGCTTTGATTAGGCGCCACCAACTATTTGCCTCTCCCTTCAAATAGTACGCTACCACGTTCACCATTTCGTTAGGTGGTGTCTTGCTTAGTTCTAGCAATTTCTCCATCTCCTCGATCCATTCTGTCAAGACCGTGGGGTTGACAGAGCCAGTATATGGTTGGGGTCTATGTTTGGAGAATCTCTCAAATGCGGATTGGTTATTCCCGCCACCTTGATGTTGATACATATTTTGAGCAATTTTTGTAATTGCATCTTCGAACCCTTTCCTCCTTGCTTCTTCCTCAGCAAAATGTTGGGCGAAGTTTGGGTCAGCCATGTTATTTAAGTTGTTTGCATCCATTCTGAAAAATATTGAACTGTATGAAATCGAGTCGTTCCCAAAAGAGACATATTATAGAATACAAGGTGGAAATAGGTTACATCGGTTTGAGTAGCAAAAGCATCTAACACATTTTCTAGGAAGACAACAGAAAGTAGAAGGTAGGGACAACGTCTCCTAACAGAATTTATACAGCATTTCCGAAGTTAGGTAGTTAAAATTTAGAGATTTCACAAAATGTTGTCTGAACTAATAGTTAATAAGGCTAACGGGACCTAGAGCCCGTTTGAGGACTCCGCATCACTGAACTCCTGCTCATCATCATCAAAGGTATGTCCCTCAGTAATGGCACGGCATGCGAGTCTGAGGCCGCATTTGAAGGAAAACCACCCGTGAAACTTTCCTCCTCCAGCTGTAGACGGGTGGCGTACCGTAAACCACCAATGGGAAGCTTCGCCTCTGAGAAATCTCTCGGTCAGACGTACTTTCCACTCTTCGTGAACCCCTGCCTCAACGAACTTTGCTTCCATCTCATGTATCCAACTCACACAAGTGTCGCGGTCTCCTGCGAATTTGCGCGGAGGATTTTCTGAGAATTTCCTGTAGGCCGCAACTCTGACACGGGTACTTCGTCCAAGCTCAGGAGTAACAGAACGCACAGGAATGGCACGGAGAGCGCTCTTCTTCCAGTTGATCGAACGATGATTCCTTCCGTCTCCACATGCTGGTGCATCGCCGGTTGATGACATCTACGAGGGATTTTAAGGAAAGGAGTCAAACAACAACCAAGATATTGTTTGAACGGAAATAAAATGGCTATTAAGAGAATATATAAATTTTTGATCGAACAAAAACAGGATTAACAAGGGTTTAAGAATTTTATTAGTGAATAGGTTAAGGATTTAGTAGATGTCTTTACTTCATATAGCCTGGTACTCCTTCAGTGTTTCATTTCTCGAGAGTTAAGTTTATTAACTCGATTTTATATCCGAGGATAGTTGTTAGTTTTAGTCAGTCACATCAGCAAGTAGCAAGTATACGATGGTTAGGGTATTTTATTTTAGGTCAGTATTTCGTTTATTTTAAAAGAAAGTTCTTAGACTATGGTCGGTCCTTAAGGTTTCTACCCATCCTCACACTTTAAAGCGATCTAAGTTATTTATTTTAGCGATCTAGGATTCCTAATTCATTATTTGATCCTATAAGTCTATGCCTGACATACGATATGAATGTCTGGCCCAGGTGTCGTCTCGCTATGTGAGATAACTTTAAGTCATTCACGCGCAAGACGACTCGATACCAAATCAGAATAACCTGGTTTTCTGTGACTTTAATTAAACTAAGGCGGAAAATTAATTAAGTCTATATATTACAAACCAGCTGTTAATCGTAATAAAACTCTAAGTACATAGTACGAGTTTAGAATAACAGAGTATAAGTTTAATTACATCCTCTCAAAATAGGTTACAAAATAAGGCCTCCAATCCCCTGATAGATCAACGTTCAAGACTCGGGGTACCTGCATTAAACTCTCATCATTTTCCCGCACACTCCTTCGAGTTTCGATACATGCAATTTCTAAAGCAATATGCAGAATAATAATGAATAATAAAATAGGTAAAAACAATTAGCAAGTAAACAGGTAAAACACATAAAGAGATCAAAATGATTCAAACATGAGTATAAATACAATCACATATCATACAACACTCTCACGTAATCATTCTCAGCCAATCGTAATCCAACACTCATAACATCCAATCATCGTACAAAAATCAATCAAACAAGACAAGGAAATACATTCTTCATACGTTAACTAATGATTGTTCGTTAGCGAGGCGGAAGCATGCAGACGTAAAACGCAATAGTAGACAGGGCCGAACAGAGCGGACGTGGCTGACATACTAGACGTCCGCAAGCAGGTTTATCGTAAACAAAGCGGACGTGTCTGACAGGCTAAAGATACCTAAAGCGATAAGGACAGCCAAATCCCGAGTCTAATGTATGCATACACCACTATAGATAGGATCGTATCATACTCGCCCTCGAGTAAGTAGTCACCTAATAATACGACTATCACCTTAGACGGGTACCCCCGGGTGGGGCTGGAGTTTCCAATTACCGTAGTATGGGCTCACGGAGATATCAAGTATGCCCCATCCCTGAGGTTGAATATCCCGTGAAATAATACTTTATATAAAAATATTAGATCGCCTTTAGCAACTCGGGAGGAGCTAAAGTCCCCATAGACGCTACCTCATTAACTTCGAATTCAAGAGTCGCGACATGGCGAACAATCCAAGTATTTTATTCAAGTAGTTCCTTTCTTAATTTCTTATTTCCTCGTTCATTCAAAGTAGGTGACAATTCTGTAACTTAAATATATCGTCTAACTTTGTATAATGAAATTTTAGTTCTAGCAGTTCTTCAGGTAAACAAAACACATAGAAAGACTTAGTTAATTATTTGGAGTCCGTTTGTAAATTTTAAATATTTTTACTATTCATTATTTTACTATTCATCGTATTTACTATTCACCGTATTTACTATTCATCGTATTTACTATTCACCGTATTTACTATTCCTCGTATTTGTACGTATTTTTATACGTTTGCGTATTTTTATACTTCGTATTTTATTCGTATTTTATACGTATGTGTATTCATATACTTAGTATTTATTATTATATTTCCTTTGTACTTAGTATTTTTATTTTATTTCCTTATACTTAGTATTTTCCTTTTATACTTAGTTTTCTTATACTTTACAACTACTTTTATACTTAGGATATTTTTAGGTTTTACAAAACCAACCTTTATTTTTCTAAGTATATAATTCTAGTTTTAAAGACGTTAGGTTCGTTTTGTATTTAGTGATTTTGAAATATATTTTAATCAAAGTTGTTAAGTTCATTTGTACTTAGTGATTTTAAATGATATTTCAAAAGCAAAACTTGGTTAAATTTAGTCGTATACTTAACTAAAATTTAGGCGGTTTCAAATTTTAGCGAGGTTGTCGTAGTTCATTTTAAATAGTCCGTATGTCCACATCCAAATTTAAGCATAGGTAGTAACACGATTTAGTTCACTTTAATACGTGTAACGTTTATTTTAATCGGTTTCGTTGATTCTTTTTATCAATGATTCATTATATAATCTAATATAATCCTAATTACTAAACAATTTTAGTGACTAAGTGATAAATTCATTTTGACCAAAATTGACCAAAAATAATGGTGGATGCCGTGAGCCTTTATTCATTATAGTTATTTATTTCTTTTTTTGTTTTTATTAATAATTCATTACTTTAACTAATTAAATTACTAAAGTGATAAAAATAAAAAGTGACAAAAACATTTTTGGTCCAAAAATGACCCTAAGGCCGTGGCACCTTATACATATACCATTTATTTTCGTTTTCTAATTTTATCGGTTTTCAACTTAAAGTTTTTATATATTAATTATTTAAATCATACTAAAGCGATTTAACTAGTTTACGATTTTCACTAATTATTTTATTTCAATTATGAATAGTGATTTTACTCACTTTAAATTTCTAACTTTTATATTTTGATGATTTAGCTTATTTAACTTATATATTTAGTAATGTGATTATTCACTAATGGATTAAAACAACATTTAAGTTTAACTTTATACAATTTATGAATCAAACTAGTTACTTAAATGAAGAACACATGAATTTTCCAAGAACACTTATGCTTTTCTTAAGAACACTTTTTAACTCAAAATTTATATTATCGTTTTATTTTCTCAAATTTTTATAGCATGTCTAATTTAACTAGACTAATCATAATATGTTATTTAGAAAAATTAAAACTAAAAATTGGTCCATTTAGAAGGGTGGCTTAGTGTATGTGTATGTATGTTCACAAGTATTTTATTTTCGATTTTTATACTTTTAATTCAATAACTAACTTACTTTATATTGTTTATATATTTAACATGGATGAAAAACATATACAAACATTAACATATAAAAGTAAAAATCATTTCAAACACAATAACAACAACATTTCCAAGAACACATATGAACACCAAAAAAAAACATTTAAATTTTATAACCAATTCATTTTAAGTCCTAAACATAAACTAGTTATATTTTCATGTTCATTTTATTACAAGTATTTCAAGCATGCAATTTACAAAAATTAAAACGAAAAATTTAATGATAAAATTGAGGGTGGCCGTGTGATATGTATGTGTTGCTCAAATGTTATTTTTCGATTTTCGTCTCCTAATTTAACATGTGAACACTAAGTGATATAAAACATCATACATACAAATCAAAAACAATAAAAACAAGTACGAGGCGCTTATCACATAAGTGTGCGGGAAGCACCTTGATTAGGTTAAGTTAGTTGAAATGCTCCTAGCAATTGTCGGGGTCGACGATGTGATCGAATTGGCTCAAGTCGATGTTCCCACCTTGCTCCTCTTCTTTGGTAGATTAGTACATAAAAGAAAAATGAGAAGTTAGTAAATGTTATCAAGACTAGACTAGTTAACTAAGGGTTTAGAATGTATATGTAGTTTTAGGTTTAGGTGATGTTTTAACTTTTCACTAATTCGATTTTATGTTCATGCTCATTTATAAGATTAAAAGGAGAAATGAGTACTAAAATATAATGGTGAGGAATTAATTAAAATGTTCAAATGAATTTAAGACAATAAAAGAAAGTATAAGGGAAGAAAATGAGGAGGAAGAAGATGGAGTTCATGAGTTCATGAGGATGAACTAGCTTACTATGTTTCTTGAGGATGAGTTTTGATTTAGAGTGAAAAGAAATTTTAAGACTTAGAAAAAAAATTGAAGTGTGTTGTGTTGTTTGGGGCAAGTAAACCGTAAGTAGTAGTAGTAGTTGTATAATTGTTGTGTTTTGTTTTTAGAAATGTAATGTAATGTGTGTGAATGTATTTGTTGGTTTAATTGTATTATCATTTAAATGAAAATAGACTAAGAAGTGATGATGGCAAAATAGGGTGGCTTGGAGATTTGACAAGGTGCTAAAGTGAAGACAAAGTAGGAAGGGAAGTACATGAGCATGGGAAGCCATAAAGGGCCTACCACTTTGATCAAAGTGTGCCTCGGTTTTCGTTTTTGAAATTTTCGATTTACGCGTACGCGAAAAGTCTCGAGTTGAAATATAAAGTCTTAAAATAAAGTTTTGAAGTAAGATCGAAAATAAAAATGAAAATGAAAGTCGAAACGAAATCAAAACAAAAATTGGGTACTAGCTCCTCAAAATTTTGAAATCAAATTTTATTTGCTCGAAATATATATTTTTTTGGTTGAGTGTCATCGAATTAAATCATTATGTTCAAACGTCTAAACATTTATCCGTTTTAAATGAGTGAGGCTCATTATTTCGAGTTTTACCTAAAGTGTTAGTTAAATCAAAAAGGAATAGTAATTTGATATTATTATTATGTGTTTTGTTAGTAATAATCAAAATGGTTAAGCTTAAACTACCTTAATTAGATTTGGATTATGAGTAAGTATATTTAAGAAAGGATTAGGTGACTTAATCACATTTAGGTGGCTTGGTCATTTGGTCAACGTTTGACCTCGATTTGCGTGCCAAAATTTGTCGTTGAGAAATTTGTCGTAGGTGCTTCATTTGATTTATCAAGTTTGAAAATGTGAAAATAAAGTTCAAATTTGAAGCATATCAAAATGGTTTTAATTCAGGTGCGAGAATACTTGTAGTGTATTGTAAATGTTGACCTTTATAGAATTTTGAATTGTATTTCTTTTTGAATTCTAAAGTTGATACAATATACTTTATTTTTCAGAAATTTTATATTTGAACTTAGGAACTTTAGCATTATTTGGCGAAAAAAAATTCAGACGTATTTTTATTATAAGGAAAAAGGATGAATTTAATCTAAGGAATTAAATTCTTTTATAAAAATGTGTTTCAAAAACACGGGGTGTTACACCAATTTTAGGGTTACAATTTGTTTTATCACTTTTTAGTTTATTGTTAAAATAATTTAATTATTAGTTAATAAGTTAGAATTAAGAAATTAAAAGAAATAAAAGAATTATGACTTATACATACATACCACACGACATATACACATAAATGGACTAAATTTTTGATCAAAATGAATTATCACTAAGTCACTAAAGTTTAATAGTTAGTAGAATTGAATTTGAGTATAAATCGATTTAGTTATAAATGAAATATATTAAACCGATTAAAATGAGTAACCGTTATAAAAATGAATTAAATCATGTGCTACTGCCTTTGCAAATATTGGACTGTTAAACTTGGACATACGGACTAAAATGAACCATCCACGATACCATTATTTTAAAAATGAAAATCGTTAAATTTAGTACATAGACGACTAAATTTAACTAAGTCTCAGTTTAAAATAAATATCATTGATCACTCTTTGCAAACCGAATTTAACGTTTTTAAAACTAGACTTTTAAAATATTTTCATAAATCACTAAGTACAAAACGAAGTTAACGACTTTGAAACTAGAAATCTGTACTTATAAATACTCCCTCCATTCAACTCCATTCACATCATTTACCTTTTTCACGTTTGCCAAGACACATGTCGGGATGGAAATAACTTTAGTTTCGCATTACGAAAAATTATGGAAAATTCGTATTGTTGTCGTACTCATGAAGACGTATTATATAAGATCACACATGACTATGTTTTTATTTATAGATAACAAAATATTTCAAAAACGCTTCACTAAAATGAATAGTGCAAAATTTCTCTATGATGCCAATGGAATTGAATGGAGGGAGTAAAAATTTGGTTTATACTTTAGTAGAATATCTTAAGTATAAAAATACGTATAATGTATAAAAATACGCACAAGTATATATAAGAATACGTATAAGTATAAAAATAAGTAGAAATACGTATAAGTATAAAAATATGAATACGTATAAAAATACGTATAAAATACGGAGTATAAAAATACGAATACGTATAAAAATACGTCTAAAATACAATGAATAGTGAATAGTGAAAAATTTACAAAACTTGTAAAACAAGTTACGTCTCAATTTTTAAAGATAGTTCAAATCTCAAAATTTGAAATATTGAAAATAACTGAAAATTTTACTAAGTATAGAAAACTGAAAATGAATAAGTAAATAACTTAAAGTGTTTTGAAAAACAATTAAATAAAATTTGACATACTAATAAACATTTCAATATAGAAACTTAAAAACGTTAATAATTAACAACACTTCAAATAATAAACGAACGTGTTATGAGATCATATGAAACCGAAAATAAAATACTTAAACGTTTGACGATGAAACTAGGAGAGTCTAGTAACATGTGATATGTAATACCAAATAAATAATAAATCTCGAGTAAGTTTAATAAAAGGTCAAACGCTTGAGCCTCGGATATGAAAACGTCAATCGTGAGTGAAGTGGGGTTAAGATAGTCTTGTGCGGATACCACTATCTCGGTCTCTGGCTTGGGTCATATCGAATAGTGTGGTTTAAGCCGGCAGTTTATTGCTTAGCATGCTGCCCATGCCGTTACGCCTTAAGTCGTATAGCCAAAGCCGTACAAGATAAAGAATATGCCAACTCTTTTGGGTCAGGCTTTAGGAAATAGTCGTTTTATCCAGAGTTAAGGTGCTCTATGATTAGCATAGCCTATTCTTAAAGTGGATATTAGTGTATGCATACTAGACTAGGGTTTTATTCCCCTATTTCGCTAAAGTTACCAGGGCACCCGTGACCTTGTGGATTCAGGTTAATTATAGCGGTTCTGTCTCCTTGCCGTGTTTCGTTCTTAGTGGGCGCGACACTTGCATTCGTTCTTACCACATGTACAGATCACTTGACGAGATTGTTTCTGAAGTTCGAATCATTTCGAACACTAGAAGATGAGATGCAAGTACTATAGTATTCGGCGTGGTTTACGTGTCGAGTAAGCCGCTGCACTATGGTAGTTAGATGCAAGCGACTAGAGTACAATGGCCTACTCAGTGGTCAGGCTCTGATACATGTCATTTATATAGCTTTTATGCCCCCGATACAGTCGCATTTAGCTCGCACTTACTTGATTCCTTTAGTATTTTAGTAGCTATTTGCTTTGTATTGCGATACTGTCGTTCCTCGTTTGTATTTTGCAGGTTTTGGCGGTCCTGAGCTAAAACCTGAGGTTATAGGAGCGTTTACAAGTGTCGAGAAGTCAAGACGAAGCCCGAGAGTCGATTCAGAGTCAATACGACAAGTTGGGACGTCAAACCTATAGGTTCAGAGCGAAACCTATAGGTTCAGGATACGTGAACAAGGCTTAAAGTTGCTGGAATCTGCTGAGCTCCTTAGAACCGATCGGTTTAGGGTTGAACCGATCGGTTTTCCCCCAGAACCGATCGGTTTGGCCCCGAACCGATCGGTTTGCTTGCCCTGTTTCTCCGGATTTGCGAGGCCTATAAATACAATTCGAACTTAGGGTTTCATTTTATGCTTTTCATGATATTTCTCTGCTTTAGAATAGATTATAGTTTTCTCTCTTAAAACTCTAAAATACTCTTAGTCTTAGATTTAATTTTCCCTTGCAAGACTTGATCTTTACTCCAATTCAACATTGATTTCAGGTTTAATTTCATTGTTATTTCATTCATCATGCTTTCTTATTATAATTGCTTTGTTGTGATTTCATTTATGCATAGCTAATTCTTAATTAGGGTTTAGGGTGATTGTGATATTGATTCAAGTCATGTTTTAATTGCTTTAATCAATTGAATTTGTGCAAGTTGATTTCTTCCTACGCGTTTCATTATCAATTGAATTTAGGGACGCCTTTATTGAATTGAATTTAGATTGTTTCAGTTTAAGATCGAAAGCCGAATTGAAACTAGACTTACGCGTATTTGATAAGTTGAATTTAGTACGTAGCGAGAGCCCGCTAAGTTTGCTTAAGGTTAAAATTGACTCGAGAGAGCTTTTCCTAAAACCTAATCGCTTGCATGACTTCAATTGATTGATAATCCCCTTTGAGTTAGTTCTTGAATCGATGTCACATGACCCCGATGCCCTAATCTCCCTCTCTTATACCTTTTCATACCTTTTTGTTTATCGTCGTTAGTTTAGCTCTTCAAAACACAAACCTTTTGTTACCTTGAGACCGACCTAGATTAGCTAGCATCCTCTTAACTACTCCTTCTCCCTGTGGATTCGACCCTGCTTACCACTAGCTTCTGTTAGTAGTTTGTTTAGGTTTATTTTGATTAGGCGCGACGACTTTAGCCTCATCAGGCTCGTAAGCAGTATGTGTTGTTTGTTGTTTGATTAAATGAGAATGAGTGTGTACCATCTTTGAAAAAACTAAAGACCACAAATTTCTGAAGTAAATCGAGTCTGCGGTGGAGTTAACGGAGTACGGGGAGACGGTTAGCTAGTTAGTGTTTGCTTAGTATTTGTTAGGTTTTTCTCTCTTGTCTCAAGGAACCTAGTTCCTTGAGACCGTTTTCATCGTTTTGTGTAGTTGTGTTTATGCGCAGGTCACCTCGGACTCTAGCTCCATTTGAGCCCGAACCTGAACGAGCACTACATAGGCTACGCAAGCAAGCGATAAAGATCGTTGATTTAGATACCGAGGAAGCGTCGCAAGCGGAGTCTAGCGAAACACAATCGTCCTACGAAGAGGACACACCTCCCCGTACTCCGTTAACTCCACCGCCAGTGACTATGCCTAAACATTCGAGTCACTCGCTTCCTAAAACGGAATCCATACCCGATGGATTCACTATGCCCGCAACTCTGCAGGGCAACTTCGATATTCGCCCCGCCTTTCTCAATTTGTTGGAGCGGAATCAGTTTGGTGGTTATCCCACCGAAGATCCTGGTCGGCATATGCAAGTATTTACCGACCATCGCTTCACGATCAAGCGGTAGGATCACCCGTAACGGATAAGAGAAATGCTATTCCCTTTTTCGTTTAAGGATCGAGCCCGTGAATGGATCACGGACCTCGACAAGGAGGCCGCAGGTATCACTGATTGGAGCGGGTTGGCCCTCGCTTTTTACTCCAAGTTTTACCCTCCCGAGCGTACTAACTAGATGAGAAGTCAAATTCAGGGCTTCAATCAAACATTTGATGAGTCCTTTGCTGAAGCGTGGGAGCGGTACAAGAAGTTGATACGGCACTGTCCTCACCACGGGTTGAACGACTGGTTGGTAATAATGACTTTTTATAATGGTCTTTATGCGGAGAGTAGAGCTATTCTAGACTCTGCTGCAGATGGTCGCTTTGCCAACAACGTCGATGATGACAAGGCTTGGGGGTTAATTGAGGACATGGCTGTTCATTCGGCTCAGTTCGGGAAGCCGCGAGGTAATTCACGGTCCGCACATGATGACCGTGATAAGGGGAGTATTTCTGCGCTCACTAGTCAGGTTGCTGCGCTGACTGCGCAGGTTAGCATGATGCAGGGAGGTGGTTCTTCTGGTGCCCACGTGAATGCTGTTATGGGGCACGACATGGGTTATTCTACGGGGTATGCTGCACCCCAAGAGCAGGTTTATGATTATCAGTCCTATCCTCAAAACTTGCCCTACCAAAACCAACCCGGTTACGATCGCTCGCTTTTATCTTATCGTAACCAAAATGTGCTAAACCCGACTTCCCCACCTCCACAAAACACTACCTACATTTCCCCCCACAAAAACTACCAACCACCTCCACCTAACTACCAAAAACCACCCTACACACCACCACCTCAACATACACAGGGCCCCGATCCTATGGCCGAAATGAAGGCCATGATGGTGCAAATGTCGCAGGTGACGATGGCCGTGCAGAAGTCACAAGAGATGATGTTGCAACAGATGCAAAAGAATGGCCAAGCTAAGGACGCTGCGATTAAATTGTTGGAGAATCAGGTGGCGCTTGACTCATTGCAAGCGTCCACGACACGGTACCCTACCCTCCCAAGGTAATCCTCCTAACCCACCTCACGATACAGCATGTGCTATTACTTTGCGTAGTGGTACAGTTTATGATGGCCCAAAGCATCCGGAGGACGAGGAGAAGAGTGGGGCGAACAACACGGTCAAACCGTGCGATGTTGCTGTTAAGGATGGTTCAGATGTTAATTCGGGTGCTCCTGTTGCTACTCCTTCGCCCCCGATACAGATCAAGCTCCCATTCCCGAGTCGTGTACGACCGGCTACCGTGGACCCCAAGCTCGATAGGTTCTTTGAGATTCTCAAACAATTGCAGGTAAATATCCCCTTTATTGATTTGGTTAAACAGGTTCCTGCATATGCTAAGTTTCTTAAAGAGGTCATAACTAAGAAGCGTTCGATTGATGTGACCGAGACCGTGTCCTTTGTGGGGGAGAGTAGTGCTCTTTTGCAAGGTAGTTCACCCCCGAAGCTGAGTGACCCTGGGACCTTCTCTATCCCTTGTTCTATAGGGAAATATGTAGTGCAAAACGCCTTGTGTGACTTGGGGGCTAGTGTGAGTATCATTCCCTACTCCATTTGCAAGAAATTGAATATGACTAAGCTAGGAGTGACCTCTATGACATTGCAGATGGCCGACCGTAGTGTCCAGCGACCTTTAGGTATCCTAGAGGACGTTCCGGTTAAGGTAGGGAAATTTTACATCCCCGTCGACTTTGTTGTCCTAGATATCCCCGAGGACCCACACATTCCTATCATTTTAGGTCGACCTTTTCTGCACACTGCTGGTGCAGTCATTGATGTGGGGAACAAGACCCTGTCGTTCTCAGTGGGAGGTGAGATGTTGACTTACACTAAGTCTAGTATCCCTCGTGCCCCTATGCAGCCTGAGTCTGTGGCTGCTATTGACCTTGCCCCTCCGTCTCACTCTATTGGAGACTCTTTGGAGGTTGTTTCTTCTGTTTTTCCTTGTGCAGGTCCTACGCAGGTTGGCTACGATCTTGGTTTGGGGGAACGGAAGGTCACGAGGGTGGATGTCTATGATCCGGGTGATGGAGGTGGAGACCCACGATCTGCGGTGTGTGGCGCACGAAGTTGTTATGGCGAGCCCTTTCGCGATGGCTTACCGTGCGTGATGGATTATGCTGCTCTTCCGCGTGGAGATCGAGTTTTATGGCGATCTGATGCTATTTCGCCAAGTGAAGCTGCTGCTAGTGGCCAACGTCCTTGGCCCAATTTGACGTGATTTGATGAGTTTGACGACGGTCGTGCGGGACCATTATAAACCAGCGCTTTCCGACCCGATGACATTTTGTAATTTGTTGTACTTTGTTTTGGTTTGGTTTGTTTTTGACTTTGACATTTTATTAGTTTGCTTTTATGAGCGCGTGAGGATGAGGGATTTATTTTTGATGTAGCATGCAGGTACTTATGGACTCTTTGTCCTTAGTATTTTTGAGACCGGCCTCGACGGAAGGCCTTGCTCGGCCCCCATAATCGGCCTCCCCTTCTCTCGCGTGCTACCCCGAAGTAGTTTCTAGCTGGACTGAAATGGACGCATATTTGTGGATCATAAGCCGCACTCCATGCTTCGCTTCGGTTTGGGGGAGCTCTAACTTGATGATGTGAGCTCTCTTTACTCCTTTTCCCTCGTTTCCTCGCTTTTATTTCCCTTCCCCCGTCTTTTATTTGTCCTTCTCTGCTTGTGGTTGTGCTGTTTTCCACATTGAGGACAATGTGTGATTCTGGTTTGGGGGAGGAAAGCTCTTTCGCGCTTATTCTTTTGCATTTTTCTTTTTGTGTGCGCTTATTCTTTTGCATTTTTCTGTGCGCTTAAACTTTTTGAAGTTTCCAAACCTTTATCGGCTTGAATTGCCAAGTTTGGTGAATTGATTAGTGTCTTTATTTTGATCTTTGGCATCTCCGAGTTGAAAATCCATCGTCGTAGCTTGCACTGTATGTTTGTTTCCCATTAATAGATTGCGAGCTTCAAACACTAGCCCACTCATTTACTTAATTCTTATCGCTTTTCGTTCCTTTTACTCTCGATATTGGTATTCTTGCGAGGCATTGGCTTGTGGTATGTTGGAAAGTTGGTTTGCGGAATGTTATGGAATGATTCATTTATGTTGGAGCAATGCTTCGATGCTCTCGGAGGGTACTCATTGACTTGAGTAACCACAGTGGCCATGAATTTGGTTGCGACCGAGAGTATGAGCAATGATGTAACCCTTAAGGAAATATGTGTACCCGAGCTCGATTTTTACCGAGTGAACGTCAAGCTAAACGGTACGACATACGAGGGATGCTCCACATTTGCGCAAAAAAAAAGAAAAAAAAAAAGAGAAAGAAAAGATAAAAAAAAGAATGGAATATTGTGGGAAGAAGGATGGAATGGAAAGTGGTATGCTCGGTTGGCCTTGCTTGAATCCAATTATCGTTAGTTTAATTTTTGCGAAAGCGTGAGAAGCTTGTATTACGATGTTGGTGTGAATGGTTGAGACTTGTGCTCTATTCTCGGTGAAATAGACTATGGTTGTAAGTTCATGTGTATGGGTCGTCAACTTTGAGATGCTGGCGTGATTAATTTGGATACTTTGATTTTCTCCGACGCTGTTTGCTTGAGGACAAGCAAAGGTTTGGTTTGGGGGAGTTTGATACATGTCATTTATATAGCTTTTATGCCCCCGATACAGTCGCATTTAGCTCGCACTTACTTGATTCCTTTAGTATTTTAGTAGCTATTTGCTTTATATTGCGATACTGTCGTTCCTCATTTGTATTTTGCAGGTTTTGGCGGTCCTGAGCTAAAACCTGAGGTTATAGGAGCGTTTACAAGTGTCGAGAAGTCAAGACGAAGCCCGAGAGTCGATTCGGAGTCAATACGACAAGTTGGGACGTCAAACCTATAGGTTCAGAGCGAAACCTATAGGTTCAGGATACGTGAACAAGGCTTAAAGTTGCTGGAATCTGCTGAGCTCCTTAGAACCGATCGGTTTAGGGTTGAACCGATCGGTTTTCCCCCAGAACCGATCGGTTTGGCCCCGAACCGATCGGTTTGCTTGCCCTGTTTCTCCGGATTTGCGAGGCCTATAAATACAATTCGAACTTAGGGTTTCATTTTATGCTTTTCATGATATTTCTCTGCTTTAGAATAGATTTTAGTTTTCTCTCTTAAAACTCTAAAATACTCTTAGTCTTAGATTTAATTTTCCCTTGCAAGACTTGATCCTTACTCCAATTCAACATTGATTTCAGGTTTAATTTCATTGTTATTTCATTCATCATGCTTTCTTATTATAATTGCTTTGTTGTGATTTCATTTATGCATAGCTAATTCTTAATTAGGGTTTAGGGTGATTGTGATATTGATTCAAGTCATGTTTTAATTGCTTTAATCAATTGAATTTGTGCAAGTTGATTTCTTCCTACGCGTTTCATTATCAATTGAATTTAGGGACGCCTTTATTGAATTGAATTTAGGTTGTTTCAGTTTAAGATCGAAAGCCGAATTGAAACTAGACTTACGCGTATTTGATAAGTTGAATTTAGTACGTAGCGAGAGCCCGCTAAGTTTGCTTAAGGTTAAAATTGACTCGAGAGAGCTTTTCCTAAAACCTAATCGCTTGCATGACTTCAATTGATTGATAATCCCCTTTGAGTTAGTTCTTGAATCGATGTCACATGACCCTGATGCCCTAATCTCCCTCTCTTATACCTTTTCATACCTTTTTGTTTATCGTCGTTAGTTTAGCTCTTCAAAACACAAACCTTTTGTTACCTTGAGACCGACCTAGATTAGCTAGCATCCTCTTAACTACTCCTTCTCCCTGTGGATTCGACCCTGCTTACCACTAGCTTCTGTTAGTAGTTTGTTTAGGTTTATTTTGATTAGGCGCGACGACTTTAGCCTCATCAGGCTCGTAAGCAGTATGTGTTGTTTGTTGTTTGATTAAATGAGAATGAGTGTGTACCATCTTTGAAAAAACTAAAGACCACAAATTTCTGAAGTAAATCGAGTCTGCATGATGAGAGTGATACGATATGTATGTTTGTCTGCGATCTAATATCGCTTTGCAATTCTGCTGATATGTTGTGACACTATTGCTATGATATTACCTGTTATTGCTTTCATAACTGAATATCATGCTTATATGATTTATCGCTTTAAACTGCATGCTTATTATGACTTATATGTCTGTATATGCTATTTGAGATAAGCATGTTTATGTTTTTATCATAACGTTATAGTTATAAAGCGATAATAATAAACCAAAGTAATTGAAATTGAGGGTAAGTATGAGCATAGCTAGTCACTGTCCGCTCAGCAGGCACCCCCCATCAGTTTATTGTGCAGGATTACCGTGGACCGGGAGCTGGATTTTGGACGGGGCCACGAGACGTTTTATTGGTTACCTTAGTTGTTTTTACGAGAGATGTAATATATTTAACGCTAATCTTTTAGCTTTCCGTACTTAGAGTTGTATTATTCAACTCTTGAACGATGATGTACTATTTTGGGCTGTATTGTATATTTAATAACGCTGGTTTAAGACTTAATTAATTTCCGCCTTAGTAATTAAAGTCGACTAAAACCAGGTTGTTACATAAAATGTTTTTCTAAAGCAAATTAATTATTCTTAAAAAGAGTACTCTCACCCCCAAATTCAAATCTGGTTTCACAATAACTTTAGACGGATGGGTGTCGACGTGCCCTGAACTCTAAAACCGTGTCTTAGAGCTTAAGACATGTAGGTAGATTCAAAATTACTGCGTTAATTTGTTGGCGACTCCAAAATAGTTTTAAAGGTTTTTCTAACTTGATATTTTTAACTTAAAATACATCCTCCTAATTCGCCAAAACACCTAAGCAAGATGTCGAGGGGTCCACCGCACAGAGACCCAGTACCTACAGCATGCCATGAACTTATTAACTATCCAAACATGTATAGTAGTTATAATCAAGTTGTATGACATAAGATTTAAAGTTCGAAATGCTACTATTGAAGTTGTTGTGGTTGTACAATTTTATGTCTACTGGTTTTATTGAATTGGGGTAGTTTATAAAACACCAATTCTTGTTTGAGACGGGTAACCCGTCTCAAACAAGAAAAACGGGTCAAGTAGGGGGAAAGGACAAAGGACAAGTGGGGGAGAAAATCTCCCTCCCCCACTAGTTCCTTGTCTTTTTCCCCTCTACTTGACCCGTTTCTCCCTTAAAACGGGTAACCCGTTTTAAGGGAGACCTACACTTTATAAAATGTGAAAAAGCGGACTGAAGCATGATCCATTTGCGACCCATTATAGAAATTGGCCGCTGAGAAATTGTCAGCAAAAGCTAAAAAATAACTTTCACTTAAATTACTCCCACCCACCCAAATTGGCGACCAAAAACGGGGGCGACAACCGAATTTGGAGGTCGGCATCTAGTATCGGTTACCATTTGGCAACTAAGCTTTGGTCACCAACTTCAAATTTTAGCGACCAAAACTGTCGACCGATTTCGGTCGCTCTCTTTTAAAATAGAACTACTACGCTCAGTGACTAATATTAGCAAATGTTTTCGGTTGCCTTCTCACTCGAGCGACTTATTTAAATCACGTTTTTCCGGTGCCCGAATCATGTTTTGTTAGAGTGCTCAGGTTTACTTTGACCCTAGGTATCATTCGGGTATCATATGGGTATGCAAGATCCACTTGCTCCCCACTACCCATATGGTGGGTTAAATTTCGATATCCATACCCCCCCCCCCCCCCCCCCCCCAACTCATGGCAGGTAAAATTTTCATATTCATACCTGTCCCACCACCTGATAAAACTGTACTCATCCCCACCCAAATTCAGGGTGTAGGCCGGTATTATATATCCACTTATATCCGTCCCATTGACATCCCTAGCTAAAGATCCATTAAAATTGAGAGTTTACAGAATTTAATTAAGGGGAGTGTTAAGTACTCATAGTTGAATACATAAGTCAATTACTATGGAATATTACTTTTCATTTTTAGTGTTCTTCCCACTAAATTAAATACTACCCTCATATATTAAATAACAGGAGAGAACACTAAAAATAGGAGGGATTACTTGTTAGGCACATATGTTGTTTATGAAGTCGTAACCGAAAAGAACACACCTTTGCATTAAGTATTTTCATGATTGTTTAACAAAATCACTAACTTATTGTCAATGTGACGTTGTATCGAGATTTTTAGGATTAATTGTTCAGTGCACTTTTTCTAACCACGATTTTAAAACCTTCCATATTTTCAACTTTTTTCTAAACTTTCACATTTTCTAACCATTTCCTTAAAAACTTCCGCAATAAACATATTTTTCGGTATAAATTATAATAAATGTTTGTTTTGACTCATAAAAACATTAAGTCTCTATCTTTTTTCACATTTTGAGATTTGATGGACAATAGAGTACATTCATGATAGATATATTAAAATAAATTTCTTCATTTTCAGAAAAAATGTTTTTTGGGGATTTTTTAAGAAAGCCTTTATAAAAGGGGAGAGTTTTAAAGAAAATATTTATAAAAGGTGAAAGATTTAAAAAAATTGCAAAATGTGACACCTTTTAATATCTTGGCTATAGAAGATTCAATTTATCAAATCACCTGTTTTCAATTGAAGTAATTTGTTCTTTACCTGATATTGTCCACGTATTGACAACCATATAAATTTTACCGGGAAGTTGGAATTAGAGTATTAACTTATGGTCCATTCGGAATTGAAAGTTGATTCTTAAATCCAAATTTGGTGAAAAACATCATATTTTAGGAAGTTCGTTCGATGAGGATATAGGTTTGTGCCAAATCCAAAATTCTTTGATAAAAATTGTTTTATGTGTAATTTAAATGTCAACGATGAATCATCTAATCATTTAGAATTTATATTGGATTTAACATCGACCAATCTAAAGAGAGTTGAGTACTATATAAGCCAAGGGGTTACTCCTCCTATTGCCAATTGGTTTTGAGATGGAACCTCCTTCGACTTATGAAGTGCTCACCTCTCTCGACAGGCGTGACCCAGGGCCGATGCATGAATTTAACATATTAGAATTTGAGAGGGGGGAAATTCATAAAGAGAACAATATTATTAATTGTAGTTGTTGTAATTTGTGAATACATAACATCAATATATATAGCAAACTCTAACCTAAGTAATATGGAAAACACAATATTACCTATGTTAATCTTGGTAACAATCCAAGATATTATTCTCAATAATATTTACTATAATTATTCTAAACTTAATATAATCTAAACAATGATATAGAATAATATGGTAATATACCATATTATTCTCCAACACCCCCGTCAAACCCATGGTAATTGTAAAATTTCCATGGGTTTGGAAAAAGGGAAAACTTCAATGGTCTTCGAATCATCAATCTTCGCAGGAAGGACAATTTTTTTCGAACCTGACAAAACTCAAAGTGGGGAAAATCATCCGTCATCCGCAAGTAATAAGGAACGTTGCAATTTTTCCCTAAAGTTGACTTGAAACGGGAACGTTCATCTTTTCGAATTGAACCCGATGAATCATGCGTAGCTCGCCAGCAAATTTTATTGCGTAACGACCCGTCTGTAAAATTTCATTAGATCAAGACGGGAAAAACACCCATTAATTTGATCACAAAGGGAATATTGAATTATTCAACCCCTTGAAAACAATTTCACTTACAAAGGACTTTTTGAACACCTCGATGATATTGTAGGAAAATTGAAAAATAAAAAAGTAAATTTTAAATAAAAGAAAATAAAAATAGATCGTTAATTTTGAAAATCCCGCCGGTGGGCGATACATAACTTTTTCAACCCACCGGCAGGGCAGCGAAATTTTGTGGTTTGGTCCTCAGAAGCCGAATGGCTCTAATACCACATTAGAATTTGAGGGGGTGAGAATTCATAAAGAGAAAAAATATTATTAATTGTAGTTGTTGTAATTTGTGAATACATAACATCAATATATATAGCAAACTCTAACCTAAGTAATATGGAAAACACAATATTACCTATGTTAATCTTGGTAACAATCCAAGATATTCTTCTCAATAATATTTACTATAATTATTCTAAACTTAATATAATCTAAACAATGATATGAGAATAATATGGTAATATACCATATTATTCTCCGACAAACATTCTTAAATTTTCTCGGATATAACTCTAAGGTTTTAATTTTGTTTCCAACATAACTATTTTCAGCACTACATAAATGTAAACCATTAATTATACCTATAATGTACCTATCATTGCTCTTAAATTATTCACTCAATCAATAGTTTTAATTGTAAATCATTATTTGAATTATACTCCGATATTTATTGTTAATGACCATCAATTATCATCAAATTCGTTCATTCTTAATTTTATAATTATTTGTAGAAATCATTCATCATCTACTTCTATATATTTCCGTTATTCCTTTCATTAACATCAATAAAATGAAGTCTAAGCAAAAAAAAAAAAAAGAAAAATTGATAAATTACCAAATTCAATTTAATAAGTTAAATTAATAGAAATATAAACATGGTTCGTATTGAAGTTAAAATATACTCACTCTATTCTTGATTAAGTGTCCCCTATCTTTTTTTGATAGATTTAAGACTTGGTAAAATAAAATGATTTATTTTATAAATCTTTTGTAAAAATAACTATAAATAGAATAATAACACTTAATTTCAAAAAATAATTAAAAAAAAAAGGGCACTTATTTTGGGATGCATGAAGTAAGCCTTAAGGGTTTACCAATGACTTCTATAAAACCTATATTAATATAAAAGAAAATGGAAAAAAAAGTAAAAGGATACACCATAAACTTTTCCAATTATATTCATATACCATCTTATTCTCAATATTCTATAACACAAATTCTTGTTTGCAACCACTAAACCCGTTTTAAGCTTAAAACGGGTCGGGTCAACCCATTTTAATTATTATTTTATTTTATTTTTTGAAATTTTTTGAAATTTTTTACCAAGACCCAAAATTTATTTTTAAAAACTTTTGTCGGAAATCGTGATTATAGGTGTTTCGGGTATAAAGTTAGAAACTAAATACCAAAACTAAATACAAATGATTACAAGTTGATTATGGATTATAAGCTAAATGAACTAAGTCCTGGGCGGCTCTTAGCTCTCGGTTCTCCTCAACCTTCATCTCGTCCTGAAATCACGTAACAAACCTAGCCCCGGGGCCTTCCGGGTGATGGCCCTCCGACGCTCAAGTCAGTTACAAAGACAAATAAATCTAGAGAGAGAAAAGAGAGAAAAAACCTTTTTTGTAGTGTATTTGTGTGTGTGTGAATAATAATATTTTAGGCTTTTGGGTTACCTTTTATACTTGCTCCTAGTTTGTCCTCTTGTCTTTGCCAGCTCAGATGCAGTGACCCGGTGGGGACCATACCTGCCCCGGACCCGGGTGGACCAATGGGTTCCTGGGTATATGAGACTATCCGGTCAACGATCTTCCCGGCCTCGGGCTGCCCGACCCGGGAGATGCAGATGGGTCGACGAGTGTATTATCATCCTCCGGCCTATAATCCTACCGGCCTGATAGCGTGGGACCCGGGAGAAGTCACCCCCAACAACTGCCCCCATACAGGGGAAGTCGCAGGCTTGCCCTGTATGACGTAATTTTCCAGGCGGGTGGTTTCCTCCCCAGCCTGAATGAGTAAGCCCTCCTTGCGTTCCTGCTTCCTGATCTTGCGTCTTCCTCGCCCCCGCTCAGATATGGTGTGCTGAGCAAGCTTCCATTTTTGGCGCAATTTTTGAATTCCAAATCTCGATGCAACGACGTTTCATCTCCCCCGGCTGACACGTGTCGTACGATGGCTTGGGGCACACTATTCACGTCTTCCTCTATATATACCCCCTAAATTCGACTCATTTTCTTCTTTACAAACCCCCAAAACGTTTTTAAACTTCCCAAAAATTCTTCAGATCTCGTCATCCTTCGCTTGCACTTCGTTCCGGCTTCATCACGCCTTTGATTCCTTCCTTGTTCGTGTTCTTGTAAGAGGTAATTTTCGTGTTTGATTCTAAATTTCATAAGTTGTAATCACCTCGTAGAGAACAATGAGTGCGTCGGCCGATTCGTCTTCTAGAACCGCTTCAGATATCAACGTAGTGGTGGATTCAGAGGTAGAGCCTGAGCTTGAGGACTTGACCGTAGGCCGGGAAGGAGTGACCGATACGGAGGCCCAGGCTGGGACTTCTCAGGCTGGACCCTCTCAGGCCGAGCCTTTGCATGTACGGATCTTAGAGCCTTCGGTATTCCAGATTCCCATGAGCATTAGGATTAACCTAGGCTTCAGGGACTTCCTGAATGAGAAGAATTGTCGTGAGCTGGCGGCTGTACATTATAATTTACCTGAGACATGGGAATTCGCCGTGCCTGCTGGATCTGTTTCCTCACCTCACCCGGATCCGGTGGGCGTTACGGTGGAGTCCACCCCGGTGGGAGGTATGTTTGAGGCGACGCCTGAGGTCCCCCTCCCCAGTTCTCCGAGGGAGACCAGGGTCTCCCAGCCCTCTCAAGTCCCGGACGCTGTCGTCATCGAGTCTGAGTCTCCTCACTCGGAGGATGCCCGGCCCTTCAAGAGGCGTAAGAAGGTTAGCTCCACACTCTCGTGGGGGAGTCTGTGTGAGGGGCGCCCCCTGGATGTTCCTTCGGACGGTCTTTCTTCTGTCTTTCCCATTAGTGAGCAGGACATTTATGAGTTATTGTCTTTCTCCATCCAGGGCTCTTCCTCCAAAGCCAAAGCTAGCGGGCAGGGTCAGGTTTCCATTGCCGTCCCAGGTGGAGGGACCTCGGACACCGGCGATGTAGTAAGGCACCCGGCGGGCCTCGTTGAAGAGACCCCACCTATTGCTGGGGGCCTAGGCATACAGGCCGTCGAGCTGGCGATGGCCCTCCGCCGCTCCGTGGACTCCTTTGCCAAGTTTGCTCTAGACACCGCAGGCGAAGTTGACCGTCTGCGGCGCGAGGCGGCCTCGTCTGAGGCCACCAAGGAGATGAAGGAGGCGGCCGACCGCCTGAAAAAGTCCATAAAGGCTCGCGAGAAAGAGACCGCTTCCTTGAAGACGGAGGTGCGTGCCCTCGTGGGTAAGCTGAAGGAGAAAGAGTCTCAGCTGGTAGAGCTCTCCAAGGAGAAGGAGAGCCTGGCTCTTCAATGTTCTGAGCTCTTCCTGGCCCGGGACGCCGCCGTTGCTCGGGCGGAAGTTGCCGAGGCCGACGCGTCAGCGGGGCAAACTAAAGCTGCTCGCCTTGAGCTGGAGATGGAGCAGATGAAGGCGGCCCATCAGGTTGAGCTCGACGGGGTCCGCGCCAACTCTTTCTATGATGGGGTTGATTTTGGGTCCAATGAGACGAAGGGCTTTATCGACAAGGTCGACCCCAATTTCAACTTTGCCCGTCTCGCCGAACTTGAAGAGGCAACGGACCGGGAGCGAGAAGCTAAGAAGAAGGCGGCCGGTGGCGATGCCGGTTGCTAGGAATTCGGGCCGCTGTCTTCCGAATCTTCCTGCTCGGGGTGACCTGATGAGTCTCCCCTTAGCCTACATTTTGTCTGTATTTTAGCTTTCAATAAGACTCAAACCAGTCTGCAGTAGGCGGGCCTTTTGGTGAGGACGGTTGCCGGTTCTGGTAGGTCATTTAGCTTGTTGCTTTTTCTTTTCCTTCTACTTATTTCAGTCTGTTCCCGGCCCGGCCTGTGGGTCCGGGGGCAGCGACTTTGTAATATACACATTTTTAATTTATGTGTTTTCTTTTATCAGTGTTACCTTGCTCTTTTGTTTTTCCATACTTAGCTTATTTTGTCTTGTTGTCAATTGTGTTGTTTCGTTTTTCGTTGACTGGGCCGGGGCCGGACGATATTGTCTAGCCCCAACATCCTTCTGTACTTAGCTTATTTTACCTTGTTTTCAGTCGTATTGTTTTCAACCGAGACCGGGTGATTTTTCCACACTTAGCTTATTTTTTCTTTCCACGCTTATGTTTGTTTTTCACTACCCGCGACGGGGCCGGGTGATACTGTTTGGCCCCATTACCACGTTTATGCTCAGCCGGATTTCTAGCTTCCCAGATATCGTTATGTGCCCGCTCGTTGTCGAGCGACACGTAGGCGCGAGCCGCCAGTGCCCCGGCCTGGGCTCTCAGCGCGATGTTCATCCTAACGTAGGCATGGGAGGTCCGCAGCCGCCACTGGCTAGAAGGCGTCGCATCGACAACTGCGGTGAGCGGCCTGAGCACGTGGGCCATCATAGACATCCCGGCTCTTTTGCATAAAGGCACCCTCAACCGGGCCCGACGACCACAGATGAGTATTGTGCAAGGCCATACGCAGGGCGCGAGCCGTCCGGGCCCCGGGCCACAGACTCTCAAGGCGCGATGTTCATCCTTGCGCAGGCAACGTGCCATACGTAGGGCGCGAGCCGCCCAGGCCCCGGGCCTGGACTCTCAGGGCGCGGTGTTCATCATACGTAGGCAATCTGTCATACGTAGGGCGCGAGCCGCCCAGGCCCCGGGCCATGGACTCTCAAGGCGCGATGTTCATCCATACGTAGACATGCGTAGGGCGCGAGCCGCCCAGGCCCCGGGCCATGGACTCTCAAGGCGCGATGTTCATCCTACGCAGGTATGGGAGCCTGCCAGCGCTGCTCAGAGGTCCTTCCCTTCTCCGGTCTTTTATGTCTCTCAGCTGCTCCGGGGCCTGTTCTTGCCCCCACTCTGCTTCAGGCGGGATTTGGAGTGCTCATCCCCCTTTTCCTGAAAGTGTTAGTAAAAATTTTCAAAAATTCCTATTTTTGAATCAGACTATCGTTGATTAGCCGGGGTCGGGGGTAGTCCCCCCTCCTTGCCCCCTGGCCAGCTTTTGTGTGATGCAAATCTAAACAAATGCTGGGCAAAAGTTCTAGCACAAGTTCTACTAAAAAATGTTACAAAAGCTCGCGGTGCCAACATTCCTGGTCACTCGCGTCACAGATGTCTATACGTTGCTTCGTTAAAACCTTCCCGTGGAAAACCCAGTGGGACAAAACCACGGGTAAGGGAAAAGAGTACAACGTTTACACGTAATATTTCTTTAGTGTATCAGAGTTCCAATGGAACGGGAGGTCGTAGCCGTTCATATCTCTTAGCATGAAGGTCCCCAACAGCTTTACTTCTGTGATCTGATAGGGTCCTTCCCAAGTGGCTGACAACTTCCCGTGAATGTTTCCCTTCCCGGTGGCGGATGCTCTTCTTAGCACTAGGTCTCCATGTTCAAAATCTCTGTGTTTCACCCTCCGGTTGTACATCCTTCTCATCCTGTTCTGGTAGACCGCCAGGTTTTCTCTTGCTTGGTCCCGGACCTCATCTAGCAGGTCCAGCGACTCCTTTCTCGCTTGTTCATTGCTGGCGGGGTCATGCAAGCTCGCTCTGGGGCTGGGAAGGACTGCTTCAATCGGGAGTAAAGCTTCAGCCCCGTAGACCATGTTGAATGGAGAGTGGCCGGTAGATTCCTTGACTGTGGTTCTGATTGACCAGAGGACGCTTGGTAGTTCGTCGGCCCATGCCCCCTTCAGTTCATCCAGTCGTTTTTTCATGCCGTTCAACATTTGATTGTTGGCGGCCTCGGCTTGTCCGTTACTTTGTGATGACAAACTGATGAGTAAGCGATAATTGTCCCATTCCGCTTCAGCCAGTCCCGCATGCTATCATTGTCGAATTGCTTCCCGTGATCAAATACCACCACCTTGGGCACCCCAAACCTTGTGATTACATTTCTCCAAATAAACTTTCTCACGGCTTGCTCAGTGATGGTGGGGATGGCCTCTGCTTCAATCCACTTAGTGAAGTAGTCAATGGCTGCTACCACGTACTTCCTGCCCCCGGTCGCCGTTGCGAAGGGCCCCAGGATGTCCATCCCCCACTGGTCAAAAGGTATCGGGCTCAGGACTGGCCTGAGGTCTCTGGCGGGGAGATGGATGTCCGGGGCGAAGATCTGACATTGCCGGCACCGCTTGCTCAAATCCTTGGAATCCTTTAACATTGTGGGCCAAAAGTAGCCGGCCCTCAGTGCTTTAGGGCAACAGGCGTCCGGTAACATGATGACCGCATACTCCCGAGTGTATGTCGTTCAGGATGAACTCAGCGTCCATGCCCCCTACACATTTTAGTAGCGGGGCTGAGAATGATCGTCTGTAAAGTTCTCCATCCACGATGACAAACCAGGGGGCCAGCCTCTTCAGTTTAGCAGCCTCGATTTTATCTTCCGGGATTTCCCCCTCCAACTTGTATTTCAATATCGACCTCATCCAGCCGCTGTCTTCAGAGATTGCGTTGATTGTTAGCACCCCTTTTTGCCGGCGGATGTCGACCATGACCGTTTTCGACTTGTTGTCTGCTGTTGCGCTGGCGAGTTTGGCAAGCGCGTCCGCTTTGTTGTTTTCGGACCTGGGAATATGATGGACCTCAAAGGATTTCAGTCCGGAGGTTAAAGTTTTTGCTCTTTGGAGGTATAACGCCATTCCTTCTTCCCGGGCCTCGTACTCTCCCCTAAGTTGGCTCGCTACCAGCTTGAGTCTGTTTTCAATTCGATCTCATCTGCCCCCATGGCCCTTGTCAGCTCTAGTCCCGCCAGTACTGCCTCGTATTCAGACTCGTTGTTTGTGGCCGGGAAGGCAAATTTCAGAGCATGCTCGAACTCATGTCTCTCGGGACTGATGATGACGACCCCTGCCCCGGAACCATGGATGGTGGCTGACCCGTCTGTATACACCCGCCACAAGCCTCTCGGTGCATCCCCCCTGACCGGGTGGGTACACTCGGCAATGAAGTCTGCCAGGGCCTGGGCCTTGATTGCTGTTCTTCCGGCGTAGGTTATGCCAAAGCCTGACAGTTCAATCGCCCACTTGAGGAGTCTGCCGGATTTTTCAAATTTCTCAAGTGCTTTCTCCAAGGGCTGGTCTGTGCGCACCTCCACCGGGTGAGCATCAAAGTACGGTCTCAGCTTCCGGGTTGCTATGACGACAGCATAAGCTGCCTTCTCGATGATCGGGTAGTTTCTTTCTGACTGGCCCAGTGCATGGCTGACGAAGTAGATTGGTTGTTGTTGTTTTTCTTCTTCCCGTAGGATGACTGCTGATATTGCGCTCGCGGTCACGGCGATGTACAAGATTAAAGTTTCGCCCGTGACCGGTCTTGCCAAAGTAGGCAATGTCGTAAGGTGTCTTTTTAACTGCTCAAAAGCTTCATTCTGCTCCTTTCCCCATACGAATCTCTTATTCCCCTTCAGTACCTGGAAGAATGGTGTGGACTTATCGGCGGACCTGGAGATGAACCTGGAAAGTGCTGCCATTCTCCCGGTCAGAATTTGAATATCTTTAATTGTCTTTGGTGCCGGCAGGTCCAATATAGCCTTGACTTTCTCGGGGTTTGCGTCAATCCCTCTCGAGCTGACTAGGTACCCCAAAAACTTCCCCGACCGGACTCCAAAGGTACACTTCTTCGGATTCAACTTCATTTGGTATTCTCGGAGTGAGCCAAATGTCTCTCTCAGGTCTTCCAGGTGCTGCTCGTCGGATTTGCTTTTCACAATCGCATCATCCACATATACTTCCATATTCCTTCCCTTCTGTTTTGCGAACACGGCATCCACCAGTCGTTGGTACGTGGCCCCGGCGTTCTTGAGTCCAAACGGCATCATCTTGTACATGTAGACCCCGTGCCCTGTGATGAAGGCGCATCGGGGCCTGTCCTCTTCTGATAGGTAGACCTGGTGGTATCCTGAGAAGGCATCCAGGAAGCTCAGGGTGGAATGACCACTGGTGGAGTCTACTAGCTGGTCAATCCTTGGCAACGGGTAGCAGTCCTTGGGGCACGCCTTGTTTAGATTTGTAAAATCAACGCACATTCTCCATGCCCCGGACGCTTTTTTCACCATCACCACGTTGGCCAACCACTCGGGATAGTCACAACGCTCAATGAAACCTGCTTCCAACAACTTGTTTATTTTTTCGAGAATGGCCGCGTCCTTTTCCGCACTCATGGGCCGTAGCCTCTGCTTGATTGGTTTGTAGCTGGGGTTAACGTTCATCTGGTGCACAATTACTTCCGGGCTTATCCCCGGCATCTCCGCCGCTGAGTAGGCAAACACGTCTTTGTTCTCCTCCAAGATACTAATCAGACTGTCTTGGAAGCCGGGGTCTAGCTCCGCCCCAATGATTACACTTCTTCCTGGTGACAGCTCAATCTCTTTTGTCTCACTCTCCGGCCCCGGAGTCACTTCCAGACCTTTCTTCTCCTTTTGTTCCGGGAGCTTCACCTCCGCCACTGTTTTCTTTTTTATTCCCTGGACCGACAGGGAATTGCAAGATCTCCCGGCGCTCTGGTCCCCGTAGATCTTCCCTTCAGTCCAGTTGTCCGTGATGTAGGCCATGGCTAGGGCCCGTATCGATACGACGGCGTGAATGTGATCCAATGTGACCCGGCCGATGAGGGCGTTGTATGCTGACGGGGCGTCCACGACTACGAAGCTTGCATCGACACTCCGGGCCATATCCTCCTCTCCTATCGTTACTGGCAAAGTTATCGTTCCCATTGGTCTTATACCGGCACCGGCGAAACCATAGAGTGACCCTATGTAAGGCGTCAGTTGTTCTTTCTTCAAACCCAGCTTCTCGAACACTTCCCGGTACAGGAGATTCGTACAGGCTCCGGTGTCTATCATGCATCTATGTACCAGATGAGGTCCTATGTCCAAGGAGACCACCAAATGGTCATTTGTGGGGTAGGAGACCTATTGGTAATCCTCGCCGATGGTAAGGTCCGGATCGCTTTGGTCTTTGTCGCCTTCGGTGAATAAATGCTCATGCTTGCTTGTTCGCGTTTCTCTGCTTTTCTTTTCCTCCCGGACAAGACCGATTCCTCCGTCCCGGAGATCATATGAATTTCACTTATTCTCTTTTGGTTCTTTTTTGGACCCGTTTGGGCTGGATCCCCACTACCTTCACCTCCATCTCTTTCTCGCTTGTCTTTAACAAAGCGCCGCAAGGTGCCTTGCTGTACCAACCGCTCGACCTCGTTCTTCAGGGATACACAGTTCTCCGTTGCATGGCCGGCTGTCTGGTGGTATTCGCAGAAAGCTGACTTATCATTCCCCGGATGTCTTTGCGGTCGAGGGGTGGCCCACTTGATTTCGTTCTTGGTCATCTCGAAAATTTCTGGCTGGGACCTTATGAGCGGTGTGTAGTGAGTCCATTGTTGGAACTGTTGATTACCTCCCTGCAGACCTCTGCTCTCTCGGTTGTCCCGGCCATCCCGGTTATCCCGGCGATTGTTGTAATTGCTGTTATTGCGGTTGTAACTGCTGCGGTTGTTGTTGTCACTCTGTCTCCGGGGCGGTCCCTTCCATTCTCGTTGGGTCCCGCCTTGGTCGTCTTTCTTGTCACTTCTCCTGCTGAATGTTTTATGGAACTGCTCTTCCCGCACAAATCCTTCAGCCATCTCGCGGGCTGCCATCAGGCTGGCCGGCGGGTTTCTGATCAGGAGACTTTTCAGCTCTCCCTCCTTCAGGCCTACTGTCAAGGCATGGACCCCTATCTTGGAGTCCAGGTCTCTGATCTGCTGTGATTCTCTGTCAAACCGGGTCATATACTCCTTCAACCCTTCACTCTTCCCCTGCACCACGTTCAAGAGCTCCGTAGCCACCTTCTCTCTCCTCTTGTTTCCTGCGTACTGCTGGCGGAACACCCGGCACATCTCCTCATATCCGTAGATAGAGCCAGTCGGGAGGTTACGGAACCAGGTTTGTGCAAGTTCCGTTAGGGTCGTAGGAAAAACTTTGCACCAAACATAGTCCGTAGGGTCGTACATCATCATGTGGCTCTCATAGGCCGCCAAATGTTCCTCCGGGTCCGTTTTCCCGTCGTATTGTATCGTTGGGATCTTCATCTTGGGTGGGAGAGGGTATTCCAGCACCGAGGGGGCCAAAGGCGATTTTACCGTAACTTTCCCTTGCGTTCTGTTTTCTCTGGGCTTGTTGCGCTTGGGCCTCTCGATGCGTGGAACCTCGGGCTTTGACACCTCTTGAACTGAAGGTGGTGACCGGGACGCTGAATGAGACTGCTCTGATTCTCTCCATGTGCTATCATTGCTTGATTCCTCGTTGTCCTCGTGGAAAAGGTTCTTCGGTGTCAGGGATGGGGTGGGATCCTTCTTTGGAGGAGACTTTTTCTGGCTTGGCTCGGGCGGTGGAGTGCCGGCAGGTGGTGTCTTCCTTAACTTTTCAAGGAAGGCCGCTCATCATTCTTTTCTCCTCTGGAGTCAAGGGCGTTTGCAGCTCGGTCTCCAGGGGAATGCCGCCGGCACCTCCCCCCGGGGAGGCTGTTTCTTCAACTGTTTTTCTCGGCTCTTGTGGAGGGTTTGACATGGCTTTTTGTAAGATTCTTGTGAAATTTTCCCCACAGACGGCGCCAATTGTTTCGGGTATAAAGTTAGAAACTAAATACCAAAACTAAATACAAATGATTACAAGTTGATTATGGATTATAAGCTAAATGAACTAAGCCCTGGGCGGCTCTTAGCTCTCGGTTCTCCTCAACCTTCCTCTCGTCCTGAAATCACGTAACAAACCTAGCCCCGGGGCCTTCCGGGTGATGGCCCTCCGACGCTCAAGTCAGTTACAAAGACAAATAAATCTAGAGAGAGAAAAGAGAGAAAAAACCTTTTTTGTAGTGTATTTGTGTGTGTGTGAATAATAATATTTTAGGCTTTTGGGTTACCTTTTATACTTGCTCCTAGTTTGTCCTCTTGTGCTGCCGCTCCGTACGGTACGGCCCGGTGGGGACCATACCTGCCCCGGACCCGGGTGGACCAATGGGTTCCTGGGTATATGAGACTATCCGGTCAACGATCTTCCCGGCCTCGGGCTGCCCGACCCGGGAGATGCAGATGGGTCGACGAGTGTATTATCATCCTCCGGCCTATAATCCTACCGGCCTGATAGCGTGGGACCCGGGAGAAGTCACCCCCAACAATAGGGTTATTGAAAATGGTAACAAAGTAATGTAAAATGGTAACATATTATATTATATTTGTAACATATTATAAAACATAGAATATAAAAAATTGTCATAACATTTGTTTATTATGTTACCATAATTGTATAATATGTTACCAAAATAGGTTCGTGTTTATATGGTTATTGAAAATGGTAACATATTATATTATATTTGTAACATATTACAAAACATAGAAAATAAAAAATTGTCATAACATTTGTTTAATATGTTACCATAATTGTATAATATGTTACCAAAATAGGTTAGTTATTGTTGGGACCAAAAACCCAGGCTGGTCCAGAACCCTGGTCCAGGCCTAGACGGGTACAGGATCCACACAAAGTTCAGAACATGCAACAAAGACTAAGCGATGCATAAAACAAAGGTGCAGGTCAGGAGAGGAATAGTCAAGATGGGCCAAGCCCAACAAAAGAATTAAACATCAAAGAGGAAAGCCCGAAGACGCAGCAGCAACCCTAAAAGAGACGTTGGAGGACTTGGTCAAGGAGCTAAACTGAAGCCTGAAAGATAGAAATTTGTTGGAGAATCGAGAGGAGAAGTTAGCTACAAAAGGCGTAGACGTTGAAGCTGAGGACACTATATAAGGAGGAGAACTCAGAAGAAAAAGGGCATTCAACATCACACAACGCAAGCACACAATACTCTACGCAATTCTCAAGCATCCAACCACTTTATATTTTTACGATTATATAGTTTTCTGTACCAGTTGGTCCAGGCTCTGTACCTGTTATTTCAGAACTAGTGAAGATCCTCTCCTGGCTTGGCGCCCGTGGTTTTTCCCTTAACATTTAAGGGTTTTTCCCACGTAACATATCGTGTGTCTTGTACCATTTCTGTTATCTTTCGTGCATTTAAAGTTAATCACATAAATCACCACTAAAAGCAACCTAAGGGATAGTACTAGTAGATCCACAATTACATAAACGAACCGTGTGAGAAAATCACCGAACAGCTTTGGCGCCTGCAGGGGAACTAGTTTATTAATCCTACAAAATTTTACAAACCAACGAGATCAACCAACGTGAAAGATGGAAGGTACAAGTGCAGAAGCCATGCTCAAGCTCCAAGAGGAATTGCAACAAGCCAAGCAGGTTGCAGAGCAAGCCAAGAAAGCTGCGGAGGATGCCAAGGCTGAAGCAACAAGGCTGAAGGAGGCTGAGGCTGTCCTGAAGAAACAGCTGGAGTCCTCAGTCCAGAAAAAAGCCTCAGGATCCAGGATCCCACCAGGTACACCATTTTCTGATGTGATCAAACAACTTGACTTCTCTGCTTTCTCTTCTGCAGGTTCAAAAGGATCAAAAGACGATCCACTCAATGTGGAGGAGAACCCAGAGAACAGTGCTGCAGGTGGAAGTGGAGACCCAAAGACACCAGAGGGAGTTGGTGCAGGCGAGGTCATGCAGTACATGATGATGGAGATGCAGAAACTCTCGGATCTGGTGCGCAAGGTTCCAGGACTTCCACCACCCATAGAGGAGGCAACCCCAGGATGCTACTGTGGACAAGGGAATTTGATCCACGCGATGTTTTATTTCAAAAACATTTTCATTTGAAAAGAGTCGCCACTAAATTTTTAAGGTGGAATTTAGAAACCAATTTTAGAGAAAATGAGTTCGTGTGAGTTTACGTGTTAGGAAGTTTAAAAGAATTTCATTAATTTTAACGCCTAACCCCGCCCGTTACAATAACGGTCTCTACTGAGTAAAATCATGGCTATTATGAGTACGCATGTGGATATGCAAACAACGTTTTAATCCTAAACATATTCTTTCTATGTCGTTTTAATGCACACATAATTTCGTCGAAATTATTTAACACGGGTTCATTTACTATTCTAGCAAACAAAGAAAAAGAGCAGAAATACTTACCGACAGCATAAGATAGATTAACAAACGTTAGCGGCAGACGAATAAAATAGATCAAACATGACTAGAATATGGGCAGGTATAGACAACTAACATGAATAAATCAACTCCATATGAATATAGGAAGCGACAGACGAACACAACCAAACGTGTAAATTAATAATCAAGTATAATTAAATGGACGTGCAGATACGCGAATCAAACATACACGAATAAACAAACAAACAACACATGAACCCATAATTTAATGCACCTAAAAGACACACTAACATACCCAAATAATGCAGACACAACTAGAAGAAAAAAAAAAGAAAACAAAACTAACACACGAATAAACAAAGACTAAACGAGAAGAAGCAAGCATCAGCAAACCTTGACTAAACCAACCTACATGCCAAACTACGGTGCAATTTAAGGTTTATGGACAAAACGGAACCATCAACAAGCAAACACGACTAACAGGTGGTCCAGCAAACAACGAGTACGAAAACAAACGATTACACGAGGGCCTAAAAATAATCCAAAGCGACTAATATGCACAAGTGAACCAGCAGATAACGAATGCACCAAATATGCGAAATAAGACCAGCAGGCAACAGCAAAACACAATACACAGCCCTACGAAACTAGTTACCATACAAACGCTAAGTAATGAAATAAAATCACGATAACTAAGTTGACGCACAAACATGAATTACACGTTTAAAAGAGAGCATGACAGACTAGTTTGGACAAGCAATATAACTAAGCATGAACGAGATCTGATTATACAACAAGCTAACGAGTAAATTATCCTAACGAGGAATTTTAAATCATACTACGCAGGAAAAAATTGAACTTGCATTTCAGACAAACAAAGAATACGACTTACTCATGCATACATATCAAGATCATGCTAAAAATATGAATCTAAAACGAATGACGAAAGTGACAGTCACGATAACAAAGCGACAGAAAGCGATAAAGAGCGACAGAGAGCTATAAAACAATAAAAAAACGATAATTTAACAATATAAAAAGGAGTTTTTTGCACCCTCAACTTACATGTATCGTTGACCAAATATCCGAGTCGTAATCGATTGTAAGATTTTATCCCGAGGGGCCGTCGTCGACGAAAACCAATTGTAAATCCGTAACTTTGAACAAAACTGACAGCGATTTTCAAAAGCTTGTAACTTATTCGTTTCTCAACGAAATTTCGAACCGAAAGATGTTTTAGAATCGTGGTAAGATGAACTTTAAGATTGGGTAAACAAATCAGAAAGACTATGGTGTTTTCAACACGAAAAACGGGGTAGAACAGGTGAGGGCCGAATGAAAAGCTGAAAAACGTGCTCTGTTTTTAGAGCAGATATCTCGACTCCCTTTGAGGCTTTTTTAGGGCTTTTTTGTGACTTAATCTTGTGTGTGTATGCTCTATACTTCGTATGTAATGAAGGCCTGTGGAGGTATGTATATATAGGGACAAAAAAGGTAGGGTTTAAGAGGGAAAAAGAGCAGCTTTTGTCCTTTCTTCAAGAGCTGCTGTTGCAAGCTCGTCTTAGGGTTTTTGGGAGGGTTTTCTTGAGGGTTAAGCAAGGGTAAATGGAGTAGGTGGATCAGGTATCGGTTTTTGGTTGTGGGTATGGGTTTGGTGGCCAAGAACGTGCTTTGGGCTGCTCAGAAAAACAGAGTACGGTTGTAGGGCTAGGACGTGTTGTTTGGGCCGTTTTCTGGCTTCTTTTGGTGAATTTAGGACGTGGTTCTAGGATGGATTAGGGTCGGGTATGTGAGGGAGTGTGTGGGTGAGAGAGTCGGGTTTTTCGGGTCTCTTTTTGGGTTGTCAAAACGGGGCACGAAGAGAGGGTTTGGGACGTTTTTTGGACAGGTTTTTGGGCTGTATTTTGGTCGTGGTTTGAGGCCGGGTTTTGGCCTGGATACGAGCTTTGGTACGTGGGGTAGGAGGTAGGAGAAAAGGCCTTGAAATTCGTGTTGAAACGGGCTCAAAATCATTCTTAAAATCGAGCTTAAAACGAGCTTTAAAACTTGCTGTTAAGAAAACGAATTCGTCGAATACGATTTAATAAACTGTTTTAAAAGCATGAGAAATGACTTTTCAAGTCAAATATTGAATTTGTAAAAGCGACTTTTCAAATCGAAATACTTCAAATGATTTTTCAAATCAAAATATTTTATTTTCAATAGAATACATACTTGCGTCAAAAATCAAATTTGACAGAAATAAATTTACCTTGTTAATCATTAATTTAAATATCATTTAAATTAATAAAACATTTTGTCGACGGCGTCCGGCTTACATCGTAAAACGAACTCAAATAAATGACACGAAATACAAGTTGTCCTATCATCATAGGGTGTTTGTCGGGTTCTCTAAAAATTTCCATATCGACAGATACGGGTATCAACAGAGCCCCCACTTTGACTAAGGCTTGGACAGGCGAAAGTCAAAGTAGACCCTCGAGTCGATCGAAGATCACAACTTGAGAGCCTCATGGGTCGTTTAGGGTCCCTTAGACCTGTGTATATAAGCTCACCAGCCATAAGAAGAAATCATACCTGAAACTTGATTCTGGATGCCTTCATTTTCATCAAGGTGTGGGTTGAGCCTTATCCTTAGGCGCCTACGTATCCGTTGTGACAGAATCAAACCCGTATCGTAGTTCGAGCTCATTGGCTGTAGCTTTCACGCTTGACCCAAAACAAATGATATTTGTTTACTCGATTGAGTAAAGCCTATATCTACATTCTTTTTGGAAGTGTCACTTCTTTTAGCTTCTGCTAGTACTTCTTCATTTCGAGGATGTCATCCTGTCGTCAGGGTCTAAAGTTGATGACCTTAGAGCCCCCGGTTGGAGCGTTCCTGCTCAATCTTAACAACAAATCATAGCACATAACTCACATAGTGAACTTTGCGCTTTTGAAACAAAAAGGAAGGATCATCGATTCGAGCTGCGAATTTTATTCGAAAATGGGTCGTCGACCTGCTTTTTTTTTTTAAAAAAAGATGGATCATCGATCCGACTACGAATTTTAATTTGAAAATGGGTCTTCGACCAGCTTTTTAAACAAAAGGGATGGATCATCGATCCGAACTGAGAATTTTAATTTTGAAAATGGGTCATCGACCTGCTTTTTAAACAAAAGGGATGGATCATCGATCCGAACTGCGAACTTTAATTTTAAGTATTGCTTGAAAATGGATATTGCGCTGGAAATGAGTCATCGACCCGAGCTAAAACCAACATTTGCGTCCTCGATTCGCATTTCAAAATTTTTGTGTCCTCGACCTATTCAAAATTTTGTGTCCTCGACCTATATTTTTAGATTAAAGAGTGGTGGGTCTTCGACCGGAAACTGTAAACATCTTTTGAAAATGAGTCGTCGACTGGAAACATTTTTTTGAAAATGGGTCGTCGACCCGTATCTTGAAAAGTGGATGAGTCATCGACTCGAATTATAAACATCTTTTGAAAATGGGTCTTCAACCCGCATCTCGAAAAGTGGATGAGTCATCGACTCGAACTATAAACATCATTTGAAAATGGGTCTTCAACCCGCATTTTGAAAGTGGATGGGTCATCGACCCGAACTATGTTAATCATTTGAAAATTGGGGCCATCGACCCGTATTTTGGGGAAAAGGCGGATAGGTCATCGACCCGCACTATAATGGTCATTAAAAACTGGGGCCATCGACCTCGATTTTGAAGGAAAAGGTGGATAGGCCATCGACCCAAACGGAACACGGCTTTTGAAAATGGGTCATCGACCCACATTTTGGGAAGTGGGTAGGTCATTGACCCGTATAGCAAATTTCATTTGAAAATCGAAAGAGGTCATCGACCTGAACTATGGATTTTGAGTGCTTCGAATAATTCGGCCATTAACCTATTAAAAACATCGTTTTTAAAGAGGGATTGCGGGTCCAACCTAGACTACAAAAATTACTTGGAAATTGACGTGGGGTATTGGTTAGCATGCATCAAATCGAATTGGGTCCTCGACCCGCATTGTAAACATCATTTTAAAAATCAAGAAGAGTCATCGACTCTGAATGTAGACATAATTTAGAAATAGAAATGGGCCATCGGCCCGCAAGCATCCTTTTGAAAATTAAGAAGAGTCATCGACTCTAACTGTAAACATCATTTAGAAATTAAAATGGGCCATCGGCCCGCAACCATCATTTTGAAAATTGAAGTGGGTCATCAACCCGTATTTCAAATTTGACCTCGGATCATTGACCCAAACTTTGCAAAAAGGTTCTTGAAATGTCTGATATTTTGAAATTGAAGCATGGCCAAGTAAGCATGAGATACGATACGAATGTGACATGAATGCGACGAGAACGTGACACGAGCAACCGACATTTGAACGTTCAACCATGACCGACTCGACCTAAGATAACGTTCCCAAGACGAGTAGACTAGTAACCGTGCAGGGTCTACAATGAAATTTCTCCTCCACAACAAACTGTACAATTGATTAATTAAACCACCTTACAGATTTCGGACGCTTTTAAATTGAAATTATTAACGAACTTTTCATCCTTCACAACTTGTTTCACTTTCTTTCTCCCCACATATCAACCATTAGACTATGGGTTTCTGCCAAATATTAAGGTCTCAAGGGAAGGGGTTTACTTTCGGCACCTTGTATTACCACATTAGTGCGTGGATCGTTCTCCTGGTTACTTAAGGTGTACTCGATACCTCCTCACAATATTTATTTTTTCTTCTTTTTTCTTTTTTTCCTTTTTTTTGATTTTTTTTTCAACATTCTCTTTTTCAAAATATCTGTCAAGTGACCCATGTAGCAAGCCTCAACCGATGGATCCCGTCCAACTGGACAAGTCATCAGGCATTCTCCCAATAGCAAAAAATGGGTTCCCCTCGGGCTAAGAACTCGAATCACAAGACAGTCAATCACGCTCTTTTGAGGTCAAGTAATCTCCCTGTCGGTCCATTAAAGGAGTCACCACGAAAGTAAATAATTAAACACAAGACTGGCTTACACACCACACTATTAATTAGTCAACAATGGGGTTAAGATCGTTACACAAGTGCTATTCTTTATTATTCATTCATAATTCAGATTTAAAAGAGAACTAAAATATGTGATGTCATGAAATTAATCAACTCAAGTTTAAATAAGGAGGAGAAGTTCATGCATTTGCTACTTTAAATTATAAATTCTCAATTTATTCCGAAAAACAATTCAATTCGAGTTTGTCGTTGACTCATCTTAGTCTAAACATTAAACAGAAGGTTCAGGTGCTTGGTTCGAAAGTTACCCCACTTTTGCGACTTGACTTTGACTTAAGGAGAAGAATATGCGACTCAGGTTCAGAAATCGACACGGTTTCGACACTATTTGTAACAACTCGGGATGCAAATGGACTGGACCAGATTAATCATGAAAAGACTCGGAGCTTAACGACATGGTCTACGACCTAACTATGCAAATGCATGCGACATATGGACTTGAAGACAGACTCACAGTATGGGACTTAGACTCAACTAGACATGGACCCGAAGTAATTAGCTCTTGTTTGGATCAATAAGTTTCTAAGACTTCTAAAAATAGCCTGGATGTGACATTATTGTGCCTTAACTCAAAACTAAAAGATGACATGCATGATTTGGGCCTAAGAATAAGCTTAGGTGACCTAACTAGGTTAATGCTCAAAGACTTTTAGATAACTAGACTTACCATACACGACTCAGATTCTAACTAGACTCGACTCGGTGCATTTCATGCTTACTCACGACTTGAGAAGGAAACTTGTTTTTTTTTTTTGAAGTCGACGTTTGAAATGGGCAGCACTTCGACTACCAAAAGGCTTATTTGGTTTGAAAATTCTAGTCCAACTAGGGCTAGATTTTTACCTTTGAAAAACTTCGTTATGGTTGGAAAAAATTCTATTCCCAAATGGATAGCATTTCAAAAGCGTTCGAGATTATTCTAATCCTAAACGTATAGCATTTCAGCTTAAAAACTATTCTTTTTTCAAAAGACCGAAGTAGTGTTAAAAATCGTTCGGGATTAATCTAATTCTAAACGGGAAGCATTTCAGCTTGAAAGGATTTTTTTTCAAAAGAGTTAGTGTCGAAGATTGTTCGAGATTGTTCTAATCTTAAACGGATAGCATTTCAGCTATAAAAGGATCTTTTTTCAAAAGATAATTTTCTTTTAAAGAAAAAACAGTTTTAGGATTTTCTAATCCTAACGAGGAGCATTTCAGCTAACAAAAGGATCTTTTTTTCTAAAGACTTAGCGTCGGAGACTGTTCGAGATTATTCTAATCTTAAACGGATAGCATTTCGGCTATAAGAGGATCTTTTTTCAAAAGATAATTTTCTTTTAAAGAAAAAAAGTTTTAGGATTTTCTAATCCTAACGAGGAGCATTTCAGCTTAGAAAAGATCTTTTTTCAAAAGAGCTAATATCGAAAATTATTTAAGATTATTCTAATCCTAAAGGAATAGCATTTCAGCTTAAGAAAAGATCTTTTTTCAAAAGAGCTAACATCGAAAAAAATGTTTAAGATTATTCTAACCCTAAACGTAGAGCATTTCGGCTAGGAAGAGATTTTTTTTTTTTTTTTCGAAAGAGCTAACATCGAAAAAAATGTTTAAGATTATTCTAACCCTAAACGGATAGCGTTTCAGCTAGGAAGAGATCTTTTTTCAAAAGAGCAAACATCGAAAAAAATGTTTAAGATTATTCTAACCCTAAGCGGATAGCGTTTCAGCTAGGAATGAATCTTTTTTCAAAAGAGCTGATATCAAAAATCTTTTAAGATTATTCTGATCCTAAAAGAATAGCATTTCTGCTAGGAAAAGATCTTTTTTCAAAAGAGCTAAAAATCGGAAATAATTTAAGATTATTCTAATCCTAAAAGGAAAGCTTTTCAGCTCGGACAAAAATCTTTGTTTTTTCGGAAAAGAAAGTGTTAGGAAAATATTTAAGATTATTCTAATCCTAAAAAGACAGCATTTCGGCTTAAAGAATGATTTTTTTTTAGAAGGAAAGCATTTCAGCTTAAGTCAAAAATCGTTTCAAAAGAGATATTTAAGATTATTCTAATCCTAAAAAGACAGCATTTCAGCTAAGAAAAGATTTTTAGAGGGAAAGCATTTCAGCTTAAGTCAAAAATCGTTTCAAAAGAGATATTTAAGATTATTCTAATCCTAAAAAGACAGCATTTCAGCTAGGAGAAGGGTTTTTTTGAAAATCATTCGATTGAAAAGATGACAGTTTTGATTAAAAAAGGATTGAAAACATGGCTTTGGAAGTCACAGAGCAATTAGTCACACACAGTTCGAGGATGCAATGCATGAGCTAGACTATTCTAAGTCTCAAAAAGGTCCATGCCAATGATTCCACGTTGTTAGGGAACTTACACCCCCACCATAAGTCAGGAACGAAATGGTGAGAAGCAGTTGCTAACCTCGGCGGAACCACCTTGGTATTTAAACCAGACACAGTGAACGTCATTTCCCTACTTTGAGATCGACCCAAAGGGAGAAATGGTTCGAATCCTAACAGTATGATGCATAAATAACATAAAAAAGAAAGGGTACTCTAAATAGCCATCATTTTACTTTTCAAGTTTCACTGTCCCCAGCGGAGTCGCCAAATTGTGGAGAAGGGAATTTGATCCACGCGATGTTTTATTTCAAAAACATTTTCATTTGAAAAGAGTCGCCACTAAATTTTTAAGGTGGAATTTAGAAACCAATTTTAGAGAAAATGAGTTCGTGTGAGTTTACGTGTTAGGAAGTTTAAAAGAATTTCATTAATTTTAACGCCTAACCCCGCCCGTTACAATAACGGTCTCTACTGAGTAAAATCATGGCTATTATGAGTACGCATGTGGATATGCAAACAACGTTTTAATCCTAAACATATTCTTTCTATGTCGTTTTAATGCACATATAATTTTGTCGAAGTTATTTAACATGGGTTCATTTACTATTCTAGCAAACAAAGAAAATGAGCAGAAATACTTACCGACAGCATAAGATAGATTAACAAACGTTAGCGGCAGACGAACAAAATCAAACAAACATGACTAAAATATGAGCAGGTATAAACAACTAACATGAATAAATAAACTCCATATGAATATAAAGAAGCGACAGACGAACACAACCAAACGTGTAAATTAATAACCAAGTATAATTAAATGGACGTGCAGACCTACGCGAATCAAACAAACACGAACAAATAAACAAACAATGTATAAACCCATAATTTAACACACCTAAAAGACACACTAACATACTCAAATGATACAGACACAACCATAAGAAAAAAAAAGAAAACAAAACTAACACACGAATAAACAAAGACTAAACGAGAAGAAGCAAGCATCAGCAAACCTTGACTAAACCAACCTACATGCCAAACTACGGTGCAATTTAAGGTTTATGGACAAAACGGAACCATCAACAAGCAAACACGACTAACAGGTGGTCCAGCAAACAACGAGTACGAAAACAAACGATTACACGAGGGCCTAAAAATAATCCAAAGCGACTAATATGCACAAGTGAACCAGCAGATAACGAATGCACCAAATATGCGAAATAAGACCAGCAGGCAACAGCAAAACACAATACACAGCCCTACGAAACTAGTTACCATACAAACGCTAAGTAATGAAATAAAATCACGATAACTAAGTTGACGCACAAACATGAATTACACGTTTAAAAGAGAGCATGACAGACTAGTTTGGACAAGCAATATAACTAAGCATGAACGAGATCTGATTATACAACAAGCTAACGAGTAAATTATCCTAACGAGGAATTTTAAATCATACTACGCAGGAAAAAATTGAACTTGCATTTCAGACAAACAAAGAATACGACTTACTCATGCATACATATCAAGATCATGCTAAAAATATGAATCTAAAACGAATGACGAAAGTAGCGATCCACGATAACAAAGCGTAAAGCGATAAAGCGACGGCAGAGCTATAAAACAATAAAAAAACGATAATTTAACAATATAAAAAGGAGTTTTTTGCACCCTCAACTTACATGTATCGTTGACCAAATATCCGAGTCGTAATCGATTGTAAGATTTTATCCCGAGGGGCCGTCGTCGACGAAAACCAATTGTAAATCCGTAACTTTGAACAAAACTGACAGCGATTTTCAAAAGCTTGTAACTTATTCGTTTCTCAACGAAATTTCGAACCGAAAGATGTTTTAGAATCGTGGTAAGATGAACTTTAAGATTGGGTAAACAAATCAGAAAGACTATGGTGTTTTCAACACGAAAAACGGGGTAGAACAGGTGAGGGCCGAATGAAAAGCTGAAAAACGTGCTCTGTTTTTAGAGCAGATATCTCGACTCCCTTTGAGGCTTTTTTAGGGCTTTTTTGTGACTTAATCTTGTGTGTGTATGCTCTATACTTCGTATGTAATGAAGGCCTGTGGAGGTATGTATATATAGGGACAAAAAAGGTAGGGTTTAAGAGGGAAAAAGAGCAGCTTTTGTCCTTTCTTCAAGAGCTGCTGTTGCAAGCTCGTCTTAGGGTTTTTGGGAGGGTTTTCTTGAGGGTTAAGCAAGGGTAAATGGAGTAGGTGGATCAGGTATCGGTTTTTGGTTGTGGGTATGGGTTTGGTGGCCAAGAACGTGCTTTGGTGCTCGAGAAAAAGCAGTACGGTTGTAGGGCTAGGACGTGTTGTTTGGGCCGTTTTCTGGCTTCTTTTGGTGAATTTAGGACGTGGTTCTAGGATGGATTAGGGTCGGGTATGTGAGGGAGTGTGTGGGTGAGAGAGTCGGGTTTTTCGGGTCTCTTTTTGGGTTGTCAAAACGGGGCACGAAGAGAGGGTTTGGGACGTTTTTTGGACAGGTTTTTGGGCTGTATTTTGGTCGTGGTTTGAGGCCGGGTTTTGGCCTGGATACGAGCTTTGGTACGTGGGGTAGGAGGTAGGAGAAAAGGCCTTGAAATTCGTGTTGAAACGGGCTCAAAATCATTCTTAAAATCGAGCTTAAAACGAGCTTTAAAACTTGCTGTTAAGAAAACGAATTCGTCGAATACGATTTAATAAACTGTTTTAAAAGCATGAGAAACGACTTTTCAAGTCAAATATTGAATTTGTAAAAGCGACTTTTCAAATCGAAATACTTAAAATGATTTTTCAAATCAAAATATTTTATTTTCAATAGAATACATACTTGCGTCAAAAATCAAATTTGACAGAAATAAATTTACCTTGTTAATCATTAATTTAAATATCATTTAAATTAATAAAACATTTTGTCGACGGCATCCGGCTTACATCGTAAAACGAACTCAAATAAATGACACGAAATACAAGTTGTCCTATCATCATAGGGTGTTTGTCGGGTTCTCTAGTAATTTCCATATCGACAGATACGGGTATCAACAGCTACTCAGATTCACCCTTTGATGATTGCATTGCAATGGTGGAGATGCCAAAGAAGTACACAGTGCCCAACTTAAAGCTCTATGATGGGACAGCTGATCCTCTGGAACACGTTGCTCAGTACAGGCAGAGGATGTTCAACGTTCCTATCCCAGCAGAGAAGAGGGAGGCGTGCATGTGCAAAAGCTTTGGTTCAACCTTGATCGTCCAAATTTCTCCAGTGGTACATCAACCTGCCAATCAAGACCATCAAGTCCTTTGCAGAGCTGATCAACCTTTTCAACGTCCAGTTCGCCAGTAGCAGATTGTTGGAGAAGCAGACCAGTGATCTGTACCGGGTGGTCCAGAACGAGAACGAGTCTCTAAGGGACTTCCTGCACCGTTTCAACAAGGAGAAAGTGTCCATCCCGGATGTGACATCGGCACGGCCATTGAGGCCTTCGTGCAAGGTTTGGTTAGAGATTACGATCTTTATGTTGAACTAACTCGCTACCCTTGTTCTAGCTTTGAGGATGTGCAGGCTAAGGCTCGGCCCGGTCGAGGTAGAAAAGGACCAGCGATTCAGGGCAAGGTATCAGGACCAGGCGGCGGTGAGCGAAAAGTCACCACCCGAGGCACTGGCGGCCAGGCTGGTCCATATCAGAGGCCAAGCAGGAGGGAGGCAAACGCCGTGGATGAACAGACTGATGCACCCAGGGTTCCACCTCCAGTTTCAGAGTACTGCGTTACAGTAGATCTGCCAGGCCTGATTAACAAGTTGGACAAGTTGGGCTCGGCGGTCGGATGGCCAAAAGCGGCGAAGCTGACCCAAGGAGAGACCTGACCAAGTGGTGTGAATACCATTCTGATATTGGACACACCACAGAGGATTGCATAGCTCTCAGGAGGGAAATAGCTCACCTACTAAAGAATGGCCACCTGAAGGATATCCTGCCCAGAAACAGAAGGAACAGAGATGAACGAGATGAGCCCAGAGATCTTCCTCCACCACCACCAACCCATGAGGTAAAATTCATCTCTGGTGGATCAGATATTTGTGGACTAACATATTCTGCTGCAAAGCGTGTGGCTCTGGAGAGCAGGCAACAGCCACCAGCAGGACAAGCAAGTCCAGCCCAGGAGATCGTGTTTGATGAGTCAGACCTACAAGGAGTGCATGGGCCACACCACGATGGACTGGTAATCAAGGTCCAGATTGGAACCTGCATGGTCAGAAGAGTCCTGGTAGATGGGGGCAGTTCAGTCAACATCATCATGATGGAGGCGCTGGAAGCAATGGGGCTGAAAGAATCTGACGTAACGAAGAAGTCCAGCGTCCTAGTAGGGTTCAGTGGAGAGACAAAGCACAGCTTGGGAGAGATCACCCTACCAACCTATGTGGAAGGAGTCACCTCTTTCGAGAAGTTTTGCGTGATAGACTGCCTATCCTCATACAACGAAATCCTAGGGCGACCCTGGATCCACAACCTCAAGGCTGTACCTTCAACGTACCACCAGTGCGTAAAGATACCAACAAAGTGGGGGACAAAGAATCTGGCCGAGGAGAGCAACAAACAAAGACAGAATGTTACAGACCACGAAACCTCCTAGTCCAGCTAAGTCCCTCGCTTAGCAATTAAAGCAGCCTGTCAGGTCTGTTGAGAACCCTGTCCCACGCATGGAGACAGATGAAATTGTTTTGGTGAAGAAAGACTCGACGGGAAGGTTACGGTTGGTTCTACGACGCTCAGGTAATCGGACTGCTCTAATTGACTTTACGAGGAAGAAAGAGCATTGTTTTGCCTGGTCCCATTTTGATATGGTGGAATAAGTTACGATGTTATTACGCACAAGTTAAATATTGACCCAACTTTTAAGCACTGTGAAGCGAGCGCGGAAGTTTGCACGTAACGTAATGAGATTGTGAACCAGGAGGTCTGAGCGCTGAACATGGACATGATAAAAGAAGTAATGTACCCAGTTGGTTGGCCAATGTAGTTGTGGTCGAGAAAAAGAATGGCAAGTGGAGAGTATCGTGGACTATCTGACTGAACAAGGCGTGCCCAAAAGATTCATTTCCACTACCACACATAGATGCCATGGTAGACGCCACCGCAGATACGAAGTCTTGACATTCATGGATGCAGCTAGCGGGTTCAACCAGATCAGGATGTACCCCCCAGACCAGGAGCATACAGCATTCATGACCAGCAGAGGAATATATTGCTACAAGGCTATGCCTTTTGGACTAAAGAATGCAGGTGCAACATATCAAAGGCTGGTAAACATGATGTTCAAGGATCAGATTGGAGATACAATGGAGGTCTACATTGATGATATGGTGGTGAAATCAAAGAAAGCGGAGGATCACATCCAGGACCTGGAAAAAGCGTTGAAGTGCGGAAAAGTATAATATGAAGTTAAATCCTACTAAATGCACTTTTGGCGTCACTGCAGGGAAATTCTTAGGTTATATGGTGACAAAAAGAGGCATAGAGGCTAGTCCAGAACAGATCTCAGCAATAATCAACCTGCAGTCCCCCCAGAACCCGAAAGATGTCCAGAATTGGTGGAAGAAGCGGCGGCGAGCAGGTTCATCTCCAGATCCTCTGAAAGGTGCAAGCCATTTTATGATCTTCTGAGAAAGAACAAACAGTTCAACTGGGGGACAGAGCATGAGAAAGCATTCCAGGACCTGAAAGCATACCTATCATCAGCCCCACTCTTATCCAAGCCTGAACCAGGGGAGTCACTGGTCTCAGACTGCCTCAGAATAAGCCTCTCGTAAGTGCGCCTTGGTGAGAGAACCAGATGGACAAAGAACATCCCGTATTATGTAAGTAAAAGTCTTCTTGATCTTTGAGACCAGGTATTACGTATTGGAAAAATTTGTTTTGGCTTTATGATTTGCTTGTACCAAGTTACGCCCTTATTTTGAGGCGCATCATATTATCATTCGTACTAATGTTCTGTAAGATCAGTCTTTGTCTAGACCAGAACTTTCAGGTCGTATGTCAAAATGGTCGATAAGTTGAGCACCTATGATCTATCCTATGAGCCCGCACAAAGAATCAAATCTCAAGCATTAGCAGACTTTGTGGTCGACTTCACTCCCACACTAGAAGAGCGAGTAACAAAGGAGATCTTCCATCCGGACGAGCAATGCAGACACTGGGAACTCGGGCGAGATGGTTCACCAACATCGAAGTCTTGGACTAGGTGTGGTCCTGAAGTCGCCACAGGGGGACAAGATAGTACAGGCTGTATCCTGTGAGTTCAGGACTACCAACAATGAAGCTGAGAATGAGGCACTGATAGCAGGACTGAATGTGTGTCTGGACATGAAGGTTCAGAATCTAAAGGTTAAGATAGACTCTTTGTTGGTTGCAAACCAAATCAATGGTACGTACGCTGCTAAAGATTCTAAGATGATTGCATATCTTGATTTGGTTAAAAATCTTTTTCAAAAGTTTACTAACGTTGAGGTTGAGCAAGTCCCTAGAAATCAGAATGTGCAGGCAGATGCTTTGGCTAACATAGGATCAGCATTTGAACCTGATACGCTGGACAGTATACCTATTATACACATCTTGGAGCCAGCAGTCCAGAAAATTCAACCAGTCCTGCAGAGCACAGTCCAGGCAACCCAGACCTGGACCAAACCATACTATGAGTGGCTAGTCCAGGGCAAGTTACCACAGGACAAGGTCGAGGCAAGAGCATTCAGAATCAAGGCGTCCATATATACTATCATACAAGGCGTATTATTCAGAAGGTCCTTCAATCCGGTCAGACTGCGTTACTAGAACGACCAGTGCCCGGGAAGATCTTGTCGAAATACACGATGGACACTGTGGAAACCACACAGGTGGTAGAAGCATGGTCAACAAAATCTTGCGCATGGGCTACCATCGGCCTGATGAAACCAGATAGCATCCAGTATGCCACAAAATGTGACGCCTGTCAAAGGCATGGTCCAGAGATACATCAGCCTGCACAGAACCTGCACTCGATATCTGCACCATGGCCATTCATGAAATGGGGCATGGACTTAGTTGGCAAATTACCAATGGCTCCAGGACAGAAGGTGTTTATGCTAGCAATGACAGATTACTTCTCTAAGTGGATAGAGGCAGATGCATACAAAAACGTCACAGAAAAAGAAGTTATAGCCTTCATAAAGAAGAACATCATCAGCAGGTATGGGATCCCCTCAGAAATCATATGTGACAATGGACTTGCATTCGTGGGAAACAAGACCAGAGACTTCTGTACAAAGTGGAACATCAATTTGGTGACCTCTCCTCCAAGATATCCTCAAGCAAATGGGCAAGCTGAGTCCAGCAACAAAATTGTGATCAATTGCATCAAGAAGAAGCTGATGGAGAAACAAGGGAGATGGGTTGAAGAGCTGCCACTAGTACTATGGGCAGACAGAACTACGCCAAAGAGAGCTACAGGGCAAACTCCATACTCAATGGTCTATGGATGTGAAGCAGTACTACCCGTGGAAGTGCACGTTCCAACAATCAGGTATGGATTCAATACATTTTCTCAAAATAATGAACTGCTCTGTGACAGCCTGGATACAGCCCAAGAGCTCAGAGACTTAGCAGCGGTAAGGTTAGCAGCATACCAACAATCTGTGGCCAGAAGTTACAACAAGAATGTGAGAGTACGGATGTTCAGGACAGGAGATCTGGTCCTGAGAAAAGTATTTCAGAACACAAGGGACAAGGCTGCAGGCAAGTTGGCCCCAACCTGGGAAGGCCCATACCTTATTGATTCAGCAACAGGGAAAGGCTCTTACAGACTACAGACCCTGGAAGGAGACATGATCCCAAGACCTTGGAACACACTCCACCTCAAGCTCTATCACATGTAAAGTGTCCTGGACCAAGACATCTGGTAATCCACAAAACTCAAAACTTTTCCTTTACAAATTATCCAATGCAATTGTACTGACTTGAGCGTCGGAGGGCCGTTGGCTAACGCCAACGGTCAAGCCTGACCTTCCCTTTTCTGCAGACGAAACAGTGCAAAAATCTGGTCCAGCCCAGAACCAAAAACAAAAACAAAGACAAAGACAAAAACTTGGGCTCCAGCCCCAGAACGACTGCACCAACGGGACAGGGAGTAATGTCCGTTAAGGGAGCCCCAAAGTGTAAGTCGCCTAAATTTTCAAACGCATGCATGCTACTAGACAGATTCACAACAAATTATATGCGCATCATAACAAAAAGCATAACAAAACATAACATAAGCAAAACATAACCTAACATAGCTTAGCATATAGCAAAAGAGTCAGAACCAAGCAATCCATGCCAGCACATGGATGCAAATGTCAGAACAGAATTCAGAAACGAAGTCCAAACCAAAAAGCAAAGTCTAAATATTTACAGACCAAATAAACACAGGGGACATTCCCCCCCGGCAAATTCATAGTTTGTTCAAAAAACCAATAACAAGGCCAAAGTTCAATTGATTGATTCATTCGTCGGACTCACCACTTTTTCAAAGATGTTCCTCTATTGTGGTCATTGGAAGGCCCAGTCCCATCAGCACCAGAATCTACACCATCAGTTCCAACGCCTGGACCAAAGAAGTAGCTCCAAAGATCACCGGCTGGCAAGTAACTTCCACTGTTCGAATAGGTCGCCAGAAATAGTTTAAAGGTAGCAAGCTCCGCAGAGAAATCCCAAGCAGCCCGTTCTTCAGGGCTGACATCCATCATTTCGACAGGAGTAGGAAGTGTATAAAATACACGCGAGCCCGCCAAAGCCACATTATGCTGACTAACCTCACCACGAGTCCTCAATCTCCCGGGTCGACTTTGCGATAAGGGCATCTGCATCAGGACCTTCCTGAGTCGGTCTTGTTGAGTGGCCATCCTCTCGGCGAAGGATCACACTCTCAAGCTCCTTTTTGCTACTCTCGAGGGAAGAACGGAGTGAATCATTCTCAGCCTCAGCCTGACCCCTACCACTTTCCAGAAGTGGCACCGTGGAACCAAGGCTGGCAGACATAAGAAGCAACTACAGGTGCAGAACAAAACAGAAAATCAAAACCATATCAAAAGCAAATCTGGACAAAAACAAAAGCGTAAGAAAGGATACAAACCTGAGCACAACAGCCTACCATCTTGTGCGCCAATCGCGTAGAGTCTAGGGCAGCAGGAGCAGAGGACAGAGTAGCAAAGTTCTCGCTCAAGGACTTCCCCAAAGAAACGTACTCTGATTGGCTCTGAGAGTGCAGAGGAACAGACAACACAGGATTCATTTGAGGTAGCTTCATTTTCTTCCTCTTTTACGGTCGGGAGTAGCCAGGAGACTCGGCAACCACTTTGGTGGACCTAGTCGAACCCGCCAGCGCCTTCCTCTTGGAAGACTTCGAGAGATGGGAGCCACCATACTCCTGGCGGGGCGAGCTACCACCACACTGCGACCTCACGAGCCCGAGCAATCAGATGCGGCGATAGCATCCATTGGCGAGGAAAGTCTTCTTCTTTGGACCCGTGAAAACATTACAGGAGCAGTTACGAAGGAGCGGAGATGAATCGGTCAGTGAACCAAAGAGAATATACGTACCCGATGGCGGTGCTAGGCACGTAACTACGGCCTACGCCAGGGATTCGCAAAGAGGCGAGAATAGAATGTCCACGGTCCCGAGCGATATAGAATTCAATGGAGTCACGTGGATGGGCGTCTGATCCAGAGCACCTGCACCATTCCTACCAACAACCTCACCTACAGGCCTCTCACCTAGACCAGGCGCAGTCTCCAAGCCAGCCACGTTCTCCTCAATCATCTCCTCGTCATCACTGTCTCCATCTTCATCTTCGTCATCTCCTTCCTCCTCAGGGGGAGGTACAACAACAACATCATCATCATCTTCATCAGGACGCATACACCTGGGCCAAGACCTCTTCGAAGAAGGTAGCCTTAGGAACGCCTCAGTCCTCCTCCTTGACTCAGGGTCGTCGGGGGTAGGGACCCAATCAGAAACTACAAAACAAAGACATAACAAATTTAAACAAAGAAGTACATGCAAAAACAAGATGGACAGGAATTCAAAAGTCCAGGGCACATACCAGTCCCCTTCAAAGAGAACTCAGGCGCCCCGACGTTGGGACCCAAGGTGTTACTCTTGATGAACATATAGTAACTAGTCCAATTCCTCTCATCACCCGCATCCAAACGAGTGATAAGAGGTTGGCACTTATCCCTCAGACGAAACAAAACCCTTTTCTTCTTGTGCATGCGCAGATGATAAGTGTTTCTTATATCGGCTAACTGAATCCCAACCCCATATTTTCGACACAGAGAATCAACCCCATGAATCAAGCGCCAAACAGACGGCATAACTTGACAGGGTGGAACCTGAACAGTGTTCAAGAACGAACTCATCAATGGACAAAGAGGGAAAGTTGCTCCAAACCTAAGGGCGATTCGAAGATTGAAAACCGGCCAGATCGACCCAATCCACCACGACATCGGTGGTGTCCGGGGCCCAGACTTCGATTTTCAGGGATCTTTCCCTCCGCTTTCACCGCCTCAACTCCTTGGCGGCGAGGTTAGGGTAGATGTTAACATCTTTGATTGTGTCCGACGCATGAAAGATGGAGCCGCCATGGGAGTAGGTGATGGCAGGGGAAGGACCGACCTCGTTTCTAGCCATGGTCAGATAGAAGGAAGGAGAAGGAAGCTAGGGTTTTCTTTCAAATCGATTTGGGGATTTTTGGAGGTACTCAGGGTACCAAACAAAGAAATCAAAGCAAAATGAGTTAGAGAGAGAAACAAAACAAAAACTAGGGTACATATAGTGGCACAAAAAAGGAGTTGGATGGTTTTTTACAAAAATAAACGCGCGAAGAGACGTGATCTGACCCACGACATGACGTGCGCAGTACATTGAGCGCCAAAATAGGGCGCACTCCCCCACGAAAAGCCAACTACTTCATTAATTGCAAAATTCAGGTCTCAGGACCAAAGGCACAGCAAAACAGAAGGAGCCTGGGCCAGGTTCAGCCCTGGACCAGGATCAAGGACAGAAGCATCTCCTTACCCCAGATTCGGTGTAGGGCAAGGAGATGGGGACAAACTGTTGAGACCACAAACCCAGGATGGTCCAGAACCCTGGTCCAGGCCTAGGCGAATCTGGGGATCCACGGTCGAGTTCAGAACATGCGGCCCGGCGCAGCAAGATGCATAAAACAAAGGTGCAGGTCAGGAGAGGAATAGTCAAGATGGGCCAAGCCCAACAAAAGAATTAAACATCAAAGAGGAAAGCCCGAAGACGCAGCAGCAACCCTAAAAGAGACGTTGGAGGACTTGGTCAAGGAGCTAAATCAAGCACGAAAGATAGGGGCTGTTGGAGAATCAGAGGGGAGAAGTTAGCTACAAAAGGGGGCAGAGACGTTGAAGCTGAGGACACTATATAAGGAGGAGAACTCAGAAGAAAAAGGGCATTCAACATCACACAACGCAAGCACACAATACTCTACGCAATTCTCAAGCATCCAACCACTTTATATTTTTACGATTATATAGTTTTCTGTACCAGTTGGTCCAGGCTCTGTACCTGTTATTTCAGAACTAGTGAAGATCCTCTCCTGGCTTGGCGCCCGTGGTTTTTCCCTTAACATTTAAGGGTTTTTCCCACGTAACATATCGTGTGTCTTGTACCATTTCTGTTATCTTTCGTGCATTTAAAGTTAATCACATAAATCACCACTAAAAGCAACCTAAGGGATAGTACTAGTAGATCCACAATTACATAAACGAACCGTGTGAGAAAATCACCCCGAACAATTATGATTTAATTTTTTGAGAATATGTCACCAATATAATATAGTATGTTACCATTTTTATCAATATTATTACAATTTAAAATTTGTGTTTTATTCGTTATTTGAGTTAAGTTTAAAAAAAAAAAAAAAAAAAAAGGGTTTTAAAAATCATTCGAAAAAAGAAAAAAAAAGGGGCACAATGGGTCATATTTGACCCGTTTCTAGCTAAAACGGGTTGACCCGTTTTAAGAGAGACTTACACATTCTATAATTGAACATTTGAACATTATCTATTTTGACAAACAATAATTTTGAATTGGTTATACATATTTGATATTTTAAATTTTGGATTCAATATTTTTGCAAATAAATCGATGTTGCCAAACCGTATCTTACATCTTAAGGATCAGGTTTTTAGGTTTGCTACTCCCTCCATCCATTTTTAAAGTTCTTACTTTTCCTTTTTATACATCTATATTTAAAGTTCATATCTCCCTTTTACACATATCCTATGGTTAATATCAATTATGACATCACAATTTTACTTAACTTTAATTTCCACGACATATTTTATTTTTTTCTTAATTTTTGTGCTACCTCCATAAGAACTTAAATATTGGATGGAGGTAGTACTTGCTATGGCCTACAATATTTTTTATATAGAAAAATGTGTAGAGTACTGTTAACATGTTTTTTTAATTGCATGAAAACGTGCGTAATCTAACTCGATTATGTAGTTTTTGATTGCGATGCGCAGATACGTGGATCTTGTAAGGATGTTGACCGACTCTACAAAGAAGGAAAAGTCACTTGAACATATAAAACGTGGACCGTATGAGCTTAATTTCCGTTAACAGGCTAGATACGAGGGTCAATATTTAACTTATGAGAAATAACATCAGGACTGATCCCAGTCATATCACGATGGGACCAGGCAAAACAGTGCTCCTTACTCTTTAGAAAGTCAATGAAGGCAGGCCTGATTATCTCTGGAGCATCAGAGCCAATCAGAACTTTCCTGTCAGGTCTGTCCTGCGTTAAAACCACTTCTTCTGTCTCCATACATGGGACAGGATTCTCGACATTCCTGACAGGCTGCTTTAATTGCTATGCAAGGGACTTACCTGGGCTGGAGGGTTTCAGGGCTGTCCTGTAACACTCCTGGGCTGTCTGTTGTTCGCCCCTTACCGTCGTTGTCCCCCACTTGGTTGGCATCTTTACGCATTGATGATACGTGGAAGGCACCGCCTTAAGGTTGTGGATCCAAGGGCGACCCAATATGACGTTGTATGAGGACAAAGAGTCGATTACACAATATTTCTCGAACGAGGTCACCCCTTCGACATACGTTGGCAAGGTGATCTCTCCCAAGCTATGCTTTGTTTCTCTACTGAAGCCAACCAAGACGCTGGACCTCTTCGTAACATCTGACTCTTTCAGCCCCATTCCTTCCAGCGCACTCATCATTATGATATTGACAGAACTGCCACCATCTACTAGGATTCGTCTGACCAGACAGGTCCCAATCTGAAACTTGATCACCAACACATCATGATATGGTCCATGCACTCCTTCCAGATCTGACTCATCAAAGGTGATAAATTTGGATAGACTGGTGGCTTTCTTGGGAGTCATTGCACTGTTCTCCTGACTACGCGCTTAGCGTGAGAATAGGTCAGTCCACCAGAAATAAATTTTACCTCGTGAGTCAAAGGGGGTGGTTGATCCTTAGGCTGTTCGCGTTCCTCCTTTGACCGTCTGTTCCCGGGCAGGATATCCTTTAGGTACCCATTCTTGAGCAGATGAGCCACCTCTCTCCTTAGAGCAATGCACTCCTCTGTTGTATGATCGATATCTGCATGATACTCGCACCACTTGGTTGTATCCCTCCTGGGGTTTGGTTTCTCGTTTGCCTTGGGCCACCTGACCGCTGCTCCTAGCTTGTCCATCTTGCAGATGAGTCCTGGAGCGTCTACCGAGAAACAATACTCCGATATTGGTGGAGGTATCCTGGGCTGCTCTGTCTGCTCCTCCACAGCATGAGTCTCTTTCCTGGTCAGTCTCTGGTATGGAGCAGACCTGTTGCTTCCACGCTGAGCTGGGGCTTTGCGTGAGGTCCTTTCGTTGTCCTGATAGCGTGACCTGAACTGCTGGTCCTCTTCTACCCTGATCTGAGCTAACGTCTTGGCCTGCACATCCTCAAAGGTAGAACAGGGATAACGGGTTAGTTCGATATAAAGGGTAGAATCTCTTACCAAACCTTGCCTAAAGGCCTCGATTGCTGTTCCGATATCGCATCGCGGAATAGACATTTTCTCTTTGTTGAAACGGTGCAGGAAGTCTCTAAGCGATTCGCCCTCATCCTGGATGATCCTGTACAGATCACTTGTCTGCTTCTCCAGCATTCTACTACTAGCGAACTGAACGTTGAAGAGGTTGATCAACTCTGCGAAGGTCTTGATGCTTCTGATGGGCAGATTGATATACCACTGCAGGGCTGGACCAATCAGCGTTGATCCGAAACTTTTGCACATGAACGCCTCTCGCTTCTCCATAGGAATGGCAGCATTGAACATGCGCTGCCTGTACTGTGCCACGTGCTCCTGAGGGTCTGTGGTACCATCATGAAGCTTCATGTTTGGCGGAGTGTACTTCTTGGGCATCTCTACCATTGCTATGCAGTCGTCGAAGGGTGAGTCTGCATAGCTATCAGGCGTAGCAGTCTCTATTGGCGGTGGAAGTCCTGGAACTTTGCGCACCAGCTCAGAAAGTTTTCCCATCTCGTGCATCATGTACTGCATCACCTGTGCAGCCGTAATCGCCTCTAGATCTTCAGGCTGTTCTGGCTGCTCTGGCGGGGGGTTGCCTCCAGCAGCGTTTTCCTCTGGAACGCCTCCAGCAGTATTTGCAGGAGTAGACTTGGATGATCCTGCACCAGAAGAGAAAATAGAGAAGTCAATCCGTTTGATTACATCAGAAATAGGAGTATCTGGTCGGATCCGAGATCCTGAAGCTTTTGACTTCGAGGATGTGTCCAATTGCTTCTTTAGTGCAGCCTCGGCCTCCTTTGAGCATGCAGCTTCTGCCTGGGCATCCGCCGCAGCCTGCTGGGCTTCCAATGCAGCTTGCTTGGCTTGTTCTAACTCTGCTTGGAGCTTCAGGAGAAGTTCGTTGTTCTGATCTGCCATCTCTGGATGTTGTGTATGTGAAAGGTGTCTTTTCGTGGTATAAGGAGATTTTTAATGGATTAATAAACTAATATCCCCACAGACAACACCAAACTGTTCGGGGTGATTTTCTCACTCTACTCGTATTTAGATTTTAGGTTTATTAGTATTATTCTTTATATGTATTTTGTGTTTATCGAGGTTGATTATGTGTAGGGAATAACGTTAGATTAAAGTAATGCAAACAAAGAAAAGACACACGAAATTGTTTACGTGGGAAAAACCCTCAGAAGTAAGGGAAAAACCACGGGCACCAAGCCAGGAAAAGATTTGCACTATGATTTGGACAGAACGTACAGATCGGCCAGAACTTCCAGACTACGAGTATACAATCGAGAGTATATTTTAGTGAATTTAGAGTGTTGAGTATGAGTTTTGCAGTAGATGATTAGTCCCTTGAATTATGATCTCCTTTCCCTTTTATATGCTCCACATAACGGTATAATTTGGCTGTTAATTGCTTCCTAGAATCTCGCTGGGCATTAAACCACTTCCTTCTTACTCTCCTGTAACGTCTGAGGGGTGTAACCGTCGCCTTTATTATAGCTGAGCTGCTTTGCTGACCTAGTCAATGCTCACAACGTCTCTTCTTTATGGGCTTCATCCTCTTTGGGCCTCGCTTGACCTTGGCTACTCTTGACCCTTGACTTTGACTTCCATTGACCACGCCGTTTTGGGCCTTGACTTTCGTTGACTATTTTCCTCTCCTTGACTTGGGCCTTTGCTTTGTTCCTTGGGCCCATGATGGTATTTCGAGCCTAACAATAATTATTATTATTATTATTATTATTGTTATTATTATTATTATTATTATTATTATTGAATGAAAAGAGATTAAAAGAACGTTTATGTGTCCCGCCGGAGATGGGACTAGGTGGCCATCTCCGGCCGGAGAGCGGAAATCGTCGGAAGTGGGCAGAAAAAGATGTGATTAGAAGATCGATTAGGCTGATACCATGTTAGGAACCAACTCAACCAAAAGCTTAAGCTGATAGGTGGAGGCCCAAGATCGATTATATACTCCAACACGCCCCCTCACGCAAATGCCCTTTAGGCTTGAAACGTGGACGCAACTACAGGCCCGCCTACCTGGTGAGATTTGAACCCGTCTAATAATTTCACTTATTATTTATTTAGTGCATTTTTCCATATAGAAAAGTTTAAAGTTTCCTAGACAAAGTTTGCTAGCAAACCTCGGTACAATTGTTAATATAATTATATTTATTACTCCATATTTGTGTGTCTCTGAAGGTACCGGAAAAGTGAGACCTATCGACGCCTGCGCTGAGCCTCGCCCGTCTTGGGCGTGGGAGTCGAATGCGCCTCGCAGGAAGGGGTGCGAAGTTTTGTGAAAAATGGGGGAGATCATTGCATGAATTTGTGACCAAAAAAGAAAAGTAGAAAATCCTTTTTGAAAATGTATTTTCGGAGTCACCACCAAATATTAAAGGAATTTAGAACCTATTCAACGCGTCTTGAAATACAAGACACGAGTGTCTCAGATTTCAAGGTGCGTCGATACCTATCCGTCAGAGGTTTGAAACCAGAGAAGGGATTCGGAGTGAGGTTACTTTTCAAAAGTTTTGACAAAAATGTGTTTTTGAAAACTGAAATAAAAAAGCCTACGTAAAAGTAGTCTCTACTAATTTGAAAACATTTATTTAATTTCGATATTTGGGCTAAAATGACGCTACGTACAAGTGCGAATATATATGACTCGATAAAAATGCATAAATAATGTAAATCGTCAAAATAATGACTTTTCTATGGGAAATGTACGTTAAATAATAATTTATTGACTAAATTATTACTATAAACGTTATTTTCCGACCTCATATTTGACTCTTTAAGAATTTGTGAAAACCCTCAGTTTTGACATGCTAAAAGACTCTATGAAACGGTACAATTTAGTGTTGGATCCGTGATTCTAGTCGTTATTTAATGCATGAATGAGGACTTGCATAATTATAAAAGTGACGTCGGTTTGCTTTAGTGATAATGAGTCGTTTATTTATGCGATATTGGCGGGGTTTAGACGGATTATGAATCCGAATTACTACAACCGTATTACGAATACGGCTTCGCTAATGCCAATATCGGGTTGGGGTTAATGTAACCCCTTTGTCCGAGTCTCAAACGTTCCAAACGTAGGTAAAATGTTTACCTTTCGAAAATGGAAAGACGGTATTTTGAGTGGATTTTGTGAATAGTGTATGTGTTTTGTAAAACCGATGTTGTGTTAGAAATGAATGAAGGGGTTGGTATTTATTGAGTTTGGTTCGTTTTTGTGGGTGCACAAAATTAAATCGCCTGTGTACAGGCGGTTTTAATTTTGTTTGGGTTGGATTTTTTTAAGAAAAATAAAAAAGGCGGCTGTTACAAAACAAAAACATAATCGCCTGTTGACAGGCGTTTAACTTTTTAATCGCCTGTCAACTGGCGATTGTATTTTTGTTTTGGTGGGCTGTTTTATGCCACCATTTGTTTTTTGGTTGTGTGATTAGGTGATGATTATGTTTTATTTGGATATTTTGGGCCAAATTGGTTTTTGGCTCAATTTTGGTTTTCGTGTTTCGGTTTTTGTCGTGTTTTTCGGTTTTGGCTCGAAATAAAATAATATTAAAGTATATTATTTTACGGTTTCGTAGAGTCTAGTTTTGTGAAAATGTGACACGACGACTTTGGCCCGCTTTGAGTGTTGTGTTAGTGTGCGTTTTGGGTCGTTTTTGTAAGTTTGGGCGTTTGTAGCTAGTTGCCGCTTTTTTGTGGCTTGGCTTAATAAGGCGTTCTGTTTCGTGCTCGTGTTGTGCTTATAATGACTAAGAGTGACATTTCATTTTTATGATTATGCAAGTCCAAATTAATACGCTAAAAATGACTAATACGTTTTAGACACTTTTGTACCGTTTCGACTCTTTTAAAAGCATGAATGGAAGTCCTTTTCATCATCGGGTTTGTTTTTGGGGGTGCGGATACGGGTATCTACAAAGCCCAGTTTGGTCGAGCTTGGACAAAGCGTTAGTCAAACTTAAAGATAGTATCAGGACCATTACGCCTCGATACTACCTGGCGGCGCTAAGCATGTGTCTTATGGGAGAGACGAGGACTTAGCGTCGGAAATGCGGGAGGGCGACGACTTGTTTTTAAGGACATGACGGTCCTACATGTTTAAGGGCATGTCGGCTGCATGTGGCTGAGTACTCCCGGTGGCGCCTTGCTTGTGCGCTTCGCCGCTTCGCGCCGCTGCGCTTACGGTGTGCTTTGCTTGCGCTTCTGGCTGTGCTTTGCTTGCGCTTCTGGCTTGCGCTCTTGGCTGAGCTTTGCTTGCGCTCTTGGGCGTGCTTTGGCGCCGCGCTTACGCACGGCGTGCTTTGCTTGCGCCGGCTGCGCTCTTGGTGTGCTTTGCTTGCGCCGGCTGCGCTCTTGGGCGTGCTTTGTTTGCGCCGGCGCTCTTGGTCGTGCTTTGCTTGCGGCTTGCGCTGCGACGCCTCGTAAAGGAGGTTCTGGCGCTGCGTGCTTGGTTTATAAGAATGGTTGGTGTTTTGGTGAACGTCTCGTAAGGAGGCTACGTGTTTTTCTCATAAAAGGTTGGGTTTTTATGAGCGCCTCGTGAGGAGGTTACGTGTACGTATTTCTCATAAAAAGGGCTAGGTTTTTATGGACGTCTCGTGAGTAGGTTACGTGTTTTTCTCATAAAAGGTTAGGTTTTTATGAACGTCTCGTGAGGAGGTTACGTGTTTCTGTATTTCTCATAAAAAGGGCTAGGTTTTTATGAACGTCTCGTGAGGAGGTTACGTGTTTTTTTGTGGTTCTCATAAAAAGTTAGGTTTTTATGAACGTCTCGTGAGGAGGCTACGTGTTTTTGTATTTCTCATAAAAAGTTAGGTTTTTATGAACGTCTCGTGAGGAGGCTACGTGTTTTTGTATTTCTCATAAAAAGTTAGGTTTTTATGAACGTCTCGTGAGGAGGCTACGCGTTTTTTTTTTGTATTTCTCATAAAAAGTTAGGTTTTTATGAACGTCTCGTGAGGAGTGTTGGGCCCAAATTTTCCGGCCCAGTTTGGGCCCTATCAGCAGAAGTACCTTGCTCAGGGCCCTGAGCGTCACGGGACCCTGGGCAAGATCTAGAGTATTCCGAGGATCCAAGCGGCGCAGAACCCTGACCATGCAAGACCCTCCAGGAGCCCCATCTAGTCCAGGGCCCTGAACATTTCAAGACCCTAGGCAGGGCCCAGGCGAGACTCAGGCGGGACCTCAGACAGCCAGGATCCTCAAGAGTCCCACCAACGGATTTATTCCAATTGTAACGGATAGTCAAGGGGAGTTGCGAGAAAGGGGGAAGCGTTACAATGAAGGAGCAGTTAAGGCCTATTCAATAGGGAGCCACGACAGTTACAAAGAGAGGAATAATAGGAGCAAAGTCAGGGGGATCTACAAGTATAAAAGGAGCACTAGGGTTCAAAGGAAAGGCATTCGACATTCAGCAACAACACCACCACATTCAACCTCCAGCAATTACTTTACAGCACTCTAAACACTCTAAACACATTTTTCCAGCAAACACTTAGCATTTTACAGCATACTTTGTACTATATTACGTGCCTTAGCACCCCAAATCTTGTAATCCTTCTTTGAATAGTGGATAGTTGGTGGGACAAGAGCTTCCCCCCGCGGTCGTTTCCCACATCGGGTTTTCCGCGTAACCAAAAAACCTACGTGTCTTATTTCATTTTCGTCATCTCTTTTCCTTTAGTTTTCGTTACGATTCTTAGTTTGGCATACGATAAGGTCGCTTTAACCCCAACACAATAAATTAAGCTTTGGTAAATTTTTTGCCAAAACATTTGGCGCCGTCTGTGGGGAATTGCGATCATCTTTGTAGCCAGATTCATTCCTTCATCTAGCAACCATGTCAAGCAGCGCGCAGCCTAGAGACTCGTTCCACACCCTCCTGAGGAGCGTGGAGTCACAGTCCACGGTTGTGGATCAGATGCGCAGGGAAAGCAAGGAAATCACCAGGAGGTTGAAGGCCCTAGAGTCCGAGGATCAACGAGGAGACATTGGAGCAGCGTTCCAGGACCCTGGGGCCGTCACCACTAAAACCTCTCTCGGCCCTGGCGGCCAGCAACCAACCTCAGGGGGCGCACAGGCAAAGGAGTCAGCGGCTCTCAGTCTCGAGGAGGACGCAGCACCCAGGAAGAAAACCCGCAACGGCCCCTCCAGGAAGGCCCCTAGTGACCGCGGGCTTGAGAGACCCAAGCCATACGGGAGACCTGCGGTCGACAAAGTTTCGAGCGCCAGAGATTGGAGCCCAAGGTAAGCGAATACAAATTCACTACTGATATTGATGGACTTCTCGAATATTTGCAGGACCTTGGAGGCAAAGTCAGGTGGCCTCGCAAGAGCAAAACCAATAAAGACGCCAGTAGGAAAGACCCCAATAGGAGATGTGCGTTCCACGACGACATCGGCCACAACACCGAGGACTGCGCAGCTCTAGGAAGGGAACTGAAGTATCACCTGGAAAGGGGGCACCTCGACCACATCCTGTCGAGGGAGTCCAGGAGCAGCAAGGGGGAGAGGCCAGTGTGGAACAAATCAGGGCCCTGCTTCAGCCAGAGCCCCCAAGGTAGCCCAAGGACGCATTTGAGGTAGCTACGAGCCGTGGATGATCGAGGGCATGAAGGATCCCGGCTGACGGTTGCAATGTAGGAAAGTCTACGCTTCCGCGGAGCCAGTAATGTGAACTCGAAAAATCTCGTTCTTAATCACAGCCTACTTTAAGTTACGTCCTTATTTTGAGCCGCATACTGTTACTGTGGTCACTAACCCTCGCGTAAAGAATGTTTTGCGAAAGCCTGAATCGAACAGAAGTTAGGTGTGGTGTATGAAATCCACAATGGCAACTGTGGAAATCATACAGGGGGCAGGAGCCTGGCCAATAAGGCGCACAACAAGATTACCACTCGTCAGTTTGGCACTGTGCCTGAAAACGGTGTTTCATTTTGAGGGCTACGACGCCTACCTTAACATTATGTCCTTAATAGGTTTGTTCGTTTCATCTTTTAACCCATGTTTTATTTTATTTTTCCGCTTTAAAATTTTTCATTCTTTTACCCTTTCAATCGTTTTAAAAGTTATTTTGCGCTTCGCTGCTGAGGAACCCTGAGGATCCTGAGACCTGAGGACCCTGATGTACTCTCAGGATCCTAGCACGACCTCATCATTCTGAGGTACCCTCAGCAGGTTTTGTTGATTATTCTTTCGTGAAAATTCTTTAATCCGCTTTTGAACCGTTCTAAAAATGTTTCTATGATTTGCATTTGTGATTTGTTAAAAACCCTTTATCCTTTTTTTTTAAAAAAACAAAAAAAATTTTAAAACTCATTTTTATATACAAAAATATTTGAGTTCGTCCTGAAGAGCTTCCGAAGCTACATTCCTTCACAAGGTATCGACCCCTGGGGTCACAAGGGGCGCCTCTACGTAAATACCCTCCTTGAGAGGAAGTCGTGCGCGTGGCGACAGGGGACGAATGAGCGCCCCGTTCCGGACATCTTAGATTCCAGTACCACCACAGTCACCAGACAAGGCTCGGCATCGGGGATAAACATGACCCCACTTGGACATCTCAAATTCCAGGCCGACACTAAGTCGACTCTAAAAGCATGCATCTGAGAATGAGCAGCGCGATACTAACGAACGTAATCAAAAGCATGGTTGGCCACCATGACTTTCCATCGTCATACTCAAGGTCCCTTGCAGCAAAGGACCCTGAGCGCATATGTCAAGCAAAAGATAATGTTAAAGTACAAACGTCAAAGCAAGGTACGCTACCCCAAAATAACAGTTCTGAACTCAAGTCTTAAACTAACCGATTGATTACAGCGTTGCAGGAAGCTACTCTTGTTTACCAGGCACCTTAGCCGAGGCATCCAAGGTGGAAGCATCCTCAGCAGCAGTGCCACCACCCTCGTCACCAGCAGTTTCTTCATCCCCAACGTGTTCACCGCCCTCCTCAGCAGGTCGCAGATCTGGCGGCGCCTCGGTGTCCGTGGCCCACATCTGATCGGGGGCATCAGGAACGACCCAAATACTTGCAGCAGCTCTTTCGCCATATCAGCAACCTCCGCTCAGCGTCATTGGTGCCAACCCAAGAAGGGAAAAGAAAACAGTCCGCCAATCCACCAAGTATCAAGCGCGAACAAAATCGAAGCAGCCTAAGTACATCCAAAGTTGAAATATGGGGGAGTCACGCAAAGCAATCTGAGAATGAAAATTCTGCCAAACTTGAGATATCTGGCGAGAAATTTTGGGGGCAAATGTTGGGCCCAAATTTTCCGGCCCAGTTTGGGCCCTATCAGCAGAAGTACCTTGCTCAGGGCCCTGAGCGTCACGGGACCCTGGGCAAGATCTAGAGTATTCCGAGGATCCAAGCGGCGCAGAACCCTGACCATGCAAGACCCTCCAGGAGCCCCATCTAGTCCAGGGCCCTGAACATTTCAAGACCCTAGGCAGGGCCCAGGGCAGGACCCTAGACAGCCAGGATCCTCAAGAGTCCCACCAACGGATTTATTCCAATTGTAACGGATAGTCAAGGGGAGTTGCGAGAAAGGGGGAAGCGTTACAATGAAGGAGCAGTTAAGGCCTATTCAATAGGGAGCCACAGCGATTACAAAGAGAGGAATAATAGGAGCAAAGTCAGGGGGATCTACAAGTATAAAAGGAGCACTAGGGTTCAAAGGAAAGGCATTCGACATTCAGCAACAACACCACCACATTCAACCTCCAGCAATTACTTTACAGCACTCTAAACACTCTAAACACATTTTTCCAGCAAACACTTAGCATTTTACAGCATACTTTGTACTATATTACGTGCCTTAGCACCCCAAATCTTGTAATCCTTCTTTGAATAGTGGATAGTTGGTGGGACAAGAGCTTCCCCATGATCGTTTCCCACATCGGGTTTTCCAGCGTAACCAACAAACCTTCGTGTCTTATTTCATTTTCGTCATCTCTTTTCCTTTAGTTTTCGTTACGATTCTTAGTTTGGCATACGATAAGGTCGCTTTAACCCCAACACAATAAATTAAGCTTTGGTAAATTTTTTGCCAAAACATTTAAGCGTGCGTGGGGAATTGCGATCATCTTTGTAGCCAGATTCATTCCTTCATCTAGCAACCATGTCAAGCAGCGCGCAGCCTAGAGACTCGTTCCACACCCTCCTGAGGAGCGTGGAGTCACAGTCCACGGTTGTGGATCGGATCTTGAGGAAAGCAAGGAAATCACCAGGAGGTTGAAGGCCCTAGAGTCCGAGGATCAACGAGGAGACATTGGAGCAGCGTTCCAGGACCCTGGGGCCGTCACCACTAAAACCTCTCTCGGCCCTGGCGGCCAGCAACCAACCTCAGGGGGCGCACAGGCAAAGGAGTCAGCGGCTCTCAGTCTCGAGGAGGACGCAGCACCCAGGAAGAAAACCCGCAACGGCCCCTCCAGGAAGGCCCCTAGTGACCGCGGGCTTGAGAGACCCAAGCCATACGGGAGACCTGCGGTCGACAAAGTTTCGAGCGCCAGAGATTGGAGCCCAAGGTAAGCGAATACAAATTCACTACTGATATTGATGGACTTCTCGAATATTTGCAGGACCTTGGAGGCAAAGTCAGGTGGCCTCGCAAGAGCAAAACCAATAAAGACGCCAGTAGGAAAGACCCCAATAGGAGATGTGCGTTCCACGACGACATCGGCCACAACACCGAGGACTGCGCAGCTCTAGGAAGGGAACTGAAGTATCACCTGGAAAGGGGGCACCTCGACCACATCCTGTCGAGGGAGTCCAGGAGCAGCAAGGGGGAGAGGCCAGTGTGGAACAAATCAGGGCCCTGCTTCAGCCAGAGCCCCCAAGGTAGCCCAAGGACGTACGGAGGTAGCTACGAGCGCCGTGATGATCAGGGGGCATGAAGGATCCCAGCAGCCAGTTTGCAATGTAGGAAAGTCTCTGCTTCCCGCGGAGACCAGGTACACTGAACTCGAAAAATCTCGTTCTTAATCACAGCCTACTTTAAGTTACGTCCTTATTTTGAGCCGCATACTGTTACTGTGGTCACTAACCCTCGCGTAAAGAATGTTTTGCGAAAGCCTGAACTGGAACAGGAAGCTAGGCTGTGGTGTATGAAATCCACAATGGCAACTGTGGAAATCATACAGGGGGCAGGAGCCTGGCCAATAAGGCGCACAACAAGATTACCACTCGTCAGTTTGGCACTGTGCCTGAAAACGGTGTTTCATTTTGAGGGCTACGACGCCTACCTTAACATTATGTCCTTAATAGGTTTGTTCGTTTCATCTTTTAACCCATGTTTTATTTTATTTTTCCGCTTTAAAATTTTTCATTCTTTTACCCTTTCAATCGTTTTAAAAGTTATTTTGCGCTTCGCTGCTGAGGAACCCTGAGGATCCTGAGACCTGAGGACCCTGATGTACTCTCAGGATCCTAGCACGACCTCATCATTCTGAGGTACCCTCAGCAGGTTTTGTTGATTATTCTTTCGTGAAAATTCTTTAATCCGCTTTTGAACCGTTCTAAAAATGTTTCTATGATTTGCATTTGTGATTTGTTAAAAACCCTTTATCCTTTTTTTTTAAAAAAACAAAAAAAATTTTAAAACTCATTTTTATATACAAAAATATTTGAGTTCGTCCTGAAGAGCTTCCGAAGCTACATTCCTTCACAAGGTATCGACCCCTGGGGTCACAAGGGGCGCCTCTACGTAAATACCCTCCTTGAGAGGAAGTCGTGCGCGTGGCGACAGGGGACGAATGAGCGCCCCGTTCCGGACATCTTAGATTCCAGTACCACCACAGTCACCAGACAAGGCTCGGCATCGGGGATAAACATGACCCCACTTGGACATCTCAAATTCCAGGCCGACACTAAGTCGACTCTAAAAGCATGCATACAGAATGAACGCGCGCGATACAAACGAACGTAATCAAAAGCATGGTTGGCCACCATGACTTTCCATCGTCATACTCAAGGTCCCTTGCAGCAAAGGACCCTGAGCGCATATGTCAAGCAAAAGATAATGTTAAAGTACAAACGTCAAAGCAAGGTACGCTACCCCAAAATAACAGTTCTGAACTCAAGTCTTAAACTAACCGATTGATTACAGCGTTGCAGGAAGCTACTCTTGTTTACCAGGCACCTTAGCCGAGGCATCCAAGGTGGAAGCATCCTCAGCAGCAGTGCCACCACCCTCGTCACCAGCAGTTTCTTCATCCCCAACGTGTTCACCGCCCTCCTCGGCGGTCGGCAGATCACGGCAGCGCCTCGGTGTCAGTGGCCCATCTGATCGGGGGCATCGAGCGACCCAAATACTTGCAGCTGACTCTTTCGCCATATCAAAGAACCTCGCTCAGCGTCATTGGTGCCAACCCAAGAAGGGAAAAGAAAACAGTCCGCCAATCCACCAAGTATCAAGCGCGAACAAAATCGAAGCAGCCTAAGTACATCCAAAGTTGAAATATGGGGGAGTCACGCAAAGCAATCTGAGAATGAAAATTCCTGCTCAAACTTCGAGATATCCTGAGCAGAAATTTTGGGGGCAAATGTTGGGCCCAAATTTTCCGGCCCAGTTTGGGCCCTATCAGCAGAAGTACCTTGCTCAGGGCCCTGAGCGTCACGGGACCCTGGGCAAGATCTAGAGTATTCCGAGGATCCAAGCGGCGCAGAACCCTGACCATGCAAGACCCTCCAGGAGCCCCATCTAGTCCAGGGCCCTGAACATTTCAAGACCCTAGGCAGGGCCCAGGGCAGGACCCTAGACAGCCAGGATCCTCAAGAGTCCCACCAACGGATTTATTCCAATTGTAACGGATAGTCAAGGGGAGTTGCGAGAAAGGGGGAAGCGTTACAATGAAGGAGCAGTTAAGGCCTATTCAATAGGGAGCCACGACAGTTACAAAGAGAGGAATAATAGGAGCAAAGTCAGGGGGATCTACAAGTATAAAAGGAGCACTAGGGTTCAAAGGAAAGGCATTCGACATTCAGCAACAACACCACCACATTCAACCTCCAGCAATTACTTTACAGCACTCTAAACACTCTAAACACATTTTTCCAGCAAACACTTAGCATTTTACAGCATACTTTGTACTATATTACGTGCCTTAGCACCCCAAATCTTGTAATCCTTCTTTGAATAGTGGATAGTTGGTGGGACAAGAGCTTCCCCCCGCGGTCGTTTCCCACATCGGGTTTTCCGCGTAACCAAAAAACCTACGTGTCTTATTTCATTTTCGTCATCTCTTTTCCTTTAGTTTTCGTTACGATTCTTAGTTTGGCATACGATAAGGTCGCTTTAACCCCAACACAATAAATTAAGCTTTGGTAAATTTTTTGCCAAAACAAGGAGGCTACGTGTTTTTCTCATAAAAAGTTAGGTTTTTATGGACGTCTCGTGACGAGGCTACGCGTTTTTTTGTATTTCTCATAAAAAGTTAGGTTTTTATCAACGTCTCGTGAGGAGGCTACGCGTTTTTTTGTATTTCTCATAAAAAGTTAGGTTTTTATGAACGTCTCGTGAGGAGGCTACGTGTTTTTCTCATAAAAAGTTAGGTTTTTATGGACGTCTCGTGAGGAGGTTACGTGTTTCTGTATTTCTCCTAAAAAGGGCTAGGTTTTTATGAACGTCTCGTGAGGAGGTTACGTGTTTTTTTGTGGTTCTCATAAAAAGTTAGGTTTTTATGAACGTCTCGTGAGGAGGCTACGCGCTTTTTGGTTTTTCTCATAAAAAGTTAGGTTTTTATGAACGTCTCGTGAGGAGGCTAGGCGCTTTTTGGTTTTTCTCATAAAAAGTTAGGCTTTTATGAACGTCTCGTGAGGAGGCTACGCGCTTTTTGGTTTTTCTCATAAAAAGTTAGGTTTTTATGAACGTCTCGTGAGGAGGCTACACGCTTTTTGGTTTTTCTCATAAAAAGTTAGGTTTTTATGAACGTCTCGTGAGGAGGCTACGCGCTTTTGTGTTTCTCATAAAAAGTTAGGTTTTTATGAACGTCTCGTGAGGAGGCTACGCGTTTTTGTTGGGACTTGTCAAAGAGGTATATTATTTTTGTGGTTTGAGTTGAAATTGTGTTTGAAATGGGTTGAAAGTGTATTGGTAGAGGTCGAGGTTCAGACGAGGTTGAGGGCCGGTGAGGACCAGTGAGGTCAGTGGGGTCGTGCCTAGGATGGAGTCTGGCGGCTCTCGAGGCTGTGACGGAGGTTTTCATGGGGATGGTTGATGAGTGGCGTGGCGAGAGGTGGCTGGTTATCGTGCCGAGATCGATTCCTCGCGTGCTGTCCTAGAGCGTCGTGACCAGTCACAGTAGGCTTGAACTTGTCGGTTTTGTATTTCAGGACTTCGTACGTGGTACATGTATTTTGGACTTGTATTATGTGTATTAGTATTTGTATTTGACGGCTTATGTATTAGGGCTTGCTTGCATCTGATTTGTGTACTTTGGGCTTCTATTTGTGGTTTTGGTGTTTTGTAGGTGTTTATAAGTGGTTGTTTGGGCTTTGCTTATGGCTAAAGGCTCTACGTACGGCGCCCTAAACTTAGGTTATTTCGTCTTGTCTCGAAAAATGCGTGGTCAGGTTGTGGCTGGGCCTGAAATCCTTTCGTATTTGCGAGCGTACCTGCAAAAAGTCGTTAGTCGTAAAAACATACATACATGTCTCGATTGAGACTGACTCATTTATGATTAAACTAAATTAGAGTTTTGAAATATGCTGTTTAAAAAGTATTTTAGACTCGTAAAAAGACGCTTTTGACATTGTAAAAATGGGAGCTAAAACGACGTTTTGAGACGAAAATTGTGAATGCGAAAATCGTGTTTTGTAAATGTGGAAAATTTGAAAAACGGGAGCCGACTACGCAAATCGAGACGACGCTACGGGACCGTAAATGTTGACCAAGAGGTCGGTAAATGGGTAATATGGGTAATAAGTTAAAGGTTTAGGGCGTAGGTGTGTAAGAGTTGTAAGAAAATCGAATAATTTTGTCAGGGAACAAAAAGAAAATCGCCTGTTCACTAGCGTCTATGTTTTTGTGTTGTACTTTGTTTGGCAAAGCTCAACTATAATAGGAGGGCTAGGTTAACTCATTTTACTCATCCTTTCAACGTTCTATTCTCGGCATTCCAAAGATATTCAAAATATTTACGGAACGTTCGTCGAGTTATGGAGAACTTCGAAGGAAACTTGCGTCGTTGGTGTTCATCCTTGTCGGGGCTGGAGGAGAAGGACTTGAAAGATTGCGGTATCGGGGTACTCCTGGGCCTGAGGCAGGTTCAAATAGAGCCCGAGTTCTTAGATGCTTGTCTCGACTATTGGGACCTAAGTTTTCATGTGTTCCGCTTTCCTGGCGGAGGGGTCTGTCCGTTGGTCGAGGAGTTTGGAGCTATTGGTGGCTAAGGGAATCTGGTGTTTGTTTTATTGTGTTGTTGTTAGTATTATGTTCATATTATGTTGTATTTTATTATGTTCGTATTACGTCTACCCTAAACCCGATGTACATGCCGGGATTTGTATAAGTATTGTAATATATTGTAGTGTTGTTAGTGTATCTCTAAGGTTGTAGTTATGCTCCTACTTTTGATAAATCCAAAATGTAACCGTTCTTTTTAAGATTAATAAAAATCAGGTTTTTATTTACGACTTTGCCTCATTTTGCTTATTATTCTGTGTGAAATTCCTTGGCTCTAATTCTTTTTTCAAAGGTTTAGAATGCAAGCATGGTTTTTAGGAAATTTTTGTATTGACTATTCCCTCGACTTTTTTAAGCTTTGGGTTTGTCGTTTTGTGTTGAATGTCGTTCTTTTCACCTTCAGGTTTAAAAGACGAATTTTGTGGCGACTATGTCCTTGACTTTTTTAAGCTTTGGACGTGTCATTTTTGTAATGAATGTTGTCCTTTTAACCCTTAGGTTTAAAAGACGAATTTTGTGTTGACTATGTCCTTAGCTTTTTTTAAGCTTTGGACGTGTCATTTTTGTGTTGAATATCGGTTGCGCTTTTTGCAAAGCTGCCTACGTATCCACGAAAAATGGAATCAAACCGGCGTAGTTCGGAAGTGTACGTTTAGGGGCATACCGGCCCAGGAGTTGTGTTTGCTTTTTGTGGTGAATGTGCACGTTTAGGGGCATGCCGGCCCATGAATTGTGTTTAGTGGATGCATGTTTAGGGGCATGCCGGCCCATGAATTGTGTTTGCGAGGAGTGCACGTTTAAGGGCATGCCGGCCCATGAACATGTTTAAGGACATGTCGGTCCATGAACATGTTTAAGGACATGTCGGTCCATGAATTGATTTTTAGAAAATTTTGCATTTTATAGATACATTGCAAGGCATTTTTAAGGGTAGTACTTTTTGAGCTGGTCGAGGTTCGTTGCTAGGTTAAACTCTTGACCGTCCAAGTCGGTTAGTTTTACTGCTCCGCCTGTGAAGATTTCCTTGACGAGGTAGGGTCCAGCCCAGTTAGGCTTGAATTTTCCTCGTGGGTTGACTGGAAGTGGTGCTCGGACTGACTTTAGTACGAGATCACCTACTTTTATGTGTCGTGGCTTAACTCGTTTGTTGAATGCTCGTTGTAGTCGGGCTTGGTACATTAAATGCGGTACTCGGGGAATGCAATCGGCGTTCGTCCGGGAGCATGAGTTGTTAAATGCAGTTCACGGGCCCATTCTCGCTTCAGGAAGCTACTTTCCATTAGTATGCGTAGAGATTGTATTTCTATTTCCCTTTGGTTGGGCGGCTTCCATGCCATAGGTGAGGAAATAGGGGTCATGCACGTGGGCGTGCGAATGGTAGTGCGCGGTATCCCCATAATGCATATGGTATCTTGTTGGGCCAATCTTTGCAAGCTGTCGATCATCTTCTCAAGTATGGTGGCGGCCAGTCTTGTTCTTTGCCGCTTCAGCGGTTCCATTGGTTTGGGGTCGATAGGGTGAGGATTTGTGATCTTGTATGTTGTATTTTGTGAGTATAGCTTCGTCTCATGGCTGAAAGTCACGAGCCTTGATCATTGATGAACTCATGGGGTATGCCATATCGGCATATGATGTTCGTCTGGATGAACTTGGCGACTTCTTTGGAGCCGAGGGTTCGAAAAGATGCTGCTTCTACCCATTTTGTAAAGTAGTCGATTGCCACTAGCACGAAACAGTGTCCTCCTGCTCCGATGGGGTGGACTTTCCTATTACGTCGATGTTGCTTGGCGGTTTCATACCCATTATTGCCTTGATTTTGGTCGGGTCTATTTCGATCCCGCGCTGGCTTACTATGTGGCCTAACAACTTGCCTGATATGACCCCAAAGGTGCATTTCTGTGGGTTTAATCGCATCTTATACTGCTTGATTCGGTTAAAGAACTTCCGAAGGTTTGTGATGTGGTCATCCCTTTCTTTTGACTTTATGATCATGTCGTCGACGCATACCTTGACCTCCTTATGCATCATGTCGTGGAGCAAGGTGGTAGCAGTGCGTTGGTAGGTAGCGCCGGCATTGATGAGCCCAAATGGCATGACTGTGTAGCAGTATGTTCCCAGGGGGTTACGAAAGTTGTTTTTGGCATGTCGTCTGCTGCCATCTTGATTTGGTTGTATCCTGCGTACCTATCCATGAATGAGAGTAGGGCGTGGTCTGCTGTGTTGTCGACTAGAATGTCTATGTGAGGTAATGGGAAATCGTCTTTTGGACAGGCTTTGTTTAGGTCCCGGAAGTCGGCACATACTTGTATTTTGCCGTTTTTCTTCATTACCGGCACCATGTTGGAGACCCAATCAGAGTATTCAATGACCCGGATGAATCCAGCTTGTAGTTGCTTTTCGATCTCTTCTTTGACCATGAGAGACCATTCTGGCTTAATGCGTCGGAGCTTCTGTTTGTGGTGCGGAACCTTGCTTGATCGGGATGCGGTGTTCGGCTATCTCGCGGTCTATCTGGGCATGTCCTTATATGACCAGGCAAAGACGTCCTTAAACTCTGCGAGGAGCTTGGTATATGTGGCCCTTTCTTACGTGCTTAGGAAGCCCCGATTGCGATTCTTGAGGCTCTTGAGCGTGCCTATGTCGATGGTTGTTGTGTCTTCAATGATGGGGTCTGTTAGGGTTTTGAGACAATGCTTGCAATGTATCTATATAATGCAATGTTTTTAGTTTAAATTTATCGTGATCATTGGAATACGTACATTTTAAATGAGGCAAAGAAGAACCAAAAACTTTCATGTTATTAATGTTATCAAAAGCAGTTACATTTGAAGATAGCTCAGACGAGGGAGCTTTGGATAACCTTAATGACTCTAGTTTTTCAATTAGGTTTACTACTTTAGTAATGTAACCTAGTGACCTGCCAGATTAAGAAAATTTTGGCGTCATAAGGACGCTAGACCCTATACTCTAGGTGTAGATACTTGAATTGAAGCGCCAGGTCGTTAGTAGATTGGCGGCGTTTTCTTGAGCTTTAGTTTGTTGGAGGGCGGCGTGGAAGTCTGAGGCCTTTGTGGTGATGATCTTGTCATCTAAAGGTATCCTAACCTTTTGGTGGAGGCGCGGCAGGCCTTGGGGGTGCTGTAAAAATCGGCGGTGCCTTTAGTGCGCCCAGTGCGTTGATAGCGTGTATGGGCTCGACTTTGGCAGTGGCTTGAGACGAGCTTCCTTGATATCCGCGACCCGTATTCTTATTCCTATTTTCTTTGCGGAGGTCGTCTTCAATGAGTTCACCGTCGATCTTGAGTGTTGAGAAATTGTCGAAATTTCCGTACCGTAGGTGTTGTTGGTATGCAGGGGTAAGGTTGTTGATGAATTTAGTGATTAAATCAGTGTCCCTTGGGCGGTTAGGTATTTGAGCACAGAGCTTCTTCCAACGTGTTAGGTACTCGGTAAACCCTTCATTGTCTTTCTGAGTCAGGACCTCCAAAGTACGTAGCGAGACTTGGATGTCGTTGTTGTCCCGGTACTGTAAATCGAATGCCACCGTTATGTCCTCGAAACTACCGGTTTTGTGTGGCTCTAAAGCATAGAACCATGCCCTGGGTTGTGCGTCCAGCGAATGCGGGAATAATGTGGCCCATGCGGGGGGTTCGACACCTATGATGGCCATTTTAGCCTTGAGAGCTTTGACATGTACGAGCGGGATTTCATGACCTTTGAAAATGGGAAGATCGCTGAGTGCTAACTCGTCTGGTAGCATGGACCTGACGTTCTTTGGGATGTGCTCATTTTCTTGGTGTATGGAGTAACCCCTGGAGTTTGTAAGGCGTTCTTCCATGGCTCGAATCCTTTTTGCGTTTCGTTCGGATTCTTCGGCGAGGCGTGCGGCGTTCTTCTCTGCCTCAAATTTTTGCATGATGGCCATTTGCTCAATTGTTGCGGTGAGGCTAGCTATTCTGTCATTGAGTTGTCGGACTTGCTCGGCAGTTACCTCTGGGGGAGGTGGTGGCGGTCCGGCGAAACCTTCATCGTGTTGAAAGGCCATGACAGGTTTTGGTTTTGATCTGTTGTAGGCGCGCTTCTATGGAGGTGGAGGTGGGTTTAAGTGACGGTTCTTGGTTCGTCGTGTATCCAGGTTTTGTTTAACGGAAGGTTTGTTGTGTATCCGGGGTTTTTCAATGAGTGGACCTGACAAGGTTTCAAACTTTTAGTGATTCTAAAAGGGTAGAAAAACTCGACGAAAAATCACATTCACGACCAAAGAAAAGCAGTAAATGTAAAAAGTGGGTGCATGACCTGACTCGTGTTTTTAGCTTAAAAGACACAGGAAGCTTTTGAGGTAGGGGTATGTTGACACGTCCCTAATCTCGAGGTAGGAAAATTTTTATGATCGTAGTCCGATTAACCCAGTTTAGCGGTATGTTGCTAAGGGTTTATCATCACGATAAAAAGAATCAAACCGAAGTAGCGATAGGCTAGTCGATCTGAGGATGTTAAAATTGGGTAAAAGGCGATCACTTGTTCGCCTTTTACGTGTGACTCAGGGAATTAAATCAAAATGACGATAGGTCACTTGATTCAAAAATTAAATCAACGGGTTCGCATCTGAACGAGCCCGCGTTTTTTGTTTTTTTTTTTTAGGAAAAAGATTAAATCGGGATGACTATGAAGTCACTCGACTTAGAGCTAATTCTAATGTACTAAAGGTTAATTTCATTTAAAATCTCCGGAATGCATTGACATTTACGGGTTTTTGCTCTATGAAATTTTTTTTTGCAATAAATGTATTATGACGATACGTAGTCGCATAATTCATTTACGTTTTGAAAAAGATCTGGGATCTAGTGATTATCCTGGATCGGTTTTAAATGCACTGGCATTTTATTTATCAAACTCAAATGACTATAGGTCAAAGAGCCTAACGGCGTGTTTTTTTAAAAGTATGACCTTTTTGAAAAAAGTTTAAAAGTGGATTTCAAAAATGGACGTATTTTAAAAGTATAATGCCTAGGAAATGTTTTTGCATGCAGAGGTTTTGAAAGACGACTATAGTGAGGGTACTATAGCTTCACACTTGTACATATAAACACAGGTTTTTGGTTTATAGGGTAAGGTTCCCTCCGGCCATTCCCATAACGTTTTGGTAGGGGCACCCGCAAGACTACACACGTCTAAGGTGTGAATTCAAGACGGGCCCTAGAGCGTTCGAGTTTGACTGGTTACGATCGTTTGTACGGATGCCGTACTTGTAATCGTGGAGGGGTGAGAGAACAACGTGTCCAGAGTTACCTCACTTATGAAGCGAGAGTTACTAGGGGCCGTTCCTCAGAGGGTGTGGTTTGAATCAGGAGGATTCGACTCAACGTACTTTTGCCCAAATATCGAAAGCGTAAATGTTTTCAAAGTTTCAAGCTTCACTTCTTTATGTTTTTAAAATAAAAGAAGAACTAGTTTTTCAAAAATAATAAAAATCATGCTCGTCCCAGTGAGTCGCGGTGAAGGTGCAGGAAAAAGTGAGACCTATCGACGCCTGCGCTTGAGCCTCGCCGTCTTGGCGTGGGAGTGCGGAATGCGCCCTCGCAGGAAGGGTCTGAAGTTTTGTGAAAAATGGGGGAGATCATTGCATGAATTTGTGACCAAAAAAGAAAAGTAGAAAATCCTTTTTGAAAATGTATTTTCGGAGTCGCCACCAAATATTAAAGGAATTTGGAACCTATTCAACGCGTCTTGAAATACAAGACACGAGTGTCTCAGATTTCAAGGTGCGTCGATACCTATCCGTCTGAGGTTTGAAACCAGAGAAGGGATTCGGAGTGAGGTTACTTTTCAAAAGTTTTGACAAAAATGTGTTTTTGAAAACTGAAATCAAAAAGCCTACGTAAAAGTAGTCTCTACTAATTTGAAAACATTTATTTAATTTCGATATTTGGGCTAAAATGACGCTACGTACAAGTGCGAATATATATGACTCGATAAAAATGCATAAATAATGTAAATCGTCAAAATAATGACTTTTCTATGGGAAATGTACGTTAAATAATAATTTATTGACTAAATTATTACTATAAACGTTATTTTCCGACCTCATATTTGACTCTTTAAGAATTTGTGAAAACCCTCAGTTTTGACATGCTAAAAAGACTCTATGAAACGGTACAATTTAGTGTTGGATCCGTGATTCTAGTCGTTATTTAATGCATGAATGAGGACTTGCATAATTATAAAAGTGACGTCGGTTTGCTTTAGTGATAATGAGTCGTTTATTTATGCGATTTTGGCGGGGTTTAGACGGATTATGAATCCGAATTACTACAACCGTATTACGAATACGGCTTCGCTAATGCCAATATCGGGTTGGGGTTAATGTAACCCCTTTGTCCGAGTCTCAAACGTTCCAAACGTAGGTAAAATGTTTACCTTTCGAAAATGGAAAGACGGTATTTTGAGTGGATATTGTGAATAGTGTATGTGTTTTGTAAAACCGATGTTGTGTTAGAAATGAATGAAGGGGTTGATATTTATAGAGTTTGGTTCGTTTTTGTGGGTGCACAAAATTAAATCGCCTGTGTACAGGCGGTTTTAATTTTGTTTGAGTTGGATTTTTTTAAGAAAAATCAAAAAGGCGGCTGTTACAAAACAAAAACATAATCGCCTGTTGACAGGCGTTTAACTTTTTAATCGCCTGTCAACTGGCGATTGTATTTTTGTTTTGGTGAAATTTGTTTTATGCCGCCATTTGTTTTTTGGTTGTGTGATTAGGTGATGATTATGTTTTATTTGGATATTTTGGGCCAAATTGGTTTTTGGCTCAATTTTGGTTTTCGTGTTTCGGTTTTTGTCGTGTTTTTTGGTTTTGGCTCGAAATAAAATAATATTAAAGTATATTATTTTACGGTTTTGTAGAGTCTAGTTTTGTGAAAATGTGACACGGGACGCACTTTGGCCCGTTTTGAGTGTTGTGTTAGTGTGCGTTTTGGGTCGTTTTTGTAAGTTTGGGCCGTTTTGTAGCTAGTTGGGCTGTTTTTGTGGCTTGGCTTAATAAGACGTTCCTGTTTCGTGCTCGTGTTGTGCTTATAATGACTAAGAGTGACATTTCATTTTTATGATTATGCAAGTCCAAATTAATACGCTAAAAATGACTAATACGTTTTAGATACTTTTGTACCGTTTCGACTCTTTCAAAAGCATGAATGGAAGTCCTTTTCATCATCGGGTTTGTTTTTGGGGGGTACGGATACGGGTATCTACAGTATCACAGGCTACTGTAAATAAAATGTGTACCTCTACTAAATATGGACAGAAAAGTAAATCATTCTCCTATAATAAAAGAGGCTATAGGCAAACTTAGCATTGACCCTTCCTAGTGTACATTATGTATTTAACTCTAACTTGGTTATTTAACTCTAAGTTGGCTACATTTTTTTTTTTTTTTTTTTTTTGCCGGAAGGAGGCCAGAATTAAGTTTTTGCCGCAGTTCTAGCTAGAACATGGGCTTCCTTAACCTCTGACCTAAAACAAAACCTAAGACAAAGACAATGGAAGGAAGAAGAAATCCTCCTAATGTCTTCTAACATAAACCAATTAAAGTGACTCGGTTCGGAACGTCCGGAAATTTCCAGAATGACTTGACGGCAATCCGAGAATAATAAAATATGCCTGAAAGAGTTATCTGCCGCCCAACGCATAGCCTCCAAAATACCCAAACCTTACGCCAGGATTTCGGAGATTCAAATTTCTAAAAGCTTTAGAGCCTTTGAAAGTTGCCCTGCCATTGACGTAAAGTATGTTGGGGTTAGTGTCCTCCACAGTTAGTGCAATAACATAAATAAATCTCTAAAGGTACACAGGGTACATTTCGTATTTAATCAGTTGATTAACGTTTATCAATAACGGTTGGCTTGCTAGATAAGTTTGACGTTATTGTCATACAGATGGCGGTGATCAACTGGTCCCTAAGAGTCACACCTAAAGGATGTGTTTGAGAGATATGATTATTTGAGAAAATAATCATATCGATACCTTATTTAATGACTAAATGGTTAGTCAGTGTTGTGGACTAAGCGGTTAGTCGAATATGACTAAGAGGTTAGTTAAATGTATTATTTAATAATGATTAAATAATATTAGATGAGAGGAATTAGCTGTAATTCGGAAATTGAATATAAAAGGTTATATTTAATTAGTGCGTATAATGTAGGCTAATTATTTTAAACAGTTATAATAAATTAGCAAATTATAAATATGTGGATATTTATGATTAATTATAATATAAGGATATTATAAATTACATTATACATTAAAAGCCAAATAAAACTAATTAATTGGGTTTTGATAAACTTTTTAATTAGATTGGGCTTTTAAATTTGGAAGTGGAAAGGTCCACTACCCACCTCTATTTGGACGTGTGTTTTAGGTTAGATGAGGGACTTGTTTTCTTCCTCTCTACTTAACCTAATCACTCTTCTAATTCTCATCTAACTTTTCCATTCATTCATCCACACTACAACACAAAAACCTAGAGAGAAAAATAGTTTTCTCCTCTAAAAAATTCTCTAGCAAATTCAAGGGTATTTCTCAAAACATCTTGGGTGAGATTATTAGGAGATACCATATTTTTGGTATTGATCTTAGGCCAATTCATAAGGATTAAAAGGTTAATTCTTATTCTTTTATTATGTTATGCAATTTTGATTTATGACTTTAAATCTTGTAAAAGTTTTCATTATAATCCTGTGAATTTTAAGGTCTATATACGGATATAAACCTACAAGTGGTATCAGAGACTTAGGGCACATGAAATTTTTATAAGGTTTTCATAAAATCAATTTGTATAATCTTTGAATTCAATCAAAAACCGTGTTTGATGGAGTTTTTTTTTCGGCCAAGTTCCTTTTTGATGTATGCCGTATGTTTGATCAATTGGTTTGATCTTGAAAAATCATAAATCATGTTTGACTTAGTTGGGCCGTATGTTTTTTTTAGTGGCCATATACTTTTGATTGTCAATTAGGCTATATGTTTTTTGGATTAAAAAAATTGTTTTGGCATGTTCTTAAATCAAGTTAATGTTTTGGTCGTATGGTTTTATTAATTGGATTGATTCTTCATGATCTTAAATCTAGTTTAATTAATATGGCCGTGTGACTTTATTAATTTTTGGTCCTTTTGATTCATATTTCTTGATGTTTTAAGATGTTAAATCGATCACATATGAATTTGTATAAGTTTTGATTTAATATTGATTGAATTAAAACTTAAAAGGATCAAATCTTGGATGTTAATGAACATATTGTGTGCTAATCATTAGATCTATCAGTTTTAAGTTGTTTAATTTAAAAAGTTAAATTGAATCACTTAAGTCAATGTTTAATACGGATTAAAATTGATTAATATCGATCTAATCATTAACATAATCGAATTAAAACAGTTTAATTCATTAATTTTGTTTTTTTTTAATTGTGGCCGTATATTCCTTTAAAAAAAAATTGATTTTCGGAAATTCTTTGTTTTTGGCCGAATATCTTTGTTTTTTTGGAAAATTAAAATTTTGGTATATTATAAAGATAATATATATATATATATATTTATGTTATTGGGAAGCAGTTCATAATAATTATGATACCTAATATTTTAAAAAAAGGTTTAAGATATTTTGAGATCTAATTTATATTATACCGATAATATAAATTGATTTGGATTATTGTTTTGATTATAGGATATTATGAACAATTAAGGAATTGTTGCATAATTATAATCATTTAAAAAGGGTGGTTTGGATTTAATCAATTCGTATGCATTGTTTTTATCTTGTTTAGTTGATGCTTTTTGTGAATGAATGTTTTTGAATGGTTTAGTTTTTCGCATTAATTTTGTACAAACGGTTGTAATTTACTAGTGTGGCCTTAGAAAATTGTGTTTTCGTAATGAAGGAAACACAATTTTGGTTGTATTTTTGAGATCTCGAATCTCCAATTTTGTAATATTTTTAATTTTGGCATATTTTGAATTAGAATGTAAATAGGTTTATTTTGTAATTCAAATATGTAATTTTGAGAAGATTCAAGATGAAGATTCAAGATGGACTCCCACTTAAAGCCCAAGATGAAGAATGAAGACTTGCTTAGGGTCCATGGATGGATTCCACTTTGTATTGTCTTTATTTTCATAGGGATAGGCCACACTAGGTGTTTTTCATTTTTGCATTTTTCTTTACCGTTTTTATTGCATTCATGTTAGATAGTAGCATCATATTCCGCCTAAACTAAACCAAACCACCTAATATGCATGAAAATGGATCATATAGTTGCATCCTAGATCATAGACATACGGATGTCATTTGTTTAGAGCTATCACCTCAATTTAATCATTCACGATAATGCTAGATATTAGTTCACTTAAAATGAATTAAAATGAGTTGATGGGATCTTCCTCTAAAACTGAAATTGAGAATTAGTCTTTATAAGTCGAACCACTATGAATCCCTTCTTCGTCGGTAGGCATAATATGACCCCTTCTACGTTGGGTAAGTAGTGGCTGTCAACTTAGTTTACCTCAACACTATAGTTCGAGTAATATCTCGTAGTTATAGTGGACTAATAGATAGGATTTACTGAAATCTATCGACCAAGAATTCTAACAGTAGAATTAGCCAAGAGGTTGGCTTATCAATTTAAAGAAATTGAGTCTTGGGATCGCTTATGTAATTCTCGAGGGAGGTCGATTATATGAGTGCACGAGTCATTGCATTAAATCGTTATTGCTTTATGACTTAAACTTTTAAAACCATGATTTCTTATCTTTTCTCTTCTTCTTCTTTCTTTTCACGATTTGAATCGTTATATCTGAGATATAACTACTATAACAAATGGCTGTCCGTACTGACGAACCAATGCCAAGTGCCACACTAATGCGCGAATCATGGCTTAGAATTTTCATGGGCAGTATGAATCAGTCTACTCGACTGAAGCATGATGGGTCCAACTTTTCTGATTGGGAGGCCGCATTACGGAATGCTGCCATCGCTGACGGTAAGCTCAAGTACTTGACTGAGCCACCGCCGGCTCTACCAGCTCCCGATGCAGATGAAGCTGAAACCTTTGCTTATAACGATTTCATGATGGAAGCGGGTGCGTTACAGAACGTACTCATCTATGCAATGGAACCCAATTTGCAAAGACGTTTCATTACCCAAGGTGCAAACAAGATTTTCACCACCCTTACTAAGGAATTCTCGAAAGCTCCGAGAATTAAGAGTTACGAGTATACTACTCGTTTCTTTGAAGCTAGATTCTAAAAGGGCCAACCGGTTGGTCCACACCTTCTCGCCATGATCGAGAACGTTGAGAAATTGGAGGAGCTTGGTTGCACGATCGATGAGAAGATCATCATTGATCGAGTGCTTCACTCTCTTCATGATGGGTATGCCCTCTTTAGGGCAAACTATTACATGAATGACATGCAGAAAAGTCTGCATGAACTACATTCACTCCTCGTACAGACGGAGAGTGATCTGAAGTTGAGTGGGAGCACGAAGCAAGATGTTCTCATGATTGGGAACAAGAAGGGTAAGGGTAAGGCTCCGGCTAACCTAACTGTAGGAAAGCCGAAATTTAAGAAGCCAATGGTTGCTAGGAGTGGGCCTGGTGAGGCTAGCGGTAGCTCACAAGGCAAGGCAAAAGCTAAGCAAAGCATGGAGTGCCACCATTGCCACAAGCCTGGGCATTGGAGGCGGAACTGTCCTGTGTATGCTGAGGACATAAAAGCAGGCCGCGTCGCTCCTGTTGGTATGTCTTCTTTTATTCATATGATTGAGATTAACCATGCAAGTTTCGGAACTTGGGTACTAGATACTGGTTGTGGTTCTCATCTGTGCAATCATTTGCAGGGTTTAAGAAGCATCAGAACTCTGGCAAGAGGTGATGTAGACCTGCGAGTGGGGAATGGAGCAAGAGTTGCTGCCGTTTCAGTAGGGACATATGTAATCCAACTCCCAAGTGGATTTGAGTTATTTCTGAATAACTGTTACTATGTACCTAGTTTATCCAAAAACATTATTTCTGTATCCGTTCTTGATAAAGAAGGATTTTCATTTTCAATAAAGAATAATAGCTGTATTTTCTCATTGAACGATATGATTTATGGTAAAGCTGTTTCCATGAACGGAATTTATGTTTTAGATCAAACCACAGAAATAATGCATGTGAGTAACAAGAAAGCAAAGGTTGGTGACAAAGGTCAAACGTATTTATGGCATTGCCGAATGGGATACATAAATGAGAAACGCGTGAAAAAGCTTATTGATAATGGGACAATAGCCCCATTTGATTATGAAACTTTTGGCACGTGCGAATCATGTCTTATAGGCAAAATGTCTCGAATTTCCTTCAAAGGTGTTGGAATGCGCGCTGCTGACCTATTAGGACTCATACATACTGATGTGTGCGGACCTATGTCAATCAACGCTAGAGACGGCTATAGGTATTTTATCACTTTCACGGACGATTTGAGTAGATATGGACATGTCTACTTAATGAAGCATAAAAGTGAGTCCTTTGACAAGTTCAAGGAATTCCAGAATAAGGTTGAGAACCAACTGGATAGAAAGATAAAAGCACTACGTTCGGATCGTGGTGGCGAATATCTTTCAACTGAGTTTGATCGACACCTGAAAGACCGCGGGATAGTACTACGATTAACTCCACAGGAACACCACAATCGAATGGTGTGTCGAACGCAGAATCGAACATTACTTGATATGGTTCGATCCATGATGAGTCACACGGTTGTACCTGACTCATTATAGGGCTATGCTCTTTTGTCAGCTGCTCTTATACTTAACCGAAGTCCGACTAAAGCTGTCGACAAGACTCCATACGAGTTATGGAAGGGAACGGTCCCTAACTTGTCCTTTATTCGGGTTTGGGGGTGCGAAGCTTATGTCAAGTGGAGACACGAGGATAAGCTCGGCCCGCGATCGGTCAAAACATACTTTATTGGTTATCCAAAAGGAATGTTTGGTCATTACTTCTATTCGCCTACTGAACACCGAGTTTTTGTTGCGGCTAGTGCGACCTTCCTAGAGAAAGAGTTTCTCGAAGACAAAAGAGGTAATAGAACCTTCGATCTGTCGGAGATTCCTGAACCAACAACCGAGCAACCAATGGAGGAAGCTGTTCTTTCTACGTCTGCTGCGGTTAATGTCCCTTTGGAACCCAGGAGGTCGGGTAGACTCTCCATTCCTCCAGATCGATATATCGGTATAGTCGAGGAGAATGGGAGAGACGACGTTTTACTCTTTGAGAGTAACAAACCCGTAACCTATAAAGGTGCCATGACGTGTTCTGACTCAAAGCTATGGCAAGAAGCCATGCAATCCGAAATGGACTCTATGTACGAGAACGATGTATGGGATCTGGTTGACTTACCTGATAAGGCTAGGCCTCTTCAGTGCAAATGGCTTTACAAGATAAAGCGATCTGTAGAAGGACAACCAGATATATACAAGGCACGACTAGTGGCAAAGGGTTTCACTCAAGTGCAAGGGTTGCACTATGATGAGATCTTTGCACCCGTAGTCATGCTTCGTTCCATTCGGATTCTCTTAGCGATTGCCGCATTTCATGACTATGAAATTTGGCAAATGGATGTGAAAACCGCCTTCTTAAACGGTTATTTGGAGGAGGAGTTGTACATGGTACAACCCGAAGGTTACATTGATCCTAAAAATCCTAAGAAAGTTTGCAAGCTTAAGCGTTCCATTTATGGACTTAAGCAAGCTTCACGGAGTTGGAATCATCGCTTCGACTAAGTGATAAAGAAGAATGGATTCACTCGATCAGTCGAGGAACCATGCCTATATATCAAGTCGAGTGGGAGCAAGATTGTCTTCCTAATACTGTACGTCGATGACATACTCTTGATTGGGAATGACATACCTCTCGTAACTTCGGTAAAAGTATGGTTAAAGAACCATTTCCGGATGAAAGATCTGGGTGAGGCACAGCGTATTTTGGGGCTCCGTGATCTATAGAGATAGATCACGACGGATGTTATCCTCGGTCAGAGTCTTATATAGATAAGATTCTTGAGAGGTTCAGCATGACCAACTCCAAGAAGGGGAACCTTCCAATGATCTCAGGGGTGCACTTGAGTAAAGCTCAAGCACCAAAGACATCGGAAGAGGTCGAGCGCATGAGTCGGATTCCATATGCTTCGGCAATAGGATCGATCATGTATGCCATGATATGCACACGTCCAGACGTGGCATATGCATTGAGTATGACGAGCCGATACCAAGGCAATCCAGGTGAAGCACACTGGATGGCCGTAAAGAACATTCTTAAGTACTGTAAATAAAATGTGTACCTCTACTAAATATGGACAGAAAAGTAAATCATTCTCCTATAATAAAAGAGGCTATAGGCAAACTTAGCATTGACCCTTCCTAGTGTACATTATGTATTTAACTCTAACTTGGTTATTTAACTCTAAGTTGGCTACATTTTTTTTTTTTTTTTTTTTTTGCCGGAAGGAGGCCAGAATTAAGTTTTTGCCGCAGTTCTAGCTAGAACATGGGCTTCCTTAACCTCTGACCAAAAACAAAACCTAAGACAAAGACAATGGAAGGAAGAAGAAATCCTCCTAATGTCTTCTAACAGAAACCAATTAAAGTGACTCGGTTCGGAACGTCCGGAAATTTCCAGAATGACTTGACGGCAATCCGAGAATAATAAAATATGCCTGAAAGAGTTATCTGCCGCCCAACGCATAGCCTCCAAAATACCCAAACCTTCTGCTTGTGACGGAGATTCAGCCCTAAAAGCTTTAGAGCCTTTGAAAGTTGCCCTGCCATTGACGTAAAGTATGTTGGGGTTAGTGTCCTCCACAGTTAGTGCAATAACATAAATAAATCTCTAAAGGTACACAGGGTACATTTCGTATTTAATCAGTTGATTAACGTTTATCAATAACGGTTGGCTTGCTAGATAAGTTTGACGTTATTGTCATACAGATGGCGGTGATCAACTGGTCCCTAAGAGTCACACCTAAAGGATGTGTTTGAGAGATATGATTATTTGAGAAAATAATCATATCGATACCTTATTTAATGACTAAATGGTTAGTCAGTGTTGTGGACTAAGCGGTTAGTCGAATATGACTAAGAGGTTAGTCAAATGTATTATTTAATAATGATTAAATAATATTAGATGAGAGGAATTAGCTGTAATTCGGAAATTGAATATAAAAGGTTATATTTAATTAGTGCGTATAATGTAGGCTAATTATTTTAAACAGTTATAATAAATTAGCAAATTATAAATATGTGGATATTTATGATTAATTATAATATAAGGATATTATAAATTACATTATACATTAAAAGCCAAATAAAACTAATTAATTGGGTTTTGATAAACTTTTTAATTAGATTGGGCTTTTAAATTTGGAAGTGGAAAGGTCCACTACCCACCTCTATTTGGACGTGTGTTTTAGGTTAGATGAGGGACTTGTTTTCTTCCTCTCTACTTAACCTAATCACTCTTCTAATTCTCATCTAACTCTTCCATTCATTCATCCACACTACAACACAAAAAACCTAGAGAGAAAAATAGTTTTCTCCTCTAAAAATTCTCTAGCAAATTCAAGGGTATTTCTCAAAACATCTTGGGTGAGATTATTAGGAGATACCATATTTTTGGTATTGATCTTAGGCCAATTCATAAGGATTAAAAGGTTAATTCTTATTCTTTTATTATGTTATGCAATTTTGATTTATGACTTTAAATCTTGTAAAAGTTTTCATTATAATCCTGTGAATTTTAAGGTCTATATACGGATATAAACCTACAAAGTACCCATCCCGCACCTGCTCTTCCATCTTTAAGCCACGAAGCATCAACCACAATAGTACCTGCAACTGAACAAAGAGAATCACCAGCAATGTGAGAAAACAGGTCCATCTGACCCCTGCCAAAACATTCCTCAGCCTATTAGAACGGACAGAGCAAGCATCCATGTTCCTATCCACGTGAACAGCCGCAGACAGTACATCCCTAATTAGAGATTGGTAGAGATACAGTGCAGCAACAAGATCAAGAGGGCAGTTGTTGGATTTTGCGTCATTCCTAAGAATCCAAATTAGCCAAATCATGCCCAAGAACTGAATTTGCTGCCAGCGGCAGTCCTCCCTCCGTTTTTTCATGTCCTTCCCCATATAATTCAACCAATTACAAATCCATTCATTGACGTCTACACACTCCACTTCCCCAATTTTTATACCCAAAGAACAACTCAACCACAGTCTCTTGACTATGTCACAGTCCCTGAAAATATGATTATATGTTTCTAGATAATCCTCTTTGCAACACAGAGGGCAAAAATATGGTTGGTAATTCTCTTTCCAATTACGTTTTTGTATTTCCTCCCCTAATGGCAGACAGGAATTAAGGATCTTCCAGATCAGGACTCTCCACTTCGATGGACCTGGAAGAGTCCAGATTTTCTTATAAAAGGACCCATAGTTTTTTGAGGTCCGGATTAAGTCCATCCTAGAAGCATGCTTTGCAAAAAATGGTTCCAAAGCTACCCTATAACCACTCTTTGAGTCGTAAATTCCTGTGCGATTGCCGTTCCAGTAAAAAGTATCCTTGGAGTACTCCAGAGTCAAGGGAATTGACATAATACGATCACTCTAGTCCTTATCGAAGACTGACCTAATAAGTCGTACATTCCAGATACAGCCTTCCTCCATTAGGGAAGTTACTTTCCAATCCGCTATGTCGGTGTGATCAATCCCCGTTCTTGGCACTGGTATGGCCCCATTAACCCATTTGTCCTTCCATACCTTAACATCCGAATGCCAACCAATTTTCCATGCCAAATTTGATTGAATAAGCTCCCACCCCCAAGCTATACCCTTCCATATCCAGGATCCTCTTGCTTTCTGTACACCCCAATTCTCTACAGAATCGTGGCCTAGGGGACCATACTTAGCAATAAAAACCCTGCTTAACAAAGATTCTTTCTGAGCTGATACTTTCCACGCCTGTTTAGCCAGAAGTGCTTGGTTAAAGCACACAACATTCCTGATACCAAGCCCTCCTTGCGATATGGGAATTGAAAGGTAATTCTTGCTACACCAATGTACTGTCCTTGATTCCTTTAAACCCGCCCACCAGAAATGAGCCAACAGAGAATTAATATTATTGGCTACACTTACCGGTATCTTAAATACCGATAGAGAGAACACCAAAAGGCTAGACAGGATGGAGTTTATCAAGGTCAGTCTACCAGCAGGAGACAGAAAAGTACTATTCCAGGAACTAATGCGCTTCTTAACACGTTCAATTATATACTGAAAAGTCTCCTTTTTTGAAGACCCCAACGCTGAGGGCGCTCCTAGTAAAAACCCATGCTTACACTCGGACTTACACCAAATTCCAACAGCCCTTGTCTTGCAAATTCTAAGGAGCTACTCGGACTGAAGATAATACTGGACTTCTCTTTGTTAATACGCTGTCCAGAAGCGTCGCAGTAAACATCCAAAATATCTCGGAGACAATGTATCGCATTAGCATTCCCCTGAATGAAAAATAAGGAGTCATCAGCGAAAAGTAGATGTGAAATCTCTGGAGCCCCATTTGCAATACGTGTGCCCCTCAGACCTTCTAATTCTTGTGCTTTTAACAAGGTCTGCGAAAGTATCTCCGTACACATAACAAACAGATAAGGTGAAAGCGGATCTCCCTGTCTTAGACCGCATAGGGGTTTAAACCTTTCCACCGGACTACCATTAAGCATCACCTCATAACTAACTGAGCAAACACAATCCTTGTGGAAAATTCATACTGACCAAGGTCATTCGTAAAAAGTTCCAATTAACTCTGTCATATGCCTTGCTCATATCAATCTTCAAGGCCATACGACTAGACCTTCCTTTCCTATGCTTATTCATCCTTGTAACGCTTTAAATATTTACTTACTCCCCATTTCGTTGTACGATGGAGGTAACAAAATTCAACATATTTTACTCTGAAAAAAAAAAATTAAACATATTTTTGATATTTACAATATCAATGATTTTTTGTTGAGACAGTTTTACAATAACTTATTTTGAGACATCTCAAATAAATGGATAGTTACTGAATTATTTGAACGATTTTCTTAATTAACTATCGAGTTTTACACAAGACCGCGTTAGTTTTGTTTGTACATCTTCCGTTCCGGTGAATTGTTTATATTTGACTTTTTTAAGAAGGAAAATTTGGGACGTGTAATCAATTGACTTCGACAAATGGAGTAAGTGGTTTCACATTAAAATTGTGTGAAAGACAAATTTTAAAATAAAACAGTTTCATGCATAAAAGGACCAATATAATTTATTATGACCTTATTTAATGCTAATCTATTTCAAAAAATTATATGGGTTGTCTTCTAAAAACAAAATTATAAATCGTCTAAAAGTAATAGAGTTTTAAAATACACTAACCCGTTGGGGAGTGATATTAAAAAAAAATTACAAGTAAATTTTTGCCAAAGGCAAATAAAAATTCTCACTAATATAGTGACGTACATTACTATTTATTTAAATACGACTACATTATTAGTGAAACGTGCAAAGCGCGTACTAAAAACTACTCGTTGTATTATTTCCATTTAGCCCTACACATCTTTTACAGAAATTTTTTTTCCATTTAGTCCTATTTTCCTTATTAGTAATATTTTCTCTCACATAATTTTTTTTTTTTTGTCTCACATATCCCACTTTTCCCAATCATAATTAATTAATATTTTATTATTAAACTATTATTCTTTTTTTCATCCTACCCCACCTTTTACACCTTTTCTTAATACTCTCTCCATTTTTTCCATTTAACCCATATATGCTTTATAGATATTTTTTTTTTTTTTTTTTTTTTTTTTTTTCGATTGGCCTTATTTTTCGTTTTAGTAATTTTTTCTCTCACATATTCTATTTATTCACACAGAACTAGCTTTTCTTTCTCACAATAAATTTTTTATTATTAAATATTTTTTTTCATCTTATCCACCTTTTTTTTTTCTTGACAAATTGTAAAAAAAAAGGCAAGGGCCAAATGAAAAAAATAGATGGAATAATTGTGAAAAAATGAAAAGGGGCAAATGAAAAATGTGGAGAGAGTACTACTCCGTAAATAACTAAAACCAAAAGATACAGCCAAAGCACACTTAGGACCTGTTCTTTTGGACTTTTTAAAAGGCCCATGAATCAATCGAATTTGACCCAGGCCCAATCAATCGAATCTGGCGAATTAGGCTGAATGAAGTTCAAATTACTCTTGTCATTGTCTTTGAAGCCCAGGCGAAGTGTCTTTGGAGGCCCAGGCCGAATGGAGGTGAATCCAGGCCCATGGCCCAATTGAATTGAAGTGGTGGCCCAATCGAAATGAAATTTGAAAAATAAATTTGGAAAGAACAGGTCCTTATTGTTGATAAAACAAACTCAATTCAAGATAAGAACGAGTAATGCTTGTATGAATAAATCTGGAGCTTCCTAGATATAGTTTGCTCACTTTCCTTTTGATAGAAACATGACTGTAATAACGTGCTTCGCACATGTTATGCGCAGTTCGAAGGTTTAAATAATATTAAAAAATTTAACCTCACCGATCTAAAACGTGCTTAAATATATATATTTAAGTACGTGACAAAAATATCTAAACTTCATTCCCTCCTCATTTCCCTATAAATTTAGCGAATTTCACACTTCTTAGCATAACTCATCCAACTAAAAACACACAGCAAATACCATGAAAACTTCATTCCTCCTTCTCCTCTTCCTAATATCATTTGTTTTTAGGGCACAAGCCCAACAATGTGGGGCCCAGGCAGGGGGTGCCCTATGTCCCGGAGGACACTGCTGTAGTCAATGGGGATTCTGTGGCGATACTGCCCAACACTGCGGTGAGGGGTGTCAGAGCCAATGTGTGACACCGTCACCACCACCACCGGCGTCACCACCACCACCACCGGCACCACCTACTCCTCCCCCGCCACCTTGTCCCGAGGCCGAGGGGGAGCTCACGGATATTATAAATGAGGAGCTGTTTAATCAAATGCTTTTGCACCGTAATGATCCTGTGTGCCCTGCTAATGGGTTTTATACTTATGATGCGTTCATTACCGCTGCCAGATATTATCCGTGTTTCGGAACTGTTGGAAATGAGGAAACTAGGAAGCGGGAAGTTGCTGCTTTCCTTGCCCAAACTTCTCATGAAACTACTGGTTTACTTCATTCTAACTTTCGTATTTTAATTTGTTTCGATTCCTTTTAAATGTACTCTGTATATGTTTGCTTTTTACACGTTTGAAAATCGTATACTAAGCAAGTGAACTGTTCAGGTGGATGGCCAACAGCACCAGATGGACCATTTGCGTGGGGGTATTGTTTTAAGGCGGAGGTTGGTGCCACAAATCCTTACTGTGAGGTTTCGCAAGAATGGCCATGTGTACCAGGACAGTTGTACTATGGCCGTGGTCCGATGCAACTTTCATAGTAAGTTACTTTGCCCTTATATCTTCAGCTCGAATTAACTAAACAAAATCGAAGATTTATTTAAGACAAAGTCGATTGACAACTGAAATTAGACTTTACCGATGAAAGATCTGAAAACATTTTACCAAAGTTCATTTTGAGGCATGTCAACTCTGCACATTTTGAAAACAACAATACCATTGTTGTTATTTAATTATACTTCATACCTTCAACTCTTTATCTAATTTCTACCCGAGAATTAAAATTTGCTGTTCTTTATGAAAATATATGCATTTGACTTTTGCTCGTCAATTTTTTAAGACCTTTACCTAAACATTATGTTAAAAGTGATGAACAAATATTATAGAAATATATATCTTCATAGGGTTATTTTGCCGTATATTTGCCGAAAATGTAGTTAAAATATTACATAAGAGATAAATGTCAAGTAAAAACCTCACGGATAAGGAGGGGACTAAATAAAAATATCTTCATTTTAAGAAGCAGAACATAACAATTAACTAGTTACTAGTTAGAAATATTTGGATTTAAAGGAAGAATTACGTGAGATCTATCATCCATTCAATCTAATCCATATTATGTTTTGGTAAAATATTGCAGCAATTACAATTATGGCCCCGCAGGAGTAGCTTTGGGGTTAGACCTTCTAAGTAACCCAAGTCTCGTAGAAAACGACCCAGTCGTTTCATTCAAAGCTGGTCTTTGGTTTTGGATGACACCTCAGTCACCAAAACCAGCTTGCCACACTGTTATGATCGGTAAATGGGTACCAACACCCTCAGACATAGCCGGAAACCGAGTTCCAGGATACGGCGTCCTTACTAACATTATCAACGGCGGTCTTGAGTGTAACATTCCATCACCGGACCCAAGAGTTGAAGATCGTATCGGGTTTTACAAGAAGTATTGTGATATGTTTGGTATTAGTCATGGCGAAAACCTTGACTGTTACAATCAAAGGCCTTTCAATTGGGGTAGTACTTGGAGCATTATATAATATAAATCAGCTTTTGAGTTCATTACTGGTTTTATGTTGTACACCGTAAGATGTATGCTCTATATCATGTGAGTTAATTAGAGTTCACTCATTACATGGTATGGATTGAATAAAGAGTGGCTCATTACATGGTATGGATTGAATAAAGAGTGTATCCACAGCTTTGGTTGGATAATAATGAATTAAGAGCATTTCAGGTTTTTGTTACCTTCTTTCCATTTTTAATTCTCAAGTTACACCATGAACTCGTATAACAATAAAAAAAAAAAAGGTATTGATTTTTCGTATACGCAATTTACTCCCTCGGTATACTTTTTTCATTTTTTTTTTCCATGCTTACCCTTTTTATTACTCTCAAAATATACATTTCTCTCTCTATTTTTTCTCTCTACTTTTTGCAATTAAAGCTCAAGAAATCTCCCCAATCTACATCTATATAATATTATTAAAAGAGTAGCTTAAATATCTAGCTAACTCCCAACTTAATTCCTTCGTCTTCCCTAATTTTCGAACACTAATGGTTTTCCTAAGTTGTTCAACCTCGAACTCCATATATTTATAGACATACTTTTCATATCCCCTTTCTCTTTTTTTGTTTTTATACTTTACTTTTTACTCTTCTTTGTGCAAATTTTTTCTATCTTATACTAATTGTTCCTCTGTGCTACCTATGAAAGAAAAATTAAGTAAAAGTTGGTCGCTTCGAAATTGGATACAAGTCCAAAAGGGTTATGGCTTTTTAAAATGACAACCAACTACTTCGTATATATATATATATTTACTTTATTGACAAAATTACATTCGTCGAGTTCCCAGTTCTCTCTTGAGTAATTTATGTAAGAAAACCTGAAGGAAAAAGTATTGGACATCGTACAATAATGCATTGGAAAAGCATAATCTTCAAGGTAAGGTTCAGAACAAGTAAATACAAAAACAAAAACAAAATGTAGTTGAAGGTATTTAAGACATACGGAGTATACAACAAGAAAAGCGAAAAAATCAAACACCATTGAGCAAGACAACCCAAAACAAACTGAAAGTGACCAAACATAAGGAAATGAATCATCCAAACTGAACAATGGAAATTGTAAGTACAAATACTCAAAAAAAATACCATAACACCTAAAGACTATAGAAGACTTAACCACATATAATAATGAAACACAGATGATACATAAGTGGTAACAAAAAACAACATAGACAACATGAAGCGCAAAAGAGTCATACAAATCATCAACACTACTACAAATTAAGTTAAAAACAACGCAACATAACCGTTTTAATTCTCTTGAGGTTCAGAAAATGTAAGTACCAATACTTCAACGCATCATACATACATAAGAGAAAAGGCGATAAAACATAAAAAGAGTAAATCGTAGAAGAAGGAAACGCGACAACAACCACAAGAAAACACCAGTGACCAAAAAAAAAAAAAACAATAAGTTAATTTTAATTCAGAAAAGTAAGTTACTAGAGCATTTAGTATTTACAAGAGAAACTACTATTGCCCATGTAATCAAGGTCAAATAAAACAAAGACATTTTCCGTCTTGGTAAATCAATACAACATTGTTTTTGGTCTATACATTCAAATGGAATTACAGGATAACCGTGAGCATCACGGAGGCTAAAACTAGTTGCTTAATTATAAAATAAAATTATTGTTTTGATCTACTAACAACATCTTATAATTTTTATAATGTGTTAAATTATCAGTTTTTCATAATTTTAATTGATCTATAAGTAAACTAGGGTGAGAATCTTAATTTAAATTGAAAAAAAGGGTAAAGGTGGTGGTAATGGTGGCTGCTGGAGGTGGGCGGCGGGCCAAAGGCGGCGGGTTAGAGGCGGCGGCTGGAGGCAGGCGGCGGGCCAGCGGCGGCTGGAAGGCGGGCGGTGGGTGGTTGGGCGGTGGTGGTAATTAAGTTGTTGGGAGAAAAATTTGAGTTTAATTGAAAATAAATTAAAGAAAATGAAAGTGATGGTGGTGGTGGGGGGTGCTGCCGCCCCCATCTCCAGCCGCCGTCCGTCGCCGCCCGCTGCCGCACTATCTCTGGCCACCGACCGCCGCTTCCTGCCGTCCCAATCGCCTCGCTTCAAACCCTAATTTTAATTTTAAGTTTAACCTATTAAAATTAATTAAAATTCGATAAATTAATTGAAAGAAATTGGTAATTCATTGAATTGATTATGGATATCAATAATTTAAAATTGAATGAATTTAGTTTTACAAAAGTTTGAAAAAAAAAAGAGGAAATTTTGTATATCATGTGAGTAATAAAGGGTAGAATTGGAAAATAAAATGAAAAAGTATACAACGTGAGTAAAATCCGTATACAAAAAATCAATTACGAAAAAAAAGGGTCAAATTTTTATAAAACTTAATTAAACAAGGCAAAAAGTTTAATGAAGGCTAATGGGCAATAATTCCCCAATACTCCCTATCGAGTTCCTAATGTGAATGGTACTACCTACCGTGGTGGATGTGTAACACCCCGTGTTATTTTAACACAATTTTATAAAAGAATTTAATTCCTTAAATTAAATTCATCCTTTTTCCTTATAATAAAAATGCGTCTGAATTTTTTTCGCCAAATAATACTAAAATTTCCTAAGTACAAATTTAAAAATTTTGAAAAATAAAGTTTGTTGTATTATCTTTAGAATTCAAAAAGAAACACATTTCAAAATTTTATAAAAAATCGACACAAAATTTATATCGCCTTTTAAATTTCAAAAAATGTTAAGTTATGTTTACTATTCATAAAAATAAATGTAAAACCTTTTATTCATAAAATTCAATTTCGAACATTTTTCATTTTCAAATAAAAATGGACCCTTATACTTTTCCCGTCTCTGAAATTCGGGTCAACAATTTCAAACACGCAAATCAAAAATCAAACAATCTTATCCTCTTCCATTTTCTTTTTAAAAGCAAACTTAACATCAACATTTCATGAAAATATAATCATTTTGATTATTTTTAATAAATCATATTTTATTAATAACTTTACTATTCCATTTCTATTAAACTAACACTTTTGAATATTGTCGAAATTATAAGTCACACCTAATTTAAATTGATTAAATTTTTGACGTTTGAATATAAATCTTTAAATCTAAAACATTCAACGAAAAAAATAAGTATTTCGACCTAGGAAATTTTTATTCAAAATTTCGAGGATTAAAACTCAATTTTTGTTTTAAGTACCTTTTGAAAATTATTTTTATTTTTATTTCCGATTTTATTTTAAAACACTATTTTAGGATCGTATCTTTTATTTCGAGACTTTTCGCGTGCGCGCTAATCGAAAATTTCGAAAACGAAAATCGAGCCCGATTTTTATTATTTGAACCGACTTACTTGGACCTTTAGTCCAAGTATATCTTCTTCCATTTTTCTTACACAAAATTAAAGTTTACTTACACCTTTACATTTATCATCATTACTTTTATTTTATTTTGTAATTAAATTTAAAGTTATACATAATAATAAAATAATACATATACAAATACGATACTAATACATTAATTCTACCATTTTCATTTCCATCACTTTTAAATATTTTCTTCAATAGTAAATAAAATATTTTAGTCTTAGAATTCAAAAGTAGAAATATTTCGAAAAATCGTCAAACGCGCACACATTAACTTTTATCGCTTTTGACACCCGACTTTTTAAAACTGATTAATTTCGTGAAAAACTTTTTATTATCAAAATATCATATGGAACCTTCCTAATGCATCAAGTTGTGCCACTTGATTTTTATGAGTCATAAATTCTTTTTCTTTAAACATTATTATTTATTAAAAACAAAACTTTAACCTAATTAATTTACTTGACCTAATTTATTACAACTTCCCTCATTAATTCACAAGTGCAAAATCAACACCCTTGCTCCTCCAAAATGTCGTGTACTTCCCCCTTTTTCTCTCATTTATTTTCTCTCTTTTTTCTTCCAAAAACACTTACAATAAATACTACAATAATAACCTAATAAATCCTTAGTGTTCTAGTATAATTAGTGGGTATTTTAGGAGCTAACTTGCAAGGATTTTTGGGTGAAGTTAATGGGTTTTATGGGTGAAGAAATTCCGATCTAAAATTTATTTTAGATCCTTGACGATTAACATCCGATTTAAGGTGACTAGCTTTGTCTTGTTTTAATCTCTTTGTAAATTAATTTGATTTTTATTATGATTTTATAAGTATGATTTTTATGTTCAAAATATGTTAAACATCATTTATGTGTATGTGTTTGTTATGTGAAGTATAATAAAATGATAATAAATAAGTATTTTTGCTAATAGTTAATGTGTAGTAAAATATTCATATGTTTAGTTAAATTAATTTTGAGCATTTTTTATTATGATTCATATGGTTTTTATGTTTAGTTATGTTTTAGTTATGTTGTAGTTGTATATAAAGATTATGTTAAGTTTTAACATTGAATTTAAAGTGATTAAAAATCGAAAATGAAAAAATATATATACATATACATACCCACGGTTTTTCTCCATTTTTTAAATAAATTTTCACTTTGAATTTTTGTAAATAATATGTTAGAATAAGTTAGTTAAAATGGATGCTACCATGTGAAAAAAATTAAATTAGGAAAACAAATTATAAGTTGTTAAAATTGAAAATGGTGTTCTTGAGTTTTAGTTTGATGTTCATGTGTGTTCTTATTATCTTCATGTGTGTTCATCATTATTGCTCACTTTGATTTTGTTTTCTTTTATGTTTGTTAATAATTTGTGTTTATGTTTAGTTATTGTTTTAGTATATTGTAAGTATTATGTTATAAATCAACTTAAATATTATAAATCTTTAAGAATAAAAAGTTAGAAATTTAAAGTGTTGAAAAACACTATTCATAAATGTAAATGAAATTTTTAGTAAAGTTTCATTTTAGTTTAAATCATTTTAGTATAAATAGGATAATTAAAACATAAAGACTTTAAGCTAAAAACCGATAAAATCGAAAAAATGAAATTTAGGACCCTAACATACATGCTCACGGCATTCATGCCATTTTTGGGCCAAAATTGTATTTTTATCACTTTTTAGTTTATTGTTAAAATAATTAATTAGTAGTTAATAAATTGAATTAAGAAATTAAAAGAAATAAATCAATTTTGACACATATATATAACCACACGACATATACACTTTAAACGGACTAAATTTGATCAAAATGAAAATATCACTAAGTCACTAAAGTTTAATAGTTATTAGAATTGAAATATTGTATAAATCGATTTAGTTATAAATGAAATATTATAAACCGATAAAAATATGTAACCGTTATAAAAATGAACTAAATCGTGTGTTACTGCCTTTGCAAATATTGGACTGTTGAACTTGGACTTATGGACTAAAATGAATCATCCACGTTACTATTATTTTAAAAGTGAAAATCGCTAAATTTAGTTAATAGACGACTAAAATAACTAAGTCTCATTTTAAAATGAATATCATTATCACTTTTTACAAATTGAACTTAACATTTTTAAAACTAGAATTCTAAAATGAATATCATTATCACTTTTTACAAATTGAACTTAACATTTTTAAAACTAGAATTTCAAAATAAATATCATTATCACTTTTTACAAACCGAACTTAACGTTTTTAAAACTAGACTTTTAAAATATTTTCAAAAATCACTAAGTACAAAACGAACTTAACGACTTTGAAACTAGAAATCTATACTTAGCAAATAAAATGAAATCTAAGTTTGTACTTAGGAAAAATATCAATGTATAAGAATACTTATAAAATACTTATAAAAATATGTATAAATATAAAAATACGAATACGTATAAGTATAAAAATACGTATAAAATACGAAGTATAAAAATACAAATACGTATAAAAATACGTATAAAAATACGAAGTATAAAAATACGAATACGTATAATAATACGTATAAAATACGGTGAATAGTGAATAGTGAATAGTGAAAAGTGAATAGTGAAAAGTGAATAGTGTAAAATTTACGAAACTTGTAAAACAAGTTACGTCTCAAATTCAAAGATAATTCATATCTCAAATTTTGAAATATTGAAAATAATTGACAATTTTACTAAGTATAGAAAATTTAAAATTTATTAAGTAAATGACTTTAAATGTTTGAAATACACATAAATAAAATTGGACATACTAATAAACGTTTCAATATAGAAACTTAAAAACGTTAATAATCAACACCACTTCAAATAATAAACGAACGTGTTATGTGATCATATCCAACCGAATAAAATACTTAAACGTTTGACGCTGAGACTAGGAGAGTCTAGTAACATGTGATATGTAATATCAAATAAATAATAAATCTTGAGTAAGTTTAAATAAAAGGTCAAACGCTTGAGCCTCGGATATGAAAACGTCAATCGTGAGTGAAGTGGGGTTAAGATAGTCTTGTAGCGGTCGCCATTGCCGGACAAGATAATGAATATGCCAATGCTTTTGTATCAGGCTTTAGGAAATAGTCGTTTTATCCAGAGTTAAGGTGCTCTATGAATAGCATAGCCCATTCTTAAAGTGGATATTAGTGTACATGTACTAGACTAGGGTTTTATTCCCCTATTTCACTAAAGTTATCAGGGCCACCGTGACATTATGTGCTTATGCGCTTTGCGGTTCTGTCTCCTTGCCGTGTTTCGTTCTTAGTGGGCGCGACACTAGCATTCGTTCTTACCACATGTACAGATCACTTGACGAGATTGTATCTGAAGTTCGAATCATTTCGAACACTAGAGGATGAGATGCAAGTATTATAGTATTCGGCGTGGTTTACGAGTCGAGTAAGTCTCTGCACTATGGAAGTGAGATGCAATCGATCAGAGTACAAAGGCCTACTCAGTGGTCAGGCTCGTAAGCAGTATGTGTTGTTTGTTGTATGATTAAATGAGAATGAGTGTGTACCATCTTCGAAAACTAAAGACCACAACTTTTTGAATTGAATCGAGTCTGCATGATGTGAATGTTACCATACGTATGTTAGTTTGCGATCTGATATCGCTTGGTATTCCTGTTGAATTATTTGTGACACTATTGCTATGATATTATATGTTATTGCTTTCATAACTGAATATCATGCTTATATGATTTATCGCTTTAAACCGCATGCTTATTATGACTTATATCTCTTTATATGCTATATGTAATAAGCATGTTTATGTTTTTATCATAATGTTATGTTTATAAAGCGATAGTAATAAACCAAAGTAATTGAAATCGAGGGTAAGTATGAGCATAGCTAGTCATCATTGTCAATGGGCACCCCCCATCAGTTTATTGTGCAGGACGATCGTGGACCGGAAGCTGGATTTTGGACGGGGCCACACGATGATTTACATGCTCTATTTTTAGTTGTTTACGAGAGATTGTAATATATAACCTATACTCTTTTTATTTCCGTACTTAGAGTTGATTATTCAACTCTTGAACGATGTTTGTAATATTTGGGTTTTTATGTATAATTAATGACGCTGGTTTAAGACTTAATTAATTTCCGCCTTAGTAATTAAAGTCGACTAAAAACCAGGTTGTTACAGGATGCATGTACAGATAAATATGTAATTATGGACCTCATGACATTGTATCGAAAATTATTTCTATTTATTTTGTACAACATTTATTAAAATTTTTATTAGATTTATTTAACAAAAATTAAGGATTTTTTTTATTAGTAATAACATATATTGTACGAAAAAAAAAGAATTTACAAAAGATTATCGAGAAAAAAACGAACCTTTTTGGGATAGTAAATTAGAGTTTACGCCAACGTCGAACAAAAACGAAAAATATTGAAGAAATATTTAGGAGAAACGATGAAAAAGATGAAGTTTAATCGAATTTTTTACAACACATATTTTTTAGTTGTTGTTTATAATATTATAAACAACACAAGTTCACAATTTGTGTTTTTTTTTTGTCGTTGTTTTTGCTCAAGTTTGTAGTAGTGGTATGGTCATGTAATCCGTTATTGTCTTGCATGGAAAGGCATTCTGTCGAATGACAAGCAGAAAAAGAAGATCTGTGACTATAGACATCATGTTTGCCTCATGTTAGGGAGATCTCGAGTCTTCGAAAGATGAAGGATCCGGGAACGATAAGGAGGCAAATATTTGTCTAAGCAATCTGAGCATTGACATGATACAAGGAAATCGAGGAAGATCATGTTTATGTCTGGTGGGGAACTCATGTCCTTCATATTCGGATGACGAAGAAATTAAGGTTAGTTTTTCTAAACTCAAAGAGAGATCTAAAAGTGTCTAAACAATCTCTAGTTGAACTACTTGTGCAAATCTTAAATAATTGTCTTGAACAAATTACTAAAATAAAGGAAGTTAGAGAGGAGATCATTGAGATAGCCAAAGAAAATCGCTAAAACGAAAATGGACATTAAGCTTGGATAGCAAAAACAACTTGATTTAACAATGGTTTCTAAACATAAATCTGAAAACGAGTCTCTTCAAGAATGAGTCCTCGCTTTAGTTGATGAACTTAATGCTGTAAATGAAAGAGTCCTCACGGTTACAGAGTCTAATCCCGTGGTCATTGAGTGTAAAACTATTGTCATTGATGAATTCGACTATGCCAGATTTTAAAACGACATTATGATGATTTAGAGCAACTTAAGTTCAACCACAACTTTGAAATCAGTAACCTCACTAAGAGACTTCAGTCCTTTAACAAAGTGAATGATGATCATTTAAGCGAATCGTTTAAAAAATGAGCTAAACTCACTAGAGAAGTGGAGTCCTTGAAATACCAGTTAACTCGTGCCATGAAATTCATTGATAAATGGGAAGGTAGTTCTTAAGTCTTAAATTTATTTATTAAAAAAACTGATAATAATCTGAAAAGGGGTCTAGGTTATGATGACTACAGTTATAGAGACGACACTAAATGTTACCTTCGTCCTTGGGAATTTTTTTTCAGAAAACACACATATGCTGACCTTCCGGAATATATGTTTGTAACTATTGTGGTAAAACTAGTCATTTTAAGTCAGCATGTACTAAGCTCGAAGATGATGTCGAAAGAAACATTAATTACTCTATAAGGACTCACTGTAACTTGAATGAATCTGCCACTAAAACTCGCACAATAGTTCATGTGATCGCAGCTCAACCTACAAGAAAAGTCACTAAACTTATGTGGGTCCGCAAGGACCATGTGTACCGGGTGACAAATTGTGGAACCCGGGGTGCGGGGACCCAACTCGATGTCTTGCATAAGGGCGCTTAAACTTAAAAAGATTAAGTTAGAAAAACCTTTAAAACTGTTTTGGAGTCGCCACCTAATTAACGCGGTAACTAGGAACCTGCTAACATGTCCTACGCTGTAGAACACGTCCTATATTTTGGAGCACGCCGATACCCCTAGATTAGGTTTGTGAAACCAGATGGATTCGGGGTGAGGGTACTTTTCTTAAGATCAATTCAATTAATGATTTATGAAAACCTTTTAGAAAAGCCTATTAAAAATTGCCTCTACTAGCCTTTCAACAATCCATGTTTAATGATATTTGAGCTTATGTAATCGCGACGTACAAGAGCGAAAAATTTTGTAAAAGAGTGCAAACGCATATGCAAAAAGATTGTTTAAAAACCCTCAGTTTAGCAGTCTTAACTTGTTAAAGAAAACGGTTCATTTAATGTCGAATTCATTGTTAAAGTTGTTTTAATGCATAAATAAGAAGGTGCTAGATGCATACAATTAAAATAAACGTTCAATTGTCCGTTGGTTTATTTTAAGAGGTCGGTTGCTTATGCGACTTTGGCGGTGTCATCGGAATTGGTGTGTACCCGAAGTAATAAGACCACTTGGCGGCAGGCGGGCCCAGTGCCAAAGCCGGGGAGGGGGGGTGCTAGAGTGTGTAGTCCCCTTTGTTAGTCCATAAGAAAATAAGAAAAAGCTATGATCCAAGTGAATCGGTACCTACCTTGACTCGATGCTTCAAATCCGGCAGAGCTTCGCTACTTTCTTAAAACAAAAGGAGGAATTCCACACGGGATGATGTGTTGAACCAGGGGGTTTGAGTGCTTGAGGCTTTTGTGAGAGAGCTTGTGTGTATAAGCTGATGAATTGTGTCAATTGTGTAATTATGTGTTAGGAGGTTGGATATAGGGGAGTATATATAATAAAAACCTCTGAGAAATTAGAAAAATCCGAGTAAAACCAGCCAGGCAAACCGCAAGAAGCCTTGCGGTTTGACCTCCAAACAGCAAGAGGCCTTGCGGTTTGTAGGCCTGGTTTATCTGGTGTTTTTCTCAATTTCCTAAAATATTTTGGAAAGATACGGTATAATCTTGACTTGTCCATCAAGTATATCATCCAAAAGGCCCGCCAAGATATTTTGTGGGATATTTCACTGTGAAGCTTAGGGTCTTGGAGTGCGGGCCAAAAGTGGGTTTGGGCTCGGTTCTGGGCCCAAGACCCGAAAATGTAAAAGGGATGCATTTTGTAGTGTTTTGTGAAATGAGATGACCCGTGAGGCCGTATTTTGTAAATGCTTATGCTAAATAGCGGCTTTAGCTACCGGGCCTAAATTTAGGAATTTAGGAATGCTGAATTGGGCCTTATTAATGTAAAAGGGTCAATTGTAATGCGATGTGGAAGCTCATGCCAGATGAAGCGAGACGTGAACCAAGCTAGACTCCAAATGGACGAATGAACATTTATTTAAGCGTGATGTTTAGCGACTCAACCCATTTTAACATTTTAAACGACTCTAATATGAATTCGATATAATTAGTACCGTCTAAGTCAAATTAAAGCATGCATGTTAGAAGTCCATTACATCATTGGGTTTGTTTTGGGAGGACACTAATCACTTTTATAAGCCAAACACAGAAGCGTGTAACCTCTTTTACGAGACGTTCATAAAAACCTAACCACTTTTGTAAGCCAAACACAAAAACGCGTAACCTCCTTTACGAGACGTCCACCCAAAACACTAACCCCTAAACACAAAAACGCGTAACCTCTTTTACGAGACGTCCACAAAAACACTAACCATCTTTATAAGCCATACACAAAAACGCGTAATCTCTTTTACGAGACGTCCACAAAAACACTAACCATCTTTATAAGCCATTCACAAAAACGCGTAACCTCTTTTACGAGACGTTCATAAAAACCTAACCACTTTTATAAGCTAAACAAAGAAACACGTAACCTCTTTTACGAGACGTCCACAAAAACACTAACCTCCGTTACAAGACAAACACCAGCAGGAAGCACTCAAGCCACACGCAGGCTGACACGCCCTTAAACATGTAGGAACGTCATGTCCTTAAAAACATGTCATCCCGCCCCGTATTTCCCGGCACTAAGTCCTCGTCTCTTCCCTGAGACACATGCTTAGCGCCGCCAGGTAGTATCAAGACTGTGATGGTCCGGATACTATCTTTTAAGTTTGACTAACGCTTTGTCCAAGCTCAGCCAAACTGGGGGCTCTGTAGATACCCGTATCCGTACCCCGCAAAAACAAACCCAATGACGAAAAGGACTTTCATGCATGCTTTTAAATAAGTCGAAACGGTACAAAAGTGTCTAAAACATTTTAGTCATTGTTTAGCGTATTAATTTGAACTTGCATAATCGTAAAAATGAATGTCATTTTTAGTCATTACGAACACAATACTAGGACGCCTTACCAAAACGACTCACAAAAACAGCCCAACAAACTACAAAACGGCCCAAACTTACAAAAACGGCCCAAAACGCACACTAGCCCAACACGAAAACGGGTCAAAGTGCGTCCCGTGTCACATCTTCACAAAATTAGACTCTACAATGCCGTAAAATAATATATTTCAATATTATTTTATTTCGAGCCAAAACCGAAAAACACGACAAAAACCGAAGCACGAAAATCGAAATTTGGACCAAAAATTAATTTGGCCCAAGGATGCTTAATCCTCACGTTAAACACCTCACAAACACACTCATTACCCCTACAAATTACATCACCATGACCAAAGACGGTTAGTACCCCACCAAAACAAAATATAAATCGCCTGTTTACAGGCGATTTAATGTTTAATGTTTAATCGCCTGTTTACAGGCGATTATGTTTTCCTCCTGCAGCCCCTGGTTCTTTTTTCTCAATTTGCGGCTGTACTGAAACTTAATCGCTGGCACACAGGCGATTTAGTTTTTGTTTATGCACAAATACGAGCCATTTCCTATAAATAGCCACCCTTATACATATACAAAATATACAATTTTTCCCAAAAAAATTCACTACTCACTCAAACACTTACAAAATCCACTCAAAATTACCGTCTTTTGCATTTTCGAAAGGTAAACATTTTACCTACGTTTTGGACGTTTGAGACTCGGACAAGGGTTACATTAACCCAACCCGATATTGGCAATAGCGAACCCATATTAGTAATACGGTTGTAGTAATTCGGATTCAGAATCCGTCTAAACCTTGCCAATATCAAATAAATATTACCCAATATCACTAAAGCAAACCGACGTCACTTTTACATTTACGCAAAGTCTCATTCATGCATTAAATTACGACTAAAAACGTGTTTTCGACATTAAATTGTACTGTTTCAACTAGTCTTTTAAACATGCATAACCGAGGATTTTTCACAAAATCTTAGAATTAAATACGAGTCGGAAAATAACGTTTATTACGGTAATTCAAATATAATGAATTATTATTTTTACGTATATTTCCTATAGCAAAAAGTCATAGCTTTGGCGATGTACATTATTTACATATTTTACCGAGTCTTACATATTCGCACTTGTACGTAGCGTCATTTTAGCCCAAATATCGAAATTAAGCATTTGTTTTCAAATTAATAGAGACTACTTTTTACGTAGGCTTTTTTATTACAGTTTTCAAAAATACATTTTGGTCAAAAATTTCGAAAAGTAACCTCACTCCGAATCCTTTCTCTGGTTTCACAATAACCTCAGGCGGATAGGTATCGACGCACCTTGAAATCTGAGACACTCGTGTCTTATATTTCAAAGACGCGTTGAATAGGTTCCAAATTCCTTTAATATTTGGTGGCGACTCCAAAAATACATTTCAAAATGATTTTTCTATATTTCTTTTTGATTACAAATTCATGCAATGATCTCCCCCATTTTTCACTATCGCAATATAAACGCAACTTTTTCCTACGAGGCGCATTCTGCCCCGGCGCCCCCCACCCGGGGGCGAGGTCAGGCGCGCGCAGGGCGTCGATAGGTGACGATCTTCCCGGTACCTTCAGTATGACACAAGGGATTTTGGCTTAGGATAGGTACACCTCCAACTATTCCGAGTACGCTTTGACAGATAGTTAACCCTTTTTTTTTCTCACATCGTAACGTGCGGTTTTCTAAAGGGAGCACTGGGCTGTCGAAATAGTCTTTTACGGCAAGCCGTGGAGGGGTGAGAGCAAAGTTAGTCCTGTACGTGCTTTATCGAATGGACAAGCCCGCGTATTGGAACCACCTCTTGGGGGTGTGTGTGTTTGAATTCCAATTGGATTCGACTCTAACAAACGAATATGCATAGCTCAAATATGTAAAATCGGGTTGTTCTTAGGCTTTCAAGTCTCACCTTTTTATTTTTAAAAAGAAAACGCTAGCTTTTAGTTTTAAAAATAAAATATCCCCAGCGGAATCGCCAAACTGCGGGTAGCGGGGTGTGGGGACCCAACTCGACGTCTTGCTTAGGTGTTTAAGTTAAAAAGATTATATTAGTGATGAGGCTAAAGGCGCACGCCTAATCAAAATAAACCTAAATAAACAACTAACAGAAGCTAGTGATAAGTTGGGTCGAGATCCACAGGGAAACGGTGTAGTAATGAGCTAAAGTCGGAGTAAAGCAGGTCTGACTCAGGTGTGAAAAGGGGTTTGGTTTAATCTATAAACTAAGCAAATAATAATGACAAACAGAAATATATAAGGGGAAAGATTAGGGCATCGGGTTCATTATGACAATGATTCAGGAACTCAACTCAAAAGTAAATAACAATCAATTGAAGCTATGCAAGTGGCTAGGTTTAGGAATATGCTCTCTCGAGTCAATATTAACCTTAAGCAAATTTAGCGGGCTCTCGCAACTTACTAAATTCAACTTATCAAATACGCGTGAGTCTAGTTTCAATTAGGCTTTCGATCTTAAACTGAAACAACCTAAGTTCAATTCAATAAAGGCGTCCCTAAATTCAATTGATAATAAAACGCGCAGGAAGAAACCAACTTGCACAAGTTCAATCAATAAAAGCAATTAAAGCATGTCCTGAATCAATTATCACAAATCACCCTAAACCCTAACAAGTAATTAGCTACGCATAATGGAGATTAAATCAAAGCAATAATAAGAAGAAGACATGATAAAAGAAATAATTGCAATTGAATTAAACCTGGAGTTTTACGGAGTACCGACGGTTACAAGCGAAATCAATCTTGAAAGTAAACTAATGGAGTTTGAAAGTAGAGAGAATATGAAAACAGTAAAACTAAACTAAACCTAAAACTTATAAAATAAAGCATAAGATGGTTAGTTTTCGTCCTAAGGTCTTATATATAGTTTCCAAATAATTAAACACGAAATAAAACAAAACCCGCAGAAAAACACATCACGGTAGTGGCCACGGCCTATCACTGGACCGGCACGACCACTTTCTTTGGGCAGCTCTCTTCTTCCTCTAATCTTGGCCCAATCTTTCCTTTTGGGCCCTTATTCGTTTGGCCTTTCTTCCTTTTTGGTTTTGGCTCGTGTTCTCGAGCTCCTGTGCGCGCTCGAGCTTGGTTCTGTCGTCTTGATTCTCGTAATGCTCCAATTGTCCCGGGTTTTGGCTCAAAACCACCAAAACCTGCAAAATGTAAATAAAAGGCAGCAGTACCGAGAAATATAGCAAATAGCTCATAAAGTCATAATGAATACGAATAAATGCAAGCTAAATGCGACTAAACCGGGGGCATATAACGAATATAAATAACGTGTATCAAACTCCCCCAAACCAAACCTTCGCTTGTCCTCAAGCAAACAGCGTCGGAGAAAATCAAAGTGACACAAACTTATCACGTTAGTATCTCGAAGTGGATGACCTATGCACATAAACATACAACCATAGACTGTTTCACCGAAAATAGAGCACACGTCTCAACCATTCACGCCACATTATACCACTAGCCTCTAACGCTTTCGCAAAAGTAAAACTGACGACATTTTCAATTCAAGCACGGCCAACCGAACGTACCACTTTCCATCAACCAATTCTTACCGCAGTCCATTCTTTTTCCTTTTTCTTTTCTTTCCTTTTTTTTTTGTTTTCAAATGTGGAGCATCCCTCGTATGTAGTACCGTTTAGCTTGACATTCACTCGGTAAAGATCGCGCTCGGGTACACATATTTCCTTAAGGGTTACATCATTGCTCATACTCTCGGTCGCAACTAAATTCATGGCCACTGTGGTTACTCAAATCAATGAGTCCCCTCCGAGAGCATCGAAGCATTGCTCCAACATATATAAATCTTTCCAATCATACCGCAAACCAACAAACCAAACATTCCACAAACCACTGCCAAGCTCGAATGTCAAAGTCGAAAGTAAACAAACGAAAAGCGATAAGAATTAAGCAAATACAAGTGGGCTAGTGTTTGAGGCTCGCAATCTATTAATAGGAAACAAACAAAAGTGCAAGCTACGACTATAGATTTTCGACTCGGAGATACTAAAGATCAAAATTAATGCACTACTCAATTCTTTAAACTTGACATTTCAGACCAAAAAGACTCGTATTTTTGTATTTTTTGAAATTTTTCAATTTTTTTTGGGTTTTCATAATAAATGCAAACGAAATAAAATGCAACAAAACTAATAAGCGCGAAAGTGCTTCCCTCCCCTAAACCAAATCACACATTGTCCTCAATGTGGAAAACAGGACAACCACAACAGCAAATAAGGACATATAAGAGACGGGGGAAGGAAAATAAAAACGAGAAAGGAGGGTAAAAGGGGTAAAGAGTGCTCACTTTAATAAGTCGGAGCTCCCCCAAACCGAAGTCAATCATGGAGTGCGGCTAATATTCCACGTATATGCGTCCAATTCAGTCCAACGATGAAGTACTTCGGCATAGCACGCGAGAAGAAACAAAACGAACCAGCAGAACATGGGGGCCGGTCCAGACCGGCGGCCGGCCGGCCGGCTCCCATGCTTTTTTCAATTTTTTCCGCTCTTTTTCTTCTGCTTCAAATTTGGCTACGGTCTGGTCTCGAGCCCTACGGCCGAGTCGAGCACGGCCGACCGGCTAGGATGCTTCCTCGTAGCGTCTTCTCAAAAATACTAAGGACAAAAGTCCTAAAGTACCTGCGCGCTAAAATCACATATAATCCCTCATCCTCACGCGCTCAAAATCAAACCATAAAATGTCATCCAAAACAAACCAAACAAAAGTACAAAGTGCAAATAAAAATACAACGTCATCGGGTTGCCTCCCGGAAGCGCTGGTTTATAGTCCCGCACGACTCTTCAAGGCTTCAAAGATCAAGTATAATTAGGCCAAGGTCGTTGGCCATTTGCGACAGCTTCATTCGGCGAAACAGCATTCGTCCGCCATAGAACTCCTCCCTCGCGAGGTAGCGCAACATAGTCTATCATCGTGGTCCTCTATCACGAAATTGCTCTCCAAATCGCCCTTGTTCTTCAATCGGCTGAACCGTAGGTCCTCTATCCCCATGGCTAGCGTCAAACAAATCGGCTTTAAGCAATTTCCTCTCCCCCAAACCAACCTTGCAGCCATCCTGTAAAGAACCTGCACACGGGGAGACAACAGAAACGACCTCCGAAGTGTCTCCAGTAGAGTGAGACGGAGGTATAACATTAACAGAACAAACCGACTCTAGACGCATGGGTGACCGCGGGGTATCAGAATGCGTAAAAGTGAGCTTTTCACCCCCCACCGTAAAGGCTAAAGTCTTGTTACCCACATCTATGACTGCACCAGCAGTGTGCAGGAAGGGTCTCCCCAAAATAATGGGAATGTGGACATCCTCGGGCATATCAAGTACTACAAAGTCTACAGGGATAAAGAACTTTCCAACCTGTACGGGGACGTCTTGTAGGATACCCAAGGGACGCTTAACGGAACGGTCAGCCATTTACAAGGTAATGTGAGTGGGTCCCAAAGCTTGCAAGTTCATCTTTTGGTACAGAGAGTAGGGTAGGACACTCACACTCGCTCCAAGGTCACATAAAGCATTTCGGACCACAAACTTACCAATGGAGCAGGGGATAGAAAAGGTACCTGGGTCACTAAGCTTAGGGGGCTTACTACCCTGCAGCCTAGTACTAGCCCCCACCCCCCCACGAACGCAACAGTTGAGACGTCATCTAATGTACGCTTCCTAGCTAAGACCTCCTTCAAAAACTTAGCGTACGCAGGTATTTGAGTCACAAGATCAAGAAAAGGGACATTTACCTGAAGCGTTTTAATGATGTCCACGAACTTCTTGAACTTAACTTCGGACTCTTCACGTAGTCGACCCGGAAATGGGAGCTTAATCTGAATCGGGGGCGTTGGAGTAGCGACAGGAACACCCGAATTAACGCCCAAATCATCTTTCCTCGCGGAGAGTTCGGTAGGTTAGACGGCCAATTTCTTGCCGGTCGGCCATTCTTATTGCTGTGTCCTCGGTTCATCGTAAAATGTACCGCTCCTCAATGTAATAGCACATGCTGTATCGGGAGGAGGGTTAGGAGGATTACCCTGCGATGGCAAGAAACCTGGTTGACGCGACGCTTGCGAAGTGGCGAGTTGAGCCACTTGATTCTCCAAATTCTTTATTGCTGCGTCCTTAGCCTGATCGCTCTTCTGCACATATTGCATCATCGTCTCCTGCGACTTCTGCATACCCATCATCATTTGTTGCATTTGCAACATCATGGCCTTAGTCTCGGCCAAAGGATCAGGTCCCGGGGTAGGAGGGGGTGGTGTATAAAATTGGTTTTGGTAATTGGGTGGAGGTGGTTGGAAATTTTTGTGAGGAGGGATGTAGGGTTGATTTTGTGGTGGTTGGGTGGTTGGGTTTAGCACGTTTTGGTTACGATATGAGAGAAGCGAGCGATCGTAACCGGGTTGGTTTTGGTACGGCAGGTTTTGGTTGTATGATTGATAAGCATAAACCTGCTCGTGGGGTGCAGCGTACCCCGAAGAATAACCCAAATCATGCCCTGCAACAGCGTTAACATGAGCACTAGAAGAACCACCGCCATTCATCATACTAATCTGTGCGGTCAGCGCGGCAACCTGACTAGTGAGCGCACTAATGCTCTCCTTATCACGGTCATTATGAGCAGACCGTGAATTCCCCCTCGGCTTCCCAAACTGAGATGAATGGATCGCCATTTCCTCAATTAATGCCCAAGCTTTATCATCATCCACATTGCTGGCAAAGCGACCCTGCAGTGAGAATCCAAAATAGCAGGACTCTCCGCATATAGACCGTTATAAAAGGTCATGATTACCAACCAGTCGTTAAGGCCATGGTGAGGACAGTCCCGTATCAACTTCTTGTATCTCTCCCACGCTTCAGCTAAGGACTCGTCATATGTCTGTTTAAAGCCCTGAATCTGACTGCGCATTTGGTTGGTGCGCTCTGGAGGATAAAACTTTGCGTAAAAAGCTAGAGCTAAACCCCTTCAGTCTGTAATACCTGCAGCTTCCTTGTCGAGGTCCGTGATCCACTCACGAGCTCGATCTTTTAATGAAAAAGGGAACAGCATTTCCCTTATTTGATCCCGCGTAATCCCGGCCTGCTTGATTGTAGAGCAGTAGTCGGTAAACACTTGCATATGCCGACCAGGATCCTCGGTGGGATAACCACCAAACTGGTTCCGCTCCACCAAAGTAAAAAAGGCGGGGCGGATCTCAAAGTTGCCCTGCAGAGTAGCGGGCATCGTAAATCCATTAGGTATGGACTCCGTCTTTGGGACCGAGTGACTAGCTAGTTTAGGCATAGTCACTAGCTGTTGAAAAACCGGAGTAACTGGAGGTGTGTCCTCTTCGTAGGACGATTGCGTTGCACTGGACTCCGCAGCAGACGCTTCCTCACTATCAAGATCAATTAATTTGATCGCTTCCTTCCGTAGTCGATGAAATGCTCGCTCAGGTTCAGGCTCAAAAGGAACTAGAGTCTGAGGTGACCTGCGCATAAACAAACTACACGAAAACGATGAGAAACGGCCTCAAGGAACTAGGTTCCTTGAGACAAGAGAGAAAAACCTGCAACTAAACAATAACTACAACTAGCAAAGCCGTTTCCCCGGCAACGGCGCCAAAATTGATGAGGCTAAAGTCGCACGCCTAATCAAAATAAACCTAAATAAACAACTAACAGAAGCTAGTGGTAAGTAGGGTCGAGATCCACAGGGAAACGGTGTAGTAATGAGCTAAAGTCGGAGTAAAGCAGGTCTGACTCAGGTGTGAAAAGGGGTTTGGTTTAATCTATAAACTAAGCAAATAATAATGACAAACAGAACTATATAAGGGGAAAGATTAGGGCATCGGGTTCATTATGACAATGATTCAGGAACTCAACTCAAAAGTAAATAACAATCAATTGAAGCTATGCAAGTGGCTAGGTTTAGGAATATGCTCTCTCGAGTCAATATTAACCTTAAGCAAATTAGCGGGCTCTCGCAACTTACTAAATTCAACTTATCAAATACGCGTGAGTCTAGTTTCAATTAGGCTTTCGATCTTAAACTGAAACAACCTAAGTTCAATTCAATAAAGGCGTCCCTAAATTCAATTGATAATAAAACGCGCAGGAAGAAACCAACTTGCACAAGTTCAATCAATAAAAGCAATTAAAGCATGTCCTGAATCAATTATCACAAATCACCCTAAACCCTAACAAGTAATTAGCTACGCATAATGGAGATTAAATCAAAGCAATAATAAGAAGAAGACATGATAAAAGAAATAATTGCAATTGAATTAAACCTGGAGTTTTACGGAGTACCGACGGTTACAAGCGAAATCAATCTTGAAAGTAAACTAATGGAGTTTGAAAGTAGAGAGAATATGAAAACAGTAAAACTAAACTAAACCTAAAACTTATAAAATAAAGCATAAGATGGCTAGTTTTCGTCCTAAGGTCTTATTCTCCCTCCATTCATTTCCATTAGCATCCCTTCTTTTTTGACACTATTCACATAGCTGAAGAATTTTCGGTATAACTCGTAATGTATAAATAAAAATATAGTCATGTGAGATCTTGTTTTATTCGTTTTCATAAGTACAACATTAATATCAAATTTTTATATTTTTATACAATTTAGAACTATAAATATTATCGTTACAAAAAGCGTCTCGGCAAATGTGAAAAGAGAAGGGATGCCAATGGACTTGAATAGAGGGAGTATATAGTTTCCAAATAATTAAACGCGAAATAAAACAAAACCCGCAGAAAAACACATCACAGTACGTAAGTGGTCATTGACCTGGCACGACCACTTTGTCGGGCTCTCTTCTTCCTCTAATCTTGGCCCAATCTTTCCTTTTGGGCCCTTATTCGTTTGGCCTTTCTTCCTTTTTGGTTTTGGCTCGTGTTCTCGAGCTCCTGTGCGCGCTCGAGCTTGGTTCTGTCGTCTTGATTCTCGTAATGCTCCAATTGTCCCGGGTTTTGGCTCAAAACCACCAAAACCTGCAAAATGTAAATAAAAGGCAGCAGTACCGAGAAATATAGCAAATAGCTCATAATGTCATAATGAATACGAATAAATGCAAGCTAAATGCGACTAAACCGGGGGCATATAACGAATATAAATAACGTGTATCAATTAGGAAAACCTTTTTAAAACATATTTGGAGGCGCCACCAAATTGTGAAGTAATTTGGAACCCGTCTACGTGTCTTAAGCTCCAAGACACGTCTTAGAATTCAAGGCACGTCGACACCCATCCATCTAAGGTTATTATGAAACCAGATTCGGATTCGAGGTGAGGGTACTCTTTTAAAGATTAATTCAATTAATGTTTTATGAAAACCTTTTAGAAAAGCCTATAAAAAAAAGCCTCTACTTGCCTTTGAACAATCCATGTTTAATGATATTTGAGCTTATGTAATCGCTACGTACAAGTGCGAAAAAGTTTGTAAAAGAGTGCAAATGCATATGCAAAAGAATTGTTTAAAAACCCTCAGTTTAGCATGTTTAACTTGTTAACGAAAACGGTTCAGTTAATATCGAATTCATTGTTAAGTTTTTTAATGCATAAAAAGAAGGTGCTACATGCATACAATTAAAATAACGTTCAATTGTCCATTGGTATATTTTAATTGGTCGATTGCTTATGCGACGTTGGCGGTGCCATCGGATTTGGTGTGTACCCGAAGTAATAAGACCAATTGACGGCAAACGAGCTCGGTGCCCCGGGTGGGGGAGGGGGGGTTGGCTACAGTGTAGTCCTCTTTGTTAGTCCATAAGAAAATAAGAAAGGATCGATACCTACCTTGACTCGACCCTTCAAATTCGGCAGAACTTCGCTTCTTTCTTGAACAAAGGGAGGAATTCAACACGAGATTTTGTGTTGAACTCGAGATGTGAGTGTTTAAGGCTTTTGTGAGTGTGTGTTGTATACCGTGCTAGACGGCGTCTTTGTGTTGTGTTTCGTATACTAGATGTCTAAAACTTCCCCAATTGTGTTGGGTGTTGGGGGGGTATTTATAGTAGAAACCTCGAAGAAATTTGGAAAATACGGGAAAAGCCAGGTGGACAAACCGCAATAGAGCTTGCGGTTTGCCCCACAAACCGCAAGAGCTAATGAGGTTTGGGTGCTTGGCCTTTTCCAGATTTTCGTGCTTTTCTTATTCCGGTTTGACGTATTTTGGAAAGATTATTATTTATAATGTTTTATTATTATTGTCATTTTATTATTATTGTAAATATTAAAACTGTTATTGTCATTGTTATTATTATTATTATTATTTTCTTATTGTTATTATTATTATTATTATTATTATTATTATTATTATTATTATTATTATTATTTTGGTTATTATTATTATTATTATTATTATTATTATTATTATTATTAAATTGAATTGAGTTGAATTGAATGAAGCTAAATTGAACTGAACTGAAATGAGCTGAACAAAACAAAACTGAGATGAAGTAAAATGTGCTAAAGTAAAATGTGCTAAATTGAACTAAAATAACCTGAAAAGAACAGGTTCTAATTGTACGGGTAAGGGGTCCCTCAACAACTGTGACGTGCCCATATTTGAAGTGACTAAACAAACAATTAAATGAATCACAGCTTGAGAAGTGGGGCACAGCACAATTGGTTAAATAGCACAAATCAACAACATATTTGCCAGCATTAATATAAAGTAGTTCTCCGTACATCATTTCTGGCCTAAACATCAGTACAATAATTTCACACAACCTAAACGAAATCAACGATCATACAACACCATACATTAACAAAAGTACAGACAGACATCACCGACAGAAACTATAGTTCTGAGGCATTTTATTGAATAATGAAAACACATAGTATGAGTTCACTGTAACTCTGCAAGTGACTCATTTACCCCACCATTGATGCGTAAACACACCAACACTCCTGAGGCTCTTGATAATTTGACCATACCCGACTCCACCGATTTCATTTCCGTTGTTGTCTGAGTCGGAGAAATGAAGGAACAACTCGTCCACAAAGCAAATTAACCCACTTTCGAACAGTTCAGATAGAAATTTCATTTCGTGTTTGCCCACATTCATCTTTAAAACCACAAAATCAGCAAACTCGACAGTTTCTTTGAACCACACCAGGAAATCAAACTCATCATCGTCAACTAGGGGCTCTTCATCGCCCAAAGAGTTTGGTTTTTCTTTCACATTTCCGCCCAGGGCAGGGTGATAAATGAAGGTAACGCCGGGGCTTTTCACATGGGAAGATAAAACCAGGGCATCATGATCAACAATGTAAGCACTGAAAACTCGAGAATCGATAGGGTACGAGGGCAAGAACCAATTGCCACCACTAAAGTTTGCAGGTTCCTTCACACCCATATCGACGTAAACCAATTTACCTTTCGAGGGTACATCAACAAACTTAGGTAGATAAGAAAATCTCTTATCCTTTTCAGTTGGCTTATCGTTTAATAGAGGTTCAATCTTGTCCATCAACGGTTTGTTACGATTGATCGAAGGACAGTTTTCGGGCAGACGAAACTGCCCGAAGAAACCTAGTTCGTTAGGCCTCTTCTTGAAAGCAACCAAATTAAAGTTGCCTAAGCTTATAACATCCACAACATTGGATGTTTTAAGAAAGGATGAAACCGAAGTTGCAGACCTAATTAAATTATCGTGACTTGAACTTTCGGTCCCAACAAGCATAGCAGCAATGCCACCAGGTTTCAGAACTCGCTCGACTTCGTTCACAAGGAGCGCAGGGATTGAGACCTTACTAAGGTCTCTAGCAACAACGAAATCAAAAGCGCTGTCATCAAACTCGAGCTCAAACACAACTTGTTTTTGTTTGAGCATGAAAAACGGGTGTCTATGTATTTCATCAACGACAGGGAACCCCATTTCACGCAACGCAGAGACCGCCAAATCCGACCGATCCCCAATACAAAGAGCTTTCCCACCACAACTTAGCACATTCTTGCTCACAAGCTCTCTAACCACATCCATGGTCAAGTTAACATTCTCCTTACACACCGTAGACCGCAAAGTAGGAAATGCAGTCGGGGAAACGGGTTTTAGAACCCGACCCAAGAGTGAATCCAGGCCAAGAAAGCCCATATAGGAATCACACTCATCAAATTCCCACAAGGGTTTTGTCGAGTCGACATTGAAAACGAATTGCATGAGGGGTAGCATCGAAACGACAGTCGCAAACATCAATGTACGGATAGCCAATCTCCTGGCTAATGACCCATGAAGGGTTTGCCATTTCAAAGCCTTAAAACCCCTTAAATTCTCCACACCACCCATATTTCTCATCGAAATTCTCAAATTTCTTCACTCGATTACGGAAATAGAACTCAAAATCAGTCTGATCTCAGTAACTAGTACACAATTAAAAAGATCTAAAAACGATAAAAGTATCGATTTTGGAGAGGAAAAAAACAAAGCAAAAAAAGAAACGAAAACTAACGAGTGCAAAACCTAGAGGAGGTGTGATTTCCACCCACGAGGACTCCCATTGATTTTTGAAAACCAAGCCAAACCCTTTTAGGAATTCTCCTCGAGTTCATGTCGTACCATGAAACACCCATCATATTTACCCAGAAATTCATGCAAAATCAAGAATTAAATTTTTGAGGGGAAGAACTTACATGATTAGATTGTTTTTCTGGACCAAAAATTAGATCTAGAAAATGGAAGAAAATAGAGGTGTGAAATGGTTAGAGAGTGAAGTATAGGAGTGAAGAGAAACGGTGGATCTAGACTACGAGTGTATATGGGGACTTAAATGAAGAGAATCGCTGGCAGTAGCAGTATTTGATGAGGAGTGAGGAGGGTGTGTGACGTGGCCACTGTCTGGTGGAAGGTTCCGCTTCAATCATTTTTATCGTTTTTTAATAATGCACAAATCTCGTATGAAACGACGTCTAATAAAATTATTGTGAGATCATTTAACGTAAAATCATGCGTATTCATTGATTTATAAGTTTTATAAAATTTGAAATTACCTAGGATTATTGTCCTAGGTAAGCGAACAAAATTACATATTTTATGATGAATAACAAATACTCATGTCTAATTAATTCAAGATGATATGGAAGTAAGTGAGGAAATAAGAGCAAAATGAAGAAAATAATATTTTGTCCACTTGCAGATACGGATGTCAATGAGACAGGTCAATGCGGATACTGTTCTGTATCTGCCTTAGTTAGGGTGAAGGTGGGGGGCAATTTAATGGGTCGTGGAGTGAAGGTGGATACAAAATGAGATTCCCGCTGCAGGTCATGACGCGGTGGTAGATTTCATTAAAAGTCTGCCCCGTACCCACCCCCGCCCCACATTTACCCGCTCCGTTTGTACCCCTTACTCATATCCTTAAAAATATTACCATTTGTCGTTACAACTATTTCACAAAATTATATTTTCGCCCAAAAAAAAAAGTGTATTTCTACAAACGAATACAGTAAAAGTATCACTTAAAAGAACGTAAAAAAAAAATGAGAAGAGAAGAGAAGAGTAGAATATTGGAAGTAATATTTTTTTTATTTTCACTTGTACTGGAACTACCTTTGTCAAAATTTTACTTTCTATTGTATAACAAAATGAAGGTAGTATCAATTTATGAGTACAGCTACGAACATTTCATTATTTTAGAAATTTGGTTTACATACATTTGACTGGATATAAGGTTAAGGTCGAACTTAATGTATGAACGCCTACATTTTAGAATATTCTTAGGGAGCATTTGGAAACTCAAACTTATTTTCTAAAATTGATTTTATAATTTAATATTTATAAATCAAGTGCTTTTTCATTGAATTAATAGTTTTGTTTTTAATTTGAGTAAAATCCAAATTCTTTAAATTTTTAAACACACCAATTTGCCCAAACCTATTTTTGATATGAAACTATTATTCTAAAAAGTTAAAATGCACCGCTAAGTAAATTCCAGAAACAATTCTCATAACTCTCATTATATATGTTTCTATACATAGACATTAATTATTAAATTCATGTGAGGATTGTTAAACCAAAATGTAAAGCCAAAAATCCAAAATAAGAGTGATAGAAAGAGAAGGAGAAGTTTAAAATATTTTTCGAGCTAATTTCAACCATACTTAAGCTTGATATTAAATCGGCTCGATAATGCCCCAATATATGCCAATCTAAAATAAGGTCATACAAATATAAAAACCAATAGATTTACTCCGTAGTTAACATTAATTTGATGAGAATCATATAAATAATATGTTCAGATGGACTAGTAATTATTTTAATCGTGGTATTATTATACGAGCTAATTACTACGGAGTAATAAAAGTAGGGACATTTTTCATTATACCCTCTAATTTTGTTAATTACACACGGTATTACAATTTTGAGGTTTGTTTACAAGGCGGCCCTAAAATTAGTGTTTTAGTGCCCTATATGTAGGGGTGAGCAAAAAAAACCGATCCGATTTTTATATCCGAAACCGAACCGAAACCGATCCGGAAAAACCCGAAAATCCGGGTTTTTTTCAAATCCGGGTTCCGAATCCGAATATCCAGTTTAAAACCGGAGCGGATATGGATATTAAAATTTGTAAAACGGATAACCGGTTTTAAACCGGTTTTTATTAAAACTAATATTAAAATTTTAAAAATTACTTTAAAAAAATTATCAAAAAAATTAAATTAATTACGGTATACATTGTTTGTGGTGATGTACAATTATACATTGTACTTACTACTTAGACGGTAGACTAATCTACAACTCACTCTGAATTAAGTAATTTCCTACGTCTACTCACTCTTGGCCTCTACTCTTGTAGAGGCATTTTTATTTTCCCAATTCCATCTATATTTAGACATTGTTTGTCAATTAGATTGTGAACAATTTTTTTTTTTTTAACTTTTGGTGTACTATGGACGATATATAAGAATATTTAAGAGCGCAATTTTTTTGTAAATTTGACCAAAAAAATCATATTTGACAATAAAGTGGATATATGGTTACCGAATTTTGGATACCGATTTTTTTTGGATACCGAAAACCGGATAACCGAATTAACCGGGTTGGATATGGATTGACAATTTCACTCATTTTAAAACCGGGTAACCGAACCGAACTTGAAAACCGGAGCGGGTAACCGGTTTTGCTCACCCCTACCTATATGCCCTTATTTTAACTTTCCCTCCAAAAATTAATCATATATTAATAACACAACTGTTAGTATTATATGATAAACTTTTATCCACCAAAAAAGACATTATATGACAAACTTTAAAAAAAAATTAATTACTCCGTATATATTACTCATACAACTGTTATCATATATAACGAACGTTAAAAATTTTAATTTACGGAGAGAAATTTTTAAATAAAAAACAAAAGAAAAAAAAAAGCATATTAAGGACTAAAACACTAACTTAAAAAAACGCCATAAGAATAAACCTCAACTAAAGTACTCCATATTACGGAGTATTTGATAAAATTAAAAGGTATCGTGAGAAATTCACACAGTTAATTACGAAACGCACAAAACGTACTGCAAAGTGCAAACAGCTATGATCAGCCCTTAGGGTGTGTTTGGATAGAGGGAAATGAAGGGGAGGGAAGGGGAGGGAAAGTGAGGGATTGAATTTCCGTCGTTTGGTTACAAAAAATGGAGGGAGGGAAATGGAGGGGGAGGGATTTGGAGGGATCCATTTTCCCTCCTCCAAGCCTAATTGGATTCCCTTCAAAATAAAGAAAGATTGGATGAAAATGGTATCCAAACACCACCATTTCCCCTCCCCTCCCCTTCCTTCCCCTTCCCTCCCCTTCCCTCATTTCCCCTCCCCTCCCTTTCCCTCCTATTTTGCTATCCAAACACACCCTAAAGGAAAGAGCACTGCAATTGATCTACGATAAGTGTTGGGCCATATTTTTAGTCTGCCTTCACCGCATATGCCTACATCATTATTTCAACATAAATATGGTCCATCTGGGGACGCAGGGAGCCCGGGACGTAGACTTGTCAAATTGGTTTTTTTAATCATACTAGCTAATGGTACGTGCATTACACGAGTTAGCTATACTAATATGAACACTATACGAGCCGAATTGAAATGACCGTTTTTCATGGCACATAGTTTGGAAAATGATTTATGACTAATGCAAATAAAATTATTAGCCACTGCAATGAAGGGTAAGGTGCAAATATTTGTAAATGAATTTTTGATAGAGCAATACTCCGTCAGATCGGTTAAATAGTTAATATTTGATCAATTTTGCGAGAGAAGTTTTGGTCAAATGTTAGCTATTTGACCGATCAGAGAGAGTGATTTAATCTACTTCGTACATATATTATAGAGTTATCTCACAATAATAATCCAAACTAAGCCTTACATTCTCATTTTAATCCAAATTAACGTTTAACTCAAAATAATCCAATCTACTCCATCATTTAACTTAGAGTGAACTTTTGGAAGGCTGACCTTTTTAATCGGTTACCTTCCTTATTTTCACCATTTCCTTTCTTTTTTAATTTTATTCAATGCCAAAACAAGAACAAAAACACCATAAATTTATCATAAAATTCACAAAGACAAAAACTCTTCAATTTTCTTCACCCAAATTGATTTTGTCCTTTATCCATGAAATAATTTGTCTTTAATCAGTGGCATGGCAAAGGGGAGGCGTCGTCAAGACCCCGGCAAGGGAGAAGGGCCCACACGAAGTAGTTGAGGTGATGCAGCGTGTGCACAAATAACGGGGCAGGGGTGGTTTGGGGTCACTGATACGGTGGTAAGAGGTACGGAGTAGCTTTTTTTTTGTTAGTATAAGCATTAATGATTGACTTCACAAGATCAAATCATATGGTATTAGTTTTATACTTCCTCCATTCCATTTGATTCTATACATATTCCTTTTTCGGAAATTCCAATCAATTCTATACATTTCTATTTTAGTCTCTACTTTATTAAACTAAAAGACCAATATACCCTTTACTAATACCCACTCAACCCACTTGCAAACAATAAAGTAGGGGTATTTAAGTAATTCCATTATCTACCCCACTTGATTTTCTTCTACCTTAATTACCGTGTTTTGGTCAAACGTATAGAATCAAACGGAATGGAGGAAGTATTACTTAATTGAAATTGAGATTTCAAAGGGAGAAAATGAGGAGTGATAAAGACAGAAAAGAGGGCTATACATTTGTTTTCTTACTCATTCATCTCATATTATTTTAAGAGAAAAATTGGACAAATAAAAGATGAAATAAAAGAGTGATAAAGAAGAAATGAACCAAGAAAGCAACAAGAAATGAACCATGAAAAAGATGAAGACAGTTGAATCGAGGAAGGAGGAAGGAGAAAGCACAAAATGTAACACCCCATTTGCGCCAGTGATCCCACCTAAATAATACTATTTTAATTCGATCGAACGGCCCATCAAGAAACACCTGTAAACTTAAGGATGAAACCAAAACTGAGCGAAAGATAACTGAGTTCAAGTGTTCAACGATAAAAGATCAAAACTCAACTACAACTGGCATCCAGACCAGTAACTAGGCACGCAGGCCGAAACTGTAAAGCGGTAAATAAAACGAGACGTCTACGGTGGAAACTAGACTCAAAGACCAGAACTCCAGTGATCCCTCCAAGCGTCCCCAAAATCAGCATGAACACGTCCGAGTACCTACGGGGTGGGGAAACAACATACAAAAGACAACAACAAAACCTAGTTAGCCTTCACAACAACTTAAAAAGATGCGCAAGGAAACTAAACTTTTAAGGAAACTTAAGGCGTGAGACGAAAGCTTATATATACATATAGAACCCTTATTTATACAAATTAAAAGTATGCCAAGGTGTACCAGCACGGACGTGTATCAAATATTCTCAAACCAACATGCATAGTTAAGAACCCCACTGTGTAACTCCACACAGGAGACTTACCATATCGTCAACACCTGTAACACCCCGTGTTATTTTAACACAAATATAGTAATATGATTTAATTCCTCAAATTAAATTCATCTTTTTTCCATATAATAAAAATGTGACTAAAATTTTTTCGTCAAATAATATTATATTTCTGAAGTCCAGATTTAAAATTTTTAAAATATAAAAATAAAATATATTATCCTTAGAATTCAAAAAAAGAAACACATTTCAATTTTTTATGAAAATCAACCACAAAACTAATATCGCCTTTCAAATTTCAAAAAGGTTAAGTCATGTTAACTATTCTTAAAAATAAAAGTAAAACCTTATATTCATAAAATTCAATTTCGAACATTTTTTATTTTCGAATAAAAATGGACCCTTATACTTTTTTCGTCTTTGAAATTCAAGTCAACGATTCCAAACACGCAAATCAAGGCCAAAAGTGTCCGGTCCAAAGGTGGTGACTAAGTCATCTTATCCTCTTCCATTCTTTTTGTAAAGTAAACCTAACTTCTCAAATTTTTATTTGATTTTTAATCATTTTGTTTTATTATTAAAACATTACTTTTTAATATCAAATTACTATTTCATTTCTATTTAACTAACTCTTTTCTAAATTATCGAAATTATAAGTAACCCCTAATTTAAATTGATTAATTTTTTGACGATTAAATATAAATCTTTAAATCAAAAACATTCAACGAAAAAAATATGAATTTTGACTTAGGAAAATTCTATTTGAAATTTCAATTTCAAAACTCGATTTTGTTTTTGGTGCCCTTTTGAAAATTATTTTTTTAGTTTTATTTTTATTTTTGATTTTATTTCAAAACACTATTTTAAGATCATATCTTTTATTTCAAAACTTTTCGCGATCTCGCAAATCAAAAATTTCGAAAACGAAAATCGAGCCCGAAAAATAGACCTTTGACCCGTGAGATTTGGACACCAAAGTCAAAGTTCTATCCTCTTCCACTTTTTCTTTACTTACACAAGTCCAATTTTACTTACACACCTAAATTAGTCATCAACATTTTAATTAGCTAATTAAATTTAAAGTTTATACACAATAATAATAAATACATACAAAATACATTACTAATACAATGTTACTACCATTTCTTTTCCACACAAACACTTACAAATATTTCATAAAATCATTTTGAAAGTTCATATCTAAAATAAAATGAAATTTAATAGTATAATTCCATTTCTATAGTAATTATATATCTTACGATCATTTAAAATCACTTTTAACAAAAACTTTCGTTTTGAAAATTTTATCGACGTTCCTTAACTTTTAAATATTTTTCTTGAATAGTAAATAAAATATTTTAGTTTTAGAATTCCAAAATAGATATTTTTAGAAAATCGTCAAAACAGCACACCTTAACTTTTACCGTCTTTCTTACCCGATTTATTTCGTAACACGTTTTTCGAGAACGAGATATTTAAAAACATCGAGGGGACCATTTCTTAACCAAATAGTATTGCGGACTTTTGGGCCAAAAATGATGATTAGTTTTCATTTCATTTAATTAAACTTTATTTAATTAAAAACATTACTTAACACCTAAACTACACAATTTCTTGTGTGAGACGGACCTAACGATAAATTATTGTGAGACGTCTCTTAGATGGTGGTTACTTTTTATTTTTTTATTATTTTTTTTTAATCTTTGTCTCACATAAGTTATCGTTAGGCCCGTCTCACACAAGAATCACTGCCTAAACTAACATCTTTATTTATTTATTTTTTTTGTACAACTTCTTCTACAAGTTTTAAGGACCAAAATTAGCTCAAAAAACCCCATATTGTCGGGGCTCATACTCCCCTTTTCCTCTATTTATTTTTTTTCCATTTTTCTTACAAAAACAATTAAAATAAAACCCTAATATTATCTCTAATAATTCCTAAGTGTTCCTAGTTATATTAGTGGGTTTTGGAGCTAACTTTCCTTGGATTAATTGGGTGAAGATCATGGGTTTTGGGTGAAGAAATTTTAGGGTCTAAAATTTATTTTAGATCCCCCGACGATTAACATCTAATTTAAGGTGTCCCCCCACTAGTTTATTTTCATGTATTATGATATAGTTTGTGTTTGAAATAAATAAATAAATTGTTATAATATATATATATATATATATATATATATATATATATATATATATATATATATATATATATATAAATAAATATATATATACATATAGATTTGGGATCTTGTATTTAACTATCCATCCGCTACGAACTGTCCGAACTAATCCTACACCATCAGATCTTGATCTGACGGCCTACAACAAAACCCCCAATTCAGTATTACAACCTCTCTATTCTTACTTCCCCTTCACTCCTACAATCACGACAAACATCACTCTCACACTCACCACCACTACCAGCACCACCACCACCACGAGCACCACCATCACCACCACCACCACCACCACCTTCGCCGGAGATCTGCTATTATCACCGTCGGAGAACCAACATCCCCACCGTCTTTCTCTTCTGAATCAGGTATCTTCTCTCCCCAATTTAATTTACTTACTTCAGTTGTTTTCCAAATTATCTCCATTTTTTACAAAATTATTCTCTTGTTTTCAGTTTATGTTTACCTTTCTTCCCATTTGTTGAACTTAGTTATTGTCATTTTCGACGAATAACTGTATTTTTTTTGCTTTCACTGTAACCCTAACTTTGATCTTCTTCTAATGTACTCATAGTTGTTTAGTTAATGTATCTGCAAGACTAATTTCTGTATCTGAAGCCTTAATTTTTGTTTTCAGTGTTTTCCCCTTCACTCACATGATTTTCCCCTATAGTTACATTGTTTCCCGTTGTGCTTACATTGTTCATCATGTGAATCCGTAGAATACAAATTTGTTCTTCTCTGTTTGATTTATTTATTTGATCAGATTTGAGTTCTGATATTTAAGTTCTTACTGATCATGTTATATCTAACCTTAACATTTTTTAGAAAGTTTTGGTTCGACGATTTGCAGTTGGTTCGAGCGATGTATAATTTCGCGCGCTGTAAATTGTTCCATCTTTATTGCACTAAAATAGTCCTATATTAGTAGTTAGTACTACTGTTCTACTAGTGCTAATTGTCTTTCTGTTAGCGAAGGAGTAAGAGTGTACCAAAAATACAATATGATGAGATTTTGAAGCCTTTTTGCGAATATGTCAATAGCTCCATACACGGATTACAATGCCTTTTAGCTTTGTCTCCTGATTTTATTGCTGTTGTAACCATGGTGGCAAACTCTGTAGATTAAGCAGTTGTATTTTCTTAAGGAGTTACTTTCTCCTAGATACTTAGCTACCATTTTAATCTATCGTATTTGTGTAGTTTACTTTCTCTGTGGAAAAGAATTCATTGTATTGCATGTATGGTTTTACACTGTATGGCTTAACGATTTAATTCACTTTTCATTTGTAGGGAATAAAAGCTTTTTTCAGACCACATATTTCAGGATTTCTCCGTATTGTGAATTAAACCTTTGAAGAGTAAGTACAAGGACTTTCACTTGTATATTTCTTTTCTCGATCCTTTTAGTCTGGGCCTTTCTGGTACTTTCTTGGTATATTGTGTGTGTAGTGCATCTGGTTTTTGAACATGTGAAGTGAAAATTTGCTTCTGCTGTTGTCGAATACTTTATTGATTAATGATTTAATTCGATGCCCGGTATAGTTAGAATTTTATCAAGATGAGGAATACTTTATTGAGGAATATCAGAACTCAAATCTGATCAGTATGTAGTGTTCAGTAAATGTGGTTATACGGTGCTGCTATGGATCCGTAGAATACAAATTTGGGTATAGTAATATTCATATATCAGTTGATTTATGTCAGTATTTGTTTGTTTATATAGAGGATTTGTTCATGTATCTGGAACACTAATATGTGTATCCAGAGCTCTAATTTTTGTAACTGATTGTTTGCTTGGTGCATATGCGAATAGTAATCTTGGTATTGTTCACTTGGCTTTTAATCAGTGGTAGTGGTCGTATGTCTTCGCTCGATGAATGTGGTGGTGTTGTTGATTCACAAAATATGACTTTAGATACAACAGTTGAATGTGAGTTTTCAAAGTGAGCAGTTTTCCCTCCTACTTACGTTTTTAGATGTCTGTTACATTCATCATATTCATCATGTCTACTTTGTTCCCAAATTCACTCCATTTTTGTTTCACTTGTTCTTTCCTTCCAAAATTGCAACTTTTCGCTTTATTTTTGTATTTCTTGTCATTTGTTTAACTTTCTTGTTGTTATTCTTGTTGAATTATTCCATTTGTTGAATTATTTCTTGTCATTTTTCAGCTATGTCATCTCCTAAGGGTAAAACAAAACTTACATTGGCTACTACGACCCCCCAACACAAGCAAGTTGTTCCTCAGCGAAAGAGGGATGGTTTGTCTCACGATCACCTACCTACTTTAATAACAGTATGTCACCTAGTCTTCTAGAAAGATTCATAAAACTAGGTCCTAGCGCTCAACAAATTAATGATATAAAGTCAATGGGTTTTGGAGGTCTCCTCCAACTAAAAACTGATAAAGTCCCTGGACATCTAGCTTATTGGCTAGTGTCTAATTTTAGTACTGAGTCATGTTCTTTATTAAACGGTGCATTACGCATCGTTGATGAAGATATCCATCTAACGCTCGGTCTTCCAATGAGTCAAATACCGGTTAAATGTGCAACTACGGGTGATAAATGTGAGTCGTTTCTAGAAGCCAAAAAAACCTGGTTGTTGCAATTTGGTGGTGCTGACACAGTTTCGGTGAAAGAGGTTTACGAGAAAATGGTTCAGTTAGTTGATGGTGGTCCTGACTTTAAACGTATTTTTGTTGTCTATGTTGTGTCAGTATTCTTAATGGGGGTTAAGGGTAATGTTTGCAGTCTTAGAATTCTGAAATCACTTGATAATGTCGATAATATCAGTCATTTGAATTGGTGTGGTTTTGTCCGAAAGCAATTAATTGATAGCGTCGATAAATGGAAACAATCAAATAATCCAAATGCCACCTTTGGAGGTCCTATTATGGTCTTAGTGTTTATATATTTAGATCGAGTCTCATATAAGTTTAACGACATTCCTCGAGTATTCCCGACGTTGTCTACATGGACAAAGGACGCAATATCAGCCCGTGTCTCAGCTGAAAAAGCTTCTGGGTTTGGTCAAGGTGCTGTTGAACCACGGCTTAGAAAAGCTGTTACGGAACCATCGACTGTTAGGCAAGTCGAAAGAAAGAGTAATGTTGTCGAATCGTCTAATCTTGTTAATCAGCTAGCCGACGCTGCAATTAAATTCGCTGAATCATACGACAACTTCTATGTTGTCCTTAGAGAAGCACGGGCGAAGAGCCCTGATTCTGACGTCGTTCGTCAGATGGCTTCTCTAGCCGAGTCATTATTTCAAGGGTTTTCTACTGCTCAACAAGACGAGGACAAATTTGATGATGATGATGTTAAGAGTTCTAAAGAGAATGATATTCAAGTTGAAGCTAAGGAGGACAACACTGTTGAGCAGTCGTCCAAAGATGTGAATATCAAACGTACTGAAGCTTTTCGAGCGTTTGCGTCACATAAGAGCCGGTAGTGAAGACGAGCGATTGCCGCTCTAGTTAAGTTAGAAACTGCGCTTGGAAAGCGTCCTGTTTCTGGGTCGCAAACTACACAACATGAATCTGGTGTTCCCACTGCTGTCCCGCTGGTTTTCGTTGAGACCGAGTCTCAAGAGTTTGATAATCTTAACTGTGCTCAAGTTGTCCCTGAAAAAGGGTGTTCTGAAGAGCAGACCAAAGAACAGCAGATCAAATAATGAGCATCAAAGAAACAAAGCATCAAAGAACAAGCGATGTTTAACAAATAGATGGTCGCTGAGACGGATGGAAAAGGAGTCCATCCCGAAAAAATCAATGAGGATGTCATTGATTTAGGTGGTGTTTCACCTGTCATTCGTCAATCGCTGAAAAAGAGAACTTTTTCTGCCAGTCATGGAGCTCCTCAACTACGTCGGTCACCAAGAATCAGTTCTCCATCTTTTAGCCCTCCTTCCTTCAAGCTGATTTCAAGTGCTGATTTCGAATAAAGCAATGTTGTTAACTGTGGTCAAATCATGCCTGAAAAAAGTTTATCTGTTGAGGGCACCGAGAAACAGTCTGAGGGTGATAACACTAAACGTCCATGGAGTTGTGCTGACGCTACTACTGAGAAAATGCTTGATGATGTGATCGACTTAGTATGTGAATCTGCCGATGTGCATGATGTGCACAAGAGGAACAAAAAGACCACTGAGTCGGCTAGTAACCATGAGTCGCGAAGAACTGTTTCTCGTCCTCCAGTAAGGTCTTCCCCACGGTTGATAGCACGTGAAACAATGATTAATGCTCAACCGATTTCATGCCTTGTTACTGAAGATGCACAGTTGGGTCAGATAAAAAGAACTGTTCACATTTCCGATGTTTTTAAGTCGCCATATCTGGAAAGAGTTATCAACTTACAACTTGATATAACATCTTCCGAGAAGCAAGTTGTAGACTTTGTTCTATCAGAGTCACTTGATAACAGGTATTCTTGATCTTTAACTATTAGTTTTTTTTATTAATTTTTCTGGTTACAGTAACTATGAGTACAATTATAGGTTTTGTGCTTGTACTAGATTTTATGTAGGTCTTATCGCGTAAGTGTGGCCGTGCTAATGCCGGTATCTAGAATATACGCTGCTCTTGCTTCACTCTGATCTGATGACTTGGTGTTTTGAGGTTGTGATGTTGTGTTTTGAGGCTGCTACTATGCTTTGCATCGTGCTACTGTGGTTGTTGTGTATAAGTGTGTTGTCGTTGTGTGTTGGTCGTTCCTCGCTGTTGGTACTGTTATTTACCCTACTGCTGTCGCTGCAATTCTAATCTGCTCATATTTTGTGCTGTTGTTTTTATGGCTGCCTTCTGCTGGTGTAATTTAGAGCAGGTCAGACCTGCTGTCTGTATGTTGTAAGGTTGGTCGATTCTGTTGTGACCCGATTCTTCTAGAGTAATATAGCGTTCCGTTGTAAATTGACTGTATATCTGAATAATTACTATATTATTATAGATTTTGTGCTTGTAGTTACACTATTTTTCACTTTAGCTACATTTTCTGAGTGACTTTTTGCACCGTTTTTGCAGTGAAATTCTCTTCAGATGTGATGATTTGACTCTCAGCCGGGGAGATTTGAAGACTCTTTTCATAGGAGACAGAGTATCGGAAAGTATTATCAAGTGTTGGTGTCACCTGTTGAACAAAAATGAAAAATTCAAATCTCAAGAATCACCTTCTCGCCTTTGGTTACCATATCCTGAATACCATGTTAGTTGACATTCATTACTGTTTCTAACTCTTTTTTTAATTCACTTTTTTTTTTTTTTTTTTTTTTTTTTTTAACTTACTATTTCTAACTCTTTTTTTTAATTTTATGTAGTCTATTGATAATCTTGACATTGATTACTCTTCATTGTCACTGGTAAGATTTCATTTATTTATAAATTTACTAATGTTGACTTTTATTTCAACCATTTCTTTTTGTTTTTAATGTGTGTTGTTTGTGATTTTCGCTCCAATCACGGACTGAGTAACCCTTGTTTTCTCTTGTCGCCAATTTTAAGACCATGGAATTTCAAGTCATTCATCCTATGAAAAGCAATATATCAAACATACTAGTTACGTACATTGTGTTGTATGTTTTCGACTTTTTCATCTTAGTATCGTATAGATTTTTGATTCACCATCTTATTTGCACTTGTTTCTACGTGTTGGGATAGTCATCATTTTAAAGTTATAGTAATTATGGATTGTTTCCCCTTTGTGGTTACGCCAGACATGAGTTCACCTGTGTTTTATCGCCCTAGTTACATTGTTTTTCCCTTTGTGGTTACACTTATTATGAGTCAAGCATCACTTTTCCTCAGTAGTATGTTGAAATAAGCATCACATTTTCTAGTTCTGCTTTATTTCGTTGTAGTTACATGAATTGTCCCTCTAGTTGCATTTAATTTTCCTCTAGTTACAGCTTTTTCACAGTTGCATAAGAATTGACATTCAAGGCTATTTTGTCCTTAACTCCACATTTTCTTATTTGTACACCTATTTTGGTTTAGTTACATTTTTTACGGTTGTAGTTACATTGTTTGTACACCTAGTTACAATTTTTATCCCTGTCGCTACTGTTACAGTAATTATGGGTTTAGTTACAGGATATTTCATCCTAGTTGCACTGGTCGTTTTTCTAGTTACATTGTTTTTCACCTTAGTTGCATTATTTTTCATTCTAGTTGCATTGTTTTTCATCTTAGTTCCGTTGTTCGTTTTCCAGTTTTTCTGATTTTCATTTGTATATATGAAACATTCTGCTTTGGAATTAATTAAATTTTTCCTGTACTATAGAGGAGACATCTGATTAGAGCTTTGGAGCAAATCTTTCCAATTGTGAAGAATGTGAATTCCATGACTGTTAAAGAATTCATCCCAAAATCTGCTATTGGTGATGGAATTGATAATGGTATCTACTTGCTTCGTATTTTGGAGACGTATAAGGGGATGACACAACGTTACAACCTTAATGATGTAAGTAAAAGAACTCACTGATAAATGTGTTAGTTTTGTTAGTTATTATTATTATCTTACAAATTAATATTATTTTATGTTTTTTAGCTCAAGAATACCAAGCGATATAGTATGAAGCTATTACATCGAATCTTGTTTTTCCATGAAAATACTCTGAAAGAACAAGTTTTTAAATCTTCACGTCCCACATCTTCTTGCATTCCGTAAGTTTCTTTTACCATTTTTTAGTCTTATTTTTTTTTTCTTTTTAATATATATATATTTTATTTTGATTTTGAAGTTTATTAATTTTCAAATTTGATTTTAGTATGGAAGATTTGTCAACTGAACAACCGCTTGTTGATGATAAATTCTTGCTAAATCTTGTTATGAAGAAAGGTGGAGATGTCAAGTAAGTTTTATATGTTTTTATTGTATTTGTAGACTTTGCCTTTCCTTGTTAGTTTTAACCTATTATCATTCTCTTTTTTAATTTTGCATTCTTACGTTTGTTTCTTTATATTTTCTAGAGAAGTATTTGTTCGTACAGAATGGATGGAAGTTTCAAGAGAAGGATTGCTCTCTCTTAAAAGGCGTTCTCGCATCATGGATATGGTAGTGGTTTGCTTTTCTCCGATTTTACCCTTTATTTACACAATTCCTATTTTTATGATTTTATATTTGATTATTATTTTGTGTTTTAGGTTATTGACATTTTCGGTATCTCAGACGCACAACAAACACGATATTCTGCTTCTTCCCACCACATGCTCGGTAAAATTACATTTCTTGTTATTACGCTTTTAGTTCTGATTATTTTGCCTTCAATTACACTACTTTTTCCCATAGTTACATTTTTGTACAAAAGTTAAATATTTCAAAAATGAGTTTATGAGCCTTTTTATCTTTGTTATTTCTTGGTTACAGTGATTTTTGTTTTATTGATAATAGGTTTAACATTTTTGCAGTTTGTTGACGATGACAAAAGGAAATACATATGGAGTGGTTACGTGAAGAAAGATTACATCCCGAAAGATGCGAAACTGATTAAGAAGGTATGCTTTTTCTTTTTTTTTTGGTCCTTTTTTGAGTTTATGTTAGTGGACTGCCTTTTTAGACCTCCTGAAAATTCCTTTTACTGGGTACTTGTTGTACATGTAAAACGTAGTAGTGAAACATTGACAAATTACTAGATTGGTTAACATAATTCTATTTGTTATAGTCATTGTATTTTTGCTTTCTGTTTTTGTTTTAGGTTTTCTTTCCCCTTCTTCATGAAGGTCATTGGTACGCTTGTGTAAGTGACTTGGAAAGACAGAAAACTTACGTTCTTGATTCTTGCACACCAACTCCTAAATCTACACTGGAAATCGAACGGACGGAATTCAGCGGTGATCAAGTATGTATTGTTCTATAATACTTTGCTCATATGAATTTAAGTTTTAGTATTATATTTTGTAATCTGAATAGTTCATTATTGGTTTTTGTTTCTCAAGGTCTTTAATAATGAAAAAGTGTTAGAGAAAATGAAAGGTTATGAGTTGTTGTCGGGCATCGGTTTTTTTGATTTGGAGAAAGTGGAAGTGCCACAACAAACAAATGTGTAAGTTTTTTGTATCTATGTTTTTTTCTTCACTTATATCAGTTCTTCTGTAAGGTAAAATCTGTAATTGTTTTATTACCTTTTAAATGTTTTTTTTTTTAAACTTTTCTTTATAGGTATGATTGTGGTGTCTATGTAATGAAATACTTGGATGCTGGACATGATGTAGCATTGTGGACTGACAAGAATTATTATAAGGTTTTTAAATTTTTTTCTTTAATCAAAATACAATATGCATGTGACTATTTTTAAATCTTGTCTTATATTTTTACAATGTTGTGTTTAGGATTTAGGTGGATATCGTCAACGTGTGCTTCTTGATTCTTTGAAGTGGGATAAGAATTTGAGAAAGGTATTATCAATACATTTTGTCTATACATGTGTTAATTAGATATGAACTCTATCGATGATTTGGTATACCATCTGAAATCCTCCTTTGGAATACATTCAAATCTCGCTTGACTATTTTATGTTTCTTGCCTTTGGTCCGTCTTTCTTGCCTTGCCTGTGGTGTACATCTTTGTGAAATGTTGTGAGTTGTTCTCAATTATATAAGGGTTTGGAATGGCTCTTGGAATTTTAAGATTATTTTCATATATTAGGCGTCTGATTCAATGGCTTATTTGATATGGCTAACAATGCACATATGAGTAGTATACCCAAAATGATGAGTTCTAAACCGTGGAGTTAGTCCGCTTGTTTTTCTTGGTCGAGTTAGTCCGCTTGTGTCACCAGGTGCTTGAGTTAGTGGTGGGGCGGTTTGTCGAGTAAGTGGGTTTGCCAGTATATTATGGGTATGGTGTTTGTTGGTGGATCTCGTGGTGGATGGTAGTCGTATTGTTTGGTGTTGGGTGGTGATCGTGAGGTCTTTGAACGACAACAATGGTGATCGGTGGTGCTCGTGGTGGATAGTATCCATTGTCCGCACCCTAATTCTCAAGCATGATCTTTTATATTTTCTGGTTACAATAATTTTCTCTGTAGTTACATTGTTTTTCACTGTAGGTACATTTTTTCCCCGTATAGTTACATTTTGTTCCACCGTAGTTACCTTTTGCAATTTTGTGTCTGATAAATTCATCTACTTACAGTTTTTTTTTTTTTTTTTTTTTTTTTTTTTTTTTTTTCATGCAGGATTTTTCGTAAATAGTTTTTGGATTTGGCATGAAGCATAATCTAACTCGAGGAATGTCATCATCTAATATGTAGGACAATGTTGGAACATCATCGTAATATGTAGGACAATGTTGGAACATCATCGTAAACAATTTTGAGATTCGACATGATCTTTTAGTTTCATTGTTTTCCACTTTAGTTTCATTCTTTTCCGCTGTACGTACATTGTTTTTAACTCTAGTTACATGAATTTCCCTTCTAGTTACAGTAATTTCCCTTCTAGTTACATTGTTTTTCATCTTAGTTGCATTATTTTTCATCCTAGTTGCATTATATTTCATTCTAGTTATTTTCGCTCTAGTAATTATGAATTGTTTCCCCTTTGTGGGTACGCTTATTAGTATGTTACGGTAATTTCCCCTCGAGTTACATGAATTTCCCCTCGAGTTACATGAATTTCTCCTCTAGTTACGGTTATTTTCCTTCTAGTTACATGAATTTCCCCTCTAGTTACGGTTATTTCCCTTCTAGTTACATTGTTTTTCATCTTAGTTGCATTATTTTTCATCCTAGTTGCATTATATTTCATTCTAGTTATTTTCGCTCTAGTAATTATGAATTGTTTCCCCTTTGTGGGTACGCTTATTAGTATGTTACGGTAATTTCCCCTCGAGTTATATGAATTTCCCCTCGAGTTACATGAATTTCTCCTCTAGTTACGGTTATTTTCCTTCTAGTTACATGAATTTCCCCTCTAGTTACGGTTATTCCCTTCTAGTTACATTGTTTTTCATCTTAGTTGCATTATTTTTCAAAATGAGTGTAAACCCCCCAAAAAAAAAAAATAAAAAAAAATAAAAAATAAAAAAAAAAAACGGACTGAAGTGGAAATTGGTATTGGGATGGGCTCCAAAAGTGGGCCCACTTGGGAATAAATAGATAAGAGAGATTTGTTAGACAACAAATGAAAATGGGCTTGGGATTGGGATTGGGCTTGGGCTGGACTCCAAAGTGAATTTCCTCTAATTCTGGCTTTATTTTGTTTTAGTTCACGGTCACTCTAGTTACATGAATTTCCCCTCTAGTTACGGTTATTTTCCCTCTAGTTACATGAATTTTCCCTCTAGTTACATGAATTTCCCCTCTAGTTACGGTTATTTTTCCTCTAGTTACATGAATTTTCCCCCTTGTTACATGAATTTCCCCTCTAGTAATTATGAATTGTTTCCCCTTTGTGGTTACGCTTATTAGTATGTTGAAATAAGCATCACATTTTCTAGTTACACTTTATTTTATTTTAGTTTCATGAATTCCCCCTCTAGATACATGAATTTCTCCTCTAGTTACATGAATTTCCCCTCTAGATTATTTTTTTCTTTTTTTCTTTTTTTTTTTTTTTTTTTTTTTTTTTGTTGTACATAATTATTTGGCCCATTTAACCATAAAACGCATATAAGTTAGTGGACAACAAATGATTTAAATGGGCCCACTTGGATTGAAACAACTAACTTACGTAAAACAAATATGTATTGAAACAAGTTTTGGTCGTGGTTTAAAAATTAGAAGTCCACTAACTTATGGGCCCTCAAAACAAATGGCCCACTCGGCCCATTTAAATCATTTGGAATTTTAGATCCATTCAATTGGACTGCTTCACCTTGAATTCTGGTTATTTTCATACAGTTCTATGAATTTTCCCCTAGTTACATGAATTTCCCTCTGAATTCTGATTATTTTCGCTCTAGTTGAAATAAGCATCACATTTTCTAGTTACACTTTATTTTGTTTTAGTTTAATGAATTCCTCTAGTTACGTGAATTTCCTCTAGTTACATGAATTTCCTCTACAGTTACGGTTATTTTCCCTCTAGTTACATGAATTTCGCTTTGGCCACATGAATTTTCCTACAGTTCTACAAGATATTTCATCCTAGTTGCATTGTTCGCTTTTTAAGTTACATTGTTATTCATCTTAGTTGCATTATTTTTCATCCTAGTTGCATTATATTTCATTCTAGTTATTTTCGCTCTAGTAATTATGAATTGTTTCCCCTTTGTGGTTACGCTTATTAGTATGTTGAAATAAGCATCACATTTTCTAGTTACACTTTATTTTGTTTTAGTTTCATGAATTCCCCCTCTAGTTACATGAATTTCCCCTCTAGTTACATGAATTTCCCCTCTAGTTACGGTTATTTTCCCTCTAGTTACATGAATTTCACTACTATACATGAATTTCCTCTGATTTACAAGATATTTCATCCTAGTTGCATTGTTCGTTTTTCTGGTTACATTGTTATTCATCTTAGTTGCATTATTTTTCATCCTAGTTGCATTATATTTCATTCTAGTTATTTTCACTCTAGTAATTATGAATTGTTTCCCCTTTGTGGTTACGCTTATTATGAGTGTAGCTACAGGTTTTATCGTCCTAGTTACATTGTTGAAATAAGCATCACATTTTCTAGTTACACTTTATTTTGTTACAGTTCTGATAATTTCACTCTAGTTACATGAATTTCCCCTCTAGCTACATGAATTTCTCCTCTAGTTACATGAATTTCTCCTCGAGTTACATGAATTTCCCCTCTAGATTTTTTTTTTTTTTTTTTTTTTTTTTTTTTTTTTTTTTTGTACATAATTATTTGGCCCATTTAACCATAAAACGCATATGAGTTAGTGGACAACAAATGATTTAAATGGGCCCACTTGGATTGAAACAACTAACTTACGTAAAACAAATATGTATTGAAATAAGATTTGGTCGTGGTTTAAAAATTAGAAGTCCACTAACTTATGGGCCCTCAAAACAAATGGCCAACTCGGCCCATTTAAATCATTTGGAATTTTAGATCCATTCAATTGGACTGCTTCACCTTAGTTACAAGATATTTCATCCTAGTTGCATTGTTCGTTTTTCTGGTTACATTGTTATTCATCTTAGTTGCATTATTTTTCATTCTAGTTGCATTGTTTTTCATCTTAGTTCCATTGTTCGTTTTTCAGTTAAAAAATGAATTAGACGTCGTTATAAAAATGACGTTACCTCAACAATTATTAAATGTTCCTCAACAACCGCTAAATAACACACAAATATTTCAAAAGAAACAACATACTCGCAAAACTTAACACCAATATATTACAATAAAACAAACCGATCTCTTGTCTCATTACCTCTAAAACTAAACACCAATATATTACAATAAAACAAACCGATCTCTTGTCTCATTACCTCTAAAACTAAACACCAATATATTACAATAAAACAACATGACCAGAAAAGCATTCAATTTAACTAGAAACACACAAAACCAAACTCTGCCATTCCTCGACATCTAACAGAGCAAACCGAAACAGCTTTTTATTTGTTGAAGAAAAACGCGTACTTGATGATTTTAATCACTTTCAACATCCACAGCCCTGAAATAAGAAATTAAATTGTAATTAATATTCAACATAAAGTACTATACTCTTTATATAATTTAAGTTAAAAAAAAAAAAACATACTCACAAACTATTTAATCCTCCTACGGATAAATAGTTCTTATAGTAGCTACTATTCTGTTAAATATAAGTTGCGGATCGTCTGAAATATCGTAGGTTAATAAACCAAGCCTCTCCTCTGTTCCGATTGTTACATAGTCCACAGCACGCCTAAAACAACGTCTATCATCTCTCTTTGCGACCCATAAGTATGGCCCAGTTGCATAGCCGTCTTGTGTTTGTAACCAATCAGTTTTGCCATAATGAACTTGCATAAAAATACGTTCTAGCTTGAAGGCTGCTTTTTTATGTTCTTCCGAACTGCCAAACTCAATGACCACTCTCCCCATAAATCCCTCGGACGTTGTCCATACCGGTGTAATTCTAGAAACTAAAAATCCAAATTGATTTAAAGTTTGTTTTAGAGAATTATAACTTCTGGATACTCTTTTCCCATTTTCAAAATGATAGGGTAAGTTTGCCATTACACATTTGTATGGTTTGGCATATTGGTTTGACATTTTTTTTGTGATATTTTTTTGATGTTGATACTCGTGTGTTTTAGTTCTTTTAAAGGGGTGTGAATTTATAGTAGTATGAAGAAGTAAGAATCTTATTTGGTTCAAAAGAAACCAAATACTATGCTGGTTACTTTTTTTTCACCTTTAGTTACATGAATTTGCCTTTTAGTTACTCCTTTTTCTGCACAAGTTCAGCAATTTAATATGACTTGTCAAACCAATTTAATGCCAAGTTCAGCCATTTAATATGACTTGTCAAACCTATATTGTCCTGAACTTCATATTTTCTTCTTTTCTTGATAAAAAAAAAACGTATATTTGCACTACCCAATTTAATACCAACTTTAGCAACAAAAACAGCAGAAACAGCAATAAAGTCAAACCAAAATTCAATTGTGACAGTCAAATACGATGAAATAACTACCCAACTCGGCTACTGTGACACAGAAAACTGATTGTTCAAGCAAGAAATCACGATTAAATCCAGAATTCGTACAAATAACTATTAATAAACTTTCTGCATACATGGCCAAAATATTTTACTCTTATATTCAGCTTCAGAATGAAAAAAAATGCTGAATACGACAATCAACAAACAGACAGTACAGATTTAAAGACCACTCTACACAGGACAAACACCTTCATAGACACAACGTGCCCTACATGTGAAAATATTTGCACCACGCAAAACATTTGGTGGAGCGGCCTATGGCTGCAGCCAACCAGAGTTACCAGACAAAAGCAGCCACAGAAATGGACAGTCAGCAATAGATAGTTTAGAGCAACCACAATAAGGCCTAGAAACAGCCACAACCTCTTCCCGTATTTCACAGTAAACAGCAGCAAGAATATGACGTAAAATCGCATGTATCAGTCAACCACGACACCCATAACTTCTAGTTACACTATTTTTCTGTTTAGTATCATAAAAAGCCAAATAGGAGAAATTAAAATTTATAATAATTTAGTAAATGACTTACCTCTTCTTCTTTTTGGATTGTCGAGATTTGTCACAATTCCGACTATCATGATTTGCCATTTCTCATGAGTACGACATTTTCTCAAGGGTTTTGATGCTCTTGTGTTGCTTTCTCGGTCAGTCATCATTCTTTTACCCGAGCCTTTATTTTTGGCAATGTTGGGAGGCAAAACATGAGCTTCAACGGGTATTTTAGACCCAATTAGAGTCTCGATTTGACTTTTTACCTTTTCCTTTTGCCTTCTTCTTTGAATCCAACAAGAGTTGCTCATTGAACAAGCTGAGCAAAGCCAACAATTCTTAGTCTTTTCCTCGTCGTTCTCAACCAATGACACGAAGTGAAGAGTTCCACCATAACTCTCCAACTTTACATTTGCCTCGTGTCTCTTGATGCGCAATCCTCTAACAGTGTTGTGCGACAACATTAAAGATCGGACGACACGTAGCTCTCTTGCTCCACCTACTCAACATATACTCAGATGGTATCTCACGAAATCCCCTATCCTTCAACACCCACAAAGCATGCCTACACAACATACCAAACCTTTCAAAGCCTTTGCACGAACCGCTTATTTCATTTTCATGATATGCAACCTCATAGAGTTCCATCCTTTGGCTATCATTGGTATTATCATTTCAACATTTTCATCTGTTCTCATGCTATGCGGACCACGGTTGAAGCAACATCTTTGTCAACTCCTCTTGAAACTCATAAAATAAAGCGGTGTGTAAAACTCCGATGCTTCTTTTCCATCAAGAGGGGTAGTAATGACGAGGAGATGAATTCTTTGAATCATTTGTGAGTTTGGAGTTTTTCCACCTTTGAGCGTCCATTGCAGATTAGAAACGCATGTAAAACTCAACGAGGGATAGTTGGGGGTTAGTGAAGTTCTTGAAGAAAATTTGTTTTGGATTGAGATCTTGATGTCGCACGCAATGTGCCTCCTAAATACGTATCTACGAAGTAGGATGGTATCCATGATTTCCTCATATCAAATATTTGGGAGAGCCATTCATTGTCAGATAAATCATATTTCTCAACGATATTCTTCCACTCCGCCTCAAACTCCTCAATCTCCACTTCATCTCCCTAAATAATGGCGGAGATTTCCTTCAAGAAGTCGGTGTCACGACTCACTGATGCCCCTACTTTTTCTGGCATCTTTTTGGTGATGTGCCACATACTGATGCACTGTGGTGTGTTTTGTCCGAAAACACCTTATCGACACCCGCTTTTATCCCCAAACATTGATCAGTTATCAATGTTGTTGGATAACAACCACCTACTGCTTTTAGGAAGTTTTCAAAGAGCCAAGAAAAGGAGTCAGCATCTTCCTTTGAAATGAGACCGGCTCCGAAAGTGACACACTTCTTGTGGTTATCTACACCCGTAAAAGGTGCAAAAACCATCTTATACTTGTTGAAGTCAAACGTCGTATCGAAAGAGCAGGAATCGCCATACAAAGCATAATTTTTTATGCTTATAGGGTCCGCCAAAATAATTTAAGTAAGCTTCGATCTTCATCGACATCAAAGTCGAAATAAAGCAGCGGACACATTGCTCGTTTTTGTATGAAAGTTTCTATCATCATCTGCGCGTCATACTCCTTCAAAAACCTTTTTACATCTCTAGAGAAATTCTTGAAATCTTGAAGTGGCCTTACCGATATTGTTATACCCTTTGACATATTCCTTGAACATACGAAATGTTTTGACCGGACCATGGTTCACCCTAGAGTTGTCGATGATCATCTTCTTGTGCACAACATTTAACTCCCTTCCACTTTTCAAATGAACCATTATAGTTGGCGTCATCATGTGGTGGTTATGTGCCTCTACAAATTTGTAAACCATGTACTCACCCTTCTCAACCATTTTAAAGGCTACACACGCTTTGCACCCTTGTCTAGTCACTTCTCGTTTCTTTATTTTACCTTTAGCCTTCCCTTCTCCGTGCTTGTTACAAACCAAAGTTTTGTATGAAGGAAGTCCCTTCTCATTTCTTTTTTCACCTTCCTTTCTCATTGTAAACCCACAAGTGGTGGCATAGCTATTGTAGAATTCAATCCCTTGTTCTAATGAAGCAAACTTTTTTCCTACAAGTGGTTTTAGCTCATCACGACAGTAAGGTACACCATCACACGATTTAGTTGCTGTACTTTCTGGGCTATTTGCAGCACCTGTGAGTTTAAAAATTAGCAGCTGTAAGTACACAACAAAGTACCATAACGTGTGACAAATAGTCTATGCATGAAAAGTTAAAAACTGACTACTCAATTTGGTTTTGAAATGTTACAGTAGGAGAGTCTGCTTCTTTTTGTGTTGTATCCTTCTCATTAGCACTACAACTACCTGCATTTGCAACAACAGTTTAACTTATCTATATAAAACTATCCTTATCTGATGAAGTCGAGTGTTAATTAGAAACAAGCATATATAAAACTTATTACCTACCTTGTCAGTTGTTTCCATAGCATTTGTGGATTCAGTCTCAGTATTTGAAACATCCCTCATCATTGTATCTTGAATGCTAGTAGATGGAACTATTGTTTCACTAGGATCTTCTACTGTGCTTTCCATATTTTAAAATCCTACAAATGAAAAATATGTGAGTACACTAAATACTAGTTTAGTTACACAAAATAACTTATTATATTCAGTAAACAAATATTAAACAGAAAATCGAAATAGACAGACATTTCAAATCACACATCATTCACCAAACAGATGACATTTCATACAGAAAATGACATAGTAGTGTGGAACCCGGGAGGGACCCAACTCGGCGTCTTGCTTAAGGGCGGATTTTAAAGTTAAAAAAGATTAAGTAGGAAAAACCTTTAAGAACTGTTATGGAGTCGCCACCTAATTATCGCGGAAATTAGGAACCTGCTACCATGTTCTAAGCTAAAAACATGTCCTAGATTTTGGAGCACGCCGACACCCCTAGATCTAAGGCTTGTGAAACCAGATTGGATTCGGGGTGAGGGTACTTTAGAAAAAGAGTTAATTCAAATAATGATTTATGAAAACCTTTTAGAAAAGCCTATGTAAAAATAGCCTCTACTGACCTAGAACAATCCTTGTAAGATGATATTTGAGCTAATGTTATCGCTACGTACAAGTGCGATAAGTTTGTAAAAGAATGCAAATGCAGATGCAAAAAGATTGATTAAAACCCTCAGTTTAGCATGTTTAACTTGTTATGAATACAGTTCGATTAAAGGTCGAATTCATTGTTTAAGTTGATTTTAATGCAAAATAAGAAGGTGCAAGATGCATGCAAATAAAATAAAGTTCAATTGTCCATTGGTTTATTTTATAAGGTCGGTTGCTTATGCGACTTTGGCGTGTCATCGGATATGGAGTGTGCAGAAGTAAATAGAACACTTGGAGTCAAGCCTTGGCTGGGTGCCAAAGCCGGGGGGGGCGCTAAAGTGTAGACCCCTTTGTTAGTCCATAGAAAATAAGAAAAAGCTTTGATCCAAGTGGATCGGTACCTACCTTGTCCTGACGCTTCAGATCTGGGCAGAGCTTCGCTTCCTGAACTTGAAAGGAGGATGAATTCAACACGGGATGGTGTGTTGAACTCAAGGATTTGAGTGCTTAAGGCTTTTGTGAGTGTATTGTGGTGTATACCGTGCTAGACGGTATATTTTGTGGGACCCAAGTGTGGGCACTAAAACTAGGAAGAGAGGTTGTGAGAAGAGAGGGTTTTCTTGTGTGGAAAACTCATGAGAATAGGTCGTGCATAGGGGTGTATATATAGGAGAATAGCCAAGCGAAAATAGGAAACTCGGGGCTAAAACCAGGCTGTGAAACCGCATAGAGCTATGCGGCTTGATGGGGAAACCGCATAGAGCTATGCGGTTTGTCCCCTAAACCGCATAGCCTTATGCGGTTGGGTGGCCTGGTTTTAACTCGGTGATTTCGTATTTCCTTATTCCGGTTTGCTAGATCTTGGGAATATTCGGTGTAATCTCCTTGCTTGTGCTCCAAGAAGACCTAGTATGATCTTCTAGAGAGTTGTTGAGGGCTTTGGAGTGAGGGCCAAAGGCGGGTTTGGGCTCGGTTCTGGGCCCGAGCCCTGAAAATGTAAAAAGGGTGTATTTGCATAGTTTTTGTGAAATAAGGTAAGACGTGAAGCCGTATTTTGTGTAAGGGGAGATTTAGCCACCGGGCCTAAATTTAGGAATTTAGGAATGCTGAATTAGACCTTGTTAATGTAAAAGGACTAATTGTAGTGCAAATGCGAAGCCCATGCCAAATGAAGCAGGACAAGGACCTAGCTAGACTCCAAGTGGACAAAATGAACGTTATTTAAATGCGATGTAAGGCGACCTAAATCATTTTAACATTTAAAACGACTCAAAATGAATTCGACATTAGTTAGAACCGTTTAAGTCAACGTTAAAGCATGCGTAATAAAAGTCCGTGTTACATCACAGGGTTTTGTTTGGGAGGGTACGGATATGGGTATCCACAGAGCCCCCAGTTTGACTGAGCTCGGACTAGAGCGCTAGTCAAACTCCACGACCATATCCGGACCATTACAGTCTCGATATGATCAGCGGAACGAAGCATGTGTCCATGGGTGAGACGAGGACTTCGAACCGGGCTAAACGGGGAGGGGCGTACATGTTTAAGGACGTGACGGTCCATGCATGCTATAAGGGCCTGCCGGCCTGCAGAGTGTCTTCGTCGTGCTTGCCGCTGATGTCGTCATTGATCTTTGTCTGCGTTCTTTGATGTTGATGTCGTTGTTGATGCTGATGCCGTTGTTGACGCTGATGCCGTTGTTGATGCTGATGCTGGGTCTCGCCGAGGAGCGCAGGTGCTTAGTGTTGTACTAGTCTGCCGGGGAAGGGTGTATGGGTATGGTCTCGCCGAGGAGCGTAGGTGTAGTTGTAGTTGTTTGGTCTTTGGAAGAGTGATGGTGTTTCGTCTTGTAAGGGGTGCAGGTGTATGTTCGCCGGGATTATGGTCCGAGGAAGGTGTATGTGCTCATGTATACTGCTTCGTGTAATTGCAAGTGTGTTGGCGTCTTGTAGCTGGTGTATGTGCTTGGCCTTGCTGTACGTGCTGACGTAGATGCTTGGTGTTTATGCTCCGAAGTTGAAGGATGACTCGTAGGTTAGTGATTTGCTGGGGAAGTCTAAGGAGATGTCTTGGACCTCGTGGGAAATGTCTGTGTAGATGTGTGGACTCCATGGGGAGGAAGTGATACTCCACAGGGACATGTAAGAGGGTGTGAGGGCTCGTGAAGAGTGTTCGTGTTTCTACTTCTGTACCGTGTATTAAATGCTTAGTACACGCGTATGGCGGACTGTAGGTGACGCCTTAACCAAGAAAGCTTGCGTGTATGAAGAAAAGTGGGGAGAAAACGTGGAACAGAACATGCTTTGGAAATTGCCTGTAGACTAGTGACTCTTCCGGGGAATCTCTTATCAATTGGCGACTTCAAGCGTGAACTTATTCGCACATGTCGCGGCTTCAAATCCGGAAATATTCGAACTCGCGATTTTCCTTCCGAAATCTTCATTTTTGCCTGCTTCGGCCATGAAACGTGGTATCATTGCGATTCGTTTGGATTCGTATGATACATGTCTCTTGGACTTGGAATGCATGGTGCTTGGGATGTTTCTTGGATATGTTAGGGTACTTGGTGCTTGGACCTACGTTCGGGTGTTGCTTGTCTGATGCACGCATGAAAGTGTTATGCTTTTAGTGTGCATGTTCATGTTTGTAGCGGTTCTGGAGGTGTCGCTCAACCGAAGGTGTGTGTGTGCTTATGGCAAGGGTGTCTTCAAAAATGCAAAAATGCGAAAAATTATCCCATTTTTCGTTGTGAAGGTTTGATTCTTGATAGGAAGCGTCAGTCCCCAGTTGTCTTGGTCATGGTGCCGGTGTATGTGAGCCCCCAGTTTGACTGAGTTATGGTGTATAACGATAGTCAAACTATGTAAAAGGCTATGGGTTGCAATAGGATGAGGGTGTTTTTGGATTACCCCCTCGAGTTTGACTATGTTTTGAATGAAAACTAAGTCAAAGTGGGGTGCGTGATGTACTTGGAGAAGGAGTTTTTGGGTTACCCCCTCGAGTTTGACTAAGTTTTGAGTGAAAACTGAGTCAAAGTGAAGAGTATGGTGTTTGGTTCTGAGATGGCTCGGGTTCAGTGTGACTTTGATGAATACCGTCGTCTTCACCCTTAGTTGTCTAGGTGATCTTGTGCAATAAGGATTGTGTGAACCCTACATTACATGACTGTTCGTTGTAGCTTGGCTTGAGCTTGTAGTTGCTTTCGTTGTCTTTCGCCTAGTCTTTGTGTTGTGCTTAGTGGACTGCGTAGTTAGTAGGCTTGGGTTTGAAAGTGAAATGATTCCCGATTGGGATGCTTGGATTAAAAAGCTTTTTGTTGAAAAATCGTTTTTGTAAAAGATTCATTTTAGTTGTCGAAATGAGCTTTAAAAATGAACGCTTGAAATGTCGGTTGTAAGGATTCATGCGAGATGAAAGGGGTGTTAGACGTTGTGAGCTTAAGCTAGAGTTGTGAAGACCGTGGAGGGTCACTTGAGTGCAAAGGTTGAAAAGCCCCCAGTTGTCGAGGATGAGAATTCGGTGAAATCTCATGACAACACGGAGTGGGATGTAGTGCGTGATTCGGTTGTGCTTTGCGTAAGCTGCCTACGTATCCACGAATGTGGAATCAAACCGGCGTAGTTCGATAGAGCTTTCGCTCAAAATGTGTTAACTCGAGTGAGTTAAATTCGAAGAATGCTGTTACTCAAAATCTATTAACTTGAGTGCCGAGTTAAATTTTTGGAAAAGTTTAGACTTCGAAGATTCGAGATGCATTTCAAGGATTTGAGATGCATTTACGAAAGATACATTTTGTTTGCGAAAGGGTGTTTTTGCAAAAGGTGAATTGCAAAGTGCTTTCATAGTAACTCGAGTATTGAGTTAATTTTGAAAGGTGATTAGCTAATTTGAGGGTGCATTGCCTCGTGTAAGTTTGAAAAAGTGCGTCGTTCCGTGGGAGCGTTTTGAAAACTGGAGAGTTTTTGAAAGGAGCGGTTTAAATGTCGCTAAATTGTTTAATTAGAAGAGGATTGACTCGACGTGTGACTCGATGCTTAAAGTGCCGAAAAGTTTGCAAAATAGAGACGAATCGTATGCGTGATTTGAGACTCGACGGTTGCATGGATGCCATATTCGGGAACACGTGCGTTGGTGGAGCCCCCAGTGGTGCTTGCTTGTCAGCGGTGGGATGCTGTTGTTCCTGCAAAACAGTGTTAGACCAAAAAGCAGAGTACTACTCCTAAGTCTATGACAACTTTGCCTTAGCCAGTCGTTTTAGTCGCCTCGATAAAGAAATAGTTTGCCTTTGAACTTTGTGAATTTTTGTGGACACATCCTTAGCATGGAAAGCTTTGGACGAGGAATATTTCGTGGATTTTTGTAAAAGGTTGGTTGAGCTCGGGAGAGCGGCCTACGTATCCGTGGTTACGGAATCAAACCTAGCGTAGTTCCGAAAGGGATGTGTTTGTCTTAGTAAAGAGGTGTTTATGTGGAAAGGTGCGTGTTTAAGGATCCACCGGTCTGGGAGGTGGGTTTGTTTTTGTGGAAAGGTGCGTGTTTAGGGACCCGCCGGTCCAAGGGGTGTTTATGTGTTTGACCTTGATACGTTGCATCCTAAGGGTGGTTTCTCCTTAGTTGATCTAGGCTGGTTGTTTGCTACTTCTGTCTTGTCTTCAATTTGGAATTTCAAAGACCTGGCCCCTTGTTTTTGGGCGTCGGTGCTTCTTGCTTTTGGGGTTTCGGCCCCTTGCTTATTGATTTCTAAGCTTTTGACTTCTTAAGCTCTTTGACTTCTTAAGCTTTCGACTTCTTAAGCTTTCGACTTCTTAAGCTTTTTGCTTAATTGTTTTGCCCCTTGTTCCGGAGCTTTTGAGACTTTTGCTTTTTGGTGACTTTGGTTTTTGACCTTTGTACCTTGTATTCCCGTTTGGTTTGAGAATATCCCACGCCCTGTATGGCTTGGGCTTGAGCTCGGACCTTGCTAAACCCTGTGGCTCGGTGGTCACTTGTGATCGTGTGTCTATCACGCCGGGCTCCTCTGACAAGTTCGTTTGCTTATTAGGCACGCGATCGAGTACGGGAAGGGCGATCCAGGAATACTCGTACTTTTGGTCGCGATCAAATTCATGACCACTGTGGAGCTCTAAATTAATGGATCCTCCTCCAAAAGCAGCGGAGTAGTAGACCACAAGCAGACTAGTGAACCTTAGGTGTTTAGTCGTCGGAAGCTTTCTTTGTCTTTGTGTCCTTGATTTAGTTGACTTGGACCTTCGTACCCGGCCTAGACCTCCTTCGGATAGCTACTCCTAGGATGCGATGTATGTCGGTGCAAAATGTTTTTTATGAGTAAAAAGGGTAAAAGGAAACTGGGTTGTTGGCAAACTTATTCCCTTATCGATTTGTTAAAATGTCGTACGTCGAAAACTCGATTATCCTAGACTGACGGAGATTGACTCGATGCTTAAAAACTCGACCCGTATTGAAAAGACTCGAATTTCTTGAGGAGATCCGTGAGATCGTCGGCGGCGCCTTGATGGATTCTTCGCTGGCTGTTCGAGACGCACATGTCTCGGATGGGGTTGATGCTCGCGTTGGGACTCGTTTCATGCATACTTAGATTTGTCTTTGATTTTGCAAAAGTTTTGTTTTCGGCGAGAAGCAGGATGTTTTGTTGAGCAAAAATGTGTTGTCACATTTTGGCTTGATGTAAAAGGTGTTTCGAGTTGAAATGTGTTGTCACATTTCGACTCTGTGCCAGAGATGATTCAAGGTAGTGATTAGCTACTTGAACCGAGGGTGCTTTGAAAATGCGATGGAAACGGTAGTGCCCGTTTTCGTGCATTTACTTAAGGAAGAGTTAGACCGAAGCGGTTAGAGCCACTTGGTCCAACATCAAAAGTTCTCGGGATTGAGCTTGATCATTCCCGGGTTTTGTTCTTTTGTGAAAAGAGGAATGTCTTATCCTAGAAGGTTTTGGGCTAGTGAAAACCTTCGAAAAGTGCTTATATTGAAAGAGGTAAAAGAAAAGGTTTTGAGCTGTTCGATTTGTTTTTGCGAAATTCTTCGATAATGGGCTGACACTCTCGGGTTTGAAAAGAGTTTTGTGCTAAAAAGAGTTGTGATGACCGCGAGCCATGCGGCCGATTTTGAGTTAGAAATGTTTCATGCTCGACGATGTTTGGTGATAGAAAGCTAGAAGTTTATGCTAACGGTGTGTTGCTAAGATCCTATTGGTGGATGCTCGAAATGGCGTTTAAGCTATTTGAGTCGAAGGTGTCAAAATGCGATGAGGACGAGCTTGCTAGTCCACATGGATTTTGTCAAAGGAGAAATGGATCGAGGTGGTTTGAGCCATTCGATCCAATGCTAGGGCCCACAAGACTGGGCTTGACCACTCTTGGGTATAGTGAGGGATGCTACTTACTGGGCTGGTTCGACAATGAGTCGTTTGAAAAGGTCTTGTTTAAAAAGGTTTGAAAAGGCGAAGGGCCGTGAGTTCGCTTTGAAAGACTCACCAAGAATGTGTCCTAATTCTTGGATTGTGCTTTGAGAAAAAGTATGCGATAAATGGGTTAGGATAACCGTGGGTTATTTAATCCATTTATGTTTTCAAAGGCTTAGGGAAAGTGAGTTTTGTGTTGGGTTGCTTACGATGTTTGCAATGTATTTAATTAACGATTGTTCATTCGTTAGTTCATTTTTATCGCACGGATTTTTATGTTGTGTTGTTTGATTGATTTGTTTGATTTTTGTTTGTTGTTCATTGTTTATTTGTTTGTTTTTAGCTTGAGACTAGAAGTAAGCAAACTTATTCGTATTATTCATTAAAGAAGAATTGTTTGACAAATCAGGAGGAGAGCTGGAGCTAGCCTCCGAAAGTCTAAGCTAAAACTAGAAGGTGGGTCGACAGATGACCCGACACCCAAAGGATTAGATCCTAAGAGGGTTTCTTCTTCTTTGCGTTTGCCAATAATTCCGTTCTCGCCATCTTCCTTTTGAGTCGTGATGGTTTGCATTTTATGGGTGCATCTTCGTATGTCAGTTCATCCCCAATGTCGGCGTTAGGGGTTGGATTGCTTTCGGGCATGACAAAGTCTGAGTGATCTTTGGGAGGAAGTGATCCTGTGAAGATCGTGTGGTTGTATGGAGGGTGATCTTTGTTGGATGGTTTGGGTTGGATGGTAAAAGAGTTAATCTTTTCGTCCCCTTGGATCGTGGCTTGGTTGGACATAGGCCATTCGTCCCCTTTATCGTTGAACGAAGCGTCAATGATTTGATTGTCGCTTGGTTTGATATTGTTGGAGCAGTTCATAATAGGAGGTGATCCCACGAAGATTGTGTGGTCGGCGAAAAGGTTGTCGTTGTTGGGCGGCTTGGACGGTTGAGACGGTTTGTCGAGCTTTCCTTGGTCGATGAGATCTTGGATGGCGTGCTTCAGTTTGAAGCAGTCTTCAGTGTCGTGGCCTTTGCCTCTGTGGTATGCATGATGAAGCATTGGGGTTCCAAAGTTTTGGCTTTTTGTCTTCGGGTGGCTCGCTAGTAGGCCCGATTGGTTGCAGGTAGTTGTTTTCAACCAACCTATAGAATGCCTTAGTGTAAGGTATGAAGTTCCCGTAACTTTTGGTTGCAAATGCGTCAAAACTGTCCGCAGTGTAGTTTTCCTGACTCTTGGTCGCGCGAGTAGATTTTGGTGAGTTATCTTGGTAGGTATGGTCGGCGTATCTGACCATCGCGCCGGTCCTAAGATCGTCTTCAATTTGAGCGCCGACCCTGATGAGTTGTTCGAAGTCTTGGATGTTGCTGTACCGCATGTATAATTGATACACGGGTCGCAGGTTGTTTATGAATTTAGGAACAAGTTCGTTCTCATGCGGACGATCTGGAATTTGTGCGCTTAGCTTTTTCCATCGAGAGAGATATTCAGTGAAGCCTTCATTGTCCTGTTGGTTAAGGGCCTCGAGAGTGTGGATGGAGACGTGTTTGTCGGTCTTGTCCTTGATACGTTGTTCCAAACGTCTTATCTCGGTCTTGTGGTGATTCAGCAGGCGTTCGAGGTCGTCAGTCAGCTTGGTGATTTGTTCACGGAGTGCGTTAACATCATCATTGCCGGCCATTTTGCGGGTGTAGGTTCGTTTCTTGTAGGGGATGACTATGTGATTCTTGGCACGACGAGTATCCAGCTGAGGCCTATATTTCACTTTGTATATTAGTGACACGACTCGACCCACTAGACTCACGATCACTCTAAGCATTCATTTTTAGCTTATTTCTTTGTTTAGAAAGACCTTTTATGTTTTGAAAAAGGAGGTTCTCGAAAAGGTTTTAGCTAAAGGAAGTTTTTGAGGCGAGGACGTGTACGCACGTCTCGCCTCGATGATGTTAGCTTTGTCGAGCCCATTTAACGGTTCATCGTTAAGGGCTCGAGCCTAGGTGGGTGAAAGGGGTTTGACTTGAGAGCGGTTAGCTAGTTGAGTCGAGGATGTTGAAGAATGGATTAGGTTGTGTGGCGTGTATCTAGTTAGTCCTACTAGGTTCAATGTTCATTTTAGGCGTTCATTTTTGCTCATTTCATTGTTTTGAAAGACCTTTTAAGCTTGAAAAAGGAGATTTTCGAAAAGTTTTGGCTAAAGAAAGCTTTTGGCGAGGATGTGTGCGCACATCTCGCCTCGATGTTAAAAATTTTGCTTTGCACCGTCGAACTAGTATCGGTGATTTGCGGTGGTGAGCTCGAGTCGGATGTGTAAAGGAGAAAGGATTCGGCTCGAGTGGTTAACAAGTCAGTCGAGGATGTTAAAGTGGAGTCTAGGCCGTGTGACCTAGAGGATTGAAATCCACGAGCTCGGGTTTTAGTCCTTGCTCGGGTTTTGCTTGTTAGTGAAAAAGGAGATTTTTGAGAAAGCTTGTTTCAAAATTCGCGATAGTTTTGTTTGAAAAGTGTTAGTTTGTTAGATGTTAGGTTCATTTATCTTTGAAACGTTTAAGCGAGTTTTCGAAGATATGAATGCAAATGCTCGTTTTGAAAAAAAGACCATGGAGTGCATAGCCTCGAACTTGTACGTATGACTCAAAAGGGGGTGAAAAATGAGTCAGTCGGGTACACCTCCAACTACCTCGAGTACGCTTTGGCAGATACTTAACCCCTTCATTTCCTTACGCCGGGGCGATAGGTTTTCTGAGAGAACCTTTGGGGCGGTCGAGATAGCCGTTCTGGCAAGCCGTGGAGGGGCGAGAGGAAAGCTAGTCCGGCATGTGCTTTATCGAGTGGACAAGCCTGCATGTGGGAACCACCTCTCGAGGGTGCAAAGGGTGCCTAGATTCCAAAAGGAATGGACTCTAAACGAATGTGCATAGCTCAAATATGTATACTTGGATTGTTCAAGGCTTTCAAGTTTCACCTCTTTATTTTTAAAAAGAAAAAGCTAGTTTTAAGTTTTAAAAATAAGATGTCCCCAGCGGAGTCGCCAAACTGTGGAACCCGGGAGGGACCCAACTCGGCGTCTTGCTTAAGGGCGGATTTTAAAGTTAAAAAGATTAAGTTGGAAAAACCTTTAAGAACTGTTATGGAGTCGCCACCTAATTATCGCGGAAATTAGGAACCTGCTACCATGTTCTAAGCTAAAAACATGTCCTAGATTTTGGAGCATGCCGACACCCCTAGATCTAAGGCTTGTGAAACCAGATTGGATTCGGGGTGAGGGTACTTTAGAAAAAGAGTTAATTCAAATAATGATTTATGAAAACCTTTTAGAAAAGCCTATGTAAAAATAGCCTCTACTGACCTAGAACAATCCTTGTAAGATGATATTTGAGCTAATGTTATCGCTACGTACAAGTGCGATAAGTTTGTAAAGAATGCAAATGCAGATGCAAAAAGATTGATTAAAACCCTCAGTTTAGCATGTTTAACTTGTTAACGAAAACGGTTCAGTTAAAGGTCGAATTCATTGTTTAAGTTGATTTTAATGCAAAATAAGAAGGTGCAAGATGCATGCAAATAAAATAAAGTTCAATTGTCCATTGGTTTATTTTATAAGGTCGGTTGCTTATGCGACTTTGGCGTGTCATCGGATATGGAGTGTACCCGAAGTAAATAGAACACTTGGAGTGCAAGCGCGCTGGGTGCCAAAGCCGGGGGGGGCGCTAAAGTGTAGACCCCTTTGTTAGTCCATAGAAAATAAGAAAAAGCTTTGATCCAAGTGGATCGGTACCTACCTTGTCCTGACGCTTCAGATCTGGGCAGAGCTTCGCTTCCTGAACTTGAAAGGAGGATGAATTCAACACGGGATGGTGTGTTGAACTCAAGGATTTGAGTGCTTAAGGCTTTTGTGAGTGTATTGTGGTGTATACCGTGCTAGACGGTATATTTTGTGGGACCCAAGTGTGGGCACTAAAACTAGGAAGAGAGGTTGTGAGAAGAGAGGGTTTTCTTGTGTGGAAAACTCATGAGAATAGGTCGTGCATAGGGGTGTATATATAGGAGAATAGCCAAGCGAAAATAGGAAACTCGGGGCTAAAACCAGGCTGTGAAACCGCATAGAGCTATGCGGCTTGATGGGGAAACCGCATAGAGCTATGCGGTTTGTCCCCTAAACCGCATAGCCTTATGCGGTTGGGTGGCCTGGTTTTAACTTTCTGATTTAAATATTTCCTTATTCCGGTTTGCTAGATCTTGGGAATATTCGGTGTAATCTCCTTGCTTGTGCTCCAAGAAGACCTAGTATGATCTTCTAGAGAGTTGTTGAGGGCTTTGGAGTGAGGGCCAAAGGCGGGTTTGGGCTCGGTTCTGGGCCCGAGCCCTGAAAATGTAAAAAGGGTGTATTTGCATAGTTTTTGTGAAATAAGGTAAGACGTGAAGCCGTATTTTGTGTAAGGGGAGATTTAGCCACCGGGCCTAAATTTAGGAATGCTGAATTAGACCTTGTTAATGTAAAAGGACTAATTGTAGTGCAAATGCGAAGCCCATGCCAAATGAAGCAGGACAAGGACCTAGCTAGACTCCAAGTGGACAAAATGAACGTTATTTAAATGCGATGTAAGGCGACCTAAATCATTTTAACATTTAAAACGACTCAAAATGAATTCGACATTAGTTAGAACCGTTTAAGTCAACGTTAAAGCATGCGTAATAAAAGTCCGTGTTACATCACAGGGTTTTGTTTGGGAGGGTACGGATATGGGTATCCACAAGTAGTCATTTACATACATAATAATGTTCAAATATTCAACTACACAAAATATTCTACATTCCTAGACCTTGTAGTCGTCATTTTACCTTCTAAATATTCAACTACAGAAGATACTCTTACTTTCTAAACCTTGTTATATATTACAAAGAAAATTACAAGATTCTTCCTTCCTAGACACATCAACTACAAACAAAACAACATAGTCGTCATTTGAACTAGTCAATTATTACTATATCCTTAGCTCTGTGTAGTAGACGATTTGCCATCTTGTATGATTCTCCAAACATAGCATCGTCCCAGTGGTCAAGGTAGGTTACTTCATCAAAATCTTCCAAATTCACTAGGTGTTCAATATGAGTTTTCTTCCAAGCTTGAAAATAATGTATCACTGCACGTGTACATTCAACTGATGTCCAATCACAGACGCAACGTTTTGATATGATATTGTTATTTCTCGTAACAATCTCAACACCATTCTCATAAGTTGTCTGAAGGCTAGCTTCATATTCGACTGGGATACGAGGATCATTTTTAGATAGCAAAAACATTGCAGCCCAACACTTACAAACAAAAGGCAGTTTCGCCTTATCATTAGGATTGTCAAGTTTTTCAACGATTAACTCCATGTAATCAACACCACTAAAAACATCTACTATAGGTTGAACCTGTTTTCTTCGTTGTCGTTTTATATCCACTAAATGAGGTTCTCCAAATATCGATTTCATATTTTCTTTTTTTTGGTTCAGATACTCATCAACAAAATGCTTTTTGTCTTCATCATAATTATTCACACCCCATCCTATACATTCTAGGACCATTTTCTGAATCAACACCTAACTCAATTTCACAAAATAAAAGAAGAAAAAGTCATTAGAAGTTACTAAAAATATAGCTAACAAACTCAGAAGTTGGTGACTTAAACTTTAAACGAAACAGAAGCATCAAGACACACAGAAGTAATGAAAATAATTAAGGCAACAGCACCAGGCAGCAGGCAGCAGCAGAACAGTATGTCCAACAAAAATGAAACCCTAATAACACAAATTAAAGTTACAGAAACCCTAATTTGATTTTGCAGAAGTTTAAGCTTTAATAACACAAATTAAAGTTTTAGTTACAGAAATTAAACCCTAATTTGATTTATCTGTAATTTTAATGAAACCCTAATTTGATTTATCCCTAATTTTAGTATGAATTAGTTACACAAATGAACAACTACAACAAACACTATTTAGTTACAGAAAAATGAACATTATTTACATCAATTCGAAGCTCAATTGCAGTAAAAATCGTATCTTTATACATAAATACTTACCCCTAATTTTATTTATCGGTAATTTTAATGAAACCCTAATTTAATTTATACCTAATTTTAGTATGAATTAGTTACACAAATGAACAAGTACAACAAACACAATTTAGTTACAGAAAAATAGACATTATTTACATCAATTCGAAGTTCAATTGCAGTAAAAATGGAATCTTCATACATAAATACTTACCGTTTGACTTGCTGACGGTGGTGGTTGACTGCTGACGACGGCGGTGGTTGACTTCTGACGACGGCGGTGGTTGACTTCTGATGCCGGTGAAATAGAGTGGTGTTGAATGAGTGAAGGGGAAGGGGAAGGTGTTTTGTTTTTTGTTTTTTAGGTTTTGTCGAGCGAGTATTGCTGAGGGAAGGGGAAGGTTTAATTAAGTGAGGTAGCTGAGTGAGGAGTTCGTACGGTTCGTAATGAGTGAGAGTTCGTACCAGATCCCACCTCTATATATATATATATATATATATATATATATATATATATATATATATATATATATATATATATATATAGAGGTTCTTTAGAGTCTTAGGTTAGTGTTAGAGTCCTAGAGTCCTAATGTGAGCCGTAGGATTAAAAAAAATCAAGGGCCTAGATTAACTTGACATTTAATACTAATAATACCAAAAAAAAAAAAAAAAAAAAAAACCAAAAAATAAATAAATCAAAAAAGAAAATATTTCACATCCTCCCACAAATCTATCCGACATTCATCACCCCTCCCCATACAATTTATTTTTCAATTTCTAAACAATTCATTCAATTCTCTCTCTTATTTTCTTCTTCATTTTTTCAATTCATATCCTTACTTTTTCATTCATCTTTATTTTTCATCATCCATTAGCGATGGTTCATCCCATATTTAAGTAGAGGTAATTTTTATTTTTTTTCGTTTTTTCTTCCATTGTTTTTTTGAATTTTGAATTTTGTTAACACTTAGTTATTTATCATTGTTGTTTCTTTGTTCAATTTATTGTCCACTTCAATCGTTTTTGGTATACTGTTTTCAATTTATAATATTTTCTTTAATTTTATAAGTGTCAGTTTTGTTTAATTGCTATAAACTTATTATTTCCCAAATCTATCATAAGAACCTAATTTATTACATTATTTTGTTTTAATTTTATTTTTAATATGAGTTATTGTTAAATTTACAGTATTTTTTTTCCCCTTTGAAAATTCGAGGAATATCAATCAATGGAAGATGGTGGTGGGAATTCAAATGGACGTGGTGTAATTTTAAGGTGAGTACGTTGAAATTTTAAAAATTTGTGTTGAAATTTTAAAAATTTGTGTTGGAATTTTAAAAATTTCTGTTGAAATTGTTTTATTAATAATTACAGTTTTTCACCTTATAATATTTTTTTTCAATCAATTATTTTCATATTTGAAATATCATTCAACTAAAGATTGAGATTTCAAGTTTTATCAATTTTGAAATTTGATTTGATATATTTTTTTTGGATTGATAGTTTTTTAGATCTTGTTTGGATTCAATTTTTACATGTGAAGATGGTGGTGGAACTCAAAAGGACATGGCGTCATTTTAGGGTAAATGTGTTAAAGTTTCAAAAATTCGTGATGAAATTTCAAAAAATTGTGTTGAAATTTCAAAAAATTGTGTTGAAGTTGCTTTGTTATGATTTACAGTTTCATTATTATTAATCGCTTATGCAAACCATTATTGCCTGTACTTTGTATTTTTCTTTTTTATTTTTACTCACTCACTTTGTTTGTGTATTCACAGATGTCTTCGATTAATGTCGATAACGTTGGGATGCCCAAAGATTTATTGGTTTATTATCAAGTGTTGGACACGAAAGGTTGTTAATTTGATCAACTATGTTAATGAATGTTAACTAGCAAGGTTGAAGAAGCATCGACGTTATCTCATTGGTCAACTTGCAGCGGCGGTCATACTTTCTGATTGGAATTTTATAAACAACGTGATGACTTTTGCTTTTTGAAATACTAATCCGTTACATTGTATATTATGTCAAAACATCATTAAGTTTATGTCAAAAATTTGTTAATTTTTTTTATCCCAATTTAGTAGTTATAAATCATCTATGTTTAATCTCTATGCAATTTCAACATACTCGTATATTTGAAAAATTATAACATCAATTCATAAATATAAAATTTCAACACGTATATTTGAAATTTTAACAAACTTATTTGAAATTGCAAGAAATTCTTTTCGAATTTCAAGTATGTCTACTCAATATACTAACAATTCAACAAGCATATTTGAAAATTTGTTAAGTATGTTTTGAATTTCAGCACCTTTTTTTAAGAAATCCTATGATATGTACCAACCATAACAAAACCTCTAGTCACATTTTCTAGAATTTCAACATGTTTTTTTGGGATTTCAATATAATTTTAAAACCTCAACAACAGCTCACACACTGTCAATGATTATTGGTGTTAAGTATTTGTGACTACAACAGTTACATACTAGTATATAATTTCAATCTCTGAAATAAAACTCTTTCTTTTGCTCATTAAACAAAGAAAAATAATTCGGCGACAACGATAAAATTACAAAAAATGAATAACATTAATATAATTAAACTAAACACATTACAAATTCATTCCAATCTAATCACACTAAACTTCGATGTCACCGGACCCGTTAGGTGATGAGTCGCATAAAACTGGAGCCTTTTCAACCATTGAGTATTTGTTGGCCGAGTAAGTTCGATGGAACGAAACAACATCGCCAAACACCTCGTAACTACTCTTCGCCAATGTGTCAGGCCATATTGTACGATTTTTTTTTCAGCATCAACCCTCGTTCACAACACCAAACAATGCAAAAGTCAAATTATTATACAACTCCAGTGATAAAACAACATTTAAATTCTGAAATTTCCACACGAAAAATTATAATTTCAGTCATGGAAAATCAAATTCCAATTTTAATGCACTTCCAGTAATACAAAGAACATATTTCATTTATGAAATTTCAACAACAATATTTAGAATTTCGACAACTGTAAAAAGAATTCCAATTTAAAGCAATAACAGTCACACCAATTTCTGAAATTTTAACATCTGTTTTTAGAATTTTAGTATCTGTATTTAGAATTTCAATTCTTCAGAATAAAATACCTTCCGTCTTGCAGCATTCACGCTTTCTTACTCCACTTCTATTTTCATCAGTAATGACACCTAAAAACCCAAAAAAAAAAAAAAAAAAACAGAATTACAATCCTATTTACAACGATAGTTACACTAATTTTTGAAATTTTAACATCTGTTTTTAAAATTTTAATATCTGTATTTAGAATTTTAATCTTTCAGAATAAAAATACCTAAATAACCAAATCAAATTTTAATACACTGCCGGTAATACAAAGAACATATTTCAATTCTGAAATTTCAACAACAATATTTAGAATTTTAAGCCTGTAAAATAGAATTCCAATTTCATAACAATTTCGGTTAGACAAACAACATATACCAATTATGAAATTTCAGCACCAAAATTTAGAATTTCGAGTCTAGTAAAAGAAATTCCAATTTACTAACCTTAAATTAGAGACAATGAACGAATTGTGATAATCAGTTAGGCAGATGAAAGTTGCTGAAATTCCTCATCCTGGACTGAAGCAAGTTCATGGTTGTGTTTTTCAACAACTTTGGTTCTCATTTCAATCTTCTCTCCACCGTTTTCCCCTTCTAATTTCTTCTTCTAAAAAAAAAAATAAAAATAAAAAAATAAAAAAAAAAATCAATGAACAACAAAAATTTTACAGGAGAACAACATAATTTTAAACATTAAAGAAAAAAAAAATCTACAATTACAACAACAAAATAGTTCAATTATTACCGTCATTCAAACTCACTACTTATAGATCATCCATAAACAAAATAATTCACAAATTGTGCTAATAATGAATAATCAATTTTTTTTTTCAGAGAATTTTTGAATGAAAACTAATTGAAAGAAAGAAGAAGATGTAAAAGTAGTGGGAATCAAAAACCTTAAAAACCTTAAAAACGAAGGATGAAGAAGAAGAAGAAAAACCAGTAAAAAAAAAAAGAAGAAGAAGAAGAAGCAGTAGAATAGAAGATACCTGGAGAAAGAGAAAAAAAAAAAAAAAGCAACAGCAGTACAATAAACGAGGGATTTGAATGGGTTTTTTTTTGGTTCCTCTAATCTGCCGCCCAAAAAAACAGTTGAATGAGGTCAATTTTTCTATTGGCTGGAATTTATTTTCTATTTCCAATTTTTTAATTAATGAGTAGCAAATCTCAGCCCTCCATTTCAGTTTAATCCAAGGGCTCTAGGTAGGACTCTAGAACTCTATATAATACTAGGACTCTATATAACTTTTCTCGCTGTATATATATATATATATATATATATATATATATATATATATATATATATAGAAATAGGATCTTATGAATCCCTCCAATTTTCATGAGTCCTGCATCCTTATAATAGCTGTCGGATCTAATTACATTTGAGGGCTAAGATCTTGACACGCACCCGCCCCTTAAAATTAACCCTACTACGGAGTAATCATTTCATTTAGGCAAATTACTTTCTCTCTCTATTTTCCTCTCTCTCTTTCAATTCTCTTGTTCTCTGCACCTTTTTTTTCAATTTCTTCCCCTCTTTTTCATGTCTCTCTCTCCATATTTGCTTTATCAACCATATTTTATTCAATTTTCCGGTGATCTCATCTAAGTCCGGCGTTTATTTATCGTTTTTTTTTCGATTTATTTTGCTATCGACGGTGTTTTGCGAGTTCTCCTTCGCACTTCGACGATTTTATTTTGTTGTTCGAATTCAATGGTGAGTTTGCGACATTTATATTTTGATAAATTTTGTTTATAAACATGTTTTCTAGATCTGCGTTTTCTTATTATCAATTGAATGATAATTTCATTATTATAAATCACGATTTTAATTTTGTTTGAAAACCTAGGGTTTGATTTTCCTAGATCTGAGTTTTCTTCTGTATTCATAAATTTAATCTGTTGTTTTCTTATGAAATTGTGTCATTTTCAGTGCAAATTTCATTCAGATTGTTGTTTTATTTGCATTTCAAATTTTTAATCAAAAGTTGTACACTTTGATGTTGTGTTTTCTAATATATTTGATTTTTTTATTTTTTTGCAGCATATACATATGGCGTCCTATTGATAAGCATGATTTCGAGCGAAGACAACATCTAACATTGGTCGTCGAATTTCTTCTTTGCTTAAGACAAAGAATTCAATGAAGAAGACAAACAAGCCTAGCTTATTAAACTTAGCAGAAAAGAAAAAAAAAATCAATTTAGAGAAGAAGATGACTGAAACTAGTGTATCAAAAAAATTGTTACTGTAATATATGTTCTCTGTTACTGTAACATATGTTCAATGTTACTTTAATTTGTAGTCTTGTTTAAAATAGTATCCAACTTAGTAAAAGCAAAAGCATAATTGTCCTCTGATAATGATTATTGTTGTAAAGTTAGCCACATTACTTTGTAATACAGGACCAAAATTTAGTATTCAAGTTTTGAAAGTTAAAACTTTAGAATTTGAATATTGTTACTTTAATATATGTTCTCTGTTACTTTAATATATATTCAGTGTTACTTTAATTTACAGTCTGTGCTATGTTACATTAATTCAATTTCATTGTTACTTTAATAAATTTTAGTTGACAGTTTTAGATGTTGATAACAAAAGAAAATCCCTAAAATACAAATACATCACTTTACAAGTTTTAAGTTACTTCAATGTTTAATTATTGTTACTCTAGTACAATACGGTGTTACTTTAACGAATTTTCTGTTACAATTATATTCATATATGTAAGCTAATTTTAAAACGTACGAGTACAATACACTATAATATGTTGTTACTTTAACGTTTAATTGTTGTTACACCAGTTCAATTTGGTTGTTACTTTAACAAATCTTTTGTTACTTTAACACATTTTAAAATATTTTGAATAACGGTACAAATTTTAGTTCATTTTAACAAAAATTAATAATTAAATTTGAATTCTTCATCCTCGGCATAAATCATTTTAAGATACAATTGTTTTTCTATTTTGCATATTATACCATTGGTTTCATCATAACTTGTTTATATTATCAATCTGACAACTATTTTTTCATTACTTTGCTATTAATTAGAATGTTGTTGTTTTTCCAGATTCAACAAATTCATGTAATATACAAATTTTATTGAACTTCATGTTAAACAAGAATTACAATCGAGTTTTAGTAAAATATACGTAGTTTTTTAATTGAATGATTTTTAACGCAATTTACCTGTAATTTTCGTCGAGATTAATGATTATTGATGATGATTTCGATGAACTCAAACAAATTCGACAACAAATCTATGATTATTAAGATCAATGGTTGATTTCGCATGAAAAAGTGATGATTTGATTAAAATTGCTGACGAATTTAGCACGATTATGATGATCGATGGATGATTCTGCAGTACGATTGATGATTAAATTGTTGATGTTAATAATTTTGATGATTTTGGCAAAATTGAATGATGAAATTTAGGGTGTTTTGTGATGAACTTTTGATTTTTGGAGGATTTGCTGGGAAATAATTTGGAGAGAGAGAGAGAGAGAATATTGGTGGGCTTTTTTTTTTGTAGTGACGTAAATGGAAAGACAAACTTGACCCCTATTCAATTTTTTTGACCTCATCTCATCTTTCATCTCAACCCTTAATTTGTTTAGATCCAACGGCTCTAAGATGGTACGGAGGATGCACCATATATGAGGGATTCTTGTGATCCTCTCTGTATATATATATATGTATATATATATATATATATATGTATAAATATATGTATATATATATATATATATATATAAATATATATATATATATATATATATACATATATATAAAGAATGAGGTTCAACCAAGTCAGGTAATTATTTTGAGTCATCAAGTCAGGATTCCAGTTTTTGGATTTAAACCAAAAAAAATTGGATTTTAACCAAAACTTTTTTCATTTCAAAAAAATTGGATTTTAACAAAATTTTGCATTTTAACAAACGGGTTAAAATGCAAAATTTTTGTTGAAATCCAATTTTTTTGAAATGCAAAATTTTTTGGTTAAAATCCAATTTTTTTTGGTTAAAATCCAAAAACTGGATTCTGACTTGATGACTTTCCCTTGGCCACTGACTTGATATAACTTATCTCTATATATATATATATATATATATATTTGCGATCCTATACGAACTCCCTATATGATACGAACCGTACGAACTACCCTCAGTACAGCCCAAACTTGCTTTAACTCAACAAAGGCCCAAACCTTTCAAATCTCACCCAAAATTAAAGTAAACCCTAGTCTTTCTCATACTCCCATTACAATAAAGAAGATTAGAATATGTCACCAACAACCACCTGTTCTGCGCCGGCAACCCTCAACCGCCGACGAAGCAACCACCACCACCGACAGCCATTAGTTTCCATAAATTTTTCAGCTATCTTTTGGTTTCGTTATCACAAAAACGTAACCACCATCCTCGACATTGATTGTCCTTTTTGCGTTGGCTATAAACGGCGGCGTTCTTACGGTGGTTGATGTAGGTGATGACGACAACGATGGTCAGATCTGAACTTAATGAGGAAGTGAAGAGCATGGAGATGTAGGTGGTGACGACGGCAAGTACGAAAGACGAATTAATTTACGGTGTTTCGATGGCCAATGAAGAGGACGCTAGGATTGAGAGGCAGGCTAATGGTGGGCCTGTGTGACAACGCCGAGGACGCGGTGGAAGCAGGGATAATGACGGTGGCTCATATCTATAAATGGAGGTTGCTTCCTCCATTAATGGTGGCGATAATGGTGGTAGTGGTGATGGTCATGGTGGTCGGAGTGGGATGGTGTGGTGTTGTTTGGGATTTCACGTATTTCAAGATATTTTCCACCGTCAACTCGGCCCATCTGGTGCCGATGCCGTCGGAGCGAGTGAAGGTGGCGTTGCAGCGGACGATGAGCCAACTCGGAGTGGTGACTCGGTGTAATACTCCATATTTTCGTAGCTAATTATACGCGACTCTCATATTTAAGTCGGATTTTATATTTTAAATCGAGCTTAAACGAGATTAAATTATTTTCCTTAATTCATTCGAAAAAAAAAAAGGGCTGAGCCTCGTTCTCCTTCTCCTTCTTCCTTCATCTGATCCAATTCATCATCATCACCCCTCCTCATCACCATCACCATCGACAACGTCATCATCGTCATCATCATCATCAATAGTCGTCCTCTCCTTGGCCCTGCTTTACCATCTGTCATCGTTGTCGTTACGTGTTGTCCTTAGTTGGGAGTTGGCTGCCTTGCTTCGTCCTTTCCTTCTTGCAATGTCCTCAAGCTTAGTCTTCGAATCATCGTTCTTCTCAACTCTTCGTCCAATTACTCGAGTGATTAATGGTATTACTCGTTTTTAATCTGTTGCTTTTGATTTGTGTCGATTTAACCCTAATTTTTGGGGCTTTTCATATGTGGGTCGATTTGACTAGTTTTAAGTGTTAATTAAGTCGTATTTTAGTAGTAATTGATAGTATAATCATTATTTGTAGAGTTCGTGTTGAATCGAAGCGTTTACGACATGTTTTCAATTTCAAGCTCGGAGTTTTCACGGTTCTCACGTCAAGGTAAGGATTCTCTCCTTACTTAGTCTTGTATGTTATGTATATATTGTGAAATGTAATGCTTGTGTATATTAATGATGTTGATATAAGGGTTTACTACTTGTGAAGGATGTTTGTGAAATGTGTGTTTGATGGAGTGAATGGAGGAGTTTTGATCCTTGTGTGTTGTGAATGTTGGGTACGTAGTTATAAATGCGATTTATAATGTATTGGTTTGACAAGCCTTATTTAGGATGAATGCGATTTATGATGGTCTCGATGTGTATTGGTTTGACAAGCCTCACAAGTGAGATTTGTGTGGGCCGTGTGATTATGTTTGGCCGAGAGGCCTGGTTGGTCGAGAGGTCTGTTTTGGCTGTATGGTTGGTGATGCCGTGGAAGCTAGGTGCCCGGAGTGATGACCGAGCACCTCATGTCTAATAAGGAATGGTTATAAATATGGTTGTGTTAATCACGTCTTGAATCGTATAATGAATCGTAAATTGAAATATTGAAATTGTACGTTGAATCGTATATTGAATCGTATATTGAAATATTGAAAGTGTACGTTGAATCGTATATTGAAATTGTATGGAAATTGTGTGATTGTTTACCTCTCATGTGAACTCTCTTGGAAGTGGGTTAATGAAACTTGTGTATAGGAGATTGTGAATGTGTTATTGTGGGCAATTGAGTATGTGTGTAAGCATAGACACAACTGTATGGGTGCGTATGTGTGATTTGAGTATGCCAGGTGTAGGTGTTTGTGGGTATGTAACATTTGTAGTGCAGCATGATTATGCAAGTATTGTGTGTATGTGATATGCTTATGTAATATATATATATACATGTAATGTGTGTATGTAATATGTGTACAATATGTGTGTGTGTACGTAGTGGGTGCATATGTAATATGTGTGTATTGGATAATGTATGCAAGTGCCGTGGTTAAGTAATGGAGGTGTGCCATGTAGGCATGTTGTGTGTATGCCGTGGATGTATGTGCTGCAGATGTCATGTTTGGTTGTGTGGTGGGTGATCAAGAGGATTGCTGTGGGTCATGTGTTGTTGGTACTCGGAGTGATGACCGAGTACCATGTGTATATTAGAAGAAGTGCTTTGGGACTTGGAATGATCGCGAGTATTGTAATTATGAACTATATCCAAAGAGATATTGTGTTGTACGAACTATTGTATGTAAGTGGTTAAACGCCCTCTTATAAGTGCAACTTTGATGATAAGGAATGACGAATACGAGTTTTTATGAAAGGTTGAGGTTATTCTCTTGTCATGACGTTCTGTACCTTGTATTATGATGAGGTCTGTGTGACCTGATACGATGAGGTCTGTGTAGCCCGATGTCGTACTACGATGAGGTCTGTGTGGCCCGATGTCGTATTGTGATGAGGTCTGTGTGGCCCGATGTCACTGCGTGATGAGGTCTGTGTGGCCCGATGTCACGAGGAGGAGGTGTGAGGAGTTTTCGGCATGGTAAGTCCCGTGTGTGGAGGTTACACAGGGAGATTCTTAACCCGTTCTGTGCATTGTTTTGTCTGATCATCGTCCGAGTTCGTTACTTGTTTCTCCCTCCAAATCAAGAGTAGGACAGTGCTAGTTCTATTTACTTACGCATTCCGGTTTTACCCTAAAAGCTTCTTTTCCTTTTTCGTTTAATGACTTAACCGTTGACTAACCAGGTTGTGTGTCTGTTGCCTTCCCACCCCTTAGGTACTCGGACTCGTGCTTGCTGATTGGGGACGCTTGGAGGGAATCGCAATAATTCTAGTCTTCGTCTAGATTTACCACCATAGACGTCTCGTTTTATTTTGCTACATAACTCAGTTTTGGGGCCTGCGTGCCATTTGATGTCGTTGCAGTTTTTGTGTTTACTCCACTCGTAGCCTTGAGCTACCGCGTAGCCTATATATATAAACTGTTTGTCTTTTCCCAGGTCTCCATGTTTTGAAAACAGGTGTTTGCTCAAGGACCCATTCAGTTGGGTCTCGTAACACCCTTATTTAGGTGGGGTCCGCCCGGCTTAAATGGGGGTGTTACACTCGGTGGTGGTGGTGGTGGTGGTGGTGAGTGAGTGAGTTGGCGAGTCATGAGATAAAAGAATTCAGTGGTTTACTTGAGCACAACGGTGGTTGCCGTTTGACGGCCGTGGAGTGCGGATCCACGAAATATGAGTCCGTATCCGCGAAATACGAGTCCGGTTACGCGAAATACGAGTCCGGTTACTCGAAATACGAGTCCGGTTACGCGAAATACGAGTCCGGATACGCGAAATACGAGTTCAGATACACGAAATACGAGTTCAGATACATATTTACTACTGTTAGATACATTGATATTGAGTACAAATGATATATAATTATAAAAATTTAGTCATTAATTTTTGGGTACCAAATGACGATATTCTTGTTAAAGTAGTATTAAGTACATTAATTTTGTTAGTAGTTACATTATATATTATTTTAATAATACATAAAACACAAAAGTAGTAGATATTAAAAAAAAAAAAAAAAAAATTGAATACATTAAATACGAGTCCAGATACGCGAAATACGAGTCCGGTTACGCGAAATACGAGTCCGGTTACACGAAATACGAGTCCGATTACACGAAATACGAGTCCGGTTACACGAAATACGAGTCCGGTTACACGAAATACGAGTCCGGTTACACGATATAAAAGTCCGAATACATGAAATATAAGTCCAAATACACGAAATACGAGTTCAAATACAAGAAATACGAGTTCGAATACATTTTATAAAATAAATAGATAATTATTGATAAATTGGTAACTAATAAAAAAAATTATAAAATTACAGCTATAAAAAAATATCTATTTAAATTAACCTTTAGTTACATTAAATTAACCTTTTGATACATTAAATATAGTATCAGTTACATTTATTTAATTGATAGATACATTAAATGTAAATAAAATGTATCCAACAAAAAGAATTAATAATACTAAAAAAAATAAAAGCATTTTTCTTAAAAATCATTTTAAATACATTAAATTTACTTGTGGTTACATTAAATTCATTGTTAGATACATTAAAAAAGTTGAGGGAAAAAAATGTATGTACAACTATAAAAAATGTAACTGAGTATTATATGATGTATCTAGCACCTGTAAACCTAGTTCGTACGGTTCGTAGCGAGAGGTAGTCCGTACCAGATCCCACCTCTCTCTCTATATATATATATATATATATATATATATATATATATATATAGGGTTGAGTTCCGGTAAGAACACTACCTTTGGTAAGAACGGTAAGAACACTTAAAGTACATTATAAATATACGTAAAATACATTCGTTTTACACATAAAGTACATTTTGTGAGGTACATTATAATATATACGAGGTACATTTAAAAATTAAGAGTTATATTTGAAATTTTTGGGTATATTTCAAGTTCAAAATTAAAATGTACTTTTAGTATAGTTAAAATGTACCGTAAAAATTGAAAGAAATTTTCAATTTAATGACAATTTACCTTCTAAATTTTAAAATGCGTATAAACTATTATTCATGACTAACCTGCACGTTAAATTTAAAATGTACCTTATGTATATTAATAATATATTTGGGAAATTCTCACCTGTACCCCTAAACTTTTTTGTTTTCTCACAAATACCCCTCTTTTTTTGAAAAAAAACTTTGACCGGCGATAACTCTTAGTTACGATTTCATAAAAGTGTAATTTTTTTTTTCTATCGTAAGTCTTGACGAGATCTTTGATTTGGGAAAAAAATCATCGATTTTGGAATTTGTACGCGATAGTTTTAGCCGGTCAAAGTTTATTTTGTCAAACGATTTTGACCGGTCATAACTCCCTAATAAAAATTCCATAAATTCTATTTTTTTTTCAAATAAAAGATCTCATAAAGATGTACAGTGAGAAACAAAAAGTATCGGTTTTTAAAGTGATAAGAAAAAGTTATTGTTGGTCAAAGTTTTTTCTTAGAAAAAGAGGAGTATTTGTGAGAAAACGAAAAAGTTAAGGAGTACAAGTGAGAATTTCCCTAATCGTTCTTACCTAAAGGACTGTTCTTACCTGATCTTATTCCTATATATATATATATATATATATATATATATATATATATATATATGGGTTATTTAACATGAATAATACAAACTATCACTATTCTTCTCCCAATAATACATACTATCAAAAATCCCGCAATAATACAAACTATTATACCTCTATTCTTAAAATGAACTTTGGTAACTTGACACCGGAAGAACCGGTAAAAATGAAATTAAATGAAGAGGAGAGTAAAATTTGTCATTCCCACTCACTTCGTTTGTTTGCTTTCCACTTTACTTAATTTCAACACTCTTCAAAAAATCATCATCATCTTCATCAACTTTTCAATCCTCATCACCATTTTCATCCCAAATCAATGAAGCTCGCCTTGAAGATCATCAACAATGGTGTTTGAGTTAATAGGGAAACGATTTTAGGAAAAGTTTGGTCCTTTGTTTAATATTAACCTAAGATCGACGCAAAATGGTATTGTTCTTTCCTAATTTTGCTTAAATTTGCATTTGTAAACCCTAATTTAGTGCAATTAGATGAATTTATTAGAAAAAAAATCCCAATTTAAAACCCTAATTATTTCGAATTTTTTTTTTGTTATTTTTCGCTTTCTCTGTATGTGTGAGAATTTGGTTTGTAATCTCCTTTTATGGTAATATTGTAGGTGAACTTCAACAATAGTATAGCCTTCAAGGTTTTCAATTTTGAAGCTTAGTTGGTATAAAAATGGAGGAGTTGTAATAATGAAGAAGACAAGATGCTACAACGTCTATATTAGAAAATATAGGCCAGGGGTCCCACAACATTTACCGGAACCAAAAGGTAAGAAAACGGTCATATTTTATATGGTACTATTTTGAGAATATAGGTATAGTAGTTTGTATTATTGCGGGATTATTGATAGTATGGATTATTGGGAGAAGAATAGTGATAGTTTGTATTATTCCTGTTAAATAACCCTATATATATATATATATATATATATATATATATATATATATATATATATATATATATATATATATATATATATAGAATTGAGATCAGGTAAGTTCTCCTATTTTTGCTAAGTCCGTAAGTTCTAATCCTGACCCTTAGATCAAAACAAGATGGAGGGCTGAGATTAAAAGGCTAAACCCTACCTCCCTATCTCATTCTCAGCCACTCTCCCTCTCTATCTAAACAACTCCCTCTCTCTCTAAACCCTAAAATTCATATCCTCCTTAACTAAACCACCACCCTCCACCCTCCACCATCACCTAACCACCACCGCACCACCTACCCCACCACACTACCGTCACCATTTACACCCCCACGCAATACCACACCACCACCTAACCACCACCGCACCACCTACCCCACCACACTACCGCCACCATTTACACCCCGACGAACCACCACCGCACCACCTAACCACCACCGCACCACCTACCCCACCACACCACCCCCATAACCACCACCACCACGGATCTACCGCCACACTACCGTAGTAAGATGAGTTTTTTAGATCTTTTTTTTTCTTTTATTCGTGTGTGTGGTGGTGGGGTGTGGTGGTGTGGTGTATGGTGGTGATGGCGAAGCGTGATGGAGTGAGTCTTGTAGGTTTTTTTTTTTTTTAAGATCTGTTTTTTTTTTTTTTTTTTATTCGTGTGGGTGGTGGGGTGTGGTGGTGGTGGTGGTTGTATGGTGGTGATGGCGAGGGCGGCGGTGGGTGAGAAAGGTAGGTTTTTTTTTTTTATCTGTTTTTTTTTTTTTTATTCGTGTGTGGTGGTGGGGTGTGGTGGTGGTGGTTGTATGGTGGTGATGGCGGCGGCGGTGGTGGTGACAGGTGAACGCTGGTGGTATTAAAGTTTCACTCGTAAAGGACATTAGTTTCACTCGTAAAGAACAGGAGTTTCACCCGCACTAAACAACTGTTACAAATCGTAATATACAGCAGTTTCACTCGTAAAAAATAAAATTATATAAATTTAATTTTTGCAATGATACAATCTTAAAATACTACAGTTACATTCTTAAAAGTATTAAATTATAAAAATTTATCCTAATATTACATAAATTCAATTTATATATTAAATATCACTTTTTAATTATTAAAAATCACACTTTAGTCTAAAGTTACAAAATTAATGGGCTACAGTTACAAACCTAAAGCTGTAAAGTTATATTCGTAAAGTCTGAAATTTAAAAAAAAATGTTTACAAATTACAAAAATGTAAGTTTATTTAATTCGAATTTACAATTTTATTTGAAAATTACAGTTTCAATTACAAGTATTACAGTTACAGTTTCATTTACAAGTATTACAGTTACGGACTTACGGACTTACCAATATTTAGGAACTTAATTGAACCTGACTCTATATATATATATATATAGAAATAGGATCACATGAATCCCCTCAAATTTGGTGAGTCATGCATCCCTTCCTCAACCCTTAGATTTACTTGATCTAATGGTTGAGATCTTACCACATGATATCTCTCCTAATTTATTTTTAGATTTTTTTTCTCCCTTCTAATTTTTTCTTCGATTTATGTTTTTTTTTCTTAAATTGTTTGGTCAACCTTTTTTTTTAAGTTTATTTTTCCCTTTTTTTTTCTTTTTTTTTTTTTTTTTTTCTCTCACATTTTTTTTTTTTTTTTTTTTTGACGATTTTTTTTTTTTTTTTTTTTTTTTTTTTTTTTTTTTTTTACAATTTTTTTTTTGCCTTTAATTCTTATATTACTTGATACAATGTCACTGTTATTTCGAAGTGCAATCAATGTTACTTTAAAATGTAACACATGTTACTCTAATATTTTAAATTTTTTTTTTTTTTTTTTGCCTTTAATTTTTATATTACTTGATACAATGTTATTGTTTTTTCGAAGTGCAATCAATGTTACTTTAAAATGTAACACCTGTTACTCTAATAACTATCTTAAAATGTAACACATGTTACTCTAATAATTTTTTTTAATTTTTTTTTTTGTCTGCCTTTAATTCTTATATTACTTGATACAATGTTATTGTTTCTTCGAAGTGCAATCAATGTTACTTTAAAATGTAACACCTGTTACTCTAATAACTATCTTAAAATGTAACACATGTTACTCTAATAATTTTTATTTTTTTTACTTTTTTTTTTTGCCTTTAATTCTTATATTACTTGATACAATATTACCGTTACTTCGAAGTGCAATTAATGTTACTTTAAAATGTAACTCCTGTTACTCTAATAACTTAAACGGAGTACATGTTATTTTAACAAATTTTTATATATTTTCTTGATACGATATTCAATGTTACTTTAAAGTATAACAACTGTTACTCTAATAGCTTATATGTGTTATTTTAACAAATTTTTATTAATTCTTAAGTATTTTTTGATACGATGTGCCTGTTACTTCAAAGTGTAACAATTGTTACTCTAATAACTTTTACGTTTTATTTTAACAAAATTTTATTAATCCTTCTATTTTCTTGATGCGATGTTACTATTTCTTTGACGTGAAACCAATGTTACTTTAAAGTGTAACAATTGTAACTCTAATAGCTTGTACGTGTTATTTTAACAAACATTTATTAATCCATATATTTTCTTGATATGATATTATTGTTACTTCAAAGTGCAATCAATGTTACTTTAAAGGGTAACAACTGTTACTCTAATAGCTTGTACATGTTATTTTAAGTTATAATACTTGACAAAATCATGGTAATAAAATTTTATATAATTATTCGTCAATTGTTACTTTAACGTTTATTTGTTATTACCTTAATATAATAAAAAAAAAAAATAACAAAAACATTGAAATAATCAAGTAATTGAAAAATTAAAAGAATTTAAAAAAAATAGCAAAAATCGTTAAAAAAAATAACAAAAACATTGAAATAATTAAATAGCTGAAAAACTAAAAGAATTTTAAAAAAAAAAATCGTAAAAACAAAATCGTAAAAAAAAAAACAATATATATATATATATATATTTTGATTTTGTGCTAAGTTATCATATGTGTGTTTATGTGTTTATGTGTTTATGTGAAGTATAATAAAATGATAACAACTAATAATATTGTGAATAAAATTGTTGTAGTTTAATTTAAAGCATGTTTAGTATCATTTTATTTATACACTTTAAATTGTTATTTATATGTTTTGTTTATCTTTTACGAGTTTTAAATATATATAAGTTTATATGTAAAATTATTATAAATATTAACAATGAGTTTAAAGTGAAGAAAAAATTGAAAAATGAAAATATGTATATATATTTATTAGCCACGGTTTTTCCCATTAATTTTGATCAATTTTTATTTTTAATTTTTGTAAATAATATGTTATGTTAAGTTAGGTAAAAATGGTTGTTAATATGTTATAAAAATAAAATTTGGAAAATAAATTATTAGGTGTAAAATGTCCATTTGTGTTCTTGAATTATTTTTGGTGTTCTTCATGTTCTTGAAATACTCATGTTGATGTTCATGTTATTCTTGATAAGTTTGGTCATTTTGATTCTTAATGTTTTTATGTTTGTTGTTATTTATTGTTTTAATTCACTAGTAAGAAATTATAATACTAAATATATAACTTAAACAATCTAAACCTTTAAAAATTAAAAGTTAGAAATTTAAAGTGTTGAAAAACACTATTCATAATTATAATAAAACTTAGCTTAAATCATTTTAGTTTAGTTAAAATAAATAGAATATAAAAACTTTAAGTTAAAAATCGATAAAAATCGAAAAATGAAAATTGGACATTAACCTTTAAAGGCCACGGCATTTTAAGTATTTTTAGGGTTAAAAATTATTTTTATCACTTTTAGTTTATCACTAAAATAATTTATTTAGTTAAGTTAATAAGTTAGAATTAAAAGTTAAAAGAAACAAATGAATTATAATATTTATATATATCACACGGCATTTTGATTTAAAATAGGTCTATTTTTATCATTTTGATTTTTATCATTTTTATTTTTATCATTTTGATTTTGAATTATAATATTTATATATATATCAAATTAAGACAAACTCGAAGGGCACAATCAAAAGCAAGTACATTCCACTTCACTTTGACTTAGTTTCATACTAAACTAAGTCAAACTACAGGGGTGAACTTCAAAGCAAGCACATCCATCACTACACTTTGACTCAGTTTTCATACAATACTTAGTCAAACTCGAGGGGGTAATCCAAAAACACCTTCTCCTAACACATTAATAGCCTTCTTCATACAGTTTGACTATCGTTATACATTGTAACTCAATCAAACTGGGGGCTCACACACACCCATCCCCAATCACGAAAATTGGGTAATTTTTCACATTTCTCGCAAATGCACCTTCGCATAAACACCTAGCTGAATAACATGGCACACCCATAGCAGTTTCCTTACGAGAGCATAACTTCTGCATCAACACAAGCAACTACGGTTTAGCGACACCTCCAGAACCGCTTCAAACAATAGCATGCACACTAAAAGCATAATACTTTTACATGTGCATCAGGCATAAAGCAACCTAACATGGGATCATACACCAAAGCGTTAAAACACTCAAACTAGTTCAAGCTTTTAGCACGCAAACAAGCGTTGAAGCACTAAGCACTCGAGCATGGTTTCGCACAACAAAGCATAAAACATCCAAGCACCCAAACAGGGGATCGAGCATTAAGCACCCGAACGTGGGTCCAAACATCACGCACTCGAACATGAGTTTAAGCACCACGCATCCCAGGTCCGAGAGACGAGTATCACGTGAATCCAAATGAATCACAATGATACCGTGTTTCATGGCGAAAGCAAGCAAAATATGAAAATTTTAGAAGAGAAAATCGCGAGATTCGAATTTTTCCGGATTTGAAACCGCGACATGTACGAATGAGTTCACGCTTGAAGTCGCCAATTGATAAGAGATTCCCCGGAAGAATCACTAGTCAACAAGGCAATTTCTGAAGCATGTTTTGTTCCACTTTTTCTCTAAATGTTGGGCTCGCCGAAACATTTCCAAGCCTAAGTATTTTTCTTCGTATACGCAAGCTTTTATGGTTAAGGCGTCACCTACAGTCCGCCATACGCGTGTATTAAGCATTTAACACATGGTACAAAAGCAGAAGCATGAGCACTCTTCGCGAGCCCTTACACCCTTAACACATCCCCACAGAGTACAATTTACGCCCCACGGAGTTCAAACATTTACACTCACATCCCCAAGCGGATCTAAGCACTCAACATTTTCCCAGCAAATCCTTATACATTGGTGATAGGGCTGTAGGTTTATATCGGTATATAGACCTTTAAAATCACAGGATTATAATGAAAACTTTATAAGATTTTAAAAGTCATAAAAGAAATTGCATAACATAAAAAGAGAATTAGAATTAACCTTTAATCCTAATGAATTTGGCCTAAGATCAATACCAAAAGTATGGTATCTCCTAATAATCTCACCCAAGATGTGTTCTTGATATGCCTTTGATTGCTAGAGAATTTTAGAGAGAAAACTGTTTTTCTTTCTGAAGGATTTTAGTGTTGTGATTGAATAATCAATTAAGGAGAGAATTAGAGTAGAAATAGGAAAGCAAATATCCTCCTCTACCTCTCAATGTGGCCGGCCTCTTTCTTTTATTTGGGGAGATTTAGTTCTCCTCAAATACTCTACTTGTTGACCAAGATACAAAGTGTATCGGGACAGAATGTATCTGGACACTTTTCTCTTGGTCATTTTAGCTTATAGTATAATGCATTTTATTACTAGTGTCATCTGAATGGACCGACTATAATATATTATAAATATCCTTATATTTATAATTTGCTAATTAATTATAACGGTTTATATTTAATTAGCTTGTACTATACACAACAATTAAATATAACATTTTATATTCAATTTGCGAATTACGTTTAATTCGCCTCAGCTAACATTATTTAATCTGTATTAAATAGCCGGTTCACTATTATACTGACTAACATTTTAGTCAGTAACATCATCACATTTGACTAACCTTTTAGTCAACAACACTGACTAACCGTTTAGTCATAAATTAAGGCATCGATATGATCATTTTCTCAAATGATCACATCTCTCACACACATCCTTTAGGTGTGACTCTTAGGGACCAGTTGATCACCGCCATCTGTATGACAATAACGTCAAACTTATCTAGCAAGCCAACCGTTATCGATAAACGTTAATCAACTGATTAAATACAAAATGTACCCTGTGTACCTTTAGAGATTTATTTATGTTATTGCACTAACTGTGAAGGACACTAACTCTAACAATCTCCCACTTGTCCGTACAAGTGTAGGTGCGATAACCGATTCTCATATCGATAATAAATTTCTCCCACTCAATGTAAACCAATTTGCAAAGTCCGTACTTTCAAAGGTCGTAGTTCACAAGCGATCAGTATCAAGAGTGGTTTTCCCGACTAGAGAGTAACTTAACTGATAAACGAATCAATATTCGAGCATGGCCATGCATTTTCAGTTACAGCTCCTCGAGTGGCCCTGAGAATAAATATTATAACTCGATAGAAGTTTGGATATTTCCCTCAACTCGAATCCTGCAGATGTAAGCGCAGCATGAAATGACCCAGTGAAAATCTACTTGGTCTCTTGTTACGGTCGACCGTGAGAAAGAAACCAAAGTCACCCAAAATCTGCCTAAATCTCAAGAGACAGTCGATAGTCAAAAGAATCGACTCTAGGAACACTATGGATGTCCTATCCACGACCCGGCACCTAATGTTCTGAAACATTTAGGACTCCATGTAGTCGTCACAAAAATTGTCCTGCGCGATTTCAATAAACCCGCATCTGTGATCGATCAGTCAACAGTTTGACTTATGGCTTGTTGAACCCACCATCAATCGACGTCACAAAATGATTGCCAGAGTTATCAGCTCATGTAGGCGATCACGGACCAAAACACAATATAAAGTAATTCAGTTCACTTTGAGGTGTTCAACGTTGTCTGCACAACCCTCATGAAAACAATATATAAAACAAAACGATGATGTTAGAAATAGTATATGAAAAAGATACATTTATCCAATCCATGTCAAGTACTATTATAACCAGGAACACGTTCAATTCTCATGAAGATAACGTGCCCTTCAAGCTTATCATATACCGACGTACATATCTAGACTGGTTGCTGGACTTTAGGCTCTTTAGCCTGGAAGATGGCACCTCTATTAATATAATAGATGGTGATAGTGTCATTCGAACTAGGAACTACAGTTAGTCCTTGTAAGAACTGACGCATCCATACAGCTTCCCCTGCAACTAAATAGCATAGTACTCGGACACAGTCGTAGAATCTACTATGACACTATATTTTGGAACTGATTTGCTGACCGTTGTGCCATAAAGAGTAAAGACGAATACGAGCTGAGATATCGAGTCATCTCGATTCGTGTGGAAGTTAGCGTCACAAGAATCGATTGCGCGCATAGCCTTATAGCACCTCCATAAGTCAATCCCCATTTCAGATGCCACGTCTGCACGTGAGCATATTATGGCATACATGATCAATCCTACTGCCGAAGCATAAGGAACACGACTTGGTCATACTGAATCTCTCAAGAATCTTATCTATATAAGACTCCTGACTGAGGGATAATATCCGTCGTGATCTATCTCTATAGATACGTATCTCCAAAATTCGTTGTGCCTCACTCAGATCTTTCATCTGGAAATGGTTCTGTAACCAAACTTTTACCGAAGTTAAGAGAAGTATATCATTCCCAATCAAAAATATGTCATCGACATACATTATTAGGATGACAATCTCGCTCCCACTCGACTTGATATATAGACATGGTTCCTCGACCGATCGAGTGAATCCAGTCTCCTTTATCACTTGGTCGAAGCGATGATTCCAACTCCGTGAAGCTTACTTAAGTCCATAGATGGAACACTTAAGCTTGCAAACCTTCTTAGGATCTTTAGGATCGATATAACCTTCGGGTTGTACCATGTACAACTCCTCCTCCAAATAACCGTTTAAGAAGGCGGTTTTCACATCCATTTGCCAAATTTCATAGTCATGAAATGCGGCGATCGCTAAGAGAATCCGAATGGAACGAAGCATGACTACGGGCGCAAAAATCTCATCATAGTGCAACCCTTGCACTTGAGTGAAACCCTTTGCCACTAGTCGTGCCTTGTATATATCTGGTTGTCCTTCTACAGATCGCTTTATCTTGTAAAGCCATTTGCACTGAAGAGGCCTAGCCTTATCAGGTAAGTCAACCAGATCCCATACATCGTTCTCGTACATAGAGTCCATCTCGGATTGCATGGCTTCTTGCCAAAGCTTTGAGTCAGAACACGTCATGGCACCTTTATAGGTTACGGGTTCGTTACTCTCAAGGAGTAAAACATCGTCTCTCCCATTCTCCTCAACCATACCGATGTATCTATCTGGAGGAATGGAGAGTCTACCCGACCTTCTGGGTTCCAAGGGAATATTAACCGCAGCAGACGAAGAAGGAACAGTTTCCTCCATTGGTTGCTCGGTTGTTGGTTCAGGAATCTCCGACAGATCGAAGGTTCTATTACTTCTCTTGTCTTCGAGAAACTCTTTCTCTAAGAACTTCGCACTAGCCGCAACAAAACTCGGTGTTCGGTAGGCGAATAGAAGTAATGACCAAACATTCCTTTTGGATAACCAATAAAGTATGTCTTGACCGATCGCGGGCTGAGCTTATCCTTGTGTCAACTACTTGACATAAGCCTCGCACCCCCAACCCGAATAAAGGACAAGTTAGGGACCGTTCCCTTCCATAACTCGTATGGAGTCTTGTCAACAGCTTTAGTCGGACTTCGGTTAAGTATAAGAGTAGCTGACAAAAGAGCATAGCCCCATAATGAGTCAGGTACAACCGTGTGACTCATTATGGATCGAACCATATCAAGTAATGTTCGATTCCTGCGTTCGGACACACCATTCAGTTGTGGTGTTCCAGGTGGAGTTAACTATAGTACTATCCCGCGGTCTTTCAGGTGTTGATCAAACTCAGTTGAAAGATATTCGCCACCACGATCTGAACGTAGTGCTTTTATCTTTCTATCCAGCTGGTTTTCAACCTTATTCTGGAATTCCTTGAACTTGTCAAAGGACTCACTTTTATGCTTCATTAAGTAGACATAACCATATCTACTCAAATCGTCCGTGAAAGTGATAAAATACCTATAGCCATCTCTAGCGTTGATTGACATAGGTCCACACACATCAGTATGTATGAGTCCTAATAGGTCAGCAGCGCGCATTCCAACACCTTTGAAAGAAATTCGAGACAGTTTGCCTATAAGACATGATTCACACGTGCCAAAAGTTTCATAGTCAAATGGGGCAATAGTCCCATTATCAATGAGCTTTTTCACGCGTTTCTCATTTATGTGTCCCATACGGCAACGCCATAGATATGTTTGATCTTGTCACCAACCTTTGCTTTCTTGTTACTCACATGCATTATATCTGTGGTTTGATCTAAAACATAAATTCCGTTCATGGAAACTGCTTTACCATAAATCATATCGTTTAAAGAGAAAATACAGCTATTATTCTTTAAAACGAGAATCCGTCTTTATCAAGTACGGATACAGAAATAATGTTTTGGATAAACTAGGTACATAATGCTTGATTATTCAGTAATAACTCAAATCCGCTCGGGAGTTGGATTACATATGTTCCTACTGAAACGGCAGCAACTCTTGCTCCATTCCCCACTCGCACAGATGAGAACCACAACCAGTATCAAGTACCCAAGTTCCGAAACTTGCATGGTTAATCTCAATCATATGAATAAAAGAAGACATACCAACAGGAATGACGTGGCCTGCTTTTATGTCCTCAGCATACACGGGACAGTTCCACCTCCAATGCCCAGACTTGTGGCAATGGTGGCACTCCATGCTTTGCTTTGCTTTTGCCTTGCCTTGTGAGCTACCGCTAGACTCACCAGGCCCACTCTTCGCAACCACTGGCTTCTTAAATTTCGGCTTTCCTACAGTTAGGTTAGCCGGAGCCTTACCCTTACCCTTCTTGTTGCCAATCATGAGAACATCTTGTTTCATGCTCCCACTCAACTTCAGATCACTCTCCGTCTGTACGAGGAGTGAATGTAGTTCATGTAGACTTTTCTGCATGTCGTTCATGTAATAGTTTGCCCTAAAAAGGGCATACCCATCATGAAGAGAGTGGAGCACTCGATCAATGATGATCTTCTCATCGATCTTGCAACCAAGCTCCTCCAGTTTCTCAACGTTCTCGATCATGTCGAGAAGGTGTGGACCAACCGGTTGGCCCTTCTGGAGTCTAGCCTCAAAGAAACGAGTAGTATACTCGTAACTCTTAATTCTCGGTGCTTTCGAGAATTCTTTTGTTAGGGTGGTGAAAATCTTGTTTGCACCTTGGGTTATGAACCGTCTTTGCAAATTGGATTCCATTGCATAGATGAGTACGCTCAGAACGCACGCCTCCATCATGAAATCATTGTAAAGATAGAGATCATTTGCTCCTGCATCGGGAGCTGGTATAGTCGGCAGTGGCTCAGTCAAGTACTTGAGCTTACCATCAACTATGGCTGCATTCCGTAATGCGGCCTCCCAATCAGGAAAAATTGGACCCATCACTCTTCAGTCGAGTGGACTGATTCATGCTATCCATAAAAATTCTAAGCCATGATTCGCGTGTTAGTGTGGCACTTGGCATTGGTTCGTCAGTACGTACAGCCATTTGTTATAGTAGTTATATCTGTATATAACGAATTCGATACTGTGAAAAGAGAGAAGAAGCGAGAAGATAAGAAAACATCGTTTTAAAAATTTAAGTCAAAAACAATAACATTTTAATGTAATGACTCGTGCACTCATATAATCGACCTCCCTCGAGAATTATATAAATGATCCCAAGACTCAATTTCTTTAAATTGATAAGCCAACCTCTTGGCTAATTCTACTGTTAGAATTCTTGGTCGATAGATTTCAGTAAATCCTATCTATTAGTCCACCATAACTACGAGATATTACTCGAACTATAGTGTTGAGGTAAAATAGGTCAACGCATACTACTTACCCAACGTAGAAGGGGTCATGTGGAGAGTAAGGTCCTACATGCCTACCGACGAAGAAGGGGCTCATAGTATGCTTTTCCTATAAAGACTAATCTCAATTTTAGTTTTAGAGGAAGGTCCCATCAACTCATTTTAATTCATTTTAAGTGAACAAATATCTAGCATTTACGTGAATGATTAATTTGAGGTGATAGCCCTAAACGAATGACATCCGTATGTCAATGAAAAAAGAATGCAACTATATGATCCATTTTCATGCATATTAGGTGGTTTTGGTTTAGTTTAGGAGGAATATGATGCTACTAACTAACGTGAATGCAATGAAAACGGTAAAAGGAAAAACGCAAAAACGAAAACACCTAGTGTGGCCTATCCCTATGAAAATAAAAACAAGATACAATTTGGAATCCATCCATGTACCCTAAGCTTGTCTTCATTCTTCATCTTGGGCTTTAGTGGGAATCCATCTTGAATCTTCAATCTTGAATCTTCTCAAAATTACATATTTGAATTACAAAAATAAACCTATTTACATTCTAATTCAAAATATGCCAAAATTAAAAATATTACAAGATGGGAGATTCGAGATCTCAAAAATACAACCAAAATTATGTTTCCTTTCATTACGAAAACATAATCTTCTAAGGCCACACTAGTAAATTAGAACCGATTGTACATTTTTAATGCGTAAAAATAAACCATTCATTCAAACATCCATTCACAAACATATATAAATAGCATCAACTAAACATAATAAAATCAATGCATACAAATTGATTAAATCCAAACCACCCTTTTTAAATGATTATCATTATGCAACAATTCCTTAATTGTTCATAATATCTTAATCAAACAATAATCCAAAAGAAATAATTTATATTATCAGTATAACATAAATTAGATCACAAAAATATTTTAAACTTCTTTAAAATATTAGGTATCACATTTATTATGAACTGCTTCACAATAACACAAAATATATTATCTTTATAATATAACAAAATATTGTAAAAACAATAATTTCCAAAAACAATAATTACCAAAAAAATTTCGGCCATAATCAAGAAAAATCCGAAAAAATTAATTTTTTTTTTAATAATAAGCCTCACGGCCAAAAAAAACAATTACAATAAAAATTTAATTCGGCCAACATTAAAAGAAATGAATTAAACGGTTTTAATTCGATGATGCTAATAATTAAATCGATACTAACTCAATTTTAATCCGTATTAAACATTGATTTAAGAGATTCAAAATAACTTTTTAATTTAAACATTTTAAACTGATAGATCTAATGATTAGCAAAGCAATATGTTCATAAACATACAAGAATTGATCCTTTTATGTTTTAATTCAATCGGTATTGAAACAAAACTTATACAAATTCATATAAAATAGTTTTAACATCTTAAAACATTGATAATTAGGAATCAAACGGACCAAAACAAGCCAAATATAAACAAAAACCACACGGCCAACATGAAATTCATTCGGCCAAATCAAAATTCTTGTTTAAAATTTACACAAAATCGATTTTTATGAAAACCTTATAAAATATTCATGTGCCCTAAGGCTCTGATACCACTTGTAGGTTTATATCGGTATATAGACCTTTAAAATCACAGGATTATAATGAAAACTTTATAAGATTTTAAAAGTCATAAAAGAAATTGCATAACATAAAAAGAGAATTAGAATTAACCTTTAATCCTAATGAATTTGGCCTAAGATCAATACCAAAAGTATGGTATCTCCTAATAATCTCACCCAAGATGTGTTCTTGATATGCCTTTGATTGCTAGAGAATTTTAGAGAGAAAACTGTTTTTCTTTCTGAAGGATTTTAGTGTTGTGATTGAATAATCAATTAAGGAGAGAATTAGAGTAGAAATAGGAAAGCAAATATCCTCCTCTACCTCTCAATGTGGCCGGCCTCTTTCTTTTATTTGGGGAGATTTAGTTCTCCTCAAATACTCTACTTGTTGACCAAGATACAAAGTGTATCGGGACAGAATGTATCTGGACACTTTTCTCTTGGTCATTTTAGCTTATAGTATAATGCATTTTATTACTAGTGTCATCTGAATTGACCGACTATAATATATTATAAATATCCTTATATTTATAATTTGCTAATTAATTATAACGGTTTATATTTAATTAGCTTGCACTATACACAACAATTAAATATAACATTTTATATTCAATTAGCGAATTACATTTAATTCGCCTCAGCTAACATTATTTAATCTGTATTAAATAGCCGGTTCACTATTATACTGACTAACATTTTAGTCAGTAACATCATCACATTTGACTAACCTTTTAGTCAACAACACTGACTAACCGTTTAGTCATAAATTAAGGCATCGATATGATCATTTTCTCAAATGATCACATCTCTCAAACACATCCTTTAGGTGTGACTCTTAGGGACCAGTTGATCACCGCCATCTGTATGACAATAACGTCAAACTTATCTAGCAAGCCAACCGTTATCGATAAACGTTAATCAACTGATTAAATACAAAATGTACCCTGTGTACCTTTAGAGATTTATTTATGTTATTGCACTAACTGTGAAGGACACTAACTCCAACAAGGGCTAAGTCGTATCACCCTGTCAAAATAAACCTACAAAAACACTAACAAGTAGCTAGCGGCAAGCAGGATCGTATCCACAGAGAAACGGTGTAGTTTAAGCTAAAGACGGAGTAAACAGGTCTAACTCAAAGGTATGAAAAGGAGTTGTTTGAACTAAACTAAGGCAAAAGTAAGATGAATAGAAATATATAAGGGGGAAGATTAGGGCATCGGGTTCATTATGACAATGATTCAGGAACTCAAATTTATAAGAAGGAAGCGATAAACTGTGCAAATGAGTAGGTTTATAAAACGCTCTCTCGAGTCAATTTTCGCCTTAAGCAAATTTAGCGGGCTCTCGCAACTTACTAAATTCAACTTATCAATCTCGCGTAAGTCTAGTTTTAACTCGGCTTTCGATCTTAAATTAAAACGTACTCAGGTTCAATTAAACTCAGACAAATCGTTGATCAGGCGAAATAATCCTAATTCAATTGGCATAAAACGCGTAGATAGAAATCAAGTGCACAATTTATTCAACCAGTTTAATCCTAAAACATGTTCCTGAGCCAAATATCACAAATTCCCCTAAACCCTAATTAAGAAATTAGCTAGACATAATAAAGATCAAAGCAAAACAATAATAAGAAATAGACATAATGAATGAAAAGCAATTGAAATTAAAACCTGGAATTTTACGGAGTACCGGCAGTTACAATCGAATCAATCTTGAACTAGAACTAATTGAGTTTTGGAGTTTGTAAAAGAGAGAACTTAAACAGTAAACTAAACTAAACCTAAAACTTATAAAATAAAGCATAAGTTTTTTGTCTCACACGAAATTAGGTCTATATAAGTGCCCAAACTAATCAAACTCGAAAATAGGAAATTCGGAGTGTCAGAACACGGGAGCCGGCCGGCCGGCTGCCGGTCCACCAGACCGGCCGGCTTGCTCAGCTCGAGCCAATTCTTCTCTTGGGCCTCCTTGTGACTTTGGGCCTTTATTCCTCTTTTGGGCCATTATTTCCTTCGTGGCCTTTTGTCTTTAGGTCGTATATTTGAGCTCCGAGCTCCTGTGTGAGCTCGGGCTTAGTCTTGTCGTCTTGATTCTCGTACTTGCTCCAATTGTCCCGGGTTTTGGCTCAAAACCACCAAAACCTGCAAAATGTAAATGAAAGGCAGCAGTAACGAGAAATGCAGCAAATAGCTCATAAAACTAGTACTGAACACAAATGAATGTAGCTAAATGCGACTGAACCGGGGGCATAAAATGTATATAAATAACGTGTATCAAACTCCCCCAAACCAAACCTTTGCTTGTCCTCAAGCAAACAGCGTCGGAGAAAATCAAAGTGACACGAACTAATCACGTTAGTATCTCGAAGTGGACGACCTATGCACATAAACATACAACCATAGACTGTTTCACCAAAAATAGAGCACAAGTCTCAACCATTCACACCACATTATACCACTAGCCTCTTACGCTTTCGCAAAAGTAAAACTGACGACATTTTCAATTCAAGCAAGGCCAACCGAACGTACCACTTTCCATCAATCAATTCTTACCACAATCCATTCTTTTCTCTTCTTTTTCTTTTTTCTTTCTTTTTCGCGCAATGTGGAGCATCCCTCGTATGTAGTACCGTTTAGCTTGACATTCACTCGGTAAAGATCGCGCTCGGGTACACATATTTCCTTAAGGGTTACGTCATTGCTCATACTCTCGGTCGCAACCAAATTCATGGCCACTGTGGTCACTCAAATCAATGAGTCCCCTCCGAGAGCATCGAAGCATTACTCCAACATATATAAATCTTTCCAATCAAACCGCAAACCAACAAACCAAACATTCCACAAACCATTGCCAAGCTCGAATGTCAAAGTCGAAAGTAAACAAACGAAAAGCGATAAGAATTAAGCAAATACAAGTGGGCTAGTGTTTGAGACTCGCAATCTATTAATAGGAAACAAACATATAGTACAGCTACGACGATAGAAAGTCGACTCGGAGATGCTAAAGATCAAAGTAAACGCACTAATCAATTCTCCAAACGTGACAAAGCAGACAAAAAAGACTCGTATTTTTTGTATTTTTTGAATTTTTTCAATTTTTTTTTTTGGGTTTTCAAATAAATGCAAACACAAAATGAAAATGCAAAGCGCGAACGTGCTTCCCTCCCCCAAACCAAATCACACATTGTCCTCAATGTGGAAAACAGCACAACCACAGAAGCAGAGGAGGACAAATAACATACGGGGTACGGAAGACAAAGACGATAAAAGAGGGTAAAAGGGGTAAAGAGTGCTCACTTTATAAAGTCGGAGCTCCAACAAACCGAAGTCAATCATGGAGTGCGGCTAATATTCCACGTATATGCGTCCAATTCAGTCCAACGACGAAGTACTTCGGCATAGCACGCGAGAAGGAACAAAACGAAGCTAGCAGAACATGGGGGCCGGTCCAGACCGGCGGCCGGCCGGCCGGCTCCCATGCCTTTTTCATTTTTTTTCGCTCTTTTTCTTCTGCTTCAAATTTCAGCTACGGTTTGCTCGAGTCGGCCACGGCCGACCGCTGGGTGCCTTCTCGTAGCGTCTTCTCAAAAATACTAAGGACAAAAGTCCTAAAGTACCTGCGCGCTAAAATCACATATAATCCCTCATCCTCACGCGCTCAAAATCAAACCATAAAATGTCATCCAAAACAAACCAAACAAAAGTACAAAGTGCAAATAAAAATACAACGTCATCGGGTTGCCTCCCGGAAGCGCTGATTTATAGTCCCGCACGACTCTTCAAAGCTCTAGAAATCAAGTATAATTAGGCCAAGGTTGTTGGCCATTTGCGACAGCTTCACTTGGCGAAACAGCATCCGTTCGCCATAAAACTTCTCCGTCTCGAGGCATCGCAGCATAATCCATCATCGTAGGTCCTTGATCACGAAATGGCTCTCCGAATCGCCCGCATGCTCCAAGCGGCTGAACCATAGATCCTCCTCCATCACTAGCGTCAAACCAATCGGTTCGCAGCAATTTCCTCTCCCCCAAACCAACCTTGCAGCCATCCTGTAAAGAACCTGCACACGGGGAGACAACAGAAATGACCTCCAAAGTGTCTCCAGTAGAGTGAGACGGAGGTATAGCATTAATAGAACAAACCGACTCGAGACGCATGGGTGACCGCGGGTGACACGGCTAAGTCGTATCGCCAATATCAAAATAAACCTAACAAACAACTAACAGCAGCTAGTGGCAAGCAGGATCGAATCCACAGGGAAACGTAGCAGTTATAAGTTAACGCAGATGAAAACAGGTCTAACTCAGGTGTGAAAGAAGGGGTTTGTTTAAGACTAAAACTAAGGCAGTAATAAAGCAGATCAACAAATATCAATAAGGAGAAGGATTAGGGCATCAGGATCATTATGACAGTAATTCAGGAACTCAACTCAAAAGTAAATAACAATCAACTGAAGCTATACAAGTGGTTAGGTTTAGGAATACGCTCTCTCGAGTCAATATTAACCTTAAGCAAATTTAGCGGGCTCTCGCAACTTACTAAATTCAACTTATCAAATACGCGTGAGTCTAGTTTCAATTAGGCTTTCGATCTTAAACTGAAACAACCTAAATTCAATTCAATAAAGGCGTCCCTAAATTCAATTGATAATAAAACGCATAGGAAGAAACCAACTTGCACAAGTTCAATCAATTTAGCAATTAAAACATGTCCTGAATCAACTATCACAAATCACCCTAAACCCTAATTATAAATTAGTTAGACATAATTAAGGCCAAACAACAATAATAATACGAAGACATAATTAAATAAATAAAGCAAATAAAATAAACCTGGAATAAATACGGAGTACTGACGATTACAAAAGAACCAATCTTGAAGCTAAAACTAATGAAGTTTTAAAGTATGTGAAAGGAGAGAAATAAATAACAGTAAACTTAAACCTAGCAAAGGATGTAAAGTCAAAATAAAGCATAAGTGAAGTTTCGACCTAAGAGGTCTTTATATAGTTTCCTAAAATTAAAACACGAATTAAAATAAAATCCGGAGAATAAAGCGTCAGGGCCGGCCGGCCGGCAGCCGGTCCAGACCGGCCTGACCAACAATTTTGGGCCGGCTCACATTCTCTTCTATTCTTGGCCCAAGTCTTGCTTTGGGCCTTTATTGACTCGTATTCCTCTTCCTTTTGGTCTTTGGCTCGTATTCCCGGGCTCCCGTGCGAGCTCGAGCTTGGTCTTGGCGTCTTGATTCTCGTATTGCTCCAATCGTCCCGAGTTTTGGCTCTGTGGAACCCGGGAGGGACCCAACTCGGCGTCTTGCTTAAGGACGGATTTTAAAGTTAAAAAAGATTAAGTTGGAAAAACCTTTAAGAACTGTTATGGAGTCGCCACCTATTTATCGCGGAAAATAGGAACCTGCTACCATGTTCTAAGTTAAAAACATGTCCTAGATTTTGGAGCACGCCGACACCCCTAGATCTAAGGCTTGTGAAACCAGATTGGATTCGGGGTGAGGGTACTTTAGAAAAAGAGTTAATTCAAATAATGATTTATGAAAACCTTTTAGAAAAGCCTATGTAAAAATAGCCTCTACTGACCTAGAACAATCCTTGTAAGATGATATTTGAGCTAATGTTATCGCTACGAACAAGTGCGATAAGATTGTAAAAGAATGCAGATGCAGATGCAAAAAGATTGATTAAAACTCTCAGTTTAGCATGTTTAACTTGTTAACGAATACGGTTCAGTTAAAGGTCGAATTCATTGTTTAAGTTGATTTTAATGCAAAATAAGAAGGTGCAAGATGCATGCAAATAAAATAAAGTTCAATTGTCCATTGGTTTATTTTATAAGGTCGGTTGCTTATGCGACTTTGCCGTGTCATCGGATATGGAGTGTACGAAGTAAATAGAACACTTGGATTGCAAGCTATTTGGGTGCCAAAGCCGGCTAAAGTGTAGACCCCTTTGTTAGTCCATAGAAAAGAAGAAAAAGCTTTGATCCAAGTGGATCGGTACCTACCTTGTCCCGACGCTTGGATCTGGCGAGCTTGATTCTTGAACTTAAAAGGAGGATGAATTCAACACGGGATGGTGTGTTGAACTCAAGGGTTTGATTGCTTGAGGCTTTGTGAGGGTTTTTGTGTGAGGAGAAATTGTGATCTGCAAGTGTGAGATGTGAAAGGTGTGAATAAGATGTATTCTGGTTGTGAAAGATGATCCTTCGAGGTTGGGTATAGGGGTGTATATATACTAAAAACCTCGGAGAAATTAGGAAATCGGGGATAAAAACAGGCCTGAGAACCGCATAGCCTTATGCGGTTGCCTGGGGAAACCGCATAGGCTTATGCGGTTCCCCCCTCAAACCGCATAAGGTCATGCGGTTTGGGGGTCTGGTTTTAGGTCTGCTTTCCAAGTTTCGGTTGCATTGAATCTTTGAAAGATTTCGTGGTAATCTCGAACGTGTTGCTCAAGAAAAGTGCTGAGATATTTGTGAGATATTTTGTGATGCTTAGGGCTTTGGAGTGCGGGCCAAAGGCTGGGTTTGGGCTCGGTTTCGGGCCCGAGACCCGGAAAAATGAAAAGGGTGTATTTGTATAGTTTTTGTGAAATAAGGTAAGACGTGAAGCCGTATTTTGTGTAAGAGGGGGCTAAATAGCGGTTTTAGCTACCGGGCCTAAGTTTAGGAATTTAGGAATGCTGAATAGTACCTTGTTAATGTAAAAGGACTAATTGTAGTGCAAATGCGAAGCTCATGCCAAATGAAGCAGGACAAGGACCTAGCTAGACTCCAAATGGACAAAATGAACGTTTATTTAAGTGATGATGTGAAGCGACCTAAACATTTTAACATTTCAAACGACTCAAAAATGAATTCGACATTAGTTAGAACCGTATAAGTCAACGTTAAACATGCGTAATAAAAGTCTGTGATACATCACAGGGTTTTGTTTGGGAGGGTACGGATATGGGTATCCACAGAGCCCCCAGTTTGACTGAGCTCGGACTAGAGCGCTAGTCAAACTCCACGACCATATCCGGACCATTACAGTCTCGATACAGTCAGCGGAACGAAGCATGTGTCCATGGGTGAGACGAGGGCTTCGAACCGGGCTAAACGGGGAGGGGCGTGCGCATTTTAAGGACTTGGCGGTCCGTGCATGCTATAAGGGCCTGCCGGCCTGCCAGATGTCTTCGTCGTGCTTGTTGTACTGTTGTATATGCTTGGTATCGTCGGATGACTGGTGCTGGTGCTTGTAATGTCTTCGTATTGCATGTGTACTTTGTAAGATGTTTGGGTATGCGTGAGGTGTAGGTGTAGGGGTGCTTATGTAAATGTAGGTGTAGGGGTGCTTATGTAAATGTAGGTGTAGGTGGAGGTCTCGTAAAAGAGCGTCCGTGTAATGCTTGTGCTTGCACTTGCCGAGGAGCGTCTTCCGTGGAGTGAAATGCTTGGAGTCAGGTGTATATTGCAGGGTGCTTGTGCTTGGGCTCGCCGAGGAGTGTCTATGTAGTTGTGGTTGCATATGGTTGCCTTCCGTTGAGGAGAAAATGATGTAATGCTCGTGAAGAGCGTTCGTGCTTCTGCTTCTGTACCGTACATTAAATTCTTAACATACGCGTATGGCGGGCTGTAGGTGACGCCCTAACCCAAGCACGGGACGTACTTGGAGTTGTATGCGAGCTAGGATGAGTTAGGGATCGAAAAGTAGGCGTAAAACGAGAAAAATCCGAGAAAAACCACAGGCGGAAACCGCATAGCCTTATGCGGTTCATGGGGCAAACCGCATAAGGTTATGCGGTTTGCCTTAGTGGCATCAGGGGGCTATAAAGGCACGAGAGCAGCGTGTTTGTTGCTCATTATAACACTTTCGGTTTCTTCACTCTAAAAACGTCATTTTTCGATTTCTCAACCGTTTTTGCTCGTTTTTCTTGCGTTGCCTTGCTATGGAACGAGGTAATGCTCCATTTTAACTTGCTTTTACGTTATTTGTTGTTGTAATTAGCTAGTTTTGCCTTGAAATGTTGAAAAGACGGGTTTTGAATGAAAACCCGAGTTTTGCTTGAAATTTGCCGTTTGAATACTTGAAGTTGACGTCATTGTGTTGCATTATGCCATGCGAGCGTGTATGTGTGAATTGATTGTGATTTAGACCGTCTTTGTGTGAAAAACGTCCAAATTAGGTTTCGGGCCCGAAAACGAACCCGGATTTTCCGACCCGGAATTTCAATTAAACTTCGGTGTAGGATGCCCATAGCATGTATAGCATGCCTATAGCGTTAATTTTGCGAAAATGTCGAGTTAAGGCTTTCAAATCGCCGTCTCAAGTCGTAGTTATACGGAGTAATTAAGGCGAATTAGGGGTTTTTGATCGGGATGACCAAAATGCAATTGCTTGTAATGGGTTGTTGTTGGGGACTATTATGGCGCGTAGAAACCATAAAGTTGTGATTTTGAAATGTGGAGAACGGTTTTCGGCTTAATTGTGAATTAGGCCTAAAAATGCTCCGTGAAGTGTTTAGTGTAATGTGTTTAGGGAATGTATATGTATCATGTGTGTATTATTTGTGTACATTTGCGTATGTGTATGCCAAGTTGTATGCTTGCATGTATTATAGCTGTATGTATTGGTTGTGTTTGGTTGCAGGGGAAGGTTCTAGTCGTGTTACGAGGTCGAAATCTCGTAGGAGTGCTAGCTCGAGGACCAAGGGAGCTTCTAGTTCGAGTGGTTTGAGGCGTACACGTAGCGAGAGGGAAGCCTACCCTCGTGATTTGTCCACGAGACGTGGGCAGTCACGAGGTAGGGGTCGCGGGAGGCATGTCCCTGTGCCTGATCTTGAGGAGGAGGAGGCGGATGCGTTTGCTCAGGAGTTTGTGGACGAGCCGAGGTGAGATGGATGTTGCTGAGGAGGCTGAGGAGGTTGCGCCTAGAGCGAGTAGCTCTAGGCCGCGAAAATCACGTGCGAACAGGGCGTTCGCTAAAGGCTGGGATGGCCATAACCTTCTACTTGCCCCGGAGAGACACGTTTTCTACCGAGCGACGATGGGTTGGCAGAAAGGCCCAATGAGGACTTTCTCGGGCGTGTCGTCCGCAATGTGCGTTTTTGAGGAGAAGCTTGCGCCGGGAGCGCAGGCTTGGGTGCTGCGTAGTGCTTTTGGCCTGTTGGTCGGCCATTGGAGGGAGATTGCAAAGAAGAAGCAGACGGCGAACCTGATGCTGATCAGGGCCTTCCTAGACAGGTATTGGGACACCACGACGACGTTCCATATGCCCGGCTTTGAGGCCGGTATTACCTTGTCTGAGTATGCGGTCATAACGGGGCTGCCGTTCGGGGACCGTGACATGAGTTTTGAGTTTGCGCCGTCCGTTGTGGACGAGGTTGTGACCGATGCGATCGGCGGTGGTTTGGAGGTGATTTGTGAGGGTGCTCCACCTTATACTTTCAAGACGAGCTATATCTTGGAGTACTTTGAGGGGAAGACCGAGTATGGCCCCTCGGAGTGGAGTGACGAGCAGAATGCTCGTATGTGGCTATGGTGGTTCGTCAGTGCCGTGTACTTTGGCGATAAAGGCGAGCGGGCGTCGACATCGGTCCTTATGCATCTCTTGGATTGGAGTGCAATTGGGACGTTTGACTGGGTGACGCCGTCCTTGGGCCTGTGCATTCGTTTCTGTATGGATGCCGTGAGACCGCGGGTCATGGATCGAGGGTCGAGACTGTCCTTAGTCTCGCCTGGATTCTTGATGGAGGTACGTGTTAATTCTGTTTTGGTTTTAGGTGCATTGTTGTTTTTTTGTCTTTGTCTTTGTCGTCTTTGCCTTTGTAATGTGTTTTTGTTTCTTGTGCGTGCAGTCGTGGATTCTTAGCCATTTTCCTTTTCTGCTCCCCCCGCATGCTGTGAGGATCGCGAGAGAGTACCCACAGATGCATTGGGGCACGTCTGGCAACCGTCTTTGCGTTAATCGGGTCGTATGACGAGGTTCGGGTGCTCCTGAACCAGATGCAGTTTGATCAGGTTTGTGCTTGAACCATTTTAAATAGAATGTACTTAAAATGATTGTATTGTGTTTGTATTTACGAGTGTTTGTTTTGTCTTCGTTTGTAGTTCGTGCCGTTCAGTGGGGCGATGTCACGGGTATTCCTGAAGGCATCGGGGCGCGGTTTGCAGTGCGAGAGACCCAGCGTCTGTACTTGGCGACGCCGTACGGGCCGGTTTGGTATCTTGGGGAGCGCTTGGCCTTTCAGGCAGGGTGGCCAACTCCGGTGGTGCCTAAGGATCCGCCAAGGGTCCTATTTGAGCGAGGGGTTTCCGCTCAGGATCGGGTGGCGTTGTACGGGGAAGGAGAGTCGGTGAGTCTTCTCTGTCCTGGGGAAGACTACAGCCACTTTGCGGAGTCTCGGCTTGCTTGTGGGCCGATTGAGGTATGCTTGCTTCTTTTGAGGGTGCGTAAGGTAATTTTTGCGAAAAATTTCCCTGACGTGTGCGTTTTGTACTTGTTTTGTAGGAATTTGATCCGGATATGGCGGAGCAGCCTGGTGACTTCCCTACCACCGTTGAGTACGACGAGTCGGGTGTGCGTCGTACTTTGACTTTGCCGACGTATTTGCCGGTGACCACTGACGCGGGCATGGACAGTTGGACGGGCAGGGTGAAGAAGGTATGTATCTTTGTTGTATATGTGAGTGAGCCCCCAGTTTGATCGAGGTATGGAATATAGCGATGATCAAACTAGTGAGATGCATGTTTTTGTGTTACCCCCTCGAGTTTGGCTTAATTTGAGTGAAATTAAGGCAAAATGGAGAGAAATGTGAAGTGTTTTTGTGTTGTGTATCACAGGTGGCTAAGGAGGCGCATAAGAAGCTATGGCGGATAGCCAACAGGTGGAGGATGGCTCACGAGCAGTCGCTCGGTTGTGTCAGAGCCGGGCTGAGACGGCTCAGATTCGGCGTGAGTTTGACGAGTATCGTCGTCGTCATCCCGAGTGAATTTGTGTAATAAAGATTGTATGAACCTTTATGTACAGGTTGTTGTAGCTTGAACGTTGAACTTGATCGTTGTAGCTTGAACTTGATTGTCGTCGATAAACCTGTTTGGTAAGCTTATTTGAAAAATGATGTGATTCCCGAGTGGGATGCGTTGATGTTTGATTTTAGATTGTGAAAATGTTTTTTTGCAAAAAAGTTCATTTTAAATGCGAAATGAGCTTGCATGAACGTCGGAAATGTTTGTGTTGACTCGTGGTATGAATCGTATGTGCTAAAGTGAAGTGTAATGCTGGTGCATGGGGAGCAACGAGAGAATGTCGTAGCTTAGTGTAGGTTGTAGTGTTTTAGGAAAGACGAAATTAGGAAACGTTGAGAAAAACCGGCCCTTGAAACCGCATAGGGTTATGCGGTTCGTCGGGTAAACCGCATAGGCTTATGCGGTTTGGGTTGCAAACCGCATAGAGCCATGCGGTTTTTACGGCTGTCTGGTAGTATTTGTATTTCCATATTTCGGACGTTGTTTTCCTATATAAGGAGAGGGGGTGCGTGCCATAATCTTCACTCACAAACACTTCTCTTCTTGTCTTTTGCTTTAGATTTTTGCTCTCATAAATATATTAGGTATATTTATAAAAGTTTTTGTTTGTATTCAAGAAAATGGGGGAGCATTTTGATGCTCTTTTGAAGAGGTGGACTTCTTCACTAAGCTCGGCAATGAAGAAGGCGGTGTATGATGATGGTGCGGGTGTATTTATTGGCTTTCGTCAAATGAAAGTCGATCTAGACTTCCTGGATGTGTGCTTAGATTATTGGGATCCTAGTTTGCATGTGTTTAGGTTTCCCGGGGGAGAGGTGTGTCCTTTAGTGGAGGAGTTCTCGGCCATTGCTGGATGGTCGAAACGGACTACTCCTGTGGTTGTAAGGAGTGAGCTTTGCTATAACGGGATGTTGCGAAACTTCCTTGGGATGACAAATGCTCATGCTGCAGGTTTGTTTGAGGGAGGCAAGGTAAATATGCTTCTCTTGTGTCAACGATACATGAACAAGGCTGATACTAGTATTTCGGACCGTTCGAGGCGGAGGGCCCTTGCTTTTTGTTTGGTTCATCGGTATGCTTTTGCGGGGTCCATGCCAGATGGAGTGTTCGGAAACGCGAGGTATGCTCGTGTTGTCGAAGAGATGGAGAGGGGATATGATCCTTCTGCGTTGATCTTAGCGGAGACCATACTGGGCTTGGACGACCGTTTTGCTAATCGTTTGAGCTCGTACAGGGGTTGCGCTAGGATTCTCAACGTTTGGCTCATGGAGAGGCTAAGTGTGTATAAGGCTCTTCCCCTTGGAAGTGTTTTCAAGGCTGCTGCTACGACGTCTCGAAAGATGGAGTGGGCTGACCTTCGGGAGCGTTCGCTAAACTACTACCGGAGGTTTGTCAAGGAGAGCTCCATTCGTTGGTACGTGACTTGGTGGGGTATTACGGCGGTTACGGCGCCGTCTGTTGCGAATGCTTCTCGTGGGTTGATGTTGTGTGGGTTTGAACGAGGAGTGTGGATTCATCCTCTTCGCTTGAAGAGGCAAATCGGGCTTGCTCAGACTATACCCGAGCAGGATACTCAGGTTGGAGGGGTTGTTGTGCTAAACAACCAAATGATTGATGCTTGGACCCGAGGATGGTCGGACCGTGTTACTTGGGCTGTTCCGGAGCATATAGAGTCTAGTCGTGTTACCGACTTCTATACACGGTGGTATCGTTCCAATGATCCTCAGGAACGGGAGAATCAAAGGAGGAGGGAAAAGAATGGGCCAAGGTCCTCCTTGGCGTATAAGGCGGTGCGCGAAAGGAGGGACTATGGTGATCTTTGTCTTTGTTAGTGCAGTGCTTCTACTTGAGACCGCGCGGAAAGGCTTGGACCGCAGGTGACCGTTAGAGATCGTCTAGGGTCAAGGATCGAGAAGCCCCCAGTCGAGCAGGACGAGGATCCGATCGCGCCCCCAGATTTTGAGAGGTCTGTCCTCGTGGCCGAAGTTCAAGATTGTGGGCGAGCGCCTTGAAGATGAAGAGGCTAATCCGAAGCGTCAGAAGATGACTTGAGTAGTTGCTTTTGTCTTGTTTAGAAAAATTCCTTTATTTAAATGCGTGTTTTTAGATTTGAATAAAGGGCTAAGGAGGCTTGTTCCTAGCTCATTTCTAAATTGCGAAAAATTCTAAATAAATTAATGAAGTAGAATTAATTTGCTTTTGCCTTGTCTTGTTGCTTTCCTTTGTTTGTTTTTAAATGTTCTCGACCTTTTTAAGCTTCGAACATTCATACTTTGTCTTAAAATCCTCGACCTTTTTAAGCTTTGGACTTGGATTTGTGTTTTGTTTTGTGTTGACTGTGCTCTCGACTTTTTTAAGCTTTGAGCGTGTCTTTTTGTGAGTGCAACGCCCTTGACCTTTTTAAGCTTTGGGCATGCGTGCTAAAAAGTTCGGTTGTGCTTTTGATAAGTCGCCACGATTCGCTTTTAAATCTGAGAATCAAACCGGCGTAGTTCGTGTGATTCGGTTGAGCCTTTTGCAAAGCTGCCTACGTATCCACAGTGCGTGGAATCAAACCGAGCGTAGTTCACCCATGCCAGAGTGAGTTTTGTTTTGAAATATATTGCAGAAGTGTTTGTGTTTTAGGGGTAGTATTTCTTGAGTTGATCGAGATTTGTTGGTAATCGGAAGTCCTGACCGTCAAGGTCAGTTAGTTTCACGGCTCCTCCGGGAAGGATTTCCTTGACCAAGTACGGTCCGGCCCAATTGGGTTTGAATTTTCCTCTTGGGTCGACTGGTAATGGTGCTCGGACTGATTTGAGTACTAGGTCACCCACTTTGATGTTTCGTGGCTTGACCCGTTTGTTGTAGGCGCGTTGTAGGCGAGATTGATACATTCGGACTGTACTTAGTGAATGTAACCGTCTTTCGTCTAAGAGGATGAGTTGTTCGTATCGTTCGCGTGCCCATTCGGCCTCAGGAATGTCTGCTTCCATGAGAATTCGAAGGGATTGCATTTCGATTTCTACAGGTTGAACGGCTTCCATCCCGTAGGTTAGGAAATAAGGTGTCATGCCTGTGGGTGTGCGGATGGTTGTGCGGTATCCCCATAATGCAAATGGGATTTTGTTGGGCCAGTCGTGGCAGGTGTCGATCATCTTTTTGAGGATTGATACGACGGTTTGTTCTTTGCCTCGGCCGCCTTGGTTGGTTTGTGGTCGGTAGGGTGATGATTTGTGTCGTTGTATCTTGTATTTGAGGAGAAGTGGTTCCACCACTCCTTGGAAGTGTGTGCCTTGATCACTTATGAATTCGTGGGGTATGCCGTAGCGACAAATGATGTTGTTTTGTATGAATTTCGCAACTTCTTTTGTGCCTAGCGTACGGTATGATGCGGCTTCGACCCATTTGGTGAAATAGTCGATGGCCACGAGGATGAAGCAGTGTCCTCCTGCTCCCACGGGTTGTACTTTGCCAATGACGTCAATTCCCCATGTGGAGAAAGGCCATGGCGAGGTTAAGCTGTATAGTGGTGAAGGAGGGATGTGTTGTACGTTTGCAAAGATTTGGCAATTATGGCAATGTTTGACATACTTTACGCAGTCGGCTTCCATGGTTGTCCAGTACCATCCTAGCCTTATGATTTGTTTGCACATGGCTCGTGCGTTCATGTGTGGGCCGCACTCGCCATCGTGTACTTGGGATATGATCTTGTGTCCCTTTTTGTGATCGACACACAAGAGTAGTGTGCCTTGGGGTGTCTTTTTGAGTAGTTTGCCCATTTCCATCACGAATTGTGATGATAACAGGCGTAGGGCGCGTTTGGCTCGTTTGTCAATGTTTGGTGGGTATTCGCCGTTTGTTTTGTAGTTGATTATTGCTTGGTAAAAAGGGTCGGTTTGTTCTTCCTCGGTTTCAATGTCACAGATGTAGGCGGGTTCATTCCGTCGTTCCACGACAATGGGGAGCGTTTCCATTCCCGGGGGTATGTTGATTAGTGACGCGAATTTGGATAACGCGTCGGCGAATTGGTTTTCTTCGCGTGGGAGGTGTATGAATTCTACGTGATAGAATTCGTTTATGAGTTCTTGTATTTTGTTTTGGTATAGTGCTAGGTTTTCATTAAGTATCTTCCATGCTCCGGATACTTGGTTGATTATGAGGGAGGAGTCCCCATAGACTCTTATATTGCGGGCGTTGAGTACAAGCGCTGCTTGGAGACCGTGCAAGCATGCTTCGTATTCTGCGGCGTTGTTTGTTACGTCGAAGTCTAGCTTGATTGACAAGGGCGTGTGTTCGCCATTTGGGGATATGAGAAGTATTCCTACTCCACATCCTCGATAGTTGGAGGAGCCATCGAAGTATAACTCCCATTGTTCTTGGTTGATGTTGTAAATCCCATCGTCTGGAAGGGATGTTGTGTCGATGATTGGTTGTTCGTTGATTGCATTTTCGGCTAGGAAATCGGAGACTGCTCGTCCCTTGATTGCTTTGAGGGGTACGTACTTAAGATCGAATTCGGCTAGGAGCAATGTCCATCTGGCCATTCGTCCGTTAAGCACAGGTTTCTCGAAGAGGTACTTCACGGGATCCATTGTAGAATAGACCCTTGTTTAGTGTGCTAGCATATAGTGACGGAGTTTCTTGGATGACCACACTAAAGCTAGACAACTCTTCTCGACGGGTGAATATCGAGTTTCGTAATCGAGAAATTTCTTGCTGATGTAATAGATTGCATGTTCTTCGCCGTTTATTTCTTGAGCGAGCATGGCGCCCATGGCGGTGGATGTTGTCGTAAGGTATAAGGATAGCGGTAGATCCGCTTGGGGTGGTCGTAGAACTGGTGGGTTAGTTAGCAATTCCTTGACCTTGTCAAATGCTTTTTGACATTCTTCGTCCCATTCAACGTGGTCGGTTTTCTTGAGTTTCTTGAAAACTGGTTCACATATCATGGTGAGTTTGCTAATGAAGCGCGAGACGTATTGGATTTGGCCCAAGAAACTTCGAATTTCGTCGAGGTTCTCCGGGGGTCGCATTTCAAGGATTGCTTTGACTTTCGAGGGGTCGACCTCGATGCCTCTTTGGCTCACTACGTGTCCTAGTAGTTTACCGGATTTAACTCCAAAAGTACATTTTTGGGGGTTGAGGCGCATTTTGTATTGTCGTAGGCGAGTGAAGAACTTGCGGAGGTTAGTGATGTGACCACTTCTCTCCTTTGACTTCACGATCATGTCGTCGACGTAGACTTCGACTTCTTTGTGCATCATGTCGTGTAAAAGGGTTGTAGCGGTGCGTTGGTATGTAGCGCCAGCATTGATTAGGCCGAAGGGCATAAGCGTATGTGATATGTCCCCACGGTGTAATGAAGGCCGTTTTGCCATGTCTTGAGTGACATTTTGATTTGATTGTAGCTGCGTAGCCAGTCCATGAAGGATAGGAGGCGTGGTGGGCGGTGTTGTGCACTAGGACGCCCACATGGGGTAATGGATAGTCATCTTTGGGACTAGCTTTGTTCAAGTCGCGAAAGTCAACGCATACTCGAATTTTGCCATTCTTTTCCAGGTCTGGGACCATGTTTGAGACCCATTCGGGATACTCGATGACTTGGATGAAACCGCTTGTAGTTGTTTTTCGATTTCTTCCTTGACCATAAGTGACCATTCAGACGTAGTCTTCTTAGCTTTTGCTTAGCGGGTTTATGCTCAGGGTTTAATGGGGATGCGGTGTTCGGCGATGCTTCGTTCGATTCCGGGCATGTCTTTGTATGACCAAGCGAATACGTCCTTGAATTCGCTCAGGAGTTGTGTGAAAAGGGTGCGTTCGTGTTCGTCTAGTGAGGCTCCCAGTTGTAGTTCCCTTGGTTCTTCGGGGGTTCCCACGTTTATGGTTATGGTTTCCTCGATGATGGGGTCTTGTGTTTTTGGGTGCACAATGTTTGCAATGTATTTGTTTAATGATTGATTTGTTTGTTCACTTTCGCATGAGTTAGTGTCTTTTGTATTTTGTGTGTTGTTTGTTGCTTGTTGATTTTTGTTTGTTTGTATTTTGTTATTTGTTTTAGCTTGAGACAAGGCGTAAGCAAATTTATTCATTTCATTATTTTGAAGAGAATTATTCGACAAATCAGAAAATTGCTTGGAGCTAGCCTCCGTAAAGAGAAAATCTAAACTAAAGCTAGAGTCTAGGATAGATGGGTCGACAGATGACCCGACACTAAGAGCATTAGAGTCTAAAAGAACTTCTTCTTCTTCTTCTTCATCGTCTTCTGTGCCGCTGGAGCTGCTTGAGCTGCTTGAGTTGCTTGAGTCACTTTCGTCCTTGCCTTTGAGGTTAGTGACATGGTCGAAGAGTGGTCCTTCACCGGTGATAAGCTGGAAGTGGTGACCTTGTGCGTCCGTCCATTTCAGCGTCTTATACCATCCGTTGAGGGTTTTGTCTGTGGCGTCGGCTATAAGTAAGTTAGGATCGAAGTGACGGTCTCGCATGATCGTGGAGACAATTTCTTCGTTTTTGGTGTTCGGTGAGGCCTTTAGTGTATTGGGCTCAGCCTCACTAGAGAAACAAGCTTCGGATGAATGGATGATATCTCGAAGGGAGGTATTCCAGTCGACCATTCCTCCGGGGGTGAAGTATGCATTCAGGTCGAGGATGTAAGGTCGCAGGGTAACCTTGTGAGTTGACTTTCGTCTTTGAATTTCCTTAACCATCTTCTCGTGGTCGCCGTTCTTGGGTTTGTAGCCTAAACCCATGGTGAGCCAAAGGCTGTTGTTGTTTTTTGTTCTGAAAGGTTTGTAGGTTTTGATTGCTGTACGTGTGATAGCGCCGACTTCGAAGTCGAAACCACATAAGTCTTCTGCGGGTTCGGCCACAATTTCGGCAGAATTAGGCTCTTTTGGTGTATCGAAAAGGGCTCGGAAGTTTGAGGCATTCAAGGTTATGATCTCCTCGTTGAGGGGGATCTTAACCTTTTGATGTAGAGTAGAAGTTATGGCCTTGGTGGAGTGAATCCACGGCCGTCCCAGGAGTATGTTATAAGAAGGGGTCATGTCGATGACTTGAAACTCGACTTTTCTTTCTATGGGACCACTGCGTACGTGAAGAGAAATGGTTCCTTTCACGTGACGTCGGGTTCCGTCGAAGGCTTCAACTCCGTCCATGCTCGGGGTGAAGTCTTTATCAGATAGGCCGAGGCGATGTGCAGTGGCCAATGGTAGAACATTGACTGCAGATCCGTTGTCAACAAGGGACACGGGCAAAGTTTTCTTCATACACTCTACGCTAATGTATAGAGCGAGGTTGTGGTTTGGTCGAATGCGGGAGATCATCATTCGAGAAGGTGATAGCCCTGGTAACCAATCTCTTGTGACATGGTGACCATTTGATCCGGAGAGATCTCGGCGTCTGCATGCAATTTGTAGAGCGCGAATGAATGCATTCCTATGTTCCGCCGAGTCTCGTAAAAGGGCCCAGATGGAAACATCGGCTTTTGTGCGAGCGAGTTGCTTCTGAAGCACCTCACTCGTGTTTGGTGGTGGAATTATTGTAGAGGTGGAGGGTGTACTTGTAGAGGGGTTATCCTCTTGGGCTACGGCCTTGCCTTTCTCGGCCGCAGTTGCTTTTCTGGCATGTTCATCTGTGAAGATGTTCTGATAAGGACGACCAGAGCGTGTGAGGTGTGAAACCTCGTCTTGGTTTTCCTTCTCGGGCTGCTCGCCCTTTTCTTTTTGATCTTTGTTTTCGGGCTGTTTGCCCTTCTTTTCCTTTCGCTTCTTGTTCTTTTTGTTTTTATTCGAGGAGGGAGTAGTTGAGAGTTGGGCTACCGTTTTGTTAGTGGGTGGCCACTCTTCGTCTTCGTCATCACTAAACCAGACCCCGTTGATTTGGTTGCTGGTGGGTGTGACCAAGTAGGAGCAATCTATGACGGGTGCTGATCCGAGGAAGATTGCAGGGTTGTCATAAATTGTGGGGTTGCTTTGGGCTCCGAGGCCGATTTCAATGAGTTCTTCGAAATTCTCGGCATCGCCGTAATCAAAGTGTTTTCGCCACTCGGGTCGTAAGCTACCGAGAAACGTAGACATGAGTTCGTCTTCGTGTGGAGGGTTCAGAACTCGAGCAAGTAGTCCCCTCCAACGGACGAGATATTGGGTGAAATCTTCCTCGTCTCTTTGGAGTTGGGTGATGAGAGTATGAAGAGAGACATGCTTGTTGGCCTTGGAGCGTTGTTCTAAGCGTGCAACTTCAAGTTGATGCAAAGCCTTCAAGTTGTCAATGTTTTTGGTGAGCTGATTAACACGGTGACGGAGAGTCCTCAGTCTATTGAGGTTAGCCATCTTTGAGGAGCGCTTGAAGGAAGGGGTGATGATGCGATTCATGGTGAGTATTCAGCTGAGGCCTGCATTTCACTTTACATATTAGCGACACGACTCGACCCACTAGACTCACATTCATTCTAGGCATTCATTTTAGCTCATTTCGTTGTTTTGAAAGACCTTTTAAGCTTGAAAAAGGAGATTTTCGAAAAGGTTTTGCTAAGGGAAGCTTTTGAGGCGAGGATGCGTGCGCACATCTCGTCTCGATGTTAAAAGATTTTGTTTTGCATCCGTCGAACTGATAACGGTGATTTGCCGAGGTGAGCTCGAGTCGGATGTGTAAAAAGAGAAGGATTCGGCTCGCGCAAGTCGAGTCGAGGATGTTAAAACAGAGTCTAGGCCGTATGACCTAGAGGATCGAAATCCACGAGCTCGGGTTTTATTCCTTACTCGGGTTTTTGCTTGTTAGTGAAAAGGGAATTTTGAAAAGGTTTATTTCAAAAATTCGCGAGAGTTTTGTTTGAAAAGTGTTCGTTTGTTAGATGTTAGGTTCGTTTATCTTTGAAACGTTTTAAGCGAGTTTTCGAAGATATGATTGCAAATGCTTGTTTTGAAAAAGACCATGGGGTGCATAGCCTCGAACTTGTACGTATGACTAAAAAAGGGTGAAAAATGAGTCAGTCGGGTACACCTCCAACTACCTCGAGTACGCTTTGGCAGATACTTAACCCCTTCATTTCCTTACGCCGGGGCGATAGGTTTTCTGAAAGGAGCACTGGGGCGGTCGAGATAGCCGTTTACGGCAAGCCGTGGAGGGGCGAGAGGAAAGCTAGTCCGGCATGTGCTTTATCGAGTGGACAAGCCTGCATGTGGGAACCACCTCTCGAGGGTGCAAAGGGTGCCTAGATTCCAAAAGGAATGGACTCTAAACGAATGTGCATGGCTCAAATATGTTTACAAGGATTGTTCGAAGCTTTCAAGTTTCACCTCTTTATTTTTAAAAGAAAAAGCTAGTTTTTGGTTTTAAAAATAAGATCTCCCCAGCGGAGTCGCCAAACTGTGGAACCCGGGAGGGACCCAACTCGGCGTCTTGCTTAAGGGCGGATTTTAAAGTTAAAAAAGATTAAGTTGGAAAAACCTTTAAGAACTGTTATGGAGTCGCCACCTATTTATCGCGGAAAATAGGAACCTGCTACCATGTTCTAAGTTAAAAACATGTCCTAGATTTTGGAGCACGCCGACACCCCTAGATCTAAGGCTTGTGAAACCAGATTGGATTCGGGGTGAGGGTACTTTAGAAAAAGAGTTAATTCAAATAATGATTTATGAAAACCTTTTAGAAAAGCCTATGTAAAAATAGCCTCTACTGACCTAGAACAATCCTTGTAAGATGATATTTGAGCTAATGTTATCGCTACGCACAAGTGCGATAAGTTTGTAAAAGAATGCAGATGCAGATGCAAAAAGATGGATTAAAACCCTCGCTTTAGCATGTTTAACTTGTTAACGAATACAGTTGATTAAAGGTCGAATTCATTGTTTAAGTTGATTTTAATGCAAAATAAGAAGGTGCAAGATGCATGCAAATAAAATAAAGTTCAATTGTCCATTGGTTTATTTTATAAGGTCGGTTGCTTATGCGACTTTGGCGTGTCATCGGATATGGAGTGTACCCGAAGTAAATAGAACACTTGGATTGCAAGCGCGCTGGGTGCCAAAGCCGGGGGGGGGGGGGGGGGGGGGGCGCTAAAGTGTAGACCCCTTTGTTAGTCCATAGAAAATAAGAAAAAGCTTTGATCCAAGTGGATCGGTACCTACCTTGTCCTGACGCTTCAGATCTGGGCAGAGCTTCGCTTCTTGAACTTAAAAGGAGGATGAATTCAACACGGGATGGTGTGTTGAACTCAAGGGTTTGAGTGCTTGAGGCTTTGTGAGGGTTTTTGTGTGAGGAGAAATTGTGATCTGCAAGTGTGAGATGTGAAAGGTGTGAATAAGATGTATTCTGGTTGTGAAAGATGATCCTTCGAGGTTGGGTATAGGGGTGTATATATACTAAAAACCTCGGAGAAATTAGGAAATCGGGGATAAAAACAGGCCTGAGAACCGCATAGCCTTATGCGGTTGCCTGGGGAAACCGCATAGGCTTATGCGGTTCCCCCCTCAAACCGCATAAGGTCATGCGGTTTGGGGGTCTGGTTTTAGGTCTGCTTTCCAAGTTTCGGTTGCATTGAATCTTTGAAAGATTTCGTGGTAATCTCGAACGTGTAGCTCAAGAAAAGTGCTGAGATATTTGTGAGATATTTTGTGATGCTTAGGGCTTTGGAGTGCGGGCCAAAGGCTGGGTTTGGGCTCGGTTTCGGGCCCGAGACCCGGAAAAATGAAAAGGGTGTATTTGTATAGTTTTTGTGAAATAAGGTAAGACGTGAAGCCGTATTTTGTGTAAGAGGGGGCTAAATAGCGGTTTTAGCTACCGGGCCTAAGTTTAGGAATTTAGGAATGCTGAATAGTACCTTGTTAATGTAAAAGGACTAATTGTAGTGCAAATGCGAAGCTCATGCCAAATGAAGCAGGACAAGGACCTAGCTAGACTCCAAATGGACAAAATGAACGTTTATTTAAGTGATGATGTGAAGCGACCTAAACATTTTAACATTTCAAACGACTCAAAAATGAATTCGACATTAGTTAGAACCGTATAAGTCAACGTTAAACATGCGTAATAAAAGTCCGTGATACATCACAGGGTTTTGTTTGGGAGGGTTCGGATATGGGTATCCACAGGCTCAAAACCACCAAAACCTGCAAAATGTAAATAAAAGGCAGCAGTAACGAGAAATATAACATATAGCTCATAGAATCATAATAAATACGAATAAAAGCAAGCTAAATGCGACTGAACCGGGGGCATAAAATGAATATAAATAGCGTGTATCAAACTCCCCCAAACCATACCTTTGCTTGTCCTCAAGCAAACAGCGTCGGAGAAAATCAAAGTGACACGAACTTATCACGTTAGTATCTCGAAGTGGACGACCTATACACATAAACATACAACCATAGACTGTTTCACCGAAAATAGAGCACAAGTCTCAACCATTCACACCACATTATACCCCCAGCCTCTAACGCTTTCGCAAAAGTAAAACTGACGACATTTTCAATTCAAGCAAGGCCAACCGAACGTACCACTTTCCATCAACCAATTCTTACCACAATCCATTCTTTTCCTCCTTTTTTTTTTTTTTTTTCTTTTGTGTTTTCCTTTTTTCGCAAATGTGGAGCATCCCTCGTATGTAATACCGTTTAGCTTGACATTCACTCGGTAAAGATCGCGCTCGGGTACACATATTTCCTTAAGGGTTACATTATTGCTCATACTCTCGGTCGCAACCAAATTCATGGCCACTGTGGTTACTCAAATCAATGAGTCCCCTCCGAGAGCATCGAAGCATTGCTCCAACAAAAATATATCCTTCCAATCATACCGCAAACCAACAAACCAAACATTCCACGAACCATTGCCAAGCTCGGATGTCAAAGTCGAAAGTAAACAAACGAAAAGCGATAGGAATTAAGCAAATACAAGTGGGTTAGTGTTTGAGACTCGCAATCTATTAATAGGAAACAAACATATAGTGCAGCTACGACGATAGAAAGTCGACTCGGAGATGCTAAAGATCAAAGTAAGCGCACTAATCAAGTCTCCAAAAGTGACAAAACAGACCAAAAAGACTCGTATTTTTGTATTTTTTGAAATTTTTCGATTTTTTTGGGTTTTCAAATAAATGCACACATAAAATGAAAATGCAAAGCGCGAACGTGCTTCCCTCCCCCAAACCAAATCACACATTGTCCTCAATGTGGAAAACAGCACAACCACAACAGCAGAAAAGGACAAATAAAAGAGGGGGTAGGAAAACAAAGACGGGAAAAGAGGGTAAAAGGGGTAAAGAGTGCTCACATTATAAAGTCGGAGCTCCCCCAAACCGAAGCGAAGCATGGAGTGCGGCTTATAATCCACGTATATGCGTCCAAATCAGTCCAGCTATGTAATACTTCGGAGCAGCAGGCAAGAAGCAACAAAACGGAGCAGCAGTGCACTGGGGCCGGTCCAGACCGGCGGCCGGCCGGCCGGCCCTGGTGCAATTTTCTCATTTTTTCGCGTTTTTTCACCAGTTCTCAAATTTACGCTACGGTGCCGGTCTGAGCCCGGCTGCCGGTCGACCGGCTGGGATGCTTCCTCGTAGCGTCTGCTCAAAAATACTAAGGACAAAAGTCCAGAAGTACCTGCGTGATAAAATCATGAAATAATACCCTCGTCCTCACGCGCTCAAATAACGTAAAATGTCAATAAAAACTAACCATACAAAAGTACAAAGCGCAATCAAAATACAACGTCATCGGGTTGCCTCCCAGGAGCGCTGGTTTATAGTCCCGCACGACTCTTCAAGCTCCAAAATCAAGTCAAATTAGGCCAAGGGTGTTGGCTATTCGCGACAGCTTCACTCGGCGAAATGCGGTCAGCATGCAACACCGTATCGACCTCCTCGAGGCAGATCATCATCAAGAATCAGCAGGCAAGGGATGCCTTCTCTAAATGGCTCACCGTGTCGACCTCGTGCTCCGGGCGACTCGACCGTGGGGCTCTCATCTCCATCACTAGCAGTATTAAGGCCGGCCTTCAGTAGTTTCCTCTCCCCCAAACAAGTCTTGCAGCTGCTCGTCGACGAACCTGCACAAGGAGAGACAACAGAAAGGACCTCCAAAGTGTCTCCGGTAAAGTGAGACGGAGGTATAGCATCAACAGCACAAACCGACTCTAACTGCATAGGCGATCTCGGGACATTAGACTGAGTGAACACTAACTTCTCCCCCCCTACCGTGAAAGTCAATGTCCCATTACCCACATCTATAAGTGCGCCGGCGGTGTGTAAGAAGGGTCTCCCTAGGATAACCGGGATATGAGAATCCTCGGGTATGTCAAGCACAACAAAGTCTACGGGGATAAAGAACTTTCCAACCCGTACCGGGACGTCGTCTAATACACCTAGAGGTCTCCTAACCGAACGGTCAGCCATCTGAGTAGACATAGAGGTACATCCAAAAGTGGTCATGTTAAGCTTTTTACAGATGGAATAGGGGATCACACTCACGCTAGCTCCTAAGTCACAAAGGGCGTTATCAATAGCATGGGTGCCTATAGCGCAGGGGATAGAAAAACTGCCAGGATCCTTCAGCTTAGGGGGAGGGTTACCCTGCAGAAAACGACTACATTCCCCCGTAAAAGCAACCAACTCAACCTCATCCAAAGACCTCTTCCTAAGCAAGACCTCCTTCATAAATTTAGCATAAGCAGGAACTTCACGAATTAAATCAATAAAAGGAACGTTTACCTGCAAACTTTTAATGATTTCGAAGAACTTACTGAACTGGGAGTCCACTTTGGCCGGACGTGCACTACGTGGAAAGGGCAACCTGATTTGAATTTCCGGAGCCTTGTCTTTAGAAGCATTACAGTAACTTTCTGCCGCCGCCCGGTCTCGGGCCATTGCCGGTCGGCCGTTGAGGCGTCTGTTTCGCCTTTTTCAAATTTCTGGCCGACGTGCCATCTTCTTCCCCATCTCCACTAGCAGCTCCTCTACTCAGCTCTTCTGACCCAGGCACCGTAGGACCATCATACGCTCGCCCACTCCGCAACTGAATCGCATTAACATGCTCAATATTCTTCGGTTGGTCGCCTTGCGGAGGTAGTTGACCCCTTTGACGGGTCGCCTGCGACGTAGCAATCTGGGCAACCTGTGTCTCGAGATGCTTAACGGCCTGATTCGTTTCCATTTGCATCTTCTGAGTGTCCATCTGCATCTTTTGCATGGCCATCATCATAGAGCACATTTCAGCTAGAGGGTCAGATGCAGGTGTAGGTTGTGGTGGAGGGACATAGGGTGGCTTTTGATAGGTGGGTTGTTGTTGTTGGAAATTTTTGTGAGGGGGAGTGTAGGGAGTGTTTTGGGGTGGTTGGGTAGTCGGGTTCAGCACATTCTGGTTACGATAAGATAAAAGCGAGCGATCGTAACCGGGTTGATTTTGGTAGGGCAGGTTTTGATTATAAGATTGGTAAGCGTAAACCTGCTCCTGGGGCGTAGCATACCCTGTAGAATAACCCGAATCGTGCCCTGCGACAGCGTTCACATGAACACTAGAAGAACCACCGCCATTCATCATACTAATCTGTGTGGTCAGTGCGGCAACCTGACTAGTGAGCGCGCTGATACTCTCCTTATCACGATCTTGGTGTGAAGACCGTGAATTACCCCTTGGCTTCCCAAATTGTGACGAATGTATCGCCATCTCCTCGATTAATGCCCAAGCTTTATCATCATCGACGTTGTTAGCAAAACGTCCCTCCGCAGCAGAATCCAAAATGGCCCGACTCTCAGCATACAAACCATTGTAAAAGGTCATAATCACAAGCCAATCGTTCAACCCATGGTGCGGACAATCTCTAATCAGCTTCTTATACCTTTCCCAAGCTTCAGCTAAAGTTTCATCGTATGTCTGCTTGAAACCCTGAATCTGACTGCGCATCTGATTTGTGCGCTCTGGAGGATAGAACTTTGAATAGAACGCGAGAGCCAAACTCCTCCAATCAGTAATACCAGCAGCTAGCTTGTCGAGGTCCGTGATCCACTCACGAGCTCGATCCTTTAAAGAAAAAGGGAACAGCATCTCCCTTATTTGCTCCTGCGTGATCCCGGCCTGCTTTATAGTCGAACAATAGTCCGTAAAAACCTGCATATGTCGACCAGGATCCTCCGTAGGATAGCCTCCGAACTGATTCCGCTCCACCAAAGTAAGAAAGGCGGGGCGAATCTCAAAGTTGCCCGTAAGAGTAGCGGGCATCGTGAATCCATTCGGGATGGACTCCGTCTTAGGAAGCGAGTGACTATAGAGTTTTGGCATGGTCACTGGCTCCTCTAAATCAATAACAATATGTGTATTGTCCTCTTCGCAGGACGATCGTTCTGAGCGAGTTTCCGCGTCTGAACTTTGCACACTCTCAGTTGCGTAGGCCTCGGCGATTTCCTTGAAAAAGTTACGCGTACGGTGCAAGGTACGCTCAGGCTCAGGATCAAACGGGACTAAACCTTTAGGTGACCTGCGCATAAATAACTCAAAGGAAACGGTGAGAACGGTCTCAAGGAACTAGAGTTCCCTGAGACAAAAGAGAAAAACCTGTAACTAAACAATAACTAAAACTAGCAAAGCCGTTTCCCCGGCAACGGTGCCAAAATTGACACGGCTAAGTCGTATCGCCAATATCAAAATAAACCTAACAAACAACTAACAGCAGCTAGTGGCAAGCAGGATCGAATCCACAGGGAAACGTAGCAGTTATAAGTTAACGCAGATGAAAACAGGTCTAACTCAGGTGTGAAAGAAGGGGTTTGTTTAAGACTAAAACTAAGGCAGTAATAAAGCAGATCAACAAATATCAATAAGGAGAAGGATTAGCGCATCAGGATCATTATGACAGTAATTCAGGAACTCAACTCAAAAGTAAATAACAATCAACTGAAGCTATGCAAGTGGTTAAGTTTAGGAATACGCTCTCTCGAGTCAATATTAACCTTAAGCAAATTTAGCGGGCTCTCGCAACTTACTAAATTCAACTTATCAAATACGCGTGAGTCTAGTTTCAATTAGGCTTTCGATCTTAAACTGAAACAACCTAAATTCAATTCAATAAAGGCGTCCCTAAATTCAATTGATAATAAAACGCATAGGAAGAAACCAACTTGCACAAGTTCAATCAATTTAGCAATTAAAACATGTCCTGAATCAACTATCACAAATCACCCTAAACCCTAATTATAAATTAGTTAGACATAATTAAGGCTAAACAACAATAATAATACGAAGACATAATTAAATAAATAAAGCAAATAAAATAAACCTGGAATAAATACGGAGTACTGACGATTACAAAAGAACCAATCTTGAAGCTAAAACTAATGAAGTTTTAAAGTATGTAAAAGGAGAGAAATAAATAACAGTAAACTTAAACCTAGCAAAGGATGTAAAGTCAAAATAAAGCATAAGTGAAGTTTCGACCTAAGAGGTCTTTATATAGTTTCCTAAAATTAAAACACGAATTAAAATAAAATCCGGAGAATAAAGCGTCGGTGGCGAAATGCCGTGAGTCCAGACCGGCCTGACCAACAATTTTGGGCCGGCTCACATTCTCTTCTATTCTTGGCCCAAGTCTTGCTTTGGGCCTTTATTGACTCGTATTCCTCTTCCTTTTGGTCTTTGGCTCGTATTCCCGGGCTCCCGTGCGAGCTCGAGCTTGGTCTTGGCGTCTTGATTCTCGTATTGCTCCAATCGTCCCGGGTTTTGGCTCAAAACCACCAAAACCTGCAAAATGTAAATAAAAGGCAGCAGTAACGAGAAATATAACATATAGGTCATAGAATCATAATAAATACAAATAAAAGCAAGCTAAATGCGACTGAACTGGGGGCATAAAATGAATATAAATAGCGTGTATCAGCGGGGTATCAGAATGCGTAAAAGTGAGCTTTTCACCCCCCCACCGTAAAGGCTAAGGTCTTGTTACCCACGTCAATGACTGCACCAGCAGTGTGCAGGAAGGGTCTCCCCAAAATAATGGGAATGTGGACATCCTAGGGCATATCAAGTACTACAAAGTCCACAGGGATAAAGAACTTTCCTACCTGTACGGGGACATCTTGCAGTATACCTAAAGGACGCTTAACGGACCGGTCAGCCATTTGCAAAGTTAGACTAGTGACACCCAAATTCGTCATATTCATCTTCTTACACATAGAGTACGGGATGACACTGACGCTAGCTCCTAGGTCACATAAAGCGTTCTTAACCTCAAACCTACCTATGGAGCAGGGAATAGAAAATGTCCCTGGGTCACTAAGCTTAGGGGGCTTACTACCCTGCAGCCGAGTACTAGCCTCCCCCACAAAAGCCACAGTCGAAACATCATCAAGCGTACGCTTTCTAGCTAAGACTTCTTTCAAAAACTTAGCGTACGCAGGTATTTGAGTCACAAGGTCAATAAAAGGAACATTTACCTGAAGAGCCTTGATGACGTCGACGAACTTCCTGAACTTAGCTTCGGGCTCTGCACCTCGTTGACGACCAGGAAATGGGAGCTTAATCTGAATCGGGGGCGTTGGAGTAGCAACAGGAACACCAGATATAATACCCGAATCATTCTTCCCCGTAGCAGCAGGTCCAGCCGGTTGGACGACCGGCTGTGACCTCTGAGTACACGGTTTCACCGTGCTTGCATCCCCATTCTCCTCCTCGTCCTCCAAGTTCATAGGGTCACCATACATTGACCCACTTCTCAACGTAATCGCACATGCAGTATCGTGCGGAGGTTTAGGAGGATTACCTTGAGGCGGAAGGGTACCCGGTTGGCGGGACGCTTGCGAAGCGGCGAGCTGCGCCACTTGATTCTCCAACAATTTAATCGCAGCGTCCTTAGCTTGCCCGTCCTTTTGCATCTACTGCAGCATCATCTCTTGCGACTTTTGCACGGACAACGTTACTTGCGACATCTGCATCATCATGGCCTTCATCTCGGCCATAGGATCGGGTACCTGTGTAGGCGGAGGTGGTGGTGTATAGGCGGGTTTTTGGTAGTTGGGTGAAGGTTGATTTTTGTAGGGAGGTTGGTAGGGTTGAGTTTGTGGTGGTGGGGGAGTCGGGTTAAGAACGTTCTGGTTACGATAGGATAAAAGTGACCGATCATAACCCTGTTGATTCTGGTACGGCAGGTTTTGAGGATAAGACTGATACGCGTAAACCTGCTCCTGGGGCGCAGCGTACCCCGTAGAATAAACTGAATCGTGCCCCGCAATAGCATTAACCTGGGCACTCGACGAACTGCTCCCCTGCATAGCATCGAACTTTCTATTCAGCTCAGAAAGTTGACTCATAACAGCACTTATACTCTCATTTCCACGGTCGTTGTGCGCGGACCGTGAATTACCCCTAGGCTTACCAAACTGGGCCGAATGGATAGCCATTTCCTCGATCAACTGCCACGCTTTATCGTCATCCGTATTATTAGCAAATCGACCTCCCGCAGCTGAGTCAAGAATAGCGCGACTCTCGGCATACAACCCATTATAAAACGTCATTATAATCAACCAATCACCCAACCCGTGATGCGGACATTCACGAATTAACCGTTTGTAACGGTCCCACGCCTCAACTAGTGTCTCATCAAAACTTTGCTGGAACCCCTGAATCTGACTACGGAGTTGGTTAGTCCGCTCCGGAGGATAGTACTTGCGATAGAATGCAAGAGTTAGACTTGGCCAATCCGTGATACCCGCGGCAATTTTGTCCAGATCCGTGATCTAATCCCGCGCTCGATCACGTAAAGAGAAAGGGAAGAGCATCTCCCTAATCTGGTTTTGAGTAATCCCATTCTGCTTGATTGTTGAGCGATGTCAGTAAAACCTGCATATGTTTCCCGGGATCCTCTGTAGGGTTGCCGCCGAATTGATTACGCTCCACCAAAGAAAGAAAGGCGGGGCGAATCTCGAAGTTCCCTTGGACCGTATTTGGTATCGTGAATCCTTGCGGGATCGACTCGGTCTTGGGCAACGAGTGACTATATAATTTTGGCATAGTCACACGTGGTGGAGAAGAAGTTGGAGTAATTGGAGGTGTGTCCTCTCCGTAGGACGATTGCGCTGCACTAGACTCCGAATGCGACGCTTCCTCGATGTCAAGATTGATTAATTTACTTGCTTCCTTACGTAGTCTGTGAAATGCTCGCTCAGGTTCAGGCTCAAATGGAACAAAACCTGCAGGTGACCTATGCATAAACAAAACTACAAGCAAACAATGAGAAACGGTCTCAAGGAACTTGGTTCCTTGAGACGAGAGAGAAAAACCTGTAACAAAACAATAACTAAAACTAGCAAAGCCGTTTCCCCGGCAATGGCGCCAAAATTGATAGGGCTAAGTCGTATCACCCTGTCAAAATAAACCTACAAAAATACTAACAAGTAGCTAGCGGCAAGCAGGATCGTATCCACAGAGAAACGGTGTAGTTTAAGCTAAAGACGGAGTAAACAGGTCTAACTCAAAGGTATGAAAAGGAGTTGTTTGAACTAAACTAAGGCAAAAGTAAGATGAATAGAAATATATAAGGGGGAAGATTAGGGCATCGGGTTCATTATGACAATGATTCAGGAACTCAAATTTATAAGAAGGAAGCGATAAACTGTGCAAATGAGCAGGTTTATAAAACGCTCTCTCGAGTCAATTTTAGCCTTAAGCAAATTTAGCGGGCTCTCGCAACTTACTAAATTCAACTTATCAATCTCGCGTAAGTCTAGTTTTAACTCGGCTTTCGATCTTAAATTAAAACTTACTCAGGTTCAATTAAACTCAGACAAATCGTTGATCAATGAAATAATCCTAATTCGATTGGCATAAAGCGGCGTGAAAAGAAATCAAGTGCACAATTTATTCAACCAGTTTAATCCTAAAACATGTTCCTGAGCCAAATATCACAAATTCCCCTAAACCCTAATTAAGAAATTAGCTAGACATAATAAAGATCAAAGCAAAACAATAATAAGAAATAGACATAATGAATGAAAAGCAATTGAAATTAAAACCTGGAATTTTACGGAGTACCGGCAGTTACAATCGAATCAATCTTGAACTAGAACTAATTGAGTTTTGGAGTTTGTAAAAGAGAGAACTTAAACAGTAAACTAAACTAAACCTAAAACTTATAAAATAAAGCATAAGTTTTTTGTCTCACACGAAATTAGGTCTATATATAAGTGCCCAAACTAATCAAACTCGAAAATAGGAAATTCGGAATGTCAGAACACGGGAGCCGGCCGGCCGGCTGCCGGTCCACCAGACCGGCCGGCTTGCTTAGCTCGGGCCAATTCTTCTCTTGGGCCTCCTTGTGACTTTGGGCCTTTATTCCTCTTTTGGGCCATTATTTCCTTCGTGGCCTCTTGTCTTTAGGTCGTATATTTGAGCTCCGAGCTCCTGTGTGAGCTCGGGCTTAGTCTTGTCGTCTTGATTCTCGTACTTGCTCCAATTGTCCCGGGTTTTGGCTCAAAACCACCAAAACCTGCAAAATGTAAATGAAAGGCAGCAGTAACGAGAAATGCAGCAAATAGCTCATAAAACTAGTACTGAACACGAATGAATGTAGCTAAATGCGACTGAACCGGGAGCATAAAATGTATATAAATAACGTGTATCAATTGGAGCATGTCACTCCTCAGTAGTCGCAGCTGAGCACATGCATCCTCTATGGCTTTACACCATATATTCTCCAACGGAGTCCTTTAAGCATCAGTACTCCTTAGCAAGTTTCAAAGCATCCACAAAGCACGCACACTCCTCGCGAATCCCTTTTAAACGTCATGTTCCCCAGCGGAAGGCAACCACATGCAATAGCAACTACACATGTATTCCCCAACGGAGTCCTTTAAGCATCAGTACTCCTTAGCAAGTTTCAAAGCAATTACAAAGCACGCGCACTCCTCGCGAGAACCTTTTAAACGTCATGTTCTCCAGCGGAAGGCAACCACATGCAATAGCAACTACACATGCACTCCCCAGCGAGTCCAGACACAAGCACTTTTCTACAAGCACATCTACATAAACATTTTACAACTACAACAACACCTGCACCCGCGCTCCTACGCGAGACCGAACAACTACACCTGCACCCGCGCTCCTACGCGAGACCAAACAACTACAACTACACTTGCGCTCCTTGGCGAGACCATACATATACTGTGGGAATATATCTGTATACATGCCCTTTAAGATCACAGGATTATAATGAAACTAATTCTATATGATTAATAGTCATAAAAGAAATTGCATAAATAAACATAAGATTAAGAAAACAACCTTTAGTCCTTCCTTAATGGCCTAAGATTGAATATCAAGAAGCTTGATATCTCCTAAAAGTTGCACCCAAGATTGCTTAAGATATGCCCTTAGTTCTTGCTAGAAAACTTTTTGAGAGAAGAAAACTAATTTTCTAAATTTTGTGTGTGAATTATGATCAATCAATTAGTGAATTAAGATGAGCCAAAACTCCCCTTATATACACTATAAATTTCGGCCACCCTCAATTAAGGAGAGCAATTTTGCTTTCCAAAAATTACTTTCCTAAAACCAATTCCTTGTTGACCAAGGAGTCAAAAGAACAATAAGGCTCTTTCCTAGAGGTTTCCTTTAGCTTTTTAATATAATATAATATTACTAGTGTCATAAATATGATCCACTATAATATATCATTAAATTATTAATATCCTCATATTTATAATTTTCTTATTAATTATAACGGTTTATGATTAATTAGCCTATATTATATTCAACAATTAAATATAACATTTTATATTCAATTTACGAATTACATTTAATTCGTCTTAGCTAATATCATTTAATCCTTATTAAATGGCCGTATTATTAACACACACTTGACTAACATCTTAGTCAAAAACTCCGACTAACCTTTTAGTCTTTTAGTAAGGCATCAATATGATTAATTTCTCAAATAATCACATTTCTTAAACACATCCTTTAGGTGTGACTTTTCAGGGACCAGTTGATCACCGCCATCTATATGACAATAACGTCAAACTTATCTAGCAAGCCAACCGTTATTGATAAACGTTAATCAACTGATTGCATACAAAATGTACCCTGTGTACCTTGAGAGGTTTATTTATGTTATTGCACTAACTGTAGAGGACACTAACTCCAACAATCTCCCACTTGTCCGTACAAGTGTAGGTGCGATAACCGATTCTCATATCCATAATAAATTTCTCCCACTCAATGTAAACCAATTTGCAAAGTCCGTACTTTCAAAGGTCGTAGTTCACAAGTGATCAGAATCAAGAGTGGTTTCCCCGACTAGAGAGTAACTTAACTGATAAACGAATCAATATTCGAGCATGGCCATGCATTTTCAGTTACAGCTCCTCGAGTGGCCCTGAGAAAAAGTATTATAACTCGATAGAAGTTTGGATATTTTCCTCAACTCGAATCCTGCAGATGTAAGCCTTGACATGAAATGACCCAGTGAAAATCTACTTAGCCTCCAGTTACGGTCGATTGTGAGAAAGAAACCAAAGTCACCCAAAATCTGCCTTAATCTCAAGAGACAGTCGATAGTCAAAAGAATCGACTCTAGGAGTACTATGGATGTCCTATCCATAGGGATGGCAATTATGCCCAAAACCGAACCGAACCCGACTCGACCCGAGCATAAAAGTCCGATCCAAACCCACTTCTTTAAAATTCAAATCAATATCCACTCAAAAATAATCCGATCCATATCCATTATAGAAAAACCCGATCCATATCCATTATCGATCCACTTAAGATCCAAACACAACCCGATCCAAAATACCATGTTTTAGAGTGAGTTAAGCTCATAATTCTAGCTTTATATATGAAAAATATCGTAAAAATTGATGTAGAATGTCGGAAAATTGAATTTAGACCGGATTTGGGTTGGATTTTGGATCGATTGTGGGTTGGATTATGGATCAAATATGGATTTGGATATGAAAAATTCATAATGGATTGGATTTGGACATTAGTGTTGTGGGTTTGGATCGGATATAGATTTGGATCGATGATCCATTAGGAAAGTGGATCGGGTTTGGATCATACTAAACCCGATCCGAACCCGATCCATTGCCATCCCTACCTATCCACGACCCGGCACCTAATGTTCTGAAACTTTTGGGACTCCATGTAGTCGTCACAAAAATGTCCTGCGCGATTTCAGTAAACCCGCATCTGTGACCGATCAGCCTACAGATTGACTTATGGCTCGTTGAACCCACCATCAATCGACGTCACAAAATAATTGCCAGATTTATCAGCTCATGTAGGCGATTACGGACCAAAACTGTAACAACCCGGATTTTCCAACAAAATAAAATAAAGAAATAAAAAGGATTTATAAAATAAAGGAAAATAAAAGCGAGCCACGGTGGCGGAAACACCGTGGAATCCGGATCATTACTCACTAAACCAACTAAACAACGATAAAAAGGTAGGCCTTGAGGCCTAGAAGTGGGGAGTAAATACCCCTTACATAAACAAAACCAAGGTACAATGAACTGAAAGAATAAATGAAGTCTAATCCAATCTAAGCCAACTCAACAGCTAACAAGACAACTCGCGAAAGCCAAGCTACTAGTCTCAATCTCACAGCACGTCTCACACATTAGCCCGTCCCGCGAGTACCTATAAAAGAGAGGCAACAACCACAATCAGTGGGGAGTAACTAGGTGCTCCCCAGTCATATTTTAACATAATGAACATAAACAACAATGCAACAAGCTCACCTGGCCTACGGCCTAATACCAAGGTACAAAAACATAAACAACCAACATACAACAATAGAACAACAATACATATACAAACAACAAACAACACGGCACGACCAGAGTTGTGTCCAAACCAACTGAGCTCACAAGACGATCTTTCTTCCAACCGATTGCAAGAGTAAGCGCGGAGAACTGGGTGAAGCAACAAGAATCACCCCGGGTGAAGCAACAAGAATCACCCAAACCCTATGGCGGAACAGCAACAAGAAGTTCCTCAATAATCACAAGTCTAAATTTGGCCAAATTCCACCGAGCAACAAGAACGGTGACGACATAAATATAACCATAGTCTCTAACCCTTCTGGTTGAGAACCCATGATAGCTCTAGCTAAACAACAAGAATAGCCGAGGGGACCATGAGCGGTATCCGTCCATCCTAGGACGTTGTATCTCCTCACACATGTGCCAGAACAGTACCCATGTGCAAACTTAACCCAAGCATAACCTGTTAACCTGTCAATCTGTCTCGAATACTCCAACACAACCATACAACCACAACAACCATACTCGCACACGCACAAGTCACAATATCATCATAACCAACCATACATACGGAGTACAAAATGATCAACATGTTTTGCAAGTCATACATTCATTTAACATGCTCAGAAATAATCATTTAGTGATCAACCAAAGTGTAACATGATTCATTATAGCATAGTTAACATTTTAATACATGCCAAGACTCAAACAAGTGACACATGAACAAATACATACACACACACCACACGGCCAGCCCACACAACTCACGGCCATCACACACCACACACGGCCATCACACCACCAACACGGTTTCATGCATCAAACTCAATTCTCAAGTGACCAATTATCGATTTAGGTGATCAAATCATTAAAACATGCATACATATACTTTTAAACTTAATCAAAACCATCTTAACTCATACTCATCATTAGGTGGATCATGTAAACATCAAGATTAATCGTATTTAAGCCAAATCAAGAAGAAACATGAGGGAAAACAAGAGCAAGGGGGTGCGGCCCCTTCACCCACAACACGGCATCAACACAACAACACCACCAAACCGATTTTTAATCAATCTACAAGCATGAATAATGATACCACAAGTGAATTATGCATGAATACATGATTATAGGACAAACCCTAGTATGAGGCCAATGGAACTAGCATGAAATCATGACCAAAACATCAACCATCATCACAACAACAATGTAAACAACAACAACATGACAAACAAGGCCTCATACATGCTAAAACATAACTAGATCACACCTAGTTACCTTTGTAGAGAACCAAAATCGTGCTACTCCTCCTCCTCTTCGACTAGGATAGTATCTCCTTCTTCAAAGCCCTCTTCTCCTTTGATAATCCAAGCCAAACACACAAATAATGAATACAAAGCAATACAACACATAAAATAACATAATAACAGAAAAAAAAAAAAGAGATAAAAGGGATCCTATACCAAGGGAAAAGGTTAGGAAAGCCTTAGGATGAATAGGATGGAAGCTTGCAAGAGAATCAATGGAGTTTGAATGATAATGGAGAGATATTTTGAGAGAGAAAGGAGAAATGAATGTGGATGGGAATGAGGAATGAGAGATTAAGGAGTGAAATCAGATTATTAGGTTGCTTAGATTAGGAGATCACAAGATATGATAATGCCTTGCTCAAGAATCTAACCAAAACCCTAAATCCTATCCGCGCAAAGGAGGATTTGGTTCGGTCCAAGTTGGGCCGGTCCAAATTAGCTTCTGAAAATTTGGCAGTTACCTTGGCGTCGAAAAATACGCAGTTTAGCCTTTTGAATCACCTGAATCGGAGTTCGTATGAGGAAGTTACACCGTTTTTAGCTAAATTACTCCGTATTTAAGTTCTGACGACAGAGTAGCTTATCCACGCGACAAGAGAACTGATTTTCTCGAGCTAAAAATGAGAAAATCAAAAGAAATGAATTACGAATATTATTGAGACGAATAAATAAATATTAGGAAAAGTCGGGGTGTTACAAAAACAATATATAAAGCAATTCAGTTCACTTTGAGGTGTTCAACGTTGTCTGTACAACCCTCATGAAAAACAATATATAAAACAAAACGATGATTTTATTAAAAGGTTTATGAAAAATACAAGTGTCTAATCCATACAAACAACTAATACAACTCAGGAACACGCTTAATTCCCATGGAAATAACGTGCCCTTCATGCTTATCTTGTCTCAACGGCTTAGTGAGAGGATCGACAATTATTTATTTGAAATCGCAATGACAACTTCAAACTCCCGCACCCATTTTGGGTAAAAATTCATGGTTGAGAACCGTGATGGATAAATGTATCCTAAAAGATGACGGTAGCAACCTTGTCGAATGTGATTCGACTATAAGGGGCGCCGCTCAATCCGACAATGTGCTTAAGTACCTTACCGAATAACCTCCCGCCGAACCCGGACTTAGGGCCACCGCGGCGGCACGAGCCGCCTTACGATGAGCACCTAAAGTTGACAATGACGTTAAAAATATATTGATTTGGTCAACGTCACATTCTCTCAAACTTTGCTTCGTTACTCATAAAAGTGCATATGAGATATTCACTAGAGTGACGACGATGTGCTTCAACCAAGAGAGCACGAAAGTGAATGAGATTGAGAGAAAAGATGTTCTTTCAATGAGATTGATGAACATAAACATTGGGGTTAAGATAGGGAAGGGAGCTAATAAAGCTCGGTTCAAGGAAGATAAGGGTAAGGGGAAGGCTATTAAGAATAGCAAACCCAAACCCAGTCGTTGGAAGCGCAATTGTCCCAAAATCTTGAAGGAAAAGAATGATGGATGTGCGACATCCAAAGAAATTGTTCCTTCTAGTCTTTATATGATTGACATAAATCATGCTTGCATTTCTACATGGGTATAGGATACCGGATGTGGGACTCACCTTTGCAATCACTTGCAGGGGATGAGAAACGTGCGAGCACTAGCCAAGGGTGATGTAGATCTCCGCATGGGCAATGGAGCTAGAGTAGCGGCCGTTTTCGTAGGATGTTTTGTACTCACTCTAGCTAGTGGTTTAGAGTTGTACTTGAATAACTGTTATTTTGTACCAACTCTAACCAAAAACATTATCTCCGTCTCCATGGTGAAACCATCTTAATCGGAGGTATTTATGTTTTGAATGATGTCAATGATGTTTATCATATAGAGAACAAGAAGCTCAAAACTGATGAATCAAACAAATCCTACCTTTGGCATTATCGTTTAGGTCACATAAACGATAGACGCATAAAGAGACTTGTTGAGACCAAGGTTCTCAAATCATTTGATTGCGAATCATATGGTACGTGCGAGGCTTGCCTTTTAGGGAAGATGACTCGTGCACCCTTTAATGGTAAAGGGACACGAGCAAGTGAGGTTTTAGGACTCATACATACCGATGTGTGTGGTCCATTAAACATCACTGCTAGAGGAGGATATCATTACTTCATTACTTTTACCGATGACTTAAGTAGATATGGTTATGTCTACTTAACAAGGTATAAAAGTGATGCTTTTGAGAAATTTAAAGAATTTCAAAATGAGGTTGAGAACCAATTTTGATAAGAAGATACAAGCACTACGATCGGATCGTGGTGGCGAATATCTAAGTAATGAGTTTTGATTCACATCTTAAGAATTGTGGTATAATATCACAATGGACTCCTCCGGGCACACCACAGATGAATGGTGTTGCAGAAAGGAGAAACCGAACTTTATGAGATATGGTTCGGTCTATGATGAGTCAAAGTGAGCTTCCTGGATCTTTTTGGGGCTTTGCGCTACTGTCTGCCGCATTCTCACTAAATCGAAGTCCGACTAAAGCAGCCAACAAGACTCCATATGAGATATGGACGGGAAAGGTTCCCTATTTGTCATTCATGAGAATTTAGGGTTATGAGGCATTCGTTAAGAATAAATCTGACGATAAACTCACACCAAGGTCTGACAAATGTCTTATTGTAGGTTATCCTAAGGAAACGTGTGGTTATTACTTATACAACCCTCACGAGAACAAAGTGTTTGTGGCTCGTGATGCTGTCTTTCTAGAAAATGAATACATTTCTAATAGACAGAGTGGGAGAAAATTTGAACTTGATGAAGTTCAAGAGCCACAAACCGAGGCAGAAAATGAGGAAACCGTTCCCTCGTCTTCTGACACGGTTGTAATCCCTAAGAGGTCAGGAAGAATTAGTCATCAACCTGACCGTTACCTCGGTAATATCGAGGAGGAGGGTGATTTGTTGTTATTCGAAAGCAACGAACCCTCAACCTACAAGGCGGCTATTAGTAGTCTCAACTCCGACCAATGGCTTGAGACCATGCAATTCGAAATGGATTCTATGCACGAGAACCAAGTTGGGGACTTGGTAGATTTACCTGAAGGAGTGAGACCTCTTCAGTGTAAATGGATATTCAAAATCAAACTCGACATAGATAAACATATAGATGTTTACAAAGGTAGATTGGTGGCAAAGGGCTTTACACAAGTCTGGGGTATTCATAATGATGAAACCTTTGCACCGGTTGCAATGCTTCGATCCATAAGGATAATCTTAGCGGTTGCCGCATTTCATGACTATGAAATATGGCAAATGGATGTTGTAACACCCCGACTTTTCCTAATATTTATTATTTGTCTCATTTATATTCGTAATTTATTTCTCTTGATTTTCTCATATCTTTTAGCTCGAGAAAATCATTTTTATTATCGCGTGGATAAGCTACTCTGCAGTCGGAACTTAAATACGGAGTAATTTAGCTAAAAACGGGTAACTCCCTCATACGAACTCCGATTCAAGTGATTCAAAAGGCTAAACTGCGTATTTTTTCGACGCCGTTGCATCTGCCAACTTTTCAGAAGCTAATTTGGACCGGCCCAACTTGGGCCGAACCAAACTCTCCTTGCACGGTTAGGGTTTAGGGCTTTGGATGGATTCTTGAGCAAGGCAATATTATATTTTGTGATCTCCTAATCTTGGCATATGATAATCTGATTTTTCCTCCTTAATCTCTCATTCCTCATTTCCATCCACATTCATTCCTTTTTCCTCTCTCAAAATCTCTCTCCATTATCATTCAAACTCCATTGATTCTCTTGCAAGCTTTCACCTTATTCATCCTAATCTATTCCTAGCCATTTCCTTAGTGTATGATCTTCTTTTTATCCCTTTTATTTTCTGGTTTCTTGTTATTTTATGTGTGTATTGCTTTGTATTCATTATTGTGTGTTTGGCTTGGATTATTAAAGGAGAAGAGGGCTTTGAAGAAGGAGATACTATCCTAGTCGAGGAGGAGGAGGAGTAGCACGATTTTGGTTCTCTACAAAGGTAACTAGGTGTGATCTAGTTGTGTTTTAACATGTATGAGGCCTAGGTTGTTTTGTGTGTGATGTTTGCATTGTTGTTATGATGTTTCATTAATGGTTGGTCATGATTTCATGTTAGAATTGTTGGCCTCATACTAGGGTTGTCTTACTATCATGTTTTCATGCATAATTCTCATAATACATCGTTATTCATGCTTGTAAATCGATTGAGAAATGGAGTGGTGTTGTTGTTCATGTTGGCCGAATGTGAGGGAAGGGGGGGCCGTGGCCCTTGTCCTTTGTTTCTCGTTTTTCTCCCTTGTTTTGGCTTAAATATGTTGAGTTATGATGTTTGCATGTATCACCTAAAGTTAAACTATGATTTATGCTAATTTGATTTAGTCTAAAAGTGTATGAATGCATGTTTTAATGAGTTAATCTTTTAAATCGATAATTGGTCACTTGAGAATCGAGTTGATTAAATGAAAATGGATTGTGTGTGTGTGTAGGCCGTGTGTGTGGGCTGGTTGGCCGTGTGATGTGTGTGGGTATGATGGCTAGTTTGTCGCTTGTTTGAGTCTTGGCATGTATTAGGAGGTTATCTTTGCTATATTGAATCATGTTGTACCTTGGTTGATCACTAAATAATGAATTATGAGCATGATAATTGAATATATGACTTGTAAAGCATGTTGATCATATTGTACTCCGTATGTATGGTTGGTTATGGTTGTAATGAGGCTTGTGTATGTATGAGTATGGTTGTTTTGGTTGTATGGTTGTATTGGAAGTGTTGGAGACAGGTTAACAGGTTAACAGGTTTATGCTTGGGTTAAGTTTGCACATGGGTACTGTTCTGGCACATGTGTGAGGAGATACAACGTCCTAGGATGGACGGATACCGCTCATGGTCCCCTCGGCTATTCTTGTTGTTTAGCTAGAGCTATCATGGGTTCTCAACTAGAAGGGTTAGAGACTATGGTTATTTATGTCGTCACCGTTCTTGTTGCTCGGTGGAATTTGGCCAAATTTAGACTTGTGATTATTGAGGAACTTCTTGTTGCTGTTCCGCCATAGGGTTTGGGTGATTCTTGTTGCTTCACCCGGGGTGGTTCTTGTTGCTCCACCCAGTTCTCCGCGCTTACTCTTGCAATTGGTTGGAAGAAGGATCGACTTGAGAGCAGATGGATTGGGTCACAACATTGGTTGTGCCGTGTATTGTTGTTTGTGTTGTATGGTTGTTTTATCGTTGCTTGCCTTGTTTATCTTGTATTTATACTTTGGTTTAGGCCGTAGGCCAGGTGAGCTTGTTGCATTGTGGTTGTTTGCATTTTGTTTTGTTAAAATATGACTGGGGAGCACCTAGTTACTCCCCACTGATTGTGGATGTTGTTTCTCTTTTTATAGGTATGCGCGTGACGGGATTCGAGTAAGGAAACGCGAGGATATGACCATGCTATACCTTAGAAGAGATGTGTTTTGTTGGACTATTTGGATTTGTATTTTAGATCGTTTTAGACTTTGTTTCGGACTTTGGACTTTGTTTTGGATTTGGTTGTAAGGGGTATTTATTCCCCATGTTTTTGCTAGGCCTTAAGGCCTACTCTTTTCTTTCTGTTTAGTTCTAGTAGTTGTTTGAGTAATAATCCGGGCTACGGTGTTTCCGCCACCGTGATTTCAGTTTTAAAACCTTTATCTTTCCTAAAACCTTTTTAAATCGTATTTTATTTTATTTTAAAAATCCGGGTTGTTACAGTTGGTATCAGAGCGAATACGCTCCCAACTCTACTAGGTGAGTGAGTAGGATTTGACTTAGAACACCGAGTGGAGTGTGGGGTAGACATAATAGGTGGGGTTGCGTTGTTTGTCTTTGAGTAGTTGTTTGTAGCGGCACGTTTAGCTATTTGCTGCTGTTAATCATGATATTGTAATACAGATGGCTAGAAATGGAAATGTCGCACAACAAGACCTGCAACGTATCCGCCGAGTCGAGGATGCAATCTTAGCTTTGACGGAGGCACGTGAGAACAACCAGTCCGTCTTTGATCGCTTTAACCGTCATCATCCACCCACGTATGATGGCAAGGCTGATCCAGTGGTGCTCGAGAGCTGGATTAGGGAGATCGAGAAGCCGTTCGTGGCTACTCGCTGCCCCGAGGCACAGAAGGTGGATATCGCCACCTACTATCTGAAGGTGGAGGCCGACAACTGGTGGGCCTTATCTAGAGCTGCTCTTCAGGCTCAGGTTGGATTCAACTGGGCTATGTTCTGTGAAGCGTTGAAGAAGCGCTTCTATCCTGATGAGCTCCGCTGGGGGAAGGAGCAAGAATTCATTAATCTTTATGCAGGTACCATGTCGGTCGTGAGTACACTGACAAGTTCACGGCTGTAGCTCGTTTTGCGCCACACATTATTCCCGACGAGGCTGCTCGTATTCGTCGATATGAGAAGAACTTGTCCTTTGGAGTTAGGACCGTGCTAGCTGGAATGCCTTCCACTACATTCCAGCAGGCTTATGATCGAGCTCTGAGTGTGTATGCATCCATCCAGGCTGAAGAGGCTGAAGCTGCTAAGAAGAACAGGTTTGTGAAGACGCCGTTTGTTCCCCAAACCTCTTACCAGGTGGTGAAGAAGGGTAGGTTCGAGCCCCGACCGTTTGTGAACCGGAACCAGGCCACTGCTAGGCCAGGTATGTTGTGCTACAAATGCAAGAAAGCTTACCATCCGGGTAAGAACTGTGATGGGACGCCAATTACTTGCTACGTCTGCAAGGAGCAGGGGCATAAATCTAATCAGTGTCCTAAGGCTTCGGGTTCTGCTGCTGCTGCTGGGTCTTCATCTGCTGTGGTTCCTGCGAAGACTAACCCGCCTGCTCAGAAGGGGCGAATCTTTGTTATGAGTCGAGCTGAAGCTGAACTGCATCCTGATGTGATCACGGGTACATTCATTGTTAACTCTATACCTGCTTATATTCTGTTTGACACGGGTGCTTCTATGTCCTTCATATCGTCATCTTTGATCGCGAAAGCAAAGCTTACTCTATCCTCTACCGTGGATACTCTTATATCTCTTCCCACGGGAGAAACTATTGCTTGTTCGTTGCTTTTCAAGGATGTTCCTATTTCCTTTGGAACTTCCATCCTGCTGGCTGATCTGGTTCGTTTTGAGCTTTCGGAGTTCGACATTATCTTGGGTATGGATTGGCTGGCTAAGTACGACGCTCGCTTTGTGTGCCGGGATCAGAAGATTTTATTGAAGGGTCCGACTGGTTGCAAAATATCTCACACGTGTGTTACTTCAAAGCCGAATGTGAGATGGGTATCTGCTTTGAAGATGAACAACATGAGAAGAAAGGGGCATAAGGTGTATCTGTGCATGGTAAAAGATGTCTCCAAGGAATTGAAGCTAGAGGACATTCCTATTGTTCGGGAGTTCGCAGACGTCTTTCCTGAGAAGTTGCCTGGAATTCCACCTGAACGAGATGTGGAGTTCGCTATTGAGCTAGTGCCAGGCACAGGGCCTATCTCTAGGGCTCCGTATCGTATGGCGCCGGCAGAGTTGCAAGAGTTAAAGAAGCAGCTTGAGGATATGATCGAGAAGGGATTCATTAGACCGAGTGTGTCGCCATGGGGTGCTCCAGTGTTGTTCGTGAAGAAGAAAGATGGGAGCATGAGGTTGTGTATCGACTATCGAGAACTGAACAAGGTAACGATCAAGAACAAGTATCCTTTGCCACGCATTGAGGACTTGTTCGACCAGCTGAAGGGTGCTAGTGTGTTCTCGAAGATAGACCTGAGATCGGGTTATCACCAGATTCCAGTTCGTGAACAGGATATTCCCAAGACCGCGTTTCGATCGAGGTATGGGCACTATGAATTCGTGGTGATGCCGTTTGGTTTGACTAATGCTCCTGCGGTGTTTATGGATCAGATGAACAGGACGTTTGGCGAGTACTTGGATCAGTGTGTTGTTGTTTTCATTGACGACATATTGATTTACTCTCGAGATGAAACTGAGCACGAGAAACATCTGCGTTTAATCTTGGGAGTGTTGCAGAAGCAGAAGTGGTACGCTAAGTTCTCCAAGTGCGAGTTCTGGTTGAAGGAGGTCGCTTTCTTGGGGCATGTGATCTCGGGTGAGGGTGTGAAGGTAGATCCGTCTAAGGTAGAGGCTGTGCTGAATTGGGAGAGTCCGAAGAATGTTAATGAGATACGAAGTTTCCTTGGACTTGCTGGCTATTACAGGAGGTTCGTTCAGGACTTCTCAAAGGTAGCTAGACCTTTGACTCAGTTGCTGCGTAAAGAGTCGAAGTATGTATGGAGTGAGGCGTGTGAAGCTGCATTCCAGGAATTGAAGAAGAGGCTGACGACTGCACCAGTGTTGACACTGCCTGAAGATGGAGTTGAGTTTGACGTATACAGCGATGCTTCGAAGCTAGGTTTGGGCTGTGTGCTAATGCAGAAGGGTAAAGTGATTGCTTACGCATCGAGACAGTTACGGGTGCACGAGCAGAATTATCCTACGCATGATTTGGAGCTTCTTCTTTGTGGTTTTCGCCGGTTTGTGGAGACATTATCTTTATGGGGCTTCGTGCAGGATCTATACCGACCATAAGAGTTTGAAGTACATCTTCACGCAGAGGGACTTGAACATGAGGCAGAGACGTTGGTTGGAGCTGATCAAGGATTATAACATCGAGCTACAGTACCACGAGGGGAAGGCGAATGTGGTTGCAGATCTTGTTGAGTAGAAAAGGGAGACACGGGTTAAATGCTGCATGGGTACTTCCGGACGAGTTATGCCGTGACTTCCAGAAGCTTGAGTTGGAGGTTGTGCATCGTGGAGTTGATTTGGGTGCTATGGTGGCTGAACCTGAGTTGTATCACGAGATTCGGGTCAAGCAACATGAGGACCCTGTTCTGGAGGCTATCCGTGAGGCTAAGACAGGTGGTGGTGCTGAGAATTTTGAGATTGGTGCTGATGGTGGGTTGAAGTTTAAGGGTCGTTGGTGCGTTCCGAGCTGCGAGGTTCTTAAGGGGAAGATAATAAGGGAAGCTCATAGTTCTCCATACTCTGTACATCCTGGAGGCGATAAGATGTACAAGGATTTGAGGCTGCATTTCTGGTGGCCTAACATGAAGAGATAAGTGGCTGAGTACGTGTCAAAGTGTCTTGTGTGCCAGAAGGTGAAGTTTGAGCATCAGAGACCTGGTGGTTTGCTGCAACCTTTGGAGGTTCCTATGTGGAAGTGGGATTCCATTTCCATGGATTTTGTGACGGCCTTACCTAGGACACCTACGGGTAAGAATGCAGTGTGGGTTGTGGTAGATCGATTGACGAAGGTAGCGCACTTCATTCCGATGAAGGAGACTTGGAGCATGGAGGAGTTGGCGAATGCTTACCAGCGCGAGATTGTACGCCTACATGGGGTTCCTAAGGATATTGTTTCGGATCGTGATCCCCGATTTTGCTCACAGTTCTGGAAGAAGTTGCAGGAGGCGTTAGGTAGTGAAATGAAGATGAGTACTGCGTTCCATGCTGCTACAGATGGTCAGACTGAGAGAACCATCCAGACCTTGGAGGACATGCTGCGGGCTTGTGCATTAGAGTTCCATGTTGGTTGGGAAAAGAGTTTACCGTTGGTCGAGTTCTCCTACAACAACAGTTACCAGGCAAGTATCAGGATGGCACCGTTCGAGGCATTGTATGGGAGGAAGTGTCGAAGTCCTATGTGTTGGGATGACATTTCTGAAGCTGCTGTGGTTGGACCAGAGATGATCCAGGAATCTATCGAACAGGTGAGGGTCATACGAGAGAAGCTGAAAGCCGCGCAGGATCGACAGAAGTCCTACGCAGACCTGAAACGAAGACCGATCGAGTTTGGGGTAGGTGACTGTGGATACCCATATCCGTACCCTCCCAAACAAAACCCTGTGATGTATCACGGACTTTTATTACGCATGCTTTAACGTTGACTTAAACGGTTCTAACTAATGTCGAATTCATTTTGAGTCGTTTTAAATGTTAAAATGATTTAGGTCGCTTTACATCGCTTTAAATAAACGTTCATTTTGTCCATTTGGAGTCTAGCTAGGTCCTTGTCCCGTTTCATTTGGCATGAGCTTCGCATTTGCACTACAATTAGTCCTTTTACATTAACAAGGTCTAATTCAGCATTCCTAAATTCCTAATTTTAGGCCCGGTAGCTAAAACCGCTATTTAGCCCCCTCTTACACAAAATACGGCTTCACGTCTTACCTTATTTCACAAAAACTATGCAAATACACCCTTTTCATTTTTCCGGGTCTCGGGCCCGAAACCGAGCCCAAACCCAGCCTTTGGCCCGCACTCCAAAGCCCTAAGCATCACAAAATATCTAAGAAATATCCTAGAGGTTTTCTTGAGCCGTACGTTTGAGATTATCACGAAATCTTTCCAAGATATAATTCAACCGAAACTAGGAAACTACACAAAAAACCCAACCTTCGAACCGCATAAGCTTATGCGGTTTGGTGGGACAACCGCATAAGCCTATGCGGTTTGTCCAGGCAACCGCATAAGGCTATGCGGTTCCTAGGCCTGTTTTTATCCCCGATTTCCTAATTTCTCCGAGGTTTTTAGTATATATACAGCCCTATACCTCGACTTCAAAACACACTTTCAGATCACAATTCACAACCAGAATACATCTTTCACACACAATTTCTCACATCTTTCACACTTCTGCACTCACAAAGCCTCAAGCACTCAAATCCTTGAGTTCAACACATCATCCCGTGTTGAATTCATCCTCCTTTTAAGTTCAAGAAGCGAAGCTCTGCCCAGATCTGAAGCGTCAGGACAAGGTAGGTACCGATCCACTTGGATCAAAGCTTTTTCTTATTTTCTATGGACTAACAAAGGGGTCTACACTTTAGCGCCAGGCTTTGGCACCCAAATACGCTTGCAATCCAAGTGTTCTATTTACTTCGGGTACACTCCATATCCGATGACACGCCAAAGTCGCATAAGCAACCGACCTTATAAAATAAACCAATGGACAATTGAACTTTATTTTATTTGCATGCATCTTGCACCTTCTTATTTTGCATTAAAATCAACTTAAAACAATGAATTCGACCTTTAACTGAACCGTATTCGTTAACAAGTTAAACATGCTAAACTGAGGGTTTTAATCAATCTTTTTGCATCTGCATCTGCATTCTTTTACATCCTTATCGCACTTGTACGTAGCGATAACATTAGTTCAAATATCATCTTACAAGGATTGTTCTAGGTCAGTAGAGGCTATTTTTACATAGGCTTTTCTAAAAGGTTTTCATAAATCATTATTTGAATTAACTCTTTTTCTAAAGTACCTCACCGAATCCAATCTGGTTTCACAAGCCTTAGATCTAGGGGTGTCGGCGTGCTCCAAAATCTAGGACATGTTTTTAACTTAGAACATGGTAGCGAGTTCCTATTTTCCGCGATAAATAGGTGGCGACTCCATGTGATTCTTAAAGGTTTTTCCAACTTAATCTTTTAACTTTAAAATCCGCCCTTAAGCAAGGCGAGTTGGGTCCGATCCGGGTTCCAGGTTTGGCGACTCCATTGAGAGATCTTATTTTAAAACCAAAACTAGCTTTTTCTTTTTAAAAATAAAGAGGTGAAACTTGAAAGCCTTGAACAATCCTTGTAAACATATTTGAGCTATGCACATTCGTTTAGAGTCCATTCCTTTTGGAATCTAGGCACCCTTTGCACCCTCGAGAGGTGGTTCCCACATGCAGGCTTGTCCACTCGATAAAGCACATGCCGGACTAGCTTTCCTCTCGCCCCTCCACGGCTGTCAGAACGGCGGCTATCTCGACCGCCCGGTTCTCCTTCAGAAAACCTATCGCCCCGGCGTAAGGAAATGAAGGGGTTAAGTATCTGCCAAAGCGTACTCGAGTTAGTTGGAGGTGTACCCGACTGACTCATTTTTTTCACCCCTTTTTGAGTCATACGTACAAGTTCGAGGCTATGCACCCCATGGTCTTTTTCAAAACGAGCATTTGCATTCATATCTTCGAAAACTCGCTTAAACCTTTCAAAGATAAATGAACCTAACATCTAACAAACTAACACTTTTCAAACAAAACTCTCGCGAATTTTTGAAATAATTTTTTTCAAAACTTCCTTTTTCACTAACAAGCAAAAACCCGAGTAAGGAATAAAACCCGAGCTCGTGGCTTTCAATCCTCTAGGTCACACGGCCTAGACTCCGTTTTAACATCCTCGACTCGACTCGCTCGAGCCGAATCCTTCTTCTTTTACACATCCGACTCGAGCTCACCTCGGCAAATCACCGACACTAGTTCGACGGATGCAAAACAAAATCTTTTAACATCGAGACGAGATGTGCGCACGCATCCTCGCCTCAAAAGCTTCCCTTAGCAAAACCTTTTCGAAAATCTCCTTTTTCAAGCTTAAAAGGTCTTTCAAAATAACGAAATGAGCTAAAATGAATGCCTAAAATGAATGTGAGTCTAGTGGGTCGAGTCGTGTCGCTAATATACAAAGTGAAATGCAGGCCTCAGCTGACTACTCACCATGAATCGCATCACCACCCCTTCCTTCAAACGCTCCTCAAAGATGGCTAACCTCAACAAGCTGAAAACCCTCCGTCACCGCATTGATCAGCTCACCAAAAACATTGACAACTTGAAGGCCTTGCATCAATTCGAAGTTGCACGTTTGGAACAACGCTCCAAGGCCGACAAGCATGTCTCCTCCACACTCGTCACCCAACTCCAAAGGGACGAAGAAGATTTCACCCAATATCTCGTCCATTGGAGAGGATTACTTGCTCGGGTTCAGAATCCTCCGCACGAAGACGAACTCATGTACACATTTCTGTAGCCTACGACCCGAGTGGCGAAGACATTTTGATTCTGACGCCGAGAATTTCAAGAACTCATTGAAATTGCCCTCGAGCCCAAAGCAACCCCACAATCTATGACAATCCGGCAATCTTCCTCGGATCAGCACCCGTCATGGATTGCTCCTACTTGGTCACACCCACCAACAACCAAATCAATGGGGTCTGGTTCAGTGATGACGAAGACGAAGAGTGGCCACCCACTAACAAAACGGTAGCTCAACTCTCGACTACTCCTTCCTCGAATAAAAACAAAAGCAACAAGAAGGGAAAGAAAAAGAAGGGCAAGCAGTCCGAAAGCAAAGGTCAAAAAGAAAAGGGCGAGCAGTCCGAAAGTAAAGATCAAGAAGAAAAGGGCAAGCAGCCCGAGAAGGAAAACCAAGACGAGGTTTCACACCTCACACGCTCTGGTCGTCCTTATCAAAATATTTTCACAGATGAACATGCCAGAAAAGCAACTGCGGCCGAGAAAGGCAAGGCCGTAGCCCAAGAAGAGAATACCTCTACAAGTACGCCCTCCACAGTGATCCCACCACCTAACACGAATGAGGTGCTTCAGAAGCAGCTCGCTCGCACAAAAGCCGATGTTTCCATCTGGGCCCTTTTACGAGACTCAGCTGAACATAGGAATGCATTCATTCAAGCGCTCTACAAATAGCATGTGCAGACGCCGAGATCTCCCAGATCAAATGGTCGACCATGTCACTAGGGATTGGTTCTGGGGCTATCACCTTCTCAAATGATGATCTCCCCGCATTTGGATCAAACCACAACCTCGCCCTATACATCAGCGTTGAATGTATGAAGAAAACTTTGCCGTGTCCCTTGTTGATAACTGGCTCTGCGGTCAATGTTCTACCATTGGCCACCGCACATCGCCTCGGCTTATCAGATAAAGACTTCACCCCAAGCATGGATCTGAGTCAAGGCTTTCGACCGAACAGGCGTCACGTGAAAGGAACCATTTCTCTTCACATCTGCGGTGGTCCCATAGAAAGAAAAGTCGAGTTTCAAGTCATCGACATGACCCCTTCCTATAACATACTCCTGGGACTAGTGGATTCACTCCACCAAGGCCATAACTTCTACTCTACATCAAAAGGTTAAGATCCCTCTCAACGAGGAGATCATAACCTTGAATGCCTCAAACTTTCGAGCCCTTTTCGATACACCAAAAGAGCCTAATTCTGCCGAAATTGTGGCCGAACCACTAGCACAAAATTAAGCAAAAAAAACACAAGAAATCCGTTTTATATAAAAAATCCAACCGTTGTTTCCATGGCCGTTGCTTATAATCAAAAACAACGCAAAAAAAATATACGAAACCGTTTTATATATCAAAAATATCGTCAGCTAAAAATTTGGCGCTTTTAATTAAATACAACGGTTTTTAACAAAAAACCGTTTTTTAAAGTAATTAAAAAAAACGGTTTTTATTAAAAAACCGTTGTTTTTAATATTTTAAAAAACGGTTTTTTAAAAAAACCGTTGTTTATTATATTTTAAAAAAAAACGGTTTATTGTACCGTTGTATTTGATGATCAAAAACAAGTGTTTTTTTGAAAAAAACACTTGTTTTTGATCATCAAATACAACGGTTTTTTTGAAAAAACCCTTGTTTTTTATCACTCAATGTTTTAAAAAAAAAAATTACGAAATTGCTATAATTACACGACAATTCTCCAAATACAATTTATATAAATTATCCAAATACAATTTACTGATTTTCATACTTCAAACACATACATTCATACTTCAAAAAAATACAATCAGCCAAAAAACATAACATAACAATCGCAGAAATGATGAAGAAAAGGCACAAGGTCCTTTACGCTTCTGAGCTCATGTTTCTCTTTTGCTTTCCATCACGATCCTTCAGTGGTGGTTTCCCCTTCTTTGCACGTGCTAAATCCGTCTCGAGCTCACTCAACTCAGACTACACAGGCACGTACCATTAGCCTCGAAAACAATAACCAGAAGATGTACTCACTAAATTTACAAACAAAGGGATGAAAAGAAAGCACCATTTCATCGTCACAAAGGGATATACTGTCATATACTATAATATATGAGGACAAAAAATTCTCCTCTCCGCAATAACGTAAAGTACATATACATCTAAGGCAAATTTAAGCAAGTAATATCGTAAAACAGCAGGTTATTTGACACATACCCTACGAAACAAAATTCCAATTTCTAGCACTATTTCAGATATGATAAACAGTTCAAAAAGATCATTTTTTGAGCATGAAGAGATACCTTTAAGTCATTTATTTTGGTAGTAAGTCTTTCCATTTGTGCACTATGGGTTTTCGAAACTCAGTATCGGACAGGAGAATTAAATAAGAATTACTGGAAAAAAAAAAAAAAAAAAAAGCGAACGTTATTATGAAAACGCATAGTAATGAAAGAACCATGCATACAAGAATCAGTCGGATGACAGTGTGTGACAGACTCACTAAAAAGAACAAGGATATCCAGTAAATCATACGCTAGACATGCCATTGAAAATGAGTACCAATAATTACCAAAGAATATTCAGAACAGACACAACATGTGTGGCACCAAACTTACCAAGATACATCCGATGATATTGGTACGCTCCTCATAATACACTGGCATTCGGCTATGACCATTCTCCATAACTATGTTCATTAAGGCCCTGTACAGAAAAAACATACAGAGTATAAGCTTTTACACATTCCGTTTTTCTGAAAAATTCAAAGACGTTTCTAGGGGTAAAGAGCTGTCCATAAATTTTGCACCTGTCAAGTTTTGCGTTGATGTCAATCGAAAATATCTCAGATATAGGAGTCATTGCATCACCAGCTGTTTTGTCACTTAGTTCCAATGCTCCAGCGATAATAGTAGTTTCATCATGCGTTAATTCCCCACCTTTTCCAGCCTAGATATACAGATAGTCAATCAAACAATAACAATTGCCATACAATGAATTCTGATGCTAAACTATGGTGTCTGAATCAACTTTAAGAATTTTAACTAATCGCAAAGAGACCAGAAAACAGAAAAATGAATGCCATACGATCGGAGAGAAAAAAAAAAAAAATCACACACCTCATTGCCATGAAAATCAACCAGTGTCTTCAGCTCAGCCCTGCGGAAAAGAGCCACGTGTCCATGCCCTAGAAGTAAATCCAAAAGCTGCAAACCAATCAAGCGTGTGTAATAAATTGAAAATTGCAAATTGATTACAAAACTAAAGCTATCAGTCATCATTTTTTTCGAATATAGCCATAACCTCTCACCTTGCTTATAGGGTAGGCAACAGGAGAGCAAATCCAAACTAGAACACGAAGTAATATAGACATAATTGTTAGCGTACGATAAATTAGTTCAACTTTACACTACTACGAAAATTAGTCACTCATGAATCATGAGATAACCAAGAAGAAAAAATCAGGCAAGAAAGATAAGTTTATTTCAAACAAAGGAAGAACTGAACCACTAACCACGCCAAACAGAAGAATCAATGTAACAGAAATCAGGATGGCACCCCAGGCTGTAACTAAACTATCGAGGAAAATCGGAAGTGTCTGAAAAATAGGTTAAACAGTCATAACATATACTCTGTATAAATTAAAACAAACAAACAAAGTTCACTTCATCGTAGAGGATAAATACCTCCATTGCTGCAGCGTTGCAGATAAGCAGTGTACAGAGCAGTACTGCGTAATGAGGGACTACATTCCAAGGTCATTGCTAGCACACAACGGAAATACTCTTACACACAAGCACACCCGACCCTAGGATTAACCATTAAACTCGGCGTAATGACAACGACAAAAGGGTTTACCAACATAGTCCACCCACAAGCTCCACAACAACAATAACACACAGCAACGACCACAACAACAGTGGGGCAGCAGACCAGCAGCATTAGGGAGTTGCGTGACAGCAGCAGCACGGTATCAATAGCAGTACAATAACATGGACATCAGGTTAATAGCAGGGCAGGAGTAGCAACTCACTCATTCAACAATCTACATCATTAGGTCATAAGAAAGACGCAGCAGCGACAATAAGCCGCAACAACAGCAGCAAAAGAGTAGCCAGAGCAGCAGCAAGTCAAGAAGGAAGCAACACGATTCACACCTCGATTTCCGCAGCACACGCACTCTTAATTAGGACACCTCACACTCAAATCCAACTTGATACACAGACAATTGAACACACGCACATAACAATTACTCCAACACCAGACTAAGTAAGGTTAAGCCTTACCAAAAACAAAGAAGAGGAGAACAGAACCAAAGCTTGAATAGGAGAACAACACCAAAGCTTGAATACGAACGGGAAACCGTCTAACTCGAAACCATGCCGAAACCGTTCCGAAATAACACGAACTCTACAAATAACGATACCCCTGTTAGTTACTACTAAAATACAACCTAATCGACTACCAAAGTCACCAAATTCGATTAAAAATGAAAAGCCCCAAATTCTAGGGTTAGGGTTTATACGAAAATCGAATTAAAACGATTAGATACGAAATATATCTTCAAATAATAGTAGAATTACTCTAATACTCGACGAACCCGACGAATTGAGACAAAACACGACAAAATGAACAAACCTCGGCTCGAAAACAACAATGGCAGCCGAGAAGAAGTAGAGGAGTAGAACAACGAAGGTGGCGGTGAAAGACGACTATAGGATGATGATGATGATGATGATGAGAGGCGATGATGGCGATGAGGGATGATGATGATGAATGAAATTGAAAATGAAAGAATGAGTGAATGAATGAAGGAAGAAAGAACAGACAAAAGAAAAGCAGACCACGAATGAAAATGAGATCTCCCTTACTTGTTTTATAAAAACATTAAAAAACGGTTTTTTAAAAAAAACCGTTTTTTTTTAATAATTACTAAAAAAACGGTTTTTTTAAAAAACCGTTATAAAAAATTCAATTTTTTTCTAAAAAAAATAAAATTATAAAATTACGAAATTAAGTCAAATAAAACGGTTTTTAGTGTAAAAACCGTTTTTTATAATATACAAAAAAAACGGTTTTTAACAAATAACCGTTTTTTTTAATGTTAATTAAATATAACGTTTTTTTAATTACGAAACCGTTATTTAAAGTCTAACTAAAAACAACACATTTTTGTTAATAACCGTTTTTTATAGTTTAACCGTTGTTTATAATTGTTTATTCGTTGTTTTTAGTTATGAGTTAGATTTGGCGCCTATAGATTAAACAACGGAAATTTTTTTGTCGTTGTTTATAATATTATAAACAACGGCCTGTCTAATTTGTGTTGTTTTTGTTCCGTTGTTTTTGCTCAGATTTGTAGTAGTGAACCCGCAGAAGACTTATGTGGTTTCGACTTCGAAGTCGGCGCTATCACACGTACACCAATCAAAACCTACAAACCTTTCAGAACAAAGAACAATAACAGCCTTTGGCTCACCATGGGCTTAGGCTACAAGCCCAAAAATGACGACCACGAGAAGATGGTTAAGGAAATTCAAAGACGAAAGTCAACCCACAAGGTCACCCTGCGACCTTACATCCTCGACCTGAAGGCATATTTCACCCCCGGAGGAATGGTCGACGGGAATACCTCCCTTCGAGACATCATCCATTCACCCGAAGCTTGTTTCTCTAGTGAGGCCGAGCCTAATACACTCAAGGCCTCACCGAGCACCAAAAACGAAGAAATTGTCTCCACGATCATGCGAGACCGCTACTGATCCTAACTTACTCATAGCCGACGCCACGCACAAAACCCTCAGCGGATGGTATAAAGCGAAATGGATCGACGACAAGGTCACCACTTCCAGCTTATCACCGGTGAAGGACCACTTTTCGACCATGTCACTAATCTCAAAAACAAGGACGAGAGTGATTACAACTCAAGCAGCTCAAGCAGCTCAAGCACCTCCAACGGCACAGAAGACGATGAAGAAGAAGAAGAAGAAGAAGAAGAAGTTCTTTTAGATTCTAATGCTCTTAGTGTCGGGTCATCTGTCGACCCATCTATCCTAGACTCTAGCTTTAGTTTAGATTTTCTATTTACGGAGGCTAGCTCCAAGCAATTTTCTGATTTGTCGAATAATTCTCTTCAAAATAATGAAATGAATAAATTTGCTTACGCCTTGTCTCGAGCTAAAACAAATAACAAAATACAAACAAACAAAAATCAACAAGCAACAAACAACACACAAAATACAAAAGACACTAACTCATGCGAAAGTGAATCATTAAACAAATACATTGCAAACCTTGTACACCCAAAAACACAAGACCCTATCATCGAGGAAACCATAACCATAAACGTGGGAACCCCCGAAGAACCAAGGGAACTACAACTAGGAGCCTCACTAGACGAACACGAGCGCACCCAATTCACACAACTCCTAAGCGAATTCAAGGACGTATTCGCTTGGTCATACAAAGACATGCCCGGCATCGAACGAAGCATCGCCGAGCACCGTATCCCCATCAAACCCTAAGATAAACCCATCAACCAAAAGCTAACAAGACTACGTGCCGAGTGGTCCCTTATGGTCAAGGGAGAAATCGAAACACAACTACAAGCCGGTTTTATCCAAGTCATCGAGTATCCTGAATGGGTCTCAAACATGGTCCCAGTCCTGAAAAAGAATGGCAAAATTCGAGTATGCGTTGACTTTCGCGACTTGAACAAAGCTAGTCCTAAAGATGACTTTCCATTACCCCATGTGGACGTCCTAGTCGACAACACCGCCGACCACGCCCTCCTATCCTTCATGGACGGCTACGCAGTTACAATCAAATCAAAATGTCACTTGAAGACATGGCAAAGACGGCCTTCATTACACCGTGGGGGACATACTGCTACACAGTTATGCCCTACGGCCTAATCAATGCAGGCGCAACATACCAACGCACCGCTACAACCCTTTTACACGACATGATGCACAAAGAAGTCGAAGTTTACGTCGACGATATGATCGTAAAGTCAAAGGAGAGAAGTGGTCACATCACTAACCTCCGCAAGTTCTTCATTCGCCACGACAATACAAAATGCGCCAACCCCCAAAAATGTACTTTTGGAGTTAAATCCAGGTAAACTACTAGGACACGTAGTAAGCCAAAGAGGCATCGAGGTCGACCCTCGAAAGTCAAAGCAATCCTTGAAATGCGACCCTGAGAACCTCGGCGAAATTCAAGTTTCTTGGGCCAAATCCAATACATCTCGCTTCATTAGCAAACTCACCATGATATGTGAACCAGTTTTCAAGAAACTCAAGAAAACCGACCACGTTGAATGGGACGAAGAATGTCAAAAAGCATTTGACAAGGTCAAAGAATTACTAACTAACCCACCTGTTCTGCGACCACCCCAAGTGGATCTACCGCTATCCCTATACCTTACAACCACATCTACGCCCATGGGCGCCGTGCTCGCACCACTAATAAACGGTGAAGAACATCCACTCTATTACATCAAAGAAGAAATTTCTCGACACGTAAACTTCGATATTCACCTGTCGAGAAGAGTTGTCTGGCTTTAGTATGGTCATCTAAGAAGCTCCGTCACTATATGCTAGCACACCAGACGAAGGTCTATTCCAAAATGGACCCCGTAAAGTACCTCTTCGAGAAACCTGTGCTTAACGGACGAATGGCCAGATGGACATTGCTCCTAGCCGAATTCGATCTTAAGCACGCACTCTCAAAGCAATCAAGGGACGAGCAGTCTCCGATTTCCTAGCCGAAAATGCAATCAACGAACAACCAATCATCGACACAACATCCCTTCCAGACGATGGGATCTACAACATCAACCAAGAACAATGGTAGTTATACTTCGATGGCTCCTCCAACTATCGAGGATGTGGAGTAGGAATACTTCTCATATCCCCGAATGGCGAACACACACCTTTATCAATCAAACTGGACTTCGACGTAACAAACAACGCCGCAGAATACGAAGCATGCTTGCACGGTCTCCAAGCAGCGCTTGTACTCAACGCCCGCAATATAAGAGTCTATGGGGACTCCTCCCTCATAATCAACCAAGTATCCGGAGCATGGAAGATACTTAATGAAAACCTAGCACTATACCAAAGCAAAATACAAGAGCTCATAAACGAATTCTATCAATGAGAATTCATACACCTCCCACGCCGAAGAAAACCACCGCCGACGCATTATCCAAACTCGCATCACTAATCAACATACCCCCGGGGATGGAAACGCTCCCCATTGTCGTGGAACGACGGAACGAACCCGCCTACATCTGTGACATTGAAACCGAGGAAGAACAAACAGACCCTTGGTACCAAGCAATCATCAACTACAAAACAAACGGTGAATACCCACCAAACATTGACAAACGAGCCAAGCGCGCCCTACGCCTGTTATCATCACAATTCGTGATGGAAATGGGTAAACTACTCAAAAAGACACCCCAGGGCACGCTACTCTTGTGTGTCGATCACAAGAAGGGACACGATATCATGTCCCAAGTACACGATGGCGAGTGCGGACCACACATGAACGCACGAGCCATGTGCAAACAAATCATAAGGCTAGGATGGTACTGGACAACCATGGAAGCCGATCACAAGAAAATATGTCAAACATTGCCATAATTGTCAAATCTTTGCAAACGTACAACACATACCTCCTTCACCACTATACAGTTTAACCTCGCCATGGCCTTTCTCCACATGGGGAATTGACGTCATTGGCAAAGTACAACCCGTGGGAGCAGGAGGACACTGCTTCATCCTCGTGGCCATCGACTATTTCACCAAATGGGTCGAAGCCGCATCATACCGTACGCTAGGCACGAAAGAAGTTGCGAAATTCATACAAAACAACATCATTTGTCGCTACTAAGATACCCCACTTAATTCATCAAATGACCAAGGCACACACTTCCAAGGAGAGGTCGAACCACTCCTCCTCAAATACAAGATACAACGACACAAATCATCACCCTACCGACCACAAACTAATCGGCGGCCGAGGCAAAGAACAAAACCGTCAGATCAATCCTCAAAAAGATGATCGACACCGCCACGATCGCCCAACAAAATCCCATTTGCATTATGGGGATACCGCGACAACCATCCGCACACCCACGGGCATGACACCCTATTTCCTAACCTACGGGATGGAAGCCGCTCAACTCAGAAATCGAGATGCAATCCCTTCAATTCTCATGGAAGCGCACATTCCTCGAGGCCGAATGGCACGCGCGAGCGATACGAACAACTCATCCTCTTAGACGAAGGTCGGTTACATTCACTAAGTACAGTCCGAATGTATCAATCTCGCCTACAACGCGCCTACAACAAACGGGTCAAGCCACGAAACATCAAAGTGGGTGACCTAGTACTCAAATCAGTCCGAGCACCATTACCCGTCGACCCAAGAGGAAAATTCAAACCCAATTGGGCCGGACCGTACTTGGTCAAAGAAATCCTTCCTGAGGAGCCGTGAAACTAATCGACCTTGACGGTCGGGACTTCCGACACCAACAAATCTTGATCAATCAAGAAATACTACCCTAAAACACAAACGCTTCTGCACAAGTTCAAAAACAAAGCACACTCTCGCATGGGTGAACTACGCACGGTTTAGTTCCACGCACTGTGGATACATAGGCAGCTTTGCAAAGAGCTCAACCGAATCACACGAACTACGGTTTGATTCTCAGATTCAAAAGCAGATACGAGGCGGCTTGTCAAAAGTACAACCGAACTTTTTCTAGCACGCATGCCCAAAGCTTAAAGGTCAAGGGCGTCAGACTCACAAAAAGACACGCTCAAAGCTTAAAAAGGTCAAGAGCACAGTCAACACAAAACAAAACACAAATCCAAGTCCAAAGCTTAAAAAGGTCGAGGACTTAAAAACGGAACAAGTCAAACAGGCGAATCCAAAGCTTAAAAAAGTCGAGAATTTAATGCGAATGTTCGAAGCTTAAAAAGGTCGAGAACATTTAAAAACAAACAAGAGAAAACAACGAGACAAGACAAAAGCAAATTAATTCTATTTTATTACTTTATTTAGAATTTTTCGCAATTTAGAAAGGAGCTAGGAACAAGCCTCCTTAGCCCTTTATTCAAATCTAAAACAGGCATTTAAATAAAGGAATTTTTCTAAACTAAACAAAACAAACTACTCAAGTCATTTTCTGACGCTTTGGGTTGACCTCTTCATCTTCAAGAGGCCGATCCGCCACAACTTTCGACCTAAGGACGGGAGTAGATCTCTCAAAACCTGGGGGCTCGATCGGATCCTCATCCTGCTCAACTAGGGGCTCCTCGATCCTTGACCCTAGACGATCTTTAACGGTCACCTTCGGTCCAAGCCTTTCCCACACGGCCTCAAGTAGAAACACCGCACTAACAAAGACAAAGATCACCATAGTCCCTCCTTTCACAAGACCGCCTCATACGCCAAGGAGGGCCTTGGCCCATTCTTTCCCTCCTCCTTTGATTCTCACGTTCCTTAGGATCATTGAACTGCACCACCGCAGTATAGAAGTCCGTAACACGGCTAGACTCTATATGCTCGAATGCCAAGTAACACGGTCCGACCATCCTCGGATCCAAGCATCAATCGTTTGGTTGTTTAGGACAACAACCCCTCCAACCTCGAGTATCCCGCCGGGTATGGTTTGAGCAAGCCCGATTTGCCTCTTCAAGCCGAAGAGGATGAATCCACACTCCTCGCTCAAACCCGCACAACATCAACCCACGAGACGCATTCGCGATAGACGCGCCAGAATCGCCGCAATACCCCACCAAGACACGCATCAACGAATGGTGCTCTCCTTCACAAACCACCGGTAGTAGTTTAGCGAACGCCTCCCGAGGATCGACCACTCCATCTTCCGCGACGCCGTCTCGCCGCTTGAAGACACTTCCAAGGGGAAGAGCTTTATACACACTTAGCCTCTCCATGAGCCAAACGTTGAGAATCCTAGCGCAACCCTCGCAGACGAGCTCGCACGATTAGCATAATCGGCCGCCTAAGCCCGATGGTCTCCGCCAGGATCAACGCAGAAGGATCATGTCCCTCTCCATCTCTTCGACAACACGAGCATACCTCGCGTCCCGAACACTCCATCCGGCATGGACCTGCAAAGCATAACGATGAACCAAACAAAAGCAAGGGCCCTCCGCCTAGAACGGTCCGAAATACTAGTATCGCCTTTATTCATATATCGTTGACACAAGAGAAGCATGTTCACCTTGCCTCCCTCAAACAAACTCGCAAAGATGAGCGTTTGTCATCCCAAGGAAGTTTCGCAACATCCCGTTGTAACAAAGCTCACTCCTTACGACCACAGGAGTAGTCCGTTTCGACCATCCGGCAATGGCCGAGAACTCCTCCATCAAAGGGCACACCTCTCCCCCGGGAAACCTAAAAACATGCAAGCTAGGATCCCAATAATCTAAGCACGAATAAAGGAAGTCAAGATCGACTTTCATTTGGCGAAAGCCAATAAAAACACCCGCGCCATCATCATACACCGCCTTCTTCATTGCCGAACTTAAGGAGGAAGTCCACTTCTTCAAAAGAGCGTCAAAATGCTCCTCCATTTTCTTGGATACAAAACTTTTATAAATATACCTAATATGTTTATGAGAGCAAAAGCTTGTAGAAGAGAAGTAATTGTGAATGAGGATTATAGCACGCACCCCCCCTCCTTATATACGAAACACCTTACGGAATATGGAAACTCAGCATCAAAAGCCAAGCCGTCAAACCGCATAGCCCTATGCGGTTTGCCCACCAAACCGCATAAGAATATGCGGTTTGAAGCTTGAACCGCATAAGGCTATGCGGTTCAAGGGGCGGGTTTTCTCACAACTTTCCTAATTTCGTTTTTCCTAAAACACTACGACCTACATTGGGCTACGACATTCTTTTGTTGTTCCCATGCACCGGCATTACATTTCGCTTTGGCAACAACGGTTCTTACCACGAGTCAAAACACAAACATTTTCGACATCATGCAAGCTCATTTCGCATTCAAAATGAACTTTTCGCAAAACACTTTTTCACAATCTAAAATAAACATCAATGCATCCCACTCGGGAATCATACCACTTTTTCAAAACAAGCCTACCAAACAGGTTTATCAACGACAATCAAGTTCAAGCTACAACAATCAAGTTCAACGATCAAGCTACAACAACACGTACACAAAGGTTCATACAATCTATGTTACACAAATTCACTCCGGATGACGACGACGATACTCGTCAAACTCGCTAGACTGAGCCGTCTCACCGGCTCGACATTAACCGAGCGACTGCTCGGCCAAATTTCAAGCCATCCTCCACTGTTGGCTATCCGCCATAGCTTATGAGCCTCCTTAGCCACCTGTGATACACAACACAAAAACACTTCACATTTCTCTCCATTTTGCCTTAATTTCACTCAAATCAAGTCAAACTTAGGGGGGAAATTTCAAATTAACAACGCTCATCCCCACTTTGCCTTAATTTCAATCAAACTAAGCCAAACTCGAGGGGGTAACACAAAAACATGCATCTCACTAGTTTGATCATCACCATGTTTCATACCTCGATCAAACTGGGGGCTCACTCACATATACAAGACAAGTACATACCTTCTTCACCTCGCCATCCACCGTCCATGCCCGTCGCTGGTCACCGGCAAGTACGATGGCAAAGTGAAAGTACGACGACGCCCGACTCGTCAGACTAATCTGGTGGTGGAAGTCACCAGGTCGCTCCGCCATCTCCTGATCAAATTCCTACAAAACAATTTCAGAACGCACATACACGCCGAGGAAATTTTTCGCAAAATTACCTTACGCACCTCAAAAGAAGCAAGCATACCTCAATCGCCCACAAGCAAGCCGAGACTCAGAACCGCCATAGTCTTCCTCAGACGAGAGAAGACTCACCGACTCTCCTTCCCGCATAACGCCACCCGATCCCGAGCGGAAACCCTCGCCAAACAGGACCCTCGGCGGATCCTCAGCACCATCGGAGTGGCCACCCTACCGAAAGACCAAACGCCTCTCAAGGTACCAAACCGCCCATACGGCGTCGCCAGTACAAGTCACTGGTCTCTCGTGACCGCAAACCTAGCTCCAATGCCCTCGGGAATATCCTCAGATCGCCCCACTGAACGGCACGAACTACAAACAAAGACAAGACAAACACTCATAAATACCAATACAATCATTTTAAGTACACTTTATTTAAAATGGTTCAAGCACAAACCTCATCAAACCGCATCCGGTTCAGACGATCCGAACCTCGTCATACGACCGCTAAACGCAAAGACGATTACATCGCACCTGGCACGCATCACGGGTACTCCTCACGATCCTCACAGCATGTGGGGGAAGCAGAAAAGGAAGTGGCTAAGAATCCACGACTGCGCACACAAGAAACAAAAACACGTCATAAAGACAAAGACAACAAAAATGAACAACAAGACAAAAACAAAACCAACACTTACCTCCATCAAGAAGCCAGGCGCGACCAAGGACAGTCTCGACCCTCGATCCATGACCCGCGGCCTCACGGCATCCATGCAAAAACGAATGCACAAACCCGAGGCGGCGTCACCTACCAAACGTCCCAATTGCATTCCGATCCGGGAGATGCATAAGGACCGACGCCGATGCCCGCTTCACCCTTATCGCCAAGTACACTAAGGCCACAAACCACCACAACCACATACGAGCATTCTGCTCGTCGCTCCACTCCGAGGGGCCATACTCGGTCTTCCCCTCAAAATACTCCAAGATATAGCTCGTCTTGAAGGTATAAGGGGGCGCACCCTCACAAATCACCTCCAAACCACCGCCAACCGCGGCGGTCACAACCTCGTCCACAACGGACGGCGCAAACTCAAAATCCATGTCGCGGTCCCCAAACGGCAGCCCCGTTATAACCGCGTACTCAGACAAGGTAATACCGGCCTCAAAGCCGGGCATATGGAACGTCGTCGTGGTGTCCCAATACCTATCCAAGAAGGCCCTGATCAACATCAGGTTCGCCGGCACCCTCTTCCTCTCAATGTCCCTCCAATGGCCAACCAGCGGGCCGAAAGCACTACGCAACACCCAAGCTTGCGCCCTCGTGAAGCCTCTCCTCAAAGCACACATTGCGGACGAGACGCCCGAAAGTCCTCATCGAGCCCTTATCCCAACCCATCGCCGCCGATAGGAAACATGTCTCTCCGAGCAAGCAAAGGTTGTGGCCATCCCAACCCTTCGCGAAGGCCCTGTTCGCAGCGTGATTTTCGCGCCTAGAGCTACTCGCCTAGGCGCGACCTCCTCGACCTCCTCACCGCTTCCTCAAGAACATCCATTTCACCTCCACCATCCACAAACTCCCGAGCAAACGATCCGCCTCCTCCTCCTCAGGATCGCAAGACAGAACATTTCTCCCACGGCCCCTACCTCGTGACTGACCACGTCTCGTAGGCAGATCACGAGGGTCAGCATCCCTCTCACTACGAGTACGCCTCAAACCACTCGAACTAGAGGCTCCCTCGGTCCTCGAGCTAGCACTCCTACGGGATTTCGACCTCGTAACGTGACTAGAATCTTCCCCTGCAACCAAACACAACCAATACATACAGCTATAATACATGCAAGTATACAACTTGGCATACACATACACACACAAATAATACACACATAATACATATACATTCCCTCAACACATTACACTATATGCTCTACAGAGCATTTTTAGGCCTAATTCACAATTAAGCCGAAAACCGTTCTCTACGCTTCAAAATCACAACTTTATGGTTTCTACGCGCCATAATAGTCCCCAACAACAACCCATTACAAGCAATTGCATTTTGGTCACTCTGATCAAAAAACCCCAATTCGCCTTAATTACTCCGTAAAACTACGACTTAAGACGGCGATTTGAAAGCCCTAGCTCGACATTTTCGCAAAACTAACGTTATAGGCATGCTATACTCACTATGGGCATCCTACACCTAAGTTTAATTGAAATTTCGGGTCGGAAAATCCGGGTTCGTTTTCGGGCCCGAAACCTAATTTGGACGTTTTTCACACAAAGACGGTCTAAATCACAATCAATTCACACATACACGTTCACATGGCATAATGCAACACAATGACGTCAATTTCAAGCATTCAAACGGCAAATTTCAAGCAAAACTCGGGTTTTCATTCAAAACCCGTCTTTTCAACATTTCAAGGCAAAACTAGCTAATTACAACAACAAATAACGTAAAAGCAAGTTAAAATGGAGCAATACCTCGTTCCATAGCAAGGCAACGCAAGAAAAATGAGCAAAATCGGTTGAGAAATCGAAAAATGACGTTTTTAGAGTGAAGAAACCGTAAATGAGTAATGAAGCATACTCACGGCCTCACTCGTGCTATATAAGCCCCCTACAGCCAACTAGGGAAACCGCATAACCTTATGCGGTTTGCCCAACGAACCGCATAAGGCTATGCGGTTCACGCCCCTGGTTTTTCTCGGTTTTTTCTCGTTTTACGCCTACTTTTCGATCCCTAACTCATCCTAGCTCCTATACAACTCCAAGTACGTCCCGTGCTTGGGTTAAGGCATCACCTACAGTCCGCCATACGCGTATACTAAGCATTTAGTGTATGCGATGTATGTATACTTAACGCTCTTCACGAGCACTACATCATTTTCTCCTCCACAGGAGGCGATCATATGCAACCACAAATACATAGACACTCCTCGGCGAGCCTAAGCACATGCACTCTGCAATATGCACCTAACTCCAAGCATTTCACTCTACATAGACGCTCCTCGGCGAGTTCAAGCACAAGCATTACACAAACGCTCTTTCACGAGACCTACACTAACACTTACACGAACTGCCTACAAGCATATGCACCCTGCACTCTAGCCCTTTTACATCCAACACATGCAATACGAAGACATTACAAGCACAAGCACCAGCACCAACATTTGACATTACGAGAACACGCAAAGGCACCAACAAACGACAACAAGCACGACGAAGACATTCAGCAGGCCAGCAGGCCCTTATAGCATGCACGGACCGCCAAGTCCTTAAAATGCGCACGCCCCTCCCCGTTCAGCCCGGTTCGAAGTCCTCGTCTCACCCATGGACACATGCTTCGTTCCGCTGACTATATCGAGACTGTAATGGTCCGGATATGGTCGTAGGAGTTTGACTAGCGCCCTAGTCCGAGCTCAGTCAAACTGGGGGCTCTGTGGATACCCATATCCGTACCCTCCCAAACAAAACCCTGTGATGTATCACGGACTTTTATTACGCATGCTTTAACGTTGACTTAAACGGTTCTAACTAATGTCGAATTCATTTTGAGTCGTTTTAAATGTTAAAATGATTTAGGTCGCTTTACATCGCTTTAAATAAACGTTCATTTTGTCCATTTGGAGTCTAGCTAGGTCCTTGTCCCGTTTCATTTGGCATGAGCTTCGCATTTGCACTACAATTAGTCCTTTTACATTAACAAGGTCTAATTCAGCATTCCTAAATTCCTAATTTTAGGCCCGGTAGCTAAAACCGCTATTTAGCCCCCTCTTACACAAAATACGGCTTCACGTCTTACCTTATTTCACAAAAACTATGCAAATACACCCTTTTCATTTTTCCGGGTCTCGGGCCCGAAGCCTAAACCCACCTTTGGCCCGCACTCCAAAGCCCTAAGCATCACAAAATATCTCAGAAATATCCTAGAGGTTTTCTTGAGCCGTACGTTTGAGATTATCACGAAATCTTTCCAAGATATAATTCAACCGAAACTAGGAAACTACACAAAAAACCCAACCTTCGAACCGCATAAGCTTATGCGGTTTGGTGGGACAACCGCATAAGCCTATGCGGTTTGTCCAGGCAACCGCATAAGGCTATGCGGTTCCTAGGCCTGTTTTTATCCCCCATTTCCTAATTTCTCCGAGGTTTTTAGTATATATACAGCCCTATACCTCGACTTCAAAACACACTTTCAGATCACAATTCACAACCAGAATACATCTTTCACACACAATTTCTCACATCTTTCACACTTCTGCACTCACAAAGCCTCAAGCACTCCAATCCTTGAGTTCAACACACCATCCCGTGTTGAATTCATCCTCCTTTTAAGTTCAAGAAGCGAAGCTCTGCCCAGATCTGAAGCGTCAGGACAAGGTAGGTACCGATCCACTTGGATCAAAGCTTTTTCTTATTTTCTATGGACTAACAAAGGGGTCTACACTTTAGCGCCGCTTTGGCACCCAAATAGCGCTTGCAATCCAAGTGTTCTATTTACTACGGGTACACTCCATATCCGATGACACGCCAAAGTCGCATAAGCAACCGACCTTATAAAATAAACCAATGGACAATTGAACTTTATTTTATTTGCATGCATCTTGCACCTTCTTATTTTGCATTAAAATCAACTTAAAACAATGAATTCGACCTTTAACTGAACCGTATTCGTTAACAAGTTAAACATGCTAAACTGAGGGTTTTAATCAATCTTTGCATCCAGATCTGCATTCTTTTACATCCTTATCGCACTTGTACGTAGCGATAACATTAGTTCAAATATCATCTTACAAGGATTGTTCTAGGTCAGTAAAGGCTATTTTTACATAGGCTTTTCTAAAAGGTTTTCATAAATCATTATTTGAATTAACTCTTTTTCTAAAGTACCTCACTTGAATCCAACTGGTTTCACAAGCCTTAGATCTAGGGGTGTCGGCGTGCTCCAAAATCTAGGACATGTTTTTAACTTAGAACATGGTAGCAGGTTCCTATTTTCCGCGATAAATAGGTGGCGACTCCATAACAGTTCTTAAAGGTTTTTCCAACTTAATCTTTTTTAACTTTAAAATCCGCCCTTAAGCAAGACGCCGAGTTGGGTCCGATCCCGGGTTCCACAGTTTGGCGACTCCGCTGGGGAGATCTTATTTTTAAAACCAAAAACTAGCTTTTTCTTTTTAAAAATAAAGAGGTGAAACTTGAAAGCCTTGAACAATCCTTGTAAACATATTTGAGCTATGCACATTCGTTTAGAGTCCATTCCTTTTGGAATCTAGGCACCCTTTGCACCCTCGAGAGGTGGTTCCCACATGCAGGCTTGTCCACTCGATAAAGCACATGCCGGACTAGCTTTCCTCTCGCCCCTCCACGGCTTGAACGGCTATCTCGACCGCCCGGTGCTCCCTTGGAAAAACCTATCGCCTTGCGTAAGGAAATGAAGGGGTTAAGTATCTGCCAAAGCGCACTCGAGTTAGTTGGAGGTGTACCATCGACTCATTTTTTCACCCCTTTTTGAGTCATACGTACAAGTTCGAGGCTATGCACCCCATGGTCTTTTTCAAAACGAGCATTTGCATTCATATCTTCGAAAACTCGCTTAAACCTTTCAAAGATAAATGAACCTAACATCTAACAAACTAACACTTTTCAAACAAAACTCTCGCGAATTTTTGAAATAAGCTTTTTCAAAACTTCCTTTTTCACTAACAAGCAAAAACCCGAGTAAGGAATAAAACCCGAGCTCGTGGCTTTCAATCCTCTAGGTCACACGGCCTAGACTCCGTTTTAACATCCTCGACTCGACTCGCTCGAGCCGAATCCTTCTTCTTTTACACATCCGACTCGAGCTCACCTCGGCAAATCACCGACACTAGTTCGACGGATGCAAAACAAAATCTTTTAACATCGAGACGAGATGTGCGCACGCATCCTCGCCTCAAAAGCTTCCCTTAGCAAAACCTTTTCGAAAATCTCCTTTTTCAAGCTTAAAAGGTCTTTCAAAATAACGAAATGAGCTAAAAAGAATGCCTAAAATGAATGTGAGTCTAGTGGGTCGAGTCGTGTCGCTAATATACAAAGTGAAATGCAGGCCTCAGCTGACTACTCACCATGAATCGCATCACCACCCCTTCCTTCAAACGCTCCTCAAAGATGGCTAACCTCAACAAGCTGAAAACCCTCCGTCACCGCATTGATCAGCTCACCAAAAACATTGACAACTTGAAGGCCTTGCATCAATTCGAAGTTGCACGTTTGGAACAACGCTCCAAGGCCGACAAGCATGTCTCCCTCCACACTCTCGTCACCCAACTCCAAAGGGACGAAGAAGATTTCACCCAATATCTCGTCCGCTGGAGAGGATTACTTGCTCGGGTTCCGAATCCTCCGCACGAAGACGAACTCATGTACACATTTCTCTGAGCCTACGACCCGAGTGGCGAAGACATTTTGATTCTGGCGACGCCGAGAATTTCAAGAACTCATTGAAATTGCCCTCGAGCCCAAAGCAACCCCACAATCTATGACAATCCGCAATCTTCCTCGGATCAAGAGTCATGGATTGCTCCTACTTGGTCACACCCACCAACAACCAAATCAATGGGGTCTGGTTCAGTGATGACGAAGACGAAGAGTGGCCACCCACTAACAAAACGGTAGCTCAACTCTCGACTACTCCTTCCTCGAATAAAAACAAAAGCAACAAGAAGGGAAAGAAAAAGAAGGGCAAGCAGTCCGAAAGCAAAGGTCAAAAAGAAAAGGGCGAGCAGTCCGAAAGTAAAGATCAAGAAGAAAAGGGCAAGCAGCCCGAGAAGGAAAACCAAGACGAGGTTTCACACCTCACACGCTCTGGTCGTCCTTATCAAAATATTTTCACAGATGAACATGCCAGAAAAGCAACTGCGGCCGAGAAAGGCAAGGCCGTAGCCCAAGAAGAGAATACCTCTACAAGTACGCCCTCCACAGTGATCCCACCACCTAACACGAATGAGGTGCTTCAGAAGCAGCTCGCTCGCACAAAAGCCGATGTTTCCATCTGGGCCCTTTTACGAGACTCAGCTGAACATAGGAATGCATTCATTCGCGCTCTACAAATAGCATGTGCAGACGCTGAGATCTCCCCAGATCAAATGGTCAGCCATGTCACTAGGGATTGGTTACCGGGGGCTATCACCTTCTCAAATGATGATCTCCCCGCATTTGGATCAAACCACAACCTCGCCCTATACATCAGCGTTGAATGTATGAAGAAAACTTTGCCCGTGTCCCTTGTTGATAACGGCTCTGCAGTCAATGTTGTGCCATTGGCCACCGCACATCGCCTCGGCCTATCCGATAAAGACTTCACCCCAAGCATGGACGGAGTCAAGGCTTTCGATGGAACCCGACGTTACGTGAAAGGAACCATTTCTCTTCACATACGCAGTGGTCCCATAGAAAGAAAAGTCGAGTTTCAAGTCATCGACATGACCCCTTCCTATAACATACTCCTGGGACGGCCGTGGATTCACTCCACCAAGGCCATAACTTCTACTCTACATCAAAAGGTTAAGATCCCTCTCAACGAGGAGATCATAACCTTGAATGCCTCAAACTTTCGAGCCCTTTTCGATACACCAAAAGAGCCTAATTCTGCCGAAATTGTGGCCGAACCCGCAGAAGACTTATGTGGTTTCGACTTCGAAGTCGGCGCTATCACACGTACACCAATCAAAACCTACAAACCTTTCAGAACAAAGAACAATAACAGCCTTTGGCTCACCATGGGCTTAGGCTACAAGCCCAAAAATGACGACCACGAGAAGATGGTTAAGGAAATTCAAAGACGAAAGTCAACCCACAAGGTCACCCTGCGACCTTACATCCTCGACCTGAAGGCATCTTTCACCCCCGGAGGAATGGTCGACGGGAATACCTCCCTTCGAGACATCATCCATTCACCCGAAGCTTGTTTCTCTAGTGAGGCCGAGCCTAATACACTCAAGGCCTCACCGAGCACCAAAAACGAAGAAATTGTCTCCACGATCATGCGAGACCGTCACTTCGATCCTAACTTACTCATAGCCGACGCCACAGACAAAACCCTCAACGGATGGTATAAAACGCTGAAATGGACTGACGCACAAGGTCACCACTTCCAGCTTATCACCGGTGAAGGACCACTTTTCGACCATGTCACTAATCTCAAAAACAAGGACGAGAGTGATTACAACTCAAGCAGCTCAAGCAGCTCAAGCACCTCCAACGGCACAGAAGACGATGAAGAAGAAGAAGAAGAAGTTCTTTTAGATTCTAATGCTCTTAGTGTCGGGTCATCTGTCGACCCATCTATCCTAGACTCTAGCTTTAGTTTAGATTTTCTATTTACGGAGGCTAGCTCCAAGCAATTTTCTGATTTGTCGAATAATTCTCTTCAAAATAATGAAATGAATAAATTTGCTTACGCCTTGTCTCGAGCTAAAACAAATAACAAAATACAAACAAACAAAAATCAACAAGCAACAAACAACACACAAAATACAAAAGACACTAACTCAAATAATCACATTTCTTAAACACATCCTTTAGGTGTGACTTTTCAGGGACCAGTTGATCACCGCCATCTGTATGACAATAACGTCAAACTTATCTAGTAAGCCAACCGTTATTGATAAACGTTAATCAACTGATTGCATACAAAATGTACCCTGTGTACCTTGAGAGGTTTATTTATGTTATTGCACTAACTGTAGAGGACACTAACTCCAACAATCTCCCACTTGTCCGTACAAGTGTAGGTGCGATAACCGATTCTCATATCCATAATAAATTTCTCCCACTCAATGTAAACCAATTTGCAAAGTCCGTACTTTCAAAGGTCGTAGTTCACAAGTGATCAGAATCAAGAGTGGTTTCCCCGACTAGAGAGTAACTTAACTGATAAACGAATCAATATTCGAGCATGGCCATGCATTTTCAGTTACAGCTCCTCGAGTGGCCCTGAGAAAAAGTATTATAACTCGATAGAAGTTTGGATATTTTCCTCAACTCGAATCCTGCAGATGTAAGCGCAGCATGAAATGACCCAGTGAAAATCTACTTAGCCTCCAGTTACGGTCGATTGTGAGAAAGAAACCAAAGTCACCCAAAATCTGCCTTAATCTCAAGAGACAGTCGATAGTCAAAAGAATCGGCTCTAGGAATACTATGGATGTCCTATCCATAGGGATGGCAATTATGCCCAAAACCGAACCGAACCCGACTCGACCCGAGCATAAAAGTCCGATCCAAACCCACTTCTTTAAAATTCAAATCAATATCCACTCAAAAATAATCCGATCCATATCCATTATAGAAAAACCCGATCCATATCCATTATCGATCCACTTAAGATCCAAACACAACCCGATCCAAAATACCATGTTTTAGAGTGAGTTAAGCTCATAATTTTAGCTTTATATATGAAAAATATCGTAAAAATTGATGTAGAATGTCGGAAAATTGAATTTAGACCGGATTTGGGTTGGATTTTGGATCGATTGTGGGTTGGATTATGGATCAAATATGGATTTGGATATGAAAAATTCATAATGGATTGGATTTGGACATTAGTGTTGTGGGTTTGGATCGGATATGGATTTGGATCGATGATCCATTAGGAAAGTGGATCGGGTTTGGATCATACTAAACCCGATCCGAACCCGATCCATTGCCATCCCTACCTATCCACGACCCGGCACCTAATGTTCTGAAACTTTTGGGACTCCATGTAGTCGTCACAAAAATGTCCTGCGCGATTTCAGTAAACCCGCATCTGTGACCGATCAGTCAACAGTTTGACTTATGGCTCGTTGAACCCACCATCAATCGACGTCACAAAATAATTGCCAGATTTATCAGCTCATGTAGGCGATTACGGACCAAAACTGTAACAACCCGGATTTTCCAACAAAATAAAATAAAGAAATAAAAAGGATTTATAAAATAAAGGAAAATAAAAGCGAGCCACGGTGGCGGAAACACCGTGGAATCCGGATCATTACTCACTAAACCAACTAAACAACGATAAAAAGGTAGGCCTTGAGGCCTAGAAGTGGGGAGTAAATACCCCTTACATAAACAAAACCAAGGTACAATGAACTGAAAGAATAAATGAAGTCTAATCCAATCTAAGCCAACTCGACAGCTAACAAGACAACTCGCGAAAGCCAAGCTACTAGTCTCAATCTCACAGCACGTCTCACACATTAGCCCGTCCCGCGAGTACCTATAAAAGAGAGGCAACAACCACAATCAGTGGGGAGTAACTAGGTGCTCCCCAGTCATATTTTAACATAATGAACATAAACAACAATGCAACAAGCTCACCTGGCCTACGGCCTAATACCAAGGTACAAAAACATAAACAACCAACATACAACAATAGAACAACAATACATATACAAACAACAAACAACACGGCACGACCAGAGTTGTGTCCAAACCAACTGAGCTCACAAGACGATCTTTCTTCCAACCAATTGCAAGAGTAAGCGCGGAGAACTGGGTGAAGCAACAAGAATCACCCCGGGTGAAGCAACAAGAATCACCCAAACGCTATGGCGAACAAAGAACAAGAAGTTCCTCAATAATCACAAGTCTAAATTTGGCCAAATTCCACCGAGCAACAAGAACGGTGACGACATAAATATAACCATAGTCTCTAACCCTTCTGGTTGAGAACCCATGATAGCTCTAGCTAAACAACAAGAATAGCCGAGGGGACCATGAGCGGTATCCGTCCATCCTAGGACGTTGTATCTCCTCACACATGTGCGAGCAGCACTCCATGTGCAAACTTAACCCAAGCATAACCTGTTAACCTGTCAATCTGTCTCGAATACTCCAACACAACCATACAACCACAACAACCATACTCGCACACGCACAAGTCACAATATCATCATAACCAACCATACATACGGAGTACAAAATGATCAACATGTTTTGCAAGTCATACATTCGTTTAACATGCTCATAAATAATCATTTAGTGATCAACCAAAGTATAACATGATTCATTATAGCATAGTTAACATTTTAATACATGCCAAGACTCAAACAAGTGACACATGAACCAATACATACACACACACCACATGGCCAGCCCACACAACTCACGGCCATCACACACCACACACGGCCATCACACCACCAACACGGTTTCATGCATCAAACTCAATTCTCAAGTGACCAATTATCGATTTAGGTGATCAAATCATTAAAACATGCATACATATACTTTTAAACTTAATCCAAACCATCTTAACTCATACTCATCATTAGGTGGATCATGTAAACATCAAGATTAATCGTATTTAAGCCAAATCAAGAAGAAACATGAGGGAAAACAAGAGCAAGGGGGTGCGGCCCCTTCACCCACAACACGGCATCAACACAACAACACCACCAAACCGATTTTTAATCAATCTACAAGCATGAATAATGATACCACAAGTGAATTATGCATGAATACATGATTATAGGACAAACCCTAGTATGAGGCCAATGGAACTAGCATGAAATCATGACCAAAACATCAACCATCATCACAACAACAATGTAAACAACAACAACATGACAAACAAGGCCTCATACATGCTAAAACATAACTAGATCACACCTAGTTACCTTTGTAGAGAACCAAAATCGTGCTACTCCTCCTCCTCTTCGACTAGGATAGTATCTCCTTCTTCAAAGCCCTCTTCTCCTTTGATAATCCAAGCCAAACACACAAATAATGAATACAAAGCAATACAACACATAAAATAACATAATAACAGAAAAATAAAAGAGATAAAAGGGATCCTATACCAAGGGAAAAGGTTAGGAAAGCCTTAGGATGAATAGGATGGAAGCTTGCAAGAGAATCAATGGAGTTTGAATGATAATGGAGAGATATTTTGAGAGAGAAAGGAGAAATGAATGTGGATGGGAATGAGGAATGAGAGATTAAGGAGTGAAATCAGATTATTAGGTTGCTTAGATTAGGAGATCACAAGATATGATAATGCCTTGCTCAAGAATCTAACCAAAACCCTAAATCCTATCCGCGCAAAGGAGGATTTGGTTCGGTCCAAGTTGGGCCGGTCCAAATTAGCTTCTGAAAATTTGGCAGTTGCAACAGCGTCGAAAAAATACGCAGTTTAGCCTTTTGAATCACCTGAATCGGAGTTCGTATGAGGAAGTTACACCGTTTTTAGCTAAATTACTCCGTATTTAAGTTCTGACGACAGAGTAGCTTATCCACGCGACAAGAGAACTGATTTTCTCGAGCTAAAAATGAGAAAATCAAAAGAAATGAATTACGAATATTATTGAGACGAATAAATAAATATTAGGAAAAGTCGGGGTGTTACAAAAACAATATATAAAGCAATTCAGTTCACTTTGAGGTGTTCAACGTTGTCTGTACAACCCTCATGAAAAACAATATATAAAACAAAACGATGATTTTATTAAAAGGTTTATGAAAAATACAAGTGTCTAATCCATACAAACAACTAATACAACTCAGGAACACGCTTAATTCCCATGGAAATAACGTGCCCTTCATGCTTATCTTGTCTCAACGGCTTAGTGAGAGGATCGGCAATTATTTATTTGAAATCGCAATGACAACTTCAAACTCCCGCACCCATTTTGGGTAAAAATTCATGGTTGAGAACCGTGATGGATAAATGTATCCTAAAAGATAACGGTAGCAACCTTGTCGAATGTGATTCGACTATAAGGGGCGCCGCTCAATCCGACAATGTGCTTAAGTACCTTACCGAATAACCTCCCGCCGAACCCGGACTTAGGTTACCGCGGCGGCACGAGCCGCCTTACGATGAGCACCTAAAGTTGACAATGACGTTAAAAATATATTGATTTGGTCAACGTCACATTCTCTCAAACTTTGCTTCGTTACTCATAAAAGTGCATATGAGATATTCACTAGAGTGACGATTTATGTGCTTCAACCAAGAGAGCACGAAAGTGAATGAGATTGAGAGAAAAGATGTTCTTTCAATGAGATTGATGAACATAAACATTGGGGTTAAGATAGGGAAGGGAGCTAATAAAGCTCGGTTCAAGGAAGATAAGGGTAAGGGGAAGGCTATTAAGAATAGCAAACCCAAACCCAGTCGTTGGAAGCGCAATTGTCCCAAAATCTTGAAGGAAAAGAATGATGGATGTGCGACATCCAAAGAAATTGTTCCTTCTAGTCTTTATATGATTGACATAAATCATGCTTGCATTTCTACATGGGTATAGGATACCGGATGTGGGACTCACCTTTGCAATCACTTGCAGGGGATGAGAAACGTGCGAGCACTAGCCAAGGGTGATGTAGATCTCCGCATGGGCAATGGAGCTAGAGTAGCGGCCGTTTCCGTGGGATGTTTTGTACTCACTCTAGCTAGTGGTTTAGAGTTGTACTTGAATAACTGTTATTTTGTACCAACTCTAACCAAAAACATTATCTCCGTCTCCATGGTGAAACCATCTTAATCGGAGGTATTTATGTTTTGAATGATGTCAATGATGTTTATCATATAGAGAACAAGAAGCTCAAAACTGATGAATCAAACAAATCCTACCTTTGGCATTATCGTTTAGGTCACATAAACGATAGACGCATAAAGAGACTTGTTGAGACCAAGGTTCTCAAATCATTTGATTGCGAATCATATGGTACGTCATGAGGCTTGCCTTTTAGGGAAGATGACTCGTGCACCCTTTAATGGTAAAGGGACACGAGCAAGTGAGGTTTTAGGACTCATACATACCGATGTGTGTGGTCCATTAAACATCACTGCTAGAGGAGGATATCATTACTTCATTACTTTTACCGATGACTTAAGTAGATATGGTTATGTCTACTTAACAAGGTATAAAAGTGATGCTTTTGAGAAATTTAAAGAATTTCAAAATGAGGTTGAGAACCAATTTTGATAAGAAGATACAAGCACTACGATCGGATCGTGGTGGCGAATATCTAAGTAATGAGTTTTGATTCACATCTTAAGAATTGTGGTATAATATCACAATGGACTCCTCCGGGCACACCACAGATGAATGGTGTTGCAGAAAGGAGAAACCGAACTTTATGAGATATGGTTCGGTCTATGATGAGTCAAAGTGAGCTTCCTGGATCTTTTTGGGGCTTTGCGCTACTGTCTGCCGCATTCTCACTAAATCGAAGTCCGACTAAAGCAGCCAACAAGACTCCATATGAGATATGGACGGGAAAGGTTCCCTATTTGTCATTCATGAGAATTTAGGGTTATGAGGCATTCGTTAAGAATAAATCTGACGATAAACTCACACCAAGGTCTGACAAATGTCTTATTGTAGGTTATCCTAAGGAAACGTGTGGTTATTACTTATACAACCCTCACGAGAACAAAGTGTTTGTGGCTCGTGATGCTGTCTTTCTAGAAAATGAATACATTTCTAATAGACAGAGTGGGAGAAAATTTGAACTTGATGAAGTTCAAGAGCCACAAACCGAGGCAGAAAATGAGGAAACCGTTCCCTCGTCTTCTGACACGGTTGTAATCCCTAAGAGGTCAGGAAGAATTAGTCATCAACTCGACTGCTACTCCTGTAATATCGAGGAGGAGGGTGATTTGTTGTTATTCGAAAGCAACGAACCCTCAACCTACAAGGCGGCTATTAGTAGTCTCAACTCCGACCAATGGCTTGAGACCATGCAATTCGAAATGGATTCTATGCACGAGAACCAAGTTGGGGACTTGGTAGATTTACCTGAAGGAGTGAGACCTCTTCAGTGTAAATGGATATTCAAAATCAAACTCGACATAGATAAACATATAGATGTTTACAAAGGTAGATTGGTGGCAAAGGGCTTTACACAAGTCTGGGGTATTCATAATGATGAAACCTTTGCACCGGTTGCAATGCTTCGATCCATAAGGATAATCTTAGCGGTTGCCGCATTTCATGACTATGAAATATGGCAAATGGATGTTGTAACACCCCGACTTTTCCTAATATTTATTATTTGTCTCATTTATATTCGTAATTTATTTCTCTTGATTTTCTCATATCTTTTAGCTCGAGAAAATCATTTTTATTATCGCGTGGATAAGCTACTCTGCAGTCGGAACTTAAATACGGAGTAATTTAGCTAAAAACGGGTAACTCCCTCATACGAACTCCGATTCAAGTGATTCAAAAGGCTAAACTGCGTATTTTTTCGACGCCGTTGCATCTGCCAACTTTTCAGAAGCTAATTTGGACCGGCCCAACTTGGGCCGAACCAAACTCTCCTTGCACGGTTAGGGTTTAGGGCTTTGGATGGATTCTTGAGCAAGGCAATATTATATTTTGTGATCTCCTAATCTTGGCATATGATAATCTGATTTTTCCTCCTTAATCTCTCATTCCTCATTTCCATCCACATTCATTCCTTTTTCCTCTCTCAAAATCTCTCTCCATTATCATTCAAACTCCATTGATTCTCTTGCAAGCTTTCACCTTATTCATCCTAATCTATTCCTAGCCATTTCCTTAGTGTATGATCTTCTTTTTATCCCTTTTATTTTCTGGTTTCTTGTTATTTTATGTGTGTATTGCTTTGTATTCATTATTGTGTGTTTGGCTTGGATTATTAAAGGAGAAGAGGGCTTTGAAGAAGGAGATACTATCCTAGTCGAGGAGGAGGAGGAGTAGCACGATTTTGGTTCTCTACAAAGGTAACTAGGTGTGATCTAGTTGTGTTTTAACATGTATGAGGCCTAGGTTGTTTTGTGTGTGATGTTTGCATTGTTGTTATGATGTTTCATTAATGGTTGGTCATGATTTCATGTTAGAATTGTTGGCCTCATACTAGGGTTGTCTTACTATCATGTTTTCATGCATAATTCTCATAATACATCGTTATTCATGCTTGTAAATCGATTGAGAAATGGAGTGGTGTTGTTGTTCATGTTGGCCGAATGTGAGGGAAGGGGGGGCCGTGGCCCTTGTCCTTTGTTTCTCTCGTTTTTCTCCCTTGTTTTGGCTTAAATATGTTGAGTTATGATGTTTGCATGTATCACCTAAAGTTAAACTATGATTTATGCTAATTTGATTTAGTCTAAAAGTGTATGAATGCATGTTTTAATGAGTTAATCTTTTAAATCGATAATTGGTCACTTGAGAATCGAGTTGATTAAATGAAAATGGATTGTGTGTGTGTGTAGGCCGTGTGTGGGCTGGTTGGCCGTGTGATGTGTGTGGGTATGATGGCTAGTTTGTCGCTTGTTTGAGTCTTGGCATGTATTAGGAGGTTATCTTTGCTATATTGAATCATGTTGTACCTTGGTTGATCACTAAATAATGAATTATGAGCATGATAATTGAATATATGACTTGTAAAGCATGTTGATCATATTGTACTCCGTATGTATGGTTGGTTATGGTTGTAATGAGGCTTGTGTATGTATGAGTATGGTTGTTTTGGTTGTATGGTTGTATTGGAAGTGTTGGAGACAGGTTAACAGGTTAACAGGTTTATGCTTGGGTTAAGTTTGCACATGGGTACTGTTCTGGCACATGTGTGAGGAGATACAACGTCCTAGGATGGACGGATACCGCTCATGGTCCCCTCGGCTATTCTTGTTGTTTAGCTAGAGCTATCATGGGTTCTCAACCAGAAGGGTTAGAGACTATGGTTATTTATGTCGTCACCGTTCTTGTTGCTCGGTGGAATTTGGCCAAATTTAGACTTGTGATTATTGAGGAACTTCTTGTTCTTTGTTCGCCATAGGGTTTGGGTGATTCTTGTTGCTTCACCCGGGGTGGTTCTTGTTGCTCCACCCAGTTCTCCGCGCTTACTCTTGCAATTGGTTGGAAGAAGGATCGACTTGAGAGCAGATGGATTGGGTCACAACATTGATTGTGCCGTGTATTGTTGTTTGTGTTGTATGGTAGTTTTATCGTTGCTTGCCTTGTTTATCATGTATTTATACTTTGGTTTAGGCCGTAGGCCAGGTAAGCTTGTTGCATTGTGGTTGTTTGCATTTTGTTATGTTAAAATATGACTGGGGAGCACCTAGTTACTCCCCACTGATTGTGGATGTTGTTTCTCTTTTTATAGGTATGCGCGTGACGGGATTCGAGTGAGGAAACGCGAGGATATGACCATGCTATACCTTAGAAGAGATGTGTTTTGTTGGACTATTTGGATTTGTATTTTAGATCGTTTTAGACTTTGTTTCGGACTTTGGACTTTGTTTTGGATTTGGTTGTAAGGGGTATTTATTCCCCATGTTTTTGCTAGGCCTTAAGGCCTACTCTTTTCTTTCTGTTTAGTTCTAGTAGTTGTTTGAGTAATAATCCGGGCTACGGTGTTTCCGCCACCGTGATTTCAGTTTTAAAACCTTTATCTTTCCTAAAACCTTTTTAAATCGTATTTTATTTTATTTTAAAAACCCGGGTTGTTACAGATGTAAAAACCGCCTTCTTGAATGAGATTCTAGAAGAGGAAGTGTACATGACACAACCTGAAGGTTTTGTGGATACATCCAACCCTAAGAAAGTATGCAAGCTTAAGAGATCCATTTATGGTCTTAAGCTAGTATCAAGGAGTTGGATTTATAGATTCCATCATGTTATAAAACAAAAGGGTTTCGCTCGAAGTGCCGAGGAACCTTGTTTATACATGAAGTTTAGTGGGAGCAAGGTAACCTTCCTTGTTTTGTATGTAGATGACATACTGCTAATTGGAAATGATATTCCAAGTCTGAATTCGGTAAAGGTGGAATTGGGAAACCATTTCCAACTGAAGGACTTGGGAGAGGCACAACGCATCTTGGGTATCCGGATCTATAGAGATAGATCCAAGAGGATACTAGCATTGAGTCAAGAAGCTTATATTGATAAGATTCTTGAAAGGTTCAATATGAAAGACTCCTAGAGAGGCCTTTTTCCGATGAGTGTAGGAATAACGTTGAAGAAATCTCAATGTCCTACGACTCCTGCGGAAATTGAACGCATGAAATTGATCCCTTATGCTTCCGCTGCAGGATCAATCATGTATGCTATGATGTGCACTCGTCCCGATGTTGCATTCGCTTTGAGCATGACGAGCCGGTATCAAGCTAATCCCGGTAAGAATCACTGGATAGCTGTGAAGAACATCCTTAAGTACTTGAGAAGAACTAAGGATTCGTTTCTAGTGTTTGGAGGAGAACTTGAGCTACGTGTAAAGGGTTACACGGATGCAAGTTTCCAAACCGATGGGGATGATTTAAAATCCCAATCCGGCTATGTCTTTTTGGTAAATGGAGGAGCTGTTTGTTGGAAAAGTTTCAAACAAACTGTCACTACGGATTCTACAATAGAAGCTGAATATTTAGCAGCTTGGGAAGCTGCTAAAGAAGCTGTATGGATTCGGAAGTTCTTGGATGGACTAAGAGTAGTCCCTAGTGCCGCAAATCCAATCACTATTTATTGTAATAATAGTGGGGCCATCTTTCTAGCGAAGAAGCCCAAGTCTAGTAATAAGTCTAGACACGTTTTGAGGAAATACCATGTTATAAGAGATAATGTGAAAATGAAGGAAATAGATATTTGTAAGGTTGGGACAGACGATAACATCGCTGATCTTTTTCAACCAAGCCTCTTTCGAGGGCTAAGCATGACGCTCACACCGCCTCGATGGGGTTGAGGCGTATAGGGCTGAGCAAAACCGTATATACGGTACGGATACGATACGGTTTCCGTATATACGGTTTTCAAAAAAGCAAAATTTTGATACGGATACGATACGAAACAAACCGTATATACGGTTTTTCCGTATATACGAAAACCGTATATACGGTATACGGTTTCTGTAGATTTTTTTTTTTTTTTTTTTTTTGAATCTTCCAATAATTGCTTAAAAAGAAAAGATAATGAAGGAGAATAGAATAATTTAATACACTGTACGGAGTATTAATTTAAACAATAAAATTAAACCCTTAGAAAAACAAAAAAAATGAAAATAAAATAGTAAAGAATTACAAAAAAGTTACTCGTACAAAATATACTCCATAATATAAGTACTTGTAGATCTGAACTCTTAGTAATTATTGATGGTGATGATTCTTTGAGAAAGAAGAATTGATTATAAATTTACAATATGTTTGAAACTTTGGTTGAGAACCATGGAGAGTTGGAAGTGGAGGCCATTTTTTATTTTATTTTTTTGGGTGAGTTTATGAGGGAGATGAGAAAAAGGGTTTGAAGTAGGACAAAATGAGAAGGCAAGGAAATGAAAAGTCACGTGTGTCCTACCATGTTTCAACTCTCAAGGAGTAAATTTTTATTTTTTTATATTTTAACCTGAAACCGTATCGTATCCGTATATACGGTTTTATGATTTTGCCGATACGGATACGATACGGTTTTTTACAAACCGTATCGTATATACGGAAATTCGTATCGTATATACGGTTTTTTTATAAATTCGTATCGTATTCGTATATTAAAACCGTATCGTATATTTTTGCTCACCCCTAGAGGCGTATGCCTGATTTCCTTTAGTTTTTGAGATATGTAATGGATAAAGTATCCTATTACATATATGAAAATAACATTCATTGTTTAGAGTATATTTACTCTTTTAAGTTATTTTGAATGCATACTTTGTTTATCCGAGTAGTTGTATGACAACATTGAACATATTCAAGTGAACGGTATAAAGTAAGTATTTGGTCCCTAGTCTCTCCTAAGAGGTGACGTCTCGAAGAGACTAGATTGCAAGTCGTTCGATGGTGGGTTCAACACCATAGGGTCATATGTGATGACTGCTCGTTTGCATAGACAGACTGTGAAACACTCTATCGGACAGTGACGCTTATAGAATTCCTTTTCAATGAGATTGAAACCTGGTCGTGGTGGGAATTCTATAGTATTCCTTTTTGTCGATTCTTTGACTGGAACTGATTGTCTGAGTTGGTGCAGTTTCCGAGTGACTTTCATTTTTGTCCTAAGCCATGCCGTGAAAGAGGGTTATAAGGGCATTTTTGGGGTCATGGTGATCTGCATTATACAGTACAATCGAGTGGAAGGGAAATGTCCACCCTTGTCGGGGTAAAACATCTTTGGGCCACTCGAGGAGAAGTCGCTGGAAATGCATGGCCACGCTCGGTAAGAATCTACGGTAGATTCCCCGGTCAGACAGCTACTCTCCTTATCGAGGAAACCACTCATGATTTATATCTTTGAATGCAAGTACGACCTGTAAGACACCTTGCATTGAGTGGGTGATGTGAAACGGACATGAGAATTGGTAATGCACAACTTGTCTCGGACAAGTGGGAGATTGTTGGAGTAAGTGTCCTCCACAATAGTGCGATTACTTAATAAATCTCAATTAAGGAATACATGGGGATAATCCTGTATTATTGTCAATTGATTAACGTAAATCAATAACGGTTGGCTGACTAGAGTTTGACGTTATTGTCGTGAGAACGGCGGTAATCAATTGATCCCTTTAAGTCACACCTATAGGAACGTACTCCAAATATTTAAGCTAATTAATTGTATGAGATACGATTATATTAGTAACTTGATAAATCGACTAACGGTTAGTCAATGTATTAATTTAGAGAGAAATCGAGTTGTGAACTCGGATGATTTAATTTTATATCGATAAAATTATTAGAGGAGATGGGAATTAGTGATTAAACGTTAATTCACTAATTGTGTATATTTTACTAATGAGATTAGTAAAAGTACAATTTCAATGTATGTGTATGTGTACATGTATATTAAGGAAGAGTTTAATTAATTTACACTTTATTATATTAGATAATTAAGTGATAAATTATAACTATTTGTGGGACAAATAATGAAAAACAAATAAGACCCACTTGTGGGTGTTTTGGACCGTCCAAAACAAAGGGGAAGGAGCTTCCTTTTTGTCTTATTTGTTTTGTTCTCTTGCTCTTGTAATTTGCATGTAGAAACATCATCATTTGCATGCAATGAATTACACTAATCAAGAGAAGAACTCTTCTCCTCTCTTCACCCAAGGGGGCCGGCCTAAATGAGTGTCTAAGACACTTCATTTGCTTGTTTTTCCCATAAAAACACAAGGCTAAGAGAAAGATAATTCATTCATGCATGCTATTCTCTTTTCTCTCATCTCTCTCATTTTCTCTCTAGAAATTTAATACTCATATTATACTAGTATTACTAAGAGTTAGTAATAATAATATGTCACATATTATCAAGTTAATACTAAGTGATTTCTAGTCCAAAATCTTTAGTATTTTTGGTGTGTGTTCTTGGGTGCATCTTTTAGGAGGTTTCCTATTTTGGAAACTCGGGTTTTGGAGGATCATCCTAAACATTAGCTCAAGAAACAAAACTAGAAAGGAGTTCTAGTTTTGTGCCCATATTTCCCTTTGAGAAAGGTATAAAATTTCTATTAACTTGTAACAAAGTATGTTTGTTACCACATAGATCTTGCTAAATCAAATTAGAGTAATTTGATTTACACTAATATTTGATTAGTGAATGGAATGAGATCCCTACACAAAGTGCGTCCCGTGTCACATTTTCGTGAAATTAGACTCTACAATACCGCAAAATAATACGTTACAATATTATTTTATGTCGAGCCAAAACCGAAAAATACGACAAAAACCGAGGCACGAATTACGAAATTTGAGCCAAGAATTATCTTGGCCCAAATCACACGTGAAACACAAACAAACACCATCATCATACCTACACATACCTCACCATGACCAAAGGCGGCCCAAGTCCAATCATAGCCCAACAAAACAAAATAAAAATCGCCTGTAAACAGGCGATTTGTATTTAAATCGCCTGTTTACAGGCGATTTTGTTTTCCTCCTGCAGCCATTTGGTTTTCTCTTTTAGTTTACAGCTACACTGAAACTAAACCGCTGGTACACAGGCGATTTAGTTTTTAGTCATAAACAAATACGAGCCATTTCCTATAAATAGCCACCCATTTTAACATCAAAACAGATCTCATTCTCATATATCTTACTCATCTACTCACACTTACAAAAATTCACTCAAAATACCGTCTTTGCATTTTCAAAAGGTAAACATTTTACCTTCGGATTAGACGTTTGAGACTCGGACAAAGGGTTACCTTAACCCAACCCGATATTGGCATTAGCGAACCCGTATTCGTAATACAGTTGTAGTAATTCGGATTCAGAATCCGTCTAAACCTCGCCAATATCGCATAAACAACGACTCAAAATCACTAAAACAAACCGACGTCACTTTTACATTATGCAAATTCTCATTCATGCATTAAATTACGACTAAAAACACGGATTCGACATTAAATTGTACCGTTTCAACTAGTCTTTTAACATGCAAAACCGAGGGTTTTTCACAAAATCTTAGAATTAAATACAAGTCGGAAAATAACGTTTATTTTAGTAATTCAAATGCAATGAATTATTATTTTTACGTATATTTCCTATAGAAAAATGTCATAGCTTTGACAGTATACATTATTTACACATTTACCGAGTCATACTTATTCGCACTTGTACGAAGCGTCATTTTTAGCCCAAATATCGAAATTAAACATTTATTTTCAAACTAGTAAAGACTACTTTTATGTAGGCTTTTTTATTACAGTTTTCAAAATACATTTTGTCAAGACTTTCAAAAAGTAACCTCACTCCGAATCCTCTCTGGTTTCACAATAACCTCAGACGGATAGGTATCGACGCACCTTGAAATCTGAGACCCCCGCGTCTTATGATTTAAAGACGCGCTAAATAGGTTCCAAATTCCTTTAATATTTGGTGGCGACTCCGAAAACACATTTCAGAAAGATTTTCTACATTTCTTTTTGTCACAAATTCATGCAGTGACACCCCCCCATTTACACTCTAGCGAGGCCAAAACCCTCGCATGGAGCGCGCTTTTACTACGCGCCGCTCCGCGCATGCGTATTTTTCCCGCAACGCGCATTCCGCCCCGACGCCTCCACGCGAGACGAGGGCGGGCGCGCACGGGGCGTCGAGAGGTAAACATCCATCCTTTCCCGGTATCTTCGGTTGGTGACTCCGCTGGGGACGAGCATGATTTTTATTGTTTTTGAAAACTAGCTTTTCTTTTATTTTAAAAACATAAAGAAGTGAAACTTGAAACTTTGAAAACATTTTCGCTTTCGATATTTGGGCAAAAATACGTTGAGTCGAATCCTCCTGATTCATAACCACACCCCTCGAGGGACGGCCCCTAGTAACGCAAGCTTCTTAAGCGAGATTACTCTGGACACGTCGATCTCTCACCCCTCCACGATTACAAGTACGGCATCCGTACAAACGATCGTAACCAGTCAAATTCGGACGCTCTAGGATCCGTATTGAATTCACACTTAAACGTGTGTAATCTTGCGGATAACCCTACCCAGACGTTGCGGGAATGATCGGAGGGAACCTTACCCTGAAAGCCAAAACCCGTGTCTATACGTACAAGTGCGAAGCTATAGTACCCTCACTATAGCCGTCTTCTAAACAAATGCATGCAAAAACATTTCTTAGGCATTGTGGTGACTATATGTTGATGTTTGGTGACTATTTATCGATGTTTAGTGATGTAACACCCCGACTTATTTCTTACTCCCTCTATTTCACTCAATTAGCCCAACTTTCCTTTTTCGGCAATTTCACTCATTTAGCATCATTACTATTTAGGACAACTTTATACAATCAAAATAACACTTTTACCCCTACTAATATATTCATTTTACCAAAATACCACACACTTTATCCTTAAAATAGACCCCACTCAACCAAATTACCAATATTACCCTTAACTTTTCATTTTCCTTAAAAATAGTGCAAAAGCCCATGGGGCTTTTTCAATGAAATAGAGGGAGTAAATTTTATAATCCATCGTAATAATGTTCATATTTCATTTCTAGCGATTTTCTCATTTTTGGCTCGAGAAGTTCGTTTCCTTAGCTTGCGTGTGGTGTTGTCGAGTCGAGGTTGCGTGGTTCGAGGTGGTTGTTGGGTGTGTGGTTGTGTGATGAGTTGGGTGAAGTGAGTGCTGGAGTGGCGAGCAAGGGTATAGTAGGATAGGTCGCCACTTATTCGCAGATTAGAGTGAAAACCATCTGAAATTATAGAGCAGAACACACGACCAAGGGGCGAGAGACGTGCGAGCGAGGGGCGGGCCACCAGCCGGCCGGCCGGCCGGCACCCCTTATTCTTTTTGAATTTTGTACAAGTTAATCTCCTAATTATCCTAATTATATAAGACTTCCTAACCTAATCTCGTCATAATTAATCCTCCTAACCCTAATTCTCTCTTCTCTCTCATAAACCACCATTAATCCTCTCATTAATTCCCTCTTTAATTCATCAAAGTTTCATACTTTTTCATCCTAAAATCATTCATTTTCGCTCTACTTCGGTAATCCTATCATCCTAGCTTAGTTTTATTAATCTATTTTTATTATTTTATGTGTTTTATTGTATGCTTATGTATCATATGTGATTTTATGTACTGTCTGATGATCAAAGGAGAAGAAGGGCTCAACGAGGAAGACATCGTTTACATCGACGAGGAGGAAGAGTAACTTGTTTTTGCTTCGAATAAGGTAACTAGGTGTAGCCCTAACTATATTTCGACGTCTATGAGGCCCTAGATGTTGATTAGGTCGTTGTATTTGATTGTGTTATTATAAAGTTGTGAACTTTGGCTTGTAATGTTGTCACTTGGATGTTTTGTGGTGAATTTTGGTGTTGGCCTAATACTAATGAGTCTAGGAGCATGTTTAGGTTATTTTATCACGTGTTTGACATAAATTATGATAATGTGATGATTAAAGTTGATAACTTGAGTTGAGTATTGGCTCCATTATGAATGAATATAAGCTATGTTGATAATTACTCCGTATTTACCTTGTTATTGCATTGAGGATCATATTTCATGTTGAGATTGTCTTGTGTTGATTGTATTGACATTGTTGAACTAAAGGCTGATTGTATTGGCATTGTATTGGTTGGTTTGTTGTATACTTGAGTTGAGTGTGCTTACGGGTACGGTTATGGCTCGTACGTGAGGAGTTACAACGTCTTTTGTAGGACGTATGCCGCCTGTCGTGGGTTCTCATCCATTTTGTAGTGGCTCTAGGACTATGGTTATTGATTGCCGTTTTGTAGCGGTTTGTATGTCGACACTCTTTTGTAGGGGTGGGCTTGGCCAAGTTTAGACAGTTGTATTGAGGCATTTGTAGTGCCACCATAGGGTTTGGATGCATCACCGGTTAGGGTGAGATCCGGGTGTTTTGTAGCGCCCAGTACGCCGTGTTATCTCTTGCGATCGTTGTTGTTGGTTGATTGTCACTTTGTTGATGACAGCTTGATATTGTATATTGATTGTTGTACTTTGTTGATGTTGATTGTGACTTGTTGTACTCTGATCATAGGCCGTAGGCCAGGTAAGGAACTTATTGAGTTGTTGGTTACGTTTATAATGTTGAAATATGACTGGGGAGCACCTAGTTATTACTCCCCATTGACTGTGACTGTTGCATGTTTTTGCGGCAGGTATGCGCGGGGACGGGATAAAGTGAAAAGCCATGAAAATTTATGACCCCGTAGCTAATTTTTGTGGAGACTTGGCTTAGTCACGTTCTAGTTTAGACTTGTTATTGTTTTCATACTGTCATGTTTTGGAGTTGGATTTGTAAGGGGTATTTATTCTCCGTTGCTAGACCTCAAGGCCTACCTTATCGTTTGTTTAATTGTTCTAGTAAGTGATGACTCGGATTACACGGTGTTTCCGCAACCGTGGTTTCTTTTATTTCATTTTCTTTCATAAAACCTTTTAAAACGTATTTTATTTTGCTTTATTTAAATAATCCGGTTTGTTACAGGTGACTTTGTGTTTAATTTTAGGTGACTTTATCTTTGACATTGTTATGTTAAATTGTTGACACTATTTGCTACTTTCTAGTCACTGGTTATTTTGTTATGGTCACTAGTTAATTATATGTTAACTATTGTTACAATATGTTAATTCTTGATCAATTTTTGCGAATTGATGGTCCATTGATGTTAATTATTTAGACAATCTTTATTTTGTTTAATAATATATGACTTGAAATGGCTAAATTGTGACCTAAATTAGTGGATTTGTGACTGTATAATGAAACAAATTAGATATTAATTTGTGGAACTTTTGGTAATTGTGGTGACTGTTTGTCGTTTTTTTGGTGACTATATGTATAATATTTGGTTGCTATTTGTTGATTTAAGGTTGCTTTTGTCAATTTATGGTCACTTTTATCATATATGTAGGTTATTGACAATATTTGCTATTTACTGGTCCCCATTTGCTATTTACTGGTCATTGTTTATTTTGTTATGGTTACTAGTTAATTATTTGTTAACTGTAGTTACAATTTATTGATTATTGTTCACTCTTTGGGATTTTATGGTCGTAGACGTTAATTTGTTAAACGATGTCAAAGATGATGTGTAGGAGCCGGAAGCGCGAGACGACGTGGAAGATGACGGGATCACATTCACCCAGGCGATCAACCACCCTAATTTCATTTCGGTGTTTGAAAGGGTTAGTAACCACCTAGTAAATGCCACAGAAATGACATGCTCTATGCCGTCTTTTTCTCTTGGAATTCTGCTTGAACAACCTACTCAAAATGCTGCACCGGAACGTGAATTGGAAGCTCAACCTGCACCAATTCCAAGGCAAACACGACAAAGCAGTAGGGTGGCGGAGCGTAGGAAGTATGTGGCTATTGACAAAATGCCGAGGTTGCAACCGAGGAAGAAGACAAAATGAACTTTTCTAGTCGTCTGTGAACAATTTTAGCTTAAGAAACTTTATTGTCGGTGAACTTTTTAATTTTGGGCGTGCGTATATTGCACGTGTTGCTATGCTTTAGCCATTTGATATTTTGTTTCGGTTGGCCCTCAATGTCGTTCTTTGTTACGAGAGCTTATACAGTGACTATATATGCTTTAAAGGTTCAATTTAATAATTTTTTGGATTACATTGAACACAAGTTTGAGTGCGAAAAATATTTATAGGTAAATGAAATGCAAACACTTTAAGTTCAAATACTTAAGTGTACAGATTTAAAAATTGTGTGAAAAATATTTAAAAATTGTCGATCATAAATAAGTACATTTTTTTTTTTTACAGTGAAATAGGAATTTCTCATATTACAAATGTGGCTTGTTTTGAGATTATAGGAGATACTAATGCGTAATTCGTTTATACTCGTATTGTTAGTGAAAGTGGTAACCAGATTTACAATTGTGGTTACACAAAGCGTAAATCTAGTGACATACTTCCTCCGATTCATCAGATTCTTAACATTTACATATGGCACAATAATTAAGGAAAGCTAAAAAAATGGGTGAACAAGTGGATAAACAAGTGGGGGAGTATTTAATTGTGAGATAAAAAACTTTCCAAAAAGGGAAATGTTAAGAAATGGAAAATCACCCCAATAAGGAAAACGTTAAGAATCTGGTGAATCGGAGGGAGTATAATGCAGATAAAAACTCGTTCTACTATTCTAGTAAAAGTAATTTCAATACATAGAGTAATTGAGTACAAAAAAAAAAAAAATTGACCCATACTATAAAGTAACTATGAAAATGAAAATGCACCATACAAAATGTTCATATAAGACGTGATGGTAATACGTAAGTATCCATTTGGACTCCATAAGAAGTGGGTGGACACTTCTTCGCTTTGTACTTTCCACATGCATCAAGTTTCTTCCTTTTCAATCTCCCCTAAGTAGTTGAGCGAGGAGGGTCAAGTACAACATTAGAAGGGAAGTGCATATCCGTTGAGTTACTACATTTAATTGGTTACTACATTTAAGTGGATAGTGATGTTATATGTTTAATCTGTAACAACTAATAAGAAGTTGTTGTACTAGGTCCGTCATCAACTTCAAGTAATGGTAATTCATCTATGGAGTCATAGACACATATTGGTTCATCATCAACGAGGGGAGACTCATTTAACTCGAAATCCATCTTTAAGATATGATTATGTATTTATTTTTATTTTTTGGCAAAAGGATTATGTAAAAATTAAGTGTATGAAGAAGAAATTTTTTTTTTATAATAGGTAGCTAGAGATTAGGAAGAGTCATGCATGAATAATGGACAAGGTGATAAAAACTCTTAGATTCTCCCATGAATTAGTTGGAATTAAAAAAAAAAAAAAATAATTATGTTTATGTGATTGTGTTGCATGAGGCACACAATACATTAATTCTTTGATCCAATCTAGGCCATCTAACACATTCTTAATGGAGTAATTATTATAGAGGACCGTCTAACACAAAGAAAGTGTTAGACGGACTCTTTAATCTAGGTCTGAATAAAAAGTAGGAAGTAAATATACCCCTTCCCAATATGTCGTAGAGAAACTAAAAATTGCAATTAATAATATCCTATTCCCCATATTTTTTGGTACAAGCGAGGGGCAGAGGAAAAGTGGAGAAACTGAATAGTCATGCAGTTTTCTTCCGGTATAATTCTTCCTCTTTCTCCCTCTTTTCAGTTTCCCTTCTCTCTCTCAATTTTCGTTTCTTCTTCTTTTCAATTCACTTCTTTCTCACTCTAAACTTTCGTTTCTTCTTCTTTCAAATTCACTTCTTTCAGTCATGAAGAGGAAAGCAAAAGTTGTTGAGGTCCCTGAAGAACCTGTTGAGACAGGTATTTTTCTTCTTTTTTTTGTTATTTTTTTATTTTTTTCATTTTAATTTTACATGTGGTATGTACGGTTGATAAATTGTAATGTTCAATTTTAAATGTAGAGGAAAACGAAAGTGAAGAATCAACTGAAGCTGAAGAAGATGACACTAAAAACTCTGAAAATGGGGACGAAGGCGATGGGGATGAAGACAATGGGGACGAAGACGATGGGGTTGAAGAAAATGGGGACGAAGACAATGGGGATGAAGACAATGGGGATGAAGGGAATGGTGAGGCTTTGGCTGAGGAGACTAGAGCATCGGAGAATGGGAATGTGGCGCCGACAAAGAAAAGGAAGAAGTGGTATGTGGTTTATGCCCTTTTTTCAATTTGGTGACCTAATTACGCTAATTGGTGACCTAATTTTGGGGATTTGTTAGATTATTTACTACATTGTTATCATTCTATTTTTGGTGACCAAATTTTGCTTATATGTGATCTGAATTTGTGTATTGGTGACCTTTTGTGCTGTAGGTATCTAGATTTATTTGTTAATTGTTAATTATGTGAGTTTGATAATTTGTGACCTAAAATGGATGATTTGTGAAGTGGTTAACTTCGTTGGTGTTGTATAAGTTTTTGTGATGTAAATTGGCTAATTTGTAATGTAAATTCGCTAATTGGTGACCTAATTTTGGGGATTTGTTAGATTATTTACTACATTGTTATCATTCTATTTTTGGTGACCAAATTTTGCTTATATGTGATCTAAATTTTTGTATTGGTGACCTTTTGTGCTGTAGGTGTCTAGATTTATTTGTTAATTGTTAATTATGTGAGTTTGATAATTTGTGACCTAAAATGGATGATTTGTGAAGTGGTTAACTTCGTTGGTGTTGTATAAGTTTTTGTGATGTAAATTGGCTAACTTGTAATGTAAGTTCGCGTAGTGGTAACCTTATTTATTGTGGTGATTTGCTGTAATGATGGGGGACCTAGATTTGCTTATTTGTGTCACTAATTTCACATACCAATATTGATGGGGTCACTGCTCCGTATGTGAAATTAGTGACACTATTTGCTATATTTTGGTCACCTTTTATTTATTTGTGGTCACTGCTCCTAATATGTTAATTGTTGTTACAAAATGTTGTTTACCCGTCACTCTTTGGAAATTTAAGGTTCGCATTTGTTAAATATGTAGAGTGGCTTTTAATTGTGTTTCTTTGTGGTTTTTTGTAGGGCAAGGATAGAAGTTGAGGCTTATTGTTCTCCGCGTGGACTTTTTGACCTTATTGGTACACTTACGCCTAAACAAAAGCAAAGTGTGGAGGAGATTGGTTTTTGGGGGTTGTTGAAGTTAAAGACCCAAAATCATTATAATCTTATGGTCCCATTTCTACTCGAATCATATCATAACAAAAGTCAAATGTTTTCCATTGATTCAATGAGTACATGTGTTTTAACCCCTCATGATGTAGAAGATGTTTTTATGTTACCACACCATGAGGGGAATAAGGTGAAACTTGCCTCGAATAAAAAGGACAATCCTGATTTGGCGTTGTTGAGTTTGTGGAGGAGTAAGCTGAATTGATACAAAAACGAATTAATCGGTGACTACATTTAACCGGTGACTACAACATTCAACCTCTACATAATCACCTGCGAATTGATACAAAAACGAATTAATCGGTGACTACATTTAGCTGGAAAGTGATGATATATGGTTAATATGTAACGTCAAATAAGAAATTGCTGTACCAGGCTCGTCATCATCTTCAAGTAATTGTAATTCGTCTATGGAGTCATAGACACCTTCTGGTTCATCATCAATAAGGGGAAACTCATTTAAATCGAAATTCATTTTTGTAGATATTATGATTATGTGAAGATAATGTGGATGAATTAGAAACATTTTTTTTTATAGTTGGTGGGAAAGGAGGGAAAGAGTCATGCATCAGAAGGAGCAAAATGCTTAGACGACAAATTGAATGAGGATGCATCAATATTGAAGCAATTTAGAAAATATAAAAAAGCCCATAGATTCTCCCACCAGAAAAACCCACCAGAAAAATTAATAAATGCTATAATCATTGTCTAGCTCTTCAATTAAGGATTGATTTGATCCAATCTAGGCCGTCTAACATTAACAAATTTGTTAGACGGTCCTATTTAAGTTTTATTCTTCTTAATGTTAGAAGGTCTTATTTGAGCCTTGTTCATCCTAAAAATTAATTGACTAAAGGAGTAATTATTGGACCTCCTCATAAAGTAGTTAATTCTCTCTCCCATTACCGCTCAGAGAAATGACATCAGCTTAATAAATGATTTTTCGATCAGTTTCATTCTATTATATTCTAGACCCTTAACAAAACACCACATACATTTGAATACTCAACAACTCTGTAGATAATCGTAGAACAACTTCAAAGTTAACAAGATTTGGTACAAAGTAGAAATGGCCGTTTATCGCTTCGTACTATTGATGCATTCGATTTATGTATGTTCATTGAGCTAGGACTAGTACTATCTCTTTTACTATAAATCTCATCTACTTTCAGTTTAGCTACTTCAATTAATCAGATAAATTACTCCTTAGTATCATGAGATCTTTAAGCTAAGACACTATACAAAATTAAGAGGCTATTAAGAACATCCTAGTACCTTGACATGGTATTAAATCTGTTTCCAAACAAACAAGTATTCAGACGGCGTTCTTTCTACCCCTTGCCTATATCAGTTGGCAAAAGCGTTTGAGACAGTACGGTATTAAACATATGCAAACATGAATTTTGACTATAGACCGAAAGTACTCAACATTAAGATAATTGTAGATTACACAAAGCACGAATGACGGTATATTAAACTTCCTTCTTGTTTGATGACATCTATGTACTCAAAACTTCTTATTACTGGACTTACCACAAGTAGTTAGTAGTTACAAATCAGGTTTGCTAACTAAACCACGAAAATCACAGTTCTTAAATATTTGGCACTCAGAGAGCTCATGGTTAAAGGCCAATTGGACTATTAAACCAACTTCGGCGGGGTATTTTTATTGTTTACTAATTGACATACCATTTTTCGCCATTGTCGATAACGTCTTGTCTCTCGAACCAATATTCAATATAGTTTCTGAACTGCTGGTTGGGTTCTGGACACCTGACGGCCTCGCCCAGACTTTGATGTGACCTTCCCGACAAGTAGTAAGTACAGAGTCTTGAGTAAATATCAACCCCGAGAGAGGTTCGGTGTGAGCACGGTGAGTTACAACTGGATTGAGCTTCGGAACATCTCTCATGCTAGGAGAGGGCTGTAGTGTCCCCACAGGACAGGTGTCCCAGTGAGATGATTGGCTCGCGGTACTGTAGGTGGGAGACCCACCACGAGGGGATCCGCCTGGAGCACGGCGAAGTGGTACCACAATCTCGCTCATCTCCAAATCCCATAGGAGAAGTTGAGTGTCCTGTCTCAAAGAAGAGTCGAGTCAACAAAATTTGCTATCTACTCTCAGAAAGATTATGGAGTACATGAGTGGTCATGCAAATTAAAACTAAATTTGCTTGTTAAACGAAACCGTCAATAGAGTTGGATGTTACGGAGTACATGGAAGCAGAAAATGCAACCATAACCGAGTATTCTACGAAATTGCAGATAATTACAATAAAATTTACAAGTAGACTTTGTAGAAAACAGAAACATGGAGCAAATTCTTTAGACCAGTTTCTACCCATGTTGTGGACCGTCGCAAGCTAACACAGTCAAGCATGACACAAGCATGCGAACGAGTTGAACGTTCAACCCACCAATTTTGAAAGGTCCATCACAGCCATAGCATGACAGACTGGGATTGCGACGAATTGTGGATAATCCTTAATAAAGCAACGAGAACTGCGTTCTTATGCATATTTAATAAAATAATATAGATGTATTTACTTAAGAATGTTGAATCTTTGTAGTTGAACAGATATTAAAGCTTCTATCGGGTCGGTTTCGGGTAGTTCTAGAATGGTCAGGTCAACTTTTGCCAGTGCTACCCATGTCCAGAATTAGTTGACTGGACTTGACTCCGAAAAAATCGAAGTCCGAAGCTATCTACTAACCACATAACCTAAGTATAACCAAGAGTCTACACACGCCGTTCTCACCGATAAAATGGAGCTACAGAACTTTATGCACTTACGCCACATATGAAGCAAGATTTTTAAACGTACATGTTCACATCATTCAGATAAACCGTGACACTCCAATATAATAGACCATTACTTGATATTTTTGTTACTGTCATCTGTAGCATTAGAATTTCAAAGGCACCATACATCAGTTCTATATGATGCATTATTTATGAAAGCTTGCATCTTAAGGCCATCAAGGATCATGATTTTATGAAGTGTATGAGAAAGCAGTGTGCTGTCACTTTTTAAAATGACCGTCTTATATTCTGGAGGAAAGTTGCAAACGAACATACAGTCCCAAAACAGTACATTGTACCCATCAAAAAAGGGCAGGAAATAGGCAGGGCATACAGTGGAGAACATACTATATGCAACTATGGTTGTGGCAGGGCAAAGATTGCACAAATATGGGAAAAATATATCAGGGAAGTGTAAGATTTGTAGATGACTTTTATATGATAGCAATTAGACTTAAAAGAGTTCAATAGTGACTCCTTTTTAGCAACACCTGGGTCAATGTGACTATTTGATCTCTTTTCATCACATTTGTTGCACAGCCTACTACTCGCATCAAATTGCTCTTGCGGACATTTTATTCTGAATACAAAGATGAGCAAATGGCTATTCAATGTAAACAATGTAACTCACCTGACCAACGGAACCAAATCGATACACAACATTTTCTCCAGTGTCATCAGAATTGGGAGGTGACCAGAATGGGTCAAATGCTACTCCACTAACCTGCCAGCCATGCGTAGACAGCTTTAAAATATTGAAGGACAATTAAAATCTCCAAACATATTAGGCAGTTGGTAACAATGTCTATCTACAGTCTACCACAGGATAATGTAGAAAATGAACCCAGTCCGAGTTTGGATCGGGTAAGGAGGTCATACGGTTCCAGATAATCTTTTATAAAACTGCCCAGAGTGACCATTGCTATACTCCCTTCTCACCCAACGTGTCCACTTTTTCTTACTAGACGGGTTCATTAAAAGTGTCTTTTTCCCTTATAAGACGGATTCACTGAAAGTATCCACTTTCCCTTTAGATCCACAATAAGAAAGCTTGCCAAAAGTGAAAGGAGATTCAAAAGAGGGCGCCTTCGCAAAAAGGACAGTGGGATAAAACTAGTTGAAAAGTAGAACGGAGTATATCCAAAACTTACCCAAGAATTGTGCCCTTCTCCCCAAGCTACAACTTTACGGTCTTCCATACTCCAAATTTGAACCAGATCATCTTCACCACCAGTGAGTATATACTTGCTGTCCCCACTGGAGGCCAATAAATTCAGTCAGCTAAAGATTCTCAAAGAGCCAACAGTTTTTTCTGACATGCCCAATATGGTGTACAGAAATCACACATAAATGTTTTGATGAACACAAGAAATATAACAGCAAAACAAAACCACCAGACTGCTTCACAGATAACTAAAATGAATCCAATTACTACCTCCAAGCACAACAAAGCAATGCCCCGTAATAACTTTTTCCACCACAGATAAGTTGTTCTCTTTTGTAGTCATACACTCTTAGGTATCCTGAAAGTAGCCAAAAGCTGATTTATAGTCTAATGAAATGAGACGCTACTCTGCAAGATACTGCCACTTATTTAACTCAAGGGAAGGATGTTCAAGAACATACCGTCTCTTCCAACTGTTGCCATATACACACCGTCACTTGAAAATGTGACACAATTGATTGATCCTTGACATATGTGCCATCTGGCAGTTGGATTACTCTGCTCATGAATGTAAGAAGTTTGAAGATTAGACATGACCGATTCTTCATATTAATTTAGAATCATTGACAGTGGAAAAGATTACATTCAACAAAATAAAACTCACTAATGTAAACATAACCAACTAAAAGAGACAAGCAGCACCACAAACACTCGGGACTCGGGACTCGGGACTTCGGACTCCGGACTTGGACTCAATTCGGTCAGCAATCTATAGAAACCGTGTGCGGTATCCATGTTATTTCTTATTTCCTTTGTTTTTACAAGTCAACATTATGGCTTCTCAGCACATCCATAATCAGCCAATGCTAGAACATAGCAACAGTTCCCTTGTAGCCTTGCCCCAGTGATTGGGTGGCCAGGACTATTGTTCTTTGTTGGCCAATCACGCTACAACAATTAAACTAATATTTATCGCAAATAAATGGCCGGAAGCCATGACCAGTAACATGTACAGCAAGACAACGACGGACGTTTCAATTTCACTTCTATAGTTAACATGAAAGACTACGTGCATAGAACTTAGGCTAGTTTTAGCTAGCGCAGTTCAAGAAAGAAAAATCCTATGTAACTTGGACAGCCCAACCGACATGGGTAATTCATGATGAATTGTGATTCAGAATGTTGTTATTACCTGCAAGCTCCTACCTCTAGATAATAAACCTCAACCCCCTCTACCACTCCACTAACCACCTGCTGTTTGTACTATCCCTCTTCGGCAGCACAACACCACACCCACTGTCAGAAATGACCACCTTCCCCTTTCCTCCGGATTCAACCAATTTCTTTTCAATCTCATATACATTTCCAAAGCCGGCAACACAGTACCATCACATCGTCAATGACGACCGTTGCTTGGTCCTCTTTCCTCTTCTAGTCATCTCTTATTCCCTATGTCCTCCACTCTACCCATGCTGGCACAGTGGAGCCCTCAACAATCCTCACATCAAACCACACCATACAACCTCTAACAGAATATTTGTAAAATTAAAATAGTTAACCAGATCAGAGTATTAAAGTAATTCAGAATCATCCAAACTCGATCATTTGGATGGTGGTTTTGGAGGTGCGTCAAATGGTGATCAGCCGATGGTGTTGGTGGGAGGGCCAATAGCGTAGGTTTTGGTTTTTGGTTTAATTGTTAATCTCTTGGCATGTTTCTATATTTTAAGATTGCACTTCAAGACTTGTAGCCAAAACCAAAATAAAATAAAAAACTGAAGACCTGGAGCACTAGGAATAGAGTTTGGTGGTGCACATTGATCAGACTAACAACATGACAATTTGAGATGTGGTGTCAAGTGCTACTCCATAATATATAATGCAATGAATGCAACAAAAAGCCAATCACCCCACCATTGCCACACACAAAATGCAAAAACCACAATGTCCAACTAGTATAGTAGTATCACTCTTAACCCAACTATTTGATTGCGTTGATTGCTGAGCCGAGAAGCTTTGTGCCAGAGCACATATAACTGTGTCACTAGTCACGGTATTAATGGCAAAAGAAAAGATTTAGCGATAGATGTTTAGCTTTCGCCATGAAACAGGTACCTTATTTGTCCGAGCATGGGACACAGAAAACTGAGTTTGATCCTTGGCAGCAGGGAACGTGGAGTCAGCCACACCATCCTTGCTCTGGAATGATATCATAATAATTAAAATGCAAAGGTCGATTAAACTGAGAATTGCAAAATGTAAATAATGATACGTATATTTATTAAGATTCCATACCTTCTCATATACATATATATTTCCATCAGCATGAGCAACAACAAAGGTACCATCGCCTTTTGGCACCCATGCAACACTATTACAACGACTGCAGAGCAACATAAAGAGAGAGAATCATAAGACATAAGTCATTACCATCAACCTCTAAACTCCAAGCAAAATTAAGGGTAGCTCAAATCTGATAAAAAAAGGTATAGTCCATTTTTAAGGAGTTACGGTTAGATCTTAATCCATTCATCACTCATAATGCGTAAGTGCCTAACTACTAACATCATTGGACTACAAAATATATATTTACAGAGATAACAATTCTCGGACTTAATAGCAAGCATAAAGCAAGGCTACCAGTATTCTAATTATATTAGATAAGAATGTCCATAAACAAAAGATGGAGAGACTCAGCATGAACCATCCAGTACATTACACAATCCAAAAAAAGAGTTAGGACCCTCCAAAACACTCCTACTAAATGGTGCTCTTTCTTCTAAGGTCATGTAAATGGGGTTATGTGAACCAAAAAAAAAAAACGACGTAACTCATGAAAATATGAAGTGACAGTGTACTGCGATGCTTGGGTGATGCACAGTAAAGCGTGCATGATCAGATTATGAGTGCATGAAATGGGCAAGCACTGCTGGGCAAGGCACAAGGGATGCATCTAGCATGTTCGAGCATGCTTGGGTGTGTAAAGGGACATGTAAGGACACACATAAGAGAGCAACAAGGCACCTAGTGCAAAAGAGTGTCCGTGGACTTCGGCTTCATGATTGAGGCTCCTGTACTAATATTGCAGGGCAGATCAAATGCTATAAAATGAATGTTCATTTTGCATTTTGTCAGATTATATTGCATTTACCAATAATTATACATCGGAAGTTGTAAAAGGTGAGAAATTCATGGGAATCTAATAAGTACATAGGCCATTTTGGCAGCCTAATTTATGCATTCCAACAGAAATATTTATCCGAGAAAGCTCAAGGAGCTCCAAGGGAATGAGGTGAAAGATGTGAGATGAGAACGTGTGCCTTTTGTACCTGAGGCGCACTCACATTGCAAACAAACTTGCTTTTTCTAAACTACAGTTTTGTGCAACTGTACCTTTTTCTCTATTTAAAAAAAATCTAAGATGTCAGTAATAAAGGTTAAGCATAAAATAAAATAAAAACATAAAAGTAAAGCAAAAGTGCAAAGAAACAAATATACAGATCATGTGTTATAATCTTTGTGTCGGACACGTAGCGATCGTGGTCTTTGTATCACGGAATCGTACTCGCCCCAGAAGTCCTGTTTCTTGTGGAGATTTATACTTATAAAAGATTTCAGCTTTTGTCAATATTTAATCATTTATCTATACCATATGTACATAAGAATTGGTATATGTATGAAAATTAATTTGATTTCGTAAAATTTCTTTCTACTTTGTCAAACACATATATTTGGCAGGCGTCATAACTTGGTCATCTAGGGTTCTTTGCAGGGCTATATCAGACCAACTTAGCTGATACATTATATAGCTCGGTAACTCACATGGTTTCACCAATTTTTTATTTACCCAATTGTGTCGTGATATCTCATATCGGCAACCTTAGATTATAATACATCTTACCCAATTAGAGATGTATTAGTCAAGTTCTAAAATCATACTCCCTTCGTTCCACTATTTTCCTCCCACTTTCCTAAATTATAAATTCCACTTTTTTTCCCATTTTTATTTTTGCCAATTATTCACTAATTCATCCACACAATCTATTCTATATTTTTTTTCTACTATAATTTTATCCACACAAATCTACCTTCTAATTATTGTGCCTCATTGAAATGGGAAGAAAATAGCGGAATAGAGGGAGTAATATAGATTACATAATAATGGGCGGCATGTGTGCCTTGGTGTTCTCATTAGGTGCACCTTGTGTGACAATGATGCACCTTTTGCACGTTGTGCGCTAGGCAACTTGTGGCTTTCTGGTTGGCGCCTAACTGCATTTCATCTAGGTGCGCTTTTAAGAATTAGGAGAAAATAAATTAAAATGTAAAGAGATTTTCTCAGGGTTAAACAACAAATACATCTAGCCAAGTGCACATGGTTGTGGTTGTTTAAACTCTCCATTTGACCATTTGCTGCTAACTACGTGTATATCATAATCCAGTACTGCTCACTAGGGTCTTTTTAAGTACACAGGATGTGGCAAGCTTATGTATAGAGTTCCAGTGTCTAGGCTCCTAAACCACTGATTGAAGGAAAAATGCATCACATAAAGTACTGCATATGTCTCATCTTTACCACAATAAAAGAGAATTATTTGATCCTAGTCTTGAGCAAATTTTGAAGAATTTTCAAGAAAGATCCAAATCTTAATGAGAACAGACTACGAGCTTTGGGAATGCTTTCCAGTCCAATTTATTGTCTCTCTCTTCCCCTAACAAATAGCAAAAGACACCTGGCTCATCTGTAATCTCATATAAGTGATATTGGCCAAATTCAGTGAAATTAGGCCGTGACAACCAACACTGCAACTGCGCTAATATCAAGATATAATGCTATGTAGGGCACTACAGTTGAGTATAAAGGGTTGATAGGAAGTATAGACAACCCATGGTGTCACACCTAAAGCCCACAAATTTTTCAGTGTCAACAGTATATTTAAAATTCTACTGAGTTCATACTGCCAAGAAAAGGGAACCAGGAATTTCCATTACCAAATCAGTCGATCAACATTCATACATCACAAACATAGATACAGAACTATGGTCACCAGAATGTCTAAATTCGTGAATCAATGGGTGAGCTGTCGAATTACATAAGCAGCAACATTGTCTCCAAAAGATATAAACTACCTAACAAAAATTAGATCCATACCTATTGTTTACAATACCATCTTTATTGTAATGATGCGGTCCAACAAGTTTTTTGCCCATATCTTGTAGCTGCTGCCTCAGCGACACTGAGTAAACTACAGGGTAGACACAACCCAACAATCATGTAATGCTTTCATGAGTTTGCAAAAGAAAGCAGTGCAAAGGAAACTACTTACCATCCCCTGAATTCAATCCAATAAGCAAATCATGGCCATCCTTGGCATTTGGATCAAATGCATGGCAAATAGGGTTCGAATTACTAAAATGTAATGATTTAATTGGATCCTGCAGCCACAAGTGAACAGATTAAAAACTACACTTAGAACCGCTCAATGATAGTAGATACAGAAGGTGATAATACCTTTTCCTGAGAATTCAAATCACTTATGAAAATTGTATCCCCAACGTTGAATATCAAATATGTCCCTTTGCCATCAAAATTTAGATTGGTATTTGTGTTCGACGTACTAGAAGCAACCATAGATCCATTTCTAGTAGTACCACTGGCATATTTACTACTTCCATTTCCTCCAACAAAACTAAGTGTCCTACCATTCCCAGTGCCTAAAATTCTGGCTGCGGCTGACCTGACCCCACTAGCAACCCCTGCACCTGATGTTGACGCCTGTGCACTTTGAGTAGGCTTCTCTTTGAGATGAGCAAGAGTCACCTGAGAAAGAACGCTACAGTCACGCTGCCATCTACTTCAGTAGGGTAGTTATTTTTTATATGCGACAGTGTACTTGGACTCAAAGGAATCATTAATTGTTTTTATTATTGAGCGTGGCCACAATTCAAATACTGCTTTTTGAGGTCATTCTAAAGTTCAAGTCAATTAAACCATTCTCATCAGACGTAACTGCAATTTCCTTTATCAATAAGATCATTAAGATACTTCATGATAATGTGGAGCTTAACTATATCAGTGTATTTTTGTACACCTTCTGCCCTTTAAACAGTAGTGTCATATACATTACCTATCAGAAAAAGGAAGGAGGAAAGGACTTCATTTACATAGTGAGAAAATTTCGGCCTACATTTTCGGTCAAGGAATAAGGGAATACGTGAGTGTTGTATAATCTATGTAACATGTGGATTAAATTTCGCCACATTTTCAGTCAAGGATCAACATCTCTATTATAAAATCACTAACACATACACAACCAATATCAGAATAGTTTCAATTCGTTCTTCTTAATAACGTATCCACACGCCCACACGCTGCGACAAAGTAGTAATGTTTCTAACGAAGTTATTTACTCTCTGCACTAACTCTAGAGGCCATTAAAGTAAGTTGCAACTAACTTATTGCAGCCACTTTAACTTATTGAAAACATATGCTTTAATTTTGATATTTGGGCTAATAGGACGCTACGTACAAATGCAAATATATGACTCGATAAATATGTAAAATAAATGTGAGCCGTCAAAGCTATGACGATTTGCTATAGGAAATATACGTAAAATTACTAATTCATTGTATTTGAATTAATAACTAAACGTTATTCTCCGACTTGTGTTCAATTCTAAGATTTTGTAAAACCCTCGGTTTTGCATGTTTAAAAGACTATATGAAACGGTACAGTTAAATGTCGAATCCGTGTTTTAGTCGTAATTTAATGCATGAATCGAGAATTTGCATAATGTAAAAGTGGGTGCTTAATTTAGTGATTTTGAGTCGTTTATTTATGCGATATTGGCGAGGTTTAGACGAATCATTTGATTCGAATTACTACAATCGTATTGCGAATACGAGTTCGTTAATGCCAATATCGGGGTGGGTTAAAGTAACCCTATAAGTCTCGAACGTCCAATCGGAAGGTAAAGTTTCTTTACCTTGAAATGCAAAGACGGTTTTTAGAGTGGAGATTTATAAGTGCGAGAGGCTTTTTGTGAGTATAAGTATTGAATCGAATTGATTATAAGTATTATCGTAGGTATTCGTTTTTGATTGTTGTAAGAGTTGATGTTTTTTGGGTCGAATGAGGGCTGCTATTTATAGCAAATGCTTCGTGTTTTATGCCTAATTGATCAGAAAATCGCCAGTGAACCAGCGATTTAACAAAATCGCTGAATGTCGAGGAGGCCAGAAAATCGCTGAATCTGGCGATTTTCCAAAATCGCCAGATTCAGCGATTTTTGGCCTGTTTCTGACATATTGTTGCGCCGTAATACGTTATCGTAGGTGTGTAAGCTAATGTTTGTGTGCTGCTTGTTTGTCGAGCAAATGGGCTGACTTTTGAGCCTAATTTGATGTCAACTTGGTGCAAGTTGATCAAATCAACTTGATTTGCTTCGTTTCCCGTGTTTCGTGTTTCGTGTCTCGGTTTTTCGTCGTGTTTTTCGATCTTGACTCGAAGTAAAATAATATTGTAATGCATTATTTTATGACCTTGTGGGATTTTGTTTTGTAAGAATGTGACCCGGGGCGCATTTTGGCCCGCTCGGGTGCTCGGGCTATTTTGTGTGTTTTAAGCCGTTTTTGTGTGCTTGGGTCGTTTTTGTATTCTTGGGTCATTTTGTATGGCTCGTGCTTGTGTGTATTGTGTTAACTTACGATTTAAAATGACTAAATTAATATTCATTTTTACGAAATATGCAAATTCAAATTAATACGTTAAGAATGACTAAAATGTTTTAGACACTTATGTACCGTTTAGTCTCATTTTAAAACATGCATGAAAGTCCTTTTCGTCATCGGGTTTGCTTTTGGGGGGTACGGATACGGGTATCTACAGAAAGGGTTAGTAACCACCTAGTAAATGCCACAGAAATGACATGCTCTATGCCGTCTTTTTCTCTTGGAATTCTGCTTGAACAACCTACTCAAAATGCTGCACCGGAACGTGAATTGGAAGCTCAACCTGCACCAATTCCAAGGCAAACACGACAAAGCAGTAGGGTGGCGGAGCGTGGGAAGTATGTGGCTGTTGACAAAATGCTGAGGTTGCAACCGAGGAAGAAGACAAAATGAACTTTTCTAGTCGTCTGTGAACAATTTTAGCTTAAGAAACTTTATTGTCGGTGAACTTTTTAATTTTGGGCGTGCGTATATTGCACGTGTTGCTATGCTTTAGCCATTTGATATTTTGTTGCGGTTGGCCCTCAATGTCGTTCTTTGTTACGAGAGCTTATACAGTGACTATATATGCTTTAAAGGTACAATTTAATAATTTTTTGGATTACATTGAACACAAGTTTGAGTGCGAAAAATATTTATAGGTAAATGAAATGGAAACACTTTAAGTTCAAATACTTAAGTGTACAGATTTAAAAATTGTGTGAAAAATATTTAAAAATTGTCGATCATAAATAAGTACATTTTTTTTTTTTACAGTGAAATAGGAATTTCTCATATTACAAATGTGGCTTGTTTTGAGATTATAGGAGATACTAATGCGTAATTCGTTTATACTCGTATTGTTAGTGAAAGTGGTAACCAGATTTACAATTGTGGTTACACAAAGCGTAAATATAGTGACATACTTCTTCCGATTCATCAGATTCTTAACATTTACATATGGCACAATAATTAAGGAAAGCTAAAAAAATGGGTGAACAAGTGGATAAACAAGTGGGGGAGTATTTAATTGTGAGATAAAAAACTTTCCAAAAAGGGAAATGTTAAGAAATGGAAAATCACCCTAATAAGGAAAACGTTAAGAATCTGGTGAATCGGAGGGAGTATAATGCAGATAAAAACTCGTTCCACTATTCTAGTAAAAGTAATAATTTCAATACATAGAGTAATTGAGTACAAAAAAAAATAAAATTGACCCATACTATAAAGTAACTATGAAAATGAAAATGCACCATACAAAATGTTCATATAAGACCCGATGGTAATACGTAAGTATCCATTTGGACTCCATAAGAAGTGGGTGGACACTTCTTCGCTTTGTACTTTCCACATGCATCAAGTTTCTTCCTTTTCAATCTCCCCTAAGTAGTTGAGCGAGGAGGGTCAAGTACAACATTAGAAGGGAAGTGCATATCCGTTGAGTTACTACATTTAATTGGTTACTACATTTAAGTGGATAGTGATGTTATATGTTTAATCTGTAACAACTAATAAGAAGTTGTTGTACTAGGTCCGTCATCAACTTCAAGTAATGGTAATTCATCTATGGAGTCATAGACACATATTGGTTCATCATCAACGAGGGGAGACTCATTTAACTCGAAATCCATCTTTAAGATATGATTATGTATTTATTTTTAATTTTTGGCAAAAGGATTATGTAAAAATTAAGTGTATGAAGAAGAAATATTTTTTTTTATAATAGGTAGCTAGAGATTAGGAAGAGTCATGCATGAATAATGGACAAGGTGATAAAAACTCTTAGATTCTCCCATGAATTAGTTGGAATTAAAAAAGAAAATAATAATAATTATGTTTATGTGATTGTGTTGCATGAGGCACACAATACATTAATTCTTTGATCCAATCTAGGCCATTTATCACATTCTTAATGGAGTAATTATTATAGAGGACCGTCTAACACTAAGAAAGTGTTAGACGGACTCTTTAATCTAGGTCTGAATAAAAAGTAGGAAGTAAATATACCCCTTCCCAATATGTCGTAGAGAAACTAAAAATTGCAATTAATAATATCCTATTCCCCATATTTTTTGGTACAAGCGAGGAGCAGAGGAAAAGTGGAGAAACTGAATAGTCATGCAGTTTTCTTCCGGTATAATTCTTCCTCTTTCTCCCTCTTTTCAGTTTCCCTTCTCTCTCTCAATTTTCGTCTCTTCTTCTTTTCAATTCACTTCTTTCTCACTCTAAACTTTCGTTTCTTCTTCTTCTTTCAAATTCACTTCTTTCAGTCATGAAGAGGAAAGCAAAAGTTGTTGAGGTCCCTGAAGAACCTGTTGAGACAGGTATTTTTCTTCTTTTTTTTGTTATTTTTTTCATTTTAATTTTGCATGTGGTATGTACGGTTGATAAATTGTAATGTTCAATTTTGAATGTAGAGGAAAACGAAAGTGAAGAATCAACTGAAGCTGAAGAAGATGACACTGAAAACTCTGAAAATGGGGACGAAGGCGATGGGGACGAAGACGATGGGGTTGAAGAAAATGGGGACGAAGACAATGGGGATGAAGACAATGGGGATGAAGGGAATGGTGAGGCTGTGGCTGAGGAGACTAGAGCATCGGAGAATGGGAATGTGGCGCCGACAAAGAAAAGGAAGAAGTGGTATGTGGTTTATGCCCTTTTTTCAATTTGGTGACCTAATTACGCTAATTGGTGACCTAATTTTGGGGATTTGTTAGATTATTTACTACATTGTTATCATTCTATTTTTGGTGACCAAATTTTGCTTATATGTGATCTGAATTTGTGTATTGGTGACCTTTTGTGCTGTAGGTATCTAGATTTATTTGTTAATTGTTAATTGTTAATTATGTGAGTTTGATAATTTGTGACCTAAAATGGATGATTTGTGAAGTGGTTAACTTCGTTGGTGTTGTATAAGTTTTTGTGATGTAAATTGGCTAACTTGTAATGTAAGTTCGCGTAGTGGTAACCTTATTTATTGTGGTGATTTGCTGTAATGATGGGGGACCTAGATTTGCTTATTTGTGTCACTAATTTCACATACCAATATTGATGGGGTCACTGCTCCGTATGTGAAATTAGTGACACTATTTGCTATATTTTGGTCACCTTTTATTTATTTGTGGTCACTGCTCCTAATATGTTAATTGTTGTTACAAAATGTTGTTTACCCGTCACTCTTTGGAAATTTAAGGTTCGCATTTGTTAAATATGTAGAGTGGCTTTTAATTGTGTTTCTTTGTGGTTTTTTGTAGGGCAAGGATAGAAGTTGAGGCTTATTGTTCTCCGCGTGGACTTTTTGACCTTATTGGTACACTTACGCCTAAACAAAAGCAAAGTGTGGAGGAGATTGGTTTTTGGGGGTTGTTGAAGTTAAAGACCCAAAATCATTATAATCTTATGGTCCCATTTCTACTCGAATCATATCATAACAAAAGTCAAATGTTTTCCATTGATTCAATGAGTACATGTGTTTTAACCCCTCATGATGTAGAAGATGTTTTTATGTTACCACACCATGAGGGGAATAAGGTGAAACTTGCCTCGAATAAAAAGGACAATCCTGATTTGGCGTTGTTGAGTTTGTGGAGGAGTAAGCTGAATTGATACAAAAACGAATTAATCGGTGACTACATTTAACCGGTGACTACAACATTCAACCTCTACATAATCACCTGCGAATTGATACAAAAACGAATTAATCGGTGACTACATTTAGCTGGAAAGTGATGATATACGGTTAATATGTAACGTCAAATAAGAAATTGTTGTACCAGGCTCGTCATCATCTTCAAGTAATTGTAATTCGTCTATGGAGTCATAGACACCTTCTGGTTCATCATCAATAAGGGGAAACTCATTTAAATCGAAATTCATTTTTGTAGATATTATGATTATGTGAAGATAATGTGGATGAATTAGAAATATTTTTTTTTTTATAGTTGGTGGGAAAGGAGGGAAAGAGTCATGCATCAGAAGGAGCAAAATGCTTAAGACGACAAATTGAATGAGGATGCATCAATATTGAAGCAATTTAGAAAAAATAAAAAAGCCCATAGATTCTCCCACCAGAAAAATTAATAAATGCTATAATCATTGTCTAGCTCTTCAATTAAGGATTGATTTGATCCAATCTAGGCTGTCTAACATTAACAAATTTGTTAGACGGTCCTATTTAAGTTTTATTCTTCTTAATGTTAGAAGGTCTTATTTGAGCCTTGTTCATCCTAAAAATTAATTAAAGGAGTAATTATTGGACCTCCTCATAAAGTAGTTAATTCTCTCTCCCATTACCGCTCAGAGAAATGACATCAGCTTAATAAATGATTTTTCGATCAGTTTCATTCTATTATATTCTAGACCCTTAACAAAACACCACATACATTTGAATACTCAACAACTCTGTAGATAATCGTAGAACAACTTCAAAGTTAACAAGATTTGGTACAAAGTAGAAATGGCCGTTTATCGCTTCGTACTATTGATGCATTCGATTTATGTATGTTCATTGAGCTAGGACTAGTACTATCTCTTTTACTATAAATCTCATCTACTTTCAGTTTAGCTACTTCAATTAATCAGATAAATTACTCCTTAGTATCATGAGATCTTTAAGCTAAGACACTATACAAAATTAAGAGGCTATTAAGAACATCCTAGTACCTTGACATGGTATTAAATCTGTTTCCAAACAAACAAGTATTCAGACGGCGTTCTTTCTACCCCTTGCCTATATCAGTTGGCAAAAGCGTTTGAGACAGTACGGTATTAAACATATGCAAACATGAATTTTGACTATAGACCGAAAGTACTCAACATTAAGATAATTGTAGATTACACAGAGCACGAATGACGGTATATTAAACTTCCTTCTTGTTTGATGACATCTATGTACTCAAAACTTCTTATTACTGGACTTACCACAAGTAGTTAGTAGTTACAAATCAGGTTTGCTAACTAAACCACGAAAATCACAGTTCTTAAATATTTGGCACTCAGAGAGCTCATGGTTAAAGGCCAATTGGACTATTAAACCAACTTCGGCGGGGTATTTTTATTGTTTACTAATTGACATACCATTTTTCGCCATTGTCGATAACGTCTTGTCTTTCGAACCAATATTCAATATAGTTTCTGAACTGCTGGTTGGGTTCTGGACACCTGACGGCCTCGCCCAGACTTTGATGTGACCTTCCCGACAAGTAGTAAGTACAGAGTCTTGAGTAAATATCAACCCCGAGAGAGGTTCGGTGTGAGCACGGTGAGTTACAACTGGATTGAGCTTCGGAACATCTCTCATGCTAGGAGAGGGCTGTAGTGTCCCCACAGGACAGGTGTCCCAGTGAGATGATTGGCTCGCGGTACTGTAGGTGGGAGACCCACCACGAGGGGATCCGCCTGGAGCACGGCGAAGTGGTACCACAATCTCGCTCATCTCCAAATCCCATAGGAGAAGTTGAGTGTCCTGTCTCAAAGAAGAGTCGAGTCAACAAAATTTGCTATCTACTCTCAGAAAGATTATGGAGTACATGAGTGGTCATGCAAATTAAAACTAAATTTGCTTGTTAAACGAAACCGTCAATAGAGTTGGATGTTACGGAGTACATGGAAGCAGAAAATGCAACCATAACCGAGTATTCTACGAAATTGCAGATAATTACAATAAAATTTACAAGTAGACTTTGTAGAAAACAGAAACATGGAGCAAATTCTTTAGACCAGTTTCTACCCATGTTGTGGACCGTCGCAAGCTAACACAGTCAAGCATGACACAAGCATGCGAACGAGTTGAACGCTCAACCCACCAATTTTGAAAGGTCCATCACAGCCATAGCATGACAGACTGGGATTGCGCCGAATTGTGGATAATCCTTAATAAAGCAACGAGAACTGCGTTCTTATGCATATTTAATAAAATAATATAGATGTATTTACTTAAGAATGTTGAATCTTTGTAGTTGAACAGATATTAAAGCTTCTATCGGGTCGGTTTCGGGTAGTTCTAGAATGGTCAGGTCAACTTTTGCCAGTGCTACCCATGTCCAGAATTAGTTGACTGGACTTGACTCCGAAAAAATCGAAGTCCGAAGCTATCTACTAACCACATAACCTAAGTATAACCAAGAGTCTACACACGCCGTTCTCACCGATAAAATGGAGCTACAGAACTTTATGCACTTACGCCACATATGAAGCAAGATTTTTAAACGTACATGTTCACATCATTCAGATAAACCGTGACACTCCAATATAATAGACCATTACTTGATATTTTTGTTACTGTCATCTGTAGCATTAGAATTTCAAAGGCACCATACATCAGTTCTATATGATGCATTATTTATGAAAGCTTGCATCTTAAGGCCATCAAGGATCATGATTTTATGAAGTGTATGAGAAAGCAGTGTGCTGTCACTTTTTAAAATGACCGTCTTATATTCTGGAGGAAAGTTGCAAACGAACATACAGTCCCAAAACAGTACATTGTACCCATCAAAAAAGGGCAGGAAATAGGCAGGGCATACAGTGGAGAACATACTATATGCAACTATGGTTGTGGCAGGGCAAAGATTGCACAAATATGGGAAAAATATATCAGGGAAGTGTAAGATTTGTAGATGACTTTTATATGATAGCAATTAGACTTAAAAGAGTTCAATAGTGACTCCTTTTTAGCAACACCTGGGTCAATGTGACTATTTGATCTCTTTTCATCACATTTGTTGCACAGCCTACTACTCGCATCAAATTGCTCTTGCGGACATTTTATTCTGAATACAAAGATGAGCAAATGGCTATTCAATGTAAACAATGTAACTCACCTGACCAACGGAACCAAATCGATACACAACATTTTCTCCAGTGTCATCAGAATTGGGAGGTGACCAGAATGGGTCAAATGCTACTCCACTAACCTGCCAGCCATGCGTAGACAGCTTTAAAATATTGAAGGACAATTAAAATCTCCAAACATATTAGGCAGTTGGTAACAATGTCTATCTACAGTCTACCACAGGATAATGTAGAAAATGAACCCAGTCCGAGTTTGGATCGGGTAAGGAGGTCAATATACGGAGCCTTATCCATGTGGTTAAAAGGCAAAAAGGTTGGTTCCGGATAATCTTTTATAAAACTGCCCAGAGTGACCATTGCTATACTCCCTTCTCACCCAACGTGTCCACTGTTTCCCTTTATAAGACGGATTCACTGAAAGTATCCACTTTCCCTTTAGATCCACAATAAGAACGCTTGCCAAAAGTGAAAGGAGATTCAAAGGAAGGAGGCGCCTTCGCAAAAAGGAAAGTGGGATAAAAATAGTTGAAAAGTAGAACAGAGTATATCCAAAACTTACCCAAGAATTGTGCCCTTCTCCCCAAGCTACAACTTTACGGTCTTCCATACTCCAAATTTGAACCAGATCATCTTCACCACCAGTGAGTATATACTTGCTGTCCCCACTGGAGGCCAATAAATTCAGTCAGCTAAAGATTCTCAAAGAGCCAACAGTTTTTTCTGACATGCCCAATATGGTGTACAGAAATCACACATAAATGTTTTGATGAACACAAGAAATATAACAGCAAAACAAAACCACCAGACTGCTTCACAGATAACTAAAATGAATCCAATTACTACCTCCAAGCACAACAAAGCAATGCCCCGTAATAACTTTTTCCACCACAGATAAGTTGTTCTCTTTTGTAGTCATACACTCTTAGGTATCCTGAAAGTAGCCAAAAGCTGATTTATAGTCTAATGAAATGAGACGCTACTCTGCAAGATACTGCCACTTTTTAACTCAAGCGAAGGATGTTCAAGAACATACCGTCTCTTCCAACTGTTGCCATATACACACCGTCACTCGAAATTGCGACGCAATTGATTGATCCTTGACATATGTGCCATCTGGCAGTTGGATTACTCTGCTCATAAATGTAAGAAGTTTGAAGATTAGACATGACCGATTCTTCATATTAATTTAGAATCATTGACAGTGGAAAAGATTACATTCAACAAAATAAAACTCACTAAAGTAAACATAACCAACTAAAAGAGACAAGCAGCACCACAAACATTCCTATCCAGGACTCAGGACTCAGGACCAATTGGGTTAGCAATCTATAGAAACCGTGTGTGATATCCATGTTATGTCTTATTTCCTTTTTTTACAAGTCAACCATTATGGCTTCCCAACACATCCATAATCAGCCAATGCTAGAACAGAGCAACAGTTCCCTTTTAGCCTTGCCCCAGTGAGTGGGTGGCCAGGACTATTGTTCTTTGTTGGCCAATCACGCTACGACAATTAAACTAATAATTATCGCAAATAAATGGCCGGAAGCCATGACTAGTAACATGTACAGCATGACAACCACGGATGTTTCAATTTCACTTCTATAGTTAACGTGCATAGAACTTAGGCTAGTTTTAGCTAGCGCAGTTCAAGAAAGAACAATTCTATGTAACTTGGACAGCCCAACCGACATGGGTAATTCATGATGAATTGTGTTTCAGAATGCTGTGATTACCTGCAAGCTCCTACCTCGAGATAATAAACCTCACACCCTCCCTCTACCACTCCACTAACCACCTGCTGTTTGTACTATCCCTCTTCAGCAGCACAACACCACACCCACTGTCAGAAATGCCCACCTTCCCCTTTCCCCCGGATTCAACCGCTTTTTTTTCAATCTCATACACATTTCCAAAGCCAGCAACACAGTACCATCACATCGTCAATGACGACTGTTGCTTAGTCATCTTCCCTCTTCTAGTCATCTCTTATTCCCTATGCCCTCCACTCTACCCATGCTGGTGCAGTGGAGCCCTCAACAATCCTCGCATCAAACCACACCATACAACCTCTAACAGAATAATTGTAAAATTAAAATAGTTAACCAGATCAGAATATTAAAGTAATACAGAATCATCCAAACTCGATCATTTGGATGGTGGTTTTGGAGGCGCGTCAAGTGGTGCTCAGCCGATGGTGTTGGTGGGAGGGCCCATAGCATAGGTGTTGGTTTTTGGTTTAATTGTTAATCTCTTGGCATGTTTCTGTATTTTAAGATTGTACTTCAAGACTTGTAGCCAAAACCAAAAAAAAAAAAAAAAAACTGAAGACTTGGAGCACTAGGAATAGAGTTCGATAGTGCACATTGATCAGACTAACAACATGACAATTTGAGATGTGGTGTCAAGTGCTACTCCATAATATATAATGCAATGAATACAGCAGAAAGCCAATCACCCCACAATTGCCACACGCATAGAATGCAAAAACCACAATGTCCAACTAGTATATTAGTATCACTCTTAACCCAACTATTTGATTGCGTTGATTGCGGAGCCGAGAAGCTTTGTGCCAGAGCACAAATAACTGTGTCACTAGTCACGGTATTAATGGCAAAAGAAAAGATTTAGCGATAGATGTTTAGCTTTCGCCATGAAACAGGTACCTTATTTGTCCGAGCATGGGACACAGAAAACTGAGTTTGATCCTTGGCAGCAGGGAACGTGGAGTCAGCCACACCATCCTTGCTCTGGAATGGATATCATAATAATTAAAATAAACGCAAGGGTCAATTAAACTGAGAATTGCAAAATGTATATAATGATACGTATATTTATCAAGATTCCATACCTTCTCATATACATATATATTTCCATCAGCATGAGCAACAACAAAGGTACCATCGCCTTTTGGCACCCATGCAACACTAGTACAACGACTGCAGAGCAACATAAAGAGAGAGAATCATAAGTCATGAGTCATTAGCATCAACCTCTAAACTCCAAGCAAAATTAAGGGTAGCGCAAATCTGATCAAAAAGGTATAGCCCATTTTTAAGGAGTTACGGAAAGATCTTAATCACGTCATCACTCATAATGCGTAAGTGCCTAACTACTAACATCATTGGACTACAAAATATATATTTACAGATATAACAATTCTCGGACTTAATAGCATGCATAAAGCAAGGCTACCACTATTCTAATTATATTAGATAAGATTGTCCATAAACAAAAGATGGAAAGACTCAGCATGAACCATCCAGTACATTACACAATCCAAAAAAAGAGTTAGGACCCTCCAAAACACTCCTACTAAATGGTGCTCTTTCTTCTAAGGTCATGCAAATGTTGTGTGAACAAAAAAAAACGACGTAACTCATGAAAATATGAAGTGACAGTGTACTGCGATGATTGGGTGATTCACAGTAAAGCGTGCATGATCAGATTATGAGTGCATGAAATGGGCAAGCACTGCTGGGCAAGGCACAAGGGATGCATCTAGCATGTTCGAGCATGCTTGGGTGTGTAAAGGGACATGTAAGGACACACATAAGAGAGCAACAAGGCACCTAGTGCAAAAGAGTGTCCATGAACTTGGATTTCATGATTGAGGCTCCTGTACTAATATTGCAGGGCAGATCAAATGCTATAAAATGAATGTTCATTTTGCATTTTATCAGATTATATTGCATTTACCAATAATATACATCGGAAGTCAAGTTGTAAAAGGTGAGAAATTCATGGGAATCTAATAAGTATATAGGCCATTTTGGCAGCCTAATTTACGCATTCCAAAAGAAATATTTATCTGAGAAAGCTCAAGGAGCTCCAAGGGAATAAGGTGAAAGATGTGAGATGAGAACGAGTGCTGAGGTGCACTCACATTGCAAACAAACTTGCTTTTTCTAAACTACAGTTTTGTGCAACTGTACTTTTTTCTCTATTTAAAAAGATCTAAGATGTAAATAATAAAGGTTAAGCATAAAATAAAATAAAAACATAAAAGTAAAGCAAAAGTGCAAAGAAACAAATATACAGATCATGTGTTATAATCTCTGTGTCGGACACGTAGCGATCATGGTCTTTGTATCACGGAATCGTACTCGCCCCAGTAGTCCTGTTTCTTGTGGAGATATATACTTTCAAAAGAATTCAGCTTTTGTCAATATTTAACCATTTATCTATACCATATGTACATAACAATTGGTATATGTATGAAAATTAATTTGATTTCGTAAAATTTCTTTCTACTTTGTCAAAAACATATATTTGGCAGGTGTCATAACTTGGTCATATAGGGTTCTTTGCGGGGCTATATCAGACCAACTTAGCTGATACATTATATAGCTCGATAACTCACATGGTTTTCAGCAATTTTTAATTTACCCAATGTGTCATGATATCTCATATCAGCAACCTTAGATTACGATACATCTTACCCAATTAGAGATGTATTAGTCAAGTTCTAAAATCATACTCCCTTCGTTCCACTATTTTCATCCCACTTTCCTAAAATATAAATTCCACTTTTTTTTTTCATTTTTATTTTTGTCAATTATTCACTAAGGACCTGTTCTTTCCAGCTTATTTTCAAATTTCATTTCGATTGGCCTGGGCTCACTTCACCACTTCACTTCTGGGCCTGGGCCTGGCCATTCCATTCTGGCCTGGGCCACCACTTGGGCCTGGGCCAAAGACTATGTTATAAATTTGAACTTCATTCGATTCACCACCAAACTGGGCCTGGGATTCACTGATTCGATTGGGCCTGGGCTCACTAAAAAGTCTGAAAGAACAAGTCCTAAGTCATCCACACAATCTATTCTATATGTTTTTCTACTATAATTTTATCCACACAAATCTACCTTCTAATTATTGTGCCACATTGAAATGGGAAGAAAATAGCGGAATAGAGAGAGTAATATAGATTACATAATAATGGGCGGCATGTGTGCCTTGGTGTTCTCATTAGGTGCACCTTGTGTGACATAGATGCACCTTCTGCACGTTGTGCGCAAGGCAACTTGTGGCTTTCTGGTTGGCGCCTAACTGCATTTCATCTAGGTGAGCTTTTAAGAATTAGGAGAAAATAAATTAAAATGTAAGAGATTTTCTGAGGGCTAAACAACAAATACATCTAGCCAAGTGCACATGGTTGTGGTTGTTTCAACTCTCCATTTGACCATTTACTGCTAACTACGTGTATATCATAATCCAGTACTGCTCACTAGGGTCTTTTTAAGTACACAGGATGTGGCAAGCTTATGTCTAGAGTTCCAGCGTCTAGGCTACTAAACCACTGATAGAAGGAAAAATGCATCACACAAAGTACTGCATATGTCTCATCTTTACCACAATAAAAGAAAATTATTTGATCCTAGTCTTGAGCAAATTTTGAAGAATTTTCAAGAAAGATCCAAATCTTAATGAGAACAGACTACGAGCTTTGGGAATGCTTTCCAGTCCAATTTATTGTCTCTCTCTTCCCCTAACAAATAGCAAAAGACACCTGGCTCATCTGTAATCTCATATAAGTGATATTGGCCAAATTCAGTGAGATTAGGCCGTGACAACCAACACTGCAACTGCGCTAATATCAAGATATAATGCTATGTAGGGCACTACAGTTGAGTATAAAGGGTTGATAGGAAGTATAGACAACCCATGGTGTCACACCTAAAGCCCACAAATTTTTCAGTGTCAACAGTATATTTAAAATTCTACTGAGTTCGTACTGCCAAGAAAAGGGAACCAGAAATTTCCATTACCAAATCAGTCGATCAACATTCATACATCACAAACATAGATACAGAACTATGGTCACCAGTATGTCTAAATTCGTGAATCAATGGGCGAGCTGTCGAATTACATAAGCAGCAACATTGTCTCCAAAAGATATAAACTACCTAACAAAAATTAGATCCATACCTATTGTTTACAATACCATCTTTATTGTAATGATGCGGTCCAACAAGTTTTTTGCCCATATCTTGTAGCTGCTGCCTCAGCGACACTGAGTAAACTACAGGATAGACACAACCCAACAATCATGTAACGCTTCCATGAGTTTGCAAAAGAAAGCAGTGCAAAGGAAACTAATTACCATCCCCTGAATTCAATCCAATAAGCAAATCGTGGCCATCCTTGGCATTTGGATCAAATGCATGGCAAATAGGGTTCGAATTACTAAAATGTAATGATTTAATTGGATCCTGCAGCCACAAGGGAACAGATTAAAAACTACACTTAGAACCGCTCAATGATAGTAGATACAGAAGGTGATAATACCTTTTCCTGAGAATTCAAATCACTTATGAAAATTGTATCCCCAACGTTGAATATCAAATATGTCCCTTTGCCATCAAAATTTAGATTGGTATTTGTGTTCGACGTACTAGAAGCAACCATAGATCCATTTCTAGTAGCACCACTGGCATATTTACTACTTCCGTTTCCTCCAACAAAACTAAGTGTCCTACCATTCCCAGTGCCTAAAATTCTGGCTGCGGCTGACCTGACCCCACTAGCAACCCCTGCACCTGATGTTGACGCCTGTGCACTTTGAGTAGGCTTCTCTTTGAGATGAGCAAGAGTCACCTGAGAAAGAACGCTACAGTCACACTGCCATCTACTTCAGTAGGGTAGTTATTTTTTATATGCGACAGTGTACTTGGACTAAAAGGAATCATTAATTGTTTTTATTTTTGAGGGTGGCCACAATTCAAATACTAATTTTTGAGGTCATTCTAAAGTTCAAGTCAATTAAACCATTCTCATCAGACGTAACTGCAATTTCCTTTATCAATAAGATCATTAAGATACTTCATGATAATGTGGAGCTTAACTATATCAGTGTATTTTTGTACACCTTCTGCCCTTTAAACAGTAGTGTCATATACATTACCTATCAGAAAAAGGAAGGAGGAAAGGACTTCATTTACATAGTGAGAAAATTTCGGCCTACATTTTCGGTCAAGGAATAAGGGAATACGTGAGTGTTGTATAATCTATGTAACATGTGGATTAAATTTCGCCACATTTTCAGTCAAGGATCAACATCTCTATTATAAAATCACTAACACATACACAACCAATATCAGAATAGTTTCGATTCGTTCTTCTTAATAACGTATCCACACGCCCACACGCTGCGACAATGTAGTAATGTTTCTAACGAAGTTATTTACTCTCTGCACTAACTCTAGAGGCCATTAAAGTAAGTTGCAACTAACTTATTGCAGCCACTTTAACTCGCTTCACAATAAACGTAGAAATCATATTTTCACATCTAACAGTATACAAATGTGTCATATGAGAATTCGCATCAAAGTCAAAGACTAATTACACTAATAACTATAGAGTAACAACGAACAGTGCAGATTCAACATTGATCAGCCAAAAAAAAATACATAATTGGCTAAAAAAAATATGATCACCTGAGAAACAGTTTTGCCGTGAGAATAATGAAGAAGACCAGAAGGATGAGTCTTTTCATACTGAAGTTTATAACGACCTTCAGGAGTTTTAAAGTAAGTCTTCAAAGAAGTTGAAGATTGATTGTTCGAAGACGCTGCACCAACACCACCAGTTGTCGTTGCTGCGGTGGATGACGACGTCGGAGACATCATTCCATTGTTGACGGTGTTCATCATCTTCAATCGAGCTTATGAACATCTCATTTTTCAATTTTCCCCCAATTTCAATTTCTAGGGTTTTGGTTCCTTCAATTGCAGAAATATCTGAGGAATATAATCGGATATTGTTTTCAACTACGGAAAAAAGAGAGGAGTTTAATTTTAACTATTATTTTTCTTTTTCTTTTTTAGGGGGTTTGATTTGTGATGATCGTGAAGTTGGATAGAGTAATCAAAGTGGTTTTGAGGAGAAAAAGGATTAATGTTGGCTGCAACTTGAGATTTATTCAGAGATGTGTGAGTTGACGAAGTTGAGTTGAATGGGGTTTGGGTTCTTTTCCTACAAATAAGTTTCTTAAGGTTAAGTCGGGTCAAATTTAACCCGTTTTAGCCCATTAACGCTTTTTTTTTTTTTTTAAAAAATTTTTTAAGACACATTCTTTTTTAACTTAACTCAGAAAGCAAAACGACACAAATTTTAAATGGTAACAATATTGATAAAATTAGTAACATACTATATTATATTGGTGACATATTCTCAAACATAAAAACATAATACATATTACGAATATAAATTAATTATGTTTGGATCATAATATATTATGTTATCATCTATCTATATCTATATTACATACTAGTTGTAAAGCCCGTGCAATGCACTGGTTCAAAAAAGTTTGTTCAAATATTTTAACTTTTCATAAATACAAATAAACCAATAAAGAATGTAATTATCAACAACGTAACGGGCCAAATTGATCAAATTTGCGATGCACGGGTTTTCATTTTTATTTTATTTTTGTATTTATTACTTCTTTCATTCCATTCAATTCTATACATTTGGTTTTTGGACACTATTCACAAGTGAGGGGAATCTTCTATATATTGTCTAATATATAAAATAAAAAATAGTTATGTGAGATCTTGTTTTAATTGTCTTTTCGAGACCATTATTAATATTCAAATTTTATAATTTTGTAACTAAAGATATAAACAAAAGAAAACGTGCATCGACGTACGTGCAAAAGCCAAATGTATAGAATTGAATGAAATGGAGGAAGTATTATACTCTCCAAGTATTTGTATATTCACATTTAGTCTATTTTTATTCCATTGAGATCGTAATAAATGTATGTATTCTAACGCCAGTCATTAATTAGTGGTCTATATGAGAAATTAATTTAAATTTATCAATCTAGTGATCTGCCATTGAATTTATGGAGTTAAAATGATAGAACGTCACCTAATATATAGTACTCATTTTTATACCACCCTGTTTTGTAAATAATAGGGAAAAAAACATTTTGATTTTTAATTTTGCGCGACAATAATAAAGGGTACAAATGTATGTTTACAATTGTGTTTTACACTCCTTATGAGTTATGAGACGCCTCCTAAAATATTTAGGACAATAGGACAAATTTACTAATTTTAATATGATCACATATAGTGCAGAAATACAAAAATCATCATATGTTTATCATGAACTTCTTGACAATTATAAAATATTAAATTAAATCAACAATAAATTTTTAATAAAATCAAAATATATATTAGTATATCAATAAAAAAAATTCTATATATATGATAAGAGCTACATATATATGAATCAAAAACCCATTAAAGAATCATTACTTCGAATGTTAGGGGTTTAATTTCATTGTAACTATATAATAAGATTATCTAATTTTAATTTGAGACATTGTGTATGATTAAATTTTTTTTTATACAGATTAAATCTCACACAAATAACATTGTTTAAACAAAGCTTAATTTTTCGGTACGGGATAATTTATATAGTTTGAACTTCGGAGTACTATATATGCAAAAAAAAATCTTCAAATCCAATTTTGATTTTAAAATTTAAATTGTTATCTTATCTATATAGAAGTAAACATATTACATAGAGTACTATTTTTAAACAAATTTGATATCTAAAAAACTCTAAACAAAAGCAAAATCTATTTCTATATATATTATTAAAAGCGAATCTTTGACTCATGCGCTACAAAAGAAACAAGCCAAACTTTTTTCTCATGCTTCCACGTCATAAAAATTGTGAGTATGTATGCTAGCTCAGCAAAATCACAATTTACATCAGCCACATCTAACTTCAGAGACCGCCATCTTTTCATTTGCTCAACAGCAGGTTCATTCTCAATGAAAACGAAATACGAAAGTTCGATTATGAACACCCCCAATTCCAATGATTATTTCAATCAATTCACAACTCCGCCTACACCTCCGTCGTTTAAGTCCGGTTTAAATCCCCAAACTCTACCAACAACATATATGCCAAGGTATATTTTGCTATACTTTCGATTCTTGAATTGCTAATTATACAATTGATTTGTTGATGGATTGTTATATTTATTGCTCACCATGGGGATTGTTATACAAACTAATGTTGAATTGGTGTTATTATCATGTATTTGTTTAATTTCGCATAGCCATTTCCCTTGATAGTTAACTTTGTGTTACAATTTAATGTGTTGTTATTCCTATCATGGATGATGGACATGTAATTTTTGTTGTGTTTATGGTGATTTAATTATTCCTTTTATTTGAGTTTGTTTCCCGTGTTTTCACAACGTCAAAGTTTTAGAATTAGGGCTACATATAATTTGAAAGGGAAGAAAAAATGAATTTTAGACATTTTTTCCATAAATTAATCAATCTTAACTATATGAATCAGGTATCTTTCATTCATTTTTTTCGATCTTTAACAATGTAGCAACTAGCAAGTATAATCATCCGTTAAATTCAACTTTCATTTTTTGTTCATCTCATTGTCACAATCATACATTTGTTTGCGACACAAAAATGGTTTAAGAAGTTAATTATCATTTAAGATGGATATATCGTTTTAATGTAAGACGAGTCAAGTCTTTAGGATAAGACAAAAGCAAAATGTGTTGGGTAAAACAAAGTATTTGTCTTATATGTGCAATTGGGGTGATACTTGACCCGTTTTAAGCTTAAGATGGATAATCCGTCATAAGTTAGACTTATTGGATCATTTTTTTACTTTCTCCATGAATTTGGCAGCTATTGTAAGATGGAATTTACTTTGTGAAAATGAAAATTTGCACTCGATCTATCCTCTCAGGGCGCAGTAAGCATTTATCGCATTGACGTTAGATCCATCAACTTCAGTAGTTTCATGCTTGTCTTTGCTTTTAGCAGCTACATTAATTTTTTATCCTAAGTAGTCATTCCATTTTAATGAGACTTAGCCCTTATATAGTATTATATTCCCATAATAAAAATGTTTAACCATTTGGTAATAGCGAGTCAGACTTGTATGTGATGGGGTACAATCAAGTTGCGTAGACCATTGAAACTAGGGTTACGTAGCTTCATTGTACACATACATCTGTCATATAAATTTTTTGTAATTGGCGACCCAACTAGGCTACAAAGGTCCTTTTTTCTTTGGCTTGGAACGACATAAGGTGCAAGAACGAAAGATTGTGATCACCTATTTGAAGATGTTGTTCCAATTATAAATTTTTATGATTATGATGGTTCGCTCTGAATTTTCCAGTGATTTGTTTTACATAATACTAGGTGGTGATTCATCTTGTACAGAAATATTGGTATTTCAACGTTTTTTTTTACTAAACTTAAGTTTTACTCCTAACAAGTAAAAGACCTAGCTGTCATTTTTTCTAATTTAGCATGTTTAGTAATCTTTGTGTCGTTTATTACGTGCTCATTGTTATCGTGATTTTCGTGATTAACAGATGAATGTTTACATTCTATAGAAAAGGAGAAATGGAACAATCAGTAGATGAGATAACAATATGAGGCCTTTATATTTGCACGGTAATAGGCTTCTCTCAAACCGCTGCATTGTATGATTTCTATATATGTGCAAGGGAGTGTACTGTGTCAACTTTATTCTGTGAGCGACTGCTGTGATTGTTGATTAATAGATTGTTTGATTCTTAACTATACTCATTCTCATATTAATATTGTTTTACTACGGCTCTGTGTGCATATGGTTAAACACCAGTAAGAATAATTTGATTGAAGACGCTATAAGTGAAACTTTGGAGGCAAATGGCCACTCTCCCCCAAAAAACGCAGGAAAAGTTCTACATTACCACTTTTCAATTCCACTTTTCTGAACTATAATGGCAAATTTATGACCGTTGCATGAATTTCATTTCAATTTGATCCCATTTTCAGCAGTTTTTTACATAAAAATAATATGTCAGTTGAAGAGCAAAAGCAGCAGCCAATCATCAATCCCGTGCTCCAGGTACTCTCCTAATTAGTCTTCAAAAAAATTGCCCTTTTTTTAGAATAATAAGTAATGTTTTTTTGGATTTAGGGTTTTCTTTTGGCATATCTGGGTATTATTGATTTTCAAAAAAATGACCAAATTCAAACTGGATTTGGTTTGAACTGATCTGAATTAAACTGGGTTGGTTTTATTTTAGTTGATTGTTGATTCGCTTTGTGTTATTAATAACTATACTCCACTAAACGACAACCATATTTAGTTATTCAGTCATTCAACCTTTGCATTCTAGTCTATTCTACGATATATTTTTGATTTAATCCTACAAATACTTTGACTCGTATTCTTTACCTTATTCCACAAGTGTCCTCATCTCAGTTGTATCTTTACCATTACCAAGTTTTAAAATCATCAACGTTGAATAATACTTATATTGCCTGCTTTCCTATACCCTACACTTAATTCTGTGGTAGTGCATGTTTCACATATCCATTCAATCTATTTATATTGATTCAGTACTCGATTCTCTATTTGTTCTCTTCACTACCATTTCACACACGGGTTGTCACCTTCTTACTTTCTTTATTGTCACTGAGAACTTATGTAATTACATACGTATCTATACTTATGCTGTAACTAACATATCTTCACTATTTTCTCTTGCATTTTCCGTATCTATACGCACCATCACTCAGCGTCTGCCGACTAGCCTACACATTTCCTTTGATTCTGCACTTTAAAATATTTCAATTTTTTGACCATATCTAAATAATATCCACAACATCTTTTAATGACTTCCTACATAATAATCCGTTAAAATATATACTCACCTCCTCACTTCTTGTAATTTATACTTACTCGTGTCTCCTAGGTTCCCAATATTCTTATAACTATCATACTTCTGTCACTTCCACAAACTCGAATGACTAACCTCTGTTTTTCTCTCAATCCTCTGTCACTAGTCCATTATGCTCAACTTCTACCAACCTCTACGCCACTCATCATGTATTTATATGCATATATTCATTCACCTCATAGAATTTCTACACACCCAACTTCTTATTGATATCAGTGCGTTCCCAAACTTTCTCACATTACTTTTGACATTTAACACAATTTCTATTACCTAGCTAACCTTCACTCTTGATCTATCGCGTCAAACATTTCTAAAATATTTCACTCATATTATGTTTCTCACCAATCCCCAAATCATATATATACCTTAACTGACTGATCCCCTCGATCTTAAACATAACACATTTCAGCTAAAACGCTTTATGAACTGCACACATATCCATAATGCTCGTAACATTTAACATTACATTCGCATATAACATTATAGTCGTCTCTATCCAAACATACTCTCATATAATGTATATACTACATTGTAACTCACTTCCATATTCGCCATCATCCATACACACATAGATGTACTCAAGAATATTTAGCTAATCTCCATCTATCATATTTACACATGCCTTTGCTCACCTCGATTGAATCCATGCCTATACACATTTTATTTTACCTTAAAGCTCATACATATTTCGACCCGTTCGTTAGCCTATTACAACTACTCTTATACTGATTATACATCTACTTCTTACCTCTTAATTATCACTCTTACGTCACACATGTCCTACACATCACCTCGCACATCAGAGATCTCGCTCAACACTTAGACAATCACGTGAGATAAACGCTCTTACCATGCAACTTTTATTTTCACAATGCCAGAACTTTTATTTTCACATTTCAAGAATTCCGACACTCGTCTATGATACAAAAGCACTGCCATTAGCTTATACTACGGTATATAACACACAGCCAAACCCCATGATATGCAAACACATACTCTAGCAATCATGAACGTTAAGCCCTTCAACCTATAATCACAAAATACATCACTTTACTATTATCATATCAAGGGAATAAACAAGCACATGGCTAACAACCAACCACATCACTAATCATACTTACAAATAGTTTATACTAGCCCGGTGATAAACAGCCTTGTGATTAGGCAAACATACAAATAGCTTATGCTTCACATTATAACAGACATCACATCCTCGGTACAACCGACTTTACAACAGTCAAAATGCATAATCCCCTCTTCGTTTATAGACACACATTTGCGTATATAAGACGCATACATGCGCCGCCAACAACCCCCGATCCAAACATACATTCATATTATCCTAGCATATACCGAGAACAACAATGAGGCACGTCACAATGCACAACGTAGTCGTGCACACTAGCTTCATGGTCTTAATCAAAACGTATAAGAATACAACCGAAGCATACGTCATACCTCATATATATAAGCATACATTTAAGGTCAACAAAGAATTCATACAAGTACCAAACATAATCAGTTAAAATCAGCTATGACTATATATATATATATATATATATATATATATATATATATATATAGGATCTTGTAAGTCCGCTCTAACTTTGTAAATCCTACATCCTAATAATAGTCGTTAGATCGTTTGTGTTCAATGGTTGAGATCATGCAATTTTTATTTAGTAATAGAGTAATGATATAAAAACCTAAACTCAATCAACAACTCACTCATTCTTTCTTTTTGCTCTCTCTCTCTAACATCCAAAAATCACAATTCTCTTACATTATTTTCATAGTAAATCATTCGTCTGATATTGAATTTAATTACATCAATCAATTTTCGTTTCATCATTATGTTCAGTATATTCGTCAAATTCAACAAAAATCGAATTCGATTTTGTCAATCAATTTTTCTGTAGATCGTCATGTCATGTGTGCTTTCGATCGATTTGCTTTTGTTTTACATTTATCAAATCGTTGATCATCATCGTTCAATTTATGTTCATCGTCATCGTTCATTGTCATCGTTCATCGTTGTCGTTCATCATCAACGTTCATCGTCGTCGTTCATCGTCATCATTCAATTTTATATTTGTTCATCGTCATCGTTCATCGTCAGGTGTGCTTTGGATCAATTTTCTTTTGTTTTCGTCAATCAATTCTCAACTATTAACTTTTTTAGGTTTTTGTGTTCATCATCATCATTTAATATTATGTAACAACCCGGTTTTTCGTGACTTAATTAAACTAAGGCGGAAAATTAATTAAGTCTAATACATGCCGGATGTTAATTAAATTACATTTAAATGGCATAGGATACAAATATATGTTACAATCTCTCAAAGAAAACAAATGAAACATCCCAATCGTCCCGATAATCCTGAGTCTCGAGAATTGCCTGCAACGGAGACAAAAACACAAAATAGGAGGATCTCCCGCTCAGAGGCGGAAGTGATCGTTTCTAACCAACAACCTCTAAACCACAGTTTTGGTTTATTTAACCTATGATTAAAAGTAACTTGGCAGCACTAAACGCGTATAACTCCACCAGCCGCATCTTTCGACAAAATTCGACAATTAGCATATAATATCAGTTCTCACATATAGATATTTAAATCTCATACAACATGATAAACGAAACTTAAAACATTTCAATTTATAGAACACAATATATAAACTTAATTATTATCTCAATTCATATAACATCGTAATATATATAAAACTTAAATCATAGCAATCAAGATATATGCATAAGTCGTAATCATTTCAATAAACATATAGTCGTGAACAATCATGCAATATCTCACGTAGCAAGAGGGATTATAATGATTCAAATACGTGCATACAACAATTCTCATAGTGTATAACATTCCTCAACAATCATACTCAACAAGGCAATTTCAAACTCATAACAACGTCATTCAGGCAATAACCAATCAAAACAAGGAAATGCATTCATCATACGTTGACTAATGAGTCTTCGTTAGTAAGGCGGAAGCATGCAGACATAATCCGCGCAGTAGCCGGCAGGGCCAACATAACTTGGACATGACTGCCAGGCTTAAAGATATCTAAGGTAATAAGGACGATTCAATCCCTTGTCTAATGTATGCATACACTACCTATCGAGGATCATACGTATTCGCTATTCAAAAGGTATCACCAAGCGAAAAAGTTCGACTATCACCAGAGACGGGTACCCCCGGATGGGGCTGGCGTTTCCAATTACTAATATATGGGCCCACGGAAATATCAAGGATGCCCCATCTCTGAGGTTGTATATACCGTGTCGAGTAGCAATCTTAAGATCGTTATTTCGCCTTGGGCAACTCTGATAGGGAGCCCAAGTCCCCATAGATAGCTACCTCGTTAACTTCGAATTTCAAGAGTCGCAACATGGCGAACAATCCTAGTATTTTATTCAAGTAGCTCGTTTTTCTCAATTCTTATTTCCTCGTTTATTCAAATCAAGTGACAATTCGGAAACTTAAATATATCGTCAAACTTTTATAATTAAATATAACGTACCACATGATCTCATATAAACAGAGCAAGTAAGGTATTTTATTTGAAGTATATGTTGATATTCTTCTTAACATGTCCACTTATTATTTTATATATGTTTATTTTAAGTAATTGTTAAAACTTTGCTATTTTATTGATTCTTATCTTATTTTTGTATTGCATTTAGATTTATTATCTTAGTAGTTAAACCATTTTGAAATTTTAGTTATTATTCATCATTTCTTTTAAATATTTATTCTCGTTACTTAGTTTGCTTTAAGGTTCTTTATTTTGAGTAACCTAAATAGTTTTAAGTGACTAATTCATTTTATTCAAGTGTAAGTATTTTAATGGATTAAGTTAAAAGATTTAGTTTCGTTTAAATTTCAACTTAAGTGTGTTTACAATTAGTGATATAAATATTCCAAGTTTCATGTAATATAATAATTATTTAATATTTTCATAGTTAATATAAATAATAATGAAGGTGTTTAGTTACGTAATATTCATAACATTTATTTTAATATTAGAAATGTTACTTAAATGATATTTGACAGATTTTAGTATTTTTGACTTTAGTTTTCTTAAATTTCTTTTTATACGACTTTGCACGACTTCATTTTATTTTCAAAAATCTTGTTAGTGATACTAATTCTTAACTTATTCAAAATTAGCTTTACTTAGGTTTATTCTAAATTTCAAGTTCTTAATTTCGTTTTGATATTTTAAGCAAATACTTATTTAGTATAGTTTAAGTTCATTTTAAACTTTAGAGTTTTTATAAAGTAACCTTTATAGTAATTGTGAGATATGACTTCTTATATAACTATTTATATTAGAAATTTTTATACAAGTAGCAATTAACTTATGTTTTTACCTTTAAACTTATTTAAATACTAATTTTACTTAATACTCTTTTAACTTAATTCTTCATTTTTAGTTATATTTCGATTTAACTTTTTAGTGACGACAAATATTTTTACGACTATGAATGGTTTTATATTTATTAAGTTTATTTACTTAAGCTCTGTTAATAATATTTTTAGTCTTATTTTATACTTGTGATACATAAACTTTATATATTTTAATTTACACATAACAAATAATTTTAACATGATAATATTACATATAATTCAACAATAATTCACAACACATTTTCACCCAAAATATAATTTCACAAAATCATATAAATATCATATTTCACAATTCAATTCAACATTATATTATAACTAAAATTAACACCCAATTTCATACTATAGCGAATCATACAAAGTTATCAAATTAAACTGAAACGGGACTCATACGTGTCTAATGCATACTAGCTCACTTTTAATAACAAATTAATTATAATAAAACCAAAACGTTAATGTTAGAGATTTTGAGGAAGAATCGAGTCACCTAAAATTGGCTCACGAACAGAGGGACTCCAAAAATACTCCAAAACCATTTCCATATGTACCCAAAAATCCAAAGTCTGGTTTAATAAGAACTAAGAAGAATGGCGAGAACTCCGTGGTCAATGTCGAAAGCGAGCGTAAATCGCAGGCGAGAAGTAGCGGTAGATAGAGAGCGAGCAGAGCAAGGATGAGGCGTCGAAAACAGGGGAGATGGTAGTGAGCAGAGAACCGAGAGAGAAAGAGAACAGAGCAGAGGCAGGGGAACCACGGTGGTCAGAGGCCGGCTCCGGTGGTGGTGCACGGTCAGGAAGCAGGGCCACGGTGGTCATTAGTGTTGTCGACGTTAGCTCCGGCGAGGGCACACGGTGGTGGCTCTGGTGACGATGACCGTGGTTGTCAGGCTCACGGTGGCAACCATGGTGGTCGGCCAGTTAGCTCCGGTGGCCTGAAAGCGGAGGAAGCGGAGGAGGAGAGAGAAACCGAGCGGAGGAAGAAGCGAGGAGAGAAGCGGTGGCGGTGGTGGTGATGGCGAGACGTCGGTCACGGTGGTGAAGCTTGGCGTCGATGGTGGTCTGCAATGATGGTGAGGTCGAGCTCGACTCCGACGTCGTAAACGAAACCGCAAAGAGGTGATGCAGGGGAGTCACGTGAAGGTGGCTGTGAGCACGGTGGCTGTGGGGCTCCAGGTGGTGGTCACGGTGGTGACGTGGCTATTGGCGGTGTTTGTTGCCGTCGAGTTTGTTGTTGTATTTGTCGTGTTGTTCGTTGTTGTTGATTGTCATTGTGCTGCTTGTTTGTTTTATTATTATTATTATCATTATTATTATTATTATTATTCTTATTATTATTGTTGTTAATTTGTTGTTGTTGGTTTTAATGGAGTATATAGAGAGGAAATTAAGGGAGGAAGAAGATGATGATGAGGGAGAAGACTTTATCAGTAAATGAAAACATAGAGGGGATATAAAGAGAGGATATTAAAATTAGGTGTGTTAGAGAAGCTAAAAAAATATCTCAATTTACAAGTTGGTTTGTGTATGTCGACATACATGAGGTAAATTTGGGTCTGTTTGATTTGTTTGCTCCGTTTTATTTACTCTTATTTATAAATCTTTATATTTTATAAATACATTGTATAATATATTTCGTTGTAGTTCTATTTTTATTTTCTATATCGTTAAACTTATATTTTAAAATTAACGGTGTATAAAAATATTAGTTACAAATTTTATTACGATCTTCTGATTTTCAAGCAGTGCCTTATTTGAAAGAATATTTTTATAAAGACTAAATTTTATGAAAGTGAGGATTTTTAAAATGTAGCATAAATTTATAAAGTTTAAAAATGGTAACAAAAGTAACGTTTTAGTTCGACAAGTATCTTATAAATAAAAATATAATATAGGTTAATATAAAATCAAGAAAGTTTAATTAGAAATGTATTGGAGAAAGTTTATTTAATCGAAATTTTTCAGCCGCGTTTTTAAAGTAATTGAATAAAAGTTAAATTATATAAATTTTAATTTAAGAATTTTGTTAAAATAATTAATTAATATTAATAAAAACATGGGGTGTTACAATCCTACCCCCTTAAGAAAAGTTTCGTCCCCGAAACTTGAATAGGATGGATAACTACTCGAGATTAAAAACAGTTGGAGAAAACATCAAGGTTTTTTTTGGAATTGCAATTGTAACCTTGCTCTTGATTGGGTTTGAATTTTCTAAAAAGGAACGATTGAAGAATTTAATAACTTAATAATATAAATAATTCTTTTTCAAATTAACATCTAAATGTCGCTGCATTGACATTTTCAAAATCTGCGTGAAAGAGGTTTTCAAAAAGGTAGGGCCTAGAAGTTTTGCACGGAATTAAATTAAATAAAAATAATAAGCGTTTTAAGAATAAAACAATCTATATAAATTTGAAAATGAGTATTAACCTTAAAATAAGTTGAAATAAGGAATTTTAATATTTAATTAGGATTTTGATAATATCAAATTATTGTCCTACCCCCTTAAAAAGTTTTAAACGTATATACATAATATTATTGTTGTTACTTTTAATGATCACGTGTATATGATATATATAGCCTTAGGAAAAACGGCATTTAGGGAAAATAGGTAAAATCGTAATGATCATAAGAAAAATGTGAGCTTTAATGAAATTAAGGGAATATAGGTTATCGTTGAATGATTAAATAAAATTTTAGAGAATTATGGATAACCTTGTTGACATAGCTCATTTTCTTAAAATTATTATTATAATGTTATTAGGTGAAATGGAAATGTTATGAATCATATTTCGGGTAAGATTGAAAATTTATAATAATTTATGACGTAAAATAACTTTGTTGTATGTATTTCTAAAATAGAAGAAATAGTAGAAATAAAACAATTTCAATGATTTTAGAAATAAAGGAATGAAAAGTTTGAACCATGAAGTTTCAAAAGTATTTCAAATTACGTTACAAAGATTTTACAGAACAAGCAATAAATTTTCAAAGGTATTTTTATAGAGAACGTATGAAAAACAAATTTTTAGAAGTATATTAGGAGATTGATAAGAATTTTAAATATAGGAGGTCGAAACAATAAGTTCCCAAATTATCTAAAATTTAGAAATAAGGAATTTATGAAGGGAAGTGAAAATACGAAATCCAATTTAGTGATTTAAAACGTAGAAAACTATAAGTTTAAAAAGGGATGGAAATTTCAAGAAAGTAATAATAAGTTTAAAGAAGCTGAAGAAAAATAATAAAGTTCGAAAGTATATGGTATATAAGCAATTTATGACCATTAAATATCAAAGAAAATTCGAATTACGCAATAAAATTTACGTAATAAACGAATAATTTTCAAAATTATTAAATGAGATAGTAAGGCTAAGGATTTGAATAGTGATCAAGTTAAAAATATTTAAATTTAAAGCATAAGGAGTTTATAAATTCTAAGCAAGGGTGATAAAATTTTACGAGATTAAAAGGAAGAGATGAAAATCATTTTAAGAAGTCAGTCATTGGGAATTATTGAATTAGGAAATCAACAATTTTGAAGGAGTTAAAATTTTTACGAGGTTGTAAAATCATTGAGTTAACTTCTTTTTGGTAGGGAATTTAAAATGTAAAAAGGAAACACTAAAATCATGGGAAGATTAAATATTAGGAATTTTTTTTTTTTTTTTTTTTTTTTTTTTTATGATTAGTGAAGATGAAAAATGGAAAGCGTTGAAATGCTGGTAATCATTAGAGATCAATTTTGATATAACTGTAGAAATCTTCAATGCTAAAGAAATCTTCGACGTCTTGAATATTGTCTTGGTTAGCGTAATCCTTGATACGTCTCTTCGTATGCGCTTCTGGTCTTGTCTTCAAGTCTTATATTTGCGAGGAAATGAAAAGCGATAAAAATTCATTTTATGAAGTCATTATAGGAGTATTAGTTAGGGAAGTTATATTTTAGAAGAAGAAAATAAGTTAAATAGATTTAAAAAAAATTTGGAGGAGATGAATAATAATTTAGTTCATAAGGATATTTGAGCAAGTTATAGAGGTCTTTACAAAGAATAGAATTCTTCAAGGTCTATAGCGTCACCTCGGATCGCTCGACTCTTGTTGCGTTCAATTGCAAGTGCTTGAGTTCTTGTCGCCTAGTCTTCGATTTATACGCCTCGAGTTTAGGTATCGTTTGTATAAGCGGCTTGTTAGTCAAAAAGATTAGTCATAGAGCACATAGCATGCAAACTTAAAAATAAAAGAAAGCTAACGAGGTTGAATGTCAGTCAAGAATCTAAAGTCTAGGTCTTCGGTCAATCCTTAATATTTCTACCCATTCTCACATGTTAAAGTGATCTAATTTATTATTTAAGCGATCTAGGATTTCTAATTCATTATTTGATCCTATAAGTCTATCTTGGGACATACGATATGAATGTGGCCCAGGTGTCGTCTCGCTAGATGAGATAACTTTAAGTTATTCACGGTCATGAAGACGACTTTGATACCAATCAGAATAACCTGGTTTGTGACTTAATTAAACTAAGGCGGAAAATTAATTAAGTCTAATACATGCTGGGATGTTAATTAAATTACATTCAAATGGCATAGGATACAAATATATGTTACAATCTCTCAAAGAAAACAAATGAAACATCCCAATCGTCCGATAATCCCGAGTCTCGAGAATTGCCTGCAGCGGAGACAAAAACACAAAATAGGAGGATCTCTCATTCGAGGCGGAAGTGACTGTTCTAACCAACAACCTCTAAACCACGCTTTGGTTTATTTAACCTATGATTAAAAGTAACTTGGCAAGACTAAACGCGTATAACTCCAAAGAAATTGTGATATTTCGATAAAATTGGACAATTAGCATATAATATCGATTCTCACATATAGATATTTAAATCTCATACAACATGATAAACGAAACTTAAAACATTTCAATTTATAGAACACAATATATAAACTTAATTATTATCTCAATTCATATAACATCGTAATATATATAAAACTTAAATCATAGCAATCAAGATATATGCATAAGTCGTAATCATTTCAATAAACATATAGTCGTGAACAATCATGCAATATCTCACGTAGCAAGAGGGATTATAATGATTCAAATACGTGCATACAACAATTCTCATAGTGTATAACATTCCTCAACAATCATACTCAACAAGGCAATTTCAAACTCATAACAACGTCATTCAGGCAATAACCAATCAAAACAAGGAAATGCATTCATCATACGTTGACTAATGAGTCTTCGTTAGTAAGGCGGAAGCATGCAGACATAATCCGCGCAGTAGCCGGCAGGGCCAACATAACTTGGACATGACTGCCAGGCTTAAAGATATCTAAGGTAATAAGGACGATTCAATCCCTTGTCTAATGTATGCATACACTACCTATCGAGGATCATACGTATTCGCTATTCAAAAGGTATCACCGACGGAAAAGTTCGACTATCACCAGAGACGGGTACCCCCGGATGGGGCTGGCGTTTCCAATTACTAATATATGGGCCCACGGAAATATCAAGGATGCCCCATCTCTGAGGTTGTATATACCGTGTCGAGTAGCAATCTTAAGATCGTTATTTCGCCTTGGGCAACTCTGATAGGGAGCCCAAGTCCCCATAGATAGCTACCTCGTTAACTTCGAATTTCAAGAGTCGCAACATGGCGAACAATCCTAGTATTTTATTCAAGTAGCTCGTTTTTCTCAATTCTTATTTCCTCGTTTATTCAAATCAAGTGACAATTCGGAAACTTAAATATATCGTCAAACTTTTATAATTAAATATAACGTACCACATGATCTCATATAAACAGAGCAAGTAAGGTATTTTATTTGAAGTATATGTTGATATTCTTCTTAACATGTCCACTTATTATTTTATATATGTTTATTTTAAGTAATTGTTAAAACTTTGCTATTTTATTGATTCTTATCTTATTTTTGTATTGCATTTAGATTTATTATCTTAGTAGTTAAACCATTTTGAAATTTTAGTTATTATTCATCATTTCTTTTAAATATTTATTCTCGTTACTTAGTTTGCTTTAAGGTTCTTTATTTTGAGTAACCTAAATAGTTTTAAGTGACTAATTCATTTTATTCAAGTGTAAGTATTTTAATGGATTAAGTTAAAAGATTTAGTTTCGTTTAAATTTCAACTTAAGTGTGTTTACAATTAGTGATATAAATATTCCAAGTTTCATGTAATATAATAATTATTTAATATTTTCATAGTTAATATAAATAATAATGAAGGTGTTTAGTTACGTAATATTCATAACATTTATTTTAATATTAGAAATGTTACTTAAATGATATTTGACAGATTTTAGTATTTTTGACTTTAGTTTTCTTAAATTTCTTTTTATACGACTTTGCCTGACTTCATTTTATTTTCAAAAATCTTGTTAGTGATACTAATTCTTAACTTATTCAAAATTAGCTTTACTTAGGTTTATTCTAAATTTCAAGTTCTTAATTTCGTTTTGATATTTTAAGCAAATACTTATTTAGTATAGTTTAAGTTCATTTTAAACTTTAGAGTTTTTATAAAGTAACCTTTATAGTAATTGTGAGATATGACTTTTTATATAACTATTTATATTAGAAATTTTTATACAAGTAGCAATTAACTTATGTTTTTACCTTTAAACTTATTTAAATACTAATTTTACTTAATACTCTTTTAACTTAATTCTTCATTTTTAGTTATATTTCGATTTAACTTTTTAGTGACGACAAATATTTTTACGACTATGAATGGTTTTATATTTATTAAGTTTATTTACTTAAGCTCAGTTAATAATATTTTTAGTCTTATTTTATACTTGTGATACATAAACTTTATATATTTTAATTTACACATAACAAATAATTTTAACATGATAATATTACATATAATTCAACAATAATTCACAACACATTTTCACCCAAAATATAATTTCACAAAATCATATAAATATCATATTTCACAATTCAATTCAACATTATATTATAACTAAAATTAACACCCAATTTCATACTATAGCGAATCATACAAAGTTATCAAATTAAACTGAAACGGGACTCATACGTGTCTAATGCATACTAGCTCACTTTTAATAACAAATTAATTATAATAAAACCAAAACGTTAATGTTAGAGATTTTGAGGAAGAATCGAGTCACCTAAAATTGGCTCACGAACAGAGGGACTCCAAAAATACTCCAAAACCATTTCCATATGTACCCAAAAATCCAAAAGCTGTGAAGCCGAATAAGAACGGCAGCAGCGGCGAGAACTCCGTGGTCAATGTCGAAAGCGAGCAGAAATCAGAGAAGTAGGCGAGAGATAGAGAGGCGAGTGAGCAGAGCAAGGATGAGGCGTCGAAAACAGGGAGATGGTAGTGAGCAGAGAACCGAGAGAAAGAGAAACGAAGCGGCGGGGAACCACGGTGGTCAGAGGCCGGCTCCGGTGGTGGTGCACGGTCAGGAAGCAGGGCCACGGTGGTCATTAGTGTTGTCGACGTTAGCTCCGGCGAGGGCACACGGTGGTGGCTCTGGTGACGATGACCGTGGTTGTCAGGCTCACGGTGGCAACCATGGTGGTCAGCCCAGTTGGCTCCGGTGGCCTGAAAGCGGAGGGAGGCAGAGGAGGAGAGAGGAAAACCGAGCAGAGGAAGAAACGAGGAGAGAGCAGGTGGCGGTGGTGGTGATGGCGAGACGTCGGTCACGGTGGTGAAGCTTGGCGTCGATGGTGGTCTGCAATGATGGTGAGGTCGAGCTCGACTCCGACGTCGTAAACGAAACCGCAAAGAGGTGATGCAGGGGAGTCACGTGAAGGTGGCTGTGAGCACGGTGGCTGTGGGGCTCCAGGTGGTGGTCACGGTGGTGACGTGGCTATTGGCGGTGTTTGTTGCCGTCGAGTTTGTTGTTGTATTTGTCGTGTTGTTCGTTGTTGTTGATTGTCATTGTCTTTGCTTGTTTATTTTATTATTATTATCATTATTATTATTATTATTATTCTTATTATTATTGTTTTTAATTTGTTGTTGTTGGTTTTAATGGAGTATATAGAGAGGAAATTAAGGGAGGAAGAAGATGATGATGAGGGAGAAGACTTTATCAAGAAATGCAAACATACAGGCGGATATAAAGAGAGGATATTAAAATTAGGTGTGTTAGAGAAGCTAAAAAAATATCTCAATTTACAAGTTGGTTTGTGTATGTCGACATACATGAGGTAAATTTGGGTCTGTTTGATTTGTTTGCTCCGTTTTATTTACTCTTATTTATAAATCTTTATATTTTATAAATACATTGTATAATATATTTCGTTGTAGTTCTATTTTTATTTTCTATATCGTTAAACTTATATTTTAAAATTAACTGGTGTATAAAAATATTAGTTACAAATTTTATTACGATCTTACAGATTTTCAAACGGTCTGCTTATTTGAAAGAATATTTTTATAAAGACTAAATTTTATGAAAGTGAGGATTTTTAAAATGTATTAAATTTATAAAGTTTAAAAATGGTAACAAAAGTAACGTTTTAGTTCGACAAGTATCTTATAAATAAAAATATAATATAGGTTAATATAAAATCAAGAAAGTTTAATTAGAAATGTATTGGAGAAAGTTTATTTAATCGAAATTTTTCAGCCGCGTTTTTAAAGTAATTGAATAAAAGTTAAATTATATAAATTTTAATTTAAGAATTTTGTTAAAATAATTAATTAATATTAATAAAAACATGGGGTGTTCTGATCCTACCCTTAAGAAAAGTTTCGTCCCCGAAACTTGAATAGGATGGATAACTACTCGAGATTAAAAACAGTTGGAGAAAACATCAAGGTTTTTTTTGGAATTGCAATTGTAACCTTGCTCTTGATTGGGTTTGAATTTTCTAAAAAGGAACGATTGAAGAATTTAATAACTTAATAATATAAATAATTCTTTTTCAAATTAACATCTAAATGTCGCTGCATTGACATTTTCAAAATCTGCGTGAAAGAGGTTTTCAAAAAGGTAGGGCCTAGAAGTTTTGCACGGAATTAAATTAAATAAAAATAATAAGCGTTTTAAGAATAAAACAATCTATATAAATTTGAAAATGAGTATTAACCTTAAAATAAGTTGAAATAAGGAATTTTAATATTTAATTAGGATTTTGATAATATCAAATTATTGTCCTACCCCCTTAAAAAGTTTTAAACGTATATACATAATATTATTGTTGTTACTTTTAATGATCACGTGTATATGATATATATAGCCTTAGGAAAAACGGCATTTAGGGAAAATAGGTAAAATCGTAATGATCATAAGAAAAATGTGAGCTTTAATGAAATTAAGGGAATATAGGTTATCGTTGAATGATTAAATAAAATTTTAGAGAATTATGGATAACCTTGTTGACATAGCTCATTTTCTTAAAATTATTATTATAATGTTATTAGGTGAAATGGAAATGTTATGAATCATATTTCGGGTAAGATTGAAAATTTATAATAATTTATGACGTAAAATAACTTTGTTGTATGTATTTCTAAAATAGAAGAAATAGTAGAAATAAAACAATTTCAATGATTTTAGAAATAAAGGAATGAAAAGTTTGAACCATGAAGTTTCAAAAGTATTTCAAATTACGTTACAAAGATTTTACGGAACAAGCAATAAATTTTCAAAGGTATTTTTATAGAGAACGTATGAAAAACAAATTTTTAGAAGTATATTAGGAGATTGATAAGAATTTTAAATATAGGAGGTCGAAACAATAAGTTCCCAAATTATCTAAAATTTAGAAATAAGGAATTTATGAAGGGAAGTGAAAATACGAAATCCAATTTAGTGATTTAAAACGTAGAAAACTATAAGTTTAAAAAGGGATGGAAATTTCAAGAAAGTAATAATAAGTTTAAAGAAGCTGAAGAAAAATAATAAAGTTCGAAAGTATATGGTATATAAGCAATTTATGACCATTAAATATCAAAGAAAATTCGAATTACGCAATAAAATTTACGTAATAAACGAATAATTTTCAAAATTATTAAATGAGATAGTAAGGCTAAGGATTTGAATAGTGATCAAGTTAAAAATATTTAAATTTAAAGCATAAGGAGTTTGCGAAATTCGGAAGCAAGGGTGATAAAATTTTACGAGATTAAAAGGAAGAGATGAAAATCATTTTAAGAAGTCAGTCATTGGGAATTATTGAATTAGGAAATCAACAATTTTGAAGGAGTTAAAATTTTTACGAGGTTGTAAAATCATTGAGTTAACTTCTTTTTGGTAGGGAATTTAAAATGTAAAAAGGAAACACTAAAATCATGGGAAGATTAAATATTAGGAATTTTTTTTTTTTTTTTTTTTTTTTTTTTATGATTAGTGAAGATGAAAAATGGAAAGCGTTGAAATGCTGGTAATCATTAGAGATCAATTTTGATATAACTGTAGAAATCTTCAATGCTAAAGAAATCTTCGACGTCTTGAATATTGTCTTGGTTAGCGTAATCCTTGATACGTCTCTTCGTATGCGCTTCTGGTCTTGTCTTCAAGTCTTATATTTGCGAGGAAATGAAAAGCGATAAAAATTCATTTTATGAAGTCATTATAGGAGTATTAGTTAGGGAAGTTATATTTTAGAAGAAGAAAATAAGTTAAATAGATTTAAAAAAAATTTGGAGGAGATGAATAATAATTTAGTTCATAAGGATATTTGAGCAAGTTATAGAGGTCTTTCTGACAATAGAATTCTTCAAGGTCTATAGCGTCACCTCAGATCGTTCGACTCTTGTTGCGTTCAATTGCAAGTGCTTGAGTTCTTGTCGTCTAGTCTTCGATTTATACGTCTCGTGTTTAGGTAACGTTAGTATAAGCGGCTTGTTAGTCAAAAAGATTAGTCATAGAGCACTTAGCATGCAAACTTAAAAATAAAAGAAAACTAACGAGGTTGAATGACAGTCAAGAATCTAAAGTCTAGGTCAGTCGGTCAATCCTTAATATTTCTACCCATTCTCACATGTTAAAGTGATCTAATTTATTATTTAAGCGATCTAGGATTTCTAATTCATTATTTGATCCTATAAGTCTATGCCGGACATACGATATGAATGTCTGGCCCAGGTGTCGTCTCGCTAGATGAGATAACTTTAAGTAATTCACTAAAGATGACTTTGATACCAAATCAGAATAACGACAGGTTTTTCGTGACTTAATTAAACTAAGGCGGAAAATTAATTAAGTCTAATACATGCGGATGTTAATTAAATTACATTCAAATGGCATAGGATACAAATATATGTTACAATCTCTCAAAGAAAACAAATGAAACATCCCAATCGTCCCGATAATCCACGAGTCTCGAGAATTGCCTCAGAAGCGGAGACAAAAACACAAAATAGGAGGATCTCCCGCTCAGAGGCGGGAAGTAGTATTCTAACCAACAACCTCTAAACCACAGTTTTGGTTTATTTAACCTATGATTAAAAGTAACTTGGCAAAGACTAAACGCCAGATAACTCCAAAGAAATTGCATATTTCGATAAAATTGGACAATTAGCATATAATATCAGTTCTCACATATAGATATATAAATCTCATACAACATGATAAGCGAAACTTAAAACATTTCAATTTATAGAACACAATATATAAACTTAATTATTATCTCAATTCATATAACATCGTAATATATATAAAACTTAAATCATAGCAATCAAGATATATGCATAAGTCGTAATCATTTCAATAAACATATAGTCGTGAACAATCATGCAATATCTCACGTAGCAAGAGGGATTATAATGATTCAAATACGTGCATACAACAATTCTCATAGTGTATAACATTCCTCAACAATCATACTCAACAAGGCAATTTCAAACTCATAACAACGTCATTCAGGCAATAACCAATCAAAACAAGGAAATGCATTCATCATACGTTGACTAATGAGTCTTCGTTAGTAAGGCGGAAGCATGCAGACATAATCCGCGCAGTAGCCGGCAGGGCCAACATAACTTGGACATGACTGCCAGGCTTAAAGATATCTAAGGTAATAAGGACGATTCAATCCCTTGTCTAATGTATGCATACACTACCTATCGAGGATCATACGTATTCGCTATTCAAAAGGTATCACCGACGAAAAAGTTCGACTATCACCAGAGACGGGTACCCCCGGATGGGGCTGGCGTTTCCAATTACTAATATATGGGCCCACGGAAATATCAAGGATGCCCCATCTCTGAGGTTGTATATACCGTGTCGAGTAGCAATCTTAAGATCGTTATTTCGCCTTGGGCAACTCTGATAGGGAGCCCAAGTCCCCATAGATAGCTACCTCGTTAACTTCGAATTTCAAGAGTCGCAACATGGCGAACAATCCTAGTATTTTATTCAAGTAGCTCGTTTTTCTCAATTCTTATTTCCTCGTTTATTCAAATCAAGTGACAATTCGGAAACTTAAATATATCGTCAAACTTTTATAATTAAATATAACGTACCACATGATCTCATATAAACAGAGCAAGTAAGGTATTTTATTTGAAGTATATGTTGATATTCTTCTTAACATGTCCACTTATTATTTTATTTATGTTTATTTTAAGTAATTGTTAAAACTTTGCTATTTTATTGATTCTTATCTTATTTTTGTATTGCATTTAGATTTATTATCTTAGTAGTTAAACCATTTTGAAATTTTAGTTATTATTCATCATTTCTTTTAAATATTTATTCTCGTTACTTAGTTTGCTTTAAGGTTCTTTATTTTGAGTAACCTAAATAGTTTTAAGTGACTAATTCATTTTATTCAAGTGTAAGTATTTTAATGGATTAAGTTAAAAGATTTAGTTTCGTTTAAATTTCAACTTAAGTGTGTTTACAATTAGTGATATAAATATTCCAAGTTTCATGTAATATAATAATTATTTAATATTTTCATAGTTAATATAAATAATAATGAAGGTGTTTAGTTACGTAATATTCATAACATTTATTTTAATATTAGAAATGTTACTTAAATGATATTTAATGATTTTAGTATTTTTGACTTTAGTTTTCTTAAATTTCTTTTATACGACTTTGCACGACTTCATTTTATTTTCAAAAATCTTGTTAGTGATACTAATTCTTAACTTATTCAAAATTAGCTTTACTTAGGTTTATTCTAAATTTCAAGTTCTTAATTTCGTTTTGATATTTTAAGCAAATACTTATTTAGTATAGTTTAAGTTCATTTTAAACTTTAGAGTTTTTATAAAGTAATCTTTATAGTAATTGTGAGATATGACTTTTTATATAACTATTTATATTAGAAATTTTTATACAAGTAGCAATTAACTTATGTTTTTACCTTTAAACTTATTTAAATACTAATTTTACTTAATACTCTTTTAACTTAATTCTTCATTTTTAGTTATATTTCGATTTAACTTTTTAGTGACGACAAATATTTTTACGACTATGAATGGTTTTATATTTATTAAGTTTATTTACTTAAGCTCGGTTAATAATATTTTTAGTCTTATTTTATACTTGTGATACATAAACTTTATATATTTTAATTTACACATAACAAATAATTTTAACATGATAATATTACATATAATTCAACAATAATTCACAACACATTTTCACCCAAAATATAATTTCACAAAATCATATAAATATCATATTTCACAATTCAATTCAACATTATATTATAACTAAAATTAACACCCAATTTCATACTATAGCGAATCATACAAAGTTATCAAATTAAACTGAAACGGGACTCATACGTGTCTAATGCATACTAGCTCACTTTTAATAACAAATTAATTATAATAAAACCAAAACGTTAATGTTAGAGATTTTGAGGAAGAATCGAGTCACCTAAAATTGGCTCACGAACAGAGGGACTCCAAAAATACTCCAAAACCATTTCCATATGTACCCAAAAATCCAAAAGCTGTGAAGCCGAATAAGAACGGCAGCAGCGGCGAGAACTCCGTGGTCAATGTCGAAAGCGAGCAGAAATCAGAGAAGTAGGCGAGAGATAGAGAGGCGAGTGAGCAGAGCAAGGATGAGGCGTCGAAAACAGGGGAGATGGTAGTGAGCAGAGAACCGAGAGAGAAAGAGAACAGAGCAGAGGCAGGGGAACCACGGTGGTCAGAGGCCGGCTCCGGTGGTGGTGCACGGTCAGGAAGCAGGGCCACGGTGGTCATTAGTGTTGTCGACGTTAGCTCCGGCGAGGGCACACGGTGGTGGCTCTGGTGACGATGACCGTGGTTGTCAGGCTCACGGTGGCAACCATGGTGGTCAGCCCAGTTGGCTCCGGTGGCCTGAAAGCGGAGGGAGGCAGAGGAGGAGAGAGGAAAACCGAGCAGAGGAAGAAACGAGGAGAGAGCAGGTGGCGGTGGTGGTGATGGCGAGACGTCGGTCACGGTGGTGAAGCTTGGCGTCGATGGTGGTCTGCAATGATGGTGAGGTCGAGCTCGACTCCGACGTCGTCGCGAAACCGCAAAGAGGTGATGCAGGGGAGTCACGTGAAGGTGGCTGTGAGCACGGTGGCTGTGGGGCTCCAGGTGGTGGTCACGGTGGTGACGTGGCTATTGGCGGTGTTTGTTGCCGTCGAGTTTGTTGTTGTATTTGTCGTGTTGTTCGTTGTTGTTGATTGTCATTGTGCTGCTTGTTTGTTTTATTATTATTATTATCATTATTATTATTATTATTATTCTTATTATTATTGTTGTTAATTTGTTGTTGTTGGTTTTAATGGAGTATATAGAGAGGAAATTAAGGGAGGAAGAAGATGATGATGAGGGAGAAGACTTTATCAGTAAATGAAAACATAGAGGGGATATAAAGAGAGGATATTAAAATTAGGTGTGTTAGAGAAGCTAAAAAAATATCTCAATTTACAAGTTGGTTTGTGTATGTCGACATACATGAGGTAAATTTGGGTCTGTTTGATTTGTTTGCTCCGTTTTATTTACTCTTATTTATAAATCTTTATATTTTATAAATACATTGTATAATATATTTCGTTGTAGTTCTATTTTTATTTTCTATATCGTTAAACTTATATTTTAAAATTAACTGGTGTATAAAAATATTAGTTACAAATTTTATTACGATCTTACAGATTTTCAAACGGTCTGCTTATTTGAAAGAATATTTTTATAAAGACTAAATTTTATGAAAGTGAGGATTTTTAAAATGTAGCGCAAATTTATAAAGTTTAAAAATGGTAACAAAAGTAACGTTTTAGTTCGACAAGTATCTTATAAATAAAAATATAATATAGGTTAATATAAAATCAAGAAAGTTTAATTAGAAATGTATTGGAGAAAGTTTATTTAATCGAAATTTTTCAGCCGCGTTTTTAAAGTAATTGAATAAAAGTTAAATTATATAAATTTTAATTTAAGAATTTTGTTAAAATAATTAATTAATATTAATAAAAACATGGGGTGTTACAATCCTACCCCCTTAAGAAAAGTTTCGTCCCCGAAACTTGAATAGGATGGATAACTACTCGAGATTAAAAACAGTTGGAGAAAACATCAAGGTTTTTTTTGGAATTGCAATTGTAACCTTGCTCTTGATTGGGTTTGAATTTTCTAAAAAGGAACGATTGAAGAATTTAATAACTTAATAATATAAATAATTCTTTTTCAAATTAACATCTAAATGTCGCTGCATTGACATTTTCAAAATCTGCGTGAAAGAGGTTTTCAAAAAGGTAGGGCCTAGAAGTTTTGCACGGAATTAAATTAAATAAAAATAATAAGCGTTTTAAGAATAAAACAATCTATATAAATTTGAAAATGAGTATTAACCTTAAAATAAGTTGAAATAAGGAATTTTAATATTTAATTAGGATTTTGATAATATCAAATTATTGTCCTACCCCCTTAAAAAGTTTTAAACGTATATACATAATATTATTGTTGTTACTTTTAATGATCACGTGTATATGATATATATAGCCTTAGGAAAAACGGCATTTAGGGAAAATAGGTAAAATCGTAATGATCATAAGAAAAATGTGAGCTTTAATGAAATTAAGGGAATATAGGTTATCGTTGAATGATTAAATAAAATTTTAGAGAATTATGGATAACCTTGTTGACATAGCTCATTTTCTTAAAATTATTATTATAATGTTATTAGGTGAAATGGAAATGTTATGAATCATATTTCTGTAAGATTGAAAATTTATAATAATTTATGACGTAAAATAACTTTGTTGTATGTATTTCTAAAATAGAAGAAATAGTAGAAATAAAACAATTTCAATGATTTTAGAAATAAAGGAATGAAAAGTTTGAACCATGAAGTTTCAAAAGTATTTCAAATTACGTTACAAAGATTTTACAACAAGCAATAAATTTTCAAAGGTATTTTTATAGAGAACGTATGAAAAACAAATTTTTAGAAGTATATTAGGAGATTGATAAGAATTTTAAATATAGGAGGTCGAAACAATAAGTTCCCAAATTATCTAAAATTTAGAAATAAGGAATTTATGAAGGGAAGTGAAAATACGAAATCCAATTTAGTGATTTAAAACGTAGAAAACTATAAGTTTAAAAAGGGATGGAAATTTCAAGAAAGTAATAATAAGTTTAAAGAAGCTGAAGAAAAATAATAAAGTTCGAAAGTATATGGTATATAAGCAATTTATGACCATTAAATATCAAAGAAAATTCGAATTACGCAATAAAATTTACGTAATAAACGAATAATTTTCAAAATTATTAAATGAGATAGTAAGGCTAAGGATTTGAATAGTGATCAAGTTAAAAATATTTAAATTTAAAGCATAAGGAGTTTGCGAAATTCGGAAGCAAGGGTGATAAAATTTTACGAGATTAAAAGGAAGAGATGAAAATCATTTTAAGAAGTCAGTCATTGGGAATTATTGAATTAGGAAATCAACAATTTTGAAGGAGTTAAAATTTTTACGAGGTTGTAAAATCATTGAGTTAACTTCTTTTTGGTAGGGAATTTAAAATGTAAAAAGGAAACACTAAAATCATGGGAAGATTAAATATTAGGAATTTTTTTTTTTTTTTTTTTTTTTTTTTTTATGATTAGTGAAGATGAAAAATGGAAAGCGTTGAAATGCTGGTAATCATTAGAGATCGATTTTGATATAACTGTAGAAATCTTCAATGCTAAAGAAATCTTCGACGTCTTGAATATTGTCTTGGTTAGCGTAATCCTTGATACGTCTCTTCGTATGCGCTTCTGGTCTTGTCTTCAAGTCTTATATTTGCGAGGAAATGAAAAGCGATAAAAATTCATTTTATGAAGTCATTATAGGAGTATTAGTTAGGGAAGTTATATTTTAGAAGAAGAAAATAAGTTAAATAGATTTAAAAAAAATTTGGAGGAGATGAATAATAATTTAGTTCATAAGGATATTTGAGCAAGTTATAGAGGTCTTTACAGCAATAGAATTCTTCAAGGTCTATAGCGTCACCTCAGATCGTTCGACTCTTGTTGCGTTCAATTGCAAGTGCTTGAGTTCTTGTCGTCTAGTCTTCGATTTATACGTCTCGTGTTTAGGTAACGTTAGTATAAGCGGCTTGTTAGTCAAAAAGATTAGTCATAGAGCACTTAGCATGCAAACTTAAAAATAAAAGAAAACTAACGAGGTTGAATGACAGTCAAGAATCTAAAGTCTAGGTCAGTCGGTCAATCCTTAATATTTCTACCCATTCTCACATGTTAAAGTGATCTAATTTATTATTTAAGCGATCTAGGATTTCTAATTCATTATTTGATCCTATAAGTCTATGCCGGACATACGATATGAATGTCTGGCCCAGGTGTCGTCTCGCTAGATGAGATAACTTTAAGTTATTCACGGTCGCAAGACAGCTTTGATACCAACTGTAACAACCCGGTTTTTCGTGACTTAATTAAACTAAGGCGGAAAATTAATTAAGTCTAATACATGCCGGATGTTAATTAAATTACATTCAAATGGCATAGGATACAAATATATGTTACAATCTCTCAAAGAAAACAAATGAAACATCCCAATCGTCCCGATAATCCTGAGTCTCGAGAATTGCCTGCAACGGAGACAAAAACACAAAATAGGAGGATCTCCCGCTCAGAGGCGGGAAGTGACTGTTCTAACCAACAACCTCTAAACCACAGTTTTGGTTTATTTAACCTATGATTAAAAGTAACTTGGCAGCACTAAACGCGTATAACTCCAGCAGCCGCATATTTCGATAAAATTGGACAATTAGCATATAATATCAGTTCTCACATATAGATATTTAAATCTCATACAACATGATAAACGAAACTTAAAACATTTCAATTTATAGAACACAATATATAAACTTAATTATTATCTCAATTCATATAACATCGTAATATATATAAAACTTAAATCATAGCAATCAAGATATATGCATAAGTCGTAATCATTTCAATAAACATATAGTCGTGAACAATCATGCAATATCTCACGTAGCAAGAGGGATTATAATGATTCAAATACGTGCATACAACAATTCTCATAGTGTATAACATTCCTCAACAATCATACTCAACAAGGCAATTTCAAACTCATAACAACGTCATTCAGGCAATAACCAATCAAAACAAGGAAATGCATTCATCATACGTTGACTAATGAGTCTTCGTTAGTAAGGCGGAAGCATCTGGACATAATCACAGTGATGGCCGGCAGGCCAACATAACTTGGACATGACTGCCAGGCTTAAAGATATCTAAGGTAATAAGGACGATTCAATCCCTTGTCTAATGTATGCATACACTACCTATCGAGGATCATACGTATTCGCTATTCAAAAGGTATCACCAACGAAAAAGTTCGACTATCACCAGAGGCGGGTACCCCGGATGGTGGCGTTTCCAATTACTAATATATGGGCCCACGGAAATATCAAGGATGCCCCATCTACGAGGTTGTATATACCGTGGTCGAGTAGCAATCTTAAGATCGTTATTTCGCCTTGGGCAACTCTGATAGGGAGCCCAAGTCCCCATAGACAGCTACCTCGTTAACTTCGAATTTCAAGAGTCGCAACATGGCGAACAATCCTAGTATTTTATTCAAGTAGCTCGTTTTTCTCAATTCTTATTTCCTCGTTTATTCAAATCAAGTGACAATTCAAAAACTTAAATATATCGTCAAACTTTTATAATTAAATATAACGTACCACATGATCTCATATAAACAGAGCAAGTAAGGTATTTTATTTGAAGTATATGTTGATATTCTTCTTAACATGTCCACTTATTATTTTATTTATGTTTATTTTAAGTAATTGTTAAAACTTTGCTATTTTATTGATTCTTATCTTATTTTTGTATTGCATTTAGATTTATTATCTTAGTAGTTAAACCATTTTGAAATTTTAGTTATTATTCATCATTTCTTTTAAATATTTATTCTCGTTACTTAGTTTGCTTTAAGGTTCTTTATTTTGAGTAACCTAAATAGTTTTAAGTGACTAATTCATTTTATTCAAGTGTAAGTATTTTAATGGATTAAGTTAAAAGATTTAGTTTCGTTTAAATTTCAACTTAAGTGTGTTTACAATTAGTGATATAAATATTCCAAGTTTCATGTAATATAATAATTATTTAATATTTTCATAGTTAATATAAATAATAATGAAGGTGTTTAGTTACGTAATATTCATAACATTTATTTTAATATTAGAAATGTTACTTAAATGATATTTGACAGATTTTAGTATTTTTGACTTTAGTTTTCTTAAATTTCTTTTTATACGACTTTGCCTGACTTCATTTTATTTTCAAAAATCTTGTTAGTGATACTAATTCTTAACTTATTCAAAATTAGCTTTACTTAGGTTTATTCTAAATTTCAAGTTCTTAATTTCGTTTTGATATTTTAAGCAAATACTTATTTAGTATAGTTTAAGTTCATTTTAAACTTTAGAGTTTTTATAAAGTAATCTTTATAGTAATTGTGAGATATGACTTTTTATATAACTATTTATATTAGAAATTTTTATACAAGTAGCAATTAACTTATGTTTTTACCTTTAAACTTATTTAAATACTAATTTTACTTAATACTCTTTTAACTTAATTCTTCATTTTTAGTTATATTTCGATTTAACTTTTTAGTGACGACAAATATTTTTACGACTATGAATGGTTTTATATTTATTAAGTTTATTTACTTAAGTCGGTTAATAATATTTTTAGTCTTATTTTATACTTGTGATACATAAACTTTATATATTTTAATTTACACATAACAAATAATTTTAACATGATAATATTACATATAATTCAACAATAATTCACAACACATTTTCACCCAAAATATAATTTCACAAAATCATATAAATATCATATTTCACAATTCAATTCAACATTATATTATAACTAAAATTAACACCCAATTTCATACTATAGCGAATCATACAAAGTTATCAAATTAAACTGAAACGGGACTCATACGTGTCTAATGCATACTAGCTCACTTTTAATAACAAATTAATTATAATAAAACCAAAACGTTAATGTTAGAGATTTTGAGGAAGAATCGAGTCACCTAAAATTGGCTCACGAACAGAGGGACTCCAAAAATACTCCAAAACCATTTCCATATGTACCCAAAAATCCAAAAGCTGTGAAGCCGAATAAGAATAAAGAATGGCGAGAACCCCGTGGTCAATGTCGAAAGCGAGCAGAAATCAGAGAAGTAGGCGAGAGATAGAGAGGCGAGTGAGCAGAGCAAGGATGAGGCGTCGAAAACAGGGGAGATGGTAGTGAGCAGAGAACCGAGAGAGAAAGAGAAACGAGAGCGGCGGGGAACCACGGTGGTCGAGGCGGCTCGGTGGTGGTGCGGTCGGAAGCGGGGCCACGGTGGTCATTAGTGTTGTCGGCGTTAGCTCGGCGAGGCACACGGTGGTGGCTCTGGTGGCGATGGCCGTGGTTGTCAGGCTCACGGTGGCAACCATGGTGGTCACCCAGTTAGCTCCGGTGGCTGAAAGCGGAGGAAGCGGAGGAGGAGAGGAAAACCGAGCGGAGGAAGAAGCGAGGAGAGAAGCGGTGGCGGTGGTGGTGATGGCGAGGCGTCGGTCCGCGGTGGTGAAGCTTGGCGTAGATGGTGGTCTGCAATGATGGTGAGGTCGAGCTCGACTCCGACGTCGTAAACGAAACCGCAAAGAGGTGATGCAGGGGAGTCACGTGAAGGTGGCTGTGAGCACGGTGGCTGTGGGGCTCCAGGTGGGGGGCACGGTGGGGACGGGGCGATTGGCGGTGTTTGTTCTGCGTCGAGTTTGTTGTTGTTTTTGCCGTGTTGTTCGTTGATGTTGATTGTCATTGTGCTGCTTGTTTGTTTTATTATTATTATTATCATTATTATTATTATTATTATTCTTATTATTATTGTTGTTAATTTGTTGTTGTTGGTTTTAATGGAGTATATAGAGAGGAAATTAAGGGAGGAAGAAGATGATGATGAGGGAGAAGACTTTATCAGTAAATGAAAACATAGAGGGGATATAAAGAGAGGATATTAAAATTAGGTGTGTTAGAGAAGCTAAAAAAATATCTCAATTTACAAGTTGGTTTGTGTATGTCGACATACATGAGGTAAATTTGGGTCTGTTTGATTTGTTTGCTCCGTTTTATTTACTCTTATTTATAAATCTTTATATTTTATAAATACATTGTATAATATATTTCGTTGTAGTTCTATTTTTATTTTCTATATCGTTAAACTTATATTTTAAAATTAACTGGTGTATAAAAATATTAGTTACAAATTTTATTACGATCTTACAGATTTTCAAACGGTCTGCTTATTTGAAAGAATATTTTTATAAAGACTAAATTTTATGAAAGTGAGGATTTTTAAAATGTAGCGCAAATTTATAAAGTTTAAAAATGGTAACAAAAGTAACGTTTTAGTTCGACAAGTATCTTATAAATAAAAATATAATATAGGTTAATATAAAATCAAGAAAGTTTAATTAGAAATGTATTGGAGAAAGTTTATTTAATCGAAATTTTTCAGCCGCGTTTTTAAAGTAATTGAATAAAAGTTAAATTATATAAATTTTAATTTAAGAATTTTGTTAAAATAATTAATTAATATTAATAAAAACATGGGGTGTTACATATTATGTTCACTGTCATCGTTCATCTCATTATCTCTGATTTTTGTGTTTTCTGGTCAATTAAATTGTTATATTTTGTGTTATTTTTGTGTTGTCCTCCAAGTGTTTGATAAAATGTCTCAATGAAATGTTTGTTGTTGTTTTATGTAGAAGTATCACTGATTCACACGTAAAGTATCAAAATGTTGTAAAAGAAGTATCAGCGTATTGTACAAGAATATCACAGCCATAGTAGATTCTTCAAATTTATAAGAAGTATCAAAATGTTATATAAGAAATATCAAAGTGTTATATAAGAAGTACCACAAGTCAATATAAAAAGTATCACAAAGTCTTAGTTTCTATATGTTACGTAGGATGTATATTTTTTTTTTATGCAACTAAGTTTATAAAATAATTGTTGTTTTATGTTTTGCAGTAATTTTCGGATTCTCATTTATTAATGGCGTCGAATTGAAGAAGAACGAAAAAATGACTCTTTTTAAGAACATCATTTTATGTTGCGTTGATGGTGTTTTAAGCTAGTTCGGATTTGGATATAAGAACATTATTTTTCAAGAATTTCATTTTTTGTTGATTTCATCATGTATGTGTGGTTGAACTTACATAAGTTATTTGTGTAATTACGCTGCATACGGATTTCACGTTAGAATATCACAATTTAATATAAGAAGTATCGCAGTGTTGTACAAGAAGTATTACAATGTTTCATATAAAGTACTCCAACATTTCATGAAAAGTATCACAATATTTTATAAGAAATATCACAACGTCTATTAAAAGTATCGATATTTTCTAAATAAAGTATCACAATACTTTATATAAAGTATCACAACATGTCATATAAAAAAAATCTCAATGTTCTATAAAAAGTACGTAACATTTTACAAGACGTATCACAATACTCTATATGAAGTGTCACAGCATTTCAAATAAAGTATCACAATGTTCTTTATAAAATTTCACCACCTTTAAAAAAAAGTATTACTATATTGTATATAAATTGATTGTCTCATCGATTCATCCTATTACAAAAATGTCACACTAATCCTATTTTTCTAAGTCTAACCACTACTCTGCCACTTCCTTGTCTTCCCCCTCTTGAGTTTTTTGCACTTGTTGCTTTCTATGGAAAAATTACATAGAACAATATTCTGTAATAAACACCACACAAACATTATGAAAGTTTCACTGCCTTATTTGAAAGTATTACAACTATCTATCACAACATTCTGTTAGTAGTCACAACATTAATTGCACACAACTTTTGCCATGTAAATATCATATTTTTATTTTAAAAGTATCAAGATATGAACATAGTAACATACCATGATATAACAGGTTAATTGAAGTTACAATAACTGCAAACACTTCATTGAGACATTTCATCAAACACCTTGTAGGCAATAAATATCACCACTATACAAAATAACCGTCAAAGATATACACTACCAAGTATCGCACTTCATTGAGGCATTTCATCAAACACTTGGTAGACAACACACCAAAACACAAAACATAACAACTTAATTGACTAAAACTAATCTTAACCTTAATTTCAACGCAATGAATGTCATAAATATAATGATAATGGCGAAAACATCAGAAGTATCACAACAATACATAAGAAGTATCATATGCTAACATATAAAGTATCACTTATAAGTACAAAAAGCAACACTACTTAAATTAATAAGTAAACAGAGGTTAAATAAAAAGTATCACATACTAACACAGAAAGTATCAGTTGTAACTCAACAAAGTATCAAAACATTACAGATGTGTATCTGAAGGTACCCGGGAAAAATCCTAGCGACGGGAAAAACCTATCGACGCCCTGCGCGCGCCCGACCTCGCCCCGTGCGGAGGCGTAGGGTGCGGAATGCGCCTCGCAGGAAAAAGTGCGAAGTTTGTAAAAATGGGGGAGATCATTGCATAAATTTGTGACAAAAAAGAAAAGTAGAAAATCCTTTTTGAGAATGTATTTTCGGAGTCGCCACCAAATATTAAAGGAATTTGGAACCTATTCAACGCGTCTTGAAATACAAGACACGAGTGTCTCAGATTTCAAGGTGCGTCGATACCTATCTATCTGAGGTTTGAAACCAGAGAAGGGATTCGGAGTGAGGTTACTTTTCGAAAGTCTTGACAAAATGTATTTTTGAAAACTGAAATCAAAAAGCCTACGTAAAAGTAGTCTCTACTAATTTGAAAACATTTGCTTAATTTCGATATTTGGGCTAAAAGTCACGCTACGTACAAGTGCGAATAAGTATGACTCGATTAAAAATGCATAAATAATGTAAATCGTCAAAATAATGACTTTTGCTATAGGAAATGTACGTTTAAATAATAATTTATTGACTAAATTATTACCATAAACGTTATTTTCCGACCTCGTATTTTGACTTTTAAGATTTTGTGAAAAACCCTCAGTTTGGCATGCTAAAAGACTAAATGAAACGGTACAATTTAGCGTCGGAACCGTGATTCTAGTCGTAATTTAATGCATGAATGAGGACTTGCATAATTATAAAAGTAACGTCGGTTTGCTTTAGTGATATTGAGTCGTTATTTATGCGATATTGGCGAGGTTTAGACGGATTATGAATCCGAATTGCTACGCAAGTATTACGAATACGGCTTCGCTAATGCCAATATCGGGTTGGGGTTAATGTAACCCCTTTGTCCGAGTCTCAAACGTCCAAAACGTAGGTAAAATGTTTACCTTTCGAAAATGCAAAGACGGTATTTTTGAGTGGATTTTAAGTGTATTTTTGTGAATAGTGTATGTGTTTTGAAAAACCGACCCTTAAGAATGAACATAAGGGGTATTATTTATAGGGAAATGGCTGGTTGGTGGGTGAACAAAATAAAAATCGCCTGTGTACAGGCGTTTTTTATTTTGTTTGGGCTGGATTTTGTAGGAAAAACAAAAGGCGGCTGGAAGGAAACAAAATAATAATCGCCTGTTGACAGGCGTTTAAAATTTTAATCGCCTGTCAACAGGCGATTTTATTTTTGTTTTGGTGGGCTGTTATGCCGCCTTTGGTTAAGAAACGTATGATTATGTTTTGTTTGGATATTTTGGGCCAAAATTGTTTTTTGGTCCAATTTCGATTTTCGTGCTTCGGTTTTTGTCGTGTTTTTCGGTTTTGACTCGAAATAAAATAATATTGAAGCATATTATTTTACGGTATCGTAGAGTCTAGTTTTGTGAAAATGTGACACGGGACGCACTTTGGCCCGTTTTGCGTGTTGCGTTAGTGTGCGTTTTGGGTCGTTTTTGTGTATTTGGGCCGTTTTGTCGCTAGTTGGGCTATTTTTGCGGGTCGTTTTGGTAAGATGTTCCTGCATTGTGCTCGTGTTGTGCTAATAATGACTAAGAATGACATTCATTTTTATGATTATGCAAATCCAAATTAATACGCTAAAGATGACTAAATACGTTTTAGACACTTTTGTAACGTTTCGTTTTACTTAAAAGCATGCATGAAAGTCCTTTTCGTCATCGGGTTTGTTTTCGGGGGGTGCGGATACGGGTATCTACAGAGCCCCCAGTTTGACTGAGCTTGGACAAAGCGTTAGTCAAACTTAGAAGATAGTATCCGGACCATCACAGTCTCGATACTACCTGGCGGCGCTAAGCATGTGTCTCAGGGGAGAGACGAGGACTTAGTGCCGGAAAGTGCGGGGAGGGACGACATGTTTTTAAGGACATGACGGTCCTACATGTTTAAGGGCGTGTCAGCCTGCGTGTGCCTGAGTGCTTCCTGCTGGTGCTTTGCTTCTTGCTGGTGCTGAATGCTCGTGCCCTTTGCTTGTGCTCCTTGCTTTGCTCCTTGCTTCTGCTATTTGCTTCTGCTTCTTGCTGGACGTCTCGTAAAGGAGGTTACGCGTTTTTGGGTTTGGTTTATAAGAGTGGTTGGTGTTTTTGTGGAGGGTTAGGTTTTTGTGAACGTCTCATAAGGAGGTTACGCGTTTTTGTGTTTCTCATAAAAAGGGTTGGGTTTTTATGAACGTCTCGTAAGAAGGCTACGTGTTTTTGTGTTTCTCATAAAAAGGGTTAGGTTTTTATGAACGTCTCGTAAGGAGGCTACGTGTTTTTCTGTTTCTCATAAAAAGGGCTAGGTTTTTATGAACGTCTCGTGAGGAGGCTACGTGTTTTTGTGTTTCTCATAAAAGGGCTAGGTTTTTATGAACGTCTCGTAAGGAGGCTACGCGTTTTTGTGTTTCTCATAAAAAGGGCTAGGTTTTTATGAACGTCTCATAAGGAGGCTACGTGTTTTTGTTTTTCTCATAAAAAGGGCTAGGTTTTTATGAATGTCTCGTGAGGAGGCTACGTGTTTTTGTGTTTCTCATAAAAAGGGCTAGGTTTTTATGAACGTCTCGTAAGGAGGCTACGCGTTTTTGTGTTTCTCATAAAAAGGGCTAGGTTTTTATGAACGTCTCGTAAGGAGGCTACGCGTTTTTGTTTTTCTCATAAAAAGGGCTAGGTTTTTATGAACGTCTCGTGAGGAGGCTACGTGTTTTTGTGTTTCTCATAAAAAGGGCTAGGTTTTTATGAACGCTCGTAAGGAAGCTACGCGTTTTTGTTTTTTCTCATAAAAAGGGCTAGGTTTCTATGAACGTCTCGTGAGGAGGTTACGTGTTTTTGTGTTTCTCATAAAAAGGGCTAGGTTTTTATGAACGTCTCGTAAGGAGGCTACGCGTTTTTGTTTTTCTCATAAAAAGGGCTAGGTTTTTATGAACGTCTCGTGAGGAGGCGACGTGTTTTTGTGTTGGGTTGAAAATGTGTTTGAAATGGGTTGAAAGTGTGTTGGGCCGAGGGAAAACCAGCCCAAAACAAACTGAAACCCATGAAACAAAAATATAATCGCCTGTAAACAGGCGAATTAAAATTTAATCGCCTGTGTACAGGCGATTAGGGTTTTATTTGGTGTTTTTTGGTTAAAACACGGGAAAGAGAGAGGGGTAGGGTTATTTCATTTTCAAAACAAAAACAAAATTGAAAACCCCAAAATTCAATCCGGCGATTTTCTAGACCAAATCCTTCCGTTCGACTCCTACAACTCGTTATGGACCAAGGTACGTACTGAACTCACTTGGTTTTTCGTGTTTTGAAACTTGTTTGAGTCGGTTTTAGTTGAAAAAAACGTGTTCTAGGGTTTAGGTCGGAGTTTATCGATTTGATTCGAATTTAGCCCTCGTCTTTGCTTGAACTTGATGCTTGGGAGTCATATGAGGCCTGTGTTGCTGCCATTGTTGATCGTTTGTGAAAACCCAACCTGTCGTCTCGATTTTCGTGCGTTTTGTGTGTGAGGGGTATTTTGGTCATTTTCGAAAATGTCTCGGAATTGGCTCAAAACTTCAGTGTAGCTTACCCGTTAGTAGTATAATGCGTTGGTGAGTTCGTTTTGTTGAAATGCGTGCGAAAAGCGGTTCGTTTGGGTGAAAAACCGTGTAAAAGGGGGTAAAGTCGGGGCTTGTGTTCTGTTTTTGTAGCGTAAGGCGATCTTGAGTGGCTTGGTTATTTTGAAAATGTTGTAGTATGCTTGTGTGGAGGTTTGGGTGGCTTGCGTGCGAAAAACGGCTCGAAAAACTGTGATTTTCGTGTGATTTGGTATAGGGGCTGAAATTTTGGTCGAAATTTTCGGTTCCGAAACTTGCCCGAATTTTCTGTATTGCATTGTTATGGCTAGCATGGTACATATTTGGCCTTGTTTTGTAGGGAATGTGTTGTTTGGAGGTGTTTTTGGAGTGTTTTCTGTAGTTTAGGTTAGGTTCGTAAAAACCGTTTTTCCTCGCTTTTCGCGCCTCCAGGGTTGAGTATATCGTAATGTATGTCCTATGTGTTGGCTAGGGGGTTGTTTTGTGGGAAGTGGGGGCTTTTTGGTTGAGTTATGGTCAAGAAAAGGCTGTTTTTGTAGTTTGGAGGTGTTTTGTAAAAGCTATTCAGTCGAGATGTTCGGGACATCGTTTTCGCATGAAATTTTTTGCACATGCTTATTGTGATTTATGGGTCGGGTCTGTCTCAGAAAATACGGGTTTCTGGCTTTCTGTAGCGTTTTCCCCTTTTTTGCTATTTTTAGGTTAACAAGGCCTGCTTTCTGCTGTTTTGGCTAATTCTCTGCTGCTTTGCGCGTGCTTGCTCTTGACTTGGCTTTGTATGACGTGTATACTGTATACATGTCATAAAATATGCTCTTCTGTGCTTCTGCTTCGCTTTGGCCTTATCTGTAGATAATGTAGGCCTTAATGCTTGCTTTCGGTCATTTTTGCGTGCTTCTGCTTTCCTGAGTGATTTGCTGTTGCCGTCGTCTGAGTTTTGTGCAGGTGATCCTGCGCCTTCCGCGCCTACTTCCAGTTCCATAGACCGGGTCTTGGCTGGTGTTGACTTTACTGTTTCGAAGGACGAGCGTACTCTGCCGAGTATGCTGCGCGCTTTGGAGGTTTCAAGCGGTCCGTCTCGATCGGACTGTTTAGAAACTTTCGCCCTCGGACGCCCGGGGAGCTTCTACGGCGCCGGTGAGTGGCGAGGGGTCTCTTTGGGTCGTCCCTGCGCTTTTACGCTAGTGGCGCGGTGGTAGTGAGTCGTCTGGGCCTTCCTGCGAGTGGCTTGGGCACGGTCTTTGTCCCTGGTGGTCTGGCCGGATTAGTTAGTGGCGCGGGTCGTGGCGTTCTTCTGAGTCTCGCTTTTAAATTAGCGATGTCCGAGAGGGCCCAATCTTGGCGACCAGGGTCTTACGGTGGTGCTAAGCGGTAGTGGAAATTTCGCCGAGTCGCCGAGGTCTCCTGCCAGGTGGCGAGGTCGGGCCAGGTGTCGTCTCGAGTCTTCTGGCGCGGACGTGGCGCTGCTGTGGAGACGTCTGAGACTCTGAGGCCGTGGTAGAGGTCGAGGTGCGGTGCAGGGATCTTTGCGGCGTGGTCGTGGCCGCTGCAGGTCGCTGTGGCTCGGGAGGGCCAAGGCGCAGGTCGTGGTGTTCTTTGTGAGGTCGCCAGCGGGGGCGTGGCCCGCAGCGTTCAGGGGCGCCTGCGGCTCCTGGAGGGGGCCAAGGTAGAGGTCGTGGTGAGACTCGGAGGAACCCGAGGCAGAAGCGTAAGGTTGGCAAGGCTTCTAGTAGTGCTGAGGGTAGCGTCAGGCCACGACGTCGAGCTCGTGCAGCTGCGGGGGGTGGTGACCGGGACGAGGCTGAGGTCGCTGGTGTTTTTGAGGAGGTTGGAGCCGGGGAGACCCTGTGGAGGTTACGCGGAGGCGTGGTCGTCCTCGGGGTCCGGGGAGTCGTTACGAGGATCCCTCCGAGTCAGAGGAGTCTTCGAGTGACGAGGAGCAGGCTCATGACGAGACTGTGGCAGAGGCTACTGTCGAGGTTGAGATTGCTGAGGCTGCATTTCTTCTTCTTGGTTTCGAGGCCGAGTCGAGTTCATGGCCAGGTTCGAGATGAGGCCGAGGGCGAGGCGTAGGTTGATCTGGTGAGGTCGGTGAGGTCGAGCCAGAATGGAGGTGAGGCAGCTCTCGAGGCTGCGACGGAGGTTTTCATGGGGATGGTTGACGAGCTGGGCGGGAGGCCTAACTATCCCCAGGATCCGCGCTTGTGGTCGCAGGTGGCCAAGGACTGGGACGGCGTGAGCTTGGTTTGGAGCCAGTTGGAGCACCTGTCGATCCGGGTGAAGGTCGGTTTCCCGTTAGGAGCGATGTGGACCTTCTCTGGGTTTCGGACGGCATTCGATATCTTTGAGAAGAGGCTCACAGAGGAGGAGCGGCAGATAGTGCTTGGGACGGCTTTTGGTCCCCTGGTGCGAAAATGGAGGGAGGTGCGGGCTAAGCGTGTGAACACGCGCCTTGCTGTGCTCCGGGCGTTGCTGGATAGGTTTTGGGATACGACCAACACCTTCCACATGCCTGGGTACTAGGTTGGCGTGACCCATTCTTCGGGCGATTGTCTCGGTCGCCTCATGGCGGTGTCCTTGAGGCGTGGCGTCCTCCTATCGACGATCCACGCGTCGTCGGCCCGATTGGTGGCGAGGAGGTTAGGTGTGGGACGGGCGAGGAGCATACGTTTCAGCCCCGGACCGTGTGGTTTGCCGACTTCTTCTACCGGAAGAAGAAGAAGAAGGGGTCTACTCGTGCGAGCGCTGAGCAGAGGGCCCGGCTGTGGTTGTGGTGGTTTCTGACAGCCACCCACTTTGGTGATAAGGGGGAGCGGGCCTCGACGGTATCTTGATGGTATTGTCGGACATGACACGCCTAAGCGAAGTTCGATTAGGTCACCCAAGACCGGGTTGTTGATCCGATACTTGAGGGACGCGGTGCGTCCTGACCGGATTGACGAGGATTCGGATGTGTCGCTCGTGGGCCCTGGTCTTCTGATGGAGGTAGGGTTTGATTTCGTAATGTCTTGTTGTCTCGTTTCTGCTCTACTTTTGTAACATGTATTCTGGTTGCTTGCAGTCTTGGTGTTATGCTCACTTCCCCTCTCTGCTCCCGAACACGTTCCAGGTGACGGCTACATACCCGGCCTTCCATGCGTCTGCGAATGGACGGAGGGTATTGGCCTGAACTATGACAGGGCTCGTGTGCTCTTCAACGGGATGACCATGGATAAGGTAAGGGTGGTTGTGTTTTGTACTTTGGTTTTTTGTATTGGATGTTTGGGTTTGTGTTTGTTTTTGTAGTTTATAACTTGATTTTGTTTTGCAGTTCGTTCGCGACCCTTGGAGGAATTTTACTGGTGTTCCTCCGTCGATTGCAGCCCTCTTTGGTCCCCTTGACGGACGGCGGCTGTATATTGCGACTCAGTACGGCTTGTACTGGCACTTGGGTGAGCATCTCAGTGCGCAGACGGGTCGCGGTGGCTTCATCGTACCTGCGCCTCCGCCCTCGGTTTTGTTTGTGGAGACGCCCGACGCTATTGCGGCGTCGTGGACGTGTATCACGCGGTCGATCCGACTCCTGCTGCGGTGGTGAGGATTACGTGACTTGGGCACAACATGCCCTGGCTGATGCTGTGATCGAGGTATGTTTTATTATATTTTTTGCGTATGTGTTTTGGTCTTAAAAAGCAAAAATTTACCTTATTTTTGTTTTGCAGCGACGTGACCCTGACCTCGAGTTTCAGCCTCCTCCGTTCGTCGAGGATCTGCTGGTTGTGCATGAGGGCTGCCAGCATTCGATCGTGTTGCCTGCGTGTATGTCCGTGGTGACCGACGCGGGCCTGGAGAGCTGGGATCCGCGCGTGAAGAAGGTACTTTCTGTCTTCGTTTATCGTGGAGTATTATGTAGTATAGCCCCCAGTTTGAATTAGATTTTTATGGTAAAATCATTATTCAAACTCTGCTTGAAGTCGCTTTTAATTATAGCCCCCAGTTTGAGTTAGATTTTAGTGTAAAATCATAATTCAAACTTTGTTGAAGTAGCTTTTGATTGTAGCCCCAAGTTTGAGTTAGATTTTAGTGTAAAATCATAATTCAAACTTTGTTGAAATAGCTTTTGATTGTAGCCCCCAGTTTGAGTTAGATTTTAGTGTAAAATCATAATTCAAACTTTGTTGAAGTAGCTTTTGATTGTAGCCCCCAGGTTTGAAAGCTAAGTGTATGTCCTTTATTGTGTGCGGTGTGGTGATCGCCGCAGGTGAGGTATGTGCGCGAACCGATGGAGGCGGTCGTGAGCGAGAAGGTAGTAGAGGCTCGCAAGAGGCGAAGGAGGCGACCGACGGCAGCGAGAGTTAGCTAGGTCGAGTGAGGAGGCGCGAGATCGCGGGCTGGAGGTCGCATGCCGAGGAGTTGGCGAGAGTCCGGGCGGAGCTAGAGCGTCGGCCTTGAGGCCCAGCTAGAAGCGCGTCTTGAGATTGATTCCTTGCGTGCTGTCTTAGAGCGTCGTGACCGGTCGCAGTAGGCTTGAACTTGTTGGTTTTGTATTTTGGACTTGTATTATGAGTATTAGTATTTGTTTGTAACGGTTTATGTATTAGGACTTGTGTATGGTTGTTTTTTGGACTTGTGATTGTGGTTTTGGTGTTTTGTAGGTGTTTATAAGTGGTTGTTTGGGCTTTGCTTATGGCTAAAGGCTCTACGTACGGCTGATACACTCTATTTATATTCGTTTTATGCCCCCGGTTCTGTCACATTTAGCTCGTATTTACTCGTATTTACTATGACTTCAGGAGCTATATGTTATACTTCTCGATACTGCTGCCTTTTATTTACATTTTACAGGTTTTGGTGGTTTTGAGCCAAAACCCGGGACGTTAGGAGCAATACGAGAATCGAGACGACAGGACCAAGCTCGAGATCACGCAGGAGCTCGGGAATATGAGCCAAAGACCAAAAGAGACTAAGGCTACGAGTTATGAGGGCCAAAGACATAAAAGGCCACGAAAAAGCAAGGCCCAAGTGCATGAAGTAAAGTGTTTGGGCCAAGGATGATTTGCAAGAGAGCCGGCCCAAATGTCAGGGTCAGGCCGGTCCAAGAGCCCAAGATGCGGCCTACCGAGGAGCGTTTTCTGTCGGTTTTTGATTTAATTCGTAATTTAATATTTGGACACTATATATATGAGCTTTAGGTCGAGAATTAGACTAACTTTAGTTTATGCTTTATTTTCTAGTTTCTCCTTAGGTTTAGTTTACTACTTTACTTTACTTTCTCTCTCAAAACTTTAGTTTAGTTTAATTTCAAGTTTGATCTACTTTGCAACTTCAGGATTCCGTCAGGTTTAATTTTAATTGTTATTTTCATTATCATGTTTACTCTATTCAATTGCTTTGCTTTTAATTTGATTATGAGTAGCTAATTTCCTAATTAGGGTTTAGGGCGATTTGTGACATATGATTTAGGAACATGTTTTGAGATTAAATTGGTTGATTAAATTGTGCACTTGATTTCTTCCTACGCGTTTTATGTCAATTGAATTAGGTTTATTTCGCCTGATCACCGACTTAACTGAGTTTAATTGAACCTGAGTATGTTTTAATTTAAGATCGAAAGCGAGTTAAAACTAGACTTACGCTGAGTTAGATGAGTTGAATTTAGTAAGTTGCGAGAGCCCGCTAAATTTGCTTAAGGCTAAAATTGACTCGAGAGAGCGTTTTACAAACCTAGTCAAGTTGCACAGTTTATCTCTTCCGTCTTATGAACTTGCGTTCCTGAATCATTGTCATATATGAACCCGATGCCCTAATCTCTCCCTTATTATATCTTATTTATCTGCTTTATTGTCTGCCTTAGTTATAGCTTATACTAAACACCTTTTTCACACTCTTGAGATTGACCTGTTCTGCCGACTTTAGCTTAGAACTACTCCGTTTCCCTGTGGATTCGATCCCTACTTGCTACTATCTGCTGTTAGTTGTCATTTAGGTTTATTTTGATATAGGCGATACGACTTATACCTTATCAATTTTGGCGCCGTTGCCGGGGAAACGGCTTAGTTACATTTAGTTTTTGTTAGTCTTACGGGTTTTCTCTTTTGTCTCAAGGAACTTAGTTCCTTGAGACCATTCTTATCGTTTTCTTGTAGTTTTGTTTATGCACGGGTCACCTCTGAGGTTTAGTTCCATTTGAGCCTGAACCTGAGCGAGCTTTTCACGGACTCGTAAGGAAGCAAGAAAGTTACTTGATCCCGATTTCGAGGAGCGTCGCGTTCGAGTCTAGTGCGTATAATCGTCCTACGAAGAGGACACACCTCCTATTACTCCAACTTGTTCTCCTCCACGCGTGACTATGCCTAAATTATATAGTCACTCGTTGCCGAAGCCCGAGGCGATCCCGCAAGGGTTCACAATACCAAATACGGTCCAGGGTAATTTTGAGATTCGCCCCGCCTTTCTTACTTTGGTGGAGCGCAATCAATTCGGTGGCAATCCTACGGAGGATCCCGGTAAACATATGCAGGTTTTTACGGATTCGCTCTACAATTAAGCGAGCGGGATCACTCGAGGCAGTTAGGAAATCTTTGTTCCGCTTTCTAGCTACGTGATCGCTCGTGGTGGATCAACGATTTGAATAAGGAAGCGCGGGTATTACGGATTGGCCAAGTCTAGCTCTTGCCTTCTATCGCAAGTATTATCCACCAGGCGGACTAACCAACTCGTAGTCAAATTCAGGGGTTTGTGAGCTTTGATGAGACGTTAGGCGAGGCGTGGGACCGTTACAAGCGGTTGGTCGTGAATGTCCTCATCACGGGTTCGATGGTTGGTTGGTGATAATGACCTTTTATAATGGGTTATATCTTTGAGAGTCGCGCTATTCTTGACTCATTTGCGGGAGGCCGATTCGCTAATAATAAGCGATGATAAGGCGTGGACATTGATCGAGGAGATGGCTATCCATTCATCCCGATTTGGTAAGCCGAGGGTAATTCACGGTCCGCACACAACGACCAGTGGAAGTGAGTATAAGCGCGGTAATGAGTCAACTTTACGAAATTTGAATAGAAAGTTTGATGCTATGCGGGGAGTTAAATCGAGTGCCCATGTAAATCTTTGTTGCAGGCACGATTCAGGTTATACTACGGGGTATCTTGCACCCAGGGAGCGAGTTTACGCTTATCAAAACCTGCCGTACGAGAATCAAGGGTTATGATAGGTCACTATTATCTTACCGCATAACAACAACATACTTAACCCGACTCCCAACCACCTCAAAATACCCCTATCAACCTCCTTACAAAAGCCAACCACAACCCCCACTAAACTACCAAAAACCCGTGTACACACCACCACCCCCTCCTACTCAACTACCCGATCCTATGGCCGAGATGAAGGCCATGTTGTTGCAGATGTCTCAAGTGACCATGGCGGTGCAAAAGTCACAAGAGATGATGATGCGACAAATGCACAAGGATGGGCAGGCTAAAGACGCTGCAATTAAATTGTTGGAAACTCAAGTGGCTCAATTAGCCGCCACGCAAGCGACAAGGCTACCGGGTACACTTCCGCCCCAAGGAAACCCTCCTAAAGCTCCACACGACACGGCGTGTGCAATTACATTGAGAAGTGGGTCCATGTATGGAGACCAGTGAATTTGGAGGAAGAAGAGAAGGATGAGGGTCAAAACACGTTAAATCAGGTGTTCACGAGAGGTCCTTCTTGGTCGGCCGTGGCCGGTCGTCAACCAATTTGGACACGTAGGCTGCGAGGAAGAATGATTCGGGTATAAAATTTGGTGATTCTAGTTCTACTCCAACGCCCCTGATTGATTAAATTTGCCATTTCCTGGTCGTCCGAGGCGCAGAGCCCGAGGCCAAGTTCGAAAGTTCGTGGGACGCCATAAAAGCTCTTCGTAGCGTCCCTTTTATTGACCTCGTTACTCAAATTCCGCGTCGCTAAATTTTTGAAAGATGTTTTAGCTCGTAGCGTGCGGCTTGATGATGTGTCGACTGTGGCCTTTGTGGGGGAAGCTAGTACTCGGCTGCAGGGTAGTAAGCCTCCTAAGCTTAGCGACCCTGGGACCTTTTCTATCCCGTGCTCCATTGGTAGGTTTGTGGTTCGTAACGCTTTATGTGACTTAGGAGCGGCGTCGGTGTCCTCCCTACCCCTCTATCAAAAGATGAGCTTGTCATCTTTAGAACCCACTAGTATCACTTTGCAAATGGCTGACCGCTCAGTTAAGCGTCCCTTAGGAATCTTACACGATGTCCCAGTACAGGTTGGAAAGTTCTTTATCCCTGTCGACTTCGTAGTGGTAGATATGCCCGAGGATGCCCACATTCCTATCATTTTAGGAAGACCGCTTCTGCGCGCTTCTTTGGTGCGATTATTGATGTGGGTAGCAAGACGATAGCCTTTAAGGTGGGGGGTGAAACGCTCACGTTTGCACATTCTGATACCCTGCGGTCCCCTATGCGTCTCGAGTCAGTTTGTTCTATTGACTCTGTACCTCGTCTCACACTCTGGAGACACATTGGAGGGTTTGCATGTCTCTTCTCTTTGCGGAGTTCTTCACGGGATGGGCTGCAAGGTTGGTTTGGGGAGAGAAAGGCGCTCAAAGGCGGCGTCACGACGCTAGTGATGGGGATGGAGGGCCTACAGTTGAGCCATTTTGTGATCGAGGACCTACGATAATGGACTATGCTGCATTGCCTCGAGGAGGAGAAGTGTTATGGCGAACGGAAGCTGTATCGCCAAGTGAAGCTGTTGCAAATGGCCAACGACCTTGGCCTGCGTATACTTGATTTGTGGAGCTGTGAAGAGTCGTGCGGGACTATAAACCAGCGCTTCCGGGAGGCAACCCGATGACGTTGTATTTTCATTTAGCATTTGTACTTTTGGTTTGCTTGTTTTATGACTTTTGGTTTTATTGAGCGCGTGAGGACGAGGGTATTATTATGTGATTTTCAACGCGCAGGTATTCATGGACTTTTAAGTCCTTGTTATGTTGAAAACGCTCACGAGGAAGGCCTTTAGCCGGCCAACCGGCTGCCGGGCCTGGACCGGGGCCGTAGCTGAAATTTGAAACAGAGGAAGAAAACGCAAAAAAATTGAAAAATGGGGTGCAGTAAGTGGCCAGTCTGGATCGACCGGCTGGCCACCTCTGCTTGTTTCTGCTGCTTCGTTTCGTGTCTTCTTGCGTGCTATGCCGAAGTACTTCGACGTTGGACTGAATTGGACGCACATACGGGGATTTTTAGCCCCACTCCACGCTTCACTTCGGTTTGGGGGAGCTCCGACTTTACATTGTGAGCACTCTTTACCCCATTTTCCCTCGTTTTCTCGTCTTTACTTTCCTTACCCCTTATGATTTGTGTCCTCCTCTGCTTGTGTGGTTCTGCTGTTTTCCACATTGAGGACAATGTGTGATTTGGTTTGGGGGAGGGAAGCTCTTTCGCGCTTTGCATTTTTATTTTTGTGTGCTTTTATTATAAAAACCCAAAAAAATCGAAAAATCAAAAAAAAAATCACAAAAATACGAGTCTTTTTGGTCTGCTTTGTCCTGCTTTGTCTAGTTTGGAGAATGGATTAGTGCATTAACTTTGATCTTTAGTATCTTTGAGTCGACTTCCTATTGTCGTAGCTTGCACGATTGGTTTGTTTCCTGTTAATAGATTGCGAGCCTTAACACTAACCCACTTGTATTTGCTTAATTCTTTCTGCTTTTCGCTTGTTTACTTTCGACTTTGACATTCGAGCTTGGCATTGGTTTGTGGATTGTTGGTTTGTTGGTTTGTGGTTTGCTTGGAAGGATCTTTTATATGTTGGAGCAATGCTTCGATGCTCTCGGAGGGGACTCATTGATTTGAGTAACCACAATGGCCATGAATTTGGTTGCGACCGTGAGTATGAGCAATAATGTAACCCTTAAGGAAAAATGTATACCCGAGCACGATTTTTACCGAGTGAACGTCAAGCTAAACGGTATTACATACGAGGGATGCTCCACATTTGCGAAAAAAAAAAAGAAAAGAAAAGAAAGGAGAACAAATGGTAATGATGTGGTACGATTTGGTTGATCGGAAAGTGGTTCGTACGGTTGGCCTTGCTTGAATTGTTTTGTCGTTAGTTTTACTTTAGCGAAAGCGTTAGAGGCTAGTGATATAATGTGGTGTGAATGGTTGAGACTTGTGCTCTATTTTCGGTGAAATAGGCTATGGTTATATGTTTATGTGCATAGGTCGTCCACTTCGAGATACTAACGTGATTAGTTCGTGTCACTTTGATTTTCTCCGACGCTGTTTGCTTGAGGACAAGCAAAGGTTTGGTTTGGGGGAGTTTGATACACTCTATTTATATTCTTTTTATGCTCCCGGTTCTGTCACATTTAGCTCGTATTTACTCGTATTTACTATGACTTCAGGAGCTATATGTTATACTTCTCGATACTGCTGCCTTTTATTTACATTTTACAGGTTTTGGTGGTTTTGAGCCAAAACCCGGGACGTTAGGAGCAATACGAGAATCGAGACGACAGGACCAAGCTCGAGATCACGCAGGAGCTCGGGAATATGAGCCAAAGACCAAAAGAGACTAAGGCTACGAGTTATGAGGGCCAAAGACATAAAAGGCCACGAAAAAGCAAGGCCCAAGTGCATGAAGTAAAGTGTTTGGGCCAAGGATGATTTGCAAGAGGGCCGGCCCAAATGTCGTGAGTCAGGTCCAGTGATAGCGGCAGTGGCCCGGTGAGAGGCGTTCTGTCGGTTTTTGATTTAATTCGTAATTTAATATTTGGACACTATATATATGAGCTTTAGGTCGAGAATTAGACTAACTTTAGTTTATGCTTTATTTTCTAGTTTCTCCTTAGGTTTAGTTTACTACTTTACTTTACTTTCTCTCTCAAAACTTTAGTTTAGTTTAATTTCAAGTTTGATCTACTTTGCAACTTCAGGATTCCGTCAGGTTTAATTTTAATTGTTATTTTCATTATCATGTTTACTCTATTCAATTGCTTTGCTTTTAATTTGATTATGAGTAGCTAATTTCCTAATTAGGGTTTAGGGCGATTTGTGACATATGATTTAGGAACATGTTTTGAGATTAAATTGGTTGATTAAATTGTGCACTTGATTTCTTCCTACGCGTTTTATGTCAATTGAATTAGGTTTATTTCGCCTGATCACCGACTTAACTGAGTTTAATTGAACCTGAGTATGTTTTAATTTAAGATCGAAAGCCGAGTTAAAACTAGACTTACGCGAGTTAGATGAGTTGAATTTAGTAAGTTGCGAGAGCCCGCTAAATTTGCTTAAGGCTAAAGTTGACTCGAGAGAGCGTTTTACAAACCTAGTCAAGTTGCACAGTTTATCTCTTCCGTCTTATGAACTTGCGTTCCTGAATCATTGTCATATATGAACCCGATGCCCTAATCTCTCCCTTATTATATCTTATTTATCTGCTTTATTGTCTGCCTTAGTTATAGCTTATACTAAACACCTTTTTCACACTCTTGAGATTGACCTGTTCTGCCGACTTTAGCTTAGAACTACTCTGTTTCCCTGTGGATTCGATCCCTACTTGCTACTATCTGCTGTTAGTTGTCATTTAGGTTTATTTTGATATAGGCGATACGACTTATACCTTATCAACGGCGTCCTAAACTTAGGTTAATTCGTCTTGTCGCGAAAAATGCGTGCTCAGGTTGTGGCTGGGCCTGAAATCCTTGCATATTTACTTCCCGAGCGTACCTGCAAAACATTGTTAGTCGTAAACATACGCATGCGTCTCGATTGAGACTGACTCGTTTTAAACTAAAATCAAATGCAGAGTTTTGAAAAATGCTGTTTAGAAAATATTTTAGACTCGTAAAAAGACATTTTTAACATTGTAAAAATGTGAGCTAAAACGATGTTTTGAGACGAAAATTGTGAATGCGAAAAGTCGTGTTTTGTGTAGTGTTTAGTTTTTGTGCGATTATCGTGTTTTGTGAATACGAAAATTACTAAAGACGGGAGTCAATTACGTAAATCGAGACGACGCGACGGGACCGTAAATACGTGTCTAAGGTCGGTAGAAATAATGTGGAGTAATAAAAGTTAAAAATATAGGGTATAGGTGTGTAAGAGTTGTAAGAAATCGAAAAATTTTGTCAGGAAAGAAAAAGAAAATCGCCTGTAAACAAGCGAATAAAATTTTAATCGCCTTTGTTTTGTGGTTTTTTCTTTGATTTCTTTTAATCGCTTGGTCACTAGCGTTTATGTTTTGTGTTGTATTTTGTTTTGCAAATCTCGGCTATAAAAGGAGGGGTAGGTTAGTTCAAAATACTCATCCTTTCATCTTCTCATTCTCGGCATTCCAAAGATATTCAAAATATTTACGGAACGTTTGTCGGAAAATGGAGAACTTTGAAGGAAGCTTGCGTCGTTGGTGTGCGTCCTTGTCGTGGCTGGAGAAGAAGGACTTGAAGGATTGCGGTATCGGGGTACTATTGGGGCTGAGGCAAGTTCAAATGGAGCCCGAGTTCCTTGATGCGTGTCTCGACTACCGGGACTTGAGTTTCCATGTGTTCCGCTTTCCTGGCGGGGAGGTCTGTCCTTTAGTTGAGGAGTTTGGGGCTATTGGTGGGTGGTTACGTACTAACCTGCCTGTGTGTGTTAGGCGGGAACCAGGGTATAAGAGGCATGTACAGACATACCTCCAGATGACCTGCGATGAGACGGAGGAGTTCTTTGCTGGGAGTCGCATCAATCTTCATCGTATGTGTCAGCATTTTATGGACTATGACAATGAGAACATCTCCTTTGGCGCTAGGAAGAGGGCGTTGGCGTTCTGTTTAGTTCATGTTTACATGTTCCCCGACTCTTTGTACGAGGGAGCGCTTGGTGACCCTCGTTTAATCACCGTCGTCCAACAGATGGAGTATGGTTGTAACCTTTCCGCCGTGATTTTGGCTGAGACGATCTTGGGCTTGGATGACCGTGCCTGCAATAGGGAACGTCCGTACCGAGGATGTCACCTGATCCTTCAGGTGTGGTTGTGTAGGTACCGGGATCTGACCATGGGACCACTCGACGTCTTGCTAAGGCCGTAAGGTTAAAAAGATTAAGTACAAAAAACCTTTAAAACTGTTTTGGAGCCGCCACTAAATTATGAGGGAAATTTAGAACCCGCCTCCGTGTCCTCATGCTCAAAGACACGTCTTAGAGTTCAAGGCACGTCGACACCTATCCGTCTAAGGTTATTGTGAAACCAGATTCGGATTCGGGTGAGGGTACTTTTCTAAAGCATAAATCAAAATAATGTTTTTATGAAAGATCTTTTGGAAAAGCCTATCAAAAGATAGCCTCTACTAGACTTGAGAACAATGCAAAGAATGATACATGAGCCTAAGTAATACGCTACGTACAAGTGCGATATAAATGTAAAATAATGCAAAAGAGATTGTTTAAACCCTCGATTAAGCATGCTTAACTTATTAGCAACTTGATTCGGTTTAATGGCGAATTCATTTTAAGTGATTTAGATGCAATAAGAGGATTTGCTAAGATGCATGCGGTAAAATAAAGTTCAATTAGCCATTGATTTATTTTAAGGAGGTCGATTGTTTATGCGACTTTGGAAAGGTCTTACGAATAGGGTGTGTATTCGAGGTGCATGGTCGCCTTATGAAAAGCGGAACTTGCGTGCCAAAGCTGGGGTGAGCCTAATGTAGGCCCTTGCTAGTCTAAGAAGTAAAGAAAAACTACTGTCTTCAAGTTTAGGAAGCCAGCGTGCTTCAGCAAAGGAGGGAATTCAACACTAGGAAAATGAGGAATTCTAAGGATGTTTATGTGTGAGGCTTTTAGAGTGTTTTGGGGTGAGAATTGTATTACGAAATTGTGTGTTGGATGAATGGCCAGAAGGGTTGTATTTATAGTGTAGAGTTCGGAAGATTTTAGGAAATCTAGGGATAAAGCCAGGACGTAGGAGCATAAGGCCTCTTGCTTGTTTGCACAGGGCTGTCATGAGGGTCTTGCGATAGCCCCTACCAATCGCAATGCCTCTTGCGATTGGTAGGAGAGGTTATCCTATATATTAGTATATTTCTAAATTATCTTTTAGGATATCTGAAATAACCTTGCGTGAGCTCTAAGTTAGGGGTTGCTAGGGTTTGTTTTAGGGTTTGACTTGGTCAATCCGATCCTTGGAATGCGGGCAGGTATGGGTTTGGGCTCAGTTACGGGCAGAGCCACGAAAATGTAAAAGGGTGCATTTTGTGTAATTTTGTGAAATAGGACATTAGTGAGACTATCACAGGTATTTGCTAATGCTAAAGGGTAGTTTTAGCAGCTAGGCCTAAATTTAGGTATTTAGGTGGATCGATGTGTTATATGTGTTTGAAAAGGGGTGTGCGCATGCCGATTAGGACCTGAACTCGAGACAAGCTAGACTCTAGACCTAAGGACACTAAAGGTGATGACCCATAAAGAAACCTCATTTGCATTTAAAAACATTTAACTTGAATTCGTCATAGTTAGAACCATTTAAGTCAACGTAAAAGCACGCAATAAAAGTCCATTGTTACATCACTGGGTTTTTGGCGGGAGGTGCGGATTTGGGTATCTACAGAGCCCCGGTTTGGTGAGCTTAGGACTAAAGCGAAAGTCAAACTACACAACTTTATCCAGGGCCAATTCTGATCTCGATATCATCCAGTGACACGGAGTATGTGTCCATGGGTGAGACTAGGACTCGAGCAAGGCTTATCAGGGAGGGACGAACATGTTTAGGGACATGACGGTCCTTGCATACCTGTACGGGGGATGCCTTCCTGTGCTTGCTAAATACCTTTGCGTGTTATTGCTGTTGCTTGTCTCGTAAAAGAGCGCGCGTGCTTGGTCTCGTAAAAGAGCGTATGTGCTTCATGCTTCGTGCTAGTGCTCGTGTTGGTGCTCATCTCGTAAAAGAGTGCTTACGTCCGCCGGGAATTATCGTCCGAGGAAAATGCTCGTGTTTAGTGTTTACGCAAAGGTTGTGTATAGTGTTTCAACTCGTCTAAGAGTGTAGCGGACTTTAGGTGACGCCTTAACCGAAAAAAGCTTGCGATTCCGAAGAAAAACACTTAGGCCTGGAAATTAATCGAGCCCAAGGTGGAGAGTAAACGTGGAATAAAACATGCTCTGGAAATTGCCTTGTCGACTAGTGACTCTTCCGGGAAATCTCTTATCAACTGGCGACTTCAAGCTTGAACTCACTCGCACATGTCGCGGTTTCAAATCCGGAAAAATTCGAATCTGCGATTTGCTCTTCTAAAGATCTTCAGACTTCGCTTGCCTCTTATTGGATTGTTGTACTTCTGTGTCTTCGTCTTGTGTCTTGTAAATGTTCTTGCTTTGGCCATGAAACGTGGTATCATTACGATTCCTTTGGGTTCACTTGATACTCGTCTCGGACTTGGGATGTTTGGTGCTCGTTCTCGTGTTTGGGTGTTTGAATGTTTGTATCTTTGTTCGGGCGTCTGATCTTTGGACTTATGTTTGGGTGTCTGATGCCTTGTGCACACGTGAAAGTATTATGCTTTTTAGCGCGCATGCTTGTGTTCGTAGCGGTTCTGGAGGTGTCGCTAACCGTGATTCGTTCTTGAGGCGATTCTGGAGGTGTCGCCAACCGTGATTCGTTCTTGAGGCGTCATGCGAAAAATTACCTTATTTTTCGTGGGCCGGAAACTTGAGGCGTGATTTGTTCTTCTTGAGCGGCATTTCGCGAAAAATTACCCTATTTTTCGTTGTGAAGCTTGAGGGTGTATGGTATGAGCCCCGGTTTGACCAAGTTAAAGTATATAACGATGGTCAAACTTGGTGATAAGGTTTTTCGGGTGAAAGTGTTTTGGGTTACCTCGAGTTTGGTGAGTTTGATATGGCGAGTCAAAATGAAGAGCATGTGCTTGGTATTAGTTATGTTGGGAGAAAGTGTTTTTGGATTACCCTCCTCGAGCTTGTCTTAATTTGGTTGGTATTAAGGCAAAGTGGTGTTTGGCTATTGGCTTTTGTTGACGAAGCTGTAGAGCTAAATCAAAGTCTTGTTTGTAATTAGGACCATGGTTTGGCGTAAAAGTAAAGTCAGGATTGTGACTATGCTTTTAATTTTGCCCCCTTAGTTTGGTTAAGTTTTGGTGTAAAAATTAAGTCAAACTGGAAATGTTACTTCCGTCCTTGAACGAAATTATGTTTTGGTGTCGGGTGTTGGTCGTGCCTTTTGCAAAGTCGCCACGTATCCACGGTGTGTGGAATCGGACAGCGTAGTTGATGTCTGCGGTTTAAGGGCATGCCGCCCGAGGGTGTTTGAGCTAAGTCGAATTGTGAATTTGACTCGCTTTTATACAGGGTGTAATTGTCTTGAGGGTGTCTCTTATCAAGGTAGGGTCTTTACTTCGGCTTGTGGGCTTAGTAGGACTTTTGCTTCGGCTTTTCCTTTTTTCTTCTTTTCTTTTGTAAAGTTTTGGGACGTCCGTGAAGGATATCTATTTTGTTGTATAGGAGTACGATCCTAAAATGGAGTGTCAGCCCTCAGTCTTGGTTGTAGATGTATATCGCACTCATGGTGCATGAGTCGACCATAATGCTTGTGTGGCTTCCTAGTCTAAGGAGGTGAATATGTGGCTTCCTAATCTAGGGAGATGAATGTGTTATCCGTAGATAACGGGAATATCGTAGATAAGCTCCCAGTCTTGAGGCTTGGCGCTTCGGGATGGGTTATTTCCACCGGGAATGGTTGTTGTTGTAAAGGCTTGGGTACAATGTATCTAGTACGTCTTTGGATAGGTTGTGTCTTGAACTGTTGATCCGGTTTCATAGAGCATGGTGTATCCAATGTTGTTGGATAAACTGTATCCAATGCCGTTGAATAGAGCGTGTCTTGTGCGGTTGGACATCTTGGGATTTAGCGCATCCAGTGTCGTCGGGCGTACTCCATGGGCTTGACTGCATTTTGAGTATCGTGAATGTCTGCTTGTGTCGTGCTTGATGTCTACTTCGTCTCTTACTTGTACCTGCATAGTTAGTACTCAAAGAAAGAAAGTTTTTGAAAATGCTCTCGCGTTTTTTTTTTTTTTTGGAAATGTCTTTTGTTTGAAAGGAAAACCGTTTTTTGCATAAGAAGATTTTGAAAATGCCGTTTTCGTAAAAGAAAATTTTGAAAATGCCTTTCTCGCAAAAGAAGGTTTTGAAAATGCTATTTTTGCAAAAGAAGAATTTGAAAATGTGTTTTTTCAAAAGAAGATCTTGAAAATTGCTGTTTTCGAAAAGTGCTTAAAGACGTGTTTTTGTTTGAAAGGTATTGACTCGGGCGTTGAACTAATTTTTATAGAGTGCTTCCTAATGTGTACTAACTCGGGAAGTGCTTCCTAAAGTGCATTGACTCGGGTGCTAAGGTGCGTTAACTTGAGTACTGAGTTAATTTTTGAAAGGTGCTCTATGAAATGATGAAACGGGTGTTTGAAGTGTTTCAAAGACGAAGGTGAATCGTATGCGTGACTCGAGACTCGACAATGATAGGGGTGTAAGTGACTGTGACACGTGCATCGGTAAAGCCCCCGGCTTGGTGGCGCATGGTTGCTTCAGTGGCATGTTGTTATTCCTGCAAAATGAACAAGGTTAGATGAAAAAGCAGAGTACTACTCCTAGGTCTAGCCTGACTTTGTCTCGGCGTAGTCGTTTAACGCCTCGATAAAGCGGTTTGCCCATGATTTTTGTGGATTTTTGTGGATTTTTGTGAGGATGTCCTTGACTTTGGAAGCTTTAGACATAAATTTGTAAAAGGGTTGGTTGAGCTCGGGTGAGCGGCCTACGTATCCGTGGGTACGGAATCAAACCTAGCGTAGTTCCAAAGGTTGACTTTTGTAAAATGTGTTTGTTTATGTGAAAAGGTGTTTATGTGGAAAAGTGTGTGTTTAGGGACCCGCCGGTCCAAAAGGGTATTTTGTGGAAAGGTGCGTGTTTAAGGACCCGCCGGTCCAAAAGGGGGGTTTATGTGATTGACCTTGATACATTGCATCTTAAAGGTAGGTTCTCCTTAGTTGATCTTTGCCGCATCAAAGTCCAGTTTGATGTAGAGGGGTCCTATTCCCCAACCTCCATAATTGGATGAACCATCGAAGTATGTTGCTTCTTCATTGATGTTGTAAATTTCGTCTTTGGTGTCAAATTCGGCTCAGAGTAATGTCCATCGTGCCATATGTCCTTTTGGCACGGGTTCCTTGAAGAGGTATTAGACTGGGTCCATTTTTTAGTTGACCTTTGTTCACTTAGCCACTTGACTTTCGGGCTTTCTTTTTGTTGTTTTGTCCTTTTCTTTTGAGACTTTTTTGATTCTTGACTTTGTCCCTTTCTTAAAGACTTTGGGACTTGTTTGCTTCTTGATTTCTTGGAAACTTTGAGACTTGTTTCCTTTTTTGATTTCTTGGAAACTTTGAGACTTGTTTCCCCTTTTGACTTCTTGGAAATTTTGAGACTTGTTTCCTTTTGGCTTTGCTCTTTTGCCCTTATTTTCATTTTTGATTGTATTCCCCTTGAGAATTCGTCGGGCCCTTTGTGGCTTGGGCTCGAGCTTCGACTTTGCTAGACCCTACGGTGGGGAGGTTTGCATGTGATCGTGTGTCTGTCACGCCAGACTCCTATGACAAGTTCGTTTGCTTATTAGGCACGCGATCGAGTACGCGGAGGGCGATTCAGGAGTACTCATACTTTTGGTCGCGGTCAAATTCATGACCACTGTGGAGCTCCAAATTAATGGATCCTCCTCCAAAAGCAGCGGAGTAGTAGACCACAAGCATACTACCGAACCTTAAGTGTCTAGTCGTCGAAAGACCAACTTGTTCTTGTCTTGTACTTGATATTGACTTGGACCTTCGTACCCGGCCTAGACCTCCTTCGGATAGCTACTCCTAGGATGCAATGTATGTCGGTGCAAAATGGTTTTGTATAAGAAATGTTAGTAAAATGGGTAAAAGGAAACTGGGTTATAGGCAAACATATTCCCTTATTGATTTGTGAAAATGTAAATGCGTCGAAGACTTCGATTATCCTAGGCCAGCGGAGATTGACTCGATGCTTAAAAACTCGACCCGTATTTAAAAGACTCGAATTGCTTGAGGAGATCCGCCAGATCGTCGATGGTTCTTGAATGGACGCCTAGTCGGTTGCTTCGTGATGTACGTGTCATGGGTGCACGTTGATGCCCTTGGTGTCGAGACTCGATTAACGCATACTTTGATTGGATCTTGTCTTTGAAACGGTTTTATTTGGAGGGTGTTTCGAGTTGAAATGTGTTGTCACATTTCGACTCTGTGCAAGGGATAATTCAAGGCAGTGATGAGCTACTTGAATCAAGGGTGCTTCGAAAATGCGATGGAAACGGTAGTGCCCGTTTTCATGCACGTGCTTAAGGAAGAGTTTGACCGAAGCGAGTATGAGTCACTGGGTCCAACATCAAAAGTCCTTGGGATTGAGTTTACAATTCTCGGGTTTGTGCTTTTGCGAAAAGAGGAATGCCTGATCCTAGAAGGTTTTGGGTCAGTGAAAACTTTCGAAAGACGCTTATATTGGAAGGGGTATAAAAAGGAAAAGACCTTGAGCCGATCGATTTGTTTTGTGAAATTCCTCGAGAATGGGCTGACATTCTCGGGTTTGAAAAGAGTTTTGTGATAAAAAGGGTTGTGATGACCGCGAGTCATGCGGCCGATTCTGAGCTAGAGACGTTTTAAAACGTTTCATGCTCGACGATGTTTGGTGATAGGAAGCTAGAAGTCTATGTTAATGGTGTATTGCTAAGATCCTATTGGTCGATGCTCGAAATGGCGTTTAAGCTATTTGAGTCGAAGGTGTCAAAATGGGATGAGGACGAGCTTGCTCGTCCACATGGATTTTGTCCAAGGAGAAATGGATCGAGGTGGTTTGAGCCATTCGATCCGATGTTAGAATCCACAAGATTGGGCTTGGCCATTCTTGGGTTTGGCGTGGGATGCTACCTACTGGGCTGGTTTGGCAATGGGTCGTTTTGTTTAGAAAGGTTCGAAGAAGCCTAGGGTCGTGAGTTCGCTTTGAAAGACTCACCAAGAATGTGTCCTCATTCTTGGGTTATGCTTTGTGAAAAAGCATGCGATAAATGGGTTAGGATAACCGTAGGTTATTTAATCCATTTATGTTTTCAAAGGCTTAGGAAAAGCGGGTTTTGTGTTGGGTTGCTCACGATGTTTTTAATTAACGGTTGTTCATTCGTTCATTTTATCGCACGTTTGTTTAATTGATTTGTTTGTTGTTCGTTGTTTGTTATTAGCTCATTTCGTTTTAGAAGACTCTTTTAAGTTTTTTTCGAAAATGGGCTAGGAGTGTTTTTGAAACAAGACTGCGTACGCACAGCTTATCTCGATGTTAAAAGGCTTCGTTTTGCATCCACTTAGCCCGAGTGACAGTATTTTGTCGTGGGCTAAAGTTGGGTGCGTAAAAAGGGAATCAACTTGGGTTTAGCCAAGTCGAGGATGTTAAAAAGGATTTAAGCTGTGAACCTGAAATCCACGAGTTGGGGTTGGAAAGCCTCGACTCGAGTTTTGCTAGTTTTGTAAGAAGGGAGATTTGAAAAGTGTTTATTTCAAAAATTTCGCGAGAGTTTTGTTTGTAAAAAGTTAGATGTTAGTTGTAAAATGTTAGATGTTAGTTGTTAGGTTCATTTATACCTTGAAAATTTTGAGTGAGTTTTCGAAGATATGTAATGCAAATGAATTTTGAAAAAGACTATATTGTATAGCCTCGCACTTATGCATTATGACTCTTGGTCGTTTGGTCAAGTCTAAGACGCCTCAAGCTGATTTGAGTACGCTTTGGCGAGTGCTTTCGACCCTTCGCCTACATAGTATAACATGTAGGATACAAAGGAAGCCCTGGGCGGTCAAATCGGTTTGCTCTGACAAGCCGTGGAGGGGTGAGAGGAAGGTTAGTCGAGCGTGCTTTATCGAGTGGACAAGCTGCGTTTGGAACCACCTCTCAAGGTATTTGTGTGTGAATCCGACTAGATTCGACTCTAGCGGATATGCTTAGCTCATGTATGTTGATTGTTCTCAAGTCGTTCAAGTCTCATTTTTATTTTTAAAAGGAAAAAGCTAGTTTTAGTTTTAAAAATAAAACCTATCCCAATGGAGTCGCTTGTAAATGCAGGGATCGACCATGGGACCACTCGGCGTCTTGCTAAGGCCGTAAGGTTAAAAAGATTAAGTACAAAAAACCTTTAAAACTGTTTTGGGGCCGCCACTAAATTATGAGGAAATTTAGAACCCCCCTCAGTGTCCTCATGCTCAAAGACACGTCTTAGAGTTCAAGGCACGTCGACACCTATCCGTCTAAGGTTATTGTGAAACCAGATTCGGATTCGGGTGAGGTTCTTTTCTATAGCATAAATCAAAATAATGTTTTTATGAAAGAACTTTTGGAAAAGCCTATCAAAAGATAGCCTCTACTAGACCTGAGAACAATGCAAAGAATGATACATGAGCCTAAGTAATACGCTACGTACAAGTGCGATATAAATGTAAAATAATGCAAAAGAGATTGATTAAACCCTCAGTTAAGCATGCTTAACTTATTAGCAATGATTCGGTTTAATGGCGAATTCATTTTAAGTGATTTAGATGCAATAAGAGGATTTGCTAAGATGCATGCGATAAAATAAAGTTCAATTAGCCATTGATTTATTTTAAGGAGGTCGATTGTTTATGCGACTTTGGAAAGGTCTTACGAATAGGGTGTGTATTCGAGGTGCATGGCCGCCTTATGAAAGCAGACTTGCGTACCAAAGCTCGGGGTGAGCCTAATGTAGGCCCTTGCTAGTCTAAGAAGTAAAGAAAAACTACTGTCTTCAAGTTTAGGAAGCCAGCGCTTCGGCTTCAAAGGAGGAATTCAACACTAGGAAAATGAGGAATTCTAAGGATGTTTATGTGTGAGGCTTTTAGAGTGTTTTGGGGTGAGAATTGTATTACGAAATTGTGTGTTGGATGAATGGCCAGAAGGGTTGTATTTATAGTGTAGAGTTCGGAAGATTTTAGGAAATCTAGGGGATAAAGCGGACGTAGGAGCATGAGGCCTCTTTGTTGGCTGGGCAATCGCAAGGGTCTTGCGATAGCCCTACCAATCGCAATGCCTCTTGCGATTGGTAGGGAGGGATTATCCTATATATTAGTATATTTCTAAATTATCTTTTAGGATATCTGAAATAACCTTGCGTGAGCTCTAAGTTAGGGGTTGCTAGGGTTTGTTTTAGGGTTTGACTTGGTCAATCCTGATCCTTGGAATGCGGGCAGGTATGGGTTTGGGCTCAGTTACGGGCAGAGCCACGAAAATGTAAAAAGGGTGCATTTTGTGTAATTTTGTGAAATAGGACATTAGTGAGACTATCACAGGTATTTGCTAATGCTAAAGGGTAGTTTTAGCAGCTAGGCCTAAATTTAGGTATTTAGGTGGATCGATGTGTTATATGTGTTTGAAAAGGGGTGTGCGCATGCCGATTAGGACCTGAACTCGAGACAAGCTAGACTCTAGACCTAAGGACACTAAAGGTGATGACCCATAAAGAAACCTCATTTGCATTTAAAAACATTTAACTTGAATTCGTCATAGTTAGAACCATTTAAGTCAACGTAAAAGCACGCAATAAAAGTCCATTGTTACATCACTGGGTTTTTGGCGGGAGGTGCGGATTTGGGTATCTACAGGTTGATGGAACGTCTGAGCGTGCTGGGCGACATTAGCCTTGAAGGGTCGCATTTTGCTGGGAGTGTGACTAATCGCTATATAAGGTGGCAGGACCCAAACCATCGCCCTGACGATTACTTTCCCGAACTTGTGAGGTCATCGGCCATCCGTTGGTCGGTACCGTGGTGGGGGAGTAATTGACGTGACGGCGAGCGCAGTAGGCGATGGCCCCTCTGGAGTTCTCTTGTGCGGGTTTGAGATGGGTGTTTACATTCATCCCCTGCGAGTGAGGCGACAGGTAGGGTATGCGCAGTTCATTCCGTGCCAGGACACCAAGGTGCAGGACGTGGTTATTTTAAGTAACCAGGTGACTGACGAGTGGGCAGGTGGCTGGGTCTTGCGCCCTAAGTGGCTTGTGGCTGGCACTCCTGGGATGATCCGGGTATCGAGGGCCTATGTTAAATGGACCGTTGCTCAAAGTGCTCATGAGAGGGCTCGTCTCCGTGCCCTTGAACTTAACGAGCCTCCGCCGACGTCTGCTTATGACCCGATCCGCTTCGGGCGCAACAGTGGTGGGGGTGATGCTTCGAGCTTGGCGCCTCTCTCAGCGGCGAAGTGTGTGTTCGGCCGTCGGCGCATACCAGGGCCGGGTGCTCCAGGTCGTCACGGTAATGTTGGGGATCGCCGTAGGGGTTGAGGGTTGGTGCTCCCCTATTCAGCTGGAAGACTTCAAGTCCGCTTGATAACGAAGGGAACCTGATGTAGTTTTATTGCTTTTTGTTAGTATTATGTTCATATTATGTTGTATTATGTCGTATTATGTATTATATTGTCTATCCAAAACCCGATGTACATGCAGGGATCTGTATAAGTATTGTAATATATATTGTAGTGTTGTTAGTGTATTTCTTTTTTTTGTAATTTATGCTCCTACGTCGAAAAATCCAAAATGTAACCGTCCTTTTTAATATTAATAAAAATCAGGTTTTTATTTACGACATTGCCTCATTTTGCTTATTATTCTGTGTAAAATTCCTTGGCTCTAATCCTTTTTTCAAAGTTTAGAGTACAAGCATGGTTTTTGTTTTCAGGAATTTTTTTGTATTGACTATTCCCTCGACTTTTTTAAGCTTTGGGTTTGTCATGTTTTGTTGAATGCTGTTCCTCTTACCCTTTGGGTGGTGGAACCTTTTTGTGATGACTATATCCTTAGCTTTTTTAAGCTTTAGTGTTGAATGCCGCCTTATTTTAACCCTTTAGAGGCGAGTTTTGTGGTGACTATGTCTGTAACACCCCGTGTTAATTTAAGCTAATTATAATTAGGAAATCAATAATTAATCATCCTCGCTCGCTGAATTTCCTAAAACAATACACTACAATCATTTTCGCACCTAAACTAAAACCATTTTGAATTACTTTGAATTTGAACTTTATGTTTACATTTTCAAACTCGATAAATCAAATGGAGAATCCTCGACAATTTTCTCAACGGCAAATTTTGGCACGCAAATCGAGGTCAAACATTGACTAAATGGCCAAGCCACCTAAATGTGATTAAGTCACCTAATCCTTTCTTAAATATAACTACTCATAATCCAAACCTAATTAAAGTAGCTTAAGCTTAATCATATTGATTATTACTAACACAACATATAATAATAATATCAAATTACTATTCCACTTTGATTTAACTAACACTTTCACTAAAACTCGATATATTGAGTTACACTAAGCCTAAAGCGATAAACTTTTTGGCGTTTAAGCATAATGATTTAATTGAGTAACATTCCACGAAAAAATATATATTTCGATCAAACAAGATTTTATTTCAAAGTTTCGAGGATCCTAAGGCCAATTTTGTTTTGATCACCCTCAAACGTTTTTCTTCATTTTTATTTTCGATCTTACTTCGAACCATCATTTTAAGACTATATATTTCATTTCGAGACTTTTCGCGTACGCGCAAATCGAAAATTTCAAGAACGAAAAATCGGGCCATGACTTGTACATGTTGGCCGAGATTTTGAGCTTGTAGCTCAACATTGTCTCTTCCTTTTTCCTTTTTGCTTTGCCTACACACTTGTTCCCTTGTCTCAAGCATGCCTTCCACTCTTACACCCATGCTTCCACTCTTACACATGTGTCTCCTTGTCTCAAGCATGCTTTCACTTTCCTTACACAAGTTTACAACTTACATACTACAAACTTACATACTACAAAAAAAAATAACACAACTACTACTACATACTACACACACACGACACAAACACAAATACAACACACAAACACTTAACTCTTTTTCTCTCTAAATAATTCATACTCAAAGAACTTGTAAGCTTAAACTCATCTCCAACCTCAAGAACACCTCTTGAATCTTCATCCTCTTTAATTCATTTCTTCCTTAAAACTTTCATTTCATTTGCTTAAATTTATTAGCATACTTAAATAAATCCTCACCATTTATATTTAGTACTCACTCCTTATCTTTACATGCAAATTAAAAATGAACATAAATCAAAATCACTTAAAATACAAACATCACCTAAACTAAAAACAATACTACACATAAAACTTTTAGTATAGTTTAACTAGCTTAAATAAATTACTAACTTGTGTATTTCATTTTTATGTACTCTCTAATCAAAGGCGAGGAGCAAGGTGGTGGAGTCGATCTTAGCCAATTCGATCATATCGTTGATCCAGAGCAAGCTGCTAAGCTATTTCACTCATAACCTAACTAAGGTGCTTCCGCACATTTATATGATAAAGCGCCTCGAATTTGATTATGTGTTTTTGTTTTTGATGCATGTATTGTTTTATTATATCACCTAGTATTCATTTGTTAAATTAGGAGACAAAAATCGAAAAATAATGTTTGAGTAACATAGAAAACCACAGCATTCCCTTAATTTTTGTCTAATTTTTCGTTTTAATTTTTGTAAATTGCATGCTTAAAATACTTATAATGAAATGAACATGAGGATATAATTAGTTTTTGTTTAGGATTTAAAATGAATTTGTTATGAATTTTTAGGTGTTTTAATGTATTATGTGTGTTCTTGAATGTTTATGTTATTCTTGTGTTTGGATGATTTTATTTATGTGTGTTAATGTTTTGTTATGTTTTCCACTTATGATTAAATACATAAATAATATAAGATAAATTAGTTGTTGAATTAGAAGTATAAAAATCAAAAATCAAAATTTATGAACATGTATAAATATACACGGCCAAATTTAATTACATGGACCAATTTTTAGTTTTAATTTTTCTAAATAACATATTATGATTAGTATAGTTAAATTAGACTTGTATGAAAAATTTGAGAAAATTATATAAACATATAAAAATTTGACTAAATAATGTTCATATTAAAAGCATTAAGATTCATCACACATTCATGTGTTCTTCACTTAGTTGATTAGTTTGATTCATAAATTTTATAAGTTTTAGTTATTTGTTGTTTATGTTTACTAGCTTAAATCATTTTAGCATAAACTAAATAATTAGTATATAAAAACTTTAAGTTAAAAACCGATAAAATTAGAAAACGAAAATAAATGGTTATGTATGTTAGGCCACGGTTTTGGGGTCCAATTTAGACCTAAAATGAATTTGTCACTTTTTATTTTTATCACTTAAGTAATTAAAATAGTTAAAGTAATGATTTATTAATAAAAACAACAAAAGAAATAAATAGCTAAATAAATAGAGGCTCACGGCTTTTGTGTTATTTTTGGGTCAATTTTGGTCAAAATGAATTTATCACTTAGTCACTAAAATTGATTTATAAGTAGGGTTATATTAGATATTATAATGAACCGATAATAAAAAGAATCAACTAAACCGATAAAAATAAACGTTACACGTATTAAAATGAATGAAATCGAGTGTTACTACCTATGCTTAAATTTGGATGTGGACATACGGACTATTTAAAATGAACTACGACAACCTCGCTAAAAATGGAAACCGCTAAAAGATTAGTTAAGTATACGACTAAATAAAACCGAGTTTCACTTCTAAAATGTTATATAAAATCACCAAGTACAAAATGAACTTAGCAACTTTGACTCTAGAATTTTGTACTTAGATTATATTAAGTTTTGTTTCCGAAATCATTTTTCAAATCACTAAATACAAAACGAACCTAACGACTTTAAAACTAGAATTTTACACTTAGTAAATAAAAAGTTTAGTTTTATTTTCTAAAATATCCTTAGTATGACAAAAATGTATAAGAGTATAAAGATACTAAGTATAAATAAAGTCAAATAATAAATACTAAAGTATAAAGAAAATAAAATAAAAATACTAAGTAAAAAGAAAATAAAATAATAAATACTAAGTATAAAAATACATATACGTATAAAATACGAATAAAATACTGAAGTATAAAAATACGATACAAATCTGAGAATCACGAAAATACGAATACATTATAAATACGAGGAATAGTAAATACGATGAATAGTAAATACGATGAATAGTAAATACGATTGAATAGTAAATACGGTGAATAGTAAAATAATGAATAGTGAAAAATATTTAAAAGTTACTGAGCGGACTCAAAATAAATAATTAAGTTTTACTATGTGTTACATTTACTGAAGAATCATGTTACTAAAATTTCATTATACAAGTTTGACGATATATTTATGTTATAAGTTTGTCATTATTAATATTTATGAGCAAGAGAATGAGAAGTTGAGAAAGCGAGTACTTGAATAAAATACTAGGATTGTTCGCCATGTTGCGACTCTTGAAATTCGAAGTTAACGAGGTAGCTGTATATGGGGACTTGGGCTCCCTATCAGAGTTGCCCAAGGCGAAATAACGATCTTGAGATCGCTACTCGACACGGTATATACAACCTCAGAGATGGGGCATCCTTGATATTTCCGTGGGCCCATATATTAGTAATTGGAAACGCCAGCCCCATCCGGGGGTACCCGTCTCTGGTGATAGTCGAACTTTTTCGTCGGTGATACCTTTTGAATAGCGAATAAGTATGATCCTCGATAGGTAGTGTATGCATACATTAGACAAGGGATTAGGCCGTCCTTATTACCTTAGATATCTTTTGCCTGTCAGACATGTCCGATTTCGTTCGGCCCTGACCGCTTCTGCGCGGAATATATCTGCATGCTTCCGCCTTACTAACGAAGATTCATTTGTTATCACATGTTGAATGCATTTCCTTGTTTGTTTGATGATTATCTGAATGATTTGGTTGAGTATTGGAATGTGATTTGTTGAGTATGTTTATCTGTGAGCGTGGTATGTTATTTGGTTGGTTTATACTCGCATTAAATCATCATGATCTCCTTATGTGTTTTTGCTTGCATACTTGCTATTTGTTTCCCTCATTTATTTATTATTCATATCGCATATTGCTTTAGAATTGCATGTGTCGAAAGAGTGTGCGGGAAAATGATGAGAGTTTAATGCAGGTACCCCGAGTCTTGACCGTTGATCTATCAGGGGATTTGAAGGCCTTATTTTGTAATCTATTTTGAGAGGACTTGTAATCTAAATACTGCTTTTATCTATAAACTCGTATTATGTATCTTGAGTTTGTTAAGCGATAACATTTGGTTTTGTAATATATAGACTTAATTAATTTTCCGCCTTAGTTTAATTAAAGTCACGAAAAACCAGGTTATTCTGATTAGTATCAAAGTTGTCTTCATGACCAGTGAATGACTTAAAGTTATCTCACATAGCGAGGCGACACACAGGCAGACATTCATATCATATGTCAGGCATAGACTTATAGGATCAAATAATGAATTAGAAATCTCTAGAGCGCTAAAATAATAACTTAGATCGTTTTAAAATGTGAGAAAGGGTAGAATCTTAAGGACCGACCTAATAATAATAAACCAGTTAGACGAGCGATAGAACCTTAACTTCATGATTGTTTACTTGCTATTTGCTCTATGGCTAACTCTAGTCTGACAAAGGCCCTTAGGATGACGTACTACAGTTCCTCCCGTAACAATCTACCACAACGTCCACCGATGATGCCACGAGATGCATATATATGTAACCATTCCCACGTCATAGAGCAATACGTGGAAGCTAATGGGATCTCGACGACCAGACCCTACCACACCAGGGGCATTGGCCTAGGCCTGACGCTGATTGAGAGCTTTCACCCGTACGACGAGTTTTGGACACCACTAGGTTGGCAACTCCTCCTGGATTACTGTTTTGGTAAAAACTTTACAAGGGTGAAAAAGAGCTAAGATGGGCCAACTAGTACTGTTTGCGAAACAGAACAGAACATAATATTCTCCGAACAGAACTGACGACTACAAGATTGATGAAACAGAGCAGAACATAGCCTTCTCCGAGCAGAATTGAGGGGACAACGAGATTGATGACGCAGAAACCCCGAGAAGAAGATGGGGAAAACTGCGGGCTACCAAGCCAGGACTTCTTTTATTAATCTCATGGTGATTACAAGGTTTTTGGTTACAATAGGATGACTTTCGTAGGAGAGACTAGCGAATAATGCTAATATCTCGATTATGTGTACTTCTATGTGAAAGTATAAGAAAAACCTAAGGAAAAACCTCTCAAAGCGATCCCTCAAAATGACTAAGTGAGCCTCTATATATAGGTAGAATGCTCACAATACAACTCCTAAAATCTAGGGCCACTATCTCATGAACTTAGGTAGTTGGATAACTACCCACTATGCATGACTTGTAACTTCCCATTATGACTTCTATTCTGATCCGCAGAACTGCATGCCAATAACTACCCATGATCTTAGGTGGTTAAATAACTTCCATTGACTCCACTTCTGCTCAGCTATGATATCTTCCATTATCCCATGATCTTTGTAACCGCTATAGTTGACCTCTGCTGACCACAACTGCCATGCCTCTTCTGACCTGTTCTGGGCGATAACTGCCATACCTCTTCTGACTTGTTCTGGGCGATAACTGCCATACCACTTCTGACCTGTTCTGGGCTATAACTGCCATACCACTTCTGACCTGTTCTGGGCTATAACTGCCATTGTTCTTCTGTCCTGCTCTGTACCATATTCGCAACGTCTATCCAGAACTGTCAATTCTGGGTAGTGTAAAATCTGGTCATAACAAATGCCCCTTGTTTTCTCAAGTGCAGCGTTCAGCAATCTTGAGGAAACAATCCTGTACAAATTCTTCTACACAGAATAGACTAGAGTAGAAACAACGGCTATAAAATTTTGAACAACTATGCATCTGGCAAGACTTGTGTACCACATTCAAAGAGACAACGTTCAAATCGAAGTAGGAGAGAATTAAAACTGATTGGATGCTTCACAGTAGGCGATGACTAGTAAATCGTAAGTTGAACTTGAACATACCACGAATAGATAATCGTGAGGCTTACCGAGGGCTTATACCTTGCTTTGAAACACTAGAGTTTGAACCTTGATATGACTTGTTGGACAAGAGATGTTCGCTTAGTATATATGAGCTTTGGACTTTCCTAACCTTAAAAAAGGAAGGCTAGCCATATGTTGTGAAATCTGGGGATAGTTGAGACCCATTAGATTGTGCAACACTTGCGGTGACTTGATCTGTAGAATACTTCGTTTGTCTTTTGATAATGCATCGTATGAACTATTGTTTAACCTTCTCGAGGATGGTTAAATACTTTGTGCCTTGTCTCTCAAAGGGCTTTACGTGTGTATGCCTTATCTTTCAAAGGGCTTCTTCGTATGTGTGCCTTATGTCTTTCCAAAGGGCTTAACCATTTGCTCTTGTGGTCCTTTTGCTTAGTCTGCAGAGCAAGACATTTTTCTAGTCTGCTTCGACAGCTTCGGTTGCTAAGTAATTAGCCTTGGTGATCCAAGGACTTAATCACTATTGTCGCTATTGCTTCTATTGCTTCTATTGTTACGTGAATGCACTAACCTCGCGGTGTACACCCCAGGACTTATGTACGCATGATCATGGCTAACCTTGAGGGATATTATAGGACTCTCTTAGCAGTGGCTAAGCCCTGGTCCGTCAATCCGAGGACGCATCCTCTCTGGCGGGTGCCGCTCTGCGGGATTGCCGTGGTCCGGAGGAAGATCTCCCGCTCAGACTGCGTGTGCGGAGGAAGATCTCCACTGCGGCTTCTCAAGGTGAGGACTAAGCTCAAATCACGGAAGACAAGTTCCATTCTTCTGAGCTGGAGGGTAACTCCAAAAATGTTGAGGACAAAGCTCGGGTGGAGGTTAAACTCCGTGCAGGCTGGAGGATAAACTCTGAGTAGAATTGAAGGATAAACTCTTGATTAGATGTGGAAGATAGACTCGACTAGGGTGGAGGATAGACTCCTTTATTTGTAATATGTGGCATACTAGATTTTTAGTGGATTATTTGTGATAATAAAAATATTTTCTCTTGTAATTAAAGCTGTAATCAGCAAAACAAGAAATAAAAATTAGACTATACCATTGGACATTGACTCTACTTTTACAAGGCTGGAGGTCTAGGCTCAATCTTGGAGGGCAAGCTCCAAAGATCTTTGAGGACGAGCTCAAAACTATAGATATGCTTCAAGATTGAGAACTAATACTCAAGATTGGAGAACCCGACTTCAAGTCTTGTGAAGATTAAGCTCAGGGTGAAGGGTAAGACCAATGCCAAGATTGCATAGAATAAGCTCCAAAAATAGTAGAATAAGATATATGGTAGAACTTGATGCAATTAGGATCCAAATAAGATGCTTCCGTATTCATATAATTCAAGAGCTGACAAGATAAGGTTGCAAGAGCGCTAGGATGAACTCCAAGGTTGGCCACATAGTGCGAGGCTGTAATAAATAGAAAATATTCTTCAAGGTGCGTAGCGCAAGAGGCAGCAAAAAATAAGACAATATGCTCCGAGATAATATATATGCTCCAAGATAATATATGCTCCAAGATTGGCGACGTGACCGTAAACACAAGATAATATGCTCCAAGATTCTTGGTATAATATTATGAAGAAACATTTGATATATAATAAGCAAGATTGAAAATACTTTGAGACTTTGGGAAAATCTTTGTAAAATGTAAAAACTTGGTTAGTATTAACCATTGATGTATTCAATGATTTTTCTCATAATAAAATAATATAAAGTAAAGCAATTATGAAAAATAAATTAATTGAAAATAAATAAATAGAGTTTGAGTTTGGTTGATTTCCAAGCTTTGGAATCAACTCTCCCTCAAGAGTTACCAATTCATGTGCCCCTTGACCGATGATGGAGTCAACGAGGTAAGGACCTCTCCACACTTGAGCAAACTTGTACGAACTACATCTCTTGCATTTTTGAATGTGCTTCTCTAGAATAATTCTCCTTTACCAAGGGCTCTCGCTTCGATATTCTTGTTGAATCTCTTTCACTATAACACCTTGACAGGGTCGACTTAATCTTTCTTTGCATTTCACACTCGTTCAAAGTTTTCAAGGTTAGTGAACAAAGAATAATTTTAGAATCTAGAATACATAGGACATACCTTGGTGTTTGAATAACCAATTCGGAAGGATAACTCTTTCACAAACATAAACAAGTTAGAAAGAAAGAAAGAAATATGTCTTATAAAAAAAGCTATAAAGCTATAAAGGTTGATGCAATTAACTTAACGTCCAACTTGTTATTACAAACAAACTATAGATGAATTGCATACCTTTAGATTTTGCTTTCCTTAATAATGAAATTACCTCTTTCACTGTTTCAAATATGTACAGCTTCTATTCTGGAGCAAACGACATCTTCTGTCCTGGAGCAGATGACATCTTCTGTTCTAGGGCGAATGACAACTTCTGTTCTGGAGCGAACGACAACGTCTGTTCTGGAGCGAACGACAACGTCTGCTCTGGAGCGAACGACAGCGTATGTTCTGGAGCGAACGATAACATCTCTTCTGGAGCGACCGATAACATCTCTTCTGGAGCGAGCGACAACGTCTGTTCTGGAGCGAGCGACTACGTCTGTTCTGGAGCGAATGACAACTTTCTAGTGTCATCGATTGCCCACTTAGTAGTTAGAAAACAAGGACAACAATCTTCTCCATAAAGCTCTATCTTGAAATTATTTCGTCATCTTTAACACCATGAATTTTCACACCACATACTTCTCAAAAACATGTGAGCTCGCATAAAAATTATAACCTTTAACCTTTCTTAAAACAACTCGTAAACCTTGAGCAATAAGAATATGAGACCGTTAGGAAGTTCGATCACGTTGGTATAAGGTTGAAAACACTCCTGCAAAAATAAACTCAAAAAGCAACGGCTACAAAGACAACATAAAATTACGCAAGACACGTACCAGATCAGGATTAAAATTCGGGATCAGAACTGAACGAAAATTCAAACCTGTTCGACAATCACTTGCGTGAATGTCTTGCCGACCACGTACCAATGAATCCATCACCCTCATACTACTTGTTGGGTTGACTTGCTTTGACCAGTGACTTGCGAATCTTGACTTTGTCGATACTAGTGACTTGCTAAAACTTGGTGACAGTCTTGAAAGAAGAGAATTCAAGACACAAAAGATGCCCCTAGTTTTCTCAAGGGAAGCGTTTAGCAAACTCAAGGAAACAATTCTGAAAAGATAATTCAGAACACAACGAGCAGAAGAGAAACAACCAGAAAGTAAAAGGGGTAGGAAATAAAAAGGGTCAAGATTGAAGAGATAAACATCAAGACTTATATATAGACGTCAGACCAGAACTGATAAAAATTCAAACCTGATCTGGCTGCTCATTGTAACAATGATAAACTTACGTAAATTTTGAAATTCTTCCAACGGTAGAGTCACGAAGACTATAGGATTGATTCTTGCTCAAAGCCGTTAGCAAGCAAATTTGAAAAATACCTCATGCAAAATCAATCATCTTCAAGCGTTAGGAAAACTCCGACTTGTAGAAAATAATTAATCACTAACAAAATTTAAAAGATAATTGAAAGAAAGCAATAACACATGAGAAAATTAATCACAAGATCAAGACAAAGTGAAAATCGGATACGTAACAAGTTTCACAACTTACAACCTTGGCTATTCTGTCCCCTTGTGGTGATTTCAGGACTGTGTCAATCCTGGTCCTCTGACATTAGCAACTCTATCAGTGTAGAAGGTCCAAGCTTTCATTATTCTCTCATGACCAAAATCTCAAGGCCGAAGTCTCCATCCAGACCAGAACTGAAATTCGCCACAAAATCTTCCAAGGATTCGACTTGATGGCAGTCTTGGCCTGCAACTGATGCTATTCATAATGATCTGCACAAACCATATAACCATACTCCCGGACATCCCAGACTTTCTCAAGACTGGCTTGATGGAAAAAGTTAGTCACGGCAATAATATGATAATTACGAAAATAAGATCAAACTTTGTAATATATATTAATTAAGTAAAAACATATATTTCTAGAAGAGTGTACCTTATTTACGGCATCCAAGAGGTTCTTACTTGCACAATATATGGGGTATCGTAGATTATCCTTTTCATCGATCAGAACTGGATAATTAGTATGATCTACACTGCACTGGATAGTATGATCTGCACAGCACTGGATAATAGTTCTGATTTGCACAGAATTGACTTCAGATCCACTCTTGCCAACAATGTGCCCTTGGAACTGTCTTGGTGAAACGCCAAATGAGTGCTTGACAAGATTGAATTTCATGTTATATCTCTCCAAGAATACAAAAGGATGCTTGCAAGTGTCGAACGTGATCTTTAACACTCTTGGACTTCATCACCAAATCATACGTGTACACCTTCATTGTGTCCCCAATAAAAATACTCCAACATTGTGCTAATTACCACCTTAGTAGGTTGCCCCTACATCTCTCAAAGCGTAAGGCGTAACAAATTAAAAATATATTATGCAAAAAATAAAATTCATCTTTTGATGAGTAGGATACACTTCGATTCGATTGGACTTGATGAAAGCATCCACAATTGTAAGTTACTTGTATCCTGAAATCTTGGCAAGCACAACATTAGTATTGGGTAGATGAAAAGAATCCATGTGCAAACTTTATCTTAAATAAACATAATCAACACGTAAAACATACCATGTTTTTGTCGGATGATTACTACGATGGTTAACCAATCAAGATACATTACCTCTCTTACCATTTCATGTCTAGAAGCTTTTGAACCTCGTCGTTAATTATTTCCTTTCTAGAGGAAATCTCTTGCGTCTCCACTGTACAGACTTGAACTTTGGGCCAACGTCAGACTTGTGAGCGATCAGACCAGACATGACTTATACCAGTCCTGTCAAAGCGAGTCCACGCAGAACAGGATACTTTGAATTTGTAAAGGTTAACTACCAAGGTCATACCTGATTACGGTCGGTACATCACCTACCAGTAGTTTCTCACCAGAACAGGAGTGGTTGAGGATGTCTTTGTTCTGTCTTGTCGACATTTAAGGAGACTTGTTTCTTTGATTTCTACATGTTGGATTTCTGTCTTGAATGAGCGGCTCCAAGGCTGCTCCATAGCACTCTTGTGTATTCTCGCCACTTTCAGTTGATCGTTATTCCCTACTTGATTGACATTTTAATGTATTAGTGGTACGTCGAAGGCACAAGCACGATATTATGAATTAAAACATATCAAGCAAGATATCTGGCGTCATCAAATTAAATCAATAAAATAATTAAGAGAAGAGACTCCTTTGTAGGTAGAGAAATTTTGCCCAAAATATGTTGGCCTAGGTCTCTCAGTAGAATCCACAAGCATGTTAAAATTTGTAGTGAGTTTATCATGGTTGATCCTCATTTCTTCCAAGACACCAAGCATAACCATTGAATCGCCTTGGCGATCTCAGTCACCAAGAGTCACTAGTTTCCAGTTCTGTTTAGTTCTGTTGGGGGCGACATCATTTCTTCTTAAGTTTTCATTTACGTAACACAAGTCAAACCACAAATATTAGAACCGTCATTAGCATAATCAACTTTATGAGTGTAAGGAGAAAAAGGTGAAGATTGATTTGGATCTTGTGATTGTGGTTGTTCAGTCTTGCTCGTATTCCTCCGTGCAGGACTGGTTGTGTCCGTCAAGCATCCAGAACTGAAACATCTATAACAAGACTCTCAAGCTTGGAAATCAATCCTGAAAAATCTATAACAAGATTTGTTAGTATCAAAATTGTCAATCCAGAATTGAAAACAAAACTATTAATATCGAGACTATCAGTCCAGATCAAGACTGTTAATATCAAGATTATCAGTCCAGAACAAGACTGTTAACATCGAGTTTACTAGTCCAGAACTGAAAACAAGACTGCTAATATCGAGATTATCAGTCCAGAACTGAATACAAGACTGCTAATATCGAGATTATCAATCTAGATCGGAAAACAAGAGAGTATTCAAAAGCTCTTATCTTAGGGCTGGATGAATGGACATGGTTCACTCTTGTCTCGGTATGAACCAATTCTGTTCTGCTGACGACCACTTCCAGCTTTCTTGTTAGGCCTGTTCTGCCACAAACTCCGTTGTTCTGTTTATTGAAGGCATCTTCTTCAAGTATGAAGACCCTTGCTTGTAAGTACGAACTGCCCAGAACTGTCACAGTTCAGAATTGAGATCTTTTCTTTGTTCAACTCTGCACTACTCCAGCAAACGACGGAAGCTATTCTGGCTGGTAGTTCTAACGTGGAACCTCCACCCATTCCAAGTGGAGTTATCACACCTACTCCAGGGTTCCAAGAGTTGAAAGCTGAGGAGCAGAACAAACCGGAGGTCCTACCCAGGACATCACTGTTTAACATGCCATCTACAGGCGTGGAGAAAATTGTCCAGAACACGACGGAAAAGATTAGCCCAGAATTGCTCAGGACTGACATTACAGAAGTGGAGCCTTTGCACATGCAATTCTTCCTTAGATCTTTGGGAATAAGAACTATGAGCGTCCTCTATTTGTATTGCATAGCGTGGTCTTGAGGATGTTACGTACTATAGCACAACTTCAATTGATGGAACGTTGAATTTTCGGAACATCCTTCAAAACCGCAAAATTGTCGAAAGGAGGATCCTTCTTTTTCTTAGGAGAAGCTTCTGGTTCCTAGGAGAGTCCTCTTTGGGCTGATCTTCAAAGACTTTGTCCCCATCATGATAGGAAAAAACTTTTCTTTTTGTGATGAAAGATAAGGACAATTCTGGCCTGATTCTTGAGTTGTAACCACTAATCTCGCTGGAGTTCTGTTCCGATTCAAGACTGACTCAATCTCTTTGAGTCTTGTATTTTCTTGTAAAATTGAGGCAATCCTCGAGCGAGATTCCTCCAACTATTGTGCTAGTTGTTCAAGGGTCTTGTCAACCATGTGGCCGTGACAAGAGTGTGTTTTTTGTGGATTTTTGAGAAGAGAGTTTCACAAACTAATAAACTAGATGCCCCACGGTGGGCGCCAATTTGTTTTGGTAAAAACTTTACAAGGGTGAAAAAGAGCTAAGATGGGCCAACTAGTACTGTTTGCGAAACAGAACAGAACATAATATTCTCCGAACAGAACTGACGACTACAAGATTGATGAAACAGAGCAGAACATAGCCTTCTCCGAGCAGAATTGAGGGGACAACGAGATTGATGACGCAGAAACCCCGAGAAGAAGATGGGGAAAACTGCGGGCTACCAAGCCAGGACTTCTTTTATTAATCTCATGGTGATTACAAGGTTTTTGGTTACAATAGGATGACTTTCGTAGGAGAGACTAGCGAATAATGCTAATATCTCGATTATGTGTACTTCTATGTGAAAGTATAAGAAAAACCTAAGGAAAAACCTCTCAAAAAGCCCCCTCAAAATGACTAAGTGAGCCTCTATATATAGGTAGAATGCTCACAATACAACTCCTAAAATCTAGGGCCACTATCTCATGAACTTAGGTAGTTGGATAACTACCCACTATGCATGACTTGTAACTTCCCATTATGACTTCTATTCTGATCCGCAGAACTGCATGCCAATAACTACCCATGATCTTAGGTGGTTAAATAACTTCCATTGACTCCACTTCTGCTCAGCTATGATATCTTCCATTATCCCATGATCTTTGTAACCGCTATAGTTGACCTCTGCTGACCACAACTGCCATGCCTCTTCTGACCTGTTCTGGGCGATAACTGCCATACCTCTTCTGACTTGTTCTGGGCGATAACTGCCATACCACTTCTGACCTGTTCTGGGCTATAACTGCCATACCACTTCTGACCTGTTCTGGGCTATAACTGCCATTGTTCTTCTGTCCTGCTCTGTACCATATTCGCAACGTCTATCCAGAACTGTCAATTCTGGGTAGTGTAAAATCTGGTCATAACAATTACGATCGATATATGGATCGCATGTGTCACCCCGACCCACTTCTGAGAGAGATGCAACCACCAGGGTGGATGGAGCACGAAGAACTACTTGAGAACTTGATGTATCAAGAATTAAGGCACGACTATCCTCCATTGCCAGTTGAACTACTCCCAGTCTGGGAGAGGGATCTCCTATCAGGGAGACTCTTCAGGGTCGCAAATCATATTTAGGGTCTTTGGACTCCAGTTTGTAAAATATATGTAACCGACTTTTAACCATCCTAAGAACGATCTTAATATCGTCTTCTTTTCCTACGGCTATGGGTGTTGTATTCGGATGTGACGTTTGGTGAACTTATGTATTATATTCCTTGAAATGTAATATTTTACCCATGTATATGTTTATATATATGGAGACGTTATGTTACTACCTAGTCATGTGCTTTTCTTAATTCATTATTTTAAAATTTTACATACATGTTGTACTTCCAAATCTCATTTAAATTACCTTATCTAAATTGATTTGAGATGAGACTACCGATGCGGTAAGTACTACGAATGGACACCAAAAGAGAAGGCGCAAGAAAGCCATCGAGGCCTCACGGCGGCGTCAACAATTGAAGTCTGGAAGAGATCACGAGGACTCGAGCAATGCGGAAGTCATTTGGAAGACTAGGGCACTTAAGACTCGTGATATGGAACATCAATTCACGATCATCTCATAGATCCTCGGAATATCAGATGTGATCGAAGCGTTCATGCAGGAAAACCTGAGACATTTGAGGGGATCGGTGGGACACTATACCCATGGATCGGGAGTATGAATGCGAGGTTCTGGAACACTCAGTTAGAGAGGAATGGAAAACCTCCTAGCAGTGCGTGCCTTGACGAGGAGGCCAAAGCATGGTGGAGGCGATCAAGCTCCCACTATACTTGAGGGTGAGTACTACCTAAGGTGGGAGGATTTCAAACTTGGTTTGGCGACATGACTTATCTTTGTTAAGTATAAGCATAGCTTCATGGAGGAGGAGCATCGCTACTCAAAATTTGCTTAGGATCTAGGGTTAACCTTTTGTCATTCTCGATCCAATTTCATATCTCTTGAGGATGTATCTAAACTTTTGTGTTATTTTGCTGAACTTGTATTTAAGTTTTCACCTTAGTTCATTTCATAGAGAATGTATTAGGAGGCTTTGTAACTTTTTGATGTAACCCTTTTACATTATCAATGAAATGTGTTTTACCTTGCACTCTATAATGTGTCACATTTGGGAACTACTCAAAACTCATATGACCTAATATTTTTCAGAATGGATGCAAACAACTTAAACAACATGGATAACCCGAACTTCGCCCAACATTTTGCTGAAGAAGAAGCAAGGAGAAAAGGGTTCGAAGATGCAATTACAAAAATTGCTCAAAATATGTATCAACATCAGGCGTGGAAGCAATCGGTCGCATTTGAGAAATTCTCCAAACACCGACCCCAAACATATTACGCTCTGTCGACCCCAGTCTTGTGAATGGATCGAAGAGATGGAAAAGTTCTTTGGGCGAGCAAGACACCACCGAACGAAATGGTGAGCGTGGTAGCGTACTACCCGAAAGGAGAGGCAAATAGTTGGTGGCGCCTGACCAAAGCCCAATTTCACCTAAGGCTCAATAACTGGAGTGAGGTTAAGACCTTGTTGGAAAACAAGTACTTTGGGGAAGAGTTGAAGTGGGAAAAAGAAGAAGAGTTCAGGAATCTAACCCAGGGTGAAATGTCCCTACAAGCTTACACAGAAATATCGAGGCTGTCCAAGTTTGCTCCTAAGATATTGACTAGCGAGGAGGAACTCGCATGACTCGTTACGTCACGAGGCATGGACAATAACCTGAGGATAAACATGGCGGGTTAATTTTGTAAGAACCCATTTGAAGCCTCTGAAAAGGCAACGTGTATCTGGGCACCCATCCAGAAGAGGGAAGCTGAGGAGAAGAAGAAGAAGAAGACGTTCACGCCTTCTGTGGCAAGTGCTAGCTTTATCCATAAGCCAATGTTTGGTCGCCCGGGTTTCCAAAATCAGGACAATCGAAATAAGGGCGAGCGGACCAGACGCCAACCGAAACCCCACCGGGTTCGTAGGGAGGAACAACCAACAACCTCCCGGAGCCCCAGCCATTCAAGCAGGTCAATGTCGTTTCTGTCGACAGCCACAACACCCGGGGAAGCGCTGCAACGGGGAGCCGGTAGTGTGCTACTTCTACAAAGTAGTGGGACACAAGTCGAATGAATGCCCGAAGAGGAGTAATGCTGCCAAAACAAATGCAGGGCCACCGCCAGCCGTTAGAGTTCAGGGACGCGTCTACGTCCTGACCGAGTCTGAAGAAGGGTCTGATGATATTATCGATGTCGACGTCGTCACCGGTAAATTTTTGGTTAATTCGGTACCTGCTTTCATTTTGTTTGATACCGGAGCATCTTTATCTTTTATATCCTCGAAATTTATCAAACAATCCAAACTCACAAACCCTGCACAAATCAGAACTAACATATCACTACCAGATGGTAAAAACATTCCTTGTTCCTCAAAATACAATAATGTAAGAATCACGATTCACAACACAGAGTTCCTGTCAGACCTTGTATTGTTTGACCTTCCCGAGTTCGATGTAATTCTGGGGATGAATTGGCTAGCTCGTCATAATGCGACATTTAAATGCCACGACCAGAAGATCACTTTGAAAACTAACCAAGGGAAGGAGGTATCATATCAGAGTTTGAAGAGGAAAGGGGGAGTGAAGTTAGTATCCGTACTAAAACTTCAGAGTATGGAGAGAAAGGGGCACCAGGTGTATTTTTGCAGCATTACTAAGGTCGAGGACACCCTACGCATTGAAGATATCCCAATCGTGAATGAATACCCCGATGTTTTCCCAGACGTGTTACCAGGTATGCCTCACTTGCGAGATGTTGAATTCTCGATTGACCTCATCACAGACACGGCACCTTTATATCAAAGGCACCATCTGAGAATGGCGCCTGTCGAACTTCAAGAACTCAAGAAACAATTGGAGGAAATGATTGAGTTAGGGTTCATAAGACCGAGTGTTTCACCTTGGGGTGCACCGGTACTCCTCGTAAAGAAGAAGGATGGGAGCATGAGGCTTTGCATTGACTACAGAGAACTGAACAAGGTGACAATCAAAAATCGTTATCCTTTGCCTAGGATAGGCGATCTCTTTGACCAGCTCAAGGGAGCGAGTCTTCTCCAAGATTGACCTGAGGTCGATACCATCAGTTGCGGTCCGCAAAGAAGATATACAAAGGCGCATTCGGATCAAGGTACGGACATTACGAGTTCAAAGTAATGCCGTTCGCCTCACCAACGCTCGAAGATTTATGGACCAAATGAGCAGGACCTTTCACGAATATCTCGACATACGTGTTGTCGTGTTCATTGACGACATCTGATCTACTCCAAGAATAAAGAAGAACACGCAGAGCACCTACACATTATCCTAAGTATCTTGAGAGACCATAAATGGTATGCCAAATTTTCAAAGTGTGAATTTTGGTTAGGCCAAGTGGCGTTCCTAGGCCATGTAATCTCAAGGAGGAGTAATGGTAGATCCGGCAAAGATTGAAGTCACAAAGAATGGATAGCACCAAAAGCAGTCCACTAAGTCGAAGCTTCCTAGGATTGGTGGCTATTATCGAAGGTTTGTTCTGATTTCGAAGGTAGCCGCCCAATGACCAAAGCTGCTGCGAAGGAATCAAAGTTCATATGGAGCGGCGATCGTGAGAAAGCGTTCAGAAGCGAAGACAAGGCTTACTACGGCCCGATTTTAACCTTGCCAGCCGATGGGGATGAATATGAGGTGTCTGATGACGGCGTCGCTAAATGGTTTGGGTTGCGTCTTGATGCAATAGGGAAAGTAATAGCATACGCATCCAGGACAACTTAAGGTGCACGAAAAGAATTACCCAATTCACGACCTAGAACTTGCAGCGGTGGTGTTTGCACTAAAGATTTGGCGTCATTATCTCTACGGTTGACATTAAATTCTACTTGATCACAAGAGCTTGAAGTACATATTCACCCAAAGAGATTTGAACATGAGACAACGAAGATGGTTAGAATTGATCAAAGATTACAAGATTGAGTTACTTTACCACGAGGAAAGGCTAATGTAGTTCTTAGATGCCGAGTCGTAAGACAATACACACTCGAACAACATTTGGGAGATTCCCTCGGACATCGTCCAGGATCTAAAAGGTGAGCTTAGACACAGTACAATCAGGCGACCACAGGACTGAATGCAATGGTGGTTGAACGAGTTATATCATGACATCCGAGTGCTACAATGGGAAGACCCGGCATTGTTGGAGATTAGGGAAAGAATTCCATCAGAAGGAACAGAAGGGTTTGAAGTTTACACCGGCGGAGTCTACGCTTGATGGCGGTGGTGCATACCTGATAATGAGAACTTGAAACGCAAAATCCTTGACGAAGCACATAGTACCCGCTACTCGGTACATCCTGGCTCAGACAAGATGTACAAGGACCTGAAATTACGTTTCTGGTGGATAAGGATGAAGGTAGAGATCGCCGAGTACGTGGCTAGATGTATGATTTGCCAGAAGGTAAAATTTGAACACCAGAGACCAGGAGGACTACTCCAACCGTTGGAAATTCCTCGAGGGAAGTGGGATTCCATATCCATGGATTTTATCATGGGGTTACCAAGGACAGCAGGTGGCAAGGATGCTATATGGGTTATTGTAGATCGTCTAACTAAATCAGCTCACTTCGTTCCGATCAAGGAGACTTGGGGATTGGAAGAACTGGCCAAAGCTTACGAAAAAGAAATAATACGACTCCATGGCGTTCCCCTCGACATCATATCAGATAGGGACGCAAGATTTACATCGCATTTCTGGAAGAAATTGCAAGAGGCTTTGGGTAGTAAATTGAAAATGAGTACGGCGTTTCATCCAAAGAATCGACGGTCAGACAGGCGAACCATCCGTATTAACTGGAAGCCATGTTGAGGGCATGTCCGATGGAATCCACCGTGAACTGCGGAAAGAGCTTACCTCTCGTTGAATTCTCATACAACAATAGCCATCATGCTAGTCTAGGGTGTGCTCCTTTTGAGGCATTGTATGGCAGGAAGTGTCGCAGTCCGGTTTGTTGGGACGACGCTAGTGATAATGTGGGCACCGGACCCCAAGTTATTCAGGACCAAATCGAGCACATTAAAGTCATCCGAGAAAGACTACAGGCAGCTCAAGATAGGCAGAAGAAGTATGCCGATCAACATCGTAAGCCTATCGAATTCCAGGAAGGAGACAAAGTATTTTTGAAAGTATCACCCATGAAGGGAGTCCGACGATTCGGCTTAAAAGGGAAACTGAGCCCTAAGTATATTGGACCCTACGAAATACTTGAACGAATTGGCGAGGTGGCATACCGACTCGCCTTACCGCCAAACTTATCCAAGGTACACGATGTATTTCACGTATCTCATTTCGAGAAGATCTGAAGCGACGAGAGTCACATTATTCGCCCGATGTGATCGCCATCGAGCCTAACATGCTTTACTCACGAAAAACCGGTGGAAATTCGCTTGAGAGAGACCAAGTTCTTACGACGCAAGTCGATACCCTTAGTCAAGGTTCTCTGGAGGGGACAGAAGACTGAACAAGCAACATGGGAGACCGAGGCGTCGATGAAGGAAAAGTACCCGGAGCTGTTTAGCACAGGTAACCTTAACCACCCAGATTACTTTAAGTTTCGGGGACGAAACTTCTTTAAGGGGGGAGGATTGTAACACCCCGTGTTAATTTAAGCTAATTATAATTAGGAAATCAATAATTAATCATCCTCGCTCGCTGAATTTCCTAAAACAATACACTACAATCATTTTCGCACCTAAACTAAAACCATTTCGAATTACTTTGAATTTGAACTTTATGTTTACATTTTCAAACTCGATAAATCAAATGGAGAATCCTCGACAATTTTCTCAACGGCAAATTTTGGCACGCAAATCGAGGTCAAACATTGACTAAATGGCCAAGCCACCTAAATGTGATTAAGCCACCTAATCCTTTCTTAAATATAACTACTCATAATCCAAACCTAATTAAAGTAGCTTAAGCTTAATCATATTGATTATTACTAACACAACATATAATAATAATATCAAATTACTATTCCACTTTGATTTAACTAACACTTTCACTAAAACTCGATATATTGAGTTACACTAAGCCTAAACTGATAAACTTTTTGACGTTTAAGCATAATGATTTAATTCAGTAACATTCCACGAAAAAAATATATATTTCGATCAAACAAGATTTTATTTCAAAGTTTCGAGGATCCTAAGGCCAATTTTTGTTTTGATCACCCTTCAACGTTTTTCTTCATTTTTATTTTCGATCTTACTTCGAACCATCATTTTAAGACTATATATTTCATTTCGAGACTTTTCGCGTACGCGCAAATCGAAAATTTCAAGAACGAAAAATCGGGCCATGACTTGTACATGTTGGCCGAGATTTTGAGCTTGTAGCTCAACATTGTCTCTTCCTTTTTCCTTTTTGCTTTGCCTACACACTTGTTCCCTTGTCTCAAGCATGCCTTCCACTCTTACACCCATGCTTCCACTCTTACACACATGTGTCTCCTTGTCTCAAGCATGCTTTCACTTTCCTTACACAAGTTTACAACTTACATACTACAAACTTACATACTACAAAAAAAAATAACACAACTACTACTACATACTACACACACACGACACAAACACAAATACAACACACAAACACTTAACTCTTTTTCTCTCTAAATAATTCATACTCAAAGAACTTGTAAGCTTAAACTCATCTCCAACCTCAAGAACACCTCTTGAATCTTCATCCTCTTTAATTCATTTCTTCCTTAAAACTTTCATTTCATTTGCTTAAATTTATTAGCATACTTAAATAAATCCTCACCATTTATATTTAGTACTCACTCCTTATCTTTACATGCAAATTAAAAATGAACATAAATCAAAATCACTTAAAATACAAACATCACCTAAACTAAAAACAATACTACACATAAAACTTTTAGTATAGTTTAACTAGCTTAAATAAATTACTAACTTGTGTATTTCATTTTTATGTACTCTCCTAATCAAAGACGAGGAGCAAGGTGGTGGAGTCGATCTTAGCCAATTCGATCATATCGTTGATCCCGACAACTGCTAAGCTATTTCACTCATAACCTAACTAAGGTGCTTCCCGCACATTTATATGATAAGCGCCTCGAATTTGATTATGTGTTATTGTTTTTGATGCATGTATTGTTTTATTATATCACCTAGTATTCATATGTTAAATTAGGAGACAAAAATCGAAAAATAATATTTGAGTAACATAGAAAACCACACGGCATTCCCCTTAATTTTTGTCTAATTTTTCGTTTTAATTTTTGTAAATTGCATGCTTAAAATACTTATAATGAAATGAACATGAGGATATAATTAGTTTTTGTTTAGGATTTAAAATGAATTTGTTATGAATTTTTAGGTGTTTTAATGTATTATGTGTGTTCTTGAATGTTTATGTTATTCTTGTGTTTGGATGATTTTATTTATGTGTGTTAATGTTTTGTTATGTTTTCCACTTATGATTAAATACATAAATAATATAAGATAAATTAGTTGTTGAATTAGAAGTATAAAAATCAAAAATCAAAATTTATGAACATGTATAAATATACACGGCCAAATTTAATTACATGGACCAATTTTTAGTTTTAATTTTTCTAAATAACATATTATGATTAGTATAGTTAAATTAGACTTGTATGAAAAATTTGAGAAAATTATATAAACATATAAAAATTTGACTAAATAATGTTCATATTAAAAGCATTAAGATTCATCACACATTCATGTGTTCTTCACTTAGTTGATTAATTTGATTCATAAATTTTATAAGTTTTAGTTATTTGTTGTTTATGTTTACTAGCTTAAATCATTTTAGCATAAACTAAATAATTAGTATATAAAAACTTTAAGTTAAAAACCGATAAAATTAGAAAACGAAAATAAATGGTTATGTATGTTAGGCCACGGTTTTGGGGTCCAATTTAGACCTAAAATGAATTTGTCACTTTTTATTTTTATCACTTAAGTAATTAAAATAGTTAAAGTAATGATTTATTAATAAAAACAACAAAAGAAATAAATAGCTAAATAAATAGAGGCTCACGGCTTTTGTGTTATTATGGGTCAATTTTGGTCAAAATGAATTTATCACTTAGTCACTAAAATTGATTTATAAGTAGGGTTATATTAGATATTATAATGAGCAGATTAATAAAAAGAATCAACTAAACCGATAAAAATAAACGTTACACGTATTAAAATGAATGAAATCGAGTGTTACTATCTATGCTTAAATTTGGATGTGGACATACGGACTATTTAAAATGAACTACGACAACCTCGCTAAAAATGGAAACCGCTAAAAGATTAGTTAAGTATACGACTAAATAAAACCGAGTTTCACTTCTAAAATGTTATATAAAATCACCAAGTACAAAATGAACTTAACAACTTTGACTCTAGAATTTTGTACTTAGATTATATTAAGTTTTGTTTCCGAAATCATTTTTCAAATCACTAAATACAAAACGAACCTAACGACTTTAAAACTAGTATTTTACACTTAGTAATAAAAAAGTTTAGTTTTATTTTCTAAAATATCCTTAGTATGACAAAAATGTATAAGAGTATAAAGATACTAAGTATAAATAAAGTCAAATAATAAATACTAAAGTATAAAGAAAATAAAATAAAAATACTAAGTAAAAAGAAAATAAAATAATAAATACTAAGTATAAAAATACATATACGTAGAAAAAACGAATAAAATAAGAAATATAAAAAGAAGTACAAATACAGAAAACGAAACTACTAATCATTATAAATACGAGGAATAGTAAATCGATGAATAGTAAATCGATGAATAGTAAATCACGATTGAATAGTAAATCTGATTGAATAGAAAAATAATGAATAGTGAAAAATATTTAAAAGTTACGAACGGACTCAAAATAAATAATTAAGTTTTACTATGTGTTCTGTTTACCTGAAGAACTGTTGTTACTAAAATTTCATTATACAAGTTTGACGATATATTTATGTTATAAGTTTGTCATTATTAATATTTATGAGCAAGAGAATGAGAAGTTGAGAAAGCGAGTACTTGAATAAAATACTAGGATTGTTCGCCATGTTGCGACTCTTGAAATTCGAAGTTAACGAGGTAGCTGTATATGGGGACTTGGGCTCCCTATCAGAGTTGCCCAAGGCGAAATAACGATCTTGAGATCGCTACTCGACACGGTATATACAACCTCAGAGATGGGGCATCCTTGATATTTCCGTGGGCCCATATATTAGTAATTGGAAACGCTTGACCCGTCAAGAGTACGGGTCTCTGGTGATAGTCGAACTTTTTCGTCGGTGATACCTTTTGAATAGCGAATAAGTATGATCCTCGATAGGTAGTGTATGCATACATTAGACAAGGGATTAGGCCGTCCTTATTACCTTAGATATCTTTTGCCTGTCAGACACGTCCGATTTCGTTCGGCCCTGACCGCTTCTGCGCGGAATATATCTGCATGCTTCCGCCTTACTAACGAAGATTCATTTGTTATCACATGTTGAATGCATTTCCTTGTTTGTTTGATGATTATCTGAATGATTTGGTTGAGTATTGGAATGTGATTTGTTGAGTATGTTTATCTGTGAGCGTGGTATGTTATTTGGTTGGTTTATACTCGCATTAAATCATCATGATCTCCTTATGTGTTTTTGCTTGCATACTTGCTATTTGTTTCCCTCATTTATTTATTATTCATATCGCATATTGCTTTAGAATTGCATGTGTCGAAAGAGTGTGCGGGAAAATGATGAGAGTTTAATGCAGGTACCCCGAGTCTTGACCGTTGATCTATCAGGGGATTTGAAGGCCTTATTTTGTAATCTATTTTGAGAGGACTTGTAATCTAAATACTCTGTTTTATCTATAAACTCGTATTATGTATACTGAGTTTGTTAAACGATAACAGCTGGTTTTGTAATATATAGACTTAATTAATTTTCCGCCTTAGTTTAATTAAAGTCACGAAAAACCAGGTTGTTACAATGTCCTTGACCTTTTTAAGCTTTGGACGCGTCATTTTTGTGTTGAATATCGCCCTTTTTTAACCCTTCAGGTTATAAGGCGGGTTTTGTGGTGCCTATGTCCTTGGCTTTTTTAAGCTTTGGACGCGTCATTTTTGTGTTGAATATCGGTTGTGCTTTTTGCAAAGCTGCCTACGTATCCATGGAAAATGGAATCAAACCGGCGTAGTTCGGGAAATGTACGTTTAGGGGCATATCGGCCCATGAGTTGTGTTTGCTTTTTTGTGGTGAATGTGCGTGTTTAAGGGCATGCCGGCCCATGAGTTGTTTTGAAGGATGCATGTTTAGGGGCATGCCGGCCCATGAGTTTGTTTATGGAATGTGCACGTTTAGGGGCATGCCGGCCCATGAGTTGATTTTTAGAAAATTGTATTTTATAGATGCATTGCAAGGGTTTTTTAAGGGTAGTATTTCTTGAGTTGATCGAGGTTCGTTGCAAGGTTAAACTCTTGACCGTCCAAGTCGGTTAGTTTTACTGCTCCGCCTGTGTAGATTTCCTTGACGAGGTAGGGCCCAGCCCAGTTAGGCTTGAACTTCCCTCGTGGGTCGACTGGAAGTGGTGCTCGGACCGACTTTAGTACGAGATCCCCGACTTTGACGTTTCGGGGCTTAACTCGTTTGTTGAATGCTCGTTGTAATCGTGCTTGGTACATCCGTACGGTGCTCAGGGAGTGAAGTCGGCGTTCGTCCAAGAGCATGAGTTGTTCGTAGCGTTCACGGGCCCATTCTGCTTCTGGGATGCTACTTTCCATTAGTATGCGTAATGATTGTATTTCTATTTCCACTGGTTGGACGGCTTCCATGCCGTAGGTGAGGAAATAGGGTGTCATGCTTGTGGGTGTGCGAATGGTCGTGCGGTATCCCCATAATGCATATGGTATCTTGTTGGGCCAGTCGTTGCAGCTGTCGATCATCTTCTCGAGTATGGTGACGACCGTCTTGTTTGCTGCTTCAACGGCTCCATTGGTTTGGGGTCGATAGGGTGAGGATTTGTGATGCTGTATGTTGTATTTTGTGAGTATAGCTTCTGTCTCGCGCTGAAAGTGCGAGCCTTGATCGCTGATGAACTCATGGGGTATGCCATATCGGCATATGATGTTTGTCTTGATGAACTTGGCGACTTCCTTGGAGCCAAGGGTTCGAAAAGATGCTGCTTCTACCCATTTTGTAAAGTAGTCAATTGCCACTAGCACGAAACAGTGACCTCCTGCTCCGATGGGGTGGACTTTTCCTATTACGTCGATGCCCCCAGGTTGAAAAGGGCCAGGGCGAGGTTAGGCTGTATAGTGTTGAGGGGGGTACATGCTGTACATTGTTGAAAATTTGGCAGTTGTGGCAGTGCTTGACGTATTGGATGCAATCTGCTTCCGTGGTTGTCCAATACCATCCTAGCCGTAGAATCTGTTTGCAGAGTGCCCGAGCATTCATGTGGGGACCGCATTCGCCGTCGTGGACTTGCGCGATGATTTCTTGTCCTTTCTTGTAGTCGACACATATGAGGAGCGTGCCTTGTGGGGTCTTCTTGAGTAGTGTCCCATTTCTAGGACAAATTGGGATGCTAGGAGTCTAATGGCTCTCTGGCCACGTTTATCGGTGTCGGGTGGGTAAGCGCTGTTTGTTTTGTAGTTGATTATGGCTTGATACCAAGGCTCTGTTTGCTCGGCTTCGTCTAGGTCAATGGTGTGGATATATGCTGGTTCGTCTCGTCTTTCGACGATGATGGGTAGCAATTTCATGTTTGGTGGCATGTTGTGGAACCCGGGAACCGCGTTCGGGGGACCCAACTCGGCGTCTTGCTTAAGGGCGGATTTTAAAGTTAAAAAAGATTAAGTTGGAAAAACCTTTAAGAACTGTTATGGAGTCGCCACCTAATTATCGCGGAAATTAGGAACCTGCTACCATGTTCTAAGTTAAAAACATGTCCTAGATTTTGGAGCACGCCGACACCCCTAGATCTAAGGTTTGTGAAACCAGATTGGATTCGGGGTGAGGGTACTTTAGAAAAAGAGTTAATTCAAATAATGATTTATGAAAACCTTTTAGAAAAGCCTATGTAAAAATAGCCTCTACTGACCTAGAACAATCCTTGTAAGATGATATTTGAGCTAATGTTATCGCTACGCATTACAAGTGCGATAAGTTTGTAAAAGGATGCAGAATCTGAGATGCAAAAATATTGATTAAAACCCTCGATTCGACATGTTTAACTTGTTAATGAAAACGGTTCAGTTAAAGGTCGAATTCATTGTTTAAGTTGATTTTAATGCAAAATAAGAAGGTGCAAGATGCATGCAAATAAAATAAAGTTCAATTGTCCATTGGTTTATTTTATAAGGTCGGTTGCTTATGCGACTTTGGCGTGTCATCGGATATGGAGTGTACCCGAAGTAAATAGAACACTGGGATTGCAAGCGCGCTGGGTGCCAAAGCCGGGGGGGGGGGGGGGCGCTAAAGTGTAGACCCCTTTGTTAGTCCATAGAAAATAAGAAAAAGCTTTGATCCAAGTGGATCGGTACCTACCTTGTCCTGACGCTTCAGATCTGGGCAAAGCTTCGCTTCTTGAACTTGAAAGGAGGATGAATTCAACACGGGATGGTGTGTTGAACTCAAGGATTTGAGTGCTTGAGGCTTTGTGAGTGTGAAAGGGTGTAAGATGAGAATTTGTGGTGTAAAGATGTATTCTGGTTGTGAATTGTGATTTCGAGGTCAAGGTATAGGGGTGTATATATACTAAAAACCTCGGAGAAATTAGGAAATTCGGGGATAAAAACAGGCCTGGGAACCGCATAGCCTTATGCGGTTGCCAGGGCAAACCTCATAGGCTTATGCGGTTGCCTCCCCAAACCGCATAAGCTTATGCAGTTTGAGGGTGTGGTTTTAGCGTAGTTTCCTAGTTTCGGTTGAATTGTATCTTTGAAAGATTACGAGATAATCTCAAACGTGAAGCTCAAGAAAACCCCTAGGATATTTCTGAGATATTTTGTGATGCTTAGGGCTTTGGAGTGCGGGCCAAAGGCTGGGTTTGGGCTCCGTTTTGGGCCCGAGGCCCGGAAAAATGAAAAAGGTATATTTGCATAGTTTTTGTGAAATAAGGTAAGACGTAAGGTTGTATTTTGTGTAAGAGGGGGCTAAATAGCGGTTTTAGCTACCGGGCCTAAATTTAGGAATTTAGGAATGCTGAATTAGACCTTGTTAATGTAAAAGGACTAATTGTAGTGCAAATGCGAAGCTCATGCCAAATGAAGCAGGACAAGGACCTAGCTAGACTCCAAATGGACAAAATGAACGTTTATTTAAAGCGATGTAAAGCGACCTTAATCATTTTAACATTTAAAACGACTCAAAATGAATTCGACATTAGTTAGAACCGTTTAAGTCAACGTTAAAGCACGCGTAATAAAAGTCCGTGATACATCACAGGGTTTTGTTTGGGAGGGTACGGATATGGGTATCCACAGAGCCCCCAGTTTGACTGAGCTCGGACTAGAGCGCTAGTCAAACTCCACGACCATATCCGGACCATTACAGTCTCGATATAGTCAGCGGTGTAACACCCCGGCCCCAACTAAAGGCCGAAATGTCATTCACGGTAGCTCGCCAGGCTGGGTACATCGCCCACAAACCAACACGGGTCCTTTCCAGCGCACTTTGTCCTCACTCGTGCGCATCCTGAGAACTTCCCAGGAGGTCACCCATCCTAAGACTACTCTCCAGCAAGCACGCTTAACTGAAGAGTTCTGAAGATGAGCCACCAGAAAAGAAGATGCATCTTGTTGATATGAGTAGTACTTACAATCCTTTTAAGCACTATGTCACTTGAGCCAACACATGGACCACTTCAACGGGGAACCCGACCCGAATAACCTCGGACAACACCGGGTGTTACACACCCCCACTTGAAGAACGCAACGTCCTCGTTGCGCCTGGTAGCTACCAACAATATAGCATTCCAGAATCCTCCCCAACTAGGTGCGTACCTGGCCAACAAGACACAGGATTCGACCACACGGTCGCCGGGTTGCTCTGATACCATTTGTAACACCCCGGCCCCAACTAAAGGCCGAAATGTCATTCACGGTAGCTCGCCAGGCTGGGTACATCGCCCACAAACCAACACGGGTCCTTTCCAGCGCACTTTGTCCTCACTCGTGCGCATCCTGAGAACTTCCCAGGAGGTCACCCATCCTAAGACTACTCTCCAGCAAGCACGCTTAACTGAAGAGTTCTGAAGATGAGCCACCAGAAAAGAAGATGCATCTTGTTGATATGAGTAGTACTTACAATCCTTTTAAGCACTATGTCACTTGAGCCAACACATGGACCACTTCAACGGGGAACCCGGCCCGAATAACCTCGGACAACACCGGGTGTTACAAGCGGAACGAAGCATGTGTCCATGGGTGAGACGAGGACTTCGAACCGGGCTAAACGGGGAGGGGCGTGCGCATTTTAAGGACTTGGCGGTCCGTGCATGCTATAAGGGCCTGCCGGCCTGCTGGATGTCTTCGTCGTGCTTGTTGCCGTTTGTTGGTGCCTTTGCGTGTGCTTGGTATCGTCGGATGCCTGGTGCTGCTGCTTGTAATGTCTTCGTATTGCATGTGTATAAGGGGCTAAAGTGCAGGGGTGCAGGTGCTTGTAAAATGTTTGGGTATGTGCGAGGTGTATAATTGAGTAGGGGTGCTCATGTAGGTGTAGGTGCAGGTCTCGTTGAAAGAGCGTCCGTGTAATGCTTGTGCTTGAACTTGCCGAGGAGCATCTATGTAGAGTGAAGTGCTTGGAGTTAGGTGTATGTTGCAGAGTGCTTGTGCTTGGGCTCGCCGAGGAGTGTCTATGTAGTCGTAATTGCATATGATTGCCTTCCGTTGAGGAGAATATGATGTAAAGCTCGTGAAGAGCGTTCGTGCTTCTATACATGCCGTACATTAAATGCTTAATATACGCGTATGGCGGACTGTAGGTGACGCCTTAACCCAAGCACGGGACGTACTTGGAGTTGCATTAGGGCTAAGGTGAATTAGGAATTCAAAAGTAGGCGTAAAACGAGAAAAAACCGAGAAAAACCAGGGGCAGGAACCGCATAAGCTTATGCGGTTCAGGGGACAAACCGCATAAGCTTATGCGGTTTCCCCTGTTGGCTGCAGGGGCTATATAAAGGTCGTGTTCAGCCGTGAGTATACCATTATACTCATTTTCGATTTTCATCTCATAAAAACGTCATTTTTCGATTTCTCAACCGTTTTCGTTCGTTTTTCTTGCGTTGCCTTGCTATGGAACGAGGTATTGCTCCATTTTAACTTGCTTTTACGTTATTTGTTGTTGTAATTAGCTAGTTTTGCCTTGAAATGTTGAAAAGACGGGTTTTGCATGAAAACCCGAGTTTTGCTTAAAATTTGCCGTTTGAATGCTTGAAATTGACGTCATTGTGTTGCACTATGCCATGTTAACGTGTATGTGTGAATTGATTGTGATTTAGACCGTCTTTGTGTGAAAAACGTCCAAATTAGGTTTCGGGCCCGAAAACGAACCCGGATTTTCCGACCCGGAATTTCAATTAAACTTCGGTGTAGGATGCCCATAGCGAGTATAGCATGCCTATAGCGTTAGTTTTGCGAAAATGTCGAGTTAGGGCTTTCAAATCGCCGTCTTAAGTCGTAGTTATACGGAGTAATTAAGGCGAATTGGGGGTTTTTGATCGGGATGACCAAAATGCAATTGCTTGTAATGGGTTATTGTTGGGGGCTATTATGGCGCGTAGAAACCATAAAGTTGTAATTTTGAAGTGTAGAGAACGGTTTTCGGCTTAATTATGAATTAGGCCTAAAAATGCTCTGCAGGGCGTATAGTGTAATGTGTTAAAGGGATGCATATGTATTAGAAGGGTGTATATGTATTATGTGCGTATTATTTGTGTGTATTTGTGTATATGTATGCCAAGTTGTATGCTTGTTTTGGCAAAAAATTTACCAAAGCTTAATTTATTGTGTTGGGGTTAAAGCGACCTTATCGTATGCCAAACTAAGACTCGTAAACGAAAATTCAAGGAAAAGAAATGACGAAAACGAAATAAGACATGAAGGTTTTTTGGTTACGCGGAAAACCCGGTGTGGGAAACGACCGCGGGGGGAAGCTCTTGTCCCACCAATTATCCACTATTCAAAGAAGGAATACAAGATTTGGGGTGCTAAGGCACGTAATCTAGTACAAATTAAAGTATGCTGGAAAATGCTAAGTGTTTGAAGAAAATATATAAGTGTGTTTTGGTGTGCTGTAGAATAGTTTCTGGATGTTGATTGTTGTAGTATAGTTGTTGAATGTGGAATGCCTTTCCTTTGAACCCTAGTGCTCCTTTTATACTTGTAGATTCCCCTGACTTTGCTCCCATTATTCCTCTCCTTGTAACTGTCGTGGCCCCCTATTGAATAGGCCTTAAATGCTCCTTCCGTTGGATAGCTTCCCCCTTTCTCGCAACTACCTTAATTGTCCGTTGCAATTCGAGATAGATCCGTTGGTGAGACTCCTGAGGGCCCTGGCTGTCCAGGGTCCTATGCTGTCTGGCTTCTTGAGATGCTCTGGGTCCTGCCCAGGGTCCTAAAATGTTCAGGGTCCTCGGCTAGATGGGGTTCCTGGAGGGTCTTGCATGGTCAGGGTTCTGCGCCGCTTGGATCCTCGGAGTACTCTAGATCTTGCCCAGGGTCCCGTGATGCTCAGGGCCCTGAGCAAGGTACTTCTGCTGATAGGGCCCAAACTGGGCCGGAAAATTTGGGCCCAACATTTGCCCCCAAAATTTCTGCTCAGGAGGTCTCGAATTCTGAGCAGGAATTTTCATTCTCAGATTGCTTTGCGTGACTCCCCCATATTTCGACTTTGGATGTACTTCGGCTGCTTCGATTTTGTTCGCGCTTGATACTTGGTGGATTGGCGGACTGTTTTTCTTTTTCTTTCTTGGGTAGGCAACAATGACACGGAACGGAGGTTGCTGATATGGCGAAAGAGCTGCTGCAAGTATTTGGGTCGTTCCTGATGCCCCCGATTGTATGGGCCAAGGACAGCTGAGGCGCCTGCCGCATCTGCTGACCCTGCTGAGGAGGGCGGTGAACACGTTGAGGATGAAGAAACTGCTGGTGACGAGGGTGGTGGCACTACTGCTGAGGATGCTTCCACCTTGGATGCCTCGGCTAAGGTACCTGATAAATAAGAGTAGCTTCCTGCGACGCTGTAATCAATCGGTTAGTTTAAGACTTGAGTTCAGAACTGTTATTTTGGGGTAGCGTACCTGTCTTGGACGCTTGTACTTAAATATTATCTTTTGCTAGACGTTTGCGCTCAGGGTCCTTTGCTGCAAGGGACCTTGAGTATGACGATGGAAAGTCATGGTGGCCAACCATGCTTTTGATTACGTTCGTTTGTATCGCGCGCGTTCATTCTGTATGCATGCTTTTAGAGTCGACTTAGTGTCGGCCTGGAATCTGAGATGTCCAAGTGGGGTCATGTTTATCCCCGATGCCGAGCCTTGTCTGGTGACTGTGGTGGTACTGGAATCTGAGATGTCCGGAACGGGGCGCTCATTCGTCCCCTATCGCCACGCGCACGACTTCCTCTCAAGGAGGGTATTTACGTAGAGGCGCCCCTTGTGACCCCAGGGGTCGATACCTTGTGAAGGAATGTAGCTTCGGAAGCTCTTCAGAACGAACTCAAATATTTTTGTATATAAAAATGAGTTTAAAATAATTTTTCTTTTTTTTTTTTTTTTAAAAAAAGATAAAGGGTTTAACAAATCACAAATGCAAATCGTAGAAACACGTTTAGAACGGTTCAAACGCGGATTAAAGAATTTTCACGAAAGAATAATCAACAAAACCTGCCGAGGGTACCTCAGAATGATGAGGTCGTGCCAGGATCCTGAGAGTACATCAGGGTCCTCAGGTCTCAGGATCCTCAGGGTTCCTCAGCAGCGAAGCGCAAAACAACTTTTTAAAACGATTGAAAGGGTAAAAGAATGAAAAATTTTAAAGCGGAAAAATAAAATAAAACATGGGTTAAAAGATGAAACGAACAAACCTACTGAGGACATAATGTTGAGGTGGGCGTCGAGGCCCTCAAAATGAAACACCGTTATCAGGCACAGTGCCAAACTGACGAGTAGTAATCTTTTTGTGCGTCCTGTTGGCCAGGCTCCTGCCCCCTGTATGATTTCCACAGTTGCCACTGTGGATTTCATACATCACAGCCTAAGCTTCCTGTTCGATTCAGGCTTCATAAACATTCTCTATAGGAGGGTTAGAAATCACGTGACGATGCGGCTTGGAATAAGGACGTAATCTAAAGGAGGCTGTAATTAAGAACAAGATTTTCCGAGTTCAGTGTACCTGGTCTCCGCTGGAAGCAGAGACTTGCCTACATTGCAAACTGGCTGCTGGGATCCTTCATGCCCCCTGATCATCACGGCGCTCGTAGCTACCTCAAATGCGTCCTTGAGAACGCTTTGGGGGCTCTGGTGACGAGGCCACGACTTGTTCCACACTAGCCTCTCCCCCTTGCTGCTCCTGGACTCCCTCGACAGGATGTGGTCGAGGTGCCCCCTTTCCAGGTGATACTTCAGTTCCCTTCCTAGAGCTGCGTAGTCCTCGGTGTTATGGCCGATGTCGCCGTGGAACGCACATCTCCTATTGGGGTCTTTCCTACTGGCGTCTCCATTGGTTTTGCTCTTGCGAGGCCACCTGACTTTGCCCCCAAGGTCCTGCAAATATTCGAAGTCCATCAATATCGATGGCGAATTTGTATTCGCACCTTGAGTGGGAGGTCTTGTTGTTCCTCGATCTCTGGCGCTCGAAACTTTGTCGACCGCAGTCTCCGTATGGCCTAGGTCTCTCGCTTGTGATCACTAGGGGCCTTCTGGAGGGCCGTTGCGGGTTTTCTTCTGGGTCTTTGCGTCCTCCTCGAGGCCGAGAGCGGCCGTGACTCCTTTACTGTCGCCCCACGAGGTTGGTTCTTTGGCCCGAGCGAGAGAGGTTTCGATGGTGGCGGCCCCGAGGTCTGAGGCATTTGCTCCAATGTCTCCTCGTTGCTCCTTGGACTCTAGGGCCTTGACCTCCTGGTGATTTCCTTGCTTTCCTGCGCATCGATCCTGGCCAGTGGGCGGTGACTCCACGCTCCTCGGGAGGGTGTGGAACAGTCTTTAGTGTGTTTGCTTGACATGATTGCTAGATGAGGGAATGAATCGGCTACAAAGATGATCGCAAATTCCCCTTGAGGCAGCGCCAAATGTTTTGGCAAAAAATTTACCAAAGCTTAATTTATTGTGTTGGGGTTAAAGCGACCTTATCGTATGCCAAACTAAGACTCGTAAACGAAAATTCAAGGAAAAGAAATGACGAAAACGAAATAAGACATGAAGGTTTTTTGGTTACGCGGAAAACCCGGTGTGGGAAACGACCGCGGGGGGAAGCTCTTGTCCCACCAACTATCCACTATTCAAAGAAGGAATACAAGATTTGGGGTGCTAAGGCACGTAATCTAGTACAAAGTATGCTGGAAAATGCTAAGTGTTTGAAGAAAATATATAAGTGTGTTTTGGTGTGCTGTAGAATAGTTTCTGGATGTTGATTGTTGTAGTATAGTTGTTGAATGTGGAATGCCTTTCCTTTGAACCCTAGTGCTCCTTTTATACTTATAGATTCCCCTGACTTTGCTCCCATTATTCCTCTCCTTGTAACTGTCGTGGCCCCCTATTGAATAGGCCTTAAATGCTCCTTCCGTTGGATAGCTTCCCCCTTTCTCGCAACTACCTTAATTGTCCGTTGCAATTCGAGATAGATCCGTTGGTGAGACTCCTGAGGGCCCTGGCTGTCCAGGGTCCTATGCTGTCTGGCTTCTTGAGATGCTCTGGGTCCTGTCCAGGGTCCTAAAATGTTCAGGGTCCTCGGCTAGATGAGGTTCCTGGAGGGTCTTGCATGGTCAGGGTTCTGCGCCGCTTGGATCCTCGGAGTACTCTAGATCTTGCCCAGGGTCCCGTGATGCTCAGGGCCCTGAGCAAGATACTTCTGCTGATAGGGCCCAAACTGGGCCGGAAAATTTGGGCCCAACAATGCTTGCATGTATTATAGCTGTATATGTTGGTTGTGTTTGGTTGCAGGGGAGGATTCTAGTCGTGTTACGAGATCGAAATCTCGTAGGAGTGCCAGCTCGAGGACCGAGGGAGCCTCTAGCTCGAGTGGTTTGAGGCGTGCGCGTAGTGAGAGGGAAGCCGACCCTCGTGACTTGTCCACGAGACGTGGGCAGTCACGAGGTAGGGGTCAGGTTCATGGGAGGCATATCCCTGTGCCTGATCCTGAGGAGGAGGCGGATGCGTTTGCTCAGGAGTTTGTGGGCGAATTTGGAGGTGAGATGGATGTTCTTTGAGGAGGTGAGGAGGTCGCACCTAGAGCGAGTAGCTCAGGCGCGAAAATCACGTCACGAGCAGGCGTTCGCCAAGGCTGGGATAGGCCATAACCTTACACTTGCTCAGGAGAGACACGTTTCTGTCGGCGGCGATGGGTTGGCAGAAAGGTTCGATGAGGACCTTCTCGGGCGTCTCATCCGTAATGTGTGTTTTTGAGGAGAAGCTTGCGCCGAGGGCGCAAGCTTGGGTGCTGCGTAGTGCTTTTGGCCCGTTACTCGGCCACTGGAGGGAGATTGCAAGGAAGAAACAGACGGCGAACCTGATGTTGATCAGGGGTTTCCTAGACAGGTACTGGGACACCACGACGACGTTCCATATGCGGCTTTGAGGCGGTATTACCTTGTCTGAGTATGCGGTCATAGCGATTTGCCGGATTCGGAGATCGTGACATGAGCTTGAGTTTGCGCCGTCCGTTGTGGGCGAGGTTGTGGCGATCTGTCGGCGGTGGTTTGGAGGTGATTTGCGGTGCACCACCTTATACTTTCAAGGCGAGCTATATCTTGGAGTATTTTGAGGGAAGACCGAGTATGGCCCCTCGGAGTGGAGTAAGCGGCGAATGCTCGTATGTGGGCGTGGTGGTTTACCGGTAGCAGTGTGCTTGGCGATAAGAGCGGCGGCGTCGACATCGGTCCTTATGCATCTCCTGGATTGGGATGCAATTGGGACGTTGGTAGGCGACGCCGTCTTTGGGTTTGTGCATTCGTTCTACGCATGGATGCCGTGAGGCCATGGTCATGGATCGAGGGTCGAGGCGTCCTTAGTCTCGCTGGATTCTTGATGGAGAATGCGTGTTAATTACATTTTTGTTTGGTGCATTCTTTGTTTGTTTTGTGTTGTCTTTGTCTTTGTAACGTGTTTTTGTTTCTTGTGTGTGCAGTCATGGATTCTTAGCCATTTTCCTTTTCTGCTCCCCCCGCATGCTCTGACGATCGTGAGAGAGTACGTGATGCGATACTTGGGGCACGATGTAGCCGTCTTTGCGTTTAATCGGGTCGTATGGCGAGGTTGGTGCTTGAACGGATGCAGTTTGATCAGGTTTGTGCTTGAACCATTTTAGATAGAGTGTACTTAAAATGATTGTATTGTGTTTGTATTTATGAGTGTTTGTCTTGTCTTCGTTTGTAGTTCGTGCCGTTCCCGTGGGGCCAGTACAGGGATATTCTGAGGGCATTGGAGCTAGGTTTGCGGTCACGAGAGACCAGCGCTGTACTTGGCGATCTGCGTCTGGCCGGTTTGGTATCTTGGGAGCGCTTGGCCTTCGAGCGGGGGTGGCCAACTCCGGTGGTGCTAGGGACCCGCCAAGGGTCCTATTGAGCGAGGGTTTCCGGGATCAGATGGCGTTATGCGGGGAAGGAGAGTCGGTGGAGTCTTACGTCTGGGAAGACTACAACCACTTTGCGGAGTCTCGGCTTGCTTGTGGGCCGATTGAGGTATGTTTGATGCTGTTGAGGGTGCGTAAGGTAATTTTTGCGAAAAATTTCCCTGACGTGTGCGTTTTGTACTTGTTTTGTAGGAATTTGATCCGGAGATGGCGGAGCAGCCTGGTGATTTCCCTACCACCGTTGAGTACGACGAGTCGGGTGTGCGTCGTACTTTCACTTTGCCGACGTACTTGCCGGTGACCACTGACGCGGGCATGGACAGCTGGACGGGCAGGGTGAAGAAGGTATGTATCTTTGTATATGTGGGTGAGCCCCCAGTTTGATCGAGGTATGAAATATAGCGATGATCAAACTAGTGAGATGCGTGTTTTTGTGTTACCCCCTCGAGTTTGGCTTAATTTGAGTGAAATTAAGGCAAAATGGAGAGAAATGTGAAGTGTTTTTGTGTTATGTATCACAGGTGGCTAAGGAGGCTCATAAGAAGCTATGGCGGATAGCCAACAGGTGGAGGATGGCGTGAAATTTGGCGGTGCTTTCGGTTGTGTCGAGCCGAAATTTGAGGCAGCTCGGTCGGCGTGAGTTTGACGAGTATCGTCGTCGTCATCCCGAGTGAATTTGTGTAATAAAGATTGTATGAACCTTTATGTACATGCCGTTGTAGCTTGAACTTTGAACTTGATTGTTGTAGCTTGAACTTGATTGTCGTCGGTAAACCTGTTTGGTAGGCTTGTTTGAAAAATGATATGATTCCCGAGTGGGATGCATTTGACGTTTGATTTTAGATTGCTGAAATGTTTTTGTGAAAAGTTCATTTTAAATGTTGAAATGAGCTTGTATGAATGTCGAAAATGTTTGTGTTTTGACTCGTGGTATGAATCGTATATGCTAAAGTGAAGTGTAATGCTGGTGTGTGGGGAACAACAAGAGAATGTCGTAGGGCGGTGTGGCTTGTGGTGTTTTAGGAAAGACGAAATTAGGAAACGTTGAGAAAAACCTGCCCCTGAAACCGCATAGGTCTATGCGGTTCGTGGGCTAAACTGCATAAGCTTATGCGGTTTGTGTTCTGAAACCGCATAGACCACATCTTGATTTCTTTGTGCATACAGTAGTATTTGTCTTTCCATATTTCGGACATTGTTTTCCTATATAAGGAGAGGGGGTGCGTGCCATAATCTTCATCCACAAACACCTCTCTTCTTTTCTTTTGTTTTAGATTTTTGCTCTCATAAATACATTAGGTATATTTATAAAAGTTTTTGTATTCGAGAAAATGGAGGAGCATTTTGATGCTCTTTTGAAGAGGTGGACTTCTTCATTAAGTTCAGCAATGAAGAAGGCGGTGTATGATGATGGTGCGGGTGTTTTTATTGGCTTTCGTCAAATGAAAGTCGATCTAGACTTCCTTGATACGTGCTTAGACTATTGGGATCCTAGTTTGCATGTGTTTAGGTTTCCCGGGGGAGAGGTGTGTCCTTTAGTTGAGGAGTTCTCGGCCATTGCGGGGTGGTCGAAACGGACTACTCCTGTGGTTGTAAGGAATGAGCTTTGCTATAACAGGATGTTGCGAAACTTCCTTGGGATGACGAACGCTCATGCTGCAGGTTTGTTTGAGGGAGGTAAGGTGAATATGGTTCTTTTGTGTCAACGATACATGAATAAGGTTGATACTAGTATTTCGGACCGTTCTAGGCGGAGGGCCCTTGCTTTTTGTTTGGTTCATCGGTATGCTTTTGCGGGGTCCATGCCAGATGGAGTGTTCGGAAACGCGAGGTATGCTCGTGTTGTCGAAGAGATGGAAAGGGGATATGATCCTTCTGCGTTGATCCTAGCGGAGACCATACTGGGCTTGGACGACCGTTGTGCTAATCGTCTGAGCTCGTACAGGGGTTGCGCTAGGATTCTAAACGTTTGGCTCATGGAGAGGCTAAGTGTGTATAAAGCTCTTCCCCTTGGGAGTGTTTTCAAGGCTGCGGCCACGACGTCGCGAAAGATGGAGTGGGCTGACCTTCGGGAGCGTTCGCTAAACTACTACCGGGGGTTTGTGAAGGAGAGCTCCTTTCGTTGGTACGTGTCTTGGTGGGGTATTACGGCGATTACGGCGCCGTCTATTGCGAATGCGGCTCGTGGGTTGATGTTGTGCGGGTTTGAACGAGGAGTGTGGATTCACCCTCTTCGCTTGAAGAGGCAAATCGGGCTTGCTCAGACCATACGGCGGGGATACTCAGGTTGGAGGGGTTGTTGTGCTAAACAACCAAATGATCGATGCTTGGATCCGAGGATGGTCGGACCGTGTTACTTGGGCTGTTCCGGAGCATATAGAGTCTATTCGTGTTACCGACTTCTATACACGGTGGTATCGTTCCAATGATCCGCAGGAACGGGAGAATCAAAGGAGGAGGGAAAAGAATGGGCCAAGGCCCTCCTTGGCGTATGAGGTGGTGCGCGAAAGGAGGGACTATGGTGATCTTTGTGCTGTTAGTGCAGATGCTTCTTCTTGAGGCCGTAGCGGGAAAGGCTTGGACCGAAGGTGACCGTTAGAGATCGTCTAGGGTCAAGGATCGAGGAGCCCCCAGTCGAGCAGGACGAGGATCCGATCGAGCCCCCAGGTTTTGAGAGATCTGTCCCTGTGCTGAGTTCGATGATTGTGGCGGAGCGGCCCCTTGAAGATGAAGAGGCTAACCCGAAGCGTCAGAAGACGGCTTGAGTAGTTTGCTTTGTTTTGTTTAGAAAATTCCCTTTATTTAAATACATGTTTTTAGATTTGAATAAAGGGCTAAGGAGGCTTGTTCCTAGCTCATTTCTAAATTGCGAAAAATTCTCAATAAAGTAATAAAATAGAATTAATTTGCTTTTGTCTTGTCTCGTTGCTTTCTTTTGTTTTGCTTTGAAATGTTCTCGACCTTTTTAAGCTTCGAACATTCGTATTTTGTCTTGAAATCCTCGACCTTTTTAAGCTTTGGATTTGTTTGTTTGACTTGTTCCGTCCTTAGGTCCTCGACCTTTTTAAGCTTTGGACTTGGATTTTTGTTTGACTTGTGTTGACTGTGCTCTTGACTTTTTTAAGCTTTGAGCGTGTCTTTTTGTGAGTGCAACGCCCTTGACCTTTTTAAGCTTTGGGCATGCGTGCTAAAAAGTTCGGTTGTGCTTTTGGTAAGCTGCCTACGTATCTGCTTTTTAAATACAGAATCAAATCGGCGTAGTTCGTGTGATTCGGTTGAGCCCTTTGCAAAGCTGCCTACGTATCCACAGTGCGTGGAATCAAACCGAGCGTAGTTCACCCATGCGAGAGTGAGTTTTGTTTTTGAAATACATTGCAAAAGTGTTTGTGTTTAGGGGTAGTATTTCTTGAGTTGATCAAGATTCGTTGGTAATCGGAAGTCCTGACCGTCAAGGTCAGTTAGTTTCACGGCTCCTCCGGGAAGGATTTCCTTGACCAAGTACGGTCCGGCCCAATTGGGTTTGAATTTCCCTCTTGGGTCGACCGGTAATGGTGCTCGGACTGATTTGAGTACTAGGTCACCCACTTTGATATTTCGTGGCTTGACCCGTTTGTTGTAGGCGCGTTGTAGGCGAGATTGATACATTCGGACTGTACTTAGTGAATGTAACCGTCTTTCATCTAACAGGATGAGTTGTTCGTATCGTTCGCGTGCCCATTCGGCCTCAGGAATGTCTGCTTCCATGAGAATTCGAAGGGATTGCATTTCGATTTCTACGGGTTGAACAGCCTCCATCCCGTAGGTTAGGAAATAGGGTGTCATGCCTGTGGGTGTGCGGATGGTTGTGCGGTATCCCCATAATGCAAATGGGATTTTGTTGGGCCAGTCGTGGCAGGTGTCGATCATCTTTTTGAGGATTGATACGACGGTTTTGTTCTTTGCCTCGACCGTAGTTAGTTTCTTGATCGGTAGGGTGATGTTTGTGTCGTTGTATCTTGTATTTGAGGAGAAGTGGTTCCACCTCTCCTTGGAAGTGTGTGCCTTGGTCGCTGATGAATTCGTAGGGTATGCCGTAGCGACAAATGATGTTGTTTTGTATGAATTTTGCAACTTCTTTTGTGCCTAGCGTACGGTATGATGCGGCTTCGACCCATTTGGTGAAATAGTCGATGGCCACGAGGATGAAGCAATGTCCTCCTGCTCCCACGGGTTGTACTTTGCCAATGACGTCAATCCCCCATGTGGAGAAAGGTCATGGCGAGGTTAAACTGTATAGTGGTGAAGGAGGGATGTGTTGTACGTTTGCAAAGATTTGGCAATTATGGCAATGTTTGACATACTTCGCGTAGTCGGCTTCCATGGTTGTCCAGTACCATCCTAGCCTTATGATTTGTTTGCACATGGCTCGTGCGTTCATGTGTGGTCCGCACTCGCCATCGTGTACTTGGGACATAATCTCGTGTCCCTTTTTGTGATCGACACACAAGAGTAGAGTACCCTGAGGCGTCTTTTTGAGTAGTTTGCCCATTTCCATCACGAATTGTGATGATAACAGGCGTAGGGCGCGCTTGGCTCGTTTGTCAATGTTTGGTGGGTATTCACAGTTTGTTTTGTAATTGATGATTGCTTGGTACCAAGGATCGGTTTGTTCTTCCTCGGTTTCAATGTCAAAGATGTAGGCGGGTTCATTCCGTCGTTCCACGACAATGGGGAGCGTTTCCATTCCCGGGGGTATGTTGATTAGTGACGCGAGTTTGGATAACGCGTCGGCGAATTGGTTTTCTTCGCGTGGGAGGTGTATGAATTCTACGTGGTAGAATTCGTTTATGAGCTCTTGTATTTTGTTTTGGTATAATGCCAGGTTTACATTAAGTATCTTCCATGCTCCGGATACTTGGTTGATTATGAGGGAGGAGTCCCCATAGATTCTTATATTGCGGGCATTGAGTACAAGCGCTGCTTGGAGACCGTGCAAGCACGCTTCGTATTCTGCGGCGTTGTTTGTTACGTCGAAATCTAGCTTGATTGATAAGGGTGTGTGTTCGCCATTTGGGGATATGAGAAGTATTCCTACTCCACATCCTCGATAGTTGGAGGAGCCATCGAAGTATAACTCCCATTGTTCTTGGTTGATGTTGTAAATCCCATCGTCTGGAAGGGATGTTGTGTCGATGATTGGTTGTTCGTTGATTGCATTTTCGGCTAGGAAATCGGAGACTGCTCGTCCCTTGATTGCTTTGAGGGGTACGTACTTAAGATCGAATTCGGCTAGGAGCAATGTCCATCTGGCCATTCGTCCGTTAAGCACAGGTTTCTCGAAAAGGTACTTTACGGGGTCCATTTTGGAATAGACCTTCGTTTGGTGTGCTAGCATATAGTGACGGAGTTTCTTGGATGACCATACTAAAGCTAGACAACTCTTCTCGACGGGTGAATATCGAGTTTCGTAATCGAGAAATTTCTTGCTGATGTAATAGATTGCATGTTCTTCGCCGTTTATTTCTTGAGCGAGCATGGCGCCCATGGCGGTAGATGTTGTTGTAAGGTATAAGGATAGCGGTAGATCCGCTTGGGGTGGTCGTAGAACTGGTGGGTTAGTTAGCAATTCCTTGACCTTGTCAAATGCTTTTTGACATTCTTCGTCCCATTCAACGTGGTCGGTTTTCTTGAGTTTCTTGAAAACTGGTTCACATATCATGGTGAGTTCTTTGATGAAGCGAGATGTATTGGATTTGGCCCAAGAAACTTCGAATTTCGTCGAGGTTCTCCGGGGGTCGCATTTCGAGGATTGCTTTGTCTTTCGAGGGGTCGACCTCGATGCCTCTTTGGCTCACTACGTGTCCTAGTAGTTTCTTATTTAACTCCAAAAGTACATTTTTGGGGGTTGAGGCGCATTTTGTATTGTCGTAGGCGAGTGAAGAACTTGCGGAGGTTAGTGATGTGACCACTTCTCTCCTTTGACTTCACGATCATATCGTCGACGTAGACTTCAACTTCTTTGTGCATCATGTCATGTAAAAGGGTTGTAGCGGTGCGTTGGTATGTAGCGCCAGCATTGATTAGGCCGAAGGGCATGGCGTAAACAAGATGTCCCCGGTGTAATGAAGGCCGTCTTTGCCATGTCTTCGAGTGACATTTTGATTTGATTGTAGCCTGCGTAGCCGTCCATGAAGGATAGGAGAGCGTGATCGGCGGTGTTGTCGACTAGGACGTCGACATGGGTAACGGAAAGTCATCTTTGGGACTAGCTTTGTTCAAGTCGCGAAAGTCAACGCATACTCGAATTTTGCCATTCTTTTTCAGGACTGGGGCCATGTTTGAGACCCATTCAGGATACTCGATGACTTGGATGAAACCGGCTTGTAGTTGTTTTTCGATTTCTTCCTTGACCATAAGTGACCATTCGGGACGTAGTCTTCTTAACTTTTGTTTGATGGGTTTGTAACCGGGTTTAATGGGGATGTGGTGTTCGGCGATGCTTCGTTCGATGCCGGGCATGTCTTTGTATGACCAAGCGAATACGTCCTTGAATTCGCTTAGGAGTTGTGTGAAAAGGGTGCGTTCGTGTTCGTCTAGTGAGGCTCCTAGTTGTAGTTCCCTTGGTTCTTCGGGGGTTACCACGTTTATGGTTATGGTTTCCTCGATGATAGGGTCTTGTGTTTTTGGGTGCACAATGTTTGCAATGTATTTGTTTAATGATTGATTTGTTTGTTCATTTTCGCCTGAGTTAGTGTCTTTTGCATTTTGTGTGTTGTTTGTTGCTTGTTGATTTTTGTTTGTTTGTATTTTGTTATTCGTTTTAGCTTGAGATAAGACGTAAGCAAATTTATTCATTTCATTACTTTGAAGAGAATTATTCAACAAATCAGAAAATTGCTTGGAGCTAGCCTCCGTAAAGAGAAAATCTAAACTAAAGCTAGAGTCTAGGATAGATGGGTCGACAGATGACCCGACACTAAGAGCATTAGAATCTAAAAGAATTTCTTCTTCTTCTTCATCGTCTTCTGTGCCGCTGGAGGTGCTTGCGCTGCTTGAGTTGCTTGAGTTGTGATATAAATTGCGTCGTTGCTGGAGGAAGGTGTGGTTTTCCTTCGAGGTTTCTTGATTCTTCCTTGATCGATAAGGTCTTGGATGGCATGTTTGAGTTTGAGACAACTCTCGGTGCTATGCCCCATGCCCCGGTGGTATGCACAGAAGGCGTTGGGATCCCATGATTTCGATTTCTTCTTCATGGGTGGCTCGTTAATAGGTCCGATTGGCGTGAGGTAGTCTTTTTCGATTAGTTTTTGTAATGCCACAGCGTAGGGCATATAGAGTTTGTCAAAGTTCCTTGCGGAGCCATGCGAGTTGTGTATTTTTCGCCCTCTAAGAGTGCGTTCTTGAAGGGTGTTTCGGTAGGCGGGATCCTCATAGCTAGATGTGAGATCCTTTACGATGCGAGTGCCAATTTCAATGAGATGTTCGAAGTCATGAGCGTGGCAAAAGTGAAAGTAGTATCGCCAGGCGGGTCGCAGACTGAAGAGGAACGTGGATATGAGTTCGTCTTCGTGTGGGTGATCCGGCACTCGGGAGAGTAATTTCCTCCACTGTGTAAGATGTTTGACGAAGCCTTCGTTGTCTTTCTGACGAAAAGCTTCGAGGGTGTCAAGCGAGACTGGGTTGCTAAGTTCTTTTTGGACGCGACGTTCCAAACGTTCGACTGCGGTGCGATGTAGAGCTTTTAGGTGATCGATGTCTTTTGCAAGTTGATTGATGTGACTTATCGCCGTCGATGGGTAGCGATGATTCGTCGTCTTCGTCATCGGACCCGATGAAGCTGCATTAACTTGGTCGTCGGAGGGTGTGATTAGGTAGGAACAGTCTAGTATAGGGATTGACCCTACGAAGATGGCGTGGTTGCCGAGTGGGTTGTCATTATTTGATGGCTTGGTGGGTTGAGATGGTTTGCTGAGCTTTCCTTGATCGATCAGATCTTGGATAGCGTTCTTGAGCCTAAAACAGTTCTCGGTGTCATGCCCCTTGCCTCGGTGGTAGGCACAGAAGGCATTGGGGTTCCAAGATTTAGGCTTCTTGTCTTCGGGCGGCTCGCTAGTAGGCCCGATCGGTTGTAGGTAGTTCTTCTCGACCAACCTTTGAAATGCCTTAGAGTAAGACATAAAGAGAGGGTCGAAGTTTCTCTTGGCCTTAGGAGGCGGCGAGAAGGTAGTTGCGAAAGCGTCGAGGGTGTCATCATCAAGGTTACCGACGGTACGATTTTAAATGCGTTCTTGGCAGCGGGAGGACTTAGAGGAGCTCCCCTGATAAGCATGGCCGGTGTATTTAGCCATGGTGCCAGTCCTAAGGTCATCTTCGATTTGAGTGTCGACCTTAGTTAGTTCTTTGAAGTTCTGAATGTTGCTGTACCTCATGTAAAATTGATACACGGGTCGCAGGTTATTTATGAACTTCGGTACGAGCTCGTCCTCGCGGGGACGGTTGGGGATTTGTGCGCCCAGCTTTTTCCAACGAGTAAGATAGTCGGTAAAGCCTTCATTGTCCTTTTGAGATAGGACTTCTAAGGTGCGAATTGAGACTTGAGTGTCTTCATTGTCTCGATACTGTCGGTCGAACTCGACTGTGAGTTCTTCAAAAGTAGGGACCCGTTGTGGGTCGAGTGAGTAGAACCATGTCTTGGGCACTGCTGCTAGAGAGTGTGGGAAGAGAGTGAGCCAATGCTTGGAGTCGACCCCCTTGATGGCCATTTGGGATTTGAAAGCTCGGATGTGAATGATCGGGCTTTCATGTCCTTGGAAGATAGGAAGATCACTAAGGGCGAGCTTGTTTGGGAGCTCATCCTTAATGCTGGTAGGCACGTTCTCATTCTCTTTGTGGATAGAGTAAGTGCTCGAGACGTAGAGTCTCTCCTCCATAGCTTGGAGTTTCTTAGCATGCCTGTCGGCTTCCTCCTTGATCTTGAGTTCCATTCGTTCCACCTCGACGGTATGGTGGGTCAAAAGGCCCTCAAGGTCAGCGGTCAGCTTTGTGACTTGGTCACGGAGTGCGGTAACTTCGTCATTGCCGGCCATCTTGCGGGTGTAGGTTCGTTTTTTGTATGGGATTATTACACGATGCTTAGTACGGCGAGTATCCAGCTGAGGCCTGCATTTCACTTTGCATGTTAGGGACACGACTCGACCCACTTGGCTCACATTCATTTTTTAAGCATTCATTTTAGCTCATTTCTTAGTTTAGAAAGACCTTTTTTGTTTTGAAAAGAGGAGATTTTCGAAAAGGTTTTGCTAAGGGAAGCTTTTGAGGCGAGGATGCGTGCGCACATCTCGTCTCGATGTTAAAACATTTTGCATTTGCACCCATCGAACTAGTATCGGCGGCTTGCCGAGGTGAGCTCGAGTCGGGTGTGTAAAAGAAGAAGGATTCGGCTCGAGCAAGTCGAGTCGAGGATGTTAAAAGTGGAGTCTAGGCCGTATGACCTAGAGGATTGAAATCCACGAGCTTGGATTTTAATCCTTGCTCGGGTTTTTGCTTGTTAGTGAAAAAGGAGAATTTCAAGAAAGCTTGTTTCAAAAATTCGCGATAGTTTTGTTTGAAAAGTGTTAGTTTGTTAGATGTTAGGTTCGTTTATCTTTGAAAAGTTTAAGCGAGTTTTCGAAGATATGAATGCAAATGCTCGTTTTGAAAAAGACCATGGAGTGCATAGCCTCGAACTTGTACGTATGACTCAAAAAGGGTGAAAAATGAGTCAGTCGGGTACACCTCCAACTACCTCGAGTACGCTTTGGCAGATACTTAACCCCTTCATTTCCTTACGCCGGGGCGATAGGTTTTCGAAGGGAAGCTGAGGCGATCGAGATAGCCGTTCTGACAAGCCGTGGAGGGGCGAGAGGAAAGCTAGTCCGGCATATGCTTTATCGAGTGGACAAGCCTGCATGTGGGAATCACCTCTCGAGGGTGCAAAGGGTGCCTAGATTCCAAAAGGAATGGACTCTAAACGAATGTGCATAGCTCAAATATATATACTTGGATTGTTCAAGGCTTTCAAGTTTCACCTCTTTATTTTTAAAAAGAAAAAGCTAGTTTTTGGTTTTAAAAATAAGATCTCCCAAATGAGTCGCCAAACTGGAACCCGGAACCGCGTCGGGACCCAACTTGCGTCTTGCTTAAGGGCGGATTTTAAAGTTAAAAAAGATTAAGTTGGAAAAACCTTTAAGAACTGTTATGGAGTCGCCACCTAATTATCGCGGAAATTAGGAACCTGCTACCATGTTCTAAGTTAAAAACATGTCCTAGATTTTGGAGCACGCCGACACGCCTAGATCTAAGGTTTGTGAAACCAGATTGGATTCGAGGTGAGGGTACTTTAGAAAAAGAGTTAATTCAAATAATGATTTATGAAAACCTTTTAGAAAAGCCTATGTAAAAATAGCCTCTACTGACCTAGAACAATCCTTGTAAGATGATATTTGAGCTAATGTTATCGCTACGTACAAGTGCGATAAGTTTGTAAAAGGATGCAGATGCAGATGCAAAAAGATTGATTAAAACCCTCAGTTTAGCATGTTTAACTTGTTAATGAAAACGGTTCAGTTAAAGGTCGAATTCATTGTTTAAGTTGATTTTAATGCAAAATAAGAAGGTGCAAGATGCATGCAAATAAAATAAAGTTCAATTGTCCATTGGTTTATTTTATAAGGTCGGTTGCTTATGCGACTTTGGCGTGTCATCGGATATGGAGTGTACCCGAAGTAAATAGAACACTTGGATTGCAAGCGCGCTGGGTGCCAAAGCCGGGGGGGCGCTAAAGTGTAGACCCCTTTGTTAGTCCATAGAAAATAAGAAAAAGCTTTGATCCAAGTGGATCGGTACCTACCTTGTCCTGACGCTTCAGATCTGGGCAGAGCTTCGCTTCTTGAACTTGAAAGGAGGATGAATTCAACACGGGATGGTGTGTTGAACTCACGGATTTGAGTGCTTGAGGCTCTGTGAGTGTGAAAGGGTGTAAGATGAGAATTTGTGGTGTAAAAGATGTATTCTGGTTGTGAATTGTGATTTCGAGGTCAGGGTATAGGGGTGTATATATACTAAAAACCTCGGAGAAATTAGGAAATTCGGGGATAAAAACAGGCCTGGGAACTGCATAGCCTTATGCGGTTGCCAGGGCAAACCGCATAGGCTTATGCGGTTGCCTCCCCAAACCAGCTTATGCGGTTTGAGGGTGTGGTTTTAGCGTAGTTTCCTAGTTTCGGTTGAATTCTATCTTTGAAAGATTACGAGATAATCTCAAACGTGAAGCTCAAGAAAACCCCTAGGATATTTCTGAGATATTTTGTGATGCTTAGGGCTTTGGAGTGCGGGCCAAATTGGGTTTAGGCTTCAGTTTGGGCCGAGGCAGAAAAATGAAAAGGGTGTATTTGCATAGTTTTTGTGAAATAAGGTAAGACGTAAGGTTGTATTTTGTGTAAGAGGGGGCTAAATAGCGGTTTTAGCTACCGGGCCTAAATTGAGGAATTTAGGAATGCTGAATTAGACCTTGTTAATGTAAAAGGACTAATTGTAGTGCAAATGCGAAGCTCATGCCAAATGAAGCAGGACAAGGACCTAGCTAGACTCCAAATGGACAAAATGAACGTTTATTTAAAGCGATGTAAAGCGACCTTAATCATTTTAACATTTAAAACGACTCAAAATGAATTCGACATTAGTTAGAACCGTTTAAGTCAACGTTAAAGCACGCGTAATAAAAGTCCGTGATACATCACAGGGTTTTGTTTGGGAGGGTACGGATATGGGTATCCACACATGTTTAGGAGGGATGAGAGTTTTGACAGTGCGTCGGCAAATTGGTTTTCTTCCCTTGGGAGGTGATAAAATTCGATGCAGTCGAAGTTTGTTAGGAGTTTTTGGATTTCTGCTTGGTATTTGGTGAGGGTTTCACTCATGATCTTCCATGCCCCTGTCACTTGGTTTATGATGAGGAATGAATCTCCATGCACGCGAAGGTTCCTTATCTTGAGAGCGATTGCTGCTTGTAGGCCGTAAATGCAGGCTTCGTATTCTGCGGCGTTGTTCGTGACGCTAAAGTCGAGCTTGATTGAGAGCGGAGTGTGGTCACCGTTTGGGGATATTAAGAGTATTCCCACTCCGTAGCCGCGGTAGTTTGATGCTCCGTCAAAGTATAATTGCCAATATACCTTTTCTACGGCAAAGATCCCATCGTCAGGAAACGACATTGTGTCGATCATGGGCTGTTCGATAATAGCATTCTCTGCGAGGAAATCGGAAACTGCTCTTCCCTTGATTACTTTCAGAGGGAGGTACTTGAGTTCGTACTCGGCGAGAAGCAGAGTCCACCTGGCCATGCGTCCGTTTAGGACCGGCTTTTCAAATAGGTATTTGAGAGGGTCCATCAAGGAGTATACTCTTGTCGTGCTAGTGAGTAAGTAGTGTCTGAGCTTTTTGGTTGCCCAGACCAGCGAGAGGCAGCTTTTCTCGACTGGTTCATACCGAGTTTCGTAGTCGTGGAACTTTTTGCTAATGTAGTAAATGGCTCGCTCTTCGTTGTCGACCTCCTGGGCGAGCATGGCACCCATAGCGTCCGGCGTGGTCGTTAAGTATAGCGATAGTGGCAAGTCCTTTCGCGGAGGTACCAGAACGGGTGGATTTGTGAGCAGGCTCTTGACTTTGTCGAATGCTTGTTGACAGTCGTCGTCCCACTTCGTATGCTCTTCTTTCTTCAACTTTTTGAAGATTGGTTCACAAATCATGGTGAGTTTGCTGATAAATCGGGAGATATATTGGACTTGTCCCAAAAAGCTCCTTATTTCGTCGATGTTGCTTGGCGGCTTCATGCCCATTATTGCTTTGATTTTGGTCGGGTCTATTTCGATCCCGCGCTGGCTTACTATGTGGCCTAACAACTTGCCTGATGTGACCCCAAAGGTGCATTTCTGTGGGTTTAATCGCATCTTATACTGCCTGATTCGGTTAAAGAACTTCCGAAGGTTTGTGATGTGGTCATCCCCATAAGCAACAACCTGAGCATAGAGCAGTCCATAAAACATGACAAAACGACCGCGGCATTCTATCCCTACTATTAAAGAAACTTCGCCCCCGAAATTTAGACCATCTAAAACCACGGTTATTCATAAGGCTAGCACACAAATTGGACAAATCTATCGAATATTACTAACAAAAAACGTATCATAATCTTATATTCCTACCTTTAGGATTCTTATCGCACTCAAATGCACTATGACTTAGTCTACTACACGAAAAACAAATCATTTTCTCTCCATTGCAATCCTTTCCCGGGTGATTTCTCTTACACGCCTTGTAGTTACGCCTCTTTACCTTGGTTCCACCTCTTCTCCCCTTTTAATAAATGAAACAAAGACTCGAATAACAACAGTGAACATCACAAGTAGAAAACCATGTATAACAAATGAGACAGAAAGCTATATATATATATATATATATATATATATATATATATATATATATATATATATATATATATATATATATATATATATATATATATATATATATATATATATATACTCCGAGAAGAAAAATATACACCGAGAAGAAAAACACGACGCGCGATATCTGACCACTTCGTACACTCTATAGCCCACCACACAACTATAATTACCGTTTTTGTCGCGGTGGGTTTGGCCAAATTTAGACAGTTGAGGAACTTTTGTCGTTCCGTCATAGGGTTGGGACTTTTGTCGTTCCGGGGTGTTTTGTAGCGCCCAGTACTCCGTGCTTACTCTTGCGATTGATTGTTGATTGATGTTGTTGACTGTCACTTTGTTGATGACAGGTTGAGCTTATTTGGTTTAAGATTGACTATATTGAACCAGTTGTATTTGGGTTGAGTTTGTATGATTTGTAAGATGGTTGGTTGTTATATTACGATTATTGGTCATAGGTTAGGTTGGTTAATTAATGAGTTAGCTTGAGGTTGACCTATGTTGATCGTGCATTTGGGTTGTATTGTTGTTTATGTTGATTATGATGAAATATGACTGGGGAGCACCTAGTTACTCCCCACTGATTGTGGCTGTTACATGTTTTTGTGGCAGGTATGCGCGGGGACGGGTATTTGTGTGAGGAAGCCGTGAGGAATGACCTCGTAGCTAGCCTTAGATGCTTGGATTGATTTTATTAGACTTGTGTTTAGCCGTGAGGAATGACCTCGTAGCTAGCATTCGTTCTTACCACATGTACAGATCACTTGACGAGATTGTATCTGAAGTTCGAATCATTTCGAACACTAGAAGATGAGATGCAAGTACTATAGTATTCGGCGTGGTTTACGAGTCGAGTAAGCCGCTGCACTATGGTAGTGAGATGCAAGCGACTAGAGTACAATGGCCTACTCAGTGGTCAGGCTCGTAAGCAGTATGTGTTGTCTGTTGTTTGTTTAAATGAGAACGAGTGTGTACCATCTTCGAAAACTAAAGACCACAAATTTCTGAAGTGAATCGAGTCTGCATGATGAGAATGATATTGTATGTATGTCTGTTTGCGGTCTGATATCGCGTTGTAATCCTGTTGAATTATTTGTGACACTATTGCTATGATATTATATGTTAATTGCTTTCATAACTGAATATCATGCTTATATAATTTATCGCTTTAAACCGCATGCTTATTATGACTTATATGTCTTTATATGCTATTTGTAATAAGCATGTTTACGTTTTTATCATAACGTTATAATTATAAAGCGATAGTAATAAACCAAAGTAATTGAAATCGAGGGTAAGTATGAGCATAGCTAGTCACTGTCCGCTCAGCGGGCATCCCCCCATCAGTTTATTGTGCAGGATGATCGTGGACCGGGAGCTGGATTTTGGACGGGGCCACGAGACGTTTTATTGCTTTACTTTTAGTTGTTTTTGAGAGATTGTAATTTATAACCTATACTCTTCTAAATTCCGTACTTAGAGTTGATTTATTCAACTCTTGAACGATGTTTGTAATATTTGGGTTTTATGTATAATTAATGACGCTGGTTTAAGACTTAATTAATTTTCGCCTTAGTAATTAAAGTCGACTAAAAACCAGGTTGTTACAGTTGTGATGTTTCTTAGGCCCTGCAAATGATTACATAGATGAGAACCACAACCAGTATCAAGTACCCAAGTTCCGAAACTTGCATGGTTAATCTCAATCATATGAATAAAAGAAGACATACCAACAGGAATGACGCGGCCTGCTTTTATGTCCTCAGCATACACGGGACAGTTCCGCCTCCAATGCCCAGACTTGTGGCAATGGTGGCACTCCATGCTTTGCTTCGCTTTTGCCTTGCCTTGTGAGCTACCGCTAGACTCACCAGGCCCACTCTTCGCAATCACTGGCTTCTTAACTTTTGGCTTTCCTACAGTTAGGTTAGCCGGAGCCTTGCCCTTACCCTTGTGCTTGTTGCCTATCATGAGAACATCTTGTTTTATGCTCCCACTCAACTTCAGATCACTCTCCGTCTGCACGAGGAGTGAGTGAAGCTCATGCAGACTTTTCTGCATGTCATTCATATAATAGTTTGCCCTAAAGAGGGCATACCCATCATGAAGGGAGTGGAGCACACGATCAATGACGATCTTCTCATCGATCTTGCAACCAAGCTCATCCAGTTTCTCAACATTCTCGATCATGTCGAGAAGGTGTGGACCAACCGGATGGCCCTTCTGAAGTTTCGCTTCAAAGAAGCGAGTGGTATACTCATAACTCACAATTCTCGGTGCTTTCGAGAATTCTTTAGTCAGAGTGGTGAAAATCTTGTTTCCATCCTGGGCTATGAACCGTCTTTGTAAATTTGATTCCATTGAATAGATGCGTACGTTCTTTAACGCACCCTCCTCCATCACGAAATCACTATGAGCAACGACTTCATTTGCTCCTGCATCGGGAGCTGGTTCAGCCGGTATTGGCTCAGTCAAGTACTTGAGCTTACCGTCAGCGATGGCGGCATTCCGTAATGCGGCCTCCCAATCAGCAAAGTTGGACCCATCATTCTTCAGTCGAGTTGATTGATTCATGGTGCCCATAAATATTCTCAGCCATGATTCGCGGTCTAATGTGGCACTTGGCATTGGGCCGTCAATACGTTCAGCCATTTGTTATAGTAGTTATATCTGTATATAACGAATTTGAAACTGTGAAAAGAAAGAAGAAGAGAGAAGATAAGAAAACATCGTTTTTAAAGGTTTAAGTCGTAAAGCAATAACGATTTAATGCAATGACTCGTGCACTCATATAATCGACCTCCCTCGAGAATTATATAAATGATCCCAAGACTCAATTTCTTTAAATTGATAAGCCAACTTCTTGGCTAATTCTACTGTTAGAATTCTTGGTCGATAGATTTCAGTAAATCCTATCTTTTAGTCCATTATAACTACGAGATATTACTCGAACTATAATGTTGAGGTAAAATAGGTCAACACATACTACTTACACAACGTAAAAGGGGTCATGTGGAGAGTAAGGTCCTACATGTCTACCGACGAAGAAGGGGCTCATAGCAGCTTTTCCTATAAAGACTAATCTCAATTTTAGAATAGAGGAAGGTCCCATCATCTCATTTTTAATTCATTTTAAGTGAACAAATATCTAGCATTACGTGAATGATTAAATTGAGGTGATAGCCCTAGAACGAGTGACATCCGTATGTCTATGATATAAGATGCAACTATATGATCCATATTCATGTATATTAGGTGGTTTGGTTTAGTTTAGGCGGAATATGATGCTACTATCTAACGTGTGAAAGCAATGAAAAAACGGTAAAAGAAAACGCAAAAAGAAACACCTAGTGTGGCCTATCCCTATGAAAATAAAGACATAGTACAATTTGGAATCCATCCATGGACCTTAAAGCTGTCTTCATTTTTCATCTTGGGCTTTAAGTGGGAGTTGGACCTTTTGATCTTCATCTTGAATCTTCATCTTGAAATTTCTCAAAATACATATTGAATTACAAAATAAACCTATTTACATTCTAATTCAAAAATACCAAAATTAAAATTACAAGATGGGGAGATTCGAGATCTCAAAAATACAACCAACGATTATGTTTCCTTCATTACGAAAACACAATCTTCTAAGGCCACACTAGTAAGTTACAACTTTTTGTACAAAATTAATGCGCAAAATTAAACCATACAAACATTCATTCACAAGATAAAGCATCAACTAAAATTATAAAGTAACCAATGCATACAATTGATTAAATTATCCAAACCACCTCTTTTAAATGATTATAATTATGTAACAATTCCTTAATTGTTCATAAAACCTAATCAAAACATAATCCAAAATTTATATTATCAGTATAACATAAATTAAGTCACAAAAATATTTTAAACTTCTTTAAAATATTTGGTATCAAATATTATGAACCTTTTCATAATAACATAATATCTATTATCTTTATAACAAATATTGCAAAACTTTAATTTCCCAAAAATAAAATATTTTCAGCCAAAATAAAAAAATCTGAAAAGTTTTTTTTTTTTTTTTATTTCAAATACACGGCCAAATTAAAAAAAATTTACCAAAATAAAAAAAAAAACTTAATTCGGCCAACATGAATCAATGAATTAAACAGTTTTAATTCGATTATGCTAATAATTAGATCGATACAAACTCAATTTTAATCCGTATTAAACATTGATTTATAAGAGATTCAAAATAACTTTTTAAATTAAACATCTTAAACATATAGATCTAATGATTAACAAACTAATATATTCATTAACATACAAAAATTTGGTCCTTTTATGTTTTAATTCAATCGGTATTAAATCAAAACTTATACAAATTCATATGTGATAGTTTTAACATCTTAAAACATTGATAATTATGAATCAAACGGACCAAAACAAGTCAAAAATTGACAAAACAACACGGCACAATCAACAAAACATCTCAGCCAAAATGAAATTTGAGCCGTGACCAATTCAAAACGTTTTGAAATTACACAAGATCGATTTATTTATGAAAACCATATAAAAATTTCATATGCCCTAAGTCTCTGATACCAATTGTAGGATTATATCGGTATATAGTCCATTAAATTCACAGGATTATAATGAAAACTTTATATGATTTATAGTCATAAAATGAAATTGCATAGCATAATATAAAGATTTAGAATTAACCTTTTAATCCTAGAGAATTGGCCTAAGAACAATACCAAAAAAATGGTATCTCCTATTTGAAACACCCAAGATGTGATGAGAAATGCCCTTAGATTTGCTAGAGAAATTTGAGAAGAGAACTATTTCTTTTCTCTCAAGATATGTGTTGTGTGCTATGATGAATAGAATTAGGGTTAGATGAGAATTAGGAGAGTGATTAGGTTAAGTAGAGAGGAAGAAAACTCCCTCAATACATACACTATCACACGTCCAAACCTAACAACATGGGTGGACTTTTTCCACCTCAAAATTTAAAAGCCCAAAGGTTAAACTAAACTCATTTAATTAGTTTCTTTAGCTTTTAATGTATAATGTAATTATAATATCCATATATTATATTAAATCATATATATCCGTATATTTAAAATTTGCTAATTAATTATAACTGTTTAAAATTAATTAGCCTACATTATACGCAATAATTAAATATAACCTTTTATATTCAATTTACGTATTACAGCTAATTCCTCTCATCTAATATCATTTAATCATTATTAAATAATATTCATCATCATATTTGACTAACTCTTAGTCACATTTGACTAACCTTTTAGTCAACAACACTGACTAACTGTTTAGTCATTAAATAAGGCATCGATATGATTATTTTCTCAAATAATCACATCTCTCAAACACATCCTTTAGATGTGACTCTTAGGGACCAGTTGATCACCGCCATCTGTATGACAATAACGTCAAACTTATCTAGCAAACCAACCGTTATCGATAAACGTTAATCAACTGATTAAATACAAAATGTACCCTGTGTACCTTTAGAGGTTTATTTATGTTATTGCACTAACTGTGGAGGACACTAGCTCCAACAAATTGTCCTTGTCTTTCATCATAAAAGAAAAGTTTTTTCCTATCACGATAGGGACAACGGCTTTGAAGATCAACCCAAAGAGGACTCTCCTAGGAACCAGAAGCTTCTCCTAAGAAAATAAAGGACCACCCCCTTCGACAATATCGCGGTTTTGAAGGATGTTCCGAAGAAATTCAACGTTCCATCAATTGAAGTTGTTCTATAGAACAGAACATCCTCAAGACCACGTTGCGCAATACAAACAGAGGACGCTTACAGTTCTTATTCCCAAAGATTTGAGGGAGACTTGCATGTGCAAAGGCTCCAGTTCTGTAATGTCAGTCCTGAGCAATTCAGGATTGATCTTTTCCGCCATGTTCTGGACAATTTTCTCCACGCCTGTAGATGGCATGTTTGACAGTGATGTCCTGGGTAAGACCTCTTGTTTGTTCTGCTCCTCAGCTTTCAACTCCTGGAACCCTGGAGTAGGTGTGATAACTCCACTTGGAATGGTTGGAGGTTCCACGTCAGAACTACCAGCCAGAATAGCTTTCGTCGTTTGCTGGAGTAGTGCAGAGTTGAACAAAGAAAATATCTCAATTCTGAACTGTGACTGTTCTGGGGCAGTTCGTACTTACAAGCAAGGGTCGTCATACTTGAAGAAGATGCCTTCAACAAACAGAACAACGGAGTTTGTGTCAGAACAGGCCTAACAAGAAATCCGGAAGTGGTCGTCAGCAGAACAGAACTGGTTCATACCGGAGACAAGAGTGAACACATGTCCACTCATCCAGCCCCAAGATAAGAGATTTTGAATACTCTCTTGTTTTTTGTTCTGGACTAATAATCTCGAAATTAGCAGTCTTGTATTCAGTTCTGAACTGATAATCTCGATATTAACAGTCTTGTTCTGGACTGATAGTCTCGATATTAATAGTTTTGTTTTTAATTCTGGATTGACAATTTTGATATTAATAGTCTTGTTATAGATTTTTCAGGATTGATTTCCAAGCTTGAGAGTCTTGTTATAGATGTTTCAGTTCTGGACGCTTGAAGGACACAACCAGTCCTGCACGGAGGAATACGAGCAAGACTGAACAGCCACAATCACAAGATCCAAATCAATCTCCACTTTTTCTCCTTACACTCATAAAGTTGATTATGTTAATGGCGGTTCTGATATTTGTGGTTTGACTTGTTTTACAGTGCCAAAATGATAGCTTAAGAAGATATGATGTTGTCCCGAATAGAACATGACTGGAACCAGTGACTCTTGATCATGGAGATTGTCAAGGCAGTTCTGAATGATCATGCTTGGTGTCTTGGAAGAGATGAGGATCAACCATGATAAACTCACTAATAATTTCAACGTGCTAGTGGGAACCTACGGAGAGACCTAGGCCAACATACTTTGGGCAAAATTTTCCCTACCTACACAGGGAGTCTCTTCTTTTAATTAATTTGATGACGTTGTATATCTTGCTTGGTATGTTTTAATTCATAATGTCATGCTTGTACCTTCAACGTACCACTAATACCTCGAAGTATCAATGAAGTAGGGAATAATGGTGATCAATGGAGAATGGCAGAATACACAAGAGTGCTATAGAGTAGTCCTGAAGCTATCATTTAGCAACAAATCCGTTATATTGCAGTAAAAAAAAATGTCAGCGAAGATGTCAGACAAGACAGAACAACGACATCCTCAACCACTCCTGTTCTGGTGAGAAACTACTTGTAGGTGATGTACCGACCAGAATCAAGTATGACCTTGGTTGTTAATCTTTTTACAATCCAAAGTATCCTGTTCTGCGTGGACTCGCTTTGACAGGACTGGTATAAGTCATGTCCTGGTCTGATCGCTCACAAGTCTGACGTTGGCCCAAAGTTCAAGTGCATGCGATTGGAGACGCAAGAGATTTCCTCTAGAAAGGAAATAATTAACGACGAGGTTCAAAAGCTTCTAGACATGAAATGGTAAGAGAGGTAATGTATCTTGATTGGTTAACCATCGTAGTAATCATCCGACAAAAACATGGTATGTTTCAAGTGTTGATTATGTTTATTTAAGATAAATTTTGCACATAGATTCTTTTCATCTACCCAATACTAATGTTGTGCTTGCCAAGATTTCAGGATACAAGTAGCTTACAATTGTGGATGCTTTCATCAAGTCCAATTGAATCGAAGCATATCCTACTCATCAAAAGATGAGTTTTATTTTTTGCATAATATATTTTTAATTTGTTACGCCTTACGCTTTGAGAGATATAGGGGCAACCTACCAAGGTAGTAATTAGCACAATGTTGGAGTATTTTTATTGGGGACACAACGAAGGTGTACACGTATGATTTGGTGATGAAGTCCAAGAGTGTCAAAGATCACGTTCGACACTTGCAAGCATCCTTTTGTATTCTTGGAGAGATATAACATGAAGTTCAATCTTGTCAAGCACTCATTTGGCGTTTCACCAAGACAGTTCCAAGGGCACATTATTGGCAAGAGTTGATCTGAAGTCAATTCTATGCAAATCAGAACTATCATTCAGTCATGTGCAGATCATATTATCCAGTGCTGTGCAGATCATAGTATCCAGTATTGTGCAGATCATACTAATTATCCAGTTCTGATCGATGAAAAGGATAATCTATGATACCCCATATATTGTGCAAGTAAGAACCTCTTGGATGCCGGAATAAGGTACACTCTTCGAGAAATATACATTTTTACTTAATTAATGTTTACAATGTTTAATCTTATTTTAAGAATTATCATGATATTGTCGGGACTAACTTTTCAGTCAAGCCAGTCTTGAGAAAGTCTGGGCTGTCCTAGAGAATGGTTATATGGTTTTGTGCAGATCATTATGTATAACATAAGTTGCAGGCCCAAGACTGCCATCAAGTCAGAATCCTTAGCAGATTTTGTGGCGAGTTTCAGTCCTGCTCTGGAAGAAAATTTCGACCTTGAAGTTCTGGTCAAGAAAGAATAATGAAAGTTTGGACATTTTACACTGATAGAGTTGCTAATGTCAGAGGACCAAGATTGACACGGTCCTGAAATCGCCACAAGGGGACAGAGTAGCCAAGGTTGTAAGTTGTGAAACTTGTTTCAGATCTGATTTTCAATCTTGTCTTGATCTTTTGATCACTTTTCTCATGTGTTATTGCTTTCTTTCAATTATCTTTTTAAATTTTGTTAGTGATTAATTACTTTTTACAAGTCGGAGTTTTTCTAACGCTTGAAGATGATTGATTTTGCATGAGGTATTTTTCAAATTTGTTTGCTAACGGCTTTGAGCAAGAATCAATCCTATAGTCTTCAGGACTCTACCGTTGGAAGAATTTCAAACTTTACAGAAGTTTATCATTGTTACAATGATCAGCCATATCAGGTTTGAATTTTTACCAATTCTGGTCTGACGTCTATATATAAGTCTTAATGTTTATCTCTTGAATCTTGACCTTTTAATTTTCTACTCATTATATTTTTTGGTCGTTTCTCTTCTGCTCGTTGTGTTCTGAATTATCTTTTCAGAATTGCTTCCTTGAGTTTACTAAACATTTCCCTTTGTGAGTCCTAGGGGCACTTTTTTGTGTCTTGAATTCTCTTCTTTCAAGACTGTCAGTCCTAAATTGAAGTTTTAGCAAGGCAGTAATACTGACGAAGTCAAGATTCGCAAGACAACGCTGGTCAAAGCAAGTCAACCCAAATAGTAGTATGAGGGACATAGGAACATTGGTACGTGGTCAGCAGGACATTCACAGAAGTGATTGTCAAAGAAGGTTTGAATTTTCGTTCAGTTCTGATCCTGAATTTTATTCCTGTTCTGGTATGAATTTTTCGTCGTGCAGAATTTTTTCTATGTGGTCTTTGTAGCCATTGCTTTTTTAGTTTATTTTTGCAGAAGTGTTTTCAACCTTGTACCAACGTGATCGAACTCCTGAACGGTCTCATATTGTTAATTGCTCGAGGTTGACGAGTTGTTTCAAGAAAGGTTAAAGGTTAAAATTTTTACGCGAGCTGGAATGAAACCTAAGGGGTTAGATTTCACTCAAGAGAACAACTATAATCGATTTATAAAAGATGTGAAATTTTCGGCCAACTTGAGTAATATTGTGTTGAATTTTCTGAAATTTTGTAAGTTAAATGAAAACATAAAAGGATAGACTAAATCTAAGCACAAAGCCAAAGATTTAGGGTTGAGTAATTAAGCACTAAGCCACTAATTAACTCGATAATCATTCAAGCACAAAGCAATGAAAATAAGGAAGAGTGGAAACTCAAACTTAGGGTTTTTTTTATCAAAGCAAATCTGAAAAATACAAGCCAAGAGAGAGGGTTTATATAATACCCTAACTCTAATCTCAACCCTACAATCTAAGTTGATCTAAGGGCCTTAAGAGGCCTTACAAATCAGCCGAAAAATATGGTCCTAAAGACCTTAAAATTCTGAAAATAAAGCAACCTAATACATAAAGTAGATGGTGACCTCCAAGAGCATCCACACCTTGCATTGGATCTTATTCATCCAAGGGTTTAGATTACACCTTGGAGCACAAGTTGTGGATCACCAAATCAGATTTCTAAGCTCCATACAACATAACTAAAAAGTGAAAATGGCATAAAGTAAATAAGATAAAGACATCAAGCATAAAGGTGAAACTTGAAAGCGACTTGTTTCAAAATAGTGTATCATGTGAGGGCTTTGGGTCAGCCGAGTTTAGCTCCCCCATGGCTGACTTTCTTGGACCATATTGGCTCTTGTTTTATTGGGGATCGAACCCACATGGTGGCACCCAAGTGATCACACTCAAAAAGCTCATGGTTGCATTTGTTGCTCTCCTTCTTGAACCTTTCCTCGACTTCCTTGACCCACCAAGCTTGACCGAAAATTATTGCTTGGTTCACTCAAAATTAAGCTTGGGTGGACCCTAGGACCATGGCCTAGCCCATGGTTCGAGCCCAAGGACCCAAACCGTGTTCTAGACTAAAACCGCTTTTGCTCGACTTGACCATTCTTGGTTCAATCTCCTCTCCTTGGAAAGGATTTGCCCTCAAATCCTCGGTCTCTCTTCCCCTTGCTCGGTTTGGACTTTGATCATTGATGAGATTGATTGATACCCCTTTTGCTTCTTGACAAGAATTGGACTCCATGGTTATCGATACCCAAGAACACCATAGGCCTAGAGATTGGACGAGAGAATACATTTTCCTTGCTTGGCTCGTGTACTTGATCCTACTCTCTTCTCTTACCATGCCTTCCTTGGATCTACATTCATTTCCTAGCTCATCCTCAAGCTCTTCATACCCAAACTCAATTGAAGCTTGCTTAGGATTACCATGAAGCCACTCTTTGCTACGGTCATTTCCTTCCATGATCCTCCATTTCGTGGTTCCCCTTGGTCTTTCCATGCCATCAATCCTTGCACTTCCAATGGACTCATCCTCCTTGCAATGTTTCGGATTTTTTAAATTATCGGCCTTGTCGTCCTCTCCTTTGTTCCTTCTTATTGTCCTAGGGTTGTTCTTGACCATAAGGATTGATTTTTCTTCTCCAACACTTTTGGTTTCCCTTGGCTCGAGTTCTAACCCTAGTACATCCTTAAGATATTCCTTCTTGAACTTAGGTGAGGATTGTAGGAGATCATCGCTTAGCTCTTTTTGTTCAAGCTTAGTTCCTCCTTTGATGAGTCCCCATTTCATGAATCCACTTGGAAAGACTTGATTAGGATAACCACATAGTAGCTCCTTGTTGTTGTTAGTATTCACTTTGAATTTCCATTTTAGGAAATCCCTTGACTCTTTACTTGTATCAACATTCCCACTCCAAATGAATCTCCTTCCCATGTACTTATGTAAGCACCTCATCTCACGTTCATCCCCTTCCTTGAGCATAGGTAGACTTTCTATTCCAAACTCATCTTCTTCCTTGATCTCCCTAATCTGATTTGGAAAAGCTTGAGTAGCCCTAGGTTCACTTCCATGGACAACCTTGTTGGGTAACAAAGCTCCGGAAACAAACTCATTTAGAAGCTCAATGCCACCATTGGATGATGATCCACTAAGTAGCTCAATGAGGTAGGAATCCTCATAGGTTTCCAACAGTTCTTGCTCTTCCTTGAGGGGCGGTTTGCATTGCTTTTTAGGGACCTCCTTAGCAAGGACATCAAAGACATTCTTCCCCTTGCTAAACTCTTGTTTCATTTCTGGTTTCCCATCAATCTCCATTTTTTCGTGTGATTCAATCAAGGAGGGTGGGTTAGGGTTCTTCAAAATTGGAGGTAAGGGTGCAAGTTTGATCTTCTTAGCTCCAATCTTAAAAGTATAAGTATTGTTCCTCCCATCATGATTAGCATTTCTTTTCAACTTCCAAGGTCTCCCCAAGAGGAGATGACAAGCCTCCATGGGTACCACATCACACAAAGCCACATCCATGTAATCCCCTCCAATGGAGAAAGAAACCAAGCATTGTCTAACCACACTTACACTCATCTCGGCTCCATTGTTTAGCCACTTCATCTTGTAAGGGTTAGGGTGATCTTGTGTAGGCAAGGCTAGTTTTTCAATGAGAGTATTTGAGGCAACATTATTGCAACTTTCCCCATCAACAATCAAATTACAAACCCTTCCCATAATGGTACACCTAGATCTAAAGATTTGGACTTGGTGATTCTCTTCTAGGGTTAGGGTTTGAGGTTGGTTGTACATATACTTCAAGGTCATAGGATCAAGGTTAGGGTTAGGTTCAAGTCTACCCCTCATTCGACCCATTTTGGTTTCAAGCTCCCTTCTAGTTTTCTCCATAGAATCATACATGGTCTCACCAAGAGTAGTATCACAAGAAACATCAAAAGGAAGAAACATACCCATTGAAATAACCAAAGAAACAAATCTGAAAAAATTTCGAGCCAAACAAGGACCCCCTTTGAACGTGTGAACCTTTAGCACAAGGTAGATCTTATGCTTCAAACCCAACCAATGCTTTGATGACCAATTTGGAATGAAACCTAAGGGGTTAGATTTCACTCAAGAGAACAACTAAAATCAATTTATAAAAGATGTGAAATTTTCGGCCAACTTGAGTAATATTGTGTTGAATTTTCTGAAATTTTGTAAGTTAAATGAAAACATAAAAGGATAGACTAAATCTAAGCACAAAGCCAAAGATTTAGGGTTGAGTAATTAAGCACTAAGCCACTAATTAACTCGATAATCATTCAAGCACAAAGCAATGAAAATAAGGAAGAGTGGAAACTCAAACTTAGGGTTTTTTTATCAAAGCAAATCTGAAAAATACAAGCCAAGAGAGAGGGTTTATATAATACCCTAACTCTAATCTCAACCCTACAATCTAAGTTGATCTAAGGGCCTTAAGAGGCCTTACAAATCAGCCGAAAAATATGGTCCTAAAGACCTTACAATTCTGAAAATAAAGCAACCTAATACATAAAGTAGATGGTGACCTCCAAGAGCATCCACACCTTGCATTGGATCTTATTCATCCAAGGGTTTAGATTACACCTTGGAGCACAAGTTGTGGATCACCAAATCAGATTTCTAAGCTCCATACAACATAACTAAAAAGTGAAAATGGCATAAAGTAAATAAGATAAAGACATCAAGCATAAAGGTGAAACTTGAAAGCGACTTGTTTCAAAATAGTGTATCATGTGAGGGCTTTGGGTCAGCCGAGTTTAGCTCCCCCATGGCTGACTTTCTTGGACCATATTGGCTCTTGTTTTATTGGGGATCGAACCCACATGGTGGCACCCAAGTGATCACACTCAAAAAGCTCATGGTTGCATTTGTTGCTCTCCTTCTTGAACCTTTCCTCGACTTCCTTGACCCACCAAGCTTGACCGAAAATTATTGCTTGGTTCACTCAAAATTAAGCTTGGGTGGACCCTAGGACCATGGCCTAGCCCATGGTTCGAGCCCAAGGACCCAAACCGTGTTCTAGACTAAAACCGCTTTTGCTCGACTTGACCATTCTTGGTTCACGAGCTCACATGTTTTTTGAGAAGTATGTGGCAGGTGAAAATTCACGGTGCTAGAGATGACGAAATAATGTCAAGATAGAGCTTTATTTAGAAGATTGCTGTCCTTGTTTTCTAACTACAAAATGGGGCACTAATGACATAGAAAGTTGTCATTCGCTCCAGAACAGAAGTTGTCGTTCGCTCCAGAATAGACGTTGTCATTCGCTCCAGAAGAGACGTTGTCCTTCGCTCCAAAACAGACGTTGTCGTTCGCCCCAGAACAGACGTTGTCGTTCGCCCTAGAGCAGAATTTGTCTTTCACCCTAGAACCGAAGATGTCATATGCTCCAAGACAGAAGAAGTCGTTTGCTCCAGAATAGAAGCTGTACATATTTGAAACAGTGAAAGAGCTATCCTTCCAGAATTGGTAATTCACACACCCAAGTATGTCCTATGTACTCTTGATTCTAAAATTGTGAGAAATGCAGTAAAGATTACGTCGACCTCGTATAAAGGTGTTATGGTGAGAATATTCAAGCTAAGAAGAATGTCAAAGCGAGAGCCCTTGGTAAAGGAGAATTATTATATTCATGAATGCAAGAGATGTAGCATCAAACAAGTTTGCTCAAGTTGGAAAGGTCCTTACCTCGTTGACTCCATCATCGGCCAAGGGGCACATGAATTGGTAACTCTTGAGGGAAAGTTGATTCCAAAACTTGGAAGTCAACCAAACTCAAACTTTATTTATTTAATTTCAATTAATTTATTTTTTATAATCGCTTTACTTTATATTATTTTATTATGAGAAAAACCATTGAATACATCAATGGCTAGTGCTAACCGAGTTTTTACATTTTACAGCATTTTTCCAAAATCTCAAAGTATTTTTAATCTTGCTTATTATATATCAAATGTTTCTTCATAATATTATACCAAGAGTCTTGGAGCATATTATCTTGTGTTTAGGGTCACGTTGCCGATCTTGGAGCATATATTATCTCGGAGCATATTATCTTATTTTTGCGGTCTTGCGCTACAAACCTTGAAAAATATTTTCTATTTATTACAGTCTTGCACTATGTGGCTAATCTTGGAGTTCATCCTAGCGCTCTTGCAACCTTATCTTGCTGCCCTTGAATTATATAAATAAGGAAGCATCTTATTTTTATCTAGTTGCATCAAGTTCTACCATATATCTTATTCTACTATTTTTGGAGCTTATTCTATGCAATCTGACATTGGTCTTACCCTTCAGTCCTGAGCGAATCTTCAGCGCACTTGAAGCTGGTTCTCTAGTCTTAATTATTAGTTCTCAATCTTGAAGCATATCTATAGTTTTGAGCTCGTCCTCACCATCTTTGGAACTTGCCCTCCAGTATTGAGCCTAGTCCTTAGTCTCGACTATATCGTCAGTCTTAGAGCCTAGACCTCTAGTCTTGCAAAAGTATAGTCAATCTCCAATGGTATAGTCTAACTTTTATTTCTAGTTTTACATATTACAATTGAAGTACAAAAATATCTTTTATCACAAATAATTCACTAAAAATCTAGTACATCACATATTACAAATAAAGGAGTCTATCCTCCAGTTCTGCTTTGGAGCTTATCCTCTAGTTCTGCTTTGGAGCTTAACCTCCAGTTTTACTTTGGAGCTTAACCTCCAGTTCTGAGCTTTGTCCTCAGCATCTTTGGAGTTACCCCTCCAGTTCTGTACGACTGGAACGTGTATTCTGATCTTGTGCTTAGACCTCAGCATTCTTCTAGCCAGTTCTGCAATGGAGCCAGTCCTCCGCATAACAAGGTGCGGCCGATTACGTAGAGAGCGATCCTCCAGAACTGCAGCAATCACAGAGGAGCCAGTCCTCCAGACAATAGTGCAGCCAGTCCTGTAGGGCAGCCAGACCTGCCGTTGAGGGTGCGCCCTCGGATTGACGGACCAGGGCTTAGCCGCCGTTAAGAGAGTCCTATAATATCCTCTAAGGGTGAGCCATGATCATGCATACATAAGTATTGAGTGTACACCTACGAGGTTAGTACATTCATAAAACAATAGTAGCAACAGAAGTTAAGCCCTTTGGAAAGACATAAGGCACACATACGATGAAGCCCTTTGGAAGACATAAGGCACACATACGACGAACCCTTTGGAATGACATAAGGCACACATACGAAGAAGCCCTTTGAAAGATAAGGCATACACACGTAAAGCCCTTTGAGAGACAAGGCACAAAATATTTAACCATCCTCGAGAAGGTTAAACAATAGTTCATACGATGCGTTATCAAAAGTCAAACGAAGTATTCTACAGATCAAATCACCGCAAGTTTTGCACAATCTAATGGGTCTCAACTATCCCCAGATTGCACAACATGTGGCTAGCCTTCCTTTTTTAAGGTTAAGGAAAGTCCAAAGCTCGTGTATACTAAGGGACATCTCTTGTCCAACAAGCCATATCAAGGTTCAAACTCTAGTGTTTCAAAGCAAGGTATAAGCCCTAGGTAAGCCCCTCGATAATCTATTCGTTGTATGTTTAAGTTCAACTTACGATTTACTAGTCATCGCTACCATGAAGCAGTCACATCAGGTTTTGAATCTCTTATCTTTTGTTTGAATTTCAATTTTCTGAACGTTGGATATAATTCTGGAACTATAGTGGTGTTCTGACTAGAGCTGTAAAGCTAGCCGTTGTGTCTATCCTACTCTGCTCTGAGTTATTTGTACAGGATTGTTTCCTCAAGATTGTTGAACGCTGCTCTTGAGAAAACAAGGTGCATTTGTTACGACCAAAACTATCACCCTCCAGAACAGTCAGTCCTGGACTGGCTGGGAGTTAAGAAGAACGAAGGAAAAACATAGGCAAGACAGTAATGGTCAACATCAGGTCAGACGTGACGGTTATAGTCCAAGCATCATGGAGATATATATGGTTGGTTATTAACCCCTAGAAATCAAGGAGATAATGAGTATCTACAAAATTGGCAGTTCTGGAATCATTCATAGTCAACGTCAAGACTGAAGTCTACGCAGAACTGACAAGGAAGGAAAGGCCAGAGCTCAACTGAGCAGTTATCCTCAGAAGTGGAATAATAGGTGTGCAGTTGACAATCCTTGCAGAATAAGACAGAATTGCAGATCATGGGTGGTTATTTAACTACCTAAGATCATGGGTAGTTATTGACATGCAGTTCTGCGGATCAGAACAGAAGTGATAATGGGAAGTCATTTAGTTATGCATAGTGGGTAGTTATCCAACTACCTAAGTTCATGAGATAGTGGCCCTAGATTTTAGGAGTTGTATTGTGAGCATTCTATCTATATATAGAGGCTCACTTAGTCATTTTTCGAGAGGTCTTTTAGATGTTTTTCATAGGTTTTTCTTACACTTTCACATAGAAGTACACATAAACGATGTATTAGCATTATTCGCTAGTTTCTCCTACGAAGTCATCCTATTGTAATCAAAAGCCTTGTAATCACAACGAGAGATTAATAAAAGAAGTCTTGGCTTGGTAGCCCGCAGTTTTCCCCATCTTTTTCTCGAGGTTTCTGCGTCATCAATTCTGTTGTCGTCAGTTCTGTTCGGAGAAGGCTATGTTCTGCTCTATTTCATCAATCTTGTTGTCGCCAGTTCTGTTCGGATAATGCTATGTTCTATTCTGTTTCGCAAACAGTACTAGTTGACCCATCTTAGCTCTTTTTCACCCTTGTAGAAATTTTACCAAAACAAGCATCATGAAAGGATTGAATTAGGGTTGAAAAGGATGACACTTTGATGAATTTTAATGAAGAATTGGGTGAGAATTAACGGAGAAATAAGATAGAGAAGAGAGGGTTTATGAGTATTAGGGTGAGGAATAGAGAAATAATAAAGTATTAGAGCTTAATTATGATTAAGAAGCTAAGAAATTTAGTCCTAAACAATCACGGATCAAAGCACAAAACAGCCGAGAAACGCAGTCGCAGCCCGCGCCATGGTCGCCCCTTGGGCGCCTGTTGATCATGCTCTGGTCGCCCTTTGGGCGCCTGTTGCTCGCCCCAAGCTTCTGTCCACCTCGGCTTGATTTTTTCACTCCCCGCGACCTATAGGCGAGCATGCCTCGCGCCTTACCCTCCAGAACACCCCTAAGCTCTACCAACCACCATTAAACCACTTGTAACACCCGGTGTTGTCCGAGGTTATTCGGGCCGGGTACCCCGTTGAAGAGGTTCATGTGTTGGCTCAAGTGACACAGTGCTTAAAAGGATTGTAAGTACTACTCATATCAACAAGATGCATCTTCTTTTCTGATGGCTCATCTTAAGAACTCTTCAGTTAAGCGTGCTTGCTGGAGAGTAGTCTTAGGATGGGTGACCTCCTGGGAAGTTCTCAGGATGCGCACGAGTGAGGACAAAGTGTGCTGGAAAGGGCCCGTGTTGGTCTGTGGGCGATGTACGCAGCCTGGCGTGTAACAACCTGGTTTTTAGTCGACTTTAATTACTAAGGCGGAAATTAATTAAGTCTTAAACCAGCGTTATTAATTATACAAATAACCCAAAATATTACATCATCGTTTAAGAGTTGAATAGAACAACTCTAAATACGGAGATTAAAAAGAGTAGCGTTATATATATTACATATCTCTCAAAAGCAACAAAAGTAAAGCGTAAAAACGTCTCGTGGCCCCATCCAAAATCCAGCTCCTGGTCCACGATCGTCCTGCACAATAAACTATTGGGGGGATGCCCGCTGAGCGGACAGTGACTAGCTATGCTCATACTTACCCTCGATTTCAATTACTTTGGTTTAATATTATCGCTTTATAAACATAACATTATGATAAAACATAAACATGCTTAATACAATTAGCATGTAAAGACATATATGTCATAATAAGCAAGCGGTTAAAGCGATAAATCATATAAGCATGATATTGATTATGAAAGCAAATAACATATAATATCATAGCCATAGTATCACAACATATCAAAGAAGATTACAAAGCGATATCGATCGCATACATACATAATGATCGTATTGTTCTCATCATGCAGACTTCGATTCACTTGAAACTTGTGGTCTTTAATTTTCGAAGATGGTACACACTGCTCTCATTTAATCAAGCAACACACAACACATACCGCTACGAGCCCGACCACCGAGTAGGCCCTTGTACTGATCGATCAGATCTCACTTCCATAGTGCAGAGGCTTACTCGACTCGTAAACCACGCCGAATACTATAATACTTGCATCTCATCCTCTAGTGTTCGAAATGATTCGAACTTCAGATACAATCTCGTCAAGTAATCTTTACGCAGGGTAAGAACGAATGCTAGTGTCGCGCCCACTAAGAACGAAACACCGCAAGGAGACCACCGCTATAATCGCCCAAATCGGCACGGATGCCCTGTTAACTTTAGCGAAATAGGGGAATAAAACCCTAGTCTAGTACATGTACACTAGTATCCAATTTAAGAATGGGCTATGCTAATCATAGAGCACCTTAACTCAGGATAAAACGACTATTTCCTAAAGCCTGAGACAAAAGCCTTGGCATATTCAATTATCTTGTCCGGCAATGGCGACCGCCACAAGACTATCTTAACCCCACTTCACTCACGATTGACGTTCCTTTATCTGAGGCCCAAGCTTGACCTTTTATTTAACTTACTCAATATTCATTATTTATTTGATATTACATATCACATGTTACTAGACTCTCCTAGTCCCAGCCTCAAACGTTTAAGTATTTGTAGGTTTCATATGATCACATAACACATTCGTTTATTATTTGAAGTGTTGTTAATTATTAACGTTTTTAAATTTCTAAATTGAAACGTTTATTATTAGGTCCAATTTTATTTAAGTGTTTTTTCAAAACACTTTAAGTCATTTACTTATTCATTTTAAATTTTCTATACTTAGTAAAATTTTCAATTATTTTCAGTATTTCACTATTCACTATTCACTATTCACTATTCACTATTCACTGTATTTTATACGTATTTTTATACGTATTCGTATTTTTATACTTCGTATTCTATACGTATTTTTATACTTATACGTGTTCTTATACTTGTACGTATTTTTATATTTATACGTATTTTTATACTTAAGGTATTTTAGTATAATACTAAACTTGTTTTTATTTTCTAAGTACAAATTTTTAGTTTCAAAGTCGTTAGGTTCGTTTTGTACTTAGGCGATTTTTGAAAATATTCTAAAAATCTAGTTTTAAAAACGTTAAGTTCGGTTTGTAAAAAGTGATAATGATATTCATTTTAAAATACTAGTTTTAAAATTGTTAAGTTCAATTTGTAAAAAGTGATAATGATTTTCATTTTAAAATATTAGTTTTAAAAATGTTAAGTTCAATTTGTAAAAAGTAATAATGACATTTATTTTAAAATGAGACTTAGTTAAATTTAGTCGTCTATTAACTAAATTTAGCGATTTTCATTTTAAAAATAATAGTATCGTGGATGATTCATTTAAGTCCGTAAGTCCAAGTTCAACAGTCCAATATGTGCAAAGGCAGTAGCACACGATTTAGTTCATTTTTATAACGGTTACATATTTTTATCGGTTTATAATATTTCATTTATAACTAAAACGATTTATACAAAAATTCAATTCTAATCACTATTTAACTTTAGTGACTTAGTGATAATTTCATTTTAGTCAAATTCAATCCATTTTAACATGTATGTCGTGTGACTTATGTATAACATCAAAATTCATTTATTTCTTTTAATTTCTTAATTCTAACTTATTAACTAATAATTAAATTATTTTAACAATAAACTAAAAAGTGATAAAAACAAAAATTAACCCTAAAATGGCAAGGATGCCGTGAGCAAGGTAGTAGTGTTCTAAAATTTCATTTTTCGATTTTTATCGGTTTTTAGCTTAAAGTCTTTATATTTTAATTATTCTAATTATACTAAAACGATTTAAACTATAATGAAATTTACTAACATTTTCATTTATATTTAGGAATAGTGTTTTTCAACACTTTAAATTTCTAACTTTTTAATCTAAATGATTTATAATGTTTAAGTTGATTTATAGTATAATATTAAGTGTTATATAAAACAATAACTAAACATAACCACAAATTATTAACAAACATAAAATAAAATAAGATCAAAATGAGTAAAAATGATGAACATCAACATGAATAAATCAAGAACACACATGAAGATCATATTAAAGCTCAAGAACACTAATTTCGATTTTAATAATTTATAATTTGTTTTCCTAATTTAGTTTTTTTTTCATAGGAACATCTATTTTAACTAACTTATTCTAACATATTATTTACAAAAATTAAAAGTGAAAATATGACAAAATAAAAGGGAAATGCCGAGTATAATATATATGAACATATAATTTCTATTTTCGATTTTAATCACTTTAAACTCATTGTTAATATTTCACATAATTTTTATATATGACTACTACCTAATTAAAACATAGCTAAACATAAAAATCATATGAACATAAATTAAAAATGCTCAAAAATAATTTAACTAAATATATGAACATAATACTACAATAATCTATTTAGTATATTATTTAGTTATTATCATTTTATTACACCACACCTAAACACACAAGTACATATAAGTGATGTTTAACATATTTAACATAATTTTCATACTCATAAAATTATAATAACAAAACAAATTAATTTACTAAAAAGATAATATAAGACATAGTTAGTCACCTCGGTTTGGCGAGCTAGAGGTTATCCGGGTCAATGATATTATCTAGGTTAAAATCTTCACCCAAGTACTCGTCTTCACCTTCAAAAATAAACCCGGGATAGTAAGCTTGAATACCCAATAATTAGCTAAATAAAACTAGTAAGTATTAGAGTAATATTTAGGGTTTTATTTAGGATGTTTTAGAGTAAAAATGAAAGAAAACCAAAGGGAGAAAGGAGAGAAGAGCCACGGCAAAGAGAAGAGAAAAAAATGAGAGTTTTACACTTGTGAAATAATGAGGGAACACTAGTATGATTTTTAGGTTAAATGAATTAGGTTTAGGTTTGTTTTAATTAGAAATAAAGTTTAATTTAATTAAACAAAATGAGTCATGAAATCAAGTTGGTACACTTGATGTCTTTAGGAAGGTTCTTAGGTGATATTTTGGTGATAAAAGTTTTTTTCACGAAATTTATCAGTTTTTAAAAAGTCGGGTGTCAAAAGCGATAAAGTCAAAGTGTGCACGTTTGACTATTTTTCGCAATATTTCTACTTTTGAATTTTAGGACTAAAATATTTATTTCATTATTCAAAAATTTTCAAAAGTTTTAAAGAAGTCGATAAATTTTGCAAAGTGAAAGTTTTGCAAAAATAGTGATTTCGGAAGGTTAAAAGGTTAGGATTTGATTTAAGGTTTGAAATTAGAAATTTATGGCTAATTAATGAATTAAATTAACACAGGGTGTTACAAACCTCCCCCCTTAGAAAAGTTTCGTCCCGAAACTTGAATGAAGTATAGGATTTTCACCTGAGATAAACAGCTCGGGGTATTTTTCCTTCATAGAGGCCTCGGTCTCCCAAGTTGCTTGTTCGGTCAATTGACCCTTCCATAGCACCTTCACTAAAGGAACCGTCTTCCGCCTCAGCACTTTGGTTTCTCGTGCTAGAATCTTGACAGACCTTTCTGAGTATAGCAAGTTAGGCTCAACTGCGATCACGTCCGGAGTAATGATATGACTTGGGTCACTCCTGTATCTCCTTAGTTGAGAAACGTGGAACACGTTGTGAACCTTGGATAAATTGGGGGGTAGTGCCAGGCGATAAGCTACCTCACCAATTCTTTCAAGTACTTCGTATGGTCCAACGTACTTAGGACTTAGTTTTCCTTTCAAACCGAAACGTCGGACCCCCTTCATGGGTGATACTTTTAAGAACACATGATCACCGACTTCGAACTCAATAGGTCGGCGATGTTTGTTAGCATACATCTTCTGGCGGTCCTGGGCCGCTTGTAGTCGTTCACGAATGATTTTGATGTGTTCAATCTGGTCTTGAATAACCTCTGGCCCAGTACCCACGTTATCACTAGCATCGTCCCAACAGACTGGGCTACGACACTTTCTCCCGTAGAGTGCCTCGAATGGTGCACAACCCAAACTAGCATGGAAGCTATTGTTGTAGGAGAATTCAATCAAAGGCAGACTTTTCTCCCAATTCTCGTTAAATTCTAACGCACATGCCCTGAGCATGTCCTCGACCGTTTGGATAGTTCGTTCAGTTTGACCATCGGTCGCAGGGTGGAAAGCGGTGCTCATCTTTAGTTGGCTTTCCAACGCTGCTTGTAGTTTCCCCCAAAAATGAGAGGTGAACCTTGGATCCCTATCCGAAATAATGTCCAGTGGTACGCCGTGTAATCGGATCACCTCCTTCTCATATGCCTTTGCTAACTCTTCAAGGCTCCAGGTATCCTTGATTGGTAGAAAGTGGGCCGACTTGGTCAAGCGGTCCACTATTACCCAAATCGCATTATTTCCCTTGTGAGTCCTTGGCAATCCCGTTATGAAGTCCATGGAGATGGAGTCCCATTTCCCCAATGGAATATCTAAAGGTTGTAGTAGTCCTCCGGGTCGCTGATGTTCAAACTTCACTTTCTGGCAGATTAGACACTTTGCAACATACTCTGCAATCTCTGCTTTCATTCGAACCCACCAAAACTTCAACTTTAAGTCTTGGTACATTTTATCGGACCCTGGATGTATGGAGTATCGTGTACTATGTGCTTCGTCGAGGATCCTTCTCTTTAGTACTGGTACGTCGGGCACACACCACCTTTCTTTGAATCTCAAACTCCCGTCAGGTTTAATCTCAAACCCTACTCGGTTTCCTGAAGGAATTTCTCTTCTGATTTTCACGAGTTCTTCATCCTCCCATTGTAGAGCTCTAATCTCGTGATATAACTCCGGCTCTGCGATCATTGCGTTCAAATCAAGATCGCCGATCGAACCAACTCTAAGTTCATTCTCTTGAAGTCTCCGACAATACCAAATTTAATTTCCCAAATGTTGCTAAGGGTATGCGTAGTCTTTCTACTCGTGAGCGCCAAGAACGACGTCGCTTTACCCTCATGGTACATTACTTCTATCTTATAGTCGTTGATCAGTTCTATCCTCCGGCGTTGTCCCATGTTGAGTTCCTTCGGCGTAAAGATATATTTCAGGCTTTTGTGGTCAGTGTAGAATTTGATACTCACTCCGTAGAGGTAATGACGCCAGATTTTTAAAGCAAACACCACAGCTGCTAATTCAAGGTCATGAGTTGGGTAGTTTCGTTCATGAACCTTTAACTGCCTTGACGCATAAGCAATGACCTTCCCTTGTTGCATCAAAGACACAACCTGTGCCATTCAAAGGAGGCGCCATCAGAGACTTCATACTCGTCTCTGATGTGTCATATATTTACGTACTTATAGCCCCCTGTTCACGAGCGTTTCTTTGCGATTCTAGTGCTTTTATATGCGTTTTAGCTCCTATTTCTCTCCGATTTGGCACTGCTGCGTTTTTGTGTCTATTTTGCAGGTAAACACGCATATTTGGAGGTTAGGATGCTGTTCGAGAGGTTTCGTGAAGTTTCGCAAAGTTTCGTGAAGTTCCGAGTTGGTTTCGTTGCGTTTCGCTTGCGCACGAGCCCCGTTTTAGCTTTTGAAGGTGTCCCGGGACCTCGGGACGGGATTTGAAGTTCATGTGATCGATGTAGACCTTGGCCCTACTCCTTGTGACGATGTAGGCCTTGTCCCGTAGCCTTGGGAAGAGAAAGAAGCAAGAAAAAACTAAGTACAAGTCAAGAACCAAAGCTGAAAAATCTGAACAACACGGGAAGCTCTTATCCCGTCCGGGACCAACCCACCCCGCCCGGGGGCATCCTCACCCCGCCCGGGGCAGCCTTGTGTCTCTTCGTTGGCTTAAAATTGATCGTCTATTTGAGAGGCCAAAACATCTTATTTTTGCACGAATTTTTCGGAGGATTCTCTAGACACATTAAACTAGTTTCTCTCAAAAAATTAGGTTTTGATTAATTTTCCTTCTTGTATTTCAATTCCCGACTCGGTTTATGTTCGTTTGATCATCTATTTTGGTTTTGTTGCTTGAATTCATCCTCTTGTTCTTGGAATTTTCTGATTGGTATTTTCAATTCCTCCTTTCTTTTGTTTGTCAATTCATTATATACTGTCATTGATCATGATTTCATCTTTTGTTTTCGTTTTCGTTGTTGTTTTCGCTATGAGTGAGTAGTTTTTTCATCTAGGGAGAAGGGTGAAGCATGGGTGATTGTTTTGCTTGAGTTTGATGATCTTGTTGAGTTAGGTTTTGTCATGCTTTGTTTAGTCTTTGCTTGATTGCTCTCGTTGAATCCTTGATCACGTTTTAGCGAGTATCTAGCACCCTTGAACTTAAGAACGAAAGCCTAGTTCTAGGGTAGGCGCGAGACTAAACATTAGGACCCTCGTTTGTAAGTTGCGAGAGCCCGCATTCGAGACCTAGAGGAGCTTAATACCGAGAGGCCGAGCGTTATCCTTAGCATGTGCGATACCTATTCATTCCGATCATCATCCTTGGCCTAGACTTACCCATTGCCTAACCCGATTCCCTAGACCTTTTCCTAATCGTTTAATCCCCTTATTTCCTCGCTCTAGCTTTAGTTTACCAAACCATACTTGAACCGAGACTAGGATCGTTAAAAATAACCAACTTAAGCGACCATCTCCCTGTGGATTCGACCCCGACTTACCCTTGCTACTAGTTAGTGTTTGTCCGGTCTATTTTTGATTAGGTGACGCGACTTAGCCTATCAGTCTCCATCTGTAGGGAGGGCTAAGACGGGTGCTGTGGTAAGCCTTGTCTTGAGTTCCCGGAATGCATTCTCGCACTTTAAAGCGAATTCAAGTTATTATTTAAGTGATCTAATAAAAGAAAAATATAATTTATTATTTGATCCTAGTAGTCTTGCGGTTTAGCATATTAATATGTTAACCCGCCCAGGTGTCTCTCGTTAGGTAAGCATAAATCGCATTAGGCCATTTATGTTACGGTCACGAGTCAGCTTTGATACCAACTGTAACAACCTGGTTTTTAGTCGACTTTAATTACTAAGGCGGAAATTAATTAAGTCTTAAACCAGCGTTATTAATTATACAAATAACCCAAAATATTACATCATCGTTTAAGAGTTGAATAGAACAACTCTAAATACGGAGATTAAAAGGAGTAGCGTTATATATATTACATATCTCTCAAAAGCAACAAAAGTAAAGCGTAAAAACGTCTCGTGGCCCCATCCAAAATCCAGCTCCTGGTCCACGATCGTCCTGCACAATAAACTATTGGGGATGCTCATTGAGCTGACTGACTAGCTATGCTCATACTTACCCTCGATTTCAATTACTTTGGTTTAATATTATCGCTTTATAAACATAACATTATGATAAAACATAAACATGCTTAATACAATTAGCATGTAAAGACATATATGTCATAATAAGCAAGCGGTTAAAGCGATAAATCATATAAGCATGATATTGATTATGAAAGCAAATAACATATAATATCATAGCCATAGTATCACAACATATCAAAGAAGATTACAAAGCGATATCGGATCGCATACATACATACGTATCGTATTGTTCTCATCATGCACTCGATTCACTTTAAACTTGTGGTCTTTAATTTTCAAGATGGTACACACTCGTTCTCATTTAATCAAGCAACACACAACACATACCGCTACGAGCGACCACCGAGTAGGCCCTTGTACTGATCGATTGCATCTCACTTCCATAGTGCAGAGGCTTACTCGACTCGTAAACCACGCCGAATACTATAATACTTGCATCTCATCCTCTAGTGTTCGAAATGATTCGAACTTCAGATACAATCTCGTCAAGTAATCTTTACGCAGGGTAAGAACGAATGCTAGTGTCGCGCCCACTAAGAACGAAACACCGCAAGGAGACCACCGCTATAATCGCCCAAATCGGCACGGATGCCCTGTTAACTTTAGCGAAATAGGGGAATAAAACCCTAGTCTAGTACATGTACACTAGTATCCAATTTAAGAATGGGCTATGCTAATCATAGAGCACCTTAACTCAGGATAAAACGACTATTTCCTAAAGCCTGAGACAAAAGCCTTGGCATATTCAATTATCTTGTCCGGCAATGGCGACCGCCACAAGACTATCTTAACCCCACTTCACTCACGATTGACGTTCCTTTATCTGAGGCCCAAGCTTGACCTTTTATTTAACTTACTCAATATTCATTATTTATTTGATATTACATATCACATGTTACTAGACTCTCCTAGTCTCAGCGTCAAACGTTTAAGTATTTGTAGGTTTCATATGATCACATAACACATTCGTTTATTATTTGAAGTGTTGTTAATTATTAACGTTTTTAAATTTCTAAATTGAAACGTTTATTATTAGGTCCAATTTTATTTAAGTGTTTTTTCAAAACACTTTAAGTCATTTACTTATTCATTTTAAATTTTCTATACTTAGTAAAATTTTCAATTATTTTCAGTATTTCACTATTCACTATTCATTATTCACTATTCACTATTCACTGTATTTTATACGTATTTTTATACGTATTCGTATTTTTATACTTCGTATTCTATACGTATTTTTATACTTATACGTGTTCTTATACTTGTACGTATTTTTATATTTATACGTATTTTTATACTTAAGGTATTTTAGTATAATACTAAACTTGTTTTTATTTTCTAAGTACAAATTTTTAGTTTCAAAGTCGTTAGGTTCGTTTTGTACTTAGGCGATTTTTGAAAATATTCTAAAAATCTAGTTTTAAAAACGTTAAGTTCGGTTTGTAAAAAGTGATAATGATATTCATTTTAAAATACTAGTTTTAAAATTGTTAAGTTCAATTTGTAAAAAGTGATAATGATTTTCATTTTAAAATATTAGTTTTAAAAATGTTAAGTTCAATTTGTAAAAAGTGATAATGACATTTATTTTAAAATGAGACTTAGTTAAATTTAGTCGTCTATTAACTAAATTTAGCGATTTTCATTTTAAAAATAATAGTATCGTGGATGATTCATTTAAGTCCGTAAGTCCAAGTTCAACAGTCCAATATGTGCAAAGGCGTGCTTACACGATTTAGTTCATTTTTATAACGGTTACATATTTTTATCGGTTTATAATATTTCATTTATAACTAAAACGATTTATACAAAAATTCAATTCTAATCACTATTTAACTTTAGTGACTTAGTGATAATTTCATTTTAGTCAAATTCAATCCATTTTAACATGTATGTCGTGTGACTTATGTATAACATCAAAATTCATTTATTTCTTTTAATTTCTTAATTCTAACTTATTAACTAATAATTAAATTATTTTAACAATAAACTAAAAAGTGATAAAAACAAAAATTAACCCTAAAATGGCAAGGATGCCGTGAGCAAGGTAGTAGTGTTCTAAAATTTCATTTTTCGATTTTTATCTGCTTAGCTTAAAGTCTTTATATTTTAATTATTCTAATTATACTAAAACGATTTAAACTATAATGAAATTTACTAACATTTTCATTTATATTTAGGAATAGTGTTTTTCAACACTTTAAATTTCTAACTTTTTAATCTAAATGATTTATAATGTTTAAGTTGATTTATAGTATAATATTAAGTGTTATATAAAACAATAACTAAACATAACCACAAATTATTAACAAACATAAAATAAAATAAGATCAAAATGAGTAAAAATGATGAACATCAACATGAATAAATCAAGAACACACATGAAGATCATATTAAAGCTCAAGAACACTAATTTCGATTTTAATAATTTATAATTTATTTTCCTAATTTAGTTTTTTTTTCATAGGAACATCTATTTTAACTAACTTATTCTAACATATTATTTACAAAAATTAAAAGTGAAAATATGTCAAAATAAAAGGGAAATGCCGAGTATAATATATATGAACATATAATTTCTATTTTCGATTTTAATCACTTTAAACTCATTGTTAATATTTCACATAATTTTTATATATGACTACTACCTAATTAGAACATAGCTAAACATAAAAATCATATGAACATAAATTAAAAATGCTCAAAAATAATTTAACTAAATATATGAACATAATACTACAATAATCTATTTAGTATATTATTTAGTTATTATCATTTTATTACACCACACCTAAACACACAAGTACATATAAGTGATGTTTAACATATTTAACATAATTTTCATACTCATAAAATTATAATAACAAAACAAATTAATTTACTAAAAAGATAATATAAGACATAGTTAGTCACCTCGGTTTGGCGAGCTAGAGGTTATCCGGGTCAATGATATTATCTAGGTTAAAATCTTCACCCAAGTACTCGTCTTCACCTTCAAAAATAAACCCGGGATAGTAAGCTTGAATACCCACTAATTAGCTAAATAATACTAGTAAGTATTAGAGTAATATTTAGGGTTTTATTTAGGATGTTTTAGAGTAAAAATGAAAGAAAACCAAAGGGAGAAAGGAGAGAAGAGCCACGGCAAAGAGAAGAGAAAAAAATGAGAGTTTTACACTTGTGAAATAATGAGGGAACACTAGTATGATTTTTAGGTTAAATGAATTAGGTTTAGGTTTGTTTTAATTAGAAATAAAGTTTAATTTAATTAAACAAAATGAGTCATGAAATCAAGTTGGTACACTTGATGTCTTTAGGAAGGTTCTTAGGTGATATTTTGGTGATAAAAGTTTTTTTCACGAAATTTATCAGTTTTTAAAAAGTCGGGTGTCAAAAGCGATAAAGTCAAAGTGTGCACGTTTGACTATTTTTCGCAATATTTCTACTTTTGAATTTTAGGACTAAAATATTTATTTCATTATTCAAAAATTTTCAAAAGTTTTAAAGAAGTCGATAAATTTTGCAAAGTGAAAGTTTTGCAAAAATAGTGATTTCGGAAGGTTAAAAGGTTAGGATTTGATTTAAGGTTTGAAATTAGAAATTTATGGCTAATTAATGAATTAAATTAACACAGGGTGTTACAAACCTCCCCCCTTAGAAAAGTTTCGTCCCGAAACTTGAATGAAGTATAGGATTTTCACCGAGATAAACAAATGGGGTATTTTTCCTTCATAGAGGCCTCTGCCTCCCAAGTTGCTTGTTCGGTCAATTGACCCTTCCATAGCACCTTCACTAAAGGAACCGTCTTCCGCCTCAAAGACTTTGGTTTCTCGTGCTAGAATCTTGGCGGACCTTTACGAGTATAGCAAGTTAGGCTCAATGCGATCACGTCCGAGTAATGATATGACTTGGGTCACTCAGTATCTCCTTAGTTGAGAAACGTGGAACACGTTGTGAACCTTGGATAAATTGGGGGTAGTGTCGGGCGATAAGCTACCTCACCAATTCTTTCAAGTACTTCGTATGGTCCAACGCATTTAGGACTTAGTTTTCCTTTCAAACCGAAACGCTTGACCCCTTCATGGGTGATACTTTTAAGAACACATGATCACCGACTTCGAACTCAATAGGTCGGCGATGTTTGTTAGCATACATCTTCTGGCGGTCCTGGGCCGCTTGTAGTCGTTCACGAATGATTTTGATGTGTTCAATCTGGTCTTGAATAACCTCTGGCCCAGTACCCACGTTATCACTAGCATCGTCCCAACAGACTGGGCTACGACACTTTCTCCCGTAGAGTGCCTCGAATGGTGCACAACCCAAACTAGCATGGAAGCTATTGTTGTAGGAGAATTCAATCAAAGGCAGACTTTTCTCCCAATTCTCGTCAATTATAAATAGTTTGGTAGGTGTAAAATGCTTAAAATTTATTTGAAATAAAAAATTTCATGTGAAAAAAAAAATTGATATTGACATTTTCTATCTTGGAACGTAAATTTTTTTACTTACCGGGTTAACCCACTACGGGTCGGGTTATGACCCGTTATTTCCGGGTCGTTTCGGGTTCGGGTCGTTTTTGGCTTCGTGTCAAAAAAGCTGGTTTATTTCGGGTTATTTTCAAGTCGGTTTCGGGCGATTTACCGGGTCGGGTCAAATTGTGACAGCTCTAAATGGGACAGAAGATCCGTTCTGGTTTGAATACGGCTCACTAATAACTTGTTTATCTAAATGAGTTGGATTTGGGTTGAAGGGTAAACTATTTATTTTTATGTGACACTAATACGAACTCGGACACCAACACGATCTCATCTCTTTGCGAAGGCCTAATGTTCGTAGGAAACCAACTGTGAAAGAAATAAGAAAAGTGGAAACATTTATTGAATCACCGAAGAACATAGTACAACAGAGAAAAGATAAAAAAAAAAAAAAAAAAAAAAAAAAAACATAAGTGACTGATGTAAACTTAAAAAGGACCCCTACTATGGCTACACAGTACACAGTGAGAGCAAGTGGAAAGACAACGGACCAACAATGACATTCGAACAAATATGTACATTTTGGTGAAGCCTCTTTTTAGACAAATCAGATGTTAAATTGGACAGAATGAAAAATCCCCAAATTTGCCAAAACCGCAAATTGGTAATGACTATCTCGTCAATCAATTCAACGGGGTCTTCAGACCTTAGAACTGCTTCTGAAGGACCGAAGAGCCTTAGCAAAACCAGCTCTCAAAATGTATTGGTGGTAAATTGCAGCTATGGCAGCTCCGATGAATGGGCCGACCCAGAAGATCCACTGTGATTGATGCAATCTTGAAAACGTTAGAACAAGTTACAAAGTTTTGATTAAAAGTTTACAACAATATATATGTAATTAACGTGTATGTAGTAGAATACTTACGTGATCGTCCCATGCCTTTTTGTTGTTGTAGATAACAGCGGCACCGAAACTTCTAGCAGGGTTAATACCGGTGCCAGTAATTGGGATTGTCGCAAGGTGAACCATGAACACAGCAAATCCAATTGGAAGTGGTGCCAATACCTTCACCGAAATTTCGAAACCAAATTTAATTACAAATAGTCATTTATATGCGGCTTATGATTAGAAAGGACCGCGTTTAAGGATAAGGGACAAGAAAATCAACAACTTACCGGAACATGAGAGTCCCTAGCACTTCGTTTAGGGTCGGTGGCTGAGAAAACGGTGTACACAAGAACAAAAGTGCCAATGATTTCCGCACCCAAGCCAGTGCCCTTGCTATAGCCAACAGATAGCTCATTGGCACCACCGCCAAAGCGGTCGTAGTAGGCACTTTGGAAGGCCTTGACCAAGCCGACACCGCAAATGGCACCTAAACATTGAGCCACCATGTATAGGAAGGCCCTGGGCAGTGAAAGTTTTCTTCCCAAGAGTAGCCCAAATGTTACTGCTGGGTTAATGTGACCACCTGCATATTGTAAGATAATGCATAAATTAGCATAACCATCACGGAGTATGTTATGTAAAAATATGGTTAATAGAGCCGTTGCCCATCCTAGAACACAACTTTTGGGAATAAAACGATTATACTCATATCATCTTCTTCGAATTTATTCTGGTATTACTCATATAATGTATTACACACACTTTTATATGGATTGGAGTTGGCCTCTCTTACGTGGAGAAATTTAAAATGGGTCAAATAGGTAAATTACATCCAAATCCCAGAGTTTGCACAATTATGCTCCCTGGACCCAAAAAACGGTTACAATTACGGAGTACCACTTTGCCGAATTACCCCTATGGTTTAAATTGATGTCTCATACTCTCTCATGTTTGGTCACTCCATCTAATTTTGTGTGAGAAAATATAGTGTAGTCGATAGAAAACGTTACCAAAAATAAAAATAAGGCTAATTGAAAAAAAAAAAATTATAAAAGATATACAGACCTAAATGAAAAAATTAAAAAGAGTACAATGTAATTTAATTTTTTTTATATTTTCATTTACTATAGTTATTAAGCATATTAATTTTACCTACAATTTTTGCAAGTTGTACTATGTAACGTTTATTAAATACCATCAAAATTATTTTATGGGATAGATCAATAAGGTGGTAATAAAATTGATTTTTTTTTTTTAAATTCTATGTTAAAATTTACTATAAATAAAAAGAAAATATTTAATTTCTAGAAAAAAATTAATGAAAATAAGAATCCTTATTTTGCAATTGACAAAGTACTCCATCTCATTTACAACGTTTTTCACATGAAAGATGGAAGATATGAAATACAGTAAAGAATATATGGGGCCAAAACATATACAAATACTCCATGGTAAGCATTAGATTTAGACCAAAATAAAAATGGAAAAAACAAATAAAATATTCCAAAAAAAATAAAGTGGTAAGATTATTTAAATTGAGAGGGAGTAATAAAATAAATAAATTAACCATTCCCAAATAAAATAAAATGGTACGGAGTATCCAAAAAAAAAAATCGAACATACCAGAAATACCAGCAGTGCAGTAAACAAGGATAAAAATCATGCCACCAAAAGCCCAAGCAATACCAAGAATACCAACACCACCACATTCATCCAAAGAACTCTGGCTTTTGTAACCAATTACAGTCAACACAGTGATGTACAAGAACAATAGCGTGGCTATGAACTCCGCAATCAGAGCTCTGTAAAACGACCATTTCGTCAGCTCTTTGATGTCGAAAAGCGGTGACGGTGGCGGGTCTTTGTAATCTTTCACTACCGCAGCTTGTTCCATTTCCCCCTTTGCCATTATTTAGTTGAGTTTTGTGCTTGGAAATGTTTGGTTTTGCTTTTGAGTTTGAGTTGGAAAGTAGAGATTGTTTTGTGGGTGAGAGGGTTTAAGTTGTGTGGTAAAACCGATTGTGAGTTTTGTGAGGACCATAAGTGGACTATTTATGGAGTTTGGAAGTTTGTTGTTTTCTTAATTTTAAATACGAGACAAAGCTTACGTAGTGTCTAGTGTAGCCACCCCATTTCGTTTTGCATAAACAAATTATGTCATCCATGTGTTACTGAATGAATGACAAAGTCGGAGAAATAATTGAACTGAAATAACTCACGTTTATTTATTTACTAGTATTAAAGCCCGTGCGATGCACGGGTTTTAATAATGTGTATTTAATAATTAATTCATGATTTATCGTTTTTAATTTGGATTCAGTACAAATATTAAAAAAAAATCAATAAATATGAAGAAGGGTTATTGATATCATGTTCATTGTAATATATAAAAAAATATTGAGGAATATAGAATTATATAAATGTAAAAATGTTTATATAAATTTGTACAGTTTTTAGCTTATTTATGAATTATGATATTATGTTGTCGTTATTATTTTCATAGTATTTGTATTTCTGCTACTAATTATACCTAAATTTTCTTAAGAACCTTGTTTGTGATTTTAGTTGATTAATTTTATATTCCTATACCCCACCCCTTTAACTATGATTTGTTCTCTTAATTAGATTTGCGATAAATTAGTTTGAGATCGCTTCAAAGAAGACTTAGCTTTGAACTAAACTTTTTTTAGGAGAGTTTTATTTAAATATTTGTATCTTATAGGAAAAAAAATTAATTGCTTTAAATTTTATTAGATTATAATAATATTATTTTTATAGATTATCAAATAATTATGGTAAGCGTTACCCATGAGCTGTTCAGTTTATATGAAGAGGTAAATGTATCTTGTTGAAAATAATATAATAAACTTATTAATTTCCATAATATTAATCTTAATATTTTTGGGTAAGTTTTTATTCAAATTATTTAGAAAATTGATTACTTTGAATAATATATGGAAAAATGTTAATGGGTAGTCGTATGAAATTAAGGAAAATGTTAGTCTTTATAGTTTTATCTTTGTTTTCTTCATTTAAATTTTGTAGAAAGCTAATTGCTCTTAATAGAATTTATTAGATTAATTTGCAATTTAATAGATTATCAAATGATTATTTTTCTTAGATTATCAAATAATTATGGTAAGTGTTGCTCACTTTGATTAATAAGTAATTTAAAAAATATTTTTAATTATCAATAATAATTTATAACCTAATTTAATGGTAATATATTATACGAATAATATAATTGTATATTATCGACTTAATACTTTTGAATGTAAAATTTGAGTATTTTGTCCAAAACTACCTTATTTATGCTACAATTATTTTTAAAAAATGGAAAGTATTGCCTTAATTATTTTTATTTTGGAAAAAAATTACCAACATTCATCTACGCCATGTATTTTTTTTTTTTCAGATGCTTTCCTACAAAACTGACATTAACTATTAAATCACAACTTAATACGATGAAACTGATTAAAAGGTCAAACATTATAAATTAAAAAAAAAAAATCATATAACGATAATTAATGACTTTATTTGATATATGACAATCAATAAATCTTGTATATCTATTTTACCTTTCATGTTACATATAGTTTTGCTATTGGTTCTGTAATCAAGTTTATTCAATGAGAACAAAAAATCTTTAACTTAAAATATAATTCTACAATATATACAACGGAAAAAAGGATCATCACCAATTCAATCAAGCTATGTTTAAATAACATACATGGTAATTAAAAAAAAAAATATAAAACTCTTCAAAATTAAATATTTTTATCAAATCAAATACACCGTAAAAAATAGAAATAACACAAATCGTACTCATAACAAAAACATACTAAACTTAAACTAATACTTAAGAAGATCAAGCTAATTTTTTTATGTATATATAAATAAACATGAATTGTAAATTAATTAGTGAGATTTGATTTGAATCATTTGATCTTTAAGATCCTAAGGTTGTGATTTAGATGTAGGATTTAAAAAGATAGGTTGGACTTACATAATTCTATTTGTATGTATAAAGAGGATTTAAGACACACCTAAAAATTATCTAATGTATGATAACTAAATAAGGAAATTTTTTAGATTATTTTTTTAGTTTTATAAAATTAGGAAAATGGTTAGTCTTAATATTTTTTTTAGCTGAGTTTTTGATTTTTTTTTATCTAATGTATAAAGAGGATTTCTAATTATAAAAGAATTAAAAGAAAAACTTTAAAAGGGGATAGTAAAAAACTAAAAATTTGAAAATTTGTCATCAAACTAATACACCATGTTCATTCTTTTTATACCTAATTTTCAAATATTATCATACAAAATTGACATGAACAATCAAATCAAAACTTAATACGACGAAACTAACTAAAAGATCAAGTATGATGAACAGTAAATATTATTATACAACAATAAATAATGATTAAAACTTTTAAAGGGGATAGTAAAAAATAAAAATTTGAAAATTTGTCATCAAACTAATACACCATGTTCATTCTTTTTATACCTAATTTTCAGATATTATCATACAAAATTGACATGAACAATCAAATCAAAACTTAATACGATGAAACTAACTAAAAGATCATGTATATCTCTTTTACCTTTCACGATACATATTCGATTGATTTTGTAATCAAGTTTATTCAATGGGTACCTCAGATCTTGAACTTAAAATATAAATCTGCAATATACAAAGGGAAAAAAGATCATTATGAATTCAATCAAGTTATGGTTAAATAACAAACATGATAATTAAGAAATAAACCTTTTCAAAATTAATACACATATCAAATCAAATACACGTAAAAAAATAAAAATAACACAAATCGTAAAGGGATTATAACGATAATTAATGACTTTATTTGATATATGACAATCAATAAATCTTGTATATCTATTTTACCTTTCATGTTACATATAGTTTTGCTATTGGTTTTGTAATCAAGTTTACTCAATGAGAAAAAAAAAATCTTGAATTTAAAATATAATTCTACAATATATACAACGAAAAAAAGGATCATCACCAATTCAATCAAGCTATGTTTAAATAACAAACATGGTAATTAAAAAATATAAAACTCTTCAAAATTAAATATTTTTATCAAATCAAATACACCGTAAAAAATAGAAATAACACAAATCGTACTCATAACAAAAACATACTAAACTTAAACTAATATTTAAGAAGATCAAGCAAATTTTTTTATGTGTATATAAATAAGCATGAATTGTAAATTAATTAGTGAGATTTGATTTGAATCATTTGATCTTTAAGATCCTACGGTTGAGATTTAGATGTAAGACTTAAAAAGATAGGGTGGACTTACATAATCCTATTTGTATGTATAAAGAGGATTTAAGACACACCTAAAAATTATCTAATGTATGATAACTAAATAAGGAAATTTTTTAGATTATTTTTTTAGTTTTATAAAATTAGGAAAATGGTTAGTCTTAATATTTTTTTAGCTGAGTTTTTGAATTTTTTTTATTTCCTAGTCTTAATTTTTTTAGGTAAGTTTTTGTTTAAGTTGTATAGAAAGATAATTATTTTAAATTAAATTTCTTTTTTATAGGAGAGATTTTCTTTTAATTTTATAGAAAACTAATTTCTTTAAATTCTATTAGATTATCAAGATATTATTTTTATTAAATAATCAAATAAGTATGATAAGTGTTACTTAATTATATCTCTCCAATTTATAGGAAAATGTAAGTGTATCTTATGGAAATTAAAATAAAATACTATTTTTCCTAATGTGAGTCTTAATATTTTTAAGTGAGTTTAATTTTAAAGAGAACTAAAATATTTTGAAAAACATTAGGAAAAAGGCTAAAGGTTAGTATTATAACAATAGGAAAAACGCTGGTCTCAGTATTTTTTAGCATACTTTTTTTGTTCTTTAAATTTTGGTGAAAGTTTATTGCTCTAAATTGAATTTATTTATAGAAGAGTTCTTCTTTTAATTTTATACAAAACTAATTGTTTTGAATTTATTAAATTATCAAATAGTTATTTTTTATTAGATTATTAAATAATCATGGTAAATGCTGTTCACTTTTATTAATAAGTAATTAAAAAGTATTTTAATCATCAATAATAATGTATATACAAATTTAATAAATTATGGTGTGGGCACTCTAAAAACACTTAGCAAAACTCTCTTTTATGTATGTAGATGTATATAGATATGAAATATATAGTTTGATTTCTAATTATAAAAGAATTAAAAGAAAAGCTTTAAAAGAGGATAGTAAAAAATAAAAATTTGAAAAAATATCATTATGAATTCAATCAAGCTATGGTTAATAACAAACATGATAATTAAGAAATAAACCTTTTCAAAATTAATACACATATCAAATCAAATACACGTAAAAAAAATAAAAATAACACAAATCATAATCATAAATAAAACATAATAAACTAAAACTATTTAACCCGGTACCTTGGAAGACAAAGCTACAGTTTTTGATATATATATACACACAAAAAAGGTTTGAAGACTTACCTAAAAAAAATATCTTATGTATTATAATTAAACAAATAAATTATGTGTCATATAATTGTTTCTTTCCAATTTTTTATTTTATTGAATGCAAATTATTTAATCTATTTTTCAAATGAATTTTTTTAGTGGATGAAATACTTTGATATTTATACTCATTTGATAGCATTTTTCATTTCGAAACTAATGATGTTATTTTTATATTATTTCGGCAAATACATTTTATGAAACATAATAATCAAAGACTTAGCTAAAAACTTTCTAATGTTTCATAATTAAATAAGGAAATTATTTCTCATATAATTATAATTATTTCTTTCCAAATTACTATATTTTCACAATTTAATTTGTTTTTTTAATGTAATTTTATGATTGGTCTAAATCTCCTTGAATTAAGGAGAGCTCTCGAAAAAAGCCTCTTTTACTTATATATATTGATTGATTTACTCCCTCCTAGGGGTGTAACCGAGCCGATCTGATACCGAGCTCATGTGGGCTCGGAATCGGCTCGGAAAAATTTTCTTGAGCTCGGAATCGGCTGAATTTACCGAGCTCAAAAATTCAAAGCTCGGAATCGGCTCAGAAGAAGTCTCAAGCTCGACTCGAGCCCAATTCGAGCTTTGTTAGATATTATTTTCAACGTTTTTTTTTCAATATCCATTAAACTAAATATCTATATAACCATTTTATTAATATATTTTATTAAAAAATCGATCAAATGATATTACAAATAAAAAATATATGTACTTGAAGCAAAGTATAATATATATACATAGACTAAATTATACTGTATATAAAATTGAAAACGAGCCCAAATCCGAGCTTCTGATCCGAGCTTTACTAAGCTCGGAATCGGCTCGGATTTAGCCTAACTTGGTTCGGAATCGGGCTCGAGATCAGTTTGACCGAGCTCGAGCCGAGCTTTGACCGATTTGATTCCGAGGGCTCGCCGAGCCGGCTCTGATCATTTACACCCCTACTCCGTATTTATTACGGAGTATTTTTTTTTTTTTTTATCTACCTTCCTCTCTTTATCTTTTCAACTCACAATTCATTACTCCCTCCATTCATATCCATTTGTATCCTTACATTATTTGCCATTATTCATCTACTCGAAAGAATTTTCTATATTTTTGTTGATATATAATTTTTTTTTTTTTTTTGCCAGCTGGAAAAGGAGTGTTTAACGTCTAGTGGTACGGCACTCCAACCCGTACTTACAAATTATTAAAATAAACCTTACAATGCAATAGATAAAACTACATAAACGACATCGGGTAAGAGAGATGTGTTGGTGGAGTACGGCAGATTGGGCGCGAGCTTCATTGTCCATTTCTTCAACGCATTGGAGAACATCCATCGGCCATCGTAAACACTGAACTACCAAGTGACAAGAACAAGTTGCACTTACGCCAAAAAGACGTAGAAAATTCATGGGTATAATTGACAATATAGCCATGTGTAGTTTTGTTTTATTCGTCTTCTCAAGCACAATATTAAAATTGAATTTGTATAATATTTTATAATACGTAACTATAGATATTACTGTTTCAAAATACGCCCGGCATATGGACCATGACATCATGATTACAATGGATATGATTGGAGGAAGTATAATATAATACGGAGTATAATACTTCGTATTATTTTTTCTCTTGTTTGACTTTTGAAACAAAATAAATATAATCACATTATATTTGATGTGAAAGGATTTAAGAGATTGCAAAATAGACTTCACAAAAGATTATGTTCAATCCATAGCATCCCTTATTTTTGTTTTAATTTTTTTGTTAAAATTTATCACATTTGTCCAATATATAAATTGGGATGGGTGTTGATCAAGTGTACCCAACTTTTACTCACTTATACCTCAGAAAAGACTAAACTACCCTTTCCATTTCCCTCAGTCACCATTTCAAAAATTAAATTTCTCTTTTCTCTCTTAAACTTAAAACACCATCTTCGTACTCAGATTTAATTTTTTTTTTCACTTTCACTTTTCTCTACAATCAAAGTTGTACTCCCCCCTATCCATGTGATTGTTTGCATGAGCTCACTTTTTGTGAGGAAAAAAGTGGGTTCATGCAAACAATCTTTATTATACTAAATGACAGTTCTCGCTGACATCATCAATGCCACATGTCGCGATTCTGTGCGTTTTTTTCCCGCCAAAATGTAATGCTGACATCATTCATAATACAGTACATTTTTAAGTCTAGATTCGTTATTTATGATTATCACTTCTAAATTATAATGCTAAGTACATTTTTTTTTAATATTTCACTTTTTGTTATATATATATATTTATAATAACATAAAAATTAGTAGCTTTTTCTAATATTTTGTTTGTAACTCCATATTAAAGTTTCAAATAAGTATTTGGAATAGCTAATTAACCTTTTTAACCATATATTTATGCTGAATTAATTACGGAGTACTTGCTTATTTTAATATTGATTGTATTTAATTTTTTCTAAATCGTAAATAAATGTTGGGCTATTTTACATATAAAGTCGATAATACAAAATTTATGCAGGTTATATATTTTAGCTATTTTATATGGAATCTTTGTTTATTTATTACTCTATGTATGTACAGTAAAATGATTATTATGTTATTATCCTTTTATTTATCACTTATATTTATATTAGTTATAAATAATATAAATCTATAATAACCGTGCATTTATGCACGGGATCTAAACTAGTTGAATGAATAAGAGGGAGTATATTATTATTTTCTTACCATATATACCACATGCAACATTTAAATAATAAAACCAATATTTGAAAATAATTCTAAAAAATTACATCTCTCAACAACCTCTTTAACGACGTTTTCCTTTTCATGACTGATTTTCATCAATTTTCCTTAAAATAAAACAAAAATTCCATATAAATTTCATTCCTCTACTAACAAAACGGGAAAAAAATTAAAATAAATTGACTATAAAAGGAGATAACTTACCTAGTTTAATCTCAGAGAAAGAGAGAAACGCGGCTGAAGATGAACTTACGTACAGCAGCAGAAGAAGAAGAAGAAGAAGAAGAAGAAGAAGAAGAAGAAGAAAGAAAAGGAATAGAAGAGAGAAACTAATAAACTGAGAATTAAACCAAAGCGTCGCTTTGAGTCTAGGGAATAAAAGAATTTTGAAATTATAATATTCATTAATTATTTTGCACGCTTGGTGAAATATTTTTTAATAATTATTTTGCACGCTTTTTGTTAGTTGTAGAATCTAACTGTCCTAGATTTAAGAGTCCGTCTAATATTTTTTTTCAATAAGTCTTATTTCAGACGGGTTATCCGTCTTAAGCTTAAGATGGATTAATACTCCCCCACTTGTCTATCCACTTGTCTTTTGTCTTATTCATAATATTTGACCTGTTTTAATTTAAGACGGATATATCCATCTTAAATAAGAATTTGTGTAATATTTTTTTTTTTTTTTTTATGTTAGACGGTATGATTTACTCATCATAAAAATGGTGGGAGTATATCATATGTCGGCTCTCCTTTCCTTTAATTTTTGTCAAACAAAATAGGACAATCAGTGTCTTATAAAGTGACTGATGACTTGATGTTGTGGTAGGCAGTAAATGGATGACTACTATTGACTAGGGACAAGCAAAGAGGATACAGAGTACCCGCTCATTTAAGCAGTTAGTCTATATTCACATTTTTGTTTTTTCACAATTTTTTTTAATTTATTTATTATTTTTTTTAAAAAAAAAACTTGATTGATCATTTTCGGGTAAGACTAATCTATCTTATCCTTTCAAATGAGTGAGATAAGTTGAAACTAACGGCTTTCAAACCACCTCGAAAGAAAAGGACATGAATGTCCAATAGAAGTCATAAAATCATCAACTTTGTTGGTTTCACAAAATTTTCTCAATTGTTATTTTCCATCAATTTGGATCACTCTGTTACCTCCCATCTCCATCATCCCAATTTTTCAAAAAGAAATAGAGGGTCCATTACTTATGGACGGTTTCGATTAAATCTGGGCTTGATCAGTGAGTTGTAGATTAGATTGGAAATAAGAAGATAAGTAAATGGGAATAATATGTATAATCAAAATATTTGTGAGACGAAATTGAGAGAAAATAAATGGAGAGGATCCATTTTGTTCTTTTAAACGGTTTGGATTATTTACCTAAATGATCTAATGGCCACAATTAAAAGCAATGGATGAGGATGTGGAGGAGAAATAATATACTACTTCCTCCATTCCATTTGATTCTATACATATTCCTTTTTCGGAAATTCCAATCAATTCTATACATTTCTATTTTAGTCTCTACTTTATTAAACTAAAAGACCAATATACCCTTCACTAATACCCACTCAACCCACTTGCAAACTATAAAGTAGGGGTATTTAAGTAATTCCATTATCTACCCCACTTGATTTTCTTCTACCTTAATTACCGTGTTTTGGTCAAACGTATAGAATCAAACGGAATGGAGGAAGTACGTATCTAATATATATATATAAAGTCGAAACCATAGTCTCTATGGTCGACATTTGTCACCACATAATTGGTTGATAAAAAAAAATTATTATTTTATTATATATTAATATATTTCAATATTATTAGGATTCTAAATTAAAATAAAAAAAAAATTAGTAAACTTTTAAAGTAGAAAAGCTTACCTTAAACAAAATCAAAATATACTTAAAAATATCAAATCAAATATTGTACCAAATACTCTATATTCCAAATTAAAATTGGAAAAACTAGATATATTGTATTTGTAAGGTGTGGAAAGTAAAAATAAAATAAAAACATAAATTAGTATTTAATATTATTTTTTATAACACTCTCTTAAATTTTCATATAAATTGGAGAGCTCTTAAAAAAAATAATAATAATAATAATTTAAATCATACAGTGAAGTCATGCTAATAAAACTAGAAGATTCATATGGCGTCATCATCAAGTTCAAGGTGAAATTTCAACAATTATTGTACTTATTTTTATTCATACGTTAAATTATACATGTTCAACTTTATTTTACTTATTGCTTAGTATATAATACGTATATTACTCTTAACTAATGAGCTCAATTCTATTAGAAGTGATTTGAAAATCACAATACGAATCTATGAGATACATTAAGCACCAAAAAACTTAGGTCGATACAGATATAATTATGATGGATAAAGAGGTACAAAGTTTTTTTTTTTTTTTTTTTTTTTTTAATTAAAACTCTCATACATATATTTATTTGTATCGACACCTTAAATTTATTTACTTTCAATTCACAATGTTTAATTTATCGGGTTATAACACTTTAAGTTTTCTGTTAGAAGTTGGTTGAAGGGAAAATCTATTAAACCAAAAATATTGAATTAAGTTATATAAAAAAAAAATATGTTATATATTTTTTTCATATTACGTTTTTATAATATAGATAGATTTTTCATATTTGATCAAATTAGAATATAGAATATTATTCTTATTGAAATTCTAAATCATACGGGTGTATATAATACGAAGTAGCATATATATAAATCTCAATCTACAAGATTTCAATAAAATAAAGTTAATATCTCATTAATTACGATTTTTTAATTGAAAATAGAAAGTCCGGCCGAGCACACAAACATCAAGAAGAAATCATAAACTTAATATCAAACTAATATATCAAACTAATATTTATTCATGAGGGTATACATTGATAATAATTTTATATTAGTTGAAGTATGGTTAATAATTATACTTATTCATGATTTCAAGAATTATATACAAATATGTCATAAATAGTAAATATATAAACTACGTAAGTACTTAATATAATGCAAATTATATAAAATTTAAATTTATAAGGTAAACATAGGTAGCCCGGGCGGGGCCGGGCACCAAAACTAGTTATAATATACTTCGCAATAGACAAGAAACGGAGAGAAAAGAAATGAAGAAAATCTTTGCTCATTTTCTGCCTACTCTTTTACTATTTCTCACACCCAAATGACCATAATGCCCTAAAAACTACAGTAATTCTATCGAAAGACTCGACTCACACTAAATTAGTGTGAGTCACGTACAAATCAATCAAAAAAAGAAAAAGAAAAATAAAAAAATAAAAAAAATAACTACCTCTTTGTGAGATGACTCACAATAAACTTATTGTGAGTCCCGTCTCACATAAGAATTTGTCTAAAAACTAAATGGAAAACAAATATTTTTTTTCCTCATTTGTGTCTTGAACTAATATATTTGAAAACAAAACATATACATTTAATAAATTTGACGGTAATTTAAACCATAGTACGTTTTCGGTTTTACGACATTCGATTCGAAATTCAATTTATTTTTAAATATTCACAATTGTATTCGTTAAAAACAAGACTGGGTTTTTTTTTTTTTTTTTCTCAAATCAGGTGAAAAATCCGACTTACAATGGTGAGAAACGCGACATACCATACGGTAAGTCGGGTATGTTACCCTACTGTATCAATGGTAAGTCGCGTTTAAGAAACATGACCCATTATATGGTAAGTCGGATTATTCAACCACTATAGCGATTTTTATTTATTTATTTCTTTATAATTTACATATATACTCCCTATAAGTTAAATATACATTTAAGAAAATATTCAATTCTCCCATGCCCATTTTATTCGCATTTTCAATATTTCTCGGTTTATATGTTATTTTTAGAAAAAATAAATAAAAATAACTCATCTAATTAATTTACTATATTTACATCTACTATATATAATACGTTTAGAGCAAGGAAAATAAAAATTTTGAGTTTGTAATTTCAAAAATATACAATTACAATTAAGAATTACTGTATACACTAACAAGCATTGGAGTTGTAAATGTAGAAACTAACCTAAAGATATTTTGGTCATTTCACCTAAAAAAGAGGTAGGAAATAGTAAAACACGGGCATGAAATAGCAAATTCTTAGTTTTTTTTTTTTTTCCCGCGTTTGCAACATAAATATTAGAACACACATATAAAGTTTTACATTATTAAAACGTTATAAAAAAAAAAAAATATATACTCCCTCTATGTCAATGAGATAGCCTCATTGGAATTTGCACAATTTTTAAGAAAAGTGAAAAAGTTAAGGGTAGTATTGGTAGTTTGTTTAGATGAGGCTCATTAGTGAAGATAAAGTGTGTGGTATTTTGGTGAAATGAATATATTGATAGGGGTATATTTGTTATTTTAAATATGAAAAGTTGATATGAATGAAAATGAGGCTAAATGAATGAAATTGCCAAAAAAGGTATATGGGACTAAATGAATGAAATAGAGGGAGTATATTTTTGTTGCACTCATTAAGATATACGAGTGAGTAATAAGATCTTGTATGATTATATATTATTCAATATGGTATAAGAAATTACAAAAATATTTCACAGTAATTTTTCTGTGATACTAGCCTTACACTAAGTTAATGCAAGATCAGAGTACAAATTGTAGTTAAAATGGTACAAAAACATGAAACAAATGTACTAAAGTCACTTTTAGTGGTACTAAAAAATTTAGTCACAATTAATACGGAGTAATAATTATCATTAAAATAGTACAAAAACTATATTTCATCTCAATCTAACTTTAATAGGAAAAAAAAAACAGGGTCTTATTGTCTTGGTTAATGGATTACTATTATATTCATCACGCAATGATTATTTACGTCATAATAGCGGAAAATTGTGAAACGAGTACTATGGTCTACAGTAGACAAAAAAATAAAAATAGTGCAAAAACTTGCGATATTGGATACACATGTGGAAAAACAATTAGTCTCTCTTAAGACCAACATACCCGTTTTAAGGTTTAAGACGGGTCAAATATGACCCGTTTTGGCCCATTACCCTTTTTTTTTTTTTTTTTTTTTTTTAAAGAGTCATATTTTTTTTTTTTTTTTTCAACTTAACTCAGAAAGCGTAAAACACACAAATTTTAAATGGTAACAATATTGAAAAAATTGGTAACATATTAAACAATTATGGTAACATATTAAACAAATATTATGACAATATTTTAATATAATATGTTACCATTTTGGTCTACTTTGTTATCATTTTAAATTACCCTATAAATACGATAAAAGATTAAAAAAAAAATTGGTATTATGTTATCATTTATTAATGAATTGTTATCAAGTTTTTTATCATTTAATATTAACCTATTTTGGTAACATATTATATAATTATGGTAACATATTAAACAATTGTGGTAACATATTAAACAAATATTATGACAATATTTTAATATAATATGTTACCATTTTGGTCTACTTTGTTACCATTTTTAATTACCCTATAAATACGATTTTCGATAAAAGATTAAAAAAAAAAATTGGGTCTTAAAAAAAATTTAAAAAAAAAAAAAAAAAGAAAAAAAAAAAGAGGAAAAACGGGTCAAACCCGACCCGTTTTAAGCTTAAAACGGGTATGTTGGTCTTAAACAAGAATTTGTGGTGGAACAATAAATAAATTAAAACATCAACAGGAGCGAACTAAAAAAACGGGTTATGATCCTCTAGAGTTTATAAATAACTCTACACCGTAGAGTTTTGAATAAAACACCATAAAATCATAATAAAATTATTTAATTCTTTTACTATTCTTATTCAAAAACCCTCATTTCGCGGCACCGTAAAATCGTACCCTAAACCCTTTTTCGGGAAAAAAAATCATTTTAGAGCGCATATGAGGGTTTTTGAATAAGAATAGTAAAAGAATTAAATAAGTTTATTATGATTTTATGGTGTAATATTCGTCGCCGAATCCGAACCAGAAGACACAAAACATGAAATTAGTGATCCCGTTTGGGAAATTAGTTAAAAGAATTTTTTTTATTTTACGCAAGTAAAATGGCGGAAATTAAAAAAACTCTACCGATAGAGTTATTTTACAACTCTAGAGGATCTCTACATAAAAGAACTTATGTTCGGTTTGCGAAAAATAATTTTGAAGCATAATAAAGTTTTTTGGCATGATAAACGTTTTAAGCACACACAATATAATTTATAGTAATGAAAATTGATGTTTTTATTCATTTTAGGCAAAATTGCCAAAAACTACCTTATAAAATCATTTTTTTTTTGCAAATAACTATCTTATATAATTTTTTTTTGCAAATAACTACCTTTTAACGCAATTTTGTGTTCAAATAGATACCAGTTGGCCGGAAATGCTTATTAACCCAAAATTCATACAAACTTACGATTTTACCCTTCAAATATACCTTCCCCACCAGTTCTCATTTTCTCATTTTTCATCTCACTTCTTTCCTCAACTTATTCAACCCACTTTTAAAAATAAACTCTAAAATTTCAATCTAAACTATATCATGTTGTGAAATAAAGTAAATAAGAGAGAGAATAGAGAGAAGAGAGATCTGTGTTCTTATTCATCCTTGTGAGGGCATATATTTATAGTACATAAGAAATAGGGTTTCCACCAAAACCCTAGTTGTATTAGATATGTATGGGTTTCAGGCTCGATGGACATCCACACTAGTGTATGTTTCATAACACTCCCCCTTGGATGTACATCACTAAAAACATGCCTTATAAAAATCTTCCTAGAAAAACCACATGGGAAAAAATACTAGTGAAGGAAAAGAGTACAACATTATCAAAAACACGCATAAACGATAGGCTGCCTCGTTAAAACCTTTCCATGGAAAACCCAGTGGGACAAAACCATGGTTAAGGAAAAAGAGTACAACGCGTGTCTACTCCCCCTGACGATTGCATCCGTCGCTTGACTTGTCTTGACATGCACCATTATGATGAAACATTCTGTCTTCGAGAATAATTCTTCGTAGTAGATAATTTGAAGCAATCTTTGATCAAATAAACCACGACCACCATTTTTCCTTTCAAAGCTCGCAATATGCAGAAGACCGTAATATTCTCGACTTCATTTGAAATAATAATTTGATTTTCTTGCTTGAGAATAATTTCTTTCCACCATTCATAGGCATACGTACAATTGCCTATAACACTTGTCGTCTAGACAAAGTGATAATCACAAATATCGCCAATTCGTGTGTCGACCATGCTGCCTCGTTAAAAACCTTGCTAGGAAAAACCATTTGGGACAAAAACCTAGTCGAAGGGAAAAAGAGTGCAGCAACCATTCATACTTCATTGAATAATTTTATCTCTTCAGGAGATACCTTTTTAGAATTAGGATAAGAATTTGAAATCCGCAATAAGTATTTCAAGAAGATAAATTGCATGGATTGATAATCCCATCATAAATCGGATTTACCTGTCCAATATCATGGTTCTTTCAAACCGTGAGTTTTGTAACCATTCAAAACATTACATAGTCTCAAACTTCCGGTCGAGACAATAAAGAATGACTTGCAACTCTTTAAGAGTTTCAAAATTCCTCTATATGAATTCAAACCATAGAATTCAATTAGTATACTACTTCGTAGTATTAAATTGATGCGTGCCCATAACCGCAATCATTATAGAGGTTCGTGAGTTTCCCGAAAACTCAATTGATCCGTCATCACCAATTTGACGGTCATCCATCATATACTCCTATACGGAGTTATCAATCTTTGGAGCATATATCTCCTCATTAACATTTGTATATATATAAACGATAACATTGTCAATCATGAGTATGTATATGATATGAACTAAGAGTAAAGGTATATATGTACAATAATATATGTAAAATGAAACTAAAATGTATATACAAATGATGAACTTATTCTCTATATGCACATGATGACTCGATAATGCAAACTGTACAGTTTTCAAACCAATTACCATGATTTTAATGGACTTCACGTCCTTGATAGACTTCAAGTCTATGAGCTCTTTTCAAACCATATATCATGTTGACAAACAAAATGGACTTATGTATTAGATGCCCATCATCTAGTCCATTAGTCATGCGCGCAAATGCAAATGCATATCGGTTTCTTACACGTATCGATACTATTTTATCATCTCATGATATAGACAGTACTGATTAATGATATCTGAATATATGCGGTACCATACTACCATTTACTTTCCAATATAGGCCATCTATTGTCATTCAAATATCTATGTCACTTCCAGGACATCCCAATATATATAGATGTACCAACTGCTTATTCTTGCCACCAAAATATGTAAACCGATATGATTTTCATGCTACACCCCGTGTGTAGATGTTGTTCAATTTGGCAAGAATTTTAATGTTCATTACAAATACTCTTCATGACTAATCTATAACTCGATACGCCTTAGACCAGGTCATACATGTCTGTTCGGGGTGATTTTCTCACACGGTTCGTTTAAGTGATTGTGGATCTACTAGTACTATCCTTTAGGTTTAGCTTTATGTTGTTCGTAATTTTGGGATTAGAATGTATAAAAGACAACGAAAATAGAACAAGACACACGATATGGTTACGTGGGAAAAACCCTTAAATGTTAAGGGAAAACCACGGGCGCCAAGCCAGGAGAGGTTATGCACTAGTTCTGGTTCAGGAAGTACAGAGTCTGGACCAACTGGTACAGAATACAAAAAGCGTAAAATAATTAAGTGGTGTTTTGCTGCTTGTGAATTGCGTAGTATGAAGTAAATTCGAGTTGTGTGTCTTGTGATGTTTTCTTCAACTAATTCTTGCTCCTTTTATATGCTTCATGGGTCCTCAACTCCTTCCTTAGAAATAGGTCAGCTTCCTCCTTTTTTGGTGGTAAGTTGGACTTGTTCTCCTCTTTCTTCTCTCCCATAACGTCTCTTTTTAGTTGCTAGTCATGCTCCACTTTTCTCTCAAATTTGGTAGCTGCTTGTTGACTTTGACTAGGGTTTAACTTGTTATTTTATTGGGCTTGGCCCATCTTGACCTTTCCTCTCCTGACCTGCACCTTTGTTCTGTCTGTACGTCCTGGACCTGCTCGTGGATCCTGGACCTGTCTGTCTGACTTTGGACTTTGTAGATCCTGGACCTGTCTGTACGGCCTGGACCTGTTTGTAGATCCTGGACCAGCCTGGTTTTCTGGTCCCAACAGTTTGTCTCTCATCTCCTTGCCCTTCAGTGCTGAACTAGGGGTGAGGAGATGTCTTTGTTGTCCCTCCTGGCCCAGGCGTAGCCCTGGTCCAGGCTTCTTAAGTTTGCTATGCTCTTGGTCCTGGACCTGAGTTTTGTTTTCTTCTTTCCTTGACTTGGGCCTATTTGCTTTGCTCAGACTATTGGACCATGTGAATATTTTGGTCGCAACATTTGCCCCCCATTTCCTCAGTCTCCTGGCCTGGCCTGGAAGTGAGGAAATGTATTCCCATGCAGGGGTCCAGGGTAGACCGCTGGTTCAGGATTGATCACATCGTGATCAATTTGTATGGTGTCTTGGCTAGGACAGAGCGCAGATTCCTTGGGAGGCTGGTAGTGTGAGTCCTGCAGGGGACCTTGATTTGTTAATCAGAACTTTGATTTTGTTGGGGGTTATGACCCCTACTTGGACATGCATTGTTTTGGAATCATCTTGTCTTTTGTAACTGCCAAGATACCATAGATGGTGGTAGTGGCTTTGTTTTGTTTTGTTTTGTTTTGTTTTGTTTTGTTTTGTTTTGTAGATTTGTCATCAGTCCTTTTTTGTTTTGTCATTTGTTTTGGTGCGCACAAATTTTGTTTTGAATTTGTCAAGTAGCATGCATGCGTTTGAAAGTTTAGGCGACCACACCTTGGGGCTCCCTTAACGGACATTACTCCCTGTCCCGTTTTTGTAGTCGTGCTGGGGCTGATGCCCGTAAGTTTGTATTTGTTTTGTCAGTTTGTTTTGTTGATCCGGTGTGCTTGTCTGCTCTGCATGTCTGCTTCCGCTCGTAAGTCCGCTCTGCATTCTCTTGATGCGTTCTGGCGTGTCCGCCTCGTGAGTGCGCTCGCTTTCGGGGTTGACTCTGAGTCATCTTCGTGGTTGCCCAGAGTTGTTTTTGGATCCTGAACCAGAAGAAAAAATAGAGAAGTCAATTTGTCTGATAAAATCCGAAAATGGAGTACCTGGTTGGATCCTGGATCCTGAGGCATTCTTCTGTGCTTGGATCTGCCATCCCTCACGTTGGTTGAATTTGTGCTGGTTTGAGATTTTTGTAGGATTAATAAACTAGTATCCCCACAGACGGCGCCAATCTGTTCGGGGTGATTTTCTCACACGGTTCGTTTAAGTGATTGTGGATCTACTAGTACTATCCTTTAGGTTTAGCTTTATGTTGTTCGTAATTTTGGGATTAGAATGTATAAAAGACAACGAAAATAGAACAAGACACACGATATGGTTACGTGGGAAAAACCCTTAAATGTTAAGGGAAAACCACGGGCGCCAAGCCAGGAGAGGTTATGCACTAGTTCTGGTTCAGGAAGTACAGAGTCTGGACCAACTGGTACAGAATACAAAAAGCGTAAAATAATTAAGTGGTGTTTTGCTGCTTGTGAATTGCGTAGTATGAAGTAAATTCGAGTTGTGTGTCTTGTGATGTTTTCTTCAACTAATTCTTGCTCCTTTTATATGCTTCATGGGTCCTCAACTCCTTCCTTAGAAATAGGTCAGCTTCCTCCTTTTTTGGTGGTAAGTTGGACTTGTTCTCCTCTTTCTTCTCTCCCATAACGTCTCTTTTTAGTTGCTAGTCATGCTCCACTTTTCTCTCAAATTTGGTAGCTGCTTGTTGACTTTGACTAGGGTTTAACTTGTTATTTTATTGGGCTTGGCCCATCTTGACCTTTCCTCTCCTGACCTGCACCTTTGTTCTGTCTGTACGTCCTGGACCTGCTCGTGGATCCTGGACCTGTCTGTACGGCCTGGACCTGTTTGTAGATCCTGGACCTGTCTGTACGGCCTGGACCTGTTTGTAGATCCTGGACCAGCCTGGTTTTCTGGTCCCAACAGTTTGTCTCTCATCTCCTTGCCCTTCAGTGCTGAACTAGGGGTGAGGAGATGTCTTTGTTGTCCCTCCTGGCCCAGGCGTAGCCCTGGTCCAGGCTTCTTAAGTTTGCTATGCTCTTGGTCCTGGACCTGAGTTTTGTTTTCTTCTTTCCTTGACTTGGGCCTATTTGCTTTGCTCAGACTATTGGACCATGTGAATATTTTGGTCCCAACAATGTCTATAGTCAAATCATAAATTTCAATGAATAAACATACCACATTTTGATAAGGTGATCAAACTGGTATACTTAGTACATCATCATAACCAAATGAATACCATCATTTTAGTTTTAATGAACCTCTATTTGATGTACATTATATTTTAAACAAATCATTGAACTTCTGGTTCAGTAGAGGATCAAAACCAGTTGTTGGTTTTACCAGCTTTCCTTATCATCCTCCCCCTAAGGTGGTAAAAACTATCAACACCGGATAGATTTATTGGGCAATCGATCATTGTATCCACCTTATACCACATCACATATCCTTTTTATGCCCAAATCATATATTTATTTCAAAAGGATAGAATATGGGGAGTTAAACCGTATTATGCAGTTGGCACAAGTGCTGAATATAATGCCCAATTTAGGAGATCAATGATTTCATGTCATAATTAAACTTTGATAATCTCCGATCACATGAATTACTCGTATGTGACTAAATGTCACTTAATATATTTTAATCCATACATGAACATTTAATTTCGAGTAATATATTCAGATCTCCAATATAATATCAATATACTCAATCTCAATGTACAGTCTTGCCATTAAAACCATTTATGATACATGAGAGAGTTTCAGCACTTTATTATTTTACCTTTAAGATAAACTCCACGTTTATCAATACGGGTATAATTAGAACCCGGATGGCCTTTATCGTCACATCTTAAGTATTTCATGTCAACATTTCTGTGTCAAAACCGTGACAAATTTTCACAAAATTGGCTACGACCCAACCAATTTGCTTATTAAATACCAAACTTGTTGACTGAAAATATAGTGCTAAACTTCCAGTTAGCAATAATTCATCATGTAATTTTAACATTTGGCCAAATAAATTATTGATGTGACTTAAGACATTAACCAATGTGTCTCATTTATATTGGCAAGACTTATATGTCTCAATATTCCTTTTGTGAATATATCACATTACTCATTTTGAGTACCAGATAAATCAGAACTGATTATTAGGATAATCTCAGCTCTTTTTAGTTAATTTATCCATCCTTCCAGTGGATGTAGCGATTGCAATGATTTTTAGCGATTATTCCCTCACAATATATATTGATCACATATCGCTTGCATTTATCCCACACCATTGTTGGTGGACATATGAAATATCAAACAAGATCCATAGATCTTTGTGAATGTTTAGGACTAGCCACTTAGTCCCTCAACCACATGAAGTGGTATAATATTTATCCATTTCAATTCACATGTAATGTCATATTCACTTCGGGGAATAATGACGACCATTTGTCAATAAAAAACATTCACATTTTCCATTAATAACTCATCATTTTCTCGATCTACTAAGAAATCAATGTCAATTCAAATAATAGTGGAACCCTTTTGTTCTCACAATGTATCGTCCCTAAGATAATATTATTTACATATGAGAAAGAGTATGATTTTTTTTTTTCTCCCATTTCTCAAATTGCATATCTCACATAATGAGATTGACACGCCTTTCGTGTTAGGTATCCTTTTAATATATAGTTTAGGCTCAAAACATCATAACATTAGGCTCAATTAAGGCCACATTAGATTTAAGAAAACCACATTACTCATCCTCAAAAAGGTTTCATTAATTCAATTGCGAATTTAGCAATTCATAAATTACACAAGTGGAACTCCAGCCACTGACATTTACATGTGGACTTTCGGCCACTAATTTTACATGTGAACTTCTAGCCACTAGCAATATTATGTGAGTATGGACAATATTTCTCAAACTTTGAACTTCAGGCCAAAGTTTTACTCCATAAGATAAATATTTGGAGCTTCAGGTCCAAATTTATATATGTCATATTTCAAGCCTATTACACTTGATCACTCATGTCAAGAGTTTTATTAGTGATATCATGGCAAATTTATCTGCTCATTCATGGGATCTCCGGCGCAAAATTGTATTTAAATTAATTGTATTTCAAATAAAAATAGTCCATATGACTAAATTAAATAACACTCATGGGATCTCCGACCCAAAAATTATATGAACATATCATATCTGATCGGCATGGTGATTTGTGCTTTGAGCATTTTTCATCATCCCACTTTCAGGGGAGAGAATTTTAAGGTTTATTTGCTCAATTTATGACCAACCTCGAGGTCATATTATCCTTAACCACTTCTGGTGGAATGACAATTTTAGTTAATTAGTTGTCACTTTTGACCATAACTGTGGTCAAACTCTCAACGACCTTAACCCTGGTCACATTCTCAACCTCCCTCTATGGGAGAAAAAGTTTAACCAAAACTTATTAGATCGTCTCCGCGATCATATTATCAACTACTACAAGTAGGAGAAAAGATTTACACAAAAATTTAATTTGTAACCGTCTTTGCGGCCACATCCGCGCCCACGTCCCGTACGTGGGGGAAAATTTTAAATTATAAGTCAGATCTCAATGACCACTTCTTGTGGAATTAACAATTTTAAATGAAATCTGATTTAGACCGTCTCCGCGGTTATATTCTCAACCACGTCCCGTACGTGAGAGAAAATGTTACATTCGCTTCCGGGAATGTAATTGCATAAATCTCATAATATTTCAATCATAAGAATACAAAATAAATTTTGCAAATATAATATTGCTATATACTCAATAATATATAAAAATAAGATTGTCAAACCTTTATGACTCATAGATAATTAATCTTGTCAAAACTTAGTATACCGTAAATACGAAAAACTGTTTATTATAGAATCACTTGACATCAATATAGAATACATGTAAATAATGTGCATAATTAAAAACTTGACGATAGACTAAAACTCAATGTATCACAAAATATTGAAAGATACTCCCTCTTTTATTACCTCAACTATAATCATGTAATATATACCATATAACATGTATCAAAATCTAATCCATATATTAATAAAACTTCAAGTTATATTTTAAAAATTATACCCACATATAATACAAACTGTATGCATATTTAATGTACAGTTGCTCTTCCATATAATATTAGCCCATTTACTCAATAATATAAAGTTTCAAACTATCATTAATTTAATCATACATAAGTAATACGGAGTAGCATAGTTAAACCCAAAAATAAACTCCGTAAAATACTTCCAGAAACAAGAGAAATTGCACCAAATTGCATTATAAACTTAAACATCATTATTAGCAAAACAATACTGATGCAACGACATGCTAAACAAATCATGAACATCAGAAGCAAAACTAAAACCAAAGTCTTGTAATATATATCTTAATTCTTAATAGCCAAAAGCAAAAGCATGACTTCAAATAGCAAAAACAAACAGCAGTGATGATCCAAGCATTAAAGACAATACTTAGTACTACTGAAGAATATGAAACAACGCATAATACAAGTCTCATGCAATTATTTAGAGTAGACCAGAGGCATAAGAACAATTACTACTCCCTCTGTCTCAGTCATTTGTTTACAGTTTGACTTTTTTCCCCTCACAAAAAAGTCAAATTGTAAACAATTCACTGAAACGGAGGGAGTAGCATAGTTACGTAGGACTTATACATAGCATAGTTACGTGTAATGCGTATATGATACTTACGATTTAGGAACAATTACTAGCATAAGAAATTTTCTTTTCAATTTTAGATATTATGAAAACGCCTAATTACATATAATATCATACCTCAATTACCGAGACAAGAAAATTTTAGATCTAATACGAACCTCCAAAATATTAGATCTCTTGTATGCAAATAAACCTCAAGAATAATATAATTCGTAATAATTTTTTCATTATGAGACGATTCGTGCTGATAACGTGTTGTGAAATAAAGTAAATAAGAGAGAGAATAGAGAGAAGAGAGATCTGTGTTCTTATTCATCCTTGTGAGGGCATATATTTATAGTACATAAGAAATAGGGTTTCCACCAAAACCCTAGTTGTATTAGATATGTATGGGCTTCAGGCTCGATGGACATCCACACTAGCTTAGTGTATGTTTCATAACATATCATAATTTGTTTTTGCTTCTATTAAGTAGACCATATCTTGCTAATCCTTATCTCTAAGGGTTTGAGTTTCGTTTTGTATAGGTAATTTTTTTTGTTCACTTTAATTGAATGTAAAAGAATGTTTTAAAAACCCTAATTTATGAAATGTGGTTTTTTCTTTGAGTTCGATTTTTGCCCTATTTTTTTCAGAAATATATTCGTATTTAGATGTGTCGATTTTGTTGTGAAAGTGTTCAAATTTGAGAAAGATAGTGTCTTTAATTTTTTTTTTAATTTTTTTTTTTTAAAAAAAAATTTGAGATTAGTGGAATCTTGAGTTTTGGTTGAGTTTCTGGTAGGGAAGAAGTGAGGATGAAGGGGGAAAAGAAAAGAGAGAATAATAGAAGAGACAACATATAATTAATTAGGGTAATTCTCATCTGTGTCCCTAAAGGAATGACTTTTCTCACTTGTACCCCTGCAATTCTTTTAATCTCAGTTATACCCTTGACATTTATTAGTGAAGGTCATATGTGACCAAAATTGGTTTAAATGTTAATTGGAGCTATTAAATGTCACCTTAAAATCCAATTAATTTTGGCGAAAATGAGGGAAAAGATCATAAAAACGAGTTTCTTAATTGGTGGAGTATAATTGGAATCCATTTCATGTGCTTAATTAGTGTCAAGAAGGCAATTAATTTACTCCAATTAACGTCTAAATCAATTTTGGTAATGCTTGATATTCACTAATAAAGTTCAGGGGTATAATTGAGATTATGAGAATTGTAGGGGTACAAGTGAGAAAAGTTATTTCTTCAGGGGCACAAATGAGAATTTTCCAATTAATTATTAGGGAGGAAATGAGGATGAAGAATGAGAGAAAAAATGGAGGAAAATGACTAATAATGGAGAAATTTAGAATGAAGAAGTGGAGAAAAACATAAAGGAAAAAAAAATAATGAAGAAAAAAAGATGAAAATTGAAAATACCTGTAACACCCCGTGTTTTTGTAACACAATTTTATAAAAGAATTTAATTCCTTAAATTAAATTCATCCTTTTTCATTACATTAAAAATGCGACTGAATTTTTTTCGCCAAATAATACTAAACTTCCTAAGTATAAATATAAAAATTTTGAAAAATAAAGTATGTTTTATTATATTCAGAATTTAAAAAAAGAAACACAATTCAAAATTTTATAAAAGTCAATATTTACAATACACTACAAGTTTTCTCGCACCTAAACTAAAACCATTTTGAATTACTTTGAATTTGAACTTTATTTTTTACATATTCGGACTCGATAAATCAAATGATGAATCGACGACAAATTTCTCAACGACAAATTTTGGCACGCAAATCGAGGTCAAACATTGACTAAATGACCAAGCCACCTAAGTGTGATTAAGTCACCTAATCTTTTCTTAAATATACTTACTCATAATCCAAATCTAATTAAAGTAGTTTAAGCTTAATCATTTTGATTATTACTAACAAAACATTTTATATTATTATCAAATTACTATTTCACTTTGATTTAACTACCACTTTCACTAATAATCGAAATAATGAGTCTCACTAAGCCTAAACTGATAAACTTTTTGACGTTTGAGTAAAATGATTTAATTCGATAACATCCAACGAAAAAAAATATATATTTCGATCGAATAAAATTTTATTTCAAAGTTACGAGGGACTAGTACCCAATTTTTTCTTTTGATTTCGTTTTGAGGTTTAGTTTCATTTTTATTTTCGATCTTGCTTCCAAACATTATTCTTAGACTATATATTTCATTTCGAGACTTTTCGCGTGCGCGTAAATCGAAAATTTCAAAAACGAAAAACGAGCCTACTTGAGCTCACCTTGGCCGACCTCTTTGGTCCTTGGTCAAGGATGATCCTCTTCCATTTTGTCTCTACTTTTCTACCATGTCTAATCCATCTTACACACTACTAAATTCATCATTGTTTCTAGCTTAAATAAAAATAAAGATTATACATTATTAATACATAAATACATACAACATAATACAAAACACAATTACTACTACTACACTACTACTACTCGGCTTACATTACACACACACACAACAAACACTTCAACTTATTTTCTCTCTAATAAAACACAAACACAAGAAGCTAGTAAGCATCTTCATCTTCTTCCTTGGTTTCCATTGGAGATCATCATCTTCTTCCTCCTTATTTTCCCTTTAAACTCTTAATTTCTTATTTTAAATTCACTAGAACACTTGTATCATTTCTCCACTAATTATTTTAGTAATCACTACCTCTTTTAACTAGTAAATAAACATGAACATAAATCAAAAATCATTTAAAAGATTTACATCACCTAAACCTAAAAAGAAAATATACTACACTTAAAAGTTTTAGTATAGTTTAACTAGCTTAAATAAATTACTAACTTGCTTTCTCATTTTTATGTACCAACCCTAACCAAAGACGAGGAGCAAGGTGGAGGTGTAGACTTGAGCCAGTTTGATCATATCATTGATCCCGACAACTGCTAGGATCATTTTCATTAACCCAACTAAGGTGCTTCTCGCACACTTATGTGATAAGCGCCTCGTAATTGATTTATGTTTTCCTAGATGATGTTTTGATGCATGCATAGTTTATTTTATCACCTAGTATTCATATGTTAAATTAGGAGACAAAAATCGAAAAATAACATTTGAGTAACACTAGAAAACCACACGGCATCACCCTTTGTTTTTGTCTAATTTTTCGTTTTAATTTTTGTAAATTGCATGCTTAAAATACTAGGTATAAGATGTATATGAAAATATAATTAGTTTATGTTTAGGACTAAAAATGAATTTGTTATGAAAATTAAATGTTTTAAAGTGTTATATGTTCTTGAAGTATTTGTTGAGATATTTGTGTGAAATGATTTACTTTTATGTGTTCATGTTTTGTATATGAATTGCACCTTAGTTAAATACATAAATGATATAAGGTAAATTAGTTGTTGAATTAGAAATATAAAAATCAAAAATAAAATTTAGAACATACACATACATATACACGGCCAACTTGAAATAAATGGACCAATTTTTAGTTTTAATTTTTCTAAATAACATATTATGATTGGTTTAGTTAAATTAGACTTGTATGGAAAATTTGAGAAAATTATATAAACATATAAAAATTTGACTAATTAATATTCATATGAAAAATATTAGAGTTCTTCATTTATTCATGTGTTCTTCACTTAAATGACTAGTTTGATTCAAAATGATTATAAGTTTTATTTTTATTATGGTTTAAAGTCATTAGTGAAAAATTACAAAAATAGTTATATAAGTTAAATAGACTAAATCATCAAAATATAAAAGTTAGAAAATTAAAGTGAGTAAAATCACTATTCATAATTGAAATAAAATAATTAGTGAAAATCGTAAACTAGTTAAATCGCTTTAGTATAATTTAAATGATTAGTATATAAAAACTTTAAGTCAAAACCGATAAATTAGAAAACGGAAATAAAATACTATAAGTATTGAAGGCCACGGCCTTAGGAGTATTTTTGGACCCAAAATAATTTTGTCACTTTTTATTTTTATCACTTAAGTATTTTAATTTGTTAAAGTAATGAATTATTAATAAAAACAAAAAAAAGAAATAAATAACCTAACCATATACAACCCCACGGTTTTACCATTAAAATTGGACCAATTTTGATCAAAATGAATTTGTCACTTAGTCACTAAAATTGATTAGTAATTAGGATTATATTAAATTGTTTAATAAATCGTTAATAAAAAGAATCAACGAAACGATTAAAATAAACGTTACACGTATTAAAATGAACCATCTCGAGTGTTACTACCTATGCTTAAATTTGGATGTGGACATACGGACTATTTAAAATGAACTACGACAACCTCACTAAAAATGGAAACCGCAAAAATCTTAGTTAAGTATACGACTAAATTTAACCGAGTTTTACTTTTGAAATGTTATTTAAAATGACCAAGTACAAAATGAACTTAACAACTTTGAAACTAGGATTTTGTACTTAAGTTTAAATCGAGTTTTACATTTAAAATAAATCCTCAAATCACTAAATACAAAACGAACCTAACGACTTTGAAATTAGAATTCTATACTTAGGAAATAAATTTGGTTTTGTACCTAAATAAAATATCTTAAAGTATAAAAATACTAAGTGTAAAAATATAATAATACATACTAAATATGAGAAATATACTAAGTATAAGATTACATGTATGTATAAAAATACGAATAAAATACGAAGTAATAAAATATACATACGTATAAAAATACGTACAAATACGAAATACGAAATTAAGAATACGTATAAAAATACGATGAATAGTAAATACGATGAATAGTAAATACGATGAATAGTAAATACGGTGAATAGTAAATACGATGAATAGTAAAATAATGAATAGTGAAAATATTTAAATTTCACGAACGAACTCAAAATAAATATTTAAGTCTTTCTATATATTCTGCTTATCTGAAAAACCGCTAGAACTAAAATTTCATTATACAAAGTTAGACGTTGTATTTAAGTTACAGAATTGTCACCTATTTTGGATGAACGAGGAAATAAGATTTAGAGAAATGAACTACTTGAATAAAATACCTGGATTGTTCGCCATGTTGCGACTCTTGAAATTCGAAGTTAATGAGGTAGCTATCTATGGGGACTTGGGCTCCTTATCAGAGTTGCCCAAGGCGAAATAACGATCTTAAGATTGCTACTCGACACGGTATATACAACCTCAGAGATGGGGCATCCTTGATATTTCCGTGGGCCCATATATTAGTAATTGGAAACTCCAGCCCCAACCGGGGGTACCCGTCTAAGGTGATAGTCGTATTTTTCGTCGGTGATACCTTTTAAATAGCGAATACGTATGATCCTCGATTAGATGGTGTATGCATACATTAGACAAGGATTTGGCTGTCCTTATTACCTTAGGTATCTTTAGCCTGTCAGCCTTGTCCGCTTTGTCGGCCCTGATCGCTTCTGCGCGGACGTCTAGTATGTCAGCCTTGTCCACTGTGTTGGCCCTGTCTACTATAGCGCGTTTTACGTCTGCATGCTTCCGCCTCGCTAACGAAGACTCATTTGTTATCACATGTTGAATGCACTTCCTTGTTTGATTGATTATTGTCTGAATGACTTGATTTCTTGAGTATTGGAATACGATTTGTTGAGTATGATTATTTGTGAGCGTGGTACATTATTTGATTGAATTATACTCATGTTTGAATCATCATAAATTCCTTACGTGGTTTATTTGCTACTTGCTCTTCATTTTTACTTATTTATTATTTATACCGCATATTGTTTTAGAATTGCATGTGTCGAAAGAGTGTGCGAGAAAATGATGAGAGTTTAATGCAGGTACCCCGAGACTACCGCTTTTGAATGCCGGGGATGGTTTACCTTTATTTTGTACTCCTTTTTGAGAGAATGTAATCGAATAACTCTGGTTATCTTAAACTCATATTATGTATATGGAGTTTGTAATACGATAACAGCTGGTTTTGTAATATATAGACTTAATTAATTTTCCGCCTTAGTTTAATTAAAGTCACGAAAAACCAGGTTGTTACAATACCATTAATGAGGGAATAATAAGTTAAAGAAGATGAATGAAGAAGAGAGGTTAAACAAGGGTAAAATAGACATTTCAAGTGTTCTTTTCATATTAAAGAAAAGAAATTTTTTAAATTGGTCGAAAAATTTGAGATTTTTGACGGTTTCGGGTGACTTGGTAGTGATTTGAATAAAATTTGTCATATTAAGGAACTGATCTGAATAGAAATGACGTTAAAACGTAGTTATTTATAAAAAAAATTATATAAGGTACTCCGTAGTTATTTGGAAAAATGTGATTTTATAAGGTAGTTTTTAGCAATTTTGCGTTCATTTTATTATAATTTGTGTTGCGGTTAAAATCTCCTGCCACCAAAATATATGCTCCGTAGATTAAAAAGTGTTCGGGGTGATTTTCTCACACGGTTCGTTTATGTAATCGTGGATCTACTAGTACTATCCTTTAGGTTAAGTTTTATGTTGTTCGTGGTTTAGGGATTAGAACGTGTACAAGGTAACGAAAATAGAACAAGACACACGATATGGTTACGTGGGAAAAACCCTTAAATGTTAAGGGAAAACCACGGGCGCCAAGCCAGGAGAGGTTATGCACTAGTTCTGGTTCAGGAAGTACAGTGCGGACCAGTAGTGCAGAATACAACAATATCGTAAAATAATAATTAAGTATTTAGTTGCTTGTGAGTTGCGTAAGGAATGATGTGCTTGAGTTGTGTAAATTCTGATGTGAATAATGAATGTCTCTTTCTTCTGAGTTCTACTCCTTTTATAGTGCTTTTAGGGTCCAACGTTCACTTCCTTCTTTGTAGCTAACTTCCCCAACTATCACTCCAAATAGTTCCTATCTTCAAGGCTTCGTTTTCTGCTTCCTAGACCAAGTCTTCCAACGTCTCCTTCTAGGGTTGCTGCCGAGTCTTTGGGCTTTCTTCTTCTTTTGTTGGGCTTGGCCCATCTTGACTTTTCCTCTCCTGGCCTGCACCTTTATTTTGTCTCGTCCTGCCTAGTCTTTGTCATGCGTTACGGTCTTGGTGTGGATCTGTGCCGTCTAGGCCTGGCCCAGGGTTCTGGACCAGCCTGGGTTTTTGGTCCCAACAGTTTGTCCCCCATCTCCTTGTCCTACAGTCCTGAACTGGGGGGTAAGGAGATGCTTCTGTCCTTCATCCTGGTCCAGGGCTGAGCCTGGCCCAGGCTCCTTCTGTTTTGCTATGCCTTTGGCCCTGAGACCTGAACTTTGTAATTAATGAAGTAGTTGGCTTTTCGTGGGGAAGTGCGCCCTATTTTGGCGCTCAATGTACTGCGCACGTCATGTCGTGAGTCAGATCACGTCTCTTCGCGCGTTTATTTTTGTAAAAAACCATCCAACTTCTTTTTTGTCCCACTATATATATCCTAGTTTTTGTTTTGCTTCTCTCTCTAACTCATTCCTCTTTTGGTCTTATTTGTTTTGCAACCGAAAACCCTAGCAAAAATCCCCAAATTGATTTGCAAAAAACCCTAGCTTCTTTTTCTTTCCATTGATCATGGCACGCAACGATACCGGTCCTTCCACGGCGGTTTCTTTCTCTTATGGTAACTCCGTCTTTCAAGCGACGGACTTGATTAAGGACGTCAACATCTTCCCAAACTTGCTTGCTCAAGGGGCCGTGGCGAAGCTAAAAAGGGAAGGAAAGATCCTGAAGCTGAGGTCCGGGCCCGTACACTAAGGACGTTAGGGTGGATTAGGTGAGCCCTACCGGTTCTCGATTTTGAGTCATCCTTGAAGTTCGGTGCAAGCTTTCCGCTCTGGCCCATCGATGGCGCTTTCTTGGGCCTTTGTTCAAGTGCGCCTTGTCAAGTTATGCCTTACGTTTGGCGATTGATCCATGGGATCGATTCCCTTCACGGAGGTATGGGGTTGAGATTCATCTTCTTTGATATAAGGAATACTTACCGCTTGCGAATGTACAAGAAAAAGAGGGTTCACTTTCGTTTGAGGGATAGATGCTTGCCTCTCTTGACCCGTCTGGATGTGGGTGATGAGAGTAACTGGACCAGCTACTATATGTTCATCCGGAGCTATACTTTGGGTCCAAATGTCTGGGCACCTGAGTTCTCTTTGAAGGGACCGTATGTCCTTTGAACTTTTGGATTTACCTGCTTTGTTCTTGCATGTGTTCTTTGCTTAGGTTTGTTGTGGATTTGTTTTGTAGTTTCGACCGGGTCCCTTACCTGATGACCACTGAATCAAGGAGGAGGATTCAGCGTTCTCGATCTGTCACGACAAGAGGACCTGGCCCAAGTGTATGCATCCAGACGATGATGAAGTTGTGGAGGTGGTTCCTGTTCCTGAGCAGCATGACGGTGACGGAGAAGAGAGTGAAGAAGATGAAGAAGAGTCTGGAAATGAAGAGGAGGTTGTGCCCGAGGAGGGTGAAAAGTCTGTAAGCGGGGTTCTTTGGTGGGGGTGGTACGGTATGTCGACCAGGCGCCCATTCACGTGACTCCATTGGTCTGTCTTGCCGGGGTGGTGGCCTTCCCACTCTGCCCCCTTTGCGAATCCCTGGCGTAGGCCAAAGTTCTGTGCCTAGCTGCCATCGGGTAATCGACATATTCTCTCTGGTTCATGATTTGATACACCTTCCGTTCCTTCGTAATTTGTTTCCTGCGATGTTTCCAGCCTCTGGATCCAGCAAGAAAACTTTTCTGCCCATGGATGCTATTCTTTGCCGCGGATTGCTCAGGCTCGTGAGGTCGCTTAAGTCCAGTAGTAGCTCTGTTCCAACCGCTGGTCTGGTGGCCCCCTTTTCTGAGTCTTCCAAGAGGAAGGCGCTAGAAGGGGTCCATACCAGGTCTTCAAAGATGGTCGCCGAGTCTGCTGAGCCTACCCCTGGCCAGAAGTAAAGGAAGAAGGGAAGGCGCCTCAAATGAACCCGTGCTCTCAATACCATTGCACTCCCAAAGCCAATCGAGTATGTTTCCACTGGGAAGTCCCCGAGTGAGAATTTTGCTACACTTGTCCTCTGCTTTCGCCGCCTAGATCCCACACGCCTGGCGCACAAAATGGTGGGCTGTTGTGCTCAGGTTTGTATCTTTTCCTTGGTTTTCGTTTTTGTTCAGAGTTACTTTTGATATGGTCCTGATTTTCTGTTTTGTTCTGCACCTGTAGTTGCTACTTATGTCTGCCAGTCTTGGTTCTACGGTGCCACTTCTAGAAAGTGGTAGAGGTCAGGCTGAGGTTGAGAATGATGCACTTCGTTCTTCCCTCGAGACTAGCAAGAGGGAGCTTGAGAGTGTGAGTCTTCGTTGTGAGAGGATGGCCACTCTGAGCAAGACCAGCTCCGAGAGGGTCCGGATGCAGGATACCCTTATTGCAAAGCTGACCCAGGAGATTGAGGGACTCAGGGCTGAGATTAGTCAGCATAATGTGGCTTTGGCGGACTCGAGTGTATTTTATACACTTCGTACCCGTGTCGAAATGATGAATGCCAGCCCTGAAGAACGTGCTGCTTGGGATTTTTCTGCAGAGCTTGCTACCTTTAAACAGCTATTTCCTGGGCAGCCTATTCTGGAACAGGCGGAAGTTACTTCAGCTGCTCAGCCTGGTCCAGGAGATGCAGCTGGGCCCAACGCCGGGGTTGGTGTTGCTGGAGCATCCTGTGCTGATCCTGCGGAAGAAAACGTTGAGAGGACAGGTGAATCTGATGATGGCACCAACTGAACTTGTTTATGATGGTTGTTTATGTTTTCTGAACAATATTTTGAATTTGCTAGGGGGAATGTCCCCTTTTGATATTTGGCCTGTAAGTATTTGCACTTTGTTTATTTGTTTTTGAACTTTTGGTACTGTACCCATGCACAGGCATGGGCTGACTTTTTAGATCCTGACTTTTGACATCTTTTTGCTATGCCATGTTATGTTACGTTTCGTTATGTTTTGTCTTTGTTATGATGCGCATATAGTTTGTTGTGAATTTTGTAAGGTAGCATGCATGCGTTTGATAATTTAGGCGACTTACACTTTGGGGCTCCCTTAACGGACATTACTCCCTGTCCCGTTGTTGCAGTCGTACTAGGGCTGGAGCCCAAGGTTTTGTCTTTGTCTTTGGTTCTGGGCTGGACCAGATTTCTGTTCTGCTTTGTCTGCACAAAAAGAGGGTCAGGGCTTGACCGTTGGCGTTAGCCAACGGCCCTCCGACGCTCAAGTCAGTACAATTATATAGGATAAATTGTAAAGGAAAAGTTTTGAGTTTTGTACATTACCAGATAAGCTGGTCCAGGGCACTTTACATGTGATAGAGCTTGAGGTGGAGTGTATTCCAAGGTCTTGGGATCATGTCTCCTTCCAGAGTTTGTAGTCTGTAGAGCACTTTCCACATTCTTTGAATCAATAAGGTATGGGCCTTCCCAGGTTGGGGCTAACTTGCTGCAGCCTTGTCCCTTGTGTTCTAAAATACTTTTCTCGGGACCGGATCTCACATCACGAACATTCGTACTCTCACTTTCTTGTTGTAACTGCTGGCCACAGATTGTTGGTATGCTGCTAACCTTACCGCTGCTAAGTCTCTGAGCTCTTGGGCTGTATCCGGTACATCCAGAGTAGTTCATTATTCTCGTAAAATGTATTGAGTCCATAATTGTTGGAGCGTGCACTTCTATTGGTAGTCTGACTTCACATCCATAAACCATTGAGTATGGAGTTTGTCTGTTCTTCTCTTTGGCGTGGTCCTGTCTGCCCATAGTACTTGTGGCAGCTCTTCAACCCATCTCCCTTGTTTCTCCATCAGCTTCTTCTTGATGCAGTTGATCACAATTTTGTTGCTGGATTCAGCCTGTCCATTTGCTTGAGGATATCTTGGTGCAGAGGTTACCAAGTTGATGTTCCACTTTGTACAGAAATCTCTGGTCTTGTTTCCCACGAATGCAAGTCCATTGTCACATATTATTTCTGAAGGAATTCCATACCTGCTGATGATGTTTTTCTTTATGAAGGCTATAACTTCTTTTTCTGTGACCTTTTTGTATGCATCTGCCTCTATCCATTTAGAGAAGTAGTCTGTCATTGCTAGCATAAACACCTTCTGCCCTGGAGCCATTGGTAATTTGCCAACTAAGTCCATGCCCCATTTCATGAATGGCCATGGTGCTGATATTGAGTCACGAGGTTACGTGCGGGTTGATGTATTTCTGGACCATGCCTTTGACAAGCGTCACACTTTGTGGCATACTGGATGCTATCTGTTTTCATTGTGGGCCAGTAATACCCCATTCGCAAAATTTTGTTGACCATGCTTCTACCACTTGTGTGGTTTCCACAGTGTCCATCGTGTATTTACGATAATCTTGTCGACACAGTGGTCAGCTCTGAAGCGGCGCAGTCTGATCAGATTAAAGGACCTTACGAATAGTATGCCTGTATGATTGTGTATCTGGATGCCTTGATTACGACGCTCTGGCCTCGATCTTGTCTGTGGTAGCTTATTCGGGACCCGACCATTCGTAATATGGTTTGGTCGACTCACGAATACCTGGGCGTATTCGTAGGGTTTGTACTTTACGGATTCTTTGGTTCCGGGGCGTGTACAATTGGTATCTTGTCCCAACGCACCAGGTTCAAATCTTTGATCCAATGTTAGCCAAAGCATCTGCCTGCACATTCTGATCTCTAGGGACTTGCTCAACCTCAATGTTAGTAAATTTTGCAAAAAGATTTTTGACTAAATCAAGATATGCAATCATCTTAGAATCTTTAGCAGCGTACGTACCGTTGATTTGGTTGGCTACCAGCAAAGAGTCTAGTTTTACCTTTAGGTTCTGGACTTTCATGTCCAGACATACATTCAGTCCTGCTATAAGTGCCTCATATTCAGCTTCATTGTTGGTAGTCCTGAATTCACAGGATACAGCCTGTACTATCTTGTCCCCCTGTGGCGACTTCAAGACCACACCTAGTCCAGTACCCCTGATGTTGGCTGAACCATCTGTCCAGAGTTCCCAGGTCTGCTGTTTCTGGTCCAGATGGAAGATCTCCTTTGTTACCTGCTTTTCTAGTGTGGGAGTGAAGTCAGCCACAAAGTCTGCTAGAGCTTGAGATTTGATCATTGCTCGGGCTCATAGGATAGATCGTAGGTGCTTAACTTTACTGACCATTTTGACATGCGACCTGAAAGTTCTGGTCTAGACAGTACTGATCTCACAGGAACATTAGTACGAATGATAATATGATGCGCCTCAAAGTATGGACGCTTGATTTAGTACGAACGCGATTAAAGCCAAAACAAATTTTTCCAATACGAATACCTGGTCTCGGCATCCGAAGACTCTTACTTACATAATACAGGATGTTCTTTGTCCATCGGCTCTCTCACCAGGCGCGCACACGAGCTTTACATTCTGAGGCAGTGCAGGACGGTGACTCCCCTGGTTCAGGCTTGGATAAAAGTGGGGCTGTTGATAGGTATGCCTTCAGGTCTGGAATGCTTTCTCATGCTCTGTCCCCGGTTGAACTGTTTATTCTTTCTTAGAAGATCATAGAACGGCTTGCACCTTTCGTAAGACACGGAGATGAATCTATTCGGTCGCTACTCTTCAGTCAATTTACAGACGTCTTTTGAGTCTAGGGGACTGCAAGTTGATTATTCTTTGAGATCTGCTCTGGACTAGCCTCTATGCCTCTTTTTGTCACCATATAGCCTAAGAACTTTCTGCGGTGACACCAAAGGTGCATTTAGTAGGGTTTAGTTTCATATTATATTTTTCCGAATCTCAAACGCTTTTCCAGGTCCTGGATGTGATTCTCGGCTTTCTTTGATTTCACCACCATATCATCAATGTAGACCTCCATTGTATCTCAAATCTGGTCCTTGAACATCATGTTCACTGACCTTTGATATGTTGCACTGCATTCTTTAGTCCAAAAGGCATAGCCTTGTAGCAATATATTCCTCTCACGGTCATGAACGGCTGTATGCTCCTGGTGCGGAGGGTATATCACGATCTGGTTGAATCCGCTATTGCATCCATGAATGTCAAGACCTCATGTCTGCGGTGGCATCCACCATGGCATCTATGTATGGTAGTGGAAATGAATCTTTTGGGCACGCCTTGTTCAGGTCAGTATAGTCCACGCATACTCTCCACTTGCCATTCTTTTTCTGGACCACAACTACATTTGCCAACCAATCTGGGTACATTACTTCTTTTATCATGTCCATGTCCAAAGAACAGTACCTTCCTGGTTCACAATCTCATTACGCTACGTGCAAACTTCCTGCGTTTCTGTTTCACAGGCTTAAAACTTGGGTCAATATTTAACTTGTGAGTAATAACATCAGAACTGATACCACGCATATCAAAGTGGGACCAGGCAAAACAATGCTCTTTCTTCCTCGGAAAGTCAATTAGAGCAGTCCGATTACCTCTGAGCGTCGAACCAACCGTAACCTTCTGTCAGGTCTTTCTTGACCAAAACAATTTCATCTGTCTCCATGCGTGGGACAGATTCTCAACAGAACTGACAGTCGCTTTAATTGCTATGCGAGGGACTTACGGACTAGGAGGTTTCGTGGTCTGTAGAACACTCTCTGTCTTTGTTTGTTCTTCTCCTCGGCCAGATTCTGTCCCCCCACTTTGTTGGTATCTTTATGCACTGGTGGTACGTTGAAGGTCTGACCTTGAGGTTGTGGATCCGTGGTCGCCAGGATTACGTTGTATGAGGACGAGCGCCTATCACGCAGAACTTCTCGAAAGAGGTGACTCTTCCACATAGGTTGGTAGGGTGATCTCTCCCAAGCGTGCTTTGTCTCCATCGAACCCTACCAGACGCCGAACTTCTTCGTTACGCCGATTCTTTCGGCCCCATAGCTTCAGCGCCTCCATCATGATAATGTTGGTGAATCGCCTCCATCTACCAGGACTCTTACGACCATGCGAGGTTCAATCACGGATCTTGATTACCAGTCCATCGTGGTGTGGCCCATGCACTCCTTGTAGGTCTGACTCATCAAATACGATCTCCTGGATGGACTCGCTTGTTCCGCTTGGTGGGCATTGCTGTTCTCGAGCTACACGCTTTGCAGAATATGTTAGTCCACAAATATCGATCCACCAGAGATGAATTTTACCTCATGGGTTGGTGGTGGTGGTGGAAGATCTCTGGGCTCATCTCGTTCATCTCTGTTCCTCCTGTTTCTGGGCAGGATATCCTTCAGGTGACCATTCTTTAGTAGATGAGCTACTTCCCTCCTGAGAGCTATGCAATCCTCTGTGGTGAGTCCAATATCAGAATGGTACTCACACCACTTGGTTGTGTCTCTCCTTGGGTTGAGCTTCTCGCTTGCTTTTGGCCATCTGACTGCTGAACCTAGCTTGTCCATCTTGTGGATCAGTCCTGGAAGGTCTACAGAGAAGCAGTATTCTGAAACTGGAGGTGGAACTCTGGGTGCATCGGTCTGTTCATCCACAGCGTTTGCCTCCCTCCTGTTTGGCCTCTGATATGGACCAGGCCTGTTGTTGCTGTGCCTCTGGGTGGTGGCTTTTCGTTCTGCCCTACCTGGTCACGATATCGTGCCTCAATCGCTGGTCCTCTTCTACCCTGATCTGGGCCAGAGCCTTAGCCTGCACATCCTCAAAGGTAGAACAAGGGTAGCGGGTTAGTTCAACATAAAGATCAGAATCTCTTACCAAACCTTGCCTGAAGGCCTCAATGGCCGTGCCAATGTCACATCTGGGGATGGACACTTTCTCCTTGTTGAAGCGGTGCAGGAAGTCCCTTAGAGACTCGTTCTCGTTCTGGATGACCCGGTACAGATCACTGGTCTGCTTCTCCAACAATCTGCTACTGGCGAACTGGATGTTGAAAAGGTTGATCAGCTCCGCAAAGGACTTGATGGTCTTGATTGGCAGGTTGATATACCACTGGAGGGCTGTACCAGTCAAGGTTGAACCAAAGCTTTTGCACATGCAAGCTTCTCTCTTTCTGTTTGGGATAGGAGCGTTGAACATCCTCTGCACATCTTGTGCAACATGTTCCAGAGGATCTGCTGTCCCATCATAGAGCTTTAGGTTGGGTGCTGAGTACTTCTTTGGCATCTCGACCATTGCAATGCAGTCATCAAAGGGTGAATCAGCATAGCTCCCTGGTGCTGCCTCTTCAATGGGTGGTGGAAGTCCTGGAACCTTTCGTACCAACTCTGAGAGTTTTTGCATCTCCATCATCATGTATTCCATGACCTGGCCTGCACTTACTCCCTCTGGTGTCTTTGGTTCGCCGCCTCCTCCTGCACCATTGTTCTCTTGATCTTCCTCCACATGGAGTGGATCGCCTTTTGTACCTTTTGACCCTGCAGAAGAGAAAGTAGAGAAGTCAAGTTGTTTGATCACGTCAGAAAATGGTGTACCTGGTGGGATCCTGGATCCTGAGGCTTTCTTCTGTGCAGAGGCCTCCAACTGCTTCTTTAGGGCAGTCTCTGCCTCCTTCAGCCTTGCAGCCTCAGCCTTAGCATCCTCTGCAGCTTTCTTGGCCTGTTCTGCAACTTGCTTGGCTTGTTGCAACTCTTCCTGGAGCTTCAGCATGGCTTCTGCACTTGTACCTTCCATCTTTCGTGTTGGTTGATCTCGTTGATTGGGAAAATGTTATAGGATTAATAAACTAGTATCCCCACAGACGGCGCCAAACTGTTCGGGGTGATTTTCTCACACGGTTCGTTTATGTAATCGTGGATCTACTAGTACTATCCTTTAGGTTAAGTTTTATGTTGTTCGTGGTTTAGGGATTAGAACGTGTACAAGGTAACGAAAATAGAACAAGACACACGATATGGTTACATGGGAAAAACCCTTAAATGTTAAGGGAAAACCACGGGCGCCAAGCCAGGAGAGATTGTGCACTAGTTCTGGTTCAGGAAGTACAGAGTCTGGACCAATTGGTACAGAATACAACAATATCGTAAAATAATAATTAAGTATTTAGTTGCTTGTGAGTTGCGTAAGGAATGATGTGCTTGAGTTGTGTAAATTCTGATGTGAATAATGAATGTCTCTTTCTTCTGAGTTCTACTCCTTTTATAGTGCTTTTAGGGTCCAACGTTCACTTCCTTCTTTGTAGCTAACTTCCCCAACTATCACTCCAGCAGTTCCTATCTTCAAGGCTTCGTTTTCTGCTTCCTAGACCAAGTCTTCCAACGTCTCCTTCTAGGGTTGCTGCCGAGTCTTTGGGCTTTCTTCTTCTTTTGTTGGGCTTGGCCCATCTTGACTTTTCCTCTCCTGGCCTGCACCTTTGTTTTGTCTGTCAGTCTTTGTGCATGCGTTACAGTGTCTGTGGATCACTGCATCGTCAGGCCTGGCCAGGTTACGGACCACCTGGGTTTTTGGTCCCAACAAAAAGTAACCATGAAGTCACTCGCTTGCTGAGGTAGACTCAGTTTTAATATCGTTCCACATCTATACAAAATGTATTTAAACACTATATTGAATATTGTACTCCAATGTAATGACCTTTATTTCGTGATTACTTCTATTTCTAAGCAATTCTTTTTACATCTATCCCTTTCAGTTTGACAAATAGAAAAATAGTACTCCGGATTAAACAATGGAAAGATCCATATTCAATTTTTTGAAAGGAACTTCATTAAACTAATTTACATATGGGTCGATAGTATTAGTAGCCTAATACAAATTTGACATATCAACTAATTATTCAGATCGAGTAAGAGTTAGGTTAATTTTGGTGTTGTCTGTATCTAACGTCAGGTAAGTTCAAGTTTTATAAAATAATTTCGAATCAAACTAGTTGTTTATTGAACCTGTGATTTTATATACGGAGTATCATGTTACACTTGATGTGGTTAAGAGCAAATATTTTTTGTTTGAAATTTTGAGTAAACTTTATAAAAATCAATATAATTTAAATTTGTGTACTTTTTATTATTTCTAGATTACATACTCCGCGCTATTCTTTTTAATAACCCCCATTGACCAATAATCTATAAGGAAAAAAGGTAAATCGATGAGATTAATTGAAAAGAATGGAAAAAATCTATTTTAAATTCATTAATACATATCCCAGACACATTAAAATAATATGTTCAATTATTAACCAAAGTAAAATATACGGAGTATAATTTTTTTATTGGATAGACTTTGCAAAATTTAGATGAACATGACATTTTATTACATGAACATGACAGTAATTATCCTGCAAGACATAACTTACACGAAGTTAATGTAAGATCAAAATACAAATTGCAGTTAAAAGGGTACAAAATCATAAAACAAATCTACTAAAGTCACTTACAAGGGTACTAAAGTTTTTTAGTAACAATTAATCATAATTATCACTTAAATAGTACAAAAGCTATATAAACGGATACAAATGAGATGAACTTACAATAACTTATTATAAGTCCTGACTTAGAGTTGAATTTGTCCATGAATATAGGCTGTCCAAATCACAATGAGGTTTATGAGGCACCTCCCTTTTCTACATGTCGCTGCACACCGAACGATGCCAACTTAGTTTCACTCATCTTTTTAGCCGTTATATCCCACCCACCAATTTTCTGCCATGTCTTTTCTTCAGTACACCAATAAATAAGTCTCAAATTAGACCGTTTAACAATTGTCTTATTGTTAGAAAAAGCAAAATAAATATGGTAATTCATAGAATTTTAAAAAGTAAAATGATTGTCGATTTAAGAAATAAGTTTAGTAAAATAATAAAAGAATAAAATAGATAAGTTATATCATAAAACATAAAGAAAAAAACCAATAAATATGGTACTTCATAGAATTTTAAGAAACAAACTAATAGTCACATTTTTATTCCACGTCGATATATGTTAATTTTACATTTTAGTGCTTTTAAAAGATGAAATATATTATTATTAAACTTTAATTGGATTATATAATATTAATTGTAAGTAACAAAAGTATTTACGAGAGTTGTAGTGAATTTGTCTTTTAATATATTTTTAATATTCAATCATAATCATAATTTTTTGAGATATAGTACAAAAATGTACCATAAATAAAAGGGTAAAATATAAATAGTAATTAAATCAAAATATAAATTTTTAAATATATATATATATATTTGGTTTTATTTAATTTGCAAGAGTAATAATTGTATTAGTAATGAAAATATTTTTAGTAATAACAAGAATATCCAATATATTACTCCATAGTAATTATCAATGTGATTAATAAAAGGAAAATAATATAGAGTATTAGTTATTAGTCAAATTAAACTAATAACAGTTGTGTAAATAAGTGTTATGGAATATAAGTAACAATTGTATGAGTTGTGAAATCAGTGGTGATAATAGTGTGAGTAGTAAATGCAATTGTACAACTAACAATACTAGCAACGTAAAAATTGACAGTAGTAACAAAGTAACATATATACCCTATATTTTTTTCATTTATCCCCATTAAACTTTTTTAGAAATTTTCTCCAATTAGCCTCATTTCTTTTTTTAGTAAGATTTTCTCTTACATACCCCACTTTTTCCCACACAAACTCACTTTTTCTTACTCACAATCATTTTTTTACAATTAAATTATTCTACTTTTTCTTCACCCTACCCCACTTTTTTCACTTTTTGTAACACCCCATGTTTTTGTAACACAATATTATAAAAGAATTTAATTCCTTAAATTAAATTCATCTTTTTCCTTATAATAAAAATGCGTCTGAATTTTTTTTTCGCCAAATACTACTAAATTTCTTAAGTCCAAATTTAAAATTTTTGAAAAATGAAATATGTTGTACTATCTTCAAGATTAAAAAAGAAACACATTTCAAAATTTTATAAAAATCAACCACAAAACTAATATCGCCTTTCAAATTTCAAAAAGGTCAAGTCATGTTTACTATTCATAAAAATAAAAGTAAAACCTTTTATTCATAGAATTTAATTTCGGACATTTTTGATTTTCGAATGAAAATGGACCCTTATATTTTTCTCGTCTTTAAAATTCAAGTCAACGATTTCAAACACGCAAATCAAGGTCAAGCCACCTTATTCTCTTCCATTTTTCTTATTAAATTTTGTAAAGCAAACTTAACATCAAAATAATAATCATTTTGATTATTATTAATAAATCATACTCCGTATTATATTAATATCTAATTACTATTTCGATTCTATTTAACTAACATTTTCACATAATATCGAAATTCTAAGTTATACCTAATTTAAACTGATAAACTTTTTGACGGTTGAACATAATTATTTAAATCTACGATATTCAACGAAAAAAGTAAGTATTTCGACCTAGTAAATTTTTATTCAAAATTTCGAGGACTTAAGACTAAATTTTTGTTTTAGTACCCTTTCGAAATTTTTTTTTATTTTTATTTTCGATTTTATTTCAAAACACTATTTCAAGATCGTATCTTTTATTTCGATATTTTTCGCGTGCGCGCAAATCGAAAATTTCGAAAACGAAAATCGAACCCGATTTTCTTATTTAGGCCGACATACTTGGACCATTTTAGTCCAAGTTTTATCCTCTTCCATTTCTTACACAAAGTCTCATTTATTTTTCTACTCTACATAAAATAGGTCAACATTTTGTTAATTTACATTTAACATTATTTAACAAACTAATTTCCTTTTAGTTTTAATGTAACCCGTATAAACATTTAGGGCCTAACTTTCGAGGTCCGAAAAGTGGTCATACGGACTCGGAATTTAACGAAACAAAGGCCTAAACCACCTAATTTTTCGAGACGAATTTAATGATACAGTTTTCATAACTATTAGACAGACCGAACTAAATTCATTTTGCTGTTTTCTTTCAAAGGTCAAATTTCATTCCTCGAAACCTTCTATTCTTCTATTTTCGCCGTCTCAGCTCTTAAAATTTATCGACTTCCTTAACTTTTAAATATTTTCTTGAATAGTAAATAAAATATTTTAGTCTTAAAATTTTAAAGTAGAGATATTTCGAAAAATCGTTAAACGCGCACACTTTAACTTTTACCGTCTTTCTTACCCGATTTATTTCGTAACACGTTTTTCGAAAAACGGAACATTTTAAAATATCGAGAGGACAAACTCTTAGCCAAATAGTAAGTTAGACTTTAGAGCTTAATGTGATGATGATGTTTATTTTGAGTTTAATTAAACATTATTTAATGAATACTTTACTTAACCTACAATTTATAACATATCCTCAAAGTTACTAAGGACCAAAAAAATTATCCTCACTTGCTCTCCTTAAGAAATGCCGTAGCATCTCCCCTCTTTTCTCCCTTTTGCTTTCTTTCATTTTCTTTCCAAAAACCAATTAAATAAAACCCTAATATTATTTCTAATAATTACTAAGTATTCTAGTTAATTAGTGGGTATATTCGGAGCTAACTTCTTGGTTTATTTTGGGTGAAGAACTTGGGTATTATGGGTGAAGACTTTCCGATCTAAAATTTATTTTAGATCCTCGACGATTAACATCTAATTTAAGGTGCTCTCGCACACTATAATTGATTTGCACCTTCTAAGTGAATAAATGTTATTTTCCTAATTGATGTTTTGATTGTATGCATGATTTATATTATCACCTAAGTATTGTATGATGAATTAGAAGATAAAAATCGAAAAATAAAAGTTGTGAACCTCTAAAATAGGCCACGGCTTTCCCCTTTATTTTGTTTAATTTTTCGTTTTAATTTTTGTTAATCATATATTTAAAAGACTATAATAAATGAGTACTAAAAATATTGTTTATATGTTGATGTTCATTTCCTTACATTTTATTTTAATGTTAATTCGAGTGTGTTTGAAATGAATTGCTCTTGTTTGTTAATGTTTTTATATGAATTTCACTTATGTTAAATACACATATAATATAAAGGACAATAGATATAGAATTAGTAGTATAAAAATCGAAAAATAAAACTTGTGAAAATAAAGGAGAGGGCCACGGTTTTCATTAAATTTTTGGACCTATTTTTAGTTTTAATTTTTGTAAATAATATGTTATGTTAGTTTAGGTTAATTAGACTTAGTAGTAAAATTTGAGAAATTTAAATGATAATATGAAAATTTGAGTCTTTGATGTTCATATGAAATTTATATGTGTTCATGTTAATCTTCATGTGTTTTTCACTTTGTGTACATGTTTTGATTTATAATTTTTATAAGTGTTATTTAATTGTTGTTTTATTTCACTAGTAGATAATTACAATACTAAATATATAAAACAAGCTAAATCTTTAAAATATATAAGTTAGAAATATAAAGTGTTATAAAACACTATTCATAAATATAATAAAATGTTTAGTGAAATTTGCAAATTAGTTTAAATCACTTTAGTATAAATTAAATAATTACTATATAAAAACTCTAAGTCAAAAACCTATAAATTAGAAAACGAAAATAAAATACATAAGTGTAAGAGGGCCACGGTTTTTAGGGTCTTTTTGGACCTAAAATGAATTTGTCACTTTTTATTTTTATCACTTAAGTAATTTAATTATTTAAAGTAATGAATTATAATAAAAACAAGAAAAAGAAATAAATAGTTAAATATAATTAGGGGCCACGGTTTTCTCCCATTATTTGGGTATATTTTGATCAAAACGAATTTGTCACTAAGTCATTAAATTTGAATAGTAAATAGGATTATATTTATTTGTAAAATAAATCGTTAATAAAAAGAATCGACGAAACCGATAAAAATAATGTTACATGTATTAAAATGAACAAAATCGAGTGCTACTACCTTTGCTTAAATATGGACTTGGACATACGGACAAATTAAATGAACTACGACAACATCGCTAAAAATGGAAACCGTTAAATTTTTGCTAAGTATATGACTAAACTTAACCGAGTTTTACTTTTAAAATATTTTTTTCAAATCATTAAATACAAAACGAACTTAACGACTTCGAAACTAGGAAATGGTACTTAGTGAATTAAAAGAGTCTAACCATAAGTATAAAAATACGTAGAAGTACAAAGTATAAGAATACGTATAAGTATAAAATACGTAGAAGTATAAAGTATAAGAATACGTATAAGTATAAAATACGTACAAAGTATAAAAATACATATACGTATAAAAATACGTACAAAGTATAAAAATACACATAGTATAAAAATACGTACAAAGTATAAAAATACACATACGTATAAAAATACGTACAAGGTATAAAAATACCTCGATAAGCGTGTCACGTTTTAAAAACCGCTATGAATAGTAAAATGATGAATAGTAACCGTCGTGAATAGTAAAATAATGAATAGTAAAAATATTTAAAATTTACAAACGGACTCAAAATAAATATTTAAGTTTCCTATTTGCTTCTGCTTACCTGAAGAACTGCTAGAATTAAAATTTCATTATACAAAGTTCGACGGTATTATTAAGATTCAGAATTGTTACTTGTTTCGAATGAACGAGGAAATAAGAATTTGAGAAAATGAGCTACTTGGTAAAATACTTGGATTGTTCGCCATGTTGCGACTCTTGAATTCGATGTTGATGAGGTAGCTGTATATGGGGACTTTAGCTCCCTCCCAGAGTTGCTAAAGACGATTTAACGATTTTGAAATTGTTATTTGGCACGGTGTATACAACCCCAGGGATGGGGCATCCTTGATATTTCCGTGGGCCCATATATAGTAATTGGAAAATACCAGCCCCACCCGGGGGTACCCGTCTTTGGTGATAGTCGAATTTTTCTTGGGGAATTCCTTTTGAATAGCGAATAAGTATTGATCCTCGATAGGTGGTGTATGCATACATTAGACAAGGGATGTGGCCGTCCTTATTACCTTAGATATCTCTAGCGTTTCAGCCATGTCCAAGTTATGTTGGCCCTAATTGCTATTGCGCGGATACTGTCTGCATGATTCCGCCTTACTAACGTAGACTCATTAGTTAACGTATGATGGATGTATTTCCTTGTTTTGATTGGTTATTGTCTGAATGTTTTTTGATCCTAAGTGTTGAAATACGTCTTGTTGAGAATGATTATTGATGAATGTTGTACGTTATGTGATTTGATGTATGCTCGTATTTGAATCATTATATTTCCTCCTTGTATGTTTTTGCTTGCCTACTTGCAATATGTTTTATTTATCTATTTTTTATATTGCATATGTTTAGAATTTGCATGAGTAGAAAGAGTGATGCGAGAATTAATAATTGCAGGTGCCCCGAGACCAATGCTATTGAATGCTGGGGATAGTTTACCTTACCTTGTACTCCTTTTTGAGAGAATGTAATCGAATAACTCTGCTTTATCTTTAACACATATTACGTATATCGAGTTGTAAGACAATGACAGCTGGTTTGTAATATATGTACTTAATTAATATTTCCGCCTTAGTTTAATTAAGTCACGAAAAACCAGGTTGTTACACTTTTCATTAAATTGGTGAAAATTTTTTGGGGGCCAAATGGAAAATATGGAGGGAGTAATTAGTAATTACAAGTAATAACAGCGGTATTAGTGAAATTAAAAATAATAACGAGAATAATGAAATTAGTACTCCCTCCATCCCATCTTTTTTCTCCAATTTGATATTGCACAAAGAGTAAGGAATAATATTAAACAAATTGATTATTATGTCGTAAGAGAGAAAAACCCTAAAAATCAAAAAAAAGGCGAAAAATGGCGATTAACAAAACTGGGAGTTCTTCGTCTTCTTCAAAACGAAATTCCCCCCAAAAAAATGCTTTACTTCAAAATAAATTCAGTTTGTTGGCAAAGAAAGACTTAGAATTTGCAGATTTTGCTGTTCGCGGTGGTCCTAGGACAGGAGATAACAGGAAGGAGAAGAGTGTGCACGAGGTGGTGGCTATCCCTTCTTTGGACTTGGATGAGCTGGTTAATGATGAGCTGCAAAATGTGACGGAGATTTCAGTGATGGGTGAGTTGGAGCCAATACCGGAGGAACCTCCTCTTGATATGGTGAGATTTTCGAAGGAAGAAGTTTCAGAAGAGTTGGAATACTGGAAGAATTCAGTTGTGTGTTTTGTGCTGGGTGCTAACCCTCCATGGGAAATACTTGAAGGATTCATCCGCCGGGTGTGGGCCAAGCATCAGGTAGACAAACTTGCTTTTCTTCCCAATGGTGTGTTTCTGGTGCGGTTTCAGAACTTAGAGAGTAAGGAGGTAGTTTTGAAACAAGGGCATTTCTTGTTTGATAACAAACCTTTGATAATCAAAAATTGGGAGCCGGAGATGGATTTAATTAAGCATGAGGTCAAATCAGTACCAGTTTGGGTCAGATTTCATAGGCTTCCTCTGAAATTCTGGGGGAAAGGGATTCCAAAGATAGCTGGTATTATTGGTTCCTTTATAAAGTGCGATGCAGCTACGGAGGAGAAAACCAGAATTGGTTATGCTAGAGTCTTGGTGGAGGTTGAATTTGGGAAGGATTTGAAGGAGAGGATTCAATTTTTGGATGAGTATGGTCAGGTGGTGGACGTGATGGTTGAGTTTAAGTGGAAACCAGTGGTGTGTGGTGCTTGTCGGGGTATGGGTCACAAGGATACAGAATGTCGAAGGGCACCTAAGGCAGCCCCTTCAAAGGTCTGGAGACCTAAAGTGGTCAACCCTGTGCAATTAAAGGAAGTTGGACCTGTTCTGATTTCTTCTCCTGATCCTAAATTGAGGAAGGATGTGGGTATTGTTACTCCTGCAGTACTAGTTTCAGAAGGTACTGGGCTTAATGGTCGTACTCCTGCTCGACCAGTGATTAGGATGAATAGGCAGGAGACAACTGAGGGAGGGTTTAGCAAGACTAAGTTTGGCCAACAAACATTTCTTGAGGTGCTCAACACTGTCACTCCAAAGGTGGGTGTGGGTACGAAAGGTAGTGATTCTCTCCCTGAGGGGGGAGGATGAGTAGTTTCGGTTTCTGGAATGTGAGGGGTCTAAACAAGCCAAGTAAACAGAAGACTATCAAATGGTTTTTACATCAACACAACTTGGGCTTGTTTGGACTCCTAGAGACAAGGATTCAATCCTTGTCTAAAGTGAATATGAGTAATGTGGTGAATAGAGATTGGTGTGTATCTACTAATAGTACATGTTACAAAGGGGGGAGGATTTGGATTGTGTGGAATCCTTCTCTGTTTGATGTGGTTTTTTGTGAGTACTCTGCTCAATGTGTACATATGAGGGTTTATGATAGATTGGAGCACTGTTGGTTTGCGTTAAGTATGATTTATGCATTCAATAGTATGGTCGAGAGACGTATTTTATGGAAACAGTTAGCTTCTATAGCTGTCTCTATGAATGATCCTTGGGTGATTTGTGGTGATTTCAATACAGTTCTTTCGCATTCAGAGAGGTTGGGTGGAGCTTCCACTGATCAGGAAATTGATGATTTTCAGCAATGTGTTTGGCATTGTGGAGTAAGTGATAGTGTGGCGATGGGCTCCTTTTTCACGTGGAACAATAAACAGGACTCTCAGTCTCGAGTCTATAGTAGATTAGACAGGGTTCTGGTAAATCAGAGATGGTTGGAGGAACGGAAGGACATGATCGCAAACTTTCTTCCCGAAGGTGTTTTTGATCACACTCCTTGTGTAGTAAAACAGAATGGTCAGATTATGGAGAGAAGGAGAAGTTTCAAGTATTTCAATATGTGGGGCAAGGTTGAGGGCTTTTCTCAGTTGATGGCAGAATGGTGGCCTTCCTGGACAGAGGGAACTAAGATGCATACCTGTGTGAGGAAGTTGAAGCTTTTGAAGACTGCATTGAAGAGCTTTAATAGGGAACGTTTTGCTGATATTGGTAACACAGCAGGTATAGCTTTGAGAAATCTTCTTTTTATTCAACAACAGTTAGTGACACAGCCTGGTGATAGTGTGTGGATAGAGAAAGAACAGGCGGCAGCCAAGGAGTATATGGAACTTCAAAGAGGGTATGAGAGTTTTCTTAAACAACAAGCAAAATTGGACTGGGTCAAAGATGGAGATAGAAATACAAAGGTGTTCCATGGTGCAATGAAAGATAGAGTGCTGCGAAATCAAGTCACTACAATTCAGAGCCTGGATGGGAGAATATGTACTGATCCGTTGGAGATTCAGGAGGCCTTCTTGGGCTTCTATAAGGGCTTGCTAGGGACTGCTATAGCCACAACGCCAGTTAACTACCAGATTATAAGGAGGGGCTCAGTCTGTGATAGTGAACAACACGCCATTCTGCTACGGCCTGTGACTAGCGAGGAAGTGAAAGCTGTGATGTTCTCTATTCCCGAAGATAAATCACCTGGACCGGATGGGTATACAAGTGGCTTTTACAAAGACGCTTGGAGTGTTATTGGTGAGGAGGTGAGCGATGCCATTATAGATGCCTACAAAAATGGACGCTGTGTGAAGCAAATTAGTGCTACATTACTTACTTTAATACCAAAATGCACTAATCCAGTGAGTGTGACTCAATTCAGGCCAATTGCTTGTTGCAATGTGATATATAAGTGTTTGTCGAAGCTGGTCTGTAACAGATTGGGGCTGATTCTGCCGACGCTAATAAGTAGGAATCAAGCTGGGTTTGTTAGGGGAAGGAGCATTATTGAGAATATTTTAATTTGTCATGACTTGGTGAAGTTGTACAACAGGAAAGCAGTATCCCCTAGATGTATGTTCAAAATGGATTTAATGAAGGCTTACGACTCTATTTCGTGGAGCTTTGTTGATCAAGTGTTGAGTGCTTTCAAGTTTCCAGAGGCTTTTAAAAATCTGATCATGTTTTGTGTGACTTCAGTGTCATACTCCTTGGTTATTAATGGATCTAGTTTTGGATTTTTTAAGGGTGCAAGAGGGTTGAGACAGGGGGATCCACTTTCTCCTCTGCTTTTCACTTTATGTATGGAGTACTTGAGCAGGATAATTCAGTGTGCTACTGATAAACTGCCGTTCAGATTTCACCCTTTATGTAAAGAAATTGGTTTAACTCATTTACTCTTTGCAGATGATTTGTTAATGTTCAGTAAGGGGGATGCTGCTTCTATTTTAGTGCTTTTACGGGCCTTTGCTTCTTTTTCAGCAGCTTCGGGCTTGAGGATGAATCCTTCTAAATCAAATGTGTACTTCAATGGAGTCAAGGATGGCTTGCGGAAAGAGATCCTGTCTATTTCTGGCTTTGTGGAGGGTCAGATGCCTTTCAAGTATCTAGGGGTTCCGATTACAGCAGGGAGATTGAAAAGGAAAGATTGCAATGCACTAATTGATAAAGTAGTAAGCAAGGTCAGAGCCATTGGAGCTAGAAATCTATCTTATGCAGGTAGATTGGTTTTGGTACAATCTGTTTTTAGCACTTTGTTTAACTACTGGGCTTCTATTTTTATCCTTCCAAAGAGTGTATTGCACAGAATTTCAGCTATTTGTCGGAATTTTTTATGGGATGGTGAGATTGAACAGAGAAGAGTTCCTAATATAGCATGGGAAAGAGTTTGTAAGCCTAAAAAGGAAGGTGGTCTAGGGCTTAAGGACGACATCAGATGGAATAATGCTGCTGTAGGTAAGCTTGTGTGGTGGTTGGTCAGCAAGGAGGATAGTTTGTGGATCAAGTGGGTCAATCATGTGTATATGAAAGGGAAGGATGTGATGGATTATGTAACCAAGGCTGATGACTGCTGGTATTGGAAGAAGGTGATGAGGGTACGGGATTTGTTGAGGTCTGGTATAGAATCCGAAGTGTGGTCTGATGATCAACCGGGGTACACAATCAAGAAAGGTTATGGGTGGTTATCTCCAGTTGGGGATGCCGTGTGCTGGTACAAGAAACTTTGGAACAGTAAAGGTGTTCCTAAACATATTTTCGTGACATGGTTGGTTCAGCTAGACGGTTTGAAGCTTAAGACCAAACTGTACAGGTATGGAGTCGTGGCGGATCCGTACTGCTGTATTTGTGGGTGTCAAGTTGAAGACAAGGAACATCTGTTTCAGATGTGTGTGTATGTAATTCGGGTATGGCGTTTGCTGGCAGATTGGTTAGGCTTTGGATATCGTGAAGGGGATAATCTTTGGGAGATGCGGATGTCTAGAAGATGGCCTAAGCTGAAGAGACGGTTAGTTAATTTAGCTATTATGGCTGGTTATTATTGTGTCTGGGAACAGCGTAACAAAGCGGGGATAGAACTTGTGGTTGAGAGACCGAGTTTTGTAGTGAGGAGGATTGTTTCGACGCTCAAATCTCATGTACAGGTGGAGACGTCGAGTGAGTGGTCTATGGTTGATAAGGAATGGTGGATTTGTCGGATGTAAAGAAATGATAGTGTATTTGATTTGATATGAATGAAAAGCTTACATTTTAGCAAATATTAAACAAATAGTATTGGGTGTGTAGCAAATGGGTCCCACAAAAAAGTATGTGTCCATATTTAGAAAGTGTTGGTGTAAATTGTGAAATGGGAGGAAAAAGATGGAATTTTCTTTTTAGGTAAATGGGAGGAAAAAGATGGAATGGAGGGAGTAATAGGTAATAGTAAATGTGAGAGTAGAGATTACATATTTATGATTTGGTATATAATTTTAGCAAATCATAATTCAATTGATACTTTTGAATTTTTTTTATTGACTTAGTATTCACATTTTAGAAAAAAAATATTATATTAAGTAGCATATAAAATTATAACGTAATTGATAAATATATAAATTAGACAAATATAGACAAATAATATTTTATATGAAAATTAATTTAAAAGATAATGATAGATGGCGCGGGTGGGACCGGGCATGCCAACTAGTATATATATAAAGTCGAAACCATATTCTCTATGGTCGACAATTGTCAAAATACAACTTGCTGAAAAAAATTAATATTATTTTTAAATATATATGATTGGAAACAATTAATTATTCCATAACTATAGGATTATAGATGAAAATAATTAATATATGCAATCGAAAATGAAAAATATAATACTAAATCTACAATTTGAATCCTTAAAATATTATGTTACCAAAATTGAAAAATAAATATTGTCTTCTTAAATATATTTTATTAATAATTAAGTTAAGAAAAATAATGAACAATATAAGTTAAGATAAGTTATATTTTAAAATATACATAACCAAAAATAAACAAATATGGTAATTCATAAAATTTTAGGAAGTGTAATAATTGTCACATTTTTAATAACAAAGATTATGTTAATTTTACTTTGAATAGAGTTGCAAAGATGCAATATATTACTATTAAATAACAATAGACTATAATATAAATTGCAAGTAACACTCTGAAATTGGTGGTAATAACAGTGTGTAGTGAATGCAATTGTGTAAAGAACAATTCTAATAAAGTGGGTAGTGAAATTATTAGTAATAACACTATAATAGTCTATAATAGTAATTAACAATCGTAATAGCAATAACAGTTAAAGTAATAATAAGAACGAGAATAATTAAATGAAATTAATAATAGTAACTATGGAAATATGAATTATAACTTTATGATTCGATAGGTTATTTTTGTAAATACTCATGTTTCCAATAAAATACAATTGAAAAATACTTTTGAAATTTTTATATGAAATTTAGTATACATATTTAAGAAAAATCAATATATTAAATATTAAATATTTAAATTAAATTGTATCATAATTGGTAAATATATAAATTAGACAAATATACACAATTATATGGAGTATTTTATATAAAAATAAATTTAAAAGAGAATGACAGATGGCTCGGACGGAGCCGGGCACGCAAACTAGTTTTCTACAAAGGTGAAAAAGAGCTAAGATGGGTCAACTAGTATTGTTTGCAAAACAAAACATAATATAGCACTCTCCGAACAGAACTGACGAGAACAATGTGAAACAGAACAGAATATAGCATTCTCCTAACAGAACTGACGACAACAAGATTGATGACGCAGAAACTCCGAGAAGAAGATGGGGGAAAACTGCGGGCTACCAAGCCAGGACTTCTTTTATTAATCTCTTCTTGTGATTACAAAGCTTTTGAATACAATTGAATGATTTTCGTAGGGGAAACCAGCGAATAATGCTAATACATCGATTATGTGAAAGTATAGAGAAAGACCTATAGAAAACCTTTCAAAAAGCCTCCTCGAAAATGAGTAAGTGAGCCTCTCTATATATAGGTAGAATGCTCACAATACAACTCCTAAAATCTAGGGCCACTATCTCAGGAACTTAGTTGTGGGATAACCCCCCACTATGCATGACTTGATAACTTCCCTTTATGATCACTTCTATCCTGATCCGCGTAATTGCCAATAACTACCCATGATCCTAGGTAGTTAAATAACTACCCATGATTTGCACTTCTGTCTTATTATGCAAGGATTGTCAACTACACACCTATTATTCCACTTCTGAGGATAACTGCCCAGTTGAGTTATGGCCTTTCCTGTTTTGTCAGTTCTGCGTAAACTTCAGTCTTGACGTTGACTATGAATAATTTCAAAATTGCCAATTCTGTGGATACTCATTATCTCCTTGATTTCTAGGGGTTAATAACTATCATTTTCTCCATGATACTTGGACCATAACCATCACTTCTGACCTGCTGTTGACCATTACTGTCTTTCCTGTTCTGTTCTTCCTTAGTTGGTAACTGTCTTGTCAGTGCAGGACTGACTGTTCTGGAGGGTGAAAATTTTTGGACACAACAGTACTTAACGTAAACAAAATATTCTTACTATATGTATTATCTTATTACATGTTTATGACTATTGACTTTTAACATTATTCATCTAAATATTTTCATTTTCCACCGAAGTGATTCTATTTATATTTTCACCCTAACAATTTTAGAAACTCTTCTGGTTTAATCTTTTCTCAGATTTTGATTATGTGATGATTCATATTTCAAATCTATCTTCTTCGTCTAGGCTTTCAAATTGTTCAATTTCAATTTCATTGACTCTTGCCCTTTTACAGATATTCATGTGAATGCTCATTTCCTCTGAAATTTATCCTATTAATTTTCAACCTAATCAAGTCGTCTCAACCATTTTGAATTTATTCTTTTCTTCGAATTTAATCATTTAATCATTTGTGTTTGAAATCTAATTTTCTTTAGTGTTTGGAAAAACTGTGAGGTCTAATTTGGCAGACTTTTGAGTCTTTTCAACCATTAAGTTGGGGTACCAATCATAAACTAGACAACTAGTTGCGATCGCATGATCTTACCATTAGAGTACGTAGCAGAAGCGTTTTATTGAAGTTAAGGAGTAGAGCATAGTAGCCCCCTAAAATTACATTTGGTATTCTATATGTGTACTATCTTTTATCCATAGTAATCTCGCTTATAGAATTCATAGTTGTAGGCTCTTATACTACGTACCATTTAGCTTCCTTTGGTTGGCAATAAGTATATTTAAGTCATCTACCGTATTCGTAGAAACTCATTCACGCTTAGCTATCATTATTTATTCTTAATATATTCTTCTAGTTCTTCAATTTTATTCTTTAAGCCCGTTTAAACTATTAACTCGTATTTGCGATTTGAGCTTCTTTTCCAAATAAAATTTATTTATATTTGTTCATTCAACCTAAGCTTGTTATGCTAAATTGGCATTTTCAATCCATTCTAGTGACTGAACATGTTTTCTAGTTTTATGCATTTATTTTGGAACCTCAAAGAACACTTTAATCTCCTTTATCGTTTGATCACGATTTTCTTCTTTACCGAATATGTCATAGTTCTATCTCTTTCTTCTTTTCTTTGAAAGCATCATAAATTTTTTCACTTATATATTGTAATCTCATCTATCAACTTTGGTCATGCCATCTCGTCCTTCCTATCATAAAACGTTTAAAAGTCATTAACCTCAAAACCCGTTTTAATTGTGTAGTCAATCTAATTTTGTTGAACTTCGTGTATGCTTCTATTTCAGTACATGTTCTTTCAACTACATCCACTTTGACATGCTCTTTGAGCGAAATTCCTTGCGTAACCTATTTCGTACTATTAAATTTACCATCAAGAAAAATTTTGCTTATCTACTCGAATATTCTTTTGAACGTTAATTGGTTGTAACCTATATTGTGGTGCTTCATATATTTTGCCTTTATATAACCACTCCTCGTAACTTTGAAACGATTCTTGAGATGTCAATCTACAATTCCTTCCCTTTTGATAGCTATCCACATTTTCATTTTCGTAAATACTTCGGATGTATGAACATCAACTTGTCATAAAACCTCTCATAAAAAGTTTTATCAACTAGACTTAGGGTGGTGCATCATATCCTACGCTAGGACGAGATATGATCATTAGGTTTGTTGTTATTATTGGAGTCATAGGTGATAGAGCTTAGTTAATGGATTACCAATGGTATGGATGGCTTTTGCGCATGCTGCGCTTGGTTGGTCGTCGTAGCTTTTTGGGTTCATAGTTTCGTGACTTTTAGCTAGTGTGTATCTTGACTATTTCCTCTTGGTTTCCTTTAGCTTTATAATATATTATAATATATATTACTAGTGTCACAATTATGACCCACTATAATATATCATTAAATATAAATAACCATATATTTATAAATTGCTAATTAATTATAACAGTTTATGTCTAATTAGCTTATATTATATTCAACAATTAAATATAACATTTTATATTCAATTTACAAATTACATTTAATTCGTCTCAGCTAATATTATTTAATCCTTATTAAATGGCCGTATCATCATCACACTGACTAACATTTTAGTCAAAAACACTGACTAACCTTTTAGTCAAATAGTAAGGCATCAATATGATTATTTTCTCGAATAATCACATTTCTTAAACACATCCTTTAAGTGTGACATTTAGGGACCAGTTAATTACCGCCATCTGTATGACAATAACGTCAAACTTATCTAGCAAGCCAACCGTTATCGATAAACGTTAATCAACTGATTACAATACAAAATGTACCCTGTGAACCTATAGAGGTTTATTTATGTTATTGCACTAACTGTGGAGGACACTAACTCCAACAATCTCCCACTTGTCCGTACAAGTGTATGTGCGATAACCGATTCTCATATCTCATAAATTTCTCCCACTCAATGTAAAACAATTTGCAAACTCCGTAGTCACAAAGGTCGTATTTTACAAGTGATCAGTATCAAGAGTGGTTTCCCAGACTAGAGAGTAACTCAACTGATAAACGAATCTTTATTCGAGCATGGCCATGCATTTTAGTTACAGCTCCTCGAGTGGCCCTGAGAAATAACATATCCTGTTCAAGGTTGGATATTTCCTTCAACTCGAATCTCGCAGATACAAGCGCAGCATGAAATGACCCAGTGAAAAGCTGCTTAGCCTCCTGTTACGGTAGACCATGAGAAAGAAACCAAAGTCACTCAAAATCTGCCTTAATCTTAAGAGACAGTCGATAGTCAAAAGAATCGACTCTAGGAACACTATGGATGTCCTATCCACGACCGGGTACCTAATGTTCTGAAACACTTAGGACTCCATAACTTTGTCACAAAATTGTCCTGCGCGGTATCAATATAACCCGCATCTGTGATCGATCAATCAACAGTTTGACTTATGGCTCGTTGAACCCACCATCAATCGACTTCACAATATAATTGCCAGAGTTATCAGCTCATGTAGCCGATTACGGACCAAAACAAATATAATGTAATTCAGTTCACTTTGTGGTGTTCAATGTTGTCTATATAACCCACATGAAAAACAAAATATGAAAACAATACGATGATTTTATTAATAGTTTTATGGAAGAAGATACATATGTCTAATCCATTTATAAAACAACTAATACAACTAAGGAACACGCTTAATTTCCATGGAAATAACATGCCCTTCATGCTTATCATATCTCAACGGTTTAGTGAGAGGATCTGCGACGTTATCATCCGTAGCAATCTTGTCTATCACTATCTCCTTTTGCTCCACGTAATCTCTAATCATGTGAGCCTTCCGATGTACATGCCTAGATTTTTTGCTGGATTTAGGCTCCTTAGCCTGGAAGATGGCACCACTATTATCACAATAGATGGTGATCGGGTCATCCAAACTAGGAACTACGGTTAGTCCCTGCAAGAACTGACGCATCCATATAGCTTCCTTAGCAGCCTCTGAAGCAACATAGTACTCGGACTCAGTCGTAGAATCTGCTATAACACTTTGTTTGGAGCTTTTCCAGCTGACCGCAGCGCCATTAAGAGTAAATACGAATCCAGACTGAGATTTCGAGTCATCTTGATCCGTTTGGAAGCTAGCATCTGCGTAACCGATTGCGTATAACTTAGTGTCTCCTCCATAAGTCAATACCCAGTCCTTAGTCCTCCGTAGGTACTTAAGGATATTCTAAACAGCTATCCAGTGTGCTTCACCTGGATTGCCTTGGTAACGACTTGTCATACTCAATGCATATGCCACGTCTGGACGTGTTCATATCATGGCATACATGATCGATCCTATAGCCGATGCATAAGGAATCCGAATCATGCGCTGCACCTCTTCCGATGTCTTAGGTGCTTGAGCTTTACTCAAATGCATCCCAGAAATCATAGGAAGGTTCCCCTTCTTGGAATTGGTCATGCTGAACCTCTCAAGAATCTTATCTATATAAGACTCCTGACTGAGGGATAACATGTAACACCCGGTGTTGTCCGAGGTTTTTCGGGCCGGGTACCTCGTTGAAGAGATTCATGTGTTGGCTCAAGTGACATAGTGCTTAAAAGGATTGTAAGTACTACTCATATCAACAAGATGCATCTTCTTTTCTGGTGGCTCATCTTAAGAACTCTTTAGTTAAGCGTGCTTGCTGGAGAGTAGTCTTAGGATGGGTGACCTTCTGGGAAGTTCTCAGGATGCGCACGAGTGAGGACAAAGTGCGCTGGAAAGGGCCCGTGTTGGTCTGTGGGCAATGTACGCAGCCTGGCGAGCTACCGTGAATGACATTTCGGCCTTTGGTTGAGGCCGGGGTGTTACATAACATCCATCGTGATCAATCTCTGTAGATACGGATCCCCAAAATTCTTTGTGTCTCTCCCAGATCATTCATCTGGAAATGGTTCTTTAACCAAACTTTTATCGAAGTTAAGAGAGGTATGTCATTCCCAATCAAGAGTATGTCATCGACGTACAATATTAGGAATGCAATCTTGCTCCCACTCGACTTGATATATAAGCATGGTTCCTCGACCGAAGTGAATCCATTCTCTTTTATCACCTGGTCGAAATGATGATTCCAACTCCGAGAAGCCTGCTTAAGTCCATATATGGAACGCTTAATCTTGCATACCTTCTTAGGATTTTTAGGATCAATGAAACCTTCGGGTTGCACCATGTACAACTCCTTCTCCAAATAACCGTTTAAGAAGGCGTTTTTCACATCCATTTGCCAAATTTCATAATCATGAAAAGCGGCAGTCGCTAAGATTATCCTAATGGAACGCAACATTACTACAGGTGCAAAAATCTCATCATAGTGCAACCCTTGCACTTGAGTGAAACCTTTTGCCACTAGTCGTGCCTTGTATATATTTGGTTGTCCTTCTACAGAATGCTTTATTTTGTAAAGCCATTTGCATTGAAGAGGCCGAACCTTATCAGGTAAGTCAACCAGATCCCATACATCATTCTCATACATAGAGTCCATTTCGGATTGCATGGCTTCAAGCCATAGCTTAGAGTCGGAACATGTCATGGCACCTTTATAGGTAGCGGGTTCGTTACTCTCTAGGAGTAAAATGTCATCTCTCTCATTCTCCTCGACCATACCAATGTATCTGTCTGGAGGAATAGAGACTCTACCCGATCTCCTGGATTCCAAAGGAATTGTAACCGCAGTCGATGATGAAGGAACAGTTTCCTCCATTGGTTGCTCGGTTGTTGGTTCTGGAATCTCCGACAGATCGAAGGTTCTACTACTTGTCTTATTCTCGAGAAACTCTTTATCTAAGAACTTCGTACTAGCCGCAAAAAAAACTCGGTGTTCGGTAGGCGAATAAAAGTAGTGACCAAACATCCCTTTTGGATAACTGTGGATACCCATATCCGTACCCTCCCACACAAAACCCTGTGATGTAACACGGACTTTTATTACGCATGCTTTAACGTTGACTTAAATGGTTCTAACTAATGTCGAATTCATTTTGAGTCGTTTTAAATGTTAAAATGATTTAGGTCGCTTCACATCGCATTTAAATAAACGTTCATTTTGTCCATTTGGAGTTTAGCTAGGTCCTTGTCCTGCTTCATTCGGCATGAGCTTCGCATTTGCACTACAATTAGCCCTTTTACATTAACAAGGTCTAATTCAGCATTCCTAAATCCCTAAATTTAGGCCCGGCGGCTAGATCTTCCCTTTAGCCTCCTCTTACACAAAATACAGCCTCACGTCTTACCTTATTTTACAAAATCTATGCAAATACACTCTTTTTATTTTTTCGGGTCTCGGGCCCGAAACCGAGCCCAAACCCAGCCTTTGGCCCGCACTCCAAAGCCCTGAACATCAAAATATCCCAGAAACATCCTAGGTCTTTTCCTTGGCGTACAAGCAAGGATTATACTAAATCTTTTCGAGATATAATCAAACCGGAACTAGGAAACTACGCTAAAAACCACACCTCCAAACCGCATAGCCTTATGCGGTTTGGGGTGGCAACCGCATAAGCCTATGCGGTTTGCCTGGGCAACCGCATAAGGCTATGCGGTTTCCTGGCTTGTTTTTATCCCCGGATTTCCTAATTTCTCCGAGGTTTTTAGTATATATACACCCCTATACCTGACCTCGGAAAAGAGAATTCACAACCAGTTTTCACAGCAAACACACTACAATACATTCACAAAAGCCTCACGCATTCAAATCCTTGAGTTCAACACACCATCCCGTGTTGAATTCATCCTCCTTTTTAGTTCAAGAAGCGAAACTCTGCCCAGATCTGAAGCGTCAGGACAAGGTAGGTACCGATCCACTTGGATCAAAGCTTTTTCTTATTTTCTATGGACTAACAAAGGGGACTACACTCTAGCGCGGCTTTGGCACCTAGCGCGCTTACACTCCAAGTGTTCTATTTACTTCGGGTACACTCCATATCCGATGACACGCCAAAGTCGCATAAGCAACCGACCCTTATAAAATAAACCAATGGACAATTGAACTTTATTTTATTTGCATGCATCTTGCACCTTCTTATTTTGCATAAAATCAACTTAAACAATGAATTCGACCTTTAATCGAACTGCGTTTTCGTTAACAAGTTAAACATGCTAAGCGAGGGTTTTAATCAATCTTTTGCATCTGCATCTGCATTCTTTTACAAACTTTTTCGTACTTATGCGTAGCGATAACATTAGCTCAAATATCATCTTACATGGATTGTTCTAGGTCGAGAGGCTATTTTACATAGGCTTTTCTAAAAGGTTTTCATAAATCATTAATTGAATTAACTCTTTTTCTAAAGTACCTCACTTGAATCCAATCTGGTTTCACAAGCCTTAGATCCAGGGGTGTCGGCGTGCTCCAAAATCTAGGACATGTCTTTAGGCTTAGGACATGATAGCAGGTTCCTAATTTCCGCGATAATTAGGTGGCGACTCCAAAACAGTTTTAAAGGTTTTTCTAAATTAGTCTTTTTAACTTAATCCGCCCTTAAGCAAGACGCCGAGTTGGGTCCCGTCCGATCCCGGGTTCCACAGTTTGGCGACTCCGCTGGGGAAATTTTATTTTTAAAACTTAAAACTATCTTTTCTTTTTAAAAATAAAGAGGTGAAACTTGAAAGCCTTGAACAATCCATGTATACATATTTGAGCTATGCACATTCGTTTAGAGTCCATTCCTTTTGGAATCTAGGCACCCTTTGCACCCTCGAGAGGTGGTTCCCACATGCAGGCTTATCTACTCGATAAAGCACATGCCGGACTAGCTTTCCTCTCGCCCCTCCACGGCTTGCCGTAAACGACTATCTCGACCGCCCCAGTGCTCTTTCAGAAAACGTATCGCCCCGGCGTAAGGAAATGAAGGGGTTAAGTATCTGCAAAAGCGTACTCGAGGTAGTTGGAGGTGTACCCGACTGACTCATTTTCACCCTTTTTGAGTCATACGTACAAGTTCGAGGCCATGCACCCCATGGTCCTTTTCAAAACAAGCATCTGCATTCATATCTTCGAAAACTCGCTTAAACGTTTCAAAGATAAATGAACCTAACATCTAACAAACTAACGCTTTTCAAACAAAACTATCGCGAATTTTTGAAACTAGCTTTCTCAAAGTTCTTCTTTTTCACTAACAAGCAAAAACCCGAGCAAGGAATAAAACCCGAGCTCGCGGATTTCAATCTTCTAGGTCACACGGCCTAGACTCCACTTTTAACATCCTCGACTCGATTTGCTAACAACTCTCGAGTCGAATCCTTTCTCTTTTACACATCCGAACTCGAGCTCACCTCGGCAAATTACCGATACTAGTTCGACGGGTGCAAAACAAAACATTTTAACATCGAGGCGAGATGTGCGCACACATCCTCGTCTCAAAAGCTTCCTTTAGCTAAAACCTTTTCGAAAATCTCCTCTTTTCAAAACGTAAAAGGTCTTTCTAAACAAAGAAATGAGCTAAAATGAATGCTTAAAAATGAATGTGAGTCTAGTGGGTCGAGTCGTGTCCCTAATATGCGAAGTGAAATGCAGGCCTCAGCCGGATACTCGTCGTACGATGAACCGCATCATTACCCCTCGCTTCAAACGCCAACGCGCCTCGAACATGGCTAACCTCGACCAATTGAGAACTCTTCGCCACCGTATTAGCCAACTCACCAAAGACATTGACAACTTGAAGGCCTTGCATCGGATCGAAGTTGAACGCCTAGAGCAACGCGCTAAGAACAAGGTCAACAAGCATGTCTCCCTCTATGCTCTCACAGCTCCACGTCAAAAAGACGAGGAAGACTTTACCCACTACCTTGCACGATGGAGAGGACTACTTACACGAGTTCCGAACCCTCCGTGTAACACCCCGACTTTTCCTAATATTTGTTATTTGTCTTATTTATATTCGTAAATTATTTCTCTTGATTTCCTCATTTCTTTTAGCTCGAGAAAATCAGTTCTCTTGTCGCGTGGATAAGCTACTCTGTAGTCGGAACTTAAATACGAAGTAATTTAGCTAAAAAACGGTGTAACTTCCTCATTCGAACTCCGATTCAGGTGATTCAAAAGGCTAAACTGCGTATTTTTTCGACGCCGTTGCAACTGCCAAATTTTCAGAAGCTAGTTTGGACCGGCCCAACTTGGACGGGACCGAAACCTCCTTTGCACGGATAGGGTTTAGGGTTTGGATAGATTTTTGAGCAAGGCATTATAATATCTTGTTATCTCCTAATCAAAGCAACATTATAATTCTGATTTCTCTCCTCCTAATCTCTCCCTCATCTCATCCACATTCATTCCTCCTTCATCTCTCAAAATCTCTCTCCATTCTCATCCAAACTCCATTGTTTCTCTTCCAAGCTTTCATTCCTTTCATCCTAAGTCTTTCCTAGCTTTTTCCCTTGGTGTAGGATCTCTTTTACCTCTTCTATTTTTCTGTTATTTTGTTATTTTATGTGTTGCATTGTTATGTATTCATTATTTGCTTGTTTTGGCTTGGATCATCAAAGGAGAAGAAGGCTTTGAAGAAGGAGACACTATCCTAGTTGAAGAAGAAGAGGAGTAGCGCGTTTTTGGATCTCTACAAAGGTAACTAGGTGTGATCTAGTTATATTTTAGCATGTATGAGGCCTTGCTTGTCATGTTGTTGTTGTTTACATTGTTGTGATGTTGTTGGTTGATGTTTGATCATGATTTCATGTAGAATCATTGGCCTCATACTAGGGTTGTCATGTGATCATGTCTTAATGCATATTTTTCATAGTTTAATCATTATTCACGCTTGTTAATCTTGAAAATCGAATAGGAGTAGTAGTGATGATGATGCCGTGAGAATTGGGATGAGGGCCGTAGCCCTTGTCTTGGTTTTCTCTTGTTTTTTCTCTTGTTTTGACTTATTGTTATTAAATCATGATGTTTGTATGAATCACCTAAAGTTAAACTATGAATTATGATAATTTGATTTGGTCTAAAAGTGTTTGTATGCATGTTTTAATGAGTTAAACATATAAATCGATCATTGGTCACATGAGAATCGAGTTTAGGGCATAAAGATGGGTTTGTGTGTGTGTATGCCGTGTATGTGCAAGCTGGCCGTGAGGTTGGTGTGCATGTGTGGGTTTGTTTGTCGCTTGTTTACGTCTTGGCATGTGCTAATATGTTAACTATGCTTTAATGAATCGAGTTCTGCGTTGTTTGATCACTAAATGATGAATTATGAGCATGTTAATTGAATCTATGACTTGTAAAGCATGTTGATCATTTTGTACTCCGTATGTATGGTTGGTTATGATGATATTGTGACTTGTGTGTGTGTGTGTGTGTGAGTATGGATGTTGTAGTTGTATGGTTGTGTTGGAGTATTGGAGACAGGTTGACAGGTTAACAGGTTATGCTTGGGTTAAGTTTGCACATGGGTACTGTTCTGGCACATGTGTGAGGAGATACAACGTCCTAGGATGGACGGATACCGCTCATGGTCCCCTCGGCTATTCTTGTTGTTTAGCTAGAGCTATCATGGGTTCTCAACCAGAAGGGTTAGAGACTATGGTTATTTATGTCGTCACCGTTCTTGTTGCTCGGTGGAATTTGGCCAAATTTAGACTTGTGATTATTGAGGAACTTCTTATTCTTTGTTCGCCATAGGGTTTGGGTGATTCTTGTTGCTTCACCCGGGGTGATTCTTGTTGCTTCACCCAGTTCTCCGCGCTTACTCTCGCAATTGGTTGGAAGATGGATCGTCGTGTGAGCTCAGTCGGTTTGGTCACAACATTGGTTGTGCCGTGTGATTGTGCTTGTGTTTATATTGTTGTTTTATTGTTGTATTGTTTGGTTGTACATGTATTTATACTTTGGTCTAGGCCGTAGGCCAGGTGAGCTTGTTGCATTGTTGTTGTTTGCATTTGTTATGTTAAAATATGACTGGGGAGCACCTAGTTACTCCCCACTGATTGTGGTTGTTGCTTCTTTTTTTATAGGTATGCGCGTGACGGGAATCGAGTGAGGAAATGCAAGGATATGATCGTGCTTTACCTTAGAAGAGATGTTGTTTTGTTTAGACTTTTGGACTTGTATTTCTTTTGGTTTCGTTTTAGACTTTATCTCCTTTTGGACTTTGGACTTTGTTTTGGTTTTGGTTGTAAGGGGTATTTACTCCCCATGTTTTGCTAGGCCTCAAGGCCTACTCTTTTCTTTCTGTTTAGTTTTAGTAGTTGTTTGAGTAATAATCCGGGCTACGGTGTTTCCGCCACCGTGATTTCAGTTTTAAAACCTATATCTTTTCTAAAAAACCTTTCTAAATCGTATTTTATTTTATTTTGAAAACCCGGGTTGTTACAGTTGGTATCAGAGCGAATACGCTCCCAACTCTACTAGGTGAGTGAGTATGATTTGACTTAGAACACCGAGTGGAGTGTGGGGTAGATATAGTAGGGGGTTGCGTTGTTTGTCTTTGAGTAGTTGTTTGTAGCGGCACGTTTAGCTATTTGCTGCTGTTAATCATGATATTGTAATACAGATGGCTAGAAATGGAAATGCCGCACAACAAGACCTTCAACGTATCCGCCGAGTCGAGGATGCAATCTTAGCTTTGACGGAGGCACGTGAGAACAACCAGTCCGTCTTTGATCGCTTTAACCGTCATCATCCACCCACGTATGATGGCAAGGCAGACCCAGTGGTGCTCGAGAGCTGGATTAGGGAGATCGAGAAGCTGTTCGTGGCTACTCGCTGCCCCGAGGCACAGAAGGTGGATATCGCCACCTACTATCTGAAGGTGGAGGCCGACAACTGGTGGGCCTTATCTAGAGCTACTCTTCAGTCTCAGGTTGGGTTCAACTGGGCTATGTTCTGTGAAGCATTGAAGAAGCGCTTCTATCCTGATGAGCTCTGCTGGCAGAAGGAGCAAGAATTCATTAATCTTGTACAGGGTACCATGTCAGTGCAGGAGTACACTGACAAGTTCTCGGCTTTAGCTCGTTTTGCGCCACACATTATTCCCGACGAGGCTGCTCGCATTCGTCGATATGAGAAGAACTTGTCCTTTGGAGTTAGGACTGTGCTAGCTGGAATGCCGTCCACTACATTCCAGCAGGCTTATGATCGAGCTCTGAGTGTGTATGCATCCATCCAGGCTGAAGAGGCTGAAGCTGCTAAGAAGAACAGGTTTATGAAGAGGCTGTTTGTTCCCCAAACTTCTTTCCAGGTAGCGAAGAAGGGTAAGTTCGAGCCCCGACCGTTTGTGAACCGGAACCAGGCCACTGCTAGGCCAGGTATGTTGTGCAACAAATGCAAGAAAGCTTACCACCCGGGTAAGAATTGTGATGGGACGCCGATTACGTGCTACGTCTGCAAGGAGCAGGGGCATAAATCTAATCAGTGTCCTAAGGCTTCGGGTTCTGCTGCTGCTTCTGGGTCTTCGTCTGCTGTGGTTCCTGTGAAGACTAACCCGCCTGCTCAGAAGGGGCGAATCTTTGTTATGAGTCGAGCTGAAGCGGAACTACATCCTGATGTGATCACGGGTACATTCCTTGTTAACTCTGTACCTGCTTTTATTCTGTTTGACACGGGTGCTTCTATGTCCTTCATATCGTCTTCCTTGATCGCGAAAGCAAAGCTTACTCCATCCTCTACCGTGGACACTCTTATATCTCTTCCCACGGGAGAAACTATCGCTTGTTCGTTACTTTTCAAGGACGTTACTATTTCCTTTGGGACTTCCATCCTGCTGGCTGATCTGGTTCGTTTTGAGCTTTCGGAGTTCGACATCATCTTGGGCATGGATTGGCTGGCTAAGTACGACGCTCGCTTTGTGTGCCGGGATCAGAAGATTTTATTGAAGGGTCCGTCTGGTTGCAAAATATCCCACACGTGTGTTACTTCGAAGCCGAATGTGAGATGGGTATCTGCTTTGAAGATGAACAACATGAGAAGAAAAGGGCATAAGGTGTATCTGTGTATGGTTAAGGATGTCTCCACGAAGTTGAAGCTGGAGGACATTCCTATTGTTCGGGAGTTCGCAGACGTCTTTCCTGAGGAGTTGCCTGGGATTCCACCTGAACGTGATGTGGAATTCGCGATTGAACTAGTGCCAGGTACAGGGCCTATCTCTAAGGCTCCGTATCGTATGGCGCCCGCAGAGTTACTAGAGTTAAAGAAGCAGCTTGAAGAGATGATCGAGAAAGGGTTCACTTGACCGAGTGTGTCGCCGTGGGTTGCTCCTCTGTTGTTCGTGAAGAAGAAAGATGGGAGCATGAGGTTGTGTATCGACTATCGAGAACTGAACAAGGTAACGATCAAGAACAAGTATCCTTTGCCACGCAATGAGGACTTGTTCGACCGGTGAAAGAATGCGAGTGTGTTCTCGAAGATAGACTTGAGATCGGGTTATCACCAGATTCCAGTTCGTGAGCAGGATATTCCCAAGACCGCATTTCGATCGAGGTATGGGCACTATGAATTCGTGGTGATGCCGTTTGGTTTGACTAATGCTCCTGCGGTGTTTATGGATCAGATGAACAGGACATTTGGCGAGTACTTGGATCAGTGTGTTGTTGTTTTCATTGACGACATATTAATTTACTCTCGAGATGAAGCTGAGCACGAGAAACATCTGCGTTTAATCTTGGGAGTGTTGCAGAAGCAGAAGTGGTACGCTAAGTTCTCAGTCACGAGTTACGGTTGAAGGAGGTCGCTTTCTTGGGGCATGTGATTTCGGGTGAGGGTGTGAAGGTAGATCCGTCTAAGGTTGAGGCTGTGCTGAATTGGGAGAGTCCAAAGAATGTTAACGAGATACGAAGCTTCCTTGGACTTGCTGGCTATTACAGGAGGTTCGTTCAGGACTTCTCAAAGGTAGCTAGACCTTTGACTCAGTTGCTGCGTAAGGAGTCAAAGTATGTATGGAGTGAGGCGTGTGAAGCTGCATTCCAAGAGCTGAAGAAGAGAGGCGACCGCCTTGCGGTGTTAACATTGCCTGAAGATGGAGTTGAGTTTGACGTCTACAGCGATGCTTCGAAGCTGGGTTTGGGCTGTGTGCTAATGCAGAAGGGTAAAGTGATTGCTTACGCATCGAGGCATGACACGGCTAAGTCGTATCACCGATATCAAAATAACCCTACGGACTACTAACGATAGCTAGCGGTAAGAAGGGATCGAATCCACAGGGAAACGTATACTCGCAGGTTTACTAAGCCTAGGCTATTCCTAAGGTATGAAAAAGGGTGGTTTTGTAAAGTCTATAAAACTAAAAGAATAAACTAAAGCAATGTAAGAGGGTTTAAACGATGGGTAAAAGACCAGGGTTTCGGGTTCCTTATGACAATAATCCGGATAATAAACTTTTACCAAAATAGCAGTCGATCAGAATAAGCAAGGCGATTAGGATAAAACAAGCTCTCTCGAATCAATGTTACCTTAAGTTCAATTTAGCGGGCTCTCGCGACTTACTAAATCAACTTATCAATTACGCGTAGTGGTCTAATACTGATTAGGCTTTCGATCTTAAATCAATATAACCCTAAGTTCAATTAAATCAAGGCGTCCCTAAATTCAATTGTCAATTAAATCGCGCAGGAAGAAATCGCACAAGCATTAAACTAATTGACCGCAACAATTCAACCAAAACACCAGATTAAAGGCATAATTCCCCCTCAACCCTAGTTGGGGGATTAGCTACTCATAACTGGGGCAAAAGATAAATTAACAAAGGAATAAAGTAGAAACATAATTACCAGAAATGAATGCTTGAATTGAAATTGAGAAGTACCGACGGTTACAAAATTCAAAGATGAAATCCAACTTGAGTCTAATGTTGAAGATGAAAAGCAGTAAACTAAGTGAGAGAACTGAGAACTATTTTCGTAGTTTTTAGGTCTAAAAATAACATAAGAAAAAAGATAATCCGTTTTCTAAAAGTTTCCAAGTAATATAACACGAAATCGTGACTCAAATGCGAAAAATGCACCACTAGGTCGGCCGGCCGATCTACCTGCAAACTCGGTGCCGGCAGTCTTTGGCCCAACGTTTTGGGCTCAAATCTTCAAACTTCTTGGGCCTTTTGCCATTTCCTTCTACATTTCGGCCCCAATGATCTAATTCTCGGCTTTCGGTCCCGAGCTCAACTTCACGTCGTCTTTTGGATTCCCGTCTACCCACATTTCAGCTCAAATGCCTAGGAAATGAATAAAATCCTGCAAAACACGGAAATACAACAAAAGCGCCTCTAGGACGTAATGTGAGAACAAAATGGCCCCGAAGGACGCATTTTGACAACAAAAAGCAGCTCGGGACGGGGGGTAAAAACATATAAAAATAACCGCTATCAAATTCCCCCAAGCCAGACTCTTGCTCGTCCTCGAGCAAGCGACTCATCCAACTACTAAACAAAGCATACAAACCAATACAAAAGACGAGAAACAGCGACTCAGAGCTAGACATGCGATAGTCACTAAAACATATACAACCTAACGATCATGAGCAATCAAATGTGTTAGGAATAAATTCCCAACTGCGGAAGTAAGCACAATACAAACTAATCAAGCTGTAGGAAGCTAATAAGTTGAACCGTCGACCTTGCAAGACCGTTGAATTAGTATCCTCACGGGTTCCACTCTACACTCATAAGAGAACAGGGTGAGTATATGTGAATATTCTGTAAAGATGCAAGATAACACACTCACCTACTCGACTCGTGAAACACGCCTGCAATCGAATGTGAAAACGATCTCTACAACCAGAGTACGTGTCCAACCAAACAAACGACCAGAATACATGCGAAGGACTTACGCGGGAAGGCCAGGGTAAAGGGTGAAAGGTGGTTGCGCCAAGCGCGTTTAGGATAAGAGGAGCTAAGATCGGTAGTTGCATATAACTACTAAACTAACTCACCACAACAGTCAACCCAACTCAATCGACTAAGAGGCAAAACTGAACTCAAGCTCAAATGACAACCTCCGTAAGAACAGTCGAATAATCGCGTCATACAACCGTAGTATGTACAAACCCCAAATGAAACAACTTGTTTTTGTGTTTTTGTTTTTTCTCTTTTTTTTTTTTTTCTGTTTTTTTTTTCTTTTCTTTTTTTTCGATTTTTTTTTTGATTGTTTTTTTTTTTTTTTTTTTTTTTTTTTGAAATAAAATGCAACAAAATGAAAAGGGGTAACGGTTGACGACAGAAGACAATAGATCCTTCCAACTGGCAACTCTTTTCTGCGACCTCAACTCAACGTCTCAAGCAATAACCGACAAACCAAGATCAATATGCAACTGTCCCGAAAAGGGTAGGTAAACTGAAAAAGGTAAGCGGGTAATCAAAATGTGGTACGAAAACAAGCTTTAAGGCTAGGACGGGGTGCAAAAAGTGGTAACCTATAATCTAAAGGGTAAGAAAAATAGGCTATTTGGCTAATGTGGAGCTCATAAAAATAAGTATAATGCTGCCTTTCCTCATGTAATGCCGCTAGCCACCAACCCGACACGACTCAGTATTAAGTAGATTGAGTTCACATTTATGCATGTTAATATTACGCCCTGCACGAGGAGAAACTACAAACACCCTAACAAACAAGGAGACTAGTCATAGATGTCACTGGCCTTGGAGGCTCTAATCCTCGCTATATATATGTAGTTTCACTAAATCACGGTCAAGTCTAGGTTCAACAACAGCATACCAAACAACTGACTCGTAAGATCGACTCAAAACCGCATGAAAAGCGCATACTCAATCACGTCAAGTGCATAGAAAAAGGACAAGCATTAAGCAGGTGAAATCATCGTCGCTTTGCACGGTTCTACATCTAACTGACTCTATTTTTGTGATTTTTGACATTTTTTGAAAAAGAAAGCAGTAAAACTAACAAACTAACACACAAATAAAAAAAAAATGAAAATAAAGAAACCTAATTCCTCCCCCAAGCCTAAACATCACAATGTCCTCAGTGTGATCAGCAGCAAACAACATCCAACATCCATAAAAACACAACTGAAGGACCTAAAAATAAATGGGGAAGGAACGAAAATAAAACAGAGAATAGAAAACGTACTGTACAAAGGAAATCCCCCAAGCCAGCAGATGCTCAGGGGTTAGTGGCCAGCATGCCACTAAGAAGAGTCGTCCTCGTACTCATCGATGGCCGCCTCAAGATCATCATCATCCTCCTCATCGTCGACGTCAATCGGCATCCCAGAGGCCGCAGCACTCGATCCGGACGCGCCCGCGTCACCAAAACTAGTATAGGGCTGCTGCGGAGCTCCATATCCATACCCACCATCTGGCCAAGTATAAGGGGTAGAGTAATAATCGGGCTGAAGGTTAAGCCCTCCATGGACGCTCGGGTTTGTATACCCGCCGTCGGGCCAAGTGTAGTAGGACGGGTGAGGTCCTCTACGGTGGGGCCAGACCACGCCTCGCATAGGCATCATCTGGCGGGAAGCGACTCAACGCCATATCGGTATACACCCTGTCAATACGCGCGTGCGTCGCGCGCAAATCATCGCCGTATTGATGACGAAAGCCATCAAAATCAGAACGGAGCCCAGTCAGCCCCAAATCCATACGACCCATCATCGATACAATGTCAGGGTGTAGGTCAAAATACTGCGAACCACCAGCAGCAGCATGTGGTGGAACCGGCTCCTCAACAGCAGCATAAGAAGAAGAAGATGCACCCGGCGTGGTGCGTCGCCCATAAGTCTGGACAGGAACAGAGGGTGTAGAAGCGGCCTCAATAGGAAGCAGATAAGTAGCCTGGTCTGCACGAAGCTCAGTAAGTGTAGGTGCAGGAAGGCGAACGCTCTCCTTACCGCCGATCAACCAAATACGTCTACCATCAGAAGCAGGGCGAAGCCAATTTAATGGCGCAGTCAAGTAAGAGACATCTAAAAGAACACCGCCCTGCACCGCCTTCTGCGCGTCTTCGGTGAAACCAACAAGTTTGATTGCAATTCGGGTGATGAGACCACCCACATGTATGCCGACAGCTGAAGTCGGGCTCGAGGCAAGTTTCCTCAAATGGAGTGCAAGATGGTAGGCGAGATCAATGTGATACCGCTTTGGTTCTGTACGCAAGTACTGACCAAGGATAGCAAGCTCCTCGGTCCGAACATTATGAGGCTCGTTACGACCAAAGATCGTCCACCCCATGAATCGCTGCCAAATGCGAATAGCAGGCTGATGAATGTAGGGGGCACTCATGTGTTTCCCGGGCTCTGGTCGTTGGCCCGAGATCGCTCTCCACAGCTCACCTACATTAAATTTATCTGGAGCAGTATACTCCTTGTGGTGCGTAAAACCAAAAATAGTACCAAGCTGACGAACCGGCAAGGTGCAGTCAGTATTCATCAGACGGAAAGTTAGCACAATACTATCCGCCGAACGCCCCCGATCAACCTTAAGCGAACTCAAGAATTCCCAAGTGATACGAGCATAAGTCAAGTGCATCATACCGAACATCTTATCCATACCGATACCCTTAAATAGCTTCTCAGTAACACCGTCTATACCTAAGGCACGCAAGGTATTCCGGCAAATAAACCGGGTAGGGAGGAGGGAACGGTGCTTAAAAGCTAAAAAGTTCGTTTTTTGTTGTTCGGATGCGAAAATTACCTCGGGAAAGTCGATGTCCGGCTCGACATCGGGAAGAGATGCTTGGTGATGAGTGGTGACTCTACCGCGCTTGCGTTGTTGTCCACGATCCGCCATTGAAATAGAGTAGTAACTTGAAGTGGTGTTTGGAAGAGATGAAGTTAGGGTTTGGGGTTTTTAGAGAGAAAAGGGGTCGTGGGTTTTAGAGAGAGGGTAGAGAGTGAAAGTGAAAAATGAATTATGAGGAAATTTTGGGTCCGTTGGAGGATATAAAGGCGTGTGGAAAAACGGGCCGGCCGGTCGGGACCGGCGGCCGGTCGACCGGCGGCCGGTCGACCGGCTCAGAAGCTTTTTCAATTTTTTTCTAAGTCTTTTTGAGCCTTTAAAATTAATGATACGGCGCCGGTTGGGGGCCGGCTGCCGGTCGGCCGGCTCCCATGCTTTTTACTCGTGAAAACTGTAACAACCTGGTTTTTAGTCGACTTTAATTACTAAGGCGGAAATTAATTAAGTTTTAAACCAGCGTTATTAATTATAAAATAACCCAAAATATTACATCATCGTTTAAGAGTTGAATAAAACAACTCTAAATACGGAAATTCAAAAGAGTAGCGTTATATATATTACAATCTCTCGTAAAACATCCAAAAGTAAGCATAAAAACGTCTCGTGGCCCCGTCCAAAAACCAGCTCCCGGTCCACGATCATCCTGCACAATAAACTGATGGGGGAATGCCCGCTGAGCGGACAGTGACTAGCTATGCTCATACTTACCCTCGATTTCAATTACTTTGGTTTAATATTATCGCTTTATAAACATAACATTATGATAAAAACATAAACATGCTTAATACATATAGCATATAAAGACATATAAGTCATAATAAGCATGCGGTTTAAAGCGATAAATCATATAAGCATGATATTCAATTATGAAGGCAAATAGCATATAATAGCATAGCAATAGTATCACAATAATTCAATAACATTACAAGGCGATATCGGATCGCAATCAAACATACATATCGTATCATTCACATCATGCAGACTCGATTCAATTCAGAAACTTGTGGTCTTTAATTTTCGAAGATGGTACACACTCGTTCTCATTTAATCAAACAACACACAACACATACTGCTTACGAGCCTGACCACTGAGTAGGCCTTTGTACTCTGATCGATTGCATCTCACTTCCATAGTGCAGAGGCTTACTCGACTCGTAAACCACGCCGAATACTATATTACTTGCATCTCATCCTCTAGTGTTCGAAATGATTCGAACTTCAGATACAATCTCGTCAAGTGATCTGTACATGTGGCAAGAACGAATGCAAGTGTCGCGCCCACTAAGAACGAAACACGGCAAGGAGACCACCGCTATAATCGCCCAAATCGGCACGGATACCCTGGTAACTTTAGCGAAATAGGGGAATAAAACCCTAGTCTAGTACATGTACACTAGTATCCAATTTAAGAATGGGCTATGCTATTCATAGAGCACCTTAACTCAGGATAAAACGACTATTTCCTAAAGCCTGATACAAAAGCATTGGCATATTCTTTATCTTGTACGGCTTTGGCTATACGACTTAAGGCGTAACGGCATGGGCAGGATGCTAAGCAATAATTCTGCCGGCTTAAACCAAACTATTCGACATAGCCAACGCCAGAGGGCCGAGATAGTGGTATCCGCACAAGACTATCTTAACCCCACTTCACTCACGATTGACGTTCCCTTATCTGAGGCCCAAGCTTGACCTTTTATTTAACTTACTCAATATTCATTATTTATTTGATATTTACATATCACATGTTACTAGACTCTCCTAGTCTCATCGTCAAACGTTTAATTTGAATTGTAGGTTTCATATGATCACATAACATATTCGTTTATTATTTGAAGTGTTTGTTAATTATTAACATTTTCAAGTTTCTATAATGATATGTTTATTAGTATATCCAATTTTATTTAAGTGTTTTTCAAAACACCTTAAGTCATTTACTTATTCATTTTCAATTTTCTATACTTAGTAAAATTTTCAATTATTTTCAATATTTCACTATTCACTATTCAAGATTTTTTTGAAAATATCTAGATATTTAAAAATATCTAAAAATATCTAAAAATATCTAAAATATCTAAAATATCTAAAAATATCTAAAAATATCTAATAATATCTAAAATATCTAAAAATATCTAAAAATATCTAATAATATCTAAAATATCTAAAATATCTAAAATATCCAAAATTGTGACTTAGTTACTAAGTTTAAAATCTAGTTTCAAAAACGTTAAGTTCGTTTTGTAAAAAGTGATAATGATATTTATTTTAATATGAGACTTAGTTATTTTAGTCGTCTATTAACTAAATTTAGCGATTTTTATTTTTAAAATAATAGTAACGTGAATGATTCATTTTAGTCCATAAGTCCAAATCAACATTCCAAATAGCAAAGGCAGTAACACACGATTTAGTTCATTTTTATAACGGTTACATATTTTTATCGGTTTATAATATTTCATTTATAACTAAATCGATTTATACAAAAACTCAATTCTAACTACTATTTAACTTTAGTGACTTAGTGATAATTTCATTTTAGTCAAATTTAGTCCATTTAAAGTGGAAATGCCGAGTGGACTATATATATATATCAAAATTCATTTATTTCTTTTAATTTCTTAATTCTAACTTATTAACTACTAATTAAATTATTTTAACAATTAAACTAAAAAGTGCTAAAAACAAAAATTAACCCTAAAATGGCCTAAATGCCGTGAGCATGCACTAGTATGTTCTAAAATTTCATTTTTTCGATTTTATCGGTTTTTAGCTTAAAGTCTTTATATTTTAATTATTCTAATTATACTAAAACGATTTAAACTAACATGAAATTTACTAAAAATTTCATTTATAATTATGAATAGTGTTTTTCAACACTTTAATTTTCTAACTTTTTAATCTAAATGATTTATAATGTTTAAGTTGATTTAATACATAATACTAACAATATACATAAACACAAACTAAACATAAACACAAATTATAAACAAACATAATATAAAACATAATCAAAGCATGCTAAAACATATGAACATCACATGAAGACACATATGAACATCAAGAATAAACTCAAGAACATCATATTCAAATTTAACAACTTATAAATTATTTTCCAAATTCAATTCTTTTTACATGGTAGTATCCATTTTAACTAACTTATTCTAACATATTATTTACAAAAATTAAAAGTGAAAATATATTAAAAAAAATTGAAAATGCCGAGTATATTACCTATGAACATATAATTTCTATTTTCGATTTTAATCACTTTAAACTCATTGTTAAAATTCCACATAATTTTTATATGATACTACTACTTAATTAAAACATAACTAAACATAAAAATCATATGAAACATAATTAAAATGCTCAAAATAAATATAACTACACACATGAATATATTACTACAACTTAACTATTATCATTATTACTTATTTATTATCCTTTTATTATACAACACATAATCATACAAGTTCATATAAGTGATGTTTAACATATTTAACATAATTTTCATATTCATAAAAACATAACACAAAACAAATTAATTTACTAAGAGGATAATATAAGACATAGTTAGTCACCTCGATTTAGCAAGCTATTGGTTATCCGGATCTATGATGTTATCAAGGTCAAGTTCTTCACCCGTATACCCGTCTTCACCTTCAAAAACCCGTAACAAAGTGAGCTCCAAATACCCAAGAACAAGCTTAGAATACTAGTGAACTATTAGAGTAATATTTAAGGTTTTAATTTAGGAGTTTTAGGAGAAAAATGAAAGAAAAACAAAAGGAGAAAAGAGAGCAAGGAGCTCGGCAAAATGGAGGAGAAAATGAGAGTGTTTTGGACTTAGAAAATAATGAGGAAGTTGTTAGGAAGTTTAGTTAAATAATGAATTAGATATGTTTAGGTTTTATGAAAATAAAGTTTAAATAAAACTAATTAGAAAACATAAGGAATCAAAGTGGTTATACTTGAGTTTATTTGAGTCAAAATTACTATTGATCCTAGTAATGTTCCCTTGATTTTTGTTTAAAATGTTTTTCACGAAATTAGTCAGTTTTTAAAAAGTCGGGTGTCAAAAGCGATAAAAGTCAATGTGTGCGCGTTTGACTATTTTTCAAAATGTTTCTACTTTTGAATTCTAAGATTAAAATATTTATTTTATAATTCAAAAATTTTCAAAAGTTTTAAAGAAGTCGAGAAATTTTACAAAACGAAAGTTTTGCAAAAATAGAGATTTTGGAAGGCTAAAAGGCTAAGATTTGATTTAAGATTTGAAATTAGAATTTGCTGGATAATAAATGCTTTAAATTAACACGGGGTGTTACAAAAACTGCAAAAATTCTAAGTATCGAATCCCTCTAAATCCTGCGCATCTCAATGAAAGCATTAGTACCCTCACTCTCACCTCACCTAATGAACGAAATGAAATGCAAAATCAAAATGATACAATGAATACAAGAATACGCGGGTTGCCTCCCGTAAGCGCTGGTTTTAAGTCCCGCACGACTATGTTACCTCATCAGCAAGAGGAATCCGGGGGCGCAAGGTAGAGTACCTCGACTACGCCCACAACGGCAGATGGATGATAGAGTTTAAGCCGTTGACCATTAGCTTGGAATCTTTCTCCCGAATTCGTCTCCAACTCGCAATAGCCAAACTCGCTGACCTTGGTTACGGTGTATGGTCCAGACCATTTGGACCTCAGCTTCCAGGGAAACAGTTTCAAACGAGAGTTAAAAAGCAGTACCTTATCTCCAACGGCGAACTCTCGAGGCAAAATCTTCGCGTCGTGCCAACGCTTAGTACGCTCCTTGTAAAGACGCGCATTTTCGTACGACTGCAACCGAAATTCTTCAAGCTCGTGTAGCTGCAGCAGTCTCTTCTCCCCACTCAGAGTCGGGTCGAGGTTAAGCTCCTTGATCGCCCAATAAGCTTTGTACTCGAGCTCGACAGGGAGATGACACGACTTACCGTAGACCAACCTATAAGGCGAGGTGCCTATAGGTGTCTTGAAAGCTGTCCTGTATGCCCAAAGAGTTTCATCCAGCTTCAAACTCCAATCTTTCCGGGACTTCGCCACCACCTTCTCCAAGATCGATTTAATCTCCCGATTAGAAATCTCTACTTGCCCACTAGTTTGTGGGTGGTACGCTAGTCCAGTACGGTGAGCGACACCGTATTTAACCAGTAGAGCGGTGAGCTGTCGTTCGTGGAAATGAGTTCCACCATCACTAATCAATGCACAAGGTACACCGAAACGAGGGAATATCGTCTTCTTCAATAAGCGAACGACCGCCTTGGCGTCATTAGTAGGAGAAGCGACTGCCTCAACCCACTTCGAAACATAATCAACTGCAACCAAAATGTAACGGTTCCCTTTAGATGAAGGAAACGGTCCTTGGTAATCCACGCCCCAAACGTCGAATAACTCAACCTCAAGTATCGGATGTTGAGGCATCTCGTGCTTCCTAGAAATACCCCCGGTGCGCTGACACGCATCACAGCTCATAACAAAGTCCTTCGTATCACGAAACATGGTCGGCCAGTAGAAACCCGACTGCAGTACCTTAGCAACTGTACGAGAAGGACCATGATGTCCTCCATAAGGCGAGGAGTGACACCGCTCTAGAATACCGGCAACCTCCCACTGAGGGACGCATTGCCGATATAACCCATCTGCACACACCTTATACAGGTGCGGATCATCCCAAAAATAGCTCTTCACATCATGCAAGAACTTCTTTTTCTGTTGGGAACTCAAATCAGCATTCATATGTCGACCAACAATAAAGTTGGCAAAGTTAGCGTACCATGGCTCAGGTTGGGTGCCTGAACCTACACTCCCGACGCACATCAGCGAGTCGTCGGGAAAAGAATCATCAATAGGCAACGAAATGCCTCCGCCATCAAATCTTAACCGGGACAAATGATCGGCAACCACATTTTCTGCCCCCTTCTTGTCGCGGATCTCAAGGTCAAATTCCTGCAACAGTAGTATCCAACGTATCAACCGCGGCTTCGCCTCCTTCTTCGCTAGCAAATACTTCAAGGCCGCGTGATCGGTGTAGACTATGACCTTTGAACCCACCAAGTAAGTCCGAAATTTCTCCAGCGCAAAAACCACTGCAAGAAGCTTCTTCTCTGTCGTCGCGTAGTTAACCTGGGCCTCATCTAGTGTCTTACTTGCATAATAGATAGCATGCAAGGCCTTGTCTCGTCTTTGACCCAAAACGGCGCCCAATGCGTAATCACTCGCATCGCACATCACCTCGAACGGAAGACTCCAATCCGGAGGTTGCATAATCGGCGCAGAAATTAAAGCCTGCTTAATCCTGTCAAAAGACTTGACACACTCATCAGTAACGCGAAAGGCCATCCTTCAAAAGCAACTGTGTAAGTGGTTTAGCGATTTTCGAAAAATCCTTTATAAACCGCCGATAGAAACCGGCGTGACCAAGAAAACTACGCACCCCCTTAACAGAAACGGGAGGTGGTAGTTGCTCAACCACTTGCACTTTTGCCTTGTCGACTTAGATGCCCTTTTCGGACACTATATGACCCAATACCACTCCTTCATTGACCATGAAGTGGCATTTTTCCCAGTTTAAAACCAAGTTAACTTCGACACAACGCTTTAAGACTCTTTCCAAATTAATCAGACAGGATGAAAAATCAGTGCCATAGACACTAAAGTCATCCATAAACACCTCCATAATAGATTCAAGGAATTCCGAGAAAATTCCCATCATACATCATTTGAAATGTGGCGGTGCATTACGGTCGAATGGCATCCTGCGATAAGCAAAGGTGCCGTAGGGACATGTGAAGGTAGTCTTCTCCTGATCATCAGGATGAATAGGGATCTGAAAGAACCCAGAGTACCCGTCCAAATAGCAAAAGAACGAGTGAGAAGCTAACCTTTCAAGCATCTGGTCGATAAATGGAAGAGGAAAATGATCTTTGCGGGTGGCCGCATTCAACATCCTGTAATCAATGCACATTCGCCACCCCGTAACAACTCTAGTGGGCACAAGCTCGTTCTTGTCGTTACGAACCACCGTAGTTCCACCTTTCTTAGGAACCACCTGCACCGGGCTCACCCACTTGCTGTCGGAGATCGAATAAATTATACCTGCATCTAATAATTTCATGACCTCCTTCTTCACTACTTCCTGCATGTTAGGGTTAAGACGACGTTGCCCCTGAATACGGGGGCGATGATCATCCTCAAGGTTAATCCTATGCATACAAAAATCAGGACTAATACCTTTCAAGTCATCCAAACAATAACCAAGCGCCTTTTTATTACGACGAAGCACAACAAGCAATTCAGTCAACTGACTCTCAGATAAAGACGCACTAACAATAACAGGAAAAGAGTTCGTATTGTCAAGAAAAGCATATTTCAAGTGAGTCGGCAACGGCTTGAGCTCAGGCGTCGCTACCTCTGCAGCATAGGTAGGCTGAACCAACTCACTCACTACTGTACTCTCCTTACGGCTCAGCTGCCGTCCTTCCAAAGCTGCCTCCAGCACATCCACGACAGCTCCATAACCTGTGTCACCTGCACAAGCATCTAAAACCATAAACGCCTCAAGGGGGTCCCACAAATGGGACGGAGGCCAATTCCCCTCAACAATAGTATCAACAACGTTGATCATGCAACAAGACTCCTCGATCGTGGGACTACGCATAGCATTGGTGAGGTTAAAGGTAACCTGTGGATACCCATATCCGTACCCTCCCAAACAAAACCCTGTGATGTATCACGGACTTTTATTACGCATGTTTAACGTTGACTTATACGGTTCTAACTAATGTCGAATTCATTTTGAGTCGTTTTAAATGTTAAAATGTTTAGGTCGCTTCACATCACACTTAAATAAACGTTCATTTTGTCCATTTGGAGTCTAGCTAGGTCCTTGTCCTGCTTCATTTGGCATAAGCTTCGCATTTGCACTACAATTAGTCCTTTTACATTAACAAGGTCTAATTCAGCATTCCTAAATTCCTAAATTTAGGCCCGGTAGCTAAAACCGCTATTTAGCCCCCTCTTACACAAAATAAACTTCACGTCTTACCTTATTTCACAAAAACTATGCAAATACACCCTCTTCATTTTTCCGGGTCTCGGGCCCGAAACCGAGCCCAAACCCAGCCTTTGGCCCGCACTCCAAAGCCCTAAGCATCACGAAATATCTCAGAAATATCCTAGAGGTTTTCTTGAGCCGTACGTTTGAGATTATCACGAAATCTTTCCAAGATATAATTCAACCGAAATTAGGAAACTACACAAAAAACCAACCTTCGAACCGCATAAGCTTATGCGGTTTGGTGGGGCAACCGCATAAGCCTATGCGGTTTGTCCAGGCAACCGCATACGGCTATGCGGTTCCTAGGCCTGTTTTTATCCCCGATTTCCTAATTTCTCCGAGGTTTTTAGTATATATATAGCCCTATACCTCGACCTCAAAACAGACTTTCAGATCACAATTCACAACCAGAATACATCTTTCACACACAAATTCTCTCATCTTACACACTTCTGCACTCACAAAGCCTCAAGCACTCAAATCCTTGAGTTCAACACACCATCCCGTGTTGAATTCATCCTCCTTTTAAGTTCAAGAAACGAAGCTCTGCCCAGATCTGAAACGTCAGGACAAGGTAGGTACCGATCCACTTGGATCAAAGCTTTTTCTTATTTTCTATGGACTAACAAAGGGGTCTACACTTTAGCGCCCCCCCCCGGCTTTGGCACCCAGCGCGCTTGCACTCCAGGTGTTCTATTTACTTCGGGTACACTCCATATCCGATGACACGCCAAAGTCGCATAAGCAACCGACCTTATAAAATAAACCAATGGACAATTGAACTTTATTTTATTTGCATGCATCTTGCACCTTCTTATTTGCTTTTAAATCAACTTAAACAATGAATTCGACCTTTAACTGAACCGTTTTCGTTAACAAGTTAAACATGCTAAACTGAGGGTTTTAATCAATCTTTTTGCATCTGCATCTGCATTCTTTTACATCTTATCGCACTTGTACGTAGCGATAACATTAGCTCAAATATCATCTTACATGGATTGTTCTAGGTCAGTAGAGGCTATTTTTACATAGGCTTTTCTAAAAGGTTTTCATAAATCATTATTTGAATTAACTCTTTTTCTAAAGTACCTCACTTGAATCCAATCTGGTTTCACAAGCCTTAGATCTAGGGGTGTCGGCGTGCTCCAAAATCTAGGACATGTTTTTAACTTAGAACATGGTAGCAGGTTCCTATTTTCCGCGATAAATAGGTGGCGACACCATAACAGATCTTAAACGTTTTTCCAAATTAATCTTTTAACTTTAAAATCCGCCCTTAAGCAAGACGCAGAGTTGGGTCCGATCCGGGTTCCACAGTTTGGCGACTCCGCTGGGGAGATCTTATTTTTAAAACTTAAAACTAGCTTTTTCTTTTTAAAAATAAAGAGGTGAAACTTGAAAGCCTTGAACAATCCAAGTATACATATTTGAGCTATGCACACTCGTTTAGAGTCCATTCCTTTTGGAATCTAGGCACCCTCTGCACCCTCGAGAGGTGGTTCCCACATGCAGGCTTGTCCACTCGATAAAGCACATGCCGGACTAACTTTCCTCTCGCCTCCACGGCTTGTCAGAACGGCTATCTCGACCGCCCGGTGCTCCTTCAGAAAACCTATCGCCCCGGCGTAAGGAAATGAAGGGGTTAAGTATCTGCCAAAGCGTACTCGAGGTAGTTGGAGGTGTACCCGACTGACTCATTTTTCACCCCTTTTTGAGTCATACGTACAAGTTCGAGGCTATGCACCCCATGGTCTTTTTCAAAACGAGCATTTGCATTCATATCTTCGAAAACTCGCTTAAACCTTTCAAAGATAAACGAACCTAACATATAACAAACTAACACTTTTCAAACAAAACTCTCGCGAATTTTTGAATTAAGCTTTTTCAAAACTTCCTTTTTCACTAACAAGCAAAAACCCGAGCAAGGACTAAAACCCGAGCTCGTGGCTTTCAATCCTCTAGGTCACACGGCCTAGACTCCGTTTTAACATCCTCGACTCGACTCGCTCGAGCCGAATCCTTCTTCTTTTACACATCCGACTCGAGCTCACCTCGGCAAATCACCGATATCAGTTCGACGGATGCAAAGCAAAATCTTTTAACATCGAGACGAGATGTGCGCACGCATCCTCGCCTCAAAAGCTTCCCTTAGCAAAACCTTTTCGAAAATCTCCTTTTTCAAGCTTAAAAGGTCTTTCAAAATAACGAAATGAGCTAAAATGAATGCCTAAAATGAATGTGAGTCTAGTGGGTCGAGTCGTGTCGCTAATATACAAAGTGAAATGCAGGCCTCAGCTGGATACTCGTCGTACTAAGAACCGCCTAGTAATCCCATACAAGAAACGAACCTACACCCGCAAAATGGCCGGCAATGACGAAGTTACCGCACTCCGTGACCAAGTCACAAAGCTGACCGCTGACCTTGAGAGGCTTCTGGCCACCCACACCACCGAAGTGGAACGTATGGAAACCAAGATCAAGGAAGAGGCCGATAGGCACGCCAAGAAACTCCAAGCCATGGAAGAAAGGCTCTACGTCTCGAGCACCTACTCCATCCACAAGGAGAATGAAAACGTGCCTACTAGCATCAAGGACGAGCTCCCTAACAAGCTCGCCCTTAGTGACCTTCCTGTCTTCCAAGGACATGAGAGCCCGATCATCCACATCCGAGCTTTCAAGTCCCAAATGGCCATCAAAGGAGTCGACGCTAAACATTGGCTAACTCTCTTCCCGCACTCTCTAGCAGCAGTGCCCAAGACATGGTTCTACTCACTCGACCTGCAACGGGTCCCCACCTTTGAAGAACTCACAGTCGAGTTAAATGACAATATCGAGACAATGAAGTCACTCAAGTTTCAATTCGTCCCTTAGAAGACCTATCTCAAAAGGACAATGAAGGCTTTACCGACTATCCTACTCCTTGGAAGAAGCTGAGCGCACAAATCCCCAACCGTCCCATGAAGACGAGCTCGTCAAGTTCATAAATAACCTGCGACCCGTGTATCAATTTTACATGAGGTACAGCAACATTCAGAATTTCAAAGAACTAATTAAGGTCGGCACTCAAATCGAAGATGACCTTAGGACTGGCACCATGGCTAAATACACCGGCCATGCATATCAGGGGTGCTCCTCTAAGTCCTCCGCGCGGTCAAGAACGCATTTAAAATCGCACCGTCGGCAACCTTGACGATGACACCCTTGACGCTTCCGGAACTACCTTCTCGCCTCCTAAGGCCAAGAGAAACTTCGACCCTCTCTTTATGTCTTACTCCAAGGCATTCCAAAGGTTGGTCGAGAAGAACTACCTACAACCGATCGGGCCTACTAGCGAGCCGCCCGAAGACAAGAAGCCTAAATCTTGGAACCCCAATGCCTTACATTGCATACCACCGAGGCAAGGGGCATGACACCGAGAACTGTTTTAGGCTCAAGAACGCCATCCAAGATCTAATCGATCAAGGAAAGCTCAGCAAACCATCTCAACCCACCAAGCCTTCAAACAACGAAAACCCGCTTGGAAACCATGCGATCTTCGTGGGGTCAATCCCTATACTAGGCGCTCTGCACGATCACACCCTCGGCGACCAAGTTAACGCAGCTTCATCGGGTGCGATGACGAAGACGACGAATACTGGCTACCTACTGACGAAGTGATAGGTCACATCAATCAACTCGCAAAAGACATCGATCACCTAAAAGATCTGCATCGCATCGCAGTCGAACGTTTGGAACACCGCGTCCAAAAAGAACTTAGCAACCCAGTCTCGCTCGACACCCTCGAAGCTTTTCGTCAGAAAGACAACGAAGGCTTCGTCAAACATCTTATACAGTGGAGGAAATTACTTTCCCGAGTACCGGATCACCCACACGAAGATGAACTCATATCCACTTTCCTCTTCAGCCTACGACCTGCCTGGCGATACTACTTTCACTTCTGCCACGCTCAGAACTTCGAACATCTCATCGAAATTGGCACTCGCATCGAAAAGGATCTCACATCTAGCTATGAGGATCCCACCTACCGAAGTACCCTTCGAGGACACACTCTTAAAGGGCGAAGAATACACAACTCGCATGGCTCCGCAAGGAACTTTGACAAACTCTATATGCCCTACGCTGTGGCATTACAAAAACTAATCGAAAAGGACTACCTCACACCCATCGGACCTATTAACGAGCCACCCATTAATAAGAAATCAAAATCATGGGATCCCAACGCCTTACAGGCATACCAGGGCATGGGACATAGCAATCGAGATTTGTCTCAAACTCAAACATGCCATTCAAGATCTTATCGATCAAGGAAGGATCAAGAAACCTCGGAGGAAAACCACACCTTCCTCCAAAGAACGCCTTGATTTACATCACAACTCAAGCAACTCAAGCAACTCAAGCAACTCAAGCGGCTCAGCGGCTCGGTAATACGAAGACGATGAAGAAGAAGAAGAAGAAGTTCTTTTAGATTCTAATGCTCTTAGTGTCGGGTCATCTGTCGACCCATCTATCTTAGACTCTAGCTTTAGTTTAGACTTTCTATTTACGGAGGCTAGCTCCAAGCAATTTTCTGATTCGCCGAATAATTCTCTTCAAAATAATGAAATGAATAAATTTGCTTACGTCTTGTCTCAAAATAACAAAATACAAACAAACAAAAATCAACAAGCAACAAACAACACACAAAATACAAAAGACACTGACTCATGCGAAAATGAACAAACAAGTGAATCATTAAACAAATACAATGCAAACCTTGTACACCCAAAAACACAAGACCCAATCATCGAGGAAACCATAACCATAAACGTGGGAACCCCCGAAGAACCAAGGGAACTACAACTAGGAGCCTCACTAGACGAACACGAGCGCACCCAATTTACACAACTCCTAAGCGAATTTAAGGACGTATTCGCTTGGTCATACAAAGACATGCCGGTGATCCCGAACGAAGCATCGCCGAGCACCGCATCCCCATCAAACCCGGTTACAAACCCATCAAGCAAAAGCTAAGAAGACTACGTCCCGAATGGTCCCTTATGGTCAAGGAAGAAATCGAAAAACAATTACAAGCCGGTTTCATCCAAGTCATCGAGTATCCTGAATGGGTCTCAAACATGGTCCCAGTCCTGAAAAAGAATGGCAAAATTCGAGTATGCGTTGACTTTCGCGACTTGAACAAAGCTAGTCCTAAAGATGACTTTCCACTACCCCATGTGGACGTCCTAGTCGACAACACCGCCGACCACGCCCTCCTATCCTTCATGGCCGTGGGCCACTACGCAGGCTATAACCAAATCAAAATGTCACTCGAAGACATGGCAAAGACGGCCTTCATTACACCGTGGGGGACATACTGCTACACAGTTATGCCCTTCGGCCTAATCAATGCAGGCGCAACATACCAACGCACCGCTACAACCCTTTTACACGACATGATGCACAAAGAAGTCGAAGTTTACGTCGACGATATGATCGTAAAGTCAAAGGAGAGAAGTGGTCACATCACTAACCTACGACAATACAAAATGCGCCTCAACCCCCAAAAATGTACTTTTGGAGTTAAATCCGGTAAACTACTAGGACACGTAGTGAGCCAAAGAGGCATCGAGGTCGACCCCTCGAAAGTCAAAGCAATCCTTGAAATGCGACCCTCGGAGAACCTCGACGAAATTCGAAGTTTCTTGGGCCAAATCCAATACATCTCGCGCTTCATTAGCAAACTCACCATGATATGTGAACCAGTTTTCAAGAAACTCAAGAAAACCGACCACGTTGAATGGGACGAAGAATGTCAAAAAGCATTTGACAAGGTCAAAGAATTACTAACCAACCCACCTGTTCTACGACCGCCCCAAGCGGATCTACCGCTATCCCTATACCTTACGACAACATCTACCGCCATGGGCGCCATGCTCGCTCAAGAAATAAACGGCGAAGAACATGCAATCTACTACATAAGCAAGAAATTTCTCGATTACGAAACTCGATATTCATCCGTCGAGAAGAGTTGTCTAGCCTTAGTGTGGTCATCCAAGAAACTCCGTCATTATATGCTAGCACACCAAACGAAGGTCTATTCTAAAATGGACCCCGTAAAGTACCTCTTCGAGAAACCTGTGCTTAACGGTCGAATGGCCAGATGGACATTGCTCCTAGCCGAATTCGATCTTAAGTATGTACCCCTCAAAGCAATCAAGGGACGAGCAGTCTCCGATTTCCTAGCCGAAAATGCAATCAACGAAGAACCAATCATCGACATAACATCCCTTCCAGACGATGGGATCTACAACATCAACCAAGAACAATGGGAGTTATACTTCGATGGCTCCTCCAACTATCGAGGATGTGGAGTAGGAATACTTCTCATATCCCCGAATGGCGAACACACACCTTTATCAATCAAACTGGACTTTGACGTTACAAACCACGCCGCGAATCTGAAGCATGCTTGCACGGTCTCAGCGGCGCATGTACCCAACGCCCGCAATATAGGAGTCTATGGGGACTCCTCCCTCATAATCAACCAAGTATCCGGAGCATGGAAGATACTTAATGAAAACCTGGCACTATACCAAAGCAAAATACAAGAGCTCATAAACGAATTCTATCACGTAGAATTCATACACCTCCCACGCGAAGAAAACCAATTCGCCGACGCATTATCCAAACTCGCGTCACTAATCAACATACCCCCGGGAATGGGAACGCTCCCCATTGTCGTGGAACGACGGAACGAACCCGCCTACATCTGTGACATTGAAACCGAAGAAGAGCAAACCGACCCTTGGTACCAAGCAATCATCAACTACAAAACAAACGGTGAATACCCACCAAACATTGACAAACGAGCCAAACGCGCCCTACGCATGTTATCATCACAGTTCGTGATGGAAATGGGCAAACTACTCAAAAAGACACCCCAAGGCACACTACTCTTATGTGTCGATCACAAAAAGGGACACGATATCATGTCCCAAGTACACGATGGCCGAGTGCGGACCACACATGAACGCACGAGCCATGTGCAAACAAATCATAAGGCTAGGATGGTACTGGACAACCATGGAAGCCGACTGCGCAAAATATGTCAAACATTGCCATAATTGTCAAATCTTTGCAAACGTACAACACATACCTCCTTCACCACTATACAGTTTAACCTCGCCATGGCCTTTCTCCACATGGGGAATTGACGTCATTGGCAAAGTACAACCCGTGGGAAGCGGGGAGGACACTGCTTCATCCTCGTGGCCATCGACTATTTCACCAAATGGGTCGAAGCCGCATCATACCGTACGCTAGGCACGAAAGAAGTTGCAAAATTCATACAAAACAACATCATTTGTCGCTACGGCATACCCCACGAATTCATCAGCGACCAAGGCACACACTTCCAAGGAGAGGTCGAACCACTCCTCCTCAAATACAAGATACAACGACACAAATCATCACCCTACCGACCACAAACTAACGGTGCGGTCGAGGCAGCAAACAAAACCGTCGTATCAATCCTCAAAAAGATGATCGACACCTGCCACGACTGGCCCAACAAAATCCCATTTGCATTATGGGGATACCGCACAACCATCCGCACACCCACAGGCATGACACCCTATTTCTTAACCTACGGGATGGAAGCCGTTCAACCTGTAGAAATCGAGATGCAATCCCTTCGAATTCTCATGGAAGCAGACATTCCTGAGGCCGAATGGGCACGCGAACGATACGAACAACTCATCCTCTTAGACGAAAGACGGTTACATTCACTAAATGCGGTCAGAATGTATCAATCTACTTCTGGCGCCTACAACAAACGGGTCAAGCCACGAAACATCAAAGTGGGTGACCTAGTACTCAAATCAGTCCGAGCACCATTACCCGTCGACCCAAGAGGAAAATTCAAACCCAATTGGGCCGGACCGTACTTGGTCAAGGAAATCCTTCCCGGAGGAGCCGTGAAACTAACTGACCTTGACGGTCGGGACTTCCGATTACCAACAAATCTTGATCAACTCAAGAAATACTACCCCTAAAACACTTTTACAATATATTTCAAAAACAAAACTCACTCTCGCATGGGTGAACTACGCTCGGTTTGATTCCACGCACTATGGATACGTAGGCAGCTTTGCAAAGAGCTCAACCGAATCACACGAACTACGCCGGTTTGATTCTGTATTCAAAAAGCAGATACGTAGGCAGCTTGTCAAAAGTACAACCGAACTTCCTAGCACGCATTCCCAAAGCTTAAAAAGGTCAAGGGCATTGCACTCACAAAAAGACACGCTCAAAACTTAAAAAGGTCAAGAGCACAGTCAACACAAAACAAAACACAAATCCAAATCCAAAGCTTAAAAAAGGTCGAGGATTTAAAAACAAATACGAATGTTCGAAGCTTAAAAAGGTCGAGAACATTTCAAAACAAAAGAAAGCAACGAGACAAGACAAAAGCAAATTAGTTCTATTTTATTAATTTATTTAGAATTTTTCGCAATTTAGAAATGAGCTAGGAACAAGCCTCCTTAGCCCTTTATTCAAATCTAAAACAGGCATTTAAATAAAGGAATTTTTCTAAATTAAACAAAGCAAACTACTCAAGTCTTTTTCTGACGCTTCGGGTTGACCTCTTCATCTTCAAGAGGCCGATCCGCCACAACTTTCGACCTAAGGACGGGAGTAGATCTCTCAAAACCTGGGGGCTCGATCGGATCCTCATCCTGCTCAACTGGGGGCTCCTCGATCCTTGACCCTAGACGATCCTTAACGGTCACCTTCGGTCCAAGCCTTTCCCGCGCCGGTCTCGAAGTAGAAACACCTGCACCAACAGTACAAAGATCACCATAGTCCCTCGTTTCGCGCACCGCCTCATACGCCAAGGAGGGCCTTGGCCCATTCTTTTCCCTCCTCATTTGATTCTCACGTTCCTTAGGATCATTGGAACGGTACCACCGTGTATAGAAGTCCGTAACACGGCTAGACTCTATATGCTCCGGAACAGCCCAAGTAACACGGTCCGACCATCCTCGGATCCAAGCATCAATCGTTTGGTTGTTTAGGACAACAACCCCTCCAACCTGAGTATCCTGCTCGGGTATGGTTTGAGCAAGCCCGATTTGCCTCTTCAAGCGAAGAGGATGAATCCACACTCCTCGTTCAAACCCGCACAACATTAACCCACGAGACGCATTTGCAATAGACGGTAGCCAGAACCGCAATACCCCACCAAGACACGTGCATCAAGAATGGTGCTCTCCTTCACAAACCACCGGTAGTAGTTTAGCGAACGCTCCCGAGGATCGACCCACTCCATCTTCCGCGACGTCGTCCCGCCGCCTTGAAGACACTTCCAAAGGAAGAGCTCTATACACACTTAGCCTCTCCATGAGCCAAGCGTTGAGAATCCTAGCGCGACCTGTGCGAGCTCGGGCGATTAGCATAACGGTCGTCTAAGCCCAGTATGGTCTCCGCCAGGATCAACGCAGAAGGATCATGTCCCCTCTCCATCTCTTCGTCAACACGAGCATACCTCGCGTTCCCGAACACTCCATCTGGCAAGCACCCCGCAAAGCATAACGATGAACCAAACAAAAGCAAGGGCCCTCCGCCTAGATCGGTCCGACATACTAGTATCAGCCTTATTCATATATCGTTGACACAAAAGAAGCATGTTTACCTTGCCCCCCTCAAACAAACCTCGGCAAAGATGGCGTTTGTCATCCCAAGGAAGTTTCGCAACATCCCGTTGTAACAAAGCTCACTCCTTACGACCACAGGAGTAGTCCGTTTCGACCATCCGGCAATGGCCGAGAACTCCTCCATCAAAGGGCACACCTCTCCCCCGGGAAATCTAAAAACATGCAAGCTAGGATCCCAATAATCTAAGCACGAATCAAGGAAGTCAAGATCGACTTTCATTTGGCGAAAGCCAATAAAAACACCCGCGCCATCATCATACACCGCCTTCTTCATTGCCGAACTTAAGGAGGAAGTCCACTTCTTCAAAAGAGCGTCAAAATGCTCCTCCATTTTCTTGGATACAAAACTTTTATAAATATACCTAATACGTTTATGAGAGCAAAAGCTTGTATTAAGAGAGAAGGAGAAGTAATTGTGAATGAGGATTATAGCACGCACCCCCCCTCCTTATATAAGTAACACCTTACGGAATATGGAAACTCAGCATTAAAAGCCAAGCCGTCAAACCGCATAGCCCTATGCGGTTTGCCCACCAAACCGCATAAGCTTATGCGGTTTAAAGCTTGAACCGCATAAGGCTATGCGGTTCAAGGGACGGGTTCTCTCACAACTTTCCTAATTTCGTTTTTCCTAAAACACTACGACCTACATTGGGCTACGACATCCTTTTGTTGTTCCCATGCACCCGCATTACATTTCGCTTTGGCAACAACTGTTCTTACCACGAGTCAAAACACAAACATTTTCGACATTCATGCAAGCTCATTTCGCATTCAAAATGAACTTTTCGCAAAACATTTTTACAATCTAAAATAAACATCAATGCATCCCACTCGGGAATCATATCACTTTTTCAAAACAAGCCTACCAAACAGGTTTATCGACGACAATCAAATTCAAGCTACAACGTTCAAGCAACAACAACCAAGTTCACAGATCAAGCTACAACAGCATGTACATAAAGGTTCATACAATCTTTGTTACACAAATTCACTCGGGGTGACGGCGCCGATACTCGTCAAACTCACGCCGAATCTGAGCCGTCTCAGCCCGGCTCTGACACAACTGAGCAGCCTGCTCAGCCCAAGCCATCCTCCACCTGTTGGCTATCCGCCATAGCTTCTTATGAGCCTCCTTAGCCACCTGTGATACACAACACAAAAACACTTCACATTTCTCTCCATTTTGCCTTAATTTCATTCAAATTAAGCCAAACTCGAGGGGGTAACACAAAAACATGCATCTCACTAGTTTGATCATCGCTATACTTCATACCTCGATCAAACTGGGGGCTCACTCACATATACAAGACAAGTACATACCTTCTTCACCCTGCCCGTCCAGCTGTCCATGCCCGCGTCAGTGGTCACCGGCAAGTACGATGGCAAAGTGAAAGTATGACGCACACCCGACTCGTCGTACTCAACGGTCGTAGGGAAGTCACCAGGCTGCTCCGCCATCTCCGGATCAAATTCCTACAAAACAATTTCAGAATGCACATACACGTCAGGGAAATTTTTAACAAACTAACACCTTTCAAACAAAACTCTCGCGAATTTATTTTCTATGGACAAACTAACACCTTTCAAACATACACGTCAGGGAAATTTTTCGCAAAAATTACCTTACGCACCTCAAAAGAAGCAAGCATACCTCAATCGGCCCACAAGCAAGCCGAGACTCCGCAAACTGGCCATAGTCTTCCTCAGGACAGAGAAGACTCACTGACTCTCCTTCCCCGTACAACGCCACCCGATCCTGAGCGGAAACCCCTCGCTCAAACAGGACCCTCGGCGGATCCTTAGGCACCATCGGAGCTGGCCACCCGGCCTGAAGGACCAAACGCTCTCCAAGGTACCAAACCGGCCCATACGGCGTCGCCAGGTACAAGCGTCTGGTCTCGTGACCGCAAACCTAGCTCCAATGCCCTCAGGAATATCCCTGTACTGGCCCCACGGAAACGGCACGAACTACAAACAAAGACAAGACAAACACTCATAAATACCAATACAATCATTTTAAGTACACTTTTATTTAAAATGGTTCAAGCACAAACCTCATCAAACCGCATCCGGTTCAGACGATCCCGAACCTCGTCATACGACCAGTTAAACGCAAAGACGGCCAGACGTCCCCAATGCACGCATCGGGTACTCCCTCACGATCCTCACAGCATGTGGGGGAAGCAGAAAAGGGAAGTGGCTAAGAATCCACGACTGCGCACACAAGAAACAAAAACACGTCATAAAGACAAAGACAACAAAAATGAACAACAAGACAAAAACAAAACCAACACTTACCTCCATCAAGAAGCCAGGCGCGACCAAGGACAGTCTCGACCCTCGATCCATGACCCGCGGCCTCACGGCATCCATGCAGAAACGAATGCACAAACCCAGAGACGGCGTCACCCAGTCAAACGTCCCAATTGCATTCCAGTCCAGGAGATGCATAAGGACCGACGTCGATGCCCGTTCACCCTTATCGCCGAAGTACACGGCGCTCACAAACCACCACAACCACATACGAGCATTCTGCTCGTCGCTCCACTCCGAGGGGCCATACTCGGTCTTCCCCTCAAAATACTCCAAGATATAGCTCGTCTTGAAGGTATAAGGGGGCGCACCCTCACAAATCACCTCCAAACCACCGCCAACCGCGGCGGTCACAACCTCGTCCACAACGGACGGCGCAAACTCGAAATCTATGTCGCGGTCCCCAAACGGCAGCCCCGTTATGACCGCGTACTCAGACAAGGTAATGCCGGCCTCAAAGCCGGGCATATGGAACGTCGTCGTGGTGTCCCAATACCTATCCAAGAAGGCCCTGATCAACATCAGGTTCGCCGTCTGCTTCTTCCTCGCAATCTCCCTCCAATGGCCAACCAACGGGCCAAAAGCACTACGCAGCACCCAAGCCTGCGCTCCCGGCGCAAGCTTCTCCTCAAAAGCACACATTGCGGACGACACGCCCGAGAAAGTCCTCATCGGACCTTTCTGCCAACCCATCGTCGCTCGATAGGAAACGTGTCTCTCCGGGGCAAGCAGAAGGCTATGGCCATCCCAGCCTTTAGCGAACGCCCTGTTCGCACGTGATTTTCGCGGCCTAGAGCTACTCGCCCTAGGCGCAACCTCCTCAGCCTCCTTAGCAACATCCATCTCAGCCTCCAGTTCGTCCACAAGCTCCTGAGCAAACACATCCGCCTCCTCCTCCTCAGGATCAGGCACAGGGACATGCCTCCCACGACCCCTACCTCGTGACTGCCCACGTCTCGTGGACAAATCACGAGGGTCGGCTTCCCTCTCGCTACGTGTACGCCTCAAACCACTCGAACTAGAGGCTCCCTCGGTCCTCGAGCTAGCACTCCTGCGGGATTTCGACCTCGTAACGCGACTAGAATCTTCCCCTGCAACCAAACACAACCAATACATACAGCTATAATACACGCAAATATACAACTTGGCATACACATACACAAATCCACATAAATAATATACACATAACACATATACATTCCTTTTAACACATTGCACTATACACTTCACAGGGCATTTTTAGGCCTAATTCACAGTTAAGCCGAAAACCGTTCTCTACACTTCAAAACCACAACTTTATGGTTTCTACGCGCCATAATAGTCCCCAACAACAACCCATTACAAGCAATTGCATTTTGGTCATCCCGATCAAAAACCCCCAATTCGCCTTAATTACTCCGTAAAACTACGACTTAAGACGGCGATTTGAAAGCCTTAATTCGACTTTTTCGCAAAACTAACGTTGTAGGCATGCTATACTCACTATGGGCATCCTACACCGAAGTTTAATTGAAATTCCGGGTCGGAAAATCCGGGTTCGTTTTCGGGCCCGAAACCTAATTTGGACGTTCTTCACACAAAGACGGTCTAAATCACAACCAATTCACACATACGCGTTCACATGGCATAATGCAACACAATGACGTCAATTTCAAGCATTCAAACGGCAAATTTCAAGCAAAACTCGGGTTTTCATTCAAAACCCGTCTTTTCAACATTTCAAGGCAAAACTAGCTAATTACAACAACAAATAACGTAAAAGCAAGTTAAAATGGAGCAATACCTCGTTCCATAGCAAGGCAACGGAAGAAAAATGAGCAAAATCGGTTGAGAAATCGAAAAATGACGTTTTTAGAGTGAAGAAACCGTAAATGAGTAATGAAGCATACTCACGGCCTCACTCGTGCTATATAAGCCCCCTACAGCCAACTAGGGAAACCGCATAACCTTATGCGGTTTGCCCAACGAACCGCATAAGGCTATGCGGTTCATGCCCCTGGTTTTTCTCGGTTTTTTCTCGTTTTACGCCTACTTTTCGATCCCTAACTCATCCTAGCTCCTATACTGACTCCAAATCGTCCCGTGCTTGGGTTAAGGCATCACCTACAGTCCGCCATACGCGTATACTAAGCATTTAGTGTACGGTACAGAAGCAGAAGCACGAACGCTCTTCACGAGCACTACATCATTTTCTCCTCCACAGGAGGCGATCATATGCAACCACAACTACATAGACACTCCTCGGCGAGCCTAAGCACATGCACTCTGCAATATACACCTAACTCCAAGCATTTCACTCTACATAGACGCTCCTCGGCGAGTTCAAGCACAAGCATTACACAGACGCTCTTTCACGAGACCTACACTAACACTTACACGAACTGCCTACAAGCATATGCACCCTGCACTCTAGCCCTTTTACATCCAACACATGCAATACGAAGACATTACAAGCACAAGCACCAGCATCAACATCTGACATTACAAGCACACGCAAAAGCACCAACAAACGACAACAAGCACGACGAAGACATTGGCGGGCGGCGAATGCCTGCATAGCATGCAGACCGCCAAGTCCTTAAAATGCGACGCCCCTCCGGTTTAGCGGTTCGAAGTCCTCGTCTCACCCATGGACACATGCTTCGTTCCGCTGACTATATCGAGACTGTAATGGTCCGGATATGGTCGTGGAGTTTGACTAGCGCTCTAGTCCGAGCTCAGTCAAACTGGGGGCTCTGTGGATACCCATATCCGTACCCTCCCAAACAAAACCCTGTGATGTATCACGGACTTTTATTACGCATGTTTAACGTTGACTTATACGGTTCTAACTAATGTCGAATTCATTTTGAGTCGTTTTAAATGTTAAAATGTTTAGGTCGCTTCACATCACACTTAAATAAACGTTCATTTTGTCCATTTGGAGTCTAGCTAGGTCCTTGTCCTGCTTCATTTGGCATAAGCTTCGCATTTGCACTACAATTAGTCCTTTTACATTAACAAGGTCTAATTCAGCATTCCTAAATTCCTAAATTTAGGCCCGGTAGCTAAAACCGCTATTTAGCCCCCTCTTACACAAAATACGGCTTCACGTCTTACCTTATTTCACAAAAACTATGCAAATACATCCTCTTTATTTTTCCGGGTCTCGGGCCCGAAACCGAGCCCAAACCCAGCCTTTGGCCCGCACTCCAAAGCCCTAAGCATCACGAAATATCTCAGAAATATCCTAGAGGTTTTCTTGAGCCGTACGTTTGAGATTATCACGAAATCTTTCCAAGATATAATTCAACCGAAACTAGGAAACTACACAAAAAACCAACCTTCGAACCGCATAAGCTTATGCGGTTTGGTGGGGCAACCGCATAAGCCTATGCGGTTTGTCCAGTAACCGCATCTGACTATCACGGTTCCTAGGCCTGTTTTTATCCCCGATTTCCTAATTTCTCCGAGGTTTTTAGTATATATATAGCCCTATACCTCGACCTCAAAACAGACTTTCAGATCACAATTCACAACCAGAATACATCTTTCACACACAAATTCTCTCATCTTACACACTTCTGCACTCACAAAGCCTCAAGCACTCAAATCCTTGAGTTCAACACACCATCCCGTGTTGAATTCATCCTCCTTTTAAGTTCAAGAAACGAAGCTCTGCCCAGATCTGAAGCGTCAGGACAAGGTAGGTACCGATCCACTTGGATCAAAGCTTTTTCTTATTTTCTATGGACTAACAAAGGGGTCTACACTTTAGCGCCCCCCCCCGGCTTTGGCACCCAGCGCGCTTGCACTCCAAGTGTTCTATTTACTTCGGGTACACTCCATATCCGATGACACGCCAAAGTCGCATAAGCAACCGACCTTATAAAATAAACCAATGGACAATTGAACTTTATTTTATTTGCATGCATCTTGCACCTTCTTATTTGCATTTAAATCAACTTAAACAATGAATTCGACCTTTAACTGAACCGTTTTCGTTAACAAGTTAAACATGCTAAACTGAGGGTTTTAATCAATCTTTTTGCATCTGCATCTGCATTCTTTTACATCTTATCGCACTTGTACGTAGCGATAACATTAGCTCAAATATCATCTTACATGGATTGTTCTAGGTCAGTAGAGGCTATTTTTACATAGGCTTTTCTAAAAGGTTTTCATAAATCATTATTTGAATTAACTCTTTTTCTAAAGTACCTCACTTAGAATCCAATCTGGTTTCACAAGCCTTAGATCTAGGGGTGTCGGCGTGCTCCAAAATCTAGGACATGTTTTTAACTTAGAACATGGTAGCAGGTTCCTATTTTCCGCGATAAATAGGTGGCGACTCCATAACAGTTCTTAAAGGTTTTTCCAACTTAATCTTTTTTAACTTTAAAATCCGCCCTTAAGCAAGACGCCGAGTTGGGTCCGATCCCGGGTTCCACGTAACCTTATCCTCACCGACCTCTAAAGTCAACTTCCCGTTTTTAACATCTATCACCGCCCCCGCCGTGTGTAGGAATGGTCGCCCTAAGATGATAGATATGTGGGTGTCCTCAGCTATATCAAGCACAACAAAGTCAACCGGAAAGAAAAACTTCCCAATTCTCACAGGGACATCCTTTAAGACACCTAAGGGGTGCTTAACCAACCTATCTGCTATCTGTAGGGTCACATTAGTGCACTTCAATCCCCCCATGTTCAACTTCTCACAAACGAAATAGGGCATGACACTAACGCTCGCTCCTAAGTCACACAACGCCTTATCAATGACCTGGGTTCCTATAGTACAAGGAATAGAAAAGCTACCCGGGTCCTTAAGCTTAGGAGGGGCTTTACCTAACAAAAGGCAATTGCTCTCTCCCGTAAAGGCTACCATCTCTATATCACCAATAGAACGCTTCCTAGTCAAAATATCTTTCATAAACTTAGCATAGGAAGGTACCTGCATGATGAGCTCGGTGAACGGAACGGTGACTTGAAGATTCTTCACAACATCCATAAACTTACCGAATTGTTGATCAACCTTCTTGTTGCGAGCGCTGTTCGGAAACGGGAGCTTAATCTGTATTTCAGGAGAAGAAGAATCCATACCTTTAATCCCCTTACCTTTGGAGTCATTCGAGATTTTGTCAAAAACCTTTGAAGACGTCAGAACATCAGAGCCGGTCCGGCTGACCGGCTGCCGGTCGACCGGCTCCGTGTCTGGTTACTCGTCTCATCAAATTCTGCACGTTTTTCAGCATCCATAACCTCAGTTTCAGCTTTATCTGCCTCGTCATTCTCAATATCCTCAACAACAGGCTCATCGGATCCGGGCATTTTCGGACCATCGTACGTCGTGCCGCTCCGTAGCTGAATAGCATTCGCTTGCTCATGCTTTTGCGGCGGGTTACCTTGTGGTGGTAAGTGTCCCGGTTGACGAGTCGATTGAGATGTAGCGAGTTGCGCCACTTGCGTTTCCTAATGCTTGACGGCTTGATTAGTTTCCAGCTGCATTTTCTGAGTCTCCATCTGCATTTTCTGCATCGACATCATCATCGTACGAATCTCGGCCACAGGATCGTTAGCCGGTTGAGCTTGAGGCTGATAGCTTTGTTGCGACTGATTGTTGTTGTACTGTTGTGGCGGATTGTACGGCGGCCTTTGGTAGTTCGATTGAAAGTTCTTGTGCGGCGGAACGTACGTTGGTTGTTGTTGTTGCGGCTGAGGAGTAGGATTGAGAACGTTCTGGCTCCGATAGGATAGTAAAGAACGATCATAACCCGGTTGGTTCTGATACGGCAAGTTAGAACGATAGGAGTTAAAAGCGTGAACTTGCTCCGGCGAACCCATGCACTCATATGCATAATGACCTGCAGCCCCGCAATTATTGCAACCCGCTTCGTTCCCCGTAACCACGTTAACCTGTTGCGCGTTAGACGAACCTGCACCACTCATCTTAGCGACCTGCATTGATAGAGCCGAAATTTGGCTCGTTAAAGCATTAATAGAATCCTTCTCGCGATCACTATGAGCCGCGCGAGAATTTCCCCTAGGTCGATCATACTGAGCAGAGTGCACCGCCATTTGCTCGATCAGTTGCCATGCTTGGTCGTCGTCGACATTATTGGCGAACCGCCCCTCTGCAGCCGAATCCAAAATAGCCCGACTCTCGGCGTACAACCCATTGTAGAACGTCATGATCACGAGCCAATCATTTAGACCATGATGAGGACAGTCGCGAATCAGTTTCTTATAACGTTCCCAAGCTTCAGCAAACGATTCATCGTAAGTTTGCTTGAAGCTTTGGATTTGGCTCCGCATTTGATTAAATCGGATTACGGAGGATAATACTTTTTGTAAAATGCAAGAGCTAACCCATCCCAATCTGTAATACCCGCGGCTTCCTTATTTAAATCAGTGATCCACTCACGAGCGCGATCACGTAGTGAGAAAGGGAACAGCATTTCCCTAATCTGGTTCTGAGTAATCCCGTTCTGCTTAATCGTCGAACAGTAATCAGTGAAAACCTGCATATGACGACCGGGATCCTCCGTGGGATTACCTCCAAACTGATTACGCTCCACCAAAGTAAGGAAGGCGGGGCGAATCTCAAAGTTGCCCTGTAGAGATGCCCTACGCTCCACCAAAGTAAGGAAGGCGGGGCGAATCTCAAAGTTGCCCTGTAGAGTTGCGGGCATCTGGAATCCATTAGGAATGGATTCCGTCTTTGGCACGGAGTGACTAGAAAGTTTAGGCATGATCACTGGCGCCTCAGAAACAACACTAGAAGTAGATGGAGTACTGTCCTCTTCGTAGACGATGCTTCAGACCTAGTTTCTGCGTCCGAAACTTCCACAACCTCGTTGGCGTAGGTTGCTGTAATCTCCTTAAAGAAGTTTCGTGTTTTGCGAAAAGTCCGCTCAGGTTCGGGGTCGAAAGGAACTAAACCTGTAGGTGACCTGCGCATAAACAAAAACTACAAGGAGAAATGAGAAACGGCCTCAAGGAACTGGAGTTCCCTGAGACAAAAGAAATAACCTACTAAGTAAATGCGAAATAAAACCGTCTCCCCGGCAACGGCGCCAAAATTGACACGGCTAAGTCGTATCACCGATATCAAAATAACCCTACGGACTACTAACGATAGCTAGCGGTAAGAAGGGATCGAATCCACAGGGAAACGTATACTCGCAGGTTTACTAAGCCTAGGCTATTCCTAAGGTATGAAAAAGGGTGGTTTTGTAAAGTCTATAAAACTAAAAGAATAAACTAAAGCAATGTAAGAGGGTTTAAACGATGGGTAAAAGACCAGGGTTTCGGGTTCCTTATGACAATAATCCGGATAATAAACTTTCACCAAAATAGCAGTCGATCAGAATAAGCAAGGCGATTAGGATAAAACAAGCTCTCTCGAATCAATGTTACCTTAAGTTCAATTTAGCGGGCTCTCGCGACTTACTAAATCAACTTATCAATTACGCGTAGTGGTCTAATACTGATTAGGCTTTCGATCTTAAATCAATATAACCCTAAGTTCAATTAAATCAAGGCGTCCCTAAATTCAATTGTCAATTAAATCGCGCAGGAAGAAATCGCACAAGCATTAAACTAATTGACCGCAACAATTCAACCAAAACACCAGATTAAAGGCATAATTCCCCCTCAACCCTAGTTGGGGGATTAGCTACTCATAACTAGGGTAAAAGATAAATTAACAAAGGAATAAAGTAGAAACATAATTACCAGAATTGAATGCTTGAATTGAAATTGAGAAGTACCGACGGTTACAAAATTCAAAGATGAAATCCAACTTGAGTCTAATGTTGAAGATGAAAAGCAGTAAACTAAGAGAGAGAACTGAGAACTATTTTCGTAGTTTTTAGGTCTAAAAATAACATAAGAAAAAAGATAATCCGTTTTCTAAAAGTTTCCAAGTAATATAACACGAAATCAATGACTCAAAATGCGAAAATGCACCACGGTCGACCGGCCACGGCCACGCACGGCCCGGCACCAGTCTTTGGCCCAACGTTTTGGGCTCAAATCTTCAAACTTCTTGGGCCTTTTGCCATTTCCTTCTACATTTCGGCCCCAATGATCTAATTCTCGGCTTTCGGTCCCGAGCTCAACTTCACGTCGTCTTTTGGATTCCCGTCTACCCACATTTCAGCTCAAATGCCTAGGAAATGAATAAAATCCTGCAAAACACGGAAATACAACAAAAGCGCCTCTAGGACGTAATGTGAGAACAAAATGGCCCCGAAGGACGCATTTTGACAACAAAAAGCAGCTCGGGACGGGGGGTAAAAACATATAAAAATAACCGCTATAAAGGCAGTTACGGGTGCATGAGCAGAACTATCCTACGCATGATTTGGAGCTTGCTGCTGTGGTATTTGCCTTGAAGCTGTGGAGGCATTATCTTTATGGGGCTTCGTGCAGGATTTATACCGATCATAAGAGTTTGAAGTACATCTTCACGCAGAGGGACCTGAACATGAGGCAGAGACGTTGGTTAGAGCTAATCAAGGATTATAATATCGAGCTACAGTACCACGAGGGGAAGGCGAATGTGGTTGCAGATGCGCTGAGTAGAAAAGGGAGACACGGGTTAAATGCCGCATGGGTACTTCCGGACGAGTTATGCCGTGACTTCCAGAAGCTTGAGTTGGAGGTTGTGCATCGTGGAGTTGATTTGGGCGCTATGGTGGCTGAACCTGAGCTATATCACGAGATTCGGGTAAGGCAACACGAGGACCCTGTTCTGGAGACTATCCGCGAGGCTAAGGCAGGAGGTGGTGCTGAGAACTTCGAGATTGGTGCTGATGGTGGGTTGAAGTTCAAGGGTAGATGGTGTGTTCCGAGCTGCGAGGTTCTTAAGGGGAAGATATTGAGGGAAGTTCATAGTTCTCCATACTCTGTACATCCTGGAGGCGATAAGATGTACAAGGATTTGAGGCTGCATTTCTGGTGGCCTAATATGAAGAGAGAAGTGGCCGAGTACGTGTCGAAGTGTCTTGTGTGCCAGAAGGTGAAGTTTGAGCATCAGAGACCTGGTGGTTTGCTGCAACCTTTGGAGGTTCCTATGTGGAAGTGGGATTCCATTTCCATGGATTTTGTGATGGCCTTACCTAGGACACCTACGGGTAAGAATGCAGTGTGGGTTGTGGTAGATCGATTGACGAAGGTAGCGCACTTCATACCGATGAAGGAGACTTGGAGCATGAAGGAGCTAGCAAATGCATACCAGCGCGAGATTGTACGTCTACATGGGGTACCTAAGGATATTGTTTCGGATCGTGATCCCCGATTTTGTTCACAGTTCTGGAAGAAGTTGCAGGAGGCGTTGGGTAGCGAGATGAAGATGAGTACTGCGTTCCATGCTGCCACAGATGGTCAGACTGAGAGAACCATCCAGACCTTGGAGGATATGCTGCGAGCTTGTGCGTTAGAGTTCCATGTTGGTTGGGAAAAGAGTTTACCGTTGGTCGAGTTTTCCTACAACAACAGTTATCAGGCGAGTATCAGGATGGCACCGTTCGAGGCTTTGTATGGGAGGAAGTGTCGGAGTCCTATGTGTTGGGATGACATTTTTGAGGCTGCTGTGGTTGGACCAGAGATGATACAGGAATCTATCGAACAGGTGAGGGTCATACGAGAGAAGCTAAAGGCCGCGCAGGATCGACAGAAGTCCTACGCAGACTTGAGACGAAGACCGATCGAGTTTGAGGTTGGTGACAAGGTATTCCTCAAAGTGTCACCGATGAAGGGCGTGAAACGGTTTGGATTGAAAGGCAAGCTGAGTCCTAAGTTCGTGGGACCATATGAGGTGCTCGAGAGGATAGGTGAGGTGGCTTATAGGTTGGCTCTACCACCAAACCTAGAGAAGGTACATGATGTGTTTCATGTGTCCCAGCTGAGGAGGTACCGTAGTGATCCCTCCCATGTGATCGAGGAGGTTGGGCTGGAGGTTGAACCGAATCTGACGTATGAAGAAAGACCAGTTCGTATCCTAGACCGTAAGGAGAAGAGACTCAGAAACAAAGTGGTTCCACTCGTGAAAGTGCTCTGGAGGAGTCAGAAGTATGAGGAAGCTACTTGGGTGACCGAGGCTTCCATGCTCGAGAAGTATCCTTTCCTTTTTGCTTCAGGTAATTCTATGTTCTCAAGTTTCGAGGACGAAACTTCTTTTTAGGGGGTAGGATTGTAACACCCCGACTTTTCCTAATATTTATTATTTGTCTCATTTATATTCGTATATTATTTTTCTTGATTTCCTCATTTCTTTTAGCTCGAGAAAATCAGTTCTCTTGTCGCGTGGATAAGCTACTCTGTAGTCGGAACTTAAATACGGAGTAATTTAGCTAAAAAACGGTGTAACTTCCTCATTCGAACTACGATTCAGGTGATTCAAAAGGCTAAACTGCGTATTTTTTCGACGCCGTTGCAACTGCCAAATTTTCAGAAGCTAGTTTGGACCGGCCCAACTTGGACCGGACCGAAACCTCCTTTGCACGGATAGGGTTTAGGGTTTGGATAGATTTTTGAGCAAGGCATTATAATATCTTGTTATCTCCTAATCAAAGCAACATTATAATTCTGATTTCTCTCCTCCTAATCTCTCCCTCATCTCATCCACATTCATTCCTCCTTCATCTCTCAAAATCTCTCTCTATTCTCATCCAAACTCCATTGTTTCTCTTCCAAGCTTTCATTCCGTTCATCCTAAGTCTTTCCTAGCTTTTTCCCTTGGTCTAGGATCTCTTTTACCTCTTCTATTTTTCTGTTATTTTGTTATTTTATGTGTTGCATTGTTATGTATTCATTATTTGCTTGTTTTGGCTTGGATCATCAAAGGAGAAGAAGGCTTTGAAGAAGGAGACACTATCCTAGTTGAAGAAGAAGAGGAGTAGCGCGTTTTTGGATCTCTACAAAGGTAACTAGGTGTGATCTAGTTATATTTTAGCATGTATGAGGCCTTGCTTGTCATGTTGTTGTTGTTTACGTTGTTGTGATGTTGTTGGTTGATGTTTGATCATGATTTCATGTAGAATCATTGGCCTCATACTAGGGTTGTCATGTGATCATGTCTTAATGCATATTTTTCATAGTTTAATCATTATTCATGCTTGTTAATCTTGAAAATCGAATAGGAGTAGTAGTGATGATGATGCCGTGAGAATTGGGATGAGGGCCGTAGCCCTTGTCTTGGTTTTCTCTTGTTTTTCCTCTTGTTTTGACTTATTGTTATTAAATCATGATGTTTGTATGAATCACCTAAAGTTAAACTATGAATTATGATAATTTGATTTGGTCTAAAAGTGTTTGTATGCATGTTTTAATGAGTTAAACATATAAATCGATCATTGGTCACATGAGAATCGAGTTTAGGGCATAAAGATGGGTTTGTGTGTGTGTATGCCGTGTATGTGCAAGCTGGCCGTGAGGTTGGTGTGCATGTGTGGGTTTGTTTGTCACTTGTTTACGTCTTGGCATGTGCTAATATGTTAACTATGCTTTAATGAATCGAGTTATGCGTTGTTTGATCACTAAATGATGAATTATGAGCATGTTAATTGAATCTATGACTTGTAAAGCATGTTGATCATTTTGTACTCCGTATGTATGGTTGGTTATGATGATATTGTGACTTGTGTGTGTGTGTGTGTGAGTATGGATGTTGTAGTTGTATGGTTGTGTTGGAGTATTGGAGACAGGTTGATGATACACTCTATTTATATTCATTTTATGCCCCCGGTTCAGTCACATTTAGCTTGCATTTAGTCGTATTTATTATGATTTTATAAGCTAAATGTTATACTTCTCGATACTGCTGCGTTTTATTTACATTTTGCAGGTTTTGGTGGTTTTGAGCCAAACCCGGGACGATTGGAGCATTACGAGATTTGAGACTAAGAGACCGAGCCCGAGCGCGAATAGGAGCTCGAGAACACGAGCCAAGGACCAAAAGAATAAAGAAGGCCACGAATTATCAAAGGCCTACGAGTAAGGATTATAGCCCAAAGGAGATTTGGGCTTGGCATAGAAGAGAAGAGAGCCGGCCCAACAACTGAGGTCAGGCCGGTCCAGAAGGCCACTACTACTGAGGACCTTTTCTGCGGATTTTGATTTAATTCGAGTTTAATATTTTGGAAACTATATAAGGGCCTCTTAGGTCGTAAATAAAACTTATGCTTTATTTTCCTAGTTTAGTTTACTGCTTAGTTTGATTTTCTCTCTCAAAAACTCTTAGCTTAGTTTTATTTTCAAGTTGGATTCAATTGTAACCGTCGGTACTCCGTAAGTTTTCAGGTTTATTTCAATTGCTTTTATTCATCCTTTTGCTATGTCTTCTTTATATTGTTTTGCCTTGCCTTTAATTATGAGTAGCTAATCTCCTTATTAGGGTTTAGGGTGATTTGTGACATATGATTTAGGAACATGTTTTGAGATTAAATTGGTTGAATAAATTGTGCAAGTTGATTTCTTTCTACGCGTTTTATATCAATTGAATTAGGATTATTTCGCCTGATCACCGTTTTATCTGAGTTTAATTGAACCTGAGTATGTTTTAATTTAAGATCGAAAGCCGAGTTAAAACTAGACTTACGCGAGTTAGATGAGTTGAATTTAGTAAATTGCGAGAGCCCGCTAAATTTGCTTAAGGCTAAAATTGACTCGAGAGAGCGTTTTACAAACCTAGTCAAGTTGCACAGTTTATCTCTTCCGTCTTATGAACTTGCGTTCCTGAATCATTGTCATATATGAACCCGATGCCCTAATCTCTCCCTTATTATATCTTATTTATCTGCTTTATTGTCTGCCTTAGTTATAGCTTATACTAAACACCTTTTTCACACTCTGGAGATTGACCTGTTCTGCCGACTTTAGCTTAGAACTACTCCGTTTCCCTGTGGATTCGATCCCTACTTGCTGCTATCTGCTGTTAGTTGTCATTTAGGTTTATTTTGATGTAGGCGATACGACTTATACCTTATCAATTTTGGCGCCGTTGCCGGGGACACGGCTTTGCTAGCTTTAGTTTCTGCTTGTTGTTACAGGTTTTTCTCCTTTGTCTCAAGGAACTTAGTTCCTTGAGACCGTTTTTAATTGCTTGCTTGTAGTTTTTGTTTATGCACAGGTCACCTACAGGTTTAGTTCCATTTGAGCCTGAACCTGAGCGAGCATTTCATAGGCTACGTAAGGAAGCAAGGAAATTAATTGATCTTGACTTTGAGGAAGCGTCGCATTCTGAGTCCAGTGCTGCGCAATCATCCTACGAAGAGGACACACCTCCTCATACTCCGTTAACACCTCCACCAGTGACCATGCCTAAACTTTCGAGTCACTCGGTGCCTAAACAGGAGTCCATTCCAAGTGGATTCACTATGCCCGCTACGGTGCAGGGCAACTTCGAGATTCGCCCCGCCTTCTTAAATTTGGTGGAGCGGAATCAGTTCGGTCGTTATCCTACCGAAGATCCTGGTCGGCATATGCAGATGTTTACCGACTACTGTTCTACGATTAAGCAGGCCGGGATTACGCAGGAGCAAATACGGGAAATGCTGTTCCCGTTCTCATTAAAGGATCGGGCCCGCGAGTGGATTACTGATCTAAACAAGGAGGACGCCGGTATTACTGATTGGAGTGGGTTGGCTCTAGCATTCTACTCCAAATTCTATCCTCCAGAGCGTACGAACCAAATGAGGAGTCAAATTCAAGGCTTCAAACAAACGTTCGACGAGTCGCTTGCTGAGGCGTGGGACAGGTATAAGAAGCTGATTAGAGACTGTCCTCATCACGGGCTCAATACTTGGTTGGTGATCATGACCTTCTACAATGGTCTTTATGCGGAGAGTCGAGCTATCTTGGATTCTGCTGCTGAGGGTCGCTTTGCCAACAATACAGATGATGACAAAGCTTGGGGTTTAATAGAGGAGATGGCGGTACACTCCGCACAGTTTGGTAAGCCGCGAGGGAATTCACGGTCCGCGCATGACGACCGTGATAAGGGGAGTATTAGTGCGCTGACGAGTCAGGTTCTTTGCTATTGCGCGCAAATTTCTATGATGACGGTGGTGGTTCCTCCGGTGCTCATGTGAATCTTTGTCCTGAGGGCACGATATGGGTTATACTACGTGGTATCTGCGCCCAAGCGAGGTTTTGCGTATCAAAACTACAACCAAAACTTGCCCTACCAAAACCAACCTGGTTCACGATCGATCACTTTTGTCTTACAGTAACGAGAATGTCCTAAACTCAACCACCCAACCACCACAAAATCAACCTTACATTCCCCACATAAAAATTTCCAACAAACCCCTCCAAACTACCAAAGACCCCCATATGTCCAACCAAATTTCAACCTCGCTTCCCGTTGTTGATTCGGGTGTGAGTGAATCGAAGGCCATGATCTGCGGATGGCCAAGTCGCAAGAGATCATGATGCAAAGAAATGCAAAAGGGCGGGCAAGCTAAAGACGCGGCGATTAAGAATCTAGAGAACCAAGTGGCTCAACTGCCGCCGCATGACTCTGGCGTCAGCGGGCACCTGCGCCCAAGGTAACCCTCCCCATGATACCGCATGTGCTATAACTTTGGGGAGCGTTACGTTCTATGATGGCTCTAAGCACCTGGGGGAGAAGGATGATGAAAACGTGGGCGATCAGAGAAAGAGGTCCCGGTCGACCGGCCGCCGGTCGTCCAACCGGCTGGACCTGTTGCTGCGAGGAAAGATGATTCAGTGTAACCGGATGCTACTCCAACGCCCCGTTTCAAGTCAAGCTTAGTTTCTGGTCGTCAACGAGGTGCCGAGCCCGAGGCGAAGTTCAAAAAGTTCGTGGACGTCATTAGAGCGCTTCAGGTAGACGTCCCTTTTATTGACCTCGTTACTCAAATGCCTGCGTATGCTAAATTTTTGAAAGATGTTTTAGCTCGTAAGCGTACGTTAGATGACTTGTCGGCCGTGGCTTTTGTGGGGAAGCTAGTACTAGAGGCTGCAGGGTAGTAAGCCCCTAAGCTTAGCGATCGGTACATTCTCTATTAGTGCTCTATTGGTAGGTTTGGGTTAGGAATGCTTTATGTGACCTTGGAGCTAGTGTGAGTGTCCTCCCCTACCCCTTGTATCAAAAGATGAGCACATCGACTTTAGAACTCACTAGCATTACCTGCAGATGGTGGCCAGCTCGCTTAAGCGTCCTTGGGTATCTTACACGGCGTCCCTTTACAGGTTGGGCGGTTCTTTATCCTGTCGACTTCGTAGTTTTAGATATGCCCGAGGATGCGTATTCCTATCATTTTGGGAGACCCTTCACGCACCTTCTAGTGCGATTATTGATGTGGGTAGCAAGACGATAGCCTTTAAGGTGGGGGGGTGAGAAGCTCACGTTTACTCATTCTGACACTCCGCGGTCCCCTATGCGTCTCGAGTCAGTTTGTTCTATTGACTCTTTAGTTCCGTCTCACACTACTGGAGACACGTTGGAGGTTTTGCATGTCTCTTCTCTTGTTGCAGGTTCTTCACAGAATAGCTGCAAAGATGGTTTGGGGGAGAGGAAGCTGCTGAAAGCTGATTTGTACGACGCTAGCAATGGGGATGGAGGGCCCACAGTCGAGCCATTTCGTGATCGAGGGCCTACGATAATAGACTATGCTGCTTTACCTAGAGTTGGAGAAGTTCTATGGCGATCATCTGCTATTTCGCCGAGTGAAGCTGTTGCAAATGGCCAACAACCTTGGCCTGCTTATACATGATTTTCCGAAGCTGTGAAGAGTCGTGCGGGACTATAAACCAGCGCTTCCGGGAGGCAACCCGATGACGTTGTATTCTCAATTAGCATTTGTACTTTTGGTTTGCTTGTTTTATGACTTTTGGATTTTATTGAGCGCGCGAGGACGAGGGTATTACTTTATGATTTTTAACGCGCAGGTATTCATGGACTTTTAAGTCCTTGTTATGTTGAAAAAACTCACGAGGAAGGCCCTTAGCCGGCCTACCGGCTGCCGGGCCAGGACCGGAGCCGTAGCTGAAATTTGAAACAGAGGAAAAAACGCAAAAAAATCGAAAATTGGGGTGCCGGTAGTGCCAGTCGGCGTCTGGACCGGCCCCCTTGGTCTGCTCTTCTGTTTTGCGTATTCTTGCGTGCTATGCCGAAGTACTTCGACGTTGGACTGAATTGGACGCATATACGGGGATTCTAAGCCCCACTCCACGCTTCACTTCGGTTTGGGGGAGCTCCTACTCTACATTGTGAGCACTCTTTACCCCATTTTCCCTCGTTTTCTCGTTTTACTTTCCTTCCCTCTTATGATTTATGTCCTCCTCTGCTTTTGTGGTTGTGCTGTTTTCCACATTGAGGACAATGTGTGATTTGGTTTGGGGGAGGAAAACACTTTCGCGTTCATTAGTTTAGTTGCATTTCATTTTGTGTGCTTTTATTATAAAAAAAAAAAAAAAAAAAAAACCCAAAAAAATCGAAAACTTCAAAAAATCAAAAAAAATTGCAAAAATACGAGTCTTTTTGGTCTGCTTTGTCCTGTTTTATCTAGTTTGGAGAATTGATTAGTGCATTTACTTTGATCTTTAGTATCTCCGAGTCGACTTTCTATCGCCTTAGCTTGCACGATTGGTTTGTTTCCTGTTACTAGATTGCGAGCCTCAACACTAGCCCACTTGTATTTGCTTAATTCTTTTTGCTTTTCGCTTGTTTACTTTCGACTATTGACATTCGAGCTTGGCATTGGTTCGTGGAATGTTGGTTTGTTGGCATGTGGTTTGGTTCGGAAAGATCATCTTATATATGTTGGAGCGATGCTTCGATGCTCTCGGAGGGGACTCATTGACTTGAGTAACCACAGTGGCCATGAATTTGGTTGCGACCGGGAGTATGAGCAATAATGTAACCCTTAAGGAAAAATGTGTACCCGAGCGCGATTTTTACCGAGTGAACGTCAAGCTAAACGGTACTACATACGAGGGATGTGATAAGGCTAAGTCGTATCACCTTAATCAAAATAAACCTAAATGACAACTAACAGCAGATAGCAGCAAGTAGGGATCGAATCCACAGGGAAACGGTGTAGTCTCAGGTTAAAGTCGGAGTAACAGGTTCAACTCAGGTGTGAAAAGGTTTGTTTTAAGCTAAACTAAAGCAGATAAAAAGACAAGATGAAAATATATAGAGAAAGATTAGGGCGTCGGGTTCATATATGACAACGATTCAGGAACACAAGTTAATAAGACGGAAGAGTTAAACTGTGCAACTTGACTAGGTTTGTAAAACGCTCTCTCGAGTCAATTTTAGCCTTAAGCAAATTTAGCGGGCTCTCGCTACTTACTAAATTCAACTTATCTAACTCGCGTAAGTCTAGTTTTAACTCGGCTTTCGATCTTAAATCAAAACATACTCAGGTCCAATTAAACTCAGTTAAATCGGTGATCAGGCGAAATAAACCTAATTCAATTGACATAAAACGCGTAGAAAGAAATCAAGAGCACAATTTAATCAACCAATTTAATCTCAAAACATGTTCCTAAATCATATGTCACAAATCACCCTAAACCCTAATTAGGAATTTAGCTAGACATAATCAAATTAAAAGCAAAGCAAAAATAATGATAAGACATAATGAAATAAAAGCAATTGAAATTAAAACCTGGAATTTTACGGAGTACTGACGGTTACAAATTATATAACTTGAATCTTGAAAGGCTAAACTAAGTTTAAGTGTTTTTAAAGAGAGAAAACTAAAACTAAAACCTAAGTATGAAAGTAAAATAAAGCATTGGAATGAAAACTAAAACTCTAGATAAGTTGTAATTCACGAGCTTATGTTTATATATAAGACTTCCTAAAACTAATCTCGGATAAAAACCAAAACCGACCAAAATAACAAAGCGTGCAGTAGTGATTGTCTAAGCTGGACCGGCCGGTCCCAAATCATGGGCCGGCTCTCTTGCTTCAACTTGGGCCAAGTTCTTGGCCTTGCTCTTCTTGTTTTGGGCCTAAATATCTCGAGGCCCTTCTTAGTCCTTGGTCTTGGTTCGTCTTCAGAGCTCAGAGTGAGCTCGAGCTTGGTCTTTAGTCTCGCGTCTCGTAATGCTCCATTCGTCCCGGGTTTTGGCTCAAAACCACCAAAACCTGCAAAATGTAAATGAAATGCAGCAGTAACGAGAAATATAACAAATAGCTCCTAAAGTCATAATAAATACGAATAAATACGAGCTAAATGTCACTGAACCGGGGCATAAAATGAATATAAATAACATGTATCAAACTCCCCAAACCAAACCTTTGCTTGTCCTCAAGCAAATAGCGTAGGAGAAAATCAAAGTGACAGGAACTAATCACGTTAGCATCTCAAAGTGGACGACCTATGCACATAAACAATGCAACCAAAGTCTATTTCACCGAGAATAGAGCACAAGTCTCAACCGTTCACACCACGTTATACCACTAGCCTCTAACGCTTACGCAAAAGTAAAACTAACGACAAATCAATTCAAGCAAGGCCAACCGATCGTACCACTAACCATCAACCATTCTTACCAAATCATTTCCATTTGTTCTCTTCTTTTTTTTTCTTTTTCTGTATTCTTTTCTTTCTCGCAAATGTGGAGCATCCCTCGTATGTAGTACCGTTTAGCTTGACGTTCACTCGGTAAAAATCGCGCTCGGGTACACATATTTCCTTAAGGGTTACATTATTGCTCATACTCACGGTCGCAGCCAAATTCATGGCCACTGTGGTTACTCAAGTCAATGAGTCCCCTCCGAGAGCATCGAAGCATTGCTCCAACATTTATAAGATCTTTCCAATCAAACCACAACCAACAAACCAAACGTTCCACAAACCATTGCCAAGCTCGAATGTCAAAGTCGAAAGTAAACAAGCGAAAAGCAAAAAGAATTAAGCAAATACAAGTGGGCTAGTGTTAAGGCTCGCAATCTAGTAACAGGAAACAAACCAATCGTGCAAGCTAAGGCGATAGAAAGTCGACTCAAAGATACTAAAGATCAAAGTAGGTGCACTAATCAATTCTCCAAACTAGACAAAACAGGACAAAGCAGACCAAAAAGACTCGTATTTTTGTAAATTTTTTTGAATTTTTTGATTTTTTTGGGTTTTTTTTTTTTAATAAAAGCACACAAAACGAAAATGCAAAGTGCGAAAGAGCTTCCCTCCCCCAAACCAAATCACACATTGTCCTCAATGTGGAAAACAGCATAACCACACAAGCAGAGGAGGACACAAATCAAAAGGGGAAGGGAAAGTAAAAGCGATAAAAGAGGGTAAAAGGGGTAAAGAGGCTCACAATGTAGAGTAGGAGCTCCCCCAAACCGAAGTCAAGTGTGGAGTGGGGCTAAAAATCCCCGTATATGCGTCCAATTCAGTCCAACGTCGAAGTACTTCGGCTTAGCACACGAGAATACGCAAAAGCAGCGAGGGGTCCAGTAGGTCCAGGCCGTGACGGCCGTGCGGCCATTGGGACCCAAAATTCAATTTTTTTTCTCGTTTTTCGACTTTCAAATTTGACTACTCGGTCCGGGCCCGGCAGCCGGTAGACCGGCTAAAGGCCTTCCTCGTGAGCGTTTTCAACATATTAAGGACTCAAAAGTCCATGAATACCTGCGCGCTAAAAATCACAATAAAATACCCTCGTCCTCGCGCGCTCAAAGGAATCCAAAAGTCATAAAAAACAAGCAAACCAAAAGTACAAATGCTAAATAACTATACAACGTCATCGGGTTGCCTCCCGGAAGCGCTAGTTTATAGTCATACGACTCTTCAAAGCAGCAGATATCAAGTATAAGAAGGCCAAGGACATTGGCCATTTGCAACCACCTCGCTTGGCGAAATAGCATCCGTTCGCCATAGAATTCTCCCCTCTCGAGGCAAAGCATTGTAATCCATCAGCGTAGGCCCTCGATCACGAAATGGCTCGACTGTAGGCCTTCCATCCCCTTCACTCGCGTCGTGAGCGTCGGTATGGCGACTTTCTCTCCCCCAAACCATCCTTGCAGCCATCCTGTGAAGAACCTGCAAAAAGAGAAGAGACATGCAAACCCTCCAATGTGTCTCCAGTAGAGTGAGACGGAGGTGCGAGTCAATAGAACAAACTGACTCGAGGCATAGGGGACCATGAGGGTATCGAGAATGTGCAAGCGTGAGCTTTTCACCCGCCTTAAATGCTATAGTCTTGCTACCCACATCTATAAGCGCACGGCGGTGTGCGGGAAGGGTCTCCTAAAATGATAGGAATGTGGGCATCCTCGGGCATGTCAACCACTACAAAGTCTCTGAGGATAAAGAACTTTCCAACCTGTACAGGGACGTCGTGTAGGATGCCTAAAGGGCGCTTAACGGAGCGGTCAGCCATCTGCAGGGTAATGCTAGTGGGTTCTAAAGCTGACAAGCTCATCTTTTGATACAAGGGGTAGGGGAGGACACTCACACTGGCTCCTAGGTCGCATAAAGCATTACGAACCACAAATCTACCTATAGAGCATGGAATAGAGAATGTCCCAGGGTCGCTAAGCTTAGGAGGCTTACTACCCTGCAGCCTAGTACTAGCTTCCCCCACAAATGCCACGGTCGACAAGTCATCTAACGTACGCTTACGAGCTAACACATCTTTCAAAAACTTAGCGTACGCAGGAATTTGAGTAACGAGGTCAATAAAAGGGACGTTTACCTGAAGCGCTCTAATGACGTCCACGAACTTTTTGAACTTCGCCTCGGGCTCTGCACCTCGCTGACGACCAGGAAACGGAAGCTTGACTTGAAACGGGGGCGTTGGAGTAGCATCCGAAGTAACACCCGAATCATCTTTTCCCGCAGCAGCAGGTCCAGCCGGTTGAACGACCGGCTGCCGGTCGACCGGCTGGGACCTCTTTTCTCTCGGATCAGCCACGTTTTCTCCATCCTCCTCCCCCAAGTGCTTAGAGCCATCATAGAACGTACCGCTCCTCAAAGTTATAGCACATGCGGTATCATGGGGAGGGTTACCTTGGGGCGGCAGGGTGCCCGGTTGACGCGTAGCTTGCGAAGCGGCCAGTTGAGCCACTTGGTTCTCTAGATTCTTAATCGCCGCGTCTTTAGCTTGCCCGTCCTTTTGCATTTGCTGCATCATGATCTCTTGAGACTTGGCCATCTGCAGCATCATGGCCTTCAGTTCACTTACACCCGAATCAACAGCGAGGCGAGGTTGGTGGTTGGACATATGGGGGTCTTTGGTAGTTTGGAGGGGTTTGTTGGAAATTTTTATGTGGGGGAATGTAAGGTTGATTTTGTGGTGGTTGGGTGGTTGGGTTTAGGACATTCTGGTTACGGTAAGACAAGAGTGATCGATCGTAACCAGGTTGGTTTTGGTAGGGCAGGTTCTGGTTGTAGTTTTGATACGCAAAAACCTGCTCTTGGGGCGCAGCATACCCCGTAGTATAACCCATATCGTGCCCTGTGACAGCATTCACGTGAGCACTAGAAGAACCACCACCTGTCATCATAGAAATTTGCGCAGTCAGCGCAGCCACCTGACTCGTCAGCGCACTAATACTCCCCTTATCACGGTCGTCATGCGCGGACCGTGAATTCCCTCTCGGCTTACCAAACTGTGCGGAGTGTACCGCCATCTCCTCTATTAAACCCTAGGCTTTGTCATCATCTGTATTGTTGGCAAAGCGACCCTCAGCAGCAGAATCCAAGATAGCTCGACTCTCGCATAAAGACCATTGTAGAAGGTCATGATCACCAACCAAGTATTGAGCCCGTGATGAGGGCGGTCTCTGTCGACTTCTTATACTGTCCCACGCCTCGACAGCGACTCGTCGAGCGTTTGTTTGAAGCCTTGAATTTGACTCCTCATTTGGTTAAATGCGCTCACGGAGGATAGAATTTGGAGTAGAATGCAAGAGCCAACCCACTCCAATCGATATCTGGCGTCCTCCTTGTTTAGATCAGTAATCCACTCGCGGGCCCGATCCTTTAATGAGAACGGGAACAGCATTTCCCGTATTTGCTCCTGCGTAATCCCGGCCTGCTTTATCGTAGAACAGTAATCGGTGAACATTTGCATGTGCCGACCAGGATCTTGATGGGATAACCACCGAATCGATTCCGCTCCACCAAATTTAAGAAGGCGGGGCGAATCTCGAAGTTGCCCTGCACCGTAGCGGGCATAGTGAATCCACTCGGAATGGACTCCGGCGTAGGCACCGAGTGACTCGAAAGTTTAGGCATGGTCACTGGTGGAGGTGTTAACGGAGTATGAGGAGGTGTGTCCTCTTCGTAGGACGATTGCGTTCCACTAGACTCTGCTTGCGACGCTTCCTCAAGTTCACGTTCGTATGTCTCAGCGATCTCTTTAAAGAAATTACAGCGTCCGTGGAAGAAATGCGTTCAGTTAGGGATCAAATGGTATTAAACACGAAGGTGACTGCGCATAAATAAACTACAAGAAAACGATGAGAACGGCCTCAAGGAACTAAGTTCCTTGAGACTAAGGAGAAAAACCTGCAACAAACACTAACTATAACTAAAACTAACAAAGCCGTTTCCCCGGCAACGGCGCCAAAATTGATAAGGCTAAGTCGTATCACCTTAATCAAAATAAACCTAAATGACAACTAACAGCAGATAGCAGCAAGTAGGGATCGAATCCACGGGAAGCGGTGTAGTCTCGAGGTTAAAGTCGAATGTGAGTTGACTTCAGGTGTGAAAAGGTTTGTTTTAAGCTAAACTAAAGCAGATAAAAAGACAAGATGAAAATATATAGAGAAAGATTAGGGCGTCGGGTTCATATATGACAACGATTCAGGAACACAAGTTAATAAGACGGAAGAGTTAAACTGTGCAACTTGACTAGGTTTGTAAAACGCTCTCTCGAGTCAATTTTAGCCTTAAGCAAATTTAGCGGGCTCTCGCTACTTACTAAATTCAACTTATCTAACTCGCGTAAGTCTAGTTTTAACTCGGCTTTCGATCTTAAATCAAAACATACTCAGGTCCAATTAAACTCAGTTAAATCGGTGATCAGGCGAAATAAACCTAATTCAATTGACATAAAACGCGTAGAAAGAAATCAAGAGCACAATTTAATCAACCAATTTAATCTCAAAACATGTTCCTAAATCATATGTCACAAATCACCCTAAACCCTAATTAGGAATTTAGCTAGACATAATCAAATTAAAAGCAAAGCAAAAATAATGATAAGACATAATGAAATAAAAGCAATTGAAATTAAAACCTGGAATTTTACGGAGTACTGACGGTTACAAAGTATATAACTTGAATCTTGAAAGGCTAAACTAAGTTTAAGTGTTTTTAAAGAGAGAAAACTAAAACTAAAACCTAAGTATGAAAGTAAAATAAAGCATTGGAATGAAAACTAAAACTCCAGATAAGTTGTAATTCACGAGCTTATGTTTATATATAAGACTTCCTAAAACTAATCTCGGATAAAAACCAAAACCGACCAAAATAACAAAGCAGCCGGCCGGCCGGTTGCCGGCCTGGCTGGACCGGCCGGTCCCAAATCATGGGCCGGCTCTCTTGCTTCAACTTGGGCCAAGTTCTTGGCCTTGCTCTTCTTGTTTTGGGCCTAAATATCTCGAGGCCCTTCTTAGTCCTTGGTCTTGGCTCGTCTTCCCGAGCTCCCGAGTGAGCTCGAGCTTGGTCTTTTCGTCTCGCGTCTCGTAATGCTCCATTCGTCCCGGGTTTTGGCTCAAAACCACCAAAACCTGCAAAATGTAAATGAAATCTGTGATAACGAGAAATATAACAAATAGCTCCTAAAGTCATAATAAATACGAATAAATACGAGCTAAATGTGACTGAACCGGGGGCATAAAATGAATATAAATAACATGTATCAGGATGCTCCACATTTGAGAAAAGAAAAAAAAGAAAAAAGATTATACAGAAAAGAAAAAAGGAAAAAGGGAAATGATTTGGAAAGATTGGTTGAATGGAAGTGGTTTGTACGGTTGGCCTTGCTCGAATTGATTTGTCGTTAGTTTTACTTTTGCGTAAGCGTAAGAGGCTAGTATTGCGATGTGGTGTGAACGGTTGAGACTTGTGCTCTATTTTTGGCGAAATAGGCTATGGTTGTATGTTTATGTGCATAGGTCGTCCACTTCGAGATACTAGCGTGATTAGTTCCTGTCACATTGATTTTCTCCGATGCTATTTGCTTGAGGACAAGCAAAGGTTTGGTTTGGGGAAGTTTGATACACTCTATTTATATTCATTTTATGCCCCCGGTTCAGTCACATTTAGCTTGCATTTAGTCGTATTTATTATGATTTTATAAGCTAAATGTTATACTTCTCGATACTGCTGCGTTTTATTTACATTTTGCAGGTTTTGGTGGTTTTGAGCCAAACCCGGGACGATTGGAGCATTACGAGATTTGAGACTAAGAGACCGAGCCCGAGCGCGAATAGGAGCTCGAGAACACGAGCCAAGGACCAAAAGAATAAAGAAGGCCACGAATTATCAAAGGCCTACGAGTAAGGATTATAGCCCAAAGGAGATTTGGGCTTGGCATAGAAGAGAAGAGAGCCGGCCCAACAACTGAGGTCAGTAGGCCCAGCCAGTGAAATGCACTACTACCGAGGACCTTTTTCTGCGGATTTTGATTTAATTCGAGTTTAATATTTTGGAAACTATATAAGGGCCTCTTAGGTCGTAAATAAAACTTATGCTTTATTTTCCTAGTTTAGTTTACTGCTTAGTTTGATTTTCTCTCTCAAAAACTCTTAGCTTAGTTTTATTTTCAAGTTGGATTCAATTGTAACCGTCGGTACTCCGTAAGTTTTCAGGTTTATTTCAATTGCTTTTATTCATCCTTTTGCTATGTCTTCTTTATATTGTTTTGCCTTGCCTTTAATTATGAGTAGCTAATCTCCTTATTAGGGTTTAGGGTGATTTGTGACATATGATTTAGGAACATGTTTTGAGATTAAATTGGTTGAATAAATTGTGCAAGTTGATTTCTTTCTACGCGTTTTATATCAATTGAATTAGGATTATTTCGCCTGATCACCGTTTTATCTGAGTTTAATTGAACCTGAGTATGTTTTAATTTAAGATCGAAAGCCGAGTTAAAACTAGACTTACGCGAGTTAGATGAGTTGAATTTAGTAAGTTGCGAGAGCCCGCTAAATTTGCTTAAGGCTAAAATTGACTCGAGAGAGCGTTTTACAAACCTAGTCAAGTTGCACAGTTTATCTCTTCCGTCTTATGAACTTGCGTTCCTGAATCATTGTCATATATGAACCCGATGCCCTAATCTCTCCCTTATTATATCTTATTTATCTGCTTTATTGTCTGCCTTAGTTATAGCTTATACTAAACACCTTTTTCACACTCTGGAGATTGACCTGTTCTGCCGACTTTAGCTTAGAACTACTCCGTTTCCCTGTGGATTCGATCACTACTTGCTGCTATCTGCTGTTAGTTGTCATTTAGGTTTATTTTGATATAGGCGATACGACATATACCTTATCAGTTGACAGGTTAACAGGTTATGCTTGGGTTAAGTTTGCACATGGGTACTATTCTGGCACATGTGTGAGGAGATACAACGTCCTAGGATGGACGGATACCGCTCATGGTCCCCTCGGCTATTCTTGTTGTTTAGCTAGAGCTATCATGGGTTCTCAACCAGAAGGGTTAGAGACTATGGTTATTTATGTAAATCACCGTTCTTGTTGCTCGGTGGAATTTGGCCAAATTTAGACTTGTGATTATTGAGGAACTTCTTGTTCTTTGTTCGCCATAGGGTTTGGGTGATTCTTGTTGCTTCACCGGGGTGATTCTTGTTGCTTCACCCAGTTCTCCGCTTACTCGCATGATTGGTTGGAAGATGGATCGTCGTGTGAGCTCAGTCGGTTTGGTCACAACATTGGTTGTGCCGTGTGATTGTGCTTGTGTTTATATTGTTGTTTTATTGTTGTATTGTTTGGTTGTACATGTATTTATACTTTGGCCTAGGCCGTAGGCCAGGTGAGCTTGTTGCATTGTTGTTGTTTGCATTTGTTATGTTAAAATATGACTGGGGAGCACCTAGTTACTCCCCACTGATTGTGGTTGTTGCTTCTTTTTTTATAGGTATGCGCGTGACGGGAATCGAGTGAGGAAATGCGAGGATATGACCGTGCTTTACCTTAGAAGAGATGTTGTTTTGTTTAGACTTTTGGACTTGTATTTCTTTTGGTTTCGTTTTAGACTTTATCTCCTTTTGGACTTTGGACTTTGTTTTGGTTTTGGTTGTAAAGGGTATTTACTCCCCATGTTTTGCTAGGCCTCAAGGCCTACTCTTTTCTTTCTGTTTAGTTTTAGTAGTTGTTTGAGTAATAATCCGGGCTACGGTGTTTCCGCCACCGTGATTTCAGTTTTAAGACCTATATCTTTTCTAAAAAACCTTTCTAAATCGTATTTTATTTTGAAAACCCGGGTTGTTACACTCCGCATGAAGATGAACTCATGGACATATTTCTCACCAGTCTACAACCCAAATGGCAAAGGCATTTCGACTACGAAGATGCCGAGAACTTCGAGGAACTCATTGAAATCGGTATCCGAGCCCAGAATCACGCGACCCTCGTCGAATCAGTTCTGATTATAGATTGTTCCTACTTAACCGCACCCGATGATAACCAAATCAATGGCGTTTGGTTCAGTGACGACGAAGACGAAGAGTGGCCGCCCACTAACAAAACAGTAGCTCGACTCTCAACTACTCCTTCCTCGAATAAAACCAAAAAGAACAAGAAGGGGAAGAAAATGAAGGGCAAACAGCCCGAAAACAAAGATCAAAAAGAAAAGGGCGGCGGCGAGAAGAAAGACCAAGACGAGGTTTCACACCTCACGCCTGGTCGTCCTTATCGAATATCATCACGGATGAGCATGCCGGAAAAGCAGCTGCGGTAGAAAGGCAAGGCCGTAGCCAAGACGATATTCCTCTACAAGTACACCCTCCACCTCTACAATAATTCCACCACCAAACACGGTGAGGTGCTTGAAGCTCTTCGCTCGCACAAAGCCGATGTTTCCATCTGGGCCCTTTACGAGACTTCGGTGGAACATAGGAACGCATTCATTCGCGCTCTACAAATAGCGTCTTGCAGATCTTGAGATCTCTCGGATCAAATGGTCGACCATGTCACTGAGGATTGGTTACCAGGAGCTATCACCTTCTCAAATGACGATCTCCCCGCATTCGGACCGAACCACAACCTCGCTCTATACATTAGCGTAGAGTGTATGAAGAAAACTTTACCCGTGTCCCTTGTTGACAACGGATCTGCAGTCAATATTCTACCATTGGCCACCGCACATCGCCTCGGCCTATCCGATAAAGACTTCACCCCGAGCATGGACGGAGTCAAAGCTTTCGACGGAACCCGACGTCACGTGAAAGGAACCATTTCTCTTCACATACGCAGTGGTCCCATAGAAAGGAAGGTTGAGTTCCAAGTCATCGACATGACCCCTTCCTATAACATACTCCTAGGGCGCCCGTGGATCCACTCCACCAAAGCCGTAAATTCTACCCTACATCAAAAGGTTAAGATCCCCCTCAACGAGGAGATCATAACCTTGAACGCCTCGAACTTCCGAGCCCTTTTCGATACACCAAAAGAGCCCAATTCTGCGGAAATTGTGGCTGAACCCGCAGAAGACTTATGTGGTTTCGACTTTGAGGTCGGCGCCATCACACGTACACCAATCAAAACCTACAAACCCTTCAAAACAAAAAACAACAACAGCCTTTGGCTCACCCTGGGTCTAGGCTATAAACCCAAGAACGACGACCAGGAGAAGATGGTTAGGGAAATCCAAAGGCGAAGGTCAACTCACAAGGTCACCCTGCGACCTTACATCCTCGACCTGAACGCATATTTCACCCCTGGAGGAACGGTCGACGGGAATACCTCCCTTCGAAACATCATCCATTCATCCGAAGCTTGTTTCTCTAGTGAGGCCGAGCCCAATACACTCAAGGCCTCACCGAGCACCAAAAACGAAGAGATTGTCTCCACAATCATGCGAGACCGTCGCTTCAATCCTAACTTACTCATAGCCGATGCCACAGACAAAACCCTCAACGGATGGTATAAGACGCTGAAATGGACCGATGCACAAGGTCACCACTTCCAGCTTATCACCGGCGAAGGACCACTCTTCGACCATGTCACTAATCTCAAAGACAAGGACGAGAGTGATTCAAACCCAAGCAACTCAAGCAGCTCAAGCAGCTCAAGCAGCTCAAGCAGCGACAAAGACGACGAAGAAGAAGAAGAGATTCTATTAGCTTCTAATGCTCTTAGTGTCGGGTCATCTGTCGACCCATCTATCCTAGACTCTAGCTTTAGTTTGGATTTCCTTTTTACGGAGGCTAGCTCCAAGCAATTTTCCGATTTGTCGAATAATTCTCTTCAAAATAATGAAATGAATAAATTTGCTTACGTCTTGTCTCAAGCTAAAACAAACAACAAAATACAAACAATCAAAAATCAACAAGCAACAAACAAAACGCAAAATACAAAAGACATTAACTCATGCGATGAAAATGAACAAACAAATGAATCATTAAACAAATACATTGCAAAAACACAAGACCCAATCATCGAGGAAACCATAACCATAAACGTGGGGACCCCCGAAGAGCCAAGAGAACTACAACTAGGTGCCTCACTAGACGAACGCGAGCGCGCCCAATTCACACAACTCCTGAGCGAATTCAAGGACGTATTCGTTTGGTCGTACAAAGATATGCCCGGAACCGAACGAAGCATAGCCGAGCACCGCATCCCCATTAAACCCGGTTACAAACCCATCAAGCAAAAGTTAAGGAGACTACGCCCCGAATGGTCCCTTATGGTGAAGGAAGAAATCGAGAAGCAACTACAAGCCGGTTTCATCCAAGTCATCGAGTATCCTGAATGGGTCTCAAACATGGTCCCAGTCTTGAAAAAGAATGGCAAAATTCGAGTATGCGTTGATTTTCGCGACTTGAACAAAGCTAGTCCCAAAGATGACTTTCCATTACCCCATGTGGACGTCCTAGTCGACAACACCGCCGACCACGCCTTCCTATCCTTCATGGACGGCTACGCAGGTTATAATCAAATCAAAATGTCCTGCGAAGACATGGCAAAAACGGCCTTCATTACACCGTGGGGCACATACTGCTACACGGTCATGCCTTTTGGCCTAATCAACGCCGGTGCTACATACCAACGCACCGCCACAACCCTTTTACATGACATGATGCACAAAGAAGTCGAACTCTACGTCGACGATATGATCGTGAAGTCAAAGGAGAGGAGTGGTCATAACACTAACCTCCGCAAGTTCTTCACTCGCCTACGACAATACAAAATGCGCCTCAATCCCCAAAAATTCACTTTTGGAGTCAAGTCCGGTAAACTACTAGGACACGTAGTGAGCCAAAGAGGCATCGAGGTCGACCCCTCGAAAGTCAAAGCAATTCTGGAAATGCAACCCCCGAAGAACCTCGACGAAATTCGAAGTTTCTTGGGCCAAATTCAATACATTTCACGCTTCATTAGCAAACTCACCATGATATGCGAACCAGTTTTCAAGAAACTCAAGAAAACCGACCAAGTTGAATGGGACGAAGAATGTCAAAAGGCATTTGACAAGGTCAAAGAATTACTAACCAACCCGCCAGTTCTACGACCACCCCAAAAGGATTTACCACTAGCCTTGTACCTTACAACAACCCCTACCGCCATGGGCGCCATGCTCGCACAAGAGATAAACGGCGAAGAACACACAATCTATTACATAAGCAAGAAATTTCTCGATTACGAAACTCGATATTCACCCGTCGAGAAGAGCTGTCTAGCATTGGTATGGTCATCCAAAAAACCCCGTCACGACATGCTAGCACACCAAACGAAGGTCTACTCAAAAATGGACCCCGTAAAGTACCTTTTCGAGAAACCTGTGCTTAACGGACGAATGGCCAGATGGACACTGCTCCTAGCCGAATTCGACTTTAAGTACGTACCCCTCAAAGCAATCAAGGGACGAGCAGTCTCCGATTTCCTAGCCGAAAACGCAATCAACGAAGAGCCAATCATCGACACGACATCCCTTCCAGACGATGGGATTTACAATATCAACCAAGAACAATGGGAGTTATACTTCGACGGCTCCTCCAATTATCGAGGATGTGGAGTAGGAATACTTCTCATATCTCCGAATGGCGAACACACCCCCTTATCCATCAAACTGGATTTTGACGTAACAAACAACGCCGCAGAATACGAGGCGTGCTTGCACGGTCTCCAAGCAGCGCTTGTACTCAACGCCCGCAACATAAGAGTCTATGGGGACTCCTCCCTCGTAATCAACCAAGTATCCGGAGCATGGAAGATACTCAACGAAAACCTAGCACTATACCAAAACAAAATACAAGAGCTCATAAACGAATTCTATCACGTAGAATTCATACACCTCCCTCGCGAAGAAAATCAATTCGCCGATGCGTTATCCAAGCTCGCGTCGCTAATCAACATACCCCCGGGGATGGAAACACTGCCCATTGTCGTGGAACGACGGAACAAACCCACCTACATCTGTGACATTTAAACCGAGGAAGAACAAACCGACCCTTGGTACCAAGCAATCATCAACTACAAAACAAACAGCGAATACTCGCCAAACATTGACAAACGAGCCAAGCGAGCCCTACGCCTATTATCATCACAATTTGTAATGGAAATGGGCAAACTACTCAAAAAGACGCCTCAAGGCACTGTGGAACCCGGGAGGGACCCAACTCGGCGTCTTGCTTAAGGGCGGATTTTAAAGTTAAAAAAGATTAAGTTGGAAAAACCTTTAAGAACTGTTATGGAGTCGCCACCTATTTATCGCGGAAAATAGGAACCTGCTACCATGTTCTAAGTTAAAAACATGTCCTAGATTTTGGAGCACTTGACACCCCTAGATCTAAGGCTTGTGAAACCAGATTGGATTCGGGGTGAGGGTACTTTAGAAAAAGAGTTAATTCAAATAATGATTTATGAAAACCTTTTAGAAAAGCCTATGTAAAAATAGCCTCTACTGACCTAGAACAATCCTTGTAAGATGATATTTGAGCTAATGTTATCGCTACGTACAAGTGCGATAAGGATGTAAAAGAATGCAGATCTGGATGCAAAAGATTGATTAAAACCCTCGGTTTAGCATGTTTAACTTGTTAACGAATACAGTTGATTAAAGGTCGGATTCATTGTTTAAGTTGATTTTAATGCAAAATAAGAAGGTGCAAGATGCATGCAAATAAAATAAAGTTCAATTGTCCATTGGTTTATTTTATAAGGTCGGTTGCTTATGCGACTTTGGCGTGTCATCGGATATGGAGTGTACCCGAAGTAAATAGAACACTTGGATTGCAAGCGCGCTGGGTGCCAAAGCCGGGGGGGGCGCTAAAGTGTAGACCCCTTTGTTAGTCCATAGAAAATAAGAAAAAGCTTTGATCCAAGTGGATCGGTACCTACCTTGTCCTGGCGCTTGGATCTGGCGAGCTTCGCTTCTTGAACTTAAAAGGAGGATGAATTCAACACGGGATGGTGTGTTGAACTCAAGGGTTTGAGTGCTTGAGGCTTTTGTGGATGTATTTGTAGTGTATACCGTGCTAGACGGTATATTTTGTGGGACCCATGTGTGGGCACTAAAACTAGGAAGAGAGGTTGTGAGAAGAGAGAGTTTTCTTGTGTGGAAAACTTGTGAGAATAGGTCGTGCGAGGGGTTGTATATATAGGAGAATAGCCGAGAGAAAATAGGAAAACAGGGGAAAAAGCCGGCTGGAAACCGCATAGCCTTATGCGGTTTGGTGGGCAAACCGCATAGGCTTATGCGGTTTGCACCATGAATGTATAAGCTTATGCGGTTTGCTGGTGTGGTTTTAACTCCGAGATTTCGTATTTCCTTAATCCGAATTGCTAAATCTTGGGAATATTCGGTGTAATCTCCTTGCTTGTGCTCCAAGAAGGCCTAGTATGATCTTCTAGAGAGTTGTTGAGGGCTTTGGAGTGCGGGCCAAAGGTGGGTTTGGGCTCGGTTTTGGGCCCGAGACCCGAAAATGTGAAAAGGGTGTATTTGCATAGATTTTGTGAAATAAGGTAAGACGTGAATCCGTATTTTGTGTAAGAGGAGACTAAAGGGAAGATCTAGCCACCGGGCCTAAATTTAGGAATTTAGGAATGCTGAATTAGACCTTATTAATGTAAAAGGGCTAATTGTAGTGTGAATGCGAAGCTCATGCCAAATGAAGCAGGACAAGGACCTAGCTAGACTCCAAATGGACAAAATGAACGTTATTTAAATGCGATGTGAGGTGAACTAAATCATTTTAACATTTAAAACGACTCAAAGTGAATTCGACATTAGTTAGAACCGTTTAAGTCAACGTTAAACATGCGTAATAAAAGTCCGTAATACATCACAGGGTTTTGTTTGGGAGGGTACGGATATGGGTATCCACAGAGCCCCCAGTTTGACTGAGCTCGGACTAGAGCGCTAGTCAAACTCCACGACCATATCCGGACCACTACAGTCTCGATACAGTCAGCGGAACGAAGCATGTGTCCTTGGGTGAGACGAGGACTCCGAACCGGGTTAAACGGGGAGGGGCGTGCGCATTTTAAGGACTTGGCGGTCCGTGCATGCTATAAGGGCCTGTCGGCCTGCTGAATGTCTTCGTCGTGCTTGTTGTCGTTTGTTGGTGCCTTTGCGTGTGCTTGTAATGTCTTCGTATTGCATGTGTTGGATGTAAAAGGGCTAGAGTGCAGGGTGCATATGCTCGTAAGATGTTTGGGTATGCGTGAGGTGTATAATTGAGTAGGGGTGTTTATGTAGGTGTAGGTGTAGGTCTCGTGAAAGAGCGTCCGTGTAATGCTTGAACTCGCCGAGGAGTGTCTATGTAGAGTGAGTGCTCGGAGTTAGGTGTATATTGCAGAGTGCTTGTGCTTGGGCTCGCCGAGGAGTGTCTGTGTAGTCGTAGTTGCATATGATTGCCTTTCGTTGAGGAGAAGGTAGTGCCGTTGTCGTTGCTGATGCCTTATTTATTCTTTGATCTGCCGCCGCTTATCTTTGATGATGTTGTTGATGTTGATGCCATTCTTTGATGTTGTCTTGGGTCTCGTAGAGTAGCGCAGTGCTTAGTGTAGTATTCTTTGGAGAAGTACTAGTTTGCTAGGGAAGGGTGTATATGTATGGTCTCGTAGAGGCGTAGGTGTATGTGCTCAAGTGTGCGGCCGTGTAATTGCTTGGATGTCTTTGAATGTCTTTGATCACGGGGCGCTTGGTGTTTATGTTAGTGATTTCTTTGGGGAAGTCGAAGGGTATGTCTTGGACTCAGTAGGAAAATGTCTGTATAGGTGTGTGGACTCCATGGGAGGAAGCGATACTCCACGAGGGCGTGTAAGAGGGTGTAAGGACTCGTGAAGAGTGTTCGTGTTTCTGCTTCTGTACCGTGTATTAAATGCTTAGTACACGCGTATGGCGGACTGTAGGTGACGCCTTAACCAAGGCATAGCGCATAATGTATGTGCTAGCGCTTGTGGCGGACTGTAGGTGACGCCTTAACCATGAAAGCTTGCGTGTATGAAGAAAAATGAGGAGAAAACGTGGAACAAAACATGCTCTGGAAATTGCCTGTAGACTAGTGACTCTTCCGGGGAATCCCTTATCAATTGGCGACTTCAAGCGTGAACTCATTCGCACATGTTGCGGTTTCAAATCCGGAAATATTCGAACTCGCGATTTTCCTTTCGAGATCTTCAATTTCGCTTGCTTCGACCATGAAACGTGGTATCTGGTGATTCGTTTGGATTCGTATGATACATGTCTCTTGGACTTGGAATGCATGGTGCTTGGGATGTTTCTTGGATATGTTAGGGTATTTGGTGCTTGGACCTACGTTCGGGTGTTGCTTGTCTGATGCACACATGAATGTGTTATGCTTTTAGTGTGCATGTTCATATTTGTAGCGGTTCTGGAGGTGTCGCTCAACCGTAGATGCTTATGTTGATGTGGGTATTTATAGCAAGGGTGTCTTCAAAAATGCGAAAAATTATCCCATTTTTCGCTGTAAAGGTTTAATTTTTGATAAGGCGTCATTTGATTGTCTTGGTATTGGCGCCGGTGTATGTATAAGCCCCCAGTTTGATCGAGATATGAAATATAGCGATGATCAAACTATGTAAAAGGCTATGGGTTGTATTAGGATAAGGGTGTATTAGGAGAAGGAGTTTTCGAATTACCCCCTCGAGTTTGACTAAGTTTTGAATGAAAACTGAGTCAAAGTGAAGAGTATGGTGTTTGGTATTGAAATTTCCCCCGTGGTTCGACTTAATTTGATTGAAATTAAGGTAAAAAGGAGAAAAATGTAGCGTGGGCGGAGCAGGCTATTCAGCTGTGTTAGGGTCGTGCTGAGGTGGCTCGGGTTCAGTAGACTTTGACGAGTACCGTCGTCTTCACCCTTAGTTGTATTAGTATGCTTGTGTAATAAGGATTGTGTGAACCCTTGTTTACATGACTGTTTGTTGTAGCTTGGCTTGAGCTTGTAGTTGCTTTCGTCGTCTTTCGCTTCCGTGCTGTGTTGTGCTTCCGTGTACCTGCGTAGTTAGTAGGCTTGGATTTGAAAGTGAAATGATTCCCGATTGGGATGTTTGGATTAAAAAGCTTTTTGTTGAAAAATTATTTTGCGAAAGATTCATTTTAGTTGTCGAAATGAGCTTTTAAAAATGAACGCTTGAAATGTCTGTTGTTAAACTTCGTGCAAGATGAAAAAGTGTTTTGACGTTGTGAGCTCGAGCTAGGGTTGTGAAGACCGTGGAGGGTCACTTGAGTGCAAAGGTTGAAAAGCCCCTAGTTGTCGAGGATGAGAATTCGGTGAAATCTCATGACAACACGGAGTGGGATGTAGTGCGTGATTCGGTTGTGCTTTGCGTAAGCTGCCTACGTATCCACGAATGTGGAATCAAACCGGCGTAGTTCGATAGAGCTTTTGCTTAAAATGTGTTAACTCGAGTGAGTTAAATTCGAAGAATGCTGTTTCTCAAAATGTATTAACTCGAGTGCCGAGTTAAATTTTTGGAAAAGTTTAGACTTCGAAGATTCGAGATGCATTTCAAGGATTTGAGATGCATTTTCGAAAGGTACATTTTTTTTGCGAAAGGGTGTGTTTGCAAAAAGTGAATTGCGAAGTGCTTTCATATTAACTCGAGTATTGGGTTAATTTTGAAAGGTGATTAGCTAATTTGAGGGTGCATTGCCTCGTGTAAGTTTGAAAAGGCGTGTCGTTCCGTGGGAGCGTTTTGAAAACTGGAGAGTTTTTGAAAGGAGCAGTTTAAATGTCGCTAAATTGTTTGATTGGAAGAGGATTGACTCGACATGTGACTCGATGCTTAAAATGCCGAAAAGTTTGCAAAATAGAGACGAATCGTATGCGTGATTTGAGACTCGACGGTTGCATGGATGCCATATTCGGGAACACGTGCGTTGGTGGAGCCCCCAGTGGTGCTTGCTTGCCCGCGGTGGGATCTTTGTTGTTCTGCAAAGCAGTGTTAGACCAAAAAGCGAGTACTACTCCTAAGTCTATGACAACTTTGCCTTGCCGATTTCGTTTTAGTCGCCTCGATAAAGAAATAGTTTGCCTTTGAACTTTGTGAATTTTTGTGGACACATCCTTAGCATGGAAAGCTTTGGACGAGGAATATTTTGTGGATTTTTGTAAAAGGTTGGTTGAGCTCGGGAGAGCGGCCTACGTATCCGTGGTTACGGAATCAAACCTAGCGTAGTTCCGAAAGGGGTGTTTAAGGGCGTGCATTAGGTGTTTATGTGGAAAGGTGCGTGTTTAAGGACTCGCCGGTCCAGGAGGTGGGTTTGTTTTTGTGGAAAGGTGCGTGTTTAGGGACCCGCCGGTCCAAGGGGTGTTTATGTGTTTGACCTTGATACATTGCATCCTAAGGGTGGGTTCTCCTTAGTTGATCTAGGCTGGTTGCTTGCTACTTCTGTTGTGTCTTCAATTTGGAATTTCAAGGACCTGGCCACTCGTTTCTGGGCTTTGGTACTTCTTGCCTTTGGGGTTTCGGCCCCTTTGCTTATTGATTTCTAAGCTTGTTGACTTCTTAAACTTTTTGACTTCTTGAGCTTTTGACTTCTTAAGCTTTCGACTTCTTAAGCTTTTTGCTTAGTTGTTTTGCCCCTTGTTCCGGAGCTTTGAGTCCTTTTGCTTTTTTTTTTTTTTTTTTTGATCTTTGTTCCTTGTATCCCCGTTTGGTTTGAGAATATCTCACGCCCTGTGTGGCTTGGGCTTGAGCTCGGACCTTGCTAAACTCTGCGGCTCGGTGGTCACTTGTGATCGTGTGTCTATTACGCCGGGCTCCTTTGACAAGTTCGTTTGCTTATTAGGCACGCGATCAAGTACGCGGAGGGCGATCCAGGAGTACTCGTACTTTTGGTCGCGATCAAATTCATGACCACTGTGGAGCTCCAAATTAATGGATCCTCCTCCAAAAGCAGCGGAGTAGTAGACCACAAGCAGACTAGTGAACCTTAGGTGTTTAGTCGTCGGAAGCTTTCTTGTCTTTGTTTTTGATTTAGTTGTTGACTTGGACCTTCGTACCCGGCCTAGATCTCCCTAGGATAGTTGTTCCTGGGATGCAATGTATGTTGGTGTAGAATTGTGTTTTTTATGGGAAAAGTGTGTAAAAAGGAAGCTGGGTTGTAGGCAAACTTATTCCTTTATCGATTTGTTAAAAATGTCGTACGTCGAAGACTCGATTGCCCTAGACTGACAGAGGTTGACTCAATGTTTAAAAAAAAACTCGACCCGTATTGAAAAGACTCGAATTTCTTGAGGAGATCCGTGAGATCGTCGGCGGCGCCTTGATGGATTCTTCGCTGGGTGCTCGAGACGCACATGTCTCGGATGGGGTTGATGCTCGCGTCGGGACTTGGCTCATGCATACTTAGATTTGTCTTTGATTTTGCAAAAGTTTTGTTTTCGGCGAAAAGCAGGATGTTTTGTTGAGCAAAATGTGTTGTCACATTTTGGCTCGATGTAAAAAGCGTTTCGAAATCAAATCCGATAAGCTCGTGTTAGTGGCTTGTCGGTGAAAGTGTGAATTGATTTGGAGTGGCGATAGGCTATCCGAATCAAGGGTGTTTGAAGATGTGATGAAGACGGTTATACTCGTTTTCATACATTCGGTTTGAAAGAGGGTTAGATTAAAGCGACTATGAGCCACTTGGTCTAACCGTGAAGGATTTGCGGGATGATGCTAGCTCATTCCTAGGTTTTGTTGTCTTGTGAAAAGAGATGTTTGGATTAAAATGACGGTAGGCCATTTTGAATCATGGATTTCGAAAATGTTTAGTTTGCTAGATTTGTTTTCAAGAAAAGGTTCATTCTCGGGTTTGAAAATGTTTAGTAATAAATGGATTACAATGAGTGCGGGTCATGTAGTTCATTTATGTTTTGGAATGTCACGAGAATAAAGTGATTATTCTCAGGTGTTTTGAGGAGACTGTTTGTCTAGATCAAACCGTCCTGACTGTGGGCCATTCGGTTCGAAGGAAGGATTTTTGAAAAAGGTTATTTCAAAAACGTGATGAGGATTTTGTGAAAGTAGTTTGTAAGAGGATTTGGGCCAAGATGGTTATGAATCATTTGAGTGCGATGAAAAGTCCGCGAGATTGGGCTTGGCCATTCTCGGGTTTTGTTTGCTTGAAAAAGGCGATTTTCTTTGAACGAGTCGACTTTGAGCCGTTTGGCCCAAAGAGATTTGTAAAGAGAATGTCGTTATTTGTTTTGCAGAAGTGAGGAGATTTTTGAAAAGAGCTCATTTCAAAAACGGGCGTGTTTTGCTTGGTTTGTAAAAATAAGAAGATTTTGAAAAGAACTTATTTCAAAAATGAGAGTGTGTTGCTTGTTTTGTAAAAGTGAGGAGATTTTTGAAGAGAGCTTGTTTCAAAAATGAGAGTGTATTGCTTTAGGAGCAATGTTGTGCCTAAGAAGTCTTTGAGGCAAGAACGCGTGTGCGGATCTTGTCTCGACGTTGAAATGTGTCTGATTTGCATTCGTCGAGCCCATGTTAACGGTTCATCGTTAAGGGCTCGAGCCTAGATGCATGGAAAGGATTCGACTCGTGAACGGTTAGCTAGTCGAGTCGAGGATGTTGAGAATGGATTGGTTTGTGTGACATGTATCTAGTTAGTCCTATTAGATTCAACGTTCGTTTTAAGCGTTCATTTTTAGCTCATTTTTGTTTAGGAAGACCTTTTAAGCTTGAAAAAGGAGATTTTAGACAAGGTTTGGCTAATAGGAAGCTTTTGAGACGAGGATGCGTGTGCACATCTTGTCTCGATGTTAAAAGGTGTTAGCTTTGTCGAGCCCACCTAACGGTTCATCGTTAAGGGCTCGAGCCTAGATGGGCGAGAAGGATTCGACTCGAGAGCGATTAGCTAGGCGAGTCGAGCGTGTTGAGAATGGATTAGGTTATGTGGGTTAAATTTGCACGTTAGTGACGTGACTAGACCAACGTTCATTTTAAGTGTTCATTCTAGCTCATTTCTTTGTTAAGAAAACTCTTTTTTTAAGCTTGAAAAGGGAGGTTTTCGAAAAAGTTTTAGCTAAAGGAAAGCTTTTGAGACGAGGATGTGTGCGCACATCTCGTCTCGATGTTAAAAGGTTTTGCTTTGCATCCATCGAGCTGATATCGGTGATTTGCCGAGGTGAGCTCGAGTTCGGATGTGTAAAAGAGAAAGGATTCGGCTCGCGCAAGTCGAGTCGAGGATGTTAAAACAGAGTCTAGGCCGTGTGACCTAGAGGATCGAAATCCACGAGCTCGGGTTTTATTCCTTACTCGGGTTTTTGCTTGTTAGTGAAAAAGGGAATTTTGAAAAAGGTTTATTTCAAAAATTCGCGAGAGTTTTGTTTGAAAAGTGTTAGTTTGTTAGGTGTTAGGTTCATTTATCTTTGAAACGTTTCAAGCGAGTTTTCGAAGATATGAATGCAAATGCTCGTTTTGAAAAAGACCATGGAGTGCATAGCCTCGAACTTGTACGTATGACTCAAAAAGGGTGAAAAATGAGTCAGTCGGGTACACCTCCAACTACCTCGAGTACGCTTTGGCAGATACTTAACCCCTTCATTTCCTTACGAGGCGATAGGTTTTCTGAAGAGAACGAAGCGGTCGAGATAGCCGTTCTGGCAAGCCGTGGAGGGGCGAGAGGAAAGCTAGTCCGGCATGTGCTTTATCGAGTGGACGAGCTTGCATGTGGGAACCACCTCTCGAGGGTGCAAAGGGTGCCTAGATTCCAAAAGGAATGGACTCTAAACGAATGTGCATAGCTCAAATATGTATACTTGGATTGTTCAAGGCTTTCAAGTTTCACCTCTTTATTTTTAAAAAGAAAAAGCTAGTTTTAAGTTTTAAAAATAAGATGTCCCCAGCGGAGTCGCCAAACTGTGGAACCCGGGAGGGACCCAACTCGGCGTCTTGCTTAAGGGCGGATTTTAAAGTTAAAAAAGATTAAGTTGGAAAAACCTTTAAGAACTGTTATGGAGTCGCCACCTATTTATCGCGGAAAATAGGAACCTGCTACCATGTTCTAAGTTAAAAACATGTCCTAGATTTTGGAGCACGCCGACACCCCTAGATCTAAGGCTTGTGAAACCAGATTGGATTCGGGGTGAGGGTACTTTAGAAAAAGAGTTAATTCAAATAATGATTTATGAAAACCTTTTAGAAAAGCCTATGTAAAAATAGCCTCTACTGACCTAGAACAATCCTTGTAAGATGATATTTGAGCTAATGTTATCGCTACGTACAAGTGCGATAAGGATGTAAAAGAATGCAGATGCAGATGCAAAAAGATTGATTAAAACCCTCAGTTTAGCATGTTTAACTTGTTAGTTAACGAAAACGGTTCAGTTAAAGGTCGGATTCATTGTTTAAGTTGATTTTAATGCAAAATAAGAAGGTGCAAGATGCATGCAAATAAAATAAAGTTCAATTGTCCATTGGTTTATTTTATAAGGTCGGTTGCTTATGCGACTTTGGCGTGTCATCGGATATGGAGTGTACCCGAAGTAAATAGAACACTTGGATTGCAAGCGTATTTGGGTGCCAAAGCCGGGGGGGGCGCTAAAGTGTAGACCCCTTTGTTAGTCCATAGAAAATAAGAAAAAGCTTTGATCCAAGTGGATCGGTACCTACCTTGTCCTGACGCTTCAGATCTGGGCAGAGCTTCGCTTCTTGAACTTAAAAGGAGGATGAATTCAACACGGGATGGTGTGTTGAACTCAAGGGTTTGAGTGCTTGAGGCTTTTGTGGATGTATTTGTAGTGTATACCGTGCTAGACGGTATATTTTGTGGGACCCATGTGTGGGCACTAAAACTAGGAAGAGAGGTTGTGAGAAGAGAGAGTTTTCTTGTGTGGAAAACTTGTGAGAATAGGTCGTGCGAGGGGTTGTATATATTGGAGAATAGCCGAGAGAAAATAGGAAAACAGGGGAAAAAGCCAGCCTGGGAAACCGCATAGCCTTATGCGGTTTGGTGGGCAAACCGCATAGGCTTATGCGGTTTGCACCATGAGCCGCATAAGCTTATGCGGTTTGCTGGTGTGGTTTTAACTCCGAGATTTCGTATTTCCTTAATCCGAATTGCTAAATCTTGGGAATATTCGGTGTAATCTCCTTGCTTGTGCTCCAAGAAGGCCTACTATGATCTTCTAGAGAGTTGTTGAAGGCTTTGGAGTGCGGGCCAAAGGTGGGTTTGGGCTCGGTTTTGGGCCCGAGACCCGAAAATGTGAAAAGGGTGTATTTGCATAGATTTTGTGAAATAAGGTAAGACGTGAAGCCGTATTTTGTGTAAGAGGAGACTAAAGGGAAGATCTAGCCACCGGGCCTAAATTTAGGAATTTAGGAATGCTGAATTAGACCTTATTAATGTAAAAGGGCTAATTGTAGTGTGAATGCGAAGCTCATGCCAAATGAAGCAGGACAAGGACCTAGCTAGACTCCAAATGGACAAAATGAACGTTATTTAAATGCGATGTGAGGTGAACTAAATCATTTTAACATTTAAAACGACTCAAAGTGAATTCGACATTAGTTAGAACCGTTTAAGTCAACGTTAAACATGCGTAATAAAAGTCCGTAATACATCACAGGGTTTTGTTTGGGAGGGTACGGATATGGGTATCCACAGGCACACTACTCTTGTGCGTCGACCACAAAAAAGGACACGAAATCATGTCCCAAATACACGATGGCGAGTGCGGACCACACATGAACGCACGAGCCATGTGCAAACAAATCATAAGGCTAGGATGGTACTGGACCACCATGGAAGCCGATTGCGCAAAATATGTCAAACATTGCCATAATTGCCAAATTTTCGCAAATGTGCAACATATACCTCCTTCACCACTCTGCAGCTTAACCTCGCCACGGCCTTTCTCAACCTGGGGAATTGACGTCATCGGCAAAGTTCAACCCGTAGGAGCAGGAGGACACTGCTTCATCCTCGTGGCCATCGACTATTTCACCAAATGGGTCGAAGCCGCATCATACCGTACGCTAGGCACAAAAGAAGTTACGAAATTCATACAAAACAACATCATTTGTCGCTACGGCATACCCCACTAGTTTATCAGCGACCAAGGCACACACTTCCAAGGAGAAGTCGAACCGCTCCTCCTTAAATACAAGATACAACGACATAAATCATCACCCTATCGACCACAAACTAACGGCGCGGTCGAGGCAGCAAACAAAACCGTCGTATCAATCCTTAAAAAGATGATCGACACCTGCCACGACTGGCCCAACAAAATCCCATTCGCATTATGGGGATATCGCACCACAATCCGCACACCCACAAGCATGACACCCTACTTCTTAACCTACGGGATGAAAGCCGTTCAACCTGTAGAAATCGAAATGCAATCCCTTCGAATTCTCATGGAAGCAGACATTCCTGAAGTCGAATGGGCACGCGAACGATACGAACAACTCATCCTTTTAGACGAAAGACGGTTACATTCACTAAGTACAGTCCGAACGTACCAATCTCGCCTACAACGCGCCTACAACAAACGGGTCAAGCCACGAAATATCAAAGTGGGTGACCTAGTACTCAAATCAGTCCGAGCACCATTACCGGTCGACCCAAGAGGAAAATTCAAACCCAATTGGGCTGGACCGTACTTGGTCAAGGAAATCCTCCCTGGAGGAGCCGTGAAATTAACTGACCTGGACGGTCAAGACTTCCGATTGCCAACAAATCTTGACCAACTCAAGAAATACTACCCCTAAGCAACAAATTTGCAATGAATTTAAAAAAAAAAAAAACTCACTCTCGCATGGGTGAACTACGCTCGGTTTGATTCCACGCACTGTGGAGACGTAGGCAGCTCCGCAAAGAGCTCAACCGAATCACACGAACTACGCCTGTTTGATTCCGTGAAACGCGGATACGTAGGCAGCTTGTCAAAAGCACAACCGAACTTCCTAGCACGCAAGCCCAAAGCCTAAAAAGGTCAAGGGCGATGCACTCAGAAAAGACACGCTCAAAGCTTAAAAAGGTCGAGAGCACAGTCAACACAAAACAAAAAAAATCAAGTCCAAAGCTTAAAAAAGGTCGAGGGCTTAAGAACAAACAAATCAAACAAACAAATCCAAAGCTTAAAAAGGTCGAGGATTTTAAGACAAAATACTAATGTTCAAAGCTTAAAAAGGTCGAGAACATTTTAAAACAAACAAAAGAAAGCAACGAGACGAGGCAAAAGCAAATTAATTCTATTTTATTACTTTATTTAGAATTTTTCGCAATTTAGAAATGAGTAAGAACAAGCCTCCTTAACCCTTTATTCGAATCTAGAACATGTATTTGAATAAAGAAAATTTTCTAAACAAAGCAAAACAAACTAAGCCATCTTCTGTTGCTTCGGATTAGCCTCTTCATCTTCAAGAGGCCGATCCGCCACAATCTTCGAACTGATCACGGGAGCAGTCCTCTCAAATCCTGGGGGCTCGATCGGATCCTCGTCCCGCTCGACTGGGGGCTCCTCGATCCTTGACCCTAGACGATCTCTAACAGTCACCCTTGCTCCAAGCCTTTCCCGCGCAAGCCTCGAAGTAGACACATCCACACTAACAGCGCAAAGATCACCATAGTCCCTCCTTTCGCGCACCACCTCATACGCCAAGGAGGGCCTTGGCCCACTCTTCTCCCTCCTCCTCTGATTCTCTCGTTCCTGAGGATCATTGGAACGATACCACCGCGTGTAGAAGTCCGTAACACGAGTAGACTCTATATCCTCCGGAACAGCCAAAGTAACACGGTCCGACCATCCTCGGATCCAAGCATCAATCATCTGGTTGCTTAGGACAACAACCCCTCCAACCTGAGTATCCTGCTCAGGGATGGTCTGAGCAAGCTCGATTTTCCTCTTCAAGCGAAGAGGATGAATCCACACCCCTCGTTCAAACCCGCACAACATCAACCCACGAGCTGCATTCGCAACAGACGGCGCCGTAATCGCCGTAATATGCCACCATGACACATACCAACGAATGGTGCTCTCCTTCACGAACCCCCGGAAGTAGTTTAGTGAACGCTCCCGAGGGTTAGCCCACTCCATCTTTCGCGACGTCGTCGTCGCAACCTTGAAGACACCACCAAGGGGAAGAGCTTTATACACACTTAGCCTCTCCATGAGCCAAATATTGAGAATCCTAGCGCAACCCCTGTACGAGCTCAGACGGTTAGCATAACGGTCGTCTAAGCCCAGTATGGTCTCCGCTAGAATCAAGGCAGAAGGATCATATCCCCTTTCCATCTCTTCAACAACACGAGCATACCTCGTGTTCCCGAACACCCCATCTGGCATGCACCCCTGCACTTTAGCCCCTTTTACATTTCAACACATGCAATACGAAGACATTACAAACAAAGGCACAAACAACGACAGTACAACAAGCACGACGAAGACACTCAGCAGGCCGACAGGCCCTTATAGCATGCACGGACCGTCACGTCCTTAAACATGTACGCCCCTCCCCGTTTAGCCCGGTTCGAAGTCCTCGTCTCACCCATGGACACATGCTTCGTTCCATCGTATCAGACGAGACTGTAATGGTCCGGATATGGTCGTGGAGTTTGACTAGCGCTCTAGTCCGAGCTCAGTCAAACTGGGGGCTCTGTGGATACCCATATCTGTACCCTCCCACACAAAACCCTGTGATGTAACACGGACTTTTATTACGCATGCTTTAACGTTGACTTAAACGGTTCTAACTAATGTCGAATTCATTTTGAGTCATTTTAAATGTTAAAATGATTTAGGTCGCTTCACATCGCATTTAAATAAACGTTCATTTTGTCCATTTGGAGTTTAGCTAGGTCCTTGTCCTGCTTCATTCGGCATGAGTTTCGCATTTGCACTACAATTAGCCCTTTTACATTAACAAGGTCTAATTCACCATTCCTAAATCCCTAAATTTAGGCCCGGCGGCTAGATCTTCCCTTTGGCCTCCTCTTACACAAAATACAGCCTCACGTCTTACCTTATTTCACAAAATCAATGCAAATACACCCTTTTCATTTTTCCGGGTCTCGGGCCCGAAACCGAGCCCAAACCGAGCCTTTGGCCCGCACTCCAAAGCCCTGAACATCAAAATATCCCAGAAATATCCTAGGTCTTTTCCTTGGCGTACAAGCAAGGATTATAGTAAATCTTTTCGAGATATAATCAAACCGGAACTAGGAAACTACGCTAAAAACCACACCTCCAAACCGCATAGCCTTATGCGGTTTGGGGTGGCAACCGCATAAGCCTATGCGGTTTGCCTGGGCAACCGCATAAGGCTATGCGTTTCCTAGCTTGTTTTTATCCCCGGATTTCCTAATTTCTCCGAGGTTTTTAGTATATATACACCCCTATACCTGACCTCGGAAAAGAGAATTCACAACCAGTTTTCACAGCAAACACACTACAATACATTCACAAAAGCCTCACGCATTCAAATCCTTGAGTTCAACACACCATCCCGTGTTGAATTCATCCTCCTTTTTAGTTCAAGAAGCGAAGCTCTGCCCAGATCTGAAGCGTCAGGACAAGGTAGTGAGATCCACTTGGATCAAGGCTTTTTCTTTTTTTCTTGGGACTAACAAAGGGGACTACACCCTAGCGCCCGGCTTTGGCATCCAGCGCGCTTGCACTCCAAGAGTTCTATTTACTTCGGGTACACTCCATATCCGATGACACGCCAAAGTCGCATAAGCAACCGACCCTTATAAAATAAACAAATGGACAATTGAACTTTATTTTATTTGCATGCATCTTGCACCTTCTTATTTTGCATAAAATCAACTTAAACAATGAATTCGACCTTTAACTGAACCGTTTTCGTTAACAAGTTAAACATGCTAAACTGAGGGTTTTAATCAATCTTTTTGCATCTGCATCTGCATTCTTTTACAAACTTTTTCGTACTTGTACGTAGCGATAACATTAGCTCAAATATCATCTTACATGGATTGTTCTAGGTCAGTAGAGGCTATTTTTACATAGGCTTTTCTAAAAGGTTTTCATAAATCATTAATTGAATTAACTCTTTTTCTAAAGTACCCTCACCCCGAATCCAATCTGGTTTCACAAGCCTTAGATCCAGGGGTGTCGGCTCAGGACATGATAGCATGTTCCTAATTTCCGCGATAATTAGGTGGCGACTCCAAAACAGTTTTAAAGGTTTTTCTAAATTAGTCTTTTTAACTTAATCCGCCCTTAAGCAAGACACCGAGTTGGGTCCCGTCCGATCCCGGGTTCCACATTAACCAATAAAGTATGTTGACCGATGAAAATAAAAATTGAAAACAACAAACATGAATTACCGAATGATTAAAGTGCTTGAAATTAATCTGTAGTATCGACGGTTACAAAGTTGTTCAATCCCCAACTTAAAGCTTGAGTTTTCTAAAGTTGAAGATGAAAATAAAAATAAAACTAAGGAGAGAGAATAGAGTGTATTTCGTGCTTAGGTCTAAAACTAATGAAAAACTTAATGAATAATCTCTCCTAAAATCCTTCATACAAATACTAAATCTCCGCCCAAAAATAACAAAGCGGCCGGCTGATCGACAGTGGGTCCTAGACCGGCGCTGGTCCTTAAACTTTTCTGCCCGTAAATTCTTCAAAAATCTCATAAATCATTAAATAACACTGCAGCTGGTTGACCGACCGCCGGTCTGGTCAGACCGGCCAGTGGGCCAAAAGTCAACCGGACTCAATTCACTTGGGCTTCTTGTTTTGTGACTTGGGCCTCCTCCAAATTTTTCACAATTTCGGCCCTTAAGCTCTATTTCTCGGCTTTCGGTCCAGAGCTCAACCATACGTCGTCTTTTGGAACTCCGTCACCTACACTTTCCAGCTCGAATGCACAGGAAATGTATAAAATCCTGCAAAACACCAAACGCGCCTCTAGGACGTAATGTGAGAACAAAATGGCCATGTAGGGCGCATTTTGATAATAAAAAGCAGCTCGGGACGGGGGTAAAATCATATAAAAATAACAACTATCAAACTCCCCCAAGACATACTCTTGCTCGTCCTCGAGCAAGCGAACTCATCTAACAACTAAGCAAACCATACAACAAATACAAAAAACGAGAAATAGCAACTCAGAGGTAGACATGCAACAATCACTTAAACATATACAACTTAACAGTCATTCGTAATCAAATGTGTTAGGAATAAATTCCCAACTGCGAGAATAAGTACGATACAAACTAATCAAGCTGCATAGGAAACTATATATATTTTGAACCGTCGACCTTGCAAGACCGTTAAATTAGCATCCTCACGGGTTTCACTCTATACTCATATAAGAACAGGGTGAGTATATGTGGATATTCAGTAAAGTTGCTAGATAACACACTCACCTACTCGACTCGTGAAACACGTCTGCAATCTAATGTGAAAACGATCTCTACAACCGAAGTGCGTGTCCATCCAAACAAATGACTAGAATACATTTCAAGGACTTACGCGGGAAGGCTAGGGTAATGGGTAAAAGGTGGTTGCGACAAGCGCATTTGGGATAAGTGGAGCTAAACATCGGTAGTCGCATATAACTACTAAACCAACCACCATAGTAGATCAACCCAACACCATCGACTCGGAGGCATACTGTAACAACCTGGTTTTTCGTGACTTTAATTAAACTAAGGCGGAAAATTAATTAAGTCTATATATTACAAACCAGCTGTTATCGTCTTACAAACTCGGTATACATAATACGAGTTTAGAGATAAAACAGAGTATATGTTCGGTTACAAATCTCTAAAAAACAACGGAGTGCAAAATTAGGTAAAACCGTCCCCAGAAATCAATGACATTAGTCCTCAGGGTACCTGCAATTAATTATCATATTCTCGCATCACTCTTTCAACCCATGCAGTTCTAAAACATAGGCAATGTATAGAAATAAATAAATAAATAAATAAACAATTAACAAGTAGGCATATAAAGCATACAAGGAAGGGCATGATGATTCAAACACGAGTATAAATCCAATCACATAACGTACAACACTCATAGACTAGGAAGCACCGATACTTCTAAAATATGCCGTACCCGTGTCCGATACGTATCGGATACCCGATACTCCTCCGATACTTCCCGATACTCCTCCGATACGTCCCGGTACGTATCTTGAGGTATCGGATGTTTTCCGATACTTCTGTGATGTTTGACACGTCACCGATACTCCACCGATACTCCACCGATACCGATACTCTAATAAAAAAAATAAAAAAAATCAAAAGAAAGCATGATAACCTTGATGATGTTGGTTCTCTTGATGTGGCTAGCCTTTCCCTTGATGACCCGACATGAAAATGGTCATTTTTGATGATGATACGTATGGTGAATTTGATGGTGATGTTTAGTTTAGTCTTTTATATTTGTAAGACTTTGTACTTTTTCTAAATTTATATTAACTTTGTAAGACAAGTTATGTATCATTTTGACGAATTTATGGTTTTTCAATTGGCCAATTTATATTGACTTTTATTTTGACTTTTATTTTGCCGTATCGCGTATCGTAAAATTTTAGATGGCCGTATCGCGTGTCCGATACGTATCCGTATCGGGTGTCCGTATCGGTATCGGTGCTTCCTAGCTCATAGATAATCATTCTGAATAAGTCGTACTTCAATACTCAGGTAATCATGTCATTCAGACAATAATCAATCAAGACAGGGAAATGCATTCAACATGTGATAACAAATGAGTCTTCGTTAGTAAGGCGGAATCATGCAGACATAATCCGCGCAGTAGCAATCAGGGCCAACATAACTTGGACATGTCTGAATCTGCTAAAGATATCTAAGGTAATAAGGACGATTCAATCCCTTGTCGAATGTATGCATACACTACCTATCGAGGATCATACGTATTCGCTATTCAAAAGGTATCACCGACGAAAAAGTTCGACTATCACCAGAGACGGGTACCCCCGGATGGGGCTGGCTTTTCCAATTACTATCTATGGGCCCACGGAAGTATCAAGTATGCCCCATCCCTGAGGTTGATACCACGTGTCAAATAGCGATCTCAAGATCGTTAAATAGCCCTGGGCAACTCTGGGAGGGAGCCCAAGTCCCCATTGACAGCTACCTCATTAACATCGAAAGTCAAGAGTCGCAACATGGCGAACAATCCAAGTATTTTATTCATGTAGCTCGTTTTCTCAATTCTTATTTCCTCGTTCAATCTTAATAAATGACAATTCTGAAACTTAAATATATCGTCGAACTTTGTATAATGAAATTTTAGTTCTAACAGTTCTTCAGATAAACAGAACACATAGAAAAATTTAAATATTTATTTTGAGTCCGTTTGTAAATTTTAAATATTTTTCACTATTCATTATTTTACTATTCATCGTATTTACTATTCATCGTATTTACTATTCCTCGTATTTTTATACGTATTCGTATTCTCGTATTTCGTATTTTGTACGTATTTTTATACGTATGCGTATTTTTATACTTCGTATTTATACGTATTTTTATACGTACATGTATTCTTGTACTTAGTATCTTTTCTATACTTAGTATTTATTATTATATTTTTATACTTAGTATTTTTATACTTTATACTCATTTTTATACTTAGGATATTTTTTGAGGCAAAACTAAGTTTTTATTTACTAAGTATAGAATTCTAGTTTCAAAGTCGTTAGGTTCGTTTTGTATTTAGTGATTTGGAAAATTATTTTAGATGTAAAACTCGGTTAAATTTAAGTTTAAAATTCTAGTTTCAAATTTGTTAAGTTCGTTTTGTACTTAGTGATTTTAAATAATATTTCGAAAATAAAACTCGGTTAAATTTAGTCATATACTTAACTAAACTTTTAGCGGTTTCCATTTTTAGCGAGGTTGTCGTAGTTCATTTTAAATAGTCCGTAAGTCCATATCCAAATTTAAGCATAGGTAGTAAGATTCGAATTTATTCATTTTGATACATGTAACGTTTATTTTTTTATCGGTTTCGTTGATTCTTTTTATTAATGATCCATTATACAATCTAATATAATCCTAATTACTAATCAATTTTAGTGACTAAGTGACAAATTCATTTTGACCAAAATTTGACCAAAAATAAGGTGAATGCCGTGAGGTTGTATATGTTAGACTATTATTTCTTTTTTTGTTTTTATTAATAATTCATTACCTTAACTAATTAATTTATCTAAGTGATAAAAATAAAAAGTGACAAAATCAATTTTGGTCCAAAAACCACCCTAAGGCCGTGGCCCTTCTATACTCAACCATTTTTATTTTCGTTTTCTAATTTATCGGTTTTGACTTAAAGTTTTTATATACTAATTATCTAAATTATATTAAGTGATTTAACTAGTTTACGATTTTCACTAAATATTTTATTTCATCTATGAATAGTGTTTTTACTCACTTTAAATTTCTAACTTTTTCATTATAAAGATTTAGCTTATTTAACTTATATAATTAGTATGGTATTTATTCACTAATTTAAGTAAAACTTTATAAAAATTATGAATCAAACTAGTTACATAAATGAAGAACTCATGAATATGTGAAGAACCCTAATATTTTTCATATGAACATCAATTAGTCAAATTTTTATATGTTTATATAATTTTCTCAAATTTTACCTACAAGTCTAATTTACCTAAACTAATCATAATATGTTATTTAGAAAAATTAAAACTAAAAATTGGTCCATTTTATTTAACAAAACCGTGTATATGTATATATATGTTCAAATTTTTATTTTTGATTTTTATACTTCTAATTCAATAACTAACTTACTGTATATCATTTATGTATTTAACATATGTGAAAATCATATACAAACATTAACAAACAAAAGTAAATTATTTCAAACACAAAGATAACAACAATAATTTCAACCACATAAACACTTTAAAACATTTCAATTTCACAATAATTTCATTTTAAGTCCTAAACATAAACTAATTATATTTTCATATCCATCTTATTCATAGTATTTTAAACATGCAATTTACAAAAATTAAAACGAAAAATTAAACAAAAATAAAGGGAAATGCCGTGTGATATGTAGGTGTTTAATATATTTTATTTTTCGATTTTTGTCTTCTAATTTAACATATGATAATTATGTGACAAGTTAATTCATGCATGCGATTATAACATCATTTAAGAAAATAACACATAATCAATTAATAGGTGCTTAGCAATTATAGTGTGCGAGAGCACCTTAATTAAGTCGGTTAGTGAAAAGTCTAGCAGTTGTCGGGATCCACGATATGGTCAAATTGGCTCAAGTCGATGCCTCCACCTTGCTCCTCGTCTTTGGTTAAGATTAGTACATAAAAATGAAAATAAGCAAGTTACTAACTTATTTTATACTAGACTAACTATAATAAAAATTTTAAGTGTAGTATATTTTTTTTGGTTTAGGTGTTGTAAATATTTTAAATGATTTTGATTTATGTTCATGTTTATTTATAAGTTAAAAGATGTAGTGATTATTAAATATAAATGGTAGAGAATTAATCTAAGTGTTCTAGTGAATTTAAAACAATAAAATGAAAGTTTTAAGGAAGAAAAGAATTAAAAAGGATGAAGATCATATGAAGCTTTTAGGTTGAACATGAGTTTGTTCTTACAAGTGTTCTTGAGTATGAGTTTATTTAGAGAGAAAAGAGTTAGAGTATTTTTGATGTTTGTGTGTGTAAATGAAATGTAGTAGTAGTAGTGAAATGTATACTAGTAACTTCTAGTATGTAGTATGTATTTGTTTTGTATTTAGTATGTATAAAGATTAAATTTAATTTAGCTAAGAAGTGATGATGAATTAGTAGATGTGTAAGAGGATTTGACATGGTAGTAAAGTAGGAGAAAAATGGAAGAGGATCATCTTGACCAAGGGCCAAGGAAGTCGGCCAAAACAAGTCAAGTGGCCCGATTTGTACGTTTTTGAAATTTTCGATTTACGCGCACGCGAAAAGTCTCGAAATAAAATATATAGTCTTAAAATAATGTTTAGAAGTAAGATCGAAAATAAAAATGAAAATAAACCTCAAAACGAAATCAAAACAAAAATTGGGTACTAGATCCTCGCAACTTTGATTAAAAATTTTATTTGATCGAAACACTTATTTTTTTCGTTGAATGTTATCGATTTAAATAATTATACTCAAACGTCAAAAATTTTATCAGTTTAGACTTAGTGTGACTCATTATTTCGATATTTAGCGAAAGTGCTAGTTAAATCAAAACGAAATAGTAAATTGATATTAATATAATATGTTTTGTTAGTAATAACCAAAATGATTAAGCCTTAACTAATTTTGTTAGGTTTGGATTATGGGTAAGTATATTTGAAAAAGGAATTAGGTGATTTAATCACCTTAAGTGGCTCGGCCACTTTGGTCAACATTGACCTCGATTTGCGTGCCAAAATTTGTCGTTGAGAAATTTGTCGTTGATTCATCATTTGATTTATCGAGTTTGAAAATGTAAAAAAATAAAGTTCAAAATCGAAGTATATCAAAATGGTTTCAGTTTAGGTGCGAGAAAAATTGTAGTGTATTGTTTTAGGAAAATAGGTTGAGCGAGATTGTCTAATTATTGATTTCCTAATTATGATTAACTAGTTTGCATGCCCGGCCCCGCCCGGGCTAACTATATTTACATTAAAAATTTAATTTTATATAAATTTACATTATATTAAATACTTGTCCAGTTTATACATTTACTATTTATGACATATTAGCATTATACTAAATATTTGTCCAGTTTATACATTTATTATTTATGATATATTTTTATGAAAATTATTGAAATCATAATTAAGTATAATTGTTAATCATACTCAAATTAATATAAAATTATTCCCAATGCATACATTATCAATGTATAGTCTCATGAAAAAATATTATTTTGATATAAAATTAATGATATTAAATCTATGAGTTCTTCATGGTGCTTTATTTCAAATATAAACTCACAAATACTAAATTTTTCCTAATGTGAGTCATAATATTTTTTAGGTAAGTTTTTATTTAAATATAATAGAGAATTTGCTGTTTTAAATAACACTAAGAATTAAATACTAAATTTTCCTAATGACCTAACTTTAATTTTCATTAAAAAATATATTACTTTCAAAAAATTTTTTATTTTATTTTTCACACCTTTCAAATATAATGTACGGAGTATCTATTTTTTTCCAATTTTAATTTGGAAATATAGAGGGTTTATTACAATATTTGATTATATATTTTTAAGGATATTTGATTATGTTTATGTTAATTTTTTTTTTTAAAATGTTTTACCAAAAAAACTTATTTTATTTTAGAATCCTAATAATATTAAAATATCTAATTATATTAATATTAATAAATTTTATTATATATTAATATAATAACTTAGATTATATATATTAAAATAATAATTTTTTATCAACCAATTACATTAGGACAAATGTCGACCATAGAGACTATGGTTTCGACTTTATATATATATATATATATATATATTAGATTTAAATTAACACGGGGTGTTACACATACAACACAATCAAGCTCAAATAATCAACCTCCATCAGTAGAGTCAAAGGAAACTCGTCAAATAACCGTATTATGTATATACCCCAAATAAAATAAAATAAAATAAACATATTTTTGTGTTTTTTTTTGAATTTTCAGTGTTTTTTTTTTTTTTTTTTAATTTTTTTTTTGTTTTTTTGCTAAAATAAAAAGAACAATAATAGACGGGGTAACGGTTGACGGCTTAACAAAAATGACCTTCCAACTTGTTACTCTATATTTACCTACATTATATTTACCTCGTCCAAGCCTTAAAACCAAATATAGAATGATAAGGTATGTAGGTAAATATAATGTAGGTAAATATAATGTAGTGTAAAAATAGGCTTTAAGGCTAGGACGGGGTGTAAAAAGTGATAAACATATAATCTAAAGGGTAATAAAAATAGGCCATTTGGCTAATGTGGAGCTCATAAAACAAGTATAATATGTTGCCTTTCCTCATGTAATGCCGCTAGTGTAACACCCCGTCCCCAACCAAAGACCAACACGGGTCCTTTCCGGCGCACTTTGTCCTCACTCGTGCGCATCCTGAAAAACTTCCCAGGAGGTCACCCATCCCAAAACTACTCTCCAGCAAGCACGCTTAACCAAAGAGTTCTTAAGAGCCACCAGAAAAGAAGATGCATCTTATTGATATGAGTAGTACTTACAATCCCTTTAAGCACTACGTCACTTGAGCTAACACATGGACCTCTTCAACGGGGTACCCGCCCCAAATAACCTCTCAGATAACACCGGGTATTACATATCTCCACTTGAAGAATACAATGTCCTCGTTGCGCCTGGTAGCTACCCGTAGTATAGCATTCCAGAATCCTCCCCAGCTAGGTGCGTACCTCGCCAACAAGAACATAGGATTTCCACACGGTCGCCGGGTTGCTATGATACCACTTGTAACAACCCGACCCCAACTAAAGGCCGAAATGTCACCCACGGTAGCTCTCCAGGCTGCGTACATCGCCCACAGACCAACACGAGTCCTTTCCAGCGCACTTTGTCCTCACTCGTGTGCATCCAGAAAAACATCCCATGAGGTCACCCATCCCAAGACTACTTTCCAGCAAGCACGCTTAATCAAAGAGTTCTTAAAATGAGCCACCAGAAAAAAAGATACATCTTGTTGATATGAGTAGTACTTACAATCCCTTTAAGCACTACGTGTACTTGAGCTAACACATGGATCTCTATAACGGGGTACCCGGCCCGAATAACCTCTCGGACAACACCGGGTATTACAGCTAGCCACTAACCGGACACGACTCAATATTAAGTAGACCGAATTCATATTTATGCATCTTAATATTACGCCCTGCACGAGGAGAAACTACACACACCCTAACAAACAAGGAGACCGGTCATGAATGTCACCGGTTTTGGAGGCTCTAATCCTCGCTATATATATGTTGTTTCACTAATTCTCGGTCAAGTCTTGGTTCAACAACAGCAATCCAAACAACTGAATCATAAGATCGACTTAAGAGCGCATGAAGTGCATACTCAATCTTGTCAAGTGCATAGAAAAAGGACAAGCATTAAGCAATAATATCATCGTCGCTTTGCATGTTTCTTCATCTAAACTGACTCTATTTTTGTGATTTTTGACATTTTTTAATCTTTTTTGGATTTTATAAAAATATGGAAAAACAATAAAACTAACTAGAAAAGCAGTAAATCTAACACACACAAGCAGAAGAAAATGAAAAAGTACACCTAATTCCTCCCCCAAGCCTAAACATCACAGTGTCCTCAGTGTGATCCATAGCATAGAAAAACCAACAACCTGAAGGTACCGGGAGTCGGGATCCCTCCTCGACGCCCCGCGAGCGCCCGCCCTCGGGTGTCTTAGGGGCGGAATGCGCCTCGCGGGAAAAGCGTAAAATGCGCGTAAAAGCGCGCTCGAAGGTTTGCTCGAGTTCTTTGCTATGGGGGAATGTCATTGCATGAATTTTTGACAAAAGAAATATAGAAAATCCTTTTGAAGTTTGTTTTCGGAGTCGCCACCAAATATTAAAGGAATTTGGAACCTCTTCAACACGTCTTAAATCATAAGACGCGGGTGTCTCAGATTTCAAGGTGCGTCGATACCTATCCTTCTGAGGTTATTGTGAAACCAGAGAGGATTCGGAGTGAGGTTACTTTTCGAAAGTTTTGACAAAATGTATTATGAAAACTGCCATAAAAAAGCCTACGTAAAAATAGTCTTTACTAATTTGAAAACAAATGCTTAATTTCGATATTTGGGCTAATAGGACGCTACGTACAAATGCGAATGTATGACTTAGTAAATATGTAAAATAAATGTAGATCGTCAAAGGTATGACGTTTTGCTATAGGAAATATACGTAAAAATAATAATTCATTGTATTTGAATTACTAAATAAACGTTATTTTCCGACTCGTATTTAATTCTAAGATTTTATAGAAACCCTGGGGTTTGCATGTTTAAAAAGACTAGTTGAAACGGTACAATTTAATGTCGAATCCGTGTTTTAGTCGTAATTTAACGCATGAATCGAGAATTTGCATAATGTAAAAGTGGTGTTTAATTTAGTGATTTTGCGTCGTTTATTTATGCGATATTGGTGAGGTTTAGATGAATTCTGATTTCGAATTACTACAACCGTATTGCGAATACGGGTTCGTTAAAGCCAATATCGAGTTGGGCTAAGGTAACCCTTTTGTCCGAGTCTCAAACGTCTAATCCGAAGGTAAAGTTTTTTACCTTAAAATGCAAAGACGGTTTTTAGAGTGAAAATTTATAAGTGTGAGCGATAGTACGTAAATGTAATGTGTTAATGTGTATGAATTATGATAATGGATTTGTAATGTTATAAGTTGTTAATAATGTGTGTTTTTTGTGATTGTGAGGGCTGCTATTTATAACAATTGCTTCGTGTTTTATGTATGGTTGCTCAGAAAATCGCCAGTTAACCAGCGATTAAAGAGAAAATCGCCGGTGTGTGCATGGCAAGGAGGAAAATCTCCTGTGCACAGGCGATTTTAGTTTAAATCGCCTGTGTACAAGCGATTTAAGTTTCGTTCTGGTGTGCTGTTGATTGGATTTGGGCCGCCGTATTTGTATGACACACGTTATAAGGGCACTCAAGTGTTTTTGCTGTTGTTGTTGTCTTTGACGGGGAATCAACTTGGGTCAACTTGATTTCTCGGCTCCGTTTTCGCGTTTCGTGTTTCGGTTTTTGTCGTGTTTTTCGGTTTTGGTTCGAAATAAAATAATACTGTAATATATTATTTTAGGATGTTGTGGAGTTTTGTTTTATGAAAATGTGACCCGGGACGTGCTTTGGTCCGTTTCGGGTGCTTGGGCTTTTGTATGTTGTGCTTGTGTGTATTGTGTCGACTTAAGACTAAAAATGACTAACTTAATACTCATTTTTACGAAGTACGCAAAATTAAATTAATACGTTAAAAACGACTAAAATGTTTTAGACACTTTTGTACCGTCTCGTCTCATTTATAAAGCATGCATAAAAAGTCCTTTTCGTCATTGAGCTTGTTTTTTGGGGGGTACGGATACGGGTATCTACACAGCCCCCATTTTGGCTGAAATTGGACTAAAGCGCTAGTCAAAATTAAAAGACAATATCTGGACCACTACAGTCTCGATACTACCTGGCGGCGCTAAGTATGTGTCTCGGGGAAAGAAGAGAACTTAGTGCCGGGAATGCGGGGCGGGACGACATGTTTAAGGACATGACGGTCCTGCACATTTAAGGGCCTGCCAGCCTGTCGGGGTTTTGAAGGTCTTTTGATGGCGTTTTGTAATCTAGCCACCTTCTGCGTCTTGAATGCTTGCTGTGTGTCTGCTTCTGTGGTTGTGATCTTGATTTCTTCCTCGTAGAGAGTGTGGGTGCCTGTGCTCTTGATTTGCGACAGAAATTCGCGTTTCTGCGTTTTGACTTGTATAATATGTAACACCCCGACTTTTCCTAATATTAATTGTTCGTCTTAATAATATTCGTAATTCATTTCTCTTGATTTTCTCACTTTTTAGCTCGAGAAAATCAGTTCTCCTGTCGCGTGGATTAAGCTACACTGTAGTCAGAACTTAAAAACGGAGTAATTAGCTTAAAAACGGTGTAGTTTCTTCATACGAACTCCGATTCAGGTGATTCAAAAGGCTAAACTGCGTATTTTTTCGACGCCGTCGCAACTGCCAAATTTTCAGGAGTCAGTTCGAACCGGTTCACCCTGGACCGAGCCGAAACCCCCATTGCTCGGGTTGGGTTTAGGGTTTTGGATAGCTTTTTGATCAAGGCAATTATATATCCTATTATCTCCTAATCTTAGCAACATTATAATCTGATTTCTCCCTTCCTAATCTCTCCCTTATCTCATCCCTATTCATCCCCCTTAATCCTCTCACAAATCTCTCTCAAAACTCCTAAAAACTCTATTGTTTTCATCCAAGCTTTCATCTCTTGTGTTCTAGCTCTTTCCTAGCCTTTCCCTTAGTGTATGATCTCCTTTTTATCTCTTTTATTTTCTGGTTTTATATTATCCTATGTGTTATCGTGTTGTGTATTCATTATTTGTATGTTTTGGCTTGGATCATCAAAGGAGAAGGAGACTTTGAAGAAGAAGACACTATCTTGATTGAAGAAGAAGAGGAGTAGCAAGGTTTTTGATCTCAACAAAGGTAACTAGGTGTGATCTAGTTGTATTTTAGCATGTATGAGGCCTAACTTGTGATGATCTTGTTGTTTACATTGTTGTCGTAATGTTTGCTTGCACATCTTGTTGTTTGGTTGATGTTTGATCATAAATTCATGCTAGAATCTTTGGCCTCATATTAGGGTTGTCTTATAATCATATTTCATGCATAATTCTCATATTATTGTATCATTATTCATGCTTGTAAACCGATAAAAATGAATTGGTGGTGTGTTGTTGAGTAGGCCGAGATGTGTGAGTAGGGGGCCGAGTCCCTTGCTTGTGTTTGTTCTCTTGTTTTCTTCTTATTTTGGCTTAATCATGTTAATCTTTGAAGTTTGTTTGAATTACCTAAGTTTAATTATGAATTAAGATGATTTGATTGAGTTTTAAAGGGTTTGTATGCATGACTAATTGAGTTAATCACAAGAATCGTTAATGGATCACTTGAATTTTGGGTTGGTTGCAAGAAAATGGGTGATGTGTGGTGTTGGCCGTGAGTGTGTACTCAGGCCGTGTGTTGTGTGTGTGTATGTTGGTTGGTTTGTCGCTTGTTTAAGTCTTGACATGTCCTAAAATGTTAGCTATGCTTTAATGAATCGAGTTGCGCTTGGTTTGATCACTAAATGATGATTTATGAGCATGTCAATTGAACTTATGATTTGTAATGTATGCTATTCACTTTGTACTCCGTGTGTATGGTTGGTTATGGTTGTAATGAGGATTGTGTATGTATGAGTATGGTTGTTGTGGTTGTATGGTTGTGTTGGAAGTGTTGGAGACAGGTTAACAGGTTATGCTTGGGTTAAGTTTGTTGGAGTATGTGTCCTCCACAATAGTGCGATTGCTTAATTAATAAATCTCAATTAAGGAATACATGGGGATAATCCTGTATTATTGTCAATTGGTTAACGTAAATCAATAACGGTTGGTTGACTAGAGTTTGACGTTATTGTCGTGAGAACGGCGGTAATCAATTGATCCCTTTAAGTCACACCTAAAGGAACGTACTCCAAATATTTAAGCTAATTAATTGTATGAGATACGATTATATTAGTAACTTGATAATTTGACTAACGGTTAGTCGGTGAATTAATTTAGAGAGAAATCGAGTTGTGAACTCGGATGATTTAATTTTATATCGATAAAATTATTAGAGGAGATGGGAATTAGTGATTAAACGTTAATTCACTAATCGTGTATATTTTACTAATGAGATTAGTAAAAGTACAATTTTAATATATGTGTAAGTGTACATATATGTTAAAGAAGAGTTATGAGTTCAATTTGATAATTTGTACTTTATCATATTAGATGATTAAGTGATAAATTATAAGTATTTGTGGGACAAATATTGAAAACAAATTGGACCCATTATAAGGGCCATATAACCGTCCAAATGCAAGGAAGAGGAGAGAAATAGATTCCTTTTTGTCTTATGCTCTTGTTCTACTTTTGCATGCTTTAGACCTCATCATTGCAATGCATGAAATTGTTCTACACAAAGCAAAAACTCTTCCCCTCTCCCATGTATTGGTGGCCGGCCCCTATAGTGTGTCTAACACACTTCTTTTTGTTGTTTTTCCTATAAAACACAAGGGCCTTGAATGAATGAGATTCATTCATGCATTCTCTCCTTCTCTCTCACCATTCTCTCTAAAACATAATACTCTCTTTACACTTTTATTACTAAGAGTTAGTAATAATATTATCACATATTATCAAGTAATACCAAGTGATTTCTAGTTCAAAATACTTGGTATTTTTTTGGAGTTGTTCTTGGGTGCTACTAAGAGGAGGTTTCCTATTTTGGAAACTCGGGTTTTTGGAGGATCATCCTAAAACTAGCTCAAGAAACAAAACTAGAAAGGAGTTCTAGTTTTGTGCCCAATATTTCCCTTTGTGAAAGGTATAACATTTCTAAACTTGTTACAAAGTGAATTTGTACTACATAGATCTTGCTAAATCAAATTAGAGTAATTTGATTTACACTAATATTTGATTAGTGAATGGGATGAGATCCCTACAAGTGGTATCAGAGCTAAGGCTTGTAGTTACAAATTTATTTTGTTGGTTTTTGGAGTTTTATATATTTATTGAGAATAAATATGATAAAATCTGAAAATAGTGTTAAAAATGGTTTTAACACGATATTTTTATAGCATGCAAAGTTTCTGGTCTCATTTAGCTTCTGGTCAAATTTCGTAATTTTTGGAATTTGTTTGCTATTTAAAATGATTTTTATACAAAACCGAGTCAAAAAATGAGTTTTTGGCTAAAATAATTACTATAAATAGTTATATTTGGAATATGGTCACGAAATCTTTACACAGTGATATTTCATATTTATACATTCTGCATGTAAATTTTCAGAATCAGATCTTGAGTTTTGAATATTTATTCATATGTTTGTTTAAAATCGGTATGATATGCATTTTATGTCCAAAAATATAGTAAACGTTGTTTTCTGGACATGAAATTTATACCAATATTTTTATACATTATGAGGATGCTCTCTTATAAATTTGGGATTTTTCCTCACTGTTTTAGACGTTTTCTTGATTTTATGAGATAAAATCGATGAAATCGTATGTTATTTATTATAAAAATAATTCGTAAATATTTTCTGACCAAACTTTTCTTTTCTGAGATTTTGGAAGTGTTCCAGAATATACAAATTTTTGTCAAAATAAAAATGATTTTATTTTATTTTATTTTATTTTGATTTTATAAAGCTTTATTCATAAATAGTTATGATTAAAGCTAGAACTAATTAGCAAATGACCAAGTTTATGAACTAAAAGCACCATGAATTAGTGAAAACTAATTTTGGGTGTTCTAAATCAGTTTAGAAGTTTTAGTTCAAGCTTAAAAGGTGTTTTAAGTATTATTGATTAATATAAGATTAATCGATTAAAAATGAGATCGGTTTGAAACGAATTAATGCTATTATTGTTTAGGGCGATTTTGGCATGTTTTTATTTATAAGCTATTCATTATGCATATTTGGATGAATGTTTATTGTTGAATGAATGTTTGTTTTTACTAGTATGGCCATAGTTTGTTATATTTTTACCGATATTACCCGTAATGTAAGGGAATATCGTGTGGGTTTGTAATTAAATGCGATCTCGTATCGCCGGTTTGTTATTTTTAATAGTTTATTTCATTTATAAATGTATAATAGGATTGCTATGTATTCATTTGTAATTCATACTTGTAACTATTTGTAAAATCGAAGACCGGCGATGGAGATCGACAAGGAGCCTTAGAAGTATTCTAAAGCTTGCAAGGAGGAGCTTGGATGAAGTCCTTATGAAGAGGGACCAAAGGAGTTGGTTTCCAATTTGTAACTCGTATTTTTAATTACTTTTAGGTGACCATACTAGGTTTATGCTTGCTTGCTCATGCTTGTTTGATTGCTTATTTTCCGCCCACATGCCAAAATCGCCATGCATGCCACGATATCCCGCTACGATTGTCGATTTATGTCATGATTCTTAAATTAGTTCACTTATAAAGAATTTTTAATGAATAAAATTGACAAGATCACCCACATTATTTATCAAAATGAATTGAGATTAAGCCTTTCCAAATATAGCGACTATGAACCCCATGTTCGTGAGGACCTCCGCGACGTGGAACCTTGTTACCATGGGTAAGTAGTGGGAGGAAGTCCCATGCTAATTTGGTTTGGACTCAACCAAATAAGAGTTATTTGGGGCTAATGGATGCATTTTAAAGAAAATCATCAACCAAGCATTCTAGTGTAGAATTACTCAAGTGTTGACTTATCGTTTTTATATAAAAGGAAACATGAGATGTCTAATTTTATATGAAAAACGAGTCTTGGAATCATTTATATAATTTCGTGGGAGATCATTATATAAATGGACATTTGTTTTAAAAGTGTTTTAGCAAATGTCATTAATGAACAATGAATGCTTATATATTTCCTCATATTTGTTGTAGAATCGTTTATTTCAAATTGCAATGGCATCATCATCATCAACTCCCACGCCCATTTTGGGCAAAGATTCATGGTTGCGAACCGTGATGGATAAGTGTATCCTCAAGGATGACGGTAGCAACTTTGTCGAATGGGATTCGACAATGAGGGGCGCCGCTACATCCGACAATGTGCTCAAACACCTTACCGATCCACACCCCGCCGAACCCACATCTCGATCCGGGGCGGCACGAGCCGCCTATGATGAGCATGTGAAAGTGGACAATGACGTGAAAAACGTCTTGATTTGGTCCATGGCACCCGCTCTCAAACTCCGTTTTGTCACACAAAAGAGTGCATATGAGATATTTACTCGAGTGACAACCATGTTCTCCAAGCCACCACAAATAAGGCTTTATGAAGCCACGGTGCGGTTTTTCGATGCAAAGCTAGAGAGGAACCAAAAAGTTGGTCCTCATGTGCTCAAAATGATTGAGCAAATAGACACTCTTGAGCGTCAAGAGTGTGCTATACCAAAAGCTCTTGCGATTAACCGAATTCTTCATTCTCTTCCTAACAAGTTTGCTCATTTTAGAGTAAACTATAACATGAACAACATGGATAAGAGTAACCATGAACTTCATGCTCTCTTGGTCCAAGTCGAGAGGGATATGGAAGTGAATGAGGTGGAGAGGAAATATGTTCTCTCCATGAAAATGAAGAACATGTCTCTTGGAGTTAAGAAGGGGAAGGTGGCTAAGAAAACGCCATCCGTCAAAGGCAAGGGTAAGGGCAAGGCTATTGTGGAAGGTGTTCCACACAAGTCTAAGCCCAAGGTCAACAGGGAAAAACCTCTCAATGACACTTGCAAGTATTGCAATGAAGTGGGTCATTGGAAGCGCAATTGTCCCAAATATAAGAAGGACTTGAAAGATGGATGTGCGACATCCAAAGGTATTCTTCCTTCTAATCTCTATATGATTGACATCAATCATGCTTGCATTTCTACATGGGTATTGGATACCGGATGTGGATCTCACCTTTGTAATCATTTGCAGGGGATGAGAAACGTGCGAGCTCTAGCCAAGGGTGATGTAGATCTCCGCATGGGCAATGGAGCTAGAGTAGCGGCCGTTTCCGTGGGAACTTTTGTACTCGCTCTTGCTAGTGGTTTAGAGTTGCATTTAAATAACTGTTATTTTGTACCAACTCTAACGAAAAACATTATCTCCGTCTCCGTGTTAGATGCGGAAGGCTTTTGTTTTGTGATTAAGAACAACCGTTGTACTTTTTCATTTAATGAAATAGTTTATGGTGAAGCTATTTCAATTGGAGGTATTTATGTTTTAAATGATGTCAATGATGTTTATCATGTCGAGAACAAGAGGCTCAAAACAAATGAATCAAATAAATCCTACCTTTGGCATTGTCGTTTAGGTCACATAAACGAAAGACGCATAAAGAGACTTGTTGAGACCAAGGTTCTCAAACCATTTGATTACGAATCATATGGTACATGCGAGTCTTGCCTCTTAGGCAAGATGACTCGTCAATCCTTTAGTGGTAAAGGGACATGAGCAAGTGAGGTTTTAGGACTCATACATACCGATGTGTGTGGTCCGTTAAACATCACCGCTAGAGGAGGATATCATTACTTCATTACTTTTACCGATGACTTAAGTAGATATGGTTATGTCTACTTAATAAGGCATAAAAGTGATGCTTTTGAGAAATTTAAAGAATTTCAAAATGAGGTTGAGAACCAATTAAACAAAAGGATAAAAGCACTACGATCGGATCGTGGTGGCGAATATCTAAGTAATGAGTTTGATTCACATCTTAAGAATTGTGGTATAATATCACAATGGACTCCTCCGGGCACACCACAGTTGAATGGTGTTGCAGAAAGGAGAAACCGAACCTTGCTTGACATGGTTCGGTCTATGATGAGTCAAACTGAGCTTCCTGGTTCATTTTGGGGCTTTGCACTGTTATCTGCTGTTTTCTCACTAAATCGAAGTCCGACTAAAGCGGCCAATAAGACTCCATATGAGATATGGATCGAACAGTTCCTATTTGTCATTCATGAAAATTTGGGGATGTGAGGCATTCGTCAAGAATAAAAACTGACGATAAACTCGCTCCAAGGTCTGACAAATGTCTATTTGTAGGTTATCCTAAGGAAACCTGTGGTTATTACTTCTACAACCCTCACAAGAACAAAGTGTTTGTGGCTCGTGATGCTGTTTTTCTAGAAAATGAGTTTATTTCTAAAAAACAGAGTGGGAGAAAATTTGAACTTGATGAAGTTCAAGAGCCACAAACCGAGACAGAAAATGAGGAAACTGTTCCCTCGTCTTCTGACACGGTGATAATCCCTAGGAGGTCAGGAAGAATTAGTCATCAACTCCGACTGCTACCTTCTGAACATCGAGGAGGAGGGTGATTTGTTGTTATTCGAAAGCAACGAACCCTTAACCTACAAGGCGGCTATTAGTAGCCCCAACTCCGACCAATGGCTAGAGGCGATGAAATCCGAAATGGATTCTATGTACGAGAACCAAGTTTGGGACTTGGTAGATTTACCTGAAGGAGTGAGACCCCTTCAGTGTAAATGGATATTCAAAATCAAACTCGGCATAGATAAACATATTGATATTTACAAAGCTAGATTGGTGGCAAATGGCTTTTCACAAGTCCAAGGTATTCATTATGATGAAACCTTTGCACCGGTTGCTATGCTTCGATCCATAAGGATAATCTTAGCGGTTGCCGCATTTCATGACTATGAGATATGGCAATTGGATGTAAAAATCGCCTTCTTGAATGGGATTCTAGAAGAGGAAGTGTATATGACACAACCTGAAGGTTTTATAGATACATCTAACCCTAAGAAAGTATGCGAGCTTAAGAGATCCATTTATGGTCTTAAGCAAGCATCAAGGAGTTGGAATCACAGATTCGATCATGTTATCAAACAAAAGGGATTCACTCGTAGTACTGAGGAACCTTGTTTATACATGAAGTTTAGTGGGAGTAAAGTAACTTTCCTTGTTTTGTATGTGGATGACATACTACTAATTGGAAATGATATTCCAAGTCTAAACTCGGTAAAGGAGGAATTGGGAAACCATTTCCAAATGAAGGACTTGGGAGAGGCACAACGCATCTTGGGTATCCGGATCTATAGAGATAGATCCAAAAGGATACTAGCATTAAGTCAAGAAACTTATATCGATAAGATTCTTGATAGGTTCAATATGAAAGACTCCAAGAGAGGCTTTCTTCCGATGAGTGTAGGAATAACATTGAAAAAATCTCAATGTCCTACGACTCCTGCGGAAATTGAACGCATGAAATTGATCCCTTATGCTTCCGCTGTAGCATCAATCATGTATGCTATGATGTGCACTCGTCCCGATGTCGCTTTCGCTTTGAGCATGACGAGCCAGATCAAGCTAATCCGGTGAGAGTCACCGGATAGTCAGAAGAACATCCTTAAGTACTTGAGAAGAACTAAGGATTCGTTTCTAGTGTTTGGAGGAGAACTTGAGCTACGTGTAAAGGGTTACACGGATGCAAGTTTCCAAACCGATGGGGATGATCTGAAATCCCAATCCGGCTATGTCTTTATGTTGAATGGAGGAGCTGTTTGTTGGAAGAGCTTCAAACAGAGTGTCACTGCGGATTCTACAACGGAAGCTGAATATTTGGCAGCATCGGAAGCTGGTAAAGAAGCTGTGTGGATTCGGCAATTCTTGGATGGACTAAGAGTAGTTCCTAGTGTCAGATCCCGCCATCGCTTATTGTGATAACAGTGGGGCTATTTTCCAAGCGAAGGAGCCCAAGTCTAGCAACAAGTCTAGACACGTTTTGAGGAAATACCACGTTATTAGAGATAATGTGGAAATTAAAGGAAGAAAATAGATCTTTGTAAGGTTGGGACAGACGATAATATCGCTGATCCTTTAACCAAGCCTCTTTCGAGGGCTAAGCATGACGCGCACACCGCCTCCATGGGGTTGCGGCGTATGCCAGATTTCCTTTAGTTTCGTAATATGTAATAGAATGATGTATCTTATTACATATATGAAAATAACATTCATAGTTTTTATCTTAAGTCATTATGAATGCATACTTTGTTTATCCGAATATTTATGTGAAAACTTTGAACGTATTCAAGTGAACGGTATAAACTAAGTATTTGGTCCCTAGTCTCTCACATGAGGTGACGTCTCGGAAAGACTAGATTGCAAGTCGATCGATGGTGGGTTCAACACCATAGGGTCATATGAGATGACTGATCGTTTGCATAGACAGACTGTGAAAACACTCTGTCGGGCAGTGACGCTTATAGAATTCCTTTTCAATGAGATTGAAACCTGGTCGTGGTGGAAATTTCTATAGTATTCCTTTGAGTCGATTCTTTGACTGGAAACTGATTGTCTGAGTCGGTGCAGTTTCCGAGTGACTTTCATTTTTGTCCTAAGTCATGCCGTGAAAGGGGGTTATAAGGGCATCTTTGGGGTCATGGTGATCCGTGATCATACAAGACAATCGAGTGGAAGGAAATGTCCACCCTTGCTCGGGTTAAAACATCTTTGGGCCACTCGAGGAGTAGTTCTTTGAAAATGCGTGGCCATGCTCGGTAAGAATCTACGGTAGATTCCCGGCCGACAAATACCTACTCTCCTTATCGAGGAAACCACTCACGATATATATCTCAGGATGCAAGTACGACCTGTAAGACACCTTTCATCGAGTGGGAGATGTGAAACGGACATGAAAATTGGTAATGCACAACTTGTCTCGGACAAGTGGGAGATTGTTGGAGTATGTGTCCTCCACAATAGTGCGATTACTTAATAAATCTCAATTAAGGAATACATGGGGATAATCCTGTATTATTGTCAATTGATTAACGTAAATCAATAACGGTTGGCTGACTAGAGTTTGACGTTATTGTCGTGAGAACGGCGGTAATCAATTGATCCCTTTAAGTCACACCTAAAGGAACGTACTCCAAATATTTAAGCTAATTAATTGTATGAGATACGATTATATTAGTAACTTGATAATTTGACTAACGGTTAGTCGGTGAATTAATTTAGAGAGAAATCGAGTTGTGAACTCGGATGATTTAATTTTATATCGATAAAATTATTAGAGGAGATGGGAATTAGTGATTAAACGTTAATTCACTAATCGTGTATATTTTACTAATGAGATTAGTAAAAGTACAATTTTAATATATGTGTAAGTGTACATATATGTTAAAGAAGAGTTATGAGTTCAATTTGATAATTTGTACTTTATCATATTAGATGATTAAGTGATAAATTATAAGTATTTGTGGGACAAATATTAAAAACAAATTGGACCCATTATAAGGGCCATATAACCGTCCAAATGCAAGGAAGAGGAGAGAAATAGATTACTTTTTGTCTTTTGCTCTTGTTCTACTTTTGCATGCTTTAGACCTCATCATTGCAATGCATGAAATTGTTTTATACAAATCAAAAACTCTTCCCCTCTCCCATGTATTGGTGGCCGGCCCCTATAGTGTGTCTAACACACTTCTTTTTGTTGTTTTTCCTATAAAACACAAGGGCCTTGAATAAATGAGATTCATTCATGCATTCTCTCCTTCTCTCTCACCATTATCTCTAAAACATAATACTCTCTTTACACTTTTATTACTAAGAGTTAGTAATAATATTATCACATATTATCAAGTAATACCAAGTGATTTCTAGTTCAAAATACTTGGTATTTTTTGGAGTTGTTCTTGGGTGCTACTAAGAGGAGGTTTCCTATTTTGGAAACTCGGGTTTTTGGAGGATCATCCTAAAACTAGCTCAAGAAACAAAACTAGAAAGGAGTTCTAGTTTTGTGCCCAATATTTCCCTTTGTGAAAGGTATAACATTTCTAAACTTGTTACAAAGTGAATTTGTACTACATAGATCTTGCTAAATCAAATTAGAGTAATTTGATTTACACTAATATTTGATTAGTGAATGGGATGAGATCCCTACAAAGTTTGCACATGGGTACTGTTCTGCCACATGTGTGAGGAGATACAACGTCCTAGGATGGACGGATACCGCCCATGATCCGCTCGACTATTCTTGTTGTTTAGTTAGAGCGACTATGGGTTCTCAACCAGAAGGGTTAGAGACTATGGTTATTTATGTCGTCACCGTTCTTGTTGCTCGGTGGAATTTGGCCAAATTTAGACTTGTGATTATTGAGGAACTTCTTGTTGCCGTTCCGCCATAGGGTTTGGGTGATTCTTGTTGCTTCACCCGGGGTGATTCTTGTTGCTTCACCCAGTTCTCCGCGCTTACTCTCGCAATTGGTTGGAAGAAGGATCGTCTTGTGAGCTCAGTTGGTTTGGACACGACTTTGGTTGTGTCGTGATGTTTGTTGTTGTATTTGCATTGTTGTTCTTTCGTTGTATGTTGGTTGCTTATGTATTTATGCTTTGGTATTAGGCCGTAGGCCAGGTGAGCTTGATGCATTATTGTTTATGTTTTGTTATGTTAAAATATGACTGGGGAGCACCTAGTTACTCCCCACTGATTGTGGTTGTTGCCTCTCTTTTATAGGTATGCGCGAGACGGGATTGAGTGAGTTGGATGCGAGGATGTGACCGTGTGTTACCTTGGAAGAGATGTGACTTTGTTTAGACTTTTGGACTTGTAGCTTGGTTTTGTTTTAGACTTTCTTTCGGTCTTTAGACTTTTGTTTTGGGTTTTGGTTTGTACGGGGTATTTACTCCCCACTTCTAGGCCTCAAGGCCTACCTTTTTATCGTTGTTTAGTTGGTTTAGTGAGTAATGATCCGGATTCCACGGTGTTTCCGCCACCGTGGCTCGCTTTTATTTTCTTTTATTTCATAAATCCTTTTTATTTCTTTATTTTATTTTGTTGAAAAATCCGGGTTGTTACAGTTGGTATCAGAGCGAATACGCTCCCAACTCTCTTAGGTGAGTGAGTAGGATTTGACCTAGAACACCGAGTGAGAGTGTTGGGTATACACATTAGGGGGTCTACGTTATTTGTGCATGTGTATGAGTAGTTGTGTGAATGGTGGTCTTAGGATTTCCACCATTAGATCATATGTTTGCTTTGGATGCAGGTACAGGAATGATGGAGTCATGCGAGGTCGGGTGTCGACTCGTTAAATCTCTACATTTAAAATTTACTAGTCCCGCCTCTAAAATAGTCTTTAAAAGCTTTTGATTTGATTTAATCGTCGTTTTTAAATTTATTTCTTTATTTCTAAATGTTTCACTCTGATAATTGCTTTCTTATGTACTACTTGGTTTCTTTGCTTTCATCATACTCACCATTCCAAACTAAATCCTTTATGCTTCTATTTTCTTATCAAATCATGTTAGCCTTCATTTTTAATATCGACAAAAAGGGAGTATTTTACATTCCGTTTTAATACACTTTTATGACCCTAGCTTTTAATGTTATTCATTTGAGAGTTCAGTTTTATCGAAAATTTTAGTCTATTTATGCCTTGTCAATCCCTTGTTTTAACTTTTCGACTTATTCGTTTTTTCAACTTTAATCATTTGAGTATTCTAATTTAAAATATCCCTCTTTCATTTGACCTTTCGAAATATCTAGAAATTTAACTCTTAAAGTCTTTGATTTGTACTGATTGATCAGCTGGAGTAAGAAACTTGAAGCCGAATTGCGAATGTATGGTCCTACCAACAGAGCACGCAGCGGAAGCTCTTAATCTAAGTCACCTACTGTACTCGTAGGGACGTCCTCCAGCTTGCTAGCTACACTTATTCTTAGTATATCCTGCTAGTTCTTGGATCTCACCATACAGCTGTTTTAAAACCATTAGCCGAATTACAACTTGAGCTTCTTTTTCCCCAATAAAATTTCTTATTATGTTCATCCTCCTCTTTTTCAACAGATCGTGCTGAAATAATTTTTAAACTCTTTTATTGCAAGAATGTTTTCAGTCAGTTCTATTAACAAAACCTATTTTCGTATATTTATGCTATAATGGTTTGTTTATCCTTCTTGTACTTTCTTATTTTGTAACTATGTTGAGGAAAATTTTAATCGGTATCGCTTTACTTTACCATTCAATTTTAAACGCGTCAATACATGTTGATGGCCTTTTACTCAATCAAATTTGAAATGAATGACACTTATCTACTGCTTTCACTTTTAATCAAAACCTCTTTGTTATCCTAAACATTTTTTTTTTATTAAATTTTCTAATTTGCGCATTTGGTTTATTTGAATGTTATTTATTCTACCTGGTATTTTAGTGGCTTCATTTTTCTAAAATCGCTGTCGTTTTGAAACTCAACTTTGAGACTTCTCCTTTCAATCGTATCTTTTAATCATATTCCATATTTGTCAAACTTTTCAGCAATTACCTTTTCGTCTCTCCTTCATAACGAAACCAATTAGAGTTCTTTGTTGGAAACGAGTCTTATGCCTTCATTTGTGAACTCTTAAAGTATATTTCTATTTTCCTTCATCGTTTCATATTAAAAATTTCTTTTGTCAAATTGGTGGTTGTTGAGCTGTTCCTTGCAAAGGATTTATTATGTCATATTTTACTTAATTCGTTTCATTCCTTCTTTTCTTTCTTATTCATCATAACTCATCACTTTTATATCATGACCCTGTCAATCACCTTTTAGTCTTGTCATTCGGGTCTTATGTCATTCTATTCCTTAGGTTTCCCTCTAGAGGCTACTTCAGTTCTATTGCCTTTGAACCGACTTTTAAGACGTCGATCTTCTATTATTTTCCATTCCTTTCCGTAGCTATTCACGTTCTCCATTTTGTAAGAACTCTTGATGTCTTAACATCAATCTTGTCCTTGATAAATTTCTATAATCGTAAAAGAGTGTAAAAGAGTGGGTTAGTAGTGTAATGGGCCGCAGAAATCAGCCCAAACAAAACATAAAGTTGTGACTGAAAGGAAAATCGGCAGCATACTGGCGATTTTAGTTTAAATCGCCAGTATACTGGCGATTTTTGGTGTCTTTTGTTTATTTCTACAAGAACACGGGTGAAGAGAGGGAGGGTCATTTACCCGAAAATAAAAAAATAAAACCCCACAAATTCAATTTTCGTTCTCGGCGTTTTGTAGACCAAATTCCGTCATTCCGACTCCTCCAATTCGTCATGGATCAAGGTATGCATCCAACTCAATTGCTTTTTCGTGTTTTGAAGTTGGTTTGAGTCGATTTTTGTTCAAAAATCCGTTTTTTAGGGTTTGTGTTAAACCGTCTTTTTTTATTCGAATTTTGCTATTGTCGTTGCTTGAAAACGGTGCTTGGGAGTGCTATGAGGTTTGTCTTGTTGTTGTTATTGATTGTTTGCAAAAAACCCGTGTCTCGGGGCTGTTTTTCGTGTGAATTGAGGAATGGCATTTTGGTAGTTTTTCGTTTTTCGTCCCGAAACACGTTCAAAATTTCAGTGTAGGTTGCCCGGTTGTAGTATAATGCATGGGTAAATTTGTTTCGTTGAAATGTGCGCGAAAAACGGGCCTTTCGATGGAATTTCGTCCGTTTTTGTGTATGGGTCAATTTTGGGTCGAAAATTTTCGGTCCCGAAACTTGCCGAAAACTTCTGTCTTGGGTTGTCATGGCTAGTATGGTGTATCTTTTGCCTTATTTCGTAGAGAATGCGTCATTTGGAGGCGTTTTGGGGCGTTTTTGTGTAGTTGGGCTTTGTTTCTTGAAATCGCTTCCCTCGCTTTTCGCGCCCCGAGTCTTGAATGTATTGCCATGTATGTTGTTTGTGTTGATTAGGGTGTTGTTTTGTGGGAAGTTAGGGCCTTTTTGGCTAAGAAAAGGCTATGAAAAAGTCCTTTTTGTATTTTGTAAGCGTTTTATAAAAGCTTGTCAGTTAAGGTGTTCGGGACGTTATTTTTGCTTGAAATTTTTTATGGGTGCCTATTATGACCTATATATTGTATAAGTGTCATAAAATATGCATTTCTGCATCTCTGCGTCGTTTTCGCCTCATCTGTTAAAATAGGCCTAAAGCTTGCTTTCTACTATTTCGTTTGGTTCCTTTGTTGTTTTTGTGCATCTTTGCTCCTTGAACTGGTCTTGCATGACTTATTGATACATGTTATTTATATAGCTTTTATACCCCCGTTATAGTTGCATTTAGCTCGCACTTTCTTGATTTCATTAGTATATTAGTAGCTATTTGCTTTATATTGCGATACTGTTGTTCCTCGTGTGTATTTTGCAGGTTTTGGCGGTCCTGAGCTAAAACCTGAGTCAAATGGAGCATTATCGAGTATCGTGGAGTCAAGACGAAGCCCGAGAGTCGATTCGGAAGTCATACGACAAGTTGGGACGTCAAACCTATAGGTTCAGAGCGAAACCTATAGGTTCCGGATACAAGAACAAGGCTTGAAGTTGCTGTAATCTACTGAACACCTAAGAACCGATCGGTTTGGGCTTGAACCGATCGGTTTGACCCCCTGAACCGATCGGTTTGCTCCCGAACCGCTCGGTTACCGCTCTGTTCGCGTATTTTTAGTTTGGCGTATATATATGAGTCGAGTTAGGGTTTTACTTTTTATCTTTTATTGGAGTTTTTACTGCTTTGCATTAGGTTTTAGTTCTCTCTTTAAAACTCTCTAAAAACCTTAGTTTAGATTGAATTCATCCTTCAAGACTCGATCTTTTACATTGCAATTATTGATTTCTCCAGGTTTAATCTATTGTTCTTCCTTTATCATGTCTTCTCTTTATTATTTCAATTGCTTTGTTCTAGTTTTGATTATGCATAGCTAATTCTCAATTAGGGTTTAAGGTGATTGTGATATTGATTCAGAACATGTTTTAATCGTTCATATTGATTGACTTTATGCAATTGATTTCTTCCTGCGCGTTTTAATTATCAATTGAATTTAGGGACGCCTTTATTGAATTGAATTTAGGTTGTTTCAGTTTAAGATCGAAAGCCTAATTGAAACTAGACTCACGCGTAATCGATAAGTTGAATTTAGTACGTAGCGAGAGCCCGCTAAATTTGCTTAAGGTTGAAATTGACTCGAGAGAGCGTTTCCCCAAAACCTAATCCAATTGCATGATTTCAGTTGATTGCATTTCCTTCTGAGTTGAGTTATGAATCAATGTCACATGACCCTGATGCCCTAATCTCCTTCTTATTCATATTTTCACAGCTTTTACCTATCGTTCTTAGTTTAGACCTTTAAAACACCCCTTTTCACACCCTTGAGACTGACCTGCCTTAGCTTAGCAACCCATTGACTACACCATCTCTCTGAGGATTCGACCCTACTGCCACTAACTACCCAGTTAGTTGACCTTAGGTTTATTTTGATTGAGGTGACGCGACTTTAGCCTCATCAATTTTGGCGCCGTTGCCGGGGAGACGGTTAGCTAGTTCGTGTTTGTTTAGTTTTTGCTTAGGTTTTTCTCTCTTGTCTCAAGGAACCTAGTTCCTTGAGACCGTTTCTTATCATTTGCTTGTAGTTTTGTTTATGCACAGTCACCGGACTCTTGTCCCATTTGAACTGAACCTGAGCAGGCGTTACATCGACTACGCAAGCAAGCAATTCAAATCGTTGATCTTAATACCGAGGAAGCGTCGTCTAGTGCTACGCAATCGTCCTACGAAGAGGACACACCTCCATTTACTCCATTATCTCCTCCGCCAGTGACTATGCCTAAACTTTCTAGTCACTCGGTGCCTACACCGGAATCCATTCCTTTGGATTCACGATGCCCTTCTGACTGCGCAGGCAATTTTGAGATCCGCCCGCCTTCCTAAACTTGGTGGAGCGGAATCAATTGATGGTTACCCAACCGAGGATCGGTAGGCATATGCAAGTGTTTACCGACCATCGTTTCACGATTAAGCGGTAGGGATCACCCAAAACCAGGATAAGGAAATCTTTGTTCCCTTTCTCATTGAAGGATCGAGCAGTGAATGGATCACGGACCTCGACAAGGAGGCTGCGGGGATCACCGATTGGAATGGGTTAGCTCTTGCCTTCTACTCAAAGTTTTACCCTCCCGAGGCGTACTAATCGGATCTGAAGCCAAATCCAAGGTTTTAAACAAGCGTTTGATGAGTCACTTCTTTGAGCGTGGGAGCGGTACAAGAAGCTCATAAGGGATTGTCCTCACCACGGGTTGAACGAATGGTTGGTGATCATGACATTCTACAATGGGTTGTATGCCGAGAGCCGGGCTATACTTGACTCAGCTGCAGAGGGACGTTTCGCTAATAACGTCGACGACGACAAGGCTTGGGGGTTGATCGAGGAGATGGCCATGCATTCATCTCAATTTGGGAAGCCAAGGGAAAATTCACGGTCATCGCATAATGACCGTGATAAGGAGAGTATTAGTGCACTTACTGATCAGGTTGCTGCGCTAACTGCGCAGATTGGTATGCTACGAGGTGGAGGCTCTTTTAGCGCTCATGTGAACGCTATTGCGGGGCACGATATGGGTTATTCTACGGGGTATGCTGCGCCCCACGAGCAAGTTCATGCTTACCAATCCTACTCACAGAACTTGCCTTACCAGAATCAACCAGGTTATGATCGATCCCTCCTCTCCTATCGTAACCAGAATGTCCTAAACCCAACCACCCAACCACCACAAAATCAACCCTACATCCCTCCACATAAAAATTTCCAACCATCCCCTCCCAACTACCAAAGACCCCAATATGTCCCACCACCAGTTCAACCTGCTCCTGCTCCTGTTGTTGATTCGGGTGTGAGTGAATTGAAGGCCATGATGTTGCAGATGGCCAAGTCACACGAGATCATGATGCACCAGATGCAGAAGAATGAGCAAGCCAAGGATGCGGCGATTAAAATGCTCGAGAATCAGGTGGCGCAGCTCGCCGCCTCACAGGCTTCACGTCAGCAGGGTACTCTGCCACCCCAAGGTAATCCTCCTAACCCTCCTCCTGATACAGCATGTGCTATTTCTTTGCTTGTGATGGTACGATTTATGACGCTCAAGCACCGGAGGAAGAGGAGAAGAGTAGGGCGGCAGACACACGCAGTTAGCCGTGTACTCCAGGGCGCAAGCGGCAATGACTTGTGGATGATCTTTATTAAGGACAAGGCACCGGAGATTGAGATCAGGTTACCTTTCCCAGGGCGTGTACGTCCAGCCACCGTGGACCCCAAGCTCGATAGGTTCTTTGAGATCCTCAAGACTCTGCAGGTAAATCTTCCCTTTATTGAATTGGTTAAGCAAATTCCTGCGTATGCCAAGTTTCTTAAGGAGGTCATCTCTAGGAAGCGTTCGATAGACGGGGTCGAGACTGTGTCCTTTGTGGGGGAGGGTAGTGCTCTTTTGCAGGGTAGTTCACCCCCGAAACTGAGTGACCCCGGGACTTTCTCCATCCCTTGTTCGATAGGGAAGTATGTGGTGCAGAATGCGTTGTGTGACCTGGGGGCTAGTGTGAGTATCCTTCCCTACTCCATCTGCAAGAAACTCAATATGACTAAGCTAGGAGTGACCTCCATGACGTTGCAGATGGCTGACCGAACTGTCCAGAGACCCTTAGGTATCCTTGAGGACGTCCCGATTAAGGAAGGGCAGTTTTACATCCCTGTCGATTTTGTGGTCCTAGACATTCCCGAGGACCCCCACATCCCGATCATTTTAGGGAGACCTTTCCTGCATACTGCAGGAGCTGTAATCGATGTGGGGAACAAGACCCTTACGTTCTCGGTGGGAGGGGAGAAGCTCACATACACTAAGTCTAGTCTCCCCCGTGCCCCTATGCAGCCTGAGCCTGTTTTTGCGATTAACCTTGCCCCTCCGTCTCACTCTACTGGAGACTCTTTGGAGGATGTTTCTTCTGTTGTTTCTTGTGTAGGTCTTACGCAGGTTGGCTACGATCCTGGTTTGGGGGAACGGAAAGTCACGAGGGCGGATGTCTATGATCCGGGTGATGGAGGAGGAGACCAACGGGTTGCGGTGCGTGGCGCACGCAGCTGTTATGGAGAGCCATTTCGCGACGGCATACCTTGCGTGATGGATTATGCTGCTCTTCCTCGTGGAGATCGAGTTTTGTGGCGAACGACTGCTATTTCGCCAAGTGAAGCTGCTGCTAGTGGCCAACGTCCTTGGCCCAATTTGACTTGATTTTGAGCTTGACGACGGTCGTGCGGGACCATTATAAACCAGCGCTATCCGGGAGGCAACCCGATGACTTTGTAATTTGTTGTACTTTTCTTTGGTTTGTTTGCTTTTGATGACATTCTAGACTTTTGTTGAGCGCGTGAGGATGAGGGATTTATAGTTGATTTAGCATGCAGGTACTTGAGGACTCTGCGTCCTTAGTATTTATGAGACAGGCCTCACTGACGGCCTTGGCCGGACCCTGCTGATTCGGCCTATTTTTTCTCGCGTGCTATTCCGAAGCACTTTATAGCTGGACTGAAATGGATGCATATTCGTGGATCATAAGCCGCACTCCATGCTTCGCTTTGGTTTGGGGGAGCTCCAACTTGATAATGTGAGCTTTCTTTACTCCTTTTTACCTCATTTCCTCGTTTTACTTTTCCTACCCCCGTCTTATCTTGTCCCTTCATGCTGCTTGTGGTTGTGCTGTTTTCCACATTGAGGGCAATGTGTGATTCTGGTTTGGGGGAGGAAAGCTCTTTCGCGCTTATTTATTTGCATTTTCCATTTTGTGTGCTTATTTTAAAAATTTCCGCGTTTCCAAACCTTTTTCGCTTTGAATTGTCAAGTTTGGAGAATTGATTAGTGTGCTGTTTTGATCTTTAGTATCTCCAAGTCGACTTTCTATCGTCGTAGCTTGCACTGTATGTTTGTTTCCTGTTAATAGATTGCGAGCCTCAAACACTAGCCCACTTGTATTTGCTTAATTCTTATCGCTTTTCGTTCCTTTACTTTCGATATTTGGTATTCTTGCGAGGCAATTGGCTTGTGGAAAGTTTGGAATGTTGGTTTGTGGAATGTTATGGAACGATCATTTAATGATGGAGCAATGCTTCGATGCTCTCGGAGGGGACTCATTGACTTGAGTAACCACAGTGGCCATGAATTTGATTGCGACCGAGAGTATGAGCAATGATGTAACCCTTAAGGAAATATGTGTACCCAAGCGCGATTTTTACCGAGTGAACGTCAAGCTAAACGGTACTACATACGATGGATGCTCCACATTGTGCGAAGAAAAAAAAGAGAAAAGAAAAGAAAAAAAAAAATGAAATGGTGTGGTAAGAATGGTATGATGGAAAGTGGTATGCTCGGTTGGCCTTGCTCGAATCCAATTGTCGTTAGTTTAATTTTTGCGAAAGCGTTAGAGGCTAGCATTATAATGTGTTGTGAATGGTTGAGACTTGTGCTCTATTTTCGGTGAAATAGACTATGGTCGTAGGTTTATGTGCATAGGTCGTCCACTTCGAGATGCTAACGTGATTAACTAGCTACGCTTTGATTTTCTCCGACGCTGTTTGCTTGAGGACAAGCAAAGGTTTGGTTTGGGGGAGTTTGATACATGTTATTTATATAGCTTTTATACCCCCGTTATAGTTGCATTTAGCTCGCACTTTCTTGATTTCATTAGTATATTAGTAGCTATTTGCTTTATATTGCGATACTGTTGTTCCTCGTGTGTATTTTGCAGGTTTTGGCGGTCCTGAGCTAAAACCTGAGTCAAATGGAGCATTATCGAGTATCGTGGAGTCAAGACGAAGCCCGAGAGTCGATTCGGAAGTCATACGACAAGTTGGGACGTCAAACCTATAGGTTCAGAGCGAAACCTATAGGTTCCGGATACAAGAACAAGGCTTGAAGTTGCTGTAATCTGCTGAACACCTAAGAACCGATCGGTTTGGGCTTGAACCGATCGGTTTGACCCCCTGAACCGATCGGTTTGCTCCCGAACCGCTCGGTTCTGCTGCCCTGTTTCGCGTATTTTCGTTGGCCTATATATATGAGTCGAGTTAGGGTTTTACTTTTTATCTTTTATTGGAGTTTTTACTGCTTTGCATTAGGTTTTAGTTCTCTCTTTAAAACTCTCTAAAAACCTTAGTTTAGATTGAATTCATCCTTCAAGACTCGATCTTTTACATTGCAATTATTGATTTCTCCAGGTTTAATCTATTGTTCTTCCTTTATCATGTCTTCTCTTTATTATTTCAATTGCTTTGTTCTAGTTTTGATTATGCATAGCTAATTCTCAATTAGGGTTTAAGGTGATTGTGATATTGATTCAGAACATGTTTTAATCGTTCATATTGATTGACTTTATGCAATTGATTTCTTCCTGCGCGTTTTAATTATCAATTGAATTTAGGGACGCCTTTATTGAATTGAATTTAGGTTGTTTCAGTTTAAGATCGAAAGCCTAATTGAAACTAGACTCACGCGTAATCGATAAGTTGAATTTAGTACGTAGCGAGAGCCCGCTAAATTTGCTTAAGGTTGAAATTGACTCGAGAGAGCGTTTCCCCAAAACCTAATCCAATTGCATGATTTCAGTTGATTGCATTTCCTTCTGAGTTGAGTTATGAATCAATGTCACATGACCCTGATGCCCTAATCTCCTTCTTATTCATATTTTCACAGCTTTTACCTATCGTTCTTAGTTTAGACCTTTAAAACACCCCTTTTCACACCCTTGAGACTGACCTGCCTTAGCTTAGCAACCCATTGACTACACCATCTCTCTGAGGATTCGACCCTACTGCCACTAACTACCCAGTTAGTTGACCTTAGGTTTATTTTGATTGAGGTGACGCGACTTTAGCCTCATCACTTATATATTGCATACGCGTCATAAAATATGAGCTTTTGTGTTTCTGTGTTGTTCCGGCCTTATCTGTCAAAAATAGGCCTAGAGCTTGTTTTCTGTTATTTCGCCTGTCTTTTTGCTGTTTTTGCGTATCCTCGCTCTTGAGCTAGTTGTGTATGACTTATATATTGTATGCGTGTCATACAATATGAGTTTTTGTGTTCCTGTGTTGTTCTGGCCTTATCTGTCAAAAATAGGCCTAAAGCTTGCTTTCTATCATTTCGCCTGGCCTTTTGCTGTTTTTGCGCATCCTTTCTCCTTGGATTAGTTGTGTATCGATTTTGATAGAATGCATTTCTGTTGTATTATATTGCTGTCATTGCTTAAATGTGCTCTTTTGAATTTGCGCAGGTGATTCTGAGCTCGTGATACCTACGTCTAGCGCCATGGAGAATCTTGTCCACAGTCTCGATTTCAGCCTTACGGGGGAGGAGCGTACTCCGATGTCGGAGTTACGTCCGCAGTTAGAGGTTTCTGAGGGTCCGTCTCAGTCGGACTTGTTTAGGACTCCTCCTCCGTTGACACCAGGGGGTGAGGTACGAGGTACCGTCTTGGAGTCTCCGGAGCCTTCTGCCAGCGAGCGTGGTGCTGCTATTGAGCCGACAGGGGCTCCTGTTGGCGACGTGGAGCATGCCGTGAGGTCTACCGGGGCTCCTGTTGGCGACGTGAAGCATGCTGTGGAGTTGCCTGGGCCTTCTATTGGCGACGTGGAGCATGCTGTGGAGTTGCCTGGGCCTTCTATTGGCGACGTGGAGCATGCTGTGGAGTTGCATGGGCCTTCTGTTGGCGAGCGTGGAGCTGTGCCTGTGCCTCCGCGGGGGGCTGGACGTGGTTGTGGCGATGCTGCAGGGCCACGGGCGCCTGCCGGGAGGGGCCATGGCGGAGGACGTGGCCGGTGGCGCAGGAACGACAGGGCTGACCGGAAGCGTCAGGCCAGTGAGGCCCTTGTCAGTGTTGAGGGTAGTAGTCAGGTGCGCGGTCAAGGTCGTCCTATTTGTTGAAAGGTAGCGACCATGGCGAGCGAGGGTAGCGGTTTGGTTGTTCGTGTGGTGAGGTGGGAGGAGGACTCGCTCTGTGAAGTAGGCGAGGTCCTTCTCGTCGGATCGAGGAGGGTTTCGAGTGACCACAGTCCGAGTCGAGGAGGAGGGTGATGAGAGCAAGTGGAGATCTGATTCTTGGTGTTGAGGGCAGGCTCTGTTGGGGTTCTGTGGTGAGTGAGGATTCTGGCCGGTTTATGGGGGTGGTCGAGGAGTTAGGCTTACGGCCAAGGATTGGGACGGCGTGAGCGAATGTCCGCGCTTGTGGGCGAACGTCGCCAAGGATTGGGACGGCGTGAGCCTGGTTTGGAACCCTTTGGAGCATCTGTCGCTCCGGATGAAGGTGGGTTTCGAGTTAGGTACCATGAGGACCTTCTCTGGCTATGACGATTTGCTTTAGGAAATATACGTAAGATTAATAATTCATTGTATTTGAATTACTAAATAAATGTTATTCTCCGACTTGTGTTCAATTCTAAGATTTTGTAAAACCCTCGGTTTTGCATGTTTAAAAAGACTAATTGAAACGGTACAGTTAAATGTCTAATCCGTGTTTTAGTCGTAATTTAATGCATGAATCGAGAATTTGCATAATGTAAAAGTGGTGTTTAATTTAGTGATTTTGAGTCGTTTATTTATGCGATATTTAAATTCGAATTACTACAATCGTATTGCGAATACGGGTTCGTTAATGCCAATATCGAGATGGGTTAAGGTAACCCTTTAATGTCCAAGTCTCAAACGTCCAATCTGAAGCTAAAGTTTCTTTACCTTAAGACGGTTTTTAGAGTGGAAATTTATAAGTGCGAGAGGCTTTATGTGTGTGTATTCGTGTTTATTAATGTAATTGTAGTGTTATTGTGTTAATTGGTTATGAATTATGTTGAATGAGGGCTGCTATTTATAGCAAATACTTCGTGTTTCATGTATAGTTGCTCAGAAAATCGCCAGTAAACCAGCGATTTTAATAAAAATCGCCAGTGTGTAAAGCAGAGGGGGGAAAATCGCCTGTGTACTGGCGATTTTCCAAAAAAATCGCCAGTGCTCAGGCGATTTTTTGGTCGTTTTCTGACAGATTTTGTAGCGCCGTATTTCGTATGACATGTTTTCGTAGGGTACGAATGATTGTGTTTGTTTGTTGTTGACTTTGAGGGCCGGGGCTTCAACTTGATACAAGTTGATTTCTCGGCTCCGTTTTCGTGTTTCGTGTTTCGTGTTTCGGTTTTTCGTCGTGTTTTTCGATTTTAGCTCGAAATAAAATAATATTGTAATATATTATTTTACGACGTTGTGAAATTTTGTTTTGTAAGAATGTGACTCGGGACGCGTTTTGGTCCGTTTCGGGTGCTTAGGCCTTTTTGTGTGTTTTGGGCCGTTTTTGTGTGTTTGGGTCGTTTTTGCGTTCTTGGGCCATTTTTGCGAGGCGTCTTTGTGTCGTGTTCGTGCGTAGTGTGTCGATTTACGATTAAAAATGACTAAATTAATGTTCATCTTTACGAAGTATGCAAATACAAAATTAATACGTTAAAAATGACTAAAATGTTTTACACTTTCCTAGTCACTTGATTGACTTGATTATGGTAATTTGTGGAAGATATGATGGTTGCTCTTCACTTTCCTAGTCACTTGATTCACTTGATTATGGTGAGTGTGCGGAGTCCCTGGTACTCTTTGTCTGTGAATGGTGAGGCTTTTGGTTTTTTCAAAGGTGAAAGGGGGCTGAGACAAGGAGACCCCTTGCCCCCTTTGCTTTTTACAATTTGTATGGAGTACCTCTCTCGACTTTTGAGGGTGGTGTCTTATAGGAAAGGCTTTCATCATCATCCACTTTGCGGTAGGTTGAAGCTTACTCACTAGTGTTTTGCGGATGACCATCTCATGTTTTCAAGAGGCGATGCACAGTCTGTGAGACTGCTCCTTAGTGCATTTGTCACCTTTTCTGAAGCAATGGTATTCCTTCTGCTGTGTTGACTAACATTCTCCAGTTTTCTGGTTTAAGGAAAGGATCCCTGCCTTTCAAATATTTAGGAGTGCCTATTAGTTCAAAGAGAATTTCTAGCAAGGATTGTTTTGGTCTGTGTGAGAAGATTTGTTCAAGGATTCGAAGCTGGGGAGCAAGAAGATTGTCTTACTCTGGCAGATTAACTTTGGTTAATTCTGTTCTCAATAGATAGTGTTCATACATATTGGGCTTCAATTTTTCTGCTACCTACTGCTGTGCTGAATAGGATTGTGGCTATTTGTAGAAACTACCTCTGGGATGGGTGTGAGGACTACCATAGAGCTCCTATGATAGCTTGGGAAAGTGTGTGCCTGGAGAAACGTCAAGGAGGCTTGGGTGTCACTAAATGCAAAACCTGGAACCTGGCTGCTATTGGTAAGTATGTTTGGTGGTTGGCTAGTAAGAAGGATCACCTTTGGGTGAAGTGGGTGAATCACATTTATTTAAAAGGCTCTTCATGGTGGTCACATGTACCCAGCTTGTCTTCTAGCTGGTCATGGAGACAAGTTTGTAAAGTTAGGAGTGTGTTTCAATCTGGATATGTTGATGGTCAGTGGCACACAGTTGATGGTCAATATACAATTAAAACAGGCTACCAGTGGCTGCATGGTCAGCACCCTAGGGTTTCTTGGTCCCATGATGTATGGAATCGCTTTAATGTACCTAAATGGTCATTTATAGCTTGGTTACTTCGACGACAGAGGCTGCTTACACTCGATAGGTTGGCTAAGTATGGCATGGTGACTGATGGTCTGTGCTTCCTATGTGGCTCAGGTGATGAATCTTGTACCCATCTTTTTTTTGGCTGCCTGTATTCTTCTGTTTGTTTTCGGCTGGTGGGGCATTGGCTACGGTTTTGGCCTGTGCTCACTGGGGATCTGGCTCTGGTTAGGTGGAGGCGCCTTTCGAAATTTCAGCGATTTACTTCCATGGCTGCAGTGAATGGTCTTGCATACAATATATGGATGCAAAGAAATCAAAGTTTGACTTGGGGTTGGTCTTCTCAGGCCTCATCTGGTAGTTGCTAATGTTCAGAAAATGTTGTTTGCTAGAATTGATGCTTGTAATGTTGGTAGTTTAAACTCTTACGACCTTCATTGGCTTAGGATGTTAAAGCTGTCGTAGGGTCTCTTGATACCCCTTATGAGTACTTGATGATGTAATTGTCTTGTATTGGTTTGATTGAAGTAATATAACTTACATTTTACCAAAAAAAAAATGTTTTACACACTTTTGTACCGTTTCGTTTTATTTTAAAACATGCATGAAAAGTCTTTTTCGTCATCGGGGTTTTTTTTTTTGGGGGGTACGGATACGGGTATCTACAGCCTCTGCTACGACTGATGGTGCTGCTGACCTCATTCCTCTTCCTAGCCCACATTCGGCCAGTGGTGATCCTTCCCAGCCAAGCCCACTGCACTCACCTTTCCCCTCACTATTATCACCTATCCTGAAAGCCCTTAGACTTTGTCTTAACTTTGAACTTTCTTATGCTTATGTACTCTAATGGTTGTTATTTTCTGAACTTGGTTATGCCGTATTTTGTTACGCACGTGATAATCCTTAATATCTTGCAGCTTATTTTGCATGGCTGATCTGTGTTTCTGTTGTTGTTGTTACCCTAGTCACGACTCCTATTTAATGATGTCAAGAGGGGGAAGAAATGGAGTCTTACACTTGTCCTACTACTCTCTTACCAAACCGGTTAAAGGCTAAGTATCCTTAGTGTTCTCACCTTCTTGAAGATGCTATGTTTTTAGTACGCTTATCTAAAATTGATTTTCCTTGTTACAAAAGATCGATATTATATTGTCTTATACCTCGTTTGACCTATAGGTTTGGAGACTATCACGTTGAGAGGAAACTTTGACTTAGACACAAAATAGGGGACTTGGCATCATCAAATTCAAAAAGGGGAAATTTGTTGGTTTATATTGGTTTTGATGATGTCAATATTTGTACTGTGTTTCATTATTATATAACCGGTATGTTTGAGTTTTGATCTTATGATAGTATAATTCGTCAAAGTCGTCACCATGCGAAAGAAAGAAGAAGAAGAAGTTGAATAATAAGTTTGAAAACACACACTTGTAATAAGGTAAAAGATTACCACATGAATGAGTGTGGTTATAAATAACCACAGCTGGTATAGTATCACGATACTTTGCAAAACGGGTAGTACCGCAGGATACTAGGACCATGCTTGCTGTGAGAGTGTGGTTATAACAGACTGCTTATGACCACAAACTCACGTTGGCCTTGCTTTCTTAAAATGATCCTTATCTTCGAAATCTTTGAAAATATTTCCTCATATTCTTTTTAATTAATTTGAGTATTTTACGATTGATTTTCGAAATAACATAAAAGATCTTTCGTTATTTCTTAAGCAAGAAGTTTGTGGTAACACAACTTTAGGAAACAAATATTTTGATATCAATCCTTGATTTACTTGAAGTCTTTTGATTTAAACCTTCCTAAACTAATAAGAATATAATATTTTCATAAGTGTATTTAACACCTTTGAAGTCGATCATTTTAGACGATCTTTTCGTGCATCAAAAACATCTTACACACTTGAGTATTTTGCAAAACTATTTTGAACTTTGAAATTATTATTTTGCAAATCTGTTTTCACGAAAAGGCTTGCAAGTTCACTCATTTATTTGATAATACTTTATCTTAACTTGCGCTAGACCTAAAGTCTCTAATCCGTTCTACTTAAGAGAACAATTGATTGACACAATAGTAAGTTGTTGAGTGATTGATTGTTTTGTAATCCGGATTAGGTACTAAAACAATTAATAAGAGAATATTGGACGTAAGTATCGGATTGTGAAATTGAACCACTTGAAAATCCCGCTGCGTACTCGTACTTACTTTTACTTTACGTTCGTTTTACTTTTACTAAACTCTATTTAACCTTGAAAACTTAAATAGTTTTCAAGTGCCGATTCTTATACACCCTAAACGTGATTTCACAATTAATCTACTTAGGATCCATAGACTCTTCACAAACTACGAGTAAATGTGATCATGAAGGAAATGCTCCCATATATTTTATGTCTAGCTTTTTGTTCACCTAATATATATTCTCTTTTTGAATCTAAAAACATAGATCGAGGACCCAAACTAAATATAAACAATCAAACTTACTACTATTAAACAAGATCATGACGGAAATAGTCCCGAATATTTAATGTTTAACTTTTCAAATATATTCTGTTATTGAATCTGAAAACAGAGATCGAGGACACATAAATAATTGCGATAAATCTATAAACAATTAAAACCACAATTATACGTACTTATCAGCTTTCGGAAAGCCATTATTGGTTGATAAAACTAATATTTTCTTCAATGCATAACATGCATGCACTGAATTAGATGAATTAATAATCCCAGAATTACCTAATCCTACTCTCAATCTTATCCTATAAATTCAAGCAACATTTCACGGTTATTAGCATCACATCAAGAAACTAAGTAAAAACAACATGAAAACTAAAACTAGTTTATTTCTTGTAACAATTTGCATCCTTTTATTGATTCTAGTATCATTTAATGGTAGGGCACATGCCCAAAACTGTGGGTCGCAAGTAGGGGGCACTGTATGTGCAGGAGGAGAGTGTTGTAGTAAATGGGGATTTTGTGGTACAACTCCTGAGCACTGCCGCGAAGGTTGTCAAAGCCAATGTAGACCGTCACCACCGCCACCACCACCATCACCACCGCCACCACCATCACCGCCACCGCCGCCACCTACCCCACCCCCGCCGCCTTGCCCCGAGGCGGAGGGTGAGCTCACCGACGTCATAACTGAAGAGTTGTTTAATCAGATGCTGTTGCACCGGAATGAAGCTGTATGCCCTGCAAGAGGGCTTTATACTTATGAAGGGTTTATTGCTGCTGCCAGATATTTTCCGTGTTTTGGTACTGTTGGTGATCTTGAGACTAGGAAGAGGGAAGTCGTAGCTTTCCTTGCTCAAACTTCTCATGAAACTACTGGTTTGTTTTATATTCTTACTTATTTCTGTAACAATTTTGTTACGGAGTAATTAATCAATTTAATTACTCGTCACAACTAATAATTATTTTTGTACTATATTTTGTAGGGGGTTGGAACGAAGCACCTGATGGACCGTATGCTTGGGGGTATTGTTTCAAGGTAGAGCGAGATACCTCAAACCCTCGTTGTGTAGTTTCAGAAGAATGGCCGTGCGTTGAAGGCAGATTTTACTATGGCCGTGGTCCAATCCAGTTAACTTAGTAAGTTTTTCTTATATATACCTTATTGCTTTGATCACCATTTTAGTTTAAATATATTTTTAATGAGTAGTGTGACTCACTTGTTTAACTTCTTATAACCACAAAAACCATAAACTGATCTTATATGTTTTTCGAAAATGTATGATTGTATGTAGAACGGAGTATTGTACATTGCAAATTTGCAATTGATAAGTAGTCCCTCTATTTTAATGGGAAAGCCTCATGAGCCCCCTTTTTATGAGAAGAAAAGTGGGACCATAGTGTTAAATGAATGAAGTAGAGGAAATACTCATATTCTCAGTATAACATCCATGCTCTTGTTCAAAAATTGCAGTAATTTCAACTATGGACCTGCAGGAGCAGCCATAGGATTGAACTTACTACGTGAACCAGAATTAGCGGAAACGGATTCCATTGTCACCTTCCAGACTGCTCTATGGTTTTGGATGACGGCTCAACCACCTAAGCCATCATGCCATACTGTTATGATTGGCAGATGGCAACCAACACCAGAGGATGTAGCGGGGAGACGGGTTGCGGGATATGGTCTGCTCACAAATATTATCAATGGTGGTCTCGAGTGTAATATTGATCCTCCAGACGGAAGGGTTGAAGACCGTATCGGATTTTACAAGAAGTACTGTGATATTTATCGTCTCAGCTATGGCGAGAACCTCGATTGCTATGATCAACTACCCTTTGGAGCAGTTCCATTGAGCGACATTTAAAACATAAAAGGAGTAGTTCATCTCTTTGAGCTGTAGTTTTGTTGAGACTTTATGTATGGTTTGAATTTGAACTTGTACCATTTTATGGCTGTTTGAGATTTGTGATAATAAAATGATGAAGAGCCCATCCATTGTGTTACTCCGTATTTTACTCAAATTTCATAATTGTAGTAGTTTGCGTGCCCGTCCCCGCCCGGGCCACTTATCAATATTATTAAGATTTAAAAATAAGTATAAAATATAATTTTGTATATATTAGAAACTTTACCCTACCATATCTAATGACTTAATTTAAAAATAAGGTAAACGATAGATATTGTACATCCGTTTTATCGTTCATGTAACATATTCATTAGTTTTGCTATCGGTTTGTAATTAAGTGTTTTCAATAAGAACTTTAAATATTGAACGTAAAATATAAATTTACAACATACAAAGAAAAAAGGATCAACATTAATTGAATCAAGCTATGTTTAAGTATCAAACATGGTAATTAAGAAATAATATAATTCAAATTTAAACACTTATATCAAATACACTATAAAAAATAGATTTAACACAAATTGTAATCATAATTAAAACATAATAAATTGAAACTATATATACAAAAAGTGAGAAAGACTTTCTTAAAGATTAATTTAATTGATCCTAATTAAATAAGGTAATTATGTGTCATATAATTGTTTATTTTAAAATTATTATTTTTCTTCTCAATTAAAAACATCTTCAATTTATTTTTTTGGAAAGTTCTAATATTGTAAAGATTTCAATTGTAGATTTAGTATTATATCATAAATTACATATGTTAATAGTAATCCATCTAAAATCCTAGCATTAGTAGAATTATAAATAATACTAATATTAATTTTTTAGACCAATTATATTGTGACAAATGTCGACCATAGAGACCATGGTTTCGACTTTATATATATATATTAGATTATTATGGCCGATTCTTTTCAATACTCAATATAGTTTTTCTAATCTTTGTACTGTTTTCATTTTACAAATTTAGGCTCACTTTATGTTTTCGGCAATTTCACTCAAAACCATGCAAAATGCCTTTACACTATAAAATATCACTTTTATTGTCAAAATATATAACACATGAATTCATAGAAAATGATTTGTAATATTATTAAAAAAAAAAAAAAAAAAAAACACACACACAACGTTTCATGTACTAGATTAGACAATACTTTTTCGGAGGTTCTAAATAACTCAATTACACCGAAGAAACGTATTGGGACAAGTATGTAACAACCTGGTTTTTCGTGACTTTAATTAAACTAAGGCGGAAAATTAATTAAGTCTATATATTACAAAACCAGCTGTTATCGTCTTACAAACTCAGTATACATAATACGAGTTTAGAGATAAAAACAGAGTATTTAGATTACAAGTTCTCTCAAAACAGATTACAAAATAAGGCCTTCAATCCCCTGATAGATCATCGGTCTAGACTCGGGGTACCTGCATTAAACTCTCATCATTTTCCCGCACACTCTTTCGACACATGCAATTCTAAAGCAACATGCGGTATAAATAGTAAATAAACAAGAATGAACAGCAATTAGCAAGTAAAACACGTAAGGAATTTATGATGATTCAACATGAGTATAGCACAATCAAATAACACGTACACCATGCTCACAAATAATCATACTCAATGAATCGCATCCCAATACTCAGCCAGGTCATTCAGATAATCATCAAACAAACAAGGAAATGCATTCAACATGTGATAACAAATGAGTCTTCGTTAGTAAGGCGGAAGCATGCAGACATAATCCGCGATGGCGGCGGGGCGTTAAACCGGACAAGTCTGGATATGCTAAAGATACCTAAGGTAATAAGGACGATTCAATCCCTTGTCTAATGTATGCATACACTACCTATCGAGGATCATGCATTATTCGCTTATTCAAAAGGTATCACCGATTTAAAAAGTTCGACTATCACCAGAGACGGGTACCCCGGATGGGGTTGGCGTTTCAATTACTATTCTATGGGCCCGCGGAAGTATCAAGTATGCCCCATCCACGAGGTTGATACCACACGCGTCAAACAAAGAATCTTAAGATCGTTGAATAGCCTTGGGCAACTACGGGAGGAGCCCAAGTCCCCATAGACAGCTACCTCGTTAACTTCGAATTTCAAGAGTCGCAACATGGCGAACAATCCTAGTATTTTATTCAAGTACTCGTTTTCTCAACTTCTCATTCACTCGTTCACAAATATTAATAATGACAAACTTGTAATATAAATATAACGTCGAACTTGTATAATGAAATTTTAGTAACAGCAGTTCTTCAGGTAAAACAGAACACATAGAAAAACTTAATTATTTATTTTGAGTCCGTTCGTAACTTTTAAATATTTTTCACTATTCATTATTTTACTATTCACCGTATTTACTATTCAATAGTATTTACTATTTATCGTATTTACTATTCATCGTATTTACTATTCCTCGTATTTACTATTCATATTTTAAGTATTTACGTATTTATGCGTATTTTTATACTTCGTATTTTATTCGTATTTTATACGTACTTGTATTCTTATACTTAGTATTTATTATTATATTTTCTTTATACTTAGTAATTTTTTTATACTTTTATACAAATTATTATACTTAGGAGATTTTAGATGTAAAACTAAATTTTATTTTCTAAGTACAAAATTCTAGTTTTAAAGTCGTTAGGTTCGTTTTGTATTTAGTGATTTGAAAAATGATTTCGGAAGTAGAACTTAATATAATCTAAGTACAAAATTCTAGTTTTAAAGTCGTTAGGTTCGTTTCGTACTTGGTGATTTTAAATAACATTTTGAAAGTAAAACTCGGTTTTATTTAGTCATATACTTAACAAATCTTTTAGCGGTTTCCATTTTTAGCGAGGTTGTCGTGGTTCATTTTAAATAGTCCGTATGTCCACATCCAAATTTAAGCATAGGTAGTAACACTCGATTTCATTCATTTTAATACGTGTAACGTTTATTTTTATCGGTTTAGTTGATTCTTTTTATTAACGGTTCATTATAATATCTAATATAACCCTACTTATAAATCAATTTTAGTGACTAAGTGATAAATTCATTTTGACCAAAACTGACCCAAAAATAACATAGATGCCGTGTGGTTTTATTAATTAGGCTATTTATTTCTTTTTTTTTTGTTTTTATTAATAATTCATTACTTTAACTATTTTAATTACTTAAGTGATAAAAATAAAAAGTGACAAATTCATTTTAGGTCTAAAATAGACCCCAAAACCGTGGCCTAACATACATAACAATTTATTTTCGTTTTCTAATTTTATCGGTTTTTAACTTAAAGTTTTTATATACTAATTATTTAGTTTATGCTAAAATGATTTAAACTAGTACCTAAAAACAATAAATAACTAAAACTTATAAAATTTATGAATCAAACTAATCACCTAAGTGAAGAACACATGAATGTGTGATGAATTTTAATATTTTTCATATGAACATTATTTAGTCAAAATTTTATATGTTTATGAAATTTTCTCAAATTTTTCCTACAAGACCATTTTAACTAAACTAATCATAATATGTTATTTAGAAAAATTAAAACTAAAAATTGGTCCATGTAATTTAATTTGGCCGTGTATATGTATATATGTTAATAAATTTTGATTTTTGATTTTTATACTTCTAATTCAACAACTAATTTATCTTATATTATTTATGTATTTAATCATGAGTGGAAAACATATCAAAACATTAACACAAATATATAAACATCATTTAAACATAAGATTAACACAAAAATTCAAGAACACACATAACACCTTAAAACATTTAAATTCATGACAAATTCATTTTAAGTCCTAAACATAAACTAATTATATTTTCATGTTCATTTCATCCTTAGTATTTTAAGCATGCAATTTACAAAAATTAAAACGAAAAATTAAGCAAAAACAAGGGTGGAGGCCGTGTGATATATATGTGAACAATATATTTTATTTTTCGATTTTTGTCTTCTAATTTAACATGTGATACTTAGGTGACATAAAATCATACACACAAATCAAAACATCACTTAGGAAAAATAACATAAAATCAAATTCGAGGCGCTTATCACATAAGTGTGCGGGAAGCACCTTAGGTTAGGTTAATTGGAAAGCTCCTAGCAATTGTCGGGGTCGATGATATGATCGAATTGGCTTAAGTCGACACCACCACCTTGCTCCTCGTCTTTGGTTAGGATGGGTACATAAGAATGAAATAAACAAGTTAGTAATTTATTTAAGCTAGTTAAACTATATTAAAAATTTTATGTGTAGTATTGTTTTTAGTTTAGGTGATGTTTGTATTTTAAGTGATTTTGATTTATGTTCATTTTTAATTGCATGTAAAGATAAGGAGTGAGTACTAAATATAAATGGTGAGGAGTTTATTTAAGTGTGTTAATTAATTTAAGCAAATAAAATGAAAGTTTAAGGAAGAAAAGAGTTAAAGAGGATGAAGATTGTATGTGTTCTTGAGGTTGCACAATGAACAAGCTTACTTGTTCTTGAGTTGAGTTTATTAGAGAGAAAATAAGTTGAAGTGTTTGTTGTGTGTGTGTGTAATGTATGTCGTGTATGTGTGTAGTGTAGTAGTAGTTGTTTTGTTTTGTATTATGTTGTAAGTTTAAGTAATGTAAAGTAAGTTGCATGCTTGGCATTGTGTGGTGAAAATGCTTTGTAGTTAGAGTATCCTTGTGTATGAATGGAGAGCCAACAAGGGAAGCAACCAAGACCCAACCATGTGATGATCAAATGAAGAGGTGTGTAAGAAAAAGAAGCATGCTTGTGTAAGAGGGGAAGCATGTGTGTAAGAGAGGTAAGGTGTGTGTAAGGAGGAGTAAGGCATGCTTGAGATCAAGGGAGACAAGTGTGTAGGAAAAGCAAAAAGGAAAAAGGGAAGACAATGTTGAGCTTGTAGCTCAACATTCTCGGCCAACATGGGTCACTTGGCCCGATTTTTTCGTTTTTGAAATTTTCGATTTGCGCGCACGTGAAAAGTCTCGAAATGAAATATATAGTCTTGGAATAATGTTTGGAAATAAGATCGAAAATAAAAATGAGAATAAGCCTCAAAACGAATTCAAACAAAAATTGGGTACTAGTTTTCCTCGCAACTTTGAAATAAAATTTTATTCGATCGAAATATATATTTTTTTCGTTGAATGTTATCGAATTAAATCATTAACCTCAAACGTCAAAAAGTTTATCAGTTTAGGCTTAGTGTAACTCAATATATCGAGTTTTAGTGAATGTGTTAGTTAAATCAAAGTGGAATAGTAATTTGATATTATTATTATATGTTTTGTTAGTAATAATCAATATGATTAAGCTTAAGCTACTTTAATTAGATTTGGATTATGAGTAATTATATTTAAGAAAGGATTAGGTGACTTAATCACATTTAGGTGGCTTGGTCATTTAGTCAACGTTTGACCTTGATTTGCGTGCCAAAATTTGTCGTTGAGAAAATTGTCGTAGATTCTTTGTTTGATTTATCGAGTTTGAAAATGTAAAAATAAAGTTCAAATTCAAAGTAATTCAAAATGGTTTTAATTTAGGTGCAAAATAACTTGTAGTAAAATGTGTTAGGAAAATAAGCGAGCGAGGATGTTTAATTATTGATTTCCTAATTATAATCAGCTTAAATTAACATGGGGTGTTACAATCCTCCCCCCTTAAAGAAGTTTCGTCCCCGAAACTTAAAGTAATCTGGGTGGTTAAGGTTACCTGTGCTAAACAGCTCCGGGTACTTTTCCTTCATCGACGCTTCGGTCTCCCACGTTGCTTGTTCAGTCTTCTGTCCCCTCCAGAGAACCTTGACTAAGGGTATCGACTTGCGTCGTAAGAACTTGGTCTCTCTGGCGAGAATTTCCACTGGTTTCTCAGAGTAAAGCATGTTAGGCTCGATGGCGATCACATCGGGCGTAACAATGTGACTCGGGTCGCTTCTGTATCTTCTGAGTTGAGATACATGAAATACATCGTGCACTTTGGATAAGTTTGGCGGTAAGGCGAGTCGGTATGCCACCTCGCCAATTCGTTCAAGTATTTCGTAGGGTCCGATGTACTTTGGACTAAGTTTCCCTTTTAGTCCGAAGCGTCTTACCCCTTTCATGGGTGAGACCTTTAAGAAGACCTTATCTCCACTGTTGAACTCAATAGGTCGACGGTGCTCGTTTGCATATTTCTTTTGGCGATCTTGAGCTGCTTGTAGTCGTTCTCGAATAATCTTTATGTGATCAATCTGATCCTGTATAACCTGGGGTCCAGTACCCACATTATCACTAGCGTCGTCCCAACAAACCGGACTGCGACACTTCCTGCCATACAGTGCCTCAAAAGGAGCACACCCTAGACTAGCATGATGGCTATTGTTGTATGAGAATTCAACGAGAGGTAAGCTCTTTTCCCAGTTCACGCTGAATTCCATCGTGCAAGCCCTCAACATGTCTTCCAGTGTCTGGATAGTTCGCTCTGTCTGACCGTCAGTTGCTGGATGAAAAGCCGTACTCATTTTCAATTTACTACCCAAAGCCTCTTGCAATTTCTTCCAGAAATGCGATGTAAATCTTGCGTCCCTGTCTGATATGATGTCGAGGGGAACGCCATGGAGTCGTATTATTTCCTTTTCGTAAGCTTTGGCCAGTTCTTCCAATCCCCAAGTCTCCTTGATCGGAACGGTGAGTCGCTTTAGTTAGACGATCCACAGTAACCCATATCGCATCCTTGCCACCTGCTGTCCTTGGTAACCCCATGATAAAATCCATGGATATGGAATCCCACTTCCCTTGAGGAATCTCCAACGGTTGGAGTAGTCCTCCTGGTCTCTGGTGTTCAAATTTTACCTTCTGGCAAATCATACATCTAGCTACATATTCGGCTATCTCCGCCTTCATCCTTATCCACCAGAAGCGTAATTTCAGGTCCTTGTACATCTTGTCTGAGCCAGGATGTACCGAGTAGCGGGTACTATGTGCTTCGTCAAGGATTTTGCGTTTCAAATCTTCATTGTTAGGTATGCACCACCTGCCGTTGAAGTGTAGACTTCCATCAGTGTAGATCTCAAAACCTTCTGTTCCCTCTGATGGAATCTTTTCTCTGATTTCTAACAAGGCTGGGTCTTCCCACTGTAGCGCTCGTATGTCATGGAATAAATCTGGTTCTACCACCATTGCATTTAGGTCAACGTCGTCTGACTGTACTAGATCCAAGCTCAGCCTTTTCAGGTCTTGGGTAATGTCCGAGGGTATTTCCCAAATGTTGTTCAGAGTATGTATTGCTTTACGACTCAGTGCGTCAGCAACTACGTTGGCCTTTCCTTCGTGGTATAATAACTCGATTTTGTAATCCTTGATCAATTCTAACCACCTACGCTGCCTCATGTTCAATTCCCTCTGGGTAAAGATGTACTTTAAGCTCTTGTGGTCGGTGTAGAATTTGATGCTGACTCCATAGAGATAATGACGCCAAATCTTCAGTGCAAATACGACTGCAGCGAGTTCTAGGTCGTGAGTTGGGTAATTTCTTTCATGTACCTTAAGTTGTCTGGATGCGTACGCTATTACTTTCCCTTGTTGCATAAGCACGCATCCCAAACCATTTAATGACGCGTCACTGTACACTTCATATTCATCCCCATCTGTTGGCAAGGTTAAAACTGGAGCAGTAGTAAGCCTTTTCTTAAGTTCTTGGAACGCTTTTTCACAATCGTCGCTCCATAAGAACTTTGATTCCTTTTGTAGCAGTTTAGTCATCGGGCGGGCTATTTTTGAGAAGTCAGGAACAAATCTTCTATAATAGCCGGCCAATCCTAGGAAGCTTCTGACTTCGGTGACTGTTTTCGGTGCTACCCATTCCTTGACAGCTTCAATCTTGGCTGGATCCACCATTACCCCTTCCTTGGAGATTACGTGGCCTAGGAATGCCACTTGGTCTAGCCAAAATTCACACTTTGAAAATTTAGCATACCACTTATGACCTCTCAAGATGCTCAGGATAATGTGTAGGTGTTCTGCGTGTTCCTCTTTATTCTTGGAGTAGATTAGGATGTCGTCGATGAACACGACAACACAGACACTACTACAAAATAGAATTATAGCAACACCTAAAATATGTTGCATAATACCCTAAAAATGTTGCCTTATTGTTTATGCAACACTTTTAAATACGCTGCTTAAAGTCTCGTTGCATTAGGTTAATGCAACATTTGTTGCAACATTTTTGGAACAAATGCAACACTTTAAACAAATGTTGCACCTATTTCGTGAATGCAACACTTTTCTTTTATGAGCTATTGCAACATTTTAATGCAAGCATTGCAACACTTTTCTTATTGCAATTGCAACATTGTTCCCGTCTAAATGCAACACTTTAAAATATCATTTCTATCCCTTTTTATTGTACAATAGCAACACATAATTACATATAGTGCAACACTTTAAAATTATTGCTATAAAACCCCAATCAAATTTCATTATATTTATATATAAAGATGTAATATACAATATACAGTATTACCAATTACGGAGTATAAAACATACAATAAAAACAACTATGTAAAAGTACTCGAAAATAAAAGATAATACAAATATGATTGGCAGTATACAATAAACATTCGACCCATCGTATGAGTTTTCGTCTCAATGATCGTCTCCCTCCAATTTAAACAAATAAGGTGAGCCGAGTCCTGAAGAGAAAGCATGAACGACAAAGGAAAAAAAAACTGTCAGTCCAGCAAATTGGATGTAGTGGAAATGAGATGCAAAAGCGAAACTATTAAATTGCAGAAGTGTCGTAGAACGACCTGATGCTACGAGGTGATCAGCACATCTGACGAGAATCTGAGGAATTGGTCTGCTTGATTGTTGTCGTTGAACCGTAACCTCAATCGCAACTCCAAATACTGGAAACAAAAATACTCCGTAAAGAAGATTCATGGCACTAATCATGTTTGGTCATCACAAGCAGATTCTCATCGTCTGATCCAAAAACAAGACGGTCTTGCACAATTTAATCTTTCATTTACTCCGTCTTACATACCGATTCTCGCTCACTTAGTCTAAGAAACATTCAATCGTAACGAGATGCATAGGCGACCATCGGATACGAGTTCCATGATAGCTAGGTAAAAGTTCATATGATGGACTTAAATTGCATATAAAGAAAATTCTAGTGCACCACGACAGTTTGCAAACCCGTGATTGTATAGGAAAAGCTTACCATCACCACTGGCAACACCCTGAAAGCACAAAAGAAATAAAGGTCAAAACATGGAAGTCAACTGAAAATCACGAAAATAAACCGAAATAAACAGAATAGGTTTAAATACCTTTTGACACCTTTCAATATCGAAATTATAGATTTACTCCTTTGTGCGCTTTCTTTGCCACCTAAAGAAATAGCCATCAATTCTCATCAACAATCTTTCAACGACGATGTGAGCTCAAAAGTTTATGACACAAGTAAAATGCACTATACCTCCTCAACTTTCGTCTTTCCAACAGCAACCTTTTCCTTGGTGTCTGAAAACCCTTTTCTAAGAAAAAGTCGGTCGAAGCAAAGTAGTAATTAGCCGCCTCCTCAGACAAAGATGTTTGGTTGCGGGTTGTCGGAAAACCGACCATTTGCTCTTAAAAACTGATCCAACTCGACCTGCTACGTCAACTACATTCTCTTTGGCGTCCTTGGCTAAGACCTGGGAGTTGATGTTTGAGCTTCGAGGGGGACAAGAAGGCTATTCAACAACTCGTCACTTTGTACAATCAAGGTTTAAGCTGTTCTTTCCGCTTCAATTTTCCACGAACCCGCTTGACGTTGCTGTTCTGATTAAATGCTACCTTGCGAGTCTCCCTGAACCACTGGTCACATTTGAGCTATATGACGAGATCAGAAGTGCTCGCTCTAACATCAGTGCACTCATAAATGTTCTGAACTAGGGGTCATTCTCTTATTGCCAATCTGACAGACATTTAGCAGGAGCGCTGTAACAAATTCAAGCGTGATGGAGTGATGAAAAATGGGGTCATTCTCTCCCATACTCACGCATACGCAACAACATTCACGTGTTCAATTCAACGAGCCAAGCTTCTTATACAACAATTACGCACCCAAGTACCTTACCCGACTCACAAGACAACATAAGAATGAGGCAGAAGCAGTAACATGAAGATGACAACAACAATAACTCACCAAAACTCGTCACAAAACGGCAGCCCATTACGACTATTATAGCAGCCTTACACGGCCATTTACAGCAGCCTTTTGTGGCTGTTTTTAGCAGCCATTCACGGCTGTTTTCGGCAGCCATTCACGGCTCATAATGGCAAAGCAAGAAATGTATTACTGGTAGAAAACAAAGAGCTCAAACGCGACAAAACAACCATTACGCCGCCACAAGAAATTTCTATCACATGGCTAGCAGTCCTTGATAAACCCGGCCTTCCCTTGCGGCCCTAAATCAATTACAACCACGTCTACCACCAGGCTTACAACATACATGTACACCCAAAATTTCCACAGACACACACCACAATCAATCAATCACACACTCTCACACAATCAACAATTCACACACACACACAAGCTAAGTAAGGATTATTCCTTACCTTAGAAGAAGAAAAACTCGATTCTTGACAAGATGACACCGCCTCACAAGGGATCCTCGACGAAAACTCCTTCTATAACGCATAAAACACACCCAAAAACACTCACAATTAATCATTTGATAAAAAGGATGAGCTAACAATTCAATTTAATTCTAACTCAACTTAACCCTAAAACTAAAGCCACTAACTTGGGCTAGTTAAAGACCATACCTTGGCTCGAAATTAGTATGAAGAGGTAGAGGAGAAGGAGAGGAAGAGAACGCAACAAAAATCGGAAAAAACGGTGCCCGAACGAGGGAGACCCGGTCCCGGCAATGGCGACACCGTGTGTCACGGTGTAGATGATGAAGATGGGTTAATTGTTGTGTTAGGTCGATGTATTCTTCAAAAGAGGAAAAGTTGTTTTCTCTTTATTTTATTTTGTTTTTTATTAATTTTTGATAGAGTAGGGTTATTTGGTACCTACTTGAGTCCATTCTATTTGATTATATTTGTTATTATTATTATTATTATTATTATTATTATTATTATTATTATTATTATTATTATTATAAACCGCAGCCGTTGTTATTATTATGAAAGAAATTTGTACATCATTTACACAAAATTGGTGGGGAGCCGAGATACAATCTAACTCGAATATAATAGCATTGCTTCTAAGCTCGACCTCAAGATACAAGCGTGACATTAACCTTATTCGAGTCACAGAAATATGGGGTATTACAGAACGTAGGATCTGTTCTTCTTATTATTATTAAGATTATTATTATTATTATTATATTTATTATTATAAGCAACATTTAAGACAATTGTTGCATTATGAATAAAAATAAGCAACATTTAAGATAAGTGTTGCATTATGAATAAAAATAAGCAACATTAGAATAAATATGTTGCATATGGTAGTCAATATGGCAACACTCTTCTAACAATGTTGCAATAAATTGTATAATGCAACACTTATAATAAAAGTGTTGCAGAGAGTATAGTTTATCTTCAGATTGCAACATATTTTATAAGTGTTGCCCATAAAATGTTGCAATAGGCCATGTTTGTAGTAGTGAGATGTCGAGATATTCGTGAAAGGTCCTGTTCATTTGGTCCATAAATACTGCTGGAGCGTTGGTGAGGCCGAACGGCATTACTTTGAACTCGTAATGTCCGTACCTTGATCTGAATGCAGTCTTTTGTATATCTTCTTTGCGGACCGCAATCTGATGGTATCCTGACCTCAGGTCAATCTTGGAGAAAACTCCTGCTCCCTTGAGCTGGTCAAAGAGATCGTCTATCCTAGGCAAAGGATAACGATTTTTGATTGTCACCTTGTTCAGTTCTCTGTAGTCAATGCAAAGCCTCATGCTCCCATCCTTCTTCTTTACGAAGAGTACCGGTGCACCCCAAGGTGAAACACTCGGTCTTATGAACCCTAACTCAATCATTTCCTCCAATTGTTTCTTGAGTTCTTGAAGTTCGACAGGCGCCATTCTGTATGGTGCCTTTGATATAGGTGCCGTGCCCGGTATGAGGTCAATCGAGAATTCAACATCTCGTGCAGGAGGCATACCTGGTAACACGTCTGGGAAAACATCGGGGTATTCATTCACGATTGGGATATCTTCAATGCGTAGGGTGTCCTCGACCTTAGTAATGCTGCAAAAATACACCTGGTGCCCCTTCCTCTCCATACTCTGAAGTTTCAGTACGGATACTAACTTCACTCCTCCTTTCCTTTTAAAACTCTGGTATGACACTTCCTTCCCTTGGTTAGTTTTCAAAGTGATTTTCTGGTCGTGGCATTTAAACGTTGCATTATGACGAGCTAGCCAGTTCATTCCCAGAATTACATCGAACTCGGGAAGGTCAAACAATACAAGATCTGACAGGAAATCTGTGTTGTGAATCGAGATTTTTACGTTATTGTATTTTGAAGAACAAGGAATGTTTTTACCATCTGGTAGTGATATTGGAGTGAAACTAAGTGGATAAAGCTTCACTCAAAGGATGAACAAAAATCGATCTCAAACCCTTGAAAATAAAACGGCCGAATGCTTTGTTTTGTGTTGTATTTTTTCTGATTTTTGTTGTTAAATGCAAGAACATAAAGATAGTATCTAAATCTACACACAAAGTAATAGATTTAGGTTTTGATTAGCTTAAGCACAAAGCCACTAAACTAATCTTCCACTAACTCACACACAAAGTAATGAGAAAATGAAGAAACTCAAGTAAACAACTAGGGTTTTCTTTTATCATTCCAAATCTGAAAATTTTGATGTGAGAATGAGGGTTTATATATTACCCTCATTCTAATCTTGACCATTCATTACAAGGAGATCTAAGGGCTACAATAAACCCACAAAACTTACATTATACTCGGTCCAAAGCTCACATGTGAGCTGAATTTTTGAAGAGAAAACAACAAATGCATAAAGCATAAAGCATAAAAGGTAGATAGCGACATGTGTGATAGTGACTTATTGAGGAACACATGTGAACCCTCATTTGGAGTGTTTTTCGGCTGATTTGGGATCTCCCTCACTTGATTTTGTTGCTCTTGATGTTTTAGTTGACTTGTGGTTGACCCTTGGACCTAAGGTTGGAAGCGGGCCCTAGGTCAATGGATCGCAAATTCTCAACTCCCGTTGCAATCTCCCCGGGTTGAAAAGGATTTGCCCTCAAATCCTCTCCCTCGTCATCCTCCAAGTCTTCATGATACGGACTAAGGTCTCCCACATTGAATGTGCCATGGACGCCATACTCTCCCGGTAGATCAACTTTGTAAGCATTCGGTCCAATTTTCTCAAGTATCTCGAAGGGGCCCTCGGCCCTAGGCATGAGCTTGTTCTTTCTCTTATCCGGAAACCTTTCCTTCCTCAAGTGCAACCATACCAAGTCTCCCGGCTCGAATTCCTTTGGAGTTTTTCGGCCCTTTGACCGAGCCTTATAGGTCTCGTTTGCTTTCTCGATTTGCTTTTTGACTTGATTGTGGATGCTCATCATGAATTCAACCCGCTTCTTGGCATCATAGCTTATTTCCTTGCTCTTGACGGGGGCTAGGTCCGTGGGCATGAGTGGGTTGGTCCCATAGACCACTTCAAACGGTGAATGTCCCGTACTAGAAGAAGGGGCACGGTTAAAAGCAAACTCGGCGTGGGCAAGCTTGAGATCCCAATCTTTCAAGGACTTGGAAACGATGCTTCTAAGGATCCTCCCCAAGGTTTTATTAGTGACCTCGGTTTGGCCATCCGTTTGAGGATGGTGACTTGTGCTCAACAAGAGCCTCGTCTTTAGCAATTTCCACAAGGTCTTCCAAAAGTGGCTCATGAATTTGGTGTCTCGATCGGATACAATGGTTTTGGGGACTCCATGCAATTTGACCACCTCTTTGAAGTACAACTCGGCTACACTCATAGCATCTTCGGTTTTCTTGCACGCAATGAAATGTGCCATCTTGCTAAATCGATCTACCACAACCATGATGGAATCCTTACCTCGTTGAGTTCTAGGCAAAGCGACGATGAAATCCATGCTAACGTCCTCCCACGGTCGATTTGGGACGGGCAAGGGAGTGTAGGGCCCCGTTTGAAAGAAGGATTTGGATTGTTGGCATGAAGCACATCTCTTGATCACGTCTTGAACATCTCCAAGCATCTTGGGCCAATAGAATTGATCTTGGAGGATGTCGTAGGTCTTTTGAATCCCAAAATGCCCGGCTAAACCATTGGAGTGAACCTCACGTACTAGGAGAAGTCGATAGGAACCTTTGGGAATGCATAGCCGATTCCCCAAGAATAGGAATCCCTCTTGAAGGGTGTACTTGCTTCCCACTTTGCCTTGCCCTTCACGAATGGAATCCCACTCTTCCTTGAAGTCGGGATCCTCCACATAGAGCTCTTTCATGAATTCAAAACCCAACACTCTTTGCTCCATGTAGCTTAGCATAGTGTGCCTCCGAGACAATGCATCGGCCACCACATTATTCTTTCCCTCAATGAACTTGCTCGAGAAAGAGAAGGATTGAAGAAACTCGACCCATTTAGCATGTCTATGATTCAACTTGTGTTGCCCATTGATGTATTTGAGCGCCTCATGGTCCGAATGAAGAACAAACGGTTTGGGTTTGAGATAATGGCTCCAATGAGCGAGAGCTCGAACGATGGCATAGAATTCTTTGTCGTAGGTGGAATAATTGAGCTTGGCTCCATTCAACTTCTCACTAAAGTAAGCGATTGGTTTGTGTTCTTGCAAGAGAACGGCCCCAATTCCAACTCCACTAGCATCACACTCGACCTCAAAGAGCTTATTGAAATCCGGTGGCGTAAGAATAGGTGAATCACACAACAACTCTTTGATTTTTTTGAAGGAATTCTCGGCCCCCTCATTCCACTTGAACTCTCCTTTCTTCATACACTCGGTGATGGGTGCCATGACGGTGCTAAAATCCTTGATAAATCGCCGGTAAAAAGAAGCCAAGCCATGAAAACTCCTCACCTCGGTTATGTTCTTCGGAATTGGCCATGATTTGATAGCCTCCACTTTCTCTTGATCCACTAGTATACCACGGCTAGATATAATATAGCCCAAGAATTGGACTTCGTTTTGCATGAAAGAACACTTCTCTAACTTGCCATACAACTTGTGATCTCTAAGTGTTTCAAACAACACTCGCAAATGATGTAGGTGAGCTTCCTTGGAAGGGCTATACACTAAGATATCGTCAAAGTAGACCACAATAAACCTTCCCAAGTAAGGTCTCAAAACCTCGGTCATCAATCTCATGAAGGTGCTAGGAGCATTGGATAGTCCAAAAGGCATGACTAACCATTCATATAACCCATGCTTCGTTTTAAAAGCCGTTTTCCATTCGTCACCTTCTTTGATTCTCACTTGATGGTAGCCTTGTCGTAGATCAATCTTAGAAAACAATCGAGCTCCACTAAGCTCATCAAGAATGTCATCAAGTCTAGGTATAGGAAACCTATACTTGACCGTGATGTTGTTGATAGCTCGACTATCCGTACACATTCTCCAAGTTCCATCCTTCTTAGGTACCAAAAGTGTAGGTACGGCATAAGGACTAAGAGACTCCCTTACAAACCCCTTTTCCATGAGTTCCCCAATTTGTTGTTGAAGTTCTTGTGTAGCTTTGGGATCACTTCGATAGGCGGCCTTATTTGGTAGTGTAGCTCTTAACAAGATCGATTTGATGCTCAATGCCCCTAATAGGGGGTAGGCCGTGTGGTAGTTCAAGGGGAAACACATCCTTGTAGAGTTCTAAGAGTTCTTGAACTTCACATGGAATCGGTTTTTCACTTTCCTTAGGAGTTTCTTTGGCAATGAGGGCATAAACAACCATTCCCTTGCTAAGCTCTTGTTTCATCTCTTGTTCTCCAACTAATAGAATTCCCTCAAGTGGCTTGGGTAGAGGAGGAGTGGCTCGGCCACCCATGTTTGGAGGCAAGGGTGTGAGTTTAATCCTCTTGTCTCTAAACTCGAAAGTATAGGTGTTGTCTCTTCCCTCATGAGTCGCATTTCGATCAAATTCCCAAGGTCTCCCTAATAAAAGGTGACAAGCATCCATAGGAATCACATCACACCACACTTCATCCACATAGTCTCTTCCCATCGAAAAAGAAACCAAACATCGTTTATCAACCAAAATTTCGGCCTCCCTATTCAACCATCTCAACTTGTAAGGGTTTGGGTGTTTTTGAGTGGGTAAGGCAAGCTTATCGATGAGGGTTTTTGAAGCAACATTAACACAACTCCCTCCATCAATAATTAGGTTACAAACCCTCTTCCCAATGGTACATTTAGACCTAAAAATCTGATTTTTTTGACTTTCTTCCAAGGAATGGGGTTGGGTATGCATAACCCTCCAAGTTACAAGACCAAGTTTTGACCCAATTCCTCCATTCATTCGGCTCAATTTAGACTCAATTTCCTTTCTCAATTTCTCCATAGAGTCATTCATAGTTCCCTCAAGAGTAATATCACAAGAAAGAGGCATACTCATTGAGAAAACAAACACACAAAATCTGAAAAATTTCGAATACCTCAAGGTGCTCCCTTGGATCGTGTGAAACTTAGCACAAAGGTGGGATCTTGTGCTCTTCAAACCAAAGCTTTGATACCAATTTGGAGTGAAACTAAGTGGATAAAGCTTCACTCAAAGGATGAACAAAAATCGATCTCAAACCCTTGAAAATAAAACGGCCGAATGCTTTGTTTTGTGTTGTATTTTTTCTGATTTTTGTTGTTAAATGCAAGAACATAAAGATAGTATCTAAATCTACACACAAAGTAATAGATTTAGGTTTTGATTAGCTTAAGCACAAAGCCACTAAACTAATCTTCCACTAACTCACGTACAAAGTAATGAGAAAATGAAGAAACTCAAGTAAACAACTAGGGTTTTCTTTTATCATTCCAAATCTGAAAATTTTGATGTGAGAATGAGGGTTTATATATTACCCTCATTCTAATCTTGACCATTCATTACAAGGAGATCTAAGGGCTACAATAAACCCACAAAACTTACATTATACTCGGTCCAAAGCTCACATGTGAGCTGAATTTTTGAAGAGAAAACAACAAATGCATAAAGCATAAAGCATAAAAGGTAGATAGTGACATGTGTGATAATGACTTATTGAGGAACACATGTGAACCCTCATTTGGAGTGTTTTTCGGCTGATTTGGGATCTCCCTCACTTGATTTTGTTGCTCTTGATGTTTTAGTTGACTTGTGGTTGACCCTTGGACCTAAGGTTGGAAGCGGGCCCTAGGTCAATGGATCGCAAATTCTCAACTCCCGTTGCAGATATGTTAGTTCTGATTTGTTCAGGGTTTGTGAGTTTAGATTGTTTGATAAATTTTGAGGATATAAAAGATAGAGACGCTCCGGTATCAAACAAAATAAAAGCAGGTACTGAGTTAACTAGGAATTTACCGGTGATGACGTCGACATCGATAATATCATCCGTCCCTTCTTCAGACTCTGTCAGGACGTAAACGCGCCCCTGAACCACGGCGTGGGAGGTGGTCCTGTGTTTGCCTTAGCAGCAGTACCCCTCTTTGGGCATTCATTCGATTTGTGCCCCACTACCTTACAGAAGTAGCATACTATCGGCTCTCCGTTGCAACGCTTCCCTCGGTGGTTCTTTGTCAGAAACGACAATTACCCGCTTGGACGATCGGAGCTCCAGGAAGTGGTGGGTTATTCCTTGTGACGTACGCGGTAGGGCTTCGGTTGGCGTATTGGTTCTTGCCCTGGTTCCTGTTACGATTATCTTGGTTCTGGAAACCCGGGCGACCAAACATTGGCTTATGGATGAAGCTAGCACTCGCCACAGGAGGCGTAAATGTTTTCCTCTTCTTTTTCTCCTCAGCTTCTCCTTTTTGGATGGAGGCCCAGATACACGTTGCCTTCTCGTAGGCTTCCGCAAAGTTCTTGCAGTTGAAACCGCACATATTGTTCCTCAGGTCGCTTGCCATGCCTCATACGTAACGAGTCGCAAGTTCCTCCTCGTTAGTTATAATCCTAGGAGCGAACTTGGACAGCTCCTGATATTTTTCCGTGTACGCCTGTAGGGACATATCGCCCTGTCTTAGGTTCCTGAACTCCTCTTCCTTATCCCATTTCAATTCTTCCCCAAAGTATTTGTTCTCTAACAGGGTCCTGAACTCGGTCCAGTTGTAGATCCTCAAGGGGAAAGTAGATTTGATCAAACGCCACCAACTATTGGCTTCCCCCTTCAGGTAATACGCTACTACGTTCACCCTCTCATTAGCCGGAGTTTTGCTAAGTTCTAGCAGCTTCTCCATTTCTTCTATCCACTCTGTCAAGACTGTGGGGTTGACAGAGCCTGAGTACGGTTGAGGTCGATGTTTGGAGAATCTCTCAAATGCGGACTGGTTGTTTCCGCCACCCTGATATTGGTGCATATTTTGTGCAATTTTTGTGATTGCATCTTCGAACCCTTTCCTCCTTGCCTCTTCCTCAGCAAAATATTGGGCGAAGTTTGGGTCAGCCATGTTGTTTAAGTTGTTTGCATCCATTCTGAAAATATTACACTGTATGAATTTTGAGTAGTTCCAAAAGATAGACATAATATAAAATGCAAGGTAAAAGACATTTCATTGATAATGTAAAAGGTTTACATCAAAACGTTACAAGCCTCCTAATACATTCTCTATGAAATGAACTAAGGTGAAAACTTAGATATAAGTTCAGCAAAATAACATAAAAGTTTAGATACATTCTCATGAGATATGAAATTTGATCGAGAATGACAAAAGATTAGCCCTAGGTCCTATGCAAATTTCGAGTAGCGATGCTCCTCCTCCGCGAAGCTATGCTTATACTTAACAGCGTAAGTCATGTCGCTCAAGCCAAGTTTGAAATCCTCCCAGCTCAGGTAGTACTCACCCTCAAGTATAGCTGGGGAGCGTAGTCGCCTCCACCATGCTTTGGCCTCCTCGTCAAGGCACGCAGCTGCTAGGGAGGTTTTCCATTCCTCTCTAACGGAGAGTTTCAGGAATCTCGCATTCATACTCCTGATCCATGGGTAGAGTGTCCCACTGATTCCCTCCAATGTCTCAGGTTTTCCCTGCATGAACGCTTCGATCACATCTGTATATTCTGAGGATCGGCGGAGATGATCAGGAATTCGATGTTCCATATACGGAGTCTTAAGTGCCCTAGTCTTCCAGTCGACTTCAGAATTGCTCGAGTCCTGTGATCTCTTCCAGGACTTCAATTGTTGACGTCGCGCGTAGGCCTCGATGGCTTTCTTGCGGGCCTTCTCTTTTGGTGTCCATTCAGAGTACCTCTTACCGCATGGTAGTCTCATCTGAAATCAATTTAGATAAGGTAATTTAAATGAGATTTGGAAGTACAACATGTATGTAAAATTTTAAAATAATGAATTAAGAAAAGCACATGACTAGGTAGTAACATAACGTCTCCATATATATAAACAAATACATGGGTAAAATATTACATTTCAAAGGAATATAATACATAAGTTCACCAAACGTCACATCCGAATATAACAACCATAGCCGTAGAAGAAGAAGACGATATTAAGATCGTTCTTAGGATGGTTAAAATACGGTTACAAATATTTTACAACTGGAGTCGAATGACCCTAAATATGATTTGCAACCCTTAGAAGTCTTCCAGAGGTGAGATCTCTCTCCCATATAATTGGAGGTATGATGGCGTCTGGTGGAGGTAGAGGATAGTCGTGTTTATATTCTTGCTCCATCAAGTCCTCAAGTAGCACCTCGTGTTCCATCCACCCTGGTAGTTGCATCTCCCTCAGGAGTGGGTCGGGGTGATACATGCGATCCATATATAGATCGTAATCCAGGAGAAGTCGCCATCCTAGTGGTGCCCAAAATTTGTCGTATGGGTGGAAGCTCTCAATCAACGTCAGGCCTATGCCAATGCCCCTCGTGTGGTAGGGTCTGCTCGTTGTGATCCCATTGGCTTCCACGTATTGCTCTATGACGTGGGACTGGCCACTTATATATGCATCCAGTGGCATCATCGGTGGACGTCGTGGTAAATTGTTACGGGAGTAACTGAAGGACGTCATCCTAAGGACCTTTGTCAAACTAGAGTTAGCCATAGAGCAAATAGCAAGTAAAGAATCATAAAGTTAAGATTCTAACGCTCATCTAACTAGTTTATTATTATTTGGTCGGTCCTTAAGATTCTACCCTTTCTCACATTTTAAACTGATCTAAGTTATTATTTTAGCGATCTAGAGATTCCTAGTTTATTATTTGATCCTATAAGTCTATGCCTGACATACGATATGAATGTCTGGCCCAGGTGTCGTCTCGCTATGTGAGATAACTTTAAGTCATTCACGGTCGCAAGACGGCTCTGATACCAACTGTAACAACCTGGTTTTTCGTGACTTTAATTAAACTAAGGCGGAAAATTAATTAAGTCTATATATTACAAAACCAGCTGTTATCGTCTTACAAACTCAGTATACATAATACGAGTTTAGAGATAAAAACAGAGTATTTAGATTACAAGTTCTCTCAAAACAGATTACAAAATAAGGCCTTCAATCCCCTGATAGATCATCGGTCTAGACTCGGGGTACCTGCATTAAACTCTCATCATTTTCCCGCACACTCTTTCGACACATGCAATTTTAAAGCAACATGCGGTATAAATAGTAAATAAACAAGAATGAACAGCAATTAGCATGTAAAACACGTAAGGAATTTATGATGATTCAACATGAGTATAGCACAATCAAATAACACACCATGCTCACAAATAATCATACTCAATGAATCGCATCCCAATACTCAGCCAGGGCATTCAGATAATCATCAAACAAACAAGGAAATGCATTCAACATGTGATAACAAATGAGTCTTCGTTAGTAAGGCGGAAGCATGCAGACATAGTCCGCGCAGTAGCAGCCAGGGCCGTTAAAACGGACAAGTCTGGATATGCTAAAGATACCTAAGGTAATAAGGACGATTCAATCCCTTGTCTAATGTATGCATACACTACCTATCGAGGATCATACGTATTCGCTATTCAAAAGGTATCACCGACGAAAAAGTTCGACTATCACCAGAGACGGGTACCCCCGGATGGGGTTGGCGTTTCCAATTACTATTCTATGGGCCCGCGGAAGTATCAAGTATGCCCCATCCCTGAGGTTGATACCACACGTCAAATAGCAATCTTAAGATCGTTGAATAGCCTTGGGCAACTCTGGGAGGGAGCCCAAGTCCCCATAGACAGCTACCTCGTTAACTTCGAATTTCAAGAGTCGCAACATGGCGAACAATCCTAGTATTTTATTCAAGTACTCGTTTTCTTAACTTCTCATTCACTCGTTCACAAATATTAATAATGACAAACTTGTAATATAAATATAACGTCGAACTTGTATAATGAAATTTTAGTAACAGCAGTTTTTCAGGTAAAACAGAACACATAGAAAAACTTAATTATTTATTTTGAGTCCGTTCGTAACTTTTAAATATTTTTCACTATTCATTATTTTACTATTCACCGTATTTACTATTCACCGTATTTACTATTTATCGTATTTACTATTCATCGTATTTACTATTCCTCGTATTTACTATTCATATTTTCGTATTTCGTATTTGTACGTATTTTTATACTTCGTATTTTATTCGTATTTTATACGTACTTGTATTCTTATACTTAGTATTTATTATTATATTTTCTTTATACTTAGTAATTTTTTTATACTTTTATACAAATTATTATACTTAGGAGATTTTAGATGTAAAACTAAATTTTATTTTCTAAGTACAAAATTCTAGTTTTAAAGTCGTTAGGTTCGTTTTGTATTTAGTGATTTGAAAAATGATTTCGGAAGTAGAACTTAATATAATCTAAGTACAAAATTCTAGTTTTAAAGTCGTTAGGTTCGTTTCGTACTTGGTGATTTTAAATAACATTTTGAAAGTAAAACTCGGTTTTATTTAGTCATATACTTAACAAATCTTTTAGCGGTTTCCATTTTTAGCGAGGTTGTCGTGGTTCATTTTAAATAGTCCGTATGTCCACATCCAAATTTAAGCATAGGTAGTAACACTCGATTTCATTCATTTTAATACGTGTAACGTTTATTTTTATCGGTTTAGTTGATTCTTTTTATTAACGGTTCATTATAATATCTAATATAACCCTACTTATAAATCAATTTTAGTGACTAAGTGATAAATTCATTTTGACCAAACCTGACCCAGAAATAACATAGATGCCGTGTGGTTTGATTAATTAGGCTATTTATTTCTTTTTTTTTTGTTTTTATTAATAATTCATTACTTTAACTATTTTAATTACTTAAGTGATAAAAATAAAAAGTGACAAATTCATTTTAGGTCTAAAATAGACCCCAAAACCGTGGCCTAACATACATAACAATTTATTTTCGTTTTCTAATTTTATCGGTTTTTAACTTAAAGTTTTTATATACTAATTATTTAGTTTATGCTAAAATGATTTAAACTAGTACCTAAAAACAATAAATAACTAAAACTTATAAAATTTATGAATCAAACTAATCACCTAAGTGAAGAACACATGAATGTGTGATGAATTTTAATATTTTTCATATGAACATTATTTAGTCAAAATTTTATATGTTTATGAAATTTTCTCAAATTTTTCCTACAAGACCATTTTAACTAAACTAATCATAATATGTTATTTAGAAAAATTAAAACTAAAAATTGGTCCATGTAATTTAATTTGGCCGTGTATATGTATATATGTTAATAAATTTTGATTTTTGATTTTTATACTTCTAATTCAACAACTAATTTATCTTATATTATTTATGTATTTAATCATGAGTGGAAAACATATCAAAACATTAACACAAATATATAAACATCATTTAAACATAAGATTAACACATTAATTCAAGAACACACATAACACCTTAAAACATTTAAATTCATGACAAATTCATTTTAAGTCCTAAACATAAACTAATTATATTTTCATGTTCATTTCATCCTTAGTATTTTAAGCATGCAATTTACAAAAATTAAAACGAAAAATTAAGCAAAAACAAGGGTGGAGGCCGTGTGATATATATGTGAACAATATATTTTATTTTTCGATTTTTGTCTTCTAATTTAACATGTGATACTTAGGTGACATAAAATCATACACACAAATCAAAACATCACTTAGGAAAAATAACATAAAATCAAATTCGAGGCGCTTATCACATAAGTGTGCGGGAAGCACCTTAGGTTAGGTTAATTGGAAAGCTCCTAGCAATTGTCGGGGTCGATGATATGATCGAATTGGCTTAAGTCGACACCACCACTTTGCTCGTCGTCTTTGGTTAGGATGGGTACATAAGAATGAAATAAACAAGTTAGTAATTTATTTAAGCTAGTTAAACTATATTAAAAATTTTATGTGTAGTATTGTTTTTAGTTTAGGTGATGTTTGTATTTTAAGTGATTTTGATTTATGTTCATTTTTAATTGCATGTAAAGATAAGGAGTGAGTACTAAATATAAATGGTGAGGACTTTATTTAAGTGTGTTAATTAATTTAAGCAAATAAAATGAAAGTTTAAGGAAGAAAAGAGTTAAAGAGGATGAAGATTGTATGTGTTCTTGAGGTTGCACAATGAACAAGCTTACTTGTTCTTGAGTTGAGTTTATTAGAGAGAAAATAAGTTGAAGTGTTTGTTGTTGTGTGTGTAATGTATGTCGTGTATGTGTGTAGTGTAGTAGTAGTTGTTTTGTTTTGTATTATGTTGTAAGTTTAAGTAATGTAAAGTAAGTTGCATGCTTGGCATTGTGTGGTGAAAATGCTTTGTAGTTAGAGTATCCTTGTGTATGAATGGAGAGCCAACAAGGGAAGCAACCAAGACCCAACCATGTGATGATCAAATGAAGAGGTGTGTAAGAAAAAGAAGCATGCTTGTGTAAGAGGGGAAGCATGTGTGTAAGAGAGGTAAGGTGTGTGTAAGGAGGAGTAAGGCATGCTTGAGATCAAGGGAGACAAGTGTGTAGGAAAAGCAAAAAGGAAAAAGGGAAGACAATGTTGAGCTTCTAGCTCAACATTCTCGGCCAACATGGGTCACTTGGCCCGATTTTTTCGTTTTTGAAAATTTCGATTTGCGCGCACGTGAAAAGTCTCGAAATGAAATATATAGTCTTGGAATAATGTTTGGAAATAAGATCGAAAATAAAAATGAGAATAAGCCTCAAAACGAATTCAAACAAAAATTGGGTACTTGTTTTCCTCGCAACTTTGAAATAAAATTTTATTCGATCGAAATATATATTTTTTTCGTTGAATGTTATCGAATTAAATCATTAACCTCAAACGTCAAAAAGTTTATCAGTTTAGGCTTAGTGTAACTCAATATATCGAGTTTTAGTGAATGTGTTAGTTAAATCAAAGTGGAATAGTAATTTGATATTATTATTATATGTTTTGTTAGTAATAATCAATATGATTAAGCTTAAGCTACTTTAATTAGATTTGGATTATGAGTAATTATATTTAAGAAATGATTAGGTGACTTAATCACATTTAGGTGGCTTGGCCATTTAGTCAACGTTTGACCTTGATTTGCGTGCCAAAATTTGTCGTTGAGAAAATTGTCGTAGATTCTTTGTTTGATTTATCGAGTTTGAAAATGTAAAAATAAAGTTCAAATTCAAAGTAATTCAAAATGGTTTTAATTTAGGTGCAAAATAACTTGTAGTAAAATGTGTTAGGAAAATAAGCCAGCGAGGATGTTTAATTATTGATTTCCTAATTATAATCAGCTTAAATTAACACGGGGTGTTACAAAGTAGAAATACTCTTCACCCTAAGATGGCTAGTTTTGGCTTTTGGAACGTTAGGAGACCAAATAAGCCATCTAAGCAAAGACATGTAAAGTGATTTCTTCACCAAAATCAAATTGGGTTATTTGGTCTCCTTGAAACTAAGGTGAAAACCTTATATCTCAAAACATTAAGTGGTCTTCAAATAGATGGATTGTGTGTCTCTACAATAATAACTATCATAAGGGGAACATATATGGATTGTTTGGAACCTTAGTGTGTTTAATATTGATTTTCATCAATATACTGCTCAATGTATACATATGACGGTCTTAGATTTGCAAGTTAATAAATCTTTCTTATTAACCATAGTTTATGTTGGATATTATGATCCAAAATATGTCAAATTATTAGTCAAATAATTAATTCATTTAATTAAGTGAGTGGTTACTTGCATTCTTAATAAATAGCATGTAGTTAGTGTGTCATTTAGTGTTTAGGAATATTATTTAGTCCACTAAGTTACTCTATGCATCTTAGGCTATTTAAAGGCTCAGTTATTATTTTATTATTTTGAGCAAGTTTATAATTAACTTCTCCCTATTCTCACCTATTATATTTCCCCCTTAAAAATTCTACACGGTATCAAAGCTATCTTAAGTTGGGAAGGATGACACAATTATCGCCTCCGCTTAAGTAGCCAGGTTCGATTCGGAAATGGGGCGTCAAAAATTAGTCAGAAGAGTGTCATTGAGAGAACTAAAAAGAATTGCGAGATAGAGAGATGTGCTCTATCAAATTTAATTTGGTAGAGATAAAAAGCTCTACACAATGTTTTTGTGAAGAAACGTGCTTCACATGTTTGTGGTACGAAGTGCACCATGAAGAGGTGGAGAGAAGACCTCCATCGATAATCAGTTTTGGAGAGAGGTGCTCCAAATGGCAGTTGGTGATAATGTGCACCAATAAGACTGTGATGAGAAGTGCGTCACAAAGTGAAGATAAGGGCTTTACGAATTTGATCAAGCTATTTACGTTTTTTGGAGTCCAAGCAAAGAGACTTAGTCTTAGTCTCGGAAGAAGACTATATTAAAAATTGGGTGTGGAGCCTAACATGTGCGGGTGCGAGAAGGATTGCATACTGTTTGAAGGTAGATTGCTCATCGACATAGAAAGCTAGAAATTGCAAAGGATGAAATGACTTGCATAGTTCGACATGGCAGAAAGTCGAACAAAGATCCGATATATTTTGGATCAAGGGGGTTTGTTGGATATTATGATCCAAAATATGTCAAATTATTAGTCAAATAATTAATTCCTTTAATTAAGTGAGTGGTTACTTGCATTCCTTATAAATAGCCTGTAGTTAGTGTGTCATTTAGTGTTTAGGAATATTTAGTCCACTAAGTTACTGTATGCATCTCAGGCTAGTTAAAGGCTCAGTTGTTATTTTATTATTTTGGGGCAAGTTTATAATTAACTTCTCCCTTTTCTCTCCTATTATATTTCTCCCTTAAAAATTCTACAGTTTATAGTTTTAATGAGAGGGAAGCTAGGGAACCTCTATGGTCTCTCCTAAAAGGGATAGCTAGCACATGTGTGAAACCCTAGGTAGTTGGGGATGATTTTAATTGTGTGTTGTCTCATTCCGAGAGACTGGGGGGTGCTAGTAATGATGGGGAAATTGTTGTGTTATTCCAAGGCTGTGTAACGCAATGTGGATTAATATATGGATAGCCCTACTTTCGGTGTGGGTGAGCAAGGATCAGATATTCGATCCAAACAGGTAGTTCGGATCGGATATCCAAACTCGAAATTTCTAAATTTTAAATATCCATATATGATCCAAATATTTTCGTCTGTTTTTCCATATTTTCGTCAGTCGAATGCTATAAGTAGGGGGCGCTGATTTGATTATTCATTCATTCATCACACACAACCTCTCTTCTATTCCCAAGTATTTCATAATATTTGTGAGTATCTACAAAATAGTGAGAACATTATGGAGCATTTTGATAAGGTGTTGAAGAGGTGGACGTCTTCGTTAAGTGCAACGGAGAAGAAAGATGATGAGGGAGTGAGGGTTTTCATAGGGTTTAGGCTGATGCGTGTTGAAGCTGACTTCCTTGATGCGTGTGTCAATTATCGGGATCTGAAGGTGCATGTCTTTCGGTTTCCGAGAGGGGAGATTTGTCTTTTTTTAGACGAATTCTAGGCTATTGTGGGTTGGTCCAAGCGTACGACACCAGTTGTCGTGCGAGATACACTAGGTCGTAACACATAGTTGCGGCTGTTTTTGTCCATGAGGGTTGAGCACTTTGACGGATAGTTTAGTAATAGGGGCGTGAATATGTTGCTTTTTGTGCTAACGTTTCATGGACCGTAGTGATTTGAGCATTTCTGAACACTGAAGGAGCAGGGCACTTGCATTTTGCTTAGTTCACCGTTATGCCTTTGCGGGGTCCATGACGGATGATTTCTTTGGGAATACTCGTTATTTCCGAGTGGTAGAGGAAATGGAGCGTGGCCACGATCCTTCCGCGTTGATCTTATAAGCGGAGACTATCCTTGGGCTAGATGCTTGTCGTGCTAACCGTTGGGCCCCATATCGTGGTTGTGTATGGATGCTGCGATAAGACTAATCAGGCAAATATAGTTGTTATAAATATAGAATGTGATTCTGAATGCCATTATGTTGACATGATTATATAGTGTCAATACTCAACTATACTTTTTCTAATTAGTATATTATGGTTGTGAAAGTATCTACGTTAATCGACTATATTACTTGCAGCAATTTTAATTTCATAAGCGCTAAAACTAACTCTAAAATTAATATAGATGGTTAGGTAATAAAATTAGTCTTAGTAATTGAAGAGTATAAAATGGCACTTCATGAATAATATGAAATAGAAATTTTATCACTTTTAGCTAAAAATTAAGATAAAAATAGTAGATCCGAACTCCATTTTATGAAATAGTAAAATGTCATTAGTCATTATAAATACTATACGGAGTAATCTTTATTTCTTCTATAATAAAAGTTACAAAGTAAAATTAGAAGTAGTTATAAGAAAAGGTGTCATAATTAATCATTTATAATATATTTCCATTTTTAGTTTTATTAGTTCTTAGGCTCGTACTTTGCACGGATTATAATTAAAATAAAACATTAACTTGGATTTAAAAAACATAACCTTTAAAACAAAGCTCTTAATTGAAAAATGTACCTCACCTTAGTTAATACGAGTAGTTTACATTTGATTTATTTTGTAGGGAAAATGAACAAGAATTGATCAAGCCAAGAGAGGACGGTTTGAAGGAAGGCAATGGTTTGGGTCCTTGGGCTCAAGCCATGGTCAAAACCTTGGTCATAGGGTCCAACCAAGAGTAATGTCATGAGAATCAAGGCCTAAAATGGTCAAGCTTGGGGGACCTAAGGAAGTAGGGCTGATTTTAAGAAGGGGAGCAACAACAATCAACAATGAGCTACTTTTGGGTGTGAGTCACTTGGGTGCAACTAATTGGGTTAGACCACCAATAAAGCTAGACCCAAAATGGTTCAAAAAGAACAGCCAAAGGGGGCTAAGAACGGCTGACTTTAGCTCACCAAAGATGCACACAATTTTGATACAAGTCATTTTCAGAGATCAACCTTTATGCTTTATGTCATTGTCTTCTTTTTCTTTACGTCATTTCACCTTTTAGCTATGCTGTTTGGAAGCTTAAGATCATATTTGGGACCCCTTTGACCGAGCTCTACTTACTCTCCAAGGTGCAATCCTAGGCCCTTGGATGAATAAATAAAGGCAAGGTGTAGATGCACCCAAAGGTCCCTATCTACTTTATACATTAGTTGTTTGTTTTAGCTGATTTCGTAAGGCTTTTTGAGCCATTATTTTCGGCTGCTTGTAAGGCTCTTTGTGACCATTAGATTAGAGTTTAAATGTAGGGCTAAGATGTAAGTATGGGTATTATATTAACCCACATCCTACATTGTAAGAAATCAGATTTTAAGATGAATGAAAAAACCTTTGTTTGAGTTTCTCTTAACAAAATTATCTTTGCTTTGTGCTTGAGTGTATCCTTAGGATATCTAGTGGCTTTGTGCTTGGATATTCAATCCTTCTATCCTTGGCTAAGTGCTTGGAAGAAGACTATCTTTATTTTTCATTTAGTTTGTTTACAATTCACAAAATCAAACACAAAAACAATACCAAAAACAGTCGAGTTCATCCTTATTTTCAAACCAAACTTTGATTAAGTTTTTGAGTGAATCTTAGCCTATAAGTTTCACTCCAAATTGGTTATCAGAGCTTTGGTTCAAGAGCACAAGATCCACCCTTGTGTTAGTGTTGGTTTCGGTTCATACATCCAAAGGTACAAACTTTGTCACAAAATTAGTTTTTGTTTTTGAGTTACAATGGATCTATCTTTCCGATTTGGTTCTCCATCTTTTTCCTTTGGTACTTCATGTAAAACCCCTAGAGTTGAGTCCATTTTCGAGTCCATGGAGAGAGTCAGAATGGAGTTGGATGCTAAAGTGGCTAAGATGAGGGAAGGGGCTGTTAAAATGAGTTTGGGTAAAGGGTTGGCTGTTATGCTTGACTCTCCTACTAAAACACCACCCTATGAACCACCACTGGAGATCAAAGTAGTTGAGCCTACCACTTCTCCTAAACCACCAGCCCTAAACACGGGGAAGGAAACTAACCCTAACCAAAAAGCAACCGTCTCCCTTGAGAAAAGCTCTCAATGTCATGGTTTTGGTCACCTTGCTATGGATTGTCCTACAAAGAGAGCCCTTAGTACATTAGAGGTTGTTCATTGGGAGGATGAGATCCTTGTTTTTTATGAAGAACTTGCTAGTGAGGATGGAGAGGATGAGGAGTTAGCCTTACCTTCACAAGAGCATCCTAATCCTTACAAGCTTGGGAGGTCAAACAATGGAGCCGAGTTGAGTAACTAGGGTGATGAGGCTTTGGATGATGTGGTTGTGAGGGATTCTTGTCATCTCGTCTTTGAAAGACCTAAGGAACCGTGGGACTATGAAGATGTTTTAGTCCATGGTGGGAAGGATAGCACCTATGTCTTTAAGGTTGGATGGAAGAAGGTTATACCTACACCCCTACCTCCTACTTTAAAGTGTTCCACCCCACCCTCCATAGTTGAGCTAAGCAAAGATGTGGTATTAAGTGGAGGACCAGAAATGAAGCATGGGTTTAGTGATGAGAAGGTTGAATGTGTTCTTCTTCTCAAAGACATCCCTAATGATCAAGAGAGGCTGTCCACCAAGGAAGTACAAGCCTTGCTAGATTCTCATGGAGTTAAGCATGTTGTCCTAGCTCCATTGCCTCCTACCTTGGGGTACAAGGCTGCATCTTGCTTGTTTGAGGCCTCCATGAGAGTGTTGTTGAGTAAGAAGGTCGAGGCAAGTCAAGGGATGGGTGTTGATGAGAGTGAGCCCCTTCACTTTGCTAATGGTCATCCTAAGAATCAAGATGAGAGCATGGGAGACAATCTCAAGGAAAGGGATGAGTTTGATCCTATGAGGAGCTTAACCAATGCAAGGGAAGAGAGGTTCATTTGGAATGGGAAATTTGGTGCAAACAAAAAGACATGTGGTTTCTTGAAATGGAAATTCAAGTTGGGAACTAACAACAAAGGAATGTTATGTGGTCGTCCTAATCAAATTTTACTCTAGTGGTTTCATGAAGTGGGGATTCAAAGGAGGAACTAAACATGATCAAGGAGATCAAGGTGATGTGAACATTGATGTTGGGAAATCAAGTGGATCAATGAGATGGAGGTTCATAGAAGGAGCTAACCATGACAAGGGAAAGCTATGTGATAATCTCTTGCAAGCCTACCTTAAGCTCAAGTGTAAAGGAAGGGTTGTCCTAGGACAAGAGCACGAGCCAAGGGGCTCCATGAGTGAAGAATTGGGTGAAAATAAGCATAATCAAACGAACCAAGTCAAGGGATCCCATTCAATCTTTCATGCTCTAAGTCATTGGTGTCCACTGAAGTCAAGCCCTCCTAAGTCGAATTCTGATTTTGGAATTTATGAAGTGTGTCTCTTAAGTGGTCTTGGTCGATCTCATGGTCAAAGAAATGTTGAGAACCCCAAGGATTTGAGGACAAATCCTTTTCAAGAAGGGGAGATTGAACAAGAATTGCTCAAGTCAAGAGAGGACGGTTTGAAGGAAGGCAATGGTTTGGGTCCTTGGGCTCAAGCCATGGTCAAAGCCTTGGTCCTAGAACAAAATAAAATATCCTTCACTCAAGTACAAAGTTTAAATTACGTGATTGGTGTTAACTAAAAGAATTGTGTTATATTAGATTTGATTTTACAAGATTGACGATGATATATGATTAGTAAGAATTGTCACGAGATATAAATGACGAATAATTGGAGAAAAAGAATTAAGTGTTAGATACTCGGGTGTCCATCATGTTGAAAACTATAGGATCAGGGTTGTGTAAGGTAGCCGCGTATGGAGACTCGACCTCTCTTCAGAATTGACGAGGTGATCTAATGACTCTCACAGTCGTTATTTAATGTAGCATATTCACCCCAGGGATGGGCACTCGTGATATGTCTGCGGGCCCATACAAGGTAATTGGAAAGATCATCCCACCCGGGGATCTATCGTAGTGTAATAGTCACACGTATGCATACAAAATGACAAAGGACTGATGCTCCTTATTACCTATTGGATATCTTTAGCTCATATTAAAGTCCGTTGAATGCTTCCGGCACGTAGCTACTGTGCGTTAACGTCTTAGTTATGGTGTTGCGCATGTTTTCGCCCTTACTAGTCTGTTGGTTCATAGTTGATAGATGATTGATTATCCTTATGACATTGGACACTATGTAACACCCCGTGTTAATTTAATACAATAATTAGCCATCGGTTATTAATTTCAAGTCTTAAATCTCTTCCTAATCTTTTAACCTTCCAAAATCGCATTTTAGTAAAAACTTTCGTTTTGAAAAATTTATCGACTTCCTTAACTTTTGAAAATTTTTTTGAATAATAAAATAAATATTTTAGTCTTAAAATTCAAAAGTAGAGAAATTTCTAAAAATCGTCAAACGCGCACACATTAACTTTTACCGTCTTTGACGCCCGACTTTTTAAACCCGATTTATTTCGTAAAAACATTTTAAAACATCGGGGGAATATTTTCTTAAGCCAAATAGTGTTGAGGACAATTATGGTTTAATGTGACGATGATGTTTCCTATTTACATTTTAATTAAACATTATTTACTTAAAAATCAAACCTTATCTCCTAATTACTTAACCTAAATTTCATACTAACATATCCTCACATTTTCACAAGTGCAAAATCAACCCTAAATCCCCCAAAATAGCCGAGCTCCTTACCTCTCTTTTCTCCCTTTATTTTTCTTCCATTTTGTTTCAAAAACCTCCTAAATTAAAACACTAATATTATTCTAATAATATCTAGTATTCTTTAGTTAATTAGTGGGTACTTTGAAGCTTATTATTTGTACGGGTTTTATTTGAAGGTGAAGACGGGTTTGTGGGTGAACTTGATCTTGATAATATATTCGATCCCGATAACCAATAATCTACCAAATAAGGTGACTAGCTATTTCTTATATTAGTCTCCTTTAAAATTAATTTGATTATTATTATATTTTTATAAGTATGATTTTTATGTTGAAATATGTTAAACATCATTTTGTGCACTTGAATGTTTATGTGATGTATAAATAATGATAATAAATAAATAATGTTTAAAATAGATAAGTTGTAGTAATATGAAAATATGTTTAGTTTAATTAGTTTTGAGCATTTTTAATTATTGTTCATATGATTTTTATGTTTATTTAAGTTTTAGTTATGTAGTAATCATATATAAAAATTATGTTAAATATTAACAATGAGTTTAAAGTGAATAAAAATCGAAAACAAAATTTATGTACAATATACACATGGCCACGGCATTCCTCTTTATTTTTAATAAATTTTCACTTTTAATTTTTGTAAATAATATGTTATGTTAAGTAAGGTTAAAATGGATGTTGTTATGTTATAAAAATTAATTTAGGAAAATAAATTATAAGTTGTTAAAAATGAAAATTGTGTTCTTGACTTTATATTTGTGTTCTTGATGTTCATGTGTTGTTCATATTTTTAACACACTTTGATTTTGTTTATTTTTATGTTTGTTAGTAATTTTTGTTTTTGTTTAATTATTACTTCTTCCGTCCCGGTCATTTGTTTACACTTTCCATAAATGTCTATGGTGACCCACTTGTGGAGGTGGACCCAACTTCCTTAACCAATTACATTGTTTTATTTTACCCACTTTGTACTTACATTATTATTTTTATATTTTTTTATTTACCTATCTCCTCACATCGATAAATGTGTATAAAGTAAATGTAAACAAATCACCGAAACGGAGGGAGTAGTTTATATTATGTTAGTAGTATCACTTAAATCAATTTACACTTTTAGGAAAACTTTTTTAAAAAATAAAATAAACTTTATGTTTAGCTCAAATTTTAGTCCAGTGAAATTTTTAGTAAAATTTCATTTTAGTCTAAATCGTTTTAGTATAATTAGAATAATTAAAATATAAAGACTTTAAGCTAAAAACCGATAAAAATCGAAAAATGAAATTTGTGACCCTCACCATACATGGCCACGGCATTAGGCCTATTTTTAGGTTAAAATTTTTTTTTATCACTTTTTAATTTATTGTTAAAATAATTTAATTAGTAGTTAATAAGTTAGAATTAAGATTTTAAAGGAAATAAATGAATTTGGATACATATAAATATCACACGACATTTTCATTTAAAATTGACCAAATTTAATCAAAATGAAAATATCACTATGTCACAAAAAAATTTAATTGTTAGTAGAATTGAATTTTTGTATAAATCGATTTCGTTAAAAAAGAAATATATTAAACCGATAAAAATGAGTAACCGTTATAAAAATGAATTAAATCGTGTGCTACTGCCTTTGCAAATTGGACTGTTGGACTTGGACGATACGGACTAAATGAACCATCCACGATAGGGCTGAGCAAAACCGTATATACGATACGAATACGATACGGTTTTCGTATATACGGTTTTAAAACTTGTAATTTTCGGATACGAATACGATACGGTTTAAACCGTATATACGGTTTTCGGATATACGAATTTTCCGGATATACGGTTTCCGTATATACGAATACGGTTTTAATATTCCTAAACATTAAACATACAGCTTATATATGACCAAAATCATATATACGATACGAATACGATACGGTTTTATGTATATACGGTTTTTAAACATGTAAATTTTAATATAAATCAGGTTTTTTTTTTTTTTCCCCTTTTTTAAAAAACCGTATCAAAACCGTATGTACGAAAGTCAAAATTTACTGATACCTTATACGATACGGTTTTAACCGTATACACGAAATTCGTATATACGATACGGTTTTGACATGAATTTTCGTATATTTAAAACCGTATACCGTATCGTATTCGTATATAAAAACCGTATCGTATCATTTTGCTCAGCCCTAATCCACGACACTATTATTAAAAAGGAAAATCGCTAAATTTAGTAAATAGATGACTAAATTTAACTAAGTCTCATTTTAAAATAAATATCGTTTATCACTTTTTACAAACTGAACTTAACGAATTTAAAACTAGATTTTTAAACTTAGTAACTAAGTTAGGAAGTGAATAGTGACCGATGTGAATAGTGACCGATGAATAGTGACTGAGATGAATAGTGACAAGTGAATAGTGATTGATGAATAGTAACCTAGATGAATAGTGTCGATGAATAGTAAATCGGGACGAAACTTGTTAAACAAGTAATGTGCCAAATTTAAAGACGGTGAATAGTACCCGGGACGAAACTTGTTACACAAGTAACGTCCCAAAACTTATTTTTAAGGGAATTTGAGATAACTTGTTGAACAAGTTATCTTTTCAAATCCCGAGACGTGAATAGTGAAAAATTCACGAAACTTGTTAAACAAGTTACGTCTCAAAATTCAAAGATATTTCAAATTTCAAAATTTGAAATATTGTAAATAATTGAAAATTTCCTAAGTATAGAAAATTGAAAATGAATTAAGTAAATAATTTAAAGTGTTTTGAAAAACACTTAAATAAAATTGGACATACTAATAAACGTATCAATATAGAAACTTAAAAACGTTAATAATTAACAACACTTCAAATAATAAACGAATATGTTATATGAGCATATGAAACCAATTAAAATACTTAAACGTTTGACGATGAAATTAGGAGAGTCTAGTAACATGTGATATAAAATATCAAATAAATAATGAATCATGAGTAAGTTAAAGAACGGGTTAAAAGTTTGAGCGTCGGATATGAAAACGTCAATCGTGAGTGAAGTGCGGTTAAGATAGTCTTGATACGGATACCACTATCTCGGTCTCTGACGTTGGTCATCCCGGTTAGTGTGGTTAAGCCGACAGCTTTATTGCATAGCATCCTGCCCATGCCTTTACGCCTTAAGTCGTACTGCCTAAGCCGTACAAGACAATGAATATGCCAACTCATTTGGGTCGATCTCTAGGAAGTAGTCGCTTTATTCAGAGTTAAGGTGCTCTATGAATAGCATAGCCCATTCTTAAAGTGAATATTAGAATATGCATATTAGACTAGGGTTAATTCCCCTATTTCGCTAGAGGTATTAGGGCACCCACGGCCTTATGGATTTGGGTCTTGTATGCGGTTTTGTCTCCTTGGCGCCTTTCGTTCTTAGTGGGCGCGATGCTTGCATTCACTCTTTCCACAAGTAAAGATCACTTGACGGGATTGTATCTGAAGTTCGAATCATTTCGAACACTAGAAGATGAGATGCAAGTACTATAGTATTCGGCGTGGTTTACGAGTCGAGTAAGTCGCTGCACTATGGTAGTGAGATGCAAACGACTAGAGTACAATGGCCTACTCAGTGGTCAGGCTCGTAAGCAGTATGCGTTGTTTGAATTGAATGAGAGTGAGTCGTAACATCTTCAAAAATTAAAGACCACAAATTTCTGAAGTGAATCGAGTTTGCATGATGTGAATGATACAATATGTACGTTAGCTTGCGATCTGATATCGCATTGTAATCTTGTTGAATTGCTGTGACACTATTGTTATGATATTACCTGTTATTTGCTTTTATAACTGATATCATGCCTTATATGATTTATCGCTTTAAAACGCATGCTTATTATGACTTATATGTCTTTATATGGTATATGTAATAAGCATGTTTATCGTTTTATCATATTGATATAATTATAAAGCGATAGTAATAAACCAAAGTACTCCCTCCGTCCCGGTCATTTGTTTACACTTTCCATTTTGGGGCGTACGGGTCATTTGTTTACACTTTTCAAAAATGGTCATGCTTGACCCATGTGGGAGGTGGCCCCTACTCACTCAACCAATAACATTTGATAATTTTAAGCAAACAGGGCCCCCTTTGTACTTATATTATTATTTTATTAGTTTTTTCCCAACCTCTCTCATCACATCGATAAATGTGTATAAAGTAAACGTAAACAAATCACCGAAACGGAGGGAGTAATTGAAATCGAGGGTAAGTATGAGCATATGTAACACCCCCATTTAAGCCGGGCGGACCCCACCTAAATAAGGGTGTTACGGGACCAACTGAATGGGTCCTTGAGCAAACACCTGCTTTCAAAACATGAAGACCTGGAAAAGACAAACAGTATTGTAACACCCCGTGTTAATTTAAGCTAATTATAATTAGGAAATCAATAATTAATCATCCTCGCTCACTTATTTTTCAAAAACAATACACTACAATTATTATTGCACCTAAACTAAAACCATTTTGAATTACTTTGAATTTGAACTTTATTTTTACATATTCGGACTCGATAGATCAAATGATGAATCGACGACAAATTTCTCAACGACAAATTTTGGCACGCAAATCGAGGTCAAACATTGACTAAATGACCAAGCCACCTAATTGTGATTAAGTCACCTAATCTTTTCTTAAATATACTTACTCATAATCCAAATCTAATTAAAGTAGTTTAAGCTTAATCATTTTGATTATTACTAACAAAACATTTTATATTATTATCAAATTACTATTTCACTTTGATTTAACTAACACTTTCACTAAAAATCGAAATAATGAGTTACACTAAGCCTAAACTGATAAACTTTTTCACGTTTGAGGATGATGATTTATTTCGATAACATTCAACGAAAAAAATATTTATTTCGATCGAATAAAATTTTAATTCAAAGTTACGAGGGGCTAGTACCCAATTTTTGTTTTGATTTCGTTTTGAGTTTTATTTTCATTTTTATTTTCGATATTACTTCTAAACATTATTTTAAGACTATATATTTCATTTCGGGACTTTTCACTTGCACGTAAATCGAAAATTTCAAAAACGAGAAAATCGGGTCTTGGCTTGTTGATTTGGCCGAGATTTTTGAGGACCTTTGGTCCAACTTATCTTCTTCCATTTTCTTCCTTACTCTTACACACCATGCCTCCTTTAGTAACTTGTCTAATCCATCTTACACACTACTAAGTTCATCATCATACTAGCTTAATTAAATTTAAATGATAATACAACTAAATACTTTTGCATTCACACATTACTTTACATACATACAACTTACATACTAGTATACATATTACTACTACTACTACATAATATAACAAAGCACAACTACTACTACTACACTACTACTACACGTTTTTTTTTATTACTACACAACACACAAACACAACTCAAACACTTAACTTATTTCCTCTCTAAATAAACCTAACTCAAGAACAAAGTAAGCCTTGTTCTTATGCAACTCAAGAACACCATATGAATCTTCATCCTCTTTAATTCATTTCTTCCTTAAAACTTTCATATTATTTGCTTAAATTTATTAGCACACTTAAATAAACTCCTCACCATTTATATTTAGTACTCACTCCTTATTTTTACATGCAATTAAAAATGAACATAAATCGAAATCATAAAAAAATTAAAACATCACTTAAACATTTAAATGATACTACACTTTAAACTTTTAATTTAGTTAGTTTTAGCTAAAATAAATTACTAACTTGTTATTTTCATTTTTTATGTACTACTTCTAACCAAAGACGAGGAGCAAGGTGGAGGCGTCGATTTGAGCCAGTTTGATCATATCGTAGACCCCGACAACTGTTGATCTTTTAGCTCCTAAACCTAACCTAAGGTGCTTCCCGCACACTTATGTGATAAGCGCCTCGAATTTGATTATATGTTATTGTTTTGATGCATGCATGAATTATTTTATCACTTAGTATTTCACATGTTAAAATTAGAAGACAAAAATCGAAAAATAATATTAGTGTAACACACTAACATCACACGGCCTACCCCTTGTTCTTCACTAAATTTTTCGTTTTAATTTTTGTAAATCACATGCTTAAAATACTCTTAATAAGATGAACATGAAAATATAATTAGTTTATGTTTTGGGTATAAAATGAATTTGTTGTGAAATTGAAATGTTTTAAAGTGTTGTTGTGTTCTTGAACTATTGTTATTATTTTTGTGTTTGAGATGATTTATTTTTGTTAGTTAATGTTTTGTTATGTTTTCCACTCATGATTAAATACATAAATGATATAAGATAAATTAGTTGTTGAATTAGAAGTATAAAAATCAAAAATCAAAATTTATGAACATATATATATATACACGGCTATTTTGAATTATAAGGAATAATTTTTAGTTTTAATTTTTCTAAATAACATATTATGATTAGTATAGTTAAATTGGACTTGTAGGAAAAATTTGAGAAAATTATATAAACATATGAAAATTTGACTAATTAATAATCATATGAAAAATACTAGGGTTCATCATATATTCATGTGTTCCTCATCCTATGACTAAATTTGATTTATAAATTTTTACAAGTTTTAGTATTTATTGTTTTTATTTGCTAGTTTAAATCACTTTAGTATTAACTAAATAATTAGTATATAAAAACTTTAAATCAAAAACCGATAAAATTAGAAAACTAAAATAAATTGTCAAGTATATAGAAGGCCACGGTTTAGGGTCTATTTTAGACCTAAAATGATTTTGTCACTTTTTATTTTTATCACTTAAGTATTTTAAATTAGTTAAAGTAATGAATTATTAATAAAAACAAAAAAAAAAAAAAATGAATGGCTAACATATTAAACCACACGACATTCACCCTATTTTTGGGTCAATTTTGGTCAAAATGAATTTATCACTTAGTCACTAAATTTGAATAGTAATTAGGTTTATATTTGTTTATGTATTAAATCGTTAATAAAAAGAATTGACAAAACCGATAAAAATAAACGTTACACGTATTAAAATGAATAATGTCGAGTGTTACTACCTTTGCTTAAATTGGATATGGACATACGGACTATTTAAAATGAACTACGACAACCTCACTAAAAATGGAAACCGCTAAAATCTTAGTTAAGTATACGACTAAATTTAACCGAGTTTTACTTTTGAAATGTTATTTAAAATGACCAAGTACAAAATGAACTTAACAACTTTAAAACTAGGATTTTGTACTTAAGTTTAAATCGAGTTTTACATTTAAAATGAATTCTCAAATCGCTAAATACAAAACGAACCTAACGACTTTAAAACTAGATTTTTGTACTTAGGAAATAAAAGTAATTTTGATACATTAGTAAAATATCTAATTATGAAAATTGTATAAAGTGTAAGTATATTAAGTATAAGAATAAAGTAATCAATACTAATAATACATGTACTTAATAAAAATACGAATAAAATACGAAGTATAAAAATACGCATACGTATAAAAATACGTACAAATACGAAATACGAAAATACGAATACATATAAAATACGATGAATAGTAAATACGATGAATAGTAAATATGATGAATAGTAAATACGATGAGTAGTAAATACGGTGAATAGTAAAATAATGAATAGTGAAAAATATTTAAATGTTACGAACGGACTCAAAATAAATAATTATGTTTTTCTATGTGTTCTGTTTTACCTGAAGAACTGCTGTTATTAAAATTTCATTATATAAAGTTCGACGATATTTTTATATTTAGAAATAATACATGTTACGAGTAAAGGAGATTATAAACAAATTGAGAAAAACGAGCTACTTGAATAAAATACTAGGATTGTTCGCCATGTTGCGACTCTTGAAATTCGAAGTTAATGAGGTAGCTGTATATGGGGACTTGGGCTCCCTCCCTGAGTTGCCCAAGGCGATTTAACGATTTAAGATTGTTATTTGGCACGGTATATACAACCCTAGGGATAGGGCATCCTTGATATTTCCGTGGGCCCATATATAGTAATTGGAAAATACCAGCCCCATCCCGGGGTGCGAGTCTCTGGTGATAGTCGAACTTTTTCGTCGGTGATACCTTTTGAATAGCGAATACGTATGATCCTCGATAGGTAGTGTATGCATACATTAGACAATGGATTGAATCGTCCTTATTACCTTAGATATCTTTAAGCCTGGCAGCCATGTCCAAGTTATGTTGGCCCTGTCGGCTACTGCGCGGATTATGTCTGCATGATTCCGCCTTACTAACGAAGATTCATTTGTTATCACATGTTGAATGCATTTCCTTGTCTTGTTTGCTGGATGATTGTCTGAATGACTTGGTTATGAGTGCTGGAATACGATCTATTGAGTATGATTATTTGTGAGCATGTTACGTTATTTGATTGATTTATGCCTATGCTTGGATCATCATGAATTTCTTACGTGTTTAAATTGCTACCTGCTCTTTATTTTACTTATTTATTATTCATATTGCATATTGTATTAGAATTGCATGTATCGAAAGAGTGTGCGGGGAAATGATGAGAGAGTTTAATGCAGGTACCCCGAGACCAACGCCTATTGAATGCTGGGGAGAGTTACCTTACTTATTTTGTACGCTTTTGAGAGAATGTAATCGAATAACTCTGCTATATCTTAAACTCGTATTATGTATCTGAGTTTTATGGCGATAACAATTTGGTTTTGTAATATATAGACTTAATTAATTTTCCGCCTTAGTTTAATTAAAGTCACGAAAAACCAGGTTATTCTGATTAGTATCGAGTGTCTTGCGACCGTGAATGACTTAAAGTTATCTCACATAGCGAGACGACACCTGGGCCAGACATTCATATCGTATGTCAGGCATAGACTTATAGTATCAAATAATAAACTAGGAATCTCTAGATCGCTAAAATAATAACTTAGATCATTTTAAAATGTGAGAAAGGGTAGAATCTTAAGGACCGACCAAATAATAATAAACTAATTAGATGAGCGTTAGAATCTTAAAATTTACCATGCTTGTACTTGCTATTTGCTCTATGGCTAACTTAGTCTGACAAAGGCCCTTAGGATGTCATCTTTCCGCTCTTTCCGTTACTACGCACCACGACGCCCACCGATGATGCAACTAGGAGAGTATATACGTAGCCATTCTCTCCATATAGAGCGATATGTGGAAGCTCATGGAATCATGACGGGCAGGACCTACCACACGAGGGGCATTGGCATCAGTTTGACCATGATTGAGAGCTTTCATCCATACGATGAGTTTTGGGCACCTCTAGGTTGGCGACTTCTCTCTGATTACGAGCTGTACATGGATCGCATGTTCCATCCAGACCCACTTCAGAGGGTGGAGGGACCACCTGCGTGGATGGAGTATGATGAACTACTCGACAGTTTGATGATTCAAGAATATGAGCGCGACTATCCTCCATTTTCACCCGACGCCATCATACCTCCAATCATATGGGAGAGGGATCTCACCTCTGGGAGACTTTTGAGGGTCGCAAATCATATTTAGGGTCATTCGACTCCAGTTTGTAAAATATTTGTAACCGTATTTTTAATCCTCCTAAGAACGATCTTAATATCGTCTTCTTTTCCTACGGCTATGGATGTTATATTCGGATGTGACGTTCGGTGAACTTATGTATTATGTTCCTTTTAAATGTAATATTTTACCCATGTATATATTTATATATATATGGAGACGTTATGTTACTACCTAGTCGTGTGCTTCTCGTAACTCATTATTTTAAAATTTTACATACATATTTGTACTTCCAAATCTCATTTAAATTATTTTTATCCAAATTGATTTCAGATGAGACTACCGTGCGGTAAGAGGTACTCTGAGTGGACACCAAAAGAGAAGGCCCGCAAGAAAGCCATCGAGTCCTACGCACGACGTCAACAATTGAAATCCTGGAAGAGATCACTGGACTCGAGCAATTCGGAAGTCGACTGGAAGACTAGGGCACTTAAGACTCCGTATATGGAACATCGGGTTCCTGATCATCTCCGCCGATCCTCAGAACATATCGATGTGGTCGAAGCGTTCATGCAGGGTAAACCTGAGACGTTTGAGGGAATTAGTGGGACACTCTACCCATGGATCAGGAGTATGAATGCGAGGTTCCTGGAACACTCCGTTAGAGAGGAATGGAAAACCTCCCTAGCAGCTGCGTGCCTTGATGAGGAGGCCAAAGCGTGGTGGAGACGACTACGCTCCCCAGTTATACTCGAGGGTGAGTACTACCTGAGCAGGCAGGATTTCAAGCTTGGCTTGAGCGACATGACTTATGCTGTTAAGTATAAGTATAGCTTTACGGAGGAGGAGCACCGCTACTCAAAATTTGCTTAGGATCTAGGGTTAACCTTTTGTCATTCTCGATCCAATTTCATATCTCTTGAGAATGCATCTAAACTTTTATGTTATTTTGCTGAACTTGTACCTAAGTTTTCACCTTAGTTCATTTCATAGAGAATGTATTAGGAGGCTTTGTAACTTTTTGATGTAATCCTTTTACATTATCAATGAAATGTCTTTTACCTTGCATTTTATTATGTGTCTATCTTGGAAACTACTCAAAATTCATACAGCTTTGTCTTTATTTTATTTTTATTTTACAGAATGGCTGCAAACTTTGTCCCCAACAATGACCTCGACCAACAGTTCATCGAGGAAGAAGCAAGGAGGAGACGATTCAAAGACGCAATCATTAAGATTGCTCAGAATGCCCAACAACATCAGGGTGGGGGTAGCCACCAATCCGCGTTTGAGAGATTTTCAAAGCACAGACCTCAACCCTACTCCGGATCTGTCAACCCCACCGTCTTGACCGAGTGGATCGAGGAGATGGAGAAACTTCTGGAACTAAGTAAGACCCCACCGAATGAGAAAGTGAATGTGGTGGCGTACTACTTGAAAGGGGAGGCAAATAGCTGGTGGCGTCTAATCAGATCCACATTTCCTCTAAGGATCTACAACTGGACTGAATTCAAGACCCTACTGGAAAACAAATATTTTGGGGAGGAACTAAAGTGGGAAAAGGAGGAAGAATTCCGTAACCTGAATCAGGGTGATATGTCGCTTCAGGCATACACCGAGAAATATCAAGAACTGTCTAAGTTTGCCCCCAGGATTATAACCAACGAAGAAGAATTGGCCACTCGTTACGTAAGAGGAATGGCAAACATTCTAAGGATAAACATGAGCGGGTTCAATTGCAAGAACTTTGCTGAGGCCTACGAAAAGGCAACGAGTATTTGGGCTCCTATCCAGAAGGGTGAAGCTGAGGAGAAGAAGAGGAAGAAAACGTTTACGCCATCTGTGGCGAGTGCTAGTTTCGTCCAAAAACCACTTTTTGGGCGTCCGGGTTTCCAAAACCACGACAACCGTAATAGAAACCAGGGCAGACCCATGTACCACAACCGCAACTCCACGCCGTTTGTCGCAAAGACCAACCAACAACCTCCCGGAGCTCCACCGTTCCAGGCAAACCAGTGCCGCTTTTGCCGACAACCGAGTCATCCAGGGAAACGCTGTAACGGAGAGCCAGTGGTTTGTTTTCTGTGTAAAGTGGTAGGGCACAAGGCTAACGAATGCCCAAAGAGGGGCGCTGGTTCTAAGACAAATGCGGGGCCACCGCCAGCTGTCAGAGTTCAGGGACGCGTTTACGTCCTGACCGAGTCTGAAGAAGGGTCTGATGATATTATCGATGTCGACGTCGTCACCGGTAAATTTTTGGTTAATTCTGTACCTGCTTTCATTTTATTTGATACCGGAGCATCTTTATCTTTTATATCCTCAAAATTTATCAAACAATCCAAACTCACAAATCCTGAACAAATCAGAACTAACATATCACTACCTGATGGTAAAAACATTTCTTGTTCTTCAAAATACAATAATGTAAAAATCTCAATTCACAACACAGACTTCCTGTCAGATCTCGTATTGTTTGACCTTCCCGAGTTTGATGTAATTCTGGGGATGAACTGGCTAGCTCGTCATAATGCAACATTCAAATGCCACGACCAGAAGATCACTTTGAAAACTAACCAAGGGAAGGAGGTATCATATCAGAGTTTGAAGAGGAAAGGAGTAAAATTAGTGTCAGTACTGAAAGTGCAAAGCTTAGAGAGAAAGGGACATCAAGTATATTTCTGCAGCATTAACAAGGTCGAGGACGCCTTGCGCATCGAGGACATTCCAATCGTTAGTGAATACCCGGATGTATTCCCTGATGAACTGCCAGGCATGCCGCCGACACGCGATGTAGAATTCTCAATCGATTTGCTTCCCGGCACGGCACCTATCTCGAAAGCACCCTATCGAATGGCACCAGTAGAGCTTCAAGAGCTCAAGAAACAATTAGAGGAATTAATTGAGCTAGGCTTCATCAGACCGAGTGTTTCGCCTTGGGGCGCTCCGATACTCTTTGTGAAGAAAAAGGATGGAAGTATGCGACTGTGCATAGACTACAGAGAACTTAACAAGGTTACAATCAAGAACCGTTATCCTTTGCCGAGAATAGACGACCTTTTCGACCAGCTCAAGGGAGCAGGTGTTTTCTCCAAAATTGATTTAAGGTCGGGTTACCACCAGATAGGCGTTCGAAAGGAGGACATACAGAAAACCGCGTTTCGATCAAGATATGGTCACTATGAGTTCAAAGTGATGCCTTTTGGCCTCACCAACGCACCTGCAGTATTCATGGACCAGATGAACAGAACTTTCCACGAGTATCTTGATGTTTGTGTGGTCGTCTTCATAGACGACATCATAATCTACTCAAGGACCGAGAGAGAACACGAAGAACATCTGCGCACCATTTTGGAAATTTTGAGAAGAGATAGATGATATGCCAAATTCTCGAAGTGTGAATTTTGGCTAAACCAAGTAGCGTTCCTAGGCCACGTGATCTCCAAGGAGGGGGTAATGGTAGACCCAGCAAAGATTGAAGCTGTCAAGGAATGGGTAGCACCAAAATCAGTCACGGAAGTCAGAAGCTTCCTAGGATTGGCTGGCTATTATAGGAGATTTGTACCTGACTTTTCAAAGGTAGCACGCCCAATGACTAAACTACTGCAGAAGGACTCCAAGTTCTTGTGGAACGAGGACTGTGAAAAGGCGTTCCAAGAACTCAAGACAAGACTAACTACTGCGCCGGTACTTGCTCTACCGACGGACGGAGATGAATACGAAGTATATAGCGACGCGTACTTGAATGGACTAGGGTGTGTCCTAATGCAACAGGGCAAAGTAATCGCTTACGCATCCAGACAGCTCAAAGTACATGAAAGGAATTACCCGACCCATGATCTTGAACTCGCAGCAGTTGTGTTCGCATTAAAGATTTGGCGACACTACCTCTACGGTGTCAGCATAAAGTTCTACACTGACCACAAGAGTTTAAAGTACATATTCACACAGAAAGAGCTGAATATGAGACAACGGAGGTGGTTAGAACTGATTAAAGATTACAAAATCGAACTGCTTTATCATGAGGGCAAAGCAAATGTCGTTGCCGACGCTTTAAGTCGTAAGACTTCACACTCACTGAACAATATTTGGGAGGTCCCATCGGACATCGTTCAGGACTTAAGGAGATTGGACTTGGATTTAGTACAGTCCGACGATGTTGAGTTAAATGCGATGGTGGTCGAACCAGAGTTATATCATGACATTCGGGCATTGCAATGGGAAGACCCGGCCCTGTTAGAAATCAGAGAAAGGATTCCGTCAGAAGGAACAGAAGGGTTTGAGGTTTACACTAACGGGAGCCTACGCTTCAACGGCAGGTGGTGCATACCTGATAATGAAGATTTGAAACCTAAAATTCTCGATGAGGCACATAGCACCCGCTACTCAGTACATCCTGGCTCAGATAAGATGTACAAGGATCTGAAATTGCGTTTCTGGTGGATAAGGATGAAGGCGGAGATCGCCGAGTACGTGGCAAGATGTATGATTTGCCAGAAAGTAAAATTTGAACACCAGAGGCCAGGAGGACTGCTCCAACCTTTGGAAATTCCCCAAGGAAAGTGGGATTCTATATCGATGGATTTTATCATGGGGTTACCAAGGACATCGAACGGAAAGGATGCAATATGGGTTATAGTGGACCGCCTAACTAAAGCGGCCCATTTTGTTCCGATCAAGGAGACCTGGGGTTTAGAGGAACTAGCCAAAGCCTACGAGAAAGAGATAATACGACTCCATGGCGTCCCCCTCGACATCATATCAGACAGGGACGCGAGGTTTACATCGCATTTCTGGCAGAAACTACAAGAGGCTTTGGGTAGTAAGTTAAAGATGAGTACGGCTTTTCACCCAGCGACCGACGGCCAGACTGAACGAACGATACAAACACTGGAGGACATGTTGAGAGCGTGTACGATGGAATTCAATGTGAATTGGGAAAAGAGTCTACCCCTCATTGAATTCTCATACAACAATAGTTATCACGCTAGCCTGGGGTGTGCTCCTTTCGAAGCACTATACGGGAGGAAATGTCGCAGTCCTGTTTGTTGGGACGACGCGAGTGACAATGTGGGCACCGGACCCCAAGTTATTCAGGACCAAATCGAACACATTAAAGTCATCCGAGAAAGACTACAGGCAGCTCAAGATCGGCAAAAGAAGTATGCCGATCAACATCGTAAGCCTATCGAATTCCAGGAAGGCGACAAAGTATTTCTGAAAGTATCGCCCATGAAGGGAGTGAGACGATTTGGCTTAAAAGGGAAGCTGAGCCCTAAGTATATTGGACCCTACGAGGTACTTGAACGAATCGGAGAAGTAGCGTATCGACTTGCTCTACCCCCTAACTTGTCAAGGGTACACAACGTTTTTCACGTATCTCAGCTACGAAGGTATCGATCTGATCCAAGTCACATTGTTACGCCCGATGTAATCGCCATCGAGCCTAACATGCTTTACTCTGAGAGACCTGTGGAAATTCTCGCCAGAGAGACAAAATTCTTACGACGCAAGTCAATACCTTTAGTCAAGGTTCTCTGGAGAGGACAGAAGACAGAACAGGCAACGTGGGAGACCGAGGCGTCGATGAAGGAAAAATACCCGGAGCTGTTCAGCGCAGGTAACTTTAACCACCCAGATTACTTTAAGTTTCGGGGACGAAACTTCTTTAAGGGGGGAGGATTGTAACACCCCGTGTTAATTTAAGCTAATTATAATTAGGAAATCAATAATTAATCATCCTCGCTCACTTATTTTTCTAAAACAATACACTACAATTATTATTGCACCTAAACTAAAACCATTTTGAATTACTTTGAATTTGAACTTTATTTTTACATATTCGGACTCGATAGATCAAATGATGAATCGACGACAAATTTCTCAACGACAAATTTTGGCACGCAAATCGAGGTCAAACATTGACTAAATGACCAAGCCACCTAATTGTGATTAAGTCACCTAATCTTTTCTTAAATATACTTACTCATAATCCAAATCTAATTAAAGTAGTTTAAGCTTAATCATTTTGATTATTACTAACAAAACATTTTATATTATTATCAAATTACTATTTCACTTTGATTTAACTAACACTTTCACTAAAAATCGAAATAATGAGTTACACTAAGCCTAAAGCGATAAACTTTTTCACGTTTGAGGATGATGATTTATTTCGATAACATTCAACGAAAAAAATATTTATTTCGATCGAATAAAATTTTAATTCAAAGTTACGAGGGGCTAGTACCCAATTTTTGTTTTGATTTCGTTTTGAGTTTTATTTTCATTTTTATTTTCGATCTTACTTCTAAACATTATTTTAAGACTATATATTTCATTTCGGGACTTTTCACTTGCACGTAAATCGAAAATTTCAAAAACGAGAAAATCGGGTCTTGGCTTGTTGATTTGGCCGAGATTTTTGAGGACCTTTGGTCCAACTTATCTTCTTCCATTTTCTTCCTTACTCTTACACACCATGCCTCCTTTAGTAACTTGTCTAATCCATCTTACACACTACTAAGTTCATCATCATACTAGCTTAATTAAATTTAAATGATAATACAACTAAATACTTTTGCATTCACACATTACTTTACATACATACAACTTACATACTAGTATACATATTACTACTACTACTACTACATAATATAACAAAGCACAACTACTACTACTACACTACTACTACACGTTTTTTTTTATTACTACACAACACACAAACACAACTCTGTTGATACCCGTATCTGTCGATATGGAAATTTTTAGAGAACCCGACAAACACCCAATGATGATAGGACAATGTGTACTTCGTGTCATTTATTTGAGTTCGCTTTACGATGTAAAGTAGGTATGTCGACAAAATATTTTATTAATTTAAATGATATTTAAATTAGTGTGTTGACAGGGTAAGTGTATTCTGTCAAAAAGTTTGTTTTATTGAAAATAAAATATTTCGATTTGAAAAATCATTTTAAGTAACTCGATTTGAAAAATCGCTTTTATAAATTTGATATTTGACTTGAAAAGTCGTTTCTCGTGCTTTTAAACCTTTTTTATTAAATCGTTTTCGATGAATTCGTTTTCTTAAAAGCAAGTTTAAAGCTCGTTTTGAGCTCGATTTAAAGAGCGATTTTGAGCCCGTTTCAACACGAATTTCGAGGCCTCTTTCACCCACACTCTCCCTCACATACCCGAGCCTAATCCATCCAAGAACCACGACCTAACCCACCTCAACCAGCCTAAAAGAAGCCCAAAAACGAGCTGATACACAGCAGCTCGTAGGTCCCCAAAATCAGCCCTTATTTAGCCCAAACCCGACTCCTATTTGCCTACCCATGACACATACCCGTATCCTAACTATCCTACCCTTATTACCCTTTCTTTCCCTCGAACACCCAGACCAAAACCAAGCCAAGAGAGCACGTATAACAGCAGCCCAAGTCCCACCCCGTGCTCTGTTCTGACCAGCCCAAAAACCCGCCTTTTGGCCACCAAACCCATACCCACAAACAAGAACTTACGCCTGATCCTCATGACTCGTTTTCCTTGGCTTAACCCTCAAGAAAACCCCCTCCAAAAACCCTAGAACGAGCCTTGGACAGCACTCCTCGAAAAAGAGGGAAGAGCTGCTCTTCTCCCTTCTTAAACCCTACTTTTGTCCCTATATATACACACCCTCCTCAAGCCTTTATAACATACGAAATATACAGCATACACATACAATACTAAGTCACAAGAAAGCCCTAGAAAAGCCAAAAAGGGAGTCGAGATAGCTGCCCCAAAACAGAGCACGTTTTTTCAGTTTTGGTTCAGCTATCACTTCTCCTATTCGTTTTTCGTGTTGAAAACACCATAGTCACTCTGATTTCTTTACACAATATTAAAGTTCACTTTGCCACGATTCCAAAACATCTTTCGGTTCGAAATTTCGTTGAGAAACGAATAAGTTACAAGCTTTTGAAAATCGCTGTCAGTATTGGTTCAAAGTTACGGTTTTTGCAATTGTTTCGTCGACGACGGCCCCTCGGGATAAAATCTTACAATCGATTACGACTCGGATATTTGGTCAACGATACATGTAAGTTGAGGGTGCAAAAATACTCTTTTTATTTTGTTAAATTATCGTTTTTATTACTTTTATAGCTCTCTGTCGCTTTTCTATTACTTTCTGTCGCTTTGTTGTGTATCGTCGTAATTATTGTTTTCATTGTTTGTTTTAGTTTGATATTTTTTAGTATGATTTCGAGATGTGTATGTATGTGTTTCGTGCCCTTTTGTTCACTTAGTTTACATGTGTAGTTATCTCGTGTAATACGTCTTGCGTATTATACTTCTTTGTCGTTATCTTGATTCGGATTCGTTTGTCAGTCCACTTATGATTAGGTCTCACTTATGTTTAGTTAATTATCGATAAATTGATCCTTCATGTATGATTTCGGATTCACAACTCACGTTTGTATGCTAGCTTATTTTTTCGTGGTTTTGCTCTGTCACTTAGTTTTGGTTCGTAACTCATCACGTTAATCATGCAAGAGTCATGCGTAGTTCTGTCTGCTGTCTTTTCTGTTTTGCTCGCTCAGCCCCTTAGTCGTGTAATTCTTTGGTGTGTGAACTTGAATAGCTGAGTCTCATGTCGTGCGCTTATTTGGTCATGTTGTACGTTTATGTTTGTTCGTGTTCTAGTCCCCTGTGTATCGACTTATTTGCGTGTATTCATATCATTTGCTTCATGTCATTCAATTGAGTTCTACTTGCTGCTACTTCTGTGTTGTTCGTTAAGTCTGAAGTTGCGTAGTAAAATTATACGTGGGGTAGTGAAGTTTGATTTCTCATACGCTGTGGTATACTCGTTATTTGCTTGTCTGTTCATTTTAGTCGTGCTTTATTTACTTGGTCTTTTGCTTGTGTAATTACTTGGTTTGCTCACCAGTAGCTATTATTTATGTGTATTATGTGTTTGGGTAATTTCCTCTGTTTCGTTTTTAGCTTGTACGTGTCTAGTGGTTGATTATTAGTTGTATCCACACCTTTTGTTTACATTTGCGTTTATTTGGTCGTGCCTAATTGTTTAATTAGCATGTTTGTTCGTGTCTGCTCCAGTTTGTGTGTGTTTGCTATTTTCTTTGTGTTTACGTTTAATGTTTAATTATTCATTTTCAGTCATTCATATTTGTTTGTAGGTTAGTCGTGTTTGATTATTTATTATTTTATTAAATGCCGCTAACGTTTGTTAGTCTATCTTATCTTTGTCGGTGAGTATTTACTGCTCCTTTTCTTTGTTTGCTAGAATAGTAAATGAACCTCTGTTAAATAACTTCGACGAAATTATTTGTGCATTAAACGACCTAGAATGGATGTAATGTTTTCAGGGTTAAAATATTGTTTGCATATCCGCATGTGTACTCGTAATAGCCATGATTTTACTTAGTAGAGACCGATTCTTTATCAGAGCGGGGGTTAGGCGTTAAAATTAATGAAATTCTTTTAAACTTCCTAACACGTAAACTCACACGAACTCATTTTCTCTAAAATTGGTTTCTAAATTCCACCTAAAAATTTAGTGGCGACTCTTTTCAAATTAAAAATGTTTTTGAAATAAAACATCGCGTGGATCAAAATCCCTTGTCCACAATTTGGCGACTCCACTGGGGACAGTGAAACTTGAAAAGTAAAATGATGGCTATTTAGAGTACCCTTTTCTTTTAACGTTGTTTATGCATCATACTGTTAGGATTCGAACCATTTCTCCCCTTGGGTCGATTTCAGGGTGGGGAAATGACGTTCACTATGTCTGATTTAAATATCAAGGTGGTTCTGTCGAGGTTAGCGACCGCACTTTCGCCATATAGTTACAAACTTATGGTGGTTGCGTAGGTTACATAACAGCGCGGGATCATTGGCATGGACCCTTTTTGAGACTTAGAATAGTCTAGCTCATGCATTGCATCCTTGAACTACGTATGACTAAATGCTCTGTGAAATCTAAAGCCATGTTTTTAGTCCTTTTTTTAATCAAAATTGTCATCCTTTCAGTCAAATATTTTTCCAAAAGCTTCCTTTTAGCTGAAATGCTGTCTTTTTAGGATTAGAATAATCTTAAATTTTTTCCGACACTATCTTTTCGAAACGATTTTTGCCTTAAGCTGCAATGCTTTCCTTTTGAAAAAAAAAAGATCTTTTCTTGGTTGAAATGCCATCCTCGTTTAGGATTAGAATAATCTTAAAAGATTTCCGATACTTTTTCTTTTGAAAAAAAAATCTCCTTCAAGTTAAAAGCTACTCATTTAGGATTAGAATAATCTTAAATGATTTCCGATTTTTAGCTCTTTTGAAAAAAGATCTTTTCCTAGCAGAAATGCTATTCTTTTAGGATCAGAATAATCTTAACAGATTTCCAATATTAGCTCTTTTGAAAAAAGATTCATTCCTAGCTGAAACGCTCTCCTTTTTAGGATTAGAATAATCTTAAATATTTTCCAATACCATCTCTTTCGAAATATAAAGATTTTTTTTTTTTTTTTAGCTGAAACGCTTTCCTTCTAAAATTAGAATAATCTTAGATATTTTCTGATTTTTGGCTCTTTTGAAAAAAAATCCCCTCCAAGCTAAAAAGTTATTCGTTTAGGGTTAGAATAATCTTAAACAATTTTCGATATTGCCTCTTTTGAAAAAAGATCTTTTCTAAGCTGAAATGCTTTTCGTTTAGGGTTAGAATAATCTTAAACAATTTTCGATACTAACTCTTTTGAAAAAAAAAAGATCCGTTTATAGCTGAAATGCTATCCGTTTAAGATTAGAATAATCTCGAACAGTTCTTAACACTAATTCTTTTGAAAAAAGATCCATTTATAGCTGAAATGCTATCCGTTTAAGATTAGAATAATCTCGAGCAGTTCCCAACACTAACTCTTTTGAAAAAAAAAAGAGATCCTTTTCAAGCTGAAATGCTATCCGTTCAAGATTAGAATAATCTCGAACAATTCTCAACACTAAGTCTTTTGAAAAAAGATCCTTTTTAAGTTGAAATGCTACCCGCTTAGGATTAGATTAATCCCGAACGATTTTTAACACTACGTCTTTTGAAAAAAGAATAGTTTTTAAGCTGAAATGCTATACGTTTAGGATTAGAATAATCTTGAGCACTTTCGAAATGCTACCCATTCGGGAATAGATTTTTTCCAACCAAAACGAAGTTTTTCAAAGGTAAAATCTAGCCCAAGGTAAACTGAAATTTCGAACCAAATAAGCTTTTTTTTGTAGCCGAAGAGCTGCCCATTTCAAACCTCAACTTCGAAAATAAGTTTCTTTTTTTAAGTCGTGAGTAAGCATGAAATGCACCGAGTCGAGTCTAGTTAGAATCTAAGCCGTGTATAGTAAGTCTAGTCCATCTAAAAGTCCTAGAGGATTTACATAGTTGGGTCACCTAGGCCTATTCTTAGGCCCAAATCATGCATGTCAATTAGTAGTTTTGAGTCAGGGAATAATAACGTCTCATCTAGGCTATTTTTGGAAGTTTTGCATAAACCTTAGAAACTGTTTGGTCCACGCACGAGCTAATTACATTAAGTCCATGTCTAGTTGGGTCTAAGTCCCGTACTGTGAGTCTGTCTCTAAGTCCATATGTCGCATGCATTTGTATAGTTAGGTCGTAGACCATGTCGTTAAGCCTCGAGTCTTTTCATGTTTAATCCGTTCCAATTCATTTGCATCCCGAGTTGTTATTTACAAATAGTGTCGAAACCGTGTCGATTTCTGAACCCGAGTCGCATATGCTCCTCCTTAAGTCAAAGTCAAGTAGCAAAAGTAGGGTAACTTTCGAACCAAGCATCTGAATCAACTCCTGAAATAAGAGAAGTTCAAAGCCGAGGTTGGTGATTATAAATCAGAATTCGTATTCAAGTCTTATGTCTGAGTTGAGTCTAAGATTCATTTTTTTTCAACAATTATTTCTAACCCCTTCTCAAAATCAATGAAATTGATCTTGTCACTAATTTGCTTCCATAATCCAACTGATGAAAATGCACAACGCACTCGAAGGGTGTCCCTGGGGTAGAAATACATGGTGAAGTGCAACACCAACTCAAGACAAAAACAAAAACCAAAGGGGTTTCAATTCCATTAGTCAACTTATGGTATACTATTCCTCTGCCTTTGGAGGAGGATCCATTAATTTGGAGCTCCATAGTGGTCATGAATTTGATCGCGACCAAAGGTACGAATATTCATGGATCGCCCTCCGTGTACTCAATCGCGTGCCTAATAAGCAAACGAACTTGTCAGAGGAGTCTAGCGTGATATACATACGACCACGAAGTTGGAACAAGCCCAAGCCACAAAGGGCGCGGCATATTCTCGAAAACGCAAACAAGAATACAGAAATACAACAAATTTGAGTGCCAACACGTCGGAGATCGAAGATCAAAGCCAAAATTAAAGGCGAAGCCAAAACGGTCAGAAAGTACCATCAATTCTTTTTTTTTAAGCCGTTCTCAAAACAGTAATGGAGACGTAGTCTTGAATTCCGAGAATCATTTGCTTATGTAGTTGTACCCAAGCGTTTAAGGTCCACAAGGAATCCGCTAGTACCTTACAACATGATACCTTAGGTGAAACCTTCGAGTGTTACACACAAGAAAAAATGCCATGTTTATGCACCTAGATCGAACTACATCGGATTTGATTTCGCTCCACCCGAATATGTAGGCAATCCTTTAGAATATGGGATACAATCCACCAACGCCCGTCATCAAATTTGTCATCTTGTCAATTTTTTTTACGGGTCTTTAACAAAGTCCAAATGAAGCAACCTTTGTTGAGTCTGTCTTAGTGCTCGATTTAGATTAGGATGAGAATCAAGGTTCTGATGAGTAATTGTCCAGTCTTGGAATGATCTTTTTCTTGACGGGAATTGGCAAAGATGTTTACTTTGACAGTTAGTTCGCATCTCTACAAAGAATTTGCTTAGGGGGAGAACATGATACTATTAACCCACGTCTATTTTAGACCACGCGTCAATCATCCTAAGAGACCTTGCATAGTTACTAGTCTACCCGTCAGTGAAACGTTGTCTTAGGTCGAATTAGTCATAGTCGAACGTTCAAATGTCAGTTGCTCGTGTCACGTTCTCGTCGCATTCATGTCACATTCGTGTCGTATTTCATGCTAACTTGGCCATGCTTAGATTTTAAAATATCAAGCATTTCAAGAACCTTTTTTGCAAAGTCTGGATCGATGATCCGAGGTCAAATTTCAAATGCGGGTTGATGACCCACTTTAATTTTCAAAATGATGCTTGCAGGCCGATGGCCCATTTTAATTTCTAAATGATGTTCAGAGTCGATGACTCTTCTTAATTTTTTAAAAAATGATGTTTGCAAAGCGGGTCGAAGACCTAATACCCCGTGTCAATTTTCAAGTAACTTTTGTAGTCTAGGTTAGACTCGCAATCCAACTTTAAAAACGATGTTTTTAAACTAGGTTAATGGCCGAATTATTCGAGGTGCTAAAAATCCAAAATTCAGGTCGATGACTTCTTTCGATTTTCAAATGAATTTGCTATGCGGGTCGATGACCCATTTTCAAATGATGTCTTACGCTCGGGTCGATGACCCATCCACCTTTACCTTCAAAATCGAGGTCGATGGCCCCAATTTTCAATGACAATTATAGTTCGAGTCGATGACTCTTCCACTTTTCAAAATGCGGGTTGAAGACCCATTTTCAAAAGATGTTTATAGCTCGAGTCGATGACTCATCCACTTTTCAAGATGCGGGTTGAAGACCCATTTTCGAATGATGCTTATAGTTCGAGTCGATGACTCATCCACTTTTCAAGATGCGGGTTGAAGACCCATTTTCGTAAGATGTTTATAGTTCGAGTCGATGACTCATCCATTTTTCAAGATGCGGGTCGACGACTCATTTTCAAAAGATGTTTACGGTTTCCAGTCGAAGACCCACCACTCTTTAATCTAAAAATATAGGTCGAGGACACAAAATTTTGAATAGGTCGAGGACACAAAAATTTTGAAATGCGAATCAAGGACGCAAATGTTGGTTTTAGCTCGGGTCGATGACTCATTTCCAGCGCAATATCCATTTTCAAGCAATACTTAAAATTAAAGTTCGCAGTTCGGATCGATGATCCATCCCTTTTGTTTAAAAAGCAGGTCGATGACCCATTTTCAAAAGTAAAAGTCTCAGTTCAGATCGATGATCCATCCTTTCTGTTTAAAAAGCAGGTCGAAGACCCATTTTCAAATTAAAATTCTTAGTCGGATCGATGATCCATCCCTTTTTTTAAAAAAAAAAAAAGCAGGTCGACGACCCATTTTTGAATAAAATTCGCAGCTCGGATCGATGATCCTTCCTTTTTGTTTCAAAAGCGCAAAGTTCACTATGTGAGTTATGTGCTATGATTTGTTGTTAAGATTGAGCAGGAACGCTCCAACCGGGGGCTCTAAAGTCATCAACCTTAGACCCCGACGACAGGATGACATCCTCAAAATGAAGAAGTACTAGCAGAAGCTAAAAGAAGTGGCACTTCCCAAAAGAATGCAGATATAGGCTTTACTCAATCGAGTAAACAAATATCATTAGTTTTGGGCCGAAGCAGCAGAAAGCTACAGGCCAGCGAGCTCGAACTACGATACGGGTTTGATTCTGTCACAACGGATACGTAGGCGCCTAAGGATAAGGCTCAACCCACACCCTGATGAAAATGAAAGCGTCCATGATCAAGTCTCAGGTATGATTTCTTCTTATGGCTGGTGAGCTTATATACACAGGTCTAAGGGACCATAAACGACCCGTGAGGCTCTCAAGTTGTGATCTTCGATCGACTCGAGGGTCTACTTTGACTTTCGCCTGTCCAAGCCTTAGTCAAAGTGGGGGCTCTGTTGATACCCGTATCTGTCGATATGGAAATTTTTAGAGAACCCGACAAACACCCAATGATGATAGGACAATGTGTACTTCGTGTCATTTATTTGAGTTCGTTTTACGATGTAAGCCGGGCGCCGTCGACAAAATATTTTATTAATTTAAATGATATTTAAATTAGTGTGTTGACAGGGTAAGTGTATTCTGTCAAAAAGTTTGTTTTATTGAAAATAAAATATTTCGATTTGAAAAATCATTTTAAGTAACTCGATTTGAAAAATCGCTTTTATAAATTTGATATTTGACTTGAAAAGTCGTTTCTCGTGCTTTTAAACCTTTTTTTATTAAATCGTTTTCGATGAATTCGTTTTCTTAAAAGCAAGTTTAAAGCTCGTTTTGAGCTCGATTTAAAGAGCGATTTTGAGCCCGTTTCAACACGAATTTCGAGGCCTCTTTCACCCACACTCTCCCTCACATACCCGAGCCTAATCCATCCAAGAACCACGACCTAACCCACCTCAACCAGCCTAAAAGAAGCCCAAAAACGAGCTGATACACAGCAGCTCGTAGGTCCCCGAAATCAGCCCTTGTTAGCCCAAACCCGACTCCTATTTGCCTACCCATGACACATACCCGTATCCTAACTATCCTACCCTTATTACCCTTTCTTTCCCTCGAACACCCAGACCAAAACCAAGCCAAGAGAGCACGTATAACAGCAGCCCAAGTCCCACCCCGTGCTCTGTTCTGACCAGCCCAAAAACCCGCCTTTTGGCCACCAAACCCATACCCACAAACAAGAACTTACGCCTGATCCTCATGACTCGTTTTCCTTGGCTTAACCCTCAAGAAAACCCCCTCCAAAAACCCTAGAACGAGCCTTGGACAGCACTCCTCGAAAAAGAGGGAAGAGCTGCTCTTCTCCCTTCTTAAACCCTACTTTTGTCCCTATATATACACACCCTCCTCAAGCCTTTATAACATACGAAATATACAGCATACACATACAATACTAAGTCACAAGAAAGCCCTAGAAAAGCCAAAAAGGGAGTCGAGATAGCTGCCCCAAAACAGAGCACGTTTTTTCAGTTTTGGTTCAGCTATCACTTCTCCTATTCGTTTTTCGTGTTGAAAACACCATAGTCACTCTGATTTCTTTACACAATATTAAAGTTCACTTTGCCACGATTCCAAAACATCTTTCGGTTCGAAATTTCGTTGAGAAACGAATAAGTTACAAGCTTTTGAAAATCGCTGTCAGTATTGGTTCAAAGTTACGGTTTTTGCAATTGTTTCGTCGACGACGGCCCCTCGGGATAAAATCTTACAATCGATTACGACTCGGATACTTGGTCAACGATACATGTAAGTTGAGGGTGCAAAAATACTCTTTTTATTTTGTTAAATTATCGTTTTTTATTACTTTTATAGCTCTCTGTCGCTTTTTATTACTTTCTGTCGCTTTGTTGTGTATCGTCGTAATTATTGTTTTCATTGTTTGTTTTAGTTTGATATTTTTTAGTATGATTTCGAGATGTGTATGTATGTGTTTCGTGCCCTTTTGTTCACTTAGTTTACATGTGTAGTTATCTCGTGTAATACGTCTTGCGTATTATACTTGCTGTCGTTATCTTGATTCGGATTCGTTTGTCAGTCCACTTATGATTAGGTCTCACTTATGTTTAGTTAATTATCAGTAAATTGATCCTTCATGTATGATTTCGGATTCACAACTCACGTTTGTATGCTAGCTTATTTTTTCGTGGTTTTGCTCTGTCACTTAGTTTTGGTTCGTAACTCATCACGTTAATCATGCAAGAGTCATGCGTAGTTCTGTCTGCTGTCTTTTCTGTTTTGCTCGCTCAGCCCCTTAGTCGTGTAATTCTTTGGTGTGTGAACTTGAATAGCTGAGTCTCATGTCGTGCGCTTATTTGGTCATGTTGTACGTTTATGTTTGTTCGTGTTCTAGTCCCCTGTGTATCGACTTATTTGCGTGTATTCATATCATTTGCTTCATGTCATTCAATTGAGTTCTACTTGCTGCTACTTCTGTGTTGTTCGTTAAGTCTGAAGTTGCGTAGTAAAATTATACGTGGGGTAGTGAAGTTTGATTTCTCATACGCTGTGGTATACTCGTTATTTGCTTGTCTGTTCATTTTAGTCGTGCTTTATTTACTTGGTCTTTTGCTTGTGTAATTACTTGGTTTGCTCACCAGTAGCTATTATTTATGTGTATTATGTGTTTGGGTAATTTCCTCTGTTTCGTTTTTAGCTTGTACGTGTCTAGTGGTTGATTATTAGTTGTATCCACACCTTTTGTTTACATTTGCGTTTATTTGGTCGTGCCTAATTGTTTAATTAGCATGTTTGTTCGTGTCTGCTCCAGTTTGTGTGTGTTTGCTATTTTCTTTGTGTTTACGTTTAATGTTTAATTATTCATTTTCAGTCATTCATATTTGTTTGTAGGTTAGTCGTGTTTGATTATTTATTATTTTATTCGTCTGCCGCTAACGTTTGTTAGTCTATCTTATGCTGTCGGTGAGTATTTCTGCTCCTTTTCTTTGTTTGCTAGAATAGTAAATGAACCTCTGTTAAATAACTTCGACGAAATTATTTGTGCATTAAACGACCTAGAATGGATGTAATGTTTTCAGGGTTAAAATATTGTTTGCATATCCGCATGTGTACTCGTAATAGCCATGATTTTACTTAGTAGAGACCGTTACTGTAACGGGCGGGGTTAGGCGTTAAAATTAATGAAATTCTTTTAAACTTCCTAACACGTAAACTCACACGAACTCATTTTCTCTAAAATTGGTTTCTAAATTCCACCTAAAAATTTAGTGGCGACTCTTTTCAAATTAAAAATGTTTTTGAAATAAAACATCGCGTGGATCAAAATCCCTTGTCCACAAACTCAAACACTTAACTTATTTCCTCTCTAAATAAACCTAACTCAAGAACAAAGTAAGCCTTGTTCTTATGCAACTCAAGAACACCATATGAATCTTCATCCTCTTTAATTCATTTCTTCCTTAAAACTTTCATATTATTTGCTTAAATTTATTAGCACACTTAAATAAACTCCTCACCATTTATATTTAGTACTCACTCCTTATTTTTACATGCAATTAAAAATGAACATAAATCGAAATCATAAAAAAATTAAAACATCACTTAAACATTTAAATGATACTACACTTTAAACTTTTAATTTAGTTAGTTTTAGCTAAAATAAATTACTAACTTGTTATTTTCATTTTTTATGTACTACTTCTAACCAAAGACGAGGAGCAAGGTAGAGGCGTCGATTTGAGCCAGTTTGATCATATCGTAGACCCCGACAACTGTTGATCTTTTAGCTCCTAAACCTAACCTAAGGTGCTTCCCGCACACTTATGTGATAAGCGCTTCGAATTTGATTATATGTTATTGTTTTGATGCATGCATGAATTATTTTATCACTTAGTATTTCACATGTTAAAATTAGAAGACAAAAATCGAAAAATAATATTAGTGTAACACACTAACATCACACGGCCTACCCCTTGTTCTTCACTAAATTTTTCGTTTTAATTTTTGTAAATCACATGCTTAAAATACTCTTAATAAGATGAACATGAAAATATAATTAGTTTATGTTTTGGGTATAAAATGAATTTGTTGTGAAATTGAAATGTTTTAAAGTGTTGTTGTGTTCTTGAACTATTGTTATTATTTTTGTGTTTGAGATGATTTATTTTTGTTAGTTAATGTTTTGTTATGTTTTCCACACATGATTAAATACATAAATGATATAAGATAAATTAGTTGTTGAATTAGAAGTATAAAAATCAAAAATCAAAATTTATGAACATATATATATATACACGGCTATTTTGAATTATAAGGACCAATTTTTAGTTTTAATTTTTCTAAATAACATATTATGATTAGTATAGTTAAATTGGACTTGTAGGAAAAATTTGAGAAAATTATATAAACATATGAAAATTTGACTAATTAATAATCATATGAAAAATACTAGGGTTCATCATATATTCATGTGTTCCTCATCCTATGACTAAATTTGATTTATAAATTTTTACAAGTTTTAGTATTTATTGTTTTTATTTGCTAGTTTAAATCACTTTAGTATTAACTAAATAATTAGTATATAAAAACTTTAAATCAAAAACCGATAAAATTAGAAAACTAAAATAAATTGTCAAGTATATAGAAGGCCACGGTTTAGGGTCTATTTTAGACCTAAAATGATTTTGTCACTTTTTATTTTTATCACTTAAGTATTTTAAATTAGTTAAAGTAATGAATTATTAATAAAAACAAAAAAAAAAAAAAATGAATGGCTAACATATTAAACCACACGACATTCACCCTATTTTTGGGTCAATTTTGGTCAAAATGAATTTATCACTTAGTCACTAAATTTGAATAGTAATTAGGTTTATATTTGTTTATGTATTAAATCGTTAATAAAAAGAATTGACAAAACCAATAAAAATAAACGTTACACGTATTAAAATGAATAATGTCGAGTGTTACTACCTTTGCTTAAATTGGATATGGACATACGGACTATTTAAAATGAACTACGACAACCTCACTAAAAATGGAAACCGCTAAAATCTTAGTTAAGTATACGACTAAATTTAACCGAAGTTTTACTTTTGAAATGTTATTTAAAATGACCAAGTACAAAATGAACTTAACAACTTTAAAACTAGGATTTTGTACTTAAGTTTAAATCGAGTTTTACATTTAAAATGAATTCTCAAATCGCTAAATACAAAACGAACCTAACGACTTTAAAACTAGATTTTTGTACTTAGGAAATAAAAGTAATTTTGATACATTAGTAAAATATCTAATTATGAAAATTGTATAAAGTGTAAGTATATTAAGTATAAGAATAAAGTAATCAATACTAATAATACATGTACTTAATAAAAATACGAATAAAATACGAAGTATAAAAATACGCATACGTATAAAAATACGTACAAATACGAAATACGAAAATACGAATACGTATAAAATACGATGAATAGTAAATACGATGAATAGTAAATACGATGAATAGTAAATACGGTGAATAGTAAAATAATGAATGGTGAAAAATATTTAAAAGTTACGAACGGACTCAAAATAAATAATTAAGTTTTTCTATGTGTTCTGTTTTACCTGAAGAACTGCTGTTACTAAAATTTCATTATATAAAGTTCGACGATATTTTTATGTTTAGAAATAATACATGTTACGAGTAAAGGAGATTATAAACAAATTGAGAAAAACGAGCTACTTGAATAAAATACTAGGATTGTTCGCCATGTTGCGACTCTTGAAATTCGAAGTTAATGAGGTAGCTGTATATGGGGACTTGGGCTCCCTCCCTGAGTTGCCCAAGGCGATTTAACGATTTAAGATTGTTATTTGGCACGGTATATACAACCCTAGGGATAGGGCATCCTTGATATTTCCGTGGGCCCATATATAGTAATTGGAAAATACCAGCCCCATCCGGGGGTACCCGTCTCTGGTGATAGTCGAACTTTTTCGTCGGTGATACCTTTTGAATAGCGAATACGTATGATCCTCGATAGGTAGTGTATGCATACATTAGACAATGGATTGAATCGTCCTTATTACCTTAGATATCTTTAAGCCTGGCAGCCATGTCCAAGTTATGTTGGCTTTGGCCATCGCGCGGATTATGTCTGCATGATTCCGCCTTACTAACGAAGATTCATTTGTTATCACATGTTGAATGCATTTCCTTGTCTTGTTTGCTGGATGATTGTCTGAATGACTTGGTTATGAGTGTTGGAATACGATCTATTGAGTATGATTATTTGTGAGCATGTTACGTTATTTGATTGATTTATGCCTATGCTTGGATCATCATGAATTTCTTACGTGTTTAAATTGCTACCTGCTCTTTATTTTACTTATTTATTATTCATATTGCATATTGTATTAGAATTGCATGTATCGAAAGAGTGTGCGGGGAAATGATGAGAGAGTTTAATGCAGGTACCCCGAGACCAACGCCTATTGAATGCTGGGGAGAGTTACCTTACTTATTTTGTACGCTTTTGAGAGAATGTAATCGAATAACTCTGCTTTATCTTAAACTCGTATTATGTATACAGAGTTTTATGACGATAACAGCTGGTTTTGTAATATATAGACTTAATTAATTTTCCGCCTTAGTTTAATTAAAGTAACGAAAAACCAGGTTGTTACAAGTATATATATAGATAGGATACGCGGAAGCTCAAGGCTACGAGTGGAGTAAACTCAAAAACTGCAACAACATCAAGATGGCACGCAGGCCCCAAAACTGAGTAATGTAGCGGAAATAAACGAGACGTCTATGGTGGTAAACTAGACATAAGACTAGTATTATTGTGATTCCCTCCAAGCGTCCCACAATCAGCAAGCACACGTCCGAGTACCTAAGGGAGGAGCCAACAGACAACAACCACCTAGTTAGTCAACGGTTAACTCATAAAACGAGAAAGGAAAAAGAAATAAAAGTCTTTAAGGTAAAACCGAAAGGCGTAAGTAATTTAAACTACGCTACTCAATTCTTAAACCGAAGGAAAATGCAAGTAACTAACTCGGACGGTTATCAGCAAAACAAGGCACTGAAGCAAGTTAAGAACCCCGCTGTGTAACCTCCACACAGGGGACTTACCATACCGTCAACGCCATGCACCTCCTCCTCGTGACATCGGGCCACACAGACCTCATCACGCTATGACATCGGGCCACACAGACCTCATCATAGTACGACATCGGGCCACACAGACCTCATCGTATCGCGACATCGGGCCACACAGACCTCATCGCATTAGGTCACACAGACCTCATCATAGTACGACATCGGGCCACACAGACCTCATCGTATTATCACAAAGTACAGAACGTCATGGCGAGAGAACGAAATTCATTCTATACAATTGTCTAACAACCTAAAGAGTACCTGTGACGGTTTCAACTCGGATGGATAGTCCTTTATACGACCGTTTAAACAACGTTCCTGACCTCTTCAGTTTACCTTCCCAAGTCTATACAAGACTCATACACACATTCTTTATTCGTTTTAGAACCACTGTAAACATAACACGAGACAACAACACAACGGAAGAAAATATAATAACACAATGGGCAACTGTAACAACCCGGATTTTCCAACAAAATAAAATAAAGAAATAAAAAGGATTTATAAAATAAAAGAAAATAAAAGCGAGCCACGGTGGCGGAAACACCGTGGAATCCGGATCATCACTCATTAAACCAATTGAACAATGATAAAAAGGTAGGCCTTGAGGCCTAGATGTGGGGAGTAAATACCCCTTACAAAACCAGCTCCAAAATGAAAGTAAGACAACAATAATAAATCCAAACATCCTAACAAGTCTAATCCAAAATCACTTCAAGGCTAGCTATAGGTCATCCTCACGGCATCCTCACTTGATAAACCCGATCCCGCGCTAACCTGCCACAAAGAATGTAACAGCCACAATCAGTGGGGAGTAACTAGGTGCTCCCCAGTCATATTTCAACATAATCAAAATAGACAACAATACAACAAACAACCTAAAGGTATAGTAACCATAATGCAACCTCAAGCCAACTCATTAGCTTCCAAACTCAACCAACTGTCACTCAACAACCTGTAACCATATATAACCAATACAACTCGACAATAACTAGTCCACTGACATACAAGCTCAAACTGTCAACAACAAGATGACAGACAACAATCAACAACCTGCAAAAGTAAGCACAGGGCACTGGGTGAAGCAACAAGAATCACCCCGGATGAAGCAACAAGAATCATCCAAACCCTATGGCGGAACAGCAAAAAGAAGTTCCTCAAACTCATTAGTCTAAATTTGGCCAAATTCCACCGAGCAACAAGAACGGTGACGACATATATCAAACCATAGTCTCTAACCAACATGGCTGAGAACCCATAGTCGCTCTAACTAAGCAACAAGAATAGTCGAGGGGATCATGGGCGGTATCCGTCCAAACTTGGACGTCGTAGCTCCTCACATACGTGCCAGAACAGTACACGCATGCAAACTTAACTCAAGCATAAGCAACACAATCAACCAACTCCAACAATGCATCGTAACCCCATCTCCAATACCAACAATACAACAATTACAACCATTAAAGCAAACCAAGTAACCCCAATTCGTAACATATCTCAACAAAACATAATTATAACAAGGTAAACATGCTTAACAATATACTAACTCATAATCCATATCATATCAATCATCATTTACACGCCACCCCAATATAATATCCATCTTAAACTCATTACAACGTAGTTATCCAATTTATACTCATCCTCAACATGACCTATGATCAACCATACAATAACAAGCTTAATACGGACTAATAACCATAAGAACTCAAGAGTAACCATAATAAACCATTATAATTCCCAAAGTGATCATCTTTAATCAACTTAATAACAATACAACTCAAATTCAATATGACAAACATCCCAATTCATTCCATTAGACACAATAGTGTGAGACCATCACAATTAAGACCAAAGATCATAATTTCATAGCACAACCAACCCAAAGATCATAGCTTTGCATACATAACAACAACCAATTCATCCTCAATCAATCATATGGTCTCACACAAGTTAAAATATGTCTAGGGCTACACCTAGTTACCTTTTCCAAACAAGCCAAAGAAAAGCACAGTATTCACCCCTTCTGTCCATACGCGATAACAGACGATCTAGAGCTCCAAATGAAAAACTGAACGGTGAAAAGGTAGCCCCAAGAGTCAGGAACATGCTTTCAAAATTTCGGCAAAATCGGACGGTCGGATCTCCGGCGATCTTCCGTTTAGTGAACCTAGGTCAGAGAAATCCGAACTTGGGTTTTCTCTCCAATTCCCCCTTCTGATTAGGGCACACATAAATCATTCAATACATAAGTAAACCACAATAAACACATATAAGAATATAAAAACTATAAAGAATAAACCTAGAACGAAAGGGATGAAAGGATTACCGTAGGAGAATGATAGGAATGAATTTAGGATGAAAAAGCGATAATCTTTGACTGAAATTAATAGAGGATTTAATGAGGATGAGATTATGAGATTTAGAGAGGATGAAGGAAGATAGAAATCAGATCTTAAGGTTGCTAGGCTAGGAGTTAATAAGATATTTAATGTCTTGATCAAAAAGCTACACAAGAAACCCTAAACCTAACTTTGGTGGGGGTTCGACTCGGCCCAGGTGGGCCAGGTTCAAACCGACTCCTGAAAATTTGGCGATTCTGGCGGCGTCGAAAAAATACGTGATTTATCCTTTTGAATCACCTGAATCGGAGTTCGTATGAGGAAATTACACCGTTTTTAAGCTAATTACTCCGTTTTTAAGTTCTGACTACAGGGTAGCTTAATCAACGCGACAAGTGAACTGATTTTCTTGAGCTAAAAATGAGAAAATCAAGAGAAATGAATCACGAATATGATTGAGACGAATAATTAATATTAGGAAAAGTCGGGGTGTTACAGCAACGACAACAACATTACCAAAACGAGAAGGCGTCCAAAATATGTAACAAAGCAACCAATTCTTTCATCTAAGGGGTCTCAATCGTCTGCCCAAATTAGCCAACCACAAACCCCCAACAATAGAGTGAAAACCAAATTTATGTCGCTCCACTTCACTACCAGAAAGCCTTTAAATAACAACAAACAAGAACCAGAACTTCCCTAAACATGGCTGTTCACAGCCACTAACCGTGGCCTGCAACAACCTATAGACCTGCTACCACACGGCTGTACACATCCTTTAACCCATAGCATACAACACCTGCAAATGTCCCTCGAAATCAACCCTAAACACGGTTCAAACCGCTCCTACATGGATAACAATCCACGACCAAATTGGTCTTCAATAACAGCCCTAAACTGTCCCGTAGTTGACGATAACAACAGCCACAAGACGGTCCTAAAATCACAAAGAATTCAAATTTCAAAAACACGGCCTCAATGGCCTTTAAGCATTCCCATATACACCCACATTTATACCGATATTCAAATACACAAACCCACACCCCATTTCACACAAATTCAAGGTTTACAAGCACACAATTCACTTCACACAATACAACAACCATAACAAGGCTACACTAAGAGACTAAGTAAGGGAATAGCCCTTACCTTGCAAGGAGAAAACCGCGAACCTGACTCGATAACGTCAAATCGATCCTTTTGCGAGACCATACTCTACAATAAAACCGCACTACTATCAAATACTACACTAAAACTAGCTAATTGATACAATAATTCCAGAAAATCAGCCACAAATCAAAAAACCCCCAATTTCTAGGGTTAGGGTTAAACGAAAATATCGAAATAACGATTAATTAAAGATTATACCTTCAATTACTCGCATAATAGACTAGGACTCAAGGAACTCGGCCAAAAAGAGAACGAACGCCGGAGAAATGGCCTGTGATCGGCTGGAAAGAAAGGATGAGCAACAGCAGCTCGGTGGTCAGTCAGGGAGAACGAAAAGAAGGAGAGAACAACACGAAAAGGGGAAGAGAAGAGGGAATATCACCGAAGGTGGTCGGAGGTCGAAGCCCCGGTGAATCACGGCGAGGAATAACACAAGAGGTCACGATTCAGCACCGGCTAAAGGTCGACTCCGACAAGCAAGCCCGACGTATGGTGGAACAAGGGGGTGAGCACGGTGGTGACGTCACAAGGAGGGTGTCGGGAAGGGATAGGCGATAGTGGTTGACACCATAGTCGGTGTTACTGATGACGTTGTTGAGCTCTTTGTTGGTGATGTTGTTTTAAGGCTTCAAATAGGAATGAAGACTTTAATTTATTTAAGATTAAACTAAAACTAAGGAAGGGTATTAGAGGGAGGTTTGAGAGACTCGGTTATAATATACTTACTTGGATCATATCTATGTGTATCAATTAGTATACTTATTATTATACTATTATTGTTATTGTTATTATTATTATTAGGCGAAATTGCAAATAACTACCTTTTAAAACACCTTTTTTTCAAATAACTACCTTTTATAAAAAAATTTTCAAATCACTACCTTAAAACGTATTTTTGTTTTCAAATCAATACCAATTCCCCGGAAAACGTCATATTTTATCAAATTCCGACCACTTTGAAAATTTTTGTTGCCTTTTATTTGAAACACCCATGTCAAATACCCATTCTACCCTTTTCTAACCTTTCTTCCTCTATTTAACTTAACCTCTTCATTTCATCCTCTTTACCTCTTTACTTAAAATTTCTTCCATTGTTTTTAATTTTTTCTCTCATATTATTCAATCAAACAATGATTCTTTCACTTTTCAGTACTTTCCATCCTTATTTTTTTGAGTTAAATGAGATTTTCGGGGAACTGGTATTGATTTGAAAACAAAAATATGTTTTAAGGTAGTGATTTGAAAAAAAATTTATAAAAGGTAGTTATTTGAAAAAAAGTGATTTTAAAAGGTAGTTATTTGCAATTTCGCCTTATTATTATTATTACTTCAAGGCCTAACTCAAAAATTATATACTGCTTCAAAACACGACCTCGAGATATAAAATACGACATTACGCTAAGATTGACCTTACTCTAGACACAGAAATACGGGGTATTACAGTCTTCTCCCCTTAAAAGAATTTCGTCACGAAATTCATAACACCAACCGACCAACCAAAACGACAGCAGAAGACAAGCTAACATGTAAACACATACACAACTCCTGATCAACCAGCGCTTAGGTCAAGGTAGTGCTGCTCCGACACTCGTAGCATGCAATAACAACAGAAAACAATTTTTTTTTTTTTCGCGCTCTGATACCACTTTGTAACACCCCCATTCAGTTGGGTCCCGTAACACCCTTATTTAGGTGGGGTCCGCCTGGCTTAAATGGGGGTGTTACAGCATATGTAACACCCGGTGTTGTCCGAGGTTATTCGGGCCGGGTTCCCCGTTGAAGTGGTTCATGTGTTGGCTCAAGTGACATAGTGCTTAAAAGGATTGTAAGTACTACTCATATCAACAAGATGCATCTTCTTTTCTGGTGGCTCATCTTAAGAACTCTTCAGTTAAGCGTGCTTGCTGGAGAGTAGTCTTGGAATGGGTGACCTCCTGGGAAGTTCTCAGGATGTGCACGAGTGAGGACAAAAGTGCGCTGGAAAGGACCCGTGTTGGTTTGTGGGCGATGTACGCAGACTGGCGAGCTACCGTGAATGACATTTCAGCCTTTAGTTGGGGCCGGGGTGTTACAAATGGTATCAGAGCAGCCCGGCGACCGTGTGGTCGAATCCTAGGTACGCACCTAGCCGTGTGGTCGAATCCTAGGTACGCACCTAGCTGGGGAGGATTCTGGAATGCTATATTGTAAGTAGCTACCAGGCGCAACGAGGACGTTGCGTTCTTCAAGTGGGGGTGTGTAACACCCGGTGTTGTCCGAGGTTATTCGGGCCGGGTTCCCCGTTGAAGTGGTTCATGTGTTGGCTCAAGTGACATAGTGCTTAAAAGGATTGTAAGTACTACTCATATCAACAAGATGCATCTTCTTTTCTGGTGGCTTAATAGCGTGTCGTTAAGCGCTACAAATTAATAATTTATAAACCTAGCTTAGCCTCAAAAATATAAACGATAGTAAAGGATAAGTAGGGTCGATCCCACGGAGAGATTGGAAAAACTATAATCGTGATGATTCTATTAGTTAAATAACCTATAAATTAAAAGCGTTAGTCATATTTACGATTTAGGGGGGGTTTAAATTCTGATTTCCTAAGCTTAAAATAATTAACGGAAGAATAAACTAACCTAACTAATATTTACACGCGACAGTCAAATACCCACAATTTAAGCTCGTATTTCATATAGGTAATTTTAGTTCGTTAACTGACAACAAATTGTTCCGATTTCAAAGCGATTAATGGATTAACTGCGGAGATTAAGATAGCAAAACCTCCCTATCCTCTCTGAGATTACAACTAATCTGAACTAGGCCGAGATTAATTCTTAACTAATCAATTTAGCAGCATTACTGAACAAAGAAGACATCATTAACCCAATTAATTCTCAAGTGTCGTCAATACTCAAGCCTTAATCGATCACGTTTTACCCTAATCCAAACTAAACTCAATTCGTAGATTTCAGTTTAAATTAGTTGCTACTCACTTTATGCGATTCGAACTAGGCCAAAATCACACAAATAGCAGTCAATTCAATAATTACTCATAATAAGATAGCAAATTGTGAATAAAAATCGAATCTTTATAATCGAACTAGTAAAACGATGAACACTAATCAACTCCAAAAATCAACTCAACTCGAAATCAGTTTACAAAACATAAAATTAATCAACGAATTCAAACCGTAATTAGATACAAAAGAGAAAAGAGAACTTGATTTTAGCCCGAAATAAGCAAGACTCGGAATTCGGATGTCGCACCTCCAACCGAGCTCCAAATTCGCCCTTACTCGACCGTGTGCTAGGACGACGCTCGAGTACTGTCTCCTATTGCTCTCTCGACCCAAGTAGGTCTCAAATCGTCACTCAAATTCGCTCAATATCTCTGTAGAAATCGGGTATTTTCCGCCTTTTTTCTCTGTATGAAAATCGATGGGTATATATACAAGTATTGGGGGTGATTTTCTGATAAAATTTGGAAAGATTTGAGGATAAAAATCTGCATTTAAAATATGGAAATACAGAGATTTTGGTTGTAATTTGGAAATCGGATGAAATTTGGGAAGGAACAGGGAACCGTATTTTCATCTGTGCCTTTCGAGCTTCTCTACTGCTTGCTGCGTGTTTCTGGTGTTTACTTCTTTTATTTCCTTGAATTAATTAGTGCTCCACAAACTTCTTGTCTCCATTTAATTTCGGTGGGCTTTTTAATATGTTGGTGCTAGTATGTAACCCACGAAGCTTCGCTTAGTCGAGCTTGTTCTTCGGTCCAATTTCTCTATTCTCGATAAGAACCTATCAAACAAATACGGATAATAAAATATCAAATTATAATAAAATAATATTTAACTCATTATAAACTTATATTTTACGAAAACATATAAATATAGCTCGAATAATATGAAAGACGACTCGAAAAGTGTAAAATTATATACTAAAAATACATCTATATACGCACTTATCAAATACCCCCACACTTAGCTTATTGTCGTCCTCGACAATGACAAACCGAGCTACTACAAATATCACCATACTCAACCTTAAAGTGACTTAAGAACGGTCAACGACAAACTTAAAATATATTACTTCGGGACCATTTCAAACAAGTCATATGAATTAGCAGCGCATACAATGAAATTTCTCCTCCACTACAAACTATACAATCGACTAATTAGACAACATAACACATTTTAGACGCTTTTAAATTGAAAATTATAAACGAACTTTTCATCCTTCACAACTCGTTTTCACTCTCCTTTCTCCCCACATATCAACAAATAGACGGTGGGTTTCAGCCAAATATTAAGGTCCACAGGGGAAGGGGTTTACTTTCGGCACCTTGTATTACCACATCAGTGCGTGGATCGTTCTCCCGGTTACCTAAGGTGTACTCGATACCTCCTCACAAAATTTGCTTTTCTTTTTTTTTCTGCTTTTTTTTTTTCACTCTTTTTTTTTTTCTGATTTTTTTTTCCTTTTAATAAGATATCCGTCCTGTGACCCATGTAGCGAGCCTCAACCGATGGATCCCGTCCAACCGGACAAGTCATCAGGCATTCTCCCAATATCTAAGATTGGGTTCCCCTCGGGCTAAGAACTCGAATCACAAGACAAACAATTACGCTCTTTTGAGGTCGAGTAATCTCCCTGTCGGTCCATTAAAGGAGTCACCACGAAAGTAAATAATTAAGCACAAGACCGGCTTACACACCACACTACTAATAAGTCAAAAATGGGGTTAAGATCGTTAGACGAGTGCTATTCTTTATTATTCATTCATAATTCAAATTTAAAAGAGAACTAAAATATATAATGTTAAAAAATTAATCAACTCAAGTTTAAATAGGGAGGAAAAATTCATGAATTTGCTACTTTAAAATTATTATTTCTCAAATTTTTCAAAAAAAAACAGTTCAATACGAGCTTGTCGTTGACTCATCTTAGTCTATAAATTAACTAAAGGATTTGCTCAAAATAGAATACGAGTACCTCTGACACAATTCTTAATTCTAACCCCTATGTGTGTGTATACACCACAAAGATCATTTCTAGCTTATTTTTCAGCACAACCAACCCAGCATTAAACTCAACGTTTACCAATTCAACATGCAATCTAAATAGACCAGCACACAGCAGATCAGCACGCAGCAGCAAAAAAATTTCAATTTCAGCCTGATTCAGCCTGATTTTACGATTTCTTTCAAGGTTTAGCTTGCCTCTCCCCCACACTTACTCTTGACATTGTCCTCAATGGCAACTCGACATCAAAAATATATAAAAGTATTGCGTATAAAACAAAACGAGAGGGAAAGAAGACACTTAGCTGATTATATTGTAGACTACGCAGCAGGCAAAGTAGTAGTTCTTTGTGACAGTTGCGCGGAGTAGTAGTAAAGCCTATAGATCATATCCGCCATTTGAACATACTAGTAATTCCAGCTCCAAGCTCTTCACTGTACCTTTCCGTGCACAGCTTTACCATGAAAGTAATAGCAGCCTGCAAAACAGAGTACGCGGCAAAGACAAGTGAAATCTGACAGAAGCGAAATACCCAAAATAATGAGCTGATTCATTTATTTGTGTTATCTAATTTTTTTGTATTTTTTATTTTTCTGATTTTTTTGTGGCCGACACTATAAACATCCCCCTACAAAGGCTCCGAACTCGGGGAGGCACTTAAGCCGACTCGACTCGTAAAAGTAAAACTAACTAAACTAAAAAAAAGTAATAAGATGCTACGGAGTACATAAAAAGAAGAATACACGATATCGTAAGAGTTAAATAAATGCTAACTAAAGGTATACAGCAACCTAAAAATAAATGAATCATCTATGTGAAAGAAAAAGAAAAGAATTATAAGTCTCAACTACATGTAAAAATTTGTACATAAATCAGATAGACAAGATCAATGGCTTTAGTTAAAACAGGACGAGCTAAGTCAAAGACTACGATAAGATTAGTAAAAACAGAACGAGATAAGTCAAGCTAAAAACATGCAAAAACGGTCACAAAACATGTCATAAACTTGATTCACTCGACCTAAAAAGCCAAATAAAAAAAATACAGCAATGACTATATCACAAATTAGTTTAAATTTTTATCACACACATTATTATTTTACGCCAAATCTCCCCGGCAACGGCGCCAAAATTTGATAGCGTGTCGTTAAGCGCTACAAATTAATAATTTATAAACCTAGCTTAGCCTCAAAAATATAAACGATAGTAAAGGATAAGTAGGGTCGATCCCACGGAGAGATTGGAAAAACTATAATCGTGATGATTCTATTAGTTAAATAACCTATAAATTAAAAGCGTTAGTCATATTTACGATTTAGGGGGGGTTTAAATTCTGATTTCCTAAGCTTAAAATAATTAACAGAAGAATAAACTAACCTAACTAATATTTACACGCGACAGTCAAATACCCACAATTTAAGCTCGTATTTCATATAGGTAATTTTAGTTCGTTAACTGACAACAAATTGTTCCGATTTCAAAGCGATTAATGGATTAACTGCGGAGATTAAGATAGCAAAACCTCCCTATCCTCTCTTAGATTACAACTAATCTGAACTAGGCCGAGATTAATTCTTAACTAATCAATTTAGCAGCATTACTGAACAAAGAAGACATCATTAACCCAATTAATTCTCAAGTGTCGTCAATACTCAAGCCTTAATCGATCACGTTTTACCTTAATCCAAACTAAACTCAATTCGCAGATTTCAGTTTAAATTAGTTGCTACTCACTTTATGCGATTCGAACTAGGCCAAAATCACACAAATAGCAGTCAATTCAATAATTACTCATAATAAGATAGCAAATTGTGAATAAAAATCGAATCTTTATAATCGAACTAGTAAAACGATGAACACTAATCAACTCCAAAAATCAACTCAACTCGAAATCAGTTTACAAAACATAAAATTAATCAACGAATTCAAACCGTAATTAGATACAAAAGAGAAAAGAGAACTTGATTTTAGCCCGAAATAAGCAAGACTCGGAATTCGGATGTCGCACCTCCAACCGAGCTCCAAATTCGCCCTTACTCGACCGTGTGCTAGGACGACGCTCGAGTACTGTCTCCTATTGCTCTCTCGACCCAAGTAGGTCTCAAATAAATCCACTCAAATTCGCCAATATCTCTCTGTAGAAATCGGGTATTTTCCGCCTTTTTTCTCTGTATGAAAATCGATGGGTATATATACAAGTATTGGGGGTGATTTTCTGATAAAATTTGGAAAGATTTGAGGATAAAAATCTGTACGAAAATATGGAAATACAGAGATTTTGGTTGTAATTTGGAAATCGGATGAAATTTGGGAAGGAACAGGGAACCGTATTTTCATCTGTGCCTTTCGAGCTTCTCTACTGCTTGCTGCGTGTTTCTGGTGTTTACTTCTTTTATTTCCTTGAATTAATTAGTGCTCCACTAACTTCTTGTCTCCATTTAATTTCGGTGGGCTTTTTAATATGTTGGTGCTAGTATGTAACCCACGAAGCTTCGCTTAGTCGAGCTTGTTCTTCGGTCCAATTTCTCTATTCTCGATAAGAACCTATCAAACAAATACGGATAATAAAATATCAAATTATAATAAAATAATATTTAACTCATTATAAACTTATATTTTACGAAAACATATAAATATAGCTCGAATAATATGAAAGACGACTCGAAAAGTGTAAAATTATATACTAAAAATACATCTATATACGCCCTTATCATGGCTCATCTTAAGAACTCTTCAGTTAAGCGTGCTTGCTGGAGAGTAGTCTTGGGATGGGTGACCTCCTGGGAAGTTCTCAGGATGTGCACGAGTGAGGACAAAAGTGCGCTGGAAAGGACCCGTGTTGGTTTGTGGGCGATGTACGCAGCCTGGCGAGCTACCGTGAATGACATTTCGGCCTTTAGTTGAGTAGGGGTGTTCTGACATAGCTAGTCCTTTGTCATTTCAATGAGCACCCCCATCAGTTTATTGCGCAGGAAAAGCGTGGACCGGATGCTTGGATTTTGGGACGGGACCAGCTTATATTTTATGCTTTATCGTAGTCGTTTTTCGAGAGAGATGTAATATATACAACGATACTCTTTTAAATTTCCGTACTTAGAGTTGTTTTATCCAACTCTTGAACGATGTTGTAACTTTTGGGTTTTATGTATAATTAATGACGCTGGTTTAAGACTTAATTAATTTCCGCCGTAGTAATTAAAGTCGACTAAAAACCAGGTTGTTACACACTAGGTAGGGATAATGTAACCTAGTCAGTACTCGATGTTGTGAACGAATTTGAGCGACTAGTGCACTTGGATAGGAAATTATATGGGTGATTTAATATGAAAGTATTCGAGCCGCTCTATAGTCAAGACTCGTGAGTTTTGTTTGTTATATGATGTACTGCTATGAAAAGGGTCGACTATCCCTCGTGCTATTTGAATAAACTCACATGATGCTATCCGTTTGTCTTGATTGAATTTTTATAGTTATATGATATATGAAAATATTATGAGTTATGCTTTTATCATGATTTGGAATGTTTGACCTTTTGTTTTATTATTAATATTTCGTATATGTTCTATATATGTTTTTATTACATGAATATATGCGAGTCTTTATATGTTTATTACGGGTTTACGTGGCTTAGGGTGTGCGAGATGAAAGTCCTGACGTATTTAAGTCGTAGGTACCCCGAAGCATTTTCCAACGAAGCTTGAGGGGATTTATATTTATATTCGTATCGTTGGTCTCAATGTAATACATACTTTTAAATTTAGAGATGTATTGCTCGGCTTGTAATACGTTAAGATGTATTACTTTCTTTTATTCGGCTTGTAATAGGATTAAAACTTAATTAATATTTCCGCCTAGTTGAATTAAGTTATATAAAAAGCCAGGTTGTTACAGAATAGAAGCCAACTTCGTGATTGGGGCAAAAGTACTCTTTCCACTTGAGCTACCTCTTGTTTTCACTTGTGGCTTCATATGGTGTGATGATTATTTTCAAACGCTGAAATGTGATTGTTTTAATTTAGATATATTAACATATAGAGTATATTCATAATTATCACCTTTAATAATACACATTTTTAAAACATCCACCTATTATAATTTTTATCAAACTTCTGTTTTATATAACCACAATGTTTAAAAATACCAATCAAATCATCATTCCGTCACCATTAAAATGTGAAATAAAATGCGCTCCGGTTATACGTAACCCTATTTTTTGTTTATGTGATTCTTAAACATTCGATTTATTCCTTATTTGGTCATAACTCACATCATTAAATCATCATTATTCTTAAGCATTTGGTGCTGTTTTAAAACATTTTTATCATAAAAGGTGAATTTTTGGCAAAAAAGAATTTTAATATATGAGAGTTTTGAAAAAGTGTATTATAAAAATGATGAATTGTGATAGAAAAAATCCTAACATATATTAATATTAATATTAATACTAAAATTACATATAGAATGAAGTTAAAGATCTAGATAAAGATATACTCAATACATGTATAAATGTCGAGCATGTTTATGTAAGAATGAACTAGCAAGTAACAACTCCTAATATTTTTAAGGGTTTTTCCCAACTGTACCCCTGTACTATTGGGTTTTTCCAACTGTACCCCTACGTATATCGTATTCCCAACTGTACCCCTGAATTTCCTAAATTACTCCCAACCATAACTATTTATGCTTAAGCCGTCAATTATCACCGTTAAATGCCAATTAGGATGCGTAATTTGCCTACGTGGAGCGCCTAATTTGCCTACGTGGAAGGATTAGTTGTAAATTAGAAGTTGAGTCAATTTATTAACCGTCATTTCTTTATTTTGATTCAATTTTTTTTAAAACCCTTTGAAACCTTTTCACCTTCCTTCCTCTGTTCTCTTCATCTCCTTCCTTTCGCTATTGAACTTTTGCAGTTCATCGTCGTTGCAACATTTTCATCGTTGAACTTTTGCAGTCCTTCCTTCCTCTGTTCAATTTTAGGTATGATTTCAGGTATGATTTTGGGTAAATTAAAGAAACTCAGGGGTGCAGTTGGAGTTATTAAAGAAACTCAGGGGTACAGTTGGGAATACGATATACGCAGGGGTACAGTTGGGAAAACCCAATAGTACAGGGGTACAGCTGGGAAATACCCTATTTTTAAATTTATCAAATTTTGGAGTTTTGGGAGCCAATCTAGACATGGGATAACAGACCCGACCCAATAACGCTAACTCGAGACCCAAAATAAACTTGATAAGCATAACCCGAAATTGACTTGAAACTCAAAATGACCTGATCAGTAATGCCTTAACCTAAAATTGACCTGAAATCCTAATTGCCTTGATAAACGATACTCTTGGTAATTTTAAGTGGCTTAAAAATAACTTATTTGATATCGTACACAAAAACCTTTAAAAAGTAGAGTAACATTTTGACAAAAAAATTGTTTTTTTTTTTAACAAAATTTTGCATTTTGACCCGAAATTTATCCGCCAAATTGACTCGAACCCGAAATGATCTAATATAGCCGACCTGAAATAGACCTGTGACCCAAAAAACCCGACCCAATCCAACCTGATTCGATATATAGTTCAGACCTAAAATAATTCGACTTAAATTAACCCGACCCAAACCCGACTCGATTTACTCGTTTGCCATGTCCAAACGACTCCCAGATGGTCGTCATATTTCAAATTTCTACAAAATTTTCATACTTTTCCTTAGTTGAGATTCTTATGCTCTTCCTTTATATCCAGAACACGTAGAATATATTCTCCAATACTACTAACTTTGGGGTTCCATTTTTCGTTTAAGATTGGATTCTTTAATTATCATGTCCTTCCTTTTTTTTTTTTAATAAAATTTGACACGAGGGATTCTATGTACTCAGCTTCCTCTCCTTTTTAATGTTCTTCTCGTTTTCTTTTTTAGACTATTTTATTTGTTCTTCTCTTTTTTTATTTTAATCCACATATTATGATTCTTATTTATTTTGACCCCACATTTTTTTTCTTACTTCTATTCTCTACCTCATATATTTTCATTCTTATTTTCTCGCCAAAAAAGAAAAGAAAAGATTAAAGAAAATGAAAGGGAATATGGTATAAATGTATAATCATATGCATATTTTGCCATTTTGGTATAGGATTCATTTTCTGCACACTATGGGGGTACCGATCTATAAATATGCAGCTATAATTTATTTATTTTTCTCATCGAGCAGAACACATCATCCTCTAAATACGAAGTAAAAAGAAGCTACCCCCTTCCACATAAGGTAATTTCATTGATTTACTGATGAACTCGTATAAATAATTGTGCAAATTTTAAGATTGACTAACATAGATTACTCTATTTTAGATATTTTAAGGTCGGCTATAGCTAACAAGATAACTCTACTTATTTTTATATTTGCTATATTTATAACTCGATTTTGCTCTCTCTTCACATTAGGATCAAATGAATACGTAGGATGCCATATTATACTCCGCCAAACTTATTATTACTTTCTCGGTTTTAATTTAATTATTTTACGAGTAATTTTACTATGAGATTGCCTAATAGTATGAGACACATGCACTATATTTGTATAATATCACTAATTTAATTTAGTTATTTTTTCTTAATCTTATAATTTTTCTTATCTCTTATATTATTTGACCATAATAATGTTAGTGAAATGATTTATTAAACACATGTAAATATCTTATTTGAACAGATATTTGTTGAACGCTCATACAATATATATGTCGTTGTCAATCTACAGTTAGAATGTTCAAACGTAATAGCATTACATATGAAAAGTAACGCTATTATTTTTCAAAACTAACTATACCCTCATTGTCTCATACGATGATACGGTCTCACCGTAGAATTAAAAGTAAATGCAAGCGGATTAATTTTTTTTTAAAAAAAAAATTCGAAAAGTAAATGCAAATAGATTATTTGATTAGAATAATAAATTTACACTAAAACCTGAAGTTATAAAAATAATTTAGTAAATAAAAATGATATAAAAATAAAAAACGAATTGTAAGTGAATAATTTTTGTACCAAAAACTTACTAAAAAGAAAATGGTAATAAATAAATGGTATTTCACAAAATGAAATATGGAAAGAAAATAATACTCCCTCTATTTCACTCAATTAGCCTCACTTCCCTTTTTCGGCAATTTCACTCATTTAGCCCCATTACTTTTTAGGATAACTTTATACAATCAAAATAACACTTTTACCCCTACTAATATATCCATTTTACGAAAATACCACACACTTTATCCTCTAAAATGGATTCACTCAACCAAACTAACAATATTACCTTTAACTTTTCATTTTCCTTAAAAATTGTGAAAAAGCTCATGGGACTTTTTCAATAAAATAGAGGGAGTAAGTAGGAGGGGGTATTATTTTACAGAGTAGTATTGATTTTTTAAGATTTAATGAATGAGATCTCTCATGAGTCATGATAAATGATACTCCGTAGTTACTTCGTTAGTTAGGTGACCTTTTACTAAATACAGATTAGTTAGTTTCACAAGAAACCTACCAGTTTCCGATAGATACGTGTGTAGTTATGTACTTATGTCGAAGATGAAACATAAACTCCGTTTGATATATTTCTTAGATTAATATAAGAGAACTGATTTGAGAAAATGACGTAATATAGTAGGGAAGGAAAAGTAAAATCCATAAGAGACCGGTGATACTTTAAAAATGTCTTGTCTCAACTCTCAATACATATACGAGTACTTTTTTTGTGGAATCAATTATTGTTGTCTGAGTTATAAATCGATTTTATGGTTTACGTACTCCGTAACAACTATGACTCCAAATGTTATGATTGATCCTTATAATAATACTGCAGAACAATGGCAAGCCAACAAATCCCATCATTGGATGACAAAGCTGGGTTGGAGAAATTCATGAAGGAGGTCGCCGAGAAAGCGGGAGTTGAGGCCAATAGTGAAGTCGCTCAAGACAAGTCGACCGTTTTTGGGTTTACCTTCAATTTTCACAAGGATGCTAACACGGACTTGAACATCCTCGATCAGTACCATTGGTCTGGTGCGGCCGACCCCAAAATGCCGATTCCTGAAACCCTTAAGTGGAGGCAAATACTTGCTCTCCCCTTCAAGCACGAAGGACCTCTTCCCCTTGGCTCTAGCGCCGGAATTGCTTACTCTGACGGTAAGGACTCCACCGCTCGCAAGTGGATCGTTGCGTTCGACCGCGTAAAGTCCAAGGTATGTCATAGTATTATGCCTTCAATATCTAATACTCCGTAATTATTATTTGGTTCCAAGTAGAAAAACCTAAAAGCTTGCTTGGATTGCCCGATAATATTTGTCAGCGCAAGAGTAAATTGAGAAGAAATGATGGCAAGTAATGGTTGTAGGTGGTACAAAGGAAAGGAGTTAAATTAACAATTACCCCATATGAGAGTAATATATTACCACAAGTATGGGATGGTTAACTACTACGTACCCCATTTATAATTTTATTGTTTCTATTTTCGTTTCATTTTATCCTTTCATTCCCACTACTTATAGTTATAGGTTAGGTAAGTTAATACCGTGTAAATTTTAATGAGTAAAAATAGAGGAAATGGAATTCATGTGAGATTTCGTTTCTCGTTCGTCTTCAAATATGAATGTGCTCATATGTTGGTAAATTTTTACTTGTATGGAGGTATGGTTGACTGAAAGATATTTTTGTAAATTCACATAATTTAGTAAGAAATTATTTCCCATGAATTAATAAAACAAGTGAATTTATAGTTTTTATATTATTCAAATAATTATTGTTAGAGTATATAATTAACCTTTTAATAGAGTTGATTTCTAATAATTATCTAATCAAATAAAGTACTAGATTTATCACAAATATATTATAATATTAACGCACACGTACTTTAAATTATATACATGTAGGTTTACGTGGAAGCAGGGCCGATTGGAGAGATTGACTGGCATGTGATCAAGGCGAGATTGGAACTATCTGGAAACAGAAGTGAGAGTGTGGATCAGGCTTTGGGAGGAAAGGCTACTGGAGTCATCTCTGGAAACTTACTCTTCACATTTTTCTCCAATTAATCAGCCTAAAGTCTGTTGTTTCATGGGTCATGTTTAGGTCTTGATGAACTATTATCAAGACTTTTATAATATATTAATATAATCAATAATATTGACCCTTCAAGTTATATAATGAATGCGTTTTGTTATTACTTTTGCCTTTTGATTTGTTTTTGTGGTATTATCTAGTGATTGTTTGGTTACTTGTAAACTAAATGAAATGAAAAAAGGTGACTCAAGAATTGAATCAAATAGACTAGTTAGGTCAATAATATTTTATTGAGTAAAAATGGAGTAAATAGAATTGAATTAATTGCCAAGAATAATCTGAACTGATCCTCTTATTCCATAAATAATCCGAACTCGAATTAATCCACGAATAATTCCAACTATTGAGTTAACATTCCAATAATGTACTTTGGCCAATCTTAACATGCTTTAATCCATAAAAAAGAAGTGAAAACGGTTTAAATTTTACTTAAAATAAGAGTGAGGCAAAGTTAGAGTCGATTTTACCCTTTTTTTTTTTACATGTTATAGTCGATTGAAATTGGTCAAAGTACATTATTGGAATGTTATTTCAGTAGTTGGGATAATTCGTGGATTAATTCGAGTTCGGATTATTTATGGAATAAGAGGACCAGTTCGGATTATTCTTGGCAATTAACCAATAGAATTTGTGTGAATTCTCAATGCCTACATAATGTAGGAACTGGATTACTTTTCATCTGTAGGTATAATAATTGTATCAATTAGTCTCTCTTAAGACCAACATACCCGTTTTAAGGTTTAAGACGGGTCAAATATGACCCGTTTTGGCCCATTAACCTTTTTTTTTTTTTTCAAATTTTTTTATGAGTCATATTTTTTTTTCTTTTTTTTTCAACTTAACTCAGAAAGCGTAAAACACACAAATTTTAAATGGTAACAATATTGAAAAAATTGGTAACATACGGAGTACTATATTATATTGGTGACATATTGCCAAACATAAAAACATAATACATAGTAGGAATATAAATTAATAATGTTTGGATCATAATATATTATGTTATCATTTATTAATGAATTTTTATCAAGTTTTTTATCATTTAATATTAACCTATTTTGGTAACATATTATATAATTATGGTAACATATTAAACAATTATGGTAACATATTAAACAAATATTATGACAATATTTTCATATAATATGTTACCATTTTGGTCTACTTTATTACCATTTTTAATTACCCTATAAATACGATTTTCGATAAAAGATAAAAAAAAAAAAAAAATTGGGTCTTAAAAAAAAAAAATTCAAAAAAAAAAAGGAAAAATGGGTCATACCCGACCCGTTTTAAGCTTAAAACGGGTATGTTGGTCTTAAACAAGAATTTGTGTAATTGTGTAGGCATAATCGTAAAAACGCCTATAACGGAAAATTATTGAGTGTGTGGTTAAGCAAAACAGTTATATAAACTAACGTTTGTCATAATTAATTAATGAGTATATATTCATACAAACATTTCTGTATTTAACTTCTTAACAAATACCATAAGAGCACGTTTTGGAAAATCCGTTCTTATATTACCTAACAATCATTTAATAAATAGGATTAATTGTCCAGAATAATTCGAACTGATCCTCTTATTTCATAAATAATCCGAACTCGAATTAATCCACGAATAATCCCAACTATTAAAGTAACATTTCAATAATATACTTTGGACAATTTCAATCGACTCTAATACGTAAAAAAATTGGTGAAATCGACTCTAACTTTGCATCACTCTTATTTTAAGTAAAATTTAAACCGTTTTCACTTTTTTTTATATTGATTAAAGCATGTAAAAATTTGTCAAAGTACATTATTGGAATGTTACTTCAATCGTTGAGATTGTTTGTGGATTAATTCGAGTTCGGAATATTTATGAAATAAGAAGATCAGTTCGGATTATTCTTGACAATTAATCCTAATAAATATGAAATCTAGTACAAATATTTTAATCACAGTATAGTATAAATATTATATATATACATGCAATTTTACGTGGAAGCAGGACCGATTGGAGAGATTGACTGGCATGTGATCACTGATCAAGGCTTGGTTCGAACTATCTGGAAATAGAAGTGAGAGTGTGGATCAGGCATTAGGAGGAAAGGCTACTGGAGTCATCTCAGGAAACTTACTCTTCACATTTTTCTCCAATTAATCGGTCTTAAGTCTGTTGTTCCTGGGTCATGTTTAGGTCTTGATGAACTATACTATCAATATTCAAGACTTCTACAATCAATTAATCAATATTATCTATATAATTGAAGGTTTTTTCGAGCGACGTGAATGAGTTCAAATATTTTAAAATTCTTATTAAAAAAAATAATTATTAAAATAACTAATTATCAATGCAAAGGATAAAATTTATCTATATTGATTAAAATATCAAAAGATTAAAAAGTTTGATTTAAAGAAATAAAAACGTCATACGGAGTAGAAATATTTTGTTCTTATACAAATCCTAATGCAATTATATCATGTAGGAGTATATATAACGAATACCTACGTACATCAATAATAAAATTGAAGTTTTAATTTTTTTTTTATTGATGATTGGTGGGGGTGAGTTCTCCCGGGCCTGACGGGCTTAAAATTGTAGGCCGTCAAAGTAAATTTATAATCACTTACTCGACTAACTACTAAAATAATATAGTGAAAGTAAGGGTCGAACCCTCTAGAGACCGAGCTGCAAACACCCTTGACTCCAGAGGAGAAAAGGATGATGAGTGCCTTCCTTGAAAAATTGAGGAAGACACCACCTGCCGGCACTCCACCACCCGAGCCAAGCCAGCAAAAATCTCCTCCAAAGAAGGATCCCACCCCATCCCTGACGCCGAAGAACCTTTTTCATGAGGACAACGAGACGTCAAGCAACGATAGTACGTGGAGAGAATCAGAGCACTCTCACTCAGCGTCCCAGTCACCGCTTTCAGTTCAAGAAGTGTCAAAGCCCGAGGTTCCACGCATCGAGAGGCCCAAGCGCAACAAACCCAAAGAAAACAAAACGCACGGAAAAGTCACAGTAAAATCGCCTTTGGCTCCTTCGGTGCTGGAGTACCCTCTTCCTCCCTAGATGAAAATTCCAACGATACAATACGACGGGAAAACGGACCCGGAGGAACATTTGGCGGCCTATGAGAGCCACATGATGATGTACGACCCTACGGACTACGTTTGGTGCAAAGTTTTTCCTACGACCCTAACGGGACTTGCACAAACCTGGTTCCGTAACCTCCCAACTGGCTCCATCTAAGGATATGAGGATATGTGCCGGGTGTTCCGCCAGCAGTACGCAGGGAACAAAAGGAGAGAGAAGGTAGCTACGGAGCTCTTGAATGTGGTGCAGGGGAAGAGTGAAGGGTTGAAGGAGTATATGACTCGGTTTGACAGAGAATCACAAGAGATCGTAGACCTGGACTCCAAGATAGGGTCCATGCCTCGACAAAGAGGGTTTGAAGGAAGGAGAGCTGAAAAGTCTCTCGATCGGGAACCCGCCACCACCGATGGCAGCCCGCGAGATGGCTGAAGGATTTGTGCGGGAGGAGCAGTTCCACAAAACATTCAGCAAGAGAAGTGACAAGAAAGAAGACCAGGGCGGGGCCCAACGAGAATGGAAGGGACCGCCCCGGAGACAGAATGACAACAACATCCGCAGCAATTACAACCGCAATAACAGCAATTACCACAATCGCCGGGATAACCGGGATGGCCGGGACAACCGAGAAAGCAGAGGTCCGCAGGGAGGTAATCAACAGTTCCAACAATAGACTCACTACACACCGCTCATAAGGTCCCAGCCAGAAATTTTCGAGATGACCAAGAACGAGATCAAGTGGGCCACCCCTCGACCGCAAAGACACCCGGGGAGTGATAAGTCAGCTTTCTGCGAATACCACCAGACAGCCGGCCATGCAACGGAGAACTGTGTATCCCTGAAGAACGAGGTCGAGCGGTTGGTACAACAAGGCACCTTACGGCGCTTTGTCAGGGACAAGCGAGACAGAGATGGAGGTGAAGGAAGTGGGGACCCAACACAAACGGGCCCGAAGAAGAACCAGAAAAGGATAAGTGAAATTCATATGATCGCCGGGACGGAGGAATCAGTATTATCCGGGAGGAAAAGAAAGGCAGAGAAACGCGAGCAAACTAGCATGAGCATTTATTCAGCCGGAAGGACAGCACCAAAGCCGGTCCCGGACCTTACCATCAGTGATGAGGACTACCAGCGGGTCTCCTACCCCCACAGCGACCCGTTGGTCATCTCCTTGGACATCGGACCCCATCTGGTCCACAGATGCATGATAGATACCGGAGCCTGCACCAATCTCCTCTACCGGGAGGTATTCGAGAAGCTTGGCTTGAAGAAAGAACAGCTGACACCTTACATAGGCTCGCTATACGGCTTCGCCGGCAAGGTATCAGGCATCGATGGGGACTATAACCTTGCTACCACAATAGGGGAGGAGGACATGGCAAGAAGCGTGACGCAAGCTTCAGAGTCGTAGATGCCCCGCTTCGGCATAACGCCTCATCGGCAGAGTCACCTTAGATCACATTCATGCTGTGGTGTCAGACGAGCGGCGTTGGCAATGGCCTACATCACGGACAACTGGACCGAGGGACCGATCTACGGTGATCAAAAAGCCGGGAGATCCTGTAACTCCCTATCGCCCCGGGGGACAAAACAAAAGACGATGGCAGGTCAAGCTCCTAATGCAGGGAGACGCAGAGTTCAGAAGTATTCTGGCCTGAAATGAGACGAAGGAAATTGAGTTATCGCCGGGAAGAAGTGTGATCATCGGGGCAGAGCTAGACCCCGGCTTTCAAGACAGTCTGATTAGTATCCTGCAAGAAAACAAAGATGTGTTTGCTTACTCAGCCGCCGAGATGCCGGGGATAAGTCCGGAGGTGATCGTGCACCAATTAAACGTTAACCCCAGCTACAAACCGATCAAGAAGAGGCTGCGACCCATGAGTGCGGAAAAGGACGCGGCCATTCTCGAAGAGATAAACAAGTTATTGGAGGCAGGTTTCATTGAACGTTGTGACTATCCCGAGTGGTTGGCCAACGTGGTAATGGTGAAAAAAGCGTCCGGGGCGTGGAGAATGTGTGTTGATTTTACAAATCTAAACAAGACGTGCCCCAAGGACTGCTACCCGTTGCCAAGGATTGACCAGCTGGTAGACTCCACCAGTGGTCATTCGACCCTGAGCTTCCTGGATGCCTTCTCAGGATACCACCAGGTCTATCTGTCAGAGGAGGACAGGCCCCGGTGCGCCTTCATCACAGGGCACGAGGTCTACATGTACAAGATGATGCCGTTTGGGCTCAAGAACGCCGGGGCCACGTACCAACGGCTGGTGGACGCCGTGTTCGCAAAACAGAAGGGGAGAAACATGGAGGTATATGTAGATGATGCAATCGTGAAAAGCAAGTCCGATGAGCAGCACCTGGAAGACCTGAAAGAGACGTTCAGCTCGCTCAGAGAATACCAAATGAAATTGAATCCGAAGAAGTGTACCTTTGGAGTCCGGTCAGGGAAGTTTCTGGGATATCTGGTCAGTTCAAGAGGGATTGACGCCAACCCCGAGAAAGTCAAGGCTATATTAGACCTGCCGGCACCAAAGACGATTAAGGATATCCAAATTTTGACCGGGAGAATGGCAGCACTCTCCAGGTTCATCTCCAGGTCAGCCGATAAGTCCACGCCATTCTTCCAAGTGCTAAAGGGGAACAAGAGGTTCGTATGGGGAAAGGAGCAGGACGAAGCTTTTGAACAGTTAAAGAGACACCTTACAACATTGCCCACTCTGGCAAGACCGGTCACGGGCGAAACGCTAATCTTGTACATCGCCGTGACCGCGAGCGCAATATCAGCAGTAATCCTACGAGAGGAAGAGAAACAACAACAACCAATCTACTTCGTCAGTCATGCACTGGGACAGTCCGAAAGGAACTGTCCAATCATTGAGAAGGCGGCATATGCCGTTGTCATAGCAACCCGGAAGCTGAGACCGTATTTCGATGCTCACCCGGTGGAAATGCGCATGAACCGACCCTGGAGAAAGCACTCGAAAAATTTTAAAAATCCGGCAGACTCCTCAAATGGGCGATCGGTGTCGAAGCTTTGGCATAACCCCACGCCGAGGACAAAGAATCAAAGCCCAGGCCCTGGCAGACTTCATCGCCGAGTGCACCCACCCGGCCGGGGGGCATGCACCGAAAGGAGTGTGGCAGGTATACACAGACGGGTCGGCCACCATCCATGGCTCCGGGGCAGAGGTGGTCATCATCAGTCCCGAGGGGCACGAATTTGAGCATGCCTTGAAGTTCGCCTTCTCGGCCACGAACAACGAATCCGAATACGAGGCGGTACTGGCGGGAATAGAACTGACAAAGGCCATGGGGGCAGATGAGATTGAATTAAGAACAGACTCGCAGCTGGTAGCGAGCCAACTTAAAGGGGAATATGAGGCCCGGGAAGAAGGAATGGCTTTGTACCTCCAAAAGGCTAAGAGCTTGACGTCAGGGCTGAAATCTTTCGAGGCCCGCCACATACCCAGGTCCGAGAACAACAAAGCAGACGCACTGGCAAAGCTGGCCAGTGCAACAGCGGACAACAAGTCAAAGACAGTCACCGTTGACATCCGGCGGCAGAAGGAAGTGTTAACGGTCAACGCAATCTCTGAAGATAACGGCTGGATGCAGCCAATATTGAAATACAAACTAGAGGGAGAAATCCCGGCTGATAAAGTAGAGGCCGCCAGGCTGAAGAGGCTAGCCCCTTGGTTCATCCTCGTGGACGGAGAGCTTTATAGACGGTCATTCTCAGCCCCGCTGCTGAAGTGTGTAGGGGGCATGGACGCTGAATTCATTTTAAACGACATACACTCTGGGGTCTGCGGTCACCATATCACCGGGCGTACGCTAGCCCACAAAGCATTGAGGGCTGGCTACTTTTGGCCCACCATGCTAAAGGATGCCAAGGAATTGAGTAAGCGGTGCCGGCAATGCCAGATCTTCGCCCCGGACATCCATCTTCCCGCCAGGGACCTCAGGCCAGTCCTGAGCCCGGTACCTTTCGACCAATGGGGGATGGACATCCTGGGACCGTTTGCCACGGCTACCGGGGGCAGGAAATATGTGGTAGCAGCCATTGACTACTTCACTAAGTGGATTGAAGCTGAGGCCATCCCCACCATCACTGAGCAAGCCGTGAGAAAGTTTATTTGGAGAAATGTAATCACAAGGTTTGGGGTGCCCAAGGTGGTGGTATTTGATCACGGGAAACAATTCGACAAAGATAGCATGCGGGACTGGCTAAAGCGGAATGGGACAATTGTCGCTTACTCATCAGTTTGTCATCCACAAAGCAACGGACAAGCCGAGGCCGCCAACAAGCAGATGTTGAACGGCATGAAAACGCATCGGATGAATCAAGGGGGCATGGGCCGACGAACTACCAAGCGTCCTCTGGTCAATCAGAACCACAGTCAAGGAATCTACCGGCCACACTCCATTCAACATGGTCTACGGGGCTGAAGCTTTACTCCCGATTGAAGCAGTCCTTCCCAGCCCTAGAGCGAGCTTGCATGACCCCGCCAGCAATGAACAAGCGAGAAAGGAGTCGCTGGACCTTCTAGATGAGGTCCGGGACCAAGCAAGAGAAAACTTGGCGGTCTACCAGAACAGGATGAGAAGGACGTACAACCGGAGGGTGAAACACAGAGACTTTGAACTTGGAGACCTAGTGCTAAGAAGAGCGTCCGCCACCGGGAAGGGAAACATTCACGGGAAGTTGTCAGCCACTTGGGAAGGACCCTATCAAATCACAGAAGTAAAACAGCCGGGGACCTTCATGCTGAGAGATATGAACGGCCACGACCTCCCGTCCCATTGGAACTCTGATACATTAAGGAAATACTACGTGTAAGCGTTGTACTCTTTTCCCTTACCCGTGGTTTTGTCCCACTGGGTTTTCCACGGGAAGGTTTTAACGAGGCAACGTGTAAACATCTGTAACGCGAGTGACCAGGAATGTTGGCACCGCGAGCTTTTGTAACGTTTTTTAGTAGAACTTGCGCTAGAATTTTTGCCCAGCATTTGTTTAGATTTGCACCACACAAAAGCTGGCCAGGGGGCAAGGAGGGGGGACTACCCCCGACCCCGGCTAATCAACGATAGTCTGATTCAAAAATAGGAATTTTTGAAAATTTTTACTAACACTTTCAGGAAAAGGGGGTGAGCACTCCAAATCCCGCCTGAAGCAGAGTGGGGGCAAGAACAGGCCCCGGAGCAGCTAAGAGACATAAAAGACCGGAGAAGGGAAGGACCTCCTAGGCAACCGCCTGGCGGGCTCCCATACCTGCGTCGGATGAACATCGCGCCTTGAGAGTCCATGGCCTGGAGCCTGGGCGGCTCGCGCCCTACGCATGTCTACGTATGGATGAACATCGCGCCTTGAGAGTCCATGGCCTGGGCGGCTCGCGCCCTACGTATGACAAGTTGCCTACGTGCGGATGAACATCGCGCCTTGAGAGTCCAGGTCCGGGGCCTGGACGGCTCGCGCCCGACGTATGGCCTTGCACAATGCTCATCCGTGGTCGTCGGGCCCGGATGAGGGTGCCTTTATGCAAAAGAGCCGGGATGTCTACGATGGCCCACGTGCCTAGGCTGCTCTCACCGCATGTTAACCGATGCCGGCCTTGTAGCCGGTGGCGGCTGCGGACCTCCCATGTCTACGTATGGATGAACATCGCGCCTTGAGAGTCCGTGGCCCGGGGCCCGGACGGCTCGCGCCCTACGTATGACAAGTTGCCTACGTGCGGATGAACATCGCGCCTTGAGAGTCCAGGTCCGGGGCCTGGACGGCTCGCGCCCGACGTATGGCCTTGCACAATGCTCATCCGTGGTCGTCGGGCCTGGATGAGGGTGCCTTTATGCAAAAGAGCCGGGATGTCTACGATGGCCCACGTGCTAGGCTGCTCTCACCGCAGTGTCTGATGCCGGCCTTGTAGCCGGTGGCGGCTGCGGACCTCCCATGTCTACGTATGGATGAACATCGCGCCTTGAGAGTCCGTGGCCCGGGGCCCGGACGGCTCGCGCCCTACGTATGACACATTGCCTACGTACGGATGAACATCGCGCCTTGAGAGTCCAAGCCCGGGGCCTGGACGGCTCGCGCCCGACGTATGGCCTGGCACGATGCTCATCCGTGGTCGTCGGTCCCGGAGGAGTGTGCAATTCATCGAATAACCTACGCACAATCGCCCGACAACCGGGGGCACGCGTATGAATGTACGAAAGAGTAATTACAATCGCCGGACGCTAAGTAATACACGGTCCCGGTATCGATAACACGCAGGGAAAAAGCTAGAAATTTGGTTAAGTATAAACACAATAGTATGAGGAAACATAGTGAAACCATCCCACCGCGGAAGGGATAACGCAAGTAAAAACGCAATGAAATGAGCCGAATATGGAAAAACATAGTGTAATATGGCTAAACAACATTGTCCGGCCCCGGCACGGATAGCAAGAACGGCATGAACGTCGAAAGAAGGGTAAGCTAAGAATAGAAAAACTACCCGGCAACGGCAAACGGTGTAGCTAGACAACGCCACCCTAACCCGGGGGGAACAACACAAGTAGAAATGTGATAAAATAAGCTAAGTACAAAAAGACGTTGGGGCTAAATAATATCGTCCGGTCCCGGCCCAGACAACGAAAAACAAAATAACACAATTAACGACGAGTCAAAATAAGCTAAGTAGGGAAAAACAAAAGAGCAAGACAGCATTGATAAAAAGAGTGTATATTACAAGGTTGTTGCCCCCGGACCCACAGGTCAGGCCGGGAGCAAATTGGAACAAGCGAAAAGAAAAACAAGCTAAAAAGACCTACCAGAGTCGGCGGCCGTCTACCACAAAAACGCCCGCCTACCGCAGACTAATGTGCTTATTGAAATTAAAACAAAGCAAAATGTAGGCTAGTGGGAGGACCCTTCGGCATTATCCCGAAGCGAAGTCATCCCGAGCAGGAAGACTCGGAAGACAGCAGCCCGAATCCCTAGCAACCAGCATCTCCACCGGCTGCTTTCTTCCCGGCTGCTCTCGCCTGGTCAGCAGCCTCTTCAAGTTCAGCGAGACGGGCAAAGTTGAAATTGGGGTCGACCTTGTCGATGAATCCCTTCGTCTCATTGGACCCAAAATCAACCCCATCATAGAAGGAGTTGGCACGGACCGTGGCAAGCTCAACCTGATGGGCAGCCTTCATTTTCTCCATCTCAAGCTCTAGGCGTCGCTTTAGCTCGCCTCACGACCTCTCCGCTCGCCGCTTCACCGGGCGATCGCAAAGATCTCGAGCTTGGAAGAGCTCTTGATGCTGAAAAGCTAAGCTCTCTTTCTCCCGGGAAAGCTCCATCAGCTGGGCCTCCTGCTCCTTGAGCTTACCCAGAAGGGTCGTGACCTCCGCCTTTAGGTCGGCGTTCTCCCGCTCGCGAGCCTTGATGGACCTTTTTAGGCGAACAGCCGCCTCCTACATCTCTTTGTTGGCCTCAGCAGAGGCCGCCTCGCGCCGCAAGCGGTCAAGCTTGCCGGCAGTGTTCATTGTGAACTTACAGAAGGAATCCACGGAGCGGCGGATCTGCATGGCCATCTCGGTGGCCTGAATGGCAAGGCCCCCAGCAATAGGTGGGGTCTCTTCAACGAGATCCGCTGAGTGCCTCACTTTGTCATCCCTGCCCGGGACAGCAACAGAAACTTGACCCTGTCCGGCGGCTTTGGCCTTGGAGGAAGAGCCCTGGATGGAGAAAGATAGCAGATTGTAAATGTCCTGCTCACTGATAGGGAAAACGGAGGAAATGCCGTCTGAAGGGACATCCAGGGGCGCCCCTCAGATAGACTCCCCCACGAGAGCGCGGAGCTAACCTTCTTTCGCCTTTTAGAGGGCCGGACATCCTCCGAATGAGGAGACTCGGACTCTATGACGACGGCGTCCGGAACCTGAGACGGCTTGGGAGTCCCGACCTCTCTGGGCGGGCTAGGGAGAGGGACCTCAGGTGTGGCCTCAGATGTGCCCCCTGCAGGGGTAGACTCCACTACAAGACCAACTGGTTCCGGGCGGGGGGATGAAACAGAACCAGCCGGCCTTGCCCCTTGCTCCACCTCCCTTTCCCGGTGTGGTTTGTAAGCCACGCGTTTCCTACCCATTGGTCTGTCGGGAACTTCTCCCTGCATTATCAGCTCCCTAAGCGTTGGCTTGCGCCGTTTCAAGTCTACGGTAGTCGGTTGGTCGAGCGGACGATTCTTTTCGTCCAGGCCAATAGATGCCAAATCTTCCGGAGTCAGGTATCCCAAGTCGCCTGCAAAGGGCAAGACTGAGTCAGAGCAGGAAAATACAAGAAAGTGAAATAAACACAAGTAAAAATGACAACAACACCAGATTCCTGGCCACCCTACCGCTTTCGCTGGCGGTCGGACCAGGCCGACCACGCCAAGAATTTATCCTCTGAATCGTATCCACGGAGGAGGAAGCCAGTTCTTGGGGAACCAGTCTTTCCCCACTTTGTAGGCCTTAAAGTAGGCCGCGGCATCTGACTCCTCCTTGGTCAGCGGAACCTTCTTCCAGGGAAGAACGCTTCCCGGAACCCACTCGCCCCGGGTCTCAAGACGGCACCTCACATCGTTGTGAAAGCAACGGGGGTGGTCAAAAGGCACGGGGGACTTGAGGAAGAACCACCTCTCATTCCACCCTTTCATCGAATCATTAGGCGGATAGTGAGTCAAAAAGCCCGACTCGGTAACTAATGACCACCACCCTTTAGTCGACTTGTTGGTGCATGGCCGGAAGTGATGAAGACGGCGGAAGAGGTTTATCGAGAGGGGAAAGCCCGTGATACGCATACACGTCCAGGCAAAGGCAACTATAATTCTCATGCCAAACGGCGTCATCTGACATATGGCTATATTCGCCCGCTCGAGCACTTTAGCGATGAAGGGGTGGAGGGGAAATCGAAGCCCGTGCTCCAGGTTCTTTAAGTACACGGCCGTATGAAGGTCCGGAGGCCGAACTACGTGTTGATGCTCTCGCACGCATTTAACTCCCACTTTTCGGATAAATTATAATGTTCAGCCGCTCGCTCAGAACAGTTTTTCTCGTTCAAAAAATCCCTAAAACCTAGGTGGATCCTAGTGTTCATAGGAATCTGGAACACCGCCTGCTCCAAGATCCGTACATACGAAGCGCCGGCCTGAGAGGGCCCGGCCTGAGAAGGTCCGGCCTCAGAGGTCCCAGCCTGGGCCTCCACATCAGTCTCTCCCTCTCGGCCATGGGTCAAGTCCTCGATCTCAGGCCCTACTTCCGAGTCCGTGACTACATTATAATCTGAGGCAGTTCTAGAAGACGAGTCGGCTGACGCGCTCATTGTTCTCTACTAGATGATTGAACTAAAATCTAAAGTCAAAACACGAAGATTACCTTTTGTAAGAGCCTGGACGAAGACGAAATCGAAAGCGAGGCGGAATGGGGGCGAAATGCGAGCAAGATCTGAAGAAATCAGTGGAATTTTTGTGAGGATTTCGAGTGTTTTGAAATGAATAAAGGAGGAAATGAAACGAGATAAGGGGGTATTTATAGAGAAAGATGTGAGCAGTACCCCCCTCACCCCATGTATGACACGTGTAGGGCAGGGAAGACGAAACGTCGCCTGTTTTGAAGTTTGGAATTCAAAAATTGCGCCAAAAATAGAAGCTTGCTCAGCACACCACATCTGAGCGGGACGAGAAAGACGCAAGATCAGGAAGCAGGAACACAAGGAGAGCTTACTCATTTAGGCTGGGGGGGAACCACCCGCCTGGAAAATTAGGTCATACAGGGTAAGCCGGCGACTTCCCCTGTATGGGGGCAGTTGTTGGGGGTGACTTCTCCCGGGGCCCACACTGTCGGGCCGGTAGGATTGTAGGCCGGAAGATGATCTTACACTCGCTGACCTATCTGTATCTCCTGCCTGGACAAATGAGGCCGGGAGGATCGTTGACCGGGTCGTCTCATATACCAAGGAACCTAGTGGTCCACCCGGTCCAAGTGTATGGTCCACCTGTGGTCAGCATGCAGACGGAGCAAGAAAGACAAGAGGACAAATTGGAAACAAGTATAAAAGGCAACTAAAACCCTAAAAAATACTCATATTCACACACAACACAAAAAACACTACACAAAAGGTTTTTCTCTCTCTCTACTCTCTCTAGATTTATTTGTCTTAGTAACTGACTTGAGCGTCGGAGGGCCGTCACCCGGAAGGCCCCGGGGCTAGGTTTGTTACGTGGTTTCAGGACAAGAGGAAGGAAGAGGAGAACCGGCAGCTAAGTACCACTCGGGACTTAGTTTATTTAGTTTGTAATCAATATCCAACTTGTAATTACTTGTATTTAGTTTTGGTATTTAGTTCCTAACTTTATACCCGAAACAATAAATATATGGATATTTATGATTCATTATAATATAAGGATATTATAATTACATTATATATATTAAGAGCCAAAGAAAACTAATTAAATGGGTTAAGCTTTTAATGAGTTTTGGGCTTGAAATTTAGAAGTGAAAAAGTCCACTTCTCCCCTCTATTTGGACGTGTAGATTAGGGTGGATGAGGGAGTTGATTTCTTCCTCTCTACTTAACCTAATCACTCTCCTAATCTCATCTAACCTTTTTCATAATTTACTCTAGCACACAACACAAAAACTTAAGGAAAAAGAAAACAGTTTCTTCTCTCTAATTTTCTAGCAATCTCAAAGGCATATGCTAAACACATCTTGGGTGTGATAATTAGGAGATACCATCCTTTTGGTATTGTTCATAGGCCATTATTCAAGGTTTAGAAAGGTTAATTTTTAATCTATTCATTATGTTATGCAATTTTATTTTATGACCTTAAATCTTATAAAGTTTTTCATTATAATCCTATGATTTTAAAGGTCTATATACCGATATAAACCTACAAGTGGTGTCAGAGCCTTAGGGCATATGAAATTTTTATAAGGTTTTCATAAAAATCGGTTTTGTATAAATTTTAAACAAAATTTTGATGATGGCCGAATGTTTTTGATGTTGGCCGTGTGGTTCTTATTTGTCTTTGGCTTGATTTGGTCTATTTTGATTCATATTTATCAATGTTTTAAGATGTTAAAACTATAATATATGATTTTGCATAGGTTTTGATTTAATACCGATTGAATTAAAACATAAAAGGACCAAATTTTTGTATGTTAATGAACATATGAGTTTGTTAATCATTAGATCTATATGTTTAAGATGTTTAAATTAAAAGGTTACTTTGAATCTCTTAAATCAATGTTTAATACGGATTAAAATTGCGTTAGTATCGATTTAATTATTAGCATAATCGAATTAAAACTGTTTAATTCGTTGTTTTCCTTCTTTTGGCCGAATTAGATTATTAATTTTTGGTAATTTTATTTTCAAAAGGCCGAATTAAATTAAAAAAAAAAAAAAATTTGTTTTTGTTTAATTTACTATAGTGGCCGAAACTTTTTTTAATAAAAAAATTATTTGTTAATTTTGGAAATAAATGTTTTGTTATATTTGTTATAAAGATAACATATATTTAGTTATTATGAAAAGGTTCATAATTTTTGATACCATATATTTTTAAAAGAGTTTAAAATATTTTGTGACCTAATTTATGTTATACTGATAATATAAATTTTGGATTATTTTTGATTAAAAGGTATTATGAACAATTAAGGAATTGTTGCATAATTTTAATCTTTTATAAAAGAGGTGGTTTGGATATTATAATCAATTGTATGCATTGATTTTATACATATTGTTTTAGTTGATGCTTTATTTTGAATGCAAGTTTGAATGGTTTATTTTTACGCATTAAATTTGTACAAACGGTTGTAATTTACTAGTGTGGCCTTAGAAGATTATGTTTTCGTAATGAAGGAAACATAATTATGATTGTATTTTGAGATCTCGAATCTCCCATCTTGTAATATTTTAGGCATATTTTGAATTAGAATGTAAATAGGTTTCTTTTGTAATTCAATATTGTAATTTTGAGAAGATTCAAGATGAAGATTCAAGATGGACTCCCACTTAAAGTCCAAGATGAAGAATGAAGACAAGCTTAGGGTCCATGGATGGATTCCAATTTGTATTTGTCTTTATTTTCATAGGGATAGGCCACACTAGGTGTTTTTCGTTTTGCGTTTTCTTTTACCGTTTTTCGTTGCATTCACGGTAGATAGTAGCATCATATTCCGCCTAACTAAACCAAACCACCTAATATGCATGAAAATGGATCATATAGTTGCATCTTTTTCATAAACATACGGATGTCACTCGTTTTAGGGCTATCACCTCTATTTAAATCATTCTCGAAAATGCTAGATATTTGTTCACTTAAAATGAATTAAAATGAGATGATGGGACCTTCCTCTATTCTAAAATTGAGATTAGTCTTTATAGGAAAAGCATGCTATAAGCCCCTTCTTCGTCGGTAGGCATGTAGAACCTTACTCTCCACATGACCCCTTCTACGTTGGGTAAGTAGTATGCGTTGACCAATTTTACCTCAACACTATAGTTCGAGTAATATCTCGTAGTTATAGTGGACTAATAGATAGGATTTACTGAAATCTATCGACCAAGAATTCTAACAGTAGAATTAGCCAAGAGGTTGGCTTATCAATTTAAAGAAATTGAGTCTTGGGATCACTTATGTAATTCTCGAGGGAGGTCGATTATATGAGTGCACGAGTCATTGCATTAAAACGTTATTGCTTTTCGACTTAAACTTTTAAAACAATGATTTCTTATCTTCTCTCTTCTTCTTCTTTCTTTTCACAGTTTCGAATACGTTATATACAGATATAATTACTATAACAAATGGCTGTACGTAATGACGAACCAATGCCAAGTGCCACACTAGCTCGCGAATCATGGCTTAGGATCTTTATGGGCACCATGAATCAGTCAACTCGACTGAAAAGTGATGGGTCCAATTTTTCTGATTGGGAGGCCGCATTACGGAATGCCGTCATCGCTGACGGTAAGCTCAAGTACTTGACTGAGCTACTGCCGACTAAACCAGCTCCCGATGCAGGAGCAAATGAACTCTATCTTTATAATGATTTCATGATGGAGGCGGGTGCGATACAGAACGTACTCATCTATTCAATGGAATCCAATTTGCAAAGAAGGTTCATAACCCAAGGTGCAAACAAGGTTTTCACCACCCTAACAAAAGAGTTCTCGAAAGCTCCGAGAATCAAAAGTTACGAGTACACCACTCGTTTCTACGAAGCAAGACTCCAGAAGGGCCAACCGGTTGGTCCACACCTTCTCGACATGATCGAGAACGTTGAGAAATTGGAGGAGCTTGGTTGCAAGATCGATGAGAAGATCATCATTGATCGAGTGCTCCACTCTCTTCATGATGGGTATGCCCTCTTTCGGGCAAACTATTACATGAACGACATGCAGAAAAGTCTGCATGAACTACATTCACTCCTCGTACAGACGGAGAGTGATCTGAAGTTGAGTGGGAGCATGAAACAAGATGTTCTCATGATTGGCAACAAGAAGGGTAAGGGTAAGGCTCCGGCTAACCTAACTGTAGGAAAGCCAAAGTTCAAGAAGCCAGTGGTTGCTAAGAGTGGGCCTGGTGAGTCTAGCGGTAGCTCACTAGGCAAGGCAAAAGCAAAGCAGAGCATGGAGTGCCACCATTGCCACAAGTCTGGGCATTGGAGGCGTAACTGTCCCGTGTATGCTGAGGACATTAAACCAGGCCGCGTCGTTCCTGTTGGTATGTCTTCTTTTATTCATATGATTGAGATTAACCATACAAGTTTCGGAACTTGGGTACTTGATACTGGTTGTGGTTCTCATCTGTGCAATCATTTGCAGGGCCTAAGAAGCATCAAAACTCTGGCAAGAGGTGATGTAGACCTGCGAGTGGGGAATGGAGCAAGAGTTGCTGCCGTTTCAGTAGGAACATATGTAATCCAACTCCCAAGTGGATTTGAGTTATTTCTGAATAACTGTTACTATGTACCTAGTTTATCGAAAAACATTATTTCTGTATCCGTTCTTGATAAAGAAGGATTTTCATTTTTAATAAAGGATAATAGCTGTATTTTCTCTTTGAATAAAATGATTTATGGTAAAGCTGTTTCCATGAACGGAATTTATGTTTTAGATCAAACCACAGATATCATGCATGTGAGTAACAAGAAAGCAAAGGTTGGTGACAAAGATCAAACCTATCTATGGCATTGCCGTATGGGACACATAAATAAGAAACGCGTGAAAAAGCTCATTGCCCCATTTGACTATGAAACTTTTGGCACGTGTGAATCATGTCTTATAGGAAAAATGTCTCGAATTTCCTTCAAAGGTGTTGGAATGCGCGCTGCTGACCTATTAGGACTCATACATACTGATGTGTGTGGACCTATGTCAATCAACGCTAGAGATGGCTATAGGTATTTTATCACTTTCACGGACGATTTGAGTAGATATGGTTATGTCTACTTAATGAAGCATAAAAGTGAGTCCTTCGACAAGTTCAAGGAATTCCAGAACAAGGTTGAGAACCAACTGGATAGAAAGATAAAAGCACTACGTTCAGATCGTGGTGGCGAATATCTTTCAACTGAGTTTGATCGACTCCTGAAAGACCGCGGGATAGTATTACAGTTAACTCCACCTGGAACACCACAACTGAATGGTGTGTCCGAACGCAGGAATCGAACATTACTTGATATGGGTCGATCCATGATGAGTCACACGGTTGTACCTGACTCATTATGGGGCTATGCTCTTTTGTCAACTGCTCTTATACTTAACCGAAGTCCGACTAAAGCTGTTGACAAGACTCCATACGAGTTATGGAAGGGAACGGTCCCTAACTTGTCCTTTATTCGGGTTTGGGGGTGCGAGGCTTATGTCAAGTGGAGACACGAGGATAAGCTCGGCCCGCGATCGGTCAAGACATACTTTATTAGTTATCCTAAAGGAATGTTTGGTCATTACTTCTATTCGCCTACCGAACAACGAGTTTTTGTTGCGGCTAGTGCGAAGTTCTTAGAGAAAGAGTTTCTCGGAGACAAGAGAAGTAATAGAACCTTCGATCTGTCGGAGATTCCAGAACCAACAACCGAGCGACTAATGAAGGAAACTGTTCCTTCTACGTCTGCTGCGGTTAATGTTCCCTTGGAACCCAGAAGGTCGGGTAGACTCTCCATTCCTCCAGATAGATACATCGGTATGGTTGAGGAGAATGGAAGAGACGACGTTTTACTCCTTGAGAGTAACGAACCCGTAAACTATAAAGGTGTCATGACGTGTTCTGACTCAAAGCTATGGCAAGAAGCCATGCAATCCGAGATGGACTCTATGTACAAGAACGATGTATGGGATCTGGTTGACTTACCTGATAAGGCTAGGCCTCTTTAGTGCAAATGGCTTTACAAGATAAAGCGATCTGTAGAAGGACAACCAGACATATACGAGGCACGACTAGTGGCAAAGGGTTTCACTCAAGTGCAAGGGTTGCACTATGATGAGATCTTTGCACCCGTAGTCATGCTTCGTTCCATTCGGATTCTCTTAGCGATTGCCGCATTTCATGACTATGAAATTTGGCAAATGGATGTGAAAACCGCCTTCTTAAACGGTTATTTAGAGGAGGAGTTGTACATGGTACAACCCGAAGGTTACACTGATCCTGAAAATCCTAAGAAGGTTTGCAAGCTTAAGCGTTCCATGTATGGACTTAAGCAAGCTTCACGGAGTTGGAATCATCGCTTCGACCAAGTGATAAAGGAGAATGGATTCACTCGATCGGTCGAGGAACCATGCCTATATATCAAGTCGAGTGGGAGCAAGATTGTCTTCCTAATACTGTATGTAGATGACATACTCTTGATTGGGAATGACAAACCTCTCTTAACTTCGGTAAAAGTATGGTTAAAGAACCATTTCCAGATGAAAGATCTGGGTGAGGCACAACGTATTTTGGGGCTCCGAGAGATAGATCACGACGGATGTTATCCCTCAGTCAGGAGTCTTATATAGATAAGATTCTTGAGAGGTTCAGCATGACCAACTCCAAGAAGGGGAACATTCCAATGATCTCTGGAGTGCATTTGAGTAAAGCTCAAGCACCAAAGACATCGGAAGAGGTCGAGCGCATGAGTCGGATTCCATATGCATCAGCTATAGGATCGATCATGTATGCCATGATATGCACACGTCCGGACGTGGCATATGCATTGAGTATGACGAGCCGATACCAAGGCAATCCAGGTGAAGCACCTTTGGATAGTCAGAAGAACATTCTTAAGTACCTACGGAGGACTAAAGATTGGGTATTGACTTATGGAGGAGACACTGAGTTATGCGCAATCGGTTACGCAGATGCTAGTTTCCAAACGGATCGAGATGACTCGAAGTCTCAATCTGGATTCGTTTTTACTCTAAATGGCGCTGCGGTCAGCTGGAAAAGCTCCAAACAAACAGTTATAGCAGATTCCACGACTGAGTCCGAGTACTATGTCGCTTGAGGTCGCTGGCGAAGCTATATGGACGCGTCGCTTCTTACAAGGACTAATCGTAGTTCCTAGTTCGAAAGTCCCAATCACGATCTATTGTGACAATAGTGGTGCCATCTTCCAAGCAAGGGAGCCAAGTCCAAAGAACAAGTCTCAAGACGCCGCAAAGGAAGGCTCACATGATCCGAGATTACGTGGAGCAGAAGGAGATAGTGATTGACAAGATTGCTACGGATGATAACATAGCAGATCCTCTCACTAAGCCGTTGAGATATGATAAGCATGAAGGGCACGTTAAATCCATGGGTATTAAGCGTGTTCCTGAGTTGTATTAGTTGTTTGTATGGATTTGACACTTGTTTTTCCTAACACTTCTAATAAAATCATCGTTTTGTTTTATATATTGTTTTTCATGAGGGTTGTACAGACAATGTTGAACACCTCAAAGTGAACTGAATTGCTTTATATTGTGTTTTGGTCCGTGATCGCCTACATGAGCTGATAACTCTGGCAATCATTTTATGACGTTGATTGATGGTGGGTTCAATGAGCCATGAGTCAAACTGTTGACTGATCGATCACAGATGCGGGTTTACTGAAATCGCGCAGGACAATTTTTGTGACGACTACATGGAGTCCTAAATGTTTCAGAACATTAGGTACCGGGTCGTGGATAGGACATCCATAGTGTTCCTAGAGTCAATTCTTTTGACTATTGATACGACTCGTTTATACAAGGTTTAAATGCGGGTTTTACGTTTTGAATTCTTAATAATTCCGTCTTTTTAGATGGTTTTAGATGCACTTACACGAATACGAGAAATCAAGCTAAAATCGCATTTTGGTCAAAGTCAAGGTCAACAACAAAGTCAAGGTCAAACTCAAGGTCAATCTTGAAGCCGAGTACGAGTCGTGATACAAGTCGGCCCGAGAATTGAGTCAAGTCAATAAAGTCAAGCTTATTTTGAAGATACAAGGCATTTTGGGTGAAGAAGTGTGAATTTGGCTAAGTATGGAAACAAGACACGAATCCGTGGAAATTCTCCAGCAGACATGCGCCAGGGGCGCCTCCCATGCGCCTGGGGCGCATCCCAAAAACGCAGCATTTCATTTATACTTTTGGCGAGTTGTTTTTAAGAGTTTTTAGGGTTTTCTTACATCATTATCTCTTATCTTATTTTGCAAGCCACCTTTTATTTTAAAAAACTCTCTCAAATAGTTCATCTTTTTAGCTTATAATTAGTGGGTATTTAGTGAGTAATTAGTGGGTAATTAGTAATTCTCTTCAAGAATTCATGGAAATTAAGCCAAATATGGGTGGCTAATCTCTCTTTTGTTGGTTTGTATTGATTTGAAGTCATCCATTATACATTGTGAGCCAAGTTTCTATCTTTCAATCATATTGTTTAATCTCCTCTTGTTTTAATGTTGTTTATGATAAATTCTTTGATTATTATGTTTGGCCATCATCTAATTATTGAATTTATCTATTGTCATTAGGTTTTTACCTCTAGATTGTTGGTATTTGCTTATTGTGTGACATTGTTGATGCTTTTATCTCATGGATTTGTAGATATTGGTGTTAATTAGGGAGGAGATTAGTGAGTTACATGAGGATTGGATTATTCTTGTGAATTCATACTTAAAACTATCGCTTTCTATGCTCGATTCATGTTAAATTCTTTCTAGATTGATTTGAGTTGCATGTTATCGTAAGAATTTGTGAGAATAGATGTTTTTCACTTATTCGAGCCTTTGTTGATAGTAAGTAACGATATTTTTGCTTGAGTTTGGCTACGATCGATGTCATATTTGGTTGATGGATGTCAATATAAACCAACCCTTTTAATTCAACTTAAAACCTTCCTTCTTTTATCGCTTTTGTTCGTTAAATCGTTAGTCTTTCATTATAATTTCAAACACTAACCTTCAAAACCCCCCCTTGCTTACTTTAGTTTTGACATTAGATTACATTTAGCCTTACAAATAAGTCCTTCCTTTGGGTTCGACCCTACTTTGTCACTATACTACGTTTTCCGTGTGTGATTGAATAGGTTTATAAATTGTTAATTTGGCCCTTTTATTAACGACGTAAAAGTGCTCGCCAACTATCGACTGTCTCTTGAGATTAAGGCAGATTTTGGGTGACTTTGGTTTCTTTCTCACGGTCGACCGTAATAGGAGGCCAAGTAGATTTTCACTGGGTCATTTCGTGCTGCGCTTACATCTGCAGGATTCGAGTTGAGGAAAATATCCAACTTCTATCGAGTTATAATACTTTTTCTCAGGGCCACTCGAGGAGCTGTAACTGAAAATGCATGGCCATGCTCGAATATTGATTCGTTTATCAGTTAAGTTACTCTCTAGTCGGGGAAACCACTCTTGATTCTGATCGCTTGTGAACTACGACCTTTGAAAGTACGGACTTTGCAAATTGGTTTACATTGAGTGGGAGAAATTTATTATGGATACTAGGATAATACCCGTGCATAAATGCACGGGATGTATAAATATAAGTTAATAGCTAATTGAAAATTTTGGTAATTGAATTAAATATTAAATTAAAATAAGAATACTTCGTAGTAATAATATAAACGCAACCTAAATAAACATGTATTCTTAGACCCAAATACAACAAACTGTATTTTACCCGACCGCGTATTTATTTAACATGTAACCCGCTTATTCGACCTGTAATTGTCTTATAATTAACCCGTTTAATAGGTTTAAAAGTGTCAATTTGGATTTTTCTTAATTAACTATCAAAATTTAGATTATAGAATCATTGAAAATTATAACAAAATAATTAGAATAATGGAACATTTAAATTTTTTTATACAAATATAGTTATAAATTTATTTTAAAATATCATAATGTGGCAAAACCCGATCAAAGTATCACAATACATTGTCTTAAATTCATCATTTACTATAATAATATGGTAAAACGTGCTTAAAATGTTATACTGAAAAAACATTAAATAAAAATAGATAGTTTAAGAGATAAAAATAAAAAAAATACTCTGTTGTACATAAAAGATATTGACTTACTTAAAAATAGATAGTTTAAATGACATAAAAGGAAATAAAATAAAACAAAATAAAAGAGATAAAAAAAAAAAGGGATAAAAAAAAGTTGGAGGGAAAATTGGAGGGAAAATTTGTGTGGGATGGTTTTTGTTATATATAATTAATATAGATGAGAATCGGTTATCGCACCTACACTTGTACGGACAAGTGGGAGATTGTTGGAGCTAGTGTCCTCCACAGTTAGTGCAATAACACGAATAAATCTCTAAAGGTACACAGGGTACATTTTGTATTTAATCAGTTGATTAACGTTTATCGATAACGGTTGGCTTGCTAGATAAGTTTGACGTTATTGTCATACAGATGGCGGTGATCAACTGGTCCCTAAGAGTCACACCTAAAGGATGTGTTTGAGAGATGTGATTATTTGAGAAAATAATCATATCGATGCCTTATTTAATGACTAAATAGTTAGTCAGTGTTGTGGACTGAAAGGTCAGTCGGATATGACTAAGAGGTTAGTCAAATGTATTATTTAATAATGATTAAATGATATTAGATGAGAGGAATTAGCAGTAATTCGTAAATTGAATATAAAAGGTTTTATTTAATTATTGCGTATAATGTAGGCTAATTAATTTTAAACAGTTATAATAAATTAGCAAATTATAAATATATGGATATTTATGATTCATTATAATATAAGGATATTATAATTACATTATATATATTAAGAGCCAAAGAAAACTAATTAAATGGGTTAAGCTTTTAATGAGTTTTGGGCTTGAAATTTAGAAGTGAAAAAGTCCACTTCTCCCCTCTATTTGGACGTGTAGATTAGGGTGGATGAGGGAGTTGATTTCTTCCTCTCTACTTAACCTAATCACTCTCCTAATCTCATCTAACCTTTTTCATAATTTACTCTAGCACACAACACAAAAACTTGAGGAAAAAGAAAACAGTTTCTCCTCTCTAATTTTCTAGCAATCTCAAAGGCATATCCTAAACACATCTTGGGTGAGATAATTAGGAGATACCATCCTTTTGGTATTGTTCATAGGCCATTATTCAAGGTTTAGAAAGGTTAATTTTTAATCTATTCATTATGTTATGCAATTTTATTTTATGACCTTAAATCTTATAAAGTTTTTCATTATAATCCTGTGATTTTAAAGGTCTATATACCGATATAAACCTACAGATTCGCCCCGCCTTCCTTAATTTGGTGGAGCGGAATCAGTTTGGAGGCAACCCTACGGAGGATCCAGGTCGGCATATGCAGGTTTTTACCGACTACGATTCGACTATTAAACAGGCTTTAGCTGAAGCTTGGGAGAGGTATAAGAAGCTGATCCGAGATTGTCCTCACCACGGGTTAAATGATTGGTTTGTGATTATGACATTTTATAACGGCTTATATGCTGAGAGCCGTGCAATTCTGGATTCTGCTGCGGAGGGGCGTTTTGCTAATAACGTCGATGATGACAAAGCATGGGCGTTGATTGAGGAGATGGCGATGCATTCGTCACAATTTGGGAAGCCGCGGGGCAATTCACGGTCTGCACACCAGGACCGCGATAAGGAGAGCTTGAGTGCGATCACTAGTCAGCTTGCTGCACTGACTACGAAAATTGATAGGATGCATGGTGGTGGTTCTTTTAGTACTCATGTGAATGTTGTTGCAGGGCACGATTCTGGTTACTATTCTCCGGCTTATGCGGGACCTCACGAGCAAGTTCATTCCTACAAATCCTTCTCACAGAACTTGCCTTGCCAAAATTAGCCAGGTTACGATCGATCGCTTCTCTCCTATCGTAACCAAAATATCCTAAACCCGACCCCACAACCACCACTGAACCCACCATACATCCCACCTCACAAGAACTACCAACCCCTACCCAACTACCAAAAACCCCCTTACGTTCCTCCACCGCCGATTACCCCGGGACCCGATCCTATGGCCGAGATGAAGGCCATGATGATGCAGATGCAGCAAGCGACGTTGGCCATGCATAAGTCACAAGAGACAATGCTGCTACAGATGCAAAAGGACGGGAAAGCTAAGGACGCAGCGATTAAATTATTGGAGAATCAAGTGGAGCAGCTCGCCGCTTCACAAGCGTCACGTCAACCGGGTACCCTTCCACCTCAAGGTAATCCTCCTAAACCTTCGCATGACACGGCATGTGCGATTACATTGAGAAGTGGGCTGATGTATGATGGCCCCAAGCATTTGGAGGAAGCGGAGAAGGAGAGGGATGAAAACGTGGCTGACCCGAGAGATCAGAGTCAAGGGCCGGTCCACCGGCTGCCGATTGGCCAACCGGCTGGACCTGCTGCTACGGGGAAAGATGATTCAGGTGATGGTTCGGGTGCTCCTACTACCACTTCTGTAACAATCCGGCTTTTCCAACAAAATAAAAATAAAGGAATAAAGGATTCATAATAGAAAATAAAATAAAAGCGAGGCACGGTGGCGGAAACATCGTGGAATCCGGATCGTCACTAACTAAACCAACGGTCTAGACTTCAAAGTCTAAACAAGCGGGAAAAAATACCCTTATAAAGGCTAGCTAAAAGCGACTCTAAACTAATAAGAAAACCAAACTGATAAACAACTATAACGGATGAGCTATTCTCGCGGCAATCCTCACTCTTCGCCCAACCCCGCACGCAAACCTGCCACAAAAAAATGCAACAGCCACAATCAGTGGAGAGTAACTAGGTGCTCCCCAGTCATATTTCAACATAACCAAGATATATAACAATACAACCCAAGTGTAAGATAACCTCGAACTAACTCATTAATTAACCAACTCAACTGGCCTATGGCCTATAATCAGAGTATAAGCAACCGGCCATCTTACAATTCATACAACTCAAATACAACTGATTCACTAGTAAATTAAGCTCAACCTGATATCTACAAAGTGGCAATCATCAATCAACAATCAACAACGCAAGAAAAAGCACGGAGAACTAGGTAACCACATAACCGTGAATCACCCCGGACCTCACCCTAACCGGTGATACCTCCAAACCCTATGGCGGTACCACGTAACCGTGAATTCCCTTTCAATGGATCCACATAACCGTGAAATCCTCAACACTGTCTTAATTTGGCCAAACCTCACCATAACCGGTGACGACATACAACTTACCATAGTCTCTAACCATAACCGGTTGAGAACCCAAAGGGCGGTATCCGTCCTACAAAAGACGTCGTATCTCCTCACGCACGAGCCATAACCGTACCCGTACGCACACTTAACTCAAGCATACAAACAAGCCAATTCAATAACCTGAATCAACTTACAATCTACAACAATTTAATTATTCCTTTACTCAATATCATCACAACATCCATCTTAAACTCATTAACAACAAATTTACCCATTTAATAACCATCTCATAATCATCCTTAACGTTATTGTGATCAACAATATAATAAACAAACTTAATACGGAGTAAGTAACCTTACAACCCAATAATAATCACAACAAACCCTCATTACGGAGTAATTAGACTTTTAACTCAATAATAACCATAATAAACCATCATACCATCCCAATCTTATAATCTTTAAGTGACTTTTCAACCAAATAATCAATATCAAAGCATCCCTAAACAACCTAGTATATGCTACTAGACACAATAGTGTGAGACCAACTCAAATTAGACCAAAGATTGTAACTTTACATCACATACATCCTAAAGATCACAACTTTCCATTCATAAAAACAATCAAATCATCCTCAATCAATCATATGGTCTCACACAAGTTAAAAAATGTCTAGGGCTATACCCAGTTACCTTTTCCAAACAAGCCAAAGAAAAGCACAGTTTTTAACCCTTCTGTCCAGACGCGCTAACAGATAATCCAGAGCTCCAAATGAAATTCTAAACGGTGAAAAATTAGCCCCAAGGGTCAGGAACATGCTCACAAAATTTCAGCAAAATCGGACGGTCGGATCTTTGGCGATCTTCAGTTTAGTTAACCTGGGTCAGAGAAATCCGAACTTGCGGTTTTCTCTCCAATTCTCTCCTATTGATTAGGGCACACATAAATCATACAATACATAAGTACACCACAATAAACACATATAATAACAAAATTTACAGAAAACTATACCAAGAGTAAAGGATTACCACAGGATTAAGCAAGGAAGAGAATAGAATCAATTAGGGTTTGCTGGAGAGAACCTTTGCAGAGTTTTGTGGGGATTTGGGTGAGAATTAATGAGGATAATAAGAGAGAAGAGAGGCTAGGATTGAATGAGAAACATCAGAAATAATAAAGGAAGAATTAGGGTTTAATAAGCCTTATAAGTACAAAGAGTTTCGTGTATAAAACAAACACGAAAAACTGATCCGGAAAACAGATCAGAATTGGTCGGTTCGGTCTTGAACCGGTCGGTTCAAATTGAAAATTTGGCAGTTGCGACGGCGTCGGAAAAATATGCTGTTTAGCCGTTTGAATCACCTGAATCGGAGTCCGTATGAGGAAATGGCATCGTTTTTAAGTTCTGACTACGGTTTCGCTTATTCCACGTGACACGTGAACCGACTTCCTCGAGCCAAAAATGAGAAAATCAAGAGAAGTGAAATACGAATAAAAACGATATGAATATTATAAAATGTAAAAAGAGTCGGGGTGTTATAACTTCTATGCCCCCGTATGTGCCTAAGCTTCCATTTCCAGGACGACAGCGCAACTCGGGAAATGCCGCTCAGCTAAGCAAGTTCATGGAGGTCCTCAAAACGCTGCAGGTAAATGTTCCTTTTATTGATTTGGTTAAGCAAATTCCTGCTTATGCTAAGTTTTTGAAGGAGGTCTTAGCTAGGAAGCGCACCATTAATAATGTTGAGACCATTGCGTTCTTGGGGGAGGGTAGTGCCTTTCTGTAGGGTACTTCACCCCCGAAACTGAGTGATCCTGGGTCCTTTTCTATCCCTTGTTCTATAGGGAAATACGTGGTCCAGAATGCTTTGTGTGACTTAGGGGCTAGTGTTAGTATCATTCCCTACTCCATCTGTAAGAAACTTAATATGACTGCTTTAGGTTGTACCTCCATGACTTTACAGATGGCTGACCGTTTGATTCAGCGCCCCTTAGGTATTTTGTATGACGTTCCTGTACGGGTTGGAAAGTTCTTTATCCCCGTAGATTTTGTGGTGCTGGACATACCCGAGGACCCCCATATCCCGATTATTCTAGGGAGACCTTTCCTGCATACTGCAGGTGTTGTTATCGATGTGGTGAACAAGACTTTGACATTCTCGGTGGGGGGTGAAAAGCTTACATACACGCAGTCTAGTACCCCGCGGTCCCCTATGTATCTCGAGTCGGTTTGTTCTACTAATGCTATACCTCCGTCTCACTCCACTGGAGACACTTTGGAGGTCGTTTCTGTTGTCTCCCCGTGTGCAGGTTCTTTACATGATAGCTGCAAGGTCGGTTTGGGGGAGAGGAAATTGCTGAAAACCGACTTGTTTGATGCTAGTGATGGAGTTGGAAGAGCTACGAAGGAGTCGCCGGGAGCACAAGGGCGTTATGGCGAGCCATTTCGAGACGGAGTCCCGTGTGTGATGGACTTTGATGATCTTCCTCGAGAGGGAAGAGTTCTGTGGCGATCAGATGCTATTTCGCCGAGTGAAGGTGTTGCTAGTGGCCAACGTCCTTGGCCTAATTTGACTTGATGAGCTTTGAAGACGGTCGTGCGGGACCGTAAAAACCAGCGCTTCCGGGAGGCAACCCGATGACGATTGTATTTATTGTACTTTGGTTTGATAATTTTTGATGACATTTTAGGGTTTTTATTGAGCGCGTGAGGATGAGGGATTTATACTTGATTTAGCGCGCAGGTACGTAAGGATTTTTCGTCCTTAATATTTATGAGAAAAAGCTTCGAAGAAGGGTCTCAGCCGGTCCCCAGGCAGCCGGGCCTGGCCAGGAGCTGCAGCCCTAAATTGAAAGCAGAAGAAAATTGCAAAAAATCGGATCAGGTGGCACGGCAGTATTACTGCCGATCTGGACCGGCCGGTCCCACGCTTCTCGCTTACGTCTTTTCTCGCGTGCTACTCCGAAGTACTTCGCCATTTGGGTGATTTGGATGCATATTCGTGGATTATTAGCTGCACTCCATGCTTCGCTTCGGTTTGGGGGAGCTCCAACTTAATAATGTGAGCCTTCTTTACTCCTTTACCCTCATTTTCTCGCTTTCTTTTCCTACCCCCGTTTATTATTTGTCCTTTTCTTCTACTTGTGGTTGTGCTGTTTTCCACATTGAAGACAATGTGCGATTCTGGTTTGGGGGAGGGAAGCACTTTCTCGCTCTTTTTAGTTGCATTTTTATTTTCGTGTGCATTATTGAAAAATTCAAAAAAAAATACAAAAATACGAGTCTTTTGCATTCTTTTTGGTCGTCTTAGAACCCTTTTGTGCAGGATTAGCTTTAGTGTCTTTTGAGATACCCTCTTAGTCGCTATGTTGAGTCTCTTGATCGTGTTGATTTGATATGCTTTGCCTAACCTTTCCTTTCATCCTTGAGGTGATTTGAGTAGACTGACTTGTATTTGACATAGGGACATGTGACGTAGACGGGGCGCGTTTCTTAGACTACCCATCCACTTGACAGTGTATATACTCGTACTAGTGAAATGAAAACTTGAATCTATGTCATTGTTTGAGCCTATTTGTTCTTAAATGATCGAGCATTGCACGAAGAGGTATTTGTTTTTGGTTACTATATTATTTTAACTCCACATTAGCCAAATGGCCTACTTTTCTACCCTTTAGACTTAGGTCCCTCATTTGTAGCCCGTCCTAACCTTTGTAGCCTGTTTTTGAGCCACATTATATATATTGAGCTACATTCTAGAATTATCCTACCCGGGCTGATCAGTTGCATTAGGGATCTTATGTTTTCACGGAGTATTTGGTTGGGAAGGAAGTGGGTTAAGTCCGTGATTGCCTATTATGTGAGTTGGAGTTATGGGTTGATGTTATGCGAGTATTCCCGCTAATATTGTGCTTTCCTACATGTTTCAAAGTTTCACCCGATCTCATTTCATTTGGTTCAAACAAAAAAGTAAAAAGTAAAAAAAAAAAAAAAAACAAAAAAAACAAAATTCCAAGAAAAGAAAAAGAAAAAAAAAGAGAAAAGAAAAGAAAAAACAAAAAGAAAGAGTTGGTTTGTACATATGTTGTTCAATTCAATAAAAGGATCGGAAGTGTTGAGTAGGAAGTGATGTTTATCATTCTTATGCGGGAGTTGTGGTTTATTTTGATAGACGGTTAAGGAGGAGTTGTGATTGGATGTGGGTGTTGACTTTAGATGCAGCTGTACGCCGTTGAGCTCCACATTACCAAATGCATTTACCACCTTTTCACCCTCTTAACCCAAGCCTAACATTACAACCCTTAGAAACCTCGCTCGACGTGATTTTGAGACATTTTGGGTGACGACATGCTTAGTTCGAGTAGTTTTCCTAGTGTCGATGTTTGTGAGATTATTTATAGTCTCAGCGTCTTAGTGGATGCATACGGTCGAAAGTCTTTGCATGGAGTTTACGCCATTATGTTCCGCCGTCTTTTATTTGTTAAGTTTTCTCCCTAACTCTTGATATGATCCACTTTTGTATGAGGAAGCGAGTATTGATATGATCCACTTTTGTATGAGGCGACGATGCTTGCGACTTCGAGTTTGCATTTTCCTGTACTAGTTTGTCCTCGTGATTATGTACTATATTTGGGTAGTTTGCTTGAGGACAAGCAAAGGTTTGGTTTGGGGGAGTTTGATGAGTGTTATTTATATAGATTATTTGCCCCCGGTTTAGTCGCATTTAGCTTGCATTTATTCGAGTTCATTATTATTTTAGGAGCTATTTGCTTTGTATTGCGGTACTGCTGTTCCTCGTTTATATTTTACAGGTTTTGGCGGTCCTGAGTTAAAACCTGAGTTTAGTGGAGCATTTTGAGTACCGTGACGACGAGACCAAGCTCGAGCTATCACGAGAGCTCGGGAATAAGAACTAAAGAACAAAAGATCAAAGGCTACGAGGAAAGTCAAGGCCCAAAGCGAAGATTGGGCTTGAATTGAAAAGTGGAGAGCCGGCCGAATACTTTGGGTCAGGCCGGCAGCCGGCCGACCGGCTCATGTATTATATTTGTAGGGTTTGATTTTAATCTGAATGGTTTATGGTAATTAGGTATAAATACTCCTAGGACGTGATTGAAACACGTACTTATGCTTTATTTTATGTTTTAAATTAGGTTTAGTTTACTGTTAAGTTTTATTCTCTCTTTTTACAAACTCTCAACTCAATTAGGTTTAGTTTCAAGTTCAATACTTTGCAATTCAAGATTTACTCCAGGTTTAATTCAATTGTTCTTACTTCTTTCTTTACGTTTATTATTATTGATTGCTTTGCTTTTGCCCTTACGATGAGTAGCTAATTTCTCAATTAGGGTTTAGGGTGATTTGTGATAATTGGTTCAGGAACATGTTTTAATTGCTTAAATTGATTGAACTTGTGCAAGTTGACTTCTTCCTACGCGTTTTTATTATCAATTGAATTTAGGGACGCCTTTATTGAATTGAACTTAGGTTGTTTTAATTTAAGATCGAAAGCCGAATTAAAACCAGACTCACGCGTATTTGATAAGTTAAGTTTAGTAAGTTGCGAGAGCCCGCTAAATTTGCTTAAGGTTAATATTGACTCGAGAGAGCGTATTCTTGAACCTAGTCACTTGCATAACTTCAATTGATTGTTATTTCCTTTTGAGTTGAGTTCCTGAATTAGTGTCACATTGATCCCGATGCCCTAATCTCCCTCTCATATACTTTTACACCCTTTTAGTTATTGTTCTTAGTTTAGTGCTCTTATACACCGATTTTGCTACCCTCGAGAATAACCTTGTTTTAGCAAAGCAACCTTTTGACTACACCATCTCTCTGTGGATCTCGACCCTATTGCCACTAGCTACCCAGTTAGTTGTCCTTAGGTTTATTTTTGATAGGCGACTACGACTTAGCCTCATCAACAATACAAGATCAACATATCTCCCCAACTCCCTCTAATGGCCTAAACGATAACCATCCTTACTCAACTCGCATACTCAAGCTCTCAAAATGAGAATTAATAAGCTCTCTCGACTCGACCACTAACAATGAATACATGGTGACTCGAAACACGACTACGCCCCTTATGTCTCCATCCTAACTTGGCTCACTTGTGCTACAAATGACCTCCAATGACACAAAGCGCATGTCACAAATACAACCCACACAAGTGAGCTCCTAAACGCCTCTAGTCCGCAAGACAAATCAAAGTCAATTGCAAGAGAGGTGCCTACAACTCCGTGCACCGCGATTTCTCCTCACCGTAGCCTTTAACCTACCCTTCTGACCATCTTTCTCACCCTTCTTATGTCGCCTCGCCGAGAATTGAAATTATTAAAACATTTTATTTTTCCTAAATCTCTCATATTACCTAGAGTGCCCGCCCTTGCGGGTTCACTCTAGTTTTCATTTCCTCACTCTAACTCTCGTGGCACGCAACTCGTTTCTTCATTTTACTCGGAGCGCCCACCTTTGCGGGTTTCACTCCGCCCTCGGCCACATATCCCAATTTTGCCTAGGCGCCCTTTCAGGTTTTCACCTAGCCGGGATTCACTTTATTCGTATTTTTGAATATTTTTTTTCTTTTTGTTTTTCGATTTTCTGTTTTTTTTTTCCTGAAATAAAAGATAGTACAAAATAAAAAATATACACATCACAATGGTTCACTCCCCCACACTTGATTGACTTATTGTCCTCAATGTGATGAAATAGAGGAAACAAAACGGGGGCAAACTCCCAGCAACATCTTCATCCTCGCAATTCTTCGTGAAGCAAATCCCAGATTGCTCAAACTCACAATAATAACTCTCGCCACTCGAAGTCACCGTCAGCAAGGGGGTATCATCAACCAAAATCAAACCCAGTAAAACTAAACATCCACCACTGGAATAGTCACTCAAGCACACAGAGACCAGCAGCGCCGGGATGACACATTGTATTTCAATGACAAAAGTAGTCATCCTTATAACTCCCCTGCATCTTAGTCAGCACGCAGCAATAATAACTCGACAACAACCGATAGGCACCTGCTGTGCCATACAATCACAAATTCACACTAAACACAACTCCCTCGATCAGAGAAGACCCGTCATCAGCAACGACGGTGTCATAGAATTCAGAACCAAAACCAAACTTACAGAACTCAGTTGCACTGTGCATTCAGTAACAGCCCTCACTAGATAATAAGCAGCATCGTAACAACCGAAGAATAACACTAGCTTACCACTACACTCCCTCAAACAGTAGTGACACACCCGACTATTTAAACAGGTGTCAGAATTTGACAGCAACTCAACAAATAATCTCCGCAGGACCCAATAACTGATAATAACCTCTATACTCACCAGCAGTAACAACAAGAACAGATACACACACCCACCTACTAATCAGTTCGACAGATACGTCCACGAAATCCATTTCAACAGCAGTGAGACACAACCAAGACCCTAAACAAACCCAATTCGAGCAAGAGGGTGGAGAAAATCGCAGCAATGTCAAGTCTAAGGCGGAAATGCGCCAAAATCGAACTAAAACTGACTTACCACGCGAAATCGAGGATAAAACTTTCTTTAGAACTCTTGGAGTGCACTTAGAAGCCAAAATTCGACCCAACTTCAGCAACAATTGGGGTCATAATCAAATAAAACGTAGCACCATCGAGTATAGCCGAAAACGCACCGAAACCGAGTGAAAAGTGACTCACCACGCGAAATTGAGGGAGAAAACTTATGAGTACTCACTTGTAACGTGATTAGAGCCCCAGTACCGACCTATTTGCACCATAAAGTCGACCCAAAAGCATGTGAGAACGACAACCCCCAAATTATTGAAGAAATTAGGGTTTGAAGGCGGGTGAATAGCGGTGGTGACGACGCTCCGGTGGTTGCACGGCCGGTGGTGGTGGGGCACGGCCGGCATAGGGAATGGAGCCGGAGGTCGAGGGCGGTGGTGGCTGTCGTGGTGGGAGGGTGATGCTGCTCTCACTCCTTGTCTTGTTTTTCTTTTTTTTTTTTTTTTTTTTTTTAAATTATTGGTGGTGTTTTTTTTTTGTTTCTGATTATAAGGGGGAAGGGCGACTAGCGTAGGGCCCGCGCCTAGTCTGCCACTTTTTTCTGTTTAGAGCCCTTTTTTATTCCCTCGCGCGCCTCTCCCGCGCCTATCCCGTGTGTGGGTCGCCATTTTTAGACTGTGATGCTCGTTTTTTATTTTTTATTTTTGTTTTTTTTTTTGTTTTTTAAGAAAATACACTGAGTAGTGCTTCGGGTCTTCATTCTTAAGCTCATAGATCCTAAAACAAGTAACAAACCATCACGAGCACCCATTTAAGAAAATAAAATGCAAACGAAAACAATAAATCAAGGGTTGCCTCCCCGATAGCGCTTTTGTTTAATGTCGTTCGCTCGACGCCTTTTTATCTTTTCAAACTTCTTACTCAAGTGTCGTCGCATGAGCGGAGCAAGTCAATGCTCGTAGTAACCTGTCAAACATGCTAGCAAATCCACCGTAAAACTGATAATAGCAAATAAAAATCAAATTACAGGACGCATTATCATATAGGAGTATATTACTAGCACATGACACATATCTCTCCGCACTCCCGACCATTCGCACTACTCCACGACACGGCTCTTTATACAATGAATAATAGGCAAGAGAGATAAGGTGATAGAACAAAAACATCGAAACTCTAACTGTAAGACACAAAAATTAAACTATTGCCTTCCCCGGCAACGGTGCCAAATTTGACGGGCTTAAAGTTGTATGCCGTCAAAGTAAATTTATAATCACTTACTCTACTAACTACTAAAATAGCAATATAGTGAAAGTAAGGGTCGAACCCACAGAGAAGGACTAAGCTAATTAATGTGTATGATAATGCAGAGTAAAAGTAACCGAATTAAAAGGGGGGTTTTGATTGATTAATAAAATAACTACTAAAACATAAAAGCTAACTACTAAAAAATAAAAGCTATAAACAGAATAATAAATCTAGGGAGAAATACTTGATACGAAACGAAATCCACGAACGATAAAATCACTGATTACTGAAAACAATTAATCTACTAATTAATCCTGACCACTTTATTGTGAAAGTCAATACAGTTCAATTATATTAACCAACGTATTCTCTCTTAAGTCAGTAATTAGGTCAAAACGGATGCCCTAAATTACCCTTTCTAAGACTAACCCAAGTCACGCGATATCAAGTTCAAGTCAATAGAAGAATTAGCACAAGAATCAATAAAGATAACCAATACCAACAACGCAGTTGATACTCGAGTTACAAATTCAATTACTTTTATGATTAACGTACGACAAACTGAGTACAATAAATCAATCACAATTGCTACCGCGATAAGATTAATAAAGCAAACTGAGCCAATAATCAAATCTAGCATATGAATTAATAATAACCCTAACTAGTTGATCACTCTAATTAAGAATAAAATCAATAATTAAAACAAGCAATTGAATAATACTCAAAAGAAAGTAGAGAAATTGAAATCTCACAGATTAATTACCGTCGCAAAATTGATCGTATCAAGTTTGAGAATTTAACTACTAGAAATTGAGAATACTAAAAATATGAAAACTAGGTCTAGATGAGAAAATAAAAGTAGCTGTAAAAGTTGTGTAGTAGTTCTGTATATGTTTTTCTAATATAAATAAAGCGAAACCTAATATATAGGAATTTCCTAAAACCTAACTAATTTCAATAAAATAATTACAAGTCTTATTATTTCCAAAAATAGCTTCTTGACTCGGTCTTTTATTCTTCTTCTTGAACTTCTTTATTCTTCATTTATTTGTCATCCAATTTGAGCCCAAATCGATATTAAAATCGCAATGAATCGACCCGATCAATAAAATCGTCGTAAAAGTGATAATTCACCAATTATTCAGCGATTACAAAATAGATCAAAATCACTACTAAATCGACCTCCAAATATCTCAAAAGTATATAAAATAGACTCCTAGACACCTACTAATAACGTTCCATCAGGGCCTGACTGTTTCGGGCCGGATGGGTCAAGGGCCGGGGGCACCCTATACACCAAGGGGCCCAGTACTTCCTCCCGGGTCTGGGGCAAAGGTGTCATACCAGGCGGTCATTCAAGCTCCCAGGTCCATACCGTACGGTCTCACAGCACAAGAAGACAAATCCAGAACAAGTATAAATAAAGGGCAAAACCCTAAAAAGGATCCATCCACATATAACACATAAAACTTCTTACTAAAAAGATTTTTCTCTCTTTTCTCTCTCAAAATTCATTTAAGTTTGCATAACTGACTTGAGCGTCGGAGGGCCATTCCCTGGAACCCCCGGGGCTAGGTTTGTTGTGTGTTTCAGGCCGATAAAAAGACCAGTCAACATTCAAGGAGCTAAGGACCACCCGGGACTTAGTTTGATTAGTTCTTTTGTATTCAATATGTATTTACTTGTATTTAGTTTATGTACTTAGTTCCCAACTTTGTACGCGGAACAATTGGCGCCGTCTGTGGGGAGTCTTACAAAAAACCATGTCAAACCAACAGCAAGAGCATACGAAAGTAACTGAAGGAACCTCGTCCCCGGGAGGGGGCGGAGGGGGGATTCCCCTTGAGACCGAGCTACAGATGTTAGAATATATTTATATATTCGTACGGATATGGGCCACTAATGTAATTAAATATGTGTCGCACTATTATAAAATATAAACCGATAAATAAAGTGATCCATAAGGTAATAATATCGGTATTGGGTAATAAGGAAATATTGGTCATGGACTTAATGTGTAAAACAGGCTAGTTGCCTTATCAATGAGGGTAGATATTTGGCAGCTTATTTATGGAAACCCTATAAGGGTCTCACACTATAAATATAGGTTTGGTCCCCATTGAACACACCATCCACACAAATACAAATTACAGTAATTAAGGGTTTTCTTTTGGTCTCCCATCAACCATAAGAAAAGTGAAGGGTGTGTCTCAAAGGAAGATCAGATCTAAAAGGGACACTATGAATCCTTCAGGTACGCTTCCGTATTCAGTCTAATTTATTCTTAACGATTCACATGGTACCGATCTCGGGGTTTTCTAACAATTGGTATCAGAGCGATATCATGTAGATCGTTAAGAATAGTCGATGAATTATTATTTAATTTCACGGCTGTTATTTATTAGCGTGCGGTCAATAATTGTTTAATGGATCGCATGTGCTTTAAGATGCTTATACCTTTGTTTGGCTTTGATGAATGCTGCGTTCTTTTCGAAGTATTGTTTTTTACAGTGCCTTTTTTATCATGATTGTTTCTCTTGTTTTTGAAGCCATGATTTTATTGTTTGGCACATATCTTTAATTCCATCAGTACTCCGTATTTTGAGCTAAGGCCTATAAGTTTCATGATTGATTTACTTTTGGTATTACTCCGTATTTTTTTAAGTTTGCTGCGTGGCTGTGTATTATGGAGTACTTGTTTTCTCCGTGGTTTTTTTTTTTTTTTTTTTGTTTGCAGCAGTCTTTAAGACATTAATGAATTGTTTCAGTTTCAGTTTAATCTCTCGTATGTCTTATTTGTATGGCAACTCAATTACGGTTAATTTTATATTTCAATTCAGTTTTTGGTTTTACATTGAAATATTAAGGTTAAATTTAACTCAATTAATTGGTATAAAATTCGGGTCTAATGATTTGAGATAAGTTGATCGGTAGGACTAAGTCGGCCCAAAGGAAGGCTAGTCTTGTAATGATTAATTTATTGAGAACATTGGATATTGTGAGGTGTGTATTTTCGTGCGGGTGTGAGTCGGCCCAAAGGAAGGCTCATATTTGGCAGAGATACACACAACATCTGTGGTGGTGAACATGTGACAATTATATGGTTTATTAAGTGTGAATACTAGTCGGCCCAAAGGAAGGCTGTATTTACATGATTATTGTCAATGTTCGATCACTACGACAAGACTACCACTGACAGTTAGTGTTACTGTCCAAAGACTTGACACTAATGTTGTTACCGGTGTCTTGAGATGGGAAATATACCTTTTATTTGAATTTAAATTTTAAATAAGGTTTATGAGCATGTTTCTTATTAAAGTTGTTTGTTTTATTCAGTTAATATGTCTGCTGCTACTATTTCTGGCAATTTAAGCTCTATTCCCATGCTAAATGGGACGAATTTCAAGGATTGGAAAGAGAACATGTTAATTGTTCTTGGCTGCATGGATCTAGACCTTGCTCTCAGGGTGGATTCTCCCACTCCTCTTACGGATGCAAGTTCTCCCGATGAAAAGAGAGAATTTGAGAAGTGGGAGAAATCCAATCGCATGAGTCTTATGATCATAAAGCGCGGCATTCCGGAGGCTTTTAGAGGTGCGGTGTCTGAAAAGATTACCAATGCCAAGGAATTTCTTGCTGAAATTGAAAAGCGTTTTGTTAAAAACGATAAAGCGTAAAACAAGTACGCTTATTGCAAAGACTTGATTTCAAGGAAATATCAATTCAGTAAGGGAAATATAAGGGAGTACATCATGGAGATGTCTCATATTGCTTCAAAACTTAAGGCACTAAAGCTCGACTTGTCGGATGACTTGCTCGTTCATTTAGTATTGTTATCTCTCCCTACACAATTTGGACAGTTTAAAGTAAGTTACAACTGTCAAAAGGAGAAGTGGACTCTAAATGAGCTCATTTCTTATGGTGTGCAAGAGGAAGAGAGGTTGAAGCAAGATAAGGTTGATGTTGCTCTCTTGGCTAGTACCTCTAAAGGAAAGGGCAAGAAAAGAAAGTTTGAATTTAAGGCTGCAACTAAGGGTCCTGATGAGCAGAAGGAAGGTGATGAACCAACTGGTTGTTACTTCTGTGGAAAGCCAGGACACATAAAGAAGAATTGTCCAAGATATCAGGCTTGGCTCGCTAAGTGAGCAAAGAAAGGTACAATTCTTAATTTGGTTTGTTCTGAAGTTAATTTAGCTTCAGTACCTAGAAACACTTGGTGGGTAGATTCTGGTGCAACTACTCATATTAGTGTTTCTATGCAGGGTTGCCTAGCACACCGAAAGCCAAGTGAAGGCGAAAGATACATCTACGTAGGAGATGGAAAGTCGGTGAAAGTTGATGCTATTGGCACGTTTAGATTATTATTAAGGACTGGTTTTTATTTGGATTTGAAAGACACTTTTGTTGTACCGTCTTTTAGACGGAATTTAATTTCTGTATCTCTCTTGGACAAATCCGGTTATTATTGTTCATTTGCGGACAGGAAATTTATATTGTCTTTAAATTCAAATATTGTTGGAACTGGTTCTTTATGTGGTTTCGATAATCTTTACATGCTTGATAATATTGCATCATATAGTGAAAACCTGCACGTAGAATCACGTGGTACTAAGCGTAAATTTAATCAGGAAAATTCAGCGTCATTATGGCACAAAAGGTTAGGTCATGTCTCGAAAGAGAGAATTCAAAGGCTTGTGTCTGATGGCATTCTAGATTCGCTTGACTTCACAGACCTTAATGTTTGTGTAAGTTGTATTAAAGGAAAACAAACCAAAGTAAGGAGGTTTGGAGCCAACAGAGCTACGGACGTCTTAGAATTGATACATACGGACATCTGTGGGCCATTTCCTACGGCTTCGTGGAATGGTCAACGGTATTTTATATCATTCATAGATGATTACTCTCGTTATGGCTACCTTTACCTAATTCATGAGAAATCAGAGTCTTTGGACGTGTTCAAGGCTTTTAAAGCTGAGGTTGAGCTTCAGCTCAACAAAAGGATTAAAGTTGTCAAATCTGATCGTGGTGGTGAATACTACGGCAGATATGACGGTTCAGGTGAACAACGTCCAGGACCATTTGCTAAGTACCTAGAGGAGTGCGGAATAGTCCCTCAGCACACTATGTCGGGTTCACCTAGCATGAACGGTGTTGCTGAGAGACGAAACCGAACTCTTAAGGACATGGTAAGGAGTATGATTAGTCATTCTACCTTACCTACATCACTCTGGGAAGAAGTACTAAAGATTGCAGCGTATATTCTAAATAAGGTACCAACTAAAACAGCTGCCAAGACACCTTATGAGCTTTGAACGGGTCAAAAGCCTAGTCTTAAGCATTTTCATGTATGGGGATGTCCAGCTGAGGCGCGACCTTATAGGCCGCATGAAAATAAACTGGACTCCAAAACGGTGAGCAGCTACTTTATTGGTTATTCGGAGCGATCAAGGGGTTTCAAGTTTTATGATCCCACTGTAAAGAATATATTTGAGACGGGAACTGCAACATTTTTAGAGGATGTTGAGTTTGGGGGGAGAAATAAGGTTAATGACATTGTATTTGAGGAAGAATCGATTTCGATTCCTATGGTTGCTCCCGATGTTGTGCAGGTTCCTTTACCTGTCACTACTATCGGAGGAGCAAATGAGGAACCTCGTCAGGACAATGTCAATATTGATCCCGTTCAAGATGATTTGTTTGTTCCACAAGAACAACCCGTCATTGAGAACGAGATCCCAGAAATTCAAACTCAGCAACCTCAAGATTTAAGGAGATCCACTAGAGTAAGGAGAAGTGCCATTTCGGATAATTTTGAAGTATATCTCCAAGAACATGAGGATTCTAGTGAACTGTTGGAAGATGATCCAATCAACTTCCAGCAGGCCATGAAAAGTTCTAATGCTCAAAAGTGGATTGACGCCATGAATGAGGAATTTAAGTCTATGCAAGACAATAAAGTTTGAGATCTTATTCAATTACCTAAGGTGCGAAGCCTATTGGTTGTAAATGGATATTTAAAACCAAGAGGGATTCGAAGGGTAATGTGGAAAGATTTAAGGCTCGTCTTGTAGCTAAAGGTTTTACTCAAAAGGAAGGTTTTGATTATAAAGAAACATTTTCTCCTGTTTCTACTAAAGATTCCTTTCGAGTAATCATGGCGCTTGTTGCACATGTACATTTTGATCTTGAGTTACATCAGATGGATATAAAGACAGCGTTTCTTAATGGCGACATTGATGAAACGATTTATATGGTGCAACCAGAAAACTTTGTGTCAGGAGACCCAAAGAATATGGTTTGCAAACTAAGGAAATCCATCTATGAGCTCAAACAGGCTTCTCGTCAAAGGTAACACAAGTTCAGTGGGAGAAAGTTTAAATTTATGGTTTTATGTGTAAAGGTGTGGATGAGAGGAAAAGAGAATGATGACTGCCTTCCTTCAACAGATGAGGAAGACACCGCCAAGTCCAACAAATCCGCCACCCGAGATGAACCAACAAACCTCACCACCAAGAAAAGAAACCATCCCACAAGCTACACCCAAGAACCTCTTCCAAGCGGGAGACCCTGAGTCAAGCGACGAGAGCTCATGGCAAGATTCGAAAGGGCGTACTCTACACCCCAACCAGAACCCTCCATTGAAGAGGTGTCCAAACCCGAGGTCCCACGAGTCGAGAGGCCTTAGCGTAACAGACACAAAGAGAACAGAGAATAAGGAAAAGTCACGGTAAAATCACCTCTAGCACCCTCGGTGCTCGGTGCTAGAGTACCCGTTGCCACCCAAGATGAAAATACCAACAATGCAGTATGATGGAAAGGCGGATCCCGAGGAGCACCTGGCTGTCTACGAGAGCCACATGATGATGTATGATCCAACGGACTATGTTTTGTGCAAGGTCTTCCCAACAACCCTAACGGGACTTGCACAGATGTGGTTTCGTAACCTCCCGACTGGTACTATCTACGGATATGAGGATATGTGCCAAGTGTTTAGACAACAATACACGGGAAACAAGAGAAGGGAGAAGGTAGCCATGGGGCTATTGAATGTGGTGCAAGGGAAGAATGAAGGGTTGAAGGGGTACATGACCAGGTTCGACCGGGAGTCAAAGCAGATAAGGAATTTGGACCCCAAGATAGGCATCCACGCCCTAACAGTGGGGCTGAAAGAAGGGGAGCGAAGAGTCTCCTAATCAGGAACCCACCCGTCAATCTGATGGCAGCGCGCGACATGGCTGAGTGATTCGTACGGGAGGAACAGTTTCACAGGACATTCAGTAAGAAGAATGAAAAAAGAGAGGAGCGGGTGAGGGCCTAAGCGGGATGGAGGGGCCCTCCCCGGAGGCACACCAACAACAACCGTGGTCCGCGAGGAGGCGGGCAAAGGTATGAGAACAGGGCTCACTACACGCCGCTGCTCAGGTCACAGTCAGAAATCTTCGAAATGACCAAGAATGATATCAAGTGAGCTACACCAAGGCCCATAAAGAACCCGGGAAACGACGCGTCGGCGTAGTACTACAGGTATCACCCAGTGGCCGGGCACTCAACGGAGGAGTATGTATCCTTAAAAAATGAGATCGAACGATTGGTACAACAAGGCACTCTGCGACGTTTCGTCAAAGATAAGAGAGAAAGAGATGGTGGAGGTGTGGGAAAATATTTGTATACATCCCCTTTAATCATACATGATTAAAATGAAATTCATACTATATGATTAATAGTCATAAAAGAAATTGCAAAATTAAACAAGAGATTAGAAATAACCTTGAGTCCTTGCTTTAATGGCTAAAGAATGAATATCAAAAGTATGATATCTCCTAATTGTAACACCCAAGATTGAAAAAGATATGCCTTAGTTTTTGCTAGAAAACTTTTAGGAAAGAAACTTCTTCTTTCTAAAATTTGTGTTGTGAATTATGATGAACTGAATTAGAGAATTAGGTTAAGTCAATAACCCCCTCTCCTCACCTCTATCTCACGGCATATATATATATATATATATATATATATATATATATATATATATATATATATATATATATATATATATATATATATATATATATATATTGGGGAGAAATTTTTCTTTCCAAAATATAACAACTTGTTGACCAAGAAATCTAAGTGTATCTAGACTTTTTTTCTCTTGGTTATCTTAGCTTTATTATATAATATAATATATATTACTAGTGTCATTAACATGGACCTACTATAATATACCATTAAATATAAATATCCATATATTTATAATTTTGCTAATTAATTATAATAGTTTATGACAATTAACTTATATTATATTCAACAATTAAATATAACATTTTATATTCCATTTACGAATCTATATTCTATATCTATATCTATATATAATATTAAAAGACAATCTTCTAAAATAAAACTACCACAAAACCATCTCCAACTTCTCCCTCACGTTGCCACATAGGATTACTTTGCCACGTCAACGCATAATACCGACTTCCGAGCGCCTCGCTCCTGCGTTTCATGCTTGAAGAAAATCCAAAAGCCCAAATCACTATATGTGTAAGTTTAAGGTGAAAGTTTAACCCTCAAAGAAGATGAAAAGTCACTTTGGAGTAATTGAATGGTGGTATTCAATAAAAGCCTTTTCAAATACTCAAAATAAATACTGGTAACAACGAAAGGACGAGGAAGATGAAAAAACTTGGAGCAAAATGGTCACAGATATATAAGATTTTTAATCATAATATATAATATAGATATAGATATAGATATAGATTTTAATCATAAGAACTTTGTCGCACGCATGAGATGGTTTTACGCAAAACTTATTCAACGTATTAAATTAACTATTTTGAACCAATTAATTAATATAAGAAACCAAAAGACACGAACTATTACTTTATAAAATCCATGCATTATTTCTCTTATTTTATAAGTTACAAATTTCAAAAGTCATGTATTCAAACTCATTAATTCTCATAATTTTATATTTAAATACTCCGTATTATTTGTTTATCATTTATATATAGTTTTGGTTTTTTGTCTAGATTTGTTTTATGATAAATTATTAACTTTTTCTTTATATGTGCAACAGTATATACAAATATTTAAAGAATGGGGATTGGGGATGACAATGAGGTAAAGTCGTTTTGTTAATTATTTTTTTATTGAAAAAAAATGAAAGCATATTAGAATTAGAGCTTGATTTTTATTTTTTTTTGATGACGAGGGGTTGAGTATTATTTTATTTTTTTGTTTGTTTTATGTTTTACTACTTTTATTGACTTGATATATTAAATTATACTTCAGGGATTTTAGAATATTTGTGATATATTTTTATCAATTAAATATTCTTAATTAACTATCTTTTTATATGTGCAGAAGTCATTGTAGAAATCGTAAAAATAAGAACGATTAACGAGGTAAAATCATTTTCTTAATTCTTTCTTTAAACAAACATGAAAGTATAGTAGAAATAGAGATCCATTATTTGTTTTGTTTGGTTTTATGATTTATTACTTTTATTAACTTTCAATGATACTTGAGAGGTTTTAAAATATTTGTTATTTTTATTGTCATGTATTTACTTTATCATTCAATCTCAACTATGTCTTTTATATGTGTATAGGATTGAATATAAAATCATATATACAACCTAGAACAAACAAACAAAAACAAAAGCAAAACCTCGAAACAAAAGTTATAGATGAAAAGTCACTTTGGAGTAATACTTGAATTTTCACATCGTTTAAGTCGCTCCCACACCGAACTGTCTACCGTCATCTATTCATGGTCTACACCATCAAGAAAATTACATGCAACCATCATAGTTCCATGATTATGTATTACGGTTTTAAAGGAAGTCAAGTTCTTTGAATTGCATTCGTTTTGATTTTGTTTTACATTGGAGTGGTATTCGATAATTTTTTGAAATTGAGGTTGTCGTGTTGGTGGTTATGTTTTCGATTAATTTATATTTTGTACTCCTCGCTTCCAAAAATAAGTGTCCTCGATAATTTTTTAAATTAAGGTTGTGGTGATGGTGCTTCTGTTTTCGATTAATTTATACTTTGTACTCCCTTCATCCCAAAATAAGTGTATAATTTTGTATGTAAATTACATAGAAAAGGGATACTTATTTTGGGATAAAAAAAGTACTATTTATTTACACTAAACTGTAAATTTGTCACCAATTAGTGTTATAGTAATTTTTGTCGAATTAATTGAATGACTAAATTGAAGTTTGTTTCGGTATGTGATTGATCATGTTATTGCGCCTAAATCCCCATGTAATGCAATATAGGCCATGTTAAAAGGTTGGAATTTCGGTTTTATTATGTTGTATGAATGTTTTCCAGAATTGAGAAATAGAAGTACTCATAATTTTATTGAAACATTGTATTGTTGATTGTTGCTGTGACATCAAAATAAAATAAAATAAATAGTTTAAAAGGGTTGAATTAGGTTCTCAGAATCAAGAATATTGATTTTTGTTATTGTTGTTGCAGCTTTATGTTATGCAATATCCATTGAGGCGGTTGTGGCATACTTACGAGTTGGAGCAGTGTTGCACTGAAATATGGAAATTGAAACTGATGATTGTAATTTAACATGGTTTATGTTAATATAGCTCACTTTTGGTGTAATGTGATATTTATGATCGTGATTTACCTATCGTAGAGAAAATGCATAAAAAGGTTGTTGATTCGTACTATGTTAGCATGTAGTTATATTTACAAATGAGAATTTGCAATATTTAATAATGCCGGAAGTACCATTTTTATTATGTATATATATGGGTAATTAGTAGTTAGTGCTATATTGTGTTGTTGATAAATTAGTACTCATCCGATCTATATATTTATATATGTTTGTTCAAAATTCCGGAAAAACAAAAGTAAAACGTAGACAACGGCAATGAAGTCTATATGGTGCCAAAAAAGACGTAACAAGCACTTTTTTCCTCCTTATTCCGCCACGTTATCTCATGCGCACCACGTCATCATGGACCTCCTGTAGATACCCGTATCCGTACCCCCCAAAAAGCAAACCCGATGACGAAAAGGACTTTCATGCATGTTTTAAAATGAGACGAAACGGTACATAAGTGTCTAAAACATTTTAGTCATTTTTAACGTATTAATTTGAATTTGCATATTTCGTAAAAATGAATATTAATTTAGTCATTTTAATCGTAAGTCGACACAATACACACAAGCACGACACAAGGACGCCTCACAAAATGACCCAAGCATACAAAAACGACCTACACACACAAAAAAAACGGCTCAAAACACATAAAAAGGCCCAAGCACCCGAGCGGACCAAAATGCGTCCCGGGTCACATTCTTACAAAACAAAAACCCACAAAGTCGTAAAATAATACGTTACAATATTATTTTACTTCGAGCCAAGATCGAAAAACACGATTTAAAAACCAAACACGAAACACGAAACACGAGAATCGGAGCAAAGCCAAGTTGATCAAACAAGTTGATCAAATTGATCAACTTGATGCCCAAAATCATCTTTGCATGAAGGCCTCCAAAGTCAAGAAACACGGCCATAGACTGCGCACTCCTACGATAACGTATTACGGCAAGAACAACCGCCGAGAACAAGGGGAAAATCGCGAGAATAGAGGCGATTTACAAAGAATCGCCGAGTGCAGCGATTTTTCGTCCTCCTCTGGCAATTCTGGCGATTTTCTGAAGAATCGCTGGTTCTCTGGCGATTTTCTGATCAATTGGGCATAAAACACGAAGCATTTTCTATAAATAGCAGCCCTTGTTCGTTCATTTTCATCATCAAATCTTCTCATATCAATCATCACATACAACAGCAATCACAACAACATTCAAAAACCAATACTTATACTCACAAAAGCCTCTCGCACTTATAAGTTTCCACTTTAAAAAAACCGTCTTTGCATTGCAAGGTAAAGAAATTTTACCTCTCGATTGGGCGTTCGAGACTTATAGGGTTACTTTAACCCACCCGATATTGGCATTAACGAACTCGTATTCGCAATACGATTGTAGTAATTCGAATCAAAGATTCGTCTAAACCTCGCCAATATCGCATAAACAAACGACTCAAAATCACTAAATTAAGCACCCACTTTTACATTATGCAAATTCTCGATTCATGCATTAAATTACGACTAAAACACGGATTCGACATTTAACTGTACCGTTTCAACTAGTCTCTTTAAAAATGCAAAACCGAGGGTTTTACAAAATCTTAGAATTGAACACAAGTCGGAGAATAACGTTCAGTTATTAATTCAAATTCAATGAATTAGTAATTTTACGTACATTTCCTATAGCAAATCGTCATAGCTTTGACGGCTTACATTTATTTTACACATTTATCGAGTCATATATTTGCATTTGTACGTAGCGTCCTATTAGCCCAAATATCGAAATTAAAGCATATGTTTTCAAATTAGTAAAGACTACTTTTAAGTAGGCCTTTTTATTGCAGTTTTCAATATACTTTGTCAAAACTTTAGAAGGGTAACCTCACTCAATCCTCTCTGGTTTCACAATAGCCTCAGAAGGATAGGTATCGACGCACCTTGAAATCTGAGACCTTCGCGTCTTATGATTTTAAGATGCGTTGAATAGGTTCCAAATTCCTTTAATATTTGGTGGCGACTCCAAAATTACATTTCAAAAGGATTTTTGTACTTCTTTTTGTTATAATCACATGCAATGACATCCCCCCTTTTAAACAAAAGAACGCTCGAGCGAGTTGAGCCAAGCAAAGCAACCAAAAATGCGAAGCTTTGGCGACCCGCGAGCTTCTTGCAAAATTCATCTTTCCCGCGCCGTGCATTCCGCCCCATGACACATTTCGAGGGCGGGCGCGAGCGGGGCGTCGAGAAGGGATATCCCCATTTTCCGGTACCCTCAGTTGGCGACTCCGCTGGGGACGAGCATGTTTTTTTTTAATTTTGAAAATTAACTTTTCATTTTATTTTAAAAACATAAAGAAGTGAAACTTGAAACTTTGAAAACATTTCTGCTTTCGATATTTGGGCAATAGTACGTTTGAGTCGAATCCTCCTGATTCATAACCACACCCTTCGAGGGACGGCCCCAAGTAAGAACACGCTTCCTAAGCGTGTATACTCTGGACACGTCGATCTCTCACCCTTCCACGATCACAAGTACTGGTATTCCGTACAAGTGAATCGTAGCAGGTCAAACTCGAACGCTCTAGACCCCGTATTGAATCCACACTGATGTGTGTGATCTTGCGGATAACTCTACACAAACGTTGCGGGAATGACCGGAAGGAACCTTACCCTGAAAGCCAAAAACCCGCGTCTATACGTACAAATCCAAAGCTATAGCACCCTCGCTATGGTCGTCTTCCAAACAAAATGCATGCAAAAACATTTTCATATAGCATTATACTTTCAAAAGACGTCAATTTTGAAAGTACATCTTCAAACATTTTTCAAAAAGGCATACTTTTAAGCATACAGTCAGGGTCATTGACCTATAGTCAACTGAACCTGACCAACATTACACCACAATGTTCAAAACCGATCGGAAATAATCACTACATTTCCTATCCTTTACAAAACATAAATGCATTATACGACTGACGTATCGTCATAATACATTTATCGCAAAAACATTTCACAAAGCAAAACCCGAAAGTGTCAATTCACTTCGGATATTTCAATTAAGCAAACACTTTTACATTTTTGAGATAGCCCTAAGTCGAGTGACTTGCTAGTCACCCCGACTTAAACAAACTATCTCTCTCAAAAATAAAAGAAAAACGCGGACCCGTGCAAATACGAATCCGTTGATTTACATGTCGGGTCGGGTGACTTATCGTCATCACGGCTTGACACCCTGTGTCACACGTAAAAAGCAAACAACGACCGCTTTTTACCCAATTTAACATCTTCAGGCCGACTAGCCTATCGCTACTTCGGTTTGACTCCCTTTTACATCACAATATAACGATAAACCCCTGGCGACGTACCGCTAACTTGGGTTAATCAAATTGTGATCATACAAATTTTTATTTACATCGAGACTAGGACGCGCCAACGCATCCTTACCTCAAAAAGCTTCCCGTGTCTTTTTAAGCTAAAAACACGAGTCAAGTCCTGCACACGCTTTTCACACTTTTACTTTTTTTTTCTTTACTACAAATATGATTCTCCCTTGAGTCCTTTATTTTCTTGCGGAGGTCACTAAGGTTTGAAACCCTGCAGGTCCATCCCCTAAAAAGTCCTGGATACGCGACGTACTAAAGACCGTCATCTGAACCCTCCGCCACCTCCAAAGAAACGTACTTATAACAGATCGAAACCAAAAGCTACCATGGCACTTAACAGTGAAGAAAATGTCGGAGGAATCCCAACTCCTCCCCCGTCAGTGGTTACCGCAGAACATGTTCAACAGCTCAACAGCAAAATCCTTAGCCTCACTGCTGCAATTGAACAAATGGCCACAATGCAGAAACTCGAGGCCGAGAAGAATGCCAAGTACCTTGCTGAAGAGGCTGAACGAAATGCTAAAAGAATTCGTTCAATGGAAGAACGCCTCACCCACTCGAAAGGATATTCCATTTATGAGGAAACTGAACATGTCCCAAAAAGCGTCAAGTCCTTACTACCGGCTAAGCTCTCGCTCAGCGATCTCCCCATCTTCAAGGGTCATGAAAGTCCGCTTGTGCACATCAAGGATTTCAAGGCTAAAATGGCCGTCATGGGCGTCGATCCCTCAGCCTGGGCTACTCTATTCCCGCATTCTTTAGATGCGCAACCCAGGGCCTGGTTTTACGCCTTAGACCCACACAAGATTACTACTTTCAAAGAAATCACGGTCCAATTCGACAATCAGTATCACGACAATAACGATACTCAAGTCTCGCTACGTACCCTGGAAGTTCTGTCACAAAAGGACAATGAAGGCTTCAGTGAATACCTCACGCGTTGGAAGAAACTCAGTGCCCAGATATCTAACCGTCCCAAAGACGCAGAACTAATCACCAAGTTCATTAATAATCTCACCCCTGCATATCAACAGCATTTACGCTACGGCAACTTTGACAGTTTTGCTTCACTCAGTACGGTGGGTCAATTGATTGAAGACGACCTCCGTAAAGAAAAGACCAAGGTTGCAGGCCGAGGTTATCAGGGTAGCTCGTCACGAGCCGTCACCAAAGCGGAACCAGTTCATTGCATTAACGCTCTGGAAGAACTCGCGCCTTCCCCAACTTACACCACACCAACGAAATACACAGCGCCTCCTCCTAAGGCGTCATACCCATCTGCAGGTCAGACTTCGTCAAAACCACGACGAAGCTTTGACCCGATCTACATGACCTACTCCAAGGCACTACAAAGACTTGTAAGCCGAAATGTGCTTCAACTCCTAGGACCTACTAGCGAGCCTCCTCGGGATAAAAGCCTAAATCATGGGACCAAAATGCATACCGTGAGTTCCACAGGGAAAAGGACACGATCTTGAACAATGCTTCCGCCTAAAGAACATAGTTCAGGACACGATCGATGATAAGACCATCGAGAAGCCTACTCTGTGCCCTAAACCCTCGAACCAGCTCGATCCCTGCGACACCCATGCCATCTTCGTGGGTACACACCCCATCCTCGATTGCTCTCACCGATCGTCTCAAAAGACCACGAAATCAATGGTATACGGGGCCGATTCGATGAAGAGGACAATCACACGGACAATACGATTACCTATTCCGCGGAAGAAGAAGAAGAGGAAGATCGAGAACCCACAGGGATATCACGGAAAATACCCCACAAATACCCAATCGGGTTGTCGATAGTGGCGATGAGATAGCCTACTTAACTCGCTCCCGCCCATACAGAGCCTCGCCGAGTCTGGCTGAACCCTGGGTTTTCCATCGAAAACAACTAGCCAAGACAAAAACAAAGGCGTAGTCATAAACGAGGCTACAACACCACCCACAATAACTACACCATCACCTCAAGTAACCACGCCTCCGCCCGCAGCTACTACACCTATTCAATCGCAGACTGACATAGCATCGTCAAGCGCCACTCCAGCACCTACGCCTGAAATTGGAGACTCAATTCAAAAACAGCTCCTAAAAACAAAAGCAGATATCTCAATCTGGCAGCTCTTAAGGGAATCATTGGGACACCGTGAAGCTCTCTACCGAGCTTTACAGGTCACCCCTATTACAACAGAGATGTCGCCTGAAAAACTAATCAGCCACATCACCCGTGAATGGCAAGCTAGCGCCATCACTTTCTCTGACAAAGACCTCCCGCCATTCGGAGGCACGCACAACCTAGCACTCTACATCAATGTGGAATGCCATGGCATGACACTACCCGTTGTGCTCATCGACAACGGATCTGCAGTCAACGTCCCGCCTTTAAAGCGACTAAAAAGCTAGGAATCAAGGAAAATGACTTCATTCCCTGTGCCGATGGCGTCAGAGCTTACGACGGTACCCGCCGCAGCATAAAAGGGACCATCTCTTTTCCCATCATGACGGGACTGTCATAAGGGAAAGCGAATTCGGATAATCGACATACCCCAAAGATACAACATGTTATTGGGTAGACCCGGGATCCATGCAACCAAAGCAGTCACCTCAAGCTTACACCAAAAGGTTAAACTTCCCCTGGACGATGAAGTCGTCACTATCCACGCATCAAACTTTCGAGCTTCCCTGCAACAGCAAAAGCTCGATAACGATACTGCAAGAATAAGCACCAAACCCCTGACATCACCCGTGGTTTTGACTTCGACTTTGACATCTGCACATTGACTCGCGAGGAGGAAATTACAAAGACTCTATGTAAAGGATAACGACAACAAATGGCCTACCATGGGCCTAGGTTATGTGCCATGGTCCCACGGTTACCCGTGGGGAACAAGCATTCAATGACCGTAAGAGAGGTCGTGACTTTCGTGATAGAGCCATATCACATATTCACGGACAAATACTTCACAAAGAGGACGCAAGCAAGATGCCCAAAGACTACTTCTCTTGTACCATTGCGAGGATTGAACTTCGTTTACGACATCTTACGCAACCACAACTTTAACCCTACCGACTGATTGTCCGTTTGAGGAGAAAACGCACGACGGATGGTCAAAAACCCTTAAATGGATCGACAAGGTGGCCGCACTTTCAAAATCACTACGGGAGAAGGCTACACTTTCGAGAACTCTGACTCGGGAGAAAGCGAAGGAGAGGACCCTGGCGACAAATCCATCATAGAGTTTAGGCCCCCGCGTCGTCACTTCAAATCTTTCACCCCAACTAAGCCCCCGGGTTACATTCCTGATGTGATAGACATAGATAAAGAGTTAGAGTCTCTAAGGTTGTCCAAAGCTCCTCTGTCCGAGCTGTCTTCAAATGTAACTGCTTTTGAAAACAATAATAACAACGTTTCTGGTTACTACTTGCCTTGTCTTCCTTTAAAATCTGCATTTTCTAATGCTTGCGATAACATTAAACAAAACAGCATTGCATTACATAAATACATTGCAAACATCGTTTCAAAACCTGAGCAGGACCCCATCATTGAGAACACAACAATCATCGATGTGGGAACACCCGAAGAGCCCCGAAAACTACAGCTGGGGGCTTCATTAAGCATGGAAGAAAAAGCAGCGTACACCGAACTACTCACAGAATTCAAAGACGTCTTTGCTTGGTCCTACAAGGACATGCCTGGCATTGACCGCGAGATAGCAGAACATCGCATCCCACTCAAACCAGGTGCCAAACCTATTAAACAAAAACTACGTCGCATTAAACCAGAATGGTCTCTCATGGTCAAAGAAGAGATCGAAAAGCAACTACAAGCAGGCTTCATCCAAGTCATCGAATACTCGGATTGGGTGTCAAACATGGTCCCAGTCATGAAGAAAAATGGAAAAATACGAGTATGTGCAGACTTTCGTGACCTTAACAAGGCTTGCCCAAAAGATGATTTCCCATTACCCCACATGGACATACTCGTAGACAACACGGCCGACCACGCATTACTGTCATTCATGGATGGGTATGCAGGTTACAACCAAATCAAAATGGCAACAGATGACATGCCTAAGACCACCTTCGTAACACCCTGGGGCACATACTGCTATACTGTCATGCCTTTCGGACTCATTAACGCCGGCGCCACTTATCAACGTACCGCAACTACTCTGCTACATGACATGATGCATAAAGAAGTAGAGGTCTATGTTGACGACATGATTGTAAAATCAAAGCAAAGGGAAGATCACATCACCAACCTGCGTAAGTTCTTCACTAGAATCAGGCAATACAAAATGCGCCTCAACCCACAGAAATGCACTTTCGGGGTTACATCAGGCAAGTTATTGGGTCACATCGTAAGCCAACGCGGAATCGAGATCGACCCTGTCAAAATCAAAGCAATACTGGAGATGGAACCTCCAAGCAACATTGATGAGATCAGGAGCTTCTTAGGACAAGTCCAATACATCTCTCGATTCATTAGCAAGCTCACAATGGTCTGCGAACCCATTTTCAAGAAGCTGAAAAAGGAAGAACACACAAAATGGGACGACAACTGTCAACAAGCATTCGACAAGGTCAAGACCCTGCTTACCAATCCACCTGTTCTAATGCCACCCCAGAAAGATCTACCTCTTTCACTCTACCTAACAACTACGCCAAACGCCATGGGCGCCATGCTCGCTCAGGAAGTGAACAACGAAGAAAGAGCAATTTACTACATTAGCAAGAGGTTCCAAGACTACGAGACTCGCTACGAGCCTGTGGAGAAGAGCTGCCTCGCTCTAGTCTGGGCCACCAAAAAGCTTAGACATTACCTCCTCGCTCACACAACCAGAGTATACTCCCTAATGGATCCACTCAAGTACTTATTTGAGAAACCAGTACTAAACGGCCGCATGGCCAGATGGACGCTACTGCTAGCAGAATATGAGCTCAAATACTTACCTTTGAAAGTCATTAAGGGAAGAGCTGTTTCAGACTTTCTCGCAGAGAATGCCATCATTGAACAACCTAAAATTGACACAACATCATTTCCTGATGATGGAATTTTCGCTGTCGAAACGGAGTACTGGCAACTCTACTTCGATGGAGCCTCGAACTACCGCGGCTATGGCGTGGGAATACTTCTAATATCTCCCAATGGCGATCATACACCCATTTCAATCAAGCTCGACTTTAACGTCACCAACAATGCCGCAGAATATGAAGCTTGCATATACGGCCTACAAGCAGCCATGGCCCTCAACATAAAACACCTCAGGGTACACGGAGACTCCTTCCTAATCATAAATCAAGTAACAGGAGCATGGAGAATCATGAATGAAACCCTAGCAAAATACCAGGCAAAAATACAAGTACTCCTGATGTAATTTGAGCATAGAATTCTATCACCTCCCAAGGGAAGAAAATCAATTTGCCGACGCGCTGTCAAAGCTTTCATCCCTTCTCAACATGCCACCAAATGTGGACACACTACCCATTGTCGTCGAGAGACGTGGCGAGCCCGCATACATCCACACCATCGACATTGACGAAGCTGAGCATACAGAACCATGGTACCAAGCCATACTCAACTACAAAACAAGCAATTCTTATCCACCTGACACCGACAAGCGCGGTAAAAGAGCCATAAGACTCCTCGCGTCCCAATTCGTACTCGAAATGGGACAACTACTCAAAAAGACGCCACAAGGCACCCTGCTCATGTGTGTGGACTTCAAGAAAGGGCAGGAAATCATAGCCCAGGTGCACGATGGCGAATGTGGTCCACACATGAATGCAAGAGCTCTATGCAAGCAAATCCTACGACTTGGGTGGTATTGGACGACTATGGAAGCAGACTGCATTCATTACGTCAAACATTGCCATAACTGTCAAATATTCAGTAACATACAACATGTACCCCCTTCACCCCTCTACAGCCTCACGTCTCCATGGCCTTTCTCAACTTGGGGCATTGACGTGATAGGCAAGGTCCATCCCATCGGAGCAGGAGGACACTGCTTCGTACTAGTGGCGATCGACTATTTCACGAAATGGGTAGAAGCAGCATCCTTCCGCACCCTCGGCTCAAAGGAAGTCGCCAAGTTCATACAAACAAACATCATATGCCGATACGGCATACCGCACGAGTTTATAAGCGATCAAGGCTCACACTTTCAAGGCGAGGCAGAGGCCATACTTGCCAAATACAGCATACAACATCACCGATCCTCTCCTTACCGACCCCAAACCAACGGAGCCGTGGAAGCAGCAAACAAAACTATAGTCACCATCTTGGAGAAAATGATCGACGGTTGTCGGGATTGGCCCAACAAGATCCCATTCGCATTATGGGGATATCGCACAACCATACGCACACCCACGGGCATGACGCCTTATTTTCTCACCTATGGCATGGAAGGCGTGCAACGGTGGAGATCGAAATGAAATCTCTACGGATACTAATGGAAAGCTTGATCCCGAAGCAGAATGGGCTCGCGAACGTTACGAGCAACTCATGCTTCTAGACGAACGCAGGCTAAATTCCTTAAGCATTGTGCGAATGTACCAAGCACGACTACAAAGAGCATTCAACAAACGAGTTCGACCACGAAACATAAAAGTGGGAGACCTAGTATTGAAGTCAGTACGCGCGCCGCTCCCTGTTGACCCACGAGGAAAGTTCAAACCTAACTGGGCCGGACCTTACCTCGTCAAAGAAATCTACGCAGGAGGAGCGTAAACCGACCGATCCGACTGGTCAGAGTTCAATCGGGCAACAAATCTAGACCACTAAAGAAATACTACCCTTGAAACACTTGCAATGTATTTATAACATGTAATTAAACACAATTCTGGTACGCATGCCCCTAAACATGCACATCCATCACAAAAAAGCAAAACACAATTCTACGGGCAGGCATGCCCCTAAACATGCATTCAAAATAATACAACTCAGAACTACGCCGGCTTGATTCCATTTATATGGATACGTAGGCAGCTTTTCAAAGCACAGCCGACATTCAACACAAAACCACATACTCAAAACATCTCAAGATTATGGCAAACATAACAAAGTTCAAAACGCAAAATACGCATCTCTCTAAAGGAAACAAGGCAAGTTACACAAAAGGAACTTCTTGTTTTATTATCTTTGAAAAGGAAATATTTTACATTTGGATTTTACAATGGGAGCACAAGCACTACACTACTAGCACACACGACACCTACAAGCATTACATGATCCGGCATTACCTTCGGGTTTAGGGAATACAAAAACAAACAAACAACTAGCAACAAGCATTGAGATAACATTCTTCAACCGGGAGGAGAACTCAACCCATATGAGGAGCACCATCACTACCATCCTGGCCTGGAGCATTAACCATGATGAAGCCGAGATGACTAAGCTCCTCCTCCGTAGGCAGTGCGCTTCGAACTCGAACTTCCCTACTTCCACGGCCAAAACGCACCGGGTGGAAGGCGGGCGTCGGCGGCTCGTTTTGCTCTATAGCTCGGGCGTGCCCTCTGGCGAGTAGTTGGCGCCAGTGGTCCACCGGACATACGACCTCGAAACCCTCACCGTGGCGGTATCCCCGCCACTTGCCACTGGGACGCATAAGCCATCCTCGCGACCATGCATCGATGTCTGGTTATTAAGTACAACCAAATCACGGATCACGGTATCACCTCCTGGGATGAATCGGGCATAGCCCATTTGCCTTCTCACTCGGAGGATGAATAAACACCCCAATGTCAAAACCGCATAGCATGACTCCAGAAGGACCATCACCCACAGCACTGCCAGTCACAGTGGTAACCTCCCACCATGGCACAACCCAACGGATAGCCGATGCTCTCACAAAAGTGGGAAAATAGTCGTTAGGCCGGCCATTGGGACCCCTCCATCGCCATGACCCACGGCCGGTCACGCCCGGCCCGTATATGATGCGCCATAAGGGATAGCGCCCGGACGCGTTGACGCTCCATTAGCGGACGGCCAGAATGACCGGACAACCACGATAGGCATGCGCTCTATTACACGCCCGATCATCTAGACCAAGGATCGTCTCCGCCAGGATCAACGCCGCAGGGTTGTAGCCCATCTCCATCTGCTGCACAACGCATACCAGTCGCGCCTCACCAAATCCCATTCCGTCCACCGAATCGGGGAACATGAAACAGTGCACAAGGCAAAGAGCCAGAGCTCTCCTACGAGCAACCACGCCAATGCTCCCATCATCATAATTCATGAACTTTTGGCAAAGACGGATCATATTCAAGCGCCCATCCAGGAACAGGTCCTCCGTTTCGAGCCTCGTCATCTTAAGGAAGTTTTGCATATTCCTTTGGTACCCAAGCTCCTGGCGAACACACACTGGAGTGACAATGCGAGTCCAACCTCCGATGGCAGCAAACTCCTCAACCAGAGGGCAAACTTCCCCATCTGGGAAGCGAAATACGTGGTATGCCAAGTCCCAGTAATGCAGACAGGCATCCAGGAACTCCGGTTCCATCCGAACCTGCCTTAAACCTAGGAATGCGCCCAGACCACAGCCCCTAAGGTTTCTCTTCTCGATACCCGATAGCATAACACACCACATCCTCACAAGTCCTTCCAAATGCTCCATTACTCACAAAAAAAAAAAAAAACGCTCCCCGAGATATTATGAATACTATTATGATATGAGTAATGTAATGGCAAGCTAAAACGTAATATGAAGTGTGAGTGGAGGAGATGGATGAATGAACTAAACATGGGCATCCTTCTTATAGGCAACGTCTTCAAGAGGCAACAACACAACATATAATCGCTAGTGAACCAGCGATTAACCAAAAAATCAAAACAAAAAGCCAAAAACAGCCCAAAATCGCGGAAATCAGGCGATTTACACTAAAATCGCCAGATGACTGGCGATTTTCCCTTAAATCGCCTGATTTCTGGCGATTTTTGGGGAAATCGTTGGTATTCAGGCGATTTTCTGTGTTATTTCCGACATTGATGCGACGACTGCGCACCGTCTTGCAGCCTACGAGTTGCAGAAAACACTTTTCACAGCCTATGACCGCTGTTTTTACTTTCCTTTTTACCACGTATTATCAATTACGGTTTCGATACCCGGCTCTACGTCGTATTGTGTCATTTTGTCATCGACTTTCGACTATTATCTTACACATACACTCCGCAAAGTTCACATGTCAAATTTCGTAAGCTTACGTTAAAGCACGACGTTCTTAATTCACATTTTTACGAACGTCCAAAAACACCTTTTACGGTCTCACACGATTTAATCGTCACTTTTCGTAAACTAACGTTAAAGCACGACGTTCTTAATTCGCGTTTTTACGAACGTCAAGAACACCTTTTACGGTCTCACAAAATTCAATCGTCATTTTTCGCAAGCCTACATACAAACACGACGTTCTTAATTCACATTTTTATGAGCGTCAAGAGCGTCTTTTACGGACTCAAAGTATTTACTTCAAAATGCATGTTTTATAAAAATCTTACGTATGCATACTCTTATTACGGGTCAGAAAAATCTCAATCGAGATTTGTGTTCTTTTTACGACTAACAACCTAATTGCAGGAACACTAGACGAACGCTTCGCGCAGGTTTCAAATGAAAACGACGACACAAGCGATCGTACTACAAAACGAGGCAAAGTAAGCAATTAAGCTTCCGGCACCGCACGCATGATCATTAATCACGAAAGCTACGCCAACAGGAGCGCTTACCATAGTCAACAAATACAGCTACTACATCATCAAAGCACGTGTACGAGGTCACGTAACCTACTCATGTCTAGCCATGGACGCAAATCAACGTCGTACGATTCCTGCAAATATGACCAAATACCAAAACACCCACGCAAGGTCACAGGACCTTTTTGCGTCAAGCCGCAGTCACAAAATACGGACCTCACATGGAATCCTACATGTCCAAATACATAACAAATACAACCACAAAATGAATACAAGTCCATAAAAATAAGCCTACGGTCCTAGCATACATCCCAAATCAATTAGCTTAATCTCGACGACTAAGCTCCGCGCGTAATGAATCAATCTCAGCACGGTAACCAGCTAGCTCCTGCTCACGCTGCAACTCACCGCCAGAACGCGCCTCCTCAGCCCTGGCCCGCCCTAGCTCTATCTGGCTCTGCGCGACTGCAGCCTGCAACTCTGAAGCATACTTCTGCGCCTTGCAAAGCGCGACCGCTTTATCATTAAAAGCCACGCGCCACCGGTTAGCTACCCTCCATAAATTCTTATGGACATCCACGGCCACCTGCAAACAAATACGGCCTTCATATGCTCAAACCGGGGGCTATAATCAAAAGCAGCTTCATTTCAAGTTTGACTCACGATTTTACGACAAAATCTAACTCAAACTGGGGGCTATAACCAAAAGCAGCTTCATTTCAAGTTTGATTAACGATTTCACGACGAAATCTAACTCAAACTGGGGGCTATAATCAGCGACTTCATTTCAAGTTTGACTAACGATTTTAGGACAAAATCTAACTCAAACTGGGCTATAATCAAAAGCGACCATTTCAAGTTTGACTCACGATTTTACGACAAAATCTAACTCAAATCGGGGCTATAATCAAGCGACCATTTCAAGTTTGACTAACGATTTTAGGACAAAATCTAACTCAAACTGGGGCTATAATCAAAAGCGACTTCATTTCAAGTTTGACTAACGATTTTAGGACAAAATCTAACTCAAACTAGGGGCTACACTCAAACGCAGTTAACAAAGCTTGACTAACGATTTTAGGACAAAATCTTACTCAAGTGGGGCTACATACTACATATCACGCAAGCATAGAAAAACAAGTCATACCGCTTCACCCGAGGGCTCCAACTATCCATGCGGCGTCAGTCACCGCAGAGATAAAATGCTGCGGTAGTGGTATCGAATGCCGATGACCACCATCATGCTCAAAATTCAAGCTCGTAGAAAGGAGGAGGTCGGACCTCAAGGTCGTGGTCACGTGGCTACAAGATACAAAAATCACGATCAATTTACGCTTTTAAGCAAATGACATGCACAAGCAAAACGAAACAACAAAGAACCTCAATAACAAAGAGCGCCAAAGCAAGGCGCGCCACGACGTATAATCCTCATCTAGCCTCAACGGGGACTCAGGCTCACCCTCGTGATATACATCGCGGCGAACATCAAAGATCCAAAGGTGCAGACGAAGAGAACCTTAGGAGGAGACGCAGGCACAACAAACTCACCCCTAGTCGCCATACGACAGACGCCACCTAAGAACCAAGATTTAATCATACTGAGTCGCAATATACAACCTCTGGGTATCGCGAAGGGCAAAGCGAGTCGCAATCGACGCAGGGATACCCGCATAATTCGCCCAAGGATTGCGAACAAACTACAGAAACAAAAAATAAATCAAGACCCGCAACCACAGCCAAAGCAGGAACATAAAAAGGAATACAGACTCCTTTTACCTTATCAACGGTCATCCCGTTAAACCGCACTCGAGCATCCTCATAAGTCAAGCGAATACCCCTCCTATTTGCCGTCGCATAAGCATGAAAAGCAGGATACTCCGCCGTCACGGCAAAGTTGTCAGGAAGCAGAGATGGGAAATGAGCATAGCACCAGGACTAAAAAAAAAAAAAAAAAAAAAAAAACGACCAAAATACATCACCAAAGGAGAGGATAACAGAAGCAAAGCGATAAGACGTCACAAAAAGGAAAGAGCAAAACAAACATACCTCCATCAGCAGGCCAGGGCCAACCAAGGACGGTTGAGACCCATCATCGATCCGATCAGGACGGACCGCGTCCCTGCAGAATCGAATCAGGAGACCCATAGCAGGAGTAACCCAGTCGAAGTCACCCAATCTGGACAGGTCACTCAGCGCCATTAAAACAGCGGTTGACGCCCGCTCTCCTTTATCTCCAAAGTGAGTGGACGTCAGAAACCACCATAGCCACAACCGAGCATTCTGCTCATGACTAACTTCGCTCACCTGCTTCTTTCCCTTGCCTTTAAAATAATCATCAAACCACGATGTCCTAGGCTGAAAAGTGTGCCTCTCATCCCTCGCACACCTAATACCGCCCCCGATCAAACGAACAACCGTAGGGCTCGAGATAGCAAGACGTTTTCTGTCCCACTTAATCATCTCCTCTCCATGGGGAAGCCGAAACAACCGCAAGAGGCGAAAAAGTAATACCAACCTCGTACCCTGGCATATGGAACGTGTTAGTGGTGTCCCAAAACCTCGTCTAGCAACGCCGAAGCACGTAAAGATGAGAATTCACATTCTTCTTACGCTTCCTTCCACTTTGTCACCAACGGACCAAAGGTCGTGCCAAGGATTATCTTCCGCGACTCGGGAGACAACTTCTTGTTAAAAGCATCTATACAAGTACGAAACCAGAGAATGTCCTCATATTTCCCGACTTAAAGCCAACCTTCACCGGGTAGACAAATGCTCCATGGTGTTCCAAACTAAGCTTACACCATCCCAGTCCTTGGCAACCTTCGCCCACAGTCTCGGGCCATGAGGAAATGATGGCCTCAAGCCCAGCTCATCAACCACGCCCATGAACATATTTTGCGCGGCCGGCCGACATCGCGACCGCCCTCACCTCCTACGGCACCAGCAGCCGCGGCATCACCCGCAACATCACCCTCTGCGGCCTCAGCATCAACCGCTACAGGCTCCTCGTCATCCTGCTCCTCCTCGGGCTCAGGATCACTCTCAAAAGCATTCTCGAGCTGACGAGAACGACCACGTCTCGGCCTATCAACAGCAGGATCATCCTCAGCCTCGTCAGAGCTCACCTCCCCCGAAACATCAGCACTACTATCCTCACCTCGCTCACAACTACCACTAGTCTCTGCTGCACGACGACCGCGCGTCCGAACACCACCCTCGACACTGCTAGCAACATCGGCTACCTTGCGCTTCCTACTAGGTCTATCATTCTTACGTCCATCCCCACGACCTTTACCTCGACCCTTCCCAGCAGACACCAATGGCTCAGGAACCCCACGTCCACGCCCGACGCCTTGCAAAGGCACAGACTCAACTCCAGGCTCGCTAGCAGGAGGCCTAGGCAACTCAACATTAGCTCCAAGCCCACTAGCAAAAGGCCTAGACGACCCCACAGCTGGCTCCACAGGAACCCCAGTCGCATCCGCAACGCGCCCTGCATCACCAACAGAAGGCCCTGTCGGCTCTACGGTAGTGCTATGCTCGCTAATAGAAGGCATAGGAGACTCTGGAACAGCCCCCTGTACCTCATTCCCTGGCGTCAAAATAGGAGGAGTTTTGAACAAATCAGACTGAGACGGACCTTCAGAAGTCGCTAAATGATGGCCTTGACTCGAGAAATGGGAGTAAGCTCCTCCCCGGTAACATTGAAGTCAATGTTCTCGATGACATCCTGCATAGCACTGGTCGTAGGTATCACAATCTCAGGGTCACCTACATAGATTCAAGAACAATCTTAAGCTACGCAGCCGTATGATGGTACAAAAACACAATTCAATTAAAGCAAGTTCATGACCAACAGAAGGATGCACATGCACAAAGGTAACAGAAAAGCAAGCTTTAGGCCTATCTTTGACAGAAAAGGGCTAAAGGGCGAAAAGAAATACAGAAATGCATTTTTAATGACACGGGCACGATACCAACGACATACGCATTTAATCCAAGGAGCAAGGATGCACAAAGACAGAGAAAAATCAAGCAAAACAGCAGAAAACAATCTTCAGGCCTATCTTTGACAGAAAAGGCTAAAATGAAGCAGAGACCCGAAAATGCACAGTTTGTGACACATGTCCAACGCAGCAAAGATACACAAAGAATCAAGAGCAACGATGTGCATAAAGAAAAAGCAGGCAAACAAATAAAAACAAGATTTAGGCCTATTTTTGTGAGACGAGGCCAAAACAACGCAAGAGTACAGAATGCAAGATATTACGACACGTATACGATATATACGTCATACACAACCAATACAAAGAGTTAGAAAGTACGAAAATGACAAAAGACCAAGAAAAAAGCAAGAAAAATACGCTTTAGGCTTATTTTTGACAGATAAGGCTAAAACGGCGCAGAGACGCAGAAATACCCAATTCGTGACACGTATGCGACATACAAGTCATAACGAACACCCACAAAAATTTTCGTACAAAAATCATGTCCCGAACACCTCGACTGAATAGCTTTTGTACACCGCGCGCAAGCTACAAAAACGGCATCTTCGTGGCCTTTCTTTGACCAAAGAGGCCCTAGCTTCCCACGAAATGACACCTTAGCCAACCCAGACAACCTACATAACAATACATCCAAGACTCGAGGCACGAAGAGCAAGAAAGGCGAGTTCAAGAAGCCTAGCTCAACTACACAAGAACGCTCCAAAACGCTCCAAAACACCTCCGAATCACACATGCTCAGCAAAAATGAACAAACCATGCACCATACAAGTCATCATGACCCAAGACAAAAGTTTTCGGCAAGTTTCGGAACCGAAAATTTCGACCCAAGAAAACGTCTCCATACAAAAACACACGAAAATTACGGATTTCCAAACCGTTTTTCGCACACAAGACACCCATAGCCTCATCATTAGCATACAACGACGTTTCAAAAACAACCAAGCCAATCGATGCCGCTTTACACGACAAAAACAGAGCAAAACCCCGACAAAACCGCCTGTCACACGGTTTTAGCCCAAAACCCGACTTTCGCTAATTTCGATTTAAACGAATTTACCCACGCATTATACTACTAATGGGTAACCTACATTGAAATTTTGAGCGTATTCCGAGACAAAAACGAAAAATGACCAAAATGCCCTTGGCCTTCTACACGAAAAACGGCCCTAATACACGGGTTTTGCGCATACAATCGTCAACAACAGCAAGACAAGCCTCTTAATGCTCCCAAGTATCAATTTCAAGCAACAATGATAAAAAAATTCGAATCATGCAAGACGGTTTAACATAAACCCTAAAAAACGAATTTTCAGTTAAAACCGACTCAAACCGACTTCAAAACACGAATTAGCAACTTGGTTGAGTGCATACCTTGGTCCATTGCGAATCGTAGGAGGCGGAATCACGAATTTTGGTCGAGAAATCGCTGAGAACGAGTTTTTCGATTTGAAGGTGTGTGTGTTTGTGTTTAATTGCTATGCTCTTCTCCTCTTCTACCCGTGTTTTTGAGCAAAACAGGACACACACCCATTAAATCGCCAGAGGTCTGGCGATTAAATGGGTAGGCACGGGTCAATTTTTAGCTTGGACTTGTTATTACGGTCTATTACGCTATTAATTCGCTCTTTTATGTGTTGCAATGATAAAACGCGAGAATACACATGCTTGTCACGAGCCAAGAGCCCAAAATTTTACAAAATAACAACACGTTTACGCTCTTTACGAGTCACAAAATCAAAATACGTATACTCCTCACGAGTTAAAATACGTATACTTTTCAAAACAAACACACTCTTTACGAGTTACAAATCAAAATACGTATACTCCTCACGAGTTAAATACGTATACTTTTCAAAACAAATTCACTCTTTACGAGTTACAAAATCAAAATATGTATACTCCTCACGAGTTAAATACGTATATTTCAAAAACAAATACACTCTTTACGAGTTACAAATCAAAATACGTATACTCCTCACGAGTTAAATACGTATACTTTTCAAAACAAATACACTCTTTACGAGTCACAAAATCAAAATACGTATACTCCTCACGAGTTAAAATACGTATACTTTTCAAAACAAACACACTCTTTACGAGTTACAAATCAAAATACGTATGCTCCTCACGAGTTAAATACGTATACTTTTCAAAACAAATACACTCTTTACGAGTTACAAATCAAAATACGTATACTCCTCACGAGTTAAATACGTATACTTTTCAAAACAAATACACTCTTTACGAGTTACAAATCAAAATACGTATACTCCTCACGAGTTAAATACGTATACTTTTCAAAACAAATACACTCTTTACGAGTTACAAAATCAAAATACGTATACTCCTCACGAGTTCAATACGTACACTTTTCAAAACAAATACACTCTTTACGAGTCACAAAATCAAAAATACGTATACTCCTCACGAGTTCAATACGTACACTTTTCAAAACAAATACACTCTTTACGAGTCACAAAATCAAAAATACGTATACTCCTCACGAGTTCAATACGTACACTTTTCAAAACAAATACACTCTTTACGAGTTACAAAATCAAAATACATATACTCCTCACGAGTTAAATACGTATATTTTCAAAAACAAATACACTCTTTACGAGTCACAAAATCAAAAATACGTATACTCCTCACGAGTTTAATACGTATATTTTTCAAATACATACAAAACAAAAACAAGATACACATTTTTATTCAAATCAAAACGCAGATACACAAGCAAGCACACAGCAGACGCGCAAGACGCAGGAGATGGCCAAGCCACAATACGCCATTGAATCACATCCAAGCAACAGCAGGCCGGCAAGCCCTTAAACATGCAGGACCGTCATGTCCTTAAACATGCCGTCCCTCCCCGCATTCCCGGCGCTAAGTCTTCGTCTCTCCCCGAGACACATACTTAGCGTCGCCAGGTAGCATCGAGACTGTAATGGTCCGGATACTATCTTCTAAAGTTTGACTAGCGCTTTAGTCCAAGCTCAGCCAAACTGGGGGCTCTGTAGATACCCGTATCCGTACCCCCCAAAAAAGCAAACCCGATGACGAAAAGGACTTTCATGCATGTTTTAAAATGAGACGAAACGGTACATAAGTGTCTAAAACATTTTAGTCATTTTTAACGTATTAATTTGAATTTGCATATTTCGTAAAAATGAATATTAATTTAGTCATTTTAATCGTAAGTCGACACAATACACACAAGCACGACACAAGGACGCCTCACAAAATGACCCAAGCATACAAAAACGACCTACACACACAAAAAAAACGGCTCAAAACACATAAAAAGGCCCAAGCACCCGAGCGGACCAAAATGCGTCCCGGGTCACATTCTTACAAAACAAAAACCCACAAAGTCGTAAAATAATACGTTACAATATTATTTTACTTCGAGCCAAGATCGAAAAACACGACGAAAAACCGAAACACGAAACACGAAACACGAGAATCGGAGCAAAGCCAAGTTGATCAAACAAGTTGATCAAATTGATCAACTTGATGCCCAAAATCATGCTGCATGAAGGCCTCCAAAGTCGACAAAACACGGCCATAGACTGCACTCCTACGATAACGTATTACGGTAAGAACAAATGCATCGAAACAAGGGGAAAATCGCCAGAATAGAGGCGATTTACCAAAGAATCGCCAGAATTCTGGCGATTTTTTGGTCCTCCTCTGGCAATTCTGGCGATTTTCTGAAGAATCGCTGGTTCTCTGGCGATTTTCTGATCAATTGGGCATAAAACACGAAGCATTTTCTATAAATAGCAGCCCTTGTTCGTTCATTTTCATCATCAAATCTTCTCATATCAATCATCACATACAACAGCAATCACAACAACATTCAAAACCAATACTTATACTCACAAAAGCCTCTCGCACTTATAAGTTTCCACTTTAAAAACCGTCTTTGCATTGCAAGGTAAAGAAATTTTACCTCTCGATTGGGCTCGAGACTTATAGGGTTACTTTAACCCACCCGATATTGGCATTAACGAACTCGTATTCGCAATACGATTGTAGTAATTCGAATCAAAGATTCGTCTAAACCTCGCCAATATCGCATAAACAAACGACTCAAAATCACTAAATTAAGCACCCACTTTTACATTATGCAAATTCTCGATTCATGCATTAAATTACGACTAAAACACGGATTCGACATTTAACTGTACCGTTTCAACTAGTCTCTTTAAAAATGCAAAACCGAGGGTTTTACAAAATCTTAGAATTGAACACAAGTCGGAGAATAACGTTCAGTTATTAATTCAAATTCAATGAATTAGTAATTTTACGTACATTTCCTATAGCAAATCGTCATAGCTTTGACGGCTTACATTTATTTTACACATTTATCGAGTCATATATTTGCATTTGTACGTAGCGTCCTATTAGCCCAAATATCGAAATTAAAGCATATGTTTTCAAATTAGTAAAGACTACTTTTAAGTAGGCCTTTTTATTGCAGTTTTCAATATACTTTGTCAAAACTTTAGAAGGGTAACCTCACTCCGAATCCTCTCTGGTTTCACAATAGCCTCAGAAGGATAGGTATCGACGCACCTTGAAATCTGAGACCTTCGCGTCTTATGATTTTAAGATGCGTTGAATAGGTTCCAAATTCCTTTAATATTTGGTGGCGACTCCAAAATTACATTTCAAAAGGATTTTTGTACTTCTTTTTGTTATAATCACATGCAATGACATCCCCCCTTTTAAACAAAAGAACGCTCGAGCGAGTTGAGCCAAGCAAAGCAACCAAAAATGCGAAGCTTTGGCGACCCGCGAGCTTCTTGCAAAATTCATCTTTCCCGCGCCGTGCATTCCGCCCCATGACACATTTCGAGGGCGGGCGCGAGCGGGGCGTCGAGAAGGGATATCCCCATTTTCCGGTACCCTCACCTCCCGGGTCAAATACCCCTCCAAATTCTTCATCTTTATTGTTTCGCGAATTTGTAAAGGTCGTCATTGAAAACGAGCATTGATCACCAATATTTAATTGCTCGCAATTAATTTTCGCCACCAAATCCTTATCTCTATTGTTTTGAGAACTTGAAAAGGCCATCATTGAAGACCAGCATTGATCACCATCATTCAGCCGCTCGCAAAATTTTCGCTAAGCCATACGAGACCTGGCGTATGTAACATTTTGATGTTTTTACCTAGAACTCACATTATGTCTATCCATTTAACAGATTATTTTGAAATTTTAGATAGAAATAAGTAATTATTAGTGATTATAATATTTACACGCAAAAACACAATTGACAACCCACAAGGAATGCGTATTAAAATGTGACCAGGCCAAAGACACTAATTGCATCCTTATTCCGCCACGTCATCCATTGTGTTCCACGTCAAACTTGACTTCCCAAGTCAAATTTCGCTCCAAATCGTCTTCCCTTTGTTTTTCAACTTTTTCGTCTTTTCATCTTTCACCTGTAATTATTTTGAGGATTTGAAAAAAGCCTCATTGAAGACCAACATTCAATCTCGCAATCAATTGTCCGTATTAAACAACTTTTATCTCAACATGGTTGTTTTTCTTCTTCGGCTTTCATTTTCACTGTTCACGACGTACAACATTTAGAGTGCCCGACAAACAGATGAAACTAAAAAACAGACAATTTAATTGATATGTACTTACTAACATAAAATGCAAAGTTGAAACAATACAAATGAAACAGATATAATAGCACAAAAATTTTAATAGTTATAAACAAATAGTCAAAGTTTTCAACTATATCTATCGTCTTTTATTTATCATTACATTCTTATCTTTTTGAATTAATTATTTTGTATCCACTAATTAATATAAAGAAAATCAAAAGACATAAGCTATTACCTTATAAAATCATGCATCATTTATATTATTTTAGAAATTCCAAAACTTTCAAAGTCATGCACAAATTATTTCAATAATTTTATAAATTTATATTTAGACACATTTGACTTTTGATTTTGTAGCTTTGATTTTTTTTCCTCCCATAATGTTGTTTTATAATACAATGTTAACTATTCTTTATATTTGCAGGAATGAATCGGGAAATAACAAAGCTCACAATAATTATCAAGGTATAATCTATGTATTGATTATTCTATTATTTTATTTTATTTTATTTTTGAGGAAAATTTTGATAATTATTTTTTAATGAGGGGATAAATACAAAGTGGATCAAATTTATTATTTTAGAGTTTTCAAAATTATATGTCATGCATCATTTATTTTCATAATGTTTAAAATTTTATATTTAGATACATTTTGCTTTTGATTTTGTGACTTTGATTCTTTTTTTTCCTCTCACGTTATATATAGTACAATGTTAACTAATTTTTATATTTGCAGGAACAAATCGGAAAAAAAAAAAAATACACACTTACCAAGGTATAATTGATGTGTTGCTAATTTTTGATTAATTATTTTTGAATGAAGGGATAAATACAAGGCGGATTATTTGATATTTGTTTCATTCATCTTTGACTTTAATTATTAACTTTTAATATATTAAGATGATGTTTGAGAATGGTGTAAAAATATAATTGTGATATATTTTTTTTATAAAGGTTTTATAGTATGAAAGGAGATGAATAAAGTAAATATATTCGTTTAAATTGTTATTTCTACACAGTCAAAAATCTATGAGAAATAGTAGTGTTTTAATGTGATTTTTATAGTAATTGTAGTGTTTGAATGAGGAGGTAAGATACCTACACATTATTGATATGGAAACAACCGAAAATATAACAAACAAAATTAACTAACCAGAAACCTAACTGTAGGAGGACGGAAAAGAACAACATACCGAATACTACAAGGTTGTATTGGCAAACAATATACCTTCAAAGTTAAGGTAGGAGTCAACAAGTACAACAACGAAAAAGAGTTGAAAGTCCAAAAAATAATGGAATCACACAAATAAGACGACGTAACAGACAACACGAACATCACCCAAGAACAGGTAAAAACACCAAAAACACACACAAAACCACACAATGTAAAAAAAACTAACCAAAAAAACATACAAACGAAAGAAAACGTTAAAGAAAGTCAAAATATAGAACAAGGAAGGACCCGTCAACACCAAAGAAAACAACCAACATCATCATATGGCACCAGAAAAAACAAGTACGTAACCATCAAATCAGGACAAAAACCTGTATAAAAACAAACATTAACAACAAACAAAACCAGACAAGAAAGGACGACACATGCGATGAATACAAAGAAACACAGAAGAAACTACAAATAAAGCGCCACAAAGGAGACACAACAACAACCAAGTGAAGGAAACCCACAAAATATGAAAACAACAAAGAAAACTACAAATGGAACGATGGTAACTGGGAAACAACTCACAATAAAAAGGACACAGTAGTAACATTCATCCATATTTTTAGGACAAAATATTAGTTTCTTCTCATTTAATAAAACATGTTTTCAATACATAAACAATTTCGTAATTGTCCTTAGGAGTAAAAGTCCATGAAATTTGAGCTTTAACTCTTGGCGTCACGATTTGCGCTCATCTTAGCCTCATAGGCGCAGTTGCACCTTTGCGGAGAATTTATGATTTCATTAATTGTCTGATTAAGTAGTACATAGTATGTAATATGCAGTCGAAATAAAATGTAACATTTTCGATGTTTTTCGCCTAGAACTCATATTATGTATATCCATTTAAGAGATTATTTGAAAATTTAGATGGAAATTAATAATTATTAGTGGCTATAATATTTACATGCACAAACACAATTGACAACCCACCAGAAATACGTATTATAATGTGAGCGACTCGGTCCGTGGATTCCACGGGGCACACCACTAGTTATATATTAAAAGAGAATCCCCATAAGTGTTTTCATGGAAAACCCTTAAAAACATACACTTTTTTCCCCTTATTCCGCCACGTCATCTATTGGGGCCCACGTCCGAATTGACTTTCCGGGTCAAATTCTCTACCTAATCGTCTTCCCATTGTTTTTTCAGCTTCCATTTCATTTCAAATTTTGAGTATACGAAAAGACCATAATTGAAGTCCATCATTCATTTGCAATTCTAGAGTGCCCGACAAACAAATATTTCTCCGGCTTTCATTTTCACCGTTCACGTCGTACAACATTAGAGTGCCCGACAAACAAATAAAACCAAAAAATAGACTACTCAATTGGTATGTACTTACTAAAATAAAATGCAAAGTTGAAACAATACAATTGAAACTAAAAAATATTCATCAAGCAGATGTAATAACACAAAAAATTTAATAATTGTAAACAAAGAATCAAACTTTTCAACTACGTCGTCTTTTATTTCTCATTACATTATTATTATTTTTTTTGAATTAATTATTTTGTGTCAACTAATTAATATAAAGAAACCAAAAGACATAAGTTATTACATTATAAAATCATGCATCAATTCTATTATTTTAAAAATTTCAAAACTTTCAAAGTCATGGTAAAATTATTTCAATAATTTTTATAAATTTATATTTAGACACATTTTACTTTTGACTTTGTAGCTTTGATTTTAATATGTAATATAAATATAAGATATAAGATATAGATACGTAAATATTTACATATTTGTTTATATTTTATTGTACAATGTTGACTATTTTTTATATTTGCAGGAATGAGTCGGAGAATAACAAAGCTCATAATGATTACAAGGTATAATCTATGTGTTGATTATTCTATTAATTAACCTTATTTTATTTTCGAGGAAAATTTTGATAATTATTTATAATGAGGGGATAAATACAAGGTGGATCAAATTTATCATTTTATAGTTTTCGGAATATTAAAAGTCATGCATTAAATATTTTAATAATGTTTAAAATTTGTAAATTTAGATATATTTTGCTTTTGATTTTGTGACTTTGATTCTTTTTTTTCTCTAATGTTATTTTATAGTACAATGTTAACTAATTTTTATCTTTTCAGGAACAAATCAAAAGAAAATCCTCCATAAGTGTTTTCATGGAAAATACTCAAAAACAAGCACTTTTTTCCCCTTATTCCGCCACGTCATCTAGTGGGTCCCACGTCCTCATTGACTTCTCGGGTCAAATTTCATGACTAATCGTCTTCCCATTGTTTTTTCAGCTTCTTTGTCCTATCATAGTTTGAGGATATGAAAAGACCATAATTGAAGAGCATAATTGAAGTCCATCATTCATTAGCTCGCATTCAATTAACCGTGTTAAACAACTTTTATCTCAACATGACCGTTTTTCTTCTCTGACTTACATTTTCACCGTTCACGACGTACAACATTAGAGTACCCGACAAACAAATGAAACCAAAAAATAGACTACTTAATTGGTATGTATACTACTAACATAAAATGTAAAGTTGAAACAATACAAATGAAACTAAAAGATATTCATCAAACAGATGTAATAACACAAATATTATAATAATTATAAACAAAGAATCAAATTTTTCAACTACATCGACTTTTATTTCTCATTATATTCTTTTTTTTTATATTAATTATTTTGTCTAAACTAATTAATATAAAGAAAACCAAAAGACATAAGTTATTACCAAATAAAATCAAGCATCAATTCTATTATTTTAGAAATTCCAAAACTTTCAACGTCATGTAAAAATTATTTCAATAATTTTTATAAATTTATATTTAGACACATTTTACTTTTGTTTTTGTAGCTTTGATTTTAATTGTAACACCCCGTGTTAATTTAATTCAATAATTAGCCATCAAGTTCTATTTTCAAAGCTTAAACCAATTCTTAATCATTTAATCTTTCAAAATCACACTTTTTGCAAAACTTTCATTTTGTAAAATTTCTCGACTTCTTTAATACTTTTTAAAATTTTTGAATAATAGAATAAATATTTTAGTCTTAAAATTCAGAAGTAGAAATATTTCAAAAAAATAGTCAAACGCGCACACATTAACTTTTATCGCTTTTGACGCCCGACTTTTTAAAACTGACCAAATTCGAGGAAAACATTTTAAAACACAAAATGGACATTTTTAATGCATGAATAGTAATGTGGACTTAATAAGAGGATGATGGAGGTGATGAGGTATTAAATCATTTAATAAAACATTATAATTCTAATTAAAATCAAACTTTGACCAAAGAATACTTAACCTAAATCATTCTAAGTTGTTCCCATAATTCACAAGTGTAAAAACAACCACTTTGCTCATCCATTTCAGCCGAGATATTCACCTCCTCTTCTTCCTTTATTTTTCTTTCATTTTACTCCTAAATCTCCTAAATTAAAACCCTAAATAATACTCTAATACTTACTAGTAGTATTTAGCTAATTAGAGGGTATTCAAGCTTACTACTTTGGGTATATTTTTGAAGGTGAGGACGGGTACTTGGGTGAAGCTTTGGACCTAGATAATTTAATTGATCCGGACAACCAATAATCATACCGATTAAGGTGACTAACTATGTCTTGTATTATCTTTTTAGTAAATTAATTTGTTTTATTATTCTAATTTTATAATTATAATTTTTATGTTAAATATGTTAAACATCATGTTTATATGCTTATATGTTTATGTGTTGTATAATAAAATGATAATAAATAAGTAATAATGATAATAGTGTAATTATAGTAATATTGTTCATATGTTAGTTAAATTCATTTTGGGCATTTTTAATTTATGTTCATATGATTTCTATGTTTATTTATGTTTTAATGAAGTAGTAATGTTATATAAAAATTATGTGAAATATTAAAAATGAGTTTAAAGTGATTAAAATCGAAAATGAAAATTTATATAAAAACATACATATACTCGGCATTTTTAAATTTTTTTAATATATTTTCACTTTTAATTTTTGTAAATAATATGTTAAATTAAGTTAGTTAAAATGGATGTTACCATGCAAAAATAATTAATTTAGGAAAATAAATTATAAGTTATTAAAATCAAAAATGGTGTTCTTGAGTTTTATTAAGATCTTCATGTATGTTCTTATGTTCTTCATGTTGATGTTCATCATTTATGTTCACTTTGATTATGTTTTATAATATGTTTGTTTATAATTTGTGTTTATGTTTAGTTATTGTTTTATATATTACTTAGTATTATACTATAAATCAACTAAAACATTATAAATCATTTAGATTAAAAAGTTAGAAATTTAAAGTGTTGAAAAACACTATTCATAATTATAAATAAAAGTCTAGTAAATTTCATTTTAGTTTAAACCGTTTTAGTATAATTAGAATAATTAGAATATAAAGACTTTAAGCTAAAAACCGATAAAATCGAAAAATGAAATTTTAGAACATCCTATGCATGCTCACGGCATTCTTGGCCATTTTAGGTTAAAAATTGTTTTTTATCACTTTTTAGTTTATTGTTAATATAATTTAATTATTAGTTAATAAGTTAGAATTAAGAAATTAAAAGAAATAAATGAATTTTGATATGTATATGAACCACACGACATCCTTAATTAAATTGACTAAATTTGACCAAAATGAAATTATCACTAAGTCACTAAAGTTAAATAGTAATTAGAATTGAATTTTTGTATAAATCGTTTTGATTATAAATGAATTATGTTAAACCGATAAAAATGAATAACCGTTATAAAAATGAATTAAATCGTGTGATACTACCTTTGCTATTGGATTGTTGAACTTGGACATACGGACTATAAATGAATCATCCACGATACTATCATTAACTTAAATAAATAGACGACTAAATTTAACCGAGTCTCGTTTTAAAATAAATATCATTGATCACCTTTTATAAACCGAACTTAACATTTTTAAAAACTAGAATTTTAGAATATTTTCATAAATGACTAAATACAAAATGAACTTAACGTTTTTAAAACTATGAGTTTCGGATATTTTCATAAACGACTAAATACAAACCGAACTTAACGTTTTTAAAACTAGACTTTAGGATATTTTTCAAAAATCGCCTAAGTACAAAACGAACCTAACGACTTTAAAACTAGAAATCTATACTTAGGAAATAAAAGATTTAGTTTTATAACTAAAATGCCTTAAGTATAAAAAAATAATAAGTATAAGTATAAAAATACATATAAAATACTAATACGTATAAAAATACGTATAGCATACGATGAATAGTAAATACAATGAATAGTAAATACGAAGAATAGTAAAATACGGTGAATAGTGAAATACTGAAAATAATTGAAAATTTTACTAAGTATAGAAAACTTAAAATGAAGAAGTAAATGACCTAAAGTGTTTGAAAAATACATAAATAAAATTGGACATACTAATAAACGTTTCAATTTAGAAACTTGAAAACGTTAATAATTAACAACACTTCAAATAATAAACGAATGTGTTATGTGATCATATGAAACCTACCATTCAAATAAAACGTTTGACGCTGAGACTAGGAGAGTCTAGTAACATGGATATGTAATATCAAATAAATAATGAATTTGAGTAAGTTAAATAAAAGGTCAAGCTTGGGCCTCAGATAAGGGAACGTCAATCGTGAGTGAAGTGGGGTTTAAGATAGTCTTGTCGCGGTCGCCATTGCCGGACAAGATAATTGAATATGCCAAGGCTTTTGTCTCAGGCTTTAGGAAATAGTCGTTTTATCTGGAGTTAAGGTGCTCTACGAATAGCGTGGCCCATTCTTAACGTGGATACTAATGTACATGTACTAGACTAGGGTTTAATTCACTCTATTTCGCTAAAGTTACCAGGGCCACCGTAACATTATGTGCATATGCGCTTTACGGTTCTGTCTCCTTGCCGTGTTTCGTGTTTATTGCACGCGACACTAGCATTCGTTCTTGCCACATGTAAAGATCACTTGACGAGATTGTATCACGAAGTTGAATCATTTCGAACACTAGAGGATGAGATGCAAGTATTATAGTATTCGGCGTGGTTTACGAGTCGAGTAAGCCTCTGCACTATGGAAGTGAGATGCAATCGATCAGAGTACAAAGGCCTACTCAGTGGTCAGGCTCGTAAGCAGTATGTGTTGTGTGTTGTTTGATTAAATGAGGACGAGTGTGTACCATCTTCGAAAATTAAAGACCACAAGTTTCTGAAGTGAATCGAGTCTGCATGATGAGAATAATACGATACGTATGTTTGTTGCGATCCGATATCGCTTTGTAATCCTGCTGTGTATCTATGATACAAATAATATGACTTTATCTGTTATCTGCTTTCCTAATTGAATAGCATGCCTATATGATTTATCGTTTTAAATCGCATGTTTATCATGACTAATATGTCTTTACATGCTATATGTTTTAAGCATGTTTATCGTTTTATCATACTATTATAGTTATAAAGCGATAATATTAAACCAAAATAATTGAAATCGAGGGTAAGTATGAGCATAGCTAGTCACTGTCCGCTCAGCGGGCATCCCCCCATCAGTTTATTGTGCAGGACGATCGTGGACCGAGAGCTGGATTTTGGACGGGACCACGAGACGTGTTTATGCTTTATTTCTAGTTGTTTTTGAGAGATTGTAATATATAACACTTTACTCTTCTAAATTCCGCACTTAGAGTTGTTTTATTCAACTCTTGAACGATGATTGTAATATTTGGGTTTTATGTAAATTTAGTGACGCTGGTTTAAGACTTAATTAATTTCCGCCTTAGTAATTAAAGTCGACTAAAAACCAGGTTGTTACAGTTGGTATCAAAGCTGTCTTGTGACCGTAACATGAATTGCCTAATGCGATTTATGCTTACCTAACGAGAGACACCTGGGCCAGACATTCATATTGTATGTCAGGCATAGACTAATAGGATCAAATAATAAATTAGATTTTTCTTTTATTAGATCACTTAAATAATAATTTGAAATCGCTTTAAAGTGTGAGGATGGGTAGAAACCATAGGGACCGACCATAGGCTTAGTACTTTTAAATAACAACTACTTCCCTCAAAATAAAATACACTAACTATCGTATGCTTGCTACTTGCTGAAGTGACTAATTTAAGCTAACAACTATCCTCGGATATAAAATCAAAATAATAAATTCAACTTCCGAGGATTGAAGCGTCAAAGAAGTACCAGTCGACGCAGGTGAAGACATCTGTTGAATTCATAAATAATTCCACAAAAATACACTCTCTACTTCCAACCTTTCTTCTGTCTGCTGCAGAAAATGTACCAGATGCATTTCAATGGAATAATATACCTAACCTCTGTGCTTACTTGCATGACTACTGTCATCACTTCTATTTTCAAATAAATTCTATCAATATCAAGCATGCTATCTAACCCCTTGCGATGCTAATAATCTTCTTCGCTTCCAAATTCTTTCAGAATGGCTGCACCTCCAATGACAGACGAGGAAAGACACCTCCTGGCAGAAGAATCTTTGATCCGTTTGGCAGAAATAGCCACGGACAACGCAAACCGCCAACATCATCCGAGCGCATTTGATCGTGTTTCACGTCATCGACCACAAGAATACTCGGGTTCAAGTAACCCTATCGATCTCACAAACTGGCTTGAAGAGATGAAAAAACTAATGGACCTGAGCAGGACACCTCCAGAGGATAGGGTAAACATCGCCGCCTACTACTTGAAAGGCGAGGCGAATGATTGGTGGAACGTGGTCAGGACCAACGAGCCTGACACCACGTTTACATGGTACGAATTCGTCGAGAAGATTAAGGGGAAGTACTTTGGGTATGAACTCCGTTGTCAGAAGGAAGAGGAATTCATAGCTCTTAAGATGGGGGACATGACACTCCAAGAGTACACCGCAAAGTTTCAACAGCTGGCCAAATTTGGGGCTGCGATCGCTCCCAACGAAAGGGCCATGACCCAGAGGTATCTGCGCAATATGTCCTACACTATGCGTACCCACATGAGTACCAACACCTACAATACCGTTGCTGCAGCGTATGAATGCGCATGTAGCCTATGGGCTTCTCTGGAGTTAGAAAAGGCTGAAAAGAAGAAGAAGGTGTTTGTGCCTTAGTGTCACGATCGAGCTTCATTCAGAAGCCGAACTACCAACGTCCGATTCAGCAGAGGCCAAATTTTCAGAGGCCTACGTTCCAAAACAGGGTTCCTGCTGGGAACAACGAGAGAGCCATGGTTGCAGGAAGGGCACCTCAACCAAGGGCCGCACCGGGGAATTGTCGTATATGCCACAAGGCACTACATGAAGGGAGACAGTGCAATGGCCTACCAATCACCTGTTTCAAATGCAAGATGGTAGGGCATAAGTCGAATGTGTGTCCCAACAACCTGAACACGACTCCTGTTGCAGGGGTACCACAATCTGTTGTGGTACAGGGTCGGGTTTATGTACTCACAGAGGCCGAGGCAGAAGAGTCACCTGAGGCCGACGTCATCACTGGTATTTTTCTTATAAACTCTGTGAACGCTGTCGTTTTATTTGACACCGGGGCATCATTGTCCTTTGTATCTTCTAAATTTGTTTCAAAGGCTAATCTCACAAAATCCGAATCAATCAACGCAAATATTTCTTTACCAAACGGAAAAATTTTCAAATGCTCCAAAATATTCAAAGAAACTCCAATCACAATCCATAAAACAATCTTCCCTTCCGACCTTATTCTTTTTGACATGCCGGAGTTCGACGTCATTCTGGGGATCGATTGGTTGACTAAGTATCATGCCTTGTTCGAGTGTCGAGATCGGAAAATTCGCTTGAAGCATCCTACAGGGACTAGGGTCACGTATCAAAAGACTTCGCCAATAAAGGGGGCAAAAATCATCTCTGCGCTACAACTTCAACGGTTAGAAAGAAAGGGACATCAGGTGTACCTATGCAGCGTCAATGAAGTCAAGGAAAGCGTAGATATCGAAGGTATTCACGTGGTACGGGAATTCCCTGACGTTTTCCCAGACGACTTACCAGGCTTGCCACCTGCACGTGATGTTGAATTCTCTATCGACCTTGTGCCAGGCACGGCCCCAATCTCGAAGGCACCCTATAGGATGGCACCGGTAGAACTACAAGAATTAAAGAAACAACTGGAAGAAATGATTGAAAAGGGTTTCATAAGACCGAGTGTCTCACCTTGGGGAGCACCGGTTCTCTTTGTGAAAAAGAAGGACGGCAGTATGAGACTCTGCATCGACTACAGGGAATTGAACAAGGTAACCATTAAGAACCGCTACCCTTTGCCCAGAATCGACGACCTCTTTGATCAACTAAAAGGCGCGGGAGTGTTTTCAAAGATCGACTTAAGGTCAGGTTACCATCAAATTGCGGTAAGGGAACAAGATATCCAGAAGACGGCTTTCAGAAGCAGATATGGTCACTATGAATTTAAGGTCATGCCTTTTGGTCTGACAAATGCACCAGCAGTGTTCATGGATCAGATGAACAGAACCTTCCACGAATACCTTGACATTTGCGTGGTTGTATTCATTGACGATATCCTAATCTACTCAAAGACTGGTGCAGAACACGAGAAACATCTACGTATCATCCTGGGAATACTGAGGAAATATAAGTGGTATGCTAAATTTTCCAAGTGCGAATTTTGGCTTGAAAAGGTAGCATTCCTGGGTCACGTCATATCAAAGGACGGAGTCATGGTTGATCCTGCAAAGATCGACGCAGTGAAAGAATGGCAGGCTCCTACAAATATAACTGAAATACGCAGCTTCCTGGGATTGGCTGGGTACTATAGGAGGTTTGTTCCAGACTTCTCCAAAGTAGCACGACCAATGACAAAGCTGCTTCAAAAGGAATCTAAGTTCATTTGGAGCGACGAGTGCGAGAATGCGTTCCAGGAACTCAAGACAAGGCTTACCACAGCACCCGTCTTAGCTCTCCCTACAGATGGAGACGAGTATGAAGTCTCTGATGACGCCTCCTTTGAATGGCCTGGGTTGTGTACTGATGCAACAAGGGAAGGTCATTGCTTATGCGTCAAGGCAATTAAAGGTTCATGAACGAAACTACCCAACTCATGACCTTGAATTAGCAGCTGTGGTGTTCGCTTTAAAAATCTGGCGTCATTACCTCTACGGAGTGAGCATCAAGTTCTACACTGACCACAAAAGCCTGAAATATATATTCACGCAGAAGGAACTCAACATGAGACAACGCCGGTGGTTAGAATTGATCAAGGACTACAAGATTGAGCTCTTTGTACCCACGAGGGTAAGGCGACGTCGTTCTCGACGCCCGAGTAGAAAGACTACGCATACCCTTAGCAACATTTGGGAAATTCCGGCTGGTATTGTCAGAGACTTCAAAAGAATGAACTTAGAGTTAGTTCAGTCTGACGATGCTGATTTGAACGCAATGATCGCAGAGCCGGAGTTATATCACGAGATTAGGGCTCTACAATGGGAGGATGAAGAACTCGTGAAAATCAGAAGAGAAATTCCTTCAGGAAACCGAGTAGGGTTTGAGATTAAACCTGACGGGAGTTTGAGATTTAAAGAAAGGTGGTGTGTGCCTGATGTACCAGTTTTAAAGAGAAGGATCCTCGACGAGGCACATAGTACACGATACTCCATACATCCAGGTTCTGACAAGATGTACCAAGATTTAAAGCTGAGGTTCTGGTGGGTAGGAATGAAAGCAGAGATTGCCGAGTACGTTGCAAAGTGCCTAATCTGCCAGAAGGTGAAATTCGAGCATCAACGCCCTGGAGGACTACTACAGCCCTTGGACATTCCTTTGGGGAAATGGGACTCCATCTCCATGGATTTTATAACAGGTTTGCCAAGAACTCACCGAAGCAATAATGCGATTTGGGTAATAGTGGACCGCTTGACCAAATCGGCCCACTTTCTACCAATCAAAGACACTTGGAGTCTTGAAGAGCTAGCTAAGGCTTATGAGAAGGAGGTGATTCGACTACACGGTGTACCACTAGACATTATCTCGGACAGGGATCCGAGATTCACCTCTCATTTTTGGGACAAGCTCCAAGCGGCATTGGGAAGCCAACTAAAGATGAGCACCGCTTTCCACCCTGCGACCGATGGTCAAACTGAGCGAACTATCCAAACGGTCGAGGACATGCTCAGGGCATGTGCTTTAGAATTCAACGAGAATTGGGAGAAGAGTCTACCTTTGATTGAATTCTCCTACAACAATAGCTTCCATGCAAGCTTAGGTTGCGCCCCATTTGAGGCACTCTACGGGAGAAAGTGTCGTAGCCCAGTCTGTTGGGACGACGCTAGTGATAACGTGGGTACTGGGCCAGAGGTTATTCAGGACCAGATCGAACACATCAAAATAATTCGTGAACGCCTGCAAGCGGCACAAGACCGCCAGAAGATGTACGCTAACAAGCATCGCCGACCTATTGAGTTCGAAGTCGGTGATCATGTGTTCTTGAAAGTATCACCCATGAAAGGGGTTCGACGTTTCGGTTTAAAAGGAAAGCTAAGTCCTAAGTACGTTGGACCATACGAAGTACTTGAAAGGATTGGTGAGGTAGCCTATCGTCTAGCACTACCCCCCAACCTCTCCAAGGTCCACAACGTGTTCCACGTTTCTCAACTGAGGAGATACAGGAGTGACCCAAGCCACATCATCACTCCTGACGTGATCGCAGTTGAGCCTAACTTGCTATACTCAGAAAGGCCTGTCAAGATCCTAGCACGAGAAACCAAAGTGCTGAGGCGGAAGACGGTTCCCTTAGTGAAAGTGCTATGGAAGGGTCAATTGACCGAACAAGCAACTTGGGAGACCGAGGCCTCCATGAAGGAGAAATACCCCGAGCTGTTTATCTCAGGTGAAAATCCTATCCTTCATTCAAGTTTCGGGACGAAACTTTTCTAAGGGGGGAGGTTTGTAACACCCCGTGTTAATTTAATTCAATAATTAGCCATCAAGTTCTATTTTCAAAGCTTAAACCAATTCTTAATCATTTAATCTTTCAAAATCACACTTTTTGCAAAACTTTCATTTTGTAAAATTTCTCGACTTCTTTAATACTTTTTAAAATTTTTGAATAATAGAATAAATATTTTAGTCTTAAAATTGAGTAGAAATATTTCAAAAATAGTCAAACGCTACACACATTAACTTTTATCGCTTTTGGCGCTTGACTTTTAAACTGACCAAATTCGAGGAAAACATTTTAAAACACAAAATGGACATTTTTAATGCATGAATAGTAATGTGGACTTAATAAGAGGATGATGGAGGTGATGAGGTATTAAATCATTTAATAAAACATTATAATTCTAATTAAAATCAAACTTTGACCAAAGAATACTTAACCTAAATCATTCTAAGTTGTTCCCATAATTCACAAGTGTAAAAACAACCACTTTGCTCATCCATTTCAGCCGAGATATTCACCTCCTCTTCTTCCTTTATTTTTCTTTCATTTTACTCCTAAATCTCCTAAATTAAAACCCTAAATAATACTCTAATACTTACTAGTAGTATTTAGCTAATTAGAGGGTATTCAAGCTTACTACTTTGGGTATATTTTTGAAGGTGAGGACGGGTACTTGGGTGAAGCTTTGGACCTAGATAATTTAATTGATCCGGACAACCAATAATCATACCGATTAAGGTGACTAACTATGTCTTGTATTAGCTTTTTAGTAAATTAATTTGTTTTATTATTCTAATTTTATAATTATAATTTTTATGTTAAATATGTTAAACATCATGTTTATATGCTTATATGTTTATGTGTTGTATAATAAAATGATAATAAATAAGTAATAATGATAATAGTGTAATTATAGTAATATTGTTCATATGTTAGTTAAATTCATTTTGGGCATTTTTAATTTATGTTCATATGATTTCTATGTTTATTTATGTTTTAATGAAGTAGTAATGTTATATAAAAATTATGTGAAATATTAAAAATGAGTTTAAAGTGATTAAAATCGAAAATGAAAATTTATATAAAAACATACATATACTCGGCATTTTTAAATTTTTTTAATATATTTTCACTTTTAAGTTTTGTAAATAATATGTTAAATTAAGTTAGTTAAAATGGATGTTACCATGCAAAAATAATTAATTTAGGAAAATAAATTATAAGTTATTAAAATCAAAAATGGTGTTCTTGAGTTTTATTAAGATCTTCATGTATGTTCTTATGTTCTTCATGTTGATGTTCATCATTTATGTTCACTTTGATTATGTTTTATAATATGTTTGTTTATAATTTGTGTTTATGTTTAGTTATTGTTTTATATATTACTTAGTATTATACTATAAATCAACTAAAACATTATAAATCATTTAGATTAAAAAGTTAGAAATTTAAAGTGTTGAAAAACACTATTCATAATTATAAATAAAAGTCTAGTAAATTTCATTTTAGTTTAAACCGTTTTAGTATAATTAGAATAATTAGAATATAAAGACTTTAAGCTAAAAACCGATAAAATCGAAAAATGAAATTTTAGAACATCCTATGCATGCTCACGGCATTCTTGGCCATTTTAGGTTAAAAATTGTTTTTTATCACTTTTTAGTTTATTGTTAATATAATTTAATTATTAGTTAATAAGTTAGAATTAAGAAATTAAAAGAAATAAATGAATTTTGATATGTATATGAACCACACGACATCCTTAATTAAATTGACTAAATTTGACCAAAATGAAATTATCACTAAGTCACTAAAGTTAAATAGTAATTAGAATTGAATTTTTGTATAAATCGTTTTGATTATAAATGAATTATGTTAAACCGATAAAAATGAATAACCGTTATAAAAATGAATTAAATCGTGTGATACTACCTTTGCTATTGGATTGTTGAACTTGGACATACGGACTATAAATGAATCATCCACGATACTATCATTAACTTAAATAAATAGACGACTAAATTTAACCGAGTCTCGTTTTAAAATAAATATCATTGATCACCTTTTATAAACCGAACTTAACATTTTTAAAAACTACTCCCTCCTACCCACATCTAATGTCCCTTTTTCCCCAAATTCTTACCCATCAAAATGTCCCTTTTGCTTTTCCCCATGAATTTTTTGGATTAAACTAACCCCCACTCACCCAACTATACATTACTTTTTATTATTCTATTCAATTTCATACACCCTCTCTCCTATTTTCTTACCCCTACCCATTACTTTTTCTTATTCTATTCCACTCCATAAATTTCCACCTTTTTCCCAAAAGGGACATTAGAGTTGGGTAGGAGGGAGTAGAATTTTAGAATATTTTCATAAATGACTAAATACAAAATGAACTTAACGTTTTTAAAACTATGAGTTTCGGATATTTTCATAAACGACTAAATACAAACCGAACTTAACGTTTTTAAAACTAGACTTTAGGATATTTTTCAAAAATCGCCTAAGTACAAAACGAACCTAACGACTTTAAAACTAGAAATCTATACTTAGGAAATAAAAGATTTAGTTTTATAACTAAAATGCCTTAAGTATAAAAAAATAATAAGTATAAGTATAAAAATACATATAAAATACTAATACGTATAAAAATACGTATAGCATACGATGAATAGTAAATACAATGAATAGTAAATACGAAGAATAGTAAAATACGGTGAATAGTGAAATACTGAAAATAATTGAAAATTTTACTAAGTATAGAAAACTTAAAATGAAGAAGTAAATGACCTAAAGTGTTTGAAAAATACATAAATAAAATTGGACATACTAATAAACGTTTCAATTTAGAAACTTGAAAACGTTAATAATTAACAACACTTCAAATAATAAACGAATGTGTTATGTGATCATATGAAACCTACCATTCAAATAAAACGTTTGACGCTGAGACTAGGAGAGTCTAGTAACATGGATATGTAATATCAAATAAATAATGAATTTGAGTAAGTTAAATAAAAGGTCAAGCTTGGGCCTCGGATAAGGAACGTCAATCGTGAGTGAAGTGGGGTTTAAGATAGTCTTGTCATGATCGCCATTCTTGGGACAAGATAATTGAATATGCCAAGGCTTTTGTCTCAGGCTTTAGGAAATAGTCGTTTTATCTGGAGTTAAGGTGCTCTACGAATAGCGTGGCCCATTCTTAACGTGGATACTAATGTACATGTACTAGACTAGGGTTTAATTCACTCTATTTCGCTAAAGTTACCAGGGCCACCGTAACATTATGTGCATATGCGCTTTACGGTTCTGTCTCCTTGCCGTGTTTCGTGTTTATTGCACGCGACACTAGCATTCGTTCTTGCCACATGTAAAGATCACTTGACGAGATTGTATCTGAAGTTCGAATCATTTCGAACACTAGAGGATGAGATGCAAGTATTATAGTATTCGGCGTGGTTTACGAGTCGAGTAAGCCTCTGCACTATGGAAGTGAGATGCAATCGATCAGAGTACAAAGGCCTACTCAGTGGTCAGGCTCGTAAGCAGTATGTGTTGTGTGTTGTTTGATTAAATGAGGACGAGTGTGTACCATCTTCGAAAATTAAAGACCACAAGTTTCTGAAGTGAATCGAGTCTGCATGATGAGAATAATACGATACGTATGTTTGTTGCGATCCGATATCGCTTTGTAATCCTGCTGTGTATCTATGATACAAATAATATGACTTTATCTGTTATCTGCTTTCCTAATTGAATAGCATGCCTATATGATTTATCGTTTTAAATCGCATGTTTATCATGACTAATATGTCTTTACATGCTATATGTTTTAAGCATGTTTATCGTTTTATCATACTATTATAGTTATAAAGCGATAATATTAAACCAAAATAATTGAAATCGAGGGTAAGTATGAGCATAGCTAGTCACTTGTCATCAATGGGCATCCCCATCGCTTTATTGTGGTGACGATCGTGGACCGAGAGCTGGATTTTGGACGGGACCACGAGACGTGTTTATGCTTTATTTCTAGTTGTTTTTGAGAGATTGTAATATATAACACTTTACTCTTCTAAATTCCGCACTTAGAGTTGTTTTATTCAACTCTTGAACGATGATTGTAATATTTGGGTTTTATGTAAATTTAGTGACGCTGGTTTAAGACTTAATTAATTTCCGCCTTAGTAATTAAAGTCGACTAAAAACCAGGTTGTTACATTAATATGTAATATAGATATCGATATGTAAATATTTACATATTTATTTATAGTTTTATAGTACAATGTTAACTATTTTTTTTATATTTGCAGAAAAGAATCGGGAAATAACAAAGCTCACAATAATTTCAAGGTATAATCTATGTGTTGATTATTCGATTAATTAACTTTATTTTATTTTTGAGTAAAATTTTGATAATTATTATTTAATGAGAGGATAAATACAAGGTGGATCAAATTTATTATTTTTGAGTTCTCAAAATTTTAAAAGTCATGCATCAAATATTTTAATAATGTTTAAAATTTTATATTTAGATTTATTTTGCTTTTGATTCTGTGGCTTTGATTTTTTATTTTCCTCTAATGTTATTTTATAGTACAATGTTAACAAATTTTTATCTTTGCAGGAACAAATCGAAAAATAAAAAAAATCCACAATTTCCAAGGTATAATCGATGTGTTGCTAATTTTTTGGTTAATTATTTTTGAATGAAGGGATAAAGCCACTGCGGATTATTTGATATTTGTCTCAGTAATCTTTGACTTTAATTATTAATTTAAATTTATCAAGAAGATGTTTAAGAAGAGTATAAAAAAATAATTGTGATGTATTTTTTTTTTTTATATCAAGGCTTGATAGTATGAAAGGAGATGAATAAGATAAATATATTCATTTAAATTGTTATTTCTACACAGTCAAAAACTATGAGAAATTAAAAATTTTTAATGTGATTTTTATAGTAATTGTTTTAAAATTATATATTTTACAATATCATAACTTTACACTGGAAACAAAAAAAAAAAAAATATTGTCATTACTTTTTATTTACTTAACTTTCTTATAACTAGAATGATTTTAAAGTCATCATCTAATAATAATTCATTTTTTCCCTTAATTTTTCATTTTTTAAAATTTATTTTAACAAATTAATTAAAATAAAAGAACCAAAATACAAGAATCATTCATTCAAAAAATTACAAGAATCATTCATTGAGAAAATTACAAGAATCATTCATTCATAAAATAGATGCATTAATTTAGTTGGTGTGAGAATTAAAAAATTTCAAAGGTCATGAAATAATAAAATCATTATTTCTCATCCATTTATCTTTAAATGCTTTTGCGCTCTTAATTTCATGTTTTTATTTTGTTTCGAGAATTTATATTTATTCTGATAGTAGCTATTTATTTTATATGTGTTCAGGATTATTCTTAAAATTACATAATTTGATGATAATTATTATGAAATAAGTTCTAAATTATATTTTATAAATTAATCTAAACATATTCGAAATATATGAAAAAAAAATAACATACAATAAGTAATCTAACATACCTACTTAATATAAATATCATATTAAGCTTGATGTATAAAAATGAACATATACTTTTTTAAATGTGAAAAGTGCTCGATGAATTTCTCAAAAACTATTGAAAACTTCTTTAATTTGGAATCATTTTAGTATTATATAAATAAGAAATGTATCCACCATTATACGTGACTATAAAAAATTGTATCTCATATTCGAATGCACGCAATATGTTTGATCTTTATTCTTAATTATTATTGTAACAACCCGATTTTCGTGACCTAATTAAATTTAGGCGGAAATATTAATTACGTACTTTGTATTACAAAACCAGCTGCAATCGTCTTACAACTCAAAATACATAATCAGAGTTATAAATAACCATGGTTATTAATTTAGCATCTCACAAAATGCAAAAGAAGACCATCAATCCCCTGATGTTCATCGTCAATTAACCTCGGGCAACCTACGTATATCCCGTAAGACTCGATTCCATCCCGCACACGCTAAGCCATATAAACCCATAACAAGTAAAATATACGGAGTAACATTATTATTTGCATGTGTAATTACAGCATAACACACATAAAGCATCTACATAACACATGATTATTAAGACTTAAAGCATTTCAAATTATATTTTAAGCATACCTCACTGCAATTTCATATAACGTAATAACATGATATATAAAACTTGATACATTCCGGTCGATATATAATGCATTAATAATGATCAATTAAATAAACAAATTAACAACAAATATAAATCCAGACAAGAAAGGACGACACAAGCGATGAAAGAAAGACACAGAAGAAACGACAAACAAAGCGCCACAAAGGAGACACAACAACAACTAAGTGAAGAAAACTCACAAATTATGAAAACAATAAAAAAAACTACAAATAGAACGATGTGTAACTGGGAACAACTCACAATAAAAAGGACACAGTAGTAACATTCCTCCACATTTTTAGGACACAATATTAGTTTTTTCTCATTTAATAAAACGTGTCTTCAATACATAAACAATTTCATAATTGTCCTTAGGAGTAAAAGTCCATTAATTTTGAGCTCTAACTCTTGGTGTTAGATTTGCGCTCATCTTAGCATCAAAGGCGCAGTTGCACCTTTGCGGAAAATTTATGATTTCATTAATTGTCCGATTGTGTAGTACATAGTATGTAACATGTAGTCGACATAATATGTGACATTTTCGATGTTTAAAGCCTATAATTCATATTTTGTCTATCAATTTAAGATATTATTTTGAAATTTTAGATGGAAATTAATAATTATTAGTGACTATAATATTTACATGCACAAACACAATTGACAACCCACAAGAAATACGTATTGAAATGTGAGCGACTCGATCCGTGGATTCCACGGGGCACGCCACTAGTTACATTTAATTCGTCTCAGCTAACATTATTTAATCTTTATTAAATGGCCGTATCATCATCATATTGACTAACATTTCAATCAGTATTTCCATCACACTGACTAACATTTTAGTCAAAAACACTGACTAACCTTTTAGTCAATTAGTAAGGCATCAATATGATTATTTTCTCAAATAATCACATCTCTTAAACACATCCTTTAGTAGGAACCAGTTGATCACCGCCATCTGTATGACAATAACGTCAAACTTATCTAGCAAGCCAACCGTTATCGATAAACGTTAATCAACTGATTACAATACAAAATGTACCCTGTGAACCTATAGAGGTTTATTTATGTTATTGCACTAACTGTGGAGGACACTAACTCCAACAATCTCCCACTTGTCCGTACAAGTGTATGTGCGATAACCGATTCTCTTATCCCATACATTTCTCCCACTCAATGTAAAATAATTTGCAAAGTCTGTATTCACAAAGGTCGTATTTTACAAGTGATCAGTATCAAGAGTGGTTTCCCTGACTAGAGAGTAACATAACTGATAAACGAATCTTTATTCGAGCATGACCATGCATTTCAGTTACAGCTCCTCGAGTGGCCCTGAGAAATAACATACCTGATAAAGGTTGGATATTTTCTTCAACTCGAATCTTGCAGATACAAGCGCAGTATGAAATGACCTAGTGAAAATCTGGTTAGCCTCCTGTGACGGTCGAGCATGAGAAAGAAACCAAAGTCACCCAAAAGCTGCCTTAATCTCAAGAGACAGTCGATAGTCAAAAGAATCGACTCTAGGAACACTATGGATGTCCTATCCACGACCTGGTACCTAATGTTCTGAAACATTTAGGACTCCATAACGGTGTCACAAAAATGTCCTGCGCGGTATCATTATAACCCGCATCTGTGATCGATCAGTCAACAGTTTGACTTATGGCTCGTTGAACCCACCATCAATCGACTTGACAATATAATTGTTAGAGTTATCAGCTCATGTAGGCGATTATTGACCAAAAAAAATATAATGTAATTCAGTTCACTTTGTGATGTTCAATGTTGTCTATACAACCCAAATGGAAAAAAAATATGAAAACCATACGATGATTTTATTAATAGTTTTATGGAAGAAGATACATATGTCTAATCCATATATAAAACAACTAATACAACTCAGGAACACACTTAATTCCCATGGAAATAACGTGCCATCATGCTTATCATATCTCAACGATTTAGTGAGAGGATCTGCGACGTTATCATCCGTAGCAATCTTGTCTATCACTATCTCCTTTTGCTCCACGTAATCTCTAATCATGTGAGCCTTCCGATGTACATGCCTAGATTTGTTGCTGGACTTAGGCTTCTTAGCCTGGAAGATGGCACCACTATTATCACAATAGATGGTGATCGGGTCATCCGAACTAGGAACTACGGTTAGTCCTTGTAAGAACTGACGCATCCATATAGCTTCCTTAGCAGCCTCTTAAGCAGCATAGTACACGGACTCAGTCGTAGAATCTGCTATAACACTTTGTTTGGAGCTTTTCCAGCTGACCGCAGCGCCATTAAGAGTAAATACGAATCTAGACTGAGATTTCGAGTCATCTCAATCCGTTTGGAAGCTAGCATCTGCGTAACCGATTGCGTATAGCTTAGTGTCTCCTCCATAAGTCAATACCCAGTCCTTAGTCCTCCGTAGGTACTTAAGGATATTCTTAACAGCTATCCAGTGTGCTTCACCTAGATTGCCTTGGTAACGACTCGTCATACTCAATGCATATGCCACGTCTGGACGTGTGCATATTATGGCATACATGATCGATCCTATCGCTGATGCATAAGGAATCCGACTCATGCGCTGTATCTCTTCCGATGTCTTTTGTGCCTGAGCTTTAATTTACTCAAATGCATCCCAGAAATCATAGGAAGGTTCCCCTTCTTGGAGTTGGTCATGCTGAACCTCTCAAGAATCTTATCTATATTTAGACTCCTGACTGAGGGATAACATCCGTCGTGATCTATCTCTGTAGATACGGATCCCCAAAATTCTTTGTGCCTCTCCCAGATCTTTCATCTGGAAATAGTTCTTTAACCAAACTTTTACCGAAATTAAGAGAGGTATGTCATTCCCAATCAAGAGTATGTCATCGACGTACAATATTAGGAATGCAATCTTGCTCCCATTCGACTTGATACATAGGCATGGTTCCTCGACCGATCGAGTGAATCCATTCTCTTTTTTCACTTGGTCGAAATGATGATTCCAACTCCGAGAAGCCTGCTTAAGTCCATATATGGAACGCTTAAGCTTGCATACCTTCTTAGGATTTTTAGGATTAATGAAACCTTCGGGTTGCACCATGTACAACTCCTCCTCTAAATAACCGTTTAAGAAGGCGGTTTTCACATCCATTTGCCAAATTTCATAATCATGAAAAGCGGCAATCGCTAATATTATCCGAATGGAACGCAACATGACTACAGGTGCAAAAATCTCATCATAGTGTAACCCTTGCACTTGAGTAAAACCGTTTGCCACTAGTCGTGCCTTATATATATCTGGTTGTCCTTCTACAGAATGCTTTATCTTAAAAAGCCATTTGCACTAAAGAGGCCGAACCTTATCAGGTAAGTCAACCAGATCCCATACATGATTCTCATACATGGAGTCCATCTCGGATTTCATGGCTTCAAGCCATAGCTTAGAGTCGGAACATGTCATGGCACCTTAATAGGTAGCGGGTTCGTTACTCTCTAGGAGAAAAACGTCATCTCTCTCATTCTCCTCGACCATACCAATGTATCTGTCTGGAGGAATAGAGACTCTACCCGACCTCCTGTATTCCAAAGGAATTGTAACCGCAGCCGATGATAAAGGAACAGTTTCCTCCATTGGTTGCTCGATTGTTGGTTCTGAAATCTCCGACAGATCGAAGGTTCTACTATTTGTCTTATTCTCGAGAAACTCTTTCTCTAAGAACTTCGCACTAGCCGCAACAAAAACTCGGTGTTCGGTAGGCGAATAAAAGTAGTGGCCAAACATCCCTTTTGGATAACCAATAAAGTATGTCTTGATCGATCGCAGGCCGAGCTTATCCTCCTGTCTCCAATTGACATAAGCCTCGCAGCCCCAAACCCGAATAAAGGACAAGTTAGGGACTGATCCCTTCCATAATTCATATGGAGTCTTTGTAACACCCGGTGTTGTCCGAGGTTAATCGGGCCGGGTACCCCGTTGAAGAGGCTCATGTGTTGGCTCAAGTGACATAGTGCTTAAAAGGATTGTAAGTACTACTCATATCAACAAGATGCATCTTCTTTTCTGGTGGCTCATCTTAAAAACTCTTCAGTTAAGCGTGTTTGTTGGAGAGTAGTCTTAGGATGGGTGACCTCCTGGGAAGTTCTCAAGATGCGCACGAGTGAGGACAAAGTGCGCTAGAAACGACCCGTGTTGGTCTGTGGGCTACGTACGCAGCCTGGCGAGCTAACGTGAATGACATTTCGGCCTTTGGTTGGGGCCAGGGTGTGGTCGAATCTTGTGTGTTGTTGGCCTGGTACGCACCTAGCTGGGGAGGATTCTGGAATACTATATTGTAAGTAGCGACCATGCGCAACGAGGACGTTGCGTTCTTCAAGTGGGGGTGTGTAACACCCGGTGTTGTCCGAGGTTATTCGGGCCGGGTACCCCGTTGAAGAGGTTCATGGGTTGGCTCAAGTGACATAGTGCTTAAAAGGATTGTAAGTCTACTCATATCAACAAGATGCATCTTCTTTTCTAGTGGCTCATCTTAAAAACTTTTCAGTTAAGCGTGTTTGCTAGAGAGTAGTCTTAGGATGGGTGACCTCCTGGGAAGTTCTCAAGATGCGCACGAGTGAGGACAAAGTGCACTGGAAAGGGCCCGTGTTGTTGTGTGGGCGATGTACGCAGCCTGGCGAGCTACCGTGAGTGACATTTCGGCCTTTGGTTGAGGCCGAGGTGTTACAGTCTTGTCTACAGCTTTAGACGGACTTATGTTAAGTATTAGAGCAACGGACAAAAGTGCATATCCCCACAATGAGTCAGGTACAACCGTGTGACTCATTATGGATCGAACCATATCAAGTAATGTTCGATTTCTCCGTTCGGACACACCATTCAATTGTGGTGTTCCAGGTGGAGTTAACTGTAGTACTATACCATAGTCTTTAAGGTGTTGATCAAACTCATTCGAGAGATACTCGCCACCACGATCTGAACGTAGTGCTTTCATCTTTCTATCCAGTTGGTTTTCAACCTTCTTCTGGAATTCGTTGAACTTGTCAAAGGACTCACTTTTATGCTTCATTAAGTAGACATAACCATATCTACTTAAATCGTCCGTGAAAGTGATAAAATACTTATAGCCATCTCTAGCGTTGATTGACATAGGTCCACATACATCAGTAAGTATGAGTCCTAATAGGTCAGCAGCGCGCATTCCAACACCTTTGAAGGAACTTCGAGTCATTTTGCCTATGAGACATGATTCACACGTGCCAAAAGATTCATAGTCAAATGGTGATATAGTTCCATTATCAACAAGCTTTTTCACGCGTTTTTCATTTATGTGTCCCATACGGCAATGCCATAGAAAGGTTTGATCTTTGTCACCAAGCTCTGCTTTCTTATTACTCACATGCAATATATCTGTGGTTTGATCTAAAACATAAATCTCATTCATAGAAACTGCTTTACCATAAATCATATCGTGTAAAGAGAAAATACAGCTATTATCCTTTATTGTAAACGAAAAACCGTCCTTATCGAGTACGGAAACATAAATATTGTTTTTAGATAAAGTGGGTACATAGTAACAATTATTTAGAAATAACTCAAATCCACTCGGGAGTTGGATTACATATGTTCCCACTGAAACGGCAACAACTCTTGCTCCATTCCCCACACGCAGGTCCCCATCACCTCTTGCGAGAGTTGTGATGTTTCTTAGGCCCTGCAAATGATTACACAGATGAGAACCACAACCAGTATCAAGTACCCAAGTTCCGAAACTTGCATGGTTAATCTCAATCATATGAATAAAAGATGAGATACCAACAGGAGTGACGCGACCTGATTTTATGTCATCAGCATACACGGGACAGTTCCACCGCCAATGCCCAGTCCTGTGGCAATGGTGGCACTCCATGCTTTCTTTTCTCTTTGTCTTGCCTTGTGAGCTACCGTTAGACTTACCAGGCCCACTCTTAACATTACCTGGCTTCTTGAACTTTGGCTTCCCTACAGCTAGGTTTGCCTGAGCCTTGCCCTTACCCTTGCTCTTATTTGCAATTATGAGAACATCTTGCTTCAAGCTCCCACTCAATTTCAGATCATTCTCGGTCTGTACGAGAAGTGAGTGGAGCTCATGAAGACTTTTCTTCATGTCATTCATATAGTAATTTGCCCTAAAGAGGGCAAAACTATCATGAAGCGAATGAAGCACACGATCAATGATGATCTTCTCATCGATTTTGCAACCAAGTGCCTCTAGTCTCTCAACATTCTCGATCATGTCAAGAAGGTGTGGGCTAACCGGTTGGCCCTTCTGGAGTTTTGCCTCAAAGAAGCGACAGGTATACTCATAACTAATGATTCTTGGTGCTTTCGAGAATTCCTTAGAAAGAGTGGTGAAAATTTTGTTTGCACCTTGGTCAATGAACCGCTTTTGCAAATTGGACTCCATTGAATAGATTAGTACGTTCTTTATCGCACCCGCCTCCATCACGAAGTCACTATAAGCAAGCGTTGCATTGACTCCTGCATCCGGACCTGGGTTAGGCGGTAGTGGCTCAGTCAAGTACTTGAGTTTACCGTCAGCAATGGCAGCATTCCGTAATGCCACCTCCCAATCCGCAAAGTTGGACCCATTATTCTTCAGTCGAGTAGACTGATTCATATTGTCCATAAATATCTTTAGCCAGGATTCACGTCCGAGCGTGGCACTTGGCATTGGGTCGTCTGTACTTTCAGCCATTTGTTATTTTAGCAGTTATATCTTTATATAACGAATTCAAATACTGTAAAAAGTAGAAATACATATAATAAGAATTCATCGTTTTAAATTTAAGTCTTAATGCAAAACTGTTTAACGCGATGACTTATGCATTTATACAATTGACCTCCCTCAAGTATTATATAAATGATCCCAAGACTCAATTTCTGTAAATTGATAAGCCAACCTCTTGGCTAATTCTACCTTTAGAATTTTCGGTCGATAAATTTCTGTATATTCTATCTTTTAGTCCACTATAATCACGAGATATTACTCGGACTATAATGTTGAGGTAAAATAGGTCAACACTCACTACTTACCCAACGTTGAAGGGGTCATATGGAGAGTAAGGTCCTATATGCCTACCGACGAAGAAAGGGTTCATAGTAGTTTTCCCTATAAAGACTAATCTCAATTTTAGTTTTAGAGGAAGATCCCATCATCTTTTTAATTCATTTTAAGTGAACAAAAGTCTAGCACGACGAGAATGATTTAAACTAAGGTGATGGCCTTATAAACGAGTGACATCGGTATGTCCATAATGAAAATGCAAACTATATGATTCATTTTTTATGCAATTTAGGTGGTTTGGTTTTGGCGGAATATGATGCAACTATCTAACATGCAAATATAGCAACAAGAATGGAAAAATAAAACGCAAAATAAAAACACCTAGTGTGGCCTATCTACCAAATAAACAAAAATACAAGTTGGAATCCATCCTTGGACCCTTGAAACTTGTCTTGATGTTCCATCTTGGTCCATATAGCGGGAGTGAGCCATCCGATCTCCATCTTGAATCTTCTCAAATTACAATTAAAATTACAATTGCAAACCTATTTACATTCTAATTTAAAAATAATTCCAAAAATTAAAATTACAAGAGGGGAGATACGAGATCTCAAAATACAACCAAGACTATGTTTCCATCATTACGAAAACATAATCTACTAAGGCCACACTAGTAAATTACAACCTTTTGTAGAAAATAATGCGAAAATTTAACCATTCAAACAACATTCAACAAGATAAAAGCATCAACTAAGCAAAATTAATCATTATTAATTATCCAAACCACCTTTTAAAATGATCAAAATTATGTGACAATTACTCAATTGCACACATCAATTTTAATCTATCATAATCCAATTTAATTCATATTATCAAGTATAACATAAATTAAATCCAACATTATTTTAAACCTTTTTAAAATAATAGGGTACCAAACAAGTGTGAACCTTTTCACAAACAACAATCAAACATTATCTTTATAATGCTCAAATAAAACCCGGTTTAATCCAAAAACAAAAACCGAAACAATAATAATAAAAACAGCCGAATTTTATTTTTTTTTGTTATTTGATTAAACCGAAATAACAAAGAAAATAAATCTCAAATTAAACAGTTTTAATTCGATCATGCTTATATTAACTAGATTGGTACAAAACAAACAACTTCTTAATCATTCTTTATATTAATAGATTCCTACTTTTCCAATGTGTCAACACCACAGCCATTTGGCTGAGGTGTCAACATAGGAATAATTCTGAGAGAAAAAATGAACACATCAGATCCATGTGGCAGCCAACATCATCAAGCCCAGTCAGAGTAAAAAACCACCCACTACCCATGCAAGTATGCAGTTTTCCCAAATTAAGTACTCCGTAACTGTAAGGGAGTTTTTTTCCAAAACCACTCACTTATGTTTGTTTTGGCATTATTTAATTCACAGCCAAACTAAAATTACACTTGATGAATTCACAACCAAACTAAAATTACAATTGCTACTCAATTCATTCTACACTCATTTAACCATAACACAAAAACATTAAAAAAATTCTGATATAAAAATGTCTTTCAATTTCCAACAGAAGAGTATTTCCGAGCTGAAGAGTGGAATGCGAAATGTCGAAATTGAAGCGAGAGTCTTCAGGAAATGGCGTACCTACTATGATAAAGATGAAAATCGTGTCAAGTCGCTGGAATTACTACTAATTGATAAAAACGTAAGTATATAAACCATTCAATCATGTGATTATAAATTTCTATGTATATAAACCATTCAATAATGTGATTATAATTCTCTATCATGTGTATACTTTACTTAATTTCATAAATCTGGTACAACAGTCCACAGTAGTCCAAGCAACAGTACCAATTACGTTATTTTCGAGATTTAATCAAGCCATATCTGAAGGAAAGATGTATAACATCTCGAACTTCACTGTTAATCCCAACATTACTCCGCACGACAAAGCTACAACGTCAGATATTAGAATAGACATTGGCTACTCAACAAACGCCATTGAAGCACTTAACCTACCTATCCCAGTCTATGGTTTCAATTTTACTCCTCTTGCAAGCATCATCAACGAACATGTGAATGACAATACATATTTAGGTAAAAAAAAAATTTATTCATATTTTTATCCAAATCTTTTACGAACATTATAGAGCAAGTGATTTAGTCACGATAATACGCTTTCCAAATTTGCCAGATGTGGTAGCTGAAGTAGCAAAGTGTTATCCAATTTGTGAATCGCAAAAAGGGACTCTTTGGACCAAGCTAGATCTAGAAGACATAGAGTAAGTGTTACATTGAGTTTTCTTTCCTTTTCTTTTCTTTTGATGAGTTCTCTTTAAATTTATTTCAAATTTTCAATAATAAAGATCTATACGTTTTACGAATTTTGCATTACAAGACAGTGACCTTTTAAATGCACTGACCTCATCAAGTCAATCACTTTTAAAATCAAGTAGTAAACACCTAGAGAGTATACTGAAAAAGAACGAACCGTAATATGGTGGTACTTGTCCTTCATGCTGTAGACGGATGAGACGTAAACCATCTGCAAATCCAGCAAATATGATAAACTGATAAGAACATTTTTAAAACAAAGATTATTTTAATACTTACACCGTTGGAATCAAAAGTATAAAGTATGTGGAACTAATGTTACTGTTTTGTGATGAGTTTAACAATTTCAGAGGTAAGCAAAGTAGAAAACACACCAGTTTAATAAATGTTACACCCTCACAAGTTACTAATTTATGGAACTAATGTTACTGTTTTGGACCCAGAAATCGGAAATTAACATGTTCGGTTTGGGGGAAGTATTGCAAAGACGTTCAACGGATTGCAACTGAATACACATACACATGCAAAAGGCCCATTATTGTCATTCAATGTTGCAAGCGATCAGATTTCAAAGGTAAATAAACAAACCAGTTTAATAAAAGGTTACACCCTCACAAGTTTTCAAGAGAATTAACTAACAGCTATTTTTGTTGAATGTGCCAACACACAGGCGAAGTTCGGATCTCGACGATTGGTTTTAGCGATGCTACAAGATTCTACTTTGACTTGGATATACCCGAAGTGAATGCATTTAAAGAGCGGTACGTTAATCTGTAAATTTTAAAAATTTTAACCACCACGTAAATATAGGAAAAATATATATGTAGCATATATCAGCATATTTTATCAAAATTACCTGCCGTATTTGTTGTATATGTTACACAGCCAATCTTCAACTTCTGATGTTAAAACTTCATCTCTAATAATTGAGACATCTACTCGAAAGGACATCCTTGCAAGCGGCACCTTAAAAACATTAAATGAAATCAACAACATTGACACGGTAAGTAAAATCGATATGTTATTGAGCAGTATAACAATTATAATAAAGTCTACAAATACTCAAATTCATTGATTTATATTTGAAAACAGCCCGGTTCTTATGTGACCAAAGTTCTATTTGTTGACGTCGAAGCAAAATACAATTGGTATTATGATGCATGCTCTAAGTGCCATTCAAAGGCAAAATTAGGTGAAGATGGATTATGGTATTGCAAATCAAAGCCATATAGACGTGACGGTAAACCACCATGTCCTGCAATTGTTGACGGCGAGAAGACTTCAGAGACATAGTAAATAAAATTCTATCCTTCATTGAACAACTCTTAGTTACAGAAAAGTGTGCTTTTTTTTTGCCCCTGCACTGTGTTCTAAGACATTTTCATGTATAATCTGAGTCGATTTTTGTCGATGCTTGATGAACATGACAACGAGTTCGCTGAATTTGTTGTTTGGAACGACATCATGTACAAATGGATTAACCAAACAGCCGCTGAAATTCTAGATGATCAACGCCAGGTAGCCACATTTCTGTCAAATAATTGACTAATTTCTTAATACAAATAATATCATCCTCATGATTGGCTAAAATATTTGTATTTGATTTTGTTTAGAAAGGGGAAGTAGTCGGTGAAATGCCATCGGTATTCAAACAATTTCTCAACAAAAAATACATTGCTAGAGTGAAAGTAACTGAAGATTTCAACATAAGGGGCAAAACTATGAGCTACACAGTAAGCGACATATCTAATGATCCAGAAATTATTGAGAGGTTTAACAAAGCTATAAAAGCAACACAAAAGGTTTGTTTTCACATGTATCTTTTTTACATTGATGCAAATTATAAAACGTTTTCTCATAAAAACCCATGTTTTTAGGGAAAAGGCAAACTCACATCCATACCGATCACAATCGAGGATAGTTCAGATGACACTCAGGTTTAAATAATATATCAATAAGCTGTTAATTACTATATACTTACGATTTTTCTGTATGTTTATTAATATAAAGCTTATGAAAAACAGAATGGTTCAAGAGGAATAAACGCACCTTCATTATCACTGTCTGTCGAAGAGACTCCTCGAAAACGAAGTTGGTCGAATATGTGAACTACAACATCTGGTAGCTCTCCAATGTCTGATCAAGCCTCATCAACATAGCCCAGAGTTCAAGTTAAAATTGAGAAAGAATACTAATAGCGAAGAAAAAGCTGGCGCATTAGACATTCAATCAATACTACTGTAATATTTAGCATGTCTTCCATCTGATAGGTTTTTCTTTTTCCATTTCGTCTGTCAGCTGTTGTCGTTTTACTATTTTGTGTCTGAACTGTTTTTGGTTTCTCCATTTCGACACTACTGTTTTTCAATAATTTGGTTTCCATTTGAGAGTTGCTTTTATAACATCTGATTTGTGTTTTTTCAAAAGAATTTTGCTTTGTTTAGTTATATTTGTAAGATGTGTTGAAGTAAACCAACTGTAAACGTATGCTGTTGTTTACCTGCACCGTAGCTTTCATTCACCTGGCCTGCAATAGTTCATTTGGTGCTCCTCAACACAATGTTGTACCTGAATCAAGTAGTTGCACTGGTGACAAAAGGTAAGTTGACAGTATTTGCAATGTGGAAGCAGAAATAGGGTCTTTGCTCCAATAGTCTATCGTTAACACAAAGAACCAAAGAAAAAAGTAAGTCAATATGAAATACTATATTATATGACACTTACAGATTGCACTCAAATGATTGACTTCAATAAGCTGCAAAGCAAAGTCGAACAGTTAAACATGAGTACACATATTTGATACATATATGAAACATAATTTTTCAGATTTCAGACCAAAAGTATAAGTCAAGTATTCAAGATTTATATCATCAAAATCACAAGAAAGAACTTGATTTTTGTAGCGAAACCATCAAACGCACAGTATAACCTTGAAACAGAAGAAAAAGGATCACACCTCAACATCAGCACGTCCAATGAAGAACCACAATAGTTCATCTACTACGTTACTCCAACAATGTAATCCTCAAGGCAAATGACACAGGTTGATGACGTACAATACTCCTCAGTTACGGTTGTAAATACTAAGCTCGGCATAGCTTTGACCAAATGGCCACTCATTCCATGAAATTCACGGACTCGCCCTTGAGGCCTTTCATGTCTCACGTGGTGTCTCCTAACGAAGAAACAAATGGCCAGCACTGCAGACATGGCCAGTAGAGAGATGAAAGATATTGCCATTATCGACCACGCAGAACTCGCATAACCAGGGCTTATCCACAATTTTAATCCAAGACCGGCATAGGCCTTAAGTGTTTCTCCTGTTGCTTTAGAGACAAATATGGCATGCATCTTTATGCCAGCAGAATTTCCAGCCACTGCAGTAAAGAGTCGTCTTTATAATCTCATACCAACAATTAAACAATACGAGAAAACAAGTACACCCACCTTTTACTATTAATCTTAATCCTAAACGAAACAAGCCCAACATACAAAAACACTAATCTTAATCCTAAACGAACAACAGCAGAAAAACTATGCATCTAAAAATTGATTACTATGAGGTAAGTAAAACATTACTTGCAACCAAAGTGCCACCATCCTCATTGTCATAGATGATAACAAAGATCGAACCTGGCATCTGCGCCTTCCTAATTTTGTCCTCGAAACTACACCCACCTCTTATTATTAACGCAAACGCAGCTGTGTAATTACCGCCATGATCAACGATGTTTGTCAATGAAGAACATGCATCAAGAGGCTCGGCTATGTACAGATTACCGGATATACCACTGATTTCACAAAGTGGTCTTGAAAAAAATCACCCAAACCATAAGTACTTGACAATATACCATACATATAATCAAACATTGCCTTACAGCGTACAACAGCCTTATAACTTATAATACATTTAAAGATTTTAAACCTCATTCGTTACATAAGCTATAATAAAGTCATTGTACAAAGTACCATGAGTTTAAAGCGTAAGACTTATAAAAGACCATCTTTACAGTCTCAGTAATTTAAAAGGTAGATAGAGTGTAAATGAAAATGGTCACACACAATGACACAATTCATTTGTGGCAAAGACTACAATGAAGATTATTAATCATTGACTACAATGGTCACACACTTACACTTACACTTACATAACCCTAAAGTTATAAACTTTATGAAGATTATTAATCATTGATAATTACGCAAACTGAAGCTCAAATTACCCATATACAAACAAACAGTTATGAACTTTGCAGAAATTTACAACAAAAATAGAATTGACAAAGTACCCAAGTAATAGAAATTGAAAAGGAAGCAAAAATAGACCAAAATTTAATTAAAAAAAAAAAGGGTAAGAATTTAGGGCATACCAAAATTACAGTAGTATTGATTGAAATTCTACTGCGCCAGCAAAATCGATATATTATTTACTTAATTTCATAAATCTGGTACAACAGTCCACAGTAGTCCAAGCAACAGTCCACACTCCATATCACTTTCTGTGATGGAAAATCACTAAAATACATGTCAGCCAAGATGCAGCCTTGATTAGATGATGTAATTAGTCTCAATGATCCAAAGGTGGCACATTCAATGATAAACATAAATGAAATATAAAGAATATGTCTCCTAAATTAATTTGGTTTTTAAGATATGCACTTCATTAAGCTGCATAGCAAAATCACAAAGATACACAATATATAAATAAAACACGTTAATTGTATAAATGCGTACCAAAGAATCACCTTCACACACATTCAATGATAAACTTGATATCGATTTAAGATTACTTCTACCAATACCAAATTTTTAAACAACAATAGATGTTTGATTTATGATAGGTTAAGATAACTTCATAAATAGATTATATAAGCTTAAAACATCATATTTATGAGGCAAAATCACAAAAAAAATAATATAAAATGCAAGAAGCCAGAATTAAATTAGTGAAACCACAGTTATCAGCCAAATCTGTTTTAATCATAATTAACATCAAAGATAATGTCCAACTTGATTAAAAAACAATTTTGCTAATCTCAAAAAAGAGTGACAGTTATATGTGGCAGTTATCTATCAAAATTGTATTAATCTGAGGTTGAATTGCTAGAAACTTTATTCATTTAAACACCACTTTAGAAAACTGCAATTTAGTTCTTGCACAATAGTAAAACGAAATTCACTTATAACTCTCTCTTAAAACTCAATCTTATATCAAACTCAGAGTCAAAGATCTATTACAAAGTCACATAGCTCCAAGCATCAAAAGGTGAGTTATGTCCTCTTTAATTTGTTTATGAATCGATTCATATTCTCAATTTTTTTTTTTTACTTTGCAAACGTATAAATTATTCATCAACATCAACATGAGTAATTAAAACTCTAAATCCAAACCATTGTTACATTTATCATAGAAGTGTTTATAGAAAAGTTAAAATGATATAATAACTAATACTGTATATGTAAAAGAGGAAAATCTAATACATTATACCGAGTATAAATCATCATAAACCAAGTGTGAACATCAAAATCGGAAAAAATCAAAGTCAAAATTTTAAACAGGCCGTTGTTCTGCAATTTTCGGAACTCTTTCTAATTGATATACTGCATTTTTATAACTTTTTTCTGTAGTTTTTGCATCATTCAACTGTAATTTGCTAAAAAAACATATTGAACTCAATGAATCAGAAAGCCAGAAACATTGAACTCAAGAAGAAAACCACCAATATTGAACTTAACTGCTAAAATCACTTGCATATTACTCACAATCAATAAAACTTGATTAACTAAAATTACATGCAACACAAATTTAACCGTGAATCAGAATGAGGTTGATGAACCAAAAAAAAAAAAATAACAACAAAACTCAGATCTGTAGTTAAACGACAATACCTATCCGTAGAAAAAAGATGTCGGAACAAGGACAACGAAACAGTTGAAATGCAACGCGAGGAAGAGAGTTGATGGAGCGTCGTTTAGAGGAGATGAGGTTAGGTGAGAGTGAGGCGAAAAAGAGGTCGATATTTAGGGTTTAACGAGGGTGCTCTGTGCGCGTGTGAGTGTGAGACGGTCACTTTAAATATTGGGATATTGAGTGGGATTGATTATAAAAGTGAATGTGTGATTATACGACTGATTGTGTGTTTTAATTTTGGGCTTGATCCAATAGTTTTTGTTTTATTCTGATGAGTGGTGACATTAACTTTTACGAAGTATAAAACTAAGTTCTCGGCGATATTAAATTACTAAGAGACATTAAATGATATAAAAACGTGAAATATATTTATGGTATGTTCTTTTCAACTTATTTTTAGCTCATTTGATTCGATTCGATTCATTTCGATTGATTCACTCCATTCAATCTGATTATTTCATTTACTTGATTCATTTCGATCAAGATTTCGATTAAAGACGTACAAACATATAAAGCGTGATTCTACTACAAAACTAGCTTCTTCGGTTCACTTTTTTATAATTAGCTTCTTCTATTAGACCCTGTATTATATATATATAAGTCGATTTATAGAAGAGTAATTCAAGGATGTTTGAATACCATTTATACTAACCACTTAGCTTCTTCTATTTAATTTTTTTGCTTTGTTTCAGACAATTTAACAATTAACACATATCAATTATGTAGGTATTTGTTTATTTTATGGAGGAAAACACATCAAAACCTTCTCGATCCAAAAGAAAATGCATAAGCAACAACAATACCCAAGGTACTTTAATTTACGAATGTCTTAAACATGTATCTTAATTAAATTTAAATACTACATACATTATAATTACAATAATTTAATATTAATTTAACCATTTATTTTTAATGTATATATAGAAAACAAAAGGCGTGACTCGAAAACAAATGATCAAATATCACAGAGCTGGACGCCACAGATAACAACAACCAGTGTTACGCCATTGTCTAATATCACAAATGGTAAAAGATTTTTTCACCGTATACCTCAACATTCTAATAATATATCTATGGTTAAATAACATTATATAACTGTTTTAATGAGATATGAAATCATTTATTTTGTTTAATTGTTTTCCAGTTGTTTTGCCACAAGGACAGTCAATGAGAGAAAGACGAAAAACGATATTAACTAACAAGAGATCATCAAAAAATTCAACAAATAGTGTATGCGATAATTCTATCTCAGCTCCCATGGTTTTAACCAATGTTGATTATGTCCAAAATCAATCAAAAAGTGCAAGAGAAAAAAGAAAAACAACACTATTACAAAAAAAGACGCAACGATCTTCTTCAGATGCTAATATTAGGGATTCCAACCTTTCAAACATGAATGATACCAATTCAAGGAACTTTTTGTTTATATCAATATTGCAAGGTAACTTACTTTTTTTTTTTTTTTTATAAAAAATTTTAAATACACTTTTTGTTTTCTACTTCATTATAGTTACAAAACATTATATTCTTTTTTATAGGTTTTAAAACTCACTAGAAACATGCGGCTACAAGTTGGATCCTCAAATTCTAATCAAGATGAAATAAAAGAATTCTCTGAATGGATCCTTAGGGTCGGCGATGGAGAAGAAGGACCACAAAATGATGGTGAAGTTACCATTGATTTACCTGAGGAAGTTTGTATCCCGCACGACAATGATCCGATTTCGACAATTGTTCAAAGCACCTACCCATTCATTGAAAGAGAATTACATAATACCCATTATTTTCAAGAAAGGGCAATACTTGCACCAACACATGATATTGTTGAATTGGTAAACGATCATGTGTTGTCACTTATTCCCGGGGATGAAAGAGTTTACTTAAGCTCTGATGAAATATGTAAAGACGAAGATAGTGCATGTGTACGGGAACTTTATTCATCTGAAGTCCTTAACACAATCAAATGCTCAGGGATCCCTAATCATGCTCTTCGTTTGAAAGTAGGTGCAATTGTAATGTTATTGAGGAACATTGATCAGTCTTCAGGTTTATGTAACGGAACCAGATTGATGGTCACACATCTTGGAAATAGGGTTATTACAGCAACTGTTATATCTGGAAGTAATGCAGGTCTGAAAGTTCACATCCCTCGCATAACTTTAACTCCTTCTGATGTTACAAAGTTCCCTGTGAAGTTCGAAAGAAGACAATTTCCAATAACAGTTTGTTTTGCCATGACTATCAACACGAGCCAAGGGCAATCATTGTCACAAGTAGGGTTGTATCTTCCAAGGCCGGTTTTCAGTCATGGTCAACTGTATGTAGCCCTATCTAGAGTGACTAGCAAAAACGGCTTGAAAGTGCTAATACGTGATAGTAATGGTGTCCAATCAAACTGCACCGAAAATGTAGTTTACAAAGAAATATTTCAAAATTTGTAGTTACAGTTTCTGTATTGATTTGCTATGTCCATTACATTTGTACGCATAATGATTATATTTAAAATTTTCAATTACTAGAGCCCGTGCATTTATGCACGGGTTTTCACCTAGTTGTTTATTAAACATTGATGTGAAACTTAGATCATTCAAATTAACCTTTTAACATGAATATCTAAATCATATGATACCAAAAATATAAAGCAACATGATGTTCATTAACATTCATCTCATAATCCATCTATGTCCTAATTCAATCAATATTGATTCATAACATTAACAAATTCATATATTATCATCTTAACTTTTTAAATTAACAACATATAATTCAATGGAATCAACAAAAAAAAAAAAAAAACACACGGCACAATAAAAAAAATTGGCCGAATTGAATTTTAAAAAAAAACTGCTTTTTTTTAATTTTAAAATTATATTAAATCAATTTTTATGAAAATCATATAAACAATTTCATAGCCCTTAGGCTCTGATACCACTTGTGGAAAAATATCTGTGTACATCCCCTTTAATCATCCAGGATTATAATGAAATTCATACTATATGATTAATAGTCATAAAAGAAATTGCATAATTAAACAAGAGAATAGAAATTACCTTGAGTCCTTGCTTTAATGGCTAAAGAATGAATATCAAAAGTATGATATCTCCAAATTGTGACACCCAAGATTGAATAAGATATGGCTTATTTTTTGCTAGAAAACTTTTTGGAAAGAAACTGCTTCTTTCTAAAATTTGTGTTGTGAATTATGATGAGTGAATTAGAGAATTAGGTTAAGTCAATAACCCCCTCTCCTCACCTATATCTCACGGCATATATATATATATATATATATTTTGGGGAGAAATTTTTCTTTCCAAAATATAACAACTAGTTGACCAAGAAATCTAAGTGTATCTAGACTCTTTTCTCTTGGTTATCTTAGCTTTATAATATAATATAGGGTTATTTAACAGGAATAATACAAACTATCACTATTTTTTCTCCCAATAATCTATACTATCAATAATCCCGCAATAATCTAAACTATTATACCTATATTCTCAAAATGGTCCATGGTAACCTACTACCAGAAAAACCGGTAATTCAAACTATGAGTCTTCTTCTCTCAATAATCCATACTATTATTAATCTTGTAATAATCCAAACTATTATACTTATATTCTCAAAATGGTTCATCTCAAAAAAAGGGTAAAAACAAATTAAATTATTATTATTATTATTATTATTATTATTATTATTATTATTATTATTATTATTATTATTATTATTATTATTATTATTATTATTATTATTGTTGTTGTTGTTGTTGTTGTTGTTGTTGTTGTTGTTGTTGTTGTTGTTGTTGTTGTTGTTGTTGTTGTTGTTGTTGTTGTTGTTGTTGTTGTTGTTGTTGTTGTTGTTGTTGTTGTTGTTGTTGTTGTTGTTGTTGTTATTACTATTATTAGTATTACTATTATTAGTATTACTATTGTTATTATTGTTATTATTATCATTATTGTTATTATTAATCTTGATTATTATTATTATTACTACTACTACTACTACTACTATTACTACTACTACTACTACTACTACTACTACTACTACTATTATTATTACTATTATTAATTTTGATAATCGTTTCTGTTGCAACAGCTATGAATTTGGGAGCTTGTAATAATGTATACATGCTGTCGAAAATGGTAGGCTCTTTGGTTGATGATCATGTTGAAAATACATGAATTTGGGACCTCGTATTAACGTCGACATGCTGTCCAAATTTTAATCAACAAACACATCCGTCACAAATTATTACGTTAATCGTTTTACGTCTTACATCTAACCCCATTACAAAATTACTACATTAGTTTATCATCTTACAAAATGCCAAAAAAATCCACGACACAATTAATCCGATCAAAGCTGCTTTCTCCCCTTTAGCATGTTTGTTCATTAAATTTTTCAATTCCATGTTTTCTTCAACCAACTTCTCATTCTTCATCTTCAATTTTGAAATCTTATTTGCAAATTTCTTCTCAAAATCCGATGGCGGACATCCATGGACTTTTGAATCATTATCCGATTCAATATCTTCCATCAACACGAAAAACCCACAATGATTGTTCTACATATTCAACATGTCATTACCACAAAGATTTAAACCAAAACAAGAAAATTTAAACCAAAACAAGAGGAAAAAAAAAGGTTATTATAAAATACATCGACATTACCGGCCATAAAGGACAATCGAAAAAAATTTTGCCCATATTTCGGCCATTCTTAATTGTCCTAATAACAGCGCCTAAATTGTGGCTGCATAAGACGTCGGTTGATATGTTTGAAATCCGTGTATTTGAAGACGATGAACAAGACATACGAGATTTCATTTTCGAAATTAATTTTTCAATTTTGAAGCTTAGTTGGTATAAAAATGGAGGAGTTGTAATAATGAAGAAGACAATATGCTACAACAACTATATTAGAAAATATAGGGTTCCCACAACAATTACCGGAACCAAAAGGTAAGAAAACGGTCATTTTTTAAGTGGTACTATTTTGAGAATAGAAGTATAATAGTTTGTATTATTGCGGGATTATTGATAGTATGTATTATTGGGAGAAGAATAGTGATAGTTTGTATTATTCCTGTTAAATAACCCTATAATATAATACATATTACTAGTGTCATTATCATGGACCCACTATAATATACCATTAAATATAAATATCCATATATTTATAATTTTGCTAATTAATTATAACAGTTTATGACTAATTCGCTTATATTATATTCAACAATTAAATATATCATTTTATATTTAATTTACGAATTACATTTAATTCGTCTCAGCTAACATTATTTAATCCTTATTAAATGGTCGTATCATCATCATACTACTAACATTTTAATCAGTATTTCCATCACACTGACTAACATTTTAGTCAAAAACACTGACTAACCTTTTAGTCAATTAGTAAGGCATCAATATGATTATTTTCTCAAATAATCTCATTTCTTAAACACATCTTTTAGGTGTGACTTTTAGGGACCAGTTGATCACCGCCATCTGTATGACAATAACGTCAAACCTATCTAGGAAGCCAACCGTTATCGATAAACGTTAATCAACTGATTACAATACAAAATGTACCCTGTGAACCTATAGAGGTTTATTTATGTTATTGCACTAACTGTGGAGAATACTAACTCCAACAGGAGGTGAGGGAAGCAAAACCAAGGCCAAACGTGTAATACCCCGTATTTTCGTAGGCAGTATTTTTGAGTCGCATATATTATTTTTGGATTGGTAAGATTATTTCGGGCTTTTAGTAAGTTTTAATTTTAACTCGGAGAATATAGCACGTGTATACTCATTGACTTCGTAAAAATCGTAAGATTCGGGAATTTTTATCGGTTAAGTGTGTCAAGGTCTAGTTTTGGACGAAGTTGAATATTTCCGATTTTAATTAGTGTTGACTCGAGATTGACCATCCTTGTTAGTTGGTTAGGAGTCTATTTATTAGTTTAGGTGCATCAAACCTCCCCACTTTTTATTCACAACTTTCCCTCACTAAACAAAATGATCTCTTCCTTTTCTCTACACTAAAAACACAAAAAAAAAAAAAAAAAAAAATTTACAACAAATCTCAGCTGAAGGCTGAGCTATCAGCCGTGTATTCCCATCACACTCAACAAGGTGGGTTGTTCTGGTTTCTTGTCCGAATTCGTCGGTTTTCGTTGCTACGCGTTCCTTTTTTCCTTCCTCTACCTTATTCCATTCTTTTTCCTCTAAGGTGAGCCTTGTTCCACCTTCAAGTTAGCATCTTTTTGTGTTAGGGTTTGAGTTTGTTGTTGTCAAATGTTAAAAATTTGTATTCCTTGGGTTGTATGGTGATGTTATGGTGGTTTAAACCTTGTAGAGGAAGTGTTTCTAGAGGACCCTTGTAACCAAGCCATTTCTCCTTCCTTGAATCAATTTTTGGTGCAATTCTCCAACAAGGTAAGGGTTATTCCCCTTACTTAGTCCTTCAGTTTAGTGTGATATGTTTTAGTAATTGTGTGTGACGACTTACTAGCTTGTAAACCCTTAAATATGTGTGTGTTGGAAGTATTGTAGTGTGTGAATGGTTGTTGTGTGAAAGTGTGTGTGTTTGTAGGCCGAGAAGGCTGTTTTTAGGGCTGTTCTAAACTGCTCGGCTGCCACTACTTGCAGCCATATTTCTGATGTTGTTGTCGATTGTGTGTTGTGGGTATTTTGAGGCCGAGAAGACTGTTGTGGGGGCTATTGTAAACTGTCTGCTGCTGCTACTCTGTTGTTATTTTTGCTGTTGTTGCTCTCGGTTGATACTGATTTGTTTTCACCGATTTACATCAGTTAGTGAGGGGTAATTGCTGTCCCATTTGTGGTTGTGTGTGTGGGCTACAAAGCCCAGCCGTGGGGCTGTTATGGGACATATTCGGTGAGTACTGCTATGTTTTGTTAGGGCCTCTATTGATAAGTTGATGATCATAGTTGTCTTGTTTAGAGTTGTTGAATTTCACTGTGCCGTTATTGTCTAATACCTTGATAGTGTGAATTGTTGTAGATACCCGTATCCGTACCCCCCAAAAACAAACCCGATGATGAAAAGGACTATCATACATGCTTTTAAAAGAGTCGAAACGGTACAAAAGTGTCTAAAACATATTTGGTCATTTTTAGCGTATTAATTTGGACTTGCATAATCATGAAAATGAATGTCAATTTTAGTCATTATGAGCATAACACGAGCAAAATACAGGAACATCTTATTAAGCCAAGCCGCAAAAACAGCCCAACTAGCTACAAAACGGCCCAAACTTACAAAAACGACCCAAAACACAACCCGCAAAACGGGCCAAAGTGCGTCCCATGTCACTTTTTCACAAAACTAGAAACTACAAAACCATAAAATAATATACTTTAATATTATTTTATTTCGAGCCAAAACCGAAAAACACGACAAAAACCGAAACACGAAAACCGAAATTCGGACCAAAACTGAACAAAGACTTAGCACTTAAGTTAAGAACAAAAACATAATCATTACTCAATCATACGTCCAAAACCAAAGGCGGCATAAAACAGCCCCCAAAACAAAATAAAAATCGCCTGTGAACAGGCGATTAAAAACTTAATCGCCTGTTAACAGGCGATTAAAGTTTTGTTTTCTGGCAGCCGCCATTTTGTTTTTCTTACAAAATTCCAAACAAAACCAAATTAAAATCGCCTGTTCACAGGCGATTTAATTTTTCCTCACCCAAAAACCAGCCAACCTCTATAAATACCAACCCACTTCATTCATTTCAAAACATCGGTTTTTAACACTTATACACTATTCACAAAAATCCACTCAAAAATACCGTCTTTACACTTTTGAAAGGTAAACATTTTACCTACGGGCTAGACGTTTGAGACTCGGACAATGGGGTTACATTAACCCCAAACCCGATATTGGCACTAGCGAAGCCGTATTCGTAATACGGTTGTAGCAATTCGGATTCATAATCCGTCTAAACCCCGCCAATATCGCATAAATAAACGACTCATTATCACTAAAGCAAACCGACGTCACTTTTATAATTATGCAAGTCCTCATTCATGCATTAAATAACGACTAGAATCACGGATCCAACACTAAATTGTACCGTTTCATAGAGTCTTTTAGCATGTCAAAACTGAGGGTTTTTCACAAAATCTAATACGAGGTCGGAAAATAACGTCTATAGTAATAATTTAGTCAATAAATTATTATTTAACGTACATTTCCTATAGCAATATGTCATTATTTTGACAATTTACATTATTTATGCATTTTAATCGAGTCATACTTATTCGCACTTGTACGTAGCGTGACTTTTAGCCCAAATATCGAAATTAAGCAAATGTTTTCAAATTAGTAGAGACTACTCTTACGTAGGCTTTTTGATTACTGTTTTCAAAACTCATTTTATCAAAACTTTCGAAAAGTAACCTCGCTCGAACCCTTCTGCGGTTTCTAACCTTAGATTTTTAGGTATCGACGCACCTTGAAATCTGAGACACTCGTGTCTTGTATTTCAAGACGCGTTGAATAGGTTCCAAATTCCTTTAATATTTGGTGGCGACTCCGAAAATACATTTCAAAAAGGACTTTTATACTTTTCTTTTTTGATCACAAATTCATGCAATGATCTCCCCCATTTTTAGCAAAACTTCGCACTTTTTCCTGCGAGGCGCATTCCGCTTCCCGACGCCTGGGCGAGGCGGGCAGGCGTCGATAGGTTCCCCCCGCTTTCCGGTACCTTCAGCTGGCGACTCCGCTGGGGACGAGCATGATTTTTATTATTTTTGAAAAACTTGCTTTCTTTTATTTTAAAATCATAAAGAAGTGAAGCTTGAAACTTTGAAAACATTTACGCTTTCGATATTTGGGCAAAAATACGTTGAGTCGAATCCTCCTGATTCAAACCACACCCTTTGAGGAACGGCCCTCAAGAACTCTCGCCGTAAAGCGAGGTAACTCGGACACTGCTTGTTCTCACCCTCCACGATTACAAATGCGGCATCCGTACAAGCGATCGTAACAGTCAAACTCGAATGCTCTAGGGCCCGTCTTGAATTCACACCTAAGGCGTGTGTAGTCTTGCGGTGCCCTACCCAAACGTATCGAGAATGGCCGGAGGGAACCTTACCCTATAAACCAAAAACCTGTGTTTATATGTACAAGTGCGAAGCTATAGTACCCTCACTATAGTAGTCTTTCAAAAACTTTCTGCATGCAAAAACTTTTCCTAGGCATTATACTTTTAAAATACGTCCATCTTTGAAATTGCTTTTTCAAACTTTTTTCAAAAAAGGTCATACTTTTAAAAACACGCCGTTAGGCTCTTTGACCTATAGTCATTTGAGTTTAATAAATAAAATGCCGCTACATTTAAAACCGACCTAGGATAACCACTATATCCCAGGTCCTTTTCAAAACGTAAATGAATTATGCGACTGACGTATCGTCATAATGCATTTATTGCTAAAAGTCTTTCACAAAGCAAAAACCCGAATATGTCAATTCATTTCGGAGATTTTAAATGAAATTAACTTTTAGAACTTTAGAATTAGCCCTAAGTCGAGTGACTCTTTAGTCATCCCGACTTGATCTTTTTCTCTCTCAAAAAAACAAAACGCGGGATCGTTCGGATGCGAACAGTTGATTTACTCTTTGAATCAAGTGACCTATCGTCATTTTTGATTCAAATCCCTGAGTCACACGCTAAAGGCGAAGAATTAATCACTTTTTTCCCAAATTTTAACATCCTCAGATCGGGTAGCCTATCGCTACTTGATGTCGATCCTTTTTATCATAATCCAATGATAAACCCCCGGCAACATACCGCCAAACTGGGTTAATCGGATTATGATCATACAAATTTTCTTATCTCGAGAATAGGGACGTGTCAACATGCCTCTATCTCAAAAGCTTCCCGTGTCTTTTTAAAAAGCTAAAAACACGAGTCAAGTCGAGTCACCCTTTTTACACTTTTGTGTCTTCCTTTGGTCGTGAATGTGATTTTTCATTTGAGTCTTTTTCCTTCTCTTTTAGAATCACTAAAGGTTTGAAAACTTTGTCAGGTCCGCTCATTGAAAAACCCTGGATACGCGACGAACTAAGAACCGTCACTTAAACCCACCTCCGCCTCCAAAGAAGCGCTCCTACAACAGATCAAAACCAAAACCTGTCATGGCCTTTCAACACGATGAGGGTCTCGGAGGACCACCGCCACCCCCCCCGGAGGTAACTGCCGAACAAATCCGACAGCTCAATGATAGGATAGCTAGCCTCACCACGACGATCGAGCAAATGGCTATCATGCAAAAATTTGAAGCAGAGAAAAACGCCGTGCGCCTGGCCGAGGAATCCGAACGGAATGCAAAAAGGATTCGAACCATGGAAGAGCGTCTCACGAACTCAAGGGGTTACTCCATACACCAAGAAAACGAGCACATCCCAAAGAACGTCAGATCCATGCTACCCGATGAGCTAGCGCTCAGCGACCTTCCTATTTTCAAAGGTCACGAAAGCCCGCTCGTACACGTCAAAGCTTTCAAAGCCAAGATGGCCATTATGGGGGTCGACCCCCCCGCCTGGGCCACTTTATTCCCACACTCACTGGACCCGCAACCCAGAGTATGGTTCTATTCTTTAGAGCCACACAAGACCGGTAGTTTCGAAGACATAACGATGGCATTCGATCTGCGATGCAGGGACAACAACGACATCCAAGTCTCGCTACGTGCTTTGGAGGTCCCGACTCGAGAAGGACAATGAAGGGTTTTCAAGATACGACACGTTGGAAGAAACTCGTGCCCAAATACCTAACCGCGAGGACACCGATTTAACCACCAAGTTCATCAACAACCTCACCCTGCATACCAACAACATCTACGGTACAAGAACTTCGACGACTTCTCAACACTCGGCGTCGTCGGTGAACTCATTGAAGGCGACCTCGCAAAGAAAATAGGAAAAAGAGCACGAGTCATGGATATCAAGGAAGCTCGTCTCAAGCCCTTTGCCAAAGTCGAGCCCATACACGCTATCAACGCCTTTGGGCGCACTAAAGGCACCGCCGATTCTTCTGACGCCCCGAGGCTGGCTGGCGCCTCCACCAAAAGGTTAGGATACCTTTAGATGACAAGATCATCACCACAAAGGCCTCAGACTTCCAAGCCGCCCTCCAACAGCTAAAGCTCGAAGAAAACACTGCCCAATCTACTAACGACCTAGGCAGTTTCAATTCAAGTATCTACACCTAGAGTATAGGGTCTGGCGTCCTTATGACGCCAAAATTTTCTTAACGGCAGGGCCACTAGGTTACATTACTAAAGTAGTAAACCTAATTGAAAAACTAGAGTCATTAAGGTTGTCCAAAGCTCCCTCGTCTGAGCTATCTTCAAATGTAACCGCTTTTGATAACATTAATAACACGAAAGTTTTTTTTTACTCTCTGCCTCATTTAAACTCTACTTTTTCTAATAATCGCGATAAATTTAAACCAAATAACATTGCATTATATAGATACATTGCAAGTATTGTCTCAAAACCCGAACAGGACCCCATTATTGATGACACAACGACCATCAACATAGGAACACCCGAAAAACCTCGAGAACTACAGCTGGGGGCTTCTCTTAGCACAGAAGAAAGGACCACATATACCAAGCTCCTCATTGAATTCAAGGACGTCTTCGCATGGTCGTACAAAGACATGCCCGGCATCGACCGCGAGATAGCCGAACACCGCATCCCCATCAAGCAAGGCTCGGACACATCAAAAGAAACTCCGACGCATCAAGCCAGAATGGTCTCTCATGGTCAAAAGAGAGATCGAAAAGCAACTACAAGCTGGATTCATCCAAGTCATCGAATACTCAGACTGGGTCTCCAACATGGTTCCAGTTATGAAGAAAAACGGCAAAATACGGGTATGTGCCGACTTTCGAGACCCGACCAAAATCAAGGCAATAGTGGGCATGAAGCCGCCAAGCAACATCGACGAAATAAGGAGCCTTTTTGGACAAATCCAATATATCTCCCGATTTATCAGTAAACTCACCATGATTTGTGAACCAATCTTCAAAAAGCTGAAGAAAGAAGAGCATACGAAATGGGACGACGATTACAACGAGCCTTCAACAAACGAGTTAAGCCACGAAACATTAAAGTGGGGGATCTCGTGCTAAAATCAGTCCGAGCACCACTTCCAGTCGACCCACGAGGAAAATTCAAGCCTAACTGGGCTGGACCCTACCTCGTCAAAGAAATCTACACGGGCGGGCTTGATCAAACTAACCGAGCCTCGGCGGCGAAAGAGTTCAACCTCGCCACAAACCTCGATCAACTCAAGAAATACTACCCCTAAAAACCCCTTGCAATGTATCTGTAAAATACAATTTTATAAAAACAATTCATGGACCGGCAGGTCCTTAAACATGCTCATGGGCCGGCATGCCCCTAAACATGCTCTCTCTCTCACTCTCTCTACAAAAAAAAAATCAATCACAATAAATGGACCGGCAGGTCCTTAAACATGCTCATGGGCCGGCATGCCCCTAAACATGCATCCATCAAACACAATTCATGGGCCGGCATGCCCCTAAACGTGCACATTCACCACAAAAAAGCAAACACAACTCATGGGCCGGTATGCCCTTAAACGTACATTCTCGAACTACGCCGGTTTGATTCCACTTTCCGTGGATACGTAGGCAGCTTTGCAAAAAGCGCAACCGATATTCAACACAAAAATGACGCGTCTAAAGCTTAAAAAAGCCAAGGACATAGTCAACAAAAAAAAAACCGCCTTGTAACCTAATGGGTTAACATAAGGCGATATTCAACACAAAAATGACGCGTCTAAAGCTTAAAAAGGCCAAGGACATAGTCAACACAAAAACCGTCTCGTAACCTAATGGGTTAACATGAGACGATATTCAACACAAAAATGACGCGTCTAAAGCTTAAAAAAGCCAAGGACATAGTCAACACAAAAACTGTCTCATAACCTAAAAGGTTAAAATAAGACGATATTCAACACAAAAATGACGCGTCTAAAGCTTAAAAAAGCCAAGGACATAGTCAACACAAAAACCGTCTCATAACCTAAAAGGTTAAAATAAGACGATATTCAACACAAAACGACAAACCCAAAGCTTAAAAAAGTCGAGGGAATAGTCAATACAAAAATTTCCTAAAAACAAAAACCATGCTTGCATTCTAAACTTTGAAAAAGAAATTAGAGCCAAGGAATTTCACACAAAATAACAAGCAAAATGAGGCAAAGTCGTAAATAAAAACCTGATTTTTATTAATCTTAAAAAGAACGGTTACATTTTGGATTTTTCAAACGTAGGAGCATAACTACGACCTTAGAGATACACTAACAACACTACAATATATTATAATACTTATACTTAACCCGGCATTTACATCGGGTTTAGGATAGACATAATACGAACATAATACAAAATAATATGAACATAATACTAACAACAACACAATAAAACAAACACCAGATTCCCTTAGCCACCAATAGCTCCAAACTCCTCGACCAATGGACAGACCTTCCCGCCAGAAAGCGGAACACGAGAAAACTTAGGTCCCGATAGTCGAGACAAACCTCCAATAACTCGGGCTCCATTTGAACCTGCCTCTGCACTCAGGAGTACCCCGATATCATGATCTTTCAAAGTCTTTCTCTTCTATACCCGACAACAGCGAACACCAGCCAGCGCAAGTTTCCTTCAAAATTCTCCATAACTCGACTAACGTTCGTAAATATTTTGAATATCTTTGGAATGCCGAGAATAGAAACGGCCTGAAAGGATGAGTAAAATGAGTTAACCTAGCCCTCCTTTTATAGCCGAATTTGCAAAACAATCTACAACACAAAAAATTAACCACAACACAAAACACGATTTTCGCATTCACAATTTTCGTCTCAAAATGTCGTTTTAGCTCACATTTTTACAATGTCAAAAGCGTCTTTTTACGAGTCTATAATACTTTCTAAACAGCATATTTCAAAACCCTGCATTTGCATTTAGTTTAGTCCTAAGCGAGTCAGTCTCAATCGAGACATATATATATGTGTTTTTACGACTAACGACTTCTTGCAGTACACTCGGCAAGCAAAAGCATAAGGATTTGGACCGGCTACAACCCGAACATGCATTTTTGCAACAAGATGAAATATTCGAAGCCTAGGACGTCACACACAAAGCCAACAACTACAATCAAAACCGAACCACGAATATACCCATACATACCCACAAAACCAAACAAAAACGCGTAGCCTCCTCACGAGACGTTCATAAAAACCTAACTTTTTATGAGAAAAAGAAAAGCACGTAGCCTCCTCACGAGACGTGCATTTCAACCAAAAAACGCGTAGCCTCCTCACGAGACGTTCATAAAAACCTAACTTTTTATGAGAAACCGAAAAGCACGTAGCCTCCTCACGAGACGTGCATTTCAACCAAAAAACGCGTAGCCTCCTCACGAGACGTTCATAAAAACCTAACTTTTTATGAGAAACCGAAAAGCACGTAGCCTCCTCACGAGACGTGCATTTCAGCCAAAAAACGCGTAGCCTCCTCACGAGGCGTTCATAAAAACCTTACCTTTTATGAGAAAAAAAAAGCACGTAGCCTCCTCACGAGACGGGCATTTCAACCCAAAAGCGCGTAGCCTCCTCACGAGGCGTTCATAAAAACCTAACTTTTATGAGAAGCGAAAAGCACGTAGCCTCCTCACGAGACGTGCATTTCAACCAAAAAGCGCGTAGCCACCTCACGAGACGTTCATAAAAACCTAACTTTTTATGAGAAACCGAAAAGCACGTAGCCTCCTCACGAGGCGTGCATTTCAACCAAAAAGCAGCGTAGCCTCCTCACGAGGCGTTCATAAAAACCTAACTTTTTATGAGAAACCTAAAAGCACGTAGCCTCCTCACGAGACGCGTGCATTTCAACCAAAAAACGCGTAGCCTCCTCACGAGACGTTCATAAAAACCTAACTTTTTATGAGAAGCGAAAGCACGTAGCCTCCTCACGAGGCGTGCATTTCAACCAAAAACGCGTAGCCTCCTCACGAGGCGTTCATAAAAACCTAACTTTTATGAGAAGCGAAAAGCACGTAGCCTCCTCACGAGGCGTGCATTTCAACCAAAAACGCGTAGCCTCCTCACGAGGCGTTCATAAAAACCTAACTTTTATGAGAAGCGAAAAAGCACGTAGCCTCCTCACGAGGCGTGCATTTCAACCAAAAAGCGCGTAGCCTCCTCACGAGGCGTTCATAAAAACCTAACTTTTTATGAGAAGCGAAAAGCACGTAGCCTCCTCACGAGGCGTGCATTTCAACCAAAAACGCAGCGTAGCCTCCTCACGAGGCGTTCATAAAAACCTTACCTTTTATGAGAAAAGAAAAACACGTAGCCTCCTCACGAGGCGTGCATTTCAACCAAAAAGCGCGTAGCCTCCTCACGAGGCGTTCATAAAAACCTAACTTTTTATGAGAAGCGAAAAGCACGTAGCCTCCTCACGAGGCGTGCATTTCAACCAAAAAGCGCGTAGCCTCCTCACGAGGCGTTCATAAAAACCTTACCTTTTATGAGAAAAGAAAAGCCGCGTAGCCTCCTCACGAGGCGTGCATTTCAACCAAAAAGCAGCGTAGCCTCCTCACGAGGCGTTCATAAAAACCTTACCTTTTATGAGAAAAGAAAAGCCGCGTAGCCTCCTCACGAGACGTGCATTTCAACCAAAAAACGCGTAGCCTCCTCACGAGACGTTCATAAAAACCTTACCTTTTATGAGAAAAAGAAAAGCACGTAGCCTCCTCACGAGACGTGCATTTCAACCAAAAAACGCGTAGCCTCCTCACGAGACGTTCATAAAAACCTTACCTTTTATGAGAAAAAGAAAAGCACGTAGCCTCCTCACGAGACGTGCATTTCAACCAAAAAAGCGCGTAGCCTCCTCACGAGACGTTCATAAAAACCTAACTTTTTATGAGAACCACAAAAAAAACACACCAACCATTCTTATAAACCAAACCCGAAAACGCGTAACCTCTTCTACAAGACGACCAGCAAAGAAGCAAAGCCAGAAACGCAAGCAAAGCAAAAGCAAGGAGCGCAAGCCAGAGGCGCAAGCAAAGCAAAGCAAGGAGCGCAAGCCAGAAGCGCAAGCAAAGCAAAGCAAGGAGCGCAAGCCAGAAGCGCAAGCGAAGCAAATCAAGGAGCACAATCGGAAACACAAGTGGGAGCACGGCGAGCGCTCTGACCACATCTGGTGACACGCCCTTAAACATGTAGGACCGTCATGTCCTTAAAAACATGTCGTCCCTCCCCGCATTTCCCGGCGCTAAGTCCTCGTCTCTCCCATAAGACACATGCTTAGCGTCGCCAGGTAGTATCGAGACTGTAATGGTCCGGGTACTATCTTTAAGTTTGACTAACGCTTTGTCCAAGCTCGATCAAGCGGGGCTCTGTAGATACCCGTATCCGTACCCCCCAAAAACAAACCCGATGATGAAAAGGACTATCATACATGCTTTTAAAAGAGTCGAAACGGTACAAAAGTGTCTAAAACATATTTGGTCATTTTTAGCGTATTAATTTGGACTTGCATAATCATGAAAATGAATGTCAATTTTAGTCATTATGAGCATAACACGAGCAAAATACAGGAACATCTTATTAAGCCAAGCCGCAAAAACATTGACTAGCTACAAAACGGCCCAAACTTACAAAAACGACCCAAAACACAACCCGCAAAACGGGCCAAAGTGCGTCCCATGTCACTTTTTCACAAAACTAGAAACTACAAAACCATAAAATAATATACTTTAATATTATTTTATTTCGAGCCAAAACCGAAAAACACGACAAAAACCGAAACACGAAAACCGAAATTCGGACCAAAACTGAACAAAGACTTAGCACTTAAGTTAAGAACAAAAACATAATCATTACTCAATCATACGTCCAAAACCAAAGGCGGCATAAAACAGCCCCCAAAACAAAATAAAAATCGCCTGTGAACAGGCGATTAAAAACTTAATCGCCTGTTAACAGGCGATTAAAGTTTTGTTTTCTGGCAGCCGCCATTTTGTTTTTCTTACAAAATTCCAAACAAAACCAAATTAAAATCGCCTGTTCACAGGCGATTTAATTTTTCCTCACCCAAAAACCAGCCAACCTCTATAAATACCAACCCACTTCATTCATTTCAAAACATCGGTTTTTAACACTTATACACTATTCACAAAAATCCACTCAAAAATACCGTCTTTACACTTTTGAAAGGTAAACATTTTACCTACGGGCTAGACGTTTGAGACTCGGACAATGGGGTTACATTAACCCCAAACCCGATATTGGCACTAGCGGCCGTATTCGTAAATACGGTTGTAGCAATTCGGATTCATAATCCGTCTAAACCCCGCCAATATCGCATAAATAAGCGACTCATTATCACTAAAGCAAACCGAAGCGTCACTTTTATAATTATGCAAGTCCTCATTCATGCATTAAATAACGACTAGAATCACGGATCCAACACTAAATTGTACCGTTTCATAGAGTCTTTTAGCATGTCAAAACTGAGGGTTTTTCACAAAATCTAATACGAGGTCGGAAAATAACGTCTATAGTAATAATTTAGTCAATAAATTATTATTTAACGTACATTTCCTATAGCAATATGTCATTATTTTGACAATTTACATTATTTATGCATTTTAATCGAGTCATACTTATTCGCACTTGTACGTAGCGTGACTTTTAGCCCAAATATCGAAATTAAGCAAATGTTTTCAAATTAGTAGAGACTACTCTTACGTAGGCTTTTTGATTACTGTTTTCAAAACTCATTTTATCAAAACTTTCGAAAAGTAACCTCACTCCGAACCCCTTCTCTGGTTTCAAACCTTAGATTTTTAGGTATCGACGCACCTTGAAATCTGAGACACTCGTGTCTTGTATTTCAAGACGCGTTGAATAGGTTCCAAATTCCTTTAATATTTGGTGGCGACTCCGAAAATACATTTCAAAAAGGACTTTTATACTTTTCTTTTTTGATCACAAATTCATGCAATGATCTCCCCCATTTTTAGCAAAACTTCGCACTTTTTCCTGCGAGGCGCATTCCGCTTCGACGCCGTAGGGCGAGTGGCGCCTTGAGGCGTCGATAGGTTTCTCTCGCTTTCCGGTACCTTCAATTGTGAGCAAATAGGATTTGTTAGTTATTGTGATTCACATAGGTTTAGGAGGGTAGGTTGAGGACAGTAAGAATATGGCTTAAATGGTTGAATTGGTGACTATATTTTCGAGTTGTAGTCTTCGGCTATGCTTTTAAAATCATTAGCTACTCTCATAGAAATGTGTTCCATTCTCTTGCCATGACGTAAACGTGATATTGAGGCTTGTGTAGCCGTGATTTGAGGCATGTGTTGCCGTGATATTGAGGCTTGTGTAGCAGTGATTTGAGGCATTTGTTGCCGTGATATTGAGGCTTGTGTAGCCGTGATTTGAGGCATGCCGTGATATTGAGGCTTGTGTAGCCGTGATTTGAGACATGTGTTGCCGTGATATTGAGGCTTGTGTAGCTGTGATTTGAGGCATGTGTTGCCGTGATATTGAGGCTTGTGTAGCCGTGATTTGAGGCATGTGTTGCCGTGATATTGAGGCTTGTGTAGCCGTGATTTGTGGCATGTGTTGCCGTGAGTTTTGAGTTGGACGAGTTCGGGGGAGGAGTATTATTTGTTGGCGACATGGTAAGTCCCCTGTGTGGAGGTTACACAGGGGGTTCCTCTTGACTGCATTTCAATGTTTGTTTGCGTCCGAATTAGGAGTCAAGAATTCTCTTTATACTTCGTTTTCGTAGTCCACCTTATCAGTTTTACTCTCCACCTCTTTTATTCATTCTTAATAAATGTGAAGACTAATTAGTTTGTTTTTGTGTGTCTTTGTTGTCTCCTCACCCCTAGGTACTCGGACGCATTCTGTTTGATTTTGGCTGGGGCACGTGGCCGGGTTATCGCTGTGTGACGTCTTTAGACTTGCCGGACCCTAGGGTCATGTCTTTCTTTTAGTACTATTCGGGTATGTGTGCCGTAGTCTTGTATGGAGTCGTATTGTGGTTTTCATGTTGCAACACCTCGTTGTGTTTTCACTTTCTCGTGGTTTATACCTTTATCCATGCGGCGTCCAATTTTATACAATGTGGTATCAGAGCACGACCCTGTGACATATGGACTTAAAATGAACATAGGGGAGTCGTGTCTTAAAATGAATATAGGATTTAAAATGAACCCCATGAAGAGGACTGGTGAGCCAAGCAACACCTGGGTTAGGGAGACGTCCTGAAACCCTGGTTGGGAGAGCTTGGTAGCCATGAATCGAAATGGTTAACCGGGGGTACCGTTTATTGGGTTGCGTTGATGTGCTGTTGGATTGCATTGCTTGTGTATGTGTTTTGTGACCATGGAGTATGGAGTTATACGGTTTAGAGATGTGATGAGTTGGTGTGGAGTTGTGGAGATACGGTGATGTTACACGTTGTGATATTCGGAGTGGGTTGAGTACGTAGTACGTCATGGCAAGAAAATGTGGCAGAAATATGATTAGGATTAAAGGTGTAATGTTAGTCTTTGGTTTTCTGTTGGGAATATGGCTCGGTGTCAAACTCGAGCAATGATACTTGTTTTGTCTGGTGCTATGTATTGATAATGGGGATAACCCACCCACCCCACCCTTATAAGTTAGATTTGTGGAAGTAACGTTCTTATTTTGACAGATGCGTATAAAAAAAATAATAATAGTAATTACTTTATGCATGCCGTATATGTATATTATTGTTAGTAGCGCACCGTTTCTTATTATCTGCTTTCGTATGCGTACTCTATATTTGTTGCTATAGAAGGAGGATGGGATTCAGACCTTCGGGTCACTGGAGGCACTTATGGTGCATTTTGGGAACTGTGAAACATTGTCTGCTGTTAGCTATAGTATATTTTTGTGCAGCATTCATGTGATATTGTTTCATAGTTTTGAGCACTCTTTTGTCTTGTTGCCATATGTTGTTCTCTTGACTTGGTGTTTGGTTATGATACCTTCGTTGTGTAATATTATAGTGTTTCATGGGTAGAACGGTTTTCTCAGAACATGATTGTTTGTGTATTATTAGTATGGCGACAAAGAAGAATCGTGGAATTTGTAACTGATTTTGATTGATTATGTTTGGTACTTTATGAATTCTTAGTTGACATTAAATGTATGTTTAAGTGTGAGGTATGATGTATGCTTCCGTTATATTGCTTATACGTTTTGATTGTAACTATGAAGTGTGCATGGCTACGTTGTGCATTGAAACTTTGGAGGGTAGTTAATATAGATGTGTTATGATGAGCATGTAGAATTTCTTGGGACGCGAGGATCATAAATAATCTGAGGAATGGTTAAAGACGTGAATGTCATGAGTTTATACAGATATGTGCGCTAGATAGTAGAGAGAGTTACAACGAGGAATGGTTAAGGCGTAATAGCTAAAGCTAGAGTGTTGGGATGGGTGACAGACCATTATTAGAATAGCAGAGGTAAGTCGTTTAAGTTTGCAGAAGTAACAAAAACATGGTAACAATAAGAGTTTTACGATCTAGAAACGCGAGTAAGTTTAGGGATTGAAGCCATGTAATAGGTGTTGTACAAATAAAATGTGCCAAGAGAGTTTATAGAGTTCTAGGGGCAACTTGTTGATTTAAACGTATGAGTGATTGTTGCGACGTGAGAATTGAAATGACTAGAACTTGGATTATGTCCAGTAATAATTGTGGTCAATAGAGAGTCATAAACGCAAAGATGAAAGGTATAAGGTTGTAGTGATGAGTAAGAAGAATTAAGGAATGAGTTAAATTTGTAGACATATAGATCAAGAATGGTCAAATCACGTTGATGATATAATGATATGTGTGCAACTAGAACGTCGTAATAAAGTATAGAATATAAGGATTATGAGATGTAAGGGTTTAGAGTACAGAACTAAATGTGAATAAGACAGTGGAAGAAATGATAAAGTATGAAAAATGCGTGCGTATGTAGTCACGTAGAAGATAAGCTAATAAAAGAAAGGGCGTGAAAGTGACAAGAACAACAGTGTGAATGCTACTGATAAGAGACGTGGTTCTGTTAATAGGAAACGTTATGCTAAAGAACTATTAGTATTTGTGTATAAGAGGTTTCGTGGGTTGTTAATTAGTAGTAGTAGTAGTAGTAGTAGTAGTAGTAGTAAATGTTACATGTGAGATTAATGCCGTAAGTCTGTGTGGGTGACTTACTGTACTCATTTGTAAAACGAGCTCATTCTGAACTGGCACTGCTGTCTGTGGGTGTTGTAGCACCTGCCATCTTGGTGGCTGCTACAGTGTATTTGTTTCTGTTGTTTCCTCGTGTTTCTGGGCTGCTACTCGTATTACAGTGGTGCTGTAGCTGTTGTGTGTTGTTGTTACTGCCGTTTATTGTTGTCCTTCCCTTTGTTGGGCACCCATGTGCTTTAAGTGGTGTCAATGGGGTATCTCGGCCTCGCGCTAGGTTTATGAGCGTATATGAGTATGGTTATGTTGAGGGTGTATTCATTATGGATAAGTTAATGTTGTTTTCATAAATTCAAGGTCGTATTTAGGTATTAGTGTCAAAGAGGACGAGAGTTTTGCTTGGGTGAGTATCTGTAGAAGTTATTGTACTTCGGTAGTGGTTTACACAGGGAGAGTGACTTATTATTGTAAGTTGTGTGGCTATGACTGTGTATAGCATCTGTTGTATGAGCTCAGTTTGTTTTGGAATGTTGTATAGGTTAACGTTTGTTATTGTAGATAAAGTGTTGGAGTAAGTGTCCTCCACAATAGTGCGATTACTTAATAAATCTCAATTAAGGAATACATAGGGATAATCCTGGATTATTGTCAATTGATTAACGTAAATCAATAACGGTTGGCTGACTAGAGTTTGCCGTTATTGTCGTGAGACGGCGGTAATCAATTGATCCCTTTAAGTCATGCCTATAGGAACGTACTCCAAATAATAAGCTAATTAATTGTATGAGATACGATTAAATTAGTAACTTGATAAATCGACTAACGGTTAGTCAGTGAATTAATTTAGAGAGAAATCGAGTTGTGAACTTGGATGATTGAATTTTATATCGATAAAATTATTTGAGGAGATGAGAATTAGTGATTAACTGTTAATTCATTAATCATGTATATTTTACTAATGAGATTAGTAAAAGTACATTTTTAAATATGTGTAAGTATACATATATGTTAAAGAAGAGTTGTGAGTTCAATTTGATAATTTGCACTTTATCATATTAGATGATTAAGTGGTAAATTATAAGTATTTGTGGGACAAATATTGAAAACAAATTGGACCCATAATGAGGGCCATTAAGCCGTCCAAACCAAGGGAGAGGGAGAGAAAGATGCTCTTTTGTCTTTAGCTTTTGTTCTTCTTTTTGCATGCAAACATAATGATTAACATGCTTGCAATTTGTCTTAACAAGAAAAGAACACTCCACTCTCTCCTCTCTCTTGCATATGGCCGGCCCCCTTAGTGTGTGAGACACACTTTATGTTGTTATATTTTGTTATAAAACAAAAGGCAAAAGAGAGAAGGATGATTATGCATGCAATCTCTACACTCTTCTACTCTCTAACTCTTCCCATATCTCTCTAAAGAATATAGAATCTCATTCTCATATTTTCAATATATTACTAAGTGTTAGTAATAATATTATTCACATATTATCAAGCTTCTATTATTGATTTCTAGATCAAAATCATTAATAGATTTTGGAGTTGTTCTTGGGTGCATCTAAAAGGAGGTTTCCTATTTTGGAAACTAGGGTTGGAGGATCATCCATATTGATAGCTCAAGAAACAAAACTAGAAAGGAGTTCTAGTCTTGTGCCCATTTTATTCCTTGTAAGAAGGTATAAATTTCTATAAACTTGTAACAAAGTCTATTTGTAACTACAAAGATCTTGCTTATCAAATTAGAGTAATGTGATTAACACTAATATTTGATTAATGAAGGGTATGAGATCCCTACATAAAGGTAGGATAATGAAGTGAGACTTGCTTGGTTGAGTTGTATCATGCTTGGGAGTGTTTATGGGTGGTTACATTGGTGATTGACTTAGCCACTCGTTTGTGTCAGTTCCCTATTGAGTCGATATTATAGGCCTAAATAAGCAAGTAATATGTGATAGCATTATGTAGCCTATGCGTGGTTATGTTTTGGGCAGTTGGATATGTTATATGTGAGTACAAGTACGGAAATGCGTACAAAATGGTGGTTGTCCATAATTTAGTTTGTGTGCCTTGCTTAGCTTGAATCAAGTGGGGGTCGCGTAGTGTTTTTAAATGCGCGCTTACTCGTTTATTTATAAGTTGTGGTGTTTTGTACGTACATTTATGAGCTTTGTCGAGTATGTACTTGTTGTGTATAATGAAGCAAAGTTTGAGTATGGGTTGTGCGTATCTATGATTGTGATTGTAAGGAAGTCGAGAATGTCGGGATTATGTTAACGATAAGTAAATTGGTGATTAGGCACTGAGATGTGAAAATGATAAAGAGTATGTCAAATGGAGTGGGTCTCACGTACTATTGTCTTTGTTGTTGCCGTTTCCGGGCTGTGTTAATGTCTGTTAACTCGGTCTGCTGTTTTGGTGTATTGCTAGGTTAATGTCGTCTGTCGTTTCGGTTGCATTCACGTTGCTGCTGCTGTTTTATGAGTGCGTTTAGGTTTGGTCGAGGCTGAGTTAATGTTAAACAACTCCTTGTTGAAAGAGCTGGTGGGTGAATGATGTGGTAGTGTTCTGGTATGTAAGGATAGTGTAGAGTATGAGTTATATAAGTTATATGAGTGACATGTTTATCGGGTAGTAGTGGAATAAATAGAGATGAAAGTGTATGGTGTGATGGTGAGGTGAAGTATAACTTGTCTGTAGTTATAAAGGTCATGAGATTGGTATATGTTTCGAGGAAATGGTCTTACATATGTTTAGTGGTTAAATACATGATGGATTGTTAAACCTTGTAAAACAACATAATTGAGACTTTGGAGTTAAAGATTATTCTCCAGTAGCTTGTGTTTGGGAAGTATGATGAGTAGGTATTATGATAGTTGTATTCTTTGAGAGCTCACCCAGGTGATTCCGACTCTCGCGAGTAACCGGCTACGTTAGCCAAATTGATTGACTGCAACAATAGTAAGTTGATGATTTCGTAGTATGCGTTCTATAAATAACAGGTCATAATGAAGTATGTGTTATACCGGATATAAAATGGTATGGCAGTTGATGCAGAGTGTAAAACTTAAAAGAATATATTCTAGACCTTAGTGGTTATACGTTAGAATAGAATGGAAAGGGGTACCACAAAGCCGGTGAAGCATGATATCAAGTAAAAGTATAAGGTATATAGGTTTAGACTTCAGGAGTGTACAACTACGTGTTGTTAAAAGCAGTTATGAAAGGTGATACTTTTGGACGACGGTGTAATCTTGGGGGAATAAACATGTTATATTATATTTGGGAAGTGTAAAGATGTTTGACTTTATGAGACATACATGATATAGTGTTCAATAGTCGTATACATAAGATAGTAAGGTGTTGGATAAACTGCAGAAAGGTAGTTAGTTATACAACGTCAACAGTTGCTACACGACGAAGATGATGAGTAAGTCAAAGAGAGTCGTAAGAGCAAGTCGATTACGGAATAACAGGAAACAAACCAGCAGAATTGATGGGGCAGTTATGCAAGTCAAGAGGTTATAAAGGAGTGACAGAAACATAGAATCGCAGCAAACTAACTAGTAAAATATATGTGTATCGATCGAGTGGTTCTGGATAATCATGATGGAGTCGATGCAGGAGGGGATTAATAATATAGATATCTAGATTATACTACGTCATTGGTATAACAGCTTTGTAAAAGTAACAATACGTTTCGGCAAAGAAAATTTTAAGGGTCACTAACTAAGGAATTCGGTTTCAGTCAAGTATGGAATAAATGAGTAGGCATGGTTACACTTATTGGCTTATTTGATTAGAACTCAAGCTTAGTGGTATGTGTATGGTTATGAGTGTGGCTGACAAATCAGTGGATTAGAATTGTGAAGTTGGTTTAAACTAAAGCTCTATTAGCCATGTTTAGGAGTATGATTACAGTAATATCTCAAGTTTCTTAAAAATCAACAGGTGTGATACAAGTGTAATTATGGTTGTGGTGTAATGATTTCAGATGCGCGTTATAATGGCAGGAGGCCTGGCCTGTTGATGGGGCGGTTAAGCTAGGAAGTGTGGTTATTTGCATGCTTAGAACAGAGGAGTATTGTCTTAGGAAACGTAACGTATAACCCCAGTGGTATATCGTACCTTACGACTATTGTGATCGTGAATATTAGAATTTAGCTATATTTGTTAGTTACGTGGGCGTAACTCTTTTCTTTAGGGGTAGAAAGCGCGAAAATTTTGTTTTGTTGTGTTGTTATTTACAGGGCTTGGATGATTGAGTAGCTCTGGAAAGCTTATTGTTATTGATGATCTTGTGATCGAGGTCAGGGTGTGCCTTACTTGTAGACAGTTTTTGCTCTGATGGTTGTTTGGTATTGTGAATTTCGGGAGGAAATTCTTTTAAGGGGGGAAGAAGGTAATACCCCGTATTTTTGTAGGCAGTATTTTTGAGTCGCATATATAATTTTTGCATTGGTATGATTATTTCGGGCTTTTAGTAAGTTTTAATTTTAACTCGGAGAATATAGCACGTGTATACTCATTGACTCCATAAAAATCGTAAGATTCGGGAAATTTTATCGGTTAAGTGTGTCAAGGTCTAGTTTTGGACGAAGTTGAATATTTCCGATTTTGATTAGTGTTGACTCGAGATTGACCATCCTTGTTAGTTGGTTAGGAGTCTATTTATTAGTTTAGGTGCATCAAACCTCCCCACTTTTTATTCATAACTTTCCCTCACTAAACAAAATGATCTCATCCTTCTCTCTACAATAAAAAAAAAAAAAAAATAAAAAAAAAAAAAAAAAACGAAATAAATAAATAATCTCAGCACAAGGCTGAGCTATCAGCCGTGTATTCCCATCACACTCAACAAGGTGGGTTGTTCTCGTTTCTTGTCCAAATTCGTCGGTTTTCGTTGCCACGCGTTTCTTTTTCCTTCCTCTACCTTATTCCATTCTTTTTCCTCTAAGGTGAGCCTTGTTCCACCTTCAAGTTAGCATCTTTTTGTGTCAGGGTTTGACTAGTTTGAGTTTGTTGTTGTTAAATGTTAAAACTTTGAACTCCTTGGGTTGTATGGTGATGTTATGGTGGTTTTAACCTTGTAGAGGAAGTGTTTCAAGAGGAGCCCTTGTAACCAAGCCATTTCTCCTTCCTTGAATCAGTTTTTGGTGGAATTCTCCAACAAGGTGAGCGTTATTCCCCTTACTTAGTCCTTCAGTTTAGTATAATATGTTTTAGTAATTGTGTGTGACGACTTACTAGTTCGTAAACCCTTGAGTATGTGTGTGTTGGAAGTATTGTAGTGTGTGAATGGTTGTTGTGTGAAAGTGTGTGTGTTTGGAGGCCGAGAAGGCTGTTTTTGAAACACATTCTAAAGCGCTCATTTGCCTTACTTGCAGTAGTGTTCTTGATGTTGTTCTCGATTGTGTGTTGTGGGTATTTTGGTAGAGAAGGTCATTGCGATGTGTTGTAAAGCTGTCTGCCGCTACTCTGTTGTTTTTTTCTTGATTGCTCTCGGTTGATAAAGGTTTGTTTTTCGGCCGGTTTACATCAGTTAGTGGGGGTAATTCTTTGTCCCATTTGTGGTTGTGTGTGTGGGCTACAAAGCCCAGCCGTGGGGCTGTTATGGGACATATTCGGTGAGTATTGCTATGTTTTGTTAGGGCCTCTATTGATAAGTTGATGATCATAGTTGTCTTGTTTAGAGGTGTTGAATTTCACAGTGCCGTTATTGTGTAATACCTGTTGGGGTTAGTGTCCTCCACAGTTAGTGCAATAACATAAATAAATCTCTAAAGGTACACAGGGTACATTTTGTATGTAATCAGTTGATTAACGTTTATCAATAACGGTTGGCTTGCTAGATAAGTTTGACGTTATTGTCATACAGATGGCGGTGATCAACTGGTCCCTAAGAGTCACACCTAAAGGATGTGTTTGAGAAATATTATTATTTGAGAAAATGATCATATTGATGCCTTACTTAATGACTAAACGGTTAGTCAGTGTTGTTGACTAAAAGGTTAGTCAAATGTGACTAAAATGTTGTTGGAGTTAGTGTCCTCCATAGTTAGTGCAATAACATAAATAAATCTCTTAAGGTACACAGGGTACATTTTGTATGCAATCAGTTGATTAACGTTTATCAATAACGGTTGGCTTGCTAGATAAGTTTGACGTTATTGTCATACAGATGGCGGTGATCAACTGGTCCTAAAAAGTCACACCTAAAGGATGTGTTTAAGAAATGTGATTATTTGAGAAAATAATCATATTGATGCCCTACTAAAAGACTAAAAGGTTAGTCGGTGTTTTTGACTAAAATGTTAGTCAAGTGTGTGATAATAATACGGCCATTTAAAAAGGATTAAATGATATTAGCTAAGACGAATTAAATGTAATTCGTGAATTGAATATAAAAGGTTATATTTAATTATTGAATATAATATAAGCTAATTAATCATAAACTGTTATAATTAATTAGAAAATTATAAATATAAGGATATTAATAATTTAATGATATATTATAGTGGATCATATTTTTATGACACTAGTAATATTATATTATATTTTAAAAGCTAAAGGAAACATACAGGAAAGAGCTTTATTGCTTTTGACTCCTTGGTCAACAAGGAATTGGTTTTTGGAAGGTGATTTCTGGAAAGCAAAAATTACTCCCCAATATTGATGAGAAGGCCGAAATTTTGGAGTACTTAAGGGGAGCTTTGGCTCAACTTAACTCAACTAATTCATTCATCATAATTCACACACAAAATTTTAGAAAATCAGTTTTCTTCTCTCATAAGTTTTCTAGCAAGAACTAAGGGCATATCTTGAGCAATCTTGGGTGCAACTTTTAGGAGATATCAAGCTTCTTGATATTTGATCTTAGGCCATTAAGCAAGGACTAAAGGTTGTTTTTCTTAATCTTTTATTTATTTATGCAATTTCTTTTATGACTATTAATCATATAGAATAAGTTTCATTATAATCCTGTGATCTTAAAGGGCATGTATACAGATATATTCCCACAAGTGGTATCAGAGCCTTAGGGCTATGAAATTGTTTATATGATTTTCATAAAAATTGATTTTGTATAAGTATAATTAAAAAAAAAAAAAAAAAAGGGTACTGTTCACGTGAATAGTGCCGTGAACAGTAACTTTTATTTTAAAAATTTTTTTTACTGTTCACGTGAATAGTGCCGTGAACAGTAACTTTTATAAAAAAAAAAAAATTTAAAATTTCTTGGTCCAATTTGATTCATATATTGTTAATTTAAAAGGTTAAGATAATAATATATGAACTTGTATATGTTTTGATTCAATATTGATTGAGTTAGGACAAAGATGGATCTTTAAGGTGGATGTTAATGAACATTAATTATTGCTTTATATTATTGGTATAAATTGATTGAGATATTCATGTTAATAGGTTAATTTGAATGATCTTAGTATTACATCAATGTTTAATCAAGATTAGGTGTTGTTTTGTTTTATATCAATCGAGATAATATGAGCATGTTCAAGTTAAATCAGTTTAATTTGAGATTAGATCTAAAAACATATCTTTTAAAAAAAAAAAATTTCGGTTTTTAAAATATTGTTTGAACCGTGTGTTTTTATTTTTGTTTCGGTTTGTTTTAAGTTTATTTAAACCGGTTTTGTATTATGCATTATAAAGATAATGTATGATTAAGGCTTGTGAAAAGGTTCACGCAAGATTGATACCCTATTATTTTAAAAAGGTTTAAAATAATGTTGGATTTAATTATACTTGATAATATGAATTAAGTTGGATTATGATTGATTAAGATTGTTGTGTGCAATTGAGGAATTGTCACATAATCTTAATCTTGTTAAAAGGTGGTTTGGATTAATAATAATTAATCTAGTTTAGTTGATGCATTTATCTTGTTTGAATGTTGTTTGAATGGTTTAAGTTTTTCGCATTATTTTGTACAAAAGGTTGTAATTTACTAGTGTGGCCTTAGAAGATTATGTTTTCGTAATGAAAGGAAACATAGTCGGTGGTTGTATATTGAGATCTCGTATCTCCTCTCTTGTAATAATATTTTTAAAGTTATTTTGAGATTAGAATGTAAATAGGTTTGCATTTGTAATTTTAATTGTAATTTGAGAAGAGACTCAAGATTCAAGATGGAGCTCGTATGGCTCACTCCCGCTTTATGGATCAAACCAAGATGGAACATCAAGACAAGCTTCAAGGGTCCAAGGATGGATTCCAACTTGTATTTTTGTTTATTTTGGTAGGATAGGCCACACTAGGTGTTTTTATTTTGCGTTCTTTTTCCATTCTCGCTATGATGTTTGCTTGTTTAGATAGTTGCATCATATTCCGCCTAAACTAAACCAAACCACCTAATATTGCATGAAAATTGACTCATATAGTTTGCATTTTCATCCTAGACATACCGATGTCACATGTTTTAAGCCATCACCTTAGTTTATATCATTCTCGTTTTGCTAGACTTTCGTTCACTTAAAATGAATTAAATAAGATGATGGGACCTTCCTCTAAAATGAAATTGAGAATTAGTCTTTATGAGTCAAACCACTATGAATCCCTTCTTCGTCGGTAGGCATAATATGACCCCTTCTACGTTGGGTAAGTAGTGGTTGTCGACTTAGTTTACCTCAACACTATAGTTCGAGTAATATCTCGTAGTTATAGTGGACTAAAAGATAGGATTTACTGAAATCTATCGACCAAGAATTCTAACAGTAGAATTAGCCAAGAGGTTGGCTTATCAATTTAAAGAAATTGAGTCTTGGGATCACTTGTATAATTCTCGAGGGAGGTCGATTATATGAGTGCACGAGTCAATGCATTAAAATGTTATTGCTTTACGACTTAAACCTATAAAACGATGTTTTCTTTTCTCCTCTTCTTCTTCACAGTTTCGAATACGTTATATACAGATATAACTACTATAACAAATGGCTGTACGTACTGACGAACCAATGCCAAGTGCCACACTAACACGCGAATCATGGTTTAGAATATTTATGGACAGCATGAATCAGTCTACTCGACTGAAGAATGATGGGTCCAATTTGCTGATTGGGGGGCCGCATTACGGAATGCCGCCATAGCTGACGGCAAGTTCAAGTACTTGACTGAGCCACTGCCGTAGAACCACTCCCGATGCAGAGCAAATGAAGTCGTAGCTACAATGATTTCATGATGGAGGCGGGTGCGATACAGAACGTACTCATCTATGCAATGGAATCCAATTTGCAAAGACGATTCATTACCCAGGGTGCAAACAAGATTTTCACCACCCTTACTAAGGAATTCTCGAAAGCTCCGAGAATTAAGAGTTACGAGTACACTACTCGTTTCTTTAAGGCTAGACTCCAGAAGGGCTAACCGGTTGGTCCACACCTTCTCGACATGATCGAGAACGTTGAGAAACTGGAGGAGCTTGGTTGCAAGATCGATGAGAAGATCATCGTTGATCGAGTGCTCCACTCCCTTCATAATGGGTACGCCCTCTTTAGGGCAAACTATTACATGAATGACATGCAGAAAAGTCTGCATGAGCTTCACTCACTCCTCGTACAGACGAAAAGTGATCTGAAGTTGAGTGGGAGCATGAAACAAGATATTCTCATGATAGACGACAAGCACAAGGGTAAGGGTAAGGCTCCGGCTAACCTAACTGTAGGAAAGCCGAAATTTAAGAAGCCAGTGATTGCAAAGAGTAGTCCTGGTGAGTCTAGCGGTAGCTCACAAGGCAAGGCAAAAGCAAAGCAAAGCATGGAGTGCCACCATTGCCACAAGTCTGGGCATTGGAGGCGAATCGCCGTGTATGCCGAGGACATAAAAGCGGGCCACGTCATTCCTGTTGGTATGTCTTCTTTTATTCATATGATTGAGATTAACCATGCAAGTTTCGGAACTTGGGTACTTGATACTGGTTGTGGTTCCCATCTGTGCGAATGGAGAATGGAGCAAGAGTTGCTGCCGTTTCAGTAGGAATATATGTAATCTAACTCCCGAGCGGATTTGAGTTATTACTGAATAACTGTTACTATGTACCTCGTTTATCCAAAACATTATTTCTGTATCCGTACTTGATGAAGACGGATTTTCGTTTTAAAGAATAATAGCTGTATTTTTTTTTAAACGATATGATTCATGGTAAAACAGTTTCCATGAACGGAATTTATGTTTTAGATCAAACCACAGATATAATGCATGTGAGTAACAAAAAAAAGCAAAGGTTGGTGACAAAGATCAAACCTATCTATGGCAAAATGTCTCGAATTTCCTTCAAAGGTGTTGGAATGCGCGCTACTGACCTATTAGGACTCATACATACTGATGTGTGCGGACCTATGTCAATCAACGCTAGAGATTGCTATAGATATTTTATCACTTTCACGGACGATTTGAGTAGATATGGACATGTCTACTTAATGAAGTATAAAAGTGAGTCCTTTGACAAGTTCAAGGAATTCCAGAATAAGGTTGAGAACCAACTGGATAGAAAGATAAAAGCACTACGTTTAGATCGTGGTGGCGAATATCTTTCAACTTAGTTTGATCAACACCTGAAAGACCGCGGAATAGAACTAGAGTTAACTCCACCCGGAACACCACTACTGAATGGTGTGTCCGAACGCAGGAATCGAACATTACTTGATATGGTTCGATCCATGATGAGTCACACGGTAGTACCTGACTCATTATGGGGCTATGCTCTTTTGTCAGCTGCTTTTATACTTAACCGAAGTCCGTCTAAAGCTGTAGACAAGACTCCATACGAGTTATGGAAGGGAACGGTCCCTAACTTGTCCTTTATTCGGGTTTGGGGGTGCGAAGCTTATGTCAAGTGGAGACACGAGGATAAGCTCGGCCCGCGATCGGTCAAGACATACTTTATTGGTTATCCAAAAGGAATGTTTGGTCATTACTTCTATTCGCCTACCGAACAACGAGTTTTTGTTGCGGTTAGTGCGACGTTCTTAGAGAAAGAGTTTTTTCAAGACAAGAGAGGTAATGGAACCTTCGATCTGTCGAAGATTCCTGAACCAACAACCGAGCAACCTATGGAGGAAATTGTTCCTTCTTCGTATGCTGCGGTTAATGTCCCTTTGGAACCCAGAAGGTCGGGTAGACTCTTCATTCCTCCAGATCGATATATCGGTATAGTCGAGGAGAATGGGAGACGACGTTTACTCCTTGAGAGTAATCTAACCCGTAACCTATAAAGGTGCCATGACGTGTTCTGACTCAAAGTTATGGCAAGAAGCCATGCAATCCGAGATGGACTCGATGTACGAGAACGGTGTATGGGATCTGGTTGACTTACCTGATAAGGCTAGGCCTCTTCAGTGCAAATGGCTTTACAAGATAAAGCGATCTGTAAAAGGACAACCAGATATATACAAGGCATGACTAGTGGCAAAGGGTTTCACTCAAGTGCAAGGGTTGCACTATGATGAGATTTTTGCATCCGTAGTCATGCTTCGTTTCATTCGGATTCTCTTAGCGATTGCCGCATTTCATGACTATGAAATTTGGCAAATGGATGTGAAACCGCCTCTTAAACGGTTATTTGGAGGAGGAGTTGTACATGGTACAACCCGAAGGTTTCGTCGATCCTAAAGATCCTAAGAAGGTTTGCAAGCTTAAGCGTTCCATTTATGGACTTAAGCAAGCTTCACGGAGTTGGAATCATCGCTTCGACCAGGTGATAAAGGAGAATGGATTCACTCGATCGGTCGAGGAACCATGTCTATATATCAAGTCGAGTGGGAGCAAGATTGTCTTCCTAATACTGTATGTCGATGATATACTCTTGATTGGGAATGACATACCTCTCTTAACTTCGGTAAAAGTATGGTTAAAGAACCATTTCCAGATGAAAGATCTGGGTGAGGCACAACGTATTTTGGGGCTCCGTGATCTATAGAGATAGATCACGACGGATGTTATCCCTCACCAGAGTCTTATATAGATAAGATTCTTGAGAGGTTCGCATGACCAACTCCAAAGACATCGGAAGATGTCGAGTGCATGAGTTGGATTCCTTATGCTTGGCGATAGGATCGATCATGTATGCCATAGTGTGTTCACGTGCTGACGTGGCATCTGAAATGGGTATTGACTTATGGAGGTGCTATAAGGCTATGCGCAATCAGTTGCACAGACGCTAACTTCCACACGAATCGAGATGACTCGATATCTCAGCTCGGATTTGTCTTTACTCTTTATGGCAATGCGGTCAGCTGCAAGTTCCAAAATATAGTGTCATAGTAGATTCCACGACTGTGTCCGAGTACTATGCTATTTAGTTGCAGGGAAGCTGTATGGATGCGTCAGTTCTTACAAGGACTAACTGTAGTTCTTGATTCGAATGACACTATCACCATCTATTATGTTAATAGAGGTGCCATCTTCCAGGCTACAGAGCCTAAAGTCTAGCACCTAGTCTAAATATGTACGTCGATATATGATAAGCTTGAAGGGCACGTTATCTTCCTGAGAATTAAACGTGCTCCTGGTTATAATAGTACTTGACGTGGATTGGATAATTGTATCTTTTTCATATACTATTTATAACACCATCGTTTTGTTTTATATATTCTGTTTTTCCATGCGGATTGTACGGACAATTTTGAACACCACAAAGTGAACTGGAAAACATTATATTTGTGTTGGTCCGTAATCGCCTACATGAGCTGATAACTCTGGCGATTATTTTGTGACGTCGATTGATGGTGGGTTCAACGAGCCATAAGTCAAACTGTTGACTGATCGATCACAGATGCGGGTTTACTGAAATCGCGCAGGACAATTTTTGTGACGACTACATGGAGTCCTAAATGTTTCAGAACATTAGGTGCCTGGTCGTGGATAGGACATCCATAGTGTTCCTAGAGTCGATTCTTTTGACTATCGACTGTCTCTTGAGATTAAGGCAGATTTTGGGTGACTTTGGTTTCTTTCTCACGGTCGACCGTAACAGGAGGCCAAGCAGATTTTCACTGGGTCATTTCATGCTGCGCTTACATCTGCAGGATTCGAGTTGAGGGAAATATCCAAACTTTTATCGAGTTATAATATTTATTCTCAGGGCCACTCGAGGAGCTGTAACTGAAAATGCATGGCCATGCTCGAATATTGATTCGTTTATCAGTTAAGTTACTCTCTAGTCGGGGAAACCACTCTTGATACTGATCGATTGTGAACTACGACCTTTGAAAGTACGGACTTTGCAAATTGGTTTACATTGAGTGGGAGAAATTTATTATGGATATGAGAATCGGTTATCGCACCTACACTTGTACGGACAAGTGGGAGATTGTTGGAGTTAGTGTCCTCCATAGTTAGTGCAATAACATAAATAAATCTCTTAAGGTACACAGGGTACATTTTGTATGCAATCAGTTGATTAACGTTTATCAATAACGGTTGGCTTGCTAGATAAGTTTGACGTTATTGTCATACAGATGGCGGTGATCAACTGGTCCCTAAAAAGTCACACCTAAAGGATGTGTTTAAGAAATGTGATTATTTGAGAAAATAATCATATTGATGCCCTACTAAAAGACTAAAAGGTTAGTCGGTGTTTTTGACTAAAATGTTAGTCAAGTGTGTGATAATAATACGGCCATTTAAAAAGGATTAAATGATATTAGCTAAGACGAATTAAATGTAATTCGTGAATTGAATATAAAAGGTTATATTTAATTATTGAATATAATATAAGCTAATTAATCATAAACTGTTATAATTAATTAGAAAATTATAAATATAAGGATATTAATAATTTAATGATATATTATAGTGGATCATATTTTTATGACACTAGTAATATTATATTATATTTTAAAAGCTAAAGGAAACCTCTAGGAAAGAGCTTTATTGCTCTTTGACTCCTTGGTCAACAAGGAATTGGTTTTTGGAAAGTGATTTTTGGAAAGCAAAAATTACTCCCCAATATTGATGAGAAGGCCGAAATTTTGGAGTACTTAAGGGGAGCTTTGGCTCAACTTAACTCAACTAATTCATTCATCATAATTCACACACAAAATTTTAGAAAATCAGTTTTCTTCTCTCATAAGTTTTCTAGCAAGAACTAAGGGCATATCTTGAGCAATCTTGGGTGCAACTTTTAGGAGATATCAAGCTTCTTGATATTTGATCTTAGGCCATTAAGCAAGGACTAAAGGTTGTTTTTCTTAATCTTTTATTTATTTATGCAATTTCTTTTATGACTATTAATCATATAGAATAAGTTTCATTATAATCCTGTGATCTTAAAGGGCATGTATACAGATATATTCCCACAAATGTTAGTCAAGTGTAATGATGTTACTGACTAAAATGTTAGTCAGTGTAATGTTGGTACGGCAATTTAATACTGATTAAATAATATTAGCTGAAAGACGAGTTAAAAGTAATTCGTGAATTGAATATAAAATGTTATATTTAATTATTGTTTATAATGCAAGCTTATTAATTATAAACCGTTATAATTAATTAGTAAATTATAAATATATGGATATTTATAATATATTATAGTCGGTCCATGCAGATGACACTAGTAATATGAGGTGCATTATATTAATAGCTAAATGATCAAAAGGAAAGTGTCTAGATACATTGTTAGTCTAGATACAATTACTTGGTCAATAAGATAGATATTTGAGGAGATTATAATCTCCCCAATAACCTTATTTTGGCCGGCCACCATGAAGTGATTAGGAGTATATTTAGTCTCCTAATTCCCTTCTAATCATAAGATAATTGATTCACTATTTTGCAACACAAGGAAAACCTAGAGAGAAAATAAGTTTTCTCCTCTAAAATTCTCTAATTTTTCTAGCAATTCAAGGGCATATCTTAGACTCATCTTGGGTGTGTTAATTAGGAGATACCATCCTTTTGGTATTGTTCATAGGCCATTATTCAAGGATTAAAAGGTTAATTCTTGTATCTTTATACTTTATTATGCAATTTTATTTTATGACCTTAAATCTTATAAAGTTTTTCATTATAATCCTGTGAAGTTAATGGTCTATATACGGATATAAACCAACAATACCTTGAAAGTGTGAATTGTGAGCAAATAGGATTTGTTAGTTATTGTGATTCACATAGGTTTAGGAGGGTAGGTTGAGGACGGTAAGAATATGGCTTAAATGGTTGAATAGGTGACTATATTTTCGAGTTGTAGTCTTCGGCTATGCTTTTAAAATCATTAGCTACTCTCATACAAATGTGTTCCATTCTCTTGCCATGACGTAAACGTGATATTGAGGCTTTTGTTGCCGTGATTTGAGGCATGTGTTGCCGTGATATTGAGGCTTGTGTAGCCGTGATTTGAGGCATGTGTTGTCGTGATATTGAGGCTTGTGTAGCCGTGATTTGAGGCATGCCGTGATTTGAGGCATGCCGTGATATTGAGGCTTGTGTAGCCGTGATTTGAGGCATGTGTTGCCGTGATATTGAGGCTTGTGTAGCCGTGATTTGTGGCATGTGTTGCCATGAGTTTTGAGTTTAACGAGTTCGGGGGAAGAGTATTATTTGTTGGCGACATGGTAAGTCCCCTGTGTGGAGGCTACATAGGGGGTTCCTCTTGACTGCGTTTCAATGTTTGTTGGCGTTCGAATTAGGAGTCAAGAATTCTCTTTATACTACGTTTTGGTAGTCCACCTTATCATTTTTACTCTCCACCTCTTTTATTCATTCTTAATAAATGTGAAGACTAATTAGTTTGTTTTTGTGTGTCTTTGTTGTCCCCTCACCCCTAGGTACTCGAACGCATTCTGTTTGATTTTGGCTGGGGCACGTGGCTGGGTTATCGCTGTGTGATGTCTTTAGACTTGCCGGACCCTAGGGTCATGTTTTTCTTTTAGTACTATTCGGGCATGTATGCCGTAGTCTTGTATGGAGTCGTATTGTGGTTTTCATGTTGCTACACCTCGTTGTGTTTTCACTTTCTCGTGATTTATACCTTTATCCTTGCGGCGTCCAGTTTTATACAGGTGACACTGGTCTTGCCGTTTTATGTCCCGTTAACTCGGGCTTGGTAACACCCTTATTTACGTGGGGCCCGCCTCGCCTAAATGGGGGTGTTACAAAGTGGTATCAGAGCACGACCCTGTGACATATGGACTTAAAATGAACATAGGGGAGTCGTGTCTTAAAATGAATATAGGATTTAAAATGAACCCCATGAAGAGGATTGGTGAGCCAAGCAACACCTGGGTTTGGGAGACGTCCCGAAACCCCGGTTGGGAGAGCTCGGTAGCCATGAATCGAAATGGTTAACCGGGGGTTCAGTTTATTGGGTTGCGATGATGTGCTGTTGGATTGCATTGCTTGTGTATGTGTTTTGTGACCATGGAGTATGGAGTTATACCGTGTGGAGATGTGATGAGTTGGTGTGGAGTTGTGGAGATACGGTGATGTTACACGTTGTGATATTCGGAGTGGGTTGAGTACGTAGTACGTCATGGCAAGAAACTGTGGCAGAAATATGATTAGGACTAAAGGTGTAATGTTAGTCTTTGGTTTTCTGTTGGGAATATGGCTCGGTGTAAAACTCGAGCAATGATACTTGTTTTGTCTGGTGCTATGTATTGATAATGGGGATAACCCACCCACCCTACCCTTATAAGTTAGATTTGTGGAAGTGACGTTCTTATTTTGATATATGCGTATAAAAAAAAAAAAATAGTAATTACTTTATGCATGCTGTATATGTATATTATTGTTAGTAGCGTACCGTTTCCTATTATCTGCTTTCGTATGCGTACTCTATATTTGTTGCTATAGAAGGAGGATGGGATTCAGACCTTCGGGTCACTGGAGGCACTTATGGTGCATTTTGGGAACTGTGAAACATTGTCTGCTGTTAGCTATAGTATATTTTTGCGCAGCATTCATGTGATATTGTTTCATAGTTTTGAGCACTCTTTTGTCTTGTTGCCATATGTTGTTCTCTTGACTTGGTGTTTGGTTATGATACCATCGTTGTGTAATATTATAGTGTTTCATAGGTAGAATGGTTTTCTCAGAACATGATTGTTTGTGTATTCTTAGTATGGCGACTAAGAAGAATCGTGGAATTTGTAACTGATTTTGATTGATTATGTTTGGTACTTTATGAATTCTTTGTTGACATTAAATGTATGTTTAAGTGTGAGGTATGATTTATACTTCCGTTATATTTCTTATAGGTTTTGATTATAACTATGAAGTGTGCATGGCTACGTTGTCCACTGAAACCTTGGAGGGTAGTTAATATAGATGTGTTATGATGAGCATGTAGAATTTCATGGGACGCGAGGATCATAAATAATCTGAGGAATGGTTAAAGACGTGAATGTCATGAGTTTATACAGATATGTGCGCTAGATAGTAGAGAGAGTTGCAACGAGGAATGGTTAAGGCATAATAGCTAAAGCTAGAGTGTTGGGATGGGTGACAGACCATTATTAGAATAGCAGAGGTAAGTCATTTAAGTTTGCAGAAGTAACATGTAACAACCTGGTTTTTCGTGACTTTAATTAAACTAAGGCGGAAAATTAATTAAGTCTATTTATTACAAACCAGCTGTTATCGTATTAAAACTCTATATACATAGTACGAGTCTTAGGATGAAACAGAGTATATGTTTGATTACAAATCTCTCCAAAATAACGAAGTACAAAATAAGGTAAACCATCCCCAGCATTTGATAAACATAAGTCCTCGGGGTACCTGCAGTTCATCTCGTGTTAGTGTTTTCTCCCCCAACACAATCTAAACACATCAAATGAATCACGTAGTATAGCAATTATAGACATGTGCGATATACATGACAATTAAATAAAATAGATGGCAAGCAGGCAAGCAAAAACACATAAGGATATCAGGATGATTCAAACATGAGTATAGATCAAATCATATATCACACCACACTCATAACCAATCATACTCAACAAATCATTACCATCTCAATCATATTCGGGGTAGTCGACCCTTTTCAATTATTCATATAGTAACATAACTCGCGAGTCTTGACTACAGAACGGCTTGTGTACTCTCATAGATAATTATCAAAGTGCACTAGCTACTCAGACTCGTACATCAGATCAAACACTAAGTAGCGTACGTGATAACTACCTAATATCCAATACAACATGGATAATCTATCATACGTTGTCCTATGAACCACAACAAGTCAGGATGGAAGCATGCAAAACCCTACAAAAGCAAGGCCTGCGCAATGGCTGCCGGGTACATCAACGGACTTTACTGCCACAGATACCAATAGGTAAGAAGGACGATTCAATCCCTTATCTAATGTGTGCACACACTTTCACTTAGAAACGACACAGTCCTCGCTATTCGAGAGAGTATGCTTTTCCTAACCAAAACGATTAATACCTACCGACAAGGTCCCCGGATGGGATGGTCATCTTCCGTTACCTCGTATGGACCGCAAAACGCAACATTTATGCCCATTCAAGGGATGTATACGCCTGCTTGCCTAAAGACTATGAGAGTCATTAGAACGCCTCAGTCAGCACTGAGAGTGAAAGAGTCCCCATACGCGGCTACCTTTCTAACGATGGCACAATAGATTCGCAACATGACAGACACCCGAGTATTTAACAAGTACTTTCTTTATCATTTTCTCGTTCCTTTATTTCTCCAGTGACAGTTCATAATAAACAATAACGTCGAACTTGTATAATGAAAATTTAGTTCTAGCAGCTCTTCAGGTAAACGGAAGCACATAGAAACTTAAATAATTTATTTGGAGTTCAATCGTAAATTTTAAATATTTTTACTATTCACGTATTTACTATTCATCGTATTTACTATTCATCGTATTTACTATTTATCGTATTTACTATTCATCGTATTTCACTATTCATCGTATTTTACTATTCCTCGTATTTTACTATTCCTCGTATTTTATACTTAGTATTTTATTCGTATATTTATACTTAGTATTTTATTCAGATATGTATACTTTGTATTTTATTCGTTTATTTATACTTAGTATTTTATTTAGTTACTTAACTAAGCTTATTTTCTTCTAAGTGTAGAATTCTAGTTTTAAAGTCGTTAAGTTCGTTTTGTACTTAGTGATTTTTGGAAATATTTTAGGAGTCTAGTTCTAAAGTTGTTAAGTTCATTTTGCATTTAGCGGTTTTGAAATATATTTTAATCGAACTCGTTAAGTTCATTTTGTATTTAGTGATTTTGAAACATATTTAAATCAAAGTGGTTAAGTTCATTTTTATACTTGGTGATTTAAATGATATTTCAAAAGTAAAACTCGGTTTAGATTTAGTCGTATACTTAGCTAAAATTTAAGCGGTTTCAAATTTTAGCGAGGTTGTCGTAGTTCATTTTAAGTAGTCCATATCTCCATATCCACAATTAAGCATAGGTAGTAACACACGATATGATTCATTTTATTATATGTAACGTTTATTTTTTTATCGGTTTCGTTGATTCTTTTTATTAACGATTCTTTATACAATAAAAATATAAAACTAATTACTACTCAATTATAGTGATTAAGTGATAAATTCATTTTGACCAAAAATTGACCAAAATAAAGTGAAAATGCCGTGAGCTATTTATACATAGCAATTTATTTCTTTTTTTGTTTTTCATTAATAATTCATTACTTTATCTATTTAAATTACTTAAGTGATAAAAATAAAAAGTGACAAAATCATTTTAGGTCTAAAAATGAACCTAAATGCCGTGGCCTTTTGTACATACCAATTTATTTTTGTTTTCTAATTTTATCGGTTTTTGACTTAAGGTTTTTATATACTAATTATTTAGTTTATGCTAAAGTGATTTAAACTAGTGAATAAAAACAATAAATACTAAAACTTATAAAAATTTATAAATCAATCTTAGTCATAAAATGAAGAACACAATGAAGATGTGATGAACACTAATACTTTTAATATGAACATTATTTAGTCAAATTTTCATATGTTTATATAATTTTCTCAAATTTTTCATACAAGTCTAATTTAACTAGACTAATCATAATATGTTATTTAGAAAAATTAAAACTAAAAATTGGCCCAAATAATTCATGTATGCCGTGTATATATATATATGTTCCTAACTTTTGATTTTTGATTTTTATACTTCTAATTCAACAACTAATTTATTCTATATCATATATATATTTAATCATGAGTGAACAACAACTACAAACATTAACACACAAAAGAAAATCATTATAACATAAGAATAACAACAACACTTCAAGAACACATATAAACAATTTAAGACATTTAAATTTCTTAACAATTTCATATTAAGCCTTGAACAAAAACTAATTATATTTTCATAATCATCATATACTTAGGATTTTAAGCATGCAATTAACAAAAATTAAAACGAAAAATTTAAACTAAAAATAGAGGGTGGCCGTGGGTTTTGTTAATGAGCAACAAATTCTATTTTTCGATTTTTGTCTCCTAATTTATCATGTGATGCTAGGTGTTCATAAACACAATAAATATAACACATAAACATTTATATCATGCGATTAACAAAATTAAAACCTAGTGTGCGGGGGCACCTTAATTAGGTTAGTAGCAAATTTGTTTAGCAGTTGTCGGGATCGATGATGTGATCGAACTGGCTCAAGTCTACGTCTCCACCTTGCTCCTCGTCTTTGGTTAGGGTTTGTACATAAAAATGAAATAAGCAAGTTAGTAAATTATTTTAAAACTAAACTAGCTAAAATGAAAGTTTAAAGTGTAGTTTCATTTTTATGTTTAGGTGATGTTTTAATTTTTTTTTTTTGATTTCGATTTATGTTCATATTTTAATTGTATGTAAAAAGAGTAAGTGATTACTAAATATAAATGGTGAGGAGTTTATTTAAGTGTGCTAATTTATTTAAGCAAATAAAATGAAAGATTAAAGAAGGAAAAGAATTAAAGAGGAGGAAAATCATGAAGTGTTCTTGAGGTTGCATGAACAAGCTTACTTAGGATCTTGAGTATGAGTTTATTTAGAGAGAAAATGACTTAGAAAATATTTGTGTTTGTGTGTGTGTGTATGTCGTGTAGTATGTAGTAGTAGTAGTTGTTGTGTTTTGTTTTTGTAATGAATTGTAATGTGTGAATGCAATTGTATTTAGTTGTATTAATCTTTAAATTAAATCAAGCTAGAATGCAATGATGAATTAAGGTAGGATGGTAAGTGTTAGGTGTTGTGTAAGACAAATTAAACTTGTACAAGTTATGTAAAATGGAAGAGGATAGTCCTTGACCATTGACCTCAAAAATCTCGGCCAAACCAAGGGTCAAGTGGCCCGATTTTTCGTTTTTGAAATTTTCGATTTGCGCGCACGCGAAAAGTCTCGAAATAAAATATATAGTCTTAAAATGATGGTTCGAAGTAAGGTCAAAAATTAAAATGAAGAAAAACGTAGAAGAGTAATAAAAATGAAAAATGGCCTTAGGATCCTCGAAACTTTTAATAAAAATTTCGTTTGGTCCAAATATATATTTTTTTCGTTGAATGTTATCGAATCAAATCATTATGATCACACGTCCAAAAAGTTTATCGCTTTGAATAAGTGTGGCTCATTATATCGAGTTTTAGTGAAAGTGTTAGTTAAATCAAAAGGAATAGTAATTTTATATTATTATAGTATGTTTTGTTAGTACTAATCTAAATTGATTAAGCCTTAACCATTTTTGTGAGATTAGGATTATGAGTAAGTAGATTAGGAAAAGAATTAGGTGATTTAAATCATCCTATGTGGCTCGGCCACTTTTATAAATTTTACCTCGATTTATGTACAAAATTTGTCGTTGAGAAATTTGTTGTATAGTCTTCATTTGATTTATCGAGTTTGAATATGAAAGAATAAAGTTCAAATTCGAAGCAATTCAAAATGGTTTTAGATTAGGTACGCAAGTGACTTGTAGTGTATTGCATTAGGAATTTAATGGGCGAAGATGATTAATTATTGATTTCCTAATTATAATTAGCTTAAATTAACACGGGGTGTTACAATCCTCCCCCCTTAAAGAAGTTTCGTCCCCGAAACTTAAAGTTAACTAGGTGGTTAAGGTTACCTGTGCTGAACAGTTCTGGGGATTTCTCCTTCATTGACGCCTCGGATTCCCAAGTAGCTTGTTAGATTATGACCCTCCAAAGGACTTTAATTAAGGGTATTGCCTTTCGTCTCAGGGTCTTGGTTTCCGTGCCAAGATTTCCACGGCTTTCGTAGTACAACATATTAGGCTCGATCTCGATGACATCGGGCGAAACGATGTGGCTTGGATCAGATCGATACCTCCGTAGTTGAGATACGTGGAAAACATTGTGTACTCTTGATAGGTTAGGCGGTAGTGCAAGTCGATACGCCACTTCTCCGATTCGCTCAAGTATCTCGTAGGGTCCAATATACTTCGGGCTCAGCTTCCCTTTTAAGCCGAATCGCTTTACTCCTTTCATGGGCGACACTTTCAAGAATACCTTGTCCCCCTTCTGAAATTCAATAGGCTTACGATGTTTATCAGCATACTTCTTCTGACGATCTTGAGCCGCCTGTAATCTTTCTCGGATGACCTTAATGTGCTCGATTTGGTCCTGAATAGTTTGGGGTCCGGTGCCCACATTGTCACTAGCGTCGTCCCAACACACTGGGCTTCGACACTTCCTTCCATATAGAGCTTCGAAAGGGGCACATTTGAGGCTAGCATGGTAACTGTTATTGTAGGAGAACTCGATTAATGGCAAACTCTTTTCCCAGTTAGTGTTAAACTCCATCGTGCAAGCTCTCAACATGTCCTCTAAGGTTTGAATGGTTCGTTCAGTCTGGCCATCCGTAGCCGGGTGAAAAGCGGTGCTCATTTTCAACTGGCTACCTAAGGCTTCTTGCAACTTCTTCCAGAAATGGGATGTAAACCTTGCGTCCCTATCCGAAATAATATCAAGGGGCACACCATGCAATCTGATTACTTCTTTCTCATAAGCCTTGGCTAACTCATCCAATCCCCACGTCTCTTTGATCGGAACAAAGTGGGCAGACTTTGTTAATCGATCCACTATGACCCAGATTGCATCTTTACCACTCGAGGTCCTCGGTAGTCCCATAATGAAGTCCATTGAGATTGAGTCCCATTTCCCTCGTGGTATTTCTAACGGTTGTAGGAGTCCTCCCGGTCTTTGATGTTCGAATTTCACCTTCTGACAAATCAAGCATTTAGCCACGTGTTCGGCTATCTCCTTTTTCATCCCGATCCACCAGAATCGTAATTTCAAATCTTGGTACATCTTGTCTGACCCAGGATGTACTGAATATCGGGTGCTGTGTGCTTCGTCTAAAATTCTGCGTTTTAGCGCCTCATTGTTTCGTATACACCATCTCTCTTTGAATCGAAGACTCAGTCAGTGGTGAATTTTAAATCCTTCACCCCTTCCGACTAATCCTTCCTCGAATCGTTACTAGTTCAGTGGTCTTCCCATTGTAGTGCTCGGATGTCGTGGAGTATCTCGTTCCACTACCATTGCATTTAAATCAAGATTACCTGATCGCATGTACTAAGTCCAAATCCAATCTCCTCAAATCTTGAACGAGGTCGGATGGAATCTCCCAGATATTATTCAGCGAGCGTGGAGTCTTACGACTTAAAGCGTCTGCTACGACGTTTGCTTTTCCTTCGTGATAGAGCAGTTCGATCTTGTAGTCTTTGATTAGTTCTAGCCACCTCCTTTGTCTCATATTCAGCTCTTTCTGCGTGAATATGTACTTCAAACTCTTGTGGTCGGTGTAGAACTTTATGCTGACTCCGTAAAGATAATGTCGCCAAATCTTCAAAGCGAACACAACTGCTGCGAGTTCAAGGTCATGGGTTGGATAGTTCTTTTCATGCACCTTGAGTTGTCTAGATGCATAAGCGATCACCTTGCCCTGCTGCATTAGGACACATCCTAGTCCATTTAAGGACGCATCGCTATACACCTCGTGTAACAACCCGGATTTTCCAAATAAAATAAAATACGTTTTAAAAAGGTTTTAGGTAAGAAAATGAATTAAAAATGAAAGCCACGGTGGCGGAAACACCGTGAATCCGAGCTGTCACTCACACAAACAGTCTAATCAAACCAAAATGACAAGGTAGGCCTTGAGGCCTAGCAAAATGGGGAATAAATACCCCTTACAAACCATAATCCCAAAACATAAGTACGGGAAATAAAAATAAATCTAAACCAACGAGTCTAAATAAAATCATTCAAGGTTCTCATCAAAGCTAGCTACGGGGTCACAATCCTCACGGCTTCTCACACAAACCCGTGCCCGCGCATACCTGCCACAAAACATGTGACAGCCACAGTCAGTGGGGAGTAACTCAGACGTTCTCCCAGCCATATTACATCACAATAAAGTTAACAAGTAAATAAAACAGCTCAATAATAATAATAATAATAATAATAACCACAAGCCAATAAATGGTTAACAACACTAAATCAATCTCAATACAACTCAACAAGTACCTTACCTGGCCTACGGCCTATGATCAAAGTATAATCAACCAATGTAACCTCAAAGCATACTCAAATAGTAACACAAGAAATAATACAACGATCTCAAGTCAAACAATCATAAGTTATCTCAAGCATCAATAGTCAAATGCAAGAGTAAGCACGGAGGACTGGGTGAAGCAACAAGAATCACCCCGGAACGACAAAAGTCCCAACCCTATGGCGGAACGACAAAAGCTCCTCAAACTGTTTAAATTTGGCCAAACCCACCGCGACAAAAACGGTGTCGACATATAATCAAACCATAGTCCCTATCCGTGACAAAAGCGGATGGAAACCCCTAAGGGCGGCATCCGTCCAACAATGGACGTTGTATCTCCTCACGCACGTGCCCAACAGTGCACGTACGCACACTCAACTCAAGCTCAATCAAATCAATACAAAGTCAAGGTCAATACAATATGAACTCAAGCCAATCTCAATATGTGCTATAATTCTCGAAACAATAACAATTTATACGGAGTAAATATCAACGTACCCTACTAAATCAAATTAACAACTTAATATTATTATAATCAAGATAAAAGAATCTATTTAACTCGTGACTAATAAAGCCTATACGCACAAGTCCAATTAATTAGCCATACATACCAACTTCACGTGTACATACATACGCACAAACAACACATTTACGTACACACAAACACATCCACTAACAAACATAACATGTAACATTATTTTCCCCTTTAGTGAATCATATATCATATAAATAATAAATAATTAAATACTTATTTAGTTTCCCATAACACACTCATTTTAGGCCTAATAATAAACATCACAACATCATAAACACAACCTACGTCAATCATACAAATCCATGTCACTCGAAGACTGCAACTACGGAGTACGCTTATTTAGACAAAACAGAGCAAATCACCATCTACACGCTAACACACGGGTATAATCGTACGAATTAAAATCGACACACAACACGACTCGTCAACCTTAGAGTAAGGTAATATCGAGTAACGTCATCACCGTTACCTTTTCGCGCTAATCCTTAATTGAGTCGTCCACCACGTACGTGTCAGCGTCAGGGTCGTCCTGGTTCAGACCTACGATCGATCAGGGGAGAAAACCAGTATAAATAAGAGTTACAATATCGACGGCGATCCGAGCGACTGAGACGAAACGGAGTATAGCTTACCTTAATGTGAAGAGGATGAAGAGAGGATAATTATGGCGCAAAAATGGAGTAAAACGGTTAAGAAACGAAGGAGTGAAGAAGGATTGAACGAGGGCGTTTATGGTGTTTAGAGGAAGACGGAGAACACAAAGAATGCACGGAGTATATTGATTAATTGATTAGGGTTTGCTCGAAGGGTTATATATATATATACGGAGTATTAGGTATTAGGTAAGTCCTTTACTCTTATTAAAAGTCTAATATTTTTGATAAAATGAATAAATTTAATTTAACTTTAACCAATTTTTGATTAAAATAGTTGAAAACATACAAATTAAGTTAAATGTGATATTTTATAAAATACTAGTACATATGATAATAAATATTTATAACCATAGAAAATATTATTAATTTTTTACTATTTTACTATTATTTACTATTTTTATATTATAAAGTAATAATATTATTTTCCTATATAAATATTTGTTCCCAAAACTAGCTTAAAAACTAATAAATATATAATAAAAATAAAACAATACTAGTATTAAAATAATGGGTCGAAAGTAATAATTTAACCATTTAGTTTAAAATATAAAGTAGTAATACTAATCTATAAAAGTAACCATTTCATAAGTGATTTCTTATCTTTAAAATAAAATAGTATTAAATATTATTTAAAAGATCATAAATATTACTTTAAACCATTAAATAAATAAGGTAATTATGAAAAATAAATACAGTTTTAAATAAATTTGTGAATTAAAATATATTTTAGTTTAACCTTAAAAATACGGGGTGTTACAATCTCACCACCTAAAAAAAAGTTTCGTCCTCGAAACTTGAGAACAAAACGACACCCGAAACGAGTGAGAAAAGTCTACTCCCTACGATTACTATTCTAAGGACGACTAACTCTACACACCCCACTAACAAAATGATAGCTCTCCTAGCCTAGGTCAACTCCACCAAGCCTCGCATACCCCAACAAGGCACCCAACTCGGTCGGGCCTAAACACACACGAAAAGGAGCTAGGACGGATTTCCAAAAGAAGTAGGAACATCCAAGAATAGGAATGAACATGGAACGGTGTTCTCCCGTGGAAGAGCAATAAGTGTATCCACGGAAATAGAGGAAGTGAGTTGAGTTTTCTCAATCAACGAAGGGAAAATGAATGACAAAGAGGCACTAGTATCACTATAGCAACCTTTAGTCGGCGGATGCGTTGCAAGTTGTTGTTGGCTCCTCCTCCGTACTGGTCATCTGCAACACAAAAGCAGAGGTGATAGCGGCATTTTACTAAGCATGCCACTTCAAGAAACTACTCAAACGCATACAAAACAACGTAAACCTCCTAGTGTGTCAACCCAACGCTCTCACTCGGTGTGCTAAGTTAAATCCTACTCACTCACCTAATGAGAGTTGGGAGCGTATTCGCTCTGATACCAACTGTAACAACCCGGATTTTCCAAATAAAATAAAATACGTTTTAAAAAGGTTTTAGGTAAGAAAATGAATTAAAAATGAAAGCCACGGTGGCGGAAACACCGTGAATCCGAGCTGTCACTCACACAAACAGTCTAATCAAACCAAAATGACAAGGTAGGCCTTGAGGCCTAGCAAAATGGGGAATAAATACCCCTTACAAACCATAATCCCAAAACATAAGTACGGGAAATAAAAATAAATCTAAACCAACGAGTCTAAATAAAATCATTCAAGGTTCTCATCAAAGCTAGCTACGGGGTCACAATCCTCACGGCTTCTCACACAAACCTGCACGCAAGATACCGCTTACAAAACATGTGGCGACCACGATCGATGGGGAGTAACTCAGACGTTCTCCCAGCCATATTACATCACAATAAAGTTAACAAGTAAATAAAACAGCTCAATAATAATAATAATAATAATAACCACAAGCCAATAAATGGTTAACAACACTAAATCAATCTCAATACAACTCAACAAGTACCTTACCTGGCCTACGGCCTATGATCAAAGTATAATCAACCAATGTAACCTCAAAGCATACTCAAATAGTAACACAAGAAATAATACAACGATCTCAAGTCAAACAATCATAAGTTATCTCAAGCATCAATAGTCAAATGCAAGAGTAAGCACGGAGGACTGGGTGAAGCAACAAGAATCACCCCGGAACGACAAAAGTTCCAACCCTATGGCGGAACGACAAAAGCTCCTCAAACTGTTTAAATTTGGCCAAACCCACCGCGACAAAAACGGTGTCGACATATAATCAAACCATAGTCCCTATCCGTGACAAAAGCGGATGGAAACCCCTAAGAGCGACATCCAGTCCAACAATGGACGTTGTATCTCCTCACGCACGTGCCCAACAGTGCACGTACGCACACTCAACTCAAGCTCAATCAAATCAATACAAAGTCAAGGTCAATACAATATGAACTCAAGCCAATCTCAATATGTGCTATAATTCTCAAACAATAACAATTTATACGGAGTAAATATCAACGTACCCTACTAAATCAAATTAACAACTTAATATTATTATAATCAAGATAAAAGAATCTATTTAACTCGTGACTAATAAAGCCTATACGCACAAGTCCAATTAATTAGCCATACATACCAACTTCACGTGTACATACATACGCACAAACAACACATTTACGTACACACAAACACATCCACTAACAAACATAACATGTAACATTATTTTCCCCTTTAGTGAATCATATATCATATAAATAATAAATAATTAAATACTTATTTAGTTTCCCATAACACACTCATTTTAGGCCTAATAATAAACATCACAACATCATAAACACAACCTACGTCAATCATACAAATCCATGTCACTCGAAGACTGCAACTACGGAGTACGCTTATTTAGACAAAACAGAGCAAATCACCATCTACACGCTAACACACGGGTATAATCGTACGAATTAAAATCGACACACAACACGACTCGTCAACCTTAGAGTAAGGTAATATCGAGTAACGTCATCACCGTTACCTTTTCGCGCTAATCCTTAATTGAGTCGTCCACCACGTACGTGTCGATGTCACGTGGTCGCCCTGGTTCGGACCTCACGATCGATCAGGGAGAAACCAATTATAAATAAGAGTTACAATATCGACGGCGATCCGAGCGACTGAGACGAAACGGAGTATAGCTTACCTTAATGTGAAGAGGATGAAGAGAGGATAATTATGGCGCAAAAATGGAGTAAAACGGTTAAGAAACGAAGGAGTGAAGAAGGATTGAACGAGGGCGTTTATGGTGTTTAGAGGAAGACGGAGAACACAAAGAATGCACGGAGTATATTGATTAATTGATTAGGGTTTGCTCGAAGGGTTATATATATATATACGGAGTATTAGGTATTAGGTAAGTCCTTTACTCTTATTAAAAGTCTAATATTTTTGATAAAATGAATAAATTTAATTTAACTTTAACCAATTTTTGATTAAAATAGTTGAAAACATACAAATTAAGTTAAATGTGATATTTTATAAAATACTAGTACATATGATAATAAATATTTATAACCATAGAAAATATTATTAATTTTTTACTATTTTACTATTATTTACTATTTTTATATTATAAAGTAATAATATTATTTTCCTATATAAATATTTGTTCCCAAAACTAGCTTAAAAACTAATAAATATATAATAAAAATAAAACAATACTAGTATTAAAATAATGGGTCGAAAGTAATAATTTAACCATTTAGTTTAAAATATAAAGTAGTAATACTAATCTATAAAAGTAACCATTTCATAAGTGATTTCTTATCTTTAAAATAAAATAGTATTAAATATTATTTAAAAGATCATAAATATTACTTTAAACCATTAAATAAATAAGGTAATTATGAAAAATAAATACAGTTTTAAATAAATTTGTGAATTAAAATATATTTTAGTTTAACCTTAAAAATACGGGGTGTTACACCTCGTATTCATCCCCGTCAGTTGGTAGGGCTAGGACAGGTGCGGTAGTCAGCCTTGTTTTGAGTTCTAGGAACGCCTTTTCACAGTCTTCGTTCCACACAAATTTGGAGTCCTTCTGTAGGAGTTTAGTCATTGGGCGTGCTACCTTTGAAAAGTCGGGTACGAATCGTCTGTAGTAGCCAGCCAAGCCTAGAAAGCTTCGAACCTCTGTGACGGTCTTTGGTGCGACCCATTCCTTTACGGCTTCTATCTTTGCTGGGTCTACCATTACTCCTTCCTTCGAAATCACGTGGCCCAGGAATACCACTTCACTCAACCAGAATTCGCACTTAGAGAATTTTGCATACCATTTATCTTTCCTCAAAATTTCCAATACAGTGCGTAGATGTTCTTCGTGTTCTTTCTCAGTCTTTGAGTAGATCAGGATGTCATCTATGAATACGACCACGCAAACGTCCAGATATTCGTGGAAGGTTCTGTTCATCTGATCCATGAACACTGCAGGTGCGTTGGTGAGGCCAAAAGGCATCACTTTGAACTCATAGTGGCCGTATCTAGATCGGAACGCAGTCTTCTGTATGTCCTCCTTTCGTACACCTATCTGATGATAACCCGATCTTAAATCAATTTTGGAGAAAACACCTGCTCCCTTGAGTTGATCGAATAGGTCGTCTATCCTTGGCAAAGGGTAACGATTCTTGATTGTAACCTTGTTGAGTTCACGGTAGTCGATGCATAAGCGCATACTCCCGTCTTTTTTCTTAACAAAAAGTATCGGAGCGCCCCAAGGCGAGACACTCGGTCTGATGAAGCCTCGATCTATTAACTCCTCCAATTGTTTCTTAAGTTCCTGGAGTTCAACTGGTGCCATTCGGTAGGGTGCCTTTGAGATTGGTGCGGTGCCCGGTAGTAAGTCGATTGAGAATTCTACGTCTCGTGCAGGCGGCAGGCCTGGCAGTTCATCAGGAAACACATCCGGGTAATCATTTACAATGTGAATGTTCTCGATCTTTTGCTCGGCCTCCACTTTGTTGATGCTGCACAGAAATATTTGATGTCCCTTTCTCCCCATGTTCTGAATTTTCATGGCAGACACGAATCGTACTTTTTCCTTTGAAGGCGTATTTTGGTAAGTCACCACCGTTCCATTAGGACCCTTCAATGTGATTCTCCGGTCTCGGCATTTGAACGTAGCATGATGACGAGTTAACCAATCCATTCCCAAAATTATATCGAATTCAGGAAGGTCGAATAGAATCAGGTCAGAAAGAAAGTTTGTGTGGTGAATCATAATTTGTACATTATTGTATTTTGCAGAACAAGAAATATTTTTGCCATTTGGTAGCGATACGTTAGTGCGTATTTGTTCAGGTTTTGTAAGTTTGGATTTTGCTAGAAATTTTGTCGAGATAAAAGATAAGGACGCACCCGTATCGAACAAAATAAAGGCAGGTACAGAATTAACCAAAAATTTACCAGTGACGACATCTACATCCTGACAGTCCTCGGCATCACCATCATTCTATGACAGCACATATACTCTCCCCTGAACTCTTACGGCGGGCGGCGGTCCCGTGTTCACTCTACCCATTGTTCCCTTTTTAGGGCAGACGTTGGCCTTATGACCTACTTCTCTGCATATGAAGCACGTGATCGGTGCACCATTGCACTGTTTCCCCGGGTGTAGTTGTTTTAGGCAAGAGCGACACTTATCGGACTCGTATGGTGGTAGAGGCCTTGGAGGATTGGGGGCAAACCTTGGCTTGGTCTGGGTGGAATTCTGAGCGAAATTCGTAGGCCTTTGGTAACCCCGGCTTGATGGATTAGCCTATGGTAGAAAAGGTCGTTGGTAGTTAGGCCACGAATGAAGGCGGCGCCGCGCCACGTAAGGCGTAAACACTCTCTTTTTCCCTTTCTCCTCGCCGTTCTTACGGATTGACGCCAGATACATTGCCTTCTCATAGGCTTGGCAAAGTTCCGAATTGAACCCGCTCATGATCAATCAGAACTGTAAGTCATACCAGAACATATCGGTTGGCAAGTTCTTCCTCATCAATCGTTATCTTGGGAGCAAATTTTGGCGACTCACGAAACTTTTCGGTGTATACTGCAGTTGCATATTACCCTGCTTTCAAATTCCTGAATTCTTCTTCTTTGTTCCACGAGCTCTGCCCAAATACTTGCTCTCTAAAAGCGTTTTGAACTCGCCCAGCTTGTAGATTCCGAGTGGGAAATTAGATCCGATTAGGCGCCACCAACTGCTCGCCTCTCCTTCAAGTAATATGCCACCACATTCACCATTTACGTGGGGGTATCTTCTTGAGCTCAGCTGATTTCTCCATTTCCTCGATCCATTGATCGGGACCACAGGATCGGCGGATCAGAGTATGTTAAAGGACGGTGTTTGGAGAATCTTTCAAATGCTGACTGATTGTTACCGCCCCCCTGGTATTGGTGGGTGTTCTGTGCAATCTTCATGATTGCGTCCTCAAAACCTCTCCTCCTTGCCCCCTCTTGAGGAATTGTTGGTTAAGGTCATTATGCGGAATATCGTTTGCTGACCATTACGTAAAATGAAATAAAGACGGTTGTATGAATTTTGAGTAGTTAACAAGATAGACACATTATAAAATGCAAGGTAAAAGACATTTCATTGATAATGTAAAAGGATTACATCAAAAGTTACAAAGCCTCCTAATACATTCTCTATGAAATGAACTAAGGTGAACACTTAGATACAAGTTCAGCAAAATAACATAAAAGTTTAGATACATTCTCAAGAGATATGAAATTGGATCGAGAATGACAAAAGGTTAACCCTAGATCCTAAGCAAATTTTGAGTAGCGGTGCTCCTCCTCCGCAAAGCTATACTTATACTTAACAGCATAAGTCATGTCGCTCAAGCCAAGCTTGAAGTCCTCCCAGCTCAGGTAGTACTCACCCTCGAGTATAGCTGGGGAGCGTAGTCGTCTCCACCATGCTTTGGCCTCCTCATCAAGGCACGCAGCTGCTAGGGAGGTTTTCCATTCCTCTCTAACGGAGTGTTCCAGGAACCTCGCATTCATACTCCTGATCCATGGGTAAAGTGTCCCGCTAATTCCCTCAAATGTCTCAGGCTTCCCCTGCATGAACGCCTCGATCACGTCGGTATGTTCTGAGGATCGGCGGAGGTGATCAGGAACTCGATGCTCCATATACGGAGTCTTAAGTGCCCTAGTCTTCCAGTCGATTTCCGAATCACTCGAGTCCTGTGATCTCTTCCATGACTTCAATTGTTGACGTCGTGCGTAGGCCTCGATGGCTTTCTTGCGGGCCTTCTCTTTTGGTGTCCACTCAGAGTACCTCTTACCGCACGGTAGTCTCATCTGAAATCAATTTGGATAAAATAATTTAATTGAGATTTGAAAGTACAAATATGTATGTATAATTAAAATAATGCGTTAAGAAAAGCACACGACTAGGTAGTAACATAACGTCTCCATATATATATGAATATATACATGGGTAAAATATTACTTTTCAAAGGAATATAATACATAAGTTCACCAAACGTCACATCCGAATATACCATCCATAGCCGTAGGAAAAGAAGACGATATTAAGATCGTTCTTAGGATGGTTAAAAGTCGGTTATATATATTTTACAAACTGGAGTCGAATGACCCTAAATATGATTTGCGACCCTCAAGAGCCTCCCAGAGGTGAGATCCCTCTCCCATATGATTGGGGGTATGATGGCGTTGGGTGAAAATGGAGGATAGTCGCGCTCATATTCTTGAATCATCAAACTGTCGAGTAGTTCATCATACTCCATCCACGCAGGTGGTTCCTCCATCCTCTGAAGTGGGTCTGGATGGTACATGCGATCCATGTGTAGCTCGTAATCGCGGAGAAGTCGCCAACCTAGAGGTGCCCAGAACTCATCGTATGGATGAAAGCTCTCAATCATGGTCAAACTGATGCCAATGCCCCTCGTGTGGTAGATTCTGCCCGTCATGATTCCATGAGCTTCCACATATCGCTCTATGTGGAGGGAATGGCTACGTATGTACTCTCCTAGTTGCATCATCGGCGGCCTTCGTGGTGCGTAGTAACGGAAAGAGCGGAAAGATGACATCCTAAGGGCCTTTGTCAGACTAAAGTTAGCCATAGAGCAAATAGCAAGTAGAGAATCATAAAGTTAAGATTCTAACGCTCATCTAACTAGTTCATTATTATTTGGTCGGTCCTTAAGATTCTACCCTTTCTCACATTTTAAACTGATCTAAGTTATTATTTTAGCGATCTAGAGATTCCTAGTTTATTATTTTATCCTATAAGTCTATGCCGACATACGATATGAATGTCCGCCTGTGTGTCGCTCGCTATGTGAGATAACTTTAAGTCATTCACGGCCGCAAGACGACTCGATACCAATCAGAATAACCTGGTTTTTCGTGACTTTAATTAAACTAAGGCGGAAAATTAATTAAGTCTATTTATTACAAACCAAATTTGTTATCGTATTAAAACTCTATATACATAGTACGAGTCTTAGGATGAAGCAGTATATGTTTGATTACAAATCTCTCCAAAATAACGAAGTACAAAATAAGGTAAACCATCCCCAAAGATTTGATAAACATAAGTCCTCTGGTACTGCAGCTCATCTCGTGTTAGTGTTTTCTCCCCAACACAATCTAAACACATCAAATAAATCACGTAGTATAGCAATTATAGACATATGCGATATACATGACAATTAAATAAAATAGATGGCAAGGTGCAAGCAAAAACACATAAGGATATCAGGATGATTCAAACATGAGTATAGATCAAATCATATATCACACCACACTCATAACCAATCATACTCAACAAATCATTACCATCTCAATCATATTCGGGGTAGTCGACCCTTTTCAATTATTCATATAGTAACATAACTCGCGAGTCTTGACTACGTAAGCGGCTTGTGTACTCTCATAGATAATTATCAAAGTGCACTAGCTACTCAGACTCGTACATCAGATCAAACACTAAGTAGCGTACGTGATAACTATCTAATATCCAATACAACATGGATAATATATCATACGTTGTCCTATGAACCACAACAAGTCAGGATGGAAGCATGCAAAACCCTACAAAAGCAAGGCCTGCGCAATGGCTGCCGGGTACATCAACGGACTTTACTGCCACAGATACCAATAGGTAAGAAGGACGATTCAATCCCTTATCTAATGTGTGCACACACTTTCACTTAGAAACGACACAGTCCTCGCTATTCGAGAGAGTATGCTTTTCCTAACCAAAACGATTAATACCTACCGACAAGGTCCCCGGATGGGATGGTCATCTTCCGTTACCTCGTATGGACCGCAAAACGCAACATTTATGCCCATTCAAGGGATGTATCGCCGCTTGCCTAAAGACTATGAGAGTCATTAGAACGCCTCGACCAAGACTGAGTGAAAGTGTCCCCATACGCGGCTACCTTTCTAACGATGGCACAATAGATTCGCAACATGACAGACACCCGAGTATTTAACAAGCACTTTCTTTATCATTTTCTCGGTCCTTTATTTCTCCAAAGGATACCATAATAAACAATAACGTCGAACTTGTATAATGAAAATTTAGTTCTAGCGACTCTTCGTAAACTAAGCACATAGAAACTTAAATAATTTATTTGGAGTTCAATCGTAAATTTTAAATATTTTTACTATTCACGTATTTACTATTCATCGTATTTACTATTCATCGTATTTACTATTCATCGTATTTCACTATTCATCGTATTTTACTATTCCTCGTATTTTACTATTCCTCGTATTTTATACTTAGTATTTTATTCGTATATTTATACTTAGTATTTTATTCGTATATTTATACTTAGTATTTTATTCGTTTATTTATACTTAGTATTTTATTTAGTTACTTAACTAAGCTTATTTTCTTCTAAGTGTAGAATTCTAGTTTTAAAGTCGTTAAGTTCGTTTTGTACTTAGTGATTTTTGGAAATATTTTAGGAGTCTAGTTCTAAAGTTGTTAAGTTCATTTTGCATTTAGCGGTTTTGAAATATATTTTAATCGAACTCGTTAAGTTCATTTTGTATTTAGTGATTTTGAAACATATTTAAATCAAAGTGGTTAAGTTCATTTTTATACTTGGTGATTTAAATGATATTTCAAAAGTAAAACTCGGTTTAGATTTAGTCGTATACTTAGCTAAAATTTAAGCGGTTTCAAATTTTAGCGAGGTTGTCGTAGTTCATTTTAAGTAGTCCATATCTCCGTATCCACAATTAAGCATAGGTAGTAACACACGATATGATTCATTTTATTATATGTAACGTTTATTTTTTTATCGGTTTCGTTGATTCTTTTTATTAACGATTCTTTATACAATAAAAATATAAAACTAATTACTACTCAATTATAGTGATTAAGTGATAAATTCATTTTGACCAAAAATTGACCAAAATAAAGTGAAAATGCCGTGAGCTATTTATACATAGCAATTTATTTCTTTTTTTGTTTTTCATTAATAATTCATTACTTTATCTATTTAAATTACTTAAGTGATAAAAATAAAAAGTGACAAAATCATTTTAGGTCTAAAAATGAACCTAAATGCCGTGGCCTTTTGTACATACCAATTTATTTTTGTTTTCTAATTTTATCGGTTTTTGACTTAAGGTTTTTATATACTAATTATTTAGTTTATGCTAAAGTGATTTAAACTAGTGAATAAAAACAATAAATACTAAAACTTATAAAAATTTATAAATCAATCTTAGTCATAAAATGAAGAACACAATGAAGATGTGATGAACACTAATACTTTTAATATGAACATTATTTAGTCAAATTTTCATATGTTTATATAATTTTCTCAAATTTTTCATACAAGTCTAATTCAACTAGACTAATCATAATATGTTATTTAGAAAAATTAAAACTAAAAATTGGCCCAAATAATTCATGTATGCCGTGTATATATATATATGTTCCTAACTTTTGATTTTTGATTTTTATACTTCTAATTCAACAACTAATTTATTCTATATCATATATATATTTAATCATGAGTGAACAACAACTACAAACATTAACACACAAAAGAAAATCATTATAACATAAGAATAACAACAACACTTCAAGAACACATATAAACAATTTAAGACATTTAAATTTCTTAACAATTTCATATTAAGCCTTGAACAAAAACTAATTATATTTTCATAATCATCATATACTTAGGATTTTAAGCATGCAATTAACAAAAATTAAAACGAAAAATTTAAACTAAAAATAGAGGGTGGCCGTGGGTTTTGTTAATGAGCAACAAATTCTATTTTTCGATTTTTGTCTCCTAATTTATCATGTGATGCTAGGTGTTCATAAACACAATAAATATAACACATAAACATTTATATCATGCGATTAACAAAATTAAAACCTAGTGTGCGGGGGCACCTTAATTAGGTTAGTAGCAAATTTGTTTAGCAGTTGTCGGGATCGATGATGTGATCGAACTGGCTCAAGTCTACGTCTCCACCTTGCTCCTCGTCTTTGGTTAGGGTTTGTACATAAAAATGAAATAAGCAAGTTAGTAAATTATTTTAAAACTAAACTAGCTAAAATGAAAGTTTAAAGTGTAGTTTCATTTTTATGTTTAGGTGATGTTTTAATTTTTTTTTTTTGATTTCGATTTATGTTCATATTTTAATTGTATGTAAAAAGAGTAAGTGATTACTAAATATAAATGGTGAGGAGTTTATTTAAGTGTGCTAATTTATTTAAGCAAATAAAATGAAAGATTAAAGAAGGAAAAGAATTAAAGAGGAGGAAAATCATGAAGTGTTCTTGAGGTTGCATGAACAAGCTTACTTAGGATCTTGAGTATGAGTTTATTTAGAGAGAAAATGACTTAGAAAATATTTGTGTTTGTGTGTGTGTGTATGTCGTGTAGTATGTAGTAGTAGTTGTTGTGTTTTGTTTTTGTAATGAATTGTAATGTGTGAATGCAATTGTATTTAGTTGTATTAATCTTTAAATTAAATCAAGCTAGAATGCAATGATGAATTAAGGTAGGATGGTAAGTGTTAGGTGTTGTGTAAGACAAATTAAACTTGTACAAGTTATGTAAAATGGAAGAGGATAGTCCTTGACCATTGACCTCAAAAATCTCGGCCAAACCAAGGGTCAAGTGGCCCGATTTTTCGTTTTTGAAATTTTCGATTTGCGCGCACGCGAAAAGTCTCGAAATAAAATATATAGTCTTAAAATGATGGTTCGAAGTAAGGTCAAAAATTAAAATGAAGAAAAACGTAGAAGAGTAATAAAAATGAAAAATGGCCTTAGGATCCTCGAAACTTTTAATAAAAATTTCGTTTGGTCCAAATATATATTTTTTTCGTTGAATGTTATCGAATCAAATCATTATGATCAAACGTCAAAAAGTTTATCAGTTTTGAATAAGTGTGGCTCATTATATCGAGTTTTAGTGAAAGTGTTAGTTAAATCAAAAGGAATAGTAATTTTATATTATTATAGTATGTTTTGTTAGTACTAATCTAAATTGATTAAGCCTTAACCGTCTTTGTGAGATTAGGATTATGAGTAAGTAGATTAGGTAAAGAATTAGGTCATTTAAATCATCCTATGTGGCACGGCCACTTTTATAAATTTTACCTCGATTTATGTACAAAATTTGACGTTGAGAAATTTGTTGTATAGTCTTCATTTGATTTATCGAGTTTGAATATGAAAGAATAAAGTTCAAATTCGAAGCAATTCAAAATGGTTTTAGATTAGGTACGCAAGTGACTTGTAGTGTATTGCATTAGGAATTTAATGGGCGAAGATGATTAATTATTGATTTCTAATTATAATTAGCTTAAATTAACACTGGTGTTACAATCCTCCCCCCTTAAAGCAGTTTCGTCCCCGAAACTTAAAGTTAACCAGGTGGTTAAGGTTACCAGCGCTGAACAGTTCTGGCTATTTCTCCTTCATTGTCGCCTCGGTTTCCCCAGTAGCTTGTTAGATTATGACCCCTCCAAAGGACTTTAATTAAGGGTATTGCCTTCGTCTCAGGGTCTTGGTTTCCCGTGCCAAGATTTCTACCGGTTTCTCAGAGTACAACATATTAGGCTCGATCTCGATGACATCGGGCGAAACGATGTGGCTTGGATCAGATCGATACCTCCGTAGTTGAGATACGTGGAAAACATTGTGTACTCTTGATAGGTTAGGCGGTAGTGCAAGTCGATACGCCACTTCTCCGATTCGCTCAAGTATCTCGTAGGGTCCAATATACTTCGGGCTCAGCTTCCCTTTTAAGCCGAATCGCTTTACTCCTTTCATGGGCGACACTTTCAAGAATACCTTGTCCCCCTTCTGAAATTCAATAGGCTTACGATGTTTATCAGCATACTTCTTCTGACGATCTTGAGCCGCCTGTAATCTTTCTCGGATGACCTTAATGTGCTCGATTTGGTCCTGAATAGTTTGGGGTCCGGTGCCCACATTGTCACTAGCGTCGTCCCAACACACTGGGCTTCGACACTTCCTTCCATATAGAGCTTCGAAAGGGGCACATTTGAGGCTAGCATGGTAACTGTTGTTGTAGGAGAACTCGATTAATGGCAAACTCTTTTCCCAGTTAGTGTTAAACTCCATCGTGCAAGCTCTCAACATGTCCTCTAAGGTTTGAATGGTTCGTTCAGTCTGGCCATCCGTAGCCGGGTGAAAAGCGGTGCTCATTTTCAACTGGCTACCTAAGGCTTCTTGCAACTTCTTCCAGAAATGGGATGTAAACCTTGCGTCCCTATCCGAAATAATATCAAGGGGCACACCATGCAATCTGATTACTTCTTTCTCATAGGCCTTGGCTAACTCATCCAATCCCCACGTCTCTTTGATCGGAACAAAGTGGGCAGACTTTGTTAATCGATCCACTATGACCCAGATTGCATCTTTACCACTCGAGGTCCTCGGTAGTCCCATAATGAAGTCCATTGAGATTGAGTCCCATTTCCCTCGTGGTATTTCTAACGGTTGTAGGAGTCCTCCCGGTCTTTGATGTTCGAATTTCACCTTCTGACAAATCAAGCATTTAGCCACGTGTTCGGCTATCTCCTTTTTCATCCCGATCCACCAGAATCGTAATTTCAAATCTTGGTACATCTTGTCTGACCCAGGATGTACTGAAATATCGGTGCTGTGTGCTTCGTCTAAAATTCTGCGTTTTAGCGCCTCATTGTTTGGTATACACCATCTCTCTTGAATCGAAGACTCGTCAGGTGAATTTTAAATCCTTCATCCCTTCCGGCGGAATCCTTCCTCGAATCGTTACTAGTTCAGTGGTCTTCCCATTGTAGTGCTCGGATGTCGTGGAGTATCTCGGTTCCACTACCATTGCATTTAAATCAAGATCACCTGATGTACTAAGTCCAAATCCAATCTCCTCAAATCTTGAACGAGGTCGGATGGAATCTCCCGGATATTATTCAATGGCGTGGAGTCTTACGACTTAAAGCGTCGCTACGACGTTTGCTTTTCCTTCGTGATAGAGCAGTTCGATCTTGTAGTCTTTGATTAGTTCTAGCCACCTCCTTTGTCTCATATTCAGCTCTTTCTGCGTGAATATGTACTTCAAACTCTTGTGGTCGGTGTAGAACTTTATGCTGACTCCGTAAAGATAATGTCGCCAAATCTTCAAAGCGAACACAACCGGCCGCGAGTTCAAGGTCATGGGTTGGATAGTTCTTTTCATGCACCTTGAGTTGTCTAGATGCATAAGCGATCACTTGACCTGCAGCATTAGGACACATCCTAGTCCATTTAAGGACGCATCGCTATACACCTCGTATTCATCCCCGTCAGTTGGTAGGGCTAGGACAGGTGCGGTAGTCAGCCTTGTTTTGAGTTCTAGGAACGCCTTTTCACAGTCTTCGTTCCACACAAATTTGGAGTCCTTCTGTAGGAGTTTAGTCATTGGGCGTGCTACCTTTGAAAAGTCGGGTACGAATCGTCTGTAGTAGCCAGCCAAGCCTAGAAAGCTTCGAACCTCTGTGACGGTCTTTGGTGCGACCCATTCCTTTACGGCTTCTATCTTTGCTGGGTCTACCATTACTCCTTCCTTCGAAATCACGTGGCCCAGGAATGCCACTTCACTCAACTGCACTGCGACTTAGAGAATTTTGCATACCATTTATCTTTCCTCAAAATTTCCAATACAGTGCGTAGATGTTCTTCGTGTTCTTTCTCAGTCTTTGAGTAGATCAGGATGTCATCTATGAATACGACCACGCAAACGTCCAGATATTCGTGGAAGGTTCTGTTCATCTGATCCATGAACACTGCAGGTGCGTTGGTGAGGCCAAAAGGCATCACTTTGAACTCATAGTGGCCGTATCTAGATCGAACGCAGTCTTGTATGTCCTCCTTTCGTACACCTATCCGATGATAACCCGATCTTAAATCAATTTTGGAGAAAACACCGCTTCCCTTGAGTTGATCGAATAGGTCGTCTATCCTTGGCAAAGGGTAACGATTCTTGATTGTAACCTTGTTGAGTTCACGGTAGTCGATGCATAGCGCATACTCCCGTCTTTTTCTTAACAAAAGTATCTGAGCGCCCAAGGCGAGACACTCGGCCCGATGAAGCCTCGATCTATTAACTCCTCCAATTGTTTCTTAAGTTCCCGGAGTTCAACCGTGCCATTCGGTAGGGCGCCATTGAGATTGGTGCGGTGCCCGGTAGTAAGTCGATTGAGAATTCTACGCCTCGCGGCGCAGCCTGGCAGCTTCATCAGAAACACATCCGGTAATCATTTACAATGTGGATGTACTCGGTCTTTTGCTCGGACTCCACTTTTTGATCTTTGCATGAAATATTTGATGTCCCTTTCTCCCCATGTTCTGAATTTTCATGGCAGACACGAATCGTACTTTTTCCTTTGAAGGCGTATTTTGGTAAGTCACCACCGTTCCATTAGGACCCTTCAATGTGATTCTCCGGTCTCGGCATTTGAACGTAGCATGATGACGAGTTAACCAATCCATTCCCAAAATTATATCGAATTCAAGAAGGTCGAATAGAATCAGGTCAGAAAGAAAGTTTGTGTGGTGAATCATAATTTGTACATTATTGTATTTTGCAGAACAAGAAATATTTTTGCCATTTGGTAGCGATATGTTAGTGCGTATTTGTTCAGGTTTTGTAAGTTTGGATTTTGCTAGAAATTTTGTCGAGATAAAAGATAAGGACGCACCCGTATCGAACAAAATAAAGGCAGGTACAGAATTAACCAAAAATTTACCAGTGACGACATCTACATCCTGACAGTCCTCGGCATCACCATCATTCTATGACAAAGACATATACTCTCCCTGAACTCTTACGGGGCGGCGGTCCCGTGTTCACTCTACCCATTGTTCCTTTTTAGGCGCACGTTGGCCTTATGACCTACTTCTGCATATGAAGCACGTGATCGGTGCACCATTGCAATCGCTTTCCGGTGTAGTTGTTTTAGGCAAGAGCGACACTTATCGGACTCGTATGGTGGTAGAGGCCTTGGAGGATTGGGGGCAAACCTTGGCTTGGTCTGGGTGGAATTCTGAGCGAAATTCGTAGGCCTTTGGTAACCCCGGCTTGATGGATTAGCCTATGGTAGAAAAGGTCGTTGGTAGTTAGGCTTCTGAATGAAGCTGGCGCTCGCCACAGAAGGCGTAAACACTCTCTTTTAACCTTTCTCCTCTGCTTCGTTCTTCTGGATTGACGCCCAGATACCTGTTGCCTTCTCATAGGCTTCGGCAAAGTTCCGGCAATTGAACCCGCTCATGATCAACTGTAAACTGTAAGTCATACCCCGAACATATCGGTTGGCAAGTTCTTCCTCATCAATCGTTATCTTGGGAGCAAATTTTGACAGCTCCTGAAACTTTTCGGTGTATGCCTGCAGTTGCATATTACCCTGTTTCAAATTCCTGAATTCTTCTTCTTTGTTCCACCAGAGCTCCTGCCCGAAATACTTGCTCTCTAAAAGCGTTTTGAACTCGCTCCAGTTGTAGATTCTGAGTGGGAAATTAGATCTGATTAGGCGCCACCAACTGTTCGCCTCTCCCTTCAAGTAATATGCCACCACATTCACCATTTCTGTGGGGGTATCTTCTTGAGCTCAAATAGCTTTCTCCATTTCCTCGATCCATTCGATCAGGACCACAGGATCGACGGATCCGTAGTATGTTAAGGGCGGTGTTTGGAGAATCTTTCAAATCTTGCCGATCGATTATTACCGCCCGGTATTGGTGGGTGTTCTGTGCAATCTTCATGATTGCCTCCTCAAAACCACTCCTCCTTGACTTCTCTTCCAGGAATTGTTGGATAAGGTCATTATGCGGAATATCGTTTGCACCATTGTCAGAAATGAAATAAAGACGAAGCTGTATGAATTTTGAGTAGTTAACAAGATAGACACATTATAAAATGCAAGGTAAAAGACATTTCATTGATAATGTAAAAGGATTACATCAAAAAGTTACAAAGCCTCCTAATACATTCTCTATGAAATGAACTAAGGTGAACACTTAGATACAAGTTCAGCAAAATAACATAAAAGTTTAGATACATTCTCAAGAGATATGAAATTGGATCGAGAATGACAAAAGGTTAACCCTAGATCCTAAGCAAATTTTGAGTAGCGGTGCTCCTCCTCCGCAAAGCTATACTTATACTTAACAGCATAAGTCATGTCGCTCAAGCCAAGCTTGAAGTCCTCCCAGCTCAGGTAGTACTCACCCTCGAGTATAGCTGGGGAGCGTAGTCGTCTCCACCATGCTTTGGCCTCCTCATCAAGGCACGCAGCTGCTAGGGAGGTTTTCCATTCCTCTCTAACGGAGTGTTCCAGGAACCTCGCATTCATACTCCTGATCCATGGGTAAAGTGTCCCGCTAATTCCCTCAAATGTCTCAGGCTTCCCCTGCATGAACGCCTCGATCACGTCGGTATGTTCTGAGGATCGGCGGAGGTGATCAGGAACTCGATGCTCCATATACGGAGTCTTAAGTGCCCTAGTCTTCCAGTCGATTTCCGAATCACTCGAGTCCTGTGATCTCTTCCATGACTTCAATTGTTGACGTCGTGCGTAGGCCTCGATGGCTTTCTTGCGGGCCTTCTCTTTTGGTGTCCACTCAGAGTACCTCTTACCGCACGGTAGTCTCATCTGAAATCAATTTGGATAAAATAATTTAATTGAGATTTGAAAGTACAAATATGTATGTATAATTAAAATAATGCGTTAAGAAAAGCACACGACTAGGTAGTAACATAACGTCTCCATATATATATGAATATATACATGGGTAAAATATTACATTTCAAAGGAATATAATACATAAGTTCACCAAACGTCACATCCGAATATACCATCCATAGCCGTAGGAAAAGAAGACGATATTAAGATCGTTCTTAGGATGGTTAAAAGTCGGTTACATATATTTTACAAACTGGAGTCGAATGACCCTAAATATGATTTGCGACCCTCAAGAGCCTCCCAGAGGTGAGATCCCTCTCCCATATGATTGGGGGTATGATGGCGTTGGGTGAAAATGGAGGATAGTCGCGCTCATATTCTTGAATCATCAAACTGTCGAGTAGTTCATCATACTCCATCCACGCAGGTGGTTCCTCCATCCTCTGAAGTGGGTCTGGATGGTACATGCGATCCATGTGTAGCTCGTGTCGCGAGAAGTCGCCAACCTAGAGGTGCCCGTAACTCATCGTATGGATGAAAGCTCTCAATCATGGTCAAACCGATGCCAATGCCCCTCGTGTGGTAGATTACGCCGTCATGATTCCATGAGCTTCCACATCTCGCTCTATGTGGAGGAGAAGGCTACGTATGTACTCTCCTAGTTGCATCATCGGCGGCCTTCGTGGTGCGTAGTAACGGAAAGAGCGGAAAGATGACATCCTAAGGGCCTTTGTCAGACTAAAGTTAGCCATAGAGCAAATAGCAAGTAGAGAATCATAAAGTTAAGATTCTAACGCTCATCTAACTAGTTCATTATTATTTGGTCGGTCCTTAAGATTCTACCCTTTCTCACATTTTAAACTGATCTAAGTTATTATTTTAGCGATCTAGAGATTCCTAGTTTATTATTTTATCCTATAAGTCTATGCCTGACATACGATATGAATGTCCGCCCAGTGTCGCCGCTATGTGAGATAACTTTAAGTCATTCACGGTCGCAAGAGCGACTCGATACCAATCAGTAATAAGCTGGTTTTTCGTGACTTTAATTAAACTAAGGCGGAAAATTAATTAAGTCTATTTATTACAAACCAGCTGTTATCGTATTAAAACTCTATATACATAGTACGAGTCTTAGGATGAAACAGAGTATATGTTTGATTACAAATCTCTCCAAAATAACGAAGTACAAAATAAGGTAAACCATCCCCAGCATTTGATAAACATAAGTCCTCGGGGTACCTGCAGTTCATCTCGTGTTAGTGTTTTCTCCCCCAACACAATCTAAACACATCAAATAAATCACGTAGTATAGCAATTATAGACATGTGCGATATACATGACAATTAAATAAAATAGATGGCAAGCAGGCAAGCAAAAACACATAAGGATATCAGGATGATTCAAACATGAGTATAGATCAAATCATATATCACACCACACTCATAACCAATCATACTCAACAAATCATTACCATCTCAATCATATTCGGGGTAGTCGACCCTTTTCAATTATTCATATAGTAACATAACTCGCGAGTCTTGACTACAGAACGGCTTGTGTACTCTCATAGATAATTATCAAAGTGCACTAGCTACTCAGACTCGTACATCAGATCAAACACTAAGTAGCGTACGTGATAACTACCTAATATCCAATACAACATGGATAATCTATCATACGTTGTCCTATGAACCACAACAAGTCAGGATGGAAGCATGCAAAACCCTACAAAAGCAAGGCCTGCGCAATGGCTGCCGGGTACATCAACGGACTTTACTGCCACAGATACCAATAGGTAAGAAGGACGATTCAATCCCTTATCTAATGTGTGCACACACTTTCACTTAGAAACGACACAGTCCTCGCTATTCGAGAGTATGCTTTTCCTAACCAAAACGATTAATACCTACCGACAAGGTCCCCGGATGGGATGGTCATCTTCCGTTACCTCGTATGGACCGCAAAACGCAACATTTATGCCCATTCAAGGGATGTATACGCCTGCTTGCCTAAAGACTATGAGAGTCATTAGAACGCCTCTCGATCGATCGAGAGTGAAAGAGTCCCCATACGCGGCTACCTTTCTAACGATGGCACAATAGATTCGCAACATGACAGACACCCGAGTATTTAACAAGTACTTTCTTTATCATTTTCTCGTTCCTTTATTTCTCCAGTGACAGTTCATAATAAACAATAACGTCGAACTTGTATAATGAAAATTTAGTTCTAGCAGCTCTTCAGGTAAACGGAAGAACATAGAAACTTAAATAATTTATTTGGAGTTCAATCGTAAATTTTAAATATTTTTACTATTCACGTATTTACTATTCATCGTATTTACTATTCATCGTATTTACTATTCATCGTATTTACTATTCATCGTATTTCACTATTCATCGTATTTTACTATTCCTCGTATTTTACTATTCCTCGTATTTTATACTTAGTATTTTATTCGTATATTTATACTTAGTATTTTATTCGTATATTTATACTTAGTATTTTATTCGTTTATTTATACTTAGTATTTTATTTAGTTACTTAACTAAGCTTATTTTCTTCTAAGTGTAGAATTCTAGTTTTAAAGTCGTTAAGTTCGTTTTGTACTTAGTGATTTTTGGAAATATTTTAGGAGTCTAGTTCTAAAGTTGTTAAGTTCATTTTGCATTTAGCGGTTTTGAAATATATTTTAATCGAACTCGTTAAGTTCATTTTGTATTTAGTGATTTTGAAACATATTTAAATCAAAGTGGTTAAGTTCATTTTTATACTTGGTGATTTAAATGATACTTCAAAAGTAAAACTCGGTTTAGATTTAGTCGTATACTTAGCTAAAATTTAAGCGGTTTCAAATTTTAGCGAGGTTGTCGTAGTTCATTTTAAGTAGTCCATATCTCCATATCCACAATTAAGCATAGGTAGTAACACACGATATGATTCATTTTATTATATGTAACGTTTATTTTTTTATCGGTTTCGTTGATTCTTTTTATTAACGATTCTTTATACAATAAAAATATAAAACTAATTACTACTCAATTATAGTGATTAAGTGATAAATTCATTTTGACCAAAAATTGACCAAAATAAAGTGAAAATGCCGTGAGCTATTTATACATAGCAATTTATTTCTTTTTTTGTTTTTCATTAATAATTCATTACTTTATCTATTTAAATTACTTAAGTGATAAAAATAAAAAGTGACAAAATTATTTTAGGTCTAAAAATGAACCTAAATGCCGTGGCCTTTTGTACATACCAATTTATTTTTGTTTTCTAATTTTATCGGTTTTTGACTTAAGGTTTTTATATACTAATTATTTAGTTTATGCTAAAGTGATTTAAACTAGTGAATAAAAACAATAAATACTAAAACTTATAAAAATTTATAAATCAATCTTAGTCATAAAATGAAGAACACAATGAAGATGTGATGAACACTAATACTTTTAATATGAACATTATTTAGTCAAATTTTCATATGTTTATATAATTTTCTCAAATTTTTCATACAAGTCTAATTCAACTAGACTAATCATAATATGTTATTTAGAAAAATTAAAACTAAAAATTGGCCCAAATAATTCATGTATGCCGTGTATATATATATATATATGTTCCTAACTTTTGATTTTTGATTTTTATACTTCTAATTCAACAACTAATTTATTCTATATCATATATATATTTAATCATGAGTGAACAACAACTACAAACATTCACTAGTGGAAAACAACCCTATAGTGGCGGTTTTAAATAGCCTATCGTGGCGGTTCTAGGCAGACGTATATATGGGGGACGTATATATTTTTCGTGGCGGTTTTAAAACCGCCATTATAGGTAAGACCTATAGTGGCGGTTCTTGCTAGAACCGCCACTATAGGTCTTACCTATAGTGGCGGTTCTAGCAAGACCCGCCATCATAGGTAAGACCTATAGTGGCGGTTCTTGCTAGAACCGCCATCATAGGTAACACCTATAGTGGCGGTTCTTGTTAAAACCGCCATCATAGGTAAAACCTATAGTGGCGGTTGTTGCTAGAACCGCCACTATTTGTCTTACTTATAGTGGCGTTTTTTTATTAAAACCGCCACAATATGGTTAATTTTTAGTTACTTACAGTGGCCTTTTTTATTAGAACCGCCACAATAGGGTGCTTGTAAATAACTTATAATGGCGGTTTTCCATAACCAACACAATAGCTTGAAACTTTGATAATTAAAATATAGATAACCAAATTTAGGCAATACTTCTATAAATATAATAATACAAATATCATACATGAATTCAAATATAATAGTATGTATCTTAGTACAAATTACATACTCGAGAGTCCCACAGCCACGCTATATTAGATTTACAAATTACAAATCCGATAAACAGGAGCAATCACAAATTAAATTTTAACTAATACAATACTGCTTGTACAAAGAAGTAGCCACCTGGTTTGAGCATAGAAGCAACGTTGCGCAGAAGAATCATCGCCCTCTCCTCGGATTCAAAGCACATCTGCCAAAAAACAGTCTTTATTACGTACTCGTGCTGGGATTTGTTTCGTGAGAAGGCTGAGACGAATTCGTTAAAAAAGACAGGTGAACCTGCAAATGCTGCATGCAACAAACCACATCCATTGTGTTCGCCTTGTCCTCCAAATGCGGCTCTATATTTTCCTACCAAAAATCATAAAAACAGGGCCGAACAAGTCAGGAATCTTATCTTCTCCGCTCACAATCACTTAAATTCCAACCAAGCAAAACACATATGAGAAGGATGAAGAGACGGTTGAAAACAGAAAGTACGATAACAAAAGGTTTCAGCTTTTGTAATGCGCAAAGTTCTGAGCTTTTGCAGAAAACGAAACTCGAAAAGACGAAAGAAAAGGGAGAGACTAACAGTACAAGGATCAAGGACGAGGAAGCGAGACGTATACGCCTTTCGACAACTCTCCCACGCTTCACGAAATTGGCTCACTCCACTGTTCTCCACATCTACACCCCAATCAATCAATCAATGATTCATACTACATACGACACGATATAATGCAATACAATACGATAGGCCAAACTCTAAACATGCAGCTCACAATTTAAATTATATCACCATAGGCCAAACTCTAAAGCATTCTTACACAGCTTAAAGGATTAATTAAGGAGAAATTTAACGGAAAAACACGTATCCATACCCTGGATAAAAAGAAGACTTAAAGGAAAAACAATCGTCTTAGGTACAGCTCTATAACAAGTTTTTACATGTAAAAATAACAGAACGATTTATCGCCTGTGGCGTCGTGGTGTTGGAGAGCGGTCCTTAGTATCCTGTGGCGTCGTAAACAACTAAAAAGAAAAGATCTCATCAAGTTGATACTAAGAAAGGTCTAGCCTAACCCTGCCAACGGAACGTAGTTGAAAAGAGGTCTGGATCAGGATTGGAAGTAAAATGAAACCATTTCTTGACAAAATATGTATGAAAATTAACACACTATAAACTTCCAATATGCGGTTTTCAATGCAATAAGTGGACGCACTCCCCTCAACCCCAGCCTCGAGATATGCATGTAGCAAGAAGGAACACGCACATGATCAGCATAATAACAGGCCAAAACACTGGCGTAATCGTCCATCCAATTAATTAGCAAATTAAGCCAATCAGAGGTTATGAAGAAAACAGAAACTATAATACTCCGTATATGATTATGGCAGTATGATCAAAGATGGTAAAATACATATGAACAAACGCTAATTACTCACCGCAACACTGAGGAATTGCACAAGTGGATATGAGGAGAATATAGTAATTAATTTACGTTTATTTTTCTTTTTCACCCCGTAAAACTCCATCATCTTCGCCAAAACCTGAAACAAAATCAGCAGCATACAAGTTATTTATCATACAAGTCTAATATTTAAGAGACCAAAGAGGGGTTCACTGTTGTTAATTTCCGAGCTATAGTCTTATTCAGGATTTGTTCTCTTCGTTTTAATTTGTCTAAAGCTTGAAGCCTAAAGGTTTCTACAAATACTCTAAAAGTTTCCTTTAGTGTTTTCGAATCTCCATATCCTGAAATATTTAGAAGCATTCTGAAGTCATCTTAAGTTTTCTAAAATACTTTAAAGTGTTTGATAAGTTAAGAAAAATTAAGACGCACACAGTCCTTATTAGCTATCTACTCCGTAACTCTTTTCAGTTTAATCTGTTTAGATCTTCAACAGATGAAGATGAATTCATGATACAATGCAGTTCCAAAAAATATAATAATACCTCTGCTTCTGAGTACTTCTGGCAGGTCTCCTTCCAGGTTATGACAAATATCCGAATAGACTCATCGACATGCTAGATTGCCCAATTCATTTCAAAAGCCTGTGTTCCGCAATTATTAGATTAGAATACACATACATGATCTGAAATTAAATGAGCAACAAAGAATTTAGCAAGAGAATTCAAGTAATTTTACCTGGTCTTAGTTCGCCATCAATTGAAAGGTATTAGATGAGGTGTCCCCCATTTTGATTGATAGTACCTACAGTATAATAAGAGTGTTCAAAAATTGCTCTAGAGACCTTTAGTTCAAGGCGCAAGCTGTATAGCACGATTAATGAAATACACTTGAATAACAATTATGTGTAGCATACATAAGCATCAAGATTCAAGAAAGACATCAAAGATCATCATTGATGAAAACAAGAGCCATAGAATGAAGCAACATTATGCCTTTTTTCTGTGTTCAGGTATACTTAAAAGCATTTTCGAGAAAGATAGTGAAGAAAATTGTGAGTTGTAATCATGCCGGTATGGCCTATGGAGCTATGAGCCCAAAACACTGAGAGGAAGGAATCTGAACTTCGGAGCTATTGTCCACAATAGGTTTCAGCTAAAAAACACAACTCCATTGGACTGAAGATATGTTTCGAACTTGCTAAAAAAAAAATTACAGAAGTTATGTGAATGTTACATGATGTTTTAAGGTGAAGCTGCTAGGGAGTACAAAATACGGAGAAAAGTACAAACAACTCACTGTGAAATTCACGAAGCCTACAAACGGGTATACTGAAAATATACTTTTATATTTGTTCCTCTTCCCTGCTTTTATTGCTTGTAACTCCAGCATATTTCCAAAGATCTGCGGTCAATGACAAAGTAATTCAGATTACAATTATTAGGCCATTTGAACTCAAAGCCAAGCCTAAGCGATAAATCCAGGCGGTAAGCTTGCAGAGCTTGAACAAGAAAAAAAGCAGATATAAAGTGCTTGCTTACACTCTTATTTCGGAACACTTAGTATCCATGGCGGTCCTGTAAAAATAACAGAACGATTTCGGAACACTTAGTATCCTGTGGCGTCGTGGTGTTGGAGAGCGGTCCTTCCTACGCCTTGTAGGTGTACGGCTTCTATGACGACGTGGAGAGCTAGACCTGCTTCTCCGTCTGCAAAAGATACAAGCAACACTGAGCATGTATATAACGAACACCACACAGAGCTTAAGTTGATTCCATTTCCGTCTACGTCTAGAATATGTTTTTTTCCCCTTAATAGAACTAAATTTCCGATGTCAACCTGCAACGGTACATAATAAGCTTATCAATTTCTGATACAATGCGGCTTTGAATATAAAAACGTTGTTAGGATTTGCTAACAACTCATATACTTGATAGATAAGCTGTAGGACATGAAGAGTACACTTTACCTACATTTGCTAACAACGTTGATAGATAAGTTTGAAAATTAGATGAGCACATGAAGAGTACACTTTACCTACATTTCACCATTTCTCATAAAATCTTCATCATTGCCAACTAGCTGTAGGAAACATGTGACTGAGCAGATAAGTATCCTATTGTACATGATATTTGTTCTATTACACATTCTGGAAAGCACTTAACTATATCAATTCAATGCATATTGTTTCTAGTGCAAAATGAAATCTATAAAAGCTAAAATCTATCTTCCTCCATTTGACGGGCATTAGAATTTAAACCCGTTTTACAAGGGGAGGATTATTTGAACTTCTAAACAATTATTAAATTTATACAAAATATCATAACAATGGTATAAAAAACGTCGAAATCGCTTTGTAAACCAGCCAAACTCTACAAATAACGATATAATTATTAATTACTACTAAAATACTACTGCTCATATTACAAAACCACTAAAATCGATTCTAAACTCAAAGGCCCCAACTTTCTAGGGTTAAAATCAACCAAAAATGAAAACCGAGTGAATGAAAGCGAAGTATACCTCCAAAACCCGATTAATTAGGCTACGACTTGTGAAAACCGATGAATTTCGTGAATTAGTTGACTAAACAAAGAATTACAACCACCAGAGCACAAAATCCAGCCCAAAAACAAGATAAAATTGAGCAGCTTCACCGAAAGCCCAAAAAAAATTATTAGGGTTTTGAGCAAACCCGAAAGCAGCAACGAACAAGGGCGACCCTCGGTAGTGGAGGTGGCTGGATCGTCAGTCGTGGCTCACGGTGGAGAAATTTGGATCGATGTCAGGCGAGGGTTCATGGTGGTTGGCAGGTGAGGTGGTGGTTGAGAGAGAGAGGAACGGTGACCTTGAGAGAGAAGGGTCACGGTGGTGGTTGTGGTGATGATAGTGACTGACGGTGATGATGAATGAAGAATGAATGAAGAATGAGTGAAGAGGGAAAGAACGAAGGAGAAAGAGAGAGGATGAAGGAAGAATGAAGGAAGAATGAGTGAAGAATGAATTAAAGGAGGAGCTGAGTGTATTTGTTTTTTTGTCTGTACTCTATAATGTCGGTTTCACTTAGAACCGCCACCATATGTTATAACATATAATGTCGGTTTTACTTAAAACCGCCACCAAAACATCTATTGTGGCGGTTTATTTTACAACCGCCACAAATACTCTACCTTTTTGTGTCGTTTTTAACAAAAACCGACACAATATGTCTTCCTTTGAACATTTAGTGTCATTTCCATTAAAACCGACACTATAGCACCGCCACTATAGGGGTTTTTTCCACTAGTGATTAACACACAAAAGAAAATCATTATAACATAAGAATAACAACAACACTTCAAGAACACATATAAACAATTTAAGACATTTAAATTTCTTAACAATTTCATATTAAGCCTTGAACAAAAACTAATTATATTTTCATAATCATCATATACTTAGGATTTTAAGCATGCAATTAACAAAAATTAAAACGAAAAATTTAAACTAAAAATAGAGGGTGGCCGTGGGTTTTGTTAATGAGCAACAAATTCTATTTTTCGATTTTTGTCTCCTAATTTATCATGTGATGCTAGGTGTTCATAAACACCATAAATATAACACATAAACATTTATATCATGCGATTAACAAAATTAAAACATAGTGTGCGGGGGCACCTTAATTAGGTTAGTAGCAAATTTGTTTAGCAGTTGTCGGGATCGATGATGTGATCGAACTGGCTCAAGTCTACGTCTCCACCTTGCTCCTCGTCTTTGGTTAGGGTTTGTACATAAAAATGAAATAAGCAAGTTAGTAAATTATTTTAAAACTAAACTAGCTAAAATGAAAGTTTAAAGTGTAGTTTCATTTTTATGTTTAGGTGATGTTTTAATTTTTTTTTTTGATTTCGATTTATGTTCATATTTTAATTGTATGTAAAAAGAGTAAGTGATTACTAAATATAAATGGTGAGGAGTTTATTTAAGTGTGCTAATTTATTTAAGCAAATAAAATGAAAGATTAAAGAAGGAAAAGAATTAAAGAGGAGGAAAATCATGAAGTGTTCTTGAGGTTGCATGAACAAGCTTACTTAGGATCTTGAGTATGAGTTTATTTAGAGAGAAAATGACTTAGAAAATATTTGTGTTTGTGTGTGTGTGTATGTCGTGTAGTATGTAGTAGTAGTAGTTGTTGTGTTTTGTTTTTGTAATGAATTGTAATGTGTGAATGCAATTGTATTTAGTTGTATTAATCTTTAAATTAAATTGATTAAGCCTTAACCATTTTTGTGAGATTAGGATTATGAGTAAGTAGATTAGGAAAAGAATTAGGTGATTTAAATCATCCTATGTGGCTCGGCCACTTTTATAAATTTTACCTCGATTTGCGTGCCAAAATTTGTCGTTGAGAAATTTGTTGTATAGTCTTCATTTGATTTATCGAGTTTGAATATGAAAGAATAAAGTTCAAATTCGAAGCAATTCAAAATGGTTTTAGATTAGGTACGCAAGTGACTTGTAGTGTATTGCATTAGGAATTTAATGGGCGAAGATGATTAATTATTGATTTCCTAATTATAATTAGCTTAAATTAACACAGGGTGTTACATAACAAAAACATGGTAACAATAAGAGTTTTACGATCTAGAAACGCGAGTAAGTTTAGGGATTGAAGCCATGTAATAGGTGTTGTACAAATAAAATGTGCCAAGAGAGTTAATAGAGTTCTAGGGGCAACTTGTTGATTTAAACGTATGAGTGATTATTGCGACGTGAGAATTGAAATGACTTGAACTTGGATTATGTCCAGTAAGAATTGTGGTCAATAGAGAGTCATAAACGAAAAGATGAAGGGTATAAGGTTGTAGTGATGAGTAAGAAGAATTAAGGAAAGAGTTAAATTTGTAGACATATAGATCAAGAATGGTCAAATCACGTCGATGATATAATGATATGTGTGCAACTAGAACGTCGTAATAAAGTATAGAATAAAAGGATTATAAGATGTAAGGGTTTAGAGTACATAACTAAATGTGAATAAGACAGTGGAAGGAATGATAAAGTATGAAAAATGCATGCGTTTGTAGTCACGTAGATGATAAGCTAATAAAAGAAAGGGCGTGAAAGTGACAAGAACAACAGTGTGAATGCTACTGATATGAGACGTGGTTCTGTTAATAGGAAACGTTATGCTAAAGAACTATTAGTATTTGTGTATAAGAGGTTTCGTGGGCTGTTAATTAGTAGTAGTAGTAGTAGTAGTAAATGTTACATGTGAGATTAATGTCGTAAGTGTGTGTGGGTGACTTAGTGTACTCATTTGTAAAACGGGCTCGTTCTAAACTGGCACTGCTGTCTGTGGGTGCTGTAGCACCTGCCATCTTGGTGGCTGCTACAGTGTATTTGTTTCTGTTGTTTCCTCGTGTTTCTGGGCTGCTACTCGTATTACGATGGTGCTGTAGCTGTTGTGTGTTGTTGTTACTGTCGTTTATTGTTGTCCTTCCTGTTCTTGGGCACCTATGTGCTCTATGTGGTGTCAATGGGGTATCTCGACCTCGCGCTAGGTTTATGAGCGTATATGAGTATGGTTCTGTTGAGGGTGTATTCATTATGGATAAGTTAATGTTGTTTTCATCAATTCAAGGTCGTATTTAGGTATTAGTGTCAAAGAGGACGAGAGTTGTGCTTGGGTGAGTATCTGTAGAAGTTATTGTACTTCGGTAGTGGTTTACACAGGGAGAGTGACTTATTATTGTAAGTTGTGTGGCTATGACCGTGTATAGCATCTGTTGTATGAGCTCAGTTTGTTTTGGAATGTTGTATAGGTTAACGTTTGTTATTGCAGATAAAGGTAGCATAATGAAGTGAGACTTGCTTGGTTGAGTTGTATCATGCTTGGGAGTGTTTATGGGTGGTTACATTGGTGATTGACTCAGCCACTCGTTTGTGTCAGTTCCCTATTGAGTCGATATTATAAGGCTAAATAAATAAGTAATATGTGATAGCATTATGTAGCCTAAGCGTGGTTATGTTTTGGGTAGTTGGATATGTTATATGTGAGTATAAGTACGAAAATGCGTACAAAATGGTGGTTGTCCATAATTTAGTTTGTGTGCCTTGCTTAGCTTGAATCAAGTGGTGGTTGCGTAGTGTTTTTAAATGCGCGCTTACTCGTTTATTTATAAGTTGTGGTGTTTTGCACGTACATTTATGAGCTTTGTCAAGTATGTACTTGTTGTGTATAATGTAGCAAAGTCTGAGTATGGGTTGTGCGTAATTATGATTGTGATTTGTAAGGAAGTCGAGAATGTCGGGATTATGTTAACGATAAGTAAATTGGTGATTAGGCGCTAGCTGAGATGTGAAAATGATAAAGAGTATGTCAAATGGAGTATGTCTCACCGTACTGTTGTCTTTGTTGTTCTTTGTTTAAATTTGTGTTAATGTCCGCTACCTCTGGCCTTTGTTTGATTGTATTGCTAGGTTAATGTCGTCTATCGTTTCGGTTGCGTTGACGATGCTGCTTCTGTTTTATGAGTGCGTTTAGGTTTGGTCGAGGCTGAGTTAATGTTAAACAACTCCTTGTTGAAAGAGCTGGTGGGTGAATGATGTGGTAGTGTTCTGGTATGTAAGGATAGTGTAGAGTATGAGCTATAAAAGTTATATGAGTGACATGTGTATCGGGTATTAGTGGAATAAATAGAGAAGAAAGTGTGTGTTCTGATGGTGAGGTGAAGTATAACTTGTCTGTAGTTATAAAGGTCATGAGATTGGAATATGTTTCGAGGAAATGGTCATACGTATGTTTAGTGGTTAAATACATGATGGATTGTTAAACCTTGTAAAACAACATAACTGAGACTTTGGAGTTAAAGATTATTCTCTAGTAGCTTGTGTTTGGGAAGTATGATGGGTAGGTATTATGATAGTTGTATTCTTTGAGGGCTCACCCAGGTGATTCCGACTCTCGCGAGTAACCGGCTACGTTAGCCAAATTAATTGACTACAACCATAGTAAGTTGATGATTTCGTAATATGCGTTCTATAGATAGCATGTCATAATGAAGTATGTGTTATACCGGATATAAAATGGTATGGCAATTGATGCAGAGTGTAAAACTTAAAAGAATATATTCTAGACCTTATTGGTTATACGTTAGAATAGAATGGAAAGGGGTACCATAAAGCTGGTGAAGCATGATATCAAGTAAAAGTATAAGGTATATAGGTTTAGACTTCAGGAGTGTACAACTACGTGTTGTTAAAAGCGGTTATGAAAGGTGATACTTTTGGACGACGGTGTAATCTTGGGGGAATAAACATGTTATATTATATTTGGGAAGTGTAAAGATGTTTGACTTTATGAGACATACATGATATAATGTTCAATAGTCGTATACATAAGATAGTAAGGTGTTGGATAAACTGCAGAAAGGTAGTTAGTTATACAACGTCAACAGTTGGTACACGACGAAGATGATGAGTAAGTCAAAGAGAGTCATAAGAGCAAGTCGATTACGGAATAATAGGAAACAAACCAGCAGAATTGTTGGGGCAGTTATGCAAGTCAAGCGGTTATAAAGGAGTGACAGAAACGTAGAATCGCAGCAAACTAACTAGTAAAATATATGTGTATCGATCGAGTGGTTCTGGATAATCATGATGGAGTCGATGCAGGAGGGGATTAATAATATAGATATCTAGATTAGACTGCGTCATTGGCATTACAGCTTTGTAATAGTAACAATACGTTTCAGGAAAGGAAATTTTAAGGGTCACTAACTAAGGAATTCGGTTTCAGTCAAGTATGGAATAGATGAGTAGGCATGGTTACACTTATTGGTTTATTTGATTAGAACTCAAGGTTAGTGGTATGTGTATGGTTATGAGTGTGGCTGACAAATCAGTGGATTAGAATTGTGAAGTTGGTTTAAACTAAAGCTCTATTAGCCATGTTTAGGAGTATGATTACAGTAATATCTCAAGTTTCTTAAAAATCAACAGGTGTGATACAAGTGTAATGATGGTTGTGGTATAATGATTTCAGATGCGCGTTATAACGGCAGGAGGCCTGGCCTGTTGATGGGGCGGTTAAGCTAGGAAGTGTGGTTATTTGCATGCTTAGAACAGAGGAGTATTGTCTTAGGAACCGTAACGTATAACCCTAGTGGTATATCGTACCTTACGACTATTGTGATCGTGAATATTAGAATTTAGCTATGTTTGTTAGTTACGTGGGCGTAACTCTTTTCTTTAGGGGGTAGAAAGCGCGAAAAGTTTGTTTTGTTGTGCTGTTATTTACAGGGCTTGGATGATTGAGTAGCTCTGCAAAGCTTATTGTTATTGATGATCTTGTGATCGAGGTCAGGGTGTGCCTTACTTGTAGACAGTTTTTGCTCTGATGGTTGTTTGGCATTGTGAATTTCGGGACGAAATTCTTTTAAGGGGGAAGACTGTAATACCCCGTATTTTCGTAGGCAGTATTTTTGAGTCGCATATATTATTTTTGGATTGGTATGATTATTTCGGGCTTTTAGTAAGTTTTAATTTTAACTCGGAGAATATAGCACGTGTATACTCATTGACTCCGTAAAAATCGTAAGATTCGGGAGATTTTATCGGTTAAGTGTGTCAAGGTCTAGTTTTGGACGAAGTTGAATATTTCCGATTTTAATTAGTGTTGACTCGAGATTGACCATCCTTGTTAGTTGATTAGGAGTCTATTTATTAGTTTTGGTGCATCAAACCTCCCCACTTTTTATTCATAACTTTCCCTCACTAAACAAAATGATCTCACCTTCTCTCTACACTAAAAACACAAAAAAAAAATAATACAACGAATCTTAGCACAAGGCTGAGCTATCAGCCGTGTATTCCCATCACACTCAACAAGGTGGGTTGTTCTCGTTTCTTGTCCGAATTCGTCGGTTTTCGTTGCCACGCGTTCCTTTTTCCTTCCTCTACCTTATTCCATTCTTTTTCCTCTAAGGTGAGCTTTGTTCCACCTTCAAGTTAGCATCTTTTTGTGTTAGGGTTTGACTAGTTTGAGTTTGTAGTTGTTAAATGTTAAAACTTTGTACTCCTTGGGTTGTATGGTGATGTTATGGTGGTTTTAACCTTGTAGAGGAAGTGTTTCTAGAGGAGCCCTTGTAACCACGCCATTTCTCCTTCCTTGAGTCAATTTTTGGTGGAATTCTCCAACAAGGTAAGGGTTATTCCCCTTACATAGTCCTTCAGTTTAGTATGATATGTTTTAGTAATTGTGTGTGACGACTTACTAGCTTGTAAGCTCTTGAATATGTGTGTGTTGGAAGTATTGTAGTGTGTGAATGGTTGTTGTGTGAAAGTGTGTGTGTTTGGAGGCCGAGAAGGTTGTTTTTGGGGCTATTCTAAACTACTCGGCTGCGACTACTTGCAGCCGTATTGCTGATGTTGTTCTCGATTGTGTGTTGTGGGTATTTTGAGGCCGAGAAGGTCATTCTTGAAATTTGTAAGCGTCTGCTTCTTGCTAGTCTGTTATTATTTTCTTCTTTGTTGCTCTCGGTTGATACTGGTTTGTTTTTGGATTTTTGTCCAGATTAGTGGGGGGTAATTGCTGTCCCATTTGAGGTTATGTGTGTGGGCTACAAAGCCCAGCCGTGGGGCTGTTATGGGACATATTCGGTGAGTACAGCTATGTTTTGTTAGGGCCTCTATTGATAAGTTGATGATCATAGTTGTCTTGTTTAGAGGTGTTGAATTTCACAGTGCCGTTATTGTCTAATACCTTGATAGTGTGAAGTGTGAGCAAATAGGATTTGTTAGTTATTGTGATTCACATAGGTTTAGGAGGATAGGTTGAGGACGGTAAGAATATGGCTTAAATGGTTGAATAGGTGACTATATTTTCGAGTTGTAGTCTTCGGCTATGCTTTTAAAATCATTAGCTACTCTCATACAAATGTGTTCTATTCTCTTGCCATAACGTAAACGTGATATTGAGGCTTTTTTAGCCGTGATTTGAGGCATGTGTTGCCGTGATATTGAGGCTTGTGTAGCCGTGATTTGAGGCCGTGTTGCCGTGATATTGAGGCTTGTGTAGCCGTGATTTGAGGCATGCCGTGATATTGAGGCATGGGCAGCCGTGATTTGAGGCATGTGTTGCCGTGATATTGAGGCTTGTGTAGCCGTGATTTGTGGCATGTGTTGCCGTGAGTTTTGAGTTGGACGAGTTCGGGGGAGGAGTATTATTTGTTGGCGACATGGTAAGTACCCTGTGTGGAGGTTACACAGGGGGTTCCCCTTGACTGCGTTTCAATGTTTGTTTGCGTTCGAATTAGGAGTCAAGAATTCTCTTTATACTACGTTTTGGTAGTCCACCTTATCATTTTTACTCTTCACCTCTTTTATTCATTCTTAATAAATGTGAAGACTAATTAGTTTGTTTTTGTGTGTCTTTGTTGTCCCCTCACCCCTAGGTACTCGGACGCATTCTTTTTTATTTTGGCTGGGGCACGTGGCTGGGTTATCGCTGTGTGATGTCTTTAGACTTTCCGGACCCTAGGGTCATGTCTTTCTTTTAGTACTATTCGGGCCTGCGTGCCGTAGTCTTGTATGGAGTCGTATTGTGGTTTTCCTGTTGCTACACCTCGTTGTGTTTTCACTTTCTCGTGATTTATACCTTTATCCATGCGGCGTCTAGTTTTATACAGGTGACTCTGGTCTTGCCGTTTTATGTCCCGTTAACTCGGGCTTGGTAACACCCTTATTTACGTGGGGCCCGCCTCGCCTAAATGGGGGTGTTACAAAGTGGTATCAGAGTACGAACCTGTGACATATGGACTTAAAATGAACATAGGGGAGTCGTGTCTTAAAATGAATATAGGATTTAAAATGAACCCCATGAAGAGGATTGGTGAGCCAAGCAACACCTGAGTTAGGGAGACGTCCCGAAACCCTGGTTAGGAGACGTCCCTAGGGAGCTTGGTAGCCATGAATCGAAATGGTTAACCGGGGGTACAGTTTATTGGGTTGCGTTGATGTGCTGTTGGATTGTATTGCTTGTGTATGTGTTTTGTGACCATGGAGTATGGAGTTATACGGTGTGGAGATGTGATGAGTTGGTGTAGAGTTGTGGAGATACGGTGATGTTACATGTTGTGATATTCGGAGTGGGTTGAGTACGTGGTACGTCATGGCAAGAAAATGTGGCAGAAATATGATTAGGACTAAAGGTGTAATGTTAGTCTTTGGTTTTCTGTTGGGAATATGGCTCGGTGTCAAACTCGAGCAATGATACTTGTTTTGTCTGGTGCTATGTATTGATAATGGGGATAACCCACCCACCCTACCCTTATAAGTTAGATTTATGGAAGTGACGTTCTTATTTTGATAGATGCGTATAAAAAAAAAATAATAATAATAGTAATTACTTAATGCATGCCGTATATGTATATTATTGTTAGTAGCGCACCGTTTCCTATTATCTGCTTTCGTATGCGTACTCTATATTTGTTGCTATAGAAGGAGGATGGGATTCAGACCTTCGGGTCACTGGAGGCACTTATGGTGCATTTTGGGAACTGTGAAACATTGTCTGCTGTTAGCTATAGTATATTTTTGCGCAGCATTCATGTGATATTGTTTCATAGTTTTGAGCACTCTTAAGTCTTGTTGCCATATGTTGTTCTCTTGACTTGGTGTTTGGTTATGATACCATCGTTGTGTAATATTATAGTGTTTCATGGGTAGAATGGTTTTCTCAGAACATGATTATTTGTGTATTCTTAGTGTTTTGGTAAAAACTTTACAAGGGTGAAAAAGAGCTAAGATGGGCCAACTAGTACTGTTTGCGAAACAGAACAGAACATAATATTCTCCGAACAGAACTGACGACTACAAGATTGATGAAACAGAGCAGAACATAGCCTTCTCCGAGCAGGGTGGGGGACAACGAGATTGATGTGAAACCAGAAGAAGATGGGAAAGCTGCCAGACTACCAAGCCAGGACTTCTTTTATTAATCTCATGGTGATTACAAGGTTTTTGGTTACAATAGGATGACTTTCGTAGGAGAGACTAGCGAATAATGCTAATATCTCGATTATGTGTACTTCTATGTGAAAGTATAAGAAAAACCTAAGGAAAAACCTCTCAAAGCCCCCTCAAAATGACTAAGTGAGCCTCTATATATAGGTAGAATGCTCACAATACAACTCCCTAAAATCTAGGGCCACTATCTCATAGACTTAGGTAGTTGGATAACTACCCACTATGCATGACTTGTAACTTCCCATTATGACTTCTATTCTGATCCATGAGAACTGCATGCCAATAACTACCCATGATCTTAGGTGGTTAAATAACTTCCATTGACTCCACTTCTGCTCAGCTATGATATCTTCCATTATCCCATGATCTTTGCTAACCGCTATAGTTGACCTCTGCTGACCACAACTGCCATGCCTCTTCTGACCTGTTCTGGGCGATAACTGCCATACCTCTTCTGACTTGTTCTGGGCGATAACTGCCATACCACTTCTGACCTGTTCTGGGCTATAACTGCCATACCACTTCTGACCTGTTCTGGGCTATAACTGCCATTGTTCTTCTGTCCTGCTCTGTACCATATTCGCAACGTCTATCCAGAACTGTCAATTCTGGGTAGTGTAAAATCTGGTCATAACAAATGCCCCTTGTTTTCTCAAGTGCTGACGTTCGGCAATCTTGAGAAACAATCTATCTAAATTCTTCTACACAGAATAGACTAGAGTAGAAACAACGGCTATAAAATTTTGAACAACTATGCATCGGCAAGACTTGTGTACCACATTCAAAGAGACAACGTTCAAATCGAAGTAGGAGAAAATTAAAAGCACGATTATTGCTTCCCGGTAGCGATGACTAGTAAATCGTAAGTTGAACTTGAACATACCACGAATAGATAATCGTGAAGGGCTTACCGAGGGCTTATACCTTGCTGAAACACTAGAGTTTGAACCTTGATATGACTTGTTGGACAAGAGATGTTCGCTTAGTATATATGAGCTTTGGACTTTCCTAACCTTAAAAAGGAAGGCTAGCCATATGTTGTGAAATCTGGGGATAGTTGAGACCCATTAGATTGTACAACACTTGCGGTGACTTGATCACGTAGAATGCCGTTTGTCTTTTGATAATGCATCGTATGAACTATTGTTTAACCTTCTCGAGGATGGTTAAATACTTTGTGCCTTGTCTCTCAAAAGGGCTTTACGTGTGTATGCCTTATCTTTCAAAGAGGCTTCTTCGTATGTGTGCCTTATGTCTTTCCAAAGGGCTTAACTTATTTGCTCTTGTGGTCCTTTTGCTTAGTCTGAGAGCAAGACATTTCTAATCTGCTCTGGCAATGACTTCAGTTTGCTAAGTAATTAGCCTTGGTGATCAAGGACTTAATCACTATTGTCGCTATTGCTTCTATTGCTTCTATTGTTACGTGAATGCACTAACCTCATAGTGTACACGGACTTATGTACGCATGATCATGGCTAACCTTGAGGGGATATTATAGGACTCTCTTAGCGGCTAAGCCCTGGTCAGTCAATCAGGGGACGCATCCTCTACAGGCGGGACTTGTTGCTCTGCGAGGACTGCTGCCTTGTGGTCTGGAGGAAGATCTCCCGCTGCGGGAGGACTGGCTGCACTTTGTGGTCGGAGGAAGATCTCCAACTGCGAGGACCTTCTCGAGGCTGAGGACTAAGCTCAAATCACGGAAGACAAGTTCCATTCTTACTGGGCCCGGAGGGTAACTCCAAAAATGTTGAGGACAAAGCTCGAGTGGAGGTTAAACTCCGTACCAGAACTGGAGGATAAACTCCTGAGTAAATTGAAGGATAAACTCTTGATTAGATGTGGAAGATAGACTCGACTAGGGTGGAGGATAGACTCCTTTATTTGTAATATGTGGCATACTAGATTTTTAGTGGATTATTTGTGATAATAAAAATATTTTCTCTTGTAATTAGTCTTGTAATCCTCAAAACAAGAAATAAAAATTAGACTATACCATTGGACATTGACTCTACTTTTACAAGGCGGAGGTCTAGGCTCATCTTGGAGGGCAAGCTCCCAAAGATCTTGAGGACAGGCTCAAAACTATAGATATGCTTCAAGATTGAGAACTAATACTCAAGATTGGAGAACCCGACTTCAAGTGTGAAGATTCGCTCGGGATGAAGGGTAAGACCAATGCCAAGATTGCATAGAATAAGCTCCAAAAATAGTAGAATAAGATATATGGTAGAACTTGATGCAATTAGGATCCAAATAAGATGCTTAAAACGTATTCATATAATTCAAGAGCGACAAGATAAGGTTGCAAGCGCGCTAGGATGAACTCCAAGGTTGGCCACATAGTGCGAGGCGTAATAAATAGAAAAATATTCTTCCAAGGTGCATGTAGCATGGGCCACTTAAAAATAAGACAATATGCTCCGAGATAATATATATGCTCCAAGATAATATATGCTCCAAGATTGGCTGACGTGACCGTAAACACAAGATAATATGCTCCAAGATTCTTGGTATAATATTATGAAGAAACATTTGATATATAATAAGCAAGATTGAAAATACTTTGAGACTTTGGGAAAATGCTTTGTAAAATGTAAAAACTTGGTTAGTATTAACCATTGATGTATTCAATGATTTTCTCATAATAAAATAATATAAAGTAAAGCAATTATGAAAAATAAATTAATTGAAAATAAATAAATAGAGTTTGAGTTTGGTTGATTTCCAAGCTTTGGAATCAACTCTCCCTCAAGAGTTACCAATTCATGTGCCCCTTGACCTGAGATGATGGAGTCAACGAGGTAAGGACCTCTCACACTTGAGCAAACTGCAGAACTACATCTCTTGCATTTTTGAATGTGCTTCTCTAGAATAATTCTCCTTTACCAAGGGCTCTCGCCCGATATTCTTGTTGAATCTCTTTCACTATAACACCTTGACAGAGTCGAGCTTAATCTTTCTTGCATTTCACACTCGTTCAAAGTTTTCAAGGTTAGTGAACAAAAAGAATAATTTTAGAATCTAGAATACATAGGACATACCTTAGTGTTTGAATAACCAATTCTGGAAGGATAACTCTTTCTAAACATAAACAAGTTAGAAGAAAGAAAAGAAAAATGTCTTATAAAAGCTATAAAAAGCTATCAAGCTATAAAGGTTGATGCAACTAACTAACGTCAACTTGTTATTATAAACAAACTATAGATGAATTGCATACCTTTAGATTTTGCTTTCCTTAATAATGAAATTACCTCTTTCTCTGTTTCAAATATGTACAACTTCTATTCTGGAGCAAATGACATCTTCTGTCCTGGAGCAGATGACATCTTCTGTTCTAGGGCGAATGACAACTTCTTCTCTGGGGCGAACGACAACGTCTGCTCTGGAGCGAACGACAACGTCTGTTCTGGAGCGAACGACAACGTATGTTCTGGAGCGAACGATAACATCTCTTCTGGAGCGAGCGATAACGTCTGTTCTGGAGCGAACGACAACGTCTGTTCTGGAACGAACGACAACGTCTGTTCTGGAAGCGAATGACAACTTTCTAGTGTCATCGATTGCCCCACTTAGTAGTTAGAAAACAAGGACAACAATCTTCTCCATAAAGCTCTATCTTGAAATTATTTCGTCATCTTTAACACCATGAAATTTCACCTGCCAAAAACTTCTCAAAAAACATGTGTGCACGCGATAAAATTATAACCTTTAACCTTTCTTAAAACAACTCGTAAACCTTGAGCAATAAGAATATGAGACCAGATTCGGGAAGTTCGATCACGTTGGTATAAGGTTGAAAACACTCCTGCAAAAATAAACTCAAAAAGCAACGGCTACAAAGACAACATAAAAATTCTGCAAGACACGTACCAGATCAGGATTAAAATTCGGGATCAGAACTGAACGAAAATTCAAACCTGTTCTGACAATCACTTCTGTGAATGTCTTGCCGACCACGTACCAATGAATCCATCACCCTCATACTACTTGTTGGGTTGACTTGCTTTGACCAGCGCTGACTTGCAGAATCTTGACTTTGTCGATTACTAGTGACTTGCTAAAACTTCAGAGCTGACAGTCTTGAAAGAAGAATTCAAGACACAAAAGATGCCCCCTAGTTTTCTCAGAAACGTTTAGCAAACTCAAGGAAACAATTCTGAAAAAGATAATTCAGAACACAACGAGCAGAAGAGAAACAACCAGAAAATATAGCTTGGGTAGGAAATAAAGGGTCAAGATTGAAGAGATAAACATCAAGACTTATATATAGACGTCAGACCAGGGCAGATAAAAATTCAAACCTGATCTGGCTGCTCATTGTAACAATGATAAACTTCTGTAAATTTTGAAATTCTTCCAACGGTAGAGTCCTGAAGACTATAAGTTGATTCTTGCTCAAAGCCGTTAGCAAGCAAATTTGAAAAATACCTCATGCAAAATCAATCATCTTCAAGCGTTAGGAAAACTCCGACTTGTAGAAAATAATTAATCACTAACAAAATTTAAAAGATAATTGAAAGAAAGCAATAACACATGAGAAAAATTAATCACAAGATCAAGACAAGGCTGAAAATCGGATCTGTAACAAGTTTCACAACTTACAACCTTGGCTATTCTGTCCTTGTGGTGATTTCAGGACTGTGTCAATCCTGGTCCTCTGACATTAGCAACTCTATCAGTGTAGAAGGTCCAAGCTTTCATTATTCTCTCATGACCAAAATCTCAAGGCCAGAAGTCTCCATCAGACCAGAACTGAAATTCATACACAAAATCTTCCAAGGATTCTGACTTGATGGCAGTCTTGGCCTGCAACTGATGCTATTCATAATGATCTGCACAAACCATATAACCATACTCCCGGACATCCCAGACTTTCTCAAGACTGGCTTGATGGAAAAAGTTAGTCACGGCAATAATATGATAATTACGAAAATAAGATCAAACTTTGTAATATATATTAATTAAGTAAAAACATATATTTCTAGAAGAGTGTACCTTATTTCGGCATTTAAGAGGTTCTTACTTGCACAATATATGGGGTATCGTAGATTATCCTTTTCATCGATCAGAACTGGATAATTAGTATGATCTACACTTTGCACTGGATAGTATGATCTGCACAGCACTGGATAATAGTTCTGATTTGCACAGAATTGACTTCAGATCCACTCTTGCCAACAATGTGCCTTAGGCGTCTTGGTGAAACGCCAAATGAGTGCTTGACAAGATTGAATTTCATGTTATATCTCTCAAGAATACAAAGGATGCTTGCAAGTGTCGAGCGTGATCTTTAACACTCTTGGACTTCATCACCAAATCATACGTGTACACCTTCATTGTGTCCCCAATAAAAATACTCCAACATTGTGCTAAATTACCACCTTAGTAGGTTGCCCTACATCTCTCAAAGCGTGGCGTAACAAATTAAAAATATATTATGCAAAAATAAAATTCATCTTTTGATGAGTAGGATACACCGATTCGATTGGACTTGATGAAAGCATCCACAATTGTAAGTTACTTGTATCTGAAATCTTAACAAGCACAACATTAGTATTGGGTAGATGAAAAGAATCCATGTGCAAACTTTATCTTAAATAAACATAATCAACACGTAAAACATACCATGTTTTTGTCGGATGATTACTACGATAGTTAACCAATCAAGATACATTACCTCTCTTACCATTTCATGTCTAGAAGCTTTTGAACCTCGTCGTTAATTATTTCCTTTCTAGAAATCTCTTGCGTCTCCACTGTACAGACTTGAACTTTGGGCCAACGTCAGACTTGTGGCGATCAGACCAGACATGACTTATACCAGTCCTGTCAAAGCGAGTCCGCAGAACAGGATACTTTGGACTGTAAAGGTTAACTACCAAGGTCATACACGATTCTGGTCGGTACATCACCTACCAGTAGTTTCTCACCAGAACAGGAGTGGTTGAGGATGTCTTTGTTCTGTCTTGTCGACATTTAAGGAGACTTGTTTCTTTGATTTCTACATGTTGGATTTCTGTACTGAATGACAGCTCAAGACTGCTCCATAGCACTCTTGTGTGATACGCCACTTCCGTTTGATCACCGTTATTCCCTACTTGATTGACATTTTAATGTATTAGTGGTACGTCGAAGCACAAGCACGATATTATGAATTAAAACATGCTCAAGCAAGATATCTGGCGATCATCAAATTAAATCAATAAAATAATTAAGAGAAGAGACTCCTTTGTAGGTAGAGAAATTTTGCCCAAAATATGTTGGCCTAGGTCTCTCAGTAGAATCCACAAGCATGTTAAAATTTGTAGTGAGTTTATCATGGTTGATCCTCATTTCTTCAAGACACCAAGCATAACCATTGAGCGCCTTGGCAGCGATCTCAGTCACCAAGAGTCACTAGTTTCCAGGTTCTGTTTAGTTCTGTTGGGGACGACATCATTCTTCTTAAGTTTTCATTTAAGTGCTTGTAACACAAGTCAAACCACAAATATTAGAGCGAGTCATTAGCATAATCAACTTTATGAGTGTAAGGAGAAAAAGGTGAAGATTGATTTGGATCTTGTGATTGTGGTTGTTAGTCTGCTCGTATTCCTCCGTGCAGGACTGGTTGTGTCCATCAAGCATCAGAACTGAAACATCTATAACAAGACTCTCAAGCTTGGAAATCAATCCTGAAAAATCTATAACAAAATTTGTTAGTATCAAAATTGTCAATCCAGAATTGAAAACAAAACTATTAATATCGAGACTATCAGTCCAGATCAAGACTGTTAATATCAAGATTATCAGTCCAGAACAAGACTGTTAACATCGAGTTTACTAGTCCAGAACTGAAAACAAGACTGCTAATATCGAGATTATCAGTCCAGAACTGAATACAAGACTGCTAATATCGAGATTATCAATCTAGATCGGAAAACAAGAGAGTATTCAAAAGCTCTTATCTTAGGGCTGGATGAATGGACATGGTTCACTCTTGTCTCCGGTATGAACCAATTCTGTTCTGCTGACGACCACTTCCAGCTTTCTTATTAGGCCTGTTCTGCCACAAACTCCGTTGTTCTGTTTATTGAAGGCATCTTCTTCAAGTATGAAGACCCTTGCTTGTAGTACGAACTGCCCAGTACTGACACAGTTCAGAATTGAGATCTTTACTTTGTACAACTCTGCACTACTCCAGCAATCGACGGAAGCTATTCTGGCTGGTAGTTCTAACGTGGAACCTCCACCCATTCCAAGTGGAGTTATCACACCTACTCCAGGGTACCAAGAGTTGAAAGCTGAGGAGCAGAACAAACCGGAGAGTCCTACCCAGGACATCACTGTTTAACATGCCATCTACAGGGCGTGGAGAAAATTGTCCAGAACACGACGGAAAGATTAGCCCAAGAATTGCTCAGGACTGACATTACAGAGTGGAGCCTTTGCACATGCAATTCTTCCTTAGATCTTTGGGAATAAGAACTATGAGCGTCCTCTATTTGTATTTATAGCGTGGTCTTGAGGATGTTACTGTACTATAGCACAACTTCAATTGATGGAGCGTTGAATTTTCAGGAACATCCTTCAAAAGCATAAAATTGTCGAAAGGGGAGGATCCTTCTTTTTCTTAGGAGAAGCTTGGTTCCTAGGAGAGTCCTCTTTGGGCTGATCTTCAAAGACTTTGTCCCCATCATGATAGGAAAAAAACTTTTCTTTTTTGTGATGAAAGATAAGGACAATTCTGGCCTGATTCTTGAGTTGTAACCACTAATCTCGTTGGAGTTCTGTTCCGATTCAAGACTGACTCAATCTCTTTGAGTCTTGTATTTTCTTGTAAAATTGAGGCAATCCTCGGCGAGATTCCTCAACTATTGTGCTAGTTGTTCAAGGGTCTTGTCAACCATGTGGCCGTGACAAGAGTGTGTTTTTAATGGATTTTGAGAAGAGAGTTTCACAAACTAATAAACTAGATGCCCCACGGTGGGCGCCAATTTGTTTTGGTAAAAACTTTACAAAGGGTGAAAAAGAGCTAAGATGGGCCAACTAGTACTTGTTTGCGAAACAGAACAGAACATAATATTCTCCGAACAGAACTGACGACTACAAGATTGATGAAACAGAGCAGAACATAGCCTTCTCCGAGCAGAATTGAGGGACAAGCGAAGTTGATGGCGAAACCCAGAAGAAGATGGGGAAAGCTGCGGGCTACCAAGCGGACTTCTTTATTAATCTCATGGTGATTACAAGGTTTGGTTACAATAGGATGACTTTAAGTAGGAGACTAGCGAATAATGCTAATATCTCGATTATGTGTACTTCTATGTGAAAGTATAAGAAAAACCTAAGGAAAAACCTCTCAAAAGCCCCTCAAAATGACTAAGTGAGCCTCTATATATAGGTAGAATGCTCACAATACAACTCCCTAAAATCTAGGGCCACTATCTCATGAACTTAGGTAGTTGGATAACTACCCACTATGCATGACTTGTAACTTCCCATTATGACTTCTATTCTGATCCGCAGAACTGCATGCCAATAACTACCCATGATCTTAGGTGGTTAAATAACTTCCATTGACTCCACTTCTGCTCAGCTATGATATCTTCCATTATCCCATGATCTTTGTAACCGCTATAGTTGACCTCTGCTGACCACAACTGCCATGCCTCTTCTGACCTGTTCTGGGCGATAACTGCCATACCTCTTCTGACTTGTTCTGGGCGATAACTGCCATACCACTTCTGACCTGTTCTGGGCTATAACTGCCATACCACTTCTGACCTGTTCTGGGCTATAACTGCCATTGTTCTTCTGTCCTGCTCTGTACCATATTCGCAACGTCTATCCAGAACTGTCAATTCTGGGTAGTGTAAAATCTGGTCATAACACTTAGTATGGCGACTAAGAAGAATCGTGGAATTTGTAACTGATTTTGATTGATTATGTTTGGTACTTTATGAATTCTTTGTTGACATTAAATGTATGTTTAAGTGTGAGGTATGATGTATACTTCCGTTATATTTCTTATATGTTTTGATTATTACTATGAAGTGTGCATGGCTACGTTGTGCACTGAAACCTTGGAGGGTAGTTAATATAGATGTGTTATGATGAGCATGTAGAATTTCTTGGGACGCGAGGATCATAAATAATCTGAGGAATGGTTAAAGACGTGAATGTCATGAGTTTAAACAAATATGTGCGCTAGATAGTAGAGAGAGTTGCAACGAGGAATGGTTAAGACGTAATAGCTAAAGCTAGAGTGTTGGGATGGGTGACAGACCATTATTAGAATAGCAGAGGTAAGTCATTTAAGTTTGCAGAAATAACAAAAACATGGTAACAATAATAGTTTTACGATCTAGAGACGCGAGTAAGTTTAGGGATTGAAGCCATGTAATAGGTGTTGTACAAATAAAATGTGCCAAGAGAGTTTATAGAGTTCTAGGGGCAACTTGTTGATTTAAACGTATGAGTGATTATTGCGACGTGAGAATTGAAATGACTTGAACTTGGATTATGTCCAGTAAGAATTGTGGTCAATAGAGAGTCATAAACGAAAAGATGAAGGGTATAAGGTTGTAGTGATGAGTAAGAAGAATTAAGGAAAAAGTTAAATTTGTAGACATATTGTAACACCCCGTGTTAATTTAAATCATTTATTAGCCATCAAATTCTAATTTCAATTCTTAAATCATTTCCTAAGCCTTTAACCTTACAAAATCACAATTTTTACAAAACTTTCATTTTGTAAAATTTCTCGACTTCTTTAATAATTTTTAAAATTTTTGAATAATGAAATAAATATTTTAATCTTAGAATTCAAAAGTAGGAATTTTTCGAAAAATAGTCAAACGCGCACACTTTGACTTTTATCGCTTTTGACGCCCGACTTTTTAAAACTGATAAATTTCGTGGAAAACTTTATTTTGATCAAATATCTATAAGAACCTTCCATTTGAGTCAAGATTGACAACTTGACTTTGGGGATGTCATAATTCAATTTAATTAAACTTTATTTACTAATTAAACAAAACAAAACCTAATACACTTAACCTAAATTCATTACTAGTGTTCCCTTTTATTTTCTAAGTGTAAAACACACCTAAACTCCCTCCATTTTGCCGTGCCCCTTTGCCCCATTTCTCCCTTTGATTTTCTTTCATTTTTACTCTAAAACATCCTAAATAAAACCCTAAATATTACTCTAATACTTACTAGTATTATTTAGCTAATTAGAGGGTATTCAAGCTTACTATCTCGGGTTTATTTTTGAAGGTGAAGACGGGTACTTGGGTGAAGCTTTAGACCTAGATAATATAGTTGATCCGGACAACCAATAAACTTACCGATTAAGGTGACTAACTATGTCTTATATTATCCTTTTTAGTAAATTAATTTGTTTTGTTATTATGTTTTTATGAATATGAAAATTATGTTAAATATGTTAAACATCACATATGTGCACTTAAATGATTTTATGTTGTGTAAATAATGATAATAGTTTAGTTGTAGTAATATATTCATATGTGTAGATAATTTATTTTTGAGCATTTTTAATTTATGTTCATATGAATTTTATGTTTAGTTATGTTTTATTAGAGTAGTAATCATATATAAAAATTATGTGAAATATTAGAAATGAGTTTAAAGTGATTAAAATCGAAAATAAAAATATATATACACATATACTTTCACACGGTTTTTCCTTTTAACTTAATATATTTTCACTTTTAATTTTTGTAAATTATATGTAGTGTTAAGTTAGTATAAGATAGATGTTCCTATAAAAAAAAAACTAAATTAGGAAAACAAATTATAAATTATTAAAATCGAAATTAGTGTTCTTGAGTTTTATTATGATCTTCATGTGTGTTCATATGATATTCATGTTGATGTTCATCAATATTGTTCACTTTGATTATGTTTTATATTATGTTTGTTAATAATTTGTGTTTATGTTTAGTTATTGTTTTATATATTGTTAGTCATATTATATAAATCAACTTAAAACATTATAAATCATTTAGATTAAAAAGTTAGAAATTTAAAGTGTTGAAAAATACTATTCATAATTATAAATAAAAGTTTTAGTAAATTTCATTTTAGTTTAAATCATTTTAGTATAATTAGAATAATTAAAATATAAAGACTTTAAGTTAAAAACCGATTAAATCGAAAAATGAAAATTTAGGACCACTATGAGCTAGCTCACGGCATCCCTATATTTTTAGGTTAAAAATTGTTTTATCACTTTTTAGTTTATTGTTAATATAATTTAATTATTAGTTAATAAGTTAGATTTAAGAAATTAAAAGAAATAAAACCATTTTGACACACATATTAATATACACGGCATTTCTATATTAAATTGACTAAATTTGACCAAAATGAAATTATCACTAAGTCACTAAAGTTAAATAGTAATTAGAATTGAATTTTTGTATAAATTGTTTTAGTTATAAATGAAATACGATAAACCGATAAAAATGTTTAACCGTTATAAAAATGGATTAAATCGTGTGATACTACCTTTGCATATTGGACTGTTGGATTTGGACATACGGACTTAAATGAACCATTCACGATACCATTATTATTAAAAATGAAAATCGCTAAATTTAGTAAGTAGACGACTAAATTTAACTAAGTCTCATTTTATAATAAATATCATTATCACTTTTTACAAACCAAACTTAACGTTTTTAAAACTAGACTTTTAGATATTTTCAAAAATCACTAAGTACAAAACGAACTTAACGTTTTTAAAACTAAACTGTTAAAATATTTACAAAAATCACTAAGTACAAAACGAACCTAACGACTTTGAAACTAGAAATTTGTACTTAGAAAATAAAAACAAGTTTAGTATTATACTAAAATACCTTAAGTATAAAAATACGTATAAATATAAAAATACGTACAAGTATAAGAATACGTATAAGTATAAAAATACAATTAGAATACGAAGTATAAAAATACGAATACGTATAAAAATACGTATAAAATACGGTGAATAGTGAAAAGTGAATAGTGAATAGTGAAATACTGAAAATAATTGAAAATTTTACTAAGTATAGAAAATTTAAAATGAATAAGTAAATAACTTAAAGTGTTTGAAAAACACTTAAATAAAATTTGACATATTAATAAACATATCAAATTAGAAATTTAAAAAAAATACGTTAATAATTAACAACACTTCAAATAATAAACGAATGTGTTATGTGATCATATGAAACCTACAATTAAAATAAAACGTTTGACGCTGAGACTAGGAGAGTCTAGTAACATGTGATATGTAAATATCAAATAAATAATGAACATTGAGTAAGTTAAATAAAAGGTCAAGCTTGGGCCTCAGATAAGGGAACGTCAATCGTGAGTGAAGTGGGGTTAAGATAGTCTTGTAGCGGTCGCCATTGCCGTACAAGATAATGAATACGCCATGGTTTTTGCCACAGGCTTTAGGAAATAGTCGTTTTATCTGGAGTTAAGGTGCTCTACGAATAGCGTGGCCCATTCTTAACGTGGATACTAATGTACATGTACTAGACTAGGGTTTAATTCACTCTATTTCGCTAAAGTAATCAGGGCCACCGTAACATTATGTGCATATGCGCTTTACTGCAGTTCTGTCTCCTTGCCGTGTTTCGTCTTTATTGGACGCGACACTTGCATTCGTTCTTGCCACATGTAAAGATCACTTGACGAGATTGTATCTGAAGTTCGAATCATTTCGAACACTAGAGGATGAGATGCAAGTATTATAGTATTCGGCGTGGTTTACGAGTCGAGTAAGCCGCTGCACTATGGTAGTGAGATGCAAGCGACAAGAGTACAATGGCCTACTCAGTGGTCAGGCTCGTAAGCAGTATGTGTTGTGTGTTGTTTGATTAAATGAGAACGAGTGTGTACCATCTTCGAAAATTAAAGACCACAAGTTTCTGAAGTGAATCGAGTCTGTATGATGAGAACAATACGATACGTATGTATGTATGCGATCTGATATCGCTTTGTAATTTTGCTGATATGTTGTGATACTATGGCTATGATATTATATGTTATTTGCTTTCATAACTGAATATCATGCTTATATGATTTATCGCTTTAACCGCATGCTTATTATGACATATATGTCTTTACATGCTAATTGTATTAAGCATGTTTATGTTTTATCATAATGTTATGTTTATAAAGCGATAATATTAAACCAAAGTAATTGAAATCGAGGGTAAGTATGAGCATAGCTAGTCCTTTGTCGCTCGTGAGCACCCCCATCGCTTTATTGTGCAGGACTACCGTGGACCAGGAATTTGGATTTTGGATGGGGCCACGAGGCGTTTATGCTTTACTTTCGATTGTTTTTGAGAGATTTGTAATATATAATACTTTACTCTTTTAACTTAGTATTTTGAGTTGTTTAATTCAACTCTTAAACGATGATGTAATATTTTGGGTTATTTGTATAGTTAATACTTATTTGGTTTAAGACTTAATTAATTTCCGCCTTAGTAATTAAAGTCCACTAAAAACCAGGTTGTTACAGTTGGTATCAGAGCTGACTCGTGACCGTAACATGAATTGCCTAATGCGATTTATGCTTACCTAACGAGACACTGGCAAAGACAAACATATTAATATGTTAAACTGCAAGACTACTAGGATCAAATAATAAATTAGATTTTTCTTTATTAGATCACTTAAATAATAAACTTAAAATCGCTTTAAAGTGTGAGGATGGGTAGAAACCTTAAGGACCGACCATAGGCTAAGGATTTTTAAATAACTAACTACTTCCCTCAAAATAAAATACACTAACTATCGTATGCTTGCTACTTGCTGAAGTGACTGACAAAAACTAACAACTATCCTCGGATATAAAATCTAAATAATAATTCAATTCCCGAGGATCGAAGCACCGAAGGAGTACCAGACGGCACGGAGCGAGGACATCTGTTAAATCATAATTAATCCCATAAAAATACATTCCCTCTCTCCTACCTTTTTCATTCATACCAAGAAAATGTACAAGATACATTTTTAAATCCTAAAACCGATGTGACCAATAATTACATCTCAATGAAATAAAATACCTAACTTCTGTGCTTACTTGCATGACTACTGTCATCACTTCTATTTTCAAATAAATTCTATCAATGTCAAGCATGCTATCTAACGCCTTGCAAGATTAATGAATTTCTTCGCTTCCCTATTCTTTCAGAATGGCTGCAGCTCCAATGACTAACGAGGAACGTCAAATTCTGGCAAAAGAATCTCTGATCCGTCTGGCTGAGATAGCCACAGAGAATGCAAATCGCCAACATCAGCCAAGCGCGTTTGATCGTGTTTCACGTCATCGTCCACAAGAATACTCGGGTTCAAGTAACCCTATCGATCTCACGAATTGGCTAGAAGAGATGAAAAAGCTGATGGACCTAAGCAGGACACCTCCAGAGGATAGGGTAAACATCGCCGCCTACTACTTGAAAGGCGAGGCGAATGATTGGTGGAACGTGGTCAGGACCAACGAGCCTGACGCCACGTTCACATGGTACGAGTTCACAACGAAAATCAAGGAGAAGTACTTTGGGTATGAGCTCCGTTGTCAGAAGGAAGAGGAATTCATAGCTCTTAAGATGGGGGACATGACACTCCAAGAATACACCGCAAAATTTCAACAGCTGGCCAAATTTGGGGCTACGATCGCCCCCAACGAAAGGGCCATGACCCAGAGGTATCTGCGCAATATGTCCAACACTATGCGTACCCACATGAGTACCAACACCTACAATACCGTTGCTGCAGCGTATGAATGCGCATGTAGCCTATGGGCTTCTCTGGAATTAGAAAAGGCTGAAAAGAAGAAGAAGGTGTTTGTGCCTTCCGTGTCACAGTCGAGCTTCATTCAGAAGCCGAACTACCAACGCCCGATTCAGCAGAGGCCAAATTTTCAGAGGCCTGCGTTCCAAAACAGGGTTCCCGGCTGAACAACGAGAGAGCCATGGTTGCAGGAAGGGCTCCTCAACCAAGGGCCGCACCGGGGAATTGTCGTATATGCCGCAAGGCACTACATGAAGGGAGGCAGTGCAATGGTCTGCCAATTACCTGTTTCAAATGCAAGATGGTAGGGCATAAGTCGAATGTATGCCCCAACAACCAGAACACGGCACCTGTTGCGGGGGTACCACAATCTGTTGTGGTACAGGGTCGAGTTTATGTACTCACAGAGGCCGAGGCAGAAGAGTCACCTGAGGCAGACGTCATCACTGGTATTTTTCCTATAAACTCTGTGAACGCTGTCGTTTTATTTGACACCGGGGCATCATTGTCCTTTGTATCTTCTAAATTTGTTTCAAAGGCTAATCTCACAAAATCCGAATCAATCAACGCAAATATTTCTTTACCAAACGGAAAAATTTTCAAGTGCTCCAAAATTTTCAAAGAAACTCCAATCACAATTCATAAAACAATTTTTCCTTCCGACCTTATTCTCTTCGACATGCCGGAGTTCGACATCATTCTGGGGATCGACTGGTTAACTAAATACCATGCCATGTTCGAGTGCCGAGACCGGAAGATTCGTTTAAAGCATCCTACGGGGACTAGGGTCACGTATCAAAAGACTTCGCCAGTTAAAGGGGCGAAAATCGTCTCTGTGCTTCAACTACGACGGTTAGAAAGAAAAGGACACCAAGTGTACCTATGCAGCGTCAACGAGGTCAAGGAAAGCGTGAACATTGGAGCTATTCACGTAGTACGGGAATTTCCTGACGTCTTCCCAGACGATTTACCAGGCTTGCCACCTGCACGTGACGTTGAATTCTCTATCGACCTTGTGCCAGGCACGGCCCCAATCTCAAAAGCACCCTATAGGATGGCACCGGTAGAACTACAGGAATTGAAGAAACAACTAGAGGAAATGATTGAAAAGGGTTTCATACGACCAAGTGTCTCGCCTTGGGGAGCACCGGTTCTCTTTGTGAAGAAGAAAGATGGCAGTATGAGACTTTGCATCGACTACAGGGAATTGAACAAGGTGACCATTAAAAACCGCTACCCTTTGCCCAGAATCGACGATCTCTTTGATCAATTGAAAGGTGCGGGAGTGTTTTCTAAAATCGACCTGAGGTCAGGTTATCATCAAATTGCGGTAAGAGAACAGGACATCCAGAAGACTGCTTTCAGAAGCAGATATGGTCACTACGAATTTAAAGTCATGCCCTTCGGTTTAACAAACGCACCAGCAGTGTTCATGGATCAAATGAACAGAACCTTCCACGAATACTTGGACATATGCGTGGTAGTATTCATTGACGACATCCTTATTTATTCCAAAACTGAGGCAGAACACGAGGGACACCTCCGTATCATTTTGGGGATACTAAGGGAATATAAGTGGTATGCTAAATTCTCCAAGTGCGAATTTTGGCTCGAAAAGGTTGCATTCCTGGGTCACGTCATATCAAAGGACGGAGTCATGGTAGATCCTGCAAAGATCGACGCAGTGAAAGAATGGAAGGCTCCTACAAATATAACTGAAATACGCAGCTTCCTGGGATTGGCTGGGTACTATAGGAGATTTGTTCCAGATTTCTCCAAGGTAGCACGACCAATGACAAAGCTGCTTCAAAAGGAATCTAAGTTCATTTGGAGCGAAGAGTGCGAGAATGCATTCCAGGAACTCAAGACAAGGCTTACCACAGCACCCGTCTTAGCTCTTCCTACGGATGGGGACGAGTATGAAGTCTACTGTGACGCCTCACTGAATGGCTTGGGTTGCGTGCTGATGCAACAAGGGAAGGTCATAGCTTATGCGTCAAGGCAGTTAAAGGTTCATGAACGAAACTACCCAACTCATGACCTAGAATTAGCAGCTGTGGTGTTTGCCTTGAAAATCTGGCGTCATTACCTCTACGGAGTGAGTATCAAATTTTACACAGACCACAAAAGCCTGAAATATATCTTCACGCAGAAGGAACTCAACATGAGGCAACGCCGGTGGTTAGAACTGATCAAGGACTACAAAATTGAACTACTGTACCACGAGGGTAAGGCAAACGTCGTTGCTGACGCTCTGAGTAGAAAGACTACGCATACCCTTAGCAACATTTGGGAGATTCCGGCTGGTATTGTCAGAGACTTCGAAAGAATGAATTTAGAGTTGGTTCAGTCTGATGATGCCGACTTAAACGCAATGATCGCGGAGCCGGAGTTATATCACGAGATAAGAGCTCTACAATGGGAAGATGAAGAGCTCGTTAAGATCAGACGGGAAATTCCTTCAGGAAATCGAGAAGGGTTTGAGATTAAACCTGACGGGAGTTTAAGATTCAAAGAAAGGTGGTGTGTGCCCGACGTACCGGTGCTAAAGAGAAAGATCCTTGACGAGGCACATAGTACACGATACTCCATACATCCAGGATCCGATAAAATGTACCAAGACTTAAAGCTGAAGTTTTGGTGGGTCCGAATGAAAGCAGAGATTGCTGAATACGTTGCGAAATGCTTAATCTGCCAAAAGGTGAAGTTTGAACATCAACGACCTGGGGGACTACTACAACCTTTGGACATTCCTTTGGGGAAATGGGACTCCATCTCCATGGATTTTATAACAGGTTTGCCAAGAACTCACCGAAGCAATAATGCGATTTGGGTAATAGTGGACCGCTTGACCAAATCGGCCCACTTTCTACCAATCAAAGACACTTGGAGCCTTGAAGAGCTAGCTAAGGCTTATGAGAAGGAGGTGATTCGACTACACGGTGTACCGCTAGACATTATCTCGGACAGGGATCCGAGATTCACCTCTCACTTTTGGGACAAACTCCAGGCAGCGTTGGGAAGCCAACTGAAGATGAGCACCGCTTTCCACCCTGCAACTGATGGTCAAACTGAGCGAACTATCCAAACGGTTGAAGACATGCTCAGGGCATGTGCTTTAGAATTCAACGAGAACTGGGAGAAAAGCCTACCTTTGATTGAATTCTCCTACAACAATAGCTTCCATGCTAGTTTGGGTTGTGCACCATTCGAGGCACTCTACGGGAGAAAGTGTCGTAGCCCAGTCTGTTGGGACGACGCTAGTGATAACGTGGGTACTGGACCAGAGGTTATTCAGGACCAGATCGAACACATCAAAATAATTCGTGAACGCCTGCAAGCGGCACAAGACCGCCAGAAGATGTATGCTAACAAGCATCGCCGACCTATTGAGTTCGAAGTCGGTGATCATGTATTCTTGAAAGTATCACCCATGAAAGGTGTTCGACGTTTCGGTTTGAAAGGAAAGCTAAGCCCTAAGTACGTTGGACCATACGAAGTACTTGAAAGGATTGGTGAGGTAGCTTATCGTCTAGCACTACCCCCCAACCTCGTCAAGGTCCACAACGTGTTCCACGTTTCTCAACTGAGGAGATACAGAAGTGACCCAAGTCATATCATTACGCCTGATGTGATCGCTGTTGAGCCAAACCTGCTATACTCCGAGAGACCAGTCAATATTTTAGCACGAGAAACCAAGAGATTGAGGCGGAAGACGGTTCCCTTAGTGAAGGTCCTACGGAAGGGCCAATTGACTGAACAAGCAACTTGGGAGACCGAAGCCTCTATGAAGGAGAAATACCCCAAGCTGTTTATCTCAGGTGAAAACCCTTTTCTTCATTCAAGTTTCGGGACGAAACTTTTCTAAGGGGGGAGGTTTGTAACACCCCGTGTTAATTTAAAACATTTATTAGCCATCAAATTCTAATTTCAATTCTTAAATCACTTCCTAAGCCTTTAACCTTACAAAATCACAATTTTTACAAAACTTTCATTTTGTAAAATTTCTCGACTTCTTTAATACTTTTTAAAAATTTTGAATAATGAAATAAATATTTTAATCTTAGAATTCAAAAGTAGGAATTTTTCGAAAAATAGTCAAACGCGCACACTTTGACTTTTATCGCTTTTGACGCCCGACTTTTTAAAACTGATAAATTTCGTGGAAAACTTTATTTTGATCAAATATCTATAAGAACCTTCCATTTGAGTCAAGATTGACAACTTGACTTTGGGGATGTCATAATTCAATTTAATTAAACTTTATTTACTAATTAAACAAAACAAAACCTAATACACTTAACCTAAATTCATTACTAGTGTTCCCTTTTATTTTCTAAGTGTAAAACACACCTAAACTCCCTCCATTTTGCCGTGCCCCTTTGCCCCATTTCTCCCTTTGATTTTCTTTCATTTTTACTCTAAAACATCCTAAATAAAACCCTAAATATTACTCTAATACTTACTAGTATTATTTAGCTAATTAGAGGGTATTCAAGCTTACTATCTCGGGTTTATTTTTGAAGGTGAAGACGGGTACTTGGGTAAAGCTTTAGACCTAGATAATATAGTCGATCCGGACAACCAATAAACTTACCGATTAAGGTGACTAACTATGTCTTATATTATCCTTTTTAGTAAATTAATTTGTTTTGTTATTATGTTTTTATGAATATCAAAATTATGTTAAATATGTTAAACATCACATATGTGCACTTAAATGATTTTATGTTGTGTAAATAATGATAATAGTTTAGTTGTAGTAATATATTCATATGTGTAGATAATTTATTTTTGAGCATTTTTAATTTATGTTCATATGAATTTTATGTTTAGTTATGTTTTATTAGAGTAGTAATCATATATAAAAATTATGTGAAATATTAGAAATGAGTTTAAAGTGATTAAAATCGAAAATAAAAATATATATACACATATACTTTCACACGGTTTTTCCCTTTTAATTTAATATATTTTCACTTTTAATTTTTGTAAATTATATGTAGTGTTAAGTTAGTATAAGATAGATGTTCCTATAAAAAAAAAACTAAATTAGGAAAACAAATTATAAATTATTAAAATCGAAATTAGTGTTCTTGAGTTTTATTATGATCTTCATGTGTGTTCATATGATATTCATGTTGATGTTCATCAATATTGTTCACTTTGATTATGTTTTATATTATGTTTGTTAATAATTTGTGTTTATGTTTAGTTATTGTTTTATATATTGTTAGTCATATTATATAAATCAACTTAAAACATTATAAATCATTTAGATTAAAAAGTTAGAAATTTAAAGTGTTGAAAAATACTATTCATAATTATAAATAAAAGTTTTAGTAAATTTCATTTTAGTTTAAATCATTTTAGTATAATTAGAATAATTAAAATATAAAGACTTTAAGTTAAAAACCGATTAAATCGAAAAATGAAAATTTAGGACCACTATGAGCTAGCTCACGGCATCCCTATATTTTTAGGTTAAAAATTGTTTTATCACTTTTTAGTTTATTGTTAATATAATTTAATTATTAGTTAATAAGTTAGATTTAAGAAATTAAAAGAAATAAAACCATTTTGACACACATATTAATATACACGGCATTTCTATATTAAATTGACAAATTTGACCAAAATGAAATTATCACTAAGTCACTAAAGTTAAATAGTAATTAGAATTGAATTTTTGTATAAATTGTTTTAGTTATAAATGAAATACGATAAACCGATAAAAATGTTTAACCGTTATAAAAATGGATTAAATCGTGTGATACTACCTTTGCATATTGGACTGTTGGATTTGGACATACGGACTTAAATGAACCATTCACGATACCATTATTATTAAAAATGAAAATCGCTAAATTTAGTAAGTAGACGACTAAATTTAACTAAGTCTCATTTTATAATAAATATCATTATCACTTTTTACAAACCAAACTTAACGTTTTTAAAACTAGACTTTTAGATATTTTCAAAAATCACTAAGTACAAAACGAACTTAACGTTTTTAAAACTAAACTGTTAAAATATTTACAAAAATCACTAAGTACAAAACGAACCTAACGACTTTGAAACTAGAAATTTGTACTTAGAAAATAAAAACAAGTTTAGTATTATACTAAAATACCTTAAGTATAAAAATACGTATAAATATAAAAATACGTACAAGTGTAAGAATACGTATAAGTATAAAAATACAATTAGAATACGAAGTATAAAAATACGAATACGTATAAAAATACGTATAAAATACGGTGAATAGTGAAAAGTGAATAGTGAATAGTGAAATACTGAAAATAATTGAAAATTTTACTAAGTATAGAAAATTTAAAATGAATAAGTAAATAACTTAAAGTGTTTGAAAAACACTTAAATAAAATTTGACATATTAATAAACATATCAAATTAGAAATTTAAAAAAAACGTTAATAATTAACAACACTTCAAATAATAAACGAATGTGTTATGTGATCATATGAAACCTACAATTCAAATAAAACGTTTGACGCTGAGACTAGGAGAGTCTAGTAACATGTGATATGTAAATATCAAATAAATAATGAACATTGAGTAAGTTAAATAAAAGGTCAAGCTTGGGCCTCAGATAAGGGAACGTCAATCGTGAGTGAAGTGGGGTTAAGATAGTCTTGTAGCGGTCGCCATTGCCGTACAAGATAATGAATACGCCATGGTTTTTGCCACAGGCTTTAGGAAATAGTCGTTTTATCTGGAGTTAAGGTGCTCTACGAATAGCGTGGCCCATTCTTAACGTGGATACTAATGTACATGTACTAGACTAGGGTTTAATTCACTCTATTTCGCTAAAGTTATCAGGGCCACCGTAACATTATGTGCATATGCGCTTTACGGTTCTGTCTCCTTGCCGTGTTTCGTCTTTATTGGACGCGACACTTGCATTCGTTCTTGCCACATGTAAAGATCACTTGACGAGATTGTATCAAGTTCGAATCATTTCAACACTAGAGGATGAGATGCAAGTATTATAGTATTCGGCGTGGTTTACGAGTCGAGTAAGCATTGCACTATGGTAGTGAGATCTGGCGACAAGAGTACAATGGCCTACTCGGTGGTGGGCTCGTAGCGATTATGTGTTGTGTGTTGTTTGACTAAATGAGAACGAGTGTGTACCATCTTCGAAAATTAAAGACCACAAGTTTCTGAAGTGAATCGAGTCTGTATGATGAGAACAATACGATACGTATGTATGTATGCGATCTGATATCGCTTTGTAATTTTGCTGATATGTTGTGATACTATGACTATGATATTATATGTTATTTGCTTTCATAACTGAATATCATGCTTATATGATTTATCGCTTTAACCGCATGCTTATTATGACATATATGTCTTTACATGCTAATTGTATTAAGCATGTTTATGTTTTATCATAATGTTATGTTTATAAAGCGATAATATTAAACCAAAGTAATTGAAATCGAGGGTAAGTATGAGCATAGCTAGTCATCACACCGTCAATGCGCACCCCCATCAGTTTATTGTGCAGGACTACCGTGGACCAGGAGCTGGATTTTGGATGGGGCCACGAGACGTTTTATGCATTACTTTCAGTTGTTTTTGAGAGATTTGTAATATATAATACTTTACTCTTTTAACTTCCGTATTTTGAGTTGTTTAATTCAACTCTTAAACGATGATGTAATATTTTGGGTTATTTGTATAGTTAATAACGCTGGTTTAAGACTTAATTAATTTCCGCCTTAGTAATTAAAGTCGACTAAAAACCAGGTTGTTACACATATAGATCAAGAACGGTCAAATCAAGTTGATGATATAATGATATGTGTGCAACTAGAACGTCGTAATAAAGTATAGAATATAAGGATTATGAGATGTAAGGGTTTAGAGTACATAACTAAATGTGAATAAGACAGTGGAAGGAATGATAAAGTATGAAAAATGCATGCGTATGTAGTCACGTAGATGATAAGCTAATAAAAGAAAGGGCGTGAAAGTGACAAGAACAATAGTGTGAATGCTACTGATAAGAGACGTGGTTCTGTTAATAGGAAACGTTATGCTAAAGAACTATTAGTATTTGTGTATAAGAGGTTTCGTGGGCTGTTAATTAGTAGTAGTAGTAGTAGTAAATGTTACATGTGAGATTAATGCCGTAAGTGTGTGTGGGTGACTTAGTGTACTCATTTGTAAAACGGGCTCATTCTGAACTGGCACTGGCTGTGGGTGCTGTAGCACCTGCCATCTTGGTGGCTGCTACAGTGTATTTGTTTTATTTGTTTTATTAACTAATGATTAATAAAAGAAAGTGTTTGCCTATTGTCTCGTCTCTTTTGTTTTATTTTGTTCATCCTCGACCTTTTTAGGCTTCGGATATATGTTTTGTTTTAAGTCTTCGACCTTTTTAAGCTTAGACTTATATTTTTGTGTTGACTGTGCTCTCGACCTTTTTAAGCTTTGAGCGTGTCATTTTGTGAGTGCATTGCCCTCGACCTTTTTAAGCTTTAGGCGTTTTAAAAGTTCGGTTGTGCTTTGAAAAAGCTGCCTACGTATCTGTGTTTTATTACAGAATCAAGCCGGCGTAGTTCGTGATTTTGGTTGAGTCTTTTGTGAGACTACCTACGTATCCATGTGTATGGAATCAAACCAAGCGTAGTTCATCCTTTGGTTGGGTTTCTTGCGAAACTGCCTACGTATCCATCTCTGTGGAATCAAACCAAGCATAGTTCATGCGTGCGTTTGTGTCGTGTTTGTTGTGAAATACATTTCAAAGTTGTTTAGAGCCTAAGGGTAGTATTTCTTAAGCTGATCGAGGTTTATGGGCAAGTTGAACTCTTCGCCGTCGAGGTCGGTTAGCCTTACAGCTCCTCCAGGAAGAATCTCCTTTACTAAGTATGGTCCGGCCCAATTAGGTTTAAATTTCCCTCTTGGATCGACTGGTAATGATGCCCTAACTGATTTGAGGACCAAGTCACCCACGTTGATATTACGTGGCTTGACTCGTTTGTTGTACGTATGCGCGTTGTAGCCTTGATTGGTACATTCGTACTGTGCTTAGTGAGTGTAAGCGTCTTTCGTCTAGAAGGATGAACTGCTCATATCGTTCTCGTGCCCATTCTGCTTCTGGTATGTCTGCTTCCATGAGAGTTCGAAGTGATTGCATTTCGATTTCTACGGGTTGTACGGCTTCCATGCCGTAGGTTAGGAAGTAGGGTGTCATCCCTGTCGGTGTGCGTATTGTGGTTCGATACCCCCATAAGGCGAAGGGAATCTTGTGTGGCCAGTCATGGCAGGTGTCAATCATCTTCTTGAGGATGGTTAGTACAGTTTTATTTGCAGCTTCTACCGCTCCGTTGGTTTGGGGTCGGTAAGGTGATGATCTGTGTCTCTGTATTTTGTATTTGGTGAGGATGGGTTCGACCTCTCCTCGTAAGTGTGAGCCTTGGTCGCTTATCAGCTCGTGGGGTATACCGTATCTGCATATGATGTTAACAACATGGCGACTTCCTTTGTGCCAAGCTTACGGTACGATGCGGTTTCGACCCATTTCGTGAAATAGTCGATGGCCACGAGGATGAAGCAGTGTCCTCCTGCTCCAACCGGGTGTACTTTGCCTATGACGTCGATTCCCCATGTCGAGAATGGCCATGGCGACGTGAGGCTGTATAAAGGTGAAGGGGGTATATGTTGTACATTTGCAAAAATTTGGCAATTGTGGCAATGTTTGACATATTTCGCGCAGTCGGCTTCCATGGTGGTCCAATACCATCCTAGCCTAAGGATTTGTGTGCATAGGGCTGTAGATACCCAAATCCGCACCTCCCACCAAAAACCCAGTGATGTAATAATGGACTTTTATTGCATGCTTTTATGTTGACTTAAATGGTTCTAATTATGACGAATTCGAGTTAAATGTTTTAAAATGCAAATGAGTTTTCTTTATGGGTCATCACTTTTAGTGTCCTTAGGTTTAGAGTCTAGCTCGTCTCGAGTTCAGGTCCTAACTAGCATGCGCACACTCTTTTTACACACCTCAAGTCTAATTGATCCTTTTACATTACCAAGGTTTGATTCGATTCTCCTAAAAAAACCCTAAATTTAGGTCCAGTCGCTAAAACTACCTTTTAGCATTAGCAAACCCTTAGGATAGCCTCACGGAATGTCCTATTTCACAAAATACTACAAAATACACCCCTTTTACATTTTCAGGGCTCGGGCCCAGAACCGAGCCCAAACCCATGCCTGGCCCGCTTCCCAAGGTCCAGGATAAACCCTAAAACAAACCCTAGCAACCGTAACTTAGAGCTCAAGCAAGGATATTTCGTATAATCCTAAAAGATATTTGGAAATATACGGAGAAAAGAGTGTCTTGCCCGCCCTACCAATCGCAAGGGGCATTGCGATTGGTAGGGGCTATCGCAAGACATGTTGCGATTGCCCCAGGCAGTCGCAAGGAGCCTTGCGGCTCCTACGTCCGGTTTTATCCCTAGATTTCCTAAAATCTGCCGAACTCTACACTATAAATACGACCCTTCATTCATTCGTTCAGGACACAATAATTCGTAATGTAAGACACAATAATTGAGCGTAACACAATAATTCGTAATGAAGACACAATTCACATCTCAAAACTCTCTAAAAAAGCCTCACGCATAAACACCTTTGAATTCTTCATTTTTCTAGTGTTGAATTCTCCCTTTGAAGCGAAGCGGCTGCCGGTTTCCTGATCCGAGACAGGTAATACTTAATCCTGCCATGGATTAAGGTCTTTCTTTACTTCTTAGACTAGCAAGGGCCTACATTAGGCTCACCCCGACTTTGGTATGCGAGTCTGCTTTTCATAAGGTGGCCATGCACCTCGAATACACACCCTATTCGTAACACCTTTCCAAAGTCGCATAAACAACTGACCTCTCTAAAATAAATCAATGGCTAATTGAACTTTATTTTATTGCATGCATTTTAGCAAATCCTCTTATTGCATCTAAATCACTTAAAATGAATTCGTCATTAAACTGAACTGTTTTCGTTAATAAGTTAAGCATGCTTAACTGAGGGTTTTAAACAATCTCTTTTTGCATTATTTTACATCTTTATCGCACTTGTACGTAGCGTATTACTTAGGCTCATGTATCATCCTTTGCATTGTTCTCAAGTCTAGTAGAGGCTATCTTTTGATAGGCTTTTCCAAAAGATCTTTCATAAAAACATTATTTTGATTTATGCTTTAGAAAAGTACCCTCACCCGAATCCGAATCTTGTTTCACAATAACCTTAGACGGATAGGTGTCGACGTGCCTTGAATTCTAAGACGTGTCTTTGAGCATGAGGACGCGGAGGCGGGTTCTAAATTTCCCTCATAATTTAGTGGCGGCTCCAAAACAGTTTTAAAAGGTTTTTCTTATTTAGTCTTTTTTAACTTTACGGCCCTAGCAAGACGTCGAGTGGTTCCATGGTCAGATCCCGGTAGCTACAGTTGGCGACTCCGCAGGGGAAATGATTTATTTTTAAAACTAAAATTAGCTTTTTCTTTTTAAAAATAAAAATGAGACTTGAACGACTTGAGAACAATCAACATGCATGAGCTAAGCATATCCGTTTAGAGTCGAATCTAGTCGGATTCACACACAAATACCTTGAGAGGTGGTTCCAAACGCAGGCTTGTCCACTCGATAAAGCACGTTCTGGACTAACCTTCCTCTCACCCCTCCAGGGCTTACCGTAGCGAACTGATTTGACCGCCCCAGGGCCTCCTTTGTATCCTACATGTTATACTATGTGGGCAAAGGGTTAAAGGCACCTGCCAAAGCGTACTCAAATCAGTTAGGAGGCGTACGAGACCTGACCAAACAACCAAGAGTCATACGTACAAGTGCGAGGCTATACAATATAGTCCTTTTCAAAATCTGCATATCTTCGAAAACTCACTTAAAATTTTCGAAAATAATCAACCTAACAGACTAACCAGCTAACATCTTTTCAAATAAAATAATCACGAACTTTTGAAATAAAGATCTTTCAAAATTTCCTTTACAAAATTAGCAAAACCCGAGTCAAGGTCTTTGGACTCAACTTGTGGACTTCACTCTTTAAACCTCACGGTTTGAATCCTGTTTTAACATCCTCGACTTGTCTGAACTCAAGTCGATTTCTTTTTGTGTGTCTACCTTTAGCCCACGACAACATACCGTCATTCGGGCTGAATGGGCGCAAAGCAAAATCTTTTAACATCGAGGTGAGCTGCGCGCACGCATTCTCATCTCAAGAACACTCCCAGCTTGTTTTCGAAAACTTCCTTCTTTTCCAAAAACTAAAGAGAGTCCTTTTCAAACGAAATGAGCTAAAAACAAACATAAATGAATGTGTCAGTCGGGTCTGTCAAATAGCTGATGCATCCTATGAAAATGTAGGGGAACCTCAACTGGATACCCGCCGCACTAAGAACCGAGCCGTCCTCCCTTACAAGAAACGAACCTACAAGCGAAAAATGGCCGGCAACGAAGATGTTACCGCACTCCGCGAACAAGTTACCAAACTAACCAATGACCTTGAACACCTAATGGCCCACCACCAAACTGAAGTCGATCGAATGGAGTTGAAAATCAAGGATGAGGCAGATAAGCACGTCAAGAAACTTCAGGCTATGGAAGAACGTCTCGGTACTCCGAGAGGTTACTCCATACACAAGGAGAATGAGAGCATCCCCCAGAACATCAGGGATGCACTACCAAGCAAGCTCGCCCTCAGTGACCTCCCAATCTTCCAAGGTCACGAAAGTCCGATTACCCACATCAGGGCTTTCAAATCACAAATGGGCATCAAAGGAGTTGATCCGGAGCACTGGCCATCATTGTTCCCGCATTCCCTCGCAGCCATACCGAAGACCTGGTTCTACTCCCTAAACTCGGAGCGGGTTTCTTCTTTCGAACAAATCACCGTCGAGTTCGATCATCAATACAAGGACAACGATGACACCCAAGTCTCTATCCGCACCCTGGAGGTCCTATCACAAAAGGACAACGAAGGATTCACCGAGTACCTTACTAGGTGGAAGAAGCTTAGTGCACAAATGCCAAATCGCCCAAGGGAGGACGAACTTGTGCCCAAATTCGTCAACAACTTGCGACCCGTGTACCAATTTTACATGCGGTATAGCAACATACAAACTTTCAAGCAACTTACTAAGGTCGGCACCCAGATTGAAGACGACCTCAGAACCGGGACCATGGCCAAGTATATCGGCCATGCATATCAAGGAAGTTCATCTAAATCGACGCGCACTACTAAGAACGACGAGAACCGCGCCGTCGCCAGCCTAGACTCACCTGGTGATTCGGAATCATGTGTAACCTTCACCCCTTCTCCCTTCAAGCCTAGGAGAAACTTCGATCAACTTTACATGTCTTACACTAAGGCATTCAAAAGAATGGTCGACAAGAACTATCTACAACCCATCGGGCCCACTTCTGAACCACCCGAAGACAAGAAGCCCAAATTGTGGGACTCTAATCCTTACTGTGCCTACCACAGAGGCAAAGGTCACGATACTGAGAACTGCTTCAAGTTAAAACATGCTATCCAAGACCTCATCGACCAAGGAAAGCTCGACAAGCCAACTGCAAATGGCAAGCCATCCAACAAAGACAATCCCTTGGCTAGCTATGCAATCTTTGTGGACTCCGCACCCATCATTGATTGCTCCTACCTCATCACACTCACCGACGACCAGATCAACACTATCTCCCTCAACCAACCGATCATGAAAAGTAATGTCCAAACCGACGGTGAAAGCTTCACCAATTTTCTAACCAGATGGAAGAAGCTTAATACACATCCCGTAGGTCTAGTACACCCAGACGAACTCGTACATGATATCATCAAAGACCTACACCCAGTATACCAAACTCACCTTCGGTATGCTAACATACGCAATTTCCAACACCTCGTCAATATCACTACACAAATCGAAGATGATTTGAACGCCTGCTATGGCGAACAAATCAATGGAGTATGGTACTCCAGTAGCGAAAGCGAGGGCGAATGGCCACCACCTAATAAACCCATAGCCCAGATCAACAACACAAGCAATTCTTCCTCTTCTAAAAATAACAAAAAAGGGAGGAACAAGAAGGGAAAGAAGAAGGGCAATAAGCCCCAGGTCAAGGCTAACGTCACTCAACCCGAAACCAAAGACGAAGTCTCACATCTCACTCGTTCTGGGCGGCCTTACCAGAATATCTTCACAGACGCTTATGCCCAAGAAGCCGCCGCCCCAGATAAGGGCAAAGCTGTAGCCCAAGAGGACGTCCCCTCTCAAGGCACATCATCAACCCCAGTGGTACTACCACCAAACACGAGCGAGACACTTCAAAAGCAACTCGTTCGCACCAAAGCCGACATCTCAATCTGGGCTCTCCTACGGGACTCTGCTGAGCACCGGAAGGCATTCGTCCGCGCCTTGCAAATAGCAAGCGCAGATGAAGACATTTCACCCGATCAAATGGTCAGTCATGTTACGAGAGATTGGCTTGCTGGAGCCATCACCTTCTCCGATAATGAATTCCCAACATTCGGCGCTAATCACAATTTAGCCCTTTACATTAGCTCCGAATGCAGAAAACGAACTTTACCCGTGACCCTAATTGACAACGGATCTGCAGTAAATGTCCTACCTTTGTCCACCGCACGCCGCCTAGAACTCGACGACGAAGACTTTCAACCAAGCCACGAAGGCGTAAAGGCCTTCGACGGAACCAAACGTAGCGTGAAAGGGACAATCTCCCTCCACGTACGCACAGGCCCTATAGAACGAAAGGTCGATTTCCAAGTAATCGACATGACACCATCTTATAACATGCTCTTAGGGCGCCCATGGATTCACGCTGTACGAGCCGTGACATCCACACTACACCAAAAAGTGAAGCTACCTCTTAACGACAAAGTCATAACTATCAACGCTTCCAACTTCCGCGCTCTTCTTGATTCACCCAAGGAACGTAACGCCGCCGAAATCACGATTGAAGAAAATCAAGAACACTGCGGCTTCGACTTTGAAATAGGAGCAATTACAGCCACGCCAATCCGAACCTACAAACCTTTCGAAACCAAGGATAACCATAGCCTCTGGTCCACCATGGGCCTAGGCTACAAACCAAAGGAAGGAGATTTCGAACAAATGACTAAGGAAGTCAAAAAGCGCAAGTTCGCGCGGAAATTCAACCTCCCAAAATACTCATTTGACATGAGTAAATACTTCATCTCAGGGGGAGGGTACGATCGAGATAACCCCACCAAGCCTCAAGAACACTGCTTCGCTAGTGAAAGCGAGCTTCCCTTTACAAACAAAACTAACGAAGACTTGGTCTCATCCATCCTCCGAGACCGTCGCTTCAATCCCGATGACCTCATCACCGATGTCGCCGATAAAACCTTGAACGGTTGGTATAAAATTACCAAGTGGACTGACTCCCAGGGCCACAAATATCAACTTGTCACAGGGGAAGGACCCCTCTTTGACAAAATAACTTCACAAAACGGTGAAAACTCGAGCGAGGATGCTTCAAGCAACAACACCACCGAAGACGACGAAGAGGAGGAAATTTTTCTAGGATCTAATTCTCTAAGTGTCGGGTCATCTGTCGACCCATCTTCTAGTTTTAGCTTAGACTTTTTATTTTCGGAAGCTAGCTCCAGCTCTTCTCCTAATTTGTCAAACAATTCTTCTTCTTTAATGAATAATACAGATAAGTTTGCCTATGACTCGTCTCAAACTAAAAACAAACAACTAAACAATAAACAACAAACAAAACTTAAACAAATAAACAAAACAACAAAACAACACATAAATCCGTGCGATAAAAATAAACTAACGAATGAACAATCATTAATTAAATACATTGCAAACACCATGAGCAACCCAACGCAGAACCCAATCATCGAGGACACCGTAACCATTAACATAGGAACCCCCGAAGAACCAAGGGAACTGCAACTAGGCGCTTCACTGAGTGAGGATGAGCGCACCAACTTTACCCAGCTCTTAACCGAGTTCAAGGACGTCTTTGCATGGTCATATAAGGACATGCCCGGCATTGACAGAAGCATAGCCGAACACCACATCCCCATCAAACCCGGCTTCAAGCCCATCAAACAAAAACTAAGGAGATTACGACCCGAATGGTACCTTATGGTCAAAGAAGAAATCGAGAAGCAATTACAAGCCGGCTTCATTCAAGTCGTCGAGTACTCGGATTGGGTCTCAAACATGGTCCCAGTGTTGAAGAAAAACGGCAAGATACGAGTATGCGTCGATATCCGCGATCTAAACAAGGCAAGTCCAAAGGACGACTTCCCACTACCGCACGTAGACGTTCTAGTTGACAACACCGCCAATCATGCCCTTCTATCCTTCATGGACGGGTATGCAGGATACAACCAAATCAAAATGGCCCGTAAAGACATGGCCAAGACGACATTCATCACACCATGGGGCACGTACTGCTACACAGTCATGCCCTTTGGCCTAATCAACGCAGGTGCAACCTACCAACGCACCGCGACTACTCTCCTACACGACATGATGCACAAAGAGGTCGAAGTATATGTGGACGATATGATCGTCAAATCCAAGGAAAGAGATGATCACATCACAAACCTCCGCAAGTTCTTCACGCGACTCCGCCAGTACAAAATGCGCCTCAATCCCCAAAAATGTACATTCGGAGTTAAATCCGGCAAGCTACTAGGACACGTAGTAAGCCAAAGAGGCATCGAGGTCGACCCCTCGAAAATAAAGGCAATAATGGCGATGCAACCACCCAAGACCCTGGATGAAATTCGAAGCTTCCTGGGCCAAGTCCAATACATCTCCCGCTTCATAAGCAAACTAACCATGATATGCGAACCTATCTTCAAAAAGCTGAGGAAAACTGACCACGTGGAATGGGACGAAGCGTGTCAGCAAGCATTCGGTAAGGTAAAGGAGTTGTTATCCAACCCCCCAGTCTTAAGACCACCACAGAAAGACCTACCCTTATCACTCTACCTTACAACAACGTCAACTGCAATGGGCGCCATGCTCGCCCAAGAAGTCAACGGTGAAGAACATCCGATCTACTACATCAGCAAGAAATTTCTCGACTATGAAACTCGGTACGCGCCCGTCGAGAAAAGTTGCTTAGCATTAGTGTGGGCATCCAAAAAGCTCCGTCACTATATGCTGGCACATCAAACGAAGGTCTACTCAAAAATGGACCCCGTCAAATATCTTTTTGAGAAACCCGTGCCAAATGGACGCATGGCACGATGGACCCTGCTTTTAGCCGAGTTTGATATTGTCTACGTTCCCCTCAAAGCCATCAAAGGACGGGCAGTCTCAGACTTTCTCGCCAATCATGCAATCAACGAAGAACACATCACCGACACCACATCATTCCCCGATGAAGGAATATACAATATCGACGAAGAACAATGGGAAATGTACTTCGATGGTTCATCAAATTACCGAGGCTGTGGGATAGGAATACTACTCATTTCCCCGAATGGCGAACATACACCCCTTTCAATCAAATTAGACTTTGATGTGACAAACAACGCCGCGGAATATGAGGCATGCCTGCATGGACTACAGGCCGCGCTCATACTAAACGCAAGGAATCTACGAGTATACGGAGACTCCTCACTAATCATCAACCAAGTATCTGGAGCATGGAAGATACTCAACGAAAATCTCGCATTATACCAAGGCAAAATTCAAGAACTTATCGCCAAATTCCACCGTGTAGAGTTCCTACATTTGCGTCGCGAAGAAAATCAATTCGCAGACGCCCTATCTAAGTTAGCGTCACTACTAAACATCCCCCCAGGAATGAAAACCATTCCCATTGTCGTGGAACGGAGCCGCGAGCCCGCGTACATATGTGACATCGAAGCCGAGGAAGAACAAAACGAACCTTGGTACCAAGCCATAATCAACTTCAAACAGAACGGAGAATATCCGCCAAATACTGACAAACGCGGCAAACGAGCTCTTCGGCTACTGGCATCACAATTTGTGCTGGAAGTGGACAAACTACTCAAGAAAACGCCCCAGGGTACGCTACTCTTATGCGTTGACCACAGGAAGGGACAGGAGATAATATCTCAAGTCCACGATGGCGAGTGCGGACCTCATATGAACGCACGAGCCCTATGTAAACAAATCCTCAGGCTAGGATGGTATTGGACCACCATGGAAGCCGACTGTGCAAAATATGTCAAACACTGTCACAACTGCCAAATCTTCGCAAACGTGCAACATGTACCCCCTTCACCTCTATACAGCCTCACATCGCCATGGCCATTCTCGACATGGGGAATCGACGTCATAGGAAAAGTACACCGGTTGGCCGAGCAGAGGACACCGCTTCATCCTCGTGGCCATCGACTATTTTACGAAATGGGTCAAGCGCGTCATACCGTAAACTAGACACAAAGGAGGTCGCTCGCTTCATACAAAACAATATCATATGCAGATACGGCATACCTCATGAGCTGATCAGTGATCAAGGCTCACACTTCCGAGGAGAAGTCGAACCCATCCTCACCAAATATAACATCCAAATACACAAGTCATCACCATACCGACCCCAAACTAACGGAGCGGTAGAAGCTGCAAACAAAACCATAGTCACCATCCTCAAAAAGATGATTGACACCTGTCACGATTGGCCGCACAAGATTCCCTTCGCCCTGTGGGGATATCGAACCACAATACGCACGCCAACCGGGATGACACCCTACTTCCTAACTTATGGCATGGAAAAGATACCGTAGAAATCGAAATGCAATCACTTCGGATTCTAATGGAAGCAGACATACCAGAAGCAGAATGGGCACGCGAACGATACGAACAACTTATTCTCCTAGACGAAAGGCGCTTACACTCACTAAGCACCGTTCGCATGTACCAGTCAAGATTACAACGCGCATACAACAAACGAATCAAGCCACGCAACGTTAAAGTAGGTGACCTAGTCCTCAAATCAGTTAGGGCCCCGTTACCTGTCGATCCAAGAGGGAAATTCATGTAGGTTTATATCCGTATATAGACCTTAAAATCCACAGGATTATAATGAAAACTTTTACAAGATTTAAAGTCATAAAAATAAAATTGCATAATAAAGTATAAAGATTCAAGAATTAACTTTTTAATCCTTTGAATTTGGCCTAAGAACAATACCAAAGAGATGGTATCTCCTAATTATCTCACCCAAGATGCTTCAAGATATGCCCTTAGAATTGCTAGAGAATTTTAGAGAAGAAAACTTATTTTCTCTCAATTTGATGTTGTGTGCTATTGTAATTATGAAATTAGGTTAGATGAGATTAGGAGAGTGATTGGATTAAGTAGTGGAGGAAGAAATCAACTCCCTCCCTCACATAAGCCACACGTCCAAAATAGGAGAAGTGGGCTCTCCCACTTCTAAATTTCCAAGCCCAAATCTAATTAAAAGTTTTAACCCATTAATTAGTTTTATTTGGCCTTTATGTATAATGTAATTATAATATCCTTATATTATAATTAATCATAAATATCCTTATATTTATAATTTGCTAATTTAATATAACTGTTTAAATTTAATTAGCCAACATTATACGTAATAATTAAATATAACCTCTTATATTCAATTTCCGAATTACAGTTAATTCCTCTCATCTAATATCTTTTAATCTTTATTAAATAATATCCATTATCATATTTGACTAACTGTTTAGTCCACAACACTGACTAACCATTTAGTCATTAATTAAGGCATCGATATGATCATTTTCTCAAATAATCACATCTCTCAAACACATCCTTTAGGTGTGACTCTTAGGGACCAGTTGATCACCGCCATCTGTATGACAATAACGTCAAACTTATCTAGCAAGCCAACCGTTATTGATAAACGTTAATCAACTGATTAAATACAAAAAGTACCCTGTGTACCTTTAGAGATTTATTTATGTTATTGCACTAACTGTGGAGGACACTAACTCCAACAATCTCCCACTTGTCCTTACAAGTGTAGGTGCGATAACCGATTCTCATATCCATAATAAATTTCTCCCACTCAATGTAAACCAATTTGCAAAGTCTGTACTTCCAAAGGTCGTAGTTCACAAGCGATCAGTATCAAGAGTGGTTTCCCCGACTAGAGAGTAACTTAACTGATAAACGAATCAATATTCGAGCATGGCCATGCATTTTCGATTCTGACTCCTCGAGTGGCCACGAGAATAAATATTATAACTCGATAGAAGTTTGGATATTTCCTCAACTCGAATCCTCGCAGATGTAAGCGCAGCATGAAATGACCCAGTGAAAATCAGCGGCGCTGTTCCGATCGACCGTGAGAAAGAAACCAAAGTCACCCAAAATCTGCCTTAATCTCAAGAGACAGTCGATAGTCAAAAGAATCGACTCTAGGAACACTATGGAGGTCCTATCCACGACCCTAAGCACCTAATGTTCTCAGAACATTTAGGACTCCATGTAGTCGTCACAAAAATGTCCCGCGCGATTTCAGTATACCCGATCTGCGGATCGATCACCAACAAGATGACTTATGGCTCGTTGAACCCACCATCAATCGACGCCACAAAATGATTGCCGAGTTATCGGCTCGTGTGGCGATCACGGACCAAAACAAAATATAAAGCAATTCAGTTCACTTTGAGGTGTTCAACGTTGTCTGCACAACCCTCATGAAAAACAATATATATAACAAAACGATGATTTTATTAGAAGTTTTAGGAAATACAAGTGTCAAATCCATACAAACAACTAATACAACTCAGGAACACGCTTAATTCCCATGGATTTAACGTGCCCTTCATGCTTATCTTGTCTCAATGGCTTAGTGAGAGGATCTGCTATGTTATCATCCGTAGCAATCTTGTCAATCACTATCTCCTTCTGCTCCACGTAATCCCGGATCATGTGAGCCTTCCTTTGCACGTGCCGAGACTTGTTGCTGGACTTTGGCTCCTTCGCTTGGAAGATGGCACCACTATTGTCGCAATAGATGGTGATCGGGTCATTCGAACTAGGAACTACAGCTAGTCCTTGTAAGAACTGACGCATCCATATAGCTTCCTTCGCAGCCTCTGAAGCAAAGATAGTATTCGGACTCGATCGTTGAATCGCTATAATCGTTTGTTTGGAGCTTTTCCGGTGACCGCAGCCATTTAGAGTAAAAACGAATCCAGATTGAGACTTGAATCATCTCGATCCGTCTGGAAACTAGCATCCGCAGAATCGATCACAAGATAGCTCAAAGGTCTCCTCCATAAGTCAATACCCAATCTTTAGTCCTCCGTGAGGTACTTAAGAATGTTCTTTACGCCATCCATTGTGCTTCACCTGGATTGCCTTGGTATCGACTTCGTCATACTCAATGCATATGCCACGTCCGGACGTGTGCATATCATGGCATACATGATCGATCCTATTGCCAAGCATATGGAATCCGACTCATGCGCCGACCTCTTCCGATGTCTTTGGTGCTTGATCTTTACTCAAGTGCACCCTGAGATGATTGGAAGGTTCCCTTCTTGGAGTTAGTCATCTTTGAACCTCTCAAGAATCTTATCTATATAAGACTCGATCGAGGGATAACATCCGTCGTGATCTATCTCTATAGATACGGAGCCCCAAAATACGCTGTGCCTCACCCAGATCTTTCATCCGGAAATGGTTCTTTAACCATACTTTTACCGAAGTTAAGAGAGGTATATCATTCCCAATCAAGAGTATGTCATCGACGTACAGTATTAGGAAGACAATCTTGCTCCCACTCGACTTGATATATAGGCATGGTTCCTCGACCGATCGAGTGAATCCATTCTCCTTTATCACTTGGTCGAAGCGATGATTCCAACTCCGTGAAGCTTGCTTAAGTCCATAAATGGAACGCTTAAGCTTGCAAACTTTCTTAGGATTTTCAGGATCAATGTAACCTTCGGGTTGTACCATGTACAACTCCTCCTCCAAATAACCGTTTAAGAAGGCGGTTTTCACATCCATTTGCCAGATTTCATAGTTATGAAATGCGGCGATCGCTAAGAGAATCCGAATGGAACGAAGCATGACTACGGGTGCAAAGATCTCATCATAGTGCAACCCTTGCACTTGAGTGAAACCCTTTGCCACTAGTCGTGCCTTGTATACATCTGGTTGTCCTTCTACAGATCGCTTTATCTTGTAAAGCCATTTGCACTGAAGAGGCCTAGCCTTATCAGGTAAGTCAACCAGATCCCATACATCGTTCTCGTACATCGAGTCCATCTCGGATTGCATGGCTTCTTGCCAAAGCTTTGAGTCAGAACATGTCAAGGCAGCTTTATAGGTTACGGGTTCGTTACTCTCAAGGAGTAAAACGTCGCCTCTCCCATTCTCCTCGACTATACCGATATATCGATCTAGAGGAATGGAGAGTCTACCCGACCTTCTGGGTTCCAAAGGGACATTAACCGCAGCAGACGAAGAAGGAACGGTTTCCTCCATCGGTTGCTCGGTTGTTGGTTCAGGAATCTCCGACAGATCGAAGGTTCTATTACCTCTCTTGTCTTCGAGAAACTCTTTCTCTAAGAACTTCGCACTAGCCGCAACAAAAACGCCTTGTTCGGTTGGCGAATAGAAGTAATGACCAAACATTCCTTTTGGATAACCAATAAAGTATGTCTTGACCGATCGCGGGCCGAGCTTATCCTCGTGTCTCCACTTGACATAAGCCTCGCACCCCCAAACCCGAATAAAGGACAAGTTAGGGACCGTTCCCTTCCATAACTCGTATGGAGTCTTGTCTACAACTTTAGACGGACTTCGGTTAAGTATAAGAGCAGCTGACATAAGAGCATAGCCCCATAATGAGTCAGGTACAACCGTGTGACTCATCATGGATCGAACCATATCAAGTAATGTCCGATTCCTGCGTTCGGACACACCATTCAGTTGTGGTGTTAGGGTGGAGTTAATCAAGGACTATCCCGCTGCCTTTTCAGGTGTTGATCAAACTCAGTTGAAAGATATTCGCCACCACGATCTGAACGTAATACTTTTATCTTTCTATCCAGTTGGTTTTCAACCTTATTCTGGAATTCCCTGAACTTGTCAAAGGACTCACTTTTATGCTTCATTAAGTAGACATAACCATATCTACTCAAATCGTCCGTGAAAGTGATAAAATACCTATAGCCATCTCTAGCGTTGATTGACATAGGCCCGCACACATCAGTATGTATGAGTCCTAATAGGTCAGCAGCGCGCATTCCAACACCTTTGAAGGAAATTCGAGACATTTTGCCTATGAGACATGATTCACACGTGCCAAAAGATTCATAGTCAAATGGGGCAATAGTCCCACTATCAATGAGCCTTTTCACGCGTCTCTCATTTATGTGTCCCATACGGCAATGCCATAGATACGTTTGATCTTTGTCACCAACCTTTGCTTTCTTATTACTCACATGCATGATTTCTGTGGTTTGATCTAAAACATAAATTCCGTTCATGGAAACAGCTTTACCATAAATCATATCGTTCAATGAGAAAATACAGCTATTATTCTTTATTGAAAATGAAAATCCTTCTTTATCAAGAACGGATACAGAAATAATGTTTTTAGATAAACTAGGTACATAGTAACAGTTATTCAGAAATAACTCAAATCCACTCGGGAGTTGGATTACATATGTCCCTACTGAAACGGCAGCAACTCTTGCTCCATTCCCCACTCGCAGGTCTACATCACCTCTTGCCAGAGTTTTGATGCTTCTTAGGCCCTGCAAATGATTGCCTGAGATGAGAACCACAACCAAGATCAAGTACCCAAGTTCAAACTTGCATGGTTAATCTCAATCATATGAATAAAAGAAGACATACCAACAGAGCGACACGGCCCGATTTTATGTCCTCAAAGATACACGGACGATTACGCCCAATGCCCAGACTTGTGGCGGTGGTGGCACTCCATGCTCTCTGCGTGCTTTTGCCTTACCTTGTGAGCTACCGCTAGACTCACCAGGCCTACTCTTCGTAATCACCGGCTTCTTAAACTTTGACTTACCTACGCCTAGGTTAGTCTGAGCCTTACCCTTACCCTTCTTGTTCCCAATCATGAGAACATCTTGCTTCGTGCTCCCACTCAACTTGAGATCACTCTCGCCTGCACGAGGAGTGAATGCGATTCATGCGAACTTTTCTCGCATGTCATTCATGTAATAGTTAGCCCTAAAGAGGGCATATCCATCATGAAGAGAGTGGAGCACTCGATCAATGATGATCTTCTCATCGATCGTGCAACCAAGCTCCTCCAATTTCTCAACGCTCTCGATCATGGCGAAGGTGTGGACCAACCGCTGGCCCTTTTGGAGTCTAGCTTCAAAGAAACGAGTAGTATACTCGTAACTCTTAATTCTCTGAGCTTTCGAGAATTCCTTTGTAAGGGTGGTGAAAATCTTGTTTGCACCTGGTAATGAAACGTCTTTGCAAATTGGGTTCCATTGCATAGATGAGTACGCTCAGAACGCACCCGCTTCCATCATGAAATCGTTATAAGCAAAAGTTTCACCTTCTTACGCATCGGAGTCGGTAGAGCCGTGGTGGCTCGCCAAGTACTTGAGCTTACCGTCAAGAATGGCAAAGATTCCGTAATGCGACCTCCCAATCGTAAAAGTTTGACTCCATCATGCTTCGCCTAGTAGACTGATTCATGGTGCCCATGAAAATTCTAAGCCATGATTCGCATTAGTGTGGCACTTGGCATTGGTTCGTCTGCAGACGATGACCATTTGTTATAGTAGTTATATCCGTATATAACGATTCAAACTGTGAAAAGAAAGAAGAAGAAGAGAATAGATAAGAAATCATGGTTTTAAAAGTTTAAGTCATAAAACAATAACGATTTAATGCAATGACTCGTGCACTTATATAATTGACCTCCTCGAGAATTACATAAGCGATCCCAAGACTCAATTTCTTTAAATTGATAAGCCAACTGCTTAGCTAATTCTACTGTTAGAATTCTTGGTCGATAGATTTCAGTAAATCCTATCTTTTAGTCCACTATAACTACGAGATATTACTCGAACTATAGTGTTGAGGTAAAATAGGTCTACACATACTACTTACCCAACGTAGAAGGGGTCATGTGGAGAGTAAGGTCCTACATGCCTACCGACGAAGAAGGGGCTCATAGCATGTTATTCCTATAAAGACTAATCTCAATTTTAGATTTAGAGGAAGGTCCCATCATCTCATTTTAATTCATTTTAAGTGAACAAATATCTAGCATTATCGTGAATGATTAAATAGAGGTGATGGCCCTAAACAAATGACATCCGTATGTCTATGAAAAGAATGCAACTATATGATCCAATTTCATGCATATTAGGTGGTTTGGTTAAGTTTAGGCGGAATATGATGCTACTAAAAAACGTGAAAGCAATAAAACGGTAAAGTAAAACGCAAAATGAAAAGCACCTAGTGTGGCCTATCCCTATGAAAATAAAGACAATTACAAATTGGAATCCATCCATGGACCCTAAGCTTGTCTTCATTCTTCATCTTGGGCTTCAAGTGGGAGTCCATCTTGAATCTTCATCTTGAATCTTCTTTTAATATTACATATTTGAATTACAAAATAAACCTATTTACATTCTAATTCAAAATATGCCAAAATTAAAATATTACAAGATTGGAGATTCGAGATCTCAAAAATACAACCAATAATTATGTTTCCTTTCATTACGAAAACATAATCTTCTAAGGCCACACTAGTAAATTACAACCGATTGTACAACATTAATGCGAAAAATTAAACCATTCAAACCATTCATTCACAAAAAAATATAGCATCAACTAAACAAAATTAAAAACAATGCAAACAAATTGATTTAATCCAAACCACCTCTTTTAAATGATTATAATTATGCAACAATTCCTTAATTCCTCATAACATCCTATAATCAAAACATAATCCAACAGAAATAATTTATATTATCAGTATAATACAAATTAGATCTCAAAATAATATTTTAAACCTTTTTAAAATATTAGGTATCATCATTATTATGAACTGCTTCACAATAACATAAAATATATATCTTAATAATATAACAAAATATAATAAGATATCACAAGATATAATTTCCAAAAAAAAAAACTTTCGGCCTAATTTAAAAAAAAATCCGAAAATTTTTTTTTTTTTTTAATTTAATTTTTTTTTTTAGAAAGTACACGGCCAACCAAAAACTAAAATAGTCAAAGATTAAAATTTTATTCGGCCAATCACATGAAATAATGAATTAAACAGTTTTAATTCGATTAAGCTAATAATTAGATCAATCCTAACTCAATTTTAATCCATATTAAACATTGATTTAAGAGATTCAAACTAACTTTTTAGATTAAACATCTTAAACTGATAGATCTAATGATTAACATCAAGATATGTTCATTAACATACACAAAAATTTGGTTCTTTTTAGTTCTAATTCAATCGGTATTAAATCAAAACTTATACAAATTCATATATTATAGTCTTAACATCTTAAAACATTAATAATTATGAATCAAATTGACCAACTCAAGCCAAAAATTGAAACAAAACACTCGGCCAAAAGTCAATCAAAACAACCGGCCTTTTAATTTAAACAAATCACACGGCCTTTAATTTAAACAAATCATACGGCCTTTAAATTAAACAAATCATACGGCCTTTAAATTAAACAAATCACACGGCCTTTTAATCAAATAGATTAAAAAAAAAAACAAAACATATGGCACAAGTGATAAAGCATACGACACATACAAAACAAACGTGGCCTTAAGCAAATTGTTTTAATGATTATACAAATTGATTTTAATGATAACCTTATAAAAAATTTCATGAGCACTCTTGGCTCTGATACCACTTGTAGGTTTATATCCGTATATAGACCTTAAAATCCACAGGATTATAATGAAAACTTTTACAAGATTTAAAGTCATAAAAATAAAATTGCATAATAAAGTATAAAGATTCAAGAATTAACCTTTTAATCCTTTGAATTTGGCCTAAGAACAATACCAAAGAGATGGTATCTCCTAATTATCTCACCCAAGATGCTTCAAGATATGCCCTTAGAATTGCTAGAGAATTTTAGAGAAGAAAACTTATTTTCTCAATTTGATGTTGTGTCTATTGTAATTATGAAATTAGGTTAGATGAGACAGAGAAATGATTGGATTAAGTAGTGGAGGAAGAAATCAACTCCTCCCTCACATAAGCCACACGTCCAAAATAGGAGAAGTGGGCTCTCCCACTTCTAAATTTCCAAGCCTCAAATCTAATTAAAAGTTTTAACCCATTAATTAGTTTTATTTGGCCTTTATGTATAATGTAATTATAATATCCTTATATTATAATTAATCATAAATATCCTTATATTTATAATTTGCTAATTTAATATAAGCTGTTTAAATTTAATTAGCCAACATTATACGTAATAATTAAATATAACCTCTTATATTCAATTTCCGAATTACAGTTAATTCCTCTCATCTAATATCTTTTAATCTTTATTAAATAATATCCATTATCATATTTGACTAACTGTTTAGTCCACAACACTGACTAACCATTTAGTCATTAATTAAGGCATCGATATGATCATTTTCTCAAATAATCACATCTCTCAAACACATCCTTTAGGTGTGACTCTTAGGGACCAGTTGATCACCGCCATCTGTATGACAATAACGTCAAACTTATCTAGCAAGCCAACCGTTATTGATAAACGTTAATCAACTGATTAAATACAAAAAGTACCCTGTGTACCTTTAGAGATTTATTTATGTTATTGCACTAACTGTGGAGGACACTAACTCCAACAATTCAAACCTAACTGGGCCGGACCATACTTGTTTAAGGAAATCCTTCCCGGAGGAGCTGCTAGATTGACCGACCTCGACGGTGAAGAATTCAACTTACCCACCAACCTTGATCAGCTTAAGAAATACTACCCTTAGGCTAACTTTGCGATGTATTCAAAAAAAAAAAAAAAAAACACCGCGCACGGATGAACTACGCTCGGTTTGATTCCACGCACTGTGGATACGTAGGCAATCTTGCAAAAGATTCAACCAAGCCCACGAACTACGCCGGTTTGATTCTGTGTAAAGCACGGATACGTAGGCAGCCCTTTCAAGGCACAACCGACCTTCTTTGCATGCACGCCTGAAGCTTAAAAAGGTCGAAGGCGATGCACTCACAAAAGGACACGTTCAAAGCTTAAAAAGGTCGAGAACATAGTCCACACAAAATGACACGTTCAAAGCTTAAAAAGGTCGAGAACATAGTCAACACAAAATGCAAGTCTAAAGCTTAAAAAGGTCGAAGACTCAAAACGAACAAATATATGCAAAATAAGCAAAGAGACGAGACAATAGGCAAACACTTTCTTTATTTAGTCATGAATGTTGAAAATGTTTACATTTTAGATAAAGAGTTTAAAACTAGCTTTCAAACTCATCTTATTCATTGAACAATTAAATAAGCAGAATTTCTTTGAATAAAACATTTAAAGTCTAAACCTAAGTACTCTTCTTACGACGCTTCGGAGAATCCTCTTCATCTTTTGAAACGTCTGCACGAACAACTACCGAAGCAATCACTGGGTTCGGAATACTCCTCTCGAATCCTGGGGGCTCAATAGGGCCTTCTCTATCTGCATCTTCAACCCTTTCACCCAAGCGATCTTTCACAGTCACCTTAGGCCCGAGTCGTTCCTCAAGTGGCCTAGAGCAAGACGCTCCCACACTCGAGCTCGCCAAGTCGCTGTAGTCCCGTCTTCCACGCACCGCAGCATGCGCCAACGACGGTCTTGGGCCCGTCTGTTCGCGCCTTCGCATGTTCTCCCTATCCTGAGGATCTAAAGAAACACACCACCTCCGATAGAAGTCCGAGACACGAGTGGTCTCAGAACCAGCCGGCCGAGCCCAAGTCACTCAGCTAGACCACCCTTGCACCCAAGCATCAATCATCCGGTTGTTCAGAACAACCGACTCGCATATCCGAGTATCTTGCGCTGGAATAACCTGTGCTAGACCAATCTGCCTCCTCAACCGATGTGGATGGATCCACACGCCTCGCTCAAATCCACACAGCATTATCCCGCTAGCCGCATCCGCAACCGATGGTGCCGTGATGTGTCGAATGGACCACCACGACACGACCCACCTTATCGTCCTCTCCCGAACAAACCCTTGGAAGTAATTCGCTGATCGCTCCCGAGGCATAGCCCAATAAAGAGTACGAGTAGTCAACCCAGCAGGAACATACACATCACCTCCCGGTGGAGCCAAAATACGAAGACGCTCCATCAACCATATCTGCAGGATCCTAGCACATCCACGATACGAGCTTAGACGATTCGCATGTCGGTCGTCCAAGCCTAATATAGTTTCAGCTAGGATCAAAGCTGAAGGATCGTGACCCAGCTCCATCTCCTCCATGACCCGTGCATACCTAGCATGGCCATGCACACCATCTTCCATAGACCCAGCAAAGCAGTACCGATGTAGCAAGCAGAACCCTAGAGCTCTCCTCCTAGAACGAGCAGAGATGCTCACGTCATTCAAGTTCATGTAACGCTCGCACAACCGTCGCATGTTCACTACACCCCCTTCGAACAATCCATCCGCATGAGCATTGGTCATTGAGAGATACTGTCGCAATCTCCCATTATAGCCAAACTCACTCCTAACCGCTACTGGGGTAGTACGGTTAGACCATCCCGCAATAGCCAAAAACTCCTCTAACAATGGACATATCTCACCCCCCGGGAACCTGAAAACATGCACCCTAGGATCCCAATAATCGAGACACGCGTCAAGAAAGTCAATTTCGACGCGCATCTGCCTAAAGCCTATGAAGACACCCGCACCAGTCAAAGACAACGCCCTTTTCTCCGATTCACTAAGGGAAGAAGTCCACCGCTTCAAAAGACCATCAAAATGGTCCATTCTTCAAAATCAAAAAATATATTCTTAAAAATACTAAGCTATTTAAGAGAATACAAAACAAGCAAAGAAAAGAGTTGAGATTGAATGAGGATTATGCCTCGTACCTCCCCTCTTTATATAGCAAAGCGAAATCTCGAATTAGGAAAATTCGACGATACAACCGGCAGTCCAAGCCGCAAGAAGCCTTGCGATTGGAGGAGCCAATCGCAAGACAGCTTGCGATTACCCCAAGCATCCGCAACATATGTTGCGACTCCTAGGGGCGGCGTTATCCCTGAATTTCCATATTTTCGACTTTCCAAATCCTAGTATACACACAATTACGACGCACACCTTAATTGGGCTCCCTATTTCGGGCCTAGTTACAACTAATCGAACATGGATCCATCACAAATGATGATCGATCCGACTATAACACATTTCATTTTATAGTCCGTTTTAAAGCTCATTTCGAATTTTTAACGTCTAAAATGAACATTTTCAAACGCATTTTCAACAAAGCTCTTTTAAAAAAAAGAGCAGAGTCTCCCACTCGGGAATCATTTTTCAAACCATCTTCAGCTACTAACTAACAGGTACAAGACGAGAAAGAAATCCAACTACAACGGAAACAAGTTCAAGCTACAAAACATGAAGCAACTAAGGATGACGACGACGATGCTCCTCAATTTCCCTCTGTAGCCGAGCCACCTCTGCCCGACTTTGACAAAGCTCAGCTGCTTGCTCCGCCCAAGCCATCCTCCAGCGATGGGCTACTCGCCACAACTTTTTGTGGACGTCCTTCGCAACCTGCACAAGACATTTCCAAGCGCGTTTTACTCCATTTTGCCTTAATTATACACTAAATTAAGACAAACTACGGGGGCTAAACCAAAAACAAGAACGAAGACTCCATTTTGGCTACAGTTTCTTTAAACTATAGTCAAACTAAGGGGAGTAATACAAAACCCAACCCAAAAGCTCAAGTTTGCCCTTCGTTAACCACTAACTCGGCCAAACTGGGGGCTTACATAGGATATCAATGACGAAGCCATACCTTTTTCACCTTATCACCCCAACTCTCCATCCCTCGTCCAGAATCGCCGGCAGATACTCAGTGCACGCTAAGGTCTCCCGTGCCCCGGCGTCACCATGCTCCACCGTTAAAGGGAAGTCTGGGGGCTGGAACGCCAAGTCAGCGTCAGGCACCTGCAACATGAAGCACGACACAACAAAGTTAGGAAAATTTTGTTGAAAAAAAAAAAACTAGGGAAAATTTTTGAAAATTTTCACTCTACACAAACGAACAAGACATACCTCGATGGGTCCACTAGCCAACCTACCCCTCGCAAAATCCGCGTAATCCAGCTGACGAAGAAGGAGATTATCAGACTCCTTCAAGATGCGCTAAATGCCTTTGTCACGACTCAAGACGTCTCGGAAAGAACTTTAGGTGGATCAAGCGGCACGACGAAGTCAGGATACCTCGTCTGAATTGCCAGACGCTCACCCAAGTACCAACCATACCCATACTGGCGTAGCTGGGCACAACCGCCGGGAGTCACGCTCCGGAAACGCACCATGACCCCTCAGAGGACGTCAGGTGTCGCTCCCATGGGCCAGACGGAACTACAAGAAGAAGAAGAAACACGTGAAACACCTTTTTCAAGCAAAATCATCTAAATACATACTATTTAGAGGGATTCAACACGTACCTGACCACCTCTCAGCTCGTTCAGTTTGATCCGAACGAAGTCATACGACCCGGTCGTGCGACACTACCGCACGCATTCCCAAGTCCATACCGCAGGGTACTTCTTCTCCATGGCAATGGCCGACTCGGGGAGGAAGAAAGGGAAGTGACTGTAGATCCAACACTACACAAGAAACATAAAACAAGTTAGCACAAGTGAACAACATTTTGAGCAGATCAAATGAAGACAAAGAACAACGTACCTCTAATAACAAGCCAGGAGATACGATGGGAATCCTAGACCCCCCGTCCATCTTCCGTGGCCTAACAGCATCCATGCAGAAACGGATGCACAAGCCCAGGGCCGGGGACACCCAGTCATACGCCCCGACCGTACTCCAATCCAGAAGATACATCAACACCGAAGTAGCAGCCCGCTCGCCCTTCTCGCCGAAGTAGGCAGAGCTAACAAACCACCAGAGCCACATACAAGCATTCTGCTCGTCGCACCAAGCCCCAGGACCATGCTGAGTCTTCCCCTCGAAGTACTCCATGATATAGCTCGTCTTAACAGAGTTAGGCGTCTTTCCTTGATAAGGCACCTCCAAACCAGCACCGACAGCATCAAGCACCGCCCTATCGTCAATAGGCGGCGCAAAAGCAAAGTCCATATCACGGTCGCCAAAGGGTAGACCCGTGATAATAGCAAACGAAGACAAGGTAATACCTGCCTCGAACCCCGGCAAATGGAATGTCGTGGTCGTATCCCAATATCTGTCAAGGAACGCCCGGATGACCCTCAAGTTCGCCGTGGTCCGGCTATCTATAATCTGGACCCAACGCGCGACCAACGGACCCAGGAAACACATATCTATCTTCTCTCTTGCCCCGGGAGACAAAACCTCTCGATATGCCCAAATGACGGACGAAATACCAGAAAACGTCCTCATATATCCTACCTCGAGCCCACTAAGAGCCCGATGCGACAAATGACGCTCACGGTCCGCCAACAGGGTGTGACCGTCCCAATTTTTCGCGAAAGGACGGTCAACACGCGGACCATGGCTCGCACGACCCCTAGCACGAGACCCTGAAGCCTGTGAAGACTCGCCCTCCTCCATAGCCTCTACCTCTCTCTCCTCCTCACCGATTGCACCACCAGGACGCCCTCGGGTGCCCATGCCTCGCCCACGACCCCTCCGGGTCGGAAAGTTAATGGATCCTGGAGAAGGATCCCTCGCGCTAAAAGCACGACGCAAACTCGAACCGCCAGGAGTCGTAGGCTCCTCAGCACTAGAACCAGTACTCCGACGAGCACGAGCCCTCGTCGTAGGAGGTCCAGACCAATCCTCATCTGCAATATTCCAAGAACATAAACACGAGACGAAAACACAAGACAGATCACAGAAGTAACGACAATTCAAAAGAACACCCTACACAGAGCCCTTTCAGGCTCAATTCACAATTTGGCCGAAAGCCGCTCTATACACATCAAAATTTCAACTTGATGGTCTCTATACCCCACATTGACCTTCAATTACACCCCGGAACAAATAATTGCATTTTGGACTTGTCGATCAAAAACCCCTAATTTTGACCTAAGTTCTCCGTATTAATCGACTTTAAACCTCAATTTAAGGGACGATTACTATCATTTTTCAAAAATTAACACCATACACATACTATACTAGCCAAGGGGAACCTATGGCGAAGTTTAATTGCAATTCCGAGACCGAAAATCCGGGTTCGATTTTTGGGTCGGGACCATTTCATACGAAAATGGTCCAAGAACGTCTCAAACCGTATACACTTCACGCATACATTCAAGAACAGCATGATACAAGGGAATGATTTTGTTCTCTAGTAATCACACGACGAATTTCAAGCCAAAAGACGGTTTTTCACCAAAAACGTCTTTTCTACATTTCAAGAACGATCTAACAATTTACAACATCAAGATGCACAAAAACAAGCAAAATGGAGTGTTACCTTGATCCATTTTGAAGTAAAGCAAGAAAAACGAGCGAAAACGGTCTTGAAAATCGCAAGGATCGGTTTTTAGAGAGAAAGAGTTGAAAACGGGAAATGAAGTAGTGAACTCGGTATTTCCGTGTTTATAATGAGCAAAAAGCCCAAGACCCTAATCGCAAGGACGCTTGCAATTTGGGGAAAGAACCGCAAGGACGCTTGCGATTCCAGCTTTGGGCATTTTCGTGTTTTTCCTATTTTCAGGTCTAATTTGGATTTATAATCCACCTATAGCCCTTGTAGACACTTTCTCACGTTACATCGCTCGGTTAAGGCGTCACCTAAAGTCCGCCACACTCTTAAACGAGTTTGAAGCACTATACACAACCTTTGCGTATACACTAGACATGAGCATTTTGCTCGGACGATAATTCCCGGCGGACATAAGCACTCTTTTACGAGATGAGCACCAGCAAAAGCACTAGCACGAAGCATGAAGCACGCACGCTCTTTTTACGAGACTAAGCACGCACGCTCTTCTACGAGACAAGCAACAGTAATAGCACGCAAAGGTATTAGCAGGAAGGCATGCCCTTACGAGTATGTAAGGACCGTCATGTCCCTAAACATGTTTGTCCCTCCCCGGATAAGCCCGGTTCGGAGTCCTAGTCTCACCCATGGACACAAACTCCGCGCCGCTGATAGCATCGAGACTATGTGATGGGATGTTGTCGTGTAGTTTGACTTTCGCTTTAGTCCTAAGCTCAGTCAAACTGGGGGCTCTGTAGATACCCAAATCCGCACCTCCCACCAAAAACCCAGTGATGTAATAATGGACTTTTATTGCATGCTTTTATGTTGACTTAAATGGTTCTAATTATGACGAATTCGAGTTAAATGTTTTAAAATGCAAATGAGTTTTCTTTATGGGTCATCACTTTTAGTGTCCTTAGGTTTAGAGTCTAGCTCGTCTCGAGTTCAGGTCCTAACTAGCATGCGCACACTCTTTTTACACACCTCAAGTCTAATTGATCCTTTTACATTAACAAGGTTTGATTCGATTCTCCTAAAAAAACCCTAAATTTAGGTCCAGTCGCTAAAACTACCTTTTAGCATTAGCAAACCCTTAGGATAGCCTCACGGAATGTCCTATTTCACAAAATACTACAAAATACACCCCTTTTACATTTTCAGGGCTCGGGCCCAGAACCGAGCCCAAACCCATGCCTGGCCCGCTTCCCGAGGTCCAGGATAAACCCTAAAACAAACCCTAGCAACCGTAACTTAGAGCTCAAGCAAGGATATTTCGTATAATCCTAAAAGATATTTGGAAATATACGGAGAAAAGAGTGTCTTGCCCGCCCTACCAATCGCAAGGGGCATTGCGATTGGTAGGGGCTATCGCAAGACATGTTGCGATTGCCCTGTGTAGCCGCAAAGGAGCCTCATGGCTCCTACGTCCGCTTTATCCCTAGATTTCCTAAAATCTGCCGAACTCTACACTATAAATACGACCCTTCATTCATCTGCTCAGACACAATAATTCGTAATGTAAGACACAATAATTGAGCGTAACACAATAATTCGTAGGAAGACACAATTCACATCTCAAAACTCTCTCAAAAGCCTCACGATAAACACCTTTGAATTCTTCATTTTTCTAGTGTTGAATTCTCCCTTTGAAGCGAAGCGGCTTCTCGATCCGAGACAGTAATACTTAATCCTACCATGGATTAAGGTCTTTCTTTACTTCTTAGACTAGCAAGGGCCTACATTAGGCTCACCCCGACTTTGGTACGCGAAGTGCTTTTCATAAGGCGGCCATGCACCTCGAATACACACCCTATTCGTAACACCTTTCCAAAGTCGCATAAACAACTGACCTCTCTAAAATAAATCAATGGCTAATTGAACTTTATTTTATTGCATGCAATTTAGCAAATCCTCTTATTGCATCTAAATCACTTAAAATGAATTCGTCATTAAACTGAACTGTTTTCGTTAATAAGTTAAGCATGCTTAACTGAGGGTTTTAAACAATCTCTTTTTGCATTATTTTACATCTTTATCGCACTTGTACGTAGCGTATTACTTAGGCTCATGTATCATCCTTTGCATTGTTCTCAAGTCTAGTAGAGGCTATCTTTTGATAGGCTTTTCCAAAAGATCTTTCATAAAAACATTATTTTGATTTATGCTTTAGAAAAGTACCCTCACCCGAATCCGAATCTGGTTTCACAATAACCTTAGACGGATAGGTGTCGACGTGCCTTGAACTCTAAGACGTGTCTTTGAGCATGAGGACACGGAGGCGGGTTCTAAATTTCCCTCATAATTTAGTGGCGGCTCCAAAACAGTTTTAAAAGGTTTTTCTTATTTAGTCTTTTTTAACTTTACGGCCCTAGCAAGACGTCGAGTGGTTCCATGGTCAGATTCCGGTACCTACAAGGGCCCGAGCGTTCATGTGCGGTCCGCACTCGCCGTCATGGACTTGAGATATAATCGCTCGTCCTTTGTTGTGGTCAATGCACAAGAGTAATGTACCCTGGGCGTTTTCTTGAGTAGTTTGTCCACTTCTAGCACGAATTGTGATGCTAGAAGCCGGAGAGCTCTTTTGCCACGTTTGTCAATGTTTGGCGGATATTCTCCGTCTCGTTTGATGTTGATTATCGCTTGATACCAAGGTTCGGTTTGTTCTTCCTCGGCTTCGATGTCACATATGTATGCGTGTTCGCTACTTCGTTCCACAATGATAGGAATGGTTCGTATTCCCGGGGGATGTTTAGTAGTGACGCCAGTTTTGATAAGGCATCGGCGAACTGGTTCTCTTCGCAGGGTAAGTGCAAGAACTCTACGTGGTTGAATTTGGCAATGAGTTCCTGGATTTTGCTCTGGTATAGTGTGAGGTTTTCATTAAGTATCTTCCATACTCCGAATACTTGGTTGATGATTAGTGAGGAATCCCCATATACTCGTAGATTCCTTGCATTTAGTATGAGTGCGGCCTGTAGTCCGTGCAGGCATACCTCATATTCTGCGGCGTTGTTCGTTACATCAAAGTCCAATTTGATGGAAAGGGGAATATGTTCACCGTTTGGGGAAATGAGGAGTATTCCTATTCCATAGCCTCGATAATTTGACGAACCGTCGAAGTACAATTCCCATTGTTCTTCGTTTATGTTGAATATTCCTTCGTCGGGAAATGATGTGGTGTCGATGATGGGTTCTTCGTCGATTGCGTGATCGGCAAGAAAGTCTGAGACTGCTCGTCCTTTGATGGCTTTGAGGGGAACGTAGACGATGTCAAATTCGGCTAAGAGCAAGGTCCATCGTGCCATGCGTCCATTTGGCACAGGTTTCACGAAAAGGTATTTGACGGGGTCCATTCTTGAGTAAACCTTTGTTTGATGTGCCAGCATATAGTGACGGAGCTTTTTAGATGCCCAAACTAATGCTAAACAACTTTTCTCGACGGGCGCGTATCGAGTTTCATAGTCGAGAAACTTCTTGCTGATGTAATAGATTGGGTGTTCTTCGCCGTTGACTTCCTGAGCGAGCATGGCGCCCATTGCGGTTGATGTTGTTGTGAGGTAGAGCGATAAGGGTAGGTCCTTTTGTGGTGGTCTTAGGACTGGGGGGTTGGATAACAACTCCTTGACCTTATCAAATGCTTGTTGGCACGCTTCGTCCCATTCTACATGGTCGGTCTTCTTCAGCTTTTTAAAGATCGGTTCACATATCATGGTTAGTTTGCTTATGAAGCGGGAATTGTATTGGATTTGACCCAGGAAGCTTCGAATTTCGTCTAAGTTCTTGGGTGGTTGCATTGCCATAATTGCTTTTATTTTCGAGGGGTCGACCTCGATGCCTCTTTGGCTCACTACATGTCCTAGTAGTTTGCCGGATCTCACTCCAAATGTACATTTTTGGGGATTGAGGCGCATTTTGTACTGTCGGAGGCGTATGAAGAACTTGCGAAGGTTGGCGATGTGATCGCTTCTCTCCTTGGATTTGACGATCATGTCGTCTACGTATACTTCAACCTCCTTGTGCATCATGTCATGTAGAAGTGTGGTCGCGGTGCGTTGGTAAGTCGCACCTACATTGATTAGACCAAAAGGCATAACCGTGTAGCAGTACGTGCCCCACGGTGTGATGAATGTTGTCTTGGCCATGTCCTCACGGGCCATCTTGATTTGGTTGTATCCTGCATACCCATCCATGAAGGATAGAAGGGCATGATCGGCGGTGTTGTCTACTAGAACGTCAACGTGTGGTAGTGGGAAGTCGTCCTTTGGGCTTGCCTTGTTTAGATCGCGGAAGTCGACACATACTCGAATCTTGCCGTTTTTCTTTAGAACTGGGACCATGTTTGAGACCCAATCTGAGTACTCGACGACTTGAATGAAGCCGGCTTGTAATTGCTTCTCGATTTCTTCCCTGACCATAAGGGACCATTCGGGTCGTAGTCTCCTTAGTTTTTGTTTGACGGGTTTGAAACCGGGTTTGATAGGGATGTGGTGTTCGTCTATGCTTCTGTCGATGCCGGGCATGTCCTTATACGACCAGGCAAAGACGTCTTTGAACTCGGTTAAGAGTTCGGTGACTTGTGTGCGTTCGTCTTCGTTTAGTGAGGCGCCTAGTTGGAGTTCCCTTGGTTCTTCGGGGGTTCCTACGTTTATGGTTATGGTGTCCTCGATGATTGGATCCTGCGTTGGGTTGCTCACGATATTTGCCATGTATTTAATTAACGATTGTTCATTCGTTAGTTCATTTTTATCGCACGGATTTATTTTGTTTAAATTTGTTTATTTATTGTTTGTTTGTTGTTCATTGTTTATTTGTTTGTTTTTAGCTTGAGGCGAGACATAAGCAAACTTATTTGTATTATTCATTGAAGAAGAAAAATTGTTTGACAAATTAGGAGAAGAGCTGGAGCTAGCCTCCGAAAATAGAAAGTCTAAGCTAAAGCTAGAGGGTGGGTCGACAGATGACCCGACAACTGAAGGACTGGATCCTAAAAGAATTTCCTCCTCTTCGTCGTCTTCCGTGTTGTTGCTGCTTGAGGCGTCCTCGCTTGAGTCTTCGCCGTTTTGCGAGGTTATCTTGTCAAAGAGGGGTCCTTCCCCTGTGACAAGTTGGTATTTATGGCCCTGTGAATCGGTCCACTAGGTAATCTTGTACCAACCGTTTAAGGTTTTCACGGCGATGTCAGTGATGAGGTCGTCGGGATTCAAGCGGCGGTCTCGAATGATGGATGAGACCAAGTCTTCATTGGTTTTGTTAGTGAAAGGGAGTCCGCTTTCACTAGCGAAACAGTGCTCTTGAGGTTTGGTTAAAGTGTCTTCATCATATCCTCCACCTGAGATAAAGTACTTGCCCATGTCGAACGAGTATTTTGGTAGGTTAAACTTGCGCGCGAACTTGCGCTTTTTGACTTCCTTTGTCATTTGCTCGAAATCACCTTCCTTTGGCTTGTAGCCTAGACCCATGGTGGGCCAAAGGCTATGGTTATCCTTAGTTTCGAAGGGGTTGTAGGTTCGGATAGGTGTGGTCGTGATGGCACCTATTTCAAAGTCGAAGCCGCAGTGTTCTTGGTTTTCTTCAATCGTAATCTCTGCGGCGTTACGCTCCTTGGGTGAATCAAGAAGAGCACGGAAATTGGAAGCATTAATGGTTATGACTTCGTCGTTCAGAGGTAGCTTCACCTTTTGGTGTAGCGTGGATGTCACGGCTCGCACGGCATGGATCCACAGGTGTCCTAAGAGCATATTATAGGACGGTGTCATGTCGATCACTTGGAAATCGACCTTCCGTTCTATGGGGCCGGTGCGTACATGGAGGCAGATTGTCCCTCTCACGCTACGTTTGGTCCCGTCGAAGGCTTTGACTCCTTTGTTGCTTGGTTGAAAATCTTCGTCGTCGAGCTCTAGACGACGTGCGGTGGATAAGGGTAGAACATTTACTACGGACCATTTGTCAATTAAGGTCACGGGTGGGGTTCGTTTCCTGCATTCGGCGCTAATGTATAGGGCCAAGTTGTGATTAGTGCCAAATGTTGGGAATTCATTATCGGAGAAAGTGATGGCTCCAGCAAACCAATCTCTCGTAACATGATTGACCAACTGGTCGGGTGAAATGTCTGCATCCGCGCTTGCTATTTGTAGTGTTGGAGCTAGTGTCCTCCACAGTGAATGCAATAACATAAATAAATCTCTTTAGGTACACAGGGTACATTTTGTATTTAATCAGTTGATTAACGTTTATCGATAACGGTTGGCTTGCTAGATAAGTTTGACGTTATTGTCATACAGATGGCGGTGATCAACTGGTCCCTAAGAGTCACACCTAAAGGATGTGTTTGAGAGATGTGATTATTTAAGAAAATAATCATATCGATGCCTTACTTAATGACTAAAAGGTTAGTGAGTGTTGTTGACTAAAATGTTAGTCAGTGTGATGATGTTACAGACTAAAATGTTAGTTAGTGTAATGGTGATACGGCTATTTAATAAGGATTAAATAATATTAGCTGAGACGAATTAAATGTAATTCGTGAATTGAATATAAAATGTTATATTTAATTATTGTATATAATGTAAGCTAATTAAACATAAACTGTTATAATTAATTAGCAAATTATAAATATAAGGATATTTATATTTAATGATATATTATAGTCGGTCCATGCAGATGACACTAGTAATATATGTTGCATTATATTAAAAGCTAAAATGACCTAGAGTAAAAGTGTCCAGATTCACTCTGTCCAGATACACTCTTTTACTTGGTCAATAAGTTGTTATTTTGAGGAGAAAATATTCTCCCCAAATAACTCACATATGTCGTCCAAAATAGGGAAAGGAGGAGAGTTTATTTAACTCAAATTCTCCCTTCATTCAACCCTAATTCATTCCATAGCACACAACACAAAAACCTAGAGAGAAAAATTGGTTTTCCTCTCTAATTTTTCTAGCAAATCTAAGGGCATTTCTCATCTCATCTTGGGTTTTTCAATTAGAAGATACCATATTTTTAGTATTGTTCTTAGGCCAATTCACTAGGATTAAAAGGTTAATTCTTAATCTATTCATTTTGTTATGCAATTTCAATTTATGACTATAAATCATATAAAGTTTTCATTATAATCCTGTGATTTTAAAGGACTATATACCGATATAATCCTACAAGTGGTATCAGAGCCTTAGAGCTTATGGATTTTTATATTGTTTTCTTAAAAAAATCGATTTTGTATAATTTAAAATCGAATTGAAAAGGCCACGGCACAATCTTGTTTTTGGCTGAAAATTTTTGTTATGTGTGCCGTGGATTTTTGATTTATTTTGGCTTGTTTTGGTCCGTTTGATTCATAATTATCGATGTTTTAAGATGTTAAATCTATCACATATGAATTTGTATAAGTTTTGATTTAATACCGATTGAATTAAGACATAAAAGGACCAAATTTTATATGTTAATGAACATATTAGTATGCTAATCATTAGATCTATAAGTTTAAGATGATTAATTTAAAAAGTTATTTTGAATCTCTTATAAATCAATGTTTATTACGGATTAAAATTGAGTTAGTATTGATCTAATTATTAGCATATAATCGAATTAAAACTGTTTAATTCATATTTTTATGTTGGCCGAATTTATTTTTTTTTTACTTTTGGTATTTTTTTTATTTTGGCCGTAATTATTAATAAAAAAATAAATTCGGTTTAGTTTTTATTTTTGGCCGAAATTCTTTTAATTTTGGAAATTATTATTTTATTTTTTTTTGCAATATTTGTTATAAAGATAATAAATATTATGTTATTGTGAAAAAGTTCATGATATTCGATACCAAATATTTTAAAAAGGTTTAAAATATTCATTTTGATCTAATTTATGTTATACTGATAATATAAATTATTTTTGGATTATGTTTTGATTAGGTATTATGAACAATTAAGGAATTGTTGCATAATTAGAATCATTTAAAAGAGGTGGTTTGGATATTTTAATCAATAGTATGCATTGGTTATTTAATTTTAGTTGATGCATTATATTTGTGAATGAATGTTTGAATGGTTTATTTTTACGCATTAATTTTGTACAAAAGATTGTAATTTACTAGTGTGGCCTTAGAAAATTGTGTTTTCGCAATGAAGGAAACATGATTTTGGTTGTAATTTTTGAGATCTCGAATCTCCCATCTTGTAATTTTATTATTTTTGGCATATTTTGAATTAGAATGTGAATAGGTTTATTTTGTAATTCAAAATGTATTTTGAGAAGATTCAAGATGAAGATTCAAGACGGAGATGCCCAACTCCCACTTAAAGCCCGAGATGAAGAATGAAGACAAGCTTTAGGGTCCTTGGATGGATTCCAATTTGTACTTTGTCTTTATTTTCATAGGGATAGGCCACACTAGGTGCTTTTATTTTTGCGTTTCTTTTACCGTTTTTATTGCATTCACACGTTAGATAGTAGCATCATATTCCGCCTAAACTAAACCAAACCACCAAATATGCATGAATATGATCATATAGTTGCATCATATTTCATGGACATACAGATGTCACTCGTTTTAGGGCTATCACCTCAATTTAAATCACTCACGTAATGCTAGATATTTGTTCACTTAAAATGAATTAAAAATGAGATGATGAGACCTTCCTCTATTTAAAATTGAGATTAGTCTTTATAGGTTAAGCTGCTATGAGCCCTTTCTTCGTCGGTAGACATATAGGACCTTACTCTCTACATGACCCCTTCTACGTTGGGTAAGTAGTATGTGTTGACCTATTTTACCTCAACATTATAGTTCGAGTAATATCTCGTAGTTATAATGGACTAATAGATAGGATTTACTGAAATCTATCGGCTAAGAATTCTAACAGTAGAATTAGCCAAGAAGTTGGCTTATCAATTTAAAGAAATTGAGTCTTGGGATCACTTATATAATTCTCGAGGGAGGTCGATTATATGAGTCCACGAGTCATTGCATTAAATCGTTATTGCTTTACGACTTAAACCTTTAAAACCATAATTTCTTATCTTCTCTCTTCTTCTTTCTTTTCACAGTTTCGAATTCGTTATATACAGATATAACTGCTATAACAAATGCCTCGACGTATTGACGGCCCAATGCCAAGTGTCACACTAGAACGCGAATCATGGCTTAGAATTTTTATGGACAGCATGAATCAGTCCACTCGACTGAAGAATGATGGGTCCAACTTTTCTGATTGGGAGGCCACATTACGGAATGCCGCTTATCGCCGACAGAAGCTCAAGTACTTGATCGAGCCATCGCCGATCAAAACGACTCCCGATGCAGGAGCAAATGAAGTCGTTGCTTATAGTGATTTCATGATGGAGGCGGGTGCGCTAAGGAACGAACTCATCTATTCAATGGAATCAAATTTGCAAAGACGGTTCATAACCCAGGGTGCAAACAAGATTTTCACCACTCTAACTAAAGAGTTCTCGAAAGTACCGAGAATCAAGAGTTACGAGTATACCACTCGCTTCTTTGAAGCGAAACTCCAGAAGGGCCAACCGGTTGGTCCACACCTTCTCGAAATGATCGAGAATGTCGAGAAACTGGAGGAGCTTGGTTGCAAGATCGATGAGAAGATCATCATTGATCGTGTGCTCCACTCCATTCATGATGGGTATGCCCTCTTTAGGGCAAACTATTACATGAATGACATGCAGAAAAGTCTGCATGAGCTTCACTCACTCCTCGTGCAGACGGAGAGTGATCTGAAGTTGAGTGGGAGCATGAAACAAGATGTTCTCATGATTGGCAACAAGCACAAGGGTAAGAGTAAGGCTTCGGCTAACCTAACTGTAGGAAAGCCAAAGTTTAAGAAGCCAGTGATTGCAAAGAGTGGGCCTGGTGAGTCTAGCGGTAGCTCACAAGGCAAGGCAAAAGTGAAGCAAAGCATGGAGTGCCACCATTGCCACAAGTCTGGGCATTGGAGGCGGAACTGTCCCGTGTATGCTGAGGACATAAAAGCAGCCGCTACCCCGCTGGTATGTCTTCTTTTATTCATATGATTGAGATTAACCATGCAAGTTTCGGAACTTGGGTACTTGATACTGGTTGTGGTTCTCATCTGTGTAATCATTTGCAGGGCCTAAGAAACATCAAAACTCTGGCAAGAGGTGATGTAGACCTGCGAGTGGGGAATGGAGCAAGAGTTGCTGCCGTTTCAGTAGGGACATATGTAATCCAACTCCCGAGCGGATTTGAGTTATCTCTGAATAACTGTTACTATGTACCTAGTTTATCCAAAAACATTATTTCTGTATCCGTACTTGATAAAGACGGATTTTCGTTTTTAATAAATAATAATAGCTGTATTTTCTCTTTGAACGAAATGATTTATGGTAAAGCAGTTTCCATGAACGGAATTTATGTTTTAGATCAAACCATAGATATTTTGCATGTGAGTAACAAGAAAGCAAAGGTTGGTGACAAAGATCAAACCTATCTATGGCATTGCCATATGGGACACATAAATGAGAAACGCGTGAAAAAGCTCATTGATAGTGGGACAATCGCCCCATTTGACTATGAAACTTTTGGCACATGTGAATCATGTCTCATAGGTAAAATGTCTCGAATTTCCTTCAAAGGTGTTGGAATGCGCGCTGCTGACCTTTTAGGACTCATACATACTGATGTGTGTGGACCTATGTCAATCAACGCTAAAGATGGCTATAGGTATTTTATCACTTTCACGGACGATTTGAGTAGATATGGACATGTCTACTTAATGAAGCATAAAAGTGAGTCCTTCGACAAGTTCAAGGAATTCCAGAATAAGGTTGAGAACTAACTGGATAGAAAGATAAAAGCACTACGTTCAGATCGTGGTGGCGAATATCTTTCAACTGAGTTTGATCAACACCTGAAAAACCGCGGGATAGTACTACAGTTAACTCCACCCGGAACACCACAACTGAATGGTGTGTCCGAACGCAGGAATCGAACATTAATTGATATAGTTCGATCCATGATGAGTCACACGGTTGTACCTGACTCATTGTGGGCTATGCTTTTTTGTCAGGTGCTCTTATACTTAACCGAAGTCCGTCTAAAGCTGTTGACAAGACTCCATACGAGTTATGGAATGGAACGGTCCCTAACTTGTCCTTTATTAGGGTTTGGGGGTGCGAGGCTTATGTCAAGTGGAGTGATACATGTCATTTATATCGTTTATATGCCCCCGTGTTAGTTGCATTTAGCTCACATTTGCTCGATTACATTATCGTTTTAGTAGCTATTTGCTTTATATCGCGATACTGTCGTTCCTCGTGTGTATTTTGCAGGTTTTGGCGGTCCTGAGCTAAAACCTGAGTCATTTGGAGCGTTTACAAGTATCGAGAAGTCAAGACGAGGCTCGAGAGTTGATTCGGGAGTCATACGACAAGTTGTGAAGTCAAACCTATAGGTTCAGAGCAAAACCTATAGGTTCAGAATACGTGAAACAGGGCAAAACTCACTGGAACTTTCTGCCCTCCTTAGAACCGCTCGGTTCATGCCTGAACCGATCGGTTTGACCCCTGAACCGATCGGTTTGGGTACGAACCGATAGGTTCTGCTACCTGTTTCTCCGAATTTACTCGTGGCCTATAAATAGAGTTGGAGTTAGGGTTTTCATTTAGGCTTTTCATTAGTTTTCTGCTCTACATTAGAATTAGAATTCTCTCCTTTAAACTCTCAGAAAACTTTAGGTTTAGATTGAATTTAACTTGCAAGACCCGATCTTTTGTATTCCAATTCAAGATTTCTCCAGGTTTAATTTATTTGTTCTTGTTTTACTTCATCATGTTCTATTATTTTAATTGCTTTGTTCTTCCCCCTTCCATGTCTAGCTAATCCCTCAATTAGGGTTTAAGGTGATTATGATATTGATTCAGAACATGTTTTAATCGTTTATATTGATTGAATTTGTGCAATTGATTTCTTCCTGCGCGTTTTAATTATCAATTGATTTTAGGGACGCCTTTATTGAATTGAATTAGGGTTGTTTCAGTTTAAGATCGAGAGCCGAATTGAAACTAGACTCACGCGTAATTGATAAGTCGAATTTAGTACGTAGCGAGAGCCCGCTAAATTTGCTTAAGGTTGAAATTGACTCGAGAGAGCGTTTTCCCAAAACCTAATCGTTTGCATACTTTCAATTGGTAGAATTTCCTTCCGAGTTGAGTTCTGAATCGATGTCACATGAACCTGATGCCCTAATCCCCCTCTCATTCATATTTCGTATCATTTTACCCTTTGTTCCTAGTTAGTTCTTCAAAAACACCGACCTTTCATACCTTGAGATTGACCTTGATTGACTAAGCATTCCTTTGACTACACCATCTCTCTGAGGATTCGACCCTACTGCCACTAGCTACCTAGTTAGTAGTCTTTAGGTTTATTTTGATAGGGGACCACGACTTTACCCTCATCAATTTTGGCGCCGTTGCCGGGGAGACGGTTAGCTAGTTAGTGTTTGCTAGTTTTTGTTAGGTTTTTCTCTCTTGTCTCAAGGAACCTAGTTCCTTGAGACCGTTTCTCATTGTTTTGTGTAGTTGTGTTTATGCGCAGGTCACCTACAGGTTTAGTTCCTTTTGAGCCTGAACCTGAACGAGCGCTACACAGGTTACGCAAACAAGCTATTCGAGTTATTGATATTGAGGAAGCGTCGTCTAGTGCTACGCAATCGTCCTACGAAGAGGACTCACCTCCGGTTACTCCATTATCTTCACCGCTTGTGACTATGCCTAAACTTTCTAGTCACCCGGTGCCTAGGCCGGAATCCATTCCTAATGGATTCACGATGCCCGCTACGTTGCAGGGCAACTTTGAAATCCGCCCCGCCTTTCTCACTTTGGTGGAGCGGAACCAGTTTGGTGGTTATCCCACCGAGGATCCCGGTCGACACATGCAAGTGTTTACCGATTACTGCTCTACAATAAAGCAAGCCGGGATCACCCAAGAACAAATAAGGGAAATGCTATTCCCTTTCTCGCTGAAGGATCGAGCTCGTGAGTGGATCACGGACCTTGACAGGTTAGCTGCGGGTATTACTGACTGGAGTGGGTTGGCTCTTGCATTCTACGCCAAGTTTTATCCTCCAGAGCGTACGAACCAAATGAGGAGTCAAATCCAAGGCTTCAAACAAACGTACGACGAGTCGCTTGCTGAGGCGTGGGACAGGTACAAGAAGCTGATTAGAGATTGTCCTCATCACGGGCTTAGTACTTGGTTGGTGATCATGACCTTCTACAACGGGTTGTATGCTGAGAGCCGGGCTATTCTTGATTCGGCTGCTGAGGGTCGCTTTGCCAACAATGTGGATGATGACAAAGCTTGGGGTTTGATAGAGGAGATGGCCGTTCACTCTTCTCAGTTTGGTAAGCCGCGAGGGAATTCACGGTCCGCGCATGACGACCGTGATAAGGGGACTATTAGTGCGCTAACGAGTCAGGTTGCTGCGCTTACTGCGCAGATTAGTATGATGACAGGTGGTGGCTCCTCTAGTACTCATGTGAACGCTGTCACAGGGCATAATACGGGTTATTCTATGGGGTATGTTGTGCCCCAGGAGCAGGTTTATGCATATCAATCTTACAACCAAAACCTGCCCTACCAAAACCAACCTGGCTACGATCGATCACTCTTGTCTTACCGTAACCAGAACGTCCTAAACCCAACCACCCAGCCACCACAAAATCAACCCTACATCCCTCCACATAAAAATTTCCAACCATCCCCTCCCAACTACCAAAGACCCCAATATATCCCACCACCAGTTCAACCTGCTCCTGCTCCTGTTGTTGATTCGGGTGTGAGTGAATTGAAGGCCATGATGCTGCAGATGGCCAAGTCACACGAGATCATGATGCAGCAGATGCAGAAGAATGAGCAAGCCAAGGATGCGGCGATTAAAATGCTCGAGAATCAGGTGGCGCAGCTTGCCGCCTCACAGGGTTCACGTCAGCAGGGTACTCTACCACCCCAAGGTAATCCTCCTAACCCTCCTCCCGATACCGCATGTGCTATTACTTTGCGCAGTGGTACAGTTTATGACGCCCCAAAGCATCCGGAGGAAGAGGACCAAAATGGGGCCGGCAACACGGCTAGGCCGTGTGATCAAGGGCCGTGTGATCAAGGGCCGTGTGATGCTGTCAAGGATAAGTCGCCCCCGATTCAAATCAGGCTACCTTTTCCGGGTCGTGTACGTCCGGCTACCGTGGACCCCAAGCTCGATAGGTTCTTTGAGATCCTCAAAACTTTGCAGGTAAATCTTCCGTTTATCGATTTAGTTAAGCAAATTCCTGCGTATGCTAAGTTTCTTAAAGAGGTCATATCAAAGAAGCGGTCGATTAATGCGACCGAGACCGTGTCTTTTGTGGGGGAGGGTAGTGCTCTTTTGCAGGGTAGTTTACCCCCGAAGCTGAGTGACCCCGGGACCTTTTCTATCCCTTGTTCTATAGGGAAGTATGTGGTTCAGAACGCCCTCTGCGACTTAGGAGCCAGTGTCAGTGTCATTCCCTATTCCATCTGTCAAAAACTTAATATGACTAAATTAGGAGTCACCTCTATGACCCTGCAGATGGCCGACCGTACCGTTCAGAGACCCTTAGGTATCCTAGAGGACGTCCCGGTTAAGGTAGGGAAGTTCTACATCCCTGTTGACTTTGTGGTCTTAGACATACCCGAAGACCCTCACATTCCGATCATTCTAGGTCGACCTTTTCTGCACACTGCTGGTGCAGTTATCGATGTTGGAAACAAGACCCTGACATTCTCGGTGGGAGGTGCGCAGCTGACCTACACTAAGTCTAGCATCCCCCGTGCCCCTATGCAGCCTGAGTCTGCTTTTGCTATTGACCTTGCCCCTCCGTCTCACTCTATTGGAGACTCTTTGGAGGATGTTTCTTCTGCTGTTTCTTGTGCAGGTCTTACGCAGGTTGGCTGTGATCCTGGTCTGGGGGAACGGAAGGTCACAAGGGCGGATGTCTATGATCCAGGTGACGTAGGAGGAGACCCACGGTTTGCGGTGCGTGGCGCACGGAGCTGTTTTGGAGAGCCTTTTCGCGATGGCTTACCGTGCGTGATGGACTATGCTGCTCTTCCTCGTGGAGATAGAGTTTTGTGGCGAACGACTGCTATTTCGCCAAATGAAGCTGCTGCTAGTGGCCAACGTCCTTGGCCCAATTTGACGTGATTTGATGAGTTTGACGACGGTCGTGCGGGACCATTATAAACCAGCGCTATCCGGGAGGCAACCCGATGACTTTTTGTAAACAGTTGTACTTTGTTTTGGTTTTGTTTTGCTTTTGACTATGACATTTTAGACTTTTGTTGAGCGCGTGAGGATGAGGGATTTATTGTTGTTTTAGCATGCAGGTACTTGAGGACTCAAGGCCCCTTAGTATTTATGAGACAGGCCTCATCGACGGCCTTGGCGGACCACCCTCGCCGGCCTACTTTTTCTCGCGTGCTATTCCGAAGCACTTTATAGCTGGACTGAAATGGATGCATATTCGTGGATCATAAGCCGCACTCCATGCTTCGCTTCGGTTTGGGGGAGCTCCAACTTGATAATGTGAGCTTTCTTTACTCCTTTTTTCCCTCGTTTACTCACTTTGCTTTCCCTACCCCCGTCTATTGTTGTCCCTTCATACTGCTTGTGGTTGTGCTGTTTTCCACATTGAGGGCAATGTGTGATTCTGGTTTGGGGGAGGAAAGCTCTTTCGCGCTTATTGCTTTGCATTTTCCATTTTGTGTGCTTATTTTAAAAAATTTTGCATTTCCGAACCTTTTTCGCTTTGAATTGTCAAGTTTGGAGAATTGATTAGTGTGCCGTTTTGATCTTTAGTATCTCCAAGTCGACTTTCTATCGTCGTAGCTTGCACTATATGTTTGTTTCCTGTTCATAGATTGCGAGTCTCAAACACTAGCCCACTTGTATTTGCTTAATTCTTATCGCTTTTCGTTCCTTTTACTTTCGATATTTGGTATTCTTGCGAGGCAATTGGCTTGTGGAAAGTTTGGAATGTTGAAATGTGGTTTGTTTGGACCGATCTTTTAATGATGGAGCAATGCTTCGATGCTCTCGGAGGGGACTCATTGATTTGAGTAACCACAGTGGCCATGAATTTGGTTGCGACCGAGAGTATGAGCAATAATGTAACCCTTAAGGAAATATGTGTACCCGAGCGCGATTTTTACCGAGTGAACGTCAAGCTAAACGGTACTACATACGAGGGATGCTCCACATTGCGCGAAAATAAAAAAAAAAAAAGAGAAATGAAAAGAAAAGAAAAGAGAAAAAATGGTATGATGTGGTAAGAATGGTATGATGGAAAGTGGTATGCTTGGTTGGCCTTGCTCGAGTCCAATTGTCGTTAGTTTAATTTTTGCGAAAGCGTTAGAGGCTAGCATTATAATGTGTTGTGAATGGTTGAGACTTGTGCTCTATTTTCGGCGAAATAGACTATGGTCGTAGGTTTATGTGCATAGGTCGTCCACTTCGAGATGCTAACGTGATTAACTAGCTATGCTTTGATTTTCTCCGACGCTATTTGCTTGAGGACAAGCAAAGGTTTGGTTTGGGGGAGTTTGATACATGTCATTTATATCGTTTATATGCCCCCGTGTTAGTTGCATTTAGCTCACATTTGCTCGATTACATTATCGTTTTAGTAGCTATTTGCTTTATATCGCGATACTGTCGTTCCTCGTGTGTATTTTCCAGGTTTTGGCGGTCCTGAGCTAAAACCTGAGTCATTTGGAGCGTTTACAAGTATCGAGAAGTCAAGACGAGGCTCGAGAGTTGATTCGGGAGTCATACGACAAGTTGTGAAGTCAAACCTATAGGTTCAGAGCAAAACCTATAGGTTCAGAATACGTGAAACAGGGCAAAACTCACTGGAACTTTCTGCCCTCCTTAGAACCGCTCGGTTCATGCCTAAACCGATCGGTTTGACCCCTGAACCGATCGGTTTGGGTACGAACCGATAGGTTCTGCTACCTGTTTCTCCGAATTTACTCGTGGCCTATAAATAGAGTTGGAGTTAGGGTTTTCATTTAGGCTTTTCATTAGTTTTCTGCTCTACATTAGAATTAGAATTCTCTCCTTTAAACTCTCAGAAAACTTTAGGTTTAGATTGAATTTAACTTGCAAGACCCGATCTTTTGTATTCCAATTCAAGATTTCTCCAGGTTTAATTTATTTGTTCTTGTTTTACTTCATCATGTTCTATTATTTTAATTGCTTTGTTCTTCCCCCTTCCATGTCTAGCTAATCCCTCAATTAGGGTTTAAGGTGATTATGATATTGATTCAGAACATGTTTTAATCGTTTATATTGATTGAATTTGTGCAATTGATTTCTTCCTGCGCGTTTTAATTATCAATTGATTTTAGGGACGCCTTTATTGAATTGAATTAGGGTTGTTTCAGTTTAAGATCGAGAGCCGAATTGAAACTAGACTCACGCGTAATTGATAAGTCGAATTTAGTACGTAGCGAGAGCCCGCTAAATTTGCTTAAGGTTGAAATTGACTCGAGAGAGCGTTTTCCCAAAACCTAATCGTTTGCATACTTTCAATTGGTAGAATTTCCTTCCGAGTTGAGTTCTGAATCGATGTCACATGAACCTGATGCCCTAATCCCCCTCTCATTCATATTTCGTATCATTTTACCCTTTGTTCCTAGTTAGTTCTTCAAAAACACCGACCTTTCATACCTTGAGATTGACCTTGATTGACTAAGCATTCCTTTGACTACACCATCTCTCTGAGGATTCGACCCTACTGCCACTAGCTACCTAGTTAGTAGTCTTTAGGTTTATTTTGATAGGGGACCACGACTTTACCCTCATCATGGAGACACGAGGATAAGCTCGGCCCGCGATCGGTCAAGACATACTTTATTGGTTATCCAAAAGGAATGTTTGGTCATTACTTCTATTCGCCTACCGAACACCGAGTTTTTGTTGCGGCTAGTGCGAAGTTCTTAGAGAAAGAGTTTCTCGAAGACAAGAGAAGTAATAGAACCTTCGATCTGTCGGAGATTCCTGAACCAACAACCGAGAGCAACCAATGGAGGAAACTGTTCCTTCTTCGTCTGCTGTGGTTAATATTCCCTTGGAACCCAGGAGGTCGGGTAGACTCTCCATTCCTCCAGATAGATACATCGGTATGGTTGAGGAGAATGGAAGAGACGACGTTTTACTCCTTGAGAGTAACGAACCCGTAACCTATAAAGGTGCCATGACATATTCTGACTCAAAGCTATGGCAAGAAGCCATGCAATCCGAGTTGGACTCTATGTATGAGAACAATGTATGGGATCAGGTTGACTTACCTGATAAGGTTCGGCCTCTTCAGTGCAAATGGCTTTATAAGATAAAGCGATCTGTAGAAGGACGACCAGATATATACAAGGCACGACTAGTGGCAAAGGGTTTCACTCAAGTGCAAGGGTTGCACTATGATGAGATTTTTGCACCTGTAGTCATGCTTCGTTCCATTCGTATTGTCTTAGCGATTGCCGCCTTTCATGATTTTGAAATTTGGCAAATGGACGTGAAAACCGCCTTCTTAAACGGTTATTTGGAGGAGGAGTTGTACATGGTACAACCCGAAGGTTTCACAGATCCTGACAATCCTAAGAAGGTTTGCAAGCTTAAGTGTTCCATCTATGGACTTAAGCAAGCTTCACGGAGTTGGAATCATCGCTTCGACCAAGTGATAAAAGAGAATGGATTCACTCGATCGGTCGAGGAACTATGTCTATATATCAAGTCGAGTGGGAGCAAGATTGTATTTCTAATACTGTATGTCGATGACATACTTTTGATTGGGAATGACATACCTCTCTTAACTTCGGTAAAAGTTTGGTTAAAGAACCATTTCCAGATGAAAGATCTGGGTGAGGCACAACGAATTTTGGGGATCCGTATCTATATAGATAGATCACGAAGGATGTTATCCTTCAGTCAGGAGTCTTATATAGACAAGATTCTTGAGAGGTTCAGCATGACCAACTCCAAGAAGGGGAACCTTCCAATGATCTCTGGAGTGCAATTGAGTAAAGCTCAAGCACCAAAGACATCGGAAGAGGTCGAGCGCATGAGTCGGATTCCATATGCATCAGCTATAGGATCGATCATGTATGCCATGATATGCACACGTCCGGACGTGGCATATGCATTGAGTATGACGAGCCGATACCAAGGCAATCCAGGTGAAGCGACCTTTGGATGGTCAGAAGAACATTCTTAAGTACCTACGGAGGACTAAAGATTGGGTATTGACTTATGGAGGAAACACTGAGCTATGCGCAATCGGTTACGCAGATGCTAGTTTCCAAACGGATCGAGATGACTCGAAGTCTTAATCTGGATTCGTTTTTACTCTAAATGGCGCTGCGGTCAGCTGGAAAAGCTCCAAACAAACTGTTATAGCAGATTCAACGACTGAGTCCGAATACTATGCTGCTTTAGAGGCTGCGAAGGAAGCTATATGGATGCGTTAGTTCTTACAAGGACTAACTGTAGTTCCTAGTTCGAATGACCCGATCATCATCTATTGCGACAATAGTGGTGCCATCTTCCAGGCGAAGGAGCCGAAGTCCAGCAACAAGTCTCGGCACGTGCAAAGAAAGGCTCACATGATCCGAGATTATGTGAAGCAGAAGGAGATAGTGATTGACAAGATTGCTACGGATGATAACGTTGCAGATCCTCTCATTAAACCGTTGAGACATGATAAGCATGAAGGGCACGTTATTTCCATGGGAATTAAGCGTGTTCCTGAGTTGTATTAGTTGGTTGTATGGATTAACACGTGTATTTTTCCTAAAACTTCTAATAAAATCATCGTTTTGTCTTATATATTGTTTTTCATGAGGGTTGTGCAGACAATGTTGAACACCTCAAAGTGAACTGAATTGCCTTATATTTTGTTTTGGTCCGTGATCGCCTACACGAGCTGATAACTCAGGCAATTATTTTGTGACGTCGATTGATGGTGGGTTCAACGAGCCATAAGTCAAACTGTTGACTGATCGATCACAGATGCGGGTTTACTGAAATTGCGCAGGACATTTTTGTGACGACTACATGGAGTCCTAAATGTTTCAGAACATTAGGTGTAGGGTCGTGGATAGGACATCCATAGTGTTCCTAGAGTCGATTCTTTTGACTATCGACTGTCTCTTGAGATCAAGGCGGATTTCCATAGTGCCTTGTTAGTGTAAAAGGGCCAATTAGGTTATGTGTTTTAAAAAGGGGTATGCGCATGCCGATTAGGACCTAGAGTCGAGACAGGCTAGACTCTAGATTACCCTAAGGACGCCTACCTAAGAGTGATGACCCATAAAGAAACCTCATTTCGCATTTTAAAACATTTAACTTGAATTCGTCATAGTTAGAACCATTTAAGTCAACGTAAAAGCATGCAATAAAAGTCCATTGTTACATCACTGGGTTTTTGGCGGGAGGTACGGATGTGGGTATACACAAGTGGCTTCTTCAAAAGCTGTAACTTAGTAACCACCTGATACATTGGAGTACCAGAAACCGTGACTTTGTAGGTCACATTTGATCATTTTTCCTTGATCAATATTGCTCTATTCTCTCAAATATTATCTACATAATATCAAGCATAATACTCCTATATACTAGCTCATATATAGTTGTATTGGGTTGGTCAAAATTTTTGGGTGGACTAAGAGAGGAGGTGCTCTACACTTGAGTACTAACAAGCTTTCAAGATCGACTTTTGCAAGGTCGATTTTTACTTTGGTTATTATGTTTTATAGATAGTAATACATGTATGGCTAGGTCCAAAAGTCCACTAAATATGTTTAGTGGCATCATGAGGTTAGTCCTAAGGGACGAGGAACCTCACAGTCGACCCTTTTCAATTATAGTCATATAGTAACATAAATTCGCGAGTCTTGACTATAGAGCGGCTTGTGTACTCTCATAGTAAATCACCCATACAATTTCTTATCAAAGTGCACTAGTTACTCAGACTTGTAAATCAGATCAAACACTAAGTAGCGGACATGATAACTACCTAATATCCAATGCAACATGGATAATCTGTCATACATTGTCCTATAAGCCACAACAAGTTAGGACGGAAGCATGCAAAACCCAACATAAGCCAGGCCTGCGCAGTAGCGTGCCGGGCACATCAACGGACTTTAAATACTAAAGATACCAATAGGTAAGAAGGACGGTTCATTCCCTTATCTAATGTATGCATACACCTCTACTTAGAATCGACATAAACCTCGCTATTCAAGAGAGTATGCTTTTCTAAATAAAACAATTAATACCTATTGACAAGATCCCCGGATGGAATGGTCATTTTCCGTTACCTCGTATGGGCACGCGGTCGCAACACGATTGCCCTTTTTAGGGGTGTATACGCCACGTTAAATAACGACTGTGAGAACCATTAGATCACCTCAATCAGCACTGAGAGTGAAAGAGTCCCCATACGCGGCTACCTTTCTAACGATGGCACAATAGATTCGCAACATGACAGACACCCGAGTATTTAACAAGTACTTCTTTTAATTTGTCATTTTCTCGTTCCTTTATTTCTTATGTGACAGTTCATACTAAATAACGTCGTCGAACTTGTATAATGAAAATTTAATTCTATCAGTTCTTCAGGTAAACGGAAATACATAGAAAACTTAAATATTTATTTTGAGCCCGTTCGTATACTTTAAATATTTTCACTATTCATTATTTTACTATTCACGACGGTTATTATTCATCATTTTACTATTCATCACGGTTACTATTCATCATTTTACTATTCATCATTTTACTATTCATCACGGTTACTATTCATCATTTTACTATTCATCACGGTAACTATTCATCATTTTACTTAATCACTAAGTTAAAAATAAAATATCTAGATATTTTCTTAAGTGTACAATTAGATTTTTATTTACTAAGTACAATTTTCTAGTTTCAAAGTTGTTAAGTTCGTTTTGTTTTTAGTAATAAATAACAATTTTTTAAAAGTAACACTCGGTTGTATTTAGTCGTATACTTAGTTAAATTTAGTGGTTTCCATTTTTAGCGGTGTTGTCGTAGTTTATTCAATTAGTCCGTATGTCCAAGTCCATATTTATGCAAAGGTAGTAACACTAGAATTTATTCATTTTAATATATGTCTAATACTCCCTCCATTCAATTCCATTAGCATCATTTACCTTTTTTACGTTTGCCAAGACACATGTCGGGATGGAAATAACTTTAATTTCGCATTACGAAAAATTATGGAAAATTCGTATTGTTGTCGTACTCGTGAAGACGTATCATATAAGATCACACATGACTATGTTTTCATTTATAGATAACAAGATATTTAAAAAACGCTTCACTATATTGAATAGTGCAAAATTTCTCTATGATGTCAATGGAAATGAATGGAGGGAGTATTATTTTTATCGGTTTCGTCGATTCTTTTTATTAACGATTCATTTTACAATTAAATTTAATCCTATTAACTAATCAAATTTAATGACTTAGTGATAAATTCATTTTGATCAAAATAGCCCTAATTTATTAGGAAACGCCGTGGCCCTTTTTCTTTTAACATATATTTTTTTTTTCTTTTTTTTTTTTTCATTATAATTCATTACTTAACTATTTAAATTATTTTAGTGATAAATATAAAAAGTGACAAAATTTATTTTAAGTCTAAAATGGTCCTAAGACCGTGGCACTCTAATAATTAGGTGGCTTATTTTTATTTTCTAATTTATCGGTTTTTGACTTAAAGTCTTTATATACTAATTATTTAAACTATACTAAAGTGATTTAAAATAAAATGTAACTTTGATTCAAAGTTTTATTATATTTGTGAATAGTGTTTTTCAACACTTTAAATTTCTAATTTTCGTTTCTTAATATTTTAGTTGTTTAAATTATATACATATTAATATAGTTACTAACTAGTGATATAAAAAAATAAATAAATAAAACTTATAGAAATTTATAAATCAAACTAGGCACAAAAAGTGAAGAACACATGAAGATAAATAAGAACATCAAGAACAAAAATGTAATTCATAAGGACTTTAAAAATTCAATATTTCATATTATCATTTAAATTTCTCAAAAATTACTAATAAGTCTAATTAATCTAAACTAACATAATATGTTATTTACAAAAATTAAAACTAAAAATAAGTCCAAAATTTGAAGAAAAACCGCGGCCCTTAATTTATTTTGACAATTTTTATTTTTTTGATTTTTATGCTCCTAATTATATATCTATTGTCCTTTATAACTTAATATGTATTTAACATAAATTAAAACTCATAGCAACATTAATAAATAAAAATAAGAAACTTTAAGTAAACAATTTATTATGACAACAAAAATACAAAAAGAGATAAACATTAAACATATTATCATTCTTTTTATTACTCATTAATTATAGTCTTTTTAACAAATAATTAACAAAAATTAAAACCAAAAATTTACACAAATATGGTGATGATGCCGTGGGTTCTTCAAGGTGTTCATATAATTTTATTTTTCGATTTTTCTCTTCTAGTTTAACATATGATGCAAGGTGATTATAACACAATTAATATAGCACATAAACATTCATAGCATGCATTTTACAAAAATTAAACTAGTGTGCGGGGGCACCTTATGTTAGCTCGGTACGAATTTCCTAAGCTCGTCTGGATCTATGATGTTGTCCACCCAAGACCCAAATCCAACCCGTCACTTGGTTCTTCGTCTTTAGGTTACAAGTACATACAAGAATATTTAACTAAGTTAGTAAATTAGTTTTACTAGACTAAACTAGAAATTTAAAGTGTAGTAGTATTTTATTTTTAGAAAAAGTATAGATTTTATTTAATTTGATTTATTATGTTCTTAAATGTTTATAAGATAAAAGAGGAAGTGATTATTAAATAAAAAGGGTGGAGAAATAATTTAGGTGATAAGAAAATTAAAAGCAAAGAATAATAAATTTTTACGAGGAAAATGGATGGTAGAAGATGAAGATCTTCAAGGTTGCTCAAGGATGAAGATGAAGATGTTCTTACTTAGTAAAATAAGGTATTTGTTTCTTTTTTAGAGAGAGTTTTGAGTTTTAGGTGAGTAAAGTAGTAGTAGAAGTAGTAGTAGTAGTAGTAGTATAAAAATGAGTTGGTATAAATGTGAGTGGAGAAATATGGAGATAAGTAGTAAGTTGTAGTATAATACTAAGTAGGAGAAATGTGAGTGGAAAAATGAAGGAGTAGAATTAATGTAGTAGTATTGTATTTGTATAAGTATTGTTATTAAAGTGTATAAACTTTAAATTTAATTAAGCTAATGAAAATGATGATGACAATTTAGGTGTGTAAGAGAAGTTAGTCTTGTGTAAGTAAAGAAGAAATGGAAGAGGATAGAACTTGGACTCTTGGGTCCAAGTCTCACGGTTCAATTAAAAATTTTCGGGCTCGATTTTCGTTTTCGAAATTTTCGATTTGCACGGTCGCGAAAAGTTTTAAAATAAAAGATATGATCTTAAAATAGTGTTTTGATATAAAATCGAAAATAAAAATAAAAATAATTTTCGAAAGGGTACTAAAACAAAAATCAAGTTTTAATCCTCGAAACTTCGAATAAAAAATTTTCTCTGTCGAAATACTTATTTTTTCGTTGAATGTTTTAGATTTAAAGAATTATATTCAACCGTTAAAAAGTTTATCAATTTAAATTAGGTGTGACTTATAATTTCGATAATATACAAAAGTGTTAGTTAAATAGAAATGAAATAGTAATTTGATATTAAGATAAAATGTTTTATTAAAAATAATCAAAATGATTACATTTTAAATCAAAGTTTTGATGTTAAGTTTACTTTTCAAAAATAAGAAGAAAATGGAAGAGGATAAGATGGCTTAGACAGTTAGACACCACTTTTGGACCGGATTGAATTTCAAAGACGAGAAAGATATATGGGTCCATTTTTATTCGAAAATCAAAAGTGTCCGAAATTGAATTATATGAATAAAAGTTTTACTTTTATTTTTATGAATAATTAACTTGACTTAACTCTTTTTGTAATACCCCGTATTTTGGTGATAGGAGTTCTAGAGTCGTTTTATGATTTCAGGCTGACCATGTCACTCCTAGTAGCGTTATGAAAGTTTAAATCTAAAATTCGGAAACATAGTTGTGTATGCTCGATGTGCTCGTAAAAATGGTGAGTTTCAGAAGGGCTTATCATTTTAACTTGACGAGGTTTGTATAAGTCAATCCCTTTGAGAAATCGCTAGTTTTAGTTTATGTCGACTAATTTGACCGCCCTTTAACCTAGTCAAGTGAGTTATGTGGATGAGAGTCATGCACAAACCTCCCTACACTTTCATTTAGCCTCCTACCTTTCAAAAACAACCTACACTTTTCTTCCTCATGAATTAAAACAACAAAACACCAAAAAAAAAAAAAAAAAAAAAAAAAAAAAAAAAAAAAAAAAACGCAGCTTTAAGGGTCTCAGTCACCCGTGTTCATGCTCCATCACTAAACCAACTGGGTTTTTCGATTTTCTTCACCAAATCGCTCCATTTTCGTTGCATTATCTTCCTCTTCCTTTTCTCTACCTCCTCATACCAGTTTACAAGCAAGGTGAGGTCTTTTTGTAGTTCAAGTTAATAACTTTGTAAGTTAGGGTTTTATGAAACCTTGTTAGAATGTGTTGGGTAGTAATACTTTGGTTGCTAAAGTACTAATGGAGGACGTTTTGGGTGAATTGGGTGCTATAGGAGGTCAATTTTCGGAGGAGCCCCTTTGACTCGGTGTTTCACTCTTTTCGCTACATAACCAAGGTAAGGACTCTATCCTTACTTAGTCTCGTTGTGGTGTATGTTAATTGTGTATATATTGTTTAATGTAATGTTTATGTATGATATTGATGTTGTATGAGGATGTGCACCTTGTGAAGGTTGATAGTGTGATGTGTGTTGTATGATTCTTGAACCTTACGTATTGTGGAATGATGGATATGTAGGATGAATGCGATTTGTGATGGTCTCGATGTGTCTTGACTTGTTAAGCCTCACAAGAGAGGATTGTGTGGGGCCGTGTGGTTATATTTGGCCGAGGGGCTGGTTGGCCGAGAGGCCTGTCTGCCCTTTGGGTTTGGTGTTGCCGTGGAAGGTAGGTGCTCGGAGTGATGACCGAGCACCTCATGTCTAATAAGGAATGGTTATAAATGTAGTTATATTAATTCTTGAGTAAGGATACATGATTGAAACCGTAATGTCTTGCAAGCGCACCCCTGTATCGTATATTAAAATTGTACGTTGAATCATATATTGGATGGTATGGGAATTTTTGGTGATTGTTACCTCTCAAGTGAACCTTCTTGGAAGTGGATTAATGAAGATTGTATATAGGAGATTGTGAATGTGTTATTGTGTGCAACATGTGTAATATGTGTGCAGCAGGTATTTGTGTGCAGCAAGTATGATTACTAAGTAAAGTATATAATCACACAATATATGGTTATAATTTGTGCAGCAGGTATATGTGTAAAATGAACGTATTGTGTGATATGTATGTAGGTAATATAACATGTGTAGTGGGTATGTATGTGAGTAATATGTGCTGCTGCAATATGTAAATGTAATTGTATGTACGTGTGTGAATAAATGTATGGGTATGTGAAATGTAATATGTGTATGTAATGTGTATGTATATATAATGGTACGTAATATGTATGTGTAATATGTATGTGTATATAATGGTTTGTAACCCGTGTATGTATGTAGGAAGCTGTAACTATATGTATGCGAATATGAATGTATGTAATCGGTTGTATGCGTATGTAGTATGTATAAGGTATGTGTGTTGTGAGTGTATGGAAGCCGTGAAAGGGCTGTTTTGGACTGACAGAGTACAGCTCGTCTGCTGCTACTCTGCTGCCGTAATTCTGCTGCTGTTTTTGTGTTGTCGTAGGCTGTTTTCAGCCGAGTTCTGGCAGCTTATTAGGGGCGGATCTTGCTGCCCTGTTATGGTTGTGTGTGAGGGCTGTAAAGCCAGCTGATTGGGGCGGCTAGGGAGTATATCCAAGGAGTATTGCTACGTTTTGTTATGTGTTGTTGCTGCCCTGTTATGTGTCGTTGCTGAACCCTGATGTGGTGTTGTTGAGTGTAGTTTGTCTGGCTTAGTTGTGTTGAATTACTTCATTCCGTTGCAATCTAGTACCGTGTTAAAGTGTTACGTGATTTAGTAAGCTTGTTGGTTTAACGTGATTTGCAAGAGTTGGAAGGGTAAGTTGAGTACGGTAAGAATATGGCTAACGAGTGAATAAGTGATTTTATCTTCGAGCTGTAGTCCGGTTATAATTTTGAGGTTGCTAGTTAATAACATTGAAAGTGTTCCGTTCTCTTGCCATGACGTTCTGTACCTTTTATTTATGACGAGGTCTGTGTGACCTGATACGATGAGGTCTGTGTGGCCCGATGTCGTACTACGATGAGGTCTGTGTGGCCCGATGTCGTATTGCGATGAGGTCTGTGTGGCCCGATGTCACAACGTGATGAGGTCTGTGTGGCCCGATGTCACGAGGAGGAGGTGCGGGGTATTGTTGGCATGGTCAGCTCTCTGTGTGGAGGTTACACAGGAGAATTCTTAACTCGTTCTGTGCTTTTGTTTTGTCTGATCATTGTCCGAGTTAGCTACTTGTTTCCCCCTCCAAATCAAGAGTAGGGCTATGCTAGTTATTTTACTTACGCACTTCGGTTTTACCTTTAAAGCTTCTTCTCCTTTTTCGTTTTACGAGTTAACCGTCGACTAACCAGGTTGTGTGCCTCTGTCTTCCCTCCCTTAGGTACTCGGACTCGTGCTTGCTGATTTTGGGACGCTTGGAGGGAATCGCAATAATACTAGTCTTGTCTAGTTTTACCGCCTTAGACGTCTCGTTTTATTTCGCTACATTACTCAGTTTTGTCTGATCATTGTCCGAGTTAGCTACTTGTTTCCCCGTCCAAATCAAGAGTAGGGCTATGCTAGTTATTTTACTTACGCACTTCGGTTTTACCTTTAAAGCTTCTTCTCCTTTTTCGTTTTACGAGTTAACCGTCGACTAACCAGGTTGTGTGCCTCTGTCTTCCCTCCCTTAGGTACTCGGACTCGTGCTTGCTGATTTTGGGACGCTTGGAGGGAATCGCAATAATACTAGTCTTGTCTAGTTTTACCGCCTTAGACGTCTCGTTTTATTTCGCTACATTACTCAGTTTTGGGGCCTGCGTGCCATCTTGATGTTGTTGCAGTTTTTGTGTTTACTCCACTCGTAGCCTTGAGCTACCGCGTATCCTATTTATATATATTTGCTTGTGCCTCTTCCAGGTCTCCAAGTTTTTAAAAACAGGTGATTGCTCAAGGACCCATTCAGTTGGGTCCCGTAACACCCTTATTTAGGTGGGGTCCGCCCGGCTTAAATAGGGGTGTTACACTTTTGAAATTAGAAAGGTGATATATGTCTTGTGGTTAATTTTCATAAAAATTTGAAATGTGTTTCATTTTGAATTCTAAGTATAATATATTTTATTTTTCAAAAAATTTAAATTTGGGCTTAAGAAATTTAGTATTATTTGACGAAAAAGAAAAAATTTAGACGCATTTTTATTATAAGGAAAATGATGAATTTAATTTAAGGAATTAAATTCTTTTATAATATTGTGTTAAAATAACACGGGGTGTAACAAAAAAGTTAAGTATGATTTATAATTAAGGTTTGTCAAATATACCGTAAAAAATAGAAATAACACAAATCGTAATCGTATTCATAACTAAAACATAAGAAACTTAAATTATTTAACGAAGTACCTAGGAAGAGCAAACTAAATTTGTTCATGTATATATACAAAAAGAATTGAAGACTTATCAAAAAGTTACCTAATGTGTCATAATTAAATATGGAAATAGTGTCATGTAATTATTTATTTCCAAATTATATTTTTTTGTTCTCAATTAAAATATTTTAATTTATTTGTTAACTGTAATTTTTTGATTATTGGATGAAATACCTTGATATTTACACTCATTTGATAGCATTTTTCGATACGAAACTAATGATGTTAATTTTATATTATTTCGACAAATACATTTTATAAAATATAAAAATCAAAGACTTGCCTAAAATTAATCTAATATATCATAATTGAATAAGGAAATTATGTCTCATATAATTATTTATTTCCAAATTGCTTTTTTTTTCTCAATTAAAATTCATTACTTATTTAATTTATTTTGTAGTTGCAATATTCTTATTGGCTAGAACCTTCTTAAATTAAGGAGAGCACCCGAAAAATCCCTCTTTTATATATATAGAGCGATTGATTTCACTGGAAGTATTTAATTGAGAATATCTTATTCTAAACTTCGTTTTGTATTTCCGTTTTCCCATTTTGATTTACCTTATGCCAAGTAAAATAAGTTTGATTTGATTTTTATCAGTTTGTGCGATTTTATTTGAATATATAGCTTGTAATTCTTTAAATTGGGATTACGAGTGATTAATTTTCACCATTTATGTCAACATCATTAATATAATCATCTAATTAACCCTTTTGAAAATATAGTAAATTTATGTGGACTTGAGATGTTGCCAACCTTATAAAACGAGTTCTTTTCTCTAATTTTATTTTGTATTTGTTTCTTTTAATGTTAAACTGGTAATAGCATCGAAACTTTACATTTTAGAAGGAAATTAATAGGACACTGCTGGAGGATACTTTTCTTTTTAAGGTAAGGCGCCCTCAAAACTTTAATTTTCACAAAAATTTTCAATCATTCATTTGGGGTCAAGATGAGAAAAATGGGTGACAGACTCGAGTAAGGATCCTCTCCACTTCTCAAATAGAAATTGAGGGTCCATTACTTCTCAATAGTCGAGTTTCAATTTAAGCTTGATCGAATGGTTATAGATTTATTTGGAAATAAAAGGGTAAATTAGTGAGATTGAAGTATATAATAAAGTAGTCATAAAGCAAGTTATATATTGATTTTTTGTATACGAGTTTTACTTCCATTATATACTTTTTTTCACTTGATTTTTCTCAACTACCCTTTTATTACTCCAATTTTGTAGGCAATTTTCTCTCTTTTCCTTCAACTTTTATTATTCATATTTAAACAATTTCTTCATTAATCGATCATGACAGTCAATAAACAATTCAATCAAATACTAATTAATTCGATTTTTCCATTAATCAATCATAAAATGCAATAAATAATTCAATTTCTACTATTCAAGCCCTAATTTTTTTAATTACATGTATTAGAACAACACCACCGGCGGCATCCACTACCTTAACTGCCACCGGCCACCACCTAACCGTCGCCTCAACCTCAAGCAAACACCGCCACCGACAACCGCGTGCCCCGCCCTCAACACCTACTCACAACCCTAACTTATAATCTATTTATTATTTTATTTTTTTTTTTGAAAGAAACCCTAACTTGTAATGAAATCAATTACAACTTAATAAAAGTTAATAATTAAAGAGTAAAATAGAAATAGATTATTGCTTTATTGAATGATTTATCATATTTCATGATTCAGTAATTTAGATATTGATTAAGAAAAGTAAGAGAAAAAAAAAAAAGAATTGCGTATACAATTGTAGTAATAAAGGGTAGGGGTGAAAAATCAAATGAAAAAGTATACTATATGAGTAAAATTCATATACGAAAAATCATTTACGATAAAATATTGAATCGTGAGAGGAAATGGAGAGAACAAAAATTGAGAGGAGCCATTTTGGACAGACTCAGGGTGTTATATTTATTGTATAGTTTACCCTATTTTTCATGTCCATTCTTATAATTTGTCATGGCATGTCACTTTATATGAACAACTTAAGAAAAATTTAGGAGTTGTTAAATTAATTGAGCTTAAGAAAAATTCAAAAAACTTTAAATTTAAATTTAAGACGACATAAGGGAAATAATACATACTCTAAGTATTATTTGACATTAATTTAGTGATAATTTCATACGCCCGCAAAAACTGGTAATTAAATGGATATCTGTAAGAGTTTGGGGTCTATTGTTCGATAATAATTATATACGTTTAATTAACTAATTTACATACCAATTGGATACATATATAACACCAAAATACCCGGATAATATATATAATGTAAACTTAAATCGATTCCGTGAGTATCACGGGGCACATCACTAGTTTTAGTATTATAAAACAGTAATACTCCTGTAAGGCATAACTCACTTTTAAGTTAATGTGAGACCAAAGTACAAATTTCAATTTAAAGGGTATAAAAACATGAAATAAATTTACTAAAGTTACTTATAGGTCTACTGAACAAATTTAGTAACAATTAATTATAATTATCACTAAAATAAAAAAAAAGCTATATAATCGAGTGCAAATGAGGCAGACTTACACAAGAATTTGCGATTATAAAATGGGTGCAGTTATTTTTAATTTATTCTTTAAAGTCGTATGAAATTGCAATTGCAATTGCAATTGCAATGCTGTAGACCTGTAGCGCGGTTAGCCGGTTATCAATAAAAAAATAGCGTGAATGGAGTGTATTTGCAGTAATATATACAAACATGTAACATGCTTGAAGTCCTTGATGTATTCCGTCAAATGATTTGATCTTGCAGTATTAAAGTCAACCATCAAAAACAAATGGAATTTTTCTTACTCTTTGGTGTTATCCTAGGAACTATATTTCTCTTTCGCAATTTCATTGCAAACAGATTCATAAAATCCTCGAACATCAAAGCAAAACTTCCTCCAGGAAGCACGGGATGGCCGATAATCGGAGAAAGCGTGGCGTTTGCATCACACCCAGAAAAGTTCACACATGAAAGAATGACGAAACACTGCCCCGAAATATTCAAAACCTCTATAGCTGGAGAAACTATGGCAGTACTTTGCGGTCCTGCGGGTAATAAGTTCCTGTTTTCCAGCGACACCAAATTGATAAAACCATGGTGGCCCGAAGCTGTGTCTGAAGCCTTGCTTTTTAAGTCGAGTCATACGTCATCTTTGTTAGAGGATAATTCGTTTCTAAGGCTCGATTCAATGCTGGACTATGTTAGTATAATGGATACGATGGCCAGAGATCATCTGATGATCAATTGGGTTCCGTACAATGTCGTTAAAGTGCATCCACTTGCTAAGGAGTTTACCTTTGCTTTGGCGTGCAGGCTTTTTATGGACTACTCTGACGACCAAGTTAAGGCGTTAGCAAAGCCCTTTTTCGCTGTGGCCAAAGGTATTGTTTCGGCACCTTTGAATTTTCCGGGGACACCTTTCTACGCTGCTGTCAAAGGGGGCGCTGTCATCAAGAAGAAGATTGTCGAGATCATCAGGCAAAGGAAAACAGAGATGACAGCAATAGGGAATGATGTCCAACGAAGCGATCTGCTGAGTAAATTGATATTCACTTCTAATAAAGACGGTATGTATTACAGCGAAGAGGAAATAGCCAATAAAATCATTGGTTATTTGATTGCGAGTTTTTATACTACAAGCTCGACCATAACATTTGTTCTAAGCCATCTAGCCGATCATCCACGGGTTTATGACCAGGTCTTAGAAGGTAACAATACTTTGTTATTTGGCTACTAATTTCAGGTATTTACTTCGATTCTTTTTAACAACAAATTGTGTCTTTGATCAGAGCAATTGGAGGTTACGAAAACAAAAGAAGCAGGGCAGCTGTTAAATTGGGGAGATATTCAGAAAATGAAGTACACTTGGAATGTAATTTGTGAATCAATGAGACTAATTCCACCTGCTCATGGAGGTTTTAAGGAGGTTCTTTCGGATGTCAGTTTTGCAGGTTTCACCATACCTAAGGGTTGGAAGGTAATACTAAATTAAACAACGTAGAACACGGAGTAATGTTATTGATTTGTGCCATATGTTTTTTCATGGTTTCAGTGTTATAGAACATTTTCGTCTTTAAATGGAGCCAAAGCCCATTCTACTGGGAAATAAATGACCATTATCAAGACAACAATCTTTTAATTTGAAAGTATACATCAGTCACTCACTCTAAGCAATGTTCGATGTAATTTATATTTAAGGTTATCGGAAAACAGTCTGTTTAAGTTAATGTTAACGTTGCTGTAGTTGGCTTTTATCAGTTACACAGCATAAATTTTGTCCAACTACGGGCTGCGTAATTCATCGCTACTAATTAGCCTTCTTCTAGTCTAAGTAATGAGCGTAACATAATTAGTTTTGATACAGACGGGTTTCAAACACACATAAAGAATATTAGAATCCTAGTACTAACTTTATCTACTACTTTAGCTGACATTTGTGTTTCCCATCTAATAATAATCAGGCGTTTTGGACAGTGCATTCTACGAACAAGAACCCAAAATATTTTCATGATCCTGAGAAGTTTGATCCTTCAAGATTTGACGAAAATGGAACGCTTCCTTTCACATTTGTTCCGTTTGGAGGAGGACCTCGGATGTGCGCTGGAAAGGAGTACGCTCGAATCGAGATACTGGTGTTTGTGCACAACGTTGTCACGAGGTGGAAGTTAAAGAAGGCAAATCCAAATGAAAAGATGTATTACAACCCTGACCCTGTTCCAGTAGAAGGCTTACCTATTAGCTTGCAACCTCATCACATTTGAATTATATATATATATATATATATATGATAGAATAATGGAGAGTAAGAAAGGTTTTATTAATTCAGAATTGCATAGTTACAATATCAACAGGTGATACATATATATAGGTCTACATGATAAATCTTTAGCTAGAATAAAATCTCTAATTACAAAGGTATGATTTTATTTACTTCCTAATTACAATGTGAACACAATAATATTGATGAGTTGATTTGCTTGACTTGGAGGTAAATAATATTTCCTTAATTAGAGTAATATGGCTAATACGCCCCCGCAAGATGGACGTCCGAAGGGTAAGACCAATCTTGACCAATCTGAGTAGACGATGAACGATCGAGATTGAACACGGCTGGTGGTTGTTTGAGAGGTAATGTGAGTTCCTCGGGGTTTTTTACGTCTGTCATTGACGAGGGTTTTGTAGATTGAATTGTAGATTAAATTATTTGGTTTTTTTTTTTTTTAATTTTATGGTCATGTTGGTGGTGTACAATAAAATTTATTAATTCAGAATTGCATAGTTACAATATCAACAGGTGATACATATATATAGGTCTACATGATAAATCTTTAGCTAGAATAAAATCTCTAATTACAAAGGTATGATTTTATTTACTTCCTAATTACAATGTGAACACAATAATATTGATGAGTTGATTTGCTTGACTTGGAGGTAAATAATATTTCCTTAATTAGAGTAATATGGCTAATATGATAGAATAATGGAGAGTAAGAAAGGTTTTATTAATTCAGAATTGCATAGTTACAATATCAACAGGTGATACATATATATAGGTCTACATGATAAATCTTTAGCTAGAATAAAATCTCTAATTACAAAGGTATGATTTTATTTACTTCCTAATTACAATGTGAACACAATAATATTGATGAGTTGATTTGCTTGACTTGGAGGTAAATAATATTTCCTTAATTAGAGTAATATGGCTAATACGCCCCCGCAAGATGGACGACCGAAGGGTAAGACCAATCTTGATCAATCTTGATGAGTAGACGATGAACGATCGAGATGGAGCACAGTGAGGGAGGTGTTGGCAACTGGCGGCGAGGTCGCCGGAGGAAGCTGGCTGGTGGTGTAGTGGACACTGGGGGTTGTGCGGTGGTGGTTGTTTGAGAGGTAATGTGGGTTCCTCGGGTTTTTGACGTCTGTCATTGACGAGGGTTTGGATGAATTTTGGATGAATTATTTGGTTTTTTTTTTTTTTTAGTAAATTTAATTTTATGGTCGTGTTGGTGGTGTACCATAAAATTTATGGGTGAGATTGTTCTATTATCTGAACAATATTATGGGTTGGAATAAGTAAATTTTGGTTGTGGGTTTGTGCAGATGGTTTTGGCTATAATCTTGTGGGTTGGATAAAAGTGCGCCCATTAGAGTTTGTTTTAACCACCCGAGTTATGGGTTTTGGTTTTATCATCAGCAACAATGGTTTGCGATGGTGGTTTTGGTTATAATTTTGGTTGTGATTAGGTTTGTGCCAAGAAGGGTTTTGGCTATGGTTTTGGCCATGGAGGATTTTTGGCTAAAATTTTGGTTGTGATTAGGTTTGTGCCAAGGAGGGTTTTTGGCTATAATTTTGGTTTTTGGTTGGATGCAATTCTGAGGTGGTGGCAACGGAAAAGATGTAGGTTTTGGCCAAGTAAAATTTGGTTTTTGGTTGGTGGTTTGGCCTCAGGATCTACTTTCAGGGTGTTACCTCTATCAAGAAAGATGAGGCTGATACCACGATAGAATAATGGAAGAGTAAGAAGGGTTTTATTAATTGAGTGCATAGATTCTGATATCAACGGGTGATACATATATATGAGTCTACGTGATAAATCTTTCATTTAGAATAAAATCTCTAATTACAAAGGTATGATTTTATTTACTTCCTAATTACAATGTGAACACAATAATATTGATGAGTTGATTTGCTTGACTTGGAGGTAAATAATATTTCCTTAATTAGAGTAATATGGCTAATAATATATACTCCATGAGATAAGATCTTTCAAGTCCAAAGTTTAGGGAAAGTCATTGAGTCCAGACATCCGCTTTGAGATTTTAACACAAAAATTTGAGATTTTGACGCAAAAATTTAGAACTGTAAAATTCCAGAATATTTGAGATTTTAACGAATGTTAAAATTTTTGTGTTAAAATCTCAAATTTTTGTGTTAAAATCTCAAAGCGGATTCAGGACTCAATGGCTTTCTCTAATAAGTTGGGCTTAAAAGATCTTATCCCTATACTCCAGTATATATATACTCCGTATATATATATATATATCATCATACGGAGTACTCCGTATCATATACTCCGTATTTCATATATCATATATAAAAAGGATTAGGGGGTGTGACGTCACCTTTTACACCCCCTACCCTCCACTTTGTAATGATGTACACATTTGCCATTAGCTCAATGCTTCTTACTTCTTCAGACTTCCTGTCAACAATTCTTGAGAGTTGGCCACGTGGAACAATGCCTAACATTATTTGATTACTTAAACAATTTTCATTTTCATACGTCGTGATTTTTGTATAAGACTATTTTCAATTTTTGTATAAGACTATTTTCGTTTACATAATAAATTATTGTAATTTTCATTATTGTACTTCCTCCTTTCAAGTTCATTCACTGCATAACTGAAAAAAAAAAATCACTACTCATTTTCATATATATTTTTTGCAAATTTTTGCAATGCATTGAATACGGAATAATCCGTATAATATAACCTTGTGAAATCTTATTTGATAGGTCTTAATGAGTACAACAAAAAATTCTGTTTTTTTCATATCATATACAAAAGTGTTAGTTAAATAGAAATGAAATAGTAATTTGATATTAAGATAAAATGGTTTATTAAAAATCAAAATGATTACATTTTAAATCAAAGTTTTGATATTAAGTTTACTTTTCAAAAATAAGAAGAAAAAGTGGAAGATGATAAGATGGCTTAATAACCACTTTTGGACCGGATTGAATTTCAAAGACGAGAAAGATATATGGGTCTATTTTTATTCGAAAATCAAAAGTTTCTGAAATTGAATTTTATGAATAAAAGGTTTTACTTTTATTTTTATGAATAGTTAACTTGACTTAACTCTTTTGAAATTTGAAAGGCGATACTTGTCTTGTGGTAAATTTTCATAAAAATTTGAAATGTGTTTCATTTTGAATTCTAAGTATAATATATTTTATTTATCAAAAAATTTAAATCTGGGCTTAAGAAATTTAGTATTATTTGACGAAAAAAAATTTGGACGCATTTTTTTATTATAAGGAAAAGGATAAATTTAATTTAAGGAATTAAATTCTTTTATAATATTGTGTTTAAATAACACGGGGTGTTACAAGTTCATTATCACAATGGGAGGTATTTTAATATTTTTTTATGTTAAGTGTATTAAGTAATTGTATTCATCAAAGTTAAAAACAATAAGAGGTCACTCACCCTTAATCTGAAAATAAATTCAAATCTTTTAATATAAATTTTCTAAACGGTTCATTAGTTATACTTTATGATCAACATAAATAAAAGAAATAAATACATTTATCAAACTACTTTAAGTTATACTCCCTTTATTTCACCATCTTCTTCCCTTTTAATTTGGCTCAAAAATTAAGGTGGGTTAATTGTGTAGTTGAGATTAAAGTAGAAAAATAATAAAGTGAACTGGAGAGATGAGATTAAATAAAAATTGTCAAAAATAGAAATGGGTAGATAATAGTGAAATTTCTTTTTATAGAAAGTGGAAAGAAGATGGTGGAATGGAGGTAGACCTGTCAAACGGGTCGGGCGCGTGGGTTACAGACTTACAGGTCGAGTAAAAAAGGGTTTGGGTAATATACGAGTCGGGTGTATTCGGGTTCGGGTAATATACGGGTCGGGTGTATACAGGTTCCAGGTCGGGTTAGGGTCAAAATACGGGTTGATATACGCCTCTCTATCGATATTTAATTTATAATTTGTTTTTGGTATAAAGCCTAAATTTTAACTTAAATAATATTTTGAATGATAATTACATTTTCCTTATATATTCTCCATGTATTTAGTATCAATAGTTCATAAGAAAATGCATAACGTCCAATAAAATGCAATTAAAATGATTGGTTATACAATTATTAAATAATAAAGATTATGTTTTAAGTAAGAATTTTCAATTATGAGTAATTTATTAGGTGTCAAATGTTTAAAACTGATCTATAATAAGAATTTTCCATTAAAAAAAATTGATAAGGACTTTTTATATATCTTGAAACGTAATTTTTTATCCAACGGGTTGACCCGCTACGGGTTGGGTTTTGACCCATTATTTTCGGGTCATTTCGGGTTCGGGTAGATTTCGGGTTCGGGTCGAAAATGCGGGTTTATTTCGGGTCATTTACAGGTCGGTTTCGGGCGGTTTATCGGGTCGGGTCAGATCTTGACAGCTCTAAATGGAGGGATTAAAAAATAATATTGAGTAACAAAATAGTATAATACTCCTATAAAACGGTCTCACAAATGGATCTTGTGAAACGGGTTGAATTTGACCCATTTTTAATGGTTTTACCCTATTTTCAAGCATTGAATGCTTTTAATAATTAATGCTCTAACACAGATTTTTATTTATTTATTTAGTTTTAAAATTTATTGTGACCCTTTAGACTAGAACAATACGTATTTTATTTCTAAATGTATCCATTTTAGATATTGTGCATTTAGTTCTAATGTGATTAGAATGTACTCCCTCCGTCCCGATCATTTGTTTACACTTTCTATTTATGGGTGTACGGGTCATTTGTTTACACTTTCCATAAATGTCTATGGTGACCCACTTGTGGAGGTGGACCCAACTTCCTTAACCAATCACATTGTTTTACTTTACCCATTTTGTACTTATATTATTATTTTTATAGTTTTTCTATTTACCTCTCTCCTCACATTGATAAATGTGTATAAAGTAAATGTAAACAAATCACCGAAACGGAGGGAGTAGTATTTTAAAGTAGTCACTTAAAACATTAAAGTGGTTACATCAAAAACTAAAATGATCATAATATACGATAAACTAGCCACAATATAACTTGTTGTAAGCATAAAATTGTCCTATTTATACGATAAACTAGCCACAATATATAATAAACTAGTCACATTTTAACATAAAATAGATATATTTTATTTCAACATAATCATCTAGAGAAACGTTGTGATAAACTAGTCACATAATATGATAAACTAACCACATTTCATGATAAACGCGTCACAAAATCATAAAAATAGATCAATAATTATTGTAAGATAATGACCTACATTATATGATAAACTAACAACAATTCTTAATAAACAGTTCATAAAATAAATAATACGGAGTATACAACAAATACATTATAAACTAACGACATTTTTTGATAAACTAACTACATAACATGGTAAACGGGTGAAAATTCACCAACAAAGGAGAAATACATGTTATAGTAGTCACATTATACGATAAACTAGTCACTTTTTGAATAAAACACCAACAATGGTTTGAAGGTTCTGGAAAAAAAAAATATGTAAAAGGTGAATTTAAGTCAAAGATGCATTGGAACTCTACACCAACAAGTATTTAATTAATTAATTTAATTAATTAAGTCACACAATGCACCAATATGGGGCAAATAGGATCCGTTTTATGAAACCCGTTTTTGCAACGGTTTTATGGAAGCATTACTCAACAAAATAAGTTAAACAATGTCTCACGCACCCTCACTCCGAGTTTGCTAATTTAATATATCATCTTAAACGGTTTACGAATAATACTCAAACAATAAACAAAAAACGATATTAAATTATAGTTTTATTAATGACCCGTGCGTAGCATGGGCTAGAAAACTAGTCTAGATAAAAAGAGGAAAAATAATTAACATATCAATATCGTTACTTTTTGGCCATTTGGGTCAGACTAGCAATCAAATTTGGGATTATTTTGAAATTATTCACACTCCGTACTTGAAATTATTTGGGGAGAAGAAACTCAAGATTATTTGTGTGAATTTTTCCTTAAGTTGATTGTGACTTTTGAGCCGTGGATTTTAAAGGGATAACATAATTTTTTTTTTCTAATAAAAAGCTAGAACGTTGACTACCAATATTTTTTTTTTTTTTTTGGTACAATGTCGACTACCAAGTTAACTTGACTATATGATATGTAAATGGTCTAAATGAAAAATCCCATAAACTTGAAAAATCAGCATAGCCCTGCAAAACTGAAATCAGCTTTGTTCATAGGAATTAAGGGGTGAGCTTGTTTGCGCTAGGCTTCCTTGATTGCTTTCCCTATGTCATTCGGATTCTTCATATTAAATACCCACAATTCCGCAAGCTCAAGTGACATTTGCCAGTCGTTTTAAGCCAAACAAAAATGTGCATCTTTCATAAAATGACATCGTACGACATTTAGAAACACACACGTTTATGGTACTATGGAGTAAAAAGAAAAAGAAAGAAATTAACGAACATATGATATGTATGCTAATATTAAGACCATAAGCCGTAAAGCTGAAGTCCTTTCAATTCTAATCGTAGCGTCAAGTTTTCGTTGCAGTTGAACTTGCATCATTTCTTTTATGATCCCTCTTCTATCCAACTTCGTTTTTATACGTTCTTGATTCACAAAGCTATGACTTCTTAAGTTGCCCGACTTGACCTTTTACTCTTTTGTGTTGCGGCCACATTCTCTGCTGCCATTTTCAGTATTCGCTCACGAAATTGAGACTGCATTTGTGCTAAAGCTTGCATAGATTTCTGGGTGTTCGAACTAGCTCGCGTTGATGCATGTCGTCGCATCACTGATTTCAGCCCCATTAGTCCTCGTATGGCACGCAATCTTCTTCGTGCCTGTCATTTGATAGGTAATACTCGTATTACAATACGGTTTAAGTACTAAAAAGTGACCGGTTCACATAACCAGTTTAGTTGAGGTCGTAATGACCCCTGAAATGGTACATCTCATATGAAATAGGGTGACATAATCGTTCGAACATAAACTGTAATATTCAAGAGTAGTGATATTAGAAATGGTACCAGATGACCCCTGAAAGCTGTTTGGATCTTAATTGCTGCTGTTTCTTCTTTGGATTTGTCAGCTAAAAGACTCACAATTGTCGAACGAACGACCTCCACGGCAGCCTCAGCGGCCTTAACCGTGGAATGACGGACACTTTTAGCATGTTTTGCATTTTTTCTGTCCACTTGACTTTGTTCCACTGGTTCAAGAATAGGACTCGTGTAGTCATGTATTGCGTGCTTGCTATTCATTTCACTCGGTTTCTGTGGTTCAATGATAGGGGTTGTGTCGGTATGTTTTGTGTGTTCCTTATCCACCGTGATTGGTTTCTCTGGTTCAACTGTAGTAGTCGTGTCAGCATGTTTTTCGCCTTCCTTGACGACTGCACTCAGTTTCTTTTCTTCAATGACAGGAGTCGTGCATACTTGACTGGGTTTCCCGTGTTCAGCGACAGCAGTCGAGTCAGCATGTTTCTCGTCTTCCTTGGCCACTGCACTTAATTTTTCTAGTACAACTATAGGAGTCGTGGAGGCTTGTTTTGTATCTTCCTCGTTAACTCCACCCACTTTCGTCTCTTCAATCACATCAGTCGTGCAACCTTGTTTTGCATCTTCCTCTTCCACTACACTCGACGTTAATGGCTCAATCATAGGATTTGCAATGTCAAGTGCTGCATCATCCGTATGAACTCCACTCAGTTTCGGGGGTTCAATCACAGTAGTCGTGTACGCTTGTTTTAAATCCTCCTTCTGCACCCCACTCTGTCTCTCTGGTTCAATGACATGAGTCGTGTAAGCATGTTTTAGGTCTTCCTTTCCGACTTCACTTAATTTAGGCGGCGATTCACTGGAACTTATCACTTCAGGTAGGACAGTTGCAGGGACGACTTCTGCTTGAATTGTGTTTGAAAGAGGTCGCTTCTTCTTCTTCTTAAACCATTTCTTTTTCGACTTTGCAGATTTCTAAGAAGTTCAACGCAACACAAATGTTTTAATTATATAAACACAATGCTTGGGCTGATGATTAATTACGAAAACAGCATCTATTGATGTACTTCTAATTGTCGTTGTGGAGAACAACAGTTATCACAAATGAGTTCGTCGGTATTCAAAGTTCAAACCTGATTGTTATCATCCGTTAGCTCAGATTTGAGGGCCTTCTCAACCGAACAAAAGCAGTGTCCTTTCATCTTCATCTTCATCGTTTGATGATTTATCAAATCCCCTCTGAAGACTCTAATAGGTAATCATCACAAATTAAAACTCGAATTAACTCGAATATACTAACATTTCTCTGTGATTCAAATTCTGCTGAAAACTTAACATTTCCTAACATTGTTATGCTAATTCGGAAAATGCATATTACAGTATAACACAGTATTGATTGTCCTCATTTCCGATCAAATTGCTTTTGTTTAAAAATTGTCATTATATATTGTATTGTATAAAGGACAACAATCTAGTGATAACGTCGACAACAACACAACTGTTTTAATCGATAATCTATATAGCAAACTAATTTACTGTTTGTTGTATGAACAACAAAACGTAATTGAACACAACTGCCATCTATACTCGCAAATAACAACTCGGTTTCCTGATATAAGTTATTCACACACTTTCACATTCTATTTTTTTTCCGATGCGACAACATTTTCAAATTTGATTTTATGGTACAATTTTATACAGAGTAAGTAGCAACTTCATATTATATTTAAACGAATTTAATTATCAAAAACTTATATTCCTTTCACAACATTTTAAATGTCTTACAACTTAATTTCTATTTTCGTTTAAGTTATAAAAAATAGTTATGAACAACCTGAAAATATTATTAATCGTCGGTCAAAACATATGCTATAAATAGATATAACACGATCAAATTTTGGTTTTTGAAACATCAACAACTATTTACTGTACCCAATATAAATATTCAATAACGATGTACGGAGTAATATTTTGAGCTTACTACCGTTTCATACTAGTTAAAGAAAACATTTTACCAAGCTAGGGACAATAGTTATTACCATGATCCATATAAATTACGTGGTTTTATTAGGAAATCGTTATATAAGCATACATCGCCGATTTTCTAGTGGAAACAGCATATTTAGGACATCCGATCACAATTCTACCACAAAATATCATCCCGCGTGTACAAACGAAAAATTATACGGAGTATCTACAAGCAATCAAACATTTTTTTCCTTTTATTTTATGTCCGCCTGAAAACCGGTCACAAGTTATCATGCTACAAAACTTCTAACAAAGTTACTACTGTATGTGTTAGCGTAACTTGTAACCTGGTTACGTGTACGTCAGTGAAACTTTAATAATCGAGAAAAAAGAGTTGGAGAGTTAGTTGATTACGTACCAAATGTGAAGACGAGAACTGAATATATTTCTCTTGTATCACCTCTTCGTATGTCAATGCTCGTAAATCTGTAATTTCTCTACCTACACCTTCTCATATGGCATTTCTTTTTTTTAGGGAAGTGGAAAGTTGAAGAGAAAAAGTACGTGGAGACGTTGTGGAGGGCCTTGAATGATTTGCATGCTTATATTAATTAGATGGAAAGAGTCCAATTGTTTGTAATTCATGCTATGCACTCTTTTTCTAAGGTCTTTCCCACCGGTGCTCCATTATAATTCACGCTAATTCTGATACGAGACAATTTCACAATAAATTATTTATAAATTATCGGATTTATAGTGCTAATTAGATAGTTTCTTGTAACAATTAATTGTGATATTATATTATGGAAAATGTTTTTAGTGATAATTGTTAGGGACTTTAATTGATCTATTTTATCTTTTTGTACCTATTTAATTAGTTCCTCAGATTTAATAATTTATTTACCTTTCTATTTTGAGATGAAGCACAAATGCAGCGTTTTCTCTATACAAATCTAAAATATAACTAAATTGTCATTCAAAATCACTTAGGCAAGAACAAGATATTTCAAAATTAAGGACCATTTTGGATCAAATAATTTTGTTTTAGGAAGAAAAAAGTCAATTAGTGATCCTTCCAAAAATAAAAAGGTAAACATATGACTGAGACAGATGATATATAATTTGTATTCGTGGACTCACACTAATTTAACGTAAGATCGTTTCATATAAGACTTTTGGTATAATTCAATGCTGCCATATACTCGGAATTCATTGAGCTTATTCTAAAACAGTTGATCAAAGGATAGTTAATTTAATTTATTAATATCATATTTTTATAATTTTTATGCAATACGTAACTATTAAACTTTGAACAAAAGAAAACTTGCACTATCGTCAACCTCCAAAATATTTGCAAATGTGCACTGAAACGGCTTGACGATTTGGACCCGATTTTTGGTCTACGTTTTAACCATGGTCCTTGGACCCATGGTCACGTTTTTTTCAGCCATTTTAGGCCTAAATCTCGGCTGAATTCAAGCCAAGGATGATACACAAAAATCAAACACAAGTCCCTTTCAATAAAGTTGCTTTAAACTTTATGTCTTTGTCACCTTTTGATCTTTTGAATTCAAGCAACAAAATTCAGCCTTGGGACCTTCATGTGGGACGTGTATACTTGCTCTCCGGAGGCGTGTGAAGGCGCTTGATTGAAGAACAACAAAGAAGGGTGAAGATCTTGAAGTCGCTTTCAACCTTTTCTTTAGTTGTTTTATTTTCAGATTTTGTAAGCTCATGTGAATTTGAATTTTTGTTTGTTTTTAGGACCATTCTTGACCCTTAGATTAGGAGTAAGATGTAAGGTCAAGATGTAAAGCCTTGGTCTATATAAACCAAGCATTTCCCTCATGTATTTTTCAGATTTGAAGAAATAAGAAAATGAGTTTTAAAAGTGAGTTTTTCTCTTGGAAACCACCTTGGCTTTGTGCTTGGTGTTTCGAGTATCCTTGGGGGATGATCATAGCTTAGTGCGATGATTGATCGGAACCTTAGTCTTAGGCCCTCGCTTAGTGCTCGGTCTAATTCATATCCTAGGCTTAAACTTGTTTAAGTCATATCTTTTATTTTAGTTTTTATGAGTGGGTCGAGTTTAGGGTGAGTGTGGTTACAAGGTACAAAGAGGCCCGCCCCGAATCGCTCCAATTGGTATCAGAGCTTCGGCTCTCGAGTTTTCTTAAACCGAGACGATCTTGGGATGAGTTGGGTTTAGATGTTTTCGAGTGTCACCTTGCAAGTTTGTGTGCATCTTGACTTGTGAGTGTCGACTTGAGTCGAGCACCTTTGTAGGTGTTTGGGTCGAGTTGGCTAACAAGAGGATTCGATGAATTTGCTATGTGCTTTTCATAGGATTCGAGTCTTGTTGTTTCATTCGTTTTTATCAAAATCTTATTCTTCAAAAATCGTTTTAATTTCTGAAAATTTCATCTTTTTGGATACCATTTTATTTGGCTAAAGTTTGAGGACAAACTTTTTTTGAAGAAAGGGAGAGTTGTAATCAAACGCTTGACGATTTGGACCGATTTTGGTCCACGCTTTTAACCATGGTCCTTGGACCCATGGTCACGCTTTTTCACCATTTTAGGCCTAAATCTCTACTGAATTCAAGCCAAGGATGATACACAAAAATCAAACACAGTTCCTTTCAATAAAGTTCGCTTTAAACTTTACGCTCTTACCTGATCTTTTGAATTCAAGAACAAAATTCACTTGGGACCTTCATGTGGGGCGTGTATACTTGCTCTCCAAGGAGGCGTGTGAAGGCGCTGATTGAAGAACAACAGAAGGGTGAAGATCTTGCCAAGAAGTCGCTTTCAACCTTCGCTTTAGTTGTTTTATTTTCAGATTTTGTAAGCTCATGTGAAATTTGAATTTTTGTTTGTTTTGTGACCATTCTCGACCCTTAGATTAGGAGTAAGATGTAAGGTCAAGATGTAAAGTTCTGGCCTATATAAACCAAGCATTTCCCTCATGTATTTTTCAGATTTGAAGAAATAAGAAAATGAGTTTTAAAAGTGAGTTTTTCTCTTGGAAACCACCTTGGCTTTGTGCTTGGTGTTTCGAGTATCCTTGGGGGATGATCATAGCTTAGTGCGATGATTGATCGGAACCTTAGTCTTAGGCCCTCGCTTAGTGCTCGGTCTAATTCATATCCTAGGCTTAAACTTGTTTAAGTCATATCTTTTATTTTAGTTTTTATGAGTGGGTCGAGTTTAGGGTGAGTGTGGTTACAAGGTACAAAGAGGCCCGCCCCGAATCGCTCCAAAATGTATAGAAACCGATGGAATGGATGAAGTAATTTTTTAACGTTATTGCGCAAGTTTATTTTTTATAATTACATAGGGAAGAGTAGATGAGCATCCATTCTAATTAATAGTGACATTATATGTCTCTATATAGCATCCTTAAATATAGGAGTTCATTGGTTCTAACTAATCCAAAAATTTAATAGTTAGGATTTCATCTCTAAAAGATATAGGGAAGAGAAACAAAAGATTACTACCCTTATTGAAATTATGTTTAATTTCCTCTAATAATAACCATCATTCAACTTCGAATGTTATTCTCATGAACAATTTGGATATATTTTCTTATCATCTTTTAAACTTTTTTTTTATTACTTTGAATCATCTACCATATACTCACCTGCAATTTTTTCAAATTGAGATTTAGTTTTTTGTTTTTGTTTTTGATATAAATGGAGTGAATTTGAAAATTTAAGAAAAAAAAAAAATGAGAGAAAAAAATATATATCGATACACATATTTGTCAGTGATTTTATTGGTTACGATTTTGTATTGTTTGTCTACATCAAAACATATACTTGCACAAGATGATGAAGAATTAAATAGTCAACCGCAAAGCCCAGCTGCCCTAAAAGTTGTCGCACAAGTTTTGTACAGCCAACTTGCAAATATAAGTCATGTATTTGAACCAGATATAAAACGATATCTGGATTTTTGCATTCAAGATGTGTATGTAAATAGTAATTCTCAAAAATTTCTTGAAAGTTTTTTCAACAATATTAAATTAAATACATTTGTTAGCTAATTTGATTGCTTTGTCACTACTTTCAGGAAATATGATTGGGACTCGGCTTTTGATTTCGGAGGCAATCTTGATTTTTTAACAGCGTGTATGGAAAAATTAAAAGGTTCTCTCATATTTGAACTCTAGCAAGAATTTCAAATCATAATAACCAACTTTCTATTATGGTATTCAATGCATTAATTTTTGGGATAGCAAAATTATACTGGACCTTGCCGATATTAACATTAACATATAACTAACTTATTTTGCCGACAAAATAGAAGACAATTATTATGCAGATATGAGACATCATTCAAATAGAAGACAATTACTCCGTATTATGCACTCATCTCCTATAACCAACAGAAAATTGTCTATAAAATCATAACATATTCAATTTATTCCATTTTTACAAAGCTGGATGTTCGTTTTCCAAAGTTAGTCGCTCAATGTGTCAAAATCACTATATTACCTTAACCAGCTTCGTGTGACCTCCATATTACCTTTACCAACTTCGAGTGACCGTCTTTTTCTTTATCTATACATAATTTTTATTTATTGAAAATACAAATTAAAGAAAGACGATTTGATGACAAATGTGATTATTTTATTGTTACATTTTCAATCTTTATATGTTTTAAATACTGACCGTCAGACTTTTCTCAAAAAAGTAAATGAAATAAACAAAGTGACATGGAGTGAGTATCCAAAATTGGGAGATTATGTTAAAACATTGAATTTCTACATTTTCGATATGTTTACTACTTGTACTAAAATTGTTTATCTCACTACATACAACTAACAATTTATTTCAATGAGTTGCAGATGTTCCAAAAAGAGTATGTACCGCTGCTGAAGCCAAAATATATATGATTAGCTTATTAGACGGAAGTAGGAAAAGTTCTAATTACTTAAAACCAAACAAGAATTGTAATTTGAGCTCATGGATGGATGGATGTGAGCCTGGATGGGCGTGTAGTGTTGGAAAAGATCGTAAAGTGGATATGAAGAATAGTAAGGATCTTCCGGATAGAACAGAAGATTGTCAACCTTGTTGTGCAGGGTTCTTTTGTCCAAAGGGTATCACATGCATGATGCGTAAGTTACCTACCATTCATAAAAACCAAATAATTTAATGAAAAAAGCTCAAAATTCATAATGTTTATATGAAAGTGATAAAAGAAAAAAGATGCAAGTTGAGAATGTTTTTATGAGAATTTTAAGATCAGACATGTCGTGCTTTAGTGTTCCAAAAATATACGATGAGCTTTGATTTAAGCGTAGAGACATATAAAAGTAATTTGATAATATGAAATTCACTATTTTTTTTTATAAATCCGTTAGAGTGTGCTTGGATAGTGGGGATTTGAGGGAAAAGAAAAGAAGGGAAGTGGTGGAATTTAATTCTCTTCGTTTGGTTACGAAGTATGAAGGGAAGAAAATGGAGGGGGAGAGATTTGGAGGAATTCATTTTTTCTCTTCTAAGCATAATCAAAATCCCTCCTAGCTCGATAGGCAAGATTTGGATGGAAATGCTCAATTGGTATCCAATCACCAACAATTCATTCTCGCTCCTCTTCTTTCCCCTTTGATCCATTTCCCTCCTTTTCCTTCCCCTCCAGTTCCAGTTCCCTCCACTTTTGCTATATATCCAAACACGCCTTTAATGTAATACATTTCATATTAACCTTAGATTCAAATAGTTATTTTTAAAGTCATGATTGACAACATCAATTGTTGAATGCTACCCATCTTTAGTAGATGGGTATTCAATACTTATTTTTGGTAAGGCAAAGTTTTCATTTTTCCAACTAAAAGAGTCTTAATTGTTTGATGAATAAAAATGAAAAATCTTATCGTCATTTCGAAAATTTTTGTTTGATATGGCCCAAGTACAAACTAATTTGTTAAATCTTAGTTAATCAAAGTAAGCTTAACTCGAATTTCAGGCACCGACATTTATAAAAAAAAAATAATAATTTTTTTTTTGTTTTTTTTTTTTGTTTCGATATATCCCTTAGATATTGTAAATTTAATGGCCTACAACTCAAGCTTAGTAGTTCAGAATGTGATTTTCAAATTAATCCTCTCAGTTACAAGTTATGATAGCGCTATTTTTTTTTTTATCTCCAAACTAATGACATTGAAAGAAGAGCTATTTAAAAAAAATTGCTTAACCTGCCAATCATGAATATTTGACGATCAACATATTTCTTTCTACTATACTAAAATTAGAGTATGAAAAAAAAGTATGAGCTAGATAACTCCTACATAACTCCTACATATTTTTAACCTTACTTAAATATTTACCATCTAGATAAAAGAAAAATAATCAATAATGTTGTTATCTGTTGTGACATAGCTTGCCCATTAGGTGCTTATTGCCCGGCAGCAACATTGAACAGAACTACGGGAACATGTGAACCGTAAGTTGAAAAGTATAGCCAATTATTTTTTTTATTGGTTTCCAGTTAATAATTTAATGCCAAAATGAATAATAGTGAAACAATTGTACAGATATACATACCAGATACCACCTGGAATGCCTAATCATACTTGTGGTGCTGCTGATATGTGGTCAGACGTTGTAACAAGTGAGGAAGTGTTTTGCTCCCCAGGAAGTTTTTGCCCATCTACTACCCAAAAAATATCTTGCAGTCTTGGGTATTTTTCTTTCTTTATTATAATCATCAATTTTATTTTATTTTCTTTTTTATAAATAACTATTTTTAATATGTTCATTATCGTAAAATTAGGTTATTTTGTACAAATAAATGTATTTAATTTGTCCAAATTTTGCAACCTAACCGACAACATGACAAAATTGGATTGCGATATTAAATTTAATACTTCCTCCGTTCCACAATGATAATCCCGCTTTGACTTTACGCGGTCTCCAACGCTCCTCTTCGACCATGTTTTTCATCGCTTAGACTATCCCCATTGAGGAAAATGGAAGTGTTGATGACCACCCAAATAATAAAAAAATAATAAGGAAAGTTACTTTTTAGTTTGTGGGATTCTGAAAGTGGTCACTACTGAGACATCGTTCTCGACCACTTTAAACATGAATTAACTATTTTTATTGGTCATATATTTGCTTTTATAATGGTCATCAATGAGAGGTAAAAAATAAAGTTAGTCATGAACAACTTTTATATATTATAAAAATATTATTTCTTGTTCATGACCACTTAATGGTGGTCATGCAATGAGGATGGTCTTATATACGATTTTTTTTGGTTGATCGAAAATTAAATTTTGTGAAAGATATTTTGACAACAAATGTAAATATCTTATTATCGTATAACGATTATTTACATATTTTAAGTTATTTACGGTCAAAGTTTTAAAATTTTGACTTTCTAAAAGTGAAACGGGACTATCATTGTGGAACGGAGGAAGTATAACACAATATCAAAGTCATGTTATCGGTTAAAATATTACGATTATGGCAAGTACTTTCACAATTACCTACAAAATGAATTAAATATTTTTGTGAATATTGGATATCTATGTAACGTATATTTATTTTAACATAAACAATTTCATATTTCAGGCATTATTGTAGAAAGGGTTCTACAATCGAACAAAGTAAGTTTTTTTTTTTTTCATACTTAAATTAAATTGCGTTTGTTTATATTATAATAGTATTATCTCTCTTTTTCTATTTTTAACAAATATAAAATACTAACCTCCCATTTCTTTTGATATTCCCACTTGTTTATTAAATGAGTGTATTATTTTAATCAAGTGGGAAGATCAAAGAAAATGGGAGGGAGTAGTTCTTATGGTTTTCTTAAATCATGTTGATTTGGATCAATATGTGTAGGATGCTTCAAACTAGCTAGCTGCAATCCAAAGTCTACAAATCAAAACATTCATGCATATGGTATCTTAATTATGGTACTAAATTATTAACCTTTTGTTAGCAATTAATTTTATGACTTGTTTTACTACTTTGCTTTTTTAACGCATGTACGGAGTAATTAATTAGCGAATATGATTTTCCGTATACGGATTTTACTCCCGTCATATACTTTTTTCATTTTTTTTCCCTTTCATACCCTTTTTTACTCATTCTCTATACAAAATTCTCTCTTTTATTTTTCTAAGTTTACTTAACCTAAATTCATCCAATTTTCAATTATTTCAATTAATAATTTTAATAATCAATTCAACAAAGTAGTAATTCAATCCAATTTCAATTTATTTCTTAAAGTTATGTTAATTTTATGAGTTAATCTTGATTCTTGATAATTTTTGGGTTAAAAATCAAATTAGGGTTCATAGAAAATTAAAATTAGGGTTTGTAGCGAGGCGATTGGGGCGGCAGGAAGCGGCGGCCGGTGGCCGGAGATAGGTCGGCGGCGGTCGGCGGCTGGAGATGGGGGCGGCGGCACCCACCACCACCACCATCACTTTCATTTTCCTTAATTTATTTTCAATTAAACTCAAGTTCTTCTTCCAACAACTTACCACCACCGCCCAGCCACCCACCGCCCGCCTTCCAGCCGCCGCTGGCCCGCCGCCCGCCTCCAGCCGGCGCCTCTGGCCCGCCGCCTTTGGCCCACCGCCTCCCTATCGCCACCATTACCACCACCTTTACCCTTTTTTTTTCAATTTAAACTAAGATTCTCACCCTAATTTACTTATAGATCAATTAAAATTCTAAAAAACTGATAATTTAACACATTATTAAAATTATAAGATGTTATTAGTAGATCAAAACAATAATTTTGGTTTATAATTAAGCAATTGGGGAGATTTCTTGAGCTTTAATTGCAAAAAGTAAAGAGAGAATATAGAGAGAGAATTGTATATTTTGAGAGTAATAAAAAGGGTAGGCATGGAAAAAAAATGAAAAAAGTATATCGAGGGAGTAAATTGCGTATACGGAAAATCAATACCCTTAATTAGTATGATAAAAATTGCTACATTTTCGTTGGCATAGTTGGAAGCTCTTTTATCCCTCAAAATAATCATGTTTTAAGTATTTTTTATTATACGGAATAATTATAATTGAAAAATGATTCAAATTCCTAATATATTGCATAAAGTTACATTTTGACTTCTGATATTGTTAACTAATACGGAGTAATATTTGAGTTTTCATTAATACCTTGAACCATGATGACTTCTATGGGTGTTAAAATGGTTACAACCCAACAATAGTTTGCGTGTGCCCCTTGAAAATGTAATAATGAAAATTTTCTCATAGATGTTTACAAAAATATACTCCGTAGTAATTACGAGTATAATTTAATATCTTCATATGTTATAATAATCGTAAACTAATTTTCTTCAAAAAAAAAAAAAAAAAATATGTTCAAGTGAATGCTTATTGTTATTTTCTGCAACACTACATTTTTAGTTTCACATTTATATCTTCACTTAAAAGAAACTGTGCATCATAGTCATATTCTCAGTTTCCTTATAATCTATATGATTAATGTTAATTGTCTACATACAACATTCAATGTTAGAGAAAGATAGTAATAAAAGCAACCTTGCAGGCTATATTAAGTATTAGTTTACTGCTTGTATACAACTGCTCAGACCAAGTATTGACAACTCGAGAAAAACGGTTAGCAAGATCACGAGAGCGTGCAATCCGTAGCGCAAGGGAGACAGCGCAAGCTCGAGAAAGATGGAAAACAGCAAAAGATAATGCTAGAAAGCGTGCAATTGGACTTCAACAACAGCTATCGCGAACTTTCTCTAAGAAAAAATCTGTTCGGCAAGAACCACTAAAAGGTTTTGGTCTTTTTAAATCTGGAAATGACAGCGCATCTTCAGTACTGCCAGTGCCACCAACATCTTCATCATCGTCCGACTCGAAATCTAAGAAAAAAGAACCAAGTAATTTGACTAAAATGATGCAAGAAATCGAGGACGATCCTGAGAGTAACCAAGGTTTTAATATGGAGATCGGAGACAAAAACATAAAAAAGAATTTCAAACCAAAAGAGTTGCATACTCGAAGTCAAATTTTCAAGTATGCTTATGGACAACTTGAGAAGGAAAAGGCGATGGAGCAACAAAACAAGAATTTGACATTTTCGGGAATAATTTCTATGGCTACTGATACTGAAGTTCGCAAAAGACCTCTTTTGGAAGTTGCTTTTAAAGACTTAACTCTTACATTAAAAGGAAAGAACAAACATTTACTACGATGTATTACCGGAAAACTTATGCCTGGTCGAGTATCAGCTGTAATGGGCCCTTCCGGAGCAGGCAAAACTACGTTTCTATCTGCAGTTACTGGTAAGGCACCAGGATGTCATATTACCGGCCAAATTCTTATTAATGGCAAAGCCGACTCTATTCATTCCTACAAAAAAATCATTGGCTTTGTCCCACAAGATGATATAGTACATGGAAATTTAACAGTTGAAGAGAATCTCAGATTTAGTGCAAGATGCAGGTAAATATATTTTGTTCATATTTTACTATTCCATACTTACATATGATTTGTATTTTGTTTTATTTTTATGATCCTAACTGCACTTATTGTTCAAGATATCATCGCTTAAAAAAAAAAAAATTAATGTTAAAATTATCAAAATAATTTGTTTCAGGAATATGATGTGATAAAATTAACCTACTCACGTCAATTTATTTAGGGTGTGTTTCGATAGCAAAATAGGAGGGAAATAGAGGGGAGGGGAAATGAGGAAAGGGGAAGGAAGTGGAGGGGAGGAGAAATGGTGGTATTTGGATACCATTTTCCCTCCAAATCTGGCCTCTTTTGGAAAGATTCCAATTAAGCTTTGAGGAGGGAAAATGGAAACCTCCAAATCTTTTCCCCTCCATTTCCATCCTTGTATAATTTGTATCCAAACAAAGGAAAATGCTCTCCTCCCTTTCCCTCTAATTCTTCAATCCAAACGGACCCTTAGGGTGTTTTTAGATAACAAAATATATAGGAAGAAAATGGAGGGAAGGGAAATAAGGGAAGGGGAAGGGAAGGGGAGGGAGAGTGAGATGTTAGTGTTTTGATAGATTTTCCTTCAAATTTTTCAATTGTGGAGAGATTTTGATTACACTTGGAGGAAGAAAATTGGATCCCTCCAAATCGCTCCCCCTCCCTTTCTCTCCTTCCATTTTTTGTAACCAAACGATGAGTTTAGGGTCATATGTTCGTGATGGCATTTAGGGTCATAGGCTCGTGATGCGTTGTTACGATCGCTTAGTTCTGTACGTAGTAGGACATGATTCTACGGAACTATGTTGAGTTTAGCTACTAGGTGCAACGAAGATGTTTTGTTTTAAACAAATTATTTTTATAGAATAGCCTTATCAGAGGTTATGATAAGACCAACCCAATTAATTAAACCTAATAAACTAACATGAAGGGAAAAAAAAAAAGTAGAAATAAGAAAGATCCAAATAAAAAAGAATAGTTACAATAATCTCATGTGTTGACTATAGTGCATCCATTTAAGTTTTGTAAGTTTTTACTCCCCTCTTCATGTCCTTTCATCTTCTCCAAATGATTTACAATCTTTTCTCAAATATACCTTAAAAAATTTAGAATAAATTATATATTACCACCTTTTAAAATTTCAATGTTTCAAATTACCGCCTTTTAAAAATATCTTTGCAAACTCCTGTGGAAAAATAGGTTAGTTAGATCGTTTTGCCCTTATCCATTACGTTTACCCCTATTCTAATTATACTCATTTTCACTCTAATTTTTTTTTTTTTTTTTTACATTACCTCTCTCTAATTGCACGAGTTTTATAAGGTGAAGAGTGCTTGAATTGGAAGGACGTATGAAATAGGAAAGAGGTTTTTATTAGAGTAAGTAAGCGTAAAATTGTCAAATCAAGTTCAAAATTCAAATTTGTAACAGAATATTCCGTCCAATTTGCCTTGGAGTTAAAATTGGTGGCAAACTGAATGCAAAAGCCTTGTAAAAGCTGGTAATTTGCAAAGAAAGTTTTAAAAGGTGGTAATTTGAAAATTTACAATTTTAAAAGGTGATAATATATAATTTACTCAAAAATCTATTCAAAATTTTGCTCAATTATGTGCTTGATCAATAATTTTGAGTAATTGTTTCGATAATGTTTAAAACCGTATTTTTTATGTTCTTATAACACTTTCTTTTAAATCCAAAACTCTTATTTTAACCTCATAACTACAGAGTATTATTAAACTATTAACATGAAATTCTTGTATTAAATTCTCGATTAGGACGCATTTCTTAATATTTTGTTTTAAATTTAATAATCTTACGTTTTAAGTTCGTAGTATAAGAAGAAGAATAATTGTACTGATTGACTTAATTAACAATGAATTGTACAACATGTATTTATAGTACAACGAAACAACTCTTAGATACAAAGTAGAATATTGTGACCTGTTTACAAGCCTAATTCTAGGAACAGAATAACATAAATATTTATAGGATAGTAGGGAATATTACAAGAATAATAATAATTTAACAATAGGTATAATGAATCACGAAGATTTTGTTTCCTTAATACGCCCCCGAAATTTGGACAAGACGGAGGCTAGACCAATGTTGGATAATAGCGTGCAAAACGTGGACAATGGAGAGGTTTTGTTAGAGCGTCCGCTAGTTGGTCAGAAGTATGGACATGCTGGACGCGAATGTCATTTTTGCGAACATGTTCTCGGACAAATTAAAAATAGAGGGGTGACATGTTTTATGCGGGAGTGAAATACCGTATTTTCTGAGTAATGCATAGATCCTAAATTGTGGCAGTAAATTACCGAGATTGAGGTGCACGAGAGACATAGTCCAGAGAGCAGAGAACGCAACCAAATACTGTCAGCCGTAACATCCGCAATAGCGCGCAAATCCGCTTTAGTAGAGGACCGTGCTATGGTTTTTTGTTGGATTTTGACCAAGATAGACAATAAAACATGTCGTCGAAGCATAAGTGTCCTTGCCACCCGCCAAATCAGTATCACAGAAGGCATGAAGAGACATCGGAGAGCAAGAGTGTAATTGAAGACCATACCATTTAAATAGCGTAAGAGATGCTTAAGTGCAGATGTCAGGAACCAACTCAACCAAAAGCTTAAGCTGATGGTTGGAGGCCCAAGATCGATTATATACTCTAACACGCCCCCTCACGCGAATGCCCTTTGGGCTTGAAGCGTGGACGCAACTACAGGCCCGCCTACCTGATGCGAAATATACCACTTTGAAAGTGAGGGGTGGTGAGATTCGAACCCGTGACCTTTTGTCACAAGGCTTTGATACCATGTCAGGAACCAACTCAACCAAAAGGTTAAGCTAATGGTTGGAGGCCCAAGATCGATTATATACTCTAACAGCAGATCAATGACCCACTTTAGGTGCATTTAGATATTGGGCCAGTTTATTGACGGAGAAGGTGATATCAGGACGGGTTAAGGCAAGGTATTGGAGGGATCCAACAATAGCTCGATAATCGGAGTGGTTGCTGATGGCGGGGCCAGTAGATAGGGTTATAGGAGGATACAAAGTAAGAGGAGTAGGGGTAGGTTTACTGGTGGGAAGGTTATGTCGGGTAAGGAGGTCAGTGATGTATTTGGTTTGGGTAAGGAAAAGACCATTACGGTTAGGAGTGACCTCAATGCTGATCAACAGGTCAGGCTTATATGTAATATTATGATGCAGAAGTTTTTCATGAAAAGCATCAAAGGAAATCAAAGTATCACGAGCACGTACCGTGTCGATTACAGTTTTGTATTTGGTGTAATCAAGGCCGTCAATTACCTGTGCAATGACATCTTGAGCATCCATCGGTTTGCCAAGGTGAGCGAGTTTATTTGTGGAGTAGCGAATTGCCTGTATATATTCAGGGGTAGAGCGGTCGCCTTTTGATATAGACTTAAGGTAATCTTTGACTTGAAGGATATGAGTGCGGGATGGGTTTCCGTATGTAGTGCGAAAAGTTTCCTATACTTCAAGGGAAGTTTTGTTACCATAGAGGAGAGGGGTTATGATTGAAGCAATCGTGCCAAGCCGGATTTGGAGATTCCTTAAAGAGACAATATGGATGTATCCATGTATAGTAAGACGGGTTTGGAGATTCCTTTTTGTCAGAATCAGTTATGGTGGAGGGAGGACATGGATGTGAGCCATCCACGAATGTGAACTGATCGAAGCCGAATAAGATATCTTCAATTTGGGTGGTCCAAGAACGATATGTTTCGGGAGTTAGTTTGATGCATTGAGTGAGATTGAGAACGAGGAATGAGGATTGTGGTTCATGTGAGTTTGGAATGGTGGTGCAGGAAGACGCCATTGAAGGGGGAAAAAAAACTTTAGGCGATAATGGATTCGTGGCTCGATACCATATAAGAAGAAGAATAATTGTATTGATTAACTTAATTAACAATGAATTACAGTATACAACATGTATTTATAGTACAAAGAAGCATCTCTAATATAGGAAGAAGAATATTGTGACGTGTTTCTCAGCCTAATACTAGGATTACAGGATAGTAGGGAATATAACAATAATAATAATAACAATAAGTACAATGAATTACGAAGGTTTTGTTTCCTTAATACGTAACATACTATTTTGAATTCATATCATTGCATTTTATTTCAAGAACACTAAGAAATTTGTGATATTTGAAGTTCAAAACCTTATATTTTAAGTTGGAAATCTTATCTTTAATTTCATTACCTTTAATACATAACTTTCAGCCCGCAAGGGTGTGGGCTAGTGGTTAAAACATGGGTGAAATTCTCATGGGTCTCGGGTTCAATTCCCTCCAAGAGCAATCTTGTAGGGAATGTTGGAAACTTAAGGTTATACCTAATAGATCACGAGCCTGTCGCCCTGGTAAAAAGGGTGGCTGACCTGGCGTGTATGATTTGCAGGCTATCATGCACGCTCGGGGGGTTTACCCAGTGCGCACCTAAGGTAGTGGCTGCGGGTTCCCCACGTTATACAAAAAAAAAAATACATAACTTTCAATTATAGACTCAAAATAAGGCATTGTAACTTCTATTTTTTTTGTATTTTTTTTAGTAAGATATTCTCTTTAAATTTCAACCTTTTGCATGTTTTAAATTCATAATATAAAGTTTTAAGTTAAAAACATTGGACTTTACTTTAGTCTATATTAAAAATTAAAAATTAAAAATTAAAATAATAGAGTAATAACATACACTTTTATGTTGTGAATGTTACAATTTAAATTCCAAACCAATGATTTAATCACCCGACAACATTTTTTTTTGGGTTTTTCTACGGTGTACCCTCCAAGTTTTTGGTTTTCTATCGGGTACCCTATTTTTTTTTTCCTTATACCGTGTACCCTTGAACTTCATTACTCATTCTATAAGATGACCTAAAGTCACTAAACTGTTAACTAAATACTAACACCGTTAGAATAAACTCTTATTTTTTCTATTTTTTATGTTTTCCCTTCAAAATTATGAAATATCCCCTTCTTTTTTCTAATTTTCCACTATTTTTCATCCTTATTCATTTTTTTTTCTATAGTATATAATTTTTTTTTTTAAAATTCTTGTTAAAAGTCATAAACTTTATTGATTTACTTTATCGTAAAATAATCATGAATATTTGAAATTCATAAATTTAGAAGGAAATATTAAAAAGAGGGAGAAATGAGAGCTTAATGTAACGGTGTTAAGTGTTTAATTAACGGTGAAATAATTTTTAGGTCACGGTTGAGAATGGATAATGAAGTTTGAGGGTACACCGTGTAAGTGAAAAAAAATAGGGGTATACGATAGAAAACAAAAAAGTTGGAGGGTACACCGTAGAAAAACCCTTTTTTTTTTTCACTAATTCTTGCATAAGTCAGGCCTCACAATACGTTATTGTAAGTCTGCCTCATTTGTGCTCGATTATATAGCTTTTGTACTATTTAAGTGATAATTGTGATTAATTGTTACTAAAAATTTTTAGTACCCCTGTTAGTGACTTTAGTAGATTTGTTTCATGTTTTTTTACCCCTTTAACTGTAATTTGTACCTTGGTCTCACATTACCTCAGCCCCACAGAAGAATTACTGTTTTTTTTTATTTAGAAACCTTGTGAATAAAATAAAGTATAAACAATTATAAATTATAGTATTAATATTAATATTTGAATTGGATAATTGTTTATTATTTTCACAAATTCTTGTGTAAGTCAGGACTTACATTAAATTATTGTAAGTCCACCTCATTTGTATCCGTTTATATAACTTTTGTACTATTTAAGAGATAATTATGATTTATTGTTATTAAATTTTTTTAGCACCCCTGTAAGTGACTTTAGTAGATTTGTTTCATGATTTTGTATCTTTTTAACTGCAATTTGTATTTTGGTTTCACATTAATTTTGTGTAAGTTGTGCCTTGTAGGAGAATTACTGTATTATTTTAAAATGCAATTAATTATTAACTAATTAATGATAAGTAAGGGTGTGTAAAAGAAGTTTGGGCAGTTTTTTTTTTTTTTTTTTTTTTTTTTTTTTTTTTTTTTTACCCTGACTCATACCCTTTTTGCCTTTCCACGTTTTATATGTTTATGTGTTTTGATTTTTTTTAAATTGGGCTCTAATTTATTGGACTTGTCTTACATTAAGTTATGGTACGATGTTTCTATAGGGGAGTTACTGTTTGTTCTTTTAATTGAGAGTTTTTAAAATATAATGTTGTCCAAATAAGGTTTTTTTTGGGTGGGTACCCAATTTCATACGCCCATTGATGAGATAAATAAAGTAATTGTTGATTAAATAGAAAATATTATTCGTATCATCAATTATTTTTTCTGGTGGTCCATGTATAATTTTTTTATTTAATCGTATTTGTTGTATAATAATGTTAGAATAAGTGATTTATTGGGATGTTCTTGAGATACTAATGGGTATTCATGCTATTTTAAAATTTAAAGCTTGAATTTTGTGGACCAACTTCATTACATAAGATATATGTGGTATTCATGTAATTTAAAACATTCAGAGTTACAATTAAAACAAATGATATATCACATATATGGACAAGAAATCAAAGCTTCGATTGAAATTTATAAATGTAACATATTACAAAAGTATTTTAACTCTATGATAAATGTTTGTTTATTATATATTTATTGAAAATTAATGATTTTACGAGTAACCTATACATTTTGTTTCAAAGTAATGATATGTTACCAACTTTAATATGTAGGCTACCGTATGACCTCCCTAAGCCGGATAAAGTTCTTATCATTGAAAGAGTAATCGAAGCCCTCGGTTTACAAGCGATAAGAGATTCCATGGTTGGTACAATTGAGAAACGTGGAATCTCTGGAGGTCAAAGGAAACGAGTAAATGTAGGTCTGGAAATGGTTATGGAACCTTCATTATTAATTTTAGACGAACCAACTTCAGGGCTAGATAGTTCATCTTCTCTTTTATTACTTAGGGCACTTAGACGTGAAGCTCTTGAAGGAGTCAATATATCCATGGTTATTCACCAACCGAGGTAATTTTATTTTAATATTGTTTTCTAAAAATGCAACTCATTCACTTTATCGTCTAATTGAAACTGCTACTATGTTTAAGATACGATTTTCAATATATTAGGGAAGAAATAAATAATATGGTATATTAGATATGTTAGAATCATGAAACGGGCCTGACCAAACCCGTGTGGAAGAGAGAGAGCCCGGTTTACAAGTCCAAGGGTGTCCACATTTCTCAAAACCAATTGGCAATAAGAGGAGGACCCTTACACTTTATAAACCACACCAAACTCTCTTCCACAATCGATGTGGGACACTCACATGTGGGTATTATACTCCAACACTCCCCCTCACATGTGAGGTCTTCGGAAACCCAGGGCGAAACCATGTGAGCGCACTCGTAGTGGTATATTCAACAAACCCTCAAAGAGGACCTCCTACGGTGGCATATTTTTTCGGAAACCCAGGGCGAAACCATGGGAGCGCACTCGGAGTGGTATTCAACGAACCCTCAAAGAGGACCTCCTTCGGTGGCATATTTTTCAGGGCCAGTTTTTTTAAACTTTATCGAACCCAGGCGAACCCAGGCTCTGATACCATGTTAGAATCATGTAACGGGCCTGGCCAAACCCGAGTGGAAGAGAGCGAGCCCGGTTTACAAGTCCAAGGGTATCCACATTTCTCAAAACCAATTGGCTATGAGAGGAGTTCCCTTAGACTTTATAAACCACACCAAACTCTCTTCCACAATCGATGTGGGACACTCACATGTGGGTATTATACTCTAACAAGATATACCATAATTATTTATTTCTTCCCTAATACAATATCATAATCAATCAAGCAAAATCGCAATCTCGCTGGAATATTTTCTTTATTAGACAATCCTAATTATTGAAATTAGTAAATTATAAAATATAAAATAGATTTTAAAAAAGTTAATACTAATATGTAATTACACAATGAATAATTTGATACTCTCTTTAATTTATTATGATCCCATAACTGTAACTTTTGATATTATAAATTATAAAATAGATTCGAGTAAATTTGAACAACTTGCATAAATTTAGTTCTCTGATTTTATTATTTATATAATTTGTCCTACATTATGTCCATTTATATCTTGTTTACTGGACTTTTCATCAAACAAGTACTCCCTCCATTCATATCTACATGGTAGATATGCTTTATGCACGGGTATTAAGAAAGTTATATTATACTATTAAAAAGTATAACTAGTGGGTGAAATAGATTAGTATTATGTGTTATTTGTATTGAAAAAGTGGGGCCTAGTAATTTAATAACAATAGAAGTACAACCAAATAAGGAAATGTATAGTGTAAATTTGAATGGACCAAAATAGTATATATGCCTTGTGGATATGAATGGAGGGAGTACTCCGTATCACTTGGTAGATTTACAAAATCTAAATAACATTGCATAATCATGTAATCTAAAAGGCCCTACATAAGTGTTGTAATAAAGTACTCCGTAATTGATTTTTTCTTATTTCTGGATTCATTAAGAAATTGCAATGTTTGTTTTAAGAGTAAGTCTTGCATAAAACTGTTTCACGCGTGTAACGACGTTCTTATGATTAAATGTGACTATATTAATGTTTAAAGTGACCACTTTAACACTAAATGTGACCACTTTAAAGCTCTATAAAATGGCCACTTTAAACGTTAAAATAGCCACTTTAAACTTTAAAATAGATACATTTTAGTTGCAAATATCCCGTCGCACGCGTGAGACGGTTTTATGTGAGCATTTGTGTTGTTTTAATAATCCCATAACATTTTTATGCGTAGCTCGAATTTCGGTACGAATTAGACAATTTAATTTCTTAATAAAATACTTTGTTTCATCTTAATTATGTACCCACAGTTATGCATTATTTAAGATGTTCGACGACTTTATTCTACTTGCAAAGGGAGGCCTTACAGTTTATCATGGTTCGGCAAAGAAAGTTGAAGAATACTTTTCAGGTCTTGGCATCAATGTACCTGAGAGAGTAACACCTCCAGACCATTATATTGATATTTTAGAAGGGATAATTAAATCAGGTTCTAATGTTACACGCGAACAACTTCCTGTTAGATGGATGCTTCATAATGGGTATCCGGTGCCCCCTGATATGCTCTATCTTTGCGATGAAATTTCTTCATCTCCTGATAGCTCTACAAGACTTGGTAACGATAAGCGACCTGAGAAGTCCTTTGTCGGAGACGTTTTGCAGGAATTGAAGTGCGTAATTGTAACGAAGCGAGATAATCTCATGCACAATTTCTTAAGAGAAAAAGACTTGTCGAATCGAATAACACCAGGCATATTGCTACAATATAGATACTTTCTTGGAAGGTATCATATTTTTCTTTTTGTATGTTACTCCGTAATCCGTAGAACATTCTCAAATCTTAGAAAAGTTATGGTATGTAAATAAGTTTGATGGAATTATTTACTTGCAGAGTTGGAAAACAAAGGTTACGAGAAGCTAAGATACAAGCTGTTGATTATTTAATTTTATTACTTGCTGGAGCAAGCCTAGGTACGCTTGCAAAAGTGAATGATGAAACTTTCGGAGCTCTTGGATACAATTACACTGTTATCGCCGTCTGTAAGTATTTCGATCTTTTAACAACGCGTAGACTAAAATTTGTCTGTGTATCACAAAGACTTATTATAAAAATATCAATTACTCCCTCTGTTTCAGTCATTTGTTTACAATTCTCTCAAATCCCCTACACTTTATACCATTTCATAGATAGCAGATGTAGATTCTACGCACGTAATTATTTATAGTCTTCTTTAACTTACAACTAAATGCGAAAATAGAGTAGCTCATAAGCTAGCCATGGAGGCTAAGCAGTTGTTGACGTTTATTTTACTTTTGTCAAAAAAAAAAAAAAAAATTGCAAAAATAGATAATATATTATAAGAAATTATTGGTAATCACAATGTTTGAGCACTGGGAGCATAAATATCAATTGTTGATTATTTCAAACTCATATAATCAATATGTTACAAATTGAACAGTAAACAATGAACTTGACAAAGAAACTTGCGCAACACTAATTTATGCTTGACTTTTGCTTTTAATAATCAACTACCTATTTGGCTGGTATAATAATAATAATAATAATAATAATAATAATAATAATAATAATAATAATAACAATAATCGTAATTTGATACTCCGTATTTTTCACCTTTTATAATCACAATTTTAAAAAATTCTTACCTCTTTTATTTTTTTCTAAAAACCCCCCACCTTTTATAAACATTTTCTCTAAATCTCCTACAAAAATGCAATTTTCAGTGAAAATTGAAGATTTTTCTTAATAATATTTTCATAACGAATGTAACTATTGTGCACCGTAACTCAAAAGACGATAAAATTAAAGCGAGAATTTAAAATTTTCATGAGTGAAATTAAATGTTTAATATGGTGAAAATGAGGTTTTGGTGGGAATTTTCGAGAAAATCTTTACAAAAGGAAGAAGTTTTTTTATTTTTAAAAAAAACATATTAGAAAAGGTTGGAGAGAACAATTAATTCTATTATTAATAATAATAATAATAATAATAATAATAATAATAATAATAATAATAATAATAATAATAATAATAATAATAATAATAATAATAATAATAATAATAATAATAATAATAATAATAATATAATAATAATAATAATAATAATAATAATAATAATAATAATAATAATAATAATAATAATAATAATAATAATAATAATAATAATGGCTTATGAAGCACGATTTATTAATTAAGAGCTCAGTATATTTCAAAAAAATATAGAAAATGTTTGATATGTGTTAAAAGAACATAATACATGAACAACCAGCAAGAATTAAGAGAAATGTAATGATTTATTATTAATCTCATTTAAAAATTCAGCGTGAAAGCACATAAAGTAACAAACAGTTTTGTTTATAATAATAATAATGCCATATGCAAATATGCACTTATATTAAAATGTAAATTTGTCAATAATGAGAGGAAATGATGTATTAACTTGTTGTAAAAAAAAAATTAGGTTAATATTTTTATTTTATTTTTTTAAATATGAGTTTCAAAGGAGGTATAGTGGGGTAGGGAATTCAAACAACGGTCGATTATCACCTAAAAAGTTAGGCAGAGACATTATTGGTAATAATATATGTTATCAGTGAAATGATAAAAGGTAGCAAGTGAGAATACTATATAATACGGAGTATATGTTATGAGTGAAATGTATTTTCCTTTTCCTTTTTTTTTTTTTTAAACATCCCAAACCCTTGTCATCATTGATTGGCTATGAATATTTTAAGGGATGTGCTATACGCAGTAGGTAATTACTTCGCGCAGTCGGCTTTTCTTTTCACTAATTACACTTAGTGAATTTCATAATTATTTTTTATTTTTGGTTAGTAATATTATTTATAATGTTTTGAATTACTTATTTTTTAAAATTTTGATATTTTCATAAAATCCGTAAATTTTATTGTCGTTATATTTAGATGATTGTTTAATTTTTTTGAGTTACTCTTAAGAAAAATTAATTCCTCGATTTTGAATTGTTCATTATTTGCAATAAATTGATATTTAAAAAAAAAAAAAAAAAAAAGTAAATTACGATTAATTGAAAATTGTTGAAAAAAAAAAAAAAAGGACATCACCTGGGATCCTGGGTGATGTCGAGAAAGAATATTTAAGAGTCTGCAGGCGATCTTCTGACATCACCAGATCCCCAGGTGATGTCAGAAGACGCTAGAGACTCTAGGCCATCTTCCTTGACATCACCCAGGGATCCTAGGTGATGTCCATTTTCGTGTGTTTTTTTTTTTTTTTTTTTTTTTTAACGATTTTCAATTTCTATAAATATAAATTATCGTTTTCAAATATCAATATTTAAAACTTTCTATTATCAAAATAAACTAAAAAACACAAATATATATATAAGTATAAAAATTACCTCGCTCTCATCGCTTAATTTGTCGGACATTTTAGAAAAAAAAAATTGGTTTTTAGAGTTTTTGGGTAGTGAGTGGACTTTTTGAAGTGCAAATGAGTGGTGAGTGAAAAGATTAGGTTATATTGTATTTTTACTATTTTACTAATACCGTGTTTAAAATTATACGATTTTTCGTAAAAGTTTAAAAAATTTGAAAATAATAATTCGAAACTTAATAATAGATATTAATAACCTAAATAAATAATTTTTCATTAAAATCTTTAAGTGTAATTAGTGAAAAGAAAAGCCGACTGCGCGAAGTAATTAACCTACTGCGTAAAGCAAATGGCTATTTTAAGGGTAATGATGAATCCACGGGGCTTATATACTCTGCCACGGGATTTTATTAGTGTTAGTGCTCTTTACAAACAAAAGTATTTGCTCTTATTTCTCGTGGCTTAGGAGTTTTTGAGCGTGAAAATGTGTCCACCCATATTTTAATATGACCAATAGTACAAAACTTATCATTGTTATTTTATTATTGCAGCTCTTTTATCCAAGATTGCGGCGTTAAGATCATTTACTCTTGATAGATTACAATATTGGAGAGAAAGTGCATCGGGAATGAGTAGCTTAGCATATTTTCTTGCCAAAGACACGATTGATCATTTCAATACTCTTATTAAACCTCTGGTTTACCTTTCGATGTTTTATTTCTTCAACAATCCTAGATCAAGTTTCGAAGCCAATTATACCGTTTTAGTTTGTCTTGTTTATTGTGTGACTGGGATTGCTTATGCTTTAGCCATTTTTCTAGAGACTGGCCCGGCACAGTTGGTAAGTTCTCTATAAAAGTTATTGTCAACATATAAGTGAACATATAGATAAGATTATTAATTACTCTAGGTATTTTAATATAAGTTATACTCCCTCCGATTCTCGGATTCTTAACATTTGCTTTTGGCACAATAATTAAGGTGGACCAAAAAAATGGGTGGACAAGTGGGAAAACAAGTGGGGTAGTATTTAATTGTGAGATAAAAAACTTTCCAAAAAGGGAAATGTTAAGAAATGGAAAATCACCCCAATAAGGAAAATGTTAAGAATCTGGTGAATCGGAGGGAGTACACCATAATAACCAAACATCATATTACTTAATTTTAATAACTATATTAACAATTACGACTTATATTACAGTGGTGTGTACTTCTTCCAGTCGTGTTATCACTTATTGCCAGTCAGGAAAAAGATAGTAAAATTATGTATCAAATAGGAAAGTTCACCTACACCAAATGGGCTTTGGAGGCTTTCGTTATTTCAAATGCAAAAAGGTATCTTATTTCTAATTCCATTGTTATTTAAATATTATAGTTTGAATGCGACTAAATACACAATTGTGTTTGAAATATAGCGAGGATCAATTATTATTATTATTATTATTATTATTATTATTATTATTATTCAATTTTGATAATATATTATCAAAGATAATGAACATTTAAGAATTTATGTGTAGGTACTATGGCGTATGGCTTATTACTCGTTGTGGATCTTTGATGCAAAGTGGATATAGCCTTGAACATTGGACACGGTGCATAATTTTTCTCATCCTTGCAGGAATAATTAGTCGTATTATAGCTTTCTTCTTCATGGTTGTTTTCCAGAAGAAATAATGTTGACAATAGTTAGTTTCAGCTTATTAAAAAGTTATTGAAATTAGATCTTAGTTATAGTGCTTTATACTTCTTATGTCCCATTGAAATGCTATCATTTGTATATGGTACAAAGATAAAATATAAGGTAAATGTCCCTAGTTGCACTTCAATTTCTCTATTCACGTGTCCCATTTGTGCTATTTCCCCGAATAAATCAAAGAAATTCCAAATTATTCTTTCAACATTTCATCTTCAATCTTGTCCTACTTATTTAAACTACTTATCACTTAACCACAAAAGAGAAAACACAAAATAATTATATATTGACAACTGTGATAAACAAGACCACTCCTAAGGTAGATATATAGAGTACAGAACCACAAATGTGTCGCCATAAAACCAATCATCAGATTAACTAATTAATACTTTGTTCATGCCAAAAATCCAAAACTAGAAGCATGTGATAAAAAGTTGACATCTAAAAGCTGACTAAAAACATACGTGTAGGAGTGATCGCTCACACTATCCTATACACTCAATCCAATATCCAAGCTATGCACAGGTGAATCTACCTGTTACTGACTGCTCATCAAATGGGCATATATTACATTGAATCATAAAAGGCCAAAAAAAAAAAAAAAAAAAAACCAAACCTTTGGGTGGCGACTCGTCAACCAACAAGTCGAGTAAGGATATACAACCTTGATAATATCATGTTCACAATATCATAGTAATATTGCACAACAATGGTAAATATTGCAATCACAACACCAAGTACAGTCTTTACAATCTCCTAGCAGTCCCCTACAGTCATCATAGTCAAACGCCATAGAAATCATTTGTTTTGAGTGTGCACACCATTTATAGAGGTAACCTTAAAGAGTCTATGGATCCTAGATAGATTAATTAAAATCCCGTTAAGGGTGTATGAAAGTTGGCACTTGAAAACTATTTGAGTTTTCAAGATTAAAGCAAAGTTTAATAAAGTAAAACGAAAGTAAGTACGAGTACGCAACGGAATTTTTGAAGTGGTTCAGTCTCACAATCCGAGACCTACGTCCACTATTCTCTTATTAATCGTTTTAGTACCTACTCCGAATTACAAAACAATTAAACACACTACAACTTACTAGTGCTGCACAATTTGCTCTCTAAGTACAAGAAAGCGCGATTTGTCTCAATCAATTGTTCTCTTAAGTAGAACGGATTATAGACTTAGTTCTAGCGCAAGTTAAGATAAAGTATTATCAATTAAACGAGCAAACTTGTTAGCCTTTTTCGTGAAAACAATTTTTCAAAAGAATAATATCAAACTTCAAACAGTTTTGCAAATGTACTAAGTATGCTGAAGGTTTTATGCACGAAAAAAATTGGTAAAAATGATGGACTTTGAAAGTATTTTATATGATCATGAAAATATTCTATTCTTAACAGATCTCGAAAGTTTGAGTCAAAGACTCCTACTAAATTGGAAATTGTGATCAAAACAATTGTTTCCTAAAATTGTGTTACCATAAAATGATTGCTTGGGAAACAATTATACTTTGAAGATCTTTTATTCCATTTAAAATTTAATCACAAGATATTCTCAAATCAGTTAAGAAAGTAAAAAAAAATAATTTTCTAAATATATTTTCTACAAGATACTTTCCAATAACTTTTCAAATAAGATTGATCACAAAATATATTTTAATGGTTCAAAAATATTTTTACCTTTGGAAGAGTATTTGACTTGAAAATATCTGGTAATTTCGAAGACATAAAATCATTTTACGAAAATAAGGCCAAACGTGAGTTTGTGGTGACATATAGGCTGCTGTGACCATATATATATATATATATATATATATATATATATATATATATATATATATATATATATATACACCTTAAATTCAGGGGAGTTACGTTGTTTCTTAAAATTCTCCCACATTTTTGGAGTGATCATTGGATATGTTTATGGTGGGTTCGGCGGATCCAACGGATCTCTCGTCTTTTTGTCGATCAAGTATTTACGATGCACTTGATACCTCCACCCTCGCAATGTATCTGATACTTTATCCATACAATATTGTTCGTATTTATCTGGGACATTGTATGCTCTCTGTAGATAAAACAAATAACATAAAAAAAAATATTAATCTATGCTTGATAGGTTATTTCATTGCTTGCAAAAATATATATACCAATATAATATTGTTTAGAGTTAACTAATCAATGAAAATATATCTATACCTTGAACAAACTTAGAATTTCCTCCCTAATCTTGGGATTCAATGCCTTTATTGTTCCTTGTAGATCGATAGGAACATAATTTCTTGTGACAATCCAAATCCATGAAGCAAACTTCTTCCTCCAGTCTCCATTTGGCACACCATATTCCTCGTTCCACGTAAGTGGAATCGGTTTACCCTCGTTAATGGCCATCGTTGCCTGTGGTTGTTTCGAACGTCCTCTAACTCGACGTTTTGGAACACTATCGTCTCTTTTCCTTTTATCAGATGAGTCCATAGCAACCTGCACGTACGTACAAATAAACAAAACATTATATAATCACTACGTATTATTCTGTACTCGATTTAATTTTCAAAAGGAGTCCATGTTAAGGTTTTTTGAAATCATCTTTTGTACTATCATTTTAAAAGACTTAAGAATGCACAAAAAAATTCAAATCACGTTTCTTCAGTGTTTTGATATTTTAAACGAATTTATGTAGTAACGAATTTCAGCAAAGTTGATTTCCAGAAAAAAGGTTTCTGTTTGAGTAATGTTTTCTCAAAATGTTTACACTAAAATGATGGTTTCTTATAACATAAAAGTTGTAGATCTATGAGGTTAGAGTATACCCTCCAAAGCACGACCCCTAACTCTTAACAAATCATCCTATAGAGCCGTTTTCGTGAAATCACTCTAAACTGTTTTTTCTGGACAAACTGATATGTCTGGATTTTTTACAGTAACTTATACTATGTATTTCAACATAAATGTTTTCAGAGACTTACTAGATGGGGCTTAGTATATCCTCAAAAATTTTCAAATCAAAATAAGATCGTTTACATTTTCAAAACTATTTTATTGCACAAGTGCACAAATCTGCCAAAAGTGAAATTCTAGACTATCGTTTGTATTTTCACAAAAATTATTCAAGTACTTACTTATTCAATTCAATCCTTAATACAAGTTTTTTTCCTCCTCGGGTTTAATCCATCCTACATTCATACATACATTTACACACACACAACATACAACAACAACAACAACAACAACAATGGAACCTCAACAACAACAACAACAACAATGATGCAACCTCAAAAACAACAACAACAACAACAACAACAACAACAATGCAACCTCTAACCCGCTAACCCCCTAACCCTCGGCACTAACCCCCTGACCTCCTCGGGTTTAATCCATCCTCGGGTTTAATCCATCCTACATTCATACATACATTTACACACACACACACACACAACATACAACAACAACAACAATGGAACCTCAACAACAACAACAACAATGCAACCTCTAACCCCCTAACCCTCGGCACTAACCCCCTAACCCTCGGCCCTAACCCCACCGTGCCCTAACCCCCTACCCTAACCGTGCCCCACCCCTCAACAACAACAACAACAACAACAACAACAACAACAATGCAACCTCAACAACACCACCACCACCACCAACAACAACAATGCGACCTCAACAAGAACAACAACAACCGTAACAACAACAACAACAACATACATACAATAAAATAAAACAAAAACAACAAAATTGGGACATAAAACGAATGAATAATTCATAAAACGAATGAAAAACGAACCTTTTTAAGAAATATAAATTAGGGCTTATGCAAACTTCGAATAGAGTATACTTTAAACCCTAAATTAAACAATGAACAATATAAATGAAAGGTAGTGTTTGATTATGGAGTAAAATTCAAAAAAGGGAGGATATACGAATGAAAAAAAAATTAAAAAATTGAAGTAGAAGAGAGTGTTTGATTATGGAATAACTCAAAAATAATAAGCAGTAAAAAAATATAATAGGGCAAATATAAAAAACGTTTGATCTTCCTAGCAGCGCCAAATTTTCAAAAAACAAAGCAAAAATAACGGTTATACTAATTAACCGTTTTAAAAACTACATTTAAAAACGGTTAATATTAAATAACCGTTTTTAAAAGTATTACTTTTAAAAATGGTTTATCAAACACCCGTTTTTAAAAGTATACTTTTAAAACAGTTTTAAGTAAATACCCGTTTTTAATATTAAATTCTAAATATATTATTATAAATATATATTACTATTATTATGCTAATTTAATGAAATTAAATTATTTCTAATAAAACTATTAAGCAAAGCTAAGAAAAGATTTCATACTAAATAAATTTTTAACATAGTTTTTAGAGATTATTATGTATATATAAATGGAAAATTTAACAAGAATAAACCATCCTATTACTCATCTTCCAATAATAAACCAACCTTCATTTAATCCCACAATAAACCCAAGTATTATCTATGTCTTCTATAAATAAACTCGATTACCTACTACCGGTTCAACAGGTCACTAATTCTACTTTTCACACCTTTCACCTTCATTTGCAGCACTATTCTAATTAAAATCCTCCATTTGCATCACTACTTATCGCCTCTCATCACCAATTCATCATCCCACCTCCATTTGTTGCATCCCACAAATCCACCACGCCATTAAACCTCACCAAATCCATGGTGATACCGGTACCACCACACAACCACTACCTTGCTCATCATTGTCCCCTCCATGGCACAACCTAACAACCACAAGCTCCACCACGGTGGAGTGAGTGACCATTTCCAACAAGTTGAAACGAGTCAAATCTGAGTGCACGGTGGTTTTGGTGAAGGCGGCGGTCAAGGGATGGTGTCGGTGAGCGAGGCAAGAGTGATAAACACCAAGGAGGTGGTGGCTCGAGGTCGACGGGTGGTGGTAGGTGGTTGACCAGTGAGCATGTGGTGGAGACGCTGGCCGAATGTGGAGAATGGACGGAGTTAGTGTTCCGGTGGAGCTCTGGTGGCGCGGTGGAATCTGTTGGTTGTTCATTTTTGTTGTTGTTGTTGTTGAATTGTTGTTATGTTTAGTTTGGTTTGTGTTTTAATGGAGTAGACCGAGACCACCGAGTAGTTGATGTTTGAGGAAGAATAGGAGTTATGTGAGAGAGTGAGGGAGATAGAGAAATGAAAGACAGAGTTGGAAGGAGTTGGGGAAGTGTCGGTGCTAACACCACCGAGGTGTCCTTCTCCACCCTCATAAGGAGACCATTAATGAATTGATTGTGGGGTTGTGTAGGATATGGAGGTTGAAGATAATGTGAAAGGGGTTGTTTCAGTTTTGGGGAGGAAGAAGAAGGTTACCTGATTTAGCAGGTCACCAACAGGTAATATTTGGGGCGGGTTTATTTATGGAAGAAAGTTGTCAAAGGTTGGTTTATTTTGGGATTAAAAGAAGGATGGTTTATTAATGGAAGATGAATAATAGGATGGTTTATTCTTGTTAAATTTTCCTATATAAATAACCATATTAAGGAAAGAATTCATTCATAAACTCTTTTCATAGCTTATTAGAATTTAATTAGAAAAAATTGGATTTGGAAATATTGGAATTTTAAAAATATTAGAATTTTAGAAATATTAGAATAAGAAATATGTATAGGAATTACAATTAGATTCATATAATAATATATTTATTATATATTCATATATAAGGAAAGAATTACAATTAGATTCATATAAAATATATATAAGTAAAAAGATATATTTTCAAACTTACACCCACATCGTTTTCGACTTTGTAACTACTACCAAATTCAGGGGCGGCTTAAAACAATTCGAGGCCCGGTGCTTCAAGAAAAGTGAGGCCCGTAAACTCAAGGTTGAAAGTTGATAAAAATAATAACCGTCACTTTTCATTTGCTCAATGAATAAAAGTACACAAATAAATTTGATAACATCCCAAATACATTCGAAACAATTTGCATTTTATTTACTCAAAAATTATTCTCAAAGGAGGCTTTCTTAAAGCAAACTTTTATTTACAATTTGAATACAATTCCCTCAATAAAATTACAAAATAGATCATCAAAACCTTCGTTGAAATACAATACGGAGTATAATACAGTAAAATCAAGCAAAATAAATCATACTAAAATTTAATTAGAATCTTCTATAACAATCTAGCCCATCTTAGATGTCGTCAATGTGAGATTAATTTTAATATACTGCAAAACTAATTAAACTAAATCTACAAAAATTGGAAAAGAAATCACTTATCTTAATATTCATCCGATCCGTCGACTATCAAATTAAAGAGTGCTAGTAGAATTTTTCTCAAAACAAAGTAATGGCATAAGATTATTGTGTGGTTAATTTGATTCAAAGAAAATAAAAGAATTAAATACAATTGTAAATTTTTTATTCCCAAACGTTGTTTTTTGGGAAGGAGAAAGTAAATAGGGTTAGTAGGGCCCCTAATAAATGACTACATTAATAACTTCAATGTATTTGCTGCATTACTTGGTTTTTCTATTTCTTTTCCTTTTCCTTTTTTTTTTTTATTTTAAATTTAAGAGAAAAGGTTATATTGTGTTTGGGCTAGAATTTTGGAGGCCCAGTTCCAATGAACTGGGTTGAACGCCCTCTTAGCCGCCCCTGACCAAATTTATTGATTCGGTTAATGACTACTACCATGTACGGACCCGAACCTACCAACTTTTGATCTCAGCCGTTGATCTTGATTTAGAGAGTTAGTTGATGATTTATTTACCCATTTTACCCCTTGTTTGATTCTTTAGCAAACTTATTTTTATTTTTTTTAAACTTTCTCCCTTTTACTCCTTTTCTTTCCTCACCCATTTTTAACTGTCTTTCATTTTTCAAATTTTTTCAGTCTTTCCTCCACTGCAATAGTAGGTGCGAGCTACTCTGATGTATTCATCATCTTCATCTTTCGTTTAGGTCAGATCAAATAAGATTACGTCTTCCTATTTCTGGTTTTTTGGTAAATTAGGGTTTATGTAATTTTCAATTATTTCTGGGTTTTAATTGATTAGGGTTTAATTGATTAGGCTTCAATAAATTAGGGTTTTTCATGGGATATGAATCAATAAAGTTTGAATTTTTCTAGGTAAATTATGAATTTGAGTATTGTAACACCCCGTGTTTTATTAACACAAATTAATTATTTTAACTAAATTGTTAAATTAAAATTTATATAATTTAAATTTTATTCCTTTGTTTTGAAAACGCGACTGAAAAATTTCGATCGAACCAACCTTCTCAAGATATTTCTAACTAAACCTACTTGGTTTTATATTAATCTTTATTATATTTTTATTTCTAAAATACGTGTCGAATTAAAACTTTACTTACGTTACCATTATTAAATTTTATAAATTTGGATTATATTTTAAAAAGCATTACTCTCATAAAAATTTAGTTTTTATAGAAATAATCTTGCAAATAAACTAACTGTTTGAAAATGTGTGAGACCGTAATAAAATTTATAGTTGACAATTTTTATACATTTGTTATCTCAGAATTTAAATTTTAAAATACTAATCATAGAACTAAAATTTAAAACCAATAATTTTAAAGTATAAAATATTTTATAATATATAAAAGTTTATGAATAAGAGTAAATAAAACGGAGCAAACAAACTAATCAGACCCAATATACTCTATGTATGTCGGCAACATACTCCTCATTTTAGATATTTTGTTTTAATTAACTTACTCCACTACACACTACCCCTCTATTCACTTTCATTATTATAATGATTATCTCCCTCCTTATCTCATCTCTTTCTTCCCCTTTAATACTCCATTAAAAATCAAAAACATCAGCAAACCGACAACCACAATGGCAACAAAACAAATACTCCGTATAACATAACAAAGCACACCACAACAACTAATAATAATAATAATAATAATAATAATAATAATAATAATAATAATAATAAAACAAGCAGGAGCAACAACAAACAAAAACAATGGCAACGACAACAACTACAACAGCACCGACAACCACCACGTCAGCCACCACCTTCGTTCCCCGACCTCTCTCACTCACCTCCCTCGTCTGCTTTGGCCACCATGGCCACCGTGACCTTTGCTCTCCTCTGCATATCCTTTTTCGGTTTCGTTTACGACGCCGGAGTTAAGCCCAGCAACACCACCACCGGAGTTCCACCGTAACTCAGCCCCTCGCCGGAGCCGAAGCCGACAACACCTACGGCCACCATGGCCGTGCTCTTCTCTCGAGCCCCCTCTTCTCACGACTTTCCTGCTTTTCCCTCGCTTCTTTCCTCCTCGGCTCTCTTCTCTGTTTTCGCCTTGTTTCAACTCCGACCACCGGAGTCGTCCCCGGAATGTCGCCTCCATGGCCCTTATCACGGCGTTGCTGCTCCCGTCGTATTCGGTGAGCATCTTGTCGATTTTATTTCCAAGCTATCTATCCTTTATATTGTCGACTTAATCGTGCTCATTCTTGAACCACTTCTCATTTTTCCCGTCTTTTGTGGGTGAAATGTCGCTGCCACTTTTGACTCAGGTCGGGCCAGACCGTTTGCTTTGGGAATCAACTAAGTCGGGTTTTATTTGGAGGCCTCAGTTCGTGTGCCAAAATTTAGGTGACTCGATTTCTTCTTCAAAATCTCTAACATTAACGTTTTGGTTTTATTTTAATTAATTTGTTATTAAAAGTGAGCTAGTATGCATTAGACACGTATGATTCCCGTTTCAGTTTAATTTGATAACTTTGTATGATTAACTATAGTATGAAATTGGGTGTTATGTAACAACCTGGTTTTTCGTCGACTTTAATTACTAAGGCGGAAATTAATTAAGTCTTAAACCAGCGTTATTAATTATACATAAAACCCAAAATGTTACATCGTAATTCAAGAGTTGAATAAAACAACTCTGTGTACGGAAATTTAAAAGAGTAGCGTCTTATATATTACAAATCTCTCGCAAATGACATAAAGTAAAGCGTAAAAACGTTGCATGGCCCCGTCCAAAATCCAAATTCCTATCCCATGATTACCTGCACAATAAATCGATGGGGATGCTCATTGAGCTGACAAAGTGACTAGCTATGCTCATACTTACCCTCGATTTCAATTACTTTGGTTTAATATTATCGCTTTATAAACATAACATTATGATAAAACATAAACATGCTTAATACAATTAGCATGTAAAGACATATATGTCATAATAAGTATGCGGTTAAAGCGATAAATCATATAAGCATGATATTCAGTTATGAAAGCAAATAACATATAATATCATAGCCATAGTGTCACAACATATCAGCAAGATTACAAAGCGATATCAGATCGCATACATACATACGTAGCGTATTGTCCTCATCATGCAGACTCGATTCACTTCAGAAACTTGTGGTCTTTATTTTCCGAAGATGGTACACACTCGTTCTCATTTAATCAAACAACACACAACACATACTGCTTACGAGCCTGACCACTGAGTAGGCCCTTGTACTCTGATCGATTGCATCTCACTTCCATAGTGCAGAGGCTTACTCGACTCGTAAACCACGCCGAATACTATAATACTTGCATCTCATCCTCTAGTGTTCGAAATGATTCGAACTTCAGATACAATCTCGTCAAGTGATCTTTACATGTGGCAAGAACGAATGCAAGTGTCGCGTCCAATAAAGACGAAACACGGCAGGAGGCGAGGCAGTAAAGCGCATATGCACATAATGTTACGGTGGCCCTGATAACTTTAGCGAAAAAGAGTGAATTAAACCCTAGTCTAGTACATGTACATTAGTATCCACGTTAAGAATGGGCCACGCTATTCGTAGAGCACCTTAACTCCAGATAAAACGACCATTTCCTAAAGCCTGTGGCAAAAACCATGGCATATTCAATTATCTTGTCCGGCAATGGCGACCGCGACAAGACTATCTTAAACCCCACTTCACTCACGATTGACGTTCCCTTATCTGAGGCCCAAGCTTGACCTTTTATTTAACTTACTCAATGTTTATTATTTATTCGATATTTACATATCACATGTTACTAGACTCTCCTAGTCTCAGCGTCAAACGTTTAAGTATTTGTATTCGGTTTCATATGATCACATAACACGTTCGTTTATTATTTGAAGTGTTGTTAATTATTAACGTTTTCAAGTTTCTAAATTGAAACGTTTATTAGTATGTCCAATTTTATTTATGTGTTTTTCAAACACTTAAGGTCATTTACTTCTTCATTTTAAATTTTCTATACTTAGTAAAATTTTCAATTATTTTCAGTATTTCACTATTCACTTTTCACTATTCATCGTATTTTACTATTCATCGTATTTACTATTCATTGTATTTACTATTCATCGTATTTACTATTCACCGTATTTTATACGTATTTTTATACGTATTCGTATTTTTATACTTCGTATTCTATACGTATTTTTATACGTATTCGTATTTTTATACTACGTATTTTATATGTATTTTTATACTTATACTTATTATTTTTTTTATACTTAAGGTATTTTAGTTATAAAACTAAATCTTTTATTTCCTAAGTATAGATTTCTAGTTTTAAAGTCGTTAGGTTCGTTTTGTACTTAGTGATTTTTGTAAATATTTTAACAGTTTAGTTTTAAAAACGTTAAGTTCGTTTTGTACTTAGTGATTTTTGAAAATATTCTAAAAGTCTAGTTTTAAAAACGTTAAGTTCGGTTTGTAAAAAGTGATAATGATATTCATTTTAAAATACTAGTTTTAAAAATGTTAAGTTCAATTTGTAAAAAGTGATAATGGTATTCATTTTAAATTGAGACTTAGTTAAATTTAGTCGTCTATTAACTAAATTTAGCGATTTTCATTTTAAAAGATAATAGTATCGTGGATGATTCATTTATAGTCCGTATGTCCAAGTTCAACAATCCAATAGCAAAGGTAGTAGCACACGATTTAATTCATTTTTATACGGTTACTCATTTTTTATCGGTTTAACATAATTCATTTATAATCAAAACGATTTATACAAAAATTCAATTCTAATTACTATTTAACTTTAGTGACTTAGTGATAATTTCATTTTGGTCAAATTTAGTCAATAAAAATGAAGGATGCCGTGGTACAAAGATATATAATACAAAAATTGATTTATTTCTTTTAATTTCATAATTCTAACTTATTAATTAATAATTAAATTAACTTAACAATAAATTAAAAAGTGATAAAACAAATTTTAACCCTAAAAATGAAGGGGATGCCGTGGCTAACATAGTGATGTCCTAAATTTTCATTTTTCGATTTTATCGGATTTTAACTTAATGTCTTTATAATTCAATTATCCTAATTATACTAAAACGATTTAAACTAAAATGAAATTTACTAAAAATTTCATTTATAATTATGAATAGTGTTTTTCAACACTTTAATTTTCTAACTTTTTAATCTAAATGATTTATAATGTTTAAGTTGATTTAATACATAATACTAACAATATATATAAACAATAACTAAACATAAACATAAATTATTAAGAAACACAATATAAAACATAATCAAAGTGAACAATATTGATGAACATCAACATGAATATCATATGAACACACATGAAGATCATAATAAAACTCAAGAACACTAATTTCGATTTTAATAATTTATAATTTATTTTCCTAATTTAGTTTTTTTTTCATGGGAACATCTATTTTAACTAACTTATTCTAACATATTATTTACAAAAATTAAAAGTGAAAATATGTCAAAATAAAAGGGAAATGCCGAGTTATACTAACATATACATACAATTTTTATTTTTCATTTTTAATCACTTTAAACTCATTGTTAATATTTCACATAATTTTTATATATGATTACTACTCTAATAAAACATAACTAAACATAAAAATCATATGAACATAAATTAAAAATGCTCAAAATTAATTTAACTAAACATATGAATATTTTACTACAATAATCTATTTAACATATTATTTAGTTATTATCATTTTATTATACAACACATAATCATACAAGTGCACTCATGTGATGTTTAACATATTTAACATAATTTTCATACTCATAAAATTATAATAACAAAACAAATTAATTTACTAAAAAGGATAATACAAGACAAGGCTAGTCACCTTAATTAGGATGTTAAACGTCGGGGATCTAAAATAAATTTTAGATCGGATTTTTCTTCACCCATAATACCCAAGTTATTCACCCAAATAATCCAAGGAATGTTAGCTCCAAAACCCACTAATATAACTAGGAACACTTAGGAATTATTAGAGATAATATTAGGGTTTTATTTTAATTGTTTTTGGGAGAAAAATGGAAAAAAATAAAAGAGAGGAAAGGGGGCTAAGGGGCACGACATTTTGGGGTATAAAATGTGAGTTTTACACTTGTGAAATAATGAGGGAACACTAGTAATAATATTAGGTTAAAAGTATTAGGTTTTGTTTGATTTTAATTAGAAAAATAATGTTTTATTTAATTAAATTTAGCATCATCCCCTCCATCATCACCAATTTAGTCCACATTACTATTTTGGCATTAAAAATGTCTTTTATGTGTTTTAAAATGTTTTCCTCGAATTTGGTCAGTTTAAAAAGCTCAAGGCCAAAAGCGATAAAAGTTTAAAATGTGCTGTTTTGGCGATTTTCTGAAAAGTATTTATTTTATAAATTTAAGACTAAAATATTTTATTTACTACTTTAGAAAAAATTTAAAAGTGACGGAAATGAAAATGGTAATATTAAAGTAGTAGTATTGAATTTGTATTTATATTCTTTTTATTATGTATTAAACTTTAAATTTAAAAACAAAAATAAAAGTAATCATGATAAATGAAATGTGTAAGAAAATGTGTAAGAACATGGAAGATGATAAAATTTGACTAAGGAAAGTCAAAAGTCAAAAGTCAAATTTTCGGGCTCGATTATCGTTTTTGAAATTTTCGATTTCTTGCGATCATGAAAGTCTCAAAATAAAAGATATGATCTTAAAATAGTATTTTGAAATAAAATCGGAAATAAAAATAAAACTAATTTTCAAAAGGTACTAAATATAAAAATCGGATCTTAACCCTCGAGATTTTGATTAAAATTTTATTAGGTCGAAATACTTATTTTTTTCGTTGAATGTTATAGATTTAAAGAATTATAAACAAACGTCAAAAAGTTAATCAATTTAAAGTAAGTATGACTTCAAATTTCGACAATTTAGAAAAAGCTAGTTTAATGAAAATGAAATAGTAATTAGATTTTAATATAATATGATTTATTAAAAATTAATCAAAATGATTATATTTTTATTAAAAGTTAGATGTGAAGTTTGCTTTTCCAAAATGGAAGAGGATAAGATATTTGATTTTTGATTTGCGTGTTTGAAATTGTTGACCCGAATTTCAGAGACGGGAAAAGTATAAGTGTTGATTTTTATAAAATTTTGAAAGGTGTTTCTTTTTCAATTCTAAAGATAATAGAACAAACTTTATTTTTCAAAATTTTTAAATTTGTACTTAGGAAAATTTAATATTATTTGGCGAAAAAATTTCAGTCGCATTTTATTATATGGAAAAAGGATGAATTTAATTTGAGGAATTAAATTCTTTTATCATATTGTGTTAAAATAACACGGGGTGTTACAAACCTACCCCCTTAAGAAAAGTTTCGTCCCGAAACTTGAATAGAGTGGATAACTACTTGCAGTTGGGCAATGCAGTTAGAGAGAATATCAAGATTTTACGAGTTTCGATGATGATATTTTATTTTGATAGAATAAGACTTTCAAAAAGTTTAAATTTCTGAATTATTATAAAGGTGTTAGGTAGAGTGGGAAGATTGAAGATTATAATCGTTTTATATTTACAAATGGGATATTTTGAATTAATATAGAAATGTTGCTAGATTGTTATTTTCCAAAATCGACTTCAAAGGGACTTTCAAAAAGGTGGGGCCTAGAAGTTTTGTACGGAATTAATTTAAATAAAAATTATGAAGGTTTTAAAATAAAACAAATTATAATTTTATTTGAAATTTAATACATAGTTTAAAATTTGTTGAAATAAGGATTTTAAATAATTTTAATCAATGATTTTAAATCATCAAATTTTGTCCTACCCCCTTAAGAAAATTTTAAACACATTTATCAAATTCAAGAGAAAAGCTAAAGATTCATTTTAAAGGTTGAGAATTTGAAAAAGGTATTGATAAGTTCAAAAATTTGAAAATAATCAAATTCGATTGTAAACGAGGTAAAGAATATACGATTTAAAACAAAATAATTTCGAAGATATTTGAGATTACGAATTAAAGTTTTAAGAAATCATTGAATAAGTATCAAATATATTTTAAAAGGGAAACATGAATGTTAATTTTAGAAGGTATTTAGAATTTATAAATTTAAAGATAATTATAAATTTTGAAAGGGAAACTTGAAAGTTAATTTGAGAAGATAATTAGGAATTATAAAATTTTCAAAGATCTTTAAATTTTGAAAGAGATACTATGTTTAAGAGATTGAAAAATAACAAGGTTCAAGGTTTTGAGAATAAATAAAAGAAGTTCACAAAATTGTTAAGGAAAATGAAATCATTTTGCGAATTTAAGACAAGGAATGAAAGTTCATTTTTAAGAAGTGGTTAGTAAGAATTATAGGTTTTGGAAGTTAGAAATTTAGAAGTAAAGGTTTGAGAGGTTGAAAATCTTTTAGGAGAGAACGAAATAAAAATTTGAGTTAAAGAGGATAATTAGATGGAGTAGTAGAATTTCCTTTCTGCGATAGGAATCTTCGAGATCTTGAACGTCTCATCAGTAGTAGGGTTCTTGATGCGTCCATTTGTTGCGCTTGAGATCTTGTCGTCATGTATTTGATTAAAGGCTTCTTTCTTCGAGAATTAAATTTATTACTAAGATTTTATATCCGAGGATAGTTGTTAGTCTAGTTAGTCACATCAGCAAGTAGCAAGCATACGATAGTTAGTGTATTTTATTTTGAGGGAAGTAGTTCGTTATTTAAAAGTCCTTAACTTACGGTCGGTCCTTAAGGTTTCTACCCATCCTCACACTTTAAAGCGTTCTATGTTATTATTTTAGCGAGCTAAGATTTCTAATTTATTATTTGATCCTATAAGTCAGCCTGACATACGATATGAATGTCCGGCCCAGGTGTCTCTCGCTAGATGAAATAACTATTAAGTTACTCACTGGCCGCAAGACAAACTGATACCAATCAGAATAACCTGGTTTTTCGTCGACTTTAATTACTAAGGCGGAAATTAATTAAGTCTTAAACCAACGTTATTAATTATACATAAAACCCAAAATGTTACATCGTAATTCAAGAGTTGAATAAAACAACTCTGTGTACGGAAATTTAAAAGAGTAGCGTCTTATATATTACAAATCTCTCGCAAATGACATAAAGTAAAGCGTAAAAACGTTGCATGGCCCCGTCCAAAATCCGACTTAGGTCCATGATTACCTGCACAATAAATCGATGGGGGATGCCATTGAGCTGACAAAGTGACTAGCTATGCTCATACTTACCCTCGATTTCAATTACTTTGGTTTAATATTATCGCTTTATAAACATAACATTATGATAAAACATAAACATGCTTAATACAATTAGCATGTAAAGACATATATGTCATAATAAGTATGCGGTTAAAGCGATAAATCATATAAGCATGATATTCAGTTATGAAAGCAAATAACATATAATATCATAGCCATAGTGTCACAACATATCAGCAAGATTACAAAGCGATATCAGATCGCATACATACATACGTAGCGTATTGTCCTCATCATGCAGACTCGATTCACTTCAGAAACTTGTGGTCTTTAATTTTCGAAGATGGTACACACTCGTTCTCATTTAATCAAACAACACACAACACATACTGCTTACGAGCCTGACCACTGAGTAGGCCCTTGTACTCTGATCGATTGCATCTCACTTCCATAGTGCAGAGGCTTACTCGACTCGTAAACCACGCCGAATACTATAATACTTGCATCTCATCCTCTAGTGTTCGAAATGATTCGAACTTCAGATACAATCTCGTCAAGTGATCTTTACATGTGGCAAGAACGAATGCAAGTGTCGCGTCCAATAAAGACGAAACACGGCAAGGAGACGAGCAGTAAAGCGCATATGCACATAATGTTACGGTGGCCCTGATAACTTTAGCGAAAAAGAGTGAATTAAACCCTAGTCTAGTACATGTACATTAGTATCCACGTTAAGAATGGGCCACGCTATTCGTAGAGCACCTTAACTCCAGATAAAACGACCATTTCCTAAAACCTGTGGCAAAAACCATGGCATATTCAATTATCTTGTCCGGCAATGGCGACCGCGACAAGACTATCTTAAACCCCACTTCACTCACGATTGACGTTCCCTTATCTGAGGCCCAAGCTTGACCTTTTATTTAACTTACTCAATGTTTATTATTTATTCGATATTTACATATCACATGTTACTAGACTCTCCTAGTCTCAGCGTCAAACGTTTAAGTATTTGTATTCGGTTTCATATGATCACATAACACGTTCGTTTATTATTTGAAGTGTTGTTAATTATTAACGTTTTCAAGTTTCTAAATTGAAACGTTTATTAGTATGTCCAATTTTATTTATGTGTTTTTCAAACACTTAAGGTCATTTACTTCTTCATTTTAAATTTTCTATACTTAGTAAAATTTTCAATTATTTTCAGTATTTCACTATTCACTTTTCACTATTCATCGTATTTTACTATTCATCGTCTTTACTATTCATTGTATTTACTATTCATCGTATTTACTATTCACCGTATTTTATACGTATTTTTATACGTATTCGTATTTTTATACTTCGTATTCTATACGTATTTTTATACGTATTCGTATTTTTATACTACGTATTTTATATGTATTTTTATACTTATACTTATTATTTTTTTTATACTTAAGGTATTTTAGTTATAAAACTAAATCTTTTATTTCCTAAGTATAGATTTCTAGTTTTAAAGTCGTTAGGTTCGTTTTGTACTTAGTGATTTTTGTAAATATTTTAACAGTTTAGTTTTAAAAACGTTAAGTTCGTTTTGTACTTAGTGATTTTTGAAAATATTCTAAAAGTCTAGTTTTAAAAACGTTAAGTTCGGTTTGTAAAAAGTGATAATGATATTCATTTTAAAATACTAGTTTTAAAAATGTTAAGTTCAATTTGTAAAAAGTGATAATGGTATTCATTTTAAATTGAGACTTAGTTAAATTTAGTCGTCTATTAACAAAATTTAGCGATTTTCATTTTAAAAGATAATAGTATCGTGGATGATTCATTTATAGTCCGTATGTCCAAGTTCAACAATCCAATAGCAAAGGTAGTAGCACACGATTTAATTCATTTTTATACGGTTACTCATTTTTTTATCGGTTTAACATAATTCATTTATAATCAAAACGATTTATACAAAAATTCAATTCTAATTACTATTTAACTTTAGTGACTTAGTGATAATTTCATTTTGGTCAAATTTAGTCAATAAAAATGAAGGATGCCGTGTACAGCATATATAATACAAAAATTGATTTATTTCTTTTAATTTCTTAATTCTAACTTATTAATTAATAATTAAATTAACTTAACAATAAATTAAAAAGTGATAAAACAAATTTTAACCCTAAAAATGAAGGGGATGCCGTGGCTAACATAGTGATGTCCTAAATTTTCATTTTTCGATTTTATCGGTTTTTAACTTAAAGTCTTTATAATTCAATTATCCTAATTATACTAAAACGATTTAAACTAAAATGAAATTTACTAAAAATTTCATTTATAATTATGAATAGTGTTTTTCAACACTTTAATTTTCTAACTTTTTAATCTAAATGATTTATAATGTTTAAGTTGATTTAATACATAATACTAACAATATATATAAACAATAACTAAACATAAACATAAATTATTAACAAACACAATATAAAACATAATCAAAGTGAACAATATTGATGAACATCAACATGAATATCATATGAACACACATGAAGATCATAATAAAACTCAAGAACACTAATTTCGATTTTAATAATTTATAATTTGTTTTCCTAATTTAGTTTTTTTTTCATGGGAACATCTATTTTAACTAACTTATTCTAACATATTATTTACAAAAATTAAAAGTGAAAATATGTCAAAATAAAAGGGAAATGCCGAGTTATACTAACATATACATACAATTTTTATTTTTCATTTTTAATCACTTTAAACTCATTGTTAATATTTCACATAATTTTTATATATGATTACTACTCTAATAAAACATAACTAAACATAAAAATCATATGAACATAAATTAAAAATGCTCAAAATTAATTTAACTAAACATATGAATATTTTACTACAATAATCTATTTAACATATTATTTAGTTATTATCATTTTATTATACAACACATAATCATACAAGTGCACTCATGTGATGTTTAACATATTTAACATAATTTTCATACTCATAAAATTATAATAACAAAACAAATTAATTTACTAAAAAGGATAATACAAGACAAGGCTAGTCACCTTAATTAGGATGTTAAACGTCGGGGATCTAAAATAAATTTTAGATCGGATTTTTCTTCACCCATAATACCCAAGTTATTCACCCAAATAATCCAAGGAATGTTAGCTCCAAAACCCACTAATATAACTAGGAACACTTAGGAATTATTAGAGATAATATTAGGGTTTTATTTTAATTGTTTTGGGAGAAAAATGGAAAAAATAAAAGAGAGGAAAGGGGGCTAAGGGGCACGACATTTTGGGGTATAAAATGTGAGTTTTACACTTGTGAAATAATGAGGAACACTAGTAATAATATTAGGTTAAAAGTATTAGGTTTTGTTTGTTTTTAATTAGAAAAATAATGTTTTATTTAATTAAATTTAGCATCATCCCCTCCATCATCACCAATTTAGTCCACATTACTATTTTGGCATTAAAAATGTCTTTTATGTGTTTTAAAATGTTTTCCTCGAATTTGGTCAGTTTTAAAAAGTCGGGCGTCAAAAGCGATAAAAGTTTAAAATGTCTTTGTTTGGCGATTTTCAAAAGTATTCATTTTATAAATTTAAGACTAAAATATTTTATTTACTACTTTAGAAAAAATTTAAAAGTGACGGAAATGAAAATGGTAATATTAAAGTAGTAGTATTGAATTTGTATTTATATTCTTTTTATTATGTATTAAACTTTAAATTTAAAAACAAAAATAAAAGTAATCATGATAAATGAAATGTGTAAGAAAATGTGTAAGAACATGGAAGATGATAAAATTTGACTAAGGAAAGTCAAAAGTCAAAAGTCAAATTTTCGGGCTCGATTATCGTTTTTGAAATTTTCGATTTGCGCGATCACGAAAGGTCTCGAAATAAAAGATATGATCTTAAAATAGTATTTTGAAATAAAATCGGAAATAAAAATAAAACTAATTTTCAAAAGGTACTAAATATAAAAATCGGATCTTAACCCTCGAGATTTTGATTAAAATTTTATTAGGTCGAAATACTTATTTTTTTCGTTGAATGTTATAGATTTAAAGAATTATAAACAAACGTCAAAAAGTTAATCAATTTAAAGTAAGTATGACTTCAAATTTCGACAATTTAGAAAAAGCTAGTTTAATGAAAATGAAATAGTAATTAGATTTTAATATAATATGATTTATTAAAAATTAATCAAAATGATTATATTTTTATTAAAAGTTAGATGTGAAGTTTGCTTTTCCAAAATGGAAGAGGATAAGATATTTGATTTTTGATTTGCGTGTTTGAAATTGTTGACCCGAATTTCAGAGACGGGAAAAGTATAAGTGTTGATTTTTATAAAATTTTGAAAGGTGTTTCTTTTTCAATTCTAAAGATAATAGAACAAACTTTATTTTTCAAAATTTTTAAATTTGTACTTAGGAAAATTTAATATTATTTGGCGAAAAAAATTTCAGTCGCATTTTATTATATGGAAAAAGGATGAATTTAATTTGAGGAATTAAATTCTTTTATCATATTGTGTTAAAATAACACGGGGTGTTACATGTTAAGTTTAGTTATTATATGTTATTGAATTGAATTGTGAAATATGATATTTGTATGATTTTATGATATATGTTTTAGGTGAAAATGCATTATTAAATTATTTTTGAATTTATATGAAATTTTATCAGGTTGAAATTATATGTTATGTGTAGTTTATTCAAGAATTAAATATAAGCATCACAAGTATAAAATAAGACTAAAAATATTATTAACCGGCTTAAGTAAATAAACTAAATAAATATGAAAATATTTATAGTCGTAAAAATAGTTGTAGTCACTTAATGGTTCAAATTAAAATACAACTAAAAATAAAGAGTTAAATAAAAAGAGTATCAAGTTTAAATTAGGATTAAATCAATTTAAAAGTAAAGTTCATTTTTAATATACATAAAAGTTACTAGTATTAAATATCTAATATAAACAGTCGTATAAAAACTCATATATCTAATTTAATATGATAAGTACTTTAATTAAAAACTCTAAAGTTTAAAATGAACTTAAACTATACTAAATAAGTATTTGCTTAAAATATCAAAACGAAATAAAGAACTTGAAACTTAAAATAAACTTAACTAAAACTATTACTAAATAAAGCTAAAAATTAGAATCACAAATAAAAATTAACTAAAAGGTAAATTGTTAATATCATAGTAATATATAAAGATCGACTAACAATTTACTAAGTATAGTTATATAAAAATTATGAATAATGTATTTATATATATAAATACAAAACCTAACTAAAATTTAAACTATAAGGTTTAGGACATTATAAAAAGTAATAAATAATTAAATTAATTACACTTAAGTGAATATTACTAAAATATAAATATTAATAATCTCACGATCAAGTTACCTAATCCCCTCATACGACTACGTGAAAGTTACATAAATAAAATCGTATTAAGAAATTAAACCATCTTAAAGAAATTCAACTAAATGTCAGTTAATTATATTTTATCAAAAATCTAAAACTTGACAAATATCATTTAAGTAATATTTCTAAGGTTAAAATAAATGTTATGAATATTATGTAACTAAACACCTTCATTATTTATATTAACTATGAAAATATCAAATAATTATTATACTAAACGAAACTTGAAATATTTATATCACTAATTGTAAACATACTTAAGTTGAAATTTAAACGAAACTAAATCACTTAACTTAATTAAATAAAATACTTACACTTGAATAAAATAAATTAGTTACTTAAACCTATTTAAGTTATTCGAAATAAATCTTTTTAAAGTAAACTAAGTAACGAGAATTAATATTTTAAAAGAAAATAATGAATAGTAAAAATATTTAAAGTATACAAACGGACTCAAAATAAATATTTAAGTTTTCTATGTGCTTCCGTTTACCTGAAGAACTGTTAGAATTAAAATTTTCATTATACAAGTTCGACGTTGTTAATTAGTAAGAATTGTCACCTGAGTTATGAACGATAAAAGAAATAATGAATTAAGAATTAAATACTTAGAGTTAAAACTCTCGTCACATATTTAGAATAATTGTCGCGTCACCCTTGTGAATTGACCTATTATTGACTTCATTTTGACTATCCACTCTAACTTGGGAACCCTTTAGACTCTCTGCGGTTGTTTGGGTTGAATCCGATAATGAGCGAGTTATTCCTCATACTCGATATTCCTTCGACAACTTAGGATTTGAGTTCAAAGGCACGGCCTGACATGAGATTATACCCTTCGATTATAACGTTGTATGATTAGTACTCGGGTGTCTGCGATGTTAAACGCTATAGGGTCAGGATTGGTAAGGTAGCCGCATATGGGGACACTTGGCACCCTCAGTATTGCCAGTGGTAATTTAATGACTCTCCAAGTCGTAATTTAACGTGCTTTTCGCCTGGGTATCGATTCGTTCACGGGCCCATATGAGGTAATTGGAAAATGACCATTCCCATCCGGGGAATCTGTCGTAGTGTAATAGTCGCACCAATAGGGTGGTGTATGCATACAAAAGACAAGGGACTGATCCTCCTTATTACCTGCTTGATATCTTTAGCTTGTCGGACTTGTCCGTTGATGTTTCCGGCCCCTTCAGCTATTGCGCGGACGCTTATTAGGTCCGCATGTTTCCATCCTTACTGGTTTGTTGGCTTATGGTCGTGTTTCATCTTAGATTATCCATATTGCGTTGGATATTAGGTAGTCCGCTACTTAGTGTTTGATCTGATCTACGAGCTTGAGTAACTAGTGCACTTTGATAGGAAATTATATGGGTAATTGACTATGGAAGTACACGAGCCGCTCTATAGTCAAGACTCGTGAGTTTTATTGATATTGTGATTTGAAAAGGGTCGACTATCCCTCGTGCTATATGAGATATTGCATGACTGTTCATGACTATGTGTTTATTGAATTGATTACGACGTATGCATATATCTTGATTGCTATGATTTAAGTTTTATATATATTACGATGTTATATGAATTGAAATGATATTTAAGTTGTATATCGTGTTCTATAAATTGAAATGTTTTAAGTTTTGTTTATCATGTTGTATGAGATTTAAATATCTATATGTGAGAACTGATATTATATGCTAATTGTCCAATTTTATTGAAATAAGGTGTTGCTGGAGTTATACGCGTGTAGTGCTGCCAAGTTACTTTTAATCATAGGTTAAATAAAACCAACACTTTGGTTTAGAGGTTGTTGGTTAGAACAGTCACTTCCCGCCTCTGAGCGGGAGATCCTCCTCTTTTGTGTTTTTGTCTCCGTTGCAGGAAATTCTCGAGACTCGGGATTATCGGGACGATTAGGATGTTTCGTTCGTTTTCTTTGAGAGATTGTAATATATATTTGTATCCTATGCCATTTGAGTGTAATTTATTTAACATCCGGCATGTATTAGACTTAATTAATTTTCCGCCTTAGTTTAATTAAGTCACGAAAAACCAGGTTATTCTGATTGGTATCGTGAGTCTTGCGACCGTGAATGACTTAAAGTTATCTCACATAGCGAGACGACACCTGGGCCAGACATACATATTAATATATGTGTCAGGCATAGACTTATAGGATCAAATAATGAATTAGAAATCTTAGATCGCTAAAATAATAACTTAGATCGCTTTAAAAGTGAGATGGGTAGAAATATTAAGGATTGACCGACTGACCTAGATTTTAGAATTTTCGACCGTCATTCAACCTCGATAGATTTTTATTTCTCTTTTCTTGCCTGCTAAGTGCTCTATGACTAATCTTTTTGACTAACAAGTCTCATATGCTAACGTTACCAAAAATCGAGACGTATAAAGTGAAGACAAGACGACAAGAAGTCAAGCGCAACATATGGACGCAACAAAAACTTTACAACGTGAAAAGACATTCAAGATTTGAAAAATTTTGTTGAATTGAAGACGTCTACAACTATTTTAACAATCAATCTTTGGTTAGCGTATCTTTTCAACTAACCTCGAATTATAAATCTCCTAATCTTAAAATTCCTAATAGTTATTCATTTAAAAATGAATTTTAGTTTTCTTCTTTAATCGTTAACCCCTTGCTCTTTTTAAAGATTTGTGGATTCGATTATTTTTCAACCTTCTAAACTTATTGACCCCTTTTAAAAACTTTTAACTTCCTAAATCAATAATTCTTAATAATTGTCTTCTCAATAATTTCTCATCTCTTCTCTTCAATCTCGTAAAATTATACCATCCTTACTTGTTATCAACTTCTAAAATTTCTAATCTCGAAATCTATAATACCTACTAATTGATTTCGTAAAGAAAATTTTCATTTGTTCTATTTAATCTCAAAAAAATGATTTTACCTTTCCTTTATAATTTCGTTAACTTTTTATTCAATCTCTAAAACTTATTTCCTTGTTCTAAAATTTTGAACTCTTAAATTATAATTTCTACAGAATATTTATTAATCTCATACGATGAAATTTTGTCCGTTTTCTTCATTTTTGTAAACTCTTTATTTATTTTTATTTATTAAATTCCTTTGAACAAATAAACTTAATTGTTCTAAAACTACTCATCCTTTAATTTTAAATATTTTTAACTTGATTACTTTTCGAAATCTTAGCCTTACTATCTCATTTTAAATTTTTAACATCATAAATTCCTTATTTCTTAATTTAAGATACTTTCGAAAGTAATTTGTTTCGACATCATTTTCTTTAAATTTTAAATACTTTTTTAACTTGTTCTATCCATTACAAACACTCCTCTTCAAAAATACATGTGTATATCATTTATCATTTATTTCAATCCCTTAATATAAATTTTCAAATCTTATCCTAAATATGATTTATAACATTTCCATTTCACCTAATAACATTATAATAATAATTTTAAGAAAATGAGCTATTCATTAAGGCTCATATTTTCCTTATGATCACTACGATTTTTACATATTTTCCCTAAATGCCATTTTTCCTAAGGCTATATATCTTATGTATGTGATCATTAAAAGTAACAATAATATTATATAGATACGCTTAAAACTTCTTAAGGGGGTAGGACAATAATTCGATTATATTAAAATCTTAATTGAATCTTAAAACATCTTATTTCAACCTATTTTAAGGTTAACATTCATTCTCAAAACTAAATAAATTATTTTTATTCTTAAAACTCTTATTATTTTTAATTTAATTTAATTCCGTACAAAACTTCTAGGCCCTACCTTTTTGAAAACGTCTTTCACGCAGATTTTGGAAAATGTTAATGCAGCAACATTTAGATATTAATTCGAAAAAGAATTATTTATATTATTAAGTTATTAAATTCTTCAATCTTTCCTTTTTAGAAAATTATTACCCAATCAAGGGTAATATTAATATTCCAATTCCAAAAATTTCGATGTTTTCTCCAACTGCTTTTTAATCTCGAGCGGTTATCCATCCTATTCAAGTTTCGGGGACGAAACTTTTCTTAAGGGGGTAGGATTGTAACACCCCGTGTTTTATTAACACAAATTAATTATTTTAACTAAATTGTTAAATTAAAATTTATATAATTTAAATTTTATTCCTTTGTTTTGAAAACGCGACTGAAAAATTTCGATCGAACCAACCTTCTCAAGATATTTCTAACTAAACCTACTTGGTTTTATATTAATCTTTATTATATTTTTATTTCTAAAATACGTGTCGAATTAAAAATTTACTTACGTTACCATTATTAAATTTTATAAATTTGGATTATATTTTAAAAAGCATTACTCTCATAAAAATTTAGTTTTTATAGAAATAATCTTGCAAATAAACTAACTGTTTGAAAATGTGTGAGACCGTAATAAAATTTATAGTTGACAATTTTTATACATTTGTTATCTCAGAATTTAAATTTTAAAATACTAATCATAGAACTAAAATTTAAAACCAATAATTTTAAAGTATAAAATATTTTATAATATATAAAAGTTTATGAATAAGAGTAAATAAAACGGAGCAAACAAACTAATCAGACCCAATATACTCTATGTATGTCGGCAACATACTCCTCATTTTAGATATTTTGTTTTAATTAACTTACTCCACTACACACTACCCCTCTATTCACTTTCATTATTATAATGATTATCTCCCTCCTTATCTCATCTCTTTCTTCCCCTTTAATACTCCATTAAAAATCAAAAACATCAGCAAACCGACAACCACAATGGCAACAAAACAAATACTCCGTATAACATAACAAAGCACACCACAACAACTAATAATAATAATAATAATAATAATAATAATAATAATAATAAAAAAAAAACAAGCAGGAGCAACAACAAACAAAAACAATGGCAACGGCAACAACTACAACAGCACCGACAACCACCACGTCAGCCACCACCTTCGTTCCCCGACCTCTCTCACTCACCTCCCTCGTCTGCTTTGGCCACCATGGCCACCGTGACCTTTGCTCTCCTCTGCATATCCTTTTTCGGTTTCGTTTACGACGCCGGAGTTAAGCCCAGCAACACCACCACCGGAGTTCCACCGTAACTTCACCACGCCGAGCCGGCCGAGCAACACCTACGGCCACCATGGCCGTGCTCTTCTCTCGAGCCCCCTCTTCTCACGACTTTCCCCTGTTTTCCCCTGCTCTTTCCCTCCTCGGCTCTCTTCTCTGTTTTCGCCTTGTTTCAACTCCGACCACCGGAGTCGTCCCCGGGATGTCGCCTCCATGGCCCTTATCACGGCGTTGCTGCTCCCGTCGTATTCGGTGAGCATCTTGTCGATTTTATTTCCAAGCTATCTATCCTTTATATTGTCGACTTAATCGTGCTCATTCTTGAACCACTTCTCATTTTTCCCGTCTTTTGTGGGTGAAATGTCGCTGCCACTTTTGACTCAGGTCGGGCCAGACCGTTTGCTTTGGGAATCAACTAAGTCGGGTTTTATTTGGAGGCCTCAGTTCGTGTAACACCCCCAATTTTCGGCCTCCTTTACATACATAAAATCAATAACTCGCAAGGCCAAAAATCGACAATGCTACTAATAGTAACTGAGATATTTAAAATTTAAAACCAAAATAAAAAATTCTTAACAAAGTAAATTATAAAAATTACATAAAAACAAAATCCATTTATTGAGAAATTAAGTCGCAAAAGAATAAATAAAGAGTTTATTCAAATGTATTGAAATCAAAACGCAGCGTCTCTCACGATACCCATCCCCGCAATCAAATACTAACCTGCAAGTTATTTAAAACACAAAAACAAAATCAACAAAAACGTTGAGTAAGTACGACCCATATCTAGTAAAACGATTTTGAAAATCATTTTAGAAAGTCTTTTACTTGCAGTTTTCGAAAACATTAATATTGATAAATCACTGAAAAACAATCAAAGAAAATATAAATAAGTTTCATTCACAAGTACTCGATACAGAAAATATTTTAGTCCCATAAGAATGAGACTCTTCCGATGGCCAATAACTCTCTGTTTTTCTTTCCTCACCGACCAACCAAAAGGTTGGCACTTGATAGTGGGCAATAAGATAAGAGACCCAATAGTCCCGAATCTGGCGTATCCCCAATGAGTACTACAAAGGGGAGGATCTAGAGGTGAGGGCTCGATCAACTGACCCTACATTTGAACTTTAATGAATCATCACTATCGATAACAACTCTCAGAATAATGCTCATAGAAGGGACGGGATATCATCGGGATTACCAAAATAATTTAAAGTACTTGAGAAAGACAATTCGAATGAAAATCGAGACAATAATAAGATGAAGAAATAGAATAATTTGGAAATTCTCAGAATAATTCTAGAACAACAATTCAAAAGCATTCATAAGTACACACTTGAACAAAATTATATAAAACATGAAAAGATTTGGGAAAGACATTATCCAAAAATATTTGTATGCCAATTTAATATAACATGAGCCTTTAAGACTTGAAAACGATAAATATGGTAAAATTGAATAAAATCGTATAGAAAAGACAAACCAATTTGAGAAATTCTTTAAACGGTTAAATTAGAAGTCTTAAAATAAAATATTTAATAAGGAGATAAGCAATCGTACTTACCTTGAGACAGCACACAATTGATATCACGTAATCACTCAGAATAGCTCCTCGACGAATTCGAAATCTATTATTTATATTTACGATAATTACTACGGAGTATAATGTTTAACAAATCGACATCTATAAAGCAATTTAGCTTAAGTTGGTAAAACAAAAGTTCAATTAACTGACTCCCTAAATACGTTCTACGGTAACATTATTGTATATACGAGTAGTATTATATTATTGTAAATCTCAACTATTACCTACGGTTGCTGCTAGTTCTCATCACTTATCTTAAGCTTATATTATAATCACAATTATTAGTATGTTGGTATCATCAAAACACACAACTACTATTGTTTATAACTAACCACCTACTTACATTAATTAACATCAACTCTGTATGCAACTTCAACGTAAAACACATCCCCAAGCCACGCCATGTACCGTCCATCAACACCGACATTCTTCCAAACGCTACCGACATGAAACATGCCCAACCCAAACCGTTTATGTCACAAAATAGCCTAAACACGACATATACCGCCACCAGACGTAATACCAACGCTCCCAAAGCCATACAAATTTCAAATTATTCCCCAATATATCGTTTCCTAGATCATATTTAGTGTACTTTCAAATACTCGGGTTAAAAGATATTTAGAACAAGTGAGCCTAATGACATCGAAACTAACGCCGCGAATGCTAAGACAAATCAGACAACCAGTTCCTATTCCATGCCTTAATATTTAATCAACTCTCTTATGGGTTTTACACGGTAGTAAGTAAAATGACATGCTAGGGCCAACGTACCTTAGTTAAAGCTTGCGTTCGATAAAGAGTTTGTGGTGTTGCAATATACATGTTGATGGGCAAAGAATGATACGCTCAAAGGATTCAATTTATACAAGGAGAAAGAAGAGATTTTAGTTGGTTTAGGAAAGTTATATTATTTTATCCAACATTATCATAAGTTTAGCTGATTACTCCGTATATACGTATAATAGATAGTGTTGGGTGGAGTTCTACAGGAAATTGGAAGACAAAGCTTTAAGAGTTCTAATTTAATTTGGGTTGATTTACAATACTTGTTATTGTACGTTATTTTATTTCCAAACCAAAAAGGTTAAGATAAGATTAATTATTTTATCATTCTAATACTTTTTAGTTGGGTAAAACAAAGACAATGAAAGATCATCTTGACTAGTAATTAGTAAAAATATAATTATTATATGGAGTTTCAAATTATAATAAGGTTAAGTATTAATTATATGAATTAAATAATTCAAAAAATAAATTAATTGTTAATAGGCTGTCAATTTCATGAAGAAAAATAAATAAATAAAGTACCTAGGTATTAATACTATACTATATCAAAAAAAAGTCAGTTAATGTAATTTAATTTTTTTTATTAATTTAAAAATTCTTATTAATTATCTCTATAAAATAATTTTATTTTATATAAGATTAGCTAAGGGTCTTAATTTTACTGGGTATTACAGTCTTCCCCTCTTAAAAAGTGACTTCGTCCTCGAAGTCAGGTTTATATAAACGTTTACTATTTTACTAAAAGCACATTCAGGGAAAAATAAAATAAAATAAAATAAAATAATTAGTGTACCTATTGACTATCCTAAGTCACCACCTTCCATTAACAATACATAAATTCAACTCAAATTGAGTCAAATACAACAAAATCTTCTACGCCTCAAGAACATGTACAATTTCAATAGCAAGGAAAGTGGTGAAAATTTAACACCCCCAATTTTCGGCCTCCTTTACATACATAAAATCAATAACTCGCAAGGCCAAAAATCGACAATGCTACTAATAGTAACTGAGATATTTAAAATTTAAAACCAAAATAAAAAATTCTTAACAAAGTAAATTATAAAAATTACATAAAAACAAAATCCATTTATTGAGAAATTAAGTCGCAAAAGAATAAATAAAGAGTTTATTCAAATGTATTGAAATCAAAACGCAGCGTCTCTCACGATACCCATCCCCGCAATCAAATACTAACCTGCAAGTTATTTAAAACACAAAAACAAAATCAACAAAAACGTTGAGTAAGTACGACCCATATCTAGTAAAACGATTTTGAAAATCATTTTAGAAAGTCTTTTACTTGCAGTTTTCGAAAACATTAATATTGATAAATCACTGAAAAACAATCAAAGAAAATATAAATAAGTTTCATTCACAAGTACTCGATACAGAAAATATTTTAGTCCCATAAGAATGAGACTCTTCCGATGGCCAATAACTCTCTGTTTTTCTTTCCTCACCGACCAACCAAAAGGTTGGCACTTGATAGTGGGCAATAAGATAAGAGACCCAATAGTCCCGAATACGCGTATCCCCCAATGAGTACTACAAAGGGGAGGATCTAGAGGTGAGGGCTCGATCAACTGACCCTACATTTGAACTTTAATGAATCATCACTATCGATAACAACTCTCAGAATAATGCTCATAGAAGGGACGGGATATCATCGGGATTACCAAAATAATTTAAAGTACTTGAGAAAGACAATTCGAATGAAAATCGAGACAATAATAAGATGAAGAAATAGAATAATTTGGAAATTCTCAGAATAATTCTAGAACAACAATTCAAAAGCATTCATAAGTACACACTTGAACAAAATTATATAAAACATGAAAAGATTTGGGAAAGACATTATCCAAAAATATTTGTATGCCAATTTAATATAACATGAGCCTTTAAGACTTGAAAACGATAAATATGGTAAAATTGAATAAAATCGTATAGAAAAGACAAACCAATTTGAGAAATTCTTTAAACGGTTAAATTAGAAGTCTTAAAATAAAATATTTAATAAGGAGATAAGCAATCGTACTTACCTTGAGACAGCACACAATTGATATCACGTAATCACTCAGAATAGCTCCTCGACGAATTCGAAATCTATTATTTATATTTACGATAATTACTACGGAGTATAATGTTTAACAAATCGACATCTATAAAGCAATTTAGCTTAAGTTGGTAAAACAAAAGTTCAATTAACTGACTCCCTAAATACGTTCTACGGTAACATTATTGTATATACGAGTAGTATTATATTATTGTAAATCTCAACTATTACCTACGGTTGCTGCTAGTTCTCATCACTTATCTTAAGCTTATATTATAATCACAATTATTAGTATGTTGGTATCATCAAAACACACAACTACTATTGTTTATAACTAACCACCTACTTACATTAATTAACATCAACTCTGTATGCAACTTCAACGTAAAACACATCCCCAAGCCACGCCATGTACCGTCCATCAACACCGACATTCTTCCAAACGCTACCGACATGAAACATGCCCAACCCAAACCGTTTATGTCACAAAATAGCCTAAACACGACATATACCGCCACCAGACGTAATACCAACGCTCCCAAAGCCATACAAATTTCAAATTATTCCCCAATATATCGTTTCCTAGATCATATTTAGTGTACTTTCAAATACTCGGGTTAAAAGATATTTAGAACAAGTGAGCCTAATGACATCGAAACTAACGCCGCGAATGCTAAGACAAATCAGACAACCAGTTCCTATTCCATGCCTTAATATTTAATCAACTCTCTTATGGGTTTTACACGGTAGTAAGTAAAATGACATGCTAGGGCCAACGTACCTTAGTTAAAGCTATGTTCGATAAAGAGTTTGTGGTGTTGCAATATACATGTTGATGGGCAAAGAATGATACGCTCAAAGGATTCAATTTATACAAGGAGAAAGAAGAGATTTTAGTTGGTTTAGGAAAGTTATATTATTTTATCCAACATTATCATAAGTTTAGCTGATTACTCCGTATATACGTATAATAGATAGTGTTGGGTGGAGTTCTACAGGAAATTGGAAGACAAAGCTTTAAGAGTTCTAATTTAATTTGGGTTGATTTACAATACTTGTTATTGTACGTTATTTTATTTCCAAACCAAAAAGGTTAAGATAAGATTAATTATTTTATCATTCTAATACTTTTTAGTTGGGTAAAACAAAGACAATGAAAGATCATCTTGACTAGTAATTAGTAAAAATATAATTATTATATGGAGTTTCAAATTATAATAAGGTTAAGTATTAATTATATGAATTAAATAATTCAAAAAATAAATTAATTGTTAATAGGCTGTCAATTTCATGAAGAAAAATAAATAAATAAAGTACCTAGGTATTAATACTATACTATATCAAAAAAAAGTCAGTTAATGTAATTTAATTTTTTTTATTAATTTAAAAATTCTTATTAATTATCTCTATAAAATAATTTTATTTTATATAAGATTAGCTAAGGGTCTTAATTTTACTGGGTATTACAGTTCGTGTGCCAAAATTTAGGTGACTCGATTTCTTCTTCAAAATCTCTAACATTAACGTTTTGGTTTTATTTTAATTAATTTGTTATTAAAAGTGAGCTAGTATGCATTAGACACGTATGATTCCCGTTTCAGTTTAATTTGATAACTTTGTATGATTAACTATAGTATGAAATTGGGTGTTAAGTTTAGTTATTATATGTTATTGAATTGAATTGTGAAATATGATATTTGTATGATTTTATGATATATGTTTTAGGTGAAAATGCATTATTAAATTATTTTTGAATTTATATGAAATTTTATCAGGTTGAAATTATATGTTATGTGTAGTTTATTCAAGATATTAAATATAAGCATCACAAGTATAAAATAAGACTAAAAATATTATTAACCGGCTTAAGTAAATAAACTAAATAAATATGAAAATATTTATAGTCGTAAAAATAGTTGTAGTCACTTAATGGTTCAAATTAAAATACAACTAAAAATAAAGAGTTAAATAAAAAGAGTATCAAGTTTAAATTAGGATTAAATCAATTTAAAAGTAAAGTTCATTTTTAATATACATAAAAGTTACTCGTATTAAATATCTAATATAAACAGTCGTATAAAAACTCATATATCTAATTTAATATGATAAGTACTTTAATTAAAAACTCTAAAGTTTAAAATGAACTTAAACTATACTAAATAAGTATTTGCTTAAAATATCAAAACGAAATAAAGAACTTGAAACTTAAAATAAACTTAACTAAAACTATTACTAAATAAAGCTAAAAATTAGAATCACAAATAAAAATTAACTAAAAGGTAAATTGTTAATATCATAGTAATATATAAAGATCGACTAACAATTTACTAAGTATAGTTATATAAAAATTATGAATAATGTATTTATATATATAAATACAAAACCTAACTAAAATTTAAACTATAAGGTTTAGGACATTATAAAAAGTAATAAATAATTAAATTAATTACACTTAAGTGAATATTACTAAAATATAAATATTAATAATCTCACGATCAAGTTACCTAATCCCCTCATACGACTACGTGAAAGTTACATAAATAAAATCGTATTAAGAAATTAAACCATCTTAAAGAAATTCAACTAAATGTCAGTTAATTATATTTTATCAAAAATCTAAAACTTGACAAATATCATTTAAGTAATATTTCTAAGGTTAAAATAAATGTTATGAATATTATGTAACTAAACACCTTCATTATTTATATTAACTATGAAAATATCAAATAATTATTATACTAAACGAAACTTGAAATATTTATATCACTAATTGTAAACATACTTAAGTTGAAATTTAAACGAAACTAAATCACTTAACTTAATTAAATAAAATACTTACACTTGAATAAAATAAATTAGTTACTTAAACCTATTTAAGTTATTCGAAATAAATCTTTTTAAAGTAAACTAAGTAACGAGAATTAATATTTTAAAAGAAAATAATGAATAGTAAAAATATTTAAAGTATACAAACGGACTCAAAATAAATATTTAAGTTTTCTATGTGCTTCCGTTTACCTGAAGAACTGTTAGAATTAAAATTTTCATTATACAAGTTCGACGTTGTTAATTAGTAAGAATTGTCACCTGAGTTATGAACGATAAAAGAAATAATGAATTAAGAATTAAATACTTAGAGTTAAAACTCTCGTCACATATTTAGAATAATTGTCGCGTCACCCTTGTGAATTGACCTATTATTGACTTCATTTTGACTATCCACTCTAACTTGGGAACCCTTTAGACTCTCTGCGGTTGTTTGGGTTGAATCCGATAATGAGCGAGTTATTCCTCATACTCGATATTCCTTCGACAACTTAGGATTTGAGTTCAAAGGCACGGCCTGACATGAGATTATACCCTTCGATTATAACGTTGTATGATTAGTACTCGGGTGTCTGCGATGTTAAACGCTATAGGGTCAGGATTGGTAAGGTAGCCGCATATGGGGACACTTGGCACCCTCAGTATTGCCAGTGGTAATTTAATGACTCTCCTAGTCGTTATTTAACGTGATTTTCGCCCTGGGTATCGATTCGTTCACGGGCCCATATGAGGTAATTGGAAAATGACCATTCCCATCCGGGGAATCTGTCGTAGTGTAATAGTCGCACCAATAGGGTGGTGTATGCATACAAAAGACAAGGGACTGATCCTCCTTATTACCTGCTTGATATCTTTAGCTTGTCGGACTTGTCCGTTGATGTTTCCGGCCCCTTCAGCTATTGCGCGGACGCTTATTAGGTCCGCATGTTTCCATCCTTACTGGTTTGTTGGCTTATGGTCGTGTTTCATCTTAGATTATCCATATTGCGTTGGATATTAGGTAGTCCGCTACTTAGTGTTTGATCTGATCTACGAGCTTGAGTAACTAGTGCACTTTGATAGGAAATTATATGGGTAATTGACTATGGAAGTACACGAGCCGCTCTATAGTCAAGACTCGTGAGTTTTATTGATATTGTGATTTGAAAAGGGTCGACTATCCCTCGTGCTATATGAGATATTGCATGACTGTTCATGACTATGTGTTTATTGAATTGATTACGACGTATGCATATATCTTGATTGCTATGATTTAAGTTTTATATATATTACGATGTTATATGAATTGAAATGATATTTAAGTTGTATATCGTGTTCTATAAATTGAAATGTTTTAAGTTTTGTTTATCATGTTGTATGAGATTTAAATATCTATATGTGAGAACTGATATTATATGCTAATTGTCCAATTTTATTGAAATAAGGTGTTGCTGGAGTTATACGCGTGTAGTGCTGCCAAGTTACTTTTAATCATAGGTTAAATAAAACCAACACTTTGGTTTAGAGGTTGTTGGTTAGAACAGTCACTTCCCGCCTCTGAGCGGGAGATCCTCCTCTTTTGTGTTTTTGTCTCCGTTGCAGGAAATTCTCGAGACTCGGGATTATCGGGACGATTAGGATGTTTCGTTTGTTTTCTTTGAGAGATTGTAATATATATTTGTATCCTATGCCATTTGAGTGTAATTCATTTAACATCCGGCATGTATTAGACTTAATTAATTTTCCGCCTTAGTTTAATTAAGTCACGAAAAACCGGGTTGTTACAAGTATGATGTTCAATTTGATTACGGTGTTACCCCGGCCCCCTTTTATTGTTGTTGTTACCCCCCTTTAAAATTGTAATTACATTGTGGTTGATGAAGATTGTGTAAAGTGGAACAAAGTTTTTGATTTTTGTATAAAGTTGTAATCTTTGTTAAGTACCTTTAATTTGTGTGTTTAATTTGGGTTTCTTCCTTTTTTTTTTCGAAACAGTTGTAACGTTTTATGTTCATGGGTACTTATGTTGAAACACTATAACTTGAAAAAGATTAAATCTTTGAGTCATATTTTGTGGGAATTTTTGTTTTCTGTTATGTTGTATTGTTACATCCCCTCTGATTGAAGAAACCACCTTTGATACTACATTTTCTGAGGCCGAATTTAGTGTACAAGATGGTAAAATCATATACGAAGTTACGAAGTACTGCTGAGTATAATTTATTGAGGTGTGTCTTGGGCTTTCGCATTTGTCAACCCTCGTAAAGGATCAAGATTCAAGCCATTCCCTGACAATTAGCGTTTGATTTTAGCTCGAGACATGATTTGTCTTTGGGGTATTTACAAAAATGGATCAATGGTGAATGTTGCTAGTAAAAATAAAAAGAGTAGCTGAGTGAAAGAGAGAATGAATGAAGAAGAGTAAATTCACAATTAAATGAGGGTAACTTAAATGAGGGGCATTTTAGTCTTTTCACATGCTTTTTTCAGGTTTGTAACAACCTGGTTTTTCGTGACTTTAATTAAACTAAGGCGGAAGATTAATTAAGTCAAAATATTACAAAACCAGCTGTCATCGTAATAAAACTCTGTATACATAATACGAGTTTAAGATAAAGCAGAGTTATTCGGTTACAATCTCTCAAAAAGAAGTACAAAAGTAAGGTAAACCATCCCCAGCATTCAAAAGCGTTAGTCTCGGGGTACCTACAATTTATTATCATTTTCTCGCATCACTCTTTCGATACATGCAAATCTAAAACGTATGCAATATGGGAATAAATAAATAAAACACATTGCAATTAGGCAAGCAAAACATATAAGTACATATAATGATTCAAATATGAGTATACAACCAAATCACAAAACGTACAACACTCATAAATAATCATTCTCAACAAGGCAAATCTCAACACTTAGGAAACCAAGTCATTCAGACAATAATCAATCAAAACAAGGAAATGCATTCATCATATGTTGACTAATGAGTCTTCGTTAGTTAGGCGGAACCATGCAGACATAATCCGCGCAATAGCCGACAGGGCCAACATAACTTGGACATGGCTGACAGGCTAAAGATATCTAAGGTAATAAGGACGATTCAATCCCTTGTCTAATGTATGCATACACCATCTAATCGAGCATTATACGTATTCGCTATTCAAAAGGTATCACTGACGAAAAATACGACTATCACCAGAGACGGGTACCCCCGGATGGGGCTGGTATTTTCCAATTACTATATATGGGGCCACGGAAATATCAAGGATGCCCCATCTCTGAGTTTGTATATACCGTGCCGAATAACAATCTCAAGATCGTTAAATCGCCTTGGGCAACTCTGGGAGGGAGCCCAAGTCCCCATATACAGCTACCTCATTAACTTCGAATTTCAAGAGTCGCAACATGGCGAACAATCCAAGTATTTTATTCAAGTAGCTCGTTTTCGCAATTTCTTATTTTCTCGTTCAATCGTAACATGTGTTATTTCTAAAACTTAAATATATCGTCGAACTTTGTATAATGAAATTTTAGTTCTAGCAGTTCTTCAGGTAAACAGAACACATAGAAAAACTTAAATATTTATTTTGAGTCCATTCGTAAATTTTAAATATTTTCACTATTCATTATTTCACTATTCATCACGGTTACTATTCATCATTTTACTATTCATCGCAGTTACTATTCATCGTATTTTTATACGTATTCGTATTTTTCGTATTTCGTATTTGTACGTATTTTTATACGTATGCGTATTTTTATACTTCGTATTTATACGTATTTTTATACGTATGCGTATTCTTATACTTCGTATTTATACGTATTTTTATACGTATGCGTATTCTTATACTTTGTATTTATACGTATTTTTATACGTATGTGTATTCTTATACTTCGTATTTATACGTATTTTTATACTTGTACGTATTTTTATACTTGTATGTATTTATATACTTTATACATATTTTATACTTAGGATATTTTTAGGTGTAGTATAAAATTCTAGTTTCAAAGACGTTAAGTTCGTTTTGTATTTAGTGATTTGAAAAATTATTTAAATGTAAAACTCGGTTAAATTTAGTCATATACTTAACTAAAATTTTAACGGTTTCAAATTTAAGCGACGTTGTCGTAGTTCATTTTAAATAGTCCGTATGTCCAAATCCAAATTTAAGCAAAGGTAGTAACACTCGAAATTGTTCATTTTAATACGTGTAACGTTTATTTTTATCGGTTTCGTCGATTCTTTTTATTAACGATTTATTATACAATCTAATATAATCCTAATTACTATTCAACTTTAGTGACTAAGTGATAAATTCATTTTGATCAAAATTGACCCAATTTAAGTGATAAAACCGTGGCCTCTATTTAGTTTTAGCTATTTATTTCTTTTTATGTTTTTATTTATAATTCATTACTTTAACTAATTAAATTATTTAAGTGATAAAAATAAAAAGTGACAAAATCATTTTAGGTCCAAAAATCTTACCAAAACCGTGGCCCTATTACACTTACTCATTTTATTTTCGTTTTCTAATTTATCGGTTTTTGACTTAAAGTTTTTATATACTAATTATTTAAATTATACTAAAGTGATTTAACTAGTTTAAAATTTTCACTAAACATTTTATTACATTTATGAATAGTGATTTGTGACACTTTATATTTCTAACTTTTATATCTTAAAGATTTAGCTTATTTAACTTATGTATTTAGTATTGTAATTATTTACTAGTGAATTAAAACTACAATTAAGTAAAACTTTATAAAAATTATGAATCAAACTAGAAATATATATGAAGACACATGAATAAGTGAAGAACATATATGATTTTCTAAAGAACACTTTTAACTCAAATTTTTATATTATCGTTTTATTTTCTCAAATTTTAGTGACAAGTCTAATTAACCTAAACTAACATAACATATTATTTTCAAAAATGAAAACTAAAAATTGGTCCAAAAACTAGGTGAAAACCGTGGCCTTGTATATATTATTCACAATTTTTATTTTTGATTTTTATACTACTAATTCTATATCTTTTATCCTTTGTAAATTTATATGTATCATCATATGTACAAACACATATAAAACATTAACAATATAACACAAGTCATTTCACAAATGAAAAGTAAGGAAATGAATTTCAACATATGAACAACATTTTTAGTACTCATTTATTTAAGTCTTTTAAACATATGATTAACAAAAATTAAAACGAAAAATTAAGTGAAAAATTAGGGGTATGCCGTGGAGAATTTTAGGTGGTATACAATTTTTATTTTTCGATTTATGTCTCCTAATTTAACATATGATGCTAGGTGATAAAATAATTCATGCATGCATCAAAACATCAATTAGGAAAATAACATAAAATCAATTAGGTTTAGTGCTTAGCAATTATAGTGTGCGAGAGCACCTTAATTAGGTTAGTGAAAATGAAAGCCTAGCAATTGTCGGGATCAACGATGTTGTCGAAATTGCTAAGAACGATGCCTCCACCTTGCTCCTCGTCTTTGGGTAGATTAGTACATAAAAATGCAAATAAATAAGTTAGCAATTTATTTAAGCAAGTTAAAACTATACTAAAAATTTTAAGTGTAGTAACATTTTTTTTATGTTTAGGTGATGTATAGCTTTTCATGAATTTGATTTATGTTCATAATTATTTACACGTTAAAAGAGGAGGTGATTACTAAAATAATTGGTGGAGAAATTATTTAAGTGTTTAAGAAATTTAAAGTAAGAAAATAAATGATTAAAGGAAAAAAAGTGAAAGGAAGGAGATGAAGTTCATAAGGAGCTTGAGGTTGAATATGAAGTTGTGCTTACTAGTGTTCTTGAGTGAGTTTATTTAGAGAGAAAAGTGTTAGTAAGTTTTTGTGTTTGTGTGTAAATGAATTGTGTTGTAGTAAATTGTATATTAGTGTAGTAGTAATGTACGTATTAGGTTTAGGTATTTAGAATGCATAATCTTTAAATTAAAAGAAGCTAATTAAGTGATGATGAAAGTATGTAGGTGTGTAAGTCAATTGCATTTGGTACAAGTTAAGCAAAGAATAGAAGAGGATAACATTGAGCCATGAGCTCAAGGAAGTCGGCCATAATGAATCAAGTGGCCCGATTTTTCGTTTTTGAAATTTTCGATTTGCGCGCATGCGAAAAGTCTCGAAATAAAATATATGATCCTAAAATAATGTTTCGAAGCACGATCGAAAATAAAAATGAAAATAAATTTCAAAAGGAAACTAAAACAAAAATTGGGTTAAAAACCCTCGAAACTTGAATAAAAATTTATTTGGTCGAAATACTTATTTTTTTCTATGAATGTTATCGATTTAAATAATTAAAATCAATCATCAAAAATTTTATCAGTTTAAAGTAAGTGTGACTCATTATTTCGATATTTAGCGAAAGTGTTAGTTAAATCAAATCGAAATAGTAATTTGATATTAATATAATAAGATTTGTTACTAATAACCAAAATAATTAAACCTTAACTAATTTTGTTAGATTTGGATTATGAGTAAGTATATTTGAAAAAGGATTAGGTGACTTAGTCACCTTTTAAGTGGCTCGGCCACTAGGTTAAAATTGACCTCGATTTGCGTGCCGAAATTTGTCGTTGAGAAATTTGTCGTCGATTCATCATTTTATTTATCGAGTTCGAATATGTAAAAATAAAGTTCAAATTCGAAGTATATCAAAATAGTTTTAGTTTAGGTGCGAGAAAAATTGTAGTGTATTGTTTTAGGAATTAATTGAGCGAGATTGTCTAATTATTGATTTCCTAATTATGATTAGCTTAAATTAACACGGGGTGTTACAATCCTCCCCCCTTAAAGAAGTTTCGTTCCCGAAACTTAAAGTCATCTAGGTTATTAAGGTTACCTGCGCTAAACTGCTCCGGATATTTCTCCTTCTTTGACGCTTCGGTTTCCCACGTTGCTTGTTCAGTCTTCTGTCCTCTCCAAAGAACCTTGACCAAAGGTATCGACTTGCGTCGTAAGAATTTGGTCTCCCTGGCGAGAATTTCGACTGGTTTCTCAGAGTAGAGCATGTTAGGCTCGATGACGATCACATCGGGCGTAACAATGTGACTCGGGTCGCTTCTGTATCTCCTGAGTTGTGATACATGAAATACATCGTGCACTTTGGACAAGCTTGGCGGTAAGGCGAGTCGGTATGCCACTTCGCCAATTCTTTCAAGTATTTCTTAGGGTCCGATGTACTTTGGACTAAGTTTTCCCTTTAGTCCGAAACGTCTCACCCCTTTCATGGGTGATACTTTCAAGAAGACCTTATCTCCACTGTTGAACTCAATAGGCCGACGATGTTCGTTTGCATACTTCTTCTGTCGATCTTGAGCTGCTTGTAGTCGTTCTCGAATAATCTTGATGTGTTCAATTTGATCTTGTATAGCCTGGGGTCCAGTACCCACATTATCGCTAGCGTCGTCCCAGCAAACAGGACTGCGACATTTTCTCCCGTATAGTGCTTCGAAAGGAGCACATCCAAGGCTAGCGTGATAACTATTGTTGTATTAGAATTCAACGAGGGGTAAACTCTTTTCCCAGTTTACGTTGAATTCCATCGTACAAGCTCTCAACATGTCCTCCAGCGTCTGGATAGTTCGTTCTGTCTGACCGTCAGTAGCTGGATGAAAAGCCGTACTCATCTTTAATTTACAACCCAAAGCCTCTTGTAGTTTATTCCAGAAATGCGATGTAAACCTTGCGTCCCTGTCGGATATGATATCAAGGGGGACGCCATGAAGTCGTATTATCTCTTTCTCGTAAGCTTTGGCTAGTTCATCCAATCCCCATGTCTCCTTGATCGGAACAAAGTGGGCCGCTTTAGTTAGGCGATCCACAATAACCCATATCGCATCCTTGCCGCTCGATGTTCTCGGTAACCCCATGATAAAATCCATCGATATGGAATCCCACTTCCCTTGGGGAATTTCCAACGGTTGGAGCAGTCCTCCTGGCCTCTGGTGCTTAAATTTCACTTTCTGGCAAATCATACATCTAGCCATGTACTCGGCGATCTCCGCCTTCATCCTTATCCACCAGAAGCGTAATTTCAGGTCCTTATACATTTTATCAGAGCCAGGATGTACCGAATAGCGGGTACTATGTGCTTCGTCATGAATTTTGCGTTTCAAGTCTTCATTGTGAGGTATGCACCATCTTCCATTGAAACGTAGACTTCCGTCATTGTAAATCTCAAACCCTTCTGTTCCCTCTGACGGAATCTTTACTCTGATCTCTAACAATGCCGGGTCTTCCCATTGTAGTGCCCGGATGTCATGAAATAATTCTGGTTCAACCACCATTGCATTTAGATCAGCGTCATCCGATTGTACTAGATCTAAGCTCAGCCTTTTCAGATCCTGGACGATGTCTGAGGGAATCTTCCAAATGTTGTTCAGAGTGTGTGTTGTCTTACGACTCAATGCGTCAGCAACTACATTAGCCTTTCCCTCGTGGTATAACAACTCGATCTTGTAATCTTTGATTAGCTCTAACCATCTTCGCTGTCTCATGTTCAAATCTCTTTGTGTGAAGATGTATTTCAAGCTCTTATGATCTGTGTAGAATTTGATGCTGACTCCATAGAGATAATGACGCCAAATCTTTAGGGCAAACACGACCGCAGCAAGTTCTAGGTCGTGAGTTGGGTAATTCCTTTCATGCACTTTAAGTTGTCTGGATGCGTATGCTATTACCTTTCCTTGTTGCATCAAAACGCAACCCAAACCATTCAGTGATGCGTCACTGTACACTTCATACTCATCACCGTCAGTTGGCAAGGTTAACACTGGAGCCGTAGTAAGCCTTGTCTTAAGTTCTTGGAACGCCTTCTCACAGTCATCGCTCCATATGAACTTTGATTCCTTTTGTAGGAGCTTGGTCATCGGGCGAGCTACTTTTGAGAAGTCGGGTACAAATCTCCGATATTAGCCAGCCAAACCTAGGAAGCTTCGGACTTCCGTGACAGTCTTTGGCGCTACCCATTCTTTGACAGCCTCAATCTTTGCTGGATCCACCATTACCCCTTCCTTGGAGATTACGTTGCCTAGGAATGCCACTTGGTCTAGCCAAAATTCACACTTTGAAAATTTAGCATACCATTTATGGTCTCTCAAGATGCTCAGGATAATGTGTAGGTGTTCCTTGTGTTCCTCTTTATTCTTGTAGTAGATCAGGGTGTCGTCAATGAATACGACAACGCAGATGTCGAGATATTCGTGAAAAGTTCTGTTCATTTGGTCCACGAACACTACTGGTGCGTTAGTAAGATCGAACGGCATTACTTTGAACTTGTAATGTCCGTACCTTGATCTAAATGCAGTCTTTTGTATATCTTCTTTGCGGACCGCGATCTGATGGTATCCTGACCTCAGGTCGATCTTGGAGAAAACTCCCGCTCCCTTGAGCTGGTAAAAGAGATCGTCTATCCTAGGCAGAGGATAACGATTCTTGATCGTCACTTTGTTCAGTTCTCTGTAATCAATGCAGAGTCTCATGCTCCCATCCTTATTCTTTACAAAGAATACCGGTGCACCCCAAGGTGAAACACTCGGTCTTATAAATCCTAACTCAATCATCTCCTCCAACTGTTTCTTGAGTTCCTGGAGTTCGACAGGTGCCATCCTGTATGGTGCCTTTGATATAGGTGACGTGCTTGGAATGAGGTCGATAGAGAACTCGGCATCTCGTGCAGGAGGCATACCCGGTAATACATCCGGGAATACATTAGGGTATTCGTTTACGATTGGGATGTCCTCGATGCGCAAGTCGTCCTCGACTTTGTTAATGCTGCAAAAATACACCTGGTGCCCCTTTCTCTCCATACTCTCAAGTTTCAGCACAGACACTAGCTTAACTCCCCTTTTCCTCTTCAAACTCTGGTATGATACTTCCTTTCCTTGATTAGTCTTCAGTGAAATTTTCTGGTTGTGGCATTTGAATGTCGCATTATGACGAGCTAGCCAATTCATTCCCAGAATTACATCGAACTCGGGAAGATCGAACAACACTAGATCTGAGTATCTGACAGAAAGTCTGTGTTGTGAATCGAAATTTTTACATTATTATATTTTGAAGAACAAGGAATGTTTTTACCATCTGGTAGTGATATGTTAGTTCTGATTTGTTCAGGGTTTGTGAGTTTGGATTGTTTAATGAATTTTGAGGATATAAAAGATAGGGAAGCTCATGTATCGAATAAAATAAAAGCAGGTACAGAGTTAACCAGAAAATCACCGGTGACGACATCGACATCGATAATGTCTTCCGCACCTTCTTCAGATTCTGTCAGGACGTACACACGTCCCTGAACCCTGACGGCTGGCGGTGGTCCCGCGTTTGCCTTACTACCAGCACCCCTCTTTGGGCATTCATTAGCCTTGTGCCCCACTACTTTACATAGGAAACACACCACTGGTTCTCCATTACAACGTTTCCCTGGGTGATTCGGTCATCGGCAAAAGCGACACTGATTCGCCTGGAACGGCGGAGCTCCGGGAGGTTGTTGGTTCTTCCTCGCCACGTATGCGGTGGGGTTTCGGTTATGGTGTAGGGGTCTGCCCTGCCTTTTATTACGGTTGTCTTGATTTTGGAAACCCGGGTGACCGAAAAGTGGCTTATGAATGAAGCTTGCACTTGCCACAGGAGGTGTAAATGTTTTCTTTTTCTTCTTCTCCTCAGCTTCCCCTTTCTGGATGGACGCCCAGATACTCGTTGCCTTTTCATAGGCCTCAGCAAAGTTCTTACAGTTGAACCCGCTCATGATTTGCCTCAGACTGTTAGTCATGCCCCTTACATATCGGGTTGCGAGTTCCTCCTCATTAGATATTATTCTAGGAGCAAACTTTGATAGCTCCTGGTACTTCTCGGTGTATGCCTGTAGAGACATATCACCCTGGTTTAGGTTCCTGAACTCCTCTTCCTTTTCCCATCTTAATTCCTCCCCAAAGTACTTGTTCTCCAATAGGATCTTGAACTCGCTCCAGTTATAGATCCTCAGGGGAAAAGTGGATCTGATCAGGCGCCACCAGCTGTTGGCTTCCCCCTTGAGATAGTATGCAACCACATTCACCTTCTCATTAGGCGGTGTCTTGCTAAGCTCTAATAGCTTCTCCATCTCCTAAACCCATTCTGTCAGGACGGTAGGGTTGACGGAGCCTGAGTACGTCTGGGGTCTATGCTTTGAGAATTTCTCAAACGCAGACTGGTTGCTACCGCCACCATGATGTTGGTACGCGGTTTGAGCAATCTTCATGATTGCGTCCTCGAAACCTTTCCTCCTTGCCTCCTCTTCGGCAAAATGTTGGTCGAAGTCATCATTGGGGATATCGTGTGCAGCCATTCTGAAAAATAAAATAAAATAAAAACAAAGCTGTATGAATTTGAGTAGTTTCAAGTGAGACATATTATAGAATACAAGGTAAAAGTCATTTCATTGATAATGTAAAAAGGTTTACATCAAAAAGTTACAAAGCTTCCTAATACATTCTCTATGAAATGAACTACGATGAAAAACTTAGATACATAGTTCAGCAATATAACATAGGAGTTCAGATACATTCTCAAATGATATGAAATTGGATCGAGAATATCAAAAAGGGTTATCTTGAGGTACTATGCAAAGTACGAATAACGAGACTCCTCCTCTGTGAAGTTGTCCTTATACTTAACAGCATAAGTCATGTCGCTCAAGCCAAGCTTGAAATCCTCCCAACTCAGGTAGTAGTCACCCTCGCGAATAGCTGAGGACCATAGTCGTATCCACCAAGCCTTGGCCTCTCCGTCAAGGCAGGCAGCAGCAAAGGAGGTTTTCCATTCCTCTCGAACGGAGTGTTCTAGGAACTTCGCATTCATGCTCCTGGTCCATGTATACAAAGTATCACCAACTCCTTCATAGGTGTCGGGGTTACTCTTCATGAATGCCTCAATCACGTCGGTCTTCTCTGAGGATCGGCGAAGGTGATCAGGAACTCGATGTTCCACGTACGGAGTCTTGAGTGCCCTGGTCTTCCAGTCGACCCTCGAATTCTTCGAGTTTTGCAACTTCCTCCACGTCCTCATTTTCTGGCGTCGCGCATAAGCCACGCCAGCTCTCTTACGAGCGTTCTCGTCTATGTCCACTCCGCGTACTTCTTGTCGCGCGGTAGTCATATCTGAAATAAGTGGGGAAATAACTTAAATGAGAATTGAAATTTTCAGATATGTACGTAGAATTTAAAATGATGCGCTGCGAAAAGTATACGACTAGGTTGCAACATAACGTCTCCATATATATAAATATATATGGGTAAAATATTACATTCAGAAAATATAATACTTAAGTCCACACAACGTCACATTCGAAAATAAAATCCATAGCCGTTAGGAAAAAGTGACGACATTAGGGTCGTTCTTGAGATGGTTAACAGTCGGTTACATGTTTATTACAAGTTGGAGTCTAAGGACCCTGAATATGATTAGAGACCCTAAAGAGTCTCCCAGACAAGAGATCCCTCTCCCAGACTGGAGGTATGGCGTCTGGCAGTGTAGGGAAGTCGCGTTCCCATTCTTGCTCTGACAAGTTCTGGAGTAGTACCTCGTACTCCATCCACCCTGGTGGTTGTATCTCCCTCAGAAGTGGGTCTGGGTGATACATGTGATCCAGGTACAGTTCATAATCCAAGAGGAGTCGCCAACCTAGTGGTGACCAAAACTCGTCGTAGGGGTGAAAGCTCTCAATCAGAGTCAAACTCATGCCAATGCTCCTCGTGTGGTAGATCCTGCTCGTCGTGGTTCCATGAGTTTCCACGTAATGCTCAATGATGTGGGACTGGCGACGTATATACTCTCCTAGTGGCATCATCGGTGGACGTCTCGGTGCGTAGTAACGGAAAGAGCGGAAAAATGACATCCTAAGGGCCTTTGTCAGACTAAGTTAGCCATAGAGCAAATAGCAGTTAAAAGAATTATAATAAGTCCAGATTTTTATCGCTCACCTAACTAGTTTGTTATTATTAGGTCGGTCCTTAAGATTCTACCCTTTCTCACATTTTTTTTAAAAATGATCTAAGTTATTATTTTAGCGGTCTAGAGATTTCTAATATTTTATTCGATCCTATAAGTCTATGCCAGACACATATATCAATATGTATGTCATGGCCCAGGTGTCGTCTCGCTATATGAGATAACCTTAAGTTATTCACGGTCGCAAGACAGCTCTGACACCAACTGTAACAACCTGGTTTTTCGTGACTTTAATTAAACTAAGGCGGAAGATTAATTAAGTCAAAATATTACAAAACCAGCTGTCATCGTAATAAAACTCTGTATACATAATACGAGTTTAAGATAAAGCAGAGTTATTCGGTTACAATCTTTCAAAAAGAAGTACAAAAGTAAGGTAAACTATCCCCAGCGTTCAAAAGCGTTAGTCTCGGGGTACCTGCAATTTATTATCATTTTCTCGCATCACTCTTTCGATACATGCAAATCTAAAACGTATGCAATATGGGAATAAATAAATAAAACACATTGCAATTAGGCAAGCAAAACATATAAGTACATATAATGATTCAAATATGAGTATACAACCAAATCACAAAACGTACAACACTCATAAATAATCATTCTCAACAAGGCAAATCTCAACACTTAGGAAACCAAGTCATTCAGACAATAATCAATCAAAACAAAGAAATGCATTCATCATACGTTGACTAATGAGTCTTCGTTAGTAAGGCGGAATCATGCAGACATAATCCGCGCAATAGCCGACAGGGCCAACATAACTTGGACATGGCTGACGGGCTAAAGATATCTAAGGTAATAAGGACGATTCAATCCCTTGTCTAATGTATGCATACACCATCTAATCGAGGATCATACGTATTCGCTATTCAAAAGGTATCACCGACGAAAAATACGACTATCACCAGAGACGGGTACCCCCGGATGGGGCTGGTATTTTCCAATTACTATATATGGGCCCACGGAAATATCAAAGATGCCCCATCTCTGAGGTTGTATATACCGTGCCGAATAACAATATCAAGATCGTTAAATCGCCTTGGGCAACTCTGGGAGGGAGCCCAAGTCCCCATATACAGCTACCTCATTAACTTCGAATTTCAAGAGTCGCAACATGGCGAACAATCCAAGTATTTTATTCAAGTAGCTCGTTTTCTCAAATTCTTATTTTCTCGTTCAATCGTAACATGTGTTATTTCTAAAACTTAAATATATCGTCGAACTTTGTATAATGAAATTTTAGTTCTAGCAGTTCTTCAGGTAAACAGAACACATAGAAAAACTTAAATATTTATTTTGAGTCCATTCGTAAATTTTAAATATTTTTACTATTCATTATTTCACTATTCATCACGGTTACTATTCATCATTTTACTATTCATCGTAGTTACTATTCATCGTATTTTTATACGTATTCGTATTTTTCGTATTTCGTATTTGTACGTATTTTTATACGTATGCGTATTTTTATACTTCGTATTTATACGTATTTTTATACTTGTACGTATTCTTATACTTCTTATTTATACGTATTTTTGTACGTATGTGTATTCTTATACTTCGTATTTATACGTATTTTTATACTTGTACGTATTTTTATACTTGTATGTATTTCTATACTTTATACATATTTTTATACTTAGGATATTTTTAGGTGTAAAACAAAGCTTTTATTTACTAAGTATAAAATTCTAGTTTCAAAGTCGTTAAGTTCGTTTTGTATTTAGTGACATGAAAAATTATTTTAAATGTAAAACTCGGTTAAATTTAGTCATATACTTAACTAAAATTTTAACGGTTTCAAATTTTAGCGACGTTGTCGTAGTTCATTTTAAATAGTTCGTATGTCCAAATCCAAATTTAAGCAAAGGTAGTAACACTCGAAATTGTTCATTTTAATACGTGTAACGTTTATTTTTATCGGTTTCGTCGATTATTTTTATTAACGATTTATTATACAATCTAATATAATCCTAATTACTATTCAACTTTAGTGACTAAGTGATAAATTCATTTTGATCAAAATTGACCCATTTTAAGTGATAAAATCGTGGCCCCTATTTAGTTTTAGCTATTAATTTCTTTTTATGTTTTTATTTATAATTCATTACTTTAACTAATTAGATTACTTAAGTGATAAAAAAAAAGTGGCAAAATCATTTTAGGTCCAAAAATCTCACCAAAACCGTGGCCCAATTACACTTACTCATTTTATTTTCGTTTTCTAATTTATCGGTTTTTGACTTAAAGTTTTTATATACTAATTATTTAAATTATACTAAAGTGATTTAACTAGTTTACAATTTTCACTAAACATTTTATTACATTTATGAATAGTGATTTGTGAGTCTTTATATTTCTAACTTTTATATCTTAAAGATTTAGCTTAGTTAACTTATATATTTAGTATTATAATTATTTACTAGTTAATTAAAACTACAATTAAGTAAAACTTTATAAAAATTATGAATCAAACTAGAAATATATATGAAGACACATGAATAAGTGAAGAACATATTTGATTTTATAAAGAACACTTTTAACTCAAATTTTTATATTATTGTTTTATTTTCTCAAATTTTAGTGACAAGTCTAATTAACCTAAACTAACATAACATATTATTTTCAAAAATTAAAACTAAAAATTGGTCCAAAAACTAGGTGAAAACCGTGGCCTTGTATATATTATTCACAATTTTTATTTTTGATTTTTATACTACTAATTCTATATCTTTTATCCTTTGTAAATTTATATGTATCATCATATGTACAAACTCATATAAAACATTAACAATATAACACAAGTTATTTCACACACACAATTTAAATAACAAAATAAAAAGTAAGGAAATGAATTTCAACGTATGAACAACATTTTTAGTACTCATTTATTTAAGTCTTTTAAACATATGATTAACAAAAATTAAAACGAAAAATTAAGTGAAAAATTAGGGGTATGCCGTGGAGAATTTTAGGTGGTATACAATTTTTATTTTTCGATTTTTGTCTCCTAATTTAACATATGATGCTAGGTGATAAAATAATTCATGCATGCATCAAAACATCAATTAGGAAAATAACTTACTCAAGGACAAATTTCGGCAATTTTTACACCGGAATTGGAGTAAGGTGGCAATTTGAGTGGAAAAGCGTTATAAAAGGTGGTAATTTACAAAGAATGTTTTAAAAGGTGGTAATTTGAAAATTTTCAATTTTAAAAGGTGGTATTTTGTAATTTACCCTATTTTATTAGATATTTACAAAAAATAATACAAATCACGAAAAGTATTAAGACAACCCGTGATTTTCACGGGACGCAGAACTAGTTTGTTACTAATAACCAAAATAATTAAATCTTAACTAATTTTGTTAGATTTGGATATGAGTAAGTATATTTGAAAAAGGATTAGGTGACTTACTCACCTTTTAAGTGGCTCGGCCACTAGGTCAAAATTGACCTCGATTTGCGTGCCGAAATTTGTCCTTGAGAAATTTGTCGTCGATTCATCATTTTATTTATCGAGTTCGAATATGTAAAAATAAAGTTCAAATTCGAAGTATATCAAAATAGTTTTAGTTTAGGTGCGAGAAAAATTGTAGTGTATTGTTTTAGGAATTAATTGAGCGAGATTGTCTAATTATTGATTTCCTAATTATGATTAGCTTAAATTAACACGGGGTGTTACAAGGTTCGGATTAAAAATGGTAGTAGTCATTAACCGAACCAATAAATTTGGTAGTAGTTACAAAGTCAAAAACGATATGGGTGTAAGTTTGAAAAACAAACTAATGAGTGGGTGTAATTGTCAATTTACTCTATATATATTAATAACATTGGAATTCTAATCAAATCTAACGGTTTTAATTAAAAAACCGTTTTTTTTAACTTTTTAAAATGGTTTTATTGAAAAAACCTTTTTTTTTTAATATTTTTATAACTTATTAATGTTGTAATTTGACATTTATATATTAAAATTTATTGAAATTAAATTATTTATTATAAACTATAAGGAAAGAATTACAAATACAATTAGATTTAGGTAAAAATATATATAAGTAAAAAGATATATATTCAAATAGTATTAGAATTTATATATTTATATATTGTAATTGGAATTCTAACTTAATACTTATTATAAAATTAAACTAACCGTTTTATTTGAGAAAATTTTATATTTTTGGAAAGTTTTGAATATAAGTATTACAGTTACAATTAGATCTAGGTAAAAATATATTTATTATATATTCATATATAAGGATAGAATTACAATTAGATTTATAAAAAATATATATAAGTAAAAAGATACATATTCAAATATATATAATAATAACTTTGGAATTTTAATCAAATATAACGGTTTTTATTTAAAAAAACCATTTTTTTTTTTCACTTTTTAAAACGGTTTTATTGAAAAACCCGTGTTTTTTAAATATTTTTTTTAACTTATATATACTTATTTATATATACTTATTTATATTTTCCAGAAAAATCGACGAATTAGCGCTAAGATTTGAGCTCGCCGCCACATAAACTGTCGGAACCTCACCGAAAACCACCGCACCAGAGGAGTGAAGTCTGATATTGTTTGGATGATAAAGGTCAAGAAAAATCAATTAAAGGAGAGCATAAAATCGCTGGAAATTTCGCGTTTTGTTCGGTGAGAAAAGTGTTTTTGCTGGAGTTCATCAAAATTGTGATTATAATCATTATTCTCAACAAAGATGACAGATAAATTGCGTTAATATTCATTTTATTTAAGAACAAACTCAATTTTATTGAAATTCGAATATATATTTCTTTTTGTTAAACACGAGATCTAATTGATCTTATATGCTACACAGATTTGTTGAATCTACAGAGACAATAGCATCACCATTCCAACAACAAAGCAATGGAGAAACAATTATCAAATTGTTAATATTATTCAATGCATGCCGAAAATTATTGTATAATATGCAAAATTGTTAACATAAAATTGTAAGGTTGTATTTGAATATTAGAGATTTTGTTTTGTCATCAACCTCTCCAACTATCAACTAATATGTGTTAAAGTAACAGTGAAACTGAATTAATATAATTGAAATTAAACGTTAAAGTAACAAGGCTCAATAACTAAAGTAATAAGACTGGAAATTAAAGCAACACTAAACATATAATACAGTAACGTGCAATTAGTGTTACTTCAATTTGAAACATTTGTTACTCTAATAGCTTTTACGTGTGATTTTAACAAATTTTATGGATCCTTTTATTTTCTTAATGCAACGTTATCGTTATTTCGAAGTGAAATCAATGCTACTGTAAAGTATGACATCTATTACTCTAATACGGAGTAGTTTCTATGTGCTATTTTAAACAATTTAATATGAATCCTTGTATATACTTGACACGATGTTACTACTCCGTATTATATATCCTAGTAAAATGTATTTAATTGGAAATTTTTATTAATTACCTAATCATTTTACTACAGATTGCAGGTTTGTCGAGGAGCTGTTCTAGATTCTTTGATTGTGTGATTTCTCGTGTGCTATTTTAAGGTAAGTACGATTGCTTATCTCCTTATTAAGTATTTTATTTTAATACTTCTAATTTAACCATTTAAAGAATTTCTCAAATTGTTTTATATTTTCTATATGATTTTCTTCAAGTTTACCGTATTTAACGTTTTCAAGTTTTAAAGACTCATATTATTTTAAATTGGCTTACAAATATTTTTGGATTATGTATTTCTCAAATCTTTTCATATTTTAAATAATTTTGTTCAAGTGTGTGTTTATGACTACTACTGAGTTGTTGTTCAAGAATTATTTTGAGAATTTCCTAATTATTCTATTTCATCATCTTATTATTATCTCGATTTTCATATGAATTGCATTCTCAAGTACTTTAAATTATTTTGGTTATCCCGATGATATCCCGTCCCTTCTATGGGCATTTATATGAGAGTTGTTATCGATAGTGATGATTCATAAAGTTCAAATGTAGGGTTAGTTGATCGAGCCCTCACCTCTAGATCCTCCCCTTTGTAGCACTCATTGGGGGATACGCGTATTCGGGACTATTGGGTCTCTTATCTTAAAGATAGTATCACGAGTGAAGTCCTCCTCTTGTTGAAAAGAGGGAACCCGCTTAAGTATACTATTCTAGCCACTATCAGGGGCCTACCTTTTGGTTGGTCGGTGAGGAAAAGAGAGAGTGATATTCTTTGGCCATCGGAAAAGTCTCATTCTTATGGGACTAAAATATTTTCTATAATAATTACTTGATAATGAAACTTATTTCTAATTTATTAAATTTTGTTTTAAATGACTTTCCTTATTAATGTTTCGAAAACTGTGAGTAAAAGACTTTCAAAAAGGTTTTCAAAATCGCTTTTACTAGATATGGGTCGTACTTACTCAACGTTTTTGTTGACTTTGTTTTTGTGTTTTAAATAACTTGCAGGTTAGTATGTGATCGCGGGGATGGGTATCGTGAGAGACGCTGCGCTTTGATTTCAATACATTTGAATAAACTCTTTAATTATTCTTTTGCGACTAGATTTCATAATAAATGGATTTTGTTTTTATGTAATTTTTATAATTTACTTTGTTAAGAATTTTTATTTTGGTTTTATTTTTAAATATCTCAGTTACTATTAGTAGCATTCTCGATTTTGGCCTTGCAAGTAGTTTATTTTATGTATGTAAAGGAGGCTGAAAATCGGGGGTGTTACAATGCTAAACTGAGGGTTTTAAACAATCTTTTTGCATATGCATTTGCACTCTTTTACAAACTTTTTCGCACTTGTACGTAGCGATAACATAAGCTCAAATATCTTTTAAACATGGATTGTTCAAGGCTAGTAGAGGCTATTCTTAATAGGTTTTTCTAAAAGGTTTTCATAAATCATTAATTGAATTAATCTTAGGAAAAGTACCATCACCCCGAATCCATTCTGTTTCACAACCTTAGATCTAGGGGTGTCGACGTGCTCCAAAATCTAAGACGTATTCTATAGCTTAGGACATGTCAGCAGGTTCTTAGTTACCGCGATAATTAGGTGGCGACTCCAAAACAGTTTTAAGGGTTTTTCTAACTTAATCTTTTCAACTTTAAGCGTCCTTATGCAAGACGCCGAGTTGGCTCCCCGCACCCCGGGTTCCACAGGACCCCTCATCCCTACTCGGTTTATATGCCGACATACTTTGCGCGCCTTAGGAATAGATGTTGTCACTGAAAAGTTGTTTTACGGTTGTCGGGATGGAATAAATTTTTGGTTTATTGCGCTTGACTTATGCCCGTCTTACATGGGAATTCTTGAGTTCGTTGAAGGTTGTTAGAAATAGGTCGAATGATAGTCTTGTGCTTAATTTCCGTCTGATGAATAATAACTGCTCGTTGACTCATCGCGCGCTAGGTGATGTGTTTGGCTTTACACATCGCACGGCACATGCCGCCCCTGACTGGTTGAGTGTGGGGGAACTATGGCATGCCATCTCGGGCCTACGACAAGAGCCCGGGAAACACACGAGTGCGCCCTACATTCATCATCCCACTATTAGAGTTTGGCCACGGTACATGGGGTGGACGATCTTCGGTCGTTACGAGCCTCATAACGTCCGAACCGAGGAGCTTGCTATCCTCGGTCAATACTTGCACACCAACCCCGAGAGGTACCATATTAACCTTGCCTACCACCTCGCCCTCCACTTAAGGAAGCTCTCAACTACTCCTAATGCAGCCGTGGGTATTCACGTGGGTGGTTTTATCACCCAAATTGCGCGGGTGACGGTTGAATTTGTTGAGACCCCGCAAGAGGCGGTGCAGGGCAACATTTTGTTGGATACTTCTTATCTGCACGCGCCATTGAATTGGCTTAGACCTGGCCCTGGAGGTAACCAGTTATGGATGATCGGCAGGAAGGAGAGTATCACCCTTCCTGACCCGGTTCGTACTACTCTCAGCACGAACCAGCCTTCCTATCTACTTCCTCTTCAGGGTGCACTCGAGCCCTCTGTTCCCGTCCACACTTACGGACGGCGCGAGAGGAGGGCTGGTTCTTCTTCTTCTTTGTCCGAGGAGCCGGTTCGATCTTTTTGACTCCACCATGGATTTGCCTCAGTCTGTGATCTACGACTGCGCACTCGATATAGTCGCTATGATAGGTCGTATGGAGCTGGGCGGCACCGGTCATCGCACTGATTTTGATGACTTTCGTCGCGAGTATCGCAACGACTTGAGCACGACGCACGGGCGTATTGACCGGCTATATGCTGATGTGGGGCTGAGTCAGTTCCCGAGTTATGATGCTGAAGGTACCCGGATCGGACCTATCTCGACGCCTCGCGCGAGCTTGCTCGAATAGGAGCAAGGCGCTACGCGAGAAAAATGCATAAGTGCAAATTTGTGCGAATATTGCTATGGGGGATATCATTGCTTAAATGCTTGAAAATCGATTTGAAATTGCTTTTGGAGTCGCCACCAAATTTTAAAGGAATTTGGACCTTTTCGATGCGTCTTAAATTATAAGACGCGTGTCTTAGAATTCAAGGCGCGTCGACACCTCTCCTCCTAAGGTTATTGTGAAACCAGAGTGGATTCGGGGCAAGGTTACTTTTGAAAGTTAATCAAAACGTTTTATGAAAAACTGAAATCAAAAGCCTACGTAAGGTAGTCTTTACTGATTTGAAAACAAGTGCTTAATTTCGATGTGTGAGCAAATAAAACGCTACGTACAAGTGCAAATATGACTCGATAAAAATGCAAAGCAATGCATGTGAGTCGTTAAAGTTAACGACGTTTTGCTTTAGGAAATATACGAGAAATAATAATTCATTGATTTGAATTAATATAAAACGTTATTTTCCGACTTTTGTCTAATTCTATTATTTTGAAAACTCTCAGTTTTGCATGTTTAAAAGACTAGTGAAACGGTACAAGTTAATGTCGAATCCGTGTTTTAGTCGCAATTTAATGCATGAATGAGAATTTGCATAATGTAAAATGTAACGTCGGTTTGCTTTAGTGAGAGTGTGTCGTTTGTTTATGCAATATTGGCGAGGTTTAGACGGATTAGGAATCCGAATTACTACAACCGTATTACGAATACGGGTTCGTTAAACCAATATTGAATTGGGTTAGTGTAACCCTTGTCCGAGTCTAAAAAGTCTAGTCCGAAGGTAAAATGTTTACCTTAAAACGTAAAGACGGTTTTTAGAAAAATGCTAAGTGTATTTTTGTGAGTGAAGTGAATAAGGTGTTGTACGTGTATTGTGTTATTATTGCTCAAGTTGTTGTGGTAATTGTGTTGTGAGTGGGTGTGTATATATAGGAAACGAAAAAATGGGCTGAGCTCAAACAAACACCCAAAACAAATCGTCTGTGACCAATCTAGGCCCAAACAAATCGGAACAGCAGAAAAGGAGGCCCAAAGTAATCGTCTGTCAACAGACGACTAGAAAACTAATCGTCTGTCAACAGACGATTAGTGTGGGTGTGTATTTGTTTGCTTTTTGGGCCGAGATTTTGGAATGACATGTGTGAGGTGTTGATTGATATTGTTGGGCTGACTTTGTCGTGTGCATGCTTTTGGACCAAGGGTTGCATTACCCTTTGATCCAAGGGATTTTGCCCATTTTTGGGTTGATTTTGTTTTATGTTTTCGTGTTTCGTGTTTCGGTTTTTGTCGTGTTTTTCGATTTTGGCTCGAAATAAAAATATTTCGTGTTGTATTATTTCGTAATATCGTAAAATTTGGTTTTACCAAAATGTGACTCGTGAGGTGAGTTGGCCCGTTTTGAGTGCGTGTTTTTGTAGTTGTGGGTTGGTTTTTGTGAGGCCGTTTTTGTGAATTTGCTTTTTGTGGGTGTTTTTGTGGGCTTGAATAATCGTGTCGTATTTTAGCTTAAAATAGGCGACAAAATTAATGTTCAATTTTACGAAATATGCAAACTTAAATAAATACGTTAAAAACGACTAAAATGTTTTAGACACTTTGTACCGTTTCGTCTATTTATAAAACATGCATAAAAGTCCATTTTCATCATCGGGTTGCTTTTTGGGGGGTACGGATACGGGTATCTACAGAGCCCCCAGTTTGACTGAGCTTGGACTAAAGCGCTAGTCAAACTTAAAAGATACTATCCGGACCACTACAGTCTCGATACTACCTGGCGGTGCTAAGTGTGTGTCTCGGGGAGAGACGAGGACTTAGTGCCGGGAAATGCGGGGAGGGACGGTACATGTTTAAGGACATGACGGTCGTGCATATTTAGGGGCATGCCAGCCTACGTGTTGCTTGGATGCTTCTGGATAGTGCTTTGCTTGTGCTTGTGTGCGAGTGCTTGTGCTACTTGCTGGTGCTCTGCTTGAAACGGTTGCTGATGTTGAATGCTTCTTGATGGTGTTTTGTAGTCGAGCCGAACTCTGCGTTGTGCTTGAGATGGCTGCTGATGTTGAATGCTTGTTGCATACTTGATCTGGTGTTCATGCTTCAATGTCATTCTCGTAATAGGCTGTGTGTTTATGTATTTGACTCGTAGAAGAGGCTTAGTGTTTTTGTTGGGCTCGTAAAGAGGTTTAGTGTCTTGCTTGACTCGTAAAAGAGTGTAGTGTTTTGTGACTCGTAAAAGAGTGTAAGGTGTTTTGTTTGACTCGTAAAGAGGTTTTTGTGTTTTGTTTGACTCGTAAAGAGGCTTAGGTGTTTTGTTTGACTCGTAAAAGAGTGTAGGTGTTTTGTGTGACTCGTGAAGAGGTTTAGTGTTTTGTTTGACTTTTGCGGGAAAAGCAAAAATTGATCCTGATTTTTGGGACTTTTGCGGGAAAAGCAAAAATTGATCCTGATTTTTGTGAATTTGTATTATATGGTGTAGCCCCCAGTTTGACTTAGGTTTTAGTGTAAAACGTTAGTCAAACTTGCTGTAGCTGCTTCTGAATTTACCCCCAGTTTGACTTAGGTTTTAGTGTAAACCGTTAGTCAAACTCGCTGTAGTTGCTTTTGATTTTAGCCCCCAGTTTGACTTAGGTTTTAGTGTAAACCGTTAGTCAAACTCGTTGTAGCTGTTTTTGAATTTAGCCCCCAACATGCTGATCTTTCGCTTTGTGGGTGACGGCCGAAGTGCAGGAAATGACTTGCGTTAGCGTCGTTGAACGGACGCTTTCAGGTGAATGTGGTCGTTGGCAGACCTTGCTTGTAGCTGTACTTTGAGACCTGCAATGTAATGTTAGTCGTGCGAAAATATGAATCTCGATTGAGATTATGTGTTTGAAATTCGTGAAAACGTTGTTTCAAGAAAATGCATCGTGCTTTATGTGAAAACATGCGTGAAACGTGTTTTGACAAAATGACGTATGAAGTTTGCAAAAAGTGTTTTGATGAAAATGCAATATCAAAATTGTGCTTTTGAAATATGAGTTGCGAAATGCGAGAATTGTAATTTGCGTGAAGCTGAAAGTGTGTTTGAGGATGACAGGTTTTTTGAATGTGAAAAACAAAAAAGACGTAAAGCAGGGGTGTAAAACGAGGTGATGTGATACACGGCTGCGTGCTTTTGAGTAAGGGGAGGTGTTTTTAGTGCAAAAAGGGTGTAACTGCCGTGATGGCGAGGGTTTGCGGTCGGGCGATGCGTTGTCTGGGAGGGTGGTGCTTGGGTGTCATAAAAGTCGTTGCCTCCTCCTGTGATCCGTGGTCCATGGAAAGGCAGGGATGTCGAGATTAGCATGTGCAGCTGATGGCGTCGAAGGAACCTTGTTGTAGTTCGTCGTCAACTCTAAGCCCTGGTGACATTGTAGTTTGCTTCGTCATTCCTAGGACCTAAGAGGACATCGGAGGTCGTAGTTTTGCCTTTTGCTCTAGAGACGGAAAATCCAAAATGTAACTACGTTTGACTATAGTTAATGAAATGAACGTTTTCGTTTACGTTTGCCTCGTTTGCTGTTTTGTAAAAAGAGTTATATCCTCGACTTTTTTAAGCTTTGGATCATGATCTTGCGTTTGTGTTGACTGTGTCTTCGACCTTTTTAAGCTTCAGACGTGTCATTATTGTGTCGACTATGCCCTCGACCTTTTTAAGCTTTGGGCGCGTCGTTTTTGTGTTGAATGGTGGTCGCGCTTTTTGCAAAGCTGCCTACGTATCCACGTGAGTGGAATCAGACCGGCGTAGTTCAGAGTCGTATTTTTTGTTGAATGTGCACGTTTATGGGCATGCCGGCCCATGAAGTGTGTTTTGTAAAAAAGGGTGTACGTTTAAGGACATGCCGGTCCGTGAAATGCTATTTTGATTTTTGTGGAGAATGTGCACGTTTAAGGGCATGCCGGCCCAAGAAGTGTGTTTGCAGAAGAGGGGTGCACGTTTAAGGGCATGCCGGCTCGGGAATTTGCTTTGTAAGAGGTGCACGTTTAAGGGCATGCCAGCCCGTGGTACATGTTTAAGGACATGACGGTCCGAGAATTGCATCTTATAAATACATTGCAGAATGTTTCGTGGGTGTTGGTTGTTTTGTAGTTGGGAAGGGTTTGATATCAGGGTATTGTGTTTAGCCCCTAGTGTGGTTGGAAGCATGAGTATATGCTGGTTTGTTGTGCCATTTCGCGTCAACGGGCAGTATCTGGATGTGTGGGGGTTTGTTTAGCAGGGATGAAAAGTCAGGTAGTGTGTCTGTGGATCCTTGTTGGTGAAGGTACCGGGAAAAAAAAAGGGTGTGATCGCTAGTCCTGCTCGGCCTACTGCGCGCCCTCGCCGCCAGTATGTGGGGCCGAGGTGAATCGCCTCCTTGAGGAAAAAGTGCGAAGTTTTGAGAAAAATGGGGAGATCATTGCATGAATTTGTGACCAAAAAGAAAAGTAGAAAATCCTTTTGAAAGTGTATTTTGAAGTCGCAACCAAATATTAAAGGAATTTGGAACCTATTCAACGCGTCTTGAAATACAAGACACGAGTGTCTCAGATTTCAAGGTGCGTCGATACCTATCTATCTGAGGTTTGAAACCAGAGAAGGGGTTCGGAGTGAGGTTACTTTTCGAAAGTTTTGACAAAGTGTATTTTGAAAACAGCAATCAAAAAGCCTACGTAAAAAGTAGTCTCTACTAATTTGAAAACATTTGCTTAATTTCGATATTTGGGCTAAAAGTCACGCTACGTACAAGTGCGAATAAGTATGACTCGATTAAAATGCATAAATAATGTAAATTGTCAAAATAATGACATATTGCTATAGGAAATGTACGTTAAATAATAATTTATTGACTAAATTATTACTATAGACGTTATTTTCCGACCTCGTATTAGAATTTGTACAGAAAAACCCTCAGTTTTGACATGCTAAAAGACTCTATGAAACGGTACAATTTAGTGTTGGATCCGTGATTCTAGTCGTTATTTAATGCATGAATGAGGACTTGCATAATTATAAAAGTGACGTCGGTTTGCTTTAGTGATAATGAGTCGTTTATTTATGCGATATTGGCGGGGTTTAGACGGATTATGAATCCGAATTGCTACAACCGTATTACGAATACGGCTTCGCTAGTGCCAATATCGGGTTTGGGGTTAATGTAACCCCATTATCCGAGTCTCAAACGTCCAGCCCGTAGGTAAAATGTTTACCTTTCGAAAATGTAAAGACGGTATTTTTGAGTGGATTTCGTGAATAGTGTATATGTGTTAAAAACCGATGTTTTGAAAATGAATGAAGTGGGTTGGTATTTATAGAGGTTGGCTGGTTTTAGGGTGAACAAAATATAAATCGCCTGTGAACAGGCGTTTTATATTTTGTTTGGGTTGGATTTTGTAAGAAAAATCAAAAAGGCGGCTGTATGGGAGAAGTTTATAATCGCCTGTTAACAGGCGATTAGAAACTTAATCGCCTGTCAACAGGCGATTTCTTTTTTGTTTTGGTGGGTTGTTTATGCCGCCATTTGGTTTTTGGATGTTTGATTAAGTAATGATTATGTTTTGTTGTTTACTTAGGGGTTAAGTCTTTGTTCAGTTTTGGTCCGAATTTCGGTTTTCGTGTTTCGGTTTTTGTCGTGTTTTTCGGTTTTGGCTCGAAATAAAATAATATTAGGTTATATTATTTTATGGTATCGTGGAGTTTTGTTTTGTGAAAATGTGACACGGGACGCACTTTGGCCCGTTTTGAGTGTTGTGTTAGTGTGCGCTTTTGGGTCGTTTTTGTAAGTTTGGGCCGCTTTGTAGCTAGTTGGGCTGTTTTTGTGGCTTGGCTTAATAAGACGTTCCTATATTGTGCTCGTGTTACGCTCATAATGACTAAAGGTGACATTCATTTTAATGATTATGCAAATCCAAATTAATACGCTAAAAATGACTAATACGTTTTAGACACTTTTGTACCGTTTCGACTCTTTTAAAAGCATGCACGAAAGTCCTTTTCATCATCGGGTTTGTTTTTGGGGGGTACGGATACGGGTATCTACAGAGCCCCGCTTGGTGAGCTTGGACAAAGCGTTAGTCAAACTTAAAGGTAGTATCCGGACCATTACAGTCTCGATACTACCTGGCGGCGCTAAGCATGTGTCTTATGGGAGAGACGAGGACTTAGCGTCGGGAAATGTGGGGAGGGACGACATGTTTTTTAAGGACATGACGGTCCTACATGTTTAAGGGCATGTCAGCCTGCATGTGGCCTGAGTACTCCCAGCTGGCGCCTTGCTTGTGTTTCCGTTTGTGCTCCTTGCTTTGCTTGCGCTTCTGGCTTGCGCTCCTTTGCTTTGCTTGCGCTTCTGGCTTGCGCTCCTTTGCTTTGCTTGTACTTCTGGCTTGCGCTCCTTTGCTTTGCTTGCGCTTCTGGCTTGCGCTCCTTTGCTTTGCTTGCGCTTCTGGCTTGCGCTCCTTTGCTTTGCTTTCCTTGCTGGACGTCTCGTAGAAGAGGTTACGCGTTTCGGGGTTTGGTTTATAAGAGTGGTTTAGATTTTTGTGAACGTCTCGTAAGGAGGCTACGTGTTTTGGGGTTTTAACGTCTCGTGAGGAGGCTACGTGTTTTTCGTGGTTCTCATAAAAAGGGCTAGGTTTTTATGAACGTCTCTTAGGGAGGCTACGCGTTTTTGAATTTTAACGTCTCGTGAGGAGGCTACGTGTTTCTCTCATAAAAAGTTAGGTTTTTATGAACGTCTCGTGAGGAGGCTACGCGTTTTTGTATTTCCCATAAAAAGGGTTAGGTTTTTATGAACGTCTCGTGAGGAGGTTACGTGTTTTTCTCATAAAAAGTTAGGTTTTTATGAACGTCTCGTGAGGAGGCTACGTGTTTTTCGTGGTTCTCATAAAAAGGGCTAGGTTTTTATGAACGTCTCTTAGGGAGGCTACGCGTTTTTGTATTTTAACGTCTCGTGAGGAGGCTACGTGTTTCTCTCATAAAAAGTTAGGTTTTTATGAACGTCTCGTGAGGAGGCTACGCGTTTTTGTATTTCCCATAAAAAGGGTTAGGTTTTTATGAACGTCTCGTGAGGAGGTTACGTGTTTTTCTCATAAAAAGTTAGGTTTTTATGAACGTCTCGTGAGGAGGTTACGTGTTTTTGTATTTTAACGTCTCGTGAGGAGGCTACGTGTTTTTCTCATAAAAAGTTTGGTTTTTATGAACGTCTCGTGAGGAGGCTACGTGTTTTTTGTGGTTCTCATAAAAAGGGCTAGGTTTTTATGAACGTCTCGTGAGGAGGTTACGTGTTTTTGTATTTTAACGTCTCGTGAGGAGGCTACGTGTTTTTCTCATAAAAAGTTAGGTTTTTATGAACGTCTCGTGAGGAGGTTACGTGTTTTTCTCATAAAAAGTTAGGTTTTTATGAACGTCTCGTGAGGAGGTTACTTTTTTTTGTATTTTAACGTCTCGTGAGGAGGCTACGTGTTTTTCTCATAAAAAGTTAGGTTTTTATGAACGTCTCGTGAGGAGGTTACGTGTTTTTCTCATAAAAAGTTAGGTTTTTATGAACGTCTCGTGAGGAGGTTACGTGTTTTTGTATATTAACGTCTCGTGAGGAGGCTACGTGTTTTTCTCATAAAAAGTTAGGTTTTTATGAACGTCTCGTGAGGAGGCTACGTGTTTTTTGTGGTTCTCATAAAAAGGGATAGGTTTTTATGAACGTCTCGTGAGGAGGTTACGTGTTTTTCTCATAAAAAGTTAGGTTTTTATGAACGTCTCGTGAGGAGACTACGTGTTTTTTGTGGTTCTCATAAAAAGGGCTAGGTTTTTATGAACGTCTCGTGAGGAGGCTACGTGTTTTTGTTGGTTGGGTTGAAATCGTGTTTAAAATGGGTTGAAAGGTGTATTGGGCCGAGGAAATGGCCCAAAACCAAACAGAAACCCATGAAACAAAAATAAAATCGCCGATGGCCCAGGCGATTTTGTTTTTGTTTTGTGAATCTGTATAAAAGCCGGGGAAGAGGAAGGAGGAGGGTTTTATTTCGTTTAAAAATAAAAACTAAATCGAACACACCCAAAATTCAGTCCGGCGATTTTCTAGACCAAATTTCGATTTTCCGACTCCTACAATTCGTCATGGACCAAGGTACGTACTCAACTCACTTGGTTTTTCGCGTTTTGAAGCTTGTTTGAGTCGGTTTTAACTTGAAAAACCGTTTTCTAGGGTTTTGGTCGATTTTTGTTGGTTTGATTCGAGTTTAGCTCTCGTCTTGGCTTGAAAACGTTCGCCATGGCTAGTATAGTGCTTGCCTTGCTTGTCTTGCTGTCGTTGTGTGAAAACCCGGCTCGTGGTCTCGATTTTCGTGCGTTTTGTAGTGTAGGGGCATTTTGGTCATTTTTGAAAACGTCTCGAAAATGGCTCAAAACTTCAGTGTAGCTTACCCATTAGTAGTATATCGTGTTGGTGAGTTCGGTTTGTTGAAATGGTCGCGAAAAGCGGTTCGTTTGGGTAAAAACCGTGTAGAAGGGGGTAAAATCGGGGCTTGTGCTTTGTTTTTGTAGCGTAAGGCGATCCCGAGTGGCTTGGTTATTTTGAAAATGTTGTGGTGTGCTAGTGTGAAGGTTTGGGTGGCTCGTATGCGGAGAATGGCTCGAAAAAACGTCATTTTCGTGCGTTTTGGTATAGGGGCCGATTTTGGTCGAAATTTTTCTGCCCAAACTTGCCCGAATTCCTCTCAGATTGTGTTTTCATGGCTAGTATGGTACACTTTTGGTCTTGTTTTGTAGGAAATGTGTTGTTTGGAGGTGTTTTGGAGCGTTTTTTTGTAGTTTAGGCTAGGTTTCCAAAAGTCGCTTTTCCTCGCTTTTCGTGCCCCGTTAATGGAATGTATGGTAATGTATGTCGTCTGTATTGGCTAGGGGGTTGTTTTGTGAGAAGTGGGGGCTTTTTGGGTTGAGTTATGGTCAAGGAAAGGCCGTTTTTGTAGTTTGGAGGTGTTTTGTAAAAGCTATTCAGTCGAGGTGTTCGGGACATTGTTTTCGCATGAAATTTTTTGCATAAGCTTATTGTGATTTATGGGTTGGGTCTGTGTCAGCAAATATGGGTTTCTGGCTTCCTGTAGCGTTTTTCCCTCTTCTGCTATTTTTGGGTTAAAAAGGCTTGCTTTCTGCTGTTTTGGCCAATTCTCTGCTGCTTTTGCGCGTGCTTGCTCTTAACTCGACTGAGTAGGACGTATATATCGTATACGTCTCATGGATTTTGGTTTCCTGTGCTTCTGCTCCGTTTTGGCCTTATCTGTAGATAATGTAGGCCTTGCTGCTTGCTTCCCGTTGTTTTTGTTTATACGCTTTCTTGAGTGACTCTTTGTTGCCGTCGTGCGGCGTGCCCTTGAATCTTGTGCAGGTGATCCTAGGCCTTCGATTACTACTTCGGTGATATGGATCGGGTTTTGGCGGCGTTGACTTTACTGGATTACGAGGGACGAGCATACTCTGCCGGGTATGCTGCGCCCTTGGAGGTTTCAGATGGTCCGTCTCGGTCGGACTTCTTGAGCTTTTCCTCAGGCGCTGGAGCTTCTACGGCGCCAGGGAGTGAGTTTCGGTATTTCTTTGTGGAGTCTCTGCGCTTTACGCTAGTGGTGCCGGTCTTTGTCGGTCGTCGTCTGGGCCTTCTGAGTGGCCTTGGGCGTGGTCTTTGTTCTGGTGGTCTGAGCCGTCGATTAGTGTTGCGGGTCGTGGCGTTCTTCGAGTCACCGCTTTTTCAGCTAATGTAGTACGCGAGGAGACCGTCGCTGAGCGGACGCGGTCTTCTGGTGATACTAGCGGTAGTGGAGCTGCTGCTGGGTCGTCGAGGTCTCCTGTTGGTGGCCGAGGTCAGGCTCAGGGTGTCGTCTCAGAGTCTTTGCAGGGGCGTGGACGTGGCGCTGCTGTGGAGACGTCGGAGGTTCCTGGGCGAGGCCGTGGTGGAGGTCGGAGCGTAGCTGCAGGGTCTTCGCAGGGCGTGGCCGTGGCGGTCTTTGGAAGGGACGCTGCTCCGTGAGGGGGAAGCGGCAGAGGTCGTGGTCTTTGGCGGGGGCTTCGCAGGGCGTGGCGCTACAGCCCAGGCGCTGCGGCTCTGGAGGGGCCAGGTTAGGCCGTGGTCGTGGTCGGAGGAGCCCGAGGCCAAGAAGCGCAAGGTGGATGTAACCACGGTGAGGCGGCAGCGGCCGAGACGTCGAGCTCGTGTCGCTGCAGAGGGTGGTGACCGGGGCGGCCGAGGTCGCTTGTGTTTTGAGGAGGTTGGAAGCGGGGAGACCACTGTGGAGGTCACGCGAGGCGTGGTCGTGCTCGGGTCCGGGAGCCGTTCTGAGGATCCTCCCGAGTCGGAGGGTCTTTGAGTAGCGAGGATGAGGATCTTAGCGAGGCTGGCGAGAGGCCACTGTCGAGGTTGAGATTGCTGAGGCTGCTGCCAGCCGCTTCTGCCATTTCTTCTTGTCGCCGCCAGGTTCTTCTTTGCGAAGCTTTTGTGGCCGGGTCGAGTTGAGGCAGGCTCGGGAGCGAGTTCGGGATGAGGTTGGTGGGGGCCATCACGGAGAGGTGAAGCGGCGAGGTCGAGGCGAGGCCGAGGGTCAGGCCCAGGATGCAAGTCTGGCGGCTCTTGAGGCCGCAGCGGAGGTTTTCATGGGGATGGTCGACGAGTGGCGCGAGGCCTGACTACCCTCATGGTCGCGTTTGTGGTCGCGGTGGCCTGGGCTGGGACGGCGTGACTCGGTTTGGAGTCCTTGGAGCACTTGTCGATCCGGGTGAAGGTCGGCTTCCGTTAGGCTCGATGAGGACCTTCTGCGGGTTTGGACGGTGTTTGGCGTCTTTGAGGGTAGGCTCGCGGGAGGAGCGGGACATAGTGCTTGGGGCGGCTTTTGGTCCCAGTGCGAAGTGGAGGAGGTGCGGGGGCAGCGGGTGAACTCGCGCCTCAGCATGCCGGGCGTTGTTGGATAGGTTTTGGGATACGACCAACACCTTCCACATGCCTGGTTCTGAGGTTAGCGTGACTCGCTTCCTCGTGGGCGATTGTCGCAGGGTTGCCTCATGGTGAGCGCGTACTTGACTGGGGGCGTGAGCGACCTCCTATCGATAGCCCACGAGACGTGCGCCTGATTGGCGACGGGGTCAAGTGCGGGACGGACGAGGAGCACACGTGCCAGCCTCGTACTATATGGTTTGCGGACTTCTTCGTGGGGAAGAGGAGGAAGAAGGGGTCTACTCGGCGGCGCCGAAGCGAGGGCATTTGTGGGTGTGGTGGTTCTTGGCGGCCACCCACTTTGGCGATAAGGGGAGCGAGCCGGCGGGTGTGTTGATGGCGTTATCGACTTGACACGTCTAGGTGACTTTGGTACCGGGTCACTCACCTTTTGGGCTATTGATCAGATTACGAGGGATGCGATGCGCCACTGGCCGGATCGGCGAAGTCGGATGTGTCGCCAGGCCACTGGTCTTGATGGAGGTAAGGCTTGATTTCGCAGCATCTTGTTGTCTCGTCTCTGCTTTTCTTTTGTAACGTGTGTTCTGTTTGCTTGCAGGCTTGGTGCTACGCTCACTTCCCTTCTCGCCTTCGGACCACGTTCGGTGGCCATTTGCGTGCGGCTTTCATGCGTCTGTGACAATGATCGGAGGGTATTGGCCTGAACTATGACGCGGCTCGTGTGCGCTTCAACGGGATGACGATGGATAAGGTAAGGGTGATTGTGTTTTGTACTTTGGTCTTTTGTAGCTTGTTTTCGGGTTTGTGTTTGTTTTTGTGGTTTATAATTTGGTTTTGCTTTGTAGTTTGTTCGCGATCCCTGGAGGAAGTTTACCGGCGTCCCTGAGTCGATTGCAGCCCGCTTTGGTCCCCTTGACGGACGGCGGCTGTACATCGAGGCTCGAGACGGCTCATCTTGGCACTGGGTGGCGTCTGTCTCTGTGACGGTCGCGGCGGCTTCATCGTACCTGCTCCTCCGCCCTCGGTTTTGTTTGTGGAGACGCCCGACGCTAATGAGCGTCGTGACGTGTATCACGAGGGTGAGTCCGATTCTTGCTGCGGCGGGATGAGGATTACGTGACTTGGGCACAGCATGCCCTTGCTGACGGTGTGATCGAGGTATGCTTAATTATCCCTTTTGCTTGTATGTGTTTTGGTTTTAGGAAGCAAAAATTTACCCTATTTTTGTTTCGTAGCGACGTGATCCTGATCTTGAGTTCCAGCCTCCTCCGTTCGTTGAGGACCTGCTGGTTGTTCACGAGGGTCGCTTCATTCGATCGTCTTTGCTGACCTTGTGCGTAAAGTGGTCACCGTCACGGGCCTTGAGAGTTGGGATCCGCGTGAAAAAGGTATTAACCTTCCTCTTTGTCTGACATGAGTATTATGTAGTATATAGCCCCTAGTTTGAATTTGATTTTATTGTAAAATCAGTATTCAAACTCTGTTGAAGCAGGTTTTTGATTATAGCCCCCAGTTTGAGTAAGATTTTATTGTAAAATCATTAGTCAAACTCTGTTGAAGCAGGTTTGTGATTGTAGCCCCGTAAAGCTAAATTGATTTCTCGTATTCTGCGGTGGCGGTGAGGTCCACAGGAGGTTTGTGGCGGGCGAAAGCCGGTGTGGCGATCGTGAATGAGAAGGTGGTGGGCGCTGCGAGCGCGAGAGAGAAGGCGAGGCGCGACTTGAGTTAGCGAGTCGGTGAGGAGGCGAGATCGCGGGCGAGTTGGAGTGCGCATCGAGGAAGTTAGCGAGTCGAGGCGGCTGGAGGGTCGTCTGTGAGGAGGCTGGATAGAGCGCGTCTTTGAGATTGATTCCCTGCGTGCTGTCTTGCAGCGTCGTGACCAGTCGTAGTAGGCTTGGACTTGTATATTTCAGATTTGTATTATGAGTATTAGTATTTTTTTGGTAACGGTTTATGTATCAGGATTTGTTATGGTAAGTTGTTTTTTTTTTTTTTTTTTTTTTTTTTTTTTTTTTTTTTTTTTTTGGACTTGTAGGTGTTTATGGGTATAATTTGGTTATTGTGTCTTGTTGCGAAAATGCATTACGTAGCAGGGTCTGAAATCCTTGCGTATTTGCTTGCCGAGCGTACCTGCAAAACATTGTTAGTCGTAAAAGCATATATATACGTCTCGATTGAGACTGACTCGCTAATGACTAAATTAAATGTGAAATGAAGAGTTTTTTGAAAAACGCTGGTTTAGAAAATATTCTAGACTCGTGAAAAAGACGTTTTTGACATAGCAAAAAAAAATTTGAGCTAAAACGACGTTTTGAGACGAAAATTGTGAATGCGAAAATTATATTTTGTGTTGTGTTTCATTTTTGTGTGGTTATCGTATTTTGTGGAAATGAAAAATACGAAAGACGGGAGTCAATCACGCAAATCGAGACGACGCGACGGGATCGTAAAAACAGGTCCAAGGTCGGTAGAAAGGATAAATGGGGTAATAAGTTAAATATTTTAGGGTATAGGTGTGTAAGAAGTGTAAGAAATCGAATAATTTTGTCAGGAGGAAAAAGAAAATCGCCTGTAAACAGGCGATTTTATTTTTAATCGCCTGTTTACAGGCGATTAAATCTTTGTTTTGTGGTTTTCTTTGATTTATTTTAATCGCTTGTTCACTAGCGTTTAATTTTTTTTGTGTTGTATTTCGTTTTGCAAATCTCGGCTATAAAAGGAGGGGTAAGTTAGTTCATTTCACTCATCCTCTCGTCTTCTATTCTCGATTTTCCAAGAATATTCAGAATATTTACGGAACATTAAATCGAGTTATGGAGAGTTTTGAAGGAAACTTGCGTAGTTGGTGTGCGTCCTTATCGAAATTTGGAGGAGGAAGACTTGAAAGATTGCGGTTTCGGGGTCCTCCTGGGTCTAGGGCGGCTTCGAATGGAGCCCGAGTTCTGGATGCGTGTCTCGACTATTGGGACTTGAGTTTCCACGTCTTAGTTTTCCTAGTGGGAGGTGCATCCGTTGGTCGAGGAATTTGGAGCCATTGGTGGTTGGTTGCGAACTAACATTCCTGTGTGCGTTAGATCGGGGCCTGGGTATAAGAGGCACGTGCAGAACTACCTTCAGATGACTCGTGTGGAGACAGAGGAGTTATTTGTTGGGAGTCGTATCAGCCTCTATCGCTTGTGCAAGCGGTTTATGAACCGCGAAAATGAGACGATCTCCTTTGGTGCCAGAAAAAGGGCGTTGGCATTCTGCTTAGTCCACCGTTACATGTTTCCTAATTCTTTGTATGAGGGAGCGCTTGGTGATCCTCGCCTAATCACTGTCGTCCAACAGATGGAGTATGGCTGTAACCCTTCCGCCGTGATCCTAGCTGAGACGATCCTGGGTCTGGATGATCGTGCCTGCAATAGGGCGAGCCCGTATCGAGGGTGTCCCTTAATCCTTCAGGTCTGGTTGATGGAGCGGCTGAGCGTGCTAGGTGATATTGCTGGGTCACATCCTGCTGGGGACGTGACTAGTCGTTATATTAGGTGGCTGGATCCACATCATCGCCCTGACGATTACTTCCCTGGACTTGTGAGGTCATCGACCATCCGTTGGTTGAATGCCGTGGTGGGGAATAGTTGATGTGACGGCAAGTGAAATTTGGCGATGGTTCGTGCGGAGTCCTCGCTGCGGATTTGACATGGGTGTTTACATCCATCCCGTGCAGTGAGGAGGCAGATAGGGTGGGCACGATTCATTCCTGGTCATGACACCAAGGTGCAGGGCATGCTTATGTTGACTAGTGGCATAGCCGATGCAGGCGGCGGATGGATTACGCGCCCAGGTGGCTGTGGCGGGCACTCCTAGGGCGACTCGGGTATCACGAGCCCACGCTAGGTGGATCAAGGCGCAGAGCCCCCACAAGAGGTCACGCCGAGCCCTAGAGCTCAGCGGGCTTTCTCGGATGTTCCGCTCATGACGGCCGACCTTGGACGTATCGGTGGTGATGGCGAGGGTTCGAGTCCGGAGCTACTCTCGGCCGATGAAAGTGTGTTCGGCCGTCGGCATATTCCAGGGTCAGGTGATCAAGGTTGTTATGGCAATGTTGGGGATCGCCATTGGGGTTGAGGGTTGGTGCTCCCTTTATCCAGCTGGAGGGGTCTCGAGTCTGCTTCGGAGAATAACCTGGTTTTAGTTTATGTGTGCTTTGTTAGTATTATGTTCATATTATGTTGTATTATGTAATATATTACATATCCTAAACCCGATGTACATGCCGGGACTCGTATTGTAATATATAGTGTTTGTTAGTGTATTTTTAAGGTCGTAGCTATGCTCCTATGTTTGAAAAATCCAAAATGTAACCGTTCTTTTTAAGATTAATAAAAATCAGGTTTTTTATTTACGACTTCGCCTCATTTTGCTTGTTATTTTGTGTGAAATTCCTTGGCTCTAATCTCTTTTCAAAGGTTTAGAATGCAAGCATGGTTTTTGTTTTTTTAGGAATTTTTTTTGTTGACTATTCCCTCGACTTTTTTAAGCTTTGGGTTTGTCGTTTTGTGTTGAATGTCGTTCTTTTCACCCTTAGGTTAAAAGACGAATTTTTGTGTTGACTATGTCCTTGGCCTTTTTAAGCTTTAGACGCGTCATTTTTGTGTTGAATATCGCCTTATGTTAACCTATTGGGTTATGAGACGGTTTTTGTGTTGACTATATCCTCAGCCTTTTTAAGCTTTGGACGCGTCATTTTTGTGTTGAATATCGCCTTATGTTAACCCATTAGGTTATGAGACGGTTTTTGTGTTGACTATATCCTCAGCCTTTTTAAGCTTTGGACGCGTCATTTTTGTGTTGAATATCGGTTGTGCTTTTTACAAAGTCGCCACGTATCCACGAAAAGTAGAATCAAACGGCGTAGTTCGAGAATGTATGTTTAAGGGCATACCGGCCCATGAGTTGTGTTTGCTTTTTGTGGTGAATGTGCACGTTTAGGGGCATGCCGGCCCATGAGCATGTTTAAGGACCTGCCGGTCCATGAATTGTGTTTGGTGGATGCATGTTTAGGGGCATGCGCCCATGAGCATGTTTAAGGACCCTTAGGTCCATGAATTGTTTTTATGAAATTGTATTTCTGGATACATTGCAAGGGGTTTTAGGGATAGTATTTCTTGAGTTGATCGAGATTTGTGGCGAGGTTGAACTCTTGGCCGCCGAGGCTCGGTTAGTTTGATTGCCCGCCCGTGTAGATCTCCTTGACGAGGTAGGGCCTGCCCGATTAGGTTTGAATTTTCCTCGTGGGTCATTTGGAAGTGGTGCCAGGTGACTTTAATGCGAGATTACCTACTTTTATGTGTCGTGGCTTAACTCGCTTGTTGAACGCTCGTTGTAGTCGGGCTTGGTACATTAAATGCGGTGCTCGGGGAATGCAGATCGGCGTTCATCCAGGAGCATGAGTTGTTAAATCGCTCACGGGCCCATTCGCTCAGGGATGCTACTTTCCATTAGTATGCGTAGAGATTGTATTTCTATTTCCCTTTGGTTGGACGGCTTCCATGCCGTAGGTGAGGAAATAGGGGGTCATGCCCGTAGGGGTTCGGATGGTAGTACGGTATCCCCAGAGTGCATATGGTATCTTGTTGGGCCAATCTTTGTAGCTGTCGATCATTTTCTCGAGTATGGTGACGATCGCCTTGTTTGGCCGCTTCAACCGGCTCCATTGGTTTGGGGTCGATAGGGTGAGGATTTGTGATCTTTGGATGTTGTATTTTGTGAGTATGGCTTAGTCTCGCGTTGAAAGTGCGAACCTTGATCGCTGATGAACTCATGGGGTATGCCATATCGGCATATGATGTTTGTCTGGATGAACTTGGCGACTTCTTTGGAGCCGAGGGTTCGAAAAGATGCTGCTTCTACCCATTTAGTGAAGTAGTCGATGGCCACCAGCACGAAGCAGTGACCTCCTGCTCCGATGGGGTGGACTTTTCCTATCACGTCGGTGCCCCAGGTTGAAAAGGGTCAGGGTGAGGTTAAATTTGTATAGTGGTGAAGGTGGTACATGTTGGACATTGCTGAAAATTTGGCAGTTGTGGCAGTGCTTGACGTATTGGATACAGTCTGCTTCCATGGTCGTCCAATACCATCCTAGCCGTAGAATCTGTTTGCAGAGTGCTCGAGCGTTCATGTGGGGTCCGCATTCACCATCGTGGACTTGCGTGATGATTTCCTGCCCCTTCTTGTAGTCGACACATATGAGCAGTGTCCCTTGTGGTGTCTTCTTGAGTAATTGGAAATCATCTTTTGGGCAGGCTTTGTTCAGGTCCCGGAAGTCGGCACATACTCGTATTTTGCCGTTTTTCTTCATAACCGGTACCATATTGGAGACCCAGTCTGAGTATTCGATGACTTGGATGAACCCGACTTGTATTGCCGATCTCTTCTTTGACCATGAGCGACCATTCTGGCTTGATGCGACGGAGCTTCTGCTTGACCGGTCTGCTACCTTGCTTGATTGGGATGCGATGGTCAGCTATCTCACGGTCGATCTGGGCATGTCTCTGTATGACCATGCGAAGACGTCCACGAATTACGTGAGAAGCTTAGTATATGTGGCCCTTTCTTGGTGCTTAGGAAGCCCCGGTTGTAGTTCTTGAGGCTCTTCGGGTGTTCCTATGTTGATGGTCGTTGTGTCTTCAATAATGGGGTCCTGTTCGGGTTTTGAGACAATACTTGCAATGTATCTATATAATGCAATTTTATTTAGTTTAAATTTATCGCAATTATTAGAAAAGGTAGAGTTTAAATGAGGCAAAGAGTAACCAAAAACTTTCATGTTATTAATGTTATCAAAAGCGGTTACATTTGAAGATAGCTCAGACGAGGGAGCTTTGGACAACCTTAATGACTCTAGTTCTTTACCTAAGACTTACTACATTAGGAAAATGATCGAGTAACCTAGCCGATTTTTAGAAAATTGGCGTCATGATGACGCGGGACCCTAGACTCTAGGTGCAGGTGCTTGAATTGGGACTTCCTGAGTCGTCGGCAGATTGGGTGGCTCCTTCCTCGAGCTTCAGTTGTCGGAGGGCGGCTCGGAAATCTGAGGCCTTTATGGTAATGACTTCGTTGTAACAGGGAAGCTTCACTTTCTGGTGCAGAGTTGATGTGATGGCTCCGGTAGCGTGAATCCAGGTTCTTCCTAATAACATGTTATATGTCGGAGGGATATTCATGAGCTGGAACTCGGTTCGTGTTTCAACAGAACCTGTCATGATGAGTAATGTTATGATTCCTTCTATCTTTGCGGGGCGTGCAGTAAATGCGCTCTTATCTTTGTTGGAGCAAGGGGTGACATCACTTTCCTTTAGTCCTAGTTTGAGGGCAGTTGTTAGGGGCAGGATGTTGATTGCGGAGCCGTTGTCGATGAGGGTGACAGGTAGCACCATGTTGCGACACTCTACGGTTATGTAGAGTGCTGGGTTGTGTGGGTCTTGAAAAGGCGGCAGATCTGCGTGGGTGAAAGTTATGGCACCTGGTAGCCAATCCCGAACAATGCGGTCAATGAGTTGTGCTGGAAGGATCTCCTTGGCACCTCGCCATGTTGTGTTATATGAAGGACCGTTCGCTATGGGTGGGGTAATCATATTTTCGATCATGTCTCTATCCTTGCTTTTGCTCGCGCGTTTAGGAGGGAATCCCGGCGGTATTTGTAGATCTAAAGGAAACTGATGCGGACGTTGGGGGTGTGGAGCTTTATCATGGCCGTCGGACGGTCTGAGGGGACGTTGATGAGGGATCTGGGTGGAAATTTCTTTCCTGTCCTCGTGCCCTGGTTTTGTCCATGTCCTAGCTAGGCGAATGTGATCAATGTTGCTACCGTTGTTGTTGATGCTGTCGAAAAGGACGTTGACCTCGTGATCGCTTGCGGGAGCTAGGAGGGGGTGATTGAGGATGGGATGAGTTCCTACGAAAATGGGGCGAGCAAGGGAGGTGTCCTGCTGGCCTGATGGTTTAGGAGCTATGCTTGGCTTATCGATTGTTTCATTGTCGATCATGTCTTGGATCACGTTCTTGGCGGAAAGCTTGATTCTCCGTGTCATGTCCACTTTCCCTGTGGAACTCGCAGATCTGAGTCCAGGTGCCATGATAATGGCTTCGTATCGTCAGGTGGTACTCTGGTGGGTTTGGGAAGGTGGAGAATGCTCTTCTACACGAGCCTTCCCAATGCCTTTGAGTAGGACATAAAGAGGGGGTCGAACCTCCGTCGCTGTTGCAACGGAAATGGTCCACTGATGATGACTGGGTGGCGAGGAGTGGGTGTGCTAGGAATCTTGGTTGTCTTTGCTAGTGCCTTTGAGTTTATAGCTTTAAACGGTCCAGTCATTGTTGCGGCGGGAGAAGCATTAACCTGGCGACCATGATCTGAAGTTTTGGCCAGTTTGTATTTGTGAATTTCATCCTCCAGGGATCGGATTCTTTTGATGTGTCGAGCAGACTCTTCGGCGAATAGTCTTGTGTTTTTCTCGGTTTCGATCTTTTGCATGGCGGCCAGATGTTCGAACAAAGCGGTGAGATTGGCTACCTTGTGGTCGAGCAAATTTTACGTGTTCGGTGATCGTCATTAGCGGAGGAGGTGGTGGAAAGGCAGTTTCATCATTCGCGAGGTTGAAACGGAAATTCATCTTGTGCTCGCGAGCCGGGTGTTCAGGGTTTTCAATGAGCGGACCTGACAAAGTTTTTAAAACTTTAGTGATTCTAAAAGAGAAGGAAAAGACTCAAATGAAAATTCGCATTCACGACCAAAGGAAGACGCAAAAGTGTAAAAAGTGGGTGACTTGACTTGACTCGTGTTTTTAGCTTTTAAAAGGACACGGGAAGCTTTTGAGGTAGGGGCGTGTTGACACGTCCCTATTCTCGAGGTAGGAAAATTTGTATGATCATAATCTGATTGACCCGGTTTGGCGGTATGTTGCCAGGGGTTTAACATTGGATTATGATAAAAAGGATCGAGGCAAAGTAGCGATAGGCTAACCGACCTGAGGATGTTAAAATTGGGTAAAAGGCGATCAATTGTTCGCCTTTTACGTGTGACTCAGGGATTTAAATCAAAAATGACGATAAGTCATTCGATTCAAAGAGTAAATCAACGGGTTCGCATCTGAACGAGCCCGCGTTTTTTTGTTTTTGAGAGAAAAAGATTAAATCGGGATGACTAAAGAGTCACTCGACTTAGAGCTAATTCTAACGTTCTAAAAGTTAATTTCATTTAAAATCTCCGAAATGAATTGACATACTCGGGTTTACGCTTTGTGAAAGACCTTTAGCAATAAATGTATTATGACGATACGTCAGTCGCATAATTCATCTACGTTTTGAAAAAGACCTGGGATATAGTGGTTATCCTAGGTCGGTTTTAAATGTAGTGGCATTTTATTTATTAAACTCAAATGACTACAGGTCAAAGAGCCTAACGGCGTGTTTTCAAAAGTATGACCTTTTTTGAAAAAAGTTTGAAAAAGCAATTTCAAAGATGGACGTATTTTAAAAGTATAATGCCTAGGAAAAGTTTTGACATGCAGAAAGTTTTTGAAAGACTACTATAGTGAGGGTACTATAGCTTCACACTTGTACATATAAACACAGGTTTTTGGTTTATAGGGTAAGGTTCCCTCCGGTCATTCCCGCGACGTTTAGGTAGGGGCACCCGCAAGACTACACACGTCTTAGGTGTGAATTCAAGACGGGCCCTAGAGCGTTCGAGGTTGGTAGTTACGATCGTTTATGCGGATGCCGTACTTGTAATCGTGGAGGGTGAGAGAGCGGTGTGTCGGAGTTACCTCGCTTATGGCGAGGATTCTGGGGCCGTTCCTCAAAGGTGTGGTTTGAATCGGGAGGATGCGACTCAACGTATTTTTGCCCAAATATCGAAAGCGTAAATGTTTTCAAAGTTTCAAGCTTCACTTCTTTATGATTTTAAAATAAAAGAAAAACTAGTTTTTCAAAAATAATAAAAATCATGCTCGTCCCCAGCGGAGTCGCCAGCTGAAGGTACCGGGAAAAAAAATGGGTGTGATCGCTAGTCCCTATCGACGCCCTGCGCGCGCCCTCGCCAGGTGTGGGGAGGCGAATGCCTTCCTTGAGGAAAAAGTGCGAAGTTTTGAGAAAAATGGGGGAGCTCATTGCATGAATTTGTGACCAAAAAGAAAAGTAGAAAATCCTTTTTGAAAGTGTATTTTCGGAGTCGCCACCAAATATTAAAGGAATTTGGAACCTATTCAACGCGTCTTGAAATACAAGACACGAGTGTCTCAGATTTCAAGGTGCGTCGATACCTATCTATCTGAGGTTTGAAACCAGAGAAGGGGTTCGGAGTGAGGTTACTTTTCGAAAGTTTTGACAAAGTGTATTTTGAAAGCAAAGAATCAAAAAGCCTACGTAAAAAGTAGTCTCTACTAATTTGAAAACATTTGCTTAATTTCGATATTTGGGCTAAAAGTCACGCTACGTACAAGTGCGAATAAGTATGACTCGATTAAAATGCATAAATAATGTAAATTGTCAAAATAATGACATATTGCTATAGGAAATGTACGTTAAATAATAATTTATTGACTAAATTATTACTATAGACGTTATTTTCCGACCTCGTATTAGAATTTGTACAGAAAAACCCTTAGTTTTGACATGCTAAAAGACTCTATGAAACGGTACAATTTAGTGTTGGATCCGTGATTCTAGTCGTTATTTAATGCATGAATGAGGACTTGCATAATTATAAAAGTGACGTCGGTTTGCTTTAGTGATAATGAGTCGTTTATTTATGCGATATTGGCGGGGTTTAGGCGGATTATGAATCAGAATGCTACTGGCGTATTACGAATACGGCCGCTAGTGCCAATATCGGGTCTGGGGTTAATGTATCCCCATTATCCGAGTCTCAAACGTCCAGCCCGTAGGTAAAATGTTTACCTTTCGAAAATGTAAAGACGGTATTTTTGAGTGGATTTCGTGAATAGTGTATAAGTGTTAAAAAACCGATGTTTTGAAAATGAATGAAGTGGGTTGGTATTTATAGAGGTTGGCTGGTTTTAGGGTGAACAAAATATAAATCGCCTGTGAACAGGCGTTTTATATTTTGTTTGGGTTGGATTTTGTAAGAAAAATCAAAAAGGCGGCTGTATGGGAGAAGTTTATAATCGCCTGTTAACAGGCGATTAGAAACTTAATCGCCTGTCAACAGGCGATTTCTTTTTTGTTTTGGTGGGTTGTTTATGCCGCCATTTGGTTTTTGGATGTTTGATTAAGTAATGATTATGTTTTGTTGTTTACTTAGGGGTTAAGTCTTTGTTCAGTTTTGGTCCGAATTTCGGTTTTCGTGTTTCGGTTTTTGTCGTGTTTTTCGGTTTTGGCTCGAAATAAAATAATATTAGGTTATATTATTTTATGGTATCGTGGAGTTTTGTTTTGTGAAAATGTGACACGGGACGCACTTTGGCCCGTTTTGAGTGTTGTGTTAGTGTGCGCTTTTGGGTCGTTTTTGTAAGTTTGGGCCGCTTTGTAGCTAGTTGGGCTGTTTTTGTGGCTTGGCTTAATAAGACGTTCCTATATTGTGCTCGTGTTACGCTCATAATGACTAAAGGTGACATTCATTTTTATGATTATGCAAATCCAAATTAATACGCTAAAAATGACTAATACGTTTTAGACACTTTTGTACCGTTTTGACTCTTTTAAAAGCATGCACGAAAGTCCTTTTCATCATCGGGATTGTTTTTGGGGGGTACGGATACGGGTATCTACAGTTGGTCGTAGCCATGTGCTTTGTATGCTTTGAAGTTTTTGGTAGAGAGGGGGTGCGTGGTTGTCTTTTGTGATTAATAGGAGTATTCCTGTATTATGATCGTGGTGGTTGGACACCCGACTGGTTGTGGAGTCTTTTGCCCTTTTTTTTTTTTTTTTTTTTTTTTTTTTTTTTTTTTTTTTTTTTTGGTGTTATCGACGAAGATGTCGATGCGTAGAGGATTGTCCTTTGGACGTGCTTTGCTTAGGTTGCGGGGGCCAGTGTATACTGAGATTTTGCCATTTTTCTTCGTGGCTGGGATTGTGTTTGATGTCCAGTTAGCGTTTTTGTTGGCTTGGACGATGTGTTGTGACTTTTTGTTTAATGGGCTTGATACCCGGCTTTTGCTTGGGTGTGGTGTTTGGTCAAAGTAGAGTGCGTCTTTGTGAGACCAGGTGATGGTGTTGTTGATTTTTGTAAGGAGCTTGGGGGCTGCAGACTTTTGTCTGTGCTTGGGAAGGCCACAGTTCTAGCTTTCTAGGTTCCTAGGGTGTTTTGGCGTTGGTGGTTGTTGTATGTTTAGGGACAGAAGGCTGCTTAGGTCTGGAAACAGTGCCTGCAATGTATTTATATGATGCAATGTTGTTTTGTTTAATGTTATCGCAAACGTTAGAGTGTGCAAAAGAGAATGTGAAAAAGTAAAGAGGCAAAACGAGGCAAAGTGTAACCGAAAACATTCTTGTCATTAATGTTGTTAAAAGCAGTTACATTTGAAAATTGCTCAGACAATAGAGCTTGAGACAAACCTACAAACTCTACAATCCGAAACTAGGTTTACTATCTTAGGAATGTAATCGTGTGTCCTGGTGGGCTTAGAAGACCTGGCGTCACGATGACGTGGGACCCTAAAGCCTAGCCGTAGATGCTTGAATTGAAACCGCCTGCGTCATTGGCGGATTCGTTGATGCTTTCTTAATTGCAGGAGGGTTGCTCGGAAGTTCGAGGCTTTGACGGTGACGATTTTGTCGTCCAGAGGTAGTTTAACCTTACAGTGCGAGTTGTGAAAGCGACCCTGGTTGCGTGAATCCAGGGTCTGCCCAGCAACATGTTGTATGTTGGAGGAATGTCCATGATCTGGAATTCAGTTTTCGTCACGACCTGTTCTGTCTTGACGGATAGAGATATGATGCCTTTTACGCTACGGAGTGTACCGTCGTATGCTGCCATGTTGTCTGAACAGGGCGTGAAGTCGTTTTCCTCCAACCCCAGTTTAATGGCGGTCGCAAGAGGCAGGACGTTGACTGAAGAACCGTTATCGACGAGGGTAACGGGCAATGTCATGCCTCGACAATCTACAGTTATGTGGAGTGCCAGATTGTGTGCGGATCCGAAGGATGGCAGGTCTGCGTTAGAGAAAGTTATAGCACCCGGTAGCCAGTCCCGGATGATGTGGCCAACAAACTGTGCCGGAGGTGTATGTATTGCCACCGGAGTGACCTGTAGGGCTCGGCGAAGGGCCTTGCGGTGCCTTGGCGAATCCTGCAAGAGTTGCCAGGCAGAAGTGCTTGATTTTGCTTCGGGGAGTTGCTTTGGAAGTATATCCTTGGCGCTAGGCCGGGTTGACGGAGCAGGGGGCGTAGTCTCGTCCATGAGTATACCCTCGTCCCTGTTGTTGTTTGTGAGTCTGGATGGGAACCCTGGCGGTTCCAACGGAGCTAGGTATGGGTGTTGGAGGTGTGAAACCTCGTCGTCGCTGTCAGACAGCTTGATGGGACGTTGATAAGGGATCTGTACGAAGACCCTTCTCTCGTCCGCGTGCCTTGCTTTTGTTTTCGTTTTTGTCTTGCGAATGTGTTTAGTGCTGTCGTCGCAGTCGTTGGTATTGCCGCCAAGGACATTGACTTCATGGTCGTTTGTAGTACCCAGATGAGGGCACTCGAGAATGGGAAATGTTCCCACAAAGATAGTGCGAGCACGGAGTGTGCTATGCTGGTGTGATGGTTTAGGAGTCGCGTTTGGCTTTTCGATCGTCTTGTTGTCGATCATGTCTTGGATTGCATTCTTCAGACGGAAGCAATCCTCGGTGTCATGCCCATTACCCCTGTGGAATTCACAGTAGGCGTTTTGGTTCCATGACTTTGTTTTCTTGTGTTTAGGTGGTATGTTGGTGGGGCTAGGAAGCCGCAGAATGTTCCTCTTCAGGAGCTTTTTCAATGCCTTGGAGTAAGGCATGTAGAGGGGGTCAAAGCGTCGTCGTTGTTCCGACGAGGATGGCCCGACAGATGTTGACTTGGGTGTAGCAAGCGTAGGCTGTGTTATGAACACAGGCGATGCCGCTAGTGCATGCGAGTTGACAGTGCTAGCTGGTTTAGCTGTTGTGACGGTGCGAGATGCGTTGCCTTTGTGACCACGGCCGGTAGTTTTGGCCGGCTTGTTTTTGCGAATTTTGTCTTCCAGGGACTGGATTCTTTCAGCATGTCGAGTAGACTCTTTGGCAAAGAGCCTAGCGTTTTTCTCAGTTTCAAACTTTTGCATGACGGCCAAATGTTCGAGCTGAGCGGTGAGATTGGTGACCTTGTCATTGAGTAGCTTGATGTGTTCAGCAGTTACGAGCGGTTGTGGAGGCGATTGAGGAATTACTTTGTCATCTGCGGGGTTGAAATGGGAATCCATGTTTCTTCTGCGAGCCGTGTATCCGGGGCTTTTAGTGGGTAAACCTGCAAAGCGTTAGACTTTAGTGACTCGAAAATGAAAGAAAAGACTCAATCTCGCATTTGCAACCCAAATAAAGTGTATAAAGAAATGTGCAGGACTCGACTCGTGTTTTTTTTTTTTAGCTGAAAAGACACGGGAGGCTTTTGAGGTAGAGATAGGTCAACATATCTCTAGTCTCGATGTAATAAAATGTTTTGTATGATCAAATCTGATTAGCCCAGATTAGCAGTATGTCGCTTAGGGGCTAATCGTTAGATTGTGATATGAAAAGGAGTCAAAACGAAATAGCGATAGGCTAGTCGATTTGAGGATGTTAAAACGAGTAAAAAGCAAATGTTGCTTGCCTTTTACGTGTGATACAGAAAGTCGAATCAAAATGACGATAAGTCAGCTGATTCGACATGTAAAATGACGGTTTCGTGTCTGAACGATTCCGTATCTTGTTTTTGAAAAGATGTTTGTTTGGATCGAGATGGCTAGAAAGTCATTCGGCTCGAAGTGTTTCAGATGCATAGTGTAAAACTAATTGTTTTGATTAAAATACCCGAAACGAATTGACATTTTGGGTTTTGCTTTGTGAAAGAATTTTGCGATAAACGAATTATGACGATACGTCAGTCGTATAACTCATTTACGTTTTGTAAAGGATCGGAAATGTAGTGATTATTTCTGATCGAGTTTGAATGCCGTGGCATGTTGTTTGTCTGGTTCGTTTGACGATAAGTCAATAAACCTGATGTTAGTGTTTTTTGAAAGCATGACTTTTCAAAAATGTTTGAAAGTGTATTTTGAAAAGACGTCTATGAATGCATATGCTTTGAAATTATTTTGCATGAGTTTGTTTGAAAGACGACTATAGTGAGCGTATTATAGCTTCGCGTTTGTACGTATATGACACGGGTTTTTGGCTTTTAGGGTAAGGTTCCCTTCGGTCATTCCCGCAACGTTTGTGTAGGGTTGTCCGCAAGATCACACACGTCAAAGTGTGGATTCAATACGGGTCCTAGAGCGTCCAAGTTTGACTGTTACGATCGTTTGTACGGATGCCGTACTTGTAATCGTGAAGGGGATAGAACTCGATTTGTCCGGAATAGTCTCGCTTATGAAGGGAACGCTATTAGGGGTCGATTCTCGAGGGTGCATGGCTCGGCAATCCCGAAGGATGCGACTCAACGTAAAATTTGCTCAAACATCGAAAGCGTAATTGTTTTCAAATTTTCAAGTTTTGCCTCTTGCGTTTTTAAAATGAAAAGAAAAAGTTTATTTTCTTTAAAAATAAAAAACGTGCTCGTCCCCAGCGGAGTCGCCAACTGAAGGTACCCGGATCGGACCTATCTCGACGCCTCGCGCGAGCTTGCTCGAATAGGAGCAAGGCGCTACGCGAGAAAAATGCATAAGTGCAAATTTGTGCGAATATTGCTATGGGGGATATCATTGCTTAAATGCTTGAAAATCGATTTGAAATTGCTTTTGGAGTCGCCACCAAATTTTAAAGGAATTTGGACCTTTTCGATGCGTCTTAAATTATAAGACGCGTGTCTTAGAATTCAAGGCGCGTCGATACCTCTCCTCCTAAGGTTATTGTGAAACCAGAGTGGATTCGGGGCAAGGTTACTTTTGAAAGTTAATCAAAACGTTTTATGAAAAACTGAAATCAAAAGCCTACGTAAGGTAGTCTTTACTGATTTGAAAACAAGTGCTTAATTTCGATGTGTGAGCAAATAAAACGCTACGTACAAGTGCAAATATGACTCGATAAAAATGCAAAGCAATGCATGTGAGTCGTTAAAGTTAACGACGTTTTGCTTTAGGAAATATACGAGAAATAATAATTCATTGATTTGAATTAATATAAAACGTTATTTTCCGACTTTTGTCTAATTCTATTATTTTGAAAACTCTCAGTTTTGCATGTTTAAAAGACTAGTGAAACGGTACAAGTTAATGTCGAATCCGTGTTTTAGTCGTAATTTAATGCATGAATGAGAATTTGCATAATGTAAAATGTAACGTCGGTTTGCTTTAGTGAGAGTGTGTCGTTTGTTTATGCAATATTGGCGAGGTTTAGACGGATTAGGAATCCGAATTACTAAAACCGTATTACGAATACGGGTTCGTTAAACCAATATTGAATTGGGTTAGTGTAACCCTTGTCCGAGTCTAAAAAGTCTAGTCCGAAGGTAAAATGTTTACCTTAAAACGTAAAGACGGTTTTTAGAAAAATGCTAAGTGTATTTTTGTGAGTGAAGTGAATAAGGTGTTGTACGTGTATTGTGTTATTATTGCTCAAGTTGTTGTGGTAATTGTGTTGTGAGTGGGTGTGTATATATAGGAAACGAAAAAATGGGCTGAGCTCAAACAAACACCCAAAACAAATCGTCTGTGACCAATCTAGGCCCAAACAAATCGGAACAGCAGAAAAAGAGGCCCAAAGTAATCGTCTGTCAACAGACGACTAGAAAACTAATCGTCTGTCAACAGACGATTAGTGTGGGTGTGTATTTGTTTGCTTTTTGGGCCGAGATTTTGGAATGACATGTGTGAGGTGTTGATTGATATTGTTGGGCTGACTTTGTCGTGTGCATGCTTTTGGACCAAGGGTTGCATTACCCTTTGATCCAAGGGATTTTGCCCATTTTTGGGTTGATTTTGTTTTATGTTTTCGTGTTTCGTGTTTCGGTTTTTGTCGTGTTTTTCGATTTTGGCTCGAAATAAAAATATTTCGTGTTGTATTATTTCGTAATATCGTAAAATTTGGTTTTACAAAAATGTGACTCGTGAGGTGAGTTGGCCCGTTTTGAGTGCGTGTTTTTGTAGTTGTGGGTTGGTTTTTGTGAGGCCGTTTTTGTGGGCTGCTTTTTGTGGGTGTTTTTGTGGGCTTGAATAATCGTGTCGTATTTTAGCTTAAAATAGGCGACAAAATTAATGTTCAATTTTACGAAATATGCAAACTTAAATAAATACGTTAAAAACGACTAAAATGTTTTTAGACACTTTGTACCGTTTCGTCTATTTATAAAACATGCATAAAAGTCCATTTTCATCATCGGGTTGCTTTTTGGGGGGTACGGATACGGGTATCTACAAATGCCTACACGAGGCAAGGGTCCATTGCACCTGAGGGACCTCACCCGTCCTTCTACACATGGCCAGATGGTGGGTATACTGATCTGAGTGTTCATGGGGGGATGAACATCCAGGCTGACTATTTCTCTACCCCATATGCTGGTTTTGGAGCTCAGCCTGGTTGGTATGGAGCTCCGCAGCCGACTTATGCTGGTGACGCGGGCGCGTCGGGGTCAGGTTGAGCTTCAGGGATGGCAATTGATGACGATGAGGCTGGAGGTGATGACGAGGAGGACGGCGATGCGTACGAGGACGACTTTCCTTAGTGGCGCTACCGGCCACTCGCCTGAAAGCATCTGGCGCTTGGGGAAATCCTGCATAACCTGTCGTTTCTGTTCCCTCTCGTTTCGTTTGTTGTTCCTTCCCCATTTTATACATATTTGTCCTCGTGTTGTGTTATTATGGTTGTTGGTTAGTGTTTGCTGCTAATCACACTGTGATGTTTAGGCTTGGGGGAGGAATTAGGTTGCTTTATCTTTATTCTTGTATTTGTGTGTTAGTTTTAGTGCTTTCTTTTTCATTTTCTTATTAAAATAAAATCCAAAAAATTGAAAAATGTCAAAAATCACAAAAATAGGGTCAGTTTAGATGTAGAAACATGCAAAGCGACGATGGTATTATTGCTTAGTGTCCTTTTTCTATGCACTTGACATGATTGAGTATGCACTTCATGCGGTCTTAAGTCGATCTTACGAGTCAGTTGTTTGGATTGCTGTTGTTGAACCAAGACTTGACCGTGAATTAGTGAAACTACATATATATAGTGAGGATTAGAGCCTCCAAGGCCGGTGACATTCATGACCGGTCTCCTTGTTTGTTAGGGTGTTTGTAATTTCTCCTCATGCAGGGCGTAATATTAACATGGATAAATGTGAATTCAGTCTGCTTAATACTGAGTCGTGTCGGGTTGGTGGCTAGCGGCATTACATGAGGAAAGACAGCATTATATACTTGTTTTATGAGCTCCACATTAGCCAAATGGCCTATTTTTTTTAACCCTTTAGATTATAGGTTTACCACTCTTTGCATCCCGTCCTAGCCTTAAAGCCTATTTTTGAACCACATTATTATTTACTCGCATACCTTATCATTTGTTTCATACCCCTTTCGGGGCAGTCGCATATTATTATTGGTATGATTGGTTATACTTTGAGGTGTTTGGAGTTGAGGTTGTGATTAAGAGTTACAAGCTGAGAAGGTTATATGTTATCGTCGTTTACCGTTAGCCCTTTTATTTTTGCTTCTATCTTAATCAGGAAAAAAAAAATCGATAAAAAATTAAAAAGAAAAAAAAACACAAAAACACGTTGTTTCATTTATTTGGGTTATGTACATAATACGGTTAGACGACGAGTTTTCTTTGACTCTACTTATGGAGGTTGATTATTTGAGCTTGATTGAGTTGTATGTCTCCGAGTCGATGACGTTGAGTTGTCTACTATGGTGGTTGGTTTAGTAGTTATACACGACTACCGATGTTTAGCTCCACTTATTTTCAAATGCACTTGTCGCAACCACCTTTTACCCTTACCCTGGCCTTCCCGCGTAAGTCCTTGGCATGTATTCTGGTTACTTGTTTGGTTGGACACGTACCTCGGTTGTAGAGATCATTTTCACATTAGATTGCAGGCATGTTTCACGAGTTGAGTAGGTGAGTGTTTTATCTTGTAGCTTTACTTAATATCCACATATACTCACCCTGTTCTTATATGAGTATAGAGTGAAACCCGTGAGGATACTAATTTAACGGTCTTGCAAGGTCGACGGTTCAACATATATAGCTTCCTGTGCAGCTTGATTAGTTTGTATCATACTTTTTTCCGCAGTTGGGAATTTATTCCTAACACATTCGATTGCTCATGACAGTTAAGTTGTATATGTTTGAGTGACTGTTGCATGTCTAGCTCTGAGTCGCTGTTTCTCATCTTTTGTATTTGTTGTATGGTTTGCTTAGTCGTTAGATGAGTTGCTTGCTCGAGGACGAGCAAGAGTCTGGCTTGGGGGAGTTTGGTAGATGTTATTTTTATATGTTTCTACCCCCGTCCCGAGCTGCTTTTTATTGTCAAAATGCGCCTTACAGTGCCATTTTGTTCTCACATTACGTCCTAGAGGCGCTTTTGTTATTTTTCCGTGTTTTGCAGGATTTTATACATTTACTAGGCATTTGAGCTTGAAAGTGGATACGACGGAAATCCAAAAGACGACGTAAGGTGGAGCTCGGGACCAAAAACCGAGAACTAGAGCAAAGGGGCCGAAATTTGGAGGAAGTTAGTAGAGGCCCAAGTTGTTAGAAACAAGAGCCCAAGACGGATGAGCTCGGTTGACATTTGGCCACGAGCCAGTCTGACCAGACTGGCGGCCGGTCGACCGGCTACCTGGTTAGATAACTTTCTGGATGATTTTGAAGAGTTACGAACAAAAAGCGTAGGCATGGAGCCGTCTGTGGCCGTGGCCGATCATGACCGGCCGGTCGGCAAACCTTGATGCATATTTTGTCGGGATTTGTAATTTTATGGTATTTAATTAGGAAACATTTCACGAGTTTATCTTATCATGAGTGACAAGGCTAAAGTCGCGTCACCTAAGTCAAAATAACCTAAAGTCAACTAACTGGGTAGCTAGTGCCAGTAGGGTCGAATCCACAGAGAGACATGTGTAGTCAAAAGGATGCTCAGCTAATCTAGGTCAATCTCAAGGTAACAAGTCGGGTGTGTAGGAAAAGGTCTAAACTAAGAACGGTAAATAAGATGGTATAAAGTATATAAAAGGGAGATTAGGGCATCGGGATCAATGTGACACTAATTCAGGAACTCAACTCAAATTGAAATATCAATCAATTGAAGCTATGCAAGTGACTAGGTTTAAGAATACGCTCTCTCGAGTCAATATTAACCTTAAGCAAATTTAGCGGGCTCTCGCAACTTACTAAACTTAACTTATCAAATACGCGTGAGTCTAGTTTCAATTCGGCTTTCGATCTTAAACTGAAACAACCTAAGTTCAATTCAATAAATGAGTCCCTAAATTCAATTGATAATAAAAACGCGTAGGAAGAAGTCAACTTGCACAAATTCAATCAATTAAGCAATTAAAACATGTTCCTGAATCAATCTCACAAATCACCCTAAACCCTAACAGGAAATTAGCTACTCATAATTAGGGCAAAACAATAACAAATATAATAATAAGACATAGCGATTGAATGTATAAAAGCAATTGAAATAAACCTGGATTAACTCGGAGTACTGACGATTACAAAGTAAATCAATCTTGAAACTAAACTAATGAAGTTTTAGAGTGTTTTGTAAAAGAGAGAAAACTAATCTTAACCTAATATTAAACCAGTAAATAAAGCATAAGACTAAGATGCCGTTTTAAATTCACGTCCTAAGGTATTTATATAAGTTCCCAAATATTAAAACTCGAAAATAGGAAAATCGAAGTGTCAGAGCGTGGGAGCGGAGTCATTTGGATCCACTGACCACTGCTCGGCTGGTAAGACTCTTCCTTTGTCCAATGCTTGACCCTTGATCTTTGGGTGTAACACCCCCATTTAAGCCGGGCGGACCCCACCTAAATAAGGGTGTTACGAGACCCAACTGAATGGGTCCTTGGGCAAACTCCTGCTTTCAAAACATGAAGACCTGGAATAAACGAGATATAAATATATATATAGGATACGCGGTAGCTCAAGGCCACGAGTGGAGTAAAAACAAAAACTGCAACAACATCAAGATGGCACGCAGGCCCCAAAACTGAATAATGTAGCGAAATAAAACGAGACGTCTATGGTGGTAAAACTAGACAGAAGACTAGTATTATTGTGATTCCCTCCAAGCGTCCCACAATCAGCAAGCACACGTCCGAGTACCTAAGGGGAGAAGTCAACAAACAACAACCACCTAGTTAGTCGACAGTTAACTCATAAAACATAAGAATGGAGAGGAAATAGAAGCCTTTAAAGTAAAACCGAACGCATAAGTAAAATAAACTAGTTCTGTTCCATTCTTGGTCTAAAAGGAAAAGCAAGAAACTAACTCGGACATAATCACAATCTCAAGGCACAGCCATCGAGTTAAGAACCCCGCTATGTAACCTCCACATAGGGGACTTACCATGCCGACAACACCCCGCGCCTCCTCCTCGTGACATCGGGCCACACAGACCTCATCACGCTGTGACATCGGGCCACACAGACCTCATCACATTACGACATCGGGCCACACAGACCTCATCGTATCGCGACATCGGGCCACACAGACCTCATCGCATCGCGACATCGGGCCACACAGACCTCATCGCATTAGGTCACACAGACCACATGACATCGGGCCACACAGACCTCATCATGATCACAAGGTACAGAACGTCATGGCAAGAGAACAGCTTATATATATACATATATTACAAAGTGAAATCGTTCAACATTCATTCTCATGCATACACAACTTATTACCTCTCAAATACGCAATTATAAAGTAGCCTTAACACAAACCAAACATTCACTCTCACAACCCGACAATTCAACATTACCACGATTACAATAACACAATTCACATACATACACATGAATTCCATACATCACCAATGCAACCCCATACCCATATCATTCACATGGTGCTCGGTCCAAACCACAACAAACCTTCATCATTTCACAAGCCACAGCACTCTGCATTCACTCTGATCATCATTCACTCTTTATAAATCATCTCCACTCATTTTCAACATAATCAAACACTCATAATATAATCGTCATCACTCATAATCATCGTCATCATACTCATATAATCATTCACTCATAGACTCATAATCGGAATAATCAACACTCATAAATAAACAGTCGTTCACTCATAAGTTGTGTAACATTCACTCATGAATAATGCATTCATCGCTCGTATTCAAAATAAATCAACTCACGTAACCGTACTTCGCGACATGGCAAGGAAAAAGGGGATTTAAACACATACATTCACATACACACGACTTGATTCGTCGTAAGCAATCATATAGTAAGCTTAACAAGAACACGTAAATTCACTCAGGCTCACAGCGTCCCTCAAGTATTAATCATACAACTCACACTACGTGGTAATCCTTATATCACAATGTCAATTCGAAGATTAACTCGCCGGAACATGGCCATAAACGGTGAGAGAAAAATGAGCAGCAGCCGCCCCAAATTTTACAGCTGTAAAAACAACAATTTAAAGTCTCGACATGGCCCGACATTTCCCACACTACATCAGCCCAACTCGACAACAACACAACCACTTAGTGTGGCATACAATAGCAATAACATAGCTGAAATGACAAATTCACAGCAGCCCCAACCAATAGTAGTACAACAGTCTTAAACGGTGGATAGTTGTATAACCAAAACACGACAACAATTACCACACACATGCGGAATTAGGAGTACACAAACTAGGCAGCCACGAATCATCAAAACAGAGCAGCGAAAGATGACATAAAACAGCAGGAATATACGACATTTACAGCCCACTTACGGTCCTCAAACTCAGCCTATATACGCCTGACGACGCAGCCAAACTCGGCCACCACGACTGCCCAACACAACTGCACTATCAACAACAACTCGGCAGCAGTAAGAAACCGACAGCAGCAGTCACAGCGGCTGACCATTACAGCCTCGTTAACAGCCCGTAAACGACAGAACGCAGCCTAACAAACACGACAGAAGGCAGGGCAGAGTGCAGGCCGAACATGAGTTTTTACACGGCCAAGACAACACACACATGTATACATACAAACCCGACTTGATTACCGCACAGCCCTCAAGACTCAACTCGACTTAGTTTCACCTCGACCACACGTTGATACTCTACACACATATATCCATACGAACATACACACCTACATACATGCTTACATTCAACAACATCCATCCAATCCTTCCTAAATAACTTCACAATCAAAGACAACTATCTAGAATCAACAATTCACACACACACATGAGCACAAACACAAGACACACCCACACCCAAGCTAAGTAAGGATTATCCTTACCTCGAGAATGGAGAAAAGCCTTTAAAATCGTCCCTAGAGATGACACCGACGAACACCCACTCTCACCATGGTTCTTCTACAAAATCTTCCCCTAAACGCACAAAACACACCCAAAAACACTCACCATTAATCGTTTGACTGAAAGGAAAAACTACAACTCAATTTAAGTCTAACTCAAATTTAAACCTAAAACTAAAGCCACTAACTTGGGCTAGCTAGAGACCATACCTCGACTCGAAACTTGTATGGAGAGGTAGAGGGGAAGGAGAGGAAGAGAATGAAACGAAAATCGAAAGAAACGGCGCCCGAACGAGGGAGACCCGGTCCCGACAATGTAGTCACCGTGTATTTCACGGTGGAGATGAAAGAGTTGCTGCTCTTTTCTTCTTTGGGTCGACTATTTTGTTTTAAGTCAGGGGGGAGAGTTTATTTGGTCTATTTTAATTTTGTTTAGAGAGAGTTTGAAATGTAGAAGTGAGGGAGGTTTGATGAGTTTAATAAAATAAATACCCTAATTTAATCATCTTAGGGAGGTCAAACTCGGTGAAACCCGCTTAAAAGAGCAAAATTACATACCAAAACTAATACTAAACCACTCGAAACGTCTAATCGACTTCTAAACTCGATTCCTCCTATTTTTGTGAAACAACGACTATACATATGTCATACTCCCGACTTAAAATTCAAAATCCAATAAAAGCTCGAAATAACTATTTTCAGACTAAAACACAAAAGTGACTCAAAAATACCGACTGAAAATACGGGGTATTACATTGGGCCTCACATCTCTCGTGGCCCTTTAGTCTTTTTTGCGCTTTAGTTCGTATTCTCGAGCTCTCGTATAAGCTCGAGCTTAGTCTCGTCGTCACGGTATTTGAAATGTTCCACTCGACTCAGGTTTCGGCTCGGGACCGCCAAAACCTGCAAAATATAAACGAGGAACAGCAGTACCGCAATATATAGCAAATAGCTCCTAAACTAACAATGAACGCGAGTAAATGCAAGCTAAATGCGACTAAACCGGGGGCATATAATCTATATAAATAGCACGTATCAATGAGTTAGACCAAAAACTACGAAAATACTCTCTATTCTCTCTCTTTAGTTTTTAGTTTACTTTTCATCTTTAATCTTAGAAATACTCAAGCTTAATTTTGGGAGATTGAATCTTTGTAACCGTCGGTACTCCGCATTAATTTCTAAAGCAATCTTGTTCTTGGTAACTATGTTTCTTGCTTTCAATTTCCTTTACTACTTAATTAATTTATCGTTTGCCCTAATTATGAGTAGCTAATTTTCCAATTAGGGTTTAGGAGAATTTGTGACAATCGATTTGGGAACAAGTTCTAATTGCTTTATTGATTGAAATTGTGCAAGTTGATTTCTTCCTACGCGTTTATATTATCAATTGAACTTAGGAACGCCTAAATTGAATTGAATCTTGGTAGTTTTGATTTAAGATCGAAAGCCTAATTGAAACTAGACTTACGCGTATTTGATGAGTTAGGTTTAGTAAGTTGCGAGAGCCCGCTAAATCCGCTTAAGGTTAATATTGACTTGAGTGAGCGTATTTCATACCTAATTACTTGCATAGCTTCAATTCGATCATTATTTCTTATAAGGTTGAGTTCCCAAGTCGCTGTCACTTTAAACCCGATGCCCTAATATTTCTCTTATTGCTTAGAAATCCTTTTTAATACTCCAGTTTGGATTTAATTTTTTATACTCTTAGTTAGTCTTAAATTCAACTTGATAAACAAACTCCGTAATAACATAGAGTCTAGCGAGTTTAATAGTTTTTACCCTCTCCCTGTGGATTCGATACCTGCTTATCACTAGCTATTAGTTAGTTGCTTGTCTCGTACGATATATTTTGATAAGGTGATACGACTAGAGCCTGTCAGGCCCACAAGCTGTAACACCACCATCTAGGCAAGATGGACCCCACCTAAATAAGGGTGTTGCTAAACCCGAGTGAACAAGCTCAAGCCAAGAGTCCATTGCAATAAACTCCATCGGTAAGTCCATTGCAATAAACTTCAACACAGGCCCAAAACCACCCTTAAGCCCTTTATACAATGATCCAAAAGCCCTATAAGCGCCACTGAGCTTTAATTAACACTGATTTCAGCTCCTATAAGTTCAACTTTTATAAGTTCAGCTCGGCTCCTATAAGTTCAGCTCTAAATAGCTGAAAATAACAGGGCCAAAGTTACACTCATAGAAGTTGAGATGAACTTATAAGATCTGAGCTGAATTTAAAAAAGTTAAAATGGGATAAAAATCATTAAATGAAGGGAAAATTACATAATTTTTTTGGGTTATGTTATTATCTATTATAATCTTATGTACAATCTTCTTTTCGCTCATAAACTTTATTTTCCTTTAAAAAAAATTTCTACTCCGCTCAATATGTTGCTATATATTACAATGAACATGGTATTGGTAACCCTATTTTCATATTTTAACACTTTTATATTAAAAATAATACAATTATAACACTAATTTTTTTTTTTTTTTAATATTTGTGCCAAACCCAAATAGTACTTACTCATTGCAAAAGATAAATCATAAATTATTAAATACACATTATTAAAACCCGTGCATCGCACGGGCTTTAAAACTAGTTCATGAATAAATATTACATTTTTATAATTTATGTATGTGTAGTTTAACAAAAATACATTGATACATGTTCATTTAAGTAAAAAAAATAAAAACCCAAAAAAAAAAAACAATATGTAAAAGTGACCATAAACACATTCACAAAGAAAAAAAACAGGGAATTCCTTAACAATACATGTTATATGGAGCTAGACCAGAAAGCACAGTTAAAATATTCAAAAAACGGTGTAAGTAGTTAATGAAGAAATAGGCAGAGGTGCACCATTCCACTCCTTAAGACAGTCAAACAGAGGATCAATGATCTTTCCCTGGTTAAGCGCCGTGAACACCTTGTCGATTTCCTCACCAGGTGATCTTATTCCTTCACCTGTCAGCAACTCAGTCTTCAACACGTCCCTCACAAACTTGTATAGAGGGTACGACCGGCATTCCTTTATCCTGTTTGGTATGGCTTCATTCCCGTTTTCTACTGCACTCCTTACTGCCTCAATGTCCTTTTCTAGGCGGGACTTGAGCTCCACCTCGAAAGTGCCGATCTTTTGGAAGATAGAGGTGCTAACGTTCTTCTCGCTCTCGCCGTTTGCTAATGCTTGGTCAATTAGGACTTGGCGGAGTTTTTGGAGGAGTGGGTAAGTTGTACTGCAAGGGTCGTCTGCGTAGGAAAAGACGTGCTCTCGTTCAACAACTCGAAGGAGTTCCTTCTCACAGAACCTTCCAGGGTGGAGTTCACCGTTCACGCCAGTGATCAGGACACGCCTGCACACTTGGCTCACTGTATTTTTCACGGCACTCTTAAGGTTTTCTTCTATATGTCTAAGGTCGATAGCCTGGCATAGCGCGACTAGGAAAGTCGATGACATGAGTTTAAGAATCTCTACCGCCTCAGCGGTTTTACGAGCTGAGATGAGCCCCAAAGAGTTAACGTCTTGGTTGTGCTGCTCAGCGCTTTGTACATGGTTTGTCACCGGGTTAGCTAAGAACTGGAGTTCCGAACAATATGATGCCATGGCAATCTCGGCACCCTTGAAACCGTAATCCAAGCTCGGGTCTCGGCTAGCAGTCAAGTTGGACGGTAGTCCATTGTTGTAATAATCATTGACAAGTTCAGAGAACTGAGCAAACATCAGCTTCCCAATTGCCGCAATTGCCAGCCTGGTATTGTCCATGGATACTCCAATTGGTGTGCCTTGGAAGTTGCCGCCGTGTATGGCCTTGTTGCGTGACACATCAATGAGAGGATTGTCGTTGACGGAGTTTATTTCACGCTCAATCGACTTTGTGGCCCAACGAATGACCTCAATTTGTGGACCTAGCCACTGAGGGGATGTCCTAAGTGCATACCTGTCCTGTTTGGGCTTCTGGAGAGGGTCCATTTCGTGTAACTCTTTAGCGGCCTTCATGTACGAGCTCCCGTCCAATATATGCTCCATGATCGCAGCAGCCTCAATTTGACCAGGGTGATGCTTCAATTTATGGGTCAAGTGGTCTGTAAACTCGGGTTTTCCATTCATGACTTCAGCAAACACGGCCGAGATAACTTCAGCAAGGACAGCCAATATGTTGGCTTCAAAAAGAACGATTGATGCCATACCAGACCCCACCGCAGTCCCATTCACCATAGCGAGCCCTTCCTTAGGCTGAAGCTCAAAAAAGTCAGCGTCAATTTTGGCCGCCTTGAAGGCTTGTTCAGCATTGAGAACCTCCCCATTAGGACCTACAGCCTTGGCGTTGGGCCTGCCAGTAAGAAGTCCGGCAATGTAAGAAAGCGGGACCAAGTCCCCTGACGCAGTGATGGTCCCACGTAGAGGAAGGCACGGGGTCACATTGTGGTTGAGGAGCTTGGTGATGGCTTCCAAGATTTCCCAACGAATGCCGGAGTAGCCTTGGAGAAGAGTGTTGATTCTAACCAACATGGCTGCCCTTGATGCTGTGTGAGGCAGTGTGTGGTTTGTTTCGGTTACCTTGCCAAATACCCCCGCGTTCAAAAATCTGTCATCAAATCACACACGTCGAGCGTCTTAGTCTCATCCTAAATTGTTACTCCGTACTAAAATAGATAATTTTTGACAATTATTTGCTTTACTAATCGTAAGGCACTCCTATGCGGATCGTAAATGTCATACATGCATTTTATATATGGAGTATTTAAAACTTTTGACACTATTTATCTTAGTACTTCCTCTGTCTCATTCAATTGTTAACATTTACTCTATTTCTCCTTACAAAATAAAGTAAATGTTAACAATTCATTGAGACGGGCGAGTAATAAATTTTCAAAATTCTCACAATATATAATGAGTACGAGGTCGTAAATTAAATATTTTGAAGAAAAAAAAAATGCAAGCTTGCTAGCAATACAAATGATGGCACATTTTAGGAGAGTAATTAAAACACATTTATATTTATATTGTCGGTTGTTCTAATTATATGTAGACAGCTAGTTAACGTGGACATCCAAACATATGCTTGTCCACTAGTTCGACATTTAAATGGCTAATTAATCGGACTTTCGACGAAGGTACTCATCAACGTGACACTTTTATAAAGTGCATATTTGTGTCTCTGGCTTGGTCATCACTTGGTCTCAAATCTCAAGGTAGAATTAAGGACAAGTCTTATAAGCAAAATTCCATTTAATTAATTCATCCAAAGCATTTACTCGTATATTTATTTATTTTCACTATGTTATATATTTGCCTGTTTAGGCACCCCTTCGATATGGAGATATGACTATAGATAAAAGTTATATATATTTATTATAGAGTCAAATTCACCTAAGTCCACAAATATTTTTAAATCCGATAAGTCTCAGAAGCTCTAAGATTATTTTTTTGAATCAGAATCTTTGAAAATGAATCAGATTTGTCACATATACAGTTTCATTTACAAAGTATTAAAGTTACAGTTACATTTAGTAAGAACTGTAGTTTCAAAAATCGGTACTAAGAGTTACAAGACTTGCCGGACTCAAAAATATTTGTGGACTTAAATGATCTTACTTCTTCATTCTAAATTTAAACTAATACGAAATAAGATTTAACTAAATTTATTCCTCTACTCATCTTTTTCAATAAATTTCATTTATCTTCTACAGAAATTTCGATCAATAAACTTCGTTTCCCTTTAAACTAACATTTTTATATGCATACCACAGTTTTTGACCCACAAATTTACTTTTTTTTAATCACAATAATTATTTTGAACATATATTGAATTTTAGACCAAAAGAATTGATTAGAATTTGTTTTGATTTGGTAGAAATGTCAAAAAATATTCATGTGATTACGCGTCCTACACTACACATGCATACATGTAATGCTACGCAAATTGATGCCGCATGGCCAAATCCACTACTCACTATCAGACGCCCTTCCCTTTCTTATGGAGTATTATTAAGTTTCTTTCTCTGTTTCGATCATTTGCTTACACTTTTTATGTTCTAATTATTTATTTACACTTTCTATTTTGGGGTGTATGACTCATTTATTTACATTTCTATAAATGATCGTGGGACCATAGTTTAACCTATTACATCTATTAATTTTGGTACGTTCTCCATTGTACTAAATGTGTATAAAGTAAACGTAAACAAATCACCGAAATAAAGGAAATAACGAAATTAAACTACTCAGTACTTATATTTTCTTTAATTACACTTGTTAAATTTTTTAACTCCAATTTTTCCACTAAATTTTATCTGCGTAATTTATTTTTTTCAGCATTTTATTTTTATAATCCACCTTTTTTTTAATTCCTTCGGTCAATAGAAAGAAAAGAATAAAACAAGAGGAGTAATAAGCATGGCACTATAAATAATATTTTGAGCACTACGATTGATCAAATTTATGAAATGGCCTGCAATCCATGCTACACCGACCAATTCATTGTTTTTATATTTAAACAGTCACAGACATTGACTGAAACGATTAAACAACTTAATAAATTTAATGAAATATATTAATGAATCTTATACGAAGTATTCAATTATTTACGTTAGGTTTCGAATAGTTTATCCAGAAAATCGTAAAGAAATTGGTGAAACTGTAAAGTATGAATTTATTACCTGATGAGCTCCTTTTGAAGAGCACCACCATTGTTAGTACGCCGGTGTGACGTGGCACCAAAACCAGTAGTAACACCATAACTATCAATCCCTTTACTCATACTCTCCATCACCCAATCACTGCTAGCCTTGACTCGGTCAAGGGCCGCTGCAGACAACTCCACCACAACTCCGTCAGCTGTCGCCACCGCGGCCACCTGCGCAATTGACAATGTCTCCCCAACCAGTTTTACCGCCGGGTTCCGAAACTCCTCCACCATTTTCTTCACCTCCTCTAGGTGGGACCCGGTCACGGCCTCGGCTGCCTTCCCCCAGTTTAATGGGTCAGCTTTGTTGGCCTTGGGCTTCACCTGGCCCATGCATAGCCCGGACTTCGACCCGCTCTGGTACACATTTTGGCCCTCCATTTTTTTTTTTTAAGACGATCGACGAAAATTTGAATGTAGTATTAGATATAATAAAAAAAAAAAAAAATGGAGGTAAAAAATGGAGAGGGTTTCTATTTCTATTTTTTGTGTTTGGTGTTTTGGGAAGTTAGTTTTAATTTTGATGAAATGAGTAGAGAAGTTTTGGCCTATAAATAGAGTTGGAGGAGGTAGATGAGAGGAGTGTTGAGTGTGGTTGGTAAGATTAATGGTGGGCCGAGTAATCACAACAAAGGCTACAAAAACGACTTGACTTTTTTATATTTTTGGAAAAAGAAAAAAAATTACGGAGTACTCCGTTTTGAGTTTATACTCCCTCCGTTTTAGTGAATTGTTTACAGTTTAATTTTTTTGTGAGGGAAAATAAGTCAAACTGTAAACAAATGACTGAGACAGAGGGAATAGTATAAAATACTCCGCGTTTATGAAATACTCGAAGTTGGTTAGGAAAAATCTAGGCCATAAGTTAACCACTTTTTATTGTGCGTCAATAGGCTTTCATTTGAAAAACTACACAAATAATTAAGAAATCACTCTATATATCTTTGAATGTAATAAGTCACACATTGTGATCATTGTGAGATCGTTAACTAGTCTTACGTGAAATTGTTGGCCATTGTAGTTTTGATATAACATCATTATACAATATGTATACAAGCTTTTTAAATTTCATATGTCATCGTATTAAACGTTAAAGTCACTTTATTATAAAGTTTTACTTCGTACGTACTACAATATAAAGTTTTACTTCGTACTAAAATTTCATACAATGTGTATCCAAGCTTTGTTTTTACTTGAGTATCAAAAAAAAATTATAAAGTTTTACTTCGTACTATAATACTCCCTCCATTCTTTCCATTTAAATTTCATTTCCTTTAAATTTTTTTCATTTAAATTTCATTTTCCTTTTTAGTAACTTTTTCTCTCACATACCCCACTTTTCTCTCACATACCCTACTTTTTCTCACTCACATACAATTTTTTATAATTAAACTATTCTACTTTTTCTTCACTCTACCCCACTTTTTTCACTTTTCTTAAAATTGGTGAAAAAGGGAAGGGGGCTAAATGGAAAGAAGAGAGGGAGTATGCAATTATTTTTGTGATAACAGCAGTGAAGGGACCGTCAAATATTCAATCAAGGGACTTAATATAACATCAGTGAAGGCTAATTTATGTAGATTTGACAACTGCAAATTATGCAGTTAAAATATAACAGCAGTGCATCTAAATACATGTTCATAATATAATGGTGAGTAATATAGTTGTTAGAAATATCGAGTCACTATAGGGGCGAATATATATTGAGAGAATAAGTGTTGTTGTGTCGTGGTATGGATGCCACTGAATGAGAAACGAAATCGCCCCGACTACGGTACAAATCGACATGGGCGTCGTCCCCCAAGGTCACACAACACTCCTAAAAGTTTTATACTCAACAATTAGGAGTCGGAACTCATATGGTATGCTCAAAATTATCATAGAGAATGTAGTAAGATTATGGAAGATGTGTGTCTCTCAAATGACTACACTTCCCATATTTATAGTGTGTAATTAGCACCATAACTAAATGGCATAATCACTAATACACTACCATAAACATGGGTCAACCATGATGTTAATAGTCATAACTCATAACCATGATGTTAATGGTCATAACTCATAACCATGATATTAATGGCCATAACTCATAACCATGATGTTAATGGTCATAATCATGCACCATAAATATGCAATTAGTGGAGAGAATGCAAAGATACTCTTTATAAGAATGAAAGGTTTCTCTCTATAATGTAGACAACATTACTAACCTTTGCATTACTTCCAACAATCCCCTACTAATGCAAAGGATAAACAAAATTCTGAGCATATTAAAAAGGTTTTGATACTTAAACGTTCAATGTCTTTCGACTTGAATTGACGTATTAGTGAAATGAGACAACAATTTACTTTCAACAAGTGAATATCTTTCGATTTGAATTCCTTGTCGGATTTCGGTTGCTGAGTTCCCCACAACACATATCTCACCTTTAGTTCCAAACGAGTTCCGCGATATAATCCAATAAATTTATGGCCAATTGAACCTTGGGATTCTCATGAGTGCTCTAGAGAGATAGTCTAATCTCCCATAGAAGACGGCCAATTCTTCACACTCACGTAGGTGATTCCAACAAGTCTATCTCCATATAGACCACTCACGCATGAGCTATAGAATCATTAAGAGCTCTAAGGCTCAACCTCTCAACATAGTAGTGAATCCATCAAGTCCTTCTCAATAGGACCACCCAAACAAAGGGCTATAGATTCATTAAAAGCTAAGGCTTAGCCTTCAACATAGCGATGAATCCATCAAGTCCTTCTCAATAGGACCACCCAAGTAAAGGGCTATAGATTCATTATAAGCTCTAAGGCTTAGCCTTCAACATAGCGGTGAATCCATCAAGTCCTTCTCAATAGGACCACCCAAATAAAGGGCTATAGATTCATTAAGAGAAATATCTCAACCTCCATTGTTACGGCGACCTCATCAAGTCCGTCTCACAAGGACCACCCAAATTTGGGCTATAAGATCGTTAAGAGCTTTTTGCTCAACCTCCATCTTTACGGCGGCCTCATCAAGTCCGTCAAATAAGGACCACCCAAATTTGGGCTATAAGATCGTTAAGAGCTTTTTGCTCAACCTGCGAAATAGTATGCACATCGGTTTTAGCATTATCAAGTCGATATTCGTATCATGCTAAAGATAAATATTAGGCAAAACATCATGATGCCCCCACAATTAAGTAGTAGCTAATAATAGCTTTATAATTAACCAGCTGCATCTTACTCTGCAAGGTTAAGATCAATACATATAATATGTCTACTCAATTAGACAAGATTATAATAGTCTTCTCAATAGACTCAAAACAAAATCATCATAAAAGGTGAAAATCTACTCACGATAGATTTTACCTTGTCGTTAACCATTACCTTTTCTTTGATCAAAATCATTCAATATCTTTTCATTTCCAAATAGTGCAATTCTCAATATTGCATCTTAATTAGACACTTAATCAAACGTGAATGATATTTTTGATAATGAGTATTCAAACACAAAGTACGATATGCACAAGTTACATCGAGTCAACAATAATTATACACGTATAACTTCTCATAATAGTCAAAACATGTTCAACTATAACTCATAAGCATCATTGTTCTAATTAAATATAGATGTCCCCTCTAACGTCATATTAATATATATTGAAGTCTCTATATACATCTCATTCTTATATTAGAGATCAACGAATAATCCCGATGATTGTTTCAAAGCTACTTTCTCTAAGCAAATCCACATTTTACAAAATAAGAATTTTACTTCTTAAATACATAAAATCAATCATCATAATCTCATATAGTGTGGTAATTTATGTATAACATAAATAATTGAACCTTACGCAACTTATTATTCATTGACATAGTCATTAGCCAACAAATTAACATTTCTTAAATTGGTTCAATTTAGTCACGTATAAAACATACTATCATATATAATTTTCCATACACCGCCACAGTTAGGAATATATACATATATACCTTTCACAAATTATAAGATATCAACTCTAAACTTGATGAATAATTTTATCAAATAGGTTGAACGTCTTCCCCCACATGTTGTCACGCCACAAATGAGTGACAAACATAATTGTTCAAACAAAGTATACACATTATTCAGTTATTGATCATCTCAACATTTAGATATTATATAATCGCACCTGACAATTTATAATATAATAATACACTTTTATAAAGTATTGACAAATTCTAATCTTCCTTATTTGTCACACTCGCAAATATATCCAAGATAAAATGTACGGAGTATATCAATTAAAAACAAATTTTAAACCCTCACATTTGGTTCATAACCCAAAAACAATTTTAGTTCATCTCATAATCAAAACTAAAAACGATCCAAATGTGTGAAATATTTTGCTTGATATACATATTACGCACATAAACAATAGCTTGGAAACTCAATCCTTCTAGCTACTATTCAATCAAACACTTGGTACAATATCATTCACATATTCTCGAAATCAATTATCAAGCGTAACTTTACCAAGTTTATAGATATATCGTTCCATATATAAATAGTAGATTATGCACACAAACGACAAAGGTTTATATAAAATTTAACCAAACCTTCATACTTATCATTATAAATATTTACGAAGGAAATTCAGGGGAACATACCTTAATCGCAAGAATGAATTGAGCAATAAAATTATAAATAATACCATTATTTTATGAATCTTCATAAAATTCTAGCACACTGTCATGACATTGATGTCCATTTTAAGGAATCTAAATGACCGAATATGCTCACGGCTTCAACTAAAAAGTTGTAGCCCTTCGTCTTAGCTTTCCAATGCCATATTACACGCCTCAAACGGAGCTCTAGAGACCGAGTTATGAATAAAATACCGAGGTGCTGTTTATTCCTCCGCGGCTTAATTTTCATAGCTGAATACAATATTTTTGCCAATAAAAATAATTCCAATGACAAAAATAATAAACACAACAACCATAACAGTGACAACATTTCGTTTCTTAATTGTTAGAAATATCGGGTCACTATAGGGGCGAATATATATTGAGAGAATAAGTGTTGTTGTGTCGTGGTATGGAGGCCACTGAATGAGAAACGAAATCGCCCCGACTACGGTACAAATCGACATGGGCGTCGTCCCCCAAGGTCACACAACACTCCTAAAAGTTGTGTACTCAACAATTAGGAGTCGGAACTCATATGGTATACTCAAAATTATCATAGAGAATGTAGTAAGATTATGGAAGATGTGTGTCTCTCAAATGACTACACTTCCCATATTTATAGTGTGTAATTAGCACCATAACTAAATGGCATAATCACTAATACACTACCATAAACATGGGTCAACCATGATGTTAATAGTCATAACTCATAACCATGATGTTAATGGTCATAACTCATAACCATGATGTTAATGGCCATAACTCATAACCATGATGTTAATGGTCATAATCATGCATCATAAATATGCAATTAGTGGAGAGAATGCAAAGATACTCTTACGAGGCAATGGAAGATTTCTCTCTATAATGTAGACAACATTACTAACCTTTGCATTACTTCCAACAATAGTCAAGTGTAAAATGGAGTATTATGTGTTAGTGAGGGTGTACCATAACACTGATGAGTAATAAATAATGTTTCATTGTATAAGATAGTCTCGCCGTAGAATTACTTGTTTAGTAAGACTATAACGGTTTTTTTCCTAAAAAATTTTAAATGTGTAATAAAAATATCTCATTACCAAATACTGATTACAATAAGTATTTTGTGGTCACATTTAAATTACAAAAAATCTACTAACATTTCTTCATTGTTCTTATTTATAAATTTAAATCTAAACTAAAAGTGATGTAGTAATTTACAATTCTTTAACTATGTAAATAAGACTTTTCGTTTGTCTAGAGGTAAATGTTTAAAATAAGACTTTTCATTTACACTAGACGCACTTTTATTAGGGGGCGTTCAGTTGGACTAAAAGAAAATGGACTGGAATGGTTTTAATAAGTCCATTCCCTTGTTTGGTTAGCCTCATTTATAATGGAGTTAGAATCCTCGTGGATTCTAATTCCACCATAACCCCTTTGAATCTCATTCTCACCTATTAGAAATAAATTTACAAGATTTAATTATACAACATATTTTTTATTTTAAAAATTGTACAACAAATTTATTTTTTATGTTAGTTGTATCATAAATTTGAACAAAACTGTTAACCGGCATATGGTTATAGACGTTTTTGTTAAAGATGAATTTTATGTACTTTTTTAAATCAACTACGTTAATGTGATGGAATATAAAAACTTTTATATTTCATATTTCTTTCTCCTCTTTTAGTTTAGGTAGGTATTATACAGTTATTTTCCTTTTATCATGACAAATTGAAAAACTAACTAGCTCATAATTATAATTATCCTATTTGAAGAACTATCCATAGAATTATTTTTTAATTATTATCTTAACAATTAACATATGCCATCACACTTGTTACAATGATAAATTTACTTTTTTACACTTTAAAATTACTTATAGTCATAACACATACTCCCTCCGTTCTAGTGAATTGTTTACACTTTGACTTTTTTTGTGAGGGAAATTTATGAGAAGTGTAAACAAATGACTGAGACAGATGGAGTATCAATTTTGTCATTTTTTATCATTTGTTTTATCATCATTTTAACAATATGTTTAGTAAATGTTCAGTACTCCCTCCATTCATATCCACACTACACATTTGTTTTTTCACACTTGCCAACGCGCATTTTACGCGTTAAATATCTTTAGCTACGTTTATTCAAAAAATGTAAAAATTAGATTTTAATTACGTACTTATAAAGACGAATCAAACAAGATCATTCATGAATATATCTACACTTATGTATCGAGAGATAATTGAAAGTGAACGCTTAAGAGTGAATAGTGTACAAAATAGAAATCTACCATGTGGATTTGAATGGAGGGAGTATATGGTTTGCTTACCTTTTGTTTGAGTGTTGCAAAAAAAAAAGTTAATAAGAAAAGAAACGATTAAAGTAAAGTACAGTGAATTATAATAAAAATGATACGGGAGTATAAATTGTTTAGGGTTTTTCTACGGTGTACCCTCCAACTTTTTTGTTTTCAATCGTATACCCTTGTTTTTTTTCAGTTACACGGTGTACCCTCAAACTTCATTATCTATTCTCAACTGTGACCTAAAGTTACTTAACCGTTAATTAAACACTAAGACCGTTACATTAAGCTCTCATTTCTCCCTCTTTTTAATATTTCCTTCTAAATTTATGAATTTCAAATATTCATGATTATTTTACGATAAAATAAAGGCGAAATTGCAAATAACTACCTTTTAAAATCACTTTTTTTTTCAAATAACTACCTTTTATAATTTTTTTTTCAAATCACTACCTTAAAACGTATTTTTGTTTTCAAATCAATACTAGTTCCCCGGAAAACGGTCATATTTTATCAAATTCCGACCACTTTGAAAATTTTTGTTGCCTTTTATTTGAAAAACCCATGTCAAATACCCATTCTACCCTTCTAACCTTTCTTCCTCTATTTAACTTAACCTCTTAATTTCATCCTCTTTACCTCTTTACTTAAAATTTCTTCCATTGCTTTTAATTTTTTCTCTCATATTATTCAATCAAACAATGATTCTTTTACTTTTCAGCACTTTCCATCCTTATTTTTTTGAGTTAAATGAGATTTCCGGGGAACTGGTATTGATTTGAAAACAAAAATACGTTTTAAGGTAGTGATTTGAAAAAAAAATTATAAAAGGTAGTTATTTGAAAAAAAGTGGTTTTAAAAGGTAGTTATTTGCAATTTCGCCTAAAATAAATCAATAAAGTTTATGACTTTTAACAACAATTTTAAAGAAAATTATATACTATAGAAAAAAAAATGAATAAGGATGAAAAATAGTGGAAAATTAGAAAAAAGAAGGGGATATTTCATAATTTTGAAGGGAAAACATAAAAAATAGAAAAAATAGGAGTTTATTCTAACGGTGTTAGTATTTAGTTAACAGTTTAGTGACTTTAGGTCATCTTATAGAATGAGTAATGAAGTTCAAAGTGCAGATATATAAAGAAAAAAAAAATAGACACGATGTAAAAACCAAAAACTTGGAGGGTACACCGTAAAAAAACCCAATTGTTTAATTTGTGATGAGTGCTACGGAGTAAATAAAAACTCCTTAAGTCACATATGCTAATTATGGTGTTAATGTAACGCAAGAAATTCAAATATTGACTCTTTAAGTCTCTTTTCTAGGAGATGAAGAGGAAGGTGCTAGAGTGGTTGTTGTTGACAAAGTAATACCGAGTGCTAACTTAAGTGGTGGTCAAAAAAAGGGTGTTGTTTTATGATAATGATGTGTCCACAGTTCCACTTTAGTTCCTGTTAGGTAGGCAAAATGAGAAACTCCGTAACAAGGAACGTGGCGTAAAATTATACTCCCTCCGTCCCGGTCATTTGTTTACACTTTTCCTTTTGGGATGTACGGATCCTTTGTTTACACTTTCCATAAATGATCATGGTTGACCCATGTGGGAGGTAGACCCCTACTCTCTTATCCAATTACATTTGATAATTTTAAGCAAGCGGGACCACCTTTGTACTTATATTATTATTTTTTTAGTTTTTCGCTACCTCTCTCCTCTAATTAATAAATGTGTATAAAGTAAACGTAAACAAATCATTGAGACGGAGGGAGTACTTACAAATAGAGGTGGCCATCTTCACGGGCCGGGCCGGCCCGGAGAGCAATAGGGTCGTGTGTTTTTGAGCCCATGTCGGCCCTCCAAACCCCAGTTGGGCCCGCTACAATGTAAGGCCGGGCCCGGGACCAAATTTTGTAGCCCGGCCCTCTTGGCCCCGCAAAGAAAAACAGAAAAAAAATTGAAATTTAAAGGCTAAGACCATGTTTATTGGTAGTTGGTGAAGTAGTTGAGGAAGTAGTTTAGAATTAAAAATAAAGGAAAATTCAATTAAAAACTCTAAACTAGTTCCAACTAGTTGGACATTTTTGCCAAACTAGTTCTTCCTCCCAACACTTCAAACTAGTTCTAAACTAGTATAAGTGTCAATTTATTATTGGTCAATCAAATTTGTAAGTATTTATTTTTTAAACTTTAGTTTTATTTTTTATTTTACAAAATATAAAAATTTGAAAATTATACCAAAGTTCATATTTTTTCATGCTCTACAATTAGAGATCCATTTTCATATCTTTGGAGTAAATAAAATTTTTTTTTTTTCGTTGAATTTTTTTACATTTATCACTAATTGTAAAATTAACTCTATGTAAAAAAAATTAAAAAACCTAAAGTAATAAAAAAAATATTTAGTAATAATTTAATAAAGTATAGAATATATAGATTAAAGTAGTTTAAGTTAAACTACGGATAAAGTGTAAAAAAATGGAAGTAGTTGGAGAAAGTAGTTGAAGAATAGGAAAATATTATTTTATTGTCTAAACTAGTTGGAGCTAAACTACTGATAAACGTGGTCTAAGGGCCGAGTCAGGGCCTGACCCTCCCCTACCCAAGGGCCGGGCCCGAGCTTCAATTTTCGAGCCTGGCCCTTGGCCACCTCTACTTACAAAGTAACAATCATATAGTGTTGCACGGAGGTTAAAAGTTGTTTTTTTTTTAAAAAAAATGGGCCCCCTCACTATCTATTCTCCATTTAATTTCCATCACTAAATCCCTTTGTATTTTTTTTAGTTTTTTTTGCATTCTATCATTATCAGCTTTCTATTTCTTATTTTTATTTTTACACATTATGACATTAAAATACATTATAATTTATATAAATACAACAGACCTGAAAACTAAAAAAGTATAAATTACATCATTATTTATATTTAATTACATACGTATATATAAATTAAAATTTAAAAATTACAATATTACGAGTACAATATACATTTTTAATAGACTAACAAAAAAATTTGAACATGAAATAAAAGAACAAACTAAATTAAAAAATTCTCATCAAAATACTGTAAAAAAAAAACAAAAAAGAACATTTTTAAAAACAAAAATTGCACTAGGCATAATTCAAGACTATAACTTCTATACAAAGCACGGCAAGCAAAGGTAGCCTGGGTCAAAGATGGAGATAGGAATACCAAATATTTTCATGGGGCAATGAAGGTTAGAGTGATGAGGAATCAGATTACTTCTATACAAAGCACGGCAGGGAAGCTCTGTACAGACCCTATGGAGATTCAAGAGGCATTCTTGGATTTCTATAAGAACTTGCTTGGGACTGATGTAGTTACTGAGCAAGTTAATGTGCAGATTATTAGAAGAGGTGCAGTTTGTGAGAATGATCAGTATGCTTGTTTGTTGCAGCCTGTGACCAGAGAGGAGATTAGAAAGGTCATGTTTTCTATTCCAGAGGATAAGTCTCCAGGGCCTGATGGTTACACTAGTGGCTTCTATAAAGATGCTTGGAGTGTGGTGGGAGAAGAGGTCAGTTCTGCTATATTGGATGCTTATGAAAATGGAGAGTGTGTGAAGCAGATCAGCGCTACTTTGCTTACTTTGATTCCTAAGTGCATTAATCCTACAAGTGTGGCACAATTTCGACCAATTGCTTGTTGCAATGTGATTTATAAATGTCTGTCCAAATTGGTTTGCAACAGATTGAGTATGGTTTTACCTACTTTGATTAGTAGAAATCAGGCTGGCTTTGTTAAAGGGAGGAGTATTATTGAGAACATTTTAATATGTCATGATCTAGTGAAGTTATATAACAGGAAGGCTGCCTCTCCAAGATTTATGTTCAAAATGGATTTGATGAAGGCTTATGACTCCATCTCTTGGAGCTTTGTGGAGCAGTTGTTGGTTGCTTTCAAGTTCCCTGAGAGTCTAAAGAAGTTGATTATGTTTTGTGTGTCTTCAGTATCCTACTCTCTGGTCATTAATGGTTCAACCTTTGGTTTTTTTTAAAGGGAATAGAGGTTTGAGGCAAGGAGATCCCTTCTCTCCCTTACACTTCACGCTTTGTATGGAATACTTGAGCATGATACTACAATGTGCCACTGAAAAGCTGCCTTTTAGGTATCATCCACTTTGTAAAGAGGTGGGTTTAACCCATTTACTTTTTGCTGATGATCTTCTAATGTTCAGTAAAGGTGTATCAGGTTCGATTATGGTGCTCTTAAGAGCCTTTGCTTATTTTTCTGCTACATCAGGGCTGAGAATGAATGCTTCTAAGTCTAATGTATACTTCAATGGTGTAAATGAAGGCCTGAGGAGGGAAATACTTTCAGTTTCTGGTTTTATGGAAGGCCAGATGCCTTTTAAGTATCTGGGTGTTCCAATTACAGCAGGGAGATTGAGGAGGAAGGATTGTAATGTACTCATTGATAAGGTGGTGAATAAAATTAGAATTGGTGCTAGAAATCTATCATATGCTGAGAGATTGGTGCTGGTACAATCAATGTTCAGTACCTTGTTCAATTATTGGGCTTCCATTTTTATACTCCCTAAAAGTGTGTTGACAAGAATTGCTGCAATTTGTAGGAACTTTCTGTGGGATGGAGGTGTTGAGCAAATGAGAGTACCCTCTATTGCTTGGGAGAAAGTGTGTAGGCCAAAACGAGAAGGAGGTTTAGATTTAAAGGATGAAATAAGGTGGAACACTGCTGCTATAGGAAAGTTAGTATGGTGGTTGGTGATTAAAGCTGATAGTCTTTGGATTAAATGGGTTGATCATGTCTATATGAAGGGTAAGGATATGTTGGAGTATGAGGTAAGGGCTGAAGATTGCTGGTACTGGAAGAAAGTAATCAAAGTCAGGGATCAGTTAAGGCCAGGCTTGGAGTCTGGGATGTGGTCTGATATGCAGGATGGATACACAGTCAAGTTGGGTTATAAGTGGCTTTCTCCAGCGAGGGAGACAATGAGCTAGTACAAGAAAGTGTGGTGTACTAAGGGTGTTCCTAAGCACCAGTTTCTGGTGTGAATGATACAACATCAAGGTTTAAGAGTGAAGACTAGGCTGTATCAGTTTGGGGTTGTGCAAGACCCTTTTTGCTGTCTTTGTGGTTGTCAGAACGAGGATTTGGAGCACTTGTTTCAGCTGTGTGTGTTTGTTATACATGTCTGGCAGGGAATTGCACTTTGGATTGGTTTACATTATGTTGAGGGCACTAATGTGTGGGATTTGGTGATGCCTAGGAGATGGCCTAAGCTAAAAAGGAGGTTAGTTAATTTAGCACAAATGGCGGTTTTATATTGTGTTTGGGAGCAACGTAACAAAGCGTGGGCTGAACATATGGTTGAGAGACTGATATCTATGCAATTCAAGAAGGATCTCACTCTTCAAGACAGATTCGTGAACGGTCAATCTGCCAAAGTGAGTGCCGTCAAAACCGTCTGACAGACTTGCTCAATGCTTTTGTGATGCTTGAAAGAGCAGCAAATGGAGTAGCTTGATAGTAGTAGTATACAAGAGTGTGTAGTATGTATTGTGTATTGTATATTTGTGTATAAGGATGTATAAAAAATCAATTTTAAATTTTAATTTCAAATCAACAAAGCTTGGAATGACTAATTGCTAAAGCATGACAATGTGTAAGAGGAGTGCACATCCTTGTCCACCCCTTGTCTTTGGCTAGCCAACATGCTCTTGTGGCCTCGGTTTTCGTTTCTCGAATTTCGATTTGTGCGTTTTAAAAGTCGTGAATTATAAATCGTTTTCGTTGTAAATTTTTATTTGGCGTATTAAATACAATTGAGCATAGCGTCAAAGAATTTAACTCATGATCTAGAATTCGAAAGTTTTGGATCGAGAATTATTTTCAAAATAGTAACGGTGAATTAGAAGGTCTCGAAGAATGAAAATTCGACCTTCGAAATGAATGCAGAAAAATCAGTTTATGCTAGGCAGGTCCGATGGTTTAGGCTTTTGTTTCGCTCAATTCCGAGTCCGTATGACCGTTTTACGGCCTCCAAAAGTTGTGCCTCATGAAATCCTACGGGATTTATTTGTCAAAGCTTTATAGATAAAGTTAGATGCTCTTGGTATGTGGAAGGTTAAGAACTAAATGGGGAAATGGTTGCATAAAAGGGTTAAGGCACTAATTTAGGAAAAGATGCTTAGTTGATAAGATTTAAAGTGGATTTCACTCTATCCAATGTGAAGTAGCTTTTTGGTTTCGTTTTGCGCAACGAAATTTGTTATCGATATTGAAATCGATGAGTCGATAATTTATTCGACGTTTTAATATACGTAGTTAAGGTTTAATTAAAATGATCATGAATTATTGTGACCAATTATCCTAGTGTCGATGCTCTAACGAGCGAAAGGTTATTATCTTGTACTTCCTCCATTCCAATTGATTCTATACATATTTCTTTTTTGGCAATTTCATTTATTTGTATACATTTCTAATTTGGTTCATACTTTATCAAATAAAAATACTAAATTACCTTCACTTTATTAACACCCATCCACTCACCTTAAACAAGTGGAAGGGCATTTTAGTCATTGCATACCTCACCCCACATGTTTTTGTCCCACCTAAAATTTTGTGCAAAAAGCAATGTATACTACCTAATGGAATGGAGGAAGTACGATTTTAGGAATTTAATTTACGTATTAACACGGGGTGTTACAAGATTTTCATTTTTAGAATAGGAATAATGTGTTTTTAATATTGTTGTTATAAACACTTAGTATTGCATGATAAATTAGAAGAAAAAATCGAAAACAATATTTGTTGCTCACTAAATTACTCACGGCCACCCTTTTCATAGTCGACTATCCCTCGTGCTATATGAACGACCGTATACGATATCGTATGTTGCCTTGATTTAATTGGAATCGTGATATGATGTATGTATATTTCATGAGTTATGTTTTTATAACGATTTGGATTGTTTTACTATTCCTTTTATTAATGTCTCGCATATGTTTTCTATGTGTTTTTATTACATGTTTATGTGCGAGTCTTTATAAGTTTATTACGGGTTTACGTGGCTTAAGGTGTGCGGGTTGAAGGTCCTAATATAATTAATCGCAGTTACCTCGAAGCCATTGTCAATGAAGCATAAGGGGACAATTTGATTTTTTTTTTTCGTTGGGTAAAATGTAATAATACCCACTCTATTTTTAAATTTAGAGATGTATTAATTTAAATATTCGGCTTGTAATACGTTTAAGACTTAATTAATTTTCCGCCTAGTTTAATTAAGTTATTTTAAAAGCCGGGTTGTTACACGTATATTTATGGAACCAGATCACTAGCAATCGCCGGTGAACTGGCGATTTAGGCCTTGAATCGCCATTGTTTTGGTGATTGCAAGTGATCTGGTTTTTCCAAATATTTTGTAACAGATCAATAGCAATCGCTCGCCATTTCACTAGCAATTCAGTGGATCAATCGCCAATTCTCTAGCGATTTAAGGGAGAAATCGCCAATTAAACGGTTGTTTCCCGTGTCCTTGCCTTTGCAAACTTGTGGTTTAGTTTGTTTTAAACCCTAATTTGCTCCGTTTTGAGGGTTTAGAAGGATGTTTTGATGAATTGGGCCTCGTGATGCGGGCCTACTTGCTCGGGCACGGGTTTCTGTGTTTTGGATTTTCGGGTTTTGGGATGAAAAAGTGAGTTGGGCTAAAAAGGCGTGTTATTTTAGACTATGCTTACTTCTGAACTCGGCTTGAGTACACGAAGCTCCAAGTTTTGGATTTGGAAGTTTAGGAGGGTTGTGTTTGCGTATTTTTGTGTAAGGGCTTTGTTTGGGTTCTTTGCACTGATTTTGTAGTTGGGTCATTTTGCGTAGCTTAGACAGCTTAAAGTGAACAACGCGGACATTCAAATAAAACGACTTTTGCATTTTGACCGACTCGACATATTTGAACGACTCAGTTGTTTTCGACATATTGTACCGATGACACTACGTTCAAAACATGCTTAAAAATCATTTTTACATCATAGGGATTGTTTTTGAGGGGCACAAATATGACTATCTACAATGCTTTATTGAAAAACCCTGTCAGTTTGTCAGAAATCCCGTGTCAGCAACACAACGTCACAAATGTAGTTCCGGACTTAAAGGGTAAAATACAAAACCCAACTAAGCTCTTAAGATGAAGGCTACTCAGGATCGCCACAAGATATGATGTTGGCAGACACAGTACGTCTGAACATATTATTACAGTTAAAAGTTCAAAGTGACATTCTACTGCAGAAGGTGTCTATAACCCAAAAAAATTTACTCAGATATCATTTCTGTGTATCATCAGAGGACGTTTTAGTTTTATACTCTCCCTAATGAATTTGGCAAAACAATTTCATCGCGTCTCAACATGCAAAAATGTTGTTCAGCTTGAAGCTAACACAAGGAGTGACTTTACTTGGTCAACTAGCTTGCATCTGGAAGCTTTACTTTGTGCGCTGAGGTACACTGTGGAATAGCCATGGCAAGTTCCTGGATTCGTTCAACAATCGTGTTGGGTAAACATAGTGTGCCTTCCTTCTGTCGCCGATCCTAGACAAGAATTGCCAGTATAATAACTGTCCATGTCAGCAAGAGAAAAACATAAAGTCATAAAAAAGCACTGTAGACTTCTAAACTAAATACAATGTCTGTTACAAGTACTTCGTATAACTTTATGCAAGTGTATCAAATCAGATGATAGTGCTGAACTCCAATCATAGAACATAATTCGGTTGGAGACACGAAACAGATCTCTGATTCAGCATACGCAACATTAACAATCAGTGAAAAACCCTGAAAGTTCCTCTCCATGTAGACATAACGCGAAGAAAATATACTCGATGAAGGGCAGTGGATTATTTCATCTAATATATTCAATTATCTCATCTAGAACCGAAAATCCCAAAGAATTCTTACATGCTCTACCGCAACTAAACGGATTAAATCCTTACCATCAGTATCATCTTAAGTGACATATGGGACCATATTTCAGGATGCTAAATAAATTTTCTGGCTATAAGTTAAGGTTGACCATATTTCTGCGGAACGACTATTTTTCCAAGAAATGATAGCTCACATTTAGGGATAAAACACAAGGGTATTGTAGGTCACAACGCAGGCAAGTAGCACCTTTAGGAACAAGAAGATTCACTAGCTAGAAGATGCGTGGATATTGGAAAATATTCTAAAACATAGTAATTTATACAAGTGTTGGGCGGAAAATGATACACTCACGCACTGTGTAAAATATATTCTTTACACCACACATCAAATAACCAAGATTTTATATGTTTCAACGCATTGGCTTTTAAATTGTGGTGTATGTGGAAGATTGATCTTTACACTGGGTGTGAGCATATCTTTTTCCGTGTTGCACCATCAAAGAAATTTGAACTCAAGTAACACACCAATAGATGATGAAAGTATTAATTTGAACAGCAAACAAACATTCAACACAGATTTGTAGCTTAATGTTGATTAGTAATTTAAACAAATAAGTTGCAACGGACAATTATTTGTAAAGGTTGGAGCACAACTACGCATGTTTACATAAAATAAAACTATTTGTAAAGGTTGGAGCACAACTACGCATGTTTACATAAAATAAAACTATTTGTAAAGGTTGGAGCACAACTACGCATGTTTACATAAAATAAAACAGACCTTACGTTCACCCTTTGAATTTCCGAGGTTAGACTTGACAAGGTTACGCCACTTGTCCTGCACAGACCATTGGCAGCTAACATTTTCAGGCCAAAGGATAAGGACAGTCATATACGCAAAAAATGTAAGGCTGGAAATATGGAAACAGCTAGATAAAGAATTATGAAATACCCTAATATCAGTGGGATTCCTGCACGAAGGCGAGAAAAAGGTTTTCTGTATAGCAGTCCAGCGTCCTTGACCAAAACGAGCAATGCCGTCAACCACTTTTACTACCTCATCTAAAGTCCATTGCTTGTTGCATTTCTTTTTTCTGAAACATGATGCAGTAGGCCTGTAGTCATCATCTGAGTCTAACTCCTGCAAGAAATAGCCTCATAGCTACACTGTAAGCTCAAAGCTGGTGTACATTATTACTTATTTTTTTAAAGTTCAGAAGCCGACTGATTAAAGTAAGCCGCCTTATCTCGTGATTAATAATCATAAAACTTTAAAGTTTCAACTAAAGGAGACCGTTCTTCATACCCGTTTTCGTTTGGAGGCCTTTGCTTCTTTTCTTTTGGAGGATTTACCGTGGCAGTTCTTCTGAGACATAACACTAGAACTTTTGTCGTCTGATGGGTTCGTTCGATATTTCTTCTGCCTTCCCTGTCTTGGCTTCGATATTGGTGATGCATCTGCATATCTCTTTGGAGGAAGGCATGATCTCTTCTGTCTAGCCCTTGCTGCTTTTTCTCCAAAAGAGCAGTTAGTAGGAAGGTGATTTATCTTTATCAATTGATTCTTCTGGTTGACTTTATCAGACTGTGAGTATTGTGCATCATTTGCACAGCAGACATTTTGTGAGCCAATGACGGTTGGACATTTGTCATTCATTCTTTCTTCCGAGCAACTCAAACGCATTTCATCCGCAAGCAGTGGTTCATGTCTCCATTTGCTCTCAACAGCATCTTGCACTTCACATGCAGTAGTCCTCAGACCTTTAGGAAGCGGAAAAGATGAATCAGATACCCCAAAAACCTGATTACTTAGCGGCTCGGGTCTGCATCTGCTACCAACGACATCGCGCATTTCACAACCAGCACTGCTCAAACCTTTTGAAAGTGGCGCAGATAATTCATACATCCCAACCACCTGACTGCTAGTTTCTGGATAGTTGACCGCCGATCTAGAGTTCCCAAAATTCAACTCTTCTTCATAGAATTTTAAATCTAACTCAGAAACCCTTTCAGCAAAATCAACATCAGTATCTGCAAAATATGAATACTTTGAATGGTTGCGCTTTCTGTAATCATTGTGTGATGCAAATTACCAAACACATACCCATAACATGATCTTCGGATAATTTTGGGAGATAAACTGCCAAAGTTAAGTTGGCTATTTCATCTTCACACAACAGTCCACTGAAATCCTATACGTGCAGTTTTATTAGAATCAAACTTTTTTTAACAGCATAAGAATCACTTCAGAAACTAGAAATAAGGCTTGGAGTACCGTGCTCCCAAAAAAAAGAGCGACTTACCAAACAATGGATTCCTAGATCTATCCAAACACAAAAAGCCAATCAAGGAAGCTGAGAAGCTCACCGAGAAAAAAAAAAACCAAGCATTATCTCTTAATGAGACAATACCCTTGAATTCTTGAAGTGATAACGAAATAAAATCGTATATATTATGCACCGCTCAATCCATCACAAAAAAGAGAAACATGTCAAATGTTGTTAAAATACATGGTATGTTTTATGGGATGATGATTCAGAGAATAGAAACAAATATTATGCATTAGTGAATATAGAAAAATAAACAAACATACTTTGTCTGCATCGTCATGTTCTTTTGCCATATGGAATTTCAGCCTGTCTACAGTTGAAATGAGTAGACAACAATTCTGAATCAGGATGTCGTATCATTTGAACATAACTTCAGTCGGAAGGTAAAAGTAGAATAATCAAAGATAATATTAAAAGAACGAAAACGAATGACTCCACAATTTATTGGGTTCTATTTTTATGACGTGGAACACCCAGAAAAAAAAATCACGAAAACAGGTATCACATCTGAGAGCTAACAAGCAATATGAGCAAATTTATAGCGATAAGTCATAGTGCTATGCATGAGTTTAAAAGCTGAACAATCATCTTGCTCTCGGGTTCATTAAAAACATCATCAGCTCCTGCTGACAACTTACAGGCACTTGTGAATTAGAGGCTCAGACATCTAAGACAGTACGTAAGTGCCCTGCACTTTTTGACTTTTCAGAGATGATGTGAACTGAAGTGAAGAAGCTTAAAAGAACAGAGCTGAAGTAGAAGCTTCATAAACAAATGCTTTCTTCCTCGCCCTTTCTTCCACATCCACACTAAACTCTTTTAAGCACCATGGCATAACAAACTTATTCTTTCGCAACATAATCATAAAAGGAGTAACATATAAATTAAAAGATTCAAGTAATAGAGCAAAACTTTGGACATGAGCACATACAGGTAAGATTCAAGTTTAGGGTCTAAAGAAAAGGAAACAGCTCCATGGATATATATGTAGCTGGCCTAGCTGTGATTTAGTTCTGTTTGATACTAACAAGCCCTTCAACACTTTCAGGAAGTTACGGAATTGATCAATGAATAAAACGCTTCACGATTACCTAATCTGGCAATCGGCTCATAGTGAAATATGGAAGCAACATCATCAATTCTGAATGCCTCCTCAAAGTTAGCGTCCAGGTAACGTGGAGAAGCATGATCACACTCGGATTCAGCCCATTTATGATCACCCTTGGCTACTCCACATGAAAAGTTCGCAATCCAAGGCTCTTCCTTAAGCTGCTGTGTAAAAAAGACATAAATAATAATTTGGTAACTGAGTAAGACGCTAAACTTATTGGTGGATTGCTTGACTCATTTGCAGCTACAGCTTTGAAATTTTAAATTTGAAATGTAGGAAAATAATCGCAACATCCTCGACAAAGAACATACGCAGCTACGCTTTCAAGTCATCGTTTGATCTTAATACTTGATAGTTGTGGCAAAAATGCGGCACCTACTGCATCTAAATTAGTTTGGACCATGGCAGCCTCTAAAATCCTCGTAACACTTTTGCAATGTGGCATCACCAATTCACCACTAATGTCTAATCACAAACTTTTCAATATGTCAAGATTAAACAAATGTTATGATGGCAGAGATAGTCAGTGATTTACATAATCTATAACATCCCTGAGAAACATTGGCCAAAATTCACTGACAATGTTTTACTTCCATGATATATCTAACCAAAAACCTACGGAGTGCATCATCACAATCTCGGTATTACTAACAGATTGCACAGAGAAATTATAAATATGATGCAAGAACTTAATCTCCAAGCTCTTTTAACGGTAAACATTCCTATGTCCTTCGGTGCAGAAATTAGAAGATTAAAGTGTCAACTAGTTAGAGTGATTCAGTCTGTCAACGTCGTTGACACATTAAACCTGATCAAAATGTCACTAACAGTTCTCTAGTAGGTTCTTGCATTGCTATGTTTGTAATTATTGCAATAGCTTCTTTGTTTTTTTTTTTTTTTATCATTAATACAATTCATAAATTATACGGAGTATTCATCAAAATCTTACTTACAATTTAGGGATTACAATCTACTAAAAATGGCTCTCATACTGCAAATGGAAACCAGCTAACAGAATAGGTTTAGCAGTCAAATAAATCATAGCTCAATGAGAGCACATAATATATGCTCAATCACTGTTAACAATCAGTAACTAACCAATTCTATAATGTTCGAAGCCGACATTTAACCCTTGGAGAGAATTTAACAGTAACGAATTTCGTTCCACTCTATTGCAATGTTCACACCCTACGGCCACATCAAATGCACAATACAATACGTCTCTACTCTCTAATTCACAAGCATAATTGAGAGGACGCTGGAAGCAAGACACTAAGAAAGTATTACTTTCGATAATGTAATACAAACCCACACTTCGACAACAGCTATGGCCAATCTTTTCTCACAACAGCGTATATGTGTTAAACTGACAAATCTGTCCTTCACTCCTTTTCCATTGAAATTTGAAAGTAGGCATTAACTCAAATCAGAAAGCTTCTAGCTATGGATTACTGACACGTTAATTTCTATCACACGACGACTCTAATTTGTACTTAAAGTACATAGATAGTTCACCAGACGCTCCAATTTTGGAACCGAGTTACCGTAGGCGGACATAACAATTTACTCTACATTTTTTGGACAATCACAGAACCTAATTGAAAAAACACGCCAAAGCTATACTACTAATTTAAAGCATACACTGACTGAAGATCAGCATGCAACAATGTAACACAATAATGTCGATAATCGGTCTTTGTTGAACTATGTGAACTGAAAGTAAACATCTAGCAAACATGTAATGTCTGTCAAAAAAAAAAATCAACGTCCAAAATGTCGCATGCAAAACAGTAATTTGTGCGGCACAAGAAAGGCCTATTTAACAATGTTTCCACAAACGAAGTTGATAAACTTCACAACAAATCATCAAAATCAGAAGATGATTACTAGAAAAATTTGAAAACAGAGAACTAAACCAGAGCTCACAGCATTGAACATAGGTGCTGCGTAATCAAAATCAATCAAAACATAGCATTGAACAACAATATATTAAATACAATTTAAAGCATTATTTAATCGCAAGAAATTGATAACATACGCAGATGGAAATGAAGAAGAAGGAAGAATAATGCAGAAAAAAGTGCGCAGTAAATAGACGGAGAAGAAATATACGGAGTTCATAACGGGGGAGTACGGACAGAAGAGGCTGTCTGTAGAAGGCGAGAGAGAGAGAGAGAGAAAAAAGAGTGAGGTGTTGTGTCCCCAGCAAATGACGGTAGTGAAAATTATACTCCGTAGGAAAAACTTAAAAGGTGGTCGAATGAATGTTCGTGGGCCAGTGACTCGTGGCGCAGATATGTGCTAGTAGTGACTCGTACAGTGGTACTCCCTCCCAACCATTTTTTTCAATCCATTTGTTTTTGCCCTTTCCCTTTTACAGGCGGCCTATTATTTCACCTAATCGATTTTTGTTTTCATTAATTATACTTAGCGACTTTAATAAGTAGTTTAATTTTTATTTTATTAATATAATTTATAAAATTTTGAATTATAAATTTTAAAATTTTGAATTTTCACGAAATTTGTAAATTTTGTTGTTTTCGTAACGTTTAAGTCAATGTTTAATTTTTTCTAATTACGCCTAACAAATTTAATCACCGACTTTTATATTGGTAATTATTTAATATCAACTGGAATAATTTTATTAGTAAAATTGATAAGAAATAGGAAAACGTAGTCTTTGTAGTATAAAAGTATAATAAAAGTGTAAACTAAACTATACTCCATCCGATTCAACAGGTTCTTAACATTTGACCATTTTTGTGAGGGGAATTTTGGTCAAACGTTAAGAACCTGTTGAATCGGAGGGAGTATTACATAAAATGAAAAAAAGGAATTAGAAGATGAAAAATTTACAATTAGTAAGAATTGAACCCACAACTTTCACTTAAAAGTTAATCTCCTAGCCATTACACTACCACAATTTTAATGCCCCATTTAACATTAATTTAAATAAATTTTAAAAAAAAAAACAAAAATTGGGCCATTAGGTTGGCATGGCTGGGTTTGGTTGTAGGCGTGGTGAACGCAAGGTGTGGGCCGAAGCCTAGGCGTCAGGAGGCTAGGATGGGCCAAGGCCTAGGCGTGATTTTTTTTCTTGTTATTTTTCGATTTTTTTTTTTTTTTTTTTTTATATTTGATTGTTAATTTTTTATAAATTGTCAAAAAAAAATTTAGTCATTAATTTTTTAATAGACGCAAGTTAAAAATAAAATTACATGAATTTTTCTTGAATATTTTTGTATCGATAAAAGGTTTTTTTTTTTTTTTTTTTTTTTTTTTTTTTTTTCTGTCCGATTTTTAATTTTATCCAGAAATAATTTTTATCACTTTAAAAGCTATTGAAATCATAGTATAGACCTAAAAAATAATCGAAATGTTTAAAAGCTCAAATCCCACCTGGAACCAATTTCCCCACTTGGCCACCGCAGCCCCCGTCGGGGATGGCTTACATGGTACATGTGGTGGTGCGGGAATGCATGTGCCCGGGGGGACTCAACCCCCTCGTCATCAAAAAAAAAAAAAGGATATAAAAATCAAAAACGAAATGTAAGTGAATAATTTTCTTAACAAAAACTTACTAAAAATGGAAATGGAAAGTGGTAGTTTCTAAAATGGAATAGGATAAGAATATAGTGGTTAGGAGGGAGTACCGTGTAAGCACGGGTTGTAGTGCTGCTACGGATGTTTGCCAATGGTCGAATGGACGAGACCATTGTATGTGTAAGACATACTGTTTTTACATTTGTTATAATCACTAGGGATGTCAATGGGATGAGTACAAGTGGTACCGCCCCGCACCCGCCCCAATTGGGGTGGGGATGGGTATAGGCTTGGCGGTGATGGGATAGGTATGGGTTCAAAATTGTATCCGCCATGGGTAATCCTGCGGAGGTGGATTTTACATACCCGCAAAATACCCGCTTCTTATAATTTTTTTAAATTTACTTAATGAAAACTTGTTATAATCTTTGAATTATTATCATAATCAAAGCTATTTTAAAGTAATTCTATATTATAATTATTTTAATGGCCTACCCGTTGCGGGTAGTAGGGCGAGTATGGGTAGAGATTTTTATTGGTACGGGTGTGGGAGAACCTATATCCACCCTCGCCCCGCCCCAACGACATCCCTAATAATCACTTCACTTTAAGGGATTAAAAATGGGTCATAATATGCGTTACTGTGGTTATAATTTTCAATAAAGTATTCCCTTCTTTTCTTTCAGTTTGTATATGGCACGCAAAATTAAGGATTTTTTTTAATAAAAAAAAAATAGAAAACCAAACACAAATAGATTATAAGAATAAGATAATGCATTTGCGCTAAATTTTAAAGCTATAAAAGAAAATAGTTAAAAAAAATCAAAAATCGAATGTTAGTGGATAACTTTCTTTTTAACAAAAAATTTCCTAAAACGAAAATGAAAAAAAAGAAAAAAAAAAGGTGTGATATTAGGGAGCGTGGGAAGACATAAACTATCCGTTACAACCATACAATCGTCTTATAATAGAGTTATTTGTTACGTTTTACTCTAGGTACACCAATTAATGATTTTCCTCGTATCATAACATAAGTCGCTTCAAAATAACTACACCAATTAATGATTTTCCTTGTATCATAACATAAGTCGCTTCAAAATAATTACGGATATTGGTTTTAGATAAATAATTTGAAAGATAACTAGATTCAATTCTAATTATATACTCCTACAAAAAAAAATGATTTTTTTTTTGTAAATTTCTAAATTATAAAGGTAAACAAATTATTAAAACAGAAGAAAATAATGAAAACAATAATATAAAGATAAACAAATTATTAAAGAAATGTTTTAGGATTATGGTGAACATTTTGGCCCATAATCCAAACAAAAAGAAGACAACGACTTGTGCGATGATTTATTTGGTATACACATAAGCGCACAAGCACTTTTTTGATTTAACGTAGAAACGCACATTCACATAATAATATAGAAAAGGGGGATTCAAACCTGGAACTAACAACCCAAAATACCTCCGCCTTAACCAATAGTTTAAGACATCTTGGGGATACAAAATAGTTGAAAATAAGGTTAAAGTTCGTCGACATGTTGGCCCTACCATATTTAGTTTTTTGCCAAAAAAAAAAAAATACTCCGTGTATATATATTGATCCTACCTAGATTGCTTATTTAGAGGGCGATCTAATCAAAAGATGTGAAATGCAACAAAAATGAAGCCTAAGCAAATCCCCATTCCAAAATTTACTAAGTTTGCGCTCTTCTCGGAATTTGAAGGCATGGACATCATCTTCAAGGGCTTGTCAAGCGAACTAAAGTACTTAACAACTTACATACTAAAAGTTCGCGTTCCACATACGCTATTCCAACATTCAAGTGTACCTTTCATATCCAGTTATCACATGCACATTACAAACTGACTTGTGAGGATAGTCAGAAACGAACCTATAAAATGGCTAACCCTGCATAACCACAATATCAGTCCATCCTTAAATTTAGGGTTACTCTTGGACTCCTTGGTTACCGGTAGAATCTGCTTTGTCTGAAAGGCCTCGGATCTTCACGTCATAGTAAACTTCTTCAACTCTTTTCAGGTCATATTTCATGCCTGTATTTTGGAGAATATGAAAGTGTTAAAGCGTTTAGACATCCAGAACCGATATGAGGAGCACAAAGGACTATACTGTAAGAAAAATTGAAAATGTTATAACAAAAATGAAATCAACGCACCATCAAACTTCTTGCGTAGAAAGTCATTACGAAGATTGAGCATCCTAAAGGCAGCGTGAAGCTCCGTCAAAAAGTCCAACACCTTTCTAGGAGAATCGTAGTCTCCATATGTCACTCTGTTCACAACATATCGAGGCTACAGCAAGGGATCACGAATCAATTAAAATTTGATTCGATCAAGAAGAAATACATCTAATTAGAAGAAGTAAGAGTATATAATAGTCTACCTATTGAGGTGTGATCTGTATCAGCCACCTCAATACTACAAATAGAGTCCATTGACGTTTTAGAAAATCTAACATTAAATAGCAGAGCTTAAGGGTCCGTTTGGATTGAAGGAATTGGAGGGAAAGGGAGGGGAGGGAAAGGGAAGGGAGCATTTTCCTTTGTTTGGTTACAACTTGGAAGGGGAGCGGAATGGAAGGATTTGATTTCCCTCCTTTAGTCCTTTCAACTAAAACAAAATTTTCCAACTTTGGCAAGATTTGGAAGGAAAACTCACTTGACTCTCATCTAATTATGCATCTCCATTCTTCTTTCCTTCACTTTCCTCTCATTAATTTTAGCTATCCAAACATCCAAGTTTTTGATTTCCCTCCCCTTCCCTCATTTTCCCTCCCCTCATTTTCCCTCCCCTCCTTTTCCCTCCTATTTTGCTATCCAAACACACCCTAAAATTACGTTGGAAATAAATGCGCCATCATCTAGAAAACTAATAACAGCAGTACTTAAGCAATATTCCTCGAAATGGATGACATTTATATCCAACACGTATCTCAATGCAAGAGTAGAAAATACATGCAGAGAGTATCTAACAGAGGATGAGGTTTAAAATTGAGAAATGAAATTACCAGCTCATTGGACATGAAACACACTCCTGCAAAAAACAGAAATATCAAATGTAAATATGTGGGTGCCATGAATGTCAACCACTTGAAGTACTCTGTATAAGTATGCAAATAGTCCACACTGCGAGCTGAGAAGAACAACGGAGAATGAAAATCAAGAAATTCACAGATTCGTTCATCTCTAGCACATTAGTTGCTTTCCTGATCAGTTCTAATGCAATGGTTATATTTAACCTATGTACCTCATTGTTAAAAATATATCACCAGTACCTATTTTATCAAGCTATTTTAACAAGCTACCAGATGCCAAATCTATAAAAAAAAATAAAAAATAAAAATAAATAGGTCTTCAGCACAAATGGGCACTTGTAGACTACAGTTAACCAGCTGGTTCCTGAAACAAGATGAATCCTTGTTTCCAGATTAAGCCTAAGCAATACCCAGAACTAATTGCCCTCCTGTCAAATTAACACGTTTTACCTTCATCGTGTCAAAGAGTTATTGAATTCTGACGATTTGAGTCGGGATGGCCTGCTACAGTCTACGGTTCGCTGGTTGGATAATTAGCTTCTTTTCAATCAGTGTAAAACTATCATTACAAATTTAGTTTGAAAATTTAAGTAATATTGTAGAATACGGAGTATTATTTAACCTAGTTAACACATTATGTTTTTCTTTACACTCATCGAACCCAACCTACACACCAACCTTATTATTTGTGTCAACGCCTCAAAGGTAAATGTTGCTGACTCGGTGAATAGGAGGGAATATGTGAGAGGCTATAGGCAAGTATACATTTGTTTATTTCATGTTTATAAAGAAAGAGGTTATAGACAAATATACATTTATTTACAAAGAAAGACATGGGACGTGATTAAATGCATAGCCTTTGAGGTTCTCACCTACAAGGTAATCTTCAATGTCCAGACCAAATTCAGTTGTATTCACTGCATATCCAGAAATAATTACAAAAACAAATAAAAAGTAAAATAATAAACCCATATTAAGCATCTAGAGAGCTGTTACACATAGCAGACAAAAGACAATATCCATAATTTACGGTCAAAAACCAGCTTAGAATGACAGAACAATTAAAAAAAATCAGAATAGCTAACAACAGAAGAATAAGAGTCGCAGCATACTCCATCAATGATGGAGAAAAACCTTAAAATCAGCATTAGCGTTTGATTTATGCATAAGCTTCACACAAAGTACAAAAATACTGCTATATACGGAGTATTTCATTTTCATTTTCATAATTACGCGTGAAGAACACCTTAGTAGAGGGAATGTTCTACATCAAACATTTTAGCATAACATTATATCATACTCCCTCCATCCCAAAATAAGTGCCCCCTTTTGGGATGGAGGGAGTATTTTATAAAGATTTCCTGATCAGACACTTCTCTGACTTATTAGAATGCCATTAACAGCAGCTCCCTAAATGAGATAGATTCAAACACTGACATGCCAGGATAAGCACTATGCGGACATCCAACAATGTATGGACCATTACGGATTCACTAGACCTAAAATGTGGATAGTTTTAGGAAAATACATAGTCCGACACATGAATCATGCACTCGTGGCACCCAAATATGAGCAACATAGACCGTATTTCCACATGGACATTTGTGTTGAGATCAAATATCTAAAAAAGCTGCGACATTCTCCAGAGTCAAGAAAACATGAACACAATCTTAACTGTAAAAATAAGAGAAAAGAAATATACATCCAAGCTTCTCTTGCGCTTCATGATGCATTAGGAGAACTCCTGTTTCTAGCCAATGCATGAAAGTCAGCAATGAGACTACTGTCTGAGTTTCGGTCCTCCAATCATTATGATACCTACACATGCGCAAAACAATGAAATTACAAAAATAGTACAATTCATCTTAGAAACAGCAATAACAAAAAGTTTTCTACCACATTTGAAGTTGCGTACCTGTAGTACTGGTCAGGACATTCTTTTATAATCTCCGCAAGCCGGCTGTAGTGATTCTTAATCACATCAATTTGGGTGTTAGATCTCTTCAACACCTCTATTATACAAAAAAAACAGTATCCAAAAGTTTAATATTCAGCACATACATTAGGACAAATAACAACCAACAATTCCAACATTACAATCACACATCAATTAAATGCAAACAAGCATCGCATGACATTTTTTTTCATATGTTATCAACAAATAAAGAAAAAGTAGACATATCATACAGAAAAATCGTGTAAATATTGCAACCATTTTTTACAAGATCCTTTTCGAGGTTGAAAATAGAAAATGCTTTGTGCAATTTTCGCTAAGAACCCTCCAAATTGGGTACAAACATTTTGTAAAACTATACACAACAACAACCAAAACTCCACATTTAAGTGCTTAAAAATCCCTTCAATGCTTGTGACTTCAGTGCATAAGTGCAAGGGAAATGCGAACGAAATGAAGCCAAATTTAGTGCACAAGGTTTCTATTAATTTATTACGACTTTTACAAGTAATATATAATTAATAAAATGCGAATGAAATGAAGCCTATTCCATGTGAATGGGAAAGAGAAGGCTGTTTCATTCAAGCTGTTTTAGAGGTACTTTGCCAAACAAAGTAACAATGGTAAACTGTAGAATGTATACTCATTCCTACATTAACCCAATTACGATAATGTTAACGTTTCAACCCCAATTTATAAATCATTCAATTAAAACCTAGACATCATTGAAAAAAACCTACCTAAAAAACAACCTCGTGTAGAGGAAGACAAGGTTATTGGTTTTAATCCATATCTGAGGGCAAGGAATTGAGGATAACGGCGCTACGGTGTTAACCTTACTAAACTTTTGTACCGTAGATTGACCTCCAGTTCCCCTACAACCCGCAAATCACTAAATAAACAACGAATTTCCCTCGTCTCCATCCCCTCCATTTCCCTCCAAATGCCAAATTTTTAAGCTCTCCAATTTTAAAATATTACGAGTACGATTATTCCAAATTTCTCACAATGCCGCAAAACATATCTATGAGATTAACTATACTTTTCAGCATGTCACTACAACAAGAGCATAAATCACATACTCCGTATTTTTTGTTTTTCAAAAGAATAAAACCAATGGTGAAATGCTCATACTAGGACCACTGTAAGAAAAACAAGGAGTAATTTTGTGACCATTAACGAGTATATTGTGACCATGAAGAGCTTAAAAACGGTTACGATTTTAGTCAATAATGGCTACATTTTAAACACAAAAATCTCGACATACGCAAAGCAAAATAAACAAAAATGAAGCGAGAGATACCAACAATAGGACGAGACTGGTGGACAAGAAGAAGATTGGCGTGCATGATTCTGGTAGCAGACTCAATCTCCATCGAAACGTTTCGAATCTTCTCGCGCAGAGAACTGGACTCATCCAATTGGGCCCGAAACTTCTCGAACTGGGCCTCGATTGTCGGCCCAGATGACGGGTTTGCAGCCTCAACGTCGCCCATTGATGAAGATGACGAGTAAAGCTTTTTGAGAAAACGAAACGGGACGTTTCGGAGAGGAGGAGGAAGAAACGTTCGAGGAAGGTAGACGGGGGGTTTTGTGGTGATGAGTTTGGGGGAAGCAGGCGAGTTAGGGTTTATGCGAGCCACTATGAGTTTGAGATTTCGAAACGCCTTCATTTCTTTTGGATTTCGGTTTTTTCCTTTTCGTATGTTGTTTTTGAAATGAAAATTTAGTCAAGTGAATTATTTTTGAGGATGTGGTTCAGATTACGGATTTTCTATATCATTTGGTGTCCCATTAATAATTGTTTTATATATACGGAGTAATTAACTAACTAGTCGTGAAATTCACGTAGCGTCTTAAATTTCGGTACAAATTGTCATTTTTGAGTCGATAACTAGGGATGGCAATGGGTCTAAGACCCGACCCGGATCCGCTAGACCCGACCCGGATCCTCTAGATCCAACCCTAATGGGTCGGGTATGGGTCTTAATTTTTCGGACCCGCTGGATCCGGGTCGGGTTTGGATTTTTTAAATATGGATCCGTGTCGGATCCGGGTCTTCTTACTAGGACCCGGACCCGACCTGTAGACTCGAAATTTAAAAAAAAAAAAACGTACAAATTATAAGACTAAAGAACAAAATAGAATAAGAATCATTTCTTATCATTGTTTGATGAAGGCAGTATGATGCTGCCTTGTGCAGTTGTGCATTCTGCCTCGATTTTCATCTTCAGTCTTCACTTCATTTATTCCGAATGTTTTTATTTCACTCTTTACATAATTTATTTTAACTTTGATTTATTCATTATGTATTAGCATCAGCATCATTTATAATAATTTAAGTAGTTCATGAAGGTACTTTAGAACAATATTTAATAGCTCAATACATATAAAAACTGGGAAAAAAAAACGGGTAGACCCGTGTAAGACCCGGACCCGACCCGGTCCTGGTGGATCTGGATATGGGTCTAAAGATTTTAGACCCGTCGGGTCTGGGTCGAATGTGGGTCTCACATGTAGATTGCGGGTCCGGATCCGGGTCCTATCGGACCCGACTCGGACCCGGCCCATTGCCATCCCTAGCTGTAACTCGTATTTCTTAATTCAGGTTTAACGTAATTTGAAAATCTCTTACTTGTGCATCAAGAATACCGTGTATATTGTTTCTAGCAGGTATACAAGATATTTTGAGAGAGCTCCGAGCCTTGGGAAACGGGCCAAGAACGGGCCGGGCTCAATTTTTGGGCCGAGACCCGAAAAATGTAAAAGGGGTGTATTTGGATGTACATTTTGAAATGAGGAGACCCGCGAGGTCGTATTGTGCAAATAAAAATGCCAAAAGCACACCACTTGGCCACCGCAGTCCCCGTCGGGGGTGGCTTACATGGTACATGTGGTGGTGCGGGAATGCATATACTCGGGGGGACTCAACCCCCTCGTCATCAAAAAAATGCTAAAAAGCGGTTTTAGCCACCGGGCCTAAATTTAGGAATTTAGGAGAATTGAATTGGGCCTAATTAGTGAAAAAGGGCCAATTAAATTGCGAAGGGGATGCTCATGCTGGACGAAGCGAGACGCGAGACAAGCTAGACTCTAAACGAACCAAAGGACATTTATCTAAGCGTGATGACTCATCGACTCATTTCGACACTAAAACGACCCAACTCAAAATTCGACATAATTAGTACCGTTTAAGTCAACGTAACAGCATGCAAATAAAAGTTCATTGTTAGGGTACGGATACAGGTATCCACAAATGTATGAATGAAGAACGGCGGAGGAAGAAGGGGAATACGGGTGCCGAGTTATTAGAAGGGGGGGGGGGGAGGAGTGATATGAACATCCTACTATTCTTATTCTTATTATTAGAATTAGTATTATTATTAATATAATTACATTATCATTATTATTACTACTACTCAAAACTTAGTACGATTATATAATCTATGACAGATTCATAATAATTAAGTTATTAAAATTTTCGGTATTACAGTAATAATAATAGTAATAATAATAAAGACATGTACTACAATGCATGTATGTGATTTAAATTAACTTACATATTCACCATGTTTGTAAATATTTCTAATGGCTCTCCACCACATGAATCTAACCAAAATACTTTTTTCGATGAAGGACAAAACGCCGTCAATACCCAATGTTAAAAATGTGTTAAGTTTTGAGGTTACCCCCCGTAGTTGAAATTAAGGCAAAATGGAGTAAAAATGTGTTAAGTTTTGAGGTTACCCCCCGTAGTTTGACTTAATTTAGTTTAAATTAAGGCAAAATGGAGTAAAAATGTGCTTAGTTTTGAGATTACCCCCCTGTAGTTTGACTTAATTTAGTTGAAATTAAGGCAAAATGGAGTAAAATGTGCGTGAAATGTATTTGCAGGTGGCCAAGGACGTCCACAAGAAGCTGTGGAGGACGGCGAACCGGTGGAGGATGGCTTGGGCGGAGCAGGCTGCCCAATTGTGTCAGAGTCGGGCTGATGTGGCTCATATTCAGCGTGACTTTGACGAGTATCGCCGCCGTCATCCGTAGATTAACTGAACGAAATGTTATTGTAATAAAGTTGTTAAACTAGCATTTGTGAATTTGCGTTTAGACTTGCGTGTGCTTTGAAATGTCGTCTTGTTGACATTGCCTTCTCGTTGTTGTGTACCTGCTTTAGTTAGTAGGCTTTGATTTTAAATCGAAAATGATTCCCGAGTGGGATGCTTTTGCATGAAATGTTGTTTTTTAGAAAAAGTGTTTGCAAAATGTTCATTTTTATTGTCGCAATGAGCTTAAAAATGAGTGCAAAAATGTCGTAAAAAATGCGTGTTCGTGTGACGTATCATTAATGCGAAATGAAAATACGGTCCGTGTCTCGAAGCTCGAGTTAGAGCTGTACAACGTATTAGCCATGTAACGTAATATGGAAATACATGATATGGAAAAAAAATAGGGAAAAATCTCAAAAAATCCGTTCAGTAAACCGTAAAGTACATTACAGTTTGCCCTACAAACCGTAAAGTATTTTATGGTTAGGCCCAGAAACCGTAAAGTCTTTTACAGTTTGTGTGCTGGGCTAGTTTGCGAAAATTTCCAAATTCTCGATTTTGCTTGCCTATATAAGGAGGGGGTGCGTGAGTTATTTTCATCATTTACTCACTTCTCTTCTCTTCGTTGCTTTGTTGTTCTCATAAATATATTTGAGAATATTCAAAAGAATTTCCTTGTTTTAGAAAACCATGGATCATTTTGATTCTCTTTTGAAGAGGTGGACTTCTTCGCTTCGCCCGGCGGAGAAGAAAGCCTTGTATGAAGATGGCGCGGGTGTTTCTATCGGGTTTAGGCAACTACGTGTTGAGCTAGACTTTCTCGACGCGTGCCTTGATTTTTAGGATCCGAATTTGCACGTATTTCGGTTCCCGGGAGGTGAAATATGTCCTCTCTTAGAGGAGTTTTCGGCCATCGTCGGATGGTCACGATGTACGACTCTAGTGGTGGTGAGGAGTGAGGTTTGTTTTAACGGGAGATTGCGGAATTATCTCTCGATGACGGCTGCTCATGCCGACGGCTTCTTCGAGGGCGGCAAGGTTAACCTACTGCGCTTGTCTGAACGATTCATGAATCGTGCCGACACTAGCATCTTGGATCGCTCTTGGAGGAGAGCACTCGCCTTTTGCTTAGTTCACCGCTATGCTTTCGCGGGGACCATGGATGAAGTGTTCGGGAATGCTCGCGCAGGTAGAGGAGATGGAGCTGGGCCGTGATCATTCTGCTTTGATCCTAGCAAAAACTATACTAGGCTTGGACGACACGTAGTTTGCCTAAATAAGGAAGGGGTGCGTGAGTTATTTCCAAATTCTAAAGTCTAGGACTGCGAGAAGGCTCGAGCGGCTATGACTGAGTCGAACCGTCAGATGGTTAGGCTGTGGGCTGAGAACACTGCTCTGAAGACTGACGTTGCAGGCCTGGTCCGCAGCGTGGCCGAGTTCGAGCTCAAGACCAAGGCGGCCGAGGGAAAGCTGGCAGAGGCAGCTGGTCAGCTGCAGCTGGTTGAGGACGATGTTTGTGCTGCCCAAGCCGCTCTGGTTGAGAAAGACGCCCTTCTGTAGGGTAAGGATGTCGCGACTGCTGAGGCGGCCACTAAAATTGAGAGGCTGCGTGAACGCGTCGCCGTCCTGGAGGTCGAGAAGGCTCAGGCCTTCAACGAGGGTTTCGTTAAGGGATACGAGCGGGGGAATGAGGATGCTAAGGGGCTCATCCACCGAATTTCTCCCTACTTTGACTTCAAGAAACACAGTGATCTTGAAGATGAGAGGGAGGAGAAACGCAATGAGCTCGGCCTCGGCCTCGATGTTCTTGTCCCTGGTTACGAAATCCAGGTCGATGCTGCCGAGGGTGACAGTGCTGGGAGCGACAATGACGAGTCCGAGGAGGAGACCACCCCACCTTCGTCGAAGGGTGCGGACCTCGGCCCTCCATAAGAACTCGGGCTGTCGTCATCCGGCTCTTCCTGCACTGTCTAAAAAGATTTTTGCCGCCGCTCGTATCATCGTATCCAGCCTGGGGATTGCTGCCCCCAAGCTGCTTACCGGCGAAGATCAACCCGTGCTGGCTCAGTTTGGGTGTCTTCTAGTCTTTTCGCTCTTTTTTGCGCTGGGCTGTTTGTGGCGGCCCCTTTTGTGGGTGACGGCCGCCGACTCCACGTACTTCTGTACATTTTAATTTGTAATCATCTGTATTGTAGTTCTTAGCTGTTGAACTTTGTCTTAGTCCCTTTTGATTTTGTAATATTTTCCTAAAGTTTTATTCAATTTGCACTTCTTTTCTTTCTCATACTGCAATCTTTAGCCGTGCGGCCTTTCGCTTGATATTTTGTATTATCTTACGCTTAATATGCATTCATTTAGTAGATTTTACACAGGTGTTTGCTATTTCATACTTAGCGTATTTTAATTCATTTAACACTTAGAGCATTTTATTTTTTCAGAGTAACTCTTAGGTGTTTGTTAGACTTATGACCTTCTGTTGCTCTTTGGCCGTAGCCGTTTTAGCATGTGGCCTACTGTGTAGGATGTGTCACTTCCCTTGAGTGTGCAGCTCTTATTTTTGATGATTGTTGTAGAGTAGACCAGGCGCCGTGACCATGCCCCTCCACTGAATAATCGTAGTGTATGAATTACATTAGGCTTCGTCGGCCGTAGGTCCCCTTTGTTTCTTTGCTCAGTTTGTGAGTTGGGGTTACTATATGACCCTTTGTAGTGGGGCTGCCTGAGAGTGTTTTCCTCAAGCGGTCTTACCCTTCACTACTATGTTTCACGTAGAGGTTGCCCAGGTACGTCGGCCCTGGACCCCCTAACGCCGATTGTTCTATTCCCACGCAGGGGACATCCAGGTACGTTGGCCTTGGACGCGCTCCCCTGCGGTCAGAGCCACCCTGTAGCCGGTAGCGGTGGTCTTACCCAATTGATTATTCGATTCCCACGCAGAGGACGCCCAGGTACATTGGCCCTGGACGCGCTCCCCTACGGTCGGAGCCACCCTGTAGCCGGTAGCGGTGGTCTTACCCAATTTCTTCTCTGTGTTCGTGCACAGTATTTGCCCAGGCATATAGCCGTGGATACTTTGTATTTGGTGCCATCTAGGCACTGTGGCCGCAGATGATCTTACCCATTTTGTTGCACAGGCATGTAGCCGTGGTTATCTCTGCGGTCAGTGCCTCCCAGGCTGTCACCGTGGTGGTCTTATTTGATTGCCTTGTTCCTTGGACAGCTGCTAGTGGGTGCTTTCATGCTCCCATTCCTGTCAAGGTGTTAGTAAAAATTTCAAAAGTTCGACATTTTTGAATCAAATTATCTTGATTCATCGGCCTCGGGGTAGTCCCCCTTGCTTGCCCCCTGGTCAGCTTTTGTGTGATGCAAGTCTAAACAAATGTTGGGCAAAGAGCTAACATTAAGAAATAAAACAACATTTTTCAGTGCAGTGTCAACAAACTTGAGCACTCGCACGTTATAAGGTGAAAGAGCAGCTAGCTGCCTCGTTAAAACCTTTATATGGAAAACCCAGTGGAACAAAGCCATAGATAAGGAAAGAGTACAATGCCTTATACATAATATTTCTTTAGACTGTTTGCGTTCCAGTGAGAGGGGAGCTCGTACCCATCCATGTTGGTGAGATTGTAAGTTCCTGGCTGTTTGATTTTGGTGATTTTGTACGGCCCCACCCAAGTGGCTGACTGCTTGCCGTGGATATTACCCTTGCCTGTTGCGCTCGCCTTCCTCAACACGAGGTCTCCAAGCTCAAAATCCCTGTGATTGACGCGGCAGTTCTATATGCGCCGCATCTTGTTTTGGTAGACTGGCAAGTTTAACCTGGCTTGATCCCTCACTTCATCCAATAAGTCCGGTGATTCTCTTCTTGTCTCTAAGTTGCTGGCTGTGTCATACATTTCAATTCTTGGGCTGGGAGATTGGATTTCAACCGGCAGAAGAGCTTCTGCGCCGTACACTAGATTGAATGGGGTATTGCCAGTTGCCTCCTTCTCCGTTGTCCTGATGGACCAAAGGACGCTCGGCAACTCATCAGCCCAAGCTCCTTTCAATTCGTCCAGCCCCTCTTTCATTCCATTCAGCATTTTCTTGTTTACAGCCTTTGCCTGGCCGTTGCTCTGAGGATGGGTTACCGAAAAATAAGCAACCACCGTGCCGTTGTTTTTTAACCAGTCCTTCAGAGTGTCGTTATCGAACTGTCTGCCGTGATCAAATACCACCACCTTCGGTACACCGAATCTAGTGATGACATTGTGCTAGATGAATTTTCTCACGGCTGGCTCTATGATATGTGGGATGGCTTCCGCTTCAATTCACTTGGTGAAATAGTCAATCGCCGCAATCACAAACTTCCTGCCCCCAGTGGCTGTTGCAAATGGTCCTAAGATGTCCATCCCCATTGATCAAAAGAGATGGGACTTAGGACAGTCCGCAGGTCTCGCGCAGGCAGGTGAATGTATGGCCCATGAATTTGGCAGTTCCTACAACGTTTAGTTAGCTTCTACGCGTCTTTGGTCATTGTTGGCCAGAAGTACCCGGCCCTGAGTGCCTTATGGGCTAGATTTCGCCCTCCGATGTGGTAACCGCAGGCACCGGAGTGAATCTCGTCGAGTATATAGTCTACTTCCCTGTGGCCAACGCATTTCAGGAGTAGATCCGTGAAGAATCTCCTGTACAACTCTCCGTTAAGAATGATGAATCGAGATGCCGTCCGCTTCAGCTTAGCGGCTCCGGTTCTGTCATCAGGAAGTTCTCCTGTCGTCTTGAATTTTATGATGGGCCGCATCCAGCCATCATCCTCAGTTATCGAATTAACCGTCAGCACCCCCTTCTGCTTTCGAATGTCCACTGTCACTGTTTTTGGTTTGTTGTCGACTGTTGCGCTTGCTAGCTTGGCAAGTGCATCAGCCTTGTTGTTTTCAGACCGCGGAATGTGGTGGACTTCGAAGGACTTCAACCCTGGTGTCAAGCCCTTGGCTTTTGGAGGTACTGAGCCATACCGTCATCCCTAGCTTCGTACTCACCGCGCATTTGACTTGCCACCAATTGTGAATCAATCCTTAGTACTAATTTCTCTGCCCCCGTTGTTATTTCTCGCTTGAGCCTGGCCAGAACGGCCTCGTACTCTACTTCATTGTGTGTAGCTGGGAAGGCAAATTTTAGTGCATGCTCGAATTCGTACTCCTCTGGACTGATTATGACCACTCATGCCCCGAACCGTGGATGGTAACGGAGCCGTCAGTATACACCTGCGAAACACCATCCGGTTTGAGCCCCCCAGCCGGTTGGGTACATTCGGCCCGGAAGTTAGCAGAGCTTGTGCTTTGATGGTCGTGCGATGATACATGTTATTTATATAGCTTTTATGCCCCCGTTATAGTTGCATTTAGCTCACACTCGCTCGATTTCACTATTGTTTTAGTAGCTATTTGCTTTATATTGCGATACTGTCGTTGCTTGTGTGTAATTTGCAGGTTTTGGCGGTCCTGAGCTAAAACCTGAGGTCGAGAGAGCGTTATCGAGTATCGTGAAGTCAAGACGAAGCCCGAGAGTCGATTCGGAGTCAATACGACAAGTTGGGACGTCAAACCTATAGGTTCAGAGCGAAACCTATAGGTTCAGGATACGTGAACAAGGCTTAAAGTTCTTTGGAATCTCTTGAGCTCCTTAGAACCGATCGGTTTAGGGTTGAACTGACGGTTTGCCCGTAACCGATCGGTTTGGCCCCGAACCGATCGGTTTGCTTGCCCTGTTTCTCCGGATTTGCGAGGCCTATAAATACAATTCGAACTTAGGGTTTCAGGGGATGCTTTTTCATTATTGTTTCTGCTTTAGTTTAGAACTTAGTTTTCTCTCCTTTTAGACTCTCAAAAACCTTTAGATTAGTTTTAATTACCTTTGCAAGATCGATACTTTGAATTCAACAATTTCTCCCAGGTTTAATTTAATCAGGTTTATTCTTCTCATCATGTTTGTTGTTATTGAATTCATTGCTCTTATCTTACCTATGCATAGCTAATTCTTAATTAGGGTTTAGGGTGATTGTGATATTGATTCAGAACATGTTTTAATCGTTTATATTGATTGAATTTATGCAATTGATTTCTTCCTGCGCGTTTCATTATCAATTGAATTAGGGGCGCCTTTATTGAATTGAATTTAGGTTGTTTCGATTTAAGATCGAAAGCCTAATTGAAACTAGACTCACGCGTAATTGATAAGTCGAATTTAGTACGTAGCGAGAGCCCGCTAAATTTGCTTAAGGTTGAATTTGACTCGAGAGAGCGTTTTCCCAAAACCTAATCATTTGCATGCTTTCAATTGATTGAATTTCCTTTGAGTTAGTTCTTGAATCGATGTCACATGACCCCGATGCCCTAATCCCCCTCTCTTATATCTTTTATATCATTTTACTTGTCGTTCTTAGTCTAGTTCTACACAACATCAACCTTATTGCTACCTTTGAGACTTACCTTGTCTAGCTAAGCAACCCTTTGACTACCTGTCTCTCTGAGGATCTCGACCCTACTGCCGCTAGCTACCTAGTTAGTTGTCTTTAGGTTTATTTTGATAGGTGACCAGGACTTTAGCTGTAACACCCCGAGTTATTTTAACACAATATGATAAAAGAATTTAATTCCTCAAATTAAATTCATCCTTTTTCCATATAATAAAATACGACTGAAATTTTTTTTGCCAAATAATAATAAATTTTCCTAAGTACAAATTTAAAAATTTTGAAAAATAAAGTTTGTTCTATTATCTTCATAATTGAAAAAGAAATACATTTCAAAATTTTATAAAAATCAACACAAAATTTATATCGCATTTCGAATTTCAAAAAGATTAAGTTATATTTACTATTCATAAAAATAAATGTAAAACCTTTTATTCATAAAATTCAATTTCAAACATTTTTCGTTTTCAAAATAAAAACTTTAGTTTTAATATCAAATTACTATTTCATTTCTATTAAACTAGCCTTTCTCTAAATTGTCGAAATTTGAAGTCACACTTACTTTAAATTGATTAACTTTTTGACGTTTGTTTATAATTCTTTAAATCTATAACATTCAACGAAAAAAATAAGTATTTCGACCTAGTAAAATTTTAATCAAAATCTCGAGGGTTAAGATCCGATTTTTATATTTAGTACCTTTTGAAAATTAGTTTTATTTTTATTTCCGATTTTATTTCAAAATATTATTTTAGGATCATATCTTTTATTTCGAGACCTTTCATGATCACAAGAAATCGAAAATTTCAAAAACGATAATCGAGCCCGAAAATTTGACTTTTGACTTTTGACTTTCCTTAGTCAAATTTTATCATCTTCCATGTTCTTACACATTTTCTTACACATTTAATTTATCATCATTACTTTTATTTTTGTTTTTAAATTTAATGTTTAATACATAATAAAAAAAGAATATTTATACAAATACAATACTACCACTTTAATATTACCATTTTCATTTCCGTCACTTTTAAAATTTTTCTAAAGTAGTAAATAAAATATTTTAGTCTTAAATTTATAAAATGGATACTTTTCATAAAATCGTCAAAACAGCACATTTTAACTTCTATCGCTTTTGACACCCGACTTTTTAAAACTGATAAATTTCGTGAAAAACTTTAATTTGATCAAATATCTTAAGAACCTTCCTAATTGCACACTTGCATGTCAAGTGGAATTTTGGATGTCATAATTCATTTATTAAAACTTTATTTACTAAATAAACAAAACTTTAACCTAAAATCATTTAACCTAATTCTTTTAACCTAATTTTTGTACAACTTTTTCCACAAGTTCTAAGGACCAAAATAAGCTCATTTAACTCCAAAATGTCGTGGCTAACACTCCCATTTTCTCTCATTTATTTTCTTCCATTTTTCTTCCAAAAACAATTAAAATAAAACACTAATATTATTTCTAATATTTCATAAGTGTTCTAGTAATTAGTGGGTATATATTAGGAGCTAATTTGCATGGATTAGTTGGGTGAATAACATGGGTTATGGGTGAAGAAAAATCCGATCTAAAATTTATTTTAGATCCTCGACGATTAACATCTAATTCAAGGTGACTAGCCTTGTCTTATATTATCCTCTTAGTAAATTAATTTGATTTTTATTATATGTTTTATGAGTATGATTTTATGTTAAATATGTTGAACATCACTTATATGTTATGTGTTGTATAATAAAATGATAATAAATAAGTAATAATGATAATAGTGTAATTGTAGTAATATGTTCATATGTGTAGGTAATTTATTTTTGAGTACTTTAAATTATTGTTCATATGATTTATATGTTTATTTATGTTTTAGTTAAGAAGTATTATCATATAAAAATTATGTGAATTATTAACAATGAGTAAAGTGATTAAAAATCAAAAAAATAAAAATATATATACATACATGCTCAACTCGGCATTTCCCATTTATTTTAATATATTTTCACTTTTAATTTTTGTAAATAATATGTTAGAATAAGTTAGTTAAAATAGATGTATTCATGTGGAAAAAAAATTAAATTAGGAAAATAAATTATAATTTATTAAAAGTAAAAATAGTGTTCTTGAGTTTATTGTTGATGTTCATATGTGTTCTTACAATCTTCATGTTGATGTTCATCTTTATTACTCTCTTTGATTATGTTTTATTTTATGTTTGTTAATAATTTGTGTTTATGTTTACTTATTGTTTTATATATTGTTAGTAATATAATATAAATCAACTTAAAACATTATAAATCATTTAGAATAAAAAGTTAGAAAATTAAAGTGTTGAAAAACACTATTCATAAATATAAATGAAATTTTTAGTAAATTTCATTTTAGTCTAAATCATTTTAGTATAATTAGAATAATTAAAATATAAAGACTTTAAGCTAAAAACCGATAAAAATCGAAAAATGAAAATTTAGAACCACCTATACATGCTCACGGCATTAGGCCTATTTTTAGGCTAAAAATTTGTTTTATCACTTTTTAGTTTATTGTTAAAATAATTTAATTATTAGTTAATAAGTTAGAATTAAGAAATTAAAAGAAATAAATGAATTTTGTTATATATATGATCCACACGACATTACCATTTAAATTGACTAAATTTGACCAAAATGAAATTATCACTAAGTCACTAAAGTTAAATAGTAATTAGAATTGAATCTTTGTATAAATCGATTTAGTTAGAAATGAAATATTATAAACCGATAAAAATATGTAACCGTTATAAAAATGAACTAAATCGTGTGTTACTGCCTTTGCTATTTGGACTGTTGATCTTGGACATACGGACTAAAATGAATCATCCACGATACTATTATTTTTAAAAAATGAAAATCGCTAAATTTAGTTAATAGACGACTAAATTTAACTAAGTCTTATTTTAAAATAAATATCATAGATCACCTTTTATAAAACGAACTTAACGTTTTTAAAACTATGATTTTCGAATATTTTCATAAATGACTAAATACAAACCGAACTTAACATTTTTAAAACTAGACCTTAAAATATTTTCAAAAATCGCCTAAGTACAAAACGAACTTAACGACTTTAAAACTAGAAATCTATACTTAGGAAATAAAAGATTTAGTTCTAATACCTAAAATACCTTAAGTATAAAAATACGTTTAAACATAGAAATACGTACAAGTATAAGAATACGTACAAGTATAAGGATACGTATAAGTATAAAAATACATATAAAATACGAAGTATAAAAATACGAATACGTATAAAAATACGTATAGAATACGAAGTATAAAAATACGAATACGTATAAAAATACGTATAAAATACGATGAATAGTGACCGATGAATAGTGTCAAGTGAATAGTGAAAAGTGAATAGTGAAATACTGAAAATAATTGAAAATTTTACTAAGTATAGAAAATTTAAAATAAAGAAGTAAATGACCTAAAGTGTTTGAAAAACACATAAATAAAATTAGACATACTAATAAACGTTTCAATTTAGAAACTTGAAAACGTTAATAATTAACAACACTTCAAATAATAAACGAACGTGTTATGTGATCATATGAAACCTACAAATACTTAAACGTTTGACGCTGAGACTAGGAGAGTCTAGTAACATGTGATATGTAATATCAAATAAATAATGAATATTGAGTAAGTTAAATAAAAGGTCAAGCTTGGGCCTCAGATATGAAAACGTCAATCGTGAGTGAAGTGGGGTTTAAGATAGTCTTGTGGCTACGCCATTCTTGGGACAAGATAATGAATACGCCATGGTTTTTGCCACAGCTTTAGGAAATAGTCGCTTTATCTGGAGTTAAGGTCTTTCTACGAATAGCGTGGCCCATTCTTAACGTGGATACTAATGTACATGTACTAGACTAGGGTTTAATTCACTCTATTTCGCTAAAGTTATCGTGGCCACCGTAACATTATGTGCATATGCGCTTTACTGCTCGCCTCCTTGCCGTGTTTCGTCTTTATTGGACGCGACACTTGCATTCGTTCTTATCCTGCGTAAAGATCACTTGACGAGATTGTATCTGAAGTTCGAATCATTTCGAACACTAGAAGATGAGATGCAAGTATTATAGTATTCGGCGTGGTTTACGAGTCGAGTAAGCCGTGACTATGGTAGTGAGATGCAAGCGACTAGAGTACAATGGCCTACTCGATTAGTCGGGCTCGTAGCGATTATGTGTTGTGTGTTGTTTAATTAAATGAGAACGAGTGTGTACCATCTTGAAAATTAAAGACCACAAGTTTGAAGTGAATCAGTGCATGAGGAGAATAATACCATACGTATGTCTGTTTGCGATCTGATATTGCATTTTAATCCTGTTGAATTATTGTGATACTTTGCTATGCTATTATATGCTATTTGCTTTCATAATTGAATATCATGCTTATATGATTTATCGCTTTAAACGCATGCTTATTATGACTTATATGTCTTTATATGCTATATGTAATAAGCATGTTTATGTTTTTATCATAATGTTATGTTTATAAAGCGATAATATTAAACCAAAGTAATTGAAATTGAGGGTAAGTATGAGCATAGCTAGTCACTGTCCGCTCAGCGGGCATCCCCCATCAGTTTATTGTGCAGGATGATCGTGGACCGGGAGCTGGTTTTTGGACGGGGCCATGCAATGCTTTTATGCTTTACTTTTAGTCATTTTTGAGAGATTTGTAATATATAACACTTTACTCTTTTAACTTCCGTATTTAGAGTTGTTCAATTCAACTCTTAAACGATGATATAATATTTTGGGTTATTTGTATAATTAATAACGCTGGTTTAACACTTAATTAATTTCCGCCTTAGTAATTAAAGTCGACTAAAAACCAGGTTGTTACATTAGCCTCATCAATTTTGGCGCCGTTGCCGGGGAGACGGTTAGCTAGTTTTAGTTTGCTTATTCGTTAGCTAGGTTTTTCTCTCTTGTCTCAAGGAACCTAGTTCCTTGAGACTGTTTCTTATCATTTGCTTGTAGTTTTGTTTATGCACAGGTCACCTCGGACTCTTGTCCCATTTGAGCCCGAACCTGAACGAGCGTTACATCGACTACGCAAGCAAGCAATTCAAATCGTTGATCTTAATACCGAGGAAGCGTCGTCTAGTGCTACGCAATCGTCCTACGAAGAGGACACACCTCCCGTTACTCCATTATCTCCATCGCCAGTGGCTATGCCTAAATTATCTAGTCACTCGCTCCCAAGACGGAATCCATTCCGAATGGATTCACGATGCCCGCTACCTTGCAGGGCAACTTTGAGATTCGCCCCGCCTTTCTAAATTTGGTGGAGTGGAATCAGTTTGGTGGTTATCCCACCGAGGACCCGGGTCGGCATATGCAAGTGTTTACCGACTACTGCTCTACGATCAAGCAGGCCGGGATCACCCAGAACCAGATAAGGGAAATGCTATTCCCTTTTTCGTTGAAGGATCGAGCCCGTGAATGGATCACGGACCTCAACAAGGAGGCAGCTGGCATCACTGATTGGAGCGGGTTAGCCCTTGCTTTTTACTCCAAGTTCTACCCTCCCGAGCGTACTAACCAAATGAGAAGTCAAATTCAAGGCTTCAAGCAAACGTTTGATGAATCTTTCGCTGAAGCTTGGGAGCGATACAAGAAGCTTATCCGCGATTGTCCTCACCACGGGTTGAACGATTGGTTGGTGATCATGACATTCTATAATGGGTTATACGCGGAGCCGCCATCCTTGATTCTGCCGCAGAGGACGCTTTGCTAATACCGGCGACGATGATAAGGCGTGGGGCTTGATTGAGGAGATGGCTATCCATTCGTCTCAATTTGGGAAGCCGCGGGGTAATTCACGGTCGGCTCACCAAGACCGTGATAAGGAGAGCATGAGTGCGGTCCATAGTCAGCTTGCTGCGCTGACTGCGAAAATTGACCAGCTGCACGGTGTTGGTTCTTCGGGTGCTCACGTTAATCTTTGTCGCGGGGCACGATATGGGTTATTCTATGGGGTATGCTGCACCCCAAGAGCAGGTTTATGCTTATCAGTCCTATCCTCAAAACCTGCCCTACCAAAACCAACCCGGTTACGATCGCTCGCTTTTATCTTATCGTAACCAAAATGTGCTAAACCCGACTCCCCCACATCCACAAAACCAACCCTACATCCCTCCTCACAAAAACTATCAACCACCTCCACCTAACTACCAAAAACCACCTTACACTCCACCCCAACCTGCAGGACCCGATCCTATGGCCGAGATGAAGGCCATGATGCTGCAAATGGCCAAGTCACAAGAGATGATGATGCAGCAAATGCAGAAGAGCGAGCAAGCCAAGGATGCGGCGATCAAGATGCTCGAGAATCAAGTGGCGCAGCTCGCCGCTTCGCAAGCGTCACGTCAGCAGGGTACTCTACCACCCCAAGGTAATCCTCCTAACCCTCCTCACGATACAGCATGTGCTATTACGCTGCGTAGTGGTACAGTTTATGATGGCCCGAAGCATCCGGAAGAGGAGGATAAGAATGCAGCAGAACACACGGTCAGGCCGTGTGAACCGAGGTCAGCACCGCGACAGCAACTCGTGGATGATGCTGTTAAGGACAAGGCGCCGGAGATTCAAATCAGGCTCCCATTCCCGAGTCGTGTACGACCGGCTAACGTGGACCCCCAGCTCGGTAAGTTCTTTGAGATTCTTAAACAATTGCAGGTGAATATTCCTTTCATTGATCTAGTTAAACAGATTCCTGCATATGCTAAGTTTCTTAAGGAGGTCATAACTAAGAAGCGTTCGATTGCTGTGACCGAGACTGTGTCTTTTGTAGGGGAGGGTAGTGCTCTCTTGCAGGGTAGTTTGCCCCCGGTCGAGTGACCGGGACCTTCTACATCCCTTGCTCTATAGTGGAAATACGAGTGCGTAACGCGCCTTATGCGACCTAGGGGCCAGTGTGAGTATCATTCCCTACTCCATCTGCAAGAAATTGAATATGACTAAGCTAGGAGTTACCTCCATGACCTTACAGATGGCAGACCGTAGTGTCCAGAGACCTTTAGGTATCCTAGAGGACGTCCCGGTCAAGATAGGGAAGTTCTATATACCCGTAGACTTCGTGGTCCTAGACATTCCCGAGGACCCCCACATCCCGATCATTCTAGGGAGACCTTTCCTGCATACTGCAGAGTCAGAATTGATGTGGGGAACAAGACCCTGTCGTTCTCGGTGGGAGGTGAGAAGCTTACGTATACGAAGTCTAGTATCCCTCGTGCCCCTATGCAGCCTGAGTCTGTGGCTGCTATTGACCTTGCCCCTCCGTCTCACTCTACTGGAGACACTTTGGAGGTTGTTTCTTCTGTCTTTTCAGGTGTGCGCAGTCTTACGCAGCGGCCGTGTGATCTTGGTTTGGAGGAACGGAAGGCAACAAAGGCGGATGTTTATGCTCCCGGTGATGGCGGTGGAGATCCACGGTCTGCGATGCGTGGCGCACGGAGTTGTTATGGAGAGCCATTTCGCGACGGAGTCCCGTGCGTGATGGATTATGCTGCTCTTCCGCGGGGAGATCGAGTTTTATGGCGAACAGATGCTATTTCGCCAAATGAAGTCGCATAGTGGCCAACGCCCTTGGCCCACCGACGTGATTTGAGCTTTGACGACGGTCGTGCGGGACCATTATAAACCAGCGCTTTCCGGGAGGCAACCCGTTGACTTTTTGTAATTAGTTGAACTTGTACTTTGGTTTGGTTTGTTTTGGATGACATTTTAGACTTTTCTTTTGAGTGCGTGAGGACGAGGGATTTATAATTGATTTAGCATGCAGGTACCTACGGACTCTGCGTCCCTAGTATTGTTGGCCGGCCCCCTGCTACTCGGCCACCTTCTCTCGCGTGCTACTCCGAAGCACTACATAGCTGGACTGAATTGGACGCATATTCGTGGATCATAAGCCGCACTCCATGCTTCACTTCGGTTTGGGGGAGCTCCGACTTGATAATGTGAGCTTTCTTTACCCCTTTTCCCTCGTTTCCTCGCTTTTATTTTCCTACCCCCGTCTTTTATTTGTCCTTCTCTGCTTGTGGTTATGCTGTTTTCCACATTGAGGGCAATGTGTGATTCTGGTTTGGGGGAGGAAAGCACTTTCGCGCTTATTCTTTTGCATTTTTCATTTTGTGTGTGTTCTTGCATTTTTCATTTTGTGTGCTTTATTTTAAAAATTTTGACATTTCCAAACCTTTTTCGGCTTGAATTGCCAAGTTTGGAGAATTGATTAGTGTGCTATTTTGATCTTTAGTATCTCCGAGTCGACTTTCTATCGTCGTAGCTTGCACTATATGTTTGTTTCCTGTTAATAGATTGCGAGCCTCAAACACTAGCCCACTCATTTGCTTAATTCTTATCGCTTTTCGTTTCTTTTACTTTCGATATTGGTATTCTTGCGAGGCATTTGGTTTGTGGAAAGTTGGAAAGATGGTATGTGGTTTGCTTGGAAGGATCATTTAATGATGGAGCAATGCTTCGATGCTCTCGGAGGGGACTCATTGAATTGAGTAACCACAGTGGCCATGAATTTGGTTGCGACCGAGAGTATGAGCAATGATGTAACCCTTAAGGAAATATGTACCCGAGCGCGATCTTTACCGAGTGAATGTCAAGCTAAACGGTGTTACATACGAGGGATGCTCCACATTTGAAAAAAAAAAAAGAGAAAGAAAAGGAAAAAAAAGAAAGAAATGGAATGATTTGGAAAGTATGGTTGAATGGAAGTGGTATGCGTGGTTGGCCTTGCTCGAATCCATTTGTCGTAAAGTTTAATTTTTGCGAAAGCGTTAGAGGCTAGCATTATGATGTTGGTGTGAATGGTTGAGACTTGTGCTCTGTTTCGGCGAAATAGACTATGGTTTGTAGGTTTATGTGCATAGGTCGTCCACTTCGAGATGCTAACGTGATTAACTAGCTATGCTTTGATTTTCTCCGACGCTATTTGCTTGAGTACAAGCAAAGGTTTGGTTTGGGGGAGTTTGATACATGTTATTTATATAGCTTTTATGCCCCCGTTATAGTTGCATTTAGCTCACACTCGCTCGATTTCACTATTGTTTTAGTAGCTATTTGCTTTATATTGCGATCTTTATCGTTCCTTGTGTGTAATTTGCGTGTTTGGCGGTCCCGAGCTAAAACCTGAGGTCGAGAGAGCGTTATCGAGTATCGTGAAGTCAAGACGAAGCCCGAGAGTCGATTCGGAGTCAATACGACAAGTTGGGACGTCAAACCTATAGGTTCAGAGCGAAACCTATAGGTTCAGGATACGTGAACAAGGCGTAAAGTTGCTGGAATCTGCTGAGCTCCTTAGAACCGATCGGTTTAGGGTTGAACCGATCGGTTTGCCCCCAGAACCGATCGGTTTGGCCCCGAACCGATCGGTTTGCTTGCCCTGTTTCTCCGGATTTGCGAGGCCTATAAATACAATTCGAACTTAGGGTTTCAGGGGATGCTTTTTCATTATTGTTTCTGCTTTAGTTTAGAACTTAGTTTTCTCTCCTTTTAAACTCTCAAAAACCTTTAGATTAGTTTTAATTACCTTTGCAAGATCGATACTTTGAATTCAACAATTTCTCCCAGGTTTAATTTAATCAGGTTTATTCTTCTCATCATGTTTGTTGTTATTGAATTCATTGCTCTTATCTTACCTATGCATAGCTAATTCTTAATTAGGGTTTAGGGTGATTGTGATATTGATTCAGAACATGTTTTAATCGTTTATATTGATTGAATTTATGCAATTGATTTCTTCCTGCGCGTTTCATTATCAATTGAATTTAGGGGCGCCTTTATTGAATTGAATTTAGGTTGTTTAAGTTTAAGATCGAAAGCCTAATTGAAACTAGACTCACGCGTAATTGATAAGTCGAATTTAGTACGTAGCGAGAGCCCGCTAAATTTGCTTAAGGTTGAATTTGACTCGAGAGAGCGTTTTCCCAAAACCTAATCATTTGCATGCTTTCAATTGATTGAATTTCCTTTGAGTTAGTTCTTGAATCGATGTCACATGACCCCGATGCCCTAATCCCCCTCTCTTATATCTTTTATATCATTTTACTTGTCGTTCTTAGTCTAGTTCTACACAACATCAACCTTATTGCTACCTTTGAGACTTACCTTGTCTAGCTAAGCAACCCTTTGACTACCTGTCTCTCTGAGGATCTCGACCCTACTGCCGCTAGCTACCTAGTTAGTTGTCTTTAGGTTTATTTTGATAGGTGACCACGACTTTAGCCTCATCATGCGACTGGTGTATTGTATGCTGAACCCAAACAGTTCAATGGCCCACTTGAGGAGCCGCCTAGATTTCTCAAACTACTTCAGAGCTTTCTCAAGTGGTTGATCCATTCTCACCTCCACCGGGTGTGCATCAAAGTAAGGTCTGAGTTTGCGGGTAGTCAGGACTATCACATAAGCTGCTTTCTCAATCATTTCCTCTCAGATTGTCCCAACGCACGGCTGATGAAATATATAGGCTGCTGTTGCTTTTCTTCCTCTCTTAAGATAACTGCTGATATCGTTTCGGTCGTAACCGCTATGTACAGAATGAATGTTTCTCATGTGACCGGTCTTGCCAAAGTTGGCAAAGTAGTAAGATGTTGTTTGAGTTGGTCGAATGCTGCCTGCTGCTCTGCCCCCCGTTCAAATTTATTGTTTCCTTTTAACACTTGGAAGAAAGGTGTCGACTTATTGGCTGGCCGCGATGTAAACCTGGAAAGTGCAGCCATCCTTCCTGTCAGAATCTGGATGTCCTTCGGCGAGGGTAAATCAAGAATAACTTTGATCTTCTAAGGATTAGCGTCTATCCCTCTTGAGCTCAGCAAATATCCTAGGAACTTTCCAAACCGGACGCCGAAGGTGCATTTTTTGGGATTCAGCTTCATTTTGTACTCCTTTACAGAATTGTTGAGATCTTCCAGATGTTGTTCGTCTGACCGGCTCTTGACGATTGCATCATCGACGTATATCTCCATGTTGCGGCCTTTCTGTTTCGCGAACACAGCGTTTACCAACCGCTGATAGGTTGCCCCGGCGTTCTTTAGTCCGAATGGCATCATTCGGTCCATGAAGACACCGTGGCTGATAATGAATGGACATCGCTGGTGGTCCTCCTCGTTCAAGTATACCTGATGGTACCTTGAGAAGGCGTCGAGGAAACTCAGCGTTGAATGGCCGCTGGTGAAGTCTACAAGCTGGTCGATTCTTGGTAGCGGATAACAGTCCTTGGGGCAGGCTTTGTTAAGGTTTGTGAAGTCGACATAAATTCGCCATGCCTCCGAAGCTTTCCTGACCATTACCACATTAGCCAGCCACTCTGGATAATTACATTTCTCCATAAACTTGGCTTCCGACAATTTGTTTATCTCTTCGAGGATGGCCGCATCCTTCTCAGCACTCATCGGCCTCAGTCTTTATTTGATTGGCTTGAAACTTGGATCCACGTTCAAGCAGTGTACAATAACATTTGGATCAATTCCCGGCATCTCAGCGGCCGAGTAGGCGAAAACATCTTTGTTCTGCTCCACGATATTGACCAGTTGATTCTGAAAATTGGCTTCCAGGTCTGCACAGATGATAACCTGCCGGCCAGGTGATAGTTCTACCTCCTTGGTCTCATTGTCTGGGCCTGGCCTAACATTCAATCCCCTCTTCTCCTCTACTTCCTCCGCTGACGGTGTTTTCACACTACTACAAATCTTACATAAGAGAATGGTTAAAAACCGTTCCTAAAGAGCAGAACAACCGATCTCTTGCGAAGCATTCTCTTAGATCTAAGAGAACGGTTAAAAATTTGGTCAACTCGTTCTCTTAGGTTTACCTTAGAGAACGGTTGTGTTAAAGAACCGTTCTCTAAGGGTGTACCTAAGAGTTAAAAAAAAAAGTGTGGATCAAAGGAAAGAGAATGGTTTAATGTTACAACCGTTCTCTTAGAGGCATCTAAGAGAACGGTTGAAACAATTAACCGTTCTCTTAGGGTTTAGGTGAAGTTAAAAAAAGCGCGCAATTTCAAAGAAAAGAGAACGGTTATGTAGAAGAACCGTTCTCTTAGTTGTACCTAAGAGAACGGTTCTTCATAATAACCGTTCTCTTTGGCAAATTTGTCCCGGTCGGGATAGTTATCCCGGGACTCTAGGACGAGTTTTAGAGAACAGTTGTTTTAAACAACCGTTCTGTTTGCTCCTCTTACCTTTTCCCACTCTTTTTTCGGATGATGTCGGAACAATTGTCCCGGTGCTTTGGGACACTGAGATTAGAGAACGGTGCGTTTGAACCGTTCTCTTTGTGCTTTTTTCTTTTTAATTAATTTTGGTTTTTTTAGCCCTTATATATGGCTCATTAGAAGCCATATATAGCTTATATAAAATCGTCGAAACTGCATTTACACCAAAAACTAACCACCAAATAATTTACATAACCAACAATACACATCCTCAAAAAATGTCAACAATCTTCTTGTACATGTTCTAACCAACACACAATCTACGTACATATTCTCAAAACATGCCAACATACTTCATTTTCAACATATATACTTCATGTACCTGGCTTAAATTTCAATACGAACTCGGCCCAAAAATCTCTCACCTCTTTGATTTCTGACGCCGAGTATGTTGGTGGAGCTTTAACCCTAAGCTGCAACCAAAATAAAATAAATTTGTAAGGTAATGCATTAACTTGTTTAAAAAATAATGAAAAATACAAAATGAAATAATAAATATTAGCGGCATACCTTTGGAATAACATTACAATAGTTTCCCTTCACCAACTCCAACATAGAACGGTAAACGTAATATCCATATAAGAGAGTACCTATCGGTTGTTTAGGACACTTAAAAAAGGAGCCATAAATTAGAGTAAGCACACACTATTTTCGACATGATTTTTAGAAAACTAGAAAAGAGTAATAAATTAGAGCAAACTTACATCGATTTTTTGTCACTCTACTTCTTTTCTATTGAACCTTGTTTGTGAATTCATAGACTTCCTCTTTTCGAAGGCACTGTTCACACACAATTTAAAACATTTAGGCAATAATATTGACGAAATTATAATTATATCGCATAATTTTAAAGAAAATATCAGCGAATAAGGTAACCATACTTGTTGATTGTATCAACGAGAAATGCTCGAGGGTCATTTCCTGCAGGATCACACCAATATACTATATTGGCGGAAGGATTAATGATGGCTAAAATCCAATGTCGACTAAATTTTCAAAAAATAAACGTAAATTAACATAGAAAATCATGTAGTAGTAGTAGTAGTAGTAGTAGTAATAGTAATAATAATAATAATAATACTAATAATAATAATAATAATAATAATAATAATAATAATAATAATAATAATAATAATAATAATAATAATAATAATAATAATAATAATAATAATAATAATAATAATAATAATAATAATAATAATAATAATAATAATAATAATAATAATAATAATAATAATAATAATAATAATAATAATAATAATAATAATAATAATAATAATAATAATAATAATAATAATAATAATAATAATAATAATAATAATAATAATAATAATAATAATAATAATAATAATAATAATAATAATAATAATAATAATAATAATAATAATAATAATAATAATAATAATAATAATAATAATAATAATAATAATAATAATAATAATAATAATAATAATAATAATAATAATAATAATAATAATAATAATAATAATAATAATAATAATAATAATAATAATAATAATAATAATAATAATAATAATAATAATAATAATAATAATAATAATAATAATAATAATAATAATAATAATAATAATAATAATAATAATAATAATAATAATAATAATAATAATAATAATAATAATAATAATAATAATAATAATAATAATAATAATAATAATAATAATAATAATAATAATAATAATAATAATAATAATAGTAGTTAAAATTATATATCTTTCGTTAAATGGTGCAAATATAAGTTTCCGACCTCTTGCACATTCACATGTCATAGATTCGGCAATATACTGTGATCAAAATTCATCATCAACAAAAGCATTGATCATCAGTGGCCAATAGTCACTCTTGTGACTCACTCTCATAAACCACATTCTACATTCCACATTCCACATCATTCATCAAATCATCATATCCAAAATTGGACTATATACCGGCTATGCCCCACATCATTCATCAAATCATCATAACCCGGTGCTATATGCACAGCAAAGCCTCTACAAATCATTCATCAAATCATCAATCATCACATCCACATTCCACATAGCCTGGTGCTATATGCACAACAAAGCCTCGACAAAGAACGCACAGCAAAGCCTAAGCATAACAATATACGTACAGCAGTAGGAGTGAAACAATATATGAAGTAGGAGTTTAACAAAAGCATAAGAGCAGTAAAACAACAAAAAAAGGCTCAAAACCAGAATTATCGACTTCTAATAATTGAAAAGAGAACCAAAATAAGCCACAATCCTTGACAATCGAAATGAAAAATCAGAGTCCGAAACCGAAAAAACACCGAACACGTACAGCAAAGCCAAAGCACGGACTGAAATTTACTAAAATTGTGACAGTGGCAAAGTCAGTTGCAATCGAGAAGGGGTGCAATAAATCATGACAAGCAATCAAAATTGAAAAGAGAACCAAAATTAAGCCACAAACCGAAACGAAGCAGAGGCCGAAACTGAAACGAAGAAGCAGAGAACCAGAATTAGGGCACGTCTAACGTGGTTGTGGGCGTGATAGCGCTTGGTTGTGGGCGTGGTTGTCGCGTGGTAGTCGTCAATTAGGGCACGTGGTAGGGTAGACGGCCGTTGTTAGTCGTGTATTAGGGCACGTGGTAGTTTAATTTCGTGGGTGTTTTGGAGGTGGTGTGGTGGTGTTTGTGGAGGTGTTTCAAGCGGTGGTGGTGGGTGTTTGTGGAGGTGTTGCAAGCGGTGGTGGTGGGTGTTTGTGGAGGTGTTGCAATCGGTGGTGGTGGGTGTTTGTGTAGAAGAAGAACAGACGTATTGTTGAATAGTTATGCGTAATGAAGAAGTTTTGGTTTTGTTTTCAATTTAACACAAACATCAAAGAGAACGGTTAAACAAAAGAACCATTCTCTTTGTGTGGTATAACAGAACGGTTCAGTAATAGAACCGTTCTCTTTGATGGGACTAAGAGAACGGTTCAATGCAACAACCGTTCTCTTTGCTCATTCGAAATTTAAGCTCTATTTTAGACAACGGTTGTATTACCCAACCGTCTTCTTTGAGCTTCAATAAAAATTTCCCTTTTCCTTCAGACTTACCAAAAAGAACGGTGTATTTTCAAAACCGTCCGCTTTGTTTTGTCAAATTTTTGGAATATTAAAGAGAACGGTTTAGTCAAACAACAGTTCTTTTTTATTAATATTTCAGAACGCTTATATTTATTTTTACCCGTTCTCGTTTCTAAGACTTTGAGACGCCACGGTTCCGCTTTTTGTGTTCCGTATTCACCATTCCCTAAGATCAAAATTGTAGTAGTGTCACTTCAGCTACTGATTTGTTCTTTACTTTCTGTGCGGTCATCGAGTTACAGGAACGATCAGCCTTTTGGTCACCGTATAGCTTGTCGGCGGTTCCCCTGTCAGTTACATATGACACCGTCAAAGCTCGCACTGACACTACAGCCTGAATCTCATCAAGCGTCATCCAGCCTATCAAGGCGTTGTAGGTGGATGACGTGTCTACAACCACGAAGTCTGCTTCCTGACTCTTGGCGGCTTCCCCCTCTCCTATCGTCACGGGCAAGGTTGTTGTCCCCAAGGGCCTAAAGCCGTTTCCAGTGAAGCCATATATCGACCCTACGTATGGCGTTAGATCCTTCCTATCCAAGCCCAGTTTGTCAAACACATCTTTGTACAACAGATTGGTGCAGGCTCCAGTGTCAATTACGCACTGGTGGACTAAGTGATGTTTAATGTCAACGGCCACCACCAGTGGATCACTGTGTGGGTAGCTAACGTGTTCATAGTCCTCGCAGCTGATGGACAATGTGGGTACTGTTCGCGGCTCCTTGGAGTGCGTTGAGTAAATTTCACAAATAGTCTCCCTCTTCCTTTCGGCCTTGCGTTTTCTGCTTGACGAAGTGGACTCTCCCGTTCCAGAAATTACATGGATCTCTCCAACCCTCGGTTTGTTTTGCTTGTGGTCATTTTCATCTTTGTCTCTGTCCTCCTTCTCTCTCTTAGCGGTAGTATACTTCTGCAACTCCCCCTGTTTGATCAGTCGCTCAATTTCGTTTTTTCAGGGACCAGTATTCTTTAGTGCCGTGTCCTTGGATTTTGTGGTACTTGCAATACTTGTCTTTGTTGGCTCCAGGCGGGCACGGCTTTGGCGTTGCGAATCTTGTTTCTTTCTTTGCCAGCTCATATATTTCGGCCCTCGGCCTGATGAGTTGAGTGTAATGGTCATACCGTAGCCCCCTGTCTAGTTTTTTCCTGTCTCCGCCACGACCGATGTAACCACCCTGCGGCCGCTGGCTCCATCTCTCCTTGCCGCCAGCTTGTTCCTTCTTTTTCTCTGATCTTTCCGGCTTCTTGCCGAAGGTCTTGCAGAACTGCTATTCCCTATTGAAACCCTTGGCCATCTCTCTGGCTTTCAGCAAATCTGGTCGTGAGTTTCTAATCAGGAGGCTTCTCAATTCCCCATCTCATAGTCCAACGGTTAGCGCGTGCACTCTAATCTTCGAATCCAAATGTTTCACTTGCTGCGACTCGCGGTCAAATCGGTTCATATACTCCATCAACTTCTCATTCTTCCCTTGGACAACATTCAGCAGCTCGGCTGCTATCTTTTCTCTCCGGCGGTTTCCCGCGTATTGCTGCTTGCATAGCTTTGTCATATCTTCATACCCTCTTATCGAACCGGTTAGAAGGTTCCTGAACCACGTTAGCGCGAGCCCGGTTAAGGTAGTTGGGAACAACTTACACCAGACGTGGACAGTTGTGTCGTACATCGTCATATGGCTTTCGTAAGCGGCCAAGTGCTCTTCTGGGTCTGTCTTTCCATCGTACTGTGCCGTTGGCATTTTCATCTTCGGTAGCGGGCACTCTAGCAGGGCAGCGACTAAGGGGGACTTTATCGCCACCTATCCTCCCCTTGGTGCAATACGCCTCGACATTTCAATCCTAGAGACTTCCTGAATTGACGGCTCAGGCATGGAGGTCGATTCCTCCTCGGTCAGTATCTGCATTCATGCGTTCTCGGCTGTATGTTGATCACTTTCTTCCCTAAACAAGTTTCTAGGGGTAACATGGGTGTGTCTCTGTGTGCTCTCTGGATGTTCCACCCACGGCTCCGGTATTGGATTTCTTTTTGGGGGTTCCCGCGGTGTCCCCCTCATCTGCCTAAGGAAGGCGTTCAACATTCTTCTTTCTTCGGGGGTGATGGGAGTAAGGACCTCCTCATCAAATGGGCTGCCCCCAACGCCCCCCTTGCGGTGTAACATTATCTGGTCGTTTTTCTGGGTTTCCTTCTTGGTCTCCCATAGCTTTTCTGTTCTTTCCCAACAGACGGCGCCAATTGTTTCGGGTTACAAATACTCAAAGTAAATACAACTCGAAGCTAATAAATGATCTTATGTTGAATTCTGTGGGCTGCGTATCACTTGACCTTCCCTGACCGTGCGTCCTGTACAAGTACACAAACCTAGCCTCGGGGGTGTCCGAGGATAACCCCTCCGATGCTTAAGTCAGCTTGTGTTGAAGAAAGAAGTCAGAGAATTATAAGAGTAAGTCTAAGTAATACCTTTTTTATGTGTGTTTCGTGTGTTGTTGTGAATGAATCCTCGGTCGCGCCCTTCTTCTCCTATTTATAAGGAACGCCCTTGTCCTTTAGTGTCTTGTGTCAGTCATAAAGCTGAACCTTTGTCTTTTAGTGTTGTCTTGTAGTGATTAAATGCAAACAAACTTTGACACTCTTGTCCCTTGCATCCTACGGTATGTCGTGCCCGTCGGGACGTACACGGTGTATGACCGTGCGGCCTCTGCCGTACTCCAACCCATGGTTTGGAAGTTAGGTGACCGTGGCCGGGCCTCATCCTGGCCCACGGTGCGGTTAGTCTTGCTCGGCTGACTATCCCCCATCAATATTCCTACACACATATGGCACATTCAAATGAGATTTTCACAATTTAATTCTTGAACGTTTCATATTACACGTAAATATGTATTCATTTCTAGGTTGTTATATATATAAGGAAAAAATTCGGCAGCAATAGTGATATATGCTTTTTTTATAGATTATATGCCCCCGGTTCAGTCGCATTTAGCTTGCATTTAGTTGAGTTTGTTATTATTTTATGAGCTATTTGATTTATATTGCGGTACTGTTGTTCCTCGTTTATATGTTGCAGGTTTTGGCGGTCCTGAGCCAAAACCCAAGTGGAGTGAAACTTCAAGGGTTCAAAGTTCACTCAAGACTCAATCAAATCTCGGTTTTAGGCCAAGGATAAATCTCGAACAACTTGCTGTTTTTGTGTGTATTTTTGTGGTTATTGTGAACAAACAAGCATGCAACTCAAGGAAACACACTCGTCACTTTAGGAAACACACACTTAACTCAAGGAAACACACAATTCCCTCAAGAACTCTCACGTTTCCTTAAGAAAACTCAAGGAAACAACCTCTCTTTTTGTGGGACGATTTTTGTGTTTTATGTGGAAACGAAAAAGAAACTCATTCAAAGCACTTAGCCAATGAATGAGGGTCAAGATTACCAGACACTTCGCCAAGGTAAATCCCTAAGATAATCCTTAGCACTTAGCCAAAGGAGGTTTACTTAAGCACATAGCTAAAAGTAAGGAAAGTTGAGTTTCAACTCAAACTATTTCTCATTCATCTAAATCTGATTTCTTACATTGTAGGATGTGGGTTTATATAGTACCCTTGCTTACATCTTAGCCTTACATTATTACTTGATCTAAGGGCTGCTAAGGAGCCTTACAAAACAGCTGAAAAAACGTTCCAAAAGGACCTTACAAAAGCAGAACAAACTAACAACCAAAGCATAAAGTAAGACAATGACTTGTGACTACATCCTCTCCTTGCATTTAGGTTCAAATCCAAGGGTCATGTGTGAGCCTTGGAGGGCAAGCTAGGACGGTAAAATACACTAAAAATCTGACTTTAAACTACCAAACAATATAATCTAAAAGTAGACAATGACATAAAGCATAAAGGTCCTTATAGATAGTGACTTGCACAAGTTGTTGAGCTTCTTGTTTGAGTTTGAATTTCAGCTGATCTTTGGGTCCCTCTTTGTATTTAGCACGTCCCATGTGAGCCCTAGGCTCATGGGAAGACTTCCAAAATGGTCCCTAAGTGAGCTCACCCAAGGATAAGAAAGTAGGACAAGTTCATGGCTCATTACTCCAAAAACAGCCAAGTGATTGTTGTACCCATGTGTGGGCTCATTTCCTTTGTTTTTCTTTGTACATTTCACTTGGTTTGACCCAAATGATCACAAATTAAGCCATGGCTCAAGGCATAGGACCCAAATCAGCCCAAGCCTCAAACCGAGCAAAAATGAGCTTATCCATTTTTGTACAATCTCCTCTTCTTCAAAAGGATTTGTCCTCAAATCCTTGGGGTTCTTAATATTTGCTTGACCATGACATGGAACATGACCTCCAAGGAAAGGCACCCCATTAACCCCACAACCAGCCTGGGAATTAGTAGGTTTGGAACTCAAAAAACACCAATGACTTAGACTTTGGATGATTGAATGAATCTCCCTGCTTGGCTCACTTGTCTTGGATTGTCTTTGCTCTCCCCTTCTCTCATGGAGTCCTTGGGCTTGTAGCCACTCCCTAACACTAGCCACAACATCACACACTCGAGCCTAGACGAAGTGTGCATAGGATTTTCATCTAGCCCTTCCTTGTCTTGGTTAGCTCCTTCTATGAATGTAACGCCCTCATTTTTTTTTTCCTTAGATGAAAATAAAATTTAATCAACAGACAGTACCCTTATTATTATTTAAGATACCTCGTCTTCTTACAAAATAAAACAGAAATATATCACAATATTACACAAGCATTACTGCAGTATTTTCTCAACCGAAAATACAAGGCTACAAAATTACTACTACTAATTGCACTCCGACTATTGTTATAGTACATTATTCAAACGACTTATTTTACAACTTAAATTAATCATAAACCATCACTCCTTCTGCTTTCTAGTACCTTGACAAGGCTAAAGTCGTGTCACCTATGTCAAGATAAACCTACGGTCCTACTAACTAATAGCTAGTGGCAAGCAGGTTGTCGAATTCACTAGGAGATGGTTGAAACTACTAATAACTCAAGGGTTCTAGTGTACTCTAGGTAAAAAGGGTTTGGTTTTAGAGCTACTAAACTAAGGATAGTGTAACACCCCCATTTAAGCCGGGCGGACCCCGCCTAAATGACGGTGTTCACGGACCCGATCAATCCGGTCCATGAAAGAAACACTGTAATCTCAAACAAAACCTGGATATAAAGAAAAGGGAAACTGATAGCATCAAAAGGGTGAATAAACTCTCTAACTACAACTGTCAACCCTGACAGTAACAAGGCACGCAGGCCGAGAAAACTGAAAGACAATAACGAAAAGTAACGTCTATGGTGGAGCTAGACTCGAGACCAGACTCCAGCGATTCCCTCCAAGCGTTCCCAACACAAGCACAGTCACGTCCGAGTACCTAAAGGGGGGATGGGGAAGACTGGACAGAAACAACAACAAAAAACCCTAGTTAGCCTTTACTCAAACGCATAATAAGCGCGAAAGGAAAAGCAACTTACTCAAACTCATAATAAGCGCGAAAAGAAAAGCAAAACTTTAAGTAACTTGAGACGTGAAAAGGGAGGCTATGAAACTACGCTTACACTTTTAGTTATCATTAGAAACACTTCACGTGTACTAGCTCGGACGTGTAACAGACAATCTCATAAATCAAGCAAAGACAAGGACCCCACCGTGTAACTCCACACAGGGGACTTACCATATCGCCAACGCTCCACAACTCCGCCAATCATAACTCCTCCAAGTCACCGGGCCACACAGACCCAAACACCGGGCCACACAGACCCACAACACCGGGCCACACAGACCCACAACACCGGGCCACACAGACCCACATCACCGGGCCACACAGACCCACATCACCGGAGTACGAACGTCACGCCAAGAGAACAGTTGGCACATTACAATTATATATATACTTATATAACGGAGTAAGATTCAATACAAGCTTATAATCATTCGAGCCAACAACATACTCGAGGCATAGCCCACTCATTCATTCTAAACATTATGTATATTCCCGTTCATTCCGTCTAAGAAGTAGTCATACACTAAAGCATCCATAATCACAAGCTACATACTAACATTACCACACTATACTACTACAATCTCATACAACGCATACATTTCACGCATTACCAACGTCACCCATATAAGAACATACACATGGTGCTATACGTCATGGCAAAGAATTACAATACTGAAACATATACATTTCAAAATGGTGGCTTAAAAGATATCGCAACACGCTCGGCCCATATTCATTCTCGCATAAATCAAACGTAAGGTACTATCTTTCCCTCACAAGTTTTACCATCGAAGACATAAGGTTGAAATAAACATGGTTCTCAACTCACTAAACATAAGTACCAATCAGTCGCTTGTTAAATTACTCGAAGTCACATACATACAAGGCTAAAACTCTCGCGACCACTCTTCATGAGTAAATGTATATAAATATTCTAGACTGACTACGCTAATTTACAAAACATCACAACACCCATCACCATTAAATACCTCGACTAGCAACGCGACCCAACTACGGCCAGCAGTCACACACAAGTAAAATAGAGCAGTCCCTAAAATGTGTCCCTTAAAACGTGTTAACAACAACAATGACTTGTAGCAACAACAACGAGAAGATGACAGCAGACGTATGGAGAAAACAGCAGTAGAAGGGTAAGGAAAAACTAGAGCAGAAGTACAAAAATCTATAGCAGTAGGGCCCCAAGAACTGGCAGCAGCACCACCTGCTACTCGGCTCTGTAGCAGCCCCTTTCTCGGCCCACAGCAGCCCCACTGCGGCTCGACAGTAGCCCCTCAAACGACCCACAACATGATAATAACCACAAGAACTTACAACAACACTCAATCAACTAGACAGCAGCCCAACAACACTAAACAGGCAGCAGCACAGCAGCTTGCTCGGCCTACCTACAGCCCACAGTCGACTGATCATTACAGCCCCGACACAGCCCCATCTGATAGCCCACAGCCCAACAAATCACGACAAAACAGGGCTGAACAGACAACCGAAACAGAGGAGAACTACCCGGCCAAAAACAACAAAACACGACAGTCAAGACTCAAACCAACTTCGCTTTACGTTGATTACTCTTTGATGCATTACACACGTGTTCACATACCTACATACGTACCTACATACATACTTACCCACATACTTTCATACAAACAAGCATTCAACCAACCTTATAATACATACCCCCACAATCAATGACCACTACTTACAATTAACAATTCACACGCACACAATTACAACACAAGCTAAGTAAGGGGGTGACCCTTACCTTAAAAGAGGAACAAGCTTGATTGTTGAGGACGAACACCGATTCACAAAGATTCTTCTAAGAATTCTTCTTCTATATCACCCAAAACACAACCAAAAACAACAATAATCACTTAAGGAATCAATATAAACTCGATTAACACACTTTCAAAACCGAGCCCTCGAAACCCTAAACTTAAAGCTTTGAACTTGACTTAGAAATAGGCCTTACCTTGGGGAAAAACTTGTATGAAAAGGTAGAGGGGAAAGAGAGGAACGGAACGCAACAAAAATCGGGAGAAACGGAGGCCGAACGAGGGAGACCCGGTCTCGGAACCGTCGGAGTTTGTTTTCACGGTCTAAAATGGGGATATGTTGATCGTGTTTTTGGGTGAGGAAGCAAATGAGAGGTGCTTTCCTTTTTATTTTTATTTTTTTGTTATTAATTTCTTTTTGTTTATTTTAGAGAGATAAATGATATAATGAAGTGTGGGGAGATATGAGGGTGTTTAGATCATTATTCTCTTTACTAAAACATAGAGGGAGGGTCAATCTCGGTCAAACTCACTTAAAACACACTACTTACTAAAAATCGTCACTAGACCACTTAAAACACCAAACCGACTTCAAATCTCAATTCCTCTCATTTCTACGAATAAAATGGGCACACACTTCACATATATCCTAGTTTAACTCGCAGGCCTTTAAAAGCTCAAAAATAGTTATTACCGGCTAACAATGACAGGAACGACTAAAAACTAGCGACTACGAAAAATACGGGGTATTACAGTGTTCCCCCCTTAAAAGAATTTCGTCCCGAAATTCACAACACTAACCAATCTATCAACTGTTCACGACAAGCTAACAAGTAAATACGTGTACAACTAGGTTCACAACATGATCAATAGACGCTATAGTTAGGGTAATGCTACTTACACGTCCATAATATGCAAGTCAACAACACACAACAAAATTTGTGCACATCCTACCCCCTAGAAAAAGAGTTACGTCCGCGTAACCCACAACATACGTCAAGTAAAAGAAGAAGTAACGTGTTTCCATCACACCCATTAAGTTGATTTAAACTAGCGTTGAGACTGATCATCAAAACACTCATGTATATCTTGGTATTGGTCACATTTCCTAGTATGAACAATGTATATAACGAACATCACTACCCTTTATAAATCACAGTTGCAAATCAAAAAAAAAGAAGACAATACGCCGCTGTACAAACGCGCATCAAAGACATAAGTAAAGATGATTACGACTAATTATCATTGTACCAGCAAGCTCAAACTAGACGCAAAGCACCATAGTAACATTACCCTTATCCACGACAATCCATGCTCGTATTCATGTTCTATTAATCTGGTAGATTGAAAACAATAAGCTTACAGGTATAACTCTAACTAATCTATTCCATCATCCTATCTATTTAATTTTACTCGTGCCCTGCTGCTGGTATACTTAATTCATAACCCTCGGAACCTTCTCACCTATGCCGTATTGTTACCGTTACCAACATGTTATACATGTCCGTGTCACAGGGTCCTCGTCATATGCTTATATATCCTCATTACTATTTCGTACTCTTGGTATTATAGTCATCTATATCCTCACTTTTTCATATTCCATTCACACGTTCACCTTGATGAACTAGTTCTTCAAACAATTATGCCTGACACATTTACTTTCCACTAGCCTTTTCCAAGTATGACACATTATATCATGTACGCCTGATAAAGTCAAACATCCTTACGTTTCCCAAATCCAAAATGACATGTTTATTCCCCCAAGATCACTCCGTTAACCGAAAGTATCACTTTTCGTATCCACTTTTAACATCACGTAGTTCTACACTCCAAAAGTCTAAACCTATATACTTATACTTTTACTTGATAACATGCTTCACCGGCTTTGTCGTACCCCTTTCCATTCTATTCTAACGTATATCCAACAAGGTCTAGAACATAATCTTTTAAGTTTTACACTCTGCAACAATTGCCATACCCCTTTATATTCGCTTTGACACATACCTCATTATGACATGCTATCTATAGTACGTATACTACTAAATCATCAACTTACTATGCCTGCAGTCAATCAATTTGGCTAATGTAGCCGGTTACTCGCGAGAGTCGGGATCGTCTGGGTGAGCCCTTAAAGAACGCAACTATTACTATACCCTGCCCATCATACTACCCAAGCACTAGCTAGTAGAGAATAATCTTTAACTCCAAAGTCTCAATTATGTTGTTTTTACATGGTCCAACAATCCATCATGTATTTAACCACTAAACATACGTATGACCATTCCCTCGAAACATAAACCAATCTCATGACCTTTATAACTACAGACAAGTTATACTACACCTCACCATCATACTTCTTTTACTTATTCCAAACATACACTTCCATCTCTATTTATTCCACTACTACCCGATACCCATGTCACTCATATAACTCATATAACTCATACCTTACATTATCCTTACATCCATGAAAGCACTAAACGCTCTAGTGGTGTCATTGGTGCCAACTAACTCACAAGGTATCACTTACGTTGTTTGTTTTCCACCGAATCCCTTATCTGTCGTTCAAACCCTCGGTTTATGTATATATATACCAAATTATGTTCTCAAACTCAGGTTTTCAGTTCCTGACTTACTCACATTCTCAGGTCTCCTACACTCTTATCGCTATGATCAACTGTTACAAATCGCTACACCACTCTCCTTCTGATTGTAGTACAATATTATCTCACCGCTTAGAACTTATTTGCCCTTCGTAGCACATTTGCAGCACACATCCCCAAAATTTCTTACATCATCTATGGCATTTGTTACACTTCTTATGACGTAGTTAACTTTCAATCTTAAAATACCATGAAAACTATTTTCATAATGTCTTACTCATAACGTAGCCCATATTCAACAAATACTCTAAATAACCGTACTAGTATCCATAAAGCTCGCAACACTTAACTCACGATCACGTAAATTTTGGTACTCATCTTACTCAAACATACGCTCATACAATATATTAAACTATATTCTACCTCGCTTTCATAGTGCGTCAGCAAGTACAACTCACACGATAACAAACTCATACGTACTAACCGGTTTTCCATTTATAATAGCTACTCATTCCTTTGATCACTCGACTGGACTGACATACATTCACACTTCATTTACCTTCAAGTTCATGCACATTTCAATCCACTTTTTTAGCTAATACGACCACTCTCGTACTTATGATACTTCAACTCGCAGTACCTCATCCGTCACACTGCCACGTTATATCTGTCCTACGCATCACTTTCGACATCTAAGATCTCAATCAACACTTAGTCCAACATGCTACAAAGGTGCTCTTAACAATCTATGATACAACTTTTCGACACTAACCCTTATGAACAAAAGCACACATTGCTATTTCCACGATTCAGATCCTCGAACACCTACTCTAACACAAAATCACCGCCATAGGCTTGATCTACGGTATATAATAAGCATAACGAGACTCAACATGAACAATACAAACTCTAATAACCATGAAACTGTAAACCGTCCAACCTATAATCAGAAAATATTTCACTTTTCTATTATCATACCACGCAAGTAAACAAGGCATATCGCTAACGATCAACCATGTCACGAATCATACATACAAACGACTCATACTATCCCTATTAGGCAAGCATACTAATAGCTCATGTGTCACATTATATACCATAACATCGTCAGTATAACCAACTTTACCGCAGCCAAAATATATAATACCTCAAAATCTACAACTTCAAAAGGTCTCCACTAACCACAAGGATCCTAATCCCGTCTTCAAGCATAGATACATACTTACATATATAAAACGTGTAAATACGATAATACATCTAAATAAAAGTTATGATATGGCTAGGCCTAATCGAGAATATACAAGAAATATAATAGAGCTTCAAACATATCTCACATTATGACAAGGGATAATCGCATTATTATCACGAGCAACGCATCATACCGAAGATATAACTCAAGGATTCATAAGGTATACGCAACCAGCTATACCATTACACATAAGATATATCCTATCTAGCAGCAACCAATTTTCCACAATTCCATTAAAATTGCACCCTAAGTGCCTCCAGTGACCCGAAGGTCCTAAACCCATCCTCCATCAATCAAAATAACAAGATATATACTAAATAAAGCGAAAACACATACGAATGTGCAAGATAACAAAGCGGTGGTATAAAACAGTAACTTTTACGAACCATGAAGAAGAACGATAAAGAACAGCATAACTTCAATATGTGTCTTAAAGGGGAGGGTGGGCGGGATCATAATAATATACAACCACTATACTTACCTAACCTGCACTGTTTACCGTTTTCTTGCCATGACGTTCCTTGTGCTCATCCCACACCGAAAATCACCAACAACATCGTAGTATCTCCGCACTCCACCACAACTCCCCACGCCTCTTCACAACTTATCACCGTATCTCCATACTCCATGATCACGCAACACAATCACAAACAAGACAATCAACAGCATATCAACGCAACCCGACACACTTTACCCCCCGTTAACCACTTCAACTCATGGCTACCAAGCTCTCTAGGGACGTCTCCCACCCAGGGTTTCGGGACGTCTCCCTAACCCTGGTGTTGCTTGGATCACCAGTCATTTCCATGGGGATCATTTTAATTCCTATATTCATTTTAAGACACGACTCTCCTATGTTCATTTTAGAGTTCATTTTAGGTTTATTTTATCAGGGTCGCCGCTCTGATACCACTTTGTAACACCCCCATTTAAGCCGGGCGGACCCCGCCTAAATGACGGTGTTACGGGACCCGACTGAACGGGTCCATGAGCAAACGCCTGTAATCTCAAACAAAACCTGGATATAAAGAAAAAGGAAACTGATAGCATCAAAAGGGTGAATAAACTCTCTAACTACAACTGTCAACCCTGACAGTAACAAGGCACGCAGGCCGAGAAAACTGAAAGACAATAACGAAAAGTAACGTCTATGGTGGAGCTAGACTCGAGACCAGACTCCAGCGATTCCCTCCAAGCGTTCCCAACACAAGCACAGTCACGTCCGAGTACCTAAAGGGGGGGTGGGGAAGACTGGACAGAAACAACAACAAAAAACCCTAGTTAGCCTTTACTCAAACGCATAATAAGCGCGAAAGGAAAAGCAACTTACTCAAACTCATAATAAGCGCGAAAAGAAAAGCAAAACTTTAAGTAACTTGAGACGTGAAAAGGGAGGCTATGAAACTACGCTTACACTTTTAGTTATCATTAGAAACACTTCACGTGTACTAGCTCGGACGTGTAACAGACAATCTCATAAATCAAGCAAAGACAAGGACCCCACTGTGTAACTCCACTGCGGGGACTTACCATATCGCCAACGCTCCACAACTCCGCCAATCATAACTCCTCCAAGTCACCGGGCCACACAGACCCAAACACCGGGCCACACAGACCCACAACACCGGGCCACACAGACCCACAACACCGGGCCACACAGACCCAAAACACCGGCCACACAGACCCACATCAGGGCCCGCACTCCACATCATCAGAGATCTGAGCGTCACGCCAAGAGAGCGATTGGCACATTACAATTATATATATACTTATATAACGGAGTAAGATTCAATACAAGCTTATAATCATTCGAGCCAACAACATACTCGAGGCATAGCCCACTCATTCATTCTAAACATTATGTATATTCCCGTTCATTCCGTCTAAGAAGTAGTCATACACTAAAGCATCCATAATCACAAGCTACATACTAACATTACCACACTATACTACTACAATCTCATACAACGCATACATTTCACGCATTACCAACGTCACCCATATAAGAACATACACATGGTGCTATACGTCATGGCAAAGAATTACAATACTGAAACATATACATTTCAAAATGGTGGCTTAAAAGATATCGCAACACGCTCGGCCCATATTCATTCTCGCATAAATCAAACGTAAGGTACTATCTTTCCCTCACAAGTTTTACCGTCGAAGACATAAGGTTGAAATAAACATGGTTCTCAACTCACTCAACATAAGTACCAATCAGTCGCTTGTTAAATTACTCGAAGTCACATACATACAAGGCTAAAACTCTCGCGACCACTCTTCATGAGTAAATGTATATAAATATTCTAGACTGACTACGCTAATTTACAAAACATCACAACACCCATCACCATTAAATACCTCGACTAGCAACGCGACCCAACTACGGCCAGCAGTCACACACAAGTAAAATAGAGCAGTCCCTAAAATGTGTCCCTTAAAACGTGTTAACAACAACAATGACTTGTAGCAACAACAACGAGAAGATGACAGCAGACGTATGGAGAAAACAGCAGTAGAAGGGTAAGGAAAAACTAGAGCAGAAGTACAAAAATCTATAGCAGTAGGGCCCCAAGAACTGGCAGCAGCACCACCTGCTACTCGGCTCTGTAGCAGCCCCTTTCTCGGCCCACAGCAGCCCCACTGCGGCTCGACAGTAGCCCCTCAAACGACCCACAACATGATAATAACCACAAGAACTTACAACAACACTCAATCAACTAGACAGCAGCCCAACAACACTAAACAGGCAGCAGCACAGCAGCTTGCTCGGCCTACCTACAGCCCACAGTCGACTGATCATTACAGCCCCGACACAGCCCCATCTGATAGCCCACAGCCCAACAAATCACGACAAAACAGGGCTGAACAGACAACCGAAACAGAGGAGAACTACCCGGCCAAAAACAACAAAACACGACAGTCAAGACTCAAACCAACTTCGCTTTACGTTGATTACTCTTTGATGCATTACACACGTGTTCACATACCTACATACGTACCTACATACATACTTACCCACATACTTTCATACAAACAAGCATTCAACCAACCTTATAATACATACCCCCACAATCAATGACCACTACTTACAATTAACAATTCACACGCACACAATTACAACACAAGCTAAGTAAGGGGGTGACCCTTACCTTAAAAGAGGAGCAAGCTTGATTGTTGAGGACGAACACCGATTCACAAAGATTCTTCTAAGAATTCTTCTTCTATATCACCCAAAACACAACCAAAAACAACAATAATCACTTAAGGAATCAATATAAACTCGATTAACACACTTTCAAAACCGAGCCCTCGAAACCCTAAACTTAAAGCTTCGAACTTGACTTAGAAATAGGCCTTACCTTGGGGAAAAACTTGTATGAAAAGGTAGAGGGGAAAGAGAGGAACGGAACGCAACAAAAATCGGGAGAAACGGAGGCCGAACGAGGGAGACCCGGTCTCGGAACCGTCGGAGCTTGTTTTCACGGTCTAAAATGGGGATATGTTGATCGTGTTTTTGGGTGAGGAAGCAAATGAGAGGTGCTTTCCTTTTTATTTTTATTTTTTTGTTATTAATTTCTTTTTGTTTATTTTAGAGAGATAAATGATATAATGAAGTGTGGGGAGATATGAGGGTGTTTAGATCATTATTCTCTTTACTATAACATAGAGGAGAAATCTCTGGCCAAACTCACTTAAAACACACTACTTACTAAAAATCGTCACTAGACCACTTAAAACACCAAACCGACTTCAAATCTCAATTCCTCTCATTTCTACGAATAAAATGGGCACACACTTCACATATATCCTAGTTTAACTCGCAGGCCTTTAAAAGCTCAAAAATAGTTATTACCGGCTAACAATGACAGGAACGACTAAAAACTAGCGACTACGAAAAATACGGGGTATTACAGTTAGACTAGAATTGAAAGGATTTTAGGTCGATAAAGGAAGAAGTTGTTATGACCAGATTTTACACAGGCCAGAATTGGCAGTTCTGGGTAGACACTGTAAATACGATACAGAGCAGGAAAGAAGAGCAATAGCAGTTATAGCCCAGAACAGGTCAGAAGAGGCATGGCAGTTATGGTCAGCAGAGGTCAACTATGACGGTTACAAAGATCATGGGATAATGGAAGATATTCAGCTGAGCAGAAATAGAAGTCATGGGAAGTTATTTAACCGCCAAGGATAATGGAAGGAATGGAGAACGTGCCCTAGAAAATAGGAACTGATTTTGCAGCTTGATTAGCCTATATATAGAGTCTCATTTGTACATTTTCATGGATCTTTTTACTCTCATTTGCATACTTAAGCACTCGATAATTACACTACGATAAAACATAGTCGATTACGTATATACGCTCTGAAGTGATCATACTCTCTGATTGTGATTCGTAACCCCAACTCGATATTAATAAAAGTACTCCTGGCTTGGTAGCCCGATTTTCCCCATCTTCTTCTGGAACCTGCGTCATCAAATCTCTGCGTCCTTAGTTCTGTCCTGTATAGCTCAGTTCTGTTCTGTTCCGCAAATAGTACTAGTTGATCCACTTTTTCCCATTTTCTATCTTGTGAAGTTTTTACCAAAACAGAAGTCTAGGGTCGTAGGTTCACGATGACACAAGTACTAGGGTTATCACGGAATAAAGGTACTAGTAACGGTTCGTGTTAATGGAATAAGACAAGTCCTCTCGGATCAAAGTCAATCCTAAAGCTCGACTAACGGGCTCTCGCTACGTATTAGTCTCGCTCTACCAACTCTCACGCAAGGCTCACCTTAACCCGGCTTTCGGTCTTAGGTTTAGGCTTCCTAGGTCAAACGGTCAATCGTGGCCTTTGATTAATCGGATGTAAAATTAGGGCAAGAGAGAAGATTAACAACGAACGATCAAAAGAAAACCAATTCCGATAATAAAGCCTAATTATTAATCATCGATCCCCATAAACCCTAGAAAGGGATTAGTTACTCATAATTAGGGCTAAAAAGAAATTAAACATTAACGTAAAAGAATTGAGAATAGCAAACATGAATTACCAACGATTGAGATGCTTGAAATTAATGCGTAGAACCGACGATTACAAAGTTTAAATTCGATCTCCAAGGATGAGTTTTTAGTTCTAGAGGAAAAGGACTTGAAAGTATTCTAAAGCTGCCAATATAAAATGAAAGATAAAGAAGTTAAACCCTACTCGAGTCTATTTATACAAGCACGAAAATTCGGAGGATAAAGGGGGCAGAACCGATCGGTTTTGGGGCAAACCGATCGGTTCGGGTGTGTGAACCGATCGGTTCACATGCAAACCGCTCGGTTCTAAGGATTCAGCAAGTTTCCAGCAACTGTTGTTCTGATTCACGTATCCAGAACCTATAGGTTTGCTCTGAACCTATAGGTTTGACGTCCCAAATTGTCATATTGACTCCGAATCAACTCTCGGGCTTCGTCTTGACGTCACGATACTCGTAAATGCTCCACTAACCTCAGGTTTTAGCTCAGGACCGCCAAAACCTGCAAAATATGAATAAAGAGCAGCAGTATCGCAATATAAAGCAAATAGCTCCTAAAGTAATAATGAAATCAACTAAATGCGAGCTAAATGCAACCATAACGGGGGCATAAAATCAATATAAATGACATACATCAAACTCCCCCTAACCAAACCTTTGCTTGTCCTCAAGCAAAAAAGCGTCGGAGAAAATCAAAGTATCCAAATTAATCACGCTAGCATCTCAAAGTGGACGACCTATGCACATAAACCTACAACCATAGTCTATTTCGCCGAAAATAGAGCACAAATCTCAACCATTCACACCAACATCGTATTACTAGCCTCTTACGCTTTCGCAAAAATTAAACTTACGATGATTGAATTCAAGCAAGGCCAACCGAACATACCACTTTCCATTCCACCTTTCTTTACACATCAATCCATTTTTTTTTCTTTTTTTTTTTTTTTCTTTCAAATGTGGAGCATCCCTCGTATGTTATACCGTTTAGCTTGACATTTACTTGGTAAAGATCGCGCTCGGGTACACATATTTCGTTAAGGGTTACATCATTGCTCATACTCCCGGTCACAGCCAAATTCATGGCCATTGTGGTTACTCAAATCAATGAGACCCCTCCGAAAGCATCGAAGCATTGCTCCAACATTATTAGCATCCATCCATTTCATTCCACAAGCCAACTTTCCAAACATTCCACAAACCGTTGCCTCGCAAGAATACCAATATCGAGAGTAAAAGAACGAAAAGTGATAAGAATTAAGCAAATGAGTGGGCTAGTGTTTGAGACTCGCAATCTATTAACAGGAAACAAACATATAGTGCAAGCTACGACGATGGATTTTCAACTCGGAGATGCCAAAGATCAAAATAAGGACACTAATCAATTCTCCAAACTAGACAATTCAAACCAAATATTTTTGAAATGCAATCAAAGTTTTTTTTAAAATTTTTTGGTATTTTTGAGAATGCATGCTGAATTAAAACATGTGACTAAGCTAATGCAACTAAGCTATTAAACGTGAAAACGTCTCTCCCCCCAAACCAAATCACACATTGTCCTCAATGTGGAAAACAACACAACCACAACAGCAAAGCAGAGGACACAACAAGTATATATGGAGAGGAGAAACAAAAAGGCAAATAGAAAAGAGAAGAGAAAAGATAGCTCACATGGTATGTATAATGTGATCGTGGCTCCCCCAAACCAGCAACAAACATGGGGGAGGTAGTGGCCAGCACGCCACTAATCCTGCATCTCGTCGTCGGAGGCATCAGCCCCCTCAGCTTGGGACCCGGCATCGAAGGCGCTAGTGAATGTCTCGCCATAGAAGTCGCGGCCATGATCCTCGGAGTAACCCGCGTAGCTCGCGTCATGACCATAGTAGTGTTGCCCTTCGTCAAAGGCAACCTGAACACCAAAACCTGCGTAACCAGTCTGCGGCATCCCACTAACCCCAGCGTCGCTCTGTAACCCTCCTCCAAACGAGAACCGACTCACTCCCTGACTCTGCTGATAAGTCATGTCGGAGTAATTTTACCAAGAAGGGAATGGGTCGGTCTCCTACACATGACCCTGCTCGTGCAAGTGCCGGTAGCCTGGATATGCCGCGCGCTCCTGGTCAATGAAGTGCGACTGCATCATGGAACACAACTGTGTTGGAGCTGGTGTCCTCCACAGTTAGTGTGATTAATTTATTAAATCTCTTACAGGATCACAAAGGATACTTGTATTTAAAATCAGCTGATTAACGTATATCGGTAACGGTTGGCTTGCTAGAAAGTTTGACGTTACTGTCATATAGATGGCGGTGATCAGCTGGTCCTTATCGGTCACACCTATAGGACGATTTTATGAAATTTAATGTGATTACATTGATGCCTTAAATATATCTAAGCAGTTAGAAATTTGGAAATGTATTTGAATAATTATTTAATGTGATTAAATAGATTATTGTTATATTAGTGGGTGAGCTGAATTAAATGTTAATTCAGCTAGATGAGCTGAATTAAGTGTTAATTCACATGTGTATGATAGTTATGAGCTACATTTATATTATAAATATATTTGATATTTATAGTTAAAATGATGCTATAAGTTATGTTATTTAATCTATTGTATTATACGATAGTCAATTAATTAAATACATATTATACATATTATTTTACATGTAATGTACATTTGAAATATAATAAAAACAAAATACACACAATACACACACACTTGTGTCGTGTGGTATGTATGTATGTATAATGTTTTTATTTGTTTATTTAAGTAAGTAATGGGTAGTTAATACTTGATTAACCACCATTTACCATGACTTAATTAAACTTCCCCACTAACTATTTAACCTCTCCACTAAATACACTTAAAGACTAACTTCTATATTCATAAGATGATCATAGAAAAATTGGTGTTGTGAGTGTGTGTGAGAGCCAGAGAAAGAGAAGAGAGAAAAAGAGAGTTTAATTCTCATATTTTCACTCATCACATTTCCATATTTACTTCATATATTAACTTGTAATATATACCTTGTTTTCTAGTATAAACACAAGGCATTTCATAAGGCGTTTTGGGTGCAACTTATAAGAGATATTCTACGTTGAATATTGGTTTGTAAAACGTAATTCGGGTACGTTTTAGGAGGTTCTTAGGCCTTTCTTTGAAGATTAAGAAAGGTTATTTCTATATTCTTGTTATTCATATTACTATCGTTTTGTATAATCTTGGGCATGTTAATACGATTAACATTTTAGTAGTAATATCGAGTTTTATATTCCTACAAGTGGTATCAGAGCATTAGGCTCAAAATGATTTTAATATGGATTAAAATTGAAAATATAAAATCGTTTATATTTAAATTCATCTCGGCATTTTCAAATTTTTTTTATTTTCGAAATTTTTGGGTTTAATTTAATTGTTTTAAATTGTTAGAATGATTAAATTAAATAGATATGCAATTTTGTTATATGTTTATATTTTGATAAGATCATTATTTATGATGTATAACACTTAATTTTGGTTTAAATGTGATTGAAATCAAAATAATATGATTATATGATAATTATAAAAGTTTATTATATGATAATAAAATTTGTGACATAATTTAAGAAATTATATAAAAGTCAATTTATTTTGCATATATATCAATTATTTCGAAATTTGCTATATATATATATACATGTCAATTTTTGTTGTTAAATATGATTTAATAAAATAATTGTTTATATATATGTGTATAAAAATTTTGGCCGATTTAAAATTTAAAAAAAAAAAATTTGTTTTTGTTATTTTTTTAATTTTGGCCGAAATTTTTTAAATTGAATTAATATGATTGATTCATTTTGTTTTTAATTTGAAAGTCAAATTGATATTGTTTTGAAATGCCTTATTGAATTGTCATAAAAGTGTTTGTGATATATGATGCCAATTATTTTAAAATAGTTTAAAATGATTATTGAATTGATTCATTATATATGATATGTTGAATAAATTTTTGTTTATCAAGTTATGTATGACATGATTGATTTTTATGTTAATAGGTGAATTTTTATGAAATTTTCACTTAAACATATTTTTATATGGTGGTTTGTGTTTTTCATGCATATGGATGTATGAAATTTTTGTTTTAGTAGATGAATGCGTTTATATTTGATTGCGTTTTATATCTAGTGTGGCCTAAGTTTTTGTTTTTAATTGCATTTTCGTAATGATGAAAATGTGATTTTGGGATTTTTCACGTCTCCAACTTGTAATCTTCTTTTATCCTAGATTATATGTAAATAGGTTTTTCATGTAATAGTTAGTGGTAAAAGAAGAGGAGATTGAAGTTTTGCCAATCCTTTTGGTGATCCAAGAAGGAGTTTTTTGGAACCTTGCTTATGAAGATAGGGTCCTTTTGAAGGATTCCAATTTGTATTTTATAGGGTCCAATTTGATTGGATTCCGCCTTGTAATGTTTTTGTTAGGCCACACTAGGTTTTATGTGCTTGTTTTATTTATGCTTTTCGTCTTTTTCCGCCTAAAACAAACCACCTATATCGATGAATATTGATTCATTCCCACGTGTTAGTTAACATATGATGTTTTAAAGTCATCGTTCTCTTAAACTCACCTAATTGTTCACTTAAATGAGTTTTTAATGGATGATGAGATCTCACTCTTTTAAAATTGAGATATAGTCTTTCTAAATCGAATCATTATGAATCCCTTGTTCGTCGGTGGGCATATAGGACCTGTTGTTAAATCCATGTGTACCCCTTCTACCTTGGGTAAGTAGTTGATGTCGATGTTAGTTGAACTCAACATTTGGTTTTCACTAATATGTGAGAATTGAATGGACTACCAATAAATTTGAGAAATTTATGAACCAAGAGTTTTTAAAAGGTTAAAAATTAGTCAAATAGTTGACTTATCGATTTATTGAAATTTGAGTCTTGGAATCATTTATATAATTCTTGAGTGGGATCAATTGTATAAATGCTTTTAGTTTATTTACATGCTTTAAATAGACGCTTTAATTTTGGTGATTGCTTATGTTTGGTTTATCTTCTTATATTGTAGATATATTTGTTGCTTTTTCTGCATCATTATGGCTGATAATACTGCTACCCCCGGCCCTAGTGCCGTCTTGACTAGGGAGTCATGGTTGCGTTCCTTCATGGACCATGTCTCCTACAACCAAAACTACCGTCTCAAGTCAGATGGTAGTAACTTCACCGAATGGGAGGCAGCATTAAAGAATGCTGCTATCGCAGACGGAAAGCTGAAGTATCTCATGGAGCCAATTCCGGCTGAACCTACTGCTCGATCTGGAGCTCAACGAACTGCATACGATGAGTTTGTTAAAGAAGCGGGTGCGATTAAGAACGTACTCATATATGCAATGGATTCCCATTTGCAACGTCGCTTCATTTCCCAAGGTGCAAATCGCATTTTCACCACGCTGACTAATGAATTCTCGCATGACTCAGAAATTGTTAGGTATGATGCACCAGACGCTTCTTTGAGGCTAGTCGCAAGGGCCAACCTGTTAGCCCCCACATGCTTAATATGATTGAGAATGTGGAGAAGTTAGAGGCTCTTGGCTGCAAGCTTGAAGACTCGATCATTGTTGATCGTGTCCTACACTCACTTCATGATGGATTCACTCAGTTTAGGGTGAATTACAACATGAATGACATGAAGAAAAGTCTTCACGAACTTCATTCTCTGCTCGTGCAAGTGAGAAAGATCTTAATTTGAGTGGGAGTCACAAGAAAGATGTTCTTGTGATCTGATCTAAGGGAAAGGGAAAGGCACCTCGCCTCGAATGCTAAGCGACCTCGATTCAAGAAGAAAGGTCGGCCCTAAACCCAAGAGTGGTCCTGGGAGTCAAGTCACTCAAAAGGCAAGAAGAGCAAAGAAAAGGAGGAAAATGTCACCATTGCCGTGAGCCTGGGCATTGGCGAAGGAATTGTCCTAAGTACCTCGAGGACATAAAAGGTGGGCGTCACGACGGCTCAAGGTATGTCATCTAATATTCACATGATAGAAATTAATCATGCGAGTTCCTCTGTTTGGGTATTTGATCTTGGATGTGGTTCTCACATTTGTAATCACTTGCAGGGGCCTCCGGGACGTAAGACGTCTGGCTAAAGGCGATGTTGATTTACGTGTTGGGAATGGAGCAAAGGTTGCTGCTGTTTCTGTAGGAACTTACATCTTGTTATTACCTAGTGGTTTGGAACTTTGTTTGGATAATTGTTATTATGTTCCTAGTTTGTCAAAGAACATTATTTCCGTTAACATGTTGGATGTTTATGGTTTTTCATTTATTATTAAGAATAATTGTTGTACTTTTTCTTTAAATGATGTTATTTATGGTCAAGCGTTTTCCATGAATGGTATTTATGTTCTAGATCAAACGCAAGAAATATTTCATGTGAATAATAAAAAGGCAAAATTAGGTGATAAAGATCAAACGTATTTATGGCATTGTCGAATGGGACACATAAATGAAAAACGAGTAAAGAAGCTCATTAAGAATGGGATTATTTCACCATTTGGCTATGAATCATTTGGTACTTGTGAATCATGTCTCATTGGAAAGATGACTCGTATATCCTTTAAAGGTATTGGAATGCGAGCCAGTGACTTACTAGGACTAATACATACCGATGTATGTGGGCCAATGTCTGTCACAAATACGAGATGGCTATAGATATTTCATCACTTTCTTGATGATTTAAGTAGATATGGGTATGTCTATTTAATGAAACATAAAAGTGAATCTTTTGAGAAATTCAAGGAGTTTCAAAATAAGGTTGAGAACCAATTAGATAGAAAAATAAAGGCATTACGATCAGATCGTGGTGGTGAATATTTATCTAATGAATTTGATCAACACCTAAAGGATTGTGGCATTGTATCACAATTAACTCCACCTGGAACACCACAATTGAATGGTGTGTCCGAACGGAGAAATCGGACCTTGTTAGACATGGTTCGCTCCATGATGAGTCACACGGTTTTACCAGATTCATTGTGGGGGTTTGCTCTAAATTCTGCTGCACTCATTCTAAACCGAAGTCCGACTAAAGCGACTGACAAAACCCCATATGAGATGTGGAAAGGAAAAGTTCCTGATTTGTCCTTTATTCGGGTTTGGGGATGTGAGGCTTACGTTAAGTGGAGACCTGACGATAAGCTAGGCCCACGATCGGTCAAAACATACTTTGTGGGATATCCAAAAGGAATGTTTGGTCATTACTTTTATTCACCTGCTGAACAACGAGTCTTTGTTGCAGCTAGTGCTAAATTCTTAGAGACAGAGTTTATCACGAATAACAAGAGTAATAGGGTTTTTGAGTTGTCAGAAATCTCAGAACCGCATTAATCGCACATGTGATGGAGGAAGATATTCCTTCAACCTCCATCGCAGTAGCTATTCCTCGCGAACCTAGGAGGTCAAGTCGAGTCTCTTATCCTCCGGATCGATACATTGGTATCGTTGAAGAAGGAAATGGAGATGATTTATTACTTCTTGAAAGTAATGAACCGACTACCTACAAAGGTGCAATGACTAGTTCTGACTCGAAGCTATGGCTTGAAGCCATACACTCCGAGATAGACTCCATGTACGAGAACGAAGTATGGGATCTGGTTGATTTGCCTGAAAAGGTTAGACCTCTTCAGTGCAAATGGATTTATAAGATAAAACATTCACTAGGTGGACAACCAGATATCTATAAAGCACGACTTGTTGCAAAAGGTTTCACCCAAGTGCAAGGTTTACACTACGATGATATTTTTGCACCTGTCGTCATGCTTCGATCTATCCGGATTATCTTAGCGATTGCTGCATTTCATGATTATGAAATATGGCAAATGGATGTGAAGACCGCCTTCCTAAATGGTTATTTAGACGAGGAATTGTACATGGTACAACCCGAAGGCTTCACGGATCCAAAATATCCTAAGAAAGTATGCAAACTTAAGCGTTCCATTTATGGACTTAAGCAAGCATCGAGGAGTTGGAATCATCGATTTGACCAAGTGATTAAACAATATGGTTTTAAACGATCAGTCGAAGAACCATGTTTATATGTCAAATCAAGTGGGAGCTATATTGCTTTCCTACTTTTGTATGTAGATGACATACTGTTAATAGGGAATCACATTCCTATGCTTTCTTCTGTAAAAGAATGGTTAAAGAATCATTTTCAGATGAAAGACTTAGGTGAACACGAGAGAATACTCGGTATTCAAATCTATAGAGATAGATCCAAGAGAATGTTGGCGTTAAGTCAAGAATCTTATATAGATAAAATTCTTGAGAGGTTCAAGATGACGAACTCAAAAGGGGTAATCTTCCGATGGTTCATGGGGTGCATTTAAGTAAGACTCAATCACCTAAATCACCAGGAAAGAAGTAGAGCATGAATCGAATTAATGACGCTTGGTAGTAGGATCGATTATGTAAGCTATGATGTGTACTCGTCCAGACGTGGCATTCCCACTTAGTATGACGAGTCGTTACCAAAAGGATCCAGGTGAGAGTCACTGGATTGCTGTTAAGAACATCCTTAAGTACTTGAGAAGAACTAAGGGTTGGATGTTAGTTTATGGTGGAGACGAAGAGTTATGTGCAAAAGGTTTCACAGATGCTAGTTTCCAAGCGGATAGAGATGATTCTAAGTCTCAATCCGGATTCGTTTTTACACTTAATGGTGCGGCAGTGAGTTGGAAAAGTTCCAAACAATCAGTCACAGCAGATTCCACAACAGAATCTGAGTATATTGCAGCTTCCGAGGCGGTTAAAGAAGCAATATGGATGTGTCAGTGTGTACAAGGACTAATGGTAGTTCCTAGTGCGAATGACCCAATCACCGCTTTATTGTGATAACGGTGGTGCCTTATTCCAAGCTAAAGACCCTAAATCTAGCAATAAGTCTAGACATGTGGCGCGGAAAGCTCATATGATACGAGATTACGTGGAGCAAAAGGAGATAGAGATTTGCAAGGTTGTCACGGATGACAACATAGCGGACCCTCTCACGAAGCCATTGTCGTACAATAAACATGTTGAACATGTTGTATCAATGGGACTGAAGAGTGTTCCTGATTTTCATTAGTTTGTTTTTTAGATAATGTATCTGTTAAAACTACTACTTTGTAATCATCAAATTATTATTTTATATATGGTATTTCATGTGGATTGTGTGACAATTTTGAACGCCACTGGGTGAACTGATTTACTTTATATATGTTTTGTCCATAATCACCAACATGAGCTGATAACTCTAGGTGATTACATTGTGGGTTGATTGATGGTAGGTTCAATAACCATAAGGACATGTGATGTCTGATCAAACACATATGCGAGGTATAGAGGATACTGCGTAGGACATAGTGACCACTTAAAATGAAGTCCTAAATGTACAGACATTTTTGCCTGGTCGTGGATAGGACGTTCATTGTGTTCCTAGAGTCGATTCTTTTGACTGTCGACTGTTTCTTGAGATAAGGGCAGTTTTGGGTGACTTTGGTTTCTTTCTCGTGGTCGCACCGTAAAAGGAGGCCGAGTAGATTTTTTCTGGGTCATTTCATACTGTGCTTTAATCTGCAAGATTCGAGTCAAGGAAAATATCCAATCTTATCGTTTTTAATCTCAGGGCCACTCGAGGAGTAGTAACTGAAATGCATGGCCATGCTCGAATGTTGTGAATACATTTGTATATCAGTTAGTTGCTCTCTAGTCGAGGAAACCACTCTTGATACGATCAATTGTTAGAAACGACCTTGCGGAAGTACGACTTTGCAAATTGTCTACCATTGAGTGGGAGATTTATATGGATATGAGAATCGTTAATCACACACAAACACTTGTAAGGACAAGTGGGAGATTGTTGGAGCTGGTGTCCTCCACAGTTAGTGTGATTAATTTATTAAATCTCTTACAGGATCACAAAGGACACTTGTATTTAAAATCAGCTGATTAACGTATATCGGTAACGGTTGGCTTGCTAGAAAGTTTGGCGTTCTTGTCATATAGATGGCGGTGATCACCGGTCCTTACTCAGTCCACACCTATAGGACGATTTTATGAAATGTAATGTGATTACATTGATGCCTTAAATATATCTAAGCAGTTAGAAATTTGGAAATGTATTTGAATAATTATTTAATGTGATTAAATAGATTATTGTTATATTAGTGGGTGAGCTGAATTAAATGTTAATTCAGCTAGATGAGCTGAATTAAGTGTTAATTCACATGTGTATGATAGTTATGAGCTACATTTATATTATAAATATATTTGATATTTATAGTTAAAATGATGCTATAAGTTATGTTATTTAATCTATTGTATTATACGATAGTCAATTAATTAAATACATATTATACATATTATTTTACATGTAATGTACATTTGAAATATAATAAAAACAAAATACACACAATACACACACACTTGTGTCGTGTGGTATGTATGTATGTATAATGTTTTTATTTGTTTATTTAAGTAAGTAATGGGTAGTTAATACTTGATTAACCACCATTTACCATGACTTAATTAAACTTCCCCACTAACTATTTAACCTCTCCACTAAATACACTTAAAGACTAACTTCTATATTCATAAGATGATCATAGAAAAATTGGTGTTGTGAGTGTGTGTGAGAGCCGAGAAAGAGAAGAGAAAAAGAGAGTTTAATTCTCATATTTTCACTCATCACATTTCCATATTTACTTCATATATTAACTTGTAATATATACCTTGTTTTCTAGTATAAACACAAGGCATTTCATAAGGCGTTTTGGGTGCAACTTATAAGAGATATTCTACGTTGAATATTGGTTTGTAAAACGTAATTCGGGTACGTTTTAGGAGGTTCTTAGGCCTTTCTTTGAAGATTAAGAAAGGTTATTTCTATATTCTTGTTATTCATATTACTATCGTTTTGTATAATCTTGGGCATGTTAATACGATTAACATTTTAGTAGTAATATCGAGTTTTATATTCCTACAAACTGGTTCATGCTAGAGCCACCCATGAAAGGCGGCTGGCCATACGAAGTCATCGGAGGCATCTGCGGCATCTGCGGCGTAGGGGAGGGCTGAACCTGCTGGCTTGGCGCGCCGCGACTAGACTCGCCTTGACTAGGGCGAGATGAACGACGCACAGGGGCTCGTGGTGCATTAAAAGGCACCGCCTCGTCGAGCGGGAGCAAGTAGTTTGGCTCCGGCATAGCGTGGAAAAGATGAGGCTCCACCATAGCCAACTGTGTCAGTGCAGGCAAGCGCTCATAGGGGAGCTTAAGCCACCGATCGAGGTCCCTCGTGACATGCCAATAGTATCCCTCGTCAAATCGCACCCACTTATAAAGGGTGGAGAGGCATGTCATGTCGAGCAGATTTTGGTCGTTCACTGGAACCCTGTCGTCATCAGAAAAACCAGCATTTAAGGCCTTAGCTAGGTGAGTGATCAAGCCACCCACGGAAATGGTCCTCACTTTAGACCCACCCTTAGCCAGCTTCCGGAAATGTAGAGCCATTAGGTAGCCCAAGTCCATATAAAACGGTTCGGTTCGCTGAACGTTAAGAAACGAGCCCAAAATCTCGAGCTCTGCCTTAGTGAATTGCCCCGTCTCATGACGACCAAAAACCGAATTAGCAACCAGACGATGCCAAATTCGAATGACCGGGTGGTGGACTAAATGGCTACTGACGCGTTTAAAGCTTGAGGGCAAGGTGGAATTGGCGACCAAGCGCCATAAGTAGCCCGCATTGAACTCATCGGGGGCATTCGCGCTCATATTCTGCCCGTTTTCATCAACCAAACAACGAAAACCAAAAATCTCACGGAAGCGGTCGAGAGTGAGATTATGCTGCTCATTAAGGAGACGGAAACGAACCAAACAAGGGTCCGCATCCTCATCAAAAACAAAGCTACTAAGGAATTCAAGAGTGAGGTCGGCGTAGCTTTTCTCGATCATATTATATAATGCAGACATATGCAAACCAGCACAGAATTGTTCCATAGCAGAGAGTATACCTAATTTACTCAAAAGCTGAAAAGACAGAAATATACCATTTCCTTCGAACTGAGAGCGAGGAACCGAGTGCGCTGATCAGGATTTGCGAACACGACACGTTCAAAGCCGGGAACCGATGGAATCGCCGGTGCTTGAGGCACTCGCGGAGCCCTGCGTGAGGAGCCAGCACCCGCACCCGCCTTTCTCTTTGATGCACGTGTCCCTGGACCTTCCATAACCACAACAAGGATGAAAACCAAGTGAAACCCGAGCCGAACCCGAACGAAATCAGAAATTCGTAGCACCCCTTGACCCCAAAAATCAAAGTTGTCAAAAATTGATTTTTGCTTGCAATATACTCTTCAAAACTCTCCTAGGACCCTATATAAACCAACAATGAACTTGAAAATCGACTCAAGGATGTTTAATTTGAGTTTTGAACTCAAACCCTAAAAATCAATTTTTTTGATTTTTCAAGCTTTTAAGTGTTTTAATGGTGGAAAGAGGATGTGGAGAGGTTGAAGATGAAGTTGGAGGGATGATTTGAAGGAGAAAGCTTGAATTTTGAAGGTTTAATGGTGATTTGAAGGTGAGGGTTTTGGGGTGGAAGAGGTTTTGGATTATTTTTTATTTTTTTTGAAAGAGAGGCTATGAAGTGAATGAAGGGAAATAGGGGATAAAGGGGTTTAAAAGCTGAAAATTTCGGTGAACTTGCTGATGTCCCCTTAGAACCGATCGGTTCGGGCTGGAACCGATCGGTTTTGCCCTGGAACCGATCGGTTTTAGCTGAACCGATCGGTTTTTACGCGCTTTTCGTTTTCCAGCAACTTTTTCTTGTTTTTCAACCCTATAGGTTCCATGTGAACCTATAGGTTTACACTTTGTCCGAATTTTTCAGATATTTAGCCATGAACTCCATTACCTGCGCTCAAAACGTAGTTAAATACCCTCCCTCACGCACTCAAAAATGAAATGCAACTAAAACTAGAAGTGTACATGAGTGAAAAAGCGAATAAAACCGAAAATCATACTACGAAATGCATAAAACACGGATTGCCTTCCGATTAGCGCTGGTTTATAAAGGTCCCGCACGACCTAAATACCTCGTCAGCAAGAGGAATCAAGTGGAGCGAGGTAGAGTACCTCGACCAAACCAACAGCAGCTCCATCGTGATTGTAACACCCCGACTTTTCCTAATATTAATTGTTCGTCTCAATAATATTCGTAATTCATTTCTCTTGATTTTCTCATTTTTAGCTCGAGAAGTTCACTTGTCGCGTGGATTAAGCTACACTGTAGTCAGAACTTAAAAACGGTGTAATTAAATTAAAAACGGTGTAATTTCCTCATACGGACTCCGATTCAGGTGATTCAAAAGGCTAAACTGCGTATTTTTTCGACGCCGTCGCAACTGCCAAACTTTCGAGAGTCAGAACGAACCGCTCCAACCGGGGCCGAGCCGATCCCTCAACTCAGGTTGGGTTTTAGGGTTTCATGTGGTTGCTTTTTGCTCAAGTCATTAAATATCTTGTTCACTCCTAGCCGTAGCAACCTTAAGATCAGATTTTCATCTCCCTAATCTCATTCCTCATCTCATCTCATAATTCTCTCTCAAAACTCTCTCTAAATCTCAACCAAACACCATTGTTGATCATCCTTTCCTTCATCTTTTGAGCCCTAATCCTTCCCTTGTCAATTCCCTTGGTATAAGGTCCCTTTTTATCTCTTTTATTTTCTAATTTTTGTATTATTCTATGTGTTCTTATGTTGTATGTTTTTGCTTGTGTGATTTGGCTTGGTTATGCAAAGGAGAAGAAGATCTAGAAGAAGGTGATACCATTCTTGTGGAGGAGGAAGAAGATTAGCAAGGTTTTGATCTCAACTAAGGTAACTAGGTGTGATCTAGTTGTATTTTAACATGTATGAGGCCTATTTGTCATTGATCTTGTTGTCCACTTGGTTGATCTATTGTGTGTGTGCAAAACTTGTTGTTGATTGTTGTTTTTGTCATTAAATCATGCTAGATCTAGGGCCTCATACTAGGGTTGTCATATCATCATGTTCTAGTGCATATTTCACATAATTTATCGTTAATCATGCTTGTAATACTTTGAGAATCGGATTGGTATTGAAGTGATGATGATGCCGTGTGTGTTGTGATGAGGGCCGTGGCCCTTGTCTCTTGTTTCCACTCGTTTTCTTCTTGTTTAGGCTTAATCATGTTGAGTCCTTATATTTGAATGAATCATCTAAGTTAAATTATGAAGTATGATGATTTGATTGAGTCTAAAAGTGTATGTATGCATGTTTTAATGAATTGATCACATAAATTGCTAAAGGATCACATAAGAATTGAGTTTGTTGCATGAATATGGGTGTTGTGTGTGTTGGCCGTGTGATGTGCATGTAGGCCGTGAGGTTTGTGTGTGTGAGTCGGTTTGTTTGTCACTTGTTTGAGTCTTGGCATGTCTTATAATGATAACTATGCTAAATTGAATTGAATTACACTTTGTTTGATCACTAAATAATGATATGTGAGCATGACAAATGAATGTAAGACTTGTAATGTGGTATGATCACGTTCTATTCCGTATGTATGGTTGGTTATGTTGGTAATGATGCTTGTGTATGTATGAGTATGGTTGTTGTGGATGTATGGTTGTGTTGGAAGTGTTGGAGACAGGTTAACAGGTTAACAGGTTTATGCTTGAGTTAAGTTTGCACATGGGTACTGTTCTGGCACATGTGTGAGGAGATAAAACGTCCTAGGATGGACGGATACCGCCCATGATCCCCTCGTCTATTCTTGTTGTTTAGTCAGAGCGACTATGGGTTCTCAACCAGAAGGGTTAGAGACTATGGTTATTTTATGTCGTCACCGTTCTTGTTGCTCGGTGGAATTTGACCAAATTTAGACTTGTAATTATTGAGGAACTTCTTGTTGCTGTTCCGCCATAGGGTTTGGGTGATTCTTGTTGCTTCACCCGGGGTGATTCTTGATGCTTCACCCAGTTCTCCGCGCTTACTCTCGCAATTGGTTGGAAGAAGGATCGTCTTGTGAGCTCAGTTGGTTAGGACACAACTTGGTTGTGTCGTGTTGTTTATCGTTTGTATATGTATTGTTGTTCTATCGTTGTATGTTGGTTGTTTATGTTTTTGTACCTTGGTATTAGGCCGTAGGCCAGGTGAGCTTGTTGCATTGTTGTTGTTTGCATTTGTTATGTTAAAATATGACTGGGGAGCACCTAGTTACTCCCCACTGATTGTGGTTGTTGCCTCTCTTTTATAGGTATGTGCGAGACGGGATTGAGTGAGTTGGATGCGAGGATGTGACCGTGTGTTACCTTGGAAGAGATGTGACTTTGTTTAGACTTTTGGAATTATAGCTTGGCTTTGTTTTAGACTTTCTTTCGGTCTTTAGACTTTTGTTTGGTTTTGGTTGTACGGGGTATTTATTCCCCAATATGCTAAGCCTTAAGGCCTACACTTTGCTTTTCATTTTTCGTTAGTAGATGTTTGAGTAATAATCCGGGCTACACGGTGTTTCCGCCACCGTGAATTTAGTTTTTAAACCTTTATCTTTCATAAATCCTTTTTATTTCTTTATTTTATTTTGTTGAAAAATCCGGGTTGTTACAGTTGGTATCAGAGCGAATACGCTCCCAACTCTCTTAGGTGAGTGAGTAGGATTTGACTTAGAACACCGAGTGAGAGTGTTGGGGTAGACACATTAGGGGGGGTCTACATTATTTGTGCATGTGTATGAGTAGTTGTGTGAATGGTGGTCTTAGGATTTCCACCATTAGATCATATATGTTTACTTTGGATGCAGGTACAATAAATGATGGAATCATGCGAGGTCGGGTGTCGACTCGATAAATCTCTACATTTAAAATTTACTAGTCCTGCCTCTAAAATAGTCTTTAAAAGTTTTTGATTTGATTTAATCGTCGTTTTTAAATTTATTTCTTTATTTCAAAATGTTTCACTCTGATAATTGTTTTCTTATGTACTACTTGGTTTCTTTGCTTCCATCATACTCACCATTCTAAACTAAATCCTTTGTACATCTATTTTCTTACCAAATCATGTTATCCTTCATTTTTAAATATCGACAAAAAGGAAGTATTTTGCATTCCGTTTTAATACACTTGTATGACCCTTGCTTTTTACTGTTATTCATTTGAGAGTCCTGTTTTATCGAAAATTTTAGTCTATTTATGCCTTGTCGATCCCTTGTTTTAACTTTTCGATTTATTCGTTTCTTCAACTTTAATCATTTGCTTATTCTAATTTTAAATCTCCATCTTTCATTTGACCTTTCGAAATATCTAGAAATTTAACTCTTAAAGTCTTTGATTCGTACTGATTGATCAGCTGGAGTAAGAAACTTGAAGCCGAATTGCGAATGTATGGTCCTACCATCAGAGCACGCAGCGGAAGCTCCTAGTCTAAGTCACCTACCGTATTCGTAGGGACGTCTTTCAGCTTGTTAGCTACGCTTGTCCTTAGTTCCTTCTAGTTCTTGATCTTATTATATAGTTGTCTTAAAACTATCAGCTCGTGATTACAGTTTGAGATTCGTTTTACCCAATAAAATCTCTTATTACCTTCATGCTTATCTTTTTCAATAGATCATGCTGAAATAATTTCTAAACTCTTTTATTTCAAGAATGTTTTCAGTCAGTTCTATTAACAAAACCTATTTTTGTATAATTGTGCTACAATGGTTTGTTTATCCTTCTTGTACTTTCTTATTTTGTAACTATGTTGAGGAAAAATTTTAATCCGTATTGTTTTACTTTTCCGTTCATTTTTAACGCGTCAATACATTTTGATGGCTTTTTACTCAATCAAATTTTTAATGACTGACACTTATCTATTGCATCCACTTTTGATCAAAACCTCTTTGTTATCCTAAAACTTCTATTATCAAGTTTTCTAATTTGAGCATTTGGTTTATTTAAATATTATTTATTCAACTTGGTACTTTAGTAGCTTCATTTTTCTAAAGTCGCTGTCATTTTGAAACTCATCTTTAAGACTTCTCCTTTCAATCGTATCTTTTAATCATATTCTATATCTGTCAAACTTTTTGGGAATTACCTTTTCGTCTCTCATTCATAACGAAACCAATTTGAGTTCTTTGTTGGAAACGAGTCTTATGCCTTCATGTGGGAACTTTTAAAGAATATTTCTATCTCCTCTCATTGTTTCATTTTAAAAATTTCTTTTGTCTAATTGGTGGTTGTTGAGCAGTTTCTTGCAAAAGATTTATTATGTCATATTTTTACTTAATTCGTTTCATTCCTTCTTTTCTTTCTTATTCATCATAACTCATCACTTTTATATCATGACCCTGTCGATCACCTTTTAGTCTTGTCATTCGAGTCTTATGTCATTCCATTCCTTAGGTTTCCCTCTAGTGGCTACTTCGGTTCTATTATTCTCCATTCCTCTCCATAGCTATGCACGTTCTCAATCCGGTAAAAGCTCATGACGTATTAGCATCAATCTTGTCCTTGACAAATTTCTATAATCGTATCCCTTGGCATCTAGCCGTAAGGAGCTTCACCCTTATCTAGCTCGAAATCTGATCCTTAGGCTGTCGCTGTTATTTGAGTCATAGATGATAGAGTTTGGTTACTAAGTATTTGATAGTATGAGTGGTTTACTAGCTAATGCACATGGTTGGTCGTTGTAACTTTTGAGGATTCTTAGTTTTGCGATTCTTAGCTAGTGCATCTTGAGACCGTTTTAAAATTATGAGTTAATGCACATGTGATTCTTAGACTTTGAGATTAATGATTTAATTTATGGTGAGCAAACGTTAGGGAGATTATAGTATCTGCGTAGGGAGTATTTTTAGGACTTAGTTATGTTGCTAGATGAGTTGTGACATTCATGAGTTAGTGAGAATTGGGAAGTGATATTGTGGTGAGCAATAATCGACTTTGAGGAAAACTTAAAGGTTATAGTGAGCACGATAAAACTTTGGGGTTTGTACTTTAAAGGATAATGTAGGAATGACAAGTGTGCATCTTGTGGTTCTGTGTATGTGTTAGGAATAAGGAAATTCATTAATGGGAGGAAAGAATTCGAGGTTAGTGAGGTAGTGACGTTCGAGAAAGGTGTGGATAGACTTGTGTATGGTAATAATGGGTTGAGAGAGTAGTAAGCTTTCAACGATACATTTTGATAGCTACGTGCTAGTATACGTGTGACTTGAGAATGAGATGGTATGGTATGACATAATTATGGTTATTTCGTTGTGGAGAGTGTGGATAGATATGAGAAGCGATATAGACTTGAGCTTGCATCACGTTATGATTAAGGATATGAGGCTTGACATTAGCTTTGATTTGGGGATTAGCTTACGCGTTAGTTTGTCTTGGTAACCTAGGTAATGGTGCCTTTTGGGTTAAAACCCGTCTGAGGTTTTGGTTAGACTTGGTGAGGAAGAGGCTTGGCTGAACGATATGGTTTTGTGAGGCTAGTGTGCCTAATTTGAGGATTGTCGAGCATAAGAAGCACCAATAGTATTAAAGGGTTATATGAGTGAGTTGAGCATCATTCGGGTGATATGTGATGTCGGGTTATCTTATGCGTTGTTAAACGTGTCTATGCCCTTGTTATCGAGGTGAGTAGAGTTAGCGATTCTTGTCTTGAGGACCATAGGAGTAGGTAGTTTTTCTTAATCCTTTGGGGGCATTCTTTCGTCCTCAAGTTTCGAGGACGAAACTTCTTTTTAGGTGGTGAGATTGTAACACCCCGACTTTTCCTAATATTAATTGTTCGTCTCAATAATATTCGTAATTCATTTCTCTTGATTTTCTCATTTTTAGCTCGAGAAGTTCACTTGTCGCGTGGATTAAGCTACACTGTAGTCAGAACTTAAAAACGGTGTAATTAAATTAAAAACGATGTAATTTCCTCATACGGACTCCGATTCAGGTGATTCAAAAGGCTAAACTGCGTATTTTTTCGACGCCGTCGCAACTGCCAAACTTTCAGGAGTCAGAACGAACCGCTCCAACCGGGGCCGAGCCGATCCCTCAACTCGGGTTGGGTTTTATGGTTTCATGTGGTTGCTTTTTGCTCAAGTCATTAAATATCTTGTTCACTCCTAGCCCTAGCAACCTTAAGATCAGATTTTCATCTCCCTAATCTCATTCCTCATCTCACCTCATAATTCTCTCTCAAAATTCTCTCTAAATCTCATCCAAACACCATTGTTGATCATCCTTTCCTTCATCTTTTGAGCCCTAATCCTTCCCTTGTCAATTCCCTTGGTATAAGGTCCCTTTTTATCTCTTTTATTTTCTGATTTTGAATTATTCTATGTGTTCTTATGTTGTATGTTTTTGATTGTGTGATTTGGCTTGGTTATGCAAAGGAGAAGGAGATCTAGAAGAAGGTGATACCATTCTTGTGGAGGAGGAAGAGGATTAGCAAGGTTTTGATCTCAACTAAGGTAACTAGGTGTGATCTAGTTGTATTTTAACATGTATGAGGCCTATTTGTCATTGATCTTGTTGTCCACTTGGTTGATCTATTGTGTGTGTGCAAAACTTGTTGTTGATTGTTGTTTTTGTCATTAAATCATGCTAGATCTAGGGCCTCATACTAGGGTTGTCATATCATCATGTTCTAGTGCATATTTCACATAATTTATCGTTAATCATGCTTGTAATACTTTGAGAATCGGATTGGTATTGAAGTGATGATGATGCCGTGTGTGTTGTGATGAGGGCCGTGGCCCTTGTCTCTTGTTTCCTCTCGTTTTCTTCTTGTTTAGGCTTAATCATGTTGAGTCTTGATATTTGAATGAATCATCTAAGTTAAATTATGAAGTATGATGATTTGATTGAGTCTAAAAGTGTATGTATGCATGTTTTAATGAATTGATCACATAAATTGCTAAAGGATCACATAAGAATTGAGTTTGTTGCATGAATATGGGTGTTGTGTGTGTTGGCCGTGTGATGTGCATGTAGGCCGTGAGGTTTGTGTGTGTGTGAGTCGGTTTGTTTGTCACTTGTTTGAGTCTTGGCATGTCTTATAATGATAACTATGCTAAATTGAATTGAATTACACTTTGTTTGATCGCTAAATAATGATATGTGAGCATGACAAATGAATGTAAGACTTGTAATGTGGTATGATCACGTTCTATTCTGTATGTATGGTTGGTTATGTTGGTAATGATGCTTGTGTATGTATGAGTATGGTTGTTGTGGATGTATGGTTGTGTTGGAAGTGTTGGAGACAGGTTAACAGGTTTATGCTTGAGTTAAGTTTGCACATGGGTACTGTTCTGGCACATGTGTGAGGAGATACAACGTCCTAGGATGGACGGATACCGCCCATGATCCCCTCTGCTATTCTTGTTGTTTAGTTAGAGCGACTATGGGTTCTCAACCAGAAGGGTTAGAGACTATGGTTATTTTATGTCGTCACCGTTCTTGTTGCTCGGTGGAATTTGGCCAAATTTAGACTTGTGATTATTGAGGAACTTCTTGTTGCTGTTCCGCCATAGGGTTTGGGTGATTCTTGTTGCTTCACCCGGGGTGATTCTTGTTGCTTCACCCAGTTCTCCGCGCTTACTCTCGCAATTGGTTGGAAGAAGGATCGTCTTGTGAGCTCAGTTGGTTAGGACACAACTTGGTTGTGTCGTGTTGTTTATCGTTTGTATATGTATTGTTGTTCTATCGTTGTATGTTGGTTGTTTATGTTTTTGTACCTTGGTATTAGGCCGTAGGCCAGGTGAGCTTGTTGCATTGTTGTTGTTTGCATTTGTTATGTTAAAATATGGTGGGAGCACCTAGTTACTCCCATTGATTGTGGTTGTTGCCTCTCTTTTATAGGTATCTTGCGAGGCGGGATTGAGTGAGTTGGATGCGAGGATGTGACCGTGTGTTACCTTGGAAGAGATGTGACTTTGTTTAGACTTTTGGACTTGTAGCTTGGCTTTGTTTTAGACTTTCTTTCGGTCTTTAGACTTTTGTTTGGTTTTGGTTGTACGGGGTATTTATTCCCCAATATGCTAGGCCTTAAGGCCTACACTTTGCTTTTCGTTTTTCATTAGTAGATGTTTGAGTAATAATCCGGGCTACACGGTGTTTCCGCCACCGTGAATTCAGTTTTTAAACCTTTATCTTTCATAAATCCTTTTTATTTCTTTATTTTATTTTGTTGAAAAATCCGGGTTGTTACAGTGATATAGCTTCAAACGATGTCCATTGGCTTGAAAACGCTCTCCCGCGCCATTGTCAAGCTCAAAATACCCGTACTTACTTGTTTTAGTGATAGTGAACGGTCTAGACCACCGAGACTTCAGCTTTCCCGGAAATAAGCGGAGTCGAGATTTATATAGAAGCACCTTATCACCCACCTTGAAATCACGAGGTAGGATATGTCGATCATGCCATTTTTTCGTGCGTTCCTTATAGACTCGCGAGCTTTCATAAGCACTTAAGCGAAACTCATCGAGCTCATTAAGCTGCAGTAACCGCTTCTCCCCACACAGAGTCGAATCGAAATTAAGCTCTTTAATTGCCCAAAAAGCCTTGTATTCCAACTCAACGGGGAGGTGACACGCTTTCCCGTACACTAACCTGTAAGAAGAAGTTCCAATCGGCGTTTTATACGCCGTCCTGTAAGCCCATAGGGTGTCATCGAGCTTCGCACTCTAATCTTTTCGCGACTTTGCAACGACCTTCTCAAGAATAGATTTGAGCTCCCTATTAGAAACTTCAACCTGCCCGCTCGTCTGCGGGTGATAAGCAAGAGCAGTACGGTGTTGAACACCATATTTCCGCAGTAGAGTATCGAGATGCTTCTCGTGAAAATGAGTTCCCCTATCACTTATTATTGCTCGGGGCACCCCAAAACGAGAAAAGATCGTCTTGCGGAAGAGATTGATTGCCACCGTAGCATCATTAGTAGGAGATGCAACTGCTTCGACCCACTTAGAGACGTAGTCGATAGCAACAAGAATAAAATGGTTCCCATTAGAAGACATCAAAAAGCTCGACCTCTAATATACCTGTTTGAGGCATTTCATGCCTCCGTGAGATGTTCCCGGTCCTTTGGCACGCGTCACAAGCTAGGACAAATGCTGCTGCGTCTTTGAATAAAGTAGGCCAATAGAACCCGGACTATAGAATCTTCGCCGCGGTCTTGGTGGGACCATGATGCCCGCCATAAGGAGAGGAATGACATCCCTTTAATACTCCGCGGATCTCCCAATCAGGTACACATTTACGGAATAATCCGTCGCTACACTCACGGAACAAATGCGGATCATCCCAAAAGAACCTATTCGCATCATGCCTAAATTTCTTCTCCTGTTGAGAAGTGGCCTGCTTAGGTAGTGTACCTGCAACCACAAAATTAGCAAAATCTGCGAACCAAGGCTCACCATGACTAACTGCCATCAACGAGTCATCCGGGAAAGAGTCATCGATCGGAACAACAACTCCGCCCTCGTCAAAACGCAGTCGGGATAGATGATCAGCAACCACATTCTCAGCACCCTTCTTGTCGCAGATTTCAAGGTCAAATTCCTGGAGTAGCAGAATCCAGCGAATCAACCTAGGCTTGGCTTCCTTTTTCGCGAGGAGATACTTCAACACCGCATGGTCCGTATATACAATCACCTTGGACCCAATAAGATATGATCGAAATTTGTCTAACGCGTAGACAATGGCAAGAAGTTCCTTCTCCGTCGTCGCATAGTTAACCTGCGCTTCATCCAAGGTTTTACTAGCATAGTAGATAGCATGTAAGACCATGTCACGCCTCTGTCCCAACACCGCGCCTATCGCATAATCACTAGCGTCGCACATAATCTCGAACGGCAAGTTCCAATCTGGAGACTGGATGATCGGTGCTGAAATCAAAGCCTGTTGAATCCTGCGAAAAGCCTCAACGCACTCATCAGTAAACAAAAAGGGGGCATCCTTAAGGAGGAGCTGGGTGAGTGGTTTAGCAATCTTTGAGAAGTCCTTGATAAAGCGGCGATAAAACCCCGCATGACCAAGGAAACTTCGGACCCCTTTCACGTTAACGAGAAGAGGTAGTTGCTCAATCACTTGTATTTTAGCTCTGTCAACCTGGATGCCCCTATCAGACACAACGTGACCAAGAACTACACCCTCCTTAACCATGAAATGACACTTCTCCCAATTCAAAACCAAGTCGACTTCTTCACAACGCTTTAGGACTTTAGACAAATTAAGCAAACAAGACTCAAAATCGGTCCCGTACACACTAAAATCATCCATAAAGACTTCCATGATAGACTCGATGAACTCGGAGAAAATACTAATCATACAACGTTGAAAAGTAGCAGGTGCGTTACATAAACCAAACGGCATTCTACGATAAGCAAAGGTCCCGTAGGGACACGTAAAAGTGGTCTTTTCCTGATCCTCAGGATGAATGGGGATCTGGAAGAAACCTGAATAACCGTCTAGATAGCAAAATTACCTGTGGCATGCTAACCTTTCCAGCATCTGATCAATAAAAGGAAGTGGGTAGTGATCCTTCTTCGTGGCGGTGTTCAATCTCCTATAATCAATGCACATCCGCCAACCAGTTACAACTCTTGTAGGAATCAGCTCATTCTTCTCATTCTTCACCACTGTAGTCCCGCCCTTCTTAGGAACAACTTGGACAGGACTAACCCACCTAGAGTCGGATATCGCATAGATAATACCGGCGTCAAGGAGCTTCATCACCTCCTTCTTAACAACCTCTTGCATGTTTGGGTTCAACCGCCGCTGACCCTGAATCACCGGTTTGTGATCATTCTCGAGGTGAATCCTATGCATACAGAAATCAGGACTAATACCTGTCAAATCACTAAGACTGTACCCCAAAGCCTTCTTGTGCATTCGCAAAACCTCCAGCAAAGCAGTCAGCTGGGACTCCGTGAGATCATTACTAACGATCACCGGATTCATCTCTTCTTCGTCTAAGAACACATACTTCAAGTGAGTAGGCAACGGCTTTAACTCGGGTTTTTGGACCTCAGCAGCATAAGAGGTCTCAACCGTCTCAGTGGTGTCAAAGTCTCTCCTTTCATCGGCATATAGGAGAGCTTCTATTTCATCTATTTCCGCATTCCACGGACCTGTCTCACTATCTGCACAATCATCACACATCAAAACTTCCAAAGGATCCTTGGACAAGGATCCCTCGGAGACAAAAGAAACAGACTCATCTACAACATCAATGATATCAAGATAGTAGCAAGACTCCTCTAACATCGGGCTCTTAAGGGCTTGGTTAAGGTTAAATGTGACCTTATCCCCTCCTACCTCTAGAGTCAACCTACCATTCTTAACGTCTATGACCGCCCCGGCTGTGTGTAGGAATGGTCGTCCTAGGATAATAGGTATCTGGTTATCCTCAGCCATGTCCAAAACAATAAAGTCAACTGGGAAAAAGAACTTCCCTACCTTCACGGGAACATCCTCAAACACTCCTAAGGGTCGCTTGACCGAACGATCGGCCATCTGCAAGGTGACACTCGTGAACTTCAACCCTCCCATGTTTAGTTTCTCACAAACGGAATAGGGCATAATACTCACGCTCGCTCCTAAGTCACATAAGGCTTTGTCAATAACATGGGTGCCTATGGTACAAGGAATGGAGAAACTACCCGGGTCCTTCAGCTTAGGGGGTGCACTACTCTGCAAAAGGGCACTACACTCACCTGTGAACGCTATGGTCTCAACCTCATTAAAGGAACGTTTCTTAGTAAGAATATCCTTCATAAATTTAGCGTAAGAAGGTACCTGGGTGATGAGTTCAGTGAACGGGACGGTTACCTGCAAATTCTTCACGACCTCCATAAACTTACCGAACTGCGTCTCGGCCTTAGCATTTCGTTGACATCCCGGAAACGGGAGTTGAATCTTTAGCGGAGGTGTAACAGTAGTAACATCCTTAGGAGCATCCGGTACCTTAGCTTGAGCATCCGCAGCTTCTTCCTCATCCTTCTTCCCCAAATCAGGTTCACCTGTAAGGTCGGAGTGCTGTTTCTCCACTTTCTCGGCCTCAATCTCATCCGGATGCTTCGGACCGTCATAATGCGTGCCACTGCGCAATGTGATGGCATTCGCAGTGTCGTGAGGCGGGTTCCCTTGTGGTGGAAGTGTCCCGTGTTGCCTCGTAGCCTGCGAACTTGCTAACTGCGCAACCTGCGTTTCCAACATCTTAATGGCCGCATCCTTAGCTTGGTCACTCTTCTGCATCTGCGCCATCATAGCCTCCTGCGACTTTTGCATAGCTAGATTACTTTGTTGCATTTGCAACATCATGCTCTTCATTTCGGCCATAGGATCATTGGCCGGTTGAGCGGGAGGTTGATAGCTCGGTTGCGGAGGATTGTACTGCGGGCTTTGATAATTCGATTGATAGTTCTTGTGCGGCGGAACGTACGTTGATTGTTGTTGTTGCGGCGGTTGCGGAGTAGGATTGAGAACGTTCTGGTTCCGGTACGAGAGTAGAGAACGATCATAACCCGGCTGATTCTGATACGGCAAGTTGGGACGATAAGAACCGAAAGCGTTAACTTGCTCTTGAGAACCCATGCACTCGTGCGCACAATGACCTACAACCCCGCAATTATTGCATCCTGCGTCGTGCCCCATTACCGCGTTAACCTGCTGCGCATTAGACGAACCCGCACCACTCAGCTAGTCGACCTTCATTGATAGAACCGAAATTTGGCTCACTAAAGCATTCATAGAATCCTTCTCGCGATCACCATGAGCCGCGCGAGAATTTCCCCTAGGTCGATCATATTGGGCGGAATGGACCGCCATTTGCTCAATCAATGGCCACGCCTTGTCATCATCGACGTTGTCAGCAAACCGCCCTTCTGCAGCTGAATCCAAAATAGCTCGACTTTCGGCATACAACCCGTTGTAAAACGTCATGATCACGAGCCAATCATTCAAACCATGATGTGGGCATTCACGAATGAGTTTCTTATAACGTTCACAAACTTCAGCAAGTGATTCGTCAAAAGTTTGCTTAAAGCTTTGGATTTGGCTCCGTGTCGATTAAATCAGCTCACGGAGGATAGTACTTCTGATAAACGGCCATAGCTAACCCATTCCAATCTGTAATACCTGCGGCGGTCTTGTCCAGGTCGGTGCTCCACTCACGAGCTCGATCACGCGGCCGAGAAGGGAAACGACATTTCCTAACTGGTTTTGAGTAATCCCGCTTACGTTTTATCGTCGAGCGATGTCCGTGAAAACCTGCATATGACGACCAGGATCTTCCATGGGATTTCCTCCAAACTGATTACGCTCCACCAAGCTAAGAAAGGCGGGGCGAATCTCGAAATTGCCCTGCAAAGTAGCGGGCATCTGGAATCCATCGGGTATGGATTCCGTTTTTGGCAAGGAGTGACTAGATAGTTTCGGCATAGTCACTGGCGCCTCAAGAACAACACTGGAAGTAGAAGTAGAAGGTGGAGTAGTGTCTCCTTCGTAAGACGATGATTCCGCACGAAATTCTTCGTCTGAAACTTCCACAATCTCAGTGGCGTAAGCTTCAGCAATCTCCTTAAAGAAGTTACACGTTCGGCGAAAAGTCCGCTCAGGTTCAGGATCGAAGGGAACTAAACCTGAAGGTGACCTGCGCATAAACAAAAACTACAAGGAGAAGTGAGAAGCGGTCTCAAGGAACTGGAGGTCCCTGAGACAAGGAAAGTAAACTAGAAAACAAGAAGATAGTAGTAAACAAGACCGTCTCCCCGGCAACGGCGCCAAAATTGACAAGGCTAAAGTCGTGTCACCTATGTCAAGATAAACCTACGGTCCTACTAACTAATAGCTAGTAGCAAGCAGGGTGTCGAATTCACTAGGAGATTGTTGAAACTACTAATAACTCAAGGGTTCTAGTGTACTCAAGCTAAAAAGGGTTTGGTTTTAGAGCTACTAAACTAAGAATAGACTAGAATTGAAAGGATTTTAGGTCGATAAAGGAAGAAGTCTAGGGTCGTAGGTTCACGATGACACAAGTACTAGGGTTATCACGGAATAAAGGTACTAGTAACGGTTCGTGTTAATGGAATAAGACAAGTCCTCTCGGATCAAAGTCAATCCTAAAGCTCGACTAACGGGCTCTCGCTACGTATTAGTCTCGCTCTACCAATTCTCACGCAAGGCTCACCTTAACCCGACTTTCGGTCTTAGGTTTAGGCTTCCTAGGTCAAACGATCAATCGTGGCCTTTGATTAATCGGATGTAAAATTAGGGCAAGAGGGAAGATTAACAACGAACGATCAAAAGAAAACCAATTCCGATAATAAAGCCTAATTATTAATCATCGATCCCATTAACCCTAGAAAGGGATTAGTTACTCATAATTAGGGCTAAAAAGAAATTAAACATTAACGTAAAAGAATTGAGAATAACAAACATGAATTACCAACGATTGAGATGCTTGAAATTAATGTGTAGAACCGACGATTACAAAGTTTAAATTCGATCTCCAAGGATGGGTTTTTAGTTCTAGAGGAAAAGGACTTGAAAGTATTCTAAAGCTGCCAATATAAAATGAAAGATAAAGAAGTTAAACCCTACTTGAGTCTATTTATACAAGCACGAAAATCCGGAGGATAAAGGGGGCAGATGTTGGAGTAAGTGTCCTCCACAATAGTGCGATTACTTAATAAATCTCAATTAAGGAATACATGGGGATAATCCTGTATTATTGTCAATTGATTAACGTAAATCAATAACGGTTGGCTGACTAGAGTTTGTGGTTATTGGCGTGAGCACCGCGGTAATCAATTGATCCCTTTAAGTCACACCTATAGGAACGTACTCCAAATAATGAGCTAATTAATTGTATGAGATACGATTAGATTAGTGACTTGATAATTTGACTAACGGTTAGTCAGTGAATTAATTTAGAGAGAAATCGAGTTGTGAACTCGAGTGATTTAATTTTATATCGATAAAATTATTAGAGGAGATGGGAATTAGTGATTAACTGTTAATTCACTAATCATGTATATTTTACTAATGAGATTAGTAAAAGTACAATTTTAATATATGTGTATGTGTACATGTATATTAAGGAAGAGTTTAATTAATTTACACTTTATTATATTAGATAATTAAGTGATAAATTACAAGTATTTGTGGGATAAATATTGGAAAACAAAATGGACCCATAAGGCCCCTTTGGACCGTCCTAAATGGGAGAAGGGAAGGGAGATTCCCTTTTGTCTTATGCTAATTGTTTTCTTTGTGCATGCAAGAGACATCATAATTACAATGCATGTCTTTGTTCTTTACAAGAAAAATAAAGCACACACTCTTCCTCTCCTCTCACTTTGGCCGAGTAAATGGTGTGTATTACACACATCATTTTGCTTGTTTTGCTATTAAAAAGACAAGGCCAAGTAATGTGAATTCATTCATGCATTCTACTCACTTTCTCTCTAAAAACTTCTCTCCAAAATATTAGAATATCATTCTCATATTTTCTATATACTACTAAGAGTTAGTAGTAATAATATTCATATATTATCAAGTCAATACTTAGTGATTTCTAGATCAAAATCCTTAGTATTTTTGGTGTAGTTCTTGGGTGCAACTAAGAGGAGGTTTCCTATTTTGGAAACTCGGGTTTGGAGGATCATCCATATTGATAGCTCAAGAAACAAAACTAGAAAGGAGTTCTAGTTTTGTGCCCAATATTTTCCTTTGAGAAAGGTATAACATTTCTAAGCTTGTAACAAAATACTTTTGTTAACTACATAGATCTTGCTAAATCAAATTAGAGTAATTTGATTTACACTAATATTTGATTAGTGCTTGGGATGAGATCCCTACAAGTGGTATCAGAGCCAAGGCTTGTAGTTACAAATTTATTTAGTTGTTTTTGGAGTTTTATATATTTATTAAGAATAAATATGATAAAATCCGAAAATGGTGTTAAAAGTTGTTTTAACACGAGATTTTTATTGCATGCATAGTTTCTGGTCTCATGAAGTCACTGCTCAAATTTCGTAATTTTTGAAATTTGTTTGCCAATTAAAATGTTTTTTATACAAAACCGAGTCAAAAAGTGTGTTTTTGGCTAAAATAATTTCTATAAATAGTTATAGTTGGAATCTGGTCACGAAATTGTTACACAGTGATATTTCATATTTATACATTCTGCATGTAAATTTTCAAAGTCAGATTTTGAGTTTTGAATATTTATTCTTTTATTTGTTTAAAATCGGTATATAATGCATTGTATGTCCAAAAATATAGTAAACGTTGTTTTCTGGACATGAAATTTATACCAATATTTTTATACATTATGAGGATGCTCTCGTATAAATTTGGGATTTTTCCTCACTGTGTTAGACGTTTTCTTGATTTTATGAGATAAAATCGATGAAATCGTATGTTATTTTATATAAAATAATTCGTAAATATTTTCTGACCAAACTTTTCATTTCTGATATTTTGAAAGTGTTCCAGATTTGTCAAAATAAAAATGATTTTATTTTATTTTATTTTGATTTTATAAATCTTTATTCATAAATAGTTATGATTAGAGCTAGAACTAATTAGCAAATGACCAAGTTTATGAACTAAAATCACCATGAATTAGTGAAAACTAATTTTGAGTGTTCTAAATCAGTTTAGAAGTTTTGGTTCAAGCTTAAAAGGTATTTTAAGCATTATTGATTAATATAAGATTAATCGATTAAAAATGAGATCGGTTTGAAACGAATTAATGCGATTATGTTTAGGGCGATTTTGGCATGTTTTTATTTATAAGCTTTACTTTTGCATGTTTGGATGAATGTTTATTATTGAATGAATGTTTGTTCTTACTAGTATGGCCATAGTTTGTTATATTTTTACTGATATTGCCCGTAATGAAAGGGAATATCGTGTGGTTTGTAATTAAATGCGATCTCGTATCGCCGGTTTGTAATTTAATAGTTTATTTCATTTATAAATGTATAATAGGATTGCTATGTATTCATTTGTAAATCATACTTGTAACTATTTGTAATCCGATGACCGGCGATGGAGATCGACATGGAGCCTTAGAAGAGTTCTAAAGCTTGCAAGGAGGAGCTTGGATCAAGTCCTTATGAAGAGGGACCAAAGGAGTTGGTTTCCAATTTGTAACTCCTTGTATTTTTTAATTACTTTTAGGTGGCCATACTAGGTTTATGCTTGCTTTATCATGCTTGTTTGTTTGCTTATTTTCCGCACACATGCCAAAATCGCCATGCATGCCAACGATATCCCACTACGATTGTCATTTTAGATCGCGATTCTTAAATTAGTTCACTTATAAAGAATTTTTATGACTAAAATTGACAAGATCACCCACATATTTAACAAATGAATTGAGGTAAAGCCTTTCCAAATGTAGCAACTATGAACCCCATGTTCGTGAGGACCTCCGCAACGTGGAACCTTGTTACCATGGGTAAGTAGTGGGAGGAAGTCCCATGCTAATTTGGTTTGGACTCAACCAAATAAGAGTTATTTGGGGTTAAAGGATGCATTTTATAGAAAATCATCAACCAAGCATTCTAGTGTAGAATTAGTCAAGTGTTGACTTATCGTTTTTATATAAAAGGAAACATGAGATGTCAAATTTTATATGAAAAACGAGTCTTGGAATCATTTATATAATTTCGTGGGAGATCATTATATAAATGGACGTTTGTTTTAAAAAAGTGTTTTAGCAAATGTCATTAATGAACAATGTATGTTAATATATTTCCTTATATTTGTTGTAGAATTATTTATTTGAAATCGCAATGACAACTTTAACTCCCGCACCCATTCTGGGTAAATATTCATGGTTGAGCACCGTGATGGATAAATGTATCCTTAAAAATGACGGTAGCAACCTTGTCGAATGGGATTCGACTATAAGGGGCGCCGCTCAATCCGACAATGTGCTTAAATACCTTACCGAACAACTTCCCGCCGAATCCGGACTTAGGGCCACCGCGGCGGCACGAGCCGCCTACGATGAGCACCTAAAGGTGGACAATGACTTGAAAAATGTGTAGATTTGGTCAATGTCACCTACTCTCAAACTTCGCTTCGTTACTCACAAAAGTGCATATGAGATATTCACTAGAGTGACGATGATGTGCTTTAACTAAGAGAGCATCAAAGTAAATGAGATTGAGAGAAAAGATGTTCTTTCAATGAGATTGAAGAACATAAACATTGGGGTCAAGAAAGGGAATGGAGCTAATAAAGCTCGGTTCAAGGAAGATAAGGGTAAGGGGAAGGCTATTGAGAATAGCAAGCCCAAACCCGGTCGTTGGAAGCGCAATTGTCCCAAATTCTTGAAGGAAAAGAATGATGGATGTGCGACATCCAAAGATATTGTTCCTTCTAGTCTTTATATGATTGACATAAATCATGCTTGCATTTCTACATGGGTATAGGATACCGGATGTGGATCTCATCTTTGCAATCACTTGCAGGGGATGAGAAACTTACGAGCACTAGCCAAGGGTGATGTAGATATCCGCATGGGTAATGGAGCTAGAGTAGCGGCCGTTTCCGTGGGAACCTATGTACTCGCTCTAGCTAGTGGTTTATAGTTGTATTTAAATAACTGTTATTTTGTACCAACTCTAACGAAAAACATTATCTCCGTCTCCGTGTTAGATGCGGAAGGCTTTTGTTTCATGATTAAGAACAACCGTTGTACTTTTTCATTTAATGAAATGGTTTATGGTGAAGCCATTTCAATTGGAGGTATTTATGTTTTGAATGATGTCAATGATGTTTATCATATAGAGAACAAGAAGCTCAAAACGAATGAATCAAACAAATTCTACCTTTGGTATTGTCGTTTAAGTCATATAAACGATAGACGCATAAAGAGACTTGTTGAGACCAAAGTTCTCAAACCATTTGATTGCGAATCATATGGTACATGCGAGTCTTGCCTTTTAGGCAAGATGACTCGTGTACCCTTTAGTGGTAAAGGGGTACGAGCAAGTGAGGTTTTAGGACTCATACATACCGATGTGTGTGGTCCATTAAACATCACCACTAAAGGAGGATATCATTACTTCATTACTTTTACCGATGACTTAAGTAGATATGGTTATCTCTACTTAATAAGGCATAAAAGTGATGCTTTTGAGAAATTTAAAGAATTTCAAAATGAGGTTGAGAACCAATTTGATAAGAAGATACAAGCACCACGATCGGATCGTGGTGGCAAATATCTAAGTAATGAGTTTGATTCACATCTTAAGAATTGTGGTATAGTATCACAATGGACTCCTCCGAGCACACCACAGTTGAATGGTGTTGCAGAAAGGAGAAACCGAACTTTATGAGATATGGTTCGGTCTATGATAAGTCAAAGTGAGCTTCCTGGATCGTTTTGGGGCTTTGCGCTATTGTCTGACGCGTTCTTACTAAATCGAAGTCCGACTAAAGTAGCCAACAAGACTCCATATGAGATATGGACGGGAAAGGTTCCCTATTTGTCATTCATGAGCATTTGGGTTTGTGAGGCATTTGTTAAGAATAAATCTGACGATAAACTCACACCAAGGTCTGACAAATGTCTTTTTGTAGGTTATCCTAAGGAAACGTGTGGTTATTATTTCTACAACCCTCACGAGAACAAAGTGTTTGTGGCTCGTGATGCTGTCTTTCTAGAAAATAAATACATTTCTAATAGACAGAGTGGGAGAGAATTTGAACTTGATGAAGTTCAAGAGCCACAAACCGAAGCGGAAAATGAGGAAACTGTTCCCTCGTCTTCTGAAACGGTTGTTGTTCCTAGGAGGTCAGGAAGAATCAGTCATCAACCTGACCATTACCTCGGTAATGTCGAGGAGGAGGGAGATTTGTTGTTATTCGAAAACAACGTACCCTCAACCTACAAAGCGGCTATTAGTAGTCCCAACTCCGAAAAATAGCTTGAGGCCATGAAATCCGAAATGGATTCTATGTACGAGAACCAAGTATGGGACTTGGTGGATTTACCTAAAGGAGTGAGACCCCTTCAGTGTAAATGGATATTCAAAATCAAACTCGGCATAACTAAACATATAGATGTTTACAAAGCTAGATTGGTGGCAAAAGGGCTTTTCACAAAGTCCAAGGTATTCATTATGATGAAACCTTTGCACCAGTTGCTATGCTTTGATCCATAAGGATAGTCTTAGTGGTTGCCGCATTTCATGACTATGAAATATGGCAAATGGATGTAAAAACCGCCTTCTTGAATGAGATTCTAGAAGAGGAAGTGTACATGACACAACCTGAAGGTTTTGTAAATACATCCAACCCTAAGAAAGTATGCAAGCATAAGAGATCCATTTATGGTCTTAAGCAAGCATCAAGGAGTTGGAATCATAGATTCGATCATGTTATAAAACAAAAGGGTTTCGCTCGAAGTGCCGAGGAACCTTGTTTATACATGAAGTTTAGTGGGAGCAAGGTAACCTTCCTTGTTTTGTATGTGGATGACATACTACTAATTGGAAATGATGTTCCAAGTCTGAATTCGGTAAAGGTGGAATTGGGAAACCATTTCCAAATGAAGGACTTGGGAGAGGTACAACGCATCTTGGGTATTCGGATCTATAGAGATAGATCCAAGAGGATACTAGCATTGAGTCAAGAAGCTTATATCGATAAGATTCTTGATAGGTTCAATATGAAAGACTTCAAGAGAGGCTTTCTTCCGATGAGTGTAGGAATAACGTTGAAGAAATCTCAATGTCCTACGACTCCTGCGGAAATTGAACGCATGAAATTGATCCCTTATGCTTCCGCTGCAGGATCAATCATGTATGCTATGATGTGCACTCGTCCCGATGTCGCTTTCGCTTTGAGCATGACGAGCCGGTATCAAGCCAATCCCGGTGAGAGTCACTGGATAGCCGTAAAGAACATCCTTAAGTACTTGAGAAGAACTAAGGATTCGTTTCTAGAGTTTGGAGGAGAACTTGAGCTGCGTGTAAAGGGTTACACGGATGCAAATTTCCAAACCAATGGGGATGATTTGAAATCTCAATCCGGCTATGTCTTTATGTTGAATGGGGGTGCTATTTGCTGAAAAAGTTTCAAGCAAAGTGTCACTGCGGATTCTACAACAGAAGCTGAATATTTGGCAGCTTCGGAAGCTGCTAAGGAAGCTGTATGGATTCGGCAGTTCTTGGATGGACTAAGAGTAGTCCCTAGTGCCGCAGATCCAATCACTATTTATTGTGATAATAGTGGGGCTATCTTTCATGCAAAGGAGCCCAAGTCTAGTAATAAGTCTAAACACGTTTTGAGGAAATAACATGTTATAAGAGATAACGTGGAAAGAAAGGAAATAGATATTTGTAAGGTTGGGACAGACGATGAGATCGCTGATCCTTTAACCAAGCCTCTTTCGAGGACTAAGCATGACGCTCACACCGCCTCTATGGGGTTGAGGCGTATGCCTGATTTCCTTTAGTTTTAAGATATGTAATGGATAAAGTATCCTATTACATATATGAAAATAACATTCATTGTTTAGAGTATATTTACTCTTTTAAGTCATTTTGAATGCATACTTTGTTTATCCGAATAGTTGTGTGACAACTTTGAACATATTCAAGTGAACGACATAAATTAAGTATTTGGTCCCTAGTCTCTCATATGAGGTGACGTCTCGAAGAGACTAGATTGCAAGTCGTTCGATGGTGGGTTCAACACCATGGGGTCATAGTGATGACTGCTCGTTTGCATAGACAGACTGTGAGACATTCTGTCGGACTGTGACGCTTATAGAATTCCTTTTCAATGAGATTGAAACCTGGTCGTGGTGGGAATTCTATTGTATTCCTTTGAGTCGATTCTTTGACTGGAACTGATTGTCTGAGTCGGTGCAGTTTCCGAGTGACTTTCATTTTTGTCCTAAGCCATGCCGTGAAAGGGGGTTATAAGGGCATCTTTGGGGTCATGGTGATCTGCATTATACAGTACAATCGAGTGAAAGGGAAATGTCCACCCTAGAAAGGGATTAGTTACTCATAATTAGGGCTAAAAAGAAATTAAACATTAACGTAAAAGAATTGAGAATAGCAAACATGAATTACCAACGATTGAGATGCTTGAAATTAATGTGTAGAACCGACGATTACAAAGTTTAAATTCGATCTCCAAGGATGAGTTTTTAGTTCTAGAGGAAAAGGACTTGAAAGTATTCTAAAGCTGCCAATATAAAATGAAAGATAAAGAAGTTAAACCCTACTTGAGTCTATTTATACAAGCACGAAAATCCGGAGGATAAAGGGGGCAGATGTTGGAGTAAGTGTCCTCCACAATAGTGCGATTACTTAATAAATCTCAATTAAGGAATACATGGGGATAATCCTGTATTATTGTCAATTGATTAACGTAAATCAATAACGGTTGGCTGACTAGAGTTTGACGTTGTTGTCGTGAGAACGGCGGTAATCAATTGATCCCTTTAAGTCACACCTATAGGAACGTACTCCAAATAATGAGCTAATTAATTGTATGAGATACGATTAGATTAGTGACTTGATAATTTGACTAACGGTTAGTCAGTGAATTAATTTAGAGAGAAATCGAGTTGTGAACTCGAGTGATTTAATTTTATATCGATAAAATTATTAGAGGAGATGAGAATTAGTGATTAACTGTTAATTCACTAATCATGTATATTTTACTAATGAGATTAGTAAAAGTACAATTTTAATATATGTGTATGTGTACATGTATATTAAGGAAGAGTTTAATTAATTTACACTTTATTATATTAGATAATTAAGTGATAAATTACAAGTATTTGTGGGACAAATATTGGAAAACAAAATGGACCCATAAGGCCCCTTTGGACTGTCCTAAATGGGAGAAGGGAAGGGAGATTCCCTTTTGTCTTATGCTAATTGTTTTTTTTGTGCATGTAAGAGACATCATAATTACAATGCATGTCTTTGTTCTTTACAAGAAAAATAAAGCACACACTCTTCCTCTCCTCTCACTTTGGCCGAGTAAATGGTGTGTATTACACACATTATTTTGCTTGTTTTGCTATTAAAAAGACAAGGCCAAGTAATGTGAATTCATTCATGCATTCTACTCACTTTCTCTCTAAAAACTTCTCTCCAAAATATTAGAATATCATTCTCATATTTTCTATATACTACTAAGAGTTAGTAGTAATAATATTCATATATTATCAAGTCAATACTAAGTGATTTCTAGATCAAAATCCTTAGTATTTTTGGTGTAGTTCTTAGGTGCAACTAAGAGGAGGTTTCCTATTTTGGAAACTCGGGTTTGGAGGATCATCCATATTGATAGCTCAAGAAACAAAACTAGAAAGGAGTTCTAGTTTTGTGCCCAATATTTCCCTTTGAGAAAGGTATAACATTTCTAAGCTTGTAACAAAATACTTTTGTTAACTACATAGATCTTGCTAAATCAAATTAGAGTAATTTGATTTACACTAATATTTGATTAGTGCTTGGGATGAGATCCCTACAGCAGAACCGATCGGTTTTGGGGTAAACCGATCGGTTCGGGTGTGTGAACCGATCGGTTGACATGCAAACCGCTCGGTTCTAAGGATTCAGCAAGTTTCCAGCAACTGTTGTTCTGATTCACGAATCCAGAACCTATAGGTTTGCTCTGAACCTATAGGTTTGACGTCCCAAATTGTCATATTGACTCCGAATCAACTCTCGGGCTTCGTCTTGACGTCACGATACTCGTAAATGCTCCACTAACCTCAGGTTTTAGCTCAGGACCGCCAAAACCTGCAAAATATGAATAAAGAGCAGCAATATTGCAATATAAAGCAAATAGCTCCTAAAGTAATAATGAAATCAACTAAATACGAGCTAAATGCAACCATAACGGGGGCATAAAATCAATATAAATGACATACATCATACCTACACTTGGAAAAAAATATAAATATAACGGGATCAGCCAACCACCGGCTGAGTATGACCTGATTTACCTCCACAGGTTTTAAGTCCTAAACCTACTACTACCTACGATATTAATATAAATTTTTATCCTCATTATACTCCTAAAACCATGATTTATCATACCACATTATGTCTAATGGTCTACTACTATACAAGAGAGACACATTACGGACTTAGTACTCCCCCAGGCTATGCTCTCATCCATGTACACAGGATACTCAGGTCTATACTAAGACCCACTCCGCTATATATATTGCCGGATACCAGAATCGTCATTCACACGGAGCCGCGCCCCCTTCTGTGCACACAGGTTAATATAATAATGCCGTCTCACTCCCATAATCGTATACCAAATGTTACAAATGGCCAAATGTACATTATAACTAGCATCTTATAATAATAAAAAATAGCAACATATGGACAATATTTATATACAAAATTCAGCAATAGGTCGTAAATATTCTATCTTAACCGTCCATAATACTAACTCATACTTATCCATATCCAATATATCATATCCAATACTTACAATAACTCTACAATGAAGTCATAATTATACCACAATTTATTATAACATAAATATATAATCATATTGTATAAACTACTATACCAAAATAACTATAACTACTACTTATAATTATTAACATAGATTATTTCACAATAAAAGAGTCTCAGAATCATACCGTAATTTAATTACTAGTACTCCGTGTTCACGTTGTTTCTCGGCTATATACTCCCAAACCCAACTATCTACTTTTGATCAATTATAATATTCTTTCTCTTTCTCTTTGTTTTTTTTATTACTATTTTTCAAGGAGCAGAATGTTGTATTTTGTTGTCTCCATGTTGCTTATATAGGGGGCAAGTTAAGGTGAATCACCCCCCATCCCCCACGTGTCACACTTCTCTGTTTTTTTTTCTATAGGTCCCGACTTATATATTCTTAGTACTATATTTTTCGGACGACAGTTATCCTATATGTACAAATAAATATGTGTAAGTTTATTAATAAAGTCTTTGATAGTCTTATTATTATATAGGACAAGTATATCTAAAATCTTATTTTCTTTGGGTTATTACATCCTACCCTCCTTAAAATAAGTTTCGTCCCAAAACGTGACGTACCTTATCTATTAGAACAAATGGGGATATTTCCTTCTCATTTCGAGCTCACTCTCCCAAGTTGCTTCCGTTGCATCGTGATGTGACCAAAGGATTTTGACCATTGTGATAACCTTGTTACGAAGAACTTTCTCTTTTTTCGATCCAGTATTTCAATGGGCTTCTCCTCATAAGTAAGGTTTTCTTTAACTTGTATAGGTTGTAATTTGATAACATGACTCGCGTCGGGGATGTATTTTCGTAAAAAGGAAACATGGAATACGTCATGAATCCTTGAGAGCTCAACGGGAAGATAACGGCGATACGCTAGGTCTCCTATTCTTTCACTCACTTCAAAAGGTCCTATGTACCTTGGACTTAGTTTCTTTTGTTTTCCAAATCTCATTATTCCTTTAGTAGGGGACACCTTAAAGAACACAACATAACCCTTCTCAAATTCAACCGCTCGCCGTTTTAAATCTGCATAACTCTTCTGTCGGCTTTGGGATGTTCGCATTTTCTGTCGTATGATTCTTATCTTATAGGTGGTTTCTTGTATTAAATCAGGTCCAATGACTCTAGATTCGTTAATGTCACTCCAACATAAGGGGGTTCTACATTTCTGTCCATACAAAGCTTCATAGGGTGCCATACCTATGCTTGCGTGGTAACTATTATTGTACGAAAACACTATTAGTGGCAAGTGTTGTTCCCAAGAACCTTGATAATCCAAAATACATGATCGTAATAGATCTTCTAAGGTTTGGATGGTTCGTTCCGTCTGACGATTAGTTTGGGGATGAAAAGCAGTACTAAAGTTAAGTTGCGATCCCAGGGCAGCTTGAAAACGTTTCCAAAACTTAGCCAAAAAGTTGGTATCTCTATCAGATACAATGGATTTAGGTACCCCGTGTAATCTAACTATCTCTTTTATGTACTTCCTTGCCAACTGTTCCGAGTTCCATGAGGTTTTTGTGGCAATAAAATGGGCACATTTGGTTAGTCGATCGACAATTACCCAGATCTCGTTCATCCCTTGTGGTGTCACGGGTAATCCTGTCACAAAATCCATGGAAATTGATTCCCATTTCCAGGTAGGGATATTTAAGGGTTGTAGAAGTCCTCCCGGTCTTTGATGTTCTATCTTTACTTGTTGACAGGTTAGACATTTAGCAACGAATTCTGCTACTTCTTGTTTCATATTACTCCACCAAAAAGTTTGTCGGATATCCTTATACATTTTATTTCCTCCAGGGTGAATAGAGTATCGGGAACTGTGAGCTTCATTCATGATCTTCCTCTTAAGAGTTTCTAAATTTGGTACACACAAAACGTTTCTGAAACCAAAGTGATCCATCATCTTGAACTAGAAAACCTGGTGCTTTTCCTATTTGTACATCCCTTCGAATTTTCTCCAAGTGTGGATCCTTTCTTTGTTCATTCTTTATATCGTCATTCAAGGTTGGTATGATTTCTAAGGCTGCCATATGCTCAACTAGATCTCCCATAACCATTTTTACATCCATTCTATTAAGGTCGTTCTGAATTTGAGGTTGGTTTGCCATTAACATGTTTAAGGTAGGCAACGACTTTCGACTCAAGGTATCTGCTACCACATTTGCTTTCCCTGGATGGTATTGGATGTCTAAGTCGTAATCTTTTAGAAACTCAAGCCATATACGTTGTCTCATATTGATCTCCTTTTGGGTAAAAAGATATTTCAAGCTCTTATGATCTGTATATATACGACATGAAACCCCATAAAGATAATGTCTCCAAATTTTTAATGCAAAAACAACTGCAGCAAGTTCCAAGTCATGAGTAGGGTAATTCTGTTCATGCGCTTTGAGTTGTCTAAAGGCATACGCAATCACTTTCTCATTCTGCATTAGTACACAACCTAATCCTTGTTTGGAGGCATCACTGTATACTTCCAATCCATCAGTACCTTTTGGTAAAGTTAAAATAAGGGCTGAGGTAAGCCTATTCTTCATTTCACAGAATGCTCTATCACATTTGTCACTCCAATAATCAAACTTGATTCCTTTCCTAGTAAGGTTCGTAAGAGGTTGAACAATTTTTGAAAAATCTTTTACAAATCGACGATAATATCCTGCTAACCCCAAAAAGCTGCGTACTTCAGCTACGTTCTTAAGCACTGGCCAGTTGGTAATCGTTTCAATCTTTTGAGGGTCTACTTTTATTCCTTCCCCAGATATAACATGGCCTAAGAACGTGATCTCTGCTAACCAGAAGGCACATTTCTTGAACTTGGCATATAATTGATTCTTCCTCAAGGTTTCCAAAACTACTCTTAAGTGGCTAGCATGCTCTTGTTCATCCTTAGACTATATAAGAATATCATCGATAAAAATGATAACAAACTTATCCAAATACGATTTAAACACCCTATTCATTAAGTCCATGAAAACTGCAGGAACATTAGTGAGTCCAAAAGGCAGTATTGCAAACTCATAGTGTCCGTAACAGGTTCTAAAAGCAGTCTTTGGAATATCTTCGAATTTTATTTTCAACTGGTGATATCCTGATCGCATATCTATTTTTGAAAAAACCGTACACCCTTGTAATTGATAAAAAAGATCGTCTATCCGAAGTAGTGGATATTTATTCTTTATTGTGACCTTGTTAAGTTCTCTATAATCTATACATAATCTCAAACTTCCATCCTTCTTTTTGACAAACAGGACTGGTGCTCCCCAAGGCAAAATACTTGGTTTTATGTATCCCTTCTCCAATAGATCATCGATTTGTTTCTTTAACTCCTTGAGTTCTGCTGGGGCCATTCTATAAGGGGCTTTACAAATGGGAGTACTTCCCGGTGCGAACTCAATTGTGAACTCTATCTCACGGCTTGGGGGCATCCCTGAAATGTCTTCAGCGACGACATCCAAAAATTCACTAACCACTGGTATATTAGCTAACACCGGTTCAGATTCTGATGGTTTATAAACATCACATAAGTACCCTTTACTACCTTGTCTTATTAATTTTAGAGTTTTTGGGAAACTTATAATTCTTCCATCTTTATGAGCTTTGTTGTTTTGGAAAATTATATTACCTCGATCAGACTTCATAATTGTTACCTAATATTCATGACAATCTACCACCACATGATTTTTCTTAAGCCAATCCATTCCTAATATTATATCAAACTCTTGCAAATCAAACTGGATAAGGTCGGCTAGGAAATCAGTTCCTTCTATTGTCAAAACACAGTCTTTATATTGAGTAGAATATGGTATTATTGTAGGGATCGGATCCCATTCACTAATCAAATATTAGTGTTTATCAAATTACTCTAATTTGATGAGCAAGATCTATGTGGTTACAAATAGACTTTGTTGTACAAGTTCATAAAAATTTATACCTTTCTTGTAAAGGATAATGGGCACAAAATAAGAACTCCTTTCCTATTTTGTTTCTTGAGCTAGTAAGTAGGATGATCCTCCAAACCCAAGTTTCCAAAAGAGGAAACCTCCTTCTTGTTGCACCCAAGAAGCACTCCAAAACTGTAACAACCTGGTTTTTAGTCGACTTTAATTACTAAGGCGGAAATTAATTAAGTCTTAAACCAGCGTTATTAATTATACATAAACCCAAAATGTTACATCGTAATTCAAGAGTTGAATAAAACAACTCTGTGTACGGAAATTTAAAAGAGTAGCGTCTTATATATTACAAATCTCTCAAAACAACAAAAAGTAAAGCGTAAAAACGTCTCGTGGCCCCATCCAAAATCCAGCTCCTGGTCCACGATCGTCCTGCACAATAAACTATTGGGGGGAATGCCCGCTGAGCCGACAGTGACTAGCTATGCTCATACTTACCCTCGATTTCAATTACTTTGGTTTAATATTATCGCTTTATAAACATAACATTATGATAAAAACATAAACATGCTTAATACAATTAGCATGTAAAGACATATATGTCATAATAAGCATGCAGTTAAAGCGATAAATCATATAAGCATGATATTCAGTTATGAAAGCAAATAACATATAATATCATAGCCATAGTATCACAACATATCATCAAGATTACAAAGCGATATCAGATCGCATACATACATACGTATCGTATTATTCTTATTATGCAGACTCGATTCACTTCAGAAACTTGTGGTCTTTAATTTTCGAAGATGGTACACACTCGTTCTCATTTAATCAAACAACACACAACACATACTGCTTACGAGCCTGACCACTGAGTAGGCCCTTGTACTCTGATCGATTGCATCTCACTTCCATAGTGCAGAGGCTTACTCGACTCGTAAACCACGCCGAATACTATAATACTTGCATCTCATCCTCTAGTGTTCGAAATGATTCGAACTTCAGATACAATCTCGTCAAGTGATCTTTACATGTGGCAAGAACGAATGCTAGTGTCGCGCCCACTAAGAACGAAACACCGCAAGGAGACCACCGCTATAATCGCCCAAATCGGCACGGATGCCCTGTTAACTTTAGCGAAATAGGGGAATAAAACCCTAGTCTAGTACATGTACACTAGTATCCAATTTAAGAATGGGCTATGCTAATCATAGAGCACCTTAACTCAGGATAAAACGACTATTTCCTAAAGCCTGAGACAAAAGCCTTGGCATATTCAATTATCTTGTACGGCAATGGCGACCGCTACAAGACTATCTTAACCCCACTTCACTCACGATTGACGTTCCCTTATCTGAGGCCCAAGCTTGACCTTTTATTTAACTTACTCAATATTCATTATTTATTTGATATTACATATCACATGTTACTAGACTCTCCTAGTCTCAGCGTCAAACGTTTAAGTATTTGTAGGTTTCATATGATCACATAACACGTTCGTTTATTATTTGAAGTGTTGTTAATTATTAACGTTTTCAAGTTTCTAAATTGAAACGTTTATTAGTATGTCCAATTTTATTTATGTGTTTTTCAAACACTTTAGGTCATTTACTTCTTCATTTTAAATTTTCTATACTTAGTAAAATTTTCAATTATTTTCAGTATTTCACTATTCATCGTATTTTACTATTCATCGTATTTATACGTATTTTTATACTTATACTTATTATTATTTTTTATACTTAAGGTATTTTAGTATAATACTAATCTTGTTTTTATTTTCTAAGTACAAATTTTTAGTTTCAAAGTCGTTAGGTTCGTTTTGTACTTAGGCGATTTTTGAAAATATTCTAAAGTCTAGTTTTAAAAATGTTAAGTTCGGTTTGTATTTAGTCATTTATGAAAATATTCGAAAATCATAGTTTTAAAAACGTTAAGTTCATTTTGTATTTAGTCACTTATGAAAATATTCTAAAATTCTAGTTTTAAAAACGTTAAGTTCGGTTTATAAAAGGTGATCAATGATATTTATTTTGAAACGAGACTCAGTTAAATTTAGTCGTCTATCTATTTAAGTTAGTGATAGTATCGTGGATGATTCATTTATAGTCCGTATGTCCAAATTCAATAGTCCAATATGCATAGGTAGTATCACACGATTTAATTCATTTTTATAACGGTTACATATTTTTATCGGTTTATTGTATTTCATTTATAACTAAAACAATTTATACAAAAATTAGGTTTTAATTACTATTTAACTTTAGTGACTTAGTGATATTTTCATTTTGGTCAAATTTAGTCAATTTTAAGAGGTAATGTCGTGTGATGTAATATATATGTCAAAATTGATTTATTTCTTTTAATTTCTTAATTCTAACTTATTAACTAATAATTAAATTATATTAACAATAAACTAAAAAGTGATAAAACAAATTTTAACCCTAAAATAGTGATGATGCCGTGGCTAAGGTGGTTAGAGTCCTAAAATTTCATTTTTCGATTTTATCGGTTTTTAACTTAAAGTCTTTATATTTTAATTATTCTAATTATACTAAAACGATTTAAACTATAATGAAATTTACTAACAATTTCATTTATATTTATGAATAGTGTCTTTCAACACTTTAAATTTCTAACTTTTTAATCTAAATGATTTATAATGTTTTAAGTTGATTTATATAATAAGACTAACATTATATAAAACAATAACTAAACATAAACACAAATTATTAACAAACATAAATTAAAATGAAATCAAAATGAGTAACAAGGATGAACATCAACATGAATAAATGAAGAACACACATGAAGATCATATTAAAGCTCAAGAACACTAATTTCGATTTTAACAACTTATAATTTATTTTCCTAATTTAATTCTTTTTGCATGCTAGCATCCTTTTTAACTAACTTATTCTAACATATAATTTACAAAAATTAAAAGTGAAAATATATTAAAATAAAAGGGAAAAACCGTGTGAAGCATGTATATATATATATATTTTTATTTTTGATTTTTAATTACTTTAACTCATTGTTAATAATTCACATAATTTTTATATGATAATACTACTCAACTAAAACATAACTAAACATAAAAATCATATGAACAATAATTTAGAGTACTCAAAAATAAATTACCTACACATATGAACATATTACTACAATTACACTATTATCATTATTGCTTATTTATTATCATTTTATTATGCAACACATAAACATACAAGCACAAATAAGTGATGTTTAACATATTTAACATAATTTTCATATTCAAAAAAACATAATAACAAAACAAATTAATTTACTAAAAAGGATAATACAAGACAAGGCTAGTCACCTCGGCTTTGAAAGTTAAACGTCGGGGATCTAAAATAAATTTTAGATCGGATTTTTCTTCACCCATAATACCCAAGTTATTTACCCAAATAATCCAAACAAGTTAGCTTCTAATACCCACTAAAGAACTTAGAATACTTAGGATTTATTAGAAATATTATTAAGGTTTTATTTTAGAGGTTTTTAGGAGAAAAATGGAAGAAAACAAAAGAGGGAAAATGGGGCAAGGGAGCTCGACATTTTGGAGTATAAAATGTGAGTTTTACACTTGTGAAATAATGAGGGAACACTAGTAATAATATTAGATTAAAAGTATTAGGTTTTGTTTGATTTTAATTAGAAAAATAATGTTTTATTTAATTAAATTTAGCATCATCCCCTCCATCATCACCAATTTAGTCCACATTACTATTTTGGCATTAAAAATGTCTTTTATGTGTTTTAAAATGTTTTCCTCGAATTTGGTCAGTTTTAAAAAGTCGGGCGTCAAAAGCGATAAAAGTTAAAATGTGCTGTTTTGACGATTTTCTGAAAAGTATTCATTTTATAATTTTAAGACTAAAATATTTTATTTACTACTTTAGAAAAATTTTAAAAGTGACGGAAATGAAAATGATAATATTAAAGTAGTAGTATTATATTTTATAAGTATTATTATTAAGTATAAACATTAAATTTAAATACAAAAATAAAATGATGATGACAAAATTAAAGTTGTAAGAAAAATTAAATGTTGTGTAAGAAATTATGGAAGAGGATAAAAATTTGACTAAGGAAAGTCAAAAGTCAAAAGTCAAATTTTCGGGCTCGATTTTCGTTTCTCGAAATTTTCGATTTGCGCGATCGCGAAAGGTTTCGAAATAAAAGATATAATCTTAAGATAGTGTTTTGAAATAAAATCGGAAATAAAAATAAAACTAATTTTCAAAAGGTACTAAATATAAAAATCGAGTTTTAATCCTTGAAATTTTGAATAAAAATTTCCTAGGTCGAAATACTTATTTTTTTCGTTGAATGTTATAGATTTAAAGAATTATAATCAAACGTCAAAACGTTTATTAGTTTAAAATAAGTATAACTTATAATTTCGACATTATGTGAAAATGTTAGTTAAATGAAATTGAAATAGTAATTAGTTATTAATATAATATGATTTATTAATAAAAATCAAAATGATTAAATTTTTAATCAAAAGTTTGATGTTAAGGGTCAAAGTGTACGTGAATTTGGAAGAGAGTAGAGTGGCTTGACTTTGATTTGCGTTTTTGAAATCGTTGACTTGAATTTCAAAGTCGAGAAAAGTATAAGTGTTGATTTTTATAAAATTTTGAAAGGTGTTTCTTTTTCAATTCTAAAGATAATAGGACAAACTTTATTTTTCAAAAATTTTTAATTTGGACTTAGGAAATTTTAATATTATTTGGCGTAGAAATTTCAGTCGCATTTTTATTATATGGAAAAAGGATGAATTTAATTTGAGGAATTAAATTCTTTTATCATATTGTGTTAAAATAACACGGGGTGTTACAAAAACTACTAGTGATTTTGATCTAGAAATCACTAATAGTAACTTGATATTATGTGAATATTATTACTACTAACACTTAGTAGTATTATGAGTATTATAAGAACTAGTTTCTTATGTTTGAGAGAGTTTTGAGAGAGATAGTGTAGGAAAAAATGCTTGAATTACTATCCTTTCTCTTTTGCCCTTTGTTTTATAACACAACAAATAAAAAGAAGTGTCTTGGACACTCAAGGGGGGCCGGTCAAAAGCAAGGAGAGAGGGGAAGAGTTTATCTTTTGTGGGTAAGAACAATGTCATGCTTTTACATCATTATGTCTTTGCATGCACATAAAACAAACCTTGAAAACAAAACACAAGAGGACAAGAAGGAATCTTCCTTCTCTCCTCACCATTTTGGACGTCCCATGTGGGACTTATGGGTCCATTTTGTTTTTCCAATTTTTGTCCCACAAATACTTATAATTTATCACTTAATTATCTAATATAATAAAGTGTAAATTAATTAAACTCTTCTTTAATATACATGTACACTTACACATATATTAAAATGTACTTTTACTAATCTCATTAGTAAAATATACACAATTAGTGAATTAACGTTTAATCACTAATTCATATCTCCTCTAATAATTTTATCAATATAAAATTAAATCACTCGAGTTCACAACTCGATTTCTCTCTAAATTAATTCACTGACTAACCGTTAGTCAATTTATCAAGTCACTAATCTAATCGTATCTCATACAATTAATTAGCTTTAATATTTAGATGCGTTCCTATAGGTGTGACTTAAAGGGATCAATTGATTCTGTAGTTTTCACGACAATAACGTCAAACTCTAGTCACCAACCGTTATTGATTTACGTTAATCAATTGACAATAATACAGATTATCCCCATGTATTCCTTAATTGAGATTTATTATGTAATCGCACTATTGTGGAGGACACATACTCCAACAATCTCCCACTTGTCCGAGACAAGTTGTGCATTACCAATTCTCATGTCCGCTTTCACATCTCCCACCGATGCAAGGTGTCTTACAGTCGTCATTTGCATCCCGAGATATATATCATGAGTGGTTTCCTCGATAAGGAGAGTAGGTATGCGTGGGAATCTACCGTAGATTCTTACCGAGCGTGGCCACGCATTTTCAAATGACTACTCCTCGAGTGGCCCAAAGATGTTTTACCCTGACGAGGTGGACATTTCCTTCCACTCGATTGTCTTGTATAATGCGAGATCACCATGACCCCAAAGATGCCCTTATAACCCCTTTCACGGCATGGCTTAGGACAAAAATGAAAGTCACTTTCGGAACCGCGCAGGCTCGCATAATCAGTTCCAGACAAAGAATCGACTCAAAGGAATACTATAGAATTCCCACCACGACCAGGTTTCAATCTCATTGAAAAGGAATTCTATAAGCGTCACTGCCCGACAGAGTGTTTCACAGTCTGGCTATGCAAACGAGCAGTCATCACATATGTCCCTACGGTGTAGAACCCACCATCGAACGACTTGCAATCTACTCTCTTCGAGACGTCACCTCATATGAGACTAGGGACCAAATACTTAGTTTATTCCGTTCACTTGAATATGTTCAACGTTGTCACACAACTATTCGGATAAACAAAGTATGCATTCAATAATGACTTAAAAGAGTAAATATACTCTAAACAATGAATGTTATTTTCATATATGTAATAGGATACTTTGTCCATTACATATCTCAAAAACTAAAGGAAATCAGGCATACGCCTCAACCCCATAGAGGCGGTGTGAGCGTCCTGCTTAGTCCTCGAAAGAGGCTTGGTTAAAGGATCAGCGATCTCATCGTCTGTCCCAACCTTACAAATATCTATTTCCTTTCTTTCCACGTTATCTCTTATAACATGGTATTTCCTCAAAGCGTGTCTAGATTTATTACTAGACTTGGGCTCCTTTGCTTTAAAGATAGCCCCCACTATTATCACAATAAATAGTGATTGGATTTGCGGCAGGAGGGACTACTCTTAGTCCACCCAAGAACTGCCGAATCCATACAGCTTCTTTAGCAGCTTCCGAAGCTGCCAAATATTCAGCTTCTGTTGTAGAATCCACAGTGACACTTTGCTTGAAACTTTTTCAGCAAATAGCACCCCCATTTACCAAAAGACATAGCCGGATTGGGATTTCAGATCATCCCCATCGGTTTGGAAACTTGCATCCGTGTAACTCTTTACACGTAGCTCAAGTTCTCCTCCAAACACTAGAACCGAATCCGTAGTTCTTCTCAAGTACTTAAGGATGTTCTTTACAGCTATCCCGTGAATCTCACCGGGATTGGCTTGATACCGGCTCGTCATGCTCAAGGCGAAAGCGACATCGGGACGAGTGCACATCATAGCATACATGATTGATCTTTACAGCGGAAGCAGAAGGGATCAATTTCATGCGTTCAATTTCCGCAGGAGTCGTAGGACATTGAGATTTCTTCAATGTTATTCCTACACTCATCGGAATAAAGCCTCTCTAGGAGTCTTTCATATTGAACCTATCAAGAATCTTATCAATATAAGTTTCTTGACTTAATGCCAGTATCCTATTAGATCTATCTCTATAGATCCGGATACCCTAGATGCGTTGTGCCTCTCCCAAGTCCTTCATTTGGAAATGGTTTCCCAATTCCACCTTTACCGAATTCAAACTTGGAACATCATTTCCAATTTGTAGTATGTCATCCACATACAAAACAAGGAAGGTTACCTTGCTCCCACTAAACTTCATGTACAAACAAGGTTCCTCAGTACTTCGAGCGAAAACCTTTTGTTTTATGACATGATCGAATCTGTAATTCCAACTCCTTGATGCTTGCTTAAGACCATAAATGGATCTCTTAAGCTTGCATACTTTCTTAGGGTTGGATGTATCTACAAAACCTTTAGGTTGTGTCATGTACACTTCCTCTTCTAGAATCTCATTCAAGAAGGCGGTTTTTACATCCATTTGCCATATTTCATAGTCATGAAATGCGGCAACCGCTAAGATTATCCTTATGGATCGAAGCATAGCAATCAGTGCAAAGGTTTCATCATAATGAATACCTTGGACTTGTGAAAAGCCCTTTGCCATCAATCTAGCTTTGTAAACATCAATATGTTTATCTATGCCGAGTTCGATTTTGAATATCCATTTACACTAAAGGGGTCTCACTCCTTTCGGTAAATCTACCAAGTCCCAAACTTGGTTCTCGTACATAGAATCCATTTCGGATTTCATGGCCTCAAGCCATTGATCGGAGTTGGGGCTACTAATAGCCGCCTTGTAGGTTGAGGGTTCGTTGCTTTCGAATAACAACAAATCACCCTCCTCCTCGATGTTACCGAGGTAGCGGTCAGGTTGATGACTAATTCTTCCTGACCTCCTAGGGATTAGAACCGTGTCAGAAGACGAGGGAACGGTTTCCTCGTTTTCTACCTCGGTTTGTGGCTCTTGAACTTCATTAAGTTCAAATTTTCTCCCACTCTGTTTCCTAGAAATATATTTATTTTCTAGAGAACAGCTTCACGAGCCACAAACTCTTTGTTCTCGTGAGGGTTGTAGAAGTAATAACCACACGTTTCCTTAGGATAACCTACAAATAGGGAACCTTTCCCGTCCATATCTCATATGGAGTCTTATTCGATTTAGTGAGAATACAGTAGATAATAGCGCAAAGCCCCAAAACGATCCAGGAAGGTCACTTTGACTCATCATAGACCGAACAATATCTCATAAAGTTCGGTTTCTCCTTTCTGCAACACCATTCAACAGTGGTGTGCCTGGAGGAGTCCATTGTGATACTCTATCACAATGCTTAAGATGTGAATCAAACTCATTACTTAGATATTCGCCACCACGATCCGATCGTAGTGCTTGTATCTTTTTATTTAATTGGTTCTCAACCTCATTTTGAAATTCTTTAAATTTCTCAAAAGCATCACTTTTATGCCTTATTAAGTAGACATAACCATATCTACTTAAGTCATCGGTAAAAAGTAATGAAGTAATGATATCCTCCTCTAGCGGTGATGTTTAATGGACCACACACCTCGGTATGTATGAGTCCTAAAACCTTACTTGCTCGTGTCCCTTTACCATTAAAGGGTGCACGAGTCATCTTCCCTAAAAGGCAAGCCTCGCACGTACCATATGATTCGCAATCAAATGGTTTGAGAACATTGGTCTCAACAAGTCTCTTTATGCGCCTATCGTTTATATGATCTAAACGACAATGCCAAAGGTAGGATTTGTTTGATTCTTTCGTTTTGAGCTTCTTGTTCTCTATATGATAAAAATCATTGACATTATCCAAAAGTTAAATACCTCCAATTGAAATGGCTTCCCATAAACCATTTCATTAAATGAAAAAGTACATCGATTGTCCTTAATCATAAAAGCCTTCCGTATCATACACGGAGACGGAGATAAGGTTTTTCGTTAGAGTTGGTATAAAATAACAGTTATTTAAATTCAACTCTAAACCACTAGCTAGAGCGAGTACGTAAGTTCCCACGGAAATGGCCGCTACTCTAGCTCCATTACCCATGCGGAGATCTACATCACTCTTGGCTAGTGCTCGCACGTTTCTCATCCCTTGCAAGTGATTGCAAAGATGAGATCCACATCCGGTATCTCATACCCATGTAGAAATGCAAGCATGATTTATGTCAATCATATAAAGACTAGAAGGAACAATTTCTTTGGATGTCGCACATCCATCACACTTTTCCTTCAAGAATTTGGGACAATTGCACTTTCAACGATCGGGTTTGGGCTTGCTATTCTCAATAGCCTTCCCCTTACCTTTATCTTCCTTGAACCGAGCTTTACAAGCTCCCTTCCCTTTCATAACCCCAATGTTTATGTTCTTCAATCTCATTGACAGAACATCTTTTCTCTCAATCTCATTCACTTTCATGCTCTTTGTGTTAAAGCACATTGTCGTCACTCTAGTGAATATCTCATATGCACTTTAGTGAGTAATGAAGCGAAGTTTGAGAGAAGGTGACATTGACCAAATCAAAACACTTTTGACGTCATTGTCAACATTTAGGTGCTCATCGTAGGCGGCTCGTGCCGCCGTGGAGGCCCTAAGTCCGGGTTTGGCGGGAGGTGGTTCGGTAAGGTTTAGTGCATTGGCGGTTTGAGCGGCGCCCTTTATAGTCGAATCGCATTTGACAAAGTTGCTACCGTCATCCTTTAGGATACACTTATCCATCATGGTTCTCAACCATGAACATTACCCAAAATGGGTGCGGGAGTTGAAGTTGTCATTGCGATTTCTAATAAATAATTCTACAACAAAAAATGAGGAAATAAACATTCATTGTACTAAATTAATGACATTTGCTAAAACACTTTTAAAACAAACGTCCATTTATATAACGATCTCCCACGAAATTATATAAATGATTCCAAGACTCGTTTTTCATATAAAATTAGACATCTCATGTTTCCTTTTATATAAAAACGATAAGTCAACACTTGACTAATTCTACACTAGAATGCTTGGTTGATGATTTTCTTTAAAAAGCATCCTTAAGCCCCAAATAACTCTTATTTGGTTGAGTTCAAACCAAATTAGCATGGGACTTCCTCCCACTACTTACCCATGGTAACAAGGTTCCACGTTGCGGAGGTCCTCACGAACATGGGGTTCATAGTTGCTACATTTGGAAAGGCTTAATCTCAATTCATTTGTTAAAAAAATGTGGGTGATCTTGTCAATTTTTAGTCATTTAAATTCTTTATAAGTGAACTAATTTCAAGAATGGCGACCTAAAAACGACAATCATAGTGGGATATCGAGGCATGCATGGCGATTTTGGCATGTGTGCGGAAAAATAAGCAATCAAACAAACATATGCAAGCATAAACATAAACCTAGTATGGCCGCCTAAAGGTAATTAAAATTACAAGGAGTTACAAATTGGAAACCAACTCCTTTGGTCCTTCTTCAAATGGATCTCATCCATGGCTCCTCCTTGCTAGCTTTAGAACACTTCTAAGGCTCCATCTCGATCCATCGCCGGTCTTCGGTTTTACAAATAGTTACAAGTATAAATTTACAAATGAATACATAGCAACCCTATTATACATTTATAAATGAAATTAACTATTAAAAGATTACAAACCGGCGATACGAGATCGCATTTAATTACAAACCCACACGATATTCCCTTACATTACGGGTAATATCGGTAAAAATTAAACTATGGCCATACTAGTAAGAATAAACATTCATTCAAAACATGCATAATGTAAAGCTTATAAATAAAAACATGCCAAAATCGCCCTAAACAATAATCGCATTAATTTGTTTCAAACCGATCTCATTTTTAATCGATTAATCTCATATTAATCAATAATGCTTAAAACACCTTTTAAGCTTGAACCAAAACTTCTAAACTGATTTAGAACACCAATAATTAGTTTTCACTAATTCATGGTGATTTTAGTTCACTTTAGTGGTCATTGTGCTAATTACTTTAACTTTAATCATAACACTTTATGAATAAAGCATTAAAATACATTATAATATAAAATAAAACCATTTTTATTTTGGAAAAAATTTTGTACATTCTGGAACACTTCCAAGATGTCAAAAAAGAAAAGCTTGGTCAGAAATATTTACGAATTATTTTATAACAAATAATATACGATTTCATCGATTTTATCTCATAAAATCAACAAAACGTCCTAAACAGTGAGGAAAAATCCCAAATTTATACCTTAGCATCCTTTTAATGTATAAAAACAGTGGTATAACATTTATGTCCAGAAAACAAAAATTACTATATTTTCGACATTAACATTCATTTTATACCGATTTTTATCAAATAAATGAATAAATATTCAAACCTCAAGATCTGACATTGAAAATTTACATGCAGAAAGTATAAATTACAAGTTTCACTGTGTAAAAATTTCGTGACCAGATTCGATCTATAAATATTTATAGAAATTATTTTAGCCAAAAACACACTTTTTGACTCGGTTTTGTATAAAAATCATTTTAATTAGCAAACAAATTTCAAAAAATACGAAATTTGACCAGTAACTTCATGAGACCAGAAACTTTGCATGCTATAAAAATCTCGTGTTGAAACCACTTTTAACACCATTTTCGGATTTTATCATATTTATACTCAATAAATATATAAAACCCCAAAATCAACAAAATAAATTTGTAACCACAAGCCTAGGCTCTGATACCACTTGTAGGGATCGGATCCCATTCACTAATCAAATATTAGTGTTTATCAAATTACTCTAATTTGATGAGCAAGATCTATGTGGTTACAAATAGACTTTGTTGTACAAGTTCATAAAAATTTATACCTTTCTTGTAAAGGATAATGGGCACAAAATAAGAACTCCTTTCCTATTTTGTTTCTTGAGCTAGTAAGTAGGATGATCCTCCAAACCCAAGTTTCCAAAAGAGGAAACCTCCTTCTTGTTGCACCCAAGAAGCACTCCAAAACTACTAGTGATTTTGATCTAGAAATCACTAATAGTAACTTGATATTATGTGAATATTATTACTACTAACACTTAGTAGTATTATGAGTATTATAAGAACTAGTTTCTTATGTTTGAGAGAGTTTTGAGAGAGATAGTGTAGGAAAAAATGCTTGAATTACTATCCTTTCTCTTTTGCCCTTTGTTTTATAACACAACAAATAAAAAGAAGTGTCTTGGACACTCAAGGGGGGCCGGTCAAAAGCAAGGAGAGAGGGGAAGAGTTTATCTTTTGTGGGTAAGAACAATGTCATGCTTTTACATCATTATGTCTTTGCATGCACATAAAACAAACCTTGAAAACAAAACACAAGAGGACAAGAAGGAATCTTCCTTCTCTCCTCACCATTTTGGACGTCCCATGTGGGACTTATGGGTCCATTTTGTTTTTCCAATTTTTGTCCCACAAATACTTATAATTTATCACTTAATTATCTAATATAATAAAGTGTAAATTAATTAAACTCTTCTTTAATATACATGTACACTTACACATATATTAAAATGTACTTTTACTAATCTCATTAGTAAAATATACACAATTAGTGAATTAACGTTTAATCACTAATTCATATCTCCTCTAATAATTTTATCAATATAAAATTAAATCACTCGAGTTCACAACTCGATTTCTCTCTAAATTAATTCACTGACTAACCGTTAGTCAATTTATCAAGTCACTAATCTAATCGTATCTCATACAATTAATTAGCTTTAATATTTGGAGTACGTTCCTATAGGTGTGACTTAAAGGGATCAATTGATTACCGCCGTTTTCACGACAATAACGTCAAACTCTAGTCAGCCAACCGTTATTGATTTACGTTAATCAATTGACAATAATATAGGATTATCCCCATGTATTCCTTAATTGAGATTTATTATGTAATCGCACTATTGTGGAGGACACATACTCCAACAATTATCTCTCCGGTGGGTAATCCAATTTGAAGTTTTAACTCTTGACTTTGGGGTGTTAGATTCAATTGCTTACTCAATGATAACAATACAAATGAATAGGATGACCCTTGTAACAACCTGGTTTATCGTGACTTTAATAAAACTAAGGCGGAAAGATTAATTAAGTCTATATATTACAAAACCAGCTGTCATCGTCTTACAAACTCCATATACATAATATGAGTTAAAGATAACAGAGTATTTGAATTACAATCTCTCAAGGAGTACAAAATAAAGTAAAACCATCCCCAGCAGTCAATAACATTAGTCCTCGGGGTACCTGCAATTTATCATTTTCTCGCATCACTCTTTCGATACATGCAATTCTAAACATGTGCAACATGGTAAATAAATAAATAAAGCACATTGCAAGTAGGCAGGCAAAAACATATAAGGATACATGATGATTCAAACATAAGCATAAATCAAATCATATAATCGTAAAAAAAACATGCATCCATAATCATTCTCAACATGGCAATTCTCAATATCCAGGATCAAAAGTCCTTCATGCAAATACCAATCATAACAAGGAAATACATCCATCATACGTTAACTAATGAGTCTACATTAGTAAGGCAGAATCATGCAGACATAATCCGCGCAATAGCAATCAGCGCCAAACAGAGTGGACAAGACTGAAATGCTAGAGATACCTAAGGTAATAAGGACGGCCATATCCCTCGTCTAATGTATGCATACACCATCTATCGAGGATCATACTTATTCGCTATTCAAAAGGTATCACCGACGAAAAATCCGACTATCACCAAAGACGGGTACCCCCGGGTGGGGCTGGTTTTTCCAATTACCATCTATGGGCCCACAGAAATATCAAGTATGCCCCCATCCCTGAGGTTGTATATACCGTGTCAAATAGCAATCTTAAGATCGTTAAATAGCCTTGGGCAACTCTGGGAGGGAGCCCAAGTCCCCATAGACAGCTACCTCATTAACATCGAATTCAAGAGTCGCGACATGGCGAACAATCCTAGTATTTTATTCAAGTAGCTCGTTTTCTCAAATTCTTATTTCCTCGTTCATTCGTAACAAGTGACAATTCTGAAATTTAATAATATCGCCGAACTTTGTATAATGAAATATTAGTTCTAGCAGTTCTTCAGGTAAGCAGAACACATAGCAAGACTTAAATATTTATTTTGAGTCCGTTCGTAAATTTTAAATATTTTCACTATTCTTTATTTTACTATTCATCACGGTTACTATTCATCATTTTACTATTCATCACGGTTACTATTTACCATTTTACTATTCATCGTAATTACTATTCATCGAATTTTTATACGTATTCGTATTTTCATATTTCGTATTTCTACGTATTTTTATACGTATTTGTATTTTCGTATTTCGTATTCCTACGTATTTTTATACCTATACGTATTCTTATACCTCGTATTTCTACGTATTTTTATACTTGTACGTATTTTCATACTTGTACGTATTTTTATACTTGTACGTATTTTTATACCTTATACGTATTTTTATACTTAAGATATTCTACTTAACTACAAAACCTAACTTTTATTTTCTAAGTACAAAATTCTAGTTTCAAAGTTGTTAAGTTCGTTTTGTACTTAGTGATTTGAAATAATATTTTAAAAGTAAAAGTCGGTTAAGTTTAGTCATATACTTAGCTAAAATTTTAACGGTTTCCATTTTTAGCGATGTTGTCGAAGTTCATTTAAATAGTCCGTATGTCCAAATCCCAAATTTAAGCAAAGGTAGTAACACTCGAATTTGTTCATTTTAATATACGTAACATTTATTTTTATCGGTTTCGTCGATTCTTTTTATTAACGATTTATTATACAATCTAATATAATCCTAATTACTATTCAAATTTAGTGACTAAGTGACAAATTCATTTTGATCAAAATTGACCCCAAATAATGGGAAATGCCGTAGCCCTATTTATTTTTACCCTTTTATTTCTTTTTTTTGTTTTTATTAATAATTTATTACTTTAACAAATTAAATTACTTAAGTGATAAAAATAAAAAGTGACAAGTTCATTTTAGGACTAATTTAAACCTTAAAACCGTGGCCCTCTATACTTGTTCATTTTTTTTCGTTTTCTAATTTATCGGTTTTGACTTAAATTTTTTATATACTAATTATTTAAATTATACAAAAGTGATTTAACTAGTTTACAATTTTCACTAAACATTTTATTTCATTTATGAATAGTGTTTTTACTCACTTTAAATTTCTAACTTTTATATTATAAAGATTTAGCTTATTTAACTTATATATTTAGTTTTGTATATACTTATTAGTTAATAAAAACAATAAATAACAACACACATAACAAATATTATAAATCAAAATGAGCTAAATTATCAAGAACACATGGAGAAATGAAGAACACTTATATATTTCATATGAACATCATAACATCAAATTTTCACATTATCATATAAATATCTCAAATTTTACCAACAATAATAATTAGTCTAAACTAACACAACATATTATTTTCAAAAATTAAAACTAAAAATTGGTCCAAAAACAAGGGTAAAACCGTGGCCTTGTATATTTGATGTGTCTTATATTTATATACATTTATAGCCCCTGTCGTTTGCGTTTCTTCGCGTTTCTTGTGCTTTTACATGCGTTTCAGCTCCTATTTCTCTCCGTTTTGGCCCTGCTGCGTTTTTGTGTCTACATTGCAGGTAAACACGCATATTTGGAGGGTAGGATGCTATTCGGGAGGTTTCGTGAAGTTTCGTAAAGTTTCGTGAAGTTTGGAGGTGATTCGAGTTGGTTTCGTTGCGTTTCGCTTGCGCATGAGCCTCGTTTCAACATTTGAAGGTGTCCCGGGACCTTGGGTCGAGATTTGAAGTTCACATTATCATCCTAAGACTCGTCCCTACTCATGAGCAAAGTACATTAGCCGTGGGACAACAAGAAGAAAGGAAGTTGGCTTTCTTTGCAAGCCAAAGAAGCGAAAACAAGAAAAAACTAAGTACAAAAGAAGCACAAAGAGGACTTGAACTGAAGGCTCCGGGATGACCTCGTCCCGTCCGGGGTGCACTTGTCCCGTCCGGGATGGCCTGTCCGTCCGGGACCACCTAGGGACACCGAGGCAACCGTTAGCTTGAAATGTTTCGTCTATTTGAGGGGGCAAAACATATTATTTTCGCACGAAATTTTGAGGGGATCTTCCTAACACTTTAAAATACTTTCTATCAAAAATTTAGGGTTAGATCAATTTTTCTTCTTGTACTTTGAATTCTCGACTCGGATTGCTTGTTTGATCGTCCTATTTCGGTATTGTTGAATTTGTTCTTCTCTTTCTCTTGCAATTTCTGATTGTGTTTTTGTTTATACTCTTCTTATTTGATTATCATTTCAATATCTTTCATTGTTGATCATGTTTTCATTCTTCTCCTTTGCTTTTGTTGTTAAATTTATCATGAGTGGGTAGTTCTTTATCTAGGGAGAAGGGTGAATCATGGGTGCATGCTTGGGTTGTTTTTGATGATGTTTTGAGTTAGGTTTTCGCGCTCGTTTTGATTGTCTTGTGATTGATTGTGTTTGTTGATCCCTTGGCCAAGGTTTAGCAAGCGTTTTCCACCCTTAAACTTAAGACCGAAAGCCTAGTTTAAGGTAGGGTACGAGACCAATCATTAGGACCCTCACTTGTAAGTTGCGAGAGCCCGCATTTGAGACCTAGAGGAGCTTAAGACCGAGAGGCCTAGCTTACCCTTAGCGAGAGCGATTCCTTACTCATTTCGATCACCATCCTTTGACCTAGCTTACCCCGTGCCTAACCCGATTCCCTAGACCTTTTTCCTAGCTTAAACCCCTTATTTCCTCGCCCTAGCTTTAGTAACTCATCCTACACTCGAACCGAGACTAGAATCACTAAAAATAGCCAACATAAACGACCTTCTCCCTGTGGATACGATACCCGACTTACCCTTGCTACCCGTTAGAGTTTGTTCGGATTACTTTTGATTAGGTGACGCGACTAAACCCTATCAAATTTTGGCGCCGTTGCCGGGGAGACGGCTTTTGTTTTTGTTGTTATTTGGTTCTTTTCTCATTGTTACTCTTTTGCCTCAAGGAACCTCAATTCCTTGAGGCCGCTACTTACGGTCTACTCTAGTGTTTTTGTATGCCCAGGCAAACGCGTACGTCTCAAAAAGGTTTGGCAATCGAGTTTGATCCTGAACCGGAGCGTACATTTCTTAGGCGCAAGAACTTATTGAAAGACTTGGAAGCTACTTCCTCATCTACTTCATCACCGAAGGAAGCTCACATTGATCCCGTGCCCGAAATAAAGAAGATGGTGAAGCTATCCGATCATTCTAGGCCGACTGCGGCTCAAGTTCCAAGGGGCAATGCTATGCCTACCATAGTGGCCAATAATTTTGAGGTGAAACCCGCTTTCATCAACTTGATCGAGCGCACTCAATTTGGAGGGAGTCCCGGAGAGGACCCTAACTTGCATATCCAAAACTTTTGTGATTATTGCTCCACGATTAAGCAAACGGGTGTGACGCAAGATCAAATACGGAAGATGCTCTTCCCATTTTCCCTCTGAGACAAAGCCAAGCTGTGGCTTAATTCATTGAACCGGGTTGCGCTAGCCATCACCGATTGGAACTCCTTAGTCTTGGCATTCTATCAAAAATATTTTCCGCCTGAAAAAACCGCCATGCTAAGAAGCCAAATCACGAGCTTCCGCCAACGAGGGGATGGGACGTTGTATGATGCGTGGGAGCGATACAAAGACCTTCAACGTCAATGCCCTCACCACGGTATGGATAAATGGTTTACTGTCATGCAGTTTTATAACGGTCTTTACAACGAGTCACGCCAAGTGCTTGACTCCGCGGCGAATGGACGCTTTGACAATATTGATGTGGAGGAGGCCATCGATACGATCGAGGCAATGGCGATTCATAATGCGCAATATGGGAGCTCTAGGAATGTGCCTAGGATTGGAGGTAAGACCGATGGTGATATGGTAGCCATGCTTTCCGCAAAAATAGATGCTATGACCGCTATGATTATGAATCAAATGCAAGCGGGTAGTAGTTCCTCGAGTGCTAGTGGACAAACGGTAGCGGCAATGCACACTACTCACGACGCGCCTTGCAATTCTTGCGGCGTCTCCGGTCATTCTTCTCATGAGTGCCGAGGTATGTATGCCCCTGTTCATGCTTTACATACTCAAAACAGCCCTTACTCCAACTATTACAATGAAGGCTACAAAAATCATCCCAATTTGTCATACAAAAGCAACAATGTTTTGAACCCTCCGCAACAACAAACACATTACCAAAACAGCCCACAAAATTTCAGCTACAATGCTCCAAGACCTTACAACCCCCCGGGCTTCAATCGCCCTAATTTTCAACCACCAAATGCTCCACCACCGGTGCAAGCCGCTCCGGTTCCCGACCCGATGAGCGAAATGAGGGCCATGATGATGCAAATGGCCAAAACACAAGAAACGATGATGGCTCAAATGCAAAAGAGCGATCAAGCGAAAGACGCCGCCATCAAAATGCTCGAAACTCAAATGGCACAACTTGCTTCTTCTAGCTCTCAAAGGAAGCCCGGCTCTCTTCTATCGCAAGGCACCCAACCTCAACATGAATCAATCAATGCCATTTCTTTGCGAAGCGGAACGAGCTATGATGGTCCTCCTATGCCAACATACGATGCCCCACCCACCAAGGTAGTAAGTGAGGTAGATCCTTCCCTTTTTCCTAATGGTTTTAGTGCTTTTAGTGATAATGGTGCAGGTACAAGCCAAGGAGCGAGCATGAGTGAAGGCGGGAAAGGGGCAGAGGCCGTGGGTGATGGTGGTGTGGCCGTGGGTCCCCCTGTGGACAAGGCCGTAGGGCCCAAAGGAGGGGGAGGAGCCGAGCTAGGAGGTGGACACGCGGAGAAGGTGCAAGAACAAGCTAAGCCGGTCGAGCCGCCGATTCAAATCAAATTGCCATTCCCGAGCCGAGTGGTAAAATCTAAACTCGACTCACAATTCGGTAAGTTCATGGAGGTCGTCAAGGACCTAAAGGTAACTGTACCCTTTACCGAACTCGTTACTCAAGTCCCCGCATATGCTAAATTCCTCAAAGACATACTCACCCGTAAACGATCTTTCAATGAGGTCGAGACTGTTGCTTTTACTGCTGAATGCAGCGCCCTTTTACAAAACCAGTCTCCTCCTAAATTGAAAGATCCGGGTAGCTTCTCGATCCCTTGCACTACTGGTACTACTTTCATTGATAAAGCCTTGTGTGATTTAGGTGCAAGTGTGAGTGTCATGCCTTACTCGGTGTGCGAGAAGCTCAACATGGGTGAGTTGAAAGTAACTAATATCACGCTCCAGATGGCGGACCGTTCTGTCAAACGCCCACTCGGTGTTTTGGAGGACGTTCCCGTCAAGGTTGGTAAGTTTTTCATTCCCGTCGATTTCATTGTTCTTGACATGGCCGAGGACTCCCAAATTCCTATTATATTGGGTCGGCCTTTCTTGCACACTGCTGGTGCTATTATAGACGTCAAGAACGGGAAATTGACGTTGGATATCGGAGGTGATAAAGTTACTTTTAATCTTTCAAATGCTTTAAAACGCCCAATGTTGGAGGAGCATGTCTTTGCGGTTGATGTTCTTGATGATTGTATAGACGAGTACTTACCTCAGGTCCTCGAGAGGGACCCTCTTGAGGCCGTGCTCTATTGTGATGATGTTGCAGGTACATTAGGGCGGACGGACGCGGGTAAAGATGCACTGCAGGACGCATTGAGCGCAGACGGAGTTGGCTTTGCCGCAAGCCACGCAATTGGAGTTGCTAATGAGGATGGTCGAGCTGTTGATGACGATGGTTGTGACGATGATGACGAGGATGATGGAAGTGGGGTCGTTTATGACGAGGCCCACGGTTGGTGGTACTTCCCGTACCCTGCTGCGCCCCCAGTTTAAGCTGGTTTGGGGGAGGCACTTCATTTTGTAAATATCATTGTATGTACTTTGTTCTTTTGAGACTTTTGCTCGTTTTTCTCCCTTATTTTTACGGTCCCTGGTTGATGTGCTGTAGGACACATTGGGGACAATGTGTTGTTTGGTTTGGGGGGAGGAACGCTTTGCTTTTCGCTCTGCTTTTCTTTTTGCATTTTTCTTTTCGTTTTTCTTTTTCCAAAAAAACACAAAATTCAAAAAAATCTGAAAATTTCAAAAATCCCAAAAAATCAGAAAATTTCTCAAAAAAATACCAAAAATACGTATCCCGTTCCGTTGTTTTGAGCTTGTTTTGATCTTATTCTTTCTCGACATCCCTTCCCTTGTATGCTTTGGCTTTGGCATGATTTACATTGTTGGTTTAGCGCTTTCGGGGATGTTGAGACGCGTTTGCAGATGATGGCGTGCTTTTACTGTTGGCTTTATCATTCATGGACTATAGCTACTATATTGTGAGGTTTTTAGCCTCCTGCGGCCGGTTCATCTATCCCGGTCCCCGTGCTTATATTGTGAGTAGTTCTCCTCGTGGGGTGCGTAATATCAACACGCATAAGTGTGGCCCCTATCCCGTTTTTCCCCGCGATTTTGTCACTTGTTATGTATATGAGGCTTTAGTTGATTTCTTACTTTTCACCATGTTCTTGCATTGCTTTTATCCTCTCTTATATGATCCTTATACCCCTTTTCTCACATGAGTTTGCTAGCCACATTGCCATATAGCCTACCCTAGCCTTGCTAGTTACCGCTTTGCTTACTCTTGTGCTTGTCCGATGGGTTGTGATCATGCTACGACTTGCTGACGTCGTTTGCTTTGAGAGTGTTGGTGAATTGAGTCGGGATTGCTGCTTCCCCGACCTTTTTTATGAGGTATTTCCGCAACTTTTAGAGTGTGCTCTTTTTGCTCAAGAAAAGAAAAAAAATCAAACACAAAAATCTGAAAAATAAACACAACACACAAAAAAAATAAAAAGAAAAGAAAGTGTGTGCACAAAAATGCAAAAGTTGTTGTTGTTTTACATGAGTGAGCACTTGTACTTGATTCTTATGTTGCGTTGATGCGTAAAGGAGACCGTTATGCTGTTTTCGGTCCGTTTATTATGAGAGTTGGGTTACGTTTTGGTTGGATGAGCACTTGAGTAGTATTAGTGGTTTCTAGTGGCTTAGCTCCACGATTCCATAACTATTTGATCCACCTTATCACCCTTTACCTCTCTATGGCCTTTACATCCTCATTTCCTATGTAAACCCTCATGTTTAGCCGTTTTGTGACATTATTAGGTATGCGGGAATGCGAGATTTGGTCCACATTCGATTGCGGGCGTGCTTCCACTAGTCGAGTAGGTGAGTGTCACTATATACTTCACCTTGATCATCATTTGAGTAGAGTGGAAACCGCGAGAGGTCCGTGATTTGATTGCTAGAGAGCCTAAGTCTAAGCCATGCTGTTCATTCTGCGCCGTCTTGTAATTCTCATCCGTTAGCTTGCTATTTCCATGCGTCCCATGCTGCTTCGGGATCGATTGCCATTGCTCATGCTGCTTGCGGTTTGGTGATTGTTTGGGAAGTTTTCTTTTGCTCGCTTTGTCCTCTATTTTCTGTCATGCTTTGTTGCTTGAGGACAAGCAATGGTTCGGTTTGGGGGAGTTTGATGTGTCTTATATTTATATACATTTATAGCCCCTGTCGTTTGCGTTTCTTCGCGTTTCTTGTGCTTTTACATGCGTTTCAGCTCCTATTTCTCTCCGTTTTGGCCCTGCTGCGTTTTTGTGTCTATATTGCAGGTAAACACGCATATTTGGAGGGTAGGATGCTATTCGGGAGGTTTCGTGAAGTTTCGTAAAGTTTCGTGAAGTTTGGAGGTGATTCGAGTTGGTTTCGTTGCGTTTCGCTTGCGCATGAGCCTCGTTTCAACATTTGAAGGTGTCCCGGGACCTTGGGTCGAGATTTGAAGTTCACATTATCATCCTAAGACTCGTCCCTACTCATGAGCAAAGTACATTAGCCGTGGGACAACAAGAAGAAAGGAAGTTGGCTTTGCTGCAAGCCAAAAGAAGCGAAAACAAGAAAAAAACTAAGTACAAAAGAAGCACAAAAGAGGACTTGAACTGAAGGCTCCGGGATGACCTCGTCCCGTCCGGGGTGCACTTGTCCCGTCCGGGATGGCCCCTGTCCCGTCCGGGACCACCTAGGGACAGCTGAGACGCTTCGTTAGCTTGAAATGTTTCGTCTATTTGAGGGGGCAAAACATATTATTTTCGCACGAAATTTTGAGGGGATCTTCCTAACACTTTAAACTACTTTCTATCAAAAATTTAGGGTTAGATCAATTTTTCTTCTTGTACTTTGAATTCTCGACTCGGATTGCTTGTTTGATCGTCCTATTTCGGTATTGTTGACTTTGTTCTTCTCTTTCTCTTGCAATTTCTGATTGTGTTTTTGTTTATACTCTTCTTATTTGATTATCATTTCAATATCTTTCATTGTTGATCATGTTTTCATTCTTCTCCTTTGCTTTTGTTGTTAAATTTATCATGAGTGGGTAGTTCTTTATCTAGGGAGAAGGGTGAATCATGGGTGCATGCTTGGGTTGTTTTTGATGATGTTTTGAGTTAGGTTTTCGCGCTCGTTTTGATTGTCTTGTGATTGATTGTGTTTGTTGATCCCTTGGCCAAGGTTTAGCAAGCGTTTTCCACCCTTAAACTTAAGACCGAAAGCCTAGTTTAAGGTAGGGTACGAGACCAATCATTAGGACCCTCACTTGTAAGTTGCGAGAGCCCGCATTTGAGACCTAGAGGAGCTTAAGACCGAGAGGCCTAGCTTACCCTTAGCGAGAGCGATTCCTTACTCATTTCGATCACCATCCTTTGACCTAGCTTACCCCGTGCCTAACCCGATTCCCTAGACCTTTTTCCTAGCTTAAACCCCTTATTTCCTCGCCCTAGCTTTAGTAACTCATCCTACACTCGAACCGAGACTAGAATCACTAAAAATAGCCAACATAAACGACCTTCTCCCTGTGGATACGATACCCGACTTACCCTTGCTACCCGTTAGAGTTTGTTCGGATTACTTTTGATTAGGTGACGCGACTAAACCCTATCAATATTACACTCACAATTTTTATTTTTTATTTTTATACCACTAATTCTATATCTAATTTCCTTTATATTATATATGTATTTAACATAGGTGAAATTCATATAAAAACATTAACAAAATAAAAGTAATTCATTTCACACACATAACATTTAATAACAAAATAAATATAAGGAAATGAACATCAACATTTGAACAACGTTTTTAGCACTCATTTAACATAGTCTTTTTAAACATATAATTAACAAAAATTAAAATGAAAAATTAGACAAAAATTAATGGAAATGCCGTGTGAAATTTTTAGTGAGCAACATATTTTATTTTTCGATTTTTGTCTTCTAATTTAACATGCAATGTTTAGGTGATATAATAATTCATATATACACTCAAAACATTAATTAGGAAAATAACATATAATACAATTAGGTTTAGTGCTAGCATTTATAGTGTGCGAGAGCACCTTAATTAGGTTAAGTGAGTGAAAAGTTTAGCAATTGTCGGGATCCACAATATTGTCAAATATGCTCAAGTCGATGCCTCCACCTTGCTCCTCATCTTTGGGTAGAATTAGTACATACAAATGAAAATAAGTAAGTTAGTAAATTATTTTAAGTAGAACTAACTAAACTAAAATTTAAAGTGTAGTAGTATTCATATGTTTAGGTGATGTATATATTTCATTTATTTTGATTTGTGTTCATAAATATTTATAAATTAAAAGAGGAAGTGATTACTAATTAAAATGGTGGAGAATTAATTTAAGTGTTCTAAGAATTTAAAGACAAAGAAATAAAAGTTTAAAGAAGAAAAATGAAATAAAGAAGATGAAGATCTTCATGGAAGTCTAAGGAGGAAGGTGAAGATGTGCTTACTAAATAGAATAAGTGTTTGTATTTTAGAGAGAAAAGAGTTAAAGTGTTTATGTGTTTGAGTGGAAAATGAGAGTAGTAGTAATGAATTGTATAAGTAATGTATGTAGTATGTATTTAGTATTTAGATTGTATAATCTTTAATTTTAATTAAGCTATATAAGTGATGATGAAAGTATGTAGGAGTGTAAGTTAGGCATGGTGTGTGTAAGAGAAGAATGGAAGAGGATAGAGCTTGTAGAGTGAGCAAGGGAAGTCGGCCAAAGCATGCTCAAGTGGCCCGATTTTTCGTTTTTGAAATTTTCGATTTGCGTGCACGCGAAATGTCTCGAAATAAAATATATGATCGTAAAATAATGTTTCGAAGTAAGATCGAAAATAAAAATGAAAATAAACATCGAAGGGTGATCAAAACAAAAATTGGGTTTAAAACCCACGAAACTTTGGATAAAAATTTGTTTGGTCGAAATACTTATTTTTTTCATTGAATGTTGGCGATTTAAATAATTATAATCAACCGTAAAATTTTTTATAAGTTTAAGTTAAGTGTGACTTAATATTTCGACCTTTTGCGAAAGTGTTAGTTAAATCAAAACGAAACAGTAATTAGATATTAAGAAATTAGAATTTATAAATAATAATCAAAATGATTATATTTTTAACCAAATTAGTTTCATGCTAAGTTTTTACATTAGGTGTAATTGAATTTGGATGAGGATGATTGGTGACTTAGTCACCATGTAATTCGGCCATGTGGGCCTCTTTGGCCTCGTTTTGCGCGCCGAAATTTGTCGTCGATACGTCATTTTATTTATCGAGTTCAAATATGTAAAAATAAAGTTTGAATTCGAAGTATATAAAAATAGTTTTAGTTCAGTCGTGAGGAAAATTGAAGTGTATTGTTTTAGGAAATATTTGAGCGAGATTGTCTAATTATTGATTTCCTAATTATGATTAGCTTAAATTAACACAGGGTGTTACAATCCTCCCCCCTTAAAGAAGTTTCGTCCCCGAAACTTAAAGTCATCTAGGTTATTAAGGTTACCTGCGCTAAACAACTCCGGGTATTTTTCCTTCATTGACGCCTCGGTCTCCCACGTTGCTTGTTCGGTCTTCTGTCCTCTCCAAAGAACCTTGACCAAAGGTATCGACTTGCGTCGTAAGAATTTGGTCTCCCTGGCGAGAATCTCAACTGGTTTCTCAGAGTAGAGTATGTTAGGCTCGATGGCGATCACATCAGGCGTAACAATGTGATTAGGGTCGCTTCTATATCTCCTGAGCTGTGATACATGAAATACATCATGTACTTTGGACAAGTTTGGCGGTAAGGCGAGCCGGTAAGCCACTTCGCCAATTCGTTCAAGTATATCGTAGGGTCCGATGTACTTTGGACTAAGCTTTCCCTTTAGTCCGAAACGTCTCACCCCTTTCATGGGTGATACTGTCAAGAAGACCTTATCTCCACTGTTGAACTCAATAGGTCGACGATGTTCGTTCGGATACTTCTTCTGTCGATCTTGAACTGCTTGTAGTCGTTCTCGAATAATCTTGATGTGTTCAATCTGGTCTTGTATAGCCTGGGGTCCAGTACCCACGTTGTCAATAGCGTCGTCCCAACAAACAGGACTGCGACATTTTCTCCCGTACAGTGCTTCGAAAGGAGCACATCCCAGGCTAGCGTGATAACTATTGTTGTATGAGAATTCAACGAGGGGTAAACTCTTTTCCCAGTTTACGTTGAATTCCATCGTGCAAGCTCTTAACATGTCCTCCAGCGTCTGTATAGTACGTTCTGTCTGACCGTCAGTAGCTGGGTGAAAAGCCGTACTCATCTTCAATTTACTACCCAAAGCCTCTTGTAGTTTATTCCAGAAATGCGATGTAAACCTTGTGTCCCGGTCTGATATGATATCAAGGGGGACGCCATGAAGTCGTATTACCTCTTTCTCGTAAGCTTTGGCTAGTTCTTCCAATCCCCATGTCTCCTTGATCGGAACAAAGTGGGCCGCTTTAGTTAGGCGATCCACAATAACCCATATCGCATCCTTGCCGCTCGATGTTCTCGGTAACCCCATGATAAAATCCATCGATATGGAATCCTTCTTTCCTTGGGGAATTTCCAATGGTTGGATCAGTCCTCCTGGCCTCTGGTGCGCAAATTTCACTTTCTGGCAAATCATACATCTAACCACGTACTCGGCGATCTCTGCCTTCATCCTTATCCACCAGAAACGTAGTTTCAGGTCCTTGTACATTTTGTCTGAGCCAGGATGTACTGAATAGCGGGTACTATGTGCTTCGTCAAGAATTTTGCGTTTCAAGGCTTCATTGTTAGGCATGCACCATCTGCCATTGAAGCGTAGACACCCGTCAGTGTAAATCTCAAACCCTTCTGTTCCTTCTGACGGAATTCTTTCTCTGATTTCTAACAATGCCGGGTCTTCCCACTGTAGTGCCCGAATGTCATGAAATATTTCTGGTTCTACCACCATTGTATTTAGATCAGCGTCATCCGATTGTACTAGATCTAAGCTCAGCCTTTTCAGATCTTGGACGATGTCTGACGGAATCTCCCAAATGTTGTTCAGAGTGTGTGATGTCTTACGACTCAGCGCGTCGGCTACTACATTAGCCTTTCCCTCATGGTATAACAACTCGATCTTGTAATCGTTGATTAGCTCTAACCATCTTCGCTGTCTCATGTTCAAATCCCTCTGTGTGAAGATGTATTTCAAGATCTTGTGATCTGTGTAGAATTTGATGCTGACCCCATAGAGATAATGACGCCAAGTCTTTAGTGCAAACACGACCACAGCAAGCTCTAGGTCGTGAGTTGGGTAATTCCTTTCATGCACTTTAAGTTGTCTGGATGCGTATGCTATTACCTTTCCTTGTTGCATCAAAACGCAACCCAAACCATTCAGTGATGCGTCACTGTACACTTCATACTCATCACCATCAGTTGGCAAGGTTAAAACTGGTGCCGTAGTAAGCCTCGTCTTAAGCTCTTGGAACGCCTTCTCACAGTAATCGCTCCATACGAACTTTGATTCCTTTTGTAGCAGCTTGGTCATCGGGCGGGCTACTTTTGAGAAGTCAGCTACAAATTGAGGATACCGGGCACGGGAAATCCCTTCTCGACCCCCCGCTCTCGCCCGCCCTCGAAAAACGTGTCATGGGGCGGAATGCACGGCGCGGGAAAATTTTGCAAGAAGCTCGCTCGCGGGAGCTTCGCTTTAGTGCTTTGCTCGCTCGTTCTTTTGCTTATGGGGGAATGTCATCGCATGTAATTGTGACAAAAGAAGTATAAAAATCCTTTTGAAATGTATTTTTGGAGTCGCCACCAAATATTAAAGGAATTTGGAACCTATTCAACGCGTCTTAAAATATAAGACACGGGTGTCTCAGATTTCAAGGTGCGTCGATGCCTATCCGTTTGAGGTCATTGTGAAACCAGAGAGGATTCGGAGTGAGGTTACTTTTCGAAAGTTTTGACAAAATGTATTATGAAAATTGTAATCAAAAAGCCTACGTAAAAGTAGTCTTTACTAATTTAAAAACAAATGCTTTAATTTCGATATTTGGGCTAATAGGACGCTACGTACAAATGCAAATTTGTGACTCGACAAATATGTAAAATAAATGTAAGCCGTCAAAGCTATGACGATTTGCTATAGGAAATATACGTAAGATTAATAATTCATTGTATTTGAATTACTAAATAAACGTTATTCTCCGACCTGTGTTCAATTCTAAGATTTTGTAAAAACCCTCGGTTTTGCATGTTTAAAAGACTAGTTGAGACGGTACAGTTAAATGTCGAATCCGTGTTTTAGTCATAATTTAATGCATGAATCGAGAATTTGCATAATGTAAAAGTGGTGTTTAATTTAGTGATTTTGAGTCGTTTGTTTATGCGATATTGGCGAGGTTTAGACGAATCTTTCGATTCGAATCACTACAATCGTATTGCGAATACGGGTTCGTTAATGCCAATATCGGGATGGGTTAAGGTAACCCTATAAGTCTCGAACGTCCAATCCGAAGGTAAAATTTCTTTACCTTAAAAATGCAAAGACGGTTTTTAGAGTGGAAATTTATAAGTGCGAGAGGCTTTATATATGTGTATTAGTATTATATTGAATTGAATTGGTTTGTAAGTGTTGTTGTTGATGTTCGTTATGAAAATTGTGTGTGTTGTATGTCGTACAAGGGCTGCTATTTATAGCAAATGCTTCGTGTTTTATGTATAGTTGCTCTGGCGATTTTCATCCCTCTTTCTGACATTTTCGTAGCGCCGTATGTAGTATGACATTGTCGCCTTAGGTACACTCATTGTGTTTGTGCTTTGTTGACTTTGGAGGTTTTGATACGTCAACTTGACACAAGTTGATCAATCAACTTGGTACAAGTTGACTCTCTTGGCTCCGTTTTCGTGTTTAGTGCCTCGGTTTTTCGTCGTGTTTTTCGATTTTGGCTCGAAATAAAATAATATCGTAATATATTATTTTACGACTTTGTGAGATTTTGTTTCGTAAGAATGTGACCTGGGACGCATTTTGGTCCGCTTCGGGTGTTTGGGCCTTTTTGTGTGTTTTGGGCCGTTTTTGTGTGTTTGGGTCGTTTTTGTGTTCTTGGGCCATTTTTGTGAGGCGTTTATGTGTCGTGCTTGCGTGTATTATGTCGACTTACGATTAAAATGACTAAATTAATATTCATTTTTACGAAATATGCAAATTCAAATTACTACGTTAAAAATGACTAAAATGTTTTAGACACTTATGTTCCGTTTCGTCTTATTTTTAAACATGCATGGAAAGTCCTTTTCGTCATCGGGTTTGCTTTTGGGGGGTACGGATACGGGTATCTACAGAGCCCCCAGTTTGACTGAGCTTGGACTAAAGCGCTAGTCAAACTTAGAAGATAGTATCCGGACCATTACAATCTCGATACTACCTGGCGACGCTAAGTATGTGTCTCGGGGAGAGACGTGGACTTAGTGTCGGGAATGCGGGGAGGGACGGCATGTTTAAGGACATGACGGTCCTGCATGTTTAAGGGCTTGCCGGCCTGCTGTTGTTTGGATGTCATTTGATGGCGTTTTGTAGCTTGGCCATCTCCTGCGTCTTGCATGTTTGCTGTGTACTTGCTTGTGTATCTGTCTTTTGACTTTAATTTCTCTTTCGCAGAGAGCATGGGTGTCTGCGTTCTTGAGATGCGAAGAAATCTGCATTTCTGCATCCTTGAAGTGTGCCTTTTGTTTTGGATTAATCGCCAAGAATAATCCGAACTCGTCCTCTTATTCCATAAATAATCCGAACTCGAATTAATCCATGAATAATCCCAACTATTGAAGTAACATTCCAATAATGTACTTTGGCCAATTTCAATCGACTCTAACACGTAAAAACAAATCGTAAAATCGACTCTAACTATGCCTCACTCTTATTTTATGTACAATTCAAACTGTTTTCACTTTTTTTTTTATCGATTAAAGCATGTTAAAATTGGCCAAAGTTCATTATTGGAATGTTACTTCAATAGTTGGGATTATTCGTGGATTAATTCAAGTTCGGATTATTTATGGAATAAAAGGACGAGTTCGGATTATTCTTGGCAATTAATCCTTTTGTTTTTGTAAAAAGTGCATGTATTTGAAAAATATGCGTATTTGATTCGTGAGGAGTATACGTATTTTTGATTTTTAACTCGTAAAGAATGGCTGTGTTTGAAAAATATACGTATTGAACTCGTGAGGAGTATACATATTTTTGATTTTGAACTTGTAAAGAATGTATGTGTTTTGAGAAATATACGTATTGGACTCGTGAGGAGTATACGTATTTTTGATTTTTGACTCGTAAAGAGTGTCTGTGTTTGAAAAATATACGTATTGAACTCGTGAGGAGCATACGTATTTTTGATTTTGAACTCGTAAAGAATGTATGTGTTTGAAAAAAAAAAAAAATACGTATTGGGCTCGTGAGGAGTATACGTATTTTTGATTTTTGACTCGTAAAGAGTGTCTGTGTTTGAAAAATATACGTATTGGACACGCGAGGAGTATACGTATTTTTGATTTTTTGACTCGTAAAGAGTGTCTGTGTTTGAAAAATATACGTATTGAACTCGTGAGGAGCATACATATTTTTGATTTTGAACTTGTAAAGAATGGATGTGTTTTGAAAAATATACGTATTGGACCCGTGAAGAGCATACGTATTTTTGATTTTGAACTTTGTAAAGAATGTATGTGTTTTGAAAAATATACGTATTGGACTCGTGAAGAGTATACGTATTTTTGATTTTTGACTCGTAAAGAGTGTCTGTGTTTGAAAAATATATGTATTTAACTCGTGAGGAGTATACGCGTTTCGATTTTTGACTCGTAAAGAGTGTCTGTGTTTGAAAAATATACGTATTTAACTCGTGAGGAGTATACGTATTTGTGATTTGTAACTCGTAAAGAGCGTATTTGTTTGAAAAACATACGTATTTAACTCGTGAGGAGTATACGTATTTGTGATTTGTTACTCGTAAAGAGCGTATTTATTTGAAAAATATACGTATTTAACTCGTGGGGAGTATACGTGTTTTGATTTGTAACTCGTAAAGAGCGTATTTGTTATTATTTTGTGAAATTAGGTTCTTGACTCGTAACGAGCGCATGTATCCTCGTGTTTTCCTCATAACAGGGCGTAAAAGAGTGGATTAATAGCATAATGGACCATAGTAACCAGCCCAAACAAAAAATAAACCTGTGCCCAAGCTGAAAATCGCCAGTGTACTGGCGATTGTTGTGAGAATCGCCAGTATACTGGCGATTTAGTGTGTATGTGTGTGCAATTTTTGTTCAAAACACGGGTGAGGGGAGGGTTTGCAAAACAGCCGAAAAAATAAAACACAAGCACACCTTAATCAAAAAACCCGTTCTTGGCGATTTTTCAACCAAAATTCGTGATTCCGCCTCCTACGATTCGCAATGGACCAAGGTATGCACTCAATCAAGTTGCTATTTCCTGTTTTGAAGTCGGTTTGAGTCGGTTTTAACTGAAAATTCGTTTTTTAGGGTTTATGTTGAACCGCTTTGCATGATTCGAATTTTGCCATTATCGTTGCTTGAAATCGATACTTGAGAGTATTAAGAGGCTTGTCTTGCTATTGTTGATGATTGTATGTGAAAAACCCGAGCCTTGGGTGTAACACCCCGTGTTATTTTAACACAATATTATAAAAGAATTTAATTCCTTAAATTAAATTCATCCTTTTTCCGTATAATAAAAATGCGTCTGAATTTTTTTCGCTAAATAATACTAAATTTTCTTGAGTACAAATTTAAAAATTTTGAAAAATAAAGTTTGTTGTATTATCTTTAGAATTGAAAAAGAAACACATTTCAAAATTTATAAAAATCAACACAAAATTAATATTCGCCTTTCAAATTTCAAAAATGTTAAGTTATGTTTACTATTCACAAAAATAAATGTAAAATCTTTTATTCATAAAATTCAATTTCAAACATTTTTCGTTTTCAAAATAAAAATGGACACTTATACTTTTCTCGGCTTTGAAATTCAAGTCAACGATTTCAAACACGCAAATCAAGGTCAAGTATCTTATCCTCTTCCACTTTCTTTTTAATTTTGGAAAAGCAAACTTAACATCAACTTTTAATAAAAATATAATCATTTTGTTTAATTTTTAATAAGTCATATTATATTAAAATATCTAATTACTATTTCATTTTCATTAAACTAGCTTTTTCCTAAATTGTCGATATTTGAAATCACACCTAATTTAAATTGATTAACTTTTTGACGTTTGAATATGAATCTTTAAATCTAAAACATTCAACGAAAAAAATAATTATTTCGACCTAGGAAATTTTTATTCAAAATTTCGAGGATTAAAACTCAAATTTTGTTTTTAGTACCTTTCGAAAATTATTTTTATTTTTATTTCCGATTTTATTTCAAAACACTATTTTAAGATCATATCCTTTATTTTGAGACTTTCTGCGATCGCGCAAATCGAAAATTTCAAAAACGATAATCGAGCCCGAAAAATAGACCTTTGACTTTCGGACACCAAAGTCAAATTCTATCCTCTTCCATTTTTTCTTACACAAATCCTTACTTTACTTACACATCTAATTTTATCATCATCATTTTTATTTTGTTTTAAAGATTTAAAGTTTATACTTAATAATAATACATAAATACAAATTCAATACTACTACTTTAATACCACCATTTTCATTTCCATCACTTTTAAATATTTTCTAAAGTAGTAAATAAAATATTTTAGTCTTAAATTTATAAAATGAATACTTTTCAGAAAATCGCCAAAACAGCACATTTTAACTTTTATCGCTTTTGACGCCCGACTTGTTAAAACTGATTAATTTCGTGAAAAACATTTTAAAAATATCGAAGGAACATTTTCTTTACCTACATAGTAATTTATGACACATTTAAGCCACTTGCTTTTATTTGTCTCCTAATTTCATTTAAATAAAACATTATATACTAAATAAATCCAATTTAACCTAATTCATTTAACCTAAATTTTTTACAACTTGTTCCACAAGTTCTAAGGACCAAAATGAGCTCATTATACTCCAAAATGTCGTGCCATATGCCCCCATTTTCTCTCTTTTGTTTTCTTTCATTTTTCTCCTAAAACCTCTAAAATAAAACCTTAATAATATTTCTAATAAATCCTAAGTATTCTAAGTTCTTTAGTGGGTCTTTTAGGAGCTAACTTGCAAGGATTTTTGGGTGAAGAATATGGGTAACATGGGTGAAGAAATTCCGATCTAAAATTTATTTTAGATCCTCGACGATTAACATCCAATTTAAGGTGACTAGTTATTTCTTATATTAGCCTCTTTGAAAATTAATTTGTTTTGTTATTATAATTTTATAAGTATGATTATTATGTTAAATACATGTTAAACATCATTGATATGTGATTGTATGTTATGTGTTGTATAATAAAATGATAATAAATAAATAATGTTTTAAATAGATTATTGTAGTAATATGTTCATATGTTTAGCTAAATTAATTTTGAGCATTTTTAACTATGATTCATATGATTTTTATGTTTATTTATGCTTTAATTATGTAGTAATCATTTATGAAAATTATGTTAAATATTAAAAACGAGTTTAAAGTGATTAAAAATCGAAAATGAAATTTATGTGTATATGTTACTAGCTCACGGTTTTCCCTCCATTTTTAAATAAATTTTCACTTTTAATTTTTGTAAATAATATGTTGGATTAAGTTAGTTAAAATGGATGTTATCATGTGAAAAAAATTAAATTAGGAAAACAAATTATAAGTTGTTAAATATGCACATATGTGTTCTTGAGTTTTGTTTGATGTTCATGTGTGTTCTTATTATCTTCATGTGTGTTCTTATTATCTTCATGTGTGTTCATCTTTGTTGCTCACTTTGATTTTGTTTTATTTTATGTTTGTTAATAATTTGTGTTTATGTTTAGTTATTGTTTTAATATATTGTTAGTATTATGTTATAAATCAACTTAAACATTATAAATCTTTAAGAATAACAAGTTAGAAATTTAAAGTGTTGAAAAACACTATTCATAAATGTAAATGAAATTTTTAGTAAAATTTCATTTTAGTTAAATCGTTTTAGTATAATTAGAATAATTAAAATATAAAGACCTTAAGCTAAAAACCGATAAAATCGAAAAAATGAAATTTAGGACCCTAACATACATACTCACGGCATTCATGCCATTTTTGGGCCAAAATTGTATTTTTATCACTTTTTAGTTTATTGTTAAAATAATTTAATTATTAGTTAATAAGTTGAATTAAGAAATTTAAAAGAAATAAATCAATTTTTGTACATATATACATGCACACGGTTTTACCACTAAAAATGGACTAAATTTAATCAAAATGAAAATATCACTGAGTCACTAAAGTTAAATTTTTGTATAAATCGATTTAGTTATAAATGAAACATATTAAACCGATAAAAATGTTTAACCGTTATAAAAATGAACTGAATCATGTGCTACTACCTTTGCAATTGGACTGTTGGACTTGAACATACGGACTAAAATGAACCATCCACGACACTATAATTATTAAAAATGAAAATCGCTAAATTTAGTAAATAGACGACTAAATTTAACTAAGTTTCAGTTTTAAAATAAATATCATTATCACTAAATACAAAACGAACTTAATGACTTCGAAACTAAAAAGTTATACTTAATAAATAAAAATGGTTTGGTTTTATACCTAAAATATCTTAAGTATAAAAATACGTATAAATATAAAATACGAAGTATGAAAATACGAATACGTATAAAATACGAAGTATGAAAATACGAATACGTATAAAATACGACGAATAGTGAATAGTGAATAGTGAAAAATTTACGAAACTTGTAAAACAAGTTACGTCTCAAATTTAAAGATATTTCAAATTCCAAAATTTAAAATATTGAAAATAATTGAAAATTTTACTAAGTATAGAAAATTGAAAAGGAATAAGTAAATGACTTAAAGTGTTTGAAAAACACTTAAATAAAATTGGACATACTAATAAACGTATTAATATAGAAACCTAAAAACGTTAATAATTAACAACACTTCAAATAATAAACGAACGTGTTATGTGATCATATGAAACCTACAATTCAAATAAAACGTTTGACGCTGAGACTAGGAGAGTCTAGTAACATGTGATATGTAAATATCGAATAAATAAAGAATATTGAGTAAGTTAAATGAAAGGTCAAGCTTGGGCCTCAGATAAGGGAACGTCAATCGTGAGAGAAGTGGGGTTAAGATAGTCTTGTAGCGGACGCCACTATCTCGGTCTCTGACGTTGGTCATCCCGGTTAGTGTGGTTGTTAGGTAGCATTATGTGCTTATGCGCTCTACCCATGCCGTTACGCCTTAAGTCGTATAGCCTGTTCCGTACAAGATAAAGAATATGCCAATCCTTTTGGATCAGGCTTTAGGAAATAGTCGTTTTATCCAGAGTTAAGGTGCTCTATGAATAGCATAGCCTACTCTTAACGTGGATATTAGTGTATATATACTAGACTAGGGCTTTATTACCCTATTTCGCTAAAGTTACCAGGGCCACCGTGACATTATATGCTTAGTGCATCTCGCGGTTCTGTCTCCTTGCCGTGTTTCGTCTTTATTGGACGCGACACTTGCATTCGCTCTTACCACATGTACAGATCACTTGACGAGATTGTATCTGAAGTTCGAATCATTTCGAACACTAGAAGATGAGATGCAAGTACTATAGTATTCGGCGTGGTTTACGAGTCGAGTAAGCCGCTGCACTATGGTAGTGAGATGCAAGCGACTAGAGTACAATGGCCTACTCAGTGGTCAGGCTCGTAAGCAGTATGTGTTGTTTTTTGTTTGATTAAATGAGAATGAGTGTGTACCATCTTCGAAAACTAAAGACCACAAATTTCTGAAGTGAATCGAGTCTGCATGATGTGAATGATACTATATGTACGTATGTTTGCGATATGATATCGCGTTGTAATCCTGTTGAATTATTGTGATACTATTGCTATGACATTATATGTTATTTGCTTTCATAACTGAATATCCTGTTTATATGATTTATCGCTTTAAATCGCATGCTTATTATGACTTATATGTCTTTATATGCTATTTGTATTAAGCATGTTTATATTTTTATCATAATGTTATAATTATAAAGCGATAGTAATAAACCAAAGTAATTGAAATCGAGGGTAAGTATGAGCATAGCTAGTCACTGTCCGCTCAGCGGGCATCCCCCCATCAGTTTATTGTGCAGGATAACCGTGGACCAGGAGCTAGATTTTGGATGGGCCACGAGACGTTTTTATTATTTTACCTTAGTTTATTTCCGAGAGAATGTAATATATAACCTATACTCTTTTAAATTCCGTACCTAGAGTTATTTTACTTAACTCTTGAACGATGTTTGTAATACTTGGGTTTTATGTATAATTAATGACGCTGGTTTAAGCCTTAATTAATTTCCGCCTTAGTAATTAAAGTCGACTAAAAACCAGGTTGTTACATTGGGGCTGATTTTCGTGTCACTGAACAGGGGCGTTTTGGTCGTTTTTCGTCTCGGAATACGCTCAAAATTTCAATGTAGGTTACCCATTAGTAGTATAATGCATGGGTAAATTTGTTTCGTTGAAATAGGCGTGAAAAGCGGGTTTTTCGGGTTGAAAACCATGTAAAGGGGGGCGTTTTTGGTGGTTATGCTCTATCTTTATCGTGTGAGACGATCCCGAGTGGCCTTGTTGTTTTTGAAGCGTTGTTGTATGCTAATGATGAGGCTTTGGGTGACTTGTGTGTGAAAAACGGTTTGAAAATCCGTGATTTTCGTGTGTTTTTGTGTGGGAGACGGTTTTTGGGTTGAAATTTTCGGTTCCAAAACTTGTCGAAAACTTTCGTCTTGGGTCGTGATGACTTGTATGGTGTATGACTTGCTTAGTTTTGCTGAGCATGCATCATTTGGAGGTGTTTCGGAGTGTTTTTGTGTAGTTGGGCTAGGCTTCTTGAAACCGTTTTTCTTGCTTCTCGTGCTTTGAGTCCTGAATGTATTGTCATGCATGTTGCTTGGGTTGGCTAGGGTGTTGTTTCGTTGGAAGTTAGGGCTTCTTTGGTCAAGAAAAGGCCATGAAAAGGCCGTTTTTGTAGTTTGCGTGCGTTTTATAAAAGCTATTCAGTCGAGGTGTTCGGGACATGATTTTTACGTGGAACTTTTGTGGGTGCTTATTATGACTTGTATGTCGTATACGTGTCATGAACTGGGTAATTCTGTGACTCTGCGCCGTTTTAGACTCATCTGTCAAAAATAGGCCTAAAGCGTATTTTCTGTCGTTTTGCTTGATTTTTGTCGTTTTTGTACCCTCTAGCCTTTTATGTTGGTTGTGTGTGACGTATATGTTGTATACGTGTCAACAGATATGCATCTCTGTGATCCTGCGTCGTTTTGGCCCTATCTGTCAAGAATAGACCTAAAGCTTACTTTTTGCTGTTTCTTCTGCTTTTTCTTTGTTTTTACGTATCCTTGCTCTTTGGATTTGCTGCGTATGGCGCATATATTGTATATGTGTCATAAAATATGCATGTTTGTGCCTCTGCTTCGTTTTAGCCTTTTCTGTCAAAGATAGGCCTGAAGCTTGCTTTTTGCTGTTCTGCTTGATTTTTCTCTGTCTTTGGGTATGGTTGTTTCTTTTGGATTAGATGTGTATGGCGTAGGTATCTGTGGAACCCGGGAACCGCGTCGAGGGACCCAACTCGGCGTCTAGCTTAAAGGGCGGATTAAAGTTAAAAAAGATTAAGTTGGAAAAACCTTTAAGAACTGTTATGGAGTCGCCACCTAATTATCGCGGAAATTAGGAACCTGCTACCATGTTCTAAGTTAAAAACATGTCCTAGATTTTGGAGCACGCCGACACCCCTAGATCTAAGGCTTGTGAAACCAGATTGGATTCGGGGTGAGGGTACTTTAGAAAAAGAGTTAATTCAAATAATGATTTATGAAAACCTTTTAGAAAAGCCTATGTAAAAATAGCCTCTACTGACCTAGAACAATCCTTGTAAGATCATAATTGAGCTAATGTTATCGCTATGTACAAGTAGAGCTGGCAAGCTTGACCCGACCCGAGTGACCCAGGCAACCCAGAGCAAAGCAGGCAGATTGATGAAAATATTGTGACCCGATAAGGCCGACCGACCCGATGACGACCGTAACCCGACATGACCCGTTATTGATGGACCGAACCCAGGCCGGACCCAGGCAGATGATGACCCAGGCTTCGATATCGACCCGACTAAATTGACGACCCGATAATTATTAAGCTTAATTTTATTGGATTTAAAGCAAATTATTATTTAGAATGATATATTTGACTTAATAATGAAGTAATTAAATAAAATAACGATCAAAATACTTATTTTAGTGGTTAAAAATTGAAATAATTCGATAAAATCACGCTGACCCGATAATGAACCGACCCAAACCCGACCCGACCCGATACACTATTTGACCCGATATGACCCGACCCGATGACGACCCGAACCGAACCCGACTCGACCCGAAAGGGCACTTTGACCCGACATGACCCGAACCCGACATGACCCGACCCGACTTGACCCGACCCAAACCCGACCCGACTGACCCGATTGCCACCTCTACGTACAAGTGTGATAAGTTTGTAAAAGAATGCAGATGCAGATGCAAAAAGATTGATTAAAACCCTCAGTTTAGCATGTTTAACTTGTTAACGAATACGGTTCAGTTAAAGGTCGAATTCATTGTTTAAGTTGATTTAAATGCAAAATAAGAAGGTGCAAGATGCATGCAAATAAAATAAAGTTCAATTGTCCATTGGTTTATTTTATAAGGGTCGGTTGCTTATGCGACTTTGGCGTGTCATCGGATATGGAGTGTACCCGAAGTAAATAGAACACTTGGAGTGCAAGCGCGCTGGGTGCCAAAGCCGGCGCTAAAGTGTAGACCCCTTTGTTAGTCCATAGAAAATAAGAAAAGCTTTGATCCAAGTGGATCGGTACCTACCTTGTCCCGACGCTCAGATCTGGCGAGCCGCTTCTTGAACTTAAAAGGAGGATGAATTCAACACGGGATGGTGTGTTGAACTCAAGGATTTTAGTGCTTGAGGCTTTGTGAGTGTTCTGTGGTGTAAGATGTGAAAGCTGGGTGTAAATTGTGTTTTCTGAAGAGAAATTGATTGTTTGAGGTCGGGGTATATGGGTGTATATATACTAAAAACCTCGGAGAAATTAGGAAATCCGGGGATAGAACCAGGCCTAGAAACCGCATAGCCTTATGCGGTTGCCAGGGCAAACCGCATAGGCTTATGCGGTTGCCTCTCCAAACCGCATAGGCTTATGCGGTTTGAGGGTGTGGTTTTAGCCTAGTTTCCTAGTTTCGGTTGAATTATATCTTTGAAAGATTACGAGATAATCTTGAACGTGTAGCTCAGGAAAACCCCTAGGATATTTCTGAGATATTTTGTGATGTTTAGGGCTTTGGAGTGCGGGCCAAAGGCTGGGTTTTAGGCTTCGGTTTGGGCGAGACCAGAAAAATGAAAAGGGTATATTTGCATAGTTTTTGTGAAATAAGGTAAGGCGTGAAGCCGTATTTTGTGTAGAGGGGGCTAAAGGGAAGATTTAGCCAGGGCCTAAATTAGGAATTTAGGAATGCTGAATTAGACCTTGTTAATGTAAAAGGGCTAATTGTAGTGCAAATGCGAAGCTCATGCCAAATGAAGCAGGACAAGGACCTAGCTAGACTCCAAATGGACAAAATGAACGTTATTAAAATGTGATGTGAAGCGACCTAAATCATTTTAACATTTAAAACGACTCAAAAAGAATTCGACATTAGTTAGAACCGTTTAAGTCAACGTTAAACATGCGTAATAAAAGTCCGTGATACATCACAGGGTTTTGTTTAGGAGGGTACGGATATGGGTATCCACAGAGCCCCCAGTTTGACTGAGCTCGGACTAGAGCGCTAGTCAAACTCCACGACCATATCCGGACCATTACAGTCTCGATATAGTCAGCGGAACGAAGCATGTGTCCATGGGTGAGACGAGGACTTCGAACCGGGCTAAGCGGGGAGGGACGTGCGCATTTTAAGGACTTGGCGGTCCGTGCATGCTATAAGGGCCTTCCGGCCTGCTGAGTGTCTTCGCCGTGCTTGTTGTACTGTCGTTGTCTTTGTATATGCTTGGTGTCGTCGGATGCCTGGTGCTGTAATGTCTTCGTATTGCGTGTGTTGAAATGTGAAGGGGGCTAAAGTGCAGGGGTGCCTGTGCTCGCAAGATGTTTGGGTATGCGTGAGGTGTGTAATTGAGTAGGGGTGCTTATGTAGGTGTAGGTGTAGGTCTCGTGAAAGAGCGTCCGTGTAATGCTTGAACTCGCCGAGGAGCGTCTATGTAGAGTGAAATGCTTGGAGTTAGGTGTATATTGCAGAGTGCTTGTGCTTGGGCTCGCCGAGGAGTGTCTATGTAGTCGTAATTGCATATGATTGCCTTCCGTTGAGGAGAAAATGATGTAATGCTCGTGAAGAGCGTTAGGTATCGCTTACATGCAGTACATTAAATGCTTAATATACGCGTATGGCGGACTGTAGGTGACGCCTTAACCCAAGCACGGGACGTACTTGGAGTTGCATTAGGGCTAGGGTGAATTAGGAATTCAAAAGTAGGCGTAAAACGAGAAAAATCCGAGAAAAACCAAGGGCAGGAACCGCATAAGCTTATGCGGTTCATGGGGCAAACCGCATAAGCTTATGCGGTTTCCCCTGAGGGCTGTAGGGGGTTATAAAGGCATGAGACCACCGTAAGTTTGCCATTATACTTCATTTTCGGTTTTCAACTCATAAAAACGCCATTTTTCGATTTCTCAACCATTTTTGCTCATTTTTCTTGCGTTGCCTTGCTATGGAACCAGGTAATGCTCCATTTTAACTTGCTTTTACGTTATTTGTCGTTGTAATTAGCTAGTTTTGCCTTGAAATGTGAAAAGACGGGTTTTGCATGAAAACCCGAGTTTTGCTTGAAATTTGCCGTTTGAATGCTTGAAATTGACGTCATTGTGTTGCATTATGCCATGTGAACGTGTATGTGTGAATTGATTGTGATTTAGACCGTCTTTGTGTGAAAAACGTCCAAATTAGGTTTCGGGCCCGAAAACGAACCCGGATTTTCCGACCCGGAATTTCAATTAAACTTCGGTGTAGGATGTCCATAGTGTGTATAGCATGCCTATAGCGTTAGTTTTGCGAAAATGTCGAGCTAAGGCTTTCAAATCGCCGTCTTAAGTCGTAGTTATACGGAGTAATTAAGGCGAATTAGGGGTTTTTGATCGGGATGACCAAAATGCAATTGCTTGTAATGGGTTGTTGTTGGGGACTATTATGGCGCATAGAAACCATAAAGTTGTAATTTTGATGTGTAGAGAACGGTTTTCGGCTTAATAGTGAACTAGGCCTAAAATTGCTCTGCAGGGCGTATAGTGCAATGTGTTAAGGGATGTATATGTATTATGTGCGTATTATTTGTGTGTATTTGTGTATGCGTATGCCAAGTTGTATGCTTGCATGTATCATAGCTGTATGTGTTGGTTGTATTTGGTTGCAGGAGAAGGTTCTGGTCGTGTTACGAGATCAAGATCTCGTAAGAGTACTAGCTCGAGGACTGAGGGAGCCTCTAGCTCGAGTGGTTTGAGGCGTAATAGTGAGAGGGATGCTGACCCTTGTGACTTGCGCACGAGACGTGGTCAGTCACGAGGTAGAGGTCGTGGGAGGAATGTCCCTGTGCCTGATCCTGAGGAGGAGCATGCTCAAGAGTTTGTGGATGAGCTGGAGGCTGAGATGGATGTCGAGGAGGAGGCTGAGGAGGCTGCGCCTAGAGCGAGTAGCTCTAGGCCGCGAAAATCACGCGTGAACAGGGCCTTTGCCAAGGGTTGGGATGGCCATAACCTTCTACTTGCTCCGGAGAGACACGTTTCTATCGGCGGCGATGGGTTGGCGTAAAGGCTCGATGAGGACCTTCTCGCGTCTCGTCCGTGATGTGTGCTTTGAGGAGAAGCTTTCGAGGGCGCAAGCTTAGGTCTTTGCGTAGTGCTTTGGCCCGTTGGTCGGCCATTGGTGGGAGATGCGGGGAAGAAGCGGGACGGCGAACCCGATGTTGATCGGGCCTTCCAGACAGTCTCGGGACACCACGACGACGTTCCATATGCCCGGCTTTGAGGCGGCATTACCTTGTCTGAGTATGCGGTCATAACGGCCGCCGTCGGAGACCGTGATATGAGCCGAGTTTGCGCCGTCCGTTGTGGACGAGGTTGTGGATCGCCGCGATTGGCGGTGGTTTGGAGGTGATTTGTGAGGGTGCTCCACCTTACACTTTCAAGACGAGCTACATCTTGGAGTACTTTGAGGGGAAGACCGAGCATGGCCCCTCGGAGTGGAGTGACGAGCAGAATGCTCGTATGTGGCTGTGGTGGTTTGTCGTAGCCGTGTACTTGGCCCGATAAGGGTGAAGGCCGACGGCGTCGGTCCTTATGCATCTCCTGGATTGGAATGCAATTGGTACGTTTGACTGGGTGACGCCGTCTCTGGGTTTGTGCATTCGTTTCTGTATGGATGCCGTGAGACCGCGGGTCATGGATCGAGGGTCGAGACTGTCCTTAGTCTCGCCTGGATTCTTGATGGAGGTACGTGTTGATTCTGTTTTTGCTTGTTTTTGTCTTTGTCTTTATTGTCTTTGTAACGTGTTTTTGTTTCTTGTGTGTGCAGTCGTGGATTCTTAGCCATTTTCCTTTTCTGCTGCCGCCGCATGCCCTGACGATTCCGCGGGTATATCCGGCGGTGCGTACTTGGGGTACGTGTAACCGTGCTGCGTTTAACTGGTCGTATGACGAGGTTCGGGACCGTCTGAACCGGATGCAGTTTGATCAGGTTTGTGCTTGAACCATTTTAAATAGCGTGTACTTAAAATGATTGTATTTGTGAGTGTTTGTTTTTGTTTGTGTTTGTAGTTCGTGCCGTTCCCGTGGGGCCAGTATGCGGGCATTCCTGAAGGCATCGGGGCGCGGTTTGTAGTGCGAGTGACCCAGCGTCTGTACTTGGCGACGCCGTACGGGCCGGTTTGGTATCTTGGGGAGCGCTTGGTCTTTCAGGCGGGGTGGCCAGCTCCGGTGGTGCCTAGGGACGGTAGAGGTCCTCTTTGGCGAGGGTTTCCTCGGGATCGAGTGGCGTTATGCGGGGAAGGAGAGTCGGTTAGTCTTCTCGTCCGGGAAGACTATGGCGGTTGCTTTCGATCTCGGCTTGCTTGTGGGCCGATTGAGGTATGCTTGCTTCTTTTGAGGGTGCGTAAGGTAATTTTTGCGAAAAATTTCCCTGACGTGTGCGTTTTGAACTTGTTTTGTAGGAATTTGATCCCGAGATGGCGGAGCAGCCTGGTGACTTTCCTACCACCGTTGAGTACGACGAGTCGGGTGTGCGTCGTACCTTCACTTTGCCGTCATACTTGCCGGTGACCACTGACGCGGGCATGGATAGCTGGACGGGCAGGGTGAAGAAGGTATGTATCTTTGTCTTTGTATATGTGAGTGACCCCCAGTTTGATCGAGGTATGAAACATGGCGATGATCAAACTAGTGAGATGCGTGTTTTTGTGTTACCCCCTCGAGTTTGACTTAATTTGAGTGAAATTAAGGCAAAGTGGGGTTGACTGCTTTTGTTTTGAAATTTCCCCCCGAAGTTTGGCTTAATTTGAGTGAAATTAAGGCAAAATGGGGAGAATGCGCTTTGTTTTTGAATTTCCCCCTAAGTTTGGCTTAATTTGAGTGAAGGTAAGGCAAAATGGAGAAAAATGTGAAATGTTTTTGTGTTGTGTATCACAGGTGGCTAAGGAGGCTCATAAGAAGCTATGGCGAATAGCCAACAGGTGGAGGATGGCTTTTGAGCAGTCGCTGCTTGATTGTGTCGAGCCGGCCGAGTGAGGCAGCCATGGTTGAGGGCCAAACCGCATAGGCTTATGCGGTTTGGGGTGCAAACCGCATAGGGCTATGCGGTTTGGCGGCTTGGCTGGTAATACTGAGTTTCCATATTCCGTAATACGTTTTGTATATAAGGAGGGGGGTGCGTGCCATAATCCTCATTCACAATTACTTCTCTTCTTCTCTCTTAATACAAGTTTTTGCTCTCATAAATATATTAGGTATATTTATTAAAGTTTTTTTTTTTGTATTCAAGAAAATGGTGGAGCATTTTGATGCTCTTTTGAAGAGGTGGACTTCCTCATTAAGTCCGGCGATGAAGAAGGCGGTGTATGACGATGGTGCGGGTGTTTTTATTGGCTTTCGCCAAATGAAAGTCGATCTTGACTTCCTGGATGCGTGCTTAGATTATTGGGATCCTAGCTTGCATGTGTTTAGGTTTCCCGGGGGAGAGGTGTGTCCTTTGATAGAGGAGTTTGCGGCCATTGCTGGGTGGTCGAAACGGACTACTCCTGTGGTTGTAAGGAGTGAGCTTTGCTATAACGGGATGTTGCGAAACTTCCTTGGGATGACAAATGCTCATGCTGCAGGTTTGTTTGAGGGAGGCAAGGTTAACATGCTTCTCTTGTGTCAACGATACATGAATAAAGTTGATACTAGTATTTCGGACCGTTCTAGGCGGAGGGCCCTTGCTTTTTGTTTGGTTCATCGGTATGCTTTTGCGGGGTCCATGCCAGATGGAGTGTTCGGAAACGCGAGGTATGCTCGTGTTGTCGAAGAGATGGAAAGGGGATATGATCCTTCTGCGTTGATCCTAGCGGAGACCATCTCGGGCTTAGGCGGCCAGTTGTGCTAATCGTCTGAGCTCGTACAGGAGTTGCGCTAGGATTCTCAACATTTGGCTCATGGAGAGGCTAAGTGTGTATAGAGCTCTCCCCCTTGGTGGTGTCTTCAAGGCTGCAGCGACAATGTCGCGAAAGATGGAATGGGCTGACCTTCGGGAGCGTTCGCTAAACTACTACCGGGGGTTCGTGAAGGAGAGCTCCATTCGTTGGTATGTGTCTTGGTGGGGTATTACGGCGATTACGGCGCCGTCTGTTGCGAATGCGGCTCGTGGGTTGATGTTGTGCGGGTTTGAACGAGGGGTGTAGATTCATCCTCTTCGCTTGAACAGGCAAATCGGGCTTGCTCAGACCATACCCGAGCAGGATACTCAGGCTGGAGGGGTTGTTGTGCTAAACAACCAAATGATCGATGCTTGGATCCGAGGATGGTCGGACCGTATTACTTGGGAATTTGTTAGGAGCATATAGAGTCTAGTCGTGTTCACGGACTTCTATACACGATGGTACTGCTCCAATGATCCTCAGGAGCGGGAGAATCAAAGGAGGAGGGAAAAGAATGGGCGAGGCCCTCCTTGGCGTATGAGGTGGTCTTGTGAAAGGAGGGACTATGGTGATTTTTGTCTTTGTTGGTGTGGATGCTTCTACTTGAGACCGTAGCGGAAAGGCTTGACCGAAGGTGATCATAAAGATCGCCTAGGGCCAAGGATCGAGGAGCCGGTCGAGCAGACGAGGATCCGGTCGAGCCCTGTGTTTGAGAGATCTATTCCCGTTCTTAGTTCGAAAATTGTGGCGGATCGGCCCCTTGAAGATGAAGAGGCTAATCCGAAGCGTCAGAAGATGACTTGAGTAGTTTGCTTTGTTTTGTTTAGAACATTTCCTTTATTTAAATACATGTTTTAGATTTGAATAAAGGGCTAAGGAGGCTTGTTCCTAGCTCATTTCTAAATTGCGAAAAATTCTAAATAAAGTAATAAAATAGAATTAACTTGCTTTTGCCTTGTCTCGTTGCTTTCTTTTGTTTGTTTTGAAATGTTCTCGACCTTTTTAAGCTTCGAACCTTCGTATTTTGCCTTAAAATCCTCGACCTTTTTAAGCTTTGGACTTGGATCTTTGTTTTGTTTTGTGTTGACTGTGCTCTCGACTTTTTTAAGCTTTGAGCGTGTCCTTTTGTGAGTGCATCGCCCTTGACCTTTTTAAGCTTTAGGCTTGCGTGTTAGGAAGTTCGGTTGTGCTTTTGACAAGCTGCCTACGTATCCGCGTTCCACGGAATCAAACCGGCGTAGTTCGTGTGATTCGGTTGAGCTCTTTGCAAAGCTGCCTACGTATCCACAGTGCGTGGAATCAAACCGAGCGTAGTTCAGCCATGCGTGAGTGAGTTTTGTTTTGAAATGCATTGCAAAATTGTTTGTGTTTAGAGGTAGTATTTCTTGAGTTGATCAAGATTTGTTGGTAATCGGAAATCCTGGCCGTCAAGGTCAGTTAACTTCACGGCTCCTCCGGGAAGGATTTCCTTGACCAAGTACGGTCCGGCCCAATTGGGTTTGAATTTTCCTCTTGGGTCGACTGGTAATGGTGCTCGGACTGATTTGAGTACTAGGTCACCCACCTTGATATTTCGTGGCTTGACCCGTTTGTTGTAGGCGCGTTGTAAGTGAGATTGGTACATTCGGACTGTACTTAGTGAATGTAACCGTCTTTCGTCTAAAAGGATGAGTTGTTCGTATCGTTCGCGTGCCCATTCGGCTTCAGGAATGTCTGCTTCCATGAGGATTTGAAGGGATTGCATCTCGATTTCTACAGGTTGGACGGCTTCCATCCCGTAGGTTAGGAAATAGGGTGTCATGCCTGTGGGTGTGCGGATGGTTGTGCGGTATCCCCATAATGCAAATGGGATTTTGTTGGGCCAGTCGTGGCAGGTGTCGATCATCTTTTTGAGGATTGATACGACGGTTTTGTTTGCTGCCTCGACCGCGCCGTTAGTCTGTGGTCGGTAGGGTGATGATTTGTGTCGTTGTATCTTGTATTTGAGAAGAAGTGGTTCAACTTCTCCTTGGAAGTGTGTGCCTTGGTCGCTGATAAACTCGTGGGGTATGCCATAGCGACAAATGATGTTGTTTTGTATGAATTTCGCAACTTCTTTTGTGCCTAGCGTGCGGTATGATGCGGCTTCGACCCATTTGGTGAAATTGTCGATGGCCACGAGGATGAAGCAGTGTCCTCCTGCTCCCACGGGTTGAACTTTGTCTATGACGTCAATTCCCCAGGTTGAGAAAGGCCATGGCGAGGTTAAACTGTATAGTGGTGAAGGAGGGACGTGTTGTACGTTTGCAAAAATTTGACAATTATGGCAATGTTTGACATATTTTGCGCAGTCGGATTCCATGGTTGTCCAGTACCATCCTAGCCTTATGATTTGTTTGCACATGGCTCGTGCGTTCATGTGTGGTCCGCACTCGCCATCGTGTACTTGGGACATGATTTCGTGTCCCTTTTTGTGGTCGACGCACAAGAGTAGTATGCCTTGACGCGTCTTTTTGAGTAGTTTGCCCATTTCCATCACGAATTGTGATGATAATAGGCGTAGGGCTCGCTTGGCCCGTTTGTCGGTGTTTGGTGGGTATTCACCGTTTGTTTTGTAGTTGATGATTGCTTGGTACCAAGGGTCGGTTTGTTCTTCCTCGGTTTCAATGTCACAGATGTAGGCGGGTTCGTTCCGTCGTTCCACGACAATGGGTAGTGTTTCCATTCCCGAGGGTATGTTGATTAGTGACGCGAGTTTGGATAACGCGTCGGCGAATTGGTTTTCTTCGCGCGGGAGGTGTATGAATTCTACGTGATAGAATTCGTTTATGAGCTCTTGTATTTTGTTTTGGTATAGTGCCAGGTTTTCATTAAGTATCTTCCATGCTCCGGATACTTGGTTGATTATGAGGGAGGATTTCCCATAGACTCTTATGTTGCGGGCGTTGAGTACAAGCGCTGCTTGGAGACCGTGCAAGCACGCTTCGTATTCTGCGGCGTTGTTTGTGACGTCAAAATCCAGTTTGATGGATAAGGGGGTGTGTTCGCCATTCGGGGATATGAGAAGTATTCCTACTCCACATCCTCGATAGTTGGAGGAGCCGTCGAAGTATAACTCCCATTGTTCTTGGTTGATGTTGTAAATCCCATCGTCTGGAAGGGATGTCGTGTCGATGATTGGTTGTTCGTGGATTGCGTTTACAGCTAGGAAATCGGAGACTGCTCGTCCCTTGATTGCTTTGAGGGGTACATACTTAAGGTCGAATTCGGCTAGGAGCAATGTCCATCTGGCCATTCGTCCGTTAAGCACAGGTTTCTCGAAAAGGTACTTTACGGGGTCCATTTTTGAGTAGACCTTCGTTTGGTGTGCTAGCATACAGTGACGGAGTTTTTTGGATGACCATACCAATGCTAGACAGCTCTTCTCGACGGGTGAATATCGAGTTTCGTAATCGAGAAATTTCTTGCTAATGTAGTAGATTGCGTGTTTTTCGCCGTTTATCTCTTGAGCGAGCATGGCGCCCATGGCGGTAGGGGTTGTTGTAAGGTATAAGGATAGTGGTAAATCCTTTTGGGGTGGTCGTAGAACTGGTGGGTTAGTTAGCAATTCCTTGACCTTGTCAAATGCTTTTTGACATTCTTCGTCCCATTCAACGTGGTCGGTTTTCTTGAGTTTCTTGAAAACTGGTTCACATATCATGGTGAGTTCTTTGATGAAGCGAGATGTATTGGATTTGGCCCAAGAAACTTCGAATTTCGTCGAGGTTCTTCGGGGGTTGCATTTCTAGAATTGCTTTGACTTTCGAGGGGTCGACCTCGATGCCTCTTTGGCTCACTACGTGTCCTAGTAGTTTACCGGATTTAACTCCAAAAGTACATTTTTGGGGATTGAGGCGCATTTTGTATTGTCTTAGGCGAGTGAAGAACTTGCGGAGGTTAGTGATATGACCACTTCTCTCTTTTGACTTCACGATCATATCGTCGACGTAAACTTCGACTTCTTTGTGCATCATGTCGTGTAAAAGGGTTGTAGCGGTGCGTTGGTATGTTGCGCCGGCATTGATTAGGCCGAAAGGCATGACCGTGTAGCAGTATGTGCCCCACGGTGTAATGAAGGCCGTCTTTGCCATGTCTTCGAGTGACATTTTGATTTGGTTGTAGCCTGCGTAGCCGTCCATGAAGGCTAGGAGGGCGTGATCGGCGGTGTTGTCGACTAGGACGTCCACATGGGGCAATGGAAAGTCATCTTTGGGACTAGCTTTGTTCAAGTCGCGAAAGTCAACGCATACTCGAATTTTGCCATTCTTTTTCAAGACTGGGACCATGTTTGAGACCCATTCAGGATATTCGATGACTTGGATGAAACCGGCTTGTAGTTGTTTTTCGATTTCTTCCTTGACCATAAGGGACCATTCGGGACGTAGTCTCCTTAGCTTTTGTTTGATGGGTTTGTAACCGGGTTTAATGGGGATGCGGTGCTCGGCGATGCTTCGTTCGATTCCGGGCATGTCTTTGTATGACCAAGCGAATACGTCCTTGAATTCGCTTAAGAGTTGTGTGAATTGGGTGCGCTCGTGTTCGTCTAGTGAGGCACCTAGTTGTAGTTCCCTTGGTTCTTCGGGGGTTCCCACGTTTATGGTTATGGTTTCCTCGATGATAGGGTCTTGTGTTTTTGGGTGCACAATGTTCGCAATGTATTTGTTTAATGATTCATTTGTTTGTTCATTTTCGCATGAGTTAGTGTCTTTTGTATTTTGTGTTTTGTTTGTTGCTTGTTGATTTTTGTTTGTTTGTATTTTGTTGTTTGTTTTAGCTTGAGACAAGGCGTAAGCAAATTTGTTCATTTCATTATTTTGAAGAGAATTATTCGACAAATCAGAAAATTGCTTGGAGCTAGTCTCCGTAAAAAGGAAATCTAAACTAAAGCTAGAGTCTAGGATAGATGGGTCGACAGATGACCCGACACTAAGAGCATTAGAATCTAAAAGAATTTCTTCTTCTTCTTCATCGTCTTCTGTGCCGCTGGAGCTGCTTGAGCTGCTTGAGTTGCTTGAGTTTGAATCACTCTCGTCCTTGTCTTTGAGATTGGTGACATGGTCGAAGAGTGGTCCTTCACCGGTGATAAGCTGGAAGTGGTGACCTTGTGCATCGGTCCATTTCAGCGTCTTATACCATCCGTTGAGGGTTTTGTCAGTGGCGTCGGCTATGAGTAAGTTAGGATCGAAGTGACGGTCTCGCATGATCGTGGAGACAATCTCTTCGTTTTTGGTGCTCGGTGAGGCCTTGAGTGTGTTGGGCTCGGCCTCACTAGAGAAACAAGCTTCGGATGAATGGATGATGTCTCGAAGGGAGGTATTCCCGTCGACCGTTCCTCCGGGGGTGAAATATGCGTTTAGATCGAGGATGTAAGGTCGTAGGGTGACCTTGTGGGTTGACCTTCGCCTTTGGATTTCCTTAACCATCTTCTCCTGGTCGTTGTTCTTGGGTTTATAGCCTAGACCCATGGTGAGCCAAAGGCTGTCGTTGTTTTTTGTTTTGAAAGGTTTGTAGGTTTTGATTGGTGTGCGTGTGATAGCGCCGACCTCAAAGTCGAAACCGCATAAGTCTTCCAAGGGTTCAGCCACAATTTCCGCAGAATTGGGCTCTTTTGGTGCATCGAAAAGGGCTCGGAAGTTTGAGGCCTTCAAGGTTATGATCTCCTCGTTGAGAGGGATCTTAACCTTTTGATGTAGAGTGGAAGTTACGGCTTTGGTGGAGTGAATCCACGGTCGCCCCAGGAGTACGTTATAGGAAGGGGTCATGTCGATGACTTGAAACTCGACTTTTCTTTCTATGGGACCGCTGCGTACGTGAAGAGAAATGGTTCCTTTCACGTGATGTCGGGTTCCGTCGAAAGCTTTGACTCCATCCATGCTCGGGGTGAAGTCTTTAACGGAGAGGCCGAGGCGATGTGCGGTGGCCAATGGTAGAACATTGACTGCAGATCCGTTGTTAACAAGGGACACGGGCAAAGTTTTCTTCATACACTCTACGCTAATGTATAGAGCGAGGTTGTGGTTTGGTCCGAATGCGGGGAGATCATCGTTTGCGAAGGTGATAGCTCCTGGTAACCAATCCCTTGTGACATGGCTGACCATTTGATCTGGAGAGATCTCAGCGTCTGCGCATGCTATTTGTAGAGCGCGAATGAATGCATTCCTATGTTCCGCCGAGTCTCGTAAAAGGGCCCAGACGGAAACATCGGCTTTTGTGCGAGCGAGTTGCTTCTGAAGCACCTCACTCGTGTTTGGTGGTGGAATTATTGTAGAGGTGGAGGGTGTACTTGTAGAGGGGTTATCCTCTTGGGCTACGGCCTTGCCTTTCTACCGCATGATTGCTTTTCTGGCATGCTCATCTGTAAAGATATTCTGATAAGGACGACCAGAGCGTGTGAGGTGTGAAACCTCGTCTTGGTTTTCCTTCTCGGGCTGCTCGCCCTTTTCTTTTTGATCTTTGTTTTCGGGCTATTTGCCCTTCTTTTTCTTCCCCTTCATGTTCTTTTTGGCTTTATTCGAGGAAGGAGTAGTTGAGAGTTGAGCCACCGTTTTGTTAGTGGGTGGCCACTCTTCGTCTTCGTCATCACTGAACCAGACCCCATTGATTTGGTTATTATCGGGTGCGGTTAAGTAGGAACAATCTATAATCGGAACTGATCCGATGAAGGTTGCGTGATTCTGGGCTCGGATACCGATTTCAATGAGTTCCTCGAAGTTCTCGGCATCTTCGTAGTCGAAATGTCTTTGCCATTTGGGTTGTAGGCTGGAGAGAAATATGTCCATGAGTTCATCTTTATGCGGAGGATTCGGAACTTGGGCAAGTAGTCCTCTCCATCGTGCAAGGTAGTGGATAAAGTCTTCCTCGTCCTTTTGACGTGGAGCTGTGAGAGCATAGAGGGAGACATGCTTGTTGACCTTGTTCTTAGCGCGTTGCTCTAGGCGTTCAACTTCGATCTGATGCAAGGTCTTCAAGTTGTCAATGTCTTTGGTGAGCTGATTCACACGGTCACGGAGAGTTCTCAAACTATTGAGGTTAGCCATTTTTGAGGTGCGTTTGAAACGAGGAGTGATGATGCGATTCATGGTGAGTATTCAGCTGAGGCCTGCATTTCACTTTGTATGTTAGAGACACGACTCGACCCACTAGAACTCACATTCATTTTTAAGCATTCATTTTAGCTCATTTCTTTGTTTAGAAAGACCTTTTATGTTTTGAAAAGAGGAGATTTTCGAAAAGGTTTTAGCTAAAGGAAGCTTTTGAGACGAGAATGTGTGCGCACATCTCGCCTCGATGTTAAAACGTTTTACATTTGCACCCGTCAAACTAGTATCGGCGATTTGCCGAGGTGAGCTCGAGTCGGATGTGTAAAAGAAGAAGGATTCGGCTCGAGCAAGTCGAGTCGAGGATGTTAAAACAGAGTCTAGGCCGTGTGACCTAGAGGATTGAAATCCGCGAGCTCGGGTTTTAATCCTTGCTCGGGTTTTTGCTTGTTAGTGAAAAAGGAGAATTTTGAGAAACCTTGTTTCAAAAATTCGCGATAGTTTTGTTTGAAAAGTGTTAGTTTGTTAGATGTTAGGTTCATTTATCTTTGAAACGTTTAAGCGAGTTTTCGAAGATATGAATGCAAATGCTCGTTTTGAAAAATACCATGGAGTGCATAGCCTCGAACTTGTACGTATGACTCAAAAGGGGTGAAAATGAGTCAGTCGGGTACACCTCCAACTACCTCGAGTACGCTTTGGCAGATACTTAAACCCTTTATTTCCTTACGCCGGGGCGATATGTTTTCTGAAGGGAGCACTGGGGCGGTCGAGATAGCCGTTTACGGCAAGCCGTGGAGGGGCGAGAGGAAAGCTAGTCCGGCATGTGCTTTATCAAGTGGACAAGCCTGCATGTGGGAACCACCTCTCGAGGGTGCAAAGGGTGCCTAGATTCCAAAAGGAATGGACTCTAAACGAATGTGCATAACTCAAATATGTATACTTGGATTGTTCAAGGCTTTCAAGTTTCACCTCTTTATTTTTAAAAAGAAAAAGCTAGTTTTAAGTTTTAAAAATAAAATTTTCCCAGCGTAGTCGCCAAACTGTGGAACCCGGGAACCGCGTCGAGGGACCCAACTCGGCGTCTTGCTTAAAGGGCGGATTAAAGTTAAAAAAGATTAAGTTGGAAAAACCTTTAAGAACTGTTATGGAGTCGCCACCTAATTATCGCGGAAATTAGGAACCTGCTACCATGTTCTAAGTTAAAAACATGTCCTAGATTTTGGAGCACGCCGACACCCCTAGATCTAAGGCTTGTGAAACCAGTTGGATTAAGGTGAGGGTACTTTAGAAAAAGAGTTAATTCAAATAATGATTTATGAAAACCTTTTAGAAAAGCCTATGTAAAAATAGCCTCTACTGACCTAGAACAATCCTTGTAAGATGATAATTGAGCTAATGTTATCGCTACGTACAAGTGCGATAAGTTTGTAAAAGAATGCAGATGCAGATGCAAAAAGATTGATTAAAACCCTCAGTTTAGCATGTTTAACTTGTTAACGAATACGGTTCAGTTAAAGGTCGAATTCATTGTTTAAGTTGATTTAAATGCAAAATAAGAAGGTGCAAGATGCATGCAAATAAAATAAAGTTCAATTGTCCATTGGTTTATTTTATAAGGGTCGGTTGCTTATGCGACTTTGGCGTGTCATCGGATATGGAGTGTACCGGAAGTAAATAGAACACTTGGAGTGCAAGCGCGCGGGGTGCCAAGGCCGGGGGGGGGCGCTAAAGTGTAGACCCCTTTGTTAGTCCATAGAAAATAAGAAAAAGCTTTGATCCAAGTGGATCTGCACTACCTTGTCCTGACGCTTCAGATCTGGGCAGAGCTTCGCTTCTTGAACTTGAAAGGAGGATGAATTCAACACGGGATGGTGTGTTGAACTCAAGGATTTGAGTGCTTGAGGCTTTGTGAGTGTTTTGTGGTGTAAGATGTGAAAGCTGGGTGTAAATTGTGTTTTCTGAAGAGAAATTGATTGTTTGAGGTCGGGGTATATGGGTGTATATATACTAAAAACCTCGGAGAAATTAGGAAATCCGGGGATAGAACCAGGCCTAGAAACCGCATAGCCTTATGCGGTTGCCAGGGCAAACCGCATAGGCTTATGCGGTTGCCTCTCCAAACCGCATAAGCTTATGCGGTTTGAGGGTGTGGTTTTAGCCTAGTTTCCTAGTTTCGGTTGAATTATATCTTTGAAAGATTACGAGATAATCTTGAACGTGTAGCTCAAGAAAACCCCTAGGATATTTCTGAGATATTTTGTGATGTTCAGGGCTTTGGAGTGCGGGCCAAAGGCTGGGTTTGGGCTCGGTTTCGGGCCCGAGACCCGGAAAAATGAAAAGGGTGTATTTGCATAGTTTTTGTGAAATAAGGTAAGACGTGAAGCCGTATTTTGTGTAAGAGGGGGCTAAAGGGAAGATTTAGCCACCGGGCCTAAATTTAGTAATTTAGGAATGCTGAATTAGACCTTGTTAATGTAAAAGGGCTAATTGTAGTGCAAATGCGAAGCTCATGCCAAATGAAGCAGGACAAGGACCTAGCTAGACTCCAAATGGACAAAATGAACGTTATTAAAATGTGATGTGAAGCGACCTAAATCATTTAAACATTTAAAACGACTCAAAAAGAATTCGACATTAGTTAGAACCGTTTAAGTCAACGTTAAACATGCGTAATAAAAGTCCGTGATACATCACAGGGTTTTGTTTGGGAGGGTACGGATATGGGTATCCACAGTATCGTACCTGTGTCGTGAAATATGCATTTATGTATTTCTGCTCTTCTTTACCCTTTTCTGTCAAAGATAGGCCTAAAGCTTGTTCTTCTGCTGTCTTTGTACATGTGCATTCTCCTGTTGGTCGTGAACTTGCTTTGACTGAATTTTACTTTGTCTTATCACATTGCTGCGTTGCTTAAGAGCGTTTCTTGAATTCGTGCAGGTGACCCTGAGATCGTGATACCTACGACCAGTGCTATGGAGGATGTCCTCCAGAGTATTGATTTTGCTGCTACAGGGGAGGAGCGTACCCCAATTTCCGACCTGCGTCATCACTTAGCGACTTCTGAAGGTCCGTCTCAGTCTGATTTTTTAAGACTCCTCCTATTTTGATGCCAGGGTGTGAGGTACAAGGAGCTGTCCCTGAGTCTCCTAGGCCTTCCGTTAGTGATCTTAGTACTCTTGTGTGGGCAGATGGGCCTTACATTGGTGATGAGGGGGCATCTTTGTAGATCTGTTGGGGTTCTGTGGGCCATTTGTAGAAGTTGCCTATGTCTTAGTTGGTGGGCGTGGGGTTCTTCTTTAGCGGCGAAGGCCTTGTTGGTGGGCGCGGTTGGAGTGCGCACCCTCGCGAGCAGGCGGGCGTGGTGTTGTCGTAGAGTCAGGCTTTTCTTTGGAAGAGGTCGAGGTGGAGGTCGTGGGGGTGGACGTAAGAATGATAGGCCTAGTAGGAAGCGTAAGGTGGGTGATATCACTGGTAGTGCTGAGGGTGGCGTTCGGACGCGCGGTCGTCGTGCTGCCGAGGCCGGTGGTAGTTGTGAGCGAGGTGAGGGTAGTAGTGCTGGCGTTTCTGGGGAGGTGAGCTCTGACGAGGCTGGAAATGATCCTGCTGTTGATAAGCCGAGGCGTGGTCCTCCTCGTCGACTTGAGGGTGCCTTTGAGAGTGATCCTGAGTCCGAGGAGGAGCAGGGTGACGAGGAGCCTGTGGTAGGTGGTGCTGATGATGAGGCTGCAGGTGGTGAGGTTGCAGGTGCCGTAGGTGGTGAGGTGGAGTCTTTGTAGGTGGTGAGGTGGTGTTGATCTTTGGGCCGCCGCGCAAGGTAGGTTTATGGGCGTGGTTGATGAGCTTGATTTGAGACCATCGTATCCCCATGGACCGCGATTGTGAGCGAATGTTGCCAAGGATTGGGATGGTGTGAGCTTAGTTTGGAACCCATTGGAGCACTTGTCTACTCGGGTGAAGGTTGGCTTCAAGTTGGGTACTATGAGGACCTTCTCTGGTTTCCGTACTGTCATGGATGTTTTTAACAAGAAATTGTCTCCCGAATCGCAGGATATAATCCTTGGTACGGCCTTTGGTTCGTTGGTGACGAAGTGGAAGGAGGCGCGTAAGAAGAACGTGAATTCGCACCTTTCTGTGCTTCGAGCGTTGCTAGACAGGTTCTGGGATACCACTAACACGTTCCACATGCCTGGGTACGAGGTTGGCATTACTTTCTCGTCTCTTGCGATTGTTTCAGGGCTCCCTCACGGAGAGGAGGTGATTGAGTGGGACAGAGCACGTCCTGCTATCTCTAGTGCGGCGGTCGTTCGTTTGATTGGAGGCGGTATTAGATGTGCGAGGGATGAGCGGAACACATTTCAGCCTCAGACGTCATGGATTGATGATTACTTCAAAGGCCATGGGAAGAAGCAGGTGAGCGATGCGAGTCATGAGCAGAATGCTCGATTGTGGTTATGGTGGTTTCTGTCGGCCACTCATTTTGGAGATAAAGGCGAGCGGGCATCGACTGCTGTTTTAATGGCGCTGAGGAACTTGTCTAGATTGGGTGATTTCGACTGGTTTACTCCTGCCATAGGTCTCTTGATTCGATTTTGCAGGGACGCGGTTCGTCCTGATCAGATCGATGATGGGTCTCAACCGTCCTTGGTTGGCCCTGGCCTGCTGATGGAGGTATGATTGCTTTGCTTTCTCCTTTTTTTTTTTTTTTTTTTTTTTTTTTTTTTTTTTTTTTTTTTTTTTGTGTGATGTCTTATTGTTTTGTTGCTGTTATTCCTTCCTTTGGTGATGTATTATCTGTTTTTCGTAGTCTTGGTGCTATGCTCATTTCCCGTCGCTGCTCCTTGACAACTTTGCCGTAAAGGCGAATGTTATGACCAGATTTTCCACTACCCAGAACTGACAGTTCTGGATAGACGTCAAGAATATGGTACAGAGCAGGATAGAAGAACAAATGGCAGTTATAGCCCAGAACGGGTCAGAAGAGGCATGGCAGTTGAGGTGGCAAACGGGTCATTTCGATCGGTTTCGGATCAGTTTGTTTCGGATCGATTTCATTTGGTTTATCTGTGTTTTCGATTTTGATTCAGTTCAATTCAGTTTTGTTTCGATTACGAGTCTCAATCGATTATAGATAATTTTGGTTCAATACGGGTTCAGTCGAGCTAATGTCAGATCAGTTGATAATCAAGTCGAGTTATGTTCAAATCAGATATTATATGAATCGGGCCACATTCGGATAAGATATGATAGAGTTGTATCCTCAATTTTGATTTTCATTTTGAATCCACTTATGTGCATCTAAGTTTATCGCATATAAAAATTATGTGAAAAAATAAATATGTTTGCGAAATACGGAATAGAAGTTTAAAAGTCTTACATTGTATATTATTTTACAGATTTCGTATTTTAATGATTTTATTAGTCTCTTATTAAATGATAAGATTACTTTTAAAATGCGACTTTAACTTGGAATACTCTTGTTTTATTGTTTGTCCCACATTGAAAGAATAATGTAAATGTGGTGAATTTTGTTAGTCTAAAGAGTTACAATATCCCACATCGAAAAAATACATAGAGATGAAGTGATATTATGGTTATAAATATAGTCATCTTCATTATATTCAATTATCAAAACAACTAATACTCTTAAACACTTAGTTAAAGAGTTAACAAGTTGATTTTGAACTAGTTTGACTATTGTCATATAAACTAGCTAGTTATATATATTTATATTTATATTTATATATGAGTTAAATATTCTTTTAGTTTGGGCCTAATCAATTATTTTTCAGTTCAATTTTCTTCGGGTTCGAGTAAAATAAATTCGGATTCAAAACAGTTCAAGTTTATTCGACTATGGGTCTTTTCAGACATTTGTTAAATTTCGTTCAGTTTCAGTTCAGTTCAAGTCATATCAGGTTACGGATTGAGGTTAAGTTTAACTTTTCAGATGTTCGATTAGATGTCGATTTCAACAATTTCAGTCGATTTTTCGGGTTTGGTTTCATTTTGCCAGGTCTAGTCAACTATAGCGGTTACAAAGATCATGGGATAATGGAAGTAATCAGCTGAGCAGAAGTGGAGTCAATGGAAGTTATTTAACCGCCAAAGATAATGGAAGTCATGGAAACGTGCCCTAGAAAATAGGAACTAATTCTCAGCTAGCTTTGCCTATATATAGAGGCTCATTTGTACATTTTCATTCATTTTTTTACTCTCATTAGCATACTTAAGCACTAGAAAATCACAAGACGATAATTATACTCAGTTCTGTACGAATTACTACAGAAGTGATCATTCACACAGTTGTACTCTGTAACCCCAACTCTGATATTAATAAAAGTACTCCTGGCTTGGTAGCCCGCAGTTTTCCACATCTTCTTCTCGGGGCTTCTGCGTCATCAAATCCCTGTGTCCTTAGTTCTGTCCCATATAGCTCAGTTCTGTTCGGTTCCGCAAATAGTACTAGTTGATCCACTTTCTTCCATTTTCATACTTGTTAAGTTTTTACCAAAACAGCGAAGTATACTGCTTTTCATGCCTATGCGACGGCAAATAGAAGGGGCATTCGCTTGACATATGAGGCGGCTCGGGTGTTGTTCAACGGGATGACTGTTGACAAGGTTGGAGGGGTTTGTATTCCTTTTATGCCTTGTGCTTGTGCCTTGATCTTGATTTATTTCCTGTTTCTGTAGTTTGTTTGTAATCCTTGGGCAAATTATGCGGATGTCCCTGCGTCGATTGCGACCCGCTTTGCTCTCCGTGATAGGCAGAGGTTGTACATTGCTACTCAGTACGACTCGTATTGGTTTTTAGGTGAGAGGTTGTCTGCGCAGACGACTAGGGGTGAATTTGTTGTGCCTGCGTCTCCTCATAAGGTCTTTTTTGTTCAGACGTCGGACGCTGATATTCGCCGCGATGTATATCGTGAGGGTGAGTCGGACTCCCTGCTGAGACCAGACGAGGACTATCCGTCGTGGGCGCGCCTTGCTTAGGTGCCTGCCGTGATTGAGGTGCATTTTTGTTTTTGCTTTGTATATATTTGCTTGTTCAAAAAGGAAAAATTGATCGTGATTTTTGTATCTTTTAGCCACGTGACCCTGACCTTGAGGTTCAACCTCCTCCTTTTTATGAGAGTTTGGATTTTGAGCATGATGATGGCTGTCGGCATTCGGTCGTATTGCTGCAGTGCTTATCTGCGGTGACTGACGCTGGCATGGATGGATGGAGTTCTCAGGTGAAGAAGATATGACTTGTATTTTGTGCTTGTGCGTTATGTAGTGTATAGCCCCCAGTTTGAGTTAGATTTTATCCTAAAATCGCTAGTCAAACATAAATCAAGCTGCGTTTTGACTATAGCCCCCAGTTTGAGTAGGATTTTGTTGTAAAATTGCTAATCAAACTTTGTTGAAGCTGCTTTTGATTATAGCCCCCAGTTTGAGTTAGATTTTGTCCTAAAATCGTTAGTCAAACTTTGTTGAAGCTGCTTTTGATTATAGCCCCCAGTTTGAGTAGGAGTTTGTTGTAAAATCGCTAATCAAACTTTGTTGAAGCTGCTTTTGATTATAGCCCCCAGTTTGAGTTTGATTTTGTTGTAAAATCGCTAATCAAACTTTCTTGAAGCTGCTTTTGATTATAGCCCCCAGTTTGAGTTAGATTTTGTCCTAAAATCGTTAGTCAAACTTTGTTGAAGCTGCTTTTGATTATAGCCCCCAGTTTGGTTATATGAAGGCCATATTTGTTGGCAGGTGACGTTGGACGTACATAAGAGATTATGGAGGACGGCGAATCGCTGGCGAGTGGCGTTGAATGATAAAGCGGTCGCACTTTGCAAGGCGCAGAAGTACGTGACGGATCCGCAGGGTGCATTAGCGCAGAGTTAGATAGAGCTAGGGCGGGTCAGGGCTGCGGAGACTCAACGTGAGCAGGAGTTAGCTGCTTATCGTGCTGAGATTGACTCATTGCGCGCAGAGCTTAGTCGTCGAGATCAAGCTAGTTGATTTGGGATGTATGCTAGGATTGTTGGCTTATTTTTATGGACTTGGTTTATTTTGTGGTTGTATTTTGTATGTGGTTGTGTAGCATTTGTGAATTTGTAGTCGTGTATTTGACGCGAGTAGGTCTCACGGCCGCGTATGCGTGCTTGGTTATGTAGCAGGTACACTTGTTGACTATGGTAATCACCCTTGTTAGCGTAGCTTTCGTGACTGATGATCATGCGCGCTGCGTCATAAGCCTTGTCGGTTATTTTGCCTCGTTTTGTAGTATGACCGCTTGTGTCATCGTTTGCGTTTGAAGTCCTCGTGACTTGCTTATTTAGTGTTCCTGCATTAGACGGTTAGTCGTAAAAAGAACACAAATCTCGATTGAGATTTTCTTACTCGTAATAAGAGTGTGTATGCTTAAAATATTTGAAAAAAAAATATGCCGTTTTGAGGAAAATATTTTGAGTCCGTAAAAGACGCTTTTGACGTTCGTAAAAATGTGAATTAAGAACGTCGTGCTTTAACGTAAGTTTGCGAAATGCGACGATTGAATTTTGTGGGACTGTAAAAGATGTTTTTGACGTTCGTAAAAATGTGAATTAAGAACGTCGTGCTTTAACGTAAGCTTGCGAAATGTGACGATTGAATTTTGTGAGACCGTAAAAGGTGTTTTCGACGTTCGTAAAAATGTGAATTAAGAACGTCGTGCTTTAACGTAAGCTTGCGAAATGTGACGATTGAATTTCGTGAGACCGTAAAAGGTGTTTTCGACGTTCGTGAAAATGTGAATTAAGAACGTCGTGTTTTAATGTAAGCTTGCGAAATGTGACGGTTGAATTTTGTGAGACCGTAAAAGGTGTTTTCGACGTTCGTAAAAATGTGAATTAAGAACGTCGTGCTTTAATGTAAGCTTGCAAAATGTGACGGTTGAATTTTGTGAAATGTATGTGCTAAATAATAGTCGAGAGTCGATGACAAAATGACATAATACGACGTAAAGCCGGGGATCGAAAACGTAATCGATAATACGCCGTAAAAAAAATGTAAAAACAACGGCGCGTAGGCTGTAAAAAGGCTCTCTGCAACTCGTAGGCTGCAAGACGGTGCGCAGTCGTCGCATCAAATGTCAGAAAAGCATAGAAAATCGCCTGTATACCAACGATTTTCACAAAAATTGCCACGATTTATGTGAAAATCGCCAGTCAACTGGCGATTTTTGTGTAAATCGCCAGTTTTCTGGCGATTTTTGTGTTGTTTTCTGCTTTTTGTTTTGATTTTTTGACTAATCGCTGGTTCACTAGCGATTATACTTCGTGTCGTTGCTACTTGAAGACGTTGCCTATAAGAAGGATGCTTGTGTTCGTTCATTCATTCATCTCTCCATTCATACTTCACTTCCCGTTTTAACTTGCAACTTCATTACTCATATTATAATAGTATTCATAATATCTTGTAGAGCGTTTTTCTTTTTTTGTGAGTAATGGAGCATTTGGAGGGACTTGTGAGGGTATGGTGTGCTACTTTGTCGGGTCTCGAGAAAAGGAGTCTCAGAGACTGTGGCCTGGGCGTATTCCTAGGATTAAGGCAGGTTCGGATGGAGCCTGAGTTCCTGGATGCCTGTCTGCACTATTGGGACTTGGCTTACCACGTATTCCGCTTCCCTGACGGGGAAGTTTGCCCTCTGGTTGAGGAATTTGCTGCCGTCGGAGGTTGGACTCGCACTGTCACTCCAGTGTGTGTTCGCCAGGAGCTCGGATACCAAAGGAATATGCATAACTTCCTTAAGATGACGAGGATCCAGACGGAGGACTTGTTCCTGGATGAGCGCCTGAATATAATCCGACTTTGCCAGAGGTTCATGGATTATGACAATGGGAGCATTTGCGTTGTGGCTCGTAGAAGGGCGTTGGCCCTTTGCCTTGTGCACTGTTTCATGTTCCCCGATTCAGTGGACGGGATGAGGTTCAGCGAGGCGCGCTTGGTCTGCGTTGTGCAGCAGATGGAGATGGGTTACAACCCAGCGGCGCTGATCGTTGCCGAGACGATCCTTGGCCTAGATGATCGGGTGTGTAACAGAATGCATGCTTATCGTGGTTGTCCCCTTATTTTGCAGGTGTGGCTTATGGAGCGTTTGAGCGTGCTGGACGTTATCCCCTATGGCGCATCCTATACGGCGGCTGGCGTGACCAGTCGTGGCCTGCGATGAAGAGGCCCCAATGGCCGGCCTAACGACTACTTTCCCGCCTTTGTGAGGACGTCTGCTATCCGTTGGGTCGTGCCCTGGTGGGAAGTAGTCACTGTGACAGGCAGCGCGGTTGGTGATGGTCCTTCCGGAGTGATGCTATGCGGTTTTGACATGGGCGTTTATATTCACCCTTTGAGGGTGAGGAGGCAGATGGGCTACGCTCAGTTTATCCCGGGGCAGGATACCATGATCCAAGATCTGGTTGCGCTTAACAACCAAATCACTGACGCATGGTCGCAAGGTTGGGTGATGCGTCCCAGGTGGCATGTGGCAGGGATACCGGCTACGGTGAGAGTTTTGAGGTCGTATATCCGGTGGACTACGGCACCAACTACTCGCTAGAGGGCCCGCCTTCGCGCTATAGAGCAAAATGAGCCACCGCCGACGTCTGCCTTTGATCCAGTGCATTTCGGTCGTGGAAGTCGTGGGAGTTCGAGCTCTGGGAGTGCACCGTCCATGGAGACGGAGCTCAGTCGTTTCGGCTTCGCTATGATTAACGCTCCGGGCCATGATGGTAGTGATTGTGCCCCGTATATGGGTTGAGTCCTCCTTTCAGTCGTGAAGAATGATGTCTGCTTGTGTTGTTGCTTAGTTGCTGGTTGTATGCTTGTTGTTTTTTTTTTCTTAATTCCCTAAACCCGAGGGTCATGCCGGGCTTTGTAATGTTGGTAGGGGTTGTAGTGTTTGGTGATGCTCCCAACTAGAAAAATCCAAATTGTACTGCTTTTCTTCAATAATAAAACGAAAGTTGTTTGTAAATAACTTGCCTTGTTTCTTTTTTTGTGTTTTTGAATTTTGTTGGTTATACCCTTAACCTCGGATGTCTTGGGCATGCTTTTTTGTGTTGAATGTCGGCTGTGCTGTTGAAAAGCTGCCTACGTATCCATATAAATGGAATCAAGCCGGCGTAGTTCAGAGTTGTGTTTTTGCGAAGGCACGTTTAAGGGCATGTCGGCCCGTTAATTCCTTGTAGAAAAGCATGTTTAGGGGCATGCCGATCCATGGAATTGTGTTTTTGCTTTTTGTGGTGGGTGTGCACGTTTAGGGGCATGCCGGCCTATGAGATTGTGTTTAAATACATGTTATAAATACATTGTCAGTTAGTTTGACCGCCCCGCCTGTGTAGATTTCCTTGACGAGGTAACGTCCGGCCCAGTTAGGTTTGAACTTCAATACTAGATCTCCCACTTTTATGTTTCGTGGTCGAACTCGCTTGTTGAATGCTCTTTGTAGTCGTGCTTGGTACATTCGTACAATGCTCAAAGAATTTAGTCGACGTTCGTCTAGGAGCATGAGCTGCTAATAGCGCTCGCGGGCCCATTCTGCTTCTGGAATGCTACTTTCCATTAGTATTCGTAGGGATTGTATTTCTATCTCCACTGGCTGTACGGCTTCCATGCCGTAAGTGAGGAAATAAGGCGTCATGCCTGTGGTTGTGCGGATGGTGGTACGATACCCCCAAAGTGCAAAGGGAATTTTGTTGGGCCAATCCCGACAACTGTCGATCATTTTCTCCAGGATGGTGACTACGGTTTTGTTTGCTGCCTCCACGGCTCCGTTGGTTTGGGGTCGGTAAGGAGAGGATTTGCGATGTTGTATGTTGTATTTAACGAGTATAGCTTCTGCTTCGCCTTGGAAATGTGACCCTTGGTCGCTTATGAACTCGTGTGGTATGCCGTACCGGCATATGATGTTTGTTTGTATGAATTTGGCGACCTCTTTTGAGCCGAGGGTGCGAAAAGACGCCGCTTCTACTCATTTTGTGAAATAGTCGATTGCTACTAGTACGAAGCAGTGTCCTCCTGCTCCGATGGGATGGATTTTGCCTATCACGTCAATGCCCCAAGTTGAAAAGGGCCACGGAGATGTGAGGCTGTAGAGGGGTGAAGGAGGTACATGTTGTACGTTACTGAATATCTGACAATTATGGCAGTGTTTGACGTAGTGAATTGATAGGATTCGTCGCACTCTCCTAATCAAAAGTAAAACCAAACTCAACACTAGGTAGCTAGGGTAAGTCGGGATCGTATCCACAGGGAGATGGTTGCAATGTTGGTTATTTTTAGCGATTCTAGTCTCGGTTCGAGTGTAGGTTGAGGTTACTAAAAACTAGAGTGAAGAATAGGAGTGTAACGATAAGGGAAAAGTCTAGGGAATCGGGGATAGCAAGGGTAAAGCTAGGATCAAGGTTGATGCCAGAAATGAGTCGGGAATCGCATGTGCTAAGGAGTAGGCTCGACCTCTCGGTTCTAAGCGCCCTCTAGGTCTCAAGTGCGGGCACTCGCAACTTACAAATGAGGGTCCTAGTGGTTAGTCTCGTGCCCTACCTCAAACTAGGCTTTCGATCTTAAGTTTAAGGGTCGCAAACGCTCACAAATCCTTGGCCAAAGGATCAACAAACGCATACAAAACGAGAAAAACCAGAGACACATGCAAGACCCTAATCAAAACATCACCAAAATCAAACTAGACTACTCACCCATGATCACCCTTCAACCCTAGATAAAGAACTACTCACACATAGCGGGAATAACGACAAAAACAAAGGAGAAAGATGAAATCATGATCAACAATACTATATGATGAAATGGTAATCAAATTACAAAAGTATAGAACAAACACAAATCAGAAATTGCAAGAGAAAAGATAAGAACAAAGACAACAATACCGAAATAGGATGATCAAACAACGTTTTCGAGTCGAGAATTGAAAGTGCAAGAAGGAAAATTATTTAAACCCTATGTTTTGGAGAGAAACAAGTTTAAAGAGTCTAGGAACTACTGTAAAAATTTCGTGCCAAAATAATATGTTTTGCTCCTTCAAATAGACGATCTATTTTAAGCCAACGAAGAGTCACAAGGTTGCCCCGGGCGGGGTGAGGGTGCCCCCGGGCGGGGGGTTATGGTCCCGGACGGGACAAGGTCATCCCGGAGCCTTCAGTTTTTTTCAGCTTTTGTTCTTCTTTTGTACTTAGTTTTTCTTTGCTTTCTTCTCGTCCCAAGGCTAAGGGACGAGGCTCATGACTAGGGACGAGTCCTAGGATGATAATGTGAGCTTCAAATGTAGGGATCGGATCCCATTCACTAATCCAATATTAGTGTAAATCAAATTACTCTAATTTGATGAGCAAGATCTATGTAGTTACAAATAGACTTTGTTACAAGTTTATAGAAATTTATACCTTCTTACAAGGAATAAAATGGGCACAAAACTAGAACTCCTTTCTAGTTTTGTTTCTTGAGCTATCAATATGGATGATCCTCCAAAACCCGAGTTTCCATAATAGGAAACCTCCTTCTTGTTGCACCCAAGAACAACTCCAAATATACTAGTGATTTTGATCTAGAAATCACTTAGTATAGACTTGATAATATGTGAATATTTTTATTACTAACACTTAGTAATATTATGAAAGATATAAGAACTTGTTTCTTAATGTTTAGAGAGGTTTTGAGAGAGATGAGTAAAAATAAGATACATGCTGCCATCTCTTTCTAAGGCCTTATATTTAATAAGAGAACAAGCAAAAATGGAGAGTGTAGAACACCCCCATTTTCTCGGCCAAAAGGAGAGAGGAGAGGAAGAGTGTAGTCTTTGCATGCTTGTTGCTTTTCTTGTTAAGAACAATGCCTCTTACAACAACATCATTGTGTCTAGCATGCTTAACAAAAGCAAAAGTAAAAGACAAGCCAAATAAGACAAAAGGGAATCTTCTCCCTTTGCTTGCATTTGGACGGTCCATATGGACCCTATATGGGTCTATTTGTTTTGTAATATTTGTCCCACAAATACTTATAATTTATCACTTAATCATCTAATATGATAAAGTATAAATTATCAAACTCTTGCTTAATATACATGTACACTTACACATATATTAAAATTGTACTTTTACTAATCTCATTAGTAAAATATACATGATTAGTTAATTAACATTTAATCACTAATTCCCATCTCCTCTAATAATTTTATCGATATAAAATTAAACCATCCGAGTTCACAACTCGATTACTCTCTAAATTAATTCACTGACTAACCGTTAGTCGATTTATCAAGATACTAATCTAATTGTATCTCATACAATTAATTAGCTTTATTATTTGGAGTACGTTCCTATAGGTGTGACTTAAAGGGATCAATTGATTACCGCCGTTCTCACGACAATAACGTCAAACTCTAGTCAGCCAACCGTTATTGATTTACGTTAATCAATTGACAATAATACAGGATTATCCCCATGTATTCCTTAATTGAGATTTATTAAGTAATCGCACTATTGTGGAGGACACTTACTCCAACATCAAATCCCGAGCCAAGGTCCCGGGACACCTTCAAAGGCTAAAACGGAGCTCGTGCGCAAGCGAAACGCAACGAAACCAACTCGGAACTTCACGAAACTTTGCGAAACTTCACGAAACCTCCCGAATAGCATCCTAACCTCCAAATATGCGCGTGTACCTGCAAAATGGACACAAAAACGCAGCAGTGCCAGAACAGAGAGAAATAGGAGCTGAAACGCATATAAAAGCACGGGAAACGCAAATAAACGCAAACGAACAGGGGCTATAAGTACGTATATAAATGACACATCATGAATGCAGTCTGCTTCCATAGTCGTCCAATACCATCCTAATCGTAATATTTGTTTGCATAGGGCTCTTGCGTTCATGTGTGGGCCACATTCGCCATCGTGTACTTGGGCGATGATTTCTTGCCCTTTCTTGTAATCGACACACATGAGTAGGGTGCCTTGTGGTGTCTTTTTGAGTAATTGTCCCATCTCTAGTACGAATTAGGATGCAAGGAGTCTGATGGCCCTCTTACCTCGCTTGTCGGTGTCAGGTGGGTAAGAATTGCTTGTTTTGTAGTTGAGTATGGCTTGGTACCATGGTTCTGTGTGTTCAGCTTCGTCGATGTCAATGGTGTGGATGTATGCAGGTTCACCACGTCTTTCGACGACAATGGGTAGTGTGTCAACATTTGGTGGCATGTTGAGAAGGGATGAAAGTTTTGACAGCGCGTCGGCAAATTGGTTTTCTTCCCTTGGGAGGTGATAGAATTCTATGCAGTCAAATTCTGTCAGGAGTGTTTGTATTTTTGCTTGGTATTTTGCGAGGGTTTCGTTCATGATTTTCCATGCTCCTGTCACTTGATTTATGATGAGGAAGGAATCTCCATGTACCCGCAGGTGCTTTATGTTGAGGGCCTTAGCTGCTTGTAAGCCGTAAATGCAAGTTTCGTATTCTGCGGCATTGGTGGTGACGTTAAAGTCGAGTTTGATTGAGATGGGTGTATGATCGCTGTTCGGGGTGATTTTCTCACACGGTTCGTTTAAGTGATTGTGGATCTACTAGTACTATCCTTTAGGTTTACCTTTATGTTGTTCGTAATTTTGGGATTAGAATGTATGAAAGACAACGAAAATAGAACAAGACACACGATATGGTTACGTGGGAAAAACCCTTAAATGTTAAGGGAAAAACCACGGGCGCCAAGCCAGGAGAGGATCTTCACTAGTTTAGGAATGACTGGTACAGAATCTGGACCAACTGGTACAGGATACAATAAGAGCGTAAAATAATTAAAGAGTGTTTGATTGCTTGTGATTTGCGTAGAGTGTTTAGTAAATGAGTTGTGTGTCTTCTGATGCCTTCTTCTTCTGAAATCGACTCCTTTTATAGCGTCCTTGGGTCCAACGTTCACCTCCTTCTTTGTAGCTAGCCTCTCCAATGTTTTCTCCAGCAGTTCCTATCTTCAAGGCCCTGTTTCTGCTCCTTGACCAAGTCTTCCCAACGTCTACTTCTAGGTTTTGCTGATCCATTCTTGGGCTTCGTTCTCAATGACTTTCTTCCTCGTTGGGCTTGGCCCATCTTGACCTTTTCCTCTCCTGGCCTGCACCTTTGTTTGGCCTGTACAGTCTGGTGCTGACTGCACATTCTGATCCTGACTGTGGATCCTGAACTTGTCTGGGCCTGACTGAGACTTCTGGACCAGCCTGGGTTTTTGGTCCCAACAGTTTGTCCCCCATCTTCTTGCCCTTTAGTCCTGAGCTGAGGGGTAAGGAGATGCTTTTGTTCTTCACCCTGGCCCTGGGTTGAGCCTGGTCCAGGCTCTCTCTGTCTTGCTGTGCCTTTGGTCCTGAGACCTGTATCTTGTAATTAATGAGGCAGTTGCCTTTTCGTGAGAATCGCGCCCCTTTTTGGCGCTCTATGCACTGCGCACGTCCCATCATGGGTCACATCACATCTCTTCGCGTGTTTATTTTTGTAAAAAACCATCTAACTTCCTTCTGTCCTCCTATAAATACCCTAGTTTTCTTGTTTCTTTCTCTTTCTACTTCATTCTCCTCCTCTGATCTTCCTTTGCTTTAAGCCCCAAACACTTTCGAAAAAGAAAAATCCCCAAATTGATTTGTAAAAACCCTAGCTTTCTTTCTTCACCTCTGATCATGGCTCGTAATGACACCGGCCCTTCCACAGCGGTCTCATTCTCCCATGGCAACTCCATCTTTCAAGCGACTGACTTGATCAAGGACATCAATATCTATCCCAACTTGCTTGCCCAAGGGGCCGAGGCGAGGCTCAAAGGGGAAGGTAAAATCCCAGAATGCGCCGAGGTTTGGGCCCCAGAGACGAAAGATGTCAGGGTAGATTGGGTAAGCCCTGGATGGTTTTCGATTTTTGAGTCCTCTTTTAGGTTTGGTGCCACTTTCCCACTTTGCCCCTTGATGAGTGCTTTCTTGGGTACTGTTTAAGTGCCGCCTTGTCAAGTTATGCCTTCTGTTTGGCGATTGATCCATGGGATTGATTCTCTTTGTCGGAGATACGGGGTTGAGATTCAGCTTGCTGATATAAGGAATACTTATCGTCTGCGAATGCACAAGAAAAGGAGAGTTCACTTTCGTCTAAGAGACAGGTGCCAGCCTCTCATGGGTCGCTTGGATGCGGGCGATGAAAGAAACTGGACCTGCTACTATATGTTTATCAGGAGCAACTCCCTGGGCCCCAATGTCTGGGCGCCTGAGTTCTCTTTGAAGGGGACTGGTATGTGTCCTGAGCTTTTGCTTTTCTGTTTGTTTTGTTTTTGCATGTGCTTCTTTGTTTCAGGTTTGTTGTGTCTTCGTTTTGTAGTTTCTGATTGGGTCCCCACTCCTGATGACCCTGAGTCAAGGAAGAGAATCGAGGCGTTTGAGGTTACCTGCAAGTAAGCGGAGCTGGCCCAAATGTATGAATCCTGATGATGATGATGATGATGATGATGTTGTTGAGGTTGTCCCCCATCCTGAGGGGGGAGGAGGTGATGAGGATGGTGAGAGTGACGAGGATGAAGAGGAGAATGAGGGGGAGGCTAGAGACGAAGAAAGCGTGAAATCTACGAGCGAGGTTGCTGGTGGGAGTGGTGCAGGCACAGCAGACCAGACACTCATCCATGTTACTCCGTTGAAATCTATACTTCCTAGGTCTGGTGGCCATCCCACCTTGACCCCTTTGCGAATCCCTGGCATGGGCCAAAGCTCTGTGCCATTCTTGCATCGCATCGACATATTTTCCCTAACTCATAAGTTGATACACTTACCCTTCCTTCGTGACCATTTTCCTGCTATGTTCCCAGCTTCTGGATCTAGCAAGAAGCCCTTCCTGCCCATGGACGCCATCGAGGCTCGGATTGCGCAGGCTCGTGAGGCCCTGAAAGCTGGTAGCAGCTCTACCCCTACTGTGAGTCAGGCCGCTACTGCCTCTGAATCTTCTAAGAGGAAGGCACCAGAGGGGGCCTTGACCAGATCGGCCGCGGCAGCTGTGGCTTCTGAACCTGGCTCAGAGCAAAAGAAGAGGAAAAAGGGAAAAGGTCCCCAGATGAACCCTGCACTGCTGGTACCTCTGCATTCTCAGAATCAATCTGAGTACGTTTCTTTGGGGAAAACCTTGAGTGAATCTTTTGCCAGTCTGTCCTCTGCACCCACTGTCCTGGACCCTGTGCGCCTAGCGTACAAGATGGTGGGCTGTTGTGCTCAGGTCTGTCCCTTTTATAACTTTGGTTTTGTCTGGATCTGTTTTGGTCTTGGCTCTAAATTCCTGCTTTGTTATTTGTTTTGTAGTTCTTGAATATGTCTGCTAGTCTTGGTTCTACTATACCAGTTCTGGAGAGTGGCAGGAGCAAAGCCGAGGTCGAGAATGAAACACTCCGTTCCTCCCTTGAGGCTACTAAGAAGGACCTTGAGAGTGTTGGCCACCGTTGTGAGAAGATGGTCATTTTGAACAAGACCAATTTTGAGAGGGTCCAGCAGCAGGATACTCTTATTGCGAAGCTGACCCAGGAGATTGAGGGACTGAGGGCTGAAGTTAGTCAGCATAATGCAGCCTTGGCGGACTCGAGTGTATTTTATACACTTCGCACGCGTGTCGAGATGATGAATGCCAGCCCTGAAGCACGTGCTGCTTGGGACCTTTCTGCAGAACTTGCTACCTTTAAACAATTGTTTCTGGCGGCCTGATACGGAAGCGGCGAAGTTGCCGGTTGCGCAGCCAGGTCCAGGGGATCTTCTTTAGTCTGTATTTGGGGTTGGCGTTCTTTGGGCCATCCAATGCTGATCCTGCAGAAGAAAATGCTGAGAAGACAGGTGAGTCTGGTGATGGAATTTGAACTATGCTTTCGTTATTGGTATCTTGAACAAACTTTTGAATTTGCCAGGGGGGGGATGTCCCTTGTAGACATTTTGGCCTGTAAATACTTAGACTTGTTCCGTTTTGACATTTGCTTCCATGTGCTAACATGGAATGACTGTTTGGTTCTGACTTTTGTTAACCTTTTGCTAGTTATGTTTTGTTATGTTGTGCTTTTGTTATGTTATGCTTTTGTTATGATGCGCATATAATTTGTTGTGAATTTTGTAAGGTAGCATGCATGCGTTTGATAATTTAGGCGACTTACACTTTGGGGCTCCCTTAACGGACATTACTCCCTGTCCCGTTGTTGCAGTCGTCTTGAAATTTGGAGCCCTAGGTTAATCTTTGTTTTTGATTAAATTTGGACGGATGTTTGCAGATTCTGTCTGCACAGAAAGAGGGTCAGGGCTTGACCGTTGGCGTTAGCCAACGGCCCTTCGACGCTCAAGTCAGTACAGTTGTATAGGATAAGTTGTAAAGGAAAAGTTTTGAGTTTTGTGGATTACCAGATGTGTTGGTTCAGGACACTCTACATGTGATAGAGCTTGAGGTGGAGTGTGTTCCAAGGTCTTGGGATCATGTCTCCTTCTAGAGTTTGTAGTCTGTAGGAGCCCTTCCCTACTGCTGAATCAATAAGGTATGGGCCTTCCTAGGTTGGGGCTAACTTGCCTGCAGCCTTGTCCCTTGTGTTCTGGAATACCTTTCTCAGGACCAGATCTCCAGTTCTGAACATTCGTACCTTCACGTTCTTGTTGTAGCTTCTGGCCATAGATTGTTGGTATGCTACTAACCTTATTGCTGCTAAGTCTCTGAGCTCCTGGGCTGTATCCAGGCTATCACAGAGCAGTTCACTATTTTCAGAAATTGTGTTCAGTCCATACCTGATTGTTGGAACGTGCATTTCTACTGGGAGTACAGCTTCACATCCATACACCATTGAGTAGGGAGTCTGTCCTGTTGCTCTCTTTGGTGTAGTCCTGTCCGCCCACAGTACCTGTGGCAATTCCTCTACCCATCTTCCTTGTTTCTCCATCAGCTTCTTCTTGATGCAACTGATCACAATTTTGTTGCTGGACTCGGCCTGTCCATTTGCTTGAGGATATCTTGGTGCAGAGGTTACCAAGTTGATGTTCCACTTTGCACAGAAATCTCTGGTCTTGTTTCCCACGAATGCAAGTCCATTGTCACATACTATTTCTGAAGGAATCCCATACCTGCTGATGATGTTCTTCTTTATGAACGCTATAACTTCTTTTTCTGTGACATTTTTGTACGCATCTGCCTCTATCCATTTAGAGAAGTAGTCTGTCATTGCAAGCATAAACACCTTCTGCCCTGGAGCCATTGGTAATTTGCCAACTAAGTCCATGCCCCACTTCATGAATGGCCATGGTGCTGATATTGAGTGTAGATTCTGTGCAGGCTGATGTATCTCTGGACCATGCTTTTGACAAGCGTCACACTTTGTGGCATACTGGATGCTATCTGTTTTCATTGTGGGCCAGTAGTACCCCATCCGTAAGATTTTGTTGACCATGCTTCTACCACCTGTGTGGTTCCCACAGTGTCCATCATGTATTTCTGATAGTACTGTCCTGACCTGGTCAGGTTCTAGGCAGCGCAGATACAATCCGTTAAATGATCTTCTGAATAGTACGCCCTGTATGATTGTATACCTGGATGCCTTGATTCTGAACGCTCTTGCCTCGATCTTGTCCTCTGGTAGCTTATTCTGGACCAGCCACTCGTAATATGGTTTGGTCCACTGGCCGCTTGACTGTGGTTCTCGCAGATCGTTGTGCTACGACTGGCCGTTCCAGGATGTGTACAATTGGTATACTGTCCAACATATCAGGTTCAAATGCTGATCCAATGTTAGCCAAAGCATCTGCCTGCACATTCTGATTTCTAGGGACTTGCTCAACCTCAACGTTAGTAAACTTTTCAAAAAGATTTTTGACTAAATCAAGATATGCAATCATTTTAGAGTCTTTAGCAGCGTACGTACCATTGATTTGGTTTGCTACTAGCAAAGAGTCTATTTTTACCTTTAGATTCTGGATCCTCATGTCCAGACATACATTCAATCCTGCTATTAGTGCCTCGTACTCAGCTTCATTATTGGTTGTCCTGAATTCACAGGATACAGCCTGTACTATCTTGTCCCCCTGTGGCGACTTCAAGACCACACCTAGTCCAGTACCCCTGATGTTGGCCGAACCATCTGTCCAGAGTTCCCAGGTCTGCTGCTTCTAGTCCAGATGGAAGATCTCCTTTGTTACCTGCTCTTCTAGTGTGGGAGTGAAGTCAGCCACAAAGTCTGCTAGAGCTTGAGATTTGATTGCTGTTCTGGGTTCATAGGATAGATCATAGATGCTCAACTTTACTGACCATTTTGACATACGACCTGAAAGTTCTGGTCTAGACAGTACTGATCTCACAGGAACATTAGTACGAATGATAATATGATGCGCCTCAAAATATGGACGCAACTTGGTACAGGCAACCGTTAAAGCCAAAACAAATTTTTCCAATACAGAATACCTGGTCTCAAAGATCCGTAAGACTCTTACTTACATAATACATGGATGTTCTTTGTCCATCTGGTTCTCTCACCAGGACTGCGCTTACAGAAGCTTCTGTTACAGACAGGTACAGGACCAGTGACTCCCCTGGTTCCGATTTAGATAAAAGTGGGGCTGATGACAAATACTCTTTCAGGTCCTGGAATGCTTTCTCATGCTCTGTCCCCCAGTTGAACTGCTTGTTCTTCCTCAGAAGATCATAGAATGGCTTGCACCTTTCAGAAGACCTGGAGATGAATCTATTCAGCACTGCTACTCTCCCAGTCAGTTTCTGGACGTCTTTCGAGTTCTGGGGGGACTGCAAGTTGATTATTGCTGAGATCTGTTCTGGACTAGCCTCTATGCCTCTTTTTGTCACCAAATAGCCTAAGAACTTTCCTGCAGTGACACCAAATGTGCATTTAGTAGGGTTTAATTTCATATTATACTTTTCAAGAATCTCAAACGCCTTTTCCAGGTCCAGGATGTGGTCTTCAGCTTTCTTTGCCTTCACCACCATATCATCGATGTAGACCTCCATTGTATCTCCAATCTGGTCCTTGAACATCATGTTTACCAGCCTTTGATAAGTTGCACCTGCATTCTTTAGTCCAAAAGGCATAGCCTTGTAGCATTAGATTCCTCTGCTGGTCATGAATGCTGTATGCTCCTGGTCTGGGGGGTGCATCCTGATCTGGTTGAACCCACTAGCTGCATCCATGAACGTCAGCACCTCATGTCCTGCAGTGGCATCCACCATGGCATCTATATGTGGTAGTGGAAATGAATCCTTTGGGCACGCCTTGTTCAGGTCTGTATAATCCACACATACTCTCCATTTGCCATTCTTTTTCTGGACCACAACTACATTTGCCAGCTAGTCTGGGTACATCACTTCTTTGATCATGTCCATGTCCAGCAATTTCTGTACCTCTTGGTTCACAATCTCATTACGTTCTGGTGCAAACTTCCTGCGCTTCTGTTTCACAGGCTTAAAACTTGGGTCAATATTTAACTTATGCGTAATAACATCAGAACTTATACCAGTCATATCAAAATGAGACCAAGCAAAATAATGCTCTTTCTTCCTCAGAAAGTCAATTAGAGCAGGTCTGATTACCTCTGGAGCGTCAGAACCAACCAGAACCATCCTGTCAGGTCTTTCTTCTGCCAAAACAATTTCGTCTGTCTCCATGCGTGGGACAGGATTCTCAATGCACTGACAGTCGCTTTAATTGCTATGCGAGGGACTTACTGGGGCGTAAGGTTTCAGGTGTCTGTAACACTCTGTCGCGATCCGCTTCCTCTCGATTCTTTGTCCCCCACTTTGTTGGAATCTTGATGCACTGGTGGTACGTCGAAGGTACAGCCTTGAGGTTGTGGATCCAGGGTCGCCCTAGGATCACGTTGTATGAGGATAGGCAGTCTATTACGCATAACTTTTCGAAAGAGGTGATTCCTTCCACATAGGTTGGTAGGGTGATCTCTCCCAGGCTGTGCTTTGTTTCACCGCTGAACCCTACCAGACGCCGACTTCTTCGCCACGCCTCAATCTTTCACCATAGCCTCAGCGCCTCCATCATGATGATGTTGGTGAATCGCCTCCATCTTCCAAAGATTTTCTGACCATGCAGGTTCCAATCTGGATCTTGATCACTAGTCCATCGTGGTGTGGCCCATGCACCCCTTGTAGGTCTGATTCATCAAACACAATCTCCTGGGCTGGACCTGGTTGTCCTGTTGGTGGCTGTTGCCTGTTCTCCAGAGCCACACGCTTTGCAGCAGAACACGTTAGTCCACAAATATCTGAACCACCAGAAATGAATTTTACCTCGTGTGTTGGCGGTGGTGGTGGAAGATCTCTGGCCTCATCTCGTTCATCTCTGTTCTTCCTGTTCCTGGGCAGGATATCCTTCAGGTGACAATTCTTTAGCAGATGAGCCACTTCCCTCCTGAGAGCTATGCAGTCCTCTGTGGTGTGTCCAATATCAGAATGGTACTCACACCACTTAGTTGTGTCTCGCCTTGGGTTGGGTTTCTCGCTTGCTTTCGGCCATCTGACTGCTAAGCCCAATTTGTCCATCTTGTGGATCAGGCCTGGAAGATCTACGGAGAAGCAGTACTCTGAAACTGGAGGTGGAACCCTGGGTGCATCAGTCTGTTCATCCACGGCGTTTGCCTCCCTCCTGGTTGGCCTTTGATATGGACCAGGCCTGTTATTCTTTGTGCATTTGGGTGGTGACCTTTCGCTCACCGCCGGTCCTCGATATCGTGCCTCGAATCGCCGGTCCTCTTCTACCTCGACCGGGGCCGAGCCTTAGCCTGCACATCCTCAAAGGTAGAACAAGGGTAGCGAGTTAGTTCAACATAAAGGTCAGAGTCTCTAACCAAACCTTGCCTGAAGGCCTCAATGGCCGTGCCGATGTCACATCTGGGGATAGACATTTTCTCCTTGTTAAAGCGGTGCAAAAAGTCCCTTAGAGACTCGTTCTCGTTCTGGATGACTTCGATGCAGGTCACCGGGTCCGCTTCTCCAACAATCCGCCATCGCGAATCGGACGTTGAAAAGGTTGATCAGCTCCGCAAAGGATTTGATGGTCTTGATTGGCAGGTTGATATACCACCGTAGAAATTTGGACGGTCAAGGTTGAACCAAAGCTTTTGCACACGCAGCCTCCTCTTCTCTTGGGATAGAACGCGTTGAACATCCTCCGCTCGCATCGAGCAACGTGTTCCAGAGGATCAGCTGTCCCATCATAGAGCTTTAGGTTGGGCGCTGAGTATTTCTTTGGCATCTCCACCATTGCAATGCAGTCATCAAAGGGTGAATCAGCATAACTCCCTGGTGCTGCCTCTTCAATGGGTGGTGGGAGTCCTGGAACCTTTCGTACCAACTCTGAGAGTTTCTGCATCTCCATCATCATGTATTGCATGACCTGGCCTGCATTAACTCCCTCTGGTGTCTTTGGGTCACCATCTCCACCTGCAGCGTTGTTTTCTGGATTCTCCTCTACATTGTGTGGGTCTCCTCTTGTTCCTTTTGATCCTGCAGAAGAGAAAGTAGAGAAGTCAAGTTGTTTGATCACATCAGAAAATGGAGTACCTGGTGGGATCCTGGATCCTGAGGCCTTCTTCTGAGCAGAGGTTTCCAACTGCTTCTTCAGGGCAGCCTCAGCCTCCTTTAGTCTTGCAGCCTCTGCCTTGGCCTCTTCTGCAGCCTGCTTGGCTTGTTGTAGTTCCTCCTGGAGTTTGAGCATGGCCTCTGCACTGGGATCTGCCATCTTTCACGCTGGTTGCACTTGTGCTGACTTGGAATGTTTTGTTGGATTACTAAACTAGTATCCCCACAGACAGCGCCAATCTGTTCGGGGTGATTTTCTCACACGGTTCGTTTAAGTGATTGTGGATCTACTAGTACTATCCTTTAGGTTTAGCTTTATGTTGTTCGTAATTTTGGGATTAGAATGTATGAAAGACAACGAAAATAGAACAAGACACACGATATGGTTACGTGGGAAAAACCCTTAAATGTTAAGGGAAAAACCACGGGCGCCAAGCCAGGAGAGGATCTTCACTAGTTTAGGAATGACTGGTACAGAATCTGGACCAACTGGTACAGGATACAATAAGAGCGTAAAATAATTAAAGAGTGTTTGATTGCTTGTGATTTGCGTAGAGTGTTGAGTAAATGAGTTGTGTGTCTTCTGATGCCTTCTTCTTCTGAAATCGACTCCTTTTCTAGCGTCCTTGGGTCCAATGTTCGCCTCCTTCTTTGTAGCTAACCTCTCCAACGTTTTCTCCAGCAGTTCCTATCTTCAAGGCCCTGTTTCTGCTCCTTGACCAAGTCTTCCCAACGTCTACTTCTAGGTTTTGCTGATCCATTCTTGGGCTTCGTTCTCAATGACTTTCTTCCTCGTTGGGCTTGGCCCATCTTGACCTTTTCCTCTCCTGGCCTGCACCTTTGGTTTGCCTGTACAGTCTGGTGCTGACTGCACATTCTGATCCTGACTGTGGATCCTGAACTTGTCTGGGCCTGACTGAGACTTCTGGACCAGCCTGGGTTTTTGGTCCCAACAATCGCCATTAGGGGATATTAGGAGTATCCCTACGCCGTAGCCACGGTAGTTCGAGGCCCCATCGAAGTAAAGTTGCCAGTACTCAGTTTCGACGGCGAAAATTCCATCGTCAGGAAACGATGTCGTGTCAATTTTAGGTTGCTCGATTATGGCATTTTCTGCATGGAAATCTGAGATTGCTCTTCCCTTAATGACTTTCAAAGGCAAGTATTTGAGTTCGTATTCGGCTAGAAGTAGTGTCCATCTGGCCATGCGGCCGTTTAGTACCGGTTTCTCGAACAAGTACTTAAGAGGATCCATTAAGGAGTACACTCTTGTTGTGTGCGCAAGGAGGTAATGTCTGAGCTTTTTGGTGGCCCAAACTAGAGCGAGGCAGCTCTTTTCGACAGGTTCGTAGCGAGTCTCATAATCTTGGAACTTTTTACTAATATAGTAAATTGCACGTTCTTCGTTGTTAACTTCCTGGGCGAGCATGGCACCCATGGCGTTTGGTGTAGTTGTTAGATATAATGATAGTGGTAGGTCTTTCTGGGGTGGCACCAGAACGGATGGATTTGTGAGTAGGGTTTTGACTTTGTCGAATGCTTGTTGACAGCTGTCGTCCCATTTTGTGTGCTCTTCCTTTTTCAGCTTCTTGAAAATCGGTTCGCAAACCATTGTGAGCTTGCTGATGAATCGAGAAATATATTGAACTTGTTCCAAGAAGCTCCTGATCTCGTCGATGTTGCTTGGAGGTTTCCTCTCCATTATTGCTTTGATTTTGACAGGGTCGATTTCGATTCCACGTTGGCTTACGATATGACCCAATAGTTTACCTGACGTAACCCCAAAAGTGCATTTCTGTGGGTTTAGTCGCATTTTGTATTGTCTGATTCTGGTGAAGAATTTACAGAGGTTGGTAATGTGATCCTCCCTTTGCTTTGATTTCACAATCATGTCGTCGACATATACCTCTACTTCCTTATGCATCATGTCGTGCAGCAGAGTAGTGGCGGCACGTTGATAGGTGGCGCCCGCATTAATGAGTCCGAAGGGCATGACGGTATAACAGTATGTTCCCCCATGGTGCCACAAAGGTTGTCTTTGACATGTCGTCCGTTGCCATTTTGATTTGGTTGTATCCCGCATACCCGTCCATGAATGACCGTAATGCGTTGTCGGCGGTGTTGTCTACGAGTATGTCCATGTGGGGTAATGAGAAGTCGTCTTTCGGGCAAGCCTTGTTTAGGTCACGAAAGTCTGCGCATACTCGTATCTTTCTATTTTTCTTCATGACTGGGACCATGTTCGATACCCAGTCTGAGTATTCGATGACTTGGATAAAACCTGCTTGTAGTTGCTTTTCGATCTCTTCTTTGACCATGAGAGACCATTCTGGTTTAATACGGCGTAGTTTTTGCTTAACAGGTTTCGCACCTGGCTTGAGTGGGATGCGGTGTTCGGCTATTTCGCGGTCAATGCCAGGCATGTCCTTGTAGGACCAGGCGAAGACGTCTTTGAATTCTTTGAGTAGCTCGATGTATGTAGCTTTTTCTTCCTTGCTTAAGAAAGCTCCTAGCTGTAGTTTTTGAGGCTCTTCAGGTGTTCCTATATCGATGATTGTTGTATCCTCGATGATGAGGTCTTGCTCAGGTTTTGAAATGATGTTTGCAATGTATTTATATAATGCAATGTTGTTTTGTTTAATGTTATCACAAGCATTAGAAAATGCAAATTTTAAAGGAAAACAAGGCAAGAGTAACCAGAAACGTTGTTATTATTATTGTTTTCAAAAGCAGTTACATTTGAAGATAGCTCAGGCAGAGGAGCTTTAGACAACCTTAGAGACTCTAACTCTTTATCTATGTCTATCACATCAGGAATATAGCCCAGAGGCTTAGTTGGGGTGAAAGACTTGAAATGCCAACGCGGGAGCCTAAACTCTATGACGGGTTTGCTGTTGGGGCTCTCGTCTTCGTCTTTTTCAGAGTCAGACTTTTCGAAGGTGTAGCCTTCTCTAGTAGTGATCTTGAAAGTGCGACCTTGCTCATCGGTCCACTGAAGAGTCTTTGACCATCCGTCGTGTGTCTTCTCCTCAAATGGGACAATCAGGTCGGTGGGGTTAAAGCTGTGGTTACGCAGGATGTCGGAGACGAGTTCGATCCCAGCGATAGTGCACGAGAAGAAGTCTCTGGGCATCTTACCCATACCCTCCTTGACGAAGTATTTGTCAGTGAAAATGTGATATGGTTCCATGTGAAAGTCGCGACATCTCTTACGGTCTTTGAATGCCTGTTCCCCACGGGTAACTTCGTAGGACCATGGTACATAACCTAGGCCCATGGTTGGCCATTTGTTATCGTTATCCTTCACATAGAGCGCTGCAATTTCCTCCTCGCGAGTCAATGTGTAGATGTCAAAGTCGAAATCAAAACCACAGGTGATGTCTGGGGTTTCGGTGCTTATTCTTGCAGTGTCATTATCGAGCTTCTGCTGCTGTAAGGAAGCTCGAAAGTTCGCAGCATGGATGGTGACGATCTCGTCGTCCAGGGGAAGCTTAACTTTTTGGTGTAAGCTTGAGGTGACCGCTTTGGTTGCATGTATCCAAGGTCTGCCCAGTAACATGTTGTACGCAGGGGGTATGTCGATTATCTGGAATTCAGTTTCCCTTATGACAGGTCCTGTCATGATAGGAAAAGAGATGGTCCCTTTTATGCTGCGGCGGGTACCATCGTAAGCTCTGACGCCGTCTGCGCAGGGGATGAAGTCATTTTCCTTGATCCCTAGCTTTTTAGCTGTTTCTAGGGGCAGGACGTTGACTGCAGATCCGTTGTCGATGAGGACAACAGGTAGTGTCATGCCATGGCATTCTACATTAATGTAGAGTGCTAGGTTGTGAGTACCTCCAAATGGCGGGAGGTCTTTGTCAGAGAAAGTGATGGCGCTAGCTTGCCATTCACGAGTAATGTGGCTCGGTAAAGAGCTTCGCAGTGTCCCAGCGATTCCCTTAGGAGCTGCCAGATTGAGATATCTGCTCTTGTCTTGAGGAGCTGTTTTTGAATTGAGTCTCCGATTTCAGGCATAGGCGCTGGAGTGGCGCTTGACGATGATGTCATTTTGCGGTTGAATTGGTGTAGTAACTGCAGGTGGGGGTGTAGTTACTTGAGGTGATGGTGTAGTCATTGTAGGCGGTGTTGTAGCCTCGTTTATGACTACGCCTTTGTTTTTGTCTTGGCTAGTTGTTTTTGACGGAAAACCCGGGGGTTCAAGTAAACTTAGCGAGGCTCTGTATGGACGTCCGGAACGTGTCAAGTAGGCTATCTCATCATCGCTGTCGGATAACCTGATTGGGTATTTGTGGGGCATCTTCCCGTATATCCCAGTGGGTTCTCGGTCTTCCTCTTCCTCTGGAGGGAATAAGTAGCCATTGTTGTTGGCGTGATTATCCTCTTCATCAGAACTATCCCAGATACCATTGATTTCGTGGTCATTTGAGATAATTAGGTGAGAGCAGTCGAGGATGGGGTGTGTACCCACGAAGATGGCGTGGGTATGTAGGGGGTTGAGTTGGTTTGAGGGTTTAGGACCTGGAGTAGGTTTCTCGATGGTCTTGTCATCGATCAGGTCTTGAACTATGTTCTTTAGGCGAAAGCATTGTTCAGTGTCGTGTCCTTTTCCCCTGTGGAACTCACAGTATGCGTTCTGATCCCAAGATTTGGGCTTTTTATCCTGAGGGGGCTCGCTAGTAGGTCCCAGGAGTTGAAGCACGTTTCGGCTTACAAGTCTCTGTAGTGCTTTAGAGTAAGTCATGTAGATTGGGTCGAAGTTTCATCGTGGTTTCGACGAAGTCTGACCTGCATATGAGTACGACGCCTTAGGAGGAGGCGCAGTGTATTTTGTTGGCGTTGTGAAAGTTGGGGAAGCTGCTAGTGCCTCCAGTGCGTTGATGCAATGAACTGGTTCAGTTTTAGTGACGGCTCGTGATGAGCTGCCCTGGTAACCTCGGCCTGTAGCCTTGGTTAGCTTTTCTTTGCGGAGATCGTCTTCGATTAATTCACCCACAGCGCTGAGTGAAGAGAAATTGTCAAAGTTGCCGTATCGCAAATGCTGCTGATACGCAGGGGTGAGGTTGTTGATGAATTTGGTGACTAGTTCTGTGTCCTTAGGACGGTTGGGTATCTGGGCACTGAGCTTCTTCCAGCGTGTGAGGTATTCAGTGAAGCCTTCATTGTCTTTTTGCGCCAGAACTTCCAGAGTACGCAGCGAGACTTGAGTATCGTTATTGTCATGATACTGATTGTCGAACTGGACCGTGATTTCTTTGAAGGTAGTAACCTTGTGTGGGTCAAGAGCATAGAACCAGGCCCTGGGTTGTGCGTCTAGAGATTGTGGGAATAGAGTAGCCCAAGCTAAGGGGTCGACGCCCATGACGGCCATTTTAGCCTTGAAATCCTTGATATGCACAAGCGGACTTTCATGACCCTTGAAGATGGGGAGGTCACTGAGTGATAGTTTGGCCGGTAGCAAGGACTTGACACTTTTTGGGACGTGTTCGGTTTCCTCATAAATGGAATACCCCTTTGAGTTAGTGAGGCGTTCTTCCATTGAACGAATTCTCTTGGCATTTCGTTCAGCCTCTTCAGCAAGGTATTTGGCATTTTTCTCGGCCTCAAGTTTCTGCATAGTGGCCATTTGTTCGATTGCAGCAGTGAGGCTAAGAATTTTGCTGTTGAGCTGCTGGACATGTTCTGCGGTAACCACTGACGAGGGAGGGGTTGGGATTCCTCCGACATTTTCCTCATTGTTAAGCGCCATGACAGTTCTAGCAGGCTTTGATCTGTTGTAGGTACGTTTCTTTGGAGGTGGCGGAGGGTTCAGATGACGGTCTTTAGTACGTCGCGTATCCAGGACTTGTTGGGGAATGAACCTACAGAGTTCCAAACCTTAGTGACCTCCGAAATAAAATAAAAGACTCAAAGAAAAGTCGTATTTGTAGTAAAGAAAAAGTGTGAAAAGCGTGTGCAGGACTTGACTCGTGTCTTTAGCTTAAAAGACACGGAAGCTTTTGAGGTAAGGATGCGTTCATGCGTCCCTAGTCTCGAGGTAAATAAAAGTTTGTATGATCACAACCTGATTAACCCAAGTCAGCGGTATGTCGCCAGGGGTTTATCGTTAGATTGTGATGTAAAAAGGAATCAGACCGAAGTAGCGATAGGCTAGTCGACCTGAAGATGTTAAATTGGGTAAAAAGCAGTTGTTGTTCGCTTTTTATGTGCGACACAGGGTATTGAGTCATAATGACGATAAGTCACTCTTGACCTGACATGTAAATCGACGGGTTCGTGTTTGAACAAGCCCGCGTTTTGTTTATTTTTGAGAGAGATAGTTTGTTTAAGTCGGGGTGACTAGCAAGTCACTCGACTTAGAGCTATCTCAAAAAATGTAAAAGTGTTTGTTTTATTGAAATATCCGAAATGAATTGACATTTTCGGGTTTTGCTTTGCGAAATGTTTTTGCGACAAATGTATTATGACGATACGTCAGTCGTATAATGCATTTATGTTCTGTAAAGGACCGGAAATGTAGTGATTATTTCCGATCGGTTTTGAATATCGTGGTGTAATGCTTGTCAGGCTCAGTTGACTATAGGTCAATGACCCTGACTGTATGCTTAAAAAGTATGCTCTTTTTTTGAAAAGATTTTTGAAAATGTAATTTCAAAATAGACGTCTTTTGAATGTGTAATGCCTTATGAAATGTTTTTGCATGCATTGGTTTAGAAGACGACCATAGCGAGGGTGCTATAGCTTTGAATTTGTACGTATAGACGCGGGATTTTGGCTTTCAGGGGAAGGTTCCTTCCGGTCATTCCCGCAACGTTTGTGTAGGGTTATCCGCAAGATCACACACATTAGTGTGGATTCAATACGGGGCCTAGAGCGTCCGAGTTTGACTGCTACGATCACTTGTACGGATGTCATACTTGTGATCATGGAAGGGTGAGAGATCGACGTGTCCAGAGTATACTCGCTTAGGAAGCGAGTTTTTACTTGGGGCCGTCCCTCGAAGGGTGTGGTTATGAATCAGGAGGATTCGACTCAAACGTACTATTGCCCAAATATCGAAAGCAGAAATGTTTTCAAAGTTTCAAGTTTCACTTCTTTATGTTTTTAAAATAAAATGAAAAGTTAATTTTCAAAATAAATAAAAAAACATGCTCGTCCCCAGCGGAGTCGCCAACTGAGGATACCGGGCACGGGAAATCCCTACTCGACGCCCCGCTCGCGCCTGCCCTCGAAAAATGTGTCATGAGACGGAATGCACGGCGCGGGAAAATTTTGTAAGAAGCTCGCTCGCGGGAGCTTCGCTTTAGTGCTTTGCTCGCTCGTTCTTTTGCTTATGGGGGAATGTCATCGCATGTAATTGTGACAAAAGAAGTATAAAAATCCTTTTGAAATGTATTTTTGGAGTCGCCACCAAATATTAAAGGAATTTGGAACCTATTCAACGCGTCTTAAAATATAAGACACGGGTGTCTCAGATTTCAAGGTGCGTCGATACCTATCCGTCTGAGGTCATTGTGAAACCAGAGAGGATTCGGAGTGAGGTTACTTTTCGAAAGTTTTGACAAAATGTATTATGAAAACTATAATAAAAAAGCCTACGTAAAAGTAGTCTTTACTAATTTGAAAACAAATGCTTTAATTTCGATATTTGGGCTAATAGGACGCTACGTACAAATGCAAATATGTGACTCGACAAATATGTAAAATAAATGTAAGCCGTCAAAGCTATGACGATTTGCTATAGGAAATATACGTAAGATTAATAATTCATTGTATTTGAATTACTAAATAAACGTTATTCTCCGACCTGTGTTCAATTCTAAGATTTTGTAAAAACCCTCGGTTTTGCATGTTTAAAAGACTAGTTGAGACGGTACAGTTAAATGTCGAATCCGTGTTTTAGTCATAATTTAATGCATGAATCGAGAATTTGCATAATGTAAAAGTGGTGTTTAATTTAGTGATTTTGAGTCGTTTGTTTATGCGATATTGGCGAGGTTTAGACGAATCTTTCGATTCGAATCACTACAATCGTATTGCGAATACGGGTTCGTTAATGCCAATATCGGGATGGGTTAAGGTAACCCTATAAGTCTCGAACGTCCAATCCGAAGGTAAAATTTCTTTACCTTAAAAATGCAAAGACGGTTTTTAGAGTGGAAATTTATAAGTGCGAGAGGCTTTATATATGTGTATTAGTATTATATTGAATTGAATTGGTTGTAAGTGTTGTTGTTGATGTTCGTTATGAAAATTGTGTGTGTTGTATGTCGTACAAGGGCTGCTATTTATAGCAAATGCTTCGTGTTTTATGTATAGTTGCTCAGAAAATCGCCAGTGAACCAACGATTAACACAAAAATCGCCAGTGTGTCAGAACAGAGGGAGAAAATCGCCAGTGCTCTGGCGATTTCCAGCCCTCTTTCTGACATTTTCGTAGCGCCGTATGTAGTATGACATTGTCGCCTTAGGTACACTCATTGTGTTTGTGCTTTGTTGACTTTGGAGGTTTTGATACGTCAACTTGATACAAGTTGATCAATCAACTTGGTACAAGTTGACTCTCTTGGCTCCGTTTTCGTGTTTCGTACTTCGGTTTTTCGTCGTGTTTTTCGATTTTGGCTCGAAATAAAATAATATCGTAATATAATATTTTACGACTTTGTGAGATTTTGTTTCGTAAGAATGTGACCTGGGACGCATTTTGGTCCGCTTCGGGTGTTTGGGCCTTTTTGTGTGTTTTGGGCCGTTTTTGTGTGTTTGGGTCGTTTTTGTGTTCTTGGGCCATTTTTGTGAGGCGTTTATGTGTCGTGCTTGCGTGTATTGTGTCGACTTACGATTAAAATGACTAAATTAATATTCATTTTTACGAAATATGCAAATTCAAATTAATACGTTAAAAATGACTAAAATGTTTTAGACACTTATGTACCGTTTCGTCTTATTTTAAAACATGCATGGAAAGTCCTTTTCGTCATCGAGTTTGCTTTTGGGGGGTACGGATACGGGTATCTACAGAGCCCCCAGTTTGACTGAGCTTGAACTAAAGTGCTAGTCAAACTTAGAAGATAGTATCTGGACCATTACAATCTCGATACTACTTGGCGACGCTAAGTAGGTGTCTCGGGGAGAGACGAGGACTTAGTGTCGGGAATGCGGGGAGGGACGGCATGTTTAAGGACATGACGGTCCTGCATGTTTAAGGGCTTGCCGGCCTGCTGTTGTATATTACACTCACAATTTTTATTTTTGATTTTTATACCACTAATTCTATATCTAATTTCCTTTATATTATATATGTATTTAACATAGGTGAAATTCATATAAAAACATTAACAAAATAAAAGTAATTCATTTCACACACATAACATTTAAAAACAAAATAAATATAAGGAAATGAACATCAACATTTGAACAACATTTTTAGCACTCATTTAACATAGTCTTTTTAAACATATAATTAACAAAAATTAAAACGAAAAATTAGACCAAAATTAATGGAAATGCCGTGTGAAATTTTTAGTGAGCAACATATTTTATTTTTCGATTTTTGTTGTCTAATTTAACATGCAATGTTTAGGTGATATAATAATTCATACATACACTCAAAAAATCAATTAGGAAAATAACATATAATACAAATAGGTTTAGTGCTAGCATTTATAGTGTGAGGGAGCACCTTAATTAGGTTAAGTGAGTGAAAAGTTTAGCAATTGTCGGGATCCACAATATTGTCAAATATGCTCAAGTCGATGCCTCCACCTTGCTCCTCGTTTTTGGGTAGAATTAGTACATACAAATGAAAATAAGTAAGTTAGTAAATTATTTTAACTAGAACTAACTAAACTAAAATTTAAAGTGTAGTAGTATTCTTATGTTTAGGTGATGTATATATTTCATTTATTTTGATTTGTGTTCATAAATATTTATAAGTTAAAAGAGGAAGTGATTACTAATTAAAATGGTGGAGAATTAATTTAAGTGTTCTAAGAATTTAAAGACAAAGAAATAAAAGTTTAAAGAAAAAAAATGAAATGAAGAAGATGAAGATCTTCATGGAAGTCTAAGGAGGAAGATGAAGATGTGCTTACTAAATAGAATAAGTGTTTGTGTTTTAGAAAGAAAAGAGTTAAAGCGTTTATGTGTTTGAGTGAAAAATGAGAGTAGTAGTAATGAATTGTATAAGTAATGTATGTAGTATGTATTTAGTATTTAGATTGTATAATCGTTAATTTTAATTAAGCTATATAAGTGATGATGAAAGTATGTAGGAGTGTAAGTAAGGCATGGTGTGTGTAAGAGAAGAATGGAAGAGGATAGAGCTTGTAGAGTGAGCAAGGGAAGTCGGCCAAAGCAAGCTCAAGTGGCCCGATTTTTCGTTTTTGAAATTTTCGATTTGCGCCCACGCGAAAAGTCTCGAAATAAAATATATGATCTTAAAATAATGTTTCGAAGTAAGATCGAAAATAAAAATGAAAATAAAAATCGAAGGGTGATCAAAACAAAAATTGGGTTTAAAACCCTCGAAACTTTGAATAAAAATTCGTTTGGTCGAAATACTTATTTTTTTCATTGAATGTTAGCGATTTAAATAATTATAATCAACCGTCAAAAATTTTATAAGTTTAAGTTAAGTGTGACTTAATATTTCGACATTTTGCGAAAGTGTTAGTTAAATCAAAACGAAATAGTAATTAGATATTAAGAAATTAGAATTTATAAATAATAATCAAAATGATTATATTTTTAACCAAATTAGTTTCATGCTAAGTTTTTACATTAGGTGTAATTGAATTTGGATGAGGATGATTGGTGACTTAGTCACCATGTAATTCGGCCATGTGGGCCTCTTTGGCCTCGTTTTGCGCGCCGAAATTTGTCGTCGATGCGTCATTTTATTTATCGAGTTCAAATATGTAAAAATAATGTTCGAATTCGAAGTATATAAAAATAGTTTTAGTTCAGTCGTGAGGAAAATTGTAGTGTATTGTTTTAGGAAATATTTGAGCGAGATTGTCTAATTATTGATTTCCTAATTATGATTAGCTTAAATTAACACGGGGTGTTACAACCCTGTATCAAATAAAATATTAATTGGAGTAGAGTTAAGCAAAATGTTACCCGTGACCACGTCGTTAGAAGGTTCTATTTCTTGAGGGTTCATCACATACACCCTCCCTTGAGTTGAACCTGGTTTATGAGCTTGATGTCCTAGGGCTCCCTGGGGCGTTGGTACTCTAGAAGTACTAGCACTACCGGCAACCGTAGTTTTGGCCTGTGGACATTCATTTTTCTTGTGATTTGGGCTTCCGCATACGTAACATCGCATTATCGAATATCTACATTGAGCAGTCGTGTGATTCGTACGACCACATCGGGTACAGAAAAGTCCTTGATTTCTTTCCTGGGGTTGATTGACAAAATTTCTTCTCTCTACCGGGTAAGGTTGTTTAGAGAAATTTACTCCTGATGGCCGATTTCCAACAAACTTTCTTTTATGCTCGACCTATTCCTCCCCTCTTTCCTTTATTATCCTTTCCGCATTTGTGGCTTTATCATACATTTCCTGGTAGTTTAAACAGGTATGGGTAGAAAGTATATTCCAAAGACTCCAATTTAGTCCTCTTTCAAATCGGTTCATCCTTAACTCTTCCGTGGCTACCATATGTGGGGCAAATCAGGACAACTCCATAAACTTAGCCGCATACAAAGTCACAGACATCGATCCCTGCTCTAACTTATTAAATTCATCTTCTTTCTGTCGCCTAAGTGAAGGAGGATAAAATTTTGACCTCATAAGTTCTTAAGTTTTTCCCAGTCGAATCCATCCTCATTTTTCTTTTCCTTCATCGTCTCCCACCATAAGTCAGCTTGTCCTACAAGATAGTATATTGCAAATCCTACTTTCCATTTCTCCGGGCAATGGATCGCCTCAAAAAGTTCATCGAAACTCCTTAACCAATTTTCGAGTTCAACGGGATCTAATTTTCCATCATAGGTTTTGCGATTATAACTCGCCATCTTTTTAAAATATTTAGCACTATCCTCTTCATCATGCGAATTACTATTCCTTATTGCTTCAGCGATTATTGCTACCAAATTCCTCAAATCTGATTGGTCATTAGGAGCAGGTTGGTTAACATCGAGATGGTTAGGCTGAGCCATCCTATTATACACAAAATACCCTAGTTAGTATTTTACTTATTGACTTAGTTAATTTACGAGTAAATCTGGAACTAATATAAACAACTATATACGTATATATAACACACCCCTTCTTTATACATAGTTAATATATATATACATACAGTTTATGTCACACACACACTACATTATACATAGTTATTATATACATACATTATACATCCTAGAGGTGATAGGTTTTCATTCGTTGATTCCCGTATCAAAATTGGGCGATTACCTTGCCCCTCTAAACCGTTTAACCTATACTAATTATCTCATACACTATCACACTTATTTTTATTTATTTACAACTCGAAAAAGCTAGTTATGCAACTTATTAATCATCACTTTCAACAGAAGTGATGCCCTCCTCCTGGTCCTCCTCCTCATCAGGGTCGTTTTCCTCCTCCAGGTCTTCCTCTTCTGGGTCCTCCTCTTCCGGGTCCTCATCATTCTCAAGTTCGTCGTCTACCACTGGATTATTTATTTCATTCTCTCCTCCCCCCGCAGGCTCATCATCATCAGATATGTATATAACCCTTTCCCTTTCAACCGTTCTAAGCTCCCACGCTAAAACTTCAAATGTTGGGTGCCAGGTGTCATAGAACGCCCCCCTCAACAGGTATCTGGAGTGATTCGGAACACCATTTATAATAAGATCGGAATATCTCTCTTTAAATGCCTTCCATGGAGGAATATTGGGCAGGGTTTTGATCAGACAATCTGCTTTATAGGGTTCGCTCATTGGATACCCTGGAAAGAGGTGGTTGTGTTCATATAGGGCCGTCCTCAAGCGAGTTATATGATTGGATACTCTGTCATTTGGATCCATAGCCAAGTCGTAAAGGTGTGGTGGATTCATATCGTTATCTAGAAGAGACAAATCATCAAAATATCATTAGTATCACATACAGATATAAATAACTAAATAATTAAGTACCAAACAATATTATAGTTATTAGTGTATCTACCTTCTACCTTTCAATTAAATAAATAAATTTTCCGTTCCAAAATTTTACTACTAGGCTCTGATACCAATCTGTAACGCCCTCATTTTTTTTCCTTAGACGAAAATAAAATTTAATCAACAGACAGTACCCATATTATTATTTAAGGTACCTCGTCTTCTTACAAAATAAAACAGAAATATATCAGAGTATTACACAATCGTTACTGCCGTATTTTCTCCACCGAAAATATAAGGCTACAAAATTACTACTACTAATTGCACTCCGACTATTGTTATAGTACATTATTCATACAACTTATTTTACAACTTAAATTAATCATAAACCATCACTCCTGCTGCTTTCTAGTACGTACACCTGAAAAAAAAATATAAATAGAACGAGATTAACCAACCACCGGCTGAGTATGACCTGATTTACCTCCACGGGTTTTAAGTCCTAAATCTACTACTACCTACGATATTAATATAAATTTTTATCCTCATTATACTCCTAAAACCATGATTTATCATACCACATTACGTAACACCCACATTTAGGCCGGGCGGACCCTACCTAAATGTTTGCGTCACGGGACCCAACTGAATGGGTCCTTGGGCAAAACACCTGTACTCAAAACCTGTAAACCTGTAGCATACCATATAAAATCCAACGTCAAAGGAACCTCAAACTCAAAACTACAACCGTCACAAGGACAGCGTCAAGGCTCGCAGGCCGAAAAACTGAATGTGCGAAAAAGAGAAAGCATCTAAGGTGGAACTAGACTTGACATGACTCTAGCGAACCCTCCAGGCGCCCCAAGCTAGCAAGACTACGTCCGTGTACCTACGGGTGGGGAAAACAAACAGATACACAACAACAACCTAATTAGCCAACGTCCAAACTCAAAAAAAAGAGGAAAAGAAGATATAAGCTTTAAAATAAATTCTAAACGCGAAAGAGATTATATTACATTAGCACTGTTTTCTTCTTAGACCGGTGGAAACCATACGTATGCTAACTCGGACGATTATCAACAAATAAAAGCACAAGGCGAGTTAAGAACCCCAATGTGTAACCTCCACACAGGGGACTTACTACATCGTCAACACTCCACCCCTCCTCCAAATATTGGGCCACACAGACCTCATCATATATGACATCGGGCCACATAGATCACATCATATTATGACATCGGGCCACACAGACCTCATCATATAATCGAGTACAAAACGTCATGACAAGAGTACGGCTCGTAGACTAGTATATCCATAACTCAAAATAAGATCATTCAACATTCATGATTACGTTTCCAACATGATAAGGCCGCCCAACTTCATAATAAGTTTAAATTACATAAATACAAACTTCATCCACCAACCTTAGATAGTATACTTGTGAGATAGCACACAAACAATTCAATATACGAGACTCTCGGCTAAGACACCAAGATACATCGGTTTCGATCATGTTTCCTACTCAAATATCAAATCCATACAACACTTACAACCTCTCCATAATACACATGAGGTGCTCGGTCATCACTCCGAGCACCAAGATCCCCACGGCATCACCAACACACACGGCTACCAAGGCCTCTCGGCCCTTCCATTCACACGGCCCCTAAAGGGGTCAATCCTTGCGAAATATCTCAAGCTAACACACCAACAAGTCCATCATAACTCTCATTCACCGTACATATTCAACATTCAACAAACAAACAAGGATCAAGAACTCTCCAACTCAAACAATTCATACATCATACACTTCACAATCAACCTTCACAAGATGTAAACCATTATCCAAGAATTACCCACATACACAAGCATGAACATTACACAAACATACACAACATACACACAAACATACAAAGGCTAAGTAAGGAGAGAATCCTTACACACATTCACGATGGATTAACTCACCCTACATTTCCTAACACATAACACAACTTATCACCTTCAATTTTCAACTAACACAAGTATTCATCATCGACATAGTACCACATTAAGCTTACAATGTCGTATTGACACTAAACCAACATAATGAGTGACCTAAGGTTACAGTCAGCTGTTCGGGGAATTACTCGGCTACCACTATACTCAAATACAAATGTATGTTCTCACACACCTACCTTCAATCACACCCTAGAGTTCAAACATGTTTCCTAAACCAAGAACTTAGCATCATCTTGAACACATACTCTTTCAACACAACGGCACGACCACAATTCCACGCCTACAGTAAGAGTAATAACACGCAGCAGCAACAAATGGCATATTGACAGCAATTAGAGTCCCGAAACAGTAGCGATAGCCACCAAAAATCACGGCAACAGCACAACATAACGCACAACAACGACGACGGTTTACAATAGCAATAATAACAGGCAAACGCAGAAAACGCAGAAGTATTAAGGATGTACAGCAGAGGCAATTGCAACAAAAGACCAGTTAGCAGCAGCGAGTTATTGAGCAGCAACCACGTTACGTAAAACACTCCGCATAACTATAATTACATACGATTCCACACGCATACAAATCATCCAACACACACACAACAAGCTACTCTAATACCGGACAAAGTAAGGATAAGCCTTACCAAATCGAAGAGAAACCATCAAACGAAGCTCGAACAAGATGAAAACGCTGGAACCACCCTTTTACAACACCGAACTCTACAATTAACGACACCACTGTTAATTACTACTATAATACGACCCAAACGACTACTAAAGTCACCAAACACGACCTAAAAGTGAAAAGTCCCAAAAACTAGGGTTAATCGATTGAAACAGGAAATAAACGATTAAAAACGAGTTATACTTCCAATTAATAGTAGGGTTACTCTAAAACCCACCAAACCCGACGAATTGTGACCTAAAGTCGACGACTTGAAAATGGAGATGAGGAGAACGAAAAGAACAATGGCAGAGAAGTAACACAACGACGAACAGTGAGACGATGATGATCGATGACTGATTGTGGTGATGGTGATGATGAACGATGACGAATTGATGATGATGATGATGATGATGATGAAAGAAGGAATGAACGACGAGAAGAAGAAGAGGAGCAAGGTCGAGGGAGAGTTTCAGTCTGCTCTTTTCTATTTCTTTGGGTTTGATCGAAAAATGAAAAGAATAAAGACGGGTGGTGTTGGGTTGATTTTTATTTTTGGGTCTAATTCAATCTCACTCATTAGTATTATATATAGAATTAATTGCCAAGAATAATCCGAACTGGTCCTTTTATTCCATAAATAATCCGAACTCGAATTAATCCACGAATAATCCCAACTATTAAAGTAACATTCCAATAATGTACTTTGGCCAATTTTAACATGTTTTAATCAATAAAAAAAGAAGTGAAAACGGTTTGAATTTTACTTAAAATAAGAGTGAGGCAAAGTTAGAGTCGATTTCACCAATTTTTTTACGTGTTAGAGTCGATTGAAATTGGCCAAAGTACATTATTGGAATGTTACTTCAATAGTTGGGATTATTCGTGGATTAATTCGAGTTCGGATTATTTATGGAATAAGAGGACCAGTTCGGATTATTCTTGGCAATTAATCCTTATAGGATATATATTACTTTTATTATTATTGTTGTTTGTTTTCATATAAAATTTTATTTAAGAAAATAATATACACTCATAGATAAGCTCGACTTAAAATATAAAACCCGACTTAAAATACGAGACTTACAAGATACGAAAAAAATACAGAGTATTACACATTATATCTAATTGTCTACTATTATACAAGAGAGACACATTACGGAGTTAGTACTCCCCCAGGCTATGCCCTCATCCATGTACACAGGATACTCAGGTCTATACTAAGACTCACTAGGCTATATATATTGCCGGATACCAGAATCGTCATTCACACGGATCCGTGCCCCCTTCTGTGCACACAAGTTATTATAATAATGTCGTCTCACTCCCATAATCGTATACCAAATGTTACAAATGGCCAAATGTATATTATAACTAGCATCTTATAATAATAAAAAAAATAGCAACCTATGGACAATATTTATATACAAAATTCAGCAATAGGTCGTAAATATTCTATCTTAACCGTCCATAATACTAACTCATACTTATCCATATCCAATATATAATATCCAAATACTTACAATAACTCTACAATGAAGTCATAATTATACCACAATTTATTATAACATAAATATATAATCATATTGTAGAAACTACTATACCAAAATAACTATAACTACTACTTAAAATTATTAACATAAATTATTTCACAATAAAAGAGTCTTAGAATCATACCGTAATTTAATTACTAGTACTCCGTGTTCACGTTGTTTCTCGGCTATATACTCCCAATCCCAACTATCTACTTTTGATCAATTATAATATTCTTTCTCTTTGTTTTTTTTTTTTTTTTTTATTATTATTTTCCAAGAAGCACAATGTTGTATTTTGTTGTCTCCACTGCTCATATAAGGGGCAAGTTAAGGTGAGTCACCCCCCTCCCCCACGTGTCACACTTCTCTCTTTTTTTTTTTCCTTTTTTTTTTCTATAGGTCCCGACTTATATATTCTTAGTACTATATTTTTCGGACGACAGTTATCCTATATGTACAAATAAATATGTGTAAGTTTATTAATAAAGTCTTTGATAGTCTTATTATTATATAGGACAAGTATATCTAAAATCTTATTTTCTTTGGGTTATTACATCCTACCGTCTTTAAAATAAGTTTCGTCCCGAAACGTGACGTACCTTATCTATTAGAACAAATGGGGATATTTCCTTCTCATTTCGAGCTCACTCTCCCAAGTTGCTTCCGTTGCATCGTGATGTGACCAAAGGATTTTGACCATTGTGATAACCTTGTTACGAAGAACTTTCTCTTTTCGATCCAGTATTTCAATGGGCTTCTCCTCATAAGTAAGGTTTTCTTTAACTTCTATAGGTGGTAATTTGATAACATGACTAGCGTCGGGGATGTATTTTCGTAAAAACGAAACATGGAATACGTCATGAATCCTTGAGAGCTCAACGGGAAGATAAAGGCGATACGCTAGGTCTCCTATTCTTCCACTCACTTCAAAAGGTCCTATGTACCTTGGACTTAGTTTCTTTTGTTTTCCAAATCTCATTATTCCTTTAGTAGGGGACACCTTAAGGAAAACAAAATCACCCTTCTCAAATTCAATCGCTCGCCGTTTTAAATCAGCATAACTCTTCTGTCGGCTTTGGGATGTTCGCATTTTCTCTCGTATGATTCTTATCTTATTGGTGGTTTGTTGTATTAAATCAGGTCCAATGGCTCTAGATTCGTCAATGTCACTCCAACATAAGGGGGTTCTACATTTCTGTATTTTTGTATTTTTGTTCTCTCCATGTTGCTTATATAGGGGGCAAGTTAAGGTGAGCCACCTCCTCCCATCCAACCTTAAAGATGTAGTTGCTATATTTCCCATCATGGACTAAATCGCCTTCATAGTCCCATGGTTCACAAGGCTCATCAAGGAGGGGATGACAAGTATCCTTCTCAAGTACATCATCCAAAACCTTATCACACAAACCCTCATCAGATTTCCCCCTAAGCTCGTCCTCCTTGTCTAACCAACTTACCTTGAGAGGTTTAGGATGTTTTTGTGAAGGCAAGGCTAGCTCCTCACTTTGAGTCTTAGGAGCCACTTGGATAGGGCTTGGAGTGAAACCTATGGGGTTTGATTTCACTCAAGAGACTAACTAAAATCGATTTGTGATGGTGATGAATATTTCGGTCAAGGTGTTGTTTTTTGGGATATATTTTCTGAATTTTTTAAGTAAATGAAAACATAAAAGATAGAACTAAATCTAAACACAAAGTAATAGATTTAGGTTTTGATTAATCAAGCACTAAGCCACTAATTAATCATTCACTAACTCAAGCACTAAGCTAAGAGAATAATGAAGAAAACTCAACTCAAACTCTAGGGTTTTTCATTCAATCAAATCTGGAAATACAAAGGGGTGAGTGAGGGTTTATATAGCACCCACACTCTAATCTTGGCCTTACATTTTAAAGAAGATCTAAGGGCTACAAATAACCCACAAAAGTTACAAAATAACGGCTCAAATGAGCTCAATAATCTGAAAATTTGAAGAGAAACAAACAAAAACATAAAGCATAAAGCATAAAAGGTAGATAGTGACATGTGTTGAAAGGGACTTATTGAGGAACACATGTGATGCCTCTCTTGATCATTTTCGGCTGACTTGGGCTTGTTTCCCACTTGATTTTTACTCTTGATGATTTAATTGACTTGTGGTTGACCCTTGGACCTAAGATTGGAAGCGGGCCCTAGGTCAATGGATCGCAAACTCTCAACTCCCGTTGCAATCTCCCCGAGTTGAAAAGGATTTGCCCTCAAATCCTCTCCTTCTTCATCCTCCAAGTCTTCATGATACGGGCTAAGGTCTCCCACATTAAACGTGCCATGGACTCCGTATTCCCCCGGTAGATCAACTTTGTAAGCATTTGGTCCGATTTTCTCAAGTATCTCGAAGGGACCCTCGGCCCTAGGCATGAGCTTGTTCTTTCTCTTATCCGGGAATCTTTCTTTTCTCAAGTGTAACCATACCAAATCTCCCGGCTCGAATTCCCTTGGGGCCTTACGGTTCTTTGACTTAGCCTTGTAGGCTTCGTTTGACTTCTCGATTTGCTTCTTGACTTGGTTGTGGATGCTCATCATGAACTCAACCCGTTTCTTGGCGTCGTAGCTCATTTCCTTACTCTTGATGGGGGCTAGATCCGTGGGCATGAGAGGATTAGTCCCATAGACCACTTCAAACGGTGAATTTCCCGTGCTAGAAGATGGGGCACGATTAAAAGCAAACTCGGCATGGGCAAGCTTGAGATCCCAATCTTTCAAGGACTTGGAAACGATGCATCTAAGGATCCTCCCCAAAGTCTTGTTAGTGACCTCGGTTTGGCCATCCGTTTGAGGGTGGTGGCTTGTGCTAAACAAGAGCCTCGTTTTCAACAACTTCCACAAGGTTTTCCAAAAGTGGCTCATGAACTTGGAGTCTCGATCGGATACAATGGTCTTGGGAACTCCGTGTAGTTTGACCACTTCCTTGAAGTAGAGTTCGGCCACTCCCATGGCGTCCTCGGTTTTCTTACACGCAATGAAATGAGCCATCTTGCTAAATCGATCCACCACAACCATGATAGAGTCCTTACCCCGTTGAGTTCTTGGCAAGGCAACGATGAAATCCATGCTAACATCCTCCCATGGCCGATTAGGGACGGGTAGAGGAGTGTAGGGTCCCGTTTGAAAGAAGGACTTGGATTGTTGGCACAAAGCGCATCTCTTGATCACATCTTGGACATCTCCAAGCATCTTGGGCCAATAGAATTGATCTTGGAGGATGTCGTAAGTCTTTTGAATCCCAAAATGTCCGGCTAAACCATTAGAATGAACCTCCCGTACTAGGAGATTTCGATAGGATCCCTTGGGGATGCACAACCGATTCCCCAAGAATAGGAACCCCTCTTGAAGTGTGTATTTGCCTCCTAGTTTGCCTTGCCCATCACGTAAGAGGCTCCATTCATCCTTGAAGTCGGGATCCTCCACATAAAGCTCTTTCATGAATTCAAAACTCAACACTCTTTGCTCCATGTAGCTTAGCATGGTCTGCCTTCGAGACAAAGCATCGGCTACCACATTATTCTTCCCTTCAATGAACTTGCTTGAGAAAGAGATCGATTGAAGAAACTCTACCCATTTGGCGTGCCTATGATTCAATTTGTGTTGTCCGTTGATGTACTTGAGAGCCTCATGATCCGAATGTAGCACGAATGGTTTGGGCTTGAGATAATGACTCCAATGAGCGAGAGCTCGAACGATGGCATAGAATTCTTTGTCGTAGGTGGAATAATTGAGCTTGGCACCATTCAATTTCTCACTAAAGTAAGCAATTGGCTTGTGTTCTTGCAAGAGAACGGCCCCAATTCCAACTCCACTAGCATCACATTCGACCTCAAAAAGCTTGTTGAAATCCGGTGGTGTAAGAATAGGTGAATCACACAACAACTCTTTGATTTTCTTGAAAGAATTCTCGGCCCCCTCATTCCACTTGAACTCCCCTTTCCTCATACACTCGGTGATGGGTGCCATGACGGTGCTAAAATCCTTGATAAATCGTCGATAAAAAGAAGCCAAGCCATGAAAACTCCCCACCTCGGTTATGTTCTTCGGAATTGGCCATGATTTGATAGCCTCCACTTTCTCTTGGTCCACTAGTATACCTCGGCTAGAGATGATATAGCCCAAGAATTGGACTTCGCTTTGCATGAAGGAACATTTCTCTAGCTTGCCATACAACTTGTGGTCTCTAAGTGTCTCAAACAACACTTGCAAGTGATGTAGATGAGCTTCCTTGGAAGGGCTATACACCAAGATATCGTCAAAGTAAACCACAATGAATCTCCCCAAGTAAGGTCTCAAAACCTCGGTCATCAATCTCATGAAGGTGTTAGGAGCATTGGATAGTCCAAAAGGCATGACTAACCATTCATACAACCCATGCTTTGTTTTAAAAGCCGTCTTCCATTCATCACCCTCTTTGATCCTCACTTGATGGTATCCTTGTCGTAGATCAATCTTGGAAAACAATCGAGCCCCACTAAGCTCATCAAGAATGTCATCAAGTCTAGGTATAGGAAACCTATACTTGACCGTAATGTTGTTGATAGCTCGACTATCCGTACACATTCTCCAAGTTCCGTCCTTCTTAGGTACTAGAAGCGTAGGCACGGCACAAGGACTAAGTGATTCTCTTACAAACCCCTTTTCCATAAGCTCCCCAATTTGGTGTTGAAGTTCTTGTGTAGCCTTGGGATCACTTCAATATGCGGCCTTATTAGGTAGTGTAGCTCCCGGAACAAGATCAATTTGATGTTCAATGCCCCTAATAGGGGGTAGGCTGTGTGGTAGCTCGAGAGGAAACACATCCTTATAGACTTCTAAAAGCTCTTGGACCTCACATGGAATCGGTTCTTCACTCTCCTTAGGAGTTTCTTTGGCGATGAGGGCATAAACAACCATTCCCTTGCTAAGCTCTTGTTTCATTTCTTGTTCCCCAACTAATAGAACTCCCTCAAGAGGCTTGGATAGGCTAGGGTTAGCTCGGCTATGCACGTTTGGAGGCAAGGGTGTAAGTTTGATCCTCTTGTCTCCAAGCTTGAAGGTATAGGTGTTGTCTCTTCCCTCATGAATCGCATTTCTATCAAATTCCCAAGGCCTCCCTAGTAAAAGGTGACAAGCATCCATGGGAATCACATCACACCAAATTTCATCCATGTAGTCTCTCCCCATAGAAAAAGAAACCAAACATCGTTTATCAACCAAAATTTCGGCCTCCCTATTCAACCATCTCAACTTGTAAGGGTTTGGATGCTTTTGTGTGGGTAAGGCAAGTTTATCGATGAGGGTTTTTGAAGCAACATTAACACAACTTCCTCCATTAATAATTAGGTTACAAACCCTCTTCCCAATAGTACATTTAGACCTAAAAATCTGATTTTTTTGACTTTCCTCCAATGGTTGAGGTTGGGTATGCATAACCCTCCAAGTTACAAGACCAAGGTTTGACCCAAATCCTCCTTTCATACGGCTCAATTTAGCCTCTAATTCCCTCCTCAATTTCTCCATAGAGTCATACATGGTTCCCTCAAGAGTAGTATCATAAGAAAGAGGCATACTCATTGAGAAAACAAAGAAGAACAAACCTGAAAAATTCGGGTAAACAAGAACTTGTTTTGGACCGTGTGTTTCCCAAGCACAAAGGTGGGATCTTGTGCTTCAAACCCAACCAAAGCTTTGATGACCAATTTGGAGTGAAACCTATGGGGTTTGATTTCACTCAAGAGACTAACTAAAATCGATTTGTGATGGTGATGAATATTTTGGTCAAGGTGTTGTTTTTTGGGATAAATTTTCTGAATTTTGTAAGTAAATGAAAATATAAAAGATAGAACTAAATCTAAACACAAAGTAATAGATTTAGGTTTTGATTAATCAAGCACTAAGCCACTAATTAATCATTCACTAACTCAAGCACTAAGCTAAGAGAATAATGAAGAAAACTCAACTCAAACTCTAGGGTTTTTCATTCAATCAAATCTGAAAATACAAAGGGGTGAGTGAGGGTTTATATAGCACCCACACTCTAATCTTGGCCTTACATTTTAAAGAAGATCTAAGGGCTACAAATAACCCACAAAAGTTACAAAATAACGGCTCAAATGAGCTCAATAATCTGAAAATTTGAAGAGAAACAAACAAAAACATAAAGCATAAAGCATAAAGGGTAGATAGTGACATGTGTTGAAAGGGACTTATTGAGGAACACATGTGATGCCTCTCTTGATCATTTTCGGCTGACTAGGGCTTGTTTCCCACTTGATTTTTGCTCTTGATGATTTAATTGACTTGTGGTTGACCCTTGGACCTAAGATTGGAAGCGGGCCCTAGGTCAATGGATCGCAAACTCTCAACTCCCGTTGTAGGGCTCCCTCCACCCATGACCAAATCACACGGCTCAACCTCTACCTCACTTTCATTTTGTTTCTCATCCCCTTTATCCTCACTAGCTAGTTCCTCATTCTCCTCATCCTCACAAACAAGGATGTCACCCTCCCCCCATGAACAATCTCACACGAGTTCAAGGTATCCTTTGTGGGACATTCCTTGGCAAGGTGACCATATCCTTGACATTGATAACATCTTTTTAGGGTGATGGTTGTTTTTTGGTTATGGTCAGCCCCTTTCCTTGTGTCTAGGGTTGGTGGTGTAGGAGTTGTGGTGGGTACAGCAACATTGACCTCCAATGGTGGTTCATAGGGTGATGTTTTAGTAAGAGGATCAAGCAAAACGGTCAGCCCTTTCCCCATACCAAAACCGACAGATTTTCCCCTCATTCTAGCCACCTTGGCTTCTAACTGCTTCCCAACTCTTTCCATGGACTCAAAAACCGACTCAACTCTAGGGGTTTCGTGTGAAGAACCATAGGAAAAAAAATGTAGAACCAAAAAGAAAAGATAGATCCATTGTTACCTTAAGAAACAAAACTAATTTTCTAAACAAAGGTTGGATCTTTGGATGTATGAACCGAATACACTAACACAAGGGTGGATCTTGTGCTCTTGAACCAAAGCTCTGATAACCAAGTTGGAGTGAAACTTCAAGGGCTCAAAGTTCACTCAAGACGCAATCAAATCTCGGTTTTAGGCCAAGGATAAATCTCGAACAACTTACTGTTTTTGTGTGTATTTTTGTGGTTATTGTGAACAAACAAGCAAGCAAATCAAGGAAACACACTCGTCACTTTAGGAAACACACACTTAACTCAAGGAAACACACAATTCCCTCAAGAACTCTCACGTTTCCTTAAGAAAACTCAAGGAAACAACCTCTCTTTTTGTGGGACGATATTTGTGTTTTATGTGGAAACGAAAAAGAAACTCATTCAAAGCACTTAGCCAATGAATGAGGGTCGAGATTACCAAGAACTTAGCCAAGGTAAATCCCTAAGATAATCCTTAGCACTTAGCCAAAGGAGGTTTACTTAAGCACATTGCCAAAAGTAAGGAAAGTTGAGTTTCAACTCAAACTATTTCTCATTCATCTAAATCTAATTTCTTACATTGTAGGATGTGGGTTTATATAGTACCCTTGCTTACATCTTAGCCTTACATTATTACTTGATCTAAGGGTTGCTAAGGAGCCTTACAAAACAGCTGAAAAAACATTCCAAAAGGACCTTACCAAAGCAGAACAAACTAACAACCAAAACATAAAGTAAGACAATGACTTGTGACTACATCCTCTCCTTGCATTTAGGTTCAAATCCAAGGGTCATGTGTGAGCCTTGGAGGGCAAGCTAGGACAGTACAATACACTAAAAATCTGACTTTAAACTACCAAACAATATAATCTAAAAGTAGACAATGACATAAAGCATAAAGGTCCTTATAGATAGTGACTTGCACAAGTTGTTGAGCTTCTTGTTTGAGTTTGAATTTCAGCTGATATTTTGGTCCCTCTTTGTATTTAGCACGTCCCATGTGAGCCCTAGGCTCATGGGAAGACTTCCAAATGGTCCCTAAGTGAGCTCACCCAAGGAAAAGAAAGTAGGACAAGTTCATGGCTCATTACTCCAAAAACAGCCAAGTGATTGTTGTACCCATGTGTGGGCTGATTTCCTTTGTTTTTCTTTGTACATTTCACTTGGTTTGACCCTAATGATCACAAATTAAGCCATGGCTCGAGCCATAGGACCCAAATCAGCCCAAGCCTCTAACTGAGCAAAAATGAGCTTATCCATTTTAGTGTACCGAGTTGAGTGGAGCAATTACGAGTACCGAGACTTCGATACCAAGCTCGAGCTTATACGGAAGCTCGGATACGAATAAAAGACAAAAAAGATCAAGGCCGTCTCTCTATGGATCTCGACCCTACTTACCACTAGCTTCTAGTTAGTAGTTTTTGTAGGTTTATTTTTGATAGGTGATACGACTTAGCCTTATCAAATAGCAACAATTGTATGCACACAATAAACACACACACAGAGACAACCACAATGCAACAACAACTACTACAACGTACACACACAATCACAACAACAATTAATTACCACGTAAACAACAACAACAACAACAACAACAACAACAACAACAACAACAACAACAACAACAACAACAACAACAACAACAACAACGACGTAGCAACATACATAGTACAAAAAAAAAACGAAATATTATTCGGGATTTAGGTTTTTAGCGCACGAAATATTAACACAATTTTTTTTTTTTTTTAAATACATTCTCCAATGAATATATTAGCATTGTGAAATCGAGAATGACAAAAATTTATATATTCTAGGACGATACTACGAAGAAGGGTGCAACTAATGAGCCTCCTCCTCTAGGAAGCTATCCCCCTGCTTAACAGCAAAAGCTATTTCGCGTAGGCAAAGTTTGAAGTCTTCCCAACCAAGGTATTAGTCTCCTTGTTGGGGATCGTACTCGAATCCACCAGGCTCGGGCCTAACCCTCAAGGCAGTGCAAAGCCAGAAAAGTCTTCCATATTTCTCGAATTGAGTGTTCCTGGAACCTTCCCTTCATGTCTTTGACCCAGGAAAAAAGCGTGCTGAAAACTCCCTGAGGATCCTTGGCGGAGACAGTCGTGTACTCGGTGTTCCACAAATGGTGTCTCGTGTGCCTTTGTCTTCCAATCAGTCATAAGGTACTCGTACCGACTTATCTTATTCTTTTCCTTAATTTTCTGACGTCGTGCATACGCCTCAATAGCTCTCTTGCGAGCTTTTTCTTTTTCGGTCGACTGTGAGAATTTTTTATGACGAGGTAGCCACATCTGTAACACGCAAGCACAATAACCACGTAACAACAACAACGTAGCAACAATATCAAAACTTAGCAACCGTATTATTACCTATGAAAAAAAAGGTTTATTATTATACGTATTACTCCGTATTAAGGTTTATTACTATCGTATTACTCCGTATAATTACTCCGTATTATTAATCCGTATTAGTACTCCGCATTATTATTAGTACTCGCATTATTACTCCCTATAATTACTCTGCATTAATATTATTAGTACTCCGCGCGCATTATTATTAAATTAGTACTCTGCATTAAGGTTTATTATTATATATACGTATTACTCCGTACTATTAATCCGTATTAGTACCTCCGTATTAATTTGTACTCCGTATTATTAGGGCTCCGTACAATAGCAACAACAACAATATAGCAACAACAATATACAATAACAACAACAACAACGACCACAAGAACGGCAACCACAACAACAACTCGCAATAACAACAACAACCACAAGAACGACATTAATCCGTATTAATTAGTACTCCGTACAATAGCAACAACGACAATATAGCAACAACAATATACGTACAATAGCAACAACAACGACGACCACAAGAACGACAACCACAACAACAACTCGCAACAACAACAACAACCACAAGAACGACATTAATCCGTATTAATTAGTACTCCATATTATTAGTACTCCGTACAATAGAAACAACGACAATATAGCAACAACAATATACATACAATAGCAACAACAACAACGACCACAAGAACGACAACCACAACAATAACTCGCAACAATAACAACAACAACAACAACAACAACAACAACAACAACAACAACAACGACAATAGCAACTAACGACAACAACATCAGTACGAAATATTATGAAAAACGAATAACAACCACACAACAACAACAATTACGTACGTAACAACAACATAGTAACATATATAGTACGAAAAAAACGAATTTATAATAGATTATCAGGAAAAAACGAACCTTTTACAAGATACTAAATTAGAGTTTACGCCAACATTGATGTATTGAAGAAATATAAACAAACAAGATGAAGTTTGATCGAAATTTTTAAAGGAAATATTGAACAAATTAGTATACTTTAAATATTGAAGATGAAGTTTGAATGAAAGAAAAACCTTTGAACTGCTAATTGAAATTAATTTAAGGGGTTTTTTTTTTAAAGTACGTTTGTTTTTTTTTTAAAGTACGTTTGCCTTTTGCAAACGGTTTAAATGACAACCGTTTTTAAAAATAACTTTTAAAAACGGTTTTTCACTAAACCCGTTTTTAAAAGTATTTTTAAAAACGGTTTTTATTATAAAAACGTTATTTAAATGACATTTCTATAATTAAAATTCAACGAACTATAAATTTTAAAAAATACTTTTCAAAACGATTTTTGAGTTAAAACCGTTTTTAATAATTAATTTAAAAAATATGGTATATTAAATCATTAGTATATTTATGGTAACAAAAATATTAAATATATATATATAAGAATTTAGGTATATAAAATCATTAGTATATTTGAATTTAGGTATAATATTGTTAGTCAATTAAATTCTTTAATTCAATTTAAAACCGTCATTTAAAATGTCATTTCTGTTATTAAAATTCATTGAATTATAATTTTTAAAAAATACTTTTCAAAACGGTTTTTGAGTTAAAAACGGTTTTCACCCTAAAAATCGTTGTTTATATCCAATATATAAAAACGGTTTTTACTTTAAAACCAGTTTTTTATAATAAAACTTTTAATAAAAAATAACTGTAAGTAGTATTTCTTAGGTCCAAATTTTACAGTCCAACTTTCACCCATTCAGCAGAGGCCATTGGTTCAGGACCCTGAACATTTCTGGACCCTGGACAGGACCCAGAATACTCCAGGACCCTAGGTAGCACAAGACTAGGGCAGGCAGGACCCTCCAGCAGTCCCACCAACGGATTTATTTCAATCATAACGGGAAGTTAGAGCAGTTGCGAGATTAAAGGGATAATTCAACATAAAAGAACGATAAGGCCTACTTAGCAGGGGAAAATGAGATGGTCAAGCAACGGTAATCATAGGAGAGAAAGTAGGAGTAAAACAAGGGGGAAACAACATATAAAAGGAGCACTAGGATACTTCACAAGAGGGACGACATTTTTCCACTTATTCTCCAGCAGTCAAGAGCACACTAAGAGTAACTACAACAAATACTTAGAAATATTCACCAATACCACACAAAATTCTTAAGCACATTCATTCTTGTAACTCTCCTTCGATTATAGTGGAAAGTTGGTGGGACTATAGATTCCCCCCGCGGTCGTTTCCCACATCGGATTTTTCCGCGTAACCAAAAAATCCTTGTGTCTTGCTTTATTTTCTTCATCGTTTTCTTTATCTTTCGTTCATAAGTCTTCGTTTGGCATACGATTAGGTCGCTTTAACCCTGTGGTCAATAAATTGACCTTTGGTAAAAATTTTACCAAAACATTTTGGCGCCGTTGTGAGGAATAACGGTCATCTTTTGTAGCCAAACTCATTTTGTCGTCCAACAATCATGTCAACCAACGCCAGTCAAGGATCCAAAGAAGGCCAGAAGTATCCAAAGACAGTGGCGACCACCGCAACGCCCCCAGAACCTGGCTACCACAAATATTCTCAACTCGGGTGGTACCAACCGCTGCTCAACCAGGGCGTGTCACAAGGACTCTTACGCCGGTGACACCAGGAGCAACCAAGGCACTTTCTCCAGCTCGTAGAGGACCGCCGCCAGCCAGCACCAGAGGATTTGGGATGCCCCAAGGGTGGCTGCCAGAACCAACAGGAGGGGCCCTGACACGATCCAACACCATATCGCAGGACCCTCTTCATACCCTCATGAGGAGCATCGAGTTGTTGTCCAGAGTTATGGAGCAAGTGCGCAAGGGAAGCGAGGAAACAAATAGGAGGGTACAGGCCCTAGAATCCAAGGTCTAACGCGGGGACATCGGAGCAGCGTTCCCGGGAACCAGTCTTGGAGGCGCAGGTACACCAGACTCAGAGCCTTGAGGGAGCAGCTTTTCGCTCAATCGTGACCGCAACGCCGCTGTTCGCAGACCCAGCTCGAGGGAACCCTAGCGGCACCAGCATAGGAGCAACACCCCCACTCCACAATGCGGGGATCCACATCAGCGTAGGGTCCAAAAGCGCCATGGAGCAGCAGCTGCGAGAGTTCAGGAGCATGATTGCCAAGATCCCTGGGATGCCTAGGCCGATGATGTAACAACCCGGATTTTCCAAAATTAAAATAAAATACTTTTTAAAAAGGTTTTATGAAAGAAAATGAAACAAAAGAAACCACGGTGGCGGAATCACCGTGTAATCCGAGTCATTACTACTAACAACAAACCACGATTAAAAGAGTAAGCCTTGAGGCCTAGCAATGGGGAGTAAATACCCCTTACAAACCATAATCCAAAACATAAGTACAAAAAATGATAGAAAATCTAATCCAACGAGTCTAAACAAATCCAATCAAAGTTCTCATCATAAGCTAGCTACAGGGGTCAAAAATCATCACGGCTTCTCACGACTCAAACCCGTCCCCGCGCATACCTCCTACAAAAATGTAACAGCCACAATCAGTGGGGAGTAACTAGGTCCTCCCCAGTCATATTTCAATATCATAAACAAAGCCAACAACTCAACAAATACCTTACCTGGCCTACGGCCTATGATTAAAGTACAATCAACAACAATCAACAACAATATAGTACAACGGTCAATATTCAATTCCAAAATGTCATCAACAAAGTGACATACAATAATCAACAAGCTGAATGCCATCAACAAAGTGACAATCAACAATCAACAATCAATCGTAAGAGAAAGCACGGAGTAATGGGCGCTACAAAACACCCCGGACCCTACAAAAGATCCAGACCCTATGGCGGCACTACAAAATGCCTCAATACAATAGTCTAAACTTGGCCAAGCCCACCCCTACAAAAGAGTATCGACATCAAACCGCTACAAAACGACAAATAGTAACCATAGTCTCAGAGCCACTACAAAATGGATGAGAACCCACGACAGGCGGCACCGTCCTACAAAAGACGTCGTATCTCCTCACGCACGCGCCTAACAGTGCACGTACGCAGACTCAACTCAAGCATACAACAAGTCAACCAATTCAATGTCAACAAAATCATCCTTTAGTTCAACAATATCAATACGACGTAATCTCAAGTCAATCTCAACATGAATTATAATCTCAATGCAATCATTAAATACGGAGTAATTATCTGTAACACCCCGTGTTATTTTAACACAATATTATAAAAGAATTTAATTCCTTCAATTAAATTCATCCTTTTCTCTTATAATAAAAATGCGACTAAATTTTTTTCGTTTTTATTCCTATCTTTCTTATGTCCAGATTTAAAATTTTTGAAATATAAAATATATTATCCTTAGAATTCGAATTAAAACACATTTCAAATTTTTATAAAAATCGACCCTCAAACTAATGTCGCCTTTCAAATTTCAGAAAAAAGGTCAAGTCATGTTAACTATTCATAAAAATGAAAGTAAAACCTTTTATCCATAAAATTCAATTTGGAACATTTTTCATTTTCAAATACAAATGGACCCTTATACTTTTTCGTCTTTGAAATTCAAATCAACGATTCCAAGCACGCAAACCAAGATGAATTGTGTTGAGGAAGAATCTATTTTATGTCGTTCCAACATAATGATTGTTCATTATTATGTTTACTCTTTTAAAAATAAAGTTTAATTCTTATTAATTTAATTATCAAATTTCTCAATATTTATCCATTAATTTTTTTTTATCTTTCTCGAGTCTCTTTTCTCGCTAAATAATTCTGAAACAGAATAAGTTTCAACTTTTCAGTTTAATAAAACTTTTATCGAATTTCAAATCAAATGATTTCTTTAACTATTCGATTTTATGAAATCTTTAGCCTAACCTTATTTTAATAAAATTATGTTAAACCATTATTACTTTTACACTTATAAATATTTTATAAAATCATTTCTAAACTTCATATTTAAAAGAAAATATAATTAAGTAGTATAACTCAATTTTTATACGATTAAACATTAATTGTACCTTTCGACCAATTAAAATCACTTTTAGCTAAAAATTTCATTTTGAAAATTTTATCGACGTTCCTTCACTTTTAAAAATTTTCTAAAGTAGTAATAAAATATTTTAGTCTTAAAATGGTAAAATAGATATTTTTCAGAAAATCGTCAAAACCGCGAACTTCAACATTTACCGTCTTTCATACCCGATTTATTTCGTAACGCGTTTTACGAAAACGAAACATTTTTAAAATATCAAGGGAACCATTTCTACACCAAATAGTGTTTTGCCCAAATTTGTCAAAGATAATCATTTTGTTTAATTTCATTTTAATTAAACTTTAATTAATTAAAATCTAAGTTAACACCTGAACTTTATAACCTACATGATAAGTTTTATAACAGCAAAAATCACACCATTCCCCCTTCATAATGCCGTGACATTACCCTCCATTTACTCTCATTTTTCTCTTCCATTTTTTTTTTCCAAAAACACCCTAAATAAAAACCTTAATATTATTCTAATAATTCCTTAGTATTCTTAGTGTATTAGTGGGTATTTGGAGCTAACTTTCAAATCGGGTTTTCAAGGAGAATATGGGTTTTTGGGTGAAGAAATTTTCGGGTCTAAAATTTATTTTAGATCCCCCAACGATAATCATCTAACTTAAGGTGCCCCCGCACACTAGTTTATTTTCATGTATTATGATTTTTTTTTATGTGTTTGTAGAAAATAATAATTTCTTATAAAATATATGATTTGATTTTGTGCTAAGTTATGATATGTGTGTTTGTGTGTTTATGTTATGCCTAATAAAATGATAATAACTAATACTTTTTTAAGTAGTTTTATTGTAGTTAAAATTTAAAGCATGCTTATATCTTTTGTTTTTTTTATGCACTTTAAATTGTTGTTATATATATATATTTTTATGCTTGTATGAGTTTTAACTACATTAAAGTTATATATAAAAAAATTATGTTAAATTTTTAACTATGAGTTTAAAGTGTAGAAAATCGAAAATAAAAATATTGTAACCATGTTCATATGCCACGGCCTACCCTAATAAATTTGATCAATTTTTAGTTTTAATTTTTGTAAATGATATGTTATATAAACCATGTTATATATGCTTGTTTTATGATGGTGAAATTTGTTTAGGAAAATAATTTATAAAGTGTTAAATGTGAAATTGTGTTCTTGAAATATGTTTGGTGTTCTTGGTGTTCTTAGTGTTCTTGAGATACTCATGGTGATGTTCATGTTGTTTTCGTAAGATAACTCACTCTGATTCTTAATATTTTTATGTTTGTAGTTTTTATTGTTTTAATTCACTAATAAGTAATTATATTAGTAAGTATATAAATTAAACAAGCTAAATCTTTAAGATATAAAAGTTAGAAATTTAAAGTGTTATAAAACACTATTCATAATCATATTAAAATCTTTTATAAAAAGTATAGATTAGATTAACTCATTTTAGTAAAATAATAACATATATTAGATAACTTAAACATATAGAAAAATCTGGGATTAAACAATAATATATACTCGGCCTAATACTTTAGTTCAATGATTTTTTTTTATAAAATTTCATTTTAGTTTAAATCGTTTTAGTGTAATTAGAATAATTAGAATATAAAAACTTTAAGCTAAAAACTGATAAAAATCGAAAAACGAAAATAGATCATCCAACTTAGGAAGCCACGGCATTTAGGCCATATTTTTTAGGATCAAAATAGTTTTTATCACTTTTTAGTTTATCGCTTAAATAATTTAATTAGCTAATTATCGAGTTAGATTTAAAAATTAAAAGAAATCAATGTTTTATGATTTATAAACTTATCACACGGCATTTCTAAATAAATTGGACCTAATTTGATCAAAATAAATTTATCACTAAGTCACTAAAATTTAATAGTTAGTAGAATTGAATTTTTGTATAAATCGAAATCGTTATAAAAGAAATATCATAAACCGATTAAAATCTGTTACCGATATAAAAATGAAAGAAATCGTGTGCTGCTTGCCTTTGCATAATATTGGACTGTTGGACTTGGACGTTATGGAATAAATAAACAAACCACGACACTATCATTAAAAATGAAAATCGCTAAATTTAGTTAAGTAGACGACTAAATAAAACCGAGTCTCGCTTTAAATAAATATTCTAAATCGCTAAATATAAACCGAACCTAACGACTTTGAAACTAGAAATTTACTTAACTATTAAGTTTACGATTTTTGACTTAGAAAATATCTAGATATTTTATTAACTTAATGACTAAGCTCAATCATGAATAATGACCGATGTGAATAGTGACTGAGGTGAATAGTGACCTAGGTGAATAGTGTCGATGAATAGTAAACCGAGACGAAATTTGTTAAACAAGTAACCTCCCAAAAGCTTAAATAATAACCTTAGGCGAAACTTGTTGAACAAGTAACGTCTTGAAAACCGAACCGATGAATAGTAACGCGGGACAAAACTTGTTAAACAAGTAACGTCCCAATAGTTTAAAAACTTATTATAAGGAGAATTAGAGGTAACTTGTTGAACAAGTTATCTTTTAAAATCCCGAGACGTGAATAGTGAAAAATTCACAAAAGTTGTTAAACAAGTTACGTCTCAAAATTCAAAGATACTTCAAATTTCAAAATTTAAAATATTGTAAATAATTGAAAATTTACCAAAGTATAGAAAACTGAAAATGAATAATTTAAAGGCGAAATTGCAAATAACTACCTTTTAAAACCACTTTTTTTCAAATAACTACCTTTTATAAATTTTTTTTCAAATCACTACCTTAAAATGCATTTTTGCTTTCAAATCAATACCAGTTCCCCGAAAAAATCATATTTTATCAAATTCCGACCACTTTGAATATTTTTGTTGCCTTTTATTTGAAACACCCATGGCAAATACCCATTCTACCATTCTACACTTTTCTAACCTTTCTTCCTCTATTTAACCTAACCTCTTCATTTCATCCTCTTTACCTCTTTACCTAAAGTTTCTTCCATTATTTTTAATTTTTGGGTTTTTATATAAGGTAACCCTGAACTTTTTCAAATCCCACAAGGTAACCCTGCAAATTAAAAAACATCTTTGGTAACCCTGTACTTAATTAATAACTATCAGCGTGACCCTGAACTTGTATTCCGTCAATTTTTCCGTTAAATAGTTAACGGAAAGTGTTATGCTGGATTTAATATGTTGAATTTTCTTGCTTTTGTTTTAAAATCACCCCCAATGTCGAATTTTCTTACTTAAAATAGAAATTAAAAACATTATAGCGTATGTCCCTTCCTAGTTACAACCACCAATGTCTAAAATATGTCGACACCTCTTAAGAAATTCTCATTTCAGGGTGTGAATATTCCATTTTTAAGTAGCATTTTTCGACGTTGGGAGTGATTTAGAAACAAAAATGTCTTAAAATGGGTTATGTTATAAAAATAACATATAAGGGAGTTAATAATCTATCAAATGTAAGGATAAACGTTTTTCCTTATTTTAAAGTGTTAAATTATGTTTATTTATTATGATTTTGTGTTTTTTATGGTTTAATTTACGAAAGTTACAATCTTTTTTTGCTTTTCTGGGTTACTTGCGGACCCATAAGTTTTGATGACCACGTTATGTACAAATATAAGGTTATTATGTAGAATTTTTTTAAATCACAGGGTTACCATATAGAAAAAACACAAAATTAAATCCAGCACAACACTTTCCGTTAACTATTTAACGGAAAAATTGACGGAATACAAGTTCAGGGTCACGCTGATAGGTATTAATTAAGTACAGGGTTACCAAAGATGTTTTTTAATTTGCAGGGTTACCTTGTGGGATTTGAAAAAGTTCAGGGTTACCTTATAGAAAAACCCTTAATTTTTTCTCTCATATTATTCAATCAAATAATGATTCTTTCACTTTTCAGCAGTTTCTATCCTTATTTTTTTATTTCTTAATGTTTTTCTTATCTTATTCATCTTCACTTACTCCCTAATTCATATTACAATTTCCCCCTCTTTTAACAATTCGAAATCTAGGGTTTGTTGTTTCTTCGCACCATGTCGTCTAATTCTCATTCCGAAACTTCAATTCCGGTACAATGTTATTGTGGGGATAGGGTTGCTATTGTGAAATCCTGGACACTTCAAAATCCAGGCCGACGATTCGTAGCGTGTCGGAACTATGACCGTGTCAGTGGTCGTCGTGGGTGTTCGTGGTTCAGGTGGTATGATAGTGACCAAACTCTTTGGCAAAGAGATGTCGTTAGACAGTTACTGATTGAGAAGAAAGAACTCATGGAGAAGATGACTGAAATTGAATCTGAAATGAAGAAGTTGGAGGGAAAACCAATTGAAATGAAGAAGTTGGAGGCGAAACCAAAGTTTTCAAATTTAATAGAGCAAAAAAATAAAATAAAAACCATGAAAAATCAAACATTTCAAAAATTAGGGTTTCGAAAAATAAACTGATGGAAAAAAAAATTAACAACCTGCAATACTATGAAAATCAATCCACTTATGAGAAGGAACTACCAAGATGTGCTTCACATAGCCAACAATGTCGAAATTTTTGACGAAATTACCCAGAAATTTTAAGGTTAAAAAATGAAAAATTTTAAAGGGTGGATGGGTGAAAGAAGATGAAAAATAAAACAAAGGGAAATGAGGGGAAAATGTCGTTAGGGGTAAAAGTAATTAATAGGGGCAAAACGGTCAGTTTGTTGAAATTATGAGTTAAATGAGATTTCAGGGGAATTGGTATTGATTTGAAAACAAAAATACGTTTTAAGGTAGTGATTTGAATTTTTTTTTATAAAGGTAGTTATTTGAAAAAAAGTGGTTTTAAAAGGTAGTTATTTGCAATTTCGCCTAATTTAAATAACTAAAATGTTTTGAAAAACACTTGAATAAAATTGGACATATTAATAAACGTATCAACTTAGAAAATTAAAAGTGTTAATAATCAACAACACTTCAGATAATAAACGAACATGTTATGTGATCATATGAATCCGAATATACATTTAAAACGTTAACTCCTCCAAAGCATCTTAACCAATGGAACCACCTTGTTCCTAAGCCTCTTTTCCTTCCTATCAAGGATACGAATAGGTCTCTCTTCATATGTTAAGTTTGGCTCCACCTCTAGCACATCGGCTTGCATCACATGAGAAGGATCACTACGGTACCTCCTCAATTGAGACACGTAAAACACGTCATGCACCTTAGACAAGTTCGGTGGTAAAGCCAACCTATAAGCCACTTCATCGATCCTCTTCAAAACATCATATGGTCCAACATACTTAGGACTCAACTTGCCCTATTGCCAAACCTTTTTACACCTTTCATCGGCGACACCTTCAGGAACACCTTATCACCCACTTCAAACTCGATTGGACTATGACGCAAATCAGCATAAGATTTTTGTCGATCCTGTGCAGCTTTCGACTTCTCACGAATGATCTTCACTTGCTCAATAGACTCTTGAACCATCTCAGGACCAAGCACTGCAGCTTCTGATACATCGTCCCAACACATAGGACTTCGACACTTCCTACCATACAACGCCTCAAATGGGGCCATCTTAATACTCGCCTGAAAACTGTTGTTGTAGGAGAACTCAAACAACGACAAGCTCTTCTCCCAACCAACATGGAACTCAAGCACACAAGCTCTAAGCATATCCTCCAAGGTCTGAATGGTCCTCTCGGTCTGACCATCTGTAGCAGCATGAAACGCCGTACTCATCTTAAGCTCACTCCCCAACGCCACTTCTAGCTTCTTCCAAAACTGAGAGCAAAACCTAGGATCACGGTCCGAATGATGTCCTTAGGAACCCCACGCAGATGCACGATCTCTTTCTGATAAGCTGTAGCTAACTCTTCTATATTCGACGTCTCTTTCATAGGAATGAAGTGAGCTACCTTCGTCAAGCGATCCACCACGACCCATATAGCATTCTTACCACTCGTAGTCCTCGGCAACCCCATAACGAAGTCCATAGATATCGAATCCCACTTCCACATCGGGATCTTAAGAGGTTGTAACAAACCACCAGGTCTTTGATGTTCAAACTTCACCTTCTGACACACCAAACACTTAGCCAAATAATCGGCAACCTCCTTCTTCATATTAGGCCACCAGAAATATAGTCTCAAATCCTTATACATCTTATCCCCGCTAGGATGAACAGAGTAAGGGGAACTATGAGCTTCCTTTATAATTTTCTTCCTCAGGACCTCACAGTTAGGAACACACCAACGTTTCTTGAACCGCAAACCACAATCTGCACCAATTTCGAATCCTTCAACTTCGCCATTCTCCTAAGAAACCGAATAGCCTCAAGAACTGGATCTTCGCGCTGCTTCACCCGAATCTCATGGAACAACTCAGGTTCGGCAACCATAGCACTCATATTGACTCCATGTTGCACCACCTCCAAGCTCAATTTCTGAAAATCACGGCACAACTCATCAGGTAGGACCCACGCGCAATTCATCACATGCTTCCCTTTGCGACTCAACGCATCTGCAACCACATTAGCTTTCCCCTCATGATACTGCAACTCTATGTTGTAGTCCTTGATCAGCTCCAACCAATGCCTCTGCCTCATATTCAAATCTCTTTGCGTGAAGATGTACTTCAAGCTCTTGTGATCGATATAGATCTTATACGAAGCACCAAAGAGATAATGCCTCCACAGCTTCAAAGCAAACACCACTACAGCTAACTCAAGATCGTGGGTAGGATAGTTCTGCTCGTGCACCCTTAACTACCTCGATGCAAAAGCAATTACCTTACCCTTCTGCATCAACACACACCCCAAACCAAACTTAAAAGTATCGCTATAAACATCGAACTCAACTCCCTCTTCAGGTAACGTTAACACTGAGCTATAGTCAATCGCTTCTTTAACTCTTGGAACGCAGCTTCACACGCCTCACTCCACACAAACTTCGACTCCTTCCTCAACAACTGAGTTAAAGGTCTAGCTATCTTGGAGAAGTCCTGCACGAACCTCCTATAATAGCCATCTAACCCAAGGAAACTCCTTATCTCATTCACGTTCTTTGGGCTTTCCCAACTAAGAACAACTTCAACCTTAGACGAGTAACTTTCACACCTTCACCCGATATAACATGTTCTAAGAAAGCCATTTTCTTCAACCAAAACTTGCACTTAAAAAACTTCGCATATACCACTTCTACTTCTGAAGCACCCCCAAGATAAGGCGTAGGTGATTCTCATACTCGGCCTCATGCGAGAATAGACCAATATGTCATCAATGAAGACAACGACACATCAATCCAAGTACTCACCAAAGGTACGATTCATCTTGTCCATAAACACTACATGAGCATTCGTCAAACCAAACGGCATCACCACGAACTCATAATGCCCTTACCTCGATCAAAACGCGGTCTTCGAGATCTCCTACTCACGAACTGGAATCTGATGATAGGCTGACCTCAAGTCGATCTTAGTAAAGACACTTGCACCCTTTAACTGATCAAACAAGTCCTCAATGCGTGGCAAAGGATAGTTGTTCTTGATAGTCACCTTATTAAGCTCGCGGTAGTCAATGCACAACCGCATGCTTCCATCCTTCCTCACAAACAACACCGGCGCACCCCAAGGCGATACACTCGGTCTTATGAACCTCTTCTCAATCATCTCCTCTAACTTCTTCTTCAGCTCTTGTAACTCCGCAGGCGCCATATGATACGGAGCCTTAAAGATAGGACCTGTACCAGGCACTAGGTCAATTGCGAACTCCACATCTCGTTCAGGTGGAATCCCAGGAAACTCCTGGGAAACACGTCAACAAACTCACGAACGACGGGAATGTCGTCTAACTTCAACTCCTTAGAGACATCCTTAACCATACACAGATACACCTGATGACCCTTCCTTCTCAAGTTACTCATTTTCAAAGCTGATACCTAACGAACACTCTGCCTCGACGCCGCACCCTTATACGAAATCTTACAACTAGATGGTCCTTTCAATAAGACCTTTTGATCGCGATAGACGAAACATGCATCATACTTTGCTAGCCAATCCATACCCAAGATGATATCGAACTCGGACAAATCAAAACGCACAAGGTCAGCAGCTAAGATGGATTACTCAAAAGAAATAGGAACATCCTTGAAAAGAAGAGAAAGGATCAGTTTCTCCTGTGAAAAGGGAAATAATGGTATCCACGGAAGTAGAAGATGTAAGTTGAGCTTTCTCAATCAAAGAAGCGGATATAAACGACATAGATGCACCCGTATCAAAGAGAACAAAAGCAAGTACAGAGTTAACAAGGAATGTACCGGTAATAACATTGGGATGACACTCAGCCTCGGCACGGCTCATGACGAAGATACGACCCTTCTATGCAGGATGGTTGTCCTTCGCAGCCACAGTAAAAGTACAACGAACAACAGCAGAAGACGAACCAACAGCAGGTTTCGCAGCTTTAGGACAGTCGTTGGCTTTGTGTCATGGATCCTTGCAAATAAAGCAAGTAATCAGAGCACCCTCACATGTCTTACCCGGATGGTAAGCCTTTCTACACCGATAGTATAGCAAACCGCGTTCGGCCTAAAGGTAGCCCGAGCACGATTCCCCATAGGTCGAGCCTCGAACTTACCCTTCTTCACAACTTGGAGGGGTTGTTGTGGAACAAATGGCCTTTTCACGAACCGGTTTCGAGCAGCAGCTTCAGCCTCCTCAGCCTTAACCGACTCAAAAATACTAAGGTCATGTTCTTTCTACCTTATTTTCAGCTCATTTCGATTCGATTCATTCCACTTCGATTCGATTCGATTCGATTCATTCCATTCGATTCATTCGATTCGATTCATTATTCGATTCGATTCGATTCGATTCAGCTCTATTAAGTTCAACACAACTATATTAATTATTTAATTGAACTTCATTCATTTCGGCCTGGTCAAATTTATCTGGCCAAATTTTAGTTCACTGCTTTCAATTTAGTTTAGTTTAGTTCAGTTCAATTCAACTCGATTCAGTTCAGTTCAGCTCTAAAAAATCCGAAAGAACAGGTTCTAAGAGTTGGGTCATAAGCCTATTGGAATGTGGTAGAGGGAATCCCAGCAAGTACCGTCCTAACCTTTGGGGTTGGCTTCTTCTCAAAACGTCAAACTCGAGCAGCTTCATCCGGCACAATATTTGGAGCGAATCGAGCCAACGACACGAACTTGTCAGCATTCTCCTGAACAGTTATCGAGCCTTGCACAAGTTGGATGAACTCTTGCTCATTTTGCCAACGGAGCTCGTCAGGATAGAACCTCTTTTTCAGACCCTCACAAAAAGTCGCCCAATTACACCCAGCTTGGGCTTGCAAAGTAGCCTTAAAAAGAGCCCACCAATTGTCAGCTTCTTGTTTCAAGTAGTTGGTGGCGATGTCCACCTTCTGAGCATCTGGGCACCTCGTAGCAACGAAGAGCTTATCCATCTCCCTAATCCAAGATTTCAAAAGGACTGGATCAGCAGTACCATCATAGGTGGGTGGTCGGTGTCGATCAAAGCGATCGAACACTGAATGATTGTTGGCCTGCGCCTCAGGCATAGCAAGAATGGCATCCTCAAGCCTACAGATGCGTTGCAAGTCATTTTGTGCACCGTTTCTAGCCATCAGCATCACAAAATTTTAGTTATTAACGGCATTTTACTAAACATGCCACTTGAAGCAACTAAGCAAACACATCCATAAGCGACGTAACCCCCAAGTGTGTCTACCCCAACGCTCTCACTCGGTTGGCTAAGTCAAATCCTACTCACTTACCTAAAGAGAGTTGGGAGCGTATTCGCTCTGATACCAACTGTAACAACCCGGATTATTTAAACATAATAAAATGCGACTTAAAAAGGGTTATATAATGAAAATCAAAAGAAAACGAGCCACGGTGGCAGAAACACCGTGAAAATCCGGATCGTCACTCACTAAAACAAACAAACAAAAGGCTCTAGACCTTGAGATCTAAACATACGAGAATAAATACCCTTACAATCCAAAATCAAAACATAAGTCTAATCGATCTGAAACAACTCTAAAGAACAATGTCTAAATAAAAATTCATGATAACTACAGTGTAACACCCCGACTTTTTCTAATTTATTTTATTCACTTTCTCATATTCGTTAGTTTTCTAATCGAGGGATTTTCCATTTTTAGCTCGAGAAAATCAGTTCTCCTGTCGCGTGGATTAAGCTACTCTGTGGTCAGGACTTAAAAACGGAGTAATTAGCTTAAAAACGGTGTAATTTCCTCATACGAACTCCGATTCAGGTGATTCAAAAGGCTAAACTGCGTATTTTTTCGACGCCGTCGCAACTGCCAAATTTTCAGGAGTCAGTTTGAACCGGTCCACCCTGGGCCGAGCCGAACCCCCCAACTCGATTTGGGTTTAGGGTTTCTTATATAGCTTTTTTATCAAGGCATTAAATATCCTATTAACTCCTAAACATAGCAACCTTAAGATCTGATTTCTATCTTCCTAATCTCATCCCTAATCTCATCCTCATTCATCCTCATAATTCTCCCACAAGAAACTCTCTAATCTCATCATAACTCCATTGTTATTCATCCAAGCTCTCATCCTTTGTGCCCTAAACCTTTCCTAGTCTTTTCCCTTGGTGTATGATCTCTTTTTATCTCTTTTATTTTCTGATTTTGTATTATTTTATGTGTTATTATGTTGTGTATTCATTGCTTGTGTGTTTTGGCTTGGATATTCAATGGAGAAGGTGATTTGGAGGAAGGAGACACCATCTTGGTTGAAGAAGAAGAGGAGTAGCAAGGTTTTTGATCTCAACAAAGGTAACTAGGTGTGATCTAGTTGTATTTTAGCATGTATGAGGCCTAACTTGATATGATCTTGTTGTTTACATTGTTGTTTTAATGTATGCTTGTACATCTTGTTGTTTGGATAATGTTTGATCATGATTTCATACTAGAATCTTTGGCCTCATACTAGGGTTTGTCATGTTATCATCATTAATTGCATAATTCATATATTGTATCATTAGTCATGCTTGTAAATCGATTTAAAAACGAATTGGTGTTGTTGTTTAATGTTGGCCAAATGTAGGGGAAGGGGGCCGAAGCCCTTGCTCTTTGTTTCTCTTGCTTTTCTTCCTTGTTTTGGCTTAATTATGTTGAATTATGATGTTTGTATGAATCACCTAATGTTGAGTTATGAGTTAGGATGTTTACAAGATGTTTAATAACGTTTATATGCATGCTTAAGTGAATTGATCATTTAAATCGATAATTGGTCACATGGAAATCGTATGTTATGCATGAATTTGTGTGTGGCGTGTGTGTTGGCCGTGTGTAGGCCGTATGTGTGCAGGCTGGCCGTGAGGTGTGGGTGTGTGTGATGGCTTGTTTGTCGCTTGTTTGAGTCTAAGCATGTCTTAGGATGTTATCTATGCTATAATGAATCGAGTTACACTTTGTTTGATCACTAAATGAAGGATTATGAGCATGTCAATTGAATGTATGACTCGTAATGTATGTTACTCATAATGTACTCCGTATGTATGGTTGGTTATGATTGTAATGAGGCTTGTGTATGTATGAGTATGGTTGTTGTGGTTGTATGGTTGTGCTGGAAGTGTTGGAGACAGGTTAACAGGTTCTGCTTGAGTTAAGTTTGCACATGGGTACTGCTCTGGCACATGTGTGAGGAGATACAACGTCCTAGGATGGACGGATACCGCCCATGATCCCCTCGACTATTCTTGTTGCTTAGTTAGAGCGACTATGGGTTCTCAACCAGAAGGGTTTGAGACTATGGTTATATTTATGTCGTCACCGTTCTTGTTGCTCGGTGGAATTTGGCCAAATTTAGACTTGTGATTATTGAGGAACTTCTTGTTGCTGTTCCGCCATAGGGTTTGGGTGATTCTTGTTGCTTCACCCGGGGTGATTCTTGTTGCTTCACCCAGTTCTCCGCGCTTACTCTCGCAAATGGTTGGAAGAAAGGTCGTCTTGAAAGCTCAGTTGGTTTGGACACAACTTTGGTTGTGCCGTGTTGTTTGTTGTTTATGTATTGTTGTTCTTTGGTTGTTTGTTGGTTGTAAATGTTGTTGTACTTTGTTATTAGGCTGTAGGCCAGGTGAGCTTGTTGCATTGTTGTTTACGTTTTGTTATGTTAAAATATGACTGGGGAGCACCTAGTTACTCCCCACTGATTGTGGTTGTTGCCTCTCTTTTATAGGTATGCGCGAGACGGGATTGAGTGAGTTGGATGCGAGGATGTGACCGTGTATACCTTAGAAGAGGTGTGACCTTGCTTAGACTTTTGGACTTGTATTTTGGTTTGGTTTTAGACTTTCTTTCGGTCTTTGGACTTTTGTTTGGTTTGGTTGTACGGGGTATTTACTCCCCACTTATAGGCCTCAAGGCCTACCTTTTTATCGTTGTTTAGTTGGTTTAGTGAGTAATGATCCGGATTCCACGGTGTTTCCGCCACCGTGGCTCGCTTTTATTTTTCCTTTATTTTATAAATCCTTTTCATTTCTTTATTTTATTTTGTTTGAAAATCCGGGTTGTTACAGTTGGTATCAGAGCGAATACGCTCCAAACTCTCTTAGTCGAGTGAGTAGGTTTGACTTAGAACACCGAGTGAGAGCGTTGGGGTAGACACTATAGAGGGTTACGTAACTTTGTATGTGTTTGAGTAGTTACTTGAAGTGGCATGTCTAGTAAATGTCGCTATCACCTATGCTTTTGTGTTGCAGATGACCAGAAACGGAGAAGGAGCTAACAACAATGACTTGCTACGCATCCGCCGACTCAAGGATGCTATAGTGATACTGGTACCTCTGTGTCATTCCTTTTTCCTTCATTGATCGATAAAACTCAACTTACATCCTTTATTTCCATATATATTCTCATTCCTCTCTCCGCGAGTGTAACAGTTCCATGTTCACTCCTATTCGAGGATGTCCCTACTTCTTTTGGGAAATCCGTCCTAACTCCCTTCTGTGTGTGTTTGGGTCCGACCAAGTTAAGTGTCTTTGGGGTATGTGAGACTTGGTGGAATTGACCTAGGCTAGGAGAGCTATCCTTTCGTTATTCGGGGTGAGTAGAGTTAGTTGTTCTTAGGATGGAAATCGTAGAGGTAGACTTCTTCCACTTGTTTTGGGTATCCCTCTGTTCTCAAGTTTCGAGGACGAAACTTCTTTTTAGGGGGTAGGATTGTAACACCCCGACTTTTTCTAATTTATTTTATTCACTTTCTCATATTCGTTAGTTTCCTAATCGAGGGATTTTCCATTTTTAGCTCGAGAAAATCAGTTCTCCTGTCGCGTGGATTAAGCTACTCTGTGGTCAGGACTTAAAAACGGAGTAATTAGCTTAAAAACGGTGTAATTTCCTCATACGAACTCCGATTCAGGTGATTCAAAAGGCTAAACTGCGTATTTTTTCGACGCCGTCGCAACTGCCAAATTTTCAGGAGTTAGTTTGAACAGGTCCACCCTGGGCCGAGCCGAACCCCCCAACTCGATTTGGGTTTAGGGTTTCTTATGTAGCTTTTTTATCAAGGCATTAAATATCCTATTAACTCCTAAACATAGCAACCTTAAGATCTGATTTCTATCTTCCTAATCTCATCCCTAATCTCATCCTCATTCATCCTCATAATTCTCCCACAAGAAACTCTCTTATCTCATCATAACTCCATTGTTATTCATCCAAGCTCTCATCCTTTGTGCCCTAAACCTTTCCTAGTCTTTTCCCTTGGTGTATGATCTCTTTTTATCTCTTTTATTTTCTGATTTTGTATTATTTTATGTGTTATTATGTTGTGTATTCATTGCTTGTGTGTTTTGGCTTGGGTATTCAATGGAGAAGGTGATTTGGAGGAAGGAGACACCATCTTGGTTGAAGAAGAAGAGGAGTAGCAAGGTTTTTGATCTCAACAAAGGTAACTAGGTGTGATCTAGTTGTATTTTAGCATGTATGAGGCCTAACTTGATATGATCTTGTTGTTTACATTGTTGTTTTAATGTATGCTTGTACATCTTGTTGTTTGGATAATGTTTGATCATGATTTCATACTAGAATCTTTGGCCTCATACTAGGGTTTGTCATGTTATCATCATTAATTGCATAATTCATATATTGTATCATTAGTCATGCTTGTAAATCGATTTAAAAACGAATTGGTGTTGTTGTTTAATGTTGGCCAAATGTAGGGGAAGGGGGCCGAAGCCCTTGCTCTTTGTTTCTCTTGCTTTTCTTCCTTGTTTTGGCTTATATATGTTGAATTATGATGTTTGTATGAATCACCTAATGTTGAGTTATGAGTTAGGATGTTTACAAGATGTTTAATAACGTTTATATGCATGCTTAAGTGAATTGATCATTTAAATCGATAATTGGTCACATGGAAATCGTATGTTATGCATGAATTTGTGTGTGGCGTGTGTGTTGGCCGTGTGTAGGCCGTATGTGTGCAGGCTGGCCGTAAGGTGTGGGTGTGTGTGATGGCTTGTTTGTTGCTTGTTTGAGTCTAAGCATGTCTTAGGATGTTATCTATGCTATAATGAATCGAGTTACACTTTGTTTGATCACTAAATGAAGGATTATGAGCATGTCAATTGAATGTATGACTCGTAATATATGTTACTCATAATGTACTCCGTATGTATGGTTGGTTATAATTGTAATGAGGCTTGTGTATGTATGAGTATGGTTGTTGTGGTTGTATGGTTGTGCTGGAAGTGTTGGAGACAGGTTAACAGGTTGGGCTTGAGTTAAGTTTGCACATGGGTACTGTTCTGGCACATTTGTGAGGAGATACAACGTCCTAGGATGGACGGTACCGCCCATGATCCCCTCGACTATTCTTGTTACTTAGTTAGAGCAACTATGGGTTCTCAACCAGAAGGGTTTGAGACTATGGTTATATTTATGTCGTCACCGTTCTTGTTGCTCGGTGGAATTTGGCCAAATTTAGACTTGTGATTATTGAGGAACTTCTTGTTGCTGTTCCGCCATAGGGTTTGGGTGATTCTTGTTGCTTCACCCAGTTCTCTGCGCTTACTCTCGCAATTGGTTGGAAGAAAGGTCGTCTTGAAAGCTCAGTTGGTTTGGACACAACTTTGGTTGTGCCGTGTTGTTTGTTGTTTATGTATTGTTGTTCTTTGGTTGTTTGTTGGTTGTAAATGTTGTTGTACTTTGTTATTAGGCCGTAGGCCAGGTGAGCTTGTTGCATTGTTGTTTACGTTTTGTTATGTTAAAATATGACTGAGGAGCTCCTAGTTACTCCCCACTGATTGTGGTTGTTGCCTCTCTTTTATAGGTATGCGCGAGACGGGATTGAGTGAGTTGGATGCGAGGATGTGACCGTGTATACCTTAGAAGAGATGTGACCTTGCTTAGACTTTTGGACTTGTATTTTGGTTTGGTTTTAGAGTTTCTTTCGATCTTTGGACTTTTGTTTGGTTTGGTTGTACGGGGTATTTACTCCCCACTTCTAGGCCTCAAGGCCTACCTTTTTATCGTTGTTTAGTTGGTTTAGTGAGTAATGATCCGGATTCCACGGTGTTTCCGCCACCGTGGCTCGCTTTTATTTTTCCTTTATTTTATAAATCCTTTTCATTTCTTTATTTTATTTTGTTTGAAAATCCGGGTTGTTACATACGGGGTCATCTCACATAGCTTCTCACTCTTCAAACCCGTCCGCGCGCATACCTTCCGTAAAGAATGCAATAACCACAGTCAGTGGGGAGTAACTAGGTGCTTCCCAGTCATATTTCAACATAACCAAAGTAAACAACAACACAACACATATCTTACCTGGCCTACGGCCTATAATAAGAGCACAACCACTTCACAAGCATATAATCAAGCACCCAACAAGTGTAAGACAATCTCATGCTAACTCATCTTAACAACTAACTCAACCAACAAACAATCAATCGCAAGAGTAAGCACGGAGCACTAGGTGAAACAACTAGAATCACCCTATACGAAACAACTAGAATCATACACATCTATGGCGGAACCACAATTGGAAGTTCCTCAACAACTGTCTAAATTTGGCCAAATCCCACCGAACAACCGGAACGGTGACGACATAATAACAACCATAGTCTCTAACCGCTACAACACGGTTGAGACCCCATAATAACTCTAACTAAACAACTAGGATAGCCGAGGGGACTATGGGCGGTATCCGTCCCAACAAGGACGCTGTAGCTCCTCACGTACGTGCCAAACAGTACCCGTACACAAACTTAACTCAAGCATACAAAGAAGTCAATTCAACATGAACCAACTCATTACCATCATCATATTAAACCTCCTTTTACTCAATAACATCTCAACAATCTATTTAATAATCATTCTCATCATTAAATATAGTCAACGGTGTAGTAACAAGCTTAATACGGAGTAATTATCATAATAACTCACCAATAACCATGCTTAGACTAGTAACTCAACTCAAGTTTACCACTCTAAGCAACACAACATCACAATCAACGTCATACAAGTGATCAAACAACCTAAACATGCTTCTAGACTCAAGAGTATGAGGCCGAATCCAAATACGATCACAAACAACCATAAGCCAATCATGACAAACCAAAGTTCGCATCTTTACAACCAAGCATTCGATAACAACATCCTAAACAATCGCTAGGGCCTCATACAATTTGAAATATAGCCAAGGCTACACCCAGTTACCTTATTCAAAGCACAAACGAATTAGTCTTCCTCTTCCTCGATGTAAACTGTATGCTCCTCGTTGAGATCACTTTCTCCTTTGATTATGAACACAAAACAAGCATAAAATATAAGCAAACAAACCTAACACATAAAATAATAACCAAACTAATAAAACTATGCTAAGAACGATGTATGAACGTGTAGGTACCGGGGTTAAATCGGACCACTCGACGTCTTGCTAAGGGCGTAAAAGTTAAAAAGATTAAGTACAAAAAACCTTTAAAAACTGTTTTGAAGCCGCCACTAAATTATGAGAGAAATTTAGAACCCACCTCCGTGTCCTCATGCTCAAAGACACGTCTTAGAGTTCAAGGCACGTCGACACCCATCCATCTAAGGCTATTGTGAAACCAGATTCGGATTCAGGTGAAGGTACTCGTCTAAAGTATAAATCAAAATAATGTTTTTATGAAAGATCTTTTGGAAAAGCCTATCAAAAGATAGCCTCTACTAGACTTGAGAACAATGCAAATAATCATACATGAGCCTAAGTAATTCGCTACGTACAAGTGCGATATAAGTTGTAAAAATAATGCAAAAGAGATTGTTTAAAACCCTCAGTTAAGCACGCTTAACTTGTTGACGAAAACAGTTCAGTTAATGACGAATTCATTTTAAGTGATTTAAATGCAAGATGAGGATTTGCTAAAATGCATGCAATAAAATAAACGTTCAATTATCCATTGGTTTATTTTAAAGAGGTCAGTTGTTTATGCGACTTTGGAAAGGTGTTACGAATAGGGTGTGTATTCGAGGTGCATGGCCGCCTTATGAAAAGCAGACTCGCGTACCAAAGTCGGGGTGAGCCTAATGTAGGCCCTTGCTAGTCAAAGAAGTAAAGAAAACCTTAATCCATATTAGGATTAAGACCTACCTGTCTCAAGTCAGGAAACCGGCAGCGCTTCGTTTCAATGGGAAAAATTCAACACTAGGAAAATGAAGAATTCTAAGGATGTTTATGCGTGAGGCTATGAGTTGTGAAATTGTGCTGTGTATTGAATGTCAAATTGTTGTTTGAAACGTATGTGGAGGGTTGTATTTATAGTGTAGAGCCCGTCAAGAATTAGGAAAGCCGGGGGATAAAACCGGACGTAAGAATCGCAAGGCTCCTTGCGAATGCTTGGGGCAATCGCAAGGCTTCTTGCGGCTGCCTGCCCTAATCGCAAGGCTTCTTGTGATTGGTAGGGCGGGCATTATCCTTTTATTCCGTATATTTCCAAATTATATTTTAGGTTATACGGTATAATCTTGCTTGAGCTCTAAGTTACGGATGGTGGCTGGTTGTAGGGTTTTGATTAGGTTATCCTGGTCCTTAGGAAGCGGGCCAGGAATGGGTTTGGGCTCGGTTCTGGGCCCGAGCCCTGAAAATGTAAAAGGGGTATATTTTGTAGTGTTTTGTGAAATAGGACATTCCGTAAGGCTATCCTAGGTGTTTGCCAGTCCTAAAAGGTGCTTTTAGCGACTGGGCCTAAATTTAGGGATTTAGGAGAATCGAATTGAACCTTGTTAATGTAAGATGATCAATTAGACTATGTGTTTAGAAAGGGGTGTGCGCATGCTGACTAGGACCTGAACTTGAGACAAGCTAGACTCTAGACCTAAGGACACTAAGAGTGATGACCCATAAAGAAACCTCATTTGCATTTCCAAACATTTAACTTGAATTCGTCATAGTTAGAACCATTTAAGTCAACATAAAAGCATGCAATAAAAGTTCATTGTTACATCACTGGGTTTTTGGCGGGAGGTACGGATGTGGGTATCCACAAAGCCCCCAGTTTGATCGAGCTTAGGACTAAAGCGAAAGTCAAACTACACGACAACATCCGGACCGTTACAGTCTCGATGTTATCAGCGGCGCGGAGTATGTGTCCATGGGTGAGACGGGGACTCCGAACCGAGCTTATCCGGGGAGGGACAAACATGTTTAGGGACATGACGGTCCTTGCATACTTGTAAGGGCATGCCTGCCTGCCAAATGCCTTTGCGTGCTATTGCTGTTGCTTGGTCTCGTGAAATAGCGCGGATGCTTGGTCTCGTAAAAGAGCGTGGATGCTTGGTCTCGTAAAAGAGTGCAGGTGCTTTTGCTTCGTGCTAGCGCTTGTGCAGGTGCTTGTGTTTCGTGCTAGCGCTTGTGCTATTGCTGTTGCTTGGTCTCGTGAAATTCGAGACATTTTGCCTATAAGACATGATTCACATGTGCCAAAAGTTTCATAGTTAAATGGGGCAATTGTCCCACTATCAATGAGCTTTTTCACGCGTTTCTCATTTATATGTCCCATTCGGCAATGCCATAGATAGGTTTGATCTTTGTCACCAACCTTTGCTTTCTTGTTACTCAGATGCATAATATCTGTGGTTTGATCTAAAACATAAATTCCGTTTATGGAAACTGCTTTACCCTAAATCATATCGTTTAAAGAGAAAATACAGCTATTATTCTTTATTAAAAACGAAAAGCCGTCTTTATCAAGTACGGATACAGAAATAATGTTTTTAGATAAACTAGGCACATAGTAACAGTTATTCAAAAATAACTCAAATCCACTCGGGAGTTGCATGACATATGTTCCTATCAAACCAAGAAGAACCCTTGCTCCATTCCCCACTCGCAGGTCCACATCACCTCTTGCTAGAGTTTTGATGTTTCTTAGGCCCTGCAAATGATTACACAGATGAGAACCACAACCAGTATCAAGTACCCAAGTTCCGAAACTTGCATGGTTAATCTCAATCATATGAATAAAAGAAGACATACCAACAGGAGTGACGCGGCTTGCTTTGATGTCCTCAGCATACACGGGACAGTTCCGCCTCCAATGCCCAGACTTGTGGCAATGGTGGCACTTCATGCTTTGCTTTGCTTTTGCCTCGCCTTGTGAGCTACCGCTAGACTCACCAGGCCCACTCTTCGCAACCACTGGCTTTCCTACAGTTAGGTTAGCCGGAGCCTTACCCTTACCCTTGTGCTTGTTGCCTATCATGAGAACATCTTGTTTCATGCTCCCACTCAACTTTAGATCACTCTCTGTCTGTACAAGGAGTGAGTGAAGCTCATGTAGACTTTTTTGCATGTCATTCATGTAATAGTTTGCCCTAAAGAGGGCATACCCATCATGAAGAGAGTGGAGCACTCGATCAATGATGATCTTCTTATCAATCTTGCAACCAAGCTCCTCCAGTTTCTCAACATTCTCGATCATGTCGAGAAGGTGTGGACCAACCGGTTGGCCCTTCTGGAGTTTCGCTTCAAAGAAGCGAGTGGTATACTCGTAACTCTTGATTCTCGGTGCTTTCGAGAATTCTCTAGTCAGAGTGGTGAAAATCTTGTTTGCACCTTGGGTAATGAATCGTCTTTGCAAATTGGATTCCATTGCATAGATGAGTACATTCCTTAACGCACCCGCCTCCATTATGAAATCACTATAAGCAACAACTTCATTTGCTCCTGCATCGGGAGCTGGTTCAGTCGGCAGTGGCTCAGTTAAGTACTTGAGCTTGCCGTCAGCTATGGCGACATTCCGTAATGCGGCCTCCCAATCAGCAAAGTTGGACCCATCATTCTTCAATGAGTGGGTCGATTCATGTCATCCATAAATATTCTTAGCCATGATTCGCGTTCAAGTGTGACACTTGGCATTGGGCCGTCAATACGTCCAGCCATTTTATTTTAGCAGTTATATCTGTATATAACGTATTCGAAACTGTGAAAAGAAAGAAGAAGAAGAGAAAAGATAAGAAATCATCGTTTTATAGGTTTAAGTTGTAAAACAATAACGTTTTAATGCAAAGACTCGTGCACTCATATAATCGACCTCCCTCGAGAATTATATAAGTGATCCCAAGACTCAATTTCTTTAAATTGATAAGCCAACCTTTTGGCTAATTCTACTGTTAGAATTCTTGGTCGATAGATTTCAGTAAATCCTATCTATTAGTCCACCATAACTACGAGATATTACTCGAGCTATAGTGTTGAGGTAAAATAGGTCAACACTACTACTTACCCAACGTAGAAGGGGTCATGTGGAGAGTAAGGTCCTACATGCCTACCGACGAAGAAGGGGCTCATAGCAGTTCTTCCTATAAAGACTAATCTCAATTTTAGAATAGAGGAAGGTCCCATCATCTCATTTTAATTCATTTTAAGTGAACAAATATCTAGCATTTACGTGAATGATTAAACTGAGGTGATAGCCCTAAAACGAGTGACATCCGTATGTCCATGATATAAGATGCAACTATATGATCCATTTTCATGCATATTAGGTGGTTTGGTTTAGTTTAGGCGGAATATGATGCTACTATCTAACGCGTGAATGCAATAAAAACGGTAAAAGAAAACGCAAAAACGAAAAACACCTAGTGTGGCCTATCCCTATGAAAATAAAAACAAGATACAATTTGGAATCCATCCATGGACCCTAAAGCTTGTCTTCATTCTTCATCTTGGGCTTTAAGTGGGAGTTGGACCTTTTGATCTTCATCTTGAAATTTCTCAAAATACATATTGAATTACAAAATAAACCTATTTACATTCTAATTCAAAATATGCCAAAAATAATAAAATTACAAGATGGGAGATTCGAGATCTCAAAAATACAACCAACGATTATGTTTCCTTTCATTACGAAAACATAATCTTCTAAGGCCACACTAGTAAATTACAACCTTTTGTACATAATTAATGCGTAAAATTAAACCATTCAAAACATACATTCACAAACATATATATAGCATCAACTAAACAATATAAACCAATGCATACAATTGATTAAAATCCAAACCACCTCTTAACAAGATCAAAATTATGTGACAATTCCTCAATTGCACACATCAATTTTAATCAATCATAATCCAGATTAATTCATATTATCAAGTATAACATAAATTAAATCCAACATTATTTTAAACCTTTTTAAAATAATAGGGTATCAATCTAATGTGAACCTTTTCACAAGCCTTAATCATACATTATCTTTATAATGCATAATACAAAACCGGTTTAAACAAAATAAAACAAAACCGAAACAACAAAACAAACAAAAAAAAAACACACGGTTTAATTAAAAACCGAAACAAATTTTTTTTTTTTAAATTATGTTTTTAAATCCAACTCAAATTAAACTGATTTAACTTGAACATGCTCATATTATCACGATTGGTATAAAACAAAACAACATCTAATCTTGATTAAACATGGATGTAATACTAAGATAATTCAAATTAACCTTTTAACATATCTCAATCAATTTATAGCAATTATATAAAGCAATTTAATGTTCATAAACATTCATCTTATAGATCCATCTAAGTCCTAACTCAATCAATATTGAATCAAAACTTAAACAAGTTCATATATTATCATCTTAACCTTTTAAATTAACAATATATGAATCAAATTGGACCAAAAACTTACAAAAATCACACGGCACAAACAAAACATAATCTGGCCGAAAATTTTATAAAGAAAAACCGATTTTAATACCTTGTTTTTAAACTTATACAAATTCAATTTTTATGAAAATCATATAAAAAATTTCATAGCCCTAAGGCTCTGATACCACTTGTGGGAATATATCTGTATACATGCCCTTTAATCATCCAAGATTATAATGAAACTTATTCTATATGAATAATGGTCATAAAAGAAATTGCATAAATAAGCATAAGATTAAGAAAAACAACCTTTTGTCCTTGCTTAATGGCCTAAGATTGAATATCAAGAAGCTTGATATCTCCTAATAGTTGCACCCAAGATTGATCAGGATATGCCCTTAGTTCTTGCTAGAAAACTTTAGAGAGAAGAAAACTGATTTTCTAAATTTGTGTGTGTGAATAATATGAATGAATTAGTCAATTAGGATGAGCCAAAACTCTCCTAATATACACAAAAAATTTCGGCCCTGCTATAGGTTTTAGGGAGTAATTTTTCTTTCCAAAAACCAATTCCTTGTTGACCAAGGAGTCAAAGATCAAAGAGACTCTTTCCTGGAGGTTTCCTTTAGCTTTATAATATAATATAATATTACCAGTGTCATAAATATGATCCACTATAATATATCATTAAATTATTAATATCCATATATTTATAATTTTATAATTAATTATAACAGTTTGTAATCAATTAGCTTATATTATATTCAATAATTAAATATAACATTTTATATTCAATTTACGAATTACATTTAATTCGTCTTAGCTAATATCATTTAATCCTTATTAAACGGCCGTATCATTATCACACTTGACTAACATTTTAGTCAAAAACACCGACTAACCTTTTAGTCTATTAGTAAGGCATCAATATGATTATTTTCTCAAATAATCACATTTCTTAAACACATCCTTTAGGTGTGACTTTTTAGGGACCAGTTGATCACCGCCATCTGTATGACAATAACGTCAAACTTATCTAGCAATCCAACCGTTATTGATAAACGTTAATCAACTGATTGCAATACAAAATGTACCCTGTGAACCTATAGAGGTTTATATATGTTATTGCACTAACTGTGGAGGACACTAGCTCCAACAAGGGTTTGCCTATTGTCTCGTCTCATCGTTTCGTGTTTATCCTCGATCTTTTTAAGCTTTGGATGTATGTTTTTTGTCTTAAGTCCTCAACTTTTTTAAGCTTTGGACTTATGTTTTGTGTTGACTGTGCTCTCGACCTTTTTAAGCTTTGAGCGTGTCATTTTGTGAGTGCATCTCCCTTGACCTTTTTAAGCTTTCGGCGTGCGTGCAAAGAAGTTCGGTTGCGCTTTGAAAAGCTGCCTACGTATCTATGTTTTACACAGAATCAAACCGGCGTAGTTCGTGATTTTGGTTGGGTTTCTTGCGAAACTGCCTACGTATCCACTTTCGTGGAATCAAACCAGCGTAGTTCGTCCGTGCGTTGTTCGTTGTGGAATACATTGCAAAGTTGTGTAGAGCCTAAGGGTAGTATTTCTTAAGCTGATCGAGGTTTGTAGGTAAGTTGAATTCTTCACTGTCGAGATCGGTTAGCCTTGCAGCACCTCCGGGAAGGATTTCTTTAACCAAGTACGGTCCGGCCCAATTAGGTTTGAATTTCCCTCTTGGGTCGACCGGTAGCGGTGCCCTTACCGATTTAAGGACCAAGTCACCCACGTTGATATTGCGTGGTTTGACTCGTTTGTTGTACACGCGTTGTAGTCTTGATTGGTATATGCGAACGGTGCTTAGTGAGTGTAAGCGCCTTTCGTCCAGGAGGATGAGTTGTTCGTATCGTTCGCGTACCCATTCTGCTTCTGGTATGTCTGCTTCCACTAGAATTCGAAGTGATTGCATTTCGATTTCTACAGGTTGTACAGCTTCCATGCCGTAGTTTAGGAAGTAGGGTGTCATCCCTGTTGGTGTGCGTATTGTGGTTCGATATCCCCATAAGGCAAAAGGAATCTTGTGTGGCCAGTCATGGCATGTGTCAATCATCGTTTTGAGGATGGTGACAACAGTCTTGTTCGCAGCTTCTACCGCTCCGTTGGTTTGGGGTCGGTATGGTGATGATTTATGTCTTTGAATGTTGTACTTGGTGAGGATGGGTTCGACTTCTCCTCGGAAGTGTGAGCCTTGGTCGCTGATTAGTTCGTGGGGTATACCGTATCTGCATATGATGTTGTTTTGTATAAAACGGGCGACCTCCTTGCTGTCAAGCTTACGGTATGACGCGGCTTCGACCCATTTTGTGAAATAGTCGATGGCCACGAGGATGAAGCAGTGTCCTCCTGCTCCAACCGGGTATACTTTGCCTATGACGTCGATTCCCCATGTCGAGAATGGCCATGGCGATGTGAGGCTGTACAAAGGTGAAGGGGGTACATGTTGTACATTTGCGAAAATTTGGCAATTGTGGCAATGTTTGACATATTTCGCGCAGTCGGCTTCCATGGTGGTCCAATACCATCCTAGCCTAAGGATTTGTTTGCATAGGGCTCGAGCGTTCATGTGCGGTCCGCACTCGCCGTCATGGACTTATGATATAATCTCTCGTCCTTTGTTGTGGTCAACGCACAAGAGTAGTGTACCCTGGGGCGTTTTCTTGAGTTCTTTGTCCACTTCCAGCACGAATTGTGATGCTAGAAGCCGAAGAGCTCTTCTGCTGCGTTTGTCAGTGTTTGGCGAATATTCTCCGTCTTGTTTGAAGTTGATTATTGCTTGATACCAAGGTTCGATTTGTTCTTCCTCGGCTTCGATGTCGCATATGTATGCGGGTTCGCTGCTTCGTTCCACGACGATGGGAATGGTCTGCATTCCCGGGGGGATGTTCAGTAGTGACGCCAGTTTTGATAAGGGATCGGCGAATTGGTTTTCTTCGCGAGGCAGATGCAAGAACTCTACGCGGTAGAATTTGGCGATAAGTTCTTGGATTTTGCTTTGGTATAGTGCAAGGTTTTTGTTGAGTATCTTCCATGCTCCAGATACTTGGTTGATGGTTAGTGAGGAATCCCCGTATACTCGTAGATTCCTTGCGTTTAGTATGAGTGCGGCCTGTAGTCCATGCCGGCAGGCCTCATATTCTGCGGCGTTGTTCGTCACATCAAAGTCCAATTTGATGGAAAGGGGTGTATGTTCACCGTTCGGGGAGATTAGTAGTATTCCTATTCCACAACCTCGGTAATTTGATGAACCGTCGAAGTACATTTCCCATTGTTCTTCGTTTATGTTGTATATTCCTTCGTCGGGAAATGATGTAGTGTCGATGATGGGTTCTTCGTCGACTGCGTGATGGGCAAGAAAGTCTGAGACTGCTCGTCCTTTGATGGTTTTGAGGGGAACGTAGACAATGTCAAACTCGGCTAAAAGTAGGGTCCATCGTGCCATGCGTCCATTTGGCCCAGGTTTCTCGAAAAGGTATTTGACGGGGTCCATTTTTGAGTAAACCCTCGTTTGATGTGCCAGCATATAGTGACGGAGCTTTTTGGATGCCCACACTAATGCTAAGCAACTTTTCTCGACTGGTGCGTATCGGGTTTCATAGTCGAGAAACTTCTTGCTGACGTAGTAAATTGGATGTTTTACACCGTTGACTTCTTGAGCGAGCATGGCGCCCATTGCAGGTGATGTTGTTGTGAGGTAGAGTGACAAGGGTAGGTCCTTCTGTGGTGGTCTTAGGACTGGAGGGTTGGATAACAACTCCTTAACCTTGTCGAATGCTTGTTGACACGCTTCGTCCCATTCTACATGGTCAGGCTTCTTCAGCTTTTTGAAGATTGGTTCGCATATCATGGTTAGTTTGCTTACGAAGCGGGAGATGTATTGGATTTGTGTAACACCCCGTGTTATTTTAACACAAATTGATAAAAGAATTTAATTCCTTAAATTAAATTCATCCTTTTTCCATATAATAAAAATACGTCTGAATTTTTTTCGCCAAATAATATTAAAATTTCTTAACTCCAAATTTAAAAATTTTGCAAAATGAAATATGTTGTATTATCTTTAGAATTCAAAAAGAAACACAATTCAAAATTTTATAAAAATCAACACAAAATTAATATCGCCTTTCAAATTTCAAAAATGTTAAGTTATGTTTACTATTCACAAAAATAAATGTAAAACCTTTTATTCATAAAATTCAATTTCGAACATCTTTCGTTTTCAAAATAAAAATGGACCCTTATACTTTTCCCGTCTACGAATTTCAAGTCAACGATTTCAAACACGCAAATCAAAAATAAAACCATCTTATCCTCTTCCATTTTTGAAGAGGCAAACTTAACATCAAGTTAAAATAAAAATATAATCATTTTGATTAATTTTTAATAAATCATATTATATTAATATCTAATTACTATTTCATTTTCATTAAACTAGCTTTTTTCTAAATTGTCGAAATTTGAAGTCATACCTATTTTAAATCAATTAAATTTTTGACGTTTGAATATAATTCTTTAAATCTATAACATTCAACGAAAAAAATAAGTATTTCGACCTAGGAAATTTTTATTCAAAATTTCGAGGATTAAAACCCAATTTTTGTTTTTAGTACCTTTCGAAAATTATTTTTATTTTTATTTCCGATTTTATTTCAAAACACTATTTTAAGATCATATGTTTTATTTCGAAACCTTTAGCGATTGCGCAAATCGAAAATTTCGAGAAATGAAAAATCGAGCCCGAAAATTTGACTTTTGACTTTTGGTCATCAAAGTCAAATTTTATCTTCTTCCATTTTCTTACACATTTACTTACTTTATATTTATCATCATCACTTTTAATTATTTTGTATTTAAATTTAAAGTTTATACCTTTAATAAAAATACTTATACAAATACGATACTACTACTTTAATACTACCATTTTCATTCCCGTCACTTTTAAAATTTTTCTAAAGTAGTAAATAAAATATTTTAGTCTTAAATTTATAAAATGAATACTTTTCAGAAAATCGCCAAAACAGCACATTTTAACTTTTACCGCTTTTTAAATCAGAATTATTTCAGAAATGCTTTTTCGAGAACGAGATATTTTAAAATATCGGGGGGACAAACTATTCACCAAATAGTAACAAAGACTTTACAAACCAATTTGATTCCTTATGTTCCCTAATTTCATTTAAACATTATTTTCATTAAAAATAAAACTTTATTTACTTTACTTAACCTAAACTTTCTAACTAACTTCACAAGTTTTATAAGAACAAATTGCTCTTGCTTACTTCTTCATTTGGACGTGCCTTTCTCCTCATTTTCTCTCATTTGTTTTCTTCTTTTTTTCCTCCAAAAACCATTAAAATAAAACCTATAATATTATCTTAATAATTCTTAAGTGTTACTAGTTATATTAGTGGGTTTTAGAAGCTAACTTGCAAAGATTTTTGGGTGAAGTTAATGGGTTTCATGGGTGAAGAAATTCCGATCTAAAATTTATTTTAGATCCTCGACGATTAACATCCTAATAAGGTGACTAACTATATCTCATATTAGCCTCTTTGTAAATTAATTTGATTTTTATTATAAGTTTTATGAGTATGATTTCTATGTTAAAATATGTTAAACATCATGAATATATGCTTGTATGATATGTGGAGTATAATAAAATGATAATAAATAAGTAATATTGATAATAGTTAAGTTGTAGAAAAATGTTCATATGTTTAGTTAATTTAATTTTGAGCATTTTTAATTATGATTCATATGATTTTTATGTTTAGTTATGTTTTAGTTATGTTGTAGTTGTATATAAAAATTATGTGAAATATTAACAATGAGTTTAAAGTGATTAAAATCGAAAATGAAAATTTATACACATATATACTTACTCACGGCATTTTGCCCTTTTCTTATTTAAATTTTCACTTTTAATTTTTTTAAATAATATGTTGTGTTAAGTTAGTATAAAATGGAAGTATTCATGTAAAAAAAATTAAATTATGAAAATAAATTATAAGTTGTTAACATCAAAAATGGTATTCTTGAGCTTTAGTTTGATCTTCATGTGTGTTCTTATGTTCTTCAAGTTGATGTTCATCTTTGTTGTTCATTTTGATTTTGTTTTATTTTATGTTTGTTAATAATTTGTGTTTAAGTTTAGTTATTACTTTATATATTGTTAGTCTTATAATATAAATCAACTTAAAACATTATAAATCATTTAGAATAAAAAGTTAGAAATTTAAAGTGTTGAAAAACACTATTCATAAATATAAATGAAATTTTTAGTAAATTTCATTTTAGTTTAAATCGTTTTAGTATAATTAGAATAATTAAAATATAAAGACTTTAAGCTAAAAACCGTTAAAATCGAAAAATGAAATTTTAACCACCCCCATCATTAGCCACGGCCTTAGGGTCCTTTTTGGTTAAAAATTTATCTTTTATCACTTTTTAGTTTATTGTTAAAATAATTTAATTAGTAGTTAATAAATTGAATTAAGAAATTAAAAGAAATAAATCAATTTTGACATGTATATTAATCCACACGGCATTTCTATTTAAATTGACTAAATTTGACCAAAATGAAAATATCACTAAGTCACTAAAGTTTAATAGTTATTAGAATTGAAATATTGTATAAATCGATTTAGTTATAAATGAAATATTATAAACCGATAAAAATATGGAACCATTATAAAAATGAACTAAATCGTGTGCTACCGCCTTTGCATATTGGACTGTTGGACTTGGACATACGGACTAAAATGAACCATCCACGACACTATAATTATTAAAAATGAAAATCGTTAAAATTAGTAAGTAGATGAATAAATTTAACTAAGTCGTATTTTTAAAATAAATATCATTATCACTGTTTACAAAACGAACTTAACGTTTTTAAAACTAGATTTTTAAACTTAGTAACTAAGTTACAATTTTAGATATTTTTAGATATTTTAGATATTTTAGATATTTTTAAACAATCATGAATAGTGACCGATGTGAATTGTGTTAAGTGAATAGTGAATAGTGAATAGTGAAAAATTTACGAAACTTGTTAAACAAGTTATGTCTCAAAATTCAAAGATATTTCAAATTCCAAAATTTGAAATATTGAAAATGATTGAAAATTTTACTAAGTATAAAAAAAATGGAAAATGAATAAATAAATGACTTAAAGTGTTTGAAAAACACTTAAATAAAATTGGACATATTAATAAACGTTTCAGTATAGAAACTTAAAAACGTTAATAATTTACAACACTTCAAATAATAAACGAACGTGTTATGTGATCATATGTAACCTACTATTCAATTTAAACGTTTGACGATGAGACTATGAGAGTCTAGTAACATGTGATATGTAATATCAAATAAATAATGAATACTGAGTAAGTTAAATAAAAGGTCAAAAGCTTGGGCCTCTGTTTTGAAAACGTCAATCGTGAGTGAAGTGGGGTTAAGATAGTCTTGTAGCGGACGCCACTATCTCGGCCTTATTGCGACTGTCATCCCGAATAGTGTGGTTCAGCCGGTAGCATTATGTGCTTATGCGCTCTACCCATGCCGTTACGCCTTAAGTCGTATAGCCTGTTCCGTACATGATAATGAATATGCCAATGCTTTTGTATCAGGCTTTAGGAAATAGTCGTTTTATCCAGAGTTAAGGTGCTCTATGAATAGCATAGCCCATTCTTAAAGTGGATATTAGTGTATGCATACTAGACTAGGGTTTTATTCCCCTATTTCGCTAAAGTTACCAGGGCGACCGCGACCTTATTGCGATTGTCATCTCGCGGTTCTGTCTCCTTGCCGTGTTTCGTTCTAAGTGGGCGCGACACTAGCATTCGTTCTTACCACATGTACAGATCACTTGACGGGATTGTAACAGAAGTTCGAATCATTTCGAACACTAGAGGATGAGATGCAAGTATTACAGTATTCGGCGTGGTTTACGAGTCGAGTAAGTCTCTGCACTATGGAAGTGAGATGCAATCGATCAGAGTACAAAGGCCTACTCAGTGGTCAGGCTCGTAAGCAGTATGTGTTGTTTGTTGTATGATTAAATGAGAATGAGTGTGTACCATCTTCGAAAACTAAAGACCACAACTTTCTGAATTGAATCGAGTCTGCATGATGTGAATGTTACAGTACGCATGTTTGTTTGCGATCTGATATCGCTTTGTAATCCTGTTGAATTATTGTGATACTATTGCTATGATATTATATGTTAATTGCTTTCATAACTGAATATCATGCTTATATGATTTATCGCTTTAAACCGCATGCTTATTATGACTTATATGTCTTTATATGCTACTTGTAATAAGCATGTTTATGTTTTTATCATAATGTTATGTTTATAAAGCGATAGTAATAAACCAAAGTAATTGAAATCGAGGGTAAGTATGAGCATAGCTAGTCACTGTCCGCTCAGCGGGCATCCCCCCAACAGTTTATTGTGCAGGAAAAGCGTGGACCGGATGCTTGGATTTTGGGACGGGACCAACTTATATTTTATTGCTTTACCTTAGTTTGTTTTCGAGAGAGATGTAATATATACAATGCTACTCTTTTAAATTACCGTATTTAGAGTTGTTTAATTCAACTCTTGAACAATGTTGTAACATTTGGGTTTTATTGTATAATTAATGACGCTGGTTTAAGACTTAATTAATTTCCGCCTTAGTAATTAAAGTCGACTAAAAACCAGGTTGTTACAGTTGGTATCAAAGCTGACTCGTGACCGTAACATAAATGGCCTAATGCGATTTATGCTTACCTAACGAGAGACACCTGGGCGGGTTAACATATTAACATGCTAAACCGCAAGACTATTAGGATCAAATAATAAATTAGATTTTTCTTTTTATTAGATCACTTAAACAATAACTTGAAATCGCTTTAAAGTGTGAGGATGGGTAGAAACCTTAAGGACCGACCATAGGCTAATGACTTCTTAAATAAACGAACTACTTCCCTCAAAATAAAATACACTAACTATCGTATGCTTGCTACTTGATGATGTGACTAACTAAAACTAACAACTATCCTCGGATATAAAATCTAAGTAATAAATTTAATACTCGAAGATCGAAGCCATTGATCGAATACTTGACGACAAGACCTCAAACGCAACAAATGGACGCATCAAGGACCTTACAACTGATAAGACGTTCAACATCTCGAAGAATTCTGTCGCAGGAAGAATTTCTACAACTCTATCTAATTATCCTCTTTAACACGAATTTTATTTCGTTCTCTTTTAAAAATTCCAACCTCTTAAACCTTTACTTCTAAATTTCTAATTTTCGAAACCAATAATTCCTAATAACTATTTCTCAAATGAACTTTTATTCCTATTACTTAATCTCGCAAAATGATTTTTCTTTTGGTTTTCAATTTCACAAACTCCTCTTAATTTATTCTGAAAACCTTTTAATTTTATAACTTAATAACCTCTTAAACTTACTATCCCTTTTAAAAAGTTACAAAATTTCGTAAATTTATAATTCCTAATTATCTTCAAAAATTTACTTAAATGTTTTCCTTTGAAAATATCTCTGAGAACTTATTCAATTAATTCTAAAATTTTATTTCGTGGTTTTAAATGCCTTCGAAATTATTTGGTTTTAAATCGCATATTCTTTACCTTATATACTATCAAAGTTAGTTATTTACAAAATTTTAAATTTATCAATACCTATTTCTGAATTCTCAACCTTTAAAATGGATCTTTAGCTTCTCTCTTGAATTTGATAAATGTGTTTAAAATTTTCTTAAGGGGGTAGGACAAAATTTGATGATCTAAAATCATAGATTAAAATTATTTAAAATCATTATTTCAACAAACTTTAAACAATATATTTAATTTCAAATAAAATTATAATTTGTTTTATTTTAAAACCCTTATAATTTTAATTTAAATTATTTCCGTACAAAACTTCTAGGCCCCACCTTTTTGAAAATCCCTTTGAAATCGATTTCAGAAATAACAATCTAGCAATATTTCTATATTAATTCAAAATATTCTATTTATAAATATAAAATGTTTATATCCTTCAAATCTTTCCACTCCATCTAACATCTTTATAAAAATTCAAAAAATTCGAACATTATGAAAAATGTTATTCTACCAAAATAAAATGTCATTATCGAAACTTGTAAAATTTTGATATTCTCTCTAACTGCCTTGCCCAACTGCAAGTAGTTGTCCACTCTATCCAAGTTTCGGGACGAAACTTTTCTTAAGGGGGTAGGTTTGTAACACCCCGTGTTATTTTAACACAAATTGATAAAAGAATTTAATTCCTTAAATTAAATTCATCCTTTTTCCATATAATAAAAATACGTCTGAATTTTTTTCGCCAAATAATATTAAAATTTCTTAACTCCAAATTTAAAAATTTTGCAAAATGAAATATGTTGTATTATCTTTAGAATTCAAAAAGAAACACAATTCAAAATTTTATAAAAATCAACACAAAATTAATATCGCCTTTCAAATTTCAAAAATGTTAAGTTATGTTTACTATTCACAAAAATAAATGTAAAACCTTTTATTCATAAAATTCAATTTCGAACATCTTTCGTTTTCAAAATAAAAATGGACCCTTATACTTTTCCCGTCTACGAAATTCAAGTCAACGATTTCAAACACGCAAATCAAAAATCAAACCATCTTATCCTCTTCCATTTTTGAAGAGGCAAACTTAACATCAAGTTAAAATAAAAATATAATCATTTTGATTAATTTTTAATAAATCATATTATATTAATATCTAATATCTAATTACTATTTCTTTTTTGGAAGAAGTCAGCTTTTATATTCATTAATCCAAGGGAGTGATTACATTAACATCCGTTCAAGGCATTCACTAGGATACTCTCATCCTCGCCAGAGGCATACAACATTCTCATACATACATCGGACTTTATAACTCCAAGGAGACTAACTAATGAACGATGCTCATCCTGGAATATACGACAATTACGCTCAATCCAAAGATGATAAATAGCTGCTACCAACGTACAGCAAAGCCACTTTGCCCGCCATTTCCGGCTACGAATCATGTGCGCAGCATGATGAACTTCAAAACGTAAGCTTCTCACCCGGCGTCGAAAGCCCATCCAAGTGAACAAAGATTGTACCAAAGACGTTGAGGTCTCACAGTTGAAGAAAAGATGCCCATGACTCTCATTATCGTGCTCACACAATACACACCTATTAACAATAATCAGCCCTCGTCGACACAAATTATCAATGGTAGGCAAGGAGTGCTGTATGGCCATGGATGCAATGACACAATGTTTAGGAATATTAATAGGACACCAAAGGACCTTAAACCAGGAGACCTGTGGCTGCCTATATCTGAAAAACTCATAAGCACGAGATACCATGCCCCTCCATCCACATACAAGGGCTCTTGCTTGCTCCACACCTCCTGCCATCGACACCAATTCGTTACGCACATGTATAATGCTTTTCCAGCTTTCTGAATCCCCTTCTTTAACCTGAACAGACCAAAGTGTGTGGTGCTTTAGCTTATAGCAGACAAGCCAAGACAGCCATATACTACTCATCCCCATTTCAATAGCAAGAAATGTAAACTCCGCACAATAACGCTTTATTCCAGGATAAAATTTCTTTTATACCAAAACCCCCCTCCTTTTTTGGTACACAAGCAGCCTTCCAGCTTAGGAATGTAAACCGTCTTCTGTTCTCCTCGATATTCCAAAGAAAATCCTTGCAAAGCTTGACTAACCTTTTAACAATCCCCTTTGGTAGAAGAATAGCAGCGCACCAGAAGTTTTCCATTCCAAAAAATATCGAATTTATAATCTGAATCCGACCTGCATAAGACAAACTCGTGTTTGCCCAATTCAAAACATGGCGTCTTAATTTTTCCAGCAGTCCTGCGAACATATCTTGTCTCAAGTTAATCGTGGCTAGAGGAATGCCAAGATATCGAAAAGGAAAGGCCCCTTCACTGAAACCAGACTGTGCAAGGATACTCTCCTTTACCTGAGCATTGACTCCACCAATATAAATTTCAGTCTTAGTGGGATTAGCTTGTAGCCCAGAAATATCAGCAAAAAGATCCAAAATTTTCACCACAGCCATGACAGAGGGAACATCCCCTCTTGTGAAAATCATAAGGTCATCGGCAAAGACCAGATGAGTGAGGTTAATCCTAGAGCACTTGGGATGGTAGGAAAAACCCTTGATGGCAGGCAACTTCCTTAAATATCTGGAGAGAACCTCCATGCTTAACACAAAGAGGTAGGGAGAAAGCGGATCTCCCTGACGTATTCCCCTTCTTCCAGTAATAAACCCCTGCAAGGAGCCATTAATCTTCAAAGTGTAGGAAGGGGTAGTAAGGCAAGCTTGAAGCCATTCAATGAATAATGGAGGAAAACCAAGGGCTCGGCACATATCCAACACAAACTGCCAGCTTAGAGAATCGAAAGCTTTTCTTATATCTACCTTGATTAAACATCTGGGCGAAAGATTCTTCCTAGTATAGCCTCTAGACAAGGCTTGTGAAAGGAGGATATTGTCAAAAATATTTCTCCCCTTGACAAACGCAGCCTGCTCATCCCCTACAATACAAGGAAGCACTCCCTGCAATCTGTTAGCCATGACTTTACTTATTATTTTGTAGACTGTTGTGCAACATGAAATGGGCCTGTAATCAAGCACAGAGGTAGCTTGCTCTTTCTTGGGAATCAGTGTGACCACTGTGACATTAGCTGTTCGTAGCATTTTCCTCTTGTTGAAGAAGTCCTGAATAGCAGAGATTACATCAGGACCAACAGTGTCCCACGTAACCTTGAAAAACCCCGAGTTGAAACCATCCTGTCCTGGACTCTTTGATTGGTCAATATCCCACAAAGCCCTTCGTATCTCATCAACACTCACCTCTCTTACTAGAGCTTCAGCCTGGTCAGCATCTAAACAGTTCCCTGATCTGATATAATCAGCGTCCAAAGGCAGCACATTGCTGTTAGTACCCAAGAGAGAAGTATAATAAGTAACAAAAGCATCAGCAACCTCCTCCTCTTTTGTGCAAAGTTTTCCAGCCATGTCAGAGATTTGGCCAATATTATTCTGCTGCCTCCTCTGTGCAATTCTCCTAAAGAAGTATGAAGTACTTCTGTCATCCAAACAAGCATGAGAAACTTTTGCTCTCTGTTGCAACATGCTCACCTCAGCCTCTTTCAACCGCATCCAAGCTGTCCTAGCCTTTCTTTCTTCACTTAGTAGCTGCTGATCCAAGGGTGAGACCCCTAATAACTGCTGAACCCGCCCCAACTCCTGCTCAGCTTCCCCAATTCTTTGAGCCAAATGGGAAAAATACGTACCATTGAAAGTCCTAAGAGCTCTCTTCACATTCTTGAGCTTTTCGAAAAGAGTGTACATAGGGGTACCAGCTACATCAAGTTCCCATGATTGCTCCACAAGTTTGTGGAAATCAGGGTGCATAGCCCAACAATTGAGAAAATGAAAGCTTCCAACAGTCCTCCTATGATCAGTCCCCAGAGTGACAAGGACAGGAGAATGATCGGAAACATTCGGTGGCAAAAGAGAAACAGAAGAACTCGGATATGAAGCTAACCAAGTAGCGTTCACCAAAGCCCTGTCTAACTTTGACCACACCCTATCCACACCAAGCTGGTTGTTTGTCCAACTAAAAAAAGACCCCCTACTAGCCATATCAGTGAGATCACTATGAAGAAGACATAGATTGAAATCATCCATGTCAGACTGAGAGGGTGGATTACCCCCACAACGTTCTGCAGGTGATCTCATAACATTAAAATCCCCCAAAACAAGCCAATCATGACTTATAGCAGCCCCAATACGAACTAGAGCAGCCCATAGTGGAACCCTACCCCGTGCACTGTTAAAACCATAGACCATAGTGACATTATAGGTTTTCTGTGTACTATAATGGAAGACTTGACAGTGAATATATTGAGCATCCATCTCCAAAATCTGCACCTGCACCTCCCTTGGACTATATACAAGCCAAATTCTACCATTGTTATGATAATCATAATTAAAATGCACCTTCCAATCTGAAAAAACTCTGCTGGCTATACTAGAGGCCCTAGTAGCTTTTATTCGTGTTTCCAAAAGTCCAAAAACAGCTACCCTATAACTCCTAATAAACTTTATTACTTCCCTCTGCTTCAAAATTTTGTTGCAACCCCTTATGTTCCAGCTTGCAAACATTCCTTATCAGGTGGTATTGGTGGAACCTCCTCACACTGGTCCTTCATTGTACCCCAGTCAGTAGCCATCACTCGTTCCAAATCTTCCTCCAATTGTGCAAATTTGTTGGATAAGATCACATTACTCATGGGAGTTTTCCGCCTCTGCACAACACTCTTTTGAACCTGAATGAATGGCAAATCATCCACTGAGTCTCCTTTTGGAGGAGGTGTATGCACAGCCTCATCCTCCACCACCACAGTTGGCTGAGGCACCACTTTTGGCCTGTACTCCATTCGAGGTTTATTCAATTTACAATGCTTAGACTCATGGCCCAACTTCTTGCAAGTATGACAGTAGAAAGGGAGCCATTCATATTCAATTTGCTGAACCACTTGCCCAGTGAAAGGAGTGTTCACAATGATGTGTTCAGGGATAGACTTTGCCACATCCACTTCAACCAGAATACGTGCGAATCCCAGCCTTGCTTTCAGAGTAGTCACCTGATCAGCAAACAAGGGCGTACCAATCTTGCTAGCAATCTTACTCAGCGCAACTGCAGACCAGAAGTGGGGATCCAAATCAGGAAGAATCACCCAAACTGGCACTTTCGAAACCTGGTCCAATTCTTGAGAGAAAGTGGGTGTCCACTTCTTTAACAACAAAGCATTCCCACCCACCATCCATGGCCCTCCACGCAAAATCAAATTCATATTGTCCTGAGTTTTAAACTGAAAGCTAAACCAGCCCTTCCGATAGTACTGTACCAACGGTTCAGAGATATGGTTCCACATCTTCCCTACAGCCTCCTTCAGTTGGGGCAGCAAAACCCTTTTACCCAGAAGATTACCCATTAGAGTACGATTCCATACCTCAAGTTCATCCGCAATATCCGCCTCCTCGATGCAGACCTCTGTAGAGCGAGCAGTGTCTTCACAGAAATGCAAGCTCATTCCCACCTGTTGCTTCCCAGCAGTAACATCACACCATGAGTCAGCACCAGCCCTCTCAGGAGCCGGCGTCGGAACAGTATCAGTAACAACAGCTTCAGGCGTCGGCACCTTCAGCGGAGTTGGAGCCTTTGAATTTTCCAAAACCGCATCCACAAACGAATGAAGAAAAATAGGAGATTTTGGTACCTCAATAGTAGGCCCAACCTCCATCTCAATCGAATCCTCCATCGAATCCTCAATCGTCGCTCCAATAGGAGCAGAAGAGCTCGCAACAGACGTTTTTGAAGGTCGGCCCCTCCCTCGCTTTAGGGGTGCCATGGATGCAGAAGATCGAAGGAATTAGAGAAGAAAACCTGCCATGGAAAGAGAGAGAGAGGAAAAAAATCTAAAAATCTATCTATCTAATTACTATTTCATTTTCATTAAACTAGCTTTTTTCTAAATTGTCGAAATTTGAAGTCATACCTATTTTAAATCAATTAAATTTTTGACGTTTGAATATAATTCTTTAAATCTATAACATTCAACGAAAAAAATAAGTATTTCGACCTTGGAAATTTTTATTCAAAATTTCGAGGATTAAAACCCAATTTTTGTTTTTAGTACCTTTCGAAAATTATTTTTATTTTTATTTCCGATTTTATTTCAAAACACTATTTTAAGATCATATGTTTTATTTCGAAACCTTTAGCGATCGCACAAATCGAAAATTTCGAGAAATGAAAAATCGAGCCCGAAAATTTGACTTTTGACTTTTGGTCATCAAAGTCAAATTTTATCTTCTTTATTTTCTTACACATTTACTTACTTTATATTTATCATCATCACTTTTATTTATTTTGTATTTAAATTTAAAGTTTATACCTTTAATAAAAATACTTATACAAATACGATACTACTACTTTAATACTACCATTTTCATTCCCGTCACTTTTAAAATTTTTCTAAAGTAGTAAATAAAATATTTTAGTCTTAAATTTATAAAATGAATACTTTTCAGAAAATCGCCAAAACATCACATTTTAACTTTTACCGTTTTTCGTACCCGAATTATTTCGTAACGCGTTTTTCGAGAACGAGATATTTTAAAATATCGGGGGGACAAACTATTCACCAAATAGTAACAAAGACTTTAGAAACCAATTTGATTCCTTATGTTCCCTAATTTCATTTAAACATTATTTTCATTAAAAACAAAACTTTATTTACTTTACTTAACCTAAACTTTCTAACTAACTTCACAAGTTTTATAAGAACAAATTGCTCTTGCTTGCTTCTTCATTTGGACGTGCCTTTCTCCTCATTTTCTCTCATTTGTTTTCTTCTTTTTTTCCTCCAAAAACCATTAAAATAAAACTAATAATATTATCTTAATAATTCTTAAGTGTTACTAGTTATATTAGTGGGTTTTAGAAGCTAACTTGCAAAGATTTTTGGGTGAAGTTAATGGGTTTTATGGGTGAAGAAATTCCGATCTAAAATTTATTTTAGATCCTCGACGATTAACATCCTAATAAGGTGACTAACTATATCTCATATTAGCCTCTTTGTAAATTTATTTGATTTTTATTATAAGTTTTATGAGTATGATTTCTATGTTAAAATATGTTAAACATCATGAATATATGCTTGTATGATAAGTGGAGTATAATAAAATGATAATAAATAAGTAATATTGATAATAGTTAAGTTGTAGAAAAATGTTCATATGTTTAGTTAATTTAATTTTGAGCATTTTTAATTATGATTCATATGATTTTTATGTTTAGTTATGTTTTAGTTATGTTGTAGTTGTATATAAAAATTATGTGAAATATTAACAATGAGTTTAAAGTGATTAAAATCGAAAATGAAAATTTATACACATATATACTTACTCACGGCATTTTGCCCTTTTCTTATTTAAATTTTCACTTTTAATTTTTGTAAATAATATGTTGTGTTAAGTTAGTATAAAATGGAAGTATTCATGTAAAAAAAATTAAATTATGAAAATAAATTATAAGTTGTTAACATCAAAAATGGTATTCTTGAGCTTTAGTTTGATCTTCATGTGTGTTCTTATGTTCTTCAAGTTGATGTTCATCTTTGTTGTTCATTTTGATTTTGTTTTATTTTATGTTTGTTAATAATTTGTGTTTAAGTTTAGTTATTACTTTATATATTGTTAGTCTTATAATATAAATCAACTTAAAACATTATAAATCATTTAGAATAAAAAGTTAGAAATTTAAAGTGTTGAAAAACACTATTCATAAATATAAATGAAATTTTTAGTAAATTTCATTTTAGTTTAACCACCCCCATCATTAGCCACGGCCTTAGGGTCCTTTTTGGTTAAAAATTTATCTTTTATCACTTTTTAGTTTATTGTTAAAATAATTTAATTAGTAGTTAATAAATTGAATTAAGAAATTAAAAGAAATAAATCAATTTTGACATGTATATTAATCCACACGGCATTTCTATTTAAATTGACTAAATTTGACCAAAATGAAAATATCACTAAGTCACTAAAGTTTAATAGTTATTAGAATTGAAATATTGTATAAATCGATTTAGTTATAAATGAAATATTATAAACTGATAAAAATATGTAACCATTATAAAAATGAACTAAATCGTGTGCTACCGCCTTTGCATATTGGACTGTTGGACTTGGACATACGGACTAAAATGAACCATCCACGACACTATAATTATTAAAAATGAAAATCGTTAAAATTAGTAAGTAGATGACTAAATTTAACTAAGTCTTATTTTTAAAATAAATATCATTATCACTGTTTACAAAACGAACTTAACGTTTTTAAAACTAGATTTTTAAACTTAGTAACTAAGTTACAATTTTAGATATTTTTAGATATTTTAGATATTTTAGATATTTTTAAACAATCATGAATAGTGACCGATGTGAATAGTGTTAAGTGAATAGTGAATAGTGAATAGTGAAAAATTTACGAAACTTGTTAAACAAGTTACGTCTCAAAATTCAAAGATATTTCAAATTCCAAAATTTGAAATATTGAAAATAATTGAAAATTTTACTAAGTATAAAAAAAATGGAAAATGAATAAATAAATGACTTAAAGTGTTTGAAAAACACTTAAATAAAATTGGACATATTAATAAACGTTTCAATATAGAAACTTAAAAACGTTAATAATTTACAACACTTCAAATAATAAACGAACGTGTTATGTGATCATATGTAACCTACTTTTCAATTCAAACGTTTGACGATGAGACTAGGAGAGTCTAGTAACATGTGATATGTAATATCAAATAAATAATTAATACTGAGTAAGTTAAATAAAAGGTCAAAAGCTTGGGCCTCTATTTTGAAAACGTCAATCGTGAGTGAAGTGGGGTTAAGATAGTCTTGTAGCGGACGCCACTATCTCGGCCTTATTGCGATTGTCATCCCGAATAGTGTGGTTCAGCCGGTAGCATTATGTGCTTATGCGCTCTACCCATGCCGTTACGCCTTAAGTCGTATAGCCTGTTCCGTACAAGATAATGAATATGCCAATGCTTTTGTATCAGGCTTTAGGAAATAGTCGTTTTATCCAGAGTTAAGGTGCTCTATAAATAGCATAGCCCATTCTTAAAGTGGATATTAGTGTATGCATACTAGACTAGGGTTTTATTCCCCTATTTCGCTAAAGTTACCAGGGCCACCGCGACCTTATTGCGATTGTCATCTCGCGGTTCTGTCTCCTTGCCGTGTTTCGTTCTTAGTGGGCGCGACACTAGCATTCGTTCTTACCACATGTACAGATCACTTGACGGGATTGTAACAGAAGTTCGAATCATTTCGAACACTAGAGGATGAGATGCAAGTATTATAGTATTCGGCGTGGTTTACGAGTCGAGTAAGTCTCTGCACTATGGAAGTGAGATGCAATCGATCAGAGTACAAAGGCCTACTCAGTGGTCAGGCTCGTAAGCAGTATGTGTTGTTTATTGTATGATTAAATGAGAATGAGTGTGTACCATCTTCGAAAACTAAAGACCACAACTTTCTGAATTGAATCGAGTCTGCATGATGTGAATGTTACAGTACGCATGTTTGTTTGCGATCTGATATCGCTTTGTAATCCTGTTGAATTATTGTGATACTATTGCTATGATATTATATGTTAATTGCTTTCATAACTGAATATCATGCTTATATGATTTATCGCTTTAAACCGCATGCTTATTATGACTTATATATGTCTTTATATGCTACTTGTAATAAGCCTGTTTATGTTTTTATCATAATGTTATGTTTATAAAGCGATAGTAATAAACCAAAGTAATTGAAATCGAGGGTAAGTATGAGCATAGCTAGTCCTTTGTCGCTTCAATGGCATCCCCCCAACAGTTTATTGTGCAGGAAAAGCGTGGACCGGATGCTTGGATTTTGGGACGGGACCACTTATATTTTATTGCTTTACCTTAGTTTGTTTTCGAGAGAGATGTAATATATACAATGCTACTCTTTTAAATTACCATATTTAGAGTTGTTTAATTCAACTCTTGAACGATGTTGTAACATTTGGGTTTTATTGTATAATTAATGACGCTGGTTTAAGACTTAATTAATTTCCGCCTTAGTAATTAAAGTCGACTAAAAACCAGGTTGTTACAATTTGGCCCAAGAAACTTCGAATTTCTTCCAGGTTCTTAGGAGTTTGAATTGCCATAATTGCTTTTATTTTCGAGGGGTCGACCTCGATGCCTCTTTGGCTCACTACGTGTCCTAGTAGCTTGCCGGATTTTACTCCAAATGTACATTTTTGGGGATTGAGACGCATTTTGTACTGGTGGAGTCGTGTGAAGAACTTGCGAAGGTTGGCGATGTGGTTGCTTCTCTCCTTGGATTTGACGATCATGTCATCTACGTATACTTCGACCTCCTTGTGCATCATGTCGTGTAGAAGTGTGGTCGCGGTGCGCTGGTAGGTCGCACCTGCGTTGATTAGACTAAAGGGCATGACGGTGTAACAGTATGTGCCCCATGGTGTAATGAATGTGGTCTTGGCCATGTCCTCGCGGGCCATCGTGATTTGATTGTACCCTGCATACCCGTCCATGAAAGATAGAAGGGCATGATCGGCGGTGTTGTCGACTAGAACGTCTACATGCGGTAACGGAAAGTCGTCCTTTGGACTTGCCTTGTTTAGATCGCGAAAGTCGACACATACTCGTATCTTGCCGTTTTTCTTTAGAACTGGGACCATGTTTGAGACCCAGTCTGAGTACTCGACGACTTGAATGAAGCCAGCTTGTAATTGCTTCTCGATTTCTTCCTTGACCATAAGGGACCATTCGGGTTGTAGTCTCCTTAATTTTTGTTTGATAGGTAAGAAACCGGGTTTGATGGGGATGTGATGTTCGGCTATGCTTCTGTCGATGCCGGGCATGTCCTTATATGACCATGCAAAGACGTCCTTGAACTCGGTTAAGAGTTGGGTAAAGTTTGTGCGTTCGTCCTCACTCAGTGAAGCGCCTAGCTGCAGTTCCCTTAGTTCTTCGGGGGTTCCTATGTTAATGGTTACGGTGTCCTCGATGATCGGGTTCTGCGTTGGGTTGCTTACGATGTTGTCAATGTATTTGATTAACGATTGTTCATTCTTTGGTTCATTTTTATCGCACGGAATTATGTGTTGTGTTGTGTTGTTTTGTTCGTTTGTTTAAATTTTGTTTGTTGTTTGTTGTTTATTTGTTTGTTTTTAGCTTGAGACGAGACATAAGCAAACTTATCAGTATTATTCATTAAACAAGAAGAATTGTTTGACAAATTAGGCAAAGAGCTGGAGCTAGCCTCCGAAAATAAAAAGTCTAAGCTAAAACTAGAAGGTGGGTCGACAGGTGACCCGACACTTAGAGGATTAGGTCCTAGAAGAATTTCCTCCTCGTCGTCTTCGGTGTTGCCGTTGCTTGAAGTATCCCCACTTGAGTTTTCGTCATTTTGCGAGGTTATTTTGTCAAAGAGGGGTCCTTCTCCTGTGACCAGTTGGTATTTGTGGCCCTGTGAGTCAGTCCACTTGGTAACCTTGTACCAACCGTTTAAGGTTTTCTCGGCGATATCCGTGATGAGGTCATCGGGATTGAAGCGGCGGTCTCGAATGATGGACGAGTGTAGATACCCGTATCCGTACCCCCCCAAATACAAACCCTGTGATGAAATGGACTTTTTACAAAAAGCATGTTTTTAACGTAATGTCAAAACAGGTACATTTTGTCGAAAACATTTTAAGTCGTTTAACGCATAAATGATTTATTCGCATGTCGTGTAAAATGAGTTTTCGTTTAGTCATTTTATTTAAGCCGACCCAACACAAAAACAAGCCTTTTCCCACACAAGAAAAGCCCACAAAAGCACCTAAGCACGCCTCCCGAGGCATCAGACACTCAAACCGAGCACACGTCTAAACACATTTCACAAAAACAATTCAATACAAGACAAAAACACTTTTCGGCCCGAGACCCGAAAAAGCCCACAAAAGCAGCCCAAAACACGCAAAAAGGCCCAAGCACCCGAAACGGACCAAAGCGCGTCCCGGGTCACATTTTTACAAAACAAAATTTCACAACGTCGTAAAATAATATATTACAATATTATTTTATTTCGAGCTAAAATCGAAAAACACGTCGAAAAACCGAAACACGAAACACGAAACACGAAACACGAGACACGAAGCAAACCTGACATTATCCTCGACAAAACCTGCAAACACAAACACACCCATACATACATACGTAGGCACATACGCAAGCAACAAATACGTCACAAAAAGCCCCTAAAAATCGCCAGTGAACTGGCGATTTTCAGGTAAATAGCCCGTTAACTATAAATTCACCCCTTATTCGATCATTTCAAAGCATGAATTATCATCACTCTCTTCTCTATCTATACCTTCACACTTGACTCATACGGGTTCCTGACCCGACCCGGTATTGGCATTGCGAACCCATATTCGCAATACGGTTGGAGCGATTCGGATTTCTAAATCCGTCTTAAACCTCGCCAATATCGCATAAGTAACGACACAATTAACAATGAACAAACGGACACCACTTTACATTATGCAAATTCTCATTTACGCATTAAACGACTAAACATGATTTCGACAAAACTTGTACTGTCTTCATTAGTCTTAAAGCATGCAAAACTGAGGGTTTTAAACAAACTTTTACATACACATGAGTCGGAAAATAGCATTTAAATGATTATTCAAACAATGAATTATTGTTTTGTGCACATTTCCTATAGCAACCCGTCATAACTTTGACGTATACATTCGCTTTTACGCATATTTATCGAGTCACATATCGCACTTGTACGTAGCGGTTTGCATTTGCTCAAACATCGAATTATACACTGTTTTCAAGCTAGTAATGGCTACTTTTACGTAGGCTTTTCGATTACAGTTTTTCATAACGCATTTTGACAAACTTTCGGAGAGTACCCTCACCCCGAATCCGCTCTGGTTTCACAATTGCCTTAGACGGATAGGTATCGACGCACCTTGAACTCTAAGATTCGCGTCTTCGAGTCCAAGACGCGCCGAACGGGTCCAAATTCCCTCATAATTTGGTGGCGACTCCGAAAACGGCTTTTAAATGATTTTTCAATATTTCTTTAAAATGCTTTAAACAAATTACGCAATGACATCCCCCATAGCAAAATCGAGCAAGACCCGCAGAGCGCGCCTTGTACGCGCCGCTCTTTCACATTACATTTTTCCCGCGCCGTGCATTCCGCCCCATGACACATTTCGAGGGCGGGCGCGAGCGGGGCGTCGAGAAGGGATCCCGATCCGGTATCCTCAGTTGGCGACTCCGCTGGGGACGAGCTGTTTTTATTTTTTAAGAAAATTAGCTTTTTCTTTTATTTAAAAACACAAGAGGTGAAACTTGAAAACTTGAAAACAGTTTTAAATTCGATGTTTGAGCACATGCAACCGTTTGAGTCGAATCCTCCTGATTCACAACCACACCCTTCGAGGGACGGCCCCAAGTAAAAACTCGCTTCATAAGCGAGTATACTCTGGACACGTCGATCTCTCACCCTTCCACGATCACAAGTATGGCATCCGTACAAGTGAATCGTAGCAGTCAAACTCGAACGCTCTAGACCCCGTATTGAATCCACACTCAAATGTGTGTGATCTTGCGGATAACTCTACACAAACGTTGCGGGAATGACCGGAAGGAACCTTACCCTGAAAGCCAAAAACCCGTGTCTATACGTACAAATGCGAGGCTATAGTACCCTCACTATAGTCGTCTTTCAAAATGCATCATACATACGCACTCTACAACATTGCATTTACATTTTCAAAAAGAAATGAACGAACAGTTCTTTTTTTGCAACTTTTGAAATAACATTTTTCAAAACCTTTCGTATAAGCCGGCTGACCTATAGTCATTTCGGCTTAGCACTAAGAATACGCTTCTTCAAAACGCCCGCGAATAATCACTACATTCGTAGGGCCTTTCAAAAACGTAAACGGATTACGCGACTCACGGTCACTGTAATTCATTTATAGCAAAACATTTTCACATTGCAAAACCCGAGAATATCAACATATTCCTGCGGAAGTTACTCAAAATAAACGGCCTAGGCCTTTTGCAAACATCTTCGCAAAACTCACGTCGAGCCGAACGACTCTCTAGTCACTTCGACTTGACAAACATCCCTTACCAAAAACAAACAAAACTCGGGAATGGTCTTACCCGATCCCGTCATTTACATTGAATCGACTGACCTATAGTCATTTGACTCAATTCATTTTACACAAAACACGTAAAAACGATCAAAACCGTTTTTACACATTTTAACATCCCCGGCTCGACTAGCTTATAGCTGTCTCGAGTCGGATCCAAAAACTTTTCATTGCAATCCAACAATGAGCCCACGACGACATGCTGTTAATATGGGCCCCTAGGATTCAAGCACAAAGCGTCTTTTACATCGAGAATGGAAACGCGTCAACGCGTTTCTAACTCAAAAGCTTTCCAAACATTTTGTCAAAGCACGACGGGCTGTTTTAACAATACTCACAACACATTTTTGAAATAAACATTTTTCAAAATTTTTCCAAACCGACTAACTAATAGCTGTTTTGGTTTTAAGCAAAATAAGCTATCTTTTCAAAAACAAAACCCAGGGATAATCACAAAATTCCCGCCGACATTTCAAAAGCATGAGCAGACTACCTGACTCCTCATCGTCGTAGTCCTTTTAATACAAACCTTTTTCTGCAAAGAAAACTCGAGGATGACAACATGTCCTCGATGATTTTTCACGACACATTGAATGACCTATGTCCGTTTTAAGCACTTTTGAAATAACATTTTTCAAAATTCTTCAAACAAATTGGCTCACGGCCATTTCAACCAATCACACTTTTACAACTAAGCAAACACGGGAATGCCCAAAAGCAATCCCTAAGCAAACACGGGAATGCCCAAAAGCAGTCCCTAAGCAAACACGGGAATGCCCAAAAGCAATCCCCAAGCAAGACCCGGGAATGCCCAAAAGCAATCCCCAAGGAAGACCCGTGAATGCCCAAAAGCACTCCCTCAGACTTTTTTTTCACGGCTATTTCAGGCCCAAGCATCATTTTTACAACTAAGCAAAGCCCGGGAATGCCCAAAAGCACTCCCTCGGACTTTTTCCACGGCCATTTCAGGCCCAAGCATCACTTTTACAACCAAGCAAGACCCGGGAATGCCCAAAAGCACTCCCTCAGACTTCTTCCACGGCCATTTCAGGCCCAAGCATCATTTTAACAATCAAGCAAAGCCTCGGAATGCCCAAAAGCACTCCCTCGGACTTTTACAACCAAGCAAAGCCCGGGAACGCCCAAACGCACTCCCGCAGGCTTTTTCTTCGGCTATTTCAGCCCAAGGAACACTTTTACAACAAAGCAAACCCGGGAATGCCCGAGCGCAGTCCCGCGGACTCTTTCGTCTAGTTTGAACGACCTATAGTCGCTCCAACTAAGCACCTTCAAAGCAAAAACGACAGAACATGCAGGACCGTTCTCATCGCATTTCAAGCATCTCCGACTTAACTAGCTAAACGCTCTCGAGTCGAATCCTTTTTCATACATCTAGGCTCGAGCCCTCAACGATGAACCGTTAACATGGGCTCGACGGATACAAAGCAAACACGTTTCAACATCGAGACGAGATGCGCGCACGCATTCTCGCCTCAAAAAGGCCTCCTAGGCACAACATCGTTCCTAAAGCAACACACTCTCATTTTTGAAATAAGCACTTTTCAAAAATCTTTTCACTTTTACAAAACAAGCAACACTCTCTCATTTTTGAAATAAGCTCTTTTCGAAAATATCCGTGTTTTTACAAAACAAGCAAAACTTTTGCATTTTGAAATAATCACGTTTCAAAATTCCCTCATCTTCGAAATAAACACTTTTCGAAATTCTGGGTCAAACCAAATAGTCTTTCACTATTTCGATTTGACCCACTAAGCACTCTTTACAAGTCACTCGGGAATAATCATCACATTCCCGAATCTTGTCAAAGCACAAATGGACTACATGGCCCTTGGCCATCGTAACCTATCTATTTCAAAGCATTTTCATAAAACAAAACCCAAGAATCTCGTCGCATTCTTGGAGACTTTTCATTCTAAGCAGCCCACGGCCCTTCACATTTTGAAATAACATTTTTCAAATTTCCGTGTCAAGTAAACTAGTCTATACCTAGTTCGATTCGACTCAATCACAAATCTCTACAACCGTCCGGGAATAATCACTACATTCCCGAGACCTTACAAAAACATCAATGGACTACATGACTCGCGGTCATCGTATGCCAATTTCTAGCAAAACACTTTCACAAGCCCAAATCCAAGAATTACACAATATTCTTGTCGGACTTTATGCGGCCCCGGGCCTTCTTAACTTTTCAAATAAAACACTTTGCAAATCTCATTGGGCCAAACGACCCGAAGTCGGCCTGATTCAATAAACATCATCTTTTACAAGCAAGCAAAGCCCGAGAATGGCCAAGCCCAATCTCGCAGTCTTTTCATTGGTTCGAATGGCCCATAACCATCTCAACCCGATTCCTCTTAAGCAAAAAGCACGCGGACGAACACACCTGTCCACATCCCACCTTAACATCTTCGATCCGACTAGCTTATCGCTAACACGGGTTCACTCCAAGCAATTCTATCGCAATCCTACGAAAGGCCCACAACGACATACTGTTAATTTGGGCCAATCAGATTCAATTGAAAACTCTTTAAACATCGAGTCAGAAACGTGTCAATGCGTCACTAGCTCAAACACCTTGCAAGCATTTTGTCAAAACACGACAAATTGTTTTCACAAAATCCTCATCACATTTTTGAAATAACCTTTTTCAAAAATCCTTCTTTCAAATCGAGTGACCAACAGTCATGATGGTTTGACCCACACAAGCAATCTCTTCAAAGTATCCAAGAATAATCACTTTATTCTTGTGACATTTCCAAAACATAAATGAGCTACGTGACTCGCCGTCATAGTAACCCATTTATTACAAAGCATTTTCAAACCCGAGAATGGTAACCCATTCTCGTGGACCTCTTCTCGAAAGCAAATCAAGCGGCTCTCGGCCTTTTAACATCTCTTTCGAAATAAGCACTTTTCGAAATCTACGGTTCAAATGGCCTACCGCCATTTTAATCCAAACATCTCTCTTTCACGAAACAACACAACTCGGGAATGAACTAGCATCATCCCACGGTTTCTTCACAGTTAGACCAAGTGGCTCATCGTCGCTTCAATCGAACCCTTATTCAAACAAAATGCATGAAAACGAGCATAACCGTCTTCATCGCATTTTCAAACATCCTCGATTCAATAGCCTATCGCTACTCCGAGTCGACTCACTCTTTCATCGTAATCCAACGAAAAGCCCATAACGACACACCGTTAACACGGGCTTATCGGATTCGATCTCAAAACACCTTTTGCATCGAGCCAAAATGTGACAACGCATTTCCGCTCAACAAAGCATCCCGTTTTTGTCGAAAAGAAAACTTTTGCAAAATCAAAATCGAATCTACGTATGCGTGAACCGAGTATCGACGCAAGCATCAACCACATTTGAGACATGCGCGTCTCGAGCATCCAGCAAAGCAACCATCAAGGCACCAACGACGGTCTCGCGGGCCACATTAAGCGGCTTGCAATGTTTTCAATACGGGTCGAGTTTTAAGCATCGAGTCAATCTCTGTCAGTCTAGGACAATCGAGTCTTTGACGTACGATATTTTAACAAATCGATAAGGGAACAAGTTTGCCCACAACTCAGCTTCTTTTTCTTACACAAAAATCATTCTGCACCGACATACATTGCATCCTAGGAGTAGTCATCCGAAGGAGGTCTGGACCGGATACAAAGGTCAAAGACAACAACAATACAAGACACAAAAACAAGAAGGCTTCCGATGACTAAACACCTAAGGTCCGGTAGTTAACTTTTGATCTACTACTCCATTGCTTTTGGAGGAGGATCCATTAATTTGGAGCTCCACAGTGATCATGAATTTGATCATGACCAAAAGTACGAGTATTCCTGGATCGCCCTCCGCGTACTCGATCGCGTGCCTAATAAGCAAACGAACTTGTCAGAGGAATCTGGCGTGATAGACATACGATCACAAGCGACCACCGAACCGCAGGGTCTAGCAAAGTCGAACCACAAGCCCAGGCCACAAAAGGCGTGACATATTCTCAAGTACATACGAGAAAACAAAAGGCAAGAATGTCTCGAAGCTCTGAAGCAAGAGACAAAGCAAAAACACAAAAGCAAAAATTTCTCGAAGCTCTGAAGTGAGAGACAAAGATACAAAAAGCAAAAATGTCTCGAAGCTCTGAAGCAAGAGACAAAGATACAAAAAGCAAAAAAGTCTCAAAGCTCTAAAGCAAGGGACAAAGCAAAAAACACTAAAAATCCCTCTAGCAAGTGGCGAAGCAAGGAAAAGGCAAGAAGCATTGATGCCAACAAACAAGTGGCATAGTCTTTGAAATTTCCAAATCGAAGACTCGGCAGAAACAACAAGCGGCCTAGATCAACTAAGGAGAACCTATCCTTAGGATGCAATGTATCGAGGTTAAACACATAGCACATTTCGCGGACCGGCATGTCCTTAAACATGCACCTTTTCACAAACACACTTCACGGACCGGCATGTCCTTAAACATGCACCTTTTTACAAACACAATTCAACGGGCCGGCATGCCCTTAAACATGCACCCTTTACAAACACAACTCTCGGACCGGCATGTACTTAAACGTGCACCTTTTACAAATACATTCTGCGGGCCGGCATGCCCCTAAACATGCACTTTCAAATTCTCCACAAAAACAAACACAATTCAACGGGCCGGCATGCCCCAAAACATGCACTTTCAAACTTTATACAAAAAAGCAAACACAACTCTTGGGCCGGCATGCCCTTAAACATGCACCACCCGAACTACGCTGGTTTGATTCCACAATCGTGGATACGTAGGCCGCTCACCCGAGCTCAACCAACCCTTTACAAAAATCCACAAAACATCCTTCTGTTTAAAGCTTATTAAGCTGAGGACGTGTCCACATTAAAATCACAACTCAAAAGCAAATTGTTCCTTTATCGAGGCGTCTAAAACGAATACGTCGAGGCAAAGTTGTCCTAGACCTAGGAGTAGAACTCGGCTTTTTAGTCTAACACTGTTTTGCAGGAATAACAACATCCTACCGAAGACAAGCAAACACCACTGGGAGCTCTAACAACGCACGTGTTCCCAAATGTGAGATTCATGCAACCATCGAGTCTCGAGTTACGCATATGATTCGTCTTTGTCTTTCAAAGTTTTCGGCATCCCAAGCATTCCATAAACATCGGCTCACACATCGAGTCGATTCTCTTCCAATCAACACGCAATTTTGGCGTCAAGAACAATTTGGCGACATTCAAACCGCCCTTTTCAAAACTTTTCATTTTTCAAAACGCTATCACGGGCCGGCATGCCCAAACATGCACGAGGCAACACGTCCTTCAAACAGCTCGTCATCTTTTTCAAAAACATTTTTCAAAAATTAACTCAACACTCGGGTTAATACATTTTGAACAAAAGCATTTTCAAAAACACTTTGCATTTTCGAACGACTCTTTTTGAAAAACACATTTCAGATATAGTCTTTTCTTGAGCACTAACCCTGCAGGTACAATGCAAAAGGCAAAGTTGACAAAGAGCATGACATGAGTAAGCATCCACGACGCTCAAAACGCAGTCAAGTGCAACGACTACACACAACAGCACAAGACACACTCTACCTAGCGCAACTGGAAGCACCCTACTCAAAACACAACTAGATACACCTCTTCAACCACAACCGCCAACGCAACCGCAACCATTCAAGCTTCACAAACACAACGGAACGCATTCTCCTCTCACCTACAAAACGAAGGCAAAACACAAATCCCCGTCAAACGGAAGCACACCTACGATATCTAACTTGACACCCCTACTCGCCTAAGCTAGGAACCCCTTCCTAAGCGGGAAAGCTACATCACCACATACTCACCCACAAAAAACAGCAATTAGCCCACGCACCATAAACGCGACAAGCGATTACTCACCCACAAAAACAGGGGGCTGGCGCCTCACCTTAGATCACATGCAAACACGACAAAATAGATGTTCCTCGCAAACATCCCAAAATAAAAACAAGATGCCTACCTCGATAGGCCTGCGAAATAAATGTTCCTCACGAACAACCTAAACAAACAAAAAACAAAAAGCCCTACTTCAATAGGCGAACAAAAACAAATGTTCCTCACGAACAGCCTAAACAAACAAAAAGCAAAAGTCCTACTTTAGTAGGCCCACAAACAAACCAATATTTATCGCAAACACCATTCAACAACAAAAGTAAGAGCCCTACCTCGATAGGCCCACAAACAAATTTTCATTACTAACACCCTACAACAACAAAAATAAAAGCCCTACTTCAGTAGGCCAACAAAAAGATGTTCTCATGAACATCCCAAAACTCCACACAAGCAAAAGGCCTATCTTAATAGGCCCACAACCAGACACCTCTACACAAAAATCTCGCAACCATCATCCAAACAGGAACTTTCACGACTGACCGACATGTCCTTAACCATGTACGACGGACCGACATGTCCTTAAACATATACGACGGACCGACATGTCCTTAAACATGCACCACGGACCGACATGTCCTTAAACATGTACCACGGACTGGCATGTCCTTAAACATGCACCTCCTTACAAAACACACTTCTTGGGCTGGCATGCCCTTAAACGTGCATCTCCTACAAAGCAAATGCATGGGTCGGTATGCCCTTAAACGTGCACACCATTCACAAAATGCAACTCCGAACTACGCCGGTTTGATTCCATTTTACATGGATACGTAGGCAGCTCGCAAAAAGCACAACCGATATTCAACACAAAACGACACGCCTGAAACATAGGAAAGGTCAAAGGCATAGTCAACACAAAAACGGCATGCCTGAAACTTATAAGTCAAAGGCATAGTCAACACAAAAAATGACACGCCCAAACCCTACACAAGACGAAGGGTACAATCGACACAAGAGTTAATCCAAAGCATTAAAGCAACATTCAACGCAAAACAATACACATACAACAACAAAACACAAAACACAAAAGCAAAATCAAAAAGCAGGAATACAGCTCAATCCACGGGATACATTCAAAAGCAAAGACACACACCCAGCTACTACAAGTTTGACTAACGTTTTAAACATCAAAAACTAACTCAAACTGGGGGCTAACTTTTGAAGCAAACATCTCAAGTTTGACTAACGTTTTCACATCAAAAACTAACTCAAACTGGGGGCTAACTTTTAAAGCAAAACCACAAATCCTTCCCTCCGCACAACACGAACATTCACGGTTCAGACCGTCGTCAAGCTCTTGACACACCAGCACACGAAACACCTGCAATGTTCAAGCTTTCAAAATACAACGCGCAAAAACATTCCCTTCTCATGAGGATGCGTCCTAGCATACATCCCAAGCGGATATACAACACAAAATGTCATACAAAGAACAAAAACAAAAACAACTACCTTTCAAGCACACATACGTCTACAAAACAACCAGCAACAACAACAATACAAACCACACATCCCAAACATCACATATAGCAACACATACATCCAAGTCCGATTATACACAACCTGACACATACATAACACCGCTAACAGATGTGCACGAAGCAACAACACGGGCCGCAGTACCTATGACAAACATAGCAACAAACCTCAGTAAAGCTCGTTAAGCACACTTCACAATTAGACACAAACACTCACAAGCACTTTAAAAAGCAACTGAACCGAGCACATGAAGGCAAATCCCAAACATGAGGTTCAAAACGAGGAAACAAGCTATCTCCACGACAAGACATTTAGCAAAAAGCACTAGCAGAACTAATTCAAAACTGGGTTCAGCTCAAATTTCTCCCGAAGGCAAGACAAACTATATACCCGATAGCACAAACCAACATAACATAAACAAGCGCAACACACAATCACGCTACAACACGAACAAGTTACCTCACACAAAAACGGTTTGGCGACACCTCAAACTGCCTCACGCAAAAAACAGTTTAGCAACACCTCAAACTGCCTCACGCAAAAACGGTTTAGCAACACCTCAAACTACCTCACGCAAAAAACGGTTTAGCAACACCTCAAATTGCCTCACGTAAAAACGGTTTTGCAACACCTAAAACTGCCTCACGTAAAAATGGTTTATCAATACCTTAAAACTACCTCATGCAAAAAAGGTTAGGCTTCACCTTCAAAACCAGCGTAAAGCACAGACACAAACACAAACGTAAGCACTAGCATAATTGCGGAAACGACTGAACACTCCGACACGAGAAAAACACGCATCTCAAGACATAAACACAAGCACTCGACAACCGGATCAAGCACTAGACATTCAAACGTAAAGCATAATCAAGAACACTCAAAAACATGAGCCAATCATATACACTCTTTACGAGTTAAGACGAAAACACTCTTCACGAGTCAAGACAATATACTCTTTACGAGTCAAATCACAATACTCTTCACGAGTCAAGACAATATACTCTTTACGAGTCAAGACAATATACTCTCTGCAAGTCAAATCACAACACTCTTCACGAGTCAAGACAAATATACACTCTTCACGAGTCAAAACAAAAATACTCTTCACAAATCAAAACACATACACTCTTTACGAGCCAACAACGAATACACTCTTTACGAGTCAAGACAAATACACCCTTTACAAGTCAGTTTACATATACTCTTTACGAGTTAAAACATTTACACCCTCTTTACAAATCAAGACAAAATGCCCCTTCATGGATCAAAACACTCTTATACGAGTCAGCGACACTCCTCCACGAATCAAAAGCAAATACATACTCATTGAAAACAAGTCAAGCACCCAAGCATTTACACTTTTTACAAGTCAAACACCTAAAGCACATGCCTCCTTTACAAACATCTACACTCTTTTACGAGTCAAACACCTAAAACATCTACACTTTTTAAAGAATCAAATACCTAAAACACATACCTCTCTTACGAGTCAAACACCAAACACGTACCTCTTTTACGAGTCAAACACCAAACACGAGCCACTTTTACGAGTCAAACACAAAAGCACATTAACACTCTTTACAAGTCAAAAACACCATACCTCTTTTACGAGTCAAACATCTAAACACATACACTCTTTTACGAGTCAAGAGCAATTACGCTCTTTTACAAGACAAACATCGAGCACTTACACATGAGCACCAAGGCATAAACACTCTTTTACGAGTCAAACACGTACACTCCCTTTCGAGTTAAACACGTAAACACGCACCATCTTTTGCAAATCATACATCCAAGCATTACACTCTTTACGAGATAATATCAAAACACAAGCACTCATACATGAACACAAGCACGCATACATGAGCACAAGCACAAGCACGCGAGCGAGCGTTCACACAACACAAAGTTCGGCTAGACTACAAAGCGCCATCAAGAAGCATCCAACATCAGCAGACGGCTCAAAGACACCAGACGTCAACAGGCAGGCACGCCTTTAAACATGCACGGACCGTCATGTCCTAAAACATGTTGTCCTGCCCCACATTTCCCGGCACTAAGTCCTCGTCTCTCCCTCGAGACACATGCTTAGCGCCGCCAGGTGGTATCGAGACTATAATGGTCCGGATACTATCATTAAGTTTGACTAGCACTTTAGTCCAAGCTCAGTCAAACTGAGGACTCTCTAGATACCCGTATCCGTACCCCCCCAAATACAAACCTTGTGATGAAATGGACTTTTTACAAAAAGCATGTTTTTAACGTAATGACAAAACAGGTACATTTTGTCGAAAACATTTTAAGTCGTTTAACGCATAAATGATTTATTCGCATGTCGTTTAAAATGAGTTTTCGTTTAGTCATTTTATTTAAGCCGACCCAACACAAAAACAAGCCTTTTCCCACACAAGAAAAGCCCACAAAAGCACCTAAGCACGCCTCCCGAGGCATCAGACGCTCAAACCGAGCACACGTCTAAACACATTTCACAAAAACAATTCAATACAAGACAAAAACACTTTTCGGCCCGAGACCCGAAAAAGCCCACAAAAGCAGCCCAAAACACGCAAAAAGGCCCAAGCACCCGAAACGGACCAAAGCGCGTCCCGGGTCACATTTTTACAAAACAAAATTTCACAACGTCGTAAAATAATATATTACAATATTATTTTATTTCGAGCTAAAATCGAAAAATACGACGAAAAACCGAAACACGAAACACGAAACACGAGACACGAAGCAAACCTGACATTATCCTCGACAAAACCTGCAAACACAAACACACCCATACATACATACGTAGGCACATACGCAAGCAACAAATACGTCACAAAGCCTTTAAAATCGCTGTGAATCGGCGATTTTGATAAATAACTTGATTAACTAGCGATTTACCTGACAATCGCCAGTAAACTGGCGATTTTCCTGAAACTCGCCAGTTGACTGGCGATTTTCCCTTACTCTGGCACTTTGGCGGCTCGAAATCCCTATAAATACACCCCTTATTCGGTCATTTCAAAGTATGAATTATCATCACTCTCTTCTCTATCTATACCTTCACACTTGACTCATACGGGTTCCTGACCCGACCCGGTATTGGCATTGCGAACCCGTATTCGCAATACGGTTATAGCGATTCGGATTTCTAAATCCGTCTTAAACCTCGCCAATATCGTATAAGCAACGACACAATTAACAATGAACAAACGGACACCACTTTACATTATGCAAATTCTCATTTACGCATTAAACGACTAAACATGATTTCGACAAAACTTGTACTGTCTTCATTAGTCTTAAAGCATGCAAAACTGAGGGTTTTAAACAAACTTTTACATACACATGAGTCGGAAAATAGCATTTAAATGATTATTCAAACAATGAATTATTGTTTTGTGCACATTTCCTATAGCAACCCGTCATAACTTTGACGTATACATTCGCTTTTACGCATATTTATCGAGTCACATATCGCACTTGTACGTAGCGGTTTGCATTTGCTCAAACATCGAATTATACACTGTTTTCAAGCTAGTAATGGCTACTTTTACGTAGGCTTTTCGATTACAGTTTTTCATAACGCATTTTGACAAACTTTCGGAGAGTACCCTCACCCCGAATCCGCTCTGGTTTCACAATTGCCTTAGACGGATAGGTATCGACGCACCTTGAACTCTAAGATTCGCGTCTTCGAGTCCAAGACGCGCTGAACGGGTCCAAATTCCCTCATAATTTGGTGGCGACTCCGAAAACGGCTTTTAAATGATTTTTCAATATTTCTTTAAAATGCTTTATGTAGGTTTATATCGGTATATAGACTTTAAAAATCACAGGATTATAATGAAAACATTTATAAGATTTTAAAGTCATAAAATGAAATCGCATAACATAATGAATAGAATAAGAATTAACCTTTTAATCCTTAAGAATTAGGCCTAAGAACAATACCAAAAGGATGGTATCTCCTAATTATCTCACCCAAGATGTGTTGAAATATGCCCTTGAATTTGCTAGAAAATAAGAGAGAAAATTGATTTTCTTTTCTTGAGATTTGTGTTGTAGATTGAGTGAATGAATTAGGGTAGGATTAGAAGAGAATTAGGAAACTAAATATACTCCTCCTTTACCCATGATGGCCGGCCCCCTATTGTAGTATTTGGGGAGATTTAGTTCTCCTCAAATACATCACTTGTTGACCAAGAAAACGTATCTAGACAAGGATGTATCTGGACACTTTTCTTTTGGTCATTTTAGCTTATAATATAATGCAATATACTACTAGTGTCATCTGTATGGACCGACTATAATATATTATAAATATCCTTATATTTATAATTTACTAATTAATTATAACGGTTTATATTTAATTAGCTTGCATTATATACAACAATTAAATATAACATTTTATATTCAATTCACGAATTACATTTAATTCGCCTCAGCTAAAATTATTTAATCAAGATAAATAAATTGCGGTACCACCATAACCCTGACTAACATTTTAGTCAGTAACATCATCACATTGACTAACATTTTAGTCACATTTGACTAACCTTTTAGTCAACAACACTGACTAACCGTTTAGTCATTAAGTAAGGCATCAATATGATCATTTTCTCAAATAATCATATCTCTCAAACACATCCTTTAGGTGTGACTCTTAGGGACCAGTTGATCACCGCTTATCCAGTATGACAATAACGTCAAACTTATCTAGCAAGCCAACCGTTATCGATAAACGTTAATCAACTGATTAAATACAAAATGTACCCTGTGTACCTTTAGAGATTTATTTATGTTATTGCACTAACTGTGGAGGACACTAACCCCAACAATCTCCCACTTGTCCGTACAAGTGTAGGTGCGATAACCGATTCTCGTATGCATAATAAATTTCTCCCACTCAATGTAAACCAATTTGCAAAGTCCGTACTTTCAAAGGTCGTAGTTCACAAGCGATCAGCATCAAGAGTGGTTTCCCCGACTAGAGAGTAACTTAACTGATAAACGAATCAATATTCGAGCATGGCCATGCATTTTGATTCTGACTCCTCGAGTGGCCCTGAGAATAAATATTATAACTCGATAGAAGTTTGGATATTTCCCTCAACTCGAATCCTGCAGATGTAAGCGCAGCATGAAATGACCCAGTGAAAATCTACTTGGCCTCCTGTTACGGTTGACCGTGAGAAAGAAACCAAAGCCACCCAAAATCTGCCTTAATCTCAAGAGACAGTCGATAGTCAAAAGAATCGACTCTAGGGACACTATGGATGTCCTATCCACGACCCGGCACCTAATGTTTTGAAACATTTAGGACTCCATGTAGTCGTCACAAAAATGTCCTGCGCGATTTCAGTAAACCCGCATCTGTGATCGATCAGTCAACAGTTTGACTTATGGCTCGTTGAACCCACCATCAATCGACGTCACAAAATGATTGCCAGAGTTATCAGCTCGTGTAGGCGACCACGGACAAAAACAAAATATTTAGCAATTCAGTTCACTTTGAGGTGTTCAACGTTGTCTGCACAACCCTCATGAAAAACAATATATATAACAAAACGATGAATTTATTAGAAGTTTTAGGAAAAATACACGTGTTTAATCCATACAAACAACTAATACAACTCAGGAACACGCTTAATCCCATGGATTTAACGTGCCCTTCATGCTTATCTTGTCTCAACGGCTTAGTGAGAGGATCTGCTATGTTATCATCCGTAGCAATCTTGTCAATCACTATCTCCTTCTGCTCCACGTAATCCCGGATCATGTGAGCCTTCCTTTGCACGTGCCGAGACTTGTTGCTGGACACTTCGGCTCCTTCGCTTGGAAGATGGCACCACTATTGTCGCAATAGATGGTGATCGGGTCATTCGAACTAGGAACTACAGTTAGTCCTTGTAAGAACTGACGCATCCATATAGCTTCCTTCAGCGACCTCAAGCAAAGATAGTACTCGGACTCGATCGTTGAATCGCTATAATAGTTTGTTTGGAGCTTTTCCACCGATCCAGCCGCTTATTCAGAGTAAAAACGAATCTCGATTGAGACTTTGAGTCATCTTGATCCGCTTGGAAACTAGCATCTGCAGAATCGATCACAAGATAGCTTAGTGTCTCCCCCATAAGTCAATACCCAATCTTTAGTCCTCCGTAGGTACTTAAGAATGTTCTTTACGGCCATCCAGTGTGCTTCACCTGGATTGCCTTGGTATCGGCTCGTCATACTCAATGCATATGCCACGTCCGGACGTGTGCATATCATGGCATACATGATCGATCCTATAGCTGATGCATATGGAATCCGACTCATGCGCTCGACCTCTTCCGATGTCTTTGGTGCTTGAGCTTTACTCAAATGCACCCCCGAGATCATTGGAAGGTTCCCCTTCTTGGAGTTGGTCATGTTGAACCTCTCAAGAATCTTATCTATATAAGACTCCTGACTGAGGGATAACATCCGTTGTGATCTATCTCTATAGATACGGAGCCCCAAAATACGTTGTACCTCACCCAGATCTTTCATCTGGAAATGGTTCTTTAACCATACTTTTACCGAAGTTAAGAGAGGTATGTCATTCCCAATCAAGAGTATGTCATCGACATATAGTATAAGGAAGACAATCTTGCTCCCACTCGACTTGATATATAGGCATGGTTCCTCGACCGATCGAGCGAATCCATTCTCCTTTATCACTTGGTCGAAGCGATGATTCCAACTCCGTGAAGCTTGCTTAAGTCTATAGATGGAACGCTTAAGCTTGCAAACCTTCTTAGGATTTTCAGGATCTGTGTAACCTTCGGGCTGTACCATGTACAACTCCTCCTCCAAATAACCGTTTAAGAAGGCGGTTTTCACATCCATTTGCCAAATTTCATAGTCATGAAATGCGGCAATCGCTAAGAGAATCCGAATGGAACGAAGCATGACTACGGGTGCAAAGATCTCATCATAGTGCAACCCTTGCACTTGAGTGAAACCCTTTGCCACTAGTCGTGCCTTGTATATATCTGGTTGTCCTTCTACAGACCGCTTTATCTTGTAAAGCCATTTGCACTGAAGAGGCCTAGCCTTATCAGGTAAGTCAACCAGATCCCATACATCGTTCTCGTACATAGAGTCCATCTCGGATTGCATGGCTTCTTACCATAGCTTTGAGTCAGAACACGTCATGGCACCGTTATAGGTTACGGGTTCGTTACTCTCAAGAAGTAAAACGTCGTCTCTCCCATTCTCCTCAATCATACCAATGTATCTATCTGGAGGAATGGAGAGTCTACCCGACCTTCTGGGTTCCAAAGGGACATTAACCGCAGCAGACGAAGAAGGAGCAGCTTCCTCCATTGGTTTGCTTTCGGTTCTTTGGTTCGAGAATCTCAAACGGATCGAAGGTTCTATTACCTCTCTTGTCTTCGAGAAACTCTTTCTCTAAGAACTTCGCACTAGCCGCAACAAAAACTCGTTGTTCGGTTGGCGAATAGAAGTAATGACCAAACATTCCTTTTGGATAACCAATAAAGTATGTCTTGACCGATCGCGGGCCGAGCTTATCCTCGTGTCTCCACTTGACATAAGCCTCGCACCCCCAAACCCGAATAAAGGACAAGTTAGGGACCGTTCCCTTCCATAACTCGTATGGAGTCTTGTCTACAGCTTTAGACGGACTTCGGTTAAGTATAAGAGCAGCTGACAAAATAGCATAGCCCCATAATGAGTCAGGTACAACCGTGTGACTCATCATGGATCGAACCATATCAAGTAATGTTCAATTCCTTCGTTCGGACACACCATTCAGTTGTGGTGTTCCAGATGGAGTTAACTGTAATACTATCCCGCGGTCTTTCAGGTGTTGATCAAACTCAGTTGAAAGATATTCGCCACCACGATCTGAACGTAGTGCTTTTATCTTTCTATCCAGTTGGTTCTCAACCTTATTCTGGAATTCCTTGAACTTGTCAAAGGACTCACTTTTATGCTTCATTAAGTAGACATGTCCATATCTACTCAAATCGTCCGTGAAAGTGATAAAATACCTATAGCCATCTCTAGCGTTGATTCACATAGGTCCACACACATCAGTATGTATGAGTCCTAATAGGTCAGCAGCGCGCATTCCAACACCTTTGAAGGAAATTCGAGACATTTTGCCTATAAGACATGATTCACACGTGCCAAAAGTTTCATAGTCAAATGGGGCTATTGTCCCACTATCAATGAGCTTTTTCACGCGTTTCTCATTTATGTGTCCCATACGGCAATGCCATAGATACGTTTGATCTTTGTCACCAACCTTTGCTTTCTTGTTACTCACATGCATGATCTCTGTGGTTTGATCTAAAACATAAATTCCGTTCATGGAAACAGCTTTACCATAAATCATTTCATTTAAAGAGAAAATACAGCTATTATTCTTTATTAAAAATGAAAATCCTTCTTTATCAAGAACAGATACTTAAATAATGTTTTTCGATAAACTAGGTACATAGTAACAGTTATTCAGAAATAACTCAAATCCACTTGGGAGTTGGATTACATATGTCCCTACTGAAACGGCAGCAACTCTTGCTCCATTCCCCACTCGCAGTTCTACATCACCTCTTGCCAGAGTTTTGATGCTTCTTAAGCCCTGCAAATGATTGCACAGATGAGAACCACAACCAGTATCAAGTACCCAAGTTCCGAAACTTGCATGGTTAATCTCAATCATATGAATAAAAGAAGACATACCAACAGGAGCGACGCGGCCTGCTTTAATGTCCTCAGCATACACAGGACAGTTACGCCTCCAATGCCCAGGGTTGTGGCAATGGTGGCACTCCATGCTTTGCTTTGCTTTTGCCTTGCCTTGCGAGCTACCGCTAGCCTCACCAGGCCCACTCTTTGCAACCATCGGCTTCTTAAATTTCGGCTTTCCTACAGTTAGGTTAGCCGGAGCCTTACCCTTACCCTTCTTGTTGCCAATCATGAGAACATCTTGTTTCATGCTCCCACTCAACTTCAGATCACTCTTCGTCTGTACGAGGAGTGAATGTAGTTCATGCAGACTTTTCTGCATGTCGTTCATGTAATAGTTTGCCCTAAAAAGGGCATACCCATCATGAAGAGAGTGGAACACTCGATCAATGATGATCTTCTCATCGATCTTGCAACCAAGCTCCTCCAGTTTTTCAACATTCTCGATCATGTCGAGAAGGTGTGGACCAACCGGTTGGCCCTTCTGGAGTCTAGCCTCAAAGAAACGAGTAGTATACTCGTAACTCTTAATTCTCGGTGCTTTCGAGAATTCTTTTGTTAGGGTGGTGAAAATCTTGTTTGCACCTTGGGTTATGAACCGTCTTTGCAAATTGGATTCCATTGCATAGATGAGTACGCTCAGAACGCACCCGCTCCATCATGAAATCATTGTAAAGATAGAGATCATTTGCTCTGCATCGGGAGCTGGTATAGTCGGCGATGGCTCGCCAAGTACTTGAGCTTACCATCGCTATGGTCGCATTCCGTAATGCGGCCTCCCAATCGTAAAAATTGGACCCATCACTTTTGGTCGAGTTGGTGATTCATGGTGCCCATAAACATCCTAAGCCATGATTCGAGAGCTTGTGTGGCACTTGGCATTGGTTAAATGCAATGCGTCTGACCATTTGTTATAGTAGTTATATCTGTATATAACGTATTCGAAACTGTGAAAAGAAAGAAGAAGAAGAGAGAAGATAAGAAATCATAGTTTTAAAATTTAAGTCAAAAACAATAACATTTTAATGCAATGACTCGTGCACTCATATAATCGACCTCCCTCGAGAATTATATAAATGATCCCAAGACTCAATTTCTTTAAATTGATAAGCCAACCTCTTGGCTAATTCTACTGTTAGAATTCTTGGTCGATAGATTTCAGTAAATCCTATCTATTAGTCCACCATAACTACGAGATATTACTCGAACTATAGTGTTGAGGTAAAATAGGTCAACGCATACTGTGGACAAGGGATTTTGATCCACGCGATGTTTTATTTCAAAAACATGTTCATTTGAAAAGAGTCGCCACTAAATTTTTAGGTGGAATTTAGAAACCATTGTTAGAGAAAATGAGTTCGTGTGAGTTTACGTGTTAGGAAGTTTAAAATAATTTCATTAATTTAACGCCTAACCCACTTACATAAAGAATTCGGCCTCTACTAAGTAAAATCATGGCTATTATGAGTACACATGCGAATATGCAAACAACGTTTTAACCCTAAACAAAATACATCCATTCTAGGTCGTTTTAATGCACATATAATTTCGTCGAAGTTATTTAACATGGGTTCATTTACTATTCTAGCAAACAAAGAAAAGAAACAGAAATACTTACCGACAACATAAGATAGATTAACAAACGTTAGCGGCAGACGAATAAAATAAATAATAAATAATCAAACATGACTAATACGTGAACAAGCGCAAACGACTAACATAACCAAGCTCAGATATAACGAATGTAGTGAGATAGCAGGATACGCACACACTAATAATTAAAATACACCTAACGAGCACTTGGACATACACAAACGGTAGCAGACAAACTCAAACAAATATGTAGGCCACTAATCAATTAAACAAAAGAAGCAACATAAGCACCAACAAATTAAACGTGTAGTCTAATGATTAAATGCAAATAGCAAACTTACACTAACACACGCAAAGGACATGAGTACAACTGAAAATGAACACGAAGACTAAATTATAATAATTAACCATGAAGATTGTTACTCTGACCAACGACTAAAACACAAACACAAACAGACATAAACACGACTAAGTAGATTTAAATAACCGGAAACGACTAAAACACAAACAGACATAAACGCCATCGAAGACTAAACTATCATACAGACATGAATTGTAAATCTGAAAAAAAAAGAACACGAAAGACCAAATTATACAAACCAACAGGAATGACAGGAATAAGAATGAATTACATAAAAGAAAACCAACGAGACAGACAGAATCAAGCTAACGAGGAACTTTCAAGTCATATTATACAATGAAATTAAACATGGATGCTAGTGAACAATAGGGGCACGAAACATTCTCACACACAAGTCACAATCATGCTAAAAGTATAAGTCTAAAACAAACGATAAAAAGCAATAACTACGATGATGAACAAAAGAGCGACAGAGAGTAATAAAAACGACAGAGGCTATAAAAAACAGTAAAAAAACGATAAATTAGCAAAAGGAAAAGAGTATTTTGCACCCTCAACTTACATGTATCGTTGACCAATTCTTTGAGTCGTAATCGATTGTAAGATTTTATCCCAAGGGGCCGTCGTCGACGAAACAATTTGTAAAAACCGTAACTTTGAACCAATACGAACAGCGATTTTCAAAAGCTTGTAACTTCTTCGTTTCTCAACGAAATTTCGAACCGAAAGATGTTTTGGAATCGTGGTAAAGTGAACTTTAAGATTTGGTAAAGAAATCAGAGTGACTATGGTGTTTTCAACACGAAAAACGGGGTAGAAGACGTGACAGCAGAATGAAAAGCTGAAAAAAAAACGTGCTCTGTTTTTGTGCAGCAAATCTCGACTTCTTTGAGGCTTTTTTTAGGGTTTTTTGTGGTTTGATCTTGTGTATGTCTATTGTCTATTTCGTGTGTCCTGAAGGCTTGTGGATGGTGTGTATATATAATGACAAAAAGGTAGGGTTTTAGAGGACGGATACTAGGAAAGTAGTAAACTCGATTTTGGTAACATTTGGTCCTCAATCTTTTGGCTTGGTTTTCTTCCTATTTTGTGATATCTTATCTCTGTCATGATAACAAGAATATGTGGAAGGATATTGTACGTAATGGGTAAGGAAATATAGGACTTGGAGCTCAAGAAACAAGCTTCGATTGGGCGGTAAACAGGGTAAGTGCGGTCTTTGTGAGATGGATTTGAGCTCGTTTTGTGGGCTACCTTCAGTGGGTTTTGGTCAGGTGATTAGGGGACATGGTTGGGTAAAGCAAGGGGTCGGGTTTAGGCCAAACGAGTCGGGTTTTAGCCCAAACTTGGGCTGTCTGAAACAGAGCACGGTGAAGGGGCCTGGGCCGCTATACGTGCTTTCTTTGGCTTCTCTTGGGCTGGTTGAGGTGGGTATAGGTCATGGTTCTAGGCTGGATTAGGCTCGGGTATGTGAGGGAGAGTGTGGGTGAAAGTGGCTTCGAAATTCGTGTTGAAACGGGCTCAAGAATCACTCTTAAAACTGGGCTTAAAACGAGCTTTTAAACTTGCTGTTAAGAAAACGAATTCGTCGAATACGATTTAATAAACTGTTTTTAAAAGCACGAGAAACGACTTTTCAAGTCAAATATGGAATTTGTAAAAATGATTTTTCAAATCGAGTTACTTAAAATGATTTTTCAAATCGAAATATTTTATTTTCAATAAAACAAACTTTTTGACAGAATACACTTACCCTGTCAACACACTAATTTAAATATCATTTAAATTAATAAAATGTTACGTCAACGGCGCCCGACTTACTTCGTAAAACGAACTCAAATAAATGACACGAAATACATGTTGTCCTATCATCATTGGGTGTTTGTCGGGTTCTCTATAAATTTCCATATCGACAGATACGGGTATCAACAGAGCCCCCACTTTGACTAAGGCTTGGACAGGCGAAAGTCAAAGTAGACTCTCGAGTAGATCGAAGATCACAACTTGAGAGCCTCGCGGGTCGTTTACAGTCCCTTAGACCTGTGTATATAAGCTCACCAGCCATAAGAAGAAATCATACCTGAAACACGATTCTGGATGCCTTCATTTTCATCGAGGTGTGGGTTGAGCCTTATCCTTAGGCGCCTACGTATCCGTTGTGACAGAATCAAACCCGTATCGTAGTTCGAGCTCGCTGGCCTGTAGCTTTTCTGCTGCTTCGGCCCAAAACAATGATATTTGTTTACTCGATTGAGTAAAGCCTATATCTGTATTCTTTTGAAAGTGTCACTTCTTTTACCTTCTGCTAGTACTTCTTTATTTCGAGGATGTCATCCTGCTGTCGGGGTCTAAGGTTGATGACTCTAGAGCCCCCGGTTGGAGCGTTCCTGCTGAATCTTAACAACAAATCATAGCACACGACTCACATAGTGAAATCTGCGACTTTTGAAACGAAAAGAATGGATCATCGATCCGAGCTGCGAATTTTATTCGAAAATGGGTCATCGACCTACTTTTTAAACAAAAGAGATGGATCATTGATCCGAACTGAGAACGTTAATTTGAAGATGGGTCTTCGACCCGCTTTTAAACAGAAAGGATGGATCATTGATCCGAACTGAGACTTTTACTTTGGAAATGGGTCTTCGACCCGCTTTTTAAACAAAAGGGATGGATCATCGATCCGAGCTGAGAATACTAACTTTAAGTATTGCTTGAAAATGGATATTGCGCTGGAAATGGGTCCTCGACCCGAGCTAAAACCAACATTTGCGTCCTCGATTCGCATTTCAAAACTTTTGTGTCCTTGACCTATTCAAAACTTTGTGTCCTCGACCTACATTTTTAGATTGAAGAGTGGTGGGTCTTCGGCCGGAAACTGTAAACATCTTTTGAGAAATGGGTCGTCGACCCGCATCTTGAAAAGTGGATGAGTCATCGACTCGAACTATAAACATTTTTTGAAAAAATGGGTCTTCAACCCGCATCTTGAAAAGTGGATGAGTCATCGACTCGAACTATAAACATCTTTTGAAAATGGGTCTTCAACCCGCATTTTGATTTAAGTGGATGAGTCATCGACTCAAACTATAAATATCTTTTGAAAATCGGTCGTCGACCGGAAACATTTTTTTTTTAAAAGAAAAAAAAATGGGTCGTCGACCCGCATCTTGAAAAGTGGATGAGTCATCGACTCGAACTATAAACATCATTTGAAAATGGGTCTTCGACCCGTATTTCGAGGAAAAGGCGGATAGGTCATCGACCCGAACTATAATTGTCATTGAAAATTGGGGCCATCGACCTCGATTTTGAAGGAAAAGGTGGATGGGTCATCGACCCAAGCGGAAGACATCATTTGAAAATGGGTCATCGACCCGCATTTTGGAAAGTGGGTAGGTCATTGACCCGTATAGCAAATTTCATTTGAAAATCGAAAGAGGTCATCGACTCGAACTTTGGATTTTGAGCACTTCGAATAATTCGACCACTAACCTAGTTTCAAAAACGTCGTTTTTAAAGTTGGATTGCGGGTCCAATCTAGACTACAAAAATTATTTGAAAATTGACACGGGGTATTGGTTAACATGCATCAAATCGAATTGGGTCCTCGACCCGCATTGCAAACATCATTTTGAAAAAATCAAGAAGAATCATCGACTCTGAATCTAAACATCATTTAGAAATTGAAATGGGCCATCGGCCCGCAAGCATCATTTTGAACATTGAAGTGGGTCATCAACCCGCATTTGAAATTTGACCTCGGATCATCGACCCAAACTTTGCAATAAGGTTCTTGAAATGTTTGAGATTGAAGCATGGCCAAGTTAGCACGAAATACGACACGAATGTGACATGAATGCGACAAGAACGTGACACGAGCAATTGACATTTGAACGTTCGACCATGATCGACTCAACCTAAGACAACGTTTCAATGACGATTAGACTAGTAACTGTGCAGGGTCTTTTAGGATGGTTGGCACGTTGTTTGAAATAGACGTGGGTTAATAGTATCATGTTCTCCCCCTATGCAAATTCTTTGTCGAGATGCGAACTAACTGTCAAAGTAAACATCTTCGCCAATTCCCCTTAAGATGAAGATCATTCCAAGACTGGACAATTACTCATCAGAACCTTGATTCTCATCCCAATCTAAATCGAGCACTAAGACAGACTCAACAAAAGTTGCTTCATTTGGACTTTGTAAAGACCCGTAAAAAAATTGACAAGATGACAAATTGGATGATGGGTGGTGGTGGATTGTATCCCATATTCTAAAGGATTGCCTACATATTCGCGTGGGGCGAAATCAAATCCGATGTAGTTCGATCAAGGTGCATAAACATGGCATTTTTTCGTGTGTAACACTCGAAGGTTTCACCTAAGGTATCATGTTGTATCTTGTTCTAGCTTGTGAAATACTGGCGGATCCCTTGTGGACCCTAAACGCTTGGGTGCAACTACATAAGCCAATGATTCTCGGAACTCAAGACTATGTCTCCATTACCGTTTTGAGAACGACTTAAAAAAAGAAATGATGGTACTTTCTGACCGTTTTGGCTTCGCCTTTAATTTTGACTTTGATCTTCGATCTCCGACGTCTTGCCACTCAATTTTGTATTTTTGGATTCTTGTTTGCGTTTTTGAGAATAGGTCACACCCTTTGTGGCTTTTGCTAGATCTTACGATGGGCGGTCGCATGTGGTCATATGTATATCACGCCAGACTCCTCTGACAAATTCATTTGCTTATTAGGCACGCGATCGAGTACACGGAGGGCGATCCATGAGTATTCGTACTTTTGGTCGCGATCAAATTCATGACCACTGTGGAGCTCCAAATTAAAGGATCCTCCTCCAAAGGCAGAGGAATAGTGTACCACAAGTTGACTAATGGAATTGAAACTCTTTTGTTTTTGTTGTCGGAAACCCTTTTGTCTTTGTTTTTGTCTTGAGTTGGTGTTGCACCTTACCATTTAGAATTGAATACGTATTTCTACCCCAGGGACACCCTTCGAGTGCGTTGTGCATTTTCATCAGTTGGATTATGGAAGCAAATTAGAGACAAGATCAATTTCATTGATTTTGAGAAGGGGTTAGAAATAATTGTGGAAAAATGAATCTTAGACTCAACTCAGACGTAAGACTTGAATACGAATTCTGACTTATAATCACCAACCCCGGCTTTGAACCTTTCTCCTTTCAAGATTTGATTCAGATGCTTGGTTTGAAAGTTACCCCACTTTTGCAACGTGATTTTGACTTGAGGAGGAGAATACGCGACTCGGGTTTAGAAATCGACATGGTTTCGATACAATTTGTAAATTGGTAGAGGTTTCATTCTATTTAGCAACTCGATATGCAACTGGACTGGACCAGGTTAATCATGAAAAGACTCAGAGCTTAGCGACATGGTCTACGACCTAATTATGCAAATGCATGCGACATATGGACTTGAAGACAGACACACGGTATGAGACTTAGACCCAACTAGACATGGACTTGAAGTAATTAGCTCGTGTGTGGACCAAACAGTTCCTAAGGTTTATACAAAACTTCCAAATACCCTAGCATAGACGTTGTTGTGCCCTGACTCAAAACTAGAAATTGACATGCATGACTTGGGCCCAAGAGTAGGCCTGGGTGACCAAACTAGGTAAGACCTCTAAGACTTTTAGATGGACTAGACTTACTATACACTACTTAGATTCTAACTAGACTCGACTCGGTGCATTTCATGCTTACTCACGACTTGAGAATTAAACTTGTTTTTTTTGTTTTTTTTTTTTTTTTTTTTTTTTTTTTTGAAGTTGAGGTTTAAAATGGGCAGCACTTCGACTACAAACAAGGCTTATTTGGTTCGAAATTTCAGTTCAGCTTGGGCTAGATTTTACCTTTGAAAAAACTTCGTTTTGGTTGGAAAAAATTCTATTCCCAAATGGGTAGCACTTCAAAAGCGTTCGAGATTATTCTAATCCTAAACGTATAGCATTTCAGCTCAAAACTATTCTTTTTTCAAAAGACGTAGTGTTAAAAATCGTCCGGGATTAATCTAATCCTAAACGGGTAGCATTTCAGCTTGAAAGGATTTTTTTCAAAAGAGTTAGTGTTGGGAACTGTTCGAGATTATTCTAATCTTAAACGGATAGCATTTCAGCTATAAAAGGATCTTTTTTTCAAAAGAGTTAGTGTTAAGAACTGTTCGAGATTATTCTAATCTTAAATGGGTAGCGTTTCAGCTTAAAAAGGATCTTTTTTCAAAAGAGTTACAATCGAAAATTATTTAAGATTATTCTAACCCTAAATGAATAGCATTTCAGCTTAGAAAATATTTTTCAAAAGAGCCAGTATCGAAAATTGTTTAAGATTATTCTAACCCTAAACGAATAGCATTTCAGCTTAGAAAAGATCTTTTTTCAAAAGAGCTAATATCGAAAATTGTTTAAGATTATTCTAACCCTAAACGGACAGCATTTCAGCTTAGAAAAGAACTTTTTTCAAAAGAGCTAACATCGAAAAAAATGTTTAAGATTATTCTAACCCTAAACGTAGAGCATTTCGGCTAGGAAGAGATTTTTTATTTTTTTTTTTCAAAAGAGCTAACATCGAAAAAAATGTTTAAGATTATTCTAACCCTAAACGGATAGCGTTTCAGCTAGGAAGAGATCTTTTTTCAAAAGAGCAAACATCGAAAAAAATGTTTAAGATTATTCTAACCCTAAGCGGATAGCGTTTCAGCTAGGAAGAGATCTTTTTTCAAAAGAGCTAACATCGAAAAAAATGTTTAAGATTATTCTAACCCTAAGCGGATAGCGTTTCAGCTAGGAGGAGAGCTTTTTTTTTTCAAAGGAGCTAATATCGGAAATTTGATTATTCTAATCCTACACGAATAGCATTTCAGCTAGAAATGGATCTTTTTTCAAAAGAGCTAAAATCGAAAATTATTTAAGATTATTCTAATCTTAAACGGATAGCCTTTCAGCTAGGAAGAGATCTTTTTTTCAAAAGAGCTAAAAAATCGGAAATAATATAAGATTATTCTAATCCTAAGAGGATGACATTTCAGCCAAGAAAAGATCTTTTTTCAAAAGAGCAAATATTCAGAAAATATCTAAGATTATTCTAATTTTAGAAGGAAAGCGTTTCAGCTTAAACAAAAATCTTTGTTTTCCGAAAGAGATAGTGTGGGAAAATATTTAAGATTATTCTAATCCTAAAAAAGTGAGCGTTTCAGCTAGGAATGAATTTTTTTTCAAAAGACCTAATATCGGAAATCTTTTAAGATTATTCTGATCCTAAAAGAAAAGCTTTGAAGAAGATCTTTTTTAAAAAGAACTGATATCGGAAATCTTTTAAGATTATTCTAATCCTAAAAAGACAGCATTTCAGCTTAAGGAATGCTTTTTTTTTTTTTATTGAAGGAAAGCATTTCAGCTCGAATCAAAAATCTTTTCAAATGAGGTAGTGTTGGAAAATTTTTAAGATTATTCTAATCCTAAAAAGACAGCATTTTAGCTTAAAGAATGATTTTTTTAGAAGGAAAGCATTTCAGCTTAAGTCAAAAATCGTTTCAAAAGAGATATTTAAGATTATTCTAATCCTAAAAAGACAGCATTTCAGCTAGAAAAATCTTTTGGAAAAAATATTCGATTGGAAAGAGATCTTTTTTCAAAAGAGCTAAAGTTGGAAAATATTTAAGATTATTCTAACCTTAAAAGGACAGCATTTCAGCTAAGAAAGGACTTTTGGTAAATATTCGATTGAAAATATAACAGTTTTGACTAAAGAAGGATTGAAAACATGGGTTTGGAACACACAGAGCATTTAGTCATACGCAGTTCAAGGATGCAATGCATGAGCTAGACTATTCTAAGTCTCGAAAAGGGTCCATGCCAATGATCCCACGTTGTTAGGTAACCTACGCAACCACCATAAGTTTGTAACTATATGGCGAGAGTGCGGTTGCTAACCTCGGCGGAACCACCTTGGTATTTAAACCAGACATAGTGAACGTCATTTCCCTACTTTGAAGTCGACCCAAAGGGAGAAATGGTTCGAATCCTAACAGTATGATGCGTAAATAACATAAAAAAAGAAACGGTACTCTAAATAGCCATCGTTTTACTTTTCAAGTTTCACTGTCCCCAGCGGAGTCGCCAAATTGTGGACAAGGGATTTTGATCCACGCGATGTTTTATTTCAAAAACATGTTCATTTGAAAAGAGTCGCCACTAAATTTTTAGGTGGAATTTAGAAACCATTGTTAGAGAAAATGAGTTCGTGTGAGTTTACGTGTTAGGAAGTTTAAAATAATTTCATTAATTTAACGCCTAACCCCGCCCGTTACAGTAACGGTCTCTACTAAGTAAAATCATGGCTATTATGAGTACACATGCGAATATGCAAACAACGTTTTAACCCTAAACAAAATACATCCATTCTAGGTCGTTTTAATGCACATATAATTTCGTCGAAGTTATTTAACATGGGTTCATTTACTATTCTAGCAAACAAAGAAAAGAAACAGAAATACTTACCGACAACATAAGATAGATTAACAAACGTTAGCGGCAGACGAATAAAATAAATAATAAATAATCAAACATGACTAATACGTGAACAAGCGCAAACGACTAACATAACCAAGCTCTGTATACGAATGTAGTGAGATAGCAGAATACGCACACACTAATAATTAAAATACACCTAACGAGCACTTGGACATACACAAACGGTAGCAGACAAACTCAAACAAATATGTAGGCCACTAATCAATTAAACAAAAGAAGCAACATAAGCACCAACAAATTAAACGTGTAGTCTAATGATTAAATGCAAATAGCAAACTTACACTAACACACGCAAAGGACATGAGTACAACTGAAAATGAACACGAAGACTAAATTATAATAATTAACCATGAAGATTGTTACTCTGACCAACGACTAAAACACAAACACAAACAGACATAAACACGACTAAGTAGATTTAAATAACCGGAAACGACTAAAACACAAACAGACATAAACGCCATCGAAGACTAAACTATCATACAGACATGAATTGTAAATCTGAAAAAAAAAGAACACGAAAGACCAAATTATACAAACCAACAGGGAATAGCGGGAATAAGAATGAATTACATAAAAGAAAACCAACGAGACAGACAGAATCAAGCTAACGAGGAACTTTCAAGTCATATTATACAATGAAATTAAACATGGATGCTAGTGAACAATAGGGGCACGAAACATTCTCACACACAAGTCACAATCATGCTAAAAGTATAAGTCTAAAACAAACGATAAAAAGCAATAACTACGATGATGAACAAAAGAGCGACAGAGAGTAATAAAAACGACAGAGGCTATAAAAAACAGTAAAAAAACGATAAATTAGCAAAAGGAAAAGAGTATTTTGCACCCTCAACTTACATGTATCGTTGACCAATTCTTTGAGTCGTAATCGATTGTAAGATTTTATCCCTAGGGGCCGTCGTCGACGAAACAATTTGTAAAAACCGTAACTTTGAACCAATACGAACAGCGATTTTCAAAAGCTTGTAGCTTCTTCGTTTCTCAACGAAATTTCGAACCGAAAGATGTTTTGGAATCGTGGTAAAGTGAACTTTAAGATTTATAAAAGAAATCAGAGTGACTATGGTGTTTTCAACACGAAAAATGGGGTAGAAGACGTGACAGCAGAATGAAAAGCTGAAAAAAAACGTGCTCTGTTTTTGTGCAGCAAATCTCGACTTCTTTGAGGCTTTTTTTAGGGTTTTTTGTGGTTTGATCTTGTGTATGTCTATTGTCTATTTCGTGTGTCCTGAAGGCTTGTGGATGGTGTGTATATATAATGACAAAAAGGTAGGGTTTTAGAGGAAGGATACTAGGAAAGTAGTAAACTCGATTTTGGTAACATTTGGTCCTCAATCTTTTGGCTTGGTTTTCTTCCTATTTTGTGATATCTTATCTCTGTCATGATAACAAGAATATGTGGAAGGATATTGTACGTAATGGGTAAGGAAATATAGGACTTGGAGCTCAAGAAACAAGCTTCGATTGGGCCGGTAAAACAGGGTAAGTGCGGGCTGCTGTGAGATGGATTTGAGCTCGTTTTGTGGGCTACCTTCAGTGGGTTTTGGTCAGGTGATTAGGGGACATGGTTGGGTAAAGCAAGGGGTCGGGTTTAGGCCAAACGAGTCGGGTTTTAGCCCAAACTTGGGCTGTCTGAAACAGAGCACGGTGAAGGGGCCTGGGCTGCTGCTATACGTGCTTTCTTTGGCTTCTCTTGGGCTGGTTGAGGTGGGTATAGGTCATGGTTCTAGGCTGGATTAGGCTCGGGTATGTGAGGGAGAGTGTGGGTGAAAGTGGCTTCGAAATTCGTGTTGAAACGGGCTCAAGAATCACTCTTAAAACTGGGCTTAAAACGAGCTTTTAAACTTGCTGTTAAGAAAACGAATTCGTCGAATACGATTTAATAAACTGTTTTTAAAAGCACGAGAAACGACTTTTCAAGTCAAATATGGAATTTGTAAAAATGATTTTTCAAATCGAGTTACTTAAAATGATTTTTCAAATCGAAATATTTTATTTTCAATAAAACAAACTTTTTGACAGAATTCACTTACCCTGTCAACACACTAATTTAAATATCATTTAAATTAATAAAATGTTACGTCAACGGCGCCCGACTTACTTCGTAAAACGAACTCAAATAAATGACACGAAATACATGTTGTCCTATCATCATTGGGTGTTTGTCGGATTCTCTATAAATTTCCATATCGACAGATACGGGTATCAACACATACTACTTACCCAACGTAGAAGGGGTCATGTGGAGAGTATGGTCCTACATGCCTACCGACGAAGAAGGGGCTCATAGTATGCTTTTCCTATAAAGACTAATCTCAATTTTAGTTTTAGAGGAAGGTCCCATCAACTCATTTTAATTCATTTTAAGTGAACAAATATCTAGCATTTACGTGAATGATTAATTTGAGGTGATAGCCCTAAACGAATGACATCCGTATGTCCATGATAAAAAATGCAACTAAATGATCCATTTTCATGCATATTAGGTGGTTTGGTTTAGTTTAGGCGGAATATGATGCTACTAACTAACGTGAATGCAATGAAAACGGTAAAAGGAAAAACGCAAAAACGAAAACACCTAGTGTGGCCTATCCCTATGAAAATAAAGACATATACAAATTGGAATCCATCCATGGACCCTAAAGCTGTCTTCATTCTTCATCTTGGGCTTTAAGTGAGAGTCCATCTTGAATCTTCTCAAAATTACATTTTTTGAATTACAAAAATAAACCTATTTACATTCTAATTCAAAATTTGCCAAAATTAAAAATATTACAAAATGGGAGATTCGAGATCTCAAAAATACAACCAAAATTATGTTTCCTTCATTACGAAAACATAATCTTCTAAGTCCACACTAGTAAATTACAACCGTTTGTACAAAAAATGATGCGTAAAATAAACCATTCATTCAAACATTCATTCACAAACATATATAAATAGCATCAACTAAACATAATAAAATCAATGCATACAAATTGATTAAATCCAAACCACCCGTTTTAAATGATTATCATTATGCAACAATTCCTAAATTGTTCAGAATATCTTAATCAAACAATAATCCAAAATTTATATTATCAGTATAACATAAATTAGGTCACAAATATTTTAAACCCTTTTAAAATATATGGTATCAAATATTATGAACCTTTTCATAATAACTAAAAATATATGTTATCTTTATAACAAATATGACATAAAATAAAATTTCCAAAAATTGAAAACTTTCGGCCAAAACAAATAAATTACCGAATTATTTTTTTTTATTAATTGAATTTCGGCCAAGAATTAAAATAAAAATTTACCAAAAATTTAATTTAATTGAATTTCGGCCAAAAATAAAAATTTACTAAAAAATAATATAATTCGGCCAAACAAACAAAGGTGAATTAAACTGTTTTAATTCACATATGCTTATAATTAGATCGATCCTAACTCAATTTTAATCCGTATTAAACATTGACTTAAGAAATTCAATTTAACTTTTTAAATTAAACAACTTAAAACTGATAGATCTAAAGATTAGCAAACAATATGTTCATAAACATACAAGAATTGATCCTTTTATGTTTTAATTCAATCGGTATTAAATCAAAACTAATGCAAATTCATATGTTATAGTTTTAACATCTTAAAACATTGATAAATATGAATCAAATTGACCAAATTAAGCCAAAAATCATCACAAATTACACGGCCAAATTGGAAAAACCATTCGGCCAAAATAAGATTTAAAACGTGGCCTTTTTAAATCAATTCAAAATTACACAAAATCGATTTTTATGAAAACCTTATAAAAATTTCATGTGCCCTAAGTCTCTGATACCACTTGTAGGTTTATATCGGTATATAGACCTTAAAAATCACAGGATTATAATGAAAACATTTATAAGATTTTAAAGTCATAAAATGAAATCGCATAACATAATGAATAGAATAAGAATTACCCATTTAATCCTTAAGAATTAGGCCTAAGAACAATACCAAAAGGATGGTATCTCCTAATTATCTCACCCAAGATGTGTTGAAATATGTGTTGGAGTATGTGTCCTCCACAATAGTGCGATTACTTAATAAATCTCAATTAAGGAATACATGGGGATAATCCTGTATTATTGTCAATTGATTAACGTAAATCAATAACGGTTGGCTGACTAGAGTTTGACGTTATTGTCGTGAGAACGGCGGTGATCAATTGATCCCTTTAAGTCACACCTATAGGAACGTACTCCAAATATTAAAGCTAATTAATTGTATGAGATACGATTAGATTAGTGACTTGATAATTTGACTAACGGTTAGTCAGTTGAATTAATTTAGAGAGAAATCGAGTTGTGAACTCGAACGATTGAATTTTATATCGATAAAATTATTAGAGGAGACGAGAATTAGTGATTAAGCGTTAATTCACTAATTATGTATATTCCACTAATGAGATTAGTGAAAGTATAATTTTAATATATGTGTAGAGTACATGTATATTAAGGAAGAGTTTATTGATTTACACTTTATCATATTAGATGATTTAAGTGATAAATTATTACAATTTGTGGGACAAAAATTGAAAAACAAATTAGACCCATAAGGGATCCCTTTGGACCGTCCAAAGTGATGTGGGAGGAGCTTCCACTTTGTTTTTATTTGTTTTGTCATTTTGTGCTTGGAGTTGCTTGCATTTACTTAACACAATCATTTCAATGCATGCTATTTTCCTACCCAAGACAAGAAACTCTTTCTCTTCTCTCTTGGACCAATATGGCCGGCCCCGTCTAGTGTACATCATACACTTCCTTTTGTTTTTTTTGCTTATAAAAACATAAGGCATTGAGTGATAAAGTAATTCATGCAATTCTTTTACATCTCTCAACTAATCTCTAAAATATTCTCTCTATTATTCAACACTCACAAGATACTATTTTACTAAGAGTTAGTAAATATATTATCTCATAATATCAAGATAGTATTAAGTATTTCTAGATCAAAATACTTAGTATTTTGGTAGTAGTTCTTGGGTGCTAACTAAAGGAGGTTTTCTACATTGAAAACTTGGGTTATTAAGGAGGATCATCCTAAGCTATATCTCAAGAAACTAAACTAGAAAGGAGTTCTAGTTTAGTGCCCTAATATCCTTTAAAAGAAAGGTATAAATTTCTAATCTTGTAACAAAATACTTTTGTTAACTACATAGATCTTGCTAAATCAAATTAGAGTAATTTGATTTACACTAATACTTGATTAGTGAATGGGATCCGATCCCTACAAGTGGTATCAGAGCCAAGGCTTGTAGTTACAAATTTATTTTGTTATTTTTGGAGTTTTATATATTTATTGAGAATAAATATGATAAAATCCGAAAATAGTGTTAAAAATGGTTTTAACACGAGATTTTTATTGCATGCAAAGTTTCTGGTCTCATGAAATTACTGGTCAAATTTCGTAATTTTTGAAATTTGTTTGCTAATTTAAATGATTTTTATACAAAACCGAGTCAAAAAGTGTGTTTTTGGCTAAAATAATTACTATAAATAGTTATAGTTCGAATCTGGTCACGAAATTTTTACACAGTGATATTTCATATTTATACATTCTGCATGTAAATGTTCAAAGTCATATTTTGAGTTTTGAATATTTATTCATATTTTTGTTTAAAATCGGTATGGTTTGCATTTTATGTCCAAAAATATAGTAAATGTTTTTTTCTGGACATGAAATTTATACCAATATTTTTACACATTATGAGGATGCTCTCGTATAAATTTGGGATTTTTCCTCACTGTTTTAGACGTTTTCTTGATTTTATGAGATAAAATCGATGAAATCGTATGTTATTTATTATAAAATAAATTCGTAAATTTGTCTGACCAAACTTTTCTTTTCTGATATTTTGGAAGTGTTCAAGAATATACAAAATTTTTTCAAAATAAAAATAATTTTATTTTATTTTATTTTGATTTTATAAAGCTTTATTCATAAAAGGGTTATGATTAAAGTACTTCTAATTAGCAAATGACCATGTTTATGAACTAAAATCACCATAAGTTAGTATGAACTTTTTTTGGGTGTTCTAAATCAGTTTAGAAGTTTTGGTTCAAGCTTAAAAGGTGTTTTAAGCATTATTGATTAATATGAGATTAATCGATTAAAAATGAGATCGGTATAAAACGAATTATTGCGATTATTGTTTAAGGCGATTTTGGCATGTTTTTATTTATAAGCTTTACATTATGCATGTTTGGATGAATGTTTATTATTGAATGAATGTTTGTTCTTACTAGTATGGCCATAGTTGTTATATTTTTACCGATATTGCCCGTAATGAAAGGGAATATCGTGTGGTTTGTAATTAAATGCGATCTCGTATCGCCGGTTTGTAATTTAATAGTTTATTTCATTTATAAATGTATAATAGGATTGCTATGTATTCATTTGTAAATCATACTTGTAACTATTTGTAAATCGAAGACCGGTGATGGAGATCGACTTGGAGCCTTAGAAGAGTTCTAAAGCTTGCAAGGAGGAGCCTTGGATGAGATCCATAATGAAGAGGGACCAAAGGAGTTGGTTTCCAATTTGTAACTCCTTGTATTTTAATTACTTTAGGTGGCCATACTAGGTTTATGCTTGCTTGCTTGGTTTTGCTTGTTTGTTTGCTTATATATTCCGCTCACATGCCAAAATCGCCATGCATGCCACGATTTCCCACTATGATTGTCGTTTTTAGGTCGCCATTCTTAAATTAGTTCACTTATAAAGAATTGAAATGACTAAAAATTGACAAGATCACCCACATTTTAACAAATGAATTGAGATTAAGCCTTTCCAAATATAGTGACTATGAACCCCATGTTCGTGAGGACCTCCGCAACGTGGAACCTTGTTACCATGGGTAAGTAGTGGGAGGAAGTCCCATGCTAATTTGGTTTGGACTCAACCGAATAAGAGTTATTTGGGGCTAAAAGATGCATTTTAAAGAAAATCATCAACCAAGCATTCTAGTGTAGAATTAGTCAAGTGTTGACTTATCGCTTTTATATAAAAGGAAACATGAGATGTCTAATTTTATATGAAAAACGAGTCTTGGAATCATTTATATAATTTCGTGGGAGATCATTATATAAATGGACATTTGTTTTAAAAATGAGTTTTAGCAAATGTTATAAATGAACAATGAATGCTTATATATTTCCTCATATTTATTGTAGAATCGTTTATCGCAATGGCATCATCATCATCAACTCCCGCGCCTATTTTGGGCAAAGATTCATGGTTGCGAACCGTGATGGATAAGTGTATCCTCAAGGATGACGGTAGCAACTTCGTCGAATGGGATTCGACAATGAAGGGCGCCGCGACATCCGACAATGTGCTCAAGCACCTTACCGATCAACCACCCGCCGAACCCACTTCTCGAACCGGCGCGGCTCGTGCCGCCTATGATGAGTATGTGCGAGTGGACAATGACGTGAAAAACGTCTTGATTTGGTCCATGGCACCCGCTCTCAAACTCCGAATGGTTACTCAAAAGAGTGCATATGCGATATTCACTCGAGTAACAACCATGTTCTCCAAAGCACCGCAAATAAGGCTTTATGAAGCCGCGGTGCGGTTTTTCGATGCAAAGCTTGAGAGGAACCAAAAAGTTGGTCCTCATGTGCTCAAAATGATTGAGCAAATAGACACTCTTGAGCGTCAAGAGTGTGCTATACCCATGGCTCTTGCGATTAACCGCATTCTTCATTCTCTTCCTAACAAGTTTGCTCATTTTCGAGTAAACTATAACATGAACAACATGGATAAGAGTTATCATGAACTTCATGCACTCTTGGTCCAAGCCGAGAGGGATATGGAAGTGAATGAGGTGGAGAAGAAAGATGTTCTCTCCATGAAAATGAAGAACATGAACTTGGGAGTGAAGAAGGGGAAGGTGGCCAAGAAGGGGCCATCTAACATTGGCAAGGGTAAGGGAAAGGCTATTGTGGAAGGTGTTCCACATAAGCCTAAGCCCAAGATCAACAAGGGAAGACCCCTCAAAGACACTTGCAAATATTGCAATGAAGTGGGTCATTGGATGCGCAATTGTCCCAAGTACAAGAAGGATTTGAAAGATGGACGTGCGACATCCAAAGGTATTCTTCCTTCTAATCTCTATATGATAGACATCAATCATGCTTGCATTTCTACATGGGTATTGGATACCGGATGTGGATCTCACCTTTGTAATCATTTGCAGGGGATGAGAAACGTGCGGGCCCTAGCCAAGGGTGATATAGATCTCCGCATGGGCAATGGAGCTAGAGTAGCGGCCGTTTCCGTGGGAACTTTTGTACTCGCTCTTGCTAGTGGTTCAGAGTTGCTTTTGAATAACTGTTATTTTGTACCAACTCTAACTAAAAACATTATCTCCGTCTCCGTGTTAGATGCGGAAGGCTTTTGTTTTATGATTAAGAACAACCGTTGTACTTTTTCGTTTAATGAAATGGTTTATGGTGAAGTTATTTCAATTGGAGGTATTTATGTTTTAAATGATGTTAATGATGTTTATCATGTCGAGAACAAGAGGCTCAAAACAAATGAATCAAACAAATCCTACCTTTGGCATTGTCGTTTAGGTCACATAAATGACAAACGCATAAAGAGACTTGTTGCGACCAAGGTTCTCAAACCATTTGATTACAAATCATATGGTACATGCGAATCTTGCCTCTTAGGCAAGATGACTCGTCAACCCTTTAGCGGTAAAGGGACACGAGCAAGTGAGGTTTTAGGACTCATACATACCGATGTGTGTGGTCCATTAAACATCACCGCTAGAGGAGGATATCATTACTTCATTACTTTTACCGATGACTTAAGTAGATATGGTTATGTCTACTTAATAAGGCATAAAAGTGATGCTTTTGAGAAATTTAAAGAATTTCAAAATGAGGTTGAGAACCAATTAAACAAAAGGATAAAAGCACTACGATCGGATCGTGGTGGCGAATATCTAAGTAATGAGTTTGATTCACATCTTAAGAATTGTGGTATTATATCACAGTGGACTCCTCCGGCACACCACAATTGAATGGTGTTGCGAGAAAGGAGAAACCGAACTTTGCTTGACATGGTTCGGTCTATGATGAGTCAAACTGAGCTTCCTGGTTCATTTTGGGGCTTTGCACTGTTATCTGCTGTTTTCTCACTAAATCAAAGTCCGACTAAAGCGGCCAATAAGACTCCATATGAGATATGGGCGGGAGCAGTTCCTATTTGTCATTCATGAGAATTTGGGGATGTGAGGCATTCGTCAAGAATAAAGCGACGATAAACTCGCCCCAAGGTCTGACAAATGTCTATTTGTAGGTTATCCTAAGGAAACCTGTGGCTATTACTTCTACAACCCTCACGAGAACAAAGTGTTTGTGGCTCGTGATGCTGTTTTTCTAGAAAATGAATTTATTTCTAAGAAACAGAGTGGGAGAAAATTTGAACTTGATGAAGTTCAAGAGCCACAAACCGAGGCTGAAGATGAGGAAACCGTTCCCTCGCCTTCTCACACGGTTATAGTCCCTAGGAGGTCAGGAAGAGTTAGTCAACAACCCGACCAGTTACCTCGGTAACATCGAGGAGGAGGGTGATTTGTTGTTATTCAAAGCAACGAACCCTCAACCTACAAGGCGGCTATTAGTAGCTAACTCCGAACAATGGCTTGAGGCCATGAAATCCGAAATGGATTCTATGTACGAGAACCAAGTTTGGGACTTGGTAGATTTACCTGAAGGAGTGCGACCCCTTCAGTGTAAATGGATATTCAAAATCAAACTCGGCATAGATAAACATATTGATGTTTACAAAGCTAGATTGGTGGCAAAGGGCTTTTCACAAGTCCAAGGCATTCATTATGATGAAACCTTTGCACCGGTTGCTATGCTTCGATCCATAAGGATAATCTTAGCGGTTGCCGCATTTCATGACTATGAAATATGGCAAATGGATGTAAAAACCGCCTTCTTGAATGGGATTCTAGAAGAGGAAGTGTATATGACACAACCTGAAGGTTTTGTAGATACATCCAACCCTAAGAAAGTATGCAAGCTTAAAAGATCCATTTATGGTCTTAAGCAAGCATCGAGGAGTTGGAATCACAGATTCGATCATGTTATCAAACAACATGGATTCGCTCGAAGTGCCGAGGAACCTTGTTTGTACATGAAGTTTAGTGGGAGTAAAGTAACCTTCCTTGTTTTGTATGTGGATGACATACTACTGATTGGAAATGATGTTCCAAGCCTGAACTCGGTAAAGGTGGAATTGGGAAACCATTTCCAAATGAAGGACTTGGGAGAGGCACAACGCATCTTAGGTATCCGGATCTATAGAGATAGATCCAAAAGGATACTAGCATTAAGTCAAGAAACTTATATCGATAAGATTCTTGATAGGTTCAATATGAAAGACTCCAAGAGAGGCTTTCTTCCGATGAGTGTAGGAATAACATTGAAGAAATCTCAATGTCCTACGACTCCTGCGGAAATTGAACGCATGAAATTGATCCCTTATGCTTCCGCTGTAGGATCAATCATGTATGCTATGATGTGCACTCGTCCCGATGTCGCTTTCGCTTTGAGCATGACAAGCGCAGATCAAGCTTATCCGGTGAGAATCACTGGATAGCTGTGAAGAACATCCTTAAGTACTTGAGAAGAACTAAGGATTCGTTTCTAGTGTTTGGAGGTGAACTTGAGCTACGTGTAAAGGGTTACACAGATGCAAGTTTCCAAACTGATGGGGATGACCTGAAATCCCAATCCGGCTATGTCTTTATGTTGAATGGAGGAGCTGTTTGTTGGAAGAGCTTCAAACAGAGTGTCACTGCGGATTCTACGACTAAGTCGAGTACTTGGCGTCTGAAGTCGCTAAAGAAGGCTGTGTGGATTCGGCAATTCTTGGATGGACTAAGAGTAGTCCCTAGTGTCATGGATCCGATCCTTTGTTTATTGTGATAACAGTGGGGCCATTTTCCAAGCGAAGGAGCCCAAGTCTAGTAACAAGTCTAGACACGTTTTGAGGAAATACCACGTTATTAGAGATAATGTGGAAAGGAAGGAAATTGATATTTGTAAGGTTGGGACAGACGATAATATCGCTGATCCTTTAACCAAGCCTCTTTCGAGGGCTAAGCATGACGCGCACACCGCCTCCATGGGGTTGCGGCGTATGCCAGATTTCCTTTAGTTTCGTAATATGTAATTGAATGATGTATCCTATTACATATATGAAAATAACATTCATTGTTTTTATCTTAAGTCATTGTGAATGCATACTTTGTTTATCCGAATATTTGTGTGACAATTTTGAACGTATTCAAGTGAACGGAATAAACTAAGTATTTGGTCCCTAGTCTCTCATATGAGGTGACGTCTCCGAGAGACTAGATTGCAAGTCGATCGATGGTGGGGTTCAACGCCATAGGGTCATATGTGATGACTGATCGTTTGCATAGACCGACTGTGAAGAACACTCTGTCGGACAGTGACGCTTATAGAATTCCTTTTCAATGAGATTGAAACCTGGTCGTGGTGGGAATTTCTATAGTATTCCTTTGAGTCAATTCTTTGACTGGAAACTGATTGTCTGAGTCGGTGCAGTTTCCAAGTGACTTTCATTTTTGTCCTAAACCATGCCGTGAAAGGGGGTTATAAGGGCATCTTTGGGGTCATGGTGATCTGCATTATACAGTACAATCGAGTGGAAGGGAAATGTCCACCCTCGTCAGGGTAAAACATCTTTGGGCCACTCGAGGAGTAGTCGCTGAAAATGCGTGGCCACGCTTCGGTAAGAATCTACGGTAGATTCCGGTCGGCAATGACTACTCTCCTTATCGAGAAAACCACTCATGATTTTTATCTCAGGATGCAAGTACGACCTGTAAGACACCTTGCATCGAGTGGGAGATGTGAAACGGACATGAGAGTTGGTAATGCACAACTTGTCTCGGACAAGTGGGAGATTGTTGGAGTATGTGTCCTCCACAATAGTGCGATTACTTAATAAATCTCAATTAAGGAATACATGGGGATAATCCTGTATTATTGTCAATTGATTAACGTAAATCAATAACGGTTGGCTGACTAGAGTTTGACGTTATTGTCGTGAGAACGGCGGTGATCAATTGATCCCTTTAAGTCACACCTATAGGAACGTACTCCAAATATTAAAGCTAATTAATTGTATGAGATACGATTAGATTAGTGACTTGATAATTTGACTAACGGTTAGTCAGTTGAATTAATTTAGAGAGAAATCGAGTTGTGAACTCGAACGATTGAATTTTATATCGATAAAATTATTAGAGGAGACGAGAATTAGTGATTAAGCGTTAATTCACTAATTATGTATATTCCACTAATGAGATTAGTGAAAGTATAATTTTAATATATGTGTAGAGTACATGTATATTAAGGAAGAGTTTATTGATTTACACTTTATCATATTAGATGATTTAAGTGATAAATTATTACAATTTGTGGGACAAAAATTGAAAAACAAATTAGACCCATAAGGGGTCCCTTTGGACCGTCCAAAGTGATGTGGGAGGAGCTTCCACTTTGTTTTTATTTGTTTTGTCATTTTGTGCTTGGAGTTGCTTGCATGCATGAACACAATCATTTCAATGCATGCTATTTTCCTACCCAAGACAAGAAACTCTTTCTCTTCTCTCTTGGACCAATATGGCCGGCCCCCTCTAGTGTACATCATACACTTCCTTTTGTTTTTTGCTTATAAAAACATAAGGCATTGAGTGATAAAGTAATTCATGCAATTCTTTTACATCTCTCAACTAATCTCTAAAATATTCTCTCTATTATTCAACACTCACAAGATACTATTTTACTAAGAGTTAGTAAATATATTATCTCATATTATCAAGATAGTATTAAGTATTTCTAGATCAAAATACTTAGTATTTTGGTAGTAGTTCTTGGGTGCTAACTAAAGGAGGTTTTCTACATTGAAAACTTGGGTTATTAAGGAGGATCATCCTAAGCTATATCTCAAGAAACTAAACTAGAAAGGAGTTCTAGTTTAGTGTCCTAATATCCTTTAAAAGAAAGGTATAAATTTCTAATCTTGTAACAAAATACTTTTGTTAACTACATAGATCTTGCTAAATCAAATTAGAGTAATTTGATTTACACTAATACTTGATTAGTGAATGGGATCCGATCCCTACAATATGCCCTTGAATTTGCTAGAAAATAAGAGAGAAAACTGATTTTCTTTTCTTGAGATTTGTGTTGTAGAATGAGTGAATGAATTAGGGTAGGATTAGAAGAGAATTAGGAAACTAAATATACTCCTCCTTTACCCATGATGGCCGGCCCCCTATTGTAGTATTTGGGGAGATTTAGTTCTCCTCAAATACATCACTTGTTGACCAAGAAAACGTATCTAGACAAGGATGTAACTGGACACTTTTCTTTTGGTCATTTTAGCTTATAATATAATGCAATATACTACTAGTGTCATCTGTATGGACCGACTATAATATATTATAAATATCCTAATATTTATAATTTACTAATTAATTATAACGGTTTATATTTAATTAGCTTGCATTATATACAACAATTAAATATTACATTTTATATTCAATTCACGAATTACATTTAATTCGCCTCAGCTAAAATTATTTAATCAGTATTAAATAGCCGTACCACCATAACCCTGACTAACATTTTAGTCAGTAACATCATCACATTGACTAACATTTTAGTCACATTTGACTAACCTTTTAGTCAACAACACTGACTAACCGTTTAGTCATTAAGTAAGGCATCAATATGATCATTTTCTCAAATAATCATATCTCTCAAACACATCCTTTAGGAGTGACTCTTAGGGACCAGTTGATCACCGCCATCTGTATGACAATAACGTCAAACTTATCTAGCAAGCCAACCGTTATCGATAAACGTTAATCAACTGATTAAATACAAAATGTACCCTGTGTACCTTTAGAGATTTATTTATGTTATTGCACTAACTGTGGAGGACACTAACCCCAACACTTTAAACAAATTACGCAATGACATCCCCCATAGCAAAATCGAGCAAGACCCGCAGAGCGCGCCTTGTACGCGCCGCTCTTTCACATTACATTTTTCCCGCGCAGTGCATTCCGCCCCATGACACATTTCGAGGGCGGGCGCGAGCGGGGCATCGAGAAGGGATCCCGATCCGGTATCCTCAACGAGACCAAGTCTTTATTGGTTTTGTTGGTGAAAGGGAGTCCGCTTTCACTAGCAAAACAGTGTTCCTGTGGTTTAGCTAACGCGTCTTCATCATATCCTCCTCCTGAGACGAAGTACTTGCTCATGTCAAATGAGTATTTCGGTAGGTTGAATTTGCGCGCGAACTTGCGCTTTCTGACTTCCTTAGTCATTTGCACGAAATCACCTTCCTTCGGCTTGTAGCCTAGACCCATGGTGGGCCAAAGGCTATGGTTATCTTTAGTTTCGAAAGGCTTGTAGGTTCGGATAGGCGTGGTTGTGATAGCGCCTATTTCAAAGTCAAAACCACAGTGTTCTTGGTGAGTTGGTTGATCCGGCTACAGAGTGCTTCTAGTTTGTTTAGCTTGGACATCTTCAAGGCGTGGTTTTGGGTACGGCGAGTATCCAGTTGAAGTTCCCTACATTTGCATGGACTGCATCAGCTATATGACAGACCCGACTGACACATTCATTTACACATTTGTTTTTAGCTCACTTTGTTTGAAAAAGACTCCTTTAAATTTTGAAAAAGAAGGAAGTTTTCGAAAATAAGCTAGGAGTGTTTTTGAGACGAAAATGCGTGCGCGCAGTTCGCCTCGATGTTGAAAGATTTTGTTTTGCATCCATTTAGCCCGAGTGACGGTATGTTGTCATGGGCTAAAGATGGATGCGTAAAAAGGAATCGACTCGGGTTTAGGCGAGTCGAGGATGTTAATAAGGATTTGAGCCGCGAGACTCAAAGAATGAAATCCATGAGTTGGGGTTGAAAAGTCTCGACTCGGGTTTTGCTATTTTTGTAAAAGGAAAATTTGAAAAAAAAAAAAGTTAATTTCAAAAGTTGGTGATTATTTTGTTTTGAAAAAGAAGTTAGCTTGTTAGTTTGTTAGGTTGTTAGGTTGATTATTTTTGAAAATTTAAAGCGACTTTTCGAAAATATGCAAATGAATTTTGAAAAAGACTATATTGTATAGCCTCGCTGTAACACCCGGTGTTGTCCGAGGTTATTCGGGCCGGGTTCCCCGTTGAAGTGGTCCATGTGATGAGCTCAAGTGACATAGTGCTTAAAAGGATTGTAAGTACTACTCATATCAACAAGATGCATCTTCTTTTCTGGTGGCTCATCTTAAGAACTCTTCAGTTAAGCGTGCTTGCTGGAGAGTAGTGTTAGGATGGGTGACCTCCTGGGAAGTTCTCAGGATGCGCACGAGTGAGAACAAAGTCTTGTTTGGAAAGGGCTTGTGTTGAGTGCGTGGGCGATGTCGCGACTGGCGAGCTCCAGTGAATAACATTTCGGCCTTTGGTTGGGGTAGGGTGTTACAAATGGTATCGAGCAACCGGCGACCGTGTGGTCGAATCCTAGATGCGCACCTAGCGGTGTGGTCGAATCCTAGTGCACGCACCTAGTGGGAGGATTCGGAATGCTATATTGTAAGTAGCTACCAGGCGCAACGAGGACGTTGCGTTCTTCAAGTGGGGGTGTGTAACACCCGGTGTTGTCCGAGGTTATTCGGGCCGGGTTCCCCGTTGAAGTGGTCCATGTGATGAGCTCAAGTGACCTAGTGCTTAAAAGGATTGTAAGTGCTACTCATATCAACAAGATGCATCTTCTTTTCCGGTGTCTCATCTTAAGAACTCTTCAGTTAAGCGTGCTTGCTGGAGAGTAGTGTTAGGATGGGTGACCTCCTGGGAAGTTCTCAGGATGCGCACGAGTGAGGACAAAGTGCGCTGGAAAGGGCTTGTGTTGGTCTGTGGGCGATGTACGCAGCCTGGCGAGCTACCGTGAATAACATTTCGGCCTTTGGTTGGGGCCGGGGTGTTACACTCGCACTCGTACGTATGACTCTTGGTCGTTTGGTCAAGTCTTGTACGCCTCCAACTGATTTGAGTACGCTTTGGCAGGTGCTTTTAGCCCTTCGCCCACACAGTATAACGTGTAGGATACGAAAGAAGCCCTGGGGCGGTCAAATCAGTTTGCTACGGCAAGCCGTGGAGGGTTGAGAGGAAGGTTTGTCCAGTACGTGCCTCGTCGAATGGACAATGCCTGCGTTTGGAACCACCTCTCGAGGTATACGTGTGTGAATCCGACTAGATTCGACTCTATCGAATATGCTTAGCTCATGTATATTGATTGTTCTCAAGTCGTTCAAGTCTCGTTTTTATTTTTAAAAAGAAAATGCTAGTTTTAGTTTTAAAAATAAAACCTGTCCCCAACGGAGTCGCCAACTGTAGGTACCGGGGTTAAATCGGACCACTCGACGTCTTGTTAAGGGCGTAAAAGTTAAAAAGATTAAGTACGAAAAACCTTTAAAAACTGTTTTGGAGCCGCAACTAAATTATGAGGGAAATTTAGAACCCGCCTCCGTGTCCTCATGCTCAAAGACACGTCTTAGAGTTCAAGGCACGTCGACACTCATCCATCTAAGGCTATTGTGAAACCAGATTCGGATTCGGGTGAGGGTACTCTTCTAAAGTATAATTCAAAATAATGTTTTTATGAAATATTTTTTGGAAAAGCCTATTAAAAGATAGCCTCTACTAGACTTGAGAACAATGCAAATAATCATACATGAGCCTAAGTAATTCACTACGTACAAGTGCGATATAAGTTGTAAAAATAATGCAAAAGAGATTGTTTAAAAACCCTCAGTTAAGCACGCTTAACTTGTTAACGAAAACAGTTCAGTTAATGACAAATTCATTTTAAGTGATTTAAATGCAAGATGAGGATTTGCTAAAATGCATGCAATAAAATAAACGTTCAATTATCCATTGGTTTATTTTAAAGAGCTCAGTTGTTTATGCGACTTTGGAAAGGTGTTACGAATAGGGTGTGTATTCGAGGTGCATGACCGCCTTATGAAAAGCAGACTCGCGTACCAAAGTCAGGGTGAGCCTAATGTAGGCCCTTGCTAGTCAAAGAAGTAAAGAAAACCTTAATCCATATTAGGATTAAGACCTACCTGTCTCAAGTCAGGAAACCGGCAGCGCTTCGCTTCAAAGGTAAGAATTCAACACTAGGAAAATGAAGAATTTTAAGGATGTTTATGCGTGAAGCTTTGAGTTGTGAAATTGTGCTGTGAAGTGAATGTCAAATTGTTGTTTGAAACGTATGTGGAGGGTTGTATTTATAGTGTAGAGCTCGTCAAGAATTAGGAAAGCCAGGGGATAAAACCGGACGTAAGAATCGCAAGGCTCCTTGCGAATGCTTGGGGCAATCGCAAGGTTTCTTGCGGCCGATTGCCTGCCCTAATCGCAAGGCTTCTTGCGATTGGTAGGGCGGGCGTTATCCTTTTATTCCGTATATTTCCAAATTATATTTTAGGATATACGGTATAATCTTGCTTGAACTCTAAGTTACGGATGGTGGCTGGTTGTAGGGTTTTGATTAGGTTATCCTGGTCCTTAGGAAGCGGGCCAGGAATGGGTTTGGGCTCGGTTCTGGGCCCGAGCCCTGAAAATGTAAAAAGGGTATATTTTGTAGTGTTTTGTGAAATAGGACATTCCGTAAGGCTATCCTAGGTGTTTGCCAGTCCTAAAAGGTGGGTTTAGCGACTGGGCCTAAATTTAGGGATTTAGGAGAATCGAATTGAACCTTGTTAATGTAAGAGGATCAATTAGACTATGTGTTTAGAAAGGGGTGTGCGCATGCCGACTAGGACCTGAACTTGAGATAAGCTAGACTCTAGACCTAAGGACACTAAGAGTGATGACCCATAAAGAAACCTCATTTGCATATCAAAACATTTAACTTGAATTCGTCATAGTTAGAACCATTTAAGTCAACATAAAAGCATGCAATAAAAGTTCATTGTTACATCACTGGGTTTTTGGCAGGAGGTACGGATGTGGGTATCCACAGAACGAAGAATTACCGAAGAAGAATAAAAGGAATAAAATTAGGGTTAGAAAAGATGATTCTTGAGTGATTTTAATGGAGTTTTGTGTGAGAATCGATGAGTAAATATGAGAGAGAAGAAAGGGGTTTTGTTTTAGGGTGATGAATTATGAGAGTAATGAGAGTATTAGGGCATAATTAAGGTTAAAAAGATAAAAGATCGTTATAATCAAACACGGAATTTCGCACAAACAACCCGCAAAAGCCAGGCTATGGTCGCCTTGGGTCGCCTGCAGGTCGCCATTTGGCTTCTGTCCGCTTCTGACGACTTTTTCTTATTCCCGCGAACACCACTGCTGTAACACCCCGTGTTAATTTAATTCAATAATTAGCCATCGATTATAAATTGCAAGTCTTAAATCATTTCTTAACCTTTTAACCTTTCAAAATCACACTTTTTGCCAAACTTTCGTTTTGTAAAATTTCTCGACTTCTCTAAAACTTTTGAAAATTTTTGAATAATGAAATAAATATTTTAGTCTTATAATTCAAAAGTAGAAATATTTCGAAAAATAGTCAAACGAGCACACGTTGACTTTTATTGCTTTTGACACCCGACTTTTTTAAAACTGATAAATTTCGTGAAAAACTTTTTAACATCAAAATATCATTTAGGAACCTTCCTAATTGATCAACTTGTTCCACTTGATTATTTGACTCATAAATTTAATTTAATTAAACTTTATTTACTAAATAAACTAACTTTGACCTAAAATCATTTAACCTAAATTATTCCAAGTTGTTCCCATAATTCACAAGTGCAAAATACACCATTTTTCTCTCCAAAATAGCCGGCCACTTTGCTCCATTTTTCTCCCTTTGATTTTCTTCCATTTTATTACAAAAACCTCTTAAATAAAAACACTAATATTATTCTAATAACCTCTAGTATTATTTAGTTAATTAGTGGGTATATTGAAGCTTATTATTTACGGGTTTTTGAAGGTGAAGACGGGTACTTGGGTGAAGACTTAGACCTAGATAACATCGTTGATCCGGACAACCAATAAACTTACCGATTAAGGTGACTAACTATGTCTTATATTATCCTCTTAGTAAATTAATTTGTTTTGTTATTATGATTTTATGAATATGAAAATTATGTTAAATATGTTAAACATCACATGAGTGCACTTGTATATTTATGTGTTGTATAATAAAATGATAATAACTAAATGATATGTTAAATAGAGTATTGTAGTATTATGTTTATATATTTAGTTAAATTAATTTTGAGCATTTTTAATTTATGTTCATATGATTTTTATGTTTAGTTATGTTTTATTTGAGTAGTAATCATATATAAAAATTATGTGAAATATTAAAAATGAGTTTAAAGTGATTAAAATCGAAAATGAAAATTTATATAAATACATACATATACTCGGCATTTTCCATTTTTTTTAACATATTTTCACTTTTAATTTTTGTAAATAATATGTTAGAATAAGTTAGTTAAAATAGATGTATTCATGTTAAAAAAATTAAATTAGGAAAATAAATTATAAGTTGTTAAAATCAAAATTAGTGTTCTTGAGTTTATTGTTGATATTCATATGTGTTCTTACAATATTCATGTTGATGTTCATCTTTATTGTTCACTTTGATTATGTTTTATATTATGTTTGTTTATAATTTGTGTTTATGTTTAATTATTGTTTTATATATTGTTAGTAATATTATATAAATCAACTTAAAACATTATAAATCATTTAGATTAAAAAGTTAGAAATTTAAAGTGTTGAAAAACACTATTCATAATCGTTTTAGTATAATTAGAATAATTAAAATATAAAGACTTTAAGTTAAAAACCGATAAAATCGAAAAATGAAAATTTAGAAACACCCTAGGCTACTCACGGCATTCTTACTATTTTTAGGGTTAAAATTTGTTTTATCACTTTTTAATTTATTGTTAATATAATTTAATTATTAGTTAATAAGTTAGATTTAAGAAATTAAAAGAAATAAATCAATTTTGACATATATATTAAGTCACACGACATCATCACTTAAAGTTGACTAAATTTGACCAAAATGAAATTATCACTAAGTCACTAAAGTTAAATAGTAATTAGAATTGAATTTTAGTATAAATCGATTTAGTTATAAATGAAATATTATAAACCGATAAAAATATGTAACCGTTATAAAAATGAACTAAATCGTGTATTCTTGCCTTTTGCTATCCTGGATTTGTTGATCTTGGACATACGGACTAAAATGAATCATCCACGTTACTATTATTTTAAAAATGAAAATTGCTAAATTTAGTTAATAGACGACTAAATTTAACTAAGTCTCATTTTAAAATAAATATCGTTATCACTTTTACAAATTGAACTTAACGCTTTTAAAACTAATATTTTAAAATGAATATCATTATCGCTTTTACAAATTGAACTTAACATTTTTAAAACTAATATTTTAAAATGAATATCATTATCACTTTTTACAAACCGAACTTAACGTTTTTAAAAACTAGACTTTTAGAATATTTTCAAAACTCACTAAGTACAAAACGAACTTAACAACTTTGAAACTAGAAATTTATACTTAGAAAATAAAAGGGTTTAGTTTATTTTCTAAAATATCTTAAGTATAAATACCTAAAATATCTTAAGTATAAAAATACGTATAAATATAGAAATACGTACAAGTATAAGAATACGTACAAGTATAAGAATACGTATAAGTATAAAAATACATATCAAATACGAAGTATAAAAATACGAATACGTATAAAAATACGTATAGGATACGAAGTATAAAAAATAAATACATTATAAAAATACGTATAAAATACGGTGAATAGTGAATAGTGAATTATGAATAGTGAAAAGTGAATAGTGAAATACTGAAAATAACTGAAAATTTTACTAAGTATAGAAAATTTAAAATGAAGAAGTAAATGACCTAAAGTGTTTGAAAAACACATAAATAAAATTGGACATACTATTAAACGTTTCAATTTAGAAACTTGAAAACGTTAATAATTAACAACACTTCAAATAATAAACGAACGTGTTATGTGATCATATGAAACCTACAAATACTTAAACGTTTGACGCTGAGACTAGGAGAGTCTAGTAACATGTGATATGGAATATCAAATAAATAATGAATATTGAGTAAGTTAAATAAAAGGTCAAGCTTGGGCCTCAGATATGAAAACGTCAATCGTAAGTGAAGTGGGTTTAAGATAGTCTTGTAGCGGTCGCCATTGCCGTACAAGATAATGAATATGCCAAGGCTTTTGTCTCAGGCTTTAGGAAATAGTCGTTTTATCCTGAGTTAAGGTGCTCTATGAATAGCATAGCCCATTCTTAAATTGGATACTAGTGTACATGTACTAGACTAGGGTTTTATTCCCCTATTTCGCTAAAGTTACCAGGGCCACCGTGACCTTATTGCGATTGTCATCTCACGGTTCTGTCTCCTTGCCGTGTTTCGTTCTTAGTGGGCGCGACACTTGCATTCGTTCTTACCCTGCGTAAAGATTACTTGACGGGATTGCATCTGAAGTTCGAATCATTTCGAACACTAGAGGATGAGATGCAAGTATTATAGTATTCGGCGTGGTTTACGAGTCGAGTAAGCCTCTGCACTATGGAAGTGAGATGCAATCGATCAGAGTACAAGGGCCTACTCAGTGGTCAGGCTCGTAAACAGTATGTGTTGTTTGTTGTATGTTTAATTGAGAATGAGTGTGTACCATTTTCGAAAACTAAAGACCACAACTTTCTGAATTGAATCGAGTCTGCATGAGGAGAATGATAAGATATGTATGTTTGATTGCGATCCGATATCGCCATGTAATGCTATTGAATTATTGTGATACTATTGCTATGCTATTTGCCTTCATAACTGAATATCATGTTTATATGATTTATCGCTTTAAATCGCATGCTTATTATGACTTATATGTCTTTATATGCTATATGTATTAAGCATGTTTATGTTTTTATCATAATGATATGTTTATAAAGCGATAGTATTAAACCAAAGTAATTGAAATCGAGGGTAAGTATGAGCGTAGCTAGTCACTGTCCGCTCAGCGGGCATCCCCCCATCAGTTTATTGTGCAGGACGTTCGTGGACCAGGAGCTGGGTTTTGGATGGAGCCACGAGACGTTTTTATTGCTTTTCCTTAGTTGTTTCGAGAGAGATGTAATATATATAACGCTACTCTTTTGAATTTCCGTACTTAGAGTTGTGTTATTCAACTCTTGAACGATGTTATAATATTTGGGTTTTTATTGTATAATTAATAACGCTGGTTTAAGACTTAATTAATTTCCGCCTTAGTAATTAAAGTCGACTAAAAACCAGGTTGTTACAGTTGGTATCAAAGCTGACTCGTGACCGTAACGTAAATGGCCTAATGCGATTTATGCTTACCTAACGAGAGACACCTGGGCGGGTTAACATATTAACATGCTAAACCGCAAGACTACTAGGATCAAATAATAAATTAGAATTTTCTTTAATTAGATCACTTCAATAATAAATTCAAATCGCTTTAAAGTGTGAGGATGGGTAGAAATCTTAAGGACTGACCATAGACTAAGGACTTTTAAACAACGAACTACTTCCCTCAAAATAAAATACACTAACTATCGTGTGCTTGCTACTTGCTGATGTGACTAACAAGACTAACAACTATCCTCGGATATAAAATCTAAATAATAATTCAACTCCCGAGGATTGAGGCGTAGAAGAAGTACCAGACGGCACAGAGTGGAGACATCTGTTAAATTCGTAACCATTTCCACAAAAATACATTCTCCCTCTCTCCTACCTTTTGTATCCTTCCTAAGAAAATGTACTAGTTACATTTTAAAATCTTAAAACCGATGTAACCCAACAAATACATCTCAAATGGAATAAAATACCTAACTTCTGTGCTTACTTGCATAACTGCTGTTATTGCATTTATTTTTCAAATAAATTCTATCAATGATAAGCATGCCTTCTAACCTCTCAATGCTAATATTTTCCTTCGCTTCCTAAATCTTTCAGAATGGCTGCAGCTCCAATGACTAACGAGGAACGACAAATTCTTGCTGAGGAATCTTTAATCCGTCTGGCTGAAATCGCCACGGACAATGCAAATCGCCAACATCAGCCAAGCGCGTTTGATCGTGTTTCACGTCACCGACCACGAGAGTACTCGGGTTCAAGTGACCCTGTTGACCTCACTGACTGGCTGGAAGAAATGAAGAAACTCATGGATCTGACTAGAACGCCTGCAGAGGATAGGGTCAACATAGCCGCCTATTACCTGAAGGCCGAGGCTAATGACTGGTGGAACGTGATCAGGACTAATGAACCTGACACTACGTTCACGTGGTACGAGTTCACAGCAAAGATCAAGGAGAAATACTTCGGGTATGAACTCCAATGCCAGAAAGAGGAACAGTTCATAAATCTCAAGATGGGGGACATGACACTTCAGGAGTACACCGAGAAATTCAAAAAACTGGCCAAATTCGGGGCTACGGTGGCTCCCAATGAAAGGGCTATGACCCAGAGGTATCTGCGCAATATGTCCAACACTATGCGTACCTACTTGAGTACCAACACCTACACTACTGTTGCTGCAGCGTATGAGCGCGCGTGTAGCTTATGGGCTTCTCTGGAGTTGGAAAAGGCTGAAAAGAAGAAGAAGGCGTTTGTGCCTTCCGTATCACAGTCGAGCTTCATTCAGAAGCCGAACTACCAACGCCCTGTCCATCAGAGGCCCAACTTTCCAAGGTCTGCGTTCCAGAACAGGCTCCCTGCGGGGAATAATGAGAGAGCTATGTGATATCTCATATATTTACTCATAATTAGCCCCTGCTTCACGAGCCTTTCTCTGCGTTTCCTGTGCTATTATACGCGTTTTAGCTCCTATTTCTCCCCGTTTTGGCACTGCTGCATTTTTGTGTCCATTCTGCAGGTACACACGCATATTTGGAGTATAGGATGCTTGTTGAGAGGTTTCGTGAAGTTTCATAAAGTTTCGTGAAGATCCGAGTTGGTTTCATGCCGATTCGCTCGCGTACGAGCCGCGTTTTGACGTTTGAAGGTGTCCCGGGACCATGGGACGGAGCACGGAGCTCAATTATTCACTTTAGACCCCGTCCCTACCCTTTGGGATGATCCACGCCTTGTCCCTAGGCCTTAGGTCAACATACGACAAGTTAGGACCAAGATCAAGGTCAAAGTCAAGTCAAGGTGAACTAAAGCCGACGCAAGGTCAACTTCAAATGGTTATATCTCAAGTTTTAGACCTCCAATGGATGCAAGACCAAGTGGAGATGATAGTTCGTCTCGATAGCTTTCCAACGGCAGGTCACACGCTTAATTCCGCCAAGAAACGAGTGAGTTACGGCTGAAAAAGTGAACCCTCCGGGATGACCCTGTCCCGGACGGGATGACTATGTCCCGGACGGGACCACCCTTGTCCCGGTCGGGACGGCCCTGTGACTCCTCGTTGGCTCAAAATACTTCGTCTATTTGAAGGCCTAAACATTATAATTTCGGATCACACTTTCTACAGCACTTTTACAACACTTTTAAGTTTATTCTCAAGAAAACTTAGGTTTAAATAATTTGATCTCTTGTACTTTCAATTCCCGACTCGGATTGCTCTAGTTTTATCGTCTATTTGGTTTTTGTTGTCGAATTCATCCTTTGTTTCATCAAATTTCTGATTGGTATTATCAATTTCTTCTCCTATTTTCATTGTGATTTCATTTTATATTGTTTGTAATCATGTCTTCGTCTTTCTCTATTGCTTTTGTTATCATTTCCGCTATGCTTGAGTAGTTCTTATTCTAGGGAAGAAGGGTGAATCATGGGTGCATGCTTGGGTTGTTTTTGATGATGTTTTGAGTTAGGTTTTCGGGCTCGCTTTGATTGTCTCGCTTTGTATGCGTTTGTTGATCCTTTGGCCAAGGATTTGTGAGCGTTTGTCACCCTTAAACTTAAGACCGAAAGCCTAGTTTAGGGTAGGACACGAGACCAATCATTAGGACCCTCACTTGTAAGTTGCGAGAGCCCGCTTTTGAGACCTAAAGGAGCTTAAGACCGAGAGGCCTAGCTTACCCTTAGCGAGAGCGTTTTCCTACTCATTTCTGTCACCATCCTTTGACCTAGCATTCCCCGTGCCTAACCCGATTCCCTAGACCTTTTTCCTCTAAGTTTTAAACCCTTATTCTCCGCTATAGCTTTAGTAACCTCGACCCTTCGGACCAAGACTAGAATCACTAAAAATAACCAACTTAAGCGACCATCTCCCTGTGGATATCGACCCGACTTACCCTTGCTACCTATTAGAGTGAGTTTGGACTTATTTTTGATTAGGAGACCCGACTAAATCCTATCAAATTTTGGCGCCGTTGCCGGGGAGACGGCTTTGTTTTTCGTTGTTTATTTGGTTCTTTTCTTATTTGTTACTCTTGTCTCAAGGAGCCTCGCTTCCTTGAGGCCGCTACTTATCGTTACCTCTAGTGTTTTTGTATGCCCAGGCAAACGCGTACGTCTCAAAAGGGTTTAGCAATCGAATTTGACCCGGAACCGGAGCGTACATTCTTGAGGCGCAAGAACTTGCTCAAAGACTTGGAGGCTACTTCCTCTTCTCCATCATCCAACAAAGAAGCTCACATTGAACCGACGCCCGAGCTAAAGAAAATGGTTAAGCTATCGGATCACTCGAGGCCTACCGCGCACCAAGTTCCTACGGCAATGCTATGCCCAACATTGCCGCCAACAATTTTGAAGTCAAGCGCGCTTATCAATCTCATTGAGCGCACTCGGTTTGGAGGAGTCGTGAGGACCCTAACTTGCACATCCAAAACTTTTGTGATTATTGCTCCACTATTAAGCAAACGGGGGTCACTCAAGACCAAATTAGGGAGATGCTCTTCCCTTTTTCACTCCGAGACAAAGCCAAGCTGTGGCTTAATTCATTGAACCGGGTTGCACTAGCCATCACCGATTGGAACTCCTTAGTCTTGGCATTCTATCAAAAATATTTTCCGCCTGAAAAGACCGCCATGCTAAGAAGCCAAATCACGAGCTTCCGCCAACGAGGGGATGAGACGTTGTATGATGCGTGGGAGCGATACAAAGACCTTCAACGCCAATGCCCTCACCACGGTATGGATAAATGGTTTATTGTCATGCAGTTTTATAACGGTCTTTACAACGAGTCACGCCAAGTGCTTGACTCCGCGGCGAATGGACGCTTTGACAATATTGATGTGGAGGAGGCCATCGATACGATCGAGGCAATGGCGATTCACAACGCCCAATATGGGAGCTCTAGGAATGTGCCTAGGATCGAGGTAAGACCGATGGTGATATGGTAGCCATGCTTTCCGCAAAAATGGATGCTATGACCGCGATGATTATGAGTCAAATGCAAGCGGGTAGTAGTTCCTCGAGTGCTAGTGGACAAACGGTAGCGGCTTTGCACACTTCTTATGATGTACCTTGCAATACATGTGGCGTTTCCGGTCACACTTCAATGGAATGCCGAGGTATGAACACACAATCTCATCATGTGCATGCTTTACATTCTCAAAACAGCCCCTACTCGAACTATTACAACGAGGGCTACAAGAACCATCCGAATTTGTCTTACAAGAGCCAAAATGTCTTGAATCCACCTCCCCAACAACAAAACTTCAGCCCACAACTACCACAATACCAAAACAGTCCACAAAATTTCAGCTACAACAATGCTCCTCGACCTTATAACCCTCCGGGCTTCAATCGCCCCAATTTTCAACAACAAAATGCCCCACCACCCGTTGTTCCCGCTCCGGTTCCCGATCGAATGGATGCCATGCAAGCCATGATGATGCAAATGGCTAAAAATCAAGAAACAATGATGGCTCAAATGCAAAAGAGCGATCAAGCTAAAGACGCCGCCATCAAGATGCTTGAAACACAAATGGCTCAACTTGCTTCTTCAAGTTCTCAACGGAAACCGGGTAACCTTCCATCGCAAGGCACTCAACCTCAACAACATGAGTCGATCAACGCCATTTCTTTAAGGAGTGGCACGAGCTATGATGGTCCACCCATGCCTACGGTGGTAAGTGAGGTAAACCCTCCTCTTTCTCCTAACGATATGCATGTTTCTAGTGATAGTTTTGCAGGAGCAGGTACGAAGAGCAATGGAGCAAGCACGAGTGGAGCGGGCAAGGGAAATGGGGCAGCCGTGCCCCAAGGAGAACAGGCCGTGGATGGTGGTGGTGTGCAGGGGGCCGAGAACGTGGAGCCCAAGGAAGCGGAGAAAGCTAAGCCTGTCGAGCCGCCAATTCAGATTAAATTACCATTCCCGAGCCGAGTGGTAAAATCTAAGCTCGATAGTCAATTTGGTAAGTTCATGGAGGTCGTCAAGGACTTGAAGGTAACCGTCCCCTTTACTGAACTAGTCACTCAAGTCCCCGCATATGCTAAATTCCTCAAAGACATACTTACTCGTAAACGATCGTTCAGTGAGGTTGAGACTGTGGCTTTCACTGCCGAGTGTAGTGCACTTTTACAAAACCAGTCTCCTCCTAAATTGAAAGATCCGGGTAGCTTCTCGATCCCTTGCACTATTGGAACTACTTTCATTGATAAAGCCTTGTGTGATTTAGGTGCAAGCGTGAGTGTCATGCCTTACTCGGTGTGCGAGAAGCTCCACATGGGCGAGTTGAAAGTAACTAATATCACTCTTCAGATGGCGGATCGTTCTGTCAAACGCCCACTCGGTGTTTTGGAGGACGTTCCCGTCAAGGTTGGTAAGTTCTTCATTCCCGTCGATTTCATTGTTCTTGACATGGCCGAGGACTCCCAAATTCCAATTATATTGGGTCGGCCTTTCTTGCACATTCGGGTGCTATCATTGACGCCAAGAAGCGGAAATTGACGTTGGATATAGGAGGTGATAAAGTTACTTTCAACCTTTCTAACGCTTTAAAGCGTCCCATGTTAGAGGAGACTGTCTTTTCTGTTGACGTTATAGATGATTGCGTGGATGAGTACTTACCGCAAGTCCTCGAGAGGGACCCTCTTGAGGCCGTGCTTTGTTGTGACATGATTGCAGGTACGCTAGGGAGGTTGGATGCGGGTAGAAGTGTAATCAAAGACGATGTGCGTGGTGTTGCTGCTGTTGGCCGAATTGATGCTGGTTTTGGCCGAGATGATGGTGCTGTGGATGATGACGTTGGATACGATGATGAAGAAGACGAAGGGAGTGGCGTCGTATATGACGAGGCCCATGGTTGCGGTACTTCAGTACCTGCTGCGCCCAGTTCGTTTGGTTTGGGGGACGATTTCATTTGTATATAAATTGTATGTACTTTGCTTTCTTTTAAGACTTTCTTTGCTCGTTTTTCTCCCTTATTTTACGGGTCCCCGTGTTGATGTGCTTTAGGACACATTGGGGACAATGTGTCGTTCGGTTTGGGGGGAGAAACGCTTTGCTTTCCGCTTTGCTTTATTTTTGCGTTTTCTTTTTCGTTTTTCATTTTTCAAAAAATCACAAAAATCAAAAAAATCTGAAAAATTCAAAAAATCACAAAAAAATCAGAAAATTCACAAAATCACAAAAATACGTATCCCGTTTCGTTGTTTGCGAGCTCTTTTTACCTTGATTTTTCCCGACATCCCTTCCCTTGTACGCTTTGAGCTTTGGCATGTTTTTTATTGTTGGATTAGCGCTTTCGGGGATGTTGAGACGTGTTGCAGATGATGGCGTGCTTTTACTGTTGGCTTTATTATTTCATGGACTTGAGCTACTATTTTGTGAGGTTTTTAGCCTCCTGCGGCCGGTTCATCTATCCCGGTCCCCGTGTTTATTTTGAGAGTAGTTCTCCTCGTGGGGTACGTAATATCAACACGCATAAGTGTGGCCCCTATCCCGTTGTTTCCCACGATTTTGTCACTTGTTTTTGCATATGAGGCATTAGTTGATCCTATTTTATTCACCTTGATCTTGCATTGCTTTTATCCTCTCATACATGATCCTTTATCCCTTTACCACTTGAGTTTGCTAGCTACTTGCCTAAATAGCCTACCCTAGCCTTGCTAGTTACCGCTTTGCTTACTCTTGTGCTTGTCCGATGGGTTGTGATCTTTGTTTTGCTACGACTTGCTGACGTCGTTGGCTTTGAGAGTGATGGTGAATATGAGTCGGGATTGCTGTTTCCCCGACCTTTTAATGAGGTATTTCCGCAACTTGTGAGTGTGCTCTTTTGCTCAAGAAAGAAAAATTCAAACAAAAATCTGAAAAAAATCAAACACAACACAAAAATTCAAAAAGAAGAAGAAAGTGTGTGCACAAAATGAAGAAGTTGTTGTTGTTTTACATGAGCGAGCACTTGAAATTTGTTGCTATTGTTGCGTTGACGTGTAAAGGAGACCGATATGCTTTGTTTCGGTCCGTTTTCATGGGAGTTGGGTCCTTTGTTGGTTGGACGAGCACTTGAGTAGTACGAGTGGTTTCTAGTGGCTTAGCTCCACGATTCCATAATCATTTGTTCCACCTTATCACCCTTAACCTCTCTTTGGCCTTTACACCCTCATTTCCTATGTAAGCCCTCATGTTTGGTTCGTTTTTGTGACATTATTGTGTACGGAATGCGAGATTTGGTCCACATTAGATTGGCGGCGTGCTTCCACTAGTCGAGTAGGTGAGTGTCATCACATATATCGCCTGCTCATCATGTGTGCTAGAGTGGAAACCGCGAGAGGTCCATGATTTGATTGCTAGAGAGCCTATGTTTAAGCCATGCTATTCATCTGCGCCGTCTTGTAATTCTCAGCCGTTAGCTTGCTATTTCCTTGCGTCCCATGCTGCTTCGGGATTGATTGCCTTTCGCTTGAGCTACTTGCGGTTTGGCGTTTGTTTGGGAAGTTTTCTTTTGCTCGCCTTGTCCTCTGTTTTCTTTCACGCTTGTTGCTTGAGGACAAGCAACGGTTCGGTTTGGGGGGATTTGATATCTCATATATTTACTCATAATTAGCCCCTGCTTCACGAGCCTTTCTCTGCGTTTCCTGTGCTATTATACGCGTTTTAGCTCCTATTTCTCCCCGTTTTGGCACTGCTGCGTTTTTGTGTCCATTCTGCAGGTACACACGCATATTTGGAGTATAGGATGCTTGTTGAGAGGTTTCGTGAAGTTTCATAAAGTTTCGTGAAGATCCGAGTTGGTTTCATGCCGATTCGCCGCTGCAGACGAGCCGCGTTTGACGTTTGAAGGTGTCCCGGGACCATGGGACGGAGCACGGAGCTCAATTATTCACTTTAGACCCCGTCCCTACCCTTTGGGATGATCCACGCCTTGTCCCTAGGCCTTAGGTCAACATACGACAAGTTAGGACCAAGATCAAGGTCAAAGTCAAGTCAAGGTGAACTAAAGCCGACGCAAGGTCAACTTCAAATGGTTATATCTCAAGTTTTAGACCTCCAATGGATGCAAGACCAAGTGGAGATGATAGTTCGTCTCGATAGCTTTCCAACGGCAGGTCACACGCTTAATTCCGCCAAGAAACGAGTGAGTTACGAAGCTGAAAAAGACTGAACCCTCCGGGATGACCCTGTCCCGGACGGGATGACTATGTCCCGGACGGGACCACCCTTGTCCCGGTCGGGACGGCCCTGTGACTCCTCGTTGGCTCAAAATACTTCGTCTATTTGAAGGCCTAAACATTATAATTTCGGATCACACTTTCTACAGCACTTTTACAACACTTTTAAGTTTATTCTCAAGAAAACTTAGGTTTAAATAATTTGATCTCTTGTACTTTCAATTCCCGACTCGGATTGCTCTAGTTTTATCGTCTATTTGGTTTTTGTTGTCGAATTCATCCTTTGTTTCATCAAATTTCAGATTGGTATTATCAATTTCTTCTCCTATTTTCATTGTGATTTCATTTTATATTGTTTGTAATCATGTCTTCGTCTTTCTCTATTGCTTTTGTTATCATTTCCGCTATGCTTGAGTAGTTCTTATTCTAGGGAAGAAGGGTGAATCATGGGTGCATGCTTGGGTTGTTTTTGATGATGTTTTGAGTTAGGTTTTCGCGCTCGTTTTGATTGTCTCGTTTTGTATGCGGTTGTTGATCCTTCGGCCAAGGATTTGTGGCGTTGTCACCCTTAAACTTAAGACCGAAAGCCTAGTTTAGGGTAGGACACGAGACCAATCATTAGGACCCTCACTTGTAAGTTGCGAGAGCCCGCTTTTGAGACCTAAAGGAGCTTAAGACCGAGAGGCCTAGCTTACCCTTAGCGAGAGCGTTTTCCTACTCATTTCTGTCACCATCCTTTGACCTAGCATTCCCCGTGCCTAACCCGATTCCCTAGACCTTTTTCCTCTAAGTTTTAAACCCTTATTCTCCGCTATAGCTTTAGTAACCTCGACCCTTCGAACCAAGACTAGAATCACTAAAAATAACCAACTTAAGCGACCATCTCCCTGTGGATATCGACCCGACTTACCCTTGCTACCTATTAGAGTGAGTTTGGACTTATTTTTGATTAGGAGACGCGACTAAATCCTATCACTATGGTTGCAGGAAGGGCTCCTCAACCAAGAGTCTTGCCGGGGACTTGTCGTATGTGTCGCAAGGCGTCACACGAAGGGAGACAGTGCAACGGTCTGCCGATTACATGTTACAAGTGTAAAATGGTGGGGCATAAGTCGAATGTGTGTCCCAACAACCAGAACACAGCACCTGTTGCAGGAGTACCACAATCTGCGTGGTGAGTGCAGGCGAGTTTATGTGCTCACTGAAGCTGAGGCAGAGGAGTCACCTGAGGCTGACGTCATCACGGGTATTTTTCTTATAAACTCTGTGAACGCTGTCGTTTTGTTTGACACTGGGGCATCATTGTCCTTTATATCTTCTATGTTTGTTTCAAAGGCTAATCTCACAAAATTCGAATCTATCAATGCAAATATTTCTTTACCAAACGGAAAAATTTTCAAATGCTCCAAAACTTTCAAAGAAACTCCAATCACAATTCATAAAACAATCTTTCCTTCCGACCTTATTCTTTTCGACATGCCGGAGTTCGATGTCATACTGGGTATCGATTGGTTGACTAAGTATCATGCGTTGTTCGAGTGCCGAGATCGGAAAATTCACTTGAAGCATCCTACGGGGACTAGAGTCACGTATCAGAAGACTTCGCCAATTAAGGGGGCGAAAATCATCTCTATGCTACAACTTCAACGGTTAGAAAGAAAAGGGCACCAAGTGTACCTATGCAGCGTCAATGAAGTCCAGGAAAGCGTGGACATCGAAGGTATTCACGTGGTACGGGAATTCCCTGACGTTTTCCCAGACGACTTACCAGGCTTGCCACCTGCTCGTGACGTTGAATTCTCTATCGACCTTGTGCCAGGCACGGCCCCAATCTCAAAGGCACCCTATAGGATGGCACCGGTAGAACTACAGGAATTGAAGAAACAACTAGAGGAAATGATTGAAAAGGGTTTCATACGACCAAGTGTCTCGCCTTGGGGAGCACCGGTTCTCTTTGTGAAAAAGAAGGACGGTAGTATGAGACTCTGCATCGACTACAGGGAATTAAACAAGGTGACCATTAAGAACCGCTACCCTCTGCCAAGGATCGACGACCTTTTTTATCAGCTAAAAGGCGCGGGAGTGTTTTCTAAGATCGACCTGAGGTCAGGTTATCATCAGATCGCTGTTAGGGAATCTGACATCCAGAAGACTGCTTTCAGAAGCAGATATGGTCATTACGAGTTTAAGGTCATGCCATTCGGTTTGACAAACGCTCCAGCAGTGTTCATGGATCAAATGAACAGGACCTTCCACGAGTACCTAGACATATGCGTGGTGGTTTTCATTGACGACATCCTGATTTATTCCAAGACTGGGGCAGAACACGAGGAACATCTCCGTATTATTCTGGGAATACTGAGGAAATATAAGTGGTATGCTAAATTTTCCAAATGCGAGTTTTGGCTTGAAAAGGTAGCATTCCTGGGTCACGTCATCTCGAAGGACGGAGTGATGGTAGATCCTACAAAGATCGACGCAGTAAAAGAATGGAAGGCTCCCACAAATATAACTGAGATACGCAGCTTCCTAGGTTTGGCAGGATACTACAGAAGATTCGTCCCAGACTTCTCTAAGGTAGCACGACCGATGACTAAGTTACTACAGAAGGAGTCCAAGTTCATTTGGAGCGACGAGTGCGAGAATGCGTTCCAGGAACTTAAGACAAGGCTTACCACAGCACCCGTCTTAGCTCTTCCTACGGATGGAGACGAATATGAAGTCTCTGATGGCGCCACCGAATGGCCTGGGTTGCGTACTGATGTAACAAGGGAAGGTCATTGCTTATGCGTCAAGGCAATTGAAGGTTCATGAGCGAAACTACCCAACTCATGACCTAGAATTAGCAGCTGTGGTGTTTGCTTTGAAAATCTGGCGTCATTACCTCTACGGAGTAAGTATCAAGTTCTACACAGACCACAAGAGCCTGAAATACATTTTCACACAGAAGGAACTCAACATGAGACAACGCCGGTGGTTAGAACTGATCAAGGACTACATGATTGAGCTACTATACCACGAGGGTAAGGCGAACGTCATTGCTGACGCTCTGAGTAGAAAGACTACGCATACCCTTAGCAACATTTGGGAGATTCCGGCTGGTATTGTCAGAGACTTCAAGAGAATGAACTTAGAGTTGGTTCGATCGGCGATCTTGATTTGAGCATAATGATCGCAGAGCCGGAGTTATATCACGAGATTAGGGCCCTACAATGGGAGGATGAAGAACTCGTGAAAATCAGAAGAGAAATTCCTTCAGGAAACCGAGAAGGGTTTGAGATTAAACCTGACGGGAGTTTGAGATTCAAAGAAAGGTGGTGTGTACCTGACGTACCTGTGTTGAAAAGAAAGATCCTCGACGAGGCACATAGTACACGATACTCCATACATCCTGGGTCTGATAAAATGTACCAAGACTTAAAACTGAAGTTTTGGTGGGTTAGAATGAAAGCAGAGATTGCAGAGTATGTTGCAAAGTGTCTAATCTGCCAGAAAGTGAAGTTTGAACATCAACGACCCGGGGGACTACTACAACCTTTGGACATTCCTTTGGGAAAGTGGGACTCCATTTCCATGGATTTTATAACAGGTTTACCAAGGACTCATAAAGGAAATAATGCAATTTGGGTAATAGTGGACCTTTGACCAAATCAGCCCATTTTCTACCAATCAAAGATACTTGGAGCCTTGAAGAGCTAGCTAAGGCTTATGAGAAAGAGGTGATTCGACTACACGGTGTACCGCTAGACATTATCTCGGACAGGGATCCGAGATTCACCTCACATTTTTGGGACAAGCTCCAAGCATCATTGGGAAGTCAACTGAAGATGAGCACCGCTTTCCACCCTGCGACCGATGGTCAAACTGAGCGAACTATCCAGCGGCCGAGGACATGCTCAGGGCATGTGCATTAGAATTCAACGAGGTGGGAGAAAAGTCTACCTTTGATTGAATTCTCCTACAACAATAGCTTCCATGCAAGCTTAGGTTGTGCCCATTCGAGGCACTCTACGGGAGGAAGTGTCGTAGCCCGATCTGTTGGGGCGATGCTAGTGATAACGTGGAGTGCTGGACCGGACGTTATTCAAGACCAGATTGAACACATCAAAATCATCCGTGAGCGACTACAAGCAGCCAGGACCGCGGAAGATGTATGCCAACAAACATCGCCGACCTATTGAGTTGAAGTCGGCGATCATGTGTTCTTGAAAGTATCACCCATGAAGGGGGGTCCGACGTTTCGGTTTGAAAGGAAAATTGAGTCCTAAATACGTGGGACCATATGAGATAACCGACAGAATTGGTGAGGTAGCCTATCGCTTAGCTTTACCACCCAATTTGTCGAAGGTTCACAACGTGTTTCACGTTTCGCAACTGAGGAGATACAGAAGTGACCCAAGTCATATCATTACTCCTGACGTGATCGTGATCGAGCCTAACTCGCTATACTCGAGAGGCAGTCAAGATCTTAGCACGAGAAACCAAGAGGTTGAGGCGGAAGACGGTCCCCTTAGTGAAGGTGCTATGGAAGGGTCAATTGACTGAACAAGCAACTTGGGAGACCGAAGCCTCTATGAAAGAAAAAAATCCCGAACTGTTTATCTCAGGTGAAAATCCTATTCTTCATTCAAGTTTCGGGACGAAACTTTTCTAAGGGGGGAGGTTTGTAACACCCCGTGTTAATTTAATTCAATAATTAGCCATCGATTATAAATTGCAAGTCTTAAATCATTTATTAACCTTTTAACCTTTCAAAATCACACTTTTTGCCAAACTTTCGTTTTGTAAAATTTCTCGACTTCTCTAAAACTTTTGAAAATTTTTGAATAATGAAATAAAAATTTTATTCTTAGAATTCAAAAGTAGAAATATTTCGAAAAATAGTCAAACGAGCACACGTTGACTTTTATCGCTTTTGACACCCGACTTTTTTAAAACTGATAAATTTCGTGAAAAACTTTTTAACATCAAAATATCATTTAGGAACCTTCCTAATTGATCAACTTGTTCCACTTGATTATTTGACTCATAAATTTAATTTAATTAAACTTTATTTACTAAATAAACTAACTTTGACCTAAAATCATTTAACCTAAATTATTCCAAGTTGTTCCCATAATTCACAAGTGCAAAATACACCATTTTTCTCTCCAAAATAGCCGGCCACTTTGCTCCATTTTTCTCCCTTTGATTTTCTTCCATTTTATTACAAAAACCTCTTAAATAAAAACACTAATATTATTCTAATAACCTCTAGTATTATTTAGCTATTAGTGGGTATATTGAAGCTTATTTATTACGGGTTTTTGAAGGTGAAGACGGGTACTTGGGTGAAGACTTAGACCTAGATAACATCGTTGATCCGGACAACCAATAAACTTACCGATTAAGGTGACTAACTATGTCTTATATTATCCTCTTAGTAAATTAATTTGTTTTGTTATTATGATTTTATGAATATGAAAATTATGTTAAATATGTTAAACATCACATGAGTGTACTTGTATATTTATGTGTTGTATAATAAAATGATAATAACTAAATAATGTGTTAAATAGAGTATTGTAGTATTATGTTTATATATTTAGTTAAATTATTTTTGAGCATTTTTAATTTATGTTCATATGATTTTTATGTTTAGTTATGTTTTATTTGAGTAGTAATCATATATAAAAATTATGTGAAATATTAAAAATGAGTTTAAAGTGATTAAAATCGAAAATGAAAATTTATATAAATACATACATATACTCGGCATTTTCCATTTTTTTTAACATATTTTCACTTTTAATTTTTGTAAATAATATGTTAGAATAAGTTAGTTAAAATAGATGTATTCATGTTAAAAAAATTAAATTAGGAAAATAAATTATAAGTTGTTAAAATCAAAATTAGTGTTCTTGAGTTTATTGTTGATATTCATATGTGTTCTTACAATATTCATGTTGATGTTCATCTTTATTGTTCACTTTGATTATGTTTTATATTATGTTTGTTTATAATTTGTGTTTATGTTTAATTATTGTTTTATATATTGTTAGTAATATTATATAAATCAACTTAAAACATTATAAATCATTTAGATTAAAAAGTTAGAAATTTAAAGTGTTGAAAAACACTATTCATAATTATAAATGAAATTTTTAGTAAATTTCATTTTAGTTTAAATCGTTTTAGTATAATTAGAATAATTAAAATATAAAGACTTTAAGTTAAGCAGATAAAATCGAAAAATGAAAATTTAGAAACACCCTAGGCTACTCACGGCATTCTTACTATTTTTAGGGTTAAAATTTGTTTTATCACTTTTTAGTTTATTGTTAATATAATTTAATTATTAGTTAATAAGTTAGATTTAAGAAATTAAAAGAAATAAATCAATTTTGACATATATATTAAGTCACACGACATCATCACTTAAAGTTGACTAAATTTGACCAAAATGAAATTATCACTAAGTCACTAAAGTTAAATAGTAATTAGAATTGAATTTTAGTATAAATCGATTTAGTTATAAATGAAATATTATAAACCGATAAAAATATGTAACCGTTATAAAAATGAACTAAATCGTGTGTTACTGCCTTTGCTATCTGGACTGTTGATCTTGGACATACGGACTAAAATGAATCATCCACGTTACTATTATTTTAAAAATGAAAATTGCTAAATTTAGTTAATAGACGACTAAATTTAACTAAGTCTCATTTTAAAATAAATATCGTTATCACTTTTTACAAATTGAACTTAACGTTTTTAAAACTAATATTTTAAAATGAATATCATTATCAGTTTTTACAAATTGAACTTAACATTTTTAAAACTAATATTTTAAAATGAATATCATTATCACTTTTTACAAACCGAACTTAACGTTTTTAAAAACTAGACTTTTAGAATATTTTCAAAACTCACTAAGTACAAAACGAACTTAACAACTTTGAAACTAGAAATTTATACTTAGAAAATAAAAGGGTTTAGTTTATTTTCTAAAATATCTTAAGTATAAATACCTAAAATATCTTAAGTATAAAAATACGTATAAATATAGAAATACGTACAAGTATAAGAATACGTACAAGTATAAGAATACGTATAAGTATAAAAATACATATCAAATACAAAGTATAAAAATACGAATACGTATAAAAATACGTATAGGATACGAAGTATAAAAATACGAAATACGTATAAAAATACGTATAAAATACGGTGAATAGTGAATAGTGAATTATGAATAGTGAAAAGTGAATAGTGAAATACTGAAAATAACTGAAAATTTTACTAAGTATAGAAAATTTAAAATGAAGAAGTAAATGATCTAAAGTGTTTGAAAAACACATAAATAAAATTGGACATACTATTAAACGTTTCAATTTAGAAACTTGAAAACGTTAATAATTAACAACACTTCAAATAATAAACGAACGTGTTATGTGATCATATGAAACCTACAAATACTTAAACGTTTGACGCTGAGACTAGGAGAGTCTAGTAACATGTGATATGGAATATCAAATAAATAATGAATATTGAGTAAGTTAAATAAAAGGTCAAGCTTGGGCCTCAGATATGAAAACGTCAATCGTAAGTGAAGTGGGTTTAAGATAGTCTTGTAGCGGTCGCCATTGCCGTACAAGATAATGAATATGCCAAGGCTTTTGTCTCAGGCTTTAGGAAATAGTCGTTTTATCCTGAGTTAAGGTGCTCTATGAATAGCATAGCCCATTCTTAAATTGGATACTAGTGTACATGTACTAGACTAGGGTTTTATTCCCCTATTTCGCTAAAGTTACCAGGGCCACCGTGACCTTATTGCGATTGTCATCTCACGGTTCCGTCTCCTTGCCGTGTTTCGTTCTTAGTGGGCGCGACACTTGCATTCGTTCTTACCCTGCGTAAAGATTACTTGACGGGATTGTATCTGAAGTTCGAATCATTTCGAACACTAGAGGATGAGATGCAAGTATTATAGTATTCGGCGTGGTTTACGAGTCGAGTAAGCCTCTGCACTATGGAAGTGAGATGCAATCGATCAGAGTACAAGGGCCTACTCAGTGGTCAGGCTCGTAAGCAGTATGTGTTGTTTGTTGTATGTTTAATTGAGAATGAGTGTGTACCATTTTTGAAAACTAAAGACCACAACTTTCTGAATTGAATCGAGTCTGCATGAGGAGAATGATAAGATATGTATGTTTGATTGCGATCCGATATCGCCTTGTAATGCTATTGAATTATTGTGATACTATTGCTATGCTATTATATGCTATTTGCCTTCATAACTGAATATCATGTTTATATGATTTATCGCTTTAAATCGCATGCTTATTATGACTTATATGTCTTTATATGCTATATGTATTAAGCATGTTTATGTTTTTATCATAATGATATGTTTATAAAGCGATAATATTAAACCAAAGTAATTGAAATCGAGGGTAAGTATGAGCATAGCTAGTCACTGTCCGCTCAGCGGGCATCCCCCCATCAGTTTATTGTGCAGGACGTTCGTGGACCAGGATCTGGGTTTTGGATGGAGCCACGAGACGTTTTTATTGCTTTTCCTTAGTTGTTTCGAGAGAGATGTAATTTATATAACGCTACTCTTTTGAATTTCCGTACTTAGAGTTGTTTTATTCAACTCTTGAACGATGTTATAATATTTGGGTTTTTATTGTATAATTAATAACGCTGGTTTAAGACTTAATTAATTTCCGCCTTAGTAATTAAAGTCGACTAAAAACCAGGTTGTTACAACTGCTCGCCCCTTGCTCGCTACACCTTCCTAACTACCTCCAACATCCTCTAAACATCCTCAAACTCCTCCTCACACTTGCACACTAGATAACCACCTCGGTAAACGCAACACCCGACTATACGACGCGACACACAATGTAACACCCCGACTTTTCCTTATATTTTATAATTCATTTCTTGAATATTCATATTTCATTTCAAGTGATTTTCTTAATTTTGGCTCGAGAAAGTCGTTTCCTTGGCATACGTGTCTTGAGCGAGGTCGAGGTTGCGTTTATCGAGGTTAGAACCGAGTTAGGATGGTTTGGAAGGTGTTTAATGAGGATAAAATCTCAAGGAATATTGAGTCAACAAGTGAGGTTGAGTCCCAAAAGTCGTTGGTTAAAGCACGGGTCAAAGGAAGAAGCGGAAGATGATTTCTAGTGAGCCTCATTGAGCGGCAAAAACAAGCCTTCGTGGCGGTGAGCGCAGAGCGGGCTACAAACAAAGAAGCCATGGCGGTGGAGCCAAGACTGAAGGCTTATAGCAAATACTGAGCGGCTGAGGCCCGCATCTATGCTCGAGTTTTTGGAAGGTCTGAGTTACAGTAGGACTTAGTTTTCAGCTGTTATTAATTCTAAACCTAACCTAATTCCCTCATAATCTCATAATTCTCTCACCCTAATTCTTCACAAAATCTCTCTTTTCTCTCATAATTCATAACTCCATTAAAATCTAATCAAGACTCATGCTTTTCTTCTCAAGTCAACCCTAATTCCATTCCCTTCATTCTCCCTTCGGTAATTCTTCGTTCCTTCTTAGTTTTAATAGGGTTTTGATAGTTTGATTATTATTCCTTATTATTACGGTTTATTTCTTATATTTTGGGTATGATTTGTGTTTATGGTCAAAGGAGATGGTGAATTCGAGGGAGATGACACCGTCCACATTGAGGAGGAAGGCTATGCTTGTTTTGTGCTTTAATAAGGTAACTGGGTGTAGCCTGATGATTCGTGTATAGTATAGGTTAGCAATGGAGTTTTAGGCCTAATTTAGAGCGTTTTCGGGTGACTAAGTGAAGGTTTGTTGATCTAGGATGAATTGGATTAAATCGTGGATGTATGGCGTTTTGTCATGTTTTGAAGTTAGCTAAGGTGATCACAAGACACGAGGAGGCAAGGACGAAGCTTGGGAATGATTTTGTTAGCAGCAGAGAACAGCAGAAAACGGCAGAGTCAAACCCGCGAGCGAGCCGCGACCCACCCGCGAGCAGCCCGCGGACATTATGTTCTCAGGCTTCGTTGGGCCCTTTTTTCCGGATGTTTATTTGTTAGGCTTGGAAGAAACTTAGGAGGACTTAACCTGATTTTGTTAACCTAGTTGCCAATATATATAGCCTTCATTATCATCCTCATTCATTATCATCTTCTTCATTTATCATTTTTTTAGCTTAAGTTTAGATCTAGTTTTAGTTTTTGATCGAAATTGGGAGATTGAAGATTGAACTTTCCATTCCTTTTGTAACCGTCGGTATGAGTAACTAATCTCCCTTTTCTCGGTTTAAGTAATTGAAACGGTTGTTAGTTAATTGTGAGTTTGAAAGTTCTAGTCTTTATTTTGATTATTGATTATTGCTCGGTTTTGATTTATTATTTGCGTGATTGATTTGTGATTGCTAGGTGTACAACTAGTCGTCTGATTCAGTGCGTATTTGTTAGTTTTGTTAGTTGAACGGGTTACGTTGACTAACTTAACACTAGTAACGACTAGGTTTAATTGTTGAACGGGATACGTTGATTTTTATTTCTAGGAGCGATTTTCATAACATCTAAAGTACAACTGGATTGTATGTGCTATTTGTTCCTTATCGGTTCTCTTGTCGTTAAAGCTGCTAACTGATTAAATCTTGAACGGGATACGTTAAGGTTGTCTTTTGGTTAGGGTTAGTTAAGAACGGGATACGTTTTAATTAGCTAAACATAAGGAGAATTAGAATTGTATGATTCACGATAAGGTAGTCAAGAGTATAAACTAGAACCGGATAACCGTGATCGATTAACTCTAAACCGCGGATATTAACTCGAATCGAGATCCTTTTTAATATCTTATATTTCATCATTTCCATTCTCTGCTTTTGCTTTAGTATGCTAGTTTATTAGTTTAGTAACTCAACAAACCCCTTTTATTAGTTATCTGTCACTCTGTTACTTTATATTTGCTTTCATCTGCGCTTAGATTGAATTCGATTAGCCTTATTCCCTATGGTTCGACCCCTTACTTCCGCTTTACTATTTGTTTAGTATTAGGATTTAAGTGTTATAAATTGTTAATTTATGCATACGACTTAGGGCCAGTCAAATTTTGGCGTAGATTCTTAGGGAATAGGCGTTAAATCGTTTTCTAGTGCATTGTATATAGTCTTTTGTTTTTAGTTTTTAGTTTTTATTTTTGATTTTAAGTTCTTTTAATTTAGATTAGATGGCTAGTAAATATTTCCCCCAATATGAGCATGAATTATTTTATAAATACTTTAATAGGCTCCATGAGTATGTTATTCGTTGTCGTCATCCTTATCAAACGTGGGAACTTTGTCATGTAATTTTTAACGGTTTGAATGAGGAAACTGCAGGTCATGTTTATACTATGACTGAAGGGAGATTCATGTATGAGATGAACTATGATGAAAAGTGGGACTTTTTCCTCTATTTGGCTGATGATACGGAACAATGGGAGTTGCATAATTCCTCTCCAAGGAGACCTCAACCGAGACCTAGTGAATCATCTATGTCAACGGAAGAAATGATTAGAGCATTAGCTAGTACCCAGTTGTCCTTTCAAACTACTGTGGCTCAAATCCAACTAGAGACCAAGGCTAGTATCGATAACCTTGAGAGCCCGTGCGCAGAATTAGGGAAGCTATAGCTAGACTTGAGGCACGAGATGATCATGTGCTTAATTTTGATGAATCTGACTGTGAGTATGAGCTCGAATTTGATACTCCCCCTTCCGTTGAACCTGAGGTTAGTGATTCCCATATGACTTGTGATGTTGATAGCGACTATGGTTTTTGGGATGATGATGATGAGGAGGGTTGTGACTCGAACCTCTGTATTCCCTCTCCCGATTTGAGTGATCATTCGACTCTAGGGGATTCATTTAGTGTGATTTTGGAGGATGAGCGAGAGGGGGAAGTGTTTGAAGAGGAAGAAGAAGAGACTAGGAAAGAGAGCATCGAGTATATTGATATAATGAATGCAAGCGGATGTGCCAATCACTAATCCCTTAGGTGGTTTTGTGGAGATAATACCTAAGGTTCCTTGTCGGTCTTTGTTTTGTTGCCTCATTTCGTCTACACATGATTCTTCCTATGAAGAGTCATTTTGTGACATAGACCCTACGTTTAGGAGCCCGGAGAAAGATAAGACTTGTGGTTATACTTTGTTTGATCATGCATGCTCTAACTTAATATTTATTTGTTATTATCACTTTTCCGGTGTGTTTGCAAGCATGTTTGACAGGTTACTCCGAGCATTGAGTTGTTCCGCTCTTGAGATGACATTTGGATAATGGAGTATGAAAAAGGCGTCGAGCGAACGACGTTAAACAAAAGCGCTATCGGGGAGGCAACCCTTGATTTATTGCTTTAGTTTGTATTTTATTTTCTTAAATGGGTGCTCGTGACGGTTTGTTAAATGTTTCAGGATAGTTGAGCTAATAATGAAGACCCGAAGTCCCTGTACTTCATGTATATTCTTTAGAAAAAAAAAAAACAAAACAAAAACGTGAGATGAATTTCCAGACTGAAATCTGCGGACCAGAGGCGAGCCATCCGCGGACAGCACGCGCGGAACAGAAAAAAAAAATAAAAAATAAAAAATAGAAAAAAAAAAAGAGAGAGAAGCATAGAACACGAAGGGAGGAGAGCAGCAACCACCTTCGACCCTCCCTTTTCAGCCCACCGGAAACCACCACTCCCACGACCTACCACCACCACCACCACTTCCGCAGCCTATACCACCCACGACCTGCTCATAGCCGTCATCTTCTCCTATTTTGATTAATTTCAGAAACCCTAATTTCAGATTTTGGGGTTTCTCGCTCGTGAGCTTTTGAGTCGGTTTTGAGGATCAAATAGGTCAAAATTGGGGCTCTACTCGCGTTACAAGTGAGTCCTCACAAGTTTGCTTCCTCAATTTCGCGTGATTTCACTCGTTTTTGGTGTGTGTGTGGTCAATACTAGTTGCTGCTACGTTATGCTTGTTCGTGGGTGATTTCTGAAGCAAGTTTGGGTGAGGGACGTGCTGTCCCCATGACCCTATCAGAACCCCATCCTCGTCTTTGCCGAGTTGGTGAGTTCTTCATGAAATTTCATTGCAGTATTGCTGTGAACTTGGTTTCAATTTGTTGAGTATCATATCTGGTGTGGTTGAACGGATTTTGACTGAATAATAGTGTGTAGTGCGTAAGCATTCAGTTTCTGCACCGTGCTTAATATTTTGATCGGCTGCTAGTCTGTGTTTGACTCTTGTTGACAAGATGTGGTCGAGCTTTGGGTGAATTTTGGTGTGGAAACCACTAATTACCAGTAATGCAATTGGATTTTAGAGTTTGACAGTGTTACTGTCATTGCCAATGCTGTTATTGTTGCTGAAGTTGGTGCTGAATTGGGCCTCTGTTGAATTGCTATCGAATTGTGACACCGCTGTAGATTGTTGGGTGTGTCACTACAGTTTGAGGGAGCGTACCTGTAAGTTTGTGGTGCTCTTGTGACGTTATGGTGCTGATTATTAGTGAGTGACGGTTGATACTGAATGCACCGTGAAGCTGAGTCTGCTAGCGTCGATTTTGAGCTGTAAATCGTCTTTGCTGCTGAGGGTGACTTCATGTGAGAGAGATTGTTATTGTGAGCTCATGTTTGAGAATTGCACGAAGACTTGAGAGGAAGACTGTTGTTTTGTGACTTTGCCCCCTTTTATTTTGTCTCAATTCATCCCATTGAGGACAATGTGTCGACTAAGCGTAGGGGAGTTAAGAGAAATAAATTGTATACTTTTTATATATGTATTATCCTTTTGTTTCCAAAAAAAAATATATATATATAGAGTTAAGTTATAATGAGTCCTTTATCTTTTTTGAGTCCGTGAGTCCTGTGTAACTCTTACTAACGTTTTCTGAAACTGTAATGCTTTGTAAATGTAACCGTAATTTTAACACATACAGTTACATTTACAAAGTATTAAAGTTACAATTACTTATAGTTACATTTAAAAAGCATTACAGTTTCACAAAACGCTACTAAGAGTTACATGGACTCACGGACTCAAATTTATTTGTGGACTTAATATATATATATATATATATATATATATATATATATATATATATATATAATTTAAGAGTCATTTCTTCATTATCTAATGATATAGATTCTTCAGTAGTTTTAACTATCTGTTTCAACCCAATTTTCTCAAAAGTTCCTAATTGATAAATTGTTTGAATATTAATCCTAGGGATCGTCCATCTATTAAGAAGATCTAGATTTTGAGGTATATCAACCTCTGTTGTGGTACTGTTTTTAACAGATTTTTTGTTATTTAGTAAACGGGTAATTTTATTCATTTCCTTGGAAAACGAGCGGTGGTAGATGATATCCCTGATTAATTATCTAATACTTTCTCACCACCATGGCTCTGATACCAAACTGTGGGGAGCTCGCTAATTTTCGACCAGAATTTTACTGAATCTTAATAATCAGAGTAACTTACTGAGCCTTAATAAACAGAAAAATTGATGCCTAGATCTCAATGTCAACTCCATCACGCCTTAAACATCCTCATGATTTCAAACAGGCTATTGGACTGACCCATGATATCTTGAACATCAACTTTTTCTAATTATTATGATCATCAATTTCTCTAATTATTATGATCAAACTGGTTTTAAGTATTTTGAAAATATATATATATATATATATATATATAGAAACAAGATCAATTAAGTTGACAAATATTGGTACGCTCACTACGCAGACGAAACTGTTATTAATATTTTGTGAAACTGTTGTTCTTTGTAAATGAAATCAGATTATTCATTTCTTAGTGAAACTGCTTGTTCTTTGTAAATTTACGCTTTCATTTACAAAGAACAAATAGCTTTCACAAAATATTAATAACAGCTACAACAGAGTGAGCGTACTCAATATTTGTCAACTTAATTGAACTTGACTCTATATATATATATATATATATATATATATATATATATATATATATATATATATATATATATATATATATATGTATATATATATATATATACATATATAATCAAAAATACGAATAAAAGTGAATCCCGGCTAGGTGAAAACCCGAAAGGGCGCCTAGGCAAAATTGGGATATGTGGCCGAGGGCGGAGTGAAACCCACAAAGGCGGGCGCTCCGAGTAAAATGAAGAAACGAGTTGCGAGCCACGAGCGTTGAAGTGAGGAAATAAGCTAGTGTGAAACCCGCAAGGGCGGGCACTCTAGGCAAAATGAGAGATTTAGGAAAAATGAAATGTTCTAATACTTCCAATTTTACCGGCGTGGCGACATAAGAAGGGTGACACAGAAGGACGGAAGGGTAGGTTAGTGGCTACGGTGAGAAGTAATCGCGGTGTACGGAGTCGTAGGCACCTCTCTTGCGATTGAGTTTGTCTTATTTCCGGAGTAGAGGCGTTTAGGATGCTTGCTTGTGTGGGTTGTATGTGTGTGTGACATACGTCTTTTGTCACGGGAGAACGCTAGTAGTGTAGGGATCGGATCCCTTTCACTAATCAATTATTAGTGTAAATCAAATTACTCTAATTTGATTTAGCAAGATCTATGTAGTACAAATTTACATTGTTAACAAGTTTAGAAATTTATACCTTTCTTAAAAGGAAAATAAGGGCAAAAAACTAGAACTCCTTTCTAGTTTTGTTTCTTGAGCTTAGTATAAGGATGATCCTCCAACCCAAGTTTCCAAAATAGGAAACCTCCTTAAGATAGCACCCAAGAACTACTCCAAAACTTACAAGTGATTTTGATCTAGAAATCACTAATAAGCACTTGATAATATGTATATTATTATTACTAATACTTACTAACACTTAGTAATACTAGTAGTAATATATGAGAGAGTTTTAGAGAGGTTTTGTTAGAGAAAGGAAGAATGAAAGCTTACTTGAATACTTATCTTTCTATTCCCTACTCTTATAAAGAAAAATGAGGAAAAACAATTGTGTGTGGAACACAATGGGGGCCGGCCTCCTAGAGAAGAGAAGAGGGTGAAGAGTTTGCTCATAGATTAGAACAATTGCAAGCTTTGTCATGATTATGTTGAAGCATGCAAAAGGTGAACAAAAGCAAAAAGACAAAAGAGAATCTTTCTCTTCCTCTCCCCTTGTGTTGGACGGCTATAAGGCCCTTATTATGGGTCCAATTTGTTTACAATATTTGTCCCACAAATACTTATAATTTATCACTTAATCATCTAATATGATAAAGTACAAATTATCAAATTGGACTCACAATTCTTCTTTAACATATATGTACACTTACACATATATTAAAAATGTACTTTTACTAATCTCATTAGTAAAATATACATGATTAGTAAATTAACAGTTAATCACTAATTCTCATTTCCTCAAATAATTTTATCGATATAAAATTAAATCACTCGAGTTCACAACTCGATTTCTCTCTAAATTAATACACTGACTAACCGTTAGTCGAATTATCAAGTCACTAATTTAATCGTATCTCATACAATTAATTAGCCTGAATATTTGGAGTACGTTCCTATAGGTGTGACTTAAAGGGATCAATTGATTACCGCCGTTCTCACGACAATAACTTCAAACTCTAGTCAGCCAACCGTTATTGATTTACGTTAATCAATTGACAATAATACAGGATTATCCCCATGTATTCCTTAATTGAGATTTATTAAGTAATCGCACTATTGTGGAGGACACATACTCCAACAATCTCCCACTTGTCCGAGACAAGTTGTGCATTACCAATTCTCATGTCCGTTTCACATCTCCCACTCGATGCAAGGTGTCTTACAGGTCGTACTTGCATCCTGAGATATATATTGTGAGTGGTTTCCTCGATAAGGAGAGTAGTCGGCCAGGGAATCTACCGTAGATTCTTACCGAGCGTGGCCACGCATTTTCAGCGACTACTCCTCGAGTGGCCCAAAGATGTTTTACCCTGACGAGGGTGGACATTTCCTTTCCACTCGATTGTACTGTATAATGCAGATCACCATGACCCCAAAGATGCCCTTATAACCCCCTTTCACGGCATGGCTTAGGACAAAAATGAAAGTCACAAACCGCACCGACTCGCATAATCGGCCCACCAAAGAATCGACTCAAAGGAATACTATAGAATTCCCACCACGACCAGGTTTCAATCTCATTGAAAAGGAATTCTATAAGCGTCACTGTCCGACAGAGTGTCTCACAGTCTGTCTATGCAAACGATCGGTCATCACATATGACCCTATGGTGTTGAACCCACCATCGATCGACTTGCAATCTAGTCTCTCCGAGACGTCACCTCATATGAGAGACTAGGGACCAAATACTTAGTTTATACCGTTCACTTGAATACGTTCAAAGTTGTTACACAAATATTCGGATAAACAAAGTATGCATTCATAATGACTTAAGATAAAAACAATGAATGTTATTTTCATATATGTAATAGGATCCATCATTCAATTACATATTACGAAACTAAAGGAAATCTGGCATACGTCGCAACCCCATGGAGGCGGTGTGTGCGTCATGCTTAGCCCTCGAAAGAGGCTTGGTTAAAGGATCAGCGATATTATCGTCTGTCCCAACCTTACAAATATCTATTTCCTTCCTTTCCACATTATCTCTAATAACGTGGTATTTCCTCAAAACGTGTCTAGACTTATTACTAGACTTGGGCTCCTTCGCTTGGAAAATAGCCCCACTGTTATCACAATAAACAGTGACAGGATCCACGGCACTAGGGACTACTCTTAGTCCATCCAAGAATTGCCGAATCCACACAGCTTCTTTAGCAGCTTCCGATGCTGCCAAATATTCAGCTTCCGTTGTAGAATCCGCAGTGACACTCTGTTTGAAGCTCTTCCAATAAACAGCTCCTCCATTCAACATAAAGACATAGCCGGATTGGGATTTTAAATCATCCCCATCAGTTTGGAAACTTGCATCCGTGTAACCCTTTACACGCAGCTCAAGTTCTCCTCCAAACACTAGAAACGAATCCTTAGTTCTTCTCAAGTACTTAAGGATGTTCTTTACAGCTATCCAGTGACTCTCACCGGGATTAGCTTGATACCGGCTCGTCATGCTCAGAGTGAAAGCGACGTCGGGACGAGTGCACATCATAGCATACATGATTGATCCTACAGCGGAAGCATAAGGGATCAATTTCATGCGTTCAATTTCCGCAGGAGTCGTAGGACATTGAGATTTCTTCAATGTTATTCCTACACTCATCGGAAGAAAGCCTCTCTTGGAGTCTTTCATATTGAACCTATCAAGAATCTTATCGATATAAGTTTCTTGACTTAATGCTAGTATCCTTTTGGATCTATCTCTATAGATCCGGATACCCAAGATGCGTTGTGCCTCTCCCAAGTCCTTCATTTGGAAATGGTTTCCCAATTCCACCTTTACCGAATTTAGACTTGGAATATCATTTCCAATCAGTAGTATGTCGTCCACATACAAAACAAGGAAGGTTACCTTGCTCCCACTGAACTTCATGTATAAACAAGGTTCCTCGGTACTGCGAGCGAATCCCTTTTGTTTGATAACATGATCGAATCTATGATTCCAACTCCTTGATGCTTGCTTAAGACCATAAATGGATCTCTTAAGCTTGCATACTTTCTTAGGGTTAGATGTATCCACAAAACTTTCAGGTTGTGTCATAAACACTTCCTCTTCTAAAATCCCATTCAAGAAGGCGGTTTTTACATCCATTTGCCATATTTCATAGTCATGAAATGCGGCAACCGCTAAGATTATCCTTATGGATCGAAGCATAGCTACCGGTGCAAAGGTTTCATCATAATGAATACCTTGGACTTGTGAAAAGCCCTTTGCCACCAATCTAGCTTTGTAAACATCAATATGTTTATCTATGCCGAGTTTGATTTTGAATATCCATTTACACTGAAGGGGTCTCACTCCTTCAGGTAAATCTACCAAGTCCCAAACTTGGTTCTCGTACATAGAATCCATTTCGGATTTCATAGCCTCAAGCCATTGTTCGGAGTTGGGGCTACTAATAGCCGCCTTGTAGGTTGAGGGTTCGTTGCTTTCGAATAACAACAAATCACCCTCCTCCTCGATGTTACCGAGGTAACGGTCAGGTTGATGACTAACTCTTCCTGACCTCCTAGGAATTATAACCGTGTCAGAAGACGAGGGAACAGTTACCTCATTTTCTGTCTCGGTTTGTGGCTCTTGAACTTCATCAAGTTCAAATTTTCTCCCAATCTGTTTTTTAGAAATAAACTCATTTTATAGAAAAACAGCATCACGAGCCACAAACACTTTGTTCTCGTGAGGGTTGTAGAAGTAATAACCACAGGTTTCCTTAGGATAACCTACAAATAGACATTTGTCAGACCTTGGAGCGAGTTTATCGTCAGTTTTATTCTTGATTTAATGCCTCACATCCCCAAATTCTCATGAATGACAAATAGGGAACCGTTCCCGTCCATATCTCATATGGAGTCTTATTGGCCGCTTTAGTCGGACTTCGATTTAGTGAGAAAACAGCAGATAACAGTGCAAAGCCCCAAAATGATCCAGGAAGCTCAGTTTGACTCATCATAGACCGAACCATGTCAAGCAAGGTTCGGTTTCTCCTTTCTGCAACACCATTCAACTGTGGTGTGCCCGGAGGAGTCCATTGTGATATTATACCACAATTCTTAAGATGTGAATCAAACTCATTACTTAGATATTCGCCACCACGATCCGATCGTAGTGCTTTTATCCTTTTGTTTAATTGGTTCTCAACCTCATTTTGAAATTCTTTAAATTTCTCAAAAGCATCACTTTTATGCCTTATTAAGTAGACATAACCATATCTACTTAAGTCATCGGTAAAAGTAATGAAGTAATGATATCCTCCTCTAGCGGTGATGTTTAACGGACCACACACATCGGTATGTATGAGTCCTAAAACTTCACTTGCTCGTGTCCCTTTACCACTAAAGGGTTGACGAGTCATCTTGCCTAAGAGGCAAGATTCGCATGTACCATATTGTTGATACCCGTATCTGTCGATATGGAAATTTATAGAAAACCCGACAAACACCCAATGATGATAGGACAATATGTATTTCGTGTCATTTATTTGAGTTCGTTTTACGATGTAAGCCGCACGCTGTCGACAAAATGCTTTTTTAATTTAAATGATATTTAAATTACTGTTTTGCAAAGGTAAATTTATTTCTGTCAAAATTTATTTGCCTCAAGTATTTTATTGAAAATAAAATATTTCGATTTGAAAAATCATTTCTAAGTAACTCGATTTGAAAACTCGCTTTTACAAATTTTATATTTGACTTGAAAAGTCATTTCTCGTGTCTTTAAGCCGTTTTATTAAATCGTTTTCGATGATTTCGTTTTCTTAAAAGCAAGTTTAAAGCTCTTTTGAGCTCGATTTAAAGAGCGATTTTGAGCCCGTTTTAGCACGAATTTCGAGGCCACTTTCACCCACACTCTCCCTCACATACCCAAGCTTAAACCAGCCCAAAACCACATCCTAAACCCAGCATAACCAGACCAAAACCAAGCCAAGTAACTCGTCCAAAAGCAGCCCAAAATCCCATTCACGTGCTCTGTTTTTACAGCCCATAATCAGACCAGAAACCGGCTCCTAATCACCTACCCATGACCCGAACCCGACTCCTAACTGTCCTACCCATTCATCCTTGCTTAACCCACAAGAAACACAACTCAAAAACCCTAAGAACCCCCACCAAGAGGGCCGTGGACAGCAGCTCTCGAAGTGAGAGAGGAGTTGCTCTTTTCCTTCAAGAAACCCTACTTTTTGACCTTATATATACACACCATCCACAAGCCTTCATGACACGAAATATACAGCATACATACACCATAACCAGTCACAAGAAAGCCCTAAAAAGCCTCAAAGGAGTCGCAATAGCTGCTTGAAAACAGAGCAGCGTTTTTTCTGATTTTCGGGCAACTATCACGACTTCTACCCTATTTTTCGTGTTGAAAACACCATAGTCACTCTGATTTGTTTACATAGTCTTAAAGTTCACTTTACCACGATTCTAAAACATCTTTCGGTTCGAAATTTCGTTGAGAAACGAATAAGTTACAAGCTTTTGAAAATCGCTGTCAGTTTTGCTCAAAGTTACGGATTACAATTGGTTTTCGTCGACGACGGCCCCTTGGGATAAAATCTTACAATCGATTACGACTCAAAGAATTGGTCAACGATACATGTAAGTTGAGGGTGCAAAAAACTCACTTTACCTTTGTTTAAATTATTGTTTCTATCGCTTTATTGTTTCTATCGCTTTATTGCTTCTGTCGCTTTTTTATCGCTTTCTGTCGCTCTGTTGTTTATCATCGTTGTCATTGTTTTATCGTTTGTTTTAGGCCTATATTCTTAGTATGATTTTGATGCGTATGTACGAGTGTGTTGTGCCTCTTATTCACCTAATATGCGTGTTCAGTTTCCCTGCGTAGTATGACTTGTGTAGTATAACTTGCTGTCGCTCGTTTGATTTTGATTAGCTCACTTCCTAATAAGACCTATTTCATGTTGTTTGTTTTTATCTAAAGTTTGATTTATCGTGTTCTTCCAGATTTGTAACCCATGTGTGTAGGTTTGATTAGTTTTCGTGATCTTATTTCATCGTTTAGCGTTCGCATAGTAATTAGTTTCGTCGATCATGTTTAAAGCCGTGTATGGCGTGGTTTTGCTGATTGCTAATTCTGCTTCGTCTGTTGTATCTTGGGTCGTGTAGGGTTGCACAGATTGGTTTTTTTGTACATTGCATTTTAGTGTCCACGTTGCCTGCTTATCTATTTGTGTATATTAGTAGGATTTGTTTATTTAAGCACTTATTTGTATGTTTTAGTGGATCATTAGTTGTTTTTAATTGATTATTAGTTTGTATGTTTATTTGTGCTTGTTACAATTAGTGTATGTCTGCGTGTCTATTTAATTGTATTTGATTTTTTTTTTAGTTTATACGTTTGGTAGTGTTTGTCTGCCGCTTCTTTTATTCGTGTGCTTTGTTTAATTATTCGTGTTTAGTCGTTCATGTTTTGTTTGTATTTTAGTCACGTTTAATTATTTTTATTTATCTGCCGCTAACGTTTGTTAATCTATCTTATGCTGTCGGTAAGTATTTCTGCTTCTTTTCTTTGTTTACTAGAATAGTAAATGAGCCCATGTTAAATAACTTCGACGAAATTATATGTGCATTAAACGACGTAGAATGGATGTATTTTATTTAGGGTTAAAACATTTGTTTGCATATCCGCATGTACTCGTAATAGCCATGGTTTTACCTAGTAGAGACCGTTTTTACGACGGGCGGGGTTAGGCGTTAAATTAATGAAATTCTTTTAAACTTCCTAACACGTAAACTCACACGAACTCATTTTCTCTAAAATTGGTTTCTAAATTCCATATAAAATTTAGTGGCGACTCTTTTCAAATTAAAACTGTTTTTGAAATAAAACATCGCGTGGATCAAAATCCCTTGTCCACACATATGATTCGTAATCAAATGGTTTGAGAACCTTGGTCGCAACAAGTCTCTTTATGCGTTTGTCATTTATGTGACCTAAACGACAATGCCAAAGGTAGGATTTGTTTGATTCATTCGTTTTGAGCCTCTTATTCTCTATATGATAAACATCATTGACATCATTCAAAACATAAATACCTCCAATTGAAATAGCTTCACCATAAACCATTTCATTAAACGAAAAAGTACAACGGTCGTTCTTAATCATAAAACAAAAGCCTTCCGCATCTAACACGGAGACGGAAACGGCCGCTACTCTAGCTCCATTGCCCATGCGGAGATCTACATCACCCTTGGCTAGAGCTCGCACGTTTCTCATCCCCTGCAAATGATTACAAAGGTGAGATCCACATCCGGTATCCAATACCCATGTAGAAATGCAAGCATGATTGATGTCTATCATATAGAGATTAGAAGGAAGAATACCTTTGGATGTCGCACATCCATCTTTCAAGTCCTTCTTGTACTTGGGACAATTGCGCTTCCAATGACCCACTTCATTGCAATACTTGCAAGTGTCATTGAGAGGTTTACCCTTGTTGATCTTGGGCTTAGGCTTATGTGGAACACCTTCCACAATAGCCTTGCCCTTACCCTTGCCTTTGACGGATGGCGTTTTCTTAGCCACCTTCCCCTTCTTAACTCCAAGATTCATGTTCTTCATTTTCATGGAGAGAACATCTTTCTTCTCCACCTCATTCACTTCCATATCCCTCTCGGCTTGGACCAAGAGTGCATGAAGTTCATGGTAACTCTTATCCATGTTGTTCATGTTATAGTTTACTCGAAAGTGAGCAAACTTGTTAGGAAGAGAATGAAGAATGCGGTTGATCGCAAGAGCCTTGGGTATAGAACACTCTTGACGCTCAAGAGTGTCTATGTACTCAATCATTTTGAGCACATGAGGACCAACTTTTTGGTTCCTCTCAAGCTTTGCATCGAAAAACCGCACCGCGGCTTCATAAAGCCTAATTTTCGGTGCTTTGGAGAACATGGTTGTCACTCGAGTGAATATCTCATATGCACTCTTTTGTGTGACAAAACGGAGTTTGAGAGCGGGTGCCATGGACCAAATCAAGACGTTTTTCACGTCATTGTCCACTTTCACATACTCATCATAGGTGGCTCGTGCCGCCCCGGATCGAGATGTGGGTTCGGCGGGGTGTGGTTCGGTAAGGTGTTTGAGCACATTGTCGGATGTAGCGGCGCCCCTCATTGTCGAATCCCATTCGACAAAGTTGCTACCGTCATCCTTAAGGATACACTTATCCATCACGGTTCGCAACCATGAATCTTTGCCCAAAATGGGCGCGGGAGTTGATGATGATGATGCCATTGCGATTTGAAATAAACGATTCTACAACAAATATGAGGAAATATATAAGCATTCATTGTTCATTAATAACATTTGCTAAAACTCATTTTAAGACAAATGTTCATTTATATAATGATCTCCCACGAAATTATATAAACGATTCCAAGACTCGTTTTTCATATAAAATTAGACATCTCATGTTTCCTTTTATATAAAAACGATAAGTCAACACTTGACTAATTCTACACTAGAATGCTTGGTTGATGATTTTCCATAAAATGCATCGATTAGCCCCAAATAACTCTTATTCGGTTGAGTCCAAACCAAATTAGCACGGGACTTCCTCCCACTACTTACCCATGGTAACAAGGTTCCACGTTGCGGAGGTCCTCACGAACATGGGGTTCATAGTCGCTACATTTGGAAAGGCTTAATCTCAATTCATTTGTTAAAATGTGGCTGATCTTGTCAATATTTAGTCATTTAAATTCTTTATAAGTGAACTAATTTAAGAATGGCGACCTAAAAACGACAATTATAGTGGGATAACGTGGCATGCATGGCGATTTTGGCATGTGTGCGGAATAAATAAGCAATCAAACAAGCATAGCAAGCAAAAGCATAAACCTAGTATGGCCACCTAAAGGTAATTAAAAATACAAGGAGTTACAAATTGGAAACCAACTCCTTTGGTCCCTCTTCATATGGATCTCATCCAAGCTCCTCCTTGCAAGCTTTAGAACACTTCTAAGGCTCCAAGTCGATCTCCATCACCGGTCTTCGATTTACAAATAGTTACAAGTATGATTTACAAATGAATACATAGCAATCCTATTATACATTGATAAATGAAATAAACTATTAAAAATTACAAACCGGCGATACGAGATCGCATTTAATTACAAACCACACGATATTCCCTTTCATTACGGGCAATATCGGTAAAAATATAACAAACTATGGCCATACTAGTATGAACAAACATTCATTCAATAATAAACATTCATCCAAACATGCATAATGTAAAGCTTATAAATAAAAACATGCCAAAATCGTCTTAAACAATAATCGCATTTAATCGTTTCAAACCGATCTCATTTTTAATCGATTAATCTTATATTAATCAATAATGCTTAAAACACCTTTTAAGCTTGAACTAAAACTTCTAAACTGATTTAGAACACTCAAAATTAGTTTTCACTAATTCATGGTGATTTTAGTTCATAAACTTGGTCATTTGCTAATTAGATGTACTTTAATCATAACTTTTTATGAATAAAGCTTTATAAAATCAAAATAAAATAAAATAAAATCATTTTTATTTTGACAAAATTTTTTTTATATTCTGGAACACTTCCAAAATATCAGAAAAGAAAAGTTTGGTCAGAAAATATTTACGAATTATTTTATATAAAATAACATACGATTTCATCAATTTTATCTCATAAAATCAAGAAAACGTCTAAAACAGTGAGGAAAAATCCCAAATTTATACGAGCGCATCCTCATAATGTATAAAAATATTGGTATAAATTTCATGTCCAGAAAACAACGTGTACTATATTTTTGGACATAAAATGCATATCATACCGATTTTAAACAAAAAAAATGAATAAATATTCAAAACTCAAAATATGACTTTGAAAATTTACATGCAGAATGTATAAATATGAGCTATCACTGTGTAAAAATTTCGTGACCAGATTCCAAATATAACTATTTATAGTAATTATTTTAGCCAAAAACTCACCTTTTTGACTCGGTTTTGTATAAAAATCATTTAAATTAGCAAACAAATTTCAAAAATTACGAAATTTGACCAGTAACTTCATGAGACCAGAAACTTTGCATGCAATAAAAATCTCGTGCTAAAACCATTTTTAACACTATTTTCGGATTTTATCATATTTATTCTCAATAAATATATAAAACTCCAAAAACAACAAAATAAATTTGTAACTACAAGCCTTGGCTCTGATACCACTTGTAGGGATCGGATCCCTTTCACTAATCAATTATTAGTGTAAATCAAATTACTCTAATTTGATTTAGCAAGATCTATGTAGTACAAATTTACATTGTTAACAAGTTTAGAAATTTATACCTTTCTTAAAAGGAAAATAAGGGCACAAAACTAGAACTCCTTTCTAGTTTTGTTTCTTGAGCTTAGTATAAGGATGATCCTCCAACCCAAGTTTCCAAAATAGGAAACCTCCTTAAGATAGCACCCAAGAACTACTCCAAAACTTACAAGTGATTTTGATCTAGAAATCACTAATAAGCACTTGATAATATGTATATTATTATTACTAATACTTACTAACACTTAGTAATACTAGTAGTAATATATGAGAGAGTTTTAGAGAGGTTTTGTTAGAGAAAGGAAGAATGAAAGCTTGCTTGAATACTTATCTTTCTATTCCCTACTCTTATAAAGAAAAATGAGGAAAAACAATTGTGTGTAGAACACAATGGGGGCCGGCCTCCTAGAGAAGAGAAGAGGGTGAAGAGTTTGCTCATAGATTAGAACAATTGCAAGCTTTGTCATGATTATGTTGAAGCATGCAAAAGGTGAACAAAAGCAAAAAGACAAAAGAGAATCTTTCTCTTCCTCTCCCCTTGTGTTGGACGGCTATAAGGCCCTTATTATGGGTCCAATTTGTTTACAATATTTGTCCCACAAATACTTATAATTTATCACTTAATCATCTAATATGATAAAGTACAAATTATCAAATTGGACTCACAATTCTTCTTTAACATATATGTACACTTACACATATATTAAAAATGTACTTTTACTAATCTCATTAGTAAAATATACATGATTAGTAAATTAACAGTTAATCACTAATTCTCATTTCCTCAAATAATTTTATCGATATAAAATTAAATCACTCGAGTTCACAACTCGATTTCTCTCTAAATTAATACACTGACTAACCGTTAGTCGAATTATCAAGTCACTAATTTAATCGTATCTCATACAATTAATTAGCTTGAATATTTGGAGTACGTTCCTATAGGTGTGACTTAAAGGGATCAATTGATTACCGCCGTTCTCACGACAATAACTTCAAACTCTAGTCAGCCAACCGTTATTGATTTACGTTAATCAATTGACAATAATACAGGATTATCCCCATGTATTCCTTAATTGAGATTTATTAAGTAATCGCACTATTGTGGAGGACACATACTCCAACAAGTAGCACAAGCGAGCGGGCTAGGATGGAGAAATAAGGGGCGTAGCTGGGTTTCTGTCATCATTGTCACGTTTGTCGTTAGGTCGATGGGTATGCATTTCCTAGATTTCGCTGATTTTTGTTGTTATAATGCGAGTTGAGTGAAATATGGCTATTACTCAAGCCATTCGAGGGAGTTGGAGGTTGTAGTTTTTTATGCGACTTGCTTCGATTGAAATCCACCACGTTTCTTGAGAGCTAGTGTAGGTTTGGAATGTATGGCGTTCGTTGAGTTCACTCGAGGACGAGCAAAAGCTTAAGCGTGGGGGAGTTTGATGAGTCGTGTTTAGTATAGGTTAGCAATGGAGTTTTAGGCCTAATTTAGAGCGTTTTTGGGTGACTAACTGAAGGTTTGTAGATCTAGGATGAATTGGATTAAATCGTGGATGTATGGCGTTTTGTCATGTTTTGAAGTTAGCTAAGGTGATCACAAGACACGAGGAGGCAAGGAAGAAGCTTGGGCAAGATTTTGTTAGCATCAGAGAACAGCAGAAAACGGTAGAGTCAAACCCGCGAGCGAGCCGCGACCCACCCGCGAGCAGCCCGCGGACATTATGTTCTCAGGCTTCGTTGGGCTCTTTTTTCCGGATGTTTATTTGTTGGGCTTGGAAGAAACTTAGGAGGACTTAACCTGATTTTGTTAACCTAGTTGCCAATATATATAGCCTTCATTATCATCCTCATTCATTATCATCTTCTTCATTTATCATTTTTTTAGCTTAAGTTTAGATCTAGTTTTAGTTTTTGATCGAAATTGGGAGATTGAAGATTGAACTTTCCATTCCTTTTGTAACCGTCGGTATGAGTAACTAATCTCCCTTTTCTCGGTTTAAGTAATTGAAACGGTTGTTAGTTAATTGTGAGTTTGAAAGTTCTAGTCTTTATTTTGATTATTGATTATTGCTCGGTTTTGATTTATTATTTGCGTGATTGATTTGTGATTGCTAGGTGTACAACTAGTCGTATGATTCATTGCGTATTTGTTAGTTTTGTTAGTTGAACGGGTTACGTTGACTAACGTAACGCTAGTAACGACTAGGTTTAATTGTTGAACGGGATACGTTGATTTTTATTCCTAGGAGCGATTTTCATAACATCTAAAGTACAACTGGATTGTATGTGCTATTTGTTCCTTATCGGTTCTCTTGTCGTTAAAGCTGCTAACTGATTAAATCTTGAACGGGATACGTTAAGGTTGTCTTTTGGTTAGGGTTAGTTAAGAACGGGATACGTTTTAATTAGCTAAACATAAGGAGAATTAGAATTGTATGATTCACGATAAGGTAGTCAAGAGTATAAACTAGAACCGGATAACCGTGATCGATTAACTCTAAACCGCGGATATTAACTCGAATCGAGATCCTTTTTAATATCTTATATTTCATCATTTCCATTCTCTGCTTTTGCTTTAGTATGCTAGTTTATTAGTTTAGTAATTCAACAAACCCCCCCCCCCCCCCCCCCCCCCCCCTTTATTAGTTATCTGTCACTCTGTTACTTTATATTTGCTTTCATCTGCGCTTAGATTGAATTCAATTAGCCTTATTCCCTATGGTTCGACTCCTTACTTCCGCTTTACTATTTGTTTAGTATTAGGATTTAAGTGTTATAAATTGTTAATTTGCGGCATACGACTTAGGACCGTCATAGCCCTAGCCATATTTTGACTTGTGTGAGACTATAGGAATAATTGAAGATGATTTGATTGTGTTTTGAATGTAAAGTAACGATCTTTGGGTTGATTGTACTATAAAGTTGTGAACTTTGGTCCAAATTTCATTGGTCTCACACTATTGATTTTGGTAACATGAATTTGGATGTTTGTTGATATTGAATTTGGGTTATAATGTTGTTAAGTCCCTTAAAGATGATAACTTGGGATAGTTAGATATCATTGTTATTGTTGTTTACAAGTTATTATGATATATACTCCGCAATAAGTTTGTTATTGTGTCGTTAACTATAGTTAATGATGAAAATGGATATAAAATGGACGATTGTATTGTTAATGAGTTTGGGATGGATTGTTGAGGTATTGTTGAGTAAAAGATGATTAATATGATTATGGTTATGAGATGATTCACGTTAAGACTGGTTTGTTTGAATGCTTGAGTTAAGTTTGCATACGGGTACTGTTTGGCATGTATGTGAGGAGCTACAACATCCTAGTTTGGACGGATACCGCCCATAGTCCCCTTGACTATTCTTGTTGCTTAGATAGAGCTATTATGGGTTCTCAGCCGGTTATGGTTAGAGACTATGATTATTATTATTATGTCGTCACCATTCTTGTTGCTCGGTGGGATTTGGCCAAATTTAGACAGTTGCTTTGGAACTTCTTGTTGTTGTTCCGCCATAGGGTTTGGATGATTCTTGTTGCTTCATCCGGGGTGATTCTTGGTGCTTCAGCTAGTGCTCTGTGCTTAGTCTTGCGATTGTTTGATTGTTGTTTGTCATCTTGTTGTTGACATTTGAGCTTAAATAACTAAAATGGTTTAAGTTGGTATGGATGACTTGAGGTTTTATGTTGATGAATGTTTATACTTGGATTATAGGCCATAGGCTAGTTGAGTTGGTTAATTAACAGGTTAACTTGAGGTTGATTTATGTTTATCATCCACTTGGGTTGTATTGCTGTATATATGTTGGTTATGTTGAAGTATGACTAGGGAGCACCTAGTTACTCCCCACTGATTGTGGCTGCTACTTTCTTTGTGGTAGGTATGCTAGCGGGGATGGGTGAAGAGTGAGGATGACGGCGAGAATAGCTCATTTGTCATAGTCGTTTATCAGTTCAGTTTACTTTAATAGTTGGAGCTTGTTCATCAGTTAGTTTTTGTACGGGTATTTTATTCCCGCTCGTTTAGACTTTGAGGTCTAGACCGTTGTTTTAGTTAGTAATGATCCGGATTCCACGGTGTTTCCGCCACCGTGGCTGGCTTTTATTTTGTTTTCTTTATTAAAACCTTTTCATTTCGTATTTTATTTTATTGGAAAATCCGGGTTATTACACACAAGCTTAAGAAACAACTTTCTCGAGTTAAAAATGAAATAATCACATGAAATGAAACATGAATTTTAACGAGATAAATGAAATGAGTCGGGGTGTTACAGTTACACAACTAGCCTAGGTGCACCCTCGAGCAACGACGACAAGATGAACCCCGACCTCCAAACCCACTGCTCGAACCTCCGCTGAACCCCCCTCGAGTAGGGAAACTCCGTGTAAAGCGAGTGTCAGCACCTGCCCGAGGCACGCCCAAGTGTTGGGGTCTAGGTATAGGCTAACTAAACGTCCTGCTCCTCTGCTGTGGTTCCCCGAATTCATCACCCTCATACCTCCTCCTCTCAGCTCTTAAACTCCTTCTCAGATCCACAAGGCGATGCGCGTGTTCGGCCTTCAAGTAGACGTCTCGCACTGTAGTGGGAACACACGCTGACATCCTCTCAAGGATGTAAATCGCATGACCCCTCTCGAAATGAGCATCCAAAACCTCCTCACTCATTATAAGGTTCGATGAGTAAGAATCAAGCTCCATAAACCTCTCGTAGTACTTCTCGACAAACATACCCTCCTCCTGGCGAAGCTGATCAAACTCAGTGTGCTTTGCGTGACACAAATGTTCGGGAAAGAACTCGTCACGCAGTGCCTCCCGGAAACTGAACCACCCAAAGGTGTTCTCATCATGAATACATTGCAAGCATCGTATCAAAAACAAATGCAAGATCCAATCATGGACCAACCTAAGATGATCCTGGTTGTTGTACCACCAACGGCCGGCTCGACCCGTAAGGTACAGGCAGCCTGGTCCACCCTCAGGTCATCTGGAAAACCGACAGTAGAGATGAGTGTCACAATCTGACAAAGCCAGTTCTCTAGTGTAGCTGGCTCACCTGACCCATCGTAACTAGGCGGGTGATGCCTAGCAAGATCGATACTGACGATGGACGCAGTAGTGGGAACGGGCTCTCGCTCCTTTTCCTTAGCCTCGTTCACCGCAAGAAGAGAGTCGCGATCCTTTTCTGACAGGATCACCGGTGGTGTGGTCTCGTCCGGAGGTATGGTCCAGATCGCAAGTCTCCTTCATGGTTTCTTAGACGACATCGCCGAAATTACAAGCGATGATCAGTTGAGTATGCGGAATTAAAAGGTATGTATACAAGGTGACGCGAACAAACAAACATATCTCATTTAGTCAGTAATGGATAAATTTGACGAAACTCAAAGATTAAATTCTATTAAAAAAAAGTCTCACATGAGACGATCAATAGGATTATCAGCACTTAATTTATTATGAGCATTAAATAATCTACTGACAAATTCTAGTGCTTGTTTCATGTGTGGGATGATCTCATTGTAGAATTTGTCGAAGTCAAACGCTTTGACTTGAGTTTGATATGACTTACACGCAGTAGGGTATTATACTACTTCAATTTAAAATCCTGCAACCTACAATTGACTCAATAATATTTTTTTATTGTATACATACATATAGCAAGTAGCTTTTGACTATTACATGATCATTATTGTTTCGGCCAAATTTAGTCGCGTTGGTTATTTGACTCGTGAAAAGGGGGTATAGTGATCTACTCGATTAACAACTCGGTTTATGTGACGATAATAATGGCAAATGAACGAAAAATAGCGCGAAAAGATAAAGGGCAAGAAAGAAAAGGACACAAGAGATTTGGTGACGCGGAAAAAGCCGTAAATGGGAAACGACCGCGGGGGGATCTGAGTCCCGCCTAATGTGCTCCACTAAATAGTTGAATGACAAGCAACAAAGTACAATGAGATTATATCATAGAGAATCGTAGTTTGGGGGTGCTCAGATAGTCTGGAGTATCGACTTCTGGAGGATTTGAGTGAATATTATGGTAGAGTGTTGCGTAAGATGTCGTATCCCGGCTGGAATTCTGCTCACTTGCTTTATATAGGGCTGGGGAGTTGATTTTAGGGTTTTGTACCTGCTGAGCGGGTCTTTAGGCACCTTTCTCGGAACTGCTTGCTACACTTGGGGGATTAGTTGTTGACTGCTTCTTTCTTTGTTCTGCTGTAAATTATGTTGTTATCTTGCCGTAGGACCTTGGGCCTGCTCATACTTTCGGCCCAACATACCCATTTGTCTTAAGTATTGACCCATGCTACTAGTAGGCCATTTTTGGCCCAAACAATAGCCCCAAATTTTCTGCCAGACTGCGCAAGGAGGGTAGAAAATCTCATGTACCTGACCAGGTTTCTGCTCTGTTGAGGATGTCTGCACTGTGCTTGCTCTGCTGCATTGTTGAGGAGGTATGCGTTAGACTGTGTTACTTGCCTTGATGTAGAACGGACTCGATATTTTGCAGCGGAAAATAAAAGATATGAATTAGCTAAGAAAATCTCGCAAGACCCCTCAACTAAGACTAGAATTAAACTAGCAATCTCGCACGATTACTCGATTAACTCGTTTTTGTAACTCTCAACCTCGCAAGGAATCAAGTTAACAAGAATTCAACCTCGCGAGGAAGAATTAACACTCTTATAACTCGCAAGTTAATAAGAACACACAAGTATAAACTTGAATTTTATTTCTCAAAGTAATCTGAAAAATAAGGTCACAATCCAACCTTATTTATAATACTCTAAACAACTATATTGGTCCTAGGCTAATTAGGAAACCAAATTATTCATCAACTAAGACTTTCCTAATTTAATTAGGAAATAAACTAACAAAATAAAATCAACTAAAAGAAATTATTACTCCTACCACTTCTAGGGAACTTTTCCAAGTTTATTTACAACTAAATAAACTAAATTTAGATAATAAAATAAGCTAAATTAACACGATTCAATTTTAGGAAAGTCGTGTTTCTAGTCACCGTTTCACGCTGCTTTCCAGCTAATACCGGAAACGTGTTTCGCTGCTTTCACCGCTTTGTGCTTGGCTTTCCAATCGCTTTGTGCTTGCGTTTCCACTGTTTGTGCTTGCGTTTCCACTGTGATTCCAGGCTCCCGCATCATGCCTACTTAGCGGAGTTTTTGTGTCGGGATTCCGACTTTGTGTAGGGAGATTTTCTGGTTGGCTTTCTACTTTGCAATGTTTTCAGTATGGCTTGTGTTTGCAACGGGCTTGGAGTAGGACGAAGAAGGAGCGGCTCGACTTGGCTGTGCGTACTAGGGAGGCTAGTGTCGAGCTTGCTGAATGTGACCTTATCTTCCTGAGCAAGGACGGTAAAAAATCCCCTCTGTTCAAGTCTGTCTTCGTGCCTCGTTGAGGATGACCTTGTCTTGCTGAAGGTGGCGTTATCTTGCTGAGGATGACTGGATATCATCGTATGTTGCTCGGTTTACGTTATTACTTTTGTGTTGCTTGCCTATTTAGTGGAGCTGTGCGCCCAGGGCGTGTGGCTGACGTTGTGTTTGGCGAGGTTGCCAGGAGGTGTGAAGCGGCTGGAGGGAAATTAGAGACGCTGAGCGAGTCTGTAGATGGAGGAAAGGTGTAGCCTCGAGTTCAGCACGATCCGGGGGGCTGGGGCTGACGAGGAGCGTCATGAGTTGGTTGTTAGTAAGAGGTAGGTTTTTGCCAAACTTGCTGAGGTTACCAAGAGGTGCGAGGCCGCTGAGGTAAAGACGAGGGAGCTGAGCAAAGCTGTGGCGGGTGCGGAGGCAGAGTTGGCGAATTGCTGCTCTTGATAAGGCGCTGGTGGAGGTTGAGGATGCGATTGAGAGGTTGAGAAAGAAGAAGGAACAACTACGCGACTCATGTGTGTACTACCCCTGGTTGGCCAGGGTGGAATGTAAGGAAGAGCATGTGATACGTGCTATTTATATTCATTTTATGCCCCCGGTTTAGTCGCATTTAGCTTGCATTTTTTTCGTATTCATTATGATTCTATGAGCTATTTGTTATACTTCTCGATACTGCTGCCTTTCATTTACATTTTGCAGGTTTTGGTGGTTTTGAGCCAAAACCCGAGACATTTGGAGCAAGTACGAGATTCGAGACGACAAGACGAAGCTCGAGCACGCACGAGAGCTTGAGATTATGAACCAAGACCAAAGGATCAAAGGCCTACGAATAATGAAGGCCCAAGAAGGGGGCCTTGAGCCCAGGACACAAGAGAAGAGCTGCCCACTGGCAAAGCCTGGCACGGCCGATGGATCCAAGAGCTCACCTGGCCACTGGGTGCTCTGACGCGTTGATTTTCCTATTTTCGAGTTTTAATGTTTGGGCACTTATATAAATACCTAATTTCGGAGAAACTCATTCTTATGTTTTATTTTACAAGTTTTAGGTTTAGTTTAGTTTTACTGTTTTCATATTCTCTCTAATTTCAAACTCCATTAGTTTACTTTCAAGATCGGTTCAGTTGTAACCGTCGGTACTCCGTATTAACTCCAGGTTTATTTTAATCTTTATTATTCATTCATCATGTTTACTCCTATTGATTTTATTGTTTTGATTTTTATTATGAGTAGCTAATTCTCCTATTAGGGTTTGAGGGGAATTTGTGCCCTTGGTTCAGGAACATATTTTTAGATTAAACTGGTTGAATAAATTGTGCAATTGAGTTTCTTTCTACGCGTTTTATGCCAATTGAATTAGGATTATTTCGCCTGATCAACGATTTGTCTGAGTTTAATTGAACCTGAGTAAGTTTTAATTTAAGATCGAAAGCCGAATTAAAACTAGACTTACGCGAGATTGATAAGTTGAATTTAGTAAGTTGCGAGAGCCCGCTAAATTTGCTTAAGGCGAAAATTGACTCGAGAGAGCGTTTTCTAAACCTAGTCATTTGCACAGTTTATCGCTTCCTTCTTATGAACTTGAGTTCCTGAATCATTGTCATAATGAAACTGAGGCCCTAATCTTTCCCCTTATTTATTTCTGCTTATCTTTATTATTTGCTTTAGTTTATAGTTTAAAACAAACCCCTTTTTCACACCCTAGAGTTAGACCTGTTTTACTCCGACTTTAGCTTATAACTACGCTGTTTCTCTGTGGATACGATCCTGCTTACCGCTAGCTTCTGTTAGTAGTTTGTTTAGGTTTATTTTGATTGAGGCGTGACGATTTAGCCTTGTCAATTTTGGCGCCGTTGCCGGGGAAACGGCTTTGCTAGTTTTAGTTATTGTTTAGTTGCAGGTTTTTCTCTTTAGTTCCTTGAGACCGTTCTCACCGTTTCCTTTGAGTTATTTATGCGCAGGTCGCCTACAGGTTTAGTCCCGTTTGATCCTGAACCTGAGCGTACCTTGCACCGTACGCGTAACTTCTTCTAGGAAATCGCTGAGGCCTACGCAACTGAGAGCGTGCAAAGTTCAGACGAGGAATCTCGCGCGGAACAATCGTCCTGCGAAGGGGACAACATACACGTTGTTATTGATTTAGAGGAGCCACTGACCTTGCCAAAGCTATATAGTCACTCGTTACCTAAGCCGGAGTCCATCCCGAGTGGATTCACGATGCCCGCTACACTTACGGGCAACTTTGAGATTCGCCCCGCCTTTCTAAATTTGGTGGAGCGGAATCAGTTTGGTGGTTATCCCACCGAGGATCCTGGTCGTCATATGCAGGTTTTTTCGGACTATTGCTCTACGATCAAGCAGGCCGGGATTACTCAAGAGCAAATAAGGGAGATGTTGTTCCCTTTTTCTTTGAAGGATCGAGCTCGTGAGTGGATCACGGACCTCGACAAACTAGCTGCTGGTATCACTGATTGGAGGAGTTTGGCTCTCGCGTTCTACTCGAAGTTTTATCCTCCCGAGCGCACCAATCAGATGCGGAGTCAGATTCAGGGCTTCAAACAGACATACGACGAGTCGCTTGCTGAGGCGTGGGAAAGGTATAAGAAGCTGATTCGGGACTGTCCTCATCATGGGCTAAACGATTGGCTCGTGATTATGACCTTTTACAACGGGTTATACGCGGAAAGCCGCGCTATTTTAGATTCTGCTGCAGAGGGACGTTTTGCTAACAACGTCGATGATGATAAAGCTTGGGCATTAATTGAGGAGATGGCGATACATTCATCGCAATTTGGGAAGCCGAGGGGAAATTCACGGTCTGCGCATAGTGACCGTGATAAGGAGAGCATTAGTGCGCTCACTAGTCAGGTTGTTGCGCTGACTACGCAGATTAGTATGATGAATGGTGGCGGTTCTTCTAGTGCTCATGTGAACGCTATTGCAGGGCACGACTTGGGTTATTCTACGGGGTATGCTGCGCCCCACGAGCAAGTTTATGCTTATCAATCCTACAACCAAAACTTGCCTTACCAAAACCAGCCGGGTTACGACCGTTCTCTCTTGTCCTATCGTAACCAAAACGTGCTAAACCCAACCACCCAACCACCACAAAATCAACCCTACATCCCTCCTCACAAAAATTTCCAACCACCTCCACCCAATTACCAAAAACCAGCCTATACTCCACCACCTCCTACCCCGGGACCTGATCCTTTGGCCGAGACTAAGGCCATGATGTTGCAAATGCAACAAGTGATGATGGGTATGCAGAAGTCGCAGGAGACGATGATGCAATATGTGCAGAAGAGTGATCAAGCTAAGGACGCGGCTATAAAGATGTTGGAGAATCAAGTGGCTCAACTAGCCACTTCACAAGCGTCGCGTCAACCGGGTTCATTGCCATCGCCAGGCAATCCTCCTAACCCTTCTTCCGATACAGCATGTGCTATTACATTGAGGAGCGGTACATTTTACGATGAACCGAGAAATGTGCAACAAGACTCGGTCGACCGGCCGTGGCCGCTCAACCTACCGGACTCGCCGCGGGGAAAGATGATTCGGGCGTTAATTCTGGCATTCCTGCTGCTCCTCCAGCGCCCCCAATTCAGATCAAGCTGCCATTTCCTGGCCGACTGCGAGCAGAGTCCGAGGCTAAGTTTAAGAAGTTCGTGGACGTCGTCAAGGCACTTCAGGTAAATGTTCCCTTCCTTGACCTTGTTACTCAAGTTCCTGCGTACGCTAAGTTTTTGAAGGAAGTCTTAGCTAGGAAGCGTACGCTAGATGATGTCTCGACAGTAGCTTTTGTGGGGGAGGCTAGTACTAGGTTGCAGGGTGGTAAACCCCCTAAGCTTAGTGACCCCGGGACATTTTCCATCCCGTGCTCCATAGGTAAGTTTGAGGTTAGAAACGCTTTATGTGACCTAGGAGCGAGCGTCAGTGTCATCCCTTATTCAATGTGTCAAAAGATGAACATGACAGCTTTGGGACCCACTCACATTACCTTGCAAATGGCTGACCGTTCTGTTAAGCGTCCCTTAGGTATTCTGCAAGACGTCCCCGTTGTGGATACCCATATCCGTACCCTCCCACACAAAACCCTGTGATGTAACACGGACTCTTATTACGCATGCTCTAACGTTGACTTAAACGGTTCTAACTAATGTCGAATTCATTTTGAGTTGTTTGAAATGTTAAAATGATTAAGGTCGCTTTACATCGCTTTAAATAAACGTTCATTTTGTCCATTTGGAGTCTAGCTAGGTCCTTGTCCTGCTTCATTTGGCATAAGCTTCGCATTTGCACTACAATTAGCCCTTTTACATTAACAAGGTCTAATTCAGCATTCCTAAATCTCTAAATTTAGGCCCGGCGGCTAGATCTTCCCTTTAGCCTCCTCTTACACAAAATACAACCTCACGTCTTACCTTATTTCACAAAATCTATGCAAATACACCCTTTTCATTTTTCCGGGTCTCGGGCCCGAAACCGAGCCCAAACCCAGCCTTTGGCCCGCACTCCAAAGCCCTGAACATCAAAATATCTCAGAAATATCCTAGGCCTTTTCCTTGACGCGCAAGTAAAGGATTATACTAAATCTTTTCGAGATATAATCAAACCGGAACTAGGAAACTACGCAAAAAACCACACCTTCAAACCGCATAGTCTTATGCGGTTTGGGGTGGCAACCGCATAAGCCTATGCGGTTTGCCTGGGCAACCGCATAAGGCTATGCGGTTTCCTGGCTTGTTTTTATCCCCGGATTTCCTAATTTCTCCAGGGTTTTTAGTATATATACACCCCTATACCTGACCTCGAAAAACACAATTTACAACCATCTTTCACAGCAAACACACTACAAAACTCTCTCAAAGCCTCACGCACTCAAATCCTTGAGTTCAACTCAAATGCTAAACTGAGGGTTTTAATCAATCTTTTTGCATCTGCATCTGCATTCTTTTACAACTTTATCGCACTTGTACGTAGCGATAACATTAGCTCAAATATCATCTTACTTGGATTGTTCTAGGTCAGTAGAGGCTATTTTTACATAGGCTTTTCTAAAAGGTTTTCATAAATCATTAATTGAATTAACTCTTTTTCTAAAGTACCCTCACCCCGAATCCAATCTGGTTTCACAAACCTTAGATCTAGGGGTGTCGGCGTGCTCCAAAATCTAGGACATGTCTTTAGGCTTAGGACATAATAGCAGGTTCCTAATTTCCGCGATAATTAGGTGGCGACTCCAAAACAGTTTTAAAGGTTTTTCTAACTTAATCTTTTTAACTTAATCCGCCCTTAAGCAAGACGCCGAGCTGGGTCCCTCGTCTCCGATTCCCGGGTTCCACAGTTTGGCGACTCCGCTGGGGATATTTTATTTTTAAAACTTAAAACTAGCTTTTTTCTTTTTAAAAATAAAGAGGTGAAACTTGAAAGCCTTGAACAATCCATGTATACATATTTGAGCTATGCACATTCGTTTAGAGTCCATTCCTTTTGGAATCTAGGCACCCTTTGCACCCTCGAGAGGTGGTTCCCACATGCAGGCTTGTCCACTCGATAAAGCACATGCCGGACTAGCTTTCCTCTCGCCCCTCCACGACTGTCAGAACGGCTATCTCGATCGCCAAAGGTTCTCTTCAGAAAACCTATCGCCCCGGCGTAAGGAAATGAAGGGATTAAGTATCTGCCAAAGCGTACTCGAGGTAGTTGGAGGTGTACCCGACTGACTCATTTTTCACCCTTTTTGAGTCATACGTACAAGTTCGAGGCTATGCACTCCATGGTCTTTTTCAAAAACGAGCATTTGCATTCATATCTTCGAAAACTCGCTTAAACTTTTCAAAGATAAATGAACCTAACATCTAACATCTAACACCTTTCAAACAAAACTATCGCGAATTTTTGAAACAAGCTTTCTCAAAATTCTCCTTTTTCACTAACAAGCAAAAACCCGAGCAAGGATTAGAACTCGAGCTCGTGGAATTCAATCCTCTAGGTCATGTGGCCTAGACTCCGCTTTTAACATCCTCGACTCGACTTGTTAACCACTCTCGAGTTGAATCTTTTCTCTTTTACACATCCGAACTCGAGCTCACCTCGGCAAATTACCGATACTAGTTCGACGGATGCAAAGCAAAACGTTTTAACATCGAGGCGAGATGTGCGCACACATCCACGTCTCAAAAGCTTCATTTAGCTAAAACCTTTTCGAAAATCTCCTCTTTTCAAAACATAAAAGGTCTTTCTAAACAAAGAAATGATCTAAAAATGAATGCTTAAAAATGAATGTGAGTCTAGTGGGTCGAGTCGTGTCCCTAATATACGAAGTGAAATGCAGGCCTCAGCTGGATACTCGACGCACTAAACAACGTGTAATAATCCCTTACAATAAACGAACCTACACCCGCAAAATGGCCGGCAACAACGAAGAAGTCAACGCACTCCGTGACCAAGTTGCAAAGCTGACCGCTGACCTTGAGGGCCTTTTGACCCACCATACAGTCGAGGTGGAACGTATGGAACTCAAGATTAAGGAGGAAGCAGATAGGCATGCTAAGAAACTCCAAGCTATGGAGGAGAGGCTCTATGTCTCGAGCAGTTACTCTATCCACAAGGAGAATGAGAACGTACCTACTAGCATTAAGGACGAGCTCCCAAACAAGCTCGCCCTTAGTGATCTTCCTATCTTTCAAGGACATGAGAGCCCGATCATTCACATCCGAGCTTTCAAATCCCAAATGGCCATCAAGGAGGTCGATTCCAAGCATTGGCTCACTCTTTTCCTCAAGACTCCCTTGCGGCGGTCAAGACATGGTTCTACTCACTCGACCCACAGCGGGTCCCCACCTTCGAGGAACTCACAGTCGAGTTCGACCGACAGTACCGAGACAATGAAGACACTCAAGTCTCAATTCGCACTCTAGAAGTCCTATCTCAAAAGGACAATGAAGGCTTCACCGACTATCTCACTCGTTGGAAGAAGTTAAGCGCTCAAATCCCCAACCGTCCCCGCGAGGACGAGCTCGTACCGAAGTTCATAAATAACCTGCGACCCGTGTATCAATTCTACATGAGGTACAGCAACATTCAGAACTTCAAAGAACTAACTAAGGTCGGCACTCAAATCGAAGATGACCTTAGGACTGGCACCATGGCTAAATACACCGGCCATGCTTATCAAGGGAGCTCCTCTAAGTCTTCCCGCGCGGTCAAGAACGACGAAAATCGCACCGTCGGTAACCTCGACGATGACACCCTCGACGCCTTTGCAACTACCTTCTCGCCGCCTCCCAAGGCCAAGCGAAGCTTCGACCCTCTCTTTATGTCTTACTCCAAGGCATTTCAAAGGTTGGTCGAGAAAAACTACCTACAACCGATTGGGCCTACTAGCGAGCCGCCCGAAGATAAGAAGCCTAAATCTTGGAACCCCAATGCCTTCTGTGCATACCACCGAGGTAAGGGGCATGACACCGAGAACTGCTTTAGGCTCAAGAACGCTATCCAAGATCTCATTGATCAAGGAAAGCTTAGCAAACCATCTCAACCCACCAAGCCTTCAAACAACGAAAACCCGCTTGGCAATCATGCAATCTTCGTGGGGTCAATCCCTATACTAGACTGCTCTTACCTCATCACACCCTCGGATGACCAAATCAATGCGGTGTGGTCTAGTGATAATGAAGACGATTTAACATCGGCTACCCAATCGGCGAGGTGATAAGCCACATCAATCAACTTGCAAAAGACATCAATCACCTAAAGGCTCTGCATCGAACCGAAGTCGAACGTTTGGAACGACGCATCGAGAAAGAACTAGCTAACCCAGCCTCTCTTGATGCCCTCGAAGCTCTTCATCAAAAGGATAACGAAGGCTTCGTCAAACATCTCATCCGATGGAGGAAACTACTCGCCCGAGTGCCGGACCACCCATACGAGGACGAGCACATACACACCTTCCTTTTCAGTCTACGACCCGCCTGGCGATATTACTTCCACTTCTGCAATGCTCGAAATTTTGAACATCTCGTCGAAATTGGCACTCACATCGAGAAGGATCTCACGTCTAGCTATGAGGATCCCGCTTATCGATAACATGCTCACAGGATCAAAAGCCGAAACAGACTCAACTCAAACGACTCTACAAGGAATTTTGACAAATTCTACATGCCTTACGCCGTAGCACTACAAAAATTGGTCGAAAAGGATTACCTTCAACCGGTCGGACCTATCAATGAACCGCCCATGAAGAAGAAATCCAAATCATGGGACCCCAACGCCTTCTGTGCATACCATCGGGGCATGGGGCATAGCACTGAGAGTTGTCTTAAACTCAAACATGCCATCCAAGATCTCATCGATCAAGGAAGAATCAAGAAACCCCGGATGAAAACCACACTCTCCTCCAGCAACGACGCAATCTACATCACAACTCAAGCAACTCAAGCAGCTCAGGCAGCTCCAACGGCACAGAAGACGACGAAGAAGAAGAAGAGATTCTTTTAGCTTCTAATGCTCTTAGTGTCGGGTCATCTGTCGACCCATCTATCCTAGACTCTAGCTTTAGTTTAGATTTCCTTTTTACGGAGGCTAGCTCCAAGCAATTTTCCGATTTGTCGAATAATTCTCTTCAAAATAATGAAATGAATAAATTTGCTTACGCCTTGTCTCAAGCTAAAACAAACAACAAAATACAAACAAACAAAAATCAACAAGCAACCAACAAAACGCAAAATACAAAAGACACTAACCCATGCGATGAAAATGAACAAACAAATGAATCATTAAACAAATACATTGCAAACATTGTTTACCCAAAAACACAAGACTCAATCATCGAGGAAACCATAACCATAAACGTGGGAACCCCCGAAGAGCCAAGAGAACTACAACTAGGTGCCTCACTAGACGAACGCGAGCGCGCCCAATTCACACAACTCCTGAGCGAATTCAAGGACGTATTCGCTTGGTCGTACAAAGATATGCCCGGAATCGAACGAAGCATAGCCGAGCACCGCATCCCCATTAAACCCTAAGCATAAACCCATCAAACAAAAGCTAAGGAGACTACGCCCCGAGTGGTCCCTTATGGTTAAGGAAGAAATCAAGAAACAACTGCAAGCCGGTTTCATCCAAGTCATCGAGTATCCTGAATGGGTCTCAAACATGGTCCCAGTCTTGAAAAAGAATGGCAAGATTCGAGTATGCGTTGACTTTCGCGACTTGAACAAAGCTAGTCCCAAAGATGACTTTCCATTACCCCATGTCGACGTCCTAGTCGACAATACCGCTGATCACGCCCTCCTATCCTTCATGGACGGCTACGCAGGCTATAATCAAATCAAAATGTCATGCGAAGACATGGCAAAAACGGCCTTCATTACACCGTGGGGCACATACTGCTACACGATCATGCCTTTCGGCCTAATTAATGCCGGTGCTACATACCAACGCACCGCCACAACCCTTCTACATGACATGATGCACAAAGAAGTCGAAGTCTACGTCGACGATATGATCGTGAAGTCAAAGGAGAGAAGTGGTCACATCACTAACCTCCGCAAGTTCTTCACTCGCTTACGACAATACAAAATGCGCCTCAATCCCCAAAAATGTACTTTTGGAGTCAAGTCCGGTAAACTACTAGGACACGTAGTGAGCCAAAGAGGCTTCGAGGTCGACCCCTCTAAAGTCAAAGCAATCCTAGAAATGCAACCCCCGAAGAACCTCGACGAAATTCGAAGTTTCTTGGGCCAAATCCAATACATCTCGCGCTTCATTAGCAAACTCACCATGATATGTGAACCAGTTTTCAAGAAACTCAAGAAAACCGACCACGTTGAATGGGACGAAGAATGTCAAAAGGCATTTGACAAGGTCAAAGAATTACTAACCAACCCGCCAGTTCTACGACCACCCCAAAAGGATTTACCACTATCCTTATACCTCACAACTACCCCTACCGCCATGGGCGCCATGCTCGCTCAAGAGATAAACGGCGAAGAACACGCAATCTATTACATAAGCAAGAAATTTCTCGATTACGAAACTCGATATTCACCCGTCGAGAAGAGCTGTCTAGCATTGGTATGGTCATCCAAAAAACTCCGTCACTACATGCTAGCACACCAAACGAAGGTCTACTCAAAAATGGACCCCGTAAAGTACATTTTCGAGAAACCCGTGCTTAACGGACGAATGGCCAGATGGACATTGCTCCTAGCCGAATTCGACCTTAAGTATGTACCCCTCAAAGCAATCAAGGGACGAGCAGTCTCTGATTTCCTAGCTGAAAATGCAATCAACGAAGAGCCAATCATCGACACGACATCCCTTCCAGACGATGGGATTTACAATATCAACCAAGAACAATGGGAGTTATACTTCGACGGCTCCTCCAACTATCGAGGATGTGGAGTAGGAATACTTCTCATATCCCCGAATGGCGAACACACCCCTTTATCCATCAAACCGGATTTTGACGGAACAAACAACGCCGCAGAATCTGGCGTGCTTGCACGGTCTCCAAGCAGCGCTTGTACTCAACGCCCGCAACATAAGAGTCTATGGGGACTCCTCCCTCATAATCAACCAAGTATCCGGAGCATGGAAGATACTTAATGAAAACCTGGCGCTATACCAAAACAAAATACAAGAGCTCATAAACGAATTCTATCACGTAGAATTCATACACCTCCCTCGCGAAGAAAATCAATTCGCCGACGCGTTATCCAAACTCGCGTCACTAATCAACATACCCCCAGGGATGGAAACACTACCCATTGTCGTGGAACGACGGAACGAACCCGCCTACATCTGTGACATTGAAACTGAGGAAGAACAAACCGACCCTTGATACCAAGCAATCATCAACTACAAAACAAACGGCGAATACCCACCAAACATTGACAAACGAGCCAAGCGAGCCCTACGCCTATTATCATCACAATTCGTAATGGAAATGGGCAAACTACTCAAAAAGACGCCTCAAGGCACACTACTCTTGTGCGTCGACCACAAAAAGGGACACGAAATCATGTCCCAAGTACACGATGGCGAGTGCGGACCACACATGAACGCACGAGCCATGTGCAAACAAATCATAAGGCTATGATGGTACTGGACCACCATGGAAGCCGATTGCGCAAAGTATGTCAAACATTGCCATAATTGCCAAATTTTCGCAAATGTGCAACACATACCCCCTTCACCACTATACAGCCTAACCTCGCCATGGCCATTCTCAACCTGGGGAATTGACGTCATCGGCAAAGTTCAACCCGTAGGAGCAGGAGGACACTGCTTCATCCTCGTGGCCATCGACTATTTCACCAAATGGGTCGAACCCGCATCATACCGTACGCTAGGCACAAAAGAAGTTGCGAAATTCATACAAAACAACATCATTTGTCGCTACGGCATACCTCACGAGTTTATCAGCGACCAAGGCACACACTTCCAAGGAGAAGTCGAACCGCTCCTCCTTAAATACAAGATACAACGACATAAATCATCACCCTATCGACCACAAACTAACGGCGCGGTCGAGGCAGCAAACAAAACCGTCATATCAATCCTTAAAAAGATGATCGACACCTACCACGACTGGCCCAACAAAATCCCATTCGCATTATGGGGATATCGCACCACAATCCGCACACCCACAGGCATGACACCCTACTTTTTAACCTACGGGATGGAAGCCGTCCAACCTGTAGAAATCGAAATGCAATCCCTTCGAATTCTCATGGAAGCGCATATTCCTCGGCCGAATGGGCACGCGAACGATACGAACAACTCATCCTCTTAGACGAAAGACGGTTACATTCACTAAGTACAGTCCGAATGTATCAATCTCGCTTACAACGCGCCTACAACAAACGGGTCAAGCCACGAAATATCAAAGTGGGTGACCTAGTACTCAAATCAGTCCGAGCACCATTACCAGTCGACCCAAGAGGAAAATTCAAACCCAATTGGGCCGGACCGTACTTGGTCAAGGAAATCCTCCCTGGAGGAGCCGTGAAGTTAACTGACCTTGACGGCCAGGACTTCCGATTGCGAACAAATCTTGATTAACTCAAGAAATATTACCCTTAAACACAAACAAATTTGCAATGTATTTCAAAAAAAAAAAAACTCACTCTCGCATGGGTGAACTACGCTCGGTTTGATTCCACGCACTGTGGATATGTAGGCAGCTTTGCAAAGAGCTCAACCGAATCACACGAACTACGCCGGTTTGATTCCGTAAAACACGGATACGTAGGCAGCTTGTCAAAAGCACAACCGAACTTCCTAGCACGCAAGCCCAAAGCTTAAAAAGGTCAAGGGCGATGCACTCACAAAAGACACGCTCAAAACTTAAAAAGGTCGAGAGCACAGTCAACACAAAACAATAATCTAAGTCCGAAGCTTAAAAAGGTCGAGGGCTTAAGAACAAACAAATCAAACAAACAAATCCAAAGCTTAAAAAGGTCGAGGATTTGAAAACAAAATACGAATGTCCAAAGCTTAAAAAGGTCGAGAACATTTCAAAGCAAAACAAAAGAAAGCAACGAGACAAGGCAAAAGCAAATTAATTCTATTTTATTACTTTATTTAGAATTTTTCGCAATTTAGAAATGAGTTAGGAACAAGCCTCCTTAACCCCTTATTCGAATCTAGGACATGTATTTGAATAAAGAAAATTTTCTAAGCAAAACAAAACAAACTAAGCCGTCTTCTGTCGCTTCGGATTAGCCTCTTCATCTTCAAGAGGCCGATCCGCCACAATCTTCGAACTAATCACGGGAGCAGTCCTCTCAAATCCTGGGGGCTTGATCGGATCCTCGTCCTGCTCGACTGGGGGCTCCTCGATCCTTGACCCTAGGCGATCCCTAACGGTCACCCTTGCTCCAAGCCTTTCCCGCGCAGGCCTCGAAGCATCCACACTAACAACGCAAAGATCACCATAGTCCCTCCTTTCGCGCACCACCTCATACGCCAAGGAGGGCCTTGGCCCACTCTTCTCTCTCCTCCTCTGATGCTCCCAATCCTGAGGATCATTGGAACGATACCACCGCGTGTAGAAGTCTGTAACACGAGTAGACTCTATATGCTCCGGAACAGCCCAAGTAACACGGTCCGACCATCCTCGGATCCAAGCATCGATCATCTGGTTGTTTAGGACAACAACCCCTCCAACCTGAGTATCCTGCTCAGGGATGGTCTAAGCAAGCCCGATTTGCCCCTTCAAGCGAAGAGGATGAATCCACACCCCTATTAGGGTTTGAGGGGAATTTGTGCCCTTGGTTCAGGAACATGTTTTTAGATTAAACTGGTTGAATAAATTGTGCAATTGAGTTTCTTTCTACGCGTTTTATGCCAATTGAATTAGGATTATTTCGCCTGATCAACGATTTGTCTGAGTTTAATTGAACCTGAGTAAGTTTTAATTTAAGATCGAAAGCCGAATTAAAACTAGACTTACGCGAGATTGATAAGTTGAATTTAGTAAGTTGCGAGAGCCCGCTAAATTTGCTTAAGGCTAAAATTGACTCGAGAGAGCGTTTTTTAAACCTAGTCATTTGCACAGTTTATCGCTTCCTTCTTATGAACTTGAGTTCCTGAATCATTGTCATAATGAACCTGAGGCCCTAATCTTTCCCCTTATTTATTTCTGCTTATCTAATTATTTGCTTTAGTTTATAGTTTAAAACAAACCCCTTTTTCACACCCTAGAGTTAGACCTGTTTTACTCCGACTTTAACTTATAACTACGCTGTTTCTCTGTGGATACGATCCTGCTTATCGCTAGCTTCTGTTAGTAGTTTGTTTAGGTTTATTTTGATTGAGGCGTGACGATTTAGCCTTGTCAGCATGCTAAAGGGAAGTCTGCTGCCTGGGATGTCATTAGTGAGAGGGCTGCCTTTGAGGAATGATATGGTGGTAAGCCGGCGCCGCGGGACTCTGGCGATGAAGATAAGTTGGCTAACATGAACACTGGTAATGTTGAGGCTGCCGCGCCCCGGTTGGTGCTGAGGGCGATAGCCATGTTACCCCTACTGAGGAGGTGACTACCTTTGATGTTGGTATTCCTGAGGGTGACGTGGAACCTATAGTGGAAGCGAGCGTTGATCCCTGAAATTTTTGTTGCTAAGCTAGGAACTTTCTTTGGTTTTGTTTGAAAAAATAACGTTTCTTCTTTTGTTTTGTTGGTCCACCACAAGGTTGGTGTGACGGGTTGTAATTGTCGTAGTGTGATCCTGCTGAAGCGGGGTATGACTCTTTGTTTTGTTCTTGCATTTTCATTGCGGGCATTGAATGTGAGGGGGGCCACTCAGAAAATGGAACGATGTGGAGGAGAGGCTTGCTTTCAAGAAGTAGTATGCTAGGAAGTCCGCTACCGACGCAGAGGAGCCGATAAGTATAGTATAGAAGTTGGGGACGCCGAGGATTCTTTGGTGGCCTAGGTGACAGTCGCAAGTGTATGTAGCGTGGCGAGACGGGTTGAAGATGGTAGAATCATGTTAGATGTCGTACAACTTGTGCCTGTTGGTTGACGTCCTTCCTGACTCCCACAGGTGGGTTGTCAAGGAAGTAGACTGTTGTGGAACTCGTTGAGGACTTGAATAGGAGGAGAACGTCCTCTTACAGCGTGGCTGACGAGGAGTAGCTCCAGCTCAGCTGGCTGGAATGCAGACAATATGTTGGCGTACAATATGTAATTCGAGGAAGTTGAAGAGCTGTAGCCCCGTAGTGGAGCTGAAGCATGGTAACATATTACACTGTCAATGTGGAACATATTAATGTACTTATATTTTTCAATTTTTTTAGAAACATGTCAACGTCAGAAGGTAACATATTACACTGTAATACAAACATAGTTGATTTTTGCATTTTCATATTCAAAAGTTTGATAAGAATTCATTAATAATACTTAACATAATATATTACAATTCAATCATAATTTATTTATATAAGTAACATGCGTTATGTTTGCAAACATGTCACTAGTTTAACATAACATGTTACTCCCTCCATCCCAAAATAAGTGTCCCTTTTTTTATATAATTTACATAGAGAAGGGAACATTTATTTTGGGATAAATGGAGTACAGTTTTTGTCCAATTTGTTATCATATTCAACTTTTCATTTTACTTGTGTTTTTTTGTTTTTTGAAAAAAAAAAAAAAATTTGATCTTGAAAAAAAAATTAGAGAAAAGAAATTTTTTAATAGGCCAAAATGAGTAAGACAGACCTACCCATTTTAAGAGAGACTTATTGTATTCATAATGGGTCAGATAACATTGACGAATTACGGAGTACCTAAACAAGAGTAATAAAGAAAAAATTGACTTGAGAACATAGTTTAAGATGACAGTAATTCTCCTGTAAGACACAACTCACACAAAATTAATGTGAGATCAAAGTACAAATTGCAGTTAAAAGGGTACAAAATCATGAAACAAATCTACTAAAGTCACTTACAGGGCTGCTAAAAAAATTTAGTAACAATTAAACATAATTATCACTTAAATAATACAAAAGCTATATAAACGGGTACAAATAAGGTATACAAAAGCTATATAAATGGGTACAAATAAGTGAACCTAGACTTACCCAAGAATTTAACATAATTTGTGTTAAGATGAACCCTATCTCTAATATCTATCCATAAGAACACAAACACCGAAAGGGAGTGGTAAAGATAGAATGGAGAAGTACTTCGGGAATGCATACAGAGGAGACCCAGGAGTACCGCACACTGACCCGGACCGTTTCTGGAACATTTGGATTGGGTCTGCAGCATTCTCTGTGCTTACTTGGGTCAATCCCTACATGTGGCATCTCTCCAATCAATACAAGTCTCCCCTTCTACCTTTCCTTCTTCATTCTTTCTATTTTTCTTTTTCTGATTTTTTTTTTATTTGTTTGTTTATACTTGCTTTTTGGTTTTGTGTGATGGGGTATTGTTAATTTTGTGAATTCCTGAACTGATTAGTGTATTGTTATCAGTAATGTTTATGGGATGAGCTTTTTCACTAGTTTTGTTGTCAGATTTTGGTGTATTTGTTTATTAGAGACAGTGTTTGGCAATAGTTCATCTGCAAATCCTCATTTTTAATCTAGTAAGGCGGGCGTTTGGGGCTCGGAATTCATTGAAATTGTAAATGACATAGGGTGGGGGTTGAGGGAAGGGAGCCTGTATTTTGTTGTCGAGTTTGAGGGATTTGGGTGGTCAGTCGAAATGAAGCAGGGTTGGAGAACTGTGCTTACTGTTAAATGTTTGAAATTGGAAAGGACTAATGAAGAGCAGTACATCCGGTGTTTAGTTCGCATGTCAGGTTTGACGGATTTGGATGGGTGTGCTGTGAATGGAGTATTCACCTTTCCTCTTTACTAGTTAAATAACTTTCTTGTAACATTTGGAAAATTAAAAATGAATCAATGTGTATCCAATCTAAGGGTAAACGTCTTGAAGTGCCTTTTTCTTATGGTAAAAAGATGGTAATTAGCACACCCTTTTCATGAAATTTCATTTGCGTTTTCTGTGACCACAACAGATGCTGTTTTGCTGCCCATGGTGATAGTAGTTACTGGTCATTCTCTTTGTTCTTTTCACTTAACTTCAAGTTGAAAAAAATGTGTACCTGACCCATCCAAATATGGAGTTCTACTACATTGATGAAACTTTACGTGTTAAGAGTATTGAATTGTCCTATCGATTAAGGGTGTGTGTTTTACTCCATACTCCCTTCATCCCAAAATCAGTGTCCCCTTTTCTTATATTTTAATAGAAAATGGGACACTTATTTTGGGATCGAGGGAGTACTGTATTGCAACAAAAGGTAGTTAAGAGTACTTCTATATGGCCTTTAATGTTGGTGTTGGTCATATTATGGCAATGTTCATGGTGATCGATTTAATGTAGTAACGCTGTTCTGTTGATAAATACATGATTGCGCGAGCATCTGTTGCAAGTTTGTTTCAATATTCAGCTTATCTAGCCAGTGTTATCCCTGTAACAGCGTAACATAACTTCATCATTGCCACCTGAAAATACTTCGGTAATTTCAGTCCAAGGTATCCATAGTACTTAGATCTGTCTGAATTTCTCGGACTTCCTTTACTAGAGTCTAGAGTAGACTACAACCTTGTCAATTCACCCTTGAGGAAAAAGGTGTTTATGTGGGTAGAACTGGAATTGTTGACTCAAGTGGTTGTGCGACCGAATAAACGACTAAAGAAAGGTTACAACGATAGTTGGGTTTATCGTGGTCTGTCTGCTACTGTTGTGGTTCAGGCATTTTACATAACAATAGGAACTTTGGTGGATCGTTGGATCAAGTGTGATGGGAAATTACTCATTAGTCCTGGGGTTTTCTTAATTGACATATATGTAGAATTAATGCGTCATGCTAGGCTTGAAAAGAGACTTTTGTTATCTGACACCTGAAATGACAAGTTTAGAAGATCTGAGTTGGTGAAGGTTTTTATCTAAATCCTGGCAACTTAGGAACTGTTTAGGATATATATCACCAAAAGTGAAGCCGATTGGCTGATGTTTATCGATACTGTGTGCTCTAAAACTTTAGTAGTAAGGGTACATGACGGTACTGCACGACTGCTCATTGCTTTGGTAGTGATTGTTAGTCCATAATAGTGAGCTGTTAGACAACTTGACAAAATTCTGGGATCACGACTTTTCCATTCACTGATAGTAAGGGGACCTGCCGATTACGTCTACCTCAAATGTCATGTAACTGAAGTCCTCATTTTTTTTCTTATAAGATACTCCGTATCAGGCTTGTTACGTAGTTGAGTTAATATGGGAGTTTAGGACTGCTAGGGCTCATGTTTCACCGTCAATGATACCATAGATACCTTCTTAGATACTCCGTATTTACTTAGATGTATGGCCAAGGAAATGTATTGGCATTTGTTTCTTACGTGGGAATGAGTTTGGAATTGAGAATCACACCATGGTGATATGCGGTTGGAACTTGATTATTCATGTCTTATGTTTGTTTCAAATTTTGGTGAATAACTAAAATCGAATATATATTATGTAGAGTAATTACTTTGATATTAGAAAATCATACAAATATAAATAATATAAAACAAAAAATAAAGCACAAAAGATCTAGAATTTCGTCGTAGATATCATGCTCATATTCACCTTCTACCATGGGTATGGGAAACCCATACCTCATTCCCTCATCGGTGTGAGGTATGAGTATGATAATTGGAATTTCACCAACGAAAGTCTTAAGACATGGCATGAGTTTGAAATAATTTTACTTACTCGTATTTCGTTAGCATGTTGAGTTTAAGAGAAACTGAAGGGAAACAATTTTCACCTGAAGTTGAAGAAAGCGTCGTCCATCGTCGAAAAAATTTGGAGGGAGAGAAGCACGTCTCCCTTCCTTCTCCCCTTATATATTGTATCCTAAAAAAGGATTATTCGATCCCTCAGGAATGTTCTCGATTTTATTCCCGTATCCATTTTTTCATCTGACTTTTCAGTCAGCAGGTGCTGTTTATTACACTATTACTCTCACCAAACTAAACTTCTAGATAACAGACTATAAATTTTGTTGCCTTGAGCGACACCGCTAGGCGCTAACTGACAAGGTGAAAAGGCTATGAATGTCCTTTATCTTATTTTGCTGCTTTGGCCTTCCTGGTGATTCCTTTACAATAAAGTACTTCATAACATTTCTTGTTGGTGATATTCGTTTGGTTGAAATTTTATTTTTGTAGCTGGCATGACAAAGCTATGTTGTACGAGCAATATCATTGGAAGAAGGCCATGGCTAAGAAACAACCTTACAAATTCAAGGTACCTCTTGCATCGTTCATCTTATCTGTCAAATAAACGTAGCACTCAAACACTGTATTTTGGAGAGCTCTTCTGACTTATTGTCTCGTAATATTGCAGTGGAATGAATACATGAGCAAAGACGCCCGTGAGTCGTACTACTACAACTGGCCTGTTTATTTTCCTTAAAGAGCTGATTAACTTGCTACGTGGCGCAGCTTTGTTGGGAATTTATAGCGCTGTAACAATCTGCTCTTGTAGTCATCGAACCAATGTCGAAAACTTGGTTGAATTTCAAATATTCTTATATACAACCATGGGCAATTAACTTTCTTATTCTCACTTCCTTCTATGTACTCATTTAATGAATATGGTAAATGAGGGTCTCTTGATTTGTATCCTACTCGACATGTAACGTTTTGTTTCCATCGGGACATAATATTGGAACAAACTAAAGAATATGTCGAGTCAGAACGTGTACAAACTTTGCTTCAGAAGCTAGTTCAACGCATGACCTTGAACGTAGTTATAACGATCATCCGTAAGATATGGTACCCTGAGTTGGCTCAAACCACAACAAAGGATAGAAATATAGAATATGGGTATGGTGATGTCATACTCTCATCCTTCTACTTTTATTTGGAGAGTATTATAAATCGCCACAAACAAATAAGATATCGCACATTTTTTACGAAAATATCCCTAACATTATTGTTAATTGTTAATGTTATGACATTTGTTAGCTTAAAAGTAAACTAGCACAATATCTTAACAAAAATGGCGTGATCTGGTGACGATATGAATGATTCTCGTGACGATATTGGTGACAAATCCGTTGTCATATTAGAAAATAAGGTTTCAAGCGAAATTTTTGAAATGCATGTAATTCGAGGAAATTTTTTCTTTATTACTCTTGTTTAGGTACTCCGTAATTCGTCAATGTTATCTGACCCATTATGAATACAATAAGTCTCTCTTAAAATGGGTAGGTCTGTCTTACTCATTTTGGCCTATTAAAAAATTTCTTTTCTCTAATTTTTTTTTTCAAGATCATTTTTTTTTTTTTTTTTTCAAAAAACAAAAAAACACAAGTAAAATGAAAAGTTGAATATGATAACAAATTGGACAAAAACTGTACTCCATTTATCCCAAAATAAGTGTTCCCTTCTCTATGTAAATTATATAAAAAAAGGGACACTTATTTTGGGATGGAGGGAGTAACATGTTATGTTAAACTAGTGACATGTTTGCAAACATAACGCATGTTACTTATATAAATAAATTATGATTGAATTGTAATATATTATGTTAAGTATTATTAATGAATTCTTATCAAACTTTTGAATATGAAAATGCAAAAATCTACTATGTTTGTATTACAGTGTAATATGTTACCTTCTGACGTTGACATGTTTCTAAAAAAATTGAAAAATATAAGTACATTAATATGTTCCACATTGACAGTGTAATATGTTACCATGCTTCAGCTCCACTACGGGGCTACAGCTCTTCAACTTCCTCGAATTACATATTGTACGCCAACATATTGTCTGCATTCCAGCCAGCTGAGCTGGAGCTACTCCTCGTCAGCCACGCTGTAAGAGGACGTTCTCCTCCTATTCAAGTCCTCAACGAGTTCCACAACAGTCTACTTCCTTGACAACCCACCTGTGGGAGTCAGGAAGGACGTCAACCAACAGGCACAAGTTGTACGACATCTAACATGATTCTACCATCTTCAACCTGTCCGCCACGCTACATACACTTGCAGCCTGTCACCTAGGCCACCAGCAATCCTCAGCGTCCCCAACTTCTATACTATACTTATCAGCTCCTCCTCGTCAGCGCAGACTTCCTAGCATACTACTTCTTGAAAGCAAGCCTCTCCTCCACATCGTTCCATTTTCTGAGTGGCCCCCATCACATTCAATGCCCGCAACGAAAATGCAAGAACAAAACAAAGAGTCATACCCCGCTTCAGCAGGATCACACTACGACAATTACAACCCGTCACACCAACCTTGTGGTGGACCAACAAAACAAAAGAAGAAACGTTATTTTTTCAAACAAAACCAGCAAAGTTCCTAGCTTAGCAACAAAAATTTCAGGGATCAACGCTCGCTTCCACTATAGGTTCCACGTCACCCTCAGGAATACCAACATCAAAGGTAGTCACCTCCTCAGTAGGGGTAACATGGCTATCGCCCTCAGCACCAACCGGGGCGCGGCAGCCTCAACATTACCAGTGTTCATGTTAGCCAACTTATCTTCATCGCCAGAGTCCCGCGGCGCCGGCTTACCACCATATCATTCCTCAAAGGCAGCCCTCTCACTAACGACATCCCAGGCAGCAGACTTCCCTTTAGCATGCTGAGAAGGCTAAATCGTCACGCCTCAATCAAAATAAACCTAAACAAACTACTAACAGAAGCTAGCGATAAGCAGGATCGTATCCACAGAGAAACAGCGTAGTTATAAGCTAAAGTCGGAGTAAAACAGGTCTAACTCTAGGGTGTGAAAAAGGGGTTTGTTTTAAACTATAAACTAAAGCAAATAATTAGATAAGCAGAAATAAATAAGGGGAAAGATTAGGGCCTCAGGTTCATTATGACAATGATTCAGGAACTCAAGTTCATAAGAAGGAAGCGATAAACTGTGCAAATGACTAGGTTTAGAAAACGCTCTCTCGAGTCAATTTTAGTCTTAAGCAAATTTAGCGGGCTCTCGCAACTTACTAAATTCAACTTATCAATCTCGCGTAAGTCTAGTTTTAATTCGGCTTTCGATCTTAAATTAAAACTTACTCAGGTTCAATTAAACTCAGACAAATCGTTGATCAGGCGAAATAATCCTAATTCAATTGGCATAAAACGCGTAGAAAGAAACTCAATTGCACAATTTATTCAATCAGTTTAATCTAAAAACATGTTCCTGAACCAAGGGCACAAATTCCCCACAAACTTATGAGGATTGTCTTTTAATATTATATATAGATATATAGATAGATATAGATATACATATATAGATTGTCAATTAATCCCATTTGTTATCGACAAAGAAAGTTGGATGCCGGCTAAAAAAAATAAAAAAACAAAAAATAGTAGCACTGCTCCTTGTGAATCTTCTCCAAGTCTCCTGCTTGTGTGGTGAGAATCTAATTTTCATTCTCTTCCTCTCCTCTTCTTTCATTCTCTTCCTTTCCTTTAATTATACTCAACAATGGCGGAAACCTCAGCCCTATGTTTCACCTCATACGGCGCACCATCATACCCTTACATTCCGCCCCACAAACCTTCCTCTCTCCCTTCCACCACCTCCTTCCTCCGCCGCACCTTCCTCCGCCGCTTCGCCGTCAAATCGTCCTCCGATTCCTCTGACGGTTACCTCTTCGGTCATGGCGACAGCGATGATCACGGTTCTATCTTCGGCGATTATCCTTGGCAACAGCTTCACTCTTCCGCTGATAATTCCGGTATTCCTCTTTCATCTCTCTCAAATTGTTTTTATTTCAGCATTTTACTTTGATTTTCCCGCTAATTGTTTGATTTTATTTCGGGCATCATTTTGATTTTACGTTTGAAATGGTATCTTTTGTTTCACATGTATTGGTATTTCTAATTGGTAATTCTCCATTATTGTGCGAATGTAATTCGGAAAGTATTTGTGAAGTAGAGGGAGATTAAGTTGTGAATTCATATTATGATAAATGATATCTATTGTGCGAATGTATTTGTGAAGTAGAGGGAGATTAAGTTGTGAATTCATATTATGATAAATGATATCTGATGAATCAATTGCAGAAATTTTCTTGAATCATACATAAACAGTTTATATAAGATGATTTTTTTATGGATTTTTCAACTTTAATTTTCCTTTGTTCTTTGAATAAGGAAGCTGACATGCTTGAAAATGCACCACTACTGAGGCCAAACTACTGAAATGTTCAAAAAAATTGAAGGGGTTGTGTCGAATTGGTAAACAACTTGTGACAAATTGGTAAAAATGACTGAAGAAATATGTCCAATAAATCACGAAAAACATAAAATATCAACTAGATTTACCAAATTGGTATATTGGCTCTACTAGAAATGTGGGATGTAGATGTAGGTGATTAGTTTACACTTTACATATACTCCCTCTCATTTTTTAATGTTATTCGTCTTTTAGGTCAATTTGATTTGTTCTTCCCTTTTCCTTTTTTTTTTGTCTAATATTTGTTGTTCCCATGATATCTAAGCTGCATTTTCCCTCTACTTTTAATTTACACAGACGTTGTTCATTTTTGTAATTTTTGGTCAAAAACAAAGCTGAGTCACATCAAATAATTTGGTAAAAAATGTAGGTTAAGAACATTAAAATCAGGATTCGCTATGAATTCGTTTTTATTCCCGATTTGCTCTTGTAATGCATGTTATGTGTATTTTTAGTAAGAGACGAGATAGAATTGGCTCTTAGGGCGATTCGCAATTCGTAGGTACCTGAACATATCCGGTAACCATGGGAGGGAGTAATAATTTCCACTAATGATATCAGATTTGCTTCTGGTAAGGAACTGTTTTATGTTTGTTCTTCAATTAAAATTAAGATTTTACCATGACTAAGCACGTCTTTTTTCAAGATATTCTCTATTCCTCAATCCCTTCACTTCACAATCGTACAAATCCCTAATGGTGTAATATTTGGCCTTTGTGTAACACTCCCTTATTACCTTAGGACCTCATTTTATTTCCTGCTTCTAGGCCTTTTTCCTTTTGTCAATTGTCACACATCTTACAAAGCGTGACCTTCCTTCAGACACTTTTCACCCTTCTCCTGTAGTCATATTTGAATTTTTTTGATTATTTCTCGTATCTCATTTCACTATTACGTTGTACTTCTTAAAGTTTTTAGTTATATTTTTTTTGTGTTGTTAATATATAAACTTTCAACGCTGTACTCTTTTTTGGGGTATTCGTAGCCATTCTGATTTGTGACTATCTTTTCAATTTGCACTTTCCTCCATGTTTCCTTTTATGGCCAAAAGGGTATAGTGTTTGAAAGTGGTCTAAAAAAGGATCCGCTATGAACCTTATCAAACGTTTTATATTTGCACACTTTGTTTATAGTCAAATAAATTGTCCAGCACTGCTTCACTACAATATCTTTCTTGATGATCCTAGAACCAATGAGTTTGGTAAATACGGAGTAATAATATTTGAAGGAGTATGTTTTCAATACTAGGTAAGAGTGAATGCATCCAACCTGCTTTCATCGTTGTAGATGAGATACATTCAGTCATTCAAACGTACTTTCATATTTTCATCTTACTTGTGTATGTTTTAATTTATTCTTCATCACTGATGCACATCGTATGCAGGCTTTATCTTCTCTTTCCTTTTTATTATTTTTACTTTCTCAGCTAGCATTCATATTGGAACCTATCTGTAAGTTTACTTGTCGTGGGCAGAATATCAACGTTTACTAGCGGGCAGAGCATAACGTGAACAGTGTCATAGCTACGTTAAATCCGTCATGTAATTTCAGAATATTATGTATGATCAAGTTCTTAGGTCATAAATTGTTTCCCAAACACTTCGAAGTTTGTTTGTTGTCCAATGAGAATAAAAGAAAATTTAGTGAATTGCACAGGTAGTTACGCAGAGAGGTAGAGAACACCTAGGGGTGTGAAACTATTTTCTTTAAGGAACTTCGCAAAATATTCTCGTAACTTCGGTGTAAGTAATGACCCTCACAGTTTTCTCTTTAAGGAACCTCCCCAAAATATCTGCACAAAGATTCTAATTGTGAGAGCAAGTTACTATGTTGATTAAAGTTGCAGTTTCACACGAGCTCGTTGCTGTGTCTTATTGGAGTACTGTATTGAAGTATTGTTTGGTTCGTAATGTTAGCTTGTGTGATATACAATTATACCTGACAAATGTGGCATATAAATCAAGTGCTTTTTTCGCTAAGATAGTGAAATTGAAATTTTGAGATAATTTAATGTTTACTCCCTTTGAACGGACACCAATATTTAACCTTTAAGGGTCTATTAGGGCCGACTTCAGTTAAACGTATGTTACTTGCCAAATTTCCTCCTTATTAATTATACTCCATATGAGTCTATGTTTAGTCTGATTACTCTTTTTGTTATACTCGACTACATGTGAAGTGGCATTGAATCGAATGCATAGACAATTACTATATTTAGAAGCTACGAAGCACAAAAAGATATGTTGCATGGCTTGCCTTTGAATAACATTTTCGTTGTGTTTTACTCCCTATTACTTATTGTAACATATGATTTATGTTCCCGTTGTCTTGCCAAGTTCTTGTCTCAGGTGCTCTAGGACAGAAGCAGACCTTGCAAAAAAAAAAAAATGTAAGGGCAGGCCAAATTTTGCACTCTTGACCTCTTGTATAAGAGTCAAATTGCCACTAAACAACCTTAACGTTATGCTATGTGAAACAGAAAATAGATATTAAAGCAGGGAGTGCTAGGCCAAGTGCCACCCCAACGCAAATCCGCCACTGCTCTAGGAAATCCATTTTTCCTTTATTAAATGCTGCTCATGGCTAAGTTTTTGTTTTTTTTTCTTTTTTTAATTTTTTGTTTGTATGTATGTTTGTTTGTTTTTGTTGTTGTTGTTGTTGTTGTTGTTGTTGTTGTTGTTGTTGTTGTTGTTGTTGTTGTTGTTGTTGTCGTTGTCGTTGTTTTTAAATGATGTGCTGGTTATTACTATAGGGTACCCTGGGAGTCTGGACTCTTTTCATTAGTTTGTGGTTCTACTGAATGGTTGCAGGTATACAGTGGGTTCGTGAGGACAAAATCACATTATTTACTTCCGATGGCCTCGTTCAACTTGGAGGTTCCTTGAGTCCGAAACGTGTTTCTCCATCAGAGGTACATTCCTAGAAAATTTCTAGACTATTGCATCCTTCCCCAGAAGCTTGCAACATGTGGTCCTAAGGACTTCGTTTCGAGTCAGCTTTAAGATTGCCTTTATAAGAATGTTCAAATTGATGCGACTGTATAATATCTTTCTTTTTATATCCGTGTACATTGTTTATTTCATGCCTATTTAGGCTATTCTATGCTTACAGTGCTCATATTTCACCCTCGAAACATCAGTTCATTTAGCATCATGTTCTTTTATGAGATAAAAATGTGCGCACAAGGTTGTAGTGTGTTTTGCCCGAATTATGATTGTATGATGTGTAAAACTATACATGTTTTCAAGAACTTCCAGGATTATAATGTAGTTGAGATATGCATGGCGTTGATTTTAGGTTAGAATTGTGTTGAAGTGCATTACGTGGCTAGCTACTGTGATGCAATCACAGCTGATGGTTGCTGATTTCATTATTTTTGATGCTCTCTAATTTCCAGATCACTTTTGTTGCATAATGAGCTAAACTGGCTCCTAGTTCGGTTTTTCAAATGCAGAAACAGCAAGGGAAAATATCTTTTCAGAAGTCGCAACGCTTTCAAGAGAGTAATTACATGGATCCAAAGCAAAGTCTTTGTCTAGGTGCTCTTTTTGACATAGCAGCCACAAATGTGAGCAATTTTGATACTTGCTGTTGCATTTCAAGCACTAATATCATTTGGTACATATGACGTTTTCTTATTGCTTTTATTTTGGTGCACTAGGGGCTTGATATGGGAAGAAGGCTCTGCATTGTTGGGTTCTGCCGTTCAATTGAGATGCTTAGCGATGTAGTCGAGGACACTGTCTTGGAGCATGGTGGAGAGGTTTGTGCCACCTGTCTTACTTCAATTTAATACTCCGTAACTGGTTTTTTTTTTTTTTCCTGTTGTGGCCGTATATTTTTGTTCTATCTGCATATTGTGGAGACGAAGCTGCATAAATTGGATTCCATCTTACCTCCGAACCCCTTAATAAGCACTAGAGTAATAATATCATCTAGATTAATAACATTGCTGCGACAGTTCCACTAGTTATCCGAATAAATGAAACCATTTTAAGTTACGGCTTAGCATCAGGTTCGAAGGTTATGTATCATGCGTTTGGTATCCAGGTGGTCGTTGCAGAGAAGGCGAGTGAGAGCGGGTTACAGGAGAAGCTAAGTATGACGGTGGCAGTGCCATATCTTTGGGGTGTTCCTCCTGCTTCCGAGACCCTGCACCTAGCTGTCCGGAGCGGTGGCGGTATCGTTCAGAAGATGTTTTGGCAGTGGCATTTCTTGTAAATAAGTGAATAATTCAATTACTGCCTGACCAAATTGTGCATTCTGTAAATAAAGTTAATCTTGTACATCACTGACTTTGTACACATGCATGTAAACTATGTGCCTGCCAGTTAATATTGCAATTTCTTGATGGAACACAGATTTTATTAGTTTTTTGGTTATCAAACACCATTTTTAAAAAACGCATTTTATCAAACACCACCTATAAAAAATAAAAGTTGTCAATTACTACCTTTAGAAAATATTTTTTGTCAAACACCACCTTTTGGGCTGAGTTTGACTTAAGTCGACTAAATTCCGACATATTTGGTCACCGGAGCACGTTTTTTAAATTTGATAACACGATTTTTTAGGTTTTAATGGTTAAATTTTTGGTTTGGGATGGTGTATTTTGGGTTTTAAAGGATGAAAATTTGAATTTGAGGGAACTAAAAAGATGAAAATGAAGAAAAAAAGATAATTCCGGTAAGTTAATGTCGGAATTTGGTCAACTCAGGCTGAAAGGTGGTAGTCGACAATATTTTTTTTTTTTTTTAAGGTGGTATTGGCAACTTTTTTTGTTTTTTTTTTTTATTTTTAAAAGTGGTATTTGACAAAAACTTGTTTTTTAAAGGTAGTGTTTGACAATTAATCCTATTTTTTTGGTTTTCTAGATTATACTATTAGATTTCACAAATTCTCATTTAAGACCACTATACCCGTCTTAAGCTTAAGACGGGTCGGGTCAACCCGTTTTTCCTTTTTTTTTTGAATTTTTTTTTCAAGATCCAAAATTTATTTTTAAAAACTTTTGTCGGAAATCGTGTTTATAGGGTTATTGAAAATGGTAACAAAGTAATGTAAAATGGTAACATATTATATTATATTTGTAACATATTATAAAACATAGAAAATAAAAAATTGTCATAACATTTGTTTAATATGTTACCATAATTGTGTAATATGTTACCAAAATAGGTTAATTATGTTTTAATTTTTTAAGAATATGTCACCAATATAATATAGTATGTTACCATTTTTATCAATATTATTACCATTTAAAATTTGTGTTTTATTCGTTATTTGAGTTAAGTTTTTTTTTTTTTTTTTTTTTTTTTTAATATAAAAAAAAAGTCTTAAAAAAAATTCGAAAAAAAAAGAAGCCAAAACGGATCATATTTGACCCGTCTTAACTTAAAATGGGTTGACCCGTTTTATAGGAGACTAATTGATTTGAATAATTTATAAGGGGTAATTTTTATCTACTTGTGGCAAGTGACACGAATGAAGATAGCGGCATTAGTATAACCAGGGACGAAGTCAGAACTGACAAGCTACCAGGGTCGGAATATGAAAATTAAGATCTTATATACTCCGTAGTTTGGTTTAAGTGCTACATTTTCGTTAAAACATTAATTCTCCTGTGAGGCAGAACTCACGATAAGTTAATGTGAGACCAAAATACAAATTGCAGTTAAAAGGGTACAAAAACATGAAGCAAATCTACTAAAGTCACTTACAGGGGTACTGAAAAAAATTTAGTAGCAATTAATCATAATTATCACTTAAATAGTACAAAAACTATATAATCGAGTACAAATGAGGTTGACTTACAAAAATTTATTGTAAGACCTGACTCACACAAGAATTTGTGTCGTTCAAAAAATGACATCTTCGAGTAACAATTATCAATTTTAGAAGTAGTAAGGTGTAAAAAGGTTTAGATGTACTAATTTTTTCGATAAATAATATACGGCGAATTATTTTCACTCTATTAATTGTATTATTTTGATGCTAAAGTTTTGTAAAATCATTCAAATACGTTAACCATAATCAAGTATTGACGACCAATTTTAGTGTTAAGAAAGAAACTTTAAAAGAACTTTTTATCAAAAAAGTTATTCGTGTTGTAAAATTTAAGAGATAATAGATGAGATAGATAAGAGAATAGAGAGATGTGGAGATGTGTATTTTTTTTGGTAATTTGTAAGCACTTATCATTAATGAAGAACACGATACATCAGTTTGAGTACATTCCAACATTACATAAACAATTAACTACTACACCATTGTTCAATAGAGTGAATCCATGAATGTTCTTGTCCTTGCAGCCAAACCTCCTTGATGGTCCATAACCTTCCCTTGACTTGTTGTTTGATCACCTTTAGCATTTCCAATGGCCGTCTCAAACAAAACATCTATTTCGTTTTCCCAAAGATGATACTTGAAAGCCAACATTATCATTTTGCCTGCTCTGGCCTTCTGCTTTGAATTCACACCAGTACCTGTCACCCTTGTCCATTGCTGCATCTCCATTAAAATGATCCTACTATAACAGCAAGTAGCAACCAAATGTTCATGGGTTTCCACTTCATCCTCACATAAGACACATCTATTAGTATCACATACTCCTATTCGAAATAAGTGATCCCTAGTATTTAAGGACCTATGTTGAATGAGCCACCCTATAAATGCATGCTTGGGGACATTCCAACTATCCCAAATCTCCTTGTACCATCTCACCCTAGGATACTCCCCTCTCAACTAGTCATACCCTGATTGGACAGTGTAACCCTTTGAACAATGCAGCCACACACCATCCTCATACCCTGCCTTCAACTTCTCCCTTACCCTACAAATGTTCTTCCAATTCCAGTTTACATCAGCAGCTGGACTGTATTCACACCAAGGCTTACCTTTCAAATACACATGATCAATCCATAATACCCATAGCCTGCTATCAGCCTTTGTGTATAACCAGTCTACCAACTTTCCCACAATAGCCTATCAGTCTTTGTGGAGATGTGTGTATATTCTTCATCTTATGTGGGTATATACATATAGTACTAGGAAATAAGGGTTTCACTCAAACCCTAATTGTATCAAGATAACTATGGGCTCTAAGCCCGATGGACATCCACAATAGTATATGTTTCATAACACTCCCCCTTGGATGTACATCACTAAAAACATGTCTCATTAACCTTCCTAGAAAAAACACATGGGAAAAACACCTTGCGAAGGTAAAGAATACAACATTCTCGAAACACGCATAAACGATAAGTTGCCTCGTTAAAACATTTCCATGGAAAACCCAGTGGGACAAAACCATGGTTAAGGAAAAAGAGTACAGCGCGTGTCTACTCTTCCTGACAATTACATCCGTCACTTGACTTGTCTTGATATGCACCATTATGATGAAACCTTTTGTTTTCAAGAATAATTCTTCATAGTAGATAAATTTAAAGTAATCTTTGACCAAATACATCTTGATCACCATTTTTCCTTTCAAAGCTTGCGATATGCAGAAGATTGATAAGTGCATAATTTATCAATATTTTATATAATTATTCCCCGACATTTTATACTTATCACGACATTTTTAGTACGTTTTATATAATATTTTCTCCTTTTGCGGTTTATTACGAGTTTATTATATTATTTGCAGGATGAAAATTTTATGAGCTGAAACTGTCGTGGATATAATGCGGGTCGTGAAGTTGGTGAAATTACGAAGATCAAATATTGAACCCGAGTAGGACGGAGCATGATGGACCGGATAATTAATTAAAGAAGCGGGCTAAAGAGACTAAAAGCCCAACTTGACAATTAGAGTATAATAAAATAAAAGAAACCTGACTTGTAGTTTTTAGGCAGTTTTACTTCAGTTTTAGTTTAGTTTTAGTTCTAGTTTTATTTTCCAGTTTTCACCTTAAGTTTTACAGTACGTAGTTTTTCAAGGCAATTTTAGGTTTAGGAAAAACATATATTTCATTCCAAGTTTTCTCCTTTTGCAAGATCGATGCTTTTTCCTTCAAGATTAATCCAAGATTAAGTTTTCTTATTCTTTTCTCTTACTTTATTCATTTTAATTATGTTTATTGTTATGATTATTGGGGTTTTTTTTTTTTTTTTTTTTTTTTTTTTTTTTTTTTTTTTTATTTATTTAATTTTTTTTTGTTTACAATTTATGAGTAGTTAATTTGGGGTTTATATCGTCGCTAGTAATACAAGCATGTTTAAATTGTTAATTGATACAATTACGAAATTGTTTGTTCGAGTTTGATTAGATTTTATCACGATTATTAGATGATGATTCTTGATTGAGTTTGGCATGAGATTATTTGTAGCTATCAAGTATCAACGGAAGTTGGGCGATATTTAGGTTGATTGCTAAATCAGTCGATTTGAGTTGTCTATTACAGTTATAATTAATTCAAAACGCAGAAGCTGAGAGTTAATTAAGAACACAATCTAATCAAGGTTATACGAGTTTTCATGGGAGTGCGAGTTTGTATAATTGAGATTTATCGACGGTCTAATTTACAAGCGGGCGGGGGCGGGAATTAGACTTGTTTAGGAGGATTATCGTAACTCGGGAGAGAGCGTTAATATTCCGGAGTTGTAGTAGTCTCATTTGAATAACAATTAAGCAATCGTGTCGTTATTTTTAGCTTGTCTAGCGATGATATGAACCCTTGCCTTTAATTATTATTGATTTCGTCTTCTTTTATTAAAGTAACATTAGTTTATTTAGCTTATTATCACCTCTGTTATGATCAGCGTAGATAACTCGTAATTTGAGACAAACTAGTACTCAGTCTTTGACCTCCTTGTGATCGACCCGTATGCTACGACATCCCTGCGCTTGCGGGTCGATATCCAAGGAGGTCAAGGACTGAGTACTAGTTTGTCTTGATTGAGAAATGAAGTAGATAAATTTAAAACGTATCAAAGATCATAATGTTATCCACTTCATTTGAAATAATATATCAATATCTTGATTGAGAATAATTCAATTTCCACCATTCATAGGCATAGATGCAATTGCCTATAATACTTGTCGTCCGGACAAAGTTATTGTAACAACCCGGTTTTTCGTGACTTAATTAAACTAGGCGGAATTATTAATTAAGTACTTATATTACAAAACCGGTTGCTATAATATTACAACGCGATACTCTATAAAGAGAGTCATATTACATTCTCTCAATAAGTCGAAATAAAATATGCAATCCCTCCATGCTCCTCGGCAATGATCTCGAGGTACCTACAGTGAACCGTATTAGCCTCTTCAATCCCGCACATAGCTGTGATTGCTCTGTGGCCATCATTAGACTCATATCAAATGTGCATAATAAACAGTACATCTTATAACGTATATGAATGTTGCATATAGCAAATAATAACATTTCTCAAGTTATAATATAATAAGCATGCGATTCAAAACGGTAAATCATATAAAGCATGGTATACAGTTATAATTCAATTAACAAGAAAAATTATATCAATAGCATCATAAGCATACAGCAGAGTTATGGTGCAATATCAGATCGCAAGCTATTAGACTACTATACCAAGAACATCATGCATACTCGATTCACTCTAGAAATTTGTGGTCTTTAGTTTTGAAAAACATTTTGACTCACTTTCATTCAATCAAACAACACATACTGCTTACGAGCCTGACCACTGAGTAGACCTTTATACCCTGATCGCTTGCATCTCACTAAAATGGTGCAGCGCTTTACTCGACTCGTAAACCACGCCGAATACTAGATTACTTGCATCTCATCTCCTAGTGTTCGAAATGATCCGAACTTCTCTTATGATCCCATCAAATGATTTTTACATGTGGTAAGAACGAATGCTAGCGTCGCGCCCACTAAGAACGAAACCCAGCAAGGAGATAGAACCGCAGGATGACAATCGCAATAAGGCCGCGGTGGCCCTGTTACCCCTAGCGAAATAGGGAGATCAAACCCTTATCTATATATGCATATACAAGTGTTCACTTTAAGAGTAGGCTATGCTATTCATGGAGCACCTTAACTATGAACAAAACGACTATTTCCTAGGGATAGACCCAAAAGAATTGACATATTCAATTATCTTGTACGGCTTAGGCAGTGCGACTTATGGCGCAAAGGCATGGACATGATGCTAAGTAGTAAAGGAAGACCACAATATCCGGGATGACAATCGCAATAAGGCCGCGATAGTGGTATCCGTACAAGACTATCTTAACCCCACTTCACTCACAAATTGACGTTCTCATAACAGAGGCCCAAGTTTTTGACCTTTTCTTTAACATACTTACGATTTATTATTTTATTTGATATTTTAATCACATGTTTCTAGACTCTCTTAGTCATATCGTCGAACATTTAAATGTATAATCGGATATATAGGATCACATAACACGTTCTTAAATTATTTAAGGTTTTGTTGATTGTTCACGTTTTAAAGTTTCTATGTTGATACGTTAGTTAATATGTCTAATTTTCGATTTAAGTGTTTTTCGAAACACTTAAGTTATGGAACTTATTTATTTTCAATTTTCTATACTTAGGTAAATTTTCAAATACCTACAAGATTTCAAATTTTATTTGAAGTGACTTTAAAGTTTTGAGACGTAACTTGTTTAACAAGTTTCGTGAATTTTCACTATTCACGTCTCGGGATTTTAAAAGGTAACTTGTTCAACAAGTTTCCTCCAATTCCTCTTATAATAAATTTTTAAACTTTGGGACATAACTTGTTTGACAGGTCTTGTCCCTGAGTTACTATCCATGACGGTTACTATTCATGACGGTTACTATTCATAGTAATTACTATTCATGACAGTTACTATTCATATAATAGTTATTATTCATGACGTTTACGTTTTATGACGGTTACTATTCACGACGATAACTATTCATCTCAATAACTATTCACGTCAGTCACTATTCACGTCGGTCACTATCACGTCAGTCACTATTCACATCGGTCATTATTCATTTCTAAACTTAGCTACTAAGTAAATTTCTAGTTTTAAAGTTGTTAAGTTCGGTTTCTGTTTAGCGATATATAACATTTATTTAAAAGTGAAACTCGGTTTCATTTAGTCTTCTACTTAACTAAATTTAGCGATTTCCAATTTTTTTTAGGGGTAGTGTTTTGGCTTGCTCATTTAGTCCGTATTGTCCAAATCTAAAAGACCAGAATTTATGCAAATGCAGTAATACTCGATTTCATTAGTTTTTATATTGGTAACATATTTTTATCGGTTTATTATATTCTTTTCGTAACTAATTCAATTTACACTTAAACTAAATTCTAACAACTATTTCAATTTTGAGACTTAGTGATAAATTCATTTTGATCAAAATAGACCCATTTATTTAGTGAAATGTCGTGGTATACATATTCATTTTAAACGATTTATTTCTTTTCATTTTTATTTCTAATTCGCTGTTTTACTAATTAAATTATTTTTGGGATAAAAATAAAAAGTGATAAAAATTATTTTGAGTCCTAAATATCCCAAAATGCCGTGGCAAAGTAAGGGTAATGTTTTATTTTCGTTTTCCAAATTTTATCGGTTTTTGACTTAAAGTTTCTATATCCTAATTAATCTAATTTTTTTTTTTCGCTAGAATGTAAGAATTCCATTAATCAAGAAAGTCGTATTACAAAGATAATGTTTCTCGACACCATTTTTTATCCCCCTCATTCCAACTATCTGCTCTAAATAATGCGACTCTAGTCCGTATACAGTGCTTAATCCGAACTATTACACAAGTAGAATTGTCTACATACAAATTTAAACGAGCACTATTCTTCTGAAACCACGCAAAATACCAACAGGCCAAAATAGCCATCGTAACAATGCGCTTCTTATTCGTTGACCATCGCCTCCTAATGAATTTAAACTAAATTGTACTTTTCATTAAAGATTTTGTTATAATTATGAATAGTGTTTTAGCACACTTTAAATTTCTAACTATAGTTTCCTAATGAATTTAGTTTGTTTAATTCATGTTATTAGTATTTAAATTACTTACTAGTGAAGTAAAATAATAAATAATTAAAAACATAATAGCATTATGAATCAAAATATGCTAACATTTCAAGAACACATGAATAAAATTAAGAACACTTAAGACCACCATGAATTTCATATGAACATCAAATATTCAAAAATTCATATTATCAATTAAATTTCACAAAAATTACACTAATAAATCTAATTTACTTAAACTAACATACACATATTATCTACAAAAATTAAAAATAAAAATTGGTCCAAAATAATTAAGAAAAACGTGCGCTAAATATTTATACTACTAATTTTCATTTTTAATTTTCTTAACTTTATACCTATTCATTTAACATATGCTAACAAAATCATAATACTCATAAAAACATAAACTAATTATAAAACAAACATTAATATGCATAATAAAATGAAATAACAACATGCTTGAATATGAAATACAAAAATATACTACTATTATTATTAGTTATTATCATTTTATTATTTATTATCATATTATTAATTCACACATAAAACATACAAGTGATATATCAAATTTTTAGCACATAAATCAAACATACATATTATAAGAACATATTTATTATTCACACACAAATATAAGCCTAATTAAATGACACAAAATTAGGTTTGTGCGAGGGCACCTTAAGTTAGAACGATTATCGTCGGGGATCTAAAATAAATTTTAGATCCGGAAATTTCTTCATCCAAAGATAACCCATTCCTTACTCTTCTTCTTTGGGTCATCGGTACATAAATTAAAATAAACTAAGTTGAAACCATATTTTAAACTAATATAAATTAAGATTTAAATTTTTCATAGTTATTTGATTTTACAGAGAAAATAAAATTAGTTTCTTTGGTTTATTTTCACAGGAGATTTTAACTAAGAAGAGAAAATGATTTAATTAGGTGATGAAAGGAATAAGTTTTGGTGATAATATATTTTATTAAAAGAAGTAAATGAATGAGGAACATGAAGATCATATTTAATTCAAGAACATCAAACTTTTTATTTACTAAGTAATGAATTTAGTCATATTAGAATAATCAAGAGGTGTATTTAGATGAGTAGTAGTTTATGTGAAAGATTAACCAAGTATAAATAAAAATGGAGATTTTAAAGTGGAAAACAAATAATCAAAATAATCAAAATAAAGTATGAAATATTATGAAGAAGATGAAGATCTTCATGTGTTCTTTAAGAACACATGATGATGTTCTGTAACAACCTGGTTTTTCGTGACTTTAATTAAACTAAGGCGGAAAATTAATTAAGTCTATTTATTACAAAACCAGCTGTTATCGTATTACAAACTCCATATACATAATATGAGTTTAAGATAAACAGAGTGTATGTTCGATTATAAATCTCTCCAAAACAACGGAGTACAAAATAAGGTAAACCATCCCCAGCATTTGATAACATAAATCCTCGGGGTACCTGCATTTGATCTCATAATTAGTGTTTTCTCCCCCACACATACTAAGCAACATCAAATAAATCATGTAGTATAGCAACTCTAAACGTATTCGATATACACAACAAATAAATAAAACAAATAGCAAGCAGGCAGTAAAACACATAAGGTAGTCATGATGATTCAAAACATGAGTATAAATCAAATAACATATCGTGCAACACTCATAGACAATCATGCTCAAAAGTCGTACTCCAATACTCAGGCAACCAAGTCATTCAGACAATAATCAATCAAAACAAGGAAATACATCCTTCATACGTTAACTAATGAATGTTCGTTAGCGAGGCGGAAGCATGCAGACGTAAAACGCGCTATAGTAGACAGGGCCAACATAACTTGGACATGGCTGACATACTAGACGTCCGCGCAGAAGCGATCAGGGCCGAACAAAGCGGACGTGTCTGACAGGCTAGAGATACCTAAGGTAATAAGGACAGCCAAATCCCGTGTCTAATGTATGCATACACCACTATAGATAGGATCGTATCATACTCGCCCTTCGAGTAAGTAGTCACCTAATAATTCGACTATCACCTTAGACGGGTACCCCCGGGTGGGGCTGGAGTTTCCAATTACCGTAGTATGGGCTCACGGAGATATCAAGTATGCCCCATCCATGAGGTTGTATATCCCGCACCGAAATAATATTTTTAAAAATTATTAGATCGCCTTTAGCAACTCTGGGAGGGAGCCAAAGTCCCCATAGACGGCTACCTCATTAACTTCGAATTCAAGAGTCGCGACATGGCGAACAATCCAAGTATTTATTCAAGTAGTTCATTTTCTCAATTTCTTATTTCCTCGTTTAATCGTAACAAGTGACAATTCTAAAACTTAAATAATATCGTCGAACTTTGTATAATGAAATATTAGTTCTAGCAGTTCTTCAGTTAAACAGAAAACATAGCAAGACTTAAATATTTATTTCGAGTCCGTTCGTAAATTTTAAATATTTTCACTATTCATTATTTTACTATTCATCGTATTTACTATTCATCGTATTTACTATTCCTCGTATTTTTATACGTATTCGTATTTTCGTATTTCGTAGTTGTACGTATTTTTATACTTCGTATTTATACGTATTTTTATACGTATGCGTATTCTTATACTTCGTATTTATACGTATTTTTATACGTATATGTATTCTTATATTTAGTATCTTTTTCTATACTTAGTATTTATTATTATATTTTTATACTTAGTATTTTCTTTATACTTAGTATTTTTATACTTAGGATATTTTATTTAGTTACAAAACCAACTTTTATTTTCTAAGTACAAATTTCTAGTTTTAAAGTCGTTAAGTTCGTTTTGTATTTAGTGATTTGAAAAATTATTTTAAAAGCAAAACTCGGTTAAATTTAGTCGTATACTTAGCTAAATTTCTTTAACGGTTTCTATTTTTAGCGAGGTTGTCGTAGTTCATTTTAAATAGTCCGTATGTCCAAATCCAAATTTAAGCAAAGGTAGTAGTACTCGAAATGGTTCATTTTAATACGTGTAACGTTTATTTTTATCGGTTTCGTTGATTCTTTTTATTAACGATTCATTATACACTCTAATATAATCCTAAATACAAATCAAATTTAGTGACAAAGTGACAAATTCATTTGGATCAAAATTGACCCATTTATAAGGTGAAATGCCGTGGCCTTTATTTATTTTAGCTATTTATTTCTTTTCTTTTTATTTTTATTAATTACTTTAACTAATTAATTTACTTAAGTGATAAAAATAAAAAGTGACAAATTCATTTTAGGTCTAAAAATACCCTAGAAACCGTGGCCCTCTATACTTACTCATTTTTATTTTCGTTTTCTAATTTATCGGTTTTTGACTTAAAGTTTTTATATACTAATTATTTAAATTATACTAAAGTGATTTAACTAATTTACGATTTTCACTAATTATTTTATTTCAATTATGAATAGTGATTTTACTCACTTTAATTTTCTAACTTTTTCATTATAAAGATTTAGCTTATTTAACTTGTATAATTACTATTGTATTTATTCACTAGTGGATTAAAACAACATTTAAGTAAAACTTTAATAAGATTATGAATCAAACTAGTTACATAAATGAAGAACACTTGAATATATGAAGAACTCTAATATTTTTTATATGAACATTAATTAGTCAAATTTTTATATGTTTATATAATTTCCTCAAATTTTCCCTACAAGTCTAATTTAATTAAACTAATCATAATATGTTATTTAGAAAAATTAAAACTAAAAATTTGTCCATTTTAATCAAAAATGCCGTGTATATATATAAATATGTTCAAGATTTTATTTTTGACCCATTTATAAGGCTAAAGTCGTGGTCACCTATCAAAATAAACCTAGTCAAACTACTAACAGAAGCTAGTGGTAAGCAGGGTCGAATCCAACTCGGAAGGAAATTCAATCAATTGAAAGCATGCAAATGATTAGGTTTTGGGAAAACGCTCTCTCGAGTCAAATTCAACCTTAAGCAAATTTAGCGGGCTCTCGCTACGTACTAAATTCGACTTATCAATTACGCGTGAGTCTAGTTTCAATTCGGCTTTCGATCTTAAACTGAAACAACCTAAATTCAATTCAATAAAGGCGTCCCTAAATTCAATTGATAATTAAAACGCGCAGGAAGAAATCAATTGCATAAATTCAATCAATATAAACGATTAAAACATGTTCTGAATCAATATCACAATCACCCTAAACCCTAATTTAGAATTAGCTAGACATGGAAAGGGGAAGAACAAAGCAATTGATAAATATAAACATAATGAAATATAATAAGAACAATGAAATTAAACCTGGAGTAATTCGGTAATTGCAATGTAAAAGATCGAGTCTTGCAAGATCAATTAAAGCTAAACCTAGAGTTTATGAGTTTAAAAGGAGAGAAAAGCTATTCTAAAACCTAGGCTGAAATTCTAATCTAAAATCTAAATGAAAAGACCTAACTCGAGCTCTATTTATAGGCCACGAAGATCCGGAGGAAACAGGGCCCAGAACCGATCGGTTCGGGTCCAAACCGATCGGTTTGGTGGTGGAACCGATCGGTTCCCATGTGAACCGATAGGTTCTAAGCGGGTCAGAAAGTTCCAACAAGCTTAAGCCTTGATTCATGTATCCGGAACCTATAGGTTTGCTCTGAACCTATAGGTTCGACGTCCCAACACATAGTATGACTTCCCAACACATAGATATTCTCAAGAACATTTACTTAATCCCCATTTATCCTATTTACAAAAACCTTTGATCCACTCGATTGAATTCAAGCATATACACACTTCATTTTACCTTAAAGCTCATACATAGTCAAGCCGTTCGTTAGGCTATTACAACTACTCTCATACTTATCATACATCATCTTTTAACATCTTAACCATCACTCTCCCGTGACCTATGTTATACACATCACCTCCCACTTCTAAGATCTTGCTTAACACTGAGACAATTACGTGTGTGTGTATAACATAATACCAACATACCAACATAATAAGTTATGACTATAATCAGTCAAAATAAGTCAACATACCAACATACCAACATACCACTTCTAAGAATTCATACAAATACCAACATAATCAGTCAAAATAAGTTATGACTATATATATATATATATATATATATATATATATTATATGTGTGTGTATCAGCAACAAAAGCCACAGTTCCCAAAATGCACATCACAGTGCCTCCAGTGACCATACGGTCTTAATCCCATCCTCCATCAATAATATCCGACATAATACAAAAGCATAAGAAAGCACATGATAATAAAGATGCGATCGTATATAAAGGATTCATGATCATAAATGATGTCATAAGCATAAACAATTTATGGCATGGTTAACAACATCATCGTATCAGTACTTGGCTTTTAAGGGGAGGGTGGGCGGGCACATCATTGTAATTAAAACATATCACTAAATCACACACATGTATGCTCAATAACAATATACTACAGCCACCACACAGAAACGACAATGAACAGCAGAACATCACGAAGGAGTAGCAGCATTAAAAACACACAATAGGAGCAATCATGACGGCAACAGTAACAACAGCAATCACCAATAACAATTACAACATCAAATAAACGACAACCGCATCTGAAATTGAGCACACCTCCTTAAAAGCAGCAGTTACGAAACTTACACAGAATTCGACACAACTCTGTTGACATATGTTCATCACACATACAAATCATACCTTCGCCGATATACTTACCGATTAGAGTTTGGCTTTCCACACCACACACTCAAATTAGACGGGAGGACTTTCCACATCTCTCCCAAGATCACAACCGAATCGAGGTCAGCTTTCCACACCAGACACTCGTTCCGAACGGGAGGACTTTCCACATCTCTCCCAGCATATCTATCGAATCGAGGTCGGCTTTCCACACCAGACACTCGAAATCGACCGAGAGGACTTTCCACATCTCTCTCGTCATATCTACCGAATCGAGGTCGGCTTTCCACACCAGACACTCGAAATCGGCCGAGAGGACTTTTCACATCTCTCTCGTCATATCTATCTCAGGGCTCTCAGCCACACTGAAAGACTAAGGGACTTCCCACATCCCCTGTCTGTCATCATACGCATCTCAAACCTTAACGAACAAGGCGACTTTCCACATCAACCTTGTCGTTACAAGGCTTATACCAATATCGTATCATCATCACAATATTAACACAATCACAATCTTACTCAGCCTCATTAGATCAAGCATCTCCATTACCGTATATTTTGTCATCATATCATCAATCTCATCTATTTTCTCGTCACAATGATGAGGCTAAAGTCGTGGTCACCTATCAAAATAAACCTAGTCAAACTACTAACAGAAGCTAGTGGTAAGCAGGGTCGAATCCACAGGGAGAAGGATGAAGTCAAAGGAATGCTTAGCTAAGAAAGGTCGGTCTCAAGGTAGCAAAAATAGGTGTTGTGTAGAGCTAGACTAAGAACGACAAGTAAAATGATATAAAATATGAATAAGAGGGAGATTAGGGCATTGGGGTCATGTGACATCGATTCAGCACTCAACTCGGAAGGAAATTCAATCAATTGAAAGCATGCAAATGATTAGGTTTTGGGAAAACGCTCTCTCGAGTCAAATTCAACCTTAAGCAAATTTAGCGGGCTCTCGCTACGTACTAAATTCGACTTATCAATTACGCGTGAGTCTAGTTTCAATTCGGCTTTCGATCTTAAACTGAAACAACCTAAATTCAATTCAATAAAGGCGTCCCTAAATTCAATTGATAATTAAAACGCGCAGGAAGAAATCAATTGCATAAATTCAATCAATATAAACGATTAAAACATGTTCTGAATCAATATCACAATCACCCTAAACCCTAATTTAGAATTAGCTAGACATGGAAAGGGGAAGAACAAAGCAATTGATAAATATAAACATAATGAAATATAATAAGAACAATGAAATTAAACCTGGAGTAATTCGGTAATTGCAATGTAAAAGATCGAGTCTTGCAAGATCAATTAAAGCTAAACCTAGAGTTTATGAGTTTAAAAGGAGAGAAAAGCTATTCTAAAACCTAGGCTGAAATTCTAATCTAAAATCTAAATGAAAAGACCTAACTCGAGCTCTATTTATAGGCCACGAAGATCCGGAGGACACAGGCCCAGAACCGATCGGTTCGGGTCCAAACCGATCGGTTTGGTGGTGGAACCGATCGGTTCCCATGTGAACCGATAGGTTCTAAGCGGGTCAGAAAGTTCCAACAAGCTTAAGCCTTGATTCATGTATCCGGAACCTATAGGTTTGCTCTGAACCTATAGGTTCGACGTCCCAACACATAGTATGACTTCCGAATCGACTCTCGGGCTTCGTCACGACGTCACGATACTCGGTAATGCTCCATTTGACTCAGGTTTTAGCTCAGGACCGCCAAAACCTGCAAAATACACACGAGGAACAACAGTATCGCAATATAAAGCAAATAGCTACTAAAATACTAATGAAATCGAGTAAGTGCGAGCTAAATGCAACTATATCGGGGGAATAAAAGCTATATAAATGACATGTATCACACAACCATCCATCTTTCTCATATCTCTCGCACATACCGACGACAAGACACATATCCCTTCCTCTTCTACCCTCATAGTTACCACTCAGACTCGTGGCTACCAAGCTCTATGAGGACGTCTCCTCCCCTCGGTTTTCGGGACGTCTCCCTCACCTTTCGATCGCTTGGATCACCACTCATCTTCATGGGTTCATTTTAATATCCTAAATTCATTTTCAGACTCACTTGACACTCTACGACCTCTATTTTCATTTTATTAATCCTAGATTCATTTTAACATTCATCTTGGGTTCATTTTAGGACCGTCTCTCTGATACCACTTTGTAACACCCCCATTTAAGCGAGGCGGACCCCACCTAAATAAGGGCGTTACAGAGTCGAGGTGAAACCTCAACACGGTACCTATTTTACGTTTTTACTATATAAAACAAAAGGTCAACGACAAAAGAAAGGAACTTAACAAACGATTACAATACGGTGACATCTGAAATACATTACAAAGTGATTAAACAAATCTACAACTGTAGCCCGTAGGCGTGATACTTCTAGTAATATAGAAATCGTGGTAGCAAACTCCGCAATACCCTCAAGCCAAACTTCACTTTACGCATCCCTCGATCTCGGTACCTACAGGGAGAAAGGTTAGTCCGGTTCACATCAATATAAAACAAGTAACTAAAAGTACAAACAAACGAACACACTTAAGTGATATTTTACATAACCAACATGGCTCCGCAACACCAATCTCGTAGTCAACCGTTTACATGACGACAACATTACGCCATTATTCATTTCTCGTCCATCCTCAGCTTATTAGAACTTGTAACTCTTTACGTCGCATAAATCGTTCCTCGTTCTTGTCGTCATCATATCTCAACATTTCACAATTATAACGTCAACTCGTAGGAACACCTTGTCACTTACTTTTCATATCCTTTCTCATTTAATCACAACTCAACACGCTCTCTCAGATTCGAGCTTCTCATAATACTTACATTCTCAAGACATTTATCACATACTATCATTCTACTTCTCAAAATAGGTTAGCCCTCATAACAAACATCACGAATATAGACCACGGAACAACAAAGATAAGGCAAATCAGGCCACAACAACTTATCACACAAAATATAATCAAGAACAATGTATAATAACTTAATGTAACACAAACAACTTGGGCTAACCTTCAACACACAAGTTACACAAATACAAAAGCACACACCGAACCCCACGCGACATGGTTAACATGACTTGTCAGCATCTAACAAACAGTAATAAAACAACCTAGACGACAGTAGCAATAATACACTCAGACGATAGCGATCACAAGTTAGTCGAGTCACGAGCGTCGCTCAATTCTCACCAAACAGCAGCAGAGCACGGCCAACAGCACGACAAGAGACAGCAATATAGGAATGGACGACAACTATAACTCAACGACACAGAACGCAGCATACACTTTCCGACACAAACACACACCAGTACACCTTGGCACAAGCACATCGACACAAAATGCACATTAGTCAAATACATCACTGTATTAGAGTTCATTAAACACCATTCCTTCACACACACATATAATACATATACCCTCGTCAAATTCCACCATGTATCACAACTTACCACCATTGACTACCAACTAATGCAAGCTTATATCGTCAACATAGTACAAAGTTAAGCCTCAAAACAACCACTGTTCAGATATGGGAAGCAGCTATTAAGTATATTCTTACACCTTTCTTTGAACCTAAACCTCACATAACAACAATTTAAACACTACTAAACTCCTACCTTTACAACCTACTAAGTACTACTTACTATCTCGAGCCTAAAATGCCACTTTTAATAAGAAACGAACGCAGATCAAGACCCTTAGCCATACGGACAGCATCATATATCACAGACCCAAACACAACGTTACTCGTTCATATCATTTTGTCATTCTCAATTGCTTAATTTGCCACTTACACTCGAAGCAAGACATTTTGAAATTATTATTATTTAGCGACTCGATAAGCAAGCGATCTCGTAAACGACCACCATTACCCCACGATAGTAATCAAGCACCTTATGGCAAAGAAAGAGCTCAAGCAAACCACAAAGAAGAAGAAGTGTAGAACGACAGAAACAGCGGACAGCAATGACAAGACAACATGTACAGCGATACCATAGTAGTCCTCGGCACAATTACAAGACAAAGCTACTAGCATAACTCTACGCACACGCGTAATTGCCTCGCATTTCTAACTAATACGATAACATGAATAAACCTTGTAGGACCAGTCCAAACGAAGCCACACCTCGTCACAATATAACAATAAACACAATAAAACACCTCCACCACGGTTCATCCTTACACCCACGCTCAATGACGGGCTAAAAGTCGTATGCCGCAAATTACAATTTATAATCACTTAATCCCTAATTACTAAATAAGTAGTAAAATGGAAGTAAGGGTCGATCCCACAGAGAAATAGGCTAATTGTAATAAAGTAAAGTGTGAAGAATGCAATAATACGGAGTAATTAAGTAATAGTAACAGTTTTGGGGGGGTTTTGGTTTAGTAAATACTACTAATGAACTAACTAAAAACAATAATAAAGTTAAGGTTTTGAAACAATTAAGAGAAAGGTCTTGACACGATACGATATCCACAGACGATAAAATCACCGATCATAGAAAACAATTAAACCACCTTACTTGAGTACTTTATTGTGAAAGCTAATACCTTTCAATAATATTAACTTACGTATTCCCTCTTTAATCAGTAATTAGGTCAAATCGGATGCCCTAAATTACCCTTTCTAAGACTAACCCAAATCACGCGAATTAAGTTCAAGTCTATAGAAGAATTAGCACGAGAATCAATAAAGATGACTAATACTAACAACGCAGTTAATACTCGAGTCACAAATTCAATTCCTTTTATGATTAATTCACGACAAACGGAGTACAATAAATCAATCACAATTGCTACCGCGATAAGATTAATAAAGCAAACTGAGCCAATAATCAAATCTAGCAAATTAATTAATAATAACCCTAATTAGTTGTACACCCTAATCAAGATTAAAATCAATAATAATAAGAACAAGGAATTAAATAATACTCAAGGAAAAGTAGAGAAATAGATAATCTCACGGATTAATTACCGACGTTTCAATCAATCGTATCAAGAATTTGAAGTTTAGTTACACATGATTTGAGAGAAAATCACCAAGTTATTATTGGAGAGAAACTTATTAAGAAACTAATGTGAGAGATAATAGAGATGTAAATAACGTTCTCTAAAAGTAGTAGTAGAAGTCTCCTAATTAAACCCTAAATCTTCCTTAAGTATTTCCTAAAAAGTAAATTAAAAATAAAACAATTAAAAGATTTCCTAAAATCCGGAGAGATAAGCGCCAGTGGCGCACAACAGGCTCCAGTAGAGCATTGGCACGGCATAGATGGCAGGAGAGGTGCGCCAGTGGCGCCCAAATGTGCTCCAGTGGAGCATTGCCACGACATTCAGGGCTTCTCATGCTCCAGTGGAGCCCAAATATGCTCCAGTGGCGCCTGTACCTTCTTCACTTCTTCTTCTTTCCTTGTTCATTTCCACTTCAATTTCTTCATTTCGCTTCTCGTTTCCCGTGTCTTAGGCTTGGCACACATTTCAAAATCACCGAGAGACTACGGAAATAATCAATTCATACAAAAGGTACAAATAGTCATTCGATCATCCTAACTCCAAATTACACCAAAATGGTCCTAATTCACTCATCTAAACGCCTCAACGACACCTAAAATCGACATCTTAATCACTACTAACTCCGTCTTATCAAATTCCCCCACACTTGAACGTTTACTCGTCCTCGAGTAAACTCAAAGGACACTTCACATGGCGAAACAAACACTAGCTCGTAAGTATGGTGGACCAAACAAAACAAACCTCGCATAATTCTCCCTACTCCCTCAAGTGGCTTAGCGATAGCCATCACATACTCAACTCACTTTTTCAAGCACAAAAACTCTCAAAATTTAGGAAATATATACCCATCGACCCAACGACATAACGTGTAAACACGTTGACAAAACAAGCTACTCCCTTATCTCTCCAACCTAGCCCGCTCACTTGTGCTACTAATGTTCTCCCGTGACAAATAGCATATGTCACACACACATACAACCCACACAAGCGAGCTCCTATACGCCTCTACTCCTTACAACAAATCCAAACCCAATCGCAAGAGAGGTGTCTGCTACTTCGTGCACCGCGATTTCTCCTCACCATAGCCACTAACCTACCCTTCCGACCTTCTTTGTCACCCTTCTTATGTCGCCACGCCGGTAAAATAGGAAATATTAGCACATTTTTTTTTCCTAAATCTCTCATTTTGCCTAGAGCGCCCGCCCTTGCGGGTTTCACTCTAGCTTTCATCTCACTCTAACTCTCGTGGCACGCAACTCGATTCTTCATTTTACTCGGAGTGCCCACCCTTGTGGGTTTCACTCCGCCCTCGGCCACATATCCCAATTTTGCCTAGGCGCCCTTTCGGGTTTTCACCTAGCCGGGATTCACTTTATTCGTATTTTTGATTTTTTTTCTTTTTCTGTTTTTTTTTTCTTTTTCGTTTTTTTTTTTTTTGTTTTTTTTTTTGAACATAAACAAAAGCACAATTCACAACTTTACAATACAATCGAAACGATTCTCCTCCCCCACGCTTGAATGAAACATTGTCCTCAATGTTGCAAAGGACACTAGAAAAAGAGGGAGGACGAACATACCTCACCAAGAAAAATTGCGTCAAAAGACTTCACCAAACCATCAAGCACGCGACGATACTGTAGACATACTCTAACCACACTCCTCACCTCCTCCCCCACGCTTAAATGAAAGCATAATGTAAGCACCACACATACAATGTCGACAAAAGCCATACAAATTCCTAGCTCATGTGTATTAGCGTGAGTTCCTCCACTCCAAATCAAGTCAAGTCGATCGCGTGAACAAAGTGGTCTCCACATCACAAAACGATCTCACCACCATTTCCTCCACTATGACGCCTACTCCATCACCGGAGCTCGAGGAGGTTTCGATGATCTCTCTTTCATTTTATTTCGGATTTTTTTTTTGTGTTAAGTAAGAAAAACAAGAGTTTCATGTCGGTTTGACTTCTTCCGCACGAATTTCCTGAAACATGTAACAAACCGTCACGAGCACCCATTTAATAAACGAAAACTAAACTAAAATGCAAAAATGAAAACAGAAAATCAAGGGTTGCCTCCCCGATAGCGCTTTTGTTTAATGTCGTTCGCTCGACGCCTTTTTCCTTTTTCAAACCTCTAACTCAAACCTCATGTCAAGAGCAGAACAACTCAAAGCTCGTAGTAACCTGTCAAACATGCTAGCAAACACACTGTAAAAGTGATAATAGCAAATAAAAATCAAACTCAAGCATGCATGGTCAAACATATGATAAGCACAAGTTACATCTTTCTCGAGGCTTCTAAAAGTAGGGTTTACGTCACTAAACCACTCTCTATAAGATGAATCATGTGTAGAAGAAATGGGGTGACAAGACAAAGAGTGAAAAGGAACCTTAGGTATCAGCTCTGGTGAATCCCGTAACGGATTTAGGATTAGTGTATCCGTTGATACGAACACATCGATTAACTCAATTTCCTCTTTCTCATCCTTTTCCTCACTCTCCTCAAACTCTTTTCCCTCTCGCTCATCCTCTATAGTCACACTCCGTGAATCCTCTAGAATCAAATTATCACTCAGATCGGGAGAGGGAGCACAAAAGCTCGAGTCACTATCCTCCTCCTCCTCATCATCCCAAAAACCGTCATCGCTATCAACATCACACGCCTTATGGGAATCACTAACCTCAGGTTCAACGGGAGAGGGAGTATCGAATTCAAGCTCACACTCAAACTCACATTCATCGTAATTAAGAACATGATCATCCTGTGCCTCAAGTCTAGCTATAGCTTCCGCTATTTGCGATGCCTGACTCTCAAGATTTTGGATACTAGCCCTAGTTTCTTGTTGAATTTGCATCACATTAATCGTAAGGGCTCTAATCATTTCCTCTGTAGACATAGATGAACTAGGTGGAGTGTTCACAGTTTTACTCGGTCTCGGTTGAGGTCTCCTAAGAGATGAATTGTACAACTCCCATTGTTCAGTGTCGTGAGCCAAGTAAAGGAAAAAGTCCCACTTCTCGTCATAGCTCATCTCATACATGAACCTCCCTTCAGTCATACTATAAACATGTCCTGCAGTTTCCTCATTCAAACCGTTATATATAACATGACAAAGCTCCCAAGTTTGATAAGGATGACGACAACGAATGACATATTCATGGAGCCTATTAAAATATTTATAAAATAATTCATGCTCATATTGGGGAAAATACTTAGAAGCCATCTAGTCGATATAAAAGGAAAACAAAACTAAAAATTAAAGATAAAATAAAATAATGGACTATATACACTACACTATACAAAACAATTAACGCCTAAATCCCCGGCAACGGCGCCAAAATTTGACGGGCTAAAAGTCGTATGCCGCAAATTACAATTTATAATCACTTAATCCCTAATTACTAAATAAGTAGTAAAATGGAAGTAAGGGTCGATCCCACAGAGAAATAGGCTAATTGTAATAAAGTAAAGTGTGAAGAATGCAATAATACGGAGTAATTAAGTAATAGTAACAGTTTTGGGGGGGTTTTGGTTTAGTAAATACTACTAATGAACTAACTAAAAACAATAATAAAGTTAAGGTTTTGAAACAATTAAGAGAAAGGTCTTGACACGATACGATATCCATGCATTTATAAAACCACCGATCATAGAAAACAATTAAACCACCTTACTTGAGTACTTTATTGTGAAAGCTAATACCTTTCAATAATATTAACTTACGTATTCCCTCTTTAATCAGTAATTAGGTCAAATCGGATGCCCTAAATTACCCTTTCTAAGACTAACCCAAATCACGCGAATTAAGTTCAAGTCTATAGAAGAATTAGCACGAGAATCAATAAAGATGACTAATACTAACAACGCAGTTAATACTCGAGTCACAAATTCAATTCCTTTTATGATTAATTCACGACAAACGGAGTACAATAAATCAATCACAATTGCTACCGCGATAAGATTAATAAAGCAAACTGAGCCAATAATCAAATCTAGCAAATTAATTAATAATAACCCTAATTAGTTGTACACCCTAATCAAGATTAAAATCAATAATAATAAGAACAAGGAATTAAATAATACTCAAGGAAAAGTAGAGAAATAGATAATCTCACGGATTAATTACCGACGTTTCAATCAATCGTATCAAGAATTTGAAGTTTAGTTACACATGATTTGAGAGAAAATCACCAAGTTATTATTGGAGAGAAACTTATTAAGAAACTAATGTGAGAGATAATAGAGATGTAAATAACGTTCTCTAAAAGTAGTAGTAGAAGTCTCCTAATTAAACCCTAAATCTTCCTTAAGTATTTCCTAAAAAGTAAATTAAAAATAAAACAATTAAAAGATTTCCTAAAATCCGGAGAGATAAGCGCCAGTGGCGCACAACAGGCTCCAGTAGAGCATTGGCACAAGATAGATGGCAGGAGAGGTGCGCCAGTGGCGCCCAAATGTGCTCCAGTGGAGCATTGCCACGACATTCAGGGCTTCTCATGCTCCAGTGGAGCCCAAATATGCTCCAGTGGCGCCTGTACCTTCTTCACTTCTTCTTCTTTCCTTGTTCATTTCCACTTCAATTTCTTCATTTCGCTTCTCGTTTCCCGTGTCTTAGGCTTGGCACACATTTCAAAATCACCGAGAGACTACGGAAATAATCAATTCATACAAAAGGTACAAATAGTCATTCGATCATCCTAACTCCAAATTACACCAAAATGGTCCTAATTCACTCATCTAAACGCCTCAACGACACCTAAAATCGACATCTTAATCACTACTAACTCCGTCTTATCAAATTCCCCCACACTTGAACGTTTACTCGTCCTCGAGTAAACTCAAAGGACACTTCACATGGCGAAACAAACACTAGCTCGTAAGTATGGTGGACCAAACAAAACAAACCTCGCATAATTCTCCCTACTCCCTCAAGTGGCTTAGCGATAGCCATCACATACTCAACTCACTTTTTCAAGCACAAAAACTCTCAAAATTTAGGAAATATATACCCATCGACCCAACGACATAACGTGTAAACACGATGACAAAACAAGCTACTCCCCTTATCTCTCCAACCTAGCCCGCTCACTTGTGCTACTAATGTTCTCCCGTGACAAATAGCATATGTCACACACACATACAACCCACACAAGCGAGCTCCTATACGCCTCTACTCCTTACAACAAATCCAAACCCAATCGCAAGAGAGGTGTCTGCTACTTCGTGCACCGCGATTTCTCCTCACCATAGCCACTAACCTACCCTTCCGACCTTCTTTGTCACCCTTCTTATGTCGCCACGCCGGTAAAATAGGAAATATTAGCACATTTTTTTTTCCTAAATCTCTCATTTTGCCTAGAGCGCCCGCCCTTGCGGGTTTCACTCTAGCTTTCATCTCACTCTAACTCTCGTGGCACGCAACTCGATTCTTCATTTTACTCGGAGTGCCCACCCTTGTGGGTTTCACTCCGCCTCTACCACATATCCCAATTTTGCCTAGGCGCTCTTCGGTTTTCACCTAGCGGGATTCACTTTATTCGTATTTTTGATTTTTTTCTTTTCTGCTTTTTTTTCTTTTCGCTTTTTTTTTTTTGTTTTTTTTTTTGAACATAAACAAAAGCACAATTCACAACTTTACAATACAATCGAAACGATTCTCCTCCCCCACGCTTGAATGAAACATTGTCCTCAATGTTGCAAAGGACACTAGAAAAAGAGGGAGGACGAACATACCTCACCAAGAAAAATTGCGTCAAAAGACTTCACCAAACCATCAAGCACGCGACGATACTGTAGACATACTCTAACCACACTCCTCACCTCCTCCCCCACGCTTAAATGAAAGCATAATGTAAGCACCACACATACAATGTCGACAAAAGCCATACAAATTCCTAGCTCATGTGTATTAGCGTGAGTTCCTCCACTCCAAATCAAGTCAAGTCGATCGCGTGAACAAAGTGGTCTCCACATCACAAAACGATCTCACCACCATTTCCTCCACTATGACGCCTACTCCATCACCGGAGCTCAAGGATGTTCCGATGATATTTTTTTTTTTTTTTTTTTTTTTTTTTTTGTGTGTTTAAGTAAGAAAAACAAGGGCTTCATGTCGGTTTGAATTCTTACGCACGAATTTCCTGAAACATGTAACAAATCGTCACGAGCACCCATTTAATAAACGAAAACTAAACTAAAATGCAAAAATGAAAACAGAAAATCAAGGGTTGCCTCCCCGATAGCGCTTTTGTTTAATGTCGTTCGCTCGACGCCTTTTTCCTTTTTCAAACCTCTAACTCAAACCTCATGTCAAGAGCAGAACAACTCAAAGCTCGTAGTAACCTGTCAAACATGCTAGCAAACACACTGTAAAAGTGATAATAGCAAATAAAAATCAAACTCAAGCATGCATGGTCAAACATATGATAAGCACAAGTTACATCTTTCTCGAGGCTTCTAAAAGTAGGGTTTACGTCACTAAACCACTCTCTATAAGATGAATCATGTGTAGAAGAAATGGGGTGACAAGACAAAGAGTGAAAAGGAACCTTAGGTATCAGCTCTGGTGAATCCCGTAACGGATTTAGGATTAGTGTATCCGTTGATACGAACACATCGATTAACTCAATTTCCTCTTTCTCATCCTTTTCCTCACTCTCCTCAAACTCTTTTCCCTCTCGCTCATCCTCTATAGTCACACTCCGTGAATCCTCTAGAATCAAATTATCACTCAGATCGGGAGAGGGAGCACAAAAGCTCGAGTCACTATCCTCCTCCTCCTCATCATCCCAAAAACCGTCATCGCTATCAACATCACACGCCTTATGGGAATCACTAACCTCAGGTTCAACGGGAGAGGGAGTATCGAATTCAAGCTCACACTCAAACTCACATTCATCGTAATTAAGAACATGATCATCCTGTGCCTCAAGTCTAGCTATAGCTTCCGCTATTTGCGATGCCTGACTCTCAAGATTTTGGATACTAGCCCTAGTTTCTTGTTGAATTTGCATCACATTAATCGTAAGGGCTCTAATCATTTCCTCTGTAGACATAGATGAACTAGGTGGAGTGTTCACAGTTTTACTCGGTCTCGGTTGAGGTCTCCTAAGAGATGAATTGTACAACTCCCATTGTTCAGTGTCGTGAGCCAAGTAAAGGAAAAAGTCCCACTTCTCGTCATAGCTCATCTCATACATGAACCTCCCTTCAGTCATACTATAAACATGTCCTGCAGTTTCCTCATTCAAACCGTTATATATAACATGACAAAGCTCCCAAGTTTGATAAGGATGACGACAACGAATGACATATTCATGGAGCCTATTAAAATATTTATAAAATAATTCATGCTCATATTGGGGAAAATACTTAGAAGCCATCTAGTCGATATAAAAGGAAAACAAAACTAAAAATTAAAGATAAAATAAAATAATGGACTATATACACTACACTATACAAAACAATTAACGCCTAAATCCCCGGCAACGGCGCCAAAATTTGACGGGCTAAAAGTCGTATGCCGCAAATTACAATTTATAATCACTTAATCCCTAATTACTAAATAAGTAGTAAAATGGAAGTAAGGGTCGATCCCACAGAGAAATAGGCTAATTGTAATAAAGTAAAGTGTGAAGAATGCAATAATACGGAGTAATTAAGTAATAGTAACAGTTTTGGGGGGGTTTTGGTTTAGTAAATACTACTAATGAACTAACTAAAAACAATAATAAAGTTAAGGTTTTGAAACAATTAAGAGAAAGGTCTTGACACGATACGATATCCACAGACGATAAAATCACCGATCATAGAAAACAATTAAACCACCTTACTTGAGTACTTTATTGTGAAAGCTAATACCTTTCAATAATATTAACTTACGTATTCCCTCTTTAATCAGTAATTAGGTCAAATCGGATGCCCTAAATTACCCTTTCTAAGACTAACCCAAATCACGCGAATTAAGTTCAAGTCTATAGAAGAATTAGCACGAGAATCAATAAAGATGACTAATACTAACAACGCAGATAATACTGAGTCACAAATTCAATTCCTTTTATGATTAATTCACGACAAACGGAGTACAATAAATCAATCACAATTGCTACCGCGATAAGATTAATAAAGCAAACTGAGCCAATAATCAAATCTAGCAAATTAATTAATAATAACCCTAATTAGTTGTACACCCTAATCAAGATTAAAATCAATAATAATAAGAACAAGGAATTAAATAATACTCAAGGAAAAGTAGAGAAATAGATAATCTCACGGATTAATTACCGACGTTTCAATCAATCGTATCAAGAATTTGAAGTTTAGTTACACATGATTTGAGAGAAAATCACCAAGTTATTATTGGAGAGAAACTTATTAAGAAACTAATGTGAGAGATAATAGAGATGTAAATAACGTTCTCTAAAAGTAGTAGTAGAAGTCTCCTAATTAAACCCTAAATCTTCCTTAAGTATTTCCTAAAAAGTAAATTAAAAATAAAACAATTAAAAGATTTCCTAAAATCCGGAGAGATAAGCGCCAGTGGCGCACAACAGGCTCCAGTAGAGCATTGGCACGGCATAGATGGCAGGAGAGGTGCGCCAGTGGCGCCCAAATGTGCTCCAGTGGAGCATTGCCACGACATTCAGGGCTTCTCAGGCTCCAGTGGAGCCCAAATATGCTCCAGTGGCGCCTGTACCTTCTTCACTTCTTCTTCTTTCCTTGTTCATTTCCACTTCAATTTCTTCATTTCGCTTCTCGTTTCCCGTGTCTTAGGCTTGGCACACATTTCAAAATCACCGAGAGACTACGGAAATAATCAATTCATACAAAAGGTACAAATAGTCATTCGATCATCCTAACTCCAAATTACACCAAAATGGTCCTAATTCACTCATCTAAACGCCTCAACGACACCTAAAATCGACATCTTAATCACTACTAACTCCGTCTTATCACTCAACATTCAATCATACTCACACACTTCAAAATGCAACACAACAATGACATGGCACACAATTACGACTCCTACACCGGACTAAGTAAGGGAGAGCCCTTACCTTTTCGAAGAAAAACTGAGTAACCTCGAGCTCGAAAACGTCAAACGTCGAAACCGCTCTTGAAACGAAAACAAATCCTATAATTCACGATTCTATTATCAATTACTATCCAGTATTTGCTAATCTATACTTTAATTTATGAAAATCGACCATAAAATTGAAAGCCCCAAATTCTAGGTCAAAAAGTGACGAAAACGAAAATCGAGATAACAACGTGAAATATACCTTGAGTTTTGTAATATTTGGCTAAGACTCGAGAAAGGCGACGAACTGAAGCCTAAACGCGACAAAAAGACACAAGATGTAGAAAAACGAAGCAGGGGAGAAGGAGAACAGTGACAACAGAAGAGACAACAGAAGAAAACAGTAGAGGCGGTTGCCGGTGGTGACGGTGGTGACGATGAAGATGATGGCGATGATGATTTATGAGGATTGATGATGAAAAATTGAATAAAGGAGGCATTAAAAGGAAGAAGAAAAGAAGAAAGAATGAAGTCGAAGGAGGAGCAACCTCCTGCTTCTAGATTTCTCTTTATTTTTATTTTTGTTTTCTTTGATTGACTGGTAAAGAAAAGGGAAGGGTGCTAGGTTAATTTTATTGTTGGGTCTAACTTATTTAACATCAATTATTATTATTATTATTATTTAAAACTTCACTTAAGAAAATAATATAAACTCGTATAAACTCGACTTAAAATAAGAATCCCGGCTTAAATTATGAGACTTGCTTATAACAAGGTACGAGAAAATACGGAGTATTACAGTCTTCCCTCCTTAATAGAACTTCGTCCCGAAGTTCAAATATTCCCGACAACTCAACAGGTTAAACTCGACATATAAAACGCGACATAAAACGTGTGCACCCATGAATCTAATCGTAACAACTAAAATGATCTTAAATTATGACATAATAACGAGACTAGACGCCATTCAGCATTCTTTAATCGAATCGTAAGCAACATGTGCATAGAGTATGCATATTAGATGACAAAAACGAGCACGACATTCTACCCCTCGCTTTTAAAGAAACTTCGTCCTCGAAGTTATGACCATCTAAAACCACGATAACTCATAAAGCTAGCACACATATAGGACAAATCTATCGAATATTACTAACAAGAACGCACCGTCATCTTTTATCCCTACTTCTTAGGATTCCTAACGCACTCGAATGCACGATGACCGTGTGTACCACACGAAAAACACAACACTTTCTCTCCGTTGCAATCCTTTCCTGGGTGGTTACTCTTACACGCCTTGCAGTGATAACTCCTTACCTCGCTACCACTTCGACTACCACTCGAGCTCAAACCCTTAACTACATTTGACTTGCCCATATTCTGTACTTGCTCTCTCTTTCTAGACTTGGACGACGCGTCCAGCTCAAACTCAGCTTTCCTCTTATCTTTGATCATCTCCTTCACTCGATTTACTAATCTTTCTGCATGACCCGCTTTACGATACACTTCTTGCACACTCTTTGAAGCACCTACCTGAATCTTTTCAAGTATAACAGGGTTAAGACCTCTCTCGAAATGATCAACTAACATCTGCTCGCTCGGCATTAAATCTGACACATAAGTTGATAAATCTAAGAATCTTAGGTAGTACTCATCCACACTCAAGTTTCCCTGCCTCAACTTAAAGAACTCTTCTCGCTTAGCACACCTCAAGTGCTCCGGAAAGAACTCATCCCTTAACGCTTTTTGGAAACTGTTCCAACCGAATTCATCTTCCTCGTTATCTCCCACTTTATGCTTCTTTTTCAATGCATCTTGATTATGGCTCCACCATATATCCGCTCTCCCTTCTATGTGAAACGTTGCTTGTTCCACCCTTAAGGCTTCAGGACAATGTAATGTTTCGAACAACATCTGGAACTCCCTAATCCATCTCTCAAGTCGTGCCGGACCACCTGTCCCATCAAACTTTGCTGGGTGGTGATGGGCTATCTCCCTAGTCGCGCCAGCAGCTGAACCGATTTCTACCTCCTTCTTTCCTAGATCTCTCACCGACTCAATCAAAATCTCATTCATTTTTGTTACTCGTTCAAATTCTTTTCTCCAAAATTCATTCTCTTTCTTAAGATGCTCGTTCTCCTTCCTCAGATTTACTAACTCCATTGAATTCTCAATACTAGTGCTACCTTCCTTAGCCGTCATCTTGTCCACTTCAAGAGATTAAAACACAAGTTACTTCTGAACCTATTGGTTTACCACGTCACACATACTTACAACACAAGCACAAAATCAACATATCCTCATATATTCTACTCACATACAAGACATCGTTACGCTCCGCTAGCCTACTACATCTACCTTGCACGGAGCAGATCATACTATTCTATACCCCGTTATTGTAATCACTACAATACTCTGATTAGTACAACTTATCATCAAATCAAACAGAATACATCAAGTCAAAACGATACCACCTCTTTGTAAACTTACTCTATTAGCAAAATAACTGTATCATAACAGTTACACACTCTCATTACACTTATAATCTGACCCATATCCATAATGCTCGCGACAATTAACACACACTCTCATTACACTTTATAATCGTGTCTATTCAAACATAAGCTCATACAACTTATACAACTATATTAGCTCACTTCCTTAGTTCATCACAAACATAGATATTCTCAACCATATCATAGACATAGATATTCTCAAGAACATTTACTTAATCCCCATTTATCCTATTTACAAAAACCTTTGATCCACTCGATTGAATTCAAGCATATACACACTTCATTTTACCTTAAAGCTCATACATAGTCAAGCCGTTCGTTAGGCTATTACAACTACTCTCATACTTATCATACATCATCTTTTAACATCTTAACCATCACTCTCCCGTCACCTATGTTATACACATCACCTCCCACTTCTAAGATCTTGCTTAACACTGAGACAATTACGTGTGTGTGTATAACATAATACCAACATACCAACATAATAAGTTATGACTATAATCAGTCAAAATAAGTCAACATACCAACATACCAACATACCACTTCTAAGAATTCATACAAATACCAACATAATCAGTCAAAATAAGTTATGACTATATATATATATATATATATATTATATATGTGTGTGTATCAGCAACAAAAGCCACAGTTCCCAAAATGCACATCACAGTGCCTCCAGTGACCATACGGTCTTAATCCCATCCTCCATCAATAATATCCGACATAATACAAAAGCATAAGAAAGCACATGATAATAAAGATGCGATCGTATATAAAGGATTCATGATCATAAATGATGTCATAAGCATAAACAATTTATGGCATGGTTAACAACATCATCGTATCAGTACTTGGCTTTTAAGGGGAGGGTGGGCGGGCACATCATTGTAATTAAAACATATCACTAAATCACACACATGTATGCTCAATAACAATATACTACAGCCACCACACAGAAACGACAATGAACAGCAGAACATCACGAAGGAGTAGCAGCATTAAAAACACACAATAGGAGCAATCATGACGGCAACAGTAACAACAGCAATCACCAATAACAATTACAACATCAAATAAACGACAACCGCATCTGAAATTGAGCACACCTCCTTAAAAGCAGCAGTTACGAAACTTACACAGAATTCGACACAACTCTGTTGACATATGTTCATCACACATACAAATCATACCTTCGCCGATATACTTACCGATTAGAGTTTGGCTTTCCACACCACACACTCAAATTAGACGGGAGGACTTTCCACATCTCTCCCAAGATCACAACCGAATCGAGGTCAGCTTTCCACACCAGACACTCGTTCCGAACGGGAGGACTTTCCACATCTCTCCCAGCATATCTATCGAATCGAGGTCGGCTTTCCACACCAGACACTCGAAATCGACCGAGAGGACTTTCCACATCTCTCTCGTCATATCTACCGAATCGAGGTCGGCATCCACACCAGACACTCGAAATCGGCCGAGAGGACTTTTCACATCTCTCTCGTCATATCTATCTCAGGGCTCTCAGCCACACTGAAAGACTAAGGGACTTCCCACATCCCCTGTCTGTCATCATACGCATCTCAAACCTTAACGAACAAGGCGACTTTCCACATCAACCTTGTCGTTACAAGGCTTATACCAATATCGTATCATCATCACAATATTAACACAATCACAATCTTACTCAGCCTCATTAGATCAAGCATCTCCATTACCGTATATTTTGTCATCATATCATCAATCTCATCTATTTTCTCGTCACAATGATGAGGCTAAAGTCGTGGTCACCTATCAAAATAAACCTAGTCAAACTACTAACAGAAGCTAGTGGTAAGCAGGGTCGAATCCACAGGGAGAAGGATGAAGTCAAAGGAATGCTTAGCTAAGAAAGGTCGGTCTCAAGGTAGCAAAAATAGGTGTTGTGTAGAGCTAGACTAAGAACGACAAGTAAAATGATATAAAATATGAATAAGAGGGAGATTAGGGCATTGGGGTCATGTGACATCGATTCAGCACTCAACTCGGAAGGAAATTCAATCAATTGAAAGCATGCAAATGATTAGGTTTTGGGAAAACGCTCTCTCGAGTCAAATTCAACCTTAAGCAAATTTAGCGGGCTCTCGCTACGTACTAAATTCGACTTATCAATTACGCGTGAGTCTAGTTTCAATTCGACTTCGATCTTAAATGAAACAACCTAAATTCAATTCAATAAAGGCGTCCCTAAATTCAATTGATAATTAAAACGCGCAGGAAGAAATCAATTGCATAAATTCAATCAATATAAACGATTAAAACATGTTCTGAATCAATATCACAATCACCCTAAACCCTAATTTAGAATTAGCTAGACATGGAAAGGGGAAGAACAAAGCAATTGATAAATATAAACATAATGAAATATAATAAGAACAATGAAATTAAACCTGGAGTAATTCGGTAATTGCAATGTAAAAGATCGAGTCTTGCAAGATCAATTAAAGCTAAACCTAGAGTTTATGAGTTTAAAAGGAGAGAAAAGCTATTCTAAAACCTAGGCTGAAATTCTAATCTAAAATCTAAATGAAAAGACCTAACTCGAGCTCTATTTATAGGCCACGAAGATCCGGAGGAAACAGGGCCCAGAACCGATCGGTTCGGGTCCAAACCGATCGGTTTGGTGGTGGAACCGATCGGTTCCCATGTGAACCGATAGGTTCTAAGCGGGTCAGAAAGTTCCAACAAGCTTAAGCCTTGATTCATGTATCCGGAACCTATAGGTTTGCTCTGAACCTATAGGTTCGACGTCCCAACACATAGTATGACTTCCGAATCGACTCTCGGGCTTCGTCACGACGTCACGATACTCGGTAATGCTCCATTTGACTCAGGTTTTAGCTCAGGACTGCCAAAACCTGCAAAATACACACGAGGAACAACAGTATCGCAATATAAAGCAAATAGCTACTAAAATACTAATGAAATCGAGTAAGTGCGAGCTAAATGCAACTATATCGGGGGAATAAAAGCTATATAAATGACATGTATCACACAACCATCCATCTTTCTCATATCTCTCGCACATACCGACGACAAGACACATATCCCTTCCTCTTCTACCCTCATAGTTACCACTCAGACTCGTGGCTACCAAGCTCTATGAGGACGTCTCCTCCCCTCGGTTTTCGGGACGTCTCCCTCACCTCGGTACTGCTTGGATCACCACTCATCTTCATGGGTTCATTTTAATATCCTAAATTCATTTTCAGACTCACTTGACACTCTACGACCTCTATTTTCATTTTATTAATCCTAGATTCATTTTAACATTCATCTTGGGTTCATTTTAGGACCGTCTCTCTGATACCACTTTGTAACACCCCCATTTAAGCGAGGCGGACCCCACCTAAATAAGGGCGTTACAGAGTCGAGGTGAAACCTCAACACGGTACCTATTTTACGTTTTTACTATATAAAACAAAAGGTCAACGACAAAAGAAAGGAACTTAACAAACGATTACAATACGGTGACATCTGAAATACATTACAAAGTGATTAAACAAATCTACAACTGTAGCCCGTAGGCGTGATACTTCTAGTAATATAGAAATCGTGGTAGCAAACTCCGCAATACCCTCAAGCCAAACTTCACTTTACGCATCCCTCGCTCTCTGCACTCTGGGGAGAAAGGTTAGTCCGGTTCACATCAATATAAAACAAGTAACTAAAAGTACAAACACACGAACACACTTAAGTGATATTTTACATACCCAACATGGCTCCGGAACACCAATCTCGTAGTCAGCCGTTTACATGGCGACAACATTACGCCATTATTCATTTCTCGTCCATCCTCAGCTTATTAGAACTTGTAACTCTTTACGTCGCATAAATCGTTCCTCGTTCTTGTCGTCATCATATCTCAACATTTCACAATTATAACGTCAACTCGTAGGAACACCTTGTCACTTACTTTTCATATCCTTTCTCAGCTAATCACAACTCAACACGTTCTCTCGTATTCGAGCTTCTCATAATACTTACATTCTCAAGACATTTATCACATACTATCATTCTACTTCTCAAAATAGGTTAGCCCCTCATAACAAACATCACGAATATAGACCACAGAACAACAGTACAAGGCAAATCAGGCCACAACAACTTATCACACAAAATATAATCTAGAACAATGTATAATAACTTAATGTAACACAAACAACTTGGGCTAACCTTCAACACACAAGTTACACAAATACAAAAGCACACACCGAACCCCACGCGACATGGTTAACATGACTTGTCAGCATCTAACAAACAGTAATAAAACAACCTAGACGACAGTAGCAATAATACACGGCACGATAGCAGTCACAAGTTAGTCGAGTCACGAGCGTCGCTCAATTCTCACCAAACAGCAGCAGAGCACGGCCAACAGCACGACAAGAGACAGCAATATAGGAATGGACGACAACTATAACTCAACGACACAGAACGCAGCATACACTTTCCGACACAAACACACACCAGTACACCTTGGCACAAGCACATCGACACAAAATGCACATTAGTCAAATACATCACTGTATTAGAGTTCATTAAACACCATTCCTTCACACACACATATAATACATATACCCTCGTCAAATTCCACCATGTATCACAACTTACCACCATTGACTACCAACTAATGCAAGCTTATATCGTCAACATAGTACAAAGTTAAGCCTCAAAACAACCACTGTTCAGATATGGGAAGCAGCTATTAAGTATATTCTTACACCTTTCTTTGAACCTAAACCTCACATAACAACAATTTAAACACTACTAAACTCCTACCTTTACAACCTACTAAGTACTACTTACTATCTCGAGCCTAAAATGCACCTTTTAATAAGAAACGAACGCAGATCAAGACCCTTAGCCATACGGACAGCAGCATATATCACAGACCCAAACACAACGTTACTCGTTCATATCATTTTGTCATTCTCAATTGCTTAATTTGCCACTTACACTCGAAGCAAGACATTTTGAAATTATTATTATTTAGCGACTCGATAAGCAAGCGATCTCGTAAACGACCACCATTACCCCACGATAGCCACTGCCACCTTATGGCAGCAGCAGCCCAAGCAAACCACAGCAGCAGCAGGCAGAAACGACAGAAACAGCGGACAGCAATGACAAGACAGCATGTACAGCGATACCATAGTAGTCCTCGGCACAATTACAAGACAAAGCTACTAGCATAACTCTACGCACACACGCGTAATTGCCTCGCATTTCTAACTAATACGATAACATGAATAAACCTTGTAGGACCAGTCCAAACCAAGCCACACCTCGTCACAATATAACAATAAACACAATAAAACACCTCCACCACGGTTCATCCTTACACCCACGCTCAACATTCAATCATACTCACACACTTCAAAATGCAACACAACAATGACATGGCACACAATTACGACTCCTACACCGGACTAAGTAAGGGAGAGCCCTTACCTTTTCGAAGAAAAATTGAGTAACCTCGAGCTCGAAAACGTCAAACGTCGAAACCGCTCTTAAAACGAAAACAAATCCTACAATTCACGATTCTATTATCAATTACTATCCAGTATTTGCTAATCTATACTTTAATTTATGAAAATCGACCATAAAATTGAAAGCCCCAAATTCTAGGTCAAAAAGTGACGAAAACGAAAATCGAGATAACAACGTGAAATATACCTTGAGTTCTGTAATATTTGGCTAAGACTCGAGAAAGGCGACGAACTGAAGCCTAAACGCGACAAAAAGACACAAGATGTAGAAAAACGAAGCAGGGGAGAAGGAGAAGCGGTGACAAATGTAAGAGACAAATGAAGAAAGCAGAGAGGCGGTTCACGGTGGTGGCATGATGGTGACGATGAAGATGATGGCGATGATGATTTATGAGGATTGATGATGAAAAATTGAATAAAGGAGGCATTAAAAGGAAGAAGAAAAGAAGAAAGAATGAAGTCGAAGGAGGAGCAACCTCCTGCTTCTAGATTTCTCTTTATTTTTATTTTTGTTTTCTTTGATTGACTGGTAAAGAAAAGGGAAGGGTGCTAGGTTAATTTTATTGTTGGGTCTAACTTATTTAACATCAATTATTATTATTATTATTATTATTTAAAACTTCACTTAAGAAAATAATATAAACTCGTATAAACTCGACTTAAAATAAGAATCCCGGCTTAATAAATTATGAGACTTGCTTATAACAAGGTACGAGAAAATACGGAGCATTACATCTTCATGGACATCCAAGGAGGAAGATGAAGTTTGCTTACTTGTGTTCTTGAGTTTGTGTTTTATTAGAGAGAAAAAGAGTTAAGTGGTTATGTGTTTGAGTGGAAATGAATGTGTAGTAGGAATTTGTATACTAGTGTAGTATTTAGTGTATGTTTTGTATTAATGTATTTAGTATGTATAAACATTAAATTAAAAGAAGCTAGAAATGATGATGAAAAATATAGGAGGTGTAAGTGATGAGACATGGTAGTAAAGGAGAAGAATGGAAGAGGATAGTGTTGGACCAAGAAGGTCAAAAATCTCGGCCACCTTGGGTTCACTTGGACTCGATTTTCGTTTTTTGAAATTTTCGATTTGCGCGCACGCGAAAAGTCTTGAAATAAAATATATAGTCTTAAAATAATGGTTCGAAGTTAGATCGAAAATAAAAATGGAAATAAACCTTGAAAGGGAATCAAAACAAAACTTGGGTCTAGAATCCTCGAAACTTGAATAAAAATTCGTTTGATCGAAATATATATTTTTTTTTCGTTGAATGTTATTGATTTAAATAAATATAATCAAACGTCAAAAAGTTTATCAGTTTAGACTTAGTGTGACTCATTATTTCGATTTTTAGTGAAAGTGTTAGTTAAATCAAAATGAAATAGTAATTATTTATTAATATAATATCATTTATTAAAATAAAAATCAAAATGATTATATTTGTACCAAAGTTGATGTTAAGAGTTCATGTGTACGTGAACTTGGAAAAAAAATTAAAGTGGCTTGACTTTGACTTGCGTGTTTGAAATCGTTGACTTGAATTTCAAAGCCGAGAAAAGTATAAGTGTCCATTTTTATTTTTAAAAACGAAAGGTGTTCGAAATTGAATTATATGAACAAAAGGTTTTACTTTTATCTTTATGAATAGTAAACTAGGCTTGACTATTTTGAAATTTGAAAGACGACGTACGTTTTGTGTTGACTTTTATAAAATTTTGAAATGTGTTTCTTTTTGAATTCTAAAGATAATGCAACAAACTTTATTTTTCAAAAATTTTATATTTGGACTTAGGAAAATTTAGTATTATTTGGCGAAAAAAACTCAGTCGCATTTTTATCATAATGTAAAAGGATGAGTTTAATTTAAGGAATTAAATTCTTTTACAAAAATTATACTACAAAAACACGGGGTGTTACAATCCTACCCCCTTAAGAAAAGTTTCGTCCCCGAAGCTTGGATAGGGAGGACAACTGCTCGAGGTTGAACAAGGCAGTTAGAAGGAATATTGAGATTTTACGCATTGGGATAATAATATTTGATTTGTTGGAATAAGATTTTGTTGAAAAGTTTGCGTTTTCTAATCAACATCGAAATGTTGATAGAGTGAAAATATTGGAGAACAAAATCGCGTTTGATTTATTAATGAGATATTTAAATAAATATGGAAATGTTACTAGAATGTTATTTTCGAAAATGACGCGAAAGAGATTCACACAAAGGTAGGGCCTAGAAGTTTTGTACGGGATTAAATGAAATTAAAATAATAAGCGTTTTAAGAATAAAACCGTTTATTTAAATTTCAGAAATAAAGGTTAACCTTGAAATAGGTTGAAATAAGAATTTTTTTTTTTTTTTTTAATTTTTTTTTATTTTTAAATTCAATTAAGACGGAGATATAATCAAATTATTATCCTACCCCCTTAAGAAGTTTTAAACGTATATACATAATATTACTTTTGTTACTTTTAATGATCACGTGTATATGAAATATAGCCTTAGGAAAAATGGCATTTTGGGAAAATAGGTAAAAGTCGTAGTGATCATAAGGAAAATATGAGCGTTACTGAAATTAAGAGGAATATTGGTTATCGTTGAATGGTTAAATAAAATTTTAGAGAATTATGGATAACCTAGTTGATATAGCTCATTTTCTTAAAATTATTATTATAATGTTACTAGGTGAAACGGAAATGTTATAGGTCATATTTCGGGTAAGATTGAAAATTTATAAAAATGGATGACGTAAAATAACTTTGTTGTATATATTTTTAAAATAGAAGATTTAGTTGAAATGAAACAATTTCAAGGATTTTAGAAATAAAGGAATGAAAAGTTTGAATCACGAAGTTTCAAAAGTATTTCCAATTACGTTACAAAGATTTTACAGAATAAGAAATAAATTTTCAAAGACATTTTTATAGGGATCGTGTGAAAACAAATTTTAGAAGCAAATATTTAAGAGGTTGATAAGAATTTTAAATATAGGAGGTCAAAACAAAATGAGGTCGTAAAGGAATTTTGTGTGGTGGATTGTAATTCGTACATTATTGTATTTTGAAAAACAAGACATATTTTTGCCCTTCGGTAGCGATATATTAGTTTTGATTCGTTCGGAACTTGTGAGTTTGGTTTGTTTGATAAATTTGGAGGAAGCAAAGGATAGCGAAGCTCCAGTATCAAATAAAATAAAAGCAGGTATAGAGTTAACTAGGAATTTACCGGTGATGCTGTCAACATCGATAACATCTTCTGCACCTTCTTCCGCTTCTGTTAGGATGTATACGCGTCCCTGGACCTTCACGGCCGGCGGTGGTCCCGCGTTTGCCTTCGTAATCGTACCCCTCTTTGGGCATTTATTTGACTTGTGCCCCACTACACCGCAGGAAAAACATACTACTGGTTCTCCATTACATTGTTTGCCTGGGTGATTCGGTTGTCGGCCACGATACATCGGCTTGGTTGTAAAGGCGGAGCTTCAGGAATTTGTTGATTGTTCCTTGCGACGTATGCGGTGGGGTTTCGGTTGAAGTACTGGGATCTCCCCTGGTTCTTATTACGGTTGTCTGAACCTTGATAACTCGGGCGATCATAAAGTGGCTTCTGAATGAAGATAGCACTCGCCACAGGAGGCGCAAAAGTTCTCTTCTTCTTTTTCTCTTCGGCTTCTCCCTTCTGGATCGAGACCCAAATACTTGTTGCTTTTTCGTAGGCCTCTGCAAAGTTCTTACAGTTGAACCCGCTCATCTTCGTCCTCAGGCTGTAAGTCATGCCTCTTACGTACCTGGTTGCGAGTTCCTCCTCGTTAGTTATTATCTTGGGAGCAAACTTGGATAGCTTCTGATATTTCTCGGTGTATGCCTGCAGAGACATATCACCTTGGTTCAAGTTTCGGAACTCCTCTTCCTTCTCCCATCTTAGTTCCTCCCCAAAGTACTTGTTCTCTAACAGGATCTTGAATTCGCTCCAGTTATAGATCCTAAGGGGAAAAGTGGATCGGATCAAACGCCACCAGCTGTTGGCTTCCCCTTTGAGGTAATATGCTACCACATTCACTTTCTCAGTAGGCGGTGTCTTGCTCAGTTCCAACAGTTTTTCCATCTCCTCAATCCATTCAGTCAAGACGGTAGGGTTGACGGAGCCTGAGTACGTTTGGGGTCTATGTTTTGAGAACCTCTCAAACGCGGATTGGTTATTACTGCCACCCTGATATTGGTGGGCATTCTGAGCAATCTTCATGATTGCGTCCTCGAAGCCCTTTCTTCTTGCCTCCTCTTCAATAAATTGTTGGTCGAGGTCATTGTTAGGAATACCGTTTGCAGCCATTCTGAAGAATATAAAAATCAAAAAGTTACAAAGCTCCCTAATTCATTCTCGATGAAGTGAACTATGACGGAAGGTTAGAAATCAAGCTCAGCAAAATAGCATAAGAGTTCAGACATATTCCCAAGGGATATGGAGTTGGGTTAGAGAATTGACAAAAAGTTAGCCTTCGGTACTTTGCACATTACAAGTAAGGTTAGAAGGTTTGAAAAATAAAGAGGAAGGAGTTTATGAAATCGTAGAGTCAGGTTGAAACCATTCTACGAAATTGAGAGAAAAGAAAATCAGTTTACGAAGGGAATTACTGATTTAGAATATCAATCGTTTCAAAAAGTTAAAAATTTTACGAGATTGATAAGTCATTGCGTTGACTCTATCTTAAATTCATGGAGAGATTAGATGTCAGGAATAATTTTTTTTTTTTTTAATTTTTTTTTATTTATTTTTATTTTTTTTTATTTTTATGATTCAGAAGGTCCGAGAATTGAAAAGCGTTGAAATGATGGTGATAATTCAAGAATGGTTTGATATAGTTGTAGAAGTATTTTTAATTCAGCAGAATTCTTCAAATCTTGAATGTCTTCTCGTTTCACATAATTCTTGTTGCGTCCATTTGTTGCGCTTGAATTCTTGTCGTCTTGACTTCGATTTATACGTCTCGCTTTGAAGTAACGTTAGCATAAGAGGTTAGTTAGTCAAACAGGTTAGCCATAGAGCAATTAGCAGGTAAAAGAATTATATAAAAAGTTAAGATTCTAACGCTCATCTAACTAGTTTATTATTCTTAGGTCGATCCTTAAGATTCTACCCTTTCTCACAATTTAAAGTGATCTAAGTTATTATTTTAGCGATCTAGGATTTCTAATTCATTATTTGATCCTATAAGTCTATGCCTGACATACGATATGAATGTCTGGCCCAGGTGTCGTCTCGCTAGATGAGATAACTTTAAGTTATTCACGGTCGCAAAGACGACTCACGATACCAATCAGAATAACCTGGTTTTTCGTGACTTTAATTAAACTAAGGCGGAAAATTAATTAAGTCTATTTATTACAAAACCAGCTGTTATCGTATTACAAACTCCATATACATAATATGAGTTTAAGATAAACAGAGTGTATGTTCGATTATAAATCTCTAGCTCCAAAACAACGGAGTACAAAATAAGGTAAACTATCCCCAGCATTTGATAACATAAATCCTCGGGGTACCTGCATTTGATCCCATAATTAGTGTTTTCTCCCCCACACATACTAAGCAACATCAAATAAATCATGTAGTATAGCAACTCTAAACGTATTCGATATACACAACAAATAAATAAAACAAATAGCAAGCAGGCAGTAAAACACATAAGGTAGTCATGATGATTCAAAACATGAGTATAAATCAAATAACATATCGTGCAACACTCATAGACAATCATGCTCAAAAGTCGTACTCCAATACTCAGGCAACCAAGTCATTCAGACAATAATCAATCAAAACAAGGAAATACATCCTTCATACGTTAACTAATGAATGTTCGTTAGCGAGGCGGAAGCATGCAGACGTAAAACGCGCTATAGTAGACAGGGCCAACATAACTTGGACATGGCTGACATACTAGACGTCCGCGCAGAAGCGATCAGGGCCGAACAAAGCGGACGTGTCTGACAGGCTAGAGATACCTAAGGTAATAAGGACAACCAAATCCCGTGTCTAATGTATGCATACACCACTATAGATAGGATCGTATCATACTCGCCCTTCGAGTAAGTAGTCACCTAATAATTCGACTATCACCTTAGACGGGTACCCCCGGGTGGGGCTGGAGTTTCCAATTACCGTAGTATGGGCTCACGGAGATATCAAGTATGCCCCATCCCTGAGGTTGTATATCCCGCACCGAAATAATAATTTTAAAAATTATTAGATCGCCTTTAGCAACTCTGGGAGGGAGCCAAAGTCCACATAAACGGCTACCTCATTAACTTCGAATTCAAGAGTCGCGACATGGCGAAAAATCCAAGTATTTATTCAAGTAGTTCATTTTCTCAATTTCTTATTTCCTCGTTTAATCGTAACAAGTGACAATTCTAAAACTTAAATAATATCGTCGAACTTTGTATAATGAAATATTAGTTCTAGCAGTTTTTCAGTTAAACAGAAAACATAGCAAGACTTAAATATTTATTTCGAGTCCGTTCGTAAATTTTAAATATTTTCACTATTCATTATTTTACTATTCATCATTTTACTATTCATCATTTTACTATTCATCGTATTTACTATTCATCGTATTTACTATTCATCGTATTTACTATTCCTCGTATTTTTATACGTATTCGTATTTCGTATTTGTACGTATTTTTATACTTCGTATTTATACGTATTTTTATACGTATGCGTATTCTTATACTTCGTATTTATACGTATTTTTATACGTATATGTATTCTTATACTTAGTATCTTTTTCTATACTTAGTATTTATTATTATATTTTTATACTTAGTATTTTCTTTATACTTAGTATTTTTATACTTAGGATATTTTATTTAGTTACAAAACCAACTTTTATTGTCTAAGTACAAATTTCTAGTTTTAAAGTCGTTAAGTTCGTTTTGTATTTAGTGATTTGAAAAATTATTTTAAAAGCAAAACTCGGTTAAATTTAGTCGTATACTTAGCTAAATTTCTTTAACGGTTTCTATTTTTAGCGAGGTTGTCGTAGTTCATTTTAAATAGTCCGTATGTCCAAATCCAAATTTAAGCAAAGGTAGTAGCACTCGAAATGGTTCATTTTAATACGTGTAACGTTTATTTTTATCGGTTTCGTTGATTCTTTTTATTAACGATTCATTATACACTCTAATATAATCCTAAATACAAATCAAATTTAGTGACAAAGTGACAAATTCATTTGGATCAAAGTTGACCCATTTATAAGGTGAAATGTCGTGGCCTTTATTTATTTTAGCTATTTATTTCTTTTCTTTTTATTTTTATTAATTACTTTAACTAATTAATTTACTTAAGTGATAAAAATAAAAAGTGACAAATTCATTTTAGGTCTAAAAATACCCTAGAAACCGTGGCCCTCTATACTTACTCATTTTTATTTTCGTTTTCTAATTTATCGGTTTTTGACTTAAAGTTTTTATATACTAATTATTTAAATTATACTAAAGTGATTTAACTAATTTACGATTTTCACTAATTATTTTATTTCAATTATGAATAGTGATTTTACTCACTTTAATTTTCTAACTTTTTCATTATAAAGATTTAGCTTATTTAACTTGTATAATTACTATTGTATTTATTCACTAGTGGATTAAAACAACATTTAAGTAAAACTTTAATAAGATTATGAATCAAACTAGTTACATAAATGAAGAACACTTGAATATATGAAGAACTCTAATATTTTTCACATGAACATTAATTAGTCAAATTTTTATATGTTTATATAATTTCCTCAAATTTTCCCTACAAGTCTAATTTAATTAAACTAATCATAATATGTTATTTAGAAAAATTAAAACTAAAAATTTGTCCATTTTAATCAAAAATGCCGTGTATATATATAAATATGTTCAAGATTTTATTTTTGATTTTTTTACTTCTAATTTAACAACTAACTTACTTAATATCATTTATGTATTTAACATATGTGAAAATCATATACAAACATTAACACACAAAAGTAAAATCATTTTAAACACAAGAATAACAACATTATTTTCAAGAACACATATGCTTTAAAAACATGTAAATTTCATAACAATTTCATTTTTAGTCTAAAACATAAACTAATTATATTTTCATATATATCTTATACCTAGTATTTTAAGCATGCAATTAACAAAAATTAGAACGAAAAATTAAACCAAAATCTAGGGTTAGGCCGTGTGGTTTATATATGTTACACTAATGTTATTTTTCGATTTTTGTCTCCTAATTTTAACATGTGATGCTAGGTGATCATAAACACAATAAATATAACACACAACACTTAATAGCATGCGATTTACCAAAATTAAAACTAGTGTGCGGGGGCACCTTAGGTTAGGTTAAGAGTGAAAAGATTAGCAGTTGTCGGGATCCACTATATGGTCAAACTGGCTCAAGTCGATGCCTCCACCTTGCTCCTCGTCTTTGGTTAAGATTAGTACATAAAAATGAAAATAATCAAGTTAGTAAATTATTTTAAACTAGACTAACTATACTAAAAATTTTAAGTGTAGTAGTATTTTATATTTTGGTGATGTTTAGTTTTGAAATGATTTTGATTTATGTTCTTGATTATATACTAGTTAAAAGAGGTAGTGATTAACAAAAATGAATGGTGGAGAAGTATGTTAAGTGCTTAAGGAAATTAAAGAACAAGAAATAAAAGTTTAAGGAAGAAAAAGCAAGGAAGAAGATGAAGATCTTCATGGACATCCAAGGAGGAAGATGAAGTTTGCTTACTTGTGTTCTTGAGTTTGTGTTTTATTAGAGAGAAAAAGAGTTAATTGTTTATGTGTTTGAGTGGAAATGAATGTGTAGTAGGAATTTGTATACTAGTGTAGTATTTAGTGTATGTTTTGTATTAATGTATTTAGTATGTATAAACATTAAATTAAAAGAAGCTAGAAATGATGATGAAAAATATAGGAGGTGTAAGTGATGAGACATGGTTGTAAAGGAGAAGAATGGAAGAGGATAGTGTTGGACCAAGAAGGTCAAAAATCTCGGCCACCTTGGGTTCACTTGGACTCGATTTTCGTTTTTTGAAATTTTCGATTTGCGCGCACGCGAAAAGTCTTGAAATAAAATATATAGTCTTAAAATAATGGTTCAAAGTTAGATCGAAAATAAAAATGGAAATAAACCTTGAAAGGGAATCAAAACAAAACTTGGGTCTAGAATCCTCGAAACTTGAATAAAAATTCGTTTGATCGAAATATATATTTTTTTTTCGTTGAATGTTATTGATTTAAATAAATATAATCAAACGTCAAAAAGTTTATCAGTTTAGACTTAGTGTGACTCATTATTTCGATTTTTAGTGAAAGTGTTAGTTAAATCAAAATGAAATAGTAATTATTTATTAATATAATATCATTTATTAAAATAAAAATCAAAATGATTATATTTGTACCAAAGTTGATGTTAAGAGTTCATGTGTACGTGAACTTGGAAAAAAAATTAAAGTGGCTTGACTTTGACTTGCGTGTTTGAAATCGTTGACTTGAATTTCAAAGCCGAGAAAAGTATAAGTGTCCATTTTTATTTTTAAAAACGAAAGGTGTTCGAAATTGAATTATATGAACAAAAGGTTTTACTTTTATCTTTATGAATAGTAAACTAGGCTTGACTATTTTGAAATTTGAAAAACGACGTACGTTTTGTGTTGACTTTTATAAAATTTTGAAATGTGTTTCTTTTTGAATTCTAAAGATAATGCAACAAACTTTATTTTTCAAAAATTTTATATTTGGACTTAGGAAAATTTAGTATTATTTGGCGAAAAAAACTCAGTCGCATTTTTATTATAATGTAAAAGGATGAGTTTAATTTAAGGAATTAAATTCTTTTACAAAAATTATACTACAAAAACACGGGGTGTTACATGTTCTTACTTAGTAATTTAGAGTATTAGTTTATAGAGAGGATTTTAGAGTTTAGGTGAGTGTTTTGTTGTGGAAAGTGAATTGTATTAGTTGTAGTGTATTAGTGTATGTATTAATATTATTAGGTATTAAATTTTTAATTCCAAGTACATAAACATAATTGATACGTGCTATTTATATAGATTATATGCCCTCGGTTTAGTCGCATTTAGCTTGCATTTAGTTGAGTACGTTATTGTTTTAGGAGCTATTTGTTTTATATCGCGGTACTGCTGTTCCTCGTTTATATTTTGCAGGTTTTGGCGGTCCTGAGCCGAAACCTGAGTTGAGTGGAGCATTTTGAGTACCGGGACTACGAAACCAAGCTCGAGCTTATACGGAAGCTCGGGAATACGAACAAAGACTCAAATAATCAAAGCCCCAATGAAAGAATCGAAGCACAAACGAAGAAAGGAGTCCCGACCCATGTTTGGAGTGCCGGCCGGTCAGGCAGACCGGCGGATGGCCGGCCGGCTGGCCTATTATTTTTCTCGGGTTTTGATTTAATCCAAATTGTTTTGGATGCCTTGCATATATATACTCTTAGACGACTTAAACTTAGGCGGATGCTTTCTTTTATGTTTTAATTTAGGTTTTACTTTTAGGGAGCGTTTGGTACGGAGGTTTAGGAAAGGGAAAGGGAAACAAAAAGTTAGATTCCCTTAGTCATTGTTTGTTTGGACTTTTTTATCATTCGTTTTCCTTCATTTGCCTTTTGAGTCTCCCCTATTTGGTCTTAATTTCTTACCCCCCTCCCCCTCCTCTTACTAATTTCTATTCCTCTCCATTCTCCTTTCTCTTATTTTCTCACCTTCTAATTTCAAAAGAAGCCTAAAACTATTTCTCACTTCTGGCAAGCTATCTTTTCGGCGACCGACGACCCATTTTTCCGGCGACCCATTTTCCGACGACCGGCGACCCATTTTTCTTTTTTTTTTCTTTTTGTTTTAATTATTTTTAAATGTGTAGTTAAACAATCTTATGATTTTTGTTAATTTTTCTGATTTTGATTATTTTTTTTTTGTTAATTTTATTGGTTGTGATTATTTGGGTGATATTTACAAGTTTAATTGTTAGGTTTTTTTTTTTTGTTCATAGTAACTTGACTAACTTCTTTGAAAAAAAAAAATATGATTTTTTAAAAAATAAATTCAATGAGTATAATATTCAAAGTAAAAATAAAGTTTCATTCCCTTATTTCATACCAAACACCTACAAAGGGAATTTATAAGAAAATCAATCTCTTTTCAGGTTGTACCAAACAACAACCTAAATTCAGAGTAATTCCATTCTTTTCCCTTCATTTCCCTTTCTGATTCTTTTTTTTTTCCCCTGCACATACCAAACGCCCCCTTACTGCTTAGTTTTATTCTCTCCTTTACATAAACTCTCCAACTCAATTAGTTAGTTTCAAGATTGATCTTCCTTGTAATCGTCAGTACTCCGATTTACTCCAGGTTTATTTCAATTGCTATTATCATGTCTCCAACTCAATTAGTTAGTTCAATTGATTTCATTGTTTTCCTTTGATCATGAGTAGCTAATTCCCCAGTTAGGGTTTAGGGTGATTTGTGACAATTGATTTGGGAACATGTTTCAATTGCTTAAATTGCTTGAACTTGTGCGAGTTGATTTCTTCCTACGCGTTTTTATTATCAATTGAACTTAGGGACGCCTAAATTGAATTGAACTTAGGTAGTTTTAATTTAAGATCGAAAGCCGAATTAAAATTAGACTTACGCGTATTTGATAAGTTGAGTTTAGTAAGTTGCGAGAGCCCGCTAAATTTGCTTAAGGTTAATATTGACTCGAGAGAGCGTATTCCTATACCTAGTCACTTGCATAGCTTCAATTGATCATTATTTCCTTTTGGGTTGTGTTCTTGAATTAATGTCACATTGATCCCGACGCCCTAATCTCCCTCTCATATAATTCTACTCCTTTTTATTTTATTTGTCCTTAATTTAGTTCTCTTTCTACACACCGATTTTGTTACCCCTTAGAAATAGCCTAGATTAGCATAAACCTTTTTGACTACACCTTCTCTCTGTGGATCTCGACCCTACTTGCCGCTAGCTACCCAGTTAGTTGTTTTTAGGTTTATTTTTGATAGGCGACTACGACTTAGCCTCATCAAATTTTGGCGGCGTTGCAGGGGAGACGGTTTAGCTAGTTATTGTTTTTGCTTATTTTAGGTTTATTTCTCTTGTCTCAGGGAACATTAGTTCCTTGAGACCGTTTCTCATTGTTTCTTTGGAGTTTTGTTTATGCGCAGGTCATCTCAGGAATTACTTCCATTTGATTCTGAACCTGAGCGCACTTTTCGCAAGAAACGCAAATTCTTCAAGGACCTTGCAGAGGCGAAAGATCCTGACACGGTAGAGTTTTTGTGCGAAGAATTTAGCGCAGAGCAATCGTCCTACGAAGAGGACACTCTACCACCTACTACTTCTTCTGTTTCTACTGAGGTGCCTGTGACTATGCCGAAGCTTTATAGTCACTCTTTGCCTAAGACGGAGTCCATCCCGAATGGATTCCAGATGCCCGCTACTGTTCAGGGCAACTTCGAGATTCGCCCTGCCTTCCTTAACTTGGTGGAGCGTAATCAGTTCGGTGGCTATCCTACGGAGGATCCCGGTTGTCATATGCAGGTTTTCACTGATTATTGTTCAACGATTAAGTAGGCTGGGATTACTCAGAACCCGATTAGGGAGATGCTGTTCCCTTTCTCTTTACGCGACCGCGCACGTGAATGGATCACCGACTTCGACAAGGAAGCAGCGGGTATCACTGACTAGAATGATTATGGTCCACTCATCTCAGTTTGGAAAGCCAAGAGGTAATTCACGGTCTGCACACCAAGACCGTGATAAGGAGAGCTTGAGCGCGATTACTAGTCAGCTTGCTGCGTTGACTACGAAACTTGATATGATGCATGGCGGTGGTTCTTCGAGTGCTCACGTGAATGGGATTGCGGGGCACGATACAGGTTACTTTTCACCGGGTTACGCGGGACCTCACGAGCAAGTTCATGCTTACCAATCCTACCAACAAAACTTGCCCTACCAAAACCAACCGGGTTACGATCGATCACTTCTCTCCTATCGTAACCAAAACGTCCTAAACCCAACCCCGCAACCACCACAAAATCCACCGTATATACCGCCCTTCCAAAAATTCCAACAACCCCCTACCTATCAAAAGCCCCCGTATGTTCCACAACCAACTAACCCGGGACCCGATCTGATGGCCGAGATGAAGTCGATGATGTTGCAAATGCAACAAGGTACCTTGGCCATGCAAAAGTCGCAGGAGACGATGATGCTCCAAATGCAAAAGGATGGGCAAGCTAAAGATGCGGCAATTAAAATGCTAGAGAACCAAGTGGCGCAGCTCGCCGCTTCGCAAGCATCTCGACAACCCGGGTCACTACCACCCCAAGGTAATCCTCCTAACCCTCCTCCTGATACCGCATGTGCTATTACGTTGAGAAGCGGTACAGTTTATGACGCTCCGAAACACCGGGTGGATGGGGAGAATAAGAGGGATGAAAACGGGACAAATCCGAGCAACCAGTGGCCTCTGCCGGCCCACTGGCCGTCGGTTGGTCAACCTGTAGATACCCGTATCCGTATCCCTCCAAAAACAAACCCGATGACGAAAAGGACTTTTCATGCATGTTTTAAAATAAGACGAAACGATACAAAAGTGTCTAAAACATTTTACTCATTTTTAACGTATTAATTTGAATTTGCATATTTCGTAAAAATGAATATTAATTTAGTCATTTTTTTTTAGTCTCAAGAACACACAAACGACCCAAACACACAAAAACGGCCCAAAACATGCAGAAAGGCCCAAGCACCCGAAACGGACCAAGGCGCATCCCGGGTCACATTTTTATAAAACAAAACTTCACAACGTCGTAAAATAATATATTACAATATTATTTTTTTTTGAGCAAAAATTGAAAAACACGACGAAAAACCGAAACACGAAAACAGAGCCGAGAAATCAACTGACTCAAGTTGATTCTCGACCCCTAAAGTCAACTACAACAAAACACAATCATATACACCTACGAAAACATGACATACGAAATACGGCGCTACAAAATCAGTTAAAAACACCCCAAAAATCGCCTGTACACAGGCGATTTTCCCTGCCCTCTGTTGCACACTGGCGATTTTTGTGTTAATCGCTGGTTTACTGGCGATTTTCTAAGCTACTATACATGAAACACGAAGCAATTGCTATAAATAGCAGCCCTTATTCAACACAAACAACAACATCGATAATCAATCTTCATACAAACACACAACACAATTATAAATCATCTACACACACTTACAATACACTTATAAATCTCCACTCTAAAACCGTCTTTGCATTTCAAGGTAAAAAAACTTTATCTTCGGATTGGACGTTTGAGACCTGGACAAAAAGGGTTACTCTAACCCACCTCGATATTGGCTTTAACGAACCCGTATTCGCAATACGGTTGTAGTAATTCAAATTGAAAAATTCGTCTAAACCTCGCCAATATTGCGTAAATAAACGATTCAAAATCACTAAATTAAACATCACTTTTACATTATGCAAATTCTCGATTCATGCATTAAATTACGACTAAAACACGGATTCGACATTAAATTGTACCGTTTCAACTAGTCTTTTAAACATGCAAAAGCGAGGGTTTTTACAAAATCTTAGAACTGAATACAAGTCGGAGAATAACGTTTATTTGGTAATTCAAATACAATGAATTATTAATCTTACGTATATTTCCTATAGCAAATCATCATAACTTTGACGGCTTACATTCATTTTACATATTTTCGAGTCACATATTTGCATTTGTACGTAGCGTCCTATTAGCCCAAATATTGAAATTAAAGCATTTGTTTTCAAATTAGTAAAGACTACTTTTACGTAGGCTTTTTGATTATAGTTTTCATAATACATTTTGTCAAAACTTTCGAAAAGTAACCTTACTTCGAATCCTCTCTAGTTTCACAATAACCTCAGAAGGATAGGTATCGACGCACCTTGAAATATGAGACCCCCGTGTCTTATGATCTTAAGACGCGCTGAAGAGGTTCCAAATTCCTTTAATATTTGGTGGCGACTCCGAAAATACATTTCAAAAGGATTTTCTACATTTCTTTGTCACAAATTCAGCAATGACATTCCCCATAGCAAAAGAACGCTCGAGCGAGCGTGCCTCATTACGAAAGTGCATGCATATAGTATTTTTCCCCATAGTGCATTCCGCCCCATGACATTTCCGAGGGCGTAGCAAGGGCGTCGAGAGGTGGAACGACCCATTCCCGGTACTTTCAGTTGGCGACTCTGCTGGGGACGAGCATGTTTTTTATTTTATTTTGAAAACTAACTTTTCATTTTATTTTAAAAACATAAAGAAGTGAAACTTGAAACTTTGAAAACATTTCCGCTTTCAATATTTGGGCAATAGTACGTTTTAGTCGAATCCTCATGATTCATAACCACATCCCTCGAGGGACGGCCCCTAGTAAACGCTTGCTTCTTAAGCGAGATTACTCTGGACACATCGATCTCTCACCCCTCCACGATTACACGTACGACATCCGTACAAACAATCGTAACATTCAAACTCGGACGCTCTAGGCCCCGTATTGAATTCACACTCAAACGTGTGCAATCTTGCGGATAACCGTACACAAACGTTGCGGGAATGACCGGAGGGAACCTTACCCTGAAAGCCAAAAACCCGTGTCTATACGTACAAATGCAAAGCTATAGTACCCTCACTATAGTCGTTTTCTAAACAAATGCATGTAAAAACATTTAAAAGGCATTACACATTCAAAAGACGTCTGTTTTGAAAATACATTTTCGAACATTTTTTTCAAAAAGGCATACTTTTTAAGCATACTGTCAGGGTCATTGACCTTTAGTCAACTGAACCTGACAAACAGTACATCACAATGTTCAAAATCGATCGAAAATAATCACTACATTTCCGATCCTTTACAAAACATAAATGCATTATACGACTGACGTATCGTCATAATACATTTATCGCACAAACATTTTGCAAAGCAAAACCAGAAAATGTCAATTCATTTCGGACATTTCAATAAAGCAAACACTTTTGCATTTTGAGATAGCTCTAAGCCGAGTGACTTGCTAGTCACCCCGACTTAAACAAACTATTTCCCTCAAAAATAAGCAAAACACGGGCTCGTTCAAACACGAACCCGTCGATTTACAAGTCAGGTCGGGTGACTTATCGTCATTTCAGCTCGATATCCTGTGTCACACATAAAAAGCGAACAACAACCGCTTTTTACCCAATTTAACTTCTCCAGGTCGACTAGCCTATCGCTACTTCGGTCTGATCCTTTTTACGTCACAGTCTAAACGATAAACGCCCGGCGACATACCGCTAACTCGGGTTAATTAGGTTGTGATCATACAAATTTTTATTACATCGAGACTAGGAACGCACCAACGCATCCTTACCTCAAAAGCTTCCCGTGTCTTTTTAGCTTAAAAAAAAAAAAAACACGAGTCGAGCCGTGCACACGCTTTTTCACACTTTTGCTTTTCTTTTGCTACAAATGCGACTTTTCTTTGAGTCTTTTACTTTCTTTCGGGAGTCACTAAGGTTTGAAACTTTGGCAGGTTCATTCGCTAAAAAGTCCTGGATACACGACGTACTAAAGACCGTCATCTGAATCCTCCACCACCTCCAAAGAAATGTACCTACAACAGATCGAAACAAAGAACTGTCATGGCACTTAACAACGAAGAAAATGTCGGAGGAATCCCGACTCCTCCCCCACCTCCTCCATCAGAGGTCACCGCTGAACATGTTCGACAGCTTAACCACAAAATTGTTAGCCTCACTGCCGCGATCGAACAAATGGCCATGATGTAGAAACTTGAGGCTGAGAAAAACGCCAAGCACCTAGCTGAAGAGGCTGAACGAAATGCCAAAAAGATTCGGTGAATGGAAGAACGCTTCACTAACTCAAAAGGATATTCCATTCATAAGGAAAATGAACATGTCCGAAAGAGCGTCAAGTCCATCCTGCCGGCCAAGCGCTCACTCAGTGACCTCCCCATCTTCAAAGGTCACGAAAGTCCGCTTGTACACATCAAGGACTTCAAAGCCAAAATGGCTGTCATGGGTGTCGATCCCTCAGCTTGGGCTACCCTGTTCCCACATTCTCTGGACACACAACCTAGAGCCTGGTTCTACGCCTTGGATTCACACAAAGTTACTACCTTCGAAGAAATCACGGTTGAGTTCGACCATCAATACCATGACAATAATGACATTCAAGTCTCACTGCGTACTGTAGAAGTCCTAGCACAAAAGGACAATGAAGGCTTCACTGAATATCTCACACTCTGGAAGAAACTCAGTGCCCAGATACCTAACCGCCCTAAGGATGCAGAACTGATCACCAAGTTCATCAACAATCTCACCCCTGCGTATCAGCAGCATTTACGGTACGACAACTTTGACAATTTCTCTTCACTCAGTACTGTGGGTGAATTAATCGAAGACGACCTCCGTAAAGAGAAGCTAACTAAGGTTACGGGACGAGGTTACCAGGGCAGCTCATCACGAGCCATCACCAAAACTGAACCCGTTCACTCCATCAACGCATTGGAAGCACTAGCGGCATCCCAAACTTTCAAGACACCAACAAAGTACGCTGCGCCACCTCCGAAAGCATCGTACTCATCTGCAGGTCAAACCTCGTCGAAACCACGACGAAATTTTGACCCAATATACATGACCAACTCCAAAGCACTGCAAAGGCTTGTGAGCCGCAACGTGCTTCAACTCCTGGGACCTACTAGCGAGCCTCCCCAAGATAAAAAGCCTAAATCATGGGATCAAAATGCCTACTGCGAGTTCCACCGAAGAAAAGGACATGACACTAAACAATGCTTCCGCCTTAAGAACATAGTTCAAGACCTGATCGATGAGAAGACCATCGAGAAGCCGACTCCGGGCCCTAAACCCTCAAACCAACTCAACCCCCTGCATAACTACGCCATCTTCGTGGGTACACACCCCATCATCGACTGTTCTCACCTAATCATCTCAAACGACCACAAGATCAATTGTAACACCCCGTGTTATTTTAACACAATATGATAAAAGAATTTAATTCCTCAAATTAAATTCATCCTTTTTCCATATAATAAAATGCGACTGAAATTTTTTCGCCAAATAATAATAAATTTTCCTAAGTACAAATTTAAAAATTTTGAAAAATAAAGTTTGTTCTATTATCTTCAGAATTGAAAAAGAAATACATTTCAAAATTTTATAAAAATCAACACAAAATTTATATCGCCTTTCAAATTTCAAAAAGGTTAAGTTATATTTACTATTCATAAAAATAAATGTAAAACCTTTTATTCATAAAATTCAATTTCAAACATTTTTCGTTTTCAAAATAAAAACTTTAGTTTTAATATTAAATTACTATTTCATTTCTATTAAACTAGCCTTTCTCTAAATTGTCAAAATTTGAAGTCACACTTACTTTAAATTGATTAACTTTTTGACGTTTGTTTATAATTCTTTAAATCTATAACATTCAACGAAAAAAATAAGTATTTCGACCTAGTAAAATTTTAATCAAAATCTCGAGGGTTAAGATCCGATTTTTATATTTAGTACCTTTTGAAAATTAGTTTTATTTTTATTTCCGATTTTATTTCAAAATATTATTTTAAGATCATATCTTTTATTTCGAGACCTTTCGCGATCGCGCAAATCGAAAATTTCAAAAACGATAATCGAGCCCGAAAATTTGACTTTTGACTTTTGACTTTCCTTAGTCAAATTTTATCATCTTCCATGTTCTTACACATTTTCTTACACATTTAATTTATCATCATTACTTTTATTTTTGTTTTTAAATTTAATGTTTAATACATAATAAAAAAAGAATATTTATACAAATACAATACTACCACTTTAATATTATCATTTTCATTTCCGTCACTTTTAAAATTTTTCTAAAGTAGTAAATAAAATATTTTAGTCTTAAATTTATAAAATGAATACTTTTCAGAAAATCGTCAAAACAGCACTTTTTAACTTTTATCGCTTTTGACGCCCGACTTTTTAAAACTGATTAATTTCGTGAAAAACATTTTTAAACATCAAAAAGACATTTTTAATGCCAAATAGTGTCAAAGACTTTTTAAACCAATTAGAAATTAGATGTTCCCTAATTTCATTATAATTAAACATTATTTATTAAATAAAACCAACTTTATTCTAAATTCATTTAACCTAATTTATTACAACTCATCCTCATTATTTCAAGGAGCAAAAATCACATTCATTTCATTCATGTATGTCGTGAGTTAGCTCCCCATTTCCTCTCTTTATTTTCTTTCATTTTCTTACTAAAACCACTTAAATAAAACACTAATAATATTTCTAATAAATCATAAGTGTTCTAGTAATTAGTGGGTATATATTAGGAGCTAATTATTTGGATTATTTGGGTGAATAACTTGGGTATTATGGGTGAAGAAAAATCCGATCTAAAATTTATTTTAGATCCCCGACGATTAACATCCTAATTAAGGTGACTAGCCTTGTCTTATATTATCCTTTTAGTAAATTAATTTGTTTTGTTATTATAATTTTATGAATATGAAAATTATGTTAAATATGTTAAACATCACATGTATGTGCTTGTATTTTGATGTGTTGTATAATAAAATGATAATAGCTAAATAATATGTTAAATAGAGTATTGTAGTATTATGTTTACATATTTAGTTAAATTAATTTTGAGCATTTTAATTTATGTTCATATGATTTTTAAGTTTAGTTATGTTTTAGTTAAGCAGTATTATCATATAAAAATTATGTGAATTATTAACAATGAGTTAAAGTGATTAAAAATCAAAAATAAAAATATATATACATACATATTTTCACACGGCATTTACCATTTTTTTTTTAATATATTTTCACTTTTAATTTTTTTAAATTATATGTAGTGTTAAGTTAGTATAAAATAGATGTTCCTATGAAAAAAAAACTAAATTAGGAAAACAAATTATAAATTATTAAAATCGAAATTAGTGTTCTTGAGTTGTTCTTGAGTTCTTCATGTGTGTTCTTGATTTATTCATGTTGATGTTCATACTTGTTACTCATTTTGATTTCATTTTAATTTATGTTTGTTAATAATTTATGTTTATGTTTAGTTATTGTATTATATATCACTTAGTATTATACTATAAATCAACTAAAACATTATAAATCATTTAGATTAAAAAGTTAGAAAATTAAAGTGTTGAAAAACACTATTCATAAATATAAATGAAATTGTTAGTAAATTTCATTATAGTTTAAATCGTTTTAGTTTAATTAGAATAATTAAAATATAAAGACTTTAAGTTAAAAACCGTTAAAATCGAAAAATGAAATTTTAGAACCCTAACTAGCTTAGCCACGGCATTCTTGCCATTTTAGGTCCAAAATTGTTTTTACCACTTTTTAGTTTAATTGTTAAAATAATTTGATTAGTAATTAATAAGTTAGAATTAAGAAATTAAAAGAAATAAATCAATTTTGTACATATATAATATCACACGGCATTTACACTATAAATTGACTAAAATTGACCAAAATGAAATTATCACTAAGTCACTAAAGTTAAATAATAATTAGAATTGAATTTTTGTATAAATCGTTTTAAATATAAATGAATTATGTTAAACCGATAAAAATGAGTACTTAGATTATAAAATTGAATTAAATCGTGTGTTACTACCTTTGCTATTGGATTATTGAACTTGGACATACGGACTATAAATGAATCATCCACGATACTATCACTAACTTAAATAAATAGACGACTAAATTTAGCAGAGTCTTATTTTTAAAATAAATATCATTGATCACCTTTTATAAACCTGAACTTAACGCTTTTTAAAACTAGAATTTTAGAATATTTTCATAAATGACTAAATACAAAATGAACTTAACGTTTTTAAAACTATGATTTTCGAATATTTTCATAAATGACTAAATACAAACCGAACTTAACATTTTTAAAACTAGACTTTAGAATATTTTCAAAAATCGCCTAAGTACAAAACGAACCTAACGACTTTGAAACTAAAAATTTGTACTTAGAAAATAAAAACAAGATTAGTAATATACTAAAATACCTTAAGTATAAAAATAATAATAAGTATAAGTATAAAAATACGTATAAAATACGGTGAATAGTAAATACGATGAATAGTAAATACAATGAATAGTAAATACAATGAATAGTAAATACAATGAATAGTAAATACGATGAATAGTAAAATACGATGAATAGTGAAATACTGGAAATAATTGAAAATTTTACTAAGTATAGAAAATTTAAAATGAAGAAGTAAATGACCTAAAGTGTTTGAAAAACACATAAATAAAATTGGACATACAAATCAACGCTTCAATTTAGAAACCTGAAAACGTTAATAATTAACAACACTTCAAAATAATAAACGAACGTGTTATGTGATCATATGAAACCTACAAATACTTAAACGTTTGACGATGAGACTAGGAGAGTCTAGTAACATGGATATGTAATATTAAATAAATAATGAATATTGAGTAAGTTAAATAAAAGGTCAAGCTTGGGCCTCAGATAAGGGAACGTCAATCGTGAGTGAAGTGGGGTTTAAGATAGTCTTGTCGCGGTCGCCATTGCCGGACAAGATAATTGAATATGCCATGGTTTTTGCCACAGGCTTTAGGAAATAGTCGTTTTATCTGGAGTTAAGGTGCTCTACGAATAGCGTGGCCCATTCTTAACGTGGATACTAATGTACATGTACTAGACTAGGGTTTAATTCACTCTATTTCGCTAAAGTTATCAGGGCCACCGTAACATTATGTGCATATGCGCTTTACGGTTCTGTCTCCTTGCCGTGTTTCGTCTTTATTGGACGCGACACTTGCATTCGTTCTTGCCACATGTAAAGATCACTTGACGAGATTGTATCTGAAGTTCGAATCATTTCGAACACTAGAGGATGAGATGCAAGTATTATAGTATTCGGCGTGGTTTACGAGTCGAGTAAGCCTCTGCACTATGGAAGTGAGATGCAATCGATCAGAGTACAAGGGCCTACTCAGTGGTCAGGCTCGTAGCGATATGTCTTTGTTTGTTGTATGATTAATTGAGAACGAGTGTGTACCATCTTCGAAAACTAAAGACCACAACTTTCTGAATTGAATCGAGTCTGCATGAGGAGAATGATACGATGTGTATGTTTGATTGCGATCCGATATCGCCTTGTAATGCTATTGCATTATTGTGATACTATTTATATGCTATTATATGCTATTTGCCTTCATAATTGAATATCATGCTTATATGATTTATCGCTTTAAACCGCATTGCTTATTATGACTTACATGTCTTTATATGCTATATGTATTAAGCATGTTTATGTTTTTATCATAATGTTATGTTTATAAAGCGATAATATTAAACCAAAGTAATTGAAATCGAGGGTAAGTATGAGCATAGCTAGTCACTGTCCGCTCAGCGGGCATCCCCCCAACAGTTTATTGTGCAGGAAAAGCGTGGACCGGTTTGCTTGGATTTTGGGACGGGACCAGCTTATATTTATTGCTTTACCTTAGTTTGTTGCGAGAGAAATGTAATCTATACAACAATACTCTTTTTAATTTCCGTATTTAGAGTTGTTTTATTCAACTCTTAAACGATGATGTATTATTTTGGGTTATTTGTATAATTAATAACGCTGGTTTAAGACTTAATTAATTTCCGCCTTAGTAATTAAAGTCGACTAAAAACCAGGTTGTTACATCAATGGTATCTGGGACAGTTCCGATGAAGAGGACAATCACATAGACAATGACGTCTATCTATCCCCTTCCGAGGAAGACGAGGATCGCCGACCCACGGGGATATATGAGAAATTGCCCCATAAATACCCAATCAGGCTGTCCGACAGCGACGACGAAATAGCCTATTTAACACGTTCCGGACGTCCGTACCAAGCCCCACTAAGTTTGCTTGAACCCCCAGGTTTTCCGTCAAAAACTACTAGCCAAGACAAAAACAAAGGTATAGTCATAAACGAGGCTACGCCACTGCCTCCGATGACTACACCACCGCCTCCAGTCGCTACACCACCACCTGCAATTACTACGCCAAGTCAGCCACAGACCGAGATTTTGTCATCAAGTGCCACTCCGGTGCCTATACCTGAAATTGGCGACACGCTTCAAAAGCAGCTCCACAAAACAAAAGCAGATATCTCAATCTGGCAGCTCCTAAAGGAATCGCTGGGACACCGCGAAGCTCTTTACCGAGCCCTGCAAATCACCCCAATAACAACAGAGATGTCTCCAGAAAAACTCATCAGTCACATTACACGTGAATGGCAAGCTAGCACCATCACTTTCTCTGACAAAGACCTCCCGCCGTTCGGAGGTACACACAACCTGGCGCTCTACATTAAGGTAGAATGTCATGGTATGACACTACCTGTCGTCCTCATCGACAATGGATCTGCAGTCAACGTTCTGCCCCTAGAAACAGCTAAAAAGCTAGGGATCAAAGAGAACGACTTCATCCCCTGCGCAGACGGCGTCAGAGCTTATGACGGTACCCGCCGCAGCATAAAGGGGACTATTTCTTTTCCTATCATGACAGGGCCTATCATGAGGGAAACTGAATTCCAAATAACTAACATACCCCCCGCATACAATATGTTATTGGGTAGACCCTGGATCCATGCAACCAAAGCAGTCACTTCGAGCTTACACCAGAAAGTTAAGCTCCCCCTGGACGATGAGGTCGTCACTATCCAAGCCTCGAACTTTCGTCCCTGCAGCAGCAAAAAATCGATAATGACACTGCAGGAATAAGCACTGAAACCCCAGACATCACTTGCGGTTTTGATTTCGACTTCGACATATGCACGTTGACTTGTGGGGAAGAAATCACTGTACTCTACATGAAGGACAACGACAGCAAGTGGCCTACCATGGGTCTAGGTTACATACCATGGTCCTACGAAGTCGCTCGCGGTTTGGAAGCACTCGATGACCGTAAGAAATGTCACGACTTTCGCATGGAGCCATACCACATCTTCACTGACAAATACTTCGTCAAGGAGGGTGTTGGCAAAATGCCCAAGGACATTTTCTCTTGCACCGTCGCTGGGATTGAACTAGTCTCCGACATTCTGCGCAATCACAACTTCAACCCCACCAACTTGATCGTTCCTTATGAAGAAAAGACACATGACGGATGGTCGAAGACTCTTCAATGGACTGATTGTTGGAGTATGTGTCCTCCACAATAGTGCGATTACTTAATAAATCTCAATTAAGGAATACATGGGGATAATCCTGTATTATTGTCAATTGATTAACGTAAATCAATAACGGTTGGCTGACTAGAGTTTGACGTTATTGTCGTGAGAACGGCGGTAATCAATTGATCCCTTTAAGTCACACCTATAGGAGCATTACTAAATATTTAAGCTAATATATTGTATGAGATACGATTATATTAGTAACTTGATAATTTGACTAACAGTTAGTCAGTGTATTAATTTAGAGAGAAATCGAGTTGTGAACTCGGATGGTTTAATTTTATATCGATAAAATTATTAGAGGAGACGAGAATTAGTGATTAAGTGTTAATTCACTAATTGTGTATATTTTACTAATGAGATTAGTAAAAGTACATTTTAAATATGTGTAAGTGTACATATATTTTGAGAGGAGATTATTTAATTTATACTTTATCATATTGGATGATTTAAGTAATAAATTATAACTATTTGTGGGACAAATATTGAAAAACAAATAAGACCCACAATGGGTAGTTTGGACCGTCCAAACTAGAGGAGGAAGTTTCCTCTTGTTTTATTTGTTTTGTCTTATGTGCCTTGTATTGTTGTGAGTTGCTTTTGCATGCATAACATAATCATGAGCATGCTTGCAATTTCTCTTCACAAGAAAAAGCACTCATCTCTCTCTCACTTCTCCATATGGCCGGCCCCCCCTTAGTGTGTCACACACACTTTGGTTTTGCTAGTTTTTGTTTTAAAATGCAAGGCCTTGAGTAAAGGAGATTCATTCATGCATTTCCTCCTTATCTCTCTACTATTGTCTCTAAACTAAATACTAGTATTATTCCACATATTACTAAGAGTTAGTAAGTATTAGTGGTAATTTATACATATTATCAAGCTCTTGCTAGTGATTTCTAGATCAAAATCATTAGTGATTTTTGGTGTACTTCTTGGGTGCAACAAGAAGGAGGTTTCCTTGTTTGGAAATTTGGTTTGGAGGATCATCCATATTGATAGCTCAAGAAACAAAACAAGAAAGGAGTTCTTGTTTTGTGCCCTCTTTATTCCTTATGTGAAGGTATAAATTTCTAATCTTGTAACAAAATACTTTTGTTAACTACATAGATCTTGCTAAATCAAATTAGAGTAATTTGATTTACACTAATACTTGATTAGTGAATGGGATCCGATCCCTACAAGTGGTATCAGAGCCATGGCTTGTAGTTACAAATTTATTTTGTTATTTTTGGAGTTTTATGTATTTATTGAGAATAAATGACATAAAATCCGAAAACAGTGTTAAAAATGGTTTTAACACGAGATTTTTATAGCATGCAAAGTTTCTGGTCTCATGAACTTACTGGTCAAATTTCGTAATTTTTGGAATTTGTTTGCTAATTAAAATGATTTTTATACAAAACCGAGTCAAAAAGTGTGTTTTTGGCTAAAATAATTTCTATAAATAGTTATAGATCGAATCTGGTCATGAAATTTTTACACAGTGATATTTCATATTTATAATTTCTGCATGTAAATTTTCAAAGTCAGATTTTGAGTTTTGAATATTTAACCAAATTTTTGTTTAAAATCGGTATGATATGCATTTTAATGTCCAAAATATAGTAAACCTTGTTTTCTGGACATGAAATTTATACCAATATTTTTATACATTATGAGGATGCTCTCGTATAAATTTGGGATTTTTCCTCACTGTTTTAGACGTTTTCTTGATTTTTTGAGATAAAATTGATGAAATCGTATGTTATTCATTATAAAATAATTCGTAAATTTTTCTGACCAAAATTTTTCTTTTCTGATATTTTGGAAGTGTTTCAGAATATAAAAATTTTTGTCAAAATAAAAATGATTTTATTTTATTTTATTTTGATTTTATAAAGCTTTATTCATAAATAGTTATGATTAAAGTACTTCTAATTAGCAAATGACCATGTTTATGAACTAAAATCACCATAAATTAGTATAAACTAATGTTGGGTGTTCTAAAATCAGTTTAGAAGTTTTAGTTCAAGCTTAAAAGGTGTTTTAAGCATTATTGATTAATATAAGATTAATCGATTAAAAATGAGATCGGTTTGAAACCAATTAATGCGATTATTGTTTGAGGCGATTTTGGCATGTTTTTATTTATAAGCTTTACATTATGCATGTTTGAATGAATGTTTATTGTTGAATGAATGTTTATTCTTACTAGTATGGCCATAGTTTGTTATATTTTTTACCGATATTGCCCGTAATGAAAGGGAATATCGTGTGTTTTGTAATTAAATGCGATCTCGTATCGCCGGTTTGTATTTTTCTAATAGTTTATTTCATTTATAAATGTATAATAGGATTGCTATGTATTCATTTGTATATTTATAATCAGAACTATTTGTAAAGCAGAAGACCTAGCGATGGACCGAGATGGAGCCGTAGAAGAGTTCTAATGCTTGCAAGAAGGAGCCTTGGATGAGATCCATGTGAAGAGGGACCAAAGGAGTTGGTTTCCAATTTGTAACTCCTTGTATTTTTAATTACTTTTAGGTGGCTATACTAGGTTTATGCTTATGCTTATTTATGCTTGTTTTGATTGCTTATTTATTAGCACACATGCCAAAATCGCCATGCATGCATGCCACGATATCCCACTATGATTGTCGATTTAAGTCACGATTCCTAAATTAGTTCACTTATAAAGAATTTTATGACTAAAATTGACAAGATCACCCACATGTTTATCAAAATGAATTGAGATTAAGCCTTTCCAAATGTAGCAACTATGAACCCCATGTTCGAGAGGACCTCATGACGTGGAACCTTGTTACCATGGGTAAGTAGTGGGAGGAAGTCCCATGCTAATTTGGTTTGGACTCAACCGAATAAGAGTTATTTGGGGCTAATCGATGCATTTTAAAGAAAATCATCAACCAAGCATTCTAGTGTAGAATTAGTCAAATGTTGACTTATCGTTTTTATATAAAAGGAAACATGAGATGTCTAATTTTATATGAAAAACGAGTCTTGGAATCATTTATATAATTTCGTGGGAGATCATTATATAAATGGACATTTGTTTTTAAAAGAGTTTTAGCAAATGTCATTAATGAACTAAGAATGTTAATATATTTCCTCATATTTGTTGTAGAATTATTTATTTGAAATCGCAATGATAACTTCAACTCCCGCACCCATTTTGGGTAAATATTCATGGTTGAGAACCGTGATGGATAAGTGTATCCTAAAGGATGACGGAAGCAACTTTGTCGAATGAGATTCAACTATAAGGGCGCGCTCAATCCGACAATGTGCTTAAATACCTTACCGAATAACCTCCCACGAACCGGACTTGGGCCCGCAGTAGCGGCGCATGGCGCGTCGATAAGCACCCAAAGGCTGACAATGACGTTAAAAGTGTTTTGATTTGGTCAATGTCACCTTCGCTCAAACTTCGCTTCGTTACTCATAAAAGTGCATATGAGATATTCACTAGAGTGACGACGATGTGCTTTAACACAAAGAGCATGAAAGTGAATAAGATTGAGAGAAAAGATGTTCTTTCAATGAGATTGAAGAGCATAAACATTAGGGTCATGAAAGGGAAGAGAGCTAATTAAGCTCGGTTCAAGGAAGATAAGGGTAAGGGGAAGGCTATTGAGAATAGCAAGCCCAAACCCGGTCGTTGAAAGCGCAATTTTGTCCCAAAGTCTTGAGGGAAAATAATGATGGATGTGCGACATCCAAAGATATTGTTCCTTCTAATCTTTATATGATTGACATAAATCATGCTTGCATTTCCACATGGGTATGGGATACCGGATGTGGATCTCACCTTTGCAATTACTTGCAAGGAATGAGAAATGTGCGAGCACTAACCAAGGGTGATGTGGATTTCCGCATGGTTAATGGAGCTAGAGTAGCGGCCGTTTCCGTGGGAACCTATGTACTCGCTCTAGCTAGTGGTTTAGAGTTGTTTTTGAATAAGCGTTATTTTGTACCAACTCTAACCAAAAACATTATCTCCGTCTCCGTGTTTGATACGGAAGGCTTTTATGATTAAGAACAATCGACGTACTTTTTCATTTAATGAAATGGTTTATGGTGAAACCATTTCGATTGGAGGTATTTATGTTTTAAATGATGTCAATGATGTTGATCATATAGAGAACAAGAGGCTCAAAACGAATGAATCAAACAAATCCTACCTTGGCATTGTCGTTTAGGTCACATAAACGATAGACGCACAAAGAGACTTGTTGAGACCAATGTTCTCAAACCATTTGATTGCGAATCATATGGTACATGCGAGGCTTGCCTTTTAAAGCAAGATGACTCGTGCACCCTTTAGTGGTAAAGGGACACGAGCAAGTGAAGTTTTTAGGACTCATACATATTGATGTGTGTGATCCATTAAACATCATTGCTAGAGGGGGATATCATTACTTCATTACTTTTACCGATGACTTAAGTAGATATGGTTATGTCTACTTAACAAGGTATAAAAGTGATGCTTTTGAGAAATTTAAAGAATTTCAAAATGAGGTTGAGAACCAATTTGATAAGAAGATAGAAGTACTACGATCGGATCGTGGTGGCAAATATCTAAGTAATGAGTTTGATTCACATCTTAAGAATTGTGATAGAGTATCACAAATTGACTCTTCCGGGCACACCACTGTTGAATGGTGTTGCAGAAAGGAAAAACCGAACCTTGCTAGATATGGTTCGGTCTATGATGAGTCAAAGTGAGCTTCCTGGATCGATTTGGGGCTTTACGCTATCGTTCTTTGTTTTCTCACTAAATCGAAGTCCGACTAAAGCGGCTCCATATGAGATATGGACGGAAAGGTTCCCTATTTGTAGGTTTTCCTAAGGAAGCGTGTGGATTTTACTTCTACAACCCTCACGAGAACAAAGAGTTTGTGGCTCGTGATCTTTGTCTTTCTAGAAAATGAGTACATTTCTAATAGACAGAGGGGGAGAAAATTTGAACTTAATGGAGTTCAAGAGCCACAAACCGTAGCAGAAAATGAGGAAACGGTTCCCTCATCTTCTAACACGGTTGTTATCCCTAGGAGGTCAGGGATAATTAGTCATCAACTTTGATCGCTACCTCGGTAACATCGAGGAGGAGGGTGATTTGTTGTTATTCGAAAGCAACGAACCCTCAACCTACAAGGCGGCTATTAGTAGTCCTAACTCCGAACAATGGCTTGGGGCCATGAAATCCGAAATGGATTCTATGTACGAGAACCAAGTTTGGGACTTGGTAGATTTACCTGAAGGAGTGAGACCCTTTCAGTGTAAATGGATATTCAAAATCAAACTCGGCATAGATAAACATATTGATGTTTACAAAGCTAGATTGGTGGCAAAGGGCTTTGCACCGGTTGCTATGCTTCGATCCATAAGGATAATCTTAGCGGTTGCCGCATTTCATGAATATGAAATATGGCAAATGGGTGTAAAAATCGCCTTCTTGAATGAGATTCTAGAAGAGGAAGTGTACATGACACAACCTAAAGGTTTTGTAGATACATCTAACCCTAAGAAAGTATGCAAGCTTAAGAGATCCATTTATGGTCTTAAGCAAGCATCAAGGAGTTGGAATCACAGATTCGATCATGTTATAAAACAAAATGGATTCGCTCGAAGTGCCGAGGAACCTTGTTTATACATGAAGTTTAGTGGGAGTAAAGTAACATTCCTTGTTTTGTATGTGGATGACATACTACTAATTGGAAATGATGTTCCAAGTTTGAATTCGGTAAAGGTGGAATTGGGAAACCATTTCCAAATGAAGGACTTGGGAGAAGCACAACGCATCTTGGGTATCCGGATCTATAGAGATAGATCTAAAAGGATACTAGCATTAAGTCAAGAAACTTATATTGATAAGATTCTTGATAGGTTCAATATGAAAGACTCCAAGTGAGGCTTTATTCCGGTGAGAGTAGGAATAACATTGAAGAAATCTCAATGTCCTACGACTCCTGCGGGAATTGAGCATGAAATTGATCCCTTATGCTTCATTGTAAGATCAATCATGTATGCTATGATGTGCACTCGTCCGATGTCGCTTTCGCTTTAAGCATGACGGTAGTATCAAGCTAATCCGGTGAGAATCACTGGATAGCTGTAAAGAACATCCTTAAGTACTTGAGAAGAACTAAGGATTCGTTTCTAGTGTTTGGAGGAGAACATGAGCTACGTGTAAAGGGTTACACGGATGCAAGTTTCCAAACCGATGGGGATGATCTGAAATCCCAATCCGGTTATGTCTTTATGTTGAATGGTGGAGCTGTTTGCTGAAAAGGTTTCAAGCAAAGTGTCACTGTGGATTCTACAACAGAAGCTGAATATTTGGCATCTTCGGAAGCTGCTAAAGAAGCTGTATGGATTCGGCAGTTCTTGAATGGACTATGTGTAGTCCCTAGTGCCGCAAATCCAATCACTATTTATTGTGATAATAGTGGGGCCATCTTTTGATCAAAGGAGCCCAAGTCTAGTAATAAGTCTAGACACGTTTTGAGGAAATGCCATGTTATAAGAGATAATGTGGAAATGAAGGAAATGGATATTTGTAAGGTTGGGACAGACGATGAGATCGCTGATCCTCTAACCAAGCCTCTTTCGAGGACTAAGCATGACGCTCACACCGCCTCTATGGGGTTGAGGCGTATGCCTAATTTCCTTTAGTTTTTGAGATATGTAATGGATAAAGTATCCTATTACATATATGAAAATAACATTCATTGTTTAGAGTATTTTTACTCTTTTAAGTCATTTTGAATGCATACTTTGTTTATCCGAATAGTTGTGTGACAACATTGAACATATTCAAGTGAACGGCATAAACTAAGTATTTGGTCCCTGGTCTCTCATATGAGGTGACGTCTCGGAGAGACTAGATTGCAAGTCGATCGATGGTGGGTTCAACACCATAGGGTCATATGAGATGGTGATCGTTTGCATAGACAGGCGTGAAAACACTGGCCGAGGCGTGGACGCTTATAAATTCCTTTTCAATGAGATTGAAACCTGGTCGTGGTGGGAATTCTATAGTATTCCTTTAGTCGATTCTTTGACTGGAACCGATTATGCAGTCGGTGCGGTTCCGAGTGACTTTCATTTTTGTCCTAAGCCATGCCGTGAAAGGGGGTTATAAGGGCATCTTTGGGGTCATGGTGACTGCATTATACTGATCTAATCGAGTGGAAGGGAAATGTCCACCCTCGTCAGGGTAAAACATCTTTGGGCCACTCGAGTAGTAGTCGCTGAAAATGCGTGGCCACGCTCGGTAAGAATCTACGGTAGATTCCCCGGTCAGACAGCTACTCTCCTTATCGAGTAAACCACTCACGATATATATATCTCAGGATGCAAGTACGACCTGTAAGACACCTTGCATCGAGTGGGAGATGTGAAACGGACATGAGAATTGGTAATGCACAACTTGTCTCGGACAAGTGGGAGATTGTTGGAGTATGTGTCCTCCACAATAGTGCGATTACTTAATAAATCTCAATTAAGGAATACATGGGGATAATCCTGTATTATTGTCAATTGATTAACGTAAATCAATAACGGTTGGCTGACTAGAGTTTGACGTTATTGTCGTGAGAACGGCGGTAATCAATTGATCCCTTTAAGTCACACCTATAGGAACGTACTCCAAATATTTAAGCTAATATATTGTATGAGATACGATTATATTAGTAACTTGATAATTTGACTAACAGTTAGTCAGTGTATTAATTTAGAGAGAAATCGAGTTGTGAACTCGGATGGTTTAATTTTATATCGATAAAATTATTAGAGGAGACGAGAATTAGTGATTAAGTGTTAATTCACTAATTGTGTATATTTTACTAATGAGATTAGTAAAAGTACATTTTAAATATGTGTAAGTGTACATATATTTTGAGAGGAGATTATTTAATTTATACTTTATCATATTGGATGATTTAAGTAATAAATTATAACTATTTGTGGGACAAATATTGAAAAACAAATAAGACCCACAATGGGTAGTTTGGACCGTCCAAACTAGAGGAGGAAGTTTCCTCTTGTTTTATTTGTTTTGTCTTATGTGCCTTGTATTGTTGTGAGTTGCTTTTGCATGCATAACATAATCATGAGCATGCTTGCAATTTCTCTTCACAAGAAAAAGCACTCATCTCTCTCTCACTTCTCCATATGGCCGGCCCCCCCTTAGTGTGTCACACACACTTTGGTTTTGCTAGTTTTTGTTTTAAAATGCAAGGCCTTGAGTAAAGGAGATTCATTCATGCATTTCCTCCTTATCTCTCTACTATTGTCTCTAAACTAAATACTAGTATTATTCCACATATTACTAAGAGTTAGTAAGTATTAGTGGTAATATTATACATATTATCAAGCTCTTGCTAGTGATTTCTAGATCAAAATCATTAGTGATTTTTGGTGTACTTCTTGGGTGCAACAAGAAGGAGGTTTCCTTGTTTGGAAATTTGGTTTGGAGGATCATCCATATTGATAGCTCAAGAAACAAAACAAGAAAGGAGTTCTTGTTTTGTGCCCTCTTTATTCCTTATGTGAAGGTATAAATTTCTAATCTTGTAACAAAATACTTTTGTTAACTACATAGATCTTGCTAAATCAAATTAGAGTAATTTGATTTACACTAATACTTGATTAGTGAATGGGATCCGATCCCTACACTGATGAGTAAGGCCGCACCTTCAAAATCACTACTGGTGAAGGCTATACCTTCGAGAACTCTGACTCGGAAGAAGACGAAGACAATGACCCCAACAACAAACCTGTCATAGAGTTTAGGCTCCCGCGTCGTCATTTCAAGTCTTTTACCCCGACTAAGCTTCCAGGCTATATTCCTGATGTGATAGATTTAGCTAAAGAATTAGAGTCTTTAAAATTGTCCAAGGCTCCTTCGTCCGAACTATCTTCAAATGTAACTGCTTTTAAAAACGTTAATAATAACAACGTTTCCGGTTACTACTTGCCTTGTTTTCCTTTAAAATCTGCATTTTCTAATGTCTACGATAACATTAAACAAAACAACATTGCATTATATAAATACATTGCAAACATCGTTTCAAAACCCGAACAGGACCCCATCATTGAGGACACGACAATCATCGATGTGGGAACACCCGAAGAACCTCGAAAACTACAGCTGGGAGCTTCTTTAAGCACGGAAGAAAAGGCTACATACATCGAGCTACTCATAGAATTCAAAGACGTCTTTGCTTGGTCCTACAGGGACATGCCTGGCATCGACCGCGAAATCGCCGAACACCGCATCCCACTCAAACCAGGTGCCAAACCTTTTAAACAAAAACTACGACGCATTAAACCAGAATGGTCTCTCATGGTCAAAGAAGAGATCGAAAAGCAACTACAAGCAGGCTTCATCCAAGTCATCGAATACTCAGACTGGGTATCAAACATGGTCCCAGTCATGAAGAAAAACGGGAAGATATGAGTATGTGCCGACTTTCGCCACCTAAACAAAGCATGTCCGAAAGACGACTTCCCATTACCACACATGGACATACTTGTAGACAACACCGCTGACCACGCACTACTGTAATTCGTGGATGGGTATGCAGGATACAACCAAATCAAAATGGCAACAGACGACTTGTTGAAAACAACCTTTGTGACGCCATGGGGCACATACTGTTACACTGTCATGCCCTTCGAACTCATTAATGCAGGCGCACCTATCAACGTACCGTGACTACCCTGCTGCACGACATGATGCATAAAGAAGTAGAAGTCTACGTCGACGACATGATTGTAAAATCAAAGCAAAGGGAGGATCACATCGCCAACCTTCGAAAATTCTTCACCAGAATTAGGTAATACAAAATGCGACTACACCCACAGAAATGAACTTTTGGAGTTACGTCAGGCAAACTACTGGGTCACATCGTAAGACAACGTGGCATCGAGATCGACCCTGTCTAAATCAAAGCAATAATGGAGATGAAACCTCCAAGCAACATTGACGAACTCAGGAGTTTCTTGGGGCAAGTCAAATACATCTCCTGATTCATCAGCAAGCTTACAATGGTTTGCAAACCAATCTTCAAGAAACTAAAAAAGGAAGAGCACACAAAATGGGACGACAACTGTCAACAAGCATTCGACAAAGTCAAAGCCCTACTCACAAATCCACGGGTTCTGGTGCCACCCTAGAAGGACCTACCACTCTCACTATACCTAACAACCACACCACACGCCATGGGCGCCATGCTCGCTCAGGAGGTTAACAACGAAGAACGAGCAATTTAATACATTAGTAAAAAGTTCCAAGATTACGAAACTCGATACGAACCTGTAGAGAAAAGCTGCTTCGCTCTAGTCTGGGCCACCAAAAAACTCAGACACTACCTCCTCGCACACACGACAAGGGTATACTCCCTAATGGATCCCCTCAAATACTTGTTCGAAAAACCAGTACTAAACGGCCGCATGGGCAGATGGACGCTACTACTAGCTGAATATGAGCTCAAATACTTGCCTTTGAAAGTCATTAAGGGAAGAGCAGTCTCAGATTTCCTTGCAGAGAATGCCATCATCGAACAACCTAAGATCGACACAACGTCATTTCTTGACGACGAAATTTTCGCCGTCGAAGCTGAGTACTGGCAACTCTACTTCGATGGAGCATCAAACTACCGCGGCTACGGCATAGGGATACGCCTGATATCCCCTAGCGGCGATTATACACCCATCTCGATCAAGCTCGACTTCAACGTCACCAACAATGCCGCAGAATACGAAGCCTGCATTTACGGCTTACAAGCAGCCATGGCTCTCAACATAAAGCACCTACAGGTACACGGGGACTCCTTCCTCATCATAAATCAAGTAACTGGGGCATGGAAAATCATGAACGAAACCCTCACAAAATACCGAGCAAAAATACAAAAACTCCTGACAGAATTCGACTGCGTGGAATTCTATCGTCTCCCAAGGGAAGAAAACCAATTTGCCGACGCAGTGTCAAAGCTTTCCTCCCTTCTCAACATGCCGCCAGGCATTGACACATTGCCCATTTCATAGAAAGACACGGTGAACCCGCATACATCCACGCTATCGACATCGACGAAGCTGAACAAACAGAGCCATAGTACCAAGCCATACTCAACTACAAAACAAACAACTCTTATCCACCCGACACCGACAAGCGCGGTAAAATAGCCATCAGGCTACTTGCATCCCAATTTGTACTAGAGATGGGACAATTACTAAAAAAGACACCACAAGGCACCTTACTTATGTGCGTGGATTATTATAACTTTGAATTACTAAAAATGAATTATTAATCTTACGTATATTTCCTATAGCAAATCATCATAACTTTGACGGCTTACATTCATTTTACATATTTTCGAGTCACATATTTGCATTTGTACGTAGCGTCCTATTAGCCCAAATATTGAAATTAAAGCATTTGTTTTCAAATTAGTAAAGACTACTTTTACGTAGGCTTTTTGATTATAGTTTTCATAATACATTTTGTCAAAACTTTCGAAAAGTAACCTTACTTCGAATCCTCTCTAGTTTCACAATAACCTCAGAAGGATAGGTATCGACGCACCTTGAAATATGAGACCCCCGTGTCTTATGATCTTAAGACGCGCTGAAGAGGTTCCAAATTCCTTTAATATTTGGTGGCGACTCCGAAAATACATTTCAAAAGGATTTTCTACATTTCTTTTGTCACAAATTCAGGCAATGACATTCCCCCATAGCAAAAGAACGCTCGAGCGAGCAGGCCTCATTACGAGTGCGCATGCATATAGTATTTTTCCCGCGCCGTGCATTCCGCCCCATGACATTTCCGAAAGCGGGCGCGCGCGGGGCGTCGAGAGGTGGAACGACCCATTCCCGGTACTTTCAGTTGGCGACTCTGCTGGGGACGAGCATGTTTTTTATTTTATTTTGAAAACTAGCTTTTCATTTTATTTTAAAAACATAAAGAAGTGAAACTTGAAACTTTGAAAACATTTCCGCTTTCAATATTTGGGCAATAGTACGTTTTAGTCGAATCCTCATGATTCATAACCACATCCCTCGAGGGACGGCCCCTAGTAAACGCTTGCTTCTTAAGCGAGATTACTCTGGACACATCGATCTCTCACCCCTCCACGATTACACGTACGACATCCGTACAAACAATCGTAACATTCAAACTCGGACGCTCTAGGCCCCGTATTGAATTCACACTCAAACGTGTGCAATCTTGCGGATAACCGTACACAAACGTTGCGGGAATGACCGGAGGGAACCTTACCCTGAAAGCCAAAAACCCGTGTCTATACGTACAAATGCAAAGCTATAGTACCCTCACTATAGTCGTTTTCTAAACAAATGCATGTAAAAACATTTAAAAGGCATTACACATTCAAAAGACGTCTGTTTTGAAAATACATTTTCAAACATTTTTTTCAAAAAGGCATACTTTTTAAGCATACTGTCAGGGTCATTGACCTTTAGTCAACTGAACCTGACAAACAGTACATCACAATGTTCAAAATCGATCGAAAATAATCACTACATTTCCGATCCTTTACAAAACATAAATGCATTATACGACTGACGTATCGTCATAATACATTTATCGCACAAACATTTTGCAAAGCAAAACCAGAAAATGTCAATTCATTTCGGACATTTCAATAAAGCAAACACTTTTGCATTTTGAGATAGCTCTAAGCCGAGTGACTTGCTAGTCACCCCGACTTAAACAAACTATTTCCCTCAAAAATAAGCAAAACACGGGCTCGTTCAAACACGAACCCGTCGATTTACAAGTCAGGTCGGGTGACTTATCGTCATTTCAGCTCGATATCCTGTGTCACACATAAAAAGCGAACAACAACCGCTTTTTACCCAATTTAACATCTCCAGGTCGACTAGCCTATCGCTACTTCGGTCTGATCCTTTTTACGTCACAGTCTAAACGATAAACGCCCGGCGACATACCGCTAACTCGGGTTAATTAGGTTGTGATCATACAAATTTTTATTACATCGAGACTAGGAACGCACCAACGCATCCTTACCTCAAAAGCTTCCCGTGTCTTTTTAGCTTAAAAAAAAAAAAAAACACGAGTCGAGCCGTGCACACGCTTTTTCACACTTTTGCTTTTCTTTTGCTACAAATGCGACTTTTCTTTGAGTCTTTTACTTTCTTTCGGGAGTCACTAAGGTTTGAAACTTTGGCAGGTTCATTCGCTAAAAAGTCCTGGATACACGACGTACTAAAGACCGTCATCTGAATCCTCCACCACCTCCAAAGAAATGTACCTACAACAGATCGAAACAAAGAACTGTCATGGCACTTAACAACGAAGAAAATGTCGGAGGAATCCCGACTCCTCCCCCACCTCCTCCATCAGAGGTCACCGCTGAACATGTTCGACAGCTTAACCACAAAATTGTTAGCCTCACTGCCGCGATCGAACAAATGGCCATGATGTAGAAACTTGAGGCTGAGAAAAACGCCAAGCACCTAGCTGAAGAGGCTGAACGAAATGCCAAAAAGATTCGGTGAATGGAAGAACGCTTCACTAACTCAAAAGGATATTCCATTCATAAGGAAAATGAACATGTCCGAAAGAGCGTCAAGTCCATCCTGCCGGCCAAGCGCTCACTCAGTGACCTCCCCATCTTCAAAGGTCACGAAAGTCCGCTTGTACACATCAAGGACTTCAAAGCCAAAATGGCTGTCATGGGTGTCGATCCCTCAGCTTGGGCTACCCTGTTCCCACATTCTCTGGACACACAACCTAGAGCCTGGTTCTACGCCTTGGATTCACACAAAGTTACTACCTTCGAAGAAATCACGGTTGAGTTCGACCATCAATACCATGACAATAATGACATTCAAGTCTCACTGCGTACTGTAGAAGTCCTAGCACAAAAGGACAATGAAGGCTTCACTGAATATCTCACACTCTGGAAGAAACTCAGTGCCCAGATACCTAACCGCCCTAAGGATGCAGAACTGATCACCAAGTTCATCAACAATCTCACCCCTGCGTATCGACGCTGACATTTACGTGACGACAACTTTGACAATTTCTCTTCACTCGATCTTTGTGGGTGAATTAATCGAAGACGACCTCGTAAAGAAGCTAACTAAGGTTCACGGACGAGGTTACAGGCGACTCATCACGAGCCATCACCAAAACTGAACCCGTTCACTCCATCAACGCATTGGAAGCACTAGCGGCATCCCAAACTTTCACGACACCAACAAAGTACGCTGCGCCACCTCCGAAAGCATCGTACTCATCTGCAGGTCAAACCTCGTCGAAACCACGTCGAAATTTTGACCCAATATACATGACCAACTCCAAAGCACTGCAAAGGCTTGTGGGCCATAGCGATGCTTCAACTCCTGGGACCTACTAGCGAGCCTCCCCAAGATACAAAGCCTAAATCATGGGATCAAAATGCCTACTGCGAGTTCCACCGAAGAAAAGGACATGACACTAAACAATGCTTCCGCCTTAAGAACATAGTTCAAGACCTGATCGATGAGAAGACCATCGAGAAGCCGACTCCGGGCCCTAAACCCTCAAACCAACTCAACCCCCTGCATAACTACGCCATCTTCGTGGGTACACACCCCATCATCGACTGTTCTCACCTAATCATCTCAAACGACCACAAGATCAATTGTAACACCCCGTGTTATTTTAACACAATATGATAAAAGAATTTAATTCCTCAAATTAAATTCATCCTTTTTCCATATAATAAAATGCGACTGAAATTTTTTCGCCAAATAATAATAAATTTTCCTAAGTACAAATTTAAAAATTTTGAAAAATAAAGTTTGTTCTATTATCTTCAGAATTGAAAAAGAAATACATTTCAAAATTTTATAAAAATCAACACAAAATTTATATCGCCTTTCAAATTTCAAAAGGTTAAGTTATATTTACTATTCATAAAAATAAATGTAAAACCTTTTATTCATAAAATTCAATTTCAAACATTTTTCGTTTTCAAAATAAAAACTTTAGTTTTAATATTAAATTACTATTTCATTTCTATTAAACTAGCCTTTCTCTAAATTGTCAAAATTTGAAGTCACACTTACTTTAAATTGATTAACTTTTTGACGTTTGTTTATAATTCTTTAAATCTATAACATTCAAATCTAAAAATAAGTATTTCGACCTAGTAAAATTTTAATCAAAATCTCGAGGGTTAAGATCCGATTTTTATATTTAGTACCTTTTGAAAATTAGTTTTATTTTTATTTCCGATTTTATTTCAAAATATTATTTTAAGATCATATCTTTTATTTCGAGACCTTTCGCGATCGCAAGAAATCGAAAATTTCAAAAGCGATAATCGAGCGAAAATTTGACTTTTGACTTTTGACTTTCCTTAGTCAAATTTTATCATCTTCCATGTTCTTACACATTTTCTTACACATTTAATTTATCATCATTACTTTTATTTTTGTTTTTAAATTTAATGTTTAATACATAATAAAAAAAGAATATTTATACAAATACAATACTACCACTTTAATATTATCATTTTCATTTCCGTCACTTTTAAAATTTTTCTAAAGTAGTAAATAAAATATTTTAGTCTTAAATTTATAAAATGAATACTTTTCAGAAAATCGTCAAAACAGCACTTTTTAACTTTTATCGCTTTTGACGCCTTGACTTTTAAAAGCTGATTAATTTCGTGAAAAACATTTTTAAACATCAAAAGACATTTTTAATGCCAAATAGTGTCAAAGACTTTTAAACCAATTAGAAATTAGATGTTCCCTAATTTCATTATAATTAAACATTATTTATTAAATAAAACCAACTTTATTCTAAATTCATTTAACCTAATTTATTACAACTCATCCTCATTATTTCAAGGAGCAAAAATCACATTCATTTCATTCATGTATGTCGTGAGTTAGCTCCCATTTCCTCTCTTTATTTTCTTTCATTTTCTTACTAAAACCACTTAAATAAAACACTAATAATATTTCTAATAAATCATAAGTGTTCTAGTAATTAGTGGGTATATATTAGGAGCTAATTATTTGGATTATTTGGGTGAATAACTTGGGTATTATGGGTGAAGAAAAATCCGATCTAAAATTTATTTTAGATCCCCGACGATTAACATCCTAATTAAGGTGACTAGCCTTGTCTTATATTATCCTTTTAGTAAATTAATTTGTTTTGTTATTATAATTTTATGAATATGAAAATTATGTTAAATATGTTAAACATCACATGTATGTGCTTGTATTTTGATGTGTTGTATAATAAAATGATAATAGCTAAATAATATGTTAAATAGAGTATTGTAGTATTATGTTTATATATTTAGTTAAATTAATTTTGAGCATTTTAATTTATGTTCATATGATTTTTAAGTTTAGTTATGTTTTAGTTAAGCAGTATTATCATATAAAAATTATGTGAATTATTAACAATGAGTTAAAGTGATTAAAAATCAAAAATAAAAATATATATACATACATATTTTCACACGGCATTTACCATTTTTTTTTAATATATTTTCACTTTTAATTTTTGTAAATTATATGTAGTGTTAAGTTAGTATAAAATAGATGTTCCTATGAAAAAAAAACTAAATTAGGAAAAGAAATTATAAATTATTAAAATCGAAATTAGTGTTCTTAAGTTGTTCTTGAGTTCTTCATGTGTGTTCTTGATTTATTCATGTTGATGTTCATACTTGTTACTCATTTTGATTTCATTTTAATTTATGTTTGTTAATAATTTATGTTTATGTTTAGTTATTGTATTATATATCACTTAGTATTATACTATAAATCAACTAAAACATTATAAATCATTTAGATTAAAAAGTTAGAAAATTAAAGTGTTGAAAAACACTATTCATAAATATAAATGAAATTGTTAGTAAATTTTATTATAGTTTAAATCGTTTTAGTTTAATTAGAATAATTTAAATATAAAGACTTTAAGTTAAAAACCGTTAAAATCGAAAAATGAAATTTTAGAACCCTAACTAGCTTAGCCACGGCATTCTTGCCATTTTAGGTCCAAAATTGTTTTTACCACTTTTTAGTTTAATTGTTAAAATAATTTGATTAGTAATTAATAAGTTAGAATTAAGAAATTAAAAGAAATAAATCAATTTTGTACATATATAATATCACACGGCATTTACACTATAAATTGACTAAAATTGACCAAAATGAAATTATCACTAAGTCACTAAAGTTAAATAATAATTAGAATTGAATTTTTGTATAAATCGTTTTAAATATAAATGAATTATGTTAAACCGATAAAAATGAGTAACCGTTATAAAATTGAATTAAATCGTGTGTTACTACCTTTGCTATTGGATTATTGAACTTGGACATACGGACTATAAATGAATCATCCACGATACTATCACTAACTTAAATAAATAGACGACTAAATTTAACCGAGTCTTATTTTTAAAATAAATATCATTGATCACCTTTTATAAACCGAACTTAACGTTTTTAAAACTAGAATTTTAGAATATTTTCATAAATGACTAAATACAAAATGAACTTAACGTTTTTAAAACTATGATTTTCGAATATTTTCATAAATGACTAAATACAAACCGAACTTAACATTTTTAAAACTAGACTTTAGAATATTTTCAAAAATCGCCAAAGTACAAAACGAACCTAACGACTTTGAAACTAAAAATTTGTACTTAGAAAATAAAAACAAGATTAGTAATATACTAAAATACCTTAAGTATAAAAATAATAATAAGTATAAGTATAAAAATACGTATAAAATACGGTGAATAGTAAATACGATGAATAGTAAATACAATGAATAGTAAATACGATGAATAGTAAATACAATGAATAGTAAATACGATGAATAGTAAAATACGATGAATAGTGAAATACTGGAAATAATTGAAAATTTTACTAAGTATAGAAAATTTAAAATGAAGAAGTAAATGACCTAAAGTGTTTGAAAAACACATAAATAAAATTGGACATACTAATCAACGCTTCAATTTAGAAACCTGAAAACGTTAATAATTAACAACACTTCAAAATAATAAGCGAGCGTGTTATGTGATCATATGAAACCTACAAATACTTAAGCGTTTGTGATGAGACTAGGAGAGTCTAGTAACATGGATATGTAATATTAAATAAATAATGAATATTGAGTAAGTTAAATAAAGGTCAAGCTTGGGCCTCGGATAAGGGAGCGTCAATCGTGAGTGAAGTGGGGTTTAAGATAGTCTTGTCATGATCGCCATTCTTGGGACAAGATAATTGAATATGCCATGGTTTTGCCCACAGGCTTTAGGAAATAGTCGTTTTATCCGGAGTTAAGGTGCTCTCTACGAAAAGCGTGGCCCATTCTTAACGTGGATACTAATGTACATGTACTAGACTAGGGTTTAATTCACTCTATTTCGCTAAAGTTATCAGGGCCACCGTAACATTATGTGCATATGCGCTTTACGGTTCTGTCTCCTTGCCGTGTTTCGTCTTTATTGGACGCGACACTTGCATTCGTTCTTGCCACATGTAAAGATCACTTGACGAGATTGTATCTGAAGTTCGAATCATTTCGAACACTAGAGGATGAGATGCAAGTATTATAGTATTCGGCGTGGTTTACGAGTCGAGTAAGCCTCTGCACTATGGAAGTGAGATGCAATCGATCAGAGTACAAGGGCCTACTCGATTAGTCAGGCTCGTAGCGGTATGTCTTTGTTTGTTGTATGATTAATTGAGAGCAGTGTGTACCATCTTCGAAAACTAAAGACCACAACTTTCTGAATTGAATCGAGTCTGCATGAGGAGAATGATACGATGTGTATGTTTGATTGCGATCCGATATCGCCTTGTAATGCTATTGAATTATTGTGATACTATTTATATGCTATTATATGCTATTTGCCTTCATAATTGAATATCATGCTTATATGATTTATCGCTTTAAACCGCATGCTTATTATGACTTACATGTCTTTATATGCTATATGTATTAAGCATGTTTATGTTTTTATCATAATGTTATGTTTATAAAGCGATAATATTAAACCAAAGTAATTGAAATCGAGGGTAAGTATGAGCATAGCTAGTCACTGTCCGCTCAGCGGGCATCCCCCCAACAGTTTATTGTGCAGGAAAAGCGTGGACCGGTTTGCTTGGATTTTGGGACGGGACCAGCTTATATTTATTGCTTTACCTTAGTTTGTTGCGAGAGAAATGTAATCTATACAACAATACTCTTTTTAATTTCCGTATTTAGAGTTGTTTTATTCAACTCTTAAACGATGATGTATTATTTTGGGTTATTTGTATAATTAATACTTATTTGGTTTAAGACTTAATTAATTTCGCCTTAGTAATTAAAGTCGACTAAAAACCAGGTTATTCTGATTAGTATCAGAGCTGACTCGTGACCGTAACATGAATTGCCTAATGCGATTTATGCTTACCTAACGAGAGACACCTGGGCGGGTTAACATATTAACATGCTAAACCGCAAGACTACTAGGATCAAATAATAAACTAGATTTTTCTTTTATTAGATCACTTAAATAATAATTTTAAATCGCTTTAAAGTGTGAGGATGGGTAGAAATCTTAAGGACCGACCATAGGCTAAGGACTTTTAAATAACGAACTACTTCCCTCAAAATAAAATACGCTAACTATCGTATGCTTGCTACTTGCTGATGTGACTAACTAAAACTAACAACTATCCTCGGATATAAAATCTAAGTAACAAATTTAGTTCCCGAAGATCGAAGCCTTTAATCTAATTTATGGCGACAAGATCTCAAGCGCAACAAATGGACGCATCAAGGACCTTACAACTGATAAGATGTTCAAGATCTCGAAGATTTCTGTCGCAGAGAAGATTTCTACAACTTCATTTAATTATCCTCTTTAACTAAAATTCTTATTTCGTTCTCTTTTAAAAATTTTAACCTCCTTAACCTTTTCCTTCTAACTCTCAATTTTCCTAAACCTATAATTTCTAATAACTACTTCTCAAATGAACTTTCATCCCTCTTCCTTAATCTCGCAAAATGATTTCATTTTTGCTTGTCAATTCCTTAAACGTCTTTTAATTTATTCTCAAAAACGTTCAAACTTTATTACTGTTCAATCTCCAGAACTTACTATCTCCTTCAAAATTCATAATTATTCTTAAGTTAATAGTTTCTAATTATATTCTAAAATTAACTTTCATATTTCCCTTAAAAACATATTTGAAACTTATTCAATCAATTCTCAAAATTTTATTTCGAAATTTTAAATACCTTTGAAGTTACTATATTTGAAATCGTATATTCTTTACCTCATTTACAATCGAATTTGTTTATTTTCAATTTTTGAACTTATCAATACCTATTTCTGAATTCTCAACCTTTAAAATGAATCTTTAGTTTTTCTTTTGAATTTGATAAATGTGTTTAAAATTTTCTTAAGGGGGTAGGACAAAATTTGATGATTTAAAATCATTGATTAAAATTATTCAAAATCATTATTTCAACCAACTATAAACTGTATATTTAATTTCAAATAAAAATTATAATTTGAACTATTTTAAAACCCTTATAATTTTCATTTAAATTTATTCCGTACAAAACTCCTAGGCCCCACCTTTTTGAAAATCTCTTTGAAATCGATTTCAGAAATGACAATCTAGCAATATCTCTATATTTATTCGAAATATCTCATTTGTAAATATAAAACGATTATAATCTTCAATCTTCCCACTCTACCTAACACGTTTATAATAATTCAGAAATTTAAATTTTTTTGAAAGTCTTATTCTACCAAAATAAAATATCATTATCGAAACTCGTAAAATCTTGATATTCTCTCTAACTGCATTGCTCAACTGCAAGTAGTTATCCACTCTATCCAAGTTTCGGGACGAAACTTTTCTTAAGGGGGTAGGTTTGTAACACCCCGTGTTATTTTAACACAATATGATAAAAGAATTTAATTCCTCAAATTAAATTCATCCTTTTTCCATATAATAAAATGCGACTGAAATTTTTTCGCCAAATAATAATAAATTTTCCTAAGTACAAATTTAAAAATTTTGAAAAATAAAGTTTGTTCTATTATCTTCAGAATTGAAAAAGAAATACATTTCAAAATTTTATAAAAATCAACACAAAATTTATATCGCCTTTCAAATTTCAAAAAGGTTAAGTTATATTTACTATTCATAAAAATAAATGTAAAACCTTTTATTCATAAAATTCAATTTCAAACATTTTTCGTTTTCAAAATAAAAACTTTAGTTTTAATATTAAATTACTATTTCATTTCTATTAAACTAGCCTTTCTCTAAATTGTCAAAATTTGAAGTCACACTTACTTTAAATTGATTAACTTTTTGACGTTTGTTTATAATTCTTTAAATCTATAACATTCGACGAAAAAAATAAGTATTTCGACCTAGTAAAATTTTAATCAAAATCTCGAGGGTTAAGATCCGATTTTTATATTTAGTACCTTTTGAAAATTAGTTTTCTTTTTATTTCCGATTTTATTTCAAAATATTATTTTAAGATCATATCTTTTATTTCGATACCTTTCGCGATCGCGCAAATCGAAAATTTCAAAAACGATAATCGAGCCCGAAAATTTGACTTTTGACTTTTGACTTTCCTTAGTCAAATTTTATCATCTTCCATGTTCTTACACATTTTCTTACACATTTAATTTATCATCATTACTTTTATTTTTGTTTTTAAATTTAATGTTTAATACATAATAAAAAAAGAATATTTATACAAATACTGTAACAACCTGGTTTTTAGTCGACTTTAATTACTAAGGCGGAAATTAATTAAGTCTTAAACCAGTGTCATTAATTATACATAAACCCAAAATATTACAACATCGTTCAAGAGTTGAATAAAACAACTCTAAATACGGAATTTAAAAGAGTATGGTGTTATATATTACATATCTCTCGAAATACAACAAAAGTAAAGTATAAACACGTCTTGTGGCCCCGTCCAAAATCCAGCTCTCGGTCCACGATCTTCCTGCACAATAAACTATTGGGGGGATGCCCGCTGAGCGGACAGTGACTAGCTATGCTCATACTTACCCTCGATTTCAATTACTTTGGTTTATTACTATCGCTTTATAACTATAATAGTATGATAAAACGATAAACATGCTTAAAACATATAGCATGTAAAGACATATTAGTCATATTAAACATGCGATTTAAAACGATAAATCATATAGGCATGCTATTCAATTAGGAAAGCAGATAACAGATAATATCATATCATTTGTATCATAGATACACAGCAGGATCACAAAGCGATATCGGATCGCAACAAACATACGTATTGTAACATTCTCATCATGCAGACTCGATTCAATTCAGAAAGTTGTGGTCTTTAGTTTTCGAAGATGGTACACACTCATTCTCAATTAAACATACAACAAACAACACATACTGCTTACGAGCCTGACCACTGAGTAGGCCTTTGTACTCTGATCGATTGCATCTCACTTCCATAGTGCAGAGACTTACTCGACTCGTAAACCACGCCGAATACTATAATACTTGCATCTCATCCTCTAGTGTTCGAAATGATTCGAACTTCAGATACAATCTCGTCAAGTGATCTTTACATGTGGCAAGAACGAATGCTAGTGTCGCGCCCACTAAGAACGAAACACGGCAAGGAGACGAGCGAGTGAGATGACAATCGCAATAAGGTCACGGTGGCCACGATAACTTTAGCGAAATAGGGGAATAAAACCCTAGTCTAGTATGCATACACTAATATCCAATTTAAGAATAGGCTATGCTATTCATAGAGCACCTTAACTCAGGATAAAACGACTATTTCCTAAAGCCTGACCCACTAAGAGTTGAATTTTTCATTATCTTGTACGGAACAGGCTATACGACTTAAGGCGTAACGGCATGGGCAGGATGCACAAAGCATAATACAGCCGGCTATACCACACTATTCGGGATGACAATCGCAATAAGGCCGAGATAGTGGCGTCCGCTACAAGACTATCTTAACCCCACTTCACTCACGATTGACGTTTTCATATCTGAGGCCCAAGCTTGACCTTTTATTTAACTTACTCAATATTCATTATTTATTTGATATTACATATCACATGTTTCTAGACTCTCCTAGTCTCATCGTCAAACGTTTAAGTATTTGTAGGTTTCATATGATCACATAACACGTTCGTTTATTATTTGAAGTGTTGTTAATTATTAACGTTTTCAGGTTTCTAAATTGAAACGTTTATTAGTATATCCAATTTTATTTATGTGCTTTTCAATCACTTTAGGTCATTTACTTCTTCATTTTAAATTTTCTATACTTAGTAAAATTTTCAATTATTTTCAGTATTTCACTATTCACTTTTCACTATTCATCGTATTTTACTATTCATCGTATTTACTATTCATTGTATTTACTATTCATCGTATTTACTATTCATTGTATTTACTATTCATCGTATTTACTATTCACCGTATTTTATACGTATTTTTATACTTATACTTATTATTATTTTTTTATACTTAAGGTATTTTAGAATAATACTAATCTTGTTTTTTTTATTTTCTAAGTACAAATTTTAGTTTCAAAGTCGTTAGGTTCATTTTGTACTTAGGCGATTTTTGAAAATATTCTAAAGTCTAGTTTTAAAAATGTTAAGTTCGGTTTGTATTTAGTCATTTATGAAAATATTCGAAAATCATAGTTTTAAAAACGTTAAGTTCATTTTGTATTTAGTCACTTATGAAAATATTCTAAAATTCTAGTTTTTAAAAACGTTAAGTTCGGTTTATAAAAGGTGATCAATGATATTTATTTTAAAACGAGACTCGGTTAAATTTAGTCGTCTATTTATTTAAGTTAGTGATAGTATCGTGGATGATTCATTTATAGTCCGTATGTCCAAAATCAACAGTCCAAATAGCAAAGGCAGTAACACACGATTTAGTTCATTTTTATAATGATTACATATTTTTATCGGTTTATTATATTTCATTTATAACTAAATCGATTTATACTAAAATTCAATTCTAATTACTATTTAACTTTAGTGACTTAGTGATAATTTCATTTTGGTCAAATTTAGTCAACAAAAAATGAAAATGTCGTGTAAAACAATATACATGTCAAAATTGATTTATTTCTTTTAATTTCTTAATTCAATTTATTAACTACTAATTAAATTATTTTAGCAATTAAACTAAAAAGTGATAAAAACAATTTTAACCCTAAAAATAAGAAGAATGCCGTGAGCATGTATAGTATGTTCTAAAATTTCATTTTTCGATTTTAACGGTTTTTAACTTAAAGTCTTTATATTTTAATTATTCTAATTAAACTAAAACGATTTAAACTATAATGAAATTTACTAACAAATTCATTTATATTTATGAATAGTGTTTTTCAACACTTTAATTTTCTAACTTTTTAATCTAAATGATTTATAATGTTTTAGTTGATTTATAGTATAATACTAAGTGATATATAATACAATAACTAAACATAAACATAAATTATTAACAAACATAAATTAAAATGAAATCAAAATGAGTAACAAGTATGAACATCAACATGAATAAATCAAGAACACACATGAAGAACTCAAGAACAACTCAAGAACACTTATCTCGATTTTAATAATTTATAATTCGTTTTCCTAATTTAGTTTTTTTTTTTCATAGGAACATTCATTTTATACTAACTTAACACTACATATAATTTACAAAAATTAAAAGTGAAAATATGTTAAAATAAATTAAAAATGCCGAGTATATGTTCATGTATGTATATATTTTCATTTTCGATTTTAATCACTTTAAACTCATTTTTAATATTTCACATAATTTTTATATGATAATACTACTATACTAAAACATAACTAAACATAAAAATCATATGAACATAAATTAAAAATGCTCAAAAATGAATTAAACTAAACATGTGAATATTTACTACAATAATCTATTTAACATATTATTTAGTTATTATCATTTTATTATACATCACATAACATACAAACACACACAAATCATGTTTAACATATTTTAGCACAAAAATCATACTCATAAAATTATAATAACAAAACAAATTAATTTACTAAAAAGATAATACAAGACATAGTTAGTCACCTTATTTGGTAAGTTATTGATTATCGGGGTCAAGAATATTATCAAGATCCAAAGCTTCACCCTCAAACCCGTCTTCACCTTCAAATAAAACCCGTAAATATTAAGCTCCAAATACCCACTAATTAGCTAAATAAAACTAGAGATTATTAGAATAATATTAAGGTTTTAATTTAGGAGGTTTTTGTAGAAAAAAGGAAGAAAAATAATGAGAGAAAGAGTGATGAATATCTCGGCCCAAATGAAGAAGAAAGTGAGATGGTTTTGCACTTAGAATAAATGAAAATGATGTTATGTAATTAGGTTAAATGAAATGTGTAGTATAAGTTTTGATTTATTAAGAAAATAATGTTTTATTAATATGTAATTAGGGGACCAAAATATTCAACTCACCAAATTAAGTCTTACATTACTATTTAGTGTAGAATTTGTCTATTTTGTGTTTTAAAATGTTTTCCTCGAATTTGGTCAGTTTTAAAAAGTCGGGCGTCAAAAGCGATAAAAGTTAATGTGTGCGCGTTTGACGATTTTTCGAAATATTTCCACTTTTAAATTCTAAGACTAAAATATTTATTTCATTATTCAAAAATTTTAAAAAGTCTTAAAGAAGTCGATAAATTTTACAAAACACAAGTTGTGCAACAAGTGTGATTTTGAAAGATTAAATGATTAAGAATTGGTTTAAGCTTTGAAAATAGAACTTGATGGCTAATTATTGAATTAAATTAACACGGGGTGTTACAAACCTCCCCCCTTAGAAAAGTTTCGTCCCGAAACTTGAATGAAGGATAGGATTTTCACCTGAGATAAACAGCTCGGGGTATTTCTCCTTCATAGAGGCTTCGGTCTCCCAAGTTGCTTGTTCAGTCAATTGACCCTTCCATAGCACCTTTACTAAGGGAACCGTCTTCCTCCTCAACACTTTGGTTTCTCGGGCTAGAATCTTGACAGGCCTTTCTGAGTATAGCAAGTTAGGCTCAACTGCTATCACGTCCGGGGTAATGATATGACTTGGGTCACTCCTGTATCTCCTTAGTTGAGAAACGTGGAACACGTTGTGAACCTTGGATAAATTGGGGGGTAGTGCCAGGCGATAAGCTACCTCACCAATTCTTTCAAGTACTTCGTATGGTCCAACGTACTTAGGACTCAGTTTCCCCTTCGGTCAAAGCGTCGAACCCCCTTCATGGGTGATACTTTCAAGAACACATGATCGCCGACTTCGAACTCAATAGGTCGGCGATGCTTGTTAGCATACATCTTCTGGCGGTCTTGTGCCGCTTGCAGGCGTTCACGAATTATTTTGATGTGTTCGATCTGGTCCTGAATAACCTCTGGTCCAGTACCCACGTTATCACTAGCGTCGTCCCAACAGACTGGGCTACGACACTTCCTCCCGTATAGTGCCTCGAATGGTGCACAACCCAAACTAGCATGGAAGCTATTATTGTAGGAGAATTCAATCAAAGGTAGGCTTTTCTCCCAATTCTCGTTGAATTCTAAAGCACATGCTCTGAGCATGTCCTCGACCGTTTGGATAGTTCGCTCAGTTTGACCATCGGTCGCAGGGTGGAAGGCGGTGCTCATCTTCAGTTGGCTTCCCAATGCCACTTGGAGTTTCTCCCAGAAATGAGAGGTGAACCTCGGATCTCTATCCGAAATAATGTCCAGTGGTACGCCGTGTAATCGGATCACCTCCTTCTCATATGCCTTAGCTAGCTCTTCAAGACTCCAAGTGTCTTTGATGGGTAGAAAATGGGCCGATTTTGTTAAACGGTCCACTATCACCCATATTGCATTATTCCCCTTATGAGTCCTGGGTAAACCCGTTATGAAATCCATGGAAATGGAGTCCCACTTTCCCAATGGAATGTCCAAGGGTTGTAGTAGTCCCCCAGGGCGTTGATGCTCGAATTTCACCTTCTGGCAGATTAGGCACTTTGCAACGTACTCGGCAATCTCTGCTTTCATTCCTACCCACCAGAACTTCAGTTTTAAGTCTTGGTACATTTTATCAGACCCAGGATGTATGGAGTATCGTGTACTATGTGCCTCGTCGAGGATCTTTCTTTTCAACACAGGTACGTCAGGCACACACCACCTTTCTTTGAATCTCAAACTCCCGTCAGGTTTAACCTCAAACCCTTCTCGGTTTCCTGAAGGAATTTCCCGTCTGATCTTAACAAGCTCTTCATCTTCCCATTGTAGAGCTCTTATCTCGTGATATAACTCCGGCTCTGCGATCATGGCATTCAAATCAGCATCGTCAGACTGAACCAACTCTAAGTTCATTCTCTTGAAGTCTCTGACAATACCAGCCGGAATTTCCCAAATGTTGCTAAGGGTATGCGTAGTCTTTCTACTCAGAGCGTCAGCAACAACGTTCGCCTTACCCTCATGGTACAATAGTTCAATCTTGTAGTCCTTGATCAGTTCTAACCACCGGCGTTGTCTCATGTTGAGTTCCTTCTGTGTGAAGATATATTTCAGGCTTTTGTGGTCGGTGTAGAATTTGATACTCACTCCGTAGAGGTAATGACGCCAGATTTTTAAAGCAAACACCACAGCTGCTAATTCGAGGTCATGAGTTGGGTAGTTTCGTTCATGAACCTTTAACTGCCTTGACGCATAAGCAATGACCTTCCCTTGTTGCATCAGTACGCAACCCAGGCCATTCAGTGAGGCGTCACTGTAGACTTCATACTCGTCTCCATCTGTAGGGAGAGCTAAGACGGGCGCTGTGGTAAGCCTTGTCTTGAGTTCCCGGAATGCATTCTCGCACTCTTCGTTCCAAATGAACTTAGATTCCTTTTGAAGCAGCTTTGTCATTGGTCGTGCTACTTTAGAGAAATCTGGAACGAACCTCCTGTAGTATCCTGCCAATCCTAGGAAGCTGCGTATCTCAGTTATATTTGTGGGAGCCTTCCATTCTTTTACTGCGTCGATCTTTGCAGGATCTACCATCACTCCGTCCTTTGAGATGACGTGACCCAGGAATGCTACCTTTTCAAGCCAAAACTCGCACTTGGAAAATTTAGCATACCACTTATATTTCCTCAGTATTCCCAGGATGATACGGAGATGTTCCTCGTGTTCTGCTCCAGTCTTTGAGTAGATTAGGATATCGTCAATGAATACAACCACGCAAATGTCAAGGTATTCGTGGAAGGTTCTGTTCATTTGATCCATGAACACTGCTGGTGCATTTGTCAAACCGAAAGGCATAACCTTGAATTCGTAATGACCATATACGCTTCATACAGCGATCTTACGGATGTCCGATTCCCTAACGGCGATCGATGATAACACGACCTCGGTCGATCTTAGAAAACACTCCCGCGCCCTTCAATTGATCAAAGAGATCGTCGATTCTGGGTAAAGGGTAGCGGTTCTTAATGGTCACCTTGTTTAACTCCCTGTAGTCGATGCAGAGTCTCATACTGCCATCCTTCTTTTTCACGAAGAGGATTGGTGCTCCCCAAGGCGAGACACTTGGTCGTATGAAACCCTTTTCAATCATTTCCTCTAATTGTTTCTTCAATTCCTGTAGTTCTACAGGTGCCATTCTATAGGGTGCCTTTGAGATTGGGGCCGTGCCTGGCACAAGGTCGATAGAGAATTCAACGTCACGTGCAGGTGGCAAGCCTGGTAAGTCGTCTGGAAAAACGTCAGGGAATTCCCGTACTATGTGGATATCTTCAATGTTCACGCTCTCCTTTACTTCGCTGATGCTGCATATGTACACTTGATGCCCTTTTCTCTCCAACTTTTGTAGTTGTAGCACAGAGATGATTTTCGCCCCCTTAATTGGCGAAGTCTTCTGATATGTGACTCTAGTTCCCACAGGATGCTTCAAGCGAATTTTCCGGTCTCGGCACTCGAATATCGCATGGTATTTAGTCAACCAGTCGATCCCCAGAATGACATCGAACTCCGGCATGTCGAAAAGAATAAGGTCGGAAGGAAAGGTTGTTTTATGGATTGTGATTGGAGTTTCTTTGAAAATTTTTGAGCATTTGAAAATTTTTCCGTTTGGTAAGGAAATATTTGCGTGGATTGGTTCAGAATTTGTGAGATTAGCTTTATGAATAAATTTAGAAGATATAAAGGACAATGATGCCCCAGTGTCAAACAAAACCCGCAGCTTTACGAGTTTATAAGAAAAATACGGTGATGACGTCAGCCTCAGGTGACTCCTCTGCCTCAGCTTCAGTGAGCACATATACTCGACCCTGTACCACTACAGATTGTGGTACTCCTGCAACAGGTGCCGTGTTCTGGTTATTGGGACACACATTAGACTTATGCCCCACCATTTTACACTTGTAGCATGTAATCGGCAGGCCGTTGCACTGTCTCCCTTCGTGTGACGCCTTGCGGCACATACGACAAGTCCCCGGTAAGACTCTTGGTTGAGGAGCCCTTCCTGCAACCATAGCTCTCTCATTATTCCCCGCAGGGAGCCTGTTCTGGAACGCAGACCTTGGAAAGTTGGGCCTTTGATGGACAGGGCGTTGGTAGTTCGGCTTCTGAATATAGCTCGACTGTGCCACAGATGGCACAAACACCTTCTTCTTCTGTTTTTCTTCAGCCTTTTCCAACTCTAATGATGCCCACACACTGCACGCACGCGTTCATGCAGCTGCGACCCACGATGAGTGTAGGTGCCAGTGCTCATGTAGGTACGCATACTGTTAGACATGTTGCGCAGATACCTCTGAGTCATTGCCCTCTCGTTGGGAGCAACCGTAGCCCCGAATTTGGCCAGCTTTTGGAACTCCTTAGTATACTCCTGGAGTGTCATGCCTTCCATCCTGAGACTTATGAATTGTTCTTCTTTCTGACACCGGAGTTCATACCCGAAGTATTTCCCCTTAATCTTCTCAACAAATTCGTACCAGGTGAACGTAATGTCAGGTTCGTTGGTCCTGACCACGTTCCACCAGTCATTTGCCTCTTCCTTTAGGTAATAGGCGGCAATATTGACTCTATCCTCCGGAGGTGTTCTAGCCAGATCCATAAGTTTCTTCATTTCCTCCAACCAATTAGTGAGGTCGATAGGGTCATTAGAACCCGAGTATGTTGGTGGACGATGACGGGAAATGCGATCAAACGCGCTTGGATGATGTTGGCGGTTTGCGTTGTCCGTGGCTATTTGAGCCAAACGGATTAAAGATTCTTCGGCCAGGAGGTGTCTTTCCTCGTCTGTCATTGGAGGTGCAGCCATTCTGAAAGAATTAGGAAGCGAAGAAGATTATTAGCATCGCAAGGGGTTAGATAGCATGCTTGATATTGATAGAATTTATTTGAAAATAGAAGTGATGACGTTAGTCATGCAAGTAAGCACAGAGGTTAGGTATTTTATTTCATTGAGATGTAATTGTTGGTCACATCGGTTTTAGGATTTAAAAATGTATCTTGTACACTTTCTTGGTATGAATGAAAAAGGTAGGAGAGAGGGAATGTGTTTTTATGGGATTAATTATGATTTAACAGATGTCCTCGCTCCGGGCCGTCTGGTACTTCTTCGATGCTTCAATCCTCGGGAGTTGAATTATTATTTAAATTTTATATCCGAGGATAGTTGTCAGCTTTAGTCAGTCACTTCAGCAAGTAGCAAGCATACGATAGTTAGTGTATTTTATTTTGAGGGAAGTAGTTGTTATTTAAAAGTACTAAGCCTATGGTCGGTCCTTATGGTTTCTACCCATCCTCACACTTTAAAGTGATTTTAAGTTTATTATTTAGGTGATCTAATAAAAGAAAAATCTAGTTTATTATTTGATTCTAGTAGTCTATGCCTGACATACAATATGAATGTCTGGCCCAGGTGTCTCTCGTTAGGTAAACATAAATCGCATTAGGCAATTCATATTACGGTCACGAGTCAGCTCTGATACCAACTGCAACAACCTGGTTTTTAGTCGACTTTAATTACTAAGGCGGAAATTAATTAAGTCTTAAACCAGTGTCATTAATTATACATAAACCCAAAATATTACAACATCGTTCAAGAGTTGAATAAAACAACTCTAAATACGGAATTTAAAAGAGTATGGTGTTATATATTACATATCTCTCGAAATACAACAAAAGTAAAGTATAAACACGTCTTGTGGCCCCGTCCAAAATCCAGCTCTCGGTCCACGATCTTCCTGCACAATAAACTGATGGGGGGGGGTGCCCGCTGAGCGGACAGTGACTAGCTATGCTCATACTTACCCTCGATTTCAATTACTTTGGTTTATTACTATCGCTTTATAACTATAATAGTATGATAAAACGATAAACATGCTTAAAACATATAGCATGTAAAGACATATTAGTCATATTAAACATGCGATTTAAAACGATAAATCATATAGGCATGCTATTCAATTAGGAAAGCGAGATAATGATAATATCATATCATTTGTATCATAGATACACAAAGAGATCACAAAGCGATATCGGATCGCAACAAACATACGTATTGTAACATTCTCATCATGCAGACTCGATTCAATTCAGAAAGTTGTGGTCTTTAGTTTTCGAAGATGGTACACACTCATTCTCAATTAAACATACAACAAACAACACATACGCTACGAGCACGACCCGCGAGTAGGCCTTTGTACTCGATCGATTGCATCTCACTTCCATAGTGCAGAGACTTACTCGACTCGTAAACCACGCCGAATACTATAATACTTGCATCTCATCCTCTAGTGTTCGAAATGATTCGAACTTCAGATACAATCTCGTCAAGTGATCTTTACATGTGGCAAGAACGAATGCTAGTGTCGCGCCCACTAAGAACGAAACACGGCAAGGAGACAGAACCGTGAGATGACAATCGCAATAAGGTCACGGTGGCCCTGATAACTTTAGCGAAATAGGGGAATAAAACCCTAGTCTAGTATGCATACACTAATATCCAATTTAAGAATAGGCTATGCTATTCATAGAGCACCTTAACTCAGGATAAAACGACTATTTCTAAAGCCTGACCCACTAAGAGTTGAATTTTTCATTATCTTGTGCGGAGCAGGCTATACGACTTAAGGCGTAACGGCATGGGCGGGATGCACAAAGCATAATCTCACGGCTATACCACACTATTCGGGATGACAATCGCAATAAGGCCGAGATAGTGGCGTCCGCTACAAGACTATCTTAACCCCACTTCACTCACGATTGACGTTTTCATATCTGAGGCCCAAGCTTGACCTTTTATTTAACTTACTCAATATTCATTATTTATTTGATATTACATATCACATGTTTCTAGACTCTCCTAGTCTCATCACAAACGTTTAAGTATTTGTAGGTTTCATATGATCACATAACACGTTCGTTTATTATTTGAAGTGTTGTTAATTATTAACGTTTTCAGGTTTCTAAATTGAAACGTTTATTAGTATGTCCAATTTTATTTATGTGCTTTTCAATCACTTTAGGTCATTTACTTCTTCATTTTAAATTTTCTATACTTAGTAAAATTTTCAATTATTTTCGATGTTCACTATTCACTTTTCACTATTCATCGTATTTTACTATTCATCGTATTTACTATTCATTGTATTTACTATTCATCGTATTTACTATTCATTGTATTTACTATTCATCGTATTTACTATTCACCGTATTTTACACGTATTTTTATACTTATACTTATTATTATTTTTTTATACTTAAGGTATTTTAGAATAATACTAATCTTGTTTTTTTTATTTTCTAAGTACAAATTTTAGTTTCAAAGTCGTTAGGTTCGTTTTGTACTTAGGCGATTTTTGAAAATATTCTAAAGTCTAGTTTTAAAAATGTTAAGTTCGGTTTGTATTTAGTCATTTATGAAAATATTCGAAAATCATAGTTTTAAAAACGTTAAGTTCATTTTGTATTTAGTCACTTATGAAAATATTCTAAAATTCTAGTTTTTAAAAACGTTAAGTTCGGTTTATAAAAGGTGATCAATGATATTTATTTTAAAACGAGACTCGGTTAAATTTAGTCGTCTATTTATTTAAGTTAGTGATAGTATCGTGGATGATTCATTTATAGTCCGTATGTCCAAAATCAACAGTCCAAATAGCAAAGGCAGTAACACACGATTTAGTTCATTTTTATAATGATTACATATTTTTATCGGTTTATTATATTTCATTTATAACTAAATCGATTTATACTAAAATTCAATTCTAATTACTATTTAACTTTAGTGACTTAGTGATAATTTCATTTTGGTCAAATTTAGTCAACAAAAAATGAAAATGTCGTGTAAAACAATATACATGTCAAAATTGATTTATTTCTTTTAATTTCTTAATTCAATTTATTAACTACTAATTAAATTATTTTAACAATTAAACTAAAAAGTGATAAAAACAATTTTAACCCTAAAAATAAGAAGAATGCCGTGAGCATGTATAGTATGTTCTAAAATTTCATTTTTCGATTTTAACGGTTTTTAACTTAAAGTCTTTATATTTTAATTATTCTAATTAAACTAAAACGATTTAAACTATAATGAAATTTACTAACAATTTCATTTATATTTATGAATAGTGTTTTTCAACACTTTAATTTTCTAACTTTTTAATCTAAATGATTTATAATGTTTTAGTTGATTTATAGTATAATACTAAGTGATATATAATACAATAACTAAACATAAACATAAATTATTAACAAACATAAATTAAAATGAAATCAAAATGAGTAACAAGTATGAACATCAACATGAATAAATCAAGAACACACATGAAGAACTCAAGAACAACTCAAGAACACTTATCTCGATTTTAATAATTTATAATTCGTTTTCCTAATTTAGTTTTTTTTTTTCATAGGAACATTCATTTTATACTAACTTAACACTACATATAATTTACAAAAATTAAAAGTTAAAATATGTTAAAATAAATTAAAAATGCCGAGTATATGTTCATGTATGTATATATTTTCATTTTCGATTTTAATCACTTTAAACTCATTTTTAATATTTCACATAATTTTTATATGATAATACTACTATACTAAAACATAACTAAACATAAAAATCATATGAACATAAATTAAAAATGCTCAAAAATGAATTAAACTAAACATGTGAATATTTACTACAATAATCTATTTAACATATTATTTAGTTATTATCATTTTATTATACATCACATAACATACAAACACACACAAATCATGTTTAACATATTTTAGCACAAAAATCATACTCATAAAATTATAATAACAAAACAAATTAATTTACTAAAAAGATAATACAAGACATAGTTAGTCACCTTATTTGGTAAGTTATTGATTATCGGGGTCAAGAATATTATCAAGATCCAAAGCTTCACCCTCAAACCCGTCTTCACCTTCAAATAAAACCCGTAAATATTAAGCTCCAAATACCCACTAATTAGCTAAATAAAACTAGAGATTATTAGAATAATATTAAGGTTTTAATTTAGGAGGTTTTTGTAGAAAAAAGGAAGAAAAATAATGAGAGAAAGAGTGATGAATATCTCGGCCCAAATGAAGAAGAAAGTGAGATGGTTTTGCACTTAGAATAAATGAAAATGATGTTATGTAATTAGGTTAAATGAAATGTGTAGTATAAGTTTTGATTTATTAAGAAAATAATGTTTTATTAATATGTAATTAGGGGACCAAAATATTCAACTCACCAAATTAAGTCTTACATTACTATTTAGTGTAGAATTTGTCTATTTTGTGTTTTAAAATGTTTTCCTCGAATTTGGTCAGTTTTAAAAAGTCGGGCGTCAAAAGCGATAAAAGTTAATGTGTGCGCGTTTGACGATTTTTCGAAATATTTCCACTTTTAAATTCTAAGACTAAAATATTTATTTCATTATTCAAAAATTTTAAAAAGTCTTAAAGAAGTCGATAAATTTTACAAAACACAAGTTGTGCAACAAGTGTGATTTTGAAAGATTAAATGATTAAGAATTGGTTTAAGCTTTGAAAATAGAACTTGATGGCTAATTATTGAATTAAATTAACACGGGGTGTTACAAATACAATACTACCACTTTAATATTATCATTTTCATTTCCGTCACTTTTAAAATTTTTCTAAAGTAGTAAATAAAATATTTTAGTCTTAAATTTATAAAATGAATACTTTTCAGAAAATCGTCAAAACAGCACTTTTTAACTTTTATCGCTTTTGACGCCCGACTTTTTAAAACTGATTAATTTCGTGAAAAACATTTTTAAACATCAAAAAGACATTTTTAATGCCAAATAGTGTCAAAGACTTTTTAAACCAATTAGAAATTAGATGTTCCCTAATTTCATTATAATTAAACATTATTTATTAAATAAAACCAACTTTATTCTAAATTCATTTAACCTAATTTATTACAACTCATCCTCATTATTTCAAGGAGCAAAAATCACATTCATTTCATTCATGTATGTCGTGAGTTAGCTCCCCATTTCCTCTCTTTATTTTCTTTCATTTTCTTACTAAAACCACTTAAATAAAACACTAATAATATTTCTAATAAATCATAAGTGTTCTAGTAATTAGTGGGTATATATTAGGAGCTAATTATTTGGATTATTTGGGTGAATAACTTGGGTATTATGGGTGAAGAAAAATCCGATCTAAAATTTATTTTAGATCCCCGACGATTAACATCCTAATTAAGGTGACTAGCCTTGTCTTATATTATCCTTTTAGTAAATTAATTTGTTTTGTTATTATAATTTTATGAATATGAAAATTATGTTAAATATGTTAAACATCACATGTATGTGCTTGTATTTTGATGTGTTGTATAATAAAATGATAATAGCTAAATAATATGTTAAATAGAGTATTGTAGTATTATGTTTATATATTTAGTTAAATTAATTTTGAGCATTTTAATTTATGTTCATATGATTTTTAAGTTTAGTTATGTTTTAGTTAAGCAGTATTATCATATAAAAATTATGTGAATTATTAACAATGAGTTAAAGTGATTAAAAATCAAAAATAAAAATATATATACATACATATTTTCACACGGCATTTACCATTTTTTTTTTAATATATTTTCACTTTTAATTTTTGTAAATTATATGTAGTGTTAAGTTAGTATAAAATAGATGTTCCTATGAAAAAAAAAACTAAATTAGGAAAACAAATTATAAATTATTAAAATCGAAATTAGTGTTCTTGAGTTGTTCTTGAGTTCTTCATGTGTGTTCTTGATTTATTCATGTTGATGTTCATACTTGTTACTCATTTTGATTTCATTTTAATTTATGTTTGTTAATAATTTATGTTTATGTTTAGTTATTGTATTATATATCACTTAGTATTATACTATAAATCAACTAAAACAAAATAAATCATTTAGATTAAAAAGTTAGAAAATTAAAGTGTTGAAAAACACTATTCATAAATATAAATGAAATTGTTAGTAAATTTCATTATAGTTTAAATCGTTTTAGTTTAATTAGAATAATTAAAATATAAAGACTTTAAGTTAAAAACCGTTAAAATCGAAAAATGAAATTTTAGAACCCTAACTAGCTTAGCCACGGCATTCTTGCCATTTTAGGTCCAAAATTGTTTTTACCACTTTTTAGTTTAATTGTTAAAATAATTTGATTAGTAATTAATAAGTTAGAATTAAGAAATTAAAAGAAATAAATCAATTTTGTACATATATAATATCACACGGCATTTACACTATAAATTGACTAAAATTGACCAAAATGAAATTATCACTAAGTCACTAAAGTTAAATAATAATTAGAATTGAATTTTTGTATAAATCGTTTTAAATATAAATGAATTATGTTAAACCGATAAAAATGAGTAACCGTTATAAAATTGAATTAAATCGTGTGTTACTACCTTTGCTATTGGATTATTGAACTTGGACATACGGACTATAAATGAATCATCCACGATACTATCACTAACTTAAATAAATAGACGACTAAATTTAACCGAGTCTTATTTTTAAAATAAATATCATTGATCACCTTTTATAAACCGAACTTAACGTTTTTAAAACTAGAATTTTAGAATATTTTCATAAATGACTAAATACAAAATGAACTTAACGTTTTTAAAACTATGATTTTCGAATATTTTCATAAATGACTAAATACAAACCGAACTTAACATTTTTAAAACTAGACTTTAGAATATTTTCAAAAATCGCCTAAGTACAAAACGAACCTAACGACTTTGAAACTAAAAATTTGTACTTAGAAAATAAAAACAAGATTAGTAATATACTAAAATACCTTAAGTATAAAAATAATAATAAGTATAAGTATAAAAATACGTATAAAATACGGTGAATAGTAAATACGATGAATAGTAAATACAATGAATAGTAAATACGATGAATAGTAAATACAATGAATAGTAAATACGATGAATAGTAAAATACGATGAATAGTGAAATACTGGAAATAATTGAAAATTTTACTAAGTATAGAAAATTTAAAATGAAGAAGTAAATGACCTAAAGTGTTTGAAAAACACATAAATAAAATTGGACATACTAATCAACGCTTCAATTTAGAAACCTGAAAACGTTAATAATTAACAACACTTCAAAATAATAAACGAACGTGTTATGTGATCATATGAAACCTACAAATACTTAAACGTTTGACGATGAGACTAGGAGAGTCTAGTAACATGGATATGTAATATTAAATAAATAATGAATATTGAGTAAGTTAAATAAAAGGTCAAGCTTGGGCCTCAGATAAGGGAACGTCAATCGTGAGTGAAGTGGGGTTTAAGATAGTCTTGTCGCGGTCGCCATTGCCGGACAAGATAATTGAATATGCCATGGTTTTTGCCACAGGCTTTAGGAAATAGTCGTTTTATCTGGAGTTAAGGTGCTCTACGAATAGCGTGGCCCATTCTTAACGTGGATACTAATGTACATGTACTAGACTAGGGTTTAATTCACTCTATTTCGCTAAAGTTATCAGGGCCACCGTAACATTATGTGCATATGCGCTTTACGGTTCTGTCTCCTTGCCGTGTTTCGTCTTTATTGGACGCGACACTTGCATTCGTTCTTGCCACATGTAAAGATCACTTGACGAGATTGTATCTGAAGTTCGAATCATTTCGAACACTAGAGGATGAGATGCAAGTATTATAGTATTCGGCGTGGTTTACGAGTCGAGTAAGCCTCTGCACTATGGAAGTGAGATGCAATCGATCAGAGTACAAGGGCCTACTCAGTGGTCAGGCTCGTAAGCAGTATGTGCTGTTTGTTGTATGATTAATTGAGAACGAGTGTGTACCATCTTCGAAAACTAAAGACCACAACTTTCTGAATTGAATCGAGTCTGCATGAGGAGAATGATACGATGTGTATGTTTGATTGCGATCCGATATCGCCTTGTAATGCTATTGCATTATTGTGATACTATTTATATGCTATTATATGCTATTTGCCTTCATAATTGAATATCATGCTTATATGATTTATCGCTTTAAACCGCATGCTTATTATGACTTACATGTCTTTATATGCTATATGTATTAAGCATGTTTATGTTTTTATCATAATGTTATGTTTATAAAGCGATAATATTAAACCAAAGTAATTGAAATCGAGGGTAAGTATGAGCATAGCTAGTCACTGTCCGCTCAGCGGGCATCCCCCCAACAGTTTATTGTGCAGGAAAAGCGTGGACCGGTTTGCTTGGATTTTGGGACGGGACCAAATTTTATATTTATTGCTTTACCTTAGTTTGTTGCGAGAGAAATGTAATCTATACAACAATACTCTTTTTAATTTCCGTATTTAGAGTTGTTTTATTCAACTCTTAAACGATGATGTATTATTTTGGGTTATTTGTATAATTAATAACGCTGGTTTAAGACTTAATTAATTTCCGCCTTAGTAATTAAAGTCGACTAAAAACCAGGTTGTTACATCAATGGTATCTGGGACAGTTCCGATGAAGAGGACAATCACATAGACAATGACGTCTATCTATCCCCTTCCGAGGAAGACGAGGATCGCCGACCCACGGGGATATATGAGAAATTGCCCCATAAATACCCAATCAGTCAGGCAAATGAAATTTAAATAGCCTATTTAACCCGTTCCGGACGTCCGTACCAAGCCCCACTAAGTTTGCTTGAACCCCCAGGTTTTCCGTCAAAAACAACTAGCCAAGACAAAAACAAAGGTATAGTCATAAACGAGGCTACGCCACTGCCTCCGATGACTACACCACCGCCTCCAGTCGCTACACCACCACCTGCAATTACTACGCCAAGTCAGCCACAGACCGAGATTTTGTCATCAAGTGCCACTCCGGTGCCTATACCTGAAATTGGCGACACGCTTCAAAAGCAGCTCCACAAAACAAAAGCAGATATCTCAATCTGGCAGCTCCTAAAGGAATCGGGCTGACACCGAAGCTCTTTACCGAGCCACGCAAATCACCCCAATAACAACAGAGATGTCTCCAGAAAAACTCATCAGTCACATTACACGTGAATGGCAAGCTAGCACCATCACTTTCTCTGACAAAGACCTCCCGCCGTTCGGAGGTACACACAACCTGGCGCTCTACATTAAGGTAGAATGTCATGGTATGACACTACCTGTCGTCCTCATCGACAATGGATCTGCAGTCAACGTTCTGCCCCTAGAAACAGCTAAAAAGCTAGGGATCAAAGAGAACGACTTCATCCCCTGCGCAGACGGCGTCAGAGCTTATGACGGTACCTGCCGCAGCATAAAGGGGACTATTTCTTTTCCTATCATGACAGGGCCTATCATGAGGGAAACTGAATTCCAAATAACTAACATACCCCCCGCATACAATATGTTATTGGGTAGACCCTGGATCCATGCAACCAAAGCAGTCACTTCGAGCTTACACCAGAAAGTTAAGCTCCCCCTGGACGATGAGGTCGTCACTATCCAAGCCTCGAACTTTCGCGCTTCCCTGCAGCAGCAAAAAATCGATAATGACACTGCAGGAATAAGCACTGAAACCCCAGACATCACTTGCGGTTTTGATTTCGACTTCGACATATGCACGTTGACTTGTGGGGAAGAAATCACTGTACTCTACATGAAGGACAACGACAGCAAGTGGCCTACCATGGGTCTAGGTTACATACCATGGTCCTACGAAGTCGCTCGCGGTTTGGAAGCACTCGATGACCGTAAGAAATGTCACGACTTTCGCATGGAGCCATACCACATCTTCACTGACAAATACTTCGTCAAGGAGGGTGTTGGCAAAATGCCCAAGGACATTTTCTCTTGCACCGTCGCTGGGATTGAACTCGTCTCCGACATTCTGCGCAATCACAACTTCAACCCCACCAACTTGATCGTTCCTTATGAAGAAAAGACACATGACGGATGGTCGAAGACTCTTCAATGGACTGATGAGTAAGGCCGCACCTTCAAAATCACTACTGGTGAAGGCTATACCTTCGAGAACTCTGACTCGGAAGAAGACGAAGACAATGACCCCAACAACAAACCTGTCATAGAGTTTAGGCTCCCGCGTCGTCATTTCAAGTCTTTTACCCCGACTAAGCTTCCAGGCTATATTCCTGCTGTGATAGATTTAGCTAAAGAATTAGAGTCTTTAAAATTGTCCAAGGCTCCTTCGTCTGAACTATCTTCAAATGTAACTGCTTTTAAAAACGTTAATAATAACAACGTTTCCGGTTACTACTTGCCTTGTTTTCCTTTAAAATCTGCATTTTCTAATGTCTACGATAACATTAAACAAAACAACATTGCATTATATAAATACATTGCAAACATCGTTTCAAAACCCGAACAGGACCCCATCATTGAGGACACGACAATCATCGATGTGGGAACACCCGAAGAACCTCGAAAACTACAGCTGGGAGCTTCTTTAAGCACGGAAGAAAAGGCTACATACATCGAGCTACTCATAGAATTCAAAGACGTCTTTGCTTGGTCCTACAGGGACATGCCTGGCATCGACCGCGAAATCGCCGAACACCGCATCCCACTCAAATCAGGTGCCAAACCTTTTAAACAAAAACTACGACGCATTAAACCAGAATGGTCTCTCATGGTCAAAGAAGAGATCGAAAAGCAACTACAAGCAGGCTTCATCCAAGTCATCGAATACTCAGACTGGGTATCAAACATGGTCCCAGTCATGAAGAAAAACGGGAAGATATGAGTATGTGCCGACTTTCGCCACCTAAACAAAGCATGTCCGAAAGACGACTTCCCATTACCACACATGGACATACTTGTAGACAACACCGCTGACCACGCACTACTGTAATTCGTGGATGGGTATGCAGGATACAACCAAATCAAAATGGCAACAGACGACTTGTTGAAAACAACCTTTGTGACGCCATGGGGCACATACTGTTACACTGTCATGCCCTTCGAACTCATTAATGCAGGCGCACCTATCAACGTACCGTGACTACCCTGCTGCACGACATGATGCATAAAGAAGTAGAAGTCTACGTCGACGACATGATTGTAAAATCAAAGCAAAGGGAGGATCACATCGCCAACCTTCGAAAATTCTTCACCAGAATCAGGTAATACAAAATGCGACTACACCCACAGAAATGAACTTTTGGAGTTACGTCAGGCAAACTACTGGGTCACATCGTAAGACAACGTGGCATCGAGATCGACCCTGTCTAAATCAAAGCAATAATGGAGATGAAACCTCCAAGCAACATTGACGAACTCAGGAGTTTCTTGGGGCAAGTCAAATACATCTCCTGATTCATCAGCAAGCTTACAATGGTTTGCAAACCAATCTTCAAGAAACTAAAAAAGGAAGAGCACACAAAATGGGACGACAACTGTCAACAAGCATTCGACAAAGTCAAAGCCCTACTCACAAATCCACCCGTTCTGGTGCCACCCTAGAAGGACCTACCACTCTCACTATACCTAACAACCACACCACACGCCATGGGCGCCATGCTCGCTCAGGAGGTTAACAACGAAGAACGAGCAATTTAATACATTAGTAAAAAGTTCCAAGATTACGAAACTCGATACGAACCTGTAGAGAAAAGCTGCTTCGCTCTAGTCTGGGCCACCAAAAAACTCAGACACTACCTCCTCGCACACACGACAAGGGTATACTCCCTAATGGATCCCCTCAAATACTTGTTCGAAAAACCAGTACTAAACGGCCGCATGGGCAGTTGGACGCTACTACTAGCTGAATATGAGCTCAAATACTTGCCTTTGAAAGTCATTAAGGGAAGAGCAGTCTCAGATTTCCTTGCAGAGAATGCCATCATCGAACAACCTAAGATCGACACAACGTCATTTCTTGACGACGAAATTTTCGCCGTCGAAGCTGAGTACTGGCAACTCTACTTCGATGGAGCATCAAACTACCGCGGCTACGGCATAGGGATACGCCTGATATCCCCTAGCGGCGATCATACACCCATCTCGATCAAGCTCGACTTCAACGTCACCAACAATGCCGCAGAATACGAAACCTGCATTTACGGCTTACAAGCAGCCATGGCTCTCAACATAAAGCACCTACAGGTACACGGGGACTCCTTCCTCATCATAAATCAAGTAACTGGGGCATGGAAAATCATGAACGAAACCCTCACAAAATACCGAGCAAAAATACAAAAACTCCTGACAGAATTCGACTGCATGGAATTCTATCGTCTCCCAAGGGAAGAAAACCAATTTGCCGACGCAGTGTCAAAGCTTTCCTCCCTTCTCAACATGCCGCCAGGCATTGACACATTGCCCATTTCATAGAAAGACACGGTGAACCCGCATACATCCACGCCATCGACATCGACGAAGCTGAACAAACAGAGCCATAGTACCAAGCCATACTCAACTACAAAACAAACAACTCTTATCCACCCGACACCGACAAGCGCGGTAAAATAGCCATCAGGCTACTTGCATCCCAATTTGTACTAGAGATGGGACAATTACTAAAAAAGACACCACAAGGCACCTTACTTATGTGCGTGGATTACAAGAAAGGACAAGAAATCATTGCCCAAGTACATGACGGCGAATACGGCCCGCACATGAACGCAAGACTGCATCCACTACGTCAAACACTGTCATAACTGTCAGATTTTCAGCAATGTACAACATTTACCACCCTCACCCCTCTACAGCCTCACGTCACCCTGGCCTTTCTCGACTTGGGGCATTGACGTGATAGGAAAAATACATCCTATCGGAGCAGGAGGACACTGCTTCGTACTAGTGGCAATCGACTACTTTACAAAATGGGTGGAAGCAGCATCCTTTCGCACCCTCGGCTCAAAAGAGGTTGCCAAATTCATACAGACAAACATCAAATGCCGATACGGCATATGGCACGAGTTTATAAGCGACCAAGGGTCATATTTTCAAGGCGAAGCGGAAGCTATACTCGCAAAATACAACATACAACATCACAAGTCCTCTCCTTACCGACCCCAAACTAATGGAGCCGTGGAAGCAGCAAACAAAACCGTAGTTACCATCCTTGAGAAAATGATCGACAGTTGTCAGGACTGGCCCAACAAAATTCCATATGCACTCTGGGGGGTACCGTACCACCATCCGCACACCCACAGGCATGACGCCTTATTTCCTCACTTACGGCATGGAAGCCGTACAGCCTGTGGAAATTGAAATGCAATCCCTACGAATGCTAATGGAAAGCAGCATTCCAGAAGCAGAATGGGCCCGCGAACGCTATGAGCAACTCATGCTCCTAGATGAGCGCCGGCTAAATTCTTTGAGCATTGTACGTATGTACCAAGCAAGTTTACAAAGAGCATTCAACAAGCGAGTTCGACCACGAAACATAAAAGTGGGTGATCTAGTGTTGAAATCAGTACGCGCACCACTCCCAGTCGACCCACGAGGAAAGTTCAGACCTAACTGGGCTGGACCTTACCTCGTCAAGGAGATATACGCAGGCGGAGCAGTCAAACTAACTGACCTGGACGGTCAAGAGTTTAACCTAGCAACCAATCTCGATCAGCTAAAGAAATACTACCCCTGAAACACTTGCAATGTATTTATAGCATGTAATAAATACAAATTCATGGGCCGGCATGCCCTTAAACGTGCGTCTTCTACAAATAAGCATTTCACGGGCCGGCATGCCCTTAAACATGCACTTCCTACAAAAAATTCACGGGCCGGCATGCCCTTAAACGTGCACCCTTTACAAACACAATTCTATGGCCCGGCATGCCCTTAAATCATGCACATTCTCCACAAAAAAGCAAAAGCATTTCGTAGGCTGGCATGCCCCTAAATGTGCATTCACAAAAATACAATTATGAACTACGCCGGTTTAATTCCATTTATGGATACGTAGGCAGCTTTTCAAAAGCACATCCGACATTCAACACAAAACGGCGCGCCCAAAAACGTCTAAGGTTAAGGGTATAGCAAACTGTGGATACCCATATCCGTACCCTCCCAAACAAAACCCTGTGATGTATCACGGACTTTTATTACGCATGCTTTAACGTTGACTTAAACGGTTCTAAATAATGTCGAATTCATTTTGAGTCGTTTGAAATGTTAAAATGATTTAGGTCGCCTTACATCGCATTTAAATAACATTCATTTTGTCCATTTGGAGTCTAGCTAGGTCCTTGTCCCGCTTCATTTGGCATGAGCTTCGCATTTGCACTACAATTAGTCCTTTTACATTAACAAGGTCTAATTCAGCATTCCTAAATTCCTAAATTTAGGCCCGGTGGCTAGATCCTCCCTTTAGCCTCCTCTTACACAAAATACAACTTCACGTCTTACCTTAATTCACAAAAACTATGCAAATACACCCTTTTCATTTTTCCGGGTCTCGCCCAAACTGAAGCCAAACCCAGCCTTTGGCCCGCACTCCAAAGCCCTAAGCATCACAAAATATCCCACAAATATCCCAGCACTTTTCTTGAGTTTCACGTTCGAGATTATCTCATGATCTTTCAAAGATTCAATGCAACCGAAACTTGAAAAGTAGACCTAAAACCAGCCCCCCAAACCGCATAACCTTATGCGGTTTGAGGGGGGAACCGCATAAGCTTATGCGGTTTCCCCAGGAAACCGCATAAGGCTATGCGGTTCCTAGGTTTGTTTTTATCCCCGATTTCCTAATTTCTCCGAGGTTTTTAGTATATATACACCCCTATACCTTGACCTCGAGATCACAATTCACAACCAGAATACATCCTTTACACCACAAATTCTCTCATCTTACACTTTCACATCCACAAAAGCCTCAAGCACTCAAATCCTTGAGTTCAACACACCATCCCGTGTTGAATTCATCCTCCTTTTAAGTTCAAGAAGCGAAGCTCTGCCCAGATCTGAAGCGTCAGGACCAGGTAGGTACCGATCCACTTGGATCAAAAGCTTTTTCTTATTTTCTATGGACTAACAAAGGGGTCTACACTTTAGCGCCCCGGCTTTGGCACCCAAATAGCGCTTGCACTCCAAGTGTTCTATTTACTTGGTACACTCCATATCCGATGACACGCCAAAGTCGCATAAGCAACCGACCTTATAAAATAAACCAATGGACAATTGAACTTTATTTTTATTTGCATGCATCTTGCACCCTTCTTATTTTGCATTAAAATCAACTTAAACAATGAATTCGACCTTTAACTGAACCGTATTCGTTAACAAGTTAAACATGCTAAACTGAGGGTTTTAATCAATCTTTTTGCATCTGCATCTGCATTCTTTTACATCTTATCGCACTTGTACGTAGCGATGACATTAGCTCAAATATCGTCTTACAAGGATTGTTCTAGGTCAGTAGAGGCTATTTTTACATAGGCTTTTCTAAAAGGTTTTCATAAATCATTATTTGAATTAACTCTTTTTCTAAAGTACCCTCACCCCGAATCCAATCTGGTTTCACAAGCCTTAGATCTAGGGGTGTCGGCGTGCTCCAAAATCTAGGACATGTTTTTAACTTAGAACATGGTAGCGAGTTCCTATTTTCCGCGATAAATAGGTGGCGACTCCATAACAGCTTCTTAAAGGTTTTTCCAACTTAATCTTTTTAACTTTAAAATCCGCCCTTAAGCAAGGCAGGGTTGGGTCCGATCCGGGTTCCACAGTTTGGCGACTCATTGGGAAATCTTATTTTTAAAACTTAAAACTAGCTTTTTCTTTTTAAAAATAAAGAGGTGAAACTTGAAAGCCTTGAACAATCCATGTATACATATTTGAGCTATGCACATTCGTTTAGAGTCCATTCCTTTTGGAATCTAGGCACCCTTTGCACCCTCGAGAGGTGGTTCCCACATGCAGGCTTGTCCACTCGATAAAGCACATGCCGGACTAGCTTTCCTCTCGCCTCCACGGCTTGTCAGAACGGCTATCTCGACCGCCCGGTGCTCCCTTGAAAACCTATCGCCCCGGCGTAAGGAAATGAAGGGGTTAAGTATCTGCCAAAGCGTACTCGAGGTAGTTGGAGGTGTACCCGACTGACTCATTTTTCACCCTTTTTGAGTCATACGTACAAGTTCGAGGCTATGCACTCCATGGTCTTTTTCAAAACGAGCATTCATATCTTCGAAAACTCGCTTAAACGTTTCACAGATAAATGAACCTAACAAACTAACACTTTTCAAACAAAACTATCGCGAATTTTTGAAATAAACTTTTTCAAAACTTCCTTTTTCACTAACAAGCAAAAACCCGAGCAAGGAATAAAACCCGAACTCGCGGATTTCAATCTTCTAGGTCATACGGCCTAGTCTCCACATTTAACATCCTCGGCTCGACTTGCTAATCGCTCTCGAGCCGAATCCTCTTCTTTTACACATCCGTCTCGAGCTCACCTCGGCAAGTCGCCGATATCAGTTCGACGGATGCAAAGCAAAATCTTTTAACGTCGAGACGAGATGTGCGCACGCATCCTCGCCTCAAAAGCTTCCCTTAGCAAAACCTTTTCGAAAACCTCCTTTTTCAAGCTTAAAAGGTCTTTCAAAACAATGAAATGAGCTAAAATGAATGCCTAAAATGAATGTGAGTCTAGTGGGTCGAGTCGTGTCGCTAATATACAAAGTGAAATGCAGGCCTCAGCTGGATACTCGTCGTACTAAGAACCGCCTAGTAATCCCATACAAGAAACGATCCTACACCCGCAAAATGGCCGGCAATGACGAAGTTACCGCACTCCATGACCAAGTCACAAAGCTGACCGCTGACCTTGAAAGGCTTCTGGCCACCCACACCACCGAGGTGGAACGTATGGAAACCAAGATCAAGGAAGAGGCCGATAGGCACGCCAAGAAACTCCAAGCCATGGAAGAAAGGCTCTACGTCTCGAGCACCTACTTCATCCACAAGGAGAATGAAAACGTGCCTACTAGCATCAAGGATGAACTCCCTAACAAACTCGCCCTTAGTGACCTTCCTGTCTTCCAAGGACATGAAAGCCCGATCATTCACATCCGAGCTTTCAAATCCCAAATGGCCATCAAGGGGGTCGACGCTAAGCATTGGCTAACTCTCTTCCCGCACTCTCTGGCAGCAGTGCCCAAGACATGGTTCTACTCACTCGATCCACAACGGGTCCCTACTTTTGAAGAACTCACAGTCGAGTTCGATCGACAGTATCGAGACAATGAAGACACTCAAGTCTCAATCCGCACCTTAGAAGTCCTATCTCAAAAGGACAATGAAGGCTTTACCGACTATCTTACTCGTTGGAAGAAGCTGAGCGCACAAATCCCCAACCGTCCCCGCGAGGACGAGCTGCATCAAGTTCATAAATAACTGCGACCGTGTATCAATTTTACATGAGGTACAAAGAACATTCGAACTTCAAAGAACTAACTAAGGTCGGTACTCAAATCGAAGATGACCTTAGGGTGGCACCATGGCTAAGTACACCGCCATGCTTATCAAGGAGCTCCTCTAAGTCCTCCTTGATCAAGAACGATTTAAAATCGTACCGTCGGTAACCTTGATGATGACACCCTCGACGCCTTCGCAACTACCTTCTCGCCGCCTCCTAAGGCCAAGAGAAACTTCGACCCTCTCTTTATGTCCTACTCCAAGGCATTTCAAAGGTTGGTCGAGAAAAACTACCTACAACCGATCGGGCCTACTAGCGAGCCGCCCGAAGACAAGAAGCCTAAATCTTGGAACTGATGCCTTACGTGCATACCACCGAGGCAAGGGGCATGACACCGAAGGCTGTTTAGGCTCAAGAACGCTATCCAAGATCTAATCGATCAAGGAAAGCTCAGCAAACCATCTCAACCCGCCAAGCCTTCAAACAACGAAAACCCGCTTGGAAACCATGCAATCTTCGTGGGATCAATCCCTATTCTAGATTGTTCTTACCTAATCACACCCTCCGACGACCAAGTTAATGCGGTCTACTGGTCTGATGACGAAGACGATGAATACTGGCTACCTACCGACGAAGTGATAAGTCACATCAATCAACTTGCAAAAGACATCGATCACCTAAAAAATCTGCATCGCTTCGCGGTCGAGCGTTTGGAACGTCGTGTCCAAAAAGAACTTAGCAACCCAGTCTCGCTCGACACCCTCGAAGCTTTTCGTCAGAAAAACAACGAAGGCTTCGTCAAACATCTTATACAGTGGAGGAAATTACTTTCCCGAGTACCGAATCACCCACGCGAAGATGAACTCATGTCCACTTTCCTCTTCAGCCTACGACCCGCCTGGCGATACTACTTTCACTTCTTCCACGCTCAGAACTTCGAGCATCTTATTGAAATTGGCACTCGCATCGAAAAGGATCTCACATCTAGCTATGAAGATCCCACCTACCGAAGTACCCTTCGAGGACACACTCTTAAAGGGCGAAGAACACACAACTCGCATGGCTCCGCAAGGAACTTTGACAAACTCTATATGCCCTACGCTGTGGAATTACAAAAACTAATCGAAAAGGACTACCTCACACCCATCGGACCTATCAACGAGCCACCCATGAATAAGAAATCAAAGTCATGGGATCCCAACGCCTTCTGTGCATACCACCGGGGCATGGGACATAGCACCCAGAGTTGTCTCAAACTCAAACACGCCATCCAAGATCTTATCGATCAAGGAAAGATCAAGAAACCTCGGAGGAAAACCACACCTTCCTCCAGCAACGAAGCAATTTACATCACAACTCAAGCAACTACAGCAACTCAAGCAACTCAAGCAGCTCAAGCAGCTCAAGCACCTCCAACGACACAGAAGACGAAGAAGAAGAAGAAGAAGTTCTTTTAGATTCTAATGCTCTTAGTGTCGGGTCATCTGTCGACCCATCTATCCTAGACTCTAGCTTTAGTTTAGATTTTCTATTTACGGAGGCTAGCTCCAAGCAATTTTCTGATTTGTCGAATAATTCTCTTCAAAATAATGAAATGAATAAATTTGCTTACGTCTTGTCTCAAAATAACAAAATACAAACAAATAAAAATCAACAAGCAACAAACAACACACAAAATACAAAAGACACTAACTCATGCGAAAGTGAATCATTAAACAAATACATTGCAAACCTTGTACACCCAAAAACACAAGACCCAATCATCGAGGAAACCATAACCATAAACGTGGGAACCCCCGAAGAACCAAGGGAACTACAACTAGGAGCCTCACTAGACGAACACGAGCGCACCTAATTTACACAACTCCTAAGCGAATTCAAGGGCGTATTCGGCTTGGTCATACAAAGACATGCGGCATCGAGCGAAGCATCGCCGAGCACCGCATCCCCATCAAACCCTAAGCATAAACCCGTCAAGCAAAAGCTAAGAAGACTACGTCCCGAATGGTCTCTTATGGTCAAGGAAGAAATCGAAAAACAACTACAAGCCGGTTTCATCCAAGTCATCGAGTATCTGAATGGGTCTCAAACATGGTCGATCCTGAAAAAGAATGGCAAAATTCGAGTATGCGTTGACTTTCGCGACTTGAACAAAGCCATCCCAAAGATGACTTTCCATTACCCCATGTGGGCGCCCTAGTCGACAACACGGCCACCACGCCTCCTATCCTTCATGGATGGCTACGCAGGCTACAATCAAATCAAAATGTCACTCGAAGACATGGCAAAAACGGCCTTCATTACACCGTGGGGACATATGCTACGCTTATGCCGCCGGCCTAATCAATCTTTGGCAAGAACATACCAACGCACCGCTACAACCCTTTTACACGACATGATGCACAAAGAAATCGAAGTTTACGTCGACGATATGATCGTGAAGTCAAAGGAGAGAAGCGGTCATATCACTAACCTCCGCAAGTTCTTCACTCGCCTACGACAATACAAAATGCGCCTCAACCCCCAAAAATGTACCTTTGGAGTTAAATCCGGTAAACTACTAGGACATGTAGTGAGCCAAAGAGGCATCGAGGTCGACCCCTCAAAAGTCAAAGCAATCCTTGAAATGCGACCCCCGGAGAACCTCGACGAAATTCGAAATTTCTTGGGCCAAATCCAATACATCTCGTGCTTCATTAGCAAACTCACCATGATATGTGAACCAGTTTTCAAGAAACTCAAGAAAACCGACCACGTTGAATGGGACGACGAATGTCAAAAAGCATTTGACAAGGTCAAGGAATTGCTAACTAACCCACCAGTTCTACGACCACCCCAAGCGGATTTACCGCTATCCTTATACCTTACAACCACACCTACCGCCATGGGCGCCATGCTCGCTCAAGAAATAAACGGCGAAGAACACGCAATCTACTACATAAGCAAGAAGTTTCTCGATTACGAAACTCGATATTCACCCGTCGAGAAGAGTTGTCTAGCCTTAGTGTGGTCATCCAAGAAACTCCGTCATTATATCTTTGGCACACCAAACGAAGGTCTATTCCAAAATGGACCCCATAAAGTACCTCTTGAGAAACTTTGTGCTAACGGACGAATGGCGGATGGACATTGCTCCTAGCCGAATTCGACCTTAAGTACGTACCCCTCAAAGCAATCAAGGGACGAGCAGTCTCCGATTTCCTAGCCGAAAACGCAATCAACGAAGAACCAATCATCGACACAACATCCCTTCCAGACGATGGGATCTTCAACATCAACCAAGAACAATGGGAGTTATACTTCGATGGCTCCTCCAACTATCGAGGATGTGGAGTAGGAATACTTCTCATATCCCCGAATGGCGAACACACACCTTTATCAATCAAACTGGACTTTGACGTCACAAACAACGCCGCGGAATACGAAGCATGCTTGCACGGTCTCCAAGCAGCGCTTGTACTCAACGCCCGCAATATAAGAGTCTATGGGGACTCCTCCCTCATAATTAACCAAGTATCCGGAGCATGGAAGATACTTAATGAAAACCTGGCACTATACCAAAGCAAAATACAAGAGCTCATAAACGAATTCTATCACGTAGAATTCATACACCTCCCACGCGAAGAAAACCAATTCGCCGACGCGTTATCCAAACTCGCGTCACTAATCAACATACCCCCGGGGATGGAAACGCTCCCCATTGTCGTGGAACGACGGAACGAACCCGCCTACATCTGTGACATCGAAACCGAGGAAGAGCAAACCGACCCTTGGTACCAAGCAATCATCAACTACAAAACAAGCGGCGAATACCCACCAAACATTGACAAACGAGCCAAACGCGCCCTACGCCTGTTATCATCACAATTCATGATGGAAATGGGCAAACTACTCAAAAAGACACCCCAAGGCACACTACTCTTATGTGTCGATCACAAAAAGGGACACGAGATCATGTCCCAAGTACACGATGGCGAGTGCGGACCACACATGAACGCACGAGCCATGTGCAAACAAATCATAAGGCTAGGATGGTACTGGACAACCATGGAAGCCGACTGTGCAAAATATGTCAAACATTGCCATAATTGTCAAATCTTTGCAAACGTACAACACCTACCTCCTTCACCACTATACAGTTTAACCTCGCCATGGCCTTTCTCCACATGGGGAATTGACGTCATTGGCAAAGTACAACCCGTGGGAGCAGGAGGACACTGCTTCATCCTGGTGGCCATCGACTATTTCACCAAATGGGTCGAAGCCGCATCATACCGTACGCTAGGCACGAAAGAAGTTGCGAAATTCATACAAAACAACATCATTTGTCGTTACGGCATACCCCACGAATTCATCAGCGACCAAGGCACACACTTCCAAGGAGAGGTGGAACCACTCCTCCTCAAATACAAGATACAACGACACAAATCATCACCCTACCGACCACAAACTAACGGCGCGGTCGAGGCAGCAAACAAAACCGTCGTATCAATCCTCAAAAAGATGATCGACACCTGCCACGACTGGCCCAACAAAATCCCATTTGCATTATGGGGATACCGCACAACCATCCGCACACCCACAGGAATGACACCCTATTTCCTAACCTACGGGATGGAAGCCGTCCAACCTGTAGAAATCGAGATGCAATCCCTTCGAATTCTCATGGAAGCAGACATTCCTGAGGCCGAATGGGCACGCGAACGATACGAACAACTCATCCTCTTAGACGAAAGACGGTTACATTCACTAAGTACAGTCCGAATGTATCAATCTCGCCTACAACGCGCCTACAACAAACGGGTCAAGCCACGAAACATCAAAGTGGGTGACCTAGTACTCAAATCAGTCCGAGCACCATTACCAGTCGACCCAAGAGGAAAATTCAAACCCAATTGGGCCGGACCGTACTTGGTCAAGGAAATCCTTCCCGGAGGAGCCGCGAAACTAACTGACCTTGACGGTCAGGACTTCCGATTACCAACAAATCTTGATCAACTCAAGAAGTACTACCCCTAAAACACAAACGCTTCTGCAAAATTTCAAAACAAAACTCACTCTCGCATGGGTGAACTACGCTCGGTTTGATTCCACGCACCGTGGATACGTAGGCAGCTTTGCAAAGAGCTCAACCGAATCACACGAACTACGCCGGTTTGATTCTGTATTCAAAAAGCAGATACGTAGGCAGCTTGTCACAAGTACAACCGAATTTTCCTAGCACGCATGCCCAAAGCTTAAAAAGGTCAAGGGCGTTGCACTCACAAAAAGACACGCTCAAAGCTTAAAAAGGTCAAGAGCACAGTCAACACAAAACAAAACACAAATCCAAATCCAAAGCTTAAAAAGGTCGAGGACTTAAAAACGGAACAAGTCAAATCCAAGTCCAAAGCTTAAAAAGGTCGAGGATTTAATGCGAATGTTCGAAGCTTAAAAAGGTCGAGAACATTCAAAAACAAAAAAAAGAAAACAACGAGACAAGACAAAAGCAAATTAATTCTATTTTATTACTTTATTTAGAATTTTTCGCAATTTAGAAAGGAACTAGGAACAAGCCTCCTTAGCCCTTTATTCAAATCTAAAGCATTTATTTAAATAAAGGAATCTTTCTAAACTAAACAAAACAAACTACTCAAGTCTTTTACTGACGCTTCGGGTTAACCTCTTCATCTTCAAGAGGCCGATCCGCTACAACTTTTGACCTAAGGACGGGAGTAGATCTCTCGAAACCTGGGGGCTCCACCGGGTCCTCATCCTGCTCGACTGGGGGCTCCTCGATCCTTAACCCTAGGCGATCTTTAACGGTCACCTTTGGTCCAAGCCTTTCCCGCGCCGGTCTCGAAGAAGAAACACCTGCACCAACAATACAAAGATCACCATAGTCCCTCCTTTCGCGCACCGCCTCATACGCCAAGGAGGGCCTTGGCCCATTCTTTTCCCTCCTCCTTTGATTCTCACGTTCCTTAGGATCATTGGAACGGTACCACCGTGTATAGAAGTCCGTAACACGGCTAGACTCTATATGCTCCGGCACAGCCCAAGTAACACGGTCCGACCATCCTCGGATCCAAGCATCGATCATTTGGTTGTTTAGGACAACAACCCCTCCAACCTGAGTATCCCGCCGGGTATGGTTTGAGCAAGCCCGATTTGCCTCTTGGCGAAGAGGATGAATCCACACTCCTCGCTCAAACCCGCACAACATCAACCCACGAGACGCATTTGCAATAGACGGCGCCGGAACCGCCGTAATACCCCACCAAGACAGGTACCAACGCTTGGTGCTCTCCTTTACAAACCACCGGTAGTAGTTTAGCGAACGCTCCCGAGGATCAGCCCATTCCATCTTCCGCGACGTCGTCCCCGCCGCCTTGAAGACACTTCCAAGGGGAAGAGCTCTATACACACTCAGCCTCTCCATGAGCCAAACGTTGAGAATCCTAGCGCAACCCTTGTACAAGCTCAGACGATTAGCATAATCTGGCCGCCTAAGCCCAAAGATGGTCTCCGCTAGGATCAACGCAGAAGGATCATGTCCCCTCTCCATCTCTTCGACAACACGAGCATACCTCGCGTTCCCGAACACTCCATCTGGCATGGACCCCGCAAAAGCATAACGATGAACCAAACAAAAAGCAAGGGCCCTCCGCCTAGAACGGTCCGAAATACTAGTATCAACTTTATTCATATATCGTCGACACAAGAGAAGCATGTTTACCTTGCCTCCCTCAAACAAATCTGCAGCATGAGCGTTCGTCATCCCAAGGAAGTTTCGCAACATCCCGTTGTAACAAAGCTCACTCCTCACGACCACAGGAGTAGTCCGTTTCGACCATCCAGCAATGGCCGAGAACTCCTCCATCAAAGGGCACACCTCTCCCCCGGGAAACCTAAACACATGCAAGCTAGGATCCCAATAATCTAAGCACGAATCAAGGAAGTCTAGATCGACTTTCATCTGACGAAAGCCAATAAATACACCCGCACCGTCATCATACACCGCCTTCTTCATTGCCGAACTCAAGGACGAAGTCCACCTCTTCAAAAGAGCATCAAAATGCTCCTCCATTTTCTTGGACACAAAAAAAAACTTTTATAAATATACCTAATATATTTGTGAAAGCCAAATTCTAAAGCAAAAAAAAGAGAAGAGGAGTAGTTGTGAATGAATATCATGGCACGCACCCCCTCTCCTTATATAGGAAAACAATGTCCGAAATATGGAAATACAGCGCCACATCCAAGCCAACAAACCGCATGACCCTATGCGGTTTGCTGTCCAAACCGCATAAGCTTATGCGGTTTAGCCCACGAACCGCATAAGCCTATGCGGTTTCAAGGGCTGGTTTTTCTCAAAATTTTCCTAATTTCGTCTTTCCTAAAACACTACAACCTACTTTGGGCTACGACATTCTTTCGTTGTTCCCCATACATCAGCATCACGCTTCACTTTAGCAATTCCGATTCTTACCACGAGTCAACGCATAACATTTTTCGCGTTCATACGAGCTCATTTCGCATTTAAAATGAACTTTTTTGCAAAACATTTTCACAATCTAAAATGAACATCAACGCATCCCACTCGGGAATCATATCATTTTTCAAAACAAGCCTACCAAACAGGTTTATCGACGACAATCAAATTCAAGCTACGAAGTTCAAGCTACAACAACAAAGTTCAAAGTTCAAGCTACAACGACATGTACATAAAGGTTCATACAATCTTTAAATACACAAATTCACTCGGGGTGACGGCGCCGATACTCGTCAAACTCACGCCGAATCTGAGCCGTCTCAGCTCGGCTCTGACACAACTGAGCTGTCTGCTCAGCCCAAGCCATCCTCCACCTGTTGGCTATACGCCATAACTTCTTATGCGCCTCCTTAGCCACCTGTGAAACACAACACAAGCACTGTTCACACTTTTCTCCATTTTGCCTTCATTTCACTCAAATTAAGTCAAACTCAGGGGGAAATTTCAAAACAAACGCAGCCAACCCCACTTTACCTTAATTTCACCCAAATTAAACCAAACTGGAGGGGGTAACACAAAAAACGACTCTCACAAGTTTGATCATCGATATACTTCATACCTCGATCAAACTGGGGGCTTATACACATACATACAATCACACAAGTACATACCTTCTTCACCTTGCTCGTCCGGTGCCCATGCCGCGTCGATGAGTCACCGCAAGTACGTCGGCAGAACAAAGGTACGACGGACGCTGAGTCATCATACTCGATAGTAGTAGGAAGTCATCAGCCGCTCCGCCATCTCGGGATCAAACTCTGCAAAACAAATACAAAACGCACACGTCGGAAATTTTTCGCAAAATTACCTTACGCACCCCAAACACCGGCACACATACCTCAATCGGCCCACAAGCAAGCCGAGACTGAGCAAAATGGGCATAGTCTTCCCCAGGACAGAGGAGGCTCACTGACTCTCCCTCTCCATACAACGCCACCCGATCCCGGCGAAACCCTCGCTCAAACAGGACCCTCGGCGGATCCCAGCACCACCGAGCCGCCATCCTGCCTGAAAGACCAAACGCTCTCCAAGGTACCAAACCGATCCATACGGCGTCGCTATGTATAGGCGCTGGGTCTCTCGCACTGCAAACCTAGCCCCAATGCCCTCAGGAATACCCCTGTACTGGCCCCACGGGAACGGCACGAACTACAAAGCAAACAGAACACGCTCACAAATACAGATATAAAGTACAATCATTTTAAGTACACTCTATTTAAAATGGTTCAAGCACAAACCTCATCAAACTGCATCCGGTTCAGACGATCCCTAACATCATCATACGACCAGTTGAACGCCGCACGGTTACACGTACCCCAAGTACGTACCGCCGGGTACTCCCTCACGATCCTCACAGCATGCGGGGGGAGCAGAAAAGGGAAGTGGCTAAGAATCCACGACTGCACATACAAAAACAAGAAGCAAAAACACGTTACAAAAACAAATGAACAGTGCACCTGATACAAAAACAAAATCAACACATACCTCCATCAAGAAGCCAGGCGCGACTAAGGACAGTCGCGAACCTCCATCCATGACCCGCGGTCTCACGGCATCCATGCAGAAGCGAATGCACAAGCCCAGAGACGGCGTCACCCAGTCAAACGTCCCAATCGCATCCCAATCCAGGAGATGCATAAGGACCGATGTCGATGCCCGCTCACCCTTGTCACCGAAGTACACGGCGCTCACAAACCACCACAGCCACATACGAGCATTCTGCTCGTCACTCCACTCCGAAGGGCCATACTCGGTCTTCCCCTCAAAGTACTCCAAGATGTAGCTCGTCTTGAAAGTATAAGGAGGCGCACCCTGACAAATCACCTCCAAACCACCGCCAACCGCATTAGTCACAACCTCGTCCACAACGGACGGCCAAGAAAGTCAAAATCCATGTCGCGGTCCCCAAACGGTAACCCGTCATGACAAAGATACCCAGACAAGGTAATGCGGCCAAAGCCGCATATGGAACGCCGTCGTGGTGTCCCAATACTCGCCCAGAAGGCCCCGATCAACATCGGGTTCGCCTCCGCTCCCTCCTCGCAATCTCCCTCCAATGGCCAACCAACGGGCCAAAAGCACTACGCAACACCCAAGCTTGCGCCCTCGGCGAAAGCTTCTCCTCAAAAGCACACATCGCGGACGAGACGCCCGAGAAAGTCCTCATCGGACCCTTATCCCAACCCATCGTCGCTCGATAGGAAACATGTCTCTCCGGAGCAAGCAGAAGGTTGTGGCCATCCCAACCCTTCGCGAAACCCCTGTTCACACGTGATTTCCGCGGCCTAGAGCTACTTGCCCTAGGCGCAACCTCCTCAACCTCCTCAGCCTGCTCCCCAGCAACATCCATCTCACCTCCACTCGTCTACAAACGCTGAGCAAACGCATCCGCCTCCTCCTCCTCGGGATCACGCACAGGACATTTCTCCCACGGCCCTACCTGCGTGATCGACCACGTCTGGTGGGCGTGTCCCGAGGGTCAAGATCCCTCTCACTACGAGCACGCCTCAAGCTACTCGAGCCAGAGGCTCCTCGATCCTCGAGCTAGCACTCTTACGAGATCTTGACCTCGTAACACGACTAGAATCCTCCCCTGCAACCAAATACAGCAAATACATACAGCTATAATGCATGCAAGTACACAACTTGGCATACACATACGCAAGTACACACAAATAATACACACACATAATACATATACATTCCTTATGCACGTTACACTATACGCCCTACAGAGCATTTTTAGGCCTAATTCACAATTAAGCCAAAAACCGTTCTCTACATCTCAAAATTACAACTTTATGGTTTCTATGCGCCATAATAGTCTCCAACAACAACCCATTACAAGCAATTGCATTTTGGTCACCCCGATCAAAAACCCCTAATTCGCCTTAATTACTCCGTATAACTACGGCTTAAGACGGCGATTTGAAAGCCTTAACTCGACTTTTTCGCAAAACTAACGTTATAGGCATGCTATACTCACTATGGGCATCCTACACCGAAGTTTAATTGAAATTCCGGGTCGGAAAATCCGGGTTCGTTTTCGGGCCCGAAACCTAATTTGGACGTTTTTCACACAAAGGCGGTCTAAATCACAATCAATTCACACATACACGTTCACATGGCATAATGTAACACAATGACGTCAATTTCAAGCATTCAAGCGGCAAATTTCAAGCAAAACTCGGGTTTTCATTCAAAACCCGTCTTTTCAACATTTCAAGGCAAAACTAGCTAATTACAACAACAAATAACGTAAAAGCAAGTTAAAATGGAGCATTACCTCGTTCCATAGCAAGGCAACGCAACGAAAATGAGCAAAAACGGTTGAGAAATCGAAAAATGGTGTTTTTAGAGTATGAAAACCGAAAATGGTGAATGAGGCAAAGTCACGGTATACACGAGCCTTTATAACCCCCTACAGCCCTCAAGGGAAACCGCATAACCTTATGCGGTTTGCCCAGCGAACCGCATAAGGCTATGCGGTTCATACCCTTGGCTTTTTCCCGGTTTTTCTCGTTTTCCGCCTACTTTTCGACTCCTAATTCACCCTAGCACCCATACAACTCCAAGAACGTCCCGTGCTTGGGTTAAGGTATCACCTACAGTCCGCCATACGCGTATATTAAGCATTTAATGTACTGCATGTAAGGTATACCTAACGCTCTTCACGAGCATTACATCATTTTCTCCTCCACGAGGGGAATCATACGCAACCACAACTACATAGACACTCCTACGAGCCCAAGCACATGCACTCGCAATATTCACCTAACTCCAAGCATTTCACTCTACATAGACGCTCCTCGGCGAGTTCAAACACAAGCATTACACAGACGCTCTTTCACGAGGCCTACACTAGCACTTACCCAAACATCTTACAAGCATATGCACCCTGCACTCTAGCCCTTTTACATCCCACACATGCAATACGAAGACATTACAAGCACAAGCACCAGCATCAACATTTGACATTACAAGCACACGCAAAGGCACCAACAAACGACAACAAGCACGACGAAGGCATTCAGCAGGCCGGCAGGCCCTTATAGCATGCACGGACCGCCAAGTCCTTAAAATGCGCACGCCCCTCCCCGTTTAGCCCTGGCTCAAGTCCTCGTCTCACCCATGGACACATGCTTCGTTCACCGATCAGATCGAGACCGTAGTGGTCCGGATATGGTCGTGGAGTTTGACTATCGCTCTAGTCCGAGCTCACCAAACCGGGGCTCTGTGGATACCCATATCCGCATTCTCCCAAACAAAACCCTGTGATGTATCACGGACTTTTATTACGCATGCTTTAACGTTGACTTAAACGGTTCTAAATAATGTCGAATTCATTTTGAGTCGTTTGAAATGTTAAAATGATTTAGGTCGCCTTACATCGCATTTAAATAACATTCATTTTGTCCATTTGGAGTCTAGCTAGGTCCTTGTCCCGCTTCATTTGGCATGAGCTTCGCATTTGCACTACAATTAGTCCTTTTACATTAACAAGGTCTAATTCAGCATTCCTAAATTCCTAAATTTAGGCCCGGTGGCTAGATCCTCCCTTTAGCCTCCTCTTACACAAAATACAACTTCACGTCTTACCTTATTTCACAAAAACTATGCAAATACACCCTTTTCATTTTTCCGGGTCTCGGGCCCGAAACCGAGCCCAAACCCAGCCTTTGGCCCGCACTCCAAAGCCCTAAGCATCACAAAATATCCCACAAATATCCCAGCACTTTTCTTGAGCTTCACGTTCGAGATTATCTCATGATCTTTCAAAGATTCAATGCAACCGAAACTTGGAAAGTAGACCTAAAACCAGCCCCCCAAACCGCATAACCTTATGCGGTTTGAGGGGGGAACCGCATAAGCTTATGCGGTTTCCCCAGGAAACCGCATAAGGCTATGCGGTTCCTAGGTTTGTTTTTATCCCCGATTTCCTAATTTCTCCGAGGTTTTTAGTATATATACACCCCTATACCTTGACCTCGAGATCACAATTCACAACCAGAATACATCCTTTACACCACAAATTCTCTCATCTTACACTTTCACATCCACAAAAGCCTCAACCACTCAAATCCTTGAGTTCAACACACCATCCCGTGTTGAATTCATCCTCCTTTTAAGTTCAAGAAGCGAAGCTCTGCCCAGATCTGAAGCGTCAGGACCAGGTAGGTACCGATCCACTTGGATCAAAAGCTTTTTCTTATTTTCTATGGACTAACAAAGGGGTCTACACTTTAGCGCCGGCTTTGGCACCCAAATACGCTTGCACTCCAAGTGTTCTATTTACTTCGGGTACACTCCATATCCGATGACACGCCAAAGTCGCATAAGCAACCGACCTTATAAAATAAACCAATGGACAATTGAACTTTATTTTTATTTGCATGCATCTTGCACCCTTCTTATTTTGCATTAAAATCAACTTAAACAATGAATTCGACCTTTAACTGAACCGTATTCGTTAACAAGTTAAACATGCTAAACTGAGGGTTTTAATCAATCTTTTTGCATCTGCATCTGCATTCTTTTACATCTTATCGCACTTGTACGTAGCGATGACATTAGCTCAAATATCGTCTTACAAGGATTGTTCTAGGTCAGTAGAGGCTATTTTTACATAGGCTTTTCTAAAAGGTTTTCATAAATCATTATTTGAATTAACTCTTTTTCTAAAGTACCCTCACCCCGAATCCAATCTGGTTTCACAAGCCTTAGATCTAGGGGTGTCGGCGTGCTCCAAAATCTAGGACATGTTTTTAACTTAGAACATGGTAGCAGGTTCCTATTTTCCGCGATAAATAGGTGGCGACTCCATAACAGTTCTTAAAGGTTTTTCCAACTTAATCTTTTTTAACTTTAAAATCCGCCCTTAAGCAAGACGCCGAGTTGGGTCCGATCCCGGGTTCCACACAAACACAACGTAATTCAAAGTACAAAATATACGCACATCTCTGACTTTAAAAACAAGGCAAGTTATACACAAGAAACTTTTGTTTTATTAATGATAAAAGAAAGCGTTACATTTTGGATTTTGCAATCAGGAGCACATTACCAAACACTACACTACCATTACAAGCGACCACTACAAACATTACAAGACCCCGGCATAACCCTCAGGTTTAGGGAATGAAAAAACGAACAGACAACAAACAACAAGCAAGAAAACAAACAAACATCATCTTCGATTCTTCGGCTGAAAGGAGAATTTGACCTCAACCCATGTGCGAAGCACCACCGCGGCCATCATGGCTCGGAGCATTAAACATGGTGAAACCAGAGCGACTGAGCACCGTCTCAGAGGATGGCGCACTGCTAGAGCTTGAGCTTCCTCGGCTACCACGTCCGAAACTCACAGGATCGAAAGCAGACGTTGGCGGAGGTTCATTCTGCTCAATAGCGCGTAGACGAGCCCTTTGGTGAGTACTCCGCGTCGTGGTCCACTGAATGTAGGACCTAAAGACACGCACTGTAGCAGTGATGCCCGCCACATGCCACCTGGGACGCATCACCCAACCTTGTGACCACGCGTCAGTGATCTGGTTGTTAAGCACAAGCAAATCCTGAATCATGGTGTCTTGTCCAGGAATGAACTGTGCGTATCCCATCTGCCGCCTTACCCTCAAAGGGTGGATATATACGCCCATGTCAAAGCCACATATCATTACTCCAGACGGACCATCACCAACAGCACTATCCGTCACGGTGACTACATCCCACCACGGCACGACCCAACGAATAGCAGACGATCTCACGAAAGTGGGAAAGTAATCGTGAGGCCGACCATTAGGGCCCATCCACCTCATGCCACGACTGGTTACGCCGGCCGCCGTATATGACGCACCATAGGGAATGACACCAAGCATGCTCAAACGCTCCATTAGCCAAATTTGAAAAATGAGAGGACAACTAAGATAAGCATGAATCCTGTTACACGCACGGTCGTCCAAACCAAGGACCGTCTCAGTAACGATCAAAGCTGCAAGGTTGTAGCCCATCTCCATCTGTTGCACTACACAAACCAAACGCGCTTCTCCGAACACTCCTCCATCCACTGAGTCAGTGAACATGAAACAATGCACCAAACAAAGGGCCAACGCCCTCTTATGGGCCACTGCAGAGATACCCTCGTTACTACGGTCCATGAATCTCCGACAAAGACGAAGTATGTTCAGACAGCCTCCCATAAACAGGTCCTCTGTCTTGTTTCTGGTCTTCTGGAGGAAAGTCTGAATATTCCTCTGGTATCCCAACTCCTGACGGACACACACAGGGGTGACCGTACGAGTCCAACCTCCAATGGCAGCGAACTCTTCAACCAGGGGATAAATCTCCCCATCTGGAAAACGAAATACGTGGTAAGCCAAGTCCCAATAATCAAGACAGGCATCCAGGAAATCAATCTCTTCATGGACCTGCCTTAACCCTAAAAAAACACCCATACCATACTCTTTTAGGCTCCTTCTCTCGAGGTCTGACAATGAGGCACACCAGACTCTCAAAAGCCCCTCAAAATTCTCCATTACTCCACAAAAACTTTCTACAAGATATTACGAATATTATTAGAGTGCGGGTATGGAAAATTATAAGTCGAAATGAGAGTGAAGTTTGAGTGAAGGGATGAGTGAATGAAGTAAACATGGACGTCCTTCTTATAGGCAACGTTTTCAAGCAGCAACAGCACGAAGTATAATCGCTAGTGAACCAGCGATTAGCCAAAAAATCAAAACAAAAGTAGAACACATCACAAAAATTGCCAGAGGACTGGCGATTTTCACAAAAATCGCCTGTTCTGTGGCGATTTTTGTAACAATCGCCTGTATACAGGCGATTTTCCAAGCCATTTCTGACATTTGACGCGACGACTGCACACCGTCTTGCAGCCTAGTGTTGCAGTAAAACTTTTGCAGCCTACGCATCGCTGTTTTTACATTTTTACGGCGTATTTTCGATTACGTATTCGATACCCGGCTTTACGTCGTATTGTGTCATTCCCGTCATCGACTCCCGACTGTTATTTTTCACATACAATTTAAGCACTTCACAAATGTCAACAGTCTCATTTCTCAAAATTTACACGACGTTTTTAATTCACATTTTACGAACGTCAAAAGCGTCTTTTACGGACTCAAAATACTTTTTGCAAAATGGCATATTTTATCCAAATATTTTCACATGTGCATACTCTTTCTCCGAGTAAAACAATCTCAATCGAGATTTGTGTTCGCTTTTACGACTAACAGTAAAATACAGGAACGCGAAGTCGCGAGGGCTTCAAAACACAACGACGACACAAGAGGTCATAATACACAACAAAGCAAAATAATCGACAAGGCTTATGACGCCGCACGCACGCACGATTTTCGTTCACAATAAGCTACGCCAACAACGACGTTTACAATAGCCAACATGTGTACCTACTACAAAATCAAAGCACGCATACGAGGTCACAGAACCTACTTGCATCAAACACGCGGTCGTAAATTAACGTAATACAACTCCTACAAATACAACAACGTACAAATACGACCACATAATACAATAAGTCCATAAAACAAGCCAACGATCCTAGCATACATCCCAAATCAGCTCACATGATCCCGACGACTAAGCTCCGCGCGCAACGAGTCGATCTGAGAATGGTAATCAGATAACTTCTGCTCACGCCGCACCTCAAACTCTGCTCTCAGACGTGCCTCCTCAGCCCTGGCCCGCACAAGCTCTAGCTGACTCTGCGCAAGTGCACCCTGCAAATCCATCACGTCCCTCTGAGCCTTGCAAAGCGCGACCGCTTTCTCATTTAACGCTGCTCGCCAGCGGTTTGCAGTCCGCCATAACCTCTTGTGAACGTCAGCCGTCTCCTGCAAACAACAATAGCCCTAATATTCTCAAACTGGGGGCTATAATCAAAAGCAGCTTCAACAAAGTTTGACCAGCGATCTTACAACGAAATCTAACTCAAACTGGGGGCTATAATCAAAAGCAGCTTCAACAAAGTTTAACTAGCGATTTTACGACAAAATCTAACTCAAACTGGGGGTTATAATCAAAAGCAGCTTCAACTAAGTTTGACTAGCGATTTTACAACAAAATCTAACTCAAACTGGGGGCTATAATCAAAGGCGACTTCAACTAAGTTTGACTTCAGATTTCACGCTAAAATCTAACTCAAACTGGGGGCTATATACTACATAACACGCAGAAAATTACAAATACAGAAGACAAAGCATACCTTCTTCACTCAGGAACCCCATCCCTTCATACCAGCATCAGCCACCACAGATAGGCATTGCGGCAGTACAACCGAATGCTGACAGCCTTCGTGCTCAAAATACAAATCCTCGTAGAACGGAGGAGGCTGGACCTCAAGGTCAGGGTCATGCGGCTACAAGACACAAAAATTAGGGTCAATTTTTGCTTTTCGACAAGCAATATACACAAACAAATACAAAGACAAAAGCACACCTCAATCACAGCAGGTGCCAAAGCAAGACGCGCCCACGACGGGTAATCCTCGTTCGGTCTCAGCAAAGAGTCCGACTCACACAAACAAAAAGCATAAAAGAAACACATACTCCTTTTACCTTATCAACGGTCATCCCGTTGAACAGCACCCGCGCCGCGTCATAAGTCAAGCGAATACCCTTCCGATTTGCCGTCGCATAGGCGTGGAAACCAGGGTACTTCGCCTCCACAGCAAAGCTATCAGGAAGCAGCGACAAAAAAAAATAAAAAAATATAACAATAAAAATAAAGCAACAAAACATCACAAAGAAGCAATCATACCTCCATCAGCAGACCAGGACCCACCAGAGACGGTCAAGACGCATTGTCGATCTGATCAGGACGAACTGCGTCCCTACAAAACCGAATCAAGAGGCCCATGGCAGGAGTAACCTAGTCAAACTCACCCAGCCTCGACAAGTCATCCCTCAGCGTCATCAGCACAGCAGTCGAAGCCCTCTCACCTTTGTCCCCAAAGTGAGTGGCCGACAGAAACCACCATTGCCACAATCGAGCATTCTGCTCGTGGCTCACATCATTCACCTGCTTCTTCCCGCCGCCCTTGAAGTAATCATCAAACCATGACGTCCGAGGCTGAAATGTATGCTGTTCAACCCTCGCGCACCTAATACCACCTCCGATCAAACGAACAACTGTTGCGCTAGAGATAGCAGGACGCGCTCTGTCCCAATCAATCGCCTCGTCTCCAAGAGGAATCCCCGAAACGATCGCAAGCGACGAAAAGGTAACACCAACCTCCTATCCAGGCATATGGAACGTGTTACTGGTGTCCCAGAACCGATCTAACAACGCCCGGATCACAGTAAGGTGCGCATTCACGCTCTTCCCACGCACCTCCTTCCACTTCAGCACCAGTGGACCAAAAGCAGTACCAAGGATTATACTCCGCGACTCGAGAGACAATCTCCTGTCAAATACATCCATAACAGTACGGAAGCCAGAGAAGGTCCTCATAATTCCTGACTCGAAACCCACCTTCACCCGAAGCGACAAGTGCTCCAGTGGGTTCCAAACTAAGCTCACGCCGTCCCAATCCTTGGCAACATTCGCCCACAATCGCGGTCCCTGGGGATACGATGGCCTCAAGCCTAGCTCCTCGACCACACCCATGAATCTATCTAGCGCGTTAGCTTGTCCCAAAGACTGCAGGCAAGAAGAAGAAGATCTCCGCCACTCACCTGCATCCTCACCCCCAACTGCAGCCTCAGCCGCATCGCCAGCCTCGTCCGCAACCTGCTCCTCGTCACCATGCTCCTTCTCGGACTCAGGGTCACTCTCGAAAGCATCCTCAAGCCGACGAGGAGGACCACGCCTCGGCCTCTCAAGGGCAGGATCGTCTCCTGCCACAACCTCGCCAGGGCCTACCCCACCAGAACCACCAACGCTACTACCCTCGCCCCACTCATGACTACCACCGGCCTTGACAGCAGGACGACCACGCGTCCGACTGCCACCCTTAGCACTACCAGCGACATCACCCACCTTACGCTTCCTACTAGACCTATCGTTCCTACGACCACCCCCACGACCTCCGCCTCGACCTCTCCCAGAAGGCGCCGGTGACTCTACAGCAACGCCACGTCCGCGTCCAGCACCTCGTGAAGGCACGGACCCAACTCCACGGTCGCCAACAGAAGGCCTGGGCGACTCAGCAACAACCCCACGTCCACCAACGGAAGACGCAGGCAACTCCACAGCAGGCTCTGTAGGAACTCCAGTCGCATCCGCAGCACGCCCTGCATCGCCAACAGAAGGCCCGGCCGGCTCTACAGTAGTACTACGCCCGCTAATAGAAGGCTCGGGAGACTCCGGGATAGCTCCTTGTACCTCGTTCCCTGGTGTCAATAGAGGAGGAGTCTTAAACAAATCGGACTGAGACGGACCCTCAGAAACCTCTAGATGCGGACGCAACTTGGACATCGGAGTACGCTCCTCCCCCCGCAACGCTGAAATCAATACTACGGATAGTTTTCTCCATGGCACTAGTCGTAGGTATCATGATCTCGGGATCACCTGCGCAAATTCAAGAAACACTTTTAAACAATGACAGCAATACAACACGACAGAAATGCATTCTGTCAAGGCCAACTCACGACCAATAAAAATGCACAAAAACAGCAAAAAGCAAGCTTTAGGCCTATTTTTGACAGATAAGGCTAAAACAAAGCAGAAGCGCAGCAACGCATATTTTATTACACGTATTCAATATATACGTCATACACATCTAATCCAAAGAACAAGGATGCACAAAAGCAAAGAAAAAGCAAACGAAACAGCAAAAAGCAAGCTTTAGGCCTATTTTGACAGATAAGGCTAAAACAAAGCAGAAGCGCAGAAATGCATATTTTATGACACGGATACAATATCTACGTCATACACAACCAATTCAAGGAGCGAGAATGTGCAAACTCAACGAAAAAGCAAGCAAATGACAAAAAGCAAGCCTTAGGCCTATTTTTGACAGATAAGGCCAAAACAACGCAGAGGCACAGAAATGCATATTTTATGACACATATACGATATGTAGGTCATAATAAGCACCCACAAAAAATTTCACGCAAAAATCACGTCCCGAACACCTTGACTGAATAGCTTTTACAAAACGCTCACAAACTACAAAAACGGCCTTTTCTTGGCCTTTCCTTGGCCATGTAGCCCTAACTTCCCACGAAACAACACCCTAATCAACCCAAGCAACATACATGACAATATATTCAAGACTCGAGGCACGAAAAACGAGGAAAACGGTTTCAAGAAACTTAGCCCAACTACACAAAAACGCTCCAAAACGCCTCCAAATGACGCATTCTCAACAAAATTAAGCAAGCCATACACCATACAAGTCATGACAACCCAAGACGGAAGTTTTCAGCAAGTTTCGGAACCGAAAATTTTCGACCCAAAATCGACATGCACATGAAAACACACGTTTTTCCTCGAAAGACTCGTTTTTCGCGCCGATTTCAACGAAACAAATTTACCCATGCATTATACTACTAACGGGTAACCTACATTGAAATTTTGAACGTGTTTCGAGACGAAAAACGAAAAACGACCAAAATGCCCTTGCTCTGTTACACCAAAATAGCCCCGAAACACGGGTTTTTCGCAAGCAATCACCAACAATAGCAAGACAAGCCTCATAGCACTCTCAAGCATCAGTTTCAAGCAACGACAATGGCAAAATTCAAATCAAACAAAGCGGTTCAACATAAACCCTAAAAAACGAATTTTGGGTTAAAACCGACTCAAACCGACTTCAAAACACGAAATAGCAACTTGGTTCAGTGCATACCCTGATCCATTGCGAATTGTAGGAGGCGGAATGACGGAATTTGGTTGAAGAATCGCCGAGAACAAGTGTTTCAATTGAAGTATGTTTGTTGTTTTGTTTTCGGATGAATGAACAACCGCCCCCTCCTCCCGTGCCTTTGAACAAAACACCACAACACACACTAAATCGCCAGTCTACTAGTGATTTTCACAAAAATCGCCAGTATACTGGCAATTTTTAGCTTGATCACAGGTTTCTGTTTAGTTTGGGCTGATTTCTGTGGCCCATTACGCTACTAATCCACTCTTTTACACTCTTTTACGAGTTAAACACAAGAATATATACACTCTTTACGAGTCAACATATCAAATAAGTATACTCCTCACGAGTCAAATACGTATGCTTTTCACAAATCAAAAACACGTACACATTTTACAAGTCAAGTACGTATACACTCTTTACGAGTCAACAAATCAAATACGTATACTCCTCACGAGTCAAATACGTATACTTTTCACAAATCAAAAACACGTACACACTTTACAAGTCAAACACGTATACACTCTTTACGAATCAACAAAAAAAAAAATACGTATACTCCTCACGAGTCAAATACGTATACTCTTCTACATACACTCTTTACGAGTCAAAAAGCAAAAAATACGCATACTCTTCAAATACATACACTCTTTACGAGTCAAAAAGCAAAAAAATACGTATATTCCTCACGAGTCAAATACGTATACACTTCAAATACATACACTCTTTACAAATCAAAAAGCAAAAAATACATACACTCTTTACGAGTCAAAAGGCAAAAAATACGTATACTCCTCACGAGTCAAATACGTATACTCTTCAAATACATACACTCTTTACAAGTCAAAAAGCAAAAGATACGCATACTCTTCAAATACATACACTCTTTACGAGTCAAAAAGCAAAAAATATGTGTACTCTTCACGAGTCAAATACGTATACTTTTCAAATACATACGAAATACGCACTTTTTATGCAAGTCAAAACGTAGAAACGCGAATTTCTTTCGCGAATCAAGAGCACAGACACCTTCGCTCTCTATGAAAGAGAAAATCAAAATCACAACACTACTACAAAATAAGGCAAAAACAACACAAAAAAACCGTTATTTATAACAAAAATATCCGTTGTTTCCTTGGCCGTTGTTTAAAGTTAAAAACAACACAAAAAAAATAGCAAAACCATTTATTTTATTAAATAAAACGGTTATAAAAAACCATTTTTTATAATTATATAAAACGGATTTCTCTCTAAATCCGTTTTATATAACACATTATAAAAAACTGATATATTCTAACCCGTTTTATATTCTACATTTTATAAAACGGTTATTTTACAAATCCTTTTTATATTCTACATTTTATAAAGCGGTTATTTTACAAATTCGTTTTATATAACAAAAAAAAACGCTTTACATCTATAACCGTTTTATATAATACAATATATAAAACGGTTATATTAAAAACCGTTTTATATATTGTATTTTAAATAACGGTTATTTGTGAAAACCGTTTTATATGTTAAATTTTATAAAACGGATTTTAAACTGTAGCTGTTTTATAAAATCCTTAATAATATACCTCTTTTATATTTTACCCGTTATTTTAATAATAAAAACCGTTTTGTTTAATCAAATTTGTTTTTAAAAATATTACTTTTAAATAACGGTTTTAAATTGGAAACCGTTTTTTTAGTCATTTTTTTAAAATAAAAAATAATACAGGATTTTTTAATTTCCCGTCAATACGACGATACAAAATATTATTGCTGCAGAATAACCAAACCACACATCCAATATACGTCACAATCACAATCCATTAAACCACAATATATACACACAACAATATATATGTTTATTGTTTAATTTACAAAGCGAGATCATTCATTCTCATCACCTAATAAGGGATCTTCCTCAGGATGGTTAAGCACATAATCTGCCCACAAATCTCGAATTTCGTCAATTTATGAGTTCCTGTATGTTTTAGTGCCATGCTTTTTAGCGAAATACTACAAAAAAAAAATTAACATATAGTTTACGTACGAGCACTAATGATAGCCATAAATAACTATTGGGAGCTTAACAATTTGATATGTACTCACCCGTTGTGTTAGTGCTCTATATCTTTGCGATATAATTTCATACATAAACCGACAAACATAATATCCGCATTGTATGTCATCTGGTTGGATAGGAACCTAAAATAATAAAAAATAGTAACAAACAATCAATTATTGAAGTTATAGTCTTAATTAAAAAAAAAAAAATAGTTGACACTATATATATTAGTATTTATGTTTTTAACATGCATACCTCGGACACAGTAATAAACGTAGGGCTAAGATCGGATTCCATCACTTGTGCCAATCAATCCCGAGACCTTTTTAGCGTATAAGCACTGAAAAATATAATCAATTAACTCACCCAGGCCATTCACCATGTATTACTACAACGCATGTGCTTATAATATAGCAATATTAATAATAAAGTTATATAAATATGAACTTACACATTCACCATGTCCTGAAATTGTTCGGTTGGCCCTCCAACACATGAATCAAACCAATAGACTTTTTTATCACAAAAAGCCGTCAATACCCAATGTCCGCTACATATTACGACATGCATTATATTTAAGAAATAATATTGGCGGTCATCATGAACTAATTAATAATATAATCATATATATATTCTTACGTACCCATTCTCAAATATCGGCGGTCATCATGAACTTAATTTCCTTATATAAAACGGTTTTTTATCTAAAAATCGTTTTATTTATAATTTTATAAAACTATTTTTCCCTTAAACCGTTTTATATATTATTTTTTGGATTAATTTTATGTTAAGAGTTTTATTTTACTTACTTTTCTAATATAAAACGGTTTCTGTTCTAAAATTCGTTTTCTTTAACGCTTATAGAACTACTAATATATTTTTAGTAACAAAATATAACTACTAAAATATTTATGGTAAGAAAATTTTATTTTATGATAAGAAAATTTACTTTAATTAATAGAACTACTAAAATATTATTTTATGATAAGAAAATTAACTTTAATTAAGAGAAGTTTATTTTGATTGAATGAAGAAAAAACTCTTGAACTACTAATACGTACATTTAAGCAATTTTTTTTTTAAATTCAGTATAACATCAAATAAAACAGATTTTAGAAAAAACCGTTTTATAAACTACCATTTAAAACGGTTTTTAAAAAATCCGTTTTAAATAAATACATATAAAACGGTTTTTTTCAAAAACCCGTTTTATTTGAGTGTTTTACAAATTACAATAATTAATTGACAATAAATTGATAAAAATGTATTTAAAACGGGTCTTTATTAAAACCCATTGTTTTTACGTATTAGGAACATAAAACGGTTTTTCATTTGATCCGTTTTATTTAGTATAACCAAATAAAACGGTTTTAATTTTTAACCGTTTTATTTGATTTAATTAAAAAAAACGCAAGTTTTACAATCCCGTTATTTATAATCAAACCGCTGTTTAAAGTTTTCTTTGCGTTGTTTATAATACCCAATTTGGTTGGCGTCATTACTTTAAACAACACATATTTTTTAGTCGTTGTTTATAATATTAAAAACAACACAATGCCATAATTTGTGTTGTTTTTTTGCCGTTGTATTTGCTCAGATTTGTAGTAGTGCAAGTACAGAAGCAAGCACACAGCAAGCACTCGAGACGCAGGAGATGGCCAGGTTACAAAACGCCATCAAACGACATTCAAACAACAGCAGGCTGGCAAGCCCTTAAACATGCAGGACCGTCATGTCCTTAAACATGCCATCTCGCCCCACATTCCCGACACTAAGTCCTCGTCTCTCCCCGAGACACATACTTAGCGTCGCCAGGTAGTATCGAGATTGTAATGGTCCGGATACTACCTTTTAAGTTTGACTAGCGCTTAAATCCAAGCTAAGCCAAACTGGGGGCTCTGTAGATACCCAGATCCGCACCCCCAAAAAAAAAAAAAAACAAACCCGATGACGAAAAGGACTTTTCATGTATGTTTTAAAATAAGACGAAACGGTACAAAAGTGTCTAAAATATTTTAGTCATTTTTAACGTATTAATTTGAATTTGCATACTTCGTAAAAATGAATATTAATTCAGTCATTTTTTTTAGTCTCAAGAACACAAAAACGACCCAAACACACAAAAACGGCCCAAAACACGCAGAAAGACCCAAGCACCCGAAACGGACCAAGGTGCGTCCCGGGTCACATTTTACAAAACAAAACTTCACAACGTCGTAAAATAATATATTACAATATTATTTTATTTCGAGCCAAAATCGAAAAACACGACGAAAAACCGAAACACGAAACACGAAAACGGAGCCGAGAAATCAACTGACTCAAGTTGATTCTCGACCCCTAAAGTCAACAATAACAAAACACAATCATATACACCTACAAAAACATGTCATACGAAATACGGCGCTACAAAATCAGTTAAAAACACCCAAAAAATCGCGGTACGTGCAATTTTCCCCGCCTCTGTTGCATTTGGCGATTTTTGTGTTAATTGCTGGTTCACTGGCGATTTTCTGAGCAACTATACATGAAACACGAAGCAATTGTTATAAGTAGCAGCCCTTATTCAACACAAACAACAACAACATCGATAATCAATCTTCATACAAACACACAACACAATTATAAATCATATACACACACTTACAATACACTTATAAATCTCCACTCTAAAAACCGTCTTTGCATTTCAAGGTAAAAAAAACTTTACAACCGGATTGGTCGTTTGAGACTTGGACAAAAAGGGTTACTCTAACCCACCTCGATATTGGCTTTAACGAACCCGTATTCGCAATACGGTTGTAGTAATTCGAATTGAAAAATTCGTGTAAACCTCGCCAATATCGCATAAATAAACGACTCAAAATCACTAAATTAAACATCACTTTTACATTATGCAAATTCTCGATTCATGCATTAAATTACGACTAAAACACGGATTCGACATTAAATTGTACCGTTTCAACTAGTCTTTTAAACATGCAAAAGCGAGGGTTTTTACAAAATCTAAGAACTGAATACAAGTCGGAGAATAACGTTTATTTGGTAATTCAAATACAATGAATTATTAATCTTACGTATACTTCCTATAGCAAATCGTCATAGCTTTGACGGCTTACGTTCATTTTACATATTTGTCGAGTCACATATTTACATTTGTTCGTAGCGTCCTATTAGCCCAAATATCGAAATTAAAGCATTTGTTTTCAAATTAGTAAAGACTACTATTACATAGGCTTTTTTATTACAGTTTTCATAATACATTTTGTCAAAACTTTCGAAAAGTAACCTCACTCCGAATCCTCTCTGGTTTCACAATAACCTCAGAAGGATAGGTATCGACGCACCTTGAAATCTGAGACCCCCGTGTCTTATGATTTTAAGACGCGTTGAAGAGGTTTCAAATTCCTTTAATATTTGGTGGCGACTCCGAAAATACATTTCAAAAGGATTTTCTACATTTCTTTTGTCACAAATTCAGGCAATGACATTCCCCCATAGCAAAAGAACGCTCGAGCGAGCATGCCTTATTACGAGTGCGCATGCATATAGCATTTTTCCCGCGCCATGCATTCCGACCCATGACATTTCCGAGGGCGGGCGCGCACGGGGCGTCGAGAGGTGGCACGGCCCATTCCCGGTACCTTCACAACCGGCTGGCACTCTCGGGTCACCTAATACGGGTGATGGTTTGGATGATCCTACTGCTAAGGGTCAAGGTTCTTCTGCGGATGCTAGTGCTAATACTTCTACACCTCTGCCCCCGTATTTTCCAACGCTTCTATTTCCGGGTCGACAGCGGAATTCGGGGAATGAGGCTCAGTTGCGCAAGTTCAAGGACGTCCTCAAAACGTTGCAGGTAAATGTTCCTTTTATCAATTTGGTCAAGCAAATTCCTGCCTATGCTAAGTTTTTAAAAGGATGTGCTAGCTAGGAAACGCACGATAGATGCAGTTGAGACCATTGCGTTCTTGGGGGAGGGTAGTGCCTTTTTGCAGGGTAGTTCATCTCCAAAGTTGAGTGACCCCGGGACCTTTTCTATCTCTTGTTCTATAGGGAAGTATGTGGTCCAGAATGCTTTGTGTGACTTAGGGGCTAGTGTTAGCATTATTCCTTACTCGGTATGCCAAAAGCTAAACATGACTAAGTTAGGATGTACATCTATCACCCTACAGATGGCCGACCGTTCAGTTCAGCGCCCTTTAGGTATCTTGTATGATGTTCCAGTACGGGTTGGAAAGTTCTTTATCTCCGTTGACTTTGTAGTGTTGGACATACCCGAGGACCCTCACATCCCGATCATTCTAGGGAGACCTTTCCTGCATAATGCAAGTGCTGTTATAGATGTGGGGAACAAGAAGCTGACGTTCTCGGTGAGGGGTAAAAAACTTACGTATACGCAGTCTAGTACTCCGCGGTCCCCTATGCGTATAGCTAGAGTCGGTTTACTCTATTGATCCTATACCTCCGTCTCACTCTACTGGAGACACTTTGGAGGGCTTTTCTGTTGTCCCTCCATGTGCAGGTTCCACGAAGGATAGCTGCAAGGATGGTTAGGGGGAGACAAAACTGCTAAAAACCGACGTCTACAATGCTAGTGATGGTGTTCGACGAGCCACGGGTGGGTCGCCGGGAGCACGAGGGCGTTATGGTGAGCCATTCCGAGATGGAGTCCCGTGCATGATGAATTGCCTCGAGAGGGTCGAGTTCTTTGGCGGTCGGATGAAGTCTCGACGAGCGAGGGAGTCGCGAGGGGGGCCAACGTCCTTAGCCTAATTACACATGATTCTGAACTTTGAGGATGATCATGCGGGACCGTAAAAACCAGCGCTTCCGGGAAGCAACCCGATGACGATTGTAATTTATTGTACTTTGGTTTGATTGATTTTGATGACGTTGGTGGTTTTATTGAGCGCGTGAGGATGAGGGTTTTTATAATTGATTTAGCGCGCAGGTACTTAAGGATTTTTCGTCCTTAGTAATTTCGACAAGTTCTCACGAGGAGGGATCTCAGCCGGCCCCCAGGCAGCCGGGCTCCAACCGGAACTGCAGGCCAATTGGGAAAACAGAAGAAAAACACGAAAAATCAGTACAGGTGGCCTTAAACGGCCGACCGGCTGCCGGGCCTGGACCGGCCGGCCCCCCTGCTGCTCCGCGTTGATTTTTCGACGTATATTCCTCCGAAGTACTTCATAGCATGGATAATTTGGATGCTTACTTATGGATTACAAGCCACGATCCTTGCTTCGCTTCGGTTTGGGGGAGCTTTATCTTGATCATGTGAGCTTTCTTTACTCCTTTTCCCCTCATTTCCTCGCTTTATTTTCCTACCCCCGTATATTATTTGTCCTTCTCTGCTATTTGTGGTTTTGCTGTTCTCCACATTGAGGACAATGTGTGATTCGGGTCTGGGGGAGGGAAGCGACATTCGCGCTTATTAGTTGCATTTTTATTTTGTGTGCATTTATTTTTTAAAAAAAAAAAAAAATTAAAAATTAAAAATTAAAAAAAATCCAAAAATACGAGTCTTTTGTTCTTTTTGTCGTCTTAGAAACCTTTTGTGCAGGATTAGCTTTAGTGTCTTTTGAGATACACTCTTAGTCGCTTAGTTGAGTCTCTTGATTGTGTTGATTTGATATGCTTTGCCTACCCTTTCCTTTCATCCTTGAGGTGATTTGAGTAGACTAACTTATATATTGACATAGGGACATGTGACGTAGACGGGGCGCGTTTCTTAGACTACCCATCCACTTGACATTCTATATACTCGTACTTGTAACACCCCGTGTTAATTTAAATCAATAATTAGCCATCAAATTCTAATTTCAAATCTTAAATCAAATCCTAATCTTTTTACCTTCCAAAATCTCTATTTTTGCAAAACTTTCGTTTTGTAAAATTTATCGACTTCTTTAAAACTTTTGAAAAATTTTGAATAATGAAATAAATATTTTAGTCTTAGAATTCAAAAGTAGAAATATTTCGAAAAATCGTCAAACGCGCACACTTTAACTTTTATCGCTTTTGACGCCCGACTTTTTAAAACTGACCAATTTCGTGAAAAACATTTTAAAATACAAAATAGACAAAATCTACACCAAATAGTAATGAGGACTAATGTGGCTTAATGTGATGATGGTGTTCCTAAAATGAATTTCATTAAACTTTAAATTACATAAATTAAACCCTAATACTTATCACCTAAATTCCACTTGACCTAATTCATTCTACACATCATCCTCATTATTTTTCTAAGTCAAAAAAACTCACTCACTTGCTCTCATTTTGCCGAGCCACTTTGCTCCTTTTCTCCCTTTTATTTTTCTTCCATCATTTCCTAAAACACACTAAATTAAAACCCTAATATTACTCTAATATTTCACTAGTGTTCTTAGATATTCTTGAGTTTTTAGAGCTTATTATTTACGGGTTTTATTTGAAGGTGAATACGGGTATACGGGTGAAGAACTTGACCTTGATAATATAATCGATCCGGATAACCAATAGCTTGCCGATTCAAGGTGACTAACTATGTCTCATTTTAACGTCTTTGTAAATTAATTTGATTTTTATTATAATTTTATGAGTATGATTTCTATGCTAAAATATGTTAAACATCATGAATATGTGTTTGTATGAATATGTGGAGTACAAGTAATCATAATAAATAAATAATGTTTAAAATAGATTATTGTAGTAATATGTTCATATGTTTAGTTTAATTTGTTTTGAGCATTTTTAATTGTTGTGTATATATGATTTTTATGTTTATTTATGTTTTAGTTAAGTAGTAATCATATATAAAAATTATGTGAAATATTAACAATGAGTTTAAAGTGATTAAAAATTGAGAATAAAATATATACATACATATGCACCCTCACGGTTTTTCCTCCATTTTTAAATAAATTTTCACTTTTAATTTTTGTAAATTATATGTTGTGTTAAGTTAGGTTAAAATGGATGTTATCATGTAAAAAAATTAAATTAGAAAAAAATAAATTATAAGTTGTTAATTGTGCAAATGTGTTCTTGACTTTATTATGGTGTTCATGTTGTTCTTAACATACTCAAGATGATGTTCATGTTGGATTGCTTAAAGTAGGTCACTTTGATTTATAATGTTTTTATGTTTGTTGTTAATTATTGTTTTATTTAACTAATAAGTAATTTCATTAATAACTATATAAATTAAACTAGCTAAATTATTAAGATTAAAAAGTTAGAAATTTAAAGTGTTGAAAAACACTATTCATAAATATAAATGAAATTTTTAGTAAAATTTTATTTTAGTTTAAATCGTTTTAGTATCATTAGAATAATTAAATTATAAAGACTTTAAGCTAAAAACCGATAAAAATCAAAAAAATGAAATTTAGGACATACTACACTTAGCCACGGCATTGTGGATATTTTTGGGTCAAAATTTGTCTTTATCACTTTTTAGTTTAATTGTTTAAATAATTTAATTAGTAGTTAATAAGTTGAATTAAGAAATTAAAAGAAATAAAAAGAATTATAACATTTACACAATACCACACGACATTCCAATTTTAAATGGACTAAATTTGATCAAAATGAAAATATCACTAAGTCACTAAAGTTTAATAGTTATTAGAATTGAATTTTTGTATAAATCGAATTGGTTATAAAAGAAATATATTAAACCGATAAAAATGAGTAACCGTTATAAAAATGAATTAAATCGTGTCCTACTACCTTTGCAAATATTGGACTGTTGGATTTGGACATACGGACTAAAATGAACCATCCACGATACCATTATTATTAAAAATGAAAATCGCTAAATTTAGTAAATAGACGACTAAATTTAACTAAGTTTCAGTTTTAAAATAAATATCATTATCACTAAATACAAAACGAACTTAACGACTTCGAAACTAGAAAATTATACTTAGTAAATAAAAATGGTTTAGTTTTATACCTAAAATATCTTAAGTATAAAAATACGTATAAAAATAAAAATACGTACAAGTATAAGAATACGTATAAGTATAAAAATACGTTGAAATACGAAGTATAAAAATACTAATACGTATAAGAATACGTATAAAATACGATGTATAAAAATACGAATACGTATAAAAATACGTACAAAATACGGAGTATAAAAATACGAATACGTATAAAAATACGCATAAAATACGATGAATAGTGAATAGTGAATAGTGAAAAATTTATGAAACTTGTAAAACATGTTACGTCTCAAAATTCAAAGATATTTCAATTTTCAAAATTTGAAATATTGGAAATAAATGAAAATTTTACTAAGTATAGAAAAATTTAAAACGAATAAGTAAATAACTTAAAGTGTTTTGAAAAACACTTAAATAAAATTGGACATACTAATAAACGTTTCAATATAGAAACTTAAAAACGTTAATAATTAACAACACTTCAAATAATAAACGAATGTGTTATGTGATAATATGAAACCGAAAATAAAATACTTAAACGTTTGACGATTAGGCTAGGAGAGTCTAGTAACATGAGATATGTAATATCAAATAAATAATGAATATTGAGTAAGTTAAATAACAGGTCAAACGCTTGAGCCTCCGATATGAAAACGTCAATCGTAAGTGAAGTGGGTTTAAGATAGTCTTGTGCGGATACCACTATCTCGGTCTCTAGCGTTGGCTACATCGAATAGTGTGGTTTAAGCCGGCAGAATTATTGCTTAGCATCCTGCCCATGCCGTTATGCCTTAAGTCGTATAGCCAAAGCCGTACAAGATAAAGAATATGCCAACTCTTTTGGGTCAGTCTATAGGAAATAGTCGTTTTATTCAGAGTTAAGGTGCTCTATGAATAGCATAGCCTATTCTTAAAGTGAATATTAGTGTATGCATACTAGACTAGGGTTTAATTCCCCTATTTCGCTAGAGGTAACAGGGCACCCGTGACCTTGTGGATTCAGGTCGATTATGCGGTTCTGTCTCCTTGCGGTGTTTCGTTCTTAGTGGGCGCGACACTTGCATTCGTTCTTGCCCTGCGTAAAGATTACTTGACGAGATTGTATCTGAAGTTCGAATCATTTCGAACACTAGAAGATGAGATGCAAGTACTATATTATTCGGCGTGGTTTACGAGTCGAGTAAGCCGCTGCACTATGGTAGTGAGATGCAAACGACTAGAGTACAATGGCCTACTCAAAGGGTCGTGCTCGTAAGCAGTATGTGTTGTTTGTTGTTTGATTAAATGAGAATGAGTGTGTACCATCTTCGAAAACTAAAGACCACAAATTTCTGAAGTGAATCGAGTCTGCATGATGTGAATGATACGATATGTATGTTTGTTTGCGATATGATATCGCTTCGTGATCTTGCTGATATGCTGTGACACTACTGCTATGATATTATCTGTTATTTGCGTTCATAACTGAATATCATGCCTATATGATTTATCTCTTTTAACCGCATGCTTATTATGACTTATATGTCTTTATATGCTATATGTAATAAACATGTTTATCGTTTTATCATACTGTTATAGTTATAAAGCGATAGTAATAAACCAAAGTAATTGAAATCGAGGGTAAGTATGAGCATAGCTAGTCACTGTCCGCTCAGCGGGCACCCCCCCATCAGTTTATTGTGCAGGAAGATCGTGGACCGAGAGCTGGATTTTGGACGGCGACACGAGACGTTGTTATGCTTTACTTTTAGTTGCTTTTCGAGAGATATGTAATATATATAACGCTACTCCATTAAATTACCGTATTTAGAGTTGTTTTATTCAACTATTGAACGATGTTGTAACATTTGGGTTTATTGTATAATTAATGACGCTGGTTTAAGACTTAATTAATTTCCGCCTTAGTAATTAAAGTCGACTAAAAAATCAGGTTGTTACAGTTGGTATCAGAGCTGACTCGTGACCGTAACATGAATTGCCTAATGCGATTTATGCTTACCTAACGAGAGACACCTGGGTGGTACAAACATATTAATATGTTAACCCGCAAGACTACTAGGATGAAATAATAAATTAGATTTTTCTTTTATTAGATCACTTAAATAATAACTTTAATCGCTTTAAAGTGTGAGGATGGGTAGAAATCTTAAGGACCGACCATAGGCTATGGACTTTTAAATAACGAACTACTTCCCTCAAAATAAATTACACTAACTATTTTATGCTTGCTACTTGCTGAGTTGTCTAACAAAAACTAACAACTATCCTCGGATATAAAATCGATACAATATATTTAACCACGAGGATTGGAGCATCGAAGGAGTATCAGCTACATGGATTAAGGACACTATTAAATCCATAACCTTTATCACAAAAAAATAAATGCTTGAACCTATCAAAATTTGATTCTCCAAACTTGTCAAACTTGTTTGCCTTAAAGGTCCCATTTAAGAGCCGTTTATTTAGTCAAAACTATACCTTGTTGTTTGACACATTTCTTTGAAACCTTTATAGATGGCGCAAGATGGACATTGGAAGACAAGCGCTTTGAGGGTTCAGATGCCGACACACCCTGTGGCACCTTTGTATGGGGTAGACTCCCCAGCGAGAGCACAGGCCTACGCAGCCTTCCAGCAGAGCCAGCCATGTCACTTCGCGGGAGATCGCTACGACTGCGTGCACTGAATTCAGGGGATGGAGGCAAGGTTTACCGTGGCAGGAATTCGCGAGGAGTGGAAGATACGCCTAGTGGAGGGGTACATCTCTGAGGAGCCATTCTTGTGGTGGACGAGAGTCCGAGCACTCTTGCATCGCTTGGGAGAAAATTTCCACGAGTGGAAGTTCTTCAAGTGTTTCATCAGGCTTGCTGTCCGAGCCGTCTCTGAGGGTGACACTTTCCAGGAGGCAGAGGAGATCAGCGATGATGGTCGCACCCTTGGGTTAAAACCCAAATGATCTAGTAGCCTATCAAGACTGGACGACATTTTGTAAAATCTCTAGTTTCTAAATATCTAACCTCGGAGATTATGTATAGCACTCTTAGGAGTCGTTGTCCCTACCTTTTATCTTTGCTATCTTCCTATGAAATGTATAAGATGCATTTTGCTACCCAAAACCGATGTAACCACTAACCAGCATTACATTTCAATGGAATGAAATATCTATTTTCTGTGTTGCTTAGATGACTTGTGTTATCGCTTTATTTTGCGAATGAATTCTATCAATGTCAAGCATGTTATCTAACACCTTGCAATGCTAATAATTTCCTTCGCTTCCTAATTCTTTCAGAATGGCTGCTCCTCCGATGACTAACGCGGAAAGACAAATCCTGGCTGAAGAATCTTTAATTCGTTTGGCTGAGATAGCCACGGACAACGCGAACCGCCAACATCAGCCGAGCGCGTTCGACCGATTCTCACGTCATCGCCCACCAGTATACTTAGGGTCAAACAACCCTACCGAACTCACAAACTGGCTGGAAGAAATGAAGAAGCTCATGGATTTGAACAGGACACCTCCCGAAGAGAGGGTCAACATCGCCGCCTTCTATCTGAAAGAAGAGGCGAATGGTTGGTGGAACGTGATCAGGACCAATGAGCCTGACACTACGTTCACCTGGGGCGAATTCACAACAAAGATCAAGGAGCGATACTTTGGGTATGAGCTCCGGTGCCAAAAAGAGGAGGAGTTTATAAGTCTAAGAATGGATGATATGACTCTCCAGGAGTATACGGAGAAGTTTCAACGGCTGTCAAAGTTTGGGACTACTGTCGCCCCCAACGAGAGGGCCATGACACAGAGGTATCTACGCAACATGTCTGCAAGTCTGCGTACTTACTTGAGCAGCAACTCTTACACCACTTTTGCCGCAGCATACGAGCGTGCGTGCAGTGTATGGGCTTCCTTGGAGTTGGAAAAGGCTGAAGAGAAGAAGAAGAAGAAGAAGAAGAAGAAGAAGAAGAAGAAGGTGTTTGTGCCATCTGTGGCACAGTCGAGCTTCATTCAGAAGCCGAGCTATCAACGCTCGAACCAACAGAGGCCAAATTTTCAGAGGCCTGCGTTTCAAAATAGGTTTCCTGCGGGAAACAATGAGAGGGCCATGGTTGCAGGGAGGGCTCCTCAACCAAGAGCCTTACCGGGAAATTGTCACATGTGTAACAAGGCGCTGCATGAAGGGAGACAGTGTAATGGTCAGCCAATTACCTGTTACCGTTCTAAGAAGCTAGGGCACAAGGCAAATGCATGCCCTAACGTTCCGAGGCCGACACCTATTGCGAGAGTACCACAATCTGTGGTGGTACAGGGTCGAGTATATGTACTCACAGAAGCTGAGGCAGAGGAATCACCTGAGGCCGACGTCATCACTGGTATTTTTCTTATAAACTCTGTGAACGCTGTCGTTTTGTTTGACACTGGGGCATCATTGTCCTTTATATCTTCTAAGTTTGCTTCAAAAGCTAATCTCACAAATTCCGAATCAATCAACGCAAATATTTCTCTACCAAACGGAAAATTTTTCAAATGCTCCAAAATTTTCAAGGAAACCCCAATCACAATTCATAAAACAATATTTCCTTCCGACCTTATTCTTTTTGACATGCCGAAGTTCAACGTCATCCTTGGTATCGACTGGTTAACCAAATACCATGCAATATTCGAGTGCCGAGACCGGAAGATTCGCTTGAAGCATCCTTTTGGTACTAGAGTCACGTACCAGAAGACTGCGCCAATTAAGGGGGCGAAAATTATATCTGTGTTGCAACTACAACGGTTAGAAAGAAAAGGGAACCAAGTGTACCTATGCAGCGTCAACGAAGTAAAGGAAAGTGTGAACATTGAGGATATTCACATAGTACGGGAATTTCCTGACGTCTTTCCTGACGAATTGCCAGGCTTGCCACCTGCACGTGATGTCGAGTTCTCTATCGACCTTGCGTCAGGCACGGCCCCAATCTCAAAGGCACCCTATAGGATGGCACCAGTAGAGTTACAAGAGCTAAAGAAACAACTAGATGAAATGATTGAAAAGGGGATAAGACCGAGTGTCTCACCCTGGGGAGCACCGGTTCTCTTTGTGAAAAAGAAGGACGGCAGTATGAGACTCTGCATCGACTACAGGGAATTAAACAAGGTGACCATTAAGAACCGCTACCCTTTACCCAGAATCGACGATCTCTTTGATCAATTAAAATGCGCGGGAGTTTTCTCAAAGATCCACTTAAGGTCGGGTTACCATCAGATTGCGGTAAGAGAACAGTATATCCAGAAGACTGCTTTCAGAAGCAGATATGGCCACTACGAATTTAAGGTCATGCCTTTCGGTTTGACCAACGCACCAGCAGTGTTCATGGATCAAATGAACAGGACCTTTCACGAGTATTTGGACATATGCGTGGTCGTATTCATTGACGATATCCTGATTTATTCCAAGACCAGAGCAGAACACGAGGAACACCTCCGTATCATTCTAGGGATACTACAGAAATATAAGTGGTATGCAAAACTATCCAAGTGCGAGTTTTGGCTTAAAAAGGTAGCATTCCAGGGTCACGTCATCTCGAAGGACGAAGTGATGGTAGATCCTGCAAAGATCGACGCAGTGAAAGAATGGAAGGCTCCTACAAATATAACTGAAATACGCAGCTTCCTAGGATTGGCAGGATACTACAGAAGGTTTGTTCCAGACTTCTCCAAGACAGCACGACCGATGACCAAGTTACTTCAGAAGGAATCCATGTTCATATGGAGCGACGAGTGCGAGAATGCATTCCAAGAACTCAAGACAAGGCTTACCACAGCACCCGTCTTAGCTCTCCCTACGGATGGGGACGAGTATAAAGTCTACAGTGACGCCTCACTGAATGGCCTGGGTTGCGTACTGATGCAACAAGGGAAGGTTATTGCTTATGCGTCGAGGCAATTGAAGGTTCATGAACGAAACTACCCAACTCATGACCTGGAATTAGCAGCCGTAGTGTTTGCTTTGAAAATCTGGCGTCATTACCTCTACGGAGTGAGTATCAAGTTCTACACAGACCACAAAAGCCTGAAATATATCTTCACACAGAAGGAACTCAACATGAGACAACGCCGGTGGTTAGAGCTGATCAAGGACTACAAGATTGAACTACTGTACCACGAGGGTAAGGCGAACGTCGTTGCTGATGCTCTGAGTAGAAAGACTACGCATACCCTTAGCAACATTTGGGAAATTCCGGCCGGTATCGTCAGAGACTTCAAAAGAATGAATTTAGAGTTGGTTCAGTCTGATGATGTCGACTTAAACGCAAAGATCGCAGAGCCGGAGTTATATCACGAGATTAGAGCTCTACAATGGGAAGATGAAGAGCTTGTAAAGATCAGACGGGAAATTCCTTCAGGAAACCGAGAAGGGTTTGAGATAAAGCCTGACGGAAGCTTAAAATTCAAAGGGAGGTGGTGTGTGCCCGACGTACCAGAATTAAAAAGAAGGATCCTTGACGAGGCACATAGTACACGATACTCCATACATCCAGGATCCGATAAAATGTACCAAGACTTAAAACTGAGATTTTGGTGGGTAGGAATGAAAGCAGAGATTGCCGAGTACGTTGCAAAGTGCCTAATCTGCCAGAAGGTAAAGTTCGAACATCAACGACCTGGAGGGCTACTACAACCCTTGGACATTCCAATGGGGAAATGGGATTCCATTTCCATAGATTTGATAATGGGTTTACCAAGGACTCATAAGGGAAATAATGCAATCTGGGTAATAGTGGACCGTTTAACGAAGTCGGCCCATTTCCTACCAATCAAAGACACTTGGAGCCTTGAAGAGCTAGCTAAGGCTTATGAGAAGGAGCTGATCCGACTACACAGCGTACCACTGAACATTATATCGGATAGAGATCCGAGATTCACCTCTCACTTTTGGGACAAGCTCCAAGCAGCATTGGGAAGCCAACTGAAGATGAGCACTGCTTCCATCCTGCGACCGACGGTCAAACCGAGCGAACTATCCAAACAGTCGAAGACATGCTCAGGGCATGTGCCCGACGGTCAAACCGAGCGAACTACTACAAAATAAGGCAAAAACAACTCAAAAAAACCGTTATTTATAACAAAAAATATCCGTTGTTTCCTTGGCCGTTGTTTAAAGTTAAAAACAACACAAAAAAAATAGCAAAACCGTTTTTTTTATTAAATAAAACGGTTATAAAAAACCATTTTTTATAATTATATAAAACGGATTTCTCTCTAAATCCGTTTTATATAACACATTATAAAAAACTGATATATTCTAACCCGTTTTATATTCTACATTTTATAAAACGGTTATTTTACAAATCCTTTTTATATTCTACATTTTATAAAGCGGTTATTTTACAAATTCGTTTTATATAACAAAAAAAACGCTTTACATCTATAACCGTTTTATATAATACAATATATAAAACGGTTATATTAAAAACCATTTTATATATTGTATTTTAAATAACGGTTATTTGTGAAAACCGTTTTATATGTTAAATTTTATAAAACGGATTTTAAACTGTAGCTGTTTTATAAAATCCTTAATAATATACCTCTTTTATATTTTACCCGTTATTTTAATAATAAAAACCGTTTTGTTTAATCAAATTTGTTTTTAAAAATATTACTTTTAAATAACGGTTTTAAATTGGAAACCGTTTTTTTAGTCATTTTTTTAAAATAAAAAATAATACAGGATTTTTTAATTTCCCGTCAATACGACGATACAAAATATTATTGCTGCAGAATAACCAAACCACACATCCAATATACGTCACAATCACAATCCATTAAACCACAATATATACACACAACAATATATATGTTTATTGTTTAATTTACAAAGCGAGATCATTCATTCTCATCACCTAATAAGGGATCTTCCTCAGGATGGTTAAGCACATAATCTGCCCACAAATCTCGAATTTCGTCAATTTATGAGTTCCTGTATGTTTTAGTGCCATGCTTTTTAGCGAAATACTACAAAAAAAAAAAATTAACATATAGTTTACGTACGAGCACTAATGATAGCCATAAATAACTATTGGGAGCTTAAAAATTTGATATGTACTCACCCGTTGTGTTAGTGCTCTATATCTTTGCGATATAATTTCATACATAAACCGACAAACATAATATCCGCATTGTATGTCATCTGGTTGGATAGGAACCTAAAATAATAAAAAATAGTAACAAACAATCAATTATTGAAGTTATAGTCTTAATTAAAAAAAAAAAATAGTTGACACTATATATATTAGTATTTATGTTTTTAACATGCATACCTCGGACACAGTAATAAACGTAGGGCTAAGATCGGATTCCATCACTTGTGCCAATCAATCCCGAGACCTTTTTAGCGTATAAGCACTGAAAAATATAATCAATTAACTCACCCAGGCCATTCACCATGTATTACTACAACGCATGTACTTATAATATAGCAATATTAATAATAAAGTTATATAAATATGAACTTACACATTCACCATGTCCTGAAATTGTTCGGTTGGCCCTCCAACACATGAATCAAACCAATAGACTTTTTTATCACAAAAAACCGTCAATACCCAATGTCCGCTACATATTACGACATGCATTATATTTAAGAAATAATATTGGCGGTCATCATGAACTAATTAATAATATAATCATATATATATTCTTACGTACCCATTCTCAAATATCGGCGGTCATCATGAACTTAATTTCCTTATATAAAACGGTTTTTTTATCTAAAAATCGTTTTATTTATAATTTTATAAAACTATTTTTCCCTTAAACCGTTTTATATATTATTTTTTGGATTAATTTTATGTTAAGAGTTTTATTTTACTTACTTTTCTAATATAAAACGGTTTCTGTTCTAAAATTCGTTTTCTTTAACGCTTATAGAACTACTAATATATTTTTAGTAACAAAATATAACTACTAAAATATTTATGGTAAGAAAATTTTATTTTATGATAAGAAAATTTACTTTAATTAATAGAACTACTAAAATATTATTTTATGATAAGAAAATTAACTTTAATTAAGAGAAGTTTATTTTGATTGAATGAAGAAAAAACTCTTGAACTACTAATACGTACATTTAAGCAATTTTTTTTTTAAATTCAGTATAACATCAAATAAAACAGATTTTAGAAAAAACCGTTTTATAAACTACCATTTAAAACGGTTTTTAAAAAATCCGTTTTAAATAAATACATATAAAACGGTTTTTTTCAAAAACCCGTTTTATTTGAGTGTTTTACAAATTACAATAATTAATTGACAATAAATTGATAAAAATGTATTTAAAACGGGTCTTTATTAAAACCCATTGTTTTTACGTATTAGGAACATAAAACGGTTTTTCATTTGATCCGTTTTATTTAGTATAACCAAATTAAACGATTTTAATTTTTAACCGTTTTATTTGATTTAATTAAAAAAAACGCAAGTTTTACAATCCCGTTATTTATAATCAAACCGCTGTTTAAAGTTTTCTTTGCGTTGTTTATAATACCCAATTTGGTTGGCGCCATTACTTTAAACAACACATATTTTTTAGTCGTTGTTTATAATATTAAAAACAACACAATGCCATAATTTGTGTTGTTTTTTTGCCGTTGTATTTGCTCAGATTTGTAGTAGTGCAAGTACAGAAGCAAGCACACAGCAAGCACTCGAGACGCAGGAGATGGCCAGGTTACAAAACGCCATCAAACGACATTCAAACAACAGCAGGCTGGCAAGCCCTTAAACATGCAGGACCGTCATGTCCTTAAACATGCCATCTCGCCCCACATTCCCGACACTAAGTCCTCGTCTCTTCCCGAGACACATACTTAGCGTCGCCAGGTAGTATCGAGATTGTAATGGTCCGGATACTACCTTTTAAGTTTGACTAGCGCTTAAGTCCAAGCTAAGCCAAACTGGGGGCTCTGTAGATACCCGTATCCGTACCCCCCCCCCAAAAAAAAAAAAAACAAACCCGATGACGAAAAGGACTTTTCATGTATGTTTTAAAATAAGACGAAATGGTACAAAAGTGTCTAAAATATTTTAGTCATTTTTAACGTATTAATTTGAATTTGCATACTTCGTAAAATGAATATTAATTCAGTCATTTTTTTTAGTCTCAAGAACACAAAAACGACCCAAACACACAAAAACGGCCCAAAACACGCAGAAAGGCCCAAGCACCCGAAACGGACCAAGGCGCGTCCCGGATCACATTTTACAAAACAAAACTTCACAACGTCGTAAAATAATATATTGCAATATTATTTTATTTCGAGCCAAAATCGAAAAACACGACGAAAAACCGAAACACGAAACACGAAAACGGAGCCGAGAAATCAACTGACTCAAGTTGATTCTCGACCCCTAAAGTCAACAATAACAAAACACAATCATATACACCTACAAAAACATGTCATACGAAATACGGCGCTACAAAATCAGTTAAAAACACCCAAAAAATCGCCTGTGCACAGGCAATTTTCCCTGCCCTCTGTTGCACACTGGCGATTTTTGTGTTAATTGCTGGTTCACTGGCGATTTTCTGAGCAACTATACATGAAACACGAAGCAATTGCTATAAGTAGCAGCCCTTATTCAACACAAACAACAACAACATCGATAATCAATCTTCATACAAACACACAACACAATTATAAATCATATACACACACTTACAATACACTTATAAATCTCCACTCTAAAAACCGTCTTTGCATTTCAAGGTAAAAAAAAACTTTACCTTCGGATTGGACGTTTGAGACTTGGACAAAAAGGGTTACTCTAACCCACCTCGATATTGGCTTTAACGAACCCGTATTCGCAATACGGTTGTAGTAATTCGAATTGAAAAATTCGTGTAAACCTCGCCAATATCGCATAAATAAACGACTCAAAATCACTAAATTAAACATCACTTTTACATTATGCAAATTCTCGATTCATGCATTAAATTACGACTAAAACACGGATTCGACATTAAATTGTACCGTTTCAACTAGTCTTTTAAACATGCAAAAGCGAGGGTTTTTACAAAATCTAAGAACTGAATACAAGTCGGAGAATAACGTTTATTTGGTAATTCAAATACAATGAATTATTAATCTTACGTATACTTCCTATAGCAAATCGTCATAGCTTTGCCGGCTTACATTCATTTTACATATTTGTCGAGTCACATATTTACATTTGTTCGTAGCGTCCTATTAGCCCAAATATCGAAATTAAAGTATTTGTTTTCAAATTAGTAAAGACTACTATTACATAGGCTTTTTTATTACAGTTTTCATAATACATTTTGTCAAAACTTTCGAAAAGTAACCTCACTCCGAATCCTCTCTGGTTTCACAATAACCTCAGAAGGATAGGTATCGACGCACCTTGAAATCTGAGACCCCCGTGTCTTATGATTTTAAGACGCGTTGAAGAGGTTTCAAATTCCTTTAATATTTGGTGGCGACTCCGAAAATACATTTCAAAAGGATTTTCTACATTTCTTTTGTCACAAATTCAGGCAATGACATTCCCCCATAGCAAAAGAACGCTCGAGCGAGCATGCCTCATTACGAGTGCGCATGCATATAGCATTTTTCCCGCGCCATGCATTCCGACCCATGACATTTCCGAGGGCGGGCGCGCACGGGGCGTCGAGAGGTGGCACGGCCCATTCCCGGTACCTTCACAACCGGCTGGCACTCTCGGGTCACCTAATACGGGTGATGGTTTGGATGATCCTACTGCTAAGGGTCAAGGTTCTTCTGCGGATGCTAGTGCTAATACTTCTACACCTCTGCCCCCGTATGTACCAACGCTTCTATTTCCGGGTCGACAGCGGAATTCCGGGAATGAGGCTCAGTTGCGCAAGTTCATGGACGTCCTCAAAACGTTGCAGGTAAATGTTCCTTTTATCAATTTGGTCAAGCAAATTCCTGCCTATGCTAAGTTTTTAAAAGGATGTGCTAGCTAGGAAACGCACGATAGATGCAGTTGAGACCATTGCGTTCTTGGGGGAGGGTAGTGCCTTTTTGCAGGGTAGTTCATCTCCAAAGTTGAGTGACCCCGGGACCTTTTCTATCTCTTGTTCTATAGGGAAGTATGTGGTCCAGAATGCTTTGTGTGACTTAGGGGCTAGTGTTAGCATTATTCCTTACTCGGTATGCCAAAAGCTAAACATGACTAAGTTAGGATGTACATCTATCACCCTACAGATGGCCGACCGTTCAGTTCAGCGCCCTTTAGGTATCTTGTATGATGTTCCAGTACGGGTTGGAAAGTTCTTTATCTCCGTTGACTTTGTAGTGTTGGACATACCCGAGGACCCTCACATCCCGATCATTCTAGGGAGACCTTTCCTGCATAATGCAAGTGCTGTTATAGATGTGGGGAACAAGAAGCTGACGTTCTCGGTGAGGGGTAAAAAACTTACGTATACGCAGTCTAGTACTCCGCGGTCCCCTATGCGTATAGCTAGAGTCGGTTTACTCTATTGATCCTATACCTCCGTCTCACTCTACTGGAGACACTTTGGAGGGCTTTTCTGTTGTCCCTCCATGTGCAGGCTCCACGAAGGATAGCTGCAAGGATGGTTAGGGGGAGACAAAACTGCTAAAAACCGACGTCTACAATGCTAGTGATGGTCTTCGACGAGCCACGGGTGGGTCGCCGGGAGCACGAGGGCGTTATGGTGAGCCATTCCGAGATGAGTCTCGTGCATGATGAATTGCCTCGAGAGGGTCGAGTTCTTTGGCGGTCGGATGAAGTCTCGACGAGCGAGGGAGTCGCGAGGGGGGCCAACGTCCTTAGCCTAATTACACATGATTCTGAACTTTGAGGATGATCATGCGGGACCGTAAAAACCAGCGCTTCCGGGAAGCAACCCGATGACGATTGTAATTTATTGTACTTTGGTTTGATTGATTTTGATGACGTTGGTGGTTTTTATTGAGCGCGTGAGGATGAGGGTTTTTATAATTGATTTAGCGCGCAGGTACTTAAGGATTTTTCGTCCTTAGTAATTTCGAGAAGTTCTCACGAGGAGGGATCTCAGCCGGCCCCCAGGCAGCCGGGCTCCAACCGGAACTGCAGGCCAATTGGGAAAACAGAAGAAAAACACGAAAAATCGATCTGGTGGCCTTAAGCGGTCGGCCATTGCCGAACTGGGCCGTGGCCCCCTCTTTGCTCCGCGTTGATTTTTCGACGTATATTCCTCCGAAGTACTTCATAGCATGGATAATTTGGATGCTTACTTATGGATTACAAGCCACGATCCTTGCTTCGCTTCGGTTTGGGGGAGCTTTATCTTGATCATGTGAGCTTTCTTTACTCCTTTTCCCCTCATTTCCTCGCTTTATTTTCCTACCCCCGTATATTATTTGTCCTTCTCTGCTATTTGTGGTTTTGCTGTTCTCCACATTGAGGACAATGTGTGATTCTGGTCTGGGGGAGGGAAGCGACATTCGCGCTTATTAGTTGCATTTTTATTTTGTGTGCATTTATTTTTTAAAAAAAAAAAAATTAAAAATTAAAAATTAAAAAAAATCCAAAAATACGAGTCTTTTGTTCTTTTTGTCGTCTTAGAAACCTTTTGTGCAGGATTAGCTTTAGTGTCTTTTGAGATACACTCTTAGTCGCTTAGTTGAGTCTCTTGATTGTGTTGATTTGATATACTTTGCCTACCCTTTCCTTTCATCCTTGAGGTGATTTGAGTAGACTAACTTATATATTGACATAGGGACATGTGACGTAGACGGGGCGCGTTTCTTAGACTACCCATCCACTTGACATTCTATATACTCGTACTTGTAACACCCCGTGTTAATTTAAATCAATAATTAGCCATCAAATTCTAATTTCAAATCTTAAATCAAATCCTAATCTTTTTACCTTCCAAAATCTCTATTTTTGCAAAACTTTCGTTCACTACAAAAAAAACAGCTCATAGCGACGGACGCATCCGTCGCAAAAGTACCAAAATCCGTCGCTAAAACGGTTCTGGCGACGGAATCTCCGTCACAAAAGGTCGACGCAACAATTCGTCGCAGAAATCCATTTGCGACGGAAATTCCGTCGCAGGAAGCTCATTGCGACGGATATTCCGTCACACGCAGGCGTCACAGGGGCATACGAAAGTCAAGAAAATCTTGACTTTTTGCGACGGAATGTCCGTCGCAGGTCCACTAGTTTGACTTATGTTGACCAGTTGCGACGGATATTCCGTCGCAGGTAATGTTTTTATTTTGGCGAGCAGCAGGTTTCTGCCGTGCTCCACACCGATTTGGTGTTTTTTTTTGTTACAATTTCGATTCCAATGAGCCCTGCATTCAGAAAATTACAGTACACCAAAAACCAATTGGAAAGCTGACGCTGTACCTAAATACTGAAAAGTCACCATTTCATAAATTTTCGAACGTAAATAATACAAAGTACGTCCTTAGAAGTTCACAACCACAAGTTAGTTCGAGAAATCACATAACTACCTACATTCACATAACTAAGTGGGAGGGACAATACTACCGAACCCGTGCGCATCGCCGTGGTCGTCGGAGAAGTCGTCGCGACGAGACGGTGTCGGGCCGGGATTACATGATGATTGACCAGGAGGAATGAAACCGAACTGTTGCATGAATGTCTCAATCATGTTCTGCCGTTGTTCAAATTCATTCAATTTCGCCTTTAACTGTACGTTCTCGGCCATTGTCTTCGATACGACGCCGGGAACATAACTAGACGCGTGACCGGCTCTACTACTCCTCGTGACATTTGGCGGTTCAAAGAACTGCGTAGCCATCTCTCCGGTACCATAAACTCTACCTTTTTTGTCGAAACCTCCTACGGTTTCAAGGTAGATTTGATCGTCAGTCATATCTAGTTTCCCGGCCTCCTTCTCCGCCATTTTCTTCATGTAATCGTTCTGAAAACAATACAACTTTCATTAAATACAATGAAATATATTACTACTAATAATAACAAAACAACTAATACTACTAACTATTACTAATAAATGATAAGCCGTAAAACTAAAAAAGTTTAAACTACTACTAATAATATAACTAATTGTACTACTAATAATTAAAAAAACTACGATATATATTACATACTGCGATTTGTTCGGCACGAGGAGTGATCCATTTTCCCTGCTTGTTCTTTTTCGACAACTCCAACAGCTTAAAAGGACTCACATCATCGGTGTCCTTACTCTGCAAGTTATTAATTTAATCATGAATAGATAATGTGTAACAAGTTTTAGTAAATAATAATAATAATAATAATAATAATAATAATAATAATAATGCATAATGTATACTTATATTAAAAAAAAAACTAAGACTTACACAAGCAGTATCCAACGCTCGAGCTGCACTTTTCCGACCTAAGACGTGGGTCGGTAGTGCTTTTCCCCCTTTCCCTCCCTTGCACCGGTTTTCCGTCGCCTTCTTCGAAATCTCGGCGAATTTCGGGTCATCCTTCTTTCTAGTTAACAACTTTGCAAAACATCCAGGAGTCATCCAACTTGGTTTATTTTTCTTCCTCGCTGCTCTGAATATCTGATCTCTAAACTTCTTTTTAATGTAATTGTAGTAACATAATTCCAGCTCCTTGAGATCGTCAGCCTTTACCTTACTCTATTCAAAACACATTTAAAAAATAAAGATTAGAAATAAATTTAACTTCGAAATTAATTAACCTTACGACCAAAAATATATATAAATTAACCTTGAAATGATTCCACATATGCTCTTGACGTTCACGAGGAGTGGCTGTCCAGCTTGGATAGAACCCGTCGTAGTTAGCATGAATGCTGTCGATCATAAACTCAATCACTTTTGAATGACTAAACCTGCAATTTCATTAATATGCAGCTAATGAAAATATATATACAATAAACAAAAATAATATTTATGTCCAAAATTATATAATATGCAACAACTATAACATAATTTCTTACCAAACGCCATCTGATTCTTCGTCGGGGTTCATGATCAATTTACCGTCTTGATCATATTTCGCCGGTTTTTCTTTCTTCTTCTGCGGTCTTGCCTCCTCGTTCTCATCGTCATGACGCTGAGAATTGCTTCCACTTCCTTTTTTCCTAGCCATTTGTACCTAAAAACAACACAAATTAAAACACAAGTCAAAACATTCAATTAAAATACACAAGATAAAACACATGTTTAAAACACAAGTTAAAGGTTTTTCCTTACAAATTAATATTCACTAGAATCATCGTCACTATGATTATCCGACTCCAAACAACGAAAAAGTGCATTAACACCTTCCTCTTCTTCCTCATCATCATCGTCTTCTTCTTCTTCTTCTTCTTCTTCTTCTTCTTCACCATCCAATGCCTCTTCTACTTCGTCTTCATCATATTCCATCTCATTCTCTACATCCTCTTCTTCCCGCACCCCATCGTTATCATAGGCCAAGGCGAACATTGCGAGGCTCACTTGCAAATTCAGGATGCTCATTGTCGAAATGTTTCCAGGCTTCACCGTCACTAGGATGTGACATAGTCCCAGTTTCACGGCGACTATCAGAATGCCATGTCATTTGACTAGCAATACTTTTGGTAGCATAAATTCGCTGCAACCTTGGTCCTAACGGAAAATAAGTTAACACCTTTTTGCCCACTCTTTTGTTGGACGAATTTAGGTTAGCCTTATATCTATCTCTACCACAATCAGGGCACTTCAGAAGGTTTGCATTCTCTTCCCAAAACAACATACATCCAATGGGACAAGCGTCGATCTTTTCACATGGCAATTGAAGAGCTTTAAGCACATTTTTGATCTCATAGAAGTTGCGTGACATGACATTGCGCTTCGAAATCATGTCCCCGATCAACGACGCGATACGGTCCATAACTTCGTGAGCTAAGTTGAACTCGCACTTAAGTGACACCAGTCTTGAAGCCACCTCTAGAACTGACATTTCACTTCCTTCATACACTGGCAGCTCCGATTTTTTAAGCATTTCAAAGAAGGCTACGACTTCTGGGTTTGGAGTCTCTTCAAACTCCTCAACTCCATCACGATTTAAGGCTTCCTCACGAATTTGATCAATCCGATCACGTAACGCATCCTCCACCATATCGTGATACGGATTTTGAGAATTCGATCCACTACCCTCTTCTTCATTAGAGGTTGGAAAAGATTCTCCATGAGCAGTCCAGTAAAAATAATTACTATCGAACCCTCTTAAAGCAAGATGGTTTTTCACTTCAAATTCATATAAATATGGTATGTTTTTGCATTTCGAACATGGACACCTAATCTTTTTTGTCGTCTTAAACTCTTCACTCTGCTTAGCAAATTTAAGAAACTCCAAAACTCCTTTAGCGTACTCACTCCTAATTTTTTTGTTATCATCTAAACCCTCATACATCCATTTTCGCTCCGTTCTCTTCATTTCAATCTAAAAGAATCATGAATAATCACACATATATACACAAACAATTAACATTTCACACAAATAATAGTCAAGTACTCAAAAACAACAAATTAACAACAAATAATCATATACAACGATAACATTTAGTAATAATTGAATTTTTATTAGTCAACTCCACGTTTTGGGTCCTTATCACTCCAACCTAAACCCATCTTTAAACGTCTTCTATCACTAGTAAATACAATTCTTGTATAACTTAGAATGAAGAAAATTCGGCAGCAATTCCCTTCAGTTCTCCAAATACATTATATAAACGAATAAAATCCGTCTACATATGTATTCAGAGAACATATAAGAAATTGCCATCGAACTTTCTTCCTTCTAACTTATTCAAGAATTGTATTTACTACCTAAGTGATAGAAAACGTTTAAAGATAGTCCCAAAATGGGGACTATTCAAAAGTTATTCCTAATGAATAACTTTTGAACGGGTACTAAGTCATGAATGATTAAAAATAAATTAGAAATTAATATTAGTATTATATATGATATTACTAATAAACAACACTTAATACTAACAAATACAACAAATAATACTATAATAATACTACTATTTATAACTACTATACTACTCCTATAATTACTACTACTCCTATAATTACTACTCCTATTATATTACTAATACTATAATTACAAATACAAATACAACACTTAATACAACACTTAATTACTACTACTCCTATAATTACTACTCCTATTATATTTCAAATACAACACTTAATTACTACTACTCCTATAATTACTACTCTTATTATACTACTAATACTATAATAATACTACTAATTATAATTAAAATACTACCACCACAACTACAACCTACACTACAACAATAATAACAACAACAACACAACCACCACAACTACAACCTTCACCACCATCACCACCACAACTATACTATACAACAACAACAACAATAACAATAACAACAACACTATACAACAATAACAACAACAACATAATACAACAACAATAACAACTAGAACAACACAATACAACAATAACAACAACAACACAAAACAACAACAACAACAACAACACAATATAAGAACACCAACACAATACAACAACAAAATTAAAAAAAAATTCAATCAAAACCCTAATTATTAAAATTAATATCAATTGAAAATCAAAATTCACCCATGGGATCTATCTTAGGTCATTATTCGTTCTCTAACAACCTATAATTAACATCTAACTTCAATAAAAACTGAAAAAATCACAAAAAAAAACAAAAAAATCACAAACTAACCTCAAGGTGGTGGTGGTGGCCGGCGGCGGCGGTCGGAGGTGATGACGGTGGTGGTGGGGAATACGGTGGTGGTTGCCGGAGAGGTCTAGGGTGGTGGTGATGTCGTCGTCGCCGCCGTCGCCCTTTACTCTCTCTCTTTTTTTTTTTTTTTTTTTCTTCCCGTCAAATGCCAGATCTGCTGCCAAAGGACTACTTTATTTTTTTTCTTTGCGACGGAATTTCCGTCGCAAACCCCGTCGCTATTAATAGTTATGCGACGGATATTCCGTCGCAAATACCGTCACACGTCATTTTTTAGTTTCGCGGGTTTAGGATATTTTTGGCGCTGAGAAGTTGCGACGTATCACTTAATTTGCGACGGATATTCCGTCGCAACAACAAATTGTAGCTACGGATTTGAAATCCGTCGCAATTTCCGTCGCAAGACCCTTTTTCTTGCGACGAAATTTTAATCCGTCGCAATGACTGTCGCTATAAGCATTTTTTTTTGTAGTGGTTTTGTAAAATTTATCGACTTCTTTAAAACTTTTGAAAAATTTTGAATAATGAAATAAATATTTTAGTCTTAGAATTCAAAAGTAGAAATATTTCGAAAAATCGTCAAACGCGCACACTTTAACTTTTATCGCTTTTGACGCCCGACTTTTTAAAACTGACCAATTTCGTGAAAAACATTTTAAAATACAAAATAGACAAAATCTACACCAAATAGTAATGAGGACTAATGTGGCTTAATGTGATGATGGTGTTCCTAAAATGAATTTCATTAAACTTTAAATTACATAAATTAAACCCTAATACTTATCACCTAAATTCCACTTGACCTAATTCATTCTACACATCATCCTCATTATTTTTCTAAGTCAAAAAAACTCACTCACTTGCTCTCATTTTGCCGAGCCACTTTGCTCCTTTTCTCCCTTTTATTTTTCTTCCATCATTTCCTAAAACACACTAAATTAAAACCCTAATATTACTCTAATATTTCACTAGTGTTCTTAGATATTCTTGAGTTTTTAGAGCTTATTATTTACGGGTTTTATTTAAAGGTGAAGACGGGTATACGGGTGAAGAACTTGACCTTGATAATATAATCGATCCGGATAACCAATAGCTTGCCGATTCAAGGTGACTAACTATGTCTCATTTTAACGTCTTTGTAAATTAATTTGATTTTTATTATAATTTTATGAGTATGATTTCTATGCTAAAATATGTTAAACATCATGAATATGTGTTTGTATGAATATGTGGAGTACAAGTAATCATAATAAATAAATAATGTTTAAAATAGATTATTGTAGTAATATGTTCATATGTTTAGTTTAATTTGTTTTGAGCATTTTTAATTATTGTGTATATGATTTTTATGTTTATTTATGTTTTAGTTAAGTAGTAATCATATATAAAAATTATGTGAAATATTAACAATGAGTTTAAAGTGATTAAAAATCGAGAATAAAATATATACATACATATGCACCCTCACGGTTTTTCCTCCATTTTTAAATAAATTTTCACTTTTAATTTTTGTAAATTATATGTTGTGTTAAGTTAGGTTAAAATGGATGTTATCATGTAAAAAAATTAAATTAGAAAAAAATAAATTATAAGTTGTTAATTGTGCAAATGTGTTCTTGACTTTATTATGGTGTTCATGTTGTTCTTAACATACTCAAGATGATGTTCATGTTGGATTGCTTAAAGTAGGTCACTTTGATTTATAATGTTTTTATGTTTGTTGTTAATTATTGTTTTATTTAACTAATAAGTAATTTCATTAATAACTATATAAATTAAACTAGCTAAATTATTAAGATTAAAAAGTTAGAAATTTAAAGTGTTGAAAAACACTATTCATAAATATAAATGAAATTTTTAGTAAAATTTTATTTTAGTTTAAATCGTTTTAGTATCATTAGAATAATTAAATTATAAAGACTTTAAGCTAAAAACCGATAAAAATCAAAAAAATGAAATTTAGGACATACTACACTTAGCCACGGCATTGTGGATATTTTTGGTCAAAATTTGTCTTTATCACTTTTTAGTTTAATTGTTTAAATAATTTAATTAGTAGTTAATAAGTTGAATTAAGAAATTAAAAGAAATAAAAAGAATTATAACATTTACACAATACCACACGACATTCCAATTTTAAATGGACTAAATTTGATCAAAATGAAAATATCACTAAGTCACTAAAGTTTAATAGTTATTAGAATTGAATTTTTGTATAAATCGAATTGGTTATAAAAGAAATATATTAAACCGATAAAAATGAGTAACCGTTATAAAAATGAATTAAATCGTGTCCTACTACCTTTGCAAATATTGGACTGTTGGATTTGGACATACGGACTAAAATGAACCATCCACGATACCATTATTATTAAAAATGAAAATCGCTAAATTTAGTAAATAGACGACTAAATTTAACTAAGTTTCAGTTTTAAAATAAATATCATTATCACTAAATACAAAACGAACTTAACGACTTCGAAACTAGAAAATTATACTTAGTAAATAAAAATGGTTTAGTTTTATACCTAAAATATCTTAAGTATAAAAATACGTATAAAAATAAAAATACGTACAAGTATAAGAATACGTATAAGTATAAAAATACGTTGAAATACGAAGTATAAAAATACTAATACGTATAAGAATACGTATAAAATACGATGTATAAAAATACGAATACGTATAAAAATACGTACAAAATACGGAGTATAAAAATACGAATACGTATAAAAATACGTATAAAATACGATGAATAGTGAATAGTGAATAGTGAAAAATTTATGAAACTTGTAAAACATGTTACGTCTCAAAATTCAAAGATATTTCAATTTTCAAAATTTGAAATATTGGAAATAAATGAAAATTTTACTAAGTATAGAAAAATTTAAAACGAATAAGTAAATAACTTAAAGTGTTTTGAAAAACACTTAAATAAAATTGGACATACTAATAAACGTTTCAATATAGAAACTTAAAAACGTTAATAATTAACAACACTTCAAATAATAAACGAATGTGTTATGTGATAATATGAAACCGAAAATAAAATACTTAAACGTTTGACGATTAGGCTAGGAGAGTCTAGTAACATGAGATATGTAATATCAAATAAATAATGAATATTGAGTAAGTTAAATAACAGGTCAAACGCTTGAGCCTCCGATATGAAAACGTCAATCGTAAGTGAAGTGGGTTTAAGATAGTCTTGTGCGGATACCACTATCTCGGTCTCTAGCGTTGGCTACATCGAATAGTGTGGTTTAAGCCGGCAGAATTATTGCTTAGCATCCTGCCCATGCCGTTATGCCTTAAGTCGTATAGCCAAAGCCGTACAAGATAAAGAATATGCCAACTCTTTTGGGTCAGTCTCTAGGAAATAGTCGTTTTATTCAGAGTTAAGGTGCTCTATGAATAGCATAGCCTATTCTTAAAGTGAATATTAGTGTATGCATACTAGACTAGGGTTTAATTCCCCTATTTCGCTAGAGGTAACAGGGCACCCGTGACCTTGTGGATTCAGGTCGATTATGCGGTTCTGTCTCCTTGCGGTGTTTCGTTCTTAGTGGGCGCGACACTTGCATTCGTTCTTGCCCTGCGTAAAGATTACTTGACGAGATTGTATCTGAAGTTCGAATCATTTCGAACACTAGAAGATGAGATGCAAGTACTATATTATTCGGCGTGGTTTACGAGTCGAGTAAGCCGCTGCACTATGGTAGTGAGATGCAAACGACTAGAGTACAATGGCCTACTCAGTGGTCAGGCTCGTAAGCAGTATGTGTTGTTTGTTGTTTGATTAAATGAGAATGAGTGTGTACCATCTTCGAAAACTAAAGACCACAAATTTCTGAAGTGAATCGAGTCTGCATGATGTGAATGATACGATATGTATGTTTGTTTGCGATCTGATATCGCTTCGTGATCTTGCTGATAGGCTGTGACACTACTGCTATGATATTATCTGTTATTTGCGTTCATAACTGAATATCATGCCTATATGATTTATCTCTTTTAACCGAATGCTTATTATGACTTATATGTCTTTATATGCTATATGTAATAAACATGTTTATCGTTTTATCATACTGTTATAGTTATAAAGCGATAATAATAAACCAAAGTAATTGAAATCGAGGGTAAGTATGAGCATAGCTAGTCACTTTGTCATCAATGGCACCCCCATCGCTTTATTGTGCAGGAAGATCGTGGACCGAGAGCTGGATTTTGGACGGCGACACGAGACGTTGTTATGCTTTACTTTTAGTTGCTTTTCGAGAGATATGTAATATATATAACGCTACTCCATTAAATTACCGTATTTAGAGTTGTTTTATTCAACTATTGAACGATGTTGTAACATTTGGGTTTATTGTATAATTAATGAGCGCCAAGGTTTAAGACTTAATTAATTTCCGCCTTAGTAATTAAAGTCGACTAAAAATCAAAGTTGTTATAGATTGGTATCGTGAGTCGACTCGTGAGTAACATGAATTGCCTAATGCGATTTATGCTTACCTAACGAGAGACACCTGGGTGGTACAAACATATTAATATGTTAACCCGCAAGACTACTAGGATGAAATAATAAATTAGATTTTTCTTTTATTAGATCACTTAAATAATAACTTTAATCGCTTTAAAGTGTGAGGATGGGTAGAAATCTTAAGGACCGACCATAGGCTATGGACTTTTAAATAACGAACTACTTCCCTCAAAATAAATTACACTAACTATTTTATGCTTGCTACTTGCTGAGTTGTCTAACAAAAACTAACAACTATCCTCGGATATAAAATCGATACAATATATTTAACCACGAGGATTGGAGCATCGAAGGAGTATCAGCTACATGGATTAAGGACACTATTAAATCCATAACCTTTATCACAAAAAAATAAATGCTTGAACCTATCAAAATTTGATTCTCCAAACTTGTCAAACTTGTTTGCCTTAAAGGTCCCATTTAAGAGCCGTTTTATTTCCGTCAAAACAATACCTTGTTGTTTGACTCATTTCTTTGAAACCTTTATAGATGGCGCAAGATGGACATTGGAAGACAAGCGCTTTGAGGGTTCAGATGCCGACACACCCTGTGGCACCTTTGTATGGGGTAGACTCCCCAGCGAGAGCACAGGCCTACGCAGCCTTCCAGCAGAGCCAGCCATGTCACTTCGCGGGAGATCGCTACGACTGCGTGCACTGAATTCAGGGGATGGAGGCAAGGTTTACCGTGGCAGGAATTCGCGAGGAGTGGAAGATACGCCTAGTGGAGGGGTACATCTCTGAGGAGCCATTCTTGTGGTGGACGAGAGTCCGAGCACCGGCTACTGCCTTGGGAGAAAATTTCCACGAGTGGAAGTTCTTCAAGTGTTTCATCAGGCTTGCTGTCCGAGCCGTCTCTGAGGGTGACACTTTCCAGGAGGCAGAGGAGATCAGCGATGATGAATTCGCACCCTTGGGTTAAAACCCAAATGATCTAGTAGCCTATCAGTACGGACGACATTTTGTAAAATCTCTAGTTTCTAAATATCTAACCTCGGAGATTATGTATAGCACTCTTAGGAGTCGTTGTCCCTACCTTTTATCTTTTGCTATCTTCCTATGAAATGTATAAGATGCATTTTGCTACCCAAAACCGATGTAACCACTAACCAGCATTACATTTCAATGGAATGAAATATCTATTTTCTGTGTTGCTTAGATGACTTGTGTTATCGCTTTATTTTGCGAATGAATTCTATCAATGTCAAGCATGTTATCTAACACCTTGCAATGCTAATAATTTCCTTCGCTTCCTAATTCTTTCAGAATGGCTGCTCCTCCGATGACTAACGCGGAAAGACAAATCCTGGCTGAAGAATCTTTAATTCGTTTGGCTGAGATAGCCACGGACAACGCGAACCGCCAACATCAGCCGAGCGCGTTCGACCGATTCTCACGTCATCGCCCACCAGTATACTTAGGGTCAAACAACCCTACCGAACTCACAAACTGGCTGGAAGAAATGAAGAAGCTCATGGATTTGAGCAGGACACCTCCCGAAGAGAGGGTCAACATCGCCGCCTTCTATCTGAAAGAAGAGGCGAATGGTTGGTGGAACGTGATCAGGACCAATGAGCCTGACACTACGTTCACCTGGGGCGAATTCACAACAAAGATCAAGGAGCGATACTTTGGGTATGAGCTTCGGTGCCAAAAAGAGGAGGAGTTTATAAGTCTAAGAATGGATGATATGACTCTCCAGGAGTATACGGAGAAGTTTCAACGGCTGTCAAAGTTTGGGACTACTGTCGCCCCCAACGAGAGGGCCATGACACAGAGGTATCTACGCAACATGTCTGCAAGTCTGCGTACTTACTTGAGCAGCAACTCTTACACCACTTTTGCCGCAGCATACGAGCGTGCGTGTAGTGTATGGGCTTCCTTGGAGTTGGAAAAGGCTGAAGAGAAGAAGAAGAAGAAGAAGAAGAAGAAGAATAAGAAGAAGAAGAAGAAGAAGGTGTTTGTGCCATCTGTGGCACAGTCGAGCTTCATTCAGAAGCCGAGCTATCAACGCTCGAACCAACAGAGGCCAAATTTTCAGAGGCCTGCGTTTCAAAATAGGTTTCCTGCGGGAAACAATGAGAGGGCCATGGTTGCAGGGAGGGCTCCTCAACCAAGAGCCTTACCGGGAAATTGTCACATGTGTAACAAGGCGCTGCATGAAGGGAGACAGTGTAATGGTCAGCCAATTACCTGTTACCGTTCTAAGAAGCTAGGGCACAAGGCAAATGCATGCCCTAACGCCCGAGGCCGACACCTATTGCGGAGTACCACAACTGCGTGGTGGTACAGGTCGAGTATATGTACTCACGTAAGCCGAGGCGCAGGAATCACCCGAGGCCGACGCCATCACCGGTATTTTTCTTATAAACTCGTGAACGCCGCTGCTTTGTTTGACCTTTGGGGCATCATTGTCCTTTATATCTTCTAAGTTTGCTTCAAAGCTAATCTCACAAATTCAATCAATCAACGCAAATATTTCTCTACCAAACGGAAAATTTTTCAAATGCTCCAAAATTTTCAAGGAAACCCCAATCACAATTCATAAAACAATATTTCCTTCCGACCTTATTCTTTTTGACATGCCGAAGTTCGACGTCATCCTTGGTATCGACTGGTTAACCAAATACCATGCAATATTCGAGTGCCGAGACCGGAAGATTCGCTTGAAGCATCCTTTTGGTACTAGAGTCACGTACCAGAAGACTGCGCCAATTAAGGGGGCGAAAATTATATCTGTGTTGCAACTACAACGGTTAGAAAGAAAAGGGAACCAAGTGTACCTATGCAGCGTCAACGAAGTAAAGGAAAGTGTGAACATTGGGGATATTCACATAGTACGGGAATTTCCTGACGTCTTTCCTGACGAATTGCCAGGCTTGCCACCTGCACGTGATGTCGAGTTCTCTATCGACCTTGCGTCAGGCACGGCCCCAATCTCAAAGGCACCCTATAGGATGGCACCAGTAGAGTTACAAGAGCTAAAGAAACAACTAGATGAAATGATTGAAAAGGGGTTCATAAGACCGAGTGTCTCACCCTGGGGAGCACCGGTTCTCTTTGTGAAAAAGAAGGATCAAGATGAGACTCTGCATCGACTACAGGGAATTAAACAAGGTGACCATTAAGAACCGCTACCCTTTACCCAGAATCGACGATCTCTTTGATCAATTAAAATGCGCGGGAGTTTTCTCAAAGATCCACTTAAGGTCGGGTTACCATCAGATTGCGGTAAGAGAACAGTATATCCAGAAGACTGCTTTCAGAAGCAGATATGGCCACTACGAATTTAAGGTCATGCCTTTCGGTTTGACAAACGCACCAGCAGTGTTCATAGATCAAATGAACAGGACCTTTCACGAGTATTTGGACATATGCGTGGTCGTATTCATTGACGATATCCTGATTTATTCCAAGACCAGAGCAGAACACGAGGAACACCTCCGTATCATTCTAGGGATACTACAGAAATATAAGTGGTATGCAAAACTATCCAAGTGCGAGTTTTGGCTTAAAAAGGTAGCATTCCAGGGTCACGTCATCTCGAAGGACGAAGTGATGGTAGATCCTGCAAAGATCGACGCAGTGAAAGAATGGAAGGCTCCTACAAATATAACTGAAATACGCAGCTTCCTAGGATTAGCAGGATACTACAGAAGGTTTGTTCCAGACTTCTCCAAGACAGCACGACCGATGACCAAGTTACTTCAGAAGGAATCCATGTTCATATGGAGCGACGAGTGCGAGAATGCATTCCAAGAACTCAAGACAAGGCTTACCACAGCACCCGTCTTAGCTCTCCCTACGGATGGGGACGAGTATAAAGTCTATGCGACGCCTCGAATGGCCTGGTTGCATCGATGCAACAAGGGAAGGTTATTGCTTATGCGTCGAGGCAATTGAAGGTTCATGAACGAAACTACCCAACTCATGACCTGGAATTAGCAGCCGTAGTGTTTGCTTTGAAAATCTGGCGTCATTACCTCTACGGAGTGAGTATCAAGTTCTACACAGACCACAAAAGCCTGAAATATATCTTCACACAGAAGGAACTCAACATGAGACAACGCCGGTGGTTAGAGTTGATCAAGGACTACAAGATTGAACTACTGTACCACGAGGGTAAGGCGAACGTCGTTGCTGACGCTCTGAGTAGAAAGACTACGCATACCCTTAGCAACATTTGGGAAATTCCGGCCGGTATCGTCAGAGACTTCAAAAGAATGAATTTAGAGTTGGTTCAGTCTGATGATGTCGACTTAAACGCAAAGATCGCAGAGCCGGAGTTATATCACGAGATTAGAGCTCTACAATGGGAAGATGAAGAGCTTGTAAAGATCAGACGGGAAATTCCTTCAGGAAACCGAGAAGGGTTTGAGATAAAGCCTGACGGAAGCTTAAAATTCAAAGGGAGGTGGTGTGTGCCCGACGTACCAGAATTAAAAAGAAGGATCCTTGACGAGGCACATAGTACACGATACTCCATACATCCAGGATCCGATAAAATGTACCAAGACTTAAAACTGAGATTTTGGTGGGTAGGAATGAAAGCAGAGATTGCCGAGTACGTTGCAAAGTGCCTAATCTGCCAGAAGGTAAAGTTCGAACATCAACGACCTGGAGGGCTACTACAACCCTTGGACATTCCAATGGGGAAATGGGATTCCATTTCCATGGATTTGATAATGGGTTTACCAAGGACTCATAAGGGAAATAATGCAATCTGGGTAATAGTGGACCGTTTAACGAAGTCGGCCCATTTCCTACCAATCAAAGACACTTGGAGCCTTGAAGAGCTAGCTAAGGCTTATGAGAAGGAGCTGATCCGACTACACGGCGTACCACTGAACATTATATCGGATAGAGATCCGAGATTCACCTCTCACTTTTGGGACAAGCTCCAAGCAGCATTGGGAAGCCAACTGAAGATGAGCACTGCTTCCATCCTGCGACCGACGGTCAAACCGAGCGAACTATCCAAACAGTCGAAGACATGCTCAGGGCATGTGCTCTAGAATTTAACGAAAATTGGGAGAAGAGTCTGCCCTTGATTGAATTCTCGTACAACAATAGCTTTCATGCTAGTTTGGGTTGTGCTCCATTCGAGGCACTATACGGGAGAAAGTGTCGTAGCCCAGTCTGTTGGGACGATGCTAGTGACAACGTGGGAACTAGACCACAGGTCATACAAGACCAAATCGAACACATCAAAATCATTCGTGAACGTCTACAAGCGGCCCTAGACCGCCAGAAGATGTATGCAAACAAACATCGGCGACCGATCGAGTTCGAAGTAGGTGACCACGTATTCTTGAAGGTGCCACCCATGAAGGGAGTCCGACGCTTCGGATTGAAAGGGAAGTTGAGTCCTAAATACGTCGGACCATATGAGATAACCGACAGAATTGGTGAGGTAGCCTATCGCCTAGCACTGCCGCCTAATTTGTCGAAGGTTCAAAACGTCTTTCACGTTTCCCAACTGAGGCGATACAGGAGTGACCCAAGTCATATCATTACTCCAGACGTGATCGCAGTTGAGCCTAACCTGCTATACTCCGAGGGACCAGTCAAGATCCTAGCACGAGAAACATAGGTGTTGAGGCGGAAGACGGTTCCCTTAGTGAAGGTGCTATGGAAGGTTCAATTGACTGAACAAGCAACTTGGGAGACCGAGGCCTCGATGAAGGAGAAATACCCCGAGCTGTTTATCTCAGGTGAAAATCCTATCCTTCATTCAAGTTTCGGGATGAAACTTTTCTAAGGGGGGAGGTGATGTGTCATATATTTACGTATATATAGCCCCTTGTTCACGAGCTTTACTTTGCGTTTCTCGTACTTTTATATGCATTTCGGCTCCTATTTCTCTCCGTTTTGGCTTTGCTGCGTTTTGTGTCCATTTTGCAGGTTAAAGAAGCTATTTGGAGTTTAGGATGGTGTTCGGGAGGTTTCGTGAAGTTTCGTAAAGTTTCGTGATGTTTCGAGTTGGTTTCGTTGCGTTTCGCTTGCGCACGAGCCTCGTTTTGATGTTTGAAGGTGTTCGGGGACCTCGGGACTGAATTTGAAGCTCCTAATATCATTTTGGAACTCGTCCCTATGCCTTGGGACGACCTAGGCCTTCTCCCTACACCTTGGGACGACTTTTGAGCAAAAATAAGCTAAGGAAAAGAAGTGGAAAAAAGAGCAACAAAACTGAATCCAACGGGATGCATGTCCCGTAGGTTTTGTTGGAGTATGTGTCCTCCACAATAGTGCGATTACTTAATAAATCTCAATTAAGGAATACATAGGGATAATCCTGTATTATTGTCAATTGATTAACGTAAATCAATAACGGTTGGCTGACTAGAGTTTGACGTTATTGTCGTGAAAACGGCGGTGATCAATTGATCCCTTTAAGTCACACCTATAGGAACGTACTCCAAATATTTGAGCTAATTAATTGTATGAGATACGATTAGATTAGTGACTTGATAATTTGACTAACGGTTAGTCAGTGTATTGATTTAGAGAGAAATCGAGTTGTGAACTCGAGTGATTTAATTTTATATCGATAAAATTATTAGAGGAGATGAGAATTAGTGATTAAGTGTTAATTCACTAATTGTGTATATTTTGCTAATGAGATTAGTAAAAGTACATTTTTAATATATGTGTAAAGTACATGTATATTAAGGAAGAGTTTAATTAATTTATACTTTATCATATTAGATGATTTAAGTGATAAATTATAAGTATTTGTGGGACAAATATTAAGAAAACAAATTGGACCCATTAGCCCCATTTTGGACGTCCAAATGCAAGGGAGAAGGGCTTCCAATTTGTCTTATTAATTTTGTTCTTTTGCTTTTTGCTTTTTGCATGAAAAACAACATGATTGCAATGCATGCAATTTCACTTATCAAGAGCAAAACTCTTCACTTCTCTCCTCTCCTTGGCCGGCCACCTTGGTGTGCTTAGCACACTTCATTTGCTTTATTTTGTTATATAACATAAGGCCATGAGAGATAAAAGGTATTCATGCATTTTGTTTACTTATCTCTCTAATACAAATCCTCTCTAAATAATAGTTTTATTACTAAGTGTTAGTAATATTATTTCACATATTATCAAATCAATACTAAGGTATTTCTAGATCAAAATACTTAGTGTTGTTTGGAGTGTTCTTGGGTGCTAACTAAAGGAGGTTTTCTACATTGAAAACTTGGGTTTTTAAGGAGGATCATCCTAAGCTTTTACTCAAGAAACTAAACTAGAAAGGAGTTCTAGTTTAGTGCCCTCATATCCTTTACAAGAAAGGTATAAATTTCTAAAACTTGTAACAAAGTGAATTTGTACTACAATAGATCTTGCTAAATCAAATTAGAGTAATTTGATTTACACTAATATTTGATTAGTGAATGGGATCCGATCCCTACAAGTGGTATCAGAGCCAAGGCTTGTAGTTACAAATTTATTTTGTTGTTTTTGGAGTTTTATGTATTTATTGAGAATAAATAACATAAAATCCGAAAATAGTGTTAAAAATGGTTTTAACACGAGATTTTTATTGCATGCAAAGTTTCTGGTCTCATGAAATTTCTGGTCAAATTTCGTATTTTTTGGAATTTGTTTGCTAATTTAAATGATTTTTATACAAAACCGAGTCAAAAAGTGTGTTTTTGGCTAAAATAATTACTATAAATAGTTATAGTTCGAATCTGGTCACGAAATTTTTACACAGTGATATTTCATATTTATACATTCTGCATGTAAATTTTCAAAGTAAGATTTTGAGTTTTGAATATTTATTCATATTTTTGTTTAAAATCGGTATGGTTTGCATTTTATGTCCAAAAATATAGTAAATGTTGTTTTCTGGACATGAAATTTATACCAATATTTTTACACATTATGAGGATGCTCTCGTATAAATTTGGGATTTTACCTCACTGTTTTAGACGTTTTCTTGATTTTATGAGTTAAAATCGATGAAATCGTATGTTATTTTATATAAAATAATTCGTAAATATTTTCTGGCCAAACTTTTCTTTTCTGATATTTTGGAAGTGTTCCAGAATATACAAAATTTTTTCAAAATAAAAATAATTTTATTTTATTTTATTTTGATTTTATAAAGCTTTATTCATAAAAGGGTTATGATTAAAGTACTTCTAATTAGCAAATGACCATGTTTATGAACTAAAATCACCATGAGTTAGTATAAACTAATGTTGGGTGTTCTAAAATCAGTTTAGAAGTTTAGTTCAAGCTTAAAAGGTGTTTTAAGCATTATTGATTAATATAAGATTAATCGGTTAAAAATGAGATCGGTTTGAAACGATTAAATGCGATTTTTGTTTAAGGCGATTTTGGCATGTTTTTATTTATAAGCTTTACATCTTGCATTTTTGGATGAATGTTTATTGTTGAATGAATGTTTATTTTTACTAGTATGGCCATAGTTTGTTATATTTTTACCGATATTACCCGTAATGAAAGGGAATATCGTGTGGTTTCAGATTAAATGCGATCTCGTATCGCGGTTTGTAATTTTTAATAGTTTATTTCATTTATAAATGTATAATAGGATTGCTATGTATTCATTTGTAAATCATACTCAGAACTATTTGTAAATCAAGACCTGATGGAGATCGACTTGAGCCTTAGAACAGTTCTAAAGCTTGCAAGGAGGAGCCTTGGATGAGATCCATTATGAAGAGGGACCAAAGGAGTTGGTTTCCAATTTGTAACTCCTTGTATTTTAATTACTTTAGGTGGCCATACTAGGTTTATGTTTGCTTGATGCTTGTTTGTTTGCTTATTTTCCGCACACATGCCAAAATCGCCATGCATGCCACGATATCCCACTATGATTGTCGATTTAAGTCACGATTCCTAAATTAGTTCACTTATAAAGAATTTTATGACTAAAATTGACAAGATCACCCACATTTTTTATCAAAATGAATTGAGATTAAGCCTTTCCAAATTTAGCAACTATGAACCCCATGTTCGTGAGGACCTCCGCGACGTGGAACCTTGTTACCATGGGTAAGTAGTGGGAGGAAGTCCCATGCTATTTTGGTTTGGACTCAACCGAATAAGAGTTATTTGGGGCTAATCGATGCATTTTAAAGAAAATCATCAACCAAGCATTCTAGTGTAGAATTAGTCAAGTGTTGACTTATCGTTTTTATATAAAAGGAAACATGAGATGTCTAATTTTATATGAAAAACGAGTCTTGGAATCATTTATATAATTTCGTGGGAGATCATTATATAAATGGACATTTGTTTTAAAAATGAGTTTTAGCAAATGTTATAAATGAACAATGAATGCTTATATATTTCCTCATATTTGTTGTAGAATCGTTTTATTCAAATCGCAATGGCATCATCATCATCAACTCCCGCGCCCATTTTGGGCAAAGATTCATGGTTGCGAACCGTGATGGATAAGTGTATCCTCAAGGATGACGGTAGCAACTTCGTCGAATGGGATTCGACAATGAAGGGCGCCGCGACATCCGACAATGTGCTCAAGCACCTTACCGATCAACCACCCGCCGAACCCACTTCTCGATCCGGCGCGGCTCGTGCCGCCTATGATGAGTATGTGAAAGTGGACAATGACGTGAAAAACGTCTTAATTTGGTCCATGTCACCCGCTCTCAAACTCCGAATGGTTACCCAAAAGAGTGCATATGCGATATTCACTGAGTGACAACCATGTTCTCCAAAGCACCGCAAATTAGGCTTTATGAAGGCGGTGCGGTTTTTCGCTGCAAAGCTTGGGAGGAACCAAAAAGTTGGTCCTCATGTGCTCAAAATGATTGAGCAAATAGACACTCTTGAGCGTCAAGAGTGTGCTATACCCAAGGCTCTTGCGATCAACCGCATCCTCCATTCTCTTCCTAACAAGTTTGCTCACTTTAGAGTAAACTATAACATGAACAACATGGATAAGAGTTACCATGAACTTCATGCACTCTTGGTCCAAGCCGAGAGGGATATGGAAGTGAATGAGGTGGAGAAGAAAGATGTTCTCTCCATGAAAATGAAGAACATGAACTTGGGAGTGAAGAAGGGAAGGTGGCGAGAAAGGCGCCATCTAACATTGGCAAGGGTAAGGGAAAGGCTATTGTGGAAGGTGTTCCACACAAGCCTAAGCCCAAGATCAACAAGGGAAGACCCCTCAAAGACACTTGCAAATATTGTAATGAGGTAGGTCATTGGATGCGCAATTGTCTCAAATATAAGAAGGATCTCAAAGATGGATGTGCGACATCCAAAGGTATTCCTTCTAATCTCTATATGATTGACATCAATCATGCTTGCATTTCTACATGGGTATTGGATACCGGATGTGGATCTCACCTTTGTAATCATTTGCAGGGGATGAGAAACGTGCGGGCCCTAGCCAAGGGTGATGTAGATCTCCGCATGGGCAATGGAGCTAGAGTAGCGGCCGTTTCCGTGGGAACTTTTGTACTCGCTCTTGCTAGTGGATTAGAGTTGCTTTTGAATAATCAAGTTATTTTGTACCAACTCTAACCAAAAACATTATCTCCGTCTCCGTGTTAGATGCGGAAGGCTTTTGTTTTGAGATTAAGAACAACCGTTGTACTTTTTCTTTTAATGAAATGGTTTATGGTGAAGCTATTTCAATTGGAGGTATTTATGTTTTAAATGATGTTAATGATGTCTATCATGTTGAGAACAAGAGGCTCAAAACGAATGAATCAAACAAATCCTACCTTTGGCATTGTCGTTTAGGTCACATAAACGAAAGACGATAAAGAGACTTGTTGAGACCAAGGTTCTCAAACCATTTGATTGCGAATCATATGGTACATGCGAAGCTTGCCTTTTAGGCAAGATGACTCGTCAACCCTTTAGCGGTAAAGGGACACGAGCAAGTGAGGTTTTAGGACTCATACATACCGATGTGTGTGGTCCATTAAACATCACCGCTAGAGGAGGATATCATTACTTCATTACTTTTACCGATGATTTAAGTAGATATGGTTATGTCTACTTAATAAGGCATAAAAGTGATGCTTTTGAGAAATTTAAAGAATTTCAAAATGAGGTTGAGAACCAATTAAACAAAAGGATAAAAGCACTACGATCGGATCGTGGTGGCGAATATCTAAGTAATGAGTTTGATTCACATCTTAAGAATTGTGGTATAGTATCACAATGGACTCCTCCCGCACACCACGCTTAAATGGTGTTGCAGAAAGGAGAAACCGAACCTTGCTTGACATGGTTCGGTCTATGATGAGTCAAACCGAGCTTCTGGATCATTTTGGGGCTTTGCGCTATTATCTGCTTTGTATTTTCACTAAATCAAGTCCGACTAAAGCGGCCAATAAGACCCCATATGAGATATGGATGGGAACGGTTCGCTATTTGTCATTCATGAGAATTTGGGGATGTGAGGCATTCGTCAAGAATAAATCTGACGATAAACTCGCTCCAAGGTCTGACAAATGTCTATTTGTAGGTTATCCTAAGGAAACCTCGTGGCTATTACTTCTACAACCCTCACGAGAACAAAGTGTTTGTGGCTCGTGATGCCGTTTTTCCTAGAAAATGAATTTATTTCTAAGAAACAGTGGGAGAAAATTTGAACTTGATGAAGTTCAAGAGCCACAAACCGAGCGAAAACGAGGAAACCGCTTCCTCGCCGTCGACACGGTTATAATCCCTAGGAGGTCGGGAAGAGTTAGTCAACAACCTGACCGCTACCTCTGTGAACATCGAGGAGGAGGGTGATTTGTTGTTATTCAAAGCAACGAACCCTCAACCTACAAGGCGCTATTAGTAGCCCCAACTCAGAAAAATGGCTTGAGGCCATGAAATCCGAAATGGATTCTATGTACGAGAACCAAGTTTGGGACTTGGTAGATTTACCTGAAGGAGCGCGACCCTTCAGTGTAAATGGATATTCAAAATCAAACTCGGCATAGATAAACATATTGATGTTTACAAGGCTAGATTGGTGGCAAAGGGCTTTTCACAAGTCCAAGGTATTCATTATGATGAAACCTTTGCACCGGTTGCGATGCTTCGATCCATAAGGATAATCTTAGCGGTTGCCGCATTTCATGACTATGAAATATGGCAAATGGATGTAAAAACCGCCTTCTTGAATGGGATTCTAGAAGAGGAAGTGTTTATGACACAACCTGAAGGTTTTATAGATACATCCAACCCTAAGAAAGTATGCAAGCTTAAGAGATCCATTTATGGTCTTAAGCAAGCATCGAGGAGTTGGAATCACAGATTCGATCATGTTATCAAACAACATGGTTTCGCTCGTAGTGCCGAGGAACCTTGTTTGTACATGAAGTTTAGTGGGAGTAAAGTAACCTTCCTTGTTTTGTATGTGGATGACATACTACTGATTGGAAATGATGTTCCAAGTCTAAACTCGGTAAAGGTGGAATTGGGAAACCATTTCCAAATGAAGGACTTGGGAGAGGCACAACGCATCTTGGGTATCCGGATCTATAGAGATAGATCCAAAAGGATACTAGCATTGAGTCAAGAAACTTATATTGATAAGATTCTTGATAGGTTCAATATGAAAGACTCCAAGAGAGGCTTTCTTCCGATGAGTGTTGGAATAACGTTGAAGAAATCTCAGTGTCCTACGACTCCTGCGGAAATTGAACGCATGAAATTGATCCCTTATGCTTCCGCTGTAGGATCAATCATGTATGCTATGATGTGCACTCGTCCCGATGTCGCTTTCGCCTTGAGCATGACGAGCCGTATCAAGCTAATCCCGGTGAGAGTCACCGGATAATTTGTGAAGAACATCCTTAAGTACTTGAGAAGAACTAAGGATTCGTTTCTTGTGTTTGGAGGAGAACTTGAGCTACGTGTAAAGGGTTACACGGATGCAAGTTTCCAAACTGATGGGGATGATCTGAAATCCCAATCCGGCTATGTCTTTATGTTGAATGGAGGAGCTGTTTGTTGGAAGAGCTTCAAACAGAGTGTCACTGCGGATTCTACGACGGAAGCTGAGTATTTGGCAGCATCTGAAGCTGCTAAAGAAGCTGTGTGGATTCGGCAATTCTTGGATGGACTAAGAGTAGTCCCTAGTGCCGTGGATCCTGTGACTGTTTATTGTGATAACAGTGGGGCTATTTTCCAAGCGAAGGAGCCCAAGTCTAGCAACAAGTCTAGACACGTTTTGAGGAAATACCACGTTATTAGAGATAATGTGGAGAGGAAGGAAATAGACATTTGTAAGGTTGGGACAGACGATAACATCGCTGATCCTTTAACCAAGCCTCTATCGAGGGCTAAGCATGACGCGCACACCGCCTCCATGGGGTTGCGGCGTATGCCAGATTTCCTTTAGTTTCGTAATATGTAATTGAACGATGTATCTTTTTACATATATGAAAATAACATTCATTGTTTTTATCTTAAGTCATTATTGAATGCATACTTTGTTTATCCGAATATTTGTGTGACAAGTTTGAACGTATTCAAGTGAACGGAATAAACTAAGTATTTGGTCCCTAGGCTCTCATATGAGGTGACGTCTCCGAGAGACTAGATTGCAAGTCGATCGATGGTGAGGTTCAACACCATAGGGTCATATGTGATGACTGATCGTTTGCATAGACAGACTGTGAGACACTCTGTCGGACAGTGACGCTTATAGAATTCCTTTTCAATGAGATTGAAACCTGGTCGTGGTGGGAATTCTATAGTATTCCTTTTGAGTCGATTCTTTGGTGGAGCCGATTGTGCAGTCGGTGCAGTTTAGAGTGACTTTCATTTTGTCCTAAGCCATGCCGTGAAAGGGGTTATAAGGGCATCTTTGGGGTCATGGTGATCTGCATTATACAAGACAATCGAGTGGAAGGAAATGTCCACCCTCGTCAGGGTAAAACATCTTTGGGCCACTCGAGGAGTAGTCATTTGAAAATGCGTGGCCACGCTCGGTAGAATCTACGGTAGATTCCGGTCATCTGACTACTCTCCTTATCGAGGAAACCACTCACGATATATATCTCAGGATGCAAGTACGACCTGTAAGACACCTTGCATCGAGTGGGAGATGTGAAACGGACATGAGAATTGGTAATGCACAACTTGTCTCGGACAAGTGGGAGATTGTTGGAGTATGTGTCCTCCACAATAGTGCGATTACTTAATAAATCTCAATTAAGGAATACATAGGGATAATCCTGTATTATTGTCAATTGATTAACGTAAATCAATAACGGTTGGCTGACTAGAGTTTGACGTTATTGTCGTGAAAACGGCGGTGATCAATTGATCCCTTTAAGTCACACCTATAGGAACGTACTCCAAATATTTGAGCTAATTAATTGTATGAGATACGATTAGATTAGTGACTTGATAATTTGACTAACGGTTAGTCAGTGTATTGATTTAGAGAGAAATCGAGTTGTGAACTCGAGTGATTTAATTTTATATCGATAAAATTATTAGAGGAGATGAGAATTAGTGATTAAGTGTTAATTCACTAATTGTGTATATTTTGCTAATGAGATTAGTAAAAGTACATTTTTAATATATGTGTAAAGTACATGTATATTAAGGAAGAGTTTAATTAATTTATACTTTATCATATTAGATGATTTAAGTGATAAATTATAAGTATTTGTGGGACAAATATTAAGAAAACAAATTGGACCCATTAGCCCCATTTTGGACGTCCAAATGCAAGGGAGAAGGGCTTCCAATTTGTCTTATTAATTTTGTTCTTTTGCTTTTTGCTTTTTGCATGAAAAACAACATGATTGCAATGCATGCAATTTCACTTATCAAGAGCAAAACTCTTCACTTCTCTCCTCTCCTTGGCCGGCCACCTTGGTGTGCTTAGCACACTTCATTTGCTTTATTTTGTTATATAACATAAGGCCATGAGAGATAAAAGGTATTCATGCATTTTGTTTACTTATCTCTCTAATACAAATCCTCTCTAAATAATAGTTTTATTACTAAGTGTTAGTAATATTATTTCACATATTATCAAATCAATACTAAGGTATTTCTAGATCAAAATACTTAGTGTTGTTTGGAGTGTTCTTGGGTGCTAACTAAAGGAGGTTTTCTACATTGAAAACTTGGGTTTTTAAGGAGGATCATCCTAAGCTTTTACTCAAGAAACTAAACTAGAAAGGAGTTCTAGTTTAGTGCCCTCATATCCTTTACAAGAAAGGTATAAATTTCTAAAACTTGTAACAAAGTGAATTTGTACTACAATAGATCTTGCTAAATCAAATTAGAGTAATTTGATTTACACTAATATTTGATTAGTGAATGGGATCCGATCCCTACAGGTTTGGGACCAACTTCCTCTGTGTCCCGGATGGGACAGGTGTCCCGGAGCCCAGGGACGAGTGTGCCTCTTCGTGTGCTTAAATTGTTTCGTCTATTTGAAAGGCAAAAAGATCATATTTCGGCTCATTCTTTTTCCTGCACTTTTATAACACTTTAAAGTTTATTCTCAAGAATTCTTAGGTTTCATAGCTTTCAACTTTTGTAATTTCAATTCCCGACTCGGATTGCTTTGGTTTTGATCATCTATTTGGTTTTCGTTGTTGAATTCATCCTTGGGTTTATTGGATTTCTGATTGGTATTATCAATTTCTTCTCCCTTTTCATTATCATTTCAATATATATCGTTCTTGATCATGTTTTTGTGCTTCTCCTTTGCTTTTGTTGTTAAATCCGTCATGTGTGAGTAGTTCTTATTCTAGGGAGAAGGGTGAATCATGGGTGCATACTTGGGTTGTTTTTTATGATGTTTTGAGTTAGGTTTTCGCGCTCGTTTTGATTGTCTCGTTTTGCTTGTGTTTGTTGACCCTCTGGCCAAGGTTTAGCAAACGTTTTCCACCCTTAAACTTAAGACCGAAAGCCTAGTGTAAGGTAGGGTACGAGACCAATCATTAGGACCCTCACTTGTAAGTTGCGAGAGCCCGCATTTGAGACCTAGAGGAGCTTAAGACCGAGAGGCCTAGCTTACCCTTAGCGAGAGCGATTTCCTACTCATTTCGGTCACCATCCTTTGACCTAGCATACCCCATGCCTAACCCGATTCCCTAGACCTTTTCCTAATCGTTCAAACCCCTTACTTTCCGCTATAGCTTTAGTAACCTCAACCTTTCGAACCGAGACTAGAATCACCAAAAAAATAACCAACATAAGCGACCATCTCCCTGAGGATTTCGACCCGACTTACCCTAGCTACCCAAGTGTTGAGTTTGGATTTATTTTTGATTAGGTGACGCCACTAAGCCTTATCAAATTTTGGCGCCGTTGCCGGGGAGACGGCTTTGTTTTTTTGTTGTTTATTTGGTTCTTTTCTCTTTGTTACTCTTGTCTCAAGGAACCTCAATTCCTTGAGGCCGTTACTTATAGCTTCCTCGAGTGTTGTGCATGCCCAGGTTATCACGTACGTCTCAAAAAGGCTTGGCAATTCCATTTGACCCGGAGCCGGAGCGTACATTGCAAAGGCGAAAGAATTTGCTAAAGGACTTGGAAGCTACTGTTTCTCCTACTACTTCATCCACTCACATTGAACCTACGCCCGAATTAAAGACAATGGTGAAACTTTCCGATCATTCGAGGCCAACCGCGGCTCAAGTTCCAACGGGCAATGCTATGCCAACCATAGCGGCCAACAATTTTGAGGTTAAACCCGCTTTTATTAACCTCATTGACCGCACTCAATTTGGAGGGAGCCCCGGTGAGGACCCTAACTTACACATCCAAAACTTTTGTGATTATTGCTCTACAATAAAGCAAACGGGGGTCACTCAAGATCAAATTAGGGAGATGCTCTTCCCATTTTCCCTCCGCGACAAAGCCAAGTTGTGGCTTAACTCCTTGAATCGGGTAGCTCTTGCGATCACCGATTGGAATTCTCTCGTCTTGGCGTTCTACCAAAAGTACTTCCCTCCGGAAAAGACCGCAATGCTTAGGAGCCAAATTACTAGCTTCCGACAAAGAGGAGATGAGAGTTTGTTTGAGGCGTGGGAGCGCTACAAAGACTTGCAACGTCAATGCCCTCATCATGGCATGGACAAGTGGTTCATCGTCATGCAGTTTTACAACTGTCTATACAACGAGTCACGTCAAGTGCTAGACTCCGCCGCTAATGGGAGGTTCGATAACATTGATGTGGAGGAGGCCGTTGATACGATTGAGGCCATGGCAATCCACAATGCATAATACGGGAGCTCTAGGAACATTCCTAGGAGCGGTGGTAAGAACGACAGTGACGCGGTGGCCATGCTAGATGCTAAGATGGATGTCATGACCGCGATGATGTTCAGTCACATGCAAGCGGGTTCTTCAAATGCGGGTGGTCAAACGGTAGCGGCAATGCACACTTCTCATGACGTGCCTTGCAATTCTTGTGGCGGTTCCAGTCACACTTCAATGGAATGCCGAGGTATGAACACACAATCTCATCTTGTGCATGCTTTACATACTCAAAACAGCCCGTACTCTAACTACTACAATGAAGGGTACAAGAATCATCCAAATTTGAGCTACAAAAGCCAAAACGTTTTGAATCCACCTTCACAACAACAAAATTTCAGTCAACAACAACCACAATACACCACCCAACAAAATTTCAGCCCACAATACAACAACCAAAGACCTTACAACCCTCCGGGCTTTAATCGCCCCACTTTTCAGCCCCAAATTACCCCACCACAAGTGCAAGCCGTTCCGGTCCCCGACCCGATAAATGAAATGAGGGCCATGATGATGCAAATGGCCAAAACGCAAGAAACGATGATGGCTCAAATGCAAAAGAGTGACCAAGCGAAAGACGCGGCCGTCAAAATGCTCGAGACGCAAATGGCTCAACTTGCTTCCTCTAGCTCTCAACGGAAGCCGGGTGCTCTACCATCGCATGGCACTCAACCGCAACAACATGAGTCGATCAATGCCATATCCTTGCGAAGTGGCACGAGCTACGATGGTCCTCCAATGCCTACGGTGGTAAGTGAGGTAGACCCTCCCCTTTCTCCTAACAATTTGAGTGCTTCTAGTAATGGTTTTGCAGGAGCGAGCGCGAGTGGAGCACACAATCAAGGTGGGGCCGTGACCCCTCAGGTGGAGCAGGCCGTGGATGGTGGTCCCACAGGAGGAGGAGTGGCCGTGAATGGGCAAGGGCAGCCCAAGGAAGCCGAGCTAGGGAGCTCACACGTGGAGGATAAGGGGACGAAGCCGCAGCAAGTGCAGAGCAAGCCGGTCGAGCCGCCAATTCAAATCAAGTTGCCATTCCCAAGCCGAGTGGTAAAATCTAAACTTGACTCACAGTTTGGTAGGTTTATGGAGGTTGTCAAGGACCTCAAGGTAACGGTTCCCTTTACCGAGCTAGTCACACAAGTTCCCGCATATGCTAAATTTTTGAAAGACATCCTCACCCGTAAGCGGTCGTTCAGTGAGGTCGAGACTGTGGCTTTCACTGCCGAGTGTAGTGCACTTTTACAAAACCAGTCTCCTCCTAAATAGAAGGACCCGGGTAGCTTCTCGATACCTTGCACTATTGGTACAGTTTCGATTCCTAACGCTTTATGTGACTTAGGTGCAAGTGTAAGCGTTCTGCCTTATTCCGTATGTGAGAAGCTCAACATGGGGCCGTTAAAAGTCACTAATATCACGCTCCAGATGGCGGATCGTTCTGTCAAACGCCCTCTAGGCGTTTTGGAGGACATTCCTGTCAAAGTGGGTAAGTTTTTCATTCCCGTCGATTTCATTGTTCTTGACATGGCCGAGGACTCCCAAATTCCTATCATATTGGGTCGGCCTTTCTTGCACACTGCTGGTGCAATCATCGACGTCAAGAACGGGAAATTGACGTTGGATATAGGAGGTGATAAAGTTACTTTCAACCTTTCTAATGCTTTAAAACGCCCTATGTTGGAGGAGCATGTCTTTGCGGTCGATGTCATTGATGATTGTGTGGACGAGTACTTACCTCAAGTCCTCGAGAGGGACCCTCTTGAGGCCGTGCTCTGTTGTGATATGATTGCAGGTACCTTAGGGAGGAAGGACGCGGGCAAGAATGTGATCAAAGACGACGTGCGTGGCGTTGCTTGTGTTGGTGGCCGAGTAGATGGAGGTGGTGGCCGAGCTTATGATGAGGATGGTTATGACGATGAGGAAGATGATGGGAGTGGGTTCGTCTACGACGAGACCCATGGTTGGTGGTACTTCTAGTACCCGTGCTGATCTCCCCGTTTGACGCTGGTTTGGGGGAGCGTTTTCATTGTCAATAAATTGTATGTACTTTGTTTCTTTTGAGACCTTTTTATCGTTTTTCTCCCTATTTTTAAGGGTCCCCGTGTTGATGTGCTTTAGGACACATTGGGGACAATGTGTCGTCTGGTTTGGGGGGAGAAACGCTTTGCTTTCCTCTTTGCTTTATTTTTGCGTTTTCTTTTTCGTTTTTCGCTTTTCGAAAAATCACAAAATCCATAAAAGTCTGAAAATTTTCAAAAATTACAAAAAAAAAATCAGAAAATTTCAACAAAAATACCAAAAATACGTATCCCGATCGTTGTTTGCGAGCTTGTTTTTATCTTGATCTTTCCTGACATCCCTTCCCTTGTTTTCTTTGAGCTTTGGCATGTTTCTTATTTGATGGATTAGCGCTTTCGGGGATGTTTAGACGTGCTTGCAGATGATGGCGTGCTTTTACTGTTTGGCTTTATCATTTCATGGACTTTAGCTACTTATATTGTGAGGTTTTTAGCCTCCTGAGGCCGGTTCATCTATCCCGGTCCCCGTACTTATTTTGTGAGTAGTTCTCCTCGTGGGGTACGTAATATCAACGCGCATAAGTGTGGCCCCTATCCCGTGTTTCCCACGATTTTGTCACTTGTTTTTGCATATGAGGCTTTAGTCGATTTTCTTATTATTCACCATGTTTACACATTGCTTTTATTCCTCTCACATATGATGCTTTTACCCTTATTCACATGAGTTTGCTAGCTACATTGCCAAATAGCCTACCCTAGCCATGCTAGTTACCGCTTTGCTTACTCTTGTGCTTGTCTTTCGGGTTTTGATCATGCTACGACTTGCTGACGTCGTGTGCTTGGAGAGTTGGTGATTATGAGTCGGGATTGCTGTTTCCCCGACCTTTTATGAGGTATTTCCGCAACTATACTATGTGAGTGTGCCCTTTGCTCAAGAAAAAAGAAACAAAAATCTGAAAAAATCAAACACAACACAAAAACACAAGAGAAAAAGAAATGTGTGCACAAAAATGAAGAGTTGTTGTTGTTGTAGCATGAGTGAGCACTTGTTATCGATTCTATTGTTGCGTGGATGTGTAAAGGAGACCGATATGCTGTTTTCGGTCCGTTTTCCATGAGAGTTGGGTTTCGTTTTGGTTGGATGAGCACTTGAGTAGTATTGGTGGTTTCTAGTGGCTTAGCTCCACGATTCCATAATTATTTGTTCCACCTTATCACCCTTTACCTCTCTTTGGCCTTTACACCCTCATATCCTATGTAAGCCCTCATGTTTGCTTTGTTTTTGTGACATTGTTTGTGTACGGGAATACGAGATTTGGTCCTGTGGAACCCGGGATCGGACCCAACTCGGCGTCTTGCTTAAGGGCGGATTTTAAAGTTAAAAAAGATTAAGTTGGAAAAACCTTTAAGAACTGTTATGGAGTCGCCACCTATTTATCGCGGAAAATAGGAACCTGCTACCATGTTCTAAGTTAAAAACATGTCCTAGATTTTGGAGCACGCCGACACCCCTAGATCTAAGGCTATGAAACCAGATTGGATTCTAAAGTAGGGTACTTTAGAAAAAGAGTTAATTCAAATAATGATTTATGAAAACCTTTTAGAAAAGCCTATGTAAAAATAGCCTCTACTGACCTAGAACAATCCTTGTAAGATGATATTTGAGCTAATGTTATCGCTACGTACAAGTGCGATAAGGATGTAAAAGAATGCAAATGCAGATGCAAAAAGATTGATTAAAACCCTCAGTTTAGCATGTTTAACTTGTTAAAGAATACGGTTCAGTTAAAGGTCGAATTCATTGTTTAAGTTGATTTAATGCAAAAGAAAAGGGTGCAAGATGCATACAAATAAAATAAAGTTCAATTGTCTATTGGTTTATTTTATAAGGTCGGTTGCTTATGCGACTTTGGCGTGTCATCGGATATGGAGTGTACCCGAAGTAATAAGAACACTTGGAAGGCAAGCGCGCTCGGGTGCCAAAGCCGGGGCGCTACGGTGTAGACCCCTTTGTTAGTCCATAGAAAATAAGAAAAGCTTTGATCCAAGTGGATCGGCACCTACCTTGTCCCCGACGTCAGATCTGGGCAGAGCTTCGCTTCTTGAACTTGAAAGGAGGATGAATTCAACACGGATGGTGTGTTGAACTCAAGGATTTGAGTGCTTGAGGCTTTGTGGATGTGAAAGTGTAAGATGAGAGAATTTGTGTGTTGTGAATGATGTGTGAAATTGTGATCTGAAAGTGTGTTTGAATGTCGAGGTATAGGGCTGTATATATACTAAAAACCTCGGAGAAATTAGGAAATAAGGGGATAAAAACAAGCCTAGGAACCGCATAGCCTTATGCGGTTGCCTGGGGAAACCGCATAAGCTTATGCGGTTCTCCCCTCAAACCGCATAAGGTTATGCGGTTTGGGGGGCTGGTTCTAGGTCTACTTTCCAAGTTTCGGTTGCATTGAATCTTTGAAAGATCACGAGATAATCTCGAACGTGAAGCTCAAGAAAAGTGCTGGGATATTTGTGAGATATTTTGTGATGCTTAGGGCTTTGGAGCGCGGGCCAAAGGCTGGGTTTGGGCTTCAGTTTGGGCCGAGACAGAAAAATGGAAAGGGTGTATTTGCATAGTTTTTGTGAAATAAGGTAAGACGTGAGGTTGTATTTTGTGTAAGAGGGGGCTAAATAGCGGTTTTAGCTATCGGGCCTAAATTTAGGAATTTAGGAATGCTGAATCAGACCTTGTTAATGTAAAAGGACTAATTGTAGTGCAAATGCGAAGCTCATGCCAAATGAAGCGGGACAAGGACCTAGCTAGACTCCAAATGGACAAAATGAACGTTATTTAAATGCGATGTAAAGCGACCTAAATCATTTTAACATTTAAAACGACTCAAAATGAATTCGACATTAGTTAGAACCGTTTAAGTCAACGTTAAAGCATGCGTAATAAAAGTCCGTGACACATCACAGGGTTTTGTTTGGGAGGGTACGGATATGGGTATCCACAGAGCCCCGCTTGATCGAGCTCGGACTAGAGCGCTAGTCAAACTCCACGACCATATCCGGACCATTACAGTCTCGATATGATCAGCGGAACGAAGCATGTGTCCATGGGTGAGACGAGGACTTCGAACCGGGCTAAACGGGGAGGGGCGTGCGCATTTTTAGGACTTGGCGGTCCGTGCATGCTATAAGAACTGCTGGCCTTTGCCGGATGTCTTCGTCGTGCTTGTTGTCGTTTGTTGGTGCCTTTGCGTGTGCTTGTAATGTCAAATGCCTGGTGCTGGTGCTTGTAATGTCTTCGTATTGCATGTGTATAAGGGGCTAGAGTGCAGGGTGCATATGCTTGTAAGATGTTTGGGTAGGTGTAGGTGTAGGTCTCGTGAAAGAGCGTCTGTGTAATGCTTGCGCTTGAACTCGCCGAGGAGTGTCTATGTAGTTGTAATTGCATATGGTTGTCTTCCGTAGAGGAGAATATGGTGTAATGCTCGTGAAAAGCGTTCGTGCTTCTGCTTCTGTACCGTACATTAAATGCTTAATATACGCGTATGGCGGACTGTAGGTGATGCCTTAACCCAAGCACGGGACGTACTTGGAGTTAAATTAGAGCTAGGATGAATTAGGAATCGAAAAGTAGGCGTAAAACGAGATAAACCCGAGAAAAACCACAGGCAGGAACCGCATAAGCTTATGCGGTTCAGGGGACAAACCGCATAAGCCTATGCGGTTTCCTGCTATCGTAGGGGTTATAAAGGCTCGAGCTGAGCCGTGGCTATGCTTCACTCATTACTTACGGTTTCTAACTCATAAAAACATCATTTTTCGATTTCTCAACCGTTTTTGCTCGTTTTTCTTGCGTTGCCTTGCTATGGAACGAGGTATTGCTCCATTTTAACTTGCTTTTGAGTTATTTGTTGTTGTAATTAGCTAGTTTTGCCTTGAAATGTTGAAAAGACGGGTTTTGAATGAAAACCCGAGTTTTGCTTGAAATTTGCCGTTTGAATGCTTGAAATTGACGTCATTGTGTTGCATTATGCCATGTGAACGTGTATATGTGATTTGATTGTGATTTAGACCGTCTTTGTGTGAAAAACGTCCAAATTAGGTTTCGGGTCCGAAAACGAACCCGGATTTTCCGACCCGGAATTTCAATTAAACTTCGGTGTAGGATGCCCATAGCGAGTATAGCATGCCTGTAACGTTAGTTCTGCGAAAAATTTGAGTTAGGGCTCTCAAATCGCCGTCTTAAGTCGTAGTTATACGGAGTAATTAAGGCGAATTGGGGGTTTTTGATCGGGATGACCAAAATGCAATTGCTTGTAACGGGTTGTTGTTGGGGACTATTATGGCGCGTAGAAACCATAAAGTTGTGATTTTGAAATGTAGAGAACGGTTTTCGGCTTAATTGTGAATTAGGCCTAAAAATGCTCTGTAGGGCGTATGGTGCAATGTGTATAAGGAATGTATATGTATTATGTGCATATTATTTGTGTGTACTTGTGTATGTGTACGCCAAGTTGTGTACTTGCGTGTATTATAGCTGTATGTATTTGCTGTATTTGGTTGCAGGAGAGGGTTCTGGTCGTGTTACGAGATCGAGATCTCGTAAGAGTGCTAGCTCGAGGACTGAGGGAGCCTCTAGCTCGAGTAGCTTGAGGCGTACACGTAGCGAGAGGGAGGCTGATCCTCGGGACTTGCCCACGAGACGTGGTCAATCACGAGGTAGAGGCCGTGGGAGAAATGTCCCTGTGCGTGATCCTGAGGAGGAGGCGGACGCGTTTGCTCAGGCGTTTGTAGAGGAGTTGGAGGCTGAGATGGATGCCGCCGAGAGCGGTGAGGAGGTTGAGGAGGTCGCGCCTAGGGCGAGTAGCTCTAGGCCGCGGAAATCACGTGTGAACAGGGCTTTCGCGAAGGGTTGGGATGGCCACAACCTTCTGCTTGCTCCGGAGAGACATGTTTCCTATCGAGCGACGATGGGTTGGGATAAGGGCCCAATGAGGACTTTCGCCGCCTCGTCCGCGATGTGTGCCTTTGAGGAGAAGCTTCCGCCGAGGGCGCAAGCTTGGGTGTTGCGTAGTGCTTTTGGCCCGTTGGTTGGCCATTGGAGGGAGATTGCGAGGAAGGAGCAGAGGGCGAACCTGATGTTGATCAGGGCCTTCCTGGACAGGTATTGGGACACCACGACGACGTTCCATATGCCCGGCTTTGAGGCCGGCATTACCTTGTCTGGGTATGCTGTCATGACGGGGTTACCGTTTGGGGACCGCGACATGGATTTTGACTTTGCGCCGTCCGTTGTGGACGAGGTTGTGACCAACGCGGTTGGCGGTGGTTTGGAGGTGATTTCAGGAGGTGCGCTCTATACTTTCAAGACGAGCTACATCTTGGAGTATTTTGAGGAAGACCGAGTATGGCCCCTGAGTGGAGCGGCAGCGAGAATGCTCGTATGTGGTTGTGGTGGTTCGTGAGCGCCGTGTACTTCGGCGACAAGGGTGAGCGGGCATCGACCTCGGTTCTTATGCATCTCCTGGATTGGGATGCGATTGGGACGTTTGACTGGGTGACGCCGTCTCTGGGCTTGTGCATTCGCTTCTGCATGGATGCCGTGAGACCGCGGGTCATGGATGGAGGTTCGCGACTGTCCTTGGTCGCGCCTGGCTTCTTGATGGAGGTATGTATTGATTTTGTTTTTGTATCAGGTGTATTGTTGTTCATTTTTGTTGTCTTTGTAACGTGTTCTTGTTTCTTGTTTTTGTATGTGCAGTCGTGGATTCTTAGCCACTTCCCTTTTTTGCTCCCCCCGCATGCTGTGAGGATCGTGAGGGAGTACTGGCAGACGCACTTGGGGTACGTGTAATCGTGCGGCGTTCAACTGGTCGTATGATGATGTTAGGGATCGTCTGAACCAGATGCGGTTTGATGAGGTTTGTGCTTGAATCATTTTAAATAGAGTGTACTTAAAATGATTGTACTTTGTATCTGTATTTGTGAGCGTGTTCTGTTTGCTTTGTAGTTCGTGCCGTTCCCGTGGGGCCAGTACAGGGGTATTCCTGAGGGCATTGGGGCTAGGTTTGCGGTCACGAGAGACCAGCGCCTATACATAGCGACACCGTATGGATCGGTTTGGTACCTTGAGAGCGTTTGGTCTTTCAGCAGGTGGTGGCCACCCTAGAAGGTTTGGCGATCCGCCGAGGGTCCTGTTTGAGCGGGGTTTTCGCCAGGATCGGGTGGCGTTGTATGGAGGGGGAGACTCAGTGAGCCTCCTTTGTCCTGGGGAAGATTATGCCCATTTTGCTCGATCTCGGCTTGCTTGTGGGCGATTGAGGTATGTGTGCCGGTGTTTGGGAGTGCGTAGGGTAATTTTGCGAAAAATTTCCGACGGCGTGCGTTTGTATTTGTTTTGCAGGAGTTTGATCCCGAGATGGCAGAGCAGCCTGATGACTTCCCTACTACCATCGAGTATGATGACTCGGGCGTCCGTCGTACCTTTGTCTTGCCGACGTACTTGCCGGTGACTACTGGTGCGGGCATGGGCAGTTGGACGAGCAAGGTGAAGAAGGGATGTTCTTGTGTGGTTGTATGTAGGTGTATAAGCCCCCAGTTTGATCGAGGTATGAAGTATAACGATGAACAAACTTGTGAGAGTCGTTTTTTGTGTTACCCCCTCCAGTTTGGTTTAATTTGGGTGAAATTAAGGTAAAGTGGGGTTGACTGTGTTTGTTTTGAAATTTTCCCCCTAAGTTTGACTTAATTTGAGTGAAATTAAGGCAAAATGGAGAAAAGTGTGAATTGTGTTCGTGTTGTGTTTCAGGTGGCTAAGGAGGCGATAAGAAGCTATGGCGTATAGCCAACAGTGGAGGATGGCTTGGGTGAGCAGACACTCGGTTGTGTCGAGCCGAAATGAGGCGGCTTCGATTCGGCGTGAGTTTGACGAGTATCTGCTACCGCCATCCCGAGTGAATTTGTGTATTTAAAGATTGTATGAACCTTTATGTACATGTCGTTGTAGCTTGATTAGTGAACATTGTTGTTGTAGCTTAGACTTCGCTTCAGAAACCTGTTCGCTTGGTTTGTTTTGAAGAAATGATATGATTCCCGAGTGGGATGCGTTGATGTTCATTTTAGATTGTGAAAATGTTTTGTGAAAAGTTCATTTTAAATGCGAAATGAGCTCGTATGAATTCGAAAAATGTTATGTGTTGACTCGTGGTAAGAATCGGAGTTGCTAAAGTGAAGTGTAATGTTGATGTATGGGGAACAACGAAAGAGTGTCGTAGCCCAAGGTAGGTTGTAGTGTTCTAGGAAAGACGAAATTAGGAAAATTTTAAGAAAAACCATCCCCTGAAACCGCATAGGCTTATGCGGTTGCAAGGGAAAACCGCATAGGCTTATGCGGTTTGGTGTGCAAACCGCATAGAGCCATGCGGTTTGTTGGCCTGGCTGATAGCGCTGTATTTCCATATTTCGGATATTGTTTTCCTATATAAGGAGAGGGGGTGCGTGCCTAATCTTCATTCACAATCACTTCTCTTCTTTGTGTTTTTGCTTTAGGATTTTGCTTTCACAAATATATAGGGTATATTTATAAAAGTTTTTTTTTTTTTGTTTCCAAGAAAATGGAGGAGCATTTTGATGCTCTTTTGAAGAGGTGGACGTCTTCCTTGAGTTCGGGGATGAAGAAGGCGGTGTATGATGATGGTGCGGGTGTATTTATCGGCTTTCGTCAAATGAAAGTCGATCTAGACTTCCTTGATTCGTGCTTAGATTATTGGGATCCTAGCTTGCATGTGTTTAGGTTTCCCGGGGGAGAGGTGTGCCCTTTGATGGAGGAGTTCTCGGCCATTGCCGGATGGTCGAAACGGACTACTCCTGTGGTCGTGAAGAGTGAGCTTTGTTATAACGGGATGTTGCGAAACTTCCTTGGGATGACAGACGCTCATGCTGCAGGTTTGTTTGAGGGAGGCAAGGTAAACATGCTTCTCTTGTGTCAACGATATATGAATAAGGCTGATACTAGTATTTCGGACCGTTCTAGGCGGAGGGCCCTCGCTTTTTGTTTGGTTCATCGTTATGCTTTTGCGGGGTCCATGCCAGATGGAGTGTTCGGGAACGCGAGGTATGCTCGTGTTGTCGAAGAGATGGAGCGAGGACATGATCCTTCTGCGTTGATCCTAGCGGAGACCATACTGGGCTTAGACGACCGTTATGCTGATCGTCTGAGCTCGTACAGGGGTTGTGCTAGGATTCTCAACGTTTGGCTCATGGAGAGGCTGAGTGTGTATAGAGCTCTTCCCCTCGGAGGTGTCTGGAGGGCGGCGGGGACGACGCCACGGAAGATGGAGTGGGCTAACCCTCGGGAGCGTCCGTTGAATTACTATCGGTGGTTTGTAAAGGAGAGCACCATTCGTTGGTACGTGTCTTGGTGGGTATTACTACGGCAGAAGATCGCTTGGCGGGCTAACGCAGCTCGCGGGTTGATGTTGTGCGGTTTGAGCAGGCGTATGGATTCATCCTCTTCGCCAAGAGGCAAATCGGGCTTGCTCAAACCATTCGGATCGGGATACGCAGGTCGAGGGGTTGTTGTCCTAAACAACCGGATGATTGATGCTTGGATCCGAGGATGGTCGGATCGTGTTACTTGGGCTGTGCCGGAGCATATAGAGTCTGCTCGTGTCACGGGTTTCTATACGCGTTGGTGACATTCCAAGGATTCTCGTGAACGGAGAATCGAGAGGAGAGAGAAAAAATGGGCCAAGGCCCTCCTTGTTGCAACGAAGTAGTGCGTGACAGGAGGGATTATGGTGATCTCTGTATTGTTGATGCAGGTGCTTCTACTTCGAGACCGGCGCGGGAAAGGCTTGGGCCGAAGGTGACCGTTAAAGATCGCCTAGGGCCAAGGACCGAGGAGCCCCCAGTTGAGCAAGATGAGGATCCGGTCGGGCCCTGTGTTTGAGAGATCTACCCCGTCCTTAGGACGAAAGTTGTGGCGGATCGGCCTCTTGGAGATGAAGAGGTTAACCCAAAGCGTCAGAAAAGGACTTGAGTAGTTTGTTTTGCTTAGTTTAGAAAGATTCCTTTATTTAAATATATGTTTTAGATTCGAATAAAGGGCTAAGGAGGCTTGTTCCTAGCTCCTTTCTAAGTTGCGGAAAATTCTAAATAAAGTAATAAAATAGGATTAATTTGCTTTTGCCTTGTCTCGTTGCCTTCTTTTGTTTGTTTTTAAATGTTCGCGACCTTTTTAAGCTTCGAACACTTGCATTTTGTCTCAAATCCTCGACCTTTTTAAGCTTTGGATTGCTTTAAATCCTCGACCTTTTTAAGCTTTGGATTCGTTTGTTTGACTTGTTCCGTTTTTAAGTCCTCGACCTTTTTAAGCTTTGGACTTGTGCTTTGAATTGTTTTGTCTTAAATCCTCGACCTTTTAAACTTCTGACTTGGATTTGTGTTTTATTTTTGTGTTGACTGTGCTCTTGACTTTTTAAGCTTTGAGCGTGTCTTTTTGTGAGTGCAACGCCTCTTGACCTTTAAGCTTTGGGCATGCGTGCTAGAAAAAGTTCGGTTGTACTCTTGACAAGTTGCCTACGATTCGCTTTTGAATACGTAATCAAACCTGGCGTAGTTCGTGTGATTCGGTTGAGCTCTTTGCAAAGTCGCCACGTATCCACAAAGGCGTGGAATCAAACCGAGCGTAGTTCACTCATGCGAGAGTGAGTTTTGTTTTGAAAATTTGCAGAAACGTTTGTGTTTTAGGGGTAGTATTTCTTGAGTTGATCAAGATTTGTTGGTAATCGGATGTCTTGACCGTCAAGGTCAGTTAGTTTCACGGCTCCTCCGGGAAGGATTTCCTTGACCAAGAACGGTCCGGCCCAATTGGGTTTGAATTTTCCTCTTGGGTCGACTGGTAATGGTGCTCGGACTGATTTGAGTACTAGGTCGCCCACTTTGATGTTTCGTGGCTTAACCCGTTTGTTGTAGGCGAGATTGGTACATTCGGACTGTACTTAGTGAATGTAGTCGTCTTTCGTCTAAGAGAATGAGTTGTTCGTAGCGTTCGCGTGTCATTCGGCCAGGAATGTCCGCTTCCATGAGGATTCGGCGGATTGCATCTCGATTTCTACAGGTTGAGCGGCCCATCCCGTAGGTTAGGAAATAGGGTGTCATGCCTGTGGGTGTGCGGATTGTGGTGCGATATCCCCATAATGCAAATGGGATTTTGTTGGGCCAGTCGTGGCAGGTGTCGATCATCTTTTTTAGGATTGATCTGACGGTTTTGTTTCTTTGCCTCAACCGCACCGTTAGTTTGTGGTCGGTAGGGTGATGATTTGTGTCGTTGTATCTTGTATTTGAGGAGAAGTGGTTCGACCTCTCCTTGGAAATGTGTGCCTTGGTCGCTTATGAATTCGTGGGGTATGCCGTAGCGACAAATGATGTTGTTTTGTATGAATTTCGCAACTTCTTTTGTGCCTAGCGACGGTATGACGCGGCCGACCCATTTGGTGAAGTAGTCGATGGCCACGAGGATGAAGCGTTGTCCTCCTCGCTTCCTACGGGTTGAACTTTGCCTATGACGCCGATCCCCATGTGGAGAAGCGGCCATGGTGATGTTAAACCGTATAGTGGTGAAGGAGGGATGTGTTATGCGTTTGCGAAGATTTGGCAATTATGGCGGTGTTTGACATATTTTGGCGCAATCGGCTTCCATGGTTGTCCAATACCATCCTAGCCTTATGATTTGTTTGCACATGGCTCGTATGCTCATGTGTGGTCCGTGATTCGCCATCGTACTGGGACATAATATCGTGTCCCTTTATGTGATCGACACATAAGAGTAGTGTGCCTTGGGGTGTCTTTTTGAGTAGTTTGCCCATTTCCATCACTAATTGTGATGATAACAGGCGTAGGGCGCGTTTGGCTCGTTTGTCAATGTTTGGGGGGGATTCACCGGTGGTTTTGTAGTTGATGATTGCTTGGTACCAAGGGTCGGTTTGTTCTTCCTCGCTTCAATGTCACAGATGTATGCGGGTTCGTTTCGTCGTTCCACGACAATGGGGAGCGTTTCCATCCCCGGGGGTATGTTGATTAGTGACGCGAGTTTGGATAGCGCGTCGGCGAATTGGTTTTCTTCGCGTGGGAGGTGTATGAATTCTACGTGATAGAATTCGTTTATGAGCTCTTGTATTTTGTTTTGGTATAATGCTAGGTTTTCGTTAAGTATCTTCCATGCTCCGGACACTTGGTTGATTATGAGGGAGGAGTCCCCATAGACTCTTATGTTGCGGGCGTTGAGTACAAGCGCTGCTTGGAGACCGTGCAAGCACGCTTCGTATTCCGGCGTTGTTTGTTACGTCGAAGTCCAGTTTAATGGATAAGGGTGTGTGTTCGCCATTCGGGGATATGAGAAGTATTCCTACTCCGCAACCTCGATAGTTGGATGAACCATCGAAGTATAACTCCCATTGTTCTTGGTTGATGTTGTAGATCCCGTCGTCCGGAAGGGATGTGGTGTCTATGATTGGTTGCTCGGTGATTGCGGTTCGGCTAGGAAATCGGAGACCGCCGTCCCTTGATTGCTTTGAGGGTGCGTGCTTAAGATCGACCGCCAGAGCAATGTCCATCTGGCCATTCGTCCGTTAGGTATAGGTTTCTCGAAGAGGTACTTTACGGGATCCATTTTGGAATAGACCCTTGTTTGGTGTGCTAGCATATAATGGCGGAGTTTCTTGGATGACCACACTAAGGCTAGACAACTCTTCTCGACGGGTGAATATCGAGTTTGAATCGAGAAATTTCTTGCTTATGTAGTAGATCGCGTGTTCTTCGCCGTTTATTTCTTGAGCGAGCATGGCGCCCATGGCGATGGGTGTGGTTGTAAGGTATAAGGATAGTGGTAAATCCGTCAGCTGGCCGTAGAACTGGTGGGTTAGTTAGTAATTCTTTGACCTTGTCAAATGCTTTTTGACATTCGTCGTCCCATTCAACGTGGTCGGTTTTCTTGAGTTTCTTGAAAACTGGTTCACATATCATGGTGAGTTTGCTAATGAAGCGCGAGATGTATTGGATTTGGCCCAAGAAACTTCGAATTTCGTCGAGGTTCTCCGGGGGTCGCATTTCTAGGATTGCTTTGACTTTTGAGGGGTCGACCTCGATGCCTCTTTGGCTCACTACGTGTCCTAGTAGTTTACCGGATTTAACTCCAAAAGTACATTTTTGGGGGTTGAGGCGCATTTTGTATTGTCGTAGGCGAGTGAAGAACTTGCGGAGGTTAGTGATGTGACCACTCCTCTCCTTCGACTTTACGATCATATCGTCGACGTAAACTTCGACTTCTTTGTGCATCATGTCGTGTAAAAGGGTTGTAGCGGTGCGTTGGTACGTAGCGCCAAAGATTGATTAGCCGAAGGGCATCACCGTATGTGATATGTCCCCACGGTGTAATGAAGGCCGTTTTGCCATGTCTTCTAGTGACATTTTGATTTGATCAGAGCTGCGTAGCCAGTCCATGAAGGATAGGAGGCGTGGTCGGCGGTGTTGTCGACTAGGACATCCACATGAGGTAATGGAAAGTCATCTTTGGGACTAGCTTTGTTCAAGTCGCGAAAGTCAACGCATACTCGAATTTTGCCATTCTTTTTCAGGACTGGGACCATGTTTGAGACCCATTCAGGATACTCGATGACTTGGATGAAACCGGCTTGTAGTTGTTTTTCGATTTCTTCCTTGACCATAAGGGACCATTCGGGACGTAGTCTTCTTAGCTTTTGCTAGCGGGTTTATGCTTAGGGTTTGATGGGGATGCGGTGCTCGGCGATGCTTCGTTCGATGCCGGGCATGTCTTTGTATGACCAAGCGAATACGTCCTTGAATTCGCTTAGGAGTTGTGTAAATTGGGTGCGCTCGTGTTCGTCTAGCGAGGCTCCTAGTTGTAGTTCCCTTGGTTCTTCGGAGGTTCCCACGTTTATGGTTATGGTTTCCTCGATGATTGGGTCTTGTGTTTTTGGGTGTACAAGGTTTGCAATGTATTTGTTTAATGATTCACTTTCGCATGAGTTAGTGTCTTTTGTATTTTGTGTGTTGTTTGTTGCTTGTTGATTGTTATTTGTTTGTACTTTGTTGTTTGTTTTAACTTGAGACAAGGCGTAAGCAAATTTATTCATTTCATTATTTTGAGAAGAATTATTCGACAATTCAGAAAATTGCTTGGAGCTAGCCTCCGTAAAAAGAAAGTCTAAACTAAAGCTAGAATCTAGGATAGATGGGTCGACAGGTGACCCGACACTAAGAGCATTAGAATCTAAAAGGATTTCTTCTTCTTCATCGTCTTCCGTGTCGTTGGAGGTGCTTGAGCTGCTTGAGCTGCTTGAGGTGCTTGAGTTGCTTGGGGTGCTTGAGTTGCTTGAGTTGTGATGTAAATTGCTTCGTTGCTGGAGGAAGGTGTGGTTTTCCTCCGAGGCTTCTTGATTTTTCCTTGATCGATAAGATCTTGGATGGCGTGTTTGAGTTTGAGACAACTTTGAGTGCTATGTCCCATGCCTCGGTGGTATGCACAGAAGGCGCTGGGATCCCATGATTTTGATTTCTTTCTCATGGGTGGCTCGCTAATAGGTCCGATGGGTGTGAGGTAGTCTTTTGCGATCAACTTTTGTAATGCCACAGCGTAGGGCATGTAGAGTTTGTCAAAGTTCCTTGTAGAGCCGTGCGAGTTGTGTGTTTTTCGTCCCTTAAGAGTGCGTTCTCGAAGGGTGTTTCGGTAGGCGGGATCCTCATAGCTAGACGTGAGATCCTTTTCAATGCGAGTGCCAATTTCGATGAGATGTTCGAAGTTCTGAGCGTGGCAGAAGTGAAAGTAGTATCGCCAGGCGGGTCGTAGGCTGAAGAGGAAAGTGGACATGAGTTCATCTTCGTGTGGGTGATTCGGAACTCGAGCAAGTAATCCTCTCCAACGGACGAGATATTGGGTGAAATCTTCCTCGTCCCTTTGGAGTTGGGTAATGAGAGTGTGGATGGAGACAGGCTTGTCGGCCTTGGAGCGTTGTTCCAAGCGTGCAACTTCGAACTGATGCAAGGCCTTCAAGTTGTCAATGTTTTTGGTGAGCTGATCAATGCGGTGACGGAGGGTCTTCAACTTGTTGAGGTTAGCCATCTTTGAGGAGCGTTTGAAGGAAGGGGTGATGATGCGATTCATGGTGAGTAATCAGCTGAGGCCTGCATTTCACTTTGTACATTAGCGACACGACTCGACCCACTAGACTCATGTTCACTTTAGGCATTCATTTTAGCTCATTTCATTGTTTTGAAAGACCTTTTAAGCTTGAAAAAGGAGGTTTTCGAAAAGATTTTTGCTAAGGGAAGCTTTTGAGGCGAGGATGCGTGCGCACATCTCGTCTCGATGTTAAAACGTTTTGCTTTGCACCCGTTGAACTGATATCGGTGATTTTCCGAGGTGAGCTCGAGTCGGATGTGTAAAAGAAGAAGGATTCGGCTCGAGAGCGATTAGCAAGTCGAGTCGAGGATGTTAAATGTAGAGACTAGGCCGTGTGACCTAGAGGATTGAAATCCGTGAGCTCGGGTTTTATTCCTTGCTCGGGTTTTTGCTTGTTAGTGAAAAAGGAAATTTTGAAAAAGTTTATTTCAAAAAATTCGCGATAGTTTTGTTTGAAAAGTGTTAGTTTGTTAGATGTTAGGTTCATTTATCTTTGAAACGTTTAAGCGAGTTTTCGAAGATATGAATGCATATGCTCGTTTTGAAAAAGACTATGGGGTGCATAGCCTCGAACTTGTACGTATGACTCAAAAAGGGTGAAAAATGAGTCAGTCGGGTACACCTCCAACTACCTCGAGTACGCTTTGGCAGATACTTAACCCCTTCATTTCCTTCTGGCAGGCGATAGGTTTTCCAAAGAGAACCGGGCGATCGAGATAATTTGTTACGGCAAGCCGTGGAGGGGAGAGAGGAAAGTTAGTCCTGCACGTGCTTTATCGAGTGGACAAGCCTGCGTGTTGGAACCACCTCTCAAGGGTGCAAAGGGTGCCTAGATTCCAAAAGGAATGGACTCTAAACGAATGTGCATAGCTCAAATATGTATACTTGGATTGTTCAAGGCTTTCAAGTTTCACCTCTTTATTTTTAAAAAGAAAAGGCTAGTTTTAAGTTTTAAAAATAAGATCTCCCCAGCGGAGTCGCCAAACTGTGGAACCCGGGATCGGACCCAACTCGGCGTCTTGCTTAAGGGCGGATTTTAAAGTTAAAAAAGATTAAGTTGGAAAAACCTTTAAGAACTGTTATGGAGTCGCCACCTATTTATCGCGGAAAATAGGAACCTGCTACCATGTTCTAAGTTAAAAACATGTCCTAGATTTTGGAGCACGCCGACACCCCTAGATCTAAGGCTATGAAACCAGATTGGATTCGGGGTGAGGGTACTTTAGAAAAAGAGTTAATTCAAATAATGATTTATGAAAACCTTTTAGAAAAGCCTATGTAAAAATAGCCTCTACTGACCTAGAACAATCCTTGTAAGATGATATTTGAGCTAATGTTATCGCTACGTACAAGTGCGATAAGGATGTAAAAGAATGCAAATGCAGATGCAAAAAGATTGATTAAAACCCTCAGTTTAGCATGTTTAACTTGTTAAAGAATACGGTTCAGTTAAAGGTCGAATTCATTGTTTAAGTTGATTTAATGCAAAAGAAAAGGGTGCAAGATGCATACAAATAAAATAAAGTTCAATTGTCCATTGGTTTATTTTATAAGGTCGGTTGCTTATGCGACTTTGGCGTGTCATCGGATATGGAGTGTACCCGAAGTAATAAGAACACTTGGAAGGCAAGCGCGCTCGGGTGCCAAAGCCGAGGGGGGCGCTAAAGTGTAGACCCCTTTGTTAGTCCATAGAAAATAAGAAAAAGCTTTGATCCAAGTGGATCGGTACCTACCTGGTCCTGACGCTTCAGATCTGGGCAGAGCTTCGCTTCTTGAACTTGAAAGGAGGATGAATTCAACACGGGATGGTGTGTTGAACTCAAGGATTTGAGTGCTTGAGGCTTTTGTGGATGTGAAAGTGTAAGATGAGAGAATTTGTGTGTTGTGAATGATGTGTGAAATTGTGATCTGAAAGTGTGTTTGAATGTCGAGGTATAGGGCTGTATATATACTAAAAACCTCGGAGAAATTAGGAAATAAGGGGATAAAAACAAGCCTAGGAACCGCATAGCCTTATGCGGTTGCACAGAAACCGCATAAGCTTATGCGGTTCTTCAAACCGCATAAGGTTATGCGGTTTGGGGGTCGGTAAGTCTACTTTCCAAGTTTTGGCCAGATTGAATCTTTGAAAGATCACGAGATAATCTCGAGCGTGAAGCTCAAGAAAAGTCTTTGGGATATTTGTGAGATATTTTGTGATGCTTAGGGCTTTGGAGCGCGGGCCAAAGGCTGGGTTTGGGCTCGGTTTCGGGCCCGAGACCCGGAAAAATGGAAAGGGTGTATTTGCATAGTTTTTGTGAAATAAGGTAAGACGTGAGGTTGTATTTTGTGTAAGAGGGGGCTAAATAGCGGTTTTAGCTATCGGGCCTAAATTTAGGAATTTAGGAATGCTGAATCAGACCTTGTTAATGTAAAAGGACTAATTGTAGTGCAAATGCGAAGCTCATGCCAAATGAAGCGGGACAAGGACCTAGCTAGACTCCAAATGGACAAAATGAACGTTATTTAAATGCGATGTAAAGCGACCTAAATCATTTTAACATTTAAAACGACTCAAAATGAATTCGACATTAGTTAGAACCGTTTAAGTCAACGTTAAAGCATGCGTAATAAAAGTCCGTGACACATCACAGGGTTTTGTTTGGGAGGGTACGGATATGGGTATCCACAGGTCCACATTAGATTGCGGGCGTGCTTCCACTAGTCGAGTAGGTGAGTGTCACTATATACTTCGCCTTGTTCATCATTTGAGTAGAGTGGAAACCGCGAGAGGTCCGTGATTTGATTGCTAGAGAGCCTTTGTTTAAGCCATGCTATTCATTCTGCACCGTCTTGTAATTTTCATCCGTTAGCTAGCTATTTCCATACGTCCCACGCTGTTTCAGGATTGATTGCCAATTGCTCATGCTACTTGCGGTTTGGTGATTGTTTGGGGAAGTTTCCTTTTGCTCGCTTTGTCCTCTATTTTCTGTCATGCTTGGTTGCTTGAGGACAAGCAACGGTTCGGTTTGGGGGAGTTTGATGTGTCATATATTTACGTATATATAGCCCCTTGTTCACGAGCTTTACTTTGCGTTTCTCGTACTTTAATATGCATTTCGGCTCCTATTTCTCTCCGTTTTGGCTCTGCTGCGTTTTTGTGTCCATTTTGCAGGTTAAAGCAGCTATTTGGAGTTTAGGATGGAGTTCGGGAGGTTTCGTGAAGTTTCGTAAAGTTTCGTGATGTTTCGAGTTGGTTTCGTTGCGTTTCGCTTGCGCACGAGCCTCGTTTTGATGTTTGAAGGTGTTCCGGGACCTCGGGACTGAATTTGAAGCTCCTAATATCATTTTGGAACTCGTCCCTATGCCTTGGGACGACCTAGGCCTTGTCCCTACACCTTGGGACGACTTTTGAGCAAAAATAAGCTAAGGAAAAGAAGTGGAAAAAAGAGCAACAAACCTGAATCCAACAGGATGCATGTCCCGTAGCTTTGGGACCAACTTCCTCTGTGTCCCAGACGGGACAGGTGTCCCGGAGCCCAGGGACGAGTGTGCCTCTTCGTGTGCTTAAATTGTTTCGTCTGTTTGAAAGGCAAAAAGATCATTTTTCGGCTCATTTTTTTTCCTGCACTTTTATAACACTTTAAAGTTTATTCTCAAGAATTCTTAGGTTTCATAGCTTTCAACTTTTGTAATTTCAATTCCCGACTCGGATTGCTTTGGTTTTGATCATCTATTTGGTTTTCGTTGTTGAATTCATCCTTGGGTTTATTGGATTTCTGATTGGTATTATCAATTTCTTCTCCCTTTTCATTATCATTTCAATATATATCGTTCTTGATCATGTTTTCGTGCTTCTCCTTTGCTTTTGTTGTTAAATCCGTCATGTGTGAGTAGTTCTTATTCTAGGGAGAAGGGTGAATCATGGGTGCATGCTTGGGTTGTTTTTGATGATGTTTTGAGTTAGGTTTTCGCGCTCGTTTTGATTGTCTCGTTTTGTTTGTGTTTGTTGACCCTCTGGCCAAGGTTTAGCAAACGTTTTCCACCCTTAAACTTAAGACCGAAAGCCTAGTGTAAGGTAGGGTACGAGACCAATCATTAGGACCCTCACTTGTAAGTTGCGAGAGCCCGCATTTGAGACCTAGAGGAGCTTAAGACCGAGAGGCCTAGCTTACCCTTAGCGAGAGCGATTTCCTACTCATTTCTGTCACCATCCTTTGACCTAGCATACCCCATGCCTAACCCGATTCCCTAGACCTTTTCCTAATCGTTCAAACCCCTTACTTTCCACTATAGCTTTAGTAACCTCAACCTTCCGAACCGAGACTAGAATCACCAAAAAAATAACCAACATAAGCGACCATCTGCCTGAGGATTTCGACCCGACTTACCCTAGCTACCTTAGTGTTGAGTTTGGATTTATTTTTGATTGGGTGACGCGAATAAGCCTTATCAATTTTTGGCGCCGTTGCCGGGGAGACGGCTTTGTTTTTTTGTTGTTTATTTGGTTCTTTTCTCTTTGTTACTCTTGTCTCAAGGAACCTCAATTCCTTGAGGCCGTTACTTATAGCTTCCTCGAGTGTTGTGCATGCCCAGGTTATCACGTACGTCTCAAAAAGGCTTGGCAATTCCATTTGACCCGGAGCCGGAGCGTACATTGCATAGGCGAAAGAATTTGCTAAAGGACTTGGAAGCTACTGTTTCTCCTGCTACTTCATCCACTCACATTGAACCTACGCCCGAATTAAAGACAATGGTGAAACTTTCCGATCATTCGAGGCCAACCGCGGCTCAAGTTCCAACGGGCAATGCTATGCCAACCATAGCGGCCAACAATTTTGAGGTTAAACCCGCTTTTATTAACCTCATTAAATTTGGAGGGAGCCCCGGTGAGGACCCTAACTTACACATCCAAAACTTTTGTGATTATTGCTCTACAATAAAGCAAACGGGGGTCACTCAAGATCAAATTAGGGAGATGCTCTTCCCATTTTCCCTCCGCGACAAAGCCAAGTTGTGGCTTAACTCCTTGAATCGGGTAGCTCTTGCGATCACCGATTGGAATTCTCTCGTCTTGGCGTTCTACCAAAAGTACTTCCCTCCGGAAAAGACCGCAATGCTTAGGAGCCAAATTACTAGCTTCCGACAAAGAGGAGATGGGAGTTTGTTTGAGGCGTGGGAGCGCTACAAAGACTTGCAACGTCAATGCCCTCATCATGGCATGGACAAGTGGTTCATCGTCATGCAGTTTTACAACGGTCTATACAACGAGTCACGTCAAGTGCTAGATTTGAGGACTTTGGGGCCATTGGTGCCCAATTTGAGGACTGTCGAGCATAAGATATTAAAGGGTTATATGAGTGAGTTGAGCATCATTCGGGTGATATGTGATGTCAGGTTATCTTAAGCGTCGTTAAGCGTGTCTATGCCCTTGTTATCGGGGTGAGTAGAGTTAGCGATTCTTGTCTTGAGGACCATAGGAGTAGGTAGTTTTCTTAATCCTTTGGCGGCATTCTTTCGTTCTCAAGTTTCGAGGACGAAACTTCTTTTTAGGTGGTGAGATTGTAACACCCCGACTTTTACTAATATTTATTTATTCGTCTCAATAATATTCGTAATTTATTTCTTTTGATTTTCTCATTTTTAGCTCGAGAAAATCAGTTCTCTTGTCGCGTGGATAAGCTACTCTGTAGTCGGAACTTAATACGGAGTAATTTAGCTAAAAAACGGTGTAACTTCCTCATACGAACTCCGATTCAGGTGATTCAAAAGGCTAAACTGCGTATTTTTTCGACGCCGTTGCAACTGCCAAATTTTCAGGAGTCAGTTTGGACCGGCCCACTTCGGGCCGAGCTGAAACCCCTTTGCACGGGTTGGGTTTAGGGTTTTGGATAGATTTTTGATCAAGGCACTATAATATCCTGTTATCTCCTAATCAAAGCAACATTATAATTCTGATTTCTCTCCTCCTAATCTCTCCTCTCATCCCTCATATCACATCCACATTCATCCTTCATTCATCTCTCAAAATCTCTCTCCAATCTCATCCAAACTCCATTGTTTCTCTTCCAAGCTTTCATCCCTTTCATCCTAAGTCTTTTCCTAGTCTTTTTCCTTGGTAAAGGGTCTCTTTTATCCCTTTTATTTTTCTGATCTTATGTTATTTTATGTGTTATATTGTTGTGTATTCATTATTTGTATGTTTTGGCTTGAATCATCAAGGAGAAGAAGGCTTTGAAGAAGGAGACACTATCCTAATTGAAGAAGAAGAGGAGTAGCACGTTTTTGGATCTCTACAAAGGTAACTAGGTGTAACACCCCGACTTTTCCCTTTTATTTAAATAATTCATTTCGTTAAATTCGTATTTCATTTCTCTTAATTTTGTTATTTTTGGCTCGTGGAATAAGCGAAACCGTAGTCAGAACTTAAAAACGGAGTAATTAACTTAAAAACGGTGTAATTTCCTCATACGAACTCCGATTCAGGTGATTCAAAAGGCTAAACTGCGTATTTTTCCGACGCCGTCGCAACTGCCAAATTTTCAGGAGTCAGTTTGAACCGGTCCACCCTGGGCCGAGCCGAACCCCCAGCTCGGGTTTGAGTTTTAGGGTTTCATGTGTTTGCTTTTTGCTCAAGTCATTATAATATCATGTTCACTCCTAGCCCTAGCAACCTAAGATCAGTTTTACATCTCCCTTATCTCATTCCTCATCTCACATCATAATTCTCCCTCAAACTCTCTCAAGATCTCATCAAAACACCATTGTTGATCATCCTTTCTCTCATATCTTAAGCCCTAATCCTTTCCTAGCCAATTCCCTTGGTATATGATCCCTTTTAGCTCTTTTATTTTTCTGATTTTTGTATCATTCTATGTGTTCTTATGTTGTATGCTTTTGCTTGTGTGATTTGGCTTGGTTATGCAAAGGAGAAGGAGATCTAGAAGACGGTGATACCATTCTTGTGGAGGAGGAAGAGGATTAGCAAGGTTTTGATCTCAACTAAGGTAACTAGGTGTAGCCCTAGTAATATTTTGACATGTATGAGGCCCTAGTATTGTCTAGGATTGAGGTTGATAATTGTTTCATTGTAAAGTTGCATGCTTTGGTTTGTTTGGTTGTGCCCTAATCATTGTACTTGAATTGGTGAGTCGGCCTCATACTTTCGTGAGTCTAGATGCATGTTTAGGATACTTGGATTGTTGAATGTGGTTGGTTATGTTGTTTTAGTGCTTAAAGTTAGTATCTTGAGTTGGAAAATAACCTAACATTGTTTATGCATTAATTATATTGACTCGTACTCCGTAGTAAGGTTATTGTCACGTTGTAACTTGGAATTGTGATGAGTTTGCATATGATTTGGGTTGTTATGATAATGTTGGCTATGAGATGTTGTTTGACATTGATTTTGAGTTGGTTTGATTGAGCTTGAGTTGAGTGTGCGTACGTGCACTGTTGGGCACGTGCGTGAGGAGATACGACGTCCATTGTAGGACGGATGCCGCCCTTAGGGGTTCCCATCCGCTTTTGTCACGGATAGGGACTATGGTTTGATTGATATGTCGACACCGTTTTTGTCGCGGTGACACCGTCTTTGTCGCGGTGGGTTTGGCCAAATTTAGACTGTTTGAGGAGCTTTTGTCGTTCCGCCATAGGGTTGGGACTTTTGTCGTTCCGGGGTGATTCTTGTTGCTTCACCCAGTCCTCCGTGCTTACTCTTGCTTTGGTTTGATTGATGATCGGATTGACTATTGATTATTTGACTTGAGGTTGTTATATTAATGCTAATGTTTGTGTTTGAGCACGCTATTATTGTTGCATTTGTTGTTGTACTTGAACATAGGCCGTAGGCCAGGTAAGGTACTTGTTGGGTTGTCGGTTATGTTTTATATGTTGAAATATGACTGGGGAGCACCTAGTTACTCCCCACTGATTGTGGCTGTTACTTTCTTTTGTGGCAGGTTTGTGCGGGGACGGGTTTGTGTGAGAAGCCGTGAGGATTGTTGACCCCGTAGCTAGCTTTGAGGAGAACTTTGATAGACTTTGGATTTAGACTTGTTGTTATTTATTATTTTCATACTTATGTCTTTTGGAGTTGGATTGTAAGGGGTATTTATTCCCCATTTGTTAGGCTCAAGGCCTACTGTCTTTTGTTATTTGTTTGAGTAGGGAGTAATGACTCGGATTCACGGTGTTTCCGCCACCGTGGCTTTCATTTTATTTTCTTTTTCTTACTAAAACCTTTTTAAAACGTATTTTATTTTATTTGAAAAATCCGGGTTGTTACACTAGGTGTGATCTAGTTGTATTTTAGCATGTATGGGGCCTTGCTTGTCATGTGTGTGTTGTATACATTGTTGTTATGTTGTTTGGTTGATGTTTGATCATGAAATCATGCTAGAATCATTGGCCTCATACTAGGGTTTGTCATTCTATCATAATCTCATGCATAATTCACATGTTGTATCATTAACCATGCTTGTAAATTGATAAAAATCGGTTTGGTGCTTGTTGTTGTTGTTGGCCGAGAATGGTGAGAGAGGGCCGTGGCTCTTCTCTTGCTTTTCTTCTTGTTTTCTTCTTGTTTTGGCTTAATCATGTTGAATCTTGATGTTTGTATTAATCACCTAAAGTTAAACTATGAATTATGATAATTTGATTAAGTCTAAAAGAGTTTGTATGCATGTTTTAAGGAGTTAATCATATAAATCGATAATTGGCCACATGAGTATCGAGTGTATTGCATGAAAATGGGTTGTGGTGTGTGTTGGCCGAGTATAGGTAGGCTGGCCGTGGTGTTGCGTGTGTGTGTGATGGTTTGTTGGTCACTTGTTTGAGTCTTGGCATGTCTCATAATGTTAACTATGCTAAAATGAATCGGTCTATGCGTTGTTGATCACTAAATAATGAATTATGAGCATGTTAATTGAATATATGGCTTGTAAAGCATGTTGATCATATTGTACTCCGTATGTATGATTGGTTATGGTTGTGTTGATGATTGTGTATATATGAGTATGGTTGTGTGGTATATGGTTGCATTGGAAGTGTTGGAGACAGGTTAACAGGTTTATGCTTGGGTTAAGTTTGCACATGGGTACTGTTCTGGCACATGTGTGAGGAGATACAACGTCCTAGGATGCACGGATACCGCTCATGGTCCCCTCGGCTATTCTTGTTGTTTAGCTAGAGCTATCATGGGTTCTCAACCAGAAGGATTAGAGACTATGGTTATTTATGTCGTCACCGTTCTTGTTGCTCGGTGGAATTTGGCCAAATTTAGACTTGTGATTATTGAGGAACTTCTTGTTGCTGTTCCGCCATAGGGTTTGGGTGATTCTTGTTGCTTCACCCGGGGTGATTCTTGTTGCTTCACCCGGGGTGATTCTTGTTGCTTCACCCAGTTCTCCGCGCTTACTCTCGCAATAGGTTGGAAGAAGGATCGTCTTGTTGAGCAGATGGTTTGGGACACAACTTGGTTGTGCCGTGTTGTTTTGTTGTTTGAGTATTATTGTACTTTGGTTGTTTGTTGGTTGTTTATGTTGTTGTACATTGATAGTAGGCCGTAGGCGAGGTGAGCTTGTTTGCATTGTTGTTATGTTTGTTATGTTAAAATATGATTGGGGAGCACCTAGTTACTCCCCACTGATTGTGGTTGTTGCCTCTCTTTTATAGGTATGCGCGGGATCGGGTTTGTCAAATGAGGACGCCGTGAGGATGACCTATAGCTAACCTTGGAGTGATTTTGGATTAGGCTTGCGAGGATGTTTAGATTTATTATTGTTATTTTACTTTCATTTTGGAGTTTGAATGTGTAAGGGGTATTTACTCCCCACTTCTAGGCCTCAAGGCCTACCTTTTTATCGTTGTTTAGTTGGTTTAGTGAGTAATGATCCGGATTCCACGGTGTTTCCACCACCGTGGCTCGCTTTTATTTTCTTTTATTTCATCAATCCATTTTATTTCTTTATTTTATTTTGTTGAAAAATCCGGGTTGTTACAGCCAATACCATAAATACAACCATCATAACCTCATGATCAAACCAACATACCAAGCTCTCAACTTAGCTCATCATAACATCATCAAAGCCAACGATAACATGCTTAACAACATAATAATCACTCAACAACATTAGGGTATACATCATAGGTTCACTAGCTCATCAAAGGTACTAACTTTAAGCATAACTCAACATTATTATCATCATTTTATGTGAGAAAACAACCTAACATGCTTCTATACTTACAATAGTATGAGGCCAAACTACAACTCATTTACAATAAATCATCCAAACAAGCCAACACATGCACCATTACATTCAACATTAATATCATCTAGGGCTTCATACATGTCAAAATATCACCAATGCTACACCTAGTTACCTTTGTCGAGCAAGGAAAACGCCCTAGTCTTCTTCCTCTTCAACAAGGATGGTGTCCTCTTCTCCAAGCTCTTCTTCTCCTTCGATTAGGGCACAAATCACACATACAATACATAAGAACACAACAATAAACACATATAATAATAAAAATTATAGAAAACTATGCTAAAAGCAAAGGATTACCAAAGGATTAGCAAAAGAAGAGAGTATGAATGATTAGGGTTTGCTAGAGAAGAATTTGTGTAGAGTTTGTGAGGATTTAAGAGAGAATTAATGAGAGAGAAGAGAGAGTTTAGAATACGGTGAAAGTATCAGAAGGTTTAAAATGAAAATTAGGGTTAGAAAGTCATTAAAATATAGAGGATTCCGTGTAAAAATAATTACGGGCGAACTCAGACTCTGCTCGCTAAAAACAGCCCGAACCTGGCGGCTTGCCTCTGAACCGGTCGGTTCCAGCCCTTGAATCGGGCGGTTCCACTTAAACCTGGCGGTTCAAAATGCAACTTTTTAGGCATAAACTTTTGTCTCCGGAAAACCTTCCTCCTAACTAAATACTCATACTCCTACCTCTCCAAACTCCTCCTTAACCACCCATACACCCTCAACTCGGAAACCACCTAGGTTAGCGCTACTACGACTTGCCAAAACGACACGTGACAAGCGAAACGACTTCCTCGGGCCAAAAATGAGAAAATCAAGATAAATGAAATATGAATAAAAATGATATGAGTATTATAAAATGTAAAGAGAGTCGGGGTGTTACACTTAATTACTCAGCTTTTAAACCTTATTTTTGCCCTAATCATTCATTATTCTCCTATTCCATTAACCCTAAACTAAAACCCTCTCTTCTCTCTCCTAAATCCTCATCAAATCATCTGTAATTCTCCATTGAAATTCCTTCAAGTTTCTTCCTTTCTAATCCTAACTTCATTCTTTTAATCCTCTTGTGGTAAACCTTCATTCTTAGTGTAGTTTTCATAGTTTTTATTTTATGTGTTTTATTGTATGCTTACGTATTATATGTGATTTTATGTGTGATACTCAAAGGTAAAGGCGGGTTGAACGACGAGGACACGATATACATGGAAGAGGACGAGGAGTAGCTTGTTTGTGCTTCAAATAAGGTAACTAGGTGTAGCCCTAGTTGTATTTTGACATGTATGAGGCCTTTGTTGTTGTATGGTTCATTGTTAATGATTGTATGATTGGAAAGGTGTGACCTTTGGCTTGTATTGTTGCTCATATGATCATATATGCTTGTTTGGAGTCGGCCTCATACTAAAAGAGTCTAGAAGCATGTTTAGGTTGTTTTAACACTTGTTTGGCATGAATTATGATAATGTGATGATTAAAGTTGATAACTTGGGTTGAGCATTGGTTCTATTATGAATGTATATAAATTATGTTGATATTTGATCCGTATCTAACTTGTTATTGCATCGAGGATTATAGTTCATGTTGAGATTGTCTTGTGTTGGATTGTTTTGACATTGTTGAGCTAAAGAATGATTGTGTTGGCATTGATCATGGTTTGATTGTGGTATGCTTGAGATTAGTGTGCGTACGGGTACAGTTATGGCTCGTGCGTAAGGAGTTACAACGTCTTTTGTAGGACGTATGCCGCCTGTCGTGGGTTCTCAACCATTTTGTAGTGGCTCTGAGACTATGGTTATTGATTGCCGTTTTGTAGCGGTTTGAACGTTGACACTCTTTTGTAGGAGTGGGTTTGGCCAAGCTTAGACAATTGTATTGAGGCATTTTGTAGTGCCGCCATAGGGTTGGGTCTTTTGTAGGGCCCGGGTGTTTTGTAGCACCCAGTACTCTGTGCTTTCTCTTGCGTTTGATGATTGTTGTATGTCACTTTGTTGATGACAATTTGAGATTGTATAATGATTGCTGTACCTTGTTGTTGTTGATGGTTGTTGGTTATACTCTGATCATAGGTCATAGGCCAGATAAGTTACTTGTTGAGTTGTTCGTTACGTTTGTCTTGTTGAAATATGACTGAGGAGCACCTAGTTACTCCCCACTGACTGTGGCTATTGCATGTTTTTGCGGCAGGTATGCGCAGGGACGGGATTGTGACGTGAGAAGCCGTGAGGATGACGTCCCCGTAGCTAGCTTATCGATTAGACTTGTTTTAGACTATGTTGGGTTAGACTTGTCATTGGTTTTCATACTTGTTTTTTTAGAGTTTGGATTTGTAAGGGGGTATTTACTCCCCATTGCTAGGCCTCAAGGCCTACCTTTTTATCGTTCGTTTGGTTGTTAGTGAGTGATGACTCGGATTACATGGTGATTCCACCACCGTGGCTCATTTTCGTTTGATTTCTTCATAGACCTCTTTTTAAAACCTATTTTATTATGTTTGAATAATCCGGGTTGTTACAACCCTCACCCCGAATCCGAATCTGGTTTCACAATAGACTTAGACGGATGAGTGTCGACGTTCCCTGAACTCTAAGACATGTCTTAGAGCTCAAGACACGTAGGCGGGTTCCAAATTACCGCATAATTTGGTGGCGATTCCAAAACAGTTTTAAAGGTTTTTCTAACTTAATCTTTTTAATTTAAGCACTTCCTCTTTATTCGCCAAAACACCTTAAGTAAGACGTCGAGTGGTCTCCGCATCCCGGTACCCACATAGTCCGTCTTCGCGGTTATAGTCTCAACCACGTCCCGTACGTTGGAGAAAATATTACATTCACTTTCAACAATGTAGTTGTTTATGTCTCATGACTTTTTCACTTTCAAATCAATTATAGGAAGACAAAATATATAACTTGTACCAAATATTATTTGACAATATTATAATCATACTAATATAACGAACGAATCATAATACCATATAATTTAATTCAATTCCGTATATTCTCGAGTATATTATTAAAGGATACTCCATCTTTTTATCACTTCAATTATAATTATGTAATGTATACCATATAGCTTGCATAATAATCTAATCCATAAATTAATAATATTACAAATTTTAGAAACTATACTGTCATATAATGCGAGATGTACATATGCATGGTTAATGAACGGAGTATGCTAAGTTAATTTTAATGGATTATGGATGCACCAAGAATGAAGTCTATCATAATATATCAATGAAAGTTTGTCACGGTTTATTTGTAAAATTCATACTTATATTAAAAAATAATAATAAAAAATAAAAGAACATAACGCTGTGGCAGAACATGCCCATGCAATAACTAGCAGTATAAAATCATAACCCAATTAAATCAAAGAAATTGCATCATACTTTGTAGCAAGATGACCTACGAGTGACAAAATTATTGCATACCTCAATAACTAAAATAATTGATAAGATCTGATATGAAATCAGATCTGAATAATTAAAATTTATTCAATTATATAGTCTCGGGATGATAACGTGTAAAATAAAGAAATAATAGAAGAGATAGATAAGAGAATAGAGAGATGTGGAGATGTGTGCATATTATTCATTTTGTGTGGGTATATATATAGTACATAAGAAATAAGGGTTTCACCCTAATTGTATCAAGATAACTATGGGCTTTAAGCCTGATGGACATCCACACTAGTATATGTTTCATAACAATTTGTATGATAAAAAATGTTAAAATATATTTTTATCAAAAAAAAAAAAGATGGTGAAATAATATACAACATCACAAGGAAAATTGAGGTAGGTACAAATTAAGGCAAAAAAAGAGTAAAAGGCTCCAGGTGAATCTCAAACTCACGACCTCTCCCTAGTCCCCACTCTAAAGCCACTAAACACACATCTCTGACCAGTTCTGCTACTAAGTTTATCTGACTACTCTATTGCATATATAGTTCTTATCACAAAGCTACCCGGGCCAGAGCCTGTTGGGCCATAACGTGGCTTCGTCCCTAAGTATAACCTCATAATTAATAAGCGACTAAGACTTGTTCCCGTCTTATCGTCTCATGGTAAAAGACTTGTTCTTTAAATTTCAACACGCATATACCGATTGGAAGGATCGGACCGATTGTCTTATTTTTTGGCACTGATAGCATGGACGGTTACTCGACAGGGTACAAAAACAAGAATTATTGAGTTGGTAATGGCCTTTTCAGAGAAGTTTGCGCCTTCTCACACGAGCAAGCAACATTTGGTATGGCAACGTCGTAGTGGTTGGGACATAGGATGACCATCATATGTTGGCTTGCCGGATTTATTTTATTTAATGTTACAAGCTTGTGGTCACTCTATTAAGCTTAGAAAGTCAATGCTCGACGATCTCATTTACTTGAAAGTTGAAAATGATTAATCTATTTCTCATCATATTTCTTATTTCCGAAAGTCTCCTTTTAAACTGAGCTATCCGTCTTGAGGTTAAGACAAATCAAATAGTACCCGTTTTGGTCCATTAAGGGCCCTTTTTTCGAATTGTTTTTTCAAGACATAATTTTTATTTTGAAAACTTAACTCAAAAAGTGAAAAAATTCAAGTAAATTTGATTGTTCAATATGGTAATAAAACGGACAAAAACGGTAATATATTACTTTAAACTGTTGACAAATTCTCTATATTTCAAAATGTATCACAAATATGATACTCCCTCTATTTTATTGAGATAACTCCATTAGATATTTCACAAAGTTTAAGAAAGTAAAAGAAGTTAAGGTAGTATATTCATATGGGTAAAAGTGTTATTTTTATGGGTTTTTCTATTGTGTACCCTCGAAGTTTTCCGTTTTCTATGTTGTACCCTTACCTTTTCTATAATTCACGGTGTGCCCTTAGACTTTAAAATTTGTCTATAATGTACCCCTGAACTTCACATCTATTATCTAAATTAACCATCATTAAACCCCTTTACTTATTTTCTTTTCAAGTGTCATTCTTTTAACTTATTTTACTACCAATTAACGCCAAATGACCCCATTACATATAAGTTTTCGAAAGCTACTCTTAATAACGCCTTTTTAGAATGAAAAATAACGTTTGTTTCATAAATTGTTAAATAACATTATGCGTGATTTTTTAATCTATATTAATTATATATAACAAAAACCATCCTACACAAATTTTCCCTCCAATTTTCCCTCCAACTTTTTTTACCCTTTTATTTTATTTTTTTTACCCCTTTTATTTAATTTCCTTTTTGAAATTTTGTCATATAAGTAAGTCAATATCTTCTATGTACAATAAAATATTTTTTTTTAATTTTTATCACTTAAACTATCCATTTTTATTTAATGTGTTTTCAATATAACATTTTAAGCGCGTTTTATCATATTATTATAATAAATGATGAATTTTAAGACAATGTATTGCGATACTTGATTGGTTTTTTGTCACATTATGATATATTTTAAAATAAATTTATAACTATATCTGTATAAAAAAATTTAAATGTTCCATAATTCTAATTGTTTTATTACAATTTTCAACGATTCCATCTAAATTTTGATAATTAGTTCAGAAAAATCAAAATTGACACTTTTAAACATATTAAACGGGTTAATTTGAAGACAATTACGGGTCGAATAAGCGGGTTATATGTTAAATAAATATGTGATCGGGTAAAATATAATTTGTTGTATTTTGGGTCTAAGAATTAGGTTGCCCATATATTATTACTACGACGTACGAAGTATTCTTATTTTAATTTAATATTCAATTCAATTACCAAAATTTTCAATTAACTATTAACTTATTTTTATACATCCCGTGCATTTATGCACGGGCATTATGCTAGTCATCTAATATATAATTAGACATGCTAAGGTGTAATTGAATTCTATTATAAGCAAATGAATTGGTTAATAAGCAATCGGTTAGATTAAAGAGTAAGTTAGTAGCTTAAATAAACGACAAAGTCAATGATGACTAATAAATTGGTCATAACATAGATAAATTTTGAAGTTTAAGCGTACACCATAAAATATAAAAAAAGTTAAGGGTATAACATAAAAAAGGAAAACCTCCAGGGTAAATCATAGGAAAATCCTATTTTTTTTATTAAAGCTATTAAACAATTTTTATCTACTTTATTATCAATGAGGCTAAATAATTGAAATTTTCGAAAAAGAAAAGTGAGGCTAAATGCATGAAATGAATGAAGTATTATGTTACCATTTTTATCTACTTTATTACCATTTCGAAACGCCCTATTTTACATATGAACACATAAAAACTGAAAGAAAGTTATAAGAATTGAACTGAATCGAATCGAACCGAACCGAACCGAACCGAATCGAATCGAACCGAACCGAACCTATAAGAACTGAATTTAAAGCCGAAAAATAATGGCATGAGTTGAGCTCGTAGTCGAAAAAACGGAGCCTCGGTCGTCACACTCGTCAGTCCTCTCTTTAGAAACAGCATCCTCCAAACAACCCAAAAGAATTGCAAGAAACTGAAATGCTTCATAACGCCATTCACTCTCGAGTAATGTCATCTCATTTTCTTTCTTCCTCTTTACACACTTTTAACCCCCTTTTCTTTCCTTTCCATTCAGCTTCAAACCCTAAGTTCTCTAATTTCGATGCCAAACATTCAATTGTATGTCTTGCTTATGTCAATAAATCAAGGTACTATTTCATCCTTCATTACTTCAGTTCTTTGCTATTCAATTACCCTGAAATTAAAAGTGTAATTAGTACTGTTAGATGAAGGGTATAAAAACTGTTGTATACGTACAATTGACCAATTTTAGACTTTTAGAAGTTCAAAAATAGTTAATAGTGTTTCCAATAATAGATGCAGTAAGCATTACGCTGTATAATACTCCGATATTATTGTCGTATTTTAGTTAACTTAATGGGTTTTTATGTGTACAATGATTAAATTTGAGAATTTGTTTACTTACAGTGGAATGGAGGAAGTAGGATTTTGGTTTACTTACAGTGGAATGGAGAATTTAATATGGGTTTTTCACCCAGGAATTAGTTTGTCAGGATTATTTGATTATATCTAAATACCCTTTTAGTTTCAGTACATATGCGTTAATGGGTATGCAGAAATGCCATAATTTGACGGAGTAGTATCTATGTTACTCATAATCTACTAGATAGTATGTATGCAAGTGCGGACTCGGCTAATTTTATGAAAGAGGTCTCATGTTTTTAGCTTTAAATGAAGTGTTGAAGTGTCGTACAGTTTACGATGAGGTAATGTAAAGAGTCACTGTAGCATAGGCCATGATTCACCCATTGTTTCATATGTTTTGAATTTTATCTGATAAGCCTTATTTTCGGGATATGTGGATTGAATTGCAGGCCAAGCAGGAAGATTATGAGTGACGTAGAGCTTTGCAATGGTCTCAAGGAATTTGTAGCCTTGTTCGGGTTACCAGAAGGACACGTTCCTTCTACAAAGGAGCTCACTGAACATGGAAGGTTTTCTAATACTTTAACAATAACAATTAATTGTGTTTTTTCCTACCACATGTTGGTTAATTTTATGGAGCTTTGAATTATGTTGGGAAGATGATTGAATTGTTGTGGATATTTAATTTGTCAAAAAAAGTGGCTTGCTTTGAGTTGCATGTATGCTCTGCAATTTTCTTGCTCTTGTAGGAATGATGTTCTTGATCTATTCAAGGCATTTTGATTTGCTATGCTGTGTCTAAAATAGAAATATAACCAATGATGAATGGAGGGTTGTTTTGTCTAGAGTTGCAGGCGATCACCTTGATGATTGAACTTATTGGTTCCAAATTCCAGCATGCTTTGGATACGAAGTAATTAGTTAACTTCTATGTTCGGATATGCTTTCCCTTGTACTCTCTCTATTTACCCCAATTTAAATGTCCTTATGTTCTCATTGATTTTTCCCAAATCAAATGTTCTATATCTGTCTTTAGCAAGTATTAACAAAAGATTTTCAATATTGCCACTTTCCTATAAACATTTCTCGAATCCACTCAAAACATAAATCAGGACATTATAAACGGGATAGGAGTAGCTTCTTTTACCAACTAATAATTGACACTTTTGTTGCTTAAGTTTTCCTCCTATTGTATGATTTTTTTTTTTTTTTTTTTTTTTTTTTTTTGGTTTTCCGATATAGGCCTCTGCCTTTAAATTTTTGAAGCAAAGTATTTGAGAAAAACTATGAAATTTTTAATATTAGATTAATAGTGATAAATATTCTCATTAGAGTATTGTATTATACTCCATCCATCCCAAAATAAGTGTCCCCTTTTCTATTAAAATTTAATAGAAAAAAGGACACTTGTTTTGGGATGGAGGGAGTACTATTATCATTGGATTATGTAGCTTTTAACTGACACAAATTAATTAGGTGTAAAAGCTATTCTAACGTCCTCATACACTGTAGTTTGGTCTTACTATTATACGAGACTTGCTCATTGGATAACAACTAAATTTATCAAGTCTTAGGGCCTGTTCTCCTCATCTTAAGTTTTTTCCTGGTTCAGAAAACTTCAGAAAACTTCAGATAACTTCAGATAACTTAAGAAAACTTCAGATAACTTCAGAAAACTTCAGATTACTTCAGAAAACTTCAGATTACTTCAGAAAACTTTAGATTTCTAAATAAATAAATTAACTAAGTATAATAAAAATATAATAATATTTATGTTATATATAACATTAATGTTATTAATAATAGTGATAATAATATTATTAACAATAATAATTTTAATAATAATCAAAATAATTTGAATAAAAATAAGACCAATCCAAAACCATTTTATTGCAAATCATAAATAAAAAAAATTAGTTCAAATTAAATATATAGACTGTTAATAAAAATTTCATAAAAATTTATCAAATATTAAGGAAAATAAATGCTAAAATTTGTTGTTGTTGTTGTTGTTGTATATCAAATCAAACAAATTAAATATAAATATTAATTAAATATTAGTGGAAAAAGCGCATATATATAAAGATTTGAATAATCTTGGTACTACAAATATTTGATATAGCTAAGGGAGTGAGAGTTCAAATTGTATCTTAGCTGCCCACTAATTTTTTGTAATTTTGTCAATTTTGTATTTATGTGATAATCTTTGTGTTTCTCGGCTTTCTTTGTCAGCTTGAAGGGGGTGGGGGCCCAGGTTGTTTCTCGGCTCCCCACCAATTTCCTGTAAACTGTGTTTATATATCAATAATAACTGCGTTTTCATAATAATAATAATAATAATAATTTCATATTATTTCAAAAAACTTCAGATAACTTCAGAAAACTTCAGAAAACTTCAGATAACTTCAGACAACTTCAGAAAAACTTCAGATTACTTCAGAAAACTTCAGATAACTTCAGAAAACTTCAGAAAACTTCAGAAAACTTAAGATTGGTTCAGAAAACTTCAGACGAAGAGAACATGCCCTTAGTTTAAAAAGACTCACCTCGACAGCTTCTAAGGCACACGAAATGCCTCAGTGCATTTAATGTGCGGCTTGCCTTTATTGACAAGACTCACTTAACGAGACATACTAATACGGAGTATATGTTTTTCGTATAATTTCTAGCTTGATCTTTAGATTTATTTATTTATTTTATTTATTTGTTTTTTTTTTTCATTATTCATTATTCACAACATTTGCACCTTACATGTTTGTCAATTTTCTAAAAAAGGTACTTCTCCTCCAAAAAAATTATTTCAAAAATACATCATTTTATAAAAATTAGGCGCCTCACACCGGAAAGGAGTGTGCCTTTGCCTCGGCCCCTTGACGCCTTGGTTAGCATTGCGCCTCTTCAAACTATCAAGGGTTGCCCAGCTTTTGGTACCAAGGCATAAGCTAAATTTTAATACCCTCTGCATTCATTGCGAAGATTTCTGAACTTGTTTGGAGATCATGGTGGGCAAGGAAGTGAAATTTGGAACATATTAACATGAAATCTGCATGGATTGCTTTTCTGGTGATGCATCTAGAATTAGGAAACCTTGGGAGCAATACTAAAACTGAAGACCTATTCGGCTAATCAGTACCAAGACATAGGGCAGTTGATTATGGTGGTTCTTTTGCACATAGAATTACCTGATATTACCAGCTAATCAGTACCATGATATTTACTAAGTACCTATTATTACCAGCTGCCTTCAGTGCTTCACCTTTGCTAGGTTTGATGTCATTAGGGAGGGTTTCCTACAGTATCATACATGATATTGTTCTTATTTTCTTCTGATATCAAAATTCAAAACATTGCATTTACATTATCTTTGGAGAGAGTTTGCAAGCAATATTTTAAAGCTGATCTTAATTTACATGTCTGTCTGTCTGTCATTTAAAAATTACAGGAAAGATCTTGCAAACATTGTTAGAAGGAGAGGACATAAAGCTATCAGAGAGCTTTTAGTTAATGATATGAATCCAGCAACGGATGAATATGATCTGTTGGAGAACCCAAACGGAGCATTCAGTAGAAGTAGAGCTCATGAAGAAACAGGTCACTTTTGTGCTGTATACTTCTACTGTACTTTATGCGTGTGTTCCAAATCTTTACTGATTGTGGTTATTGCTTGAAAAGGTCAGGACGAGAAACCAACTGATTCCACTGAAGTATTAATCGACGTAATGAATGATGAATCCGCAGTTGGTGCTAGTATGGTGATGACGTCTGAGTCGGTTGTCAGCTTTGATAATGAACATCTTTTGTCCGTGGAATCATCAGTTTCTTTGCAGGACAAGGTGGAGAAATTTGTAAAATATGGACAGTTGGATGCTGTTGAAGGTAAGACAAAATGCAATAAATTGATTCGTAAAGAAATAAAATCAACTGGTTATTTCACAATCAGTGTCCAATCAGATCTTTCATCGAGTACATTGTTCTTCATTTAAGTGTCCTTTCGTTTTTTCCTTTTTTTATAAAAAAATTAAACCCTTGATTTATTTTTTACTGTAAGATTTTCGATGGTTCAGAATCATTTCACTTGACCAATTAAAGCGCAAAATTAATACACATTACACCATAGGAAAATATCTTATGACATTGATCTCCCTTACCTTTTACAAGAGTCCTTCAAATGGAACCAGCACAAATATACAGCGGCAATAAATAGAGCTATGTGCAATTGACACTTGTAGCATAGTAAGTATACTATATCTAATAGCTGTTCAAAACACTGTCAGCAGTATTTTAACCTCTCTAATGCTCCTTACTGTAAGTATCACAACATTCCGAAACTCATTGAAAGTAAACAGTGTATATTTAGTTTTCCTCAGCGTACACATTGGTTCATTGGCTTACTTCCTTTCTATCGTTTATACGGACTATTCTTTTGGCTCTAAACTCAGATGACGAGGATAATTTAGGTGTCTGCGAAGCGTTGATCCATGAAGAGGAGAAACATAGCCACGTTGCTCGTGATAGCAGCAGTAGCAGTACTGGATCAAATGGTACACTGACGACACAAAAATTAATGTCTCCTCTTGCAACAGAAGAAAGGTATATAGGGCTCTTTCATTTCTATTCTTCTTTCTTTTCTTCTCCTGTTTTGTGATGTGCTCTGTATTTATCCTTAATCTCAAGGTGGTGTGTAGGCACTAAAAATTTATGAACGTGTTGAGATTTGAGTTGACATAAAATTTAGCTCGATTTTGCCTGCTTAAATATATGCATCGAACAAAATCATGAAGCTAAATTACATTTTATCATTACACCCTGTGTGTTTCAAAACTTGCCATAGTTTCTGTCGTTGCTGCTGTATTTTGGTTCCTAACTGAAAACACCAATGTGCTGACAATGTAGATGACTAAATGATCAATTTCAACAATTTATTTAATTTGTTTGTTTAGCAATTAAAGTGATATATACTCCTTCCATCACAAAATAAGTGTCCCCTTTCCATCAAAAATTTTCCCAAAATAAGTGTCCCGTTTCTATTTATAGTAAGTTTTAACAAATGATTTTCAAATTTTTTTCATTTTCATTACCACCCCTTAAATCCACCCAAAATAGAAAGGGAACACTAATTTTGGGATGAAGGAAGTAGTTCATACAACTGCTGAAGAGGTTGGATTGTTCTTTTGTGAATTAAAATAATAATATTGGCTGAATGCGCAAAATATGCGTATTTCTAGGTTATGCTGTTTCCTTCTGCTTTTATACCTGTTTGGGGTACTAAGAAGAACTTAGCATTCACCTGCGTTCCTTTCTAGGGCAATACATGACCTCTACATATCACTACTGATATATGCATCACCCTTTTCATCCTCTAGTATCATCATCACCATTTCTCTTCTTCCAAAAGGATCGCACAAACCAAATAGATTAGTAAGAAGTAGGACCTAACTTGATTGCAACCTGGATCATAACCTTGAACTGGAACAACGGACAATAAAGCAGAAATCTGTCTTTGCAATCAATGCCCTTGAAACGTAATAGCTTCTACTTTCTCTATGTTGTCATTGCCTCATTGGTTTCAACCCTTATCAAGTGAATGCGACCAAAACTTTGACTTAATGCTCTGGCAATAAAATAAATCACTTACACTCGTACAGGAGCACGTGCCATTCCTTCACTTTGACTTAATGCTCTGCCAATAAAATAAATCACATTCTCACAGCTAGTGTTTACTGTAAGTTGGTTGGGTCAAATTCCCTCATTATGGGAGATATCTTGCTTATTAGATCATGGATCACTGCCTATTACCCCATGTCAATCCTGTAGTGTCACATCTTTTTCAGTGGAAATGTGTTCTGCACTTCTGCCCACGATACCCTGATCCCTAAAAACTTGTTCAGCACTTCCACTTTTTGTGTTCAGCTTTCGTGAGGACTACAGGAAGAAGCAGGGCCCATAGGATGTCATATGTGTTTGTGCTAATGTTGTTATATACAACAAATGGATGGAAAGGAATCGATGTTGGAAAATGAATATGGTAAGGAAGCCACATGCTATTATAATTTCCTATTTGGTGAAATGAAGATTCGAATTCAGGAACAAGTGCTCGGGGATCTTAATAGCAGTGATAGGCAGCGGTGGGAATCGAGAGACTATGACGAGCTAGTGTTCTTTCAGTTGTATTTTTCTCTTTTGGTCTATAATAGGAGAGAACCGTTACGGGAATTGATTGTAATGGTGTAGTTTTGACTTTTGAGTGTATTAATATAATTTACATTTAACCTAAACAAAATACTCCATTCAATTTTAATGTCATATATTCTATTTTGGTTAAGTTTAAGAAATGGTTATGGGGAAGAAAATGATAGAAATTCTTTGTTAACGCTTACTATAAATAGTAATAGGATATTGAATTTGAAAAATCATGGACATTGGGACATATAAATTGGGATAGACGAAGTAACAACCATGTTTGATGATAGGCTTTGGACACAGTGGTTTTTGCATCTTTATTGTATGAGAGACACTGAATGAATTTTCTTTTTCCATTGGTTTGCCTTTTGGTGTCGGTGAACTTCTATCCACTCAAAGCCAACACAGCGATGATTCTGATTCAGAGATAAGCAGTGAGGTGATCTCCTTGTATTTTCCACGCCCTGATAATATTTCTCCAAGTTGTCCGTAACACTTTACGCAACTCTAAATGTTTTGGTGGCTACAGACAATTGAGGCCAGTAACATGGATGATGAAGATGACGTCATCCGTCTTAAGATCATGCTGGTAGTCCTTTTTTGACCAAAAATCCATTTTGTTTATGTTATGCAATGATAAAGCACCACATATAACTGATTAACCAACTAGTTCTGAGTTTGCTGACTCCTCCCCCAATTCCTCACATTTTCTGTGTATATTTGACAGCATCAGAAGGAGTTGGAGCTGTCTCGGTTGAAGGAAGAGATTGAGAAGGAAAAGGTACTCTTTCAGTCTTTTGTAGTTAAAAGATTAACAAAAACATGGAGAATTAAATACAATAGTCTTAATCAGATCATTCAGATGTAGGATATAGACCTTTACAGTTGGATGTAGGCGGTCCCGTATTCCTTAAGGTATCGTTGATGAAAGGGGTGAAAAGATTTGGTGTGAAAGGCAAGTTAAGTCCATAATATTTAACCATCCGAGGTACTTGAAATTAGACCTGGCAAAATGAAACCAAACCCGATAAACCGATTGAAATTGTTGGAATCGACATCTAATCGAGCATTTGAAAAGTTTAACTTGAGCTTAATCCATAACCTGATATGACTTGAACTGAACTGAAACTGAACAAAATTTAACACTTGTCTGAAAACACCCATAGTCAAATAAGCTCGAACTGTTTTGAATTCGAATTTATTTCACTCGAACCCGAAGACAATTAAACTGAAAAAAAATCGACTTGACCCAAACCAAAAGAATATTTAACTCATATAAATATATATTAATAAGTACGGAGTAATAACTACTAGTCAGTACTTTATATGACAATAGTGATACAAGTTCAAAATCAAGTTGTTAACTCTTTAACTAAGTGTTTAATGTCTTGATAATTGAAAATAATGAAAATGACTCATATTTGAGTAAGTCTTGCATAAAACCGTTTCACGCATGCAACGGAGTTCTTATGAGTAAAATGTGACTATTTTAATGCTTAAAGTGACCACTTTAACGCTAAATGTGACCACTTTAAAACTCCATAAATAGGCCACTTTAAACGTTAAAATAGTCACTTTAAACCTTAAAGTAGACATATTTTAGTTACAAATACCCCGTCGCACGCGTGAGACGGTTTTATGTAAGCATTTGTGAAAAGGATTCACCCCGTTTACATTTACATTATTCTTTCAATGTGTGACAAACAATAAAATAAGAGTATTCCAAGTTAAAGTAGCATTTTAAAAGCAATCTTATTAATTTGAAAAGAGACGGATAAACTCATCAAAACACGGAATCTCTAAAATAATATAAATGTAAGACTTTTAAACTTATATTCCGTATTTTGTAACATATTTAGTATTTCACATAATTTTTATATGCGAAAAATTTAGAAGCACACGGGAAAATTGAGGATACAACTCTTTCATATCTTATTCAAACGTGAAACAGTTGGCGAGGTAGCCTACAAGTTGGCTTCACTTGCTAACTTGACAAAGGCACATTAGGTATTTCATGTGTCACAGTTGGAACTACGAGAATAACCTCACTCATGTTTTGCAAGCTGAGTATTAATGGTTGAGCCTAATCTCACTTACGAGTTACGAGGAAATACCAGCTCATATTTCGTGACTTATGGGGTCTGGATCCCCTGCATTTGAGATTCCTTGCATTTGGTGCATTTTACCCAATATAGCATAGAAATATCATTTCCTTCCTATTTTATGTGACAAAATATAACACAAATATATTTCTCTATCTAATAATAGTAAAATGCACCAAATGCATGGATTTTCAAATGCGAGGAATCCAAATCCCCCCTTTTTTTTTTTTTTACCTTAAGTCATATCCAGAGTAACCCCACTCATGTTTTGCAAGCTGATTAAAACTTGGTTGATCTCTCTAATGGAACATATTTTAGCTGGCTGAATCACACTGTTAGTTGAATGCAACCATAACTGTTGAATTGTAGATGGGATCAGTCACCCTACTGTCATGAAAGGAGTATTGCTGACTGACCCTTGATTGAGAAGTTGACTCACCAACCCGTGCTTTGCTGACATAAAGTATTTATTGTCAGTTGATGTTTCCATTGTCTGGGATTGCTAAAGTGATTTTTCAGAGAAGTTACAAAGATAACGAAAACTATTTGTGGGCCGTAGTGTTAAATTTACTGCTGCTAGATAAGTTTCATTTTGTTGTGCTTATTGGTAAAGTTCAAATTTGAGCCTCCACTCCCTGAAACAATATACAAAATGAAACAAGGTGAACCTTCAACCAACCTGATTCATGATTTAGATCCTTTATATGTGAATAGCTGGGTGTCGTTGAAGTTGGTACTGATAAACCTTTCACCAGTTACAAAAATTTAAGTGCACAAGGATTTCTTACGGGAAATTAAAGCGAGTTTCTTCTGTGGAGGGTCCATAAATTTACTCTATGAAACTAATCTGCAGAGAGAACTATCAATCTTGCAAATGAAGGCTGAAAATGAGATTAGCAAGGCTCAAAAGCTTATAACAGAAAAGGAGGCGGAATTACTTGCCGCCGAAGAGAGCCTTTCAGGACTAGTGGAGGTAACACTGTCCTTTATACTTCGGCATTTTTATCATTAGATCGGGTTTTTTTGCTATAGTACTAGGGATGTTTTATTACTTTTTTATTTCTTAGGCTTGAAGCACCGTCTATAAATTCTTTATTCCATTCAGTTTTATCCTAATAGTTATCGCTTTTTAATAGGCCAAGATTCACTATTCCGGAGAAGGTCATGTGGTAGAGATAGCAGGTAGCTTCAATGGGTGGCATCAAAGAATCAAAATGGATCCTCAGATATCTTCAGTTGTTGTTGACCCAGCTGATTCAAGGTTTGTTATAGCTTATAATTTTCTAAAACTTCCAATTTCTCAATTTTGTGTATTTTAGTGATTACTTCTAGTTATCTAACTTGTGATGTGGCCCACCTGCTTTTTCTTCTCTTTACATTTGTTTTGCTTATGGTTTTCATTGATGGTCGTGTGATACAAGTAACTGGAAGTTATCGATGAAATGGAGGGATTATATTCTATGTGCAATTAACCAATCAGTTTTGCTGCATTTCTTTGACTGTTACCAGAGTAAATATCTGTTTCCTTTTTGTTTTGTTTTACTGGAGTTGTTGGCTGAATATATGACCCTCTATATTGTTGCTTACCTCTCCACATTATTTGCTTTGTTCAACTTCGTTTTGAGATGTTACTGTGTCTTCTTGGTTTTTGTCATGCCTATTCTCACTTACCGTAAGAAGCCCTTTGAACCTTCATGTTTCTCATATTATGGTGAAGAATATACGTTAAATTTATGTAGATGCTTATTACTCCCTCCATTCCACTATATTTTCCCACTTTCCTTTAAAGGATATTCCACTCTTTTCTTCCTATTTGTAGCATTCCTAGTTTTCTCAATTTTTATAATAATTTCATCTTGACAATCTTCTTTATGGGTGTGCTTTTTGGTAAACTTTTATTTCATCCACACAAAAAACTTTTCTTAATAAGCAGGCGATATCGAAATGAGAAGAAAAGAGTGGAACGGAAGGAATGTCATTTAATCCTTTATGGGCTTCTGAGGTTTTATAGTTTTGTACTCCCTTCTAAACACGGAAAATAGTTCAATTCTTTTAGGCACAAAGAATTAGGAGGGAGTAACGAGACCATCATACTTACCGTAATTATTACGGTATACTACTTACCACTTCACCAGCATCACAACCACCACCTTCAGTCACCACCACCACCACCAACGCCAGCGACACCACCTATTCCTGCGCTCTTCGAGACACCACCAAGTCGACCTTCACCCTCAAATGCCACCAGTATCATCTCTCCAATACCATCTTTGAACACTGATGTCACTTTTGCTGACCATCTCACTAAATAACCACCACTTGCCTTGAATTGTACCTGCTCGCCAGCTCTAAACACCAAGACCACAACCCCGTTAGCAACAAACTACCATCACTTTTTTAGAACAACCACCACCTCGCACACCATGATCTTGGTCACCATGTCACCAGAGTCACGACCCCACCTTGAACTACCACTACAATGTTGCCATCCTTGACCTACCACTCCCCTTCAGGCCTTCATTTCGCATGTTGGTGGTTCATTCGTTGATGACGGTATCAATGGTGGTGCTGCAGTCCACAGTGCTTTCTTGGGGGTTATTTCACATGTGGGGGGAGGGTAAATTGGATGGGCAGTTCCAATTAGCAATAAGAAATATAGGATTTGTTATAAGAAATATAGGATTTAAGTAAGGGTAGTGTGTTCTTCACAAAATTTTCACGCCAAATGGGAAATGGGCAATTTATTATGAATATGGCAAATATGGAAATCAGGCATTTCCCCTGAAAAGTAGGAAGTATTTGATCATTCACCAATTCTTATTTAAGACGACACTATCCGTCTTAAGTTTAAGACAGGTCGGATCTAATAGTTTAAGCCAATGTTCTTCAGCTGGCCGGAATACATCTTATTGGCGGCTTGCCATTGAACTTGTAATGATTGTTTAATTTCAGAGACTAATTCGTTTTATTTTAGTAGGGCAAAAATCCCAAAATTTGGTGTGAAGTGCTTATTGGTTGAAAACCATAGTTGTTATCTGATCTTTTTTGGTGGAAACTGTAAGAAATTAATGATACACCAATTTGTACAAACGTATTAGTACATAACAGTTATTACTCCATAACAGTTCTAGCTCAATACATTAACAGCTAATGAGTAGTCAATTTGCCTATCTTCAGTACTTTAAGGCTTAACTGCATCATCAATACTTTGGGCACCTGCACATACTTCTCCATTTTGCAGCTATTACGAACCAGTCCATCGATAAGGCACTTAGCCCATCTTTTTGGAATCTTGTCATCTGCCTTCTAGTGCACCATTTTCAAGCTCGTGTCTTAGGGATAATAAACATGATTCATCCGCTTATCCATGAATGATCTTCTTTAGTAGCTAACGACCATGTATACTTAGCTTGAACAATCTCATTCCACAATCTATAATAAATAACACCAAGTCTTCTGTAGTCCTTTCTCGGACATACTTGTTCCCAGGTATTAAAGGAGCTCTGCCATGAATCTCAAACCCATCCCGCATGTAACTTATGCATGTACTCTTAAATCTTATTCAACACGATAATAGGTATTATGAATATGTATGCCTAATTAGGATCGAGTGAGGCACCCCTCACTTGGTGAGGCTGTCCGTTAGTTTGAAGAGGCGCACAGCGCACCAAGGCTTTAAGGGCCCAAGGTGACAAGGTGCAAAGCGCAAGGCGAAGGTGCACGTTGTTTTGAGGCGAGGCGCCTTATATATTTGTAAAACTTTTGGGCAAGATACCTTATGAAGGAGTTCTCAAGCTAACATTGAAATCTAACACTAGTAAGTTAATATCTTCCAAATCCAAATATATATAAAAAAAACACTAGTAAGTTGTTAGAAACACCGATGTTTTTAGGGGAAAGAAAAATAGTTAGAATCACAACATTGCTAATATGTGGGAATAACAAATGATTTTTGGTTTGGTTTTCTGAAGAGCTTTGTGACTATAATGAAGAAAGAGTGGTACTTTAATGACGAATCTGTGTTACTCTAATAGCTGCCTCTCGCCTTGCGGTTGAAAAAATCAGTCATTCGCAACCACTGATGAAGGATTCCTCGATTTTACGTTTCGCACCAAAATATTTTTTATTTTTTTAGTTTGGTTCAGGAAGGGATCATGAAGTTGTTTTAATGAAGAATCTGATTTTTTTACTCATGCTTGATTCTCATTGATATCTTGGTGAGTTTAAAAATCTGCTGTGGAGTTTCTGATCATTACTAGTGTTTTATTTAAGTATGACTGTTTTTGTTTATTGGATTCAATCAAGCTCCCCCAGTTTGGCACTACGTTACACTACCATATGTTTGGTTTATAACATCGACTATAGAACTCGTGTTGACAATGATGATAACGTTGACAGGAAATCAAAGCTCTGGGCTGCAACATTATGGCTTTACCCCGGGGTTTATGAGGTGCAAGTATCTATTTTTTTTTTTCATGATTATTCACAACCAAATGTGTCTGTTGTTTCATTTGAATTAGATGTTCAAAATATGGTTTTCTTCATAAATTTCTTTGTTTAGAAAGTTCTAACTGAGTTCCTTCAACATGAAATGTTCACATGAGGAATTATGGTTCAGACCATATAACTTAAATCAAAGTCTTGGTTTTTTTCATGAGGAATTATGATAAATGAGGTTGGTTTCAAGTCGAATGAAGAAGACTTTATCTCAAGAACTAATGCAATGCACTTGCGATTCAATGTCAAGTAGGTATATGTGTCTTACGTGAACTCAATTGTTATTCTCAGATGAAATTCATAGTAGATGGGCACTGGAAAATTGATCCACAACATGAGATAACCATCAGGCATGGCGTAGAAAACAACATTCTTCGAGTTGATCCGTAGTTGACCCTTTTGGTGGGGTCCATATGCTGTTTCGAGCTACTTGTAAAATGGTTGGTGCTAGGCTTCAAGCGACCTATCTTTGTGAAATAGTTTTCCAAATGATAACTCCTAAAAAGTACTAAATGGAAATGGCGGTGCTTTACCTTAAGTGTAATTGTGTCGTCTTACATAGCTCTACTTGTTGATGATTCATGCCGACAAACCGGCCTCTTATTCAGTTGTGGTAAAATTTCAAAATAACGAGACGGCTCATAGTTAAAGATTGTTCTTGATAATTGACAACTTTCTGAATGGAATTGCCCAAGATGATCTACATGTACATGGTTGATGGGGCTTTAAGTGTAGTAAGGTTAATAGGTGAATTTATGATGTTTGTAATCTTCAAGTTCTATTTAATGGCTTGGTTTTAGTGATTTAACTAAGCTTCGAGGAACGTTAATTACGTTTGTTACCTAGGCTACCATATGTTAATTTAGGGAAATCTCAAAATTTCCATCTCTTAGAACTCAATATTGTAATTTTTTTTTTTTTTAAATTTTCATCTTATAAAATCATAATTTTTAAAGGGGGTTTATACAAATCGTCGATGTTTTACTACGAATGGTCGACTTTTTTTGTGGAAATGACCAAAATACCCTTTGTCAGAATTTTGAGTCCCTCTCTCTTCTCTCTCTCATCTCCTAAATTCTCTCTTTTCCTCCTAAGTTCTTCCTTTTTCTTCCAAAAATAAAAAAAATAAACATCAAAATTACACTTAGAATTTAACTAACAAATCAACATTATAAAAGACAAGAAATTAATTATAGATTTAGAGTAGCCTACACACATACTTAATACTAAATTTGAATGAATAATGTTAAAACAATTGGACTGAAACGGTTTGGTGATTTGGTTTCAATTTCTGGTTTAGGATCTAACCATGACCCTTGGGCTAGAACCCACGGTTCAACTTAGTAATTTGGAAGGTTATGAATCCCATTTTGGTCCAAATGGTTCAAGAGAAAGTCAGCTCGACCACGGCCGATTTCAACTCCACATGATACATTCTAATTCAAATGCAAGTCCCTTTCAATATTGTTTGTTTTATTGCTTTATGTCCTTGTCTCCTTTTAGTATGTTGTATGGTAGCTCAAAATCAGCTTGGGGACCTTAAGTGGGACGTCCAAACTTGCTCTCCAAGGAGCAATCAAGGGCCTTGGATGAACAATAACAATGAAGGGTGAGGATGCTTCAAAGGGTCGTCATCTACTTTAGTTGTTATTGTTTGTTTGTAATCAGATTTTGTAAGGCTCTTGTGAGCCGTTATATTTGTTGTATTTAGGGGTCATTTGTAGCCCTTAGATTACTTAGGAGATGTAAGGCTAAGATGTAAGCCTTCGTCCTATATAAACCAAGCATTCCCCTTGTAAGAAATCAGATTTGGAGTTATAAAATTTTCAACTTTGAAAATGTGAGGTTTTCTTTAAAACCCTCTCTTCTCTCATGGCTAAGTGCTTGAGAAACTCTCCTTAGCTAAGTGCTTGGAGTTCTTTGGGTGATGACCCTTGCTTAGTACTTGGTCGGATCCTTAGTCTTAGACTTTGGCTTTGTACTTTGTCTAATTCATATCCATCTATCCTTTGTTTTTTAGTTGTCAATAAATCAGAAACTAAACCACATAAAACAGCCCCAAACAATGAGTGAAACGAGTTCACCTAAAACAGCCCTCAAAAGCCCCGTTTATGGTATGACATTTACAGTTAAAGGTCGTTTAGGGTGAGAGTGGTTACAAGGTTCAAAGAGACCCGCTTCGTTTTGCTTCAATTGGTATCAGAGCTTCGACTCTTGTGTTTTCTTAAACCAAGACGATCTTGGGATAAGGTGGTTCTTGGTGTTTTAGGTGTAACCTTGCAAATCTGGGTGTGACTTGATTTGTGAGTGTTGGCTTTGATTCGAGCACTTTGTGGGTGTTTGAATCGAGTTGACTAACAAGAGGGTTCTATGAATTTGCTATGTGCTTTTCATAGGATGTGCTCTTGTTGTTTCCCTCTTTTACATCTACACTACATTCTTTCTAAATTGTTTTTGTTTTGTGAAAATTCATTTTTGGATACCATGTTTTAGTTGGTCAAAGTTTGAGGACAAACTTTTTTTGAAGAAGGAGAGAGTTGGACTGAAACGGTTTGGTGATTTGGTTCCAATTTCTGGTCTAGGATCTAACCATGATCCTTGGGCTAGAACCCACGGTTCAACATAGTAATTTGGAGGGTTATGAACCCATTTTGGTCCAAATGGTTCAAGAGAAAGTCAGCTCATGGGGGGGCCAAGACCACGGCTGATTTCAACTCCACATGATACATTCTGTAACAACCTGGTTTTTAGTCGACTTTAATTACTAAGGCGGAAATTAATTAAGTCTTAAACCAGCGTCATTAATTATACATAAACCCAAAATGTTACAACATCGTTCAAGAGTTGAATAAAACAACTCTAAATACGGAATTTAAAAGAGTATAGTGTTATATATTACAAATCTCTCAAAAACAACTAAAAGTAAGGCATAAAAACATCTCGTGGCCCCGTCCAAAATCCAGCTTCTGGTCCACGGTTATCCTGCACAATAAACTGATGGGGGTATTGAATGACAAAGGACTAGCTATGCTCATACTTACCCTCGATTTCAATTACTTTGGTTTAATATTATCGCTTTATAAACATAACATTATGATAAAAACATAAACATGCTTATTACAAATAGCAAATAAAGACATATCAGTCATAATAAGCGTGCGGTTTAAAGCGATAAATCATATAAGCATGATATTCAATTATGAAGGCAAATAACATATAATATCATAGCAATAGTATCACAATAATTCAACAGGATTACAATGCGATATCAGATCGCAAACATACATACGTATTGTATCATTCTCATCATGCAGACTCGATTCACTTCAGAAACTTGTGGTCTTTAATTTTCGAAAATGGTACACACTCGTTCTCATTTAATCAAACAACACACAACACATACTGCTTACGAGCCTGACCACTGAGTAGGCCATTGTACTCTAGTCGCTTGCATCTCACTACCATAGTGCAGCGGCTTACTCGACTCGTAAACCACGCCGAATACTATAGTACTTGCATCTCATCTTCTAGTGTTCGAAATGATTCGAACTTCAGATACAATCTCGTCAAGTAATCTTTACGCAGGGTAAGAACGAATGCAAGTGTCGCGCCCACTAAGAACGAAACACGGCAAGGAGACAGAACCGCTATAATCGACCTGAATCCACAAGGTCACGGGTGCCCTGATAACTTTAGCGAAATAGGGGAATAAAACCCTAGTCTAGTATGCATACACTAATATCCACTTTAAGAATAGGCTATGCTAATCATAGAGCACCTTAACTCTGGATAAAACGACTATTTCCTAAAGCCTGACCCACTAAGAGTTGGCATATTCTTTATCTTGTACGGCATAGGCAATACGACTTAAGGCGTAAGGCATGGGCAGGATGCTAAGCAATAAAGCTGCCGGCTCAACCACACTAACCGGGATGACCCATGTCAGAGACCGAGATAGTGGTATCCGCTACAAGACTATCTTAACCCCACTTCACTTACGATTGACGTTCCCTTATCTGAGGCTCAAGCTTGACCTTTTTATTTAACTTACTCAGTATTCATTATTTATTTGATATTTACATATCACATGTTACTAGACTCTCCTAGTCTCAGCGTCAAACGTTTTATTTGAATTGTAGGTTTCATATGATCACATAACACGTTCGTTTATTATTTGAAGTGTTGTTAATTATTAACGTTTTTAGGTTTCTATATTAATACGTTTATTAGTATGTCCAATTTTATTTAAGTGTTATTCAAAACACTTTAAGTTATTTACTTATTCATTTTAAATTTCCTATACTTAGTAAAATTTTCAATTATTTTCAATATTTCACTATTCACTATTCACTATTCACTATTCACTATTCACTATTCACTATTCACTATTCGCCGTGTTTTATACGTATTTTTATACGTATTCGTATTTTTATACTTCGTATTTTATACGTATTTTTATACGTATTCGTATTTGTATACTTCGTATTTTATTCGTATTTCTATACTTATACGTATTCTTATACTTGTACGTATTTTTATACTTAAGATATTTTAGGTATTTATACTTAAGATATTTTAGGTATAAAACTAAACCTTTTTATTTTCTAAGTATAAATTTCTAGTTTCAAAGTCGTTAAGTTCGTTTTGTACTTAGTGATTTTTGAAAATATTTTAAAAGTATAGTTTTAAAAACGTTAAGTTTGGTTTGTAAAAAGTGATCAATGATATTTATTTTAAACTGAGACTTAGTTAAATTTAGTCGTCTATGTACTAAATTTAGCGCTTTTCATTTTTAAAATAATGGTATCGTGGATAGTTCATTTTAGTCCGTATGTCCAAGTTCAACAGTCCAATATTTGCAAAGGCAGTAGCACACGATTTAATTCATTTTTATATCGGTTACTCATTTTAATCGGTTTATTTCATTTCATTTATAACTAAATCGATTTATACAAAAATTCAATTCTAATTATTATTTAACTTTAGTGACTTGGTGATAATTTCATTTTGTTCAAATTTAGTCCATTTTATATACAAATGCCGTGTGGTTTTAAGTATATGTCAAAATTGATTTATTTCTTTTAATTTCTTAATTCTAACTTATTAACTAATAATTAAATTATTTTAACAATAAACTAAAAAGTGATAAAAATAATTTTAACTCTAAAATTGGCCTAAATGCCGTGAGGTTTAATGGTTATGGTCCAATTTTCATTTTTCAATTTTTATCGGTTTTTAGCTTAAAGTTTTTATATTCAAATTATTTTAATTATACTAAAAAGATTTAAACTAAAATAAAATTTACTAAAAATTTCATTTATATTTATGAATAGTGTTTTTCAACACTTTAAATTTCTAACTTTTTAATCTTAATGATTTATAATGTTTAGGTTGATTTATAACATAATACTAACAATATATTAAAACAATAACTAAACATAAACACAAATTATTAACAAACATAAAATAAAACAAAATCAAAGTGAGCAACAATGATGAACACACATGAAGATAATAAGAACACACATGAACATCAAACAAAACTCAAGAACACATATGTGCATATTTAACAACTTATAATTTGTTTTCCTAATTTAATTTTTTTCACATGATAACATCCATTTTAACTAACTTAATCCAACATATTATTTACAAAAATTAAAAGTGAAAATTTATTTAAAAATGGAGGGCAAACCGTGAGGAATGCACATGTATGTGTATATTTTATTTTCGATTTTTAACCACTTTAAACTCATTGTTAAAATTTCACATAATTTTTATATTTAATTTCAACATAACTAAAACTCATATAAGCTTAAAAACAACATGAACAATAATTTAAAGTACTCAAAAATAATTAAACTAAACATGGAATTCATAATACTACAACTTAACTATTTTAAACATTATTTATCTATTATCATTATTTATACAACACATAACATACAAGTAAAAATAAATGATGTTTAACATATTTAACATAAAAATCATACTCATAAAACTTATAATAAAAATCAAATTAATTTCAAAGGAGACTAATATGAGATATAAGTCATATAACTAGTCACCTTAAATTGGATGTTAATCGTCGAGGATCTAAAATAAATTTTAGATCGGAATTTTCTTCACCCATAATACCCATTATCTTCACCCAAATAATCCAAGTAGTTAGCTCCTAATATACCCACTTATTAACTAAGAATACTTAGGATTTATTAGGAATAATATTAAGGTTTTTATTAAAGGTTTTTGTAAGAAAAAATGAAAGAAATAAAGGAGAGAAAATGGGAGTGTATCCTACGGCATTTTGGTGAGCCAAGAAGTTGATTTTTGCAATTGTAATTTATGAGAACAAGTTGTAAAGTTTTAGGTCAAGTAGGTTTAGATTTTTAATAAATAAAGTTTAATTAAATGAAATTAGGAAACACCCTAATTCTAATTGGTTGAATAAGTCTCCTTTACTATTTGTGTTAGAAAATGTTTATTTAGTGTTTTAAAATGTTTTTCACGAAATTGGTCAGTTTTAAAAAGTCGGGCGTCAAAAGCGATAAAAGTTAAAGTGTGCGCGTTTGACGATTTTTCGAAATATTTCTACTTTTAAATTTTAAGACTAAAATATTTTATTTACTACTTTAGAAAATATTTAAAAGTGACGGAAATGAAAATGGTAGTATTAAAGTAGTAGTATCGTATTTTGTATGTATTATTATTATGTATTAAACTTTAAATTTAAATACAAAAGAAAATAAAAATGATGATGATAAAAATAAAGGTGTAAGTAATGTGTAAGAAAAATGGAAGAGGATAGACATAGAAAAGTCTAAGTCAAATGGTTCAAATAAATTTTTCGGGCTCGATTTTCGTTTTCGAAATTTTCGATTTGCGCGATCGCAGAAAGTTTCAAAATAAAGGATATGATCTTAAAATAGTGTTTTGAAATAAAATCGGAATTAAAAATAAAAATAATTTTTGAAAGGGTATTAAAACAAAAATCGGATCCTAATCCTCGAAATTTTGAATAAAAATTTCCTAGGTCGAAATACTTATTTTTTTCGTTGAATGTTATACATTTAAAGAATTATATTCAAACGTCAAAAATTTAATTGATTTAAAATAGGTGTGACTTCAAATTTAGACAATTTAGAAAAAAGCTAGTTTAATAAAAATGAAATAATAATTAGATATTAATATATAATTATTTATTAAAAACAATCAAAATGATTAATAAACTTGATGTTAAGTTTACTTTTGAAAATAAAAAGAAAGTGGAAGAGGATAAGATTGTTTGATTTTTGATTTGCGTGTTTGAAATTGTTGACCCGAATTTCAGAGACGGGAAAAGTATAAGGGTTCATTTTTATTCAAAAATGAAAAATGTTTGAAATTGAATTTTATGAATAAAAGGTTTTACTTCAATTGGTATCAGAGCTTCGACTCTTGTGTTTTCTTAAACCAAGACGATCTTGGGATAAGGTGGTTCTTGGTGTTTTAGGTGTAACCTTGCAAATCTGGGTGTGACTTGATTTGTGAGTGTTGGCTTTGATTCGAGCACTTTGTGGGTGTTTGAATCGAGTTGACTAACAAGAGGGTTCTATGAATTTGCTATGTGCTTTTCATAGGATGTGCTCTTGTTGTTTCCCTCTTTTACATCTACACTACATTCTTTCTAAATTGTTTTTGTTTTGTGAAAATTCATTTTTGGATACCATGTTTTAGTTGGTCAAAGTTTGAGGACAAACTTTTTTTGAAGAAGGAGAGAGTTGGACTGAAACGGTTTGGTGATTTGGTTCCAATTTCTGGTCTAGGATCTAACCATGATCCTTGGGCTAGAACCCACGGTTCAACATAGTAATTTGGAGGGTTATGAACCCATTTTGGTCCAAATGGTTCAAGAGAAAGTCAGCTCATGGGGGGGCCAAGACCACGGCTGATTTCAACTCCACATGATACATTCTGTAACAACCTGGTTTTTAGTCGACTTTAATTACTAAGGCGGAAATTAATTAAGTCTTAAACCAGCGTCATTAATTATACATAAACCCAAAATGTTACAACATCGTTCAAGAGTTGAATAAAACAACTCTAAATACGGAATTTAAAAGAGTATAGTGTTATATATTACAAATCTCTCAAAAACAACTAAAAGTAAGGCATAAAAACATCTCGTGGCCCCGTCCAAAATCCAAATTTTCACGGTCCACGGTTATCCCGCACAATAAATCGATGGGGTGCTCATTGAATGACAGTGACTAGCTATGCTCATACTTACCCTCGATTTCAATTACTTTGGTTTAATATTATCGCTTTATAAACATAACATTATGATAAAAACATAAACATGCTTATTACAAATAGCAAATAAAGACATATCAGTCATAATAAGCGTGCGGTTTAAAGCGATAAATCATATAAGCATGATATTCAATTATGAAGGTAAATAACATATAATATCATAGCAATAGTATCACAATAATTCAACGGGATTACAATGCGATATCAGATCGCAAACATACATACGCATTGTATCATTCTCATCATGCAGACTCGATTCACTTCAGAAACTTGTGGTCTTTAATTTTCGAAAATGGTACACACTCGTTCTCATTTAATCAAACAACACACAACACATATTGCTTACGAGCCTGACCACTGAGTAGGCCATTGTACTCTAGTCGTTTGCATCTCACTACCATAGTGCAGCGGCTTACTTGACTCGTAAACCACGCCGAATACTATAGTACTTGCATCTCATCTTCTAGTGTTCGAAATGATTCGAACTTCAGATACAATCTCGTCAAGTAATCTTTACGCAGGGTAAGAACGAATGCAAGTGTCGCGCCCACTAAGAACGAAACACGGCAAGGAGACAGAACCGCTATAATCGACCTGAATCCACAAGGTCACGGTGCCCTGGTAACTTTAGCGAAATAGGGGAATAAAACCCTAGTCTAGTATGCATACACTAATATCCACTTTAAGAATAGGCTATGCTAATCATAGAGCACCTTAACTCCTGGATAAACGACTATTTCCTAAAGCCTGACCCACTAAGAGTTGGCATATTCTTTATCTTGTACTGGCATAAGGCAATACGACTTAAGGCGTAAGGCATGGGCAGGATGCTAAGCAATAAACGTGGCTCAACCACACTAACCGGGATGACCCATGTCAGAGACCGAGATAGTGGTATCCGCTACAAGACTATCTTAACCCCACTTCACTTACGATTGACGTTCCCTTATCTGAGGCTCAAGCTTGACCTTTTATTTAACTTACTCAAGATTCATTATTTATTTGATATTTACATATCACATGTTACTAGACTCTCCTAGTCTCGGCCACAAACGCTTTATTTGAATTGTAGGTTTCATATGATCACATAACACGCTCGCTTATTATTTGAAGTGTTGTTAATTATTAACGCTTTTAGGTTTCTATATTAATACGTTTATTAGTATGTCCAATTTTATTTAAGTGTTATTCAAAACACTTTAAGTTATTTACTTATTCATTTTAAATTTCCTATACTTAGTAAAATTTTCAATTATTTTCAATATTTCACTATTCACTATTCACTATTCACTATTCACTATTCACTATTCACTATTCACTATTCAGTGTTTTATACGTATTTTTATACGTATTCGTATTTTTATACTTAAGTATTTTATACGTATTTTTATACGTATTCGTATTTGTATACTTCAGTATTTTATTCGTATTTCTATACTTATACGTATTCTTATACTTGTACGTATTTTTATACTTAAGATATTTTAGGTATTTATACTTAAGATATTTTAGGTATAAAACTAAACCTTTTATTTTCTAAGTATAAATTTCTAGTTTCAAAGTCGTTAAGTTAGCTTTTGTACTTAGTGATTTTTGAAAATATTTTAAAAGTATAGTTTTAAAAACGTTAAGTTTGGTTTGTAAAAAGTGATCAATGATATTTATTTTAAACTGAGACTTAGTTAAATTTAGTCGTCTATGTACTAAATGTAGCGCTATTCATTTTAAAATAATGGTATCGTGGATAGTTCATTTTAGTCCGTATGTCCAAGTTCAACAGTCCAATATTTGCAAAGGCAGTAGCACACGATTTAATTCATTTTTATATCGGTTACTCATTTTAATCGGTTTATTTCATTTCATTTATAACTAAATCGATTTATACAAAAATTCAATTCTAATTATTATTTAACTTTAGTGACTTGGTGATAATTTCATTTTGTTCAAATTTAGTCCATTTTATATACAAATGCCGTGTGGTTTTAAGTATATGTCAAAATTGATTTATTTCTTTTAATTTCTTAATTCTAACTTATTAACTAATAATTAAATTATTTTAACAATAAACTAAAAAGTGATAAAAATAATTTTAACTCTAAAATTGGCCTAAATGCCGTGAGGTTTAATGGTTATGGTCCAATTTTCATTTTTCAATTTTTATCGGTTTTTAGCTTAAAGTTTTTATATTCAAATTATTTTAATTATACTAAAAAGATTTAAACTAAAATAAAATTTACTAAAAATTTCATTTATATTTATGAATAGTGTTTTTCAACACTTTAAATTTCTAACTTTTTAATCTTAATGATTTATAATGTTTAGGTTGATTTATAACATAATACTAACAATATATTAAAACAATAACTAAACATAAACACAAATTATTAACAAACATAAAATAAAACAAAATCAAAGTGAGCAACAATGATGAACACACATGAAGATAATAAGAACACACATGAACATCAAACAAAACTCAAGAACACATATGTGCATATTTAACAACTTATAATTTGTTTTCCTAATTTAATTTTTTTCACATGATAACATCCATTTTAACTAACTTAATCCAACATATTATTTACAAAAATTAAAAGTGAAAATTTATTTAAAAATGGAGGGCAAACCGTGAGGAATGCACATGTATGTGTATATTTTATTTTCGATTTTTAACCACTTTAAACTCATTGTTAAAATTTCACATAATTTTTATATTTAATTTCAACATAACTAAAACTCATATAAGCTTAAAAACAACATGAACAATAATTTAAAATACTCAAAAATAATTAAACTAAACATGGAATTCATAATACTACAACTTAACTATTTTAAACATTATTTATCTATTATCATTATTTATACAACACATAACATACAAGTAAAAATAAATGATGTTTAACATATTTAACATAAAAATCATACTCATAAAACTTATAATAAAAATCAAATTAATTTCAAAGGAGACTAATATGAGATATAAGTCATATAACTAGTCACCTTAAATTGGATGTTAATCGTCGAGGATCTAAAATAAATTTTAGATCGGAATTTTCTTCACCCATAATACCCATTATCTTCACCCAAATAATCCAAGTAGTTAGCTCCTAATATACCCACTTATTAACTAAGAATACTTAGGATTTATTAGGAATAATATTAAGGTTTTTATTAAAGGTTTTTGTAAGAAAAAATGAAAGAAATAAAGGAGAGAAAATGGGAGTGTATCCTACGGCATTTTGGTGAGCCAAGAAGTTGATTTTTGCAATTGTAATTTATGAGAACAAGTTGTAAAGTTTTAGGTCAAGTAGGTTTAGATTTTTAATAAATAAAGTTTAATTAAATGAAATTAGGAAACACCCTAATTCTAATTGGTTGAATAAGTCTCCTTTACTATTTGTGTTAGAAAATGTTTATTTAGTGTTTTAAAATGTTTTTCACTTAAATTGGTCAGCTTTTAAAGTCAAGGTCAAAAGCGATAAAAGTTAAAGTGTCTTGGCGTTTGACGATTTTTCGAAATATTTCTACTTTTAAATTTTAAGACTAAAATATTTTATTTACTACTTTAGAAAATATTTAAAAGTGACGGAAATGAAAATGGTAGTATTAAAGTAGTAGTATCGTATTTTGTATGTATTATTATTATGTATTAAACTTTAAATTTAAATACAAAAGAAAATAAAAATGATGATGATAAAAATAAAGGTGTAAGTAATGTGTAAGAAAAATGGAAGAGGATAGACATAGAAAAGTCTAAGTCAAATGGTTCAAATAAATTTTTCGGGCTCGATTTTCGTTTTCGAAATTTTCGATTTCTTGTGATCATGAAAGTTTCAAAATAAAGGATATGATCTTAAAATAGTGTTTTGAAATAAAATCGAATTAAAAATAAAAATAATTTTTGAAAGGGTATTAAAACAAAAATCGGATCCTAATCCTCGAAATTTTGAATAAAAATTTCCTAGGTCGAAATACTTATTTTTTTCGTTGAATGTTATACATTTAAAGAATTATATTCAAACGTCAAAAATTTAATTGATTTAAAATAGGTGTGACTTCAAATTTAGACAATTTAGAAAAAAGCTAGTTTAATAAAAATGAAATAATAATTAGATATTAATATATAATTATTTATTAAAAACAATCAAAATGATTAATAAACTTGATGTTAAGTTTACTTTTGAAAATAAAAAGAAAGTGGAAGAGGATAAGATTGTTTGATTTTTGATTTGCGTGTTTGAAATTGTTGACCCGAATTTCAGAGACGGGAAAAGTATAAGGGTTCATTTTTATTCAAAAATGAAAAATGTTTGAAATTGAATTTTATGAATAAAAGGTTTTACATATATTTTTATGAATAGTAAACATAACTTAACATTTTTGAAATTTGAAAGGCGATATAAATTTTGTGTTGACTTTTATAAAATTTTGAAATGTGTTTCTTTTTCAATTCTAAAGATAATAGAACAAATTTTATTTTTCAAAATTTTTAAATTTGGACTTAAGAAATTTTAATATTATTTGGCGAAAAAAATTCAGACGCATTTTTATTATAAGGAAAAAGGATGAATTTAATTTAAGGAATTAAATTCTTTTATACAATTGTGTTAAAATAACACAGGGTGTTACAAACCTACCCCCTTAAGAAAAGTTTCGTCCCGAAACTTGGATAGAATGGATAACTACAAGCAGTTAGGCAAGACAGTTTGAGAGAAATATCAAAAAAATTTATAAGTTTCGTTAGTAACATTTTATTTTGGTAGAATAAGACTTTTCAAAATGTTTGAATTTTTGAATTATTATAAAGATTTTTGATAGAGTGAAAACTTTGAAGGATATAAACGTTTTATATCTACAAATAGAATATTTTGAATTAATATAGAAATATTACTAGATTATCATTTTTGAAATCGACTTCAAAGAGATTTTCAAAAAGGTGGGGCCTAGAAGTTTTGTACGGAATTAATTTAAATTAACATTATAAGGGTTTTAAAATAAAACAAATTATAATTTTATTTGAAATTAAATATATATAGTTTAAAGTTGGTTGAAATAATGATTTTAAATAATCTTAATCAATGATTTTAAATCATCATATTTTGTCCTACCCCCTTAAGAAAATTTTAAACACATTTATCAAATTCAAGAGAAAAGCTAAAGATTCATTTTAAAGGTTGAGAATTCAGAAATAGGTATTGATAAGTTTAAAAATTTGAAAATAACTAACTTTGATAGTATATAAGGTAAAGAATATGTGATTTAAAACCAAATAATTTCGAAGGTATTTAAAATCACGAAATAAAATTTTAGAATTAATTGAATAAGTTTTAAGAGATATTTTCAAAGGGAAACATTTAAGTAAATTTTTGAAGATAATTAGGAATTATAAATTTACGAAATTCTGTAAATTTTAAAAGAGATAGTAAGTTTAAGAGATTTAAAATGTAATAAAGTTTGAAAGTTTTTGAGAATCAATCAAATGAAGTTTAAGGAATTGACAAGCAAAAATGAAATCATTTTGCGAGATTAAGGAAGAGGAATGAAAGTTCATTTGAGAAGTAGTTATTAGAAATTATAGGTTTAGGAAATTAGAAAGTTAGAAGGAAAAGGTTAAAGAGGTTAAAAATTTTTTTAAAAGAGAACGAAATAAAATTTTTTGTAAAAGAGAATAATTAGATGAAGTTGTAGAAATCTTCTCCGCGATAGAAATCTTCGAGATCTTGAACGTCTTATCAGTTGTAAGGTCCTTGATGCGTCCATTTGTTGCGTTTGAGGTCTTGTCGTCATGTATTCGATTAATGGCTTCGTTCTTCGAGAATTAAACTTATTACCTAGATTTTATATCCGAGGATAGTTGTTAGTTTTTGTTAGTCACATCAGCAAGTAGCAAGTATACGATAGTTAGTGTATTTTATTTTGAGGGAAGTAGTTCGTTATTTAAAAGTCCTTAGCCTATGGTCGGTCCTTAAGGTTTCTACCCATCCTCACACTTTAAAGCGTTCTATGTTATTATTTTAGCGAGCTAAGATTTCTAATTTATTATTTGATCCTATAGTCAGCCTGACATACGATATGAATGTCTGGCCCAGGTGTCTCTCGTTAGGTAAGCATAAATCACATTAGGCAATTCATGTTACGGTCACGAGTCAGCTTTGATACCAACTGTAACAACCTGGTTTTTAGTCGACTTTAATTACTAAGGCGGAAATTAATTAAGTTTTAAACCAGCGTCATTAATTATACATAAACCCAAAATGTTACAACATCGTTCAAGAGTTGAATAAAACAACTCTAAATACGGAATTTAAAAGAGTATAGTGTTATATATTACAAATCTCTCAAAAACAACTAAAAGTAAGGCATAAAAACATCTCGTGGCCCCGTCCAAAATCCAAACCTTCCCACGATTATCCCGCACAATAAATCGATGGGGGTGCTGAATGTGACAAAGTGACTAGCTATGCTCATACTTACCCTCGATTTCAATTACTTTGGTTTAATATTATCGCTTTATAAACATAACATTATGATAAAAACTTAAACATGCTTATTACAAATAGCAAATAAAGACATATCAGTCATACTAAGCGTGCGGTTTAAAGCGATAAATCATATAAGCATGATATTCAATTATGAAGGCAAATAACATATAATATCATAGCAATAGTATCACAATAATTCAACGGGATTACAATGCGATATCAGATCGCAAACATACATACGCATTGTATCATTCTCATCATGCAGACTCGATTCACTTCAGAAACTTGTGGTCTTTAATTTTCGAAAATGGTACACACTCGTTCTCATTTAATCAAACAACACACAACACATATTGCTTACGAGCCTGACCACTGAGTAGGCCATTGTACTCTAGTCGTTTGCATCTCACTACCATAGTGCAGCGGCTTACTTGACTCGTAAACCACGCCGAATACTGTAGTACTTGCATCTCATCTTCTAGTGTTCGAAATGATTCGAACTTCAGATACAATTTCGTCAAGTAATCTTTACGCAGGGTAAGAACGAATGCAAGTGTCGCGCCCACTAAGAACGAAACACGGCAAGGAGACAGAACCGCTATAATCGACCTGAATCCACAAGGTCACGGGTGCCCTGATAATTTTAGCGAAATAGGGGAATAAAACCCTAGTCTAGTATGCATACACTAATATCCACTTTAAGAATAGGCTATGCTAATCATAGAGCACCTTAACTCTGGATAAAACGACTATTTCCTAAAGCCTGACCCACTAAGAGTTGGCATATTCTTTATCTTGTACGGCATAGGCAATACGACTTAAGGCGTATGGCATGAGCAGGATGCTAAGCAATAAAGCTGCCAGCTCAACCACACTAACCGGGATGACCCATATCAGAGACCGAGATAGTGGTATCCGCTACAAGACTATCTTAACCCCACTTCACTTACGATTGACGTTCCCTTATCTGAGGCTCAAGCTTGACCTTTTTATTTAACTTACTCAGTATTCATTATTTATTTGATATTTACATATCACATGTTACTAGACTCTTCTAGTCTCAGCGTCAAACGTTTTATTTGAATTGTAGGTTTCATATGATCACATAACACATTCGTTTATTATTTGAAGTGTTGTTAATTATTAACGTTTTTAGGTTTCTATATTAATACGTTTATTAGTATGTCCAATTTTATTTAAGTGTTATTCAAAACACTTTAAGTTATTTACTTATTCATTTTCAATTTCCTATACTTAGTAAAATTTTCAATTATTTTCAATATTTCACTATTCACTTTTCACTATTCACTATTCACTATTCGCCGTATTTTATAAGTATTTTTATACGTATTCGTATTTTATACGTATTTTTATACGTATTCGTATTTGTATACTTCGTATTTTATTCGTATTTCTATACTTATACGTATTCTTATACTTGTACGTATTTTTATACTGAAGATATTTTAGGTATTTATACTTAAGATATTTTAGGTATAAAACTAAACCTTTTTTATTTTCGAAGTATAAATTTCTAATTTCAAAGTCGTTAAGTTCGTTTTGTACTTAGTGATTTTTGAAAATATTTTAAAAGTCTAGTTTTAAAAACGTTAAGTTTGGTTTGTAAAAAGTGATCAATGATATTTATTTTAAACTGAGACTTAGTTAAATTTAGTCGTCTATGTACTAAATTTAGCGCTTTTCATTTTTAAAATAATGGTATCGTGGATAGTTCATTTTAGTCCGTATGTCCAAGTTCAACAGTCCAATATTTGCAAAGGCAGTAGCACACGATTTAATTCATTTTTATATCGGTTACTCATTTTAATCGGTTTATTTCATTTCATTTATAACTAAATCGATTTATACAAAAATTCAATTCTAATTATTATTTAACTTTAGTGACTTGGTGATAATTTCATTTTGATCAAATTTAGTCCATTTTATATACAAATGCCGTGTGGTTTTAAGTATATGTCAAAATTGATTTATTTCTTTTAATTTCTTAATTCTAACTTATTAACTAATAATTAAATTATTTTAACAATAAACTAAAAAGTGATAAAAACAATTTTAACTCTAAAATTGGCCTAAATGCCGTGAGGTTTAATGGTTATGGTCCAATTTTCATTTTTCAATTTTTATCGGTTTTTAGCTTAAAGTTTTTATATTCTAATTATTTTAATTATACTAAAAAGATTTAAACTAAAATAAAATTTACTAAAAATTTCATTTATATTTATGAATAGTGTTTTTCAACACTTTAAATTTCTAACTTTTTAATCTTAATGATTTATAATGTTTAGGTTGATTTATAACATAATACTAACAATATATTAAAACAATAACTAAACATAAACACAAATTATTAACAAACATAAAATAAAACAAAATCAAAGTGAGCAACAATGATGAACACACATGAAGATAATAAGAACACACATGAACATCAAACAAAACTCAAGAACACATATGTGCATATTTAACAACTTATAATTTGTTTTCCTAATTTAATTTTTTTCACATAATAACATCCATTTTAACTAACTTAATCCAACATATTATTTACAAAAATTAAAAGTGAAAATTTATTTAAAAATGGAGGGCAAACCGTGAGGAATGCACATGTATGTGTATATTTTATTTTCGATTTTTAACCACTTTAAACTCATTGTTAAAATTTCACATAATTTTTATATTTAATTTCAACATAACTAAAACTCATATAAGCTTAAAAACAACATGAACAATAATTTAAAGTACTCACAAATAATTAAACTAAACATGGAATTCATAATACTACAACTTAACTATTTTAAACATTATTTATCTATTATCATTATTTATACAACACATAACATACAAGTAAAAATAAATGATGTTTAACATATTTAACATAAAAATCATACTCATAAAACTTATAATAAAAATCAAATTAATTTCAAAGGAGACTAATATGAGATATAAGTCATATAACTAGTCACCTTAAATTGGATGTTAATCGTCGAGGATCTAAAATAAATTTTAGATCGGAATTTTCTTCACCCATAATACCCATTATCTTCACCCAAATAATCCAAGTAGTTAGCTCCTAATATACCCACTTATTAACTAAGAATACTTAGGATTTATTAGGAATAATATTAAGGTTTTTATTAAAGGTTTTTGTAAGAAAAAATGAAAGAAATAAAGGAGAGAAAATGGGAGTGTATCCTACGGCATTTTGGTGAGCCAAGAAGTTGATTTTTGCAATTGTAATTTATGAGAACAAGTTGTAAAGTTTTAGGTCAAGTAGGTTTAGATTTTTAATAAATAAAGTTTAATTAAATGAAATTAGGAAACACCCTAATTCTAATTGGTTGAATAAGTCTCCTTTACTATTTGTGTTAGAAAATGTTTATTTTGTGTTTTAAAATGTTTTTCACGAAATTGGTCAGTTTTAAAAAGTCGGGCGTCAAAAGCGATAAAAGTTAAAGTGTGCGCGTTTGACGATTTTTCGAAATACTTCTACTTTTAAATTTTATGACTAAAATATTTTATTTACTACTTTAGAAAATATTTAAAAGTGACGGAAATGAAAATGGTAGTATTAAAGTAGTAGTATCGTATTTTGTATGTATTATTATTATGTATTAAACTTTAAATTTAAATACAAAAGAAAATAAAAATGATGATGATAAAAATAAAGGTGTAAGTAATGTGTAAGAAAAATGGAAGATGATAGACATAGAAAAGTCTAAGTCAAATGGTTCAAATAAATTTTTCGGGCTCGATTTTCGTTTTCGAAATTTTCGATTTGCGCGATCGCAGAAAGTTTCAAAATAAAGGATATGATCTTAAAATAGTGTTTTGAAATAAAATCGGAATTAAAGATAAAAATAATTTTCGAAAGGGTATTAAAACAAAAATCGGATCCTAATCCTCGAAATTTTGAATAAAAATTTCCTAGGTCGAAATACTTATTTTTTTCGTTGAATGTTATAGATTTAAAGAATTATATTCAAACGTCAAAAATTTAATTGATTTAAAATAGGTGTGACTTCAAATTTAGACAATTTAGAAAAAAGCTAGTTTAATAAAAATGAAATAGTAATTAGATATTAATATATAATTACGGAGTATTTATTAAAAACAATCAAAATGATTAATAAACTTGATGTTAAGTTTACTTTTGAAAATAAAAAGAAAGTGGAAGAGGATAAGATTGTTTGATTTTTGATTCGCGTGTTTGAAATTGTCGACCCGAATTTCAGAGACGGGAAAAGTATAAGGGTTCATTTTTATTCAAAAATAAAAAATGTTTGAAATTGAATTTTATGAATAAAAGGTTTTACATATATTTTTATGAATAGTAAACATAACTTAACATTTTTGAAATTTGAAAGGCGATATAAATTTTGTGTTGACTTTTATAAAATTTTGAAATGTGTTTCTTTTTCAATTCTAAAGATAATAGAACAAATTTTATTTTTCAAAATTTTTAAATTTGGACTTTAGAAATTTTAATATTATTTGGTGAAAAAAATTCAGACGCATTTTTATTATAAGGAAAAAGGATGAATTTAATTTAAGGAATTAAATTCTTTTATACAATTGTGTTAAAATAACACGGGGGGTGTTACACATTCTAATTCAAATGCAAGTCCTTTCAATATAGTTTGCTTTATTGCTTTATGTCCTTGTCTCCTTTTAGTATGTTGTATGGTAGCTCAAAATCAGCCTGGGGACTTTAAGTGGGACGTCCAAACTTGCTCTCCAAGGAGCAATCAAGGGCCTTGGATGAACAATAACAATGAAGGGTGAGGATACTTCAAAGGGTCGCCATCTACTTTAGTTGTTATTATTTGTTTGTAATCAGATTTTGTAAGGCTCTTGTGACCGTTATATTTGTTGTATTTAGGGGCAATTTGTAGCCCTTAGATTACTTAGGAGATGTAAGGCTAAGATGTAAGCCTTGGTCCAATATACACCAAGCATTCCCCTTGTAACAACCCTGCTTTTCGTGACTTAATTAAACAAGGCGGAAAATTAATTAAGTACTTTATATATATAACAAAACCGGATGTTATCGTATTACAACTCAAAATACATAATCAGAGTTATAGATAAACATTGTCATTAAATTACAATCTCTCGAAATACAAAAGTAGACCTTCAATTCCCTGGGGCTCATCGTCAAATAGCCTCGGGGTACCTACGGCATAATTCCGTCAGACTCGATTTCAACCCGCACACGCTAAGCCATATAAACCCATACCGGTAAACATGTAGCATTTAAAGATTTAGTAAGTCCTAAATCAGCATGCGATTTAAAGCGATAAATCATATAAAGTATGATCTACAATTATAAAACAATTAACAAGTAAAATCATATCAATAATATAATAATTATTCATCAGGATTACGGTGCGATATCAGATCGCAAATTATCAACGTAGGATATCAATCACATCATGCTGACTCGATTCACTTCAGAAATTTGTGGTCTTTAATTTTTAAAGATGTTCCGACTCACTTCCACATAATTCAAACAACACATACTGCTTACGAGCCTGACCACTGAGTAGGCCTTTGTATTCTGATCGCTTGCATCTCGCTAAAATAGTGCAGCGACTTACTCGACTGGTAAACCACGCTGAATACTATAGTACTTGCATCTCATCTTCTAGTGTTCGAAATGATCTGAACTTCTGTTACAATCCCGTCAAGTGATCTTTACATGTGGCAAGAGCGAATGCTAGCGTCGCGCCCACTAAGAACGAAACGCGGCAAGGAGACAGAACCGCGAGATAACAATCGCAATAAAGTCGCGGTGGCCCTGATACCTCTAGCGAAATAGGGGGATCAACCCTAGTCTAATATGAATATTCTAATATTCACTTTAAGAATGGGCTATGCTATTCATAGAGTACCTTAACTCTGAATAAAGCGACTACTTCCTAGAGACTGACCTAAAAGAGTTGGCGTATTCATTATCTTGTACGGCTTAGGCAGTGCGACTTAAGGCGTAAAGGCATGGGCAGGATGACAAAGCAATAAAGTTGCTGGCTTGAAACCACACTATTCGAGATGACGATCGCAATAAGGTCGAGATAGTGGTATCCGTACAAGACTATCTTAACCCCACTTCACTCACGATTGACGTTTTCATAACAGAGGCTCAAGCTTTTGACCTGTTCTTTAACTTACTTATGATTTATTATTTTATTTGATATTTTATATCACATGTTACTAGACTCTCCTAGTCGTATCGTCAAACGTTTAAATGTATGTTTGGTTTCATATGATCACATAACATGTTCGTTTATTATTTGAAGTGTTGTTGATTATAAACGCTTTTAAGTCTCTAAGTTGTTACGTTTATTAGTATGTCTAGGGAGCAATCAAGGGTCTTGGATGAACAATAACAATGAAGGGTGAGGATGCTTCAAAGGGTCGCCATCTACTTTAGTTGTTATTGTTTGTTTGTAATCAGATTTTGTAAGGCTCTTGTGAGCCATTATATTTGTTGTATTTAGGGGCCATTTGTAGCCCTTAGATTACTTAGGAGATGTAAAGCTAAGATGTAAGCCTTCGTCCTATATAAACCAAGCATTCCCCTTGTAAGAAATCAGATTTGGAGTGATATAAAATTTCTGTTTTGAAATGTGAGGTTTCTTTGAAAACCCTCTCTTCTCTCATGGCTAAGTGCTTGATAAACCCTCCTTAGCTTAGTGCTTGGAGTTCTTTGGGTGATGACCCTTGCTTAGTGCTTGGTCGGATCCTTAGTCTTAGACTTTGGCTATGTGCTTTGTCTAATTCATATCCATCTATCCTTTGTTTTTAGTTGTCAATAATCAGAAAATTAAACCACCCAAAACGGCCTCAAAAGATGAGTAAGACGAGAACACCAAAAATAGCCCTCAAAAGTTCCATTTATGGTGTGTCAATTTCAGTCAAGGTCGTTTAGGGTGAGTGTGGTTACAAGGTTCAAAGAGGCCCGCTTCGTTTTGCTTCAACAATAGGTTAGTTTTATTGCATTTATGGTAAAGATGGTCTCTTGCACTCGTTACATTGGTGAAAATTTGGATTTCGTAAGATGAAGAAACTCGTCCCCATAGTTTTGGACGTTGAGTTTTTAACGTCCTACCACATGGTATAACGATGAGTTTCATTGTCCTATCATGGTAGAACGATGAATTTCATTGTCTGACCATGATAGGACGTTGAATGTTCACGTCTGACACGGTTAACATGATGAAGAGTACGTGATGAGGCTAAGTCGTAGTCGCCTATCAAAAATAAACCTAAGGACAACTAACTGGGTAGCTAGCGGCAGTAGGGTCGAGATCCACAGAGAGAAGGTGCAGTTATAAGGACGCTTAGCTAAACTAGGCTATTTCTAAGGTAACAAATCGGGGTATAAACATAAGACTAAACTAAGAACAGTGAATAAAAGGGTAATAAAAGTATATGAGAGGGTGATTAGGGCATCGGGATCAATGTGACACTAATTCAGGAACTCAACTCAAAAGGAAATAACAATCAATTGAAGCTATGCAAGTGACTAGGTTTAAGAATACGCTCTCTCGAGTCAATATTAACCTTAAGCAAATTTAGCGGGCTCTCGCAACTTACTAAACTTAACTTATCAAATACGCGTGAATCTAGTTTTAACTCGGCTTTCGATCTTAAATTAAAACTACCTAAGTTCAATTCAATTAAGGCGTCCCTAAATTCAATTGATAATAAAAACGCGTAGGAAGAAGTCAACTTGCACAAGCTCAATCAATTAAGCAGTTAAAACATGTTCCTGAACCAATCTCACAAATCACCCTAAACCCTAATTAAGAAATTAGCTACTCATGTCTAGGGCAAAAGCAAAACAATAATAATAATAATAATAATAATAATAATAATAATAATAATAATAATAATAATAATAATAATAATAATAATAATAATAATAATAATAATAATAATAATAAGACATGATGAATGAATAATATCAATTGAAATTAAACCTGGAGTAAATCGGAGTACTGACGATTACAAGGAAAATCAATCTTGAAACTAAACTAATCTTGAGAGTTTGTAAAAAAGAGAGAATGAAACTAACAAACTAAACCTAAAAATAAAGCTGTAAAAATAAAGCGTGAGATTCTAATTTTCGTCCTAAGAGTATTTATACATAATTACCATAAACCATTCGGATTAAAATCAAACCCGACAACTTAACTGGGCCAGCCGGCCTGACTGACCGGCCGGTCCCCTTAGTTTGGGCCGGCTCTTCAACCTTTGATTCAAGCCCAATCTTCACTTTGGGCTTTGACTTTCCTCGACACCTTTAATCTTTTGGTCTTCATTTCGCCTTCCCGAGCTTCCGTATAAGCTCGAGCTTCGTCTCGTGGTCTCGGTACTTGAAATGCTCCAATCAACTCAGGTTTTAGCTCAGGACCGCCAAAACCTGCAAAATATAAACGAGGAACAGCAGTACCGCAATATAAAGCAAATAACTCCTAAAATAATAATGAACTCGACTAAATGCAAGCTAAATGCTAACAAACCGAGGGCAAATAATCTATATAAATAGCACTCATCAGTACGACAATGAATTCTTACGTCTAACTTGGCTAACATGATGAGCCCGGACGTTGCTATGTAGTACGAAGTTATGCCTAATAATACGTATTTAGTTTATTGATAAGTTCGTTCCATTTCAATTAGTTCGTTCCATAGCAGCGAAAACAAATCTGGATGACCCTCCTTGGTAGGACATTGAATTTAATTGTCTTGCCATGGATAGAATAAAAATCTGGATGTCCCTTCATGTAGGACATTGAATTTCGTTGTCCTACTATGGAAAGAACAAAAATCTGGATGTCCCTCCATGGTAGGACATTGAATTTAGTTGTCCCACCATGGACAAAACAAAAATCTGGATGTCCCTCCAAAACTCACGGTGGTGGAGAGCCACGGTGGAGGTGATGGATTTAGGCTATCGCGGTGGTGTCGGTGGTAGAGACGCGGTGGAGGTGGGCATAAGGCGGTGGAAGTGCGGTGGAGGTGCATATCTAAGTTGGTGTATTAGATCTAGTTTGAAAGTTGAATTTTGATTTTTATTTTGTTGACTTTGAATGTTGTTGGGTAGATCTAGTTTGTGTATTACATCTAAGTTGGTATATTAGATCTAAGGTTGGCGTTTTTCTAATGTAAGTTGTTGTGTTCGGTTTCTTTTTTTTCAAATTTAGAGAAAATAAGAATTAGAGAGAAAAGTGTAGAGAGAGAGAGAGTAGTGTAAGGATCCCGGCCCCTAAGGACTCCCCTAATGATGCCACTAAACATATTAAGTGGACTTTAGGACCTAGCCATGCATATAGAACTAGCTATAAAACAAAATATCAACATAGGAAAAACTGACCTTATCTAGATCGAGTTTAGGAGCACACTAGTGATCAATTTAGACCACCTCCTTCCTTAATCCACCCAAGGATTTAGCCCTAACTAATACTAATATTGATGAATTAGTAAATATTAGTATTAATACTTAATATTATGTGATAAAGTGAAGCTAAAAAGAAGAACAACTCTTGTTCTTCACCTAATATGTGCTACGGTTTTTGTGTCCTATATTGGACTGATTTTTGTGAGCTTATTTTAGTGGGTTTTTGAATTGATCATTAGCCCCTAAAGAGAGGAAAATGAAGGCCATATATAGGCAAATGAAGGGAGAGGTTAGGCAAGGATAATTGATAAAATAATGCTCTATAAGAGCATATATCTTACAAAACAAATCATGGACTTTGTCCATGTTATTGACGATCCTTTTGGCCCAATTTTGGGCTGATTATTGGCCCAATTTTTGGTCATGTTGGGTCCAATTAATTTGGGCCCAATTGTCTTACAAATGGTCCAAAATCAGTTTGAGCTCATTTAGCATTAATTAGTCCATTTAACACTTAAATGAAATAATTAACTAAATGACCCAATTTTACTTTGCCTAACACCTTGCCAATATATCGAATTAACACTAATCAACTATTAGTGATAATTCCCACTTAGTGAATTAACATTTTAATCACTAACTCACAATATATTTTTATCTTATAAAAATATCACAAAATTCTTGTTATTCAATTATCATATATAAAAGAATAATAATTTTTTAGCTCCGTATCATAAATTATCACTTTTAGACTAACTCTTAGTCATAATATTAAGTAACTAGTTATACTGTATCTAATACAAATACCTAGCTTGTGTTGGTCCTCCTCCCTATAGGTGTGACCGAAAAGGATCAGTTGGTCACCGCCGTCTCACGACAGTAACGTCAAACTCAGCTAGCCAACCGTTACTGATATACGTGGACCAACTGACTGAAACATTTGCTTCTTTCCCAAATATTTCCTTTATGAGATTTAATAATGTATTCGCAATATTATGGAGGACACCTACTCCAACAATCTCCCACTTGTCCCCACAAGTGTTGCGATAACAATTCTCTTGCCCATTAATCTCCCACTCAATGCAAGGTATCTTTCAGGTCGCACTTGCACTTGAATAAATCATCAGTGGTTTCCTCGATCCAGAGAGTAAATGTTTAACCGGAAAATCTACCATAGATCTCTTCCGAGCGTGGCCACGCATTTCCAGTCACTACTCCTCGAGTGGCCCTAAGATATTAAACCCGGACGTGGGTGGACAATTCCTGTCTCACTATAAGTCTTCGTTCAGTCACAGATCACCATGACCCAGAATGAACCCTGTAACCTCCTTTTACGGTACGGCGTAGGATACAAACCAAAGTCACTCGGAAACTGTATTGACTCTGACAAACAGTTAACAGTCCAAAGAATCGACTCAAAGAACAAAAACAGTAATCCTTACCGCGACCAGGCAACAAAAAGGATTCTGACAAATGGTCACTGCCCAACATAGTGTCTAACAGTGTGCCAAAGTAATCGACTAGTCATCTTCATGACCCAATGGCTATCGAGCCCGTCATCAATCGACTTACAAACTAGTTACTTTGAGACGTCACCTCATAAAGTAACTAGGGGCTAAATACTAAGTAATTCATGTTCACTTTAATAGGTGCTCAATGTTGTCTCAACAACCCATTAGGAAAAACAAAGTATTAAACAGCTCTAAACTGATAAATAAGTTATAATGCTTTATATATGAAAATTCTCAATAATCATATATCATTTATCTAATACAAATCTGGAACCCTCTTTACACCCATCGACACTACATGACCATCATGTTTCGGTTGCGGTAAGGGTTTGGTTAAAGGATCAGCGACATTATCGTCTGTCCCAACCTTACAGATCAAAATTTCCTTACGTTCTACATAATCTCTAATTACATGAAACTTCCTAAGTACATGTCTAGATTTATTACTAGACTTAGGCTCTTTAGCCTAGAAAACAGCCCCACTGTTATCACAGAAAATCGGGATAGGTTTTTGGGCTGAAGGAATTACTCTTAGGCCCTCCAGAAACTGCCGAATCCATACTGCCTCCTTTGTAGCTTCCGATACTGCTATGTACTCAGCTTCCGTCGTAGAATCTGCAATCACGGTCTGTTTGGAACTCTTCCAGCAAACTGCGCCTCCATTCATCATAAAAACATAACCAGGCTGGGATTTCAAATCATCCCTATCTGTCTGGAAACTGGCATCCGTATAACCCTTTACATATAGCTCAGTATCACCTCCAAAAACCAAGAATTGATCCTTAGTCCTTCTCAAGTACTTAAGGATATTCTTGACTGCTATCCAATGACTTTCACCTGGATTCGCCTGGTAGCGACTTGTCATGCTTAAAGCATATGACACGTCAGGACGAGTGCACATCATTGCATACATGATCGATCCTACTGCTGAGGCATAAGGTATCGAATTCATGCGTTCAACATCCTGTGGTTCAGTGGGACATTGTGACTTACTCATAGTGATCCCATGACCCATAGGAAGGAAACCTCTTTTCGAGTTTTCCATATTGAACCGAGTGAGAATCTTATCAATATAAGTCTCCTGACTTAATGCTAGTATCCTCCTAGATCTATCTCTATAGATCTGGATACCTAAGATGCGTTGTGTCTCTCCTAAGTCTTTCATTTGGAAATGACACCCTAGCCATTCCTGTAGGGATCTCATCCCATTCACTAATCAAATATTAGTGTAAATCAAATTATTCTAATTTGATTTAGCAAGATCTATGTAGTACAAATTCACTTTGTTATAAGATTAGAAATGTTATACCTTTCTCAAAGGGAAAAATTGGGCACAAAACTAGAACTCCTTTCTAGTTTTGTTTCTTGAGCTAAAGATTAGGATGATCCTCCAAAAACCCGAGTTTCCAAAAGAGGAAACCTCCTTCTTGTTGCACCCAAGAACAACTCCAAAAACTACTAATGATTTTGAACTAGAAATCACTAGTAGATACTTGATAATATGTGAATATTATTACTACTAACACTTAGTAGTATTAAGAACTTATTTCTTATTAGAGAGAAAAGTAGAGAGAGTTTTTGTGAGAGATGGAGAAGTAAAACAATGCATGCTCTCACATTCTCTTCCTTTTTGGCCCTTAATTTATTTTGTACAAATGACAAAGTGTGTTTGATACACTTAAAGGGAGGGGGCCGGCCTTGAGGAGAGAGGAGAGGAGAGTGTGAGTTGCTTTTTCTTGTTAAGACAAATTACATGCATTTACATCATTATGTTTTGCATGCATATAAAACAAACCTTGAAGACAAATCACAAGAGGACAAGAAGGAATCTTCATCCCTTCTTCCTCTATTTCAGACGTCCAATTTGACCCATATGGGTCTATTTTGTTTTTCAATATTTGTCCCACAAATGCTTATAATTTATCACTTAATCATCTAATATGATAAAGTACAAATTATCAAATTGAACTTACAACTCTTCTTTAACATATATGTACACTTACACATATTTAAGAATTGTACTTTTACGAATCTCATTAGTAAAATATACATGATTAGTGAATTAACAGTTAATCACTAATTCTCATCTCCTCTAATAATTTTATCGATATAAAATTCAATCATCCGAGTTCACAACTCGATTTCTCTTTAAATTAATTCACTGACTAACCGTTAGTCAATTTATCAAGTTACTAATCTAATCGTATCTCATACAATTAATTAGCTTAAATATTTGGAGTACGTTCCTATAGGTGTGACTTAAAGGGATCAATTGATTACCGCCGTTCTCACGACAATAACGTCAAACTCTAGTCAGCCAACCGTTATTGATTTACGTTAATCAATTGACAATAATGCAGGATTATCCCCATGTATTCCTTAATTGAGATTTATTAAGTAATCGCACTATTGTGGAGGACACTTACTCCAACAATCTCCCACTTGTCCGAGACAAGTTGTGCATTACCAATTCTCATGTCCGTTTCACATCTCCCACTCAATGCAAGGTGTCTTACAGGTCGTACTTGCATTCAAAGATATAAATCATGAGTGGTTTCCTCGATAAGGAGAGTATTGTCTGACCGGGAATCTACCGTAGATTCTTACCGAGCGTGGCACGCATTTTCGGCCGACTACTCCTCGAGTGGTCCAAAGATGTTTTACCCTGACGAGGGTGGACATTTCCTTCCACTCGATTATCTTGTATAATGCAGATCACCATGACCCCAAAGATGCCCTTATAACCCCTTTCACGGCATGGCTTAGGACAAAAATGAAAGTCACTCTAAACCGCACCGACTGCATAATCGGGCCACCAAAGAATCGACTAAAGGAATACTATAGAAATTCCCACCACGACTGTGTTTCAATCTCATTGAAAAGGAATTCTATAAGCGTCACAGTCCGACAGAGTGTTTCACAGTCTGTCTATGCAAACGATCAGTCATCACTTATGACCCCATGGTGTTGAACCCACCATCGATCGACTTGCAATCTAGTCTCTTCGAGACGTCACCTCTTATGAGAGACCAGAGACCAAATACTAAGTTTATGCCGTTCACTTGAATATGTTCAAAGTTGTCGCACAACTATTCGGATAAACAAAGTATGCATTCAAAATGCCTTAAAAGAGTAAATATACTCTAAACAATGAATGTTATTTTCATATATGTAATAGGATACTTTATCCATTACATATCACGAAACTAAAGGAAATCTGGCATACGCCGCAACCCCATAGAGGCGGTGTGCGCGTTATACTAAGCCCTCGAAAGAGGCTTGGTTAAAGGATCAACGACATGATTGTCTGTCCCAACCTTACAAAGATCTATTTCCTTCCTTTCCACATTATCTCGTATAACGTGGTATTTCCTCAAAACATGTCTAGACTTATTACTAGACTTGGGCTTCTTCGCTAGAAAGATGGCCCCACTATTATTACAATAAATAGTGATTGGATTTACGGCACTAGGGACTACTCTTAGTCCATCCAAGAACTGCCGAATCCATACAGCTTTTTTAGCAGCTTCCCAAGCTGCTAAATATTCAGCTTCTATTGTAGAATCCGCAGTGACACTTTGTTTGAAACTTTTCCAACAAACAGCTCCTCCATTTACCAAAAAGACATAGCTGGATTTGGATTTCAAATCATCCCATCGGTTTGGAAACTTGCATCCGTGTAACCCTTTACACGTAGCTTAAGTTCTCCTCCAAACCCTAGAAACGAATCCTTAGTTCTTCTCAAGTACTTAAGGATGTTCTTTACTGCTATCCAGTGACTCTCACCGGGATTGGCTTGATACCGGCTAGTCATGCTCAAGGCGAAAGCGACATCGGGACAAGAGCACATCATAGCATACATGATTGATCCAACAGCGGAAGCAAAAGGGATCAATTTCATGCGTTCAATTTCCTCAGGAGTCGTAGGACATTGAGATTTCTTCAACGTTATTCCTACACTCATTGGAAGAAAGCCTCTCTTGGAGATTTCTTGACTTAATGCTAGTATCCTCTTGGATCTATCTCTATAGATCCGGATACCCAAGATGCGTTGTGCCTCTCCCAAGTCCTTCATTTGGAAATGGTTTCCCAATTCCACCTTCACCGAATTCAAACTTGTTTTATTGGAATATGTCATCCACATACAAAACAAGGAAGGTTACCTTGCTCCCACTAAACTTCATGTATAAACAAGGTTCCTCGGCACTTCGAGCGAAACCCTTTTGTTTTATAACATGATGGAATCTATAAATCCAACTCCTTGATGCTAGCTTAAGACCATAAATGGATCTCTTAAGCTTGCATACTTTCTTAGGGTTGGATGTATCCACAAAACCTTCAAGTTGTGTCATGTACACTTCCTCTTCTAGAATCTCATTCAAGAAGGCGGTTTTTACATCCATTTGCCATATTTCATAGTCATGAAATGCGGCAACTGCTAAGATTATCCTTATGGATCGAAGCATTGCAACCGGTGCAAAGGGTTCATCATTATGAATACCCCGGACTTGTGTAAAGGCCTTTGCCACCAATCTGGCTTTGTAAACATCTATATGTTTATCTATGTCGAGTTTGATTTTGAATATCCATTTACACTGAAGAGGTCTCACTCCTTCAGGTAAATCTACCAAGTCCCTAACTTGGTTCTCGTGCATAGAATCCATTTCGGATTGCATGGCCTCAAGCCATTGGTCGGAGTTGGGACTACTAATAGCCGCCTTGTAGGTTGAGGGTTCGTTGCTTTCGAATAACAACAAATCACCCTCTTCCTCGATATTACCGAGGTAACGGTCAGGTTGATGACTAATTCTTCCTGACCTCCTAGGGATTACAACCGTGTCAGAAGACGAGGGAACGGTTTCCTCATTTTCTGCCTCGGTTTGTGGCTCTTGAACTTCATCAAGTTCAAATTTTCTCCCACTCTGTCTATTAGAAATGTATCCATTTTCTAGAAAGACAGCATCACGAGCCACAAACTCTTTGTTCTCGTGAGGGTTGTAGAAGTAATAACCACACGTTTCCTTAGGATAACCTACAAAAAGACATTTGTCAGACCTTGGTGTGAGTTTATCGTCAGATTTATTCTTAACGAATGCCTCACAACCCTAAATTCTCATGAATGACAAATAGGGAACCTTTCCCGTCCATATCTCATATGGAGTCTTGTTGGCTGCTTTAGTCGGACTTCGATTTAGTGAGAATACGGCAGACAGTAGCGCAAAGCCCCAAAAAGATCCAGGAAGCTCACTTTGACTCATCATAGACCGAATCATATCTCATAAAGTTCGGTTTCTCCTTTCTGCAACACCATTCATCTGTGGTGTGCCCGGAGGAGTCCATTGTGATATTATACCACAATTCTTAAGATGTGAATCAAAATTCATTACTTAGATATTCGCTACCATGATCCGATCGTAGTGCTTGTATCTTCTTATCAAAATTGGTTCTCAACCTCATTTTGAAATTCTTTAATTTCTCAAAAGCATCACTTTTATACCTTGTTAAGTAGACATAACCATATCTACTTAAGTCATCGGTAAAAGTAATGAAGTAATGATATCTTCCTCTAGTAGTGATGTTTAATGGACCACACACATCGGTATGTATGAGTCCTAAAACCTCACTTGCTCGTGTCCCTTTACCATTAAAGGGTGCACGAGTCATCTTCCCTAAAAGGCAAGCCTCGCACGTACCATATGATTCGCAATCAAATGATTTGAGAACCTTGGTCTCAACAAGTCTCTTTATGCGTCTATCGTTTATGTGACCTAAACGATAATGCCAAAGGTAGGATTTGTTTGATTCATCAGTTTTGAGCTTCTTGTTCTCTATATGATAAACATCATTGACATCATTCAAAACATAAATACCTCCGATTAAAATGGTTTCACCACGGAGATGGAGATAATGTTTTTGGTTAGAGTTGGTACAAAATAACAGTTATTCAAGTACAACTCTAAACCACTAGCTAGAGTGAGTACAAAAGTTCCCACGGAAACGGCCGCTACTCTAGCTCCATTGCCCATGCGGATATCTACATCACCCTTGGCTAGTGCTCGCACGTTTCTCATCCCCTGCAAGTGATTGCAAAGGTGAGTTCCACATCCGATATCCTATACCCATGTAGAAATGCAAGCATGATTTATGTCAATCATATAAAGATTAGAAGGAACAATTTCTTTGGATGTCGCACATCCATCATTCTTTTCCTTTAAGATTTTGGGACAATTACGCTTCCAACGACCGGGTTTGGGTTTGCTATTCTTAATAGCCTTCCCCTTACCCTTATCTTCCTTGAACCGAGCTTTATTAGTTCCCTTCCTTATCTTAACCCCAATGTTTATGTTCATCAATCTCATTGAAAGAACATCTTTTCTCTCAATCTCATTCACTTTCGTGCTCTCTTGGTTGAAGCACATCGTCGTCACTCTAGTGAATATCTCATATGCACTTTTATGAGTAACGAAGCAAAGTTTGAGAGAATGCGAAATTGACCAAATCAATATATTTTTAACGTCATTGTCAACTTTAGGTGCTCATCGTAAGGCGGCTCGTGCCGCCACGGTGGCCCTAAGTCCGGGTTCGGCGGGAGGTTGTTCGGTAAGGTACTTAAGCACATTGTCGGATTGAGCGGCGCCCCTTATAGTCGAATCACATTCGACAAGGTTACTACCGTCATCTTTAGGATACATTTATCCATCACGGTTCTCAAACATGAATATATATATATATATACCCAAAATGGGTGCGGGAGTTGAGGTTGTCATTGCGATTTCAAATAAATTACTCTACAACAAATATGAGGAAATTAACATTCATTGTACATTAATGACATTTGCTAAAACTCTTTTTAAAACAAATGTCCATTTATATAATGATCTCCCACGAAATTATATAAATGATTCCAAGACTCGTTCTCATATAAAATTAGACATCTCATGTTTCCTTTTATATAAAAACGATAAGTCAACACTTGACTAATTCTACACTAGAATGCTTGGTTGATGATTTTCTTTAAAATGCATCCTTAAGCCCCAAATAACTCTTATTTGGTTGAGTCCAAACCAAATTAGCATGGGACTTCCTCCCACTACTTACCCATGGTAACGAGGTTCCACGTTGCGGAGGTCCTCACGAACATGGGGTTCATAGTCGCCACATTTGGAAAGGCTTAATCTCAATTCATTTGTTTGATTATGTGGGTGATCTTGTCAATTTTAGTCATAAAAATTCTTTATAAGTGAACTAATTTAGGAATCGTGACTTAAAACGACAATCATAGAGGGATATCGAGGCATGCATGGCGATTTTGGCATGTGTGCGGAAAATAAGCAATCAAACAAGCATAAGTAAGCATAAGCATAAACCTAGTATGGCCACCTAAAAGTAATTAAAATTATAAGGAGTTACAAATTGGAAACCAACTCATTTGGTCCCACTTCATATGGGCTTCATCCAAAGCCCCTCCTTGCTAGCGTTAGAACACTTCTAAGGCTCCATCTCGATCCATCGCCGGTCTTCGGATTACAAATAGTTACAAGTTTAAATTACAAATGAATACATAGCAATCCTATTATACATTTGTAAATGAAATAAACTATTAAATTACAAACCGGCGATACGAGATCGCATTTAATTACAAACCACACGATATTCCCTTTCATTACGGGCAATATCGGTAAAAATATAACAAACTATGGCCATACTAGTAAGAACAAACATTCATTCAATAATAAACATTCATCCAAACATGCAAAATGAAAAGCTTATAAGTAAAAACATGCCAAAATCGCCCTAAACAATAATCGCATTAAATCGTTTCAAACCGATCTCATTTTTAATCGATTAATCTCATATTAATCAATAATGCTTAAAACACCTTTTAAGCTTGAACAAAAAACTTCTAAACTGATTTAGAACACTCAAAATTAGTTTTCACTAATTCATGGTGATTTTAGTTCACTTTAGTGGTCATTTTGCTAATTACTTTAACTTTAATCATAACATTTTATGAATAAAGCATTAAAAATACAATATAATATAAAATAAAACCATTTTTATTTTGGAAAAATTTTGTACATTCTGGAACACTTCCAAGATGTCAAAAATGAAAAGCTTGCTCAAACAAATTTTACGAATTATTTTTATAACAATAAACATACGATTTCATCGATTTTATTTCATAAAATCAATAAAACGTCCAAATCAGTGAGATAAAATCCCAAATTTATACGTGAGCATCCTATGTATAAAAATATTGGTATAAATTTCATGTCCAGAAAACAACGTTTACTATATTTTTGGACATAAAATGCATTATATACCGATTTTAAACAAATAAATGAATAAATATTCAAAACTCAAAATCTGACTTTGAAAATTTACATGCAAAAAGTATAAATATGAAATATCACTGTGTAAAACTTTCGAGACCAGATTCCAACTATAACTATTTATAGTCATTATTTTAGCCAAAAACTCACTTTTTGACTCGGTTTTGTATAAAAATCATTTTAATTAGCAAACAAATTTCAAAAATTACGAAATTTGACCAGTAACTTCATGAGACCAGAAAATTTGCATGCTATAAAAATCTCGTGTTAAAACCACTTTTAACACCATTTTCGGATTTTATCATATTTATTCTCAATAAATATATAAAACTCCAAAAACAACAAAATAAATTTGTAACCACAAGCCTAAGCTCTGATACCACTTGTAAGGATCTCATCCCATTCACTAATCAAATATTAGTGTAAATCAAATTACTCTAATTTGATTTAGCAAGATCTATGTAGTACAAATTCACTTTGTTATAAGTTTAGAAATGTTATACCTTTCTCAAAGGGAAAAATTGGGCACAAAACTAGAACTCCTTTCTAGTTTTGTTTCTTGAGCTAAAGATTAGGATGATCCTCCAAAAACCCGAGTTTCCAAAAGAGGAAACCTCCTTCTTGTTGCACCCAAGAACAACTCCAAAAACTACTAATGATTTTGAACTAGAAATCACTAGTAGATACTCCCTCTATTCAAGTCCATTGGCATCCCTTCTCTTTTCACATTTGCCGAGACGCTTTTTGTAACAACAATATCTATAATTCTAAATTGTATAAAAATATAAAAATTTGATATTAATGTTGTACTTATGAAAACGAATAAAACAAGATCTCACATGACTATATTTTTATTTATACATTACGAGTTATATCGAAAATTCTTCACCCATGTGAATAGTGTCAAAAAAGAAGGGATGCTAATGGAAATGAATGGAGGGAGTACTTGATAATATGTGAATATTATTACTACTAACACTTAGTAGTATTAAGAACTTATTTCTTATTAGAGAGAAAAGTAGAGAGAGTTTTTGTGAGAGATGGAGAAGTAAAACAATGCATGCTCTCACATTCTCTTCCTTTTTGGCCCTTAATTTATTTTGTACAAATGACAAAGTGTGTTTGATACACTTAAAGGGAGGGGGCCGGCCTTGAGGAGAGAGGAGAGGAGAGTGTGAGTTGCTTTTTCTTGTTAAGACAAATTACATGCATTTACATCATTATGTTTTGCATGCATATAAAACAAACCTTGAAGACAAATCACAAGAGGACAAGAAGGAATCTTCATCCCTTCTTCCTCTATTTCGGACGTCCAACTTGACCCATATGGGTCTATTTTGTTTTTCAATATTTGACCCATAAATACTTATAATTTATCACTTAATCATCTAATATGATAAAGTACAAATTATCAAATTGAACTTACAACTCTTCTTTAACATATATGTACACTTACACATATTTAAGAATTGTACTTTTACTAATCTCATTAGTAAAATATACATGATTAGTGAATTAACAGTTAATCACTAATTCTCATCTCCTCTAATAATTTTATCGATATAAAATTCAATCATCCGAGTTCACAACTCGATTTCTCTTTAAATTAATTCACTGACTAACCGTTAGTCAATTTATCAAGTTACTAATCTAATCGTATCTCATACAATTAATTAGCTTAAATATTTGGAGTACGTTCCTATATGTGTGACTTAAAGGGATCAATTGATTACCGCCGTTCTCACGACAATAACGTCAAACTCTAGTCAACCAACCGTTATTGATTTACGTTAATCAATTGACAATAATGCAGGATTATCCCCATGTATTCCTTAATTGAGATTTATTAAGTAATCGCACTATTGTGGAGGACACTTACTCCAACAATTCCTTTACAGAAGTTAGCATATGTATATCATTCCCTATGAGTAGTATGTCATCCACATACAATACTAAGAATACTACCATGCTCCCACTAGACTTTAGATACAAACACGGTTCCTCGACACTTCGAGAAAATCCGTTTTGTTTAATCACATGATCAAATCTGTGTTTCCAACTTCTCGATGCCTGCTTAAGACCATAAATGGATCTCTTAAGCTTGCAAACTTTCTTAGGATTTTTGAGGTCGACAAAACCCTCAGGTTGTGTTATATACACTTCCTCTTCCAGAAACCCGTTTATGAAGGCGGTTTTGACGTCCATCTGTCAAATTTCATAGTCATAAAATGCGGCAATCGCTAAGATTATCCGAATGGATCTAAGCATGGCTACTGGAGCAAAGGTCTCATCATAGTGAAGACCATGAATTTGAGTAAAACCTTTGGCCACAAGCCTAGCTTTGAAAACACTTGGTTTTCCGTCCAGTCCGATCTTGATCTTATAGATCCACTTACATTGAAGAGGTCTCACTTCTCTAGGTAAGTCTACTAAGTTCCAAACTTGATTTTCGAACATGGAATCCATCTCAGATTGCATGGCCTCTAACCATTGCTTTGAGTTGGGACTAGAAACAGCTGCTTTGTAGGTTGCAGGCTCATTACTTTCCAAAAGTAGTATAGAGTGGTCACCATCGTCTTCGATAACACCTAAGTATCTATCAGGAGGGTGACATACTCTACCTGACCTCCTAGGTACCAAAGGAAGTACTGGGCCTGACGTTGAAGGAACATCTTCCTGCGTTATCAATTCCTTAGTTTGTGGCTCTTGAACTTCATCGAGTTCAAATTTTCTCCCACTCTGTCTTCTAGTAATAAACTTTTTTTCTAGAAAGACAGCCTCACGAGCCACAAATACTTTATTCTCGTGACGGTTGTAGAAGTAATAGCCACGAGTTTCCTTTGGATAATCCACAAAGATGCATTTCTCAGATCTAGGGGCTAGCTTATCATCAGACTTACTCTTAACGTAAGCGTCACAACCCCAAATTCTAAGAAATGTCATATTAGGAACCTTTCCTTTCCATATCTCATATGGAGTCTTATCAGCTGCTTTAGTCGGACTTCGATTGAGAGAAAGCAATGCAGATAATAATGTAAATCCCCAAAATGAATCAGGTAGCTTAACCTAACTCATCATTGATCGAACCATATCTAATAAGGTCCGATTTCTCCTTTCTGAAACACCATTTAATTGTGGTGTACCAGGAGGAGTTAACTGTAATATTATACCACAGTTTTTCAGGTGATCTTCAAAGTCATTACTTAGATACTCCCCGCCACGATCTGATCGTAAAGCTTTGATCTTTCTATTTAATTGGTTTTCTACTTCATTTTGAAACTCTTTGAATCTTTCAAAAGCTTCAACTTTTGTCCTTATTAAATAGACATATCCATATCTACTCAAGTCATCGGTAAAGGTAATGAAATAGCTATAACCACCTCTGGCGGTGATCGACATTGGGCCACATACATCAGTATGTATTAGGCCTAGTAGATCACTGGCTCGGGTTTCTTTTCCAATAAAAGGAGCACGAGTCATCTTGCCTAAAAGGCAAGACTCGCATATACCATAAGATTCGAAATGAAATGGCTTCAGAATACAGGTCGACACTAGTTTCTTAATGCGTTTGTCATTTAGGTAAGTCAGATCAGGGTTGTATCAAGAATATAAATGCCACCTATTGAGGTAGCTTGACCATACACTAAATCATTTGATGAAAAAGTACATGTATTATTCTTTATTATAAAAGAAAATCCTTCTTTGTCTAACACAGAGACATATATTATATTCTTATTTAGACAAGGTACATAATAACAGTTATTTAAGTACAATTCTAAACCCGAGGGTAAAACTAATACATAAGTGCCGACAGAAACAGCTGCAACCCTTGCTCCGTTGCCGACGCGTAGATCAATCTCCCCTCTGGCTAGTGGACGCACGTTTCTCTACCCCTGTAAGTGATTACAAAGATGAGATCCACATCCGGTATCAAATACCCAAACACTTTGACTAGCACTATTTAAATCAATCATATAGATGTTGGAATAACTTTTACCTGACGTTGTCACACGTCCGGCCCTTTTATCTTCCAGGTACTTTGGGCAATTGCGTTTCCAATGCCCAACGACTGAGCAGTAGAAACACGGCTCATCGGGAGCCGGTCCTTGTTTGAGTTTGGGTTGGGTGGGCACACCCACCTTTCCCTTACCCTTATTAAGGGCGGGTTTCTTGCCCTTACCAGCCGGCCTTTTAAACTTCCCTTTTCCCTTAACAGATACGGTCAAAACATCCCTCCTACCGCTCCCACTTGCTTGCATATCTTTCTCAGCTTGCACAAGCTAAGAATGTAGTTCATGCAGACTTTTCTGCATGTTATGCATGTTGTAGTTCACCCTAAATTGGGTGAACCCATCGTGCAGCGAGTGTAGCACACGGTCAACCGCAATCTCTTCAGCGATTGAGTTTCCGAGCCGCCCTAGAGTTTCCACGTACTCAATCATTTTGAGCACGTGGCTACTCACGGATTGTCCCTTCCCAAGGCGGGCTTCAAAGAAGCGGACTGCGGCGTCGTACTTGAGAATTCGCGAGGCTTGCGAAAACATGGTCGCTAGCCTCGTGAATATCTCATGAGCGGTGGAAAGGTGAATTAACCTTCTTTGAAGTGATTGAGCCATCGTATAGATCATCACATTTTTGAGTGTCCCAGACTCCCTTAGGTACTCATCATAAGAGTCCCTAACAACGGAAGTCGCTCTAAGGCCAGGGACGGCAGAGGAAGGGTCAACTAGATACCGTATCTTGCCATCTGCTATGGCAGCGTTGCGGAGGCTTGCCTCCCAATCGATAAAATTACTCCCATCATCCTTTAGGGATACTTTGTCCATAAAGGAGCGGAGCCATGATTCTCGTGAAAGTGGAGCAGATTCGGAAACGGGGGTAGCAGAAGTGGAAGCCATTGTATTACAATAAACTACAAACGGAAAAAGGAAATTAGAAAGCATTCATAACATAAACAATGAAATTAAATATGCATAGAGGCATTTATATAATGATCTCTCACTAAATTATATAAATGATTCCAAGACCCGACTCTATTTAAATTTGGGCACGGGAAGGCTGATTCATCCCTCTTTTAAATAAATTCGGTGAGTCAATTTTGACTGGTTCTACTCCTAGAACTCTCGGTCGATAGATTTCTCTAAATCCATCTCCTAGCCCCGAGATACAAGACTTGTCTTTATACCTCGTTGAGTCCAACCAATTTTCAGGTGTAATACTGTTTATTACCCTTTTTTACCCGAGGTAGAAGGGTTACACCTCACTGAGGCGAGCGTGCTCCCAACAAACAAAGGATTTATAGGTCTTACTAATTGGTAAGGCTAATCTCAATTTTTTTAACGTGAGAAATCTTGTCAATAAATTATCAATTCCCTTTTAAAGTGAATAATTAGGTGAATTATAGATAATCGTAAATCGACAATAGCTAGTGGTTACATTGGTAATTTGGCATGTTCAAAATGTAAGCAAGCATACAAACAAATCATACAAGTATTAATAACCTAGTATGGCCATCTAGCTAATCTAATTAACTAAAATGTTACAAATCGTTACAAATTGGAAGCTAACTCCTTTAGCCCCTAAAGCGAGTCTTCTTTTGGAACTCCTTCCAAATGGCACCGTCTTCAAATTGGAACGCCGGTCTTCAATTTACAAATTACAAATATAATCCTATTATACATATAATTCTATAATCAAAATCAATTAAATTACAATTGGTGATTCGAAATCACATTATAATACAAACCGCTCGGCATACCCTTTCATTACGGGTCCTAAATGCCGATAAAACTAGGCCATACTAGGATTACATACACACATATGAATCTCATTCAAACATAAATGCATGCAAAATATAATCTAATTACATAAATTAACATGCCAATTTACCAATTTAACTTGTATTTCAATTTTATGATCTTTATCTTGAATTTTACCAAGTTTGTAACCATTTTAAAAAAATTGGATCAACACTCAAACCATTTTTGAGCTTATACTATGTTTCTAAACTGATTTAGAATGGTAATTAGTCACCACTAATTTACTTGAATTGCTTAGCATAATTTGATCAAAATTGCTAGTTTTTATCGCTTTTATCGATTATGATTGCTTGCCAAAACCTTCATAACTCTTATGAAATTTACTTGAAGAAAATTTTAGTATTCTGGTCCATGTCCTATAACAAAAATAAATCGAATTCGACCCCAATAAATTGGGTGGTAATTCGTTTCGAACTCGACCCCAATAAATTGGGTGGTAATTCGGACAAAATAGAACTCGACCCCAATAAATTGGGTGGTAGTTCATAAAAAAAAAAAAAAAAGTACAACAAAATACATATAAATACATCCTTTTTATTATGGGACATGACCTCTTATCTCTTGGAAAAAATTGGCAGCATTTCGACTGAAAACAATTAAGTTCATATCTACCGAAGTAGCCATTTTTAGTCGAAAAAGTGATAAACAAAGCAAAAAAAATTGTAAAATTAAATTACAACCAGAGTCAAACAAAGATCATAAAATGATCATACAAGCCATAAATTTGTGATCAAACTTCATTTGGTCACAAATTTCAGCTCTAGGTCAAAAGACCCGATTTTACGGCCTAGTAATACATGCATGAACCTGGCTTGATACCACTTGTTAGGATCCCGGCCCCTAAGGACTCCCCTAATGATGCCACTAAACATATTTAGTGGACTTTAGGACCTAGCCATGCATATAGAACTAGCTATAAAACAAAATATCAACATAGGAAAAACCGACCTTATCTAGATCGAGTTTAGGAGCTCACTAGTGATCAATTTAGACCACCTCCTTCCTTAATCCACCCAAGGATTTAGCCCCAACTAATATTAATATTGATGAACTAGTAAATATTAGTATTAATACTTAATATTATGTGATAAAGTGAAGCTAAAAAGAAGAACAACTCTTGTTCTTCACCTAATATGTGCTACGGTTTTTGTGTCCTATATTGGACTGATTTTTGTGAGCTTATTTTAGTGGGTTTTTGAGTTGGTCATTAGCCCCTAAAGAGAGGAAAATGAAGGCCATATATAGGCAAATGAAGGGAGAGGTTAGACAAGGATAATTGATAAAATAATGCTCTATAAGAGCATGTATCTTACAAAACAAATCATGGACTTTGTCCATGTTATTGACGATCCTTTTGGCCCAATTTTGGGCTGATTAGTGTAACAACCCAGTTTTTCGTGACTTAATTAAACTAAGGCGGAAAATTAATTAAGTCTAATACATGCCGGATGTTAATTAAATTACAATCAAAAGGCATAGGATACAAATATATATTACAATCTCTCAAAGAAAACAAACGAAACATCCTAATCGTCCCGATAATCCTGAGTCTCGAGAATTGCCTGCAACTGAGACAAAAACACAAAAGAGGAGGATCTCCCGCTCAGAGACGGGAAGTGACTGTTCTAACCAACAACCTCTAAACCAAAGTTTTGGTTTATTTAACCTATGATTAAAAGTAACTTGGCAGCACTAAACGCGTATAACTACCGCAGCCGCTTATATTAATAAAATTGGACAAATAGCATATAATATCAGTTCTCACATATAGATATTTAAATCTCATACAACATGATAAACAAAACTTAAAACATTTCAATTTGTAGAACACCATATATATACACCTAATTATCATCTCAATTCATATAACATCGTAATATATATAAAACTTAAATCATAGCAATCAAGATATATGCATAAGTCGTAATCAATTCAATAAACACATAGTCGTGAACAATCATGCAATTCTAAAACATATGCAATATATAAAATAAATAAATAAAACACATTGCAGGTAGGCCAGCATGACATATAAGGATACATGATGATTCAAACACGAGTATAAATCCAATCACATAACGTACCACACTCATAGGTAATCATTCTCAATAAGTCGTACTTCAATACTCAGGAAATCAAGTCATTCAGACAATAATCAATCAACACAAGGAAATGCATTCAACATGTGATAACAAATGAGTCTTCGTTAGTAAGGCGGAATCATGCAGACCTCATAAGCATCCGCAAGAATAGCAGGGGCCAACATAACTTGGACATGGCTGACAGGCTAGAGATATCTAAGGTAATAAGGACGATTCAATCCCTTGTCTAATGTATGCATACACCACCTATCGAGGATCATACTTATTCGCTATTCAAAAGGTATTCACCAAGAAAAATTCGACTATTACCAGAGACGGGTACCCCCGGATGGGGCTGGTATTTTCCAATTACCATATATGGGCCCACGGAAATATCAAGGATGCCCTATCCCTAGGGTTGTATATACCGTGCCAAATAACATTCTTAAATCGTTAAATCGCCTTGGGCAACTCTGGGAGGGAGCCCAAGTCCCCATATACAGCTACCTCATTAACATCGAAATCAAGAGTCGCAACATGGCGAACAATCCAAGTATTTTATTCAGGTAGTTCGTTTTCTCAAATTCTTATTTCCTCGTTCAATCGTAACAAGTGACCATTCTGAAACTTAAATATATCGTCGAACTTTGTATAATGAAATTTTAGTTCTAGCAGTTCTTCAGGTAAACAGAACACATAGAAAAACTTAAATATTTATTTTGAGTCCATTCGTAAATTTTAAATATTTTCACTATTCATTATTTTACTATTCATCACGGTTACTATTCATCATTTTACTATTCATTATTTTCTTTTAAATATTCATTCTCGTTACTTAGTTTACTTTAAAGTTCTTTATTTCGAGTAACTCAAATAGGTTCAAGTAATTAATTTATTTTATTCAAGTGTAAGTATTTTTTTTATTACGTTAAAAGATTTAGTTTCGTTTAAATTTCAACTTAAGTATGTTTACAATTAGTGATATAAATAATTGAATTTTATTATAACTCACTTTTAATCCTTCCTCTTATTTGAATTGTAAAGTATCTAGCGATTTAGTAGTTATAACATTTATTTTAACTTAGAAATATTACTTAAACGATATTTGTCAAATTTTAGTATTTTTGATAAAATATAACATTGTGACAATTAGTAAAATTTCTTTTAGGTGAATGATAATTCGATGGTGGAATTTTATACGGAGTATATTTTCATATCTTATTAATATTTAATTATTTACTTTTCTTTCATTTCTTTAATTATTTAAACGTATTTATAAATTCGTATGTTCTATACATTTAAATTTTATAAACACAACAACTATTTAAGAAGTCGTCGTCTTTAAAGTATATTTTAAATTTTAATGATAGTATTCAATTTTATAAGTTTTTCTAAAAGTAAATTTTTAGAAATTAATTTTATTATAATAATACTTCCACTTACATATTAATTCTTTTTATGGTTTTTATAACTTAAATTTTCTACTAAGTCATTTTACTTTATCTTTTTATAGGATTATCATTTTAACACTTTATCTTTTTGTTAAACATATTTATAATACAAATTTCTAACTTTATTCAATAAAAGCTTTACTTAGGTTTATTTTATATTTCGAAGTACTTTATTTCTTTTTATTATTTTAACTAAATACTTATTTAGTATTTTTAAGTTCATTGTAAATTTTAGAGTTTTAACAAAGTAATCTTTATAGTAATTGTGAGATATGACTTTTTATATAATTATTTATTTTAGAAACTTTAATATGAGTAACTTAATTTATATTTTTACTTTTAGTATGATTTAATATTAATTTAAACTTAATATTCTTTTAACTTAATTCTTTTTTTTAGTTATATTTCGATTTAACATTTTGGTGACGATAGATAAGTTATATTAATTTAATTTATTTACTTAAGTTATTTAATAATATTTTAAGTTTTATTTTATACTTGTGATACATAAACTTTATATATTTTAATTTACACATAACAAATAATTTTAACACGATAATATTACAATTAAATTCAACATTAATTCAACAACACATTTTTCACTCAAAACATATTATCACAAAATCAGATAAATATCATATTTCACAAATCAATTCAACATTATATTATAACCAAAATTAACACCCAATTTCATACTATAGCGATTCATACAAAGTTATTAAATAAACTGAAACGAGAGGTATACGTGCCTAATGCATACTAGCTCACTTTTAATAACAGATTAATTAAAATAAAACCAAAACGTTAATGTTAGAGATTTTGAGGAAGAAATTGAGTCACCTAAATTTGGCACACGAACTGAGGCCTCCAAATTAAAAACCCGATACCCGTCCTTAGGTAATACTTCAGCCGCAAAAGAAATGAATTCCAAGCATAACAAGAGCATCACGATTCCGAGACAGCACTCAAACATGAACAAGGACAAAACGGTAAGTAAGAAAAGCGAATTAGAAGCGAGAACGTTTAAGTCGATATAATAAAGAATAGAATGTGTTTAACTGAAATCGAAAGGAGCTCAATGAATAAATTGAGGTGAAAAGAAAGAGGACAACCATTCAGACCAATAATGGTCACGGTGGTCAGAAAAACGAGGGCCAAGCGAGACAGGTCACGTTGGTGACCTCGAGGTGGTCGAGACAGCGAGGCAGAGAGGACCGAGGTCACGACAGCGGTGACCTGAACTTTGAAGGTGATGAGTACAACGAGCAGTGGAGCCGTCAAAAACGACACGATATGGTGGCGATGTAAATCAACAGAGAGAAGATGAGCAGGTGGGTCGAAAAAGAAAGTAAAACACAATAGAAAGAGATAGGATGCAAAGGGAGAGGAAGAAGGGGCTTTCTACGGTGGTCGGAGGTCAGAGCTCCGGCGAGCTGAAAACGGAACAAGGCCGAATAGAGAGAGAGAGGGTGGGCCGAGCTGAAGAGAGGGAAAAACAGGGGAGAGCAGGGGTGGTCGAGGTCGCTGAGCATGGCCATGGTGGCTCCGGTGGTCGGGAATGGAGCAGGGACCGAGAGAGAAAGAGAGAGACAGGGGAGGACGGCGGTGGTGATGGCCGCTGTTGTTGCTTTCGTCGTCGTTGTTGTTATGTTGTTGAAGTTGTCGGCCATTGTTGTTGTTTGTTGTTGCTGCTACTTGTTATTATTATTATTATTATTATTATTATTATTATTATTATTATTATTATTATTATTATTATTATTATTATTATTATTATTATTATTATTATTATTATTATTATTATTATTATTATTATTATTATTATTATTATTATTATTATTGATTTGTTGTTGTTAGTTGATAAAAAGAAAAAGAAAAAGAGAGAGAGGAAGGAAGATGAAGCAGAAGAAGAAGAAGAAGTGTATAAGAGAAGGTAAACAAAAATATCAGAAAAACAAAAATGAATGGAGGGGAGAGGAGTATACGTGGGTGAGGCTAATCCAAGGGACTTTGGTCCATTTTATTTACTCTTATCCATAAACTTTTAATTATTATAAAATATACTATACTTTAAATTATATGTTTTAAATTCTAATTTCATTATTCATATTATAAAATTTATAGTTCGAACATATAAATGTATAAAAGTTGTCAGTTATAAATTTTATTATGGTCTCGTAAAATTTCAAACGGTCTGCTATTTTGAAAGGTTATTTCCATAAAAAGTAAATTTTATGAAAGTAATGATTTTTAAAATGTAATGCAATTTATAGAATTTAAAAATGGTAACAAAAGTAACGTTTTAGTTCGACAAGTATTTTAGAAATAAAAATATAATATAGGTTAATATAAATAAATAAAAAAAATAAAGAAAGTTTAATTAGAAATATCTTGAGTAGTTTATTTAATCGAAATTTTTCAGCCGCGTTTTTGAAGTAATTGAATAAAAGTTAATTTATATAAATTTTAATTTAAGAATTTTGTTAAAATAATTAATTAGTATTAATAAAAACACGGGGTGTTACAATTAGGACCTCTTCTTTCCAGCTTATTTTCAAAGACATTTCGGCCTGGGTCACCACTTTAGTTCGGGCCTTCTGGGCCTGGCCATTCCATCCATTCGGGCCTGGGCTTCGGGCTTGGGCCATTCACTTCTGGCCTGATTCAGCTTCGGCCAAAGACTATGTTATAAAATTGAACTTCATTCGCCTGGGCTTAGCTCCATTCGGGCCTGGGCTTCGATTCGATTCACTCATTTTTCTGGTCAGCTTCGATTCAATTCTCGATTCAATTCGATTCCACTCTAAAAAGTCCGAAAGAACAGGTCCTTATTGGCCCAATTTTGGGTCATGTTGGGTCCAATTAGTTTGGGCCCAATTGTCTTACAAATGGTCCAAAATCAGTTTGAGCTCATTTAGCATTAATTAGTCCATTTAACACTTAAATGAAATAATTAACTAAATGACCCAATTTTACTTTGCCTAACACCTTGCCAATATATCGAATTAACACTAATCAACTATTAGTGATAATTTCCACTTAGTGAATTAACATTTTAATCACTAACTCACAATATATTTTTAACTTATAAAAATATCACAAAATTCTTGTTATTCAATAATCATATATAAAAGAATAATAATTCTTTAGCTCCGTATCATAAATTATCACTTTTAGACTAACTCTTAGTCATAATATTAAGTAACTAGTTATACTGTATCTAATACAAATACCTAGCTTGTGTTGGTCCTCCTCCCTATAGGTGTGACCGAAAGGGATCAGTTGGTCACCGCCGTCTCACGACAGTAATGTCAAACTCTAGCTAGCCAACCGTTACTGATATACGTGGACCAACTGACTGAAACATTTGCTTCATTCCCAAATATTTCCTTTATGAGATTTAATAATGTATTCGCAATATTGTGGAGGACACCTACTCCAACAAGTAGGGGTAGCGAACGTAATTTTTATGAAAAACGTCGACGATTCGTGTAAAACCGTAGACGATTTTCAGTAATTGGGTTTTTAAAACTACCATCAAATATAAACTTCCTTTAACTTTTTAGTTAAATTTAAAAAAATAATAACATTGAAGTATTTTAAATTTGACTGAAATTTTTATCAGAAGTTTACATTTAGCTTTGTACATTATGATTTTAAAAAGGAGAGTTTTGAAAGAAAAAAAAAAAAAACTTATATAGTGGGAGTCTTAAAAAAGTGTTATATTGGTTGGGACTTTTGAAATTTCGAAACTTTTGTTAAAATAAATTTGTAAAACAAAATAATCAGCTTTTTTTGTGTTATGAAAGTGTGGAACCCGGGAACCGCGTTCGGGGGACCCAACTCGGCGTCTTGCTTAAGGGCGGATTTTAAAGTTAAAAAAGATTAAGTTGGAAAAACCTTTAAGAACTGTTATGGAGTCGCCACCTATTTATCGCGGAAAATAGGAACCTGCTACCATGTTCTAAGTTAAAAACATGTCCTAGATTTTGGAGCACGCCGACACCCCTAGATCTAAGGCTTGTGAAACCAGATTGGATTCGGGGTGAGGGTACTTTAGAAAAAGAGTTAATTCAAATAATGATTTATGAAAACCTTTTAGAAAAGCCTATGTAAAAATAGCCTCTACTGACCTAGAACAATCCATGTAAGATGATATTTGAGCTAATGTTATCGCTACGTACAAGTGCGATAAGTTTGTAAAAGAATGCAGATGCAGATGCAAAAAGATTGATTAAAACCCTCAGTTTAGCATGTTTAACTTGTTAACGAAGCAGTTCAGTTAAAGGTCGAATTCATTGTTTAAGTTGATTTAATGCAAAATAAGAAGGTGCAAGATGCATGCAAATAAAATAAAGTTCAATTGTCCATTGGTTTATTTTATAAGGTCGGTTGCTTATGCGACTTTGGCGTGTCATCGGATATGGAGTGTACCCGAAGTAAAGTAGAACACTTGGATTGCAAGCGCGCTGGGTGCCAAAGCCGGGGGGGGGGGGGGGGGGCGCTAAAGTGTAGACCCCTTTGTTAGTCCATAGAAAATAAGAAAAAGCTTTGATCCAAGTGGATCGGTACCTACCTTGTCCTGACGCTTCAGATCTGGGCAGAGCTTCGCTTCTTGAACTTAAAAGGAGGATGAATTCAACACGGGATGGTGTGTTGAACTCAAAGATTTGAATGCTTGAGGCTTTTGTGGAAGAGGATTTGTGTGTTGTGAATTGTGTGTGAAATTGTGATCTGAAAGTATGATTTGGGGTCGAGGCATAGGGCTGTATATATACTAAAAACCTCGGAGAAATTAGGAAATCGGGGATCAAAACAGGCCTAGGAACCGCATAGCCTTATGCGGTTGCCTGGGGAAACCGCATAGGCTTATGCGGTTCCCCCCTCAAACCGCATAAGGTCATGCGGTTTGGGGGTCTGGTTTTAGGTCTGCTTTCTAAGTTTCGGTTGCATTGAATCTTTGAAAGATTTCGAGATAATCTCAAACGTGAAGCTCAAGAAAACCCCTAGGATATTTCTGAGATATTTTGTGATGCTTAGGGCTTTGGAATGCGGGCCAAAGGCTGGGTTTGGGCTCGGTTTTGGGCCCGAGACCCGAAAAAATGAAAAGGGTGTATTTGCATAGTTCTTGTGAAATAAGGTAAGACGTGAAGCCGTATTTTGTGTAAGAGGGGGCTAAATAGCGGTTTTAGCTACCGGGCCTAAATTTAGGAATTTAGGAATGCTGAATTAGACCTTGTTAATGTAAAAGGACTAATTGTAGTGCAAATGCGAAGCTCATGCCAAATGAAGCAGGACAAGGACCTAGCTAGACTCCAAATGGACAAAATGAACGTTTATTTAAAGCGATGTAAAGCGACCTAAATCATTTTAACATTTCAAACGACTCAAAATGAATTCGACATTAGTTAGAACCGTTTAAGTCAACGTTAAAGCATGCGTAATAAAAGTCCGTGATACATCACAGGGTTTTGTTTGGGAGGGTACGGATATGGGTATCCACAGAGCCCCCAGTTTGACTGAGCTCGGACTAGAGCGCTAGTCAAACTCCACGACCATATCCGGACCATTACAGTCTCGATACAGTCAGCGGAACGAAGCATGTGTCCATGGGTGAGACGAGGACTTCGAACCGGGCTAAACGGGGAGGGGCGTGCGCATTTTAAGGACTTGGCGGTCCGTGCATGCTATAAGGGCCTGCCGGCCTGCTGGATGTCTTCGTCGTGCTTGTTGTACTGTCGTTGATGGTGCCTTTGTATGCCTGGTGCTGGTGCTTGTAATGTCTTCGTATTGCATGTGTACTTTATAAGATGTTTGGGTATGCGTGAGGTGTATAATTGAGTAGGGGTGCTTGTGTAGGTGTAGGTGTAGGTCTCGTGAAAGAGCGTCCGTGTAATGCTTGAACTCGCCGAGGAGCGTCTATGTAGAGTGAAGTGCTTGGAGTTAGGTGTATATTGCAGAGTGCTTGTGCTTGGGCTCGCCGAGGAGTGTCTATGTAGTTGTGGTTGCATATGATTGCCTTCCGTTGAGGAGAAAATGATGTAATGCTCGTGAAGAGCGTTCGTACTTCTGCTTCTGTACCGTACATTAAATGCTTAATATACGCGTATGGCGGACCGTAGGTGACGCCTTTACCCAACCATGGGGTGTACTTGGAGTTGCATTAGAGCTAGGATGGATTAGGAATCGAAAAGTAGGCGTAAAACGAGGAAAAACCGAGAAAAGCCAAGGGCAGGAACCGCATAGCCTTATGCGGTTCACGGGACAAACCGCATAAGGTTATGCGGTTTCCCTAGTTGGCTGTTGGGGGCTATATAACACGAGTGAGGCCGTGAGTGAGGTTCATAACTCATTTACGGTTTCTTGCTCAAAAAAACGTCACTTTTCGATTTCTCAACCGTTTTTGCTCATTTTCGTTGCGTCGCCTTGCTATGGAACGAGGTAATGCTCCATTTTAGCTTGCTTTTACGTTATTTGTTGTTGTAATTAGCTAGTTTTGCCTTGAAATGTTGAAAAGACGGGTTTTGGATGAAAACCCGAGTTTTGCTTGAAATTTGCCGTTTGAATGCTTGAAATTGACGTCATCGTGTTGCATTATGCCATGTGAACGTGTATGTGTGAATTGATTGTGATTTAGACCGTCTTTGTGTGAAAAACGTCCAAATTAGGTTTCGGGCCCGAAAACGAACCCGGATTTTCCGACCCGGAATTTCAATTAAACTTCGGTATAGGATGCCCATAGTGAGTATAGCATGCCTATAGCGTTAGTTTTGCGAAAAAGTCGAGTTAGGGCTTTCAAATCGCCGTCTTAAGTCGTAGTTATACGGAGTAATTAAGGCGAATTGGGGGTTTTTGATCGGAGTGACCAAAATGCAATTGCTTGTAATGGGTTATTGTTGGGGGCTATTATGGCGTGTAGAAACCATAAAGTTGTGATTTTGAAGTGTAGAGAACGGTTTTCGGCTTAATTATGAATTAGGCCTAAAAATGCTCTGTGAAGTGTATGGTGTAATGTGTTTAAAGGATGTATATGTATTATGTGTGTATTATTTGTGTATATGTGCATGTGTATGCCAAGTTGTATGCTTGCATGTATTATAACTGTATGTGTTTGGTTGCAGGGGAAGATTCTAGTCGTGTTACGAGGTCGAAATCTCGTAGGAGTGCTAGCTCGAGGACCGAGGGAGCCTCTAGTTCGAGTGGTTTGAGGCGTACACGTAGCGAGAGGGAAGCCGACCCTCGTGATTTGTCCACGAGACGTGGGCAGTCACGAGGTAGGGGTCGTGGGAGGCATGTCCCTGGGCCTGATCCTGAGGAGGTGGAGGCGGATGCGTTTGCTCAGGAGTTTGTGGACGAGCTGGAGGCAGAGATGGATGTTGCTGAGGAGGCTGTGGAGGTTGCGCCTAGGGCGAGTAGCTCTAGGCCGCGAAAATCACGTGCGAACAGGGCGTTCGCCAAGGGCTGGGATGGCCACAACCTTCTACTTGCTCCGGAGAGACACGTTTCCTATCGAGCGACGATGGGTTGGCAGAAAGGTTCGATGAGGACTTTCTCGGGCGTGTCGTCCGTAATGTGTGTTTTTGAGGAGAAGCTTGCGCCTGGAGCGCAGGCTTGGGTGCTGCGTAGTGCTTTTGGCCCGTTGGTTGGCCATTGGAGGGAGATTGCAAGGAAGAAACAGACGGCGAACCTGATGCTGATCAGGGCCTTCCTAGACAGGTATTGGGACACCACGACGACGTTCCATATGCCCGGCTTTGAGGCCGGCATTACCTTGTCTGAGTATGCGGTCATAACGGCCGCCGTCGGGACCGTGACATGAGCTTTGAGTTTGCGCCGTCCGTTGTGGACGAGGTTGTGACCGATGCGATCGGCGGTGGTTTGGAGGTGATTTGCGAGGGTGCACCACCTTATACTTTCAAGACGAGCTATATCTTGGAGTATTTTGAGGGGAAGACGGAGTATGGTCCCTCGGAGTGGAGTGACGAGCAGAATGCTCGTATGTGGTTGTGGTGGTTTGTCAGCGCCGTGTACTTCGGCGATAAAGGCGAGCGGGCCTCGACATCGGTCCTTATGCATCTCCTGGAGTGGAATGCAATTGGGACGTTCGACTGGGTGACGCCGTCTTTGGGTTTGTGCATTCGTTTCTGCATGGATGCCGTGAGACCGCGGGTCATGGATCGAGGGTCGAGACTGTCCTTAGTCTCGCCTGGATTCTTGATGGAGGTACGTGTTAATTCTGTTTTTGTTTCGGGTGCATTGTTGTTTGTTTTCGTTGTCTTTGTCTTTGTCGTCTTTGCCTTTGTAATGTGTTTGTAACGTGTTTGTAACGTGTTTTTGTTTCTTGTGTGTGCAGTCATGGATTCTTAGCCATTTTCCTTTTCTGCTCCCCCCGCATGCTCTGACGATCGTGAGAGAGTATCCGGCGGTACGTACTTGGGGCACGTGTAACCGTGCTGCGTTTAACTGGTCGTATGACGAGGTTCGGGTGCTTCTGAACCAGATGCAGTTTGATCAGGTTTGTGCTTGAACCATTTTAAATAGAATGTACTTAAAATGATCGTATTTATGAGTGTTTGTTTTTGTTTCTGTAGTTCGTGCCGTTCCCGTGGGGCCAGTACAGGAATATTCCTGAGGGCATTGGCGCTAGGTTTGCGGTCACGAGAGACCAGCGTCTGTGCCAGCGGCCCGTGCGGGCCGGTTTGGTATCTTGGGGAGCGCTTGGCTTTTCAGGCAGGATGGCCAACTCCGGTGGTGCCTAGGGACCCGCCGAGGGTCCTATTTGAGCGAGGGGTTTCCGCTCAGGATCGGGTGGCGCTGTACGGGGAAGGAGAGTCGGTGAGTCTTCTGTCTGGGAAGACTACTGACCACTTTCGAGTCTCGGCCATGCGTGTGGCCGATTGAGGTATGTTCTTCTTTGTTGGGGTGCGTAAGGTAATTTTGCGAAAAATTTCACGACGTGTGCGTTTTGAAATTGTTTTGTAGGAATTTGATCAGGAGATGGCGAGCGACCTGGTGACTTCCCTACCACCGTTGAGTACGACGAGTCGGGTGTGCGTCGTACTTTCACTTTGCCGACGTACTTGCCGGTGACCACTGACGCGGGCATGGACAGCTGGACGGGCAGGGTGAAGAAGGTATGTATCTTTGTATATGTGAGTGAGCCCCTAGTTTGATCGAGGTGTGAAACATGGCGATGATCAAACTAGTGAGATGCGTGTTTTTGTGTTACCCCCTCGAGTTTGGCTTAATTTGAGTGAAATTAAGGCAAAATGGAGATGAGCGCTGTTAATTTGGAATTTCCCCCCCCAAGTTTGAATTGATTTGAGTGAAATTAAGGCAAAATGGAGAGAAATGTGAAATGTTTTTGTGTTGTGTATCACAGGTGGCTAAGGAGGCGCATAAGAAGCTATGGCGGATAGCCAACAGGTGGAGGATGGCTTGGGCTGAGCAGGCTGCTCAGTTGTGTCAGAGCCGGGCTGAGACGGCTCAGATTCGGCGTGAGTTTGACGAGTATCGTCGTCGTCATCCCGAGTGAATTTGTGTAACAAAGATTGTATGAACCTTTATGTACATGTCGTTGTAGCGTGAATTTTGAACTTGTTGTAGCTTGAACTTGATTGTCGTCGATAAACCTGTTTGGTAGGCTTGTTTGAAAAATCATATGATTCCCGAGTGGGATGTATTGATGTTGATTTTAGGTTGTGAAAATGTTTTTGTGAAAAGTTCATTTTAAATGCGAAATGAGCTTGCATGAACGTTGAAAATGTTTGTGTTTCGACTCGTAGTATGAATCGTATATGCTAAAGTGAAGTGTGATGCTGGTGTATGGGGAACAATAAGAGGAAGTCGTAGCTCAAAGTAGGTCGTAGTGTTTTAGGAAAGACGAAATTAGGAAAATTGCGAGAAAACCGGCCCCTTGAACCGCATAGCCTTATGCGTTTCAAGGTTCAAACCGCATAAGCTTATGCGGTTTGGTGGGCAAACCGCATAAGGCTATGCGGCTTGACGGCTTGGCTTTTAATGCTGAGTTTCCATATTCCGTAAGATGTTTTGTATATAAGGAGGGGGAGTGCGTGCTACATTCCTCATTCACAAATACTTCTCTTCTTTTCTTTTGCTTTAGATTTTTGCTCTCATAAATATATTAGGTATATTTATAAAAGTTTTTTTGTGTTTAAGAAAATGGAGGAGCATTTTGATGCTCTTTTGAAGAGGTGGACTTCTTCTTTAAGTTCGGCAATGAAGAGGGCGGTGTATGATGATGGTGCGGGTGTTTTTATTGGCTTTCGTCAAATGAAAGTCGATCTTGACTTCCTTGATGCGTGCTTAGATTATTGGGATCCTAGTTTGCATGTTTTTAGGTTTCCCGGGGGAGAGGTGTGTCCTTTGATGGAGGAGTTCTCGGCCATTGCGGGGTGGTCGAAACGGACTACTCCTGTGGTTGTAAGGAGTGAGCTTTGCTATAACGGGATGTTGCGAAATTTCCTTGGGATAACGAATGCTCATGCTGCAGGTTTGTTTGAGGGAGGCAAGGTAAACATGCTTCTTTTGTGTCAGCGATACATGAATAAGGCTGATACTAGTATTTCGGACCGTTCTAGGCGGAGGGCCCTTGCTTTTTGTTTGGTTCATCGGTATGCTTTTGCGGGGTCCATGCCAGATGGAGTGTTCGGAAACGCGAGGTATGCTCGTGTTGTCGAAGAGATGGAGAGGGGATATGATCCTTCTGCGTTGATCTTAGCGGAGACCATACTGGGTTTAGACGACCGTTGTGCTAATCGTCTGAGCTCGTACAGGGGTTGCGCTAGGATTCTCAACGTTTGGCTCATGGAGAGGCTAAGTGTGTATAAAGCTCTTCCCCTTGGGAGTGTTTTCAAGGCTGCGGCCACGACATCGCGAAAGATGGAGTGGGCTGACCTTCGGGAGCGTTCGCTAAACTACTACCGGTGGTTCGTCAAAGAGAGCTCCATTCGTTGGTACGTGTCATGGTGGGGTATTACGGCGATTCTGGCGGATGCATTCTGGCGCTTCTCGTGGGTTGATGTTGTGTGGGTTTGAACGAGGAGTGTGGATTCATCCTCTTCGTTTGAAGAGGCAGATCGGGCTTGCTCAGACCATACCCGAGCAGGATACTCAGGTTGGAGGGGTTGTTGTGCTAAACAACCAAATGATCGATGCTTGGATCCGAGGATGGTCGGACCGTGTTACTTGGGCTGTTCCGGAGCATATAGAGTCTAGTCGTGTTACCGACTTCTATACACGGTGGTATCGTTCCAATGATCCTCAGGAACGGGAGAATCAAAGGAGGAGGGAAAAGAATGGGCCAAGGCCCTCCTTGGCGTATGAGGTGGTGCGCGAAAGGAGGGACTATGGTGATCTTTGTGCGGCTAGTGCAGATGCTTCTTCTTCGAGACCGGCGCGGGAGAGGCTTGGACCGAAGGTGACCGTTAGGGATCGTCTAGGGTCAAGGATCGAGGAGCCCCCAGTCGAGCAGGACGAGGATCCGATCGAGCCCCCAGGTTTTGAGAGATCTGTCCCTGTGCTGAGTTCGAAGATTGTGGCGGAGCGGCCCCTTGAAGATGAAGAGGCTAATCCGAAGCGTCAGAAGATGACTTGAGTAGTTTGCTTTGTTTTGTTTAGAAAATTTCCTTCATTTAAATACATGTTTTCAGATTCAAATAAAGGGCTAAGGAGGCTTGTTCCTAGCTCATTTCTAAATTGCGAAAAATTCTAAATAAAGTAATAAAATAGAATTAATTTGCTTTTGCCTTGTCTCGTTGCTTTCTTTTGTTTGTTTTTAAATGTTCTCGACCTTTTTAAGCTTCGAACATTCATATTTTGTCTTAAAATCCTCGACCTTTTTAAGCTTTGGATTTGCCTTTTTGATTTGTTTTTTGTTCTTAAGTCCTCGACCTTTTTAAGCTTTGGACTTGGATCTTTGTTTTGTTTTGTATTGACTGTGCTCTTGACCTTTTTAAGCTTTGAGCGTGTCTTTTTGTGAGTGCAACGCCCTTGACCTTTTTAAGCTTTGGGCATGCGTGCTAAAAAGTTCGGTTGCGCTTTTGATAAGCTGCCTACGTATCTGCTTTCTAAATACAGAATCAAACCGGCGTAGTTCGTGTGATTCGGTTGAGCTCTTTGCAAAGCTGCCTACGTATCCACAGTGTGTGGAATCAAACCGAGCGTAGTTCACCCATGCGAGAGTGACTTTTGTTTTGAAATGCATTGCAAAAGTGTTTGTGTTTAGGGGTAGTATTTCTTGAGTTGATCAAGATTCGTTGGTAAGCGGAAGTCCTAACCGTCAAGGTCAGTTAGTTTCACGGCTCCTCCGGAAAGGATTTCTTTGACCAAGTACGGTCCGGCCCAATTGGGTTTGAATTTTCCTCTTGGGTCGACTGGTAATGGTGCTCGGACTGATTTGAGTACTAGGTCACCTACTTTGATGTTTCGTGGCTTGACCCGTTTGTTGTAGGCGCGTTGTAAGCGGGATTGATACATTCGGACTGTACTTAGTGAATGTAACCGTCTTTCGTCTAAGAGGATGAGTTGTTCGTATCGTTCGCGTGCCCATTCGGCTTCAGGAATGTCTGCTTCCATGAGAATTCGAAGGGATTGCATCTCGATTTCTACAGGTTGGACGGCTTCCATCCCGTAGGTTAGGAAATAGGGTGTCATGCCTGTGGGTGTGCGGATGGTTGTGCGGTATCCCCATAATGCAAATGGGATTTTGTTGGGCCAGTCGTGGCAGGTGTCGATCATCTTTTTGAGGATTGATACGACGGTTTTGTTTGCTGCCTCGACCGCGCCGTTAGTTTGTGGTCGATAGGGTGATGACTTGTGTCATTGTATCTTGTATTTGAGGAGGAGTGGTTCCACCTCTCCTTGGAAGTGCGTGCCTTGGTCACTTATGAATTCGTGGGGTATGCCGTAGCGACAAATGATGTTGTTTTGTATGAATTTCGCAACTTCTTTTGTGCCTAGCGTACGGTATGATGCGGCTTCGACCCATTTGGTGAAATAGTCGATGGCCACGAGGATGAAGCAGTATCCTCCTGCTCCCACGGGTTGTACTTTGCCGATGACGTCAATCCCCCATGTGGAGAAAGGCCATGGCGAGGTTAAACTGTATAGTGGTGAAGGAGGGATGTGTTGTACGTTCACAAAGATTTGGCAATTATGGCAATGTTTGACATATTTTCTTGATCGGCTTCCATGGTTGTCCAGTACCATCCTAGCCTTATGATTTGTTTGCACATGGCTCGTGCGTTCATGTGTGGTCCGCACTCGCCGTCGTGTACTTGGGACATGATCTCGTGTCCCTTTTTGTGATCGACGCACAAGAGCAGTGTGCCTTGGGGTGTCTTTTTGAGTAGTTTGCCCATTTCCATCACGAATTGCGATGATAACAGGCGTAGGGCGCGCTTGGCTCGTTTGTCAATGTTTGGTGGGTATTCACCGTTTGTTTTGTAGTTGATGATTGCTTGGTACCAAGGGTCGGTTTGTTCTTCCTCTGTTTCAATGTCGCAGATATAGGCGGGTTCATTCCGTCGTTCCACGACGATGGGGAGCGTTTCCATTCCCGGGAGTATGTTGATTAGTGACGCGAGTTTGGATAACGCGTCGGCGAATTGGTTTTCTTCGCGTGGGGGGTGTACGAATTCTACGTGATAGAATTCGTTTATGAGCTCTTGTATTTTGCTTTGGTATAGTGCTAGGTTTTCGTTAAGTATCTTCCATGCTCCGAATACTTGGTTGATTATGAGGGAGGAGTCCCCATAGACTCTTATATTGCGGGCGTTGAGTACAAGCGCTGCTTGGAGACCGTGCAAGCATGCTTCGTATTCTGCGGCGTTGTTTGTAACATCAAAATCTAGCTTGATTGATAAGGGTGTGTGTTCGCCATTCGGGGATATTAGAAGTATTCCTACTCCACATCCTCGATAGTTGGAGGAGCCATCGAAGTATAACTCCCATTGTTCTTGGTTGATGTTGTAAATCCCATCGTCTGGAAGGGATGTTGTGTCGATGATTGGTTCTTCGTTGATTGCATTTTCGGCTAGGAAATCGGAGACTGCTCGTCCCTTGATTGCTTTGAGGGATACGTACTTAAGATCGAATTCGGCTAGGAGCAAGGTCCATCTGGCCATTCGTCCGTTAAGCACAGGTTTCTCGAAGAGGTACTTTACGGGATCCATTGTGGAATAGACCCTCGTTTGGTGTGCTAGCATATAGTGACGGAGTTTCTTGGATGACCATACTAAAGCTAGACAACTCTTCTCGACGGGTGAATATCGAGTTTCGTAATCGAGAAATTTCTTGCTGATGTAATAGATTGCATGTTCTTTGCCGTTTATTTCTTGAGCGAGCATGGCGCCCATGGCGGTAGATGTGGTTGTAAGGTATAAGGATAGTGGTAGATCTGCTTGGGGTGGTCGTAGAACTAGTGGGTTAGTTAGCAATTCCTTGACCTTGTCAAATGCTTTTTGACATTCTTCGTCCCATTCAACGTGGTCGGTTTTCTTGAGTTTCTTGAAAACTGGTTCACATATCATGGTGAGCTTGCTGATGAAGCGCGAGATGTATTGGATTTGGCCCAAGAAACTTCGAATTTCGTCGAGGTTCTCCGGGGGTCGCATTTCAAGGATTGCTTTGACTTTCGAGGGGTCGACCTCGATGCCTCTTTGGCTCACTACGTGTCCTAGTAGTTTACCGGATTTAACTCCAAAAGTACATTTTTGGGGATTGAGGCGCATTTTGTATTGTCGTAGGCGAACGAAGAACTTGCGGAGGTTAGTGATGTGACCACTTCTCTCCTTCGACTTCACGATCATATCGTCGACGTAAACTTCGACTTCTTTGTGCATCATGTCGTGTAAAAGGGTTGTAGCGGTGCGTTGGTATGTTCGCTTGATCGATTAGGCGAAGGGCATGAGCGTATGTGATATGTCCCCCACGGTGTAATGAAGGCCGTCTTTGCCATGTCTTCGAGTGACATTTTGATTTGATTGTAGCCTGCGTAGCCGTCCATGAAGGATAGAAGGGCGTGGTCGGCGGTGTTGTCGACTAGGACGTCCACATGGGGTAACGGAAAGTCATCTTTGGGACTAGCTTTGTTCAAGTCGCGAAAGTCAACGCATACTCGAATTTTGCCATTCTTTTTCAGGACTGGGACCATATTTGAGACCCATTCAGGATACTCGATGACTTGGATGAAACCGGCTTGTAGTTGTTTTTCGATTTCTTCCTTGACCATAAGTGACCATTCGGGACGTAGTCTTCTTAGCTTTTGTTTGATGGGTTTGTAACCAGGTTTAATGGGGATGCGGTGCTCGGCGATACTTCGTTCGATTCCGGGCATGTCTTTGTATGACCAAGCGAATACGTCCTTGAATTCGCTTAGGAGTTGTGTGAAAAGGGTTCGTTCGTGTTCGTCTAGTGAGGCACCTAATTGTAGTTCCCTTGGTTCTTCGGGGGTTCCCACGTTTATGGTTATGGTTTCCTCTATGATAGGGTCTTGTGTTTTTGGGTGTACAATGTTTGCAATGTATTCGTTTAATGATTGATTTGTTTGTTCATTTTCGCATGAGTTAGTGTCTTTTGTATTTTGTGTGTTGTTTGTTGCTTGTTGATTTTTGTTTGTTTGTATTTTGTTATTTGTTTTTAGCTTGAGACAAGGCGTAAGCAAATTTATTTATTTCATTATTTTGAAGAGAATTATTCGACAAATCAGAAAATTGTTTGAAGCTAGCCTCCGTAAAGAGAAAATCTAAACTAAAGCTAGAGTCTAGGATAGATGGGTCGACAGATGACCCGACACTAAGAGCATTAGAATCTAAAAGAATTTCTTCTTCTTCTTCATCGTCTTCTGTGCCGCTGGAGCTGCTTGAGCTGCTTGAGTTGTCTGAGTTGCTTGAGGTGCTTGAGTTGTGATGTAAATTGCGTCGTCGCTGGAGGAAGGTGCGGTTTTCCTCCGAGGTTTCTTGATCCTTCCTTGATCGATAAGATCTTGGATTGTGTGTTTGAGTTTGAGACAACTCTCAGTGCTATGCCCCATGCCCCGGTGGTATGCACAGAAGGCATTGGGGTCCCATGATTTTGATTTCTTTCTCATGGGCGGCTCGTTGATAGGTCCGATGGGTGTGAGGTAGTTTTTTTCGATTAGTTTTTGTAATGCCACAGCGTAGGGCATATAGAGTTTGTCAAAGTTCCTTGTGGAGCCATGCGAGTTGTGTATTTTTCGCCCTTTAAGAGTGCGTTCTCGAAGGGTACTTCGGTAGGCGGGATCTTCGTAGCTAGATGTGAGATCCTTTTCGATGCGAGTGCCAATTTCAATGAGATGTTCGAAATTCTGAGCGTGGCAGAAATGGAAGTAGTATCGCCAGGCAGGTCGTAAGCTGAAGAGGAAAGTGGATATGAGTTCGTCTTCGTGTGGGTGATCCGGTACTCGGGAAAGTAATTTCCTCCACTGTGTAAGATGTTTGAGGAAGCCTTCGTTGTCTTTCTGACGAAAAGCTTCGAGGGTGTCGAGCGAGACTGGGTTGCTAAGTTCTTTTTGGATGCGACGTTCCAAACGTTCGACTGTGGTGTGATGTAGAGCTTTTAGGTGATCGATGTCTTTTGCAAGTTGATTGACGTGACTTATCAGCCGTCGATGGGTAACCATGATTAAATCGTCTTCGTCGTCGGACGATGAAGCGCATTTACTTGGTCGTCGGAGGGTGTGATTAGGTAGGAACAATCTAGTATAGGGATTGACCCCACGAAGATTGCATGGTTTCCAAGCGGGTTTTCGTTGTTTGAAGGCTTGGTGGGTTGAGACGGTTTGCTGAGCTTTCCTTGATCGATTAGATCTTGGATAGCGTTCTTGAGCCTAAAACAGTTCTCGGTGTCATGCCCCTTGCCTCGGTGGTATACACAGAAGGCATTGGGGTTCCAAGATTTAGGCTTCTTGTCTTCGGGCGGCTCGCTAGTAGGCCCGATCGGTTGTAGGTAGTTTTTCTCGACCAACCTTTGAAATGCTTTGGAGTAAGACATAAAGAGAGGGTCGAAGTTTCTCTTGGCCTTAGGAGGCGGCGAGAAGGTAGTTGCGAAAGCGTCAAGGGTGTCATCATCAAGGTTACTGGCAGTGCGATTTTAAATCGTTCTTGACCGCGCGGGAAGACTTAGAGGAGCTCCCCTGATATGCATGGCCGGTGTATTTAGCCATAGTGCCAGTCCTAAGGTCATCTTCGATTTGAGTGCCGACCTTAGTTAGTTCTTTGAAGTTCTGAATGTTGCTGTACCTCATGTAAAATTGATACACGGGTCGCAGGTTATTTATGAACTTGCAGACGAGCTCGTCCTCGCGGGGACGGTTGGGGATTCAGGCGCTCGCCTTCTTCCAACGAGTAAGATAGTCGGTAAAGCCTTCATTGTCCTTCTGAGATAGGACTTCTAAGGTGCGAATTGAGACTTGAGTGTCTTCATTGTCTCGATACTGTCGGTCGAACTCGACTGTGAGTTCTTCAAAGGTGGGGACCCGTTGTGGGTCGAGTGAGTAGAACCATGTCTTGGGCACTGCTGCTAGAGAGTGCGGGAAGAGAGTTAGCCAATGCTTAGCGTCGACCCCTTTGATGGCCATTTGGGACTTGAAAGCTCGGATGTGGATGATCGGGCTCTCATGTCCTTGGAAGACAGGAAGGTCACTAAGGGCGAGCTTGTTAGGGAGCTCGTCCTTGATGCTAGTAGGCACGTTTTCATTCTCCTTGTGGATGGAGTAGGTGCTCGAGACGTAGAGCCTTTCCTCCATGGCTTGGAGTTTCTTGGCGTGCCTATCGGCCTCTTCCTTGATCTTGGTTTCCATGCGCTCCACTTCGGTGGTGTGGGTGGCCAAAAGTCTCTCAAGGTCAGCGGTCAGCTTTGTGACTTGGTCACGGAGTGCGGTAACTTCGTCATTGCCGGCCATTTTACGGGTGTAGGTTCGTTTCTTGTATGGGATTACTAGGCGGTTCTTAGTACGACGGGTATCCAGCTGAGGCCTGCATTTCACTTTGCATATTAGCGACACGACTCGACCCACTAGACTCACATTCATTCTAGGCATTCATTTTAGCTCATTTCGTTGTTTTGAAAGACCTTTTAAGCTTGAAAAAGGAGATTTTCGAAAAGGTTTTGCTAAGGAAAGCTTTTGAGGCGAGGATGCGTGCGCACATCTCGTCTTGATGTTAAAAATTTTGCTTTGCACCCGTCGAACTAGTATCGGTGATTTGCCGAGGTGAGCTCGAGTTCGGATGTGTAAAAGAGAAAGGATTCGACTCGAGAGTGGTTAACAAGTCGAGTCGAGGATGTTAAAATTGGAGTCTAGGCCGTGTGACCTAGAGGATTGAAATCCACGAGCTCGGGTTTTTGCTTGTTAGTGAAAAAGGAAGTTTTGAAAAGGTTTATTTCAAAAATTCGCGAGAGTTTTGTTTGAAAAGTGTTAGTTTGTTAAATGTTAGGTTCGTTTATCTTTGAAACGTTTAAGCGAGTTTTCGAAGATATGAATGCAAATGCTCATTTTGAAAAAGACCATGGAGTGCATAGCCTCGAACTTGTACGTATGACTCAAAAAGGGTGAAAAATGAGTCAGTCGGGTACACCTCCAACTACCTCGAGTACGCTTTGGCAGATACTTAACCCCTTCATTTCCTTACAAGGCGATAGGTTTTCTGAAGGAGCACTGGGCGGTCGAGATAGCCGTTCTGGCAAGCCGTGGAGGGGCGAGAGGAAAGCTAGTCCGACATGTGCTTTATCGAGTGGACAAGCCTGCATGTGGGAACCACCTCTCGAGGGTGCAAAGGGTGCCTAGATTCCAAAAGGAATGGACTCTAAACGAATGTGCATAGCTCAAATATGTATACTTGGATTGTTCAAGGCTTTCAAGTTTCACCTCTTTATTTTTTAAAAAGAAAAAGCTAGTTTTAAGTTTTAAAAATAAGATCTCCCAAATGAGTCGCCAAACTGTGGAACAGGAACCGCGTCGGGGACCCAACTCTGTCTTGCTTAAGGGCGGATTTTAAAGTTAAAAAGATTAAGTTGGAAAAACCTTTAAGAATCATTATGGAGTCGCCACCTATTTATCGCGGAAAATAGGAACTCGCTACCATGTTCTAAGTTAAAAACATGTCCTAGATTTTGGAGCACGCCGACACCCCTAGATCTAAGGCTTGTGAAACCAGTTGGATTCGGGTGAGGGTACTTTAGAAAAAGAGTTAATTCAAATAATGATTTATGAAAACCTTTTAGAAAAGCCTATGTAAAAATAGCCTCTCTTGACCTAGAACAATCCATGTAAGATGATATTTGAGCTAATGTTATCGCTACGCACAAGTGCGATAAGTTTGTAATAGAATGCAGTTGCAGATGCAAAAAGATTGATTAAAACCCTCAGTTTAGCATGTTTAACTTGTTAACAGCAGTTCGATTAAAGGTCTAATTCATTGTTTAAGTTGATTTAATGCAAAATAAGAAGGTGCAAGATGCATGCAAATAAAATAAAGTTCAATTGTCCATTGGTTTATTTTATAAGGTCGGTTGCTTATGCGACTTTGGCGTGTCATCGGATATGGAGTGTACCCGAAGTAAAGTAGAACACTTGGATTGCAAGCGCGCTGGGTGCCAAAGCCGAGGGGGGGCGCTAAAGTGTAGACCCCTTTGTTAGTCCATAGAAAATAAGAAAAAGCTTTGATCCAAGTGGATCGGTACCTACCTTGTCCTGACGCTTCAGATCTGGGCAGAGCTTCGCTTCTTGAACTTAAAAGGAGGATGAATTCAACACGGGATGGTGTGTTGAACTCAAAGATTTGAATGCTTGAGGCTTTTGTGGAAGAGGATTTGTGTGTTGTGAATTGTGTGTGATATTGTGATCTGAAAGTATGATTTGGGGTCGAGGTATAGGGCTGTATATATACTAAAAACCTCGGAGAAATTAGGAAATCGGGGATCAAAACAGGCCTAGGAACCGCATAGCCTTATGCGGTTGCACTGGGAAGCATAGGCTTATGCGGTTCCCCCCTCAAACCGCATAAGGTCATGCGGTTTGGGGGTCTGGTTTTAGGTCTGCTTTCCAAGTTTCGGTTGCATTGAATCTTTGAAAGATTTCGAGATAATCTCAAACGTGAAGCTCAAGAAAACCCCTAGGATATTTCTGAGATATTTTGTGATGCTTAGGGCTTTGGAGTGCGGGCCAAAGGCTGGGTTTGGGCTCGGTTTTGGGCCCGAGACCCGAAAAAATGAAAAGGGTGTATTTGCATAGTTCTTGTGAAATAAGGTAAGACGTGAAGCCGTATTTTGTGTAAGAGGGGGCTAAATAGCGGTTTTAGCTACCGGGCCTAAATTTAGGAATTTAGGAATGCTGAATTAGACCTTGTTAATGTAAAAGGACTAATTGTAGTGCAAATGCGAAGCTCATGCCAAATGATGCAGGACAAGGACCTAGCTAGACTCCAAATGGACAAAATGAACGTTTATTTAAAGCGATGTAAAGCGACCTAAATCATTTTAACATTTCAAACGACTCAAAATGAATTCGACATTAGTTAGAACCGTTTAAGTCAACGTTAAAGCATGCGTAATAAAAGTCCGTGATACATCACAGGGTTTTGTTTGGGAGGGTACGGATATGGGTATCCACAGAAAGTTATTTAGCAAAATGGGGTCCAATTAGGATTGAAAAACTTAGTCCTAATTTTAGTCATCTTCAACCTCTAAACACCCCTCCCCACCACTTTAAAGTGCCTTCTCCTTCCCCATTTTCGTCCTCCTACAATTGTCAAACAACACCGACACCATCCATCATTCATCATACTCACACCAGAGCCCACGATGGTCACCACCTATCTCCAATGTCGTCTTCACCGAGACCCACTGTCGACGGCCGCTTTGCGTACCACCACATGAGCCTCACTCTGTTGCGGGGAATCGCCCAAGTCACCACTGTCACCGATGCTCTCCTTCTTTACCTGCCCCTCTTGCCACCGATATACCGGTGCCTTACTTCCAGGATACCAAACACCCCCAAAGCCACCTAGTCAAAGCCATTGTGCGCCGTCGTGCACCTACTTTCCTTGGCCGCCGACTTCACCTCCTCTCCACCACTTACCTCTCCCTCATATTCTTATTTCAACTCGTCGAAAATCGTTACTAGACCACTGTGGCCATCATGGGGACCACCATGAGCACATTGTGTTCTTCTCTTCCGACCGCAACACCACATGCTTCTCTATCTCCTACCGGAGCTTTGACCATCTGAGTGGTCCCAGTAAGGCACAAATCAAGGATGATTGTTGTTGTTGCTATGATTCCGGCAACTATAGGTCATCAGAGTTTTGGGCTGGGGTGGTTGGCAGGGCTGAGTTGGTAGTACTAAGTGTCTTGGAGGTTGAAGATGATAATGTCGATTTTAGATTTAAGTTTGGTTTTCAATCGAAGAAAAAAATTAGGATTGGGTTTTTCAATACTATTTGACCGCATTTTGCTTAATAACTTTAATCCAACACCAAAATGCTAATTCTTTTATTTTTTAACCTTATTTTAGCAAAAGCATCCAGTATTTAACAATTCTCTCAAAAGAAATAAAGAGACTAAGGGGTCATTTGGTTTAATGCGGGAAAATACACTTCCCAGGAACTTTGAAATCACATGAATTGAAAATTCACGTGAAGTATAAAAATTTGTTCGGTTGACCTGCTAGAAGTTATGCAAATGTATGGGGTGTCGGTAAGTGAATTCCTACTTGATGGAAAAATTCACTTCCCTTGGGAATTTCCAAATTCCCATGATATGGACAACAAAACAAATATGACATTCTTCGTTTCATCGGAATTTCAACTTCTCATAATCTAAAGGGCAACCAAGCGACCCCTAAATAAGTAAATGTATTGTAACACCCCGACCCCTAAACAGGGTATAAATGTATGCATCGAGAACGATAGACATGTATGAGGAAAATAACAGGGAGAAAGTATATTCATATACGAGTGTGTATAATACATTGACAACTACATATATTTATAGTACAAGTACGAGATAATCGTAACTTTTCATGAAGAGATACAATCACCGATAATGGTCATCCTAATTTCACAATACTTCCCCTTGAATGTCCATTATCTAAAACAATATAATAATAAAAGACAGTCAATACAAACCAAATGTTGCCTCATTAAAACCTTACACCAAAAAAATCCAATGGGAAAAACCAGGTTAAGGAAAAGGAGTACAACCAAACCGAGAACCGCACGTTTTATAGGTTCGGCGAACCGAACCGTTAAGAAATAAGTGTTCGGTGCACCGAACCATTATAATTAACGGTTAACAGTTCGGTTTAGGTTCGGCATTTTGAGTTAACGGTTAACCGAACCGAACCGTTAAAAGCAAAAATATAAATAAATTATACTTATATATACAAACTAAAGCTAAAAGTTTAATTTTACAACTTTCATCAAATATCAAATATCCATTGTTTATTCAACCGCATTTTCTAACACTCAAAAGCCTCATTCTCGTAAAATAAAATTCCATAAGCACTACTCTCGGTTAAATTTTAACAAATTTATTGCTTTGTTATTGTTCAATACGCATTTTTGAGTTATAACATTTATAAATTTTCTATAATTTTGTTGATAATGGTATATTAATTAGATGTGGCATTTGTAATTTGTCGTTTTTATTTTGGACCATTAATATGTTGTTAAAGAGCGTCGTAATCGATAATTAACTTACATTTTTTTTAATTTGATAGAGTAAATGGTTCGCGGTGAACCGCATAACCGAACTGTTAAAATTGGGAACCAAACCGTAAAGTAACCGTTCTTAATGGTTCGGTTTAAGTTCAGCAAACTTGAAATGTGAATATAATCATTCTTAATTAATGGTCCGTTAGTCTAGAAACACTTATACGTTTACAACATTTGTCTTCCGGACAACTCAAAATTATAATTATATTATATGCGCTCATCATGGTACGTCACTAAAAACCTTGCTAGGAAAATACCGTTGGGACAAAAACCTAGTCGTATGGAAAAAGAGCATATCACATCATATATATAAGATAATATACGTTGATCTCTTCAGGAGATTAGGCACTAAATTGATTTTAACTCTATTAATAAAATTTAAGTATTTTCTGAATAAATAATTTAACTACATGGATATCAATTTAAATACATAGTCATAATCCTTCGATATGACTTATCACTTCAATAATGTGGTTCTTTTGGACCATAAATTTCATTACTTCTAAAAGAATGAATTTTGTGAATATACAACCTTAGGTTATTTCAGAACATATAAACTCTTCAGGAGTTTTCACATTTCTTATGGAGACTTGAATTTTAAAGTAGACACATCCAATACCTCAACAATCGTTTATAATAGTTTTCTTTAGGAAACTATCAATCATAGGAGTATATTCGTCCTTAAGAATGACGTACATTATTATTGATATATATGCATATGACATGAACTGAATCCTAATCAAGTTGTGTAAGTACATTGTGATAGGCTTTAGTCGCACTCGCCTAATCAAATATAAACCTGACAACCTATGGGTAGATAGGGTAAGTCGGGGTCGAATCCGCAGGGAGATGGTTGCTAGTGTGGGTTACTTATGGAGTGATTCTACTCTCGGTCGGTTCGAGTGTTGAAGGTTTGCTATAGCTAGAGCGTAATGGAAGGGTTTAAACTTATAAAGAGAAGGTCTAGGAAGTCGGGTTAGGCATGGGATAAGCTACGCTAAAGGACGATAATCGGGTTGAGTAGAGAATTACACTTGCTAAGGATGTACCTCGTCCTCTCGGTCTAAAGCTTCCTCTAGGTCTCGTTAACGGGCTCTCGCAACTTACTAACGAGGGTCCTATTGATTGTCTCGCGCCTCTCCTGGAACTAGGCTTTCGATCTTAGGTTCAAGGGTGCTAAAAGCTTGCTAAAACTTGGCCAAAGGATTAACAAACACAATCAAGCAAAGACAATCAAAACAAGGGCAAAACCTAACTCAAAAAGATCATCAAATTCTACCAAAACAAACACCCATGCTTCACCCTTCTCTCTAGATTAAAGGACTACTCAAACATGATCAAAAACATATCCAAAACAAGAGAGTAAGTGAAACTCATGATCATTAAACAATATAATTGAAATAAAAATGAAAAGGAGGAGAAAATCAATACCAACAAAAGGGGAAATGGATGATAACTTGAGTAAAGAAGACAAAGATGAATTCAAAGAACAATTCTCGAGTAGGGAATGAAATTACAATCAAATGCAAAGAGCCAAAATCCAAGAACTATCAAACTAAGTTTTTCTAGAGGTGTTTTATGTGTATGAAAAAGCCTAGGACGAAATATGCCCAAACCCACAAACAAATACTTGATCAAATGAAGCATACGAAGAGTCTAAAGTCGTCCCAAGGGGTAGGGACAAGTGTCCCGGTCGGGACCACATCCCAAGTGGTCGGGATGACCATCCCGAGAGCTCCAGCCGCTTCCTCTTGCATTGTTCTTGCTTCCAACTTCTTGTATGTCGTCCCTATGGCTTGGGACAAGGCATAGCGCGTCCCTATGGCTTGGGACGAGGTTTAAAATGAGGATATAAGTTTCTTATGTATCCCAAGTAGTAGGGACGGAGAGTGTTAAAACCCCCGATCCCTAATCCTAGGCTTAGTGCTTGGTTTAGGTTACCTTTTATTGTTATCACATAAAACTCACAAAAATCATCACAAAAACAGTCCCACAAAAACGTGTATCTTGCTTAGCTCCAAACCGAGATTTCCTTGTGTTTTTGAGTGAATCTTAGCCCATTAAGTTTCACTCCACATGCCTCACCACAAGCCCTGTTACAAACCCCAACTTCCTCTTAGCTGAAAAGGCCAACTCCATTTGCCTTTTCCAAGGGTCGTAATTTTCCATACCAGCCAATGTAGGTCAAATTTTCAGAGTTTGGGTTCCCTCAGATGGGTTGTAGTATAGAGGGTCAGTAGGGGAAATGGTGGTCATAGTTGATGCATTTTCATCAGTCATGGCTAAAGACAAATCAAACAACAGAATATATAGAATAGAGACGATAACTTTAAAGGGAAACCACAAAGATACAATCTTCAGTGGTTATCAAGAGCACAAGGCTCTGATACCATGAAGAATTATTGACCTTGACCCATGATAAACACTGAGGAAATTTAATAGAAAAACAGAGTATGTGAAGAACCTTCAATGGTGGTATATTCTTCAAAATTGCCGTACACATTCTTTTTAATTTCTTTTTCGTTGTTCTTCTCTACAGACTGCTACGTACTCTCTATATATATATATCATGGATTACATCAAACCCTCGAAAGATCTCTCAGGAAAAGGACAAAAATACTCTGTGTGTGTGTGTGTGTGTGTGTGTGTGTGTGTGTGTGTGTGTGTGTGTGTGTGTGTGTGTGTCAGGGCAGCTCACCCTTTATTTCCTTCTCCTTTTCTTCGTACATTTGCATTCCTTTCATCATTTCTGCTTTGGGCTTTGGCCACGTTTCCTTTGTTTTAATTTCTGTCATTGACTTCGTGAGACTTGGGCCTTGATAACTCTTGTCACACTTGGGCCTATTGTGAAATTTGGTGCGCACTTGGGCTGCCGTGTTATTTCCAACACCAAAGCTCTTCACTCTCAACAAGGCCTCTGGATAAGTTTTCCAACACTTTTATCAATGGTTGCAAGTACACATCCAGTTTCGACTTAGGATTCTTTGGACTAGGAATTATCAACGTTAGAAAGATAAACTGCTTCTTCATGCACAACCAAGGAGGAAGGTTGTACGGAGTGACCATTACAGGCCACGTCGAGTACGGGTTTCCAAACTGACCATAAGGAGAAAACCCATCGCCGCATAGGCCAAGGCGGACATTGCGAGGCTCACTGGAAAATTCAGGATGCTCATTGTCAAAATGTTTCTAAGCTTCACCGTCACTAGGATGTGACATAGTCCCAGTTTCACGACGACTATCAGAATGACATGTCATCTGACTAGCAATACTTTTGGTAGCATAAATTCGCTGCAACCTTGGTCCATATGGAAAATAAGTTAGAACTTTTTTGCCTAATCTCTTTTTGGACGAATTTAGATTAGCCTTATATCTATCTCTACCATAGTCACTGCACTTCACAAGGTTTGCATTCTCTTCCCAGAACAACATACATCCAATGGGACAAACGTCGATCTTTTCACATGGCAATTGAAGACCTTTAAGAACATTTTTGATCTCATAGAAGTTGCGTGACATGACATTGTGCTTCGAAATTATGTCCCCAGTCAACGACGCGATACGGTCCATAACTTTGTGAGCTAAGTTGAACTCACACTTAAATGATACCAGTTTTGAAGCCACTTCTAGAACTGACATTTCACATCCTTCATACACTGGCAGCTCGTATTTTTTAAGCATATCAAAGAAGGCTACAACTTCTGGGTTTGGAGTCTCTTAAAACTCCTCAACTCCATCACGATTTAAGGATTCCTCACGGATTTCATCAATCCTATCACGTAACGTATCCTCCACCATATCGCGATACGGATTTTGAGGATTCGATCCACTACCCTCTTCTTAATGAGATGTTGGAAAAGACTTTCCTTGGGCAGTCCAATAAAAATAATTACTATCGAACCCTCTTAAAGTAAGATGATTTTTCACTTCAAACTCGTATAAATATGGTACATTTTTGCATTTTAAACAAGGACGCCCAATCTTTTTGGTCGTTTTCAACTCTTCACTCTGCTTAGCAAATTTAAGAAACTCCAAAACTCCTTTAGCATACTCACTTCTAATTTTTTTATTATCAGCTAAACGTTCATACATCCATTTTCGCTCTGTTCTCTTCATTTCAATCTAAAAGAATCATGAATAATAACACATACACACAAAAAATTACTATTCTACTTTCTTCCTTCTAACTTATTCAAGAATTGTCATCGAACTTTCTTCCTTCTAACTTATTCAAGAATTGTATTTACCACCTAAGTGATAGAAAACGTTTAAAGACAGTCCCAAAATGATACTATTCAAAAGTTATTCCTAATGAATAACTTTTGAACGGGTACTAAGTCATGAATGATTAAAAAAAAAATACTATTATGTATTATACTTAATACTATTATGTATGATACTACTAACAAACAACACTTAATACTAACAAATATCACCAAATACAACAAGGACTAGTAATATTATACTACTACTAATTGTTACTTACTATTATATTATACTTCCACTAGCATAATACCCGTGCATAAATGCACGGGATATAGAAAATAGGTTAATAGTTTATAGGATAATAACGATAATTAGCTAATAATCAATATTAGCTAATTTTCGTTATTATCCTATATAGTTAATAGAAAAATTTGATAATTGAATTTAATAGTAAATTAAAATAAGAATAATTCATAATTATAATATAAATGCAACTTAAATAAACATCTATTTTTAGACCCAAAATACAACAAACTATATTTAACCCGACTGCGTATTTGTTTAACATGTAACTCGCTTATATGACTTGTTTAAAGCAATTAAGTATTGTGAAATAATTTAAATCATTTGACCCGTAATTATCTTCCAATTAACCCGTTGAATAGGTTTGAAAGTGTCAATTTTAATTTTTCTTAATCAACTATCAAAATTTAGATGATAGAAACGTTGAAAATTGTAACAAAACAATTAGAATAATAGAACATTAATTTTATACAAATATAGTTATAAATTTATTTTAAAATATATCATAATGTGGCAAAAACCGATCAAAGTATCGCAATATATTGTCTTAAAATTCATCATTTATTATAATAATATAGTAAAATGCGCTAAGAATGTTATTAAAAAAACATTAAGTAAAAATCGATAGTTTAAGAGATAAAATGTTATGCTGAAAACATATTAAATAAAAATGGATAGTTAAAGAGATAAAAAGAAAAAATATACTCCTTTGTACATAGAAGATATTGACTTATTACTTATATAAGTCAAAAAGGAAATAAAATAAAATAAAATAAAAGGGATTAAAATATGTAAAGGTTGGAGGGAAAATTGGAGGGAAAAATTTGTGTGGGTGGTTTTTGTTATATATAATTAATGTAGATTATTATACTACTGCTACTATTATATTATTACTACTAAATTACTACTATAATCACTACAATAATACTACTAATACTATAATAGTATTACTAAAATACTACAAATACTACTAATACTACTAAGAAACTACTAATATATCACTAATTATTATTACTACTACTAATTACTACTATACTAATATTACCACTTTCACCACTACCTCTTTCACCACCATTACCCCCATCACCACCACAATTACAACCAACACAATAAACAACAATAACAACAACACAATACGACAACAACAACAATAACAACACCAACATCACAATAAACAACAACAACAACAACAACAACAACAACAACAACAACAACAACAACAACAACAACAACAACCTCACAATACAACAACAATAACAACAACAACAACATAAGACATAAGACATTTTGTCAAGACTTTCGAAAAGTAACCTCACTCCGAATCCTCTCTGGTTTCACAATAACCTCAGAAAGATAGGTATCGACGCACCTTGAAATCTGAGACCCCCGCGTCTTATGATTTTAAGACGCGCTGAAGAGGTTCCAAATTCCTTTAATATTTGGTGGCGACTCCGAAAATACATTTCAAAAGGATTTTTATATTTCTTTTTGTCACAATTAAATGCAATGACATTCCCCCATAGAAAAAGAATCCTCGAGCGAGAATGCTCTGCGAGCATTGCAAATTTCCCCCGCCGTGCATTCCACCCCATGACATTATCCTTGAGGGCAGGCGCGAACAGGGCGTCGAGAAGAGGTCATTTCCCCGGTACCTTCACCTTCTTGTCTCCTTGACTATCTCCTCATGGTCACCTTCTTTTGGCTTGTAGCCTAGACCCATGGTGGGCCAAAGGTTGTTGTTGTCCTTCGTTTCGAAGGACTTGAGAGTCTTGATTGGTGCATTTGTGATAGCGCCAACCTCGAAATCAAAGCCGCACAAGTCTTGCGTAGGTTCGGCGACGATTTCAGCTGCGTTGGGCTCCTTTGGTGCGTCCACTTGTACAAAAAACGTCTATGGCTAACGGTTAAATATCACATACGGCAACGGTTGTAAAACCGTAGTATATAAAAGCGTAGCCTTAAGTATTAAACTTAAGGCTTCGGTTCTATAAGCGTAGCCTTATGTGTTATTGGCTTCGGTTGTCTGTTTAACCGTAGCCTTAAGTAGACAAAAGGTTTCGGCTGTTTTCTGTAACCGTTGCCTTAAGTAGACAAAAGGCTTCGGTTGTTACATATAACCGTTGCTTTATATCTATTTTTGGCTTCGGTTTTTGTTGAACAACCGTAGCCTTCAATTTTTTATTTTTTATTTTTAAAAAAATTAAAATTTCTCCCATACATATATCGTAGTAACCGTTCCTGTTGCGTAATCTAATAATTGACATTAAAGATGAAATTAACCAATACCATTGATGGCAGCAGAAACAGCTGCAAATAAAATCTGAACACACCACAAATACATATCATGCGTACATTATATATATATATGTCTTACATTAGTCTCTAACGTGTCAATTAAAAAAACATATCACTAAAGGTAATTGTTGATAAAGTGATCAGCCCATAATTCTCGAACCTCATCAATCTCTTCCATTGTATAAGAAACCTTCGACCCGAACCACTGAAAATATATAAAACAATATACAAATTAACATTTAATACTAAAATTCTACACAAATAACAAAATTCTTGTATAAATTAGTAATTAACACCTTTCATATTTATTTTTAGTCAAATCATACATATATATGGTCGAGGTTTTCAAGTTCACAAAGCTAAACAACTCAATAAGATCATACATGTTAGTAGATGCGATCTACAATGTTCGGTAGCTGCATTTGACAGCAAGTCGATATCAACCGTAGCTCAACATTAATCGTTTTAGGCGATTGAAAGTAAAGTTCACATATTTTCATAACTACTTCTTCAAGCGACCAAATTAACAATAAAGAGTTACGAAAAAAAATTAAGAAAAAAAACATGTACCTTTTCTTTACTTTTTATGTTTCGATAACGTTTGACTATATCCAGCATGTACCGCATCATGTAGTATCCACACTCCGTGCTTCCCAGTTGTTGAGGACACTAAAAAAATTTAAGAGAAGTTACAAATAACAACATACGCGAAAGTGTAAAGACTCAATAATAAAAGAAGATAAATATCGATCGTCAACAACAAAACAAACAACAAGACTCACATTTAATAACACTGCAAAACAGAAAAACAAGTCGCACCCTAATAACGAACAGCAACACTTACCCTTCGACCACACCACACAACACAAATATATATTTATTATAGTAACTTACTACAATGTTACTCCACTTCATTGACATGCCCGACTTCAATGTTGAACCACCATGAGCCTTAAATGTTCGAATGCACTACGCCTCAAACAAAAAAAAAAAAAAAAATCAATGTTAATGAAAGTAACTCAAACGACAAAAAAATAAAATACTACTACTTACATGTATTTGTAAATGCATGTATACTTACATCTGTAATAGATGCTTAAACGACGTGTCGCGTTTATTGCTTGCCATTAGATCACAAAAATAGGCCTCATGAGTCAACAGAAACAAAATAATCAACATCCAATGCATGCTGTATGTAGAGAGCAAAGAAGGTCGTCAAAAAACTAAAAAATAATATACAATTAATATTGGAAAAACGAAACAATCTACATAATTAGTAAGATGAATACTCTTTAAGTACGATAAGTTAGCTATTTCACCGTTTCACTAACAGTTTCAGGAGTAGATGAATACTCTTTAAGTACGATACTCCTAAACCAACTTTCAAACGACCTATTGTGTTCTTCAACCAACCACTTCTCATTTTTCAAAGGATATTCACCTTCAACAATTTCATGTGCTCCTCAATGTAAGGATGAGCTTCTGTTAAATGTTGAAAAACAAGAAAGTGAGCACGACTACGATCTTCAGAACTCAATGACATCCATTGTGCTCCAATAGTCCCCTTGCCTTGGAGTCTCCCTTCATGTCGAGACTTTGGTAACCTAAACGACTGACCTTTTAAGTAATCAATGCAAAAGCTTATAGCCTCTGCGGCAATGTACCCTTCAACAATACTAGCATCCGGCCTATACCTATTGGTTGCATACCCCTTCAAAATACCCATATAGCGCTCAAACGCGTACATATCCCTCAAGTGCACGGGTCCTAGAAGTTTTGCCTCTCGAACTAAATGAACAACTAAATGCTGTGGAATGTCAAAGAAAGATGGGGGGAAATACATCTCTAATTGACACAAAGTCTCAACAATATCATCCTGCAGCTTATCTAGTGTGTTAGGGTCAATGGCCTTGTTATACATTGCATTGAAAAAAAAAAACAAAGTCTGGTTATCGTCTATCTCACATCTTTCGGCAAAACAGAACGAATTGACACGGGCAAAAATTGTTGCATTAACACATGATAATCGGGCGACTTTGGTCCCATCAACCGCAAATCCTTCATGGAAACAAGATTTTTCATGTTCGAGGAATATCCATGTGGTACTTTAATACCATGAAGACTCTCACAAACAATTGATTTCTCTTTCTTAGACAAAGTATAACAAGCAGGAGGAAGATATATACGCTTGCTGTTCTCTTGTGGTACTAACTCATTTCTTATTCCCATTTCCACAATATCTTTCCTAGCCTTGTACCCGTCTTTAGTCTTCCCCGGGACGTTGAGCAAAGTCCCAATAAGACTTTCGGCAACATTCTTCTCAACATGCATGATATCTATACAATGTCTCACCGACAAGTGTTTCCAATAAGGGAGATCCCACAATATAGACTTCTTCTTATATATCGAATTCTTTGGAAATGTATTAGGCTTTCCAAAGGCGACACGAATATCTTGAACTTGTTTGAAAACTTCATCTCCCTCTAACGGAATTGGGGCCATTACATTCTCAATCTCTCCATTGAATGCTTTTTTCATCCTCCGATAAGGGTGATACCGAGGCAAAAATCTCCGATAAGCCGTATAAACATTCTTCCTACAATGGGTGAGGCGAGGAGCTACGGTGCCTTCATCACATATCGGACATGTTTTTCCCCCTTTTATTGTGTGGCCAGACAAATTACCGTACGCTGGAAAATCATTTATAGTACACAATAACATAGCCGCAAGGTAAAGTGTTCTTTAGCAGCAGCATCATACACCTTCATCCCTTTATCCCACAAACTTTTTAGATCGTCAATGAGGGGTTCTAAATAAACATCAATATCATTGCCCGGTTGCTTTGGACCTTGTATAAGAAGTGACAACATTAGATACTTGCGCTTCATACACAAATAAGGGGGTAAGTAATAGATACAAAGAAGTACAGGCCATGTGCTATGTTGACTACTCATTGTTGAGAACGGGTCATCCCATCGGTGCAAAGACCAAGTCTCAAATTTCTAGCCTCTTCGCCAAATTGCGGAAATATTCTATCTATAGTTCTCCATTGAGGGGCATCTGCCGGGTGTTTAAGTTTCCCATCCTTTTTTCTCATATCTGCATGCCATCTCAAATTCCTCGCATCATTTACATTAGCAAAGAAGCGTTGGAATCTTGTTTTAACGGGAAAATACCATAACACCTTAGCCGCAGAACCTTTTTTCTGCCCGTTGCCATTTTTCTTGTCTTTTAACTCATATCGCGATCTCCCACAAGATGTACACTCATGCAATCCTTGTATTTCTTGTAGTACAAAATATGGTCTTTTGGACATGCATGAATTTTTTTTATAGTCACGTCCTATTGGGCACATAACCTTCTTCGCCTCATAAGTAGATTGTGGAAGAACATGACCTTCAGGAAACATGTCTGCCAAGAGTTCTAATAACAACGTGAAACTCTTGTCACTCCACTTACTTTCCACTTTTAGAGACATTAATTTCATTACAGCGGATAATCGAGTGAATTTATTGCAATTAGGATACAAAGGTGTCTTCGCATCACTAAGCAACCTTTCAAAAACACGAGACTCATCATCAAGATTAACTTCAATGTCTTCTATCAAGTCATGAATTCGATCTTTTTCAATATCGTTAACATCTACATTTTCTTGGCCTTCTTCTTCGTCAACTTGTGTTTGACTATGAACTATAGGTTCACCATGAAATATCCATCGAGTATAATCTTTCTTAAACCCACGTAAAACCAAGTGGTCGACACAATCATCAGGAGTTAAAACTTTCTTTAAGTTATCACAATCAATGCAAGGGCATAATATTCTGGTCTCTCCTTTCTTTATCGCATTCTCTACTGCACTTTTCACGAAATTTTCTTTTACGAGATTTCGAAATTCAGGAGTTGCACGATTCATGTTATACATCCAACTTCGATCCATAACTAAAAACAAGACACATCAAAATTAACTATATTGGAGTAACTATTTCAATAACACTAAGAATTGTAAAAAAAAAAAAAAAAAAAAAGTCGAGTTCAGCCAACTTGAACCGCTTCACAGAAAACCATAACAGCATAGGAATAAACCACCAATTTCAAATTAATTAGTTACCTACTTAAAATGGTTATGGAAACATAATAAAGTTTCAAAAATGCACTTCCATAGCACCACATGTCTGTACATTGTTCAAAACCCGTAAAATCAATCGCAAACAACAACAACAGCAGCATAAACATACATTTGACCCAATTAAAATTACCAAAAAAGAAGCTATAAAAATGCTGTCAGTTTATATCAAAAGTTGTAACAATATACATTTGACCCAATTTTTAACATAAACTCTAATTTAAAAATTAACAATCAAAAGTTGTAACAAAATGTGGTAAATTTATATCAATTTAATTAGCTTAATCCAAAGATCATCTCAATTTACATTTTACCCAAATTTTAACAGAAACCCTAATTTAAAATTTCAGCAATAATCGAAATCTCACCTGTCAATTCACGGTGATGGCGGACGAAGGTGGTAGTGAAAGATGACGAAAGTGGCCGACAGGCAGTGAAAGATGACGAGAGGTGTCGGTGGCTGTGAGAGAGACGGCGAGAGGCGAGAGACGTGCTGCTGTCAGAAGTGTCGGCGGCGGTGAGAGGTGACGGTGGCGGTGAGAGGCATGGTGGTGGTGCTGTCGGTGGTGGTGGCTGTGTTGGTGAGAAGCGTGGTGGTTGTACGTGGCGAGTGAGAAGCGTGGTTGTGGTGTTGTCAGTATTGTGTTGAATGTGAGGATAGAGTTGAATGTGAGGATCTATGAGTGAAGCCTTTGTTGTCATATTAAATTTGGTCTATTTAAGAAATGGCTTTGGTTTTTAGTTTGACCGAAGCCTTTGTTGTCTATCATACTTAAAGGCTTCGGTTCTAGAAATAACCGTAGCCGTTTATGTGACAATATGTTTTCCGCTTTGGTTGTTTATATACAATCGTAGCCTTTTGTGAATCCTAATTATCAATAAATTTATAACTACGGTCGATTTTTACAACCGTAGCCGTTTCCACCCGCCAAATACAATTTTTGTACTAGTTGTCAAAGAGAGCTCGGTAGTTTGAAGCGTTCAAGGTTATGACCTCATTGTCAAGAGGGACCTTGACCTTTTGGTGTAGGGTGGATGTCACGGCTTTAGTTGCGTGAATCCATGGTCGTCCTAGGAGTATGTGGTAGGACGGGATTATGTCAATGACTTGGAACTCGACTTTTCTTTCTATTGGGCCGGTGCGTATGTGAAGGGAAACGGTTCCTTTCACGTGACGTCTGGTTCCATTGAAAGCTTTGACTCAATCTACGCTAGGGATGAAGTCTTTGTCGGATAGACCAAGGCGATGCGCGGTGGATAATGGTAAAACATTTACCGCAGACCCGTTGTCGACGAGGGACACGGGTAAGGTCTTTTTCATGCACTCCATGCTAATGTAGAGGGTAAGGTTGTGGTTTGATCCGAACGAGGGGAGGTCGCTATCCGAGATAGCCCCGGATAACCAGTCCCTCGTGACATGGCTGACCATTTGGTATGGGGAGATTTCTGAATCCGCGCACGCTATTTGTAAGACGCGGATAAAGGCATTCCTATGTTCCATAGAGTCTCGTAAAAGAGCCCAGATGGAAACATCGGCTTTTGTGCGAGTGAGTTGCCATTAAAGCCCCTCGCTCGTGTTTGGTGGTGGGACCACCGAGGATGTAGATGGTGTATCTATCGAGGGAGTTTCCTCTTGGACCACGACTTTGCCTTTTTTGGACGCGGTTGCTTTTTGCGCGTGAGTGCGAGCGTCGGTAAAAATGTTTTGATAAGGACGGCCGAACGTGTGAGGTGTGAAACCCCGTCCTTGTCCTTCTTCTTGGGCTTGTTGCCCTTCTTCTTCCACTTCTTGTTTTTGCTTTTATTTTTATTTGTTTTTAGTGGGGAAGTAGAGGAACCATTCCCTTGAGAGTGTTGGGCCACCACTTTTGTAACACCCCGACTTTTCCTAATATTAATTATTCGTCTCAATCATATTCGTGATTCATTTCTCTTGATTTTCGCATTTTTAGCTCAAGAAAATCAGTTCACTTGTCGCGTTGATTAAGCTACCCTGTAGTCAGAACTTAAAAACGGAGTAATTAGCTTAAAAACGGTGTAATTTCCTCATATGAACTCCGATTCAGGTGATTCAAAAGGCTAAACTGCGTATTTTTTCGACGCCGTCGCAACTGCCAAATTTTCAGGAGTCAGTTTGAACCGGTCCACCCTGGGCCGAGCCGAACCCCCCCACCTCGGGTTAGGTTTAGGGTTTCTTGTGTAGCTTTTTGATCAAGACATTAAATATCTTATTAACTCCTAGCCTAGCAACCTTAAGATCTGATTTCTATCTTCCTTCATCCTCTCTAAATCTCATAATCTCATCCTCATTAAATCCTCTATTAATTTCAGGCAAAGATTATCGCTTTTTCATCCTAAATTCATTCCTATCATTCTCCTACGGTAATCCTTTCATCCCTTTCGTTCTAGGTTTATTCTTTATAGTTTTTATATTCTTATATGTGTTTATTGTGGTGTACTTATGTATTGAATGATTTATGTGTGCCCTAATCAGAAGGGGGGGAATTGAGAGAAAACCCAAGTTCGGATTTCTCTGACCCAGGTTCACTAAACGGAAGATCTCCGGAGATCCGACCGTCCGATTTTTCCGAAATTTTGACAGCATGTTCCTGACTCTTGGGGCTACCTTTTCACCGTTCAGTTTTTCATTTGGAGCTCTGGATCGTCTGTTATCGCGTCTGGACAGAAGGGGTGAAAACTGTGCTTTTCTTTGGCTTGTTTGGAAAAGGTAACTGGGTGTAGCCTTAGTGATATTTTGACTTGTGTGAGACCATATAATTGATTGAGGATGTCTTGATTGTTGATATGAATGAAAAGGGTGTTACCTTTGGGATGTTTGAGATGTAAAGTTGCGGTCTTTGGTCTTGTTTGAGTTGGTCTCACACTCTTATGTCTAATAATGCGATTGGGATGTTTGTCATATTGAATTTGAGTTATATCGTTATTAAGTTGATTAAAGATGTTCACTTTGGGAATTGTAATGGTTTATTATGGCTACTCTTGAGTTCTTATGGTTATTACTCCGTATTAAGGTTGATCATAGGTCATGTTGATGATGAGTATAAATTGGATAATTACGTTGTAATGAGTTTAAGATGGATAATATATGGGTGTGGTGAGTAAAGGATGATTGATATGAGTTGGATTATGAGTTGGTATATTGTTAAGCATGTTTACCTTTGATATAATTATGTTTTGTTGAGATATGTTATGAATTTGGGGTTACTTGGTTTGCTTTAATGGTTGTAATTGTTGTACTGTTGGTATTGGAGATGGGGTTATGATGTATTGTTTGAGATTGTGTTTATGCTTGAGTTAAGTTTGCATGCGTGTACTGTTCTGGCACGTATGTGAGGAGCTACGACGTCCTAGTTTGGACGGATACCGCCCATGATCCCCTCGGCTATTCTTGTTGCTTAGTTAGAGCGACTATGGGTTCTCAACCATGTTGGTTAGAGACTATGGTTTATATAATGTCGTCACCGTTCTTGTTGCTCGGTGGAATTTGGCCAAATTTAGACTAATGAGTTTGAGGAACTTCTTGTTGCTGTTCCGCCATAGGGTTTGGATGATTCTTGTTGCTTCATCCGGGGTGATTCTTGTTGCTTCACCCAGTGCTCCGTGCTTACCTTGCAGGTGGTTGATTGTTGTCTGTCATCTTGTTGTTGACAGTTTGAGCTTGTATATCAGTAGACTAGTTATTGTCGAGTTGTATTGGTTATACATGTTTACAGGTTGTTGGGTGACAGTTGGTTGAGTTTGGTAGCTAATGAGTTGGCTTGAGGTTGCATTATGGTTCCTATACCTTTGGGTTGTTTGTTGTATTGTTGTCTATTTTGGTTACGTTGAAATATGACTGGGGAGCACCTAGTTACTCCCCACTGATTGTGGCTGTTACATTCTTTGTGGCAGGTTAGCGCGGGATCGGGTTTGTCAAGTGAGGATGCCGTGAGGATGACCTATAGCTAGCCTTGAAGTGTTTTTTTGACTAGACTTGTTAGGATGTTTAGTTTTATTATTATTATTTTACTTTCATTTTTGGAGCTAGATTTGTAAGGGGTATTTACTCCCCACTTCTAGGCCTCAAGGCCTATCTTTTTATCGTTGTTTAGTTGGTTAGTGAGTAATGATCCGGATTCCACGGTGTTTCCGCCACCGTGGCTCGCTTTTATTTTCTTTTATTTTATAAATCCTTTTTATTTCTTTATTTTATTTTGTTGGAAAATCCGGGTTGTTACAACTTTGTTGGCGGGTGGCCACTCGTTGTCATTATCGTTATCACTAAACCAGACTCCATTGATTTGGTCGTCGCTTGGCGTGATGAGGTAAGAGCAATCTATTATAGGGAATGATCCTACGAAGATTGTGTGGTTTGCTAGAGGGTTGTCCTTGTTGGACGGTTTGGATGGTTGCGACAGCTTGTCGAGCTTTCCTTGATCGATGAGATCATGGATATCGTTCTTAAGCCAAAAGCAGTTTTCGATGTCGTGCCCCTTGCCTCAGCGATATGCATAGAAGGCATTAGGGTTCCAAGACTTGGGTTTCTTGTCTTCGGGTGGCTCGCTAGTAGGCCCGATTGGTTGCGGATAGTTCTTCTCGACCAAACTTTGGAATGCCTTAGTGTAAGACATGTAGAGAGGGTCGAGGGACCTCCTTGCTTTGGAGGAAGGTGCGATTGATGTTGCACAAGTGTCTAAGCTGCTCACGGTGCGGTTCTCCTCGCTTTTGGTTGCGCGGCTTGACCGAGATGAGCTGCCTTGATAGGCGAGGCCAGTGTATTTGGCCATGGTTCCGCTTTTAAGGTCGTCCTCGATTTGAGTACCGACCCTTGTAAGTTGCTTGAGGTCCTGGATGTTGCTATACCTCATATGAAGTTGTTATACAGGACGAAGATTGTTGATGAACTTAGGCACAGGCTCGTCCTCGCGAGGACGGTTAGGGATTTGTGCACTTAGTTTCTTCCACCGCGTAAGGTACTCGGTGAAGCCCTAGTTGTCCTTTTGAGTAAGGACCTCAAGAGTGCGAATCGAGACTTGAGTGTCATCGTTGCCTCGATATTGGTGATCAAATTCGACCGCAATGTCTTCGAAGGTGGAGAGACGTTGTGGGTCGACTGAGTAGAACCAGGTCTTCGGCACTGCTGCAAGAGAGTGCGGGAAGAGAGTGGGCCAATGTTTGGAGTTGACTCCTTTGATGGCCATTTGGGACTTGAAAGCTCGGATGTGAATGATCGGGCTTTCATGTCCTTGAAAGATGGGTAAATTGCTAAGGGCGAGCTTGTTAGGAAGCTCATCCTTGATGCTTGAGGGAACGTTTTCGTTCTCCTTGTGTATAACTCAATTCCTATACGATTAAACATTAATTGTACTCCGTACCTTTCGACCAATTAAAATCACTTTTAACTAAGACTTTCGATTTGAAAATTTTATCGACATTCCTTAAATTTTAAAAAATTTCTTGAGTAGTAAATAAAATATATTAGTCTTAGAATTCTAAAGTAGAGATATTTCGAAAAATCGTCAAAAGCGCACACCTTAACTTTTACAGTCTTTCTTACCCGATTTATTTTGTAACACGTTTTTCGAGAACGAGATATTTAAAAATATCGAGGGGACCATTTCTTAACCAAATAGTAATGTGGACTTTTTGGCCAAGGTGATGATTAAGTTTAATTTTTTTTTTTTTAATTAAACTTGATTTAAATTAAATCTAACTTAACACCTAAACTTTATAACTTAACTTACAAGTTTTTGAAGAGCAAAAATCACACACTACTTCCTCCAAATTGCCGTGACTATACTCCTCCTTTTCTCCATTTATTTTCTTCCATTTTTCTTCCAAAAACCTCTTAAATAAAACCCTAATATTATCTCTAATAATTCCTAAGTATTCTAGTTTAATTTGCAGGGGCAGAGCGGGGTGGGTGCACCCAGTTGCACGTGCACCCACAGCCCCAAAAAGGTTAAATAGTAACAAGCTTCCCTATAAGACATCAAGTGTGGAGTAGCATAGCTGGTTGAGTGTGTGTGTTCTGACTGAGAGCTCTGGGGTTCGAATCCCACTTGCTCTATTTTTGCCTTAAATGCTATGATTTTATCATTTTAATGATTTAAACTTAAATGAACTATTTATTTTTCATTATATTTAATTATCTACAAATAATTATAAAAATTTTCACATATCTTTCTTTATTTTACTAATGAAATGCTTTAATGTCCCCAAAAATAATATAAATTTCAAAAGTGTACATATACATATATACATGGTAATGCAAATTTTTGTAAGAAACCACTCAAAGTAACAAGATCAAAGACGTTGAACTGTAAAAAATACTATTTTCCCCTAATTGTTTGTTTGTTTTTTCAATTATGATAAATCGTTCTTGCTAAAAATTATACACCGTGTGAGAAGAACATATCTTATATATAAAAAAAGGTTAATGTTGTTTTTGTAGGAATATACAACACGATATTACTACCAAAAATGTTAATCGTATTAGCATGCCCAAGATTATACAAAATGATATTAATATGAATAACAAAAGAATAGAAATAACATTTCTAAACTTCGACAAACGGCCTAAGAACCTCCTAAAAACGTACCCGAATTACGTTTTAAAGCCAATATTCAAAGTAGAATATCTCTTATCAATTGCACCCAAAACGCCTGCCTTGTGTTTATGCTAGAAAACAATGTATAATATATTACGATTAATATATAATGTGTTTAGGAAATAAGATGAATGAAAAATGTGAGAAGAACTCTCTCTTTTCCTCTCCTTCCACTCAACACACACACACACACACATACATCATACAATATTTCTCCTCATCTTATAATGACTAGAGAAGTTAGTATCTTAGTGTGTTTAGTGGGGAAGTTACTTATGTTAGTGGGGAGAGGTTATGAAGGAGAGGTTAATCAACTATTAACTACTCATCATAGCAAAATAAAAGAACTAAAAACAACATACATATATACACACTTACAAAGTGTGTGTGTGTATTTTGTTCTTAGTTTTTAAATGTACATTACATGTGAAATCATATGTATAATATGTATTTAATTAATCGATTATCGTATAATACATTAAATTAAATATCATAACTTATAGCATCATTTTAACTATAAATATCAAATATATTTATAATATAAATGTAGCTCATAACTATTATACACATGTGAATTAACACTTAATCCAAATTTCATCTAGCTGAATTAACATTTAATTCAGCTCACCCACTAATTTATTTCCAACTTTCTAACTGTTTAGATATAATTAAGGCATCAATGTAATCACATTACATTTCATAAAATCGTCCTATAGGTGTGACTGATAAGGACCAGCTGATCACCGCCATCCATATGACAGTAACGTCAAACTTTCTAGCAAGCCAACCGTTACCGATATACGTTAATCAGTTAATTTTAAATACAAGTATCCTTTGTGATCCTGTAAGAGATTTAATAAATTAATCACACTAACTGTGGAGGACACTAGCTCCAACAATCTCCCACTTGTCCTACAAGTGCTTGTGTGTGATTAACGATTCTCATATCCATATAAATCTCCCACTCAATGGTAGACATATTTGCAAAGTCGTACTTTCGCAAGGTCGTATCTATCAAGTGATCGTATCAAGAGTGGTTTCCTCGACTAGAGAGCAACTAACTGATATACAAATGTATTCACAACATTCGAGCATGGCCATGCATTTCAGTTACTACTCCTCGAGTGGCCCTGAGATTAAAAAAAAATTGGATATTTCCGTTGACTCGAATCTTGCAGATTAAAGCACAGTATGAAATGACCCAGAAAAAATCTACTTGGCCTCCTTTTACGGTGCGACCACGAGAAAGAAACCAAAGTCACCCAAAAACTGCCCTTATCTCAAGATACAGTCGACAGTCAAAAAGAATCGACTCTAGGAACACAATGAACTTCCTATCCACGACCAGGCATAATGTCTGTACATTTAGGACTTCATTTAAGTGGTCACTGTGTCCTACGCAGTATCCTCTATACCTCTGTGGAACCCGGGAACCGCGTTCGGGGGACCCAACTCGGCGTCTTGCTTAAGGGCGGATTTTAAAGTTAAAAAAGATTAAGTTGGAAAAACCTTTAAGAACTGTTATGGAGTCGCCACCTAATTACCGAGGAAATTAGGAACCTGCTACCATGTTCTAAGTTAAAAACATGTCCTAGATTTTGGAGCACGCCGACACCCCTAGATCTAAGGCTTGTGAAACCAGATTGGATTCGGGGTGAGGGTACTTTAGAAAAAGAGTTAATTCAAATAATGATTTATGAAAACCTTTTAGAAAAGCCTATGTAAAAATAGCCTCTACTGACCTAGAACAATCCTTGTAAGATGATATTTGAGCTAATGTTATCGCTACGTACAAGTGCGATAAGTTTGTAAAAGAATGCAGATGCAGATGCAAAAAGATTGATTAAAACCCTCAGTTTAGCATGTTTAACTTGTTAACGAAAACGGTTCAGTTAAAGGTCGAATTCATTGTTTAAGTTGATTTAATGCAAAATAAGAAGGTACAAGATGCATGCAAATAAAATAAAGTTCAATTGTCCATTGGTTTATTTTATAAGGGTCGGTTGCTTATGCGACTTTGGCGTGTCATCGGATATGGAGTGTACCCGAAGTAAATAGAACACTTGGATTGCAAGCGTACTTGGGTGCCAAAGTGGGGCGCTAAAGTGTAGACCCCTTTGTTAGTCCATAGAAAATAAGAAAAAGCTTTGATCCAAGTGAATCGGTACCTACCTTGTCCTGACGCTTCAGATCTGGGCAGAGCTTCGCTTCTTGAACTTAAAAGGAGGATGAATTCAACACGGGATGGTGTGTTGAACTCAAAGATTTGAGTGCTTGAGGCTTTTTGTGAAAGAGGATTTGTGTGTTGTGAATTGTGTGTGAAATTGTGATCTGAAAGTATGATTTGAGGTCGAGGTATAGGGCTGTATATATACTAAAACCTCGGAGAAATTAGGAAATCGGGGATAAAAACAGGCCTAGGAACCGCATAGCCTTATGCGGTTGCCTGGGGAAACCGCATAGGCTTATGCGGTTGCCTACCCAAACCGCATAAGCTTATGCGGTTCGAGGGTCGGGTTTTTGTGTAGTTTCCTAGTTTCAGTTGAATTGTATCTTTGAAAGATTTCGAGATAATCTCAAACGTGAAGCTCAAGAAAACCCCTAGGATATTTCTGAGATATTTTGTGATGCTTAGGGCTTTGGAGTGCGGGCCAAAGGCTGGGTTTGGCTTCAGTTTGGGACCGAGACCAGAAAAAATGAAAAGGGTGTATTTGCATAGTTTTTGTGAAATAAAGTAAGACGTGAAGCCGTATTTTGTGTAAGAGGGGCTAAATAGCGGTTTTAGCTACCGCCTAAATTTAGGAATTTAGGAATCTTTGAATTAGACCTTGTTAATGTAAAAGGACTAATTGTAGTGCAAATGCGAAGCTCATGCCAAATGAAGCAGGACAAGGACCTAGCTAGACTCCAAATGGACAAAATGAACGTTTATTTAAAGCGATGTAAAGCGACCTAAAACATTTTAACATTTCAAACGACTCAAAATGAATTCGACATCAGTTAGAACCGTTTAAGTCAACGTTAAAGCATGCGTAATAAAAGTCCGTGATACATCACAGGGTTTTGTTTGGGAGGGTACGGATATGGGTATCCACAGAGCCCCCAGTTTGACTGAGCTCGGACTAGAGCGCTAGTCAAACTCCACGACCATATCCGGACCATTACAGTCTCGATATAGTCAGCGGAACGAAGCATGTGTCCATGGGTGAGACGAGGACTTCGAACCGGGCTAAACGGGGAGGGGCGTGCGCATTTTAAGGACTTGGCGGTCCGTGCATGCTATAAGGGCCTGCTGGCCTGCTGAATGTCTTCGTCGTGCTTGTTGTACTGTCGTTATTGGTGCCTTTGTATATGCTTGGTGTCGTCGGATGCCTGATGCTGCTGCTTGTAATGTCTTCGTATTGCATGTGTATAAGGGGCTAAAGTGCAAGGGTGCATGTGCTTGTAAGATGTTTGGGCATGCGTGTATAATTGAGTAGGGGTGCTTATGTAGGTGTTAGGCGTAGGTCTCGTGAAAGAGCGTCCGTGTAATGCTTGAACTCGCCGAGGAGTGAAATGTTTGGAGTTAGGTGTTTATTGCAGAGTGCTTGTGCTTGGGCTCGCCGAGGAGTATCTATGTAGTCGTAATTGCATATGATTGCCTTCCGTTGAGGAGAAGGTGATGTAAATGCTCGTTGTCGTGTAGTGCCGTTGTCGTTCTTTGATGCCTTTCTTGTATGTTATTCGATGCCGTCGCTTATGCTGATGCCGTTGTTGATGTTGATGCCATTGCTGATGTTGTACTGGGTCTCGCCGAGGAGCGCAGGTGCGTAGTGTAGTATTTGCTGGAGAAGTACTAGTTTGCTGGGAAGGGTGTATATGTATGGTCTCACCGAGAAGCGTAGGAGTAGTTGTGGTTGATGGTGTTTCGTCTTGTTAGGGGTGCAGGTGTATATTCGCCGGGGATCATGGTCCGAGGAAGGTGTATGTGCTCAAGTGTTTGTGTCTTGTAGTTGTATAGTACTTAGACTTGCTGGACGTGATGATGTAGATGTTTGGTGTTTATACTGCGAAGTTGAAGGATGACTCGTAGGTTAGTGATTTGCTGGGGAAGTCGAAGGGTATGTCTTGGACTCCGTGGGAAATGTCCGTATAGGTGTGTGGACTCCATGGGGAGGAAGTGATACTCCACAGGGACATGTAAGAGGGTGTGAGGGCTCGTGAAGAGTGTTCGTGTTTCTGCTTCTGTACCGTGTATTAAAGGCTTAATACACGAGTATGGCGGACTGTATGAGCTAGCGCTTGTGGCGGACTGTAGGTGACGCCTTAACCATGAAAGCTTGCGTGTGTGAAGAAAAGTACTTAGGCTTGACGAGCCTAAAATGGAGAGACAACGTGGAACAAAACACGCCTCAGAAATTGCCTTGTTGACTAGTGATTCTTCCGGGGAATCTCTTATCAATTGGCGACTTCAAGCGTGAACTCATTCGCACACGTCGCGGTTTCAAATCCGGAAATATTTGAACTCGCGATTTTCCTTTCGAGATCTTCAATTTCGCTTGCTTCGACCATGAAACGTGGTATCATTGCGATTCGTTTGGATTCGTATGATACATGTCTCTTGGACTTGGAATGCATGGTGCTTGGGATGTTTCTTGGATATGTTAAGGGACTTGGTGCTTGGACCTACGTTCGGGTGTTGCTTGTCTGATGCACACATGAAAGTGTTATGCTTTTAGTGTGCATGTTCATGTTTGTAGCGGTTCTGGAGGTGTCGCTCAACCGTAGATGCTTATGTTGATGTGGGTATTTATAGCAAGGGTGTCTTCAAAAATGCGAAAAATTATCCCATTTTTCGTTGTAAAGGTTTTTAATTTTTGATAGGAAGCGTCAGCCCCCAGTTGTCTTGGTCATGGTGCCGGTGTATGTAAGCCCCCAGTTTGATCGCGGTATGGAATATAGCGATGATCAAACTATGTAAAAGGCTATGGGTTGTATTAGGATGAGGGTGTTTGTGGATTACCCCCTCGAGTTTGACTAGGTTTTTGGATGAAAACTGAGTCAAAGTGTAATGGGATGTGTACTTGGAGAAGGAGTTTTTGGGTTACCCCCTCGAGTTTGACTAAGTTTTGAATGAAAACTGAGTCAAAGTGAAGAGTATGGTGTTTGGTATTGAAATTTCCCCCGTGGTTCGACTTAATTTGATTGAAATTAAGGTAAAAAGGAGAAAAATGTAGCGAGGCGGGCGAGCGATTCAATTTGTGGTCGTGGTCGTCTTTGAGGTGGCTCGGGTTGATGAGACTTTGACGAGTACAATCGTCTTCACCCTTAGTTGTATTAGTATGCTTGTGTAATAAGAATTGTGTGAACCCTTGTTTACATGACTGTTTGTTGTAGCTTGGCTTGAACTTTGTAGTTGCTTTCGTCGTCTTTCGTTTCCGTGCTGTGTTGTGCTTCCGTGTACCTGCGTAGTTAGTAGGCTTGGATTTGAAAGTGAAATGATTCCCGATTGGGATGTTTGGATTGAAAAGCTTTTTGTTGAAAAATCATTTTTGTAAAAGATTCACTTTGGTTGTCGAAATGAGCTTTAAAAATGAATGCTAGAAATGTCGGTTGTAAGGCTTCATGCAAGATGAAGGGGTGTTAGACGTTGTAGGTTCAAGCTAGAGTTGTGAAGACCGTAGAGGGTCACTTGAGTGCAAAGGTTGGAAAGCCCCCAGTTGTCGGTGGAATCTCATGACAACACGGAGTGGGATGTAGTGCTAAATTCGGTTGTGCTTTGCGTAAGCTGCCTACGTATCCACGAATGTGGAATCAAACCGGCGTAGTTCGATAGTGCTTTTGCTCAAAATGTGTTAACTCGAGTGAGTTAAATTCGAAGAATGCTTTTTCTCAAAGTGTGTTAAATTTTGGAAGAAGGTTGGACTTTGAAGATTCGAGATGCATTTCAAAGATTTGAGATGCATTTACGAAAGATACATTTTGCTTGCGAAAGGATGTGTTTGCAAAAGGTGAATTGCAAAGTGCTTTCGTATTAACTCGAGTATCGAGTTAAATTTGAAAGGTGATTACCTAATTTGAGGGTACATTGCCTCGTGTGAGTTTGAAAAAGCGTGTCGTTCCGTGGGAGCGCTTTGAAAACTGGAGAGTTTTTGAAAGGAGCAGTTTAAATGTCGCTAAATTGTTTGATTGGAAGAGGATTGACTCGACATGTGAGTCGATGCTTAAAACGTCGAAAAGTTTGCAAAATAGAGACGAATCGTATGCGTGATTTGAGACTCGACGGTTGCATGGATGCCATATTCGGGAACACGTGCGTTGGTGGAGCCCCCAGTGGTGCTTGCTTGTCTGCGGTGGGATGCTGTTGTTCCTGCAAAACAGTGTTAGACCAAAAAGCAGAGTACTACTCCTAAGTCTATGACAACTTTGCCTTGACGAATTCGTTTTAGTCGCCTCGATAAAGAAATAGTTTGCCTTTGAACTTTGTGAATTTTTGTGGACACATCCTTAGCATGGAAAGCTTTGGACGAGGAATATTTTGTGGATTTTTGTAAAAGGTTGGTTGAGCTCGGGAGAGCGGCCTACGTATCCGTGGTTACGGAATCAAACCTAGCGTAGTTCCGAAAGGGGTGTTTAAGGGCGTGCATGAGGTGTTTATGTGGAAAGGTGCGTGTTTAAGGATCCACCGGTCTGGGAGGTGGGTTTGTTTTTGTGGAATGGTGCGTGTTAAGGGACCCGCCGGTCCAAGGGGTGTTTATGTGTTTGACCTTGATACATTGCATCCTAAGGATGGGTTCTCCTTAGTTGATCTAGGCTGGTTGCTTGCTACTTCTGTTGTTTCTTCAATTTGGAATTTCGAGGACCTGGCCACTCGTTTCTGGGCTTCGGTACTTCTTGCCTTTGGGGTTTTGGCCCCTTGCTTATTGATTTCTAAGCTTGTTGACTTCTTAAGCTTTTTGACTTCTTGAGCTTTTGATTTCTTAAGCTTTTGCTTAGTTGTTTTGCCCCTTGTTCCGGAGCTTTTGAGACTTTTGCTTTTTGGTGACTTTGGTTTTTGGCCTTTGTACCTTGTATTCCCGTTTGGTTTGAGAATATCCCACGCCCTGTATGGCTTGGGCTTGAGCTCGAGCTCGGACCCTGCTAAAACCCTGTGGCTCGGTGGTCACTTGTGATCGTGTGTCTATCACGCCGGGCTCCTCTGACAAGTTCGTTTGCTTATTAGGCACGCGATCGAGTACGCGGAGGACGATCCAGGAATACTCGTACTTTTGGTCGCGATCAAATTCATGACCACTGTGGAGCTCCAAATTAATGGATCCTCCTCCAAAAGCAGCGGAGTAGTAGACCACAAGCAGACTAGTGAACCTTAGGTGTTTAGTCGTCGGAAGCTTTCTTGTCTTTGTGTCCTTGATTTAGTTGACTTGGACCTTCGTACCCGGCCTAGACCTCCCTAGGATAGTTGTTCCTGGGATGCAATGTATGTTGGTGTAGAATTGTGTTTTTTATGGGAAAAGTGTGTAAAAAGGAAGCTGGGTTGTAGGCAAACTTATTCCTTTATCGATTTGTTAAAAATGTCATACGTCGGAGACTCGATTGCCCTAGACTGTCAGAGATTGACTCAATGTTTAAAAACTCGACCCGTATTGAAAAGACTCGAATTTCTTGAGGAGATCCGTGAGATCGTCGGTGGTGCCTTGATGGATTCGTCGCTGGGTGCTCGAGACGCACATGTCTCGGATGGGGTTGATGCTCGCGTCAGGACTTGGCTCATGCATACTTAGATTTGTCTTTGATTTTGCAAAAGTTTTGTTTTCGGCGAAAAGCAGGATGTTTTGTTGAGCAAAACGTGTTGTCACATTTTGGCTCGATGTAAAAAGCGTTCCGAAATCAAATCCGATAAGCTCGTGTTAGTGGCTTGTCGGTGAAAGTGTGAATCGATTCGGAGTGGCGATAGGCTATCCGAATCAAGGGTGTTTGAAGATGTGATGAAGACGGTTATACTTGTTTTCATACATTCGGTTTGAAAGAGGGTTAGATTAAAGCGACTATGAGCCACTTGGTCTAACCGTGAAGGATTCTTGGATGATGCTAGTTCATTCCTAGGTTTTGTTGTCTTGTGAAAAGAGATGTTTGGATTAAAATGGCGGTAGGCCATTTTGAATCATGGATTTCAAAATGTTTATTTCTTTGGATTTCTTTCCAAGAAAAGGTCCATTCTCGGGTTTGAAAATGTCTGGTAATAAATGGGTTACAATGAGTGCGGGTCATGTAGTTCATTTATGTTTTGGAATGTCACGAGAATAAAGTGATTATTCTCGGGTGTTTTGAGGAGACTGTTTGTCTAGATCAAACCGTCCTGACTATGGGTCATTCGGTTCGAAGGAAGGATTTTTGAAAAAGATTATTTCAAAAACGTGATGAGGATTTTGTGAAAGTAGTTTGTAAGAGGATTTGGGCCAAGATGGTTATGAATCATTTTGTCTGATGAAAAGTCCGCGAGATTGGGCTTGGCCATTCTCGGGTTTTGTTTGCTTGAAAAAGACAATTTTCTTTAAACGAGTCGACTTTGGGCCGTTTGGCCTAAAGAGAATGTCGTTATTTGTTTTGCAGGAGTGAGGAGATTCTTGAAAAGAGCTCATTTCAAAAGCGGGTGTGTTTTGCTTGGTTTGTAAAAATAAGAAGATTTTGAAAAGAATTTATTTCAAAAATGAGAGTGTGTTGCTTGTTTTGTAAAAGTGAGGAGATTTTTGAAGAGGGCTTGTTTCAAAAATGAGAGTGTATTGCTTTAGGAGCAATGTTGTGCCTAAGAAGTCTTTGAGGCAAGAACGCGTGTGCGGATCTTGTCTCGACGTTGAAATGTGTTTGATTTGCATTTGTCGAGCCCATGTTAACGGTTCATCGTTAAGGGCTCGAGCCTAGATGCATGGAAAGGATTCGACTCGTGAACGGTTAGCTAGTCGAGTCGAGGATGTTGAGAATGGATTGGTTTGTGTGACGTGTATCTAGTTAGTCCTATTAGATTCAACGTTCATTTTAAGCGTTCATTTTTAGCTCATTTTTTGTTTAGGAAGACCTTTTAAGCTTGAAAAAGGAGATTTTAGACAAGGTTTGGCTAATAGGAAGCTTTTGAGACGAGGATGCGTGTGCACATCTCGTCTCGATGTTAAAAGGTGTTAGCTTTGTCGAGCCCACCTAACGGTTCATCGTTAAGGGCTCGAGCCTAGATGGACGAGAAGGATTCGACTCGAGAGCGATTAGCTAGGCGAGTCGAGCGTGTTGAGAATGGACTAGGTTGTGTGGGTTAAATTTGCACGTTAGGGACATGACTAGACCAACGTTCATTTTAAGTGTTCATTCTAGCTCATTTCTTTGTTAAGAAAACTCTTTTTATGTTTTGAAAAGAGGAGATTTTCGAAAAGGTTTTAGCTAAAGGAAGCTTTTGAGACGAGGATGTGTGCGCACATCTCGCCTCGATTTTAAAATGCTTTGCTTTGCATCCGTCGAACTGATATCGGTGATTCGCCGAGGTGAGCTCGAGTTCGGATGTGTAAAAGAGAATGGATTCGACTCGAGAGTGGTTAATAAGTCGAGTCGAGGATGTTAAAAGTGGAGTCTAGGCCGTGTGACCTAGAGGAATAAATTCACGAGCTCGGGTTTTAATCCTTGCTCGGGTTTTTGCTTGTTAGTGAAAAGGGGAATTTTGAGAAAGCTTGTTTCAAAAATTCACGATAGTTTCGTTTGAAAAGTGTTAGTTTTGTTAGATGTTAGGTTCATTTATCTTTGAAACGTTTAAGCGAGTTTTCGAAGATATGAATGCAAATGCTCGTTTTGAAAAAGACCATGGAGTGCATAGCCTCGAACTTGTACGTTTGACTCAAAAAGGGTGAAAAATGAGTCAGTCGGGTACACCTCCAACTACCTCGAGTACGCTTTGGCAGATACTTAACCCCTTCATTTCCTTACGCCGGGGCGATAGGTTTTCTGAAGGGAGCACTGGGGCGGTCGAGATAGCCGTTTACGGCAAGCCGTGGAGGGGCGAGAGGAAAGCTAGTCCGGCATGTGCTTTATCGAGTGGACAAGCCTGCATGTGGGAACCACCTCTCGAGGGTGCAAAGGGTGCCTAGATTCCAAAAGGCATGGACTCTAAACGAATGTGCATAGCTCAAATATGTATACTTGGATTGTTCAAGGCTTTCAAGTTTCACCTCTTTATTTTTAAAAAGAAAAAGGTAGTTTTTGGTTTTAAAAATAAAACCTCCCCAGCGGAGTCGCCAAACTGTGGAACCCGGGAACCGCGTTCGGGGGACCCAACTCGGCGTCTTGCTTAAGGGCGGATTTTAAAGTTAAAAAAGATTAAGTTGGAAAAACCTTTAAGAACTGTTATGGAGTCGCCACCTAATTATCGCGGAAATTAGGAACCTGCTACCATGTTCTAAGTTAAAAACATGTCCTAGATTTTGGAGCACGCCGACACCCCTAGATCTAAGGCTTGTGAAACCAGATTGGATTCGGGGTGAGGGTAATTTAGAAAAAGAGTTAATTCAAATAATGATTTATGAAAACCTTTTAGAAAAGCCTACGTAAAAATAGCCTCTACTGACCTAGAACAATCCTTGTAAGATGATATTTGAGCTAATGTTATCGCTACGTACAAGTGCGATAAGTTTGTAAAAGAATGCAGATGCAGATGCAAAAAGATTGATTAAAACCCTCAATTTAGCATGTTTAACTTGTTAACGAAAACGGTTCAGTTAAAGGTCGAATTCATTGTTTAAGTTGATTTAATGCAAAATAAGAAGGTACAAGATGCATGCAAATAAAATAAAGTTCAATTGTCCATTGGTTTATTTTATAAGGGTCGGTTGCTTATGCGACTTTGGCGTGTCATCGGATATGGAGTGTACCCGAAGTAAATAGAATACTTGGATTACAAGCGCGCTGGGTGCCAAAGCCGGAGTGCTAAAGTGTAGACCCTTTGTTAGTCCATAGAAAATAAGAAAAGCTTTGATCCAAGTGGATCGGTACCTACCTTGTCCCGACGCTCAGATTCCGGGCAGAGCTTCGCTTCTTGAACTTAAAAGGAGGATGAATTCAACACGGATGGTGTGTTGAACTCAAAGATTTGAGTGCTTGAGGCTTTTGTGAAAGAGGATTTGTGTGTTGTGAATTGTGTGAAATTGTGATCTGAAAGTATGATTTGAGGTCGAGGTATAGGTGTATATATACTAAAACCTCGGAGAAATTAGGAAATCGGGGATAAAGCAGGCCTAGGAACCGCATAGCCTTATGCGGTTGCTGGGAAACCGCATAGGCTTATGCGGTTGCCCAAACCGCATAAGCTTATGCGGTTCGAGTCGAGTTTTTGTGTAGTTTCCTAGTTTGATTGAATTGTATCTTTGAAAGATTTCGAGATAATCTCAAACGTGAAGCTCAAGAAAACCCCTAGGATATTTCTGAGATATTTTGTGATGCTTAGGGCTTTGGAGTGCGGGCCAAAGGCTGGGTTTGGGCTCGGTTTCGGGCCCGAGATCCGGAAAAATGAAAAGGGTGTATTTGCATAGTTTTTGTGAAATAAGGTAAGACGTGAAGCCGTATTTTGTGTAAGAGGGGGCTAAATAGCGGTTTTAGCTACCGGGCCTAAATTTAGGAATTTAGGAATGCTGAATTAGACCTTGTTAATGTAAAAGGACTAATTGTAGTGCAAATGCGAAGCTCATGCCAAATGAAGCAGGACAAGGACCTAGCTAGACTCCAAATGGACAAAATGAACGTTTATTTAAAGCGATGTAAAGCGACCTAAAACATTTTAACATTTCAAACGACTCAAAATGAATTCGACATCAGTTAGAACCGTTTAAGTCAACGTTAAAGCATGCGTAATAAAAGTCCGTGATACATCACAGGGTTTTGTTTGGGAGGGTACGGATATGGGTATCCACAACCTCGCATATGTGTTTGATCAGACATCACATGTCCTTATGGTTATTGAACCTACCATCAATCAACCCACAATGTAATCACCTAGAGTTATCAGCTCACTTTGGTGATTATGGACAAAACATATATAAAGTAAATCAGTTCACTCAGTGGCGTTCAAAATTGTCACACAATCCACATGAAATACGATATATATAAAGAAAAAAAGTTGATGATTACAAAGTAGAAGTTTTAACAGATACATTATTTAAAAACAAACTAATGAAAATCAGGAACACTCTCCAGTCCCATTGATACAACATGTTCAACATGTTTATTGTACGACAATGACTTCGTGAGAGGGTCCGCTATGTTGTCATCCGTGACAACCTTGCAAATCTCTATCTCCTTTTGCTCCACGTAATCTCGTATCATATGAGCCTTCCGCAACACATGTCTAGACTTATTGCTAGATTTAGGCTCTTTAGCTTGGAATATGGCACCACTGTTATCACAATAAACAGTGATCGGGTCATTCGCACTAGGAACTACCATTAGTCCTTGTAAGAACTGACGCATCCATATTGCCTCTTTAGCTGCCTCTAAGTCGCAATATACTCAGATTCTGTCGTGGAATCTGCTGTGACTGATTGCTTGGAACTTTTCCAACTCACTGCCGCACCATTAAGTGTAAAAACGAATCCAGATTGAGACTTAGAATCATCTCTATCCGTTTGGAAACTAGCATCTGTGAAACCTTTTGCACATAACTCTTTGTCTCCACCATATACTAACATCCAATCCTTAGTTCTTCTCAAGTACTTAAGGATGTTCTTAACAGCAATCCAGTGACTTTCACCTGGATCCTTTTGGTAACGACTCGTCATACTAAGTGCGAATGCCACGTCTGGACGTGTACACATCATAGCATACATAATCGATCCTACGGCCGAAACGTATGGAATTCGATTCATGCGCTCTACTTCTTCTGGTGATTTAGGTGATTGAGTCTTACTTAAATGCACCCCATGAACCATCGGAAGATTACCCATTTTTGAGTTCGTCATACTGAACCTCTCAAGAATTTTATCTATATAAGATTCTTGACTTAACGTCAACAATCTCTTGGATCTATCTCTATACATTTGAATACCAAGTATTCTCTGTGCCTCACCTAAGTCTTTCATCTGAAAATGATTCTTTAACCATTCTTTTACAGAAGAAAGCATGGGAATGTGATTCCCTATTAATAGTATGTCATCTACATACAAAACTAGGAATGCAACATGGCTCCCACTTGATTTGACATATAAACATGGTTCCTCGACTGATCGTCTGAAACCATATTGTTTAATCACTTGGTCAAATCGATGATTCCAACTCCTCGATGCTTGCTTAAGTCCATAAATGGAACGCTTAAGTTTGCATACTTTCTTAGGATATTTTGGATCCGTGAAGCCTTCGGGTTGTACCATGTACAATTCCTCGTCTAAATAACCATTTAAGAAGGCGGTCTTCACATCCATTTGCCATATTTCATAATCATGAAATGCAGCAATCGCTAAGATAATCCGGATAGATCGAAGCATGACGACAGGTGCAAAGATATCATCGTAGTGTAAACCTTGCACTTGGGTGAAACCTTTTGCAACGAGTCGTGCTTTATAGATATCTGGTTGGCCACCTAGTGAACGTTTTATCTTATAAATCCATTTGCACTGAAGAGGTCTAACCTTTTCAGGCAAATCAACCAGATCCCATACTTCGTTCTCGTACATGGAGTCTATCTCGGAGTGCATGGCTTCTAGCCATAGCTTCGAGTCAGAACTAGTCATTGCACCTTTGTAGGTAGTCGGTTCATTACTTTCAAGAAGTAATAAATCATCTCCATTTCCTTCTTCAACGATACCAATGTATCGATCCGGAGGATAAGAGATTCGACTTGACCTCCTAGGTTCCGCAGGAATAGCTACTGCAGTGGAGGTTGAAGGAATATCTTCCTCCATCACATGTGCAGTGTCTGGTTCTGAGATTTCTGACAACTCAAAAACCCTATTACTCTGATTATTCGTGATAAATTCTTTCTCTAAGAATTTAGCACTAGCTGCAACAAAAACTCGTTGTTCAGCAGGTGAATAAAAGTAATGACCAAACATTCCTTTTGGATATCCCACAAAGTATGTCTTGACCGACCGTGGGCCTAGCTTATCGTCAGGTCTCCACTTAACGTAAGCCTCACATCCCCAAACCCGAATAAAAGACAAATCAGGAACTTTTCCTTTCCACATCTCATATGGGGTTTTGTCTGTCGCTTTAGTCGGACTTCGGTTTAGAATGAGTGCAGCAGAATTTAGAGGAAACCCCCACAATGACTCCGGTAAAACTGTGTGACTCATCGTGGAGCGAACCATGTCTAACAAGGTCCGATTTCTCCGTTCGGACACACCATTCAATTGTAGTGTTCCAGGTGGAGTTAATTGTGATACAATGCCACAATCCTTTAGGTGTTGATCAAATTCATTAGATAAATATTCACCACCACGATCTGATCGTAATGCCTTTATTTTTCTATCTAATTGGTTCTCAACCTTATTTTGAAACTCCTTGAATTTCTCAAAAGATTCACTTTTATGTTTCATTAAATAGACATACCCATATCTACTTAAATCATCAGTAAAAGTGATGAAATATCTATAGCCATCTCGTGCTGTGACAGACATTGGTCCACACACATCGGTAAGTATTAGTCCTAGTAGGTCACTGGCTCGCATTCCAATACCTTTAAAAGATATACGAGTCATCTTTCCAATGAGACATGATTCACAAGTACCAAATGATTCATAGCCAAATGGTGAAATAATCCCATTCTTAATGAGTTTCTTTACTCGTTTTTCATTTATGTGTCCCATTCGACAATGCCATAAATACGTTTGATCTTTATCACCTAATTTAGCCTTTTTATTATCCACATGATATATTTCTTGCGTTTGATCTAGAACATAAATACCATTCATGGAAAACGCTTGACCATAAACAACATCATTTAAAGAAAAAAGTACAACAATTGTTCTTAATAATAAATGAAAAACCATAAACATCCAACATGTTAACGGAAATAATGTTCTTTGACAAACTAGGAACATAATAACAATTATTCAAACAAAGTTCCAAACCACTAGGTAAAAACAAGATGTAAGTTCCTCTGTAAACAAAGACAACCTTTGCTCCATTCCCAACACGTAAATCAACATCGCCTTTAGCCAGACGTCTTACGTCCCGGAGGCCCTGCAAGTGATTACAAATGTGAGAACCACATCCACTATCAAATATCCAAACAGAGGAACTCGCATGATTAATTTCTATCATGTGAATATTAGATGACATACCTTGAGCTGTCGCACGTCCAGCTTTTATGTCCTCGAGGTACTTAGGACAATTCCTTCTCCAATGCCCAGACTGCTGGCAATGGTGACATTTTCCCTCCTTTTCTTTGCTCTTCTTGCCTTTTGAGTGACTTGACTCCCCAGGACCACTCTTGGGTTTAGACTGACCTTTCTTCTTGAAATGAGGTCGTTTAGCATTCGAGGCAGCATGTGCCTTTCCCTTTCCCTTAGACTGCATCACAAGAACATCTTTCTTGTGACTCCCACTCAAATTAAGATCTTTCTCAGCTTGCACAAGTTGAGAATGAAGTTCGTGAAGACTCTTCTTCATATCATTCATGTTGTAATTCACCCTAAACTGAGTGAATCCATCATGAAGAGAGTGTAGGATACGATCAACAATGATTGACTCTTCAATCTTGCAACCAAGAGCGTCTAACTTCTCCACATTCTCAATCATATTAAGCATGTGGGCACTAACAGGTTGGCCCCTTTGCAGCTTAGCCTCAAAGAAGCGTACAGCTGCATCATACCTAACAATTCTCGGAGCTTGTGAGAATTCATTAGTCAGCGTGGTGAAAATGCGATTTGCACCTTGGGAAATGAAGCGACGTTGCAAATGTGAATCCATTGCATATATGAGTACGTTCTTAATCGCACCCGCCTCTCGCACAAACTCATCATATGAAGTTCGTTGAGCTCCAGATCTAGCAGTAGGTTCAGCCGGAATTGGCTCCATGAGATACTTCAGTTTTCCGTCTGCGATGGCAGCATTCTTTAATGCCGCCTCCCATTCGGTGAAGTTACTACCATCTGCCTTGAGACGGTAGTTTTGGTTGTAGGAGACATGGTCCATAAAGAAACGCAACCATGACTCCCTAGTCAAGACGGCACTAGGGCCGGGGGTAGCATTATTATCAGCCATAATAAAGCAAAAATAGCAACAAATATATCTACAATATAAGAATATAAAACAAACATAAGCAATCATCAAATATAATGCGTCTATTTAAAACATGTAAATAAACTAAAAGCATTTATATAATTGATCCCACTCAAGAATTATATAAAAGATTCCAAGACTCAAATTTCAATAAATCGATAAGTCAACCTTTTGACTAATTTTTAACTTTTAAAAACTCTTGGTTCATAAATTTCTCAAATTTATTGATAGTCCATTTCAATTCCCACCTCTTAGTGAAAACCAAATGTTGAGTTCAACTAACATCGACATCCACTACTTACCCAAGGTAGAAGGGGTACACATGGATTTAACAACAGGTCCTATATGCCCACCGACGAACAAGGGATTCATAATGATTCGATTTAGAAAGACTATATCTCAATTTTAATAGTTTAAGAGTGAGATCTAATCATCCATTAAAAACTCATTCAAGCGAACTATATAGGTGGTCTAAGTGAACGATGACTTATAAAAAAAACATCATATGTTAAATCAAATGGTTAAAACATCATATGTTATAACTATTCTATCTAACACGTGAGAGTGAATCATTATTCATCTATTTAGGTGGTTTGATTTTAGGCGGAAAATGACGAAAAGCATAAATAAAACAAGCACATAAAACCTATTGTGGCCTATCAAAAACAGTACAAGTCGGAATCCAATCAAATTGGACCCTATAAGATACAAATTGGAATCCTTTAAAAGGACCCTATCTCCAAAAGCAAGGCTCCATATACTTCGTCTTGGAGCACCAAAAAGGAATGGCTAATCTTCAATCTCCTCTTCTTTTACCACTAATTATTACATAGTAAATCCTATTTACATATAATCTAGGATAAAAAGAATATTACAAGTTGGAGATATGAAAATCCCAAAATCACATTTCCATCATTACGAAAATGCAATTAAAAAAAACTAAGGCCACACTAGATATAAAACGCAATCAAATATAAACGCATACATCAACTAAAATAAATTTCATACATCCGAATGCACGAAAACACAAACCACCTACTAAAAATATGTTTAAGTGAAAATTTCATAAAAATTCACCCATTAACACAAAAATCAATCATGTCATACATAAATTGATAATCAAAAATTAATTCAACATATCTTATATAATGAATCAATTCAATGATCATTTTAAACTATTTTAAAATGAATGGCATCATATACACTTACATATCATAAACTATTTTATGACAATAAAATTAGGCATTTCAAAAACAAAAACAATTTGACAATTCAAATAAAAATAATGAATTAATCATATTAACTCAATTTTAATTGATTTCGGCCAATACAAAAAAAAACAAAAAAAAAACATTTTTTTTTTTTTTTAAATTGTCTCGGCCAAAAAAAAATTTTTTACACACATATATATAAACAATTATTTTTATTAAATCATATTTAACAATAAAAAATCGACATGTATATATATATATATATATATATATATATATATATATAAATTTCGAAATATTTGATATATGCAAAATAAATTGACATTAATATAATTTCATAAATTACGTCACGAATTTTATTATCATATAATAAACTTTATAATTATCATATAATCATATTATTTTGATTTTAATCACATTTAAACCAAAATTAAGTGTTATACATCTTAAATTATGATCTCATCAAAAATTTACATATAACAATTTTGCATATCAATTTAATTTAATCATTCTAACAATTTAAAACAATTAAATTAAACAAAAAAAATTTCGAAAATAAAAAAAATTTGGAAATGCCGAGAGGTATTAGAAAAATAAACGATTTTATATTTTCAATTTTAATCCATATTAAAATCATTTTGAGCCTAATGCTCTGATACCACTTGTAGGAATATACAACACGATATTACTACCAAAAATGTTAATCGTATTAACATGCCCAAGATTATACAAAATGATATTAATATGAATAACAAAAGAATAGAAATAACCTTTCTAAACTTCGACAAACGCTAAGAACCTCCTAAAAACGTACCCGAATTACGTTTTAAAGCCAATATTCAAAGTAGAATATCTCTTATCAATTGCACCCAAAACGCCTTATGAAATGCCTTGTGTTTATGCTAGAAAACAATGTATAATATATTACGATTAATATATAATGTGTTTAGGAAATAAGATGAATGAAAAATGTGAGAAAAACTCTCTCTTTTCCTCTCCTTCCACTCGACACACACACACACACATCATACAATATTTCTCCTCATCTTATAATGACTAGAGAAGTTAGTATCTTAGTGTGTTTAGTGGGGAAGTTACTTATGTTAGTGGGGAGAGATTATGAAGGAGAGGTTAATCAACTATTAACTACTCATCATAGCAAAATAAAAGAACTAAAAACAACATACATATATACACACTTACAAAGTGTGTGTGAGTATTTTGTTCTTAGTTTTTAAATGTACATTACATGTGAAATCATATGTATAATATGTATTTAATTAATCGATTATCGTATAATACATTAAATTAAATATCATAACTTATAGCATCATTTTAACTATAAATATCAAATATATTTATAATATAAATGTAGCTCATAACTATTATACACATGTGAATTAACACTTAATCCAGCTCATCTAGCTGAATTAACATTTAATTCAGCTCACCCACTAATTTATTTCCAACTTTCTAACTGTTTAGATATAATTAAGGCATCAATGTAATCACATTACATTTCATAAAATCGTCCTATAGGTGTGACCGATAAGGACCAGCTGATCACCGCCATCCATATGACAGTAACGTCAAACTTTCTAGCAAGCCAACCGTTACCGATATACGTTAATCAGCTGATTTTAAATACAAGTATCCTTTGTGATCCTGTAAGAGATTTAATAAATTAATCACACTAACTGTGGAGGACACTAGCTCCAACAGTTTTGGTCCCATAAAACAAAATTATAAATGTATGAAATATCGAGTGCACCCACATAACTCGGATCCTGGATCTGCCACTGGTAATTAGTGGGTCTTTAGAGCTTAATTCTTGGGGTTCTTTGGAGCTAACTTTCATGGGTTTTTGGGTGAAGAAATTTCTGGATCTAAAATTTATTTTAGTTCCCCCGACGATAACCATCTAATTTAAGGTGCCCCCGCACACTAGTTTATTTTTCAAGTATTATGATTTTTATTATGTGTTTATGAAAAATAATAATTTCTTATAAAATATATATTTTCATTTTGTGTTAAGTTATCATATGTGTGTTGTGTGTTTATGTGATGATAATAAGATGATAATAACTAATAATAATGCTAGTAAACTTAATATGTTTCATTTTTGCATCATATTGTTTTTCATTTTATTTATACACTTTAAATTGTTGTTTATATGTTTTGTTTATGTTTTATGATTTTTAAATATATATAAGTTTATATGTAAAATTATGTTAAATATTAACTATGAGTTTAAAGTGAAGAAAAATCGAAAATATAAATTTTGTGAAAAATATTAAAGGCCACGACATTTCCTTTATTTTTTAATCAATTTTTATTTTTAATTTTTGTAAATAATATGTTATGTTAAGTTATGTTAAAATGGTTGTTATTATGTTTGTAAAATTAATTTTGGAAAATATTATAAATTGTTAAGTATGAAAATGATGTTCTTGAGTTTCTTCATGTGTTCTTCATTTCTGTGCACTTTTTGATTCATGATGTTTTTATGTTTGTTGTTATTTATTGTTTTAATTCACTAGTAAGTAATTATAATACTAAATATATAATTTAAACAATCTAAATCTTTAAGAAATTAAAGTTAGAAATTTAAAGTGTGTGAAAAAACACTATTCATAATTATAATAAAACTTTTAGTGAAATTTTACAACTTAGCTTAAATCATTTTAGTTTAGTTAAAACAATTAGAATAATTAGAATATAAAAACTTTAAGCTAAAAACCGATAAAACTCGAAAAATAAAATTTGACCACCCACCTTAGAACCCCACGGCATTTTAGGTATATTTAGAGTTAAAATAATTTTTTCCACTTTTTAGTTTATCACTAAAATAATTTAGTTAAGTTAATGAGTTAGAATTAAAAGTTAAAAGAAATAAATGAATTATAGACCATACTTATATCACACGGCATTTCATTTAAAAAAAATGATGAACATATTTTGATTAAAATGAATTTAACACTAAGTCACTAAATTTGAATAGTTAATTGGATTAAATTTGATTGTAAAACGGATCGATAATAAAAAGAATTGACGTAACCGATTAAAATTTGTTAACGATATAAAAATGAATGAAACCGTGTGCTACTGCCTGTGCATAATATTGGACTGATGTACTTGGACATACGGACTAAAATGATCAAACCACGATACTGTCACTAAATGGAAACCGTCATAGTTTTAAATAGATGACTAAATTAAAACGATTCTCGCTTTAAATAAATATTTCATATCGCTAAATATAAAACGAACCTAACAACTTTGAAATTAGAAATTTACTTAGCGATTAAGTTTACGATTTCAAACTTAGAAAATATCAAGATATTTAGTAACTTAGTGACTAAGCTCAATCATGAATAGTGACCGATGAATAGTGACTGAGGTGAATAGTGACCGGTGAATAGTGACTGATATGAATAGTGACTAGCATGAATAGTAACCATCATGAATAGTAACCATCATGAATAGTAATCTCGGACGAAACTTGTTAAACAAGTAACGTCCCAAAAGTTTAAGAACTTATTTTAAGGAGAATTAGAGGTAACTTGTTAAACAAGTTATCTTTTAAAATCCCGAGACGTGAGTAGTGAAAAATTCACGAAATTTGTTAAACAAGTTACGTCTCAAAATTCAAAGATACTTCAAATTTCAAAATTTGAAATATTATAAATAATTGAAAATTTACCATAGTATAGACAATTGAAAATGAATAATTTTAATAACTAAAGTGTTTCTAAAAACACTTAAATAAAACTAGACATACTAATAAACGTAACAACTTAGAGACTTAAAAGCGTTAATAATCAACAACACTTCAAATAATAAACGAACATGTTATGTGATCATATGAAACCTACAATACAAATTCAACGTTTGACGATACGACAAGGAGAGTCTAGTAATATGTGATATAAAATATCAAATAAAATAATAAATCTCAAGTAAGTTAAAGAACAGGTCAAAAGCTTGGGACTCTGTTATGAAAACGTCAATCGTAGGTGAAGTGGGGTTAAGATAGTCTTGTACGGACGCCACTATCTCGGCCTAATTGCTTGTCATCCCGGCCCGAATAGTGTGGTTTTCAAGCCGGCAGCCTAATTGCTTGTCATCTTGCCCATGCCTTTGCGCCTTAAGTCGCACTGGCTAAGCCGTACAAGATAATAAATACGCCAACTCTTTTGGGTCAATCTCTAGGAAGTAGTCGCTTTATTCCGAGTTAAGGTGCTCTATGAATAGCATAGCCCATTCTTAAAGTGAATATTAGAATATGCATATTAGACTAGGGTTGATCCCCCTATTTCGCTAGAGGTATCAGGGCCATCGCGACCTAATTGCTTGTCATCTCGCGATTTTGTCTCGTTGTCGCGTTTCGTTCTTAGTGGGCGTGACGCTAGCATTTACTCTTGCCCTGCGTAAAGATCACTTGACGAGATTGTAACAGAAGTTTGGATCATTTCAAACACTAGAAGATGAGATGCAAGTACTATAGTATTCGGCGTGGTTTACAAGTCGAGTAAGTCGCTACACTATTTTTGTGAGATGCAAACGATCAGAGTACGAAGGCCTACTCAGTGGTCAGTAGACCTGGCAAACGGGTCAATCGGGTCGGGTCTGGGTCGGGTCAATTCGGGTCGGGTCATTTTGGGTTTGATAGATGTATTGATTCGGGTCGGGTCAGGTCATTTCGGGTTGCGGGTCTATTTCGGGTCGCCTTTTATGGGGTTGTTTCGGGTTCGGGTCAATTTGGTCGGGTCGGGTCAGATCTTTTTCGGGTCAAAATGCAAATTTTGGTAAGAAAAGACGATTTTTTTGTCAAATGGTTACTTTTTAAAGTTTTTATGTATATAATTTGTACTAATTGATTTCACGATACGAAATAAGTTCTTTTTGAGTCATTTAAAGTCATGAAGAGTATTTCGTATCTGGTCCATTCGGGTTTTGGGTCAAATTGTTGGAGCTAGTGTCCTCCACAGTTAGTGCAATAAGATAAATAAATCTCTAAAGGTACACAGGGTACATTTTGTATTTAATCAGTTGATTAACGTTTATCGATAACGGTTGGCTTGCTAGATAAGTTTGACGTTATTGTCATACAGATGGCGGTGATCAACGGGTCCCTAAGAGTCACACCTAAAGGATGTGTTTGAGAGATATGATTATTTGAGAAAATGATCATATTGATGCCTTACTTAATGACTAAACGGTTAGTCAGTGTTGTTGACTAAAAGGTTAGTCAAATGTGACTAAAATGTTAGTCAAGTGTGATGATGTTACTGACTAAAATGTTAGTCAGTGTAATGGTGGTACGGCTATTTAATACAGATTAAATAATATTAGCTGAGACGAATTAAATGCAATTCGTAAATTGAATATAAAATGTTATATTTAATTGTTGTGTATAATGCAAGCTAATTAAATATAAACCGTTATAATTAATTAGTAAATTATAAATATAAGGATATTTATAGTATATTATAGTCGGTCCATACAGATGACACTAGTAATATATTGCACTATATTATAAGCTAAAATGACCAAGAGAAAAGTGTCCAGATACATTCTGTCCCGATACACTTTGTATCTTGATCAACAAGTGATGTATTTGAGGAGAATACAATCTCCCCAAATACTCTAGAGTGGCCGGCCTAGTGGGAGTATAATTAGGAGATTATCTTCTATTATAACTCCTTAATTCATTCCTTAATTCATTCACAACTACAACACAATATACTTGAGAGAAAACCAGTTTTCTTCTCTAAAAATTCTCTAAAATTCTCTAGCAATTCTCTAAGGGCATATCTCACATACATCTTGGGTGTTACAATTAGGAGATACAATAATTTTGGTATTGTTCTTAGGCCAATTTTATAAGGATTAAAGGTTAATTCTTGAATCTTATTACTTTGTTATGCAATTTCAATTTATGACCTTAAATCTTATAAAAGTTTTCATTTTAATCCTGTGATTTTAAAGGTCTATATACCGATATAAACCTACACAAATTCGGGTCAAGGCATTGCGGGTAGGGTCTGGGTCGGGTCTTTTCGAGTTTCGGGTCATTTCGGGTTTTGGGTCGACTTCGAGTTGTGATTATCGGGTCACTTTCAGGTCTCGGGTCAGCCTTATCGGGTCGGGTCAATCGGGTCGGCTCTGTTTTGCCTGGTCTAGTGGTCAGGCTTGTAAGCAGTATGTGTTTTGTGATTAAATGAAAGTGAGTTGAGACATCTTTGAAAATTAAAGACCATAAATTTCTGAAATGATCGAGTCTGCATGATGTGATTGATATAGTTTTGTCTAATAATTTGCGATCTGATATCGCACCGTAATCCTGCTGAATGCTTATTATACTATTGATATGAATTTACTTGTTAGTTGCATTATAACTGTATATCATGTTTTATATGATTTACTACTTTAAATCGCATGCTTATTTAGGTTTTATTAAGTCTTTAAATGCTATATGTTTATCGCTATGGGTTTATATGGCTTAGCGTGTGCGGGTTGAAATCGAGACTGATGGAAAGTTACCGTAGGTACCCCGAGGTTAATTGACGATGAGCACCATGGGATTGAAGGTTTACTTTTGTATTTCGAGAGATTGTAATTTAATGACCATGTTTATCTATAACTCTGGTTATGTATTTTGAGTTGTAATACGATAACATCCGGTTTTGTAATATAAAGTACTTAATTAATTTTTCGCCTAGTTTAATTAAGTCACGAAAAGCCGGGTTGTTACACCAGTCATATTTCAATATAATCAACATACACAACAATACAACATACAACTCCACTGGCCTATGGCCTATAATCAAAGTGTAAATCAATCAACAATATACAACCTCGAGTCAACCATAATTAACTAACACATTTTATTATTTAAGCTCCAACTGTCAATTCAATCCATCAATCAACAAGCGCAAGAGTAAGCACGGAGTACTGGGTGCTACAAAACACCCCGGGACGACAAAAGTCCCAACCCTATGGCGGAACGACAAAAGTTCCTCAACTGTCTAAATTTGGCCAAACCCACCGCGACAAAAATGGTGTCACCACGACAAAAACGGTGTCGACATAATAATCAATAACCATAGTCTCATAGCCGCGACAAAAACGGTTGAGAACCCACGACAGGCGGCAACCGTCCTACAAAAGACGTCGTATCTCCTCACGCACGGGCCCAACAGTGCACGTACGCACACTCAACTCAAGCAATCAGACAAGTCAATTCAAACTCAAACTGACTCACAATCAACGTCAATTTAATTATTCTTTACTCATTGATGTCTTCAGAATTCATTTTATAACCAATCTCAACTCAAATTATAGTGAACGGTGCAATAACGGTTAAGTACGGAGTAATTAACAATATAACCCAAAAATAACCAACTTAGACCCTACAAACTAACCCAAGATTACACCTTTAAGCATCACAACAAACATCCTTTATTCTACAACATCATATCCATTATCTTTACATTCATTTTAAACCTCATCGTAGTTAACGGCGTAGTAATTAAGCTTAATACGGAGTAACTAGTCTTTTAACTCAATAATAACCATAATAAAATAATCATATCAACCTAAAGTTATTACCTTTAGATGACTTAACGACAATATAATCAATATCAAAGCTCTCCAAACAACCTAGTATATGCTACTAGACGCAATAGTGTGAGACCAACTCAAACAAGACCAAAGATCGCAACTTTACATCACAACATTGCAAAGCCCACAACTTTTCATCCACCACAACAATTAAATCATCCTCAATCAATCCTATGGTCTCACACAAGTTAAAATATGGCTAGGGCTACACCCAGTTACCTTATTAAAGCACAAAACAAGCATAGCCTTCCTCCTCGATGTGGACGGTGTCATCTCCCTCGAATTCACCTTCTCCTTTGACCATAAACACAAATCATACACAAAATATAAGAAATAAACCCTAATAATAAGGAATAATAATCAAACTATCAAAACCCTATTAAAACTAAGAAGGAACGAAGAATTACCAAAGGGAGAATGAAGGGAATGGAATTAGGGTTGTCTTGAGAAGAAAAGCATGAGTCTTGATAAGATTTTAATGGAGTTTTGATGAGAGGAATTATGAGAGAAAGGAGAGATTTTGTGAAGAATTAGGGTGAGAGAATTATGAGATTATGAGGGAATTAGGTTAGGTTTAGAATTAATAAAAGCTGAAAACTAAGTCCCAGTGTAACACGGACCTTCCAAAAACTCGAGCATAGATGCGGGCCTCAGCCGCTCAGTGCGGCTCCAGCCACTCATGGCTTACTGGTTCAGCCGCTCTGTGCGGCTCACCTGCTCACGAAGGCTTGTTTTTTTGCCGCTCAATGAGGCTCACTAGAAATCATCTTCCGCTTCGTCCTTTAACCCGTGCTTTAACCAACGACTTTTGGGGCTCGACCTCACTTGTTAACTCAACTTTCCATGAAGTTTCATCCTCACTAAACACCTTCCAAACCACACTAATTCGGCTCTAACCTCGATGAACGTAACACTCGACTACACAACACGACACGTAAGCTTAGGAAACGACCTTCTCGAGCTAAAAAAAATGAGATAATCGCACGAAATAAAATATAAACTTTAACGAAATGAATTATTAATATGAGAAATAAGTCGGGGTGTTACAGAAGATGTTAAACATGGAGCCTAGGCCGTGTGACCTAGGGGCGTGAATCCACGAGCTCGGGTTTCATTCCTTGCTCGGGTTTTTGCTTATTTGTAAAAGGAGATTTTGAAACACTTTTATTTCAAAAATCCGTGATAGTTTTATTTAAAAGCGTTAGCTTGGTAGTTGTAAGGTTTGTTTAAATCTTTGAAATGATTAGCGAGTTTTCGAAGATGAATGCACATGCTTGTTTTGAAAAGGCCATAGTGTGTATAGCCTTGCACTTGTACGTATGACCCAAGGGATTTTGGCTTAGGGTAGGTACACCTCCAACTATTTCGAGTACGCTTTGGCAGATACTTAACCCCTTTATTTCCTCACGTCGTAACGTGCGGTTTTCTAAAGGGAGCACTGGGGCGGTCGAAATAGTATTTTACGGCAAGTCGTGAAGGGGTGAGAGGAAAGTTAGTCATGTACGTGCTTTATCGAATGGACAAGCCTGCGTATAGTAATAGTGGAAGGAATAATAGCTGAAGAAGAACCAGCAGCAGTAGTAGGCTTCGCGGCCTTAGGACACTCGGATGACTTGTGTCCCGGCTCGTTACACGTGAAGCAGGTGATAGGCGTCCCATCACACATCTTACCCGGGTGGTAAGCTTTCCTACAACGATAGCAGAACATGCCCGGCTTAGAGGCAACCTGAGCACGGTTCCCCATTGGTCGACTCTCGAATTTACCCTTCTTCATAGCTTGGAAGGGGTGTTGCGGTGGAACAAACGGTCTTTTCACGAAGCGGTTCTTCGCAACAGATTCAGCTTCCTCAGCCTTGACCGACTCAAAGACGCTCAAAGCCCGATTATAGGCTTGCTGGAGAAGGAACTCCAGCTAGCACCGTCCTAACCTTTGGGGTTAGGTTCTTCTCAAACCGACGAACGCGAGCAGCTTCATCGGGAACCTCATTAGGAGAAAAATGAGCCAGCTCCACAAACCTATCCGCATACTGTTGCACGGTCATAGAACCCTGCACCAGCTGAACAAACTCATGCTCCTTCTGCTAACGGAGCTAATCGAGGTAAAAGCGTTTCTTCAACGCATCACAGAAAGCCGCCCAATTGAACCCAGCTTGGGCTTGGAGGGTAGCTCTAGATAATGCCCACCAGTTGTCAGCCTCAAGCTTCAGGTAGTAGGTGACGATGTCCACCTTCTGTGCCTCGGGGTACCTCGTTGCCACGAAGAGCTTCTCCATCTCTTGGACCCATGATTCTAGCATAACCGGGTCCGCTTTGCCGTTGTAGGTAGGAGGGTGATGTCGGTCAAAACGATCGAAGACCGAATGGTTATTGGCTTGAGCCTCCGTCATAGCCAAGATAGCATCTTCAAGACTCCTAATGCGTTGTAACTCTTGTTGTGCATTTCCGTTTCTGGCCATCTACATCACAAAAGCATAGTTAATAGCAGCATTTCAGTAAACATGCCACTTCAAGTAACTACTCAAACACATACAAAACAACGCAAACCCCCTAATGTGTCTACCCATCACTCTAACTCGGTGTGCTAAGTCAAATCCTACTCACTCACCTAATGAGAGTTGGGAGCATATTCGCTCTGATACCAACTGCAACAACCCGGATTATTTAACAAAATAAAATATGATTTTAATAAGGTTTTAATAAAGAAAACGAGATTAAAAGCGAAAACCACGGTGGCGGAAACACCGTGAATCCGAGTCACCACTCACACAACAATCTAACAAACCAAAATAATCAAGTAGACCTTGAGGCCTAGCAAAAGTGGGGAATAAATACCCCTTACAATCCAACTGAAACATAAGTATATAAAACGGCCAAATCTAATCCAAAGAACGTAGTCTAATCCAAGTCTAAAAAAAACACTCCAACAAAGCTACGGGTCGACAAGCTCACACGACTCCTCACTCGGCCCCAAACCCGCGCATACCTGCTGCAAAACATGCAACAGCCACAGTCAGTGGGGAGTAACTACGTGCTCCCCAGTCAGATTTCAACATCATAAACATGATCAACAACAATCAAACTTAACACTTTACCTGGCCTACGGCCTATGATAAGAGTATATCAATAACAACAACCTTTAAGGCATACAATACAAGCATACAACGATTTCAATATAAAATCAAACCAACGGGAATAGCAAACCAAATGATCAATTGAACAATAGCAAGAGTACGCACGAAGGACTGGGTGAAACAGCTACAAGCACCCCGGAACGAAAAAAGTCCCAACCCTATGGCGGAACGACAAAAGCTCCTCAAACTGTCTAAATTTGGCCAAACCCACCGCGACAAAAACGATGTCGACATAATAATCAAAAACCATAGTCCCTAACCGCGACAAAAAACAGTTGAGAACCCCTAAGAGCGGTATCCATCCTACAAAAGACGTCGTATCTCCTCACGTACAGGCCCAACTGTGCACGCACGCAAACTTAACTCAAGCTCAATCAAAACCAACTCAAAATCAATGTCAAAACAACCATCTCATAGTCAAACATTATCATAGTAAACCAATTCATATCCATTTTCCTTACAATTCATAGCTAACAACGTGTTATCAACCTTAATACGGAGTATTTGTCAATGCAAACAATATACAATCATGGCTTGGTCATTTATTAACTCAAGTTAGTGACTAACCACTACAACAACATAACCAACCATATTCAAACCTTCAAGTAACCAAAACATGCTACTAGACTCAAAAGAGGTATGAGATCGACTCCAAACATGATCATAATTGCATACAACACCATTCAACATGCCAAGATCACAACTTTATATTCAAATCATCAACAATAACACCCTACACAAACACTAAGGCCTCATACTAGTCAAAATATAACTAGGGCTACACCAAGTTACCTTATTAAATGCAAATTCGAATTAGTCTTCGTCTTCTTCCACGTATATTGTATCCTCCTCGGTCAATTCGCTTTTTCCTTTGATTAATCAACACATACAGTATAAGCATACAATGTAAAACACATAAAATAAGGTAAAACTATATAAACTAGGATTAATTGCCAAGAATAATCCGAACTCGTCTTCTTATTCCATAAATAATCCAAACTCGAATTAATCCACGAATAATCCCAACTATTGAAGTAACATTCCAATAATGTACTTTGGTCAATTTCAATCGACTCTAACACGTAAAAAAAAAAAGTGAAATCGACTCTAACTATGCCTCACTCTTATTTTATTTACAATTCAAACCGTTTTCATTTTTTTTTTATCGATTAAAGCATGTTAAAATTGGCCAAAGTTCATTATTGGAATGTTACTTCAATAGTTGGGATTATTCGTGGATTAATTCAAGTTCGGATTATTTATGGAATAAAATGACCAGTTCGGATTATTCTTGGCAATTAATCCTATAAACTAAACCTAAAACAATAGAGAATTTAAGGATTACCAAAAGAGATTGAATGAAAAGGAATTAGGGCTTGAAAGAGACAAACTTTGATGATTTTAATGAAAGAGTTAAAAGCGAATTAATGGACTTTTAGGAGAGAGAGAAGAGAGGATTAGGGTTTGATTAGGATGAAGATGAATGAATTATGATGTAATTACGGCTGAAAAGAGTATTAAAGGCTAAGCATACGAATAAAAATAATCACGGATCACGGCGCACAAAAATCCGCAAACCGCAGAGCGGCTCGCGCCCTGCCCGCGCCCCGCTCGCGTCTCGTCCTCGCCTTCGGTCTATTTTCCTCGGATGATCCCCATTTCTTCCCCAGCTCGCGCCTTGGTCGCCCCTTGGTCGTCAAAACACCTGACCAGCCCAAGGCACTCTAAACACCCCCACACTCACTCACTCACTCACTCTCAAGCTCGGAACCACCTCGATTACCGTAACCACGACTCGACTAAGCCACACGTAAGCATAGGAAATGATTTTCTCGAGCTAAAAAGGAGAAAAATCACTTAAAATGAAATATGAATTTTAACGAGACGGATTATTTAAATACGAAATGAGTCAGAACCGTCTTAGAGTTCAGGGCACGTTAACACCCATCCGTCTAAGGCTATTGTGAAACTAGATTCGGATTCGAGGTGATGGTATTCTCCTACAGATTAATTCAGTTTGTTTTATGAAAACCTTTTAGAAAAGCCTATTTAGAAAATAGTCACTACTAGCCTAAGAACAATCCATTGATGATATTTGAGCTAAAGTAATTCGCTACGTACAAGTGCGATGTAGTTTACAAAAAAATGTATGAATGCATATGCAAAAGATTGTTTAAAACCCTCATTTTAGCGTGCTTAAACTTCTTAACGAAAACGGTACAGTTAATTTCGAATTCATTGTTAAGTTGATTTAATGCATGATGAGGATTGCTAATGTATAAACTTAAAATAAAGTCTATTTGTTTTATTTTAAGGGGGCGTTGTTTATGCGACTTTGGGGAGGTATAAAACGAATGGAATAAATTCGAGTCGCAAGACCGCCTTATGAAAAACGGGTTCCCAAACCAAAGTCGAGTTGGCCACTAATGTAGTCGCTTTGTTAGTCTAAAGCAAAACAAAACCTTGAGTCATGTTAGGATCAAGACCTATCTGTCTCGAGCTTCAAAACCAGCAGTGCTTCGCTTCCGAAAAGAGGAGAATTCACCACGACATGTGTGACGAATTAAAGTATTTGTGCGTGAGGCTTTTGTAAGTTCCGTGTTGTGTTTCGTATAAATTGCTGGTGAGAATTGATGATCGATTGTATTGGGTGTTGAGGGGTATTTAAAGTAGAGATTACGAGGAAATTAGGAAAATTGGAAAAAAGCCCACTGGGCAAACCGCAAAGCCCTTTGCGATTTACAAAGCAAACCGCAAGGCACTTGCGGTTACCAAGGCGGGCATTTTCACTGATTTCCGTATTTTCCTAAATCCACTTCGACGTATTATGGAAATATACGGTATAATCCTCTTGCTTAGGCCTCAAGTAGACCGAGTATAATCTTTCTAGAAGCTATGTGGGAGAGCTCAGGGCCTTGGGAAGCGGGCCGAGAGCGGACCGGACTCGGTTTTGGATGCTAAATAGTGGTTTTAGCTACCGGGCCTAAATTTAGGAATTTAGGAGATTTGAATTGGGCTTTGTAAGTGTAGAAGAGCCAATTAAATTACGAAGAGGATGCTCGTGCCAATTGAATCGAGAAGCGAATCAAGCTAAACTCTAAATGAACCATAGGAAATTTAATAAAGCATCATGACATATTTTGACTCATTTCGACATACTTAATTGGAATTCGACATAGTTAGTACTGTCTAAGTCAGTGTTAAAACATGCGTATTAAATGTCCGTTACTTCACAGGGCTTATTTTGGGAAGGTACGGATACGGGTATCCGCACATTAGGCCCCAATTAAGCTGCTCAACCGCTCCTGGGCGGTATCATAGGTCCAAGAAAAAGCACCACGCGTACACATGCCCCAAGTACGCACCACGAGGTACGTACGGCGTATTGTCCTAGCATGGGGCGGCAGTAGACACGGGAAGTGTGAATTGATCCACGACTACACAAAGAGACACAGTTAGCAACCAAGCAATGACAAATATAAAAGCAAAACAAAAGCACATAAGTAATATACCTCCATGATATACCTAGGACCAGCCAACGGCAGTCGTGAACCCCTATACGCAAATATGCGCCACTATGCGCATACATAAGCACTACAACATTAAACAAAGCATTCACATACGCAAATACACATATATACTCCCTAGCGAGTCCAAGCATCGTGCAAAGGCGTCATACACCAAGCACAAGCGCGAGCACAAGCGAAGAAGCAAAGGCACCCAACGGGCCGGCATGCACTTAAATGTGTACAGACCGTCATGTCCTTAGACTTATTGTCCCGCACGGATATCCTGGCACGGAGTCCTTGTCTCTCCCCGAGAAACATGTTGCGCGCCGCTGATGGTATCGAGACTGTCATGGTCCAGATATTGTCGTACTAATTTGACTAGTGTATTAGTCCAAGCTCAATCAAACTAGGGGCTCTTTTGATACACGTATAAGTACCCTTCCAAAAAAAAAACCATGTGATGTAACCAGGACTCATGTTTTGACGCTAACTTCGACGGTTTACTGATGTCGAGTTTTAGTTTAATTGTGTTAATGCATAAATGAGTCGAGATGTGAAATGTCGCATAATTAAATATTTAATGGTTCATTTAGAGTATAGCCTGATTTACATAGCATAGCATCGCAAAACATCCAAACCCAATTCATAAAAGCAGCCCAAACACAAGGATTGGGCCTTTTCCATTCAAGGCCCAATTTAGCTCCTCTAAATTCCTAAATTTAGGCACGGTGGCTACAACCGCTATTTAGCATTCTCATTTCCAAAACCGGCCTCACGGGTCGCCTTATTTTGATATTTCATTTAAACTGAATATTTTTCATATTTTCGGGTCTCGGGTCTAAAATCGAGACCAAGTCTATTTTCGGCCCGCTTCTTAAGGCCTTAAGCCCAGCACAACCCGATTAAAACCTTAAAGAGCTCTCCAGCCAAGTGCCTTGGAACATAAGCAAATCAATTATATTGTATCTTTCTAGATCTCACGAAATCAGAACTTGGAAAGATTCGGAATATAGCACTAGAAAAGCCACTAAATCGTCTAGCCACATGTGGTTTCCTCAGGGAGTCGCATGAGTTGATGCGGTTTCCATACCCTTCACCACCCAATTACTATAAATACGAGCTTTTACCCGAGGTTTCAAAGACATTCACATTAATTCACAGCATTCATACATAGAATTCTCTCTATAAAAATCTCTCACAAAAGCCTCACGCACCCCAAACTTCAAATTCTTCACATTCTAAATCTGAGGGTTTTAAACAAATTAAACAACTTTTTTGCATCCTGCATCATAAAACCGCCTGGGCACTGGCGGTTTGCCCACAAAACTGCCAGTACTCAAGCGATTTCCTCCTTTTATTTTTGCATACATCTTTTTCAAACAATATCGCATATGCACGTAGCGAATCACTTTAGCTCAAATATAATTAATGATTATATTGTTCTCTGGCCAATAATGGCTATATTCAATATAGGCTTTTGTAAAAGGTTTTCTAAAACAACTTAATTAATCGTTGAAAGAGTACCCTTACCACAAATCTGAATCTGGTTTCACAATAACCTTAGACGGAGGTATGTCGACGTGTCCTGAACTCTAAGACCATGTCTTGGAGCTTAAGACATGTGTAGGCGTGTTCCAAGTTTCGCGTTAACTTGGTGGCGACTCCAAAGCAGATCAAAAGGTTTTTCTTACATAATCTTTTTAAACTTAAAGCACCTCTTCTTAATTCGCCAAAACATCTATGAAAGACGTTGAGTGGTCCGCCGCGCAGACCCGGTACCCACAGAGTTCCTGATAGTTGTTAGTTTTATGTATAACTTACCCATATCCCGAGCTGCTTTTTATTGTCAAAATGCGTCTTACGGTGTCATTTTGTTCTGACATTCAACTCGAGTAGCGTTTATGGCGTTTTACCGTTGTTTGTAGGAATTTTTATATTTTCCATGTATTTGAAATTAACTGATGAAGATGACGGAATCCTGAAATATTGAAATGAAGATCGAGCTCGGGACCGAAAGCTAGCAATGCAATTGGGTCGAAAATATATGTAGACTAACAAATTGGCCTAAAGAAAATAACAGCCCATGGAAGAAAAGAGCGTCGGTTAATCCGAGCCAGTTGGGCGGTTTGACCAAATCGGCGGCTGGTCGACCGCTCGGTACGACTAGAAGATTTGTTTTGTGATGAATTTTGGAAGGAAAAGTTTTTGCTACGGCGTCGGCTAGGCAGAGATGGCCAGTAGGCCATCTGATCAGTCTTTTTTAGGGATGGCAATGGATCGGGTTCGGGTCGGGTGGAGCCTCACTCGAATCCATCACCCGACTTCACCCACTCCACCCGAATCCAATCCACCCGTCATCCACGGGTGAATCGAGTGAATCGGGTGGTCCGGTGGATGATAAATTAACAAAAAGAAAAACAATGAAAATTAATATACAAATTAAATATGAAAGATCGAGGGAATCGGGTGGTCCAATCCAATCCACCCGAGTCCAATCCACCCGCCAAGTTGACAAATTAGAGTAATTGAGTAGTGTTGGTAAGGACTAAGTAGGCAGTAACTCACGAAGTAGTATACTTAGCTTTATTATTATTATTATTATTATTATTATTATTATTATTATTATTATTATTATTATTATTATTATTATTTTGGTGAGTTTTTTTTATAAGATATATTTAGGCTTTTATAATTTATTTTATTTGGTAATTTTTTTAATTATTTTTTTATAAGATTTTGGTAATTATTGAAAAGTAGTATTTTTTAATCGGGTGGATGTCGGGTTCGGGTGGTTAATGGGTGACGGATGGATGATGGATTGGATGAAGGCTCACCTGAATCCAACCCGACCCATCATCCAACTCGTCCATCATCCATCTTTCATCCATTTAAGTCGGGTTGTAATCCATTTACCTGGATCGGGTGAATCGGATTTTTTCGGGCTCGGGTGAAATTGCCATCTCTAGTCTTTTTAGGCAGAGTATTTTGTATTATAAATAACCAACTACTCCAGAATTAGGAAAATACTTTTTATTATTTTTAGTCATAATTTTACTATAAAAACATTATCACTTCAATCATCTAGTTTAGGTTTTAGTATGTACTCTTAGAATTATTGCTCTTTACAAGTTTTGCAATTTTATTTGAAGGTTCAAGTCAATCCCAAGATCAGTAATTATAATTTATTTTTATTATTTTCAATTTTATTTTCTAATATCATGTTTAGTCTAGTTTTTAATTGCTATTTTTCTCCCCCCCCCCCCAAATTATGAGTAGCTAAACCTCATTCTATGGTTTTAGGGGATCGATGTTATGATTTCGTAGTTATAATAGGATACTTGTTTAATGCTTTCGACTATTGCTAGCCTATATTGCATGCTTTATCATATGATTGATTGATGAAAGGTCACGGTAATTCAATTGACCAAGGAAATCTGAATATAAGATCAAAAACCTGGTTTAAGATTAGACTTGCTTGCAATTTGGAAAGGTAGACTAATAAGTTACGAGAGCCCATTAGTTCAACCTTAAGATAGATTGATATTCGAGAGGATGAGTCGTTTCCATAGTATAATTAACTGTCAATTTGGATGATTCCTTGCTAGCTACGTTTTCTGTCATCGTGAACCAACGACCCGAGACTTTCCTTATTATTGACTTACACACTTTTAGTCTTAATCTTAGTCTTAATTTCTAGTTTTACCCTTAGTTTTTGTTGTAACAACTCGGATTTTTAAATAAAAGAAAATTAAAGAAAATAAAATAAAATAAGATAAGATAAAATAAAATAAGATAAAATAGAAGATAATTTAGCCAACAGATGGCCAAAAACATACGGCGGCGGAAACACCGTACAAATCCAAGTCGCTACTAAAATCTAATACTAAAACTGAAAGTCGACTAAAGGAATAAGTAGGTGTAAAATAAAAAGTGATCAGTCTAAACAAAATAATTATAAACTAAGGTCACGGAAATAAGTTCGCCTTCACTCCTCGCATCCCAAACCCGTGAACATACCTTAAAAAGATTTTCAGAAAAAAACATCCACAATCAGTGGGGAGTAACTAGGTGCCCCCCAGTCATAAAATCATAGAAAATCATAAAATAAACCGCAAACATTTCATAACATATATCATCACAGAGTAAATAGATAATAAAATGAGTAACATAAATCATGTGATAACAGTAAGAATAACTATGACAAAACAACCAATACGCTGCCAACTAAACAACGAAATCCTGACACAAGGATAGACGAGCACTGAGTGATCCAACTAAAATCACCCTGGATGATCCAACTAAAATCATCCAAACCCTATGGTAGGACAACAACAAAAAGTCCCATAGTCTGAATTTGGCCAAACCCCACCGAGCAACTAACCCGATGTACGACAACATATACGACAAAAGTATATGAACCATAGCCTCTGACAACCATCCAACAAAAACGGTCCGAGTACCCAGAGAGTCTCTAACCGCGCAGCTAACATGGTTGTAGCTCTATCGAATAGGCCAAAACGACACCTACACGACCTCTATACCAAGTGACAAAATTATCAAATCAACTAACTTCTTCGACTACGGTAGAATTCAACAAATGAATGATAGCAATAGCGCACACTCTAATATCATCATTAAACCATAACTGACACAAAGATCATATAAGTACTCCATACGAAACAAGAGCAATTACATTAAGTCAACGACCTACATAGACAGCGCTGAACGTACAATTTACGGAGTAAATATTCATGCACAGACCATACATACACACACATTATTTTATCATGCTACATTTAATCAACACTACTATATTATATTTATAAGATTAATGTGTCATATTGTCATACATTAATTAAAACACTTGTTTTATATAAACTATATTCATAACATAAAGTGTACCTAATTAACCTACATGCTTAACGTATATACATATGGAAATTTAATAAATTAACATAAAAGAAAGAAAGATGAAAACTCAAAATTTTATGTGACATAACACTAATGCATACATAGTTCGTAAATTTACCATGCAAATCATACACACAAACAATATAGTTTTATTCTCCATACATGACTATTAATATCAACGAGACAGGCCACCACACTATACCATGCATACAATTTTCTACGAATTTTACGATCGGGGTTACACTCAGTTACCTTGTTAAGCGAATTAAAGCGGTTACTCCTCGTCGTTAACGTAAATGGTGTCTTCCTCTTCGATGTCCTTGCTACCGTCTTCACCATTGTCACAAAGTCGGGGAAATAAAACGGAACGATCAAAACCCGATCAGAATACATACTAGTGAATGGCAAAACGACAATCAAAATGGGTCTAAAACAAAGGAAAAATGACTTACCGCAACTAACTATATCTCTAGGAAAGATTGAACAAATTAAGGAAGAAAGATATTATATGTATATTATTTACGTCGAAGGATTGAGAGCAAATTGCAGAAATGTTTGTGTGAATTATACAAAACAATGATCAATCTTTACCCACATAATAATTAATTAAAGGTGAGGAAGTTATTTATGGTTACAATGGGCCGGGCGGTTATTAAAGAAATGAGGGTGGTTATGTAAGTTATCGGTGTAGTTTAAGGGAATACAACGTGGGATGAGGAGATTATGGAGTTATAGGGTGTAACAATGACAAATTATGATGAAAATGTAATTAATTAAGTGATGATTACGATAGAATAAGTAATGAAAATTTTAAAATAATATATTTGAAGCTAGAGATAAATGAAATAATTTAGCTTAAATTTAAAATTATTTAATATCAAAATTACGCGGGGTGTTACAATCCTACCCCCTAAAGAAAAGTTTCGTCCTCGAAACTTCAAATTTAAGAATTACCTGAGATGAAAAGCAACGGATACTTCTCCCGCATCAACGCCTCAGTTTCCCAAGTGGCCTCCTCATATCTTTGACTCCTCCAAAGTACTTTAACCAATGGTACTACCTTGTTTCTTAACCTTTTATCCTTTCGATCTAGGATACGAATGGGACGTTCTTCGTAAGTTAGATTTGGCTCTACTTGTAGCGCCTCAGCCTGAACTATGTGAGATGGGTCACTATGATACCGCCTCAACTGCGACACATGAAAGACATCGTGGACCTTATCCAAGTTGGGAGGTAGGGCTAACCTATAGGCCACCTCACCAATCCTCTCGAGTACCTCGTACGGACCGACAAACTTAGGACTAAGTTTGCCTCAAACACCAAACCGCTTCACCCCTTTCATCGGTGACACCTTAAGGAACACCTTGTCGCCTACCTCGAACTCAATCGGCCTACGACGTAAGTCAGCATAAGATTTCTGTCGATCCTGAGTGGCCTTCATTTTTTCTCTAATCACCTTAACCTGATCAATGGATTCCTGAATCATCTCGGGACCTAACACAGCTGCCTTTGAAATGTCATCCCAACACAACGGGCTACGACACTTCCTGCCGTATAAAGCCTCGAAAGGAGCCATGCCTATGCTCGCATGATGACTGTTGTTGTAAGAGAACTCTACCAAAGGCAAACTCTTCTCCCAGCCAACCTGGAACTCAAGGACGCAAGCTCTAAGCATGTCTTCTAAGGTCTGAATAGTACGCTCTGTCTGACCATCAATGGCTGCATGAAAAGCTGTACTCATCTTTTACTCACTACCTAAAGCATGTTGAAGCTTCTTCCAAAATTGTGAACAGAATCTAGGATCACGGTCGGATATGATGTCTCTCGGAATTCCATGCAATCTGATGATCTCCCTCTGGTATGCAGATGCTAACTCCTCTAAGCTCCAAGTCTCCTTCATAGGAATGAAGTGGGCAACTTTAGTCAACCGATCAACTACAACCCAAATTGCATTCTTACCAGTCGTCGTTCTCGGTAAACCCATCACAAAGTCCATCGATATAGAATCCCATTTCCAAACGGGAACCTCCAATGGCTGTAACAAACCTCCTGGTCTCTGGTGTTCAAACTTCACTTTCTGACATGTGAGACACCGAGCAACAAAATCAGCTACCTCTTTCTTCATGTTTGGCCACCAGAAATGACGTTTCAAGTCTTTGTACATCATGTCGCCTCCGGGATGAACAGAATAGGGGGTACTGTGAGCTTCTTTAAGAATCTTACCCTTCAACACCTCACAGCTCGGAATACACCATCGACCTCGAAACTTAAGACTACCATCAGTATCAATCATGAAGTCCCTAGCCTGGCCACTCTCCTTGGATGCTCGAATGGTCTCCATTAATGCATCCTCTCGCTGCTTCACCCGAATCTCATGGAATAACTCGGGTTCGGCAACCATGGCACCCAAATCAAACTCTCCCTGCTAGATGACCTCCAAGTTGAGTTTCTGGAACTTTCTGCATAACTCGTCTGGCAGCACCCAAACAGCGTTCAAGGAATGTCGAGTCTTGCGACTCAAAGCATCAGCGACTACATTGGCCTTACCCTCATGATACTGCTACTCAATCTTATAATCCTTGATTAACTCGAGCCAACGTCTTTGTCTCATGTTCAAATCTCTCTGTGTGAAGATGTACTTCAAACTCTTATAGTCGGTGTAAATCTTACACGACGCCCCATAGAGGTAATGTCTCCACAACTTCAATGCAAAGACAACTGCAGCCAATTCTAGATCATGAGTCGGGTAATTCACCTCGTGAACTCTCAGCTGTCTCGAAGCGTACGCGATCACCTTACCCTTCTGCATAAGAACACATCCAAGCCCGAACCTCGAAGCATCACTATACACATCGAATTCGACTCCATCCTCGGGTAAAGTCAACACGGGAGCTGAAGTCAATCTCTTCTTTAACTCCTGAAAAGCAGCCTCGCAAGCATCACTCCAGACGAACTTCGACTCCTTTCTCAACACCTGCGTCAAAGGCCTAGCTATCCTCGAGAAATCCTGAACGAACTTCCTATAATAGCCAGCCAAACCCAAGAAACTCTGAATCTCGTTAACATTCTTAGGACTCTCCCAATTAACGACCGCCTCGACCTTAGCAGGATCAACTTTGACACCTTCTCCTGAAATCACGTGTCCCAAAAATCCAGAACTCGCACTTCGAAAACTTCGCGAACCACTTCTGCTTCCGAAGTATCCCCAAGATAGTCCGCAGATGATCTACGTGCTCTGCCTCGTTCCATGAGAAGATCAAGATGTCATCGATAAATACCACAACACATCGGTCAAGATATTCACTGAAAGTGCGGTTCATCTGATCCATGAACACCGCAGGAGCGTTAGTCAACCCGAAAGGCATCACCATAAACTCATAATGCCCATACCTCGAACGAAAAGCCGTCTTTGGTATGTCCTCCCTCCTAACCGGAATCTGATGATACCCTTACCTCAAATCAATCTTTGAGAACACACTAGCACCTTTCAGCTGGTCGAACAAATCATCGATCCTCGGTAAAGGGTACTTGTTCTTGATCGTCACCTTATTGAGCTCGCGGTAGTCGATACACAGTCTCATACTACCATCTTTCTTTCTCACGAACAAACAGGAGCACCCCAAGGTGAGACACTCGGACGAATGAACCCCTTCTCGATCATCTCCTCGAGTTGCTTCTTCAGCTCTTGCAACACGGATGGCGCCATACGATACGGAGCCTTAGAGATAGGCCCTGTACCCGGTACCAAAACAATGGTGAACTCCACGTCTCTCTCAGGTGGAATTCCAGGCAGTTCCTCAGGAAAAACATCAGCAAATTCCCGAACCACTGGAATATCCTCAAGCTTTGTCTCCCTAGACACATCCTTCACCACACACAAGAATACCTGATGCCCCTTCCTCCGAAGATTATCCATCTTCAATGCTGAAACCCAACGAACACTCGGTTTCGACACTACTCCCCTATACGAGATCCTAGCTCCAAACGGACCCCTTAGAAGGATTTTCTGATCTCGACACACAAACTGAGCATCGTACTTCGCCAACCAGTCCATCCCCAAGATGATATCAAACTCAGAAAGGCTAAAACGAATTAGATCGGCTGGAAGGAAAAATTCCCCAATAGAGATAAGAACATCCTTGAAGATCATAGAACAAGAAACGGTTTGCCCTGTGGGAAGAGATATAACGGTATCCACAGGAGCACAAGAGGAGAGCTGAGCCCTATCAACTAAGGAAGCGGACACGAAAGACATTGAAGCACCCGTATCGAACAAGACAAACGCAGGAACAGAGTTAACCAAAAAGGTACCAGTAATGACGTCTGGATGGTTCTCGGCCTCTGCACGACTCATCACGAAAATGCGCCCTTTCTGAGCCGGAGGAGTAACCCCAGAAGTAGCAGTAGCAGCTCCAGTCTTCACAGCCTTAGGACACTGGTATGCCCTATGTCCCTCTTCTTTACAGGTATAGCACACAATCGGAGCGCCCTCACAAGTCTTACCTAGGTGGTAAACTTTCTTGCATCGGTAACACAACATGTTAGCCCTCGTCTGAACAGGAGAACGGGTACCCACCGAGCGAGCCTCAAATCTCCGTTTCTTCGCCTCCTGGGTGAAAGACTGGGGAACGAAGGGTCTCTTCATGAACCGAGAACTGGCAGCAGCACTCTCGGCCTCTTCAGCCTTAACTGATTCATACACACTGAGAGCTCGATCGTACGCCTGCTGAAAAGTGGTAGACGAAGCTCCAGCTACCACTGTCCTGACCCTAGGTGTCAAGTTCTTCTCGAATCGACGAATTCGAGAAGCCTCGTCAGGAACTAAGTGTGTGGCAAAACGAGCTAGTGCATTGAACTTATCGGCATATTGTTGGACAGTCATCGAACCCTGAACCAACTGTATGAACTCCTGCTCCTTCTGCCAGCGTAGTTCCTCTGGATAGAATCTCCTTTTTAGCACCTCACAAAAACGGTTCCAACCAAATCCATCTTCAGCTTGGTGAGTCGCCTTAGACATGGACCACCAATTATCAGCTTCCATCTTCAGGTAGTAGGTGGCGATATCGACCTTCTGATTGTCAGGACAACGTGTCGCCACGAACAGCTTCTCGATCTCTCGGATCCAAGCCTCCAGCACGACTGGATCAGCAACACCATTATATGTCGGTGGATGGTGACGGTCGAAACGATCGAACACCGTCTGGCGGTTGGTAGCATTGTTGGCGTTGTCAGCTAGAGCTATCATAGCATCCTCTAGTCTTCGAAATCTAGCTTGATCCTGAGTAACGTTACGGCTACTATTACCGTTATTACCAACCATCTGCATGACAGAGATTAAGTTAATGGCACAATCTAATTAAGCCATACAAACAACTACTCAAACACAAACAAGGAACAAAATCATAAACCCTAAAAGTTTCTACATACCCAAATCTCTCACTCGGTCCCCTAATTCATTTTAAAGTTATTTAACCTAATGAGAGTTGGGAGCGTATTCACTCTGATACCAACTGTAACAACTCGGATTTTTAAATAAAAGAAAATTAAAGAAAAGAAAAGAAAATAAAATAAAATAAAATAAAATAAGATAAAATAGAAGATAATTTAGCCAACAGATGGCCAAAAACATACGGCGGCGGAAACACCGTACAAATCCAAGTCGCTACTAAAATCTAATACTAAAACTGAAAGTCGACTAAAGGAATAAGTAGGTGTAAAATAAAAAGTAATCAGTCTAAACAAAATAATTATAAACTAAGGTCACGGAAATAAGTTCGCCTTCACTCCTCGCATTCCAAACCCGCGAACATACCTGAGAAAGATTTTCAGAAAAAAAACATCCACAATCAGTGGGGAGTAACTAGGTGCTCCCCAGTCATAAAATCATAGAAAATCATAAAATAAACCGCAAACATTTCATAACATATATCATCACAGAGTAAATAGATAATAAAATGAGTAACATAAATCATGTGATAACAGTAAGAATAACTATGATAAAACAACCAATACGCTGCCAACTAAACAACGAAATCCTGACACAAGGATAGACGAGCACTGAGTGATCTAACTAAAATCACCCCGGATGATCCAACTAAAATCATCCAAACCCTATGGTAGGACAACAACAAGAAGTCCCATAGTCTGAATTTGGCCAATCCCCACCGAGCAACTAACCCGATGTACGACAACATATACGACAAAAGTATATGAACCATAGCCTCTGACAACCATCCAACAAAAACGGTCCGAGTACCCAGAGAGTCTCTAACCGCGCAACTAACATGGTTGAGGGCTCCACAGGCGGTATGTAACAACCTGGTTTTTAGTCGACTGTAATTACTAAGGCGGAAATTAATTAAGTCTTAAACCAGTGTCATTAATTATACATAAAACCCAAAATGTTACATCATCGTTCAAGAGTTGAATAAAACAACTCTAGTAACGGTAATTTAAAGGAGTAGCGTTATATATAATACATATCTCTCGAAAAGTAACTAAAAGTAAAGCATAAAAGCGTCTCGTGGCCCCGTCCAAAATCCAGCTCCCGGTCCACGGTTAACCTGCACAATAAACTGATGGGGGGGTGCCCGCTGAGCGGACAGTGACTAGCTATGCTCATACTTACCCTTGATTTCAATTACTTTGGTTTATTACTATCGCTTTATATAACATTATGATAAAAACATAAACATGCTTATTACATATAGCATATAAAGACGTATAAGTCATAATAAGCATGCGGTTTAAAGCGATAAATCATATAAGCATGATATTCAGTTATGAAAGCAATTAACATATAATATCATAGCAATAGTATCACAATAATTCAACAGGATTACAAAGTGATATCAGATCGCAAACAAACATACGTATGGTAACATTCACATCATGCAGACTTGATTCAACTCAGAAATTTGTGGTCTTTAGTTTTCAAAGATGGTACGCACTCATTCTCAATTAATCATACAACAGACAACACATAAACTGCTTACGAGCCTGACCACTGAGTAGGCCATTGTACTCTAGTCGCTTGCATCTCGCTACCATAGTGCAGCGGCTTACTCGACTCGTAAACCATGCCGAATACTATATTACTTGCATCTCATCGTCTAGTGTTCGAAATGATTCGAACTTCAGTTATAATCCCGTCAAGTGATCTGTACATGTGGTAAGAGTGAATGCTAGTGTCGCGCCCACTAAGAACGAAACACGGCAAGGAGACAGAACCGCTATAATCGACCTGAATCCATAAAGCTGATATATGACCCAAATCCATAAAGTCATATAAGACGCAAATCCATAACGCCGATAATAAACCCAAATCCATAAGGTCGCGGGTGCCCTGATACGCCTAGCGAAATAAGGTGAATTACACCCAAGTCTAATATGCATATATGAGTATTCTCGATATGAGTAGGCTATGCTATTCATAGAGCACCTTACCTCTGAATAAAACGACTATTTCCTAGAGACCGACCCAATAAAGAGTTGGCATATTCATTATCTTGTACGGCTTAGGCAATACGACTTAAGGCGTAAAGGCATGGGCAGCATGCTAAGCAATAAAGCTGCCGGCTTAAACCACACTAACCGGGATGACCAGCGTCAGAGACCGAGATAGTGGTATCCGTATTCAAGACTATCTTACCCCACTTCACACACGATTGACGTTTTCATAACGGAGGCTCAAGCTTTGACCTTTTATTTAACTTACTCAATATTCATTATTTATTTGATATTACATATCTCATGTTACTAGACTCTCCTAGTCATATCGTCAAACGTCTAAGTATTTGTATTCGGTTTCATATGATCACATAACATATTCGTTTATTATTTGAAGTGTTGTTAATTATTAACATTTTTAAGCTTCTACAATGATAGGTTTATTAGTATGTCCAATTTTATTTAAGTGTTTTTCTAACACTTTAAGTTATTTACTTATTCATTTTCAATTTTCTATACTTAGTAAAATTTTCAATTATTTTCAATATTTTAAATTTTGAGATTTGAAATATCTTTGAATTTTGAGACGTAACTTGTTTTACAAGTTTCGTAAATTTTTCACTATTCACTTTTCACTATTCACTTTTCACTATTCACTATTCACCGTATTTTATACGTATTTTTATACGTATTCGTATTTTTATACTTCGTATTTTATACGTATTCGTACTTGTATACTTCGTATTTTATTCGTATTTTTATACTTATACGTATTCTTATACTTGTACGTATTTTTATACTTAAGATATTTTAGGTATTTATACTTAAGATATTTTAGGTATAAAACAAAACCTTTTTATTTCCTAAGTACAAATTTCTAGTTTCAAAGTCGTTAGGTTCGTTTTGTATTTAGTGATTTGTGAAAATATTTTAAAAGTCTAGTTTTAAAAACGTTAAGTTCGGTTTGTAAAAAAAATGATCAATGGGATTTATTTTAAAATGAGACGCAGTTAAATTTAGTCGTCTATTTACTAAAGTTAGTGATTTTCATTTTAAAATAATAGTATCGTGGATGATTCATTTTAGTCCGTATGTCCAAGTTCAACAGTCCAAGTGCAAAGGCGGTAGCACACGATTTAGTTCATTTTTATAACGGTTAACCATTTTTATCGGTTTAATATATTTCATTTATAACTAAATCGATTTATACAAAATTTCAATTCTAATAACTATTAAACTTTAGTGACTTAGTGATATTTTCATTTTGATCAAATTTAGTCTACTTTACTTAAGAATGTCGTGTAGTATTATAAATATGTCAAAATTGATTTATTTCTTTTAATTTCTTAATTCTAACTTATTAACTAATAATTAAATTATTTTAACAATAAACTAAAAAGTGATAAAAACAAATTTAACCCTAAAAATGGGCAAGAATGCCGTGGAGGATGTTGGTGGTGTTCAAAATTTTCATTTTTCGATTTTATCGGTTTTTAGCTTAAAGTCTTTATATTTTAATTATTCTAATTATACTAAAACGATTTAAACTAAAATGAAATTTACTAAAAATTTCACTTATATTTATGAATAGTGTCTTTCAACACTTTAAATTTCTAACTTTTTAATCTTAATGATTTATAATGTTTAAGTTGATTTATATCATAATACTAACAATATATAAAAACAATGACTAAACATAAACACAAATTATTAACAAACATAACATAAAACAAAATCAAAATGAACAATTGTAACAACCTGGTTTTTAGTCGACTTTAATTACTAAGGCGGAAATTAATTAAGTCTTAAACCAGCGTCATTAATTATACAATAAAACCCAAAAGTTACAATATCGTTCAAGAGTTGAATAAAACAACTCTAAATACGGTAATTTAAAATAGTAGCGTCGTATATATTACATCTCTCTCGAAAACAAACTAAAGTAAAGCGATAAATATAAGCTGGTCCCGTCCCAAAATCCAAGCATCCGGTCCACGCTTTTCCTGCACAATAAACTATTGGGGGGATGCCCGCTGAGCGGATAGTGACTAGCTACGCTCATACTTACCCTCGATTTCAATTACTTTGGTTTAATATTATCGCTTTATAAACATAATATTATGATAAAAAAACATAAACATGCTTATTACATATAGCATATAAAGACATATAAGTCATAATAAGCATGCGGTTTAAAGCGATAAATCATATAAGCATGATATTCAGTTATGAAAGCAATTAACATATAATATCATAACAATAGTATCACAATAACTCAACAAGATTACAACGCGATATCAGATCGCAACAAACGTACATATAGAATCATTCACATCATGCAGACTCGATTCACTTCAGAAATTTGTGGTCTTTAGTTTTCAAAGATGGTACGCACTCATTCTCATTTAATCAAACAACAAACAACACATACTGCTTACGAGCCTGACCACTGAGTAGGCCATTGTACTCTAGTCGTTTGCATCTCACTACCATAGTGCAGCGACTTACTCGACTCGTAAACCACGCCGAATACTATAGTACTTGCATCTCATCTTCTAGTGTTCGAAATGATTCGAACTTCAGATACAATCTCGTCAAGTAATCTTTACGCAGGGTAAGAACGAATGCAAGTGTCGCGCCCACTAAGAACGAAACACGGCAAGGAGACAGAACCGCTATAATCGACCTGAATCCACAAGGTCACGGGTGCCCTGATAACTTTAGCGAAATAGGGGAATAAAACCCTAGTCTAGTATGCATACACTAATATCCACTTTAAGAATAGGCTATGCTAATCATAGAGCACTGTGGAACCCGGGGATCGAAAGACGAGGGACCCAACTCGGCGTCTTGCTTATGGGCGCATTAAAGTTAAAAAAGATTAAGTTAGAAAAACCTTTAAGAACTGTTTTGGAGTCGCCACCTAAATATCGCGGAAATTAGGAACCTGCTACCATGTTCTAAGCTAAAAACATGTCTTAGATTTTGGAGCACGCCGACACCCCTAGATCTAAGGTTGTGAAACCAGATTGGATTCGGGGTGAGGGTACTTTAGAAAAAGAGTTAATTCAATTAATGATTTATGAAAACCTTTTAGAAAAGCCTATGTAAAAATAGCCTCTACTGACCTAGAACAATCCATGTAAGATGATAATTGAGCTAATGTTATCGCTACGTACAAGTGCGATAAGTTTGTAAAAGAATGCAGATGCAGATGCAAAAAGATTGATTAAAACCCTCAGTTTAGCATGTTTAACTTGTTAACGAAAACGGTTCAGTTAAAGGTCGAATTCATTGTTTAAGTTGATTTAAATGCAAAATAAAAAGGTGCAAGATGCATAAAAATAAAATAAAGTTCAATTGTCCATTGGTTTATTTTATAAGGGTCGGTTGCTTATGCGACTTTGGCGTGTCATCGGATATGGAGTGTACCTGTGGAACCCGAGATCGGACGGGACCCAACTCGGCGTCTTGCTTAAGGGCGGATTAAGTTAAAAAGACTAATTTACAAAAACCTTTAAAACTGTTTTGGAGTCGCCACCTAATTATCGCGGAAATTAGGAACCTGCTATCATGTCCTAAGCCTAAAGACATGTCCTAGATTTTGGAGCACGCCGACACCCCTAGATCTAAGGCTTGTGAAACCAGAATGGATTCGGGGTGAGGGTACTTTAGAAAAAGAGTTAATTCAATTAATGATTCATGAAAACCTTTTAGAAAAGCCTATGTAAAAAAAAAGCCTCTACTGACCTAGAACAATCCATGTAAGATGATATTTGAGCTAATGTTATCGCTACGTACAAGTGCGATAAGGTTTGTAAAAGAATGCAGATGCAGATGCAAAAAGATTGATTAAAACCCTCAGTTTAGCATGTTTAACTTGTTAACGAAAACGCTCGCTTAAAGGTCGAATACATTGTTTAAGTTGATTTTAATGCAAAATAAGAAGGTGCAAGATGCATGCAAATAAAATAAAGTTCAATTGTCCATTGGTTTATTTTATAAGGGTCGGTTGCTTATGCGACTTTGGCGTGTTATCGGATATGGAGTGTACCCGAAGCAAATAGAACACTTGGAGTGCAAGCGCGCTGGGTGCCAAAGCCGGGGGGGGGGGTAGAGTGTAGTCCCCTTTGTTAGTCCATAGAAAATAAGAAAAAGCTTTGATCCAAGTGGATCGGTACCTACCTTGTCCTGACGCTTCAGATCTGGGCAGAGCTTCGCTTCTTGAACTTAAAAGGAGGATGAATTCAACACGGGATGGTGTGTTGAACTCAAGGATTTGAGTGCTTGAGGCTTTGAGAGAGTTTTGTAGTGTGTTTGTTGTGAAAGCTGGGTGTAAATTGTGTTTTCTGCAGGAAAATTGATGTCTTTCGAGGTCAGGTATAGGGGTGTATATATACTAAAAACCTCGGAGAAATTAGGAAATCCGGGGATAAAAACAAGCCAGGAAACCGCATAGCCTTATGCGGTTGCCACCCCAAACCGCATAAGACTATGCGGTTTGAAGGTGTGTTTTTTTGCGTAGTTTCCTAGTTCCGGTTTGATTATATCTCGAAAAGATTTAGTATAATCCTTACTTGCACGTCAAGGAAAAGGCTAGGATATTTCTGAGATATTTTGATGTTTAGGGCTTTGGAGTGCGGGCCAAAGGCTGGGTTTGGGCTCGGTTTCGGGCCCGAGACCCGGAAAAATGAAAAGGGTGTATTTGCATGGATTTTGTGAAATAAGGTAAGACGTGAGGTTGTATTTTGTGTAAGAGGAGGCTAAAGGGAAGATCTAGCCACCGGGCCTAAATTTAGGAATTTAGGAATGCTGAATTAGACCTTGTTAATGTAAAAGGGCTAATTGTAGTGCAAATGCGAAGCTCAAGCCAAATGAAGCAGGACAAGGACCTAGTTAGACTCCAAATGGACAAAATGAACGTTTATTTAAAGCGATGTAAAGCGACCTAAATCATTTTAACATTTAAAACGACTCAAAATGAATTCGACATTAGTTAGAACCGTTTAAGTCAACGTTAAAGCATGCGTAATAAAAGTCCGTGTTACATCACAGGGTTTTGTTTGGGAGGGTACGGATATGGGTATCCACAGAGCCCCCAGTTTGACTGAGCTCGGACTAGAGCGAAAGTCAAACTCCACGACCATACCCGGACCATTACAGTCTCGATACAGTCAGCGGAACGAAGTGTGTGTCCATGGGTGAGACGAGGACTTCGAACTGGGCTAAACGGGGAGGGGCGTGCGCATTTTAAGGACTTGGCGGTCCGTGCATGCTATAAGGGCCTGCCGGCTTGCTGGATGTCTTCGTCGTGCTTGTTGTACTGTCGTTGTTGGTGCCTTTGTATATGCTTGGTGTCGTCGGATGCTTGGGGCTGCTGCTTGTAATGTCTTCGTACTGCACGTGTTGAAATGTGAAAGGGGCTAAAGTGCAGGGGTGCATATGCTTGTAAGATGTTTGGGTATGCGTGAGGTGTATAATTGAGTAGGGGTGTTCATGTAGGTGTTAGTGTAGGTCTCGTGAAAGAGCGTCCGTGTAATGCTTGAACTCGCCGAGGAGTGTCTATGTAGAGTGAAATGCTTGGAGTTAGGTGTATATTGCAGAGTGCTTGTGCTTGGGCTCGCCGAGGAGTGTCTATGTAGTCGTAATTGCATATGATTGCCTTCTGTTGAGGAGAAAATGATGTAATGCTCGTGAAGAGCGTTCATGCTTCTGCTTCTGTACCTTATATTAAATGCTTAATAAACGCGTATGGCGGACTGTAGGTGACGCCTTGACCCAAGCACGGGACGTACTTGGAATTGCATTAGGGCTAACATGAATTAGGAATCGAAAAGTAGGCGTAAAACGAGAAAAAACCGAGAAAAACCACAGGCTGAAACCGCATAGCCTTATGCGGTTCATGGGGCAAACCGCATAAGGCTATGCGGTTTGCCATCATGGCTTTAGGGGGTTATATAACACGAGTTACACCGTGTTTGTTGCTCATTATATCACTTTCGATTTCTTGCTCTAAAAAACGCCATTTTTCGATTTCTCAACCGTTTTTGCTCATTTTTCTTGAGTTGTCTTGCTATGGCATCAGGTAATGCTCCATTTTAACTTGCTTTTACGTTATTTGTCGTTGTAATTAGCTAGTTTTGCCTTGAAATGTTGAAAAGACGGGTTTTGAATGAAAACCCGATTTTTGCTTGAAATTTGCCGTTTGAATGCTTGAAATTGTCGTCATTGTGTTGCATTATGCCATGTGAACGTGTATGTGTGAATTAATTGTGATTTAGACCGTCTTTGTGTGAAAAACGTCCGAATTAGGTTTCGGGCCCGAAAACGAACCCGGATTTTCCGACCCGGAATTTCAATTAAACTTCGGTGTAGGATGCCCATAGTGTGTATAGCATGCCTATAGCGTTAGTTTTGCGAAAATGTCGAGCTAAGGCCTTCAAATCGTCGTCTTAAGTCGTAGTTATACGGAGTAATTAAGGCGAATTGGGGGTTTTTGATCGGGATGACCAAAATGCAATTGCTTGTAATGGTTTGTTGTTGGGGACTATTATGGCGCGCAGAAACCATAAAGTTGTAATTTTGAGGTGTAGAGAACGGTTTTCGGCTTAATCGTGAATTAGGCCTAAAAAATGCTCTGTAGGGCGTATAGTGCAACGTGTAGAGGGATGTATTTGTATTATGTGCGTATTATTTGTGTGTATTTGTGTATGTGTATGCCAAGTTGTATGCTTGCATGTATTATAGCTGTATGTATTGGTTGTGTTTGGTTGCAGGAGAAGGTTCTGGTCGTATTACGAGATCGAAATCTCGTAGGAGTGCTAGCTCGAGGACTGAGGGAGCCTCTAGCTCGAGTAGTTTGAGGCGTACGCGTAGTGAGAGGGATGCTGACCCTCGGGACCTGCCCACGAGGCGTGGTCAGTCACGAGGTAGGGTCGTGGTCGGGGGCGTGACCCTGTGCCTGATCCTGAGGATGAGCTTGCTCAAGAGCTGGTGGATGAGCTGGAAGCTGAGATGGACGTTGCTGAGGAGGCCGAGGAGGCTGTGCCTAGGGCGAGTAGCTCTAGGCCGCGAAAATCACGTGCGAACAGGGCGTTCGCCAAGGGCTGGGATGGCCATGACCTTCTGCTTGCTCCAGAGAGACACGTCTCCCATCTGCCACGATGGGTTGGCGGAAAGGTCCGATGAGGACCTTCTCGGGCGTCTCGTCCGTGATGTATGCTTTTGAGAAGAAGCTTCCGGAGGGTGCGCAAGCTTGGGTACTGCGCAGTGCTTTTGGTCCTCTAGTTGAGCACCGAGGGCGATCATGAGGTCGGTTGACGGCGAACCTCGATGTCGATCAGGGCCTTCGACAGTGTATTGGGATACCACGACGGCGTTCCACATGCCCGCCGAGGCCGGCATTACCTTGTCAGGGTACGCGGTCATGACGGGGCTTCCGTTCGGGGACCGCGATATGAGCTTTGAGTTTGCGCCGTCCATTGAGGACGAGGTGGTGACTGCCGCGATTGGCGGTGGTTTGGAGGTGGAGTACGAGGGTAACCCACCTTATGTGATCAAGACTAGCTTCATCCTGGAGTATTTTGAGGGGAAAACCGAGCGAGGTCCCTCCGAAGGATCGACGCAGCGTAACGCTCGTTTGTGGTTGTGGTGGTTTGTTAGCGCCGTGTACTTCGGCGATAAGGGTGAGAGGGCGGCGACGTCGGTCCTGATGCATCTCGTAGATTGGGGTGCGATCGGGACACTAGACTGGGTGTCGCCATCCTTGGGTTTGTGTATTCGATTCTGCATGGACGCGGTGAGGCCGCGGGTCATGGATCGAGGGTCGAGACTGTCCTTAGTCTCGCCTGGGTTTGTGATGGAGGTATGTATTGATTTTGTTTCTGTTTTAGATGCATTGTTATTCGTCTTTGTTGTCTTGTAATGTGTTTTTGTATGTGCAGTCGTGGATCTTCAGTCACTTTCCTTTTCTGCTGCCTCCGCATGCTGTGACGATTCCGCGGGTGTATCCGGCGGTGCGTACTTGGGGCACGTGCAACCGTGCGGCTTTTGACTGGTCGTATGACGAGGTTCGGGTGCTTCTGAACCAGATGCAGTTTGATCAGGTTTGTGCTTGAACCATTTTAAATAGAGTGTACTTAAAATGATTGTATTTATGAGTGTTTGTTTTTGTTTTTGCTTGTAGTTCGTGCCGTTCCCGTGGGGCGATGTCACGGGCATTAGGAAGGCATCGGGCGTGATTCGCGTGCGAGAGACCCAGCGTCTGTACTTGGCGACGCCGTATGGGCCGGTTTGGTACCTTGGAGAGCGTTTGGTCTTTCAGGCAGGGTGGCCAGCTCCGGTGGTGCCTAAGGACCCGCCGAGGGTCCTGTTCGAGCGAGGGGTTTCGGCTCAGGATCGGATGGCGTTGTACGGGGAAGGAGAGTCGGTGAGTCTTCTCTGTCCTGGGGAAGATTATGGCCAGTTTGCTCAGTCTCGGCTTGCTTGTGGGCCGATTGAGGTATGCTTGCTTGCTTCTTTGAGGGTGCGTAAGGTAATTTTTTGCGAAAAATTTCCCTAACATGTGCTTGACGTGTGCTTTTTGTAGTTGTTTGATCCTGAGATGGCGGAGCAGCCTGGCGACTTTCCTACCACCGTTGAGTATGACGAGTCGGGTGTCCGTCGTACCTTCACTTTGCCGACGTACTTGCCGGTGACTACCGACGCGGGCATGGACAGCTGGACGGGCAGGGTGAAGAAGGTATGTATCTTTGTCTTTGTATATGTGGGTGAGCCCCCAGTTTGATCGAGGTATGAGTTATAGCGATGATCAAACTTGTGAGAGTCATGTTTTTGTGTTCCCCCCTCGAGTTTGGCTTAATTTGAGTGAAATTAAGGCAAAGTGGGGTTGACTGCTTTTGTTTTGAAATGTCCCCCCGAAGTTTGGCTTAATTTGAGTGAAATTAAGGCAAAATGGAGAGAATGTGCTTTGTTTTTGAAATTTCCCCCTAAGTTGGGCTTAATTTGAGTGAAATTAAGGCAAAATGGAGAAAAATTTGAAGTGTTTTTTGTGTTATGTATCGCAGGTGGCGAAGGAGGCGCATAAGAAGCTATGGCGGATAGCTAACAGGTGTAGGATGGCTTGGGCTGAGCAGGCTGCCCAATTGTGTCAGAGCCGGGCTAAGACGGCTCAGATTCGGCGGGAGTTTGACGAGTATCGTCGTCGTCATCCGGAGTGAATTTGTGTAACATAGATTGTATGAACCTTTGTGTACATGTTGTAGCTTGAACTTGAACTGTGATTGTTGTTGTGAACCTGTTTGGTAAGCTTGTTTGAAAAGTGAAATGATTCCCGAGTGGGATGCATTGATGTTGATTTTTAGATTGTGAAAATGCGTTTGCGAAAAGTTCATTTTAAATGCGAAATGAGCTTGCACGAGTGTCGAAAATGTTATTTTTTTTTTTGACTCGTGGTAGGAATCGCGGATGCTGAAGCGGAATGTAATGTTGCTGCGTGGGGAACAACAAAAGAATGTCGTAGCCTAATGTAGATTGTAGTGTTTAGGAAAAACGAAATTAGGAAAGTTGCGAGAAAACCCGCCCCTTGAACCGCATAGCCTTATGCGGTTTAGGGGTCAAACCGCATAGGCTTATGCGGTTTGTGGTGCAAACCGCATAAGGTTATACGGTTTGGCGGCGTGGCTGAGAACGCTGTATTTCCATATTCCGTATTATGTTTCGTTTATAAGGATGAGGGGTGCGTGCTATAATCTTCATTCACAAACACTTCTTTTCTTTTCTTTTAATACAAGTTTTTGCTCTCATAAATATATTAGGTATATTTACAAAAGTTTTTTTTTGTATTCAAGAAAAATGGTTGAGCATTTTGATGCTCTTTTGAAGAGGTGGACTTCCTCACTAAGTCCGGCAATGAAGAGGGCGGTGTATGATGATGGTGCGGGTGTTTTTATTGGCTTTCGTCAAATGAAAGTCGATCTTGACTTCCTTGATGCGTGCTTAGATTATTGGGATCCTAGCTTGCATGTGTTTAGGTTTCCCGGGGGAGAGGTGTGTCCTTTAATGGAGGAGTTTGCGGCCATTGCGGGGTGGTCGAAACGGACTACTCCTGTGGTTGTAAGGAGTGAGCTTTGCTATAACGGGATGTTGCGAAACTTCCTTGGTATGACAAATGCTCAGGCTGCAGGTTTGTTTGAGGGAGGTAAGGTGAATATGCTTCTTTTGTGTCAACGTTACATGAATAAGGTGGACACCAGGACTTCGGACCGTTCTAGGCGGAGTGCCGTTGCTTTTTGTTTGGTTCATCGTTATGCTTTTGGGGGGACCATGCCAGATGGGGTGTTCGGGAGCGCGAGGTATGCTCGCGTTGTCGAAGAGATGGAGAGGGGATATGATCCTTCTGCTTTGATTCTAGCGGAGACCATACTGGGCTTAGACGACCGTTCTGCTAATCGTCTGAGCTCGTACCGGGGTTGCGCTAGGATTCTCAACATTTGGCTCATGGAGAGGCTAAGTGTGTATAAAGCCCTTCCCCTTGGTGGTGTCTTCATAGGCGGCGACGACGTCGCGAAAGATGGAGTGGGCCGACCTTCGGGAGCGTTCGCTAAACTACTACCGGGGGTTTGTGAAGGAGAGCACCATTCGTTGGTACGTGTCATGGTGGCATATTACGGCGATTACGGCGCCGTCTGTTGCGAATGCGGCTCGTGGGTTGATGTTGTGCGAGTTTGAACGAGGGGTGTGGATTCATCCTCTTCGCTTGAAGAGGCAAATCGGGCTTGCTCAGACCATACCCGAGCAGGATACGCAGGTTGGAGGGGTTGTTGTCCTAAACAACCAGATGATTGATGCTTGGATCCGAGGATGGTCGGACCGTATTACTTAGGCTGTTCCGGAGCATATAGAGTCTACTCGTGTTACGGACTTCTACACGCGATGGTATCGTTCCAATGATCCTCAGGAACGGGTGAATCAGAGGAGGAGAGAGAAGAGTGGGCCAAGGCCCTCCTTGGCGTATGAGGTGGTGCGCGAAAGGAGAGACTATGGTGATCTTTGTGCTGTTAGTGTGGATGCGTCTACTTCGAGGCCTGCGCGGGAAAGGCTTGGAGCAAGGGTGACCGCTAAGGATCGTCTAGGGTCAAGGATCGGGGAGCCCCCAGTCGAGCAGGACGAGGATCCGATCGAGCCCCCAGGATTTGAGAGGACTGTTCCCGTGATCAGTTCGAAGATTGTGGCGGATCGGCCTCTTGAAAATGAAGAGGCTAATCCGAAGCGATAGAAGATGACTTTGTTTTTTTTTTGCTTTGTTTTAGAAAAAAATTTCTTTACTCAAATACACGTTCTAGATTCGAATAAAGGGTTAAGGAGGCTTGTTCCTAACTCATTTCTAAATTGCGAAAAATTCTAAATAAAGTAATAAAATAGAATTAATTTGCTTTTGCCTTGTCTCGTTGCTTTCTTGTGTTTTGAAATGGAATGTTCTCGACCTTTTTAAGCTTTGAACATTCGTACTCTGTCTTAAAATCCTCGACCTTTTTAAGCTTTGGATTTGTTTGTTTGATTCGTTTGTTCTTAAGCCCTCGACCTTTTTAAGCTTCGGACTTAGATTATTGTTTTGTGTTGACTGTGCTCTCGACCTGTTTAAGCTTTGAGCGTGTCTTTTGTGAGTGCATCGCCCTTGACCTTTTTAAGCTTTAGGCTTGCGTGCTAGGAAGTTCGGTTGTGCTTTTGACAAGCTGCCTACGTATCCGCGTTTCACGGAATCAAACCGGCGTAGTTCATGTGATTCGGTTGAGCTCTTTGCAAAGCTGCCTACGTATCCACAGTGCGTGGAATCAAACCGAGCGTAGTTCACCCATGCGAGAGTGAGTTTTTTTTTTGTTTTTTTTTTTTTGAAATACATTGCAAATTTGTTTGTGTTTTAGGGGTAGTATTTCTTGAGTTGATCAAGATTTGTTGGTAATCGGAAGTCCTGGCCGTCAAGGTCAGTTAACTTCACGGCTCCTCCGGGAAGGATTTCCTTGACCAAGTACGGTCCGGCCCAATTGGGTTTGAATTTTCCTCTAAGGTCGACTGGTAGTGGTGCTCGGACTGATTTGAGTACTAGGTCAAACACTTTGATATTTCGTGGCTTGACCCGTTTGTTGTAGGCGCGTTGTAAGCGAGATTGGTACATTCGGACTGTACTTAGTGAATGTAACCGTCTTTCGTCTAAAAGGATGAGTTGCTCGTATCGTTCGCGTGCCCATTCGGCTTCAGGAATGTCTGCTTCCATAAGAATTCGAAGGGATTGCATTTCGATTTCTACGGGTTGGACGGCTTCCATCCCGTAGGTTAAGAAGTAGGGTGTCATGCCTGTGGGTGTGCGGATAGTGGTGCGATATCCCCATAATGCAAATGGGATTTTGTTAGGCGGTCGTGGCGGTGTGTCGAGCATCTTTTTGAGGATTGAAACGACGGTTTTGTTTGCTGCCTCGACCGCGCCGTTAGTTTGTGGTCGATAGGGTGATGATTTATGTCGTTGTATCTTGTATTTGAGAAGAAGTGGTTCGACCTCTCCTTGGAAGTGTGTGCCTTGGTCGCTGATAAACTCGTGGGGTATGCCGTAGCGACAAATGATGTTGTTTTGTATGAATTTCGCAACTTCTTTTGTGCCTAGCGTGCGGTATGATGCGGCTTCGACCCATTGGGTGAAATAGTCATGGCCACGAGGATGAAGCAGTGTCCTCCTACTCCTACGGGTTGAACTTTGCAGATGACGTCAATTCCCCAGGTTGAGAAAGGCCATGGCGAGGTTAAACTGTATAGTGGTGAAGGGGGTTTGTGTTGTACGTTTGCAAAAATTTGGCAATTATGGCAATGTTTGACATATTTTGCGCAATCGGCTTCCATGGTTGTCCAGTACCATCCGAGCCTTATGATTTGTTTGCACATGGCTCGTGCGTTCATGTGTGGTCCGCACTCGCCGTCGTGTACTTGGGACATGATTTCGTGTCCCTTTTTGTGGTCGACGCACAAGAGTAGTGTGCCTTGAGGTGTCTTTTTGAGTAGTTTGCCCATTTCCATTACGAATTGTGATGACAATAGGCGTAGGGCTCGCTTGGCTCGTTTGTCGATGTTTGGTGGGTATTCACCGTTTATTTTGTAGTTGATGATTGCTTGGTACCAAGGGTCGGTTTGTTCTTCCTCGGTTTCAATGTCACAGATGTAGGCGGGTTCGTTCCGTCGTTCCACGACGATGGGTAGCGTTTCCATCCTCGGGGGTATGTTGATTAGTGACGCGAGCTTGGATAACGCGTCGGCGAATTGATTTTCTTCGCGAGGGAGGTGTATGAATTCCACGTGATAGAATTCGTTTATGAGCTCTTGTATTTTGTTTTGGTATAGTGCTAGGTTTTCATTAAGTATCTTCCATGCTCCGGATACTTGGTTGATTATGAGGGAGGAGTCCCCATAGACTCTTATGTTGCGGGCGTTGAGTACAATCGCTGCTTGGAGACCGTGCAAGCATGCTTCGTATTCTGCGGCGTTGTTTGTTACGTCAAAATCCAGTTTGATGGATAAGGGGGTGTGTTCGCCATTCGGGGATATGAGAAGTATTCCTACTCCACATCCTCGATAGTTGGAGGAGCCGTCGAAGTATAACTCCCATTGTTCTTGGTTGATATTGTAAATCCCATCGTCTGGAAGGGATGTCGTGTCGATGATTGGCTCTTCGTTGATTGCATTTTCGGCTAGGAAATCAGAGACTGCTCGTCCCTTGATTGCTTTGAGGGGTACGTACTTAAGGTCGAATTCGGCTAGGAGCAATGTCCATCTGGCCATTCGTCCGTTAAGCACAGGTTTCTCGAAAAGGTACTTTACGGGGTCCATTTTGGAATAGACCTTCGTCTGGTGTGGTAGCATATAGTGACGGAGTTTTTTGGATGACCATACCAATGCTAGACAGCTCTTCTCGACGGGTGAATATCGAGTTTCGTAATCGAGAAATTTCTTGCTTATGTAGTAGATTGCATGTTCTTCGCCGTTTATCTCTTGAGCGAGCATGGCGCCCATGGCGGTAGGGGTTGTTGTGAGGTACAAGGACAGTGGCACATCCTTTTGGGGTGGTCGTAGAACTGGCGGGTTGGTTAGTAATTCTTTGACCTTGTCAAATGCCTTTTGACATTCTTCGTCCAATTCAACGTGGTCGGTTTTCTTGAGTTTCTTGAAAACTGGTTCACATATCATGGTGAGTTTGCTAATGAAGCGAGATGTATTGGATTTGGCCCAAGAAACTTGAATTTCGCCGAGGTTCTCAGGGGTTGCATTTCTAGAATTGCTTTGACTTTCGAGGGGTCGACCTCGATGCCTCTTTGGCTCACCACGTGTCCTAGTAGTTTCTGGGATTTGACTCCAAAAGTACATTTTTGGGGGTTGAGGCGCATTTTGTATTGTCGTAGGCGAGTGAAGAACTTGCGGAGGTTAGTGATGTGACCACTCCTCTCTTTTGACTTCACGATCATATCGTCGACGTAGACTTCGACTTCTTTGTGCATCATGTCGTGTAAAAGGGTTGTAGCGGTGCGTTGGTATGTAGCGCCGGCATTGATTAGGCCGAAGGGCATGACTGTGTAGCAGTATGTCCCCCACGGTGTAATGAAGGCTGTTTTTGCCATGTCTTCGCAGGACATTTTGATTTGATTATAGCCTGCGTAGCCGTCCATGAAGGATAGGAGGGCGTGATCGGCGGTGTTGTCGACTAGGACATCCACATCGGGTAGTGGAAAGTCATCTTTGGGACTAGCTTTGTTCAAGTCGCGAAAGTCAACGCATACTCGAATTGTAACCGGGTTTAATGGGGATGCGGTGCTCGGCTATGCTTCGTTCGATTCCGGGCATATCTTTGTACGACCAAGCGAATACGTCCTTGAATTCGCTCAGTAGTTGTGTGAATTGGGCGCGCTCGTGTTCGTCTAGTGAGGCACCTAGTTGTAGTTCTCTTGGCTCTTCGGGGGTTCCCACGTTTACGGTTATGGTTTCCTCGATGATTGGGTCTTGTGTTTTTGGGTAAACAATGTTTGCAATGTATTTGTTTAATGATTCATTTGTTTGTTCATTTTCATCGCATGAGTTAGTGTCTTTTGTATTTTGCGTTTTGTTTGTTGTTTGTTGATTTTTGTTTATTTGTATTTTGTTGTTTGTTTTAGCTTGAGACAAGGCGTAAGCAAATTTATTCATTTCATTATTTTGAAGAGAATTATTCGACAAGTTGGAAAATTGCTTGGAGCTAGCCTCCGTAAAAAGGAAATCTAAACCAAAGCTAGAGTCTAGGATAGATGGGTCGACAGATGACCCGACACTAAGAGCATTAGAAGCTAAAAGAATCTCTTCTTCTTCTTCGTCGTCTTCTGTGTCGTTGGAGCTGCTTGAGCTGCTTGAGTTGCTTGAGTTGGAATCAGTCTCGCCCTCGTCTTTGAGATTAGTGACATGGTCGAAGAGTGGTCCTTCACCGGTGATAAGCTGGAAGTGGTGACCTTGTGCATCGGTCCATTTCAGCGTCTTATACCATCCGTTGAGGGTTTTGTCTGTTGCGTCGGCTATGAGTAAGTTAGGATCGAAGTGACGGTCTCGCATGATTGTGGAGACAATCTCTTCGTTTTTGGTGCTCGGTGAGGCCTTGAGTGTATTGGGCTCGGCCTCACTAGAGAAACAAGCTTCGGATGAGTGGATGATGTTTCGAAGGGAGGTATTCCCGTCGATCGTTCCTCCGGGGGTGAAATATGCGTTCAGGTCGAGGATATAAGGTCGCAGGGTGACCTTGTGAATTGATCTTCGCTTTTGGATTTCCTTAACCATCTTCTCCTGGTCGTTGTTCTTGGGTTTATAGCCTAGACCCATGGTGAGCCAAAGGCTGTCGTTGTTTTTTGTTTTGAAAGATTTGTAGGTTTTCATTGGTGTACGTGTGATGGCGCCGACCTCAAAGTTGAAACCGCATAAGTCTTCCGCGGGTTCAGCCACAATTTCCGCAGAATTGGGCTCTTTTGGTGTATCGAAAAGGGCTCGGAAGTTTGAGGCCTTCAAGGTTATGATCTCCTCGTTAAGAGGGATCTTAACCTTTTGATGTAGGGTAGAAGTTACGGCTTTGGTGGAGTGGATCCACGGGCGTCCCAGGAGTATGTTATAGGAAGGGGTCATGTCGATGACCTGGAACTCAACCTTCCTTTCTATAGGACCACTGCGTACGTGAAGAGAAATGGTTCCTTTCACGTGACGTCGGGTTCCGTCGAAAGCTTTGACTCCATCCATGCTCGGGGTGAAGTCTTTATCGGATAGGCCGAGACGATGTACAGTGGCCAAGGGTAGAACATTGACTGCAGATCCATTGTCAACAAGGGACACGGGTAAAGTTTTCTTCATACACTCTACGCTAATGTATAGAGCGAGGTTGTGGTTCTGTCCGAATGCGGGGAGATCATCATTTGAGAAGGTGATAGCTCCTGGTAACCAATCCCTCGTGACATGGCTGACCATTTGATCTGGAGAGATCTCAGCATCTGCGCACGCTATTTGTAGAGCGCGAATGAATGCGTTCCTATGTTCCGCTGAGTCTCGTAAAAGGGCCCAGATGGAAACATCGGCTTTTGTGCGAGCGAGTTGCTTCTGAAGCACCTCACTCGTGTTTGGTGGTCGAATTATTGTAGAGGTGGGGGGGGGGGGGGTGTATTTGTAGAAGGAATATCCTCTTGGGCTACGGCCTTGCCTTTTTCGGCCGCAGTCGCTTTTCTGGCATGCTCATCTGTGAAGATATTTTGATAAGGACGACCAGAGCGTGTGAGGTGTGACCTCGTCTTGGTCTTTCTTGTCGGGCTGCTCGCCTTTTTCCTTTTGATCTTTGTTTTCGGGCTGTTTGCCCTTCTTTTTCTTCCCCTTCTTGTTCTTTTTAGTTTTATTCGAGGAAGGAGTGGTTGAGAGTTGAGCTACTATTTTGTTAGTGGGTGGCCACTCTTCGTCTTCGTCGTCACTGAACCAAACCCCATTGATTTGGTTGTTGGTGGGTGTAGCCAAGTAGGAGCAATCTATGACGGGTGCTGATCTGAGGAAGATTGCAGGGTTGTCGTAAATTGTGGGGTTGTTTTGGGCTCCGATGCCGATTTCAATGAGTTCTTTGAAATTCTCGGCATCGCCGTAGTCAAAGTGTCTTTGCCACTTGGGTAGTAGGCTGCCGAGGAATGTGTACACGAGCTCGTCTTCATGTGGAGGGTTTGGAACTTGGGCAAGTAATTTTCTCCATCGGGCGAGGTATTGGGTAAAGTTCTCTCCGTCTCTTTGGTGTTGGGTGATGAGAGTATGGAGGAAGACCTGCTTGTCGGCCTTGTTCTTGGAGCGTTGTTCTAAGCGCGCAGCTTCAAGTTGATGCAAGGCCTTCAAGTTGTCAATGTCCTTGGTGAGTTGATTAACACGGTCACGGAGAGTTCTCAATCTATTGAGGTTAGCCACTTTTGAGGTGCGTTTGAAACGAGGAGTGATGATGCGATTCATGGTGAGTATTCAGCTGAGGCCTGCATTTCACTTCGTATATTAGGGACACGACTCGACCCACTAGACTCACATTCATTTTTAAGCATTCATTTTAGCTCATTTCTTTGTTTAGAAAGACCTTTTATGTTTTGAAAAGAGGAGATTTTCGAAAAGGTTTTAGCTAAAGGAAGCTTTTGAGACGAGGATGTGTGCGCACATCTCGCCTCGATGTTAAAATGTTTTGCTTTGCATCCGTCGAACTGATATCGGTGATTCGCCGAGGTGAGCTCGAGTTCGGGTGTGTAAAAGAGAAAGGATTCGACTCGAGAGTGGTTAACAAGTCGAGTCGAGGATGTTAAAAGCGGAGTCTAGGCCACATGACCTAGAGGACTGAATTCCACGAGCTCGGGTTCTAATCCTTGCTCGGGTTTTTGCTTGTTAGTGAAAAAGGAGAATTTCGAGAAAGCTTGTTTCAAAAATTCGCGATAATTTTGTTTGAAAAGGTGTTAGTTTGTTAGATGTTAGGTTCATTTATCTTTGAAACGTTTAAGCGAGTTTTCGAAGATATGAATGCAAATGCTTATTTTGAAAAAGACCATGGAGTGCATAGCCTCGAACTTGTACGTATGACTCGATAAGGGTGAAAAGGGTCAGTCGGGTACACCTCCAACTACCTCGAGTACGCTTTGGCAGATACTTAACCCCTTCATTTCCTTACGCCGGGGCGATAGGTTTTCTGAAGGGAGCACTGGGGCGGTCGAGATAGCCGTTTACGGCAAGCCGTGGAGGGGCGAGAGGAAAGCTAGTCCGGCATGTGCTTTATCGAGTGGACAAGCCTGCATGTGGGAACCACCTCTCGAGGGTGCAAAGGGTGCCTAGATTCCAAAAGGAATGGACTCTAAACGAATGTGCATAGCTCAAATATGTATACTTAGATTGTTCAAGGCTTTCAAGTTTCACCTCTTTATTTTTAAAAAGAAAAAGCTAGTTTTAAGTTTTAAAAATAAAATCTCCCCAGCGGAGTCGCCAAACTGTTGAACCCGGGATCGGACGGGACCCAACTCGGCGTCTTGCTTAAGGGCGGATTAAGTTAAAAAGACTAATTTACAAAAACCTTTAAAACTGTTTTGGAGTCGCCACCTAATTATCGCGGAAATTAGGAACCTGCTATCATGTCCTAAGCCTAAAGACATGTCCTAGATTTTGGAGCACGCCGACACCCCTAGATCTAAGGCTTGTGAAACCAGAATGGATTCGGGTGAGGGTACTTTAGAAAAAGAGTTAATTCAATTAATGATTCATGTCCTAAGCCTAAAAACATGTCCTAAGCTAATGTTATCGCTACGTACAAGTGCGATAAGGTTTGTAAAAGAATGCAGATGCAGATGCAAAAAGATTGATTAAAACCCTCAGTTTAGCATGTTTAACTTGTTAACGAAAACGGTTCAGTTAAAGGTCGAATTCATTGTTTAGGTTGATTTTAATGCAAAATAAGAAGGTGCAAGATGCATGCAAATAAAATAAAGTTCCAATTGTCCATTGGTTTATTTTATAAGGGTCGGTTGCTTATGCGACTTTGGCGTGTTATCGGATATGGAGTGTACCCGAAGCAAATAGAACACTTGGAGTGCAAGCGCGCTGGGTGCCAAAGCAAGGCCTCACCGATATCGATGACGGATGCAAAGCAAAACATTTTAACATCGAGGCGAGATGTGCGCACACATCCTCGTCTCAAAAGCTTCCTTTAGCTAAAACCTTTTCGAAAATCTCCTCTTTTCAAAACATAAAAGGTCTTTCTAAACAAAGAAATGAGCTAAAATGGATGCTTAAAAATGAATGTGAGTCTAGTGGGTCGAGTCGTGTCCCTAATATACGAAGTGAAATGCAGGCCTCAGCTGGATACTCGACGCACTAAACAACGTGTAATAATCCCTTACAAGAAACGAACCTACACCCGCAAAATGGCCGGCAACAACGAAGAAGTCAACGCACTCCGTGACCAAGTTGCAAAGCTGACCGCTGACCTGGAGGGCCTTTTGACCCACCATACAGTCGAGGTAGAACGTATGGAACTCAAGATTAAGGAGGAAGCAGATAGGCATGCTAAGAAGCTCCAAGCTATGGAGGAGAGGCTCTATGTCTCGAGCACTTACTCTATTCACAAGGAGAATGAGAACGTACCTACTAGCATTAAGGACGAGCTCCCAAACAAGCTCGCCCTTAGTGATCTTCCTATCTTTCAAGGACATGAGAGCCCGATCATTCGCATCCGAGCTTTCAAATCCCAAATGGCCATCAAGGGGGTCGATTCCAAGCATTGGCTCACTCTCTTCCCGCACTCCCTTGCGGCAGTGCCAATGACATGGTTCTACTCACTCGACCCACAACGGGTCCCCACCTTCGAGGAACTCACAGTCGAGTTCGACCGACAGTATCGAGACAATGAAGACACTCAAGTCTCAATTCGCACCCTAGAAGTCCTATCTCAAAAGGACAATGAAGGCTTCACCGACTATCTCACTCGTTGGAAGAAGTTAAGCACTCAAATCCCCAACCGTCCCAGCGAGGACAAGCTCGTACCGAAGTTCATAAATAACCTGCGACCCGTGTATCAATTCTACATGAGGTACAATAACATTCAGAACTTCAAAGAACTAACTAAGGTCGGCACTCAAATCGAAGATGACCTTAGGACTGGCACCATGGCTAAATACACCGGCCATGCTTATCAAGGGAGCTCCTCTAAGTCTTCCCGCGCAGTCAAGAACGACGAAAATCGCACCGTCGGTAACCTCGACGATGACACCCTCGACGCCTTTGCAACTACCTTCTCGCCGCCTCCCAAGGCCAAGCGAAGCTTCGACCCTCTCTTTATGTCTTACTCCAAGGCGTTTCAAATGTTGGTCGAGAAAAACTACCTACAACCGATTGGGCCTACTAGCGAGCCGCCCGAAAATAAGAAGCCTAAATCTTGGAACCCCAATGCCTTCTGTGCATACCACCGAGGCAAGGGGCATGACACCGAGAACTGCTTTAGGCTCAAGAACGCTATCCATGATCTCATTGATCAAGGAAAGCTTAGCAAACCATCTCAACCCACCAAGCCTTCAAACAACGAAAACCCGCTTGGTAATCATGCAATCTTCGTGGGGTCAATCCCTATACTAGACTGCTCTTACCTCATCACGCCCTCTGATGACCAAATCAATGCGGTTTGGTCTAGTGATAATGAAGACGACGAATACTAGCTACCCACCGATGAGGTGATAAGCCACATCAATCAACTCGCAAAAGACATCAATCACCTAAAAGCTTTACATCGAACCGCAGTCGAACGTTTGGAACGACGCATCGAGAAAGAACTAGCTAACCCAGTCTCTCTTGATGCCCTCGAAGCTCTTCATCAAAAGGATAACGAGGGCTTCGTCAAACATCTCATCCGATGGAGGAAACTACTCACCCGAGTGCCGGACCACCCACACGAGGACGAGCTCATGCACACCTTCCTTTTCAGTCTACGACCCGCATGGCGATATTACTTCCACTTCTGCAATGCTCGTAATTTTGAACATCTCGTCGAAATTGGCACTCACATCGAGAAGGATCTCACGTCTAGCTACGAAGATCCCGCTTATCGAGAACATGCTCACAGTCACAAAAGCCGAAACAAACTCGACTCGAACCACTCAACAAGGGATTTTGACAAACTCTACATGCCTTATGCCGAAGAAATTAAGAAATTAGGAAATTTAGGAAATCCGACTTGTTCCTAACCTCGAAGGAAAACCACACTTTCCTCCAGCAACGACGCAATCTACATCACAACTCAAGCAGCTCAAGCAGCTCCAACGGCACAGAAGACGACGAAGAAGAAGAAGAGATTCTTTTAGCTTCTAATGCTCTTAGTGTCGGGTCATCTGTCGACCCATCTATCCTAGACTCTAGCTTTGGTTTAGATTTCCTTTTTACGGAGGCTAGCTCCAAGCAATTTTCCAACTTGTCGAATAATTCTCTTCAAAATAATGAAATGAATAAATTTGCTTACGCCTTGTCTCAAGCTAAAACAAACAACAAAATACAAATAAACAAAAATCAACAAGCAACAAACAAAACGCAAAATACAAAAGACACTAACTCATGCGATGAAAATGAACAAACAAATGAATCATTAAACAAATACATTGCAAACATTGTTTACCCAAAAACACAAGACCCAATCATCGAGGAAACCATAACCATAAACGTGGGAACCCCCGAAGAGCCAAGAGAACTACAACTAGGTGCCTCACTAGACGAACACGAGCGCGCCCAATTCACACAACTACTGAGCGAATTCAAGGACGTATTCGCTTGGTCGTACAAAGATATGCCCGGAATCGAACGAAGCATAGCCCAGCACCGCATCCCCATTAAACCCGGTTACAAACCCATCAAGCAAAAGCTAAGGAGACTACGCCCCGAATGGTCCCTTATGGTTAAGGAAGAAATCGAAAAACAACTACAAGCCAGTTTCATCCAAGTCATCGAGTATCCTGAATGGGTCTCAAACATGGTCCCAGTCTTGAAAAAGAATGGCAAGATTCGAGTATGCGTTGACTTTCGCGACTTGAACAAAGCTAGTCCCAAAGATGACTTTCCACTACCCCATGTGGATGTCCTAGTCGACAACACCGCCGATCACGCCCTCCTATCCTTCATGGACGGCTACGCAGGCTATAATCAAATCAAAATGTCCTGCGAAGACATGGCAAAAACAGCCTTCAAATAATGTGTTTTGCTCCTTCAAATAGACGATCTATTTTAAGCCAACGAAGAGTCACAAGGTTGCCCTGGGCGGGGTGAGGGTGCCCCCGGGCGGGGTGGTGTAGTCCCGGACGGGATGGAGTTGTCCCGTGTTGTTCAGTTTTTTTCAGCTTTTGTTCTTGACATGTACTTAGTTTTTTCTTGCTTCTTTCTCGTCCAAGGCTACGGGACAAGGCCTACATCGTCCCAAGGAGTAGGGACAAGGTCAACATTGATCACATGAACTTCAAATCCCGTCCCGAGGTCCCGGGACACCTTCAAAAGCTAAAACGGGGCTCGTGCGCAAGCGAAACGCAACGAAACCAACTCGGAACTTCACGAAACTTTGCGAAACTTCACGAAACCTCTCGAATAGCATCCTAACCTCCAAATATGCGTGTTTACCTGCAAAATAGACACAAAAACACAGCAGTGCCAAATCGGAGAGAAATAGGAGCTGAAACGCATATAAAAGCGCTAGAATCGCAAAGAAACGCTAACGACAGGGGCTATAAATATATATAAATATAGGACACATCAAACTCCCCCAAACCGAACCGTTGCTTGTCCTCAAGCAACCAAGCATGACAGAGAAAAGAGGACAAAGCGAGCATAAGAAAACTTCCCAAACAAACACCAAACCGCAAGCAGCATGAGCAATGGCAATCGATCCCGAAACAGCGTGGGACGTATGGAAATAGCTAGCTAACGGATGAGAATTACAAGACGGCGCAGAACGAATAGCATGGCTTAAACTTAGGCTCTCTAGCAATCAAATCACGGACCTCTCGCGGTTTCACTCTAGCGCACATGATGAACAAGGTGATATATGTGATGACACTCACCTACTCGACTAGTGGAAGCACGCCCGCAATCTAATGTGGACCAAATCTCGCATTCCCGTACACAAATAATGTCACAAAAACGAAGCAAACATGAGGACTTACATAGGATATGAGGGTGTAAAAGCCATAGAGAGGTAAAGGGTGATAAGGTGGAACAAATGATTATGGATTCGTGGAGCTAAGCCACTAGAAACCACTAGTACTACTCAAGTGCTCATCCAACCAAAACGGAACCCCACTCTCATGAAAAATGGACCGAAAGCAGCATATCGGTCTCCTCTACACATCATCGCAACAAAACAAATGATTACAAGTGCTCACTCATGCAACAACAACAACTTCTCATTTTTGTGCACACATTTTTCTTTTTCTTGTACTTTTGTGTTGTGTTTGTTTTTTCTGAATTTTGTTTTTTTTTTCTTGAGCAAAGAGCACACTCACAAGTTGCGGAAAACCTCATAAAAGGGTCGGGGATACAGCAATCCCGCCTCAAATTCACCAAACTCTCAAAGCACACGACGTCAGCAAGTCGTAGCATGATCAAAACCCGAAAGACAAGCACAAGAGTAAGCAAAAGCGGTAACTAGCATGGCTAGGGTAGGCTATATGGCAATGTAGCTAGCAAACTCATGTGGGTAAGGGGAATAGGATCATATATGAGAGGATAAAAGTAAAGTAGGAACAAGGTGAATGAAAAGCAATCAACTAAAGCCTCATATGCATAACAAGTGACAAAATCGCGGGGAAAAACGGGATAGGGGCCACACTCATGCGTGTTGATATTACGTACCCCACGAGGAGAACTACTCACAATAAAAGCATGGGGACCGGGATAGATGAACCGGCCGCAGGAGGCTAAAAACCTCACAATATAAGTAGCTATAGTCCGGAAATGATAAAGCCAAACAAGTCGAGCACGCCATCATCTGCAGCACGTCTCAACATCCCCGAAAGTGCTAATCCAACAATATAAATCATGCCAAAGCTCAAAGCATACAAGGGAAGGGATGTCGGGAAAGAATAAGGTAAAAACAAGCTCGCAAACAACGCTCGGGATACGTATTTTTGGTATTTTTGTGAAATTTTCTGATTTTTATGGATTTTTTGAAATTTTTCAGATTTTTGATGTTTTGTGATGATTTTTTTGGAAAAAGAAAAAGCAAAAATAAAGCAAAGCGTGAAGCAAAGCGTTTCCTCCCCCCAAACCAAACAACACATTGTCCCCAATGTGTCCTAAAGCACATCAACTAGGGACCTCAAAATAAGGGGGATAAAAAGATAAAAGTCTCAAGAGGAAAATAAAGTACATACATGAAATATTTCCAAAGCAAAACGTCCCCCCAAACCAGCTTCAAACGGGGGGCTAAGCGTCGGTACTAGAAGTACCACCAACCATGGGTCTCGTCGTAGACGAACCCACTACCGTCATCCTCTTCATCATCATATCCATCATCATCAGCAGCTCGGCCATCATCACTATCCCGGCCAACAACACTCGCAACAGCATCCACTCGGCCATCAACATACGCAGCAGCACTCACGTTGTCTTTGATCACACGTCTACCCGCGTCCTGTAGGTTTATATCGGTATATAGACCTTTAAAATCACAGGATTATAATGAAAACTTTTATAAGATTTAAAGTCATAAATTGAAATTGCATAATAAAACAACAAGAATTAGAATTAACCTTAAATCCTTGTAGATTGGCCTAAGAACAATACCAAAACTATGGTATCTCCTAATAATCTCACCCAAGATGTATTTGTGATATGCCCTTGAATTGCTAGAAAAATAAGAGAGAAAACTGATTTTCTTTTCTTTAGGTTTTGTGTTGTAGAAGAAGTAATGAATTAGGATCAATTAGAGTAAGATTAGGAAAGCCAATATCCCCTAATATACTCCTCACCTAGCCGGCCACTTATGATGTATTTGGGGAGATATTATTCTCCTCAAATACATTATCTTATTGACCAAGTAATCCATAATGTATCTGGACACTTCTGTATTTGGTCATTTTAGCTTTTAATATAATGCATTATATTACTAGTGTCATCTGTATGGACCGACTATAATATACTATAAATATCCTTATATTTATAATTTACTAATTAATTATAACGGTTTATATTTAATTAGCTTGCATTATACACAACAATTAAATATAACATTTTATATTCAATTCACGAATTACATTTAACTCGTCTTAGCTAATATTATTTAATCTGTATTAAATAGCCGCACCATCATTTCACTGACTAACATTTTAGTCAGTAACATCATCACACTGACTAACATTTTAGTCACATTTGACTAACCTTTTAGTCAACAACACTGACTAACCGTTTAGTCATTAAGTAAGGCATCAATATGATCATTTTCTCAAATAATCATATCTCTCAAACACATCCTTTAGGTGTGACTCTTAGGGACCAGTTGATCACCGCCATCTGTATGACAATAACGTCAAACTTATCTAGCAAGCCAACCGTTATCGATAAACGTTAATCAACTGATTAAATACAAAATGTAGCCTGTGTACCTTTAGAGATTTATTTATGTTATTGCACTAACTGTGGAGGACACTAACCCCAACAATCTCCCACTTGTCCGTACAAGTGTAGGTGCGATAACCGATTCTCATATCCATAATAAATTTCTCCCACTCAATGTAAACCAATTTGCAAAGTCCGTACTTTCAAAGGTCGTAGTTCACAAGTGATCAGAATCAAGAGTGGTTTCCCCGACTAGAGAGTAACTTAACTGATAAACGAATCAATATTCGAGCATGGCCATGCATTTTCAGTTACAGCTCCTCGAGTGGCCCTGAGAATAAATATTATAACTCGATAGAAGTTTGGATATTTCCCTCAACTCGAATCCTGCAGATGTAAGCGCAGCATGAAATGACCCAGTGAAAATCTACTTGGCCTCCTGTTACGGTCGACCGTGAGAAAGAAACCAAAGTCACCCAAAATCTGCCTTAATCTCAAGAGACAGTCGATAGTCAAAAGAATCGACTCTAGGAACACTATGGATGTCCTATCCACGACCCGACACCTAATGTTCTGAAACATTTAGGACTCCATGTAGTCGTCACAAAAATGCCCTGCGCGATTTCAGTAAACCCGCATCTGTGATCGATCAGTCAACAGTTTGACTTATGGCTCGATGAACCCACCATCAATCGACGTCACAAAATGATTGCCAGAGTTATCAGCTCGTATAGGCAATCACGGACCAAAACAAAATATAAAGCAATTCAGTTCACTTTGAGGTGTTCAACGTTGTCTGCACAACCCTCATGAAAAACAATATATAAAACAAAACGATGATTTTATTAGAAGTTTTAGGAAAAAACCAGTGTCAAATCCATACAAACAACTAATACAACTCAGGAACACGCTTAATTCACATGGATTGAACGTGCCCTTCATGCTTATCATGTCTCAACGGCTTAGTGAGAGGATCTGCTATGTTATCATCCGTAGCAATCTTGTCAATCACTATCTCCTTCTGCTCCACGTAATCTCGGATCATGTGAGCCTTCTTTTGCACGTGCCGAGACTTGTTGCTGGACTTCGGCTCCTTTGCCTGGAAGATGGCACCACTATTGTCGCAATAGATGGTGATCGGGTCATTCGAACTAGGAACTACTGTTAGTCCTTGTAAGAACTGACGCATCCATATGGCTTCGCTGCGACCTCTGAGCGACATAGTACTCGGACTCAGTCGTGGAATCTGCTATAACTGTTTGTTTGGAGCTTTTCCAGCTGACCGCAGCGCCATTAAGAGTAAAAACGAATCCAGATTGAGATTTCGAGTCATCTCGATCCGTTTGGAAACTCGCATCTGCGTAACCGGTTGCGCATAGCTCAGTGTCTCCTCCATAAGTCAATACCCAATCTTTAGTCCTCCGTAGGTACTTAAGAATGTTCTTTACGGCCATCCAGTGTGCTTCACCTGGATTGCCTTGGTATCGGCTCGTCATACTCAATGCATATGCCACGTCTGGACGTGTGCATATCATGGCATACATGATCGATCCTATAGCTGATGCATATAGAATCCGACTCATGCGCTCGACCTCTTCCGATGTCTTTGGTGCTTGAGCTTTACTCAAATGCACTCCAGAGATCATTGGAAGGTTCCCCTTCTTGGAGTTGGTCATGCTGAACCTCTCAAGAATCTTATCTATATAAGACTCCTGACTGAGGGATAACATCCGTCGTGATCTATCTCTATAGATACGGAGCCCCAAAATTCGCTGTGCCTCACCCAGATCTTTCATCTGGAAATGGTTCTTTAACCATACTTTTACCGAAGTTAAGAGAGGTATGTCATTCCCAATCAAGAGTATGTCATCGACGTACAGTATTAGGAAGACAATCTTGCTCCCACTCGACTTGATATATAGGCATGGTTCCTCGACTGATCGAGCGAATCCATTCTCCTTTATCACTTGGTCGAAGCGATGATTCCAACTCCGTGAAGCTTGCTTAAGTCCATAGATGGAACGCTTAAGCTTGCAAACCTTCTTAGGATCTTTAGGATCGATGAAACCTTCGGGTTGTACCATGTACAACTCCTCCTCCAAATAACCGTTTAAGAAGGCGGTTTTCACATCCATTTGCCAAATTTCATAGTCATGAAATGCGGCGATCGCTAAGAGAATCCGAATGGAATGAAGCATGACTACGGGTGCAAAGATCTCATCATAGTGCAACCCTTGCACTTGAGTGAAACCCTTTGCAACTAGTCGTGCCTTGTATATGTCTGGTTGTCCTTCTACAGATCGCTTTATCTTGTAAAGCCATTTGCACTGAAGAGGCCTAGCCTTATCAGGTAAGTCAACCAGATCCCATACATTGTTCTCGTACATCGAGTCCATCTCGGATTACATGGCTTCTTGCCATAGCTTTGAGTCGGAACATGTCATGGCACCTTTATAGGTTACGGGTTCGTTACTCTCAAGGAGTAAAACGTCGTCTCTCCCATTCTCCTCAACCATGCCGATGTATGCATGCGGAGGAATGGAGATTCTACCCGACCTCCTGGGTTCCAAAGGGACATTAACCGCAGCAGACGTAGAAGGAACAGCTTCCTCCATTGGTTGCTCGGTTGTTGGTTCAGGAATCTCCGACAGATCGAAGGTTCTACCTTTCTTGTCTTCGAGAAACTCTTTTCTCTAAGAACTTCGCACTAGCCGCAACAAAAACGCGTTGTTCGGTTGGCGAATAGAAGTAATGACCAAACATTCCTTTTGGATAACCAATAAAGTATGTCTTGACCGATCGCGGGCCGAGCTTATCCTCGTGTCTCCACTTGACATAAGCCTCGCACCCCCAAACCCGAATAAAGGACATGTTAGGGACCGTTCCCTTCCATAACTCGTATGGAGTCTTGTCAGCAGCTTTAGTCGGACTTCGGTTAAGTATAAGAGCAGCTGACAAAAGAGCATAACCCCATAATGAGTCAGGTACAACCGTGTGACTCATCATGGATCGAACCATATCGAGTAATGTTCGATTCCTGCGTTCGGACACACCATTCAGTTGTGGTGTTCCGGGTTGAGTTAATTGTAATACTATCCCGCGGTCTTTCAGGTGTCGATCAAACTCGGTTGAAAGATATTCGCCACCACGATCTGAACGTAGTACTTTTATCTTTCTATCCAGTTGGTTCTCAACCTTATTCTGGAATTCCTTGAACTTGTCAAAGGACTCACTTTTATGCTTCATTAAGTAGACATGTCCATATCTACTCAAATCGTCCGTGAAAGTGATGAAATACCTATAGCCATCTCTAGCGTTGATTGACATAGGTCCGCACACATCAGTATGTATGAGTCCTAATAGGTCAGCAGCGCGCATTCCAACACCTTTGAAGGAAATTCGAGACATTTTGCCTATGAGACATGATTCACACGTGCCAAAAGTTTCATAGTCAAATGGGGCAATTGTCCCATTATCAATGAGCTTTTTCACGCGTTTCTCATTTATGTGTCCCATACGGCAATGCCATAAATACGTTTGATCTTTGTCACCAACCTTTGCTTTCTTGTTACTCACATGCATGATTTCTGTGGTTTGATCTAAAACATAAATTCCGTTCATGGAAACAGCTTTACCATAAATCATTTCATTTAAAGAGAAAATACAGCTATTATCCTTTATTAAAAATGAAAATCCTTCTTTATCAAGAACGGATCTGTAAATAATGTTTTTAGATAAACTAGGTACATAGTAATGATTATTGAAATAACTCAAATCCGCTCGGGAGTTGGATTACATATGTTCTCTTGAAAGCAGCGGCAACTCTTGCTCCATTCCCCACTTCGCAGTCTACATCACCTCTTGCCGAGTTTTGATGCTTCTTAGGCCCGCAAATGATTGCACAGATGAGAACCACAACCAGATCAAGTACCCAAGTTCAAACTTGCATGGTTAATCTCAATCATATGAATAAAAGAAGACATACCAACAGAGCGGCGGCGGCTCGCTTTTATGTCCTCAAAGATACAGGGCGATTCGCCTCCAATGCCCAGGCTTGTGGCAATGGTGGCACTCCATGCTCTGCTTAGCTTTTGCCTTGCCTTGTGAGCTACCGCTAGCCTCACCAGGCCCACTCTTAGCAACCACTGGCTTCTTAAATTTCGGCTTTCCTACAGTTAGGTTAGCCGGAGCCTTACCCTTACCCTTCTTGTTGCCAATCATGAGAACATCTTGTTTTATGCTCCCACTCAACTTCAGATCACTCTCAGATGCATGCGAGGTGAATGTAGTTCATGCAGACTTTTCTGCATGTCATTCATGTAATAGTTTGCCCTAAAGAGGGCATACCCATCATGAAGAGAGTGGAGCACTCGATCAATTATGATCTTCTCATCGATCTTGCAACCAAGCTCCTCCAATTTCTCAACGTTCTCGATCATGGCGAAAAGGTGTGGACCAACCGGTTGGCCCTTTTGGAGTCTAGCTTCAAAGAAACGAGTGGTATACTCGTAACTCTTAATTCTCGGAGCTTTCGAGAATTCCTTTGTAAGGGTGGTGAAAATCTTGTTTGCACCTTGGGTTATGAACCGTCTTTGCAAATTGGATTCCATTGCATAGATGAGTACGTTCTGTAACGCACCCGCCTCCATCATGAAATCATTGTAAAGATAGAGTTCATTTGTTCCTGCATCGGGAGCTGGTTTAGCCGGCAGTGGCTCAGTCAAGTACTTGAGCTTACCGTCAGCGATGGCGGCATTCCGTAATGCGGCCTCCCAATCAGAAAAATTGGACCCATCATGCTTCAGTCGAGTAGACTGATTCATGCTGCCCATAAAAATTCTAAGCCATGATTCGCGATCTAGTGTAGCACTTGGCATTGGTTCGTCAGTACGTACAGCCATTAGTTATAGTGGTTATATCTGTATATAACGTATTCGAACTGTGAAAAGAAAGAAGAAGAAGAGAGAAGATAAGAAATCATAGTTTTAAAAATTTAAGTCATAAAGCAATAACGTTTTAATGCAATGACTCGTGCACTCATATAATCGACCTCCCTCGAGAATTATATAAATGATCCCAAGACTCAATTTCTTTAAATTGATAAGCCAACCTCTTGGCTAATTCTACTGTTAGAATTCTTGGTCGATAGATTTCAGTAAATCCTATCTATTAGTCCACCATAACTACGAGATATTACTCGAACTATAGTGTTGAGGTAAAATAGGTCAATACATACTACTTACCCAACGTAGAAGGGGTCATGTGGAGAGTAAGGTCCTACATGCCTACCGACGAAGAAGGGGCTCATAGCATGCTTTTCCTATAAAGACTAATCTCAATTTTAGTTTTAGAGGAAGGTCCCATCAACTCATTTTAATTCATTTAAGTGAACAAATATCTAGCATTTTCGTGAATGATTAATTGAGGTGATAGCCCTAAACGAGTGACATCCGTATGTCTAAAAATGCAACTATATGATCCATATTCATGCATATTAGGTGATTTGGTTTAGTTTAGGCGGAATATGATGCTACTATCTAACGTGAATGCAAAGAAAAACGGTAAAGAAAACGCAAAAAGGAAAAACACCTAGTGTGGCCTATCCCTATGAAAATAAAGACAAAAACAAATTGGAATCCATCCATGGACCCTAAGCAAGTCTTCATTCTTCATCTTGGGCTTTAAGTGGGAGTCCATCTTGAATCTTCATCTTGAATCTTCTCAAAATTACATATTTGAATTACAAAAATAAACCTATTTACATTCTAATTCAAAATATGCCAAAATTAAAAAAAATATTACAAGATGGGAGATTCGAGATCTCAAAATACAACCAAAATTGTGTTTCCTTCATTACGAAAACACAATCTTCTAAGGCCACACTAGTAAATTACAACCGATTGTACATATTTAATGCGTAAAATTAAACCATTCATCCAAACATTCATTCACAAAATATATAAATAGCATCAACTAAACATAATAAAATCAATGCATACAAATTGATTTAAATCCAAACCACCCTTTTAAATGATTATAATTATGCAACAATTCCTTAATTGTTCATAATATCTTATAATCAAAACAATAATCCAAAAGAAATAATTTATATTATCAGTATAACATAAATTAGATCTCAAAAATATCTTAAACCTTTTTAAAATATTAGGTATCATAATTATTATGAACTGCTTCACAATATACAAAATATATTATCTTTATAAAATACCAAAATATTGTGTAAACAATAATTTCCAAAAAAAACAAATATATCGGCCAAACAAAATAAAATTGCCAAAATCAATTTTTTTTTTTTTTTATTTAGAATTTGGAAAACTCGGCCATAATTAAAAAAAATTTAAATTAATTCGGCCAACAAAAATTTACCAAAAATAAATTTGATTCGGCCAATTAAGGAAAGACAATGAATTAAACAGTTTTAATTCGATTATGCTAATGATTAGATCGATATTAACTCAATTTTAATCCGTATTAAACATTGATTTAAGGTATTCAAACTAACTTTTTAGATTAAACATCTTAAAATTGAAGATCTAATGATTAACAAACTCATATGTTCATTAACATACAAAAATTTGATCGTTTTATGTTTTAATTCAATCGGTATTAAATCAAAACTTATGCAAATTCATATGAGATAATTTTAACATCTTAAAACATCGATAAATATGAATCAAAAAGGACCAAAACATAGCCAAAAACATTACAAAACACACGGCCAATTGAGGAAATCAATTCGGCCAACATACAATTTTTATCAAAATTATACAAAACTCGATTTTATGAAAATCTTATAAAAATTTCATGTGCCCTAAGTCTCTGATACCACTTGTAGGTTTATATCGGTATATAGACCTTTAAAATCACAGGATTATAATGAAAACTTTTATAAGATTTAAAGTCATAAATAGAAATTGCATAATAAAACAACAAGAATTAGAATTAACCTTAAATCCTTGTAGATTGGCCTAAGAACAATACAAAAACTATGGTATCTCCTAATAATCTCACCCAAGATGTATTTGTGATATGCCCTTGAATTACTAGAAAAATAAGAGAGAAAACTGATTTTCTTTTCTTTAGGTTTTGTGTTGTAGAAGAAGTAATGAATTAGGATCAATTAGAGTAAGATTAGGAAAGCCAATATCCCCTAATATACTCCTCACCTAGCCGGCCACTTATGATGTATTTGGGGAGATATTATTCTCCTCAAATACATTATCTTATTGACCAAGTAATCCATAATGTATCTGGACACTTCTGTATTTGGTCATTTTAGCTTTTAATATAATGCATTATATTACTAGTGTCATCTGTATGGACCGACTATAATATACTATAAATATCCTTATATTTATAATTTACTAATTAATTATAACGGTTTATATTTAATTAGCTTGCATTATACACAACAATTAAATATAACATTTTATATTCAATTCACGAATTACATTTAACTCGTCTTAGCTAATATTATTTAATCTGTATTAAATAGCCGTACCATCATTTCACTGACTAACATTTTAGTCAGTAACATCATCACACTGACTAACATTTTAGTCACATTTGACTAACCTTTTAGTCAACAACACTGACTAACCGTTTAGTCATTAAGTAAGGCATCAATATGATCATTTTCTCAAATAATCATATCTCTCAAACACATCCTTTAGGTGTGACTCTTAGGGACCAGTTGATCACCGCCATCTGTATGACAATAACGTCAAACTTATCTAGCAAGCCAACCGTTATCGATAAACGTTAATCAACTGATTAAATACAAAATGTACCCTGTGTACCTTTAGAGATTTATTTATGTTATTGCACTAACTGTGGAGGACACTAACCCCAACACGTCCGTCCTCCCCGAAGTACCTGCAATCAAATCACAACAGAGCACGGCCTCAAGAGGGTCCCTCTCGAGGACTTGAGGAAAGTACTCGGCCACACAATCATCTATGACATCGACAGCAAAGACCGACTCCTTTAACATGGGACGCTTCAAAGCACTTGACAAGTTAAAAGTGATTTTATCACCTCCAACATCCAATGTCAACTTGCCGTTCTTGACGTCAATTATAGCACCAGCAGTGTGCAAGAAAGGCCGACCCAAAATGATAGGAATTTGGGAGTCTTCGACCATGTCAAGAACAACAAAGTCGACAGGGATGAAAAATTTACCGACTTTGACAGGAACGTCCTCTAGAACACCCAAAGGGCGTTTAACAGAACGATCCGCCATTTGGAGCGTGATGTTCGTTACTTTCAAAGGTCCCATGTTAAGCTTCTCGCACACCGAGTACGGCATGACGCTCACGCTTGCACCTAAATCACACAAAGCTTTGTCAATAAAAGTAGTACCAATAGTGCAAGGGATCGAGAAGCTACCCGGATCTTTCAATTTAGGAGGAGACTGGTTTTGAAAAAAGTGCGCTGCATTCAGCAGTAAAAGCAACAGTCTCGACTTCGTTGAAGGATCGTTTGCGGGTGAGGATGTCTTTTAAGAATTTAGCGTACGCAGGGACTTGCGTAACGAGTTCAGTAAAGGGCACAGTTACCTTCAAGTCTTTGACTACCTCCATAAACTTACCAAATTGGCTATCGAGCTTTGACTTTACCACTCGACTCGGGAATGGTAGTTTGATTTGAATTGGCGGCTCGACAGGCTGGCTGCGTTTTGCTGCTTCTGATTCTCGGCCCCCTTGGTTTTGTTCTCCACGGCCTTTCCTCCTTGATTCCCCACGGCTGCACCATCACCATCATGGCCCACGTGGCCTCCTCCTTGAGGTGCTCCACTCGTGCTCGCTCCATTGCTCTTTGTACCTGCTCCTGCTAAACCATCACTAGAAGCATGCATATCATTAGGAGAAAGAGGGGGGTCTACCTCACTTACCACCGTAGGCATTGGAGGACCGTCATAGCTCGTTCCGCTTCTCAAAGAGATGGCATTGATCGATTCATGTTGAGGTTGTGACCCTTGCGATGGTAGAGCACCCGGCTTCCGTTGAGAGCTAGAGGAAGCAAGTTGAGCCATTTGTGTCTCGAGCATTTTGATGGCCGCGTCCTTTGCTTGATCGCTCTTTTGCATTTGAGCCATCATAGTTTCTTGATTTTTAGCCATTTGCATCATCATGGCTTGCATTACACTCATCGGGTCGGGAACCGGAGCGGCTTGCACCGGTGGTGGAGCATTTGGTTGTTGAAAATTGGGGCGATTAAAGCCCGGAGGGTTGTATGGTCGTGGAGCACTATTGTTGTATGAGCTGAAATTTTGTGGAGGATTGTATTGTGGTTGTTGTGGTTGAGGATTCAAGACGTTTTGACTCTTGTAAGACAAGTTTGGATGATTTTTGTAACCTTCATTGTAAAAGTTAGAGTAGGGGCTGTTTTGGTGAGATTGAAAAGCGTGAACAAGGTACATACCTCGGCATTCTAAGGAAGAATGACCGGAAACACCACATGACCCGCAAGTCGGGTCATTGGAAGTATGCATAGCCGCCACCGTTTGTCCACTAGCGTTTGAGGAACCCGCTTGCATGTGACTCATTATCATCGCAGTCATAGCATCCATCTTGGCATTGAGCATGGCCACCGCATCACCATCGGTCTTACCACCGACTCGAGGGACATTTCTAGAGCTCCCGTATTGCGCGTTATGGATGGCCATAGTTTCTATTGTGTCAATAGCCTCTTCCACATCAATATTATCAAATCTCCCATTAGCGGCGGAGTCGAGGACTTGGCGTGATTCATTGTACAACCCATTATAGAATTGCATGACGATAAACCATTTGTCCATGCCATGATGAGGACATTGGCGTTGTAAGTCCTTGTAGCGTTCCCATGCAACGAAGAGAGACTCATCCCCTCGTTGTCGGAAGCTCGTGATTTGGCTCCTAAGCATTGCGGTTTTTTCAGGCGGAAAATATTTTTGATAGAAAGCCAAGACCAAAGAGTTCCAATCAACAATTGCAAGAGCCACCCGATTTAAGGAATTAAGCCACAGCTTGGCTTTGTCTCGGAGTGAAAATGGGAAGAGCATCTCCCGAATTTGATCTTGAGTGACCCCCGTTTGTTTGATCGTCGAGCAATAGTCACAAAAATTCTGAATGTGAAGGTTAGGGTCCTCACCGGGACTCCCTCCGAATTGACTACGCTCGATCAAGTTTATGAAGGCGGGTTTCACCTCGAAGTTATTTGCTGCTATGGTAGGCGTAGCGTTGCCCCTCGGAACTTGAGCGGCGGTAGGCCTCGAGTGATCGGAAAGCTTCACCATCTTTTTAGGTTCGGGTTCAACTTGAGCTTCCTTTGAGGTTGAAGTGGAAGGGGAAATAGCTTCCAAGTCTTTAAGTAAGTTCTTGCGCCTCAAAAATGTACGCTCCGGTTCCGGATCAAACTGAAATGCCAAGCCTTTTTGAGACGTACGAGTGTTCCTGGGCATACACAAGCACTAGAGTAGACGTAAGTAACGGCCTCAAGGAATTGAGGTTCCTTGAGACAAAGAGTAACAAATGAGAAAAGAACCAAATAAACAACGAAAACAAAGCCGTCTCCCCGGCAACGGCGCCAAAATTTGATAAGGCTTAGTCGCGTCACCTAATCAAAAATAAACCGGACAAACACTAACGGGTAGCAAGGGTAAGTCGGGTATCGTATCCGCATGGAGAAGGTCGAATTGTTGGTTATCTTTAACGATTCTAGTCTCGGTTCGAGTGATTGGTTGGTTTACTAGAGCTATAGCGAAAGACAAAGGATTAAACTTATAAGGGAAAGGTCTAGGGAATCGGGGATAGCAAGGGCAAAGCTAGGACAAGGGATGGTGATAGAAATGAGTCGGGAATCGCATGTGCTAAGGAATAGGCTCGACCTCTCGGTTCTAAGCGTCCTCTAGGTCTCAAGTGCGGGCTCTCGCAACTTACAATTGAGGGTCCTAATGGTTAGTCTCGTGCCCTACCTCAAACTAGGCTTTCGATCTTATGTTTAAGGGTAGCAAAGGCTCACTAATCCTTGGCCAAAGGATCAACAAATGCATACAAAACAAGAAAAACCAGAGACACATGCAAGACCCTAATCAAATCATCACCAAAATCATCCAAAGCTACTCACCCATGATCACCCTTCAACCCTAGATAGAGGACTACTCACACATAGCGAAAACGAATATAAAAGCAAAGGAAATAGCGAAAGACATGATCAAGGATGATGAATAATGAAGTGACAATCAAACAAGAAAAGTATAAAACAAAACGCAATCAGAAATTGCAAAGAGAAAGAGAAAAACAAAGGCAACAATACCGAAATAGATGATCAAACAACGTATCCGAGTCGGGAATTCAAAATACAAGAAGGAAAATTGATCAAACCCTAAATTTTGGTGAGGAAGTACTTTAAAGTGTTAGGAAAATGCTGTAAAAATTTCGTCCGAAAATAATGTGTTTTGCTCCTTCAAATAGACGATCTATTTTAAGCCAACGAAGAGTCACAAGGTTGCCCTGGGCGGGGTGAGGGTGCCCCCGGGCGGGGTGGTGTAGTCCCGGACGGGATGGAGTTGTCCCGTGTTGTTCAGTTTTTTTCAGCTTTTGTTCTTGACTTGTACTTAGTTTTTTCTTGCTTCTTTCTCGTCCAAGGCTACGGGACAAGGCCTACATCGTCCCAAGGAGTAGGGACAAGGTCAACATTGATCACATGAACTTCAAATCCCGTCCCGAGGTCCCGGGACACCTTCAAAAGCTAAAACAGGCTCAGACGCAGTTTAAACGCGATTTAAACCAACTCGGAACTTCACGAAACTTTGCGAAACTTCACGAAACCTCTCGAATAGCATCCTAACCTCCAAATATGCGTGTTTACCTGCAAAATAGACACAAAAACGCAGCAGTGCCAAATCGGAGAGAAATAGGAGCTGAAACGCATATAAAAGCACTAGAATCGCAAAGAAACGCTAACGACAGGGGCTATAAATATATATAAATATAGGACACATCAACAATACAAAATGCGCCTCAACCCCCAAAAATGTACTTTTGGAGTCAAATCCGGTAAACTACTAGGACACGTAGTGAGCCAAAGAGGCATCGAGGTCGACCCCTCGAAAGTCAAAGCAATTCTAGAAATGCAACCCCCGGAGAACCTCGACGAAATTCGAAGTTTCTTGGGCCAAATCCAATACATCTCGCGCTTCATTAGCAAGCTCACCATGATATGTGAACCAGTTTTCAAGAAACTCAAGAAAACCGACTACGTTGAATGGGACGAAGAATGTCAAAAGGCATTTGACTAGGTCAAAGAATTACTAACCAACCCGCCAGTTCTACGACCACCCCAAAAGGATGTGCCACTGTCCTTGTACCTCACAACAACCCCTACCGCCATGGGCGCCATGCTCGCTCAAGAGATAAACGGCGAAGAACACGCAATCTACTACATAAGCAAGAAATTTCTCGATTACGACACTCGATATTCACCCGTCGAGAAGAGCTGTCTAGCATTGGTATGGTCATCCAAAAAACTCCGTCACTACATGCTAGCACACCAAACGAAGGTCTACTCAAAAATGGACCCCGTAAAGTACCTTTTCGAGAAACACATGCTTAATCTGGACGAATGGCCAGATGGACGTTGCTCCTAGCCGAATTCGACCTTAAGTACGTACCCCTCAAAGCAATCAAGGGACGAGCAGTCTCTGATTTCCTAGCCGAAAATGCAATCAACGAAGAGCCAATCATCGACACGACATCCCTTCCAGACGATGGGATTTACAATATCAACCAAGAACAATGGGAGTTATACTTCGACGGCTCCTCCAACTATCGAGGATGTGGAGTAGGAATACTTCTCATATCCCCGAATGGCGAACACACCCCCTTATCCATCAAACTGGATTTTGACGTAACAAACAACGCCGCAGAATACGAAGCATGCTTGCACGGTCTCCAAGCAGCGCTTGTACTCAACGCCCGCAACATAAGAGTCTATGGGGACTCCTCCCTCATAATCAACCAAGTATCCGGAGCATGGAAGATACTTAATGAAAACCTAGCACTATACCAAAACAAAATACAAGAGCTCATAAACGAATTCTATCACGTGGAATTCATACACCTCCCTCGCGAAGAAAATCCATTCGTCGACGCGTTATCCAAGCTCGCGTCACTAATCAACATACCCCCGGGGATGGAAACGCTACCCATCGTCGTGGAACGACGGAACGAACCCGCCTACATCTGTGACATTGAAACCGAGGAAGAACAAACCGACCCTTGGTACCAAGCAATCATCAACTACAAAACAAACGGTGAATACCCACCAAACATCGACAAACGAGCCAAGCAAGCCCTACGCCTATTGTCATCACAATTCGTAATGGAAATGGGCAAACTACTCAAAAAGACACCTCAAGGCACACTACTCTTGTGCGTCGACCACAAAAAGGGACACGAAATCATGTCCCAAGTACACGACGGCGAGTGCGGACCACACATGAACGCACGAGCCATGTGCAAACAAATCATAAGGCTAGGATGGTACTGGACAACCATGGAAGCCGATTGCGCAAAATATGTCAAACATTGCCATAATTGCCAAATTTTTGCAAACGTACAACACATACCCCCGTCACCACTATACAGTTTAACCTCGCCATGGCCTTTCTCAACCTGGGGAATTAACGTCATCGGCAAAGTTCAACCCGTAGGAGCAGGAGGACACTGCTTCATCCTCGTGGCCATCGACTATTTCACCAAATGGGTCGAAGCCGCATCATACCGCACGCTAGGCACAAAATAAGTTGCGAAATTCATACAAAACAACATCATTTGTCGCTACGGCATACCCCACGAGTTTATCAGCGACCAAGGCACACACTTCCAAGGAGAAGTCGAACCACTTCTTCTCAAATACAAGATACAACGACATAAATCATCACCCTATCGACCACAAACTAACGGTAGCGGCCGAGGCAAAGAAACAAACCGCTGCTTCAATCCTCAAAAAGATGATCAACACCTGCCACGACTGGCCCAACAAAATCCCATTTGCATTATGGGGATATCGCACCACTATCCGCACACCCACAGGCATGACACCTAGAGGTGGCAATCGGGTCAGTCGGGTCGGGTTTGGGTCGGGTCAAGTCGGGTCGGGTCATGTCGGGTTCGGGTCATGTCGGGTCAAAGTGCCCTTTCGGGTCGAGTCGGGTTCGGTTCTGGTCGTCATCGGCTCGGGTCATATCGGGTCAAATAGTGTATCGGGTCGGGTCGGGTTTGGGTCGGGTCATTATCGGGTCAGCGCGATTTTATTGAATTATTTCAATTTTTAACCACTAAAATAAGTATTTTGATCGTTATTTTATTTAATTACTTCATTATTAAGTCAAATATATCATTTTAAATAATAATTTGCTTTAAATCCAATAAAATTAAGCTTAATAATTATCGGGTCGTCAATTTAGTCGGGTCGATATCGGGTCGGGTCATCATCGGGTCAGATGCAGGTCGGGTTAGTCATGATTATCGGGTCATGTCGGGTTACGGTGCGTCATCGGGTCGGGTCGGTTCTCGGGTCACAATATTTTCGGGTCAATCGGGTCGGTTTTTGCTCGGGTTCGGGTCGGGTCACTCGGGTCGGGTCAAGCTTGCCAGCTCTAATGACACCCTACTTCTTAACCTACGGGATGGAAGCCGTCCAACCCGTAGAAATCGAAATGCAATCCCTTCGAATTCTTATGGAAGCAGACATTCCTGAAGCCGAATGGGCACGCGAACGATACGAGCAACTCATCCTTTTAGACGAAAGACGGTTACATTCACTAAATGCGGTCAAGATGTACCAATCTAAACACAGCGCCTACAACAAACGGGTCAAGCCACGAAATATCAAAGTGGGTGACCTAGTACTCAAATCAGTCCGAGCACCATTACCAGTCGACCCAAGAGGAAAATTCAAACCCAATTGGGCCGGACCGTACTTGGTCAAGGAAATCCTTCCCGGAGGAGCCGTGAAGTTAGCTGACCTTGACGGCCAGGACTTCCGATTACCAACAAATCTTGATCAACTCAAGAAATACTACCCCTAAAACACAAACAAATTTGCAATGTATTTCAAACAAAAAAAAAAAAAAAAAAATTCACTCTCGCATGGGTGAACTACGCTCGGTTTGATTCCACGCACTGTGGATACGTAGGCAGCTTTGCAAAGAGCTCAACCGAATCACACGAACTACGCCGGTTTGATTCCGTGAAACGCGGATACGTAGGCAGCTTGTCAAAACTGAGCTCGGACTAGAGCGCTAGTCAAACTCCACGACCATATCCGGACCATTACAGTCTCGATACAGTCAGCGGAACGAAGCATGTGTCCGTGGGTGAGACGAGGACTTCGAACCGGGCTAAACGGGGAGGGGCGTGCGCATTTTAAGGACTTGGCGGTCCGTGCTTGCTATAAAGGCCTGCCGGCCTGCTGGATGTCTTCGTCGTGCTTGTCGTACTGTCGTTGTTGGTGTCTTTGTATATGCTTGGTGTCGTCGGATGCCTGGGGCTGCTGCTTGTAATGTTTTCGTATTGCATGTGTTGAAATGTGAAAGGGGCTAAAGCGCAGAGGTGCATGTGCTTGTAAGATGTTTGGGTATGCATGAGGTGTATAATTGAGGGTGCTTATGTAGGTGTAGGTCTCGTGAAAGAGCGTCCGTGTAATGCTTGAACTCGCCGAGGAGTGTCTATGTAGAGTGAAATGCTTGGAGTTAGGTGTATATTGCAGAGTGCTTGTGCTTGGGCTCGCCGAGGAGTGTCTATGTAGTCGTAATTGCATATGATTGCCTTCCGTTGAGGAGAAAATGATGTAATGCTCGTGAAGAGCGTTCATGCTTCTGCTTCTGTACCGTATATTAAATGCTTAATATACGCGTATGGCGGACTGTAGGTGACGCCTTGACCCAAGCACGGGGCGTACTTGGAGTTGTATTAGGGCCAGGATGAATTAGGAATTCAAAAGTAGGCGTAAAACGAGAAAAATCCGAGAAAAACCACAGGCAGAAACCGCATAGCCTTATGCGGTTCATGGGGCAAACCGCATAAGGCTATGCGGTTTGCCATCATGGCTGTAGGGGGTTATATAACACGAGTTACACCGTGTTTGTTGCTCATTATATCACTTTCGGTTTCTTGCTCTAAAAAACGCCATTTTTCGATTTCTCAACCGTTTTTGCTCATTTTTCTTGCGTTGTCTTGCTATGGCATCAGGTAATGCTCCATTTTAACTTGCTTTTACGTTATTTGTCGTTGTAATTAGCTAGTTTTGCCTTAAAATGTTGAAAAGACGGGTTTTGAATGAAAACCCGATTTTTGCTTGAAATTTGCCGTTTGAATGCTTGAAATTGTCGTCATTGTGTTGCATTATGCCATGTGAACGTGTATGTGTGAATTAATTGTGATTTAGACCGTCTTTGTGTGAAAAACGTTCGAATTAGGGTTCGGGCCCGAAAACGAACCCGGATTTTCCGACCCGGAATTTCAATTAAACTTCGGTGTAGGATGGCCATAGTGTGTATAGCATGCCTATAGCGTTAGTTTTGCGAAAATGTCGAGCTAAGGCCTTCAAATCGCCGTCTTAAGTCGTAGTTATACGGAGTAATTAAGGCGAATTGGGGGTTTTTGATCGGGATGACCAAAATGCGATTGCTTGTAATGGTTTGTTGTTGGGGACTATTATGGCGCGTAGAAACCATAAAGTTGTAATTTTGAGGTGTAGAGAACGGTTTTCGGCTTAATCGTGAATTAGGCCTAAAAATGCTCTGTAGGGCGTATAGTGCAACGTGTAGAGGGATGTATATGTATTATGTGCGTATTATTTGTGTGTATTTGAGTATGTGTATGCCAAGTTGTATTCTTGCATGTATTATAGCTGTATGTATTGGTTGTGTTTGGTTGCAGGAGAAGGTTCTGGTCGTATTACGAGATCGAAATCTCGTAGGAGTACTAACGAGGGCGAGGAGCCTCTAGCTCGAGTGGTTTGAGGCGTCCGGGTAGTGAGAGGGATGTTGACCCTCGGGACCTGGCCACGAGGCGTGATCGATCCACGAGGTAGGGGTCGTGGTCGTGCGGGCGTGACCTCGTGATCGATCCCGAGGATGAGCTTGCTCAAGAGTGGTGGATGGTGGAAGTCGAGATGGGCGTTCTTGAGGAGGCCGAGGAGGCTGTGCCTAGGGCGAGTAGCTCTAGGCCGCGAAAATCACGTGCGAACAGGGCGTTCGCCAAGGGCTGGGATGGCCATGACCTTCTACTTGCTCCAGAGAGACACGTCTCCTATCGGGCTACGATGGGTTGGCGGAAAGGTCCGATGAGGACCTTCTCGGGCGTCTCGTCCGTGATGTATGCTTTTGAGAAGAAGCTTCCGGAGGGTGCGCAAGCTTGGGTGCTGCGCAATGCTTTTGGTCCTCTAGTTGAGCACTGGAGGGCGATTGCGAGGTCGAAGTTGACGGCGAACCTGATGCTGATCAGGGCCTTCCTTGACAGGTATTGGGATACCACGACGACGTTCCACATGCCCGGCTTCGAGGCCGGCATTACCTTGTCAGGGTACGCGGTCATGACGGGGCTTCCGTTCGGGGACCGCGATATGAGCTTTGAGTTTGCGCCGTCCATTGAGGACGAGGTGGTGACTGCCGCGATTGGCGGTGGTTTGGAGGTGGAGTACGAGGGTAACCCACCTTATGTGATCAAGACTAGCTTCATCCTGGAGTATTTCGAGGGGAAGACCGAGCGAGGCCCCTCCGAGTGGACTGACGAGCAGAACGCTCGTTTGTGGTTGTGGTGGTTTGTTAGTGCCGTGTATTTCGGCGATAAGGGTGAGAGGACGGCGACGTCGGTCCTGATGCATCTCGTAGATTGGGGTGCGATCGGGACACTAGACTGGGTGTTGCCATCCTTGGGTTTGTGTATTCGATTCTGCACGGACGCGGTGAGGCCGCGGGTCATGGATCGAGGGTCGAGACTGTCCTTAGTCTCGCCTGGGTTTGTGATGGAGGTATGTATTGATTTTGTTTTTGTTTTAGTCTTTGTTGTCTTGTAATGTGTTTTTGTATGTGCAGTCGTGGATCTTCAGTCACTTTCCTTTTCTGCTGCCTCCGCATGCTGTGACGATTCCGCGGGTGTATCCGTGATGCGTGATTGGGCACGTCTGGTCGTGCGACTTTGGTAGTCGTATGACGAGGTTCGGGTGCTTCTGAACCAGATGCAGTTTGATCAGGTTTGTGCTTGAACCATTTTAAATAGAGTGTACTTAAAATGATTGTATTTATGAGTGTTTGTTTTTATTTGTAGTTCGTGCCGTTCCCGTGGGGCCAGTATGCGGGCATTCCGGAAGGTATCGGGGCGCGGTTCGGATTGCGAGAGACCCAGCGTCTGTACTTGGCGACGCCGTATGGGTCGGTTTGGTACCTTGGAGAGCGTTTGGTCTTTCAAGCAGGGTGGCCAGCTCCGGTGGTGCCTATGGACCCGCCGAGGGTCCTGTTCGAGCGAGGGGTTTATTTCGGGATCGGATGGCGTTATGCGGGAAGGAGAGTCGGTGAGTCTTCTACGTCTGGGAAGATTATGGCGGTTGCTCAGTCTCGGCTTGCTTGTGGGCCGATTGAGGTATGCTTGCTTGCTTCTTTGAGGGTGCGTAAGGTAATTTTTTGCGAAAAATTTCCCTAACATGTGCTCGACGTGTGCTTTTTGTAGTTGTTTGATCCTGAGATGGCGGAGCAGCCTGGCGACTTTCCTACCACCATTGAGTATGACGAGTCGGGTGTCCGTCGTACCTTCACTTTGAAGCGTACTTGCGGTGACTACCGACGGGCATGGACAAATTTGGGCCAGGCAGGGTGAAGAAGGTATGTATCTTTGTCTTTGTATATGTGGGTGAGCCCCCAGTTTGATCGAGGTATGAGTTATAGCGATGATCAAACTTGTGAGAGTCATGTTTTTGTGTTACCCCCTCGAGTTTGGCTTAATTTGAGTGAAATTAAGGCAAAGTGGGGTTGACTGCTTTTGTTTTGAAATGTCCCCCCGAAGTTTGGCTTAATTTGAGTGAAATTAAGGCAAAATGGAGAGAATGTGCTTTGTTTTTGAAATTTCCCCCTAAGTTGGGCTTAATTTGAGTGAAATTAAGGCAAAATGGAGAAAAATTTGAAGTGTTTTTTGTGTTATGTATCGCAGGTGGCGAAGGAGGCTCATAAGAAGTTATGGCGGATAGCCAACAGGTGGAGGATGGCTTGGGCTGAGCAGGCTGCCCAGTTGTGTCAGAGCCGGGCTGAGACGGCTCAGATTCGGCGCGAGTTTGACGAGTATCGTCGTCGTCATCCTGAGTGAATTTGTGTAACAAAGATTGTATGAACCTTTGTGTACAAGTTGTAGCTTGAACTTGAACTGTGATTGTTGTCGTGAACCTGTTTGGTAAACTTGTTTGAAAAGTGAAATGATTCCCGAGTGGGATGCATTGATGTTGATTTTTAGATTGTGAAAATGCGTTTGCGAAAAGTTCATTTTAAATGCGAAATGAGCTTGCATGAGTGTCGAAAATGTTATTTTTTTTTTGACTCGTGGTAGGAATCGTGGATGCTGAAGCGAAATGTAATGTTGCTGCGTGGGAAACAACAAAAGAATGTCGTAGCCTAATGTAGATTGTAGTGTTTAGGAAAAACGAAATTAGGAAAGTTGCGAGAAAACCCGCCCCTTGAACCGCATAGCCTTATGCGGTTTAGGGGTCAAACCGCATAGGCTTATGCCGTTTGTGGTGCAAACCGCGTAAGGTTATGCGGTTTGGCGGCGTGGCTGAGAACGCCGTATTTCCATATTCCGTATTATGTTTCGTATATAAGGATGGGGGGTGCGTGCTATAATCTTCATTCACAACCACTTCTTTTCTTTTCTTTTAATATAAGTTTTTGCTCTCATAAATATATTAGGTATATTTATAAGTTTGTTTTTTGTATTCAAGAAAAATGGTTGAGCATTTTGATGCTCTTTTGAAGAGGTGGACTTCCTCACTAAGTCCGGCAATAAAGAGGGCGGTGTATGATGATGGTGCGGGTGTTTTTATTGGCTTTCGTCAAATGAGAGTCGATCTTGACTTCCTTGATGCGTGCTTAGATTATTGGGATCCTAGCTTGCATGTATTTCGGTTTCCCGGGGGAGAGGTGTGTCCTTTAATGGAGGAGTTTGCGGCCATTGCGGGGTGGTCGAAACGGACTACTCCTGTGGTTGTAAGGAGTTAGCTTTGCTATAACGGGATGTTGCGAAACTTCCTTGGTATGACAAATGCTCAGGCTGCAGGTTTGTTTGAAGGAGGTAAGGTGAATATGCTTCTTTTGTGTCAACGTTACATGAATAAGGTGGACACCAGTATTTCGGACCGTTCTAGGCGGAGGGCCCTTGCTTTTTGTTTGGTTCATCGTTATGCTTTTGCGGGGTCCATGCCAGATGGGGTGTTCGGGAGCGCGAGGTATGCTCGCGTTGTCGAAGAGATGGAGAGGGGATATGATCCTTCTGCTTTGATTCTAGCGGAGACCATACTGGGCTTAGACGACCGTTCTGCTAATCGTCTGAGCTCGTACCGGGGTTGCGCTAGGATTCTCAACATTTGGCTCATGGAGAGGCTAAGTGTGTATAAAGCCCTTCCCCTTGGTGGTGTCTTCAAGGCTGCGGCGATGACGTCGCGAAAGATGGAGTGGGCCGACCTTCGGGAGCGTTCGCTAAACTACTACCGGGGGTTTGTGAAGGAGAGCACCTACGTGTCATGGTGGCATATTACGGCGATTACGGCGCCGTCTGTTGCGAATGCGGCTCGTGGGTTGATGTTGTGCGGGTTTAAACGAGGGGTGTGGATTCATCCTCTTCGCTTGAAGAGGCAAATCGGGCTTGCTCAGACCATACCCGAGCAGGATACGCAGGTAGGAAGGGTTGTTGGCCTAAACAACCAGATGATTGATGCTTGGATCCGAGGATGGTCGGACCGTATTACTTGGGCTGTTCCGGAGCATATAGAGTCTACTCGTGTTACGGACTTCTACACGCGATGGTATCGTTCCAATGATCCTCAGGAACGGGAGAATCAGAGGAGGAGAGAGAAGAGTGGGCCAAGGCCCTCCTTGGCGTATGAGGTGGTGCGCGAAAGGAGAGACTATGGTGATCTTTGCGCTGTTAGTGTGGATGCGTCTACTTCGAGGCCTGCGCGGGAAAGGCTTGGAGCAAGGGTGACCTCTAAGGATCGTCTAGGGTCAAGGATCGAGGAGCCCCCAGTCGAGCAGGACGAGGATCCGATCGAGCCCCCAGGATTTGAGAGGACTGTTCCCGTGATCAGTTCGAAGATTGTGGCGGATCGACCTCTTGAAGATGAAGAGGCTAATCCGAAGCGACAGAAGATGGCTTAGTTTTTTTTTTTGCTTTGTTTTAGAAAAAATTTTCTTTACTCAAATACATGTTCTAGATTCGAATAAAGGGTTAAGGAGGCTTGTTCCTAACTCATTTCTAAATTGCGAAAAATTCTAAATAAACTAATAAAATAGAATTAATTTGCTTTTGCCTTGTCTCGTTGCTTTCTTTTGTTTTGAAATGGAATGTTCTCGACCTTTTTAAGCTTTGAACATTCGTATTCTGTCTTAAAATCCTCGACCTTTTTAAGCTTTGGATTTTTTTGTTTGATTCGTTTGTTCTTAAACCCTCGACCTTTTTAAGTTTCGGACTTGGATTCTTTTGTTTTATTTTGTGTTGACTGTGCTCTCGACCTGTTTAAGCTTTGAGCGTGTCTTTTGTGAGTGCATCGCCCTTGACCTTTTTAAGCTTTAGGCTTGCGTGCTAGGAAGTTCGGTTGTGCTTTTGACAAGCTGCCTACGTATCCGCGTTTCACGGAATCAAACCGGCGTAGTTCGTGTGATTCGGTTGAGCTCTTTGCAAAGCTGCCTACGTATCCACAGTGCGTGGAATCAAACCGAGCGTAGTTCACCCATGCGAGAGTGAATTTTTTTTTTTTTTTTGAAATACATTGCAAATTTGTTTGTGTTTTAGGGGTAGTATTTCTTGAGTTGATCAAGATTTGTTGGTAATCGGAAGTCCTGGCCGTCAAGGTCAGTTAACTTCACGGCTCCTCCGGGAAGGATTTCCTTGACCAAGTACGGTCCGGCCCAATTGGGTTTGAATTTTCCTCTTGGGTCGACTGGTAATGGTGCTCGGACTGATTTGAGTACTAGGTCACCCACTTTGATATTTCGTGGCTTGACCCGTTTGTTGTAGGCGCGTTGTAAGCGAGATTGGTACATTCGGACTGTACTTAGTGAATGTAACCGTCTTTCGTCTAAAAGGATGAGTTGCTCGTATCGTTCGCGTGCCCATTCGGCTTCAGGAATGTCTGCTTCCATAAGAATTCGAAGGGATTGCATTTCGATTTCTACGGGTTGGACGGCTTCCATCCCGTAGGTTAAGAAGTAGGGTGTCATGCCTGTGGGTGTGCGGATAGTGGTGCGATATCCCCATAATGCAAATGGGATTTTGTTGGGCCAGTCGTGGCAGGTGTCGATCATCTTTTTGAGGATTGAAACGACGGTTTTGTTTGCTGCCTCGACCGCGCCGTTAGTTTGTGGTCGATAGGGTGATGATTTATGTCGTTGTATCTTGTATTTGAGAAGAAGTGGTTCGACTTCTCCTTGGAAGTGTGTGCCTTGGTCGCTGATAAACTCGTGGGGTATGCCGTAGCGACAAATGATGTTGTTTTGTACGAATTTCGCAACTTCTTTTGGGCCTAGCGTGCGGTATGATGCGGCTTCGACCCATTTGGTGAAATAGTCGATGGCCACGAGGATGAAGCAGTGTCCTCCTGCTCCTACAGGTTGAACTTTGCCGATGACGTCAATTCCCCAGGTTGAGAAAGACCATGGCGAGGTTAAACTGTATAGTGGTGACGGGGGTATGTGTTGTACGTTTGCAAAAATTTGGCAATTATGGCAATGTTTGACATATTTTGCGCAATCGGCTTCCATGGTGGTCCAGTACCATCCTAGCCTTATGATTTGTTTGCACATGGCTCGTGCGTTCATGTGTGGTCCGCACTCGCCGTTGTGTACTTGGGACATGATTTCGTGTCCCTTTTTGTGGTCGACGCACAAGAGTAGTGTGCCTTGAGGTGTCTTTTTGAGTAGTTTGCCCATTTCCATTACGAATTGTGATGACAATAGGCGTAGGGCTCGCTTGGCTCGTTTGTCGATGTTTGGTGGGTATTCACCGTTTGTTTTGTAGTTGATGATTGCTTGGTACCAAGGGTCGGTTTGTTCTTCCTCGGTTTCAATGTCACAGATGTAGGCGGGTTCGTTCCGTCGTTCCACGACGATGGGTAGCGTTTCCATCCCCGGGAGTATGTTGATTAGTGACGCGAGCTTGGATAACGCGTCGGCGAATTGATTTTCTTCGCGAGGGAGGTGTATGAATTCCACGTGATAGAATTCGTTTATGAGCTCTTGTATTTTGTTTTGGTATAGTGCTAGGTTTTCATTAAGTATCTTCCGTGCTCCGGATACTTGGTTGATTATGAGGGAGGAGTCCCCATAGACTCTTATGTTGCGGGCGTTGAGTACAAGCGCTGCTTGGAGACCGTGCAAGCATGCTTCGTATTCTGCGGCGTTGTTTGTTACGTCAAAATCCAGTTTGATAGATAAAGGGGTGTGTTCGCCATTCGGGGATATGAGAAGTATTCCTACTCCACATCCTCGATAGTTGGAGGAGCCGTCGAAGTATAACTCCCATTGTTCTTGGTTGATATTGTAGATCCCATCGTCTGGAAGGGATGTCGTGTCGATGATTGGCTCTTCGTTGGTTGCATTTTCGGCTAGGAAGTCAGAGACTGCTCGTCCCTTGATTGCTTTGAGGGGTACGTACTTAAGGTCGAATTCGGCTAGGAGCAACGTCCATCTGGTCATTCGTCCGTTAAGCTGTGTTTCTCGAAAAAGGTACTTTACTGGTCCATTTTTGAGTAGACCTTCGTTTGGTGTGCTAGCATGTAGTGACGGAGTTTTTTGGATGACCATACCAATGCTAGACAGCTCTTCTCGACGGGTGAATATCGAGTTTCGTAATCGAGAAATTTCTTGCTTATGTAGTAGATTGCGTGTTCTTCGCCGTTTATCTCTTGAGCGAGCATGGCGCCCATGGCGGTAGGGGTTGTTGTGAGGTACAAGGACAGTGGCACATCCTTTTGGGGCGGTCGTAGAACTGGCGGGTTGGTTAGTAATTCTTTGACCTTGTCAAATGCCTTTTGACATTCTTCGTCCCATTCAACGTGGTCGGTTTTCTTGAGTTTCTTGAAAACTGGTTCACATATCATGGTGAGTTTCCTAATGAAACGCGAGATGTATTGGATTTGGCCCAAGAAACTTCGAATTTCGTCGAGGTTCTCCGGGGGTTGCATTTCTAGAATTGCTTTCACTTTCGAGGGGTCGACCTCGATGCCTCTTTGGCTCACTACGTGTCCTAGTAGTTTACCGGATTTGACTCCAAAAGTACATTTTTGGGGGTTGAGGCGCATTTTGTATTGTCGTAGGCGAGTGAAGAACTTGCGGAGGTTAGTGATGTGACCACTCCTCTCTTTTGACTTCACGATCATATCGTCGACGTAGACTTTGACTTCTTTGTGCATCATGTCGTGTAAAAGGGTTGTAGCGGTGCGTTGGTATGTAGCGCCGGCATTGATTAGGCCGAAGGGCATGACTGTGTAGCAGTATGTCCCCCACGGTGTAATGAAGGCTGTTTTTGCCATGTCTTCGCAGGTCATTTTGATTTGATTATAGCCTGCGTAGCCGTCCATGAAGGATAGGAGGGCGTGATCGGCGGTGTTGTCGACTAGGACATCCACATGGGGTAGTGGAAAGTCATCTTTGGGACTAGCTTTGTTCAAGTCGCGAAAGTCAACGCATACTCGAATCTTGCCATTCTTTTTCAAGACTGGGACCATGGATGAAACCGGCTTGTAGTTGTTTTTCGATTTCTTCCTTAACCATAAGGGACCATTCGGGGCGTAGTCTCCTTAGCTTTTGCTTGATGGGTTTGTAACCGGGTTTAATGGGGATGCGGTGCTCGGCTATGCTTCGTTCGATTCCGGGCATATCTTTGCACGACCAAGCGAATACGTCCTTGAATTCGCTCAGTAGTTGTGTGAATTGGGCGCGCTCGTGTTCGTCTAGTGAGGCACCTAGTTGTAGTTCTCTTGGCTCTTCGGGGGTTCCCACGTTTATGGTTATGGTTTCCTCGATGATTGGGTCTTGTGTTTTTGGGTAAACAATGTTTGCAATGTATTTGTTTAATGATTCATTTGTTTGTTCATTTTCATCGCATGAGTTAGTATCTTTTTTATTTTGCGTTTTGTTTGTTGTTTGTTGATTTTTGTTTATTTGTATTTTGTTGTTTGTTTTAGCTTGAGACAAGGCGTAAGCAAATTTATTCATTTTAGAAATGAGTTAGGAACAAGCCTCCTTAACCCTTTATTCGAATCTAGAACGTGTATTTGAGTAAAGAAAATTTTTTCAACAACAAAGCAAAAAAAAACTAAGCCATCTTCTGTCGCTTCCGATTAGCCTCTTCATCTTCAAGAGGCCGATCCGCCACAATCTTCGAACTGATCACGGGAACAGTCCTCTCAAATCCTGGGGGCTCGATCGGATCCTCGTCCTGCTCGACTGGGGGCTCCTCGATCCTTGACCCTAGACGATCCTTAGCGGTCACCCTTGCTCCAAGCCTTTCCCGCGCAGGCCTCGAAGTAGACGCATCCACACTAACAGCACAAAGATCACCATAGTCTCTCCTTTCGCGCACCACCTCATACGCCAAGGAGGGCCTTGGCCCACTCTTCTCTCTCCTCCTCTGATTCTCCCATTCCTGAGGATCATTGGAACGATACCATCGCGTGTAGAAGTCCGTAACACGAGTAGACTCTATATGCTCCGGAACAGCCCAAGTAATACGGTCCGACCATCCTCGGATCCAAGCATCAATCATCTGGTTGTTTAGGACAACAACCCCTCCAACCTGAGTATCCTGCTCGGGTATGGTCTGAGCAAGCCCGATTTGCCTCTTCAAGCGAAGAGGATGAATCCACACCCCTCGTTCAAACCCGCACAACATCAACCCACGAGCCGCATTCGCAACAGACGGCGCCGTAATCGCCGTAATATGCCACCATGACACGTACCAACGAATGGTGCTCTCCTTCACAAACCCCCGGTAGTAGTTTAGCGAACGCTCCCGAAGGTCGGCCCACTCCATCTTTCGCGACGTCGTCGCCGCAGCCTTGAAGACACCACCAAGGGGAAGGGCTTTATACACACTTAGCCTCTCCATGAGCCAAATGTTGAGAATCCTAGCGCAACCCCGGTACGAGCTCAGACGATTAGCAGAACGGTCGTCTAAGCCCAGTATGGTCTCCGCTAGAATCAAAGCAGAAGGATCATATCCCCTCTCCATCTCTTCGACAACGCGAGCATACCTCGCGCTCCCGAACACCCCATCTGGCATGGACCCCGCAAAAGCATAACGATGAACCAAACAAAAAGCATGGGCCCTCCGCCTAGAACGGTCCGAAATACTGGTGTCCACCTTATTCATGTAACGTTGACGCAAAAGAAGCATATTCACCTTACCTCCCTCAAACAAACCTGCAGCCTGAGCATTTGTCATACCAAGGAAGTTTCGCAACATCCCGTTATAGCAAAGCTCACTCCTTACAACCACAGGAGTAGTCCGTTTCGACCACCCCGCAATGGCCGCAAACTCCTCCATTAAAGGACACACCTCTCCCCCGGGAAACCGAAACACATGCAAGCTAGGATCCCAATAATCTAAGCACGCATCAAGGAAGTCAAGATCGACTTTCATTTGACGAAAGCCAATAAAAACACCCGCACCATCATCATACACCGCCCTCTTCATTGCCGGACTTAGTGAGGAAGTCCACCTCTTCAAAAGAGCATCAAAATGCTCAACCATTTTTCTTGAATACAAAAAACAAACTTATAAATATACCAAATATATTTATGAGAGCAAAAACTTATATTAAAAGAAAAGAAAAGAAGTGTTTGTGAATGAAGATTATAGCACGCACCCCCCATCCTTATATACGAAACATAATACGGAATATGGAAATACGGCGTTCTCAGCCACGCCGCCAAACCGCCTAACCTTACGCGGTTTGCACCACAAACCGCATAAGCCTATGCGGTTTGACCCCTAAACCGCATAAGGCTATGCGGTTCAAGGGGCGGGTTTTCTCGCAACTTTCCTAATTTCGTTTTTCCTAAACACTACAATCTACATTAGGCTACGACATTCTTTTGTTGTTTCCCACGCAGCAACATTACATTTCGCTTCAGCATCCACGATTCCTACCACGAGTCAAAAAAAAATAACATTTTCGACACTCATGCAAGCTCATTTCGCATTTAAAATGAACTTTTCGCAAACGCATTTTCACAATCTAAAAATCAACATCAATGCATCCCACTCGGGAATCATTTCACTTTTCAAACAAGTTTACCAAACAGGTTCACGACAACAATCACAGTTCAAGTTCAAGCTACAACATGTACACAAAGGTTCATACAATCTTTGTTACACAAATTCACTCAGGATGACGACGACGATACTCGTCAAACTCGCGCCGAATCTGAGCCGTCTCAGCCCGGCTCTAACTTAATCAAGGCGACTGCTCAAATTGAAGCCATCCTCCACCTGTTGGCTATCCGTCATAACTTCTTATGAGCCTCCTTCGCCACCTGCGATACATAACACAAAAAACACTTCAGATTTTTCTCCATTTTGCCTTAATTTCACTCAAATTAAGCCCAACTTAGGGGGAAATTTCAAAAACAAAGCACATTCTCTCCATTTTGCCTTAATTTCACTCAAATTAAGCCAAACTTCGGGGGGACATTTCAAAACAAAAGCAGTCAACCCCACTTTGCCTTAATTTCACTCAAATTAAGCCAAACTCGAGGGGGTAACACAAAAACATGACTCTCACAAGTTTGATCATCGCTATAACTCATACCTCGATCAAACTGGGGGCTCACCCACATATACAAAGACAAAGATACATACCTTCTTCACCCTGCCCATCCAGCTGTCCATGCCAGCGTCGGTAGTCACCGGCAAGTACGTCGGCAAAGTGAAGGTACGACGGCCACCCGACTCGTCATACTCAACGGTGGTAGGAAAGTCGCCAGGCTGCTCCGCCATCTCAGGATCAAACAACTACAAAAAGCAAACGTCAAGCACATGTTAGGGAAATTTTTCGCAAAAAATTACCTTACGCACCCTCAAAGAAGCAAGCAAGCATACCTCAATCGGCCCACAAGCAAGCCGAGACTGAGCAAACTGGCCATAATCTTCCCCAGGACAGAGAAGACTCACCGACTCTCCTTCCCCGTACAACGCCATCCGATCCTGAGCCGAAACCTCTCGCTCGAACAGGACCCTCGGCGGGTCCTTAGGCACCACCGGAGCTGGCCACCCTGCCTGAAAGACCAAACGCTCTCCAAGGTACCAAACCGGCCAATACGGCGTCGCCAAGTACAGACGCTGGGTCTCTCGCAATACTCCAGGATGAAGCTAGTCTTGATCACATAAGGTGGGTTACCCTCGTACTCCACCTCCAAACCACCGCCAATCGCGGAAGTCACCACCTCGTCCTCAATGGACGGCGCAAACTCAAAGCTCATATCGCGGTCCCCGAACGGAAGCCCCGTCATGACCGCGTACCCTGACAAGGTAATGCCGGCCTCAAAGCCGGGCATGTGGAACGTCGTCGTGGTATCCCAATACCTGTCAAGGAAGGCCCTGATCAGCATCAGGTTCGCCGTCAACTTCGACCTCGCAATCGCCCTCCAGTGCTCAACTAGAGGACCAAAAGCACTGCGCGACACCAAGCTGCACACCCTCCGAAGCTTCTTCTCAAAGCATACATCACGGACGAGGCGGCGAGAAAGTCCGTGTCGGACCTTTCCGCCAACCCATCGTGGCAGATGGGAGGCGTGTCTCTGGAGCAAGTAGAAGGTCATGGCCATCCCAGCCTTGGCGAGCATACTGTTCGCGACGTGATTTTCGCGACCTAGAGCTACTCGCCCTAGGCACAGCCTCCTCGGCCTCAAGAACGCGTCCATCTCAGCTTCCAGCTCATCCACCAGCTCTTGAGCATGCTCATCCTCGAGGATCGGAGCCGCGGGGTCACGCCATACGACCACGACCCTACCTCGTGACGACCACGCCTGGTGGCGGTCGAGGGTCGACATCCTACCGCTCTGCGCGTACGCCTCAAACTACTCGAGCTAGAGGCTCCCTCAGTCCTCGAGCTAGAACTCCTACGATATTTCGATCTCGTAATACGACCAGAACCTTCTCCTGCAACCAAACACAACCAATACATACAGCTATAATACATGCAAGCATACAACTTGGCATACACATACACAAATACACACAAATAATACGCACATAATACATATACATCTCTCTACACGTTGCACTATACGCCCTACAGAGCATTTTTTAGGCCTAATTCACGATTAAGCCGAAAACCGTTCTCTACACCTCAAAATTACAACTTTATGGTTTCTGCGCGCCATAATAGTCCCCAACAACAAACCATTAAAAGCAATTGCATTTTGGTCATCCCGATCAAAAACCCCCAATTCGCCTTAATTACTCCGTATAACTACGACTTAAGACGGCGATTTGAAGGCCTTAGCTCGACATTTTCGCAAAACTAACGCTATAGGCGTGCTATACACACTATGGGCATCCTACGCCGAAGTTTAATTGAAATTCCGGGTCGGAAAATCCGGGTTCGTTTTCGGGCCCGAAACCTAATTTGGAAGTTTTTCACACAAAGACGGTCTAAATCACAATTAATTCACACATACACGTTCACATGGCATAATGCAACAACATGACGACAATTTCAAGCATTCAAACGGCAAATTTCAAGCAAAAATCGGGTTTTCATTCAAAACCCGTCTTTTCAACATTGCAAGGCAAAACTAGCTAATTACAACGACAAATAACGTAAAAGCAAGTTAACGGCATTTCACTCTACATAGTGCTTGGAGTTAGGTGTGTATTGCAGAGTGCTTGTGCTTGGGCTCCCCGAGGAGTGTCTATGTAGTCGTAATTGCATATGATTGCCTTCCGTTGAGGAGAAAATGATGTAATGCTCGTGAAGAGCGTTCATGCTTCTGCTTCTGTACCGTATATTAAATGCTTAATATACGCGTATGGCGGACTGTAGGTGACGCCTTGACCCAAGCACGGGACGTACTTGGAATTGCATTAGGGCTAACGTGAATTAGGAATCGAAAAGTAGGCGTAAAACGAGAAAAAACCGAGAAAAACCACAGGCTGAAACCGCATAGCCTTATGCGGTTCATGGGGCAAACCGCATAAGGCTATGCGGTTTGCCATCATGGCTGTAGGGGGTTATATAACACGAGTTACACCGTGTTTGTTGCTCATTATATCACTTTCGGTTTTTCACTCAGAAAAACACCATTTTTCGATTTCTCAACCGTTTTTGCTCGTTTTTCTTGCGTTGTCTTGCTATGGCATCAGGTAATGCTCCATTCTAACTTGCTTTTACGTTATTTGTCGTTGTAATTAGCTAGTTTTGCCTTGCAATGTTGAAAAGACGGGTTTTGAATGAAAACCCGATTTTTGCTTGAAATTTGCCGTTTGAATGCTTGAAATTGTCGTCATTGTGTTGCATTATGCCATGTGAACGTGTATGTGTGAATTAATTGTGATTTAGACCGTCTTTGTGTGAAAAACTTCCAAATTAGGTTTCGGGCCCGAAAACGAACCCGGATTTTCCGACCCGGAATTTCAATTAAACTTCGGCGTAGGATGCCCATAGTGTGTATAGCACGCCTATAGCGTTAGTTTTGCGAAAATGTCGAGCTAAGGCCTTCAAATCGCCGTCTTAAGTCGTAGTTATACGGAGTAATTAAGGCGAATTGGGGGTTTTTGATCGGGATGACCAAAATGCAATTGCTTTTAATGGTTTGTTGTTGGGGACTATTATGGCGCGCAGAAACCATAAAGTTGTAATTTTGAGGTGTAGAGAACGGTTTTCGGCTTAATCGTGAATTAGGCCTAAAAAATGCTCTGTAGGGCGTATAGTGCAACGTGTAGAGAGATGTATATGTATTATGTGCGTATTATTTGTGTGTATTTGTGTATGTGTATGCCAAGTTGTATGCTTGCATGTATTATAGCTGTATGTATTGGTTGTGTTTGGTTGCAGGAGAAGGTTCTGGTCGTATTACGAGATCGAAATATCGTAGGAGTTCTAGCTCGAGGACTGAGGGAGCCTCTAGCTCGAGTAGTTTGAGGCGTACGCGTAGTGAGAGGGATGCTGACCCTCGGGACCTGCCCACGAGGCGTGGTCAGTCACGAGGTAGGGGTCAGGGTCGTGCGGGGCGTGACCCTGTGCCTGATCCTGAGGATGAGCTTGCTCAAGAGCTGGTGGATGAGCTGGAAGCTGAGATGGACGTTGCTGAGGAGGCCGAGGAGGCTGTGCCTAGGGCGAGTAGCTCTAGGCCGCGAAAATCACGTGCGAACAGGGCGTTCGCCAAGGGCTGGGATGGCCATGACCTTCTACTTGCTCCAGAGAGACACGTCTCCTATCGGGCTACGATGGGTTGGCGGAAAGGTCCGATAAGGACTTTCTCGGGCGTCTCGTCCGTGATGTATGCTTTTGAGAAGAAGCTTCCGGAGGGTGTGCAAGCTTGGGTGCTGCGCAGTGCTTTTGGTCCTCTAGTCGTTGAAATCGAGGGCGATTGCGAGGTCGGTTGACGCGAACCCGGAGGCCGATCAGGGCCTTCCTTGACAGGTATTGGGATACCACGACGACGTTCCACATGCCCGGCTTTGAGGCCGGCATTACCTTGTCAGGGTACGCGGTCATGACGGGGCTTCCGTTCGGGGACCGCGATATGAGCTTTGAGTTTGCGCCGTCCATTGAGGACGAGGTGGTGACTTCCACGATTGGCGGTGGTTTGGAGGTGGAGTACGAGGGTAACCCACCTTATGTGATCAAGACTAGCTTCATCCTGGAGTATTTCGAGGGGAAGACCGAGCGAGGCCCCTCCGAGTGGACTGACGAGTAGAACGCTCGTTTGTGGTTGTGGTGGTTTGTTAGTGCCGTGTATTTCGGCGATAAGGGTGAGAGGGCGGCGACGTCGGTCCTAATGCATCTCGTAGATTGGGGTGCGATCGGGACACTAGACTGGGTGTCGCCATCCTTGGGTTTGTGTATTAGATTCTGCATGGACGCGGTGAGGCCGCGGGTCATGGATCGAGGGTCGAGACTGTCCTTAGTCTCGCCTGGGTTTGTGATGGAGGTATGTATTGATTTTGTTTCTGTTTTAGATGCATTGTTATTCGTCTCTGTTGTCTTGTAATGTGTTTTTGTATGTGCAGTCGTGGATCTTCAGTCACTTTCCTTTTCTCACGCCTCCGCATCCGTGGACGATTCCGCGGTGTATCTGGCATGCAGATTGGGCACGTGGTAACCGCGGCTGACTTTTGATCGGGTCGTATGACGAGGTTCGGGTGCTTCTGAACCAGATGCAGTTTGATCAGGTTTGTGCTTGGACCATTTTAAATAGAGTGTACTTAAAATGATTGTATTTATGAGTGTTTGTTTTTATTTTTGTTTGTAGTTCGTGCCGTTCCCGTGGGGCCAGTATGAGGGCATTCCGGAAGGTATCGGGGCGCGGTTCGCATTGCGAGAGACCCAGCGTCTGTACTTGGCGACGCTGTATGGGCCGGTTTGGTACCTTGGAGAGCGTTTGGTCTTTCAGGTAGGGTGGCGGCTCGGTGGTGCTGAGACCATGAGGGTCCTGTTCGAGCGAGGGGTTTCGGCTCAGGATAGGATGGCGTTGTACGGGGAAGGAGAGTCGGTGAGTCTTCTCTGTCCTGGGGAAGATTATGGCCAGTTTGCTCAGTCTCGGCTTGCTTGTGGGCCGATTGAGGTATGCTTGCTTGCTTCTTTGAGGGTGCGTAAGGTAATTTTTGCGAAAAATTTCCCTAACATGTGCTTGACGTGTGCTTTTTGTAGTTGTTTGATCCTGAGATGGCGGAGCAGCCTGGCGACTTTCCTACCACCGTTGAGTATGACGAGTCGGGTGTCCGTCGTACCTTCACTTTGCCGACGTACTTGCCGGTGACTACCGACGCGGGCATGGACAGCTGGACGGGCAGGGTGAAGAAGGTATGTATCTTTGTCTTTGTATATGTGGGTAAGCCCCCAGTTTGATCGAGGTATGAGTTATAGCGATGATCAAACTTGTGAGAGTCATGTTTTTGTGTTACCCCCTCGAGTTTGGCTTAATTTGAGTGAAATTAAGGCAAAGTGGGGTTGACTGCTTTTGTTTTGAAATGTCCCCCCGAAGTTTGGCTTAATTTGAGTGAAATTAAGGCAAAATGGAGAGAATGTGCTTTGTTTTTGAAATTTCCCCCTAAGTTGGGCTTAATTTGAGTGAAATTAAGGCAAAATGGAGAAAAAATTTGAAGTGTTTTTTGTGTTATGTATCGCAGGTGGCGAAGGAGGCTCATAAGAAGTTATGGCGGATAGCCAACAGGTGGAGGATGGCTTGAGGTGGCGGTACTTGATTGTGTCGAGCCGGTGAGGCGGCTCGGTCAGCGAGTTTGACGAGTATCGTCGTCGTCATCCTGAGTGAATTTGTGTAACAAAGATTGTATGAACCTTTGAGTACATGTTGTAGCTTGAACTTGAACTGTGATTGTTGTCGTGAACCTGTTTGGTAAACTTGTTTGAAAAGTGAAATGATTCCCGAGTGGGATGCATTGATGTTGATTTTTAGATTGTGAAAATGCGTTTGCGAAAAGTTCATTTTAAATGCGAAATGAGCTTGCGTGAGTGTCGAAAATGTTATGTTTTTTTTTTGACTCGTGGTAGGAATCATGGATGCTGATGCGAAATGTAATGTTGCTGCGTGGGAACAACAAAAGAATGTCGTAGCCTAATGTAGATTGTAGTGTTTAGGAAAAACGAAATTAGGAAAGTTGCGAGAAAACCCGCCCCTTGAACCGCATAGCCTTATGCGGTTTAGGGGTCAAACCGCATAGGCTTATGCGGTTTGTGGTGCAAACCGCATAAGGCTATGCGGTTTGGCGGCGTGGCTGAGAACGCTGTATTTCCATATTCCGTATTATGTTTCGTATATAAGGATGGGGGGTGCGTGCTATAATCTTCATTCACAAACACTTCTTTTCTTTTCTTTTAATACAAGTTTTTGCTCTCATAAATATATTAGGTATATTTATAAGTTTTTTTTTTGTATTCAAGAAAAGTGGTTCAGCATTTTGATGCTCTTTTGAAGAGGTGGACTTCCTCACTAAGTCCGGCAATGAAGAGGGCGGTGTATGATGATGGTGCGGGTGTTTTTATTGGCTTTCGTCAAATGAAAGTCGATCTTGACTTCCTTGATGCGTGCTTAGATTATTGGGATCCTAGCTTGCATGTGTTTAGGTTTCCCGGGGGAGAGGTGTGTCCTTTAATGGAGGAGTTTGCGGCCATTGCGGGGTGGTCGAAACGGACTACTCCTGTGGTTGTAAGGAGTGAGCTTTGCTATAAAGGGATGTTGCGAAACTTCCTTGGTATGACCAATGCTCAGGCTGCAGGTTTGTTTGAGGGAGGTAAGGTGAATATGCTTCTTTTGTGTCAACGTTACATGAATAAGGTGGACACCAGTATTTCGGACCGTTCTAGGCGGAGGGCCTTGCTTTTTGTTTGGTTCATCGTTATGCTTTTGCGGGGTCCATGCCAGATGGGGTGTTCGGGAGCGCGAGGTATGCTCGCGTTGTCGAAGAGATGGAGAGGGGATATGATCCTTCTGCTTTGATTCTAGCGGAGACCATACTGGGCTTAGACGGCCGGATTACGCTAATAAATGCGAGCTCGTACTGGGGTTGCGCTAGGATTCTCAACATTTGGCTCATGGAGAGGCAAAGTGTGTATAAAGCCCTTCCCCTTGGTGGTGTCTTCAAGGCTGCGGCGATGACGTCGCGAAAGATGGAGTGGGCCGACCTTCGGGAGCGTTCGCTAAACTACTACCGGGGGTTTGTGAAGGAGAGCACCATTCGTTGGTACGTGTCATGGTGGCATATTACGGCGATTACGGCGGCGTGCATTGCGAATGCGGCTCGTGGGTTGATGTTGTGCGGGTTTGAACGAGGGGTGTGGATTCATCCTCTTCGCTTGAAGAGGCAAATCGGGCTTGCTCAGACCATACAAAGCGGGATACTCAGGTTGGAGGGGTTGTTGTCCTAAACAACCAGATGATTGATGCTTGGATCCGAGGATGGTCGGACCGTATTACTTGGGCTGTTCCGGAGCATATAGAGTCTACTCGTGTTACGGACTTCTACACGCGATGGTATCGTTCCCATTATCCTCAGGAACGGGAGAATCAGAGGAGGAGAGAGAAGAGTGGGCCAAGGCCCTCCTTGGCGTATGAGGTGGTGCGTGAAAGGAGAGACTATGGTGATCTTTGTGCGGTTAGTGTGGATGCGTCTACTTCGAGGCCTGCGCGGGAAAGGCTTGGAGCAAGGGTGACCGCTAAGGATCGTCTAGGGTCAAGGATCGAGGAGCTCCCAGTCGAGCAGGACGAGGATCCGATCGAGCCCCCAGGATTTGAGAGGACTGTTCCCGTGATCAGTTCGAAGATTGTGGCGGATCGGCCTCTTGAAGATGAAGCGGCTAATCCGAAGCGACAGAAGATGGCTTAGTTTTTTTTTGCTTTGTTTTAGAAAAAAATTTCTTTACTCAAATACACGTTCTAGATTCGAATAAAGGGTTAAGGAGGCTTGTTCCTAACTCATTTCTAAATTGCGAAAAATTCTAAATAAAGTAATAAAATAGAATTAATTTGCTTTTGCCTTGTCTCGTTGCTTTCTTTTGTTTTGAAATGGAATGTTCTCGACCTTTTTGAGCTTTGAACATTCGTACTCTGTCTTAAAATCCTCGACCTTTTTAAGCTTTGGATTTGTTTGTTTGATTCGTTTGTTCCTAAACCCTCGACCTTTTTAAGCTTCGGACTTGGATTCTTTTGTTTTATTTTGTGTTGACTGTGCTCTCGACCTGTTTAAGCTTTGAGCGTGTCTTTTGTGAGTGCATCGCCCTTGACCTTTTTAAGCTTTAGGCTTGCGTGCTAGGAAGTTCGGTTGTGCTTTTGACAAGCTGCCTACGTATCCGCGTTTCACGGAATCAAACCGGCGTAGTTCGTGTGATTCGGTTGAGCTCTTTGCAAAGCTGCCTACGTATCCACAGTGCGTGGAATCAAACCGAGCGTAGTTCACCCATGCAAGAGTGAGTTTTTTTTTTTTTGTTTTTTTTTTTAAATACATTGCAAATTTGTTTGTGTTTTAGGGGTAGTATTTCTTGAGTTGATCGAGATTTGTTGGTAATCGAAAGTCCTGGCCGTCAAGGTCAGTTAACTTCACGGCTCCTCCGGGAAGGATTTCCTTGACCAAGTACGGTCCGGCCCAATTGGGTTTGAATTTTCCTCTTGGGCCGACTGGTAATGGTGCTCGGACTGATTTGAGTACTAGGTCACCCACATTGATATTTCGTGGCTTGACCCGTTTGTTGTAGGCGCGTTGTAAGCGAGATTGGTACATTCGGACTGTACTTAGTGAATGTAACCGTCTTTCGTCTAAGAGGATGAGTTGCTCGTATCGTTCGCGTGCCCATTCGGCTTCAGGAATGTCTGCTTCCATAAGAATTCGAAGGGATTGCATTTCGATTTCTACGGGTTGGACGGCTTCCATCCCGTAGGTTAAGAAGTAGGGTGTCATGCCTGTGGGTGTGCGGATAGTGGTGCGATATCCCCATAATGCAAATGGGATTTTGTTGGGCCAGTCTTGGCAGGTGTCGATCATCTTTTTGAGGATTGAAACGACGGTTTTGTTTGCTGCCTCGACCGCGCCGTTAGTTTGTGGTCGATAGGGTGATGATTTATGTCGTTGTATCTTGTATTTGAGAAGAAGTGGTTCGACTTCTCCTTGGAAGTGTGTGCCTTGGTCGCTGATAAACTCGTGGGGTATGCCGTAGCGACAAATGATGTTGTTTTGTATGAATTTCGCAACTTCTTTTGTGTCTAGCGTGCGGTATGATGCGGCTTCGACCCATTTGGTGAAATAGTCGATGGCCACGAGGATGAAGCAGTGTCCTCCTGCTCCTACGGGTTGAACTTTGCCGATGACGTCAATTCCCCAGGTTGAGAAAGACCATGGCGAGGTTAAACTGTATAGTGGTGACGGGGGTATGTGTTGTACGTTTGCAAAAATTTGGCAATTATGGCAATGTTTGACATATTTTGCGCAATCGGCTTCCATGGTGGTCCAGTACCATCCTAGCCTTATGATTTGCTTGCACATGGCTCGTGCGTTCATGTGTGGTCGGTCCGTGACTCGCCGCCGTGTACTTGGGACATGATTTCGTGTCCCTTTTTGTGGTCGACGCACAAGAGTAGTGTGCCTTGAGGTGTCTTTTTGAGTAGTTTGCCCATTTCCATTACGAATTGTGATGACAATAGGCGTAGGGATCGCTTGGCTCGTTTGTCGATGTTTGGTGGGTATTCACCGTTTGTTTTGTAGTTGATGATTGCTTGGTACCAAGGGTCGGTTTGTTCTTCCTCGGTTTCAATGTCACAGATGTAGGCGGGTTCGTTCAGTCGTTCCACGGCGATGGGTAGCGTTCCATCCAGGGGTAAGATGATTAGTGACGCGAGCTTGGATAACGCGTCGGCGAATTGATTTTCTTCGCGAGGGAGGTGTATGAATTCCACGTGATAGAATTCGTTTATGAGCTCTTGTATTTTGTTTTGGTATAGTGCTAGGTTTTCATTAAGTATCTTCCATGCTCCGGATACTTGGTTGATTATGAGGGAGGAGTCCCCATAGACTCTTATGTTGCGGGCGTTGAGTACAAGCGCTTGGAGACCGTGCAAGCATGCTTCGTATTCTGCGGCGTTGTTTGTTACGTCAAAATCCAGTTTGATGGATAAAGGGGTGTGTTCGCCATTCAGGGATATGAGAAGTATTCCTACTCCACATCCTCGATAGTTGGAGGAGCCGTCGAAGTATAACTCCCATTGTTCTTGGTTGATATTGTAAATCCCATAAATGCCTGGAAGGGATGTCGTGGTCGATGATTGGCTCTTCGTTGATTGCATTTTCGGCTAGGAAGTCGAGACCGCTCGTCCCTTGATTGCTTTGAGAGTGCGTGCCAAGGTCGGTCGGCTAGGAGCAACGTCCATCTCGCCATTCGTCCGTTAAGCACAGGTTTCTCGAAAAGGTACTTTACGGGGTCCATTTTTGAGTAGACCTTCGTTTGGTGTGCTAGCATGTAGTGACGGAGTTTTTTGGATGACCATACCAATGCTAGACAGCTCTTCTCGACGGGTGAATATCGAGTTTCGTAATCGAGAAATTTCTTGCTTATGTAGTAGATTGCGTGTTCTTCGCCGTTTATCTCTTGAGCGAGCATGGCGCCCATGGCGGTAGGGGTTGTTGTGAGGTACAAGGACAGTGGCACATCCTTTTGGGGTGGTCGTAGAACTGGCGGGTTGGTTAGTAATTCTTTGACCTTGTCAAATGCCTTTTGACATTCTTCGTCCCATTCAACGTGGTCGGTTTTCTTGAGTTTCTTGAAAACTGGTTCACATATCATGGTGAGCTTGCTAATGAAGCGCGAGATGTATTGGATTTGGCCCAAGAAACTTCGAATTTCGTCGAGGTTCTCCGGGGGTTGCATTTCTAGAATTGCTTTGACTTTCGAGGGGTCGACCTCGATGCCTCTTTGGCTCGCTCGTGTCCTAGTAGTTTCTGATTTGACTCCAAAAGTACATTTTTGGGGGTTGAGGCGCATTTTGTATTGTCGTAGGCGAGTGAAGAACTTGCGGAGGTTAGTGATGTGACCACTCCTCTCTTTTGACTTCACGATCATATCGTCGACGTAGACTTCGACTTCTTTGTGCATCATGTCGTGTAAAAGGGTTGTAGCGGTGCGTTGGTATGTAGCGCCGGCATTGATTAGGCCGAAGGGCATGACTGTGTAGCAGTATGTCCCCCACGGTGTAATAAAGGCTGTTTTTGCCATGTCTTCGCAGGACATTTTGATTTGATTATTGCCTGCGTAGCCGTCCATGAAGGATAGGAGGGCGTGATCGGCGGTGTTGTCGACTAGGACATCCACATGGGGTAGTGGAAAGTCATCTTTGGGACTAGCTTTGTTCAAGTCGCGAAAGTCAACGCATACTCGAATCTTGCCATTCTTTTTCAAGACTGGGACCATGTTTGAGACCCATTCAGGATACTCGATGACTTGGATGAAACCGGCTTGTAGTTGTTTTTCGATTTCTTCCTTAACCATAAGGGACCATTCGGGGCGTAGTCTCCTTAGCTTTTGCTTGATGGGTTTATGCTTAGGGTTTAATGGGGATGCGGTGCTCGGCTATGCTTCGTTCGATTCCGGGCATATCTTTGTACGACCAAGCGAATACGTCCTTGAATTCGCTCAGTAGTTGTGTGAATTGAGCGCGCTCGTGTTCGTCTAGTGAGGCACCTAGTTGTAGTTCTCTTGGCTCTTCGGGGGTTCCCACGTTTATGGTTATGGTTTCCTCGATGATTGGGTCTTGTGTTTTTGGGTAAACAATGTTTGCAATGTATTTGTTTAATGATTCATTTGTTTGTTCATTTTCATCGCATGAGTTAGTGTCTTTTGTATTTTGCGTTTTGTTTGTTGTTTGTTGATTTTTGTTTATTTGTATTTTGTTGTTTGTTTTAGCTTGAGACAAGGCGTAAGCAAATTTATTCATTTCATTATTTTGAAGAGAATTATTCGACAAGTTGGAAAATTGCTTGGAGCTAGCCTCCGTAAAAAGGAAATCTAAACCAAAGCTAGAGTCTAGGATAGATGGGTCGACAGATGACCCGACACTAAGAGCATTAGAAGCTAAAAGAAACTCTTCTTCTTCGTCGTCTTCTGTGTCGTTGGAGCTGCTTGACCTGCTTGAGTTGCTTGAGTTGGAATCACTCTCGCCCTCGTCTTTGAGATTAGTGACATGGTCGAAGAGTGGTCCTTCACCGGTGATAAGCTGGAAGTGGTGACCTTGTGCATCGGTCCATTTCAGCGTCTTATACCATCCGTTGAGGGTTTTGTCTGTTGCGTCGGCTATGAGTAAGTTAGGATCGAAGTGACGGTCTCGCATGATTGTGGAGACAATCTCTTCGTTTTTGGTGCTCGGTGAGGCCTTGAGTGTATTGGGCTCGGCCTCACTAGAGAAACAAGCTTCGGATGAGTGGATGATGTTTCGAAGGGAGGTATTCCCGTCGATCGTTCCTCCGGGGATGAAATATGCGTTCAGGTCGAGGATATAAGGTCGCAGGGTGACCTTGTGAGTTGATCTTCGCTTTTGGATTTCCTTAACCATCTTCTCCTGGTCGTTGTTCTTGGGTTTATAGCCTAGACCCATGGTGAGCCAAAGGCTGTCGTTGTTTTTTGTTTTGAAAGGTTTGTAGGTTTTGATTGGTGTACGTGTGATGGCGCCGACCTCAAAGTCGAAACCGCATAAGTCTTCCGCGGGTTCAGCCACAATTTCCGCAGAATTGGGCTCTTTTGGTGTATCGAAAAGGGCTCGGAAGTATGAGGCCTTCAAGGTTATGATCTCCTCGTTAAGAGGGATCTTAACCTTTTGATGTAGGGTAGAAGTTACGGCTTTGGTGGAGTGGATCCACGGGTGTCCCAGGAGTATGTTATAGGAAGGGGTCATGTCGATGACCTGGAACTCAACCTTCCTTTCTATAGGACCACTGCGTACGTGAAGAGAAATGGTTCCTTTCACGTGACGTCGGGTTCCGTCGAAAGCTTTGACTCCATCCATGCTCGGGGTGAAGTCTTTATCGGATAGGCCGAGACGATGTGCAGTGGCCAATGGTAGAACATTGACTGCAGATCCGTTGTCAACAAGGGACACGGGTAAAGTTTTCTTCATACACTCTACGCTAATGTATAGAGCGAGGTTGTGGTTCGGTCCGAATGCGGGGAGACCATCATTTGAGAAGGTGATAGCTCCTGGTAACCAATCCCTCGTGACATGGCTGACCATTTGATCTGGAGAGATCTCAGCATCTGCGCACGCTATTTGTAGAGCGCGAATGAATGCGTTCCTACGTTCCGCTGAGTCTCGTAAAAGGGCCCAGATGGAAACATCGGCTTTTGTGCGAGCGAGTTGCTTCTGAAGCACCTCACTCGTGTTTGGTGGTGGAATTATTGTAGAGGTGGGGGGTGTACTTGTAGAAGGAATATCCTCTTGGGCTACGGCCTTGCCTTTTTCGGCCGCAGTCGCTTTTCTGGCATGCTCATCTGTGAAGATATTTTGATAAGGACGACCAGAGCGTGTGAGGTGTGAAACCTCGTCTTGGTCTTTCTTGTCGGGCTGCTCGCCTTTTTCCTTTTCATCTTTGTTTTCGGGCTGTTTGCCCTTCTTTTTCTTCCCCTTCTTGTTCTTTTTAGTTTTATTCGAGGAAGGAGTGGTTGAGAGTTGAGCTACTATTTTGTTAGTGGGTGGCCACTCTTCGTCTTCATCGTCACTGAACCAGACCCCATTGATTTGGTTGTTGGTGGGTGTAGCCAAGTAGGAGCAATCTATGACGGGTGCTGATCTGAGGAAGATTGCAGGGTTGTCGTAAATTGTGGGGTTGTTTTGGGCTCCGATGCCGATTTCAATGAGTTCTTTGAAATTCTCGGCATCGCCGTAGTCAAAGTGTCTTTGCCACTCGGGTAGTAGGCTGCCGAGGAATGTGTACACGAGCTCGTCTTCATGTGGAGGGTTTGGAACTTGGGCAAGTAATTTTCTCCATCGGGCGAGGTATTGGGTAAAGTTCTCTCCGTCTCTTTGGTGTTGGGTGATGAGAGTATGGAGGAAGACATGCTTGTCGGCCTTGTTCTTGGAGCGTTGTTCTAAGCGCGCAGCTTCAAGTTGATGCAAGGCCTTCAAGTTGTCAATGTCCTTGGTGAGTTGATTAACACGGTCACGGAGAGTTCTCAATCTATTGAGGTTAGCCACTTTTGAGGTGCGTTTGAAACGAGGAGTGATGATGCGATTCATGGTGAGTATTCAGCTGAGGCCTGCATTTCACTTCGTATATTAGGGACACGACTCGACCCACTAGACTCACATTCATTTTTAAGCATTCATTTTAGCTTATTTCTTTGTTTAGAAAGACCTTTTATGTTTTGAAAAGAGGAGATTTTCGAAAAGGTTTTAGCTAAAGGAAGCTTTTGAGACGAGGATGTGTGCGCACATCTCGCCTCGATGTTAAAATGTTTTGCTTTGCATCCGTCGAACTGATATCGGTGATTCACGAGGTGAGCTCGAGTTCGGGTGTGTAAAAGAGAAAGGATTCGACTCGAGAGTGGTTAACAAGTCGAGTCGAGGATGTTAAAAGCGGAGTCTAGGCCACATGACCTAGAGGATTGAATTCCACGAGCTCGGGTTCTAATCCTTGCTCGGGTTTTTGCTTGTTAGTGAAAAAGGAGAATTTCGAGAAAGCTTGTTTCAAAAATTCGCGATAATTTTGTTTGAAAAGGTGTTAGTTTGTTAGATGTTAGGTTCATTTATCTTTGAAACGTTTAAGCGAGTTTTCGAAGATATGAATGCAAATGCTTATTTTGAAAAAGACCATGGAGTGCATAGCCTCGAACTTGTACGTATGACTCGATAAGGGTGAAAAGGGTCAGTCGGGTACACCTCCAACTACCTCGAGTACGCTTTGGCAGATACTTAACCCCTTCATTTCCTTACGCCGGGGCGATAGGTTCTCTGAAGAGAACCTTTGAAGCGGTCGAGATAGCCGTTTACGGCAAGCCGTGGAGGGGCGAGAGGAAAGCTAGTCCGGCATGTGCTTTATCGAGTGGACAAGCCTGCATGTGGGAACCACCTCTCGAGGGTGCAAAGGGTGCCTAAATTCCAAAAGGAATGGACTCTAAACGAATGTGCATAGCTCAAATATGTATACTTAGATTGTTCAAGGCTTTCAAGTTTCACCTCTTTATTTTTAAAAAGAAAAAGCTAGTTTTAAGTTTTAAAAAATAAAATTTCTCCAGCGGAGTCGCCAAACTGTGGAACCCGGGATCGGACGGGACCCAACTCGGCGTCTTGCTTAAGGGCGGATTAAGTTAAAAAGACTAATTTACAAAAACCTTTAAAACTGTTTTGGAGTCGCCACCTAATTATCGCGGAAATTAGGAACCTGCTATCATGTCCTAAGCCTAAAGACATGTCCTAGATTTTGGAGCACGCCGACACCCCTAGATCTAAGGCTTGTGAAACCAGAATGGATTCGAGGTGAGGGTACTTTAGAAAAAGAGTTAATTCAATTAATGATTTATGAAAACCTTTTAGAAAAGCCTATGTAAAAAAAAGCCTCTACTGACCTAGAACAATCCATGTAAGATGATATTTGAGCTAATGTTATCGCTACGTACAAGTGCGATAAGGTTTGTAAAAGAATGCAGATGCAAAAAGATTGATTAAAACCCTCAGTTTAGCATGTTTAACTTGTTAACAGCAGTTGATTAAAGGTCGAATTCATTGTTTAAGTTGATTTTAATGCAAAATAAGAAGGTGCAAGATGCATGCAAATAAAATAAAGTTCAATTGTCCATTGGTTTATTTTATAAGGGTCGGTTGCTTATGCGACTTTGGCGTGTTATCGGATATGGAGTGTACCCGAAGCAAATAGAACACTTGGAGTGCAAGCGCGCTGGGTGCCAAAGCCAGGGGGCGTCTCACCGATATCAGTTCGACGGATGCAAAGCAAAACATTTTAACATCGAGGTGAGATGTGCGCACACATCCTCGTCTCAAAAGCTTCCTTTAGCTAAAACCTTTTCGAAAATCTCCTCTTTGCAAAACATAAAAGGTCTTTCTAGACAAAGAAATGAGCTAAAATGGATGCTTAAAAATGAATGTGAGTCTAGTGGGTCGAGTCGTGTCCCTAATATACGAAGTGAAATGCAGGCCTCAGCTGGATACTCGACGCACTAAACAACGTGTAATAATCCCTTACAAGAAACGAACCTACACCCGCAAAATGGCCGGCAACAACGAAGAAGTCAACGCACTCCGTGACCAAGTTGCAAAGCTGACCGCTGACCTGGAGGGCCTTTTGACCCACCATACAGTCGAGGTAGAACGTATGGAACTCAAGATTAAGGAGGAAGCAGATAGGCATGCTAAGAAGCTCCAAGCTATGGAGGAGAGGCTCTATGTCTCGAGCACTTACTCTATTCACAAGGAGAATGAGAACGTACCTACTAGCATTAAGGACGAGCTCCCAAACAAGCTCGCCCTTAGTGATCTTCCTATCTTTCAAGGACATGAGAGCCCGATCATTCACATCCGAGCTTTCAAATCCCAAATGGCCATCAAGGGGGTCGATTCCAAACATTGGCTCACCCTCTTCCCGCACTCCCTTGCGGCAGTGCCGAAGACATGGTTCTACTCACTCGACCCACAGCGGGTCCCTACCTTCGAAGAACTCACAGTCGAATTCGACCGACAGTATCGAGACAATGAAGACACTCAAGTCTCAATTCGCACCCTAGAAGTCCTATCTCAAAAGGACAATGAAGGCTTCACCGACCATCTCACTCGTTGGAAGAAGTTAAGCGCTCAAATCCCCAACCGTCCCCAAATGAGGACAAGCTCGCATCAAGTTCATAAATAACCTGCGACCCGTGTATCAATTCTACATGAGGTACAGTAACATTCAGAACTTCAAAGAACTAACTAAGGTCGGCACTCAAATCGAAGATGACCTTAGGACTGGCACCATGGCTAAATACACCGGCCATGCTTATCAAGGGAGCTCCTCTAAGTCTTCCAGCGCAGTCAAGAACGACTAAAATCGCACCGTCGGTAACCTCGACGATGACACCCTCGACGCCTTTGCAACTACCTTCTCGCCGCCTCCCAAGGCCAAGCGAAGCTTCGACCCTCTCTTTATGTCTTACTCCAAGGCGTTTCAAATGTTGGTCGAGAAAAACTACCTACAACCGATTGGGCCTACTAGCGAGCCGCCTGAAGATAAGAAGCCTAAATCTTGGAACCCCAATGCCTTCTGTGCATACCACCGAGGCAAGGGGCATGAAGACACTCAAGTCTCAATTCGCACCCTAGAAGTCCTATCTCAAAAGGACAATGAAGGCTTCACCGACTATCTCACCCGGGGATCGAAAGACGAGGGACCCAACTCGTCGTCTTGCTTATGGGCGCATTAAAGTTAAAAAAGATTAAGTTAGAAAAACCTTTAAGAACTGTTTTGGAGTCGCCACCTAATTATCGCGGAAATTAGGAACCTGCTACCATGTTCTAAGCTAAAAACATGTCTTAGATTTTGGAGCACGCCGACACCCCTACATCTAAGGTTGTGAAACCAGATTGGATTCGGGGTGAGGGTACTTTAGAAAAAGAGTTAATTCAATTAATGATTTATGAAAACCTTTTAGAAAAGCCTATGTAAAAATAGCCTTTACTGACCTAGAACAATCCATGTAAGATGATAATTGAGCTAATGTTATCGCTACGTACAAGTGCGATAAGTTTGTAAAAGAATGCAGATGCAGATGCAAAAAGATTGATTAAAACCCTCAGTTTAGCATGTTTAACTTGTTAACGAAAACGGTTCAGTTAAAGGTCGAATTCATTGTTTAAGTTGATTTAAATGCAAAATAAAAAGGTGCAAGATGCATGCAAATAAAATAAAGTTCAATTGTCCATTGGTTTATTTTATAAGGGTCGGTTGCTTATGCGACTTTGGCATGTCATCGGATATGGAGTGTACCTGTGGAACCCGGGATCGGACGGGACCCAACTCGGCGTCTTGCTTAAGGGCGGATTAAGTTAAAAAGACTAATTTACAAAAACCTTTAAAACTGTTTTGGAGTCGCCACCTAATTATCGCGGAAATTAGGAACCTGCTATCATGTCCTAAGCCTAAAGACATGTCCTAGATTTTGGAGCACGCCGACACCCCTAGATCTAAGGCTTGTGAAACCAGAATGGATTCGGAGTGAGGGTACTTTAGAAAAAGAGTTAATTCAATTAATGATTCATGAAAACCTTTTAGAAAAGCCTATGTAAAAAAAAACCTCTACTGACCTAGAACAATCCATGTAAGATGATATTTGAGCTAATGTTATCGCTACGTACAAGTGCGATAAGGTTTGTAAAAGAATGCAGATGCAGATGCAAAAATATTGATTAAAACCCTCAGTTTAGCATGTTTAACTTGTTAACGAAAACGGTTCAGTTAAAGGTCGAATTCATTGTTTAAGTTGATTTTAATGCAAAATAAGAAGGTGCAAGATGCATGCAAATAAAATAAAGTTCAATTGTCCATTGGTTTATTTTATAAGGGTCGGTTGCTTATGCGACTTTGGCGTGTTATCGGATATGGAGTGTACCCGAAGCAAATAGAACACTTGGAGTGCAAGCGCGCTGGGTGCCAAAGCCGGGGGGGGGGTAGAGTGTAGTCCCCTTTGTTAGTCCATAGAAAATAAGAAAAAGCTTTGATCCAAGTGGATCGGTACCTACCTTGTCCTGACGCTTCAGATCTGGGCAGAGCTTCGCTTCTTGAACTTAAAAGGAGGATGAATTCAACACGGGATGGTGTGTTGAACTCAAGGATTTGAGTGCTTGAGGCTTTGAGAGAGTTTTGTAGTGTGTTTGTTGTGAAAGCTGGGTGTAAATTGTGTTTTCTGCTGGAAAATTGATGTCTTTCGAGGTCAGGTACAGGGGTGTATATATACTAAAAACCTCGGAGAAATTAGGAAATCCGGGGATAAAAACAAGCCAGGAAACCGCATAGCCTTATGCGGTTGCCAAGGCAAACCGCATAAGCTTATGCGGTTGCCACCCCAAACCGCATAAGACTATGCGGTTTGAAGGTGTGTTTTTTTGCGTAGTTTCCTAGTTCCGGTTTGATTATATCTCGAAAAGATTTAGTATAATCCTTACTTGCACGTCAAGGAAAAGAATAGGATATTTCTGAGATATTTTGATGTTCAGGGCTTTGGAGTGCGGGCCAAAGGCTGGGTTTGGGCTCGGTTTCGGGCCCGAGACCCGGAAAAATGAAAAGGGTGTATTTGCATGGATTTTGTGAAATAAGGTAAGACGTGAGGTTGTATTTTGTGTAAGAGGAGGCTAAAGGGAAGATCTAGCCACCGGGCCTAAATTTAGGAATTTAGGAATGCTGAATTAGACCTTGTTAATGTAAAAGGGCTAATTGTAGTGCAAATGCGAAGCTCATGCCAAATGAAGCAGGACGAGGACCTAGTTAGACTCCAAATGGACAAAATGAACGTTTATTTAAAGCGATGTGAAGCGACCTTAATCATTTTAACATTTAAAACGACTCAAAATGAATTCGACATTAGTTAGAACCGTTTAAGTCAACGTTAAAGCATGCGTAATAAAAGTCCGTGTTACATCACAGGGTTTTGTTTGGGAGGGTACGGAGATGGGTATCCACAGTACCCGAAGTAAATAGAACACTTGGAGTGCAAGCGCGCTGGGTGCCAAAGCCGGTGCGCTAGAGTGTAGTCCCCTTTGTTAGTCCATAGAAAATAAGAAAAAGCTTTGATCCTAGTGGATCGGTACCTACCTTGTCCTGACGCTTCAGATCTGGGCAGAGCTTCGCTTCTTGAGCTTAAAGGAGGATGAATTCAACACGGGATGGTGTGTTGAACTCAAGAATTTAAGTGCTTGAGGCTTTGAGGGAGTTTTGTAGTGTGTTTGCTGTGAAAACTGGTTGTCAATTCTCTTTTTCGAGGTCAGGTATAGGGGTGTATATATACTAAAAACCTCGGAGAAATTAGGAAATCCGGGGATAAAAACAAGCCAAGAAACCGCATAGCCTTATGCGGTTGCCACCCCAAACCGCATAAGGCTATGCGGTTTGAAGGTGTGGTTTTTTGCGTAGTTTCCTAGTTCCGGTTTGATTATATCTCGAAAAGATTTAGTATAATCCTTACTTGCGCGTCAAGGAAAAGGCCTAGGATATTTCTGAGATATTTTGATGTTCAGGGCTTTGGAGTGCGGGCCAAAGGCTGGGTTTGGGCTCGGTTTCATGCCCGAGACCCGGAAAAATGAAAAGGGTGTATTTGCATAGATTTTGTGAAATAAGGTAAGACGTGAGGTTGTATTTTGTGTAAGAGGAGGCTAAAGGGAAGATCTAGCCGTCGGGCCTAAATTTAGGTATTTAGGAATGCTGAATTAGACCTTGTTAATGTAAAAGGGCTAATTGTAGTGCAAATGCGAAGCTCATGCCAAATGAAGCAGGACAAGGACCTAGCTAGACTCCAAATGGACAAAATGAACGTTATTTAAAGCGATGTAAAGCGACCTTAATCATTTTAACATTTCAAACGACTCAAAATGAATTCGACATTAGTTAGAACCATTTAAGTCAACGTTAGAGCATGCGTAATAAAAGTCCGTGATACATCACAGGGTTTTGTGTGGGAGGGTACGGATATGGCTATCCACAGAGCCCCCAGTTTGACTGAGCTCGGACTAGAGCGCTAGTCAAACTCCACGACCATATCCGGACCATTACAGTCTCGTCTGATCAGCGGGCGAAGCATGTGTCCATGGGTGAGACGAGGACTTCGAACCGGGCTAAACGGGGAGGGGCGTACATGTTTAAGGACGTGACGGTCCATGCATGCTATAAGGGCCTGCCGGCCTGCTGAGTGTCTTCGTCGTGCTTGTTGTACTGTCATTGTTGGTGCCTTTGCTCGTAATGTCTTCGTATTGCATGTGTTGAAATGTGAAAGGGGCTAAATTGCAGGGGTGCATGTGCTTGTAAGATGTTTGGGTATGCGTGAGGTGTATAATTGAGTAGGGGTGTTCATGTAGGTGTAGGTCTCGTGAAAGAGCGTCCGTGTAATGTTTGCGTTTGAACTCGCCGAGGAGCGTCTATGTAGAGTGAAATGCTTGGAGTTAGGTGTATATTGAGAGTGCTTATGCTTGGGCTCGCCGAGGAGTGTCTATGTAGTCGTAATTGCATATGATTGCCTTCCGTTGAAGAGAAAATGATGTAATGCTCGTGAAGAGCGTTCGTGCTTCTGCTTCTGTACCGTACATTAAATGCTTAATATACGCGTATGGCGGACTGTAGGTGACGCCTTAACCCAAGCACGGGACGTACTTGGAGTTGCATTAGGGCCAAAATGAGTTAGGAATCCAAAAGCAGGCGTAAAACGAGAAAAATCCGAGAAAAACCAGGGGCTGAAACCGCATAAGCTTATGCGGTTTGGGGGATGAACCGCATAAGCTTATGCGGTTTCCCCTGCTGGCTGAAAAATGCTTATAAAGCACGAACAACACCGTAGCCATGCTTCACAACTCTATTTCGGTTTCTTCACTCTAAAAACACCAAATTTCGATTTCTCAACCAAATTTGCTCGTTTTTCTTGCGTTGCCTTGCTATGGAACCAGGTAATGCTCCATTTTAACTTGCTTTTACGTTATTTGTCGTTGTAATTAGTTAGTTTTGCCTTGAAATGTTGAAAAGACGAGTTTTGAATGAAAACCCGAGTTTTGCTTGAAATTTACCGTTCGAATGCTTGAAATTGACGTCATTGTGTTGCATTATGCCATGTGAACGTGTATGTGCGAATTGATTGTGATTTGGACTGTCTTTGTGTGAAAAACGTCCAAATTAGGTTTCGGGCCCGAAAACGAGCCCGGATTTTCCGACCCGGAATTTCAATTAAACTTCGGTGTAGGATGCCCATAGCGTGTATAGCATGCCTATAGCGTTAGTTTTGCGAAAATGTTGAGCTAAGGCTTTCAAATCGCCGTCTTAAGTCGTAGTTATACGGAGTAATTAAGGCGAATTGGGGGTTTTTGATCGGGGCGACCAAAATGCAATTGCTTGTAATGGTTTGTTGTTGGGGACTATTATGGCGCACAGAAACCATAAAGTTGTAATTTTGATATGTAGAGAACGGTTTTCGGCTTAATTGTGAATTAGGCCTAAAAAATGCTCTGTAGGGCGTATAGTTTAATGTGTTAAAGGATGTATATGTGTATAAGAAGGGTGTATATGTGTTATGTGCGTATTATTTGTGTATTTGTGTATGTGTATGCCAAGTTGTATGCTTGCATGTATTATAGCTGTATGTATTGGTTGTGTTGGTTGCAGGAGAGGGTTCTGGTCGTATTACGAGATCAAGATCTCGTAAGAGTACTAGCTCGAGGACTGAGGGTGCCTCTGGCTCGAGTAGTTTGAGGCGTTCGCGTAGTGAGAGGGATGCTGACCCTTGGGACCTGCCCACGAGACGTGGTCGATCCACGAGGTAGGGTCGGTCGTGGCCGCGGCGTGACCCTGTGCCTGATCCTGAGGATGAGCTTGCTCAAGAGCTGGTGGAAGCACTGGATGCTGAGATGGATGTTGTTGAGGAGGAGGCTGAGGAGGCCGAGGAGGCTGCACCTAGGGCGAGTAGCTCTAGGCCGCGAAAGTCACGTGCGAACAGGGCGTTCGCCAAGGGCTGGGATGGCCATGACCTTCTACTTGCTCCGGAGAGACACGTTTCCTATCGGGCGACGATGGGTTGGCGGAAAGGTCCGATGAGGACTTTCTCGGGCGTCTCGTCCGTGATGTATGCTTTCGAGAAGAAGCTTTCGGAGGGTGCGCAAGCTCGGGTGTTGCGCAGTGCTTTTGGTCCTCTAGTCGAGCACTGGAGGGCTTATCATGAGGTTGAAATCGACGGCGAACCCGAGCGTCGATCAGGGCCTTCCTTGACAGGTATTGGGATACCACGACGACGTTTCACATGCCCGGCTTTGAGGCCGGTATTACTTTGTCAGGGTACGCGGTCATGACGGGGCTTCCGTTCGGGGACCGTGATATGAGTTTTGGGTTTGCGCCGTCCATTGAGGACGAGGTGGTGACTGCCGCGATTGGCGGTGGTTTGGAGGTGGAGTACGAGGGTAACCCACCTTATGTGATCAAGACTAGCTTCATCCTGGAGTACTTTGAGGGGAAGACTGAGCGAGGCCCCTCCGAGTGGACTGACGAGCAGAACGCTCGTTTGTGGTTGTGGTGGTTCGTTAGCGCCGTGTACTTCGGCGATAAAGGTGAGAGGGCGACGACGTCGGTCCTGATGCATCTCGTAGATTGGGATGCGATCGGGACACTTGACTGGGTGTCGCCATCCTTGGGCTTGTGCATTCGATTCTGCATGGACGCGGTGAGGCCGCGGGTCATGAATGGAGGATCGAGACTGTCCTTAGTCTCGCCTGGGTTTGTGATGGAGGTATGTATTGATTTTGTTTTTATTTTAGATGCATTGTTATTCGTCTTTGTTGTCTTGTAATGTGTTTTTTGTATGTGCAGTCGTGGATCTTCAGTCACTTTCCTTTTCTGCTGCCTCCGCATGCTGTGACGATTCCGCGGGTATATCCGGCGGTGCGTACTTGGGGCACGTGTAACAACCTGGTTTTTAGTTGACTTTAATTACTAAGGCGGAAATTAATTAAGTCTTAAACCAGCGTTATTAATTTTACAAATAACCCAAATATTACATCATCGTTTAAGAGTTGAATGGAACAACTCTAAATACGGAAGTTAAAAGAGTAAAGTGTTGTATATATTACATATCTCTCAAAAGCAACAAAAGTAAAGCGTAAAAAACGTCTCGTGGCCCCATCCAAAATCCAGCTCCTGGTCCACGATCGTCCTGCACAATAAACTATTGGGGGGATGCCCGCTGAGCGGACAGTGACTAGCTATGCTCATACTTACCCTCGATTTCAATTACTTTGGTTTAATATTATCGCTTTATAAACATAACATTATGATAAAACATAAACATGCTTAATACAATTAGCATGTAAAGACATATATGTCATAATAAGCATGCGGTTAAAGCGATAAATCATATAAGCATGATGTTCAGTTATGAAAGCAAATAACATATAATATCATAGCCATAGTATCACAACATATCAGCAAGATTACAAAGCGATATCAGATCGCATACATACATACGTATCGTATTGTTCTCATCATGCAGACTCGATTCACTTCAGAAACTTGTGGTCTTTAATTTTCGAAGATGGTACACACTCGTTCTCATTTAATCAAACAACACACAACACATATCGCTACGAGCACGACCAATCGAGTAGGCCTTTGTACTCTAGTCGTTTGCATCTCACTACCATAGTGCAAATGACTTACTCGACTCGTAAACCACGCCGAATACTATAATACTTGCATCTCATCCTCTAGTGTTCGAAATGATTCGAACTTCAGATACAATCTCGTCAAGTGATCTTTACATGTGGCAAGAACGAATGCAAGTGTCGCGTCCAATAAAGACGAAACACGGCAAGGAGACAGAACCGTAAAGCGCATATGCACATAATGTTACGGTGGCCCTGATAACTTTAGCGAAATAGAGTGAATTAAACCCTAGTCTAGTACATGTACATTAGTATCCACGTTAAGAATGGGCCACGCTATTCGTAGAGCACCTTAACTCCAGATAAAACGACCATTTCCTAAAGCCTGTGGCAAAAACCATGGCATATTCAATTATCTTGTCCGGCAATGGCGACCGCGACAAGACTATCTTAAACCCCACTTCACTCACGATTGACGTTTTCATATCTGAGGCCCAAGCTTGACCTTTTATTTAACTTACTCAATGTTCATTATTTATTTGATATTTACATATCACATGTTACTAGACTCTCCTAGTCTCAGCGTCAAACGTTTAAGTATTTGTAGGTTTCATATGATCACATAACACGTTCGTTTATTATTTGAAGTGTTGTTAATTATTAACGTTTTCAGGTTTCTAAATTGAAACGTTTATTAGTACGTCCAATTTTATTTATGTGTTTTTCAAACACTTTAGGTCATTTACTTCTTCATTTTAAATTCTCTATACTTAGTAAAATTTTCAATTATTTTCAGTATTTCACTATTCACTTTTCACTATTCACTATTCACTATTCACTATTCACTTTTCACTATTCACCGTATTTTATACGTATTTTTATACGTGTTCGTATTTTTATACTTCGTATTCTAATTGTATTTTTATACTTATACGTATTCTTATACTTGTACGTATTTTTATATTTATACGTATTTTTATACTTAAGGTATTTTAGTATAATACTAAACTTGTTTTTATTTTCTAAGTACAAATTTCTAGTTTCAAAGTCGTTAGGTTCGTTTTGTACTTAGTGATTTTTGAAAATATCTAAAAGTCTAGTTTTAAAAACGTTAAGTTTGGTTTCTAAAAGTGATAATGATATTTATTATAAAATGAGACTTAGTTAAATTTAGTCGTCTACTTACTAAATTTAGCGATTTTCATTTTTAATAATAATGGTATCGTGAATGGTTCATTTAAGTCCGTATGTCCAAATCCAACAGTCCAATATGCAAAGGTAGTATCACACGATTTAATCCATTTTTATAACGGTTAAACATTTTTATCGGTTTATCGTATTTCATTTATAACTAAAACAATTTATACAAAAATTCAATTCTAATTACTATTTAACTTTAGTGACTTAGTGATAATTTCATTTTGGTCAAATTTAGTCAATTTAATATAGAAATGCCGTGTATATTAATATGTATGTCAAAATGGTTTTATTTCTTTTAATTTCTTAAATCTAACTTATTAATTAATAATTAAATTATATTAACAATAAACTAAAAAGTGATAAAACAATTTTTAACCTAAAAATATAGGGATGCCGTGAGCTAGCTCATAGTGGTCCTAAATTTTCATTTTTCGATTTTATCGGTTTTTAACTTAAAATCTTTATATTTTAATTATTCTAATTATACTAAAATGATTTAAACTAAAATGAAATTTACTAAAATTTTCATTTATAATTATGAATAGTGTTTTTCAACACTTTAAATTTCTAACTTTTTAATCTAAATGATTTATAATGTTTAAGTTGATTTATATAATATGACTAACAATATATAAAACAATAACTAAACATAAACACAAATTATTAACAAACATAATATAAAACATAATCAAAGTGAACAATATTGATGAACATCAACATGAATATCATACGAACACACATGAAGATCATAATAAAACTCAAGAACACTAATTTCGATTTTAATAATTTATAATTTGTTTTCCTAATTTAGTTTTTTTTTTCATAGGAACATCTATTTTAACTAACTTATTCTAACATATTATTTACAAAAATTAAAAGTGAAAATATATTAAAATAAATGGGAAATGCCGAGTTGAGCATGTATGTATATATATTTTTATTTTTTTGATTTTTAATCACTTTACTCATTGTTAATAATTCACATAATTTTTATATAATAATACTACTTAACTAAAACATAAATAAACATATAAATCATATGAACAATAATTTAAAGTACTCAAAAATAAATTACCTACACATATGAACATATTACTACAATTACACTATTATCATTATTACTTATTTATTATCATTTTATTATACAACACATAACATATAAGTGATGTTCAACATATTTAACATAAAATCATACTCATAAAACATATAATAAAAATCAAATTAATTTACTAAGAGGATAATATAAGACAAGGCTAGTCACCTTGAATTAGATGTTAATCGTCGAGGATCTAAAATAAATTTTAGATCGGATTTTTCTTCACCCATAACCCATGTTATTCACCCAACTAATCCATGCAAATTAGCTCCTAATATATACCCACTAATTACTAGAACACTTATGAAATATTAGAAATAATATTAGTGTTTTATTTTAATTGTTTTTGGAAGAAAAATGGAAGAAAATAAATGAGAGAAAATGGGAGTGTTAGCCACGACATTTTGGATTTAAATGGGCTTATTTTGGTCCTTAGAACTTGTGGAATAAGTTGTAAAAATTTTAGGTTAAAAGAATTAGGTTAAAGTTAGATTTTAATTAGAAAATAATGTTTAATTAAATTAAATAAAGCATCATCAACTTCATCATCAACCATTTAGTCCATATTACTATTTGGTGCATTAAAAATGTCTTTTAGATGTTTTAAAATGTTTTTCACGAAATTAGTCGCTTTTAAAAAGTCAAGGCCAAAAGCGATAAAAGTTAAAAAGTCTTGCTTTGACGATTTTTAAAAGTATTCATTTTATAAATTTAAGACTAAAATATTTTATTTACTACTTTAGAAAAATTTTAAAAGTGACGGAAATGAAAATGATAATATTAAAGTAGTAGTATTATATTTTATAAGTATTATTATTATTAAGTATAATCTTTAAATTTTAATTATAAAATTAAAAGTGATGATGACAAATAAAAGGTGTAAGGAAATGTGTAAGAAAATGTAAGATGATAAAATTTGACTAAGGAAAGTCAAAAGTCAAAAGTCAAACTTTCGGGCTCGATTTTTCATTTCTCGAAATTTTCAATTTGCGCGATCGCGAAAGGTTTCGAAATAAAAGATATAATCTTAAAATAGTGTTTTGAAATAAAATCGGAAATAAAAATAAAACTAATTTTCAAAAGGTACTAAATATAAAAATCGAGTTTTAATCCTTGAAATTTTGAATAAAAATTTCCTAGGTCGAAATACTTATTTTTTTTTGTTGAATGTTATAGATTTAAAGAATTATAATCAAACGTCAAAACGTTTATTAGTTTAAAATAAGTATAACTTATAATTTCGACATTATGTGAAAATGTTAGTTAAATGAAATTGAAATAGTAATTAGTTATTAATATAATATGATTTATTAATAAAAATCAAAATGATTAAATTTTTAATCAAAAGTTTGATGTTAAGGGTCAAAGTGTACGTGAATTTGGAAGAGAGTAGAGTGGCTTGACTTTGATTTGCGTTTTTGAAATCGTTGACTTGAATTTCAAAGTCGAGAAAAGTATAAGTGTTGATTTTTATAAAATTTTGAAAGGTGTTTCTTTTTCAATTCTAAAGATAATAGGACAAACTTTATTTTTCAAAATTTTTAATTTGGACTTAGGAAATTTTAATATTATTTGGCGTAAAAATTTCAGTCGCATTTTTATTATATGGAAAAAGGATGAATTTAATTTGAGGAATTAAATTCTTTTATCATATTGTGTTAAAATAACACGGGGTGTTACAAACCTACCCCCTTAAGAAAAGTTTCGTCCCGAAACTTGAATGGAGTGGATAACTACTCGAAGTTAAACAAAACGTTTAGAGAGGAAATCAAGATTGTACATGTTTTGTTAATGATATTTTTATTTTGATAGAATAAGACTTTTCAAAAAGTTTGAGTTTTTGCATGATTATAAAAATGTTAGATAGAGTGAAAACTTTGAAGGATATAAACGTTTTACATTTACAAATGGAACATTTTGAATTAATATAGAAATATCGCTAGACTATCATTTTTGAAATTGACTTCAAAGGGATTTTCAAAGAGGTGGGGCCTAGAAGTTTTGTACGGAATTAATTTAAATTAAAACTATAAGTATTTTAAAAGTAAAAGCAAATTCATTTAAATTTAGAAATAGGTATAAAGTTTAAAGTAGGTTGAAATAAAGATTTTAAATCTTAAACTTTAATCAATGATTTTAAAACCATCATATTTTTTTTTTGTCCTACCCCCTTAAGAAATTTTTAAACATATTTATCAAGTTTAAGTAGAAAAGATAAAAATTCATTTTAAAAGTTGAGGATTTGGAATAGGTATTGATAATTTCAAAAATTTAAAATAATCAAATTCGATTGTAAATGAGGTAAAGAATATATGATTTAAAACAAAATAATTTCGAAGATATTTGAGATTACGAAATAAAGTTTTAAGAAATAATTGAATAAGTATTAAATATGTTTTAAAGGGAAAACATGAGAATTAATTTTAGAAGATAATTAGGAATTATAAAATTTTCGAAGATCTTTAAATTTTAAAAGAGATAGTAAGTTTAGAGGATGAAAAGTAATAAAATTTAAAGGTTTTTAGAATAATTTTAAAGGAGTTTATAAAATTGAAAAGTAAAAGTGAAATCATTTTGTGAGATTAAAGAATAGGAATGAAAGTCGATTTTAAAAAGTCGATTGTAAGGGAATTGTAGACTTAGAAAGTTAGAAGTTAGAAGAAAAAGGTTTAAGAGGTTGAAATTTTTTTTTTTTTAAAGAGGACGAAGTAAATATTTTATTTGAAACGGATGATTAGATGAAGTTGTAGAATCTTCTCTGCGACAGAAATCTGCGAGGTTTTCAATGTCTTTTCAGTTGTAAGGATCTTGATGCGTCCATCCGTTGCGTTTGAGATCTTGTCGTCATGTCTTCCATTAATGGCTTCGATCTTAGAGTATTAATATAATACTTAGATTTTATATCCGAGGATAGTTGTTAGTTTTAGTTAGTCACATCAGCAAGTAGCAAGCATACGATAGTTAGTGTATTTTATTTTGAGGGAAGTAGTTCGTTATTTAAAAGTCCTTAGCCTATGGTCGGTCCTTAAGGTTTCTACCCATCCTCACACTTTAAAGCAATTTCAAGTTATTATTTAAGCGATCTAATAAAAGAAAAATCTAATTTATTATTTGATCCTATTAGTCTAAGCCAGACATACAATATGAATGTCTGGCCCAGGTGTCTCTCGTTAGGTAAGCATAAATCGCATTAGGCAATTCATGTTACGGTCACAAGACAGCTTTGATACCAACTGTAACAACCTGGTTTTTAGTTGACTTTAATTACTAAGGCGGAAATTAATTAAGTCTTAAACCAGCGTTATTAATTTTACAAATAACCCAAATATTACATCATCGTTTAAGAGTTGAATGGAACAACTCTAAATACGGAAGTTAAAAGAGTAAAGTGTTGTATATATTACATATCTCTCAAAAGCAACAAAAGTAAAGCGTAAAAACGTCTCGTGGCCCCATCCAAAATCCAGCTCCTGGTCCACGATCGTCCTGCACAATAAACTATGGGGGGATGCCCGCTGAGCGGACAGTGACTAGCTATGCTCATACTTACCCTCGATTTCAATTACTTTGGTTTAATATTATCGCTTTATAAACATAACATTATGATAAAACATAAACATGCTTAATACAATTAGCATGTAAAGACATATATGTCATAATAAGCATGCGGTTAAAGCGATAAATCATATAAGCATGATGTTCAGTTATGAAAGCAAATAACATATAATATCATAGCCATAGTATCACAACATATCAGCAAGATTACAAAGCGATATCAGATCGCATACATACATACGTATCGTATTGTTCTCATCATGCAGACTCGATTCACTTCAGAAACTTGTGGTCTTTAATTTTCGAAGATGGTACACACTCGTTCTCATTTAATCAAACAACACACAACACATACTGCTTACGAGCCTGACCACTGAGTAGGCCTTTGTACTCTAGTCGTTTGCATCTCACTACCATAGTGCAGCGACTTACTCGACTCGTAAACCACGCCGAATACTATAATACTTGCATCTCATCCTCTAGTGTTCGAAATGATTCGAACTTCAGATACAATCTCGTCAAGTGATCTTTACATGTGGCAAGAACGAATGCAAGTGTCGCGTCCAATAAAGACGAAACACGGCAAGGAGACAGAACCGTAAAGCGCATATGCACATAATGTTACGGTGGCCCTGATAACTTTAGCGAAATAGAGTGAATTAAACCCTAGTCTAGTACATGTACATTAGTATCCACGTTAAGAATGGGCCACGCTATTCGTAGAGCACCTTAACTCCAGATAAAACGACCATTTCCTAAAGCCTGTGGCAAAAACCATGGCATATTCAATTATCTTGTCCGGCAATGGCGACCGCGACAAGACTATCTTAAACCCCACTTCACTCACGATTGACGTTTTCATATCTGAGGCCCAAGCTTGACCTTTTATTTAACTTACTCAATGTTCATTATTTATTTGATATTTACATATCACATGTTACTAGACTCTCCTAGTCTCAGCGTCAAACGTTTAAGTATTTGTAGGTTTCATATGATCACATAACACGTTCGTTTATTATTTGAAGTGTTGTTAATTATTAACGTTTTCAGGTTTCTAAATTGAAACGTTTATTAGTACGTCCAATTTTATTTATGTGTTTTTCAAACACTTTAGGTCATTTACTTCTTCATTTTAAATTCTCTATACTTAGTAAAATTTTCAATTATTTTCAGTATTTCACTATTCACTTTTCACTATTCACTATTCACTATTCACTTTTCACTATTCACCGTATTTTATACGTATTTTTATACGTGTTCGTATTTTTATACTTCGTATTCTAATTGTATTTTTATACTTATACGTATTCTTATACTTGTACGTATTTTTATATTTATACGTATTTTTATACTTAAGGTATTTTAGTATAATACTAAACTTGTTTTTATTTTCTAAGTACAAATTTCTAGTTTCAAAGTCGTTAGGTTCGTTTTGTACTTAGTGATTTTTGAAAATATCTAAAAGTCTAGTTTTAAAAACGTTAAGTTTGGTTTGTAAAAAGTGATAATGATATTTATTATAAAATGAGACTTAGTTAAATTTAGTCGTCTACTTACTAAATTTAGCGATTTTCATTTTTAATAATAATGGTATCGTGAATGGTTCATTTAAGTCCGTATATCCAAATCCAACAGTCCAATATGCAAAGGTAGTATCACACGATTTAATCCATTTTTATAACGGTTAAACATTTTTATCGGTTTATCGTATTTCATTTATAACTAAAACAATTTATACAAAAATTCAATTCTAATTACTATTTAACTTTAGTGACTTAGTGATAATTTCATTTTGGTCAAATTTAGTCAATTTAATATAGAAATGCCGTGTATATTAATATGTATGTCAAAATGGTTTTATTTCTTTTAATTTCTTAAATCTAACTTATTAATTAATAATTAAATTATATTAACAATAAACTAAAAAGTGATAAAACAATTTTTAACCTAAAAATATAGGGATGCCGTGAGCTAGCTCATAGTGGTCCTAAATTTTCATTTTTCGATTTTATCGGTTTTTAACTTAAAATCTTTATATTTTAATTATTCTAATTATACTAAAATGATTTAAACTAAAATGAAATTTACTAAAATTTTCATTTATAATTATGAATAGTGTTTTTCAACACTTTAAATTTCTAACTTTTTAATCTAAATGGTTTATAATGTTTAAGTTGATTTATATAATATGACTAACAATATATAAAACAATAACTAAACATAAACACAAATTATTAACAAACATAATATAAAACATAATCAAAGTGAACAATATTGATGAACATCAACATGAATATCATATGAACACACATGAAGATCATAATAAAACTCAAGAACACTAATTTCGATTTTAATAATTTATAATTTGTTTTCCTAATTTAGTTTTTTTTTTCATAGGAACATCTATTTTAACTAACTTATTCTAACATATTATTTACAAAAATTAAAAGTGAAAATATATTAAAATAAATGGGAAATGCCGAGTTGAGCATGTATGTATATATATTTTTATTTTTTTGATTTTTAATCACTTTACTCATTGTTAATAATTCACATAATTTTTATATGATAATACTACTTAACTAAAACATAAATAAACATATAAATCATATGAACAATAATTTAAAGTACTCAAAAATAAATTACCTACACATATGAACATATTACTACAATTACACTATTATCATTATTACTTATTTATTATCATTTTATTATACAACACATAACATATAAGTGATGTTCAACATATTTAACATAAAATCATACTCATAAAACATATAATAAAAATCAAATTAATTTACTAAGAGGATAATATAAGACAAGGCTAGTCACCTTGAATTAGATGTTAATCGTCGAGGATCTAAAATAAATTTTAGATCGGATTTTTCTTCACCCATAACCCATGTTATTCACCCAACTAATCCATGCAAATTAGCTCCTAATATATACCCACTAATTACTAGAACACTTATGAAATATTAGAAATAATATTAGTGTTTTATTTTAATTGTTTTTGGAAGAAAATGGAAGAAAATAAATGAGAGAAAATGGGAGTGTTAGCCACGACATTTTGGAGTTAAATGGGCTTATTTTGGTCCTTAGAACTTGTGGAATAAGTTGTAAAAATTTTAGGTTAAAAGAATTAGGTTAAAGTTAGATTTTAATTAGAAAATAATGTTTAATTAAATTAAATAAAGCATCATCAACTTCATCATCAACCATTTAGTCCATATTACTATTTGGTGCATTAAAAATGTCTTTTAGATGTTTTAAAATGTTTTTCACGAAATTAGACAGATTTTAAAAAGCTCAAGGCCAAAAGCGATAAAAGTTAAAAAGTGCTGTTTTGACGATTTTCTGAAAAGTATTCATTTTATAAATTTAAGACTAAAATATTTTATTTACTACTTTAGAAAAATTTTAAAAGTGACGGAAATGAAAATGATAATATTAAAGTAGTAGTATTATATTTTATAAGTATTATTATTATTAAGTATAATCTTTAAATTTTAATTATAAAATTAAAAGTGATGATGACAAATAAAAGGTGTAAGGAAATGTGTAAGAAAATGTAAGATGATAAAATTTGACTAAGGAAAGTCAAAAGTCAAAAGTCAAACTTTCGGGCTCGATTTTTCATTTCTCGAAATTTTCAATTTGCGCGATCGCGAAAGGTTTCGAAATAAAAGATATAATCTTAAAATAGTGTTTTGAAATAAAATCGGAAATAAAAATAAAACTAATTTTCAAAAGGTACTAAATATAAAAATCGAGTTTTAATCCTTGAAATTTTGAATAAAAATTTCCTAGGTCGAAATACTTATTTTTTTTTATTGAATGTTATAGATTTAAAGAATTATAATCAAACGTCAAAACGTTTATTAGTTTAAAATAAGTATAACTTATAATTTCGACATTATGTGAAAATGTTAGTTAAATGAAATTGAAATAGTAATTAGTTATTAATATAATATGATTTATTAATAAAAATCAAAATGATTAAATTTTTAATCAAAAGTTTGATGTTAAGGGTCAAAGTGTACGTGAATTTGGAAGAGAGTAGAGTGGCTTGACTTTGATTTGCGTTTTTGAAATCGTTGACTTGAATTTCAAAGTCGAGAAAAGTATAAGTGTTGATTTTTATAAAATTTTGAAAGGTGTTTCTTTTTCAATTCTAAAGATAATAGAACAAACTTTATTTTTCAAAATTTTTAATTTGGACTTAGGAAATTTTAATATTATTTGGCGTAAAAATTTCAGTCGCATTTTTATTATATGGAAAAAGGATGAATTTAATTTGAGGAATTAAATTCTTTTATCATATTGTGTTAAAATAACACGGGGTGTTACAGCACGTGCAACCGTGCTTTTGACTGGTCGTATGACGAGGTTCGGGTGCTTCTGAACCAGATGCAGTTTGATCTGGTTTGTGTTTGAACCATTTTAAATAGAGTGTACTTAAAATGATTGTGCTTATGAGTGTTTGTTCTTGTTGCAGTTCGTGCCGTTCCCGTGGGGCCAGTATGCGGGCATTCCGGAAGGCATCGGGGCGCGGTTTGCATTGCGAGATACTCAGCGTCTGTACTTGGCGACGCCGTATGGGCCGGTTTGGTACCTTGGAGAGCGTTTGGTCTTTCAGGCAGGGTGGCCAGCTCCAGTGGTGCCTAAGGACCCGCCGAGGGTCCTGTTTGAGCGAGGGGTTTCCGCTCAGGATCGGATGGCGTTGTACGGGGAAGGAGAGTCGGTGAGTCTTCTCTGTCCTGGGGAAGATTATGGCCAGTTTGCTCAGTCTCGGCTTGCTTGTGGGCCGATTGAGGTATGCTTGCTTCTTTTGAGGGTGCGTAAGGTAATTTTTGCGAAAAATTTCCCTGATGTGTGCATGACGTGTGCTTTTTGTAGTTGTTTGATCCCGAGATGGCGGAGCAGCCTGGCGACTTTCCTACCACCGTTGAGTACGACGAGTCGGGTGTCCGTCGTACCTTCACTTTGCCGACGTACTTGCCGGTGACTACTGACGCGGGCATGGACAGCTGGACGGGCAAGGTGAAGAAGGTATGTATCTTTGTCTTTGTATATGTGAGTGAGCCCCCAGTTTGATCGAGGTATGAGTTATAGTGATGATCAAACTTGTGAGAGTCGTGTTTTTGTGTTACCTCCTTGAAATGAAACTAGATGGATTAAGTTTCACTCAAGGAGACAAGTAAAATCGACTTGTGAATCTAATGAAAATCTCGGCCAAAGTAGTAATTTTTGTGATGAATTTTTCTGAAATTTTGTGAAACAATAAAACATAAAAGATAGTGACTAAATCTACACACAAAGTAATAGATTTAGGTTTTAATTAGTTAAGCACAAAGCCACTAACTAATTGATCATAAATCTCAAGCACAAAGCAAGGAGAAAATGAAGATACTCAACTCATAAACTCTAGGGTTTTCATTTAATCAAATCTGAAAAATATGATGTGAGAATGAGGGTTTATATACTACCCTCATTCTAATCTTGACCATACATTACAAGAGGATCTAAGGGCTCACAAGAGTCCCCAATTACTACAAAATAACGGCTCCTAAGCTCACATGTGAGCTGAAAATTTACAATGTAAAAGACAAACTATAAAGCATAAAGGTGATGGTGACACTTGACTCCATCCTTTCCCTTCTTTGTTGATGGTCATCCAAGGGCCCTTGTGTGAGCCTTGGGGATGGGTTTGGACGGTCCATGTGACCAATTTTCAGAAATTAAAACTCATACAATAAAGTATAAAGTAGTGAAAGGGACATGAATGAAAAAGACATAAAACATAAAACAATGTGATGATCTTGGTGGCTTGATTAGGCCGGCTCCTTGGACCTCCATTGAGCTAGCTTTTGTTAACCATGTGATTCCTTTATTGGAGGGTTAACTCACATGGGTGCACCCAATTTGACCACATTCAAAAATAGCATATTCATTGAATTTTTGTTGCTCTCCAACTTATTCTACCTTTGACTTCTCTTGACTTCCCTTGACCACTAAGTATGGCTTGATTTGACCATAGAATTGACTTGACTTTTCTCTTAGTGGCCCCTAGGGTCATGGCCTAGGCTAGGGTTTGAGCCCAAGGACTCAACCCTTGGCTCAACTCCATCTCATCCTTGACCACCTTTACCATTTTTGGTCCACTCCTCGAGTTTGACTTAATTTGAGTGAAATTAAGGCAAAGTGGGGTTGACTGCTTTTTGTAGTTGAAATTTCCCCCCTAAGTTTGACTTAATTTGAGTGAAATTAAGGCAAAATGGAGAAAATGCGCTTTGTTTTTGAAATTTCCCCCCCCCCCCCCCCCCCCCCCCCTAAGTTTGGCTTAATTTGAGTGAAATTAAGGCAAAATGGAGAAAAATGTGAAGTGTGTATGTGTTTTGTATTGCAGGTGGCTAAGGAGGCGCATAAGAAGCTATGGCGGATAGCTAACAGGTGGAGGATGGCTTGGGTGGCGAGCAGACTCGGTTGTGTCAGTCGGTGAGGCGCTCGGTCGACGTGAGTTTGACGAGTATCGTCGTCGTTATCCTGAGTGAACTTGTGTAATAAAGATTGTATGAACCTCTAGTTTACATGTCTTTGTAGCTTGAATTTGAACTTGAATGTTGTTGTGAACCTGTGTAGTAAGCTTGTTTGAAAAACAAATGATTCCCGAGTGGGATGCTTTGATGTCGGATTAGATTGTGAAAATGTTTTTGCAAAAAGTTCATTTTAAATGCGAAATGAGTTTGCATGAATGTCGAAAATGTTATGTGTTGACTCGTGGTATTAATCGTGGTTACTAAAGCGAAGTGTAGTGTTGCATTCGTCGGTATCAACAAAGAATGTCGTAGCCTAAAGTGGATTGTAGTGTTTAGGAAAGACGAAATTAGGAAAGTCGCGAGAAAACCCGCCCCTAGAACCGCATAGCCTTATGCGGTTTAGGGGTCAAACCGCATAAGCTTATGTGGTTTGGGGTGCAAACCGCATAGGGCTATGCGGTTTGGTGGCTTGGCTGGTAACGCTGTGTTTCCATATTTCGTATTATGTTTTCGTATATAAGGAGGGGGGGTGCGTGCCATAATCTTCATTCACAATCACTTCTTTTCTTTTCTTTTAGTACAAGTTTTTGCTCTCATAAATATTTTAGGCATATTTACAAAAGGTTTTTTTTTGTATCCAAGAAAATGGTTGAGCATTTTGATGCTCTTTTGAAGAGGTGGACTTCCTCACTAAGTCCGGCGATGAAGAGGGCGGTGTATGATGATGGTGCGGGTGTTTTCATTGGCTTTCGCCAAATGAAAGTCGATCTAGACTTCCTGGATGCGTGTTTAGAGTATTGGGATCCCAGCTTGCACGTGTTTAGGTTTCCCGGGAGAGAAGTGTGTCCTTTGATGGAGGAGTTTGCGGCCATTGCGGGGTGGTCGAAACGGACTACTCCTGTGGTTGTGAGGAGCGAGCTTTGCTACAACGGGATGTTGCGGAACTTCCTTGGGATGACAAATGCTCATGCTGCAGGTTTGTTTGAAGGAGGTAAGGTGAACATGCTTCTTTTGTGTCAACGTTACATGAATAAGGTAGACACCAGTATTTCGGACCGTTCTAGGCGGAGGGCCCTTGCTTTTTGTTTGGTTCATCGTTATGCTTTTGCGGGGTCCATGCCAGATGGGGTGTTCGGGAGCGCGAGGTATGCTCGCGTTGTCGAAGAGATGGAAAGGGGATATGATCCTTCTGCCTTGATTCTAGCGGAGACCATACTGGGCTTAGACGACCGTTATGCTAATCGTCTGAGCTCGTACCGGGGTTGCGCTAGGATTCTTAACATTTGGCTCATGGAGAGGCTAAGTGTGTATAAAGCTCTTCCCCTTGGTGGTGTCTTCAAGGCTGCGGCGACGACGTCGCGAAAGATGGAGTGGGCCGACCCTCGGGAGCGTTCACTCAACTACTTCCGGGGGTTCGTGAAGGAGAGCGTCATTCGTTGGTATGTGTCATGGTGGCACATTACAGCGATTACGGCGCCGTCTGTGGCGAATGCGGCTCATGGTTTAATGTTGTGCGGTTTTGAACGAGGGGTGTGGATTCATCCTCTTCGCTTGAAGAGGCAAATCGGGCTTGCTCAGACAATCCCTGAGCAGGATACTCAGGTTGGAGGGGTTGTTGTGCTAAACAACCAGATGATCGATGCTTGGATCCGAGGGTGGTCGGACCGTGTTACTTGGGCTGTTCCGGAGCATATAGAGTCTACTCGTGTTACAGACTTCTACACGCGGTGGTATCGTTCCAATGATTCTCAGGAACGGGAGAATCAGAGGAGGAGAGAGAGGAGTGGGCTGATGAGTCGGTTTTAGTATAGGTTAGTATGACGATTTTGAGCTCATTTAGTGAGGTTTAGGCGTGGTTTTATGAAGATTTTCGTGCTTTGTAATCGATTGCGATGAATTGGATTTACAACGCGTTAATGCACTTGGACGATATTAATAAAGCTCGTGAGACTTGGACGAGGAATCGGAAAGAAAGAAAGGGACCAGAAGGTAAACAGCAGCAAACTGGCAACCTGCGCGCAAGTGACGTGCAACCCATGCGCGAGCTGAATTCAAGCAAAGAGAAGGGCAGGATGTTTTTGGCGACTGCAGCAAGAACCAACGCATAACCTATGCGCGAGTACTATTATTTCCGACTTTTTCTATTATTTCCGAATTTTATTTGTTATCTTTTGGAAAATATACTATTATTAGTTTTAGAACTTAACCTAGTTTATGATTATCTCATTAGCCACTTTTCATTAGTTTCTAGTTTTGTTTTTCTTTCAAAAAAACTTGGGAATTGATTAGAAATTATGCATTGCTAAACTTTTAATTCTTGATTCAAAACGATCAAGCGCTTGTAATTCAACCGTGAGATTATTAATCTCTTGACTTTCTCGTGAGTATTATTTTATCCCTTGTTATTATTGTTGATTAACCCTAATTTTGATTAGTGCGTACGACTAATTAGGATTGTTGTTAATTTATCTGCTAGATTTGATTATTAGCTCCGTTTGCTTTATTAATCTTTTCGCGATAGCAATTGTGTTCAATTTATCGTACTCAGTTTGTCGTAAGTTGTCCATAAAAGGGATTGAATTTGTAACTCGAGTATTAACTGCGTTGTTAGTATTAGTTACCTTTATTGTTTCTCGTTCTATATCTTCTTTTGATTTGAACTTGTTTCGCGTGACTCGAGTTAATCATAGAAAGGGTAATTAGGACATCAGTTTTGACCTAATTGCTAAGTTAAGAGAGAAATTGATAGCTAGTGTAATTGAACTGCATTGATTATCACAATAAAGTGCTCAGGTAGAGTCAGTTGATTATTTTCTGTGATCGGATATATTATCGTTCGTGGATTTCTGTTTGAATCGAGACCTTTCTCATAACTGTTTTCACACATCCTTTGTTATTATTCCTGCTTTTATATTTAGCTAGTTTAGTTCTTTATAAACCAAAACACCCCCCCAAATCTGTTACTGTTATCTGCTTTTCTTATATTATTGCATTGTTTACACTTCACTCTATTTCAGTTAGTCTTTTTCCCTGTGGATCGACCCTTACTTCCATTTTACTACGCGTTTAGTATATAGGATTTAAGTGATTAATTATTTTAATTTGCGGCATACGACTTTTAGCCCGTCAAATTTGGCGCCGTTGCCGGGGAATTAGGCGTTAATTGTTTTTATTGTTTAGTGTAGGTGTATGCATAATACCCGTTTTGCTAACCTGAACCTCGAGCCTTTTGACTCAGAGATTGAAAGAACCATTTTCAAGGTTAGGAAGGACAAGAGTGGACAAATCGCTGTCGTGCAAGATCCTGAGGTAGACGTCCTTGAATACGCATCGGACATTTCGGATATTTCAGACGAAAGCGACGAGATGGCAGAACAATCTATTTAGCAACTCACAGCTCCGGATCTCACTAATCAACCATTGTGCATCACAATTCCGCCTCTTGCGGAAAATGTGAATTTTGAGTTGAAATCCGGGCTCATTCATCTGCTACCCACATTCCATGGGTTGAGTGGTGAAGATCCGAACAAACATTTATCGGATTTCCACATCGTTTGTACGAGTATGAAGCCTGCTGCTGTGACTGATGAGCAGCTGAAGCTCAGGGCATTCCCGTTCTCACTGAAGGACGCTGCGAGGGATTGGCTCTACTATCTACCCACGGGTAGCATCGACACTTGGTTGAAGATGAAGAAGGCATTCCTTGAGAAGTATTTCCCTGCTTCTTGAGCATCTCAATTAAAAAAGGAAATTTCCAATGTCGAACAACGTGATGGGGAGACTATGTACGAGTACTGGGAACGTTTTAAGAAGCTTTGTGGTATGTGCCCATATCATGGGTATGAGGACCAAGATCTCATCATGTACTTCGTTGGCGGCCTCTCCAAGGATGATTCACGTATGGTTCACGCGGCTAGCGGGGGCGGAATCACGAATAAGAGCCCTACTAAGCCTTGACTCTAATCACCGAGCCCAGAAAGCTCAAGGGAATTTGATAGGAAGCCGTATAGAAGAGGTGTGAACGCTTTGGGGTCGAGCCAAAGTATGTTAGAGGACAAGGTGGACAGTTTAACTTCATTGGTTAAAGACTTGGTGATAGGGCGAAAGGCGGTTATGGCATGTGGGATTTGTTCTTCCGAATCCCACCCTAGTGAACATTGTCCCCAAATGCAAGAGGGTCCGGTCGAGGATGTAAATGCGTTGGGCTACATGGAACCTCCTCAACGCAAATGGGACCCTTATTCTAACACTTTCAATCAAGGTTGGAGAGATCATCCTAACATGAGGTGGAAGCAAGGGAATCAACAATACAATCAAGGTAATCAATTCGCTGCACCTAGGCCTCCGTTTGTTCCTAAACCGCCAGTTCAGAACACCACCCCACCGCATTCTACTCCGAGTTCGTCCATGTCCACTGATGAGATGATTCGAGCCTTAGTAGCTAACCAAGGCAACTTTCAAGCTAGTGTGGCTCAGAACCAGTTGGAGACCAAGAATAGCATCAAAAATTTGGAGACTCAAATTGGTCAAATGGCCACGGCTATTAGTCGATTGGAAGCTAGGGACTCGAATGCGTTACCGAGTCAAACGGTGACGAATCCTCGACCGAACGTGAGTGCGGTGTCGCTACGGAATGGTAGGCAACTGGTTGAAGCTGAGAAGCCGGTTGCTAAGTCGAAGAAGGCTATGCTACATGAGGAAGAGGAAGCAGTTGTTGAGACGAGCGATGATTCACCTGCTGTGGAGGTGAAAGATGATGCGCCACCACCGGTTCAAGAGGTAGAGGTTCCATTTCCTGAAGCTCTAAAGTCTACTCGCCGGATTGAGAACGATAAGGACATTTACGAGACCTTTCGTAAGTGCGAGGTGAATATCCCTTTACTTGATCTCTTGAAGAGCGTACCTAAGTATGCTAAGTTCCTCAAAGAATTGTGCACGGTCAAGAGACAACAAAGATTGAAGGGAGCTCAAAAGGTAAAGGTTAATGAGCACGTAAGTGCCATGTTTCAGCGTAAGTTACCACCCAAGTGTGGTGATCCCGGTATGTTTACTATTCCTTGTACCTTGGGTGACACTAGAATTGAACGTGCTATGCTTGATTTAGGTGCGTCTATTAATGTGTTGCCTTATTCACTGTATAAGTCTATGAAATTAGGAGCTTTGGTAGAAACTGGAGTTGTTATACAGTTAGCTGATCGTTCTAATGCTTACCCCAAGGGTGTTGTTGAGGATGTGCTTGTCATGGTTGATAACTTGATTTTTCCTGCAGATTTCTATGTTTTAGAAATGGAACACGATAAGCATGCTGCTCCTATTCTGTTAGGGCGACCATTCTTGAAAACTGCTAGTACTAAGATTGATGTGTCTAGTGGTTCGCTTACTATGGAGTCAGATGGTCAAGTTGTCAAGTTTAACATCTATGATTCTATGAAGTATCCCCCTGATGTGCATGCTGTGAATTTTGTTGATGTTATTGATGGTCCTGTTGAGGACGTGTTTAGTGTGAGTAATTCAGATGCTTTGAAAACTGTGCTTGAGAGTGATCGTGAAATGGATGGTATGGATATTGCTTTGCCTACTAACGTGCAGGATGTGATGTCGGAGCTGACAATGAATGAGAGGAGCCCTGTCTCCTATGGTAAGGCACCACTAACTCTTCCTGTAGACAAGCTGTTACCATCTATTGTGCAGGCACCTGCTGTGGAGCTGAAGCCACTGCCTGAGCATTTGAAGTATGCGTTCCTAGGTGACGGAGATACGTTGCCGGTCATCATCTCTAGCAAGCTCACTAAGGAACAAGAAGAAAAGCTTGTCAAGGTGTTGTCTGAGCACAAGACCGCTATAGGATGGACGATTGCCGACATCAAAGGTATTAGCCCATCTACTTGTATGCACCGCATCTTGCTTGAAGAGGGTGCTAAGCCGGTAAGACAACCCCAAAGACGGTTGAATCCTCCAATGATGGAGGTGGTGAAGAAGGAAGTGATCAAGCTGCTGCAAGTGGGAATGATCTACCCAATTTCCGACAGTAAATGGGTGAGTCCGACTCAAGTGGTTCCAAAGAAGTCGGGCATTACTGTTGTGAAGAATCAAGAAGGAGTGCTAGTGCCTACGCGAGTCCAGAACGGTTGGAGAGTTTGTATTGACTATCGTCGGTTGAATGCCGTGACTCGTAAAGATCATTTTCCCCTTCCATTCATTGATCAAATGTTGGAGAGGTTAGCTGGTAAGGCTTTTTACTGCTTTCTTGATGGTTATTCGGGCTACTTTCAAGTGGCCATTGCTCCTGAAGATCAGGAGAAGACTACATTCACGTGTCCTTTCGGCACGTTTGCTTATAGGCGCATGCCCTTTGGGCTCTGCAATGCGCCCGGTACATTTCAGCGTTGTATGGTGAGTATATTTTCTGAATACGTTGAGAATTTTATTGAGGTTTTTATGGATGATTTCACCGTTCACGGTGACTCTTTTGATGCTTGTTTACACCACCTATCCCTTGTTCTACAACGATGTGTAGAAACTAATCTTGTTTTGAACTCTGAAAAATGTCATTTCATGGTAGAACAAGGGATAGTCTTAGGGCATGTGGTTTCTTCGCGCGGTATTGAGGTCGATAAAGCTAAGGTAGATACCATTCAGTCTTTACCTTACCCTACTAGTGTGCGCGAAGTTCGTTCTTTTCTTGGCCATGCAGGTTTTTATCGCAGGTTCATTAAAGATTTCTCGAAGATAGCTTCGCCACTTTGCAAGCTACTACAAAAGGAGAGCGAGTTTGTGTTCGATGATGGATGCAAGGAGGCATTTGATGACTTGAAGAAGCGGTTAGTCACAGCTCCTATTATTCAGGCTCCAGATTGGTCGCTCCCTTTCGAGATTATGTGTGACGCGAGTGACTACGCGTTGGGTGCGGTTCTAGGCCAAAGAGTTGGGCGACTTTCTCATGTGATTCATTATGCGTCAATGACTCTAAATGAGGCGCAGAAGAATTACACTACGACCGAGAAAGAATTACTTGCTGTGGTGTTTGCATTGGAGAAATTCCGGTCTTATTTGCTCGGTACAAGGGTAATTGTGTACTCGGATCACGCCGCTTTGCGCTACTTGATGTCAAAGAAGGAAGCTAAGCCTCGTTTGATACGGTGGATCCTACTTTTGAGTGAGTTTGACTTGGAAGTGAAAGACAAGAAAGGGGCCGAGAACGTGGTAGCCGATCATCTGAGTCGGTTAGTGCATGATGACGAGAAAAAGGGTGGTCAAGAGCCTATCAAAGGCACTTTTCCCGATGAGACCCTATTCGCTATTGCGACCGGAGGGCCATGGTATGCTAACATTGTTAATTACTTGGTTTCTAAGCGTTTTCCTCCAGGTTTTTCGAAGTCTCAAAAGGACAAGATTAAGAGCGATGCCAAGTACTACATTTGGGATGATCCATATTTGTGGAAGCATGGTTCGGATCAAATCATTAGACGGTGCTTGCCGGAGTCGGAGATTGGATCGGTCTTAGCTCATTGTCATTCTTATGCGTGTGGGGGCCACTTCGGTGCTAAGAGAACCGCAAGGAAGGTGCTAGATTGTGGTTTCTGGTGGCCCACACTATTTCATGATTCTCATCTCTTTTGTAAATCATGTGATAAGTGTCAACGGGTTGGTGCTATTTCAAAGAAGCAGGAGATGCCACAGAATCCTATGCTCTACTGTGAGATTTTTGACGTGTGGGGTATCGACTTCATGGGTCCATTTCCTCAATCTCATGGCTATCTCTACATCTTGTTGGCAGTTGATTATGTGTCTAAATGGGTAGAAGCGATTCCAACCAAGACTGATGACGCTAAGGTTGTGGCGACGTTTCTTAAGACTCATGTCTTTGTTCGCTTTGGTATTCCTAGAGCATTGATTAGTGATCGAGGTACGCACTTCTGCAACCGTACCATTGAGGCTCTTGTGAAGAAGTACGGCGTCATCCATCGCATTTCTACTGCATACCACCCACAGACAAATGGACAAGCTGAAGTGTCCAATAGAGAGATTAAATCGATACTTGAGAAGACGGTGAATCCTACGCGGAAGGATTGGAGATTGAGACTAGACGACGCATTGTGGGCGTATCGGACTGCGTATAAAACGCCCATTGGTATGTCACCCTATCGACTTGTCTTTGGTAAGCCGTGTCATTTGCCCGTGGAGCTAGAACACAAGGCTTATTGGGCGGTGAAGAGCTTTAATATGCAACTCGACGAAGCCGGGACTTATAGGAAGCTCCAATTGCAAGAGTTGGAGGAGATTCGACTTGATTCGTACGAGAATGCGGCAATTTACAAGGACAAGACTAAGGCGTGGCACGACAAAATGATCACGAGGAAGACTTTTGAAGTGGGTCAACAAGTTCTCCTGTATCAGTCGCGTCTCCACTTATTCCCGGGCAAGCTGCGGTCCCGGTGGATTGGTCCGTTCGTGGTCACTACGGTTTCTCCACATGGGGCTATCGAGATTAAAAGCCACCAAACGGGGAAGGTTTTAAAGGTGAACGGACACCGTCTCAAGCTTTATTACGAGGGTTTCAAGGATACTGAAGTCGTGGAGCTGCTGGATCTCCACGAACCCATCTACGAGGATTGAGACCATATCCTTTCGTCGAGCAAACGACGTTAAACAAAAGCGCTATCGGGGAGGCAACCCTTGATTTCTCATTTTCATTTCTACACTTTTAGTTTAATTTAGTTTATTTCATTAATGGGTGCTCGTGACGGTTTGTTACATGTTGTAGGAAATAAGAGCTTTTCAAAGGAAGACCCGGAGCCCTTGTAGTTAGTGTAATTAAAAAAAAAAAAAAAAAAAAAAAAAAAAAAAAAAAAACGTGTGATTTACCAGAAGAAAATTGGCGAGCTACGCGTGAGCTGGTGGCAACCAACACGCAAGCCGCCTCTCCCTCAACTTATATTTCAAAAAGAAAATAAAGAGAGCACACAATTCTCATTACCTAAATAAAATAAAAACACCAAAAAAAAAAAAAAAGAGGAACGACGAGGGAGCAGCACGAACGACGGACGTCGACCCCACCACCTGCTGCCACACTCACCACCCCCCGACGCCACCACCACCGGCGACTTCACTCCCTCTGCCGGCCGCCGTGTCACCTGCCGGAGTTCCGGTGAACTCCCACTTCAACCCTAGTTTCCTCTAAAATTTGGGTTTTGATTTGTTCTTTGATTGTGGCTCGATTTTGGGTATCTTAGGCTCGGATTTCCCCTTCTCATTCCACAACAAGTAAGTTTTCATTGATTTTCGTCGTCTCTTTTCCTTGGTGACTCGATTTTCGTTGGAAATTTGGTGGGACTTGTTGTTTCAACTCGGTGGTTCTTATTTTCCGTGCTTGGACTCGTTCAATTTGTGTTCTTCACGTGGGATTCTGCTTTCGTGTGTCTATGGAGTCATGAAATACCTCCAGCTTTTGATTTGAGTATTGTGTCGGGTTGGTTTGCTTTAGTGCACCGGTTATTGTTCCCTTTTATCCCGACTTGCTGATAAGGAATTGTGTCTCCTTTTAATTGAATTTGGGAGTTGTGTTGGCCCTAGTGTGGTTGTTGACTCGATATTGAAAAGTTGTGTTCGGCATTGTGTTCGTTTCGTGTTGTGGTTGTCATATTCGATGGCTCGCACTAAGTCTAAAACGACAGCTACTAAAGGAGCCCCTAAAGCCCCTCCTAGGGCCTCGACCTCCACTACCCCGCCCCCTTCTAGTGTTGCTAAGCGAGCCCGGGCGAGTCTTGATTATATGGGGTGTGACTTGAGTACAAAAGAGCAGGATTTTTGGAGTAACTTAGTGCAACCTAAGCGTGATATACTTGCGACTAAGTTCTTTGATCGGCCTACGTTGGAGAAATTGGGTCTGTTGGACACTATTAGCACTCTCCTCGACAGAGTTGGTTTGCTCGGTTTCTTAGATAAATGTGCGTTGACCTACAGACGCATTACATTAGAGTTTCTCGCAACACTTCGGCTTCACTTGAGTGATAAACCACATGTCATTTCGTTTCGATTGTTTAACAAGGAGTATCGACTGACATTTGCTGCGCTTGCTACTGTTCTTGGGGCTGTTCCACTCGAGGAGATTGAGGATGAGTTAGTTGGAGAGGCTGAGAGTCGTGTTCTAGCCGAGTTCTGGAACAACATCACTCATTTACCTATTGCTAAGGGTACGGAAAAAGTTACTCGACTCCCTCACCCGGGCCTTCGTATTATTTCTAGGGTGTTGATGATGAGTTTTTTCGGCGCGGGAGAGCCATCACATCTCCCACGGACGACGGGGGTTCGTTTATTGTATGATATGAGTCCTGAGGACCCCGCGAAGCGCGACTGGGCCTCTCGATTTCTACAGAGTTGCGCTGAAACTCGACGTGCCAAGTCTGGCAAGATCGCGCTAGGGGGTATGGTAACTTTAATCGCCCTATCTCAGGGCATTGATTTGAGTACAGAGGAGGCGGTGCGTGGTTCTCCCCGAATGCACCTCGCTGCTTTGCAGACTACGGCCACGATCACCCCACTCGCTCGTGGTGAGGCCTATGCACTTATGGTTGGGACGACGAAGAAGGTTGCCTACCTGCGTCTCCCCCGTCCCGAAGGAGTTGTAGTTCCCGTAGGGCCGACTACTAGGGACCTGTTTATTCCTCCAGATCCACCAGCCTTGCTGGGCATTGTTGCGGCGACCCCCCATGTTGCTGACGAGGGTGAACAAGAGGGTGAAGAAGAGGGTGATGACACTGACAGCGAGTTCGAACCCGTTGGAGCTGTTGCGTGGGAGAAATTCCGGGATGATACGTTAGCATGGCAAGCTGAGCAAGAGAGGAAAATCGCAAGGATCTACGACTTTTGTGCTGAGTCAGCCTTGCACTTGCGATCGTTGACTGCTTTCCATACTGCTCGGTACCCGAATGAGTACATTCCCCCTCCTGCTGATGAGTTAGCATCTTTGTTGGCTCACGATTCTTCCAAACCAAGTGCTTCTGGAGCTCCTTCTACTTCTTCGGACCACGATCGTAGTGGTCCCTCGAGCTCGCACTGAGGTTTGTCTCTGTTCTCTCCCTTTTATTGTTTTGTGTCCTCTTGCTCATCACATTGAGGACAATGCGACGTTTAAGTGTGGGGGGAGAATCACTTGTGATGTGTATATATTTTCATTTGTACTCTTGTGTTTGCTTTTATTATCAAAAAAAAAAAAAAAAAAAAAAAAAAAAAAAACAGAAAAATGACAAAAAAAAAAAAGAGAAGAAAGAAAAAATGAGAATAAAGTGAATCCCGGCTAGGTGAAAACCCGAAAGGGCGCCTAGGCAAAATTGGGATATGTGGCCGAGGGCGGAGTGAAACCCACAAGGGTGGGCACTTCGAGTAAAATGAAGAAACGAGTTGCGTGCCACGAGAGTTAGGGTGAGGTGAATAAAGCTAGAGTGAAACCCGCAAGGGCGGGCACTCTAGGCAAAATGAGAGATTTAGGAAAAAAATGCTCTAATACTTCCTATTTTACCGGCGAGGCGACATAAGAAGGGTGACAAAGAAGGTCGGAAGGGTAGGTTAGAGGCTACGGTGAGGAGAAATCGCGGTGCACGGAGTCGTAGGCACCTCTCTTGCGATTGGGTTTGTCTTATTTCCGGAGTAGAGGTGTTTAGGAGCTCGCTTGTGTGGGTTGTATGTGGGTGTGACATACGTTTTTGTCACAGGAGATCGTTAGTAGCACAAGCGAGCGGGCTAGGATGGAGAAATAAGGGGCGTAGCTGGGTTTCTGTCATCGTTTGTCACGTTTGTCGTTGAGTCGATGGGTATGTGCTTCCTAAATTTCGAGAGTGTTGTCATGAGAACGAGAGTGAGTGCGAATGGCTACTACTTGAGCCATTAGAGGGAGTAGGAGTTGTAAGTTGAGAACACGACTTAGATTGTCATTGCATCCCCTACGTTTCTTTTTGAGCTAGTGTCGTTTAGGTTTATATGGCGTTCGTTGAGTTTACTCGAGGACGAGCAAAAGCTTAAGCGTGGGGGAATTTGATGAGTCGGTTTTAGTATAGGTTAGTATGACGATTTTGAGCTCATTTAGTGAGGTTTAGGCGTGGTTTTATGAAGATTTTCGTGCTTTGTAATCGATTGCGATGAATTGGATTTACAACGCGTTAATGCACTTGGACGATATTAATAAAGCTCGTGAGACTTGGACGAGGAATCGGAAAGAAAGAAAGGGACCAGAAGGTAAACAGCAGCAAACTGGCAACCTGCGCGCAAGTGACGTGCAACCCATGCGCGAGCTGAATTCAAGCAAAGAGAAGGGCAGGATGTTTTTGGCGACCTGTGCGCAACCAACGCGCAACCTATGCGCGAGTACTATTATTTCCGACTTTTTCTATTATTTCCGAATTTTATTTGTTATCTTTTGGAAAATATACTATTATTAGTTTTAGAACTTAACCTAGTTTATGATTATCTCATTAGCCACTTTTCATTAGTTTCTAGTTTTGTTTTTCTTTCAAAAAAACTTGGGAATTGATTAGGAATTATGCATTGCTAAACTTTTAATTCGTGATTCAAAACGATCAAGCGCTTAGAATTCAACCGTGAGATTATTAATCTCTTGACTTTCTCGTGAGTATTATTTTATCCCTTGTTATTATTGTTGATTAACCCTAATTTTGATTAGTGCGTACGACTAATTAGGATTGTTGTTAATTTATCTGCTAGATTTGATTATTAGCTCCGTTTGCTTTATTAATCTTTTCGCGATAGCAATTGTGTTCAATTTATCGTACTCAGTTTGTCGTAAGTTGTCCATAAAAGGGATTGAATTTGTAACTCGAGTATTAACTGCGTTGTTAGTATTAGTTACCTTTATTGTTTCTCGTTCTATATCTTCTTTTGATTTGAACTTGTTTCGCGTGACTCGAGTTAATCATAGAAAGGGTAATTAGGACATCAGTTTTGACCTAATTGCTAAGTTAAGAGAGAAATTGATAGTTAGTGTAATTGAACTGCATTGATTATCACAATAAAGTGCTCAGGTAGAGTCAGTTGATTATTTTCTGTGATCGGATATATTATCGTTCGTGGATTTCTGTTTGAATCGAGACCTTTCTCATAACTGTTTTCACACATCCTTTGTTATTATTCCTGCTTTTATATTTAGCTAGTTTAGTTCTTTATAAACCAAAACACCCCCCTAAATCTGTTACTGTTATCTACTTTTCTTATATTATTGCATTGTTTACACTTCACTCTATTTCAGTTAGTCTTTTTCCCTGTGGATCGACCCTTACTTCCATTTTACTACGTGTTTAGTATATAGGATTTAAGTGATTAATTATTTTAATTTGCGGCATACGACTTTTAGCCCGTCATGGGCCAAGGACCTCCTTGGCGTATGAGGTGGTGCGCGAAAGGAGGGACTATGGTGATCTTTGCGTTTTTAGTGTGGATGCGTCTACTTCGAGGCCTGCGCGGGAAAGGCTTGGAGCAAGGGTGACCGTTAGGGATCGCCTAGGGTCAAGGATCGAGGAGCCCCCAGTCGAGCAGGACGAGGATCCGATCGAGCCCCCAGGATTTGAGAGGACTGCTCCCGTGATTAGTTCGAAAATTGTGGCGGATCGGCCTCTTGAAGATGAAGAGGCTAATCCGAAGCGACAGAAGACGGCTTAGTTTGTCTTGTTTTGTTTAGAAAATTTTCTTTATTCAAATACATGTTCTAGATTCGAATAAAGGGTTAAGGAGGCTTGTTCCTAACTCATTTCTAAATCGCGAAAAATTCTAAATAAAGTAATAAAATAGAATTAATTTGCTTTTGCCTTGTCTCGTTGCTTTCTTTTGTTTTGCTTTGAAATGTTCTCGACCTTTTTAAGCTTTGAACATTCGTATTTCGTCTTAAAATCCTCAACCTTTTTAAGCTTTGGATTTGTTTGTTTGATTTGTTTGTTCTTAAGCCCTCGACCTTTTTAAGTTTCGGGTTTAGATTATTGTTTTGTGTTGACTGTGCTCTCGACCTGTTTAAGCTTTGAGCGTGTCTTTTGTGAGTGCATCGCCCTTGACCTTTTTAAGATTTGGGCTTGCGTGCTAGGAAGTTCGGTTGTGCTTTTGACAAGTCGCCACGATCCGCGCTTTCACTAATCAAACCTACAGAGTTCGTGTGATTCGGTTGAGCTCTTTGCAAAGCTGCCTACGTATCCACAGTGCGTGGAATCAAACCGAGCGTAGTTCACTCATGCGAGAGTGAGTTTTTTTTTTTGAAATACATTGCAAATTTGTTTGTGTTTAGGGGTAGTATTTCTTGAGTTGATCAAGATTTGTTGGCATCCTAAGTCCTGGCCGTCAAGGTCAGTTAACTTCACGGCTCCTCCAGGGAGGATTTCCTTGACCAAGTACGGTCCGGCCCAATTGGGTTTGAATTTTCCTCTTGGGTCGACTGGTAATGGTGCTCGGACTAATTTGAGTACTAGGTCACCCACTTTGATATTTCGTGGCTTGACCCGTTTGTTGTAGGCGCGTTGTAAGCGAGATTGGTACGTTCGGACTGTACTTAGTAAATGTAACCGTCTTTCGTCTAAGAGGATGAGTTGTTCGTATCGTTCGCGTGCCCATTCGGCTTCAGGAATGTCTGCTTCCATGACAATTCGAAGGGATTGCATTTCGATTTCTACAGGTTGGACGTCTTCCATCTCGTAGGTTAAGAAGTAGGGTGTCATGCCTGTGGGTGTGCGGATTGTAGTGCGATATCCCCATAATGCGAATGGGATTTTGTTGGGCCAGTCGTGGCAGGTGTCGATCATCTTTTTAAGGATTGATACGACGGTTTTGTTTGCTGCCTCGACCGCGCCGTTAGTTTGTGGTCGATAGGGTGATGATTTATGTCGTTGTATCTTGTATTTAAGAAGAAGTGGCTCGACTTCTCCTTGAAAGTGTGTGCCTTGGTCGCTTATGAACTCGTGGGGTATGCCGTAGCGACAAATGATGTTGTTTTGTATGAATTTCGCAACTTCTTTTGTGCCTAGCGTACGGTATGATGCGGCTTCGTTTGGTGAAATAGTCGATGGCCACGAGGATGAAGCAGTGTCCTCCTGCTCCTACGGGTTGAACTTTGCCTATGACGTCAATTCCCCAGGTTGAGAATGGCCATGGCGAGGTTAGGCTGTATAGTGGTGAAGGGGGTATGTGTTGCACGTTTGCGAAAATTTGGCAATTATGGCAATGTTTGACATATTTTGCGCAATCGGCTTCCATGGTGGTCCAGTACCATCCTAGCCTTATGATTTGTTTGCACATGGCTCGTGCGTTCATGTGAGGTCCGCATTCGCCATCTGTAGATACCCAAATCCGCACCTCCCGCCAAAAACCCAGTGATGTAACAATGGACTTTTATTGCGTGCTTTTACGTTGACTTAAATGGTTCTAACTGTGACGAATTCAAGTTAAATGTTTTTAAATGCAAATGAGGTTTCTTTATGGGTCATCACCTTTAGTGTCCTTAGGTCTAGAGTCTAGCTTGTCTCGAGTTCAGTCCTAACTGCATGCACATCCCTTTTTCAAATACATATAACACATCGATCCACCTAAATACCTAAATTTAGGCTCACTGTTAAAACTACCCTTTAGCATTAGCAAATACCAGGATAGTCTCACGGAATGTCCTATTTCACAAAATTACACAAAATGCACCCTTTTCACATTTTCGTGGCTCTGCCCAAAACCGAGCCCAAACCCATACCTGGCCCAGATTCCAAGGATCAGGATTGACCAAGTCAAACCCTAAAACAAACCCTAACATCAGCCAAACAACCGTAACTTAGAGCTCAAGCAAGATTATTTCGTATATCCTAAAATATAATTTGGAAATATACGAAAAAGGAGTATCTTGTTCACTCTATCAATCGCAAGGAGCATTGCGATTTGTAGGCTATCGCAAGACCCTTTGCGATTGCCCAGCAAATGCAAGAGGCCTCATGGCTCCTACGTCCGGTTTTATCCCCTAGATTTCCTAAAATCTACCGAACTCTACACTATAAATACAACCCCTCGGTCATTCATTCAATACACAATTTCAGAATACAATTCTCACCCCAAAACACTCTAAAAGCCTCACGCATAAACACCTTTAGAATTCCTCATTTTCCTAGAGTTGAAATCCCCCCCTTTGGAGCGAAGCGCGGCCTTCCTAAACTTGAAGACAGGTAGTTTTTCTTTACTTCTTAGACTAGCAAGGGCCTACATTAGGCTCACCTCGGCTTTGGTACGCAAGTCTGCTTTTCATAAGGCGGCCATGCACCTCGAATACACACCCTATTCGTAACACCTTTCCAAAGTCGCATAAACAACTGACCTCCTTAAAATAAATCAATGGCTAATTGAACTTTATTTTACTGCATGCATCTTAGCAAATCCTCTTATTGCATCTAAATCACTTAAAATGAATTCGTCATTAAATGAATCAAGATTAATAAGTTAAGCATGCTTAACTGAGGGTTTAAACAATCTCTTTTTGCATTATTTTACATCTTTATCGCACTTGTACGTAGCGTATTACTTAGGCTCATGTATCATTATTTGCATTGTTCTCAAGTCTAGTAGAGGCTATCTTTTGATAGGCTTTTCCAAAAGATCTTTCATAAAAACATTATTTTGATTTATGCTTTAGAAAAGTACCTCACCCGAATCCGAACTGTTTCACAATAACCTTAGACGGATAGGTGTCGACGTGCCTTGAACTCTAAGACGTGTCTTTGAGCATGAGGACACTGAGGCGGTTCTAAATTTCCCTCATAATTTAGTGGCGGCTCCAAAACAGTTTTAAAAGGTTTTTCTTATTTAATCCTTTTTAACTTTACGGCCTTAGCAAGACGTCGAGTGGTTCCATGGTCGATCCCTACCTACAAATTGGCGACTCATTGGGGATGTGTTTTATTTTTAAAACTAAAACTAGCCTTTTCTTTTTAAAAATAAAAATGAGACTTGAACGACTTGAGAACAATCAACATACATGAGCTAAGCATATCCGCTTAGAGTCGAATCTAGCCTGATTCACACACAAATACCTTGAGAGGTGGTTCCAAACGCAGCTTGTCCATTCGATAAAGCACGCTCGACTAACCTTCCTCTCACCCCTCCACGACTGTCAGAGCTTAACTGATTTGACCGCCTGTATTTCCTTCAGATCCTACATGTTATACTATGTAGGCGAAGGGCCAAAAGCACCGCCAAAGCTGCACTAAATCAAATACTGGAGGCGACGAGACCGACCAAACGACCAAGAGTCATACGCATTTAACGCGAGGCTATACCATATAGTCTTTTTCAAAATTCATGTGCATATTTTCGAAAATTCGCCTTAAAAGTTTTCAAAAATAATCAACCTAACAAACTAACAAACTAACACTTTTCAAACAAAATAATCGCAAGTTTTTAAAATAAACACTTTTCAAACTTCCGTTTACAAAATTAGCAAAACCCGAGTCAAGGTTTCCAACCTCAATTCGCGGATTCCTTTCTTCGAGCCTCACGGCTCAAATCCCTTTTAACATCTTCGGCTTGGCTAGTTCGAGTCGATTCCTTTTTACGCATCCATCGCTAACCCATGACAACATACCGTCACTCGGGTTAGGCGGATGCGAAGCAAAACCTTTTAACATCGAGATGAGCTGCGCGCACGCATTCTCATCTCAAAAACACTCCTAGCTTGTCTTTCGAAAACTTCCTTCTTTTAAAAAGAGTCCTTTTCAAAATGAAATGAGCTAAAAACGAACATGTAAACGAACCGTGTCAGTCGGGTCTGTCATATAGCTGATGCATCTTATGCACATGTAGGAGAACCTCAACTGGATACCCGTCGCACTAAGAACCGAGTTACCCTCCCTTACAAGAAACGAACCTACAAGCGAAAAATGGCCGGCAATCAAGATGTAACCGAGCTTCGCGAACAAGTCGCCAAGCTAACCAACGACCTTGAACAGCTACTCACCCATCACCAAACCAAGTCGATCGAATGGAATCGAAAATCAAGGACGAGGCGGATAGACACGCTAAGAAACTCCAGGCTATGGAGGAACGCCTCTGCACTCGGAGGTTACTCCATACACAAAGAAAACGAGAACATCCTCAAAATATTAGGGATGCACTACCAAGCAAGCTCGCCCTCGGTGATCTCCCGATCTTTCAAGGCCATGAAAGCCCGATTACTCACATCGTGGCCTTCAAATCACAAATGGGAATAAAAGGGTCGACCTGAGCACCGCCATCTTTGTTCCCACATTCCTCGCAGCCCATACCCAAGACATGGTTCTACTCTCTAAACCCTGAACGAGTCTCCTCATTTGAACAAATCACCGTGAGAGTTCGATCATCAATACAAGGACAACGACGACACCTGTGTCTCCATCCGCACTGGAGGTCCTATCGCAAAGAGACAACGAAGGATTCACCGAGTACCTTACTAGGTGGAAGAAACTCGCACAAATCCCGAATCGTCCGAGAGAAGACGAACTTGTGCCAAAATTTGTCAACAACTTGCGACCCGTGTACCGCTTCTACATGCGGTATAGCAACATACAAACCTTCAAGCAACTTACTAAGGTCGGCACTCAGATCAAGACGACCTTAGAACCGGGACCATGGCCAAGTATACCTGGTCATGCATATCAAGGAAGTTCATCTAAGACAACACGCACGGCAAAGAGCGACGATAACCGTGTTGCCTCCAACTGGAGTCACTTGGCGATCCGTAATCATATGCAACCTTTACCCCTTCTCCCTTCAAACCTAGGAGGAACTTTGATCGCCTTTACATGTCTTACACCAAGGCATTTAAAAGACTGGTCGACAAGAACTACTCAGAACCCATCTGCCTACCCCAACCAGAAGATAAGAAGCCTAAACTGTGGGATTCAAACGCCATCAGGCATACCACAGGGCAAAGGTCACGACACCGAGAATTGCTTCAAATCAAGCACGCTATCCAAGACCTTATCGATCGTGAAAGCTTGACAAGCCAACGGCCAATGGTAAGCCATCCAATAAAGACAACCCTTGGCTAACCATGCAATCTTTGTGGGCTCACCCATCATTGATTGCTCTTACCTTATCACACCCATCGACAATCGATCAACACCATCTCCTCGACCAACCAATCATGGAAGCTAATGTCCAAAAAGACGATGAAAGTTTTACCACTTTCCTATCTAGATGGGAGGAACTCAATGAACGCCTTGTGAGCATATTACACACTCGACGAGCTCAGACTCTCACCTCGCCAAAGACCTACATCCGATATACCAGGTTTACATTCGGGATGCCAACATACGCAATTTTCAACATCTTGTTAACTTGGCTACACTAATCAAGAAAGTTTGAACGCATCCTGACAAATCAATGGAGTTTGGTATTCTAGCAACAGAGCGAAGGTGAATGGCCGCCACCTAACAAGGCTATGGCCCAAATCAATAACACCAGCAATTCTTCCTCCTCTAAAAAGGGCAGAAACAAGAAAGGGAAGAAGAATGGCAACAAACCTCAAACCAAAATTAACGCCATTCAACCCGAGACCAAAGATGAAGTGTCACACCTTACCCGCCCGGAGACCCTATCAAAATATCTTCACGGATGCTCACGCCAAAGAAGCCGCCTCGACAAGGGCAAAACCATAGCCCAGGAGGACGCTCCTCCGAAGATGCACCTACTACCCCGTGATACTACCACCAAACACGAGCGAGACGCTCGTAAGCAACTCGCTCGCACCAAAGCCGACATCTCAACTGGGCCCTTCTACGAGACTCGCCGATCACGTAAAAGCATTCATCCGCGGCGCTACAAATAGCGAGTGCGGATGCAGACATCTCACCTGACCAAATGGTCAGCCACGTCACGAGAGATTGGCTTGCCGGAGCCATCACCTTCTCCAATAATGAGTTCCCAACATTTGGCGCTAACCACAACTTGGCCCTATACATTAGCGCCGAATGCAGAAAACGAACTTTACCCGTAACCTTGATCGACAATGGGTCTGCAGTAAATGTTCTACCCCTATCAACCGCCCGTCGTCTAGAGCTTGACGACAAAGATTTTCAACCCAGCAATGAAGGCGTGAAAGCCTTCGACGGAACCAAACGTAGCGTGAAAGGGACAATCTCCCTTCACGTACGCACAGGCCCTATAGAACGAGAGGTCGATTTTCAAGTAATCGACATGACACCATCCTACAATATGCTTCTGGGACGCCCATGGATTCACGCCGTCAGAGCCGTGACATCCACACTACACCAGAAGGTAAAGCTACCCCTCAACGACAAGGTCATAACCATCAACGCCTCCAATTTCCGTGCCCTTCTTGATTCACCCAAGGAGCGTAACACCGCAGAAATCACAATTGAGGAAAATCAAGAACCCTGCGGTTTCGACTTTGAAATAGGTGCTATCACAACCACACCTATCCGAACCTACAAACCTTTTGAAACCAAAGACAACCATAGCCTTTGGCCCACCATGGGACTAGGCTACAAGCCAAAAAAAGGCGATTTCGAACAAATGACTAAGAAGGTTAGAAAGCGTAAATTTGCGCGCAAATTCAACCTCCCAAAATACTCATTCGACATGGGCAAGTACTTCACTTCAGGGGGAGAGTACAACGAAGACCACCACGCCAAATCTCAAGAACACTCAAGCTTTCGCCAATGACAGTGGACTGCCTTTCACCAACAAAACCAATGAAGACCTGGTCTCATCCATTATCCGAGACCGCCGCTTCAATCCCGACGACCTCATCACTGATGTCGCCGAAAAGACCTTAAATGGTTGGTACAAGATTACCAAGTGGACCGACTCCCAAGGCCACAAATATCAGCTCGTCACAGGGGAGGGACCCCTCTTTGACAAGATAACCTCACAAAATGGTGAAGACTCAAGCAAAGATACTTCAAGCAGCGACAACACCGAAGACGACGAAGAGGAGGAAATTCTTTTAGGATCTAATTTTCTAAGTGTCGGTCACCCGTCGACCCATCTTCTAGTTTTAGCTTAGACTTTTATTTTCTGAGGCTAGCTCCACTCTTCTCCTAGTTTGTCAAACAATTCTTCTTTAATGAATAATACAGATAAGTTTGCCTACGCCTCGCCTCAAGCTAAAAACAAACAAACAAATAATGAACAACAAACAAAACTTAAGACAACACAACACATAAATCTGCGATAAAAATGAACTAACAAACGAACAATCGTTATTTAAATACATTGCAAACATCATAAACAACCCAACACAAAACCCGATCATCGAGGACACCCTAACCATCAACATAGGAACCCCAAGAACCAAGGAATCAGAACCAGGCGCCTCACTAAGTGAGGGTGAACGCGCCAACTTCACCCAACTCTTAACCGAGTTCAAAGACGTCTTTGCATGGTCATACAAGGACATGCCCGGCATCGGCAGGAGCATAGCCGGACACCACATCCCCTTCAAACCGCTTCAAACCCATCAAACAAAAACTAAGGAGACTACGACCCGAATGGTCCCTTATGGTCAAGGAAGAAATCGAGAAGCAATTACAAGCCGGCTTCATTCAAGTCGTCGAGTACTCGGATTGGGTCTCAAATATGGTCCCAGTATTGAAGAAAAACGGCAAGATACGAGTATGTGTTGACTTCCGTGATCTAAACAAAGCAAGCCCAAAGGACGACTTCCCGCTGCCGCACGTAGACGTCCTAGTAGACAACACTGCTGACCATGCCCTTCTATCCTTTATGGACGGGTATGCAGGATACAACCAAATCAAGATGGCCCGTGAAGACATGGCCAAGACGACATTCATCACACCATGGGGACGATCGCTACACCGCCATGCCCTTTGGTCTAATCAACGCGGTGCGACCTACCAACGCATCGCGACCACGCTCTACACGATATGATGCACAAGGAGGTCGGCATACGAGACGACATGATCGTCAAATCCAAGGAAAGAGATGATCACATCACGAACCTCCGCAAATTCTTCACGCGACTCGCCAAAGACAAGATGCGCCTCAATCCCCAAAAATGTACATTTGAGTAAAATCCGCAAACTACTAGGACACGTAGTAAGCCAAAGAGGTATCGAGGTCGACCCTCGAAAATAAAAGCAATTATGGCAATGCAACCACCCAAGAACTGGATGAAATTCAAGCTTCCCGGTCAAGTCCAATACATCTCTCGCTTCATAAGCAAACTAACCATGGTATGTGAACCAATCTTCAAGAAGTCAAGAAAATCGACCACGAGAATGGGACGGCGTGTCGTAAAGCGTTTGATAAGGTTAAGGAGTTGTTATCCAACCCCCCAGTCCTACGACCGCCGCAGAAGGACCTACCCTTGTCACTCTATCTCACAACAACGACAACCGCAATGGGCGCCATGCTAGCCCAAGAAGTCAATGGCGAAGAACATCCAATATACTACATCAGTAAGAAGTTTCTCGACTATGAAACTCGATACGCGCCCGTCGAGAAGAGTTGCTTAGCATTAGTATGGGCATCCAAAAAGCTCCGCCACTATATGCTAGCACATCAAACGAAGGTCTACTCAAAAATGGACCCGGTCAAGTACCTCTTCGAGAAACCAGTGCCAAATGGACGCATGGCACGATGGACCCTACTTCTAGCCGAGTTTGATATTGTCTACGTTCCCCTCAAAGCTATCAAAGGACGGGCAGTCTCAGTCTTCCTCACGACCACGCAATCGACGAAGAAACCATCACCGACACCACCTCATTTCCGATGAAGGAATTTACAACATCAACGATTTAACAATGGGAAATGTACTTCGACGGTTCATCAAACTACCGAGGCTGTGGAATAGGAATACTACTCATTTCCCCGAACGGTGAACATACACCCCTATCCATCAAATTAGACTTTGATGTAACAAACAACGCCGCGGAATATGAGGCATGCCTGCACGGGCTACAGGCCGCGCTCATACTAAACGCAAGGAACCTACGCGTGTACGGAGATTCCTCACTAATCATCAACCAAGTGTCTGGAGCATGGAAAATACTTAACGAAAACCTCGCACTATACCAGAGCAAGATTCAAGAACTCATCGCCAAATTCCACCGCGTAGAGTTTTTGCACCTACCTCGCGAGGAAAACCAATTCGCAGACGCCTTATCGAAACTAGCGTCACTACTAAACATCCCCCCGGGAATACAGACCATTCCCATCGTAGTAGAACGAAGCAGTGAACCCGCCTACATCTGTGACATCGAAGCTGAGGAAGAACAAACCGAACCTTGGTACCAAGCAATAATCAACTTCAAACGAGACAGAGAATATCCGCCAAATACCGACAAACGTGGCAAAAGAGCTCTCCGGCTTCTAGCATCACAATTGCATTGTAAGTAGATAAGCTACTCAAGAAAACGCCCAGTGGTACATTACTCTTGTGCGTTGATCACAACAAAGGACGAGAAATAATCTCCCAATTTCATGACGGTGAATGCGGACCGCTCATGAACGCCCGAGCCTTATGTAAACAAATACTTAGGCTAGGATGGTATTGGACCACCATGGAAGCCGATCGCAAAAATATGTCAAGCATTGCCACAATCACAAATCTTCGCAAACGCATAACACTTACCCCCTTCACCTTTATACACCTCACTTCGCTGCGGGCCACTTTCCACCTCGGGAATACACGTCATAGGCAAAGTACACCCGGCCGAGCAGAGGACATCGCTTCATCCTCGTGGCCATCGACTACTTCACAAAATGGGTCGGGCCGCCATACCGTAGTTAGACACAAAGGAAGTTGCCCGTTTTATACAAAACAATATCATATGCAGATATGGCATACCTCACGAGCTGATCAGCGACCAAGGCGCGGATTTCCGAGGAGAACTTGAGCCCATCCTCACCAAATACAATATCCAAGTACGCAAATCATCACCATATCGACCCCAAAACCAACTGAGCAAAGAGGTCGCAAACAAAACCGTCGCCACCATCCTCAAAAAGATGATTGACACATGTCACGATTGGCCACACAAGATTCCCTTCGCCTATGGGGATATCGAACCACAATACGTGACACCAACAGGGATGACACTTACTTCCTAACATACGGCATGGAAGTCAGATAACCCGTAGAAATCGAAATGAAATCACTTCAATTCGATGGAAGCAGACATACCGTGGTCGAACGGGCAAGGGAACGATACGAGCAACTCATTCTTCTAGACGAAAGGCGCTACACTCACTAAGCACCGTCGCATGTATCAATCAAGGCTACAACGCCGCATACAACAAACGGGTCGACCACGCAATGTAAAAGTGGGTGATCAGGTCCTCAAAGCAGTCAGGGCACCCTTACCGGTCGACCCAAGGGGGAAATTCAAACCTAATTGGGCCGGACCATACTTAGTCAAAGAAATCCTTCCAGGAGGAGCCGCGAGGCTAACCGATCTCGACGGCGAAGAATTCAACTTACCCACCAATCTCGACCAGCTTAAGAAATACTACCCTTAGGCTCCACACGACTTTGCAATGTATTTCAAATGAACAACGCACGGATGAACTACGCTTGGTTTGATTCCACGCACTGTGGATACGTAGGCGCTTCAGAAGAGACTCAACCAAAACCACGAACTACGCCTGGCTTTGATTCTATGGAAAACATAGATACGAGGCGCCTTCTCAAGCAACCGACCTTCCCTGCACGCACGCCCAAAGCTTAAAAAGGTCAAGGGCAACGCACTTACAAAAGGACACGCTCAAAGCTTAAAAAGGTCAAGAGCACAGTCCACACAAAACGATACGCTCAAAGCTTTAAAAGGTCGAGAGCATAGTCAACACAAAAAAAAAAATCAATCCAAAGCTTAAAAAGGTCAAGGATGAATAAAGTAAGCAAAGAGACGAGACAATAGGCAAACACTTTCTTTATTTAATCATTGATTTTGAAAATGTTTACATTTTAAGTGATGAGTTTAAAACTAGCCACCAAACTCACTTTATTCATTGAACAACTAAACACAAATTCTTTGAATAAAACATTTAAAGTCTAAATCTAAACGTTCTTCCTACGACGCTTTGGAGAATCTTCCTCATCCGCATCCTCTGAAGCATCCGCACGAACAACCACAGAAGCAATACTCCTCTCGAATCCTGGGGGCTCAACAGGTCCTCTCCGGCTTCACCATCAACCTTCTCGCCAGACGGTCCCGCACGGCCACCCTAGGTCCCGCCGCTTCTCCTAGTGGCCTAGATGAAGACGCCTCGCATTTGAACCTCGCTAAGTCGTTGTAGTCCCGCCTCTCAGATCGCGCAAAGATGCGCCAACGACGCTTTGGACCCGCTGGCCAAGGCCCGCATATTCTCCCTATCCCGAGGATCCAAGGAAATACACCACCTCCGATAGAAACTGAGACACGGTTGGTCTCGTAACCACCGGTCGAGCCCAAGTCACCCGATCGGACCATCCTCGCACCTAAGCATCAACCATCCGTTGTTCGTAACAACCGACTCGCATATCCGAGTATCATGCGCCGAATAACTCGCGCTTAAGCCAATCCGCTTTCTCAACCGATGGGGGCGAATCCATACACCTCGCCGAACCCACACAACAATATCCCACCACCAGATCCGCCTCGACGGTGCCGTGATGTGTCGAATGGACCACCACGACACGCCCACCTAATCGCCCTCTCCCGAACAAACACTTGGAAGTAGTTCACCGACCGCTTCCCGAGGCACACCAATGAAGAGTACGAGTAGTCAAACCGGCAGAATATACACTCGCCACCAGGTGGAGCAAGAACACGGCGCGCCCATCAACCAAATCTGCAGAATCCTAGCACATCCACGATACGAGCTCAGACGATTTGCATGATGACGGCCGCCCAAGCCTAAGATAGTCTCGGCCAAGATCAAAGTCAAGGATCATGACCCGCCCATCTCCTCCATGACCTGCGGCATACCTAGCATGGCCATGCACACCATCTTCCATCGATCCCGCAAAACAAGACTGGTAATAAGCAAAACCCCAAAGCTCTCCTCCTAGAACGCGAAATGCTCACATCACTCAAGTTCATGTAACGCCAGACAACCGTCGCATGTTCACTACGCCTCCTTCAAACAAGCCATCAGCTTGAGCATTGGTCATCGAGAGATATTGTCTCAATCTCCCATTATAGCCAAATTCACTCCTAACCACTACTGGGGTAGTACGATTAGACCATCCTGCAATAGCCGAGAATTCCTCTAACAACGGACATATCTCACCTCCCGGAACTCAAGACATGCACCCTAGGATCCCAATAATCAAGACAAGCGCCAAGAAAATCCATCTCGACGCAGATCCGCCTAAAACCAATAAAAACACTCGCTTCCAATAAGACAACGCCTTTCCTCGGATCCACTAAGAGAAGACGACCATTGCTCCAAAAGACCATCGAAATGGACCTTCCTTCAAAAATACAAAAATATTCTTGAAAACAAAAAGCTATTTAAGAGAATACAAAATAAGCAAAGAAAAGAGTTGAGATTGAATGAGGATTATGCCTCGCACTTCCCCTCTTTATATAGGAAACCGAAATCGTGAATTAGGAAAATTCAATGATAAGACCTAAGATCCCACCGCAAGAAGGCTTATGATTGGAAGTGCCAATCGCAAGACCCTTGCGATTATTCCACCACCGCAATGTGTTGCGACTCCTAGTGACTGCGTTATCCTTTAGTTTCTATATTTTCGACTTTCCTAATCCTAGCATGCATGTAATTACGACGCATCAACCTAATTGACTCCCAATCCGAGCCCAAATTACAACCAATCAAACATGGATCCATCAAAAATCATGATTGATCCGATCACAACACGCTTCATTTTAATAGTTCGTTCTAAAGCTCATCCCGAATTTTAAAAATGAATGTTTTCAAACACAATTTCAACGAAACATTTTCAAAGCAGAGTCTCCCACTCGGGAATCATTTTCCAATTTTTTCTAGCTACTAACCAAACAGGTACGAGAAAAATAGAAAGTACAGACACAACTACAACCATCACAAGTTCAAGCTACAGCAAGAGATGAAGCGACTAAGGATGACGACGACGAAGCTCCTCGTTCTCCGCCTCTAAGACGAGCCACCTCCGCCTGGCCTCGACACAACTCCGCTACTGCTCGCCTAAGCCATCCTCCGTGATGGGTCGTTTCGCCACAATTTCTTGTGGACATCCTTCAGAACTTTGCACAAGACAATTTTACTCCATTTTGCCTTAAATATACACTAATTTAAGCCAAACTACGGGGGAAAATTTGAAACCTACTCCATTTTGACTTAATTTAAGGTCCAATTAAGCCAAACTATGGGGGCTAAACCTCAAATTGACCCATATTCTCCATTTTGACTACAGCCCAAACTACGCCAAACTCTGGGGGCTAAACACAACAACGCTTACACTCTAAGTTTGCCCTTCGTTATTCATACCTCTGGCCAAACTGGGGGCTAACATAGATATACAAATGACAAGTACATACCTTCTTCACCCTATCACCCCAACCCTCCATGCCAGCGTCCGTAACCACCGGCAGCTACTCACGCACGTGGAAGGTCTCCCGTGTCCCAAGATTGTCCCACTCCGCCGTCAGAGGGAAACTGGGTCAAACGCCAAGTCAGCGCCAGGCACCTACAACAAGAAACACATGAAATACAACAAAATTAGGGAAAAGTTTTCACATTTTTCAAAAAGATTTTTACCCTACACAAAGGAGCAAGACATACCTCGATGGGTCCACTAGCCAACCTACCCTCGCAAAATCTGCGTAATCCAAATTGATGAAGAAGAAGATTATCGACTCTCCTCAAGATACAAATTGTCTCGCCGCCGACTCAAGACTCGCGTCTCGAAAAGAACCTTAGGTGGATCGAGAGGCACCACGGTCGAATACCTCGCCTGGATCGCCAGACGCCACCTAAGTACCAAACATACCCATACGGGCGTAGCTGGGTACAACCGCTGGGAGTCACGCCCCAAAAACGCCGCCATAACCCCTCAGAACGCCTGCATCGCTTCCCACGGACGTGGGCGGAACTGTAACCAAAGGAAGAAACACGTTAAACGACATCTCAAGAAAAAACATTTAAATACATGCTATTTTGAAGGTTTCAACACACACCTGACCACCTCTCAACCGTTCAACTGTTTCGAACGAAGTCGCACGACTGGCCGTGCATCTAATACGGCCGCAGACGCATTCTATGTCAAGACCGCAGGTATCTCTTCTCCATCAGAATTGTTTCTTCTGGCGTAAAGAAAGGGAAATGACTATAGATCCAGCACTACACAAGAGACATGAACAAAGTTAGCTCAAATAAACAACATTTTGGGCAAGCCAAACAGAAGACAAAGAACGACATACCTCCAACAACAAGCCAGGAGATACGATGGGAATCCTAGTTCCCCCATCCATCTTCCGTGGCCTCACAGCATCCATGCAGAAACGGATGCATAAGCCCAAGGCCGGGGATACCCAATCGTACGCCCCGATCGCACTCCAATCCTGAAGACACAACAACACCGAAGTAGCAGCCTCTCGCCTCTTCTCGCCGGCAGACAGAGCTAACAAACCACCAAAGCCACATACGAGCATTCCGCCGCCACCCAAGATCCAGGCCCATGTTGAGTCTTTCCTCAAGTACTCCATGATATAACTCGCCTTCACAGAGTTAGGTGCTTTTCCTCGATACGCACTCTAGACCAAAGACCTACAAAGATCAAGCACCGCCTTATCATCGATAGGTGGCGCAAAGCAAAGTCCATATCACGGCCACCGAAGGGAGACCCGTGATAATAGCGCATTTAAGACAAGGTAATACCCGCCGAACCCCAAGAAATGGAACGCCGTGGTCGTATCCCAATACCGGCCAAGGAACGCCGGATGACCTCAAGTTCGCCAGAGTCCGATTATCCACGATCCGGACCCAATGTTTAACCAACGGACCCAGAGTGCACTGTCAATCAACTCCTCGTGCCCTAGGAGTCAAGACATTCTTATACGCCCAAACAATGCACGTAATGCCCGAAAACGCTCTCATATATCCTATCTCAAGCCCAGAAGAGCCCTATGAGACAAGTGACGCTCACGGTCTGCCAACAGGGTGTGGCCGTCCCACTTCTTCGCCCAAGGACGGTCAACACGCGGACCATGACTAGCACGACCCCTAGCACGAGACCCTGAAGCCTGCGAAGACTCACCCTCCTCCATGGCCTCTACCTCTCTCCTCCTCACCAATAACACCCCATGATGACCACGAACACCCATGCCCGGCCCACGACCCTCTCCGGCCTGAAACTCGACAACCCCAGGAGAAGGATCCTCGCGCTAAAAGTACGACGCAAACTTGTACCACCAGGAGTAGAGTTCTCACCCCTAGAGCCTGCATCCGACGAGACTGAGATCTCGTAGAAGGTCCAGACCAATCACCTGTGACATTTTCAAGAAGACAAACATTCTCAAGAAGACAAACATTCACAAGACGCAAGACGAAGACGAAGAAAGCAACAATTCTACAAGAACACCCTATACGGAGCCCTTCTTGGCTTAATTCACAATTTGGCCAAAAAAGCCGCTCTATACCCCTAAAAATTTCAACTTGACGGTTTCTATGGATTATATTAACCTTCAATTACGCCCCAGAACAATCAATTGCATTTTGGACTTGTCAGTCAAAAACCCCTAATTTTGACCTAAGTTCTCCGTTTTAATCAACCTTCAACCTCAATTTAAGGGATGATTATTAACATTTTTCAAAAACCGACGCCATACACATGCTATACTAGCCAAGGGGAACCTATGGCGAAGTTTAATTGCAATTCTGAGACCGAAAATCCGGGTCCGATTTTTAGGTCGGGACCGTTTCATACGAAATTGGTCTAAAAACGTTCCAAACAACAAGTATTTCACACATACATTCAAGAATAGCATCATACAAGGGAATGGTATAGTTCTCTAGTAATCAAGCGGCGAATTTCAAGACTAAAAGACGGTTTTTCACCAAAAACGTCTTTTCTACATTTCAAGAACGATCTAACAATTTACAACATCAAAATGCATAAAAACAAGTAAGATGGAGTAATACCTTGGTCCATTTTGAAGTAAAGCAAGAAAAACGAGCGTAAACGGTCTTGAAATCGCAAGGAAACGGTTTTAAGAGAGAAGGAGTCGAAAATGGTGAAATGAGTTTAGAACTCGGTTTTTCCGTGTTTTATAAGGAGAAAGAGCCCAAGACCCTAATCGCAAGGACGCCATGCGATTTATGGGAAGAGCCGCAAGGACGCCATGATTCCACTTTGGGCATTTTCGTGTTTTTCCTATTTTCAGGCCTGATTTGGACTTCTAGTCTACGATAGGCCTTTTAGACACTTTCTCACGTTACGTCGCTTCTGCATAAGGCGCCACCTTAAGTCCGCCTCACTCTTAGACGAGTTGAAACACTATACACAACCTTTGCGTAAACACTAAACACGAGCATTTTCCTGACGATAATTCGTGGACATAAGCACTCTTTGACGAGATGAGCACAACCACGAGCACTAGCACGAAGCATGAAGCACATACGCTCTTTACGAGACCAAGCACGCGCGCTCTTTACGAGACAAGCAACAAAGAATAACACGCAAAGGTATTTAGCAAGCACAGAAGGCATTCCCAGACAGTATGCAAGGACCGCCATGTCCCTAAACATGTTCGTCCCTCCCTGATAAGTCTTGTCGAGTCCTAGTCTCACCCATGGACACATACTCCGTGTCATTGATGATATCGAGATCAGACCGGTCCTGGATGTTGTCGTGTAGTTTGACTTTCGCTTTAGTCCTAAGCTCACCAAACTGGGGCTCAGTAGATACCCAATCCGCACCTCCCGCCAGAAAGCCAGTGATGTAACAATGGACTTTTATTGCGTGCTTTTACGTTGACTTAAATGGTTCTAACTGTGACGAATTCAAGTTAAATGTTTTTAAATGCAAATGAGGTTTCTTTATGGGTCATCACCTTTAGTGTCCTTAGGTTCAGAGTCTAGCTTGTCTCGAGTTCAGTCCTAACCTAAGCATGCAACATCCCTTTTTCAAATACATATAACACATCGATCCACCTAAATACCTAAATTTAGGCCTCACTCGTTAAAACTACCCTTTAGCATTAGCAAATACCTGTGATAGTCTCACGGAATGTCCTATTTCACAAAATTACACAAAATGCACCCTTTTCACATTTTCGTGGCTCTGCCCAAAACCGAGCCCAAACCCATACCTGGCCCAGATTCCAAGGATCGGGATTGACCAAGTCAAACCCTAAAACAAACCCTAACATCAGCCAAACAATCAGAACTTAGAGCTCAAGCAAGATTATTTCAGATATCCTAAAATATAATTTGGAAATATACGAAAAAGGAGTATCTTGCCCGCCCTATCAATCGCAAGGAGCATTGCGATTTGTAGGGGCTATCGCAAGACCCCTCATGACAGTTCTGTGCAAATGCAAAGAGGCCTCATGGCTCCTACGTCCGGTTTTATCCCCTAGATTTCCTAAAATCTACCGAACTCTACACTATAAATACAACCCCTCGGTCATTCATTCAATACACAATTTCAGAATACAATTCTCACCCCAAAACACTCTAAAAGCCTCACGCATAAACACCTTTAGAATTCCTCATTTTCCTAGTGTTGAATTCCCCCCCTTTGAAGCGAAGCGCTGCCGGTTTCCTAAACTTGAAGACAGGTAGTTTTTCTTTACTTCTTAGACTAGCAAGGGCCTACATTAGGCTCACCTCGGCTTTGGTACGCAAGTCTGCTTTTCATAAGGCGGCCATGCACCTCGAATACACACCCTATTCGTAACACCTTTCCAAAGTCGCATAAACAACTGACCTCCTTAAAATAAATCAATGGCTAATTGAACTTTATTTTACTGCATGCATCTTAGCAAATCCTCTTATTGCATCTAAATCACTTAAAATGAATTCGTCATTAAACCGAATCGTTGTTAATAAGTTAAGCATGCTTAACTGAGGGTTTAATCAATCTCTTTTTGCATTATTTTACATCTTTATCGCACTTGTACGTAGCGTATTACTTAGGCTCATGTATCATTATTTGCATTGTTCTCAAGTCTAGTAGAGGCTATCTTTTGATAGGCTTTTCCAAAAGATCTTTCATAAAAACATTATTTTGATTTATGCTTTAGAAAAGTACCCTCACCCGAATCCGAATCTGGTTTCACAATAACCTTAGACGGATAGGTGTCGACGTGCCTTGAACTCTAAGACGTGTCTTTGAGCATGAGGACACGGAGGCGGGTTCTAAATTTCCCTCATAATTTAGTGGCGGCTCCAAAACAGTTTTAAAAGGTTTTTCTTATTTAATCCTTTTTAACTTTACGGCCTTAGCAAGACGTCGAGTGGTTCCATGGTCAGATCCCGGTACCTACACCATCGTGTACTTGGGACATGATTTCGTGTCCCTTTTTGTGGTCGACGCACAAGAGTAGTGTGCCTTGAGGCGTCTTTTTGAGTAGTTTGCCCATTTCCATTACGAATTGTGATGATAATAGGCGTAGGGCTCGCTTGGCTCGTTTGTCAATGTTTGGTGGGTATTCGCCGTTTGTTTTGTAGTTGATGATTGCTTGGTACCAAGGGTCAGTTTGTTCTTCCTCGGTTTCAATGTCACAGATGTAGGCGGGTTCGATCCGTCGTTCCACGACAATGGGTAGTGTTTCCATCCCTGGGGGTATGTTGATAAGTGACGCGAGTTTGGATAACGCGTCGGCGAATTGATTTTCCTCGCGAGGGAGGTGTGTGAATTCTACGTGATAGAATTCGTTTATGAGCTCTTGTATTTTGTTTTGGTATAGTGCCAGGTTTTCATTAAGTATCTTCCATACTCCGGATACTTGGTTGATTATGAGGGAGGAGTCTCCATAGACTCTTATGTTGCGGGCGTTGAGTACAAGCGCTGCTTGGAGACCGTGCAAGCACGCTTCGTATTCTGCGGCGTTGTTTGTTACGTCAAAATCCAGTTTGATGGATAAAGGGGTGTGTTCGCCATTCGGGGATATGAGAAGTATTCCTACTCCACATCCTCGATAGTTGGAGGAGCCGTCGAAATATAACTCCCATTGTTCTTGGTTGATATTGTAAATCCCATCGTCTGGAAGGGATGTCGTGTCGATGATTGGTTCTTCGTTGATTGCATTTTCGGCTAGGAAATCGGAGACTGCTCGTCCCTTGATTGCTTTGAGGGGTACGTACTTAAGGTCGAATTCGGCTAGGAGCAATGTCCATCTGGCCATTCGTCCGTTAAGCACGGGTTTCTCGAAAAGGTACTTTACGGGGTCCATTTTTGAGTAGACCTTCGTTTGGTGTGCTAGCATGTAGTGACGGAGTTTTTTGGATGACCATACCAATGCTAGACAGCTCTTCTCGACGGGTGAATATCGAAGCTCAGAATCGCGAAATTTCTTGCTTATGTAATAGATTGCGTGTTCTTCGCCGTTTATCTCTTGAGCGAGCATGGCGCCCATGGCGGTAGGGGTTGTTGTGAGGTATAAGGATAGTGGTAAATCCTTTTGGGGTGGTCGTAGAACTGGCGGGTTGGTTAGTAATTCTTTGACCTTGTCGAATGCCTTTTGACATTCTTCGTCCCATTCAACGTGGTCGGTTTTCTTGAGTTTCTTGAAAACTGGTTCACATATCATGGTGAGTTTGCTAATGAAGCGCGAGATGTATTGGATTTGGCCCAAGAAACTTCGAATTTCGTCGAGGTTCTTCGGGGGTTGCATTTCTAGGATTGCTTTGACTTTAGAGGGGTCGACCTCGATGCCTCTTTGGCTCACTACGTGTCCTAGTAGTTTACCGGACTTGACTCCAAAAGTACATTTTTGGGGATTGAGGCGCATTTTGTATTGTCGTAAGCGAGTGAAGAACTTGCGGAGGTTAGTGATGTGACCACTTCTCTCCTTTGACTTCACGATCATATCGTCGACGTAGACTTCGACTTCTTTGTGCATCATGTCATGTAAAAGGGTTGTGGCGGTGCGTTGGTATGTAGCACCGGCATTGATTAGGCCGAAAGGCATGACCGTGTAGCAGTATGTGCCCCACGGTGTAATGAAGGCCGTTTTTGCCATGTCTTCGCAGGACATTTTGATTTGATTATAGCCTGCGTAGCCGTCCATGAAGGATAGGAGGGCGTGATCAGCGGTATTGTCGACTAGGACGTCGACATGGGGTAATGGAAAGTCATCTTTGGGACTAGCTTTGTTCAAGTCGCGAAAGTCAACGCATACTCGAATTTTGTCATTCTTCTTCAAGACTGGGACCTTGTTTGAGACCCATTCAGGATACTCGATGACTTGGATGAAACCGGCTTGCAGTTGTTTCTCGATTTCTTCCTTAACCATAAGGGACCACTCGGGGCGTAGTCTCCTTAGCTTTTGTTTGATGGGTTTGTAACCGGGTTTAATGGGGATGCGGTGCTCGGCTATACTTCGTTTGATTCCGGGCATATCTTTGTACGACCAAGCGAATACATCCTTGAATTCGCTCAGAAGTTGTGTGAATTGGGCGCGCTTGCGTTCGTCTAGTGAGGCACCTAGTTGTAGTTCTCTTGGCTCTTCGGGGGTTCCCACGTTTATGGTTATGGTTTCCTCGATGATTGGGTCTTGTGTCTTTTGGTAAACAATGTTTGCAATGTATTTGTTTAATGATTCATTTGTTTGTTCATCTTCATCGCATGGGTTAGTGTCTTTTGTATTTTGCGTTTTGTTTGTTGCTTGTTGATTCTTGTTTGTTTGTATTTTGTTGTTTGTTTTAACTTGAGACAAGGCGTAAGCAAATTTATTCATTTCATTATTTTGAAGAGAATTATTCGACAAATCGGAAAATTGCTTGGAGCTAGCCTCCGTAAAAAGGAAATCTAAACTAAAGCTAGAGTCTAGGATAGATGGGTCGACAGATGACCCGACACTAAGACCATTAGAGGCTAAAAGAATCTCTTCTTCTTCTTCGTCGTCTTTGTCGCTGCTTGAGGTGTTTGAGCTGCTTGAGTTGCTTGAGTTTGAATCACTCTCGTCCTTGTCTTTGAGATTAGTGACATGGTCGAAGAGTGGTCCTTCACCGGTGATAAGCTGGAAGTGGTGACCTTGTGCATCGGTCCATTTCAGCGTCTTATACCATCCGTTGAGGGTTTTGTCTGTGGCATCGGCTATGAGTAAGTTAGGATCGAAGTGACGGTCTCGCATGATTGTGGAGACAATCTCTTCGTTTTTGGTGCTCGGTGAGGCCTTGAGTGTATTGGGCTCGGCCTCACTAGAGAAACAAGCTTCGGATAAGTGGATGATGTTTCGAAGGGAGGTATTCCCGTCGATCGTTCCTCCGGGGGTGAAATATGCGTTCAGGTCGAGGATGTAAGGCCGCAGGGTGACCTTGTGAGTTGACCTCCGCCTTTGAATTTCCTTAACCATCTTCTCCTGGTCGTTGTTCTTGGGTTTATAGCCTAGACCCATGGTGAGCCAAAGGCTGTTGTTGTTTTTTGTTTTGAAAGGTTTGTAGGTTTTGATTGGTGTACGTGTGATGGCGCCGACCTCAAAGTCGAAACCGCATAAGTCTTCCGCGGGTTCAGCCACAATTTCCGCAGACCGGGCTCTTTGGTGTATCGAAAGGGCTCGGAAGTTTGAGGCATTCAAGGTTATGATCTCCTCGTTAAGAGGGATCTTAACCTTTGATGTAGGGTGGTTACGGCTTTGGTGGAGTGGATCCACCAAGGCCCCAGGAGTATGTTATAGGAAGGGGTCATGTCGATGACTTGGAACTCAACCTTCCTTTCTATGGGACCACTGCGTATGTGAAGAGAAATAGTTCCTTTCACGTGACGTCGGGTTCCGTCGAAAGCTTTGACTCCGTCCATGCTCGGGGTGAAGTCTTTATCGGATAGGCCGAGACGATGTGCAGTGGCCAATAGTAGAACATTGACTGCAGATCCGTTGTCAACAAGGGACACGGGAAAATTTTTCTTCATACACTCTACGCTAATGTATAGAGCGAGGTTGTGGTTCGGTCCGAATGCGGGGAGATCATCATTTGAGAAGGTGATAGCTCCTGGTAACCAATCCCTCGTGACATGGCTGACCATTTGATCCGGAGAGATCTCAAAGATCTGCAAGACGCTATTTGTAGAGCGCGAATGAATGCATTCCTATGTTCCGCTGAGTCTCGTAAAAGGGCCCAGATGGAAACATCGGCTTTTGTGCGAGCGAGTTGCTTCTGAAGCACCTCACTCGTGTTTGGTGGTGGAATTGTTTTAGAGGTGGGGGGTGTACTTGTAGAGGGAATATCCTCTTGGGCTACGGCCTTGCCTTTTTCGGCCGCAGTCGCTTTTCTGGCATGCTCATCCGTGAAGATATTCTGATAAGGACGACCAGAGCGTGTGAGGTGTGAAACCTCGTCTTGGTCTTTCTTGCCGGGCTGCTCGCCTTTTTCCTTTTGATCTTTGTTTTTGGGCTGTTTGCCCTTCTTTTTCTTCCCCTTCTTGTTCTTTTTGGTTTTATTCGAGGAAGGAGTGGTTGAGAGTTGAGCTACTATTTTGTTAGTGGGTGGCCACTCTTCGTCTTCATCGTCACTGAACCAGACCCCATTGATTTGGTTGTTGGTGGGTGTAGCCAAGTAGGAGCAATCTATGACGGGTGCTGATCCGAGGAAGATTGCAGGGTTGTCATAAATCGTGGGGTTGTTTTGGGCTCCAATGCCGATTTCAAAGAGTTCTTCGAAATTCTCGGCATCGCCGTAATCAAAGTGTCTTTGCAACTCGGGTCGTAGGCTGCCGAGAAATGTGTACACGAGCTCGTCTTCGTGTGGAGGGTTTGGAACTTGGGAAAGTAATTTCCTCCATCGGGCGAGGTATTGGGTAAAGTCCTCTCCGTCTCCTTGGTATTGAGTGACGAGAGTATGGAGGGAGACATGCTTGTCGGCCTTGTTCTTGGAGCGTTGTTCCAAGCGTGCAGCTTCAAGTTGATGCAAGGCCTTCAAGTTGTCAATGTCTTTGGTGAGTTGATTAACACGGTCACGGAGAGTTCTCAATCTATTGAGGTTAGCCACCTTGGAGGTGCGTTTGAAGCGAGGAGCGATGATGCGATTCATGGTGAGTATTCAGCTGAGGCCTGCATTTCACTTCGTATATTAGGGACACGACTCGACCCACTAGACTCACATTCATTTTTAAGCATTCATTTTTAGCTCATTTCTTTGTTTAGAAAGACCTTTTATGTTTTGAAAAGAGGAGATTTTCGAAAAGGTTTTAGCTAAGGGAAGCTTTTGAGACGAGGATGTGTGCGCACATCTCGCCTCGATGTCAAAACGTTTTGCTTTGCATCCGTCGAACTAGTATCGGCAATTTGCCGAGGTGGGCTCGAGTTCGGATGTGTAAAAGAGAAAGGATTCGACTCGAGAGTGGTTAACAAGTCGAGTCGAGGATGTTAAAAGCGGAGTCTAGGCCACATGACCTAGAGGATTGAATTCCACGAGCTCGGGTTCTAATCATTGCTCGGGTTTTTGCTTGTTAGTGAAAAAGGAGAATTTTGAGAAAGCTTGTTTCAAAAATTCGCGATAGTTTTGTTTAAAAAGGTGTTAGATGTTAGATGTTAGGTTCGTTTATCTTTGAAAAGTTTAAGCGAGTTTCCGAAGATATGAATGCAAATGCTCGTTTTGAAAAAGACCATGGAGTGCATAGCCTCGAACTTGTACGTATGACTCAAAAAGGGTGAAAAATGAGTCAGTCGGGTACACCTCCAACTACCTCGAGTACGCTTTGGCAGATACTTAACCCCTTCATTTCCTTACGCCGGGGCGATAGGTTTGCTCAAGGGAGCACTGGGCGGTCGAGATAGCCATTCTGGCAAGCCGTGGAGGGGCGAGAGGAAAGCTAGTCCGGCATGTGCTTTATCGAGTGGACAAGCCTGCATGTGGGAACCACCTCTCGAGGGTGCAAAGGGTGCCTAGATTCCAAAAGGAATGGACTCTAAACGAATGTGCATAGCTCAAATATGTATACTTGGATTGTTCAAGGCTTTCAAGTTTCACCTCTTTATTTTTAAAAAGAAAAAAGCTAGTTTTAAGTTTTAAAAATAAAATCTCCCCAGCGGAGTCGCCAAACTGTGGAACCCGGGGATCGAAAGACGAGGGACCCAACTCGGCGTCTTGCTTAAGGGCGCATTAAAGTTAAAAAAGATTAAGTTATAAAAACCTTTAAGAACTGTTTTGGAGTCGCCACCTAATTATCGCGGAAATTAGGAACCTGCTACCATGTTCTAAGCTAAAAACATGTCTTAGATTTTGGAGCACGCCGACACCCCTAGATCTAAGGTTGTGAAACCAGATTGGATTCGGGGTGATGGTACTTTAGAAAAAGAGTTAATTCAATTAATGATTTATGAAAACCTTTTAGAAAAGCCTATGTAAAAATAGCATCTACTGGCCTAGAACAATCCATGTAAGATGATAATTGAGCTAATGTTATCGCTACGTACAAGTGCGATAAGTTTGTAAAAGAATGCAGATGCAGATGCAAAAAGATTGATTAAAACCCTCAGTTTAGCATGTTTAACTTGTTAACGAAAACGGTTCAGTTAAAGGTCGAATTCATTGTTTAAGTTGATTTAAATGCAAAATAAGAAGGTGCAAGATGCATGCAAATAAAATAAAGTTCAATTGTCCATTGGTTTATTTTATAAGGGTCGGTTGCTTATGCGACTTTGGCGTGTCATCGGATATGGAGTGTACCCGAAGTAAATAGAACACTTGGAGTGCAAGCGCGCTGGGTGCCAAAGCCGGCGCTAGAGTGTAGTCCCTTTGTTAGTCCATAGAAAATAAGAAAAAGCTTTGATCCAAGTGGATCGGCACTACCTTGTCCCGACGCTTGATTTGGGCGAGTTTCGCTTCTTGAACTAAAAGGAGGATGAATTCAACACGGGATGGTGTGTTGAACTCAAGGATTTGAGTGCTTGAGGCTTTGAGGGAGTTTTGTAGTGTGTTTCTTTGTGGCCGGTTTGTCAATTCTCTTTTTCGAGGTCAGGTATAGGGGTGTATATATACTAAAAACCTCGGAGAAATTAGGAAATCCGGGGATAAAAACAAGCCAAGAAACCGCATAGCCTTATGCGGTTGCCACCCCAAACCGCATAAGGCTATGCGGTTTGAAGGTGTGGTTTTTTGCGTAGTTTCCTAGTTCCGGTTTGATTATATCTCGAAAAGATTTAGTATAATCCTTACTTGCGCGTCAAGGAAAAGGCCTAGGATATTTCTGAGATATTTTGATGTTCAGGGCTTTGGAGTGCGGGCCAAAGGCTGGGTTTGGGCTCGGTTTCGGGCCCGAGACCCGGAAAAATGAAAAGGGTGTATTTGCATAGATTTTGTGAAATAAGGTAAGACGTGAGGTTGTATTTTGTGTAAGAGGAGGCTAAAGGGAAGATCTAGCCGCCGGGCCTAAATTTAGGGATTTAGGAATGCTGAATTAGACCTTGGTAATGTAAAAAGAAATTGTAGTGCAAATGCTGGCTTCATGCCAAATGAAGCAGGACAAGGACCTAGCTAGACTCCAAATGGACAAAATGAACGTTATTTAAAGCGATGTAAAGCGACCTTAGTCATTTTAACATTTCAAACGACTCAAAATGAATTCGACATTAGTTAGAACCGTTTAAGTCAACGTTAGAGCATGCGTAATAAAAGTCCGTGATACATCACAGGGTTTTGTGTGGGAGGGTACGGATATGGGTATCCACAAGCACCTTAACTCTAGATAAAATGACTATTTCCTAAAGCCTGACCCACTAAGAGTTGGCATATTCTTTATCCTGTACGGCTTTGGCTATACGACTTAAGGCGTAGCGACGGGCAAAGATGCTAAGCAATAAAGTCGCTACTTAAACCACACTATTCGACATAGCCAACGCCAGAAGGCCGAGATAGTGGTATCCGCACAAAACTATCTTAACCCCACTTCACTTACGATTGACGTTTTCATATCGGAGGTTCAAGCGTTTGACCTTTTATTTAACTTACTCAATGTTCATTATTTATTTGATATTACATATCACATGTTACTAGACTCTCCTAGTCTCATCGTCAAACGTTTAATTATTTTATTTGGTTTCATATGATCACATAACATATTCGTTCATTATTTGAAGTGTTGTTAATTATTAACGTTTTTAAATTTCTAAATTGAAATGTTTATTAGTATGTCCAATTTTATTTAAGTGTTATTCAAAACACTTTAAGTTATTTACATATTCATTTTCAATTTCCTATACTTAGTAAAATTTTCAATTATTTTCAATATTTCACTATTCACTATTCACTATTCACTATTCACCGTATTTTATACGTATTTTTATACGTATTCGTATTTTTATACTTCGTATTTTATACGTATTTTTATACGTATTCGTATTTGTATACTTCGTATTTCATTCGTATTTCTATATTTATACGTATTCTTATACTTGTACGTATTTTTATACTTAAGATATTTTAGGTATTTATACTTAAGATATTTTAGGTATAAAACTAAACCTTTTTATTTTCTAAGTATAAATTTCTAGTTTCAAAGTCGTTAAGTTCGTTTTGTACTTAGTGATTTTTGAAAATATTTTAAAAGTCTAGTTTTAAAAACGTTAAGTTTGGTTTGTAAAAAGTGATCAACGATATTTATTTTAAAACGAGACTTAGTTAAATTTAGTCGTCTATTAACTAAATTTAGCGATTTTCATTTTAAAATAATAGTATCGTGGATGGTTCATTTTAGTCCGTATGTCCAAGTTCAACAGTCCAATTGCAAAGGTAGTAGCACACGATTTAATTCATTTTTATAACGGTTACTCATTTTAATCGGTTTAATATATTTCATTTATAACTAAATCGATTTATACAAAAATTCAATTCTAATTACTATTTAACTTTAGTGACTTAATGATAATTTCATTTTGATCAAATTTAGTCAATTTAAAGTGGGTATGTTGTGTGGTTTAATATATATGTCAAAATTGATTTATTTCTTTTAATTTCTTAATTCAATTTATTAACTACTAATTAAATTATTTTAACAATTAAACTAAAAAGTGATAAAAATGATTTTTGACCTAGAAAGGGCCAAAATGCCGTGCATGTATGGTTAGGTTCCAAATTTCATTTTTTGATTTTTATCGGTTTTTAGCTTAAAGTCTTTATATTTTAATTATTCTAGTTAAACTAAAATGATTTAAACTAAAATGAAATTTTACTAAAAATTTCATTTACATTTATGAATAGTGTTTTTCAATACTTTAAATTTCTAACTTTTTAATCTTAATGATTTATAATGTTTTAAGTTGTTTTATATCATAATACTAACAACACATAAAACAATAACTAAACATAAACACAAATTATTAACAAACATAAACTAAAACAAAATCAAAGTGAGTAGAAATGAAGAACACACATGAAGATTTCAAGAACACACATGAAGATCAAAAATACACTCAAGAACACCATTTTCAATTTTAACAACTTATAATTTATTTTCCTAATTTAATTTTTTTTTTTTTCACATGGTAGCATCCATTTTAACTAACTTATTCTAACATATTATTTAAAAAAATTAAAAGTGAAAAATTAAAAAAAAAAAATAGGGAAATGCCGAGTATATGCATATGTATGTATATATTTCATTTTTGATTTTTAATCACCTTAAACTCATTGTTAAAACTTAACATAATTTTTATATATAATCACAACATAACTAAAACATAAATAAACCTAAAAATCATATACACAATAATTAAAAATGCTCAAAACAAATTAAACTAAACATATGAACAATTTACTACACATTAACTATTAGCAAAAATACTTATTTATTATCATTTTATTATACTTCACATAATCAAACAAGTGAAAATAAATGATGTTTAACATATTTTAGCATAGAAATCATACTTATAAAAATATAATAATAATCAAATTAATTTTCAAAGAGGCTAATATGAGAAATAACTAGTCACCTTATTTAGAATGTTAATTGTCGGGGATCTAAAATAAATTTTAGATCGGATTTTCTTCACCCATAATATCCAAGTTCTTCACCCAAAATAATCCAAAAGTTAGCTCCTAATATACCCACTAATTAACTAGAATACTTATGAATTATTAAGGAAATATTATAAGGTTTATTTTAGAGGTTTTTAGGAAGAAAAAGAAAGAAAATAAAAGGGAGAAAGAGGAAGAGACTACACAACATAATGAGGGGACTAAGGAGTTCATTTTGCTCTTTGTAAACTTACTACATAAGTTAGACAAATTTAGGCTAAGTAAAGTAGTAAATTAAATAAAGTTTAATTAAATGAAAATAGGAAACATAATTATCATTATTGGTTACCAAAGTCTTCATCACTATTTGAAAATAGAAAATGTTCCCTAGAATGTTTTAAAATGTTTTTCACGAAATTAATCAGTTTTAAAAAGTCGGGCGTCAAAAGAGATAAAAGTTAAAGTGCGCGCGTTTGACGATTTTTTGAAATATTTCTACTTTTGAATTCTAAGACTAAAATATTTTATTTACTACTTTAGAAAAATTTTAAAAGTGATGGAAATGAAAATGGTAGTATTAAAGTAGTAGTATTGTATTTAGTATGTATTTATCATTATTATGTATTTACTTTAAATTTAAATACAAAAATAAAAGTAATGATGATAATAAACTAGATGTGTAAGTAAATATGTAGACTTGTGTAAGAAAATATGGAAGAGGATAAAATTTGACTAAGGTGACCAAAAGTCAAAAGTTTATTTTTCGGCTCGATTTTCATTTCTCGAAATTTTCGATTTGCGCGATCGCGAAAGGTTTCGAAATAAAAGATATGATATTAAAATAGTGTTTTGAAATAAAATCGGAAATAAAAATAAAAATAATTTTCAAAAGGTACTAAAAACAAAAATTGAGTTTTAATCCTCGAAATTTTGAATAAAAAATTTCCTAGGTCGAAATACTTATTTTTTTCGTTGAATGTTATAGATTTAAAGAATTATAATCAAACGTCAAAAAGTTAATCAATTTAAATTAGGTGTGACTTCAAATTTCGACAATTTAGAGAAAAGCTAGTTTAATAGAAATGAAATAGTAATTAGTTATTAATATAATATGATTTATTAAAAATAAATCAAAATGATTATATTTTCATTAATACTTGATGTTAAGTTTGCCTCTTCAAAAATGGAAGAGGATAAGATTGTTTGATTTTTGACTTGCGTGTTTGAAATTGTTGACCCGAATTTCAGAGACGGGAAAATTATAAGGGTTCATTTTTATTCAAAAATGAAAAATGTTCGAAATTGAATCTTATGAATAAAAGGTTTTACATATATTTTTATGAATAGTAAACACACTTAACATTTTTGAAATTTGAAAGGCGAGATAAATTTTGTGTTGATTTTTATAAAATTTTGAAATGTGTTTTTTTTCAATTCTAAAGATAATACAACAAATTTTATTTTTCAAAATTTTTAAATTTGGACTTAAGAAATTCTAATGTTATTTGGCGAAAAAAATTCAGACGTATTTTTATTATAAGGAAAAATGATGAATTTAATTTAAGGAATTAAATTCTTTTATCAAATTGTGTTAACAATAATGATGAACATCAACATGAAGATCATATGAACACTTAAGAACACCAAACAAAACTCAAGAATACATATGTGCATATTTAACAACTTATAATTTATTTTTCTAATTAATTTTTTTTTTTTTTACATGAATACCTCCATTTTATACTAACTTAACACAACATATAATTTACAAAAATTAAAAGTGAAAATTTATTTAAAAAATGGAGGAAAACCGTGAGGTTTAGTATATATGTATAAATTTACATTTTCGATTTTTAATCACTTTAAACTCATTGTAAAAACTTAACATAATTTTTATATATAACTACAACATAACTAAACATAAAAATCATATGAATCATAATTAAAAATGCTCAAAATTAATTTAACTAAACATATTATCATATAACTACAATTTATCTATTATCAATAATACTTATTTATTATCATTTTATTATACTTCACATAACAAACACATACACATAAATGATGTTTATCATATTTTGAACATAAAATCATACTCATAAAACTTATAATAAAAATCAAATTAATTTACAAAGAGGCTAATATGAGATATAACTAGTCACCTTAAATCGGATGTTAATCGTCGAGGATCTAAAATAAATTGTAGATCGGAATTTTCTTCACCCATAAAACCCAAGTTCTTCACCCAAATAATCCAAGGAAAGTTAGCTCCAAAACCCACTAATATAACTAGGAACACTTAGGAATTATTAGAGATAATATTAGGGTTTTATTTTAATTGTTTTTGTAAGAAAAATGGAAGAAATAAATGAGAGAAAAAGGGGAGGGGAGCCACGACATTTTGGAGTGAAAATGGGTGAGTTTTGCACTTAGAAAATAATGAGGATAAGTTAGTATGAATTAGGTTAAAAGAATTAAGATATGTTTTAGTTTTTAATTATGTAAATAATGTTTTAATGAAATGAAATTAGGGGAACACCTTGGCTCTAATTGGTTAAACAAGTCTTTGTCACTATTTGGTGCTAGAAATGTCTATTTTGTGTTTTAAAATGTTTTTTACGAAATTGGTCAGTTTTAAAAAGTCGGGCGTCAAAAGCGATAAAAGTTATAATGTGCTGTTTTGGCGATTTTCTGAAAAGTATTCATTTTATAAATTTAAGACTAAAATATTTTATTTACTACTTTAGAAAATATTTAAAAGTGATGGAAATGAAAATGGTAGTATTAAAGTAGTAGTATTGAATTTGTATTTATGTATTTTTATTAAGTATAATCTTTAAATTTAAATACAAAAATAAAAGTAATGATGATAAATTAGATGTGTAAGAAAAATCTAATTTGTGTAAGAAGATATGGAAGAGGATAGAATTTGACTTTGGTGTCCGAAAGTCAAAGGTTTATTTTTCGGGCTCGATTATCGTTTTTTGAAATTTTCGATTTGCGCGATCGCAGAAAGTCTCAAAATAAAGGATATGATCTTAAAATAGTGTTTTGAAATAAAATCGGAATTAAAAATAAAAACAATTTTCGAAAGGGTATTAAAAACAAAATTCGGATCCTAATCCTCGAAATTTTGAATAAAAATTTCCTAGGTCGAAATACTTATTTTTTTCGTTGAATGTTATAGATTTAAAGAATTATATTCAAACGTCAAAAATTTAATCAATTTAAATTAGGTGTGACTTATAATTTCGACAATATTCAAAAGTGTTAGTTTAATAGAAATGGAATAGTAATTAGTTATTAATATAATACTTCCTCCATTCCATTTGATTCTATACGTTTGCTTTTTGCACGTACGTCGATACACGTTTTCTTTTGTTCATATCTTTAGTTACGTATTTCAAAAAATTATAAAAATTTGATATTAATAATGTATTCGAAAAGACAATTAAAACAAGATCCCACATGATTATGTTTTATTTTATATGTTAAAAATTATATCGACCATTATCCTCACTCGTGAATAGTGTCAAAAAAGCAAACGTATAGAATCAAATGGAATGGAGGAAGTATGATTTATTAAAAATAAATCAAAAAGATTATATTTTCATTAAAAGTGATGTTAAGTTTGCTTTTCAAAATTAAAAAGAAAATGGAAGAGGATAAGATTGTTTGATTTTTGATTTGCGTGTTTGAAATTGTTGACCCGAATTTCAGAGACGGGGAAAGTATAAAGGTTCATTTTTATTCGAAAATGAAAAATGTTCGAAATTGACTTTTATGAATAAAAGGTTTTACGTTTATTTTTATGAATAGTAAACATAACTTAACCTTTTTGAAATTTGAAAGGCGATATAAATTTTGTGTTGATTTTTATAAAATTTTGAATTGTGTTTCTTTTTGAATTCTACAGATAAAACAACATATTTTATTTTTCAAAATTTTTAAATTTGTACTTGGGAAATTTAGTATTATTTCGCGAAAAAAATTCAGACGCATTTTATTATATGGAAAAAGGATGAATTTAATTTAAGGAATTAAATTCTTTTATCAAATTGTGTTAAAATAACACGGGGTGTTACACGGTATATACCCAACTAAGGGTTGTAGCTCTATCGAATAGGCCAAAACGACACCTACACGACCTCTATACCAAGTGACAAAATTATCAAATCAACTAACTTCTTCGACTACGGTAGAATTCAACAAATGAATGATAGCAATAGCGCACACTCTAATATCATCATTAAACCATAACTGACACAAAGATCATATAAGTACTCCATACGAAACAAGATCAATTACATTAAGTCAACGACCTACATAGACAGCGCTGAACGTACAATTTACGGAGTAAATATTCATGCACAGACCATACATACACACACATTATTTTATCATGCTACATTTAATCAACACTACTATATTATATTTATAAGATTAATGTGTCATGTTGTCATACATTAATTTTTTTTCTTTTTGCCAGATGTCATACATTAATTAAAACACTTGTTTTATATAAACTATATTCATAACATAAAGTGTACCTAATTAACCTACATGCTTAATGTATATACATATGGAAATTTAATAAATTAACATAAAAGAAAGAAAGATGAAAACTCAAAATTTTATGTGACATAACACTAATGCATACATAGTTCGTAAATTTACCATGCAAATCATACACACAAACAATATAGTTTTATTCTCCATACATGACTATTAATATCAACGAGACAGGCCACGACACTATACCATGCATACGATTTCCTACGAATTTTACGATCGGGGTTACACTCAGTTACCTTGTTAAGCGAATTAAAGCGGTTACTCCTCGTCGTTAACGTAAATGGTGTCTTCCTCTTAGATGTCCTTGCTACCGTCTTCACCATTGTCACAAAGTCGGGGAAATAAAACGGAACGATCAAAACCCGATCAGAATACATACTACTGAATGGCAAAACGACAATAAAATGGGTCTAAAACAAAGGAAAAATGACTTACCGCAACTAACTATATCTCTAGGAAAGATTGAACAAATTAAGGAAGAAAGATATTATATGTATATTATTTACGTCGAAGGATTGAGAGCAAATTGCAGAAATGTTTGTGTGAATTGTACAAAACAATGATCAATCTTTACCCACACAATAATTAATTAAAGGTGAGGAAGTTATTTATGGTTACAATGGGCCGGGCGGTTATTAAAGAAATGAGGGTGGTTATGTAAGTTATCGGTGTAGTTTAAGGGAATACAACGTGGGATGAGGAGATTATGGAGTTATAGGGTGTAACAATGACAAATTATGATGAAAATGTAATTAATTAAGTGATGATTACGATAGAATAGGTAATGAAAATTTTAAAATAATATATTTGAAGCTAGAGATAAATGAAATAATTTAGCTTAAATTTAAAATTATTTAATATCAAAATTACGCGGGGTATTACATTAGTCATCTTAGTTTAGTCTTAAATCCAACTCATAAACCTTCATAGTAATCTAGAAACTGTCGAGTTCGGTAGAATCTGACCTTCTCTTTGTGGATATGATACTCTGCTTACTACAAGCTACAAATTAGTACTCCGTAGTTCAGTAAGATTATTTTTGATAAGGTGATACAACTTTAGCCTGTCAACTGTAGTTTTCAAGATTTGAATTAACAAGTCATACCGTAACATCTTCATAAACCCTTTTAAGACGAACAACCACGCATGTTCGAATCAGAGTTGTAGAATTTACAAGTTATAAACTTTCTTTTTAGATTTTTCGAGGTCCACGAAGTTCGATGTGCACAAGGTAAGTCACATTTGCATTTCATTGCAAAAGTCGTGTTCGATGATGAAGACATTTTTGGATTTCTAAAGAGGAAGATAAAAGCACTAGAGAAGACGAAGGAATGACAGTAAATTTGGAGAGATATTTGGAGGGAAATATTTGGCTAGAATTTGTTTTAGAGGGAAACTAGAATAAAATAGTATTGAACAAATGGGGGTAAATTTTAATAAATCTCAAGTGCCAAATAAGTGTTCTCATTGGAAAATTTACTTCATTCACCGGAAAATTGACTTACTTCACCAAAATTCATATTTTGGTACTATTTAAGAAAATTTTAAAAATAAAAGGTACCAGAAAGCAAAAAAAAAAAAAAAAAACGTAATATATCACAAATGATCCTAAATAAAAAGTATCATCTAATAATAAATTCTTTTATTTTTCTTGGTAATTAAGGGCCTCATTTTCAATTTTGGAACAAGGCCTATATTTTTTATTGAGACAACCCTACACAAAAAATAATTTGAATCGATCCGAACTACCCTAAATAACCCAATGGCACTAGAGTCAAATAACCCAAAATTTAACTTAGTTGACCCAAAAAATTAGTCAAACTCGAAATATAATTGGACTCAAATTGACATGATCTAATTGACTCACGTCTAATTGGTAAAGCAATAAGTCTCTCTTAGGCCCTGTTTGGTTGCACAAATCAGCTAGCTGGTTTGACTAAAATTTCAGCTACTTATTTTTCTTGCAAGTGTTTGGTGAAGGTTGACTGGAAAATATTTCAGCTAACTGAAAACTTATTTCAGCTAGCTGAAATAAAAAGTTACTTCAGGTAGCTTATTGAAAAATAAGATAGCTGGTTACAAGTTTGTTTACTAATATACTCTTATAACTTTATCCATAAAATAAAAATCATGTTCTTTTATTTCAATTAATTTATTTCAGTTATTATTTCAGCTTGTTTTACCAAACAATATAATTAATTTCAGCTACCTTATCAGTCTGTTATTTACAACTATCTTTTCAAATTTTTCGCCAAATTTATTTTTTAAATTTTTCAAATGGGCTTTTCCCAAACAGAGCCTTAAGACGGGTTATTCGTCTTAAACTTTTTACCCGTTTTATACGAGATTTGTGTTGGTCAAGGTTCTTTTGGGACTTGATCTTTCGGTAGGCCCTAAAAAAAGGGGTCGTGTGGCGTGTCAACTTCTTCGCCATTCCTAGTCCCTCTACTTCTGTCACTCTATCTGACCCATTCTACGCATTTCTCTCCACTTTCATCACTCACTCACACGAACTTCACACAAACTTGACAGACAAAATACAAGTAATCATGTCAACAATGTTAAATGCGATTGCACCATCAAACTTAACTACTTCATCAAACTCACACTTATCTTCATCATTAAGTACTCCTAGAATTAGGAACTTAAGTGGCATTAATTCTCATGCTAAAGCTTGTACAAGTCGTCGAAGACACAACAGCATTGTTCGCTTTGTTGGTAAGAAACCCGAGAACAATAAGCGTGTTTATGTTAGTGCTGCTAAAGATGATGGTGTTGATGCTGAAGATGTGGATATGCAAAGATCAGAGACATTGTTGTATTCTTTTACTCCTGCTTCTCTGGTGTTATTGGCTGCACTCCCTGGAGGTACTTTACTCTTTACTTAACGAGGAGGGATGTTATGCACTTATGGACAGTCACTTTTGGACAATTTCTTTTACAGTCTTCCAAACATTTTAATGATTAAAATATTATTATTTTGGGTGGCATAAAAGTCAAACAAAAAAAAAATTATCCGATATTTTAATAAGTTGTGAAAGGAAAAGTTAAAAGAGAAGGTAAAAAAAGGAGAAGGTAGATAGTAAAAAAAACTCTTACTTAATAATCTCTGTTAGGTGAACCATTTTCTATTACTCCCTTCATTTCATTGAGATAGCCCCAGGTATTTCATAAATTTTAAGAAAGTGGAAAAAGTTGAGGGTAGTATTGATAGTTCGGTTAAATGGGTCCCACTTTTAAAGATAATGTGTGTGGTATTTTAGTGAAATGAGTGTAATAGTAGGGATAAAAATGTTATTTTCATTGTTAAAAGCTATCAAACATAGTAATGAGGCTAAATGAATAAAATTGTCGAAAAAGGGAAGTGGGCTAAATGATTGAAATGGATGGAGTAAAATTTTAATAGAAAATGGGACACTTATTTTGACATGAAAATTATCGATTTTTTTTAATTGGATAACCAAAAAAGTACGTAGGTATTTTATTATGTTCAATGTGAGTATAATTTAGGTCCGTTTCTTTTCTATTTCTTAAAATTCAATTTCGAACACATGGAGTCTCATGAAGGCTTTAATTTATACTTGACTTTAAACTTATAAGTTCAATTTCGGTTCTATAAGTTCAACTCATATAAGTCTCACTAAGTTTTAATTTACACTGACTTCAACTCCTATAAATTCAGCTCAACTCCTATAAATTCAACTCTAAAAAACCGAAAACAACAGGGCCTTAGAGCACCCACATTGATAGGAAGGTAAGTGTCCCAAATCTGCTACATCGCCCATTGTGAAGAAGTCAATCAATGCAGAAAGTAACCCAAATTAAAGAATGTGACCCAAAATTTAGGGAACCCTTCAAATTTGGAGAGTTTCCATTTAGAAAAGTAATGAAAAAATACATTATTTATTTATTGTTTTTAGAGAAAGACCAAATTATTTAATATTAAAATATAAAACTTAAATCTAGTGGGTCGGAAAAAGTGAAAACGAGGAACTCACAAACATGTATGTGATTTAGAGAGGGGATGGTAAGTAAAAAACTTAATATATGAGAGAGAAATTATGGTAAGCCTCGTGCTCTTAGTGCCAAACTTTTTAAGGGGTCATGACTCATCAGTCCTGGCTGTTGAATTCCATGGTGTGCGGTGTGCCCACCATTGTTTCACACTATCGATTTAGTTACACAATTTTATAGATTTGTTACAATTTGTACGAAAGAATATAGTCACGTGATATTTTGGTTTAATTTAACTTACCAAGTATATATACATTGTCATTTTAACATTTATCTTGTCAAATGCATAAACAATGTACAAAATGGAACTCAATAAAGTATTAAAATTTGTGAAGGCGCCCTTTTAATATGGGATTAGAGACCCTTGAAATCATTTACGGGCCCATGTTTACTAAGGTGGCCAAGTGAAGGACTCTTGTTGTTAGCAACATGTTGAGGTGGCCAACTGAACATGTGGGCCCGGCCCGTGTCAGCCTGCCTAATAGGCTGCTATGTTGCTTGGTTGACATAGTTCGGCCTGTCAAGGGCGTAGCCGGGCTAGCCCTATCCAACCAACCAGGCTTACCTTATTCGTGCTTTGTGTAGTCGGGCCCGTTGTGGTTAAATTTTTTAAATAATTTATACCCAAATATCCCGGGCCTAAATTTGGTACTCCGTATGATAGAGGGAGTTTATAGAGAATCCAAAGTGCAAAAAACTTTCGAAAGACGATCTTATACATAGTAGGAAATGTGACCTTCATTGATTTTGGCGAACTCCAAATTCGTTCGAGTGTCATAAAAACTCACCACATCCATAACCTACGTAGGATGGTTCTACTGAAAACTCAATTCATTATGTAGTGTAAAAACAATGTAGGGACTCATTGTTGTTGGTTTTGCATAAACTATGCAGCTAATACTGTGAGGTCTCTCTTTGGACCATTTGTGGAGATTGTCAAGTCATTGAACCTTCCAGATTGGCTAGTTCATTGGGGACATCCAGGCAATATGGTAAATTTGTGGTCCTAGTTTCCCTCCGTAACATTAATAGTTTTGTTATCACCAAATGCTCACACGATCCTTGGATTTTAGGCAGTGGTGCTGTTTGCTATGGGTGGCTATGGTACATACCTTGGTTTCCGCATCAAGTTCTCTGACAACGTGGTATGTTACTCACCCCACCACTAAAATTGTGCGCTTTTCTGCATTCTTGTATCGGGGAAAAGAGCATTGGGTAGATGCAATTCAGAACCCAACGTCTGCTACTAGCTGTCACTTTCGTATGTGTTTTAATTGTATCCAAGTTAATCGCGTGCTTTTAGGAAGAGAAAGCGAAAGCGAAGGACTTGCACCCTAAGCTGTTAGGAGGGATGTTCTTCTTCTTCGCTCTTGGAGCAACTGGCGGTGTCACGTCTTTGCTTACTTCCGATAAGCCTATCTTTGAGAGGTACACCATACGCATTCTTTCTGGCTGCGCTTGTCTTTTATGTTGCGTTTTACTCAACTTTGATGCTCTGCTTGTGCAGCCCTCATGCCGTGACTGGCTTAATTGGCCTTGCTCTATTGACAGCACAAACCGTTCTGCCCACATTATTTGAGGTAATGTCTAAATCTGTAAGGTCTTCCATTTTTTGTACAATCTGATTCAATGATTCATGAGGTTTTGTGAGAACGACCAATGTCTGAAATAGTGAAATGTGCTTACTATTTTGTGCAGGGGAATCCTGGGCTGAGAAATGTACATGGCATCTTAGGCAGCGGGATCATGACATTGTTTCTGGTCCATGCTGCCTTAGGACTACAACTCGGCTTGAGCTCCTGAAGACGAGAGTGTAGCTTCTCACATTATTTCACTTTCAATGTTAAATGTACCTAGTTATTGGATCTTTTTGTTTCGAGCATCTGTAATTTGTGTTACCTATATTCAGCTTTATACACAATGGATAAAAAATTTTAACTAAACATGCTCCGTTGATTATAGCAATAAAAATGCATTTTAGTTTGTTTTGTTATGAACATTTTGGCTGGATAAATGTGTAGGTTTGAGTAAGCGCCTGTTCTCTTCGTCTGAAGTTTTCTGAACCAATCTTAAGTTTTCTGAAGTTATCTGAAGTTGTCTGAAGTTATCTGAAGTTATCTGAAGTTTTTTGAAATAATATGAAATTATTATTATTATTATTATTATTATTATTATTATTATTATTAATTATTAAATGCAAATACAAAATTGACAAAATTACAAAAAATAAGTGGGCAGCTGAGACACAATCTGAACTCTCACTCCCTTAGCTATATCAAATATTTGTAGTACCAAGATTATTCAAATCTTTATATATATGCGCTTTTCCACTAATATTTAATTAATATTTATATTTAATTTGTTTGATTTGATATATAATAATAAAAATAACAATAACAACAACAACAAAAAATTTAAAAAAAAAATTAAAAATAATAATAATAATAATAATAATAATAATAATAATAATAATAATAATAATAATAATAATAATAATAATAATAATAATAATAATAATAATAATAATAATAATAAATTTTAGCATTTATTTTCCTTAATATTTGATAAATATTTATGAAATTTTTATTAACAGTCTATATATTTAATTTGAACTAATTTTTTTATTTATTATTTGCAATAAAATGGTTTTGGATTGGTCTTATTTTTATTCAAATTATTTTGATTATTATTAAAATTATTATTGTTAATAATATTAGTATCACTATTATTAATAACATTAATGTTATATATAACATAGATATTATTATTATTATTATTATAATTAGTTAATTTATTTATTTAGAAATCTGAAGTAATCTGAAGTAATCTGAAGTTTTCTTAAGTTATCTGAAGTTTTCTGAATCAGGAAAAAACTTAAGATGAGGAGAACAAACCCTAAGTTGTCTCAAACCTACATATTTACTTTAATTCTATTCTCAAACCTACAATTGAGAATCCAAGAATTAACAAAACATAATGGAATAATGAGGTGTCCGAAAGAGAAAGGAAGTAGAACACAAAATGAGATACCAAAGTGGGATAGATGATCTAAAAAAAAAAAAGACGGGGTAACTGTTAGCTATATATGGAAACATTCTGAGCATCAAAGATATTTGATATACCCAAATCAAAATTCAGAAGCTATTCAATCAATTGAATACATGACCCCCATCTTTCATGAATCAGCAAATGAATAGTTTTCCAATTCATCCCTTGACATTTCTACTTTGCATTACCATTCTTGTTTTCTTACATTGTCCATCTATTTTCCTGATTAAAGTCGTTTGATCTCACAAATTGAAGTAAACAGTTTTGGACATGAGATAAAATAGCTGCTCCAAATCGAGGTTCACTAGGGACTGTATTCTTCAGAATGTTGACATCGGTAAATTCATTCAATGGTCTATTTCATACTTCCATATGGTTCATTGTTCAGTTGAGTTCTGGGAACAGGTTCGAGGTTTTGCAGAACGCTTGCGATGTAGTTGGCACTAGAGAGTGAACTACTACGGAAAATTGAGACGACCATATACTGAATCACGCAACTGTGCTCTATTTGCACTCAGAGAGCTCTCCTGGTTGAAACTTTTTGATAAGGGCTTCTGCGGCCAACTCTATTTTCGATTCATCCTGAAATTAGGGGACAGCCTGTTATTATTAATTCAAGATTCTTTTCTTTAGAGTCTAGACCTGTTTGGATAAAGACCGTGATCGACATTAATCTTTTGACGCACCTTCCCTTTGAGGGTGATCACAAGAGCCCCATGCCTCGATTTCCGGTAACAACCTTCAAATGAAGTAAAATACATCAGAAAAGGTGATGGATGACAAATTGTTAAGAAATAAATGTTCAAAATATTGTAACCAAGCCTTACCGATACACAAGTCTGGGAAGTGAATCCGAAGTGCCGATAACGGCTGAGCGACTTCCACCTGCACAAGTAGTACACCAATGAATAAGACAAGCACTATGGAATCATATACTGAACAGTTCACACAATAATAGTTTAAAGAGATTTTAATAAATAATTGCATGTGAAGGATAAATAAAGCCAAGAATATGAGGAGCCAAGAATATGAGGAACCAAAAAAGCAGTTACATACATCTGAGAGTAAAGTTGTCAAATACTTTGAATAGAAAGGTCTTGGCAGCAACAGAAGCCCAATAGAAGTTGCTAACTGAATAAGGCAATCCCATTCTCTGTTCAATTCCGAAACGTTGGTTGCCATAAAAACGATGACATTCTGACACTTCATCTACAAAAAGAAATTACCATAAGATACTTCATGCTAGTCTAGACATTTACTAAGGCGAGAATACTTAAACAAGTGAGATTAGGGTACAGAGGAGAGATAAGAAAATAAGCAAATGGTTTATAACTGCAGAAATAACACGTGAACATGTTTTACGAAATATCGACAGTACATAATCATAGGAGATGTGAAAAATCAATGAAACATAAATGTAGCTGAGAGTTAAGAAGCCTTGAGTTCAAGATTTATGTATAAATAATAGCGGGAGAACAGGATCTATGTCCCAGTGTTTCAAGCTGCGATGAGGTATGCTACCTTCACTTCTTATAAGCCACAACATAACGTAGAGACAGTCAATATTAACATTCCAAAACAACACCCGAGTTTGTTCAACGCAATGGCAAAGCATTCATCTATAACTAGACAACCCTTTGGGGGAACGGCTTGTGATATAAGAAATAAATAACATGAAACATCCATTTTAGTAAGATGCAAATTGTTCGGATGTACAGCACTAACTATAAACAATCCCCAGAACGTTAAGAATTTGACTCTTCAACACAAAAATTGTACATGAAACGACAAAATTCATGTAAGGAAACAACTTGGTCAATATAACAGCTCAACTGAAGCAAAGTAGCAAATTTACAATGCATCGATGCTCGTGAGCTGCTTGACTGATAGCTCAAGCTTATTATGGAGAGCTCATTTCCTCTGCTAATTTATCCTGAGGGTGGCTGGTACGAGATGTGGTGATAGTTTTTTAGTGATATGAGATGTCGTGACATCTTTTCACCGCAATCGTGTAAATATGGGAAGGCATACGCTTTACGGCTATATGAGTATATGACCTCTAATGAATCAAATTCATAATGTTACCATCAATTAGCATGTTACATTCCATTGTTGTCATAATATCGATCCGGATTATAGGATCTAATCAACTTACGCTCCGACAAGGCATGACCTGGACCTGATCCTAGGTAGGTTCTTGTGATTTTTCGTCTTAAAAACAGTTGAACGTGGAATCATAAGAATACACCAGGATCGAACAACCTCAGTCTGAATCAATGTTCACAGTGAATAATTTTTTCTTCTATTATTATAGTAGAAATATTAATTTCTATTGCTTGGTATTAGAAAAATCCATTCAAGTGACTTCTCACATCAAAACGATTTTGTTTAGTACTTTAATCAATAAAAATCTCAAAACTGTATGCCACGTAATAATAACTGATATAACCAAAAATATGTCCAGTTGTTTGGTATTAGACATGAATTTTCACCATCTTCCATGTTCACAGTTGTAGCCTTGTAGGATCTAACGATTTTACGATCCCAACAGTGTCGATTCATGCTAACAAATCATTAAGATTCACTTTTAAATTCTCCAAGTACTCTTAGCCACCAAAATTTAGACGAGATACAGTTACATTCCTTTAAAGAAGGGGTAATAAATAATATCTCTGCCTCAAGGGTTAAGTCATGTCATGCGCGAGTGACCGCGCACATGATGTGAGATTGTAGTTACAATCCAGTATATCCAGATTTAAGAGTAATATTTCTCCAGTAAGCAAACTTCATACTCAAAGCTCAAATTAGTAGTAAAAGTATGACAGTTGTCAACATACCAACGGTACTGGAAGTTTTTCATGATGCAGCAACTCAGTTATGCCTTCTGGAAGTTGAGCCATCTGCAGAAAAATTAAGATGTTCATTTAAAATAATGCCACTCAATGCATTCTACACAATTATTATCAATCGACATGACAACATGATTATAGTTAAAATCCTATGTTTCTGAATACACGCATTAAAAATGAATTGGAAATGATACATTATTTTTGAACGAAGTTATAAAAACGACTTCAAGTTTCTCTTGTTTGTAACTTAGTGAAGAGAATTTCATCAAACAAGATTAGTAGTAGTCCACATTTCAGGAAAAATAAATAAATTTATGACACCACAGCGCCCTCGCAAGGCAAGGGTCCAGGGAAGGGTCCCACCATAATGGTTTAATAAGGGAACCCCTCACCTTGCCATTTTGGCAAGTGGCCACTCCCGGGGCAACCCCCCTTCATACATATAAATAAATACGGGAGTAAATAAATAAAATATGCCATGTATGATATCTAGAAAATAGACAGGGAAAAAGTTGGGAAATCAACCTCATTCCGATCACCACTGCTATAGCCAACAATATTTGTGAGATATTCTTCAAATTCTTCATCGGGAGCCTAAAACAAATGGAGAAACGTTGGTGAGTATTTCCCCATCAAAGAAGAAACATTCCTCAAAAAGAACTCCACTGACCAGACGAACACCAAAAGCTTTTGCAATACCGGCAAGAGTAGCATCTGAATGCAAAGGACCAACCCCGCCATATATAAATACCTGTAAGGAAATAATCAATTTTTTAATGCTAATTATAGAAGCGTGAGCCTAACTTACACCATTGTAGTATAGTAATATCTGGTCTTTACTGTAACTAAGCCTCCCGAAACTAATAAATGTGTAAAATGTGTACCATTTCATTAGTTGACTTTTGTCGTTCGACACATTCAGCAACAGAATCTATCTGCATTTATTTAAAACAATAAATAAGAATAAGAGAGCGGCAAAGAAATGAAAAAAATCCAAAAAGGCAACAATCAGCCAATCTACATCAAATAGAAATAACCTAATGCAATATTCCTGAAGAAGATAACTTTTCATATTTACTTACATCACTGCGGAGGACGTTAAACTGCGTCACTGCCCAACCTATAGAATGGAGTTTTTGGCATAAGGATGGTCCCACGCGATCTTCAACTGTGCCGAACCTGCTCTATCAAATATGTTCAACGGCGTCAGAAGTTGATGAATTGTGGGAAGGCCAAATCAGAAACTTCGATGTTGAATAACTTGAATAAGGTATAACATCATTTAACCCACTCAAAAGAAAAAAACAAATTTAAACCTTCATACAAATTCAAACTCTCAGCCACATAAAAAGTAATCAATGTATCATTAAGGCATAAAAACATTCCTTACACTTCCTCTGTGTGGTCATCAATTGATCAAGTAATATTAACTATTAAGTGTAATTCATGACATAAAAAATCGCCCTGCTAAAATTTATGCTATCATTCTCGGACAAAATAAATCTCATGGGAAAGCCAATGACCAAAATACAACAAAATGCCCAACTTGATATCTGGAGTAATAAATCTATGGCAAGACATCGCTGTAAACCCAATAGCCGCCTTCCTTTGCACGGTAAAAGTCACGGAGATGTGTGTCTATGAGGCACATAATATCTACAATTCTATGTGCAGTAAAGCAGTAATTCATTCCAGATGCACGCTTCTGCACAGGCTCCTCCTGCCTATGGCAAGGTATCCGAGGCATACCCTTGAGATAATATCACAAAGATAATACTTTTGGGGCACAAATTCTAAAGTGTAGGCTAATAAAAAAAAAAAAAAAATAGTGACACGTGATTGCCATTGCATCACTAATAACTTAAAGGCAGAAGTTATTTCACTATTGGTTCCAAGAGTGACATTTGACATATAAGACGCATAAGTGATATTGTGCATTGTGCTATCCTGAGAAATAGATTTAAGGAATAATAATTCTACACATTGATCAAATTTTACTGAATTAAGATATGGAACAAAGTAAATTTTAAATATTATACAGTAAAAACAACGATATCCATAGCTAGACTACAGCAAACAAAAGACTCACAGAATCTCATCCCCAACACCAATAACCGAGGCTGTTGGGACACAAGTTTGCTGTGATTCCATTCTGCTTACACCATTGCACTGAGATGCATTATCGCCAACTCTTTGAGTTAATTTCTTTACCCTCCCTGCTCTTTCAGACCGTCCATCTGAAAGCATGTATGCTGGCCTATATTCCACTTTATCGCCCGGGGGATTGTTATCACACAGTAACTCATTTGGGACTGTGTCATATATGCTTCCGATGGAAGTATAACTGTCCAAGGAGGCACAGAGTCAACAAATATAATTTCTACAATATATATGTGTGTTTGAGTGTGTGTGTGTGTGTGTGTGTGTGTGTGTGTGTCCATAAAAAAATAAAAATAAATAACCATTATTCTGATAAAAGCTGATTATTACCCTTGATCATAAAGGCTGCAGTACGAAACCTTTGAATTCCGTAGAAACGCCCAAACATCTCTGGCAAAAGTCAAACAATGATCATAAAAAAGACATCAGGTGATTCATTTTAAGACAAAATCACAGCGAAGTTCCAGCTAAATTAAGAAAAAATTAAACAGTTTACGACATTCTTTAAAAGTTCAAAGAAAATGATCACAAAAACCAGGTTGTGGTGGATGCTGTAGATTCTATTAAAAGTTTCATAGTAAACACGAGACAATTAATCACATTCGTCTAAAAGAAGACCTGTATGACCAATCTAAGATGGGGTTCACTCTCATAAAAGGTGGCCAACCCGGAGAACTAGGGGAGAACAGCTCTTGGCCTACCTGCAAAATAACGCAGCAAAATAAAGCATCAATTTCGTTACCAACATCATAAGAACCTACAGTTCCTGCAAAATTTCAAGTCATTTCCTAGCATATTGCATCAAAGCTGTAATCTTTATAGAAGACGACTGTTTCCAATTAAAATGTTCATTGGTCACGTACCGCCGTTGGGTCACCTATTCGTACGCCTAGAAAAATCGCTCGGATAGGACTAGTCTTTAGTAAAGCCTCCAAACCAGTCTTGAAATCTTGGCGAATGATATCCATTTGTAAATTATACCTACTCATATCAGCAATTAAATAAAAATAAGAAATCAGTGACATGCAGAAAGTATCAGCATAGGAAGCGAAAATGGGACGAGAAAGAAATAATACGACAAATGTTTCACACAAATTATATGTTGAGGAAAAACCACTCTTACTTGGAAGCAGTTTCATAGGTGAATGAATTTATTTCAGGAAATGCACTAGGGCTGTCAAAGTAGATAGTCCGTATCGGAAATTTGCATTGACTATAAGTCAAATCCTCATCACAGTTTTTCTGTTCCTTCATATGCAGATAATTGCCAGCTCTAAGAAGATGCAATAAAACCTGCAAGTCACGCTCTGTTAAATATTGATAACACTAAAGGGATGTGGAGTATATTGATAACACTAAAGGGATGTGGAGTATTTGGTTTCTAGTTTATGAGAACCTACAGTAGAATCCTTCCCGCCATTAAAACTGAAAGCTACCTCTTCAATTCTGCCATGGACAATTACATAAACATAGTTGGTCTTCAGTTGTTAGAATAACAACGAGCAGTATAACAGATATAGAGAAACACAATAAATAATTAAAACGCAGCAGAATCGCAAGAATAGACCAAAACCGAAATTTAACTCAAAAACAAAAACAAAAAAAAAAAAAAAAAAAAAAAAAAAAAAAAAAAAACAATAATCGGTTATCCAAGGTTAACATCAATTCCATTGTTCAGTCAATTTATTTTACACAGATTAATGATCACATTTCACTTTTAAATGCCGATTCTTGCCATCCATGTGGGATACAGCTAGTAGTACGCATCATTGATGAGCACTCATCATCATCTGGTATGGCAAGCTAATTGGCTAGATTAAAGAACCCAGAAATTAAGTAAAAGAAGCTATTTTTAAACAGGGAGCTGAGTTAGTCAGTGTCTTTGTTAGTTGATCATATTTAGTTGATTAACAAAGTTACGAAGTCAATCGGTACTCCTGGAAAAATTCCACTATATTAGCAAAGTCACTATTTTGTCAGGAAACGCTAACTAAAATCTTCTAAGATGCCCATTAAAATTGGAAAAAGTAATTATCCCATGTATGTACGCCTAGGGGGAATGGACATATTTCAACAAAATGTATAGCTTTCTTAATCAGATACGTTTATAAGACTCAACAACAAATATCTTGAGGTGACATTGATAAATGACCCGCGGCGTTAAAACAGTTTAGCTCCAGGCAATAGCGAATGCATCAAGGTTTTCATATTATGCATGGAGTTATATGAGTATGCCACAAACTAAACACAATTACAAGAAATATTTCTTACATTAGCGTCATAAAAGGTAGATGCTCAACTCCTAATGGTCCTAGAATATGCAATAGGGAAGAGCATGATACCCATAGAGTTGCATGTTAATGGTGCCGACCCCATATTTGTAAGGATGTTGTATGCCTTCCATGCTTTTCTTTTTTTCTTTTTTTTTTTCAGTTGTCATATTTTTGCTTTGCTATACTCTGTTACTATTTGGGTCTTTGTATTTTAGAGTGTTTGTGCTCATCCTCTATTGATTTGGCTTTCAAATTTTGTTTCATGTTGATATAGCATTCAGCAATAAATGCCATTAAATTTGAGTACTGTGTTGAGACAAGGCTTTGCTGTAATCATTTTATGGAGCAGCATTAATTTGGTTAATTTTTACGCAATAACACTTAATCAATATGAGAAATCGGTATAAAAAAAATCGACCTGAACTCGCCAACCTCTACCAACTCAGTGTCCATGACTCCAAGTAAAGAACACCAAGGATGACTATATTATAGGGATCAATTAGATACCAAATTCTTACTTAAAAAAAATAGATAACATTTGTTTTTGGGTGGAGCCACGCTCAAGCACTAGCATACTCTCTTTGCTCGTTAGAGCATGCAACATTTTTTCAGCCATGTTAGCAATTACTAACTCTTTTATTATGCAATTTCCACTATTTCATTGCTATTAGATGCATGAGATGTCAATTAGAGAGCCCTAGTCCAACACACTTCATCTACAAAAACTCTCAGATATTAACCTCCGTGAAGATTATAACTAAGATCATGTATCTTTATGCATCTCAGACTTATTAACTGGGTATCATTATAGTCGCTTAAAGGCTTCTAACTTCTTCAATCTCCTCATGTCATCCTCTCCTAGTCCTAGAATCTCAATAACTATTTTGACATCAACACAATAACAGATCAGACATATTCTAGGTTTTAGCTAGAGGAACCACAGACGCAAACTCAACCATATAATTTCCATTAATAAATAATGTCAACAAAATCTAACTAGGCAATGTGGGGAACTGCTTAACTCCGACCGGGAATCCAATTCATTAAATAACTGCAATCTCGAAGCTGATTATGGTTCCTTGCCGATATACGTAAGAAAAAAACAAATATCTGATAGTTCCACAATTTCGGGTGATGTGGGTAATCATCCGAACATACTAGATTCATCCAAACCCCAACGAATCATGTCTTGGTTCAAAGGTATCATAATATGTCGCTTAATTGAATGTATCAGCACTTTATTAAGATCGTAGCACAAATCATAAATCAGAAGTTACATTGACACAATTAGGGCAACATTGAATCGTCCTTTATAAAGCGCCATTTATACCCTGTTGACCCACATTAAGACCTCCCAGAAAAATCACTAATTTCCCTTGATTAACATCATCAATGCAACCATGCAACGCTTTGGTGGTTCTTAAATCTAAACTACTTGACTTCACCAACATCCCTTCAAGAGGAAGGAAACACCAAACACGCTAATCTAGACAACAAAATCTTATCATTTGGCAACCCAGAAGCTCTTCACACCATCACTGGACCAAAAAAAACAAATCTAGTAGCTTTATTGACACAGATTAATCCTATTCAACTAATAGAAATAATCAACACCGCCATCTAAATCAATGTCAACACTAGAAAATAATGAAACCTTCACCAACATCACATTGATTTAACAAATGAGGACATTAAAGAGCAAACAAGATTTCAAAATCTGAAATGAACACACAACATCCTATTTATAAAAGAGCAATGCAATTCAACCAATAAAAAGAAAAATCAACATCCATCATCTAAATCACAATTCTTTGACAAATGAGAAGATCAAAGGGTAACCCAAATATTGAAAAAATAAAAATAAAACAGTCAAACAAAAATATCATACTTGTAAAGAGCAAGAGCTCTTTGAATGACATAAACTGCGTTGTTATACTTGGTCTTCAACCTTCGATCATCACAATCACTAATTGCTTTATGGATCTCCATGTTTAAACTCACTGGTTAAAAAAATTAAAAGAAAAACCCACAGATCAAAATAAGCAAAATTAAAACATGGGTTTTCTGCAGAATTCAATCAATTGAAAAGGATTGATGAGCTTACAGAGAAAAGGCTGAAACTTTACAGCAGATTTATAAAGGGTGCAAAGCAAAATGAATGATAGATAATATGAAGCAAAGTAATATTCGTACTAGAGAAATAATTAACAAGAAGTGGGAAAAATGAAAAAGACGCAAAGGTGTGATTGTTAATAAAAGACAAATAAGGAAGAAGATATGTCATTCACAAATCCACAGGTTGTTTATCTGCAATTTTGTGTGTATGCAAAAGGAAGCTGCGTTTTTTTGTGACAGTTTATTCTGTCTTCTGTGTATTTTATTTTACGGGAAAGGAATATTATACACGGAGTATTATTTTGTCATTGACAAATTCTTCTGTAAGTAAGAACTTACAATAAGTTATTGTAAATCCACTTTATTTGTACCCATTTATATAGCTTTTGTACTATTTAAGTGATAATTATGATTAATTGTTACTAAATTTTTTTAGTACCCCTCTAACTGACTTTAGTAGATTTGTTTCATGATTTTGTACCCTTTTAACTGCAATTTATACTTTGGTCTCACATTAATTTTATGTAAGTTGTGCCTTACAGGAGAATTACTGTTTTCATTAAGTGTCCGTCAATTTAAAGCAAGTGTGATCGTTAGATCATTTTGGAATTACATCTTCATCGTTAATAGGAACCGGAGAGGGGGGAAAATGGAGAGGATCTTAATTCTTATTTTACGGGGTTACTTGCTTTGTTTAACTAGTGTTATGTAGGGCTGAGCAAAACCGGGTATACGATACGAATGCGATACGGTTTCCGTATATACGGTTTTAAAATACGAATTTTTTCGATACGAATACGATACGGTTTAAACCGTATATACGAATTTCGGATATACGAATTTTTCGTGATACGAATTCCGTATATACGAATACGAATTTTTTTCCATTCTAACAATTACGAATAAAAATTTGAAATTAAAGTTAACAATGACTACGAATTACAAAATAATGTCCAAAAACCCGATATGTCCAATGTCTTCTAAATTACAAAACATAAAGTCTTTCAAATAAAAATAAAGTCCTCTAAAGTCCAAATTACAAATGACCGTCTTCGAAAACAAAGAAAAATTCGCGACAAAGCCTTCAACTTCAAGCATCCACTTCATCAACCATTAATGAAATCGACATACAAATACATAAATTATTAAAAAAGAACAAAATTCTTCTAAATAATGGGTAAAAAAAACTAAAAATCGAGTACCAATTTAAATCAATACACGAAAAATAAATAAAACAGAAAAAAAAAAATAGAAAAATTTACCTTGATAAGTGCTTGATTATTGTTCTTAAGATGGAGAGTTGATAGAAAACATAAATCAAAATCAGTAAATTTAAAAAAAGAAGAAGAAAATTAGAGTTTTTTAGATCTAGATTTAACTGTAGAGAGTATTTGGATTTTTGGTGGCTGAGTTTAGGAGAGAAGGGGTAGGTTGAGGTTAGGGTTTTTTTGAATGAGAGAATGAGTGTTTTTTTTTACGCTCTATGAGTACTGCCTTGCTGCGTTTTTTTTCTTCTTTTTTTTTTTTTTTTTTTTTTTTTTTTTTTTTTTTAAACCGGGTCGGAAACCGTATATACGAATTTAGAAAAACCCAACACGAATACGATACGGTTTCAACCGTATATACGAAACTATTTCCACTCGAATTTCCGTATTTTTAAAACCGTATATCGTATCGTATTCGTATATTAAAACCGTATCGTATATTTTTGCTCAGCCCTAGTGTTATGTCCGTGCAAATTGCACGGGTATATTCTTTAAGGAGTTCAAGCAGAAACGATGGATAAGTAATGAGTTTTATAAAAAAAAAAAAAAAAATTAAAAGGCGTCTTTTAAAATGATCAATATGAATTACTGTCATTGAAAAGCACCTAAAATATTATATAACATACAATAATAAACAATCAAGTAAGTTTTAAGCACGTGCAAGTCGCCTTTAAATATCAATTTGCTTATTGCACGAGTAAATTTGAAAGCACTTTGCACGAGTAAGTTTTAAACCCGTGCAAATTGCACATTTAAGTTTAAAATTGACGTGCAATTTGCAGTTATGCCCGTGCAAATTTTAAACAAAATGTCAAGAAACTTACTTGTTGAAGGTACCGGAAATCGTGCTACCTCTCGACGCCTCGCGCGGGCCCCGTCCGATAAGTGGGCGGGTCGCTACGCGAGAAAAATGCGAGTGCGAAGTGTGCGAATTTGCTATGGGGGATATCATTGCTTGAATATTTGAAAATCGTTTTGAAATTGTTTTTGGAGTCGCCACCAAATATTTAAAGGAATTTGGGACCTTTTTAACGCGTCTTAAATTATAAGACACGAGTCTTAGAATTCAAGGCGCGTCGATACCTATCCTTCTAAGGTTATTGTGAAACCAGAGTGGATTCGGGGCAAGGTTACTTTTCAAAAGTTTTATCAAAATGTTTTATGAAAAACTGAAATCGAAAAGCCTACGTAAAGTAGTCTCTACTAATTTGAAAACAAGTGCTTAATTTCGATGTTTGAGCAGATAAAACGCTACGTACAAGTGCGAATATGACTCGATAAAAATGCAAAGTAATGCATGTGAGTCGTTAAAGTTAACGACGTTTTGCTTTAGGAAATGTACGTAAAATAATAATTCATTGATTTGAATTAATATAAAACGTTATTTTCCGTCTTTTGTCTAATTCTAATATTTTGAAAACCCTCAGTTTTGCATGTTTAAAAAAACTAGTTGAAACGGTACAAGTTAATGTCGAATCCGTGTTTTAGTCGTAATTTAATGCATGCATGAGAATTTGCATAATGTAAAATGTGACGTCGGTTTGCTTTAGTGAGAGTGTGTCGTTTGTTTATGCAATATTGGCGAGGTTTAGACGGATTAAGAATCCGAATTACTACAACCGTATTACGAATACGGGTTCGTTAAACCAATATTGAGTTGGGTTAATGTAACCCTTGTCCGAGTCTAAAAAGTCTAGTCCGAAGGTAAAATGTTTACCTTAAAACGTAAAGACGTTTTTTAGAACAAAAGCTAAGTGTGTTTTGTGAGTGAAGTAGTGTTGTATGTTGTTGTGTTGCGTTGCTTATTGTTGTTGTTGCTTGGGTTGTGCGTGTGTGGGTATATATAGGCAAGTAAAGGGCTGAAACTCGTACAAGCCCAAGTACAAGTCGCTAGCAAGTCTCCAGGCCCAAAACTAATCGCCAGACTCAAAAAAAGGGGGGAAACGAAGTCGCCAGTTAACTGGCGACTACAAAACAAGTCGCCAGTCAACTGGCGATTAGTTTTGGGTGTGTTTTTGTTTTTTGGGCTGAATTTGGCCTGTGACGTTTGATTGATTGTTGGGCTGAGGTTTGTCGTGAATCATGCTTTGGACCATTGTGCTTTGCCCCATTTTGGGCTGATCTCGCTTTTTTTGTTTTCGTGTTTCGCGACTCGATTTTCGTCGTATTTTTCGGTCGAAATAAAATTATTTTGCGTTGTATTATTTTGTAATATCATAAAATTTGGTTTTACGAAAATGTGACTCGTGAGGTGAGTTGGCCCGTTTTGAGTGCGTATTTTTGTAGTTGCGGGTTGTTTTTGTGGGCTGTTTTTGTGGGTTGCTTTTTTGTGGGTTGAATAATCGTGTCGTGCTTCTCGGCTTGAAATAGAACGACAAAATTAATGTTCATTTTACGAAATATGCAAATTTAAAATAAATATGTTAAAAATGACTAAAATGTGTTTAGACACTTTGTACCGTTTCATCTATTTATAAAACATGCATAAAAGTCCATTTTCATCATCGGGTTGCTTTTGGGGGGTACGGATACGGGTATCTACACTTGTGCAAATTGTTACCAAATTTATTATTCGCACAAATTGCTTTCAAATTTATTATTCGAGACCAATTTGCATGGGAAATAAATTTGATAGTAATTTGCACGAGTAAGGTTAAACCCATTCAAATTGTACGAGCACGTTGTTAAGAGTTAAGTGCAAATTTCATTTATGCTCGTGCAAATTTTAAGCAAAATGTCAAGAAACTTATCCGTGCAAATTGCTATGAAATTTAGAGAAAATAAGGTGGTTATGTAGGTGGAGCAGTATTAACAACTGGAAGAGTAGTGAGTGTAATACGATTTGTCGTTTTATGACCACGATTAGACGCAGTAGCTTTTCTTGTCACCCAGGAGGTGTTGAACAAAGTAATGTTCAATAAGATCGAATGTGCATATGTATCACGGGCACGGGAGGTGTTGAACAAAGTAATGCCAACATACCCGTGCAATGTACGAATAATGAAGTCGCAGTATAATGGGTTTAATAAAGGAGTTCTTTAAAATGATCAAATGTGCATACGTTTCACAGAAATGTACTTAAAACAACTTAATTATATAACAACAATAAGTAATAGAAAAAGTCAAAGTAATAGAGAAAATATTAAAGAAAATAATACAACAATAAGATGATACATGGAACAGATGTAGTGTAATTTTTCAAAGACACATGTGTTAGAATATATTTATATATTCGTACGGATATGGGTCACTAATGTAATTAAATATGTGTCGCACTATTTTAAAATATAAATCGATATATAAAGTGATCCATAAGGTAATATCGATATTGGGTAATAAGGAAATATTGGTCATGAGCTTAATGTGTAAAACAGGCTAGCGGCTCGTATCAATGAGAGTAGATATTTGACAGCTTATATGAAAACCCTATAAGGGTCTTACATTATAAATATAGATTTGGTCCTCTTTGAACACACCATCCACACAAATACAAATATAGTAATTAAGGGTTTTCTCAACCATACACCATCCACACACACCATCAACCAAAAGAAAAGTGAAGGGTGTGTCTAGCTCAAAGGAAGATCAGATCTCTCGGGGCACTATGAATCCGTAAAGTACGCTTCCATATTCAGTCTAATTTATTCTTAACGATTCACATGGTACTAATCTCGGGGTTTTTTAACAATTGGTATCAGAACAATATTGTGTTGAATCGTTGAGAATCGTCGACTTTTACACTGGACTATAGACGCACGATCAATTAATTTTGAAATTGATTTTCACAATTGATTGAAATCAGTCGTTTTTTTTTTTTCCTTCGTTTATCAGCAAGTTCCCTCTATCTATGTACGATCCTTATACGGTCACGTGTTGGTTGCTTGCTGTGTCGATGTTTTCTTGTGCTGTGTAATTGCTCCAGTATGACATCATAATTTGTTTATTATTATATTGATGCCATAATTTTCATCTGCACCTTTATAGTTCTTCGTGTCATATGGCTAAGCATCAAAGGCATTATGTACACTCCTGCAAGTTTGTTTTCATCATAGTTGACCTTCATATGTTAGAGTTATAAAGGATTGCTTTTGTTAAGTGATATTGCCATGATGGTGTCCTCAGTTTCGTAATTCTTTGCTTAAGTAAACCTTTACTTACGGAGTACATTGATTTATACTGTAATCGTTTGATATTTGATCATTACCAATTTCATTACGGATGTCATTATATTTCAATGACAGTCTTTTTTTTACATTGAAATATTAAGGTTAAATTTTGAATTCAATTAATGGGTATAAATTTTGGGTATAATGATTTGAGATAAATTGATCGGTAGGACTATGTCGGCCCAAAGGGAGGCTAGTCTTGCGAGGATTAATTTATTGAAAACATTGGATATTGTGGGGTGTGTATTTTCGTGCGGGTGTGAGTTAGCCCAAAGGAAGGCTCATATTTGGCAGAGATACATACAACACCTGTGGTCGTAAATATGTGACAATTATATGGTTTTTAAGTGTGAATACTGGTCGGCCCAAAGGAAAGTTGTATTTACATGATTATTGTCAATGTTCAATCACTACGACAAGATTACCACTGACAGTTGGTGTTACTGTCCAAAGACTTGACACTAATGTTGTTATCGGTGTCTTGAGATGAGAAATATACCTTTTATTTGAATTTAAATTTTAAATAAGGTTTATGAGCATATTACTTATTAAAATTGTTTGTTTTATTCAGTTAATGTCTGCTGCCAATATTTCTGGCAATTTATGCTCTATTCTCATGCTAAATGGGACGAATTTCAAGGATTGGAAAGAGAACATGTTAATTGTTCTTGGCTGCATGGATCTAGACCTTGCTATCAGGGTGGATCCTCTCACTCCTCTTACGGATGCAAGTTCTCCTGATGAAAAAAGAGAATTTGAGAAGTGGGAGCGATCCAATCGCATGAGTCTTATGATCATAAAGCGCGGCATTCCGGAGGATTTAAGAGGTGCAGTGTCTGATGAGACTATCAATGCCAAGGAATTTCTTGCTGAAATTGAAAAGCGTTTTGTTAAAAACGATAAGGCATAAACAAGTACGCTATTGCAGCGCTTGATTTCAAGGAAAATATCAATTTAGTAAGGGAATTATAAGGGAGTACATCATGGAGATGTCTCATATTGTTTGAAAACATAAGGCACTAAAGCTCAACTTGTCAGATAATTTGCTCGTTCATTTAGTATTGTTATCTCTCCCTACACAATTTGGACAGTTTAAAGTAAGTTACAACTGTCAAAAGGAGAAATGGACTCTAAATGAGCTCATTTCTTATGGTGTGCAAGAGGAAGAGAGGTTGAAGTAAGATAAGGTTGATGTTGCTCTCTTGGCTAGTACCTCTAAAGGAAAGGGCAAGAAAAGAAAGTTTGAATCTAAGGCTGCAACTAAGGGTCCTGATAAGCAGAAGGAAGGTGATGAACCAACTGGTTGTTATTTCTGTGGAGAGCCAGGACACATAAAGAAGAATTGTCCAAGATATCAGGCTTGGCTCGCTAAGCGAGCAAAGAAAGGTACAATTCTTAATTTGGTTTGTTCAGAAGTTAATTTAGTTTCAGTACCTAGAAACACTTGGTGGGTAGATTCTGGTGCGACTACTCATATTAGTGTTTCTATGCAGGGTTGCCTAGCACACCGAAAGCCAACTGAAGGCGAAAGATACATTTACGTGGGAGATGGAAAGTCGGTGGAAGTTAATGCTATTGGCACGTTTAGATTATTATTATTAAGGACTGGTTTTTATTTGGATTTGAAAGACACTTTTGTTGTGCCGTCTTTTAGACGAAATTTAATCTCTATATCTATTTTGGACAAATCCGATTATTATTGTTCATTTGCGGACTGAAAATTTATGTTGTCTTTAAATTCAAACGTTGTTGGAACTGGTTCTTTATGTGGTTTCGATAATCTATACATGCTTGATAATATTGCATCATACAGTGAAAACCTGCACGTGGAATCACGTGGTACTAAGCGTAAATTTAATCAGGAAAATCATTATGGCACAAAAGGTTAGGTCATGTCTCGAAAGAGAGAATTCAAAGGCTTGTGTCTAATGGCATTCAGGATTCGCTTGACTTCACAGACCTTGATGTTTGTGTAAGTTGTATTAAAGGAAAACAAACCAAAGTAAGGAGGTTAGGAGCCAACAGAGCTACGAACATCTTAGAATTGATAAATACGAATATCTATGGGCCATTTCCTACGGCTTCTTGGAATGGTCAACGGTATTTTATATTATTCATAGACGATTACTCTCGTTATGGCTACCTTTACCTAATTCATGAGAAATCAGAGTCTTTGGACGTGTTCAAGACTTTTAAAGCCGAGGTTGAGCTTCAGCTTAACAAAAGGATTAAAGTTGTCAAATTTGACCATGGTGGCGAATACTACGGTAGATATGACGGTTCAGGTGAACAACGTTTGGGACCATTTGCTAAGTACCCAGAGGAGTGTGGAATAGTCCCTCAGTACACTATGCCAGGTTCACCTAGCATGAACGGTGTTGCTGAGAGACGAAACCGAACTCTTAAGGACATGGTAAGGAGCATGATCAGTCATTCTACCTTACTTATATCACTCTAGGAGAAGCACTAAAGACTGCAGCCTATATTCTAAATAGGGTACCAACTAAAACAGCTGCCAAGACACCTTATGAGCTTTGGACGGGTCAAAAGCCTAGTCTTAAGCATTTTCATGTTTGGGGATGTCCAGCTGAGGCGCGCCCTTATAGGCCGCATGAAAAAAACGCTTTTTTTTTTTTTTTTTTCCTAAATCTCTCATTTTGCCTAGAGTGCCCGCCTTTGCGGGTTTCACTCTAGCTTTTTCACCTCACTCTAACTCTCGTGGCACGCAACTCGTTTCTTCATTTTACTCGGAGTGCCCACCCTTGTGGGTTTCACTCCGTCCTCGGCCACACATCCCAATTTTTCCTAGGCGCCCTTTCGGGTTTTCACCTAGCCGGGATTCACTTTATTTTTTTTTTATCTCGTATTTTTGTTCTTTTTCTTCTGTTTTCTCTTTTTTTTTTTCGATTTGTTTTTCTTTGAAAACTAAAAGATAGTACAAAATAAAATAATACACATCACAATGATTCACTCCTCCAACTTAATCGACACATTGTCCTCAATGTGATGAATTGAGACACATGATATGGGAGTAAACAAACAGAACCAACATTCTTTTACCATTCCAAAACTCTCAAACAACAATAGTTGAGCTCCAATCATAATTTAGACAATATTTCTAGGACCTCATCAGTAACAGCAACAACCTATGATCTCAACCGACAATAACCAGCAGTAACATCAACAATATTAGTCGCATATGGACCAATGAACAAGACGAGATAACGCTCCAGCACCAAACGTAACATATTCAGACCCACCCAAAATTCACTTAATCATCACATGACCGTCAACAGCAAAGACGGTGTATAGCAGCACACACAAAATTAATTCAGTTCGATATTGAGCGAACACGTAATAGCCGCAATTGCAACACACTCACCCCTACAACCCACTCGTACTTCAATCAGCAATAAAAACATCCCCGCATAAGTTATAGCCCAAGACGATGTCACAATTCAAAATAGTGTGTCAACACCACCTGCTTTCCAATAACAGTAAAAGTCGACAACAAACCACCAATAATCATAGCATATATTCACTCCCGAGTTGAATTCACCAGGAACGTCAACTCGGCAAAGACGACGACAGTTAAAGAGTGGACTGATGCGAGAGGCTTGTGGGAACAGTTTAGAATCCCGACATAACGCTGAAATCGACCAAAACATGGACAAAACGCAGCAGTAGAAGCAAGGAGTCGAATTTTAACATCAACAACGAAGAGGAAAAGACTCACCAAGCAAAGTTGATGCAAGGACCTCCGTAGATGCTTGAAAACCCGATTATAACCCCTAAATTCGACCCAATTGCAGCCCCAATTCGAATGAATGGCATGAAACGTGAAAACCCCCAGTTTCGCAGCAACGGTCGAGGGAAACTAACATGTATTCACTTGAAATGCGATTAGAGCCCAAAATCAACCTTATCACACCTCAAAATCGACCCAAAATCAATGGAAATTGCAAACCCCAAATTTGAGGAAATTAGGGTTTAATTGGAGGGAGAGCCCAAGCTACGGTGAATGGGGCACAACAAGGGTGGACGGCGTACGGTGATGGCGCTGGTATGAGGTTGGTCTCCGACGTGGTCGACAGCGGGAGGTGAGTGGCCGGTGTGGTGGTATGTCGTGGTGGACCTGGTGGTGGTGCTCTTCTCTCACACGCATTTTTTTTTTTTTTATTTTTTTTTATTTTTTTTTATTTTTTTTTAAGTCTGTGTGAATGACTGAAGCACAAAGGAGGGGTAAGGGTAATTAAGGCCCACGGGGAGAGCTGCCCGCGCCCAGCCCGCCTGCAGCTCGCGGGTTTTACTCTGTCTTTTTTTTTTTTTTTTTTTTTTTTTTTTTTTTTCGCGCGTGCTCCTGGCGTGGTACTCACCCCATGCTCGCGGTATGTACTCTGAACTTCAGCTCACGTTTTTTTCGTTTTTTTTTTTCTTTTTTTACACACACTATAAATCCAAGAGCCTCCAGACCAAGCGGAGTCCAGGGGTGCCTCAAAGCCTGCAATGGCAGCAATTGAGAGGTCCTGGGTTCGACTCCCTGGGTGGGCAATGGCTTGCGGATACCTGCCATCCTACGGGATGACTTACCTGGCACATGTGGTTTGCAGGGTATTGCAAGTGCCCGAGGGGAACCAACCCCTCGTTACCAAAAAAAATAAAAATATAAATACAAGGGTCTTTGGGTCTTAAATCTCAAGCTCAACTTTCCCGCAACACTAACAAATCGTCACGAGCACCCATTTAAGAAATAAAACACTATAATATAAAATAAAACGAAAGGAAATGAAATGTAAGAGAGTAAATGAAGGGTTGGCTCCCCGATAGCGCTTTTGTTTAACGTCGTTCGCTCGACGCCTTTTTTAAACTTCGTTACTCAAGCGTCACCTTAAGAGCGGAACAACTCAACGCTTGGAGTAACCTGTCAAACATGCTTGCAAACACACTGTAAAAGTGATAATAACAAATTTATATCAAACTCAAGCATGCATGGTCAAGTATATTATAAGCACAAGTCACATATTTCTCCGGGCTTCTAAAAGTAGGCTCTATGTCACAAAATGGCTCTATATACAATGAATAATTTCCATATAAAATCGGGTGATGAAACAAAAATGGACAAGGGATCTTAGGTATTAAGAGCACATAATCACCTAACCCAATTTTTAATTGCGCATTCGGTAGTGAGAATGCATCAATTTGCTCAATTATCTCCTCCCTTACCTCATTCTCCTCATATTCTTCCCCCTCTTGCTCATCCTCCATAATCACACTAGACGAATCCTCTAGAGAATCATTGTCACTCAAATCGGTCGAGGGAGCACAAAACTCGAGTCACAATCCTCCTCCTCCTCCTCATCATCATCCCAAAACCCGTCATTGCTATCAACATCACAAATCTTATGGGAATCACTAACCTCAAGTTTAACGGGTGGGGGAGTGTCAAATTCAAGCTCATACTCAAATTCAGATTCATCAAAGTTAAGTACATGATCATCCCGTGCCTCAAGTCTATCTATAGCTTCCGCTATTTGCGTTGCCTGACTCTCTAGATTTTGGATACTAGCCCTAGTCTGTTGTTGAATTTGCATCACATTAATCGTAAGGGCTCTAATCATTTCTTCTGTAGACATAGATGAACTAGGTGGGGTGTTAAAATGTTCACTCGGTCTAGGCAGTCTCCTAAGAGATGAATTGTACAACTCCCACTGTTCAGTATCGTGAGCTAAATAAAGGAAAAACTTCCACTTCTCGTCATAGCTCATCTCATTAATAAACATCCCTTTTGTCATTATATAGACATGTCTTGGAGTTTCCTCATTCAAACCATTATATATCACATGACAAAGCTCCCAAGTTTGATAAGGATGACGACAACAAATAACGTACTCATGGAGCCTATTAAAATATTTATAAAAATATTCGTGCTCATATTGGGGAAAATATTTAGAAGCCATCTAACATATACTAAATCAAAAACAAAAACAAAAACAAGATCAAAGAAAAGACTATGTACACTACACTATAAAACACGATTAACGCCTACTCCCCGGCAACGGCGCCAAAATTTGACGAACTTAATGTCGTATGCCGCAAATTAATAATTTATATCACTTAATATCTATTACTAAACAAATAGCAAAGTGGAAGTAAGGGCCGAACCCACAGAGAATAGTGTTAGAAAACCCATAGATCGGTACCGTGTGAACCGTTAAGAATAAATTAAACTGAATACGGAAGCGTACCTGAAGGATTCATAATGTCCCTGTGAGATCTGATCTTCCTTTGAGACACACCCTTCACTTTTCTTAAGGTTGATGGGAGACCAAAAGAAAACCCTTATTACTGTAATTTGTATTTGTGTGGATGGGTGTGTTCAATGGGGACCAAACCTATATTTATAGTGTGAGACCCTTATAGGGTTTCCATAAATAAGCTGCCAAATATCTACCCTCATTGATAAGGCAACTTGCCTGTTTTACACATTAAGTCCATGACCAATATTTCCTTATTACCCAATACCGATATTATTACCTTATGGATCACTTTATTTATCGGTTTATATTTTATACTAGTGCGACACATATTTAATTACATTAGTGGCCCATATCCGTACGAATATATAAATATATTCTAACAATCTCCCACTGGGACACACATGTAATTATATGTGTATAACCTTAGCGCGCAACTGAAATGCACTATTATAACCTTAGGGTATTCCTCAACAATCTCGTCCATTAATCATACTAATGTAGGATCAAAGCGGCTTTCGTCACAATTAGCGTAACTAAACCTTCCTTGGTCACACACATCAATACAACTAAATGACATAGATCAATCATGGATGTGTAAGTCGGAAATTACATGCAATGTGATCTGACATGCCTATTTCCAACTGGTCCTACCTTAACTTTAATTGAGATCAAACAATGCAAAAGCATCACCTTTCAGAGTGGATAAAACTTTAAACTTTAAACTTTATTTCTGCAGAATATTTGTATACGAAGTACACAAGGGAAAAATAAATACATACGGAACAAGTACTCCCACTAAACCATAATATCCTGACTTGATATAACTCTCATATGAGCAGTTATTTGGAGACAATCCCTTAGTCAGCGGATCCGAAATCATGGAGTTTGTTCCTATATGTTCAATTGAAACCATACCACTCTATATTCGTTCCTTTATGATGAGGAACTTTCTTTCAATATGCCTGGATTTATTCGAGCTTCTATTTAAAATAGTTGCTCGATCATCCCAGTAAAACTTTAATGGCCTTTCGATACTATTCACAACTCTTAAATCAGCAACAAAATTTCGCAATCATATGCCCTGAACTGTTGCTTGGTGACAACTTATGAATTTTGCCTCCATAGTGGAATCAACAATAATAAAATGATTCCCACTTTACCATAAAATGGCTCATCCAGCCATTAGAAAGACACAACCTGAAGTGGACCTTTAAGTGTCCAGGCATCTAACAAAACCGGAGTCTGAATAGCCAATGATCTCTAGAAACATCAGACCTCCGATTAATGAGCATGCTAACCTTAGTCCTTTGGGATATCTAAGACCCCTTTTACTATATCTGGTCCTTTATAAGCCTGAACATACATAAGACTCCCTATATCATGTGCATAAGGAATCTCCTGCATTTCTTTAATTTTAAGGCTACCTTAAGGGCACTTTATTCGAGACTAATTAAACTTGTCTCCCTTAAAGATCGGAGTATACCATGGTTTACAGTCTTGCATGCCAAACTTATTTAGTATCTTATATGGCTAGCAAGGTGTCATCCACACATAAAACCATAAATATAAACTTTCTCCCACTGATCTTGTGTTACCTTTGACGAGAAGCCTGTTTGAGCTCATTGATGGATTTCCGTAGTTTGCAAACCATATTCTTTGGGTCTCCTGACACAAAGTTTTCTGGTTGCACCATATAAATCGTTTCACCAATGTCGCCATTAAGAAACGCTGTCTTTACATCCATCTGATGTAACTCAAGATCAAAATGTGCAACAAGCGCCATGATTACTCTAAAGGAATCCTTAGTAGAAATAGGAGAAAATGTTTCTTTATAATCTATACCTTCTTTTGAGTAAAACCTTTAGCTACAAGACGCGCCTTAAATCTTTCCACATTACCCTTCGAATCCTTCTTGGTTTTAAATATCCATTTACAACCAATAGGCTTCGCACCTTCAGATAATTGTGTAAGATCCCAAACTTTATTGTCTTGCATAGACTTAAATTCCTTATTCATGGCGTCAATCCACTTTTGAGCATTAGAACTTTTCATGGCCTGCTGGAAGTTGATTGGATCATCTTCCAACAGTTCACTAGAATCCTCATGTTCTTGGAGATATACCTCGGTAAAATCATCCGGAATGACACTTCTCCTTACTCTAGTGGATCTCCTTAAATCTTGAGGTTGTTGAGTTTGAATTTCTGGGATCTCGTTCTCAATGACGGGTTGTTCTTGTGGAACAAACAAATCATCTTGAACGGGATCAATATTGACATTGTCCAGACAAGGTTCCTCATTTGCTCCTCCGAAGTAGTGACAGGTAAAGGAACCTGCACAACATCGGGAGCAGCCATAGGAATCGAAATCGATTCTTCCTCAAATACAATGTCATTAACCTTATTTCTCCCCCCAAACTCAACATCCTCAAAAATGTCATAGCCTCTGCCTCAAATATATATTCTTTACATTGGGATCATAAAACTTGAAACCCCTTGATCGCTCAGAATAACCAATAAAGTAGCTGCCACCGCTTTGGAGTCCAGCTTTATTTTCATGCGGCCTATAAGGTCGCTACCACCGGACATCCCCATACATGAAAATGCTTAAGACTAGGCTTTTGACCTGTCCAAAGCTCATAAGGTGTCTTGGCAGCTGCTTTAGTTGGTACCCTATTTAGAATATAGGCTGCAGTCTTTAGTGCTTCTCCCCAGAGTGATGTAGGTAAGGTAGAATGACTAATCATACTCCTTACCATGTCCTTAAGAGTTCGGTTTCGTCTCTCAGCAACACCGTTCATGCTAGGTGAACCTGGCATAGTGTACTGAGGGACTATTCCACACTCCTCTAGGTACTTAGCAAATGGTCCTGGACGTTGTTCACCTGAACCGTCATATCTACCGTAGTATTCACCACCACGATCAGATTTGACTACTTTAATCCTTTTGTTGAGCTGAAGCTCAACCTCGGCTTTAAAAGCCTTGAACATGTCCAAAGACTCTGATTTCTCATGAATTAGGTAAAGGTAGCCATAACGAGAGTAATCGTCTATGAATGATATAAAATACCGTTGACCATTCCACGAAGCCGTAGGAAATGGCCCACAGATGTCCGTATGTATCAATTCTAAGACGTCCGTAGCTCTGTTGGCTCCTAACCTCCTTACTTTGGTTTGTTTTCCTTTAATACAACTTACACAAACGTTAAGGTCTGTGAAGTCAAGCGAATCTAGAATGCCATCAGACACAAGCCTTTGAATTCTCTCTTTCGAGACATGACCTAACCTTTTGTGCCATAATGACGCTGAATTTTCCTGATTAAATTTACGCTTAGTACCACGTGATTCTACGTGCAGGTTTTCACTGTATGATGCAATATTATCAAGTATGTAAAGATTATCGAAACCACATAAAGAACCAGTTCCAACAACATTTGAATTTAAAGACAATATAAATTTCCTGTCCGCAAATGAACAATAATAACCGGATTTGTCCAAAAGAGATACAGAAATTAAATTCCGTCTAAAAGACGGTACAACAAAAGTGTCTTTCAAATCCAAATAAAAACCAGTTCTTAATAATAATCTAAACGTGCCAATAGCATCAACTTCCACCGACTTTCCATCTCCCACGTAGATGTATCTTTCGCCTTCACTTGGCTTTCGGTGTGCTAGGCAACCCTGCATAGAAATACTAATATGAGTAGTCGCACCAGAATCTACCCACCAAGTATTTCTAGGTACTGAAGCTAAATTAACTTCAGAACAAACCAAATTAAGAATTGTACCTTTCTTTACTCGCTTAGCGAGCCAAGCCTGATATCTTAGACAATTCTTCTTTATGTGTCCTGGCTTTCCACAGAAGTAACAACCAGTTGGTTCATCACCTTCCTTCTGCTCATCAGGACCCTTAGTTGCAGCCTTAAATTCAAACTTTCTTTTCTTGCCCTTTCCTTTAGAGGCACTAGCCAAGAGAGCAACATCAACCTTATCTTGCTTCAACCTCTCTTCATCTTGCACACCATAAGAAATGAGCTCATTTAGAGTCCACTTCTCCTTTTGACAGTTGTAGCTTACTTTAAACTGTCCAAATTGTGTAGGGAGAGATAACAATACTAAATGAACGAGCAAGTCATCCGACAAGTCGAGCTTTAGTGCCTTAAGTTTTGAAGCAATATGAGACATCTCCATGATGTACTCCCTTATATTTCCCTTACTGAATTGATATTTCCTTGAAATCAAGTGCTGCAGTAGAGTACTTGTTTCTGCCTTATCGTTTTTAACAAAACGCTTTTCAATTTCAGCAAGAAATTTCTTGGCATTGGTAATCTTTTCAGACACCACACCTCTAAAAGCCTCCGGAATGCCGCGCTTTATGATCATAAGACTCATGCGATTGGATTTCTCCCACTTCTCAAATTCTCTCTTTTCATCGGGAGAACTTGCATCCGTAAGAGGAGTGGGAGAATCCACCCTGAGAGCAAGGTCTAGATCCATGCAGCCAAGAACAATTAACATGTTCTCTTTCCAATCCTTGAAATTCGTCCCATTTAGCATGGGAATAGAGCTTAAATTGCCAGAAATAGTAGCAGCAGACATATTAACTGAATAAAACAAACAACTTTAATAAGAAACATGCTCATAAACCTTATTTAAAATTTAAATTCAAATAAGAGGTATATTTTCCCATCTCAAGACACCGGTAACAACATTAGTGTCAAATCTTTGGACAGTAACACTAACTGTCAGTGGTAATCTTGTCGTAGTGACCAAATATTGACAATAATCATGTAAATACAGCCTTCCTTTGGGCCGACTTGTATTCACACTAATAAACCATATAATTGTCACATATTCACCACCACAGGTGTTGTGTGTATTTCTGCCAAATATGAGCCTTCCTTTGGGCCGACTCACACCCGCACGAAAATACACACCCCACAATATCCAATGTTCTCAATAAATTAATCATTACAAGACTAGCCTTCCTTTGGGCCGACATAATCCTACCGATTAATTTATCTCAAACATTAGACCCAAATTTTATACCAATTAATTGAGTTAAATTTTCCTTAATATTTCAATGTAAAAAAGAACACTGTCATTGAAATATATAACCGTAATAGCCGTAACACAAGCAAAAAAAACGCATGTGTAATTAATCACCATAAAATCATATGACAATTTCTAATTAAATTCGAAAAACTCGCTGCAAACAAAACTGAAAGAAGCCAATCATACGGAGTAACTAAAAACGAAGTACCACACAACTTGTTAAACCGACATGCACTACTGTTGCATACGAGTAGATACTTTAATAAAACATGCCATTAAAAACAAACCATAAAAAAAAAAACTTCCTTAACATATAAGGCCTACTCCGTAAGAATTATGGTGGCAGCAAAACAAATATGAAACCACCAACATCATGATTGCTAAAGCACTATCCAAAACAAAACCTTAAAAAAAACACACCGAAACATTCATGGCATGAGGAAAAATAAATAAAAAATAAAGCACAACCATGATGTGACCACCGAAGAGACAGAGAGGCAAAGAATATGGAAAACCGAAGGACAGTGCGCGATTCAACAGAAAAAATCGCGCGTTGAGAACAAAACAACAGTCGAAGATATTAAATCGACCATTCTTAACAATTAACACGATATCGCTCTGATACCAATTGTTAGAAAACCCATAGATCGGTACCGTGTGAACCGTTAAGAATAAATTAAACTGAATACGGAAGCGTACCTGAAGGATTCATAATGTCCCTGTGAGATCTGATCTTCCTTTGAGACACACCCTTCACTTTTCTTAAGGTTGATGGGAGACCAAAAGAAAACCCTTATTACTGTAATTTGTATTTGTGTGGATGGGTGTGTTCAATGGGGACCAAACCTATATTTATAGTGTGAGACCCTTATAGGGTTTCCATAAATAAGCTGCCAAATATCTACCCTCATTGATAAGGCAACTTGCCTGTTTTACACATTAAGTCCATGACCAATATTTCCTTATTACCCAATACCGATATTATTACCTTATGGATCACTTTATTTATCGGTTTATATTTTATACTAGTGCGACACATATTTAATTACATTAGTGGCCCATATCCGTACGAATATATAAATATATTCTAACAAATAGGACTAACTATAATCGTTCAAAGTGTAATTAAAGACCGTAGTAACTAAGATTGAGGGGGTTTTGATTGAAATCTACTAAAACTAATAAAAAGACTAATGAAAAGACAAATAAAAGAAATAACTACGATGAACTCAAATAATAAGAAAGGTCTCGACTCAAGCAAACATCCACGGTTTAAAGACAATTTACAGTTATCCGGTTCAAACTCGTATTCTTGACTACCTTATCGTGAATCATAAAATTCTAATTCTCCTTATGTTTAGTTAATTAAAACGTATCCCGTTCTTTGACTAACCCTAACTAAAAGACAATCCCACAATCCAGTTAAAGATTTCATCAATTAGCAGCTTTAATCACAAGAGAATCGACAAGGAATAAATAGCACATACAATCCAGTTGTACTTTAGATATTATGAAAATTACTTCTAGGAATAAATACTAACGTATCCCGTTAAACAATTAAACCCAGTTGTTACTAGCGTTAAGTTAATCAACAATCAAGTTCAATTAACGAAACTAACGATTACGCGATTAATAAGACGACTAGTTGCCATCTTGAAATCAAAATCAATCTCGCAAATAATAATTATAACAAAGTAATAATCAATAATCAAGAATAAAGTAAAGAACTTTCAAACTCACAATTAAAGTCAAACCGTTTAGTTGCTTGAATCAAGATAAAATTAGGCTTCCATAGTTTTCTTGAGCAAAATAGAAAATTAGGTCTAAAACTAAATAATGAAAAAAAAGCAGTAAAAGTTGTAGTCTCCAATAAAACTAAAGCAAACCCTATATATAGGCAGTTTCCTAAAACTAATTAATAACAATAAAATAAATTACAAGTCTTCTTATTTCCAAAACAGCTCCTTGGCTCGGTCTTTTATTCTTCTTCTCGGTCTTCTTTATTCTTCAATTCTCCGAGCCCAAACCGATTTTTATTACAATAAAGTCGCAATATATCCACATGATCAATAAAATCATCTAAAAACGACAATTTACCAATTATCAATCTTAAACCGAGATATACCAAAAATCCACTTAACTCAACCTCCGAGTGACTCAAAAATATATAAAATGGAAAACTAAACTCCTACTAGTAGCGCTTCATCAGTGAGCAGCTATTTATTGGTTATTCAGAGCGATCAAGGGGTTTCAAGTTTTATGATCCCACGGTAAAGAATATATTTGAGACGGGAACAACATTTTTTGAGAACATTGAGTCTGGGAGGAAAAATAAGGTTAATGACATTGTATTTGAGGAAGAATCGATTTCGATTCCTATTGTTGCTCCCAATGATGTGCAGGTTCCTTTACCTGTCACTACTATCGGAGGAGCAAATGAGGAACTTTGTCAGGCAATGTCAATATAGATCCCGTTCAAGATGATTTGTTTGTTCAACAAGAACAACCCGTCAGTGAGAATGAGATCCCAGAAAATCAAACTCAAGAGTTAAGGAGATCCACTAGAGTAAGGAGAAGTGCCATTTCGGATGATTTTGAGGTATATCTCCAAGAACATGAGGATTCCAGTGAACTGTTGGAAGATGATCCTGAAGGTTCCGAGACCTTTACTAATCCACAATTAGTATAAATCAAATTACTCTAATTTGATGAGCAAGATCTATGTAGTAACGAATTTACTTTGTGGATCTAGTTTATAGAAATTATACCTTCTAAAGGGATTAAATGGGCACAAAAGAGAACTTTTTTCTCTTTTGTTTTTTGAGCTAAATGTTAGGATGATCTTCCAAAACCTGAGTTTCCAAAAGAGGAAACCTCCTTTTTGTTGCACCCAAGAATTACTCCAAATCTATTAGTGATTTTGAGCTAGAAATCACTAATAGTAACTTGATAATATGTAATATTATTATTACTAACACTTAGTAATATATGTAATATTATTACAACTAACTTCTTATGTTTTTAGAGAGATTTTAGAGAAGTAGAGTAGAGAATGCATGAATGAATTTAACACTCAAGCCTTGTGTTTTTATATACAATTAGAAAAACAAATCAAGAGTGTCCAACACTCTTGTATAACCGGCCAAGCATGGAGAAGAACAAAAGAAAAGACTCCATGGCAAGATCAAAAGCAAAAGCATGCAATTAGGAAAAATGACTATGTTTTGGCATGCAAAAACACCAAATGAAAGAAAACAAATAGAATAAGACAAAAGGGAATCAAATCCCTCTTTGTCCTTGTTTTGGCCGGTGCTAAAGGGACCTTAATGGGTCCATTTTATTTTTCAATATTTGTCTTACAAATACTTATAATTTATCACTTAATCATCTAATATGATAAAATATAAATTATTTAATTAAACTCTCAACTCTTCTTTAATATACATGCACTACTACAGAAATCGTTATAGACATCACCTTATAGACATCTAATTTTTAAAATATTGATATCTATTAATGAATTATTATTTTTATGTAAATTATAGATATGGGATACTACAAAAAATACTCGTATATACATATATACATCAAACATTAAAAAGTATTGATGTCTGTTAAATTACATTAGACATCATATGTTATTAAAAAATTTGATGTCTAATCATATACATCATTTTTTTAAATATCTGATGTGTATAATAAAATTTATAGATATCGAATATTTGAGAAAATTGGATATATAAATCAGACAAACTAAAAACACATGTCTATTCTTATTCCTTTTTACATATTTATACATCATAGATTGGTATACATTAGAAAAAAATATGTCTATATTGGCTAAAGTGCCTTTAAATTACTGAATACCGCAGATCACCACCCCCACCGCCACACATCAGCACCACGATCGGAAGCCAGTGCACCAGTACAGTAGTTCAGATCGACGGTTGCAGGTGCGTGAAACAATAACGCACTTCTTCAATTTTTTCGTTTTTTTTTTCTCATAGATAGACTATTCTGTAATTAATCCCTATGTTTGTGCGTTCATCTTGTAATTGCATCTCCATATAAGTAAATAAGGATTCATTGATTGTGTTATGGATTAACCGTGTTGTGGAGTAATCTTTGTTAGATTAATTATTTTGTGAATCAAGAAAGCAATTGGGTGATTATACTAAAAATTTGTTTAAATTTAGTCGTTTTCTGATTATTTTTGAAGGCTATTGTTGATGCATACAAGGATGAGCCTGGAAACCCTAAGTATGGGTTTAAGGTGAGCAATTACTTTGTTGCTGCATTTTTCGGTTAATGTTGTGTAGTCGGTTTCATGTCCATTGTTTGCTTTTGCCTGCGCAATAATTCTACATTGAATTCGTGTTTATGACGTTAAGGATTATTAATTGGGTGTGAAAAAGAGCTAATTGGTGAATTATCAATATCAATTAATATAATTGATGGTTTAAAGTGTAATGTTCAATATTATTTGTAAGTTTTAACATGGTTCATGCTTTGATATTAGCAGTCTCGCTACTAGGGCTAACTGGTGAATGATGAGTTAGAATATATGATAGGTTTTGTGATTTGGATAACTCACAATATATAGATAGTTTTAATTATATGAATCATAGTATATAAACCATTCGGAGTATTATGTTTGTGATACGGTCCTTTAGATGATAAACTGCATCATATACAAATGACAAAACCTGAAATTATCAGCTTCAAAGACGATGCATAATTATGTAATCTCCACTACGAAAAATGTCCACATTCTCTGTAGGTAGACTACCTTATCGAATTAAGTCACGATTAATCATTGTCCCGTTGTTTTTTTTTTTTTTTTTTTTTTTTTCACTTTCTTCTAAATTGAGGAAGAAGTAAAGATGCGTATTTTGGTTTTCAGCATCAGCTATATAGTGTGACAGATCCTCAGTTAAAGACTAAGCCCCAGCTGGTGTATCGTATGTAAGTTCATTTCTTTTGTTAACTGTTCAAGAACTTTTATCGTATTTGTACTCTACGTATATTTAATGTGTTTGTAAACTTATGAGTGTTGACTACCGAATTTATATGATGTATATATACATCATACAAATGATTTGTTTTTTTTTTTGTTTTTTGCTTATCTCTATTGTTGGAACTGATTTTATGGGTGACAGATAATGTGGGCCGAAGTTCTAGGCAAACTCGAGGGCATTGATAATAGTACAAAACGTGAACGTATATGGCCTCAGCTTGTGCAGGCTTTCATGGATCTTTGAAACCTCTGAAGGTTGGGTTCTTATCTTTCTTAATCTCTTTTCTCTTTCAAATACACATGTCATATTAGTTGTTTTTAGCATGCTCTTCATTTTTAGTTATAGTCATGTTGATTTAGTTTACTTTCTTTATTGTTTTACAACATTATACTTATGATTTATTAATCACTGGGCGGTAGTAAGTAGAATGTATATAAAGTGTATTTAGTTCGTCGATAAATCTTTGATATCAGGTTCTGGGATAATTGATCGGAATGGATATATCGCTATAGTATACTTATAGTACTATTATTTACGCTTCATGTTTATGTGCGTATTTTATTTTTTATTTTTTTATTGGCAGGTGATGGCATACTACAAGTCCAAGACCTACTAAAATTTCATCAAACTCTCTAAGGCTTTTGTATAACATATCCTAATGTTAAGTTTGTATACTTACGAGTGTTGACTACCAAATTCATTACATGGGTGTTTAAAAGATAATGTATCGAATTGTATAATATACGTGTAAGACCCATGTCTATTTGGTTTTTTTTTGTCATTTAGTGTCCAAATAGACATCATACTTTTCATAAATTGTATGTCTATTTATATAAATAGACGTCGGTTTTTTACTAAAATATGACGTCTTTATATCAAAGAGACATCAGAGTTTTAATGAAATATAATGTCTATAATTCAATGGACATCAAATTTAAGTTTGATGTGTAAACATTTCGCATAGACATCACTGAACTTAACATCAGTTGTAAACATGATGTCTATATGACTATAAGTTAAAAAATATGATTTCTATAACTATTTTTGTAGTAGTGATATGTATACATACATGTATATTAAAATTGTACTAATACTTATCTGATGCAGGAGCAATCCATGGACCATTACCTCGCGATGGTGAGCACGAAGTCTTATTAAGCACTACTTGTCCTAGACATTCATTTGGAGGTAACTTAAGTCCAAATTATGTTACACTAGTAGAAAAACACCTTTTAGTGGCGGTTGTAAATAGCTTTTAGTGGCGGTTTTGAAGCGACGTGTATGTGGGGGTCGTATAGTTTTAGTGGCGGTTGTAAAAAAACGCCACCAAAAGGCCTCACTTTTAGTGGCGGTTCTTTGGAAAAACCGCCACTAAAAGTCTAAAATATGACACTTTTGAACAACTTTTAGTGGCGGTTGTAGCTTAGAACCGCCACTAAAAGTCTAAAATATGACACTTTTAAACAACTTTTAGTGGCGGTTGTAGACAATCAACCACTAAAAGTCTAAAATATAGCACTTTTGAACAACTTTTAGTGGCGGTTGTAGCTTAGAACCGCCACTAAAAGTCTATATTTTAGACTTTTAGTGGCGGTTCTAAGCAACAACCGCCACTAAAAGTTGTTCAAGAGTGTCATATTTTAGACTTTTAGTGGCGGTTCTAAGCTACAACCGCCACTAAAAGTATTGTTAACTAACTTCTAGTGGCTGTTTCTACTAAGAACCGCCACTAAAAGTTGTTCAAAAGAGTCATATTTTAGACTTTTAGTGGCGGTTTTAAGCTACAACCGCCACTGTATGTTATTATTATTTTTTTTTAATACGAAAAAATTTCAGCATGACCTCGTCTAAATTTGACGATCCACCTCGTCTAAATTTGACGATCCACATATGAGTACGTTCCTGCACGTACCACATCCGACAACACACCACATCCCACAATACACCAAATGTTTCAATTAAAACATCCAACAACAACACATCCAACAACAATATATCCAACAACACGATATAAAAATTCATTTCGAATGTGCAACATAAAAATTCTAAGTTTACTCCAAATAAATATAAAACACAACAATAATTTGCAAACATACATACACTACAACACTTCTTCTCTAATCCATAACTCCGTGAGATCGAATGTCAAACTGAGCAACTTCCCGTTATTGATCTTCTCAAAACTACCTAAAAACACAAATGAAAATATCGTCACGTTAAGATGTATTAATGACTAACCAACACTACATGTTCTCTTTCAGAACAAAATAACATCAAGCATTAGCTTATACATTTTTAATCAAATCCGATCATTTGTTCGGCCGCGAAAGAAATACACAAGAGCACAGAGAGCATACAAGATCTGAAAATCTTCTTAAAATGCATGTCTTACGACTTACGGTGTTCTACAAGGCAAGACATAGCAGACACTATCGTCGTACAGGGTTCATTCATAGGTTCAGCAAGAACTGCAGGACGATCGCATTGTGCAAGGTTGTTCACGAGCATGTCAAACTGCTGTCGACCCCTGAGATAAGCGGATATTAGTCATTAAAAAAGTTTCCAGTGATCAGTTACTATAACGACTACCAAGTGATGTGCTCTACCATCTTTCTGCTCTCCTTCCCTCGTTAAGGATATAGATTAATTCTACAAGAGTTTTGAAAAACCAATGTCACAACATAACAAGTGGTGAGACTAGGACTGAAGTGGGGGATTTTGTAGGGCAATTCTACTCAACAAAATTGTCAGTAGAACAATATAAAATTTTCAGCGTTTCATGCAAAACTGTATAATACTGAGTACAAAGTTCTGAGCATTGCTCACCTAGAGCTTCTGGGGTGATGCCATGACGCAGAATTTGGCAGAATAAGACTGAGTCAGAATTTGGCATGTATAAGACCTTCAAATCTTGCCATGACGCAGAATTTGGCAGCCCACGAACTATGTATAAGTGTACTTGCACAAAGACGAACCCTAATTTCCAGTAAAATCAACTTATAATGTCGAAAATTTCATCATTCTTTGTTTAAAATTTTAAATCACAAGACCTTAAAAAGCATCATTCCAGCTAAAATCAATCAAAAATTCACACTCAATACATCAAATTAACTGATTTGATACAAAACAAATGATAAAAACCTATTCAATCACAAACATCACTAATTTTAATTGATTTTGAATATTCTTAACAAATTATCATAATGTTAAACATCAGTAACTCTTTGTAAAAAGAAAAGTCCGAAACCAATTACTCGAGCGATGAGTGTAATATCAAGTCACCGTTTTCTATTTCCCTTATATTAGATGAGAACTCGATCAACTACGGTCGGATTAGTCCAATAAACACTTAAATTACTACAAATACTACAGTAGGACTGTCGGACGGGAGGACAAAGTTGCAGCGAGGATGCAGTAGAGCAAAAGTATTACCTGCCAAATCGGCTTATGTTGTGGTTGGTTCAGCTTGTTTGTTTCCTACGCAGGCCCTGATCTATACAAACAAGTGAACAACTTGTTTAGTGTATGCATGCTTCCTATATGATAGAAGAGTTTCCTACTCAGACAATACTATACATTAAAAATAAGTTAAGGACAAAAATTTCAGAATTGCACTTTGTAAGGTCCAACACTTGATACTCAGATTTCCGGTTAGCAATCTATTATTACTCTTCAAAAACCAATATCAGTATAACGTCGAAGATCGAAATAACAAGTTTTTGATCAAACGCATTCAGTATAACAGAAACCGGAACAAATTCACGATCAAACAACATTAGTGGAAATTTTGATCTACATCAATATCTTTCAGATTCAAAATCATTTGCAGCAACGATTATCAACGCATCTCAAAATCACAAAATCGACACAAAAAAGATCAAAAACCACTCTACATTTACAACAATAATTCCTAATCAAAACAATTGAAATCGATTCAATACCACACAAATACTAAAATCACGATAAAATCATAAAGGCTGATGAAAATCAAATTAAAACTTAAAATCAAAGATTAGAATTGAACCTGCTTAGATAGAGAGAAATCGAGAAGCAAAAGCCATGCTCGAGCAAATTTTTTCAGTGACTAAAAATTTCTAGGGTTTGTTCGAGAAAAAAAATATGTCTCCAAATTACAATTAATGACAATTACTACAAGAAAACTATCTAATCGACACTTTAAAGCATGAATTTCGACCTAATAACGAAAATCCCCAAATTCTAGGGTTAGGGTTAAACAAATAAATCGAAATAAAACGATTAATAAACATTACACCTTCAATTACTTGTGAGTTAGAGCTAGAACTCGACAAACACGACCATATGGCTCCATAACTGAGCCACAAAACGAAGCCACAAATGAATTACTGAATAAAATCAAACAAATGAATTACAGAATAAAATCAATGAAAAAACAGATGAGCAGAGAAATTAAAATACATACCGGAAGAGAAGAATTCCGGCGAATGGAATTGAAGGAGCAGACGGAGAAGACGATGGGCGGCTGATGAACTCCGGCTGAGGAGATGCACGGAGCAGATGCCCGTCGAAATATGCATCCTGAAACCATAACAACATTTTCCGGAGAAGCAGACGGCAGACGGCAGGCGACGGCGAACGGAGAACTCCAGCAGAGAGGAGAGGAAGGAGAAGACGACGGTGAAGTAGGCGGCAGGCGAAGAGAGGAGAGGAAGAACGGCTGAGTGAGTTTAGAAGAGGATGTAATTTTGGGTTTATTTTGAAATCCTTTTAATCAAACACTTGATTTTAAAAAAAAAAAAAAGAGTATCTTTAGTGGCGGTTTTATCAAACAACCGCCACTATAGACCTTTTAGTGGCGGTTCTTAGATAAAACCGCCACTAAAAGCATTATTACAAAGACAAATAAAAAAATACCCTTTAGTGGCGGTTTTATCTAACAACCGCCACTATAGACCTTTTAGTGGCGGTTCTTAGATAAAACCGCCACTAAAAGCCTTATTACAAAGACAAATAAAAAAGTACCCTTTAGTGGCGGTTTTATCTAACAACCGCCACCATAGACCTTTTAGTGGCGGTTCTTAGTTAAAACCGCCACTAAAAGCCTTATTAAAAAGACCAATAAAAAGTACCCTTTAGTGGCGGTTTTATCTGACAACCGCCACTATAGACCTTTTAGTGGCGGTTGTTTGTTAGAACCGCCACTAAAAACCTCTTTCACCTTTATCTTTAGTGGCGGTTTTACCTTAGAACCGTCACTAAAGGTCTTTTACCTTACTTTTTGTGTCGTTATCATAAGAACCGCCACGATAACCTCGACACGATAGGGCTATTTTCTACTAGTGTTACCTTACTAAAAACAACATTGTCGGAGCAATAACTTAAATGTCAGCAGACAAGCCTGACTTGTTTGTTGATTATCTCGAGCTCTACTTATTATTTTGGGGTCATTCAAAAAGGAGGTGATTTATAACTCTCTGAGCTTTCCAACCTGTACTCTTGCACTCCCAACGGATAAGTATTGATTGAGTTATGCTTCCAACAAGACAAGCCTGCTCTAGTAACCCGCGAACATAAATGCTGTAGTTGGTGGCTGTTTTGCTCGGTTTTTGCTACACCATTTTGTTGAGTCTTGTGTTGTCAAGCTTTGGAAAATAAAAGGGATTTAATATGTTGAATTCCCAAGAGGTAGTTGTCGGATTAGGTATAGTTTGTTTCTCTATAAAAGGAGAACTTGTAATTCATTCTCAGCATCTGATTTTCAATAACATTTTCTGAAGTTCTATTTGAACCTTCATTTTAGAGTTGAGAAGTACTTCAATTCTTGTGTTGATTTTCTGGTTGCGATTAGAAATCAATCGTTTATTCACTTAGGCAAGGTCGTCTAAGCATAAACAACCCAGTTTGTGCAAGTTCGAGGTAGAATTTGTGCATCCATATCTTTTGTTCAAATTCTGATTTACTTATTACAAATGCCTAAGCAAATTAAAACAAATCATTAATAAAATCCGCTGCTATTTTATTCTTTTACAAAAACGAATCACAAACCATTAATATCTATTTTTTTTTGCTGGTATTAGAGCTTCGGCTCTTGATTTCCAAATCAGGCGATCATGGTGAACGACGAAGGTGACGAGAATGCGAGGCGTGATGCAGAGATTGCTACCCTAAGAAGAGGGTTCGATGCCCAATCTGTTGTCCTACAACAACTCCGTGATATGTTAATTGGAAACCCAAATTTCAATAGGCAACCTAACCATGGAGATGGTAGGCATTCTGACGAATTCAAGGTTAACGAATTACCTGAATTTGATGGTGGAACTGGTCCAGAGAACTACTTGGAGTGGGAGCGAAAGATTGAACGGATGTTCGATTTTAAAGACTTGGATGACGAAAAGCGTTGCAAGTTTGCTGTTCTGAAACTTGTAAGAAATGCCTCTTTATGGTATGAGAATATGAAGACTCAAAGAGCCCGTGAGAACAAAGAAAAGATCTGTTCTTGGGAGACCCTAAAACGCAAATTGCGTAAAAGGTATGTTCCTCACAATTACAAACAAGAGCTGTATCGAAGAGCTGCTGATTTGATACAAGGGACGATGAGTGTGAATGATTATATTTCTGATTTTGAAAAGAATACTATGATGTGTGATGCTAATTAGAAGAACAAAAAATGGCACGTTATATGAGGGGGTTAAATCGAAACATTGCAAATGTTGTTGAATTGTATCCTTGTGTTTCGTTCGATGATCTTTGTACTTTATCTCTGAAAGTTGAGAAACAACAAAAGTCTGCCTGTTCTAATTCACTTGGCACCAAAAAAATGACTTGGAGTAGACAAGAGGGAACTTCAAAATCTGGTGGGAGTTTGTCTAATTCGAAACTTGAAACGACCCAAAAATCAGTAGTTCCCAACACCCAACAAAAAAATAAGGAGAGAGAGACTTGAGTAAAGTTCGGTGTTTCAAATGTCAAGGCTTTGGTCACTATCAAAGTGAGTGCCCAAACAAACGGATTATTGCTTTGAGAGAGGCAGTTGAAATCAGAGATGTTATCTATGAGGAGTTAAATGGAGAGGAAGAAGTAAATTTGGCCGATGAGGAGATTGAAACTGAAGGATTTGAGGCTCCAATTGGAGGTGAGTCTTTGGTAATTCGACGTTCTTTGCATGCTAAATTTGAACCTGTTGATTTTGAGCAGAGGGAACAACTCTTCCATACCCGTTGCCTTGTTAATGGTAAGTGGTGTAATGTGATAATTGATGGAGGGAGCTGCACTAATGTTGCTTCTAGTGAAATGGTTAACAAGCTTGCTTTAACTACAAAACCTCACCCTAAACCTTATAAACTTCATTGGTTGAGTGATGGTAATGAGACTAAGGTCACAAAGCAAACACTTGTAAGTTTTGTTATGGGTTCTTACAAAGATGAAATTCTGTGTGATGTAGTGTCTATGGATGCTTGTCATCTTTTATTGGGTCGTCCTTGGCAATCTGATCGTGATGTGACTCATCGAGGACGCTCTAATGTGTATTCTCTATTGTTTGGTGGCAAGAAAATTGAGTTGAAGCCTATGTCCCCAAAGGACATAAGAACCACCATGAGTAAGAAGGAGAAATCAGGTTTGATAACTTTTGCGAATGCTAGAGATGTTGATAGGGAATTAAATCAAGGGGGTCGAGTTTTTGCTCTTTTTGTCAAAGAAGGAGCCGACCCATAATCGAGTTCTTTGGAGGTGCATCCCTTACTCGAGCCATTGATGGAGAAATTTCGAGATGTATTTCCCGAAGACCTACCACCAGGTCTGCCACCCATTAGAGGTATTGAGCACCAAATTGATCTGATTCCAGGTGCGCCGTTGCCTAATAAAGCACCTTATAGATGCAATCCGGAGGAAACTAAGGAGCTCCAAAGGCAAATTGTTGAATTGATACAGCGAGGTTATGTGCGTGAAAGTCTTAGCCTTTGTGCTGTACCTGCACTTCTTGTTCCAAAGAAAGATGGTACATGGAGAATGTGTATCGATAGTAGGGCTGTGAACAACATTACTATCAAGTATCGTTTCCCAATTCCACGCTTGGATGATATGTTGGATGAGTTGCATGGTTCTATTATATTCTCTAAGATTGATTTACGCAGTGGCTATCACCAAATCAGAATACGTGAAGGGGACGAGTGGAAAACAGCTTTCAAAACCAAGTATGGTTTATATGAATGGTTGGTTATGCCATTTGGACTTACGAATGCACCTAGCACTTTTATGCGCTTGATGAATGAGGTACTACAGCCTTTCATTGGTAAATTTGTTGTTGTTTACCTTGATGATATCCTTGTGTACAACAAATGTGTGGAAGAACACTTGAGCCATTTGCAGCAAGTTTTTGAAGTATTGAGGAAACAAAAACTCTATGCAAAGTCCGAAAAATGCAGCTTTTTGGTTCCTAATGTTGTGTTTCTTGGTTATGTGGTTTCAAAAGATGGTGTCGCTGTTGATCAATCGAAGGTTGAGGCTATTCGTTCCTGGCCTACACCCACAAATGTGACGGAAGTAAGATCATTTCATGGCTTAGCTTCCTTCTATCGACGATTTATTCATAATTTCAGCACTATCATGAGTCCTATCACCGAATGCTTGAAAAAGGGGTCATTTGCATGGAATGATCAAGCTCAACATGCCTTTGAGGAAGTGAAACGTAAGTTGTTAGAAGCACCTATATTAGCATTACCAGATTTTTCTAACCCTTTTGAAGTTGAATGTGATGCTAGTGGTGTGGGTATTGGAGCTGTTTTACTTCAAGGAGGCCGCCCAATTGCTTAATTTTCTGAAAAGCTTGGTGGAGCAAGATGTAACTACTCGACTTATGATAAGGAGTTCTATGCAATTGTACGAGCTCTTGATCATTGGAGTCACTATTTGAGGCCTAATCATTTTGTTCTTCATTCTAATCATGAATCATTAAAGCACATCAATGGGCAACACAAGCTAAGCTCACGTCATGCTAAGTGGGTCGAATTCTTGCAATCCTTTAATTTTTCATCGAAATATAAGGATGGAAAGAGTAATGTTGTGGCTGATGCACTATCGAGGAGGTATACACTCTTAACTGCTCTTAATGTGAGACTCCTTGGGTTTAAAATGTTGAAAGATTACTATTGCAATGATGGTGATTTTGCTGATATATTTACTGAATGTCAGCACGGAGTTCATAAAGATTTTGTTCTACAAGATGGTTTTCTTTTTAAAGGAAATCTGTTGTGTGTTCCTAAATGTCCCGTTCGAGAATTGTTGATTCGTGAAGCTCATGGAGGAGGCATTGCTGGTCATTTTGGTGTTTCTAAGACATTAGAAATTCTACATGAACATTTCTATTGGCCAAAGATGCAAGGAGATGTGCAAAGTCTGATTGGTAAGTGTGTTACTTGTCAAGTGTCCAAGAGCAAATTTTAGCCCGGAGAGTATATGCCATTGCCTATCCCAAAGAGACCTTGGGAATATGTTTCCATGGATTTCATTGTTGCTCTCCCTAGGACACAAAGGGGAAAGGATGTTGTTATGGTTGTTGTTGATCGGTTTTCAAAGATGGCTCATTTCATTGCATGCCATAAAAATGATGATGCTTCACATGTTGCTGACTTGTACTTCCGAGAGATTGTTCGCTTGCATGGTGTACCTAACACCATTGTTTCTGATCGAGATTCAAAGTTCTTAAGCTATTTTTGGAACACTTTGTGGAGAAAGTTGGGTACCAAGCTGCTCTTTAGCACATCACATCACCCGCAAACTAATGGGCAAACAGAGGTAACTAATCGAACTTGGGTACCTTACTTCGAGGCTTGGTTAGTAAAACACAGAAGGATTGAGATTTAAAGCTAGCTCATGCTGAGTTTGCTTACAATCGATCACCTACCTTTGCAACCAAACACTCTCCATTTGAAGTTGTCTATGGCATTAATCCTTATTTTCCACTTGACTTGATTCCACTACCAAAAGATGAGTTGGTTCACAAAGATGCTGAAGAGAAGCTGAAATCCATGATCAAACTACATGAGCAAGTTCGCAAAAGGATCGAGGTGGTAATGATGCTTATAAAAGAAAGGCCAACAAGCATCGTAAGCCAAAAGTGTTCAATGAAGGTGATTTAGTCTGGCTACATTTGCGCAAAGAAAGGTTTCCAAGCAAAAGAAACAACAAGCTAATGCCTAGAGTTGAGGGTCCATATCAGATTGTTGAGCGTGTGAATGACAATGCATATAAACTTAAACTGCCCGGAGAATATGGTGTTCATGCTACATTCAATGTTGGAGATTTATCCCCATATTTGGATGATGATGGCCTTGCTGAATTGAGGTCAATTCCTTTTCAAGAAGGAGGGGATGATGCGGGAGCAATCCATGGACCATTACCTCGCAATGGTGAGCACGAAGTCTTATTAAGCACTACTTGTCCTAGACATTCATTTGGAGGTAACTTAAGTCCAAATTATGTTACCTTACTAAAAACAACATTGTCGGAGCAATAACTTAAATGTCAGCAGACAAGCCTGACTTGTTTGTTGATTATCTCGAGCTCTACTTATTATTTTGTGGTCATTCAAAAAGGAGGTGATTTATAACTCTCTGAGCTTTCCAACCTGTACTCTTGCACTCCCAACGGATAAGTATTGATTGAGTTATGCTTCCAACAAGACAAGCCTGCTCTAGTAACCAGCGAACATAAATGCTGTAGTTGGTGGCTGTTTTGCTCGGTTTTTGCTACACCATTTTGTTGAGTCTTGTGTTGTCAAGCTTTGGAAAATAAAAGGGATTTAATATGTTGAATTCCCAAGAGGTAGTTGTCTAATTAGGTATGGTTTGTTTCTCTATAAAAGGAGAACTTGTTATTCATTCTCAGCATCTGATTTTCAATAACATTTTCTGAAGTTCTATTTGAACCTTCATTTTAGAGTTGAGAAGTACTTCAATTCATGTGTTGATTTTCTGGTTGCGATTAGAAATCATTCGTTTATTCACTTAGGCAAGGTCGTCTAAGCATAAACAACCCAGTTTGTGCAAGTTCGAGGTAGAATTTGTGCATCCATATCTTTTGTTCAAATTCTGATTTACTTATTACAAATGCCTAAGCAAATTAAAACAAATCATTAATAAAATCCGCTGCTATTTTATTCTTTTACAAAAACGAATCACAATATCTATCTTTTTTGCTTCCGCTAACGTATCATAATCTCATTAGTCAATTAGTACATAATTAGTGAATTAACAATTAATCAGTAATTCCCTTCTCTGTAAATAATTTTATCGTCATAAAATCTAATCATTCGAGTTCCCAACTCGATTTCTCTCTATATTAATTCACTGACTAACTATTAGTCGATTTATCAAGTCAAAGGGATCAATTGATTACCGCCGTCACACGACAATAACATCAAACTCTAGTCAGCCAACCGTTATTGATTTACGTTAATCAATTGACAATAATTCAGGATTATCCCCATGTATTCCTTAATTGATATTTATTATGTAATCGCACTATTTGTGGAGGACACTTACTCCAACAATCTCCCACTTGTCCGAGACAAGTTGTGCGTTACCAATTCTCTTGTCCGTTTCACATCTCCCACTCAGTGCAAGGTGTCTTACAGGTCGTACTTGCATCCAAGTTATATCATGAATGGTTTCCTCGATATGGAGAGTAGCTGTTTGACCGGAAAATCTACCATAGATCCTTTCCGAGCGTGGCCACGCATTTTCAGCGACTACTCCTCGAGTAGCCCAAAGATGTTTTACCCTGACGAGGGTGGACAATTTCCATGCAGATCACCATGACCCAAAGATGCCCTTATAGCCCCCTTTCACGGCATGGCTTAGGACAAAAATGAAAGTCACTCGGAAACTGCACCAACTCAGATAATCAATTTCCAGCCAAAAGAATCGACTCATAGGAATACTATAGAAATTCCCGCCACGACCAGGCTTCAATCACATTGAAAAGGAATTCTATCAGCGTCACTGCCTGATAGAGTGTCTTACAGTCTGTCTATGCAAACGATCAGTCATCACCATGACCCTATGGTGTTGAACCCACCATCGATCGACTTGCAATCAAGTCATCTCGAGATGTCACCTCTTTGAGAGACTAGTGACCAAATACTTAGTTCATACCGTTCACTTGAATACGTTCAATGTTGTAATACAACTATTCGGATAAACAGAGTATGCATTCAAAAATGACTTAAAAAGTAAATAAACTTTAAACAATGCATGTTATTTTCATATATATAATCAGATACATCATCCAATTACATATCACAAAATCTAAAGGAAATCAGACATACGCCTTAACCCCATGGAGGCGGTGTGTGCGTCATGCTTAGCCCTCGAAAGAGGCTTGGTTAGAGGATCAGCGAGATTATCGTCTGTCCCAACCTTACAAAGGTCTATTCCCTTTCTTTCCACATTATCTCTAAGAACATGGTATTTTTTCAAAACTTGTCTAGACTTATTACTAGACTTGGGCTCCTTGGCTTGAAATATGCCCCCACTATTATCACAATAAATAGTGATTGGATCTACGGCGCTAGGGATTACTCTTAGTCCATCCAAAAACTACCGAATCCATACAGTTTCCTTAGCAGCCTCTGACGCTGCTAAATTTTGAGAATTATGGATAACCTTGTTGACATAGCTCATTTTCTTAAAATTATTATTATAATGTTATTAGGTGAAACGAAAATGTTATAAATCATATTTCGGGTAAGATTGAAAATTTATAATAATTGATGACGTAAAATAACTTTGTTGTATATATTTCTAAAATAGAAGAAATGGTAGAAATAAAACAATTTCAATGATTTTAGAAATAAAGGAATGAAAAGTTTGAACCATGAAGTTTCAAAAGTATTTAAAATACGTTACAAAGATTTTACGGAACAAGCAATAAATTTTTAAAGGTATTTTTATAGAGAACGTATGAAAACAAAATTTTAGAAGTATATTAGGAGACTGATTAAAATTTTAAATATAAAAGGTCGAATTAAATATGTTTCAAAAGTATCTATATTTAAGAAATAAGGAATTTATGAAAGGAATTGAAAATACGAAAACCAATTTAGGGATCAATACGTAGAAAGCTATAGGTTTTAAAATGGACGAAAAATCACAAGAAGGTAATAATAGATATAAGGAACTGAAAAATAATATAGTTCAAAAGTGTATAAAATAATAATAAGCATTTTAAAACAAACAAATATCAAAGATATTTAGAACTATATGAAAAATAAAAATTTTGCGAAACAAAGGAATGATTTTCGAAGATGTTTTAAATGTGGAATACGAAAGTAAATTTTCGAAGGTAGTTAGGAATTCATGATGTTAAAAATTTTAAATGGGATGGTAAGGCTAAGATTTTGAAAACTAATCAAGTTAAAAATATTTAAATTTAAAGGATGATTTTGATATGATTGTAGAAATTTTCAATGCTAAAGAAGTCTTCGACGTCTTGGAAGTTGCCTCAGATAGCATGATTCTTGATACGTCTCTCTGCATGCGCTTCCGGTCTTGTCTTCAAGTCTTATATTTGCGAGAAATGAAAAGAGATAGAAATCTTTTTTTTAAGTCATTATAGGAGTATAAGTTAGGAAGGTTTTATTTTAAAAGAAGAAAATAATTTAAATAGATCGATTAAAATTTTCTTTTTGAATAAGTTAGGAAGAGATGAATATGGATGTTTCAGAAAGTTATAGAGGTCTTCAAATCAATGGATTTCTTCCAGGTCCAGAGCGTCGTTTCAGTTCGTTCGACTCTTGATGCGTCCATTTGCAAGTGCTTGAATCCTTGTCGTCTCGTCTTAGATTTATACGTCTCAATTTTTTTTGGTAACGTTAGTATAAAAGACTTGTTAGTCAAAAAGATCAGTCATAGAGCACTTAGCAGGCAAGCAACCCTATAAAACCTCAAGTCTAAGTCAGTCGGTCAATCCTTAATATTTCTACCCATTCTCACATTTAAAGCGATCTAAGTTATTATTTTAGCGATCTAAGATTTCTAATTTATTATTTGATCCTATAAGTCTATGCCTGACATACGATATGAATGTCTGGCCCAGGTGTCGTCTCGCTAAATGAGATAACTTTAAGTTACTCACGGTCGCAAGACAGCTCTGATACCAACTGTAACAACCCGGTTTTTCGTGACTTAATTAAACAAGGCGGAAAATTAATTAAGTACTTTATATATATAACAAAACCGGATGTTATCGTATTACAACTCAAAATACATAATCAGAGTTATAGATAAACATGGTCATTAAAATAAAATCTCTCGAAATACAAAAGTAGACCTTCAATCTCCTGGTGTATATCGACAACTAAGCCTCGGGGTACCTACACAATTAATTAGACTTTTAATCCCGCACACGCTAAGCCACATCAACCCGTACCGGTAAACATTTAGCAATCACACAGACCAACGTAATTGAATCAATACAGATATGCATACAACAATGCAGTTCATAAAACGTAACGTAAAATAATACACTTAGCATGGCAAATAATTCATCAAATCATCTCAATTCATAACATCATAGTATATGTATATAAAACTTAAATCATAGAAGTCAAGATATTACAAAAGCCGAAATCAATTCAATAAACAGATATGTGTGAACAATCATGCAATATCTCACGTAGCACGAGGGATAGTCGACCCTTCTCAAATCACAATATCAATAAAACTCACGAGTCTTGACTATAGAGCGGCTTGTGTACTTTCATAGTAAATCACCCATATGATTCCCTATCAAAGTGCACTAGTTACTCAAGCTCGTAGATCAGATCAAACACTAAGTAGCGGACATAATAACTACCTAATATCCAACGCAATATGGATAATCTAAGATGAAATACGCTATGAACCACAGACAAGTAAGGATGGAAACATGCATTAACACCATAAAGACGTTAACTCGCGATAGCTGAAGGGGCCGGAAACATCAACGGACAAGTCCGACAAGCTAAAGATATCAAGCAGGTAATAAGGAGGATCAGTCCCTTGCCTTTTGAATGCATACACCACCCTATTGGTGCGACTATTACACTACGACAGATTCCCCGGATGGGAATGGTCATTTTCCAATTACCTCATATGGGCCCGTGAACGAATCGATACATAGGGCGAAAATCACGTTAAATAATGACTAGGAGATTCATTAAATTACCACTGGCAATACTGAGGGTGACAGTGTCCCCATATGCGGCTACCTTACCAACCCTGACTCTATAGCGTTTAACATCGCAAACACCCGAGTACTAATCATACAACGTTATAATCGAGGGGTATAATCTCATGTTAGGCCGTGCCTTTTGACTCAAATCCTAAGTTGTTGAAGGAATATCGAGTATGAGGAATAACTCTCTCATTATCGGATTCAACCCAAACAACCGCAGAGAGTCTTAGGGTTCCCAAGTTAGAGTGGATAGTCAAAGTGAAGTCAATTATAGGTCAATTCACAAGGGTGGCGCGACAATTATTCTAATCGTGTGACGAGAGTTTTAACTCTAAGTATTTAACTCTTAATTCATTATTTCTTTTATCGTTCATAGCTCAGGTGACAATTCTTACTAATTATAACATCGTCGAACTCGTATAATGAAAATTTAATTCTAACAGTTCTTCAGATAAACGGAAGCAAATAGAAACTTAATATTTATATTGATTTCGTTCGTATACTTTAAATATTTTTACTATTCATTATTTTACTATTCACGACAGTTACTATTCATCATTTTACTATTCATCACGGTTACTATTCATCATTTTCTTTTAAATATTTATTCTCGTTACTTAGTTTACTTTAAAGTTCTTTATTTCGAGTAACTTAAATAGTTTTAAGTAACTAATTCATTTTATTCAAGTGTAAGTATTTTATTTGATTAAGCTAAATGATTTAGTTAAAGTAACTAGGTTGTAACAACCTGGTTTTTCGTGACTTTAATTAAACTAAGGCGGAAAATTAATTAAGTCTAAATATTACAAACCAGCTGTTATCGTCTTACAAACTCAGTATACATAATACGAGTTTAGAGATAAAAACAGAGTATTTAGATTACAAAATCTCTCAAAACAACAGAGTACAAAATAAGGTAAACCATCCCCAGCATTTGATAAACATAAGTCCTCGGGGTACCTGCAGTTCATCTCGTATTAGTGTTTTCTCCCCCACACATACTAAGCAACATCAAGTAGATCATGTAATATAGCAACTCTAAACATATGCAATATACATAACGAAATGAATAAAACAAATAGCAAGCAGGCAAGCAAATCACATAAGAAATTCATGATGAAACAAACATGAGTATAAATCCAATCACATAAGGCACAACACTCATCAATAATCACTCTCAATAAGTCGTACTTCAATAATCAGGAAACCATGTCATTCAGACAATAATCAATCAAGACAAGGAAATGCATTCAACATGTGATAACAAATGAGTCTTCGTTAGTAAGGCGGAAGCATGCAGACATAATCCGCATGTGATGTGATCGGGCCGTCAAAGCGGACGTGTCTGAATATGCTAAAGATACCTAAGGTAATAAGGACGATTCAATCCCTTGTCTAATGTATGCATACACTACCTATCGAGGATCATACGTATTCGCTATTCAAAAGGTATCACCGACGAAAAAGTTCGACTATCACCAGAGACGGGTACCCCCGGATGGGGCTGGCGTTTCCAATTACTATTCTATGGGCCCACGGAAATATCAATTATGCCCCATCCCTGGGGTTGTATATACCATGTCAAATAACAATCTCAAGATCGTTAAATAGCCTTGGGCAACTCAAGGAGGGAGCCCAAGTCCCCATAGACAGCTACCTCGTTAACTTCGAATTTCAAGAGTCGCAACATGGCGAACAATCCTAGTATTTTATTCAAGTAGCTCGATTTTCTCAATTCTCATATCCTCGTTCAATCTTAATAAATGACAATTCTGAAACTTAAATATATCGTCGAACTTTGTATAATGAAATTGTAATTCTAGCAATTCTTCAGATAAACAGAACACATAGAAATACTTAAATATTTATTTTGAGTGCGCTCGTAAATTTTAAATATTTTCACTATTCATTATTTTACTATTCACCGTATTTTACTATTCATCGTATTTACTATTCATCGTATTTACTATTCATTGTATTTACTATTCCTCGTATTTTTATACGTATTCGTATTTTCGTATTCCGTATTTGTACGTATTTTTATACTTCGTATTTATACGTATTTTTATACGTATGCGTATTTTTATACTTCGTATTTATACGTATTTTTATACGTACATGTATTCTTATACTTTTTATCTTTTTCTATACTTAGTATTTGTTATATTTTATTTATACTTAGTATTTTTATACTCTTATACAAAGTTTTATACTTAGGATATTTTAGATATAAAACTAAGCTTTTTATTTACTAAGTATAAAATTTTAGTTTCAAAGTCGTTAGGTTCGTTTTGTACTTAGTGATTTTAAATAATGATTCGGAAGTAAAACTCGATATAATTTAAGTACAAGATTCTAGTGTCAAAGTTGTTAAGTTCATTTTGTACTTGGTCATTTTAAATAATATTTCAAAAGTAAAACTCGGTTAAATTTAGTCGTATACTTAACTAAAATTTTAGCGGTTTCCATTTTTAGCGAGGTTGTCGTAGTTCATTTTAAATAGTCCGTATGTCCATATCCAAATTTAAGCAAAGGTAGTAACACTCGACATTATTCATTTTAATACGTGTAACGTTTATTTTTATCGGTTTCGTTGATTCTTTTTATTAACGATTCATTATACAATCTAATATAATCCTAATTACAAATCAAATTTAGTGACTAAGTGACAAATTCATTTTGACCAAAATTGACCCATTTTAAGGGTGAATGCCGTGAGGTTACAATGGTTAGGCTATTTATTTCTTTTTTTGTTTTTATTAATAATTCATTACTTTAACTAATTTAATTTACTTAAGTGATAAAAATAAAAAGTGACAAATTCATTTTGGGTCAAAAATAGACCCCAAAACCGTGGCCTCTTGTGTACTTAGCTTTTTATTTTCGTTTTCTAATTTATCGGTTTTCGACTTAAAGTTTTTATATACTAATTATTTAAATTATACTAAAGCGATTTAACTAGTTTACGATTTCCACTAATTATTTTATTTCATTTATGAATAGTGTTTTTACTCACTTTAATTTTCTAACTTTTTCATTATAAAGATTTAGCTTATTTAACTTGTATAATTAGTGTTGTATTTATTCACTAGTGGATTAAAACAACATTTAAGTAAAACTTTATAAAAATTATGAATCAAACTAGTTACATAAATGAAGAACACTTGAATATTTAAAGAAATCTAATATTTTTCATATGAACATTAATTAGTCAAATTTTTATATGTTTATATAATTTCCTCAAATTTTTCATACAAGTCTAATTTACTTAAACTAATCATAATATGTTATTTAGAAAAATTAAAACTAAAGATTTGTCCATTTTAATCAAAAATGCCGTGTATATATATAAATATGTTCAAGATTTTATTTTTGATTTTTATACTTCTAATTCAACAACTAACTTACTTAATATCATTTATGTATTTAACATATGTGAAAATCATATACAAACATTAAAACACAAAAAGTAAAAATCATTTCAAACACAAGAATAACATCAATATTTCAAGAACACACATAAACACTTTAAAACATTTAAATTTCATAACAATTTCATTTTAAGTCCTAAACATAAACTAATTATATTTTCATGTACACCTTATTCATAGTATTTTAAGCATGCAATTAACAAAAATTAAAACGAAAAATTAAACCAAAAACATAGAGAATGCCGTGTGGTTCATGGGTGTTACACAAATGTTATTTTTCGACTTTTGTCTCCTAATTTAACATGTGACGCTAGGTGATCATAAACACAATAAATATAACACACAACACTTAATAGCATGCGATTTACCAAAATTAAAACTAGTGTGCGGGGGCACCTTAGGTTAGGTTAAGAGTGAAAAGATTAGCAGTTGTCGGGATCCACTATATGATCAAACTGGCTCAAGTCGACACCTCCACCTTGCTCCTCGTCTTTGGTTAGGATGGGTACATAAGAATGAAATAAGCAAGTTAGTAAATTATTTCATACTAGACTAACTATAATAAAATTTTAAGTGTAGTATTATTTTTAGGTTTAGGTGATGTAAATATTTTCAATGATTTTGATTTATGTTCATATTTATTAACAAGTTAAGAGGTGTAGTGATTATTAAATATAAATAGTGGTGAATTAATTTAGGTGTTCTAAGAAATTAAAGTAAGAAAATGAATGATATAAAGAAGAAATAGAGTTAAAGAAGATGAAGATCATATGGTTTCTTGAGGTTGCATGAAACATGCTTACTTGTTCTTGGGTATGAGTTTATTTAGAGAGAAAATGACTTAGAAATTTTGTTGTGTGTGTGTGTAAATAATAATAGAAGATAAACGTGTAGTAGTAGTTGTAAGCTTTGTATATTATGTAGTAGTAGTAGTAGTAGTTGTAAGTTGTATACTTGGTATTGTGTGGTGTATGTGCTCATTAGTTGGAGTATAATTGGGTATGAATGGAGAGCCAACATGAAGAGCAACTAATCCAAACTATGTGATGATCAAAACCTAGGTGTGTAAGGAGGAAATCATGCATGCTTGTGTAAGAGGATGGTGTGTGTAAGTAATCAAAGGGCATGCTTGCAAGAGTGGTTGATGGGTGTAGGAAGAAGGGAAGCATGTGTGTAAGCAATTTGGAAGAGAATAGAGTGAGCTAGTGGCCTCCATTTTCTCGGCCAACATGGGTTCCAATGGCCCGATTTTTTCGTTTTTGAAATTTTCGATTTGCGCGCACGCGAAAAGTCTCGAAATAAAATATATGGTCTTAAAATAATGGTTCGAAGTAAGATCAAAAATAAAAATGAAAATAAACCTCAAAACGAAATCAAAACAAAAATTGGGTATCAGTTCCTCGTAACTTTGAAATAAAATCTTATTTGATCGAAACACTTATTTTTTTTCGTTGAATGTTATCGAATTAAATCATTATACTCAAACGTCAAAAAGTTTATCAGTTTAGGCTTAGTGTAACTCATTATTTCGATTTTTTGTGAAAGTGTTAGTTAAATCAAATTGAAATAGTAAATTGATATTAATATAATATGTTTTGTTAGTAATAACTAAAATGATTAGGCTTTAACTAACTTTGTTTGATTTGGATTATGAGTTAGTATATAATTGAGGAGGAATTAGGTGACTTAACCACCATTAGGTGGCTCGGCCACTTTGGTCAATTTTGACCTCGTTTTGCGTGCCGAAATTTGTCGTTGAGAAAATTGTCGTAGATTCTCCGTTTGATTTATCAAGTTCGAATATGAAAAAATAAAGTTCAAATTCCAAGTAACTCAAAATGGTTTTAGTTTAGGTGCGATAATAAGTTGTAGTGTATTGTTTTAGGAAAATAAATGAGCGAGGATGATTAATTATTGATTTCCTAATTATAATTAGCTTAAATTAACACGGGGTGTTACAATCCTCCCCCCTTAAAGAAGTTTCGTCCCCGAAACTTAAAGTAATCCAGGTGGTTAAGGTTACCTGTGCTGAACAGTTCCGGGTATTTTTCCTTCATCGACGCTGAGGATACCGGACTAGGGTGATCCCTTCTCGACGCCCCGCTCGCGCCCGCCCTCGTGTCATGGGGCGGAATGCACGGCGCGGGAAATAGGTGATAATTTTTGCCAGAAGCTCGCGGGCGCTGAGCTTCGCCTTTTTAGTTGCTTGGCTCGCTCGCTCGAGCGTTCTTTTGCTTAATGGGGGAATGTTATTGCATGTAATTGTGACAAAAAGAAATATAAAAATCCTTTTGAAATGTATTTTGGAGTCGACACCAAATATTAAAGGAATTTGGAACCTATTCAACGCGCCTTAAAATATAAGACACGGGTGTCTCAGATTTCAAGGTGCGTCGATACCTATCCGTCTGAGGTTATTGTGAAACCAGAGAGGATTCGGAGTGAGGTTACTTTTCGAAAGTTTTGACAAAATGTATTATGAAAACTGTAATAAAAAAGCCTACGTAAAAGTAGTCTTTACTAATTTGAAAACAAATGCTTTAATTTCGATATTTGGGCTAATAGGACGCTACGTACAAATGCAAATATATGACTCGATAAATATGTAAAATAAATGTAAGCCGTCAAAGCTATGACGATTTGCTATAGGAAATATACGTAAAATTACTAATTCATTGTATTTGAATTAATAACTAAACGTTATTCTCCGACTTGTATTCAATTCTAAGATTTTGTAAAAACCCTCGGTTTTGCATGTTTAAGAGACTAGTTGAAACGGTACAGTTAAATGTCGAATCCGTGTTTTAGTCATAATTTAATGCATGAATCGAGAATTTGCATAATGTAAAAGTGATGTTTAATTTAGTGATTTTGAGTCGTTTGTTTATGCGATATTGGCGGGGTTTAGACGAATCATTTGATTCGAATTACTACAATCGTATTGCGAATACGAGTTCGTTAATGCCAATATCGGGGTGGGTTAAAGTAACCCTATAAGTCTCAAACGTCCAATCGAAAGGTAATTTCTTTACCTTGAAATGCAAAGACGGTTTTTAGAGTGGAGATTTATAAGTGCGAGAGGCTTTATGTGAATTTGAGTATTGAATTGAATTGGTTAGGGAATGTTGTTATGAATGTGTTAGATGATTATTGTGTAAGATTGGTGATCTTTTGTGATCGTACAAATTTGCTATTTATAGCAAATGCTTCGTGTTTTATGCCTAATTGCTCAGAAAATCGCCAGAGAACCAACGATTAAACATAAAATCGCCAGAATGTCAGAGGAGGAAGGGAGAATCGCCAGAAAACTGGCGATTGTTGTGAAAATCGCCGTTGTTACGGCGATTTTCTCTCTTATTCGACAAATTTGTAGCGCCGTATTACGTTATCGTAGGTGTGTAAGGTGTAAATTTGTTTGTCGAGCCATTTGATTGACTTTTGTGTCAATTTGATGTCAACTTGATGCAAGTTGATCAAGTCAACTTGATTTATTTGGTTTGGCTCGGTTTTCGTGTTTCGTGTTTCGGTTTATCGTCGTGTTTTTCGATTTTGGCTCGAAATAAAATAATATTGTAATGTATTATTTTACGACTTTGTGGGATTTTGCTTTGTAAGAATGTGACCCGGGACGCATTTTGGTCCGTTTCGGGTGCTTGGGCCTTTTTTGTATGTCTTGGGCCGTTCTTGCGTGTTCGGGTTGCTTTTGTGTTCTTGGGCCATTTTTGTGAGGCGTCTTTGTGTCGTGCTTGTGTGTATTGTGTCGACTTATGATTTAAAATGACTAAATTAATATTCATTTTTACGAAGTATGCAAATTCAAAATTAATACGTTAAAAATGACTAAAATGTTTTAGACACTTTTGTACCGTTTCGTCTCATTTTAAAACATGCATGAAAGTCCTTTTCGTCATCGGGTTTGTTTTTTGGGGGGTACGGATATGGGTATCTACAGACGCCTCGGTCTCCCACGTTGCTTGTTCAGTCTTCTGTCCCCTCCAGAGAACCTTGACTAAGGGTATCGACTTGCGTCGTAAGAATTTTGTCTCTCGGGCGAGAATTTCCACTGGTTTATCAGAGTAGAGCATGTTAGGCTCGATGGCGATCACATCGGGCGTAACAATGTGACTCGGGTCGCTTCTGTATCTCCTGAGTTGTGACACATGAAATACATCGTGCACTTTGGATAAGTTTGGCGGCAAGGCGAGTCGGTATGCCACTTCGCCAATTCGTTCAAGTATTTCGTAGGGTCCGATGTATTTCGGGCTAAGCTTTCCCTTTAGCCCGAAGCGTCTTACCCCTTTCATGGCCGACACTTTCAAGAAGACCTTATCTCCACTATTGAATTCAATAGGTCGACGATGCTCGTTTGCATACTTCTTCTGCCGGTCTTGAGCTGCTTGTAGTCGTTCTCGGATGATCTTCATGTGCTCAATTTGATCTTGTATAACCTGGGGTCCAGTACCCACGTTGTCACTAGCGTCGTCCCAACAAACAGGACTGCGACATTTTCTCCCATAAAGCGCTTCAAAAGGGGCACACCCCAGACTAGCATGAAGACTATTGTTGTATGAGAATTCAACGAGAGGTAAACTCTTTTCTCAGTTCACGTTGAATTCCATCGTACATGCTCTTAACATGTCCTCCAGAGTCTGGATAGTTCGCTCTGTCTGACCGTCAGTTGCTGGATGAAAAGCCGTACTCATCTTCAATTTACTACCCAAAGCCTCTTGCAATTTCTTCCAAAAATGCGATGTAAATCTTGCGTCCCTGTCTGATATGATGTCGAGGGGGACGCCATGAAGTCGTATTATCTCCTTCTCGTAAGCTTTGGCTAGTTCCTCTAATCCCCAAGTCTCCTTGATTGGAACAAAATGAGCCGCTTTAGTTAAGCGATCCACAATAACCCATATCGCATCCTTGCCGCCTGATGTCCTTGGTAACCCCATGATAAAATCCATCGATATGGAATCCCACTTTCCTTGGGGGATTTCCAAAGGTTGGAGCAGTCCTCCTGGCCTCTGGTGTTCAAATTTCACTTTCTGGCAAATCATACATCTTGCCACGTACTCGGCGATCTCTGCCTTCATCCTTATCCACCAGAAACGCAATTTCAGGTCCTTGTACATCTTATCTGAGCCAGGATGTACTGAGTAGCGGGTGCTATGTGCCTCATCGAGAATTTTGCGTTTCAAATCTTCATTGTTAGGTATGCACCATCTGCCGTTGAAGCGTAGACTCCCGTCAGTGTAAACTTCAAACCCTTCTGTTCCTTCTGATGGAATCCTTTCCCTGATCTCTAACAATGCCGGGTCTTCCCACTGTAGTGCCCGAATGTCATGAAATAATTCTGGTTCTACCACCACCATTGCATTCAGGTCAGTGTCATCCGATTGTACCAGGTCTAAACTTAGTCTCTTCAGATTCTGGACGATGTCTGAGGGAATTTCCCAAATGTTGTTCAGAGTATGTATTGTCTTACGGCTCAGTGCGTCAGCAACTACATTAGCCTTCCCCTCGTGGTATAATAACTCGATCTTGTAATCTTTGATCAGTTCTAACCATCTTCGCTGCCTCATGTTCAATTCCCTCTGGGTAAAGATGTACTTTAAGCTCTTGTGGTCGGTGTAGAATTTGATGCTGACCCCGTAGAGATAGTGACGCCAAATCTTAAGTGCAAACACGACCGCAGCAAGTTCTAGGTCGTGAGTTGGGTAATTTCTTTCATGTACTTTAAGTTGTCTGGATGCGTACGCTATTACCTTCCCTTGTTGCATCAGAACGCAACCCAAACCATTCAATGACGCGTCACTGTACACCTCATATTCATCCCCATCTGTTGGCAAGGTTAAAACTGGTGCCGTGGTAAGCCTCGTCTTAAGTTCTTGGAACGCTTTCTCACAGTCGTCGCTCCATATGAATTTCGATTCCTTTTGTAGCAGTTTAGTCATCGGGCGGGCTACCTTTGAGAAATCAGGAACAAATCTCCTATAATAGCCAGCCAAACCTAGGAAACTTCGGACTTCAGTGACTGTTTTTGGTGCTACCCATTCCTTGACAGCCTCAATCTTTGCTGGATCCACCATTACACCTTCCTTGGAGATTACGTGGCCTAGGAACGCCACTTGGTCTAGCCAAAATTCACACTTTGAAAACTTAGCATACCATTTATGATCTCTCAAGATGCTCAGGATAATGTGTAGGTGTTCCGCGTGTTCTTCTTTATTTTTGGAGTAGATCAGGATGTCGTCAATGAACACGACAACGCAGATGTCGAGATATTCGTGAAAGGTCCTGTTCATTTGGTCCATGAACACTGCTGGAGCATTGGTAAGGCCGAACGGCATCACTTTGAACTCGTAATGTCCGTACCTTGATCTGAAGGCAGTCTTTTGTATATCTTCTTTGCGGACCGCAATCTGGTGGTATCCTGACCTCAGGTCGATCTTGGAGAAAACTCCTGCTCCCTTGAGCTGGTCAAAGAGATCGTCTATCCTAGGCGAGGATAACGATTCTTGATCGTCACTTTGTTCGATTCCAGAATCAATGCAGAGCCTCATGCTCCCATCCTTCTTCTTTACAAAGAGTACCGGTGCACCCCAGGGTGAAACACTCGGCCTTATAAATCCTAACTCAATCATCTCCTCTAACTGTTTCTTGAGTTCCTGGAGTTCGACAGGCGCCATTCTGTATGGTGCCTTTGATATAGGTGAAGTACCGGGTATAAGGTCGATAGAGAATTCGACGTCTCGTGCAAGAGGCATACCTGGTAATACGTCTGGAAAAACGTCAGGATACTCGTTTACGATCGGAATGTCCTCGATGCGTAAGTCATCCTCAACCTTGGTAATGCTGCAAAAATACACCTGGTGTCCCTTTCTCTCCATACTCTGAAGTTTCAGTACAGACACTAGTTTCACTCCCCCTTTCCTCTTCAAACTCTGATATGATACCTCCTTCCCTTGGTTAGTTTTCAAAGTGATCTTCTGGTCGTGGCATTTGAACGTTGCATTATGACGAGCTAGCCAGTTCATCCCCAGAATTACATCGAACTCGGGAAGATCAAACAATACGAGGTCTGACAGGAAGTCTGTGTTGTGAATTGAGATTTTTACATTATTGTATTTTGAAGAACAAGGAATATTTTTACCATCTGCTAGTGATATGTTAGTTCTGATTTGTTCAGGGTTTGTGAGTTGAGATTGTTTGATAAATTTTGAGGATATAAAAGATAAAGATGCTCCGGTATCAAATAAAATGAAAGCAGGTACAGAGTTAACCAGAAATTTACCGGTGATGACGTCGACATCGATAATATCATCCGCCCCTTCTTCAGACTCTGTCAGGACGTAAACGCGTCCCTGAACCCTGACGGCTGGCGGTGGTCCCGCGTTTGCCTTAGCAGCAGTGCCCCTCTTTGGGCATTCATTCGACTTGTGTCCCACTACCTTACAGAAGTAGCACACTACCGGTTCCCCGTTGCAACGCTTCCCCGGGTGGTTCGGCTGACGGCAAAAACGGCATTGATTTGCTTGCCGAGCCGGAGCTCCGGGAAGTGGTTGATTATTCTTTGCGACTGACGCAGTGGGGTTACGGTTGGGGTAAAACGGTCTATTCTGGTTCTTATTGCGGTTGTCTTGGTTACGGAACCCGGGCGGCGAACATTGGTTTGTGGATAAAGCTGGCACTCGCCACAGGAGGCGTAAAGGTTTTCTTCTTCTTTTTCTCTTCCGCTTCTCCCTTTTGGGTGGGAGCCCAGATACTCGTTGCCTTTCGTAGGCCTCATAAAGTTCTTACAGTTGAACCCGCTCATGTTTATCCTTAGGTTGTTGGCCATGCCCCTAACGTAACGGGTTGCGAGTTCCTCCTCGTTAGTTATTATTTTAGGAGCAAACTTGGATAGCTCCTGGTATTTCTCGGTGTATGCCTGCAGCGACATATCACCCTGGCTCAGGTTCCTAAATTCCTCCTCCTTTTCCCATTTCAATTCTTCCCCAAAGTATTTGTTCTCTAACAGGGTCTTGAACTCGGTCCAGTTATAGATCCTCAAGGGAAAGGTGGATTTGATCAAACGCCACCAACTGTTGGCTTCCCCTTTCAGGTAATACGCCACTACGTTCACCCTCTTGTTAGCCGGAGTCTTGCTAAGTTCCAGCAGCTTCTCCATTTCTTCGATCCACTCTGTCAAGACTGTGGGGTTGACAGAGCCAGAATATGTTTGGGGTCGATGTTTGGAGAACCTCTCAAATGCGGACTGGTTGTTCCCGCCACCCTGATACTGGTGTGCATTCTGAGCGATTTTCATTATAGCATCTTCAAAACCTTTTCTCCTGGCCTCCTCCTCGGCAAAATGTTGATCGAAGTCGTTGGGGACATAATTAGCAGCCATTCTGAAAAATAAAATAAAATAAGGACAAGGCTGTATGAATTTTGAGTAGTTCTAAGATAGACACATTATAAAATGCAAGGTAAAAGACATTTCATTGATAATGTAAAGGGTTACATCAAAAAGTTACAAAGCTTCCTAGTACATTCTTTATGAAATGAACTACGATGAAATTTAAATACATAGTTCAGCAAAGTTAACATAGAAGTTCAGATACATTCTCATGTGATAAGAAATTTGATCGAAAATGACAAAAAGAAAGTTGATCGTCGGTACTTATGCAAAGTACGAATAGCGGTGCTCCTTTTCTGAGAAGTTACACTTATACTTGATAGCATAAGTTGCATCACTCAAGCCGAGCTTGAAGTCTTCCCAACTGAGGTAGTATTCACCCTCGCGTATAGCTGGGGATCGAAATCGTAACCACCAAGCTTTGGCCTCTCCATCAAGGCAGACAGCAGCAAAGGAGGTTTTCCACTCCTCCGGAATTGAGTGTTCTTGGAACTTTGCACCCATGTGCCTGGTCCAAGTGTACAAGGTATCTCCAACTCCCTCAAAGTCGTCAGGGTCGCTCCTCATGAATGCCTCGATCGCGTCGGTCTTACCCGAAGATCGGCGGAGGTGTTCAGGAACTCGATGTTCCACGTATGGGGTTTTGAGTGCCCTGGTCTTCCAGTCAATTCTCGAATTCTTCAAGTTGTGCATCTTCCTCCACGCCTTCATCTGCTGACGACGTGCATATGCCTGGACAGCTCTCTTACGAGCCTTCTCCTCCAGGTTCACTCCCCGTGTCTCCTATCGCGAGGTAGTCATATCTGAAATAAGTGGGGAATAATTTTAATGAGAATTGAAATTTTCAGATACGTACGTAGAATTTAAAATGATGCGTTGTGAAATGTATACGACAAGGTTGCAACATAACGTCTCCATATATATAAATATATATGGATAAAATATTACATTCAAAGAAATATAATACATAAGTTCATACAACGTTACATCCGAATGAAAATTCGTAGCCGTTAGGAAAAGATGACGACGTTAGGGTCGTTCTTAAGATAGTTAAAAGTCGATTACAAATATTTTACAAATTAGTGTCGAATGACCCTAAATATGATTTGAGACCCTTAAGAGTCTCCCAGATGTGAGATCTCTCTCCCATATGATTGGAGGTATGATGGCATCTGGCATTGGAGGATTGTCGCGTTTCCATTCTTGATCCATCAAGTCGTCGAGTAGTACATCGTACTCCATCCACGCAGGTGGTCCTATCACCCTCTGAAGTGGGTCTGGGTGGTACATGCGGTCCATGTACAGCTCGTAATCAAAGAGGAGTCGCCAACCTAGAGGTGCCCAAAACTCATCGTATGGATGAAAGCTCTCAATCATGGTCAAACTGATACCAATGCCCCTCGTGGGGTAGATCCTGCCCGTCATGATTCCATGAGCTTCCACATATCGCTCTATGTGGAGGGAATGGCTACGTATATACTCTCCTAGTTGCATCATCGGTGGACGTCGTGGTAAATTGTTACGGGAGTAACTGAAGGACGTCATCCTAAGGGCCTTTGTCAGACTAGAGTTAGCCAGAGAGCAAATAGCAAGTAAAAGCATTGTAAAAGTTAAGATTCTAACGCTCATCTAACTAGTTTATTATTATTTGGTCGGTCCTTAAGATTCTACCCTTTCTCACATTTTTAAAATGATCTAAGTTATTATTTTAGCGGTCTAGAGATTTCTAATTTATTATTTGACCCTATAAGTCTATGCCTGACACATATATTAATATGTATGTCTGGCCCAGGTGTCGTCTCGCTATGAGAGATAACTTTAAGTTACTCACGGTCGCAAGACAGCTCTGATACCAACTGTAACAACCTGGTTTTTCGTGACTTTAATTAAACTAAGGCGGAAAATTAATTAAGTCTAAATATTACAAACCAGCTGTTATCGTCTTACAAACTCAGTATACATAATACGAGTTTAGAGATAAAAACAGAGTATTTAGATTAAAAAATCTCTCAAAACAACAGAGTACAAAATAAGGTAAACCATCCCCAGCATTTGATAAACATAAGTCCTCGGGGTACCTGCAGTTCATCTCGTATTAGTGTTTTCTCCCCCACACATACTAAGCAACATCAAGTAGATCATGTAATATAGCAACTCTAAACATATGCAATATACATAACGAAATGAATAAAACAAATAGCAAGCAGGCAAGCAAATCACATAAGAAATTCATGATGAAACAAACATGAGCATAAATCCAATCACATAAGGCACAACACTCATCAATAATCACTCTCAATAAGTCGTACTTCAATAATCGAAACCATGTCATTCGACAATAATCAATCAAGACAAGGAAATGCATTCAACATGTGATAACAAATGAGTCTTCGTTAGTAAGGCGGAAGCATCTGAGACATAATCCGCTTGATAGCGATCGGTAGTCAAAGCGGACGTGTCTGAATATGCTAAAGATACCTAAGGTAATTGGACCAAGAATGGTCAAGGTGGTCAAAGAAGAGATGGAGTTGAGCCAAGGGTTGAGTCCTTGGGCTCAAACCCAAGCCTAGGCCATGGGTCAAGGGATCACCAAGAGCTAAGTCAAGTCAAATCTATGGTCAAATCAAGCCATGCTTGGGGTCGAAGAAGTCAAGGAAGTCAAGTTGGAGAGCAATTAAAAGTCAATGAACATACTATTTTTGAATGTGGTCAAAATGGGTGCACCCATGTGAGTCAATCCTCCAATAAAAGGACTCACATGGCTCACAAAGCTAGCTCAAGGAGGTCCCATGGAGCCAGGCTACAAACAAATCTCCCAAGCCATCACATTGTTTTATGTTTATGCCATTTTCATTCGTATCGCTTTCGTCACTTTATCTTTATTGTTTTTAGCTTGTAAAAATCAAAATGTGAAGCCCTTGGACCGTCCCACTCTCAAGCCAAGGCTCTATCAAGACCCTTGATGACCACCTAAACAAAGAAGGGAGAGGATTAGTCAGTGTCAACATCAACCTTTATCTTTTGAAGATTGTCTTTTACTTTGAAATTTTCATTTCACATGTGAGCCTCTTAGCCGTTTTTTTTTAACATTTTGGGACTCTTGTGAGCCCTTAGATCACCTTTGTAATGTATGGCCAAGATTAGAGTGAGGGTATTATATAAACCCTCATTCTCACATCATATTTTGATTTGGTGGAATGAGAAAAACAAACCCTAGAGTTTGAACTTGTGTGGTTTCATTACACTCTTTGCTTAGTGCTTGAGTTAGTGAAAGATTAATTTAGTGGCTTAGTGCTTGAATTAATCAAAACCTAATTCTTTTGCTTAGTGCTTAGAATTAGTTCTATCCTTTATGTTTTCTTTTGTTTTACAAAAATCGAGAAAAATACTTCACAAAATTGTTACTTTGGCCGAAAATTTCATCATCATCACAAATCGATTTTTGTTCATCCTTTGAGTGAAACTTAGCCCATCTAGGTTCATTCCAAATTGGTCATCAAAGCCTAGGTTTGTTCTTGTTTTCGATTTGTTTTTTGTGTTTCTCGGTTTACCCTTGTTTTCCTCTTCAAATTTTTCGTTTTCTTTCCTTCTTTTCCTTGTTTATTTTCCACAAAACTTCAACCAAAAAATCTCACAAAATTTTCACAAAATGGAAGAGGATAAAAGGCTTTCCGATTTAGAAGAGAAGTTGACTCAACTCACCGGTAATTGTACTTTAATGATGAATGCTCTAAACACTCTCTTGGATCAAAATATTCATGAGCCAAGACCACCACCTAGAGGTGGAGGAGGAAGAGGGCGTGGCTTTGGAGGCCGTGGGAGAGGCCAACCCCCTCCTCACATGGAAGATCAAAACTCGGATTCGGAGGAGTCCCTTGAAGTCCAACCAAGAGATCATGACCGAGACATCAGGGTAGAAATTCCCGACTTTTATGGTAGTCTTAATCCCGAGGATCTACTAGATTGGCTTAGGTCGGTCGAAAGAATCTTTGAATTTAAATAATACCCCGATAGAAAGTGTTTTAAGGTGGCCATCATGAAATTCAAAGGCTATGCCTCCCTTTGGTATGAAAACCTTAAGAACCAAAGAAATCGAGAGGGAAAGGAACCCATTAGGTCATGGCTCAAACTCAAGAAAAAGCTCAAGGAAAAGTTTGTTCCCAAAGATTACTCTCAAGACATGTTCCTTAGATTGACCCAACTAAAACAAGAGACACACCCCATCGAAACCTATCTTAGGGACTTTGAACAACTCACCTTACAATGTGAGATGAATGAAAAACCCGAGCAAAAGATAGCTAGGTTTGTCGAGGGCCTAAACCCTAGGATAGCTAAGGGTGAAGATGCAAAACTTGTGGTCATTCGATGAGGCCGTCACTATGGCCACTCGTGTGGAAAGGTTAGAGAAGGGAGAGGGGATTCGGCTAAGAGCACTACCAAGGCCAACCCTACCTCGAGCCAAGGAGGGGTCAAATTAACCGAGCCTTGCCCTACCATCAAGCCATCAAGTGTTGACAAGGGGAAGGGAATTGACTATGGCCCTAAAAACAATTCCTCTCAAGAGATGCTACCAATGTCAAGGGTATGGCCATTTTGCTAAGGAGTGCCCAAACAAGAGAGCCTTGATCACAAGTGAAGTAGTGCATTGGGGAGACGATGAGGTCTTAGTTTGTGAGGAAGAAGAAAAGAGGAAGTAGAAGAGATGAAGGAGGCCGAAACCATAGTTCCCCCGGACTCGGGGTTGAGCTTGGTCACATGGCGAGTGATGCACACTCGAGAATCAAATGAGAGCATGGACCAAAGGCACCAAATCTTTCGGTCCAAATGTACAATCAATGGGAGAGTGTGTAATCTAATTATTGATGGAGGAAGTTGTGTTAATGTTGCTTCGAAAACCCTCATTGATAAACTTGCCTTACCTACTTTGAAGCATCCTCATCCTTACAAGCTAAGGTGGCTTAATCAAGGAGCCGAGGTAAGGGTCGATAAACAATGCAAAGTCTCGTTCTCAATTGGTCAAGATTATAAGGATAAAATTGTGTGTGAAGTGTTGGACATGGATGCATGTCATGTGTTGTAGTAGACCATGGGAGTATGAGAGGAATTCTTCCCACCATGGGAGAGACAACACCTACTCATTCAAGTATGGTGAGAAACTTATTGTTCTAGCCCCCCTACTACCAATGATGGGTTGTAAATCCAATGCATGTTTATTCGAATCATTCAAGAAAGGGAGTTCTAGCATGGAGGTGAAGTTAGAGCCAAGTTTGAGTGAAGATGAAGGCTTGAGAGGCCTTGAGCAGAAAAAGAAAGGGCAAGAGGAAATGGTGAGCCTAGACTTTGAGGAAAACCCTAGGGCAACAAGGGTGATTCTAGGAGAGGAGCACTATGAAGGAGATACATCAATCAACAATGAAACAATCGACTACAACGAGAATGTGGTCAATGAAAGAGCAAAAATCGATGGCATAGGGAGATCAAGCGGGTCCATGAGATGGAGGATCATTGAAGGGCTTGACCATGGGCAAGAATGGATGGAAAGCAAGCCTACAACCCATGGACTCAAGGGTGTACTCGAGCAAGGGTTTGTAGATAAACAAACCGTGGGTGAGGAGGAGTGCAAGGCCGTTCAATCAAGCCAACTCCAAGGGGGTCAACCTCTTTTCCGAGCTCTAGTCAAGTGGTGTCCATGGAAGGCCAAGAACACGAGGGCCAAAATTGGTCGAGTGCTAAGTCGAAATTCAAGCAAGAAGTCGAATCAAGAGAGCAATGAAAAGGTCTCCAAGGACTTGAGGGCAAGTCCTTTCCAAGGAGAGGAGATTGGACCAAGAATGGTCAAGGTGGTCAAAGAAGAGATAGAGTTGAGCCAAGGGTTGAGTCCTTGGGCTCAAACCCAAGCCTAGGCCATGGGTCAAGGGATCACCAAGAGCTAAGTCAAGTCAAATCTATGGTCAAATCAAGCCATGCTTGGTGGTCAAGAGAAGTCAAGGGAAGTCAAGTTGGAGAGCAATTAAAAGTCAATGAACATGCTATTTTTGAATGTGGTCAAAATGGGTGCACCCATGTGAGTCAATCCTCCAATAAAAGGACTCACATGGCTCACAAAAGCTAGCTCAAGGAGGTCCCATGGAGCCGGCTACAAACAAATCTCCCAAGCCATCACATTGTTTTATGTTTATGTCATTTTCATTCGTATGCTTTCGTCACTTTATCTTTATTGTTTTTAGCTTGTAAAAATCAAAATGTGAAGCCCTTGGACCGTCCCACTCTCAAGCCAAGGCTCTATCAAGACCCTTGATGACCACCTAAACAAAGAAGGGAGAGGATTGAGTCAAGTGTCAACATCAACCTTTATGCTTTTGAAGATTGTCTTTTACTTTGAAATTTTCAGCTCACATGTGAGCCTCTTAGCCGTTTTTTTTAACATTTTGGGACTCTTGTGAGCCCTTATATCACCTTTGTAATGTATGGCCAAGATTAGAGTGAGGGTATTATATAAACCCTCATTCTCACATCATATTTTTCAGATTTGGTTGAATGAGAAAAACAAACCCTAGAGTTTGAACTTGTGTGGTTTCATTACACTCTTTGCTTAGTGCTTGAGTTAGTGAAAGATTAATTTAGTGGCTTAGTGCTTGAATTAATCAAAACCTAATTCTTTTGCTTAGTGCTTAGAATTAGTTCTATCCTTTATGTTTTCTTTTGTTTTACAAAAATCAGAAAAATACTTCACAAAAATTGTTACTTTGGCCGAAAATTTCATCATCATCACAAATCGATTTTTGTTCATCCTTTGAGTGAAACTTAGCCCATCTAGTTTCATTCCAGTAATAAGGACGATTCAATCCCTTGTCTAATGTATGCATACACTACCTATCGAGGATCATACGTATTCGCTATTCAAAAGGTATCACCGACGAAAAAGTTCGACTATCACCAGAGACGGGTACCCCCGGATGGGGCTGGCGTTTCCAATTACTATTCTATGGGCCCACGGAAATATCAATTATGCCCCATCCCTGGGGTTGTATATACCATGTCAAATAACAATCTCAAGATCGTTAAATAGCCTTGGGCAACTCAGGGAGGGAGCCCAAGTCCCCATAGACAGCTACCTCGTTAACTTCGAATTTCAAGAGTCGCAACATGGCGAACAATCCTAGTATTTTATTCAAGTAGCTCGATTTTCTCAATTCTCATATCCTCGTTCAATCTTAATAAATGACAAGGGTATCGACTCGTTCAGTCTTCTGTCCCCTCCAGAGAACCTTGACTAAGGGTATCCACTGGTTTATCAGAGTAGAGCATGTTAGGCTCGATGGCGATCACATCGGGCGTAACAATGTGACTCGGGTCGCTTCTGTATCTCCTGAGTTGTGACACATGAAATACATCGTGCACTTTGGATAAGTTTGGCGGCAAGGCGAGTCGGTATGCCACTTCGCCAATTCGTTCAAGTATTTCGTAGGGTCCGATGTATTTTGGGCTAAGCTTTCCCTTTAGCCCAAAGCGTCTTACCCCTTTCATGGCCGACACTTTCAAGAAGACCTTATCTCCACTATTGAATTCAATAGGTCGACGATGCTCGTTTGCATACTTCTTCTGCCGGTCTTGAGCTGCTTGTAGTCGTTCTCGGATGATCTTCATGTGCTCAATTTGATCTTGTATAACCTGGGGTCCAGTACCCACGTTGTCACTAGCGTCGTCCCAACAAACAGGACTGCGACATTTTCTCCCATAAAGCGCTTCAAAAGGGGCACACCCCAGACTAGCATGAAGACTATTGTTGTATGAGAATTCAACGAGAGGTAAACTCTTTTCTCAGTTCACGTTGAATTCCATCGTACATGCTCTTAACATGTCCTCCAGAGTCTGGATAGTTCGCTCTGTCGGCCAGTCGATTCTTTGGATGAAAAGCCGTACTCATTTTCAATTTACTACCCAAAGCCTCTTGCAATTTCTTCCAAAATGCGATGTAAATCTTGCGTCCTGTCGATATGATGTCGAGGGCGCCATGAAGTCGTATTATCTCCTTCTCGTAAGCTTTGGCTAGTTCCTCTAATCCCCAAGTCTCCTTGATTGGAACAAAATGAGCCGCTTTAGTTAAGCGGTCCACAATAACCCATATCGCATCCTTGCTGCCTGATGTCCTTGGTAACCCCATGATAAAATCCATCGATATGGAATCCCACTTTCCTTGGGGGAATTCCAAAGGTTGAGCGATCCTCCGGCCTCTGGTGTTCAAATTTTACTTTACGGCAAATCATACATCTTGCCACGTGCTCGCGATCTACGCCTTCATCCTTATCCACCGTAAACGCAATTTGTGTCCTTGTACATCTTATCCGAGCCAGGATGTCTTGAGTAGCGGAGTGCTATGTGCCTCATCGAGAATTTTGCGTTTCAAATCTTCATTGTTAGGTATGCACCATCCGCCGTTGAAGCGTAGACTCCGTCGGTGTAAACTTCAAACCCTTCATTCCTTACGATGGAATCCTTTCACGATCTCTAACAATGCCGGTCTTCCCAATCGTAGTGCCGAATGTCATGAAATAATTACGGTTCTACCACCACCATTGCATTCAGTCGGTGTCATCCGATTGTACCAGGTCTAAACTTAGTCTCTTGATTACGGGCGATGTCCGAGGGAATTTCCCAAATGTTGTTCGAGTATGTATTGTCTTACGGCTCGGTCGTCACAACTACATTAGCCTTCCCTCGTGGTATAATAACTCGATCTTGTAATCTTTGATCGATTCTAACCATCTTATTTGCCTCATGTTCAATTCCTGCGGGTAAAGATGTACTTTAAGCTCTTGTGGTCGGTGTAGAATTTGATCTTTGACCAGTAGAGATAGTGACGCCAAATCTTAAGTGCAAACACGACCGCGACAAGTTCTAGGTCGTGAGTTGGGTAATTTCTTTCATGTACTTTAAGTTGTGCGGATGCGTGACGCTTATTACCTTCCCTTGTTGCATCAGAACGCAACCCAAACCATTCAATGACGCGTCACTGTACACCTCATATTCATCCCCATCTGTTGGCAAGGTTAAAACTGGTGCCGTGGTAAGCCTCGTCTTAAGTTCTTGGAACGCTTTCTCACAGTCGTCGCTCCATATGAATTTCGATTCCTTTTGTAGCAGTTTAGTCATCGGGCGGGCTACCTTTGAGAAATCAGGAACAAATCTCCTATAATAGCCAGCCAAACCTAGGAAACTTCGGACTTGATGGTATTTTTTGGTGCTACCCATTCCTTCTCAGCCTCAATCTTTGCTGGATCCACCATTACACCTTCCTTGGAGATTACGTGGCCTAGGAACGCCACTTGATCTAGCCAAAATTCACACTTTGAAAACTTAGCATACCATTTATGATCTCTCAAGATGCTCAGGATAATGTGTAGGTGTTCCGCGTGTTCTTCTTTATTTTTGGAGTAGATCAGGATGTCGTCAATGAACACGACAACGCAGATGTCGAGATATTCGTGAAAGGTCCTGTTCATTTGGTCCATGAACACTGCTGGAGCGTTGGTAAGGCCGAACGGCATCACTTTGAACTCGTAATGTCCGTACCTTGATCTGAAGGCAGTCTTTTGTATATCTTCTTTGCGGACCGCAATCTGGTGGTATCCTGACCTCAGGTCGATCTTGGAGAAAACTCCTGCTCCCTTGAGCTGGTCAAAGAGATCGTCTATCCTAGGCAGAGGATAACGATTCTTGATCGTCACTTTGTTCAGTTCTCTGTAATCAATGCAGAGCCTCATGCTCCCATCCTTCTTCTTTACAAAGAGTACCGGTGCACCCCAGGGTGAAACACTCGGCCTTATAAATCCTAACTCAATCATCTCCTCTAACTGTTTCTTGAGTTCCTGGAGTTCGACAGGCGCCATTCTGTATGGTGCCTTTGATATAGGTGAAGTACCGGGTATAAGGTCGATAGAGAATTCGACGTCTCGTGCAAGAGGCATACCTGGTAATACGTCTGGAAAAACGTCAGGATACTCGTTTACGATCGGAATGTCCTCGATGCGTAAGTCATCCTCAACCTTGGTAATGCTGCAAAAATACACCTGGTGTCCCTTTCTCTCCATACTCTGAAGTTTGATGGACACTAGTTTCACTCCCTTTCCTCTTCAAACTACGATATGATACCTCCTTCCCTTGGTTAGTTTTCAAAGAGATCTTCTGGTCGTGGCATTTGTACGTTGCATTATGACGAGCTAGTCTGTTCATCCCCTGAATTACATCGTACACGGGAAGGTCAAACAATACGAGGTCGGCGGGAAGTACGTGTTGTGAATTGAGATTTTTACATTATTGTATTTTGAAGAACAAGGAATATTTTTACCATCTGCTAGTGATATGTTAGTTCTGATTTGTTCAGGGTTTGTGAGTTGAGATTGTTTGATAAATTTTGAGGATATAAAAGATAAAGATGCTCCGGTATCAAATAAAATGAAAGCAGGTACAGAGTTAACCAGAAATTTACCGGTGATGACGTCGACATCGATAATATCATCCGCCCCTTCTTCAGACTTCTGTCGGGCGTAGCGGCGTCCCTGAACCTGACGGCGGTGGCGGTGGTCAGCGTTTGCGTTAGCGGCGGTGCCTCTTTGGGCATTCATTCGACTTGTGTCCCACTACCTTACGAGTAGCACACTGGGTTCCAGTAACGCGCTTCCCCGGGTGGTTCGGCTGACGGCAAAAACGGCATTGATTTGCTTGCAGAGCCGGAGCTCCGGGAAGTGGTTGATTATTCTTTGCGACTGACGCAGTGGGGTTACGGTTGGGGTAAAACGGTCTATTCTGGTTCTTATTGCGGTTGTCTTGGTTCTGGAACCCAGGGCGGCCGAACATTGGTTTGTGGATAAAGCTGGCACTCGCCACAGGAGGCGTAAAGGTTTTCTTCTTCTTTTTCTCTTCCGCTTCTCCCTTTTGGATGGGAGCCCAGATACTCGTTGCCTTTTCGTAGGCCTCCGTAAAGTTCTTACAGTTGAACCCGCTCATGTTTATCCTTAGGTTGTTGGCCATGCCCCTAACGTAACGGGTTGCGAGTTCCTCCTCGTTAGTTATTATTTTAGGAGCAAACTTGGATAGCTCCTGGTATTTCTCGGTGTATGCCTGCAGCGACATATCACCCTGGCTCAGGTTCCTAAATTCCTCCTCCTTTTCCCATTTCAATTCTTCCCCAAAGTATTTGTTCTCTAACAGGGTCTTGAACTCGGTCCAGTTATAGATCCTCAAGGGAAAGGTGGATTTGATCAAACGCCACCAACTGTTGGCTTCCCCTTTCAGGTAATACGCCACTACGTTCACCCTCTTGTTAGCCGGAGTCTTGCTAAGTTCCAGCAGCTTCTCCATTTCTTCGATCCACTCTGTCAAGACTGTGGGGTTGTGAGCAGAATATGTTTGGGGTCGATGTTTGGAGAACCTCTCAAATCTTGATGGTTGTTCCCGCCACCCTGATACTGGTGTGCATTCTGAGCGATTTTCATTATAGCATCTTCAAAACCTTTTCTCCTGGCCTCCTCCTCGGCAAAATGTTGATCGAAGTCGTTGGGGACATAATTAGCGACCATTACGAAAAATAAAATAAAATAAGGACAAGGCTGTATGAATTTTGAGTAGTTCTAAGATAGACACATTATAAAATGCAAGGTAAAAGACATTTCATTGATAATGTAAAGGGTTACATCAAAAAGTTACAAAGCTTCCTAGTACATTCTTTATGAAATGAACTACGATGAAATTTAAATACATAGTTCAAAGAAAGTTAACATAGAAGTTCAGATACATTCTCATGTGATAAGAAATTTGATCGAAAATGACAAAAAGAAAGTTGATCGTCGGTACTTATGCAAAGTACGAATAGCGGTGCTCCTTTTCTGAGAAGTTACACTTATACTTGATAGCATAAGTTGCATCACTCAAGCCCTGCTTGAAGTCTTCCCAAGCGAGGTAGTATTCACCCTCGCGTATAGCTGGGGATCGAACTCGTAACCACCAAGCTTTGGCCTCTCCATCAAGGCAGACAGCAGCAAAGGAGGTTTTCCACTCCTCCGGAATTGAGTGTTCTTGGAACTTTGCACCCATGTGCCTGGTCCAAGTGTACAAGGTATCTCCAACTCCCTCAAAGTCGTCAGGGTCGCTCCTCATGAATGCCTCGATCGCGTCGGTCTTACCCGAAGATCGGCGGAGGTGTTCAGGAACTTCGATGTTCCACGTATGGGGTTTTGAGTGCCCTGGTCTTCCGTCAATTCTCGAATTCTTCAAGTTGTGCATCTTCCTCCACGCCTTCATCTGCTGACGGCGTGGATATGGCTGGACAGCTCTCTTACGAGCCTTCTCCTCCAGGTTCACTCCCCGTGTCTCCTGTCGCGAGGTAGTCATATCTGAAATAAGTGGGGAATAATTTTAATGAGAATTGAAATTTTCAGATACGTACGTAGAATTTAAAATGATGCGTTGTGAAATGTATACGACAAGGTTGCAACATAACGTCTCCATATATATAAATATATATGGATAAAATATTACATTCAAAGAAATATAATACATAAGTTCATACAACGTTACATCCGAATGAAAATTCGTAGCCGTTAGGAAAAGATGACGACGTTAGGGTCGTTCTTAAGATAGTTAAAAGTCGATTACAAATATTTTACAAATTGGAGTCGAATGACCCTAAATATGATTTGAGACCCTTAAGAGTCTCCCAGATGTGAGATCTCTCTCCCATATGATTGGAGGTATGATGGCATCTGGCATTGGAGGATTGTCGCGTTTCCATTCTTGATCCATCAAGTCGTCGAGTAGTACATCGTACTCCATCCACGCAGGTGGTCCTATCACCCTCTGAAGTGGGTCTGGGTGGTACATGCGGTCCATGTACAGCTCGTAATCAAAGAGGAGTCGCCAACCTAGAGGTGCCCAAAACTCATCGTATGGATGAAAGCTCTCAATCATGGTCAAACTGATACCAATGCCCCTCGTGGGGTAGATCCTGCCCGTCATGATTCCATGAGCTTCCACATATCGCTCTATGTGGAGGGAATGGCTACGTATATACTCTCCTAGTTGCATCATCGGTGGACGTCGTGGTAAATTGTTACGGGAGTAACTGAAGGACGTCATCCTAAGGGCCTTTGTCAGACTAGAGTTTGCCAGAGAGCAAATAGCAAGTAAAAGCATTGTAAAAGTTAAGATTCTAACGCTCATCTAACTAGTTTATTATTATTTGGTCGGTCCTTAAGATTCTACCCTTTCTCACATTTTTAAAATGATCTAAGTTATTATTTTAGCGGTCTAGAGATTTCTAATTTATTATTTGACCCTATAAGTCTATGCCTGACACATATATTAATATGTATGTCTGGCCCAGGTGTCGTCTCGCTATGAGAGATAACTTTAAGTTACTCACGGTCGCAAGACAGCTCTGATACCAACTGTAACAACCTGGTTTTTCGTGACTTTAATTAAACTAAGGCGGAAAATTAATTAAGTCTAAATATTACAAACCAGCTGTTATCGTCTTACAAACTCAGTATACATAATACGAGTTTAGAGATAAAAACAGAGTATTTAGATTAAAAAATCTCTCAAAACAACAGAGTACAAAATAAGGTAAACCATCCCCAGCATTTGATAAACATAAGTCCTCGGGGTACCTGCAGTTCATCTCGTATTAGTGTTTTCTCCCCCACACATACTAAGCAACATCAAGTAGATCATGTAATATAGCAACTCTAAACATATGCAATATACATAACGAAATGAATAAAACAAATAGCAAGCAGGCAAGCAAATCACATAAGAAATTCATGATGAAACAAACATGAGCATAAATCCAATCACATAAGGCACAACACTCATCAATAATCACTCTCAATAAGTCGTACTTCAATAATCAGGAAACCATGTCATTCAGACAATAATCAATCAAGACAAGGAAATGCATTCAACATGTGATAACAAATGAGTCTTCGTTAGTAAGGCGGAAGCATGCAGACATAATCCGCGCAGTAGCAGTCAGGGCCGTCAAAGCGGACGTGTCTGAATATGCTAAAGATACCTAAGGTAATTGGACCAAGAATGGTCAAGGTGGTCAAAGAAGAGATGGAGTTGAGCCAAGGGTTGAGTCCTTGGGCTCAAACCCAAGCCTAGGCCATGGGTCAAGGGATCACCAAGAGCTAAGTCAAGTCAAATCTATGGTCAAATCAAGCCATGCTTGGGGGTCAAGAGAAGTCAAGGGAAGTCAAGTTGGAGAGCAATTAAAAGTCAATGAACATACTATTTTTGAATGTGGTCAAAATGGGTGCACCCATGTGAGTCAATCCTCCAATAAAAGGACTCACATGGCTCACAAAAGCTAGCTCAAGGAGGTCCCATGGAGCCGGCTACAAACAAATCTCCCAAGCCATCACATTGTTTTATGTTTATGTCATTTTCATTCATGTCGCTTTCGTCACTTTATGCTTTATTGTTTTTAGCTTGTAAAAATCAAAATGTGAAGCCCTTGGACCGTCCCACTCTCAAGCCAAGGCTCTATCAAGACCCTTGATGACCACCTAAACAAAGAAGGGAGAGGATTGAGTCAAGTGTCAACATCAACCTTTATGCTTTTGAAGATTGTCTTTTACTTTGAAATTTTCAGCTCACATGTGAGCCTCTTAGCCGTTTTTTTTTAACATTTTGGGACTCTTGTGAGCCCTTAGATCACCTTTGTAATGTATGGCCAAGATTAGAGTGAGGGTATTATATAAACCCTCATTCTCACATCATATTTTTCAGATTTGGTGGAATGAGAAAAACAAACCCTAGAGTTTGAACTTGTGTGGTTTCATTACACTCTTTGCTTAGTGCTTGAGTTAGTGAAAGATTAATTTAGTGGCTTAGTGCTTGAATTAATCAAAACCTAATTCTTTTGCTTAGTGCTTAGAATTAGTTCTATCCTTTATGTTTTCTTTTGTTTTACAAAAATCAGAAAAATACTTCACAAAAATTGTTACTTTGGCCGAAAATTTCATCATCATCACAAATCGATTTTTGTTCATCCTTTGAGTGAAACTTAGCCCATCTAGGTTCATTCCAAATTGGTCATCAATGCCTAGGTTTGTTCTTGTTTTCGATTTGTTTTTTGTGTTTCTCGGTTTACCCTTGTTTTCCTCTTCAAATTTTTCGTTTTCTTTCCTTCTTTTCCTTGTTTATTTTCCACAAAACTTCAACCAAAAAATCTCACAAAATTTTCACAAAATGGAAGAGGATAAAAGGCTTTCCGATTTAGAAGAGAAGTTGACTCAACTCACCGGTAATTGTACTTTAATGATGAATGCTCTAAACACTCTCTTGGATCAAAATATTCATGAGCCAAGACCACCACCTAGAGGTGGAGGAGGAAGAGGGCGTGGCTTTGGAGGCCGTGGGAGAGGCCAACCCCCTCCTCACATGGAAGATCAAAACTCGGATTCGGAGGAGTCCCTTGAAGTCCAACCAAGAGATCATGACCAGAGACATCGGGGTAGAAATTCAGACTTTTATGGTAGTCTTAATCCCGAGGATCTACTAGATTGGCTTAGGACGATCGAAAGAATCTTTGAATTTAAATAATACCCCGATAGAAAGTGTTTTAAGGTGGCCATCATGAAATTCAAAGGCTATGCCTCCCTTTGGTATGAAAACCTTAAGAACCAAAGAAATCGAGAGGGAAAGGAACCCATTAGGTCATGGCTCAAACTCAAGAAAAAGCTCAAGGAAAAGTTTGTTCCCAAAGATTACTCTCAAGACATGTTCCTTAGATTGACCCAACTAAAACAAGAGACACACCCCATCGAAACCTATCTTAGGGACTTTGAACAACTCACCTTACAATGTGAGATGAATGAAAAACCCGAGCAAAAGATAGCTAGGTTTGTCGAGGGCCTAAACCCTAGGATATCTTACAGGGTAAAGATGCAACACTTGTGCTCATTCGATGAGGCCGTCACTATGGCCACTCGTGTGGAAAGGTTAGAGAAGGGGAGAGGGATTCTGGCTAAGAGCACTACCAAGGCCAACCCTACCTCGAGCCAAGGAGGGGTCAAATTAACCGAGCCTTGCCCTACCATCAAGCCATCAAGTGTTGACAAGGGAAGGGAATTGACTATGGCCCTAAAAACAATTCCTCTCAAGAGATGCTACCAATGTCAAGGGTATGGCCATTTTGCTAAGGAGTGCCCAAACAAGAGAGCCTTGATCACAAGTGAAGTAGTGCATTGGGGAGACGATGAGGTCTTAGTTTGTGAGGAAGAAGAAAAAGAGGAAGTAGAAGAGATGAAGGAGGCCGAAACCATAGTTCCCCCGGACTCGGGGTTGAGCTTGGTCACATGGCGAGTGATGCACACTCGAGAATCAAATGAGAGCATGGACCAAAGGCACCAAATCTTTCGGTCCAAATGTACAATCAATGGGAGAGTGTGTAATCTAATTATTGATGGAGGAAGTTGTGTTAATGTTGCTTCGAAAACCCTCATTGATAAACTTGCCTTACCTACTTTGAAGCATCCTCATCCTTACAAGCTAAGGTGGCTTAATCAAGGAGCCGAGGTAAGGGTCGATAAACAATGCAAAGTCTCGTTCTCAATTGGTCAAGATTATAAGGATGAAATTGTGTGTGAAGTGTTGGACATGGATGCATGTCATGTGTTTAGTAGACCATGGGAGTATGAGAGGAATTCTTCCCACCATGGGAGACAACACCTACTCATTCAAGTATGGTGAGAAACTTATTGTTCTAGCCCCTACTACCAATGATGGGTTGTAAATCCAATGCATGTTTATTCGAATCATTCAAGAAAGGAGTTCTAGCATGGAGGTGAAGTTAGAGCCAAGTTTGAGTGAAGATGAAGGCTTGAGAGGCCTTGTAGCGAAAAAGAAAGGGCAAGAGGAAATGGTGAGCCTAGACTTTGAGGAAAACCCTAGGGCAACAAGGGTGATTCTAGGAGAGGAGCACTATGAAGGAGATACATCAATCAACAATGAAACAATCGACTACAACGAGAATGTGGTCAATGAAAGAGCAAAAATCGATGGCATAGGGAGATCAAGCGGGTCCATGAGATGGAGGATCATTGAAGGGCTTGACCATGGGCAAGAATGGATGGAAAGCAAGCCTACAACCCATGGACTCAAGGGTGTACTCGAGCAAGGGTTTGTAGATAAACAAACCGTGGGTTAGGAGGAGTGCAAGGCCGTTCAATCAAGCCAACTCCAAGGGGGTCAACCTCTTTTCCGAGCTCTAGTCAAGTGGTGTCCATGGAAGGCCAAGAACACGAGGGCCAAAATTGGTCGAGTGCTAAGTCGAAATTCAAGCAAGAAGTCGAATCAAGAGAGCAATGAAAAGGTCTCCAAGGACTTGAGGGCAAGTCCTTTCCAAGGAGAGGAGATTGGACCAAGAATGGTCAAGGTGGTCAAAGAAGAGATAGAGTTGAGCCAAGGGTTGAGTCCTTGGGCTCAAACCCAAGCCTAGGCCATGGGTCAAGGGATCACCAAGAGCTAAGTCAAGTCAAATCTATGGTCAAATCAAGCCATGCTTGGTGGTCAAGAGAAGTCAAGGGAAGTCAAGTTGGAGAGCAATTAAAAGTCAATGAACATGCTATTTTTGAATGTGGTCAAAATGGGTGCACCCATGTGAGTCAATCCTCCAATAAAAGGACTCACATGGCTCACAAAAGCTAGCTCAAGGAGGTCCCATGGAGCCGGCTACAAACAAATCTCCCAAGCCATCACATTGTTTTATGTTTATGTCATTTTCATTCATGTCGCTTTCGTCACTTTATGCTTTATTGTTTTTAGCTTGTAAAAATCAAAATGTGAAGCCCTTGGACCGTCCCACTCTCAAGCCAAGGCTCTATCAAGACCCTTGATGACCACCTAAACAAAGAAGGGAGAGGATTGAGTCAAGTGTCAACATCAACCTTTATGCTTTTGAAGATTGTCTTTTACTTTGAAATTTTCAGCTCACATGTGAGCCTCTTAGCCGTTTTTTTTAACATTTTGGGACTCTTGTGAGCCCTTATATCACCTTTGTAATGTATGGCCAAGATTAGAGTGAGGGTATTATATAAACCCTCATTCTCACATCATATTTTTCAGATTTGGTTGAATGAGAAAAACAAACCCTAGAGTTTGAACTTGTGTGGTTTCATTACACTCTTTGCTTAGTGCTTGAGTTAGTGAAAGATTAATTTAGTGGCTTAGTGCTTGAATTAATCAAAACCTAATTCTTTTGCTTAGTGCTTAGAATTAGTTCTATCCTTTATGTTTTCTTTTGTTTTACAAAAATCAGAAAAATACTTCACAAAAATTGTTACTTTGGCCGAAAATTTCATCATCATCACAAATCGATTTTTGTTCATCCTTTGAGTGAAACTTAGCCCATCTAGTTTCATTCCAGTAATAAGGACGATTCAATCCCTTGTCTAATGTATGCATACACTACCTATCGAGGATCATACGTATTCGCTATTCAAAAGGTATCACCGACGAAAAAGTTCGACTATCACCAGACGGGTACTTTGGATGGGGTCAAGGCGTTTCCAATTACTATTCTATGGGCCCACGGAAATATCAATTATGCCCCATCCCTGGGGTTGTATATACCATGTCAAATAACAATCTCAAGATCGTTAAATAGCCTTGGGCAACTCAGGGAGGGAGCCCAAGTCCCCATAGACAGCTACCTCGTTAACTTCGAATTTCAAGAGTCGCAACATGGCGAACAATCCTAGTATTTTATTCAAGTAGCTCGATTTTCTCAATTCTCATATCCTCGTTCAATCTTAATAAATGACAAGGGTATCGACTCGTTCAGTCTTCTGTCCCCTCCAGAGAACCTTGACTAAGGGTATCGACTTGCGTCGTAAGAATTTTGTCTCTCGGGCGAGAATTTCCACTGGTTTATCAGAGTAGAGCATGTTAGGCTCGATGGCGATCACATCGGGCGTAACAATGTGACTCGGGTCGCTTCTGTATCTCCTGAGTTGTGACACATGAAATACATCGTGCACTTTGGATAAGTTTGGCGGCAAGGCGAGTCGGTATGCCACTTCGCCAATTCGTTCAAGTATTTCGTAGGGTCCGATGTATTTTGGGCTAAGCTTTCCTTTTAGCCCGAAGCGTCTTACCCCTTTCATGGGCGACACTTTCAAGAAGACCTTATCTCCACTGTTGAATTCAATAGGTCGACGATGCTCGTTTGCATACTTCTTCTGCCGGTCTTGAGCTGCTTGTAGTCGTTCTCGGATGATCTTCATGTGCTCAATTTGATCTTGTATAACCTGGGGTCCAGTACCCACGTTGTCACTAGCGTCGTCCCAACAAACAGGACTGCGACATTTTCTCCCATAAAGCGCTTCAAAAGGGGCACACCCCAGACTAGCATGAAGACTATTGTTGTATGAGAATTCAACGAGAGGTAAACTCTTCTCCCAGTTCACGTTGAATTCCATCGTACATGCTCTTAACATGTCCTCCAGAGTCTGGATAGTTCGCTCTGTCTGACCGTCAGTTGCTGGATGAAAAGCCGTACTCATCTTCAATTTACTACCCAAAGCCTCTTGCAATTTCTTCCAAAAATGCGATGTAAATCTTGCGTCCCTGTCTGATATGATGTCGAGGGGGACGCCATGAAGTCGTATTATCTCCTTCTCGTAAGCTTTGGCTAGTTCCTCTAATCCCCAAGTCTCCTTGATTGGAACAAAATGAGCCGCTTTAGTTAAGCGATCCACAATAACCCATATCGCATCCTTGCCGCCTGATGTCCTTGGTAACCCCATGATAAAATCCATCGATATGGAATCCCACTTTCCTTGGGGGATTTCCAAAGGTTGGAGCAGTCCTCCTGGCCTCTGGTGTTCAAATTTTACTTTCTGGCAAATCATACATCTTGCCACGTACTCGGCGATCTCTGCCTTCATCCTTATCCACCAGAAACGCAATTTCAGGTCCTTGTACATCTTATCTGAGCCAGGATGTACTGAGTAGCGGGTGCTATGTGCCTCATCGAGAATTTTGCGTTTCAAATCTTCATTGTTAGGTATGCACCATCTGCCGTTGAAGCGTAGACTCCCGTCAGTGTAAACTTCAAACCCTTCTGTTCCTTCTGATGGAATCCTTTCCCTGATCTCTAACAATGCCGGGTCTTCCCACTGTAGTGCCCGAATGTCATGAAATAATTCTGGTTCTACCACCACCATTGCATTCAGGTCAGTGTCATCCGATTGTACCAGGTCTAAACTTAGTCTCTTCAGATTCTGGACGATGTCTGAGGGAATTTCCCAAATGTTGTTCAGAGTATGTATTGTCTTACGGCTCAGTGCGTCAGCAACTACATTAGCCTTCCCCTCGTGGTATAATAACTCGATCTTGTAATCTTTGATCAGTTCTAACCATCTTCGCTGCCTCATGTTCAATTCCCTCTGGGTAAAGATGTACTTTAAGCTCTTGTGGTCGGTGTAGAATTTGATGCTGACCCCGTAGAGATAGTGACGCCAAATCTTAAGTGCAAACACGACCGCAGCAAGTTCTAGGTCGTGAGTTGGGTAATTTCTTTCATGTACTTTAAGTTGTCTGGATGCGTACGCTATTACCTTCCCTTGTTGCATCAGAACGCAACCCAAACCATTCAATGACGCGTCACTGTACACCTCATATTCATCCCCATCTGTTGGCAAGGTTAAAACTGGTGCCGTGGTAAGCCTCGTCTTAAGTTCTTGGAACGCTTTCTCACAGTCGTCGCTCCATATGAATTTCGATTCCTTTTGTAGCAGTTTAGTCATCGGGCGGGCTACCTTTGAGAAATCAGGAACAAATCTCCTATAATAGCCAGCCAAACCTAGGAAACTTCGGACTTCAGTGACTGTTTTTGGTGCTACCCATTCCTTGACAGCCTCAATCTTTGCTGGATCCACCATTACACCTTCCTTGGAGATTACGTGGCCTAGGAACGCCACTTGATCTAGCCAAAATTCACACTTTGAAAACTTAGCATACCATTTATGATCTCTCAAGATGCTCAGGATAATGTGTAGGTGTTCCGCGTGTTCTTCTTTATTTTTGGAGTAGATCAGGATGTCGTCAATGAACACGACAACGCAGATGTCGAGATATTCGTGAAAGGTCCTGTTCATTTGGTCCATGAACACTGCTGGAGCATTGGTAAGGCCGAACGGCATCACTTTGAACTCGTAATGTCCGTACCTTGATCTGAAGGCAGTCTTTTGTATATCTTCTTTGCGGACCGCAATCTGGTGGTATCCTGACCTCAGGTCGATCTTGGAGAAAACTCCTGCTCCCTTGAGCTGGTCAAAGAGATCGTCTATCCTAGGCAGAGGATAACGATTCTTGATCGTCACTTTGTTCAGTTCTCTGTAATCAATGCAGAGCCTCATGCTCCCATCCTTCTTCTTTACAAAGAGTACCGGTGCACCCCAGGGTGAAACACTCGGCCTTATAAATCCTAACTCAATCATCTCCTCTAACTGTTTCTTGAGTTCACGGAGTTCGACAGCGCCATTACGTATGGTGCCTTTGATATAGGTGAAGTCACAGGGTATAAGGTCGATAGAGAATTCGACGCCTCGTGCAAGAGGCATACACGTAATACGCCTGGAAAACGCGTCGGGATACTCGTTACGATCGGAATGTCCTCGATCGTAAGTCATCCTCAACCTTGGTAATGCCGCAAAAATACACCTGGTGTCCCTTTCTCTCCATACTCAAGTTTGGTCTGAGACACTAGTTTCACTCCCCCTTTCCTCTTCAAACTCTGATATGATACCTCCTTCCCTTGGTTAGTTTTCAAAGTGATCTTCTGGTCGTGGCATTTGAACGTTGCATTATGACGAAGCTAGCGGTTCATCCCCAGAATTACATCGAACTCGGGAAGATCAAACAATACGAGGTCTGACAGGAAGTCTGTGTTGTGAATTGAGATTTTTACATTATTGTATTTTGAAGAACAAGGAATATTTTTACCATCTGCTAGTGATATGTTAGTTCTGATTTGTTCAGGGTTTGTGAGTTGAGATTGTTTGATAAATTTTGAGGATATAAAAGATAAAGATGCTCCGGTATCAAATAAAATGAAAGCAGGTACAGAGTTACCCAGAAATTTACCGGTGATGACGTCGACATCGATAATATCATCCGCCCCTTCTTCAGACTCTGTCAGGACGTAAACGCGTCCCTGAACCCTGACGGCTGGCGGTGGTCCCGCGTTTGCCTTAGCAGCAGTGCCCCTCTTTGGGCATTCATTCGACTTGTGTCCCACTACCTTACAGAAGTAGCACACTACCGGTTCCCCGTTGCAACGCTTCCCCGGGTGGTTCGGCTGACGGCAAAAACGGCATTGATTTGCTTGCAGAGCCGGAGCTCCGGGAAGTGGTTGATTATTCTTTGCGACTGACGCAGTGGGGTTACGGTTGGGGTAAAACGGTCTATTCTGGTTCTTATTGCGGTTGTCTTGGTTCTGGAACCCAGGGCGGCCGAACATTGGTTTGTGGATAAAGCTGGCACTCGCCACAGGAGGCGTAAAGGTTTTCTTCTTCTTTTTCTCTTCCGCTTCTCCCTTTTGGATGGGAGCCCAGATACTCGTTGCCTCCGTAAAGTTCTTACAGTTGAACCCGCTCATGTTTATCCTTAGGTTGTTGGCCATGCCCCTAACGTAACGGGTTGCGAGTTCCTCCTCGTTAGTTATTATTTTAGGAGCAAACTTGGATAGCTCCTGGTATTTCTCGGTGTATGCCTGCAGCGACATATCACCCTGGCTCAGGTTCCTAAATTCCTCCTCCTTTTCCCATTTCAATTCTTCCCCAAAGTATTTGTTCTCTAACAGGGTCTTGAACTCGGTCCAGTTATAGATCCTCAAGGGAAAGGTGGATTTGATCAAACGCCACCAACTGTTGGCTTCCCCTTTCAGGTAATACGCCACTACGTTCACCCTCTTGTTAGCCGGAGTCTTGCTCAGTTCCGGCAGCTTCTCCATTTCTTGATCCACTCTGTCAAGACTGTGGGGTTGTGAGCCGTAATATGTTTGGGGTCGATGTTTGGAGAACCTCTCAAATGCGGATCGGTTGTTCCCGCCACCTCGACATCGTGTGCATTACGAGCGATTTTCATTATAGCATCTTCAAAACCTTTTCTCCTGGCCTCCTCCTCGGCAAAATGTTGATCAAGTCGTTGGGGACATAATTAGCGACCATTACGAAAAATAAAATAAAATAAGGACAAGGCTGTATGAATTTTGAGTAGTTCTAAGATAGACACATTATAAAATGCAAGGTAAAAGACATTTCATTGATAATGTAAAGGGTTACATCAAAAAGTTACAAAGCTTCCTAGTACATTCTTTATGAAATGAACTACGATGAAATTTAAATACATAGTTCAGCAAAGTTAACATAGAAGTTCAGATACATTCTCATGTGATAAGAAATTTGATCGAGAATGACAAAAAGAAAGTTGATCGTCGGTACTTATGCAAAGTACGAATAGCGGTGCTCCTTTTCTGAGAAGTTACACTTATACTTGATAGCATAAGTTGCATCACTCAAGCCGAGCTTGAAGTCTTCCCAACTGAGGTAGTATTCACCCTCGCGTATAGCTGGGGATCGAAATCGTAACCACCAAGCTTTGGCCTCTCCATCAAGGCAGACAGCAGCAAAGGAGGTTTTCCACTCCTCCGGAATTGAGTGTTCTTGGAACTTTGCACCCATGTGCCTGGTCCAAGTGTACAAGGTATCTCCAACTCCCTCAAAGTCGTCAGGGTCGCTCCTCATGAATGCCTCGATCGCGTCGGTCTTACCCGAAGATCGGCGGAGGTGTTCAGGAACTCGATGTTCCACGTATGGGGTTTTGAGTGCCCTGGTCTTCCAGTCAATTCTCGAATTCTTCAAGTTGTGCATCTTCCTCCACGCCTTCATCTGCTGACGACGTGCATATGCCTGGACAGCTCTCTTACGAGCCTTCTCCTCCAGGTTCACTCCCCGTGTCTCCTGTCGCGAGGTAGTCATATCTGAAATAAGTGGGGAATAATTTTAATGAGAATTGAAATTTTCAGATACGTACGTAGAATTTAAAATGATGCGTTGTGAAATGTATACGACAAGGTTGCAACATAACGTCTCCATATATATAAATATATATGGATAAAATATTACATTCAAAGAAATATAATACATAAGTTCATACAACGTTACATCCGAATGAAAATTCGTAGCCGTTAGGAAAAGATGACGACGTTAGGGTCGTTCTTAAGATAGTTAAAAGTCGATTACAAATATTTTACAAATTGGAGTCGAATGACCCTAAATATGATTTGAGACCCTTAAGAGTCTCCCAGATGTGAGATCTCTCTCCCATATGATTGGAGGTATGATGGCATCTGGCATTGGAGGATTGTCGCGTTTCCATTCTTGATCCATCAAGTCGTCGAGTAGTACATCGTACTCCATCCACGCAGGTGGTCCTATCACCCTCTGAAGTGGGTCTGGGTGGTACATGCGGTCCATGTACAGCTCGTAATCAAAGAGGAGTCGCCAACCTAGAGGTGCCCAAAACTCATCGTATGGATGAAAGCTCTCAATCATGGTCAAACTGATACCAATGCCCCTCGTGGGGTAGATCCTGCCCGTCATGATTCCATGAGCTTCCACATATCGCTCTATGTGGAGGGAATGGCTACGTATATACTCTCCTAGTTGCATCATCGGTGGACGTCGTGGTAAATTGTTACGGGAGTAACTGAAGGACGTCATCCTAAGGGCCTTTGTCAGACTAGAGTTAGCCAGAGAGCAAATAGCAAGTAAAAGCATTGTAAAAGTTAAGATTCTAACGCCATCTATCTAGTTTATTATTATTGGGACGGTCCTTAAGATTCTACCCTTTCTCACATTTTTAAAATGATCTAAGTTATTATTTTAGCGGTCTAGAGATTTCTAATTTATTATTTGACCCTATAAGTCTATGCCTGACACATATATTAATATGTATGTCTGGCCCAGGTGTCGTCTCGCTATGAGAGATAACTTTAAGTTACTCACGGTCGCAAGACAGCTCTGATACCAACTGTAACAACCTGGTTTTTCGTGACTTTAATTAAACTAAGGCGGAAAATTAATTAAGTCTAAATATTACAAACCAAATTTGTTATCGTCTTACAAACTCAGTATACATAATACGAGTTTAGAGATAAAAAAACAGAGTATTTAGATTACAAAATCTCTCAAAACAACAGAGTACAAAATAAGGTAAACCATCCCCAGCATTTGATAAATATAAGTCCTCGGGGTACCTGCAGTTCATCTCGTATTAGTGTTTTTTCCCCCACACATACTAAGCAACATCAAGTAGATCATGTAATATAGCAACTCTAAACATATGCAATATACATAACGAAATGAATAAAACAAATAGCAAGCAGGCAAGCAAATCACATAAGAAATTCATGATGAAACAAACATGAGCATAAATCCAATCACATAAGGCACAACACTCATCAATAATCACTCTCAATAAGTCGTACTTCAATAATCAGGAAACCATGTCATTCAGACAATAATCAATCAAGACAAGGAAATGCATTCAACATGTGATAACAAATGAGTCTTCGTTAGTAAGGCGGAAGCATGCAGACATAATCCGCGCAGTAGCAGTCAGGGCCGTCAAAGCGGACGTGTCTGAATATGCTAAAGATACCTAAGGTAATTGGACCAAGAATGGTCAAGGTGGTCAAAGAAGAGATGGAGTTGAGCCAAGGGTTGAGTCCTTGGGCTCAAACCCAAGCCTAGGCCATGGGTCAAGGGATCACCAAGAGCTAAGTCAAGTCAAATCTATGGTCAAATCAAGCCATGCTTGGGGGTCAAGAGAAGTCAAGGGAAGTCAAGTTGGAGAGCAATTAAAAGTCAATGAACATACTATTTTTGAATGTGGTCAAAATGGGTGCACCCATGTGAGTCAATCCTCCAATAAAAGGACTCACATGGCTCACAAAAGCTAGCTCAAGGAGGTCCCATGGAGCCGGCTACAAACAAATCTCCCAAGCCATCACATTGTTTTATGTTTATGTCATTTTCTTTCATGTCGCTTTCGTCACTTTATGCTTTATTGTTTTTAGCTTCTAAAAATCAAAATGTGAAGCCCTTGGACCGTCCCACTCTCAAGCCAAGGCTCTATCAAGACCCTTGATGACCACCTAAACAAAGAAGGGAGAGGATTGAGTCAAGTGTCAACATCATCCTTTATGCTTTTGAAGATTGTCTTTTACTTTGAAATTTTCAGCTCACATGTGAGCCTCTTAGCCGTTTTTTTTTAACATTTTGGGACTCTTGTGAGCCCTTAGATCACCTTTGTAATGTATGGCCAAGATTAGAGTGAGGGTATTATATAAACCCTCATTCTCACATCATATTTTTCAGATTTGGTGGAATGAGAAAAACAAACCCTAGAGTTTGAACTTGTGTGGTTTCATTACACTCTTTGCTTAGTGCTTGAGTTAGTGAAAGATTAATTTAGTGGCTTAGTGCTTGAATTAATCAAAACCTAATTCTTTTGCTTAGTGCTTAGAATTAGTTCTATCCTTTATGTTTTCTTTTGTTTTACAAAAATCAGAAAAATACTTCACAAAAATTGTTACTTTGGCCGAAAATTTCATCATCATCACAAATCGATTTTTGTTCATCCTTTGAGTGAAACTTAGCCCATCTAGGTTCATTCCAAATTGGTCATCAAAGCCTAGGTTTGTTCTTGTTTTCGATTTGTTTTTTGTGTTTCTCGGTTTACCCTTGTTTTCCTCTTCAAATTTTTCGTTTTCTTTCCTTCTTTTCCTTGTTTATTTTCCACAAAACTTCAACCAAAAAATCTCACAAAATTTTCACAAAATGGAAGAGGATAAAAGGCTTTCCGATTTAGAAGAGAAGTTGACTCAACTCACCGGTAATTGTACTTTAATGATGAATGCTCTAAACACTCTCTTGGATCAAAATATTCATGAGCCAAGACCACCACCTAGAGGTGGAGGAGGAAGAGGGCGTGGCTTTGGAGGCCGTGGGAGAGGCCAACCCCCTCCTCACATGGAAGATCAAAACTCGGATTCGGAGGAGTCCCTTGAAGTCCAACCAAGAGATCATGACCGAGACATCAGGGTAGAAATTCCCGACTTTTATGGTAGTCTTAATCCCGAGGATCTACTAGATTGGCTTAGGTCGGTCGAAAGAATCTTTGAATTTAAATAATACCCCGATAGAAAGTGTTTTAAGGTGGCCATCATGAAATTCAAAGGCTATGCCTCCCTTTGGTATGAAAACCTTAAGAACCAAAGAAATCGAGAGGGAAAGGAACCCATTAGGTCATGGCTCAAACTCAAGAAAAAGCTCAAGGAAAAGTTTGTTCCCAAAGATTACTCTCAAGACATGTTCCTTAGATTGACCCAACTAAAACAAGAGACACACCCCATCGAAACCTATCTTAGGGACTTTGAACAACTCACCTTACAATGTGAGATGAATGAAAAACCCGAGCAAAAGATAGCTAGGTTTGTCGAGGGCCTAAACCCTAGGATAGCTAACCGGGTGAAGATGCAAAACTTGTGGTCATTCGATGAGGCCGTCACTATGGCCACTCGTGTGGAAAGGTTAGAGAAGGGGAGAGGGGATTCGGCTAAGAGCACTACCAAGGCCAACCCTACCTCGAGCCAAGGAGGGGTCAAATTAACCGAGCCTTGCCCTACCATCAAGCCATCAAGTGTTGACAAGGGGAAGGGAATTGACTATGGCCCTAAAAAAACAATTCCTCTCAAGAGATGCTACCAATGTCAAGGGTATGGCCATTTTGCTAAGGAGTGCCCAAACAAGAGAGCCTTGATCACAAGTGAAGTAGTGCATTGGGGAGACGATGAGGTCTTAGTTTGTGAGGAAGAAGAAAAAGAGGAAGTAGAAGAGATGAAGGAGGCCGAAACCATAGTTCCCCCGGACTCGGGGTTGAGCTTGGTCACATGGCGAGTGATGCACACTCGAGAATCAAATGAGAGCATGGACCAAAGGCACCAAATCTTTCGGTCCAAATGTACAATCAATGGGAGAGTGTGTAATCTAATTATTGATGGAGGAAGTTGTGTTAATGTTGCTTCGAAAACCCTCATTGATAAACTTGCCTTACCTACTTTGAAGCATCCTCATCCTTACAAGCTAAGGTGGCTTAATCAAGGAGCCGAGGTAAGGGTCGATAAACAATGCAAAGTCTCGTTCTCAATTGGTCAAGATTATAAGGATGAAATTGTGTGTGAAGTGTTGGACATGGATGCATGTCATGTGTTGCTTGGTAGACCATGGGAGTATGAGAGGAATTCTTCCCACCATGGGAGAGACAACACCTACTCATTCAAGTATGGTGAGAAACTTATTGTTCTAGCCCCCCTACTACCAATGATGGGTTGTAAATCCAATGCATGTTTATTCGAATCATTCAAGAAAGGGAGTTCTAGCATGGAGGTGAAGTTAGAGCCAAGTTTGAGTGAAGATGAAGGCTTGAGAGGCCTTGAACCGAAAAAGAAAGGGCAAGAGGAAATGGTGAGCCTAGACTTTGAGGAAAACCCTAGGGCAACAAGGGTGATTCTAGGAGAGGAGCACTATGAAGGAGATACATCAATCAACAATGAAACAATCGACTACAACGAGAATGTGGTCAATGAAAGAGCAAAAATCGATGGCATAGGGAGATCAAGCGGGTCCATGAGATGGAGGATCATTGAAGGGCTTGACCATGGGCAAGAATGGATGGAAAGCAAGCCTACAACCCATGGACTCAAGGGTGTACTCGAGCAAGGGTTTGTAGATAAACAAACCGTGGGTGAGGAGGAGTGCAAGGCCGTTCAATCAAGCCAACTCCAAGGGGGTCAACCTCTTTTCCGAGCTCTAGTCAAGTGGTGTCCATGGAAGGCCAAGAACACGAGGGCCAAAATTGGTCGAGTGCTAAGTCGAAATTCAAGCAAGAAGTCGAATCAAGAGAGCAATGAAAAGGTCTCCAAGGACTTGAGGGCAAGTCCTTTCCAAGGAGAGGAGATTGGACCAAGAATGGTCAAGGTGGTCAAAGAAGAGATAGAGTTGAGCCAAGGGTTGAGTCCTTGGGCTCAAACCCAAGCCTAGGCCATGGGTCAAGGGATCACCAAGAGCTAAGTCAAGTCAAATCTATGGTCAAATCAAGCCATGCTTGGTGGTCAAGAGAAGTCAAGGGAAGTCAAGTTGGAGAGCAATTAAAAGTCAATGAACATGCTATTTTTGAATGTGGTCAAAATGGGTGCACCCATGTGAGTCAATCCTCCAATAAAAGGACTCACATGGCTCACAAAAGCTAGCTCAAGGAGGTCCCATGGAGCCGGCTACAAACAAATCTCCCAAGCCATCACATTGTTTTATGTTTACGCCATTTTCATTCACGCCGCTTCACTTTACGCTTTATTGTTTTTAGCTTGTAAAAATCAAAATGTGAAGCCCTTGGACCGTCCCACTCTCAAGCCAAGGCTCTATCAAGACCCTTGATGACCACCTAAACAAAGAAGGGAGAGGATTGAGTCAGTGTCAACATCAACCTTTATCTTTTGAAGATTGTCTTTTACTTTGAAATTTTCAGCTCACATGTGAGCCTCTTAGCCGCTTTTTAACATTTTGGGACTCTTGTGAGCCCTTATATCACCTTTGTAATGTATGGCCAAGATTAGAGTGAGGTATTATATAAACCCTCATTCTCACATCATATTTTCAGATTTGGTTGAATGAGAAAAACAAACCTAGTGTTTGAACTTGTGTGGTTTCATTACACTCTTTGCTTAGTGCTTGAGTTAGTGAAAGATTAATTTAGTGGCTTAGTGCTTGAATTAATCAAAACCTAATTCTTTTGCTTAGTGCTTAGAATTAGTTCTATCCTTTATGTTTTCTTTTGTTTTACAAAAATCAGAAAAATACTTCACAAAAATTGTTACTTTGGCCGAAAATTTCATCATCATCACAAATCGATTTTTGTTCATCCTTTGAGTGAAACTTAGCCCATCTAGTTTCATTCCAGTAATAAGGACGATTCAATCCCTTGTCTAATGTATGCATACACTACCTATCGAGGATCATACGTATTCGCTATTCAAAAGGTATCACCGACGAAAAAGTTCGACTATCACCAGAGACTGCACTCTGACGGGCCGGGCGCTTCCAATTACTATTCTATGGGCCCACGGAAATATCAATTATGCCCCATCCCTGGGGTTGTATATACCATGTCAAATAACAATCTCAAGATCGTTAAATAGCCTTGGGCAACTCAGGGAGGGAGCCCAAGTCCCCATAGACAGCTACCTCGTTAACTTCGAATTTCAAGAGTCGCAACATGGCGAACAATCCTAGCATTTTATTCAAGTAGCTCGATTTTCTCAATTCTCATATCCTCGTTCAATCTTAATAAATGACAATTCTGAAACTTAAATATATCGTCGAACTTTGTATAATGAAATTGTAATTCTAGCAATTCTTCAGATAAACAGAACACATAGAAATACTTAAATATTTATTTTGAGTGCGTTCGTAAATTTTAAATATTTTCATTATTCATTATTTTACTATTCACCGTATTTTACTATTCATCGTATTTACTATTCATCGTATTTACTATTCCTCGTATTTTTATACGTATTCGTATTTTCGTATTCCGTATTTGTACGTATTTTTATACTTCGTATTTATACGTATTTTTATACGTATGCGTATTTTTATACTTCGTATTTATACGTATTTTTATACGTACATGTATTCTTATACTTAGTATCTTTTTCTATACTTAGTATTTGTTATATTTTATTTATACTTAGTATTTTTATACTCTTATACAAAGTTTTATACTTAGGATATTTTAGATATAAAACTAAGCTTTTTATTTACTAAGTATAAAATTTTAGTTTCAAAGTCGTTAGGTTCGTTTTGTACTTAGTGATTTTAAATAATGATTCGGAAGTAAAACTCGATATAATTTAAGTACAAGATTCTAGTGTCAAAGTTGTTAAGTTCATTTTGTACTTGGTCATTTTAAATAATATTTCAAAAGTAAAACTCGGTTAAATTTAGTCGTATACTTAACTAAAATTTTAGCGGTTTCCATTTTTAGCGAGGTTGTCGTAGTTCATTTTAAATAGTCCGTATGTCCATATCCAAATTTAAGCAAAGGTAGTAACACTCGACATTATTCATTTTAATACGTGTAACGTTTATTTTTATCGGTTTCGTTGATTCTTTTTATTAACGATTCATTATACAATCTAATATAATCCTAATTACAAATCAAATTTAGTGACTAAGTGACAAATTCATTTTGACCAAAATTGACCCATTTTAAGGGTGAATGCCGTGAGGTTACAATGGTTAGGCTATTTATTTCTTTTTTTGTTTTTATTAATAATTCATTACTTTAACTAATTTAATTTACTTAAGTGATAAAAATAAAAAATGACAAATTCATTTTGGGTCAAAAATAGACCCCAAAACCGTGGCCTCTTGTGTACTTAGCTTTTTATTTTCGTTTTCTAATTTATCGGTTTTCGACTTAAAGTTTTTATATACTAATTATTTAAATTATACTAAAGCGATTTAACTAGTTTACGATTTCCACTAATTATTTTATTTCATTTATGAATAGTGTTTTTACTCACTTTAATTTTCTAACTTTTTCATTATAAAGATTTAGCTTATTTAACTTGTATAATTAGTGTTGTATTTATTCACTAGTGGATTAAAACAACATTTAAGTAAAACTTTATAAAAATTATGAATCAAACTAGTTACATAAATGAAGAACACTTGAATATTTGAAGAACTCTAATATTTTTCATATGAATATTAATTAGTCAAATTTTTATATGTTTATATAATTTCCTCAAATTTTTCATACAAGTCTAATTTACTTAAACTAATCATAATATGTTATTTAGAAAAATTAAAACTAAAGATTTGTCCATTTTAATCAAAAATGCCGTGTATATATATAAATATGTTCAAGATTTTATTTTTGATTTTTATACTTCTAATTCAACAACTAACTTACTTAATATCATTTATGTATTTAACATATGTGAAAATCATAGACAAACATTAACACACAAAAAGTAAAAATCATTTCAAACACAAGAATAACATCAATATTTCAAGAACACACATAAACACTTTAAAACATTTAAATTTCATAACAATTTCATTTTAAGTCCTAAACATAAACTAATTATATTTTCATGTACACCTTATTCATAGTATTTTAAGCATGCAATTAACAAAAATTAAAACGAAAAATTAAACCAAAAACATAGAGAATGCCGTGTGGTTCATGGGTGTTACACAAATGTTATTTTTCGACTTTTGTCTCCTAATTTAACATGTGACGCTAGGTGATCATAAACACAATAAATATAACACACAACACTTAATAGCATGCGATTTACCAAAATTAAAACTAGTGTGCGGGGGCACCTTAGGTTAGGTTAAGAGTGAAAAGATTAGCAGTTGTCGGGATCCACTATATGATCAAACTGGCTCAAGTCGACACCTCCACCTTGCTCCTCGTCTTTGGTTAGGATGGGTACATAAGAATGAAATAAGCAAGTTAGTAAATTATTTCATACTAGACTAACTATAATAAAATTTTAAGTGTAGTATTATTTTTAGGTTTAGGTGATGTAAATATTTTCAATGATTTTGATTTATGTTCATATTTATTAACAAGTTAAGAGGTGTAGTGATTATTAAATATAAATAGTGGTGAATTAATTTAGGTGTTCTAAGAAATTAAAGTAAGAAAATGAATGATATAAAGAAGAAATAGAGTTAAAGAAGATGAAGATCATATGGTTTCTTGAGGTTGCATGAAACATGCTTACTTGTTCTTGGGTATGAGTTTATTTAGAGAGAAAATGACTTAGAAATTTTGTTGTGTGTGTGTGTAAATAATAATAAAAAAAAAACGTGTAGTAGTAGTTGTAAGCTTTGTATATTATGTAGTAGTAGTAGTAGTAGTTGTAAGTTGTATACTTGGTATTGTGTGGTGTATGTGCTCATTAGTTGGAGTATAATTGGGTATGAATGGAGAGCCAACATGAAGAGCAACTAATCCAAACTATGTGATGATCAAAACCTAGGTGTGTAAGGAGGAAATCATGCATGCTTGTGTAAGAGGATGGTGTGTGTAAGTAATCAAAGAGCATGCTTGCAAGAGTGGTTGATGGGTGTAGGAAGAAGGGAAGCATGTGTGTAAGCAATTTGGAAGAGAATAGAGTGAGCTAGTGGCCTCCATTTTCTCGGCCAACATGGGTTCCAATGGCCCGATTTTTTCGTTTTTGAAATTTTCGATTTGCGCGCACGCGAAAAGTCTCGAAATAAAATATATGGTCTTAAAATAATGGTTCGAAGTAAGATCAAAAATAAAAATGAAAATAAACCTCAAAACGAAATCAAAACAAAAATTGGGTATCAGTTCCTCGTAACTTTGAAATAAAATCTTATTTGATCGAAACACTTATTTTTTTCGTTGAATGTTATCGAATTAAATCATTATACTCAAACGTCAAAAAGTTTATCAGTTTAGGCTTAGTGTAACTCATTATTTCGATTTTTTGTGAAAGTGTTAGTTAAATCAAATTGAAATAGTAAATTGATATTAATATAATATGTTTTGTTAGTAATAACTAAAATGATTAGGCTTTAACTAACTTTGTTTGATTTGGATTATGAGTTAGTATATAATTGAGGAGGAATTAGGTGACTTAACCACCATTAGGTGGCTCGGCCACTTTGGTCAATTTTGACCTCGTTTTGCGTGCCGAAATTTGTCGTTGAGAAAATTGTCGTAGATTCTCCGTTTGATTTATCAAGTTCGAATATGAAAAAATAAAGTTCAAATTCCAAGTAACTCAAAATGGTTTTAGTTTAGGTGCGATAATAACTTGTAGTGTATTGTTTTAGGAAAATAAATGAGCGAGGATGATTAATTATTGATTTCCTAATTATAATTAGCTTAAATTAACACGGGGTGTTACATAGGTTTTCTAATTCTTAGTTCCTTTTTAATTTTCTACACTTAGCTTTTCTAGAAATCTAGATATTTTTCCTAAGTGTCAAAATGTATTTTTATTTCTTAAGTATACTTTTAGTTTCAAAGTTGTTAAGTTTATTTTGTATTTAATGATAAATAATTTTATTTTAAAAGTGGAACTTAGTTATGTTTAGTCATATACTTAACTAACTTTTTAGCGGTTTCCATTTTTAGCGATGTTGTCGTGGTTTATTCATTTAGCCCGTAAGTCCAAGTCCATATTTATGCAAAGGTAGTAACACTCGAATTTGTTCATTTTAATACATGTAACATTATTTTTATCGGTTTCGTCGATTCTTTTTAGTAACGATTCACTTTACAATTAAATTTAATCCTATTAACTAATCAAATTTAGTGACTTAGTGACAAATTTATTTTGATCAAAATTGACCCATTTTATTCAAAAATGTCGTGGCCCCTTTTTATTTTATCAATTTATTTTCTTTTTGTTTTTATTTATAACTCGTTAGTTAACTAATTAAATTACTTTAGTGATAAAAATAAAAAGTGACAAATTTTATTTTAAGTCCAAAATGAGCTCAAAAACCGTGGTCCTTTATACACTTATGCATTTTATTTTCGTTTTCTAATTTATCGGTTTTTGACATAAGTTTTTATATACTCCGTAATAATTATTTAAACTTTACTAAAGTGATTTAAGCTAAAATGTAACTTTGATTCAAAGTTTTATTTTATTTGTGAATAGTGTTTTTCAACACTTTAAATTCCTAACTTTAGTTTCTTAATGATTTTAGTTATTTAAATTATATACATACTAATATATTTACTAACTAATGATATAAAACAATAAACAACAACAAACATAAAAACATTATAAATCAAAATATACACAAAAATGAAGAACACATGGAGAACATGAAGAACATCAAGAACACATATGAATTTCTCAAGAACACATTTTCATATTTAACAATTTATAATTTATTTTCCAAAATTAATTTTACTAACATAATAACAACCATTTTAACCTAACTTAACATAACATATTATTTACAAAAATAATCAAAATAGCCGTGGGTATATATTTATGTTCATAAATTGTATTTTTGATTTTTCTTTACTTAACACTCATAGTTAACATTTAACATATTTTTACATATAAACTTATATATATTTAAAACTCATAAAACATAAATAAAACACATAAACAACATTTTAAAGTGTATGATAAAAATGATACTAACATGCTTTTCATAATAACTACAACAAATATACTTATAAAATTATTACTTATTATCATCTTATTATACTTCAATTAAACATACAAAACACACATATGATTAATTAGCACCAAATCAATATATACATATTTTAACAATTTATTTATAATTTCAAACACAAACTATATCATAATACATGAAATTAAACTAGTGTGCGGGGGCACCTTAAATTGGATGTTAATCGTCGAGGATCTAAAATAAATTTTAGATCGGAAATTCTTCACCCATAATACCCAAGATCTTCACCCAAAAATCTAAGTAAAGTTAGCTCCAAAACATACTCACTAATTACTAGAATTACTTAGGAATTATTAGAATAATATTAGGCTTTTATTTAATTGGTTTTTGGAGGAAAAATGGAAGAAAAATAATGGGAGAACAGAGGATGAAGCTCACGACATAATGAGGTGCATTCAAGTTGATTTTTGCTCTTAGAAAACTTATGGTCTAAGTTAGACTACTTTAGGAGATACTTCCTCCATTCCGTTTGGTTCTATACATTTAACCAAAACACGGTAATTAAGGTAGAAGAAAATCAAGTGGGGTAGACAATAGAATTACCAAACTACCCTTACTTTATTCTTTAAAAAAGGACATTGCAAGTGGGTTGGGTGGGTATTAATGAAGGGTATATTGGTCTTTTAGTTTAATAAAGTACGGACCAAAATAGAAATGTATAGAATTGATTGAAATTTCCGAAAAAGGAATATGTATAGAATCAAATGGAATGGAGGAAGTATGTATTAAGTTTTGGTTTTAATTACAGTTTAAAGAAAAAGAAATTAAAAACATACTCATCATTTTTTGGACACAAAAGTCTACAATACTATTTGGCAAAGAGTTTGTCCCCCCGATATTTTAAAATGTTTTATTTCCGAAAAACGTGTTACGAAATAAATCGGGTAAGAAAGACGGTAATAGTTCAAGTGTGCGCGTTTGACGATTTTTCGAAATATCTCTACTTTAAAATTTTAAGACTAAAATATTTTATTTACTATGGAAGAAAAATATTTAAAAGTTAAGGAAGTCGATAAAATTTTCAAAACGAAAGTTTTCGCTAAAAGTGATTTTAAATGATCGTAAGAAATATAATTACTTTAGAAATTTAATTATACTATTAAATCTTATTTTATTTTAGATATACATTTTTAAAAAGGATTTTATGAAATATTGTAAGTGTTGTGTGGAAATAAAGTAGAGTAGTAGGTTGTATAAGTATTGTATTTAGGTATTTAGAATGTATAAACATTAAATTGTAAATAAGCTAATTAAAAGTAATGATGAAATTATAGGTGTGTAAGTGAATTTGATGTGTGTAAGAAAAGCAAATGGAAGAGGATAAATCTTGGTCATGTGTGACCAAGAGTAGGTCAGCCACTTTAAGAAAATCAGGCTCGATTTTCGTTTTCGAAATTTTCGAAGTGCGCGCACGCGAGAAATCTCGAAATAAAAGATATGATCCTAAAATAGTATTTCGAAATAAAATCGAGAATAAAAATAAATAAAATTTTCGAAAGGGTACTAAAACAAAAATTGAGGTTTAAGTCCTCGAAACTTTGAATAAAAATTTATTAGGTCGAAATACTTATTTTTTTTTCGTTGAAGGTTAAAGATTTAAATAATTATAATCAACCGTCAAAAAGTTTAACGATTTAAATTAGTTATAACTTATAATTTCGATGTTTTGTGAAAATGTTAGTTTAATAGAATTGAAATAGTAATTAGATATTAATATAATATGATTTATAAATAATAATCAAAATGATTATATATTTGATGTGTAAGTTTACTTTACAAAATTTAAGAAGAAAAGTGGAAGAGGATAAGGTGGCTTGACTTTGGTTTGCGTGTTTGAAATCGTTGACTTGAATTTCAAAAACGGGAAAAAATATAAGGGTCCATTTTTATTAGAAAATCAAAAATGTTCGAAATTGAATTTTATGAATAAAAGGTTTTACTTTTATTTTTGTGAATAGTAAACATGACTTAACTCTTTTTGAAATTTGAAAAGGCGATATTAGTTTTGTGATGATTTTTATAAAATTTTGAAATGTGTTTCTTTTTGAATTCTAAAGATAATACAACATACTTTATTTTTCAAAATTTTAAATTTGGATTTAAGAAATTTAGTATTGTTTGGCGAAAAAAATTTTAGTCGCATTTTTATTATAAGGAGAAAAAAAAGGATGAATTAAATTCAAGAAATTAAATTCTTTTATAATATTGTGTTACAAAAACACGGGGTGTTACAGCAGGACTATGACGAAGAAGAGATTGTCGGTACTCCGTCAATAAATTCTATGTTTGATTTATACTTGGATGATACTAGATTTAGTCGAACTGCTCAATTAAATGTCTTAAATTTTTGGAAAGTAAATGAAAATAGATATGGCGAGCTTGCTTTACTAGCTCGGGATATTTTAAGTGTTCCTCTTACAACTGTTGCTTCAGAATCAACATTTAGTATATGAGGTAGGATCTTTAATAAATGGAGAAGTTCTTATCTTCCCGAAAACGTCGAGGCACTGATTACTTCTCGTAGTTGGCTTTATGGGTATAATGGCGCGCATAACATTTTAATACATTGTTGATATTTTTTGTTCTTACATATATTTTATAAAGTACAAACATTAGTTTGGTTTTGATCAGTTTTATTGACTGACTTAACAAAATGTTCTTGCAGCCGATGAAGACGAAGAATTTATTGGGTCGAACGTGGAATGGAAAGACAACACACACCATTAGCTAGTCAAAGGGTTGGAAGGTCATGTGTTGGTCGAGTTTGTAAGTATATGCAACCTATTTTGATGATGTTTGACATCAACTTTGTAAGTATATGCAACCTACTTTGAAGACGTTCGACATCAACTTCAAGCGGAACAAATATTGAATGGTGCTGGAAGATGCAAATAATGCATTTTGGCTATGCTATGTAGGTTTTTTTTTTTTTTTTTTTTTTTTATTTAATGTGTTGGTGTTAGACAGTTAGAATATGTATTTTGTTGGCTATGCTATGTAGCCATGTAGGTGTCAAACTCCTAAAAAAATGAAAATTAAATGTCTTAAAATTTGTTGCTTACTCCAAAAAAAAAAAAAAAAAAAAAAGTCTCCTAAATTCGTTCTTGTTATCTTTGTAATGTAATTATATATTGCAAATCTTTGGAATTGTTAACTCATTAACTAAGATCATTTTAAACAGAACAAAAAATAATTGTTTGAGACATTTCAATCTTATTAGTTACAAAAAACTGAGTAAGAAAAATAATTAAAATTTCGTAGTCACTAAATAGATTGCTGAACATCGGTTATGTTGTGCCATTTCAGCTACACAGTTTAAAATTAATTTTACCAACAAAAGATTTTAAATTGTTCAATATGCAATAAAGTACTCCGTACCTCATAAACGAGAGCGGATTCTTTATCCTATTTTCATGTTTCACTTGGTGTCTTAGTATTACTTATGGTAATAAATTAAATCTCATTGATATAAAATATTACGGAGTAATAAAAAAATAATTGTACAAACTAGAGATTTATTACCTTATTAAATAATGGGACACCAAATAGGATATGAAATGGGACAGGGATACGCTCTCCTCATAAACTTAAATAATTTGGTTCGATTTAAAAAAATATGTAATTCGGGTCGTTTCGGGTCATTATAGGTCGGGTCATTTGTGGGTCAGGTCATATCGGGTCGGGTCAATAGTGGGTCAAGGAACTTTTGGGTCGGGTCTGGGTCGGGTCAGGTCAAATCGGGTTTCGGGTCTTGTTCGGGTTTATGCATTCGGGTCTACTTCGGGTCATGGGTCAGTCTTATCGGGTCGGGTCATACGGGTCGGGTCAAATTTGCCAGGTCTAAGTGTCGCTTTCTACCTTAATGCATTTTAGTTTGTTTTTCATCAGATTTTGTATGGTCTTTGGACCATTATATTTGTTGTATTTTGAGGTCAATTTGTGACCCTTAGATCAAGTAGGAAATGTAGGGCTTAGATGAGAGCATTGGTATTATATAAACCAAGCTCACAACCTTGTAAAAATCAGATTTTAAGATGAATGAAAAAAACCCTAGTTTGAGTGTTTGCTCAACTTAGTCTCTTTGCTTTGTGCTTGAGTGTATCCTTAGGATATCTAGTGGCTTTGTGCTTAGATATTCAATCCTTCTATCCTTGGCTAAGTGCTTGGAAGAAGACTATCTTTATTGTTCAATTAGTTTAGTCACAAAATCAGAAAAATCAACACAAAAAATCACAAAAACAGCCGAGTTCTTCCTTGTTCTCAAACTGAAAATTGATTGAGTTTTTGAGTGATTCTTAGCCCATAAGTTTCACTCCAACTCCTCCTTTGACACCTGGGAACGAGGTACGAGGGGCAGTCTTAGACTCCCCTGGGCCTTCTGTCAGTCAGTGTGGCGCTACTGTATAGTTGCTCAGAGGGGCAGTTTAATGTTTTATAATTGTGTGTATTGATGATTATGTGTGATAATGTGTTTGTGAGGGCTGCTATTTATAGCAATTGCTTCATGTTTTATGTATAGTTTCTCAGAAAATCGCCAGTTAACCAGCGATTAATAGAAAAATCGCTAGTGTGTAAAAGGGGAGGGGGAAAATTGCCTGTGCACAGGCGATTTTCCAAAAAATGGCCTCTGCACAGGCGATTTTTAGGGTGTTTTATGATTGATTTTGGGCCGCCGTATTTTGTATGACACTTTTGCTGTAACACCCTGTGTTAATTTAACATAAATAAATTACTTTAACTAAATTGTTAAATTAAATCTTATATAATTTAACTTTTATTCCTTTGTTTTGAAAACGTGACTGAAAAATTTCGTTCGAATAAACATTCTCAAGATATTTCTAATTAAACTTTCTTGATTTTATATTAACTTGTATTATATTTTTATTTCTAAAATACCTGTCGAACTAAAACTTTATTTTTGTTACCACTATTAGATTTTTATAAAATTTGATTATATTTTAAAAAAAATCATAACTTTCATAAAATTTAGTTTTTATAGAAATATTCTTTCAAATAAACATAGCGTTTGGAAATCTGTGAGACCGTAATAAAATTTGTTACTAATATTTTCATACGCTATTTAAATTTTAAAATATAAGTTTAACGTTATAGAAAATAAAAATAGAGTTACAACGAAATATACTATACTTAATATATTTTATAAAATATAAAGATTTATAAATAAGATCGAATGAAACAGAGCAAATCGGAAAAACAGACCCAAATTATACACCCAAGTATGTCGACATACTACTCTTCTCACAACTCATTTGGATATTTTGATCTTATCTTCCACAACACACTAACATAAAAATAAAAATAAATCCTTATAACTCCCACTTGCACTTGTCTGATATTTCCATCTCCTCATACTTCCCCTTCTTCCTCCTTCATTTTATGTCCTCCAATTAAATTAAATAAAACAAAAGAGCAGACAACAACAACAATGGCAAACACAACGACAACCAACAACAAAAACAACGACATCAACAACAACAGCAACACAGGACCACGGTGGTCACCACCGTGCACCACCACCGGAGCCGCCATTCGACAGCCACCACTATTCCCGACCACCCATGTCGACAGCCACCACCACCGTGCTCTGTCACCGTCTACCTCTCTCTCCCCTCTTCTCCTCGGTCTCCATCACCACCGTGAGCCACACCACCGTCACCAACAACACCGACAACCATAGCAGCAACCGCCACAGCCGCCGTACACTCGCCGGAGCACCGCCGCCCTGCTCACCGTCCTCCCCTGCTCCCCTGTTCTGGCCGCCTCTTTTTCTCTCCTCTGTTTTCCTCTGCCACCGTGAATCACCACCACCGCCACCTGCTGCTCCGTCCTCTGCTCACCACCCAGCTCTCACCGTAGCAGGCCACCGTCATCCTCGCCGGAGTCGGGCTTGATCACCACTCACACCGCCCTTGTTTAGCCTCAACTTGGTGAGCCCCTTCTATTTCGATTTTATGATTTCAATTCGTTTTCGGTTTCGATTTTTATTTTGTCGATCAAGTAATTATTGACTTGATTCTCACTTATCGTTTTTCGTTCGTTTGTGAATGAAATGTCGTGTCAATTATCGAGACCGTCGATGAGCCGTGATGGCTGCCCCTATTCAGCCCTCGTTTTTCCTGACCACCGTGACCATTATTGGTCACTATGGTTCTCCTTCTTTTCACCTCCATTTATTTAGGTGAGCTACTTTTCGATTTCTGTTAAACATTTTCCCTAATCTATTTTATCGATTTAATTGCGCTCGATTTTAATTCAATTCTCTTTCCTCTGTTTTTGAAAAACAATTCTCTATTGACACTGATGTCGCTGCCACTGTCTAGTTGGGTCGGACCAGACTCTTGTCGTGCTTTGGAACTCATTTAAGTCGGGTTTAATTTGGAGGCCTCTGTTCGTGAGCCAAATTAGGTGACTCGATTCTTTCTCCAAAATCTCTAATTTTAACGCTTGGGTTTTATTTTAATTTTGTGATTCAAAGTGAGCTAGTATGCATTAGACACGTATGATTCCCGTTTCAGTTTAATTTGATAACTTTGTATGATTTGCTATAGTATGAAATTGGGTGTTAATTTTAGTTATAATATAATGTTGAATTGAATTGTGAAATATGATATTTATATGATTTTGTGATAATATGTTTTGGGTGAAAAATGCGTTGTTGAACTATTGTTGAATTTAATTGTAATATTATCATGTTAAAATTATTTGTTATGTGTAAATTAAAATATATAAAGTATAAGTGTCACAATTATAAAATAAGATTAAAAATATTACTAATTAAAATAACTAAAGTAAATAAATTAAACTAATATAATATATTTATGGAAATAAAATATTTATCGTCACTAAAAAGTTCAGATGAAATAATAATAACTAAAAATGAAGAATTAAGTTAAAAGAGTATTGAGTTTAAATTAGTATTAAATCAATTTAAAAGTAAAAATATAAATTAAATCATCCGTATAAAATTTCTATAATAAATAGTTATATAAAATTTCATATATTACATTTAACATAAAGATTACTTTATTAAAACTCTAAAATTTACAATGAACTTAAAATATACTAAATAAGTATGTAATTAAAATAATAAAAAAAAATTGGGTACTTTAAGATTTAAAATGAATGTAAGTAAAACTATTACTAAATAAAGCTAAAAATTAGAATCACAAATAAAAATTCACTAAAAGGTAAATTGTTTAGATCATAGTAATATATAGAGATCGACTAAAAATTTACTAAATATAGTTATATATATAAAAATTATGAATAATATATTTATATATATAAATACAAAACCTAACTAAAATTTTGAACTATGAAGTTTGACATTTTAAAAAGTTGTAAATAATTAAATAAATTAAACTTAAGTGAGTAGTACTAAAATATAAATATTAATAATCTCACGTATTAAATCACCTAATACGACCACGTAAAAGTTACATAAATAAAATCAATTCAGAAATTAGGCCACCTAAACGAATATTTCCTAAATGTCATTATAATATATTTTGTTAAAAATACTAAATTTTGCTAAGTATCACCAAGATACTTTTACAAGTTAAAATAAATGTTGTAACTACTAAATCGCTAAACACTTTACAATTTAAATAAAAGGAAGAAATAAATGTGAGTTACAATGAAATTCAATTATTTATATCACTAATCACTAATCTACTTTAAATTACTTAAAGTTTAAGTGAAACTAAATCAAGCTTATAAATAAAATGAACTTTTATTAATTACTAAAATATAAACTAATAATACGTATAAGTATAAAAGTGAAATATATAATAATTCAACCTTACTTTATTTCTAATAAAAGGATATAAAGATATTTATAAAATACTAAATGTGATTAACGTGTCCAAACTTTATTTGATACATGTTGTCTTTACATAAAATAAAGTTCGACGATGTTATAATTAATAAGAACTGTAACCTTTGTTATGAATAATAAAAGAATTAATGAATTAAGTGTTGTACATTGGTGTTACCGTTTTCCTCACATGTTTAGAATAATTCTCGCGCTACCCTTGTGAATTGACCGTTTGATGACTTCACTTTGACCGTCCACTCTAACTTGGGAACCCTTAGACTCTCTGCGGTTGTTTGGGTTGAATCCGATAATGAGCGAGTTATTCCTCATACTCGATATTCCTTCGACAATTTAGGATTTGAGTTCAAAGGCACGGCCCGACATGAGATTAAACCCTTCGATTATAACGTTGTATGATTAGTACTCGGGTGTCTGCCATGTTGCGACTCTTGATTTCAATGTTAGCGAGGTAGCTGTCTATGGGGACTTTAGCTCCCTCCCTGTGTTGCTAAAGGCGATCTAATAATTTTTAAAATTATTATTTCGGTGCGGGATATACAACCTCAGGGATGGGGCATACTTGATATCTCCGTGAGCCCATACTACGGTAATTGGAAAATCCAGCCCCACCCGGGAGTACCCGTCTAAGGTGATAGTCGTATTTTTCGTCGGTAATACCTTTTGAATAGCGAATACGTATGATCCTCGATTAGATGGTGTATGCATACATTAGACAAAGGATTTGGCTGTCCTTATTACCTTAGGTATCTACAGCACATCGAACACGTCCGCTTTGTTCTACGATCGCTTTTGCGCGGACGTCTAGTATGTCAGCCATGTCCAAGTTATGTTGGCCCTGTCTACTATAGCGCGATTTACGTCTGCATGTTTCCGCCTTGCTAACGAAGATTCATTAGTTAATGTATGATAGATTATCCATTTTGCGTTGGATATTAGGTAGTCCGCTACTTAGTGTTTGATCTGATCTACGAGCTTGAGTAACTAGTGCACCTTGATAGGAAATTATATGGGTAATTTACTATGAGAGTACACGAGCCGCTCTATAGTCAAGACTCGTGAGTTTTGTTGAATAATTGATAAATTGCTATGAAAAGGGTCGACTATCGCTCGTGCTACGTGAGATATTGCATGATTGTTCACGACTATGTGTTTATGGAATTGATTACGACTTATGCATATATCTTGATTACTATGATTTATGTTTTATATACATACTACGATGTTATATGAATTGAGTTGGTATTTACGTCTATATATCGTGTTCTATAAATTGAAATGTTTTAAGTTTTATTTATCATGTTGTATGAGATTTAAATATCTATATGTGAGAACTGATATTATATGCTAATTGTCCAATTTTATTGAAATAAGGTGTTGCCGGAGTTATACGCGTGTAGTGCTGCCAAGTTACTTTTAATCATAGGTTAAATAAAACCAACACTTTGGTTTAGAGGTTGTTGGTCAGAACAGTCACTTCCCGCCTCTGAGCGGGAGATCCTCCTATTTTGTGTTTTTGTCTCTGTTGCAGCCTTGCAGGCAATTCTCGACATTCAGGATTATCGGGACGATTTGGATGTTTCGTTTGTTTTCTTTGAGATTGTAATATATATTTGTATCCTATGCCATTTGAATGTAATTTAATTAACATCCGGCATGTATTAGACTTAATTAATTTTCCGCCTTAGTTTAATTAAGTCACGAAAAACCGGGTTGTTACATTTGCAGCTCACTCAAGTGTGTTTGCTGTTTGTTTGTTGACTTTTTAGCCGGGGAATCAACTTGGGTCAGTTGATTTCTCGGCTTCGTTTTCGCGTTTTGTGTTTCGGTTTTTCGGTTTTGGCTCGAAATAAAATAATTTTGTAATATATTATTTTACGACGTTGTGGAGTTTTGTTTTGTGGAAATGTGACCCGGGACGCGCTTTGGTCCGTGTCGGGTGCTTGGGCCTTTTTGCGTGTTTTGGACCGTTTTTGTGTTTTTGGATCGTTTTGTTTTTTTGGGCCGTTTTTGTGAGGCGTTTTTTGTGTCGTGCTTGTGCGTATTTTTGACTATATAGTCAAAAATGACTATATTTTAGACTAAATTAATACTCATTTTTACGAAGTATGCAAATTTAAATTAATACGGAAAAATGGCTATATTTTAGACACTTTTGTACCGTTTCGTCTTATTTATAAAACATGCATGAAAAGTCCTTTTCGTCATTGGGCTTGTTTTGGGGGGATAAGGATACGGGTATCTACAATAACACACTACTCATTGGGAATGATATTCCAAGTTTAAACTCGGTAAAGGAGAAATTAGGGAATCACTTCCAAATGAAGGACTTGGGAGAGGCACGACGCATCTTGGGTATCCGGATCTATAGAGATAGATCCAAAAGGATACTAGCATTAAGTAAAGAAGCTTATATTGATAAGATTCTTGATAGGTTCAATATGAAAGACTCTAAGAGACGCTTTCTACCGATGGGTGTAGGAATAACGTTGAGGAAATCTCAATGTCCCACGACACCCGAGGACATTGAACGCATGAAGATGATCCCTTATGCTTCCGTCGTATGTAGGATCAATCATGTATGCTATGATCTGCATTCGTCCCGATGTCGCATTTGCTTTGAGCGTGACGAGTCGGTATCAAGCCAACCCTGGTGAGAGTCACTGGATAGCCGTGAAGAACATCCTTAAGTACTTGAGAAGAACTAAGGATTCGTTTCTTGTGTTTGGAGGAGAACCTGAGTTGCGTGTAAAGGGTTACACGGACGCAAGTTTCCAAACCGATGGGAATGATTTGAAATCCCAATCCGGCTATGTCTGTAGGGATCTCATCCCATTCACTAATCAAATATTAGTGTAAATCAAATTACTCTAATTTGATGAGCAAGATATATGTGATTACAAACATACTTTTTTATAAGTTTATAGAAATTTATACCTTCTTACAAGGAATAAAATGGGCACAAAACTAGAACTCCTCTCTAGTTTTGTTTCTTGAGCTATCAATATGGATGATCCTCCAACCCTAGTTTCCAAAATAGGAAACCTCCTTTGAGATGCACCCAAGAACAACTCCAAAAATACTAAAGATTTTGATCTAGAAATCACTTAGTATTAATTTGATAATATGTGAATAATATTATTACTAACACTTAGTAATATTTGAGAAAATATAAGTATTAGTTTTAGAGAGGTTTTGAGAGAGATGAGCAAAACTAATTGCATGAATGAATGAACTCTTTCTTTGGTCTTATTGTTATAAAAGAACAAAAGCAACTTGAAGTGTGTAGGATACTCCAAGGGGCCGGCCTTGACAAGAGGGAGTGAGAGGAGTGTGCTTTTCTTGTTTTGACAAATAGCTAGCATGCTCATCTTGATGTTTTTCATGCATAAACAACTAAGCACTAAAGACAAAACAAATAAAAACAAGAGGAAGCTTCCTACTCTTGCTTTTGGAGGGTCCAAGCACCCTAAAATGGGTCTTATTTGTTTTTCAATTTTTGTCCCACAAATACTTATAGAGAACGTATGAAAATTTTTTTTATAGAGAACGTATGAAAACAAAATTTTAGAAGTATATTAGGAGATTGATAAAAATTTTAAATATAGAAGGTCGAATTAAATATGTTTCAAAAGTATCTATATTTAAGAAATAAGGAATTTATGAAAGGAATTGAAAATACGAAAACCAATTTAGGGATCAATACGTAGAAAGCTATAGGTTTTAAAATGGACGAAAAATCACAAGAAGGTAATAATAGATATAAGGAACTGAAAAATAATATAGTTCAAAAGTGTATAAAATAATAATAAGCATTTTAAAACAAACAAATATCAAAGATATTTAGAACTATATGAAAATAAAAATTTTGCGAAACAAAGGAATGATTTTCGAAGATGTTTTAAATGTGGAATACGAAAGTAAATTTTCGAAGGTAGTTAGGAATTCATGATGTTAAAAATTTTAAATGAGATGGTAAGGCTAAGATTTTGAAAACTAATCAAGTTAAAAATATTTAAATTTAAAGGATGATTTTGATATGATTGTAGAAATTTTCAATGCTAAAGAAGTCTTCGACGTCTTGGAAGTTGCCTCAGATAGCATGATTCTTGATACGTCTCTCTGCATGCGCTTCCGGTCTTGTCTTCAAGTCTTATATTTGCGAGAAATGAAAAGAGATAGAAATCTTTTTTTTTAAGTCATTATAGGAGTATAAGTTAGGAAGGTTTTATTTTAAAAGAAGAAAATAATTTAAATAGATCGATTAAAATTTTCTTTTTGAATAAGTTAGGAAGAGATGAATATGGATGTTTCAGAAAGTTATAGAGGTCTTCAAATCAATGGATTTCTTCCAGGTCCAGAGCGTCGTTTCAGTTCGTTCGACTCTTGATGCGTCTATTTGCAAGTGCTTGAGTCCTTGTCGTCTCGTCTTAGATTTATACGTCTCGATTTTTTTTTTTTTGGTAACGTTAGTATAAAAGACTTGTTAGTCAAAAAGATCAGTCATAGAGCACTTAGCAGGCAAGCAACCCTATAGAACCTCAAGTCTAAGTCAGTCGGTCAATCCTTAATATTTCTACCCATTCTCACATTTAAAGCGATCTAAGTTATTATTATAGCGATCTAAGATTTCTAATTTATTATTTGATCCTATAAGTCTATGCCTGACATACGATATGAATGTCTGGCCCAGGTGTCGTCTCGCTAAATGAGATAACTTTAAGTTACTCACGGTCGCAAGACAGCTCTGATACCAACTGTAACAACCCGGTTTTTCGTGACTTAATTAAACAAGGCGGAAAATTAATTAAGTACTTTATATATACTTCCTCCATTCCGTTTGATTCTATACGTTTGACCAAAACACGATAATTAAGGTAGAAGAAAATCAAGTGGGGTAGATAATGGAATTACTTAAATACCCCTACTTTATTGTTTGCAAGTGGGTTGAGTGGGTATTAGTGAAGGGTATATTGGTCTTTTAGTTTAATAAAGTAGAGACTAAAATAGAAATGTATAGAATTGATTGGAATTTCCGAAAAAGGAATATGTATAGAATCAAATGGAATGGAGGAAGTATATATATAACAAAACCAGATGTTATCGTATTACAACTCAAAATACATAATCAGAGTTATAGATAAACATGGTCATTAAAATAAAATCTCTCGAAATACAAAAGTAGACCTTCAATCTCCTGGTGTATATCGACAACTAAGCCTCGGGGTACCTACACAATTAATTAGACTTTTAATCCCGCACACGCTAAGCCACATCAACCCGTACCGGTAAACATTTAGCAATCACACAGACCAACGTAATTGAATCAATACAGATATGCATACAACAATGCAGTTCATAAAACGTAACGTAAAATAATACACTTAGCATGGCAAATAATTCATCAAATCATCTCAATTCATAAAATCATAGTATATGTATATAAAACTTAAATCATAGAAGTCAAGATATTACAAAAGCCGAAATCAATTCAATAAACAGATGTGTATGAACAATCATGCAATATCTCACGTAGCACGAGGGATAGTCGACCCTTCTAAATCACAATATCAATAAAACTCACGAGTCTTGACTATAGAGCGGCTTGTGTACTTTCATAGTAAATCACCCATATGATTCCCTATCAAAGTGCACTAGTTACTCAAGCTCGTAGATCAGATCAAACACTAAGTAGCGGACATAATAACTACCTAATATCCAACGCAATATGGATAATCTAAGATGAAATACGCTATGAACCACAGACAAGTAAGGATGGAAACATGCATTAACACCATAAAGACGTTAACTCGCGATAGCTGAAGGGGCCGGAAACATCAACGGACAAGTCCGACAAGCTAAAGATATCAAGCAGGTAATAAGGAGGATCAGTCCCTTGCCTTTTGAATGCATACACCACCCTATTGGTGCGACTATTACACTACGACAGATTCCCCGGATGGGAATGGTCATTTTCCAATTACCTCATATGGGCCCGTGAACGAATCGATACATAGGGCGAAAATCACGTTAAATAATGACTAGGAGAGTCATTAAATTACCACTGGCAATACTGAGGGTGACAGTGTCCCCATATGCGGCTACCTTACCAACCCTGACTCTATAGCGTTTAACATCGCAGACACCCGAGTACTAATCATACAACGTTATAATCGAGGGGTATAATCTCATGTCAGGCCGTGCCTTTTGACTCAAATCCTAAGTTGTTACTTAGTTTACTTTAAAGTTCTTTATTTCGAGTAACTTAAATAGTTTTAAGTAACTAATTCATTTTATTCAAGTGTAAGTATTTTATTTGATTAAGCTAAATGATTTAGTTAAAGTAACTAGGTTTTCTAATTCTTAGTTCCTTTTTAATTTTCTACACTTAGCTTTTCTAGAAATCTAGATATTTTTCCTAAGTGTCAAAATGTATTTTTATTTCTTAAGTATACTTTTAGTTTCAAAGTTGTTAAGTTTATTTTGTATTTAATGATAAATAATTTTATTTTAAAAGTGGAACTTAGTTATGTTTAGTCATATACTTAACTAACTTTTTAGCGGTTTCCATTTTTAGCGATGTTGTCGTGGTTTATTCATTTAGCCCGTAAGTCCAAGTCCATATTTATGCAAAGGTAGTAACACTCGAATTTGTTCATTTTAATACATGTAACATTATTTTTATCGGTTTCGTCGATTCTTTTTAGTAACGATTCACTTTACAATTAAATTTAATCCTATTAACTAACCAAATTTAGTGACTTAGTGACAAATTTATTTTGATCAAAATTGACCCATTTTATTCAAAAATGTCGTGGCCCCTTTTTATTTTATCAATTTATTTTCTTTTTGTTTTTATTTATAACTCGTTAGTTAACTAATTAAATTACTTTAGTGATAAAAATAAAAAGTGACAAATTTTATTTTAAGTCCAAAATGAGCTCAAAAACCGTGGTCCTTTATACACTTATGCATTTTATTTTCGTTTTCTAATTTATCGGTTTATTTATAATTTCAAACACAAACTATATCATAATACATGAAATTAAACTAGTGTGCGGGGGCACCTTAAATTGGATGTTAATCGTCGAGGATCTAAAATAAATTTTAGATCGGAAATTCTTCACCCATAATACCCAAGATCTTCACCCAAAAATCTAAGTAAAGTTAGCTCCAAAACATACTCACTAATTACTAGAATTACTTAGGAATTATTAGAATAATATTAGGCTTTTATTTAATTGGTTTTTGGAGGAAAAATGGAAGAAAAATAATGGGAGAACAGAGGATGAAGCTCACGACATAATGAGGTGCATTCAAGTTGATTTTTGCTCTTAGAAAACTTATGGTCTAAGTTAGACTACTTTAGGAGATATGTATTAAGTTTTGGTTTTAATTAAAGTTTAAAGAAAAAGAAATTAAAAACATACTCATCATTTTTTGGACACAAAAGTCTACAATACTATTTGGCAAAGAGTTTGTCCCCCCAATATTTTAAAATGTTTTATTTTCGAAAAACGTGTTACGAAATAAATCGGGTAAGAAAGACGGTAATAGTTCAAGTGTGCGCGTTTGACGATTTTTCGAAATATCTCTACTTTAAAATTTTAAGACTAAAATATTTTATTTACTATTGAAGAAAAATATTTAAAAGTTAAGGAAGTCGATAAAATTTTCAAAACGAAAGTTTTCGCTAAAAGTGATTTTAAATGATCGTAAGAAATATAATTACTTTAGAAATTTAATTATACTATTAAATCTTATTTTATTTTAGATATACATTTTTAAAAAGGATTTTATGAAATATTGTAAGTGTTTGTGTGGAAATAAAGTAGAGTAGTAGGTTGTATAAGTATTGTATTTAGGTATTTAGAATGTATAAACATTAAATTGTAAATAAGCTAATTAAAAGTAATGATGAAATTATAGGTGTGTAAGTGAATTTGATGTGTGTAAGAAAAGCAAATGGAAGAGGATAAATCTTGGTCATGTGTGACCAAGAGTAGGTCAGCCACTTTAAGAAAATCGGGCTCGATTTTCGTTTTCGAAATTTTCGAATTGCGCGCACGCGAGAAATCTCGAAATAAAAGATATGATCCTAAAATAGTATTTCGAAATAAAATCGAGAATAAAAATAAATAAAATTTTCGAAAGGGTACTAAAACAAAAAATTGAGGTTTAAGTCCTCGAAACTTTGAATAAAAATTTATTAGGTCGAAATACTTATTTTTTTTTCGTTGAAGGTTAAAGATTTAAATAATTATAATCAACCGTCAAAAAGTTTAACGATTTAAATTAGTTATAACTTTTAATTTCGATGTTTTGTGAAAATGTTAGTTTAATAGAATTGAAATAGTAATTAGATATTAATATAATATGATTTATAAATAATAATCAAAATGATTATATATTTGATGTGTAAGTTTACTTTACAAAATTTAAGAAGAAAAGTGGAAGAGGATAAGGTGGCTTGACTTTGGTTTGCGTGTTTGAAATCGTTGACTTGAATTTCAAAGACGGGAAAAAATATAAGGGTCCATTTTTATTAGAAAATCAAAAATGTTCGAAATTGAATTTTATGAATAAAAGGTTTTACTTTTATTTTTGTGAATAGTAAACATGACTTAACTCTTTTTGAAATTTGAAAAGGCGATATTAGTTTTGTGATGATTTTTATAAAATTTTGAAATGTGTTTCTTTTTGAATTCTAAAGATAATACAACATACTTTATTTTTCAAAATTTTAAATTTGGATTTAAGAAATTTAGTATTGTTTAGCGAAAAAAAATTTAGTCGCATTTTTATTATAAGGAGAAAAAAAAAGGATGAATTAAATTCAAGAAATTAAATTCTTTTATAATATTGTGTTACAAAAACACGGGGTGTTACAGCAGGACTATGACGAAGAAGAGATTGTCGGTACTCCGTCAATAAAGTCTATGTTTGATTTATACTTGGATGATACTAGATTTAGTCGAACTGCTCAATTAAATGTCTTAAATTTTTGGAAAGTAAATGAAAATAGATATGGCGAGCTTGCTTTAGTAGCTCGGGATATTTTAAGTGTTCCTCTTACAACTGTTGCTTCAGAATCAACATTTAGTATATGAGGTAGGATCTTAAATAAATGGAGAAGTTCTTATCTTCCCAAAAACGTCGAGGCACTGATTACTTCTCGTAGTTGGCTTTATGGGTATAATGGCGCGCATAACATTTTAATACATTGTTGATATTTTTTGTTCTTACATATATTTTATAAAGTACAAACATTAGTTTGGTTTTGATCAGTTTTATTGACTGACTTAACAAAATGTTCTTGCAGCCGATGAAGACGAAGAATTTATTGGGTCGAACGTGGAATGGAAAGACAACACACACCATTAGCTAGTCAAAGGGTTGGAAGGTCATGTGTTGGTCGAGTTTGTAAGTATATGCAACCTATTTTGATGATGTTTGACATCAACTTTGTAAGTATATGCAACCTACTTTGAAGACGTTCGACATCAACTTCAAGCGGAACAAATGTTGAATGGTGCTGGAAGATGCAAATAATGCATTTTGGCTATGCTATGTAGGTTTTTTTTTTTTTTTTTTTTTTTTTTTATTTATTTAATGTGTTGGTGTTAGACAGTTAGAATATGTATTTTGTTGGCTATGCTATGTAGCCATGTAGGTGTCAAACTCCTAAAAAAATGAAAATTAAATGTCTTAAAATTTGTTGCTTACTCAAAAAAAAAAAAAAAAAAAAGTCTCCTAAATTCGTTCTTGTTATCTTTGTAATGTAATTATATATTGCAAATCTTTGGAATTGTTAACTCATTAACTAAGACCATTTTAAACAGAACAAAAAATAATTGTTTGAGACATTTCAATCTTATTAGTTACAAAAAACTGAGTAAGAAAAATAATTAAAATTTCGTAGTCACTAAATAGATTGCTGAACATCGGTTATGTTGTGCCATTTCAGCTACACAGTTTAAAATTAATTTTACCAACAAAAGATTTTAAATTGTTCAATATGCAATAAAGTACTCCGTACCTCATAAACGAGAGCGGATTCTTTATCCTATTTTCATGTTTCACTTGGTGTCTTAGTATTACTTATGGAAATAAATTAAATCTCATTGATATAAAATATTACGGAGTAATAAAAAAATAATTGTACAAACTAGAGATTTATTACCTTATTAAATAATGGGACACCAAATAGGATATGAAATGGGACAGGGATACGCTCTCCTCATAAACTTAAATAATTTGGTTCGATTTAAAAAAATATGTAATTCGGGTCGTTTCGGGTCATTATAGGTCGGGTCATTTGTGGGTCGGGTCATTTGTGGGTCGGGTCATTTGTGGGTCGGGTCGGGTCAATAGTGGGTCAAGGAACTTTTGGGTCGGGTCTGGGTCGGGTCAGGTCAAATCGGGTTTCGGGTCTTGTTCGGGTTTATGCATTCGGGTCTACTTCGGGTCATGGGTCAGTCTTATCGGGTCGGGTCATACGGGTCGGGTCAAATTTGCCAGGTCTAAGTGTCGCTTTCTACCTTAATGCATTTTAGTTTGTTTTTCATCAGATTTTGTATGGTCTTTGGACCATTATATTTGTTGTATTTTGAGGTCAATTTGTGACCCTTAGATCAAGTAGGAAATGTAGGGCTTAGATGAGAGCATTGGTATTATATAAACCAAGCTCACAACCTTGTAAAAATCAGATTTTAAGATGAATGAAAAAAACCCTAGTATGAGTGTTTGCTCAACTTAGTCTCTTTGCTTTGTGCTTGAGTGTATCCTTAGGATATCTAGTGGCTTTGTGCTTAGATATTCAATCCTTCTATCCTTGGCTAAGTGCTTGGAAGAAGACTATCTTTATTGTTCAATTAGTTTAGTCACAAAATTAGAAAAATCAAACACAAAAAATCACAAAAACAGCCGAGTTCTTCCTTGTTCTCAAACCGAAAATTGATTGAGTTTTTGAGTGATTCTTAGCCTATAAGTTTCACTCCAACTCCTCCTTTGACACCTGGGAACGAGGTACGAGGGGCAGTCTTAGACTCCCCTGGGCCTGTCACCGTATGCCATCTTGTATAGTTGCTCAGAGGGGCAGTTTAATGTTTTATAATTGTGTGTATTGATGATTATGTGTGATAATGTGTTTGTGAGGGCTGCTATTTATAGCAATTGCTTCATGTTTTATGTATAGTTTCTCAGAAAATTGCCAGTTAACCAGCGATTAATAGAAAAATCGCTAGTGTGTAAAAGGGGAGGGGGAAAATTGCCTGTGCACAGGCGATTTTCCAAAAAATGGCCTCTGCACAGGCGATTTTTAGGGTGTTTTATGATTGATTTTGGGCCGCCGTATTTTGTATGACACTTTTGCAGCTCACTCAAGTGTGTTTGCTGTTTGTTTGTTGACTTTTTAGCCGGGGAATCAACTTGGGTCAGTTGATTTCTCGGCTTCGTTTTCGCGTTTTGTGTTTCGGTTTTTCGGTTTTGCCTCGAAATAAAATAATATTGTAATATATTATTTTACGACGTTGTGGAGTTTTGTTTTGTGGAAATGTGACCCGGGACGCGCTTTGGTCCGTGTCGGATGTTTGGGCCTTTTTGCGTGTTTTGGACCGTTTTTGTGTTTTTGGATCGTTTTGTTTTTTTGGGCCGTTTTTGTGAGGCGTTTTTTGTGTCGTGCTTGTGCGTATTGTGTCGACTTAAGACTAAAAATGACTAAGGGGCCGTTTGGTTCAACTAGTTGGAATGGAATGGATTAGAGATTGAATCCAGGGAAGATTAGAGTTGGAACCCCATACATGCTAATGTTTGTTTGGTTTGAGTTCGTAATGGATTGTACATTCTATCCATGTTGTTTCGTTCACCTTCTTCAATATTTAATTATTCAATGCTCAATTTTTTAAATTTTTTTTTTTTTTAATATTTCAAATTCACCTTTGTTTAAATTTTTTTATTTTTTATTTCTCAATGTTCATTTTTTGGGCTTACCATAGGTATCTAAATCCATACCTAATTAGGCTTACCAAACACCTGATTTGCTCTAATCCATTCTTTTCAAATCCATACCCTCAAACCAAACACCCCCTAAATTAATACTCATTTTTACGAAGTATGCAAATTTAAATTAATACGGAAAAATGGCTATATTTTAGACACTTTTGTACCGTTTCGTCTTATTTATAAAACATGCATGAAAAGTCCTTTTCGTCATTGGGCTTGTTTTGGGGGGATACGGATACGGGTATCTACAATGACACACTACTCATTGGGAATGATATTCCAAGTTTAAACTCGGTAAAGGAGAAATTAGGGAATCACTTCCAAATGAAGGACTTGTGGACCAAGAATGGTCAAGGTGGTCAAAGAAGAGATGGAGTTGAGCCAAGGGTTGAGCCCTTGGGCTCGAACCCAAGCCTAGGCCATGATCCTAGGGGCCACTAAGAGTAAAGTCAAGTCAATTCTATGGTGAAATCAAGCCATACTTAGTGGTCAAGGGAAGTCAAGAGAAGTCAAGTTGGAGAGCAACTAGAAAGTCAATGAAGATGCTATTTTGAATGTGGTCAATTTGGGCACACCCATGTGAGTTAACCCTCCAATAAAAGACTCACATGGCTCACAAAAGCTAGCTCAAGGAGGTCCCATGGAGCCGGCTCAATCAATCCCCAAAACCCTTACATTGTTTTATGTTTTATGTCATTTTCATTCATGTCACTTTCACTACTTTATGCTTTATTGTATTAGCTTTTAAATTTCTGAAAAAATGGGAGCATGGACCGTCCTAACTCAAGCCCAAGGCTCACTCAAGGACCCTTGGATGATCATAAACAAAGAATGGAGAGGATGGAGTCAAGTGTCACCATCAAACTTTATACTTTTGTATTTGTTTGTTAGCCTTCAAATTTTCAGCTATGGGTAAGGCCTTTTGGCCGTTTTTTTTGTTGCTTTTCAAGGCTCATGTGAGCCCTTAGATTATCATTGAATTGAATGGCTAGGATGTAAAGACTTGGTCTATATAAACCAAGCTCTAACCCTTGTAATTTTTCAGATTTGATAAAGAAGAAAAAAACCCTAAGTTTGAGAGTTCTCAACTTATTTGAGTGTTCATTATCTCTTTGCTTAGTGCTTGAGTTAGTGACTTTCTAGTTAATTAGTGGCTTTGTGCTTGATTAACTAAACCCTAATTCTATTGCTTAGTGCTTAGAATTAGTACTTTCTTTTATGTTTTCATTTGTTACACAAAATTTCAGAAAATTGTCTCACAAAAACATCACACTTGGCCGAGATTTTCAAGGGTATTGCAAATCGATTTTTGTTGTCTCCTTGAGTGAAACTTAACCCATCTAGTTTCATTCCAAATTGGTCATCAAAGCCTAGGTTTGTTCTTGTTTTCGATTTGTTTTTGTTTACTCGGTTTTCTACCCTTGTTTTCCTCTTCATTTTTTTTCGTTTTCTTTCCTTTTTTTTCCTTGTTTATTTCCACAAAACTTCCACAAAAATCTCACAAAATTTTCACAAAATGGAAGAGGATAAGAGGCTTTCCAATCTAGAAGAGAAGTTGACTCAACTCACCGGTAATTGTACTTTAATGATGAATGCTCTAAACACCCTCTTGGATCAAAACATTCATGAACCAAGACCACCACCTAGAGGTGGAGGAGGAAGGGGCCGTGGGTTTGGAGGCCGTGGGAGAGGCCAACCCCCTCCTCACATGGAAGATCAATACTCGGATTCGGAGGAGTCCCTTGAAGCCCAACCAAGAGGTCATGACCGAGACATCAAGGTAGAAATTCCCGACTTTTATGGTAGTCTTAATCCCGAGGATCTACTAGATTGGCTTAGGCCGGTCGAAAGAATCTTTGAATTTAAAGAATACCCCGATAGAAAGTGTTTTAAGGTGGCCATCATGAAATTCAAAGGCTATGCCTCCCTTTGGTATGAAAACCTTAAGAACCAAAGAAATCGAGAGGGAAAGGAACCCATTAGGTCATGGCTCAAACTCAAGAAAAAGCTCAAGGATAAGTTTGTTCCCAAAGATTACTCTCAAGACATGTTCCTTAGATTGACCTAACTAAAACAAGAGACACACCCCATCGAAACCTATCTTAGGGACTTTGAACAACTCACCTTACAATGTGAGATGAATGAAAAACCCGAGCAAAAGATAGCTAGGTTTGTCGAGGGCCTAAACCCTAGGATAGCTAACCGGGTGAAGATGCAAAACTTGTGGTCATTCGATGAGGCCGTCACTATGGCCACTCGTGTGGAAAGGTTAGAGAAGGGGAGAGAGGATTCGGCTAAGAGCACTACCAAGACCAACCCTACCTCGAGCCAAGGAGGGGTCAAATTAGCCGAGCCTTGCCCTACCATCAAGCCATCAAGTGTTGACAAGGGGAAGGGAATTGACTATGGCCCTAAAAAAACGATTCCTCTCAAGAGATGCTACCAATGTCAAGGGTATGGCCATTTTGCTAAGGAGTGCCCAAACAAGAGAGCCTTGATCACAAGTGAAGTAGTGCATTGGGGAGACGATGAGGTCTTAGTTTGTGAGGAAGAAGAAAAAGAGGAAGTAGAAGAGATGAAGGAGGCCGAAACCATAGTTCCCCCGGACTCGGGGTTGAGCTTGGTCACATGGCGAGTGATGCACACTCGAGAATCAAATGAGAGCATGGACCAAAGGCACCAAATCTTTCGGTCCAAATGTACAATCAATGGGAGAGTGTGTAATCTAATTATTGATGGAGGAAGTTGTGTTAATGTTGCTTCAAAAACCCTCATTGATAAACTTGCCTTACCTACTTTGAAGCATCCTCATCCTTACAAGCTAAGGTGGCTTAATCAAGGAGCCGAGGTAAAGGTCGATAAACAATGCAAAGTTTCATTCTCGATTGGACAAGACTATAAGGATGAGATTGTGTGTGAAGTGTTAGACATGGATGCGTGTCATGTATTGCTTGGTAGGCCATGGGAATATGAGAAAAATTCTTCCCACCATGGGAGGGACAACACCTACTCATTCAAGCATGGTGAAAGGCTTATTGTTCTAGCCCCCCTACCACCAATGATGGGTTACAAGGCCAATGCTTGTTTGTTCGAATCATTCAAGGAAGGGAATCCTAACCAAGTGGTGGAAGAGGAGCCGAGAATGGGTATAGGCGAAGAAGAGGAGGGCCTTAGAGCAACAAGAATGATTCTAGGAGAGGAGCAACATGAAGGTGGTGCATCAATCAACAATGAAACAATCGACTACAACGAGAATGTGGTCAATGAAAGAGCAAAAATCGATGGCATAGGGAGATCAAGCGGGTCCATGAGATGGAGGATCATTGAAGGGCTTGATCATGGACAAGAATGGATGGAAAGCAAGCCTACGAACCATGGACTCAAGAGTGTACTCGAGCAAGGGTTTGTAGACAAACAAACCGTGGGTGAGGAGGAGTGCAAGGCGGTTCAATCAAGCCAACTCCAAGGGGGTCAACCTCTTTTCCGAGCTCTAGTCAAGTGGTGTCCATGGAAGGCCAAGATCACGAGGGCCAAAATTGGTCGAGTACTAAGTCGAAATTCAAGCAAGAAATCGAATCAAGAGAGCAATGAAAAGGTCTCCAAGGACTTGAGGGCAAGTCCTTTCCAAGGAGAGGAGATTGAACCAAGAATGGTCAAGGTGGTCAAAGAAGAGATGAAGTTGAGCCAAGGGTTGAGCCCTTGGGCTCGAACCCAAGCCTAGGCCATGATCCTAGGGGCCACTAAGAGTAAAGTCAAGTCAATTCTATGGTCAAATCAAGCCATACTTAGTGGTCAAGGGAAGTCAAGAGAAGTCAAGTTGGAGAGCAACTAGAAAGTCAATGAAGATGCTATTTTGAATGTGGTCAATTTGGGCACACCCATGTGAGTTAACCCTCCAATAAAAGACTCACGTGGCTCACAAAAGCTAGCTCAAGGAGGTCCCATGGAGCCGGCTCAATCAATCCCCAAAACCCTTACATTGTTTTATGTTTTATGTCATTTTCATTCATGTCACTTTCACTACTTTATGCTTTATTGTATTAGCTTTTAAATTTCTAAAAAATGGGAGCATGGACCGTCCTAACTCAAGCCCAAGGCTCACTCAAGGACCCTTGGATGATCATAAACAAAGAATGGAGAGGATGGAGTCAAGTGTCACCATCAAACTTTATACTTTTGTATTTGTTTGTTAGCTTTCAAATTTTCAGCTATGGGTAAGGCCTTTTGGCCGTTTTTTTTGTTGCTTTTCAAGGCTCATGTGAGCCCTTAGATTATCATTGAATTGAATGGCTAGGATGTAAAGACTTGGTCTATATAAACCAAGCTCTAACCCTTGTAATTTTTCAGATTTGATAAAGAAGAAAAAAACCCTAAGTTTGAGAGTTCTCAACTTATTTGAGTGTTCATTATCTCTTTGCTTAGTGCTTGAGTTAGTGACTTTCTAGTTAATTAGTGGCTTTGTGCTTGATTAACTAAACCCTAATTCTATTGCTTAGTGCTTAGAATTAGTACTATCTTTTATGTTTTCATTTGTTACACAAAATTTCAGAAAATTGCATGTCTCACAAAAACATCACACTTGGCCGAGATTTTCAAGGGTATTGCAAATCGATTTTTGTTGTCTCCTTGAGTGAAACTTAACCCATCTAGTTTCATTCCAACTTGGGAGAGGCACGACGCATCTTGGGTATCCGGATCTATAGAGATAGATCCAAAAGGATACTAGCATTAAGTAAAGAAGCTTATATTGATAAGATTCTTGATAGGTTCAATATGAAAGACTCTAAGAGACGCTTTCTACCGATGGGTGTAGGAATAACGTTGAGGAAATCTCAATGTCCCACGACACCCGAGGACATTGAACGCATGAAGATGATCCCTTATGCTTCCGTCGTATGTAGGATCAATCATGTATGCTATGATCTGCATTCGTCCCGATGTCGCATTTGCTTTGAGCATGACGAGTCGGTATCAAGCCAACCCCGGTGAGAGTCACTGGATAGCCGTGAAGAACATCCTTAAGTACTTGAGAAGAACTAAGGATTCGTTTCTTGTGTTTGGAGGAGAACCTGAGTTGCGTGTAAAGGGTTACACGGACGCAAGTTTCCAAACCGATGGGAATGATTTGAAATCCCAATCCGGCTATGTCTGTAGGGATCTCATCCCATTCACTAATCAAATATTAGTGTAAATCAAATTACTCTAATTTGATGAGCAAGATCTATGTGATTACAAACATACTTTTTTATAAGTTTATAGAAATTTATACCTTCTTACAAGGAATAAAATGGGCACAAAACTAGAACTCCTCTCTAGTTTTGTTTCTTGAGCTATCAATATGGATGATCCTCCAACCCTAGTTTCCAAAATAGGAAACCTCCTTTGAGATGCACCCAAGAACAACTCCAAAAATACTAAAGATTTTGATCTAGAAATCACTTAGTATTAATTTGATAATATGTGAATAATATTATTACTAACACTTAGTAATATTTGAGAAAATATAAGTATTAGTTTTAGAGAGGTTTTGAGAGAGATGAGCAAAACTAATTGCATGAATGAATGAACTGTTTCTTTGGCCTTATTGTTATAAAAGAACAAAAGCAACTTGAAGTGTGTAGGATACTCCAAGGGGCCGGCCTAGACAAGAGGGAGAGAGAGGAGTGTGCTTTTCTTGTTTAGACAAATAGCTAGCATGCTCATCATGATGTTTTTCATGCATAAACAACTAAGCACTAAAGACAAAACAAATAAAAACAAGAGGAAGCTTCCTCCTCTTGCTTTTGGACGGTCCAAGCACCCTAAAATGGGTCTTATTTGTTTTTCAATTTTTGTCTCACAAATACTTATAATTTATCACTTAAATCATCTAATATGATAAAGTATAAATTAATTAATCTCCTCTCTAAAATACATGTACACTTACATGTATTAAAATGTACTTTTACTAATCTCATTAGTAAAATATACATGATTAGTGAATTAACGTTTAATCACTAATTCTCATCTCCTCTAATAATTTTATCGATATTAAATCACTCGAGTTCACAACTCGATTTCTCTCTAAATTAATTCACTGACTAACCGTTAGTCAAATTATCAAGTCACTAATCTAATCGTATCACATACAATTAATTAGCTTTATTATTTGGAGTACGTTCCTATAGGTGTAACTTAAAGGGATCAATTGATTACCGCCGTATCACGACAATAACGTCAAACTCTAGTCAGCCAACCGTTATTGATTTACGTTAATCAATTGACAATAATTCAGGATTATCCCCATGTATTCCTTAATTGAGATTTATTAAGTAATCGCACTATTGTGGAGGACACTTACTCCAACAATCTCCCACTTGTCCGAGACAAGTTGTGCATTACCAATTCTCATGTCCGTTTCACATCTCCCACTCAATGCAAGGTGTCTTACAGGTCGTACTTGCATTCAAAAGATATATATCATGAGTGGTTTCCTCGATAAGGAGAGTAATTGTCTGACCGGAGAATCTACCGTAGATTCTTACCGAGCGTGGCCACGCATTTTCAAATGACTACTCCTCGAGTGGCCCAAAGATGTTTTACCCTGACGAGGGTGGACATTTCCCTTCCACTCGATTGTCTTTGTATAATGCAGATCACCATGACCCCAAAGATGCCCTTATAACCCCTTTCACGGCATGGCTTAGGACAAAATGAAAGTCACCTGAAACCGCACCGACTGCATAATCAGTTTCTAGTCAAAGAATCGACTCAAAGGAATACTATAGAAATTCCCACCACGACCAGGTTTCAATCTCAATGAAAAGGAATTCTATAAGCGTCACTGTCCGACAGAGTGTCTCACAGTCTGTCTATGCAAATGATCAGTCATCACATATGACCCTATGGTGTTGAACCCACCATCGATCGACTTGCAATCTAGTCTCTCGGAGACGTCACCTCATATGAGAGACTAGGGACCAAATACTTAGTTTATGCCGTTCACTTGAATATGTTCAAAGTTGTCACCCAATTATTCGGATAAACAGAGTATGCATTCAAAATGACTTAAGATAAAAACAATGAATGTTATTTTCATATATGTAATAGGATACATCATTCAATTACATATTACGAAACTAAAGGAAATCTGGCATACGCCGCAACCCCATGGAGGCGGTGTGCGCGTCATGCTTAGCCCTCGAAAGAGGCTTGGTTAAAGGATCAGCGATGTTATCGTCTGTCCCAACCTTACAAATATCTATTTCCTTCCTTTCCACATTATCTCGAATAACGTGGTATTTCCTCAAAACGTGTCTAGACTTGTTACTAGACTTGGGCTCCTTTGCTTGAAAGATGGCCCCACTATTATCACAATAAATAGTGATCGGATCTCCGGCACTAGGGACAACTTTTAGTCCATCCAGGAATTGCCGAATCCACACAGCTTCTTTAGCAGCTTCAGATGCCGCCAAATATTCAGCTTCCGTTGTAGAATCCGCAGTGACAGTCTGTTTGAAGCTCTTCCAACAAACAGCTCCTCCATTCAACATAAAGACATAGCCGGATTGGGATTTCAAATCATCCCCATCGGTTTGGAAACTTGCATCCGTGTAACCCTTTACACGTAGCTCAAGTTCTCCTCCAAACACTAGAAACAAATTCTTAGTTCTTCTCAAGTACTTAAGGATGTTCTTTACAGCTATCCAGTGACTCTCACCGGGATTAGCTTGATACTGGCTCGTCATGCTCAAAGCGAAAGCGACATCGGGACGAGTGCACATCATAGCATACATGATTGATCCTACAGCGGAAGCATAAGGGATCAATTTCATGCGTTCAATTTCCGCAGGAGTCGTAGGACATTGAGATTTCTTCAACGTTATTCCTACACTCATCGGAAGAAAGCCTCTCTTGGAGTCTTTCATATTGAACCTATCAAGAATCTTATCGATATAAGTTTCTTGACTTAATGCCAGTATCCTTTTAGATCTATCTCTATAGATCCGGATACCCAAGATGCGTTGTGCCTCTCCCAAGTCCTTCATTTGGAAATGGTTTCCCAATTCCACCTTTACCGAGCTCAGACTTGGAATATCATTTCCAATTAGTAGTATGTCATCCACATACAAAACAAGGAAGGTTACCTTACTCCCACTAAACTTCATGTACAAACAAGGTTCCTCGGCACTTCGAGTGAATCCATGTTGTCTGATAACATTATCGAATCTATGATTCCAACTCCTCGATGCTTGCTTAAGACCATAAATGGATCTCTTAAACTTGCATACTTTCTTAGGGTTGGATGTATCTACAAAACTTTCAGGTTGTGTCATATACACTTCCTCTTCTAGAATCCCATTCAAGAAGGCGGTTTTTACATCCATTTGCCATATCTTGTAACACCCCGTGTTTTATTAATATTAATTAATTACTTTGACTAAATTATTAACTTAAATTTTATATAATTTAACTCTTATTCAATTACTTTAAAAATGCGGCTGAAAAATTTCGATTGAATAAACTTTCTCAAATACATTTCTAATTAAACTTTTTTCGATTTTATATTAATTTGTATTATAAGTTTTAAGTCTATAAATACTTGTCGAACTAAAAAGTTTACTTCAGTTATATTTATTAGACTTAATAAATTTGCATTCTATTTTAAAAATTATTAATACTTGAATAAAATATAATTTTATCGAAATCTGTCTTGCAAATAAACAGACCGTTTAAAATTTTACGAGACCGTAATAAAACTTATAATTGACAATTTTTATACATTTTATATCTCAAAATATAAGTTTTATAATAGAAATGATGAAACTAAAGTTTAAAACAAATAATTTAAAGTATAATATATTTTATAAAATATAAAAGTTTATAAATAAGAGCGAATGAAACAGAGCAAATCGGAAATTAAAATAAAACCCTAGCTCTTATGTCGGTACACATTCTCACCCACACAATATAGATATTTTATTTTTAATAATAATTCTCTTACTTACCTCCCTCATATATACCCCCTTATCCCTCATTTTCTTTTTCTGGTCTTCTTCTTTCATCTCCCTTTAACTCCTCCATTAAAATACAAACAACAACAATCACAACACAATGACAACAACAGCTAACATCAGCAACAAATGATAATAATAATAATAATAATAATAATAATAATAATAATAATAATAATAATAATAATAATAATAATAATAATAATAATAATAATACAACAACAACATCAGCAAACAACAACACCACCACGGTGGTCATCACCATACAGCCACCACCGTGAGACACCACCACCATCACCTTATTTTCTCTCCCACCGGAGCCGCCATTAGAGGTGACCTCGAGCTCAACGCCACCGCCGTTCATCACCACTGTCACCTGCACCGTGACCGACGTCACCACCTCAGGCCACCTTCATCCTCCTCGACTTCCCTCTTTTCATTTCCCCTGTTTCCCCTGCTATCGATGCTCGCCGGAGTACAAACCTCGTCAGTTTCGACCACCACGGTTGTCCACCGTGAACCACCTGGCCCTGCTCACCGTGGTCCCCTGCTTCTCTCACCCCGTACTCCCCTGTTTTTTTTCCCTGTTTTTGTCTCCTTCATCGGAGGTCCTACCTCCATTTCACCTCGCCGGAGAAACTCCGACCACCGGAGTACTGTACTGCGGGTAAGCCCTCCCTATACATACTCTCTTCATTTTTCGTTTTACTCCTATCCTTGTAGTCACTCACTCATTTCTCTCTGTTGCCGGAAAACACGTTCGCCGGAGCGGCCACCGGATTTCGTCCTCGCCAAACATTTCCTCATGGACTCTCACCGTGTTTTCCCTATTACCTCTAACTTCGACTTCATTTCACGGTGAGCTCCTTTCAATTTCTATTTAACATTTTTCGTTCCTTATTATATCGACTTAATCGCGCTTGCTTATAATTCACTTTCTTCCTCACCCATCTTGAACGGTCAGTCCAGTCCACGTTTGAGTTTCTTCCTCGGAGTCGGGACGCTATTGTTATGCTTGGAAATCATTTGGGTTGGATTTTTGGAGGCCTCTGTTCGTGAGCCAAAATTAGGTGACTCGATTTCTTCCTCAAAATCTCTAACATTAACGTTTTGGTTTTATTTTAATTAATCTGTTATTAAAAGTGAGCTAGTATGCATTAGGCACGTATACCTCTCGTTTCAGTTTATTTAATAACTTTGTATGAATCGCTATAGTATGAAATTGGGTGTTAATTTTGGTTTATAATATAATGTTGAATTGATTTGTGAAATATGATATTTATCTGATTTTGTGATAATATGTTTTGAGTGAAAAATGTGTTGTTGAATTAATGTTGAATTTAATTGTAATATTATCGTGTTAAAATTATTTGTTATGTGTAAATTAAAATATATAAAGTTTATGTATCACAAGTATAAAATAAAACTGAAAATATTATTAAATAACTTAAGTAAATAAATTAAATTAATATAACTTATCTATCGTCACTAAAATGTTAAATCGAAATATAACTAAAAATAAAGAATTAAGTTAAAAGAATATTAAGTTTAAATTAATATTAAATCATACTAAAAGTAAAAATATAAATTAAGTTACTCATATTAAAGTTTCTAAAATAAATAATTATATAAAAAGTCATATCTCATAATTACTATAAAGATTACTTTGTTAAAACTCTAAAATTTACAATGAACTTAAAATATACTAAATAAGTATTTAGTTAAAATAATAAAAAGAAATAAAGTACTTCGAAATATAAAATAAACCTAAGTAAAGCTTTTATTGAATAAAGTTAGAAATTTGTATTATAAATATGTTAAACAAAAAGATAAAGTGTTAAAATGATAATCCTATAAAAAAATAAAGTAAAATTACTTAGTAGAAAATTTAAGTTATAAAAACCATAAAAAGAAATAATATGTAAGTGGAAGTATTATTATAATAAAATTAATTTCTAAAAATTTACTTTTAGAAAAACTTATAAAATTGAATATTATCATTAAAATTTAAAATATACTTTAAAGACGCCGACTTCTTAAATAGTTGTTGTGTTTATAAAATTTAAATGTATAGAACATACGAATTTATAAATACGTTTAAATAATTAAAGAAATGAAAGAAAAGTAAATAATTAAATATTAATAAGATATGAAAATATACTCCGTATAAAATTCCACCATCGAATTATCACTCACCTAAAAGAAATTTTACTAATTGTCACAATATTATATTTTATCAAGAATACTACAATTTGACAAATATCGTTTAAGTAATATTTCTAAGTTAAAATAAATGTTATAACTACTAAATCGCTAGATACTTTACAATTCAAATAAGAGGAAGGATTAAAAGTGAGTTATAATGAAATTCAATTATTTATATCACTAATCACTAATCTATTTTAAGTTGCTTAAAATTTAAACGAAACTAAATCTTTTAACTTAATCAAATAAAATACTTACACTTGAATAAAATAAATTAATTACTTGAACCTATTTGAGTTACTCGAAATAAAGAACTTTAAAGTAAACTAAGTAACGAAAATGAATATTTAAAACAAAATAAGGAATAGTAAAATGATGAATAGTAACCATCATGAATAGTAAATAATGAATAGTAAAAATATTTAAAATTTACGAACGGACTCAAAATAAATATTTAAGTTATTCTATGTGTTCTGTTTATCTGAAGAATTGCTAGAACTAAAATTTCATTATACAAAGTTCGACGATATATTTAAGTTTTAATTGTCATTTATTAAGATTGAACGAGGAAATAAGAATTGAGAAAACGAGCTACATGAATAAAATACTTGGATTGTTCGCCATGTTGCGACTCTTGAAATTCGATGTTAATGAGGTAGCTGTATATGGGGACTTGGGCTCCCTCCCAGAGTTGCCCAAGGCGATTTAACGATCTTAAGATTGCTATTCGGCACGGTATATACAACCTCAGAGATGGGGCATCTGTGATATTTCCGTGGGCCCATATATTAGTAATTGGAAAAGCCAGCCCCACCCGGGGGTACCCGTCTCTGGTGATAGTCGAACTTTTTCGTCGGTGATACCTTTTGAATAGCGAATACGTATGATCCTCGATAGGTAGTGTATGCATACATTAGACAAGGGATTGAATCGTCCTTATTACCTTACATATCTTTAAGCCTGGCAGCCATGTCCAAGTTATGTTGGCCCTGCCGGCTACTGCGCGGATTATGTCTGCATGCTTCCGCCTTACTAACGAAGACTCATTTGTTATCACATGTTGAATGCATTTCCTTGTCTTGATTGATTATTGTCTGAATGACTTGATTTCCTGAGTATTGAAGTACGACTTATTGAGAATAATTACCTATGAGTGTTGTACGTTATGTGATTAGATTTATACTCGTGTTTGAATCATCATGTATCCTTATATGTTTTGCTTGCCTACCTGCAATGTGTTTTATTTATTTATTTATTTTATATATTGCATATGTTTTAGAATTGCATGATTGTTCACGACTATGTGTTTATTGAATTGATTACGACTTATGCATATACCTTGATTGCTATGATTTAAGTTTTATATATATTACGATGTTATATGAATTGAGATGATAATTAGGTGTATATATATTGTGTTCTACAAATTGAAATGTTTTAAGTTTTGTTTATCATGTTGTATGAGATTTAAATATCTATATATGAGAATTGATATTATATGCTATTTGTCCAATTTTATTAACATAAGGTGTTGCGGTAGATATACGCGTTTAGTGCTGCCAAGTTACTTTTAATCATAGGTTAAATAAACCAAAACTTTGGTTTAGAGGTTGTTGGTTAGAACAGTCACTTCCCGCCTCTGAGCGGGAGATCCTCCTTTTTTGTGTTTTTGTCTCTGTTGCAGGCAATTCTCGAGACTCAGGATTATCGGGATGATTAGGATGTTTCGTTTGTTTTCTTTGAGAGATTGTAATATATATTTGTATCCTATGCCATTTGAATGTAATTTAATTAACATCCGGCATGTATTAGACTTAATTAATTTTCCGCCTTAGTTTAATTAAGTCACGAAAAACCAAGTTATTCTGAGTTGGTATCAAAGTCGTCTTTCATGACCGTGAGTAACTTAAAGTTATCTCATCTAGCGAGAAGACACCTGGGCTAGACATACATATTAATATATATATCCGGCATAGACTTATAGGATCAAATAATGAATTAGAAATCCTAGATCGCTAAATAATAAATTAGATCACTTTAACATGTGAGAATGGGTAGAAATATTAAGGATTGACCGACTGACCTAGATTTTAGAATTTTCGACCGTCATTCAACCTCGATAGATTTTTATTTCTCTTTTCTTGCCTGCTAAGTGCTCTATGACTAATCTTTTTGACTAACAAAGCCCTTCAACTAACGTTACAAAAATCGAGACGTAACAAATGGACGCAACAAAAACTTTACAACGTGAGAAGACATTCAAGATTTGAAAAATTTTGTTGAATTGAAGACCTCTACAACTATATTAACAAATCAATCTTTGGTTAGCGTTCGCTTTTCAACTAACCTCGAATTATAAATCTCCTAATCTTAAAAATCCTAATATTTATTCATTTAAAAATGAATTTTAGTTTTCTTCTTTAATCGTTAACCCCTTGCTCTTTTTAAAGACTTGTGGATTCGATTATCTTTCAACCTTCTAAACTTATTGACTCCTTTTAAAACTTCTAACTTCCTAAATCAATAATTCTTAATAATCGGCTTCTCAATTAATTTTCATCTCTTCTCTTTAATCTCGTAAATTATATCATCTTTGCTTTTAGAATTCGTGAACTCCTTAATCTTTATACTCAAAAACATTCGAACTTTACTTCGTATTTTAACCCTCGTACAATTATTATGATCTTCTAAATTTCTAATCTCGAAATCTATAATACCTACTAATTGATTTCGTAAAGATAATTTTCATTTGTTCTAATTAATCTCGAAAAATGATTTTATCTTTCATTTATAATTTAGTTTAACTTTTTATTCAACCTCTAAAACTTATTCCCTTGTTCTAAAATTCCTTGAACTCTTAAATTATAATTTCTACGTAGTACTTACGATGAAGTTCACCTATTTTCCATCATTTTTGTAAACTGTTTACCCCTTTATTTAATCTCTTTGAACTAGTAAACTTAATTGTTCGAAACTCCTCATCCTTTAAATTTAAATATTTTGAACTTGATTACCTCCTAAATTCTTAGCATTACTATCTTATTTAAAATTTCTAAACATCGTAAATTTATAAATTCCTAACTACCTTCTAAAAATTTACCTTCGCTTTTCACCTTTAAAACATCTTCGAAAATTATTTATTTCGTTACGTAAAATTTTTATTTCGTCAGTTGAAATATCTTTGTTTTGTTTTAAATCGTCTTAAAATTGCTTATTCTTATTTCATACACTTTCGAACCTTATTATTTTTCATCTTCAAAAATTTATTATTACCTTCTTGAGAATTTTTCATCCGTTTTAAAAACTTATAGTTTTCTATGTATTAATCATTAAATTGGATTTCGTATTTTCACTTCCCTTCATAAATTCCTTATTTCTAAATTTTAGATAATTTTGAAACTTATTTGTTTCGACCTCCTTGTCTTTAAATTTTAAATACCTTTTGAACCTGTCCTATCTATTACAATTATCGTTCTTCGAAGGATATATACATATATCATTTTATTTTCTTTTATATAATCCTTTATTGTAAATTTCGAATCTTATCCTAAATATGGTTTATAACTTTTCTGTTTCATCTAATAACATTATTAATAATAATTTTAAGAAAAAAAGCTATATTAAAAAGGTTATCCGTAATTCTCTCAAATTTTATTTATCATTCAACGATAACCTGTATTGCCTTAATTTCATTAAAGCTCATATTTTCCTTATGATCACTACGACTTTTACATATTTTTCCTAAATGCCGTTTTTTCCTAAGGCTATGCATCTTATGCATGTGATCACGAAATGTAACAATAATGATATTATTTGTATATACGTTTAAAATTTCTTAAGGGGGTAGGACAATAATTCGGTTATATTAAAATCTTAATTGAATCTTAAAACATCTTATTTCAACCTATTTTAAGGTTAACTTTTATTTTCAAATTTAAATAAATTATTTTTATTCTTAAAACGCTTATTATTTTAATTTAAATTAATTTCGTACAAAACTTCTAGGCCCTACCTTTTTGAAAACGTCTTTCACGCAGATTTTGAAAATGTCAATGCAGCAACAATTATATATTAATTCGAAAAACAATTATTTATATTTTGAAATTATTAAATTATTCAATAATTCCTTCGAATAAAATCTTGCCCAATCAAGAGCAATGTTGATATTCGAACCTCGAAAATCTCGGCATTTTCTCTAGCAACCTTATTTTGTCTTGAGCAATAGTAATATTCCAATTCCAAAAACCTCGATGTTTTCTCCAACTGCTTTTTAATCTTGAGCAGTTATCCATCCTATTCAAGTTTCGGGGACGAAACTTTTCTTAAGGGGGTAGGATTGTAACACCCCGTGTTTTATTAATATTAATTAATTACTTTGACTAAATTATTAACTTAAATTTTATATAATTTAACTCTTATTCAATTACTTTAAAAATGCGGCTGAAAAATTTCGATTGAATAAACTTTCTTAAATACATTTCTAATTAAACTTTTTCGATTTTATATTAATTTGTATTATAAGTTTTAAGTCTATAAATACTTGTCGAACTAAAAAGTTTACTTCAATTACATTTATTAGACTTAATAAATTTGCATTCTATTTTAAAAATTATTAATACTTGAATAAAATATAATTTTATCGAAATCTGTCTTGCAAATAAACAGACCGTTTAAAATTTTACGAGACCGTAATAAAACTTATAATTGACAATTTTTATACATTTTATATCTCAAAATATAAGTTTTATAATAGAAATGATGAAACTAAAGTTCAAAACAAATAATTTAAAGTATAATATATTTTATAAAATATAAAAGTTTATAAATAAGAGCGAATGAAACAGAGCAAATCGGAAATTAAAATAAAACCCTAGCTCTTATGTCGGTACACATTCTCACCCACACAATATAGATATTTTATTTTTATAATAATTCTCTTACTTACCTCCCTCATATATACCCCCTTATCCCTCATTTTCTTTTTCTGGTCTTCTTCTTTCATCTCCCTTTAACTCCTCCATTAAAATACAAACAACAACAATCACAACACAATGACAACAACAGCTAACATCAGCAACAAATGATAATAATAATAATAATAATAATAATAATAATAATAATAATAATAATAATAATAATAATAATAATAATAATAATAATAATAATAATAATAATAATAATAATAATAATAATAATAATAATAATACAACAACAACATCAGCAAACAACAACACCACCACGGTGGTCTTCACCATACAGCCACCACCGTGAGACACCACCACCATCACCTTATTTTCTCTCCTACCGGAGCCGCCATTAGAGGTGACCTCGAGCTCAACGCCACCGCCGTTCATCACCACTGTCACCTGCACCGTGACCGACGTTACCACCTCAGGCCACCTTCATCCTCCTCGACTTCCCTCTTTTCATTTCCCCTGTTTCCCTTGCTATCGATGCTCGCCGGAGTACAAACCTCGTCAGTTTCGACCACCACGGTTGTCCACCGTGAACCACCTGGCCCTGCTCACCGTGGTCCCCTGCTTCTCTCACCCCGTACTCCCCTGTTTTTGTCTCCTTCATCGGAGGTCCTACCTCCATTTCACCTCGCCGGAGAAACTCCGACCACCGGAGTACTGTACTGCGGGTAAGCCCTCCCTATACATACTCTCTTCATTTTTCGTTTTACTCCTATCCTTGTAGTCACTCACTCTGTTGCCGGAAAACACGCTCGCCGGAGCGGCCACCGGATTTCGTCCCTGCCACCGACACATTTCCCCCTCATGGACTCTCACCGTGTTTTCCCTATTACCTCTAACTTCGACTTCATTTCACGGTGAGCTCCTTTCAATTTCTATTTAACATTTTTCGTTCCTTATTATATCGACTTAATCGCGCTTGTTATAATTCACTTTCTTCCTCACCCATCTTGAACGGTCAGTCCAGTCCACGTTTGAGTTTCTTCCTCGGAGTCGGGACGCTATTGTTATGCTTGGAAATCATTTGGGTTGGATTTTTGGAGGCCTCTGTTCGTGAGCCAAAATTAGGTGACTCGATTTCTTCCTCAAAATCTCTAACATTAACGTTTTGGTTTTATTTTAATTAATCTGTTATTAAAAGTGAGCTAGTATGCATTAGGCACGTATACCTCTCGTTTCAGTTTATTTAATAACTTTGTATGAATCGCTATAGTATGAAATTGGGTGTTAATTTTGGTTATAATATAATGTTGAATTGATTTGTGAAATATGATATTTATCTGATTTTGTGATAATATGTTTTGAGTGAAAAATGTGTTGTTGAATTAATGTTGAATTTAATTGTAATATTATCGTGTTAAAATTATTTGTTATGTGTAAATTAAAATATATAAAGTTTATGTATCACAAGTATAAAATAAAACTGAAAATATTATTAAATAACTTAAGTAAATAAATTAAATTAATATAACTTATCTATCGTCACTAAAATGTTAAATCGAAATATAACTAAAAATAAAGAATTAAGTTAAAAGAATATTAAGTTTAAATTAATATTAAATCATACTAAAAGTAAAAATATAAATTAAGTTACTCATATTAAAGTTTCTAAAATAAATAATTATATAAAAAGTCATATCTCATAATTACAATAAAGATTACTTTGTTAAAACTCTAAAATTTACAATGAACTTAAAATATACTAAATAAGTATTTAGTTAAAATAATAAAAAGAAATAAAGTACTTCGAAATATAAAATAAACCTAAGTAAAGCTTTTATTGAATAAAGTTAGAAATTTGTATTATAAATATGTTAAACAAAAAGATAAAGTGTTAAAATGATAATCCTATAAAAAAATAAAGTAAAATTACTTAGTAGAAAATTTAAGTTATAAAAACCATAAAAAGAATTAATATGTAAGTGGAAGTATTATTATAATAAAATTAATTTCTAAAAATTTACTTTTAGAAAAACTTATAAAATTGAATATTATCATTAAAATTTAAAATATACTTTAAAGACGCCGACTTCTTAAATAGTTGTTGTGTTTATAAAATTTAAATGTATAGAACATACGAATTTATAAATACGTTTAAATAATTAAAGAAATGAAAGAAAAGTAAATAATTAAATATTAATAAGATATGAAAATATACTCCGTATAAAATTCCACCATCGAATTATCACTCACCTAAAAGAAATTTTACTAATTGTCACAATATTATATTTTATCAAGAATACTAAAATTTGACAAATATCGTTTAAGTAATATTTCTAAGTTAAAATAAATGTTATAACTACTAAATCGCTAGATACTTTACAATTCAAATAAGAGGAAGGATTAAAAGTGAGTTATAATGAAATTCAATTATTTATATCACTAATCACTAATCTATTTTAAGTTGCTTAAAATTTAAACGAAACTAAATCTTTTAACTTAATCAAATAAAATACTTACACTTGAATAAAATAAATTAATTACTTGAACCTATTTGAGTTGCTCGAAATAAAGAACTTTAAAGTAAACTAAGTAACGAGAATGAATATTTAAAACAAATTAAGGAATAGTAAAATGATGAATAGTAACCATCATGAATAGTAAATAATGAATAGTAAAAATATTTAAAATTTACGAACGGACTCAAAATAAATATTTAAGTTATTCTATGTGTTCTGTTTATCTGAAGAATTGCTAGAACTAAAATTTCATTATACAAAGTTCGACGATATATTTAAGTTTCAGAATTGTCATTTATTAAGATTGAACGAGGAAATAAGAATTGAGAAAACGAGCTACATGAATAAAATACTTGGATTGTTCGCCATGTTGCGACTCTTGAAATTCGATGTTAATGAGGTAGCTGTATATGGGGAATTGGGCTCCCTCCTAGAGTTGCCCAAGGCGATTTAACGATCTTAAGATTGCTATTCGGCACGGTATATACAACCTCAGAGATGGGGCATCCTTGATATTTCCGTGGGCCCATATATTAGTAATTGGAAAAGCCAGCCCCACCCGGGGGTACCCGTCTCTGGTGATAGTCGAACTTTTTCGTCGGTGATACCTTTTGAATAGCGAATACGTATGATCCTCGATAGGTAGTGTATGCATACATTAGACAAGGGATTGAATCGTCCTTATTACCTTAGATATCTTTAAGCCTGGCAGTCATGTCCAAGTTATGTTGGCCCTGCCGGCTACTGCGCGGATTATGTCTGCATGCTTCCGCCTTACTAACGAAGACTCATTTGTTATCACATGTTGAATGCATTTCCTTGTCTTGATTGATTATTGTCTGAATGACTTGATTTCCTGAGTATTGAAGTACGACTTATTGAGAATGATTACCTATGAGTGTTGTACGTTATGTGATTAGATTTATACTCGTGTTTGAATCATCATGTATCCTTATATGTTTTGCTTGCCTACCTGCAATGTGTTTTATTTATTTATTTTATATATTGCATATGTTTTAGAATTGCATGATTGTTCACGACTATGTGTTTATTGAATTGATTACGACTTATGCATATACCTTGATTGCTATGATTTAAGTTTTATATATATTACGATGTTATATGAATTGAGATGATAATTAGGTGTATATATATTGTGTTCTACAAATTGAAATGTTTTAAGTTTTGTTTATCATGTTGTATGAGATTTAAATATCTATATATGAGTACTGATATTATATGCTATTTGTCCAATTTTATTAACATAAGGTGTCGCGGTAGATATACGCGTTTAGTGCTACCAAGTTACTTTTAATCATAGGTTAAATAAACCAAAACTTTGGTTTAGAGGTTGTTGGTTAGAACAGTCACTTCCCGCCTCTGAGCGGGAGATCCTCCTTTTTTGTGTTTTTGTCTCTGTTGCAGGCAATTCTCGAGACTCAGGATTATCGGGATGATTAGGATGTTTCGTTTGTTTTCTTTGAGAGATTGTAATATATATTTGTATCCTATGCCATTTGAATGTAATTTAATTAACATCCGGCATGTATTAGACTTAATTAATTTTCCGCCTTAGTTTAATTAAGTCACGAAAAACCGGGTTGTTACATATCTCATAGTCATGAAATGCGGCAACCGCTAAGATTATCCTTATGGATCGAAGCATAGCAACTGGTGCAAAGGTTTCATCATAATGAATACCTTGGACTTGTGAAAAGCCCTTTGCCACCAATCTAGCTTTGTAAACATCAATATGTTTATCTATGCCGAGTTTGATTTTGAATATCCATTTACACTGAAGGGGTCTCACTCCTTCAGGTAAATCTACCAAGTCCCAAACTTGGTTCTCGTACATAGAATTCATTTCGGATTTCATGGCCTCAAGCCATTGGTCGGAGTTGGGGCTACTAATAGCCGCCTTGTAGGTTGAGGGTTCGTTGCTTTCGAATAACAACAAATCACCCTCCTCCTCGATGTTACCGAGGTAACGGTCAGGTTGATGACTAATTCTTCCTGACCTCCTAGGGATTATAACCGTGTCAGAAGACGAGGGAACGGTTTCCTCATTTTCTGCCTCGGTTTGTGGCTCTTGAACTTCATCAAGTTCAAATTTTCTCCCACTCTATTTCTTAGAAATAAATTCATTTTCTAGAAAAACAGCATCACGAGCCACAAACACTTTGTTCTCGTGAGAGTTGTAGAAGTAATAACCACAGGTTTCCTTAGGATAACCTACAAAAAGACATTTGTCAGACCTTGGAGTGAGTTTATCGTCAGTTTTATTCTTAACGAATGCCTCACATCCCCAAATTCTCATGAATGACAAATAGGGAATCTTTCCTGTCCATATCTCATATGGAATCTTTTTAGCCGCTTTAGTCGGACTTCAATTTAGTGAGAAAACAACAGACAATAGCGCAAAGCCCCAAAATGATCCAGGAAGCTCACTTTGACTCATCATAGACCGAACCATGTCTAGCAAGGTTCGGTTTCTCCTTTCTGCAACACCATTCAATTGTGGTGTGCCCGGAGGAGTCCATTGTGATATTATACCACAATTCTTTAGATGTGAATCAAACTCATTACTTAGATATTCGCCACCACGATCCGATCGTAGTGCTTTTATCCTTTTGTTCAATTGGTTCTCAACCTCATTTTGAAATTCTTTAAATTTCTCAAAAGCATCACTTTTATGCCTTATTAAGTAGATGTAACCATATCTACTTAAGTCATCGGTAAAAGTAATGAAGTAATGATATCCTCCTCTAGCGGTGATGTTTAATGGACCACACACATCGGTATGTATGAGTCCTAAAACCTCACTTGCTCGTGTCCCTTTACCGCTAAAGGGTTGACGAGTCATCTTGCCTAAGAGGCAAGACTCGCATGTACCATATGATTCAAAGTCAAATGGTTTGAGAACCTTGGTCTCAACAAGTCTCTTTATGCGTCTATCGTTTATGTGACCTAAACGACAATGCCAAAGGTAGGATTTGTTTGATTCATTCGTTTTGAGCCTCTTGTTCTCGACATGATAAACATCATTGACATCATTTAAAACATAAATACCTCCAATTGAAATAGCTTCACCATAAACTATTTCATTGAATGAAAAAGTACAACGGTTGTTCTTAATCACAAAAGAAAAGCCTTCCGCATCTAGTACGGAGACGGAGATAATGTTTTTCGTTAGAGTTGGTACAAAATAACAGTTATTTAAATGCAACTCTAAACCACTAGCAAGAGAGAGTACAAAAGTTCCCACGGAAACGGCCGCTACTCTAGCTCCATTGCCCATGCGGAGATCTACATCACCCTTGGCTAGAGCTCGCACGTTTCTCATCTCCTGCAAATGATTACAAAGGTGAGATCCACATCCGGTATCCAATACCCATGTAGAAATGCAAGCATGATTGATGTCTATCATATAGAGATTAGAAGGAAGAATACCTTTGGATGTCGCACATCCATCTTTCAAGTCCTTCTTATACTTGGGACAATTGCGCTTCCAATGACCCACTTCATTTTAATATTTGCAAGTGTCATTGAGAGGTTTTCCCTTGTTGATCTTGGGCTTAGGCTTATGTGGAACACCTTCCACAATAGCCTCGCCCTTACCCTTGCCTTTGATGGATGGCGCTTTCTTGGCCACCTTCCCCTTCTTAACTCCCAAATTCATGTTCTTCATTTTTATGGAGAGAACATCTTTCTTCTCCATCTCATAGTGCATGAAGTTCATGGTAACTCTTATCCATGTTGTTCATGTTATAGTTTACTCGAAAATGAGCAAACTTGTTAGGAAGAGAATGAAGAATGCGGTTAATCGCAAGAGCTTTGGGTATAGCACACTCTTGACGCTCAAGAGTGTCTATTTGCTCAATCATTTTGAGCACATGAGGACCAAATTTTTGGTTCCTCTCAAGCTTTGCATCGAAAAACCGCACTGCGGCTTCATAAAGCCTTATTTGCGGTGCTTTGGAGAACATGGTTGTCACTCGAGTGAATATCTCGTATGCACTCTTTTGCGTGACAAATCGGAGTTTGAGAGCGGGTGCCATGGACCAAATCAAGACGTTTTTCACATCATTGTCCACTTTCACATGCTCATCATAGGCGGCTCGTGCCGCGCCGGATCGAGAAGTGGGTTCGGCGGGTGGTGGATCGGTAAGGTGCTTGAGCACATTGTCGGATGTGGCGGCGCCCCTCATTGTCGAATCCCATTCGACAAAGTTGCTACCGTCATCCTTGAGGATACACTTATCCATCACGGTTCGCAACCATGAATCTTTGCCCAAAATGGGCGCGGGAGTTGATGATGATGATGCCATTGCGATAAATGATTCTACAATAAATATGAGGAAATATATAAGCATTCATTTGTTCATTAATAACATTTGCTAAAACGGTTTTAAAACAAATGTCCATTTATATAATGATCTCCCATGAAATTATATAAATGATTCCAAGACTCGTTTTTCATATAAAATTAGACATCTCATGTTTCCTTTTATATAAAAACGATAAGTCAACACTTGACTAATTCTACACTAGAATGCTTGGTTGATGATTTTCAATAAAATGCATCCATTAGCCCCAAATAACTCTTATTTGGTTGAGTCCAAACCAAATTAGCATGGGACTTCCTCCCACTACTTACCCATGGTAACGAGGTTCCACGTTGCGGAGGTCCTCACGAACATGGGGTTCATAGTTGCCACATTTGGAAAGGCTTAATCTCAATTCATTTGTTAAAAATGTGGGTGATCTTGTCAATTTTAGTCATAAAAAATTCTTTATAAGTGAACTAATTTAAGAATGGCGACCTAAAATGACAATCATAGTGGGATATCGTGGCATGCATGGCGATTTTAGCATGTGTGCGGAAAAATAAGCAATCAAACAAGCATGAGCAAGCAAAAGCATAAAGCATAAACCTAGTATGGCCACCTAAAAGTAATTAAAATTACAAGGAGTTACAAATTGGAAACCAACTTCTTTGGTCCCTCTTCATAAGAACTTCATCCAAGCTCTTCCTTGCAAGCTTTAGAACACTCCTAAGGCTCCATCTCGATTCATCGCCAGTCTTCGGTTTACAAATAGTTACAAGTATAAATTTACAAATGAATACATAGCAATCCTATTATACATTTATAAATGAAGTTAACTATTAAAAAAAAAAAAATACAAACCGGCGATACGAGATCGCATTTAATTACATACCCACACGATATTCCCTTTCATTATGGGTAATATCGGTAAAAATATAACAAACTATGGTCATACTAGTAAGAATAAACATTCATTCAAAAATAAACATTCATCCAAACATGCATAATGAAAAGCTTATAAGTAAAAACATGCCAAAATCGCCCTAAACAATAATCGCATTAATTCGTTTAAAACCGATCTCATATTGTAGATACTCGTATCCGTACCCCCCAAATACAAACCCTGTGATGAAATGGACTTTTCACAAAAAGCATGTTTTTAACGTATGTCAAAACGGTACATTTTGTCGAAAACATTTTAAGTCGTTTAACGCATAAATGATTTATTTGCATGTCGTGTAAAATGAGTATTCGTTTAGTCATTTTATTTAAGCCGACCCAACACAAAAACAAGCCTTTTCCCACACAAGAAAAGCCCACAAAAAGCACCTAAGCACGTCTCCCGAGGCATCAGACGCTCAAACCGAGCACACGTCTAAACAAATTTCACAAAAACAATTCATTACAAGACAAAAACACTTTTCGACCCGAGACCCGGAAAGGCCCACAAATACACCCGAGCACGCCTCCCAAGGCATAGGACGCTCAAGCCGAGCTCACGTCTAAACACATTTCACAAAAACAATTCAACACAAGACAAAAACATTTTTCGGCCCGAGACCCGAACAACACACAAAAACGGCCCAAAACACGCAAAAAGGCCCAAGCACCCGAAACGGACCAAAGCGCGTCCCGGGTCACATTTTACAAAACAAAATTTCACAACGTCGTAAAATAATATATTACAATATAATTTTATTTCAAGCCAAAATCGAAAAACACGACGAAAAACCGAAACACGAAACACGAAAACGGAGCCGAGAAATCAAGTTGATTCCCGGCCCCTAAAGTCAACAAAACAAACAAAAACCTGCAGCCTACGAAACACACCCATACATACATACGTAAGCGCTTACGCAAAGCCAAACGAACAGCAAAACAAAGACAAAAATCGCCAGAGAACTGGCGATTTTCATGAAAACAGCCAGTGAACTGGCGATTTTTACAAAAATCGCCAGTGCACTGGCGATTTTTATAAAAATCGCCTGTTAACTGGCGATTTTTGCTTTGTTCTGCACTTTGGCGGCTCGAAATTTGGACCAAGAATGGTCAAGGCGATCAAGGATGGAGAGGAGTTAGACCATGGGTTGGGTCCATGGGCTCAAATCCTAGCCTAAGTCTAGGACTTAGGGACCACTAAGTGCTAAGTCAAGTCAATCTAATGGTCAATTTAGCCAAACTTAGTGAGTCAAGGGAAGTCAAGGGAAAGTCAAGATGGAGAGCAACCAAAAAAGTCAATACATGTGCTATTTTTGAAGTGTGAACTTTGGGTGCACCCATGTGGGTTAAGTCCTCTAATAATCATGACCCACATGGCTTGAAAAGTCAGCTCATGGAGGCCCTAGGAGCCGGCTCTAACAAGTCAACAAGTCCCACATTATTTTGTGCTTTAAGTCCCTTTCATTCATGTCGTTTTCATGCTTTATGCTTTATTGTTTTTTAGTCTTCAAATTTCAGATTTGTTGGGAGGGTGGACCGTCCCCCTTGAACCCCAAGGCTCTATTAAGACCCTTGGATGATCACCTAAAGATCAAGGCTAGGATTGAGTCACTTGTCACCATCAAACTTTATGCTTTTGTAGTTTGTTTTTTCCTTGAAAATTTTAGCTCTTGTAGGGCCATAGAGCCGTTTTATTGGTAGTATTCATGGGTCTCTATGAGCCCTTAGATCATCTTTGAATTGTAAGGTCAAGATTAGAGTGTGGGTATTATATAAACCCTCACTCTCCCCTTGTATTTTTCAGATTTGATATTTGAATGATAAACCCTAGATTTGAGAGCTTCTCTTCATTTTCCTCTTTGCTAAGTGCTTGAGTAAGTGAGTGATTAATTAGTGGCTTTGTGCTTGATTAATCAAAACCTAAATCTATTGCTTTGTGCTTAGATTTAATCTATCCCTTTATGTTTTTCTTTTACTTTCAAAAATTCAGAAAATTCACACAAAAAACATCACTTTGGCCGAAAATATTTCAAGTGTTTCAAATCGATTTTAGTTGTACTCTTGAGTGAAATCAAACCCCATAGGTTTCACTCCAAAATCCCTATATATACACCCCCTTATTCAACCATTTCAAACCATGAATTATCATCACTCTCTTCTCTATCTATATACCTTCACACTTGACTCATACGTTCCCTAATTCGACCCTGCAGATTGCATCATAACCCAGATTCGCAATACTGGCCATTGTAGCGATTCAGATTTCTAAATCCGTCTTAAACCTCGCCAATATCGCATAAGCAACGACACAATTAACAATGAACAAACGGACACCACTTTACATTATGCAAATTCTCATTTACGCATTAAACGACTAAACATGATTTCGACAAAACTTGTATTGTCTTCATTAGTCATAAAGCATGCAAAACTGAGGGTTTTAAACAAACTTTTACATACACATGAGTCGGAAAATAGCATTTAAATGATTATTCAAACAATGAATTATTGTTTTGTGCACATTTCCTATAGCAACCCGTCATAACTTTGACGTATACATTCGCTTTTACGCATATTTATCGAGTCACATATCGCATTTGTACGTAGCGGTTTGCATTTGCTCAAACATCGAATTATACACTGTTTTCAAGCTAGTAATGGCTACTTTTACGTAGGCTTTTCGATTACAGTTTTTCATAACGCATTTTGACAAACTTTCGGAAAGTACCCTCACACCGAATCCGCTCTGGTTTCACAATTGCCTTAGACGGATAGGTATCGACGCACCTTGAACTCTAAGATTCGCGTCTTCGAGTCCAAGACGCGCTGAACGGGTCCAAATTCCCTCATAATTTGGTGGCGACTCCGAAAACGGCTTTTAAATGATTTTTCAATATTTCTTTAAAATGCTTTAAACAAATTACGCAATGACATCCCCTATAGCAAATCGAGCAAGACCCGCAGAGCGCGCTTTTACGCGCCGCTCTTTCACATTATTTTCCCGCGCCGTGCATTCCGCCCCATGACACATTTCGAGGGCGGGCGCGCGCGGGGCGTCGAGAAGGGATCCCGATCCGGTATCCTCAGTTGGCGACTCCGCTGGGGACGAGCATGTTTTTTTATTATTTTGAAAACTAGCTTTTCATTTTATTTTAAAAACATAAAGAGGTGAAACTTGAAAACTTGAAAACAGTTTTAAATTCGATGTTTGAGCACATGCAACCGTTCGAGTCGAATCCTCCTGATTCACAACCACACCCTTCGAGGGACGGCCCCAAGTAAAAGCTCGCTTCATAAGCGAGTATACTCTGGACACGTCGATCTCTCACCCTTCCACGATCACAAGTATGACATCCGTACAAGTGAATCGTAGCAGTCAAACTCGAACGCTCTAGACCCCGTATTGAATCCACACTCAAATGTGTGTGATCTTGCGGATAACTCTACACAAACGTTGCGGGAATGACCGGAAGAAACCTTACCCTGAAAGCCAAAAACCCGTGTCTATACGTACAAATGCGAGGCTATAGTACCCTCACTATAGTCGTCTTTCAAAATGCATCATACATACGCACTCTACAACATTGCATTTACATTTTCAAAAAGAAATGAACGAACAGTTCTTTTTTTTGCAACTTTTGAAATAACATTTTTTAAAACCTTCCGTATAAGCCGGCTGACCTATAGTCATTTCGGCTTAGCACGGCAACACAGTCTTTCAAAACGCCCGCGAATAATCACTACATTCGTAGGGCCTTTCAAAAACGTAAACGGATTACGCGACTCACGGTCACTGTAATTCATTTATAGCAAAACATTTTCACATTACAAAACCAGGGATTATCAACATATTCCTGCGGAACTTACTCAAAACAAACGGCCTCGGCCTTTTACAAACTTTTTCGCAAAACTCTCGTCGAGTCGATTGACCTCTAGTCACTTCGATTTGACAAACATCCCTTACAAACAAACAAAACTCGGGAATGGTCATACCCAATCCCGTCATTTACGCTGAATCAACTGACCTACAGTCATTTGACTCAGTTCATTTTACACAAAACACGTAAAAACGATCAAAACCGTTTTTACACACTTTAACATCCCCGACTCGACTAGCCTATAGCTATCTCGAGTCGGATCCAAAACTTTTCACTGCAATACAACGATGAGTCCACGACGACATACTGTTAATACGGGCCCATAGGATTCAAGCACAAAGCATCTTTTACATCGAGATCGGAAAAGTGTCAACGCGTCTCTAACTCAAAAGCTTTCCAAACATTTTGTCAAAACACGACGAGCTGTTTTAACAATACTCACAACACATGTTTGAAATAAACATTTTTCAAAATTTTTGCAAACCAACTAACCAATAGCCTTTTTGGTTTTAACCAAAACAAACAATTTTTTCAAAACAAAACCCAGGAATAATCATAAAATTCCCGTCGACATTTCAAAAGCATGAGCAAACTACATGACTCCTCGTCGTCGTAGTCCTTTTAATACAAACTTTTTTATGCAAAGCAAACTCGAGGATGACAACATGTCCTCGATGATTTTTCACGACACATTGAAATACCTATGCCCGTTTTAAGCACTTTTGAAATAACATTTTTCAAAATTCTTCAAACAAATCGGCTCACGACCATTTCACCCAATCACACTTTTACAACTAAGCAAACACGGGAATGCCCAAAAGCAATCCCTAAAAGCAAACACGGGAATGCCCAAAAGCAGTCCCTAAGCAAATTAAACACGGGAATGCCCAAAAGCAATCCCTAAGCAAAGCCCGGGAATGCCCAAAAGCACTCCCTCGGACTTTTTCCACGGCCATTTCAGGCCCAAGCATCATTTTAACAATCAAGCAAAGCCCGGGAATGCCCAAAAGCATTCCCTCGGACTTTTTCCATGGCCATTTCAGGCCCAAGCATCATTTTAACAATCAAGCAAAGCCTAGGAATGCCCAAAAGCACTCCCTCGGACTTTTACAACCAAGCAAAGCCCGGGAACGCCCAAATGCACTCCCGCAGGCTTTTTCTTCGGCTATTTCAGCCCAAGGATCACTTTTACAACCAAGCAAACCCAGGAATGCCCAAGCGCAGTCCTGCAGACCTTTTCATCTAGTCTGAACGACCTATAGTCGCGCCGACTAAGCACCTTCAAAGCAAAAATGGCATAACGTGCAGGACCGTTCTCATCGCATTTCAAGCATCTCCGACTTAACTAGCTAAACACTCTCAAGTCAAATCCTTTTTCATGCATCCAGGCTCGAGCCCTTAACGATGAACCGTTACCATGGGCCCGACGGATACAAAGCTAACACGTTTTAACATCGAGACGAGATGCGCGCACGCATTCTCGCCTCAATAAGGCTTCCTAGGCACAACATCGTTTCTAAAGCCACACACTCTCATTTTTGAAATAAGCTCTTTTCAAAAATCTTTTCACTTTTACAAAACAAGCAACACACTCTCATTTTTGAAATAAGCTCTTTTCGAAAATATCCGTGTTTTTACAAGACAAGCAAAACTTTTGCATTTTGAAATAATCACGTTTCAACATTCCCTCAACTTCGAAATAAACACTTTTCGAAATTCCAGGTCAAACCAAATAGTCTTTCACTATTTCGATTTGACCCACTAAGCATCCTTTCAAAGCACAAATGGACTACATGGCCCTTGGCCATCGTAACCTATTAATCTCAAAGCATTTTCATAAAGCAAAACCCAAGAATCTCGTCGCATTCTTGGGGACTTTTCATTCTAAACGGGCCACGACCCTTCACATTTTGAAATTACATTTATGTGTCAAGTCAACTAGTCTATACCTAGTTCGATTCGACCCAATCACAAATCTCTGCAACCGTCCGGGAATAATCACTACATTCCCGAGGCTTTACAAAAACATCAATAGACTACATGACTCGCGGTCATCGTATGCCAATTTCTAGCAAAACACTTTCACAAGTCCAAACCCAAGAATTACACAATATTCTTGTCAGACTTTATGCGGCCCGCGGCCTTCTTGACTTTTCAAATAAAGCACTTTGAAAATCACATTGGGCCAAACGACCCAAAGTCGGCCCAAAGTCGGCCCGATTCAAAAAACATCATCTTTCACAAGCAAGCAAAACCCGAGATTGGCCAAGCCCAATCTCGTAGTCTTCTCAATGGTTTAAATGGCTCATAACCATCTTGACCCAATTCCTCTTAAGCAAAAAGCACGTGGACTAACACACCTGCCCACATCAACCACGGACCGACATGTCCCTAAACATGTACGACGGACCGACATGTCCTTAAACTTAAACGACGGACAAACATGTCCTTAAACATGCACGGGGTAGCATGCCTCTAAAATACAACCAAAACTACACCGGTTTGATTCCATAAGCATTCATACACGTAGACGTTTTTACGACGTTCAACACAAGAACGACACGCCTGAAACTTACAGGGTCAAAGGCATAGTCAACACAAAAACGACACGCCCAAAAGCTAAATTTAGTCAAGGGCACAGTCGACACAACATTTTCCCAAAAGATATCAAAAACACCTTGCAACAAAAAACAATACACGAACAACAGCAAAACACAAAAGCAAAATCAAAAAGCAGGAATACAGCTCAATCCACGGGCTACATTCAAAAGCAAAGACACACACGCAGCTACTACAAGTTCGATTAACGTTTTAACATCAAAAACTAACTCAAACTGGGGCCTAACTTTTGAAGCAAACATCTCAAGTTTGACTAACGTTTTAACATCAAAAACTAACTCAAACTGGGGGCTAACTTTAAAAGCAAAACCACAAAGTTTCTCCTCCGCACAAGCACAAACATTCACGGTTCAGGCGTCTCCTTCAAACCGCCGTCAACCTCGTGACATACAAGCACACGAAACACTTGCAAGGTTCGAGCTTTCAAAATACAACGCGTAAAAATATTCCCTTCTCATGAGGATGCGTCCTAGCATACATCCCAAGTTGATATACAACGCCAAACGTCATAAAAAGAACAAAAATACAAACAACTACCTCCCAAGCAGAAATACGCCTACAAAACAATAAGCAACCACAACAAATCACACTTCCCAAACACCACATATAGAAACACATACATCCAAGTCCGATTATACACAAACTCACACATACATAACACCGCTAACAGATGTACACAAAGCAACAACACGCTCTACAACACCCACTACAAACTAGCAACAAATCTCAGCAAAACTCGCTAAGCACACTTCATAATTAAACACAAACACGCACATGCACTTTTAAAAGCAACAGAACGAGAGCACTAAGCACATAAAAGGCAAATCCCAAACATGAGGTTCAAACGAGAAAACAAGCTCTCTCCACGACAAGACATCTAGCTAAAAGCACTAGCAGAATTAATTCAAAACTAGTTTCAGCTCAAATTTCTCCCGAAGGCAAGACAAACTATACACCTGATAGCACAAACCAACATAACATAAACAAACGCACCACACAATCACGCTACAACACGAACAAGTCGCCTCACGCAAAAACGGTTTAGCAACACCCCAAAACTACATCACGCAAAAACGGTTTAGCAACACCTCAAAATTGCCTCACACAAAAAAAAAAAAAAAACGGTTTAGCAACACCTCAAATTGCCTCGCGCAAAAACGGTTTAGCAACACCTCAAACTGCATCACGCAAAAAAGGTTCAGCAACACCTATAACTGCCTCACACAAAAACGGTTAACAACTGCCTCACGCAAAAACGGTTTAACAACACCTCAAACCACCTCACGCACGCAAAAATAGGTTCGACAAAACCTTAAAACTGCCTCATGTTAGGCTTCACTTTCAAATAAACAACCAAAGCACAGACATAGACACAAACATAAGCACTAGCATAATTGCAGAAACAACTGAACACTCCGACACGAGAAAAACACGCGTCTCAAGACATAAATACAAACACTCGACAACAGGATCGGGCACTAGACATTCAAACATAAAGCATAATCAAGAGCGCTCAAAAACATGAGCCAATCATATACACTCTTTACGAGTCAAAACATATACACTCTTCACGAGTCAAAACACATACACTTTTTACAAGTCAGGAAAAATAAACTCTCTACAAATTAAACAAAAACGCTCTTTACGAGTCAAGACGAAAACACTCTTTCACGAGTCAAGGACACATATACTCTTTACGAGCCAGAACACATACACTCTTTACGAGTCAAAACACAAACATTCTGTACAAACCGAAATCAAATGCACTCTTTCACGAGTCAGAACAACATAAACTCTTTACGAGTCAAGACGATATACTCTCCACAAGTCAAAGCACATATACTCTTCACTAGTCAACATACATACACTCTTTACGAGTCAAGACAAAAACACTCCCTACGAGTCAAGACAAAAACGTTCTTTACAAATCAAATTACATACACTCTTTACAAGTTAAAACAAATACACTCTTTACAAGTCAAGACGAAAACACTCTTTCACAAATGAAAAACATATACACTCTTTACGAGTTAAAAATCAAACAACAAATCAAATACGTATGCTCCTCACGAGTCAAATACGTATACTTTTCACAAATCAAAAACACGTACACACTTTACAAGTCAAGTACGTATACACTCTTTACGAGTCAACAAGACAAATACGTATGCTCTTCCACGAATCAAAAGCAAATACATACTCATTGAAAATAAGTCAAGCACCCAAGCATTTACACTTTTTACAAGTCAAACACCTAAAGCACATGCCTCCTTTACAAACATCTGCACTCTTTTACGAGTCAAACACCTAAAACATCTACACTTTTTAACGAATCAAACACCTAAAACACATGCCTCTCTTACGAGACAAACACAAAAGCACATTAACACTCTTTACGAATCAAAAAACACCATACCTCTTTTACGAGTCAAACATCTAAACACATACACTCTTTTACGAGTCAAAAGCAATTACGCTCTTTTACAAGCCAAACATCGAACACTTACACATGAGCACCAAGGCATACACACTCTTTTACGAGTCAAACACGTACACTCCCTTACGAGTTAAACACGTAAACACGCACCCTCTTTTACAAATCATACATCCAAGCATTACACTCTTTACGAGATAATATCAAAACACAAGCACTCGTACATGAACACAAGCATGCATACATGAGCACAAGCACGCGAGCAAGCGTTCACACAACACGGTTCTGGCTTAGACTACAAACGCCAAAGAAGAAGCATCTGACATCAGCAGACGGCTCAAAGACACCAGACGTCAACAGGCAGGCACGCCTTTAAACATGCATGGACCGTCATGTCCTAAAACATGTTGTCTCGCCCCGCATTTCCCGGCACTAAGTCCTCGTCTATCCCTCGAGACACATACTTAGCGCCGCCAGGTGGTATCGAGACTGTAAAGGTCCGGATACTATCATTAAGTTTGACAAGCGCTTTAGTCCAAGCTCAGTCAAACTGGGGGCTATGTAGATACCCGTATCCGTACCCCCCAAATACAAACCCTGTGATGAAATGGACTTTTCACAAAAAGCATGTTTTTAACGTAATGTCAAAACGGTACATTTTGTCGAAAACATTTTAAGTCGTTTAACGCATAAATGATTTATTTGCATGTCGTGTAAAATGAGTATTCGTTTAGTCATTTTATTTAAGCCGACCCAACACAAAAACAAGCCTTTTCCCACACAAGAAAAGCCCACAAAAGCACCTAAGCACGTCTCCCGAGGCGTCAGACGCTCAAACCAAGCACACGTCTAAACACATTTCACAAAAACAACTCAATACAAGACAAAAAACACTTTTCGACCCGAGACCCGAAAAGGCCCACAAATACACCCGAGCACGCCTCCCAAGGCATAGGACGCTCAAGCCGAGCTCACGTCTAAACACATTTCACAAAAACAATTCAACACAAGACAAAAACATTTTTCGGCCCGAGACCCGAACAACACACAAAAACGGCCCAAAACACGCAAAAAGGCCCAAGCACCCGAAACGGACCAAAGCGCGTCCCGGGTCACATTTTACAAAACAAAATTTCGCAACGTCGTAATATAATATATTACAATATTATTTTATTTCAAGCCAAAATCGACAAACACGACGAAAACTGAAACACGAAACACGAAAACGGAGCAGAGAAATCAAGTTGATTCCCGGCCCCTAAAGTCAACAAAACAAACAAAAACCTGCAGCCTACGAAACACACCCATACATACATACGTAAGCGCTTACGCAAAGCCAAACGAACAGCAAAACAAAGACAAAAATCGCCAGAGAACTGGCGATTTTCATGAAAACAGCCAGGGAACTGGCGATTTTTGCTTTGTTCTGCACTTTGGCGGCTCGAAATCCCTATATATACACCCCCTTATTCAACCATTTCAAACCATGAATTATCATCACTCTCTTCTCTATCTATACCTTCACACTTGACTCATACGGGTTCCTGACGACCCTAGATGGCATTGCGAACCCAGATTCGCAATACGGCCAGAGCGATTCGGATTTCTAAATCCGTCTTAAACCTCGCCAATATCGCATAAGCAACGACACAATTAACAATGAACAAACGGACACCACTTTACATTATGCAAATTCTCATTTACGCATTAAACGACTAAACATGATTTCGACAAAACTTGTATTCTCTTCATTAGTCTTAAAGCATGCAAAACTGAGGGTTTTAAACAAACTTTTACATACACATAAGTCGGAAAATAGCATTTAAATGATTATTCAAACAGTGAATTATTGTTTTGTGCACATTTCCTATAGCAACCCGTCATAACTTTGACGTATACATTCGCTTTTGATCGAGTCACATATCGCACTTGTACGTAGCGGTTTGCATTTGCTCAAACATCGAATTATACACTGTTTTCAAGCTAGTAATGGCTACTTTTACGTAGGCTTTTCGATTACAGTTTTTCATAACGCATTTTGACAAACTTTCGGAGAGTACCCTCACCCCGAATCCGCTCTGGTTTCACAATTGCCTTAGACGGATAGGTATCGACGCACCTTAAACTTTAAGATTCGCGTCTTCGAGTTCAAGACGCGCTGAACGGGTCCAAATTCCCTCATAATTTGGTGGCGACTCCGAAAACGGCTTTTAAATGATTTTTCAATATTTCTTTAAAATGCTTTAAACAAATTACGCAATGACATCCCCCATAGCAAATCGAGCAAGACCCGCAGAGCACGCTTTTACGCGCCGCTCTTTCACATTATTTTCTCGCGCCGTGCATTCCAACCCATGACACATTTCGAGGGCGTGCGCGAGCGGGGCGTCGAGAAGGGATCCCGATCCGGTATCCTCACATATTAAATCGATTAATCTCATATTAATCAATAATGCTTAAAACACCTTTTAAGCTTGAACTAAAACTTCTAAACTGATTTAGAACACCCAAAATTAGTTTTTACTAATTTAAGGTGATTTTAGTTCATAAACATGGTCATTTGCTAATTAGTTTCTACTTTAATCATAACTATTTATGAATAAAGCTTTATAAAATCAATATAAAATAAAATAAAACCATTTTTATTTTGGCAAAAATTTTTATATTCTGGAACACTTCCAGAATATAAAAAATGAAAAGTTTGGTCAAAAATATTTACATATTAATTTTGGAACAAATGTAATACGATTTCATTGATTTTATCTCATAAAATCAACAACAACGTCCAAAACAGTGAGGAAAAATCCCAAATGTATACGTTAGCATCCTTTTACTGTATAAAAATATTGGTATAAATTTCATGTCCAGAAAACAACGTTTACTATATTTATGACATTAAAATGCATTTTATACCGATTTTAAGTAAATAAAAGAATAAATATTCAAAACTCAAAATCTGACTTTGACAATTTACATGCAGAAAGTATAAATATGAAATATCACCGTGTAAAAATTTCGTGACCAGATTCCAACTATAACTATTTATAGTTATTATTTTAGCCAAAAACACACTTTTTGACTCGGTTTTGTATAAAAATCATTTTAATTAGCAAACAAATTCCAAAAATTACGAAATTTGACCAGTGACAACATGAGACCAGAAACTTTGCATGCTATAAAAATCTCGTGTTAAAACCATTTTTAACACTATTTTCGGATTTTATCATATTTATTCTCAATAAATATATATAAAACTTCAAAATCAACAAAATAAATTTGTAACCACAAACCTGGCTCTGATACCACTTGTAGGGATCTCATCCCATTCACTAATCAAATATTAGTGTAAATCAAATTACTCTAATTTGATGAGCAAGATCTATGTGATTACAAACATACTTTGTTATAAGTTTATAGAAATTTATACCTTCTTACAAGGAATAAAATGGGCACAAAACTAGAACTCCTTTCTAGTTTTGTTTCTTGAGCTATCAATATGGATGATCCTCCAACCCTAGTTTCCAAAATAGGAAACCTCCTTTGAGATGCACCCAAGAACAACTCCAAAAATACTAAAGATTTTGATCTAGAAATCACTTAGTATTAATTTGATAATATGTGAATAATATTATTACTAACACTTAGTAATATTTGAGAAAATATAAGTATTAGTTTTAGAGAGGTTTTGAGAGAGATGAGCAAAACTAATTGCATGAATGAATGAACTCTTTCTTTGGCCGTATTGTTATAAAAGAACAAAAGCAACTTGAAGTGTGTAGGATACTCCAAGGGGCCGGCCTAGACAAGAGGGAAAGAGAGGAGTGTGCTTTTCTTGTTTAGACAAATAGCTAGCATGCTCATCATGATGTTTTTCATACATAAACAACTAAGCACTAAAGACAAAACAAATAAAAACAAGAAGAAGCTTCCTCCATTTGCTTTTGGACGGTCCAAGCACCCTAAAATGGGTCTTATTTGTTTTTCAATATTTGTTCCACAAATACTTATAATTTATCACTTAAATCATCTAATATGATAAAGTATAAATTAATTAATCTCCTCTCTAAAATACATGTACACTTACATGTATTAAAATGTACTTTTACTAATCTCATTAGTAAAATATACATGATTAGTGAATTAACGTTTAATCACTAATTCCCATCTCCTCTAATAATTTTATCGATATTAAATCACTCGAGTTCACAACTCGATTTCTCTCTAAATTAATTCACTGACTGACCGTTAGTCAAATTATCAAGTCACTAATCTAATCGTATCTCATACAATTAATTAGCTTTATTATTTGGAGTACGTTCCTATAGGTGTGACTTAAAGGGATCAATTGATTACCGCCGTATCACGACAATAACGTCAAACTCTAGTCAGCCAACCGTTATTGATTTACGTTAATCAATTGACAATAATTCAGGATTATCCCCATGTATTCCTTAATTGAGATTTATTAAGTAATCGCACTATTGTGGAGGGCACTTACTCCAACAATGTCTTTATATTGAATGGTGGAGCTGTTTGCTGGAAAAGCTTCAAGCAAAGTGTCACTGCGGACTCTACAACGGAAGCTGAATAATTGGCAGCGTCGGAGGCTACTAAGGAAGCTATATGGATTCGGCAGTTCTTGGATGGACTAAGAGTAGTCCCTATCGCCGTAGATCCAATCACTATTTATTGTGATAATAGTGGGGCCATATTTCTAGCTAAGGAGCCCATGTGTAGTAATAAGTCTAGACACGTTTTGAGGAAATACCATGTTATTAGAGATAATGTGGAAAGAAAGGAAATAGATCTTTGTAAGGTTTGGACAGACGATAATCTCGCTGATCCTTTAACCAAGCCTCTTTCGAGGGTTAAGCATGACGCACACACCGCCTCCATGGGGTTAAGGCGTATGCCTGATTTCCTTTAGATTTTGTGATATGTAATTGGATGATGTATCTTATTACATATATGAAAATAACATTCATTGTTTGAAGTTTATTTACTTTTTAAGTCATTTTTGAATGCATACTCTGTTTATCCGAATAGTTGTGTGACAACATTGAACGTATTCAAGTGAACGGTATGAACTTAGTATTTGGTCCCTAGTCTCTCAAAAAGGTGACGTCTCGAGATGACTAGACTGCAAGTCGATCGATGGAGGGTTCAACACCATAGGGTCATAATGATGACTCGTCGTTTGCATAGACAGACTGTGAGACACTCTGTTGGGCAGTGACGCTGATAGAATTCATTTTCAATGTGATTGAAGCCTGGTCGTGGCGGTAATTTCTATAGTATTCCTATGAGTCGATTCTTTTGACGAGAAACTGATTATCTGAGTCGGTGCAGTTTCCGAGTGACTTTCATTTTTGTTCTAAGTCATGCCGTGAAAGGGGGCTATAAGGGCATCTTTGGGGTCATGGTGATCTGCATTATACAGTATAATCGAGTGGAAGGGAATTGTCCACCCTCGTCAGGGTAAAACATCTTTGGGCCACTCGAGGAGTAGTCGCTGGAAATGCGTGGCCACACTCGGAAAAGATCTATGGTATATTTTCCGGTCAGACAACTACTCTCCATATCGAGGAAACCACTCAGATCATGATATAATTTAAATGCGAGTACGACCTGTAAGACACCTTGCATTGAGTGGGAGATGTGAAACGGACAAGAGAATTGGTAACGCACAACTTATGTCGGACAAGTGGGAGATTGTTGGAGTAAGTGTCCTCCACAAATAGTGCGATTACATAATAAATCTCAATTAAGGAATACATGGGGATAATCCTGAATTATTGTCAATTGATTAACGTAAATCAATAACGATTGGCTGACTAGAGTTTGACGTTATTGTCGTGTGACGGCGGTAATCAATTGATCCCTTTGAGTCACACCTAAAGGAACGTACTCCAAATAAATAAGCTAATTAATTGTATGAGATACAATTAGATTAGTGACTTGATAAATCGACTAATAGTGAGTCAGTGAATTAATTTAGAGAGAAATCGAGTTGGGATCTCGGATGATTAGATTTTATGACGATAAAATTAATTGAAGAGAAGGGAATTAGTGATTAATTGTTAATTCACTAATTGTGTACTAACTGACTAATGAGATTAGTAATAGTGCAATTTTAATATACATGTAAGTGTATATATATATTAAAGAAGAGTTAGGAGTTTAATTGAATGATTTATACTTTATCGATCATATTGGATGATTAAGTGATAAATTATAAGTATTTGTGAGACAAATATTGAAAAACAAAAGAGACCCATAAATAGGTCCTTGGACCGTCCAAAATGAGGAAGAAGGGATTTGATTCCTTTTTGTCTTATTCTCTTTGTTTTGCTAAACTTTTGCATGCATGTAACATAACCATTACAATGCATAACATTGTTCTAATCAAGAAAGGAAACTCTTCACTCTTCCCCCTCTTTTTGACCGTCCAAAACTAGTGTGTTTAATACACTAGTTTTTGTTTTATTTTGGCATATAAAACAAGGCAAGAGGAAATCATTTTTGCATGCAAGCATCTCTTAACATTTCCTCTCAAAACTCTCTCTAAAATAATAAGAAATAAGTTGTTATTTCAACAAAAATATTACTAAGTGTAGTAATAATAATATCACATATTATCAAGTACTCCCTCCATTCAAGACCAAACACTACGGTTGCTTGATCACATTTGTCGAGGCGAATGTCGGAACGGAAATATCTATAATTTCACACGATAAAAAATTTAAAAATTGGATATTAATATTGTACGCATAAAGACGAATCAAACAAGATCACACACGGTTATATTTTCACTTATAGATTGTCGGGAATTTCAAAGATTACCGACACATATGAATAGTGTCAAAAAGGCAAATGTTTGGTTTGGACTTGAATGGAGGGAGTATCTATTAGTGATTTCTAGCTCAAAATCACTAGTATTTTTAGAGTTGTTCTTGGGTGCAACAAGAAGGAGGTTTTCTCTTTTGGAAACTTGGGTTTTTGGAGGATCATCCTAACCTTTAAGCTCAAGAAACAAAAGAGAAATGAGTTCTCTTTTGTGCCCAATTTAATCCTTTGGATGGTATAATTTCTATAAACTAGATCTACAAAGTAAAATAGTTATTACATAGATCTTGCAAATCAAATTAGAGTATTTTGATTTACACTAATAGTGTATTAGTAAAGGTCTCGGCACCTTCACTTATTGCGATTGTCATCACGAATAGTGTGGTCATCAATCCGGCGGCCTTATTTCTTTGTCATCCTGTCCATGCCTTTGCGCCTTAAGTCGCAATGACTAAGCCGTACAAGATAATTGAATATGCCAACTCTTTTGCGTCTGTCTCTAGGAAATAGTCGCTTTATTCATAAGTAAGGTACTCCTTGATTAGCAACGCCTACACTTAAAGTGAATACTAGAATATGCATATTAGACTAGGGTTGATCCCCCTATTTCGCTAGAGTTATCAGGGCCACCGCAGCCTTATTGCGATTGTCATCCTGCGGTTCTGTCTCCTTGCCACGTTTCGTTCTTAGTGAGCGCGATGCTTGCATTCGCTCTTGCCCTGCGTAAAGATCACTTGACGGGATTATAACAGAAGTTCGAATCATTTCGAACACTAGAAGATGAGATGCAAGTAGTCTAGTATTCGGCGTGGTTTACGAGTCGAGTAAGTCGCTGCACTATTTTAGTGAGATGCAAGAAATCAGAGTACAAAGATTTACTCAGTGATCAGGCTAGTAAGCAGTATGTGTTTGGTGATTAAACGAAAGTGAGTCAAAACGTCTTTAAAAATTAAAGACCACAAATTTCTGAAGTAAATCGAGTATGCATGATGTGAATGGTATAGTATGTCTAATAATTCGCGATCTGATATCGCACCGTAATTTTGCTGAATATTTGTGATACTATTGTTATGATATTATCTGTTATTAAAACTTATAACTGAATATCATGCCTTGTATGATTTATCGCTTTAAATCGCATGCTTATTATGACTTCATATGTCTTTATATGCTATATGTAATAAGCATGTTTATCGTTTACCTTATAAGACGATATTAATAAACCAAAGTAATTGGATTAGAGGGTATGTAAGAACGTAGCTAGTCACTGTCCGCTCAGCGGGCACTCCCCATCAGTTTTCGAGAGAGATGTAATATATAACACGCTACTCTTTTAAATTCTGTACTTAGAATTGTTATGTTCAACTATTAAAACGATGATGTAACATTTTGGGTTTATATGTATAATTAATAACGTTGGTTTAAAACTTAATTAATTTCCGCCTTATTAATTAAGGTCGATTAAAAACCAGGTTGTTACATATCCATTCCCGGGGGTATGTTTATTAGGGATGCTAGCTTGGATACGGCGTCCGCGAATTGATTTTCTTCACGCGGGAGAAGTAAAAATTCCACGTGGTTGAATTTTGCAATTAGCTCTTGGATTTTGCTTGGATATTGTGCAAGGTTTTCGTTAAATATCTTCCATGTTCCATATACTTGGTTAATGATTAGGGAGGAGTCCCGTATACCCGTAGGTTTCTTGCATTGAGTACTAGCGCGGCCTGGAGTCCGTGCAGACACGCTTCGTATTCGGCGGCGTTATTTGTCACATCAAAGTCTAATTTGATGGATAAGGGTGTATGCTCGTCGTTAGGAGAAAAAAGAAGTATTCCTACTCCGCAACCTCGATAGTTGGATGAGACATCGAAGTATAACTCTCATTGTTCGTGTTCGATGCCATAAATCCCGTCGTCAGGTAGGGATGTGGTGTCGATGACAGGTGCTTCTATTATTGCATTCTCGGCTAGAAAATCTGAGACTGCTCGTCCCTTTATTGCTTTTAGTGCAACGTACTTAAGGTCGAATTCGGCTAGGAGTAGAGTCCATCTGGCCATTCGTCCGTTTAGTACAGGTTTCTCGAAGAGGTATTTGACGGGGTCCATCTTTGAGTAGACCTTCGTTTGGTCTGCTAGCATATAGTGTCGGAGCTTTTTAGATGCTCACATTAGTGCCAAGAAGCTTTTCTCGACGGGTGTATATCGAGTATCGTAATCGAGAAATTTTTTGCTTATGTAGTAAATGGGGTGTTCTTCGCCATTGACTTCTTGGGCGAGCATGGCTCCCATTGCTGAGGGTGTAGTTGTCAAGTATAGGGATAGAGGCAGATCCTTTTGGAGTGGCCGTAGTACCGGCGGGTTGGATAGAACTTTGTCAAATGCTCTTTGACATTCGTCGTCCCATTCAACGTGGTCGGTCTTCTTTAGCTTCTTGAAAACCGGCTCACATATCATGGTGAGTTTGCTTATGAACCGCGAGATGTATTGTATTTGTCCTAAGAAACTTCGGATTTGATCGAGGTTTTTAAGTGGTTGCATTTCCATTATTGCTTTGACTTTCGAGGGGTCGACCTCGAGGCCTCTTTGGCTTACTACGTATCCTAGTAGTTTGTCGGACTTCACTCCAAATGTGCATTTTTGGGGATTACGGCGCATTTTGTATTGGCGTATACGTGTGAAGAACTTGCGGAGGTTGGTGATGTGATCACCTTTCTCCTTGGATTTGACGATCATGTCGTCGACGTATACTTCGACCTTTTTGTGCATCATGTCGTGTAAGAGGGTTGTAGTCGTGCGTTGGTACGTTGCACCTGCATTGATGAGACCGAAAGACATAACCGTGTAGCAGTATGTGCCCCACGGTGTAATGAAGGTCGTTTTTGCCATGTCTTCGCGAGCCATTTTGATTTGATTAGAACCCGTGTAACCATCCATGAAGAATAGAAGGGCGTGATCAGCGGTGTTGTCGACTAGGACGTCGACATGTGGTAGTGAAAAGTCGTCTTTAAGACTTGCTTTGTTTAAGTCGCGGAAGTCAACGCACACTCGGATTTTGCCATTCTTCTTCAAGACTGGGACCATGTTTAAGACGCAATTTTAGTACTTGACGACTTGGATAAAGCCGGCTTGTAACTGTTTTTCAATTTCCTCCTTCACCATGAGGGACCACTTGGGTCGTAGTCGTCTTAGCTTTTGCTTGACGGGTTTGTACGCGGGGTTGATGGGGATGTGGTGTTCGGCGATGATTCGATCGATTCTGGGCATATCTTTGTATGACCATGCGAACACATCTTTGAATTCGTTTAGAAGTTGTGTGAATTGGGCGCGTTCATCCTCGTTTAGTGAGGCGCCTAATTGTAACTCCTTAGGCTCTTCGGGGGTTCCCTTGTTAATTGTTATGGTGTCCACGATGATCGGATCCTGTGTTTGCTGCGTCATTATGTTTGCAATGTATTTGTATAATGATTCGCTTTTTTGTTCATTTTTATCGCATGAGTTAGTGTTGTTTGTTGTGTTTTGCATTTTGTTATCTGCTTGTTGTTGATTGTTGTTTGTTTTAAGTTGAGACAAGAAGTAAGCAAATTTGTTCTTGGTATTCATTTCATCAGAAACGTCTGACAAATTAGAAAAGTGCTTGGAGCTAGCCTCCGAAAAGAGAAATCTAAGCTAAAGCTAGACTCTTGACTAGATTGGTCGACAGAGGACCCGACACTTAGAGCATTAGACCCTAATAAAATCTCCTCTTCGTCTTCGTCTTTCTCCAAGTCTTGTTTTGTTGCTTTCGAGTGAGCGTCGAGGCGTGTGCGGCATGCGTTTTCGCCCTCAGCCTCCTTCTTAGGGTTGTTGCCTTTCTTCTACCTCCACCTCTTGTTTTTGTTAGGCTTGGGTGGCCGAACGGAAGAGTTGCTCCTTTTGCTGACTTGCGCCACGGCTTGGTTAGTCGGAGGCCATTCATCCTCCTCGTCGCTGAACCAAATGCCGTTGATTTGGTTGTCACTTGGTGCGATGAGGTTCGAGCAATCCATGATGGGGAGTGATCCCACAAAGATCGCGTGGTTGTGTAAAGGGTTGTCCTTGTTGGATAGCGTTCTTAAGCCGGAAGCAGTTCTCTGTGCCATGTCCCTTGCCTCGGTGGTATGCACAGAAAGCATTGGGATTCCACGACTTGGGTTTCTTATCTTCGGGTGGCTCGCTAGTAGGCCCGTGGGTTGGATGTAGTTTTTCTCGACCAATCTCTGAAATTCCTTAGTGTAAGACATGTAGAGAGGGTCGAAGGTCCTCCAAGCTTTAGAAGGAGTTGTGATCGAGGTCGCACATGTATCGAGGCTGCTCACAACGCGGTTCTCCTCGCTTTTATCTTCGCGAGTTGAATGAGATGAGCTGCCTTGATAGGCGAGGCCAGTGAATTTGGCCATTGTTCCACTTCGAAGGTCGTCCTCAATTTAAGTGCCGACCTTAGTGAGTTGCTTGAAGTCCTGGATGTTGTTGTACCTCATGTGGAGTTGGTGCACAGGATGAAGGTTATTGATAAATTTCGGCACGAGTTCGTCTTCGCGTGGGCGGTTCGGGATCTGTGCGCTTAGCTTTTTCCACCGAGTAAGGTATTCGGTAAAACCTTCATTGTCCTTTTTAGTCAGGACCTCAAGGGTGCGAATTGAGACCTGAGTATCGTCGTTGTCTCGATATTGGCGATCGAATTCGACCGCAATGTCTTCGAAGGTAGAGAGACGTTGCGGGTCGATGGAGTAGAACTAGGTCTTCGGCGTTGCTGCTAGAGAGTGCGGGAAGATGGTAGGCGAATGCTTAGAGGGGACCCCCTTGATAGCCATTTAGGATTTGAAAGCCCGAATGTGAATTTTTGGGCTCTCATGTCCCTGAAAGATAGGGAGGTCGCTGAGGGAAAGCTTGCTAGGAAGCTCGTCCTTGATACTCGAAGGAATGTTCTCGTTTTCCTTGTGTATGGAGTAGGTGCTCGAGACGTAGAGACGTTCCTTCATAGCTTGAAGCTTTTTGGCGTGTTTGTCCGCCTCATCTTTGATGCGTTTCTCCATACAGCCCACCTCAGTTTGGTGTGTGGCTAGTAGGGCATTGAGATCGTTAATGAGCTTAGCAACTTGCTCACGAAGTGCGTCAACATTGTTAGGATCGGCAATTTTCGAGTGTACTTGCGCTTGATGTGGGGGACGATGACGCGGTTATTTGTTCGATGTGTATCCAGTTGAGACCTGTGTTACATTTCGCATGTTAGTGACACGACTCAACATACTAGACTCAATGTTCATTTTCAGCACTCATTTTAGCTCATTTCTTTTAGAAAAATGTTTTTTTTTTTGGTAAAATGTGAGTAATTTCCATTAATCAATTAAAGATTACATCATTTAAGATATACAATCAAAACACTTCTCCACTAATTATGACACCAATCCTCAAGTAAATTAAGCCACATTACACACTGACCTTTTAACCACTCATCCTTAATGACCCAAAGTCGACGTCGAATCTGTTGCTTGATTGTAATCAATAACACCTCTGGCCTCTTCAACACCATCTCAAGTCGACACTTATTCCTTTCTTCCCAAATGTAGTATTTGCTAGTTAAGATAATCATTTGACAAATACGTACCTTCGGAAGCATACACCCAGTACCAATCAACACCATACCCTGCTGTATGTCCACCCAAATATGCTGACTGTAGGCACACGCAAAAAACAGATGCTCATGCGTCTCTACCTGAGCTTCAGCACGCACGCACATTACACACTGACCTTTTTAGAAAAATGTTCTTTTAAGCTAGAAAAAGAAGAAGAGTTTACGAAAAGGTTTTGAGCTAGGACAATTTTTTAGGCGACAATGTGATGCACGAGCATTAGAAGGGGTTGACTAAGCCGACATTTACCTAAGACCACTAAAGAATTGAAGATTGGTTCGAACTTTGTGTGGATACCCATATTCGTACCCTCCTAAACAAAACCCTGTGATGTAACACGGACTTTTATTACGCATGCTTTAACGCTGACTTAAACGGTTCTAAATATGTCGAATTCATTTTGAGTCGTTTTGAAATGTTAAATGAGTTAGGTCGCTTCACATCGCTTTAAATAAATGTTCAGTTTGTCCATTTAGAGTTTAGCCTGGTTCGCGTCCTGCTTCGTTTGGCATGAGTTTCGCATTTGCATTACAATTAGCCCTTTTACATTAACAAGGTCTAATTCAGTATTCCTAAATTCCTAACTTTAGGCCCGGTGGCTAGATCTTCCCTTTAGCCTCCTCTTACACAAAATATAGCCTCACGGGTTACCTTATTTCACAAAATGCTACAAAATACACCTTTTTCACATTTTAGGGTCTCGGACCCAGAACCGAGCCCAAACCCAGCCTTTGGCCCTCACTCCGAAGCCCTCACTCACAAAATATCTCAGAAATATCTCAGGTGTTTTCTTGACGTGCAAGGTCGAGATTATACTGTATTTTTCCAAGATATAATCAAACCGAAACTAGGAAACTAGGCCTGAAACCACACCTCCAAACCGCATTAGCCTATGCGGTTTGGTGGGTGAACCGCATAAGCCTATGCGGTTTACCAGGGCAACCGCATAAGCTTATGCGGTTCGCCTGCCTGGTTTTACCCCGAGATTTCCTATTTTCTCCGAGGTTTTTAGTATATATACCCCCCTATACCTGACCTCTAAAAACACAATTAACACACAGAATTTACAGCATACACAATTCTAAACCCTCTCAAAGCCTCACGCACTCAAATCTTTGAGTTCAGCACACCATCTCGTGTTGAATTCATCCTCCTTTTAAGTTCAAGAAGCGAAGCTCTGCCCAGATCTGAAGCGTCAGGACAAGGTCGGTACCGATCCACTTGGATCAAAGCTTTTTCTTATTTTCTATGGACTAACAAAGGGACTACACTTTAGCCCCGCTTTGACACCGAGCGCGCTTGCCTTCCAAGTGTTCTTTTTACTTCGGGTACACTCCATATCCGATGACACGCCAAAGTCGCATAAGCAACCGACCCTTATAAAATAAACCAATGGACAATTGAACTTTATTTTATTTGCATGCATCTTGCACCTTCTTTTTTTGCATTAAAATTAACTTAAACAATGAATTCGACCTTTAACTGAACCGTTTTCGTTAACAAGTTAAACATGCTAAACTGAGGGTTTTAATCAATCTTTTTGCATTTGCATCTGCATTCTTTTACAAACTTTTTCGCACTTGTACGTAGCGATAACATTAGCTTAAATATCATCTTACACGGATGGTTCTAGGTCAGTAGAGGCTATTTTTACATAGGCTTTTCTAAAAGGTTTTCATAAATCATTAATTGAACTACTCTTTTCTAAAGTACCCTCACCCCGAATCCATTCTGGTTTCACAGCCTTAGATCTAGGGGTATCGGCGTGCTCCAAAATCTAGGGCATGTCTTTAGGCTTAGGACATGATAGCAGGTTCCTAATTTCCGCGATAATTAGGTGGCGACTCCAAAGCAGTTTTAAAGGTTTTTCTAAATTAGTCTTTTTAATTTAAAGCGCCCTTACGCAAGATGCCGAGTTGGGTCCCTCGTCGACACCCGGGTTCCACAGTTTGTAACTATGGTTACTTGGAAATGCAATGGAGAAGTTGGAAACGCAGGTATGGAAGCTGGAAACGCAGAAGGAAACGAAGACGCGTTTCCCACATACTAGCTGGAAACGCTGGAAAACGTGTACAGCTCAACACGCTTTCCTTAAATTAGTCCGTAGGAATCAGCTAGTATAATTTTAATTATTCTTAGTTTATTTTCTTTATTTATTTACAAATAAACTTGGGAAAGTTTCCCAGAAGTGGTAGAAGTAATAATGTCTTTTAGTTGATTTTATTTTATTTCCTAATTAGATTAGGAAAATCTTAGTTGAAGAATAATTTGGTTTCTTAATTATATTAGGACCGACATAGCTGTTTTAGAGTACTATAAATAGGGTCGACTTGTGACCTTATTTTCATATCTTATCATACATTGAATTATCTTTTTTTTTTTTGTTGAAATGTAAGCTTTCATTAATAAATCAAAACCAATACATACACACATTTACATCACACTCTTCCACCATTCTTTATCTACTATAGACCATTTCGTATCACCCTCGACACTTATATGAAGCTTTAGTTCCTGTACAATTGTCCTCACTACAAACATAGGTCGCTCAACTACACCTTCACACCAAGCCCTATTTCTTTGTTCCCAAACCTTATACTGTATTGCCATTTGAGCCAGATTTAGTAACCGTTTTTTCAGCTTTGGCCATCTCCTAGCAGCTACTATGACCGTACCCTCACTGTACTTCAGACCTGGCCACCTTGACACTCCATACCATACTTGTATCACGTAAATGCACTGCTGAAACAAATGCTGAAAGCTTTCAGTTTGCAGACCACATAAACAACAGTACGGATCCGTAACGACTCCAAATTGCATCAGCTTGGGCTTCAAACGCAAGCCATGTTGTTTAATCATCCATGCCAAGAACTGGTGCTTTGGTATACCTCTGCTGCACCACACCCGTTTGAACCATACTACCTCCTCAGCTTGCCCTGATAGCCATTTATAATCGGCTTTAACAGTATAACCTGCCTCACCACTCCATAACTCACTGTCAAACCCTTCACCTTCATAAGCTTCTTCCAGTACCAACAGTCACTATCCTTAACCACACACTCCATGAAATCCATCCCTTTCATATATATGTGATCCACCCACTGAATCTAAAGACTGTCAGCCTTTGAGACCAACCACCATATCAACTTCCCTATCAGATCATTATTCCACCTCACATCATTTTTCAGTCCTAACCCACCTTCTCGTTTTGGCGTGCATACTTTGTCCCAGCTCACTGTTGGGACCCTTCTAAGAACCACATCACCATCCCACAAAAAATTTCTACAAAGAGCAGAGACTCTATACAAAACACTCTTTGGTAAGATAAAAATGGAAGCCCAAAAGTTAAAGAGTGTACTAAACACAGACTGAACCAGTGTAAGTCTCCCTGCATAAGAGAGTTGTCTAGCACCAATAACCCGTATTCTTCCAACCACCTTATCTATCAACACATTACAATCATGCCGCTTTAACCTCCCTGCTGTAATAGGTACCCCCAGGTACTTAAATGGGAGCCTACCTTTAACAAAACCAAATACAAATAGTATCTCCTGCTTCAAACTATTTTTAACCCCATTGAAATAAACATTGGACTTCGAAGAGTTCATTTTCAAACATGACGCAGAAGAAAAGGTTGCAAAGGCCCTCAAAAGCACCATTATAGAGTCTGCATCTCCCTTACAAAACATTAGAAGATCATCAGCGAACATCAAATGGGTCAATCCCATTTCTTTACACAAAGGATGATATCAGAACTTCAACTTTTCTGTTGCACAGCTGAGAATTCGGCTGAGATATTCCATACAAAGGGTGAACAGCAGAGGAGACAGGGGGTCTCCTTGCCTTAACCCCCTCTTACCCTTGAAAAAACCAAAGCTTGAACCATTGATGACCAAAGAATAAGACACAGATGTCACACAAAACATAATCAGCCTTCTGAAGTGAGCGGGGAACTGAAAAGCTTCTAAAAGTTGATCCACAAAATCCCAAGCAATAGAGTCATAAGCTTTCATCAGGTCCATCTTGAACATACATCTCGGGGATACAGTCGCCCTGTTGTATAACTTCACTAAATCCTGGCAAATGAGTATGTTTTCAGCTATACTTCTTCCCTTAACAAACCCTGCCTGACTTCTACTGATTAAAGAAGGTAACACCATATTCAATCTGTTACAAATCAGCTTTGCCAAACATTTATAAATCACATTGCAGCATGCTATTGGTCTGAACTGTGAGACATTAACAGGCCTAGCACACTTAGGCACCAAAGTGATCATAGTAGCACTAATCTGTTTCACACAATGACCATTCTCATATGCATCCACAATTGCCTCACTTATCTCATCTCCAATCACACTCCAAGCATCCTTGTAAAAGCCACTAGAGTAACCATCTGGCCCAGGAGCTTTGTCCTCAGGGATAGAAAACATGATCTTCCTCACTTCGTCCTTAGTAACAGGCCTCCTCAAAATATCAGAGAGCTCAACATCACAAATAGCTCCCCTCCTCACCACCTGGGTATTAACCTTTTCAGTAGCAATTTCAGTCCCCAACAGAGTCTTATAATAGTCCAGGAAAGCTTCATGAATCTCGGTAGGGACATTACATGTAACTCCTTTCATGTCTTAAAGCACCGCCTCATTGAGTTTCCTTTAGTCTCCACAGCGATTCCCTTTCCTTTGTCTCGAGATTCCTCTTTTAGAGTTTCTTTAGGTTTGCTTGGAGTGTTTCTAGCTTGAGAACTCGAACCAATGACCACTCCTCGTGAATAAGGATTAGTCTTTCGGGCCTTCTTTTGCTTCACAAACTTCAAAGCTAACCTGCACACATCATTAAAACCATCAAAATTCTGAATTTCAACTTTGGCCGCAAGTGAGGGTGTTAGGCCCTTGATGAATCTTGTGATTCTCAGCTCTTCTTTCTCCTCAAGATCGCATAAGATTGTCATCCTCTCAAATTCTTTGATGTATTCAGTCACGGACAAGTTTTCTTGCATAAAAGATTGGAGTTTCAAGTAGTTTTCTTGCTCATAATCACGAGGCAAGAATCGTTTCATGAGGTGCTTCTTCAACTTAACCCAAGATTCAATCTTTGGCTTTCCTCCTTTCCTCCTTTGTTTCATTAGGTTTTCATACCATAAAGAAGCATACTTGGTGAGTTTCAACGTTGCAACCTTAAATTGCTTCCGATCATCATACTCCTTATACTCAAAGATTCTCTTGGCTTGTCGAATCCAATCCAAGAAACTCTCCGGATCCATGTCACCTTTAAAATCGGGAATATCGAGTTTGAGACCTTGATCATCATCGTTCTTGGTGATCTTTCTTCCTCTCGGTCGTTCTTCTTCTTCACTTTCATCACCACTTATATTCTGGTTCTTTGGTTTCTTATAACCATTATTATATATGTGTTTCATCATGTATGTCAATTGACTTAGTGATGAGGCTAAAGTCGTCACGCCTAATCAAAATAAACCTAGACAAACAACTAACAGAGGCTAGTGGTAAGCAGGGTCGAATCCACAGGGAGGTGGTGCAGTCAAAGAGATGCTCGGCTAAGAAAGGTCAATCTCAAGGTATGAACAAGAAGTGAGTTTGAACTATAAACTAAGGGTAGACTAGAATCAAAGGCTTAAAAGACGATAAGGGAGGAATCTAGGGTCACAGGTTCACGATGATTTCGACTAAGGTTGTCACTGAATAAGGATACTAATGATAGTTCGCGTTAATGGATTAGGACAAGTCCTCTCGGATCAAAGTCAATCCTAAAGCTCAACTAATCTGCTCGCTACGTATTAGTTTCGCTCTACTAACTCTTCACACAAGGCTCACCTTAACCCGGCTTTCGATCTTAGGTTTAGGCTTCCTAGGTCAACACAGTCGATCGTGGCCTTTGACCAATTGAGTGAGGAATTAGGGCATGAGATTAGATTAACAACAAACAACCAAAAGATAACCAAGAACAGAGATTAAACCTAAGAATCAATCATCGATCCCCATAAAACCCTAGGATGGGATTAGCTATGCATAATTGGGGATGAATTCAAAGCATTACAAAAACAATAATAAAACATAATGAATGAATAACAATTGAAATTAAACGTGGAATTAATCTTGAATTGAAATAGAAAGATCGAGTCTTGCAATTGTAATTAAAGCTAAGTCTAAGGTTTTGAGAGAGTTTAAAAGAGAGAAAAGCTATTCTAATTCTAAAGCTGAAATTATAATGAAAAGCATAAGTGAAACCCTAACTTCGAGTTCTATTTATAGGCTTCAGAACCGAGAAAGCAGTAGAAGCAAACCGACGGTTCGGCCAAACCGATCGGTTTCAGGGGCAAACCGATCGGTTCAACCCTAAACCGATCGGTTCTAAGGAGCTCAGCAGATTCCAGCAACTTTAAGCCTTGTTCACGTATCCTGAACCTATAGGTTTCGCTCTGAACCTATAGGTTTGACGTCCCAACTTGTCGTATTGACTCCGAATCGACTCTCGGGATTCGTCTTGACTTCACGATACTCGATAACGCTCTCTCGACCTCAGGTTTTAGCTCAGGACCGCCAAAACCTGCAAATTACACACAAGGAACGACAGTATCGCAATATAAAGCAAGTAGCTACTAAAACAATAGTGAAATCGAGCGAGTGTGAGCTAAATGCAACTATAACGGGGGCATAAAAGCTATATAAATAACATGTATCAAACTCCCCCAAACCAAACCTTTGCTTGTCCTCAAGCAAATAGCGTCGGAGAAAATCAAAGCATAGCTAGTTAATCACGTTAGCATCTCGAAGTGGACGACCTATGCACATAAACCTACAAACCATAGTCTATTTCAATAAACAGAGCACAAGTCTCAACCATTCACACCAACATCATAATGCTAGCCTCTAACGCTTTCGCAAAAATTAAACTTTACGACAAATGGATTCGAGCAAGGCCAACCACGCATACCACTTCCATTCAACCATACTTTCCAAATCATTCCATTTCTTTCTTTTTTTTTTTTCTTTTTTCTCAAATGTGGAGCATCCCTCGTATGTAACACCGTTTAGCTTGACATTCACTCGGTAAAGATCGCGCTCGGGTACATATTTCCTTAAGGGTTACATCATTGCTCATACTTTCGGTCGCAACCAAATTCATGGCCACTGTGGTTACTCAATTCAATGAGTCCCCTCCGAGAGCATCGAAGCATTGCTCCATCATTAAATGATCGTTCCAAACAAACCACATTCCAACATACCAAACATTCCACGAACCATTGCCAAGCTCGAATGTCAAAGTCGAAAGTAAACAAACGAAAAGCGATAAGAATTAAGCAAATACAAGTGGGCTAGTGTTTGAGACTCGCAATCTATGAACAGGAAACAAACATATAGTGCATGCTACGACGATAGAAAGTCGACTTGGAGATACTAAAGATCAAAATAGCACACTAATCAATTCCCCAAACTTGGCAATTCAAGCCGAAAAAGGTTTGGAAATGTCAAAATTTTTAAAATAAAGCACACAAAATGAAAAATGCAAGAACTAAAGCACACAAAATGAAAAATGCAAGAACACACACAAAATGAAAAATGCAAAAGAATAAGCGCGAAAGTGCTTTCCTCCCCCAAACCAGAATCACACATTGCCCTCAATGTGGAAAACAGCATGACCACAAGCAGAGAAGGACAAATAAAAGACGGGGGTAGGAAAATAAAAGTGAGGAAACGAGGGAAAAGGGGTAAAGAAAGCTCACATTATCAAGTCGGAGCTCCCCCAAACCGAAGTGAAGCATGGAGTGCGGCTTATGATCCACGAATATGCGTCCAATTCAGTCCAACTATGTAGTGCTTCGGAGTAGCACGCGAGAGAAGGTGGCCGAGTAGCAGGGGGCCGGCCAACAATACTAGGGACGCAGAGTCCGTAGGTACCTGCATGCTAAATCAATTATAAATCTCTCGTCCTCACGCACTCAAAAGAAAAGTCTAAAATGTCATCCAAAACAAACCAAACCAGAGTACAAGTTCAACAAATTACAAAAAGTCAACGGGTTACCTCCCGGAAAGCGCTGGTTTATAATGGTCCCGCACGACCGTCGTCAAACTCATCTAATCACGTCAAATTGGGCCAAGGACGTTGGCCACTAGCAACAGCTTCATTTGGCGAAATAGCATCTGTTCGCCACAAAATTCGATCTCCACGAGGAAGAGCAGCATAATCCATCACGCATGGTCAGCCATCGCGAAAAGGCTCTCCAAAACAACTTCGTGCATCGGGCGTCGCAGACCGTGGGTCTCCTCCACCATCCCCAGGATCATAGACATCCGCCCTCGTAGCCTTCCGCTCCCCCAAACCAGGATCGTAGTCAACCTGCGTAGGACCTGCACAAGAAAAAACAGAAGAAACAACCTCCAAAGTGTCTCCAGTAGAGTGAGACGGAGGGGCAAGGTCAATAGCAGCCACAGACTCAGGCTGCATAGGGGATCGAGGAAGACTAGACTTAGTGTAGGTCAACTTCTCACCTCCCACCGAGAACGTCAAGGTCTTATTCCCCACATCGATGACAGCACCTGCAGTATGTAGGAAAGGTCTCCCTAGAATGATCGGGATGTGGGGGTCCTCGGGAATGTCTAGGACAACAAAGTCGACCGGGATATAAAACTTCCCTATCTTGACCGGAACGTCCTCTAGGATACCTAAAGGTCGCTGGACACTACGGTCGGCCATCTGCAACGTCATGGAGGTAACTCCTAACTTGGTCATGTTCAATTTCTTGCAGATGGAGTAGGGAATGATACTCACACTGGCCCCTAGGTCGCATAAGGCGTTCTGCACTACGTATTTCCCTATAGAGCAAGGGATAGAGAAGGTCCCGGGGTCACTCAGCTTCGGGGGCAAACTACCCTGCAAAAGAGCACTACCCTCCCCCACAAAAGACACAGTCTCGGTCACATCAATCGAACGCTTCTTAGTTATGACCTCCTTAAGAAACTTAGCATATGCAGGAATCTGTTTAACTAGATCAATGAAAGGAATATTCACCTGCAATTGTTTAAGAATCTCAAAGAACTTACCAAGCTGGGGGTCCACGTTAGCCGGTCGTACACGACTCGGGAATGGGAGCCTGATTTGAATCTCCGGCGCCTTGTTCTTAACAGCATCATCACACGGTTTGACCGTGTTGTCGGCCCCACGCTTCTCCTCATCCTCCGGATGCTTCGGTCCATCATAAACTGTACCACTACGCAGCGTAATAGCACATGCCGTATCGTGAGGAGGGTTAGGAGGATTACCTTGCGGTGGCAGAGTACCCGGCTGACGTGAGGCCTGCGAAGCGGCGAGCTGCGCCACTTGATTCTCGAGCATCTTGATCGCCGCATCCTTGGCTTGCTCGGCTCTTCTGCATTTGCTGCATCATCATCTCTTGTGACTTGGCCATTTGCAGCATCATGGCCTTCATCTCGGCCATAGGATCGGGTCCTGCAGGTTGGGGTGGAGTGTAAGGTGGTTTTGGTAGTTAGGTGGAGGTGGTTGGTAGTTTTTGTGAGGAGGGATGTAGGGTTGGTTTTGTGGATGTGGGGGAGTCGGGTTTAGCACATTTTGGTTACGTTAAGATAAAAGCGGCGATCAGAATCAGGGTTGGTTTGGTAGGGCAGGTTTTGAGGATAGGACTGATAAGTATAAACCTGCTCTTGGGGTGCAGCATACCCCGTAGAATAACCCATATCGTGCCCCGCGACAACATTAACGTGAGCACCCGAAGAACCAACACCGTGCAGCTGGTCAATTTTCGCGATCGGTAGCGACAAAGAAGTCGACTATGGACCGCACTCATGCTCTCCTTATCACGGTCTTGGTGAGCCGACCGTGAATTACCGCGGCTTCCCAAATTGAGACGAATGGATAGCCATCTCCTCAATCAAGCCCCACGCCTTATCATCGCCGGCGTTATTAGCAAAACGCCCCTCCGCAGCAGAATCAAGGATGGCCCGGCTCTCCGCGTATAACCCATTATAGAATGTCATGATCACCAACCAATCGTTCAACCCGTGGTGAGGACAATCGCGGATAAGCTTATTGTATCGCTCCCAAGCTTCAGCGAAAGATTCATCAAACGTTTGCTTGAAGCTTTGAATTTGACTTCACATTTGGTTGAAATGCGGCTCGGGAGGGTAGAACTTGGAGTAAAAAGCAAGGGCTAACCCGCTCCAATCAGTGATGCCAGCCGCCTCCTTGTTGAGGTCCGTGATCCATTCACGGGCTCGATCCTTCAACGAAAAAGGGAATAGCATTTCCCTTATCTGCTCCTGAGTGATCCCGGCCTGCTTGATCGTAGAGCAGTAGTCGGTAAACACTTACATATGCCAACCCGGGTCCTCGGTGGGATAACCACCAAACTGATTCCGCTCCACCAAATTTAGAAAGGCGGGGCGAATCTCAAAGTTGCCCTGCAAGGTAGCGGGCATCGTGAATCCATTCGGAATGGATTCCGTCTTTGGGAGCGAGTGACTAGATAATTTAGGCATAGTCACTGGCGGTGGAGATAATGGAGTAACGGGAGGTGTGTCCTCTTCGTAGGACGATTGCGTAGCACTAGACGACGCTTCCTCGGTATTAAGATCAACGATTTGAATTGCTTGCTTGCGTAGTCGATGTAACGCTCGTTCAGGTTCGGGCTCAAATGGGACAAGAGTCCGAGGTGACCTGTGCATAAACGAAACTACAAGCAAATGATAAGAAACAGTCTCAAGAGAGAAAAACCTAGCTAACGAATAAGCAAACTAAAACTAGCTAACCGTCTCCCCGGCAACGGCGCCAAAATTGATGAGGCTAAAGTCGTCACGCCTAATCAAAATAAACCTAGACAAACAACTAACAGAGGCTAGTGGTAAGTGTAGGGATCGGATCGCATTCACTAATCAAGTATTAGTGTAAATCACATTACTCTAATTTGATTTAGCAAGATCTATGTAGTACAAATTTACAATGTTAACAAGTTTAGAAATTTATACCTTTCTCTTAAAGGATATTAGGGCACTAAACTAGAACTCCTTTCTAGTTTAGTTTCTTGAGAATGAACTTAGGATGATCCTCCTTAAAAACCCAAGTTTTCAATGTAGAAAACCTCCTTTAAAAAGCACCCAAGAACACTCCAAACTCACAAGTGATTTTGATCTAGAAATCACAAGTGAATATATGATAATATGAGATAATATTAATACTAACTCTTAGTACAAGTATTATCTTGAGAGTATTTGTTTAGAGAGAATTATTAGTGAGATGAGAGGATGAAATGCATGAATGAATATCTCTCACATACACTTAGCCTTTTTAATGAATAAAATTCAAAAGCCAAAATGGGTCTTGGGAGACCCATATTTTCGGCCAAGACAAAAGGGAGAGGAGAGGAGAAGTCTTTTCTTGTTTAGACAAATCTCATGCATTGCAATGAGTGTGTTTTTATCACATGCATGCATCAAACAATTAGAAGAACCAAACAAATAAGACAAGAAGCAAAAGATGCTTCTCCTAGTCCCATTTGGACGGTCCACCCATCAATTATGGGTCCAATTTGTTTTTCAATATTTGTCCCACAAATACTTATAATTTATCACTTAAATCATCTAATATAATAAAGTGTAAATTAATTAAACTCTTCCTTAATATACATGTACTTTGCACATATATTAAAAATGTGCTTTTACTAATCTCATTAGTAAAATATACACAATTAGTGAATTAACGCTTAATCACTAATTCCCATCTCCTCTTATAATTTTATCGATATAAAATTAAATCATCCGAGTTCACAACTCGATTTCTCTCTAAATTAATACATTGACTAACCGTTAGTCGATTTACCAAGTTACTAATATAATCGTATCTCATACAATTAATTAGCTTAAATATTTGGAGTACGTTCCTATAGGTGTGACTTAAAGGGATCAATTGATTACCGCCGTTCTCACGACAATAACGTCAAACTCTAGTCAGCCAATCGTTATTGATTTACGTTAATCAATTGACAATAATTCAGGATTATCCCCACGTATTCCTTAATTGAGATTTATTAAGTAATCGCACTATTGTGGAGGACACATACTCCAACAATCTCCCACTTGTCCGAGACAAGTTGTGCATTACCAATTCTCATGTCCGTTTCACATCTCCCACTCGATGCAAGGTGTCTTACAGGTCGTACTTGCATCCTGAGATATATATCATGAGTGGTTTCCTCGATAAGGAGAGTAGCTGTCTGACCGGGGAATCTACCGTAGATTCTTACCGAGCGTGGCCACGCATTTTCAGCGACTACTCCTCGAGTGGCCCAAAGATGTTTTACTGACGAGGGTGGACATTTCCCTTCCACTCGATTGTCTTTGTATAATGCATCACCATGACCCCAAAGATGCCCTTATAACCCCTTTCACGGCATGGTTTAGGACAAAAATGAAAGTCACTTGGAACCGCAGACCGACTCGCACAATCGGTTCCCAAGTCAAAGAATCGACTCAAAGGAATACTATAGAATTCCCACCACGACCAGGTTTCAATCTCATTGAAAAGGAATTCTATAAGCGTCACTGCCCGACAGAGTGTTCTTCACAGTCTGTCTATGCAAACGATCAGTCATCACATATGACCCTATGGTGTTGAACCTCACCATCGATCGACTTGCAATCTAGTCTCTCCGAGACGTCACCTCATATGAGAGACCAGGGACCAAATACTTAGTTTATTCCGTTCACTTGAATATGTTCAAACTTGTCACACAAATATTCGGATAAACAAAGTATGCATTCAATAATGACTTAACATAAAAACAATGAATGTTATTTTCATATATGTAAAAGATACATCTTTCTATTACATATTACGAAACTAAAGGAAATCTGGCATACGCCGCAACCCCATGGAGGCGGTGTGCGCGTCATGCTTAGCCCTCGAAAGAGGCTTGGTTAAAGGATCAGCGATATTATCGTCTGTCCCAACCTTACAAATGTCTATTTCCTTCCTTTCCACATTATCTCTAATAACGTGGTATTTCCTCAAAACGTGTCTAGACTTGTTGCTAGACTTGGGCTCTTTCGCTTGGAAAATAGCCCCACTGTTATCGCAATAAACAGTGACAGGATCCGCGGCACTAGGGACTACTCTTAGTCCATCCAAGAATTGCCGAATCCACACAGCTTCTTTAGCGACTTGAGATGTCGCCAAATACTCGACTTAGTCGTAGAATCCGCAGTGACACTCTGTTTGAAGCTCTTCCAACAAACAGCTCCTCCATTCAACATAAAGACATAGCCGGATTGGGATTTCAGATCATCCCCATCGGTTTGGAAACTTGCATCCGTGTAACCCTTTACACGTAGCTCAAGTTCTCCTCCAAACACTAGAAACGAATCCTTAGTTCTTCTCAAGTACTTAAGGATGTTCTTCACAGCTATCCAGTGACTCTCACCGGGATTAGCTTGATACCGGCTCGTCATGCTCAAGGCGAAAGCGACATCGGGACGAGTGCACATCATAGCATACATGATTGATCCAACAGCGGAAGCATAAGGGATCAATTTCATGCGTTCAATTTCCGCAGGAGTCGTAGGACATTGAGATTTCTTCAATGTTATTCCTACACTCATCGGAAGAAAGCCTCTCTTGGAGTCTTTCATATTGAACCTATCAAGAATCTTATCGATATAAGTTTCTTGACTTAATGCTAGTATCCTTTTGGATCTATCTCTATAGATCCGGATACCCAAGATGCGTTGTGCCTCTCCCAAGTCCTTCATTTGGAAATGGTTTCCCAATTCCACCTTTACCGAGTTTAGACTTGGAACATCATTTCCAATCAGTAGTATGTCATCCACATACAAAACAAGGAAGGTTACTTTACTCCCACTAAACTTCATGTACAAACAAGGTTCCTCAAGACTACGAGCGAAACCATGTTGTTTGATAACATGATCGAATCTGTGATTCCAACTCCTCGATGCTTGCTTAAGACCATAAATGGATCTCTTAAGCTTGCATACTTTCTTAGGGTTGGATGTGTCTACAAAACCTTCAGGTTGTGTCATAAACACTTCCTCTTCTAGAATCCCATTCAAGAAGGCGGATTTTACATCCATTTGCCATATTTCATAGTCATGAAATGCGGCAACCGCTAAGATTATCCTTATGGATCGAAGCATCGCAACCGGTGCAAAGGTTTCATCATAATGAATACCTTGGACTTGTGAAAAGCCCTTTGCCACCAATCTAGCTTTGTAAACATCTATATGTTTATCTATGCCGAGTTTGATTTTGAATATCCATTTACACTGAAGAGGTTTAACTCCTTCAGGTAAATCTACCAAGTCCCAAACTTGGTTCTCGTACATAGAATCCATTTCGGATTTCATGGCCTCAAGCCATTGTTCGGAGTCAGGGCTACTTATAGCCGCCTTGTAGGTTGAGGGCTCGTTGCTTTGAATAACAACAAATCACCCTCCTCCTCGATGTTACCGAGGTAGCGCCAAAGTTGTTGACTAACTCTTCCCGACCTCCTAGGGACTATAATCAGTGTGAGAAGACGAGGGAACGGTTTCCTCATCTTCTGCTTCGGTTTGTGGCTCTTGAACTTCATCAAGTTCAAATTTTCTCCCACTGCTTCTTAGAAATAAACTCATTTTCTAGAAAACAAAGATCACGAGCCACAAACACTTTGTTCTCGTGAGGGTTGTAGAAGTAATAGCCACAGTTTCCTTAGGATAACCTACAAATAGACATTTGTCGACCTTGGAGCGAGTTTATCGCCGCTTTATTCTTGACGAATGCCTCACATCCCCAAATTCTCATGAATGACAAATAGGGAACCGTTCCCGTCCATATCTCATATGGAGTCTTATTGGCCGCTTTAGTCGGACTTCGATTTAGTGAGAATACAGAAGATAATAGCGCAAAGCCCCAAAATGATCCAGAAGCTCAGTTTGACTCATCATAGACCGAACCATGTCAAGCAAGGTTCGGTTTCTCCTTCTCGCAACACCATTCAATTGTGGTGTGCTGAGGAGTCCATTGTGATATTATACCACAATTCTTAAGATGTGAATCAAACTCATTACTTAGATATTCGCCACCACGATCGGATCGTAGTGCTTTTATCCTTTTGTTTAATTGGTTCTCAACCTCATTTTGAAATTCTTTAAATTTCTCAAAAGCATCACTTTTATGCCTTATTAAGTAGACATAACCATATCTACTTAAATCATCGGTAAAAGTAATGAAGTAATGATATCCTCCTCTAGCGGTGATGTTTAATGGACCACACACATCGGTATGTATGAGTCCTAAAACCTCACTTGCTCGTGTCCCTTTACCGCTAAAGGGTTGACGAGTCATCTTGCCTAAGAGGCAAGACTCGCATGTACCATATGATTCGCAATCAAATGGTTTGAGAACCTTGGTCTCAACAAGTCTCTTTATGCGTCTTTCGTTTATGTGACCTAAACGACAATGCCAAAGGTAGGATTTGTTTGATTCATTCGTTTTGAGCCTCTTGTTCTCGACATGATAAACATCATTAACATCATTTAAAACATAAATACCTCCAATTGAAATCGCTTCGCCATAAACCATTTCATTAAAAGAAAAAGTACAATCGGTTGTTCTTAATCTCAAACAAAAGCCTTCCGCATCTAACACGGAGACGGAGATAATGTTTTTCGTCGAGTTGGTACAAAATAACGATTATTTAAATGCAACTCTAAACCACTAGCAAGAGCGAGTACAAAAGTTCCCACGGAAACGGCCGCTACTCTAGCTCCATTGCCCATGCGGAGATCTACATCACCCTTGGCTAGGGCCCGCACGTTTCTCATCCCCTGCAAATGATTACAAAGGTGAGATCCACATCCGGTATCCAATACCCATGTAGAAATGCAAGCATGATTGATGTCAATCATATAGAGATTAGAAGGAATACCTTGGGATGTCGCATCCATTCTTGAGATCCTTCTTATACTTGAGACAATTGCATCCAATGACCCACTTCATTACAATATTTGCAAGTGTCTTTGAGGGGTCTTCCCTTGTTGATCTTGGGCTTAGGCTTATGTGGAACACCTTCCACAATGGCCTTACCCTTACCCTTGCCTATGTTAGATGGCCCTTTCTTGGCCACCTTCCCCTTCTTCACTCCCAAGTTCATGTTCTTCATTTTCATGGAGAGAACATCTTTCTTCTCCACCTCATTCACTTCCATATCCCTCTCGGCTTGGACCAAGAGTGCATGAAGTTCATGATAACTCTTATCCATGTTGTTCATGTTATAGTTTACTCGAAAGTGAGCAAACTTGTTAGGAAGAGAATGGAGGATGCGGTTGATCGCAAGAGCCTTGGGTATAGCACACTCTTGACGCTCAAGAGTGTCTATTTGCTCAATCATCTTGAGCACATGAGGACCAACTTTTTGGTTCCTCTCAAGCTTTGCGTCGAAAAACCGAACCGCGGCTTCATAAAGCCTTATTTGCGGTGCTTTGGAGAACATGGTTGTCACTCGAGTGAATATCGCATATGCACTCTTTTGAGTAACCATTCGGAGTTTGAGAGCGGGTGCCATGGACCAAATCAAGACGTTTTTGACGTCATTGTCCACTCGCACATACTCATCATAGGCGGCACGAGCCGCGCCGGTTCGAGAAGTGGGTTCGGCGGGTGGTTGATCGGTAAGGTGCTTGAGCACATTGTCGGATGCGGCGGCACCCTTCATTGTCGAATCCCATTCGACGAAGTTGCTACCGTCATCCTTGAGGATACACTTATCCATCACGGTTCGCAACCATGAATCTTTGCCCAAAATGGGCGCGGGAGTTGATGATGATGATGCCATTGCGATAAACGATTCTACAATAAATATGAGGAAATATATAAGCATTCATTGTTCATTTATAACATTTGCTAAAACTCATTTTTAAAACAAATGTCCATTTATATAATGATCTCCCACGAAATTATATAAATGATTCCAAGACTCGTTTTTCATATAAAATTAGACATCTCATGTTTCCTTTTATATAAAAACGATAAGTCAACACTTGACTAATTCTACACTAGAATGCTTGGTTGATGATTTTCTTTAAAATGCATCTTTTAGCCCCAAATAACTCTTATTCGGTTGAGTCCAAACCAAATTAGCACGGGACTTCCTCCCACTACTTACCCATGGTAACAAGGTTCCACGTCGCGGAGGTCCTCACGAACATAGGGTTCATAGTCGCTACATTTGGAAAGGCTTAATCTCAATTCATTTTTGTAAAAATGTGGGTGATCTTGTCAATTTTTAGTCATTTAAATTCTTTATAAGTGAACTAATTTAGGAATCGTGACTTAAAACGACAATCATAGTGGGATATCGTGGCATGCATGGCGATTTTGGCATGTGTGCGGAAAATAAGCAAACAAACAAGCATCAAACAAACATAAACCTAGTATGGCCACCTAAAGTAATTAAAAATACAAGGAGTTACAAATTGGAAACCAACTCCTTTGGTCCCTCTTCATATGGATCTCATCCAAGCTTCTCCTTGCTAGCTTTAGAACACTTCTAAGGCTCCATGTCGATCTCCATCACCGGTCTTCGATTTACAAATAGTTACAAGAATGATTTTACAAATGAATACATAGCAATCCTATTATACATTTATAAATGAAATAAACTATAAAAAATTACAAACCGGCGATACGAGATCGCATTTAATTACAAACCACACGATATTCCCTTTCATTACGGGTAATATCGGTAAAAATATAACAAACTATGGCCATACTAGTAAAGATAAACATTCATTCAACAATAAACATTCATTCAAACATGCAAGATGTAAAGCTTATAAATAAAAACATGCCAAAATCGCCCTAAACAATAATCGCATTAACTTGTTTAAAACCGATCTCATTTTAATCGATTAATCTCATATTAACCAATAATGCTTAAAACACCTTTTAAGCTTGAACTAAAACTTCTAAACTGATTTTAGAACACCCAACATTAGTTTATACTAACTTAAGGTGATATTAGTTCATAAACTTGGTCATTTGCTAATTAGAAGTACTTTAATCATAACCCTTTTATGAATAAAGCTTTATAAAATCAAAATAAAATAAAATAAAATTATTTTTATTTTGAAAAAATTTTGTATATTCTGGAACACTTCCAAAATATCAGAAAAGAAAAGTTTGGCCAGAAAATATTTACGAATTATTTTATATAAAATAACATACGATTTCATCGATTTTAACTCATAAAATCAAGAAAACGTCTAAAACAGTGAGGTAAAATCCCAAATTTATACGAGAGCATCCTCATAAAGTGTAAAAATATTGGTATAAATTTCATGTCCAGAAAACAAAATTTACTATATTTTTGGACATAAAATGCAAACCATACCGATTTTAAACAAAAATATGAATAAATATTCAAAACTCAAAATCTGACTTTGAAAATTTACATGCAGAATGTATAAATATGAAATATCACTGTGTAAAAATTTCGTGACCAGATTCGAACTATAACTATTTATAGTAATTATTTTAGCCAAAAACACACTTTTTGACTCGGTTTTGTATAAAAATCATTTAAATTAGCAAACAAATTTCAAAAATTACGAAATTTGACCAGTAATTTCATGAGACCAGAAACTTTGCATGCTATAAAAATCTCGTGTTAAAACCATTTTTAACACTATTTTCGGATTTTATGTTATTTATTCTCAATAAATACATAAAACTCCAAAAACAACAAAATAAATTTGTAACTACAAGCCTTGGCTCTGATACCACTTGTAGGGATCGGATCCCATTCACTAATCAAGTATTAGTGTAAATCACATTACTCTAATTTGATTTAGCAAGATCTATGTAGTACAAATTTACAATGTTAACAAGTTTAGAAATTTATACCTTTCTCTTAAAGGATATTAGGGCACTAAACTAGAACTCCTTTCTAGTTTAGTTTCTTGAGAATGAACTTAGGATGATCCTCCTTAAAAACCCAAGTTTTCAATGTAGAAAACCTCCTTTAAAAAGCACCCAAGAACACTCCAAACTCACAAGTGATTTTGATCTAGAAATCACAAGTGAATATATGATAATATGAGATAATATTAATACTAACTCTTAGTACAAGTATTATCTTGAGAGTATTTGTTTAGAGAGAATTATTAGTGAGATGAGAGGATGAAATGCATGAATGAATATCTCTCACATACACTTAGCCTATTTAATGAATAAAATTCAAAGCCAAAAGGGGTCTTGGGAGACCCATATTTTCGGCCAAGACAAAAGGGAGAGGAGAGGAGAAGTCTTTTCTTGTTTAGACAAATCTCATGCATTGCAATGAGTGTGTTTTTATCACATGCATGCATCAAACAATTAGAAGAACCAAACAAATAAGACAAGAAGCAAAAGATGCTTCTCCTAGTCCCATTTGGACGGTCCACCCATCAATTATGGGTCCAATTTGTTTTTCAATATTTGTCCCATTAAATACTTATAATTTATCACTTAAATCATCTAATATAATAAAGTGTAAATTAATTAAACTCTTCCTTAATATACATGTACTTTGCACATATATTAAAAATGTGCTTTTACTAATCTCATTAGTAAAATATACACAATTAGTGAATTAACGCTTAATCACTAATTCCCATCTCCTCTTATAATTTTATCGATATAAAATTAAATCATCCGAGTTCACAACTCGATTTCTCTCTAAATTAATACATTGACTAACCGTTAGTCGATTTACCAAGTTACTAATATAATCGTATCTCATACAATTAATTAGCTTAAATATTTGGAGTACGTTCCTATAGGTGTGACTTAAAGGGATCAATTGATTACCGCCGTTCTCACGACAATAACGTCAAACTCTAGTCAGCCAATCGTTATTGATTTACGTTAATCAATTGACAATAATTCAGGATTATCCCCACGTATTCCTTAATTGAGATTTATTAAGTAATCGCACTATTGTGGAGGACACATACTCCAACAGTAAGCAGGGTCGAATCCACAAGGAGGTGGTGCAGTCAAAGAGATGCTCGGCTAAGAAAGGTCAATCTCAAGGTATGAACAAGGAGTGAGTTTGAACTATAAACTAAGGGTAGACTAGAATCAAAGGCTTAAAAGACGATAAGGGAGGAATCTAGGGTCACAGGTTCACGATGATTTCAACTAAGGTTGTCACTGAATAAGGATACTAATGATGGTTCGCGTTAATGGATTAGGACAAGTCCTCTCGGATCAAAGTCAATCCTAAAGCTCAACTAACGGGCTCTCGCTACGTATTAGTTTCGCTCTACTAACTCTTCACACAAGGCTCACCTTAACCCGGCTTTCGATCTTAGGTTTAGGCTTCCTAGGTCAACACAATCGATCGTGGCCTTTGATCAATTGAGTAAGGAATTAGGGCATGAGATTAGATTAACAACAAACAACCAAAAGATAACCAAGAACAGAGATTAAACCTAAGAATCAATCATCGATCCCCATAAAACCCTAGGATGGGATTAGCTATGCATAATTGGGGATGAATTCAAAGCAATACAAAAACAATAATAAAACATAATGAATGAATAACAATTGAAATTAAACCTGGAATTAATCTTGAATTGAAATAGAAAGATCGAGTCTTGCAATTGTAATTAAAACTAAGTCTAAGGTTTTGAGAGAGTTTAAAAGAGAGAAAAGCTACTCTAATTCTAAAGCTGAAATTATAATGAAAAGCCTAAAATGAAACCCTAAGTTCGAATTGTATTTATAGGCTTCGCAAATCCGGAGAAACAGGGCAAGCAAACCGATCGGTTCGGGGCCAAACCGATCGGTTCTGAGGGCAAACCGATCGGTTCAACCCTAAACCGATCGGTTCTAAGGAGCTCAGCAGATTCCAGCAACTTTAAGCCTTGTTCACGTATCCTGAACCTATAGGTTTCGCTCTGAACCTATAGGTTTGACGTCCCAACTTGTCGTATTGACTCCGAATCGACTCTCGGGCTTCGTCTTGACTTCACGATACTCGATAACGCTCTCTCGACCTCAGGTTTTAGCTCAGGACCGGCAAAACACGCAAATTACACACAAGGAACGACAGTATCGCAATATAAAGCAAATAGCTACTAAAACAATAGTGAAATCGAGCGAGTGTGAGCTAAATGCAACTATAACGGGGGCATAAAAGCTATATAAATAACATGTATCAAACTCCCCCAAACCAAACCTTTGCTTGTCCTCAAGCAAATAGCGTCGGAGAAAATCAAAGCATAGCTAGTTAATCACGTTAGCATCTCGAAGTGGACGACCTATGCACATAAACCTACAAACCATAGTCTATTTCGCCGAAACAGAGCACAAGTCTCAACCATTCACACCAACATCATAATGCTAGCCTCTAACGCTTTCGCAAAAATTAAACTTTACGACAAATGGATTCGAGCAAGGCCAACCACGCATACCACTTCCATTCAACCATACTTTCCAAATCATTCCATTTTTTTTTTTTTTTTTTCTTTTTCTCAAATGTGGAGCATCCCTCGTATGTAACACCGTTTAGCTTGACATTCACTCGGTAAAGATCGCGCTCGGGTACATATTTCCTTAAGGGTTACATCATTGCTCATACTCTCGGTCGCAACCAAATTCATGGCCACTGTGGTTACTCAATTCAATGAGTCCCCTCCGAGAGCATCGAAGCATTGCTCCATCATTAAATGATCGTTCCAAACAAACCACATTCCAACATACCAAACATTCCACGAACCATTGCCAAGCTCGAATGTCAAAGTCGAAAGTAAACAAACGAAAAGCGATAAGAATTAAGCAAATACAAGTGGGCTAGTGTTTGAGACTCGCAATCTATGAACAGGAAACAAACATATAGTGCATGCTACGACGATAGAAAGTCGACTTGGAGATACTAAAGATCAAAATAGCACACTAATCAATTCCCCAAACTTGGCAATTCAAGCCGAAAAAGGTTTGGAAATGTCAAAATTTTTAAACTAAAGCACACAAAATGAAAAATGCAAGAACACACACAAAATGAAAAATGCAAAAGAATAAGCGCGAAAGTGCTTTCCTCCCCCAAACCAGAATCACACATTGCCCTCAATGTGGAAAACAGCATGACCACAAGCAGAGAAGGACAAATAAAAGACGGGGGTAGGAAAATAAAAGCGAGGAAACGAGGGAAAAGGGGTAAAGAAAGCTCACATTATCAAGTCGGAGCTCCCCCAAACCGAAGTGAAGCATGGAGTGCGGCTTATGATCCACGAATATGCGTCCAATTCAGTCCAGCTATGTAGTGCTTCGGAGTAGCACGCGAGAGAAGGTGGCCGAGTAGCAGGGGGCCGGCCAACAATACTAGGGACGCAGAGTCCGTAGGTACCTGCATGCTAAATCAATTATAAATCCCTCGTCCTCACGCACTCAAAAGAAAAGTCTAAAATGTCATCCAAAACAAACCAAACCAGAGTACAAGTTCAACAAATTACAAAAAGTCAACGGGTTACCTCCCGGAAAGCGCTGGTTTATAATGGTCCCGCACGACCGTCGCCAAAGTCATCTAATCACGTCAAATTGGGCCAAGGACGTTGGCCACTAGCAACAGCCTTCATTTGGCGAAATAGCATCTGTCGCCACAAAATTCGATCTCCACGAGGAAGAGCAAAGATAATCCATCACGCATGGTAAGCCATCGCGAAAAGGCTCTCCAAAACAACCGTGCATCGGGCGTCGCCAGGCCGTGGGTCTCTCCACCATCCCGGGATCATAGACATCCGCCCTCGTAGCCTTCCGCTCCCCCAAACGAGGATCGTAGTCAACCTGCGTAGGACCTGCACAAGAAAAAACAGAAGAAACAACCTCCAAAGTGTCTCCAGTAGAGTGAGACGGAGGGGCAAGGTCAATAGCAGCCACAGACTCGGGCTGCATAGGGGATCGAGGAAGACTAGACTTAGTGTAGGTCAACTTCTCACCTCCCACCGAGAACGTCAAGGTCTTATTCCCCACATTGATGACAGCACCTGCAGTATGTAGGAAAGGTCTCCCTAGAATGATCGGGATGTGGGGGTCCTCGGGAATGTCTAGGACAACAAAGTCGACCGGGATATAAAACTTCCCTATCTTGACCGGAACGTCCTCTAGGATACCTAAAGGTCGCTGGACACTACGGTCGGCCATCTGCAACGTCATGGAGGTAACTCCTAACTTGGTCATGTTCAATTTCTTGCAGATGGAGTAGGGAATGATATTCACACTGGCCCCTAGGTCGCATAAGGCGTTCTGCACTACGTATTTCCCTATAGAGCAAGGGATAGAGAAGGTCCCGGGGTCACTCGACCGGGGCAAACTACCTGCAAAGAGCACTACCCTCCCCACAAAAGACACAGCCTCTGGTCACATCAATCGAACGCTTCTTAGTTATGACCTCCTTAAGAAACTTAGCATATGCAGGAATCTGTTTAACTAGATCAATGAAAGGAATATTCACCTGCAATTGTTTAAGAATCTCAAAGAACTTACCAAGCTGGGGGTCCACGTTAGCCGGTCGTACACGACTCGGGAATGGGAGCCTGATTTGAATCTCCGGCGCCTTGTTCTTAACAGCATCATCACACGGTTTGACCGTGTTGTCGGCCCCACGCTTCTCCTCATCCTCCGGATGCTTCGGTCCATCATAAACTGTACCACTACGCAGCGTAATAGCACATGCCGTATCGTGAGGAGGGTTAGGAGGATTACCTTGCGGTGGCAGAGTACCCGGCTGACGTGAGGCCTGCGAAGCGGCGAGCTGCGCCACTTGATTCTCGAGCATCTTGATCGCCGCATCCTTGGCTTGCTCGCTCTTCTGCATTTGCTGCATCATCATCTCTTGTGACTTGGCCATTTGCAGCATCATGGCCTTCATCTCGGCCATAGGATCGGGTCCTGCAGGTTGGGGTGGAGTGTAAGGTGGTTTTTGGTAGTTAGGTGGAGGTGGTTGGTAGTTTTTGTGAGGAGGGATGTAGGGTTGGTTTTGTGGATGTGGGGGAGTCGGGTTTAGCACATTTTGGTTACGATAAGATAAAAGCGAGCGATCAGAATTAGGGTTGGTTTTGGTAGGGCAGGTTTTGAGGATAGGACTGATAAGCATAAACCTGCTCTTGGGGTGCAGCATACCCCGTAGAATAACCCATATCGTGCCCCGCGACAACATTAACGTGAGCACCCGAAGAACCAACACCGTGCAGCTGGTCAATTTTCGCAGTCAGCGCAGCAAGCTGACTATGGACCGCACTCATGCTCTCCTTATCACGGTCTTGGTGAGCCGACCGTGAATTACCCCGCGGCTTCCCAAATTGAGACGAATGGATAGCCATCTCCTCAATCAAGCCCCACGCCTTATCATCGTCGACGTTATTAGCAAAACGTCCCTCTGCAGCAGAATCAAGGATGGCCCGGCTCTCCGCGTATAACCCATTATAGAATGTCATGATCACCAACCAATCGTTCAACCCGTGGTGAGGACAATCGCGGATAAGCTTATTGTATCGCTCCCAAGCTTCAGCGAAAGATTCATCAAACGTTTGCTTGAAGCTTTGAATTTGACTTCTCATTTGGTTAGTACGCTCGGGAGGGTAGAACTTGGAGTAAAAAGCAAGGGCTAACCCGCTCCAATCAGTGATGCCAGCCGCCTCCTTGTTGAGGTCCGTGATCCATTCACGGGCTCGATCCTTCAACGAAAAAGGGAATAGCATTTCCCTTATCTGCTCCTGAGTGATCCCGGCCTGCTTGATCGTAGAGCAGTAGTCGGTAAACACTTACATATGCCGACCCGGGTCCTCGGTGGGATAACCACCAAACTGATTCCGCTCCACCAAATTTAGAAAGGCGGGGCGAATCTCAAAGTTGCCCTGCAAGGTAGCGGGCATCGTGAATCCATTCGGAATGGATTCCGTCTTTGGGAGCGAGTGACTAGATAATTTAGGCATAGTCACTGGCGGTGGAGATAATGGAGTAACGGGAGGTGTGTCCTCTTCGTAGGACGATTGCGTAGCACTAGACGACGCTTCCTCGGTATTAAGATCAACGATTTGAATTGCTTGCTTGCGTAGTCGATGTAACGCTCGTTCAGGTTCGGGCTCAAATGGGACAAGAGTCCGAGGTGACCTGTGCATAAACGAAACTACAAGCAAATGATAAGAAACAGTCTCAAGGAACTAGGTTCCTTGAGACAAGAGAGAAAAACCTAGCTAACGAATAAGCAAACTAAAACTAGCTAACCGTCTCCTCGGCAACGGCGCCAAAATTGATGAGGCTAAAGTCGTCACGCCTAATCAAAATAAACCTAGACAAACAACTAACAGAGGCTAGTGGTAAGCAGGGTCGAATCCACAGGGAGGTGGTGCAGTCAAAGAGATGCTCGGCTAAGAAAGGTCAATCTCAAGGTATGAACAAGGAGTGAGTTTGAACTATAAACTAAGGGTAGACTAGAATCAAAGGCTTAAAAGACGATAAGGGAGGAATCTAGGGTCACAGGTTCACGATGATTTCAACTAAGGTTGTCACTGAATAAGGATACTAATGATGGTTCGCGTTAATGGATTAGGACAAGTCCTCTCGGATCAAAGTCAATCCTAAAGCTCAACTAACGGGCTCTCGCTACGTATTAGTTTCGCTCTACTAACTCTTCACACAAGGCTCACCTTAACCCGGCTTTCGATCTTAGGTTTAGGCTTCCTAGGTCAACACAATCGATCGTGGCCTTTGATCAATTGAGTAAGGAATTAGGGCATGAGATTAGATTAACAACAAACAACCAAAAGATAACCAAGAACAGAGATTAAACCTAAGAATCAATCATCGATCCCCATAAAACCCTAGGATGGGATTAGCTATGCATAATTGGGGATGAATTCAAAGCAATACAAAAACAATAATAAAACATAATGAATGAATAACAATTGAAATTAAACCTGGAATTAATCTTGAATTGAAATAGAAAGATCGAGTCTTGCAATTGTAATTAAAACTAAGTCTAAGGTTTTGAGAGAGTTTAAAAGAGAGAAAAGCTACTCTAATTCTAAAGCTGAAATTATAATGAAAAGCCTAAAATGAAACCCTAAGTTCGAATTGTATTTATAGGCTTCGCAAATCCGGAGAAACAGGGCAAGCAAACCGATCGGTTCGGGGCCAAACCGATCGGTTCAACCCTAAACCGATCGGTTCTAAGGAGCTCAGCAGATTCCAGCAACTTTAAGCCTTGTTCACGTATCCTGAACCTATAGGTTTCGCTCTGAACCTATAGGTTTGACGTCCCAACTTGTCGTATTGACTCCGAATCGACTCTCGGGCTTCGTCTTGACTTCACGATACTCGATAACGCTCTCTCGACCTCAGGTTTTAGCTCAGGACCGCCAAAACCTGCAAATTACACACAAGGAACGACAGTATCGCAATATAAAGCAAATAGCTACTAAAACAATAGTGAAATCGAGCGAGTGTGAGCTAAATGCAACTATAACGGGGGCATAAAAGCTATATAAATAACATGTATTAAACTCCCCCAAACCAAACCTTTGCTTGTCCTCAAGCAAATAGCGTCGGAGAAAATCAAAGCATAGCTAGTTAATCACGTTAGCATCTCGAAGTGGACGACCTATGCACATAAACCTACAAACCATAGTCTATTTCGCCGAAACAGAGCACAAGTCTCAACCATTCACACCAACATCATAATGCTAGCCTCTAACGCTTTCGCAAAAATTAAACTTTACGACAAATGGATTCGAGCAAGGCCAACCACGCATACCACTTCCATTCAACCATAATTTCCAAATCATTCCATTTCCTTTTTTTTTCTTTTTCTCAAATGTGGAGCATCCCTCGTATGTAACACCGTTTAGCTTGACATTCACTCGGTAAAGATCGCGCTCGGGTACATATTTCCTTAAGGGTTACATCATTGCTCATACTCTCGGTCGCAACCAAATTCATGGCCACTGTGGTTACTCAATTCAATGAGTCCCCTCCGAGAGCATCGAAGCATTGCTCCATCATTAAATGATCGTTCCAAACAAACCACATTCCAACATACCAAACATTCCACGAACCATTGCCAAGCTCGAATGTCAAAGTCGAAAGTAAACAAACGAAAAGCGATAAGAATTAAGCAAATACAAGTGGGCTAGTGTTTGAGACTCGCAATCTATGAACAGGAAACAAACATATAGTGCATGCTACGACGATAGAAAGTCGACTTGGAGATACTAAAGATCAAAATAGCACACTAATCAATTCCCCAAACTTGGCAATTCAAGCCGAAAAAGGTTTGGAAATGTCAAAATTTTTAAAATAAAGCACACAAAATGAAAAATGCAAGAACTAAAGCACACAAAATGAAAAATGCAAGAACACACACAAAATGAAAAATGCAAAAGAATAAGCGCGAAAGTGCTTTCCTCCCCCAAACCAGAATCACACATTGCCCTCAATGTGGAAAACAGCATGACCACAAGCAGAGAAGGACAAATAAAAGACGGGGGTAGGAAAATAAAAGCGAGGAAACGAGGGAAAAGGGGTAAAGAAAGCTCACATTATCAAGTCGGAGCTCCCCCAAACTGAAGTGAAGCATGGAGTGCGGCTTATGATCCACGAATATGCGTCCAATTCAGTCCAGCTATGTAGTGCTTCGGAGTAGCACGCGAGAGAAGGTGGCCGAGTAGCAGGGGGCCGGCCAACAATACTAGGGACGCAGAGTCCGTAGGTACCTGCATGCTAAATCAATTATAAATCCCTCGTCCTCACGCACTCAAAAGAAAAGTCTAAAATGTCATCCAAAACAAACCAAACCAGAGTACAAGTTCAACAAATTACAAAAAGTCAACGGGTTACCTCCCGGAAAGCGCTGGTTTATAATGGTCCCGCACGACCGTCGTCAAAGTCATCTAATCACGTCAAATTGGGCCAAGGACGTTGGCCACTAGCAACAGCTTCATTTGGCGAAATAGCATCTGTTCGCCACAAAATTCGATCTCCACGAGGAAGAGCAGCATAATCCATCACGCATGGTAAGCCATCGCGAAAAGGCTCTCCAAAACAACTTCGTGCATCGGGCGTCGCAGACCGTGGGTCTCCTCCACCATCCCCAGGATCATAGACATCCGCCCTCGTAGCCTTCCGCTCCCCCAAACCAGGATCGTAGTCAACCTGCGTAGGACCTGCACAAGAAAAAACAGAAGAAACAACCTCCAAAGTGTCTCCAGTAGAGTGAGACGGAGGGGCAAGGTCAATAGCAGCCACAGACTCGGGCTGCATAGGGGATCGAGGAAGACTAGACTTAGTGTAGGTCAACTTCTCACCTCCCACCGAGAACGTCAAGGTCTTATTCCCCACATTGATGACAGCACCTGCAGTATGTAGGAAAGGTCTCCCTAGAATGATCGGGATGTGGGGTCCTCGAATGTCTAGGACAACAAAGTCGGCCAGGGATATAAAACTTCCCTATCTTGGCCTAACGTCCTCTAGGATACCTAAAGGTCATTTGGACACTACGGTCGGCCATCTGCAACGTCATGGAGGTAACTCCTAACTTGGTCATGTTCAATTTCTTGCAGATGGAGTAGGGAATGATACTCACACTGGCCCCTAGGTCGCATAAGGCGTTCTGCACTACGTATTTCCCTATAGAGCAAGGGATAGAGAAGGTCCCGGGGTCACTCAGCTTCGGGGGCAAACTACCCTGCAAAAGAGCACTACCCTCCCCCACAAAAGACACAGTCTCGGTCACATCAATCGAACGCTTCTTAGTTATGACCTCCTTAAGAAACTTAGCATATGCAGGAATCTGTTTAACTAGATCAATGAAAGGAATATTCACCTGCAATTGTTTAAGAATCTCAAAGAACTTACCAAGCTGGGGGTCCACGTTTGCCGGTCGTACACGACTCGGGAATGGGAGCCTGATTTGAATCTCCGGCGCCTTGTTCTTAACAGCATCATCACACGGTTTGACCGTGTTGTCGGCCCCACGCTTCTCCTCATCCTCCGGATGCTTCGGTCCATCATAAACTGTACCACTACGCAGCGTAATAGCACATGCCGTATCGTGAGGAGGGTTAGGAGGATTACCTTGCGGTGGCAGAGTCCCGGGCTGACGTGAGGCCTGCGAAGCGGCGAGCTGCGCCACTTGATTCTCGAGCATCTTGATCGCGCATCCTTGGCTTGCTCGCTTCTTACGCATTCTTTGCATCATCATCTCTTGTGCCTTGGCCATTTGCAGCATCATGGCCTTCTTCTCGGCCATAGGATCGGGTCCTGCAGGTTGGGGTGGAGTGTAAGGTGGTTTTTGGTAGTTAGGTGGAGGTGGTTGGTAGTTTTGTGAGGAGGGATGTAGGGTTGGTTTTGTGGATGTGGGGAGTCGGGTTTAGCACATTTTGGTTACGATAAGATAAAAGCGGCGATCAGAATAGGGTTGGTTTTGGTAGAGGCGAGTTTTGAGGATAGGGTGATAAGCATAAACTGCTCTTGGGGTGCAAAGATACCAGTAGAATAACCCATATCGTGCCCCGCGACAGCATTAACGTGAGCACCCGAAGAACCAACACCGTGCAGCTGGTCAATTTTCGCAGTCAGCGCAGCAAGCTGACTATGGACCGCACTCATGCTCTCCTTATCACGGTCTTGGTGAGCCGACCGTGAATTACCCCGCGGCTTCCCAAATTGAGACGAATGGATAGCCATCTCCTCAATCAAGCCCCACGCCTTATCATCGTCGACGTTATTAGCAAAACGTCCCTCTGCAGCAGAATCAAGGATGGCCCGGCTCTCCGCGTATAACCCATTATAGAATGTCATGATCACCAACCAATCGTTCAACCCGTGGTGAGGACAATCGCGGATAAGCTTATTGTATCGCTCCCAAGCTTCAGCGAAAGATTCATCAAACGTTTGCTTGAAGCTTTGAATTTGACTTCTCATTTGGTTGAAATGCGGCTCGGGAGGGTAGAACTTGGAGTAAAAAGCAAGGGCTAACCCGCCCAATCGATGATGCCCGGTAGCCTCCTTGTTGAGGTCCGTGATCCATTCACGGGCTCGATCCTTCAACGAAAAAGGGAATAGCATTTCCCTTATCTGCTCCTGAGTGATCCCGGCCTGCTTGATCGTAGAGCAGTAGTCGGTAAACACTTACATATGCCGACCCGGGTCCTCGGTGGGATAACCACCAAACTGATTCCGCTCCACCAAATTTAGAAAGGCGGGGCGAATCTCAAAGTTGCCCTGCAAGGTAGCGGGCATCGTGAATCCATTCGGAATGGATTAGTCTTTGGGAGCAGTGACTAGATAATTTAGGCATAGTCACCGGCGGTGGAGATAATGGAGTAACGGAGGTGTGTCCTCTTCGTGGGGCGATTGCGTAGCACTAGGCGACGCTTCCTCATTATTAAGATCAACGATTTGAATTGCTTGCTTGCGTAGTCGATGTAACGCTCGTTCAGGTTCGGGCTCAAATGGGACAAGAGTCCGAGGTGACCTGTGCATAAACGAAACTACAAGCAAATGATAAGAAACAGTCTCAAGGAACTAGGTTCCTTGAGACAAGAGAGAAAAACCTAGCTAACGAATAAGCAAACTAAAACTAGCTAACCGTCTCCTCGGCAACGGCGCCAAAATTGATGAGGCTAAAGTCGTCACGCCTAATCAAAATAAACCTAGACAAACAACTAACAGAGGCTAGTGGTAAGCAGGGTCGAATCCACAGGGAGGTGGTGCAGTCAAAGAGATGCTCGGCTAAGAAAGGTCAATCTCAAGGTATGAACAAGGAGTGAGTTTGAACTATAAACTAAGGGTAGACTAGAATCAAAGGCTTAAAAGACGATAAGGGAGGAATCTAGGGTCACAGGTTCACGATGATTTCAACTAAGGTTGTCACTGAATAAGGATACTAATGATGGTTCGCGTTAATGGATTAGGACAAGTCCTCTCGGATCAAAGTCAATCCTAAAGCTCAACTAACGGGCTCAGGCTACGTATTAGTTTCGCTCTACTAACTCTTCACACAAGGCTCACCTTAACCCGGCTTTCGATCTTAGGTTTAGGCTTCCTAGGTCAACACAATCGATCGTGGCCTTTGATCAATTGAGTAAGGAATTAGGGCATGAGATTAGATTAACAACAAACAACCAAAAGATAACCAAGAACAGAGATTAAACCTAAGAATCAATCATCGATCCCCATAAAACCCTAGGATGGGATTAGCTATGCATAATTGGGGATGAATTCAAAGCAATACAAAAACAATAATAAAACATAATGAATGAATAACAATTGAAATTAAACCTGGAATTAATCTTGAATTGAAATAGAAAGATCGAGTCTTGCAATTGTAATTAAAACTAAGTCTAAGGTTTTGAGAGAGTTTAAAAGAGAGAAAAGCTACTCTAATTCTAAAGCTGAAATTATAATGAAAAGCCTAAAATGAAACCCTAAGTTCGAATTGTATTTATAGGCAAAATCCGGAGAAACAGGGCAAGCAAACCGATCGGTTCGGGGCCAAACTGATCGGTTCAACCCTAAACCGATCGGTTCTAAGGAGCTCAGCAGATTCCAGCAACTTTAAGCCTTGTTCACGTATCCTGAACCTATAGGTTTCGCTCTGAACCTATAGGTTTGACGTCCCAACTTGTCGTATTGACTCCGAATCGACTCTCGGGCTTCGTCTTGACTTCACGATACTCGATAACGCTCTCTCGACCTCAGGTTTTAGCTCAGGACCGCCAAAACCTGCAAATTACACACAAGGAACGATGATCGCAATATAAAGCAAATAGCTACTAAAACAATAGTGAAATCGGCGAGTGTGAGCTAAATGCAACTATAACGGGGGCATAAAAGCTATATAAATAACATGTATTAAACTCCCCCAAACCAAACCTTTGCTTGTCCTCAAGCAAATAGCGTCGGAGAAAATCAAAGCATAGCTAGTTAATCACGTTAGCATCTCGAAGTGGACGACCTATGCACATAAACCTACAAACCATAGTCTATTTCGCCGAAACAGAGCACAAGTCTCAACCATTCACACCAACATCATAATGCTAGCCTCTAACGCTTTCGCAAAAATTAAACTTTACGACAAATGGATTCGAGCAAGGCCAACCACGCATACCACTTCCATTCAACCATAATTTCCAAATCATTCCATTTCCTTTTTTTTTCTTTTTCTCAAATGTGGAGCATCCCTCGTATGTAACACCGTTTAGCTTGACATTCACTCGGTAAAGATCGCGCTCCGGTACATATTTCCTTAAGGGTTACATCATTGCTCATACTCTCGGTCGCAACCAAATTCATGGCCACTGTGGTTACTCAATTCAATGAGTCCCCTCCGAGAGCATCGAAGCATTGCTCCATCATTAAATGATCGTTCCAAACAAACCACATTCCAACATACCAAACATTCCACGAACCATTGCCAAGCTCGAATGTCAAAGTCGAAAGTAAACAAACGAAAAGCGATAAGAATTAAGCAAATACAAGTGGGCTAGTGTTTGAGACTCGCAATCTATGAACAGGAAACAAACATATAGTGCATGCTACGACGATAGAAAGTCGACTTGGAGATACTAAAGATCAAAATAGCACACTAATCAATTCCCCAAACTTGGCAATTCAAGCCGAAAAAGGTTTGGAAATGTCAAAATTTTTAAAATAAAGCACACAAAATGAAAAATGCAAGAACTAAAGCACACAAAATGAAAAATGCAAGAACACACACAAAATGAAAAATGCAAAAGAATAAGCGCGAAAGTGCTTTCCTCCCCCAAACCAGAATCACACATTGCCCTCAATGTGGAAAACAGCATGACCACAAGCAGAGAAGGACAAATAAAAGACGGGGGTAGGAAAATAAAAGCGAGGAAACGAGGGAAAAGGGGTAAAGAAAGCTCACATTATCAAGTCGGAGCTCCCCCAAACCGAAGTGAAGCATGGAGTGCGGCTTATGATCCACGAATATGCGTCCAATTCAGTCCAGCTATGTAGTGCTTCGGAGTAGCACGCGAGAGAAGGTGGCCGAGTAGCAGGGGGCCGGCCAACAATACTAGGGACGCAGAGTCCGTAGGTACCTGCATGCTAAATCAATTATAAATCCCTCGTCCTCACGCACTCAAAAGAAAAGTCTAAAATGTCATCCAAAACAAACCAAACCAGAGTACAAGTTCAACAAATTACAAAAAGTCAACGGGTTACCTCCCGGAAAGCGCTGGTTTATAATGGTCCCGCACGACCGTCGTCAAAGTCATCTAATCACGTCAAATTGGGCCAAGGACGTTGGCCACTAGCAACAGCTTCATTTGGCGAAATAGCATCTGTTCGCCACAAAATTCGATCTCCACGAGGAAGAGCAGCATAATCCATCACGCATGGTAAGCCATCGCGAAAAGGCTCTCCAAAACAACTTCGTGCATCGGGCGTCGCAGACCGTGGGTCTCCTCCACCATCCCCAGGATCATAGACATCCGCCTCGTAGCCTTCCGCCTCCCCAAACCAGGATCGTAGTCAACTGCGTAGGACACGCACAAGAAAGCGGAAGAAACAACCTCCAAAGTGTCTCGGTAGAGTGAGGCGGAGGGGCAAGGACAATACCAGCCACAGACTCGGGCTGCATAGGGGATCGAGGAAGACTAGACTTAGTGTAGGTCAACTTCTCACCTCCCACCGAGAACGTCAAGGTCTTATTCCCCACATTGATGACAGCACCTGCAGTATGTAGGAAAGGTCTCCCTAGAATGATCGGGATGTGGGGGTCCTCGGGAATGTCTAGGACAACAAAGTCGACCGGGATATAAAACTTCCCTATCTTGGCCTAACGTCCTCTAGGATACCTAAAGGTCATTTGGACACTACGGTCGGCCATCTGCAACGCGTCATGGAGGTAACTCCTAACTTGGTCATGTTCAATTTCTTGCGGATGGAGTAGGGAATGATACTCACACCGCCCCTAGGCCGCATAAGGCGTTCTGCACTACGTATTTCCCTATAGAGCAAGGGATAGAGAAGGTCCCGGGGTCACTCAGCTTCGGGGGCAAACTACCCTGCAAAAGAGCACTACCCTCCCCCACAAAAGACACAGTCTCGGTCACATCAATCGAACGCTTCTTAGTTATGACCTCCTTAAGAAACTTAGCATATGCAGGAATCTGTTTAACTAGATCAATGAAAGGAATATTCACCTGCAATTGTTTAAGAATCTCAAAGAACTTACCAAGCTGGGGGTCCACGTTTGCCGGTCGTACACGACTCGGGAATGGGAGCCTGATTTGAATCTCCGGCGCCTTGTTCTTAACAGCATCATCACACGGTTTGACCGTGTTGTCGGCCCCACGCTTCTCCTCATCCTCCGGATGCTTCGGTCCATCATAAACTGTACCACTACGCAGCGTAATAGCACATGCCGTATCGTGAGGAGGGTTAGGAGGATTACCTTGCGGTGGCAGAGTACCCGGCTGACGTGAGGCCTGCGAAGCGGCGAGCTGCGCCACTTGATTCTCGAGCATCTTGATCGCCGCATCCTTGGCTTGCTCGCTCTTCTGCATTTGCTGCATCATCATCTCTTGTGACTTGGCCATTTGCAGCATCATGGCCTTCATCTCGGCCATAGGATCGGGTCCTGCAGGTTGGGGTGGAGTGTAAGGTGGTTTTTGGTAGTTAGGTGGAGGTGGTTGGTAGTTTTTGTGAGGAGGGATGTAGGGTTGGTTTTGTGGATGTGGGGGAGTCGGGTTTAGCACATTTTGGTTACGATAAGATAAAAGCGAGCGATCGTAACCGGGTTGGTTTTGGTAGGGCAGGTTTTGAGGATAGGACTGATAAGCATAAACCTGCTCTTGGGGTGCAGCATACCCCGTAGAATAACCCATATCGTGCCCCGCGACAACATTAACGTGAGCACCCGAAGAACCAACACCGTGCAGCTGGTCAATTTTCGCAGTCAGCGCAGCAAGCTGACTATGGACCGCACTCATGCTCTCCTTATCACGGTCTTGGTGAGCCGACCGTGAATTACCCCGCGGCTTCCCAAATTGAGACGAATGGATAGCCATATCCTCAATCAAGCCCCACGCCTTATCATCGACGACGTTATTAGCAAAACGTCCCTCTGCAGCAGAATCAAGGATGGCCCGGCTCTCCGCGTATAACCCATTATAGAATGTCATGATCACCAACCAATCGTTCAACCCGTGGTGAGGACAATCGCGGATAAGCTTATTGTATCGCTCCCAAGCTTCAGCGAAAGATTCATCAAACGTTTGCTTGAAGCTTTGAATTTGACTTCTCATTTGGTTAGTACGCTCGGGAGGGTAGAACTTGGAGTAAAAAGCAAGGGCTAACCCGCTCCAATCGATGATGCCCGGTAGCCTCCTTGTTGAGGTCCGTGATCCATTCACGGGCTCGATCCTTCAACGAAAAAGGGAATAGCATTTCCTTATTCCGCTCTGAGTGATCCCTACCGCTTGATCGTAGAGCAGTAGACGGTAAACACTTACATATGCCGACCCGGGTCCTCGGTGGGATAACCACCAAACTGATTCCGCTCCACCAAATTTAGAAAGGCGGGGCGAATCTCAAAGTTGCCCTGCAAGGTAGCGGGCATCGTGAATCCATTCGGAATGGATTCCGCTTTTGGGAGCAGTGACTAGATAATTTAGGCATAGTCCTTTGGCGGAGGAGATAATGGAGTAACGGGAGGTGTGTCCTCTTCGTAGGACGATTGCGTAGCACTAGACGACGCTTCCTCGGTATTAAGATCAACGATTTGAATTGCTTGCTTGCGTAGTCGATGTAACGCAGCTCGTTGAGGTTCGGGCTCAAATGGGACAAGAGTCCGAGGTGACCTGTGCATAAACGAAACTACAAGCAAATGATAAGAAACAGTCTCAAGGAACTAGGTTCCTTGAGACAAGAGAGAAAAACCTAGCTAACGAATAAGCAAACTAAAACTAGCTAACCGTCTCCCTAAGAAGCGCCAAAATTGATGAGGCTAAAGTCGTCACGCCTAATCAAAATAAACCTAGACAAACAACTAACAGAGGCTAGTGGTAAGCAGGGTCGAATCCACAGGGAGGTGGTGCAGTCAAAGAGATGCTCGGCTAAGAAAGGTCAATCTCAAGGTATGAACAAGGAGTGAGTTTGAACTATAAACTAAGGGTAGACTAGAATCAAAGGCTTAAAAGACGATAAGGGAGGAATCTAGGGTCACAGGTTCACGATGATTTCAACTAAGGTTGTCACTGAATAAGGATACTAATGATGGTTCGCGTTAATGGATTAGGACAAGTCCTCTCGGATCAAAGTCAATCCTAAAGCTCAACTAACGGGCTCTCGCTACGTATTAGTTTCGCTCTACTAACTCTTCACACAAGGCTCACCTTAACCCGGCTTTCGATCTTAGGTTTAGGCTTCCTAGGTCAACACAATCGATCGTGGCCTTTGATCAATTGAGTAAGGAATTAGGGCATGAGATTAGATTAACAACAAACAACCAAAAGATAACCAAGAACAGAGATTAAACCTAAGAATCAATCATCGATCCCCATAAAACCCTAGGATGGGATTAGCTATGCATAATTGGGGATGAATTCAAAGCAATACAAAAACAATAATAAAACATAATGAATGAATAACAATTGAAATTAAACACGGAATTAATCTTGAATTGAAATAGAAAGATCGAGTCTTGCAATTGTAATTAAAACTAAGTCTAAGGTTTTGAGAGAGTTTAAAAGAGAGAAAAGCTACTCTAATTCTAAAGCTGAAATTATAATGAAAAGCCTAAAATGAAACCCTAAGTTCGAATTGTATTTATAGGCTTCGCAAATCCGGAGAAACAGGGCAAGCAAACCGATCGGTTCGGGGCCAAACCGATCGGTTCTGAGGGCAAACCGATCGGTTCAACCCTAAACCGATCGGTTCTAAGGGGCTCAGCAGATACCAAAGAACTTTAAGCCTTGTTCACGTATCCACGAACCTATAGGTTTCGCGCTGATCCTATAGGTTTGACGTCCCAACTTGTCGTATTGACTCCGAATCGACTCTCGGGCTTCGTCTTGACTTCACGATACTCGATAACGCTCTCTCGACCTCAGGTTTTAGCTCAGGACCGCCAAAACCTGCAAATTACACACAAGGAACGACAGTATCGCAATATAAAGCAAATAGCTACTAAAACAATAGTGAAATCGAGCGAGTGTGAGCTAAATGCAACTATAACGGGGGCATAAAAGCTATATAAATAACATGTATTAAACTCCCCCAAACCAAACCTTTGCTTGTCCTCAAGCAAATAGCGTCGGAGAAAATCAAAGCATAGCTAGTTAATCACGTTAGCATCTCGAAGTGGACGACCTATGCACATAAACCTACAAACCATAGTCTATTTAATAAAGCAGAGCACAAGTCTCAACCATTCACACCAACATCATAATGCTAGCCTCTAACGCTTTCGCAAAAATTAAACTTTACGACAAATGGATTCGAGCAAGGCCAACCACGCATACCACTTCCATTCAACCATACTTTCCAAATCATTCCATTTTTTATTTTCTTTTCTTTTTCTCAAATGTGGAGCATCCCTCGTATGTAACACCGTTTAGCTTGACATTCACTCGGTAAAGATCGCGCTCGGGTACATATTTCCTTAAGGGTTACATCATTGCTCATACTCTCGGTCGCAACCAAATTCATGGCCACGTGGTTACTCAATTCAATGAGTCCCCTCCGAGCATCGAAGCATTGCTCCATCATTAAATGATCGTTCCAAACAAACCACATTCCAACATACCAAACATTCCACGAACCATTGCCAAGCTCGAATGTCAAAGTCGAAAGTAAACAAACGAAAAGCGATAAGAATTAAGCAAATACAAGTGGGCTAGTGTTTGAGACTCGCAATCTATGAACAGGAAACAAACATATAGTGCATGCTACGACGATAGAAAGTCGACTTGGAGATACTAAAGATCAAAATAGCACACTAATCAATTCCCCAAACTTGGCAATTCAAGCCGAAAAAGGTTTGGAAATGTCAAAATTTTTAAAATAAAGCACACAAAATGAAAAATGCAAGAACTAAAGCACACAAAATGAAAAATGCAAGAACACACACAAAATGAAAAATGCAAAAGAATAAGCGCGAAAGTGCTTTCCTCCCCCAAACCAGAATCACACATTGCCCTCAATGTGGAAAACAGCATGACCACAAGCAGAGAAGGACAAATAAAAGACGGGGGTAGGAAAATAAAAGCGAGGAAACGAGGGAAAAGGGGTAAAGAAAGCTCACATTATCAAGTCGGAGCTCCCCCAAACTGAAGTGAAGCATGGAGTGCGGCTTATGATCCACGAATATCGCCCAATTCACCCAACTATGTAGTGCTTCTGAGTAGCACGCGAGAAGGTGGCCGAGTAGCAGGGGGCCGGCCAACAATACTAGGGACGCAGAGTCCGTAGGTACCTGCATGCTAAATCAATTATAAATCCCTCGTCCTCACGCACTCAAAAGAAAAGTCTAAAATGTCATCCAAAACAAACCAAACCAGAGTACAAGTTCAACAAATTACAAAAAGTCAACGGGTTACCTCCCGGAAAGCGCCGGGTTTATAATGGTCCCGCACGACCGTCGTCAAACTCATCTAATCACGTCAAATTGGGCCAAGGACGTTGGCCACTAGCAACAGCTTCATTTGGCGAAATAGCATCTGTTCGCCACAAAATTCGATCTCCACGAGGAAGAGCAGCATAATCCATCACGCATGGTAAGCCATCGCGAAAAGGCTCTCCAAAACAACTTCGTGCATCGGGCGTCGCAGACCGTGGGTCTCCTCCACCATCCCCAGGATCATAGACATCCGCCCTCGTAGCCTTCCGCTCCCCCAAACCAGGATCGTAGTCAACCTGCGTAGGACCTGCACAAGAAAAAACAGAAGAAACAACCTCCAAAGTGTCTCCAGTAGAGTGAGACGGAGGGGCAAGGTCAATAGCAGCCATAGACTCAGGCTGCATAGGGGATCGAGGAAGACTAGACTTAGTGTAGGTCAACTTCTCACCTCCCACCGAGAACGTCAAGGTCTTATTCCCCACGTCGATGACAGCACCTGCAGTATGTAGGAAAGGTCTCCCTAGAATGATCGGGATGTGGGGGTCCTCGGGAATGTCTAGGACAACAAAGTCGACCGGGATATAAAACTTCCCTATCTTGACCGGAACGTCCTCTAGGATACCTAAAGGTCGCTGGACACTACGGTCGGCCATCTGCAACGTCATGGAGGTAACTCCTAACTTGGTCATGTTCAATTTCTTGCAGATGGAGTAGGGAATGATACTCACACTGGCCCCTAGGTCGCATAAGGCGTTCTGCACTACGTATTTCCCTATAGAGCAAGGGATAGAGAAGGTCCCGGGGTCACTCAGCTTCGGGGGCAAACTACCCTGCAAAAGAGCACTACCCTCCCCCACAAAAGACACAGTCTCGGTCACATCAATCGAACGCTTCTTAGTTATGACCTCCTTAAGAAACTTAGCATATGCAGGAATCTGTTTAACTAGATCAATGAAAGGAATATTCACCTGCAATTGTTTAAGAATCTCAAAGAACTTACCAAGCTGGGGGTCCACGTTAGCCGGTCGTACACGACTCGGGAATGGGAGCCTGATTTGAATCTCCGGCGCCTTGTTCTTAACAGCATCATCACACGGTTTGACCGTGTTGTCGGCCCCACGCTTCTCCTCATCCTCCGGATGCTTCGGTCCATCATAAACTGTACCACTACGCAGCGTAATAGCACATGCCGTATCGTGAGGAGGGTTAGGAGGATTACCTTGCGGTGGCAGAGTACCCGGCTGACGTGAGGCCTGCGAAGCGGCGAGCTGCGCCACTTGATTCTCGAGCATCTTGATCGCCGCATCCTTGGCTTGCTCGCTCTTCTGCATTTGCTGCATCATCATCTCTTGTGACTTGGCCATTTGCAGCATCATGGCCTTCATCTCGGCCATAGGATCGGGTCCTGCAGGTTGGGGTGGAGTGTAAGGTGGTTTTTGGTAGTTAGGTGGAGGTGGTTGGTAGTTTTTGTGAGGAGGGATGTAGGGTTGGTTTTGTGGATGTGGGTGAGTCGGGTTTAGCACATTTTGGTTACGATAAGATAAAAGCGAGCGATCGTAACCGGGTTGGTTTTGGTAGGGCAGGTTTTGAGGATAGGACTGATAAGCATAAACCTGCTCTTGGGGTGCAGCATACTCCGTAGAATAACCCATATCGTGCCCCGCGACAACATTAACGTGAGCACCCGAAGAACCAACACCGTGCAGCTGGTCAATTTTCGCAGTCAGCGCAGCAAGCTGACTATGGATCGGGGCCAAACCGATCGGTTCTGGGGGCAAACCGATCGGTTCAACCCTAAACCGATCGGTTCTAAGGAGCTCAGCAGATTCCAGCAACTTTAAGCCTTGTTCACGTATCCTGAACCTATAGGTTTCGCTCTGAACGTATAGGTTTGACGTCCCAACTTGTCGTATTGACTCCGAATCGACTCTCGGGCTTCGTCTTGACTTCACGATACTCGATAACGCTCTCTCGACCTCAGGTTTTAGCTCAGGACCGCCAAAACCTGCAAATTACACACAAGGAACGACAGTATCGCAATATAAAGCAAATAGCTACTAAAACAATAGTGAAATCGAGCGAGTGTGAGCTAAATGCAACTATAACGGGGGCATAAAAGCTATATAAATAACATGTATCACTTAGCTCCTTCTACATGGAATTCATGTCTTCCATCCACGGCTTGTTTTGACCAGAATTCTCTTCCATTGTTTCAAACCGCCCAAGACAGATTTATTGGAAAATAAATCAAGAATCGAGCTCTGATAACCAATTTGATTTAGAACACGTAGGTTCTTTAGAAACGTAGCAGCGGAATTTGTAACTGTGAGTACGTATGCAACGTGAGGGTGCAAATAAGATGGATAATGCAAGTTCTTGATAACAAGAACGGGTAAGCAAGCAATCTTGATCAATCCTCGCAAGGGAATCACTTGATTAGCTAAATCTCAACCTCGCAAGGAAGAGTTTGCAGGTTTAAACTCGCAAGTTTAGGTAAAGTATAAAACTTTATTGATAATTCAATGTAAGACTAATCCTTATTCACGAGGAGTGGTCATTGGTTCGAGTTCTCAAGCTAGAAACACTCCAAGCAAACCTAAAGAAACTCTAAAAGAGGAATCTCGAGACAAAGGAAAGGCAATCGCTGTGGAGACTAAAGGAAACTCAATGAGGCGGTGCTTTAAGTGTCAAGGCTATGGTCACATAGCAACCGAGTGTCCTTTTAAAGAGAGCACTCACGGTTCAAGAATTGGAAGAGTTGGTTCCTAGCTTTGTCACGCTGTGGATACCCATATCCGTACCCTCCCAACCAAAACCCTGTGATGTAACTCGGACTTTTATTACGCGTGCTTTAACGTTGATTTAAACGGTTCTAAATATGTCGAATTCACTTTTGAGTCGTTTTAAAATGTTTAATGAGTTAGGTCGTTTCACATCACGCATAATTAAATGTTCTTTTGTCCAAGGCTTGCCGTAAACGACTATCTTGACCGCGCCAGTGCTCCCTTCAGAAAACCTATCGCCTCGGCGTTAGGAAATGAAGGGGTTAAGTATCAGCCAAAGCGTACTCAAGGTAGTTGGAGGTGTACCCGACATAACCCTACCCTTTGTGTCGAGTCATACGTACAAGTTCGAGGCTATGCACTCCATGGTCTTTTTTTCAAAACGAGCATTTGCATTCATATCTTCGAAAACTCGCTTAAACGTTTCAAAGATAAACGAACCTAACATCTAACAAACTAACACTTTTTCAAACAAAACTATCGCGAATTTTTGAAACAAGCTTTCTCAAAATTCTCCTATTTCATTAACAAGCAAAAACCCGAGCAAAAATTAAGACCCAAGCTCGTGGATTTTAATCCTCTAGGTCACACGGCCTAGACTCCACTTTTAACATCCTCGACTCGACTTGCTAACCACTCTCGAGTCGAATCCTTTCTCTTTTACACATCCGAACTCGAGCTCACCTCGGCAAATTACCGATATCAGTTTGACGGGTGCAAAGCAAAATCCTTTAACATCGAGACGAGATGCGCGCACGCATCCTCGCCTCAAAAGCTTCCTTTAGCTAAATCCTTTTAGAAAATCTCCTCTTTTCCAAGTATAAAAGATCTTTCTAAACAAAGGAATGAGCTAAAAATGAATGCTTAGAATGAATGTGAGTCAAGCGGGTTGAGTCGTGTCACTAATAACGAAGTGAAGTGCAGGTCTCAGCTGGATACTTGTCATACTAAGAATCGCACCAACATCCCTCGCAACAAACACAAGTACGCCTCGAAGATATCTAAGCTCGACAGTTTAAAGACACTCCGTGACCGTATTATTTAACTCACCAAAGACATTAGCAACTTGAAGGCCTTGCATCAAGCCGAAGTTGAACGGCACGCAAAGAACAAGGCCGACAAGCTTGCTTCCCTCTACACCTTCGCAAACCAACACCAAAAGAGCGACGAAGACTTCGCTCACTACCTCGTCCGATGGCGGAAAGTGCTCGCACAGATCCCGAACCCTCCGCACGAGGACGAACTCATGTATACGTTCCTCAATAGCCCGCAACCCGCATGGCAAAAACGCTTCGATTACGGTGACGTCCAGAACTTCGAAAAACTCGTTGAAATCGGCACTCGAGCCCAGAGCGACCACGCCATCTTCGTAGGATCGGTCCCTATCCTAGACTGCTCTTACTTAACCGCACCCACTGATAATCAAATTAATGGGGTCTGGTTTAGCAACAACGAAGACGAAGAATGGCCACCCGCTAACAAAATGGTAGCTCTACTCTCAACTGCTCCTTCCTCGAGTAGAACCAAAAAGAACAAAAAGGGGAAGAAGAAGAAGGGCAAACAGCCCGAAAGGAAGGACCAAGACGAGGTCTCACACCTCACACGCTCTGGTCGTCCTTATCAGAATATTTTCACCGATGACTATGCCCAAAAAGCGACCGCGGCCTAAAAGGGCAAGGCCGTAGTCCAGGAAGACGTCTCTTCCACAAGCACACCGTCCACGTCTACCGTGGTTCCACCACCAAACACGAGCGAAGTGCTTCAAAAGCAACTCGCTCGCACAAAAGCGGACGTTTCAATCTGGGCTCTTCTACGAGACTCAGCCGAACACAGGAAGGCATTCATCCGTGCCTTGCAAATAGCATCCGCGGATTTGGAAATTTCCCCGGATCAAATGGTCAGCCATGTTACAAGAGATTGGCTACCCGGAGCCATCACCTTCTCAAACGAAGACCTCCCAGCATTCGGGCCAAACCATAACCTTGCTCTCTACATTAGCATAGAGTGCATGAAGAAAACCTTACCCGTGTCCCTTGTCGACAATGGGTCCGCAGTCAATGTCCTCCCATTGGCCACCGCACATCGCCTCGGCTGGTCCGATAAAGACTTCACCCAAAGCACGGATGGAGTCAAAGCTTTTGATGGAACCCGACGTCATGTGAAAGGAACCATTTCCCTTCACATACGCAGTGGTCCTATAGAAAGGAAGGTCGAATTTCAAATCATCGATATGATTCCTTCTTATAAGCTACTCTTAGGACGGCCTTGGATTCATGCCACTAAGGCCGTGACTTCTACTCTTCACCGAAAGGTTAAGATCCCTCTTAACGAAGAAATCATAACCTTGAACGCCTCAAACTTTCGAGCTCTCTTCGACACACCAAAGGAGCCCAATGCTGTAGAAATCGTCATTGAATCTACGCAAGACCTGTGTGGTTTCGATTTCGAGATTGGCGCCATTACACGTACCCCAATCAGAACCTACAAACCCTTCAGGACAAAGAACAACAATAGCCTTTGGCTCACCATGGGCCTAGGCTATGAACCCAAGGACGGCGATCAAGAACAAATTGTCAAGGAGGTCCAAAGACGAAAGTCAAACAACAAGGTCACCCTGCGACCTTATACTCTCGACCTAGATGCATACTTCACCTCTGGAGGGAAGGTCCACGGGAGCACCTCCCTTCGAGACATTATCCATTCGTCCAAAGCCTGTTTCTCTAGTGAGGCTGAGCCCAATACACTCAAGGCCTCACCGAGCACCAAAAATGAAGAAATTGTCTCCACAATCATGCGAGATCGCCGCTTTGACCCCAACCTACTCATAGCCGATGCCACCGACAAAACCCTTAACGGATGGTACAAGACGCTGAAATGGACCGACGCACAAGGCCACCACTTTCAGCTTATCACCGGTGAAGGACCACTTTTCGACCACGTCACCAACCTCAAAGACAAGGACGAAAGCGACACAAGCTCGAACAACTCCAGCAACAATGAAGACAACGAAGAGGAAGAAGAGATTCTTTTAACTTCTAATGCTCTTAGTGTTGGGTCATCCGTCGACCCATCTATCCTAGACTCTAGCTTTAGTTTAGATTTTCTTTTTACGGAAACTAGCTCCAAGCAATTTTCTGAGTTGTCGAATAATTCTTTTCAAATTAATGAAATGAACAAGTTTGTTTACGTCGTGTCTCAAGCTAAAACAAACAACAAAGAACAAACAATTAAAAATCAACAAACAACAAACAATTCACAAAATGCAAAAGACACTAACTCATGCGATGAAAATGAACAAGCTAATGAATCATTAAACAAATACATTGCAAACACTGTCTCTCCAAAAACACAGGACCCTATCATCGAGGAAACCATAACCATAAATGTGGGGACCCCCGAAGAGCCAAGGGAACTACAACTAGGTGCCTCACTGAACGAAGACGAGCGCGCCCAATTCACACAACTCCTAACCGAATTTAAGGATGTATTCGCATGGTCGTACAAAGATATGCCCGGAATCGAACGAAGCATCGCCGAACACCGCATCCCCATTAAGCCCGGTTACAAACCAATCAAACAAAAACTAAGGAGATTACGTCCCGAATGGTCCCTTATGGTGAAGGAAGAAATCGAGAAACAACTACAAGCCGGTTTCAACCAAGTCATCGAGTATCCTGAATGGGTCTCAAACATGGTCCCAGTCTTGAAGAAGAATGACAAAATTCGAGTATGCGTTGACTTCCGCGACTTGAACAAGGCCAGTCCAAAAGATGACTTCCCATTACCCCATGTCGACGTCCTGGTCGACAACACCGCCGACCACGCCCTCCTATCCTTCATGGACGGCTACGCAGGCTATAATCAAATCAAAATGGCTTGCGAGGATATGGCAAAAACGGCCTTCATTACACCGTGGGGCACATACTGCTACACGATCATGCCTTTCGGCCTCATCAATGCCGATGCAACATACCAACGCACCGCCACAACCCTTTTACATGACATGATGCACAAAGAAGTCGAAGTTTACGGCGATGACATGATTGTGAAGTCAAAAAAGAGGAGCGGTCATATCACTAACCTCCGCAAGTTCTTCACTCGCCTACGGCAATACAAAATGCGTCTCAATCCCCAAAAATGTACTTTTGGAGTCAAATCCGGTAGACTACTAGGACACGTAGTGAGCCAAAGAGGCATCGAGGTCGACCCCTCGAAAGTCAAAGCGATCCTCGAAATGCAACCCCCGAAGAACCTCGGCGAAATTTGAAGTTTCTTGGGCCAAATCCAATACATCTCGCACTTCATTAGCAAGCTCACCATGATATATGAACCAGTTTTCAAAAAGCTCAAGAAAACCGACCACGTTGAATGGGACAAAGAATGGCAAAAAGCATTTGACAAGGTCAAAGAATTGTTAACCAACCCGCCAGTTCTACGACCACCGCAAAAGGATTTGCCACTATCCTTATACCTTACAACGACCCCTACCGCCATGGGCGCCATGCTCACTCAAGAAGCAAGAAATTTCTCGATTACGAAACTCGATATTCAGCCGTCGAGAAAAGTTGTCTGGCTTTAGTATGGTCATCCAAGAAACTCCGCCACTATATGCTAGCACACCAAACGAAAGTCTACTCCAAAATGGACCCCGTAAAGTATCTTTTCGAGAAACCTCTGCTTAACGGACGAATGGCCAGATGGACGCTGCTCCTAGCCGAATTCGACCTTAAGTACGTACCCCTCAAAGCAATCAAGGGACGAGGAGTCTCCGATTTCCTAGCCGAAAATGCAATCGTCGAAGAACCAATCATAGACACAACATCCCTTCCCGATGACGGGATTTACAACATCGACCAAGAACAATGGGAGTTATATTTCGAAGGCTCATCCAACTATCGAGATTGTGGAGTAGGAATACTTCTCATATCCCCAAATGGCGAACACACACCCTTATCCATCAAGCTGGATTTCGACGTAACTAACAACGCCGCCGAATACGAAGCATGTTTGCACGGTCTCCAAGCAGCGCTTGTACTCAACGCCCGCAATATAAGAGTCTATCGGGACTCCTCCCTCATAATCAACCAAGTATCCGGAGCATGGAAGATACTCAACGAAAACCTAGCACTATACCAAAACAAGATACAAGAGCTTATAAACGAGTTCTATCGCGTGGAGTTTATACACCTCCCACACGAGGAAAACCAATTCGCCGATGCGTTATCCAAACTCGCATCACTAATCAACATACCCCCGGGAATGGAAAGACTACCCATTGTCGTGGAACGACGAAACGAACCCGCTTACATCTGTGACATCGAAACTGAGGAAGAACAAACCGACCCTTGGTACTAAGCAATCATCAATTACAAAACAAACGGCGAATACCCACCAAACATCGACAAACGGAGCAAAAGAGCCCTACTCCTATTATCGTCACAGTTCGTAATGGAAATGGGCAAACTGCTCAAAAAGACGCCTCAAGGTACACTACTCTTGTGCGCCGCCACGAAAAAGGACAAGAAATCTTGTCCCAAATACACGATGGCGAGTGCGGACCACACATGAACGCACGAGCCATGTGCAAACAAATCATAAGGCTGGGATGGTATTGGACCACCATGGAAGCCGACTGCGCAAAATATGTCAAACACTGTCATAATTGCCAAATCTTTGCAAATGAGCAACACATACCCCCTTCACCCTTATACAGTCTAACCTCGCCATGGCCATTCTCGACTTGGGGAATCGACGTCATTGGCAAAGTTCAACCCGTAGGGGCAGGAGGACACTGCTTCATCCTCGTGTCCATCGACTATTTCACCAAAAGGGTCGAAGCCGCATCATACCGCAAGTTGGGCACAAAGGAAGTTGCAAAGTTCAAACAGAACAACATCATTTGTCGCTACGGCATACCCCATGAATTCATAAGTGATCAAGGCACACACTTCCGAGGGAAAGTCGAACCACTTCTTCTCAAATACAAGATACAACGACACAAATCGTCACCATATCGAACACAAACCAACGGCGCGGTCGAGGCAGCAAACAAAACCGTCGTATCAATCCTTAAAATGATGATCGACACCTGCCACGACTGGCCCAACAAAATCCCATTTTCCTTATGGGGATATCGCGCCACTATCCGCACACCCACGGGCATGACACCCTATTTCCTAACCTATGGGATGGAAGCCGTCGAACCTGTAGAAATCGAAATGCAATCCCTTCGAATTCTCATGGAAGCAGACATTCCTGAGGCCGAATGGGCACGTGAACGATATGAGCAACTCATCCTTTTAGACGAAAGACGGTTACATTAACTAAGTACAGTCTGAATGTACCAATCTCGCCTACAACGCGCCTACAACAAACGGGTCAAGCCACGAAATATCAAAGTGGGTGACCTAGTACTCAAATCAGTCCGAGCACCATTACCAGTCGACCTGAGAGGGAAATTCAAACCCAATTGGGCCGGACCGTACTTGGTCAAGGATATCCTTCTCGGAGGAGCCGTAAGGCTAACCGACCTTGACGGTCAGGAATTCAGCTTACCAGAAAATCTTGATCAACTCAAGAAGTACTACCCCTAAGCTTGGACAAATTTGCAATGTATTTCAAAAAAAAAAAAAAAAAACTCACTCGCGCATGGGTGAACTACACTCGGTTTGATTCCACGCACTGTGGATACGTACGTAGCTTTGCAAAGAGCTCAACCGAATCACACGAACTACGCCGGTTTGATTCCGTGAAACATGGATACGTAGGCAGCTTGTCAAAAGCACAACCGAACTTCCTAGCACGCACGCTCGAAGCTTAAAAAGGTCGAGGGCGTTGCACTCACAAAATGACATGCTCAAAGCTTAAAAAGGTCGAGAGCACAGTTGTAGATACCCGTATCTGTCGATATGGAAATTTATAGAAAACCCGACAAACACCCAATGATGATAGGACGACATGTATTTCGTGTCATTTATTTGAGTTCGTTTTACGATGTAAGCCGGGCGCCGTCGACAAAATATTTTATTAATTTAAATGATATTTAAATTAGTGTGTTGACAGGGTAAGTGTATTCTGTCAAAAAGTTTGTTTTATTGAAAATAAAATGTTTCGATTTGAAAAATCATTTTAAGTAATTCGATTTGAAAAGTCGCTTTTACAAATTCAATATTTGACTTGAAAAGTCGTTTCTCGTGCTTTTAAAACAGTTTATTAAATCGTATTCGATTTAATTCGCTTTCTTAACAAAGAGTTTTAAAGCTCGTTTTAAGCCCGATTTTAAGAGCGATTTTGAGCCCGTTTCAACACGAATTTCGAGGCCTCTTTATACCCACACTCCTTCTCACATACCCAAGCTTGAACCAGCCAAGAACCACGACCAAAACAAGCCAGGAAATAGCCCAAAGTACTCGAAGTACAGCAGCCCTAAAACCCTTTTTCGTGCCCTGTTTTGACACCCCAAAAACGACCCAAAACCCGACTCTTAACTACCCACCTATGACCCATACTCATTTCCTAACTATCCTACCCTTATTACCCTTTCTTTCCTTCGAATAATCAGACCAGAACCAAGTCAAAAAGCTCGTCCAAAAGCAGCCCAAAATCCCCATGCCATACTCTGTTTTGAGCAGCCCAAAGTCGGCCCCTACTTGACCCAAACCCGTACCCACAACCAAAAACCCGTACCTGACCTTCATGACCCATCTAACCTTGCTTAACCCTCAAGAAAACCCCCTCTAAAACCCTAAACCGAGCCTACCACAGCAGCTCTCGAAGAAAAGGGAAAGCTGCTCTTTTCCCTCTAAAAACCCTACTCTTCTACCCTATATATACATACCATCCACAAGCCTTCAAGGGGGACGAAGGATACAGCATATACACACAATACAAAGTCACAAAAAAGCCCTCAAAGAAGTCGTGATAGCTGCTCCAAAAACAGAGCACGATTTTTCTGATTTTGGTTCAGCTATCACTTCTTCTACCTCGTTTTTCGTGTTGAAAACACCATAACCTCTCTGATTTCTTTACAAGGTCTTAAAGTTCACTTTACCACGATTCTAAAACATCTTTCGGTTCGAAATTTCGTTGAGAAACGAAGAAGTTACAAGCTTTTGAAAATCGCTGTCAGTTTTGCTCAAAGTTACGGATTTACTTTTGTTTTCGTCGACGACGGCCCCTTGGGATAAAATCTTACAATCGATTACGACTCGGATATTTGGTCAACGATACATGTAAGTTGAGGGTGCAAAAATACTCTTTTTATTTTGTTAGATTATTGTTTTTATAGCCCTCTGTCGTTTTTATTACTCTCTGTCGCTCATTTGGTTATCATCGTAGTTATTGTATTTTATCGTTCGTTTTAGGCTTACGTTTTTAGCATGATTTCGATATGTATGTGTGGATATGTCGGGTCTTTTGTTCACCTAGAAAGCATGTTCAATTTCGTTGCGTAGTATGACTTGAAAACTCTTCGTTAGATTGGTTCAGTTTGGCTCGTTAGTTTTCTACGTAATCTGGTCTTATTCATGTTATTCATGTTGGTTGTTTTTAAATCTGATTTGTCATGCTCTTTTAATTAATAATTCATGTCTGTATATCAATTTGTTTATCGTGCTTTCATCTCATTGTTTAGCGTTTGTGTAATATTTAGTTTCGTCGATCGTGTAAAGTCGTGTAATGCATGTTCCTGTTGTCTGCTGGTTTGCTTAAATGCATTGAATGTAGGTTGCGTTAGGTTACAATTTTGGCTCATGTATATCGTGCTTTAGATACCTACGTTATTTCGTTTGTCAAAAGCTCGACTTGTGTTCTTATTTGACATGTGAATTTGTGTGCATTCATGCTACTGGTTCCGTATGCAAAGCTCTTGCTGTGTGAATTTTGTTCGATTATTAGTTGCGCCCCATGTTATCTGCCTATACTTGTGTAGATTTGAGTACTTTGTTTCGTACATGTGTCTACGTTAGGGTGTACTTCTGTAGTCTTCTGTGCTTGTGCGTATTTGATATCTTAGGTACTTGCTTGTGTGAATGTTGATTGCCTCCTAGTTGCATCCACGTTTTTTATTTATGTTATTATTAGTGGTATTTAAATATCAGTTTTCACGTTATGTTTGAATGTTCATGCTACATGCTTACTTGTGTGTTTATTAGTTGCAGTTGACTATTTTAGACTCTTGTGTGCTTACTTGTATTTTCGTGTATTTTCGTTACTTCTTTATATTAATATACGGAGTTTAGTTATTTATGTCAATCATTCATACTTGTTTGTGTATTAGTCATGTTTGATTATTTTTATTCGTCTGTCGCTAACGTTTGTTAATCTATCTTATGCTGTCGGTAAGTATTTCTGCTTCATTTCTTTGTTTGCTAGAATAGTAAATGAACCCATGTTAAATAACTTCGACGAAATTATGTGTGCATTTAAACGACTTAGAAAGGCTATAATATGTTTAGGATTAAAGTATTTGTTCGCATATCTGCATATGTACTCGTAATAGCCATGGTTTTATTTAGTAGAGACCGTTTTTTGTAACGGGCGGGGTTAGGCGTTAAATTAATGAAATTCTTTTAAACTTCCTAACACGTAAACTCACACGGACTCATTTTCTCTAATAAACTGGTTTTCTAAATTCCATATAAAATTTAGTGGCGACTCTTTTCAAATTAAAAATGTTTTTGAAATAAAACATCGCGTGGATCAAATTCCCTTGTCCACAATTTGGCGACTCCGCTGGGGCCGTCGTCGACGAAAACCAATTGTAATCCGTAAGTTTGTACCAATCTGACAGCAATTTTCAAAAGCTTGTAACTTCTTCGTTTCTCAACGAAATTTCGAACCGAAAGATGTTTTGGAATCGTGGTAAAGCGAACTTTAAGATTTTGTAAAGAAATCAGAGAGACTATGGTGTTTTCAACACGAAAAACGAGTAGAAGAAGTGATAGCTGAACCAAAACTAGAAAAATCGTGCTCTGTTTTTGGAGCAGCTATCACGACTTCTTTGAGGGCTTTTTTGTGACTTTGTATTGTGTGTATATGCTGTATCCTTCGTCCCCCTTGAAGGCTTGTGGATGGTATGTATATATAGGGTAGAAGAGTAGGGTTTTTAGAGGGAAAAGAGCAGCTTTCCCTTTTCTTCGAGAGCTGCTGTGGTAGGCTCGGTTTAGGGTTTTAGAGGGGGTTTTCTTGAGGGTTAAGCAAGGTTAGATGGGTCATGAAGGTCAGGTACGGGTTTTTGGTTGTGGGTACGGGTTTGGGTCAAGTAGGGGCCGACTTTGGGCTGCTCAAAACAGAGTATGGCATGGGGATTTTGGGCTGCTTTTGGACGAGCTTTTTGACTTGGTTCTGGTCTGATTATTCGAAGGAAAGAAAGGGTAATAAGGGTAGGATAGTTAGGAAATGAGTATGGGTCATAGGTGGGTAGTTAAGAGTCGGGTTTTGGGTCGTTTTTGGGGTGTCAAAACAGGGCACGAAAAAGGGTTTTAGGGCTGCTGTACTTCGAGTACTTTGGGCTATTTCCTGGCTTGTTTTGGTCGTGGTTCTTGGCTGGTTCAAGCTTGGGTATGTGAGAAGGAGTGTGGGTATAAAGAGGCCTCGAAATTCGTGTTGAAACGGGCTCAAAATCGCTCTTAAAATCGGGCTTAAAACGAGCTTTAAAACCTGCTGTTAAGAAAACGAATTCGTCGAATACGATTTAATAAACTGTTTTAAAAGCACGAGAAACGACTTTTCAAGTCAAATATTGAATTTGTAAAAGCGACTTTTCAAATCGAATTACTTAAAATGATTTTTCAAATCGAAACATTTTATTTTCAATAAAACAAACTTTTTGACAGAATACACTTACCCTGTCAACACACTAATTTAAATATCATTTAAATTAATAAAATATTTTGTCGACGGCGCCCGGCTTACATCGTAAAACGAACTCAAATAAATGACACGAAATACATGTCGTCCTATCATCATTGGGTGTTTGTCGGGTTTTCTATAAATTTCCATATCGACAGATACGGGTATCTACAGAGCCCCCACTTTGACTAAGGCTTGGACAGGCGAAAGTCAAAGTAGACTCTCGAGTCGATGAAGATCACAACTTGAGAGCCTCACGGGTCGTTTAGGGTCCCTTAGACCTGTGTACATAAGCTCACCAGCCATAAGAAGAAATCATACCTGAAACTCGATTATGGATGCCTTCATTTTCATCAAAATATGGGTTGAGCCTTATCCTTAGGCGCCTACGTATCCGTTGTGACAGAATCAAACCCGTATCGTAGTTCGAGCTCGGCTTTGTAGCTTCACGCTTCGGCCCAAAACAAATGATATTTGTTTACTCGATTGAGTAAAGCCTATATCTGTATTCTTTTTGGAAGTGTCACTTCTTTTAGCTTCTGCTAGTACTTCTTTATTTCGAGGATGTCATCCTGTCGTCGGGGTCTAAGATGGATGACTTTAGAGCCCCCGGTTGGAGCGTTCCTGCTCAATCTTAACAACAAATCGTAGCACACGACTCACCTAGTGAAATCTGCGACTTTTGAAATTAAAAGGATGGATCATCGATCCGAGCTACGAATTTTATTCGAAAATGGGTCTTCGACATGCTTTTAAAAAGGATGGATCATCGATCCGAACTGAGAATTTCAATTTGAAAATGGGTCTTCGACCTGCTTTTTTAAACAGAAAGGATGGATCATCGATCCGAACTGAGACTTTTACTTTGGAAATGGGTCTACGACCTATTTTTTAAACAAAAAGGATGGATCATCGATCCGAACTGAGAATATTAATCTGGAAATGGGTCTTCGACCCGCTTTTTAAACAAAAGGGATGGATCATCGATCCGAGCTACGAATTTTATTCTAAAATGGGTCTTCGACCTGGTTTTAACACAAAAGGGATGGATCATCGATCCGAACTGAGAATTTTAATTTGTTTATGGGTCTTCGACTTGATTTTTTAAACAAAAGGAATGGATCATCGATCCGAACTGAGAATACTAATTTGGAAATGGGTCTTCGACCCGCTTTTTAAAATAAAAGGATGGATCATCGATCCGAACTTTAAGTAGTGAGCTAAAATAGATATCGCGCTGGAAATGGGTCATCGACCCGAGCTAAAACCAACATTTGCGTCCTCGATTCGCATTTCAAATAGATACAGGTCGAATGGATCATCGACCCTGACCTGAGAAGTTATTCAAAAGTTTGTGTCCTCGACCAATATTTTGAGATTAAAGAGTGGTGGGTCTTTGACCGGAATCCGTAAACATCTTTTGAGAATGGGTCGTCGACCGGAAACCGTAAAAATCTTTTGAAAATGGGTCGTCGACCGGAAACCGTAAAAATCTTTTGAAAATGGGTCTTCAACCCGCATTTTGAAAAGTGGATGAGTCATCGACTCAAACTACAAACATCATTTGAAAATGGGTCTTCAACCCGCATCTTGAAGAGTGGATGAGTCATCGACTCTAACTATAAACATCATTTGAAAATGGATCTTCGACCCGCATCTTGAAAAGTGGATGAGTCATCGACTCGAACTATAAACATCTTTTGAAAATGGGTCTTCAACCCGCATTTTGATTTAAGTGGATGGGTCATCGACCCGAACTACGTTAATCATTTGAAAATTGGGGCCTTTGACCCGCATTTTGAGGAAGAGGCAGATGGGTCATCGACCCGAACTATAATGGTCATTGAAAACTGGGGCCATCGACCCATATTTTGAAGGAAAAGGTGGATGGGTCATCGACCCAAGCTATAATTGTCATTGAAAATTGGGGCCATCGACCTCGATCGATTTTGAAGGAAAAGGTGGATGGGTCATCGACCCAAGCGGAACACAGCTTTTGGAAAATGGGTCATCGACCCGAGCGCAAGACATCATTTGAAAATAGGTCATCGACTCCTATAGCAAATTTCATTTGAAAATCGAAAGTGGTCCTCGACTTGAACTTTGGATTTGAAAACGGGTCATCGACTCGATTTAGAGCACTTCGAATAATTCGGCCATTAACCTAGTTTAAAAACATTGTTTTTAAAATGGGATTGCGGGTCCAACTTAGACTACAAGAGTTACTTGAAAATTAACACGGAGTATTGGTTAGCATGCATCAAATCGAATTGGGTCCTTGGCCCGCATTGTAAACATCATTTTAAAAATCAAGAAGAGTCATCGACTCTGAATGAAGACATCATTAGAAATTGAAATGGGCCATCGGCCCGCAAGCATCATTTTGAAAATTGAAGTGGGTCATCTGCCCGAATTTGAAATTTAACCTCGGATCATCGACCCAGACTTCGCAAAAAGGTTCTTGAAATGCATGATATTATGAAATCGAAGCATGGCCAAGTTAGCATGAAATACGACACGAATGTGACATGAATGCGACGAGAACGTGACACGAGCAACTGACATTTGAACGTTCGACTATGACCGACTCGACCTAAGACAACGTTTCAATGACGAGAAAACTAGTAACTGTACAGAGTCTTTTAGGATGATTGACACGTTGTTTGAAAAAGACGTGGGTTAATAGTATCATGTTCTCCCCTAAGCAAATTCTTTGTCGAGATGCGAACTAACTGGCAAACTAAACATCTTTGCCAATTCCCGTTAAGAAAAAGATCATTCCAACACTGGACAATTACTTATCAGAATAATGATTCTCATCTCAATCTAAATTGAGCACTAAGACAGACTCAACAAAAGTTGCTTCATTTGGACTTTGTAAAGACCCGTAAAAAATTGACAAGATGACAAATTAGATGATGGGTGGTGGTGGATTGTATCCCATATTCTAAAGGATTGCCTACATATTCGCGTGGGGCGAAATCAAATCCGATGTAGTTCAATCTAGGTGCATAGACATGGCAATTTTTCTTGTGTGTAACACTCGAAGGTTTCACCTAAGGTATCATGTTGTAAGGTACTGGCGGATTCCTTGTGGACCCTAAACGCTTGGGTGCAACTACACAAGCCAATGGTTCTCGAAATTCAAGACTATGTCGTCATTACCGTTTTGAGAACGACTTAAAAAGGAATTGATGGTACTTTCTGACCGTTTTGGCTTCGCCTTTGACCTTGATCTTCGATCTCTGACGTGCTGCCACTCAAATTTTGTATTTTTGTCTTTTTTTTTTGTGAATATGCCGCGCCCTTTGTGGCTTGGGCTAGTTCCAAATTTTCTAGATTTTGCGGAGGGCGGTCGCATGTGGTCATATGTATATCACGCCGGACTCCTCTGACAAGTTCGTTTGCTTATTAGGCACGCGATCGAGTACACGGAGGGCGATCCATGAGTATTCGTACTTTTGGTCGCGATCAAATTCATGACCACTGTGGAGCTCCAAATTAATGGATCCTCCTCCAAAGGCAGAGGAGTAGTATACCACAAGTTGACTAACAGAATTGAAACCCTTTGGTTTTTTGTTGTCGGAAACCCTTTTGTCTTTGTTTTTTGCTTTGAGTTGGTGTTGCACCTTACCATTTAGAATTGAATACGTATTTCTACCCCAGGGACACCCTTCGAGTGCGTTGTGCATTTTCATCAGTTGGATTACGGAATCAAATTAGAGACATGATCAATTTCATTGATTTTGAGAAGGATTTAGAAATAATTTTGAAAAACGAATCTTAGACTCAACTCAGACTTATGACTTGAATACAAATTCTGACTTATAATCACCAACCTTGACTTTGAACTTTTCTCCTTTCAGGAGTTGATTCAGATGCTTGGTTTGAGAGTTACCCCACTTTTGCAGCTTGATTTTGACTTAAGGAGGAGCGTATGCGACTCGGGTTCAGAAATCGACACGGTTTTGACACTATTCGTAAATAATAACTCGGGATGGAAATGAATTGGAACGGATTAATCATGAAAAGACTCAGAGCTTAACAACATGGCCTACGACCTAACTATGCAAATGTATGCGACATATGGACTTGAAGACAGACTCACAGTACGGAACTTAGACTCAACTAGACATGGACGTGAAGTAGTTAGCTCGTTTGAACCAATAAGCTTCTAAGGTTTATACAAGACTTCTAAAAAAATAGCCTGGATGAGACATTATTGTGCCCTGACTCAAAACTAAAAATTGACATGCATGACTTGGGCCCAAGAGTTGGCACAGGTGACCTAACTAGGTTAATGCTCAAAGACTTTTAGATGGACTAGACTTACTTACAGCTTAGATTCTAACTAGACTCGACTCGGTGCATTTCATGCTTACTCACGACTTGAGAATTAAACTTGTTTTTTGTTTTTTTTTTTGAGCTGAGGTTTAAAATGGGCAGCACTTCGACTACCAAAAGGCTTATGTGGTTCGAAATTTCAGTTTAACTTGGGCTAGATTTTACCTTTGGAAAACTTCGTTTTTTGTTGGAAAAAAATTCTATTCCCAAATGGGTAGCATTTCAAAAGCGTTCGAGATTATTCTAATCCTAAACGTATAGCATTTCAGCTTAAAAACTATTCTTTTTTCAAAAGACGTAGTGTTGAAAATCGTTCGGGATTAATCTAATCCTAAACGGGAAGCATTTCAGCTTGAAAGGATTCTTTTTTCAAAAGAGTTAGCGTCGAAGATCGTTCGAGATTGTTCTAATCTTAAACAGGTAGCATTTCAGCTTAAAAGGATCTTTTTTTCAAAAGAGTTAGTGTACAGAACTGTTCGAGATTATTCTAATCTTAAATGGATAGCATTTAGACTATAAAAGGATTTTTTTTCGAAAGAGTTAGTGTTGGGAACTGTTCGAGATTATTCTAATCTTAAATGGATAGCATTTCAGCTTAAAAAGGATCTTTTTTCAAAAGATAATTTTCTTTTAAAGAAAAAAAGTTTTAGGATTTTCTAATCCTAACGAGGAGCACTTCAGCTTAGAAACGATCTTTTTTTCAAAAGAGCTAACATCGAAAATTATTTAAGATTGTTCTAATCCTAAACGAATAGCATTTCAGCTAAGAAAAGATCCTTTTTCAAAAGAGCTAATGTCGAAAATTGGTTAAGATTATTCTAACCCTAAAAGAATAGCATTTCAGCTTAGAAAAAGATCTTTTTTTTTCAAAAGAGGCAATATCGAAAATTGTTTAAGATTATTCTAACCCTAAACGAAAAGCATTTCAGCTTAGAAAAGATCTTTTTTCAAAAGAGGCAATATCGAAAATTGTTTAAGATTATTCTAACCCTAAACGAAAAGCATTTCAGCTTAGAAAAGATCTTTTTTCAAAAGAGGCAATCTCGAAAATTGTTTAAGATTATTCTAACCCTAAACGAAAAGCATTTCAGCTTAGAAAAGATCTTTTTTCAAAAGAGGCAATATCGAAAATTGTTTAAGATTATTCTAACCCTAGACGAAAAGCATTTCAGCTTAGAAAAGATCTTTTTTCAAAAGAGGCAATATCGAAAATTGTTTAAGATTATTCTAACCCTAAACGAATAGCATTTCAGCTTAGAAAACAACTTTTTTCAAAAGAGCTAGAATCGGAAATTATTTACGATTATTCTAATCCTAAACGAATAACATTTCAGCTGGGAAGAGATCTTTTTTCAAAAGAGGTAAAATCGGAAATTATTTAAGATTATTCTAATCTTAAACGAATAGCATTTCAGCTTAGAAAACATCTTTTTTCAAAAGAGCTAGAATCGGAAATTATTTACGATTATTCTAATCCTAAACGAATAACATTTCAGCTGGGAAGAGATCTTTTTTCAAAAGAGCTAAAATCGAGAATTATTTAAGACTATTCTAATCCTTAACGAATAGCATTTCAGCTAGGAAGAGATCTTTTTTCAAAAGAGATAAAATCGAGAATTATTTAAGATTATTTTAATCCTAAATGAATAGCATTTCAGCTAGGAAGAGATCTTTTTTCAAAAGAGATAATATCGGGAATTTTTTAAGATTATTCTAATCCTAAATGAATAGCATTTTGGCTAAGAATTGATCTTTTTTCAAAAGAGCTAAAATCGGAAAAGAAATGTTTAAGATTATTTTAACACTAAACGAATAACTTTTAGCTTGGAGGGGATTTTTTTTCAAAAGGAAAGGTATCGGAAATCTTTTAAGATTATTCTAATCCTAAACGAGGATGGCATTTCAGCCAAGAAAAGATCTTTTTTCAAAAGAGCTAAAATAAAAAAATTATTTAAGATTATTCTAATCCTAAGAGGATGGCATTTCAGCCAAGAAAAGATCTTTTTTCAAAAGAGTTAATATTCAGAAAATATCTAAGATTATTCTAATTTTAGAAGGAAAGCGTTTCAGCTTAAAAAAACTTTGTTTTTCAAAAGAGATAGTGTTGGAAAATATTTAAGATTATTCTAATCCTAAAAAGACAGCATTTCAGCTTAAGGAAATGATTTTTTAGAGGGAAAGTATTTCAACTTAAATCAAAAATCGTTTCAAAAGAGATATTTAAGATTATTCTAATCCTGAAAAGACAGCATTTCAGCTAAGATTTTTGGAAAATATTCGATTGAAAAGATGACAGTTTTGATTTAAAAAAAGATTAAAACAAGGCTTTGGAATTCACAGAGCAATTAGTCACACGCAGTTCAAGGATGCAATGCATGAGCTAGACTATTCTAAGTCTCAAGAAAGGGTCCATGCCAATGATTCCACGTTGTTAGGGAACTCACAATCCTCCATAAGTCAGGGACGAAATGGGGAGACGGCGGTTGCTAACCTCGGCGGAAACACCTTGGTATTTAAACCGCATACGTTGAACGTCATTTCCTACTTTGAGATCGACCCAAAGGGAGAAATGGTTCGAATCCTAACAGTATGATGCATAAATAACATAAAAAAAAGAAAGGGTACTCTAAATAGCCATCATTCTACTTTTCAAGCTTCACTGTCCCCAGCGGAGTCGCCAAATTGTGGACAAGGGATTTTGATCCACGCGATGTTTTATTTCAAAAACATTTTTATTTGAAAAGAGTCGCCACTAAATTTTTAGGTGGAATTTAGAAACCAATTTTAGATAAAATGAGTTCGTGTGAGTTTACGTGTTAGGAAGTTTAAAAGAATTTCATTAATTTAACGCCTTACCCCACTGCATACAAGACGGTCTCTCTTGAGTAAAATCATGGCTATTATGAGTACACATGCGGATATGCAAACAAATGCTTAACCCTAAGCTAAAATATATCCATTCTAGGTCGTTTTAATGCACATATAATTTTGTCGAAGTTATTTAACATGGGTTCATTTACTATTCTAGCAAACAAAGAGGGGAAGCAGAAATACTTACCGACAGCATAAGATAGATTAACAAACGTTAGCGGCAGATAAATAAAAAAATAATTAACTCGACTAAACCATATACAATTAAAAACAACTTCCACGAATAGACTCTAAATCACAAGCAAACGTGCCCACTGGTAATAATCAAACACAAGCAAACATACCCACTAGTAATAATCAAGCACAACTAACAAGCACACTAGCATGTATGGATGACGTGAACACAACTTCAAAGCAACTAATAAACATACCAACGAGTACTTCACAAACGGAACGGGTAATTCACACACATACGAGTAAATATACGAGAGCTTAAATAATCAAACGTAACACATACGCACAAATACAAGCAGACAACATGAAGGACATCGTGGAAGCATAGGTCACACAAATTCACATGTCAAATAAGAACACAAGTCGAGCTTTGACAAACGAAATAATATAGGTATCTAAAACACGATATACATGAGTCAAAATTATAGTCCAACGCAACCCAAATTTTAATGCATTTAAGCAAACCAAATAGACAATGAAACACGCATTACACGACTTTACATGATCGACGAAACTAAATTTTACACAAACGCTAAACAATGAGATAAAAGTACAATAAATAAATTGATGTACAGACACGAATTACCAATCAAAAGAGCGTGACAGATCAGTTTTAGACCATAATATAACTAAACACGAACGAGGTCTACCTGTATAATAAACTAACAAGCAAACTAAAATTGACGAGGAACTTTCAAATCATACTTCACCAAGAGTTCAAGCATGCATACTAACAAACGAAGGGCACAACACACTCATTCATACATGTCGAGATCAGGCTAACAACGTAGTTTGAAGACAAACGAAAATAATAGCTACAAAGAAAAACAACAGAGCGACAAAAGGCGATAAAAAAGCGACAGAAGTAATAAAAAGCGATAAAAATAATAATTTAAACAAAGGTAAAGTGAATATTTTGCACCCTCAACTTACATGTATCGTTGACCAAATATCCGAGTCGTAATCGATTGTAAGATTTTATCCCGAGGGGCCGTCGTCGACGAAAACCAATTGTAATCCGTAAGTTTGTACCAATCTGACAGCAATTTTCAAAAGCTTGTAACTTCTTCGTTTCTCAACGAAATTTCGAACCGAAAGATGTTTTGGAATCGTGGTAAAGCGAACTTTAAGATTTTGTAAAGAAATCAGAGAGACTATGGTGTTTTCAACACGAAAAACGAGTAGAAGAAGTGATAGCTGAACCAAAACTAGAAAAATCGTGCTCTGTTTTGGGGCAGCTATCTCGACTTTCTTTTGAGTTTTCTTAAGGCTTTCTTGTGGCTTGATGTGGTGTATGTGTGCTGTATACTTCGTATGTAATGAAGGCTGGGGATGGTATGTATATATAGTGTTGATAAGTAGGGTTTTTAGAGGGAAAAGAGCAGCTTTCCCTCCCTCTTTGAGAGCTGCTGCTTCAAGCTCGACTTAGGGTTTTGGAGAGGGTTTTCTTGAGGGTTAAGCAAGGGTAAATGGGTAGGATAATTGGGAGATGGGTATGGGTCATGGACAGGTAGTTAGGAGCCGGGGTTTGGGTCGTTTTTGGGCTGTTGAAACAGGGTACGGGGGTGGGGGATTTTGGGTTGCTTTGGACGAGCTCTTGAGTGTGCTTTGGTGTATTCTGGGCTGGTTATTCGAAGGGGAGAATGGGTAGGGACAAGGCTTCGAAATTCGTGTTAAAACGGGCTCAAAATCGTTCTTAAAATCGAGCTTAAAACGAGTTATAAAACTTGCTGTTAAGAAAACGAATTCGTCGAATACGATTTATTAAACTGTTTTAAAAGCACGAGAAACGACTTTTCAAGTAAACAAATTCGAAACTTTAAAAGGTCGAGGATTCAAGACAAAATGCGAGCGCTCGAAGCTTAAAAAGGTCGAGAACACTTCAAAACAAAAAAAAAGAAAGCAACGAGACAAGACGAAAGACAAATTAAATCTATTTATTACTTTAATTTAGAATCTTTCAACAATTTAGAAATGAGTTAGGAACAAACCTCCTTAACCCTTTATTCGAAACTAAAAACATGTATTTGAATAAAGAAATATTTTCTGAGCGAAACAAGCAAACTACTAAGCCGTCTTCTGTCGCTTCGGATTAGCCTCTTCATCTTCAAGAGGCCGATCCGCCACAACCTTCGAACTAATCACGGGAATAGTTCTCTCAAATCCTGGGGGCTCGATCGGATCCTCGTCCTGTTCGACTGGGGGCTCCTCCACCCTTGGCCCTAGGCGATCTCTGACGGTCACCCTCGGCCCAAGCCTTTCCCGCGCCGGTTTCGAAGTAGAAGTATCTGAACTCGAAGCACCAAGATCACCATAGTCCCTCTTTCCGTGCATCACCTCATGCGCCAAAGAAGGTCTTGGCCCGTTCTTCTCCGTCCTCCTCTAATTCTCCCGCTCTCGAGAATCCGCGGAATGACACCATCGAGTGTAGAAATCCGTGACACGAGTAGACTCTACATGCGCTGGAACCGCCCAAGTGACACGATCCGACCATCCTCGGATCCAAGCATCGATCGTTTGGTTGTTCAGGACAACAACCCCTCCGACCTGAGTATCCTGCTCGGGGATGGTCTGAGCAAGCCCGATCTGCCTCTTCAAACGAAAAGGATGAATCCACACCCTCGTTCAAAGCCACACAACATCAACCCATGAGCCGCATTCGCCACTGACGGCGCCGTAACTGCCGTAATGTGCCACCATGGAACATACCAACGAATAGTACTTTCCTTCACAAACCCCCAGAAGTAGTTGAGTGAACGCTCCCGAGGATTAAACCAATCCATCTTCCATGACGTCGTCCCCGCCGCCTTAAATACACCGTCAAGGGGAAGAGCGGCATACACACTCAATCTCTCCATGAGCCAAATGTTGAGAATCCTAGCGCAACCACGGTACGAGCTCAGACGATTAGCACAACGGTCGTCTAAGCCCAGTATGGTCTCCGCTAGAATCAAAGCAGAAGGATCGTATCCCCGTTCCATCTCTTCGGCAACACGAGCATACCTCGCGTTCCCGAACACCCCATCCGGCATTGACCCTGCAAACGCATAACGGTGAATCAAGCAAAAAGCAAGGGCCCTCCGCCTAGAACGGTCCGAGATGCTAGTGTCGACCCGGTTCATGTATCGTTGACACAAGATAAGCATGTTCACCTTACCTCCTTCAAATAAACCCGCAGCATGAGCATTTGTCATCCCAAAGAAGTTTCGCAACATCCCGTTATAGCAAAGCTCACTCCGCACCACCACCGGAGTAGTCCGTTTCGACCATCCCGCAATGGCCGCGAATTCCTCCATCAAAGGGCATACCTCTCCTCCTGGAAATCGAAACACGTGCAAGCTAGGATCCCAATAGTCCAAGCATGCATCTAGGAAGTCTAACTCGACCCTCATTTGGCGAAAGCCAATAAAAATGTCCGCTCCATCATCATACACCGCTTTCTTCATCGCCGGACTTAGTGAAGAAGTCCACCTCTTCAAAAGAGCATCAAAATGCTCAACCATTTTTCTTGAATACAAAAGAAAAACTTTTGTAAATATACCTACTACGTTTATGAGAGCGAAACTTGTAACAAAAGAAAAGGAAAGAAGTGATTTTGAATGAAGAATATGACACGCACCCCCTCTCCTTATATAGGAAAAACATATCCGAAATATGGAAACACAGCGCTGCCAGCCAGGCCACAGAACCGCATAAGCCTATGCGGTTTACACCCCAAACCGCATAGGGCTATGCGGTTCCTGGGGCTGGTTTTTCTTACGATTTTCCTAATTTCGTCTTTCCTAAACACGACATTATGCTACGAACGTTCTTTTGTTGTTCCCCATGCAGCGACATTACATTTCGTTTTAGCAAACACGATTCCTACTACGAGTCAACACATTAAATTTTCAACATTTAAAAATGAACTTTTTCGCAAAATCATTTTTCACAAACTCTTTCACTCATAAGCATCCCACTTGGAAATCATTTCGTTTTCAAAACACGCCTAGATTATTAACAACACAGGTCTCAAAATACGCAAAACGACGATCAAGTTCAAGCTACAAAGACATGTACGCAAGGGTTCATACAATCCTTATTACACAAATTCACTAAGGATGACGCCGACGATACTCGTCAAATTCACGTCGAATTTGAGCCGTCTCAGCACAACTCTGACACAACTGAGCTGCCTGCTCGGCCCAAGCCATCCTCCACCTGTTAGCTGTCCTCCACATCTTCTTGTGCACCTCCTTGGCCACCTGCAACACAAAACAACCGCATTACGGTTTTTCTCCATTTTGCCTTAATTTCACTCAAATTAAGTCAAACTTAGGGGGAAAATTTCAAACACGACACATTTTTCACCATTTTGCCTTAATTTCACTCAAATTAAGTCAAACTTAGGGGGAAATTGCAAAACAAGCCACAGTTTTCCCCACTTTGCCTTAATTTCACTCAAATTAAGACAAACTCGAGGGGGTAACACAAAAACACGAATCTCACTAGTTTGATCATCGTTATATTCCATTCCTCGATCAAACTAGGGGCTCACACATATACAAAGACGGAAATACATACCCTTTTCACCTTGCCGCTCCAAATTGCCCATACCCGCCAAGAGTCAAGCAAGTACGCTTCAAGAACGTAGCACGACGGACGCCCGAGTCATCCCACTCAACGGTGGTAGGAATGTCACCAGGCTGCTCTGCCATCTCAGGATCAAACAGCTACAAAACGAATACAAAACGCACACGTCAGGGAAATGTTTCGCCAAAAATTATACTACGTACCCTTAAAACGAAACAAACATACCTCAATCGGCCCACAAGCAAGCCGAGACCAAGCGAACTGGTCGTAGTCCTCCCCAGGACGAAGAAGACTCTCCCTCTCCATACAGCGTCAAGCGCTGCTGTGCGGGAACCCCTCACTCAAAAAGGACTCTCGGCGGGTCCCTAGGCACTACAGGAGCCGGCCACCCTGCCTGGTAAACTAGATGCTCTCCAAGGTACCAAACCGGTCCGTACGGCGTCGCCAAGTACAGGCGCTGGATAACACGCTCCGCAAACCGCGCCCCGATGCCCTCAGGAATACCCGTATACTGCCCCCACGGGAACGGCACGAACTACAAAGAAGAACAACACTATCAAGACTACATACAATCATCTTAAATACACTCTATTCAAAATGGTTCAAACACAAACCTGATCGAACTCCATGACGTTCAGGCGCACCCGAACCTCATCGTACGACCAGTCAAAGGCCGCACGGTTGCAGGTGCCCCAAGTACGCACCGCCGGATATTCTCTCACAATCTTCTTCGCATGCTCGGGCAGCAGAAAGGGGAAATGGCTGAAAATCCATGACTGCACGCACAAAAACAAGTTACAAAGACAACAAATCCGAACAAACAATATGAACAAAGACAAAATCAATGCATACCTCCATCACAAATCTAGGCGAGACTAAGGACAGTCTCGATCCTCGCTCCATGACCCGCGGTCTCACCGCGTCCATGCAAAAGCGAATACACAATCCCAAGGACGGTGACACCCAGTCAAGTGTCCCAATTGCACCCCAGTCTATGAGATGCATAAGGACCGACGTCGTCGCCCGCTCACCCTTGTCGCCGAAGTACACGGCGCTAACGAACCACCACAACCACAGACGAGCGTTCTGCTTGTCACTCCAATCCTTGGGGCCCCGCTCCATCTTCCCCTCAAAGTACTCTAACATGTAGCTCATCTTGATGACATAAGGCGGCTTACCCTTATACTCCACCTCAAGACCACCGCCAATCGCGGCAGTCACCACGTCGTCCACGATGGACGGCGCAAAACCAAAGCTCATATCACGGTCACCGAACGGCAGTCCCATCATGACCGCATACCCAGACAACGTAATACCGGCCTCAAAGCCGGGCATGTGAAATGTCGTAGTAGTGTCCCAGTATCGATCAAGGAAGGCTCGGATCAACATCAGGTTCGCCGTCAGCTTCCTCCTCGCTATCTCCCTCCAGTGCTCGACCAAGGGACCAAAAGCACAACTAAGCACCCAAGCTTTCGCTCCCTGCGAAAGCTTCTCCTCGAATGCACACATAACAGACGAGATACCCGAGAAAGTCCTCATCGGACCCTTGGGCCAACCCATCTTCGCCCGGTATGAAATATGCCTTTCCGGAGCTAATAGAAGCTTATGGTCGTCCCAATCCTTGGCGAACGACCTGTCCACTCGTGACCCACGTGGCCTAGAGCTACTCGCCCTAGGCGCAGCCTCAGCCTCCTCAGGCTCCTCCTCCTCAACATCCATCACAGCCTCTAGCTCGTCCACCAGCTTAAGAGCAAGCTCATCCTCAACAGGGTCAGACCTAGGGTCATGCCTCGCACGGCCCCTACCCCGTGACATACCACGCTTCGTGGGAAAGTCACGAGGTTCGACCTCCCTCTCACTATACGAACGCCTCATACGACTCGAACAGGGGGCTCCCTCAGTCCTCGAGCCCGTACTCCTACGAGACGATTTTGATCTCGTAACACGACCAGAACCTTCTCCTGCAACAAACATGGCAAGTATACTCAATTATAATACAACCATAACACATACACGACACCACGCATACATGCATACACACCACACCATGCACATGACAACCATACGCCTCACAGAGCATTTTTAGGCCTACTTCACAATTAAGCCGAAAACCGTTCTCTAAATATCAAAATCCCAACTTTATGGTTTCTATACGCCATAATAGTCCCCAACAACAACCCATTACAAGCAATTGCATTTTGATCACCCCGATCAAAACCCCCCAATTTACGAAGAACACTCATGTTCAATTAAGCAAAATCGTCGAATTGAAAGCCTTAGCTCGATATTTTCGCAAAATTGAAGCTAGATACGCGCTATACACACTATGGGTATCCTACACCGAAGTTTAATTGAAATTCCGGGTCGGAAAATCCGGGCTCATTTTCGGGCCCGAACCCTAATTCACACGTTTTGGGCTTCAGACGGTCCAAATCACAAATCAATTCACACATACATGCTAGCATGGCATAATGCAACACAATGACATCAATTTCAAGCATTCAAACGGCAAATTTCAAGCAAAACTCGGGTTTTCATTTAAAACCCGTCTTTTCAACATTTCTAGCTAAAACTAGCTAATTACAACGACAAATAACGTAAAATCAAGTTAAAATGGAGCATTACGTGGTTCCGTAGCAAGGCAACGCAAGAAAAACGAGTTAAAACGGTTGAGAAATCGAATTTTGGTAGTTTTTAGTGAAAGGAACCAAAATAGAGTAGAATGAGGCAACTTACGGTGTACCCGTGTTTTATACTCCTTTTACTGCCATCAAGGCAAACCGCATAGGCCTATGCGGTTTGCACCCCAAACCGCATTAGACCGCATTAGCTTATGCGGTTTGCACCTGTGGCTTTTCTCTGATTCTTCTTATTTTGGACCTACTTTTGGATTCCTAATTCATCTTGGCCCAAATACAACTCCAAGTACGTCCCGTGCTTGGGTTGAGGCGTCGCCTACAGTCCACCATACACGTACATTAAGCATTTAATGTACGGTACAGAAGCAGAAGCACGAACGCTCTTCACGGGCATTTACATCATTTTTCTCAACGGGAGGCAATCATATGCAACGACGACCACATAGACGCTCCTCGGCGAGTCCAGGCATAAATACTCTGCAATATACCCAACTACAAGCATTTTACTCTACATAGACACTCCTCGGCGAGTTCAAGCACAAATACCTTACAAGATACATCCAAACACAAGCATTGCAATTCTCACACCTACGCTCCTACGCGAGATTAGACATTTCCAAATACACACACACTTTTACTCAATCATACCTTACACCTTTGCACATGCACTCTTTCACGAGACCATGCGCCACATGAGAACGTAACACTACAAGCAACACGACAAGCACAACGAAGACATCCAGCAGGCCGGCAGGCCCTTATAGCATGTACGGACCATCATGTCCTTAAACATGTACGTCCCGCCCATATCCGTACCCTCCCAAACAAAACCCTGTGATGTAACACGTACTTTTATTACGCATGCTTTAACGCTGACTTAAACGGTTCTAAACATGTCGAATTCATTTTGAGTCGTTTTGAAATGTTAAATGAGTTAGGTCGCTTCACATCGCTTTAAATAAATGTTCATTTTGTCCATTTAGAGTTTAGCCGGGTCCGCGTCCTGCTCCGTTTGGCATGAGCTTCGCATTTGCATTACAATTAGCCCTTTTACATTAACAAGGTCTAATTCAGCATTCCTAAATTCCTAAATTTAGGCTCGGTGGCTAGATCTTCCCTTTAGCCTCCTCTTACACAAAATATAGCCTACAAGATGCTACAAAATACACCTTTTTCACATTTTAGGGTCTCGGGGCCAGAACGGAGCCCAAACCCAGCCTTTGTCCCTCACTCCGAAGCCCTCACTCACAAAATATCTCAAAAATATCTCAGGTGTTTTTTTGACGTGCAAGGTCGAGATTATACTGTATCTTTCCAAGATATAATCAAACCGAAACTAGGAAACTAGGCCTGAAACCACACCTCCAAACCGCATAAGCCTATGCGGTTTGGTGGGTGAACCGCATAAGCCTATGGGGTTTACCAGGGCAACCGCATAAGCTTATGCGGTTCGCCTGCCTGGTTTTACCCCGAGATTTCCTATTTTCTCCGAGGTTTTTAGTATATATACTCCACTATACCTGACCTCGAAAAACACAATTAACACACAGAATTTACAGCATACACAATTCTAAACCCTCTCAAAGCCTCACGCACTCAAATCCTTGAGTTCAGCACACCATCCCGTGTTGAATTCATCCTCCTTTTAAGTTCAAGAAGCGAAGCCCTGCCCAGATCTGAAGCGTCAGGACAAGGTAGGTACCGATCCACTTGGAACAAAGTTTTTTCTTATTTTCTATGGACTAACAAAGGGGACTACACCGCCCCAAGCTTTGGCACCGAGCGCGCTTGCCTTCCAAGAGTTCTTTTTACTTCGGGTACACTTCATATCCGATGACACGCCAAACTCGCATAAGCAACCGACCCTTATAAAATAAACCAATGGACAATTGAACTTTATTTTATTTGCATGCATCTTGCACCTTCTTTTTTTGCATTAAAATCAACTTAAACAATGAATTCGACCTTTAACTGAACCGTTTTCGTTAACAAGTTAAACATGCTAAACTGAGGGTTTTAATCAATCTTTTTGCATTTGCATCTGCATTCTTTTACAAACTTTTTCGCACTTATACGTAGCGATAACATTAGCTCAAATATCATCTTACACGGATTGTTCTAAGTCAGTAGAGGCTATTTTTACATAGGCTTTTCTAAAAGGTTTTCATAGATCATTAATTGAACTACTCTTTTCTAAAGTACCCTCACCCCGAATCCATTCTGGTTTCACAGCCTTAGATCTAGGGGTGTCGGCGTGCTCCAAAATCTAGGACATGTCTTTAGGCTTAGGACATGATAGCAGGTTCCTAATTTCCACGATAATTAGGTGGCGACTCCAAAACAGTTTTAAAGGTTTTTCTAAATTAGTCTTTTTAACTTAAAGCGCCCTTACGCAAGACGCCGAGTTGGGTCCCTCGTCGACACCCGGGTGCCACACTTTGTAACTATGGTTACATGGAAATGCAATGGAGAAGTTGGAAACGCAGGTATGGAAGCTGGAAACGCAGAAGGAAACGCAGGCTTTGAAGGTTTCTGGAAACCCACAGGTAACGCAGACGCGTTTCCCACATACTAGCTGGAAACGCTGGAAAACGTGTACAGCTCAACACGCTTTCCTTAAATTAATCCGTAGGAATCAGCTAGTATAATTTTAATTATTCTTAGTTTATTTTCTTTATTTAACTTGGGAAAGTTTCCTAGAAATGGTAGAAGTAATAATGTCTTTTAGTTGATTTTATTTTATTTCCTAATTAGATTAGGAAAATCTTAGTTGAAGAATAATTTGGTTTCCTAATTATATTAGGACCGACATAGCTGTTTTAGAGTACTATAAATAGGGTCAACTTGTGACCTTATTTTCATATCTTATCATACATTGAATTATCAATAAAGTTTTATACTTTACCTAAACTTGCGAGTTTAAACCCTCAAACTCTTTCTTGCGAGGTTGAGATTTAGCTAATCAAGTGATTCCCTTGCGAGGATTGATCAAGATTGCTTGCTTACCCGTTCTTGTTATCAAGAACTTGCATTATCCATCTTATTTGCACCCTCACGTTGCATACGTACTCACAGTTACAAATTCCGCTGCTACGTTTCTAAAGAACCTACGTGTTCTAAATCAAATTGGTTATCAGAGCTCGATTCTTGATTTATTTTTCAATAAATCTGTCTTGGGCGGTTTGAAACAATGGAAGAGAATTCTGGTCAAAACAAGCCGTGGATGGAAGACATGAATTCCATGTAGAAGGAGCTAAGTCAATTGACATACATGATGAAACACATATATAATCATGGCTATAAGAAACCAAAGAACCAGAATTTTGATCAAGGGCCTAACACCCTCACTTGCGGCCAAAGTTGAAATTCCGAATTTTGATGGTTTTAATGATGTGTGCAGGTTAGCTTTGAAGTTTGTGAAGCAAAAGAAGGCCCGAAAGACTAATCCTTATTCACGAGGAGTGGTCATTGGTTCGAGTTCTCAAGCTAGAAACACTCCAAGCAAACCTAAAGAAACTCTAAAAGAGGAATCTTGAGACAAAGGAAAGGGAATCGCTGTAGAGACTAAAGGAAACTCAATGAGGCGGTGCTTTAAGTGTCAAGGCCATGGTCACATAGCAATCGAGTGTCCTTTTAAAGAGAGCACTCACGGTTCAAGAATTGGAAGGGTTGGTTCCTAGCTTTGTGACGCTGTGGATACCCATATCCGTACCCTCCCAACCAAAACCCTGTGATGTAACTCGGACTTTTATTACGCGTGCTTTAACGTTGGTTTAAACGGTTCTAAATATGTCGAATTCATTTTTGAGTCGTTTTAAAATGTTTAATGAGTTAGGTCGTTTCACATCACGCTTAATTAAATGTTCTTTTGTCCATTTAGAGTCTAGCCTGGTCCGCATCCTGCTTCGTTCGGCATGAGCTTCGCATTTGCATTACAATTGGCCCTTTTACATTAAAGAGGTCTAATTCAGCATTCCTAAATTCCTAAATTTAGGCCTGGTGGCTAAATCCCCCCTTTAGCTCCCTCTCACACAAAATACAGCCTCACGGGTTATCTCATTTCAAAAAATACTACAAAATACACCTTTTTCACATTTTCGGGTCTCGAGCCCAGAACCGAGCCCAAACCCGCCTTTGGCCCTCACTCCAAAGCCCTCAACCTTTAAAATATCTTAGGAAGCCTTCAGCTGTATTCTTGACGTGCAAGTCAAGGATTATACTGTATATTTTCGAGATATAATCAAACCGGAATTAGGAAACTGGACTTAAAACCACACCCTCAAACCGCATGACCTTATGCAGTTTAGGGCCCAAACCGCAATGGCCTATGCGGTTTACCTGGCCAACCGCATAGCCTTATGCGGTTTCCCTGCCTGGTTCTATCCCGGATTTCCTATTTTCTCCGAGATGTTTAGTATATATACCCCCTATACCCGACCTCATAAGGATAATTTTCTCACAGAATACACAATTCACAACTCTCTCAAAGCCTCACGCACTCAAAATCCTTGAGTTCAACACAACATCCCGTATTGAATTCATTCTCCTTTTAAGTTCAAGAAGCGAAGCTCTGCCCAGATCCGAAGCGCCAGGACCAGGTAGCTACCGATCCACTTGGATCAAAGTTTTTTCTTACTTTCTATGGACTAACTAAGGGGACTACACTTAAGCGCCCCGGGCTTTGGCAACCGAGCGCGCTTGCCTTCCAAGTGTTCTTATTACTTCGGGTACACACCATATCCGATGACACGCAAAAGTCGCATAAGCAACCGACCCTTCTAAAATGAACCAATGGACAATTGAACGTTTATTTTATTGCATGCATCTAGGACCTTCTTATTTTTGCATTAAATCAACTTAAACAATGAATTCGATCTTTAACTGAACCGTTTTCGTTAACAAGTTAAACATGCTAAACTGAGGGTTTTAATCAATCTTTTTGCATTTGCATTTGCATTCTTTTACAACTTTATCGCACTTGTACGTAGCGATAACATTAGCTCAAATATCTTTTTACATGGATTGTTCTAGGTCAGTAGAGGCTATTTTTACATAGGCTTTTCTAAAAGGTTTTCATAAATCATTAATTGAATTAATCTTTAGTTTAGTACCCTCACCCCGAATCCATTCTGGTTTCACAGCCTTAGATCTAGGGGTGTCGGCGTGCTCCAAAATCTAGGACAAGTCTTTAGCTTAGGACATGATAGCAGGTTCCTAATTTCCGCGATAATTAGGTGGCGACTCCAAAACAGTTTTAAAGATTATTCTAAATTTTCTTTTTAACTTAGCGCGCCCTTATGCAAGACGCCGAGTTGTGCCCCCTCGATCCCAGGTTCCACAGTTTGGCGACTTCGCTGGGGAGATTTTATTTTTAAAACCAAAAACTAGCTTTTTCTTTTTAAAAATAAAGAGGTGAAACTTGAAAGCCTTGAACAATCCATGTATACATATTTGAGCTATGCACATTCGTTTAGAATCCATTTCTTTTGAAATCTAGGCACCCTTTGCACCCTCGAGAGGTGGTTCCAACACGCAGGCTTGTCCACTCGATAAAGCACGTGCAGGACTAACTTTCCTTTCGCCCGTCCACAGCTTGCCGTAAACGGCTATCTCGACCGCCCCAGTGCTCCCTTTAGAAAACCCCACGCCACGGCGTGAGGAAATAAAGGGGTTAAGTATCTGCCAAAGCGTACTCGAGGTAGTTGGAGGTGTACCCGACTGACCCATTCACCCTTTGAGTCATACGTACAAGTACGAGCCTTTGCACTCCAAGGTCTTTTTTTCAAATGAGCATTTGCATTCATATCTTCGAAAACTCGCCTAAACTTTTCAAAGATACAAACGAACCTAACATCTAACAAAGCTAACACTTTTCAAACAAAACTATCGCGAATTTTTGAAATAAACGCTTTTCGAAATCTTCCTTTTTTCAAACAAGCAAAAACCCGAGCTAGGATTAAAACCCAAGCTCGTGATTTCAATCCTCTAGGTCACACGACCTAGCTCCACTTTTAACATCTTCGACTCGACTTGTTAACCACTCTCGAGTCGAATCCTTCCTCTTTTACACATCCGAACTCGAGCTCACCTCGGCAAATCGCCGATACTAGTTCGACGAATGCAAACAAAAATTTTAACATCGAGACGAGATGTGCGCACACATCCTCACCTGAAAAGCTTCCCTTTAGCCAAACTCTTTCAAAAATCCCCTTTTTCAAGCTTAAAAGGTCTTTCTATATAAAGAAATGAGCTAAAAATGAACGCTTAGAATGAACGTGAGTCTAGTGGGTCGAGTCGTGTCACTAATATACGAAGTGAAATGCAGGATTCAGCTGGATACTCATCGTACTAAGAATCGCATAGTCATCCCATACAAAAAACGAACCTACACCCGTAGAATGGCCGGCAATGACGAAGTTAATGCACTCCGTGACCAAGTCACAAAGCTGACCGCTGACCTTGAACGCCTTTTGACCCACCATGCAACTGAGGTAGAACGTATGGAACAAAAGATCAAGGAAGAGGCGGATAGGCACGCTAAGAAACTCCAAGCCATGGAGGAAAGACTCCATGTCTCGAGCACTTACTCCATACACAAAGAAAACGAAAACGTGCCTACAAGTATCAAGGACGAGCTTCCTAAAAAACTCGCCCTCAGCGACCTCCCTATCTTCCAAGGACATGAAAGCCCGATCATCCACATCCGAGCTTTCAAGTCTCAAATGGCCATAAAGGGGGTCGATTCCAAACATTGGCTAACTCTCTTCCCGCACTTTCTAGCAGCGGTGCCGAAGACATGGTTCTACTCACTCGACCCACAGCGGGTCCCTACTTTTGAGGAACTCACAGTGGAGTTCGATCGACAATATCGAGACAATGAAGACACTCAAGTCTCGATCCGCACTCTAGAAGTCCTTGCTCAAAAGGACAACGAAGGTTTCACCGACTACCTAACTCGGTGGAAGAAGCTAAGCGCACAAATCCCGAATCGCCCTCGCGAAGACGAACTTGTGCCGAAGTTCATAAACAACCTGCGACCCGTGTATCAATTCTACATGAGGTACAGCAATATTCAGAACTTCAAGGAGCTAACCAAGGTCGGTACCCAAATTGAAGACGATCTTAGGACCGCCACAATGGCCAAATACACCGGCCACGCTTATCAAGGTAGCTCATCCAAATCCTCCCGCGCGGTCAAAAGCTAGGAAAATCGTACCGTGGGTAATCTCGATGACGATAGCCTTGACGCTTTCGCAACTACCTTCTCGATACCTCCTAAGGCCAAGAGAAACTTTGACCCTCTCTTCATGTCTTACTCCAAGGCATTTCAAAGGCTGGTTGAAAAGAGCTACCTGCAACCAATTGGGCCTACTAGCGAGCCGCCCGAAGACAAAAAGCCTAAATCTTGGAACCCCAACGCCTTCTATGCATACCACCGAGGCAAGGGGTATGACACCGAGAACTGCTTTAGGCTTAAGAATGTTATTCAAGATCTCATTGATCAAGGAAAGCTCAACCAGCCATCTCAACCCACCAAGCCATCGAACAACGATAACCCGCTCGGCAACCACGCCATCTTCGTAGGATCGATCCCTATAATAGATTGCTCCTATCTCATCACACCCTCCAATGACCAAATCAATGGCGTTTGGCTTAGTTATGACGAAGGTGACGATCAGCTACCCACCAACAAAATGGTAGCCCAACTCAATCGACTCACCGAAGAAATCGACAACTTGAAGGCCTTGCATCAGATCGAGGTAGAATATTTAGAACAACGTACTAAGTACAAGCCCGACGAGCATGTCTCGCTCGATACCCTCGACGCCCTACGTCAAAAGGACAACGAAGACTTCATTGAATATCTTACCCAATGGAGGAAACTACTCGCCCGAGTCCCGGACCATCCGCATGAGGACGAACTTTTACCTACGTTCCTCTACAACCTGAGACCAGCTTGGCGATATTACTTTCATTTCTACGACGTTCGAAATTTCGAACATCTCGCCGAGATCGGCACTTGAATCGAGAACGATCTTAAAGCTAGCTACAATGATCCCACTTACCGAGATAGTTCTTCAAGGTGTCCTCGTACGGACAAAAGCCGGAGAATCCGCACCGCGAACAGCTCTACAAGGAATTTCGACAAGCTCTACATGCCTTACGCCAGAGCATTACAGAAGTTAATCGAAAAGGACTTCCTGGAACCAGTCGGTCCTATTAGCGAGCAAGTCATGGGACCCCAAAGCTTTCTGTTCATACCACCGGGGCATGGGGCACAGCACTGAACGTTGCCTCAAACTTAAACACGCTATCCAAGATCTCATCGATCAAGGAAAAATTGAAAAACCCAAGGCGAAGAATGTATTGCCCAACAAAGGCAATTCCTCAGCAAAGCATACAGTCTCCGCCGAACCAGGGGATAGTCAAGACAATAATTTCTGCTTCAGCAACGAGGAAAAAGAGTGGCTTTGGCCTAAGCAAGACCAAAGCAACGATACATTCTACCTCACCGTCTCGTTACCATCCAACAAGGATGATCCCCAATACAATCAAACAACCATTACACAATCACCCCCTCCAAACAGCTCAAAATCAGACGAGGAAGACGAAAACAAGTCAATGCACCTCCATGCACCCCTGAAGTGGAGGTCAAAGAGGATGATCGCCAGAGTCGAAGAATGGGCAAATGGAAAGAAGGCAAAATTCTAATGCTCTCAGTGTCGGGTCATCTGTCGACCCATCTAGCTTAGACTCTAGCTTTAGCTTAGATTTTCTTTTTACGGAGGCTAGCTCCAAACAATTTTCTGAGTTGTCGAATAATTCTTTTCAAAGTAATGAAATGAACAAGTTTGCTTACGTCTTTTCTCAAGCTGAAACAAACAACAAAGAACAAACAATTAAAATTCAACAAACAACAAATACAAAAGACACTAACTCATGCGATGAAAATGAACAAACTAATGAATCATTAAACAAATACATTGCAAACATTGTCTCTCCAAAAACCCAAGACACGATCATCGAGGAAACCATAACTATAAACGTGGGAACCCCCAAAGAGCCTAGGGAATTACAACTAGGTGCCTCACTAGACGAAGACGAGCGTGCCCAATTCACACACCTCCTAACCGAATTCAAGGATGTATTCGCATGGTCGTACAAGGATATGCCCGGAATCGAACGAAAAATTGCCGAACATCGCATCCCCATTAAACCTGGTTACAAACCAATCAAACAGGAGCTAAGGAGACTACGTCCCGAATGGTCCCATATGGTAAAGGAAGAAATCGAGAAACAACTACAAGCCGGTTTCATCCAAGTCATCGAGTATCCAGAATGGGTCTCAAACATGGTCCCAGTCTTGAAGAAAAGTGGCAAAATTTGAGTGTGCGTCGACTTCCGTGACTTAAACAAAGCTAGTCCCAAAGATGATTTCCCATTACCCCATGTGGACGTCCTAATCGACAATACCGCCAACCACGCCCTCCTATCCTTCATGGACGGCTACGCAGGTTATAACTAAATCAAAATGGCCTGCGAAGACATGGCAAAGACGGCCTTCATTACACCGTGGGGCACATACTGCTACACGGTCATGCATTTCGGCCTCATCAATTCCTGTGCCACATACCAACGCACCGCCACAACCCTTTTACATGACATGATCCATAAAGAAGTCGAAGTCTACGTCGACGACATGATTGTGAAGTCAAGGGAGAGAAGTGGTCATATCACTAACCTCCGCAAGTTCTTCACACGCCTACGGCAATACAAAATGCGTCTCAATCCCCAAAAGTGAACCTTTGGAGTGAAATCTGGAAAACTACTAGGACACGTAGTAAGCCAAAGAGGCATCGCGGTTGACCCCTCGAAAGTCAAAGCAATCCTCGAAATGCAACCCCCTAAGAATCTCGACGAAATCCGAAGTTTCTTAGGACAAATCTAGTACATCTCTCGTTTTATCAGCAAGCTTACCATGATATGTGAACCAGTTTTCAAGAAACTCAAGAAAACCGACCACGTCCAGCCCACCGGTTCTACGACCACCCCAAAAGGATTTACCGTTGTCCTTATACCTTACAACAACCCATACCGCCATGGGAGCAATGCTCGCACAAGAGGTCAATGGCGAAGAACACGCCATCTACTACATAAGCAAGAAATTCCTCGATTACGAAACTCGATATTCGCCTGTCGAGAAAAGTTGTCTAGCCCTAGTGTGGTCATCCAAGAAGCTCCGCCACTATATGCTAGCACACCAAACGAAGGCTATTCCAAAATGGACCCCGTAAAATACTTATTCGAGAAACCTGTACTTAACGGACGAATGACCAGATGGACCCTGCTCCTAGCCGAGTTCGACCTTAAGTACGTACCCCTCAAGGCTATCAAAGGGCGAGCAGTCTCTGATTTTCTAGCCGAAAATGCAATCACCGAGGAACCAATCATCGACACGACATCCCTTCCCGACGACGGAGTTTACAACATCGACCAAGAACAATGGGAATTATACTTCGATGGCTCATCCAACTATCGAGGTTATGGAGTAGGAATACTTCTCATATCCCAAAACGGCGAACACACAGCTTTATCCATCAAGCTAGATTTCGACGTAACAAACAACGCCGCCGAATACGAAGCATGCTTGCACGGTCTCCAAGCAGCGCTAGTATTAAACGCCCGCAATGTACGGGTCTATGGGGACTCCTCCCTTATCATCAACCAAGTGTCCGGAGCGTGGAAGATACTCAATGAAAACCTAGCACTGTATCAGAACAAGATACAGGAGCTCATCAACGAGTTCCATCGCGTGGAATTTATACATCTCCGACGTGAAGAAAACCAATTCGCCGATGCGTTGTCCAAACTCGCATCACTAATCAACATAACCCCGGGAATGGAAAGACTGCCCATTGTCGTGGAAAGACGAAACGAACCCGCATACATTTGTGACATCGAATCCGAGGAAGAACCGACCGACCCTTGGTACCAAGCCATCATCAACTATAAAACAAACGGCGAATACCCACCGAACACCGACAAACGTGCTAAACGAGCCCTACGCCTATTATCGTCACAATTCGTGATGGAAATGGGCAAATTACTCAAGAAGACGCCCCAAGGTACACTACTCTTGTGCGTCGACCACAAAAAGGGACAAGAAATCATGTCCCAAGTACACGATGGCGAGTGCGGACCCCACATGAACGCACGAGCCATGTGCAAACAAATCATAAGGCTAGGATGGTACTGGACCACCATCGAAGTCGACTGCGCCAAATACGTCAAACACTGCCACAATTGCCAAATCTTTGCAAACGTACAACACATACCTCCTTCACCATTATACAGTTTAACCTCGCCATGGCCATTCTCGATGTGGGGAATCGACGTCATCGGCAAAGTACAACCCGTAGGAGCAGGAGGACACTGCTTTATCCTCGTAGCTATCGACTATTTCACCAAATGGGTCGAAGCTGCGTCATACCGTAAGCTAGGCAACAAATAAGTTGCAAAATTCATACAAAACAACATCATTTGTCGCTACGGCATACCCCATGAGTTCATAAGTGATCAAGGCACACATTTTCGAGGGGAAGTCGAACCACTTCTTCTTAAGTACAAGATACAACGACATAAGTCATCACCCTATCGACCACAAATCAACGGCGCAGTCAAGGCAGCAAACAAAACCATCGTATCAATCCTTAAAAAGTTGATCGACACCTGCCACGGCTGGCCCAACAAAATCCCATTCGCATTATGGGGATAACGCACCACTATTCTCACTCCCACGGGTATGACACCCTATTTCCTAACCTATGGGATGGAAGCCGTCCAGCCAGTAGAAATTGAGATGCAGTCCCTTCGAATTCTCATGGAAGCCGACATTCCCGAGGCCGAATGGGCACGTGAACAATATGAACAACTCATCCTTCTAGACAAAAGACGTTTACATTCACTAAGTACAGTCCGAATGTACCAATCTCGCCTACAACGCCCCTACAACAAACGAGTCAAGCCACGAAATATCAAAGTGGGCGACCTTGTACTCAAATCCGTCCGAGCACCATTACCAGTCGACCCAAGAGGGAAATTCAAACCCAATTGGGCTGGACCGTACCTGGTCAAGGATATCCTTCCCGGAGTAGCCGTGAGGCTGACCGACCTTGACGGTCAGGAATTCAGCTTGCCAACGAATCTTGATCAACTCAAGAAGTATTACCCTTAAACAAATTTGAAATGTATTTCACAAAAAAGACAAAACTCACTCTCGCATGGGTGAACTACGCTCGGTTTGATTCCACGCACAGTGGATACGTAGGCAGCTTTGCAAAGAGCTCAACCGAATCACACGAACTACGCCGGTTTAATTCTGTATAAAACACGGATACGTAGGCAGCTTTTCAAAGCGCAACCGAACTTCTTTACATACGCCTAAAGCTTAAAAAGGTCAAGCGCTTTGCCCTCACAAAATGACACGCTCAAAGCTTAAAAAAGTCGAGAGCACAGTCAACACAAAAATCTAAGTCCAAAGCTTAAAAAGGTCGAGGACTTAAGGCAAAACAAATAAAACATATACATCCGAAGCTTTAAAAAAAAAAAAAAGATTGAGGATTTAAGACAGATTACAAGTGTTCAAAGCTTTAAAAGGTCGAGAACATTTCAAAACAAGCATAAGCAAAAGAAATAACGAGACAAGACAAAGGCAAATAATTCTATTTTATTACTCTAACTTAGAATCATCGAACACTTTAGAAATAAGTTAGGAACAAGCCTCCTTAACCCTTTATTCAAAACTAAATACATGTATTTTATTTGAATAAAGAAAAAAACTCTAAGCATAAAGCAAACTATTCGGTCTTCTTTTGTCGCTTCAGATTAGCCTCTTCATCTTCAAGAGGTCGATCCGCAACAATCTTCGAGCTAATAACGGGAACACTCCTCTCAAACCCTGGGGCTCGATGGGACCCTCGTCCTGTTCGACTAGGGGTTCCTCGACCCTTAGCCCTAGACGATCCCTAACAGTCACCCTCGGTCCAAGCCTCTCCCGCGACGGCCTCGAAGAAGAAGCATCTGAACTAGAAGCACCAAGATCACCATAGTCCCTCCTTCCGCACACCGCTTCGTGCGCCAAAGAGGGTCTTCGCCCACACTTTTCCCTCCTTCTCTGGTTTTCCCGCTCACGAGAATCATTTGAAAGATACCATCTCTTATAGAAATCCGAGATGCGGGTAGACTCTATATGCGACGTCACAGCCCAAGTAACGCGATTCGACCAACCCCGGGTCCAAAAATCCATCGTTTGGTTGTTTAGTACAACAACCCCTCCTACTTGAGTATCCTGCTCAGGAATGGTTTGAGCAAGCCCGATTTGCCTCTTCAAACGAAGAGGATGGATCCACACTCCTCGCTCGAAGCCACACAACATCAATCCGTGAGCCGCGTTCGCCACGGACGGCGCCGTAACCGCCGTAATACGCCACCATGGAACGAACCAACGGATAGTACTTTCCTTCACAAACCCCCGGAAGTAGTTGAGTGAACGCTCCCGAGGATCGACCCTTTCTGTCTTCCGCGACGTAGTCGCCGCCACCTTGAAGACGCTGTCAAGGGGAAGAGCAGCATACACACTCAACCTCTCCATAAGCCAAATGTGGAGAATCCTAGCGCAACCTCGGTACGAGCTCAGACGATTGACACAACGGTCGTCTAAGCCCAGTATGGTTTCCGCCAAGATCAATGCAGAAGGATCGTGTCCACGGTCCATCTCTTCCACGACACGAGCATACCTCGCGTTTCCAAACACCCCGTCCGGCATCGACCCCGCAAAAGCATAACGGTGAATTAGGCAAAAGGCAAGAGCCCTTCGCCTAGAGCGGTCCGAAATACTAGTATCTGCCCGATTAATGTATCGTTGACACAAGCTTAACATGTTCACCTTACCTCCCTCCAACAAACCCGCAGCATGAGCATTCGACATCTCAAGGAAGTTTCGCAACATCCCGTTGAAGCAAAGCTCACTCCGTACCACCACAGGAGTAGTACGTCTCGACCATCCCAAAATGGCCGCGAATTCCTCCATCAACGGGCACACCTCTCCTCCTGGAAACCGAAAGACGTGCAAGCTAGTATCCCAGTAGTCCAAGCATGCATCCAGGAAGTCCAACTCGACCTTCATTTGGCGAAAGCCAATAAAGACACCCGCGCCATCATCGTAGATCGCCTTCTTCTCCGCCGGACGTAGTGAAGAAGTCCACCTCTTCAAGAGAGCATCAAAATGCTCTACAATTTTTCTTGAATAAAAAAAAAACTTTTGTAAATATACCTAATGTATTTATGAGATCAAAGCATGTAATAAAAAAAGAATAGAAGTGATTTGAATGAGGATTATGGCACGCACCCCCCCTCCTTATATAGGAAAACATATCCGAAATTTGGAAATTCAGCGTCACCAGCCAGGAGGCCAAACCGCAACACCCTGTGCGGTTTGCCCACCAAACCGCATAAGCCTATGCGGTTTCGCCCACAAACCGCATAGGGATTTGCGCGTTTGAGGGGCTGTTTTTCTCTTACAATTTTCCAAAATTTCGTCTTTCCTAAAACAAGACATCCAATATTACGACGATTACTTTGTTGTTCCCCATGCAGCGACATTATATTTCGTTTTAGCAAACACGATTCATACCACGAGTCGATTCACAACATTTCAAACGTTCATTTAGGCTCATTTCGACCTTTTAAAATGAACATTTCACGAAATTATTTTCTAACAAACTATTTCAATCCTAAACATCCCACTCGGGAATCATTTCGTTTTCAAACAAAGCTTACTAACAATACAGGTTTACAACATATGGAATGCCAAACAACCACAAGTCAAGCTACAATGAACAAAGTCATGTAAAGAAGGGTTCATATAATCCTTATTTCACAAAGTTCACTAGTACAACTACGGATAATGACGACGATACTCGTCGAAGTCACGCCTAATCTGCGCCGTCTCAGCACGACTCTGACACAATTGGGCTGCCTGCTCAGCCCAAGCCATCCTCCACCTGGTAGCTATTCTCCACAGCTTCTTATGCACATCCTTGGCAACCTGCAATAAACAAAATAATCATTACATTCTCTCCATTTTGCCTTAATTTCACTCAAATTAAGTCAAACTTAGGGGGAAAATTTCAAAACAAAAGCCATTTTCCCCATTTTGCCTTAATTTCACTCAAATTAAGTCAAACTTAGGGGGGAAATTTCAAAAACAAAACGCTTTTTTCTCCATTTTGCCTTAATTTCACACAAATTAGGCCAAACTTAGGGGGGAAACTTCAAAACCAACCGCAGTTTACTCCACTTTGCCCTAATTTCACTCAAATTACGACAAACTCGAGGGGGTAAATCAAAACCAGACTTCTCACTAGTTTGATCATCGTTATATTTCATACCTCGATCAAACTGGGGGCTCACACATATACAAAGAAAGAGGACACGTACCTTTTTCACCTTGCCGACCCAGCTGTCCATGCCCGCGTCAGTGATCACCGGCAAGTACGACGGCACCTCAAAAGTGCGACGGACGCCTGAGTCATCCCACTCAACGGTAGTCGGGAAATCGCTAGGCTGCTCCGCCGTATCAGGATCGAACAGCTGCAAAAGAAGACAAACGCACGTCAGGGGAATTTTTCGCCAAAAATTACCCTACGCATTTTCAAAACCAAGACAAACTTACCTCAACCGGCCCACAAGCAAACCGGGACCAAGCAAACTGGCCGTAGTCTTCCCCAAGACAAAGAAGGCTCCCAGACTCCCCTTCTCCACACAGCGTCGCGCGCTGCTGTGCAGAAACTCCCCTCTCAAAGAGGACCCGCGGCGGATCCCTAGGCACTACCGGAGCCGGCCACCCTGCCTGGTAAACTAGACGCTCCCCAAGATACCAAACCGGTCTGTACGGCATCGCCAAGTACAGACGCTGGGTATCACGCTCTGCAAACCGAGCTCGGACGCTCTCAGGAACACCTACATACTGTTCCCACGGACATGGCACAAACAGCAAAGGCACAACATTCTCAAACATAAATCTAATCATTTTAAGTACACACTATTTAAAATGGTTCAAATACAAACCTGTCCAAACGTCATGCCGTTCAAGCGCACTCGAACCTCATCGTACGACCAGTCAAAGGCCGCACGGTTGCAGGTGCCCCAAGTACGTACCGCCGGGTATCCTCTCACTATCTTCCTAGCATGCTCAGGCAGCAGGAAAGGGAAATGGCTAAAGATGCATGACTGCATACACAAGAACACGTTACAAAGACAACAAAACCAAATAAACAATATATATTCGAGATAAACAAAATAATACATACCTCCATCACAAATCCGGCGAGACTAAGGACAGTCTCGACCCTCGCTCCATGACCCGCGGTCTCACCGCGTCCATGCAGAATTGAATACACAAGCCCAAAGACGGCGACACCCAGTCTATGAGATGCATAAGGACCGATGTCGCCGCCCGCTCACCCTTGTCGCCGAAGTACACGGCGCTAACAAACCACCACAACCACATACGAGCATTCTGCTCGTCACTCCAATCCTGGGGACCCCGCTCCGTCTTCCCCTCGAAGTACTCTAGGATATAGCTCGTCTTAATGACATAAGGCGGCCTACCCTTATACTCCACCTCAAGACCACCGCCGATCGCGGCAGTCACCACATCGTCCACAATGGACGGTGCAAACCCAAAGCTCATATCACGGTCACCAAACGGCAGCCCCGTCATGACCGCATACCCAGACAAAGTAATACCGGCCTCAAAGCCGGGCATATGAAATGTCGTAGTAGTGTCCCAGTACCGATCAAGGAAGGCTCGGATCAATATCAGGTTCGCCGTCAACTGCCTCCTCGCGATCTCCCTCCAATGCTCAACCAAGGGACCAAAAGCACAGCTAAGCACCCAAGCTTTCGCTCCTTGCGAAAGCTTCTCCTCAAAGACAAACATAACGGACGAAATGCCCGAGAAAGTCCTCATCGGACCCTTCGGCAGGCCCATCGTCTCCCGATATGAAATATGCCTCTCCGGAGCCAATAAAAGGTTATGGTCGTCCCAACCCAGCGAACGACCTATCCAATCGTGACCCACGTGGCCTAGAGCTACTCGCTCTAGGCGCAGCCTCAGCCTCCTCAGGCTCCTCCTCTTCACCTAACTCGGCCTCTAGTCCGGCCACCAACTCAGGAGCAAGCTCATCCTCCGCAACAGGGTCATGCCTCGCACGACCCCTACCCCGTGGAGTACCGCGCCACGTGGGCAAATCACGAGGGTCGGCATCCCTCTCGCTCTACGAGCGCCTCATACGGCTCGTACTGGGGGCTCCCTCAGTCCTCGAACCCGTACTTTTACGAGACGACTTTGATCTCGTAACACGACCAGAACCTTCTCCTACAACAAACATGACGAATATATACAACTTTAATGTACACATAATACGTACAACACATACACACATAAGCACAAACATACGCGACAGAGCATTTTTAGGCCTAATTCACAATTAAGCCAAAAACCGTTCTCTAAACATCAAAATCCCAACTTGATGGTTTCTATGCGCTATATTAACCTTCAATTGCACCCCCTAGCATTTAATTGTATTTTGGTCATCGCGATCAAAAACCCCCAATTTACGAAGAACACTCCTTATTCAATTAAGGAAAATCGTCGAATTGAAAGCCTTAGCTCGACATTTTGCAAAATTGAAGCTAGATACGTGCTATACTAGCCATGGGCATCCTACACCGAAGTTTAATTGAAATTCCGGGTCGGAAAATCCGGGCTCAAGTTCGGGTCGAAAACCTAATTTGGACTTTTTCATACAAAGACGGTCTAAATCACAATCAATTCACACATACATGTTAGCATGGCATAATGCAACACAATGACGTCAATTTCAAGCATTCAAACGGCATATTTCGAGCAAAAATCGGGTTTTCATCCAAAACCCGTCTTTTCAACATTTCTAGCCAAAACTAGCTAATTACAACGACAAATAACGTAAAAACAAGTTAAAATGGAGCATTACCTGATTCCATAGCAAAGCAACGCAAGAGAAATGATCAAAAACGGTTGAGAAATCGAATTTTGGTGTTTTTAAGTGTAAGAAACCGAAATGAGCAACAATGGGGCAACTTACGGTGGTCTCGTGCTTTATAAGCACTTTTACTGCCACTAAGGCAAACCGCATAAGCCTATGCGGTTTGCACCCCAAACCGCATAAGGCTGTGCGGTTTGCTCCCTTGGTTTTTCTATGATTTTTCTCGTTTTGGACCTACTTTTGGATTCCTAATCCATCATGGCCCAAATGCACTCCAAGTACATCCTGTGCTTGGGTTAAGGCGTCACCTACAGTCCGCCATACACGTGTATTAAGCATTTAATATACGGTACAGAAGCAGAAGCACAAACGCTTTTCACGAGCCTTTACATCATTTTCTCATCGACGGAAGGCAATCATATACAACAGCGACTACATAGACGCTCCTCGGCGAGTTTAAGCATAAACACTCCACAATACGTACCCAAGTACAAGCATTTCATACTTGCACTACATCTGCGCTCCTCGGCGAGTGTTAAACACGAGTATTCTACAAAGCACGTCTAAACATAAGCATTACAACATTTACAACATTCTACGCCTGCGCTCCTTTGCGAGATCGACATTTACAACTACAGGAACACTCCTATACAATCACACATTGGCACGTACGCTCCTCGGTGAGATCATACACTTAACATTTGCGCTCCATGGCGAGACTAGACGTAATCACATCAACAACAAGCAATGACATAGCATTACACAACGACACTGTACAGTAAGCAACGAGCATAACGAAAGCACTCAGCAGGTCGGGAGGCCATCACAGTATGCACGAACCGTCATGTCTTTAAACATGTACGCCCCTCCCCGTTTAGCCCGGTTCGAAGTCCTCATCTCACCCATGGACACATGCTTCGTTCCGCTGACGATATCAAGACTGTAATGGTCCGGATATGGTCGTGGAGTTTGACTAACGCTCTAATCTGAGCTCAGTCAAACTGGGGGCACTGTGGATACCCATATCCATACCCTCCCAACCAAAACCCTGTGATGTAACTCGGACTTTTATTACGCGTGCTTTAACGTTGACTTAAACGGTTCTAAATATGTCGAATTCATTTTTGAGTCGTTTTAAAATGTTTAATGAGTTAGATCGTGTCACATCACGCTTAATTAAATGTTCTTTTCTCCATTTAGAGTCTAGCCTGGTCCGCATCCTGCTTCGTTCGGCATGAGCTTCGCATTTGCATTACAATTGGCCCTTTTACATTAACGAAGTCTAATTCAGCATTCCTAAATTCCTAAATTTAGGCCTGGTGGCTAAATCCCCCCTTTAGCTCCCTCTCACACAAAATACAGCCTCACGAGTTATCTCATTTCACAAAATACTACAAAATACACCTTTTTCACATTTTCGAGTCTCGGGCCCAGAACCGAGCCCAAACCCGCCGTTGGCCCTCACTCCAAAGCCCTCAACCTTCAAAATATCTTAGGAAGCCTTCAGCTGTATTCTTGACGTGCAAGTCAAGGATTATACTGTATATTTTCGAGATATAATCAAACCGGAATTAGGAAATTGGACTTAAAACCACACCCTCAAACCGCATGACCTTATGCAGTTTAGGGCCCAAACCGCATAGGCCTATGCGGTTTACCTGGCCAACCGCATAGCCTTATGCGGTTTCCCTGCCTGGTTCTATCCCGAGATTTCCTATTTTCTCCGAGATTTTTAGTATATATACCCCCTATACCCGACCTCATAAGGACAATTTTCTCACAGAATTCACAGAATACACAATTCACAACTCTCTCAAAGCCTCACGCACTCAAAATCCTTGAGTTCAACACACCATCCCGTGTTGAATCCATCCTCCTTTTAAGTTCAAGAAGCGAAGCTCTGCCCAGATCCGAAGCGTCAGGACCAGGTAGGTACCGATCCACTTGGATCAAAGCTTTTTCTTATTTTCTATGGACTAACGAAGGGGACTACACTTTAGCCCCCCCGGCTTTGGCAACCGAGCGCGCTTGCCTTCCAAGTGTTCTTATTACTTCGGGTACACACCATATCCGATGACACGCCAAAGTCGCATAAGCAACCGACCCTTCTAAAATGAACCAATGGACAATTGAACGTTTATTTTATTTGCATGCATCTAGGACCTTCTTATTTTTGCATTAAATCAACTTAAACAATGAATTCGACCTTTAACTGAACCGTTTTCGTTAACAAGTTAAACATGCTAAACTGAGGGTTTTAATCTATCTTTTTGCATTTGCATTTGCATTCTTTTACAACTTTATCGCACTTGTACGTAGCGATAACATTAGCTCAAATATCTTTTTACATGGATTGTTCTAGGTCAGTAGAGGCTATTTTTACATAGGCTTTTCTAAAAGGTTTTCATAAATCATTAATCGAATTAATCTTTAGTTTAGTACCTCACCCCGAATCCATTCTGGTTTCACAGCCTTAGATCTAGGTGTGTCGGCATGCTCCAAAATCTAGGACATGTCTTTAGCTTAGGACATGATAGCAGGTTCCTAATTTCCGCGATAATTAGGTGGCGACTCCAAAACAGTTTTAAAGGTTTTTCTAAATTAGTCGTTTTAACTTAGCGCGCCCTTATGCAAGACGCCGAGTTGGGTCCTCCTCGTTCCCGGGTTCCACACACGCCTAAGGAGAATGAAGAAACGGAAGACAAAGAGGGAGTGGTTTATGAATTGGATCCCTTGAGTGAAGATGAATGCTTGGTGCTTAGAAACCTTCATGTGGAAACGAGCACGGCTGAAACTGAACAAAGAGAGCAAATTTTTCATACCCGGTGCAAGGTACGTGACAATATTTGTAATCTTAATGTAGTAGCAAAGGCTTTGGTTGATGAACTTAAATGACAAACTAGAGACCGTGATAAGCCATATAAACTACATTGGTTGAATGGGGATGGTGGTGTTCATGTGAAGAAACAAGCCCTAATCTCTCTTAGTTTAGGACCATATACTGATGAGTTGTGGTGTGACGTGGTTCCAATGAATGCTTGTCATATTCTATTGGGGAGACCATGGCAGTTTGATCGGAAGGTTGAGCATGATGGGAGAACTAATATCTATAGCGTGACCAAGGGAAACGCAACTTACAATCTGAAACCTTTATCACTCCAGAAGATTAGAGGAGCTAAATTGAAGAGGGGAAACTTATTTGTGGAAGCTAAGGAAGTAGGTTATTGCTCGTGGAGAACGCGTTTACATGCTTGTGGTACGTGATTCTGATCCGGGAAAGATTGGTGATAACCGTGATGTGAAAGAGCTATTGGATGAATTTGGGGATGTGTTTCCGGATGAATTACCGAAGGGGTTACCTCCTTTACGTGGAATTGAGCATCAAATTGACTTGATTCCGGGAGCGGCGTTACCAAACAAACCATCTTATCGTTGTAATCCCGAGGAGGCAAAAGAATTTCAAAGACAAGTCCAAGAGCTGCTTGATAGGGGTTACGTGAAAGAAAGCTTGAGCCCATGTACGGCTCCAGCATTATTGGTCCTAAAGAAGGAAAGAACTTGGAGGATGTGCATTGATAGTAGAGCGGTAAACAACATTACCATCAAATACCGTTTTCCTATGCCAAGACTTGATGCTATGCTTGATGAGCTTGCTGGCTCATGTGTGTTTTCTAAGCTTGATTTAAGGAGTGGGTATCATCAAATGCGAATTCGAGACGAAACAAGGACTATATGAGTGGCTTGTGATGCCATTTGGACTATGTAATGCTCCTAGTTCGTTTATGAGGTTGATGAATGAAGTGTTAAGACCTTTCCTTAACAAGTTCGTGGTTGTATATCTCGATGATATTTAGATCTATAGCAAGGATGAGGATAAACACAAGCAACACTTAAGAGAAGTTTTTGAGGTTCTACGGAAACAGAAACTTTATAGGAAACTTCAGAAGTGCACGTTTATGGTTCCTAGGGTGGTGTTTCTTGGTTATAGTGTAGGTAAAGATGGTGTGAGCATGGATCCATCTAAGGTCGAAGCTATTCAAGCCTGGACGGTTCCAAAATCGACTACGGAGGTACGAAGTTTCCATGGATTGGTGTCATTCTATAGGCGATTCATCTAAGGTTTTATTTCGATTATGGCCCCAATTACGGAGTTGACCAAGTGTGGATACCCATATCCGTACCCTCCCAAACAAAACCCTGTGATGTATCACGGACTTTTATTACGCATGCTTTAACGTTGACTTATACGGTTCTAACTAATGTCGAATTCATTTTGAGTCGTTTTAAATGTTAAAATGATTTAGGTCGCCTTACATCGCATTTAAATAACATTCATTTTGTCCATTTGGAGTCTAGCTAGGTCCTTGTCCCGCTTCATTTGGCATGAGCCAGATCTGCACTACAATTAGCCCTTTTACATTAACAAGGTCTAATTCAGCATTCCTAAATTCCTAAATTTAGGCCCGGTAGCTAAAACCGCTATTTAGCCCCCTCTCACACAAAATACAACCTCACGTCTTACCTTATTTCACAAAATCTATGCAAAATACACCTTCTTCATTTTTGGGCTCCTGCCCAAAACCGAGCCCAAACCCACCTTTGGCCCGCACTCCAAAGCCCTCAACAACTCTCTAGAAGATCATACTAGGTCTTCTTGGAGCACAAGCAAAGAGATTATGTCGTATATTTCCAAGATTTAGCAATCCGGATTAAGGAAATACGAAATCTTGAAGTTAAAACCACACCAATGAAATAAACAAATTTTATGCGGCTCAGGGTACAAACCGCATAAGGCTATGCGGTTTGCCCACCAAACCGCATAAGCCTATGCGGTTTGTCAGGGTGGTTTTTAGCCCTGTTTTCCTAATTTCCCTCGGCTATTCTCCTATATATACGACCCCTCGCACGACCTATCAACATAAGTTTTCCACACAAGAAAACCCTCTCTTCTCACAACCTCTCTTCCTAGTTTTAGCACCCACACATGGGTCCCACAAAATATACCGTCTAGCACGGTATACACCTAAATACATTCACAAAAGCCTCACGCACTCAAATCCTTGAGTTCAACACACCATCCCGTGTTGAATTCATCCTCCTTTCAAGTTCAAGAAGCGAAGCTCTGCCCAGATCTGAAGCGTCAGGACAAGGTAGGTACCGATCCACTTGGATCAAAGCTTTTTCTTATTTTCTATGGACTAACAAAGGGGTCTACACTTTAGCGCCCCCCCCCCGGCTTTGGCACCCGAGCGCGCTTGCCTTCCAAGTGTTCTTATTACTTCGGGTACACTCCATATCCGATGACACGCCAAAGTCGCATAAGCAACCGACCCTTATAAAATAAACCAATGGACAATTGAACTTTATTTTATTTGCATGCATCTTGCACCTTCTTATTTTGCATTAAATCAACTTAAACAATGAATTCGACCTTTAACTGAACCGTATTCGTTAACAAGTTAAACATGCTAAACTGAGGGTTTTAATCAATCTTTTTGCATCTGCATCTGCATTCTTTTACAAACTTTTCGCACTTGTACGTAGCGATAACATTAGCCCAAATATCATCTTACAAGGATTGTTCTAGGTCAGTAGAGGCTATTTTTACATAGGCTTTTCTAAAAGGTTTTCATAAATCATTATTTGAATTAACTCTTTTTCTAAAGTACCCTCACTTGAATCCAACTGGTTTCATAAGCCTTAGATCTAGGGGTGTCGGCGTGCTCCAAAATCTAGGACATGTTTTTAACTTAGAACATGGTAGCAGGTTCCTATTTTCCGCGATAAATAGGTGGCGACTCCCTAACAGTTCTTAAAGGTTTTTCCAACCTAATCTTTTTAACTTTAAAATCCGCCCTTAAGCAAGACGCCGAGTTGGGTCCGATCCGGGTTCCATGGTTTGGCGACTCATTGGGGAGATCTTATTTTTAAAACTTAAAACTAGCTTTTTATTTTTAAAAATAAAGAGGTGAAACTTGAAAGCCTTGAACAATCCAAGTATACATATTTGAGCTATGCACATTCGTTTAGAGTCCATTCCTTTTGGAATCTAGGCACCCTTTGCACCCTTGAGAGGTGGTTCCAACCACCTTGAGCTTGTCCACTCGATAAAGCACGTGCAGGACTAACTTTCCTCTCTCCCCTCCACGGCTTGCCGTAAACGGCTATCTCGACCGCCCCAGTGCTCCCTTCAGAAAACCTATCGCCCCGGCGTAAGGAAATGAAGGGGTTAAGTATCTGCCAAAGCGTACTCGAGGTAGTTGGAGGTGTACCCGACTGACTCATTTTTCACCCTTTTTGAGTCATACGTACAAGTTCGAGGCTATGCACCCCATAGTCTTTTTCAAAACGAGCATATGCATTCATATCTTCGAAAACTCGCTTAAACGTTTCAAAGATAAATGAACCTAACATCTAACAAACTAACACTTTTCAAACAAAACTATCGCGAATTTTTTTGAAATAAACTTTTTCAAAATTTCCTTTTTCACTAACAAGCAAAAACCCGAGCAAGGAATAAAACCCGAGCTCACGGATTTCAATCCTCTAGGTCACACGGCCTAGTCTCTACATTTAACATCCTCGACTCGACTTGCTAATCGCTCTCGAGCCGAATCCTTCTTCTTTTACACATCCGACTCGAGCTCACCTCGGAAAATCACCGATATCAGTTCAACGGGTGCAAAGCAAAACGTTTTAACATCGAGACGAGATGTGCGCACGCATCCTCGCCTCAAAAGCTTCCCTTAGCAAAAACCTTTTCGAAAACCTCCTTTTTCAAGCTTAAAAGGTCTTTCAAAACAATAAAATGAGCTAAAATGAATGCCTAAAATGAAATATGAGTCTAGTGGGTCGAGTCGTGTCGCTAATGTACAAAGTGAAATGCAGGCCTCAGCTGGATACTCGTCGTACTAAGAACCGCCTAGTAATCCCTTACAAGAAACGAACCTACACCCGCAAAATGGCCGGCAATGACGAAGTTACCGCACTCCGTGACCAAGTCACAAAGCTGACCGCTGACCTGTTGGAGTATGTGTCCTCCACAATAGTGCGATTACTTAATAAATCTCAATTAAGGAATACGTGGGGATAATCCTGAATTATTGTCAATTGATTAACGTAAATCAATAACGGTTGGCTGACTAGAGTTTGACGTTATTGTCGTGAGAACGGCGGTAATCAATTGATCCCTTTAAGTCACACCTATAGGAACGTACTCCAAATATTTACGCTAATTAATTGTATGAGATACGATTATATTAGTAACTTGATAAATCGACTAACGGTTAGTCAATGTATTAATTTAGAGAGAAATCGAGTTGTGAACTCGGATGGTTTAATTTTATATCGATAAAATTATTAGTGGAGACGAGAATTAGTGATTAAGCGTTAATTCACTAATTATGTATATTTTACTAATGAGATTAGTAAAAGTACATTTTTAATATATGTGTAAGTGTACATATATGTTAAAGAAGAGTGATGAGTTCAATTTGATAATTTGTACTTTGTCATATTAGATGATTAAGTGATAAATTATGAGTATTTGTGGGACAAATATTGTAAACAAATTGGACCCATAATAAGGGCCTTCTAGCCGTCCAAAACAAAGAGAGAGGGAGAGAAAGATTCTCTTTTGTCTTATGCTCTTGTTTTCCTTTGCATGCTTAAACATAATGATGTCTTAGCTTGCAATTGTTCTAAACAATAAAAAGAGCTTTCCCACTCTCCCATGCCCCATGAGGCCGGCCCTTATAGTGTGCCAAGCACACTTTGTTTTGTGGTTCTCTATATTATAAAACACAAGGCAAAGTTTGTAAGTTGCATGCATTTTTCTCTACACACTCTTCCATTCTCTAAATCTCTCTAAACTAAACTCTAATATTATTCCACATATTACTAAGAGTTAGTAATAATAATATTACATATTATCAAGTTAATATTAAGGATTTCTAGCTCAAGATCCTTAGTGTTTTTGGAGTAGTTCTTGGGTGTATCTCAAAGGAGGTTTCCTTGTTTGGAAACTCGGTTTTGGAGGATCATCCTAAGCTTGTATTCAACAAACAAAACTAGAAAGGAGTTCTAGTTTTGTGCCCTAAATTTCCTTTAAAAGAAAGGTATAAATTTCTTATCTTGTAACAAAATACTTTTGTTAACTACATAGATCTTGCTAAATCAAATTAGAGTAATTTGATTTACACTAATACTTGATTAGTGAATGGGATCCGATCCCTGCAAGTGGTATCAGAGACAAGGCTTGTAGTTACAAATTTATTTTATTGTTTTTGGAGTTTTATGTATTTATTGAGAATAAATAACATAAAATCCGAAAATAGTGTTAAAAATGGTTTTAACACGAGATTTTTATTGCATGCAAAGTTTCTGGTCTCATGAAATTACTGGTCAAATTTCGTATTTTTTGAAATTTGTTTGCTAATTTAAATGATTTTTATACAAAACCGAGTCAAAAAGTGTGTTTTTGGCTAAAATAATTACTATAAATAGTTATAGTTCGAATCTGGTCACGAAATTTTTACACAGTGATATCTCATATTTATACATTCTGCATGTAAATTTTCAAAGTCAGATTTTGAGTTTTGCATATTTATTCATATTTTTGTTAAAAATCGGTATATAATGAGTTTTATGTCCAAAAATATAGTAAATGTTGTTTTCTGGACATGAAATTTATACTAATATTTTTACACATTATGAGGATGCTCTCGTATAAATTTGGGATTTTTCCTCACTGTTTTACACGTTTTCTTGATTTTATGAGATAAAACCGAAGAAATCGTATGTTATTTATTATAAAATAATTCGTAAATTTTTCTGACCAAAGCTTTTCATTTCTGATATTTTGGAAGTGTTCCAGAATATACAAAATTTTTTCAAAATAAAAATAATTTTATTTTATTTTATTTTGATTTTATAAAGCTTTATTCATAAAAGGGTTATGATTAAAGTAGATCTAATTAGCAAATGACCAAATCATGAACTAAAATCACCATATGTTAGTATAAACTAATGTTAGGTGTTCTAAAATCAGTTTAGAAGTTTTAGTTCAAGCTTAAAAGGTGTTTTAAGCATTATTGATTAATATAAGATTAATCGATTAAAATGAGATCGGTTTTAAAACAAGTTAATGCGATTATTGTTTAGGGCGATTTTGGCATGTTTTTATTTATAAGCTTTACATTATGCATGTTTGGATGAATGTTTATTCTTACTAGTATGGCCATAGTTGTTATAATTTTTACCGATATTACCCGTAATGAAAGGGAATATCGTGTGGTTTGTAATTAAATGCGATCTCGTATCGTCGGTTTGTAATTTAATAGTTTATTTCATTTATAAATGTATAATAGGATTGCTATGTATTCATTTGTAAATCATATTTGTAACTTTTTGTAAATCGAAGACCGGTGATGGAGATCGACATGGAGCCTTAGAAGTGTTCTAAAGCTAGCAAGGAGGTGCCTTTGGATGAAGTCCATTTGAAGAGGGACCAAAGGAGTTGGTTTCCAATTTGTAACTCCTTGTATTTTAATTACTTTTAGGTGGCCATACTAGGTTATGCTTGCTTGCTTTATCATGCTTGTTTGTTTGCTTATTTTCCACTCACATGCCAAAATCGCCATGCATGTCTCGATATCCCACTCCGATTGTCATTTTTAGGTCGCCATTCTTAAAATTAGTTCACTTATAAAGAATTTATATGACTAAAATTGACAAGATCACCCACATTTTTAACAAAAAATGAATTGAGATTAAGCCTTTCCAAATGTAGCGACTATGAACCCCATGTTCGTGAGGACCTCCGCGACGTGGAACCTTGTTACCATGGGTAAGTAGTGGGAGGAAGTCCCGTGCTAATTTGGTTTGGACTCAACCAAATAAGAGTTATTTGGGGCTAATCGATGCATTTTATAAGAAAATCATCAACCAAGCATTCTAGTGTAGAATTAGTCAAGTGTTGACTTATCGTTTTTATATAAAAGGAAACATGAGATGTCTAATTTTATATGGAAAACGAGTCTTGGAATCATTTATATAATTTCGTGGGAGATCATTATATAAATGGACATTTGTTTTAAAAATGAGTTTTAGCAAATGTTATAAAAATGGACAATGAATGCTTATATATTTCCTCATATTTATTGTAGAATCGTTTATCGCAATGGCATCATCATCATCAACTCCCGTGCCCATTTTGGGCAAAGATTCATGGTTGCGAACCGTGATGGATAAGTGTATCCTCAAGGATGATGGTAGCAACTTCGTCGAATGGGATTCGACTATGAAGGGCGCCGCCACATCCGACAATGTGCTCAAGCACCTTACCGATCAACCACCCGCCGAACCCACTTCTCGATCCGGCGCGGCACGAGCCGCCTATGATGAGTATGTGAAAGTGGACAATGACGTGAAAAACGTCTTGATTTGGTCCATGTCACCCGCTCTCAAACTCCGAATGGTTACTCAAAAGAGTGCATATGCGATATTCACTCGAGTAACAACCATGTTCTCCAAAGCACCGCAAATAAGGCTTTATGAAGCCGCGGTGCGGTTTTTCGATGCAAAGCTTGAGAGGAACCAAAAAGTTGGTCCTCATGTGCTCAAGATGATTGAGCATATAGACACTCTTGAGCGTCAAGAGTGTGCTATACCCAAGGCTCTTGCGATCAACCGCATCCTCCATTCTCTTCCTAACAAGTTTGCTCACTTTCGAGTAAACTATAACATGAATAACATGGATAAGAGTTACCATGAACTTCATGCTCTCTTGGTCCAAGCCGAGAGGGATATGGAAGTGAATGAAGTGGAGAAGAAAGATGTTCTCTCCATCAAAATGAAGAACATGAACTTGGGAGTGAAGAAGGGGAAGGTGGCCAAGAAGGGGCCATCTAACATAGGCAAGGGTAAGGGAAAGGCTATTGTGGAAGGTGTTCCACATAAGCCTAAGCCCAAGATCAACAAGGGTAGACCCCTCAAAGACACTTGCAAATATTGCAATGAGGTGGGTCATTGGATGCGCAATTGTCTCAAATATAAGAAGGATTTGCAAAATGGATGTGCGACATCCAAAGGTATTCCTTCTAATCTCTATATGATTGACATCAATCATGCTTGCATTTCTACATGGGTATTGGATACCGGATGTGGATCTCACCTTTGTAATCATTTGCAGGGGATGAGAAACGTGCGGGCGCTAGCCAAGGGTGATGTAGATCTCCGCATGGGCAATGGAGCTAGAGTAGCGGCCGTTTCCGTGGGAACTTTTGTACTCGCTCTTGCTAGTGGATTAGAGTTGCATTTAAATAACTGTTATTTTGTACCAACTCTAACTAAAAACATTATCTCCGTCTCCGTGTTAGATGCGGAAGGCTTTTGTTTTGTGATAAAGAACAACCGTTGTACTTTTTCATTTAATGAAATGGTTTATGGTGAAGCTATTTCAATTGGAGGTATTTATGTTTTAAATGATGTTAATGATGTTTATCATGTCGAGAACAAGAGGCTCAAAACGAATGAATCAAACAAATCCTACCTTTGGCATTGTCGTTTAGGTCACATAAACGAAAGACGCATAAAGAGACTTGTTGAGACCAAGGTTCTCAAACCATTTGATTGCGAATCATATGGTACATGCGAATCTTGCCTTTTAGGCAAGATGACTCGTCAACCCTTTAGCGGTAAAGGGATACGAGCTAGTGAAGTTTTAGGACTCATACATACCGATGTGTGTGGTCCATTAAACATCACCGCTAGAGGAGGATATCATTACTTCATTACTTTTACCGATGACTTAAGTAGATACGGTTATGTCTACTTAATAAGGCATAAAAGTGATGCTTTTGAGAAATTTAAAGAATTTCAAAATGAGGTTGAGAACCAATTAAACAAAAGGATAAAAGCACTACGATCGGATCGTGGTGGCGAATATCTAAGTAATGAGTTTGATTCACATCTTAAGAATTGTGGTATAATATCACAATGGACTCCTCCGGGCACACCACAATTGAATGGTGTTGCAGAAAGGAGAAACCGAACCTTGCTTGACATGGTTCGGTCTATGATGAGTCAAACTGAGCTTCCTGGATCATTTTGGGGCTTTGCGCTATTATCTGCTGTATTCTCACTAAATCGAAGTCCAACTAAAGCGGCCAATAAGACTCCATATGAGATATGGACGGGAACAGTTCCCTATTTGTCATTCATGAGAATTTGGGGATGTGAGGCATTAAATCAAGAATAAAACTGACCATAAACTCGCTCCAAGGTCTGACGAATGTCTATTTGTAGGTTATCCTAAGGAAACATGTGGCTATTACTTCTACAACCCTCACGAGAACAAAGTGTTTGTGGCTCGTGATCTTTGTTTTCCTAGAAAATGAATTTATTTCTAAGAAACAGTGAGAGAAAATTTGAACTTGATGAAGTTCAAGAGCCACAAACCGAGACTAAAATGAGGAAACTGCTCCTCGTCGTGCGACACGGTTATAATCCCTAGGAGGTCGGGAAGAGTTAGTCAACAACCCGACTGCTACCTCGGTAACATCGAGGAGGAGGGTGATTTGTTGTTATTCGAAAGCAACGAACCCTCAACCTACAAGGCGGCTATTAGTAGCCCCAACTCCGAACAATGGCTTGAGGCCATGAAATCCGAAATGGATTCTATGTACGAGAACCAAGTTTGGGACTTGGTAGATTTACCTGAAGGAGTGCGACCCCTTCAGTGTAAATGGATATTCAAAATCAAACTCGGCATAGATAAACATATTGATGTTTACAAAGCTAGATTGTTGGCAAAGGGCTTTTCACAAGTCCAAGGTATTCATTATGATGAAACCTTTGCACCGGTTGCTATGCTTCGATCCATAAGGATTATTTTAGCGGTTGCCGCATTTCATGACTATGAAATATGGCAAATGGATGTAAAAACCGCCTTCTTGAATGGGATTCTAGAAGAGGAAGTGTTTATGACACAACCTGAGGGTTTTGTAGACACATCCAACCCTAAGAAAGTATGCAAGCTTAAGAGATCCATTTATGGTCTTAAGCAAGCATCGAGGAGTTGGAATCACAGATTCGATCATGTTATCAAACAACATGGATTCGCTCGGAGTACCGAGGAACCTTGTTTGTACATGAAGTTTAGTGGGAGTAAAGTAACCTTCCTTGTTTTGTATGTGGATGACATACTACTGATTGGAAATGATGTTCCAAGTCTAAACTCGGTAAAGGTGGAATTGGGAAACCATTTCCAAATGAAGGACTTAGGAGAGGCACAACGCATCTTGGGTATCCGGATCTATAGAGATAGATCCAAAAGGATACTAGCATTAAGTCAAGAAACTTATATCGATAAGATTCTTGATAGGTTCAATATGAAAGACTCCAAGAGAGGCTTTCTTAGATGAGTGTAGGAATAACATTGAAGAAATCTCAATGTCCTACGACTCTGCGGAAATTGAACGCATGAAATTGATCCCTTATGCTTCATTGTAGGATCAATCATGTATGCTATGATGTGCACTCGTCCCGATGTCGCTTTCGCCTTGAGCATGACGAGCCGCAGATCAAGCTAATCCGGTGAGAGTCACCGGATAGTCATTAAGAACATCCTTAAGTACATGAGAAGAACTAAGGATTCGTTTCTTGTGTTTGGAGGAGAACTTGAGCTACGTGTAAAGGGTTACACGGATGCAAGTTTCCAAACTGATGGGGATGATCTGAAATCCCAATCCGGCTATGTCTTTATGCTGAATGGAGGAGCTCGTTTGTTGGAAGAGCTTCAAACAGAGTGTCACCGCGATTCTACGACTTTAAGTCGAGTATTTGGCAAAGATCTCAAGTCGCTAAAGAAGCCGTGTGGATTCGGCAATTCTTGGATGGACTAAGAGTAGTCCCTAGTGCCGTGGATCCCGCCATCGCTTATTGTGATAACAGTGGGGCTATTTTCCAAACGAAGGAGCCCAAGTCTAGCAACAAGTCTAGACACGTTTTGAGGAAATACCACGTTATTAGAGATAATGTGGAAAGGAAGGAAATTGATATTTGTAAGGTTGGGACAGACGATAATATCGCTGATCCTTTAACCAAGCCTCTTTCGAGGGCTAAGCATGACGCGCACACCGCCTCTATGGGGTTGCGGCGTATGCCAGATTTCCTTTAGTTTCGTAATATGTAATAGAGTGATGTATCTTATTACATATATGAAAATAACATTCATTGTTTTTATCTTAAGTCATTGTGAATGCATACCTTGTTTATCCGAATATTTGTGTGACAAGTTTGAACGTATTCAAGTGAACGGAATAAACTAAGTATTTGGTCCCTAGTCTCTCATATGAGGTGACGTCTCCGAGAGACTAGATTGCAAGTCGATCGATGGTGAGGTTCAACACCATAGGGTCATATGTGATGACTGATCGTTTGCATAGACAGACTGTGAAGAACACTCTGTCGGGCAGTGACGCTTATAAAATTCCTTTTCAATGAGATTGAAACCTGGTCGTGGTGGGAATTCTATAGTATTCCTTTGAGTCGATTCTTTGACTAGAGCTGATTGTCTGAGTCGGTGCAGTTTCCGAGTGACTTTCATTTATGTCCTAAGCCATGCCGTGAAAGGGGGTTATAAGGGCATCTTTGGGGTCATGGTGATCTGCATTATACAGTACAATCGAGTGGAAGGGAAATGTCCACCCTCGTCAGGGTAAAACATCTTTGGGCCACTCGAGGAGTAGTCGCTGAAAATGCGTGGCCACGCTCGGTAAGAATCTACGGTAGATTCCCCGGTCAGACAGCTACTCTCCTTATCGAGGAAACCACTCACGATATATATATCTCAGGATGCAAGTACGACCTGTAAGACACCTTGCATCGAGTGGGAGATGTGAAACGGACATGAGAATTGGTAATGCACAACTTGTCTCGGACAAGTGGGAGATTGTTGGAGTATGTGTCCTCCACAATAGTGCGATTACTTAATAAATCTCAATTAAGGAATACGTGGGGATAATCCTGAATTATTGTCAATTGATTAACGTAAATCAATAACGGTTGGCTGACTAGAGTTTGACGTTATTGTCGTGAGAACGGCGGTAATCAATTGATCCCTTTAAGTCACACCTATAGAACGCATCTAAATATTTACGCTAATTAATTGTATGAGATACGATTATATTAGTAACTTGATAAATCGACTAACGGTTAGTCAATGTATTAATTTAGAGAGAAATCGAGTTGTGAACTCGGATGGTTTAATTTTATATCGATAAAATTATTAGTGGAGACGAGAATTAGTGATTAAGCGTTAATTCACTAATTATGTATATTTTACTAATGAGATTAGTAAAAGTACATTTTTAATATATGTGTAAGTGTACATATATGTTAAAGAAGAGTGATGAGTTCAATTTGATAATTTGTACTTTGTCATATTAGATGATTAAGTGATAAATTATGAGTATTTGTGGGACAAATATTGTAAACAAATTGGACCCATAATAAGGGCCTTCTAGCCGTCCAAAACAAAGAGAGAGGGAGAGAAAGATTCTCTTTTGTCTTATGCTCTTGTTTTCCTTTGCATGCTTAAACATAATGATGTCTTAGCTTGCAATTGTTCTAAACAATAAAAAGAGCTTTCCCACTCTCCCATGCCCCATGAGGCCGGCCCCCTTATAGTGTGCCAAGCACACTTTGTTTTGTGGTTCTCTATATTATAAAACACAAGGCAAAGTTTGTAAGTTGCATGCATTTTTCTCTACACACTCTTCCATTCTCTAAATCTCTCTAAACTAAACTCTAATATTATTCCACATATTACTAAGAGTTAGTAATAATAATATTACATATTATCAAGTTAATATTAAGGATTTCTAGCTCAAGATCCTTAGTGTTTTTGGAGTAGTTCTTGGGTGTATCTCAAAGGAGGTTTCCTTGTTTGGAAACTCGGTTTTGGAGGATCATCCTAAGCTTGTATTCAACAAACAAAACTAGAAAGGAGTTCTAGTTTTGTGCCCTAAATTTCCTTTAAAAGAAAGGTATAAATTTCTTATCTTGTAACAAAATACTTTTGTTAACTACATAGATCTTGCTAAATCAAATTAGAGTAATTTGATTTACACTAATACTTGATTAGTGAATGGGATCCGATCCCTGCATGACCTTGACAGGCTCCTGGCCACCCACACCACTGAGGTGGAACGTATGGAAGCCAAGATCAAGGAAGAGGCCGATAGGCACGCCAAGAAACTCCAAGCCATGGAAGAAAGACTCTACGTCTCGAGCACCTACTCCATCCACAAGGAAAATGAAAACGTGCCTACTAGCATCAAGGACGAACTCCCTAACAAGCTCGCCCTTAGCGACCTTCCTGTCTTCCAAGGACATGAGAGCCCGATCATTCACATCCGAGCTTTCAAATCCCAAATGGCCATCAAAGGGGTCGACGCTAAGCATTGGCTGACTCTCTTCCCGCACTCTCTAGCAGCAGTGCCCAAGACATGGTTCTACTCACTCCACCCACAACGGGTCCTCACCTTTGAAGAACCCACAGTCGAGTTCGACCAGGCGATGTCGAGACAATGAAGACACTCAAGTCTCAATTCGCACCTTAGAGGTCCTATCTCAAAAGGACAATGAAGGCTTCACCGACTATCTTACTCGTTGGAAGAAGCTGAGCGCACAAATCCCCAACCGTCCCCGCGAGGACGAGCTCGTACCGAAGTTTATAAATAACCTGCGACCCGTGTATCAATTTTACATGAGGTACAGCAACATTCAGAACTTCAAAGAACTAACTAAGGTCGGTACTCAAATCGAAGATGACCTTAGGACTGGCACCATGGCTAAATACACCGGTCATGCATATCAAGGGAGTTCCTCTAAGTCCTCCATAGCGGTCAAGAACGATTTAAAATCGTCTGGTCGGTAACCTGGCTGATGGCACCCTCGACGCCTTCCCAACTCCCTTCTCGCCGCCTCCTAAGGCCAAGAGAAACTTCGACCCTCTCTTTATGTCTTACTCCAAAGCATTTCAAAGGTTGGTCGAGAAAAACTATCTACAACCGATCGGGCCTACTAGCGAGCCGCCCGAAGACAAGAAGCCCAAGTCTTGGAACCCCAATGCCTTCTGTGCATACCACCGAGGCAAGGGGCATGACACCGAGAACTGTTTTAGGCTCAAGAACGCTATCCAAGATCTAATTGATCAAGGAAAGCTCAGCAAGCCATCTCAACCCGCCAAGCCTTCAAACAACGAAAACCCGCTGGGGAACCATGCAATTTTCGTGGGATCAATTCCTATTCTAGATCAAGCCCTACCTAATCACACCCTCCGACGACCAAGTTAATGCGCGTCTTCATCGGTGCGATGACGAAGACGATTTAATACTGGCTACCTACCGAAGTGATGAGTCACATCAATCGGCTTGCAAAAGACATCGATCACCTAAAAAATCTGCATCGCTTCGCGGTCGAACGTTTGGAACGTCGTGTCCAAAAAGAACTTAGCAACCCAGTCTCGCTCGACACCCTCGAAGCTTTTCGTCAGAAAGACAATGAAGGTTTCGTCAAACATCTTATACAGTGGAGGAAGTTACTTTCCGAAATGCGAATCACCCACACGAAGATGAACTCATGTCCACTTTCCTCTTCAGCCTACGACCCGCCTGGCGATACTACTTTCACTTCTGCCACGCTCAGAACTTCGAACATCTCATCGAAATTGGCACTCGCATTGAAAAGGATCTCACGTCTAGCTATGAGGATCCCGCCTACCGAAACACCCTTCGAGAACGCACTCTTAAGGGACGAAAAACACACAACTCGCACGGCCCTACAAGGAACTTTGACAAACTCTACATGCCCTACGCTGTGGCATTACAAAAGTTGATCGCAAAAGACTACCTCACACCCATCGGACCTATTAGCGAGCCACCCATGAGAAAGAAATCAAAATCATGGGATCCCAGCTTTCCTCGTGCATACCACCGAGGCATGGGACATAGCACTCAAAGTTGTCTCAAACTCAAACACGCCATCCAAGATCTTATCGATCAAGGAAAAATCAAGAAGCCTCGGAGGAAAACCACACCTTCCTCCAGCAACGAAGCAATTTACATCACAACTCAAGCAACTCAAGCACCCCAAGCAACTCAAGCACCTCAAGCAGCTCAAGCATCTCCAACGACACAGAAGACGATGAAGAAGAAAAAATTCTTTTAGATTCTAATGCTCTTAGTGTCGGGTCACCTGTCGACCCATCTATCTTAGATTCTAGCTTTAGTTTAGACTTTCTTTTTACGGAGGCTAGCTCCAAGCAATTTTCTGAATTGTCGAATAATTCTTCTCAAAATAATGAAATGAATAAATTTGCTTACGCCTTGTCTCAAGTTAAAACAAACAACAAAGTACAAACAAATAACAATCAACAAGCAACAAACAACACACAAAATACAAAAGACACTAACTCATGCGAAAGTGAATCATTAAACAAATACATTGCAAACCTTGTACACCCAAAAACACAAGACCCTATCATCGAGGAAACCATAACCATAAACGTGGGAACCCCCGAAGAACCAAGAGAACTACAACTAGGAGCCTCACTAGACGAACACGAGCGCACCCAATTTACACAACTCCTAAGCGAATTCAAGGACGTATTCGCTTGGTCATACAAAGACATGCCCGGCATCGAACGAAGCATCGCCGAGCACCGCATCCCCATCAAACCCGGTTACAAACCCGTCAAGCAAAAGCTAAGAAGATTACGTCCCGAATGGTCTCTTAAGGTCAAGGAAGAAATCGAAAAACAACTACAAGCCGGTTTCATCCAAGTCATCGAGTATCCTGAATGGGTCTCAAACATGGTCCCAGTCCTGAAAAAGAATGGCAAAATTCGAGTATGCGTTGACTTTCGCGACTTGAACAAAGCTAGTCCCAAAGATGACTTTCCATTACCTCATGTGGATGTCCTAGTCGACAACACCGCCGACCACGCCCTCCTATCCTTCATGGACGGCTACGCAGGCTACAATCAAATCAAAATGTCACTAGAAGACATGGCAAAAACGGCCTTCATTACACCGTGGGGGACATACTGCTACACAGTGATGCCCTTCGGCCTAATCAATGCTGGCGCTACATACCAACGCACCGCTACAACCCTTTTACACGACATGATGCACAAAGAAGTCGAAGTTTACGTCGACGATATGATCGTAAAGTCGAAGGAGAGGAGTGGTCACATCACTAACCTCCGCAAGTTCTTCACTCGCCTACGACAATACAAAATGCGCCTCAACCCCCAAAAATGTACTTTTGGAGTTAAATCCGGTAAACTACTAGGACACGTAGTGAGCCAAAGAGGCATCGAGGTCGACCCCTCAAAAGTCAAAGCAATCCTAGAAATGCGGCCAGGAGAACCTCGACGAAATTCGAAGTTTCTTGGGCCAAATCCAATACATCTCGCGCTTCATTAGCAAACTCACCATGATATGTGAACCAGTTTTCAAGAAACTCAAGAAAACCGACCACGTTGAATGGGACGACGAATGTCAAAAAGCATTTGACAAGGTCAAAGAATTACTAACTAACCCACCAGTTCTACGACCACCCCAAGCGGATTTACCACTATCCTTATACCTTACAACCACACCTACTGCCATGGGCGCCATGCTCGCTCAAGAAATAAACGGCGAAGAACACGCAATCTACTACATAAGCAAGAAATTTCTCGATTACGAAACTCGATATTCACCCGTCGAGAAGAATTGTCTAGCCTTAGTGTGGTCATCCAAGAAACTCCGCCATTATATGCTAGCACACCAAACAAGGGTCTATTCCAAAATGGATCCCGTAAAGTACCTCTTCGAGAAACCTATACCTAACGGACGAATGGCCAGATGGACATTGCTCCTAGCCGAATTCGATCTTAAGTACGTACCCCTCAAAGCAATCAAGGGACGAGCAGTCTCCGATTTCCTAGCCGAAAACGCAATCACCGAGCAACCAATCATAGACACCACATCCCTTCCGCATTTACCGGGATCTACATCATCAACCAAGAACAATGGGAGTTATACTTCGATGGTTCATCCAACTATCGAGGTTGCGGAGTAGGAATACTTCTCATATCCCCGAATGGCGAACACACACCCTTATCCATTAAACTGGACTTCGACGTAACAAACAACGCCGCGGAATACGAAGCGTGCTTGCACGGTCTCCAAGCAGCGCTTGTACTCAACGCCCGCAACATAAGAGTCTATGGGGACTCCTCCCTCATAATCAACCAAGTGTCCGGAGCATGGAAGATACTTAACGAAAACCTAGCATTATACCAAAACAAAATACAAGAGCTCATAAACGAATTCTATCACGTAGAATTCATACACCTCCCACGCGAAGAAAACCAATTCGCCGACGCGCTATCCAAACTCGCGTCACTAATCAACATACCCCCGGGGATGGAAACGCTCCCCATTGTCGTGGAACGACGAAACGAACCCGCATACATCTGTGACATTGAAACCGAGGAAGAACAAACCGACCCTTGGTACCAAGCAATCATCAACTACAAAACAAACGGTGAATACCCACCAAACATTGACAAACGAGCCAAACGCGCCCTACGCCTGTTATCATCACAATTCGTGATGGAAATGGGCAAACTACTCAAAAAGACACCCCAAGGCACACTACTCTTATGTGTCGATCACAAAAAGGGACACGATATTATGTCCCAAGTACACGATGGCGAATGCGGACCACACATGAACGCACGAGCCATGTGCAAACAAATCATAAGGCTAGGATGGTATTGGACAACCATGGAAGCCGACTGCGCAAAATATGTCAAACACTGCCATAATTGCCAAATCTTCGCAAACGTACAACACATCCCTCCTTCACCACTATACAGTTTAACATCACCATGGCCCTTCTCCACATGGGGGATCGACGTCATAGGCAAAGTTCAACCCGTAGGAGCAGGAGGACACTGCTTCATCCTCGTGGCCATCGACTACTTCACCAAATGGGTCGAAGCCGCATCATACCGTACGCTAGGCACAAAAGAAGTTGCGAAATTCATACAAAACAACATCATTTGTCGCTACGGCATACCCCACGAATTCATAAGCGACCAAGGCACACATTTCCAAGGAGAGGTCGAACCACTTCTCCTCAAATACAAGATACAACGACACAAATCATCACCCTACCGACCACAAACTAACGGCGCGGCCGAGGCAAAGAAACAAAACCGTCGTATCAATCCTCAAAAAATGATCGACACCGCCACGATCGCCCAACAAGATCCCATTTGCATTATGGGGATACCGCGACAACCATCCGCACACCCACGGGCATGACACCCTATTTCCTAACCTACGGGATGGAAGCCGCTCAACCTGTAGAAATCGAGATGCAATCCTTCAATTCTCATGGAAGCGGACATTCTCGAGGCCGAATGGCACGCGAACGATACGAACAACTCATCCTCTTAGACGAAAGACGGTTACATTCACTAAGTACGGTCGAATGTATCAATCTCGCTACAACGCGCTTACAACAAACGGGTCAAGCCACGAAACATCAAAGTGGGCGACCTAGTACTCAAATCACCCGAGCACCATTACCAATCGACCCAAGAGGAAAATTCAAACCCAATTGGGCGGACCGCATTTGGTCAAAGAAATCCTTCCCGGAGGAGCCGTGAAACTAACTGACCTTGACAGTCAAGACTTCCGATTACCAACAAATCTTGATCAACTCAAGAAATACTACCCCTAAAACACAAACGTTTCTGCAAATTTTCAAAACAAAACTCACTCTCGCATGGGTGAACTACGCTCGGTTTGATTCCACGCACTGTGGATACGTAGGCAGCTTTGCAAAGAGCTCAACCGAATCACACGAACTACGCCGGTTTGATTCTGTATTCAAAAGCAGATACGTAGGCAACTTGTCAAGAGTACAACCGAACTTTTTCTAGCACGCATGCCCAAAGCTTAAAAAGGTCAAGGGCGTTGCACTCACAAAAAGACACGCTCAAAGCTTAAAAAAGTCAAGAGCATACCAACACAAAAATAAAACACAAATCCAAGTCCGAAGCTTAAAAAGGTCGAGGATTTAAGACAAAACAATTCAAAACGCACAAGTCCAAAGCTTAAAAAGGTCGAGGACTTAAAAACGGAACAAGTCAAACAAACGAATCCAAAGCTTAAAAAGGTCGAGGATTTAAAGCAATCCAAAGCTTAAAAAGGTCGAGGATTTGAGACAAAATGCAAGTGTTCGAAGCTTAAAAAGGTCGAGAACATTTAAAAACAAACAAAAGAAGGCAACGAGACAAGGCAAAAGCAAATTAATCCTATTTTATTACTTTATTTAGAATTTTCCATGAACTTAGAAAGGAGCTAGGAACAAGCCTCCTTAGCCCTTTATTCGAATCTAAAACATATATTTAAATAAAGGAATCTTTCTAAACTAAGCAAAACAAACTACTCAAGTCCTTTTCTGACGCTTTGGGTTAACCTCTTCATCTCCAAGAGGCCGATCCGCCACAACTTTCGACCTAAGGACGGGAGTAGATCTCTCAAAACCTGGGGGCTCGACCGGATCCTCATCCTGCTCAACTGGGGGCTCCTCGGTCCTTGGCCCTAGGCGATCTTTAACGGTCACCTTCGGCCCAAGCCTTTCCCGCGCCGGTCTCGAAGTAGAAGCACCTGCATCAACAACACAGAGATCACCATAATCCCTCCTGTCACGCACTACTTCGTGCAACAAGGAGGGCCTTGGCCCATTTTTCTCTCTCCTCCTCTGATTCTCCCGTTCACGAGAATCCTTGGAATGACACCAACGCGTATAGAAATCCGTGACACGAGTAGACTCTATATGCTCCGGCACAGTCCACGTAACACGATCCGACCACCCTCGGATCCAAGCATCAATCATCTGGTTGTTTAGGACACCAACCCCTCGAACCTGCGTATCTCCGATCCGGAATGGTTTGAGCAAGCCCAATTTGCCTCTTGGCGAAGAGGATGAATCCATACGCCTGCTCAAACCCGCACAACATCAACCCGCGAGCCGTTAGCTCGCCACCGACGGCCGCTATCGCCGTAATACCCCACCAAGACACGCACCAACGAATGGTGCTCTCCTTACAAACCACCGGTAGTAGTTCAACGAACGCCCCGAGGGTTAGCCCAATCCATCTTCCGAGACGCCGTCCCGCCGCCTTGAAGACACCTCCGGGAAGAGCTCTATACACACTCGGCCTCTCCATGAGCCAACGTTGAGAATCCTAGCGCGACCGCATGCGAGCTCAGACGATCAAAGATAATCGGCCGCCTAAGCCCAAGATGGTCTCCGCTAGGATCAACGGAAGGATCATGTCCTCGCTCCATCTCTTCGACAACACGAGCATACCTCGCGTTCCCGAACACTCCATCTGGCATGGACCCCGCAAAAGCATAACGATGAACCAAACAAAAAGCGAGGGCCCTCCGCCTAGAACGGTCCGAAATACTAGTATCAGCCTTATTCATATATCGTTGACACAAGAGAAGCATGTTTACCTTGCCTCCCTCAAACAAACCTGCAGCATGAGCGACCGTCATCCCAAGGAAGTTTCGCAACATCCCGTTATAACACAGCTCACTCTTCACGACCACAGGAGTAGTCCGTTTCGACCATCCGGCAATGGCCGAGAACTCCTCCATCAAAGGGCACACCTCTCCCCCGGGAAACCTAAACACATGCAAGCTAGGATCCCAATAATCTAAGCACGAATCAAGGAAGTCTAGATCGACTTTCATTTGACGAAAGCCGATAAATACACCCGCACCATCATCATACACCGCCTTCTTCATCCCCGAACTCAAGGAAGACGTCCACCTCTTCAAAAGAGCATCAAAATGCTCCTCCATTTTCTTGGAAACAAAAAAAAACTTTTATAAATATACCCTATATATTTGTGAAAGCAAAATCCTAAAGCAAAAGCACAAAGAAGAGAAGTGATTGTGAATGAAGATTAGGCACGCACCCCCTCTCCTTATATAGGAAAACAATATCCGAAATATGGAAATACAAATACTTATCACCAAAGCCAACAAACCGCATGGCTCTATGCGGTTTGCACACCAAACCGCATAAGCCTATGCGGTTTTCCCTTGCAACCGCATAAGCCTATGCGGTTTCAGGGGATGGTTTTTCTTAAAATTTTCCTAATTTCGTCTTTCCTAGAACACTACAACCTACCTTGGGCTACGACACTCTTTCGTTGTTCCCCATACATCAACATTACACTTCACTTTAGCAACTCCGATTCTTACCACGAGTCAACACATAACATTTTTCGAATTCATACGAGCTCATTTCGCATTTAAAATGAACTTTTCACAAAACATTTTCACAATCTAAAATGAACATCAACGCATCCCACTCGGGAATCATATCATTTCTTCAAAACAAACCAACCGAACAGGTTTACCGACGAAGTCTAAGCTACAACAACAATGTTCACTAATCAAGCTACAACGACATGTACATAAAGGTTCATACAATCTTTAAATACACAAATTCACTCGGGATGACGGCGCCGATACTCGTCAAACTCACGCCGACCGAGCTGCCTCACTGGCTCTGACACAACTGAGCTGTCTGCTCAGCCCAAGCCATCCTCCACCTGTTGGCTATACGCCATAGCTTCTTATGCGCCTCCTTAGCCACCTGAAACACAACACGAACACAATTCACACTTTTCTCCATTTTGCCTTAATTTCACTCAAATTAAGTCAAACTTAGGGGGGAAATTTCAAAACAAACACAGTCTACCCCACTTTCCCTTAATTTCACCCAAATTAAACCAAACTGGAAAGCGTAACACAAAAAACGACTCTCACAAGTTTGACCATCGATATACTTCATACCTCGATCAAGCGGGGCTTATACACATACATACAACCACACAAGAACATACCTTCTTCACCTTGCTCGCCTAGCCGCCCATGCCCGCACAAGAGTCACCGCAGAAGTACGTCGGCAAGACAAAGGTACGACGGACGCCCGAGTCATCATACTCGATGGTAGTAGGAAGTCGCCAGCCGCTCCGCCATCTCGGGATCAAACTCCCGCAAAACAAATACAAAACGCACACGCCGTGGAAATTTTTCGCAAAATTACCCTACGCACCCCCAAACACCGGCACACATACCTCAATCGCCCACAAGCAAGCCGAGATCGAGCAAAATGGGCATAATCTTCCCAGGACAAAGGAGGCTCACCGACTCTCCTCTCCATACAACGCCACGCGATCCTCGAGCAGAAACCCCCGCCAAACAGACCCTCGGCGGATCCCTCAGCACTACCGAGTGGCCACCACCGCCTCGAAAGACCAAACGCTCTCCAAGGTACCAAACCGATCCATACGGTGTCGCTATGTATAGGCGCTGGTCTCTCGTGACCGCAAACCTAGCCCCAATGCCCTCAGGAATACCCCTGTACTGGCCCCACGGGAACGGCACGAACTACAAAGCAAACAGAACACGCTCACAAATACAGATACAAAGTACAATCATTTTAAGTACACCCTATTTAAAATGATTCAAGCACAAACCTCATCAAACCGCATCCGGTTCAGACGATCCCTAACATCGTCATACGACCAGTTGAACGCAGCACGGTTACATCGCACCTGGCACGTCACGGGTACTCCTCACGATCCTCACAAAGACGCGGGGAGCAAAAAAGGGAAGTGGCTAAGAATCCACGACTACAAAAACAAGAAACAAGAACACGTTACAAAGACAACAAAAATGAACAACAATACACCTGATACAAAAACAAAATCAATACATACCTCCATCAAGAAGCCAGGCGCGACCAAGGACAGTCGCGAACCTCCATCCATGACCCGCGGTCTCACGGCATCCATGCAGAAGCGAATGCACAAGCCCAGAGACGGCGTCACCCAGTCAAACGTCCCAATCGCATCCCAATCCAGGAGATGCATAAGAACCGAGGTCGATGCCCGCTCACCCGCGCCGGCAAGTACACGGCCACGAACCACCACAACCACATACGAGCATTACGCTGCCGCTCCACTCAGGGGCCATACTCGGTCTTCCCTCAAAATACTCCAAGATGTAGCTCGTCTTGAAAGTATAGGGGCGCACCACAAATCACCTCCAAACCACCGCCAACCGTTGGTCACAACCTCGTCCCCAACGGACGGCGCAAAGACAAAATCCATGTCGCGGTCCCCAAACGGTAACCCGGTCATGACAAAGATACCCAGACAAGGTAATGGCCTCAAAGCCGGCATATGGAACGCCGTCGTGGTGTCCCAATACTGCCCAGAAGGCCCCGATCAACATCAGCCCGCCTCGCTCCTTCCTCGCAATCTCCCTCCAATAGCCAACCAACGGGCCAAAAGCACTACGCAACACCCAAGCTTGCGCCCTCGGCGGGAGCTTCTCCTCAAAGGCACACATCGCAGGCGAGGCGCCCGAGACAGTCCCCATTGGGCCCTTATCCCAACCCATCGTCGCTCGATAGGAAACATGTCTCTCCGGAGCAAGCAGAAGGTTGGGGCCATCCCAACCCTTCGCGAAAGCCCTGATCACACGTGATTTCCGCGGCCTAGGGCTACTCGCCCTAGGCGCGACCTCCTCAACCTCCTCACCGCTTCCTCGGCAGAAGATCCATCTCAGCCTCCAACTCCTCTACAAACGCCTGAGCAAACGCGTCCGCCTCCTCCTCAGGATCACGCACAGGGACATTTCTCCCACGGCCTCTACCTCGTGATTGACCACGTCTCGTGGGCAAGTCCCGAGGATCAGCCTCCCTCTCGCTACGTGTACGCCTCAAGCTACTCGAGCTAGAGGCTCCCTCAGTCCTCGAGCTAGCACTCTTACGAGATCTCGATCTCGTAACACGACCAGAACCCTCTCCTGCAACCAAATACAGCAAATACATACAGCTATAATACACGCAAGTACACAACTTGGCGTACACATACACAAGTACACACAAATAGTATACACACATAATACAAATACATTCCTTACACACATTGCACCATACGCCCTACAGAGCATTTTTAGGCCTAATTCACAATTAAGCCGAAAACCGTTCTCTACATTTCAAAATCACAACTTTATGGTTTCTACGCGCCATAATAGTCCCCAACAACAACCCATTACAAGCAATTGCATTTTGGTCATCCCGATCAAAAACCCCCAATTCGCCTTAATTACTCCGTATAACTACGACTTAAGACGGCGATTTGAGAGCCCTAACTCAAATTTTTCGCAAAACTAACGCTATAGGCATGCTATACTCGCTATGGGCATCCTACACCGAAGTTTAATTGAAATTCCGGGTCGGAAAATCCGGGTTCGTTTTCGGACCCGAAACCTAATTTGGACGTTTTTCACACAAAGACGGTCTAAATCACAATCAAATCACATATACACGTTCACATGGCATAATGCAACACAATGACGTCAATTTCAAGCATTCAAACGGCAAATTTCAAGCAAAACTCGGGTTTTCATTCAAAACCCGTCTTTTCAACATTTCAAGGCAAAAGTAGCTAATCACAACAACAAATAACTCAAAAGCAAGTTAAAATGGAGCAATACCTGCTCCATAGCAAGGCAACGCAAGAAAAACGAGCAAAAACGGTTGAGAAATCGAAAAATGATGTTTTTATGAGTTAGAAACCGTAAGTAATGAGTGAAGCATAGCCACGGCTCAACTCGTGCCTTTATAACCCCCTACAGCCAACAGGGGAAACCGCATAGGCTTATGCGGTTTGTCCCCTGAACCGCATAAGCTTATGCGGTTCCTGCCTGTGGTTTTTCTCGGGTTTATCTCGTTTTACGCCTACTTTTCGATTCCTAATTCATCCTAGCTCTAATTTAACTCCAAGTACGTCCCGTGCTTGGGTTAAGGCATCACCTACACCCGCCATACGGTATATTAAGCATTTAATGTACGGCATGTATGGTACACGAACGCTTTTCACGAGCATTACACCATATTCTCCTCTACGGAAGACAACCATATGCAATTACAACTACATAGACACTCCTCGGCGAGTTCAAGCGCAAGCATTACACAGACGCTCTTTCACTAGACCTACACCTACACCTACCCAAACATCTTACAAGCATATGCACCCTGCACTCTAGCCCCTTATACACATGCAATACGAAGACATTACAAGCACCAGCACCAGGCATTTGACATTACAAGCACACGCAAAGGCACCAACAAACGACAACAAGCACGACGAAGACATCCGACAAAGCCAAGAGTTCTTTATAGCATGCACGACCGCCAAGTCCTAAAAATGCGCACGCCCTCCCGCTTAGCCCGGTTCAAGTCCTCGTCTCACCCATGGACACATGCTTCGCTCACGATCATATCGAGACCGTAATGGTCCTGGATATGGTCGTGGAGTTTGACTAGCGCTCTAGTCCGAGCTCGGGCCAAGCGGGGGCTCTGTGGATACCCATATCCGCATTCTCCCAAACAAAACCCTGTGATGTATCACGGACTTTTATTACGCATGCTTTAACGTTGACTTATACGGTTCTAACTAATGTCGAATTCATTTTGAGTCGTTTTAAATGTTAAAATGATTTAGGTCGCCTTACATCGCATTTAAATAACATTCATTTTGTCCATTTGGAGTCTAGCTAGGTCCTTGTCCCGCTTCATTTGGCATGAGCTTCGCATCTGCACTACAATTAGCCCTTTTACATTAACAAGGTCTAATTCAGCATTCCTAAATTCCTAAATTTAGGCCCGGTAGCTAAAACCGCTATTTAGCCCCCTCTCACACAAAATACAACCTCACGTCTTACCTTATTTCACAAAATCTATGCAAAATACACCTTCTTCATTTTTCAGGGCTCGGGCCCAAAACCGAGCCCAAACCCACCTTTGGCCCGCACTCCAAAGCCCTCAACAACTCTCTAGAAGATCATACTAGGTCTTCTTGGAGCACAAGCAAAGAGATTATGTCGTATATTTCCAAGATTTAGCAATCCGGATTAAGGAAATACGAAATCTTGAAGTTAAAACCACACCAGCGAGCCGAAACAGCTTATGCGGCTCAGGGTACAAACCGCATAAGGCTATGCGGTTTGCCCACCAAACCGCATAAGCCTATGCGGTTTGTCAGGGTGGTTTTTAGCCCTGTTTTCCTAATTTCCCTCGGCTATTCTCCTATATATACGACCCCTCGCACGACCTATCAACATAAGTTTTCCACACAAGAAAACCCTCTCTTCTCACAACCTCTCTTCCTAGTTTTAGCACCCACACATGGGTCCCACAAAATATACCGTCTAGCACGGTATACACCTAAATACATTCACAAAAGCCTCACGCACTCAAATCCTTGAGTTCAACACACCATCCCGTGTTGAATTCATCCTCCTTTCAAGTTCAAGAAGCGAAGCTCTGCCCAGATCTGAAGCGTCAGGACAAGGTAGGTACCGATCCACTTGGATCAAAGCTTTTTCTTATTTTCTATGGACTAACAAAGGGGTCTACACTTTAGCGCCTCGCTGGGCACCCGAGCGCTTGCCTTCCAAGTGTTCTTATTACTTCGGTACACTCCATATCCGATGACACGCCAAAGTCGCATAAGCAATCAATTCTTATAAAATAAACCAATGGACAATTGAACTTTATTTTATTTGCATGCATCTTGCACCTTCTTATTTTGCATTAAATCAACTTAAACAATGAATTCGACCTTTAACTGAACCGTATTCGTTAACAAGTTAAACATGCTAAACTGAGGGTTTTAATCAATCTTTTTGCATCTGCATCTGCATTCTTTTACAAACTTTTCGCACTTGTACGTAGCGATAACATTAGCTCAAATATCATCTTACAAGGATTGTTCTAGGTCAGTAGAGGCTATTTTTACATAGGCTTTTCTAAAAGGTTTTCATAAATCATTATTTGAATTAACTCTTTTTCTAAAGTACCCTCACCCCGAATCCAATCTGGTTTCATAAGCCTTAGATCTAGGGGTGTCGGCGTGCTCCAAAATCTAGGACATGTTTTTAACTTAGAACATGGTAGCAGGTTCCTATTTTCCGCGATAAATAGGTGGCGACTCCATAACAGTTCTTAAAGGTTTTTCCAACTTAATCTTTTTTAACTTTAAAATCCGCCCTTAAGCAAGACGCCGAGTTGGGTCCGATCCCGGGTTCCACACCAAGAAAGGAGAATTTGTGTGGACAACGAGTGCTCAAAAGGCATTTGAAGAAGTGAAGAACAAGCTAATGTTCCGGACCTGTTTTAGCACTTCCTAATTTCGAGAAGTTGTTTGAAATCGAATGTGATGCAAGTGGTGTTGGAATTGGTGTCGTGTTGATACAAGAGAAACGCCCTATTGCTTACTTTAGTGAGAAGTTAAATGGTGCAAGGTTGAACTACTCAACTTATGATAAGGAGTTCTACGCTATTGTGAGGGCATTGAACCATTGGAGTCACTATTTGCGGCCAAAACCGTTCGTGCTTCATTCTGATCACGAAGCTCTTAAACACATACATGGGCAGCAAAAATTGAATCCAAGACATGCTAAATGGGTTGAGTTTCTGCAATCTTTTACGTTTTCATCGAAATATAAGACCGAAAGTTCTAATATTGTAGCTGATGCACTTTCGAGAAGACATTGCTTATTAGTTGAGCTAGATGCAAGGTTGTTGGGATTCGAGCACGTCAAGGAGTTGTACAAGGATGATCCCTCGTTTTCTAAAGAGTTTCTTGAGCCTAAGGGAGATTTCACATTGCAAGATGGGTTCTTATTCAAGGGAAATCGACTTTGCATTCCACAAAGTTTGATTCGGGAGTAATTGATTCGTGAGGCTCATGAAGGGGCAATTGCTGGTCACTTTGGAACTAATAAGACTTACGACATTGTAAGTGAACACTTCTATTGGCCGAAGATGATCAAAGACGTGCAAGACATCGTGGCTAAGTGTGTTGTGTGTTAAAAGACGAAGAGTTCGTTTAATAAGGGATTATACACGCCCTTACCTGTTCCCACACAACCATGGAGTGAGGTTAGTATGGATTTTATACTTGGGTTACGAAAAACGCAAAGGGGAAAGGATTCGATTATGGTTGTGGTTGATCGGTTTTCAAAGATGGCTCACTTTATTCCTTGTCATAAAATCGATGATGCTACTTATGTTGCTGATCTTTATTATAAAGAAGTAGTGCGTTTACATGGGATTCCACTTACTATTGTATCGTATCGAGATGTAAAGTTTCTTAGCTATTTTTTGAAGACGTTGTGGAGATTAGTGGGAACCAAACTATTGTTTAGTACTTCTCACCATCCACAAACTGATGGTCAAACGGAAGTGACTAATAGAACTCTTGGAAGTTTGTTACGAGGGTTGGTTAGCAAGAGCATGAAGGATTGGGATAAAAAAACTCGCACATGCCGAGTTTGCTTATAACCGTACTCCATCGGTTACTACTGGTCGTGCTCCATTTGAGATCGTTTACGGAGTTAATCCATTCCTACATATTGATTTGATTCTGATTCCAAAGAAAGATCTCATCAGTTTTGAAGCAAAGGAGAGAGAAGTTGCGTTTCTTCGAACTTGTGAGCAAGTGAGAGCTCAAATAGAGAAGGCAAACGCGAAATACAAGGAGAAAGCGAATAAGCATCGAAAGCAACCTGTGTTTCAAGTGGGTGATCTTGTGTGGCTACACTTGAGGAAAAAGAGGGTTCCATCGAAACGAAAGAATAAGTTAATGCCGAGAGCTGATGGTCCATTCAATGTACTTGAGTGTTACGGTTCTAATGCTTACAAGATTGATTTGCCAAGTGAATATGGAGGAGTTAGTGCAATGTTCAACGTTGGAGATCTATCACCGTAAATCGAAGACGATAATTTGAGGTCAAATTCTCAAAAAGAAGGGGAGAATGATGCAGGAGCATTAGAAGGGGTTGAAAACGAAGTACTTCTCAGCCGACATTTACCTAAGACCACTAAAGAATTGAAGATTGGTTCGAACTTTGTAACTATGGTTACTTGGAAATGCAAAGGAGAAGTTGGAAACGCAGGTATGGAAGCAGGAAACGCAGAAGGAAACGCAGGCTTTGAAGGTTTCTGGAAACCCACAGGAAACGCGAACGCGTTTCCCACATACTAGCTGGAAACGCTGGAAAACGTGTACAGCTCAACACGCTTTCCTTAAATTAGTCCGTAGGAATCAGATAGCATAATTTTAATTATTCTTAGTTTATTTTTTTTATTTACTTGCAAATAAACTTGGGAAAGTTTCCTAAAAGTGGTAGAAGTAATAATGTCTTTTAGTTGATTTTATTTTATTTCCTAATTAGATTAGGAAAGTCTTAGTTGAACAATAATTTGGTTTCCTAATTATATTAGGACCGGCATAGCTATTTTAGAGCACTATAAATAGGGTCGACTTGTGACCTTATTTTCATATCTTATCATACATTGAATTATCAATAAAGTTTTATACTTTACCTAAACTTGCGAGTTCAAACCCCCAAACTCTTCCTTGCGAGGTTGAGATTTAGCTAATCAAGTGATTTCCTTGCGAGGATTGATCAAGATTGCTTGCTTACCCGTTCTTGTTATCAAGAACTTGCATTATCCATCTTATTTGCAACCTCACGTTACGTTTCCATCCAAAAACAGCAACCTCACGTTGCATACGTACTCACAGTTACAAATTCCGCTGCTACGTTTCTAAAGAACCTACGTGTTCTATATCACAATGCGTGCATGCAACTCGTCTCGATGTTAAATGCTTTTGCTTTTCACCCATCGAGCCCATGCTAACGGTATGTCGTTAAAGGGCTCGTGCTTGGGTGTGTAAAAAGATTCGACTCAAGGGCGGTTAGCCAATCAAATCGAGGATGTTAAAAGGATTAGGCCGCGTGACCTAAAGAGAGAAGCCTACGAGCTCGGGTTTTGAACCTTGCTTGAGTTTTTGTTTGTTTTGCAAAAGGAAATTTTGAAAAATGTTTATTTTCAAAATTCGCGAGAGTTTTGTTTGAAAAGTGTTAGCTTGTTAGTTTGTTAGGTTCATTTTATATCTGAAAATTAAGCGACATTTTCGAAGATATGCAATGCATGTGCTTTTGAAAAAGGCCATAGTGCATAGCCTCGCATTCGTACGTATGACTTAGGTCATTTGGTCGGTCTCGTACGCCTCTAACTATTCTGAGTACGCTTTGGCAGGTGCCTGAGCCCTCCAAACTGTCACGGTGAAATGTGAGATGAAAGGAAGCCCTGGGGCGGTCAGAATAGTGTGCTAAGGCAAGCCGTGGAGGGGTGAGAGGAAAGTTAGCCCAGAACGTGCTTTATCGAGTGGACAAGCAATGCGTTTGGAACCACCTCTCGAGGTGTTGTGCTTTTGAACCCATTGGATTCGAGTCTATAACGAATTTGCTTAGCTTAAATATACAAAGTGGGTCTATTCTTTGGTTTTCGAGTTTTACCTCTTTATTTTTAAAAGAAAACGCTAGTTTTAAATTTAAAAATAAAATAGTCCCCAGCGGAGTCGCCAAACTGTAGAACCCGGGGGGCTGGGACTTACTCAACTTCTTGCTTAAGGGCGTTTAAAGTTAAAAATATTAAGTTAGAAAAGCCTTTAAAACTGTTCTGGAGTCGCCACCTAATTAATGCGGTAACTAGGAACCTGCAAACATGTCCTAAGCTGTAGAACACATCCTAGATTTTGGATCACGTCGACACCCCTAGATCTAGGTTTATGAAACTAGAATGAATTCGGGGTGAAGGTACTCTTCTAAAGATTAATTCAATTTGTTATGAAAATCTTTAAGAAAAGCCTATTTTGAAAAATAGCCACTACTAGCCGAAAAACCATCTATTAAAGATATTTGAGCTTAAGTAACTCGCTACGTACAAGTGCGATATTGAATGCATATGCTAAAGATTGTTTAAAACCCTCAGTTAATGCATGTTAAAGCTTGTTAACGAAAACGGTACAGTTAATGTCGAATTCATTGTTAAGTTGATTTAATGCAAGATGAGGATGCAGATGCATAAATTTAAAATAATGTCCGTTTCATTCATTTTAAGAGCGCGTTCTTATGCGACTTTGGCGAGGTATATTACGAATGTGGTGTGCATTCGGGCTCACGACCAAAGTGAGGTTGGGCACTAGTGTAGTCCCTTTGTTAGTCTTAAGCAATGAAAAAGACTTAATCCAAATTAGGACTAGGGCATACCTGTCTCGAGCTTCGAAACCAGCAGAATTTCGCTTGGACAAAAGGGGATGAATTCAACACGGGATGTGTGAAGAATTGAAGATTTGGGTGCTTGAGGCTTTGAGAGAGTTGTGTGTGTATGCTGTAAAAAGCTTGTGAATTGATAATCTCAATTGTGTTGGAGTGTAGGGGTATTTATAGGAGAGATTACGAGGAAATTAGGAAAAATCCTATAAAAACCAGGCAGACAAACCGTAAAGGGGATTACGGTTGGCCAACCAAACCGTAAAGGGCTTTACGGTTTGCCCCTAAACCGTAAAGTACTTTACGGTTTGAAGGTAGGGCTGTAACCCTTATTTCTTAAATCCGGTTTAACTTATTTTGGAAATCTCTTACTTGTGCATCAAGAATACCGTGTATAATATTTATGCAGCTATACAAGATATTTTGATAGAGCTCCGGGCCTTGGGAAATGGGCTAAGAACGGACGGGGCTCGGTTTTTGGGCGGAGACCCGAAAAATGTAAAAGGGGTGCATTTGGATGTATATTTTGAAATGAGAAGACCCGCGAGATCGTATTGTGCAAATGAAAATGCTAAATAGCGGTTTTAGCTACCGGGCCTAAATTTAGGAATTTAGGAGAATTGAATTGGGCCTTGTTAATGTAAAAGGTTCAATTAAACTGCGAAGGGGATGCTCATGCTGGTTGAGGCGAGACGCGAGACAAGCTAGACTCTAAATGAACCGAAGGACATTTATTTAAGCATGATGACACATCGACTCATTTCGACACTAAAACGACTCAACTTAGAATTCGACATAATTAGAATCGTCTAAGTTAACGTAAACCATGCGAATAAAGTCCATTGTTACATCACAGGGTTTGTTGTGGGAGGGTACGGATACGGGTATCCACATCTAGTCGAAGGGAAAAAGAGTGCAGCGACCATCCATACTTAATTGAATAATTTTATCTCTTCAGGATATACCTTTTTAGAATTAGGATAAGACTTTGAAATCCGCAATAAGTATTTCAGGGAGACATCAACGCACGGTTAATAAACTCATCATAAATCGGATTTACCCCTCCAATATCATGGTTCTTCCAAACCGTGAATTCCTTCAGTTTTGTAACCATTCAAAACATTTCATAGACTCAAACTTCAGGTTGAGACAACAAAGAATGAATTTCAACTCTTAAGAGTTTCAGAGTTCCTCTATATGAATTCAAACCATAGAATTCAATTATACTACTCCGTAGTATTAAATTGATGCGTCCCATAACAGCAATTTCTGTGTCTGATATCTATATCACTTCCAGGACTTCCCAATTTCTATAAATATACTAACTGCTTATTCTTCCCACCAAAATATGTAAACCCGATATGACTTTCATACTACACCCCGTGTGTAGGTGTTGTTCAAATTGGCAAGAATTTCAATGTTCATTACAAATACTTTTCGTGACTAATCTATAGCTCGATACACCTTAGACCAGGTCATATATGTCTACAGTCAAATCATAAATTTCAATGAATAAACATACCACATTTCGATAAGGTGATCAAACTGGTATAATTTAGTACATCCTCATAACCAAATGAATACCATTATTTTAGTGTTTATTAACCTCTATTTGATGCACATTATATTTTAAACAAAACATTGAACTTCCGGTTCAGTAGGGGATCAAAACCAGTTGTTGATTTTTCCCAACTTTCTTATCATCCTCCCCCTGAGGTGGTTAAAACTATCAACACCGGATAGTTTTATTGGGCAATCGATCATTGTATCCACCATATACCACATCACATATCCTTTTTATGTCATATTCATAAAACTTTTTCAAAAGGATAGAACATGGGGAGTGAAACCGTATTAATTTTTTTTTTTTTGTTTCCCAACCGATATTCGAACCCATTTGGGCCGACTAATTCGGTTTCGGAGCGTGTCCCGGGGTTAAGGTTTTATACTCCTCCCAACGGGCTTGCGGGGGATCGAACCTCAGTCCTCCCTACCAAGTCTAGCCCCTGGCACCACTAGACCAAGATCTGATTGGTAGTGAAACCGTATTATGCAGTTGGCCTTTTGAAGTGTTGAACTATAATGCTCAATTAAGAAGATCAAAGACTTAATGTCATAATCGAATTGTGATAATCTCCGATCACATGAATTACTCGTATGTGACTAAATGTCACTTAATATATCCATACATGAACATTTAAGTTCTTTAATTTAATTTCGATTAATATATTCAGATCTCCATTATCAATATACTCAATCTCAATTTAATTTCGAGTCATATATTTAGATCTCCAATATCAATATACAATTAATTATTGAAATAACATTCCAATAATATACGTTCGCCAAATTTAACTAGATTTAATTTTTTTTTGGTACGCGAACTAGATTCAATAGTTAAAAAAGAAAGTGAAACTTGTTTTATTACATTTAAAATAATCGAGTTAGAAAAAGTTAGAACTGATTTCACCTTTTTTTTAACGTTTTATCTCCGATTAAAAATTGGACAAATTATATTATTGGAATGATTTTTAAAGAGTTGAGATTATTCTAAAATTATTATAAGTTTAAATTATTTTTTAAAAAGGTGTCAATTGAGTTTATGCCCGTTAATTATTTTTTTATTATATTTTTTTAATCATCTTTTCATTTTGTTTTATTTTATTAAGATAATAGTTTTATTTGACTTTTATCTCACTCTATTAAGTGTATTATAGAAGTATATATAACTGTTGCATTATCAATTACCAATAGTTTAGAAATTTCCCCTATAGTATCATTATTCAACATGTCACACCATGTCTCAAATATGACCCACCGCACTTCCACACACTCACTTATTCCACTATTTATTCCATGCTCTTCTCTTCTTCTTAAGTACACACATATACGGAGTATTAGTCTCGTAAAAAAAAATAACACACATATACACTACAAGTCTACAACTAATCATGTCTATAACCTCCCCTCTCTTCTTCTTCTTTTTGTATCTATGTCTTATCTCTATTATTCCTCTAGCCATGGCTTCTTGGCCTCCGTCTCCTGGGTTCTACCCGAGCACGAAGTTTCGGTCCATGAGGTTTTCACTAGGGTTTAAAAATTTATGGGGTCCTCAACATCAGACTGTTGATCAGCATGCTTTAACCATTTGGCTCGATCGAACCTCTGGTAATATTATTGTTAACTCAATTGAAAACATTATAAAAGTTTGTATTTTTGATACTCAATTAATATACTAGAAAATATCACGTTATAAACTAATCAAACTTTGTGTTGTAATCCCTTCATTTTACTTAATGTATTTTTGATTTTTTCTATTACAATTATTCTTTGAAAATTCATTTCATAACGATTATATACAAATGGAGTACATTCTTTTCATATTTTTTATATTTCTTATTATACAACTTAATTTCAAAGTCAATTTACAAAATTTGAGTTTGAAAAAACATTGTTTATATTTCAATGAAAAGAACGTACGGAGGGAGTAATCCGTACAATTTGAACATACTATGGCATATGAATACTTATTTACAGAGTATATGCGCACTATTCAAAACACTCCATAAATTTGGTTTCAATTAGATTTGTGTTCCGTATTCAAAACATTCCATAAATTCTATTTTAATTAGATTTGTGTTTCCTATTTTACGAGTTGCTCCAGCCATACACTATAATACACTCCCATTGTTTCAAACGGAGTATATTAATTGCTATTTAGGACTATAACACACTATCACAATTCATAAGCTTGTTAGAAGTTGAATGACCAAACTACCTCTCAGGCTCTCACTAGTCAAGACTAGGTTTATGATGCAAATATGCAATGTAAATAGTGTACGCACAAAATATAAAAAAACAATATATCCAATTTTAGAATGAGACTATTATACATATACTCAACTGATTAACTGGGAGATAAAATTTTAATTTCAAAATTTTAGGTATAGATAATTTCTCATAGTAGTACAATGACCGTATAAAAAATGAACAAATCAATAGGAAATACACAAATTCTTTGTTTGCAATCACTAAACCCGTTTTAAGCTTAAAACGGGTCAGGTCAACCCATTTTAATTTTTATTTTTATTTTTATTTTTATTTTTATTATTTTTATTTTTTTAAATTTTTTTTCAAGACCCAAAATTTATTTTTAAAAAATTTTGTCGGAAATCGTGATTATAGGATTATTGAAAATGGTAACAAAGTAATGTAAAATGGTAACATATTATACGGAGTATTATATTTGTAACATAATATAAAACATAGAAAATAATAAATTGTCATAACATTTGTTTATTATGTTACCATAATTGTATAATATGTTACCAAAATAGGTTCGTGTTTATAGGGTTATTGAAAATGGTAACAAAGTAATGTAAAATGGTAACATATTATATTATATTTGTAACATATTACAAAACATAGAAAATAAAAAATTGTCATAACATTTGTTTAATATGTTACCATAATTGTATAATATGTTACCAAAATAGGTTAATTATGTTTTAATTTTTTGAGAATATGTCACCAATATAATATAGTATGTTACCATTTTTATCAATATTGTTACCATTTAAAATTTATGTTTTATTCGTTATTTGAGTTAAGTTTTTTTTTTTTTTTTAAAAAAAAGGTTTTAAAAAAAAATCAAAAAAAAGGGCAAAATGGGTCATATTTGACCCGTTTCTAGCTTAAAAAAGGTTGACCCGTTTTAAGAGAGACTTACACTAGAAAATAATTGCATATGTACGCGAGATGCTAAAGTGACAAATAATTGGACAAGACATTTGAGTCCCAAACAACTTTATATTGGATGGTGAGAGTGTCACAACAAATATAAAATCTAAAATAGACAAGTTTTGTACTCCGTAAAAAAAAAGAAAAAAAAAAAAAAAATTAATTAATTTTATTGCTACTCTGTGATAAATTTTAAGATAAATGTCGAACTTTTTCGGTAGCACCAATAATAAACGATTGGATTTTCAAAAAAAGAAAATTAAATAATGTTCATTGTAACTTTATTTTTCTTTAGTTATGGTATTGGTTTGGTCATAATTAATTAATAACTAAACTTTTTAGAAATTTAAATGATTGTGGTGAACAGGAAGTGGATTCAAATCAAATCGCCCATATCGATCGGGATATTTCGGTACATCTATTAAACTCCAACCGGGATACACAGCCGGAGTGATTACCGCTTTTTACGTAAGTACTCGACTAATGCGCGATCACTACTACATTTTGGTACATATTAAATTAAACTTTACCTTAAATATATCGTCGAAGTGATTAGTGTATTTTATATAAATAATTAATCAATAATGAAAATGATACTCCGCATTGTTCACTTGCATATTTAATTTATCGTACAATTCTGGTCACTTCACTTTAATGCTACACAGCTCCCTCCATTCAAATCCAAAGTGTATGTTTCTCTTTTGTACACTATTCACTCTTAGACGTTCAATTTCAATTATCTCTCGATACGTAAGTGTAGAGATATTCATGTGTGATCTTGTTTGATTCGTCTTTATGAGTACATAATTAAAATCTAATTTTTACATTTTTTGAATAAACGTAGCTAAAGATATTTAACTCGCAAAAGTCATCTCGGCAAATGTAAAAAAAAGAAATTGGTAGTTTGGATTTAAATGGAGGGAGTACAATATACGAGTATATAATAAAAATCCATTGTACTTCCTCCATTCCATTTGATTCTATACGTTTGCTTTTTGCACGTACGTCGATACACGTTTTCTTTTGTTCATATCTTTAGTTACGTATTTCAAAAAATTATAAAAATTTGATATTAATAATGTATTCGAAAAGACAATTAAAACAAGATCTCACATGATTATGTTTTATTTTATATGTTAAAAATTATATCGACCATTATCCTCACTCGTGAATAGTGTCAAAAAACCAAACGTATACAATCAAACGGAATGGAGGAAGTAATAGATTTGTTTCTGTTTTTTTTTCTTTTATTAATGGGCTACCAATGCAATTTATTAGGGGGGGTTACGTACCAATATCAAGTGGGACAGCATATATATTCTATTTTGCGGTTCTTGTTTCTCATTTTTGGCTTTTTGCTATGTTCTCACTTATAATTGCCTTCTCACCGACGCAAATCCTTTTCGAGGGTATTCATTAAGTGCTCCAAAAATCGTTTTTAATTGTAGTGTGGAGTCAAGTTTTAATAAACTGGCTACTATTCGGAGTGACGTTGGGAAGTTTATTTAAAATTGATCATACTCGTTTTACTCCGTAGTTTACTGCGTATTATTTTTGATTCGTTAATATATTATTGTAATCAAATGAGGTGTTTTTGAAACTCATTAATATCTACATTCAAATATAAGAAGTCATTTAATTATCTACCAAGAAACACGGAAAAATCAAAATCCTATAAAATACAAAGGGAAATTCTCATTTGTGCCCCTGAAGAAATGACTTTTCTCACTTGTACCCCTACAATTCTCATAATCTCAATTATACCCCTGAACTTTATTAGTGAATATCAAGCATGACCAAAATTGATTTAGACGTTAATTGGAGTAAATTAATTGCCTTCTCAAGACTAATTAAGATACGATAGCGATTCCAATTATACTCCAACAATTAAGAAACTCGTTTTTATGATCTTTTCCCTAATTTTCGCCAAAATTAATTGGATTTTAAGGTGACATTTAATAGCTCCAATTAACATTTAAACCAATTTTGGTCACATATGACCTTCACTAATAATTGTTAAGGGTATAACTGAGATTAAGAAAATTAGAGGGGTACAAGTGAGAAAAGTCATTCCTTCAGGGGCACAGATGAGAATTACCCAAATACAAATAAGCTTACTAGGTATTAGTAGACCTGGCAAAATAAACCCGAACCCGAAAAACCGACTGAAATTATCCGAATTGATAACCAATCGAACATCCGATATGAGTAACCCAAATAGTAACCGAAACCCGACCTAATCCGAATTGAACCGAAACTGAATTGAATTCTATAATAACCGATTGAAAACCGAACCTGAATATATCCGAACCGATAAGAATTTAACCGATTAACCCAAATTATTAATGTTTATTTTTCATATATACACATATATTTTAATATTTTAATATTGATTCTTAGTTTATTAACAATATTTTTACTTATAACATTTAAATTGCAAAGTATCTTTAATTTTCGACGGATTTTTTTATTCTTAACTTAAAAAATGTAGGAACTGAAACTTAACTGAATTGATGTTGACCCGACCTGAACCGTACCCAGCCCGAAATAGCATAAATCGATTAAAGTGGTTAACCGAAATGAACCTGACTGAAATCGAATTGAAACTGAAAATAGTATAAACCCGTTTAAAATCGAACCGATTTAACCCGAATCGAAACTGAATTGAATGACCCGTTTGCCAGGTCTAGGTATTAGCAAGTAATTACTCCCGATTTTTCTTACAATTTTTTTGGTAATATCTTCTAGAGGAATATGCATATCTAAATTACTACGAGTAATAACTAATTCGTACTCTATAAAATTAATTTTTCAAAAATTACAACATTTTCAAAATATGTTTTAAAATTTACCTTCTAAAATATCATTTTTTAAAAAATTTGGTACAAACTGCATTTTCAATGATAATAAAATACATTATAATTAGGGTTCTTTGCGACAAAACTTATATAGTTTGAATACGCTTTTTGGCAATAAAGATGTTTTTGACGAAGTTTTTAAATTAACAAAAGAATTTGAACTTTTTTACTCACCAAAACGTATGTAGCAATATTCAATAAAAAAAACATTTAAAAGGTATTAATTTTAGAAGACTTTTTTTAGAATGTCATAGCGTCAATTTTTTTTTTTAATTTTATAAGGCACAACGTAGTTTTTTTTTTTCTTTTATAATTTACTTGAATGTATATGCATGCTAGCTTGTTCTCTTTACTTTAATATTCATAGTTAATCATTTATACAATATTACATCATATTTTGTATTCCATCCCAGTAAATTATTTATACTTTTTCAAATTTGTGAAGTGGATTTGAAGAAATGCAAACAAAATGAGTGAAACTGATAGAGTATGTGAATTTGTATGTTGCAAAGATAACATTATGAATTTACATTACTTGAAATTCGTTGTTAAAATAACAGTAGGTACTCCGTAATATTACGGAGTATATAAAAATGTAAAATCAAATACAAAGAGAATCAAAGAAATAACGTGAATAACAATTCATTATTATTACTAGATAATTAGCACGGTCAAGATTGAATATTGGATATAGATTAGAATTATAAAAAAATTTATCATTTCGAGTATTTAACATAGAAAATAATCTTCTCTCTTTATTAATAATACGCTGCTTAAATGTTACACTCATTTAATTTAAGGACTCCTTAATATCATTTCTTCAAAGTGGACCAGGTTATAATTTTTCATTTTTTGAACGGGTCAGGCTATGATTTTTGGATGGTTAGTTCACTCTCATTGTTTTTGTCCCATACTTATATATGTAAGACGCCGATATCACACAAAAGGTATACTCCGTATGTTCCTTAATAATGCACAAACTATGTATAGCCAAATCCCAATGACACCCACAAAATCTGGCGAAATCTTCTCTACCGATCCTAATACAAATCTCTTTTGTAGCCTTCTCATAATGAATGAAATTTCATTGTTGTAGTGTCTCCATATAGCCCGTATTTAAATCTTCTAAAAAAAATTTTCAAAATTGTGAAATTAAATACGGAGTATGACTCATTTAGTTTAACTCATATATTGAATTGAAGTGCTTCTCAAATCAAGGGTGTCATCAAACTACTCCCGTAGTTACTCTACAATCCTCCAATACCAACAAGACTCCAGGAATTATAAGAAAGTGTATTAAATAAAAATAACGCATACTTCCTTTGATTGGTCAGATTGTTAACATTTGACCAGAATTTTCCTACAAAAATGGTCAAACGTTAACAATTGGATGGATAGGATGAAGTAGTTACTCTACAATACTCAGTATCACTTTGGAAAGAATTGTTGGTGTATTTTTCTTGTGCAAAGCTTTTTCACTAGGGTTAACTTAGGGATGTTCGTTTCACCAATGTTCGAATTGTCCCATTGAGGTATGAGTTCGATTCATTTCAAATTCATGCTTTGTGTTTGTTTAGAGTACATGCAATTTTGATACTCACACCTCAAACTCAGATCACGGATATGAGTTTGTGATACCCAAAAGAAAGACGGGTATGACTTGTACCACACCCTTGAATATCAACAAAAAAAAGTTCTACTCCCTCTGTTCCAGTGAATTGTTTACACTTTGACTTTTTTGTAAGAGGGATTTGAGAGAAGTGTAAACAAATGACTGAGACAGAGGGAATACAAATCTTTATTAAAAAAAACGTATGACTGCAAAATAAAATGAAAATCTTTTATTAAATATGTCACGATTGAAAAAAATTGTTACCTTACGGTTAATTTCTTATGTTCAACTTTTCGTGTCAGGATCCTCTAGAGTAACTCTATGGTAGAGTTACTCTAGAAGTTTGGTTTTTAAATTAGATAATCATAATAATTTTATTTAATTTTGATATTTCTCTTATACAAATACCCTCATATGTGTTCCTCATCGATTTTTTTTTTCCCGAAAAAGGGTTAAGGGTAAAATTGTACCCTAAACCCTTTTCCGGGATGTTCCGGCGGCTTCGCTGCCACCGAACCAAAAAGATACCCTACATAAAATTGGTGAACCCGTTCAAGTGATGGATGCCAAAAAAAAATTTATTCTATGCAAGTAATGTGACAAAAATGGAGTAACTCTACGGTAGAGTTATTATAGAGGATCTCTACACTTTTCTTATCCTCAAAATATTCAAGTTTATATGTAATAGTTAAGCCATAATATATTTAATTAAAAAAATCACCCCTCTCGAAATATTATTTATATGTATTGTTTAAGTTTTCTTGCACACAATCAGTTTTATTTTCTAACTACGGTATATTGTAAAACTTCTAAACATAATAATGTTGGTTGTAAATAAACTAAAAAGTATGAAAACAAAGAGTAAAAGTAATTGATTACTAATTCAACAGTTGAAAACAGAAGGTTTTAAAAATTAAGAAAATGAACAATCAAACCTTATATCACTTAAAATGATTCATGATTTTAAATCCATACCACTATTACTAGAACCCAATGTTATTTGCATTGGATTCTATATTGAATGAATGAGATAGGTAGGATTGAATTGATAAATCACATCGTTGGATCGTACGATCCCACAAACTAAACGTAGCATTTTACCGGATAAAAATATATTCTATAGCATAACCAAATATTTTTAAATCTCTATCTACAAAAATATCAATAATCTTAATTAACATGTTTCTACAACTTATTTAGATTTATACTATATAATAATTTAAAAATGATACTTTTGTATTATTAAATTAGATCGTAAAATCATAAGATTGTATTGTGATTTTACCTCTTAAAATTTTCAAGTTAATAAGATTGCAAAATTCTTCAATCATGAACAAGATCGCAAAATTAAGCTCAGTTTAGCTTTTTTGAATACTGAGATCATTGGATCAAATTGCGATTCCAATGACAATAGTAGGACCACATCCCTTTATAAGTCTTGCAATAATAACTATGGAGTAATAACCATCAATTTACCGGTTTAGGACCTGTTTTTTCCACCTTATTTTCAGCTCATTTTAGTTGATTCATTCCTTGATTCGATTCGATTCACTCCATTCGATTTAGCTTCGATTCACTTGATTCGATTCGATTCAAAGACAACTATATTATTTAATTAAACTTCAATCAATTCGATTCGATTCATTCGATTGATTGATTCAAATTTCATTTGATTAAATTATTTTAGTTGATTGATTGATAATTCAACTCTAAAAAGTCCAAAAGAATAGGTTCTCACTTTTAGATTGGTAATAATACTCTAATAATCATTACGAGTAATCCAAGAAAGTTTTACAAAGAATGTTTTGATTTAGAGACTGACGTATAATAATCAAAGACATTATTTCAACTATATGAAATTGAAATGATTCTAATACCGTACTAAAATTCAACACAGGAACCCCTTCTAATTAATCACGAGCATTTATAAGACAATGACACTGTCATCAATAATTTGTGTGTGATCTATATATATATATACGGACGTCTACATTGCTAGTCTTAACATAAGGACAACGTATAGGAGTATAACAACTTGAGTCTAGAGCTCCATTTTTGTTAATACTCAACATTGTTACACTAAGATTTTTTTTTTTTTTTTTTTATTCTTTTTAATTATTTTTTTTATTTAATTTATTTTTGACAAAGATAAACTGAAATGGAAATTAAATTCGAAAGTCGATACAACCTGAGTTAGCCTGTAGCAAGGCTTACAGACCTTAATCTATGCATACTTAATAACCTAGAGATACGGGTAACAGTATGGTACAGTGGAATTGAGACTGGTTGACGTTGAACCAGAAGTGAGAATCGTTTTTTCGAGTGCTAGTAGAACGCAACACTATCAATGTGTTGGTCCTGCGCCTCTTGCAGAGCAACGAGCAGAATGAGCCTTAAGGGAGTTCGAAGCTTTAGTAAGCGATAAGTAGAGCTGCGTCCTGATGAGTCGTGCCACTGGATACGAAAGATATATATCACGTTGCAAGTGATGGACTTGTAAAAAATAACAAACAAGTGAAGGTGAAGGTTGAATGTTAGCTTGAGGCGCCAAGTCCTTAATATCAGGTACTGAGCATGGACAGAAGGAGTGTAATGTCATGAAAGCTCGTATTTGGTGGATAATCTGCATTGGACTTGTTTCAGGTTGTTGAAAGAGGACGTAGTTTCGGTGATTCCAAATAGCCGTAACACATGCCAAGTATAGTGGAGGATTATATGATTTTGTCGAAAGGCGGGACAGATACACCAATAAGTCCCCAAACCATTTCTCGAAAGGGATATTCAAATTTGTATAAGTATTGAGTCCGAGCATGCCTGATCGCCATATATGTTGGGTCACTGGACAGGAGCGGAAGAGGTGCTCGGATGTTTCTGGTGCAATGCGACAAAGGGGACACATAGTAACTTCAGTTAGGCGACGCCGAGATAAATTAGATGAAGTCGGCAAAAAAATATTTTGTGCTATTTTCCATATAAAAATAGCAAACTGTTGAAGGATCTTTGATTTCCATAGTGTAGACCATGGGAACGAGAACGACGACAGAGGTTGATGTTGGCGTTTTATTAGGTTCTAGAGGAACTGGTAACCCGAGCGAGTAGTATAGCATCCATCTTCAGTAGCTTTCCTATAAATGAAGTCATCAAACGTGAGGAGAGGCGACTCTATGGCGAGAATATCCTGGGCAGTTGAGGTTTGAAAGTATTTGAAAACGGCAGTAGCATTCCAGGTGTCGTCTTGCGTCAAAATTGTTGATAGCGTAATAGACATGTTTGTAGTAAGAGGTCGACATTGTGGTATCTCCCCATTTACCCTATTATTCGTCACTAGATTTAAGTAGCTACCATGCATTTCCAAGTTTACAAGCAATACCTGTAGAGGCCGCAGCAGTTATCTTACAGACGTGAGACCATGTGAAGGATGCAGAAGAGCTGCGTGAACGAGAACTAGGGATCGCAAAATCCTTCCCATATTTGGCCATGAATACACGGCCAAGCAAGCCTTGCAGGGAGGATCGTATTCGCCAAAATTGCTTTAGTAAACAAGCTTGATTGAGAACAGTAACATTCTTAAAATCCAAGCCCCCTTCGGCTTTAGGGCTTTGCATGATTTCCTTTGACAACCAGTGAGTAGATCGTTGTTGCGATTGACGTCGTCACCAGAAAGCCAAAACCAATGCTTTAATTTTGTTGCAGATACTAACCGGTATAGGAACAACGACCAAGATATGGTTAATTGAGGCCAACAAGACAACATTTATGAGGACAAGTTTGGAAGACTGATTTAGGTTCAGCGATGACCATGAAGCGATTCTAGACGCGATTTTGTCGATTAGAGAATGAAAAGCAGCAGTCCGCTTCTTGGGAAAATCAACCGGGACACCCAAATACTTCCCAAAATCTTCTACCGCAGAAATACGGAGAATAGAGTTAAGATGGGCCTTGAAATCATCTGGTGAATTTGGACTGTATTTAGGCCCTGTTTGGTTGCACAAATCAGCTAGCTTATTTGACCAGCTAGCTGGTTTGACCAAAATTTCAGCTACCTATTTTACCTGGAAGTGTTTGGTGAGGGTTGACTGGAAATAATTTCAGCTAGCTGAAAACTTATTTCAGCTAGCTGAAATAAAAAGCTACTTCAGGTAGCTTATTAAAAAATAAGCTAGCTGGTTACAAGATGTTTACTATTATACCCTTATAACTTCATCCATAAAATAAAAATCATGTCCTTTTATGTCAATTAATTTATTTCAATTATTATTTCAGCTTGTTTTACCAAATAATATAATAATTTCAGCTACCTTATCAGTCTGTTATTCTCAACTACCTTTTCAGCTACTTATTCAGCTAGCTTTTCAGTTTCAGCTAGCTTTTCACCTTTCAGCTAGCTTTTCAGTTTTCAGCTACCTTTTCAACTAGTTTTCTCAAACAGAGCCTTAATAAAAGATTTGTTGAGATTAAACATCTATTAGGGAAGAATAAATAAAATGGTATATTAGTAGAATATACCATAATTAGGATATATTATTGTCTTGAAGAATAAGTTAGTATAATCTAGAATTAAGATTTTCCTATTATCGTGAGTTATTATAAATAGCTCAAACATCTTTTGTAATTGAACAATTATCAATAATAATTCCTCCTTATGAAATATTTCTCTATTAAATATCTTATCATGGTATCAGAGCCATTAGGCTTCTGAGGACCGAAATACAAACTTTCGCTGCCCTGCTGGTGGGCAAATTAGTAATGTTGGAGCCCACCGACGGGATTTGTTGTTGACATACAAAATTAGTTCACTAAATTATAATTATAATTTTTGTTTCATAAAAAATAAAAAAATAAAAATTACAATATTTCATGATCTTGTTATTGTTCGTTCGGCTCTCCCCGTGTCCTAAGACGGGGCGTATTTTTTAATTATGTCGTGTGACATGATTATGAGTTATATGAGTGGGTAGGTGGTTACTCCTCATATGTCTGTACGTAAGTATTGACTGGCGAGTTGATTACGCACTACGAAGTATTATACTGGCGAGTTACGCGCACGTATTTAATTAAGTGGGTAGATGGTTACCCTTCGTATGTACTGGCGAGTTACGCACACATATTAAATTAAGTGGGTAGATGGTTACCCTTTCTATGTACTGGCGAGTTACGCACCTATTGTGGCCGGTGGGTTGTGTACGCACCGATGAAGATGAAGACTTTGAAGCTGAAGAAAGTCGACATTTTTTCCTTATTATGGTATATTCAACTAATATACCATATTATTTATTCTTCCCTAATAACATCTTAGCAGATGCGTCTTCAAATATCAGGAAAATGTCTTTGAGGGCTTGGAAAGATAAGGGAATAGCTTTACAACAGATAAATGAGTCATCTGCATAAAACAAGTGTGAGAGAGGCGGTGCGTATCTAGAGATTTTAATACCTTGGATAGTCTTTTCACGTTTACATTTTCTTAATAGACGCGATAAAACTTTCATACATAAGATGAACAGATTCGGGGATAGAGGATCCCCTGCCTAAGGCCACACGAAGGCTTGAATGGAGGAGAGGGTTCACCATTGATGAGTACACTGTATTGGACGAAAGATATACTTTCCCAAATAATGTTTTGCCAAAAAATAGGGAATCCAAAGCTGCATAAAACCGTCATCAGAAAAGGCCATGAAACCTTATCAAAAGCTTTGTGCATATCCAGTTCTAAAGCTACATAGCACACCATGCCTTTTTTTTTGTTTTATTGATATAATGAATTATTTCATGTGCAATAAGACAACCATCTGAGATGAGGCGGCCTGGGACAAAAGCCTGTTGCGTGTCAGAGATCAAAGAAGAAACAACATCCTTAAGCCTATTAGCGAGGCATTTTGAAGCGAGACGGTAGATGACATTGCATAGGCTTATAGGCCGATATTGCGTGATATTTTCAGGCCTCTCGGTCTTCGATATTAAAACAATATGAGTATTATTCCACTCGTTTAAGATAACTCCAGTATTTAGAAATCGGAGGAGGGCGGAAGAAACCCGAGGACCAATTTGTGGACAATAAATCTGGAAATTTTTTGGTGTGATTTCATCCTGCCCGGGTGACTTTGAACCATCCATTGTACGAAGTGCACAGAGGATATTACTTTCCGTGAAAGGTGTCATCAGGATGGAGTGATCAGCTGTCGAACAAACTGGTAACTCTAAGGAATCAAGAAGAGCATGAGCTAAACATAGTGGGTTTGTCGTATGATAGAGATTTTAAAAATGGGAATGAATCTCTGTAGAAATATCATCCGGCGAGTGCAACCAAGTTCCTTGAGAATCCTTGAGCACTAGGATTCGGTTTCTAGAAGAACGACTTTTGACACGAGTGAAAAGGAAACGAGAAGGCAATCCATCGAGAGCAATAGCTTCAGCTTTTTGCTCGCTGTAACTAGTAAGAACGTTGTATATGAAGGAATTCCAACTAAGTGTTCCTCTTAGTGAGATAAACCGAAGCTGAATCCAAGTCTGCATGCTTACATGAGCCGAACAAGACCCGAAACCCGAAAAATAACCCGACCCGGCCTGACCCGATCCAATATATCGATCAGCCCCGAAATGACCGACCTGAATTGAGCCGACCCAGACCCGACCCAATTGACCCGTTCGCCAGGTCTAGTAGTATTTGAAAGACATTTTTGGAAATATAACAATCCCACTTACTGTGCCGTTTTTAGAAAATGTTGCCGTTTCAAAGAATGAGAAGGGATACTATATATTACTCATATTTTTTTTCTTTATTTTCTTTGAGAAATACTATCTACTTTATCTTTTCTTTTACCTTTTTATCTTACAACCGATTAAAATATTATTTGTTTTGCCCATCCACTTGTCATCCAACTCCACATAATATATATTTGTTTAATCGATTGTAAGAGGGAAAATAGAGAAAGTAGAAAAGAAGGTAGAAGGGAGATGGTACATGGCATTCCTTATTGTCTTTTGCCTTGCGTTGATTTTTATTAGTAGGGTAATAATGATCGTGACTTCCTTCATTTCATACGTGATCTATGCATGCATATTATAATGATAATGTGATCACTCTAACTATTGGAGTGTTATTACCCACATGTTAAAAGTTCCACATTGATTGTGGAAGAGAGTTTGGTGTGGTTTATAAAGTCTAAGGGAACTCCTCTCATTGCCAATTGGTTTTGAGAAATGTGGATACCCTTGGACTAATAAACCGGGCTCGCTCTCGTCGACTCGGGTTTGGCCAGGCCCGTTTCATGATTCTAACATGGTATCAGAGCCTGGGTTCACCCTGGGTTCGATAAATTTAAAACTGGCCCTTGAAAATTATGCCACCGGAGGAGGTCCTCTTTGAGGGTTTGCCGCTTCGATTGGGTTCGGGTTATTGCCGCCCTCGTAAGTTCGGGTTGTTTATACCACTCCGGTGTGCTCCCATGGTTTCGCCCTGGGTTTCCGAGGGACCTCACATGTGAGGCGGAGTGTTGGAGTGTTATTGCCCACATGTTAGAAGTCCCACATTGATTGTGGAAGAGAGTTTGGCGTGGTTTATAAAGTCTAAGGGAACTCCTCTCATTGCCAATTGGTTTTGAGAAATGTGGATACCCTTGGACTTATAAACCGGGCTTGCTCTCGTCCACTCGGATTTGGCCAGGCCCGTTTCATGATTCTAACACTAACTAAGTTACTCCATATTTGCAAATAAATCGCAGTGTGAAGAATAGGCTAAGCTAGCTAGTTATTCGAAATTGAACACAATACCACAAGTCACCCCGTGAGACTTGAGGGACTTATGTGCTTACAATCAGTACCAAAACAAAAGAAATCAGTTTTGTGGTCTTAATATTCTTACGAAGTATATTGTAATCTGTAATATTCTATATTCAATGTTTAATACCTCCTTTAGTTTAGTCATTTGCACACCTATTAATTTTGAGGCGGAACAAAGATTGATATTTTTAATTTATATGGTGTAAAATTATTTTTTTTATCAAATACTTAAATAAAATAACATAGGTACGATAATTATCATCTCTTCTAATCGATACCAACTTATTAAAAGATAATTATATACTCCGTATAAAAAAAAACCATTAATTTTTGTAACTATTTGAATATATAAAAAGATAAAAAAAATAACCGAATAAGATGAAGTACTTTTATAAAAAGTAAGTTTCTCATAAACAAATTTGTGAAAATTGTAGCTATCAAATAGTGAAGCACATCCGGGATATCATGATGAAGTGGACATGGAATTTCTAGGGACAACTTTTGGAAAGCCCTACGTCTTACAAACAAATGTGTACATAAGAGGCAGTGGTGATGGTAAAATCATTGGAAGAGAAATGAAATTTCACCTTTGGTTCGATCCTACTAAAGGTTTTCATCATTATGCCATTTTTTGGAGTCCTAAAGAAATCATGTATGTGTTCCATATTTCTTTCATTTCTTTAATTTCTTTCACTTTAATTTTCGATTATAGAAGCTTTAATTTGCAAGATGACATTTTGATATATAAATTATTTTGTCGGTTACTTCATTAATCTCAATTATTTTTTTACTTATTTTATTTTTGATTGTATCACTTAGTTGTTTACCTTTTTTTTAGGAAACTTTTATTACATAAATGGACCAGTTAACTTTTCCAACTCCACCATTTAAATCCCCTTATCAATACCCATATCCATATTATCCTAGGGCATATATGTCTTTTTATGGAATTTCTATGGTCTTTGTTTTAAAATGAAAGGTAAACAAATGTTTAGAACAAAGGAAATATTTGTTTATTATAAATTGGTATATGTGTTACAAGAGTAAATCTTTTATGAGATGCCAATTTTACACTAATTTATGAGAGTCTAATAATACAAATTATACAAATTACAGTTAAGCAAGTAAAAACATAAAACAGATCTACCAAACTCAATAATATAGTTACGAAAAATATTTGTTACAATTATCAATAAAACAGATACAACATTGTGAAAATGGTTACAAAGTTATGGTACAATATAATTTAATAGAAGTTTGTTCATAAAAGATCAATGCTAATATACCAGTGGCGGAATGTGGGTGCACTCGATAAAGATATTTTTTCTAATTTTGTTTTATGGGAGGAAAAAACATTAATCTTTCATGAGATATGTACTTCTCACACGGTGTATATAAATTTTTAGTAAGACCGACTAATTATTATAATAGTTGGAAAAAAATACAATTACCGCAATACATTTTTTTTAGGTTTAATGTCCTTGATATTATTATTTTGAGTGGTTTATTACATAGATTTGCGTTAACATAATTATGCATATGCACTTTTGAAATCTATATTATTATTTTGGGGGACTTTAAAGAATTTAAATAGTAAAAGAAACATAGATAAGTGAAATATTTTAAAATTATTTATGAAATATTAAATATAGAAAAAATCAATAGTTCATTCAAAATAAAGAAAAATAAATAGTATACATCATTCAAATGATAATATCACGAAATTAAAGAAATAGTAAGGGGGTTTCGGACCCCAAAATTCCCGGTCACAGATCACTCACTCTACCAACTCTACACTACTGCACATTATATGACTTAGAGTGAAGCTTGATACTATTTATTTTTTGTTGGGGCAGAGGGTGCACGTGAAACTAAGTGCACCCACCCCGCTCCGCCGCCATGACATACAGTAGAAGTGAAGGATGTAGTAAGGAGGGTACAAGGTACTGAAACACTGTATTGTAAATTATTTTGGCCTATTTTACCTAAATATATTTTTAAATTATTAATTTATTATATTTTCATAATAAAAATTTAAAAAAAAAATAATTAAGGACCTCATTATGATGTGTTTCTGGATCTGCCACTGTTGAAATAATTTGTTAAGCTTTTCTTATTTAAAGAAAATAATAGACATACTAATCTAATACAGTAATACATATGTCATATGTGTATTATATATAATGTGTACAATTGCTCATGTACTTTCAACCGCAAATATATTATTTTTAAATTTTAACATTTTATCTGCGGAGTGAACTTTGTCGAATGGTGACTTTAAATAGTAATTGATGAAATCATTATACTCAGTGGAGGAAGTAATTTGTGGCGAAAATACTCGATTATACTCCCTACATTTATATCAAAACACAACATTACACTATATGCCACTATTCATGGGAAATTTTGAATATTGCGATTGATTTATAATTGAGAATATAATCATGTGTAATTTTTTTTTTATTCGTATTCTTGAACACATTATTAAAATTGAATTCGTAGAATTTTTTTATAATATATAATTGTAAATATTTTCGCATCATGTTGCCTTTCGACATAAATGAATGGATTACTTTACTATGTCACCTGCTTATGGCACTCATGAACCACCGCCAATAGAGGATCAGAGGCAACCTGTTTATGCATAGTTGGCATCATTAAATTTGTCATGGGTTCATCTATCAATTTTATGCATTGAACATATTTGAGTTCAATCGAGTTAATATTGTCAAGTAGTTCAAGTTAGTTTAACCTGTTTCCTAAAATCTTAATTATATCCAAATTATCTTGGCCTAATAGTCATGACAGAGATATCCTAAACATTAGATCTTAAGTTCGAATACCCCTTCCAAATGGTAGTGACTTTGTACCTCTCTCAGACTAAAAAAAATTCTTAACTATATTAAAATAGAAATTAACATTAAAAAGTTTACATTCTAACTATCACTTTAGTTAGGCTTTATTATTTTAATAGATTTCCTTCCACAAATATGTTGGATTATTATGATCCAAAAATATATATTTTAAAATAGTAGTCAAATGGTTGTTTCATAATTATTAGTTAATAGCTATAAATTCCTAATAAATAGAATGTAGTTAGTATGTCATTTAGTGTTTAGGAATATTTAGTCCACTAAGTTACTCTATGCATCTTAAGCTATTTAAAGGCTCAGTTGTTATACTAATATTATTTTGAGCAAGTTTAATATAATTAACTTCTCCCTTTTCTCTCTTATTATATTTCCCCCTTAAAATTCTACATGGTATCAGAGCTATCTTAAGTTGAGAAGGATGACACAATTGTCACCTCCGCTTAAGTAGCCAGGTTCGATTCGGAAATGGGGCGTTAAAATAAAAAAATCAAAAAAATAAAAATGGTGAGAAAAGTTTTGATGAGAGATAGATGTGGTCTATTAAATTTGGTAGAGGTGAAATGGCTCTACATAATTGTTTGGTGAAAAGAAGTGCGTCACAAATCGGTGAGAAGTGCACCGTAAATGAAGAGGTGGAGAAAAGGGCTCCATCGATAATTAGATTTTGGAGAGACGTGCTCCAAATGAGAGTTGGTGATAATATGCACCAACAAGAAGGTGACGAGAAGTGCGTCACAAAGTGTAGATAAGGGCTTTACAAATTTGATCGAGCAATTTACGTTTTTTTAGAGTCCAAGTAAGGAGACTCAATCTTAGTCTCGGAAGAATACTATATTAAAAGTTGGATGTGGAGCCTAACATGTGCGGGTGCGAGAAGGATTGCATACCGTTTGAAGGTAAATTGCTCATCGACTTAGAAAGCAAGAAATTGCAAAGAACGAAATGACTAGCATAGTTCGACATGGCAGAAAGTCGAACGAAGATCCGATATATTTTGGATCAAGGGGGTGTGTTGGATTATTATGATCCAAAAATATATTTTAAAATAGTAGTCAAATGGTTGTTTCATAATTATTAGTTAATAGTTATAAATTCCTAATAAATAGAATATAGTTAGTATGTCATTTAGTGTTTAGGAATATTTAGTCCACTAAGTTACTCTATGCATCTTAAGCTATTTAAGGCTTAGTTGTTATACTAGTATTTTGAGCAAGTTTAATATATTTAACTTCCCCCTTTTCTCTCCTATTATATTTCCCCCTTAAACTTCTACAAAATACAGTCTTATACGAAATACGAAAAAGTTTAATACTTATTGAACATACATATGTACGATAGATTAAGATGTTTTTTTTGAAATTGTTTTCTTTTTTAATTTTTCAATTAATCTTAACATAAATTATAGAGTAGTGTCAGGAACCAACTCAACCAAAAGCTTAACCTAATGGTTGGAGGCCCAAGATCGATTATATACTCTAACACACCCCCTCACGCATATGCCCTTTGGGCTTGAAGCGTGGACGCAACTACAGGGTCGCCTACCTGGTGCGAAATATACCACTTGAAAGTGAGGGGTGGTGAGATTCGAACCCGTGACCTTTCGTCACAAGGCTCTGATACTATGTCAGGAACCAACTTAACCAAAAGTTTAAGCTAATGGTTGGAGGACCAAGATCAATTATATACTCTAACAAGTAGTAAGAATGTCTTAGCGAATACTCTAATTTTTTCTTTCTATGTTTTTGGATTCTATTATAATACGCCGTATATCATAACTTTTTTCATTAAAACATTTTACTTGTTATATCTTTTGAACACAATTTTTTTTTTTGTCAGCCTTTTGAACACAATAACTATTTATCTTTTTCTAATAAAGAAATAAAAAAAATAATGTCACTATATAGCATATAAATTGAATAGATTGAAACAAACAAAATTTAATTTGACTTGCTAAATCTAATAATTAGTTTGGGCTCGCTACTGTCCTGATTATTTTAACTTGAATTTCTCTATGAAAACTTGTGATAGTAAGAGCAAATTGATGAAATTATTCTGATATATAGAATATTTGATTAGCATAGTCCTTAAATATGATCTTTGTTGTTATATTTTCATATAACAAAAAATAATTTCACTCTTAATTATGGAGTATGTTATACTCCAAAATAAATTATATATGGAGTATATATTATTTGTTTACATTGTAGTTTAGAGGACATTAATATGTTACTTCGTGTAATATGCTCCCACCCATTTTTAATGAAATCAGAAAGAGGTCTCCTTATAGTTACTTAGATAACCATAACAATAATGTCCATTGAATTATGATTAAAAATAATCTAAGTATTATTTGTGGATATTGTATTTTTAATCTATTTGTCCAACTATTTAAATTTAACTATATTTTGAATTCTTTAGTTAATTCTAATTTCATGTGCTATCTAATTTTTTTTGATGATGAGGGGGTTGAGTCCCTCTAAGACATGATTCCCGCACTCACCACATGTACTCATGTAGTTCACCACCACTTTGAGTCATGTGGCCAAGTGGTGTGCTTTGTTTTTTTTTTTTTTTTTTTTTTAATTCTTTTTGGTTCCCGGTGGGATTTGAGCCTGGGACCTCACACTTTGTTGCACACTTCCAGGTTAACCCAAATTCCACCTTGGCAACTACCACTTGGTTTGCTATCTAAATCTTAAAGCAACATTGAGTATGCTCTAAATTAAGGCTGCCTTAATAGTATGAGATTATATATTTAACATTTTAAGGATTATTATTGAATACATTATAAAAATCTTAGAAAATCGAACATACTGCGGACACTAAATTAATATATAAAGTAAATGTATAGATATGAATGAAATGGAGCAAGTACGTTGATAAACATTTAACTAGACCTGACAAAATCAGCCCAAACTAGAACCACCAATTAAAAATATATGAACCAATAGACGATCAAACACTTGATATATGAGTAATTGGAATAGTGCCCGAAATAGGATTTCACCTTAATTTTTACCGAAATTGAACTAAATTCAATTATAGCAAATGATATCCGAAGTTAAATATATCTGAATTGATAAGAAATACACTATATTTTATGATTTTTATTTTTTATTTATTTTATTTTCCAGTGATTTTATGCTTTTTGACAATATTTTTGACTTTTACATTGAAAAATAAAAAATAATTTTCATTCAATGCTTTTTTTCACCCTTATCTCATATGTTTTAAGATCTAAAATTCAATTGAACTGATGTTGGGCCGACCTAAACCGTACCCGACGTGAAATTGCATTAACTGATTAAAATGATTAATTTAAATAAACGCTATGCAAAATCAAATTGAAACTGAAAATAAGATAAAATTAATTTTCAATCGAACCTATTTAACTTCGATCCAAAATTAATCTAAATGGTTGATTTGCTAGGTATATATCTGACTACGTGTGACTACCTAACATATTAATATACCTATGAATTAATTGTAAATGTCATTGTCATTAACGAGTACCATTTTCTATGTAGATTTTTGGTGGATGATGTTCCAATAAGAAGGTATCCAAGAAAAAGTGATGCAACGTTCCCTTTAAGACCAATGTGGGTTTATGGGTCTATATGGGACGCCTCATCTTGGGCAACAGAAGATGGTAAATACAAAGCCGATTATAGATATCAACCATTTGTGGCTAAATACACCAATTTCAAAGTTGGCGGTTGTTCCGCCTATGCTCCACCACAGTGTTGGCCGGTCTCAGCCTCTCCATACAGATCTGGTGGCTTAACAAGGAAACAATATTTCACCATGAGATGGGTTCAAACACATTATTTGACGTATAATTATTGCAAAGATAATAAGAGAGATCATTCACTTACACCTGAATGTTGGTTACGACGATAGTAACCTTGTATCATTATGTCACTCTTATAAGAGATGAGCGATAATATATATTTGTATTATTATTAATATTATCAAACGTAAGCACGTACTACACCTAATCGATTGATAACTATAACCTAATATACAATTGTTTTTTTTTGGAATAATTGCTAGGAATAATCCGAACTGATCCTCTTCTTCCATAAATAATACGAACTCGAATTAATCCACGAATAATCCCAACTACTGAAGAACCATTCCAATAATGTAGTTTGCCAATTTCAATCGACTCTAGCACGTAAAAAATAAAATGTGAAATTGACTTTAACTTTACCCCACTTTTATTTTAAGTAAAATTCAAACCGGTTTCACATATTTTTTTATCGATTAAAGCAGGTTAAAATTAGTCAAAGTATATTATTGGAATGGTTGTTCAATAATTGAGATTATTCGTGGCTTAATTCAAGTTCGGATTATTTATAAAATAAGAGGACTAGTTTGGATTATTCCTGATAATTAATCCTTTTTTTTCCTCCTATAATGTATGTAATTTCATTCCAAATCAAACTAGTGGTGCGACCCGTGACACTCACGGGCCGGCTCACCTTTAGGTGTTTTCTTGTATCCTGGTAGATATGTCTAAGTATGTTAATGTACATTTATATCAGCTAAGCAAGCTTGAAAAAGAATGTGAATGTTGATGTTATCTTTATAACATTTTTCCCTTGTTCTCCATTATAGCGTCCTTGTCTATAAGGTCGGTAACATTTCCCAACAGTGTAACTCAAGTTGGTTGAAACTTGCACGACTGTTATAAATGTAATAAATCACGACCATTGTAAATTTGTAATCAATCATATCTTATTAACAACAGAAATCTTAAACCCATTTTTATTTTTATTTTTTTTGACAAAAATGAATACAAATTAAATCGACATTTCATGTCAAACCAATGAATAGCGATATGAAAAATGGAAGAGGCAGCATGTATTGTCTGCATGGCACCACACAATGACAATATATGCAACGGCGACAACTGCATCAACACAGTATGGAGTGAAACCTATAGGGTTTTGGAGTGAAACTTAGTGGGTCAAGTTTCACTCAAGGGATGAACTAAAATCGATCTTGTGAAGCTTGTGTGTTACTCGGCCAAGTGCTCTTTTTTGGGGTTAATTTTTCTGATTTTTGTGAAAACAAAAGGAACATAAAGGATAGTCACTAAATCTACACACTAAGTAATAGATTTAGGGTTGTAATTAGTTAAGCACTAAGCCACTAACTAATTAATCACTCAACTCAAGCACAAAGCTAAGAGAGAAATGAGAGCACTCAAGTTTTAGGGTTCAACCTTATCTTCATTCAAATCTGAAAATTTACAAGGCAATGAGAGGAGGTTATATACTACCCTTCCTCTAATCTTGACCTTACATTTAAAGGGGATCTAAAGGCTACAATTAACCCTTGAATTACATCAAATACTCGGTCCAACAAGGCTCACATGAGCTGAAAATTTTGACCATAAAACAACAAATACTTAAAGTAAAAAGCATAAAGCATAAAAGGTAGATAATGACATATGTGAAAGGGACATGTTGAGGAGAAACATGTGAGCTCCTCTTGAATTAATTTCGGCTGACTTGGGTCCTCTTTCTCACTTGATTTTTGCTCATTGATGATTTAATTGGCTTGTGGTTCGAACCCACTTGGGTGCACTCGAGCGATCACATTCAAAAATAGCATTTTTGTTGACTTTCGATTCTTCTCCGTCTTGACTTTCCTTGACCTCTTTGACCCACCAAGCTTGACCAAGATATTATGGTTTAAATTCACTCAAAATAAGCTTGGGTGGACCTTAGGACCGTGGTCTAGCCCATGGTTCGAGCCCAAGGACTCAAACCGTGATTTAGGCAAAAACCGCCTTTGCTCACCTCGACCATTCTTGGTCCAATCTCCTCTCCTTGAAAAGGATTTGCCCTCAAATCCTCGATCTCTCTTCCCCTTGCTCGGTTTTGACCTTGATCATCGGTGAGATTGATTGATACTCCTTTTGCTTCTTGACAAGAGTTGGACTCCATGGTTATTGATGCCCAAGAACACCATAGGCCTAGAGATTGATCGAGAGAATAATTGTTCCTTGTTTGGCTCGTGTAAATGACCTTACTCTCTTCTCTTACCATGGTTTCCTTGAATCTACATTCATTTCCTAGCTCATCCTCAAGCTCTTCATACCCAAACTCAATTGAAGCTTGTTTAGAATCACCATGACGCCACTCCTTGATTCGGTCATTCCTTTCCATGATCCTCCATTTCACGGTTCTTCTTGGCCTTTCCATGCCATCATTCCTTGCACTCCCATTCGACTCATCCTTGTATTTCATTGAGTGTCCCGAATTTTCAGTTTTGAGCTCATTGAGCTCCTCTCCTTGACTTCCCCTTATTGCTCTAGGGTTGTCTTTGATCATTTGGAGGGCTACACTCTTGATCATGAAGGTACTTGTGGAATTAGATGACATGAGGAGTGTGAGTAAGTCGGTTATGGTCTTGAGGGCCGTGTTCTCCTCCCACAAGTCGATCTTTGGACTTTCACTTGAGCCATCTTCTATCTTGAGCTTAGATGAAGATTGTAGAAGATCATCACTTAGCTCTTTTTGTTCAAGCTTAGTTCCCCCTTTGAATCCCCATTTCATGAATCCACTTGAGTAGACTTGAGTAGGATGATCACATAGTAGCTCCTTGTTGTTATTATTCACTTTGAATTTCCATTTTAGAAATTCCCTTGACTCTTTGCTTGTATCAACATTCTCATACCACATGATTACCTTTCTCTTGACATTAGCCAAACACATCTCATGATCATACTCGTCCCGATGCTTGGCATTGTATCCCATGCTTTCCTCTTGATTGTTAGGATCATCTTTAGCAAAGTGAAGGGTCAATTTCTCGCCAACATCCATCCCTCCACTTATTTCGGCCTCTTCACTCAATATCACTTCTTTGTAAGGCTCAAACATGGAAGGTGGGGTGGAATGCTTCAAGGTAGAAGGTAGGAGGGTTGGTATGCCCTCTTGTACCATATCCCACGGCTTTACCATCCCCATTTCAGCTTGCACTTGTTTCATTTCGGGTCCCCCATCAACCTTCATGTTGTCGTGTGACTCAACCAAGGAGGGCGGGTTAGGGTTCTTCAAAATCGGAGGTAAGGGTGCAAGTTTGATTTTCTTAGCTCCAATCTTGAAAGTGTAGGTATTGTCCCTCCCATCATGATGAGCATTTCTCTCCAACTTCCAAGGTCTCCCCAAGAGGAGATGACAAACATCCATAGGAATCACATCACACAAAACCTCATCCATGTAATCCCCACCAATGGAGAAAGAAACCAAGCATTGTCTAACCACACTTACACTCATCTCGGCTCCATTGTTTAGCCACTTCATCTTGTAAGGGTTAGGGTGTTCTTGTGTAGGCAAGGCTAATTTTTCAATGAGGGTGCTTGAGGCCACATTAGAACAACTCTCCCCATCAACAATCAAATCACAAACCCTTCCCATAATGGTACACCTAGACCTAAAGGCTTCGACTTGGTGATTCTCTTCTAGGTTTAGGGTTAGGGTTTGAGCAAGCTTGCCCCTACAAACCACACGGCTTTGGCTAGGGGGTGATTCTCCTCCTAACCGAGCCATTCTACCTTCTAACTCCCTCAAGTTCACAAGGTTAGGGTTAGGAATAGGTCTACTCCTCATTCGACTCATTTTGATTTCAAGCTCTCTTCTAGCTTTCTCCATAGAATCATACATGGTCTCACCAAGAGTAGTATCACAAGTGGAGTGAAACTTATGGGGATAAGAATCACTCAAAGGATGAACACAAATCGATCTTGAAATGATGTTGAAAATCTGGGCCAAGTAACAATTTTTATGTGAAATATTTTCTGAAATTTTGTGAGTAAATGAAAAACATAAAGATAGTACTAATCCTAAGCACAAAGCAATAGAATTAGGGTTTTGATTAGTTTAAGCACAAAGCCACTAAACTAATCTTCCACTAACTCACACACTAAGTAATGAGAAAATGAGGAGAACTCAAATAAAACAACTAGGGTTTATCAATTCATCAAATCTGAAAATTATGTTGTGTGAGGTTGGGTTTATATAATACCCAAGGCCTCATCTCAACCATTCATTACAAGATAATCCAAGGGCTCACAAGAGACCCCAAATACTACTACAAAAAACGGCTAGTATGCTCACATGTGAGCTGAATTTTTGAAGAGAAACAAACAAACTAGAAAGCATAAAGGTTGATGTGGACATGAGGTTCAATCTCCTCCCTTGATGGTTTAGGTAGTCTTCAAGGGCCTTGATTTGGTCTTAGAGTGCATGTGGGACGGTCCATAGGAGACAATTACAAGGGATTATTTTGTTTCCTTACATCAAAAGCATAAAGTAAAAAGTGAGAAAGCGACTTGTATGAAAATGACATTAAACATAAAAACAATGTGATGATCCTTGGTGACTTTGATTAGGCCGGCCCCTTGACCTCCATGAGCTAGCTTGATGAACCATGTGAGTCCATTTTATTGGAGGGTTGACTCACATGGGTGTACCATAGTTGACCACATTTCAAAAATAGCATGATCTTGACTTTTTGTTGCTCTCCATCCTTGACTTCTCCTTGACTTAGCTTGATCACTAGGGTTGGCTCGATTTGACCATAGAATTGACTTTACTTATCCCCTAGTGATCCCTTGACCCTTGGTCTAGGCTTGGGTTTGAGCCCATGGGTCCAACCCACGGCCCCCCTCGGCTTCACCCTTGGTTTCCTTGACCAATTTTGGTCCAATCTCCTCTCCTTGGAAAGGACTTGTCCTCAAGTCCTTGGAGATCCTCTTGCTTCCTCCCTTGCTCGATTTCAAGCTAGAATCTCGGCTCAACCTTTGCTCGATCTTGGCTTTCACGGTTTTAGTCTTCCATGGGCACCACTTAGCTAGAGTTTGTAGAAGTGGTTGGACCCCTTTGCCTTGGCTCGAAGAATTGATCACATTTTCATCCTTGGTCACGGTTTGCTTGACCACGCATTCTTCCTCGAGCATTTCTTTGAGCCCTCGACTCATAACCATGCCATCCATCCATTCTTGCTCATGTTCGAGCCCATCAATGATTCTCCACCTTAAAGACCCGCTTGATCTTTCCTTACCATCGATTTTTGTTCTTTCATTGACCACATTCTCAATGTAGTCGGTTGTTTCCTTGTTGATTGATACTTCACCTTCATGAGGCTCCTCTCCTAGAGTCCTCCTTGTCATGCTAGTGCTTCCCTCACATTCCAAGCTCACCTTTTCCCCTTGCTCTTCTTGACTCGGCCCAAGGCCCTTCAATTTCTCAAGCTCATGCAATTTCGGCCTTAACTTCATCTCCTTGCTAGGTTTCGGCTCAATGAAGGATTCAAATAGGCATGCATTGGATTTATAACCCATCATTGGTGGTAGGGGAGCTAAGACAATGAGCTTTTCACCATACTTGAATGAGTAGGTGTTGTCTCTTCCATGATGGGAAGAATTCTTTTCAAATTCCCAAGGTCTACCAAGCAACACATGGCAAGCATCCATGTCCAACACTTCACACACAACTTCATCTTTATAGTCTTGACCAATTGAAAACGAGACTTGGCATTGTTTGTCAACTTTGACCTCGGCTCCTTGATTGAGCCATCTTAGCTTGTATGGGTGAGGATGCTTCAAAGTAGGCAAGGCAAGCTTATCAATGAGGGTCTTGGAAGCAACATTAACACAACTTCCCCCATCGATAATCAAGTTACACACTCTCCCCATGATGGTACATTTGGACCGAAATATTTGGTGCCTTTGGTCCATATTCTCGTTTGATTCTTGGGTGTGCATCACTCGCCAAGTGACCAAGCTCAATCCCGAGTCCGGGGGAACAATGGTCTCGGCCATCTTCACTTCCTCAACTCCCTCTTTTTTTCTTCCTCACAAACTAACACCTCATCATCTCCCCAATGCACAACCTCACTTGTATTCAAGGTCCTCTTGCTAGGGCATTCCTTAGCAAAATGACCATAGCCTTGACATTGGTAGCATTTTTTGAGGGGAATCGTTCTCTTGGGGCCATAGTCAATTCCCTTTCCTTTATCAACACTTGAGGGTTTGTTAGTAGGACAAGGCTCGGAAATCTTGATCCCTCCTTGGCTCGACATGGGGTTGGTTTTGGGGTTGCTCTTAGCCGACTCTCCTCTCCCCTTCTCTAGCTTCTCCACACGTGTGGCCATGGTAACGGCCTCATCGAATGACCACAAGTTTTGCATTTTGACTCGATTTGCTATCCTAGGGTTTAGGCCCTCAACAAACCTTGCAATTTTTTGTTCGGGTTTCTCATTCATCTCACATTGTAGGGTGAGTTGCTCAAAGTCCCTAAGATAGGTTTCAATGGGGTGTGACTCTTGTTTTAGTTGAGCTAGCTTGAGGAACATGTCTTGAGTGTAGTCTTTGGGAACAAACTTGTCTTTGAGTTTCTTTTTGAGTTTGAGCCATGACTTGATGGGTTCCTTACCCTCTCGGTTTCTTTGGTTCTTAAGGTTCTCATACCAAAGGGAAGCATATCCCTTAAACTTCATGATGGCTACCTTGAAACACTTCCTATCTGAGTACTCCTTGAATTCAAAAATTCTCTCAACCGATCTAAGCCAATCTAGGAGATCCTCGGGTTCAAGCTACCATAAAAATCGGGTATGTCCACCTTAATGTCTCGGTCATGGTCTCTAGGGTGGGCCTCGAGGGACTCTTAGAATCAGAAAATTGATCTTCCATGTGAGGAGGAGGTGTCCTCTCCCACGGCCCCCATACCCCATCCCACGGCCTCTTCCCCTTCCCCCTTCACCCCTTCTTGGTTCATTCATGTTTTGTTCCAAGAGTGTGTTAATAGCATTCATCATCAAAGTGCAATTACCGGTGAGTTGAGTCAATTTCTCTTCTAAATCGGAAAGTCTTTTACCCTCTCCTCTATTCTCTTCCATTTTGTGAAAATTTTGTGAGATCTTTTGTGGAGATTTTGTGGAAATTGAACAAGGAAAACAAAGAAAGAAAAACGAAAAATTTGAAGAGGGAAACAAAGGGTAAACCGAGAAACACAAGAGCAAATCGAAAATGAGGAACAACCCTAAAATTTCGGCTAAGCAAGGGGCTTTGTGTTTCAAACCCAACCAACACTAATACAAGTGTAAACCTTTAATCATTTTGTAAGATTTTGTGGAAAATAAAACAAGGAAAAACAAGGAAAGAAATCGAAAATTTGAAGAGGAAAAATAGGAGTAACTCGAGAAACACACAAACAAGATCGAAAACAAAAACAAACCTTGGCTTTGATGACCAATTTGGAGTGAAACTTATGGGGATAAGAATCACTCAAAGGATGAACACAAATCGATCTTGAAATGATGTTGAAAATCTGGGCCAAGTAACAATTTTTATGTGAAATATTTTCTGAAATTTTGTGAGTAAATGAAAAACATAAAGATAGTACTAATCCTAAGCACAAAGCAATAGAATTAGGGTTTTGATTAGTTTAAGCACAAAGCCACTAAACTAATCTTCCACTAACTCACACACTAAGTAATGAGAAAATGAGGAGAACTCAAATAAAACAACTAGGGTTTATCAATTCATCAAATCTGAAAATTATGTTGTGTGAGGTTGGGTTTATATAATACCCAAGGCCTCATCTCAACCATTCATTACAAGATAATCCAAGGGCTCACAAGAGACCCCAAATACTACTACAAAAAACGGCTAGTATGCTCACATGTCGACGGAATTTTTGAAGAAACAAACAAACTAGAAAGCATAAAGGTTGATGTGGACATGAGGTTCAATCTCCTCTCTTGATGGTTTAGGTAGTCTTCAAGGGCCTTGATTTGGTCTTAGAGTGCATGTGGGACGGTCCATAGGAGACAATTACAAGGGATTATTTTGTTTCCTTACATCAAAAGCATAAAGTAAAAAGTGAGAAAGCGACTTGTATGAAAATGACATTAAACATAAAAACAATGTGATGATCCTTGGTGACTTTGATTAGGCCGGCCCCTTGACCTCCATGAGCTAGCTTGATGAACCATGTGAGTCCATTTTATTGGAGGGTTGACTCACATGGGTGTACCATAGTTGACCACATTTCAAAAATAGCATGATCTTGACTTTTTGTTGCTCTCCATCCTTGACTTCTCCTTGACTTAGCTTGATCACTAGGGTTGGCTCGATTTGACCATAGAATTGACTTTACTTATCCCCTAGTGATCCCTTGACCCTTGGTCTAGGCTTGGGTTTGAGCCCATGGGTCCAACCCACGGCCCCCCTCGGCTTCACCCTTGGTTTCCTTGACCAATTTTGGTCCAACAAGTAACATCAAAAGGAAGAAATATACCCATTGAAATAACCAAAGAAACAAAAATCTGAAAATTTTTGAGTAAAGCAAGGACCTTTGAGTGTGAAAATCAAAACCAACACTAACACAAGTGTAGATCCTCAACCATTTTTGTGAAAATTTGTGAGAAGTTTTGTGGAAACAAGAAAATAAAAGAGACAAACGAAAAAATAAAGGATGAAAAACAAAGATTAACTCGGCAAAACACAATAAACCGAAAAAATAAAGATAAAAAATCGAAAATCAAGAACAAACCAAAAATTTCGGGTATCTCCTTTGGACCGTATGTTTTCTAACACAAGGGTGGATCTTGTGCTTCAAACCCAACCAAAGCTTTGATGCCAATTTGGAGTGAAACTTGATGGGTTAAGTTCCACTCAAGGATTGAACAAGAATCGATCTTTGAAAGCCCTTGAGAATCTCGGTTATATGTATGTTTTTGTGAGATAATTTTCTGAAATTTTATGAACAAGGAAAATAAAAAGGATAGTAACTAAATCTACACACTAAGTAATAGATTTAGGGTTGTAATTAGTTAAGCACTAAGCCACTAACTAATTAATCACTCAACTCAAGCACAAAGCTAAGAGAGAAATGAGAGCACTCAAGTTTTAGGGTTCAACCTTATCTTCATTCAAATCTGAAAATTTACAAGGCAATGAGAGGAGGTTATATACTACCCTTCCTCTAATCTTGACCTTACATTTAAAGGAGATCTAAAGGCTACAATTAACCCTTGAATTACATCAAATACTCGGTCCAACAAGGCTCACATGAGCTGAAAATTTTGAACATAAAACAACAAATACTTAAAGTAAAAAGCATAAAGCATAAAAGGTAGATAATGACATATGTGAAAGGGACATGTTGAGGAGAAACATGTGAGCTCCTCTTGAATTAATTTCGGCTGACTTGGGTCCTCTTTCTCACTTGATTTTTGCTCATTGATGATTTAATTGGCTTGTGGTTCGAACCCACTTGGGTGCACTCGAGCGATCACATTCAAAAATAGCATTTTTGTTGACTTTCGGTTGCTCTCCGTCTTGACTTTCCTTGACCTCTTTGACCCACCAAGCTTGACCAAGATATTATGGTTTAAATTCACTCAAAATAAGCTTGGGTGGACCTTAGGACCGTGGTCTAGCCCATGGTTCGAGCCCAAGGACTCAAACCGTGATTTAGGCAAAAACCGCCTTTGCTCACCTCGACCATTCTTGGTCCAGGTTTGATTTCACTCAAGAGACTAACTAAAATCGATTTGTGATGGTGATGAATATTTCGGTCAAGGTGTTGTTTTTTGGGATAAATTTTCTGAATTTTGTAAGTAAATGAAAACATAAAAGATAGAACTAAATCTAAACACAAAGTAATAGATTTAGGTTTTGATTAATCAAGCACTAAGCCACTAATTAATCATTCACTAACTCAAGCACTAAGCTAAGAGAATAATGAAGAAAACTCAACTCAAACTCTAGGGTTTTTCATTCAATCAAATCTGAAAATTACATTGGTAGAGTGAGGGTTTATATAAGACCCTTGTTTTAATCTAAGCCCTACAATTTAAAGTTGATCTAAGGGCCCTAAAGTCTCCTTATATCAGCCGAATTATATGGTCCTAAAGACCTTACAAATCTGAAAATTTGAAGACAAACAAACAAATACATAAAGTATAAAGCATAAAGGAAGATAGTGACATGTGGTGAAAGGGACTTGTTTCAAAATAATGTATCATTTGAGGACTTCTTGGGTCAGCCGAATTTCTCCCCATAGCTGACTTTCTTGGACCTTGTTGGCTCGTGTTTTATTGGGGTTCGAACCCACATGGGTGCACTCAAGCGATCACACTCAAAAATAGCTCGTGGTTGCATTTGTTGCTCTCCTTCTTGACTTTCCCTTGACTTTCCTTGACCCACCAAGCTTGACCAAAATATTATTGTTTAATTCACTCAAAATAAGCTTGGGTGGACCCTAGGACCGTGGCCTAGCCCATGGTTCGAGCCCAAGGACCCAAACCGTGATCTAGACAAAAACCGCCTCCGCTCGACTTGACCATTTTTGGTCCAATCTCCTCTCCTTGAAAAGGTTTTGCCCTCAAATCCTCGGAGATCCTCTTGCTCGACTTATGATTGGAACCTTTGCCTTCTTCTCGACTCGGACTCTTGTTGACTTCATGACTTGATTTGTAGACCATGATGAGTGGCGCCCCATGAGCCTCTTGACCAACCTTGGGCTCCATGACTCGAGATTTCCAAGAACACCACTTGCTTAGAGATTGAATGAGAGGTTGATCCTTGTAGACTCGGTTCATTGAATTGAACTTGCTCTCTCCCTTACTCATGGTTTCCTTGGATTCACAATTATCCCCTAGCACAACTCGAAGTTCCTCATGCTTAGAATCGTCTTCTAGCCACCGTTTGTCAAGGATGAGCCCCACGTTTTTCTCCCATTTCAAGGACTCACTTGAACTTTCTAACACATCGACCTTTGCATCTCCAAATGATTCACTTCCTTTGCACTTGATTGAGTTTCCCAAATTTTCAGTTTTGACTTCATTGGGCTCCTCTCCTTGGCTTCCCCTTATTGCTCTAGGATTGTCTTTGATCACATGGAGGGCTACATTCTCGATCATGAAGGTACTTGTTGAATTAGACGACCTAAGAAGTGTGACAAATTCATGCATGGCCTTGTGGGCCGTGTCTCTCTTCCACAATTCAATCCTTGGACTTTCAATGGACTCATCCTCCTTGCAATGTTTCGGATTTTTCAAATGATCGTTCTTATCCTCCTCTCCTTTGTTGTTGTTAGTGTTCACTTTGAATTTCCATTTTAGAAATTCCCTCGACTCTTTGCTTGCAACAACATTCCCGCTCCACATGGATTTCCTTTCCATGAACTTAGGTAGACTTCTCATCCCCAAGTCATCTCCTTCCTTGAGCATAGGTAGACTTTCTATTCCAAACTCATTCCTACGTTTGAGATTCTCTACCTTAGCTTGCTTTCATCTTGATTTTTAGGATCATCATTAGCAAAGTGAATGATCAATTTCTCCCCAACATTCATCTCTTCACTTATTTCGGCCTCTTCACTTACTAACATTCTTTTGGAAGCCTCAAACGAGCAAGGGGCAGCCGTGTACCCCAAAGTAGAAGGAAATGGAGCTAGGACAACATGTTTAAACTCATAGGATTCTAGCAAGGTTTGTATTTCTTTTGAGGGTAGCCTTTCTTGATCACTTGAGGTTCCCTTGACGAAGAGAACAACTTTCCCATGACTAAAACCAAGCTCAAAATCTGATTCCCTACTCAACACAACATTTTTGCAATGCTTAACCATGGAGGGTGGGTTGGGATACTTCAAAGTAGTAGGAATGGATGTAGGTATGACCTCCTTCCACCCAACCTTAAAGATGTAGGTGCTACCCTTCTCTCCATGGACTAAACCATCTTCATACTTCCATGGTTCACAAGGCTTATCAAGGATGGGATGACAAGCACCCATTACAAGCAAATCACCCAAAACCTCATCACCATGATCCCTCAACTCGGCTTCTTTGTTTAAGTACTCTAGCTTGAAAGGATTAGGGTGTTTTTGTGAAGGCGAGGCTAGGTCTTCACTTTGAGTCTTAGGAGCCACTTTGATCGAACTACCTCCATCCTTGACCAAATCACACGACAACATACCAACTTGTCCTTGACTCACAACCTCTTCTTCCTCACTAGCATGGACGTCTTCTTTACCCCAATGAACAATCTCTAATGCACTAAGGGCTCTCTTTGTAGGACAACCCATAGCAAGGTGACCAAAACCATGACATTGAGAGCATTTCTCAAGGGGAACGAATTTTTTGTGGTTAAAATCAGTTCTTTCCCTTTGGTTTAGGGCTGGTGTTTTAGGAGAAGCGGTTGGTTCAACAATTTTGGCTCTCTTTGGTGGCTCATAGGGTGGTATTTTAGTAGGAGGGTCAAGTAAAATAGCCATCCCTTTACCCACACCGAAATTATCAGCCCTTCCCTTCATCTTAGCCACTTTGGCATTCAACTCATTTCTAGTCCTCTCCAAAGACTCGAAAATGGTCTCAACACAAGGGGTTTCACATGAAGTACCATAAGAAAACGATGGAGAACCAAATCGGAAAGATAGATCCATTGTAACTCAAAAACAAAAACTGAATTTGTGACAAAGTTTATACCTTTGATTGTAAGGACCGAAACCAACAATAACACAAGGGTGGATCTTGTGTTCTTGAACCCAACCTAAGCTTTGATGACCAATTTGGAGTGAAACCTATGGGGTTTGATTTCATTCAAGAGACTAACTAAAATCGATTTGTGATGGTGATGAATATTTCGGTCAAGGTGTTGTTTTTTGGGATAAATTTTCTGAATTTTGTAAGTAAATGAAAACATAAAAGATAGAACTAAATCTAAACACAAAGTAATAGATTTAGGTTTTGATTAATCAAGCACTAAGCCACTAATTAATCATTCACTAACTCAAGCACTAAGCTAAGAGAATAATGAAGAAAACTCAACTCAAACTCTAGGGTTTTTCATTCAATCAAATCTGAAAATTACATTGGTAGAGTGAGGGTTTATATAAGACCCTTGTTCTAATCTAAGCCCTACAATTTAAAGTTGATCTAAGGGCCCTAAAGTCTCCTTATATCAGCCGAATTATATGGTCCTAAAGACCTTACAAATCTGAAAATTTGAAGACAAACAAACAAATACATAAAGCATAAAGCATAAAGGAAGATAGTGACATGTGGTGAAAGGGACTTGTTTCAAAAAAATGTATCATTTGAGGACTTCTTGGGTCAGCCGAATTTCTCCCCATAGCTGACTTTCTTGGACCTTGTTGGCTCGTGTTTTATTGGGGTTCGAACCCACATGGGTGCACTCAAGCGATCACACTCAAAAATAGCTCGTGGTTGCATTTGTTGCTCTCCTTTTTGACTTTCCCTTGACTTTCCTTGACCCACCAAGCTTGACCAAAATATTATTGTTTAATTCACTCAAAATAAGCTTGGGTGGACCCTAGGACCGTGGCCTAGCCCATGGTTCGAGCCCAAGGACCCAAACCGTGATCTAGACAAAAACCGCCTCCGCTCGACTTGACCATTTTTGGTCCACAGTATTAGTAGAAGTGACAATTGCAGTCAGGACCTGTATTAGCGGAGGTGACAGTTACAGCAGCAACAACGTCGGCAACCATCAACAGTGGCAGCAGCTCGCAGTGACAACACTCTAGTAACTTCATCCTACCAAATTACAGCGTAATAAAGAAAGCGATGAGGTCTACACAAAGACATAGCTACCACGATACTTGTATTCATGCACTTGTTAAAGCTTATATGTTGTTGCTTGATCAGTAGAGAGCACTCAGGCTCTAAAATTGCAGTTGATTATAAATTACCAAAGTTCATACAATATTATTGTATGCCTTCTATATACTACAGAGATATATGTCGCATTTGAATTTCTCCCTTGTAGTTATTTGTCTCTAGTCTTCAATAATGGTAAGTAAGCCTATCACACCAGTGAAAAAAAATATTTGTTAGTTTTCCAATGGCATCACAGTTTGGTTCAATTTCATGTCTCGGAACTTTATTCAAACATAATGGGTGTGTTTTCTTTATTCTGTAAGCTCACACATGCTCGTTATTCATATTCCATGCACAAATGTTGTATTGTACAAATTTTAAGCATTTGGAGCTGTCATTACAAAAGTAAAAAACCTTAACAGTTAAACTAAAAAGGAAAAAGTATGTATTTTATGTAACACATGAAGCAATGAGATCATGATACGAATGATAACCATGGAGCTTTTCATGGTAAGGTTTCTTTCTAAAGCATAATTCCAAGAATGTAATAGTCGCTCATTTTGATAATAAGTTTTTCTTTTATTATATTCTTGTTATTAGTTTTAAGAAGTCATTTGAATTGTTAGAATTCTTAGTTAGTATATTAAACATTTGAATATAGCTATTGCGGGCAATTGACTAATTTAAAACCTATCCACGATGATTAGATATGACGAAAATTCTTAAGGTCAAACATTTGGTGGGTCGGAAACCTAACATCCTATATGATGATTTCAATCAATAAATGGAACTCATAAAACGGATTACCTAGATTGTTGAAAAAGCATTAAACAACACTTGATTTCATTGCTCTTATAAAAGAAATTGTTATCGAACATAGCAAATCAACAAAAACTACTTGATATAACTAATTAAAACCAAAGTGAAGCACAATGAAGCACTGGCTATGTTGTTACCTTTGTTGTCATTGTCAATGAACTGGATTTAATTTCCTCTGCTATTTTTTAATGGTGTAAATCACTGTTGCCGCCATCTTGAATTTATAGTCCTACACAAATGGTTTCTAATTGTTTTAGATGCACCATTATGTAAAAGTGCGTGCAAGTCGAAGTAGATATACTGCTCGCGAGTTATGTGTTTATACTAGTTTGAAAACATGACAATTTGTAAATAATCGAGATATTGAACAACAATATTAGTCTAAGTAAAATAATTCCACAAATAAAACCACACGAAACCTTAAAAATTCGATCAAAAGATCATATTAACAAGAATTAAATTTCTCTTTTGGTCGAGGGAATGATAAGTAAGCTAGATAAAAAGGTGAAGGGTCAATATTTGATCTATAAAGACTTCGTCTTTGAGCAAAACTCCCTCTACGTCTTATCCTATTTTATTGGCAATTGGCACATCCTCTTGATTATATCATCGATGATGCCTCTTAAGGCAATAAATTTCAATTTCTTTGACAAATACCATATTGAATTTGTCTCTGCGCCCCTATGAAATCTCCGTTCTATTAAAAAAAAATATATAAGCATTTATAGAGTAGATTTTAAAATAACAAAAAACAGGTTGTAAACCTCACTTGAAAATGTAACAGAAATTGAACTGCTTTAAGTATGCAGAAAATGATAAACTGCAACAAAACCACGACATAAAAACCAACAAAGACATAACAATAACGGTTTTTTCATAACTCTCACCATTTATAATACACTTTTTTAAAATTCGCACCTTTTATAGATTTTTGTTAAAATTCTCACCTTATATAACCAAAACATTTAAAATTACCACCAAATCCTCACCTCACCACAATTTCAATTTACATTTAAAACCTAGATGTTGTATACTACATACTCCTCTAAAATTGCCCCTCAAAATCCCCTAAATAAGCTCATGTATTGATGCAATAAAGAAATCCGTCTCAACACACTATAAATCCATGATTTCAGACACATTTTTAAAAATTTCAAAGTCCATTTCAGGGGATTGGTGTCTACTGATCAATAGCACATTAAACATTGTAATGACTTAGTCACAAAGAGTCTCCATGAGTTTCATGAGATGCTAGAGTTAGCTGAAAAGTATATCATAAACCAATCACATTCAAGGGTCGTCTAACTGTGTACGACAGTGGTGAGAACGGGGCCATGTAAGGAAACACAGTTGTAATGTCAGATGTTTGCAGCGAGAACGCTAACGCATTCATTAAGTACATGTACTCTTTCTTCGTCAAAATCTGCTTAATGGCTTAATTGTATCAGCAAACAGCGCATCCGTAGTGCATTTACGACAATCTGAAACAAATTCACGGGGCATCATGAGATCCTTTGTTAATTGTGGTCTGTCGTGGGTACTGGATTTTTTATGTTTTAATTACCTTTACCAACTTTTTTTTGAGTATACAGCATGTTAATCGAACTTGATAGTTATAACAAATTTAAAGTTAACACAAATTGTGTATTATATTCTAAACTTTTTGAAACTTAAGTGATTCACCACCCATAAGGGAAGCAGAAAGCATAGCATGTGGCTTATGTCTCCTAAAAAGAAAAAATTATAATCAACCACTAATTACAGTGAAGTTTAAAGCATAGAGTTTGTGAACCACTGATTACAATACACAACAGACATATTTAATGGAAAAATATCAAGCTATGACCTTAACATCCCATAGTTTCAACGGGTTCAGCGCAATTAAATTTGTTAGATATGATAATCGAAATGCCAAAAGTGAGTGACATAAACAAAGGCAGCAATTTGTCTTTAAACACATCTTTGTGTAACTTGTAACTTACATTGACTAACAACAATATGAAGTGAAGTGAATTTAATGCATCAAAGCTGAAAAATATGATAAATCTCATGGTTTATCCCAGAAAACAACAATAGGTAATTTTAAGAACTGGTAACACGTCGAGAAAGAGCAGCAACCTGAGAGAAAGTCAAGGAAGTAGCAATCACTCTGATGTAGACGATCCTTTCTAAGCGGTCTGCGTCGTCATACAGTCATTTAATTATGGCTAAGTTAGATGCTTTCAGAATAATAAAATCATTCGGCGATTTAAGCGGTTGGATACTTGATGCAACTTCACTTTGTACACATACACTAATTAAACGACTTCATGAAGAGGCTGCTACAAATATCAAACTCAGTAGTACAGGATTCACAAGTAACTTTCAAATTCTTAAGACCTACTTGCTCAATTTTTTATATGTGCAATCAAAATCACTTACAACCGATTAATCGTTAAACGACTACTTGCCATTCAGTTTTAGAACAAAAGTGAAGATTTTAATACCTGAGATAGCTGACGGTACAGTTCTAGCTACACAACAATCCATTTGCATAAATTCACACAAGTTGTCCCAGATTTCGATAATTGGGGCCAAATTGACACAGAAGCTGATGCATACATTGCACAGATATATGAACTTGAACCTTGCTAGGCATCAAATGCAAATTAAATCCAAAGTGACACCCTTCACGCAAGAAATTTGAATGAAATAAAGTCAATCCATGTTGAGATGATTTTCTACATAAAAAGTGTCTACGAACAATAAGAAATTCAACCAGATGATAACATATAAACAGGATAGAGCACAAATAAACAAACCTTTCACTTTTATTGATTGTCGTGTATTGAAGCGGGTGACAAGTCTGAGTATATTTCTTTGTACTATGCGTTTTTGTTTTCCTATTGTACACCTCTCCCGTGTCATTATCTGGCAAGCTTATATTTAGACCTTTCCGTATGGTGACCCATGAATCAACTTATAATAGATCATGGTTAAAAACCGGCTTACGTAAATATAATTGGCCATAGCTGAAAACTGTATCTAGAAACTTAGTGGACAAACCTATAACACTTCCTTCAATGTGAGTAGGTGATTTCGTTCGTTACGATCAGGGTTGCTCAGTACATCCAACATCTTCATTTGTGACTTTTCGCTTTCTACTGGTTGTAGCTGCAAATGAAAGCGTATCAGTTTGATAATTTTGGAGACATACTGTAAGAAATACATAATTCAATAAGATCGTACAACTTTAAACTTCAACTTTTCACAGCAAGTCACTGTCTTTTTTTTTGGCATTTCTTTTGGCTCGCTGGTTGTCAATAAAAGACAATGATCTTATTTTGCAAGTTTGACTAATTAATACCATAATATATTGGGATTTATAACCTATCACATTGCATTTAACTTGAGTAGGCGATGTACCTCGTTGCGGTTGGATGCGTTTCGCCAAAAACACTACTTCACTTTTGATGTCCCGCGATCTCCTAGGCGCAACTGAAAATCAAAGCGTATATGGTGTGAAAATTTTGATCACATATAGACTTCAATACAAAATTCAATAATAACATACAAATGTAGCATTTACATTGAGACTTCAATACAAAATTCAATAATTTGCTACCTGCTTGGATAATGGTGCAGCTGGATCAATATTGATGATTACAACTTGCAATCATGTAGAATTTTGCAGTCTTCAACGAATTATAATGCACATACATTGAAAAAAAGTTATGACATTGCTAATTCCTTACTTCTGTCAATAATATCATCTAACCACAAAAGTATAAGGTCCAAGTTCTCGAAAGGCTCGCTCTTGTCAACCTTGTTCATATATAGAGACAATGTTAAATCAAAACGATTAAAGGCATATATTTAAACCAGTTGGCAAATGCACAACGTAAATGCGTATCATGTAACACCGGGTGTTGTCCGAGGTTATTCGGGCCGGGTTCCCCGTTGAAGTGGTCCATGTGATGAGCTCAAGTGACCTAGTGCTTAAAAGGATTGTAAGTGCTACTCATATCAACAAGATGCATCTTCTTTTCTGGTGGCTCATCTTAAGAATTCTTTGGTTAAGCGTGCTTGCTGGAGAGTAGTCTTAGGATGGGTGACCTCCTGGGAAGTTCTCAGGATGCGCACGAGTGAGGACAAAGTGCGCTGGAAAGGGCCCGTGTTGGTGCGTAGGCGATGTCACGCGACTGGCGAGCTACCGTGAATGACATTTCGCCTTTAGTTGGGGCCGGGTGTTACAAATGGTATCGAGCAACCCGGCGACCGTGTGGTCGAATCCTGTGTCTTATTGGCCAGTTACGCACCTAGCTAGGGAGGATTCTGGAATGCTATATTGTAAGTAGCTACCGTATAGCGCGAGGGCGTTGCGTTCTTCAAGTGGGGGTGTGTAACACCGGTGTTGTCCGAGGTTATTCGGCCGTTCCCGCTGAAGGGGTCCATGTGATGAGCTCAAGTGACCTAGTGCTTAAAAGGATTGTAAGTGCTACTCATATCAACAAGATGCATCTTCTTTACTGGTGGCTCATCTTAAGAACCCTTTGGTTAGCGTGCTTCTTTGGAGAGTAGTCTTAGGATGGGTGACCTCCTGGAAGTTCTCGGGATGTGCAGTGAGGACAAAGTGCCTTTGGAAAGGGCCCGTGTTGTTGGTCGCATGGGCGATTATGCGTAGCCTGGCGAGCTACCGTGAATGACATTTCGGCCTTTAGTTGGGGCCGGGGTGTTACATATCAAATCTAAGGAAACACTGCCTAAGTATAAGGGTGACAGCAGCCTCGAAAATTAACTAAAAAAACATCAAAATTAGGTAGTACCTGATCTTGTAACATTGCTCCACAAAGGCTTCCTCGGATGCCATTTTGTGAGTAAGGATCCATCGTCTTAATTTGTTTTTTTGAAGTGCCAATTGATTAAAGCCTTCGATGTACCATCTCCTGGGTGGAGGGAATTGGAATTCCACTGGCTAAGCGGGATTATGTACACGCCATGAAACAGAAAGATCTGTTAACTATAGCATTAGTTATGAGATTTGAAATGCCTCACGTGTTCTTATGGCCCCCAAGTTGACTGATATTCTGATCTTTTTGCAAGTAAGTACCAAATTTGGTTAAGACGCCATGAAAACAACATTCATACAGTTTGATAGCTAATTGAATTTCTTTGTCGCACCCCCATTTGCGGGAGTTCAAAGAATGTGTTGTTCTTCAACTTCAATTTTTACAGGCACGGATATTCATACATGTAATGTGACTAACATTTCAGACTCGTGTACTAACTACTCCAAGATCTATAATACTAAACCCATACTACAATTGCGTCAAATCTATCGTTCATTATCGACGTTAAGTAATTGATCTAAAACTTGCAGTAAATGTTGGACCAAGAATGGTCAAGTCGATCAAGGATGGAGTAGAGCTAGACCATGGGTTGGATCCTTGGACTCAAACCCTAGCCTAGGCCTTGGACCTAGGGTCCACTAAGTGCTAAGTCAAGTCAATCCAATGGTCAATTTAGCCAAACTTAGTGGGTCAAAGGAAGTCAAGGGAAAGTCAAGAAGGAGAGCAACCGAAAAGTCAACAAATGTGCTATTTTGAATGTGATCACCTTGGGTGCACCTAAGTGGGTTAATCCTCCAATAAACAAGACTCACAAAAGTCGACTCAAGGAGGCTAGGAGCCGGCTCCCACAAAGCTTCACCAAGTCATCCATTATTTTGTGCTTTAAGTCTTTTTCATTAATGTCGCTTTCATGCTTTATGCTTTATTGTTCTTAGCCTTCAAAATCAGATTTATGTGGGAGAATGGACCATCCCCTTGCACCCCAAGGCTCTATCAAGACCCTTGGATGACCACCTAAAGAGCAAGGATAGGATTGAGTCACTTGTCACCATCAAACTTTATGCTTTTGTAGTTTGTAGTTTACTTCAAAATTTTCAGCATGTGTAAGGCCTTTGAGCCGTTGGGTTGTAAGCATTTGAGGGCCTCTATGAGCCCTTAGATCATCTTCAAATTGTAGGGTCAAGATTAGAGTGTGGGTGTTATATAAACCCTCACTCTTGCATTGTATTTTTCAGATTTGACATTGAATATAAACCCTAAGTTTGAGTGCCCACTCTTCCTTATTTTCTTAGCTTAGTGCTTGAATGATTATCGAGTTGATTAGTGGCTTAGTGCTTAATCACTCAACCCTAAATCTTTGGCTTTGTGCTTAGATTTAGTCTATCTTTTATGTTTTCATTTAAGTTACAAAAATCAGAAAATTTCACACAAAAAAACGTCACTTTGGCCGAGTATATTACAAGTATTTCATGTCGATTTTAGTTGTTCTCTTGAGTGAAATCTAACCCATTAGGTTTCATTCCAAATTGGTATCAAAGCCTAGGTTTGTTCTTTATTTTCGGTTTGTTCCTTGTTGTTTTCGATTTGTTCTTGTTTTCCCCTTTTATTTTTCGTTTTTTTCTCTCTTTCTTTTACTTGTTATTCCACAAAACTTCCACAAAACTCTCACAAAATTTTCACAAAATGGATGGGGATAAGAGAATTTCGGATTTAGAAGAAAAGTTGAATCAACTCGCCGGTAGTTGCAATACAATGATGAATGCCCTAAACACCCTCTTGGACCAAAATCTTAATGAGCCAAGACAACCACCAAGGGGTGGAGGGAGAGGCCGTGGGTTTGGTGGCCGAGGGAGGGGACAACCACCTCCTAACATGGGTGGTTATCACTCGGACTCGGAGGAATCCATTGAAGTCCAACCAAGGGAGCAAGACCGAGACATCAAGGTAGATATTCCCGATTTCTATTGTAGTCTTAACCCCGAAGACTTACTAGATTGGCTTAGGTCAATTGAAAGAGTCTTTGAATTTAAGGAATACTCGGATAGAAAGTGTTTTAAGGTTGCCATCATGAAATTCAAAGGGTATGCTTCACTTTGGTATGAGAACCTTAACAACCAACGAAATCGAGAGGGAAAGGAACCCATTAGGTCATGGCTCAAGCTCAAGAAGAAGCTCAAGGATAAGTCTGTTCCCAAGGATTACACACAAGATATGTTTCTTAGGTTTGCCCAACTTAAGCAAGAAACACAACCCATCGAATCCTACCTTAGGGACTTTGAACAACTTACCCTTCAATGTGAGATGAGTGAAAAACCCGAGCAAAAGATTGCGAGATTTGTCGAGGGCCTAAACCCTAGGATAGCAAACCGGGTAAAGATGCAAAATTTATGGTCATTCGATGAGGCCGTCACTATGGCCATGAGAGTTGAGAGGCTAGGGAAGGGAAGAGGAGATTCGACCAAGCACACCACCAAGGCCACTCCTACCATGAGCCTAGTAGGGGTAAAGATAGTCGAGCCTAGCCCTACTACAAAGCCATCAAGTGTTGACAAAGGGAAAGGAATCGACTTTGGCTCTAAAAGAACAATTCCTCTCAAGAAGTGCTACCAATGTCAAGGATATGGTCATTTTGCTAAGGAGTGCCCTAGCAAGAGGGCCTTGAACACGTGTGAGGTAGTGCATTGGGGAGACGATGAGGTCTTAGTTTGTGAGGAAGAAAAAAAAGAGGGAGTAGTGGAAGTGAAAGAAGCCGAGACTTTGGTGCCCCCGGACTCGGGGTTGAGCTTAGTCATATGGCGAGTGATGCACACTCAAGAATCAAGTGAGAGCATAGACCAAAGACAACAAATATTTCGGTCTAAGTGTACGATCATGGGGAAAGTGTGCAACCTAATCATCGATGGTGGAAGTTGTACTAATGTGGCTTCCAAAATGCTTGTGGAGAAGCTAAGTCTACCCACTTTGGAGCACCCTAGCCCCTACAAACTAAGGTGGCTCAACAAGGGAGCCGAAGTGAAGGTCAACAAACAATGCAAGGTGCCATTTTCGATTGGTCAAGATTATAAAGATGAGGTCACTTGTGAAATTCTCGACATGGATGCATGTCACTTGTTGCTTGGAAGGCCATGGGAGTATGAGAGGGACTCTTGAACCAAAAATGGTCAAGTCAAGCAAAGAAGGTTTGGAGCTAGACCATGGGTTGGGTCCATGGACTCAAACCCCAGGTTAGGCCTTGAACCGAGGGTCCACTAAGTGCTAAGTCAAGTTAATCTAATGGTCAATTTAGCCAAACCTAGTGGATCAAGGGAAGTCAAGGGAAAGCCAAGATGGAGAGCAACCGAAAAGTGTAGATACCCGTATCTGTACCCCCCAAAAACAAACCCGATGATGAAAAGGACTTTCGTGCATGCTTTTAAAAGAGTCGAAACGGTACAAAAGTGTCTAAAACGTATTAGTCATTTTTAGCGTATTAATTTGGATTTGCATGATCATGAAAATGAATGTCAATTTTAGTCATTATGAGCGTAACGCGAGCGCAATATAGGAACGTCTTATTAAGCCAAGCCACAAAAACAGCCCAACTAGCTACAAAACGGCCCAAACTTACAAAAACGACCCAAAAACGCACACTAACACAACACTCAAAACGGGCCAAAGTGCGTCCCGTGTCACTTTTTCACAGAACTAGACTCTACAATACCGTAAAATAATATAACCCAATATTATTTTATTTTAAGCCAAAATCGAAAAACACGACAAAAACCGAAACACGAAAATCGAAATTCGGACCAAAACTGAACAAATACTTAACCCATAAGTAAACAACAAAACATAATCATTACTTAATCAAACATCCCAAAACTAAAAGGCGGCTAAAGCAGCACACCAAAACAAAATACAAATCGCCAGTTGACAGGCGATTAAAAACTTAAACGCCTGTCAACAGGCGATTAAGTTTTTGTTTTGGTGTGCAGCCTTTTTTGTTTTTCCTACAAAATACAGCCCAGATGAAATTAAATTCGCCTGTTCACAGGCGATTAAGTTCTTGTCTACGCATAAACCAGCCAAACTCTATAAATACCCACCCTTACCTCAATACTAAAAACACACATCGGTTTTACAAAACACAAAAATACTCACAAAATCCACTCAAAAATACCGTCTTTTCACTTTCGAAAGGTAAACATTTTACCTACGCTCTGGGACGTTTTGAGACTCGGACAAAGGGGTTACATTAACCCCAACCCGATATTGGCATTAGCGAAGCCGTATTCGTAATACGGTTGTAGCAATTCGGATTCATAATCCGTCTAAACCCCGCCAATATCGCATAAATAACGACTCATTGTCACTAAAGCAAACCGACGTCACTTTTATAATTATGCAAGTCCTCATTCATGCATTAAATAACGACTAGAATCACGGATCCAACACTAAATTGTACCGTTTCATAGAGTTTTTTAGCATGTCAAAACTGAGGGTTTTTACAAATTCTTAAAGAGTCAAATATGAGGTCGGAAAATAACGTTTATAGTAATAATTTAGTCAATAAATTATTATTTAACGTACATTTCCCATAGAAAAGTCATTATTTTGACGATTTACATTATTTATGCATTTTTATCGAGTCATATATATTCGCACTTGTACGTAGCGTCATTTTAGCCCAAATATCGAAATTAACTAAATGTTTTCAAATTAGTAGAGACTACTTTTACGTAGGCTTTTTGATTTCAGTTTTCAAAAACACATTTTTGTCAAAACTTTTGAAAAGTAACCTCACTCCGAATCCCTTCTCTGGTTTCAAACCTCAGATTGATAGATATCGACGCATCTTGAAATCTGAGACACTCGTGTCTTGTATTTCACGACGCGTTGAATAGGTTCCAAATTCCTTTAATATTTGGTGGCGACTCCGAAAATACATTTTCAAAAAGGATTTTTCTACTTTTCTTTTTTGGTCACAAATTCATGCAATGATCTCCCCCATTTTTACAAAACAAACTTCGCACTTTCTCCTGCGAGGCACATTCCACACCGGCGCCAAGACGGGCGGGCGCGCGCAGGGCGTCGATAGGTCTGTCAAATTTCCCGGCACCTTCAGCTGGCGACTCCGCTGGGGACGAGCATGATTTTTATTATTTTTGAAAAACTTGTTTTTCTTTTATTTTTAAATCATAAAGAAGTGAAGCTTGAAACTTTGAAAACATTTACGCTTTCGATATTTGGGCAAAAATACGTTGAGTCGAATCCTCCTGATTCAAACCACACCCTTTGAGGAACGGCCCCCAGTAACTCTCGCTTCATAAGCGAAGTAACTCCGGACACACTGTTCTCTCACCCCTCCACGATTACAAGTACGGCATCCGTACAAACGATCGTAACCAGTCAAACTCGGACGCTCTAGGTCCCGTCTTGAATTCACACCTAAGACGTGTGTAGTCTTGCGGGTGCCCCTACCTAAACGTTACGGGAATGGCCGGAGGGAACCTGTGGATACCCATATCCGTACCCTCCCAAACAAAACCCTGTGATGTATCACGGACTTTTATTACGCATGCTTTAACGTTGACTTATACGGTTCTAACTAATGTCGAATTCATTTTGAGTCGTTTTAAATGTTAAAATGATTTAGGTCGCCTTACATCGCATTTAAATAACATTCATTTTGTCCATTTGGAGTCTAGCTAGGTCCTTGTCCCGCTTCATTTGGCATGAGCTTCGCATCTGCACTACAATTAGCCCTTTTACATTAACAAGGTCTAATTCAGCATTCCTAAATTCCTAAATTTAGGCCCGGTAGCTAAAACCGCTATTTAGCCCCCTCTCACACAAAATACAACCTCACGTCTTACCTTATTTCACAAAATCTATGCAAAATACACCTTCTTCATTTTTCAGGGCTCGGGCCCAAAACCGAGCCCAAACCCACCTTTGGCCCGCACTCCAAAGCCCTCAACAACTCTCTAGAAGATCATACTAGGTCTTCTTGGAGCACAAGCAAAGAGATTATGTCGTATATTTCCAAGATTTAGCAATCCGGATTAAGGAAATACGAAATCTTGAAGTTAAAACCACACCAATGAAATAAACAAATTTATGCGGCTCAGGGTACAAACCGCATAAGGCTATGCGGTTTGCCCACCAAACCGCATAAGCCTATGCGGTTTGTCAGGGTGGTTTTTAGCCCTGTTTTCCTAATTTCCCTCGGCTATTCTCCTATATATACGACCCCTCGCACGACCTATCAACATAAGTTTTCCACACAAGAAAACCCTCTCCTCTCACAACCTCTCTTCCTAGTTTTAGCACCCATACTTGGGTCCCACAAAATATACCGTCTAGCACGGTATACACCTAAACACATCCACAAAAGCCTCACGCACTCAAATCCTTGAGTTCAACACACCATCCCGTGTTGAATTCATCCTCCTTTCAAGTTCAAGAAGCGAAGCTCTGCCCAGATCTGAAGCGTCAGGACAAGGTAGGTACCGATCCACTTGGATCAAAGCTTTTTCTTATTTTCTATGGACTAACAAAGGGGTCTACACTTTAGCGCCCCCCCCGGCTTTGGCACCGGAGCACCCATGCCTTCGAAGTGTTCTTATTACTTCGGGTACACTCCATATCCGATGACACGCCAAAGTCGCATAAGCAACCGACCTCATAAAATAAACCAATGGACAATTGAACTTTATTTTATTTGCATGCATCTTGCACCTTCTTATTTTGCATTAAAATCAACTTAAACAATGAATTCGACCTTTAACTGAACCGTATTCGTTAACAAGTTAAACATGCTAAACTGAGGGTTTTAATCAATCTTTTTGCATCTACATCTGCATTCTTTTAAATCCTTATCGCACTTATGCGTAGCGATAACATTAGCTCAAATATCATCTTACATGGATTGTTCTAGGTCAAGAGAGGCTATTTTTACATAGGCTTTTCTAAAAGGTTTTCATAAATCATTATTTGAATTAACTCTTTTTCTAAAGTACCTCACTTGAATCCAATCTGGTTTCACAAGCCTTAGATCTAGGGGTGTCGGCGTGCTCCAAAATCTAGGACATGTTTTTAACTTAGAACATGGTAGCAGGTTCCTATTTTCCGCGATAAATAGGTGGCGACTCCATAACAGTTCTTAAAGGTTTTTCCAACTTAATCTTTTTAACTTTAAAATCCGCCCTTAGGCAAGACGAGAGTTGGGTCCGATCCGGGTTCCACAGTTTGGCGACTCATTGGGAGATCTTATTTTAAAACTTAAAACTAGCTTTTTATTTTTAAAAATAAAGAGGTGAAACTGAAAGCCTTGGACAATCCAAGTATACATATTTGAGCTATGCACATTCGTTTAGAGTCCATTCCTTTAGGAATCTAGGCACCCTTTGCACCCTTGTGAGGTGGTTCCACCACGCAGGCTTGACCACTCGATAAAGCACGTGCGGGACTAACTTTCCTCTCTCCTCCACGGCTTGCCAGAACGGCTATCTCGATCGCCCCAAAGGTTCTCCCTTCAGAAAACCTATCGCCCCGGCGTAAGGAAATGAAGGGGTTAAGTATCTGCCAAAGCGTACTCGAGGTAGTTGGAGGTGTACCCGACTGACTCATTTTTCACCCTTTTTGAGTCATACGTACAAGTTCGAGGCTATGCACCCCATAGTCTTTTTCAAAACGAGCATATGCATTCATATCTTCGAAAACTCGCTTAAACGTTTCAAAGATAAATGAACCTAACATCTAACAAACTAACACTTTTCAAACAAAACTATCGCGAATTTTTTGAAATAAACTTTTTCAAAATTTCCTTTTTCACTAACAAGCAAAAACCCGAGCAAGGAATAAAACCCGAGCTCACGGATTTCAATCCTCTAGGTCACACGGCCTAGTCTCTACATTTAACATCCTCGACTCGACTTGCTAATCGCTCTCGAGCCGAATCCTTCTTCTTTTACACATCCGACTCGAGCTCACCTCGGAAAATCACCGATATCAGTTCAACGGGTGCAAAGCAAAACGTTTTAACATCGAGACGAGATGTGCGCACGCATCCTCGCCTCAAAAGCTTCCCTTAGCAAAAACCTTTTCGAAAACCTCCTTTTTCAAGCTTAAAAGGTCTTTCAAAACAATAAAATGAGCTAAAATGAATGCCTAAAATGAAATATGAGTCTAGTGGGTCGAGTCGTGTCGCTAATGTACAAAGTGAAATGCAGGCCTCAGCTGGATACTCGTCGTACTAAGAACCGCCTAGTAATCCCTTACAAGAAACGAACCTACACCCGCAAAATGGCCGGCAATGACGAAGTTACCGCACTCCGTGACCAAGTCACAAAGCTGACCGCTGACCTTGACAGGCTCCTGGCCACCCACACCACTGAGGTGGAACGTATGGAAGCCAAGATCAAGGAAGAGGCCGATAGGCACGCCAAGAAACTCCAAGCCATGGAAGAAAGACTCTACGTCTCGAGCACCTACTCCATCCACAAGGAAAATGAAAACGTGCCTACTAGCATCAAGGACGAACTCCCTAACAAGCTCGCCCTTAGCGACCTTCCTGTCTTCCAAGGACATGAGAGCCCGATCATTCACATCCGAGCTTTCAAATCCCAAATGGCCATCAAAGGGGTCGACGCTAAGCATTGGCTGACTCTCTTCCCGCACTCTCTAGCAGCAGTGCCCAAGACATGGTTCTACTCACTCGACCCACAACGGGTCCCCACCTTTGAAGAACTCACAGTCGAGTTCGACAGACAGTATCGAGACAATGAAGACACTCAAGTCTCAATTCGCACCTTAGAGGTCCTATCTCAAAAGGACAATGAAGGCTTCACCGACTATCTTACTCGTTGGAAGAAGCTGAGCGCACAAATCCCCAACCGTCCCCGCGAGGACGAGCTCGTACCAAAGTTCATAAATAACCTGCGACCCGTGTATCAATTTTACATGAGGTACAGCAACATTCAGAACTTCAAAGAACTAACTAAGGTCGGTACTCAAATCGAAGATGACCTTAGGACTGGCACCATGGCTAAATACACCGGTCATGCATATCAAGGGAGCTCCTCTAAGTCCTCCCGCGCGGTCAAGAACGCATTTAAAATCGTACCGTCGGTAACCTTGATGATGACACCCTCGACGCCTTCGCAACCGCCTTCTCGCCGCCTCCTAAGGCCAAGAGAAACTTCGACCCTCTCTTTATGTCTTACTCCAAAGCATTTCAAAGGTTGGTCGAGAAAAACTATCTACAACCGATCGGGCCTACTAGCGAGCCGCCCGAAGATAAGAAGCCCAAGTCTTGGAACCCCAATGCCTTCTGTGCATACCACCAAGGCAAGGGGCATGACACCGAGAACTGTTTTAGGCTCAAGAACGCTATCCAAGATCTAATTGATCAAGGAAAGCTCAGCAAGCCATCTCAACCCGCCAAGCCTTCAAACAACGAAAACCCGCTTGGAAACCATGCAATCTTCGTGGGATCAATTCCTATTCTAGACTGCTCCTACCTAATCACACCCTCCGACGACCAAGTTAATGCGGTCTCTTCAGTGCGATGGCGAAGGCGGCGAATCGCGGCTACCTACCGACGAAGTGATGAGTCACATCAATCGGCTTGCAAAAGACATCGATCACCTAAAAAATCTGCATCGCTTCGCGGTCGAACGTTTGGAACGTCGTGTCCAAAAAGAACTTAGCAACCCAGTCTCGCTCGACACCCTCGAAGCTTTTCGTCAGAAAGACAATGAAGGTTTCGTCAAACATCTTATACAGTGGAGGAAGTTACTTTCCCGAGTACCGAATCACCCACACGAAGATGAACTCATGTCCACTTTCCTCTTCAGCCTACGACCCGCCTGGCGATACTACTTTCACTTCTGCCACGCTCAGAACTTCGAACATCTCATCGAAATTGGCACTCGCATTGAAAAGGATCTCACGTCTAGCTATGAGGATCCCGCCTACCGAAACACCCTTCGAGAACGCACTCTTAAGGGACGAAAAACACACAACTCGCACGGCCCTACAAGGAACTTTGACAAACTCTACATGCCCTACGCTGTGGCATTACAAAAGTTGATCGCAAAAGACTACCTCACACCCATCGGACCTATTAGCGAGCCACCCATGAGAAAGAAATCAAAATCATGGGATCCCAGCGCCTTCTGTGCATACCACCGAGGCATGGGACATAGCACTCAAAGTTGTCTCAAACTCAAACACGCCATCCAAGATCTTATCGATCAAGGAAAAATCAAGAAGCCTCGGAGGAAAACCACACCTTCCTCCAGCAACGAAGCAATTTACATCACAACTCAAGCAACTCAAGCACCCCAAGCAACTCAAGCACCTCAAGCAGCTCAAGCAGCTCAAGCATCTCCAACGACACAGAAGACGATGAAGAAGAAGAAATTCTTTTAGATTCTAATGCTCTTAGTGTCGGGTCACCTGTCGACCCATCTATCCTAGATTCTAGCTTTAGTTTAGACTTTCTTTTTACGGAGGCTAGCTCCAAGCAATTTTCTGAATTGTCGAATAATTCTTCTCAAAATAATGAAATGAATAAATTTGCTTACGCCTTGTCTCAAGTTAAAACAAACAACAAAGTACAAACAAATAACAATCAACAAGCAACAAACAACACACAAAATACAAAAGACACTAACTCATGCGAAAGTGAATCATTAAACAAATACATTGCAAACCTTGTACACCCAAAAACACAAGACCCTATCATCGAGGAAACCATAACCATAAACGTGGGAACCCCCGAAGAACCAAGAGAACTACAACTAGGAGCCTCACTAGACGAACACGAGCGCACCCAATTTACACAACTCCTAAGCGAATTCAAGGACGTATTCGCTTGGTCATACAAAGACATGCCCGGCATCGAACGAAGCATCGCCGAGCACCGCATCCCCATCAAACCCTGAGCATAAAACCCGTCAAGCAAAAGCTAAGAAGACTACGTCCGAATGGTCCCTTATGGTCAAGGAAGAAATCGAAAAACAACTACAAGCGGTTTCATCCAAGTCATCGAGTATCTGAATGGGTCTCAAACATGGTCGATCCTGAAAAAGAATGGCAAAATTCGAGTATCGTTGACTTTCGCGACTTGAACAAAGCTAGTCCCAAAGATGACTTTCCATTACCTCATGTGGATGTCCTAGTCGACAACACCGCCGACCACGCCCTCTATCCTTCATGGGCGGCTACGCAGGCTACAATCAAATCAAAATGTCACACTGGGAGACATGGCAAAAACGGCCTTCATTACACCGTGGGGACATATCACATACGCTTATGCCCTTCGGCCTAATCAATCTTTGGCGCTACATACCAACGCACCGCTACAACCCTTTTACCCGACATGTTGCACAAAGAAGTCGAAGTTTACGTCGGCGATATGATCGTAAAGTCGAAGGAGAGGAGTGGTCACATCACTAACCTCCGCAAGTTCTTCACTCGCCTACGACAATACAAAATGCGCCTCAACCCCCAAAAATGTACTTTTGGAGTTAAATCCGGTAAACTACTAGGACACGTAGTGAGCCAAAGAGGCATCGAGGTCGACCCCTCAAAAGTCAAAGCAATCCTAGAAATGCGACCCCCGGAGAACCTCGACGAAATTCGAAGTTTCTTGGGCCAAATCCAATACATCTCGCGCTTCATTAGCAAACTCACCATGATATGTGAACCAGTTTTCAAGAAACTCAAGAAAACCGACCACGTTGAATGGGACGACGAATGTCAAAAGCATTTGACAAGGTCAAAGAATTACTAACTAACCCACCAGTTCTACGACCACCCCAAGCGGATTTACCACTATCCTTATACCTTACAACCACACCCATCGCCATGGGCGCCATGCTCGCTCAAGAAATAAACGGCGAAGAACACGCAATCTACTACATAAGCAAGAAATTTCTCGATTACGAAACTCGATATTCACCCGTCGAGAAGAGTTGTCTAGCCTTAGTGTGGTCATCCAAGAAACTCCGCCATTATATGCTAGCACACCAAACAAGGGTCTATTCCAAAATGGATCCCGTAAAGTACCTCTTCGAGAAACCTATACCTAACGGACGAATGGCCAGATGGACATTGCTCCTAGCCGAATTCGATCTTAAGTACGTACCCCTCAAAGCAATCAAGGGACGAGCAGTCTCCGATTTCCTAGCCGAAAACGCAATCACCGAGCAACCAATCATAGACACCACATCCCTTCCGCATTTACTCGGGATCTACAACATCAACCAAGAACAATGGGAGTTATACTTCGATGGTTCATCCAACTATCGAGGTTGCGGAGTAGGAATACTTCTCATATCCCCGAATGGCGAACACACACCCTTATCCATTAAACTGGACTTCGACGTAACAAACAACGCCGCGGAATCTGGCGTGCTTGCGGTCTCAAGCGGCGCTTGTACTCAACGCCCGCATAACATAAGAGTCTATGGGGACTCCTCCTCATAATCAACCAAGTGTCAGGAGCATGGAAGATACTTAACGAAAACCTAGCATTATACCAAAACAAAATACAAGAGCTCATAAACGAATTCTATCAATGAGAATTCATACACCTCCCACGCGAAGAAAACCAATTCCGACGCTGGCTATCCAAACTCGCGTCACTAATCAACATACCTGGGATGGAACGCTCCCCATTGTCGTGGAACGACGAAACGAACCCGCATACATCCGTGACATTGAAACCGAGGAAGAACAAACCGACCCTTGGTACCAAGCAATCATCAACTACAAAACAAGCGGTGAATACCCACCAAACATTGACAAACGAGCCAAACGGCGCCCTACGCCTGTTATCATCACAATTCGTGATGGAAATGGGCAAACTACTCAAAAAGACACCCCAAGGCACACTACTCTTATGTGTCGATCACAAAAAGGGACACGATATTATGTCCCAAGTACACGATGGCGAATGCGGACCACACATGAACGCACGGGCCATGTGCAAACAAATCATAAGGCTAGGATGGTATTGGACAACCATGGAAGCCGACTGCGCAAAATATGTCAAACACTGCCATAATTGCCAAATCTTCGCAAACGTACAACACATCCCTCCTTCACCACTATACAGTTTAACATCACCATGGCCCTTCTCCACATGGGGGATCGACGTCATAGGCAAAGTTCAACCCGTAGGAGCAGGAGGACACTGCTTCATCCTCGTGGCCATCGACTACTTCACCAAATGGGTCGAAGCCGCATCATACCGTACGCTAGGCACAAAAGAAGTTGCGAAATTCATACAAAACAACATCATTTGTCGCTACGGCATACCCCACGAATTCATAAGCGACCAAGGCACACATTTCCAAGGAGAGGTCGAACCACTTCTCCTCAAATACAAGATACAACGACACAAATCATCACCCTACCGACCACAAACTAACGGCGCGGTCGAGGCAGCAAACAAAACCGTCGTATCAATCCTCAAAAAAATGATCGACACCTGCCACGACTGGCCCAACAAGATCCCATTTGCATTATGGGGATACCGCACAACCATCCGCACACCCACAGGCATGACACCCTATTTCCTAACCTACGGGATGGAAGCCGTTCAACCTGTAGAAATCGAGATGCAATCCCTTCGAATTCTCATGGAAGCAGACATTCCTGAAGCCGAATGGGCGCGCGAACGATCTGTGCAACTCATCCTTTTAGACGAAAGGCGGTTACATTCACTAAGTACTGTCCGAATGTATCAATCTCGCCTACTACGCGCCTACAACAAGCGGGTCAAGCCACGAAACATCAAAGTGGGCGACCTAGTACTCAAATCGGTCAGAGCACCATTACGGTCGACCCAAGAGGAAAATTCAAACCCAATTGGGCGGACCGCATTTGGTCAAAGAAATCCTTCCTGAGGAGCCGTGAAACTAATCGACCTTGACAAATAAGACTTAGATTACCAACAAATCTTGATCAACTCAAGAAATACTACCCCTAAAACACAAACGTTTCTGCAAATTTTCAAAACAAAACTCACTCTCGCATGAGTGAACTACGCTCGGTTTGATTCCACGCACTGTGGATACGTAGGCAGCTTTGCAAAGAGCTCAACCGAATCACACGAACTACGCCGGTTTGATTCTGTATTCAAAAGCAGATACGTAGGCAACTTGTCAAGAGTACAACCGAACTTTTTCTAGCACGCATGCCCAAAGCTTAAAAAGGTCAAGGGCGTTGCACTCACAAAAAGACACGCTCAAAGCTTAAAAAAGTCAAGAGCACAGTCAACACAAAAATAAAACACAAATCCAAGTCCGAAGCTTAAAAAGGTCGAGGATTTAAGACAAAACAATTCAAAACGCACAAGTCCAAAGCTTAAAAAGGTCGAGGACTTAAAAACGGAACAAGTCAAACAAACGAATCCAAAGCTTAAAAAGGTCGAGGATTTAAAGCAATCCAAAGCTTAAAAAGGTCGAGGATTTGAGACAAAATGCAAGTGTTCGAAGCTTAAAAAGGTCGAGAACATTTAAAAACAAACAAAAGAAGGCAACGAGACAAGGCAAAAGCAAATTAATCCTATTTTATTACTTTATTTAGAATTTTCCGCAACTTAGAAAGGAGCTAGGAACAAGCCTCCTTAGCCCTTTATTCGAATCTAAAACATATATTTAAATAAAGGAATCTTTCTAAACTAAGCAAAACAAACTACTCAAGTCCTTTTCTGACGCTTTGGGTTAACCTCTTCATCTCCAAGAGGCCGATCCGCCACAACTTTCGACCTAAGGACGGGAGTAGATCTCTCAAAACCTGGGGGCTCGACCGGATCCTCATCTTGCTCAACTGGGGGCTCCTCGGTCCTTGGCCCTAGGCGATCTTTAACGGTCACCTTCGGCCCAAGCCTTTCCCGCGCCGGTCTCGAAGTAGAAGCACCTGCATCAACAACACAGAGATCACCATAATCCCTCCTGTCACGCACTACTTCGTGCAACAAGGAGGGCCTTGGCCCATTTTTCTCTCTCTCCTCCTCCGATTCTCCGTTCACGAGAATCCTTGGAATGACACCAACGCCAGATAGAAATCCGTGACACGAGTAGACTCTATATGCTCAAGACGATCCACGTAACACGATCCGACCACCCTCGGATCCAAGCATCAATCATCTGGTTGTTTAGGACAACAACCCCTCCAACCTGCGTATCCTGTTCCGGGATGGTTTGAGCAATCCCAATTTGCCTCTTGGCGAAGAGGATGAATCCATACGCCTGCTCAAACCCGCACAACATCAACCCGGCTGCGTTAGCGCAAGCGGTCTTAATTCGCCGTAGTAATACCCCACCAAGACACGTACCAACGAATGGTGCTCTCCTTTACAAACCACCGGTAGTAGTTCAACGAACGCTCCCGAGGGTTAGCCCAATCCATCTTCCGAGACGTCGTCCCCGCCGCCTTGAAGACACCTCCGAGGGGAAGAGCTCTATACACACTCAGCCTCTCCATGAGCCAAACGTTGAGAATCCTAGCGCAACCCCTGTACGAGCTCAGACGATCAAAGATAACTGCTGCCTAAGCCCAGTATGGTCTCCGCTAGGATCAACGCAGAAGGATCATGTCCTCGCTCCATCTCTTCGACAACACGAGCATACCTCGCGTTCCCGAACACTCCATCTGGCATGGACCCCGCAAAAGCATAACGATGAACCAAACAAAAAGCGAGGGCCCTCCGCCTAGAACGGTCCGAAATACTAGTATCAGCCTTATTCATATATCGTTGACACAAGAGAAGCATGTTTACCTTGCCTCCCTCAAACAAACCTGCAGCATGAGCGTCCGTCATCCCAAGGAAGTTTCGCAACATCCCGTTATAACACAGCTCACTCTTCACGACCACAGGAGTAGTCCGTTTCGACCATCGGCAATGGCGAGAACTCCTCCATCAAAGGGCACACCTCTCCCGGGAAACCTAAACACATGCAAGCTAGGATCCCAATAATCTAAGCACGAATCAAGGAAGTCTAGATCGACTTTCATTTGACGAAAGCCGATAAATACACCCGCACCATCATCATACACCGCCTTCTTCATCCCCGAACTCAAGGAAGACGTCCACCTCTTCAAAAGAGCATCAAAATGCTCCTCCATTTTCTTGGAAACAAAAAAAAACTTTTATAAATATACCCTATATATTTGTGAAAGCAAAATCCTAAAGCAAAAGCACAAAGAAGAGAAGTGATTGTGAATGAAGATTAGGCACGCACCCCCTCTCCTTATATAGGAAAACAATATCCGAAATATGGAAATACAGCGCTATCAGCCAGGCCAACAAACCGCATGGCTCTATGCGGTTTGCACACCAAACCGCATAAGCCTATGCGGTTTTCCCTTGCAACCGCATAAGCCTATGCGGTTTCAGGGGATGGTTTTTCTTAAAATTTTCCTAATTTCGTCTTTCCTAGAACACTACAACCTACCTTGGGCTACGACACTCTTTCGTTGTTCCCCATACATCAACATTACACTTCACTTTAGCAACTCCGATTCTTACCACGAGTCAACACATAACATTTTTCGAATTCATACGAGCTCATTTCGCATTTAAAATGAACTTTTCACAAAACATTTTCACAATCTAAAATGAACATCAACGCATCCCACTCGGGAATCATATCATTTCTTCAAAACAAACCAACCGAACAGGTTTACCGACGAAGTCTAAGCTACAACAACAATGTTCACTAATCAAGCTACAACGACATGTACATAAAGGTTCATACAATCTTTAAATACACAAATTCACTCGGGATGACGGCGCCGATACTCGTCAAACTCACGCCGAATGAGCTGCCTCTCGGCTCGGCTCGACACAACCGAGCTGTCTGGCCACCAAGCCATCCTCCACTGTTGGCTATACGCCATAGCTTCTTATGCGCCTCCTTAGCCACCTGAAACACAACACGAACACAATTCACACTTTTCTCCATTTTGCCTTAATTTCACTCAAATTAAGTCAAACTTAGGGGGGAAATTTCAAAACAAACACAGTCAACCCCACTTTACCTTAATTTCACCCAAATTAAACCAAACTGGAAAGGGTAACACAAAAAACGACTCTCACAAGTTTGACCATCGATATACTTCATACCTCGATCAAACTGGGGGCTTATACACATACATACAACCACACAAGAACATACCTTCTTCACCTTGCTCGTCCAGCTGTCCATGCCCGCGTCAGTAGTCACCGGCAAGTACGTCGGCAAGACAAAGGTACGACGGACGCCCGAGTCATCATACTCGATGGTAGTAGGGAAGTCGTCAGGCTGCTCTGCCATCTCGGGATCAAACTCCTGCAAAACAAATACAAAACGCACACGTCAGGGAAATTTTTCGCAAAATTACCCTACGCACCCCCAAACACCGAAGCACACATACCTCAATCGGCCCACAAGCAAGCCGAGACTGAGCAAAATGGGCATAATCTTCCCCAGGACAAAGGAGGCTCACTGACTCTCCCTCTCCATACAACGCCACGCGATCCTGAGCAGAAACCCCCCGCTCAAACAGGACCCTCGGCGGATCCTTAGGCACTACCGGAGCTGGCCACCCTGCCTGAAAGACCAAACGCTCTCCAAGGTACCAAACCGATCCATACGGTGTCGCTATGTAAAGGCGCTGGTCTCTCGTGACCGCAAACCTAGCCCCAATGCCCTCAGGGAATACCTGCATCGGCCCCACGGGAACGGCACGAACTACAAAGCAAACAGAACACGCTCACAAATACAGATACAAAGTACAATCATTTTAAGTACACTCTATTTAAAATGATTCAAGCACAAACCTCATCAAACCGCATCCGGTTCAGACGATCCCTAACATCATCATACGACCAGTTGAACGCCGCACGATTACACGTACCCCAAATGCGCACGTGGAGTACTCCTCACGATCCTCACAAAGACGCGGGGAGCAAAAAAGGGAAGTGGCTAAGAATCCACGACTGTACATACAAAAACAAGAAACAAGAACACGTTACAAAGACAACAAAAATGAACAACAATACACCTGATACAAAAACAAAATCAATACATACCTCCATCAAGAAGCCAGGCGCGACCAAGGACAGTCGCGAACCTCCATCCATGACCCGCGGTCTCACGGCATCCATGCAGAAGCGAATGCACAAGCCCAGAGACGGCGTCACCCAGTCAAACGTCCCAATCGCATCCCAATCCAGGAGATGCATAAGAACCGAGGTCGATGCCCGCTCACCCTTGTCGCCGAAGTACACGGCGCTCACGAACCACCACAACCACATACGAGCATTCTGCTCGTCGCTCCACTCCGAGGGGCCATACTCGGTCTTCCCCTCAAAATACTCCAAGATGTAGCTCGTCTTGAAAGTATAGGGGGGCGCACCCTCACAAATCACCTCCAAACCACCGCCAACCGCGTTGGTCACAACCTCGTCCACAACGGACGGCGCAAAGTCAAAATCCATGTCGCGGTCCCCCAATCCAGAACCCCGTCATGACAAAGATACCCAGACAAGGTAATGCCGGCCTCAAAGCCGGGCATATGGAACGTCGTCGTGGTGTCCCAATACCTGTCCAGGAAGGCCCTGATCAACATCAGGTTCGCCCTCTGCTCCTTCCTCGCAATCTCCCTCCAATGGCCAACCAACGGGCCAAAAGCACTACGCAACACCCAAGCTTGCGCCCTCGGCGGAAGCTTCTCCTCAAAGGCACACATCGCAGACGAGACGCCCGAGAAAGTCCTCATTGGGCCCTTATCCCAACCCATCGTCGCTCGATAGGAAACATGTCTCTCCGGAGCAAGCAGAAGGTTGTGGCCATCCCAACCCTTCGCGAAAGCCCTGTTCACACGTGATTTCCGCGGCCTAGAGCTACTCGCCCTAGGCGCGACCTCCTCAACCTCCTCAGCCTGCTCCTCAGCAGCATCCATCTCAGCCTCCAACTCCTCTACAAACGCCTGAGCAAACGCGTCCGCCTCCTCCTCAGGATCACGCACAGGGACATTTCTCCCACGGCCTCTACCTCGTGATTGACCACGTCTCGTGGGCAAGTCCCGAGGATCAGCCTCCCTCTCGCTACGTGTACGCCTCAAGCTACTCGAGCTAGAGGCTCCCTCAGTCCTTGAGCTAGCACTCTTACGAGATCTCGATCTCGTAACACGACCAGAACCCTCTCCTGCAACCAAATACAGCAAATACATACAGCTATAATACACGCAAGTACACAACTTGGCGTACACATACACAAGTACACACAAATAGTATACACACATAATACAAATACATTCCTTACACACATTGCACCATACGCCCTACAGAGCATTTTTAGGCCTAATTCACAATTAAGCCGAAAACCGTTCTCTACATTTCAAAATCACAACTTTATGGTTTCTACGCGCCATAATAGTCCCCAACAACAACCCATTACAAGCAATTGCATTTTGGTCATCCCGATCAAAAACCCCCAATTCGCCTTAATTACTCCGTATAACTACGACTTAAGACGGCGATTTGAGAGCCCTAACTCAAATTTTTCGCAAAACTAACGCTATAGGCATGCTATACTCGCTATGGGCATCCTACACCGAAGTTTAATTGAAATTCCGGGTCGGAAAATCCGGGTTCGTTTTCGGACCCGAAACCTAATTTGGACGTTTTTCACACAAAGACGGTCTAAATCACAATCAAATCACATATACACGTTCACATGGCATAATGCAACACAATGACGTCAATTTCAAGCATTCAAACGGCAAATTTCAAGCAAAACTCGGGTTTTCATTCAAAACCCGTCTTTTCAACATTTCAAGGCAAAAGTAGCTAATCACAACAACAAATAACTCAAAAGCAAGTTAAAATGGAGCAATACCTCGTTCCATAGCAAGGCAACGCAAGAAAAACGAGCAAAAACGGTTGAGAAATCGAAAAATGATGTTTTTATGAGTTAGAAACCGTAAGTAATGAGTGAAGCATAGCCACGGCTCAACTCGTGCCTTTATAACCCCCTACAGCCAACAGGGGAAACCGCATAGGCTTATGCGGTTTGTCCCCTGAACCGCATAAGCTTATGCGGTTCCTGCCTGTGGTTTTTCTCGGGTTTATCTCGTTTTACGCCTACTTTTCGATTCCTAATTCATCCTAGCTCTAATTTAACTCCAAGTACGTCCCGTGCTTGGGTTAAGGCATCACCTACAGTCCGCCATACGCGTATATTAAGCATTTAATGTATGCAGATGTAAGGTACACGAACGCTTTTCACGAGCATTACACCATATTCTCCTCTACGGAAGACAACCATATGCAATTACAACTACATAGACACTCCTCGGCGAGTTCAAGCGCAAGCATTACACAGACGCTCTTTCACGAGACCTACACCTACACCTACCCAAACATCTTACAAGCATATGCACCCTGCACTCTAGCCCCTTATACACATGCAATACGAAGACATTACAAGCACCAGCACCAGGCATTTGACATTACAAGCACACGCAAAGGCACCAACAAACGACAACAAGCACGACGAAGACATCCGACAGGCCGGCAGGCCCTTATAGCATGCACGGACCGCCAAGTCCTAAAAATGCGCACGCCCCTCCCCGTTTAGCCCGGTTCGAAGTCCTCGTCTCACCCATGGACACATGCTTCGCTCACGATCATATCGAGGCGTAATGGTCCTGGATATGGTCGTGGAGTTTGACTAGCGCTCTAGTCCGAGCTCGATCAAACCGGGGCTCTGTGGATACCCATATCCGCATTCTCCCAACCAAATCCCTGTGATGTATCACGGACTTTTATTACGCATGCTTTAACGTTGACTTATACGGTTCTAACTAATGTCGAATTCATTTTGAGTCGTTTTAAATGTTAAAATGATTTAGGTCGCCTTACATCGCATTTAAATAACATTCATTTTGTCCATTTGGAGTCTAGCTAGGTCCTTGTCCCGCTTCATTTGGCATGAGCTTCGCATCTGCACTACAATTAGCCCTTTTACATTAACAAGGTCTAATTCAGCATTCCTAAATTCCTAAATTTAGGCGGTAGCTAAAACCGCTATTTAGCCCTCTCACACAAAATACAACCTCACGTCTTACCTTATTTCACAAAATCTATGCAAAATACACCTTCTTCATTTTTCAGGGCTCGGGCCCAAAACCGAGCCCAAACCCACCTTTGGCCCGCACTCCAAAGCCCTCAACAACTCTCTAGAAGATCATACTAGGTCTTCTTGGAGCACAAGCAAAGAGATTATGTCGTATATTTCCAAGATTTAGCAATCCGGATTAAGGAAATACGAAATCTTGAAGTTAAAACCACACCAATGAAAGAAACAATTTTATGCGGCTCAGGGTACAAACCGCATAAGGCTATGCGGTTTGCCCACCAAACCGCATAAGCCTATGCGGTTTGTCAGGGTGGTTTTTAGCCCTGTTTTCCTAATTTCCCTCGGCTATTCTCCTATATATACGACCCCTCGCACGACCTATCAACATAAGTTTTCCACACAAGAAAACCCTCTCCTCTCACAACCTCTCTTCCTAGTTTTAGCACCCATACTTGGGTCCCACAAAATATACCGTCTAGCACGGTATACACCTAAACACATCCACAAAAGCCTCACGCACTCAAATCCTTGAGTTCAACACACCATCCCGTGTTGAATTCATCCTCCTTTCAAGTTCAAGAAGCGAAGCTCTGCCCAGATCTGAAGCGTCAGGACAAGGTAGGTACCGATCCACTTGGATCAAAGCTTTTTCTTATTTTCTATGGACTAACAAAGGGGTCTACACTTTAGCGCCCCCCCCGGCTTTGGCACCCGAGCGCGCTTGCCTTCCAAGTGTTCTTATTACTTCGGGTACACTCCATATCCGATGACACGCCAAAGTCGCATAAGCAACCGACCTCATAAAATAAACCAATGGACAATTGAACTTTATTTTATTTGCATGCATCTTGCACCTTCTTATTTTGCATTAAAATCAACTTAAACAATGAATTCGACCTTTAACTGAACCGTATTCGTTAACAAGTTAAACATGCTAAACTGAGGGTTTTAATCAATCTTTTTGCATCTGCATCTGCATTCTTTTACATCCTTATCGCACTTGTACGTAGCGATAACATTAGCTCAAATATCATCTTACATGGATTGTTCTAGGTCAGTAGAGGCTATTTTTACATAGGCTTTTCTAAAAGGTTTTCATAAATCATTATTTGAATTAACTCTTTTTCGAAAGTACCCTCACCCCGAATCCAATCTGGTTTCACAAGCCTTAGATCTAGGGGTGTCGGCGTGCTCCAAAATCTAGGACATGTTTTTAACTTAGAACATGGTAGCAGGTTCCTATTTTCCGCGATAAATAGGTGGCGACTCCATAACAGTTCTTAAAGGTTTTTCCAACTTAATCTTTTTTAACTTTAAAATCCGCCCTTAGGCAAGACGCCGAGTTGGGTCCGATCCCGGGTTCCACAGAACCTTACCCTATAAGCCAAAAACCTGTGTTTATATGTACAAGTGTGAGGCTATAGTACCCTCACTATAGTCGTCTTTCAAAACCATTTCATGCAAAAACATTTCCTAGGCATTATACATTTAAAATACGTCCATTTTGAAAATTCATTTTTAACTTTTTTTCAAAAAGGTCATACTTTTTATTACACGCCGTTAGGCTCTTTGACCTATAGTCATCTGAGTTTGATAAATAAAATGCCAGTGCATTTAAAACCGATCCAGGATAATCACTAGATCCCCGATCTTTTTCAAAACGTAAATGAATTATGCGACTGACGTATCGTCATAATACATTTATTGCAAAAATTTCATAGAGCAAAAACCCGTAAATGTCAATTCATTTCGGAGATTTTAAATGAAATTAACTTTTAGAACATTAGATTTAGCTTTAAGTCGAGCGACTCTTTAGTCGTCCTGATTTAATCTTTTTCTCTCAAAAACAAAAAACGCGGGCTCACTCATATGTGAACCCGTTGATTTACTCTTTGAATCGAGTGACTTATTGTCATTTTTCGATTTAAATCCCTGAGTCACACGTAAAAGGCGAACAATTGGTCGCCTTTTACCCAATTTTAACATCCTCAGATCGATTAGCCTATCGCTACTTCGGTTTGATCCTTTTTATCGTGATGATAAACCCCTAGCAACATACCGCTAAACTGGGTTAATCAGATCATGATCATAAAAATTTTTCAACCTCGAGAATAGAGACGTGTCAATATGCCTCTACCTCAAAAGCTTCCCGTGTCATTTTAAAAGCTAAAAACACGAGTCGAGTCTTGCACCCACCTTTTGCATTTTTATGTCTTTCTTTGGTCGTGAATGCGATTTTTCATTGAGTCTTTTCTTCCTTTTTAGAGTCACTAAAGGTTTGAAAACTTTGTCAGGTCCACTCATTGAAAAACCCTGGATACACAACAAACCACCCATTGAACGAAACCTGGATACACGACGAACCAAGAACTGTCACTTAAACCCACCTCCGCCTCCAAAGAAGCGCGCCTACAACAAATCAAAACCAAAACCTGTAATGGCCTTTCAACAAGATGAAGGTTTCGGCGGACCGCCACCACCCCCTCCGGAGGTAACTGCCGAGCAAGTCCGACAGCTCAACGATAGGATAGCTAGCCTCACTACGACGATCGAACAAATGGCTATAATGCAAAAGTTTGAAGCGGAGAAAAACGCCGTACGCCTAGCCGAGGAATCCGAACAGAATGCAAAAAGGATTCGAACCATGGAAGAACGTCTCACGAACTCAAGAGGTTACTCCATACACCAAGAAAACGAGCACATCCCAAAGAACGTCAGGTCCATGCTACCAGACAAGCTAGCACTCAGTGATCTTCCCATCTTCAAAGGTCACGAAAGCCCGCTCGTTCACGTCAAGGCTTTCAAGGCTAAAATGGCCATCATGGGTGTTGAACCCCCTGCATGGGCTACCTTATTTCCTCACTCATTAGACGCGCAACCGAGGGCATGGTTCTATGCTTTAGAGCCACACAAAACGGGTAGTTTCGAGGACATAACGGTTGCGTTTGATCTACAGTATCGGGACAACAACGATATCCAAGTCTCGCTACGTACCTTAGAGGTCCTAACTCAGAGGGACAATGAAGGGTTCACCGAGTACACGACGCATTTGGAAGAAGCGTGCGCTCAAATACCTAACCGCCCAAGGGACACCGATCTAATCACTAAGTTCATCAACAACCTCACCCTCAAGATATCAAAGAACACCTACGGTGCGGAAATTTTGACAACTTCTCAACCCTCAACAGCCGTCGGCGAGCTCATCGAGGATGACCTCCGTAAAGAAAATAGAAATAAAAGTACAGGTCGAGGATATCAAGGAAGCTCATCCCGAGCCACTGCCAAAGTCGAGCCCATCCATGCCATCAACGCACTGGACGCGTTAGAGGCACCATCGGTTTTTACGACACCACCAAGGCCTGCCGTACCTCCTCCAAAAGCATCATACTCACCTCCTGGTCCCAATTCAATGAAGGCATGACGAAACTTTGACCCCATATACATGACTTACTCGAAGGCCCTACAGAAGCTTGTGAGCCGCAACGTACTTCAACCCATAGGACCTACTAGCGAGCCTCCCCCAGACAAGAAACCGAAGTCATGGGATCAGAACGCATACTGCGAGTTTCACAGGGGAAAGGGGCATGATACCGAGCAGTGTTTCCGCCTAAAAAACATAGTCCAAGATCTGATCGACGACAATACTATTGTGAAGCCCAGCCCGAGCCCTAAACCTTCGAACCAGCTCAATCCTTTGCATAACCATGCTATATTCACAGGAACACATCCCATCATCGACTGCTCTAAAATGATAGTCTCAGATGATTACGAAGTCAACGGCATCTGGAATACTTCTGAGGATGAAGCCGACAATAGCGACATCCGCATATGTCTCCAAGATGAGCTCTACGAAGAAGAGGCTCAACCCCGTCGCCCTCCAGGCAAGTACGGAGAGCTACGACACAAGTACCCATTTAGGCTATCAGACAGTGATGTCGAGGTGGCCTACCTAACACGCTCGGGCGCCCATACCAAGCTTCTAAAGTTACTTGAGCCCCGTAACCCCGCCAAGGCCGATCGCTCAAGAAAAGAACAAGGGAATAATCATAGACGAGGATACGCCGCCCACTTCGCCTACCTCTGCGCCTCACTCCCAAACGTCGCCCTACAAGCTTTACTAGTTCACCTGCAAGCATTGCTCCTACCCCTACGCCGCCATCCAGCAAAGCATCATTTCCTAACGCTGATCCCACGTCTGCTCCACCAGCTGGTAAAATAGCATCACCAAGCGTCACCCCTTCACCCTTACCCACGCCGAGGCTCTGAGACACGCTCCACAAACACTCAACAAAACAAAGGCGGACATTTCAACTGGCGACTCTTAAGGGACTCGATGGGACATCGTGAAGCCCTTTACCAAGCATTACAGGTCACCCCAATGACATCGGAAATGTCTCCAGAAAAACTTATCAGTAACATAACGCGCGAATGGCAGGCTAATGCCGTCACCTTTTCGGATAAGGACCTCCCTCCTTTCGGCGACACGCACAATCTACCTCTCTACATCAACGTGGAATGCCACGGCATGACATTACCAGTCGTCCTCATTGACAATGGATCCGCAGTCAACGTCCTACCCCTGGAAACAGCCAAAAAACTAAGGATTGAAGAGAACGATTTCATTCCATGTATGCAAGCGGTGTCAGGGCTTACGATGGAACACGTCGCAGCATAAAGGGAACCGTCTCCTTTCCCATTATGACAGGGCCAGTCATGAGAGAAACCGAATTTCAAATCATTGACATACCCCCAACCTACAACATGCTATTAGGAAGGCCATGGATCCACGCTACCAAGGCCGTCACCTCAACCCTACATCAAAAGGTCAGGATGCCTTTAGGTGACGAGATTGTCACCATCGACGCTTCAAACTTTCGTGCTACGCTTAAACAACACAAAGGAAGCAACAGTACTGCAGAAATAAACGCCGATCCGGCCGATGACATATGTGGTTTCGACTTCGACTTCAGTATCTGCACCATGACTCGCGAAGAGGAAATCGCTTCGCTCTACGCCAGGGACAACGACAATAAATGGCCCACCATGGGTCTATCTCATGTGCCATGGGCACACGAAGTCTCTCACGGTTGGGAATCATACAACGATCGCAAGAAGCGTCATGATTTCCACATGCAGCCATACCACATCTTCCCCAGCAACTACTTCGTCAGGGAGGGCACTAGCAGAATTCCCAAAAACGTGTCCACATACACCATCGCCGGAATTGAACTCATCTCCGACATCATACGCAACTCCAACTTCAACCCCACTGACCTAATCATTCCTTACGAAGAAAAAACGCACGACGGATGGTCAAAAACCCTTGAATGGACCGACGAACAAGGCCGCACTTTCAAGATCACTACCGGCCAAGGCTACACCTTCGAAGATTCTAACTCCGACGAAGATGAAGACCACGCCCTCAACAAAAAGACCGTCGTAGAATTTAAACTTCCCCGTCGTCATTTTAAGTCTTATGCCCCGACTAAGCCTCCGGGCTATCTCCCCGATATAATCAATTTAGCTAAAGAACTAGAGTCATTAAGGTTGTCCAAAGCTCCCTCGTCTGAGCTATCTTCAAATGTAACCGCTTTTGATAACATTAATAACATGAAAGTTTTTGGTTACTCTTTGCCTCATTTAAAATCTACTCTTTCTAATGATTGCGATAAGCTTAAACTAAATAACATTGCATTATATAGATACATTGCAAGCATTGTTTCAAAACCCGAACAGGAGCCCATCATTGAAGACACAACAACCATCGACATAGGCACGCCCGAAGAGCCTCAAGAACTGCAACTAGGGGCTTCCCTAAGCACACAAGAAAAGGCCACATACACCAAGCTCCTCGCAGAGTTTAAGGACGTCTTTGCCTGGTCATATAAGGACATGCCCGGCATAGACCACGAGATAGCTGAACACCGTATCCCGATCAAGCAAGGTTCCAGACCCGTCAAACAGAAGCTCCGACGCATCAAGCCAGAATGGTCTCTCATGGTCAAAGAAGAGATCGAAAAGCAACTACAAGCTGGATTCATCCGAGTCATTGAATACTCTGATTGGGTCTCCAACATGGTTCCAGTCATGAAAAAGAACAGCAAAATACGAGTATGTGCCGACTTCCGAGACCTAAACAAAGCCTGCCCAAAAGACGATTTCCCGCTACCTCACATGGATATCCTGATCGACAACACAGCAGACCACGCCATCGTCATTCATGGATGGATACGCAGGATACAACCAAATCAAAATGGCGGCCAGACGACATGCCAAAAACCACTTTCGTAACCCCCTGGGAACCTATTGCTACGATCATGCCATTTGGGCTCATAAATGCCGGCTACCTACCAACCTACCCCCCCCGCCTTGCTCCACGACATGATGCATAAGGAGGTCGAGGTATACGTCGACGACATGATCGTAAAATCAAAAGAAAGGGATGACCACGTCATAAACCTTCGAAAATTCTTCACCCGAACCAGGCAGTATAAGATGCGATTAAACCCACAGAAATGCACCTTTAGGGTCACATCGTGGCAAGTTCTTTGGGTCACATAGTAAGCGGTAGCGGGATCGAAATAGACGACCAAAATCAAGGCGATAATGGGTATGAAACCGCCAGGCAACATCGACGAAATAAGGAGCTTGGGACAAGTCCAATATATCTCCGATTTATCAAAGAAACTCACCATGATTTGTGAGCCAATCTTCAAAAAATTGAAGAAAGAAGAGCATACGAAATGGGACAACGATTGTCAACAAGCATTCGACAAAGTCAAGAGCCTGCTCACAAATCCACCCGTTCTGGTACCCCCACAAAAGGACTTGCCATTGTCGCTATACTTAACGACCACGCCAAACGCTATGGGTGCCATGCTCGCCCAGGAAGTCAACAACGAAGAACGGGCCATCTACTACATCAGCAAAAAGTTTCACGATTACGAAACTCGGTATGAATGGTCGAGAAAAGGCGCCTCACCGGTCTGGGCAACCAAAAAGCTCAGACACTACCTACTCACTAGCACAACAAGAGTCTACTCCCTAATGGACCTTCTCAAGTACCTATTTGAAAAACCAGTCCTAAATGGGCGCATGGCCAGATGGACTCTACTCCTCGCCGAGTATGAACTCAAATACCTCTCTCTGAAAGTAATCAAGGGAAGAGCAGTTTCCGACTTCCTAGCAGAAAACGCTATCATCGAACAACCCATGATCGATACAATGTCATTCCCTGATGATGGAATCTTTGCCATAGAAAAGGAGTACTGGCAATTATACTTCGACGGAGCATCAAATTACCGCGGCTACGGAGTAGGAATACTCTTAATATCCCCAAATGGTGACCATACTCCGCTCTCGATCAAGCTCGATTTCAGCGTCACGAACAACGCCGCAGAATACGAAGCCTGCATTTACGGCCTGCAAGCCGCCATCGCCCTCAAAATAAAGAACCTACGGGTGCATGGAGATTCATTCCTCATCATAAATCAAGTGACCGGGGCATGGAAGATCATGAGCGAAACCCTCACCAAATACCAAACAAAAGTACAAAAACTCCTAACCAACTTCGACAGCATCGAATTTTACCACCTCCCAAGGGAAGAAAACCGGTTCTTGAGCCTGCTGTCAAAACTCTCATCCCTCCCGAACATGCCGGGACATGAAGTTACTACCCATCATCGTCGAAAGACGTGACGAACCAGCATACATCCATACTATTGACCTGGACGAAGCCGAGCAGACAGAGCCTTGGTATCAAGCCATAATCAACTACAAAACAGACAACACTTATCCACCCGACACCGATAAACGTGGACAGAGAGCTATCAGACTCCTAGCCTCCCAATTTGTGCTAGAAATGGGATAATTACTCAAGAAAACACCACAAGGGACGCTGCTCATATGTGTCGACTACAAGAAGGGACAGGAAATCGTCGCACAAGTCCACGACGGTGAATGCGGACCCCATATGAACTCTCGAGCGCTCTGCAAACAGATTCTACGACTAGGATGGTATTGGACGACCATGGAAGCGGCATCGCATCCAATACGTCAAGCACTGCCACAATTGCCAAATTTTCAGCAACGTCCAACATGTACCACCTTCACCACTATACAGCCTAACCTCACCCTGGCCCTTTTCAACCTGGGGCATCAACGTGATAGGAAAAGTCCACCCCATCGGAGCAGGAGGTCACTGCTTCGTGCTGGTGGCCATCGACTACTTTACTAAATGGGTAGAAGCAGCATCTTTTCGAACCCTCGGCTCCAAAGAAGTCGCCAAATTCATACAGACAAACATTATATGCCGATATGGCATACCCCATGAGTTCATCAGCGATCAAGGCTCGCACTTTCAGCGCGAGACAGAAGCCATACTCACAAAATACAACATCCAACATCACAAATCCTCGCCCTATCGACCCCAAACCAATGGAGCCGTTGAAGCAGCAAACAAGACGGTCGTCACCATACTCGAGAAGATGATCGACAGTTGCAAAGATTGGCCCAACAAGATACCATATGCATTATGGGGATACCGCACTACCATTCGCACGCCCACAGGCATGACCCCCTATTTCCTCACCTATGGCATGGAAGCCGTCCGACCAGTGGAAATAGAAATACAGTCTCTACGCATACTAATGGAAAGTAGCATCCCGGAAGCAGAATGGGCACGTGAACGGTACGAACAACTCATGCTCCTGGATGAACGTCGACTGCATTCCCTGAGTACCGTACGAATGTACCAAGCCCGACTACAACGAGCATTCAACAAACGAGTTAAGCCACGAAACATAAAAGTAGGTGATCTCGTACTAAAGTCAGTCCGAGCACCACTTCCAGTCGACCCACGAGGAAAATTCAAGCCTAATTAGGCTGGACCCTACCTCGTCAAGGAAATCTTCACAGGCGGAGCAGTAAAACTAACCGACTTGGACGGTCCAGAGTTTAACCTAGCAACGAACCTCGACCAGCTCAAAAAGTACTACCCTTAAAAATGCCTTGCAATGTATCTATAAAATGCGAAATTTTCTAAAAAACAATTCAATGGACCGACATGTCCTTAAACATGTTCATGGACCGGCATGTCCTTAAACATGCTCATGGGCCGGCATGCCCCTAAACATGCTCTTTCTCTCCACAAAAATCAAAAGCAATTCATGGACCGGCATGTCCTTAAACATGCTCATGGACCGACATGTCCTTAAACATGTTCATGGGCCGGCATGCCCTTAAACGTGCACCCCTCGCAAACACAATTCATGGGCCGGCATGCCCTTAAACATGCATCCACCAAACACAATTCATGGGCCGGCATGCCCCTAAACGTGCACATTCACCACAAAAAAGCAAACACAATTCCTGGGCCGGTATGCCCCTAAACGTACACTTAGAACTCAGGGTTTGATTCCATTTTTCGTGGATACGTAGGCAGCTTTGCAAAAAGCGCAACCGATATTCAACACAAAATGACACGTCCAAAGCTTAAAAAAGGCTAAGGACATAGTCAACACAAAATTCGTCTTTTAAAACCTAAGGGTTAAAAGGACGATATTCAACACAAAATGACGCGTCCAAAGCTTAAAAAAGCTAAGGACATAGTCAACACAAAATTCGTCTTTTAAACCTAAGGGTTAAAAGGACGATATTCAAAACAAAATAACACGTCCAAAAGGTCAAGGACATAGTCAACACAAAAATTCGTCTTTTAAACCTAAAGGTGAAAAGAACGACATTCAACACAAAACGACAAACCCAAAGCTTAAAAAAGTCGAGGGAATAGTCGATACAAAGATTTCCTAAAAACCATGCTTGCATTCTAAACTTTTGAAAAGAGATTAGGGCCAAGGAATTTCACACAGAATAACAAGCAAAATGAGTCAAAGTCGTAAATAAAAAACCTGATTTTTATTAATCTTAAAAAGAACGGTTACATTTTAGATTTTTCAGACGTAGGAGCATAAACTACACTAACAAACACTACAATATATTACAATACAAGTCCCGGCATGTACATCGGGTTTAGGATAGATGATATAATACATAAACACAAAATAATACGAACATAATACTAACAAACCAGCAACAAGACCACACAAGATTCCCTTAAGCCACCGAACCTTTCGACTGATCCGGGAAGCACCAACCCTCAACCCCTGCGGCGATCCCCAACATTACCATGACGACCTGGAGCACCCGGCCCTGGTATGCGACGACGACCGAACACACATTCAGCCGCCGAGAGAGGCACCGAGCTCGAAGCACCACCCCTACCACTATTGCGTCCAAAGCGGATCGGGTCGTAGGCAGACGTCGGCGGAGGCTCGTTGAGCTCTATGGCACGGAGACGAGCCCTCTCCTGAGCACTTTGAGCCACGGTCCATTTAACATAAGCCCTCGACACCCGGATCGTCCCAGGAGTACCGGCTACAAGCCACGAAGGGCGCATGATCCAACCACTGACCCACTCGTCAGTCACCTGGTTAATTAACACAACCATGTCCTGTACCTTCGTGTCCTGGCCAGGAATGAACTGTGCATACCCTATCTGTCGCCTCACCCGCAGGGGATGGATGAAAACTCCCATCTCAAACCCACATAAGAGAACTCCGGAGGGACCATCACCTACTGCGCTAGCCGTCACGTCAATTATCCCCCACCACGGAACCGACCAACGGATAGCACATGACCTCACAAACTCAGGGAAATAGTCACTAGGACGTTAAATGCGGACCCGACCACCGCATATAACGGCTGGTGATCCCCCCTGCGACATACCCAACATCGAAGCCGAAGTCGTTCACCACGTTCAGACGCTCCATCACCACAACCGAGGATCAAGGGGCATCCTCAGACGCATGCTCCCTATTGCATGCGGTCATCCAATCCAAGGATCGTCTCGCCGTAATTAAAGCGCAGGGATTGCAACCTATTTCCATCCGCTCCTGGCGGCAATTAAGCGCGGATCTCCCAACAACCCCTGGATATAGAGTCAGGAACATGTAGCGATGGTACCAGGCAAAAGGCCAAAGCCCTCCTCCTGGCCACAAAGCAGATATGCCCATTCTCGTCATTCCTAAACCATTGACACAAGCGATAGAGGTTGATACGGCTCCCAACAAATAGCTCTTCCACCTCGTCCCGGGTCATCTGGAGGTAGTTCTGAACTTGCCTCTTATATCCAAACTCCTGCCTGACGCATACCGGTAAGCTAATACGCACCCACCCACCAATGGCTCCAAACTCTTCAACCAAAGGGCAAATTTCTCCGCAAGGAAAGCGAAACACGTGAAGGCTTGGATCCCAATACTCGAGACATGCATCCAAGAACTCTGGCTCCATTCGAACCTGCCTTAGCCCACGAAATACGCCAACTCCGCAATCTTTCAAAAGCTTCTTCTCGATACCCGACAAAGACGCACACCAACGGCGCAAGTTCCTTTCAAAATCCTCCATAATTCGACGAATGTTCCGTAAATATTCTGAATATTTTTGGAAAATCGAGAATGGAAGACGAGAGGATGAGTGAAATGAGTTAACCTAGCCCTCCTTTTATAGCCGAGATTTGCACAACGAAATACAACACAAAAACTTAAACGCTAGAGAACAAGCGATTAAAATAAATCAAACAAAAACCACAAAACAAAATTGTAATCGCCTGTAAACAGGCGATTAAAAGTAAAATCGCCTGTTTACAGGCGATTTTCTTTTTCTTTTCTGACAAAATTATTCGATTTCTTACACTTCTTACACACCTATACCCTAAATTTTTTAACTTATTACCTCTTATTACTTTTACCGACCTCTTGGTCGACATTCACGGTCCCGTCACGTCGTCTCGATTTGCGTAATTGACTCCCGTCTTTCGTATTTTTCGTTTTCACAAAACACGATAATCACACAAAAATTAAACACAACACAAAATATGATTTTTCGCATTCACAATTTTCGTCTCAAAACGTCGTTTTAGCTCACATTTTTAATGTCAAAAACGTCTTTATACAAGTCTAAAATATTTTTCAAAACAGCACTTTTCAAAACTCCATATTTGCCTTTGGTTTGGTCATTAGCGAGTCAGTCTCAATCGAGACGTATATATGTGCTTTTACGACTAACACTGCTCGCAGTGCGCCACACGCAAATACGCGAGGATTTCAGACCCTACTACGACGCAGGAATGCATTTTTCGCAACAAGACAAAATAACCAAATTAAAACCATAAACACCCACAAAACCAAAAAATCAACCCTACACAAGTCCCGATAAATAAACCGTTACAAACAAAATATTAATACAAGACCAAAATATACACACAAGTCCAAGCCTACTGCGAATGATCACGGCCAGAAGACAAAGACGCATGAGTCGATCTCAAAGACGCGCCTATCTAGCTCCTCTGTATGCCGACCCTCTAGCTCTGCCCGGACTCTGCTTGACTCCTCGGTATGCGCGACCTCGGCTCGACGCGATCTCGCGCCTCTCGCCGACCACGACCCTCGCTAACTCAAGTCGAGCGTCGGCCGCCTCCCTCTGCGCCCTGCAAGCGTCAACCACTTTCTCATTCACGACAGCCCGCCACCGGTTTGCCGCCCGCCACAGCCTCCTGTGCCCCTCAGCCGTCACCTGCCAACAACACGCAAAATATACTTAGCTTTCCACCCTGGGGGCTCCAATTGAAAACCGCTTCAATGGAGTTTGACTAATGATTTTACATTAAAATCTAACTCAAACTGGGGGCTACAATTGAAAACCGCTTCAACGGAGTTTGACTAATGATTTTACATTAAAATCTAACTCAAACTGGGGGCTACAATTGAAAACTGCTTCACCGGAGTTTGACTAATGATTTTACAATAAAATCTAACTCCAACTGGGGGCTATAATCAAAAAACTGCTTCAACAAAGTTGGAATTATGATTTTACAATAAAATCTAATTCAAACTGGGGGCTATACTACATAATACTCATGCTGTACAAAGAAGAAAGTAAATACCTTTCTCACGCGCGGATCCCACCTCTCAAGCCCCGCATCGGTGACCACAGACAGGCAAGGAGGCAGCACGATCGAATGAGAGCAGCCCTCGTGAACAACCAACAGATCCTCGGCGAGCGGAGGAGGTGGAACTCAAGATCGAGGATCACGTCATTTGCCAAAACAAAAATAGGGTAAATTTTTGCTTCCTAAAACCAAAAACGCAAAAAAGAAAAACAACAACAAAACATACCTCGATCACAGCGTCAGCAAGGGCATGCTGTGCCTAAGTCACGTAATCCTCAGCCGGCCTCAGCAAGGAGTCAGACTCACCCTCATGGTACACGTCACGATGCTCGTTAGCGTCGGGCGTCTCCACAAACAAAACCAAGGGCGGAGGAGCAGGTACGATAAAGCCGCCACGACCCGTCTGCGCAGATAGACGCTCACCCAAGTACCAGTACGAGCCGTACTGGGTCTCGATATACAGCCGCCGTCCGTCAAGGGGACCAAAGCGAGCTGCAATCGCTTGAGGACGCCAAGAAACTTCCTCCAAGGGTCTCGATCACACTACAAAACAAAACCAAGTTATAAACCACAAAATCAAACGCAAACCCAAAAACAAGCAACAAAAGACCAGAATACAAAACACAATCACCCTTACCTTATCCACGGTCATCCCGTTGAAGCGCACCCGAGCCGCGTCGTAGTTTAGGCCAATACCTTCCGTCCGTCGGCGTAAGCATGGAAAGCGGACATCGCGCCTCAACCTTGAACGTGTCCTAAGAGAGAAGGGAAGTGAGCGTAGCACCAAGACTGCAAGCAATCAGAATACAACGTTAAAAAGGAAAGCAGAGACAAGATAACAAGACTCTGCGAAATCAAAACTTACCTCCATCAGAAGACCGGGGCCCACAAGCGACACATCCGACTTCTCGTCGATCCGGTCAGGACGCACTGCATCCCTCAAGTAGCGGATCAACAGCCCAAAAGCAGGAGTGACCCAGTCAAAGTCACCTAGATGCGTCATGTCCGACAGCGCCATCAACACAAATCGGCCGACGACGCCCCTTGTCGCCAAAGTGGGTGGCCGTCGGGAACCACCACAACCACCGCCGGGCCCTCTGCTCAGCGGTCGCTCGAGTAGACCCCTTCTTCTTCTTCTTCCCCTCGGAGAAGTCAGCAAACCAAATAGTCCGGTCAAACGTATGCTCCTCACCTACCCGCGACTTAACCCCGCCGCCAATCAGCGCACGACCCGTGGGCTATCGATAGGAGGTCGCCACGCCCCAGATCACGCCCTCACCATGAGGCAGCCCCGTGACAACTGCCCACGAAGAAGGAGTCACGCCAACCTCGTAACCAGGCATGTGGAAGGTGTTGGTCGTATCCCAAAACCTATCCAACAACGCCCGAAGTACAGTGAGGCGCGAGTTCACCCGCTTACCCCGCACCTCCCTCCACTTCTGCACCAGGGGACCAAAAGCTGTCCCGAGCACTATATCCCGCTCCTCCTGGGTGAGCCTACCCTCAAAGACGTCAAACACCGTCCGGAACCCAGAGAAGGTCCTCATCGAGCCTAACGGGAAGCCGACCTTCACTCGAATCGACAAGTGCTCCAAGCGACTCCAAACCAGAGTCACGCCGTCCTGTCAATGGCCACCTGCGACCACAAACGATGACCGTGAGGATAGTTAGGCCTCTCGCCCAACTCGTCAACCATCCCCATGAAAACCTGGACCAAAAATGGTCAAGGTGGTCAAAGGTGAAGTCGAGGGAGACCATGGGTTGGGGCCATGGGCTCAAACCCAAGCCTAGACCATGGGTCAAGGGGTCACTAAGGGCTAAGTAAAGTCAATTCTATGGTCAAATCAAGCCAACCTTAGTGATCAAGAAAAGTCGAGAGGAAGTCAAGTTGGAGAGCAACAAAAAAAGTCAAGATTGTGCTATTTTTGAGTGTGGTCAATTAGGGTACACCCATGTGAGTCAACCCTCCAATAAAAGGGCTCACATGGTTCAACAAGCTAGCTCAAGGAGGTCCCAATGGAGCCGGCTCCAATTAAGTCACCCAAACCATCACATTGTTTTTATGCTTTATGTCATTTTCATACATGTCGCTTTCTTTACTTTTTATTTTATGCTTTAATGTAAGGAGACAACATAATCCCTTGTATTTGGTCACTTGGACCGTCCCACATGCCATCCCAAGGTCAAATCTTGACCCTTGGATGCTACCTAAAGTGCATGGAGAGGATGAGCTCAAAGGTCATTGTCTACTTTATGTTTTTGTTTGTTATAATTTTCAAATTGTAAGGTCATTAGGACCATTCTTTTTTCGGCTGAAATGAGGGACCTTTATGGCCCTTGGATCAACTTGTAATGAAGGGTTTAGATGAGGCCTTGGGTAATGGGTAATATATAAACCCACCCTCTCACATTATAATTTTCAGAATTTGTTGAATGAAAAACCCTAGTGTTTAAAACTTGAGTGCTCTCATTTCTCTCATTACTTTGTGTTTGAGATTTATGATAATTAGTTAGTGGCTTAGTGCTTAACTAATTAAAACCCTAAATCTATTACTTTGTGTGTAGATTTAGATACTATCTTTTATGTTTCATTTGTTTACAAAATTTCAGAAAAATTCATCCCAAAAAAATACTATTTGGCCGAGAATTTCAAGGGCTTTCAAAGTCGATTTGTGTTCATCCTTTGAGTGAAACTTAATCCACTTAGTTTCACTCCAAATTGGTCATCAAAGCCTAGGTTTGTTCTTGTTTTTTTCGATTTGTTCTTGTTCTTAGTTTTCGAGTTACTCCTTTGTTTTCTTCTTTTCATTTTCGTTTTTCTTCCTTCTTTTCCTTGTTTATTTTCTATAAATTTCCCACAAAATTTCCACAAAAGATCTCACAAAATTTTCACATAACGGAAGAGGATAGAGGGGAGGGTAAAAGGCTTTCCGATTTAGAAGAGAAGTTAACTCAACTCACCGGTAATTGTACATTAATGATGAATGCTCTAAACACCCTCTTAGACCAAAATCTTAATGAACCAAGAAGGGGTGGAGGGGGAAGAGGGCGTGGGTATGGGTATGGGGGCCGTGGGAGAGGACAACCTCCTCCTCACATGGAAGATCAATTTTCGGATTCGGAGGAGTCCCTTGAAACCCACCCAAGAGACCATGACCGAGATATCAAAGTGGAAATACCCGATTTTTATGGTAGCTTGAACCCCGAGCATCTCCTAGATTGGCTTAGGTCGATAGAGAGGATCTTTGAATTTAAGGAATATCCCGATAGGAAGTGTTTTAAGGTGGCCATCATGAAATTCAAAGGATATGCCTCCCTTTGGTATGAAAACCTTAAGAATCAAAGAAATCGAGAGGGAAAGGAACCCATTAGGTCATGGCTCAAACTCAAAAAGAAACTCAAAGACAAGTTTGTTCCCAAGGATTATACCCAAGACATGTTCCTCAAGCTAGCTCAACTCAAACAAGAGACACAACCAATTGAGTCTTACCTTAGGGACTTTGAGCAACTCACATTACAATGTGAGATGAATGAGAAACCCGAGCAAAAAATAGCTAGGTTTGTTGAGGGCCTAAACCCTAGGATTGCTAACCGAGTGAAGATGCAAAACTTGTGGTCATTCGATGAGGCCGTTACCATGGCCACACGTGTGGAAAGGCTAGAGAAGGGAGACGGGATTCGGCCAAAAGCAACACCAAGACCCACCCTAACTCGAGCCAAGGAGGGGTCAAAATTGTCGAACCTAGCCCTACCATCAAGCCATCAAGTGTTGACAAGGGGAAGGGAATTGACTATGGCCCCAAGAGAACAATTCCTCTCAAGAAGTGCTACCAATGTCAAGGGTATGGTCATTTTGCTAAGGAGTGCCCTAGCAAGAGGACCTTGAACACAAGTGAGGTTGTGCATTGGGGAGACGATGAAGTGTTAGTTTGTGAGGAAGAGAAAAAAGTCCGAGTTCAGGATGCGAGGGTGGCCGAGACAATTGTTCCCCCGGACTCGGGGTTGAGCTTGGTTACTTGGCGAGTAATGCACACTCAAGATTCAAGTGAAAGCATGGATCAAAGACACCAACTATTTCGAACCAAGTGTACCATCATGGGGAGAGTGTGTAATCTCATTATCGATGGGGGAAGTTGTGTTAATGTTGCTTCTAAAACCCTCATTGATAAGCTTGCCTTGCCTACTTTGAAGCATCCTCATCCTTACAAGCTAAGGTGGCTTAATCAAGGAGCCGAGGTAAAAGTTGATAAACAATGCAAAGTCTTGTTTTCCATTGGACAAGACTACTGAGAGATGAAATTGTGTGTGAAGTGTTGGACATGGATGCTTGTCATGTATTGCTTGGTAGGCCATGGGAGTATGAAAAGAATTCTTCCCACCATGGAAGAGACAACACCTACTCATTCAAGTATGGTGAAAAGCTTATTGTCTTAGCTCCCTACCACCAATGACGGGTTGTAAAACCAATGCGTGCTTGTTTGAATCCAACATTGGATCAAACCCTAGCATGGATATGAAGTTGGAGCCGAGTTTGAATGAGCATGAGGCCTTGAAAAGCCTTGAACCGAGTAGAAGAGAGCAAGAGGGAGAGATGAATTTGGAATGTGAGGAAGCTCTAGCATGATAAGGAGGATTCTAGGAGAGGAGCAACATGAAGGTGAAGCATCAATCAACAAGGAAACAACCGACTACAATGAGAATGTGGTCAATGAAAGAACAAAATTGTTGGCAAGGAAAGATCAAGTGGGTCTTTAAGATGGAGAATCATTGATGGGCTCGATCATGAGCAAGAATGGATGGATGGCATGGTTATGAGTCGTGGGCTCAAAGAAATGCTCGAGGAAGAGTGTGTGGTCAAGCAAACCGTGACCAAGGAAGAAAACATGATCAATTCTTCGAGCCAAAGCAAAGGGGTCCAACCACTTCTACAAACTCTAGCTAAGTGGTGCCCATGGAAGACTAAAACCGTGAAGGCCAAGATCGAGCAAGGGATGAGCCGAGAATCAAGCATGAAATCGAGCAAGGGAGGAAGCAAGAGGATCTCCAAGGACTTGAGGACAAGTCCTTTCCAAGGAGAGGAGATTGGACCAAAAATGGTCAAGGTGGTCAAGGGTGAAGTCGAGGGAGACCATGGGTTGAGGCCATGGGCTCAAACCCAAGCCTAGACCATGGGTCAAGGGGTCACTAAGGGCTAAGTAAAGTCAATTCTATGGTCAAATCAAGCCAACCTTAGTGATCAAGAAAAGTCGAGAGGAAGTCAAGTTGGAGAGCAACAAAAAAAGTCAAGATTGTGCTATTTTTGAGTGTGGTCAATTAGGGTACACCCATGTGAGTCAACCCTCCAATAAAAGGGCTCACATGGTTCAACAAGCTAGCTCAAGGAGGTCCCAATGGAGCCGGCTCCAATTAAGTCACCCAAACCATCACATTGTTTTTATGCTTTATGTCATTTTCATACATGTCGCTTTACTTTTTACTTTATGCTTTAATGTAAGGAGACAACATAATCCCTTGTATTTGGTCACTTGGACCGTCCCACATGCCATCCCAAGGTCAAATCTTGACCCTTGGATGCTACCTAAAGTGCATGGAGAGGATGAGCTCAAAGGTCATTGTCTACTTTATGTTTTTGTTTGTTATAATTTTCAAATTGTAAGGTCATTAGGACCATTCTTTTTCTAATTTGAAATGAGGGACCTTTATGGCCCTTGGATCAACTTGTAATGAAGGGTTTAGATGAGGCCTTGGGTAATATATAAACCCACCCTCTCACATTATAATTTTCAGAATTTGTTGAATGAAAAACCCTAGTGTTTAAAACTTGAGTGCTCTCATTTCTCTCATTACTTTGTGTTTGAGATTTATGATAATTAGTTAGTGGCTTAGTGCTTAACTAATTAAAACCCTAAATCTATTACTTTGTGTGTAGATTTAGATACTATCTTTATGTTTCATTTGTTTACAAAATTTCGTAAAAATTCATCCCAAAAAAATACTATTTGGCCGAGAATTTCAAGGGCTTTCAAAGTCGATTTGTGTTCATCCTTTGAGTGAAACTTAATCCACTTAGTTTCACTCCAAATTGGTCATCAAAGCCTAGGTTTGTTCTTGTTTTTTCGATTTGTTCTTGTTCTTAGTTTTCGAGTTACTCCTTTGTTTTCTTCTTTTCATTTTCGTTTTTCTTCCTTCTTTTCCTTGTTTATTTTCTATAAATTTCCCACAAAATTTCCACAAAAGATCTCACAAAATTTTCACATAATGGAAGAGGATAGAGGGGAGGGTAAAAGGCTTTCCGATTTAGAAGAGAAGTTAACTCAACTCACCGGTAATTGTACATTAATGATGAATGCTCTAAACACCCTCTTAGACCAAAATCTTAATGAACCAAGAAGGGGTGGAGGGGGAAGAGGGCGTGGGTATGGGTATGGGGGCCGTGGGAGAGGACAACCTCCTCCTCACATGGAAGATCAATTTTCGGATTCGGAGGAGTCCCTTGAAACCCACCCAAGAGACCATGACCGAGATATCAAAGTGGATATACCCGATTTTTATGGTAGCTTGAACCCCGAGGATCTCCTAGATTGGCTTAGGTCGATAGAGAGAGGATCTTTGAATTTAAGGAATATCCCGATAGGAAGTGTTTTAAGGTGGCCATCATGAAATTCATAGGATATGCCTCCCTTTGGTATGAAAACCTTAAGAATCAAAGAAATCGAGAGGGAAAGGAACCCATTAGGTCATGGCTCAAACTCAAAAGAAACTCAAAGACAAGTTTGTTCCCAAGGATTATACCCAAGACATGTTCCTCAAGCTAGCTCAACTCAAACAAGAGACACAACCAATTGAGTCTTACCTTAGGGACTTTGAGCAACTCACATTACAATGTGAGATGAATGAGAAACCCGAGCAAAAAATAGCTAGGTTTGTTGAGGGCCTAAACCCTAGGATTGCTAACCGAGTGAAGATGCAAAACTTGTGGTCATTCGATGAGGCCGTTACCATGGCCACACGTGTGGAAAGGCTAGAGAAGGGGAGAGGGATTCGGCCAAAGCAACACCAAGACCCACCCTAACTCGAGCCAAGGAGGGGTCAAAATTGTCGAACCTAGCCCTACCATCAAGCCATCAAGTGTTGACAAGGGGAAGGGAATTGACTATGGCCCCAAGAGAACAATTCCTCTCAAGAAGTGCTACCAATGTCAAGGGTATGGTCATTTTGCTAAGGAGTGCCCTAGCAAGAGGACCTTGAACACAAGTGAGGTTGTGCATTGGGGAGACGATGAAGTGTTAGTTTGTGAGGAAGAAAAAAAAGAGGAGTTGAGGATGAGAGGGTGGCCGAGACAATTGTTCCCCTGACTCGGGTTGAGCTTGGTTACTTGGCGAGTAATGCACACTCAAGATGCAAGTGAAAGCATGGATCAAAGACACCAACTATTCCGAACCAAGTGTACCATCATGCGGAGAGTGTGTAATCACATTATCGATGGGGAAGTTGTGTTAATGTTGCTTCTAAAACCCTCATTGATAAGCTTGCCTTGCCTACTTTGAAGCATCCTCATCCTTACAAGCTAAGGTGGCTTAATCAAGGAGCCGAGGTAAAAGTTGATAAACAATGCAAAGTCTTGTTTTCCATTGGACAAGTCTACGAGAGATGAAATTGTGTGTGAAGTGTTGGACATGGATGCTTGTCATGTATTGCTTGGTAGGCCATGGGAGTATGAAAAGAATTCTTCCCACCATGGAAGAGACAACACCTACTCATTCAAGTATGGTGAAAAGCTTATTGTCTTAGCTCCCCTACCACCAATGACGGGTTGTAAAACCAATGCGTGCTTGTTTGAATCCAACATTGGATCAAACCCTAGCATGGATATGAAGTTGGAGCCGAGTTTGAATGAGCATGAGGCCTTGAAAAGCCTTGAACCGAGTAGAAGAGAGCAAGAGGGAGAGATGAATTTGGAATGTGAGGGAAGCTCTAGCATGATAAGGAGGATTCTAGGAGAGGAGCAACATGAAGGTGAAGCATCAATCAACAAGGAAACAACCGACTACAATGAGAATGTGGTCAATGAAAGAACAAAAATTGATGGCAAGGAAAGATCAAGTGGGTCTTTAAGATGGAGAATCATTGATGGGCTCGATCATGAGCAAGAATGGATGGATGGCATGGTTATGAGTCGTGGGCTCAAAGAAATGCTCGAGGAAGAGTGTGTGGTCAAGCAAACCGTGACCAAGGAAGAAAACATGATCAATTCTTCGAGCCAAAGCAAAGGGGTCCAACCACTTCTACAAACTCTAGCTAAGTGGTGCCCATGGAAGACTAAAACCGTGAAGGCCAAGATCGAGCAAGGGATGAGCCGAGAATCAAGCATGAAATCGAGCAAGGGAGGAAGCAAGAGGATCTCCAAGGACTTGAGGACAAGTCCTTTCCAAGGAGAGGAGATTGGACCAAAAATGGTCAAGGTGGTCAAGGGTGAAGTCGAGGGAGACCATGGGTTGGGGCCATGGGCTCAAACCCAAGCCTAGACCATGGGTCAAGGGGTCACTAAGGGCTAAGTAAAGTCAATTCTATGGTCAAATCAAGCCAACCTTAGTGATCAAGAAAAGTCGAGAGGAAGTCAAGTTGGAGAGCAACAAAAAAAGTCAAGATTGTGCTATTTTTGAGTGTGGTCAATTAGGTACACCCATGTGAGTCAACCCTCCAATAAAAGGGCTCACATGGTTCAACAAGCTAGCTCAAGGAGGTCCCAATGGAGCCGGCTCCAATTAAGTCACCCAAACCATCACATTGTTTTTATGCTTTATGTCATTTTCATACATGTCGCTTTCTTTACTTTTCTTTATGCTTTAATGTAAGGAGACAACATAATCCCTTGTATTTGGTCACTTGGACCGTCCCACATGCCATCCCAAGGTCAAATCTTGACCCTTGGATGCTACCTAAAGTGCATGGAGAGGATGAGCTCAAAGGTCATTGTCTACTTTATGTTTTTGTTTGTTATAATTTTCAAATTGTAAGGTCATTAGGACCATTCTATTTTAAATTTGAAATGAGGGACCTTTATGGCCCTTGGATCAACTTGTAATGAAGGGTTTAGATGAGGCCTTGGGTAATATATAAACCCACCCTCTCACATTATAATTTTCAGAATTTGTTGAATGAAAAACCCTAGTGTTTAAAACTTGAGTGCTCTCATTTCTCTCATTACTTTGTGTTTGAGATTTATGATAATTAGTTAGTGGCTTAGTGCTTAACTAATTAAAACCCTAAATCTATTACTTTGTGTGTAGATTTAGATACTATCTTTTATGTTTCATTTGTTTACAAAATTTCAGAAAAATTCATCCCAAAAAAATACTATTTGGCCGAGAATTTCAAGGGCTTTCAAAGTCGATTTGTGTTCATCCTTTGAGTGAAACTTAATCCACTTAGTTTCACTCCAAAACCTCCGTTGCGGCCTCAAGAGCTGCCGCACTTGCATCCTGGGCCTCACCCTCGGCCTCTGCCTCAGCCTCAGCCTCTGCCTCAGCCTCGCGCCAGCTGACCTCAACCTCATCTGAACTCGCTCCACGAGCCTGGCCTGAACGACCCGGCCACAAAGCAGCCGCAGCAGCCGCAGCAGCCTCAGCAATCTCAACCTCGACAGTGGCCTCTGCCGCAGTCTCGTCAAGATCCTCATCCTCGTCACTCGAAGACCCCTCCGACTCAGGAGGATCCTCGTAACGGCTCCCCGGACCCCGAGCACGACCACGCCTCCGCGTGACCTCCACAGTGGTCTCCTCGCTCCAACCACCTCAAAACACCGGTGACCTCGGGCCCCGGCCGCCACCTCGGCGAAAGACGAGCTCGACGTCGTGGCTCATCGCCGCCTCACCGTAAGCCTCATCCACCTTGCGCTTCTTCCTCTGTTCCTCCGACCACGGCCGCGACCTCTAACCTGGCCCTCCGTGGCCGCAGCACCGGCAACGCTGGCCACGCCCCTACGAAGCCCCCGCCGCAGAAGACCACGACCTCGCCGCTCCTCCCCGGAGCCACAAAGGCGCCCTCCAAAGATCGCCACGCCACGCCTGCTGGAAGACCTCGCAGCCTACGCCCGACTCTCCACCACGCGCCCCGTAAGCTCCCGGACGCTCCACGGCCGCCACGTCCACGCCCCTGCAAAGATTCTGAGACGACACCCTGAGCCTGACCTCGGCCACCAACAGGGGACCTCGACGACCCAGCAGCAGCTCCACTACCGCTAGCATCACCAGAAGACCGCGTCCGCTCAACGACCCGCCTCTCACGCACCACATTGGCGAAAAGCAGCGCCACGACCCAGGCCACTCGCCAGCAACGTCACGACCCACACCACTAACTGACGGCTCAGGACCACCAGGAACAGCACCACGTCCCAGGCCACTCGCAGAAGGCCCAGACGACGCACTGACAACACTAGCACCACTAGCAGAAAAGGCAGGAGACTCCACAACGGCGCCCTGAAACTCACTCCCTGGCGTCGTAGAAGCACCAGGCGTCTGAGGAAAAGCTCTCAAAGAAGTCCGATCGAGACGGACCTTGAAGCCTCCAAAGGCGCAGTATACGAAGTAGAGTATGCTCGTCCCTCGAGCGGTAAAGTCAACGCCACCAAGACCCGATCCATGTCACCGAAGTAGGTAATCAAGGCCCAGGATCACCGCACAAGATTCAAGGGCACGCTGCATTTACTCAAGAATAAAGAAGTCACTCAAGAAAGGTATAAACAAAAACAACTGAAAGCAAGCAAAGAAGGCCTACATTATCTACTGAGATAAGGCCAAACGGAGCGTATACGTAAAATCAAATTCCAAGAGACGTATACGACATATACGTCCTACTCAGTCAAGTCAAGAGCAAGCACGCGCAAAAGCAGCAGAGAACTAGCCAAAACAGCAGAAGACATGCCTTTTTCTAACCCAAAAATAGCAGAGAAGGGAAAAACGCTACAGAAAGCCGGAAACCCATATTTTCTGAGACAAACCCGACCCATAAATCACAGTAAGCACGTGCAAAAAATTTCATGCGAAAGCGATGTCCCGAACGCCTCAACTGAATAGCCTTTACAAAACGCTTACCAACTACAAAAACGGCTTTTTCTTGACCATAACTCAACCAAAAAGCCCCCACTTCCCACAAAACAGTCCTCTAGCCAACACAGACAACATACAGTCCAATACATTACTTGCACGGAACACGAAAAGCAAGGAAAAACGGTTTTTGTAAACTTAGCCTAAACTACAAAAAAAGGCTCCAAAACACCTCCAAACAACACATTTCCTACAAAACAAAGCCAAATATGTACCATACTAGCCATAACAATGCAATACAGAGAATTCGGGCAAGTTTCGGAACCGAAAATTTCGAACCAAAATCGACCTATGTTAAACGCACGAAAATGGCGTTTTTTCGAGCCATTTTTCGCACACAAGCCACCCAAACCTCCACACAGGCATACTACAACATTTTCAAAATAACCAAGTCACTCGGGATCGCCTTACGCTACAAAAACAGAGCACAAGCCCCGACTTAACCCCCTTTCAAACGGTTTCACCCCAAACGAACCGTTTTTCGCACGAATTTCAACAAACCGAACTCACCAACACGTTATACTACTAATGGGTAAGCTACACTGAAGTTTTGAGCCATTTTCGAGACGTTTTCAAAAATGACCAAAATGCCCTTCTAGTCAAAACGCACGAAAATTGAGACCACAAGCCGGGTTTTCACACAACGACAGCAAGACAAGCAATGCAAGCACAATACCAACCATGGCTAACGTTTTCAACCAAGGACGAGAGCTAAACTCGAATCAAACCGACATTTTCGACCCAAACCCTAGAAAACGGTATTTCAAGTTAAAACCGACTAAACAAACTTCAAAACCCGAAAAACCAAGCGAGTTGGATACGTACCTTGGTCCATGATGAATTATAGGAGTCGGAAAATCGATTTTTGATCAAGAAAATCGCCAAGACGAGTTTTAGAGGGTTTCGATTTTGTTTTTTATTTTCGGATGAAATGAATAAGTCTCCCCTCTCTTCCCCGATTTTTATACAAATTCACAAAACAAAAACAAAATCGCCAGTTTACTGGCGATTTTATTTTTGTTTCTGGGTTCCTATTTACATTTTGAAATTTGGTTTTCCTCGGCCCAATACACTTTCAACCCATTTCAAACACATTTTCAACCCAACAGAAAAACACGTAGCCTCCTTAAGAGACGTTCATAAAAACCTAGCCCTTTTTATGAGAAAAACACGTAGCCTCCTCACGAGACGTTAAAAATACAGAAACACGTAACCTCCTCACGAGACGTTCATAAAAACCTAACCTTTTATGAGAAAAACACGTAGCCTCCTCACGAGACGTTAAAAACACAGAAACACGTAGCCTCCTCACGAGACGTTCATAAAAACCTAGCCCTTTTTATGAGAAACCAAAAACACGTAGCCTCCTCACGAGACGTTAAAATACAGAAACACGTAACCTCCTCACGAGACGTTCATAAAAACCTAACCTTTTATGAGAAAAACACGTAGCCTCCTCACGAGACGTTAAAAATACAGAAACACGTAACCTCCTCACGAGACGTTCATAAAAACCTAACCTTTTATGAGAAAAACACGTAGCCTCCTTAAGAGACGTTCATAAAAACCTAGCCCTTTTTATGAGAAACCAAAAACACGTAGCCTCCTCACGAGACGTTAAAATACAAAAACGCGTAGCCTCCTCACGAGACGTTAAAAATACAGAAACACGTAACCTCCTCACGAGACGTTCATAAAAACCTAACCTTTTATGAGAAAAACGCGTAGCCTCCTCACGAGACGTTCATAAAAACCTAACTTTTTATGAGAAACCAAAAGCGCGTAGCCTCCTTTAAGAGACGTTCATAAAAGCCTAACCACTTTTATAAAACCAAACCAAAAGCGCGTAGCCTCCTTTAAGAGACGTTCATGAAAGCCTAACCACTTTTATAAAACCAAACCAAAAGCGCGTAGCCTCCTCACGAGACGTTCATAAAAACCTAGCCCTTTTTATGAGAAGCACAAAAACACGTAGCCTCCTCACGAGACGTTCATAAAAACCTAGCCCTTTTTATGAGAAACACAAAAACACGTAGCCTCCTCACGAGACGTTCATAAAAACCTAGGCACGAGACGTTCATAAAAACCTAGCCCTTTTTATGAGAAACACAAAAACACGTAACCTCCTTATGAGACGTTCACAAAAAACCTAATCCTTCACAAAAACGCCAACCATTCTTATAAACCAAGCCCAAAAACGCCAGAACCTCGCTACGAGACGCCCAACGCGAAGAAGCACGCGTATACGCAGGTTGCCGGCGCAAGCGAAGCACAAGCAAGAAGCGCAAGCCAGAAGCGCAAGCGAAGCACAAGCAAGGAGCGCAAGCCAGAAGCGCAAGCGAAGCATAGCCAGGAGCGCAAGCCAGAAGCGCAAGGAAAGCACACGCAAGGCGCCAGCTGGGAGTACTAAAACCACTTGCAGGCTGACATGCCCTTAAACATGTAGGACCGTCATGTCCTTAAAAACATGTCGTCCCTCCCCGCATTTCCCGGCGCTAAGTCCTCGTCTCTCCCATAAGACACATGCTTGGCGCCGCCAGGTAGTATCGAGACTGTAATGGTCCGGATACTATCTTTAAGTTTGACTAACGCTTTGTCCAAGCTCAGTCAAACTGGGGGCTCTGTAGATACCCGTATCCGTACCCCCCAAAAACAAACCCGATGATGAAAAGGACTTTCGTGCATGCTTTTAAAAGAGTCGAAACGGTACAAAAGTGTCTAAAACGTATTAGTCATTTTTAGCTTATTAATTTGGATTTGCATGATCATGAAAATGAATGTCAATTTTAGTCATTATGAGCGTAACGCGAGCGCAATATAGGAACGTCTTATTAAGCCAAGCCACAAAATGTTCAACTAGCTACAAAACGGCCCAAACTTACAAACACGACCCAAAAACGCACACTAACACAACACTCAAAACGGGCCAAAGTGCGTCCCGTGTCACTTTTTCACAAAACTAGACTCTACAATACCGTAAAATAATATAACCCAATATTATTTTATTTTAAATAAAATCGAAAAACACGACAAAAACCGAAACACGAAAACCGAAATTCGGACCAAAACTGAACAAATACTTAACCCATAAGTAAACAACAAAACATAATCATTACTTAATCAAACATCCCAAAACTAAAAGGCGGCTAAAAAAGCACACCAAAACAAAATACAAATCGCCAGGTTGATTGGCGACAAAACTTAAACGCTGTCAACGCGATTAAGTTTTGTTTTAGTGCAAATTTTTTGTTTTTCCTACAAAATACAACAGATGAAATTAAATTCGCTGTCACAGCGATTAAGTTCTTGTCTACGCATAAACCGGCCAAACTCTATAAATACCCACCCTTACCTCAATACCAAAAACACATCGGTTTTACAAAACACAAAAATACTCACAAAATCCACTCAAAAATACCGTCTTTTCACTTTGAAAGGTAAACATTTTACCTCTGTATTTGGGACGTTTGAGACTTCGGACAAAGGGGTTACATTAACCCCAACCCGATATTGGCATTAGCGGCCGTATTCGTAATACGGCCAGTAGCAATTGATTCATAATCCGTCTAAACCCCGCCAATATCGCATAAATAACGACTCATTGTCACTAAAGCAAACCGACGCGTCACTTTTATAATTATGCAAGTCCTCATTCATGCATTAAATAACGACTAGAATCACGGATCCAACACTAAATTGTACTGCTTCATAGAGTCTTTTAGCATGTCAAAGCGAGGTTTTACAAATTCTTAAAGAGTCAAATATGAGGTCGGAAAATAACGTTTATAGTAATAATTTAGTCAATAAATTATTATTTAACGTACATTTCCCATAGAAAAGTCATTATTTTGACGATTTACATTATTTATGCATTTTTATCGAGTCATATATATTCGCACTTGTACGTAGCGTCATTTTAGCCCAAATATCGAAATTAACTAAATGTTTTCAAATTAGTAGAGACTACTTTTACGTAGGCTTTTTGATTTCAGTTTTCAAAAACACATTTTTGTCAAAACTTTTGAAAAGTAACCTCACTCCGAATCCCTTCTCTGGTTTCAAACCTCAGATTGATAGATATCGACGCATCTTGAAATCTGAGACACTCGTGTCTTGTATTTCAAGACGCGTTGAATAGGTTCCAAATTCCTTTAATATTTGGTGGCGACTCCGAAAATACATTTTCAAAAAGGATTTTTCTACTTTTCTTTTTTGGTCACAAATTCATGCAATGATCTCCCCCATTTTTACAAAACAAACTTCGCACTTTCTCCTGCGAGGCGCATTCCATCTGGCGCCCAAGACGGCGAAGCTGGCGCAGGGCGTCGATAGGTCTGTCAAATTTCCCGGCACCTTCAAAAAGTCAATGAATGTGTTATTTTGAATGTGATCACTTTGGGTGCAACCATGTGGGTTAAGTCCTCTAATAACCAAGACCCACATGGCTTGAAAAGTCAGCTCAAGGAGGCCTTGGGAGCCGGCTCCAACAAGCTCAAAAAGTCCCACATTATTTTGTGCTTTAAGTCCCTTTCACTCATGTCGCTTTCTTACTTTATGCTTTATTGTTTTGTAGCCTACAAAATCTGATTTAGTTGTTGTATGGACCGTCCCACCTTGACCCAAGGCTCTACCATGGCCCTTGAATGATCACCTAAAAGCAAGGAGAGGATTGAGTCACATGTCCCTTTCAACTTTATGCTTTTGTATTTTGTTTGTTTGCCTTAGTTTTTCAGATTTGTAAGGTCTTTTAAGACCAACTTTTTCGGCTGATCTAAGGCCCTCCATGAGCCCTTAGATCAAGTTTTAGATTGTAGGGTTGAGATGAGATTGAGGGTCTTATATAAACCCCTTCTCTTACATTGTAATTTTCAGATTTGATTGAATGATAAACCCTAAATTTGAGAGCTTCCAACTTGTATTCTCCTAGCTAAGTGCATGAGAGTATTAGTGATTAATTAGTGGCTTTGTGCTTGGTTAATCAAAACCTAAATCTCTTGCTTTGTGCTTAGATTTAGTCTATCCTTTTATGTTTTCCTTTGTCTTACAAAAATTCAGAAAATTTATCACAAAAAACATCACTTGACCGAGTATATTCAAGGGTTTTCAAGTTTGATTTTTGTTGTTCTCTTGAGTGAAATCAAACCCCATAGGTTTCACTCCAAATTGGTCATCAAAGCTTTGGTTGGGTTTGAAGCACAAGATCCACCTTTGTGCTCAAGGTGTGTCACACGTTCAAAGATCCTTGCTTTGCTCGAAAATTTTTCAGATTTGTTCTTTGGTTATTTCAATGGGTATGTTTCTTCCTTTTGATGTTTCTTGTGATACTACTCTTGGTGAGACCATGTTTGATTCTTTGGAGAGAGGTCAAAGGGAGTTAGAGGATAGATTGGCTCGGTTAGGAGGAGAGCCACCCCCTAGCCATGGCCGTGTGGCTTGTAGGGCATTACTTGCTCAAACCCTAACCCTAGAAGAGAATCACCAAGTCCAAATTTTTAGATCTAGGTGTACCATTATGGGGAGGGTTTGTAATCTGATTATTGATGAGAAAAGTTGTTCTAATGTTGCCTCAAGCACCCTCATTGAAAAATTAGCCTTGCCCACACAAGAACACCCTAACCCTTACAAGTTAAAGTGGTTAAACAAGGGAGCCGAGGTGATGGTGGATAGACAATGCTTGGTTTCCTTCTCCATTGGAGGGGATTACATGGATGAGGTTTTGTGTGATGTGATTCCCATGGATGCTTGTCACCTTCTATTGGGGAGACCTTGGGAGCTTGATAGAAATGCTAATCATTGGACCAAGAATGGTCAAGACGATCAAGGATGGAGAGGAGTTAGACCATGGGTTGGGTCCATGGGCTCAAACCCTAGCCTAGGTCTTGGACTTAGGGACCACTAAGTGCTAAGTCAAGTCAATCTAATGGTCAATTTAGCCAAACTTAGTGAGACAAGGGAAGTCAAGGGAAAGTCAAGATGGAGAGCAACCAAAAAGTCAATACATGTGCTATTTTTGAAGTGTGAACTTTGGGTGCACCCATGTGGGTTAAGTCCTCTAATAATCATGACCCACATGGCTTGAAAAGTCAGCTCATGGAGGCCCTAGGAGCCGGCTTCAAACAAGTCCTCACAAGTCCCACCTTATTTTGTGCTTTAAGTCATTTTCACTAGTGTCGCTTTCATGCTTTATGCTTTATGTTTTCTAGCCTTCAAATTTAGATTTGTATGGGAGAATGGACCGTCCTCTTGCACCCCAAGACTCTATCAAGACCCTTGGATGATCACCTAAAGAGCAAGGCTAGGATTGAGTCACTTGTCACCATCAAACTTTATGCTTTTGTAGTTTGTATTTTACTTTGAAATTTTCAGCATTATGAGCTCATGTGAGCCGTTTTCTTGGTAGTATTCAAGGGTCTCTATGAGCCCTTAGACCATCTTTGAATTGTAAGGTCAAGATTAGAGTGTGGGTATTATATAAACCCTCCCTCTCCCCTTGTATTTTTCAGATTTGATGAAATGAAAAGAAACCCTAAATTTGAGAGTTCTAACTTGTATTCTCCTAACTAAGTGTAAGAGATTGTGAGTGATTAATTAGTGGCTTTGTGCTTGATTAATCAAAACCTAAATCTATTGCTTTGTGCTTAGATTTAGCCTATCCTTTTATGTTTTCCTTTGTCTTACAAAATTCAAAAAATTTATCACAAAAAACATCACTTTGGCCGAAATTTTCAAGTCCTTTACAAGTTCAATTTTTGTTGTTCTCTTGAGTGAAATCAAACCCCATAGGTTTCACTCCAATCATGATGGGAGGAACAATACTTATAATTTTAAGATTGGAGTTAAGAATATCAAACTTACCCCCTTACCTCCAATTTTGAAGAACCCTAACCCACCCTCCTTGGTTGAATCACACGAAAACATGAAGGTTGATGGGGGACCAGAAATGAAACAAGAGCCTAGCAAGGGGGAGAGTGTCTTTGATGTCCTTGCTAAGGAAGTCCCCAAAGAGCAATGCAAACCGCCCCTCAAGGAAGAGCAAGGGCCGTTGGATTCCTATGAGGATGTCTACCTCATTGAGCTACTTAGTGGATCATCATCCATTGGTGGCATTGAGCTTCTAAATGAGTTTGTTTCCGGAGCTTTGTTACCCAACAAGGTTGTCCATAAAGGTGAGCCTACTAGGGTTATTCAACCGTTCCAAAATCAGATTAGGGAGACCAAGGAAGAAGATGAGTTTGGAATAGAAAGTCTACCTATGCTCAAGGAAGGGGATGAATGTGAGATGAGTTGCTTACATAAGTACATGGGAAGGAGATTCATTTGGAGTGGGAATGTTTATGCAAGCAAAGAGTCAAGGGAATTACTAAAATGGAAATTCAAAGAGAATACTAACAACAACAAGGAGCTACTATGTGATTATCCTAATCAAGTCTTTCTAAGTGGATTCATGAAATGGGGATTCATCAAAGGCGTAACTAAGCTTGAACAAAAAGAGCTAAGTGATGATCTCCTACAATCCTTTCCTAAGTTCAAGAAAGAAGATCCTAAGGATGTACTAGGGTTAGTGATATAGAACGCGTAGGTTCTTTAGAAACGTAGCAGCGGAATTTGTAACTGTGAATATGTATGCAACGTCAGGTTGCTGTTTTTGGGTGGAAACGCAATGTGAGGTTGCAAATAAGATGGATAATGCAAGTTCTTGATAAAAAGAACGGATAAGCAAGCAATCTTGATCAATCCTCGCAAGGAAATCACTTGATTAGCTAAATCTCAACCTCGCAAGGAAGAGTTTGAAATCAATCTCGCAAGAAAGAATTCAAGGGTTAAACTCGCAAGTTTAGGCAAAGTATAAAACTTTATTGATAATTCAATGTATGATAAGATATGATATAAGGTCACAATCCAACCTTATATATAGTACTCTAAACAACTATATTGGTCCTAATATAATTAGGAAACCAAATTATTCATCAACTAAGACTTTCCTAATTTAATTAGGAAACAAACTAACAAAATCAAATAAAATCAATTAAATTATTCCTAACACAATTAGGAAATTTTCCTACTTTATTTGCAAGTAAATAAAGAAAATAAACTAAGAATAATTAAGATTATACTAGCTGATTCCAACGGACTAATTTAAGGAAAGCGTGTTAAGGCACACGTTTCCAAAGATTTCCGGCTAGTGCAGGAAACGCGTCTGCGTTTCCTGTGAGTTTCCAGGAACCTTCAAAGCCTGCGTTTCCTTCTGCGTTTCCAGTTAGCCAGTAGGAAACGTTTCTGCGTTTCCTGCCAGATAGTGAGAAACGTGCCTGCGTTTCTACTGTGGTTCCATTCAGATGGTCGGAATCGTGCCCTAGAAGGCTTTGTTATTGCTGTGTTTCCAATGCTCCCGCACCATGTGCTCTCAAAGGCCTCGTTTCCATTGTGTTCCCACTGCTTCCGCATCATTCTCCCCTTCTTTAAAAAAGAATCGTCCCGATTCTTGGACCAATGACCTCCTGGATCAAAAACAAATCTTGGAAACAAAAAACAAGAAACAACAATTTGAAAACTTAAGTGGATATGAAATTGATCTTTAAGCTCATCATCTTCAATCCAAACTTTCAGTTTATTCTTCTTCTTCTTTGGCTTTCCTTGATTATCCCAATTCAACTCATACATTCCAAGCTTTCATCTTCTCTTGAATCTTTTTTTGTGGGTTGCAGTTTCTTCCCCTCGTGCACAAACATCTGCTAATTGAAAAGATTCCAAATTCAGATTAGGATCACCATGATCATCCTTAGACATACTCGTTGATTTCTCATTAGCAATCATCATAAGATTATCAATGAGCTTCCCTTCAATCCCGAATTGAACAAACTCATCTTTTTCAAGAACTTCATCAAAAGAGTAAATATTTCCTTCTATAATCGGATCAACTTGGTCCTTCACCTCTTCAACTATGTATTCAACCTTATCTTCAAAGGCTTCGTCAAATATAGCAGGTTTGTTTGGTAACGCCGCTCCCGGAATCAAGTCAATTCGAAGCTCAACTCCACGTAAAGGAGGTAACCCCTTTGGTAAATCATCCGGAAACACATCCCCAAATTCATCCAATAGCCCTTTCACATCATGGTTATCACCAATCTTCCCCGAATCAGAATCACGTACCACAAGCATGTAAACGCGTTCTCCACGAGCAATAACCTCTTCTACTTTCTTAGCCTTGCACCGGGTATGAAAAATTTGCTCTCTTTGTTTCGTTTCAGCCGTGCTTGTTTCCACATGAAGGTTTCTAAGCACCAAGCATTCATCTTCACTTAAGGGATCCAAATCATAAACCACTCCCTCTCTGTCTTCCGTTTCTTCATTCTCCTTAGGCGTGACAAAGCTAGGAACCAACCCTTCCAATTCTTGAACCGTGAGTGCTCTCTTAAGAGGACACTCGTTTGCTATGTGACCATAGCCTTGACACTTAAAGCACCGCCTCATTGAGTTTCCTTTAGTCTCCACAGCGATTCCCTTTCCTTTGTCTCGAGATTCCTCTTTTGGAGTTTCTTTACGTTTGCTTGGAGCGTCTCTAGCATGAGAACTCGAACCAATGACCACTCCTCTTGAATAAGGATTAGTCTTTCGTGCCTTTTCTTGCTTCTCAAACTTCAAAGCTAACCAGCACACATCATTAAAACCATCAAAATTCTGAATTTCAACTTTAGCCGCAAGCGAGGGTGTTAGGCCCTTGATGAATCTTGCGATTCTCAGCTCTTCTTTCTCCTCAAGATCACATAAGATTGTTATCCTCTCAAATTCTTTGATGTATTCAGTCACGGACAAGTTTTCTTGCATCAAAGATTGGAGTTTCAAGTAGTTTTCTTGCTCATAATCACGAGGCAAGAAACGTTTCATAAGGTGCTTCTTCAACTTAACCCAAGATTTGATCTTCGGCTTTCCTTCTCTCCTCCTTTGTTTCTTTAGGTTTTCATACCATAAAGAAGCATATTTGGTGAGTTTCAACGTTGCAACCTTAAACTGCTTCCTATCATCAACCTCCTTATACTCAAAGATTCTCTCGGCTTGTCTAATCCAATCCAAGAAACTCTCCGGATCCATGTCACCTTTAAAATCTGGAATGTCAAGTTCGAGACCTCGATCATCATCGTTCTTGGCGATCTTTCTTCCTTTCGGACGTTCTTTTTCTTCAGATTCAATCGAACCTTCATCATCACTTATATTCGGGTTCTTTGGTTTCTTATAACCACTTTTATACATGTGCTTCACCATGTATGTCAACTGACTTAGCTCCTTCTGCATGGAATTCATGTCTTCCATCCACGGCTTCTCTTGACCAGAATTCTCTTCCATTGTTGTAAGCTGCCCAAGACAGATTTATTGAAAAATAAATCAAGAATCGAGCTCTGATAACCAATTTGATATAGAACGCGTAGGTTCTTTAGAAACGTAGCAGCGGAATTTATAACTGTGAATATGTATGCAACGTCAGGTTGCTATTTTTGGGTGGAAACGCAATGTGAGGTTGCAAATAAGATGGATAATGCAAGTTCTTGATAAAATGAACGGATAAGCAAGCAATCTTGATCAATCCTCGCAAGGAAATCACTTGATTAGCTAAATCTCAACCTCGCAAGGAAGAGTTTGAAATCAATCTTGCAAGAAAGAATTCAAGGGTTAAACTCGCAAGTTTAGGCAAAGTATAAAACTTTATTGATAATTCAATGTATGATAAGATATGATATAAGGTCACAATCCAACCTTATATATAGTACTCTAAACAACTATATTGGTCCTAATATAATTAGGAAACCAAATTATTCATCAACTAAGACTTTCCTAATTTAATTAGGAAACAAACTAACAAAATCAAATAAAATCAATTAAATTATTCCTAACACAATTAGGAAATTTTCCTACTTTATTTGCAAGTAAATAAAGAAAATAAACTAAGAATAATTAAGATTATACTAGCTGATTCCTACGGACTAATTTAAGGAAAGCGTGTTAAGCTGTACACGTTTTCCAGCGTTTCCAGCTAGTCTGTGGGAAACGCGTCTGCGTTTCCTGTGAGTTTCCAGGAACCTTCAAAGCCCGCGTTTCCTTCTGCATTTCCAGTTAGCCAGTAGGAAACGTTTCTGCGTTTCCTTCCAGATAGTGAGAAACGTGCCTGCGTTTCTACTGTGGTTCCATTCAGATGGTCGGAATCGTGCCCTAGAAGGCTTTGTTATTGCTGTGTTTCCAATGCTCCCGCACCATGTGCTCTCAAAGGCCTCGTTTCCATTGTGTTCCCACTGCTTCCGCATCAGTTAGCACTCGAGCCAAGGGAAACCGAAAGTGTTAGAGAAGAAAAATCAATCCTAATGGTCAAGAACAACCCTAGGACAATAAGAAGGAACAAAGGAGAGGAGGATAAATTTGATGGGTCCACCGTGCTTATGTTGAAAAATCCGAACCATTACGAGGATGAGTCAAATGGGAGTGCAAGGAATGATGGCATGGTGCAACGGGAGTTGAAAGTTCACGATCCTTTGACCTTGGGCCCGCTTCCAACCTTAGGTCCAAAGGTCAACCTCAAGTCAACTAAGTCAACAAGAGAAAATCAAGTGGGAGTAATACCCCAAGTCAGCCGAAAAAACAATCAAATGAGGGTTCACATGTGTTCCTCAATAAGTCACTATCAACACATGTCGCTATCTACCTTTATTACTTTATGCTTTTTACTTTAAGTATTTGTTGTTTTCTCCTAAAAATTTCAGCTCATGTGAGCCTAAGAGAACCGAGTATATTGATGTAATTGTGGGTTGATTGTAGCCCTTAGATTAGCTTGTGATGGATGGTCAAGATTAGAATGAGGGTAATATATAAACCCTCATTCTCACATCAAAATTTTCAGCTTTGTTTTGAATGAAAAAGAAACCCTAGTTTCCTTGAGTGTTCTTCATTTATCTCTTTACTTTGTGTTTGAGATTTGTGAGAGATTAGTTTAGTGGCTTTGTGCTTAAGCTAATCAAAACCTAAATCTATTACTTTGTGTGTAGGTTTAGTGACTATCCTTTATGTTTTATTGTTCCACAAAATTTCAGAAAATACTTCACCAAAAATAGTCACTTGGCCGAAATTTCAAGGGTTTTCAAAGTTCGATTTTTGTTGTCTCCTTGAGTGAAATCAAGTCTCATAGGTTTCACTCCAAATTGGTAATCAAAGCTTTGGTTTGAAGAGCACAAGACCCCACCTTTGTGCTAAGTTCATACGGTCCAAAGGAGTATATCAAGGTATTCGAAATTTTCAGATTTTCTTGTGTTTGATTTCTCAATGAGTATACCTCTTTCTTGTGATACTACTCTTGAGGGAACTATGGATGACTCTATGGAGAAATTGAGAAAGGAAATTGAGTCTAAATTGAGCCGAATGAATGTGGGAATTGGGTCAAAACTTGGTCTTGTAACTTGGAGGGTTATGCATACCCAACCCCATTCCTTGGAAGAAAGTCAAAAAAATCAGATTTTTAGGTCTAAATGTACCATTGGGAAGAGGGTTTGTAACCTAATTATTGATGGAGGGAGTTGTGTTAATGTTGCTTCAAAAACCCTCATCGATAAACTTGCCTTACCCACACAAAAACACCCAAACCCTTACAAGTTGAGGTGGTTGAATAGAGAGGCCGAAATTTTGGTTGATAGGAGATGTTTGGTTTCTTTTTCCATGGGAAGAGACTATATGGATGAAGTGTGGTGTGATGTGATTCCTATGGATGCTTGTCACCTCTTATTGGGGAGACCTTGGGAATTTGATCGGAATGCGACTCATGAGGGAAGGGACAACACTTACACCTTCATGTTTGGAGACAAGAGGATCAAGCTCACACCCTTACCCCCACATATGGGTGACCGAGCTAGCCATGCCATGACCAAGCCTCTTGAGGGAGTCCTATTGGTTGGAGAACAAGAGATGAAACAAGAGCTTAGCAAGGGAATGGTTGTTTATGCCCTCATTGCCAAAGAAACTCCTAAGGAAAGTGAAAAACCGATTCCATGTGAAGTTCAAGAGCTCTTAGAACTCTACAAGGATGTGTTTCCCCTTGAGCTACCTCACGGCCTACCCCCTATTAGGGGCATTGAGCATCAAATTGATCTTGTTCCGGGAGCTACACTACCTAATAAGGCCGCATATCGAAGTGATCCTAAGGCTACACAAGAACTTCAACAACAAATTGGGGAACTCATGGAAAAGGGGTTTGTAAGAGAATCTCTTAGTCCTTGTGCCGTGCCTACACTCTTGGTACCTAAGAAGGATGGAACTTGGAGAATGTGTACGGATAGTCGAGCTATTAATAATATTACGGTCAAGTATAGGTTTCCTATACCTAGGCTTGATGACATTCTTGATGAGCTTAGTGGAGCTCGATTGTTTTCCAAGATTGATCTACGACAAGGTTACCATCAAGTGAGAATCAAAGAGGGTGATGAATGGAAGACGGCTTGTAAAACGGAGCATGGGATATATGAATGGTTAGTCATGCCTTTTGGTCTATCCAATGCTCCTAGCACCTTCATGAGATTGATGACCGGGGTTTTGAGACCTTACTTGGGAAGATTCATTGTGGTCTACTTTGACGATATCTTAGTGTATAGCCCTTCCAAGGAAGCTCACCTACATCATTTGCGAGTGTTGTTTGAGACACTTAGAGATCACAAGTTGTATGGCAAGTTAGAGAAGTGTTCTTTCATGCAAAGCGAAGTCCAATTCTTGGGCTATATTATATCTAGCCGTGGTATACTAGTGGATCAAGAGAAAGTGGAGGCTATCAAATCATGGCCAATTCCGAAGAACATAACCGAGGTGAGGAGCTTTCATGGCTTGGCTTCTTTTTATCGACGATTTATCAAGGATTTTAGCACCGTCATGGCACCCATCACCGAGTGTATGAAGAAAGGAGAGTTCAAGTGGAATGAGGGGGCCGAGATCTCCTTCAATAAAATCAAGAAGTTGTTGTGTGACTCACCTATTCTTACACCACCGGATTTCAATAAGCTTTTTGAAGTCGAATGTGATGCTAGTGGAGTTGGAATTGGGGCCGTTCTATTACAAGAACACAAGCCAATTGCTTACTTTAGTGAGAAGTTGAATGGTGCCAAGCTCAATTATTCCACTTACGACAAAGAATTCTATGCCATCGTTCGGGCTCTCGCTCATTGGAGCCATTACCTCAAGCCCAAGCCATTTGTTCTTCATTCCGATCATGAGGCTCTCAAATACATCAATGGACAACACAAGTTGAATCATAGGCACGCCAAGTGGGTAGAATTTCTTCAATCTTTTTCTTTCTCAAGCAAGTTCATTGAAGGGAAAAATAACGTGGTGGCCGATGCCTTATCTCGGAGGCACACCATGTTAAGCTACATGGAGCAAAGAGTGTTGGGTTTTGAATTCATGAAAGAGCTCTATGTGGAGGATCCCGACTTCAAGGATGAGTGGAATTCCATACGTGAGGGGCAAGGTAAGGTAGGAAGCAAGTACACACTTCAAGAGGGGTTCTTGTTCTATGGGAATCGGCTATGTATACCTAAGAGCCCTTATCGAAATCTCCTAGTGAGGGAGGTTCATTCTAATGGTTTAGCCGGGCATTTCGGAATTCAAAAGACTTATGACATCCTCCAAGACCAATTCCATTGGCCCAAGATGCTTGGAGATGTCCAAGATGTGATCAAGAGATGTGCTTCTTGCCAACAATCCAAGTCCTTCTTTCAAACGGGACCCTACACTCCTTTACCCGTCCCAAACCGGCCATGGGAGGATGTTAGCATGGATTTCATCGTCGCTTTGCCAAGGACCCAACGAGGTAAGGATTCCATCATGGTTGTGGTAGATCGATTTAGCAAGATGGCTCATTTCATTGCGTGCAAGAAAACCGAGGATGCCATGAGTGTGGCCGAATTGTATTTCAAAGAAGTGGTCAAGTTGCATGGAGTCCCGAAAACCATTGTATCCGATCGAGACACCAAGTTCATGAGCCACTTTTGAAAGACCTTGTGGAAGTTGCTAAAAACGAGGCTATTGTTTAGCACAAGTCATCATCCTCAAACGGATGGCCAAACCGAGGTCACTAATAAAACCTTGGGGAGGATCCTTAGGAGCATCGTTTCTAGGTCCTTGAAAGATTGGGATCTCAAACTCGCCCACGCCGAGTTTGCCTTCAACCGTGCTCCTTCTTCTAGCACGGGAAGTTCACCATTTGAAGTGGTCTATGGGACCAATCCCCTCATGCCCACGGACCTAGCCCCCGTCAAGAGCAAGGAGATGAGTTACGATGCCAAGAAGCGGGTTGAGTTCATGATGAGTATCCACAACCAAGTCAAGAAGCAAATCGAGAAGTCAAACGAAGCCTACAAGGCTAAGTCCAAAAGCCGAAAAAATCCAAGGGAATTTGAAGCGGGAGATTTGGTGTGGCTACACTTGAGGAAGGAAAGGTTTCCGGATAAAAGAAAGAACAAACTCATGCCTAGGTCGAGGGTCCCTTCGAGATACTCGAGAAAATTGGACCGAACGCTTACAAAGTTGATCTACCGGGAGAGTATGGCGTCCATGGCACATTCAACGTGGGAGACCTTAGTCCGTACCATGAAGACTTGGAGGAGGAGGAAGTCGAGGATTTGAGGGCAAATCCTTTTCAACCCGGGGAGAGTGCAACGGGAGTTGAAAGTTCACGATCCTTTGACCTTGGGCCCGCTTCCAACCTTAGGTCCAAAGGTCAACCTCAAGTCAACTAAGTCAACAAGAGAAAATCAAGTGGGAGTAATACCCCAAGTCAGCCGAAAAAACAATCAAATGAGGGTTCACATGTGTTCCTCAATAAGTCACTATCAACACATGTCGCTATCTACCTTTATTACTTTATGCTTTTTACTTTAAGTATTTGTTGTTTTCTCCTAAAAATTTCAGCTCATGTGAGCCTAAGAGAACCGAGTATATTGATGTAATTGTGGGTTGATTGTAGCCCTTAGATTAGCTTGTGATGGATGGTCAAGATTAGAATGAGGGTAATATATAAACCCTCATTCTCACATCAAAATTTTCAGCTTTGTTTTGAATGAAAAAGAAACCCTAGTTTCCTTGAGTGTTCTTCATTTATCTCTTTACTTTGTGTTTGAGATTTGTGAGAGATTAGTTTAGTGGCTTTGTGCTTAAGCTAATCAAAACCTAAATCTATTACTTTGTGTGTAGGTTTAGTGACTATCCTTTATGTTTTATTGTTCCACAAAATTTCAGAAAATACTTCACCAAAAATAGTCACTTGGCCGAAATTTCAAGGGTTTTCAAAGTTCGATTTTTGTTGTCTCCTTGAGTGAAATCAAGTCTCATAGGTTTCACTCCACATGGAAAGGCCAAGAAGAACCATGAAATGGAGGATCATGGAAAGGAATGACCGTAGCAAGGAGTGGCGTCATGGTGATCCTAAGCAAGCTTCAATTGAGTTTAGGTATGAAGAGCTTGAGGATGAGCAAGGAAATGAATGTAGATTCAAGGAAGCCATGGTAAGAGAAGAGAGTAGGGTCATTTGCACGAGCCAAACAAGGAACAATTATTCTCTCGATCAATCTCTAGGCCTATGGTGTTCTAGGGCGTCAATAACCATGGAGTCCAATTCTTGTCAAGAAGCAAAAGGGGTATCAATCAATCTCATCAATGATCAAAGTTCAAACCGAGCAAGAGGAAGAGAGACCGAGGATTTGAGGGCAAATCCTTTTCAAGGAGAGGAGATTGAACCAAAAATGGTCAAGTCAAGCAAAGAAGGTTTGGAGCTAGACCATGGGTTGGGTCCATGGACTCAAACCCCAGGTTAGGCCTTGAACCGAGGGTCCACTAAGTGCTAAGTCAATCTAATGGTCAATTTAGCCAAACCTAGTGGATCAAGGGAAGTCAAGGGAAAGTCAAGATGGAGAGCAACCGAAAAGTCAATGAATGTGCTACTTTGAATGTGATCACTTTGGGTGCACCCATGTGGGTTAAGTTCTCTAATAACCAAGACCCACATGGCTTGAAAAGTCAGCTCAAGGAGGCCTTGGGAGCCGGCTCCAACAAGCTCAAAAAGTCCCACATTATTTTGTGCTTTAAGTCCCTTTCACTCATGTCGCTTTCTTACTTTATGCTTTATTGTTTTGTAGCCTACAAAATCTGATTTAGTTGTTGTATGGACCGTCCCACCTTGACTCAAGGCTCTACCATGGCCCTTGGATGATCACCTAAAAGCAAGGAGAGGATTGAGTCACATGTCCCTTTCAACTTTATGCTTTTGTATTTTGTTTGTTTGCCTTAGTTTTTCAGATTTGTAAGGTCTTTTAAGACCAACTTTTTCGGCTGATCTAAGGCCCTCCATGAGCCCTTAGATCAAGTTTTAGATTGTAGGGTTGAGATGAGATTGAGGGTCTTATATAAACCCCTTCTCTTACATTGTAATTTTCAGATTTGATTGAATGATAAACCCTAAATTTGAGAGCTTCCAACTTGTATTCTCCTAGCTAAGTGCATGAGAGTATTAGTGATTAATTAGTGGCTTTGTGCTTGATTAATCAAAACCTAAATCTCTTGCTTTGTGCTTAGATTTAGTCTATCCTTTTATGTTTTCCTTTGTCTTAACAAAATTCAGAAAATTTATCACAAAAAACATCACTTGACCGAGTATATTCAAAGGTTTTCAAGTTTGATTTTTGTTGTTCTCTTGAGTGAAATCAAACCCCATAGGTTTCACTCCAACTCTTCTCATCATGGAAGGAGTAACACTTACTCCTTCAAATACAAGGAGAAACTCATTGTGCTCACACCTTTACCTCTTATGATGGGATACAAGACTAACTCGTGCTTGTTTGAATCGATCAATGAGGAGAACTCTAGCAAAGAGATGAATGAGGAGCCGAGTATGAGCATGGAAGAGGGAATGGTGAGCCTAGAGCTTGAGGGAAACCCTAGAGCAACAAGGAGGACTCTAGGAGAGGAACAACATGAGAATGACAAACCAATCAACCACGAGATGAACAAACCAACTACAATGAGAATGAGATCAAGGAGAGAGCCAAAATTGATGGCAAGGAAAGATCAAGTGGGTCTTTGAGGTGGAGAATCATTGATGGGCTCGATCATGAGAAAGAGTGGATGGATGGCATGACTATGAGCCGTGGGCTCAAGGAAATGCTCGAGGAAGAATGTGTAGACAAGCAAGCCGTGAGCAAGGATGAAAACGTGGCCATTCACAAGAGTCAAGCCCAGGGGGTCCAACCTTTCCTACAAACCTTGATCAAGTGGTGCCCTTGGAAGCCTAGAGCCAAGGTCGAGCAAAGGTTAAGTCGAGAATCAAGCATAAAATCAAACCAAGGGGGAAGTAGGAGGATCTCCAAGGATTTGAGGGCAAATCCTTTCCAAGGAGAGGAGACTGGACCAAGAATGGTCAAGTCGATCAAGGATGGATTAGAGCTAGACCATGGGTTGGGTCCTTGGACTCAAACCCTAGCCTAGGCCTTGGACCTAGGGTCCACTAAGTGCTAAGTCAAGTCAATCCAATGGTCAATTTAGCCAAACTTAGTGGGTCAAAGGAAGTCAAGGGAAAGTCAAGAAGGAGAGCAATCGAAAAGTCAACAAATGTGCTATTTTGAATGTGATCACCTTGGGTGCACCAAAGTGGGTTAATCCTCCAATAAACAAGACTCACAAGACTCACAAAAGTCGACTCAAAGAGGCTAGTGTTGGAGTATGTGTCCTCCACAATAGTGCGATTACTTAATAAATCTCAATTAAGGAATACATGGGGATAATCCTGTATTATTGTCAATTGATTAACGTAAATCAATAACGGTTGGCTGACTAGAGTTTGACGTTATTGTCGTGAGAACGGCGGTAATCAATTGATCCCTTTAAGTCACACCTATAGGAACGTACTCCAAATATTAAAGCTAATTAATTGTATGAGATACGATTAGATTAGTGACTTGATAATTTGACTAACGGTTAGTCGGTGAATTAGTTTAGAGAGAAATCGAGTTGTGAACTCGGACGATTGAATTTTATATCGATAAAATTATTAGAGGAGATGAGAATTAGTGATTAAATGTTAATTCACTAATTATGTATATTTCACTAATGAGATTAGTGAAAGTATATTTTTAATATATGTGTAAGTGTACATGTATATTAAGGAAGAGTTTAATTGATTTACACTTTATTATATTAGATAATTAAGTGATAAATTATATCTATTTGTGGGACAAATATTGGAAAAACAAAATGGACTCATTAGGCCCTAATGGACCGTCCAAAATGGGAGAAGAGGATGGAAGATTCCTTCTTGTCATTTTCCTAATTGTTTTCCATTTGCATGTGAGAACATCATAATTAGATTGCATGTAATTGTTCTTATCTATGCAAAACTCTTGCTGGACCAAGAATGGTCAAGGCGAGCAAAGGCGGTTTTAGTCTAGAACACGGTTTGGGTCCTTGGGCTCGAACCATGGGTTAGGCCACGGTCCTAGGGTCCACCCGAGCTTACTTTGAGTGAATTAAACAATAATATCTTGGTCAAGCTTGGTGGGTCAAAGAAGTCAAGGAAGGTTTAGAAGGAGAGCAACCAAAAGTCAATGAATGTGCTATTTTTGAATGTGGTCACTTTGGGTGCAACCATGTGGGTTAATCCTCCAATAAACAAGACTCACAAGACTCACAAAAGTTAGCTCAAGGAGGTCTAGGAGCCGGCTCCCACAAGCTCACAAAGTCCCACATTATTTTGTGCTTTAAGTCATTTTCATTAGTGTCACTTTCATTACTTTATACTTTATTGTTTTTAGTTTATAAAATCTGATTTGTGAGGAGTGTGGACCGTCCCACCTTGACCCAAGGCTCTCTCATGGCCCTTGGATGATCACCTAAAAGCAAGGAGAGGATTGAGCCACAAGTCGCTATCAAACTTTATGCTTTTGTAATTTGTTTGTTTGCCTTAGTTTTTCAGATTTGTAAGGTCTCTTAAGACCAACTTTTTCGGCTGTTTTGAGGGCCATTTAGGACCCTTAGATCAAGCTTAGATTGTATGGTTAGGATGTAAAGCCTTGGTCTATATAAACCAAGCACTCTCATTGTATTTTTCAGATTTGAAGTTGAATGAAAAAACCCTAATTTGAGAGCTTTTCATTTTCTCTTAGCTTAGTGCTTGAGTTAGTGAGTTTATGATTAATTAGTGGCTTTGTGCTTGATTAATCACAACCTAAATCTATTGCTTAGTGCTTAGATTTAGCCTATCCTTTATGTTTTGTTTTTACTTTCAAAAATCAGAAAATTCCCACAAAAATACTACACCTTGGCCGAAATTCTTTCAAGTTTTATAAATCGATTTTAGTTGTCTTCTTGAGTGAAATCAACCCCCATAGGTTTCACTCCAAATTGGTATCAAAGCCTAGGTTTGTTCTTCATTTTCGATTTGTTCTTTGTGTTGTCGAGTTGTTCTTGTTTTTCTTCTTTTATTTTCGTTTTTCTCTATTTCTTTACTTGTTATTCCACAAAACTTCCACAAAATTCTCACAAAATTTTCACAAAATGGATGTGTTCCTTCATGTGGATGTTTCTTGTGATACTACTCTTGGTGAGACCATGTATGATTCTATGGAGAAAACTAGAAGGGAGCTTGAAACCAAAATGAGTCAAATGAGGGGTAGACTTAAACCTAACCCTAACCTAGATCTTGTGACTTTGAGGGGTCAAAGGGAATTAGAGGCTAGAATGGCTCGGTTAGGAGGAGAACCACCCCCTAGTCAAGGCCGTGTGGTTTGTAGGGATATGCTTGCTCAAACCCTAACCCTGGAAGAGAATCACCAAGTCCAAATCTTTAGATCTAGGTGTACCATTATGGGAAGGGTTTGTAATTTGATTGTTGATGGGGAAAGTTGCAATAATGTTGCCTCAAATACTCTCATTGAAAAACTAGCCTTGCCTACACAAGATCACCCTAACCTTACAAGATGAAGTGGCTAGACAATGGAGCCGAGATGAGTGTAAGTGTGGTTAGACAATGCTTGGTTTCTTTCTCCATTGGAGGGGATTACATGGATGTGGCTTTGTGTGATGTGGTACCCATGGAGGCTTGTCATCTCTTCTTGGGGAGACCTTGGAAGTTGGAAAGAAATGCTAATCATGATGGGAGGAACAATACTTTTGATTTTAAGATTGGAGCTAAGTATATCAAACTTACTCCCTTACCTCCAATTTTAAAGAACCCTAACCCACCCTCCTTGGTTGAATCACACGAAAACATGAAGGTTGATTTGGGACCGGAAATGAAACAAGACCCTAGCAAGGGGGAGAGTGTCGTTGATGTCCTTGCTAAGGAAGTCCCCAAAGAGCAATGCAAACCACCCTCCAAGAAAGAGCAAGAGCCGTTGGAAACCTATGAGGATTCCTACCTCATTGAGATACTTAGTGGGTCATCATCTATTGGCGGCATTGAGCTTCCAAATGAATTTGTTTCTGGAGCTTTGTTACCCAACAAGACTATCCATGGAAGTGAGCCTAGGGTTACCAAATCAATCCAAAATCAGATTAGGGAGCTCAAGGAAGGAGATGACTTGGGGATGAGAAGTCTACCTAAGTTCATGGAAAGGAGATTCATGTGGAGTGGGAATGTTGATACAAGCAAAGAGTCAAGGGAATTTCTAAAATGGAAATTCAAAGTGAATACTAACAACAACAAGGAGGATGAGTCCGTTGGAAGTCCAAAGATTGATTTGTGGCAAGAGTACTTCCAAATGATAACCCAAGAAGAGGATGTGTGGAAGAGGGACACGGCCCTCAAGGCCATACACGGGTTGGTCACACTTCTTAGATCGTCTAATTCAACAAGTACCTTCATGATTGAGAATGTAGCCCTCCATGTGATCAAAGACAATCCTAGAGCAATAAGGGGAAGTCAAGGAGAGGAGCTCAATGAAGTCAAAACTGAAAATTTGGGAAACTCAATCAAATGCAAGGAAAGTGAATCATTTGGAGATGCAAAGGTTGATGTTTTGCAAAGTTCAAGAGAGTCCTCGAGATGGAAGATCATTGTGGGGCTCAAACGTGACAAGGGATGGCTAGATGACGAATCTAAGCATAAGGAACTTCGAGTTGTGCTAGGGGATAATTGTGAGTCCAAAGAGGCCATGAGTAAGGGAGAGATCGAGCTCAATCCAATGAGCCAAGTCTACAAGGGTCAATATCTCATTCAATCTCTAAGCAAGTGGTGTTCTTGGGAGTCTAGGATCATGGAGCCCAAGGTTGGTCATGGGGCTCATGGGGCACTCCTCATCAATGGTCTACGAATCAAGTCATGAAGCCGACACGAGTCCAAGTCGAGAAGAAGGAAAAGGTTCAACTCATAAGTCGAGCAAGAGGATCTCCGAGGATTTGAGGGCAAATCCTTTCCAAGGAGAGGAGATTGGACCAAGAATGGTCAAGGCCAGCAAAGGCGGTTTTAGTCTAGAACACGGTTTGGGTCCTTGGGCTCGAACCATGGGCTAGGCCACGGTCCTAGGGTCCACCCGAGCTTACTTTGAGTGAATTAAACAATAATATCTTGGTCAAGCTTGGTGGGTCAAAGAAGTCAAGGAAGGTTTAGAAGGAGAGCAACCAAAAGTCAATGAATGCTATTTTTGAATGTGATCACTTTGGGTGCAACCATGTGGGTTAATCCTCCAATAAACAAGACTCACAAGACTCACAAAAGTCAGCTCAAGAAGGTCTAGGAGCCGGCTCCCACAAGCTCACAAAGTCCCACATTATTTTGTGCTTTAAGTCATTTTCATTAGTGTCACTTTCATTACTTTATGCTTTATTGTTTTTAGTTTATAAAATCTGATTTGTGAGGAGTGTGGACCGTCCCACCTTGACCCAAGGCTCTCTCATGGCCCTTGGATGATCACCTAAAAGCAAGGAGAGGATTGAGCCACAAGTCGTTATCAAACTTTATGCTTTTGTAATTTGTTTGTTTGCCTTAGTTTTTCAGATTTGTAAGGTCTCTTAAGACCAACTTTTTCGGCTGTTTTGAGGGCCATTTAGGACCCTTAGATCAAGCTTAGATTGTATGGTTAGGATGTAAAGCCTTGGTCTATATAAACCAAGCACTCTCATTGTATTTTTCAGATTTGAAGTTGAATGAAAAAACCCTAATTTGAGAGCTTTTCATTTTCTCTTAGCTTAGTGCTTGAGTTAGTGAGTTTATGATTAATTAGTGGCTTTGTGCTTGATTAATCACAACCTAAATCTATTGCTTAGTGCTTAGATTTAGCCTATCCTTTATGTTTTGTTTTTACTTTCAAAAATCAGAAAATTCCCACAAAAATACTACACCTTGGCCGAAATTCTTTCAAGTTTTATAAATCGATTTTAGTTGTCTTCTTGAGTGAAATCAACCCCCATAGGTTTCACTCCACTTTCTCTCCTCTCTTGGACCTATTTGGCCGGCCCCCTTAAGTGTGCTACACACACTTCATTTTGTTTTTTGCTTATAAAAACACAATGCTTTGAGAGAAAAAGGATTCATGCAATTCATTCTTACATCTCTCACCATTTCTCTCTAATTCTAATACACATACTATTCTAAATATTACTAAGAGTTAGTAATAATAATAATATCATATATTATCAAATATTTACTTGTGATTTCTAGATCAAAATCACTTGTGAATTTGGAGTGTGTTCTTGGGTGCATCTTTTAGGAGGTTTCCTACTTTGGAAATTCGGGTTTTTGGAGGATCATCCTAAGCTTAAGCTCAAGAAACAAAATTAGAAAGGAGTTCTAGTTTTGTGCCCTAATTTCCTTTATAGAAAGGTATAAATTTCTAATCTTGTAAACAAAGTGAATTTGTACTACATAGATCTTGCTAAATCAAATTAGAGTAATTTGATTTACACTAATATTTGATTAGTGAATGGGATGAGATCCCTACAAGTGGTATCAGAGCCAAGGCTTGTAGTTACAAATTTATTTTGTTGTTTTTGGAGTTTTATGTATTTATTGAGAATAAATATGATAAAATCCGAAAATAGTGTTAAAAATGGTTTTAACACGAGATTTTTATTGCATGCAAAGTTTCTGGTCTCATGAAGTTACTGGTCAAATTTCGTATTTTTTGAAATTTGTTTGCTAATTAAAATGAGTTTTATAGAAAACCGAGTCAAAAAGTGTGTTTTTGGCTAAAATAATTACTATATATAGTTATATTTGGAATCTGGTCACGAAAGTTTTACACAGTGATATTTCATATTTATACTTTCTGCATGTAAAGTTTCAGAATCAGATCTTGAGTTTTGAATATTTATTCATATTTTTGTTTAAAATCGGTATGATATGCATTTTATGTCCAAAAATATAGTAAACGTTGTTTTCTGGACATGAAATTTATACCAATATTTTTATACATTATGGCGATGCTCTCGTATAAATTTGGGATTTTTCCTCACTGTTTTAGACGTTTTCTTGATTTTATGAGATAAAATCGATGAAATCGTATGTTATTTATTATAAAATAATTCGTAAATATTTTCTGACCAAACTTTTCATTTCTGATATTTTGGAAGTGTTCCAGAATATACAAAATTTTGTCAAAATAAAAATGGTTTTATTTTATTTTATTTTTATTTTATAAAGCTTTATTCATAAATAGTTATGATTAAAGCTAGAACTAATTAGCAAATGACCAAGTTTATGAACTAAAATCGCCATGAATTAGTGAAAACTAATTTTGAGTGTTCTAAATCAGTTTAGAAGTTTTAGTTCAAGCTTAAAAGGTGTTTTAAGCATTATTGATTAATATGAGATTAATCGGTTAAATATGAGATCGGTTAGAAACGATTTAATGCGATTATTGTTTAGGGCGATTTTGGCATGTTTTTGTATATAAGCTTTTCTTTTTGCATGTTTGGATGAATGTTTATTATTGAATGAATGTTTTGGGTTTTTACTAGTATGGCCATAATTTGTTATATTTTTACCGATATTGCCCGTAATGAAAGGGAATATCGTGTGGTTTGTAATTAAATGCGGTCTCGTATCGCCGGTTTGTAATTTAATAGTTTATTTCATTTATAAATGTATAATAGGTTTGCTATGTATTCATTTGTAATTCATACTTGTAACTATTTGTAAAATCGAAGACCGGTGATGGAGATCGACATGGAGCCTTAGAAGTGTTCTAAAGCTTGCAAGGAGGAGCTTGAATGAAGCCCATATGAAGAGGGACCAAAGGAGTTGGTTTCCAATTTGTAACTCCTTGTAATTTTAATTACTTTTAGGTGGCCATACTAGGTTTATGCTTGCTTGCTCATGCTTGTTTGATTGCTTATTTTCCACACACATGCCAAAATCGCCATGCATGCGACGATATCCCACTACGATTGTCGATTTATGTCACGATTCTTAAATTAGTTCACTTATAAAGAATTTTAATGACTAAAATTGACAAGATCACCCACATTATTTATCAAAATGAATTGAGATTAAGCCTTTCTAAATATAGCGACATGAACCCCATGTTCGAAAGGACCTCCACGACGTGGAACCTTGTTACCATGGGTAAGTAGTGGGAGGAAGTCCCATGCTAATTTGGTTTGGACTCAACCAAATAAGAGTTATTTGGGGGCTAATGGATGCATTTTATAGAAAATCATCAACCAAGCATTCAAGTGTAGAATTAGTCAAGTGTTGACTTATCGTTTTTATATAAAAGGAAACATGAGATGTCTAATTTTATATGAAAAACGAGTCTTGGAATCATTTATATAATTTCGTGGGAGATCATTATATAAATGGACATTTGTTTTAAAACCGTTTTAGCAAATGTTATAAATGAACAATGAATGCTTACATATTTCCTCATATTTGTTGTAGAATCATTTATTTCAAATCGCAATGGCATCATCATGGAATGAAACTTGATTGGTTAAGTTACACTCAAGAGATTAACTAAAATCGATTTGTAAAACTTATGAAATTTTCGGCCAAGTGATGATATTTTTGTGAGAATTTTCTGATTTTTGTAGGTAAATGAAAAACATAAAGATAGTACTAAATCTAAACACAAAGTAATAGATTTAGGTGTTGATTAATCAAGCACTAAGCCACTAATTAATCATAAACTCACTAACTCAAGCACTAAGCAAAGAGGAAATGAAAAGCTCTCAAATTTAGGGTTTAACCTTCAATATCCAAATCTGAAAAATGCAAGGGTAGAGTGAGGGTTTATCTAGGACCCTTGCTCTAATCTTGACCTTACAATTCAAGGCTAATCTAAGGGCTACAATTAACCCACAAAAACAACATAATTCTCGGTTTCAAGGGCTCACATGAGCTGAAAATTTGAAGAGAAAACAAACAAATACATAAAGTATAAAGCATAAAGCATAAAAGGTAGATAGTGACATGTGTTGAAAGGGACTTATTGAGGAACACATGTGATGCCTCCTTTTGATCATTTTTCGGCTGATTTGGGGTCTTCTCCCACTTGACTTTTGCTCATGATGATTTAATTGACTTGTGGTTGACCTTTGGACCTAAGGTTGGAAGCGGGCCCTAGGTCAATGGATCGCAAGCTCTCAACTCCCGTTGCAATCTCCCCGGGTTGAAAAGGATTTGCCCTCAAATCCTCTCCTTCTTCATCCTCCAAGTCTTCATGATACGGGCTAAGGTCTCCCACATTAAACGTGCCATGGACTCCGTACTCTCCCGGTAGATCAACTTTGTAAGCATTCGGTCCAATTTTCTCAAGTATCTCGAAGGGACCCTCGGCCCTAGGCATGAGCTTGTTCTTTCTCTTATCCGGAAACCTTTCCTTCCTCAAGTGCAACCACACCAAATCTCCCGCTTCAAACTCCCTTGGAGTTTTACGGTTCTTGGACTTAGCCTTGTAGGCTTCGTTTGACTTCTTGATTTGCTTCTTGACTTGGTTGTGGATGCTCATCATGAACTCAACCCGCTTCTTGGCATCGTAACTCATCTCCTTGCTCTTGATGGGGGCTAGGTCCGTGGGCATGAGGGGATTGGTCCCATAGACTACTTCAAACGGTGAATTTCCCGTGCTAGAAGAAGGGGCACGGTTAAAAGCAAACTCGGAGTGGGCAAGTTTGAGATCCCAATCTTTCAAGGACTTGGAAAAGATGCTCCTAAGGATCCTCCCCAAGGTTTTATTAGTGACCTCGGTTTGGCCATCCGTTTGAGGGTGGTGACTTGTGCTAAACAAGAGCCTCGTTTTCAACAATTTCCACAAAGTCTTCCAAAAGTGGCTCATGAACTTGGAGTCTCGATCGGATACAATGGTCTTGGGAACTCCGTGTAGTTTGACCACTTCTTTGAAGTATAACTCGGCCACACTCATGGCATCCTCGGTTTTCTTGCACGCAATGAAATGAGCCATCTTGCTAATCGATCCACCACAACCATGATGGAGTCCTTACCTCGTTGAGTTCTAGGCAAAGCGACGATGAAATCCATGCTAACATCCTCCCATGGCCGATTTGGGACGGGTAGAGGAGTGTAGGGTCCCGTTTGAAAGAAGGACTTGGATTGTTGGCACGAAGCGCATCTCTTGATCACATCTTGGACATCTCCAAGCATTTTGGGCCAATAGAATTGATCTTGGAGGATGTCGTAGGTCTTTTGAATCCCAAAATGCCCGGCTAAACCATTAGAATGTACCTCCCGTACTAGGAGAAGTCGGTAGGAACCTTTAGGAATGCACAACCGATTCCCCAAGAATAGGAACCCCTCTTGAAGTGTGTACTTGCTTCCTACCTTACCTTGCCCTTCACGTATGGAGCTCCACTCGTCTTTGAAATCGGGATCCTCCACGTAGAGCTCTTTCATGAATTCAAAACCCAACACTCTTTGTTCCATGTAGCTTAACATGGTGTGCCTTCGAGACAAAGCATCGGCCACCACGTTGTTCTTTCCTTCAATGAACTTGCTTGAGAAGGAGAATGATTGAAGAAATTCTACCCATTTGGCGTGCCTATGATTCAACTTGTGTTGTCTGTTGATGTATTTGAGAGCCTCATGATCCGAATGAAGAACAAACGGTTTGGGCTTGAGGTAATGGCTCCAATGAGCGAGAGCCCGAACGATGGCATATAATTCTTTGTCGTAGGTGGAATAATTGAGTTTGGCACCATTCAATTTCTCACTAAAGTAAGCGATTGGCTTGTGTTCTTGCAAGAGAACGGCCCCAATTCCAACTCCACTAGCATCACATTCGACCTCAAAGAGCTTATTGAAATCCGGTAGTGTAAGAATAGGTGAATCACACAACAACTCTTTGATTTTTTTGAAGGAATTCTCGGCCCCTTCAATCCACTTGAACTCCCCTTTTTTCATACACTCGGTGATGGGTGCCATGACGGTGCTAAAATCCTTGATAAATCGTCGATAAAAAGAAGCCAAACCATGAAAACTTCTCACCTCGGTTATGTTCTTCGGAATCGGCCATGATTTGATAGCCTCCACTTTCTCTTGGTCCACTAGTATACCTCGGCTAGAGATGATATAGCCCAAGAATTGGACTTCGCTTTGCATGAAGGAACATTTCTCTAGCTTACCATACAACTTGTGGTCTCTAAGTGTCTCAAACAACACTTGCAAGTGATGTAGATGGGCTTCCTTGGAAGGGCTATACACCAAGATATCGTCAAAGTAAACCACAATGAATCTCCCCAAGTAAGGTCTCAAAACCTCGGTCATCAACCTCATGAAGGTGCTAGGAGCATTGGATAGCCCAAAAGGCATGACTAACCATTCATACAATCCATGCTTTGTTTTAAAAGCCGTCTTCCACTCATCACCCTCCTTGATTCTCACTTGATGGTATCCTTGTCGTAGATCAATCTTGGAAAACAATCGAGCCCCACTAAGCTCATCAAGAATGTCATCAAGTCTAGGTATAGGAAACCTATACTTGACCGTAATGTTGTTGATAGCTCGACTATCCGTACACATTCTCCAAGTTCCATCCTTCTTAGGTACCAAAAGCGTGGGTACGGCACAAGGACTAAGTGATTCTCTTACAAACCCCTTTTCCATGAGTTCCCCAATTTGTTGTTGAAGTTCTTGTGTAGCCTTGGGATCACTTCGATATGCGGCCTTATTAGGTAGTGTAGCTCCCGGAACAAGATCGATTTGATGCTCAATGCCATGTATAGGAGGTAAGCCGTGTGGGAGCTCTTGTGGGAACACGTCTTTATAGTACTCCAATAGCTCTTGGACCTCATAAGGAATCGGTTCCTCACTCTCTTTAGGGTTTTCTTTGGCGATGAGGGATAAACAACCATGCCCTTATTAAGCTCTTGCTTCATTTCTTGCTCTCCAATCAATAGGACTTCCTCAAGAGGCTTGGTCATAGCATGAGTAGCTCGGCCACCCATATTTGGAGGTAAGGGTGTGAGCTTGATCCTCTTGTCTCCAAACATGAAAGTATAAGTGTTGTCTCTACCCTCATGAATCGCATTCCGATCAAATTCCCAAGGTCTCCCCAATAAAAGGTGACAAGCATCCATGGGAATCACATCACACCAAACTTCATCCATGTATTCTCTCCCCATAGAAAAAGAAACCAAACATCGTTTATCAACCAAAATTTCGGCCTCCTTCTTCAACCATCTCAACTTGTAAGGGTTTGGATGCTTTTGTGTGGGTAAGGGAAGTTTATCGATGAGGGTTTTTGAAGCAACATTAACACAACTTCCTCCATCAATAATTAGGTTACAAACCCTCTTCCCAATGGTACATTTATGTTGGAGTAAGTGTCCTCCACAATAGTGCGATTACTTAATAAATCTCAATTAAGGAATACATGGGGATAATCCAGTATTATTGTCAATTGATTAACGTAAATCAATAACGGTTGGCTGACTAGAGTTTGACGTTATTGTCGTAAGAACGGCGGTAATCAATTGATCCCTTTAAGTCACACCTATAGGAACATACTCCAAATAAGAAAGCTAATTAATTGTATGAGATACAATTAGATTAGTAACTTGATAAATCGACTAACGGTTAGTCAGTGAATTAATTTAGAGAGAATTCGAGTTGTGAACTCGGATGATTGAATTTTATATCGATAAAATTATTAGAGGAGATGAGAATTAGTGATTAAATGTTAATTCACTAATCATGTATATTTTACTAATGAGACTAGTAAAAGTACATTTTAATATATGTAAGTGTACATGTATTTTAGAGAGGAGATTAATTAATTTATACTTTATCATATTAGATGATTTAAGTGATAAATTATTACAATTTGTGCGACAAATCTTGAAAAACAAATTAGACCCATATGGGGTTTGGACCATCCAAGAGCAAGTGGGAGATGCTTCCCCTTGTTTTTATTTGTTTTGTCAAGTAGTGTCTTGGAGATGCATGCATGAACATAATGATGGTCATGCAAACAATTCCTCTTATCAAGAGAAAGTCTCTTCTCTCCTCTTCTTATGTTGGCTGAAAAATTGAGGTGTGTTCAACACACTTCATTTTGTTTGTTTTTCTATAAAATCATAAGGCCTTAGAAAGAGAAGTAATTTTTCATTCTTTTCTCCTCATCTCTTCACTATTTCTCTCTAAAACTTTCTCATAATAATAAGTAACTAGTACTTATATTTCATAATATTACTAAGTTTTAGTAATAATATTATTCACATATTATCAAGTATCTATTAGTGATTTCTAGCTCAAAATCACTAGTAGTTTTGGAGTTGTTCTTGGGTGCAACTAAGAGGAGGTTTCCTATTATGGAAACTCGGGTTTGGAGGATCATCCATGTTGTTAGCTCAAGAAACAAAACTAGAAAGGAGTTCTAGTTTTGTGCCCATATTTCCCTTTGAGAAAGGTATAAGTTTCTATAAACTTGTAACAAAGTACATTTGTAACTACATAGATCTTGCTAAATCAAATTAGAGTAATTTGATTTACACTAATATTTGATTAGTGAATGGGATCCGATCCCTACAAGTGGTATCAGAGCTTAGGCTTGTGGTTACAAATTTATTTTGTTGATTTTGGGGTTTTACATATTTATTGAGAATAAATATGATAAAATCCGAAAATAGTGTTAAAAATGGTTTTAACACGAATTTTTTATAGCATGCAAAGTTTCTGGTCTCATGAAGTTACTGGTCAAATTTCGTATTTTTTGAAATTTGTTTGCTAATTAAAATGATTTTTATACAAAACCGAGTCAAAAAGTGTGTTTTTGGCTAAAATAATAACTATAAATAGTTATAGTTGGAATCTGGTCACGAAATTTTTACACAGTGAAACTTGTTATTTATACTTTCTGCATGTAAATTTTCAAAGTCAGATCTTGAGTTTTGAATATTTATTCATTTATTTGATAAAAATCGGTATAAAATGAATGTTAATGTCGAAAATATAGTAATATTTGTTTTCTGGACATAAATTTTATACCACTATTTTTATACATTAAAAGGATGCTAAGGTATAAATTTGGGTTTTTTCCTCACTGTTTTAGATGTTTTATTGATTTTATGAGATAAAATCGATGAAACCGTATGTTATTTGTTCTAAAATAATTCGTAAATATTTTTTGACCAAACTTTTCATTTTTGGTATTCTGGAAGTGTTCCAGAATATACAAAATTTTCCCAAAATAAAAATGATTTTATTTTAATTTATTTTGATTTTATAAAGCTTTATTCATAAAAAGGTTATGATTAAAGTGCATCTAATTAGCAAATGACCATGTTTGTGAACTAAAATCACCATGAATTAGTGAAAACTAATTATGAGTGTTCTAAATCAGTTTAGAAGTTTTAGTTCAAGCTTAAAAGGTGTTTTAAGCATTATTGATTAATATGAGATTAATCGATTAAAAATGAGATCGGTTTGAAACGATTTAATGCGATTATTGTTTAGGGCGATTTTGGCATGTTTTTATTTATAAGCTTTACATTATGCATGTTTGGATGAATGTTTATTGTTGAATGAATGTTTATTCTTACTAGTATGGCCATAGTTTATTATATTTTTACCGATATTACCCGTAATGAAAGGGAATATCGTGTGGGTTTGTAATTAAATGCGATCTCGTATCGTCGGTTTGTAATTTTCAAATAGTTTATTTCATTTATAAATGTATAATAGGATTGCTATGTATTCATTTGTAAATTTATACTTGTAACCATTTGTAAATCGAAGACCGGCGATGGATCGAGATGGAGCCTTAGAAGTGTTCTAAAGCTAGCAAGGAGGAGCCTTGGATGAGATCCATTTGAAGAGGGACCAAAGGAGTTGGTTTCCAATTTGTAACTCCTTGTATTTTAATTACTTTAGGTGGCCATACTAGGTTTATGCTTTTGCTTGCTTATGCTTGTTTGATTGCTTATTTTCCGCACACATGCCAAAATCGCCATGCATGCCACAATATCCCACTATGGTTGTCGTTTTAGGTCGCCATTCTTAAATTAGTTCACTTATAAAAGAATTTTAATGACTAAAATTGACAAGATCACCCACATTATTTAACAAATGAATTGAGATAAAGCCTTTCCAAATGTAGCAACTATGAATCCCATGTTCATGAGGACCTTCGCAACGTGGAACCTTGTTACCATGGGTAAGTAGTGGGAGGAAGTCCCGTGCTAATTTGGTTTGGACTCAACCGAATAAGAGTTATTTGGGGCTAATCGATGCATTTTATAGAAAATCATCAACCAAGCATTCTAGTGTAGAATTAGTCAAGTGTTGACTTATCGTTTTTATATAAAAGGAAACATGAGATGTCTAATTTTATATGAAAAACGAGTCTTGGAATCATTTATATAATTTCGTGGGAGATCATTATATAAATGGACATTTGTTTTAAAAGTGTTTTAGCAAATGTCATTAATGTACAATGAATGTTAATTTCCTCATATTTGTTGTAGAATAATTTATTTGAAATCGCAATGACAACATCAACTCCCGCACCCATTTTGGGTAAATATTCATGGTTGAGAACCGTGATGGATAAGTGTATCCTAAAGGATGACGGTAGCAACTTTGTCGAATGCGATTCGACTATAAAGGGGCGCCGCTCAATCCGACAATGTGCTTAAGAACCTTACCGAACCACCTCCCACCGAACCCGGACTTAGGTTATCACGCGGCGCGAGCCGCCTACGATGAGCACCTAATGGTTGACAATGACGTTAAAAAATATATTGATTTGGTCAATGTCACATTCTCTCAAACTTCGCTTCGTTACTCACTAAAGTGCATATGAGATATTCACTAGAGTGACGACGATGTGCTTCAACCTAGATAGCACGAAAGTGAATGAGGATTGAGAGAAAAGATGTTCTTTCAATGAGATTGAAGAACATAAACTTTGGGGTTAAGAAAGGGAAGGGAGCTTATAAAGCTCGGTTCAAGGAAGATAAGGGTAAGGGAAAGGCTATTGAGAATAGCAAGCCCAAACCCGGTCGTTGGAAGCGCAATTGTCCCAAATCCTTGAAGGAAAAGAATGATGGATGTGCGACATCCAAAGATATTGTTCCTTCTAGTCTTTATATGATTGACATAAATCATGCTTGCATTTCTACATGGGTATGAGATACCGGATGTGGATCTCATCTTTGCAATCACTTGCAGGGGATGAGAAACGTGCGAGCACTAGCCAAGGGTGATATAGATCTCCGCATGGGTAATGGAGCTAGAGTAGCGGCCGTTTCCATGGGAACTTTTGTACTCACTCTAGCTAGTGGTTTAGAGTTGTACTTGAATAACTGTTATTTTGTACCAACTCTAACCAAAAACATTATCTCCGTCTCCGTGTTAGATGCGGAAGGCTTTTTGTTTTATGATTAAGGACAACCGTTGTACTTTTTCATTTAATGAAATGGTTTATGGGAAGCCATTTCAATTGGAGGTATTTATCTTTTGAATAATGTCAATGATGTTTATCATATAGAGAACAAGAAGCTCAAAACAAATGAATCAAACATATCCTACCTTTGGCATTGTCGTTTAGGTCATATAAACGATAGACGCATAAAGAGACTTGTTGAGACCAAGTTTCTCAAACCATTTGATTGCGAATCATATGGTACATGCGAGTCTTGCTTTTTAGGCAAGATGACTCATGCACTCTTTAGTGGTAAAGGGACACGAGCAAGTGAGGTTTTAGGACTCATACATACCGATGTGTGTGGTCCATTAAACATCACTGCTAGAGGAGGATATCATTACTTCATTACTTTTACCGATAACTTAAGTAGATATGGTTATGTCTAGTTAATAAGGCATAAAAGTGATGCTTTTGAGAAATTTAAAGAATTTCAAAATGAGGTTGAGAACCAATTGAACAAAAGGATAAAAGCACTACGATCGGATCGTGGTGGCGTATATCTAAGTAATGAGTTTGATTCACATCTTAAGAATTGTGGTAGAGTATCACAATGGACTCCTCCGGGCACACCACTATTGAATGGTGTTGCAGAAAGGAGAAACCGAACTTTATGAGATATGGTTCGGTCTATGATGAGTCAAAGTGAGCTTCCTGGATCGTTTTGGGGCTTTACGCAATCATCTACTATATTCTCACTAAATCGAATAAGGCTCCATATGAGATATGGACGGGAAAGGTTCCCTATTTGTAGGTTATCCTAAGGAAACGTGTGGTTATTACTTCTACAACCCTCACGAGAACAAAGAGTTTGTGGCTCGTGATGCTGTTTTTCTAGAAAATGAATGTATTTCTAGAAAACAGAGTGGGAGAAAATTTGAACTTGATGAAGTTCAAGAGCCACAAACCGAAGCAGTAAATGAGGAAAACGTTCCCTCGTCTTCTGACACGGTCGTAATCCCTAGGAGGTCAGGAAGAATTAGTCATCAACCTGACCGCTACCTCGGTAACATCGAGAAGGAGGGTGATTTGTTGTTATTCGAAAGCAACGAACCCTCAACCTACAAGGCGGCTATTAGTAGCCCCAACTCCGAACAATGGCTTGAGGCCATGAAATCCGAAATGGATTCTATGTACGAGAACCAAGTTTGGGACTTGGTAGATTTACCTGAAGGAGTGAGACCCCTTCAGTGTAAATGGATATTCAAAATCAAACTCGGCATAGATAAACATATTGATGTTTACAAAGCTAGATTGGTGGCAAAGGGCTTTTCACAAGTCCAAGGTATTCATTATGATGAAACCTTTGCACCGGTTGCCATGCTTCGATCCATTAGGATAATCTTAGCGGTTGCCGCATTTCATGACTATGAAATATGGCAAATGGATGTAAAAACCGCCTTCTTGAATGAGATTCTAGAAGAGGAAGTGTACATGACACAACCTGAAGGTTTTGTAGATACATCCAACCCTAAGAAAGTATGCAAGCTTAAGAGATCCATTTATGGTCTTAAGCAAGCATCAAGGAGTTGGAATCACAGATTCGATCATGTCATTAAACAAAAGGGTTTCGCTCGAAGTGCCGAGGAACCTTGTTTATACATGAAGTTTAGTGGGAGCAAGGTAACCTTCCTTGTTTTGTATGTGGATGACATACTACAAATTGGAAATGATGTTCCAAGTTTGAATTCGGTAAAGGTAGAATTGAGAAACCATTTCCAAATGAAGGACTTGGGAGAGGCACAACACATCTTGGGTATCCGGATCTATAGAGATAGATCTAATAGGATACTGGCATTAAGTCAAGAAACTTATATTGATAAGATTCTTGATAGGTTCAATATGAAAGACTCCTAGAGAGGCTTTATTCCTATGAGTGTAGGAATAACATTGAAGAAATCTCAATGTCCTATGACTCCTGCGGAAATTGAACGCATGAAATTGATCACTTCTGCTTCCGCTGTAAAGATCAATCATGTATGCTATAATGTGCACTCGTCCCGATGTCGCTTTCGCCTTGAGCATGACGAGTTTCAGATCAAGCTAATCCAGGTGAGAGTCCTTTGGATAGTCAGAAGAACATCCTTGAGTACTTGAGAAGAACTAAGGATTCGTTTCTAGTGTTTGGAGGAGATCTTGAGCTACGTGTAAAGAGTTACACGGATGCAAGTTTCCAAACCGATGGGGATGATCTGAAATCCCAATCCGGCTATGTCTTTTGGTAAATGGGGGTGCTATTTGTCAAAAAGTTTCAAGCAAAGTGTCACCGCGGATTCTACTGAAGTGAATATTTGGCGCCTTAAGTCGCTAAAGAAGCTATATGGATTCGGCAGTTCTTGGATGGACTAAGAGTAGTCCCTAGTGCCGCAAATCCAATCACTATTTATTGTGATAATAGTGGGGCCATCTTTCTAGCGAAGAAGCCCAAGTCTAGTAATAAGTCTAGACATGTTTCGAGGGAATACCATGTTATATGAGATAATGTGGAAAGAAAGGAAATAGATATTTGTAAGGTTGGGACAGACGATGAGATCGCTGATCCTTTAACCAAGCCTCTTTCGAGGACTAAGCATGACGCTCACACTGGCTCTATGGGGTTGAGGCGTATGCCTGATTTCCTTTAGTTTTTGAGATATGTAATGGATAAAGTATCCTATTACATATATGAAAATAACATTCATTGTTTAGAGTATATTTACTCTTTTAAGTCATTTTGAATGCATACTTTGTTTATCCGAATAGTTGTGTGACAACTTTGAACATATTCAAGTGAACGGTATAAACTAAGTATTTGGTCCCTAGTCTCTCATATGAGGTGACGTCTCGAAGAGACTAGATTGCAAGTCGTTCGATGGTGGGTTCAACACCATGGGGTCATAGTGATGACTGCTCGTTTGCATAGACAGACTGTGAGACACTGGCTTGACCGTGACGCTTATAGAATTCCTTTTCAATGAGATTGAAACCTGGTCGTGGTGGGAATTCTATAGTATTCCTTTGAGTCGATTCTTTGACTGGAACTGATTGTCTGAGTCGGTGCAGTTTCCGAGTGACTTTCATTTTTGTCCTAAACCATGCCGTGAAAGGGGGTTATAAGGGCATCTTTGGGGTCATGGTGATCTGCATTATACAGTACAATCGAGTGGAAGGGAAATGTCCACCCTCGTCAGGGTAAAACATCTTTGGGCCACTCGAGGAGTAGTCGCTGAAAATGCGTGGCCACGCTCGGTAAGAATCTACGGTAGATTCCCCGGTCAGACAGCTACTCTCCTTATCGAGGAAACCACTCATGATATATATCTTATGAATGCAAGTACGACCTGTAAGACACCTTGCATTGAGTGGGAGATGTGAAACGGACATGAGAATTGGTAATGCACAACTTGTCTCGGACAAGTGGGAGATTGTTGGAGTAAGTGTCTTCCACAATAGTGCGATTACTTAATAAATCTCAATTAAGGAATACATGGCGATAATCCAGTATTATTATCAATTGATTAACGTAAATCAATAACGGTTGGCTGACTAGAGTTTGACGTTATTGTCGTAAGAACGGCGGTAATCAATTGATCCCTTTAAGTCACACCTATAGGAACATACTCCAAATAAGAAAGCTAATTAATTGTATGAGATACAATTAGATTAGTAACTTGATAAATCGACTAACGGTTAGTCAGTGAATTAATTTAGAGAGAATTCGAGTTGTGAACTCGGATGATTGAATTTTATATCGATAAAATTATTAGAGGAGATGAGAATTAGTGATTAAATGTTAATTCACTAATCATGTATATTTTACTAATGAGACTAGTAAAAGTACATTTTAATATATGTAAGTGTACATGTATTTTAGAGAGGAGATTAATTAATTTATACTTTATCATATTAGATGATTTAAGTGATAAATTATTACAATTTGTGCGACAAATATTGAAAAACAAATTAGACCCATATGGGGTCCCTTGGACCATCCAAGAGCAAGTGGGAGATGCTTCCCCTTGTTTTTATTTGTTTTGTCAAGTAGTGTCTTGGAGATGCATGCATGAACATAATGATGGTCATGCAAACAATTCCTCTTATCAAGAGAAAGTCTCTTCTCTCCTCTTCTTATGTTGGCTGAAAAATTGAGGTGTGTTCAACACACTTCATTTTGTTTGTTTTTCTATAAAATCATAAGGCCTTAGAAAGAGAAGTAATTTTTCATTCTTTTCTCCTCATCTCTTCACTATTTCTCTCTAAAACTTTCTCATAATAATAAGTAACTAGTACTTATATTTCATAACATTACTAAGTGTTAGTAATAGTATTATTCACATATTATCAAGTATCTATTAGTGATTTCTAGCTCAAAATCACTAGTAGTTTTGGAGTTGTTCTTGGGTGCAACTAAGAGGAGGTTTCCTATTATGGAAACTCGGGTTTGGAGGATCATCCATGTTGTTAGCTCAAGAAACAAAACTAGAAAGGAGTTCTAGTTTTGTGCCCATATTTCCCTTTGAGAAAGGTATAAGTTTCTATAAACTTGTAACAAAGTACATTTGTAACTACATAGATCTTGCTAAATCAAATTAGAGTAATTTGATTTACACTAATATTTGATTAGTGAATGGGATCCGATCCCTACAATTTAGACCTAAAAATCTGATTTTTTTGACTTTCTTCCAAGGAATGGGGTTGGGTATGCATAACCCTCCAAGTTACAAGACCAAGATTTGTCCCAACTCCCCATTTCATACGGCTCAACTTAGACTCTATTTCCTTCCTCAATTTCTCCATAGAGTCATACATGGTTTCCTCAAGAGTAGTATCATAAGAAAGAGGCATACTCATTGAGAAAACAAAAGGAACAAACCTGAAAATTTCGGGTACCCAAAGAGGACTCCTTTGGACCGTGTTTTCTAAGCACAAAAGGTGGATCTTGTGCTCTTGAATCCAACCTAAGCTTTGATTACCAATTTGCAGTGAAACTAGATGGGTTAAGTTTCACTCAAGAGATTAACTAAAATCGATTTGTAAAACTTATGAAATTTTCGGCCAAGTGATGATATTTTTGTGAGAATTTTCTGATTTTTGTAGGTAAATGAAAAACATAAAGATAGTACTAAATCTAAACACAAAGTAATAGATTTAGGTGTTGATTAATCAAGCACTAAGCCACTAATTAATCATAAACTCACTAACTCAAGCACTAAACAAAGAGGAAATGAAAAGCTCTCAAATTTAGGGTTTAACCTTCAATATCCAAATCTGAAAAATGCAAGGGTAGAGTGAGGGTTTATATAGGACCCTTGCTCTAATCTTGACCTTACAATTCAAGGCTAATCTAAGGGCTACAATTAACCCACAAAAACAACATAATTCTCGGTTTCAAGGGCTCACATGAGCTGAAAATTTGAAGAGAAAACAAACAAATACATAAAGTATAAAGCATAAAGCATAAAAGGTAGATAGTGACATGTGTTGAAAGGGACTTATTGAGGAACACATGTGATGCCTCCTTTTGATCATTTTTCGGCTGATTTGGGGTCTTCTCCCACTTGACTTTTGCTCTTGATGATTTAATTGACTTGTGGTTGTTGGAGTATGTGTCCTCCACAATAGTGCGATTACTTAATAAATCTCAATTAAGGAATACGTGGGGATAATCCTGTATTATTGTCAATTGATTAACGTAAATCAATAACGGTTGGCTGACTAGAGTTTGACATTATTGTCGTGAGAACGGCGGTAATCAATTGATCCCTTTAAGTCACACCTATAGGAACGTACTCCAAATATTTAAGCTAATTAGTTGTATGAGATACGATTATATTAGTAACTTGATAAATTGACTAACGGTTAGTCAGTGTATTAATTTAGAGAGAAATCGAGTTGTGAACTCGAATGATTTAATTTTATATCGATAAAATTATTAGAGGAGATGGGAATTAGTGATTAAACGTTAATTCACTAATTGTGTATATTTTACTAATGAGATTAGTAAAAGTATATTTTTAATATATGTGTAAGTGTACATGTATATTAAGGAAGAGTTTAATTGATTTACACTTTATTATATTAGATAATCAAGTGATAAATTATAAGTATTTGTGGGACAAATATTGTAATCAAAAAGGACCCATGAAGGGTCCTATGGACCGGCCCAAATGCAAGGGAGAGGAAGAAAAGATGCTCTTTTGTCTTACTTGCTTTGTTCTCTTGCTTTTGTAAATGCATGGCAAGACATAATCATTGTAATGCATGTCATTTGTCTTAACAAGAGAAGAAACTCTTCCACTCCACTCTACTCAAAGTGGGCCGGCCTAAGGTGTGCTTCACACACCATCTTGCTCCTCTTTTCTTGATAAATACAAGTCTTTAGATGAGAAAAATTCATTCATGCATTTTTCTCTTCTTTCTCTCATATTCTCTCTAAATCAAATACTCATATTATTCTAATATTACTAAGAGTTAGTAATAGTAATAATATCACATATTATCAAATTAGTACTAAGTTATTTCTAGATCAAAATACTTAGTATTTTTGGAGTGTTCTTGGGTGTATCTCAAAGGAGGTTTCCTTGTTTGGAAACTCGGTTTTGGAGGATCATCCTAAGCTTAATTTCAACAAACAAAACTAGAAAGGAGTTCTAGTTTTGTGCCCATTTTTTCCCTTTATAGAAAGGTATAAATTTCTAAACTTGTTAACAATGTAAATTTGTACTACATAGATCTTGCTAAATCAAATTAGAGTAATTTGATTTACACTAATATTTGATTAGTGATTGGGATCCGATCCCTACAAGTGGTATCAAAGCTTAGGCTTGTAGTTACAAATTTATTTTGTTAGTTTTGGAGTTTTATATATTTATTGAGAATAAATATGATAAAATCCGAAAATAGTGTTAAATGTTGTTTTAACACGAGTTTTTTATTGCATGCAAAGTTTCTGGTCTCATGAAGTTACTGGTCAAATTTCGTAATTTTTGAAATTTGTTTGCTAATTTAAATGTATTTTATACAAAACCGAGTCAAAAAGTGTGTTTTTGGCTAAAATAATTTCTATAAATAGTTATAGATCGAATCTGGTCATGAAATTTTTACACAGTGATATTTCATATTTATACTTTCTGCATGTAAATTTTCAAAGTCAGAACTTGAGTTTTGAATATTTCACCAAATTTTTGTTTAAAATCGGTATGATATGCATTTTATGTCCAAAAATATAGTAAACGTTGTTTTCTGGACATGAAATTTATACCATTATTTTTATACATTGTGAGGATGCTCTCGTATAAATTTGGGATTTTTCCTCACTGTTTTAGACGTTTTCTTGATTTTATGAGATAAAATCGATGAAATCGTATGTTATTTATTATAAAATAATTCGTAAATTTTTATGACCAAACTTTTTCTTTTCTGATATTTTGGAAGTGTTCCAGAATATACAAAATTTTGTCAAAATAAAAATGATTTTATTTTATTTTATTTTGATTTTATGAAGCTTTATTCATAAATAGTTATGATTAAAGTACTTCTAATTAGCAAATGACCATGTTTATGAACAAAAATCACCATAAGTTAGTATAAACTAATGTTGGGTGTTCTAAAATCAGTTTTGAAGTTTTAGTTCAAGCTTAAAAGGTGTTTTAAGCATTATTGATTAATATGAGATTAATCGATTAAAAATGAGATCGGTTTGAAACGAATTAATGTGTTTTTTGTTTAAGGCGATTTTGGCATGTTTTTATTTATAAGCTTTACATTATGCATGTTTGGATGAATATTTACTTTTGAATGAATGTTTATTTATACTAGTATGGCCATAGTTTGTTATATTTTTACCGATATTGCCCGTAATGAAAGGGAATATCGTGTGGTTTGTAATTAAATGCGATCTCGTATCGCCGGTTTGTAATTTTTTAATAGTTTATTTCATTTATAAATATATAATAGGATTGCTATGTATTCATTTGTAAATCATACTTGTAACTATTTGTAAAACCGAAGACCGGCGATGGAGATCGACATGGAGCCTTAGAAGAGTTCTAAAGCTTGCAAGGAGAAGTTTGGATCAAGTCCATATGAAGAGGGACCAAAGGAGTTGGTTTCCAATTTGTAACTCCTTGTATTTTTAATTACTTTTAGGTGGCCATACTAGGTTTATGCTTTTGCTTGCTTTATCATGCTTGTTTGTTTGCTTATTTTCCGCACACATGCCAAAATCGCCATGCATGCCACGATATCCCACTATGATTGTCGTTTTAAGTCACGATTCTTAAATTAGTTCACTTATAAAGAATTTAAATGACTAAAAATTGACAAGATCACCCACATTTTAACAAAAATGAATTGAGATTAAGCCTTTCCAAATGTAGCGACTATGAACCCCATGTTCGTGAGGACCTCTGCGACGTGGAACCTTGTTACCATGGGTAAGTAGTGGGAGGAAGTCCCGTGCTAATTTGGTTTGGACTCAACCGAATAAGAGTTATTTGGGGCTAATCGATGCATTTTATAGAAAATCATCAACCAAGCATTCTAGTGTAGAATTAGTCAAGTGTTGACTTATCGTTTTTATATAAAAGGAAACATGAGATGTCTAATTTTATATGAAAAACGAGTCTTGGAATCATTTATATAATTTCGTGGGAGATCATTATATAAATGGACATTTGTTTTAAAAGGGTTTTAGCAAATGTCATTAATGAACTATGAATGTTAATATATTTCTTCATATTTGTTGTAGAATTATTTATTTGAAATCGCAATGACAACTTCAACTCCCGCACCCATTTTGGGTAAATATTCATGGTTGAGAACCGTGATGGATAAGTGTATCCTAAAGGATGACGGAAGCAACTTTGTCGAATGAGATTGGACTATAAGGGGCGCCGCTCAATCCGACAATGTGCTTAAATACCTTACCGAATAACCTCCCACCGAACCCTGACTTGGGGCCACCGTGGCGGCGCAAGCCGCGTACGATGAGCACCTAAAGGCTAACAATGACGTTAAAAGTGTTTTGATTTGGTCAATGTCACCTTCTCTCAAACTTCGCTTCGTTACTCATAAAAGTGCATATGAGATATTCACTAGAGTGACGACGATGTGCTTTAACACAAAGAGCATGAAAGTGAAAGAGATTGAGAGAAAAGATGTTCTTTCAATGAGATTGAAGAGCATAAACATTAGGGTCATGAAAGGGAAGGGAGCTTATAAAGCTCGGTTCAAGGAAGATAAGGGTAAGGGGAAGGCTATTGAGAATAGCAAGCCCAAACCCGGTCGTTGAAAGCGCAATTGTCCCAAATTCTTGAAGGAAAAGAACGATGGATGTGCGACATCCAAAGATATTGTTCCTTCTAGACTTTATATGATTGACATAAATCATGCTTGCATTTCTACATGGGTATGAGATACCGGATGTGGATCTCACCTTTGCAATCACTTGCAAGGGATGAGAAACGTGCGAGCACTAGCCAAGGGTGATGTAGATCTCCGCATGGGCAATGGAGCTAGAGTAGCGGCCAATTCCGTGGGAATTTTTGTACTCACTCTAGCTAGTGGTTTAGAGTTGTACTTGAATAACTGTTATTTTGTACCAACTCTAACCAAAACCATTATCTCCGCCTCCGTGTTTGATACGGAAGGCTTTTATGATAAAGGACAATCGGTGTTCTTCTTCATTTAATGAAATGGTTTATGGTGAAACCATTTCAATCGGAGGTATTTATGTTTTGAATGATGTCAATGATGTTTATCATATAGAGACCAAGAAGCTCAAAACAAATGAATCAAACAAATCCTACCTTTGGCATTGTCGTTTAAATGATATAAACGATAGACGCATAAAGAGACTTGTTGAGACCAATGTTCTCAAACCATTTGATTGCGAATCATATGGTACGTGCGAGGCTTGCCTTTTAAGGCAAAATGACTCGTGCACCCTTTAGTGGTAAAGGGACACGAGCAAGTAAAGTTTTTAGGACTCATACATATTGATGTGTGTGATCCATTAAACATCACCGCTAGAGGAGGATATCATTACATCATTACTTTTACCGATGACTTAAGTAGATATGGTTATGTCTACTTAATAAGGCATAAAAGTGATGCTTTTGTGAAATTTAAAGAATTTCAAAATGAGGTTGAGAACCAATTGGATAAGAAGATAGAAGCACTACGATCGGATCGTGGTGGCGAATATCTAAGTAATGAGTTTGATTCACATCTTAAGAATTGTGATAGAGTATCACAAATTGACTCCTCCGGGCACACCACTGTTGAATGGTGTTGCAGAAAGGAGAAACCGAACCTTGCTAGATATGGTTCGGTCTATGATGAGTCAAAGTGAGCTTCCTGGATCGATTTGGGGCTTTACGCTATCGTTTGCTGTTTTCTCACTAAATCGAAGTCCGACTAAAGCGGCTCCATATGAGATATGGACGGGAAAGGTTCCCTATTTGTAGGTTTTCCTAAGGAAACGTGTGGATTTTACTTCTACAACCCTCACGAGAACAAAGAGTTTGTGGCTCGTGATGCTGTCTTTCTAGAAAATGAGTACATTTCTAATAGACAGAGTGGGAGAAAATTTGAACTTAATGGAGTTCAAGAGCCACAAACGGCAGTAGAAAATGAGGAAACGGTTCCCTCATCTTCTAACACGGTTGTAATCCCTAGGAGGTCAGGTATAATTAGTCATCAACCTGATCGCTACCTCGGTAATATCGAGGAGGAGGGTGATTTGTTGTTATTCGAAAGCAACGAACCCTCAACCTACAAGGCGGCTATTAGTAGTCCTAACTCCGAACAATGGCTTGGGGCCATGAAATCCGAAATGGTTTCTATGTACGAGAACCAAGTTAGGGACTTGGTAGATTTACCTGAAAGAGTGAGACCTCTTTAGTGTAAATGGATATTCAAAATCAAACTCGGCATAGATAAACATATAGATGTTTACAAAGCTAGATTGGTGGCAAAGGGCTTTGCACCGGTTGCTATGCTTCGATCCATAAGGATAATCTTAGCGGTTGCCGCATTTCATGAATATGAAATATGGCAAATGGATGTAAAAACCGCCTTCTTGAATGAGATTTTAGAAGAGGAAGTGTACATGACACAACCTGAAGGTTTTGTAGATACATCTAACCCTAAGAAAGTATGCAAGCTTAAGAGATCCATTTATGGTCTTAAGCAAGCATCAAGGAGTTGGAATCACAGATTCGATCATGTTATAAAACAAAATGGATTCGCTCGAAGTGCCGAGGAACCTTGTTTATACATGAAGTTTAGTGGGAGTAAAGTAACATTCCTTGTTTTGTATGTGGATGACATACTACTAATTGGAAATGATGTTCCAAGTTTAAATTCGGTAAAGATGGAATTGGGAAACCATTTCCAAATGAAGGACTTGGGAGAGGCAATAACGCACCTGGGGTAGCCGGATCTATAGAGATAGATCCAAGAGGATACTAGCATTGAGTCAAGAAGCTTATATCGATAAGATTTTTGATAGGTTCAATACGAAAGACTCCAAGAGAGGCTTTCTTCCGATGAGTGTAGGAATAACATTGAAGAAATCTCAATGTCCTACGACTCCTGCGGAAATTGAACGCATCAAATTGATCCCTTTTGCTTCCGCTGTTGGATCAATCATGTATGCTATGATGTGCACTCGTCCCGATGTCGCTTTCGCTTTGAGCATGACGAGCCAGTATCAAGCTAATCCCGGTGAGAGTCACTGGATAGCTGTAAAGAACATCCTTAAGTACTTGAAAAGAACTAAGGATTCGTTTCAAATGTTTGGAGGAGAACTTGAGCTACGTGTAAAGGGTTACACGGATGCAAGTTTCCAAACCGATGGGGATAATTTGAAATCCCAATATGGCTATGTCTTTATGGGGGTGCAATTTGCTGAAAAAGTTTCAAGCAAAGTGTCACTGCGGATTCTACAAATGTAAGTGAATTTTTGGCGGCTCAAGTCGCTAAGAAAGCTGTATGGATTCGGCAGTTCTTGTATGGACTAAGAGTAGTCCCTAGTGCCGTAGATCCAATCACTATTTATTGAGATAATAGTAGGGCTATCTTTCGAGCAAAGGAGCCCAAGTCTTGTAATAAGTCTAGACACGTTTTGAGGAAATGCCATGTTATAAGAGATAATGTGGAAATGAAGGAAATGGATATTTGTAAGGTTGGGACAGACGATGAGATCGCTGATCCTCTAACCAAGCCTCTTTCGAGGACTAAGCATGACGCTCACACCGCCTCTATGGGGTTGAGGCGTATGCCTGATTTTCTTTAGTTTTTGAGATATGTAATGGATAAAGTATCCTATTACATATATGAATATAACATTCATTGTTTAAAGTATATTTACTCTTTTAAGTCATTTTGAATGCATACTTTGTTTATCCGAATAGTTGTGTGACAACATTGAACATATTCAAGTGAACGGTATAAACTAAGTATTTGGTCCCTAGTCTCTCATATGAGGTGACGTCTCGGAGAGACTAGATTGCAAGTCGTTCGATGGTGGGTTCAACACCATGGGGTCATAGTGATGACTGCTCGTTTGCATAGACAGACTGTGAAACACTCTGTCGGACAGTGACGCTTATAGAATTCCTTTTCAATGAGATTGAAACCTGGTCGCGGTGGGAATTCTATAGTATTCCTTTGAGTCGATTCTTTGACTGGAACTGATTGTCTGAGCCTGCGCTTCCGAGTGACTTTCATTTTTGTCCTAAGCCATGCCGTGAAAGGGGTTATAAGGGCATCTTTGGGGTCATGGTGATCCGCATTATACAAAGACAATCGAGTGGAAGGGAAATGTCCACCCTCGCCAGTAAAACGTCTTTGGGCCACTCGAGGAGTAGTCATTTGAAAATGCGTGGCCACGCTTCGGTAAGAATCTACCAGAGATTCCCCACGACACCTACTCTCCTTATCGAGGAAACCACTCATGATATATATCTTTGAATGCAAGTACGACCTGTAAGACACCTTGCATTGAGTGGGAGATGTGAAACGGACATGAGAATTGGTAATGCACAACTTGTCTCGGACAAGTGGGAGATTGTTGGAGTATGTGTCCTCCACAATAGTGCGATTACTTAATAAATCTCAATTAAGGAATACGTGGGGATAATCCTGTATTATTGTCAATTGATTAACGTAAATCAATAACGGTTGGCTGACTAGAGTTTGACGTTATTGTCGTGAGAACGGCGGTAATCAATTGATCCCTTTAAGTCACACCTATAGAACGCATCTAAATATTTAAGCTAATTAGTTGTATGAGATACGATTATATTAGTAACTTGATAAATTGACTAACGGTTAGTCAGTGTATTAATTTAGAGAGAAATCGAGTTGTGAACTCGAATGATTTAATTTTATATCGATAAAATTATTAGAGGAGATGGGAATTAGTGATTAAACGTTAATTCACTAATTGTGTATATTTTACTAATGAGATTAGTAAAAGTATATTTTTAATATATGTGTAAGTGTACATGTATATTAAGGAAGAGTTTAATTGATTTACACTTTATTATATTAGATAATCAAGTGATAAATTATAAGTATTTGTGGGACAAATATTGTAAACAAAATGGACCCATGAAAGGTCCTTATGGACCGTCCAAATGCAAGGGAGAGGAAGAAAAGATGCTCTTTTGTCTTACTTGCTTTGTTCTCTTGCTTTTGTAAATGCATGGCAAGACATAATCATTGTAATGCATGTCATTTGTCTTAACAAGAGAAGAAACTCTTCCACTCCACTCTACTCAAAGTGGGCCGGCCTAAGGTGTGCTTCACACACCATCTTGCTCCTCTTTTCTTGATAAATACAAGTGCTAGATGAGAAAAATTCATTCATGCATTTTTCTCTTCTTTCTCTCATATTCTCTCTAAATCAAATACTCATATTATTCTAATATTACTAAGAGTTAGTAATAGTAATAATATCACATATTATCAAATTAGTACTAAGTTATTTCTAGATCAAAATACTTAGTATTTTTGGAGTGTTCTTGGGTGTATCTCAAAGGAGGTTTCCTTGTTTGGAAACTCGGTTTTGGAGGATCATCCTAAGCTTAATTTCAACAAACAAAACTAGAAAGGAGTTCTAGTTTTGTGCCCATTTTTTCCCTTTATAGAAAGGTATAAATTTCTAAACTTGTTAACAATGTAAATTTGTACTACATAGATCTTGCTAAATCAAATTAGAGTAATTTGATTTACACTAATATTTGATTAGTGATTGGGATCCGATCCCTACAGTGGTCGACCTTTGGACCTAAGGTTGGAAGCGGGCCCTAGGTCAATGGATCGCAAGCTCTCAACTCCCGTTGCACATCATCATCAACTCCCGCGCCCATTTTGGGCAAAGATTCATGGTTGCGAACCGTGATGGATAAGTGTATCCTCAAGGATGACGGTAGCAACTTTGTCGAATGGGATTCGACAATGAGGGGCGCCGCTACATCCGACAATGTGCTCAAACACCTTATCGATCCACACCCCGCCGAACCCACATCTCGATCCGGGGCGGCACGAGCCGCCTATGATGAACATGTGAAAGTGGACAATGACGTGAAAAACGTCTTGATTTGGTCCATGGCACCCACTCTCAAACTCCGATTTGTCACACAAAAGAGTGCATATGAGATATTCACTCGAGTGACAACCATGTTCTCCAAAGCGCCGCAAATAAGGCTTTATAAAGCCGCGGTGCGGTTTTTCGATGCAAAGCTTGAGAGGAAGCAAAAAGTTGGCCCTCATGTGCTCAAAATGATTGAGCAAATAGACACTCTTGAGCGTCAAGAGTGTGCTATACACAAAGCTCTTGCGATTAACCGCATTCTTCACTCTCTTCCTAATAAGTTTGCTCATTTTCGAGTAAACTATAACATGAACAACGTGGATAAGAGCTACCATGAACTTCATGCTCTCTTGGTCCAAGCCGAGAGGGATATGGAAGTGAATGAAATGGAGAGGAAAGATGTTCTCTCCATGAAAATGAAGAACATGTCTCTTGGAGTTAAGAAGGGGAAGGTGGCTAAGAAAACGCCATCCGTCAAAGGCAAGGGTAAGGGTAAGGCTATTGTGGAAGGTGTTCCACATAAGCCTAAGCCCAAGATCAACAAAGGAAAACCTCTCAATGACACTTGCAAGTATTGCAATGACGTGGGTCATTGGAAACGCAATTGTCCCAAGTACAAGAAGGACTTGAAAGATGGATGTGCGACATCCAAAGGTATTCTTCCTTCTAATCTCTATATGATAGACATCAATCATGCTTGCATTTCTACATGGGTATTGGATACCGGATGTGGATCTCACCTTTGTAATCATTTGCAGGGGATGAGAAACGTGCGAGCTCTAGCCAAGGGTGATGTAGATCTCCGCATGGGCAATGGAGCTAGAGTAGCGGCCGTTTCCGTGGGAACTTTTGTGCTCGCTCTTGCTAGTGGATTAGAGTTGCATTTAAATAACTGTTATTTTGTACCAACTCTAACGAAAAACATTATCTCCGTCTCCGTTTTAGATGCGGAAGGCTTTTGTTTTATGATTAAGAACAACCGTTGTACTTTTTCGTTTAATGAAATGGTTTATGGTGAAGCTATTTCAATTGGAGGTATTTATGTTTTAAATGATGTCAATGATGTTTATCATGTGGAAAACAAGAGGCTCAAATCGAATGAATCAAACAAATCCTACCTTTGGCATTGTCGTTTAGGTCACATAAACGACAAACGCATAAAGAGACTTGTTGCGACCAAGGTTCTCAAACCATTTGACCATGAATCATATGGTACATGCGAATCTTGCCTCTTAGGCAAGATGACTCGTCAACCCTTTGGCGGTAAAGGGACACGAGCAAGTGAGGTTTTAGGACTCATACATACCGATGTGTGTGGTCCATTAAACATCACCGCTAGAGGAGGATATCATTACTTCATTACTTTTACCGATGACTTAAGTAGATATGGTTATGTCAACTTAATAAGGCATAAAAGTGATGCTTTTGAGAAATTTAAAGAATTTCAAAATGAGGTCGAAAACCAATTAAACAAAAGGGTAAAAGCACTACGATCGGATCGTGGTGCCGAATATCTAAGTAATGAGTTTGATTCACATCTTAAGAATTGTGGTATAATATCACAATGGACTCCTCCGGGCACACCACAATTGAATGGTGTTGCAGAAAGGAGGAACCGAACTTTGCTTGACATGGTTCGGTCTATGATGAGTCAAACTGAGCTTCCTGGATCATTTTCGGGCTTTGCATTGTTATCTGCTGTTTTCTCATTAAATCGAAGTCCGACTAAAGCGGCCAATAAGACTCCATATGAGATATGGACGGGAACGGTTCCCTATTTGTCATTCATGAGAATTTGGGGATGTGAGGCATTCGTTAAAAATAAAACTGACGATAAACTCGCTCCAAGGTCTGACAAATGTCTTTTTGTAGCTTATCCTAAGGAAACCTGTGGTTATTACTTCTACAACCCTCACGAGAACAAAGTGTTTGTGGCTCGTGACGCTGTTTTTCTAGAAAATCAGTTAATTTCTAAAAAACAGAGTGGGAGAAAATTTGAACTTGATGAAGTTCAAGAGCCACAAACCGAGACAGAAAATGAGGAAACTGTTCCCTCGTCTTCTGACACGGTGATAATCCCTAGGAGACCAGGAAGAATTAGTCATCAACCTGACCGTTACCTCAGTAACATCGAGGAGGAGTGTGATTTGTTGTTATTCGAAAGCAACGAACCCTCAACCTACAAGACGGCTATTAGTTGCCCCAACTCCGACCGATGGCTAGAGGCCATGAAATCCGAAATGGATTCTATGTACGAGAACCAAGTTTGGGACTTGGTAGATTTACCTGAAGGAGTGAGACCCCTTCAGTGTAAATGGATATTCAAAATCAAACTCGGCATAGATAAACATATTGATGTTTACAAAGCTAGATTGGTGGCAAAGGGCTTTTCACAAGTCCAAGGTATTCATTATGATGAAACCTTTGCACCAGTTGCTATGCTTCGATCCATAAGGATAATCTTAGCAGTTGCCGCATTTAATGACTATGAAATATGGCAAATGGATGTAAAAACCGCCTTCTTGAATGGGATTCTAGAAGAGGAAGTGTTTATGACACAACCTGAAGGTTTTGTAGATACATCCAACCCTAAGAAGGTATGCAAGCTTAAGAGATCCATTTATGGTCTTAAGCAAGCATCGAGGAGTTAGAATCACAGATTCGATCATGTTATCAAACAACATGGATTCGCTCGAAGTGCCGAGGAACCTTGTTTGTACATGAAGTTTAGTGGGAGTAAAGTAACCTTCCTTGTTTTGTATGTGGATGACATACTATTGATTGGAAATGATATTCCAAGCCTGAATTCGGTAAAGGTGGAATTGGGAAACCATTTCCAAATGAAGGACTTGGGAGAGGCACAACGCATCTTGAGTATCCGGATCTATAGAAATAGATCCAAAAGGATACTAGCATTAAGTCAAGAAACTTATATCGATAAGATTCTTGATAGGTTCAATATGAAAGACTCCAAGAGAGGCTTTCTTCCGATGAGTGTAGGAATAACATTGAAGAAATCTCAATGTCCTACGACTCCTGCGGAAATTGAACGCATGAAATTGATCCCTTATGCTTCCTCTCTAGGCTCAATCAATTATGCTATGATGTGCACTCGTCCCGATGTCGCTTTCGCTTTGAGCATGACGAGCCGGTATCAAGCTAATCCCGGTGAGAGTCACTGGATAGCTGTAAAGAACATCCTTAAGTACTTGAGAAGAACTAAGGATTCGTTTCTAGTGTTTGGAGGAGAACTTGAGCTACGTGTAAAGGGTTACACAGATGCAAGTTTCCAAACCGATGGGGATGATCTGAAATCCCAATCCGGCTATGTCTTTATGTTGAATGGAGGAGCTGTTTGTTGGAAGAGCTTCAAACACAGTGTCACTGCGGATTCCACAACGGAAGCTGAATATTTGGCAGCATCTAAAGCTGCTAAAGAAGCTGTGTGGATTCGGCAATTCTTGGATGGACTAAGAGTAGTCCCTAGTGCCGTGGATCCAGTCATTGTTTATTGTGATAACAGTGGGGCTATTTTTCAAGCAAAGGAGCCCAAGTCTAGCAACAAGTCTAGACACGTTTTGAGGAAATACCACGTTATTAGAGATAATGTGGAAAGGAAGGAAATAGATATTTGTAAGGTTGGGACAGACGATAACATCGCTGATCCTTTAACCAAGCCTCTTTCGAGGGCTAAGCATGACGCGCACACCGCCTCCATGGGGTTGCGGCGTATGCCAGATTTCCTTTAGTTTCGTAATATGTAATTGAACGATGTATCTTATTACATATATGAAAATAACATTCATTGTTTTTATCTTAAGTCATTATGAATGCATACTTTGTTTATCCGAATATTTGTGTGACAACTTTGAACGTATTCAATGGAACGGTATAAACTAAGTATTTGGTCCCTAGTCTCTGAAATGAAACTAGATGGATTAAGTTTCACTCAAGGAGACAAGTAAAATCGACTTGTGAATCTAATGAAAATCTCGGCCAAAGTAGTAATTTTTGTGATGAATTTTTCTGAAATTTTGTGAAACAATAAAACATAAAAGATAGTGACTAAATCTACACACAAAGTAATAGATTTAGGTTTTAATTAGTTAAGCACAAAGCCACTAACTAATTGATCATAAATCTCAAGCACAAAGCAAGGAGAAAATGAAGATACTCAACTCATAAACTCTAGGGTTTTCATTTAATCAAATCTGAAAATTTACATTGTTTGAGTGGAGGTATTTATAATACCTTTGTTTACATCTACACCCTACAATTCAAGCTTGATCTAAGGGTCCTAAAAGGCCCTCAAAACAGCCGAAAAAGTCTTGGCCCTATTGACCATACAATTTGAAAATGATAACCAACAAAACATAAAGTAGACAACGACACTTGAGCTCATCCTCTCCATGCACTTTGGGTAGCATCCAAGGGTCAAGATTTGATCTTGGGAGGGGCATGTGGGACGGTCCAAGTGAACAAATACAAGGGATTATATTGTCTCCTTACATTAAAGCATAAAGTAAAAAGTAAAGAAAGCGACATGTATGAAAATGACATAAAACATAAAACAATGTGATGGCTTGGGTGATTTAATTGAGCCGGCTCCATGGGACCTCCTTGAGCTAGCTTGATGAACCATGTGAGTCCTTTTATTGGAGGGTTGACTCACATGGGTGTACCCTAATTGACCACATTCAAAAATAGCAAAATCCTTGACTTTTTGTTGCTCTCCAATTTGACTTCCCCTTGACTTTTCTTGATCACTAAGGTTGGCTCGATTTGACCATAGAATTGACTTTACTTAGCCCTTAGTGATCCCTTGGTCCATGACCTAGGCTTGGGTTTGAGCCCATGGCCCCAACCCATGGTCTCCCTCTACTTCACCCTTGACCACCTTGACCATTTTGGTCCAATCTCCTCTCCTTGGGAAGGACCTGTCCTCAAGTCCTTGGAGATCCTCTTGCTTCCTCCCTTGCTCGATTTCATGCTTGATTCAGGCTCAATTCTTGCTCGACTTTGGTTGTCACGGTTTTTGTCTTCCACGGGCACCACTTGATGATGGTTTGGAGGAAGGGTTGGACCCCTTTGACTCGGCCTTCAAGAGTGGCCGTAGGTTCCCCTTTGATCATGGCTTCTTTGACTATACATTCTTGATCAAGCACACCCTCGAGCCCACGACTTAGAGGCATGCTTTCCTTCCATTCTTGCCCATGATCAAGCCCTTCAATGATTCTCCATCTCAAGGATCCACTTGACCTCTCTAGGCCATCGATTTTTGCTCTCTCCTTGTTCACATGGGTTGTTTCATTGTTGTTTGTTGTATCACCTTCTTGTTGCTCCTCTCCTAGAACCCTTCGTGTTACTCTAGGGTTTCCCTCGACCTCCAAGCTTATCATCCTTTCTCCCATTTCCATACTCGGCTTCTCCCCTTCCCCTTGGCTAGAGCTCGCTCCATTGATTGATTCGAACAAGCAAGAATTTGGAGTGAAACTAGGAGGATCAAGTTTCACTCAAGAGATGAACACAAATCGACTTGTGAAAGTGCTTGAAAATCTCGGCCCTATGGTGTATTTTGTGAAGTATTTTTCTGAAATTTTGTAAACAAGGAAAATAAAAAGGATAGTAACTAAATCTACACACTAAGTAATAGATTTAGGTTGTGATTAGTTTAAGCACAAAGCCACTAACTAATCTTTCACTAAACTCACACACAAAGTAATGAGAAAAGGAAGAACACTCAAATGAAACTAGGGTTTTCTTTTCAATATCCAATCTGAAAATTATGTTGTGTGAGGTTGGGTTTATATAATACCCAAGGCCTCATCTCAACCATTCATTACAAGATGATCTAAGGGCTCACAAAGACCCCAAATACTACTAAAAAAAACGGCCCCTAAGCTCACATGTGAGCTGAAAAATTCAAAAGAAAACAACAAACAATAAAGCATAAAGGTGATGGTGACACTTGAGTTCATCCTCTCCCTTCTTTGTTGATGATCATCCAAGGGCCCTTGTGAGAGCCTTGGGGTGGGTTTGGACGGTCCAAGTGACCAACTTTCAAGGGATTATATTGTCTCTTACATTAAAGCATAAAGTAAAAAGTAAAGAAAGCGACATGTATGAAAATGACATGAAATATAAAAACAATGTGATGATCTTTGGTGACTTGATTTAGACCGGCCCCTTGACCTCCATGAGCTAGCTTGATGAACCATGTGAGCCCATTTATTGGAGGGTTGACTCACATGGGTGTACCATAGTTGACCACATTTCAAAAATAGCATAATCTTGACTTTTTGTTGCTCTCCAACTTTGACTTCCTCTTGACTTTGCTTGATCACTAAGGTTGGCTTGATTTGACCATAGAGTTGACTTTATTTAGCCCTTAGTGACCCCCTTGACCACGGCTTAAGCTTGGGTTCGAGCCCATGGGTCCAACCCATGGTCTCCCTCGACTTCACCCTTGACCACCTTGGCCATTTTTGGTCCAATCTCCTCTCCTTGGAAAGGACTTGTCCTCAAGTCCTTGGAGATCCTCTTGCTTCCTCCCTTGCTCGATTTCAAGCTTGAATCTCGGCTCAACCTTTGCTCGATCTTGGTCTTCATGGTTTTAGTCTTCCATGGGCACCACTTAGCTAGAGTTTGTAGAAGTGGTTGGACCCCTTTGCCTTGGCTCGAAGAATTGATCATACTTTCATCCTTGGTCACGGTTTGCTTGACCACGCATTCTTCCTCGAGCATTTCCTTGAGCCCACGACTCATAACCATGCCTTCCATCCATTCTTGCTCATGATCGAGCCCTTCAATGATTCTCCATCTTAAAGACCCGCTTGATCTTTCCTTGCCATCGATTTTTGTTCTCTCATTGACCACATTTTCATTGTAGTCGGTTGTTTCCTTGTTGATTGATGCTTCACCTTCATGATGCTCCTCTCCTTGAGTCATCCTTATCATGCTAGAGCTTCCCTCACATCCCAAGTTCATCTCTTCCCCTTGCTCTTCTCTACTTGGCTCAAGGCCTTTCAATTTCTCAAGCTCATTCAAGCTCGGCCCCAACTTCATCTCCATGCTAGGTTTCGGCTCAATGAAGGATTCAAACAAGCATGCATTGGATTTACATCCCATCATTGGTGGTAGGGGAGCTAAGACAATGAGCTTTTCACCATACTTGAATGAGTAGGTGTTGTCCCTTCCATGGTGGGAAGAGTTCTTTTCATACTCCCATGGCCTCCCAAGTAAGACATGACAAGCATCCATATCCAACACTTCGCACACAATTTTATCTTTGTAGTCTTGTCCAATCGAGAACGAGACTTTGCATTGTTTATCGACTTTTACCTCGGCTCCTTGATTAAGCCACCTTAACTTGTAAGGATGAGGATGTTTCAAAGTTGGTAAGGCAAGTTTATCAATGAGGGTTTTGGAAGCAACATTAACACAACTTCCCCCATCGATAATCAAGTTGCACACTCTCCCCATGATGGTACATTTGGTTCGAAATAATTGATGCCTTTGATCCATGCTTTCGCTCGAATCTTGAGTATGCATGACTCGCCAAGTAACCAAGCTCAACCCCGAATCCGGGGGAACAATTGTTTCGGCCACCCTTACTTCCTCAACTCCCTCTTTTTTTTCTTCCTCACAAACTAACACCTCATCATCTCCCCAATGTACAACCTCACTTGTGTTCAAGGTCCTCTTGCTAGGGCACTCCTTAGCAAAATGACCATACCCTTGACATTGGTAGCATTTCTTGAGAGGAATTGTTCTCTTAGGGCCATAGTCAATTCCCTTTCCCTTATCAACACTCGATGGCTTGGTGGTAGGACAAGGCTCGACAATTTTGACCCCTCCTTGACTCGAGCTAGGGTTGGTTTTGGGGGTGCTCTTGGCCGACTCTCCTCTCCCCTTCTCTAGTCTTTCCACACGTGTGGCCATGGTAACGGCCTCATCAAATGACCACAAGTTTTGCATCTTCACTCGGTTAGCAATCCTAGGGTTTAGGCCCTCGACAAACCTAGCTATTTTTTGCTCGGGTTTCTCATTCATCTCACATTGTAAAGTGAGTTGCTCAAAGTCCCTAAGATAGGTTTCAATGGGGTGTGACTCTTGTTTTAGTTGAGCTAGCTTGAGGAACATGTCTTGAGTGTAGTCTTTGGGAACAAACTTGTCTTTGAGTTTCTTTTTGAGTTTGAGCCATGACTTGATGGGTTCCTTACCCTCTCGGTTTCTTTGGTTCTTAAGGTTTTCATACCAAAGGGAGGCATATCCTTTGAATTTCATGATGGCCACCTTAAAACACTTCCTATCGGAATACTCCTTGCATTCAAAAATTTCTCTCAACCGATCTAAGCCAATCTAGGAGATCCTCGGGATTTAGGCTACCATAAAAATCGGGTATATCCACTTTGATGTCTCGGTCATGGTCTCTTGGGTGGGTTTCAAGGGACTCCTCCGAATCCGAAAATGGGTCTTCCATGTGAGGAGGAAGTTGTCCTCTCCCACGGCCCCCATACCCTATCCCACGCCCTCTTCCTCCTCCACCTCTAGGTGGTGGTCTTGGCTCATTAATGTTTTGTTCCAAGAGAGTGTTTATAGCATTCATCATTAAAGTGCAATTACCGGTGAGTTGAGTTAATTTCTCTTCTAAATCGGAAAGTCTTTTACCCTCCCCTCTATCCCCTTCCATTTTGTGACAATTTTGTGAGATCTTTTGTGGAAATTTTGTGGGAAATTTATAGAAAATAAACAAGGAAAAGAAGGAAGAAAAACGAAAAATTAAAAGAGGAAAACAAACAAACTACTCGACATTACTAGGGTAAACCGAAAAACAAAGATAAAAAAAAAATCGAAAATCAAAAACAAACCTAGGCTTTGATGACCAATTTGGAGTGAAACTAGGAGGATCAAGTTTCACTCAAGAGATGAACACAAATCGACTTGTGAAAGTGCTTGAAAATCTCGGCCCTATGGTGTATTTTGTGAAGTATTTTTCTGAAATTTTGTAAACAAGGAAAATAAAAAGGATAGTAACTAAATCTACACACTAAGTAATAGATTTAGGTTGTGATTAGTTTAAGCACAAAGCCACTAAACTAATCTTTCACTAAACTCACACACAAAGTAATGAGAAAAGGAAGAACACTCAAATGAAACTAGGGTTTTCTTTTCAATATCCAATCTGAAAATTATGTTGTGTGAGGTTGGGTTTATATAATACCCAAGGCCTCATCTCAACCATTCATTACAAGATGATCTAAGGGCTCACAAAGACCCCAAATACTACTAAAAAAAACGGCCCCTAAGCTCACATGTGAGCTGAAAAATTCAAAAGAAAACAACAAACAATAAAGATAAAGGTGATGACACTTGAGTTCATCCTCTCCTTCTTTGTTGATGATCATCCAAGGGCCCTTGAGAGCCTTGGGGTGGGTTTGGACGGTCCAAGTGACCAACTTTCAAGGGATTATATTGTCTCTTACATTAAAGATAAAGAAAAGAAAGAAAGCGATACGTATTTAAAATGACATGAAATATAAAAACAATGTGATGATCTTTGGTGACTTGATTTAGACCGCCCCTTGACCTCCATGAGCTAGCTTGATGAACCATGTGAGCCCATTTATTGGAGGGTTGACTCACATGGGTGTACCATAGTTGACCACATTTCAAAAATAGCATAATCTTGACTTTTTGTTGCTTCTCCAACTTTGACTTCCTCTCGACTTTGCTTGATCACTAAGGTTGGCTTGATTTGACCATAGAGTTGACTTTATTTAGCCCTTAGTGACCCCCTTGACCACGGCTTAAGCTTGGGTTCGAGCCCATGGGTCCAACCCATGGTCTCCTCGACTTCACCCTTGACCACCTTGGCCATTTTTGGTCCAATCTCCTCTCGGGAAAGGACTTGTCCTCAAGTCCTTGGAGATCCTCTTGCTTCCTCCCTTGCTCGATTTCAAGCTTGAATCTCGGCTCAACCTTTGCTCGATCTTGGTCTTCATGGTTTTAGTCTTCCATGGGCACCACTTAGCTAGAGTTTGTAGAAGTGGTTGGACCCCTTTGCCTTGGCTCGAAGAATTGATCATACTTTCATCCTTGGTCACGGTTTGCTTGACCACGCATTCTTCCTCGAGCATTTCCTTGAGCCCACGACTCATAACCATGCCTTCCATCCATTCTTGCTCATGATCGAGCCCTTCAATGATTCTCCATCTTAAAGACCCGCTTGATCTTTCCTTGCCATCGATTTTGTTCTCTCATTGACCACATTTTCATTGTAGTCGGTTGTTTCCTTGTTGATTGATGCTTCACCTTCATGATGCTCCTCTCCTTGAGTCATCCTTATCATGCTAGAGCTTCCCTCACATTCCAAGTTCATCTCTTCCCTCGCTCTTCTCTACTCGGCTCAAGGCCTTTCAATTTCTCAAGCTCATTCAAGCTCGGCCCCAACTTCATCTCCATGCTAGGTTTCGGCTCAATGAAGGATTCAAACAAGCATGCATTGGATTTACATCCCATCATTGGTGGTAGGGGAGCTAAGACAATGAGCTTTTCACCATACTTGAATGAGTAGGTGTTGTCCCTTCCATGGTGGGAAGAGTTCTTTTCATACTCCCATGGCCTCCCAAGTAAGACATGACAAGCATCCATATCCAACACTTCGCACACAATTTCATCTTTGTAGTCTTGTCCAATCGAGAACGAGACTTTGCATTGTTTATCGACTTTTACCTCGGCTCCTTGATTAAGCCACCTTAACTTGTAAGGATGAGGATGTTTCAAAGTTGGTAAGGCAAGTTTATCAATGAGGGTTTTGGAAGCAACATTAACACAACTTCCCCCATCGATAATCAAGTTGCACACTCTCCCCATGATGGTACATTTGGTTCGAAATAATTGATGCCTTTGATCCATGCTTTCGCTCGAATCTTGAGTATGCATGACTCGCCAAGTAACCAAGCTCAACCCCGAATCCGGGGGAACAATTGTTTCACACCCTTACTTCCTCAACTCCCTCTTTTTTTTCTTCCTCACAAACTAACACCTCATCATCTCCCCAATGTACAACCTCACTTGTGTTCAAGGTCCTCTTGCTAGGGCACTCCTTAGCAAAATGACCATACCCTTGACATTGGTAGCATTTCTTGAGAGGAATTGTTCTCTTAGGGCCATAGTCAATTCCCTTTCCCTTATCAACACTCGATGGCTTGGTGGTAGGACAAGGCTCGACAATTTTGACCCCTCCTTGACTCGAGCTAGGGTTGGTTTTGGGGGTGCTCTTGGCCGACTCTCCTCTCCCCTTCTCTAGTCTTTCCACACGTGTGGCCATGGTAACGGCCTCATCAAATGACCACAAGTTTTGCATCTTCACTCTAAGTTAGCAATCCTAGGGTTTAGGCCCTCGACAAACCTAGCTATTTTTTGCTCGGGTTTCTCATTCATCTCACATTGTAAAGTGAGTTGCTCAAAGTCCCTAAGATAGGTTTCAATGGGGTGTGACTCTTGTTTTAGTTGAGCTAGCTTGAGGAACATGTCTTGAGTGTAGTCTTTGGGAACAAACTTGTCTTTGAGTTTCTTTTTGAGTTTGAGCCATGACTTGATGGGTTCCTTACCCTCTCGGTTTCTTTGGTTCTTAAGGTTTTCATACCAAAGGGAGGCATATCCTTTGAATTTCATGATGGCCACCTTAAAACACTTCCTATCGGAATACTCCTTGAATTCAAAAATTCTCTCAACCGATCTAAGCCAATCTAGGAGATCCTCGGGATTTAGGCTACCATAAAAATCGGGTATATCCACTTTGATGTCTCGGTCATGGTCTCTTGGGTGGGTTTCAAGGGACTCCTCCGAATCCGAAAATGGGTCTTCCATGTGAGGAGGAAGTTGTCCTCTCCCACGGCCCCCATACCCTATCCCACGCCCTCTTCCTCCTCCACCTCTAGGTGGTGGTCTTGGCTCATTAATGTTTTGTTCCAAGAGAGTGTTTATAGCATTCATCATTAAAGTGCAATTACCGGTGAGTTGAGTTAATTTCTCTTCTAAATCGGAAAGTCTTTTACCCTCCCCTCTATCCCCTTCCATTTTGTGACAATTTTGTGAGATCTTTTGTGGAAATTTTGTGGGAAATTTATAGAAAATAAACAAGGAAAAGAAGGAAGAAAAACGAAAAATTAAAAGAGGAAAACAAACAAACTACTCGACATTACTAGGGTAAACCGAAAAACAAAGATAAAAAAAAAATCGAAAATCAAAAACAAACCTAGGCTTTGATGACCAATTTGGAGTGAAACTAGGAGGATCAAGTTTCACTCAAGAGATGAACACAAATCGACTTGTGAAAGTGCTTGAAAATCTCGGCCCTATGGTGTATTTTGTGAAGTATTTTTCTGAAATTTTGTAAACAAGGAAAATAAAAAGGATAGTAACTAAATCTACACACTAAGTAATAGATTTAGGTTGTGATTAGTTTAAGCACAAAGCCACTAAACTAATCTTTCACTAAACTCACACACAAAGTAATGAGAAAAGGAAGAACACTCAAATGAAACTAGGGTTTTCTTTTCAATATCCAATCTGAAAATTATGTTGTGTGAGGTTGGGTTTATATAATACCCAAGGCCTCATCTCAACCATTCATTACAAGATGATCTAAGGGCTCACAAAGACCCCAAATACTACTAAAAAACACGGCCCCTAAGCTCACATGTGAGCTGAAAAATTCAAAAGAAAACAACAAACAATAAAGCATAAAGGTGATGGTGACACTTGAGTTCATCCTCTCCCTTCTTTGTTGATGATCATCCAAGGGCCCTTGTGAGAGCCTTGGGGTGGGTTTGGACGGTCCAAGTGACCAACTTTCAAGGGATTATATTGTCTCTTACATTAAAGATAAAGAAAAGAAAGAAAGCGATACGTATTTAAAAATGGCGTGAAATATAAAAACAATGTGATGATCTTTGGTGACTTGATTTAGACCGCCCCTTGACCTCCATGAGCTAGCTTGATGAACCATGTGAGCCCATTTATTGGAGGGTTGACTCACATGGGTGTACCATAGTTGACCACATTTCATAAATAGCATAATCTTGACTTTTGTTGCTCTCCAACTTTGACTTCCTCTTGACTTTGCTTGATCACTAAGGTTGGCTTGATTTGACCATAGAGTTGACTTTATTTAGCCCTTAGTGACCCCCTTGACCACGGCTTAAGCTTGGGTTCGAGCCCATGGGTCCAACCCATGGTCCTCCTCGACTTCACCCTTGACCACCTTGGCCATTTTTGGTCCAATCTCCTCTCCTTGGAAAGGACTTGTCCTCAAGTCCTTGGAGATCCTCTTGCTTCCTCCCTTGCTCGATTTCAAGCTTGAATCTCGGCTCAACCTTTGCTCGATCTTGGTCTTCATGGTTTTAGTCTTCCATGGGCACCACTTAGCTAGAGTTTGTAGAAGTGGTTGGACCCCTTTGCCTTGGCTCGAAGAATTGATCATACTTTCATCCTTGGTCACGGTTTGCTTGACCACGCATTCTTCCTCGAGCATTTCCTTGAGCCCACGACTCATAACCATGCCTTCCATCCATTCTTGCTCATGATCGAGCCCTTCAATGATTCTCCATCTTAAAGACCCGCTTGATCTTTCCTTGCCATCGATTTTGTTCCCTCATTGACCACATTTTCATTGTAGTCGGTTGTTTCCTTGTTGATTGATGCTTCACCTTCATGATGCTCCTCTCCTTGAGTCATCCTTATCATGCTAGAGCTTCCCTCACATCCCAAGTTCATCTCTTCCCCTTGCTCTTCTCTACTTGGCTCAAGGCCTTTCAATTTCTCAAGCTCATTCAAGCTCGGCCCCAACTTCATCTCCATGCTAGGTTTCGGCTCAATGAAGGATTCAAACAAGCATGCATTGGATTTACATCCCATCATTGGTGGTAGGGGAGCTAAGACAATGAGCTTTTCACCATACTTGAATGAGTAGGTGTTGTCCCTTCCATGGTGGGAAGAGTTCTTTTCATACTCCCATGGCCTCCCAAGTAAGACATGACAAGCATCCATATCCAACACTTCGCACACAATTTCATCTTTGTAGTCTTGTCCAATCGAGAACGAGACTTTGCATTGTTTATCGACTTTTACCTCGGCTCCTTGATTAAGCCACCTTAACTTGTAAGGATGAGGATGTTTCAAAGTTGGTAAGGCAAGTTTATCAATGAGGGTTTTGGAAGCAACATTAACACAACTTCCCCCATCGATAATCAAGTTGCACACTCTCCCCATGATGGTACATTTGGTTCGAAATAATTGATGCCTTTGATCCATGCTTTCTCGAATCTTGAGTATGCATGACTCGCCAAGTAACCAAGCTCAACCGAATCCGGGGAACAATTGTTTCGCCACCCTTACTTCCTCAACTCCTCTTTTTTTCTTCCTCACAAACTAACACCTCATCATCTCCCCAATGTACAACCTCACTTGTGTTCAAGCTCCTCTTGCTAGGGCACTCCTTAGCAAAATGACCATACCCTTGTCATTGGTAGCATGTCTTGAGTGGTATCGTTCTCTCTGGGCCATAGTCAATTCTCTTTCCCTTATCAACACTCGATGGCTTGGTGGTAGGACAAGGCTCGACAATTTTGACCCCTCCTTGACTCGAGCTAGGGTTGGTTTTGGGGGTGCTCTTGGCCGACTCTCCTCTCCCCTTCTCTAGTCTTTCCACACGTGTGGCCATGGTAACGGCCTCATCAAATGACCACAAGTTTTGCATCTTCACTCGGTTAGCAATCCTAGGGTTTAGGCCCTCGACAAACCTAGCTATTTTTTGCTCGGGTTTCTCATTCATCTCACATTGTAAAGTGAGTTGCTCAAAGTCCCTAAGATAGGTTTCAATGGGGTGTGACTCTTGTTTTAGTTGAGCTAGCTTGAGGAACATGTCTTGAGTGTAGTCTTTGGGAACAAACTTGTCTTTGAGTTTCTTTTTGAGTTTGAGCCATGACTTGATGGGTTCCTTACCCTCTCGGTTTCTTTGGTTCTTAAGGTTTTCATACCAAAGGGAGGCATATCCTTTGAATTTCATGATGGCCACCTTAAAACACTTCCTATCGGAATACTCCTTGAATTCAAAAATTCTCTCAACCGATCTAAGCCAATCTAGGAGATCCTCGGGATTTAGGCTACCATAAAAATCGGGTATATCCACTTTGATGTCTCGGTCATGGTCTCTTGGGTGGGTTTCAAGGGACTCCTCCGAATCCGAAAATGGGTCTTCCATGTGAGGAGGAAGTTGTCCTCTCCCACGGCCCCCATACCCTATCCCACGCCCTCTTCCTCCTCCACCTCTAGGTGGTGGTCTTGGCTCATTAATGTTTTGTTCCAAGAGAGTGTTTATAGCATTCATCATTAAAGTGCAATTACCGGTGAGTTGAGTTAATTTCTCTTCTAAATCGGAAAGTCTTTTACCCTCCCCTCTATCCCCTTCCATTTTGTGACAATTTTGTGAGATCTTTTGTGGAAATTTTGTGGGAAATTTATAGAAAATAAACAAGGAAAAGAAGGAAGAAAAACGAAAAATTAAAAGAGGAAAACAAACAAACTACTCGACATTACTAGGGTAAACCGAAAAACAAAGATAAAAAAAAAAATCGAAAATCAAAAACAAACCTAGGCTTTGATGACCAATTTGGAGTGAAACTAGGAGGATCAAGTTTCACTCAAGAGATGAACACAAATCGACTTGTGAAAGTGCTTGAAAATCTCGGCCCTATGGTGTATTTTGTGAAGTATTTTTCTGAAATTTTGTAAACAAGGAAAATAAAAAGGATAGTAACTAAATCTACACACTAAGTAATAGATTTAGGTTGTGATTAGTTTAAGCACAAAGCCACTAAACTAATCTTTCACTAAACTCACACACAAAGTAATGAGAAAAGGAAGAACACTCAAATGAAACTAGGGTTTTCATTTCAATATCCAATCTGAAAATTATGTTGTGTGAGGTTGGGTTTATATAATACCCAAGGCCTCATCTCAACCATTCATTACAAGATGATCTAAGGGCTCACAAAGACCCCAAATACTACTAAAAAAAACGGCCCCTAAGCTCACATGTGAGCTGAAAAATTCAAAAGAAAACAACAAACAATAAAGCATAAAGGTGATGGTGACACTTGAGTTCATCCTCTCCCTTCTTTGTTGATGATCATCCAAGGGCCCTTGTGAGAGCCTTGGGGTGGGTTTGGACGGTCCAAGTGACCAACTTTCAAGGGATTATATTGTCTCTTACATTAAAGCATAAAGTAAAAAGTAAAGAAAGCGACATGTATGAAAATGACATGAAATATAAAAACAATGTGATGATCTTTGGTGACTTGATTTAGACCGGCCCCTTGACCTCCATGAGCTAGCTTGATGAACCATGTGAGCCCATTTATTGGAGGGTTGACTCACATGGGTGTACCATAGTTGACCACATTTCAAAAATAGCATAATCTTGACTTTTTGTTGCTCTCCAACTTTGACTTCCTCTTGACTTTGCTTGATCACTAAGGTTGGCTTGATTTGACCATAGAGTTGACTTTATTTAGCCCTTAGTGACCCCCTTGACCACGGCTTAAGCTTGGGTTCGAGCCCATGGGTCCAACCCATGGTCTCCCTCGACTTCACCCTTGACCACCTTGGCCATTTTTGGTCCAGAATTGGTTTTACAACCCATCATCGGTGGTAGGGGGGCTAGAACGATTAGCTTTTCACCATACTTGAAGGAGTATGTATTGTCTCTTCCATGGTGGGAAGAGTTCTTCTCATACTCCCACGGCCTACCAAGTAGCACATGACTCGCATCCATGTCCAACACTTCACACACAATTTCATCCTTGTAGTCTTGTCCAATCGAGAACGAAACTTGACATTGCTTATCGACCTTTACCTCGGCTCCTTGATTAAGCCACCTTAGCTTGTAAGGATGAGGATGTTTCAAAGTGGGTAGGGCAAGCTTATCAACGAGGGTTTTCGATGCAACATTAACACAACTTCCTCCATCGATAATGAGGTTACACACTCTCCCCATGATTGTACATTTGGTTCGAAAGATTTGGTGCCTTTGGCTCATACTCTCACTTGAATCTTGAGTGTGCATCACTCGCCAAGTAACCAAGCTCAACCCCGAGTCCGGGGTAACTAAAGTTTCGGCCACCTTCACTTCCTCAACTCCCTCTTCTTTTTTCTTCCTCACAAACTAAGACCTCATCGTCTCCCCAATGCACAACCTCACTTGTGTTCAAGGTCCTCTTGCTAGGGCACTCCTTAGCAAAATGACCATACCCTTGGCATTGGTAGCACTTCTTGAGAGGAATTGTTTTCTTAGGGCCATAGTCAATTCCCTTCCCCTTGTCGACACTTGATGGTTTGATAGTAGGGCAAGGCTCACCAATTTTGATTCCTCCTTGGCTTGACGTGGGGGTGGCCTTGGTGGTGCTCTTAGCCGAGTCCCCTCTCCCCTTCTCTAGCTTTTCCACACTCATGGCCATAGTGACGGCCTCATCGAATGACCACAAGTTTTGCATCTTGACCCGATTTGCTATCCTAGGGTTTAGACCCTCAACAAACCTTGCAATTTTTTGCTCGGGCTTCTCATTCATCTCACATTGTAAAGTGAGTTGCTCAAAGTCCCTAAGATAGGTTTCGATGGGGTGTGTCTCTTGTTTTAGTTGGGCCAATCTAAGGAACATGTCTTGAGTGTAGTCTTTGGGAACAAACTTATCCTTGAGTTTTTTTTTGAGTTTGAGCCATGACCTAATGGGTTCCTTTCCCTCTCGATTTCTTTGATTCTTAAGGTTTTCATACCAAAGGGAGGCATATCCTTTGAATTTCATGATGGCCACCTTAAAACACTTCCTATCGGGGTACTCCTTAAATTCAAAGATTCTCTCAACCGATCTAAGCCAATCTAGGAGATCCTCGGGGTTCAAGCTACCATAAAAGTCGGGAATATCTACCTTGATATCTCGGTCATGATCTCTTGGTTGGACTTCAAGGGACTCCTCCGAATCCGAAAATTGATCTTCCATGTGAGGAGGAGGTTGTCCTCTCCCACGGCCCCCATACCCACGCCCTCTTCCCCCTCCACCCCTTCTTGGTTCATTAAGATTTTGGTCTAAGAGGGTGTTTAGAGCATTCATCATCGTATTACAACTACCGGCAAGTTGATTTAACTTCTCTTCTAAATTCGAAAGCCTCTTATCCTCTTCCATTTTGTGAAAATTTTGTGAGATTTTTGTGGGAGTTTTGTGTAAATTTTATGGAAAATGAACAAGGAAAAGAAAGAAGGAAACGAAAAAAATAAAAAGGAAAAAAAAAACCAAGAACAATTCGACCCAACTATAGATAAACCGAAAAATAAAGATAAAAATCGAAAAATCAAGAACAAACCTGGGCTTTGATGACCAATTTGGAGTGAAACTAGATGGGTGTGATTTCACTCAAGGAAACAACAAGAATCGATCTTGAGAACTTGAAGAATTTCGGCCGTGTAAGTGTATTTTTGGTGATGATTTTTCTGATTTTGTGTAACAAAGAAACATAAAAGATAGTGACTAAATCTACACACAAAGTAATAGATTTAGGTTTTAATTAGTTAAGCACAAAGCCACTAACTAATTGATCATAAATCTCAAGCACAAAGCAAGGAGAAAATGAAGATACTCAACTCATAAACTCTAGGGTTTTCATTTAATCAAATCTGAAAATTTACATTGTTTGAGTGGAGGTATTTATAATACCTTTGTTTACATCTACACCCTACAATTCAAGCTTGATCTAAGGGTCCTAAAAGGCCCTCAAAACAGCCGAAAAAGTCTTGGCCCTATTGACCATACAATTTGAAAATGATAACCAACAAAACATAAAGTAGACAACGACACTTGAGCTCATCCTCTCCATGCACTTTGGGTAGCATCCAAGGGTCAAGATTTGATCTTGGGAGGGGCATGTGGGACGGTCCAAGTGAACAAATACAAGGGATTATATTGTCTCCTTACATTAAAGCATAAAGTAAAAAGAAAGCGACATGTATGAAAATGACATAAAACATAAAACAATGTGATGGCTTGGGTGATTTAATTGAGCCGGCTCCATGGGACCTCCTTGAGCTAGCTTGATGAACCATGTGAGTCCTTTTATTGGAGGGTTGACTCACATGGGTGTACCCTAATTGACCACATTCAAAAATAGCAAAATCCTTGACTTTTTGTTGCTCTCCAATTTGACTTCCCCTTGACTTTTCTTGATCACTAAGGTTGGCTCGATTTGACCATAGAATTGACTTTACTTAGCCCTTAGTGATCCCTTGGTCCATGACCTAGGCTTGGGTTTGAGCCCATGGCCCCAACCCATGGTCTCCCTCTCCTTCACCCTTGACCACCTTGACCATTTTTGGTCCAGTCTCTCACATGAGGTGACGTCTCGGAGAGACTAGATTGCAAGTCGATCGATGGTGGGTTCAACACCATAGGGTCATATGAGATGACTGATCGTTTGCATAGACAGACTGTGAAAACACTCTGTCGGGCAAAGGACGCTTTATAGAATTCCTTTTCAATGAGATTGAAACACAGTCGTGGTGGGAATTTCTATAGTATTCCTTTAGTCGATTCTTTGTTGAAACCGATTATGCAGTCGGTGCGGTTTAGAGTGACTTTCATTTTTGTCCTAAGCCATGCCGTGAAAGGGGGTTATAAGGGCATCTTTGGGGTCATGGTGATCTGCATCATACAGTACAATCGAGTGGAAGGGAAATGTCCACCCTTGTCGGGGAAAAACATCTTTGGGCCACTCGAGGAGTAGTCGCTGAAAATGCGTTGCCACGCTCGGTAAGAATCTACGGTAGATTCCCCGGTCAGACAGCTACTCTCCTTATCGAGGAAACCACTCACGATATATATCTAAGGTGCAAATACGACCTGTAAGACACCTTGCATCGAGTGGGAGATGTGAAACGGACATGAGAATTGGTAATGCACAACTTGTCTCGGACAAGTGGGAGATTGTGGGAGTATGTGTCCTCCACAATAGTGCGATTACTTAATAAATCTCAATAAAGGAATACATGGGGATAATCCTGTATTATTGTCAATTGATTAACGTAAATCAATAACGGTTGGCTGACTAGAGTTTGACGTTATTGTCGTGAGAACGGCGGTAATCAATTGATCCCTTTAAGTCACACCTATAGGAACGTACTCCAAATATTAAAGCTAATTAATTGTATGAGACACGATTAGATTAGTGACTTGATAATTTGACTAACGATTAGTCGGTGAATTAGTTTAGAGAGAAATCGAGTTGTGAACTCGGACAATTGAATTTTATATCGATAAAATTATTAGAGGAGATGAGAATTAGTGATTAAATGTTAATTCACTAATTATGTATATTTCACTAATGAGATTAGTGAAAGTATATTTTTAATATATGTGTAAGTGTACATATATATTAAGGAAGAGTTTAATTGATTTACACTTTATTATATTAGATAATTAAGTGATAAATTATATCTATTTGTGGGACAAATATTGGAAAAACAAAATGGACTCATTAGGCCCTAATGGACCGTCCAAAATGGGAGAAGCGGATGGAAGATTCCTTCTTGTCATTTTCCTAATTGTTTTCCATTTGCATGTGAGAACATCATAATTAGATTGCATGTAATTGTTCTTATCTATGCAAAACTCTTTCTCTCCTCTCTTGGACCTATTTGGCCGGCCCCTTAAGTGTGCTACACACACTTCATTTTGTTTTTTGCTTATAAAAACACAATGCTTTGAGAGAAAAAGGATTCATGCAATTCATTCTTACATCTCTCACCATTTCTCTCTAATTCTAATACTCATATTATTCTAAATATTACTAAGAGTTAGTAATAATAATAATAATAATATCATATATTATCAAATATTTACTTGTGATTTCTAGATCAAAATCACTTGTGAATTTGGAGTGTGTTCTTGGGTGCATCTTTTAGGAGGTTTCCTACTTTGGAAACTCGGGTTTTTGGAGGATCATCCTAAGCTTAAGCTCAAGAAACAAAACTAGAAAGGAGTTCTAGTTTTGTGCCCTAATTTCCTTTATAGAAAGGTATAAATTTCTAATCTTGTAAACAAAGTGAATTTGTACTACATAGATCTTGCTAAATCAAATTAGAGTAATTTGATTTACACTAATATTTGATTAGTGAATGGGATGAGATCCCTACAGCTAGGAGCCGGCTCCCACAAAGCTTCACCAAGTCATCCATTATTTTGTGCTTTAAGTCTTTTTCATTAATGTCGCTTTCATGCTTTATGCTTTATTGTTTTTAGCCTTCAAAATCAGATTTATGTGGGAGAATGGACCGTCCCCTTGCACCCCAAGGCTCTATCAAGACCCTTGGGTGACCACCTAAAGAGCAAGGATAGGATTGAGTCACTTGTCACCATCAAACTTTATGCTTTTGTTGTTTGTAGTTTACTTCAAAATTTTCAGCATGTGTAAGGCCTTTGTGGACCAAGAATGGTCAAGACGATCAAGGATGGAGAGGAGCTAGACCAAGGGTTGGGTCCTTGGACTCAAACCCTAGCCTAGGCCTTGGACCTAGGGTCCACTAAGTGCTAAGTCAAGTCAATCCAATGGTCAATTTAGCCAAACTTAGTGGGTCAAAGGAAGTCAAGGGAAAGTCAAGAAGGAGAGCAACCGAAAAGTCAACAAACGTGCTATTTTGAATGTGATCACCTTGGGTGCACCTAAGTGGGTTAATCCTCCAATAAACAAGACTCACAAGACTCAAAAAAGTCAGCTCAAGGAGGCTAGGAGCCGGCTCCCACAAGCTCACCAAGTCCCACATTGTTTTGTGCTTTAAGTCTTTTTCACTAATGTCGCTTTCATACTTTATGCTTTATTGTTTCTTTAGCCTACAAAATCTGAATTGTTGGAGCATGGACCGTCCTTCCTTGACCCCCAAGGCTCTATTATGGCCCTTGGATGATCACCTAAAAACAAGGGTAGGATTGAGCCACAAGTCACCATCAACCTTTATGCTTTTGTAGTTTGTAGTTTACTTCAAAATTTTCAGCTTGTGTGAGGCCTTTGAGCCGTTGGTTTGTAAGCATTTGAGGGCCTCTATGAGCCCTTAGATCATCTTTTAAATTGAAGGGTCAAGATTAGAGTGTGGGTATTATATAAACCCACTCTCTTGCATTGTAATATTTCGATTTGATGAAATGAAAAGAAACCCTAAATTTGAGAGTTCTAACTTGTATTCTCCTAACTAAGTGTAAGAGAGTGTGAGTGATTAATCAGTGGCTTTGTGCTTGATTAATCAAAACCTAAATCTATTGCTTTGTGCTTAGATTTAGCCTATCCTTTTATGTTTTCCTTTGTCTTACAAAAATTCAGAAAATTTATCACAAAAAACATCACTTTGGCCGAAATTCTCAAGTCCTTTACAAGTTCGATTTTGTTGTTCTCTTGAGTGAAATCAAACCCCATAGGTTTCACTCCAAATTGGTCATCAAAGCCTAGGTTAATTAACACAAGTTCCATCCTTGTGTTAGTCTATGTTTCGGTTATAGCAAGCAAAGATCCAACCTTTGCTACAAAATCAGTTTTGTTTCCTAAGGTAACAATGGTTCTATCTTTTCCTTTTGGTTCCACATTTTTTTCCTATGGTACCACATGTGAAACCCCTTGTGTTGAGACCATTTTCGAGTCTATGGAGAGGACTAGAAATGAGTTAGAGGCTAGAATGGTTCGGTTAGGAGGAGAACCACCCCCTAGTCTTGGCCGTGTGGTTTGTAGGACCATACATGCTCAAACCCTAACCCTAGAAGAGAATCACCAAGTCCAAATCTTTAGATCTAGGTGTACCATTATGGGAAGGGTTTGTAATTTGATTGTTGATGGGGAAAGTTGAAATAATGTTGCCTCAAGTACTCTCATTGAAAAACTAGCTTTGCCTACACAAGATCACCCTAACCCTTACAAGATGAAGTGGCTAAGCAATGGAGCCGAGATGAGTGTAAGTGTGGTTAGACAATGCTTGGTTTCTTTCTCCATTGGAGGGGATTACATGGATGAGGTTTTGTGTGATGTGATTCCCATGGATGCTTGTCATCTCCTCTTGGGGAGACCTTAGAAGTTGGAAAGAAATGCTAATCATGATGGGAGGAACAATACTTATACTTTTAAGATTGGAGCTAAGAAAATCAAACTTGCACCCTTACCTCCGATTTTGAAGAACCCTAACCCACCCTCCTTGATTGAATCACACGAAAACATGGAGATTGATGGGGGACCGGAAATGGAGCAAGACGTTAGCAAGGGAGAGGATGTCTTGGATGTCCTTGCTAAGGAAGGCCCCAAAAAGCAATGCAAACCGCCTCCAAGGAAGAGCAAGAACCGTTGGAAACCTATGAGGGTTCCTACCTCATTGAGATACTTAGTGGGTCATCATCTATTGGTGGCATTGAGCTTCTAAATGAATTTGTTTCCGGAGCTTTGTTACCCAACAAGGCTATCCATGGAAGTGAGCCTAGGGTTACCCAACCATTCCGAAATCAGATTAGGGAGACCAAGGAAGAAGATGAGTTTGGAATAGAAAGTCTACCTATGCTCAAGGAAGGAGATGACTTGGGAATGAGAAGTCTACCTAAGTTCAAGGAAAGGAGATTCATTTGGAGTGGGAATGTTGATGCAAGCAAAGAGTCAAGGGATTTCCTAAAATGGAAATTCAAAGTGAATACTAACAACAACAAGGAGCTACTATGTGATTATCCTAGGCAAGTCTTTCCAAGTGGATTCACGAAATGGGGATTCATCAAAGGAGTAACTAAGCTTGAACAAAAAGAGCTAAGCAATGATCTCCTACAATCCTCACCTAAGTTCAAGAAAGAAGATCCTAAGGATGTTCTAGGGTTGGAGCTCGAGCCAAGGGAAACCGAAAGTGATGGAGAGGAAAAATCAACCCTTATGGTCAAAGACTACCCTAGAGCAATAGGGCAAGGCAAAGGAGAGGAGCCCAATGAAGTCAAAACTGAAAATTTGAGAAACTCAATCAAGTGCAAGGAAGGTGAATCATTTGGAGATGCAAAAGTTGATGTCTTCGAAAGTTCAAGTGAGTCCTTGAGATGGAAGATCATTGTGGGGCTCAATCATGATAATGGGTGGCTAAGTGACGACCCCAAACATGAGGAGCTTCTAGTTGTGCTAGGGGATAATTGTGAATCCAAAGAAACCATGAGTAAGGGAGAGAGCAAGCTCAATTCAATGAGTCGAGTCTACAAGAATCAATTTCTCATTCAATCTCTAAGCAAGTGGTATTCTTGGAAGTCTAGAGCCATGGAGCCCAAGGTTGGTCATGGGGCACCACTTATCATGGTCTACGAATCAAGTCATGAAGCCAACGAGAGTCCAAGTCAAGTAGAATGCAAAGGTTCAATAGGTTTCAAGAATTGGGAATTCAAAGGAAGAATCAATCATGAACAAGAGTGGAAGGATAGCATGGCTACAAGCCATGGGCTCAAAGGTGTGCTCGAGGAAGAGTGTGTGGTCAAAAAAACCGTGATCAAGGAGGAGAGCATGGTCACTACCTCGAGCCAAATCAAAGGAGTCCAACCATTTCTCCAAACTTTGGCTAAATGGTGTCCTTGGAAGCCTAGGGTCGTAAGAGCCAAGATTGAGCAAAGGTTAAACCGAGAATCAAGCAAGAAATCGAGTCTTGAGGGAAATGAAAAGATCTCCAAGGATTTGAGGGCAAATCCTTTCCAAGGAGAGGAGATTGGACCAAGAATGGTCAAGACGATCAAGGATGGAGAGGAGCTAGACCAAGGGTTGGGTCCTTGGACTCAAACCCTAGCCTAGGCCTTGGACCTAGGGTCCACTAAGTGCTAAGTCATGTCAATCCAATGGTCAATTTAGCCAAACTTAGTGGGTCAAAGGAAGTCAAGGGAAAGTCAAGAAGGAGAGCAACCGAAAAGTCAACAAATGTGCTATTTTGAATGTGATCACCTTGGGTGCACCTAAGTGGGTTAATCCTCCAATAAACAAGACTCACAAGACTCAAAAAAGTCAGCTCAAGGAGGCTAGGAGCCGGCTCCCACAAGCTCACCAAGTCCCACATTGTTTTGTGCTTTAAGTCTTTTTCACTAATGTCGCTTTCATACTTTATGCTTTATTGTTTCTTTAGCCTACAAAATCTGAATTGTTGGAGCATGGACCGTCCTTCCTTGACCCCCAAGGCTCTATTATGGCCCTTGGATGATCACCTAAAAACAAGGGTAGGATTGAGCCACAAGTCACCATCAACCTTTATGCTTTTGTAGTTTGTAGTTTACTTCAAAATTTTCAGCTTGTGTGAGGCCTTTGAGCCGTTGGTTTGTAAGCATTTGAGGGCCTCTATGAGCCCTTAGATCATCTTTTAAATTGAAGGGTCAAGATTAGAGTGTGGGTATTATATAAACCCACTCTCTTGCATTGTAATTTTTCAGATTTGATGAAATGAAAAAGAAACCCTAAATTTGAGAGTTCTAACTTGTATTCTCCTAACTAAGTGTAAGAGAGTGTGAGTGATTAATCAGTGGCTTTGTGCTTGATTAATCAAAACCTAAATCTATTGCTTTGTGCTTAGATTTAGCCTATCCTTTTATGTTTTCCTTTGTCTTACAAAAATTCAGAAAATTTATCACAAAAAACATCACTTTGGCCGAAATTCTCAAGTCCTTTACAAGTTCGATTTTTGTTGTTCTCTTGAGTGAAATCAAACCCCATAGGTTTCACTCCAAATTGGTCATCAAAGCCTAGGTTAATTAACACAAGTTCCATCCTTGTGTTAGTCTATGTTTCGGTTATAGCAAGCAAAGATCCAACCTTTGCTACAAAATCAGTTTTGTTTCCTAAGGTAACAATGGTTCTATCTTTTCCTTTTGGTTCCACATTTTTTTCCTATGGTACCACATGTGAAACCCCTTGTGTTGAGACCATTTTCGAGTCTATGGAGAGGACTAGAAATGAGTTAGAGGCTAGAATGGTTCGGTTAGGAGGAGAACCACCCCCTAGTCTTGGCCGTGTGGTTTGTAGGACCATACATGCTCAAACCCTAACCCTAGAAGAGAATCACCAAGTCCAAATCTTTAGATCTAGGTGTACCATTATGGGAAGTGTTTGTAATTTGATTGTTGATGGGGAAAGTTGAAATAATGTTGCCTCAAGTACTCTCATTGAAAAACTAGCTTTGCCTACACAAGATCACCCTAACCCTTACAAGATGAAGTGGCTAAGCAATGGAGCCGAGATGAGTGTAAGTGTGGTTAGACAATGCTTGGTTTCTTTCTCCATTGGAGGGGATTACATGGATGAGGTTTTGTGTGATGTGATTCCCATGGATGCTTGTCATCTCCTCTTGGGGAGACCTTAGAAGTTGGAAAGAAATGCTAATCATGATGGGAGGAACAATACTTATACTTTTAAGATTGGAGCTAAGAAAATCAAACTTGCACCCTTACCTCCGATTTTGAAGAACCCTAACCCACCCTCCTTGATTGAATCACACGAAAACATGGAGATTGATGGGGGACCGGAAATGAAACAAGAGCTTAGCAAGGGGGAGAATGTCTTGGATGTCCTTGCTAAGGAAGGCCCCAAAAAGCAATGCAAACCGCCCTCCAAGGAAGAGCAAGAACCGTTGGAAACCTATGAGGGTTCCTACCTCATTGAGATACTTAGTGGGTCATCATCTATTGGTGGCATTGAGCTTCTAAATGAATTTGTTTCCGGAGCTTTGTTACCCAACAAGGCTATCCATGGAAGTGAGCCTAGGGTTACCCAACCATTCCGAAATCAGATTAGGGAGACCAAGGAAGAAGATGAGTTTGGAATAGAAAGTCTACCTATGCTCAAGGAAGGAGATGACTTGGGAATGAGAAGTCTACCTAAGTTCAAGGAAAGGAGATTCATTTGGAGTGGGAATGTTGATGCAAGCAAAGAGTCAAGGGATTTCCTAAAATGGAAATTCAAAGTGAATACTAACAACAACAAGGAGCTACTATGTGATTATCCTAGGCAAGTCTTTCCAAGTGGATTCACGAAATGGGGATTCATCAAAGGAGTAACTAAGCTTGAACAAAAAGAGCTAAGCAATGATCTCCTACAATCCTCACCTAAGTTCAAGAAAGAAGATCCTAAGGATGTTCTAGGGTTGGAGCTCGAGCCAAGGGAAACCGAAAGTGATGGAGAGGAAAAATCAACCCTTATGGTCAAAGACTACCCTAGAGCAATAGGGCAAGGCAAAGGAGAGGAGCCCAATGAAGTCAAAGCGAAAATTTGGGAAACTCAATCAAGTGCAAGGAAGGTGAATCATTTGGAGATGCAAAAGTTGATGTCTTCGAAAGTTCAAGTGAGTCCTTGAGATGGAAGATCATTGTGGGGCTCAATCATGATAATGGGTGGCTAAGTGACGACCCCAAACATGAGGAGCTTCTAGTTGTGCTAGGGGATAATTGTGAATCCAAAGAAACCATGAGTAAGGGAGAGAGCAAGCTCAATTCAATGAGTCGAGTCTACAAGAATCAATTTCTCATTCAATCTCTAAGCAAGTGGTATTCTTGGAAGTCTAGAGCCATGGAGCCCAAGGTTGGTCATGGGGCACCACTTATCATGGTCTACGAATCAAGTCATGAAGCCAACGAGAGTCCAAGTCAAGTAGAATGCAAAGGTTCAATAGGTTTCAAGAATTGGGAATTCAAAGGAAGAATCAATCATGAACAAGAGTGGAAGGATAGCATGGCTACAAGCCATGGGCTCAAAGGTGTGCTCGAGGAAGAGTGTGTGGTCAAAAAAACCGTGATCAAGGAGGAGAGCATGGTCACTACCTCGAGCCAAATCAAAGGAGTCCAACCATTTCTCCAAACTTTGGCTAAATGGTGTCCTTGGAAGCCTAGAGTCGTAAGAGCCAAGATTGAGCAAAGGTTAAACCGAGAATCAAGCAAGAAATCGAGTCTTGAGGGAAATGAAAAGATCTCCAAGGATTTGAGGGCAAATCCTTTCCAAGGAGAGGAGATTGGACCAAGAATGGTCAAGACGATCAAGGATGGAGAGGAGCTAGACCAAGGGTTGGGTCCTTGGACTCAAACCCTAGCCTAGGCCTTGGACCTAGGGTCCACTAAGTGCTAAGTCAAGTCAATCCAATGGTCAATTTAGCCAAACTTAGTGGGTCAAAGGAAGTCAAGGGAAAGTCAAGAAGGAGAGCAACCGAAAAGTCAACAAATGTGCTATTTTGAATGTGATCACCTTGGGTGCACCTAAGTGGGTTAATCCTCCAATAAACAAGACTCACAAGACTCAAAAAATTCAGCTCAAGGAGGCTAGGAGCCGGCTCCCACAAGCTCACCAAGTCCCACATTGTTTTGTGCTTTAAGTCTTTTTCACTAATGTCGCTTTCATACTTTATGCTTTATTGTTTCTTTAGCCTACAAAATCTGAATTGTTGGAGCATGGACCGTCCTTCCTTGACCCCCAAGGCTCTATTATGGCCCTTGGATGATCACCTAAAAACAAGGGTAGGATTGAGCCACAAGTCACCATCAACCTTTATGCTTTTGTAGTTTGTAGTTTACTTCAAAATTTTCAGCTTGTGTGAGGCCTTTGAGCCGTTGGTTTGTAAGCATTTGAGGGCCTCTTTGAGTCCTCAGGTCATCTTTTTAAATTGAAGGGTCAAGATTAGAGTGTGGGTATTATATAAACCCACTCTCTTGCATTGTAATTTTGATTTGATGAAATGAAAAGAAACCCTAAATTTGAGAGTTCTAACTTGTATTCTCCTAACTAAGTGTAAGAGAGTGTGAGTGATTAATCAGTGGCTTTGTGCTTGATTAATCAAAACCTAAATCTATTGCTTTGTGCTTAGATTTAGCCTATCCTTTTATGTTTTCCTTTGTCTTACAAAAATTCAGAAAATTTATCACAAAAAACATCACTTTGGCCGAAATTCTCAAGTCCTTTACAAGTTCGATTTTTGTTGTTCTCTTGAGTGAAATCAAACCCCATAGGTTTCACTCCAAATTGGTCATCAAAGCCTAGGTTAATTAACACAAGTTCCATCCTTGTGTTAGTCTATGTTTCGGTTATAGCAAGCAAAGATCCAACCTTTGCTACAAAATCAGTTTTGTTTCCTAAGGTAACAATGGTTCTATCTTTTCCTTTTGGTTCCACATTTTTTCCTATGGTACCACATGTGAAACCCCTTGTGTTGAGACCATTTTCGAGTCTATGGAGAGGACTAGAAATGAGTTAGAGGCTAGAATGGTTCGGTTAGGAGGAGAACCACCCCCTAGTCTTGGCCGTGTGGTTTGTAGGACCATACATGCTCAAACCCTAACCCTAGAAGAGAATCACCAAGTCCAAATCTTTAGATCTAGGTGTACCATTATGGGAAGGGTTTGTAATTTGATTGTTGATGGGGAAAGTTGAAATAATGTTGCCTCAAGTACTCTCATTGAAAAACTAGCTTTGCCTACACAAGATCACCCTAACCCTTACAAGATGAAGTGGCTAAGCAATGGAGCCGAGATGAGTGTAAGTGTGGTTAGACAATGCTTGGTTTCTTTCTCCATTGGAGGGGATTACATGGATGAGGTTTTGTGTGATGTGATTCCCATGGATGCTTGTCATCTCCTCTTGGGGAGACCTTAGAAGTTGGAAAGAAATGCTAATCATGATGGGAGGAACAATACTTATACTTTTAAGATTGGAGCTAAGAAAATCAAACTTGCACCCTTACCTCCGATTTTGAAGAACCCTAACCCACCCTCCTTGATTGAATCACACGAAAACATGGAGATTGATGGGGGACCGGAAATGAAACAAGAGCTTAGCAAGGGGGAGAATGTCTTGGATGTCCTTGCTAAGGAAGGCCCCAAAAAGCAATGCAAACCGCCCTCCAAGGAAGAGCAAGAACCGTTGGAAACCTATGAGGGTTCCTACCTCATTCAGATACTTAGTGGGTCATCATCTATTGGTGGCATTGAGCTTCTAAATGAATTTGTTTCCGGAGCTTTGTTACCCAACAAGGCTATCCATGGAAGTGAGCCTAGGGTTACCCAACCATTCCGAAATCAGATTAGGGAGACCAAGGAAGAAGATGAGTTTGGAATAGAAAGTCTACCTATGCTCAAGGAAGGAGATGACTTGGGAATGAGAAGTCTACCTAAGTTCAAGGAAAGGAGATTCATTTGGAGTGGGAATGTTGATGCAAGCAAAGAGTCAAGGGATTTCCTAAAATGGAAATTCAAAGTGAATACTAACAACAACAAGGAGCTACTATGTGATTATCCTAGGCAAGTCTTTCCAAGTGGATTCACGAAATGGGGATTCATCAAAGGAGTAACTAAGCTTGAACAAAAAGAGCTAAGCAATGATCTCCTACAATCCTCACCTAAGTTCAAGAAAGAAGATCCTAAGGATGTTCTAGGGTTGGAGCTCGAGCCAAGGGAAACCGAAAGTGATGGAGAGGAAAAATCAACCCTTATGGTCAAAGACTACCCTAGAGCAATAGGGCAAGGCAAAGGAGAGGAGCCCAATGAAGTCAAAACTGAAAATTTGGGAAACTCAATCAAGTGCAAGGAAGGTGAATCATTTGGAGATGCAAAAGTTGATGTCTTCGAAAGTTCAAGTGAGTCCTTGAGATGGAAGATCATTGTGGGGCTCAATCATGATAATGGGTGGCTAAGTGACGACCCCAAACATGAGGAGCTTCTAGTTGTGCTAGGGGATAATTGTGAATCCAAAGAAACCATGAGTAAGGGAGAGAGCAAGCTCAATTCAATGAGTCGAGTCTACAAGAATCAATTTCTCATTCAATCTCTAAGCAAGTGGTATTCTTGGAAGTCTAGAGCCATGGAGCCCAAGGTTGGTCATGGGGCACCACTTATCATGGTCTACGAATCAAGTCATGAAGCCAACGAGAGTCCAAGTCAAGTAGAATGCAAAGGTTCAATAGGTTTCAAGAATTGGGAATTCAAAGGAAGAATCAATCATGAACAAGAGTGGAAGGATAGCATGGCTACAAGCCATGGGCTCAAAGGTGTGCTCGAGGAAGAGTGTGTGGTCAAAAAAACCGTGATCAAGGAGGAGAGCATGGTCACTACCTCGAGCCAAATCAAAGGAGTCCAACCATTTCTCCAAACTTTGGCTAAATGGTGTCCTTGGAAGCCTAGAGTCGTAAGAGCCAAGATTGAGCAAAGGTTAAACCGAGAATCAAGCAAGAAATCGAGGCTTGAGGGAAATGAAAGATCTCCAAGGATTTGAGGGCAAATCCTTTCCAAGGAGAGGAGATTGGACCAAGAATGGTCAAGACGATCAAGGATGGAGAGGAGCTAGACCAAGGGTTGGGTCCTTGGACTCAAACCCTAGCCTAGGCCTTGGACCTAGGGTCCACTAAGTGCTAAGTCAAGTCAATCCAATGGTCAATTTAGCCAAACTTAGTGGGTCAAAGGAAGTCAAGGGAAAGTCAAGAAGGAGAGCAACCGAAAAGTCAACAAATGTGCTATTTTGAATGTGATCACCTTGGGTGCACCTAAGTGGGTTAATCCTCCAATAAACAAGACTCACAAGACTCAAAAAATTCAGCTCAAGGAGGCTAGGAGCCGGCTCCCACAAGCTCACCAAGTCCCACATTGTTTTGTGCTTTAAGTCTTTTTCACTAATGTCGCTTTCATACTTTATGCTTTATTGTTTCTTTAGCCTACAAAATCTGAATTGTTGGAGCATGGACCGTCCTTCCTTGACCCCCAAGGCTCTATTATGGCCCTTGGATGATCACCTAAAAACAAGGGTAGGATTGAGCCACAAGTCACCATCAACCTTTATGCTTTTATAGTTTGTAGTTTACTTCAAAATTTTCAGCTTGTGTGAGGCCTTTGAGCCGTTGGTTTGTAAGCATTTGAGGGCCTCTATGAGCTCTTAGATCATCTTTTAAATTGAAGGGTCAAGATTAGAGTGTGGGTATTATATAAACCCACTCTCTTGCATTGTAATTTTTCAGATTTGATGAAATGAAAAAGAAACCCTAAATTTGAGAGTTCTAACTTGTATTCTCCTAACTAAGTGTAAGAGAGTGTGAGTGATTAATTAGTGGCTTTGTGCTTGATTAATCAAAACCTAAATCTATTGCTTTGTGCTTAGATTTAGCCTATCCTTTTATGTTTTCCTTTGTCTTACAAAAATTCAGAAAATTTATCACAAAAAATATCACTTTGGCCGAAATTCTCAAGTCCTTTACAAGTTCGATTTTTGTTGTTCTCTTGAGTGAAATCAAACCCCATAGGTTTCACTCCACTTTGAGCCGTTGGGTTGTAAGCATTTGTGGGCCTCTATGAGCCCTTAGATCATCTTCAAATTGTTGGGTCAAGATTAGAGTGTGGGTGTTATATAAACCCTCACTCTTGCATTGTATTTTTCAGATTTGACATTGAATATAAACCCTAAGTTTGAGTGCCCACTCTTCCTTATTTTCTTAGCTTAGTGCTTGAATGATTATCGAGTTGATTAGTGGCTTAGTGCTTAATCACTCAACCCTAAATCTTTGGCTTTGTGCTTAGATTTAGTCTATCTTTTATGTTTTCATTTAAGTTACAAAAATCAGAAAATTTCACACAAAAAAACGTCACTTTGGCCGAGTATATTACAAGTATTTCAAGTCGATTTTAGTTGTTCTCTGGAGTGAAATCTAACCCATTAGGTTTCATTCCAAATGTGCTTTATCAAGATCCAAACTAAGCCTACTCCCATAAGAATTACACCAACTAATACGAATCCCATATACAATTGAAAACGTATCAAGAAACTCCCAAAAGAATTACATTAACTCAATCAAAAGAGCAAGATCACCGACAACTAAAGATGATCCTAAACTTCCATTCATGTAGGAAATTCTAATTAAGGGTGCACGTGGTCCGATTAAAACAAAAAATTTAATGGGAACCACATGTTGATGAATTGTCACAGACATATTAAAAATTACATAAAATAAATTTTTACCTAACAGATACAGCGGGATGGGTGTCAACGCTCCAACATTGTCATTGTGAAAGCTTACGAGAGTGGCTCTTCCTCACAGTGATGATAACGTCATGACCCTAAATGATGATCATCACAACATCACATAACGCTGTTGAATCGCCACATGGTTTCTTGAACCTGAACCGTTAAATTCTGCGCACAAACACGTTCTTAAACCCATGCCGTTGAAACTCGTCACCGGATTATTCCCTTTGTCGTTTTGAAATGCAGAAGCGCGCTGTGGGTTTCAGCCTGCACCATCGACAGCGGTGGATGTTGCGGTGGTGAGATAAAATTAGGGTTGTAGAGAGTACTTGCGAAGGGGGAAAAGGGGAAATTAGGGATTTTTCCATAGTGATGTGAGTGTTCTGAATTGATTGCGAGATCGATCAAATGCTCAATTTTTCAACTTACTCAAGTATTAGTGTTGGTTTGAATGCTCGATTCTTCATCTTCCCTAAGTGTTACTATAGGCTTGTAGGCTTGTAGCTTTGGTTGAATATTTATTAGAGAGTGAAAGTGAATAAGGCAGAATTTGGGCCGAAGGAAGTCGACGTGGCATGATTTTTGTGGTATTTGGCTGAGCTGGCGCAAGGAGGAGTAAAAGAGTTTTACAAAAGATTCTCTTTTAATTATATATAGATATAGATATATAGATGTTTCAATTACAAAATATCATGATTTTCTATCTATTTCCTTTCAACATCCCCTATTTTCAGATTCTCAACAAAACTTAATCTCATTTTATTTACATTCCTTATATTACGAATCAGCAATGAAGGATGACTAGTTCTACCATTAAACCAAGGTTTATTCCTTTGCTTCCTAATTGCATACCAAGCAACGAGGCTAACACTAAGCACAATCTGCTTCCTGAATCTTGAACCACGTTTACCTATCTGCAAGGGGTCAAAACTCGACAACCAAGCCACCTTGACAGACCTTCATATACCCTGATAGTATAAAGACATGATTGAATCAAGTGAGCAAATGTTTCATTACTCCAACCGCAGAGACGACACAGACTATCGCAACAACACCATATTGCACTAGTTTTGTCTTATAGGACGAGCCTCCCTCAAAATCAACCACGCCATGAAATCATGCTTAGGTACCATAACCCCATTCCAAACAGACTTTGCCCAGGGAACCTTAGGAAGTGGAGATCTAAGCCATTTGTAGCTACCTTTGTGATACGTTAGCGGAAGTAAAAAAGATAGATATCGTGAATCGTTTTGTGATAGAGTAAAATAGCAGCGGATTTTATTATTGATTTGTTTTGATTTGTATAGGCATTTGTAACAAGGAAATCAGAATTTGAACCAAATATATGGATGCACAAATTCTACCTCGAACTTGCACAAACTGGGTTGTTTATGCTTAGACGACCTTGCCTAAGTGAATAAACGATTGATTTCCTATCGCAACTAGAAAATCAACACAAGAATTGAAGTACTTCTCAACTCTAAAATGAAGGTTCAAATAGAACTTCAGAAAATGTTATTGAAAATGAGATGCTGAGAATGAAATACAAGTTCTCCTTTTATAGAGAAACAAATGACTCAAAGCTGAAAACTAATCCTAGGGAATTAAACATAATAACTCCCTTTTATTTTCCAAGACTTGACAACACAAGACACAATAAAAACAATGAAGAAACTCGAGCAAAACAGCCACCAACTACAGCATTTATGTTCGCGGGTTACTAGAGCAGGCTTGTCTTGTTGGAAGCATAACTTATTCAATACTTGTCCGTTGGGCGTGCAAGAGTACAGGTTGGAAAGCTCAAAGAGTCTATAATCACCTCCTTTTTGAATGACCCCAAAATATTAAATATAACTCGAGATAATCAACAAACAAGTCAGGCTTGTCTGCTGACATTTAAGTTATTGCTCCGACAATGTTGTTTTTAGTAAGGTAACATAATTTGGACTTAAGTTACCTCCAAATGAATGACCAAGAGAAGTAGTGCTTAGTAAGACTTCGTGCTCACCATCACGAGGTAATGGTTCATTGATTGCTCCCGCATCATCCCCTCCTTCTTGAAAAGGAATTGACCTCAATTCAGCAAGGCCATCATCATCCAAATATGGGGATAAATCTCCAACATTAAATGTAGCATGAACACCATACTCTCCGGGCAGTTTTAGTTTATAAGCATTGTCATTCACACGCTCAACAATCTGATATGGACCCTCAGCTCTTGGCATTAGCTTGTTCTTTCTCTTGCTTGGAAACCTTTCTTTGCGCAAATGTAACCAGACTAAATCACCTTCATTGAACACTTTTGGCTTACGATGTTTGTTGGCCTTTTTTTTATAAGCATCATTGACCACCTCGATCCTTTTGCGAACTTGCTCATGTAGTTTGATCATGGATTTCAGCTTCTCTTCAGCATCTGTGTGAACCAACTCATCCTTTGGTAGTGGAATCAAGTCAAGTGGCAAATAAGGATTAATGCCATAGACAACTTCAAATGGAGAGTGTTTGGTTGCAAAGGTAGTGGAGTGAAACCTATGGGGTTTGATTTCACTCAAGAGAACAACAAAAATCGAACTTGTAAAACCCTTGAAGTAACTCGGCCAAAGTGATGTTTTTGTGATAAATTTTCTGAATTTTTGTAAGACAAAGGGAAAACATAAAAGGATAGGCTAAATCTAAGCACAAAGCAATAGATTTAGGTTTTGATTAATCAAGCACAAAGCCACTAATTAATCACTCACTAACTCAAGCACTTAGCTAAGAGAAAATGAAGGAAACTCTCAAACTCTAGGTTTTTTTCATTCATTTATCAAATCTGAAAATTTACAATGGCTTTGGCTTGGCTTATATAGGCCAAGCTTCTAATCTTAACCACACATCTAACACATGATCTAAGGGCTACAAAAGACTCTAAAAATACAGCCAAATACTCGGCCCTATTGGCCTTATAAAATCTGATCACAACTTAACAACTAAAGTATAAAGTAGACAATGACACTTGAGGCCATCTGGAATGAAACTAGATGGGTGTGATTTCACTCAAGGAAACAACAAGAATCGATCTTGAGAACTTGAAGAATTTCGGCCGTGTAAGTGTATTTTTGGTGATGATTTTTCTGATTTTGTGTAACAAAGAAAAACATAAAAGATAGTACCTAAATCTAAACACAAAGTAATAGATTTAGGGGTTTAATTAGTTAAGCACTAAGCCACTAACTAATTAATCATAAATCTCAAGCACAAAGCAAGGAGAAAAATGAGCAACACACAACTTAAACTCTAGGGTTTATAATTCATCCAAATCTGAAAATTTACATTGTTTGAGTGGAGGTATTTATAATACCTTTGTTTACATCTACACCCTACAATTCAAGCTTGATCTAAGGGTCCTAAAAGGCCCACAAAACAGCCGAAAAAGTCTTGGCCCTATTGACCATACAATTTGAAAATGATAACCAACAAAACATAAAGTAGACAACGACACTTGAGCTCATCCTCTCCATGCACTTTGGGTAGCATCCAAGGGTCAAGATTTGATCTTGGGAGGGGCATGTGGGACGGTCCAAGTGAACAAATACAAGGGATTATATTGTCTCCTTACATTAAAGCATAAAGTAAAAAGAAAGCGACATGTATGAAAATGACATAAAACATAAAACAATGTGATGGCTTGGGTGATTTAATTGAGCCGGCTCCATGGGACCTCCTTGAGCTAGCTTGATGAACCATGTGAGTCCTTTTATTGGAGGGTTGACTCACATGGGTGTACCCTAATTGACCACATTCAAAAATAGCAAAATCCTTGACTTTTTGTTGCTCTCCAATTTGACTTCCCCTTGACTTTTCTTGATCACTAAGGTTGGCTCGATTTGACCATAGAATTGACTTTACTTAGCCCTTAGTGATCCCTTGGTCCATGACCTAGGCTTGGGTTTGAGCCCATGGCCCCAACCCATGGTCTCCTTCTCCTTCACCCTTGACCACCTTGACCATTTTTGGTCCAATCTCCTCTCCTTGGAAAGGACTTGTCCTCAAGTCCTTGGAGATCCTCTTGCTTCCTCCCTTGCTCGATTTCATGCTTGATTCCCGACTCAATTCTTGCTCGACTTTGGTTTTCACGGTTTTTGTCTTCCACGGGCACCACTTGATGATGGTTTGGAGGAAGGGTTGGACCCCTTTGACTCGGCCTTCAAGAGTGGCCGTAGGTTCCCCTTTGATCATGGCTTCTTTGACTATACATTCTTGATCAAGCACACCCTCGAGCCCACGACTTAGAGGCATGCTTTCCTTCCATTCTTGCCCATGATCAAGCCCTTCAATGATTCTCCATCTCAAGGATCCACTTGACCTCTCTAGGCCATCGATTTTTGCTCTCTCCTTGTTCACATGGGTTGTTTCATTGTTGTTTGTTGTATCACCTTCTTGTTGCTCCTCTCCTAGAACCCTTCGTGTTACTCTAGGGTTTCCCTCGACCTCCAAGCTTATCATCCTTTCTCCCATTTCCATACTCGGCTTCTCCCCTTCCCCTTGGCTAGAGCTCGCTCCATTGATTGATTCGAACAAGCAAGAATTGGTTTTACAATCCATCATCGGTGGTAGGGGGGCTAGAACGATTAGCTTTTCACCATACTTGAAGGAGTATGTATTGTCTCTTCCATGGTGGGAAGAGTTCTTCTCATACTCCCACGGCCTACCAAGTAGCACATGGACCAAAATTGGTCAAAGTAGTCAAGGGTGAAGAGGTGGGAGACCATGGGTTAGGGCCATGGGCTCAAACCCAAGCCTAGGGCATTGGTCTAAGGGATCACTAAGGGTCAACTAAAGTCAAATCTATGGTCAAACCAAGCCAACCTTAGTGATCAAGCAAAGTCAAGAGGAAGTCAAAGTTGGAGAGCAACAAAAAGTCAAGATTATGCTATTTTTGAAATGTGGTCAATTAAGGTACACCCATGTGAGTCAACCCTCCAATAAATGGGCTCACATGGTTCATCAAGCTAGCTCATGGAGGTCAAGGGGCCGGCCTAATCAAGTCACCAAAGATCATCACATTGTTTTTATGTTTTATGTCATTTTCATACATGTCACTTTCTCTACTTTTTACTTTATGCTTTAGTGTAAGGAGACAATATAATCCCTTGTATTTTGCTCACATGGACCGTCCCACATGCCTCCCCAAGATCAATTCTTGACCCTTGGATGCTACCTAAAGTGCATGGATAGGATGGGTTCAAGTGTCATTGTCTACTTTATGTTTTGTTTGTTTTATTTTCAAAATTGTAAGGTCAAGGAGACCAAGACCCATTTTCGGCTGATTTGAGGGCCTCTTAGGACCCTTGGATTAAGTTTGAATTGTAGGGTGTAGATGTAAGCAAGGGTATTATAAGTACCTCCACTCAACATTGTAATTTTTCAGATTTTAGTTGAATGAAAACCCTAGTTTTATTTGAGTGTTCTTCCTTTTCTCATTACTTTGTGTTTGAGATTTGTGAAAGATTAGTTTAGTGGCTTTGTGCTTAAACTAATCAAACCCTAAATCTATTACTTTGTGTGTAGATTTAGATACTATCTTTTATGTTTCATTTGTTCACAAAATTTGAGAAAATACTTCACAAAAACACACACTTGGTAGAGATTTTCAAGGATATTCAAAGTCGATTTGTGTTCATCCCTTGAGTGAAACTTGACCCACTTAGTTTCACTCCAAATTGGTATCAAAGCCTAGGTTTGTTCTTGATTTTCGATTTTTATCTTATTTTTTCGGTTTTTCCTTAGTAGTGTCGAGTTGTTCCTTTGTTTTCCTCCTTTAGTTTTTCGTTTTTCTTCTTCCTTTTCCTTGTTTATTTTCTATAAATTTACCACAAAATTCCCACAAAAGATCTCACAAAAATTTCACAAAAATGGAGGAGGATAAGAGACTTTCGAATTTGGAAGAGAAATTGAATCAACTTGCCGGTAGTTGTAATACGATGATGAATGCTTTGAACACCCTCTTAGACCAAAATCTTAATGAACCAAGAAGGGGTGGAGGGGGAAGAGGGCGTGGGTATGGGGGCCGTGGGAGAGGACAACCTCCTCCTCACATGGAAGATCAATTTTCGGATTCGGAGGAGTCCCTTGAAACCCACCCAAGAGACCATGACCGAGATATCAAAGTGGATATACCCGATTTTTATGGTAGCTTGAACCCCGAGGATCTCCTAGATTGGCTTAGGTCGATAGAGAGGATCTTTGAATTTAAGGAATATCCCGATAGGAAGTGTTTCAAGGTAGCCATCATGAAGTTTAAGGGATATGCTTCCCTTTGGTACGAAAACCTCAAGAACCAACGAAACCGAGAGGGTAAGGAACCCATTAGGTCATGGCTCAAACTCAAAAAGAAACTCAAAGACAAGTTTGTTCCCAAGGATTATACCCAAGACATGTTCCTCAAACTAGCTCAACTCAAACAAGAGACACAACCAATTGAGTCTTACCTTAGGGACTTTGAGCAACTCACATTACAATGTGAGATGAATGAAGCTTAGAACAAAGGATAGCTAGGTTTGTCGAGGGCCTAAACCCTAGGATAGCAAATCGGGTCAAGATGCAAAACTTGTGGTCATTCGATGAGGCCGTTACCATGGCCACACGTGTGGAAAGGCTAGAGAAGGGGAGAGGGGATTCGGCCAAAAGCAACACCAAGGCCCACCCTAACTCGAGCCAAGGAGGGGTCAAAAATGTCGAACCTAGTCCTACCATCAAGGCATCAAGTGTTGACAAGGGGAAGGGAATTGACTATGGCCCCAAGAGAACAATTCCTCTCAAGAAGTGCTACCAATGTCAAGGGTATGGTCATTTTGCTAAGGAGTGCCCTAGCAAGAGGACCTTGAATACAAGTGAGGTTGTGCATTGGGGAGACGATGAAGTGTTAGTTTGTGAGGAAGAAAAAAAAGAGGGAGTTGAGGATGAGAGGATGGCCGAAACAATTGTTCCCCCGGACTCGGGGTTGAGCTTGGTTACTTGGCGAGTAATGCACACTCAAGATTCAAGTGAAAGCATGGATCAAAGACACCAACTATTTGAACCAAGTGTACCATCATGGGAAGAGTGTGTAATCTCATTATCGATGGGGGAAGTTGTGTTAATGTTGCTTCTAAAACCCTCATTGATAAGCTTGCCTTGCCTACTTTGAAGCATCCTCATCCTTACAAGCTAAGGTGGCTTAATCAAGGAGCCGAGGTAAAAGTCGATAAGCAATGCAAAGTCTCGTTCTCGATTGGACAAGACTATAAAGATGAAATTGTGTGTGAAGTGTTGGACATGGATGCATGTCATGTGTTGCTTGGTAGGCCTTGGGAATATGAAAAGAATTCTTCCCACCATGGAAGAGACAACACCTACTCATTCAAGTATGGTGAAAAGCTTATTGTCTTAGCTCCCCTACCACCAATGATGGGATGTAAATCCAATGCGTGCTTGTTTAAATCCTTCATTGAGCCAAACCCTAGCATGGAGATGAAGTTGGGGCCGAAAGTGATTGAGCAAGAAGGCTTGAAAGGCCTTACACCGAGTAGTGGAGGGCAAGAGGAGAGATGAACTTGGAATGTGAGGGAAGCTCTAGCATGATAAGGAGGATTCTAGGAGAGGAGCAACATGAAGGTGAAGCATCAATCAACAAGGAAACAACCGACTACAATGAGAATGTGGTCAATGAAAGAACAAAAATCGATGGCAAGGAAAGATCAAGCGGGTCTTTAAGATGGAGAATCATTGAAGGGCTCGATCATGAGCAAGAATGGATGGATGGCATGGTTATGAGTCGTGGGCTCAAAGAAATGCTCGAGGAAGAGTGTGTGGTCAAGCAAACCGTGACCAAGGAAGAAAACATGATCAATTCTTCGAGCCAAAGCAAAGGGGTCCAACCGCTTCTACAAACTCTAGCTAAGTGGTGCCCATGGAAGACTAAAACCGTGAAGGCCAAGATCGAGCAAGGGATGAGCCGAGAATCAAGCATGAAATCGAGCAAGGGAGGAAGCAAGAGGATCTCCAAGGACTTGAGGACAAGTCCTTTCCAAGGAGAGGAGATTGGACCAAAATTGGTCAAAGTAGTCAAGGGTGAAGAGGTGGGAGACCATGGGTTAGGGCCATGGGCTCAAACCCAAGCCTAGGGCATTGGTCTAAGGGATCACTAAGGGTCAACTAAAGTCAAATCTATGGTCAAACCAAGCCAACCTTAGTGATCAAGCAAAGTCAAGAGGAAGTCAAAGTTGGAGAGCAACAAAAAGTCAAGATTATGCTATTTTTGAAATGTGGTCAATTAAGGTACACCCATGTGAGTCAACCCTCCAATAAATGGGCTCACATGGTTCATCAAGCTAGCTCATGGAGGTCAAGGGGCCGGCCTAATCAAGTCACCAAAGATCATCACATTGTTTTTACGTTTTATGTCATTTTCATACATGTCGCTTTCTCTACTTTTTACTTTATGCTTTAGTGTAAGGAGACAGTATAATCCCTTGTATTTTGCTCACATGGACCGTCCCACATGCCTCCCCAAGATCAATTCTTGACCCTTGGATGCTACCTAAAGTGCATGGATAGGATGGGTTCAAGTGTCATTGTCTACTTTATGTTTTGTTTGTTTTATTTTCAAAATTGTAAGGTCAAGGAGACCAAGACCCATTTTCGGCTGATTTGAGGGCCTCTTAGGACCCTTGGATTAAGTTTGAATTGTAGGGTGTAGATGTAAGCAAGGGTATTATAAGTACCTCCACTCAACATTGTAATTTTTCAGATTTTAGTTGAATGAAAACCCTAGTTTTATTTGAGTGTTCTTCCTTTTCTCATTACTTTGTGTTTGAGATTTGTGAAAGATTAGTTTAGTGGCTTTGTGCTTAAACTAATCAAACCCTAAATCTATTACTTTGTGTGTAGATTTAGATACTATCTTTTATGTTTCATTTGTTCACAAAATTTCAGAAAAATACTTCACAAAAACACACACTTGAGCCGAGATTTTCAAGGATATTCAAAGTCGATTTGTGTTCATCCCTTGAGTGAAACTTGACCCACTTAGTTTCACTCCAAATTGGTATCAAAGCCTAGGTTTGTTCTTGATTTTCGATTTTTATCTTATTTTTTCGGTTTTTCCTTAGTAGTGTCGAGTTGTTCCTTTGTTTTCCTCCTTTAGTTTTTCGTTTTTCTTCTTCCTTTTCCTTGTTTATTTTCTATAAATTTACCACAAAATTCCCACAAAAGATCTCACAAAAATTTCACAAAAATGGAGGAGGATAAGAGACTTTCGAATTTGGAAGAGAAATTGAATCAACTTGCCGGTAGTTGTAATACGATGATGAATGCTTTGAACACCCTCTTAGACCAAAATCTTAATGAACCAAGAAGGGGTGGAGGGGGAAGAGGGCGTGGGTATGGGGGCCGTGGGAGAGGACAACCTCCTCCTCACATGGAAGATCAATTTTCGGATTCGGAGGAGTCCCTTGAAACCCACCCAAGAGACCATGACCGAGATATCAAAGTGGATATACCCGATTTTTATGGTAGCTTGAACCCCGAGGATCTCCTAGATTGGCTTAGGTCGATAGAGAGGATCTTTGAATTTAAGGAATATCCCGATAGGAAGTGTTTCAAGGTAGCCATCATGAAGTTTAAGGGATATGCTTCCCTTTGGTACGAAAACCTCAAGAACCAACGAAACCGAGAGGGTAAGGAACCCATTAGGTCATGGCTCAAACTCAAAAAGAAACTCAAAGACAAGTTTGTTCCCAAGGATTATACCCAAGACATGTTCCTCAAACTAGCTCAACTCAAACAAGAGACACAACCAATTGAGTCTTACCTTAGGGACTTTGAGCAACTCACATTACAATGTGAGATGAATGAGAAGCCCGAACAAAAAATAGCTAGGTTTGTCGAGGGCCTAAACCCTAGGATAGCAAATCGGGTCAAGATGCAAAACTTGTGGTCATTCGATGAGGCCGTTACCATGGCCACACGTGTGGAAAGGCTAGAGAAGGGAGAGGGATTCGGCCAAAAGCAACACCAAGGCCCACCCTAACTCGAGCCAAGGAGGGGTCAAAATTGTCGAACCTAGCCCTACCATCAAGCCATCAAGTGTTGACAAGGGGAAGGGAATTGACTATGGCCCCAAGAGAACAATTCCTCTCAAGAAGTGCTACCAATGTCAAGGGTATGGTCATTTTGCTAAGGAGTGCCCTAGCAAGAGGACCTTGAATACAAGTGAGGTTGTGCATTGGGGAGACGATGAAGTGTTAGTTTGTGAGGAAGAAAAAAAAGAGGGAGTTGAGGATGAGAGGATGGCCGAAACAATTGTTCCCCCGGACTGGGGTTGAGCTTGGTTACTTGGCGAGTAATGCACACTCAAGATTCAAGTGAAAGCATGGATCAAAGACACCAACTATTTCGAACCAAGTGTACCATCATGGGAAGAGTGTGTAATCTCATTATCGATGGGGGAAGTTGTGTTAATGTTGCTTCTAAAACCCTCATTGATAAGCTTGCCTTGCCTACTTTGAAGCATCCTCATCCTTACAAGCTAAGGTGGCTTAATCAAGGAGCCGAGGTAAAAGTCGATAAGCAATGCAAAGTCTCGTTCTCGATTGGACAAGACTATAAAGATGAAATTGTGTGTGAAGTGTTGGACATGGATGCATGTCATGTGTTGCTTGGTAGGCCTTGGGAATATGAAAAGAATTCTTCCCACCATGGAAGAGACAACACCTACTCATTCAAGTATGGTGAAAAGCTTATTGTCTTAGCTCCCCTACCACCAATGATGGGATGTAAATCCAATGCGTGCTTGTTTAAATCCTTCATTGAGCCAAACCCTAGCATGGAGATGAAGTTGGGGCCGAAAGTGATTGAGCAAGAAGGCTTGAAAGGCCTTACACCGAGTAGTGGAGGGCAAGAGGGAGAGATGAACTTGGAATGTGAGGGAAGCTCTAGCATGATAAGGAGGATTCTAGGAGAGGAGCAACATGAAGGTGAAGCATCAATCAACAAGGAAACAACCGACTACAATGAGAATGTGGTCAATGAAAGAACAAAAGCCGATGGCAAGGAAAGATCAAGCGGGTCTTTAAGATGGAGAATCATTGAAGGGCTCGATCATGAGCAAGAATGGATGGATGGCATGGTTATGAGTCGTGGGCTCAAAGAAATGCTCGAGGAAGAGTGTGTGGTCAAGCAAACCGTGACCAAGGAAGAAAACATGATCAATTCTTCGAGCCAAAGCAAAGGGGTCCAACCGCTTCTACAAACTCTAGCTAAGTGGTGCCCATGGAAGACTAAAACCGTGAAGGCCAAGATCGAGCAAGGGATGAGCCGAGAATCAAGCATGAAATCGAGCAAGGGAGGAAGCAAGAGGATCTCCAAGGACTTGAGGACAAGTCCTTTCCAAGGAGAGGAGATTGGACCAAAATTGGTCAAAGTAGTCAAGGGTGAAGAGGTGGGAGACCATGGGTTAGGGCCATGGGCTCAAACCCAAGCCTAGGGCATTGGTCTAAGGGATCACTAAGGGTCAACTAAAGTCAAATCTATGGTCAAACCAAGCCAACCTTAGTGATCAAGCAAAGTCAAGAGGAAGTCAAAGTTGGAGAGCAACAAAAAGTCAAGATTATGCTATTTTTGAAATGTGGTCAATTAAGGTACACCCATGTGAGTCAACCCTCCAATAAATGGGCTCACATGGTTCATCAAGCTAGCTCATGGTGGTCAAGGGGCCTACTAATCAAGTCACCAAAGATCATCACATTGTTTTTATGTTTTATGTCATTTTCATACATGTCACTTTCTCTACTTTTTACTTTATGCTTTAGTGTAAGGAGACAATATAATCCCTTGTATTTTGCTCACATGGACCGTCCCACATGCCTCCCCAAGATCAATTCTTGACCCTTGGATGCTACCTAAAGTGCATGGATAGGATGGGTTCAAGTGTCATTGTCTACTTTATGTTTTGTTTGTTTTATTTTCAAAATTGTAAGGTCAAGGAGACCAAGACCCATTTTCGGCTGATTTGAGGGCCTCTTAGGACCCTTGGATTAAGTTTGAATTGTAGGGTGTAGATGTAAGCAAGGGTATTATAAGTACCTCCACTCAACATTGTAATTTTTCAGATTTTAGTTGAATGAAAACCCTAGTTTTATTTGAGTGTTCTTCCTTTTCTCATTACTTTGTGTTTGAGATTTGTGAAAGATTAGTTTAGTGGCTTTGTGCTTAAACTAATCAAACCCTAAATCTATTACTTTGTGTGTAGATTTAGATACTATCTTTTATGTTTCATTTGTTCACAAAATTTCAGAAAAATACTTCACAAAAACACACACTTGAGCCGAGATTTTCAAGGATATTCAAAGTCGATTTGTGTTCATCCCTTGAGTGAAACTTGACCCACTTAGTTTCACTCCAGCACATGACACGCATCCATGTCCAACACTTCACACACAATTTCATCCTTGTAGTCTTGTCCAATCGAGAACGAAACTTGACATTGCTTATCGACCTTTACCTCGGCTCCTTGATTAAGCCACCTTAGCTTGTAAGGATGAGGATGTTTCAAAGTGGGTAGGGCAAGCTTATCAACGAGGGTTTTCGATGCAACATTAACACAACTTCCTCCATCGATAATGAGGTTACACACTCTCCCCATGATTGTACATTTGGTTCGAAAGATTTGGTGCCTTTGGCTCATACTCTCACTTGAATCTTGAGTGTGCATCACTCGCCAAGTAACCAAGCTCAACCCCGAGTCCGGAGGGACTAGGGTTTCAGCCAACTTATCCCCCACAACTTCCTCTTTTTTTTCCTCCTCACACACTAAGACCTCGTCGTCTCCCCAATGCACTACTTCACTTGTGTTCAAGGCCCTCTTGTTGGGGCACTCCTTAGCAAAATGACCGTACCCTCGACATTGGTAGCACCTCTTGAGAGGAATCGTTTTCTTAGGGCCATAGTCAATTCCCTTTCCCTTGTCGACACTTGTAATCACACTTGAAGGTTTAGTAGTAGGGTTGGGCTCGACTATCCTTACCCCTCCTTGGCTCGAGTTAGGGTGGGCTTTGGTGTTACTCTTAGCCGAATCCCCTCTCCCCTTTTCTAGTCTTTCCACACGTGTGGCCATGGTAACGGCTTCATCAAACGACCATAAGTTGTGCATCTTCACTCGGTTGGCTATCCTAGGGTTTAGGCCCTCGACAAACCTAGCTATTTTTTGCTCGGGTTTCTCGTTCATCTCACATTGTAATGTGAGTTGCTCAAAGTCCCTAAGGTAAGATTCGATTGGTTGTGTCTCTTGTTTGAGTTGAGCTGGCTTGAGGAACATGTCTTGGGTATAATCCTTTGGAACAAACTTGTCTTTGAGTTTTTTTTTGAGTTTGAGCCACGACCTTATGGGTTCCTTACCCTCTCGGTTTCGTTGGTTCTTGACGTTTTCGTACCAAAGGGAAGCGTATCCCTTGAACTTCATGATGGCCACCTTAAAACACTTCCTATCGGGATATTCCTTAAATTCAAAGATCCTCTCTATCGACCTAAGCCAATCTAGTAGGTCTTCGGGATTCAAGCTACCATAAAAATCGGGTATATCTGTAGGAATATAAAACTCGATATTACTACTAAAATGTTAATCGTATTAACATGCCCAAGATTATACAAAACGATAGTAATATGAATAACAAGAATATAGAAATAACCTTTCTTAATCTTCAAAGAAAGGCCTAAGAACCTCCTAAAACGTACCCGAATTACGTTTTACAAACCAATATTCAACGTAGAATATCTCTTATAAGTTGCACCCAAAACGCCTTATGAAATGCCTTGTGTTTATACTAGAAAACAAGGTATATATTACAAGTTAATATATGAAGTAAATATGGAAATGTGATGAGTGAAAATATGAGAATTAAACTCTCTTTTTCTCTTCTCTTTCTCGGCTCTCACACACACTCACAACACCAATTTTTCTATGATCATCTTATGAATATAGAAGTTAGTCTTTAAGTGTATTTAGTGGAGAGGTTAAATAGTTAGTGGGGAAGTTTAATTAAGTCATGGTAAATGGTGGTTAATCAAGTATTAACTACCCATTACTTACTTAAATAAACAAATAAAAACATTATACATACATACATACCACACGACACAAGTGTGTGTGTATTGTGTGTATTTTGTTTTTATTATATTTCAAATGTACATTACATGTAAAATAATATGTATAATATGTATTTAATTAATTGACTATCGTATAATACAATAGATTAAATAACATAACTTATAGCATCATTTTAACTATAAATATCAAATATATTTATAATATAAATGTAGCTCATAACTATCATACACATGTGAATTAACACTTAATTCAGCTCATCTAGCTGAATTAACATTTAATTCAGCTCACCCACTAATATAACAATAATCTATTTAATCACATTAAATAATTATTCAAATACATTTCCAAATTTCTAACTGCTTAGATATATTTAAGGCATCAATGTAATCACATTACATTTCATAAAATCGTCCTATAGGTGTGACCGATAAGGACCAGCTGATCACCGCCATCTATATGACAGTAACGTCAAACTTTCTAGCAAGCCAACCGATTCTGGATATCGTTAATCGGTGATTTTAAATACAAGTATCCTTTGTGATCCTGTAAGAGATTTAATAAATTAATCACACTAGCGTGGAGGACACCACCCAACAATCTCCCACTTGTCCTTACAAGTGTTTGTGTGTGATTAACGATTCTCATATCCATATAAATCTCCCACTCAATGGTAGACAATTTGCAAAGTCGCATTAGCAAGGTCGTTTCTAACAATTGATCGTATCAAGAGTGGTTTCCTCGACTAGAGAGCAACTAACTGATATACAAATGTATTCACAACATTCGAGCATGGCCATGCATTTCAGTTACTACTCCTCGAGTGGCCCCGAGATTAAAAGCGATAAGATTGGATATTTTCCTTGACTCGAATCTTGCAGATTAAAGCACGCATTTGAAATGACCCAGAAAAAATCTACTCGGCCTCCTTTTACGGTGCGACCACGAGAAAGAAACCAAAGTCACCCAAAGCCGCCTTATCTCAAGAAACAATGAGTCAAAAGAATCGACTCTAGGAACACAATGAACGCCCTATCCACGACTGTGCAAAAATGTCTCAGACATTTAGGACTTCATTTTAAGTGGTCACTATGTCCTACGCAGTATCCTCTATACCTCGCATATGTGTTTGATCAGACATCACATGTCCTTATGGTTATTGAACCTACCATCAATCAACCCACAATGTAATCACCTAGAGTTATCAGCTCATGTTGGTGATTATGGACAAAACATATATAAAGTAAATCAGTTCACCCAGTGGCGTTCAAAATTGTCACACAATCCACATGAAATACCATATATAAAATAATAATTTGATGATTACAAAGTAGTAGTTTTAACAGATACATTATCTAAAAAACAAACTAATGAAAATCAGGAACACTCTTCAGTCCCATTGATACAACATGTTCAACATGTTTATTGTACGACAATGGCTTCGTGAGAGGGTCCGCTATGTTGTCATCCGTGACAACCTTGCAAATCTCTATCTCCTTTTGCTCCACGTAATCTCGTATCATATGAGCTTTCCGCAACACATGTCTAGACTTATTGCTAGATTTAGGCTCTTTAGCTTGGAATATGGCACCACTGTTATCACAATAAACAGTGATTGGGTCATTCGCACTAGGAACTACCATTAGTCCTTGTAAGAACTGACGCATCCATATTGCCTCTTTAGCCGCCTCGGAAGCTGCAATATACTCAGATTCTGTTGTGGAATCTGCTGTGACTGATTGTTTGGAACTTTTCCAACTCACTGCCGCACCATTAAGTGTAAAAACGAATCCGGATTGAGACTTAGAATCATCTCTATCCGTTTGGAAACTAGCATCTGTGAAACCTTTTGCACATAACTCTTCGTCTCCACCATATACTAACATCCAACCCTTAGTTCTTCTCAAGTACTTAAGGATGTTCTTAACAGCAATCCAGTGACTCTCACCTGGATCCTTTTGGTAACGACTCGTCATACTAAGTGCGAATGCCACGTCTGGACGTGTACACATCATAGCATACATAATCGATCCTACTACTGCCGCACGAATTCGATTCATGCGTTCTACTTCTTCTGGTGATTTAGGTGATTGAGTCTTACTTAAATGCACCCCATGAACCATCGGAAGATTACCCCTTTTTGAGTTCGTCATACTGAACCTCTCAAGAATTTTATCTATATAAGATTCTTGACTTAACGCCAACATTCTCTTGGATCTATCTCTATAGATTTGAATACCGAGTATTCTCTGTGCCTCACCTAAGTCTTTCATCCAAAATGATTCTTTAACCATTCTTTTACAGAAGAAAGCATAGGAATGTGATTCCCTATTAACAGTATGTCATCTACATACAAAACTAGGAAAGCAATATAGCTCCCACTTGATTTGACATATAAACATGGTTCTTCGACTGATCGTTTAAAACCATATTGTTTAATCACTTGGTCAAATCGATGATTCCAACTCCTCGATGCTTGCTTAAGTCCATAAATGGAACGCTTAAGTTTGCATACTTTCTTAGGATATTTTGGATCCGTGAAGCCTTCGGGTTGTACCATGTACAATTCCTCGTCTAAATAACCATTTAGGAAGGCGGTCTTCACATCCATTTGCCATATTTCATAATCATGAAATGCAGCAATCGCTAAGATAATCCGGATAGATCGAAGCATGACGACAGGTGCAAAAATATCATCGTAGTGTAAACCTTTCACTTGGGTGAAACCTTTTGCAACAAGTCGTGCTTTATAGATATCTGGTTGTCCACCTAGTGAATGTTTTATCTTATAAATCCATTTGCACTGAAGAGGTCTAACCTTTTCAGGCAAATCAACCAGATCCCATACTTCGTTCTCGTACATGGAGTCTATCTCGGAGTGCATGGCTTCAAGCCATAGCTTCGAGTCAGAACTAGTCATTGCACCTTTGTAGGTAGTCGGTTCATTACTTTCAAGAAGTAATAAATCATCTCCATTTCCTTCTTCAACGATACCAATGTATCGATCCGGAGGATAAGAGACTCGACTTGACCTCCTAGGTTCCGCAGGAATAGCTACTGCAGTGGAGGTTGAAGGAATATCTTCCTCCATCACATGTGCAGTGTCTGGTTCTGAGATTTCTGACAACTCAAAAACCCTATTACTCTTGTTATTCGTGATAAACTCTGTCTCTAAGAATTTAGCACTAGCTGCAACAAAGACTCGTTGCTCAGCAGGTGAATAAAAGTAATGACCAAACATTCCTTTTGGATATCCCACAAAGTATGTTTTGACCGATCGTGGGCCTAGCTTATCGTCAGGTCTCCACTTAACGTAAGCCTCACATCCCCAAACCCGAATAAAGGACAAATCAGGAACTTTTCCTTTCCACATCTCATATGGAGTTTTGTCAGTCGCTTTAGTCGGACTTCGGTTTAGAATGAGTGCAGCAGAATTTAGAGCAAACCCCCACAATGAATCTGGTAAAACCGTGTGACTCATCATGGAGCGAACCATGTCTAACAAGGTCCGATTTCTCCGTTCGGACACACCATTCAATTGTGGTGTTCCAGGTGGAGTTAATTGTGATACAATGCCACAATCCTTTAGGTGTTGATCAAATTCATTAGATAAATATTCACCACCACGATCTGATCGTAATGCCTTTATTTTTCTATCTAATTGGTTCTCAACCTTATTTTGAAACTCCTTGAATTTCTCAAAAGATTCACTTTTATGTTTCATTAAATAGACATACCCATATCTACTTAAATCATCAGTAAAAGTGATGAAATATCTATAGCCATCTCGCACAGGATGACATTGGCCCACATACATCGGTATGTATTAGTCCTAGTAAGTCACTGGCTCGCATTCCAATACCTTTAAAGGATATACGAGTCATCTTTCCAATGAGACATGATTCACAAGTACCAAATGATTCATAGCCAAATGGTGAAATAATCCCATTCTTAATGAGCTTCTTTACTCGTTTTTCATTTATGTGTCCCATTCGACAATGCCATAAATACGTTTGATCTTTATCACCTAATTTTGCCTTTTTATTATTCACATGAAATATTTCTTGCGTTTGATCTAGAACATAAATACCATTAATGGAAAACGCTTGACCATAAATAACATCATTTAAAGAAAAAGTACAACAATTGTTCTTAATAATAAATGAAAAACCATAAACATCCAACATGTTAACGGAAATAATGTTCTTTGACAAACTAGGAACATAATAACAATTATCCAAACAAAGTTCCAAACCACTAGGTAATAACAAGATGTAAGTTCCTACAGAAACAGCAGCAACCTTTGCTCCATTCCCAACACGTAAATCAACATCGCCTTTAGCCAGACGCCTTACGTCCCTGAGGCCCTGCAAGTGATTACAAATGTGAGAACCACATCCAAAGATCAAATACCCAAACAGAGGAACTCGCATGATTAATTTCTATCATGTGAATATTAGATGACATACCTTGAGCCGTCAGACGCCCGACTTTTTATGTCCTCGAGGTACTTAGGACAATTCCTTCGCCAATGCCCAGATCAGCGGCAATGGTGACATTTTCCCTCCTTTTCTTTGCTCTTCTTGCCTTTTGAGTGACTTGACTCCCCAGACCACTCTTGGGTTTAGGTGACCTTCTTCTTGAACTGAGGTCGCTTAGCATTCGAGGCAGCAGGTGCCTTTCCCTTTCCCTTAGACTGTATCACAAGAACATCTTTCTTGTGACTCCCACTCAAATTAAGATCTTTCTCAGCTTGCACGAGCAGAGAATGAAGTTCGTGAAGACTTTTCTTCATGTCATTCATGTTGTAATTCACCCTAAACTGAGTGAATCCATCATGAAGTGAGTGTAGGACACGATCAACAATGATCGAGTCTTCAAGCTTGCAGCCAAGAGCCTCTAACTTCTCCACATTCTCAATCATATTAAGCATGTGGGCGCTAACAGGTTGGCCCCTTTGCAGCTTAGCCTCAAAGAAGCGTACAGCTGCATCATACCTAACAATTCTCGGAGCTTGCGAGAATTCATTAGTCAGCGTGGTGAAAATGCGATTTGCACCTTGGGAAATGAAGCGACGTTGCAAATGGGAATCCATTGCATATATGAGTACGTTCTTAATCGCACCCGCTTCTTTAACAAACTCATCGTATGCAGTTCGTTGAGCTCCAGATCGAGCAGTAGGTTCAGCCGGAATTGGCTCCATGAGATACTTCAGCTTTCCGTCTGCGATAGCAGCATTCTTTAATGCTGCCTCCCATTCGGTGAAGTTACTACCATCTGACTTGAGACGGTAGTTTTGGTTGTAGGAGACATGGTCCATGAAGGAACGCAACCATGACTCCCTAGTCAAGACGGCACTAGGGCCGGGGGTAGCAGTATTATCAGCCATAATGATGCAGAAAAAGCAACAAATATATCTACTATATAAGAAGATAAACCAAACATAAGCAATCACCAAAATTAAAGCGTCTATTTAAAGCATGTAAATAAACTAAAAGCATTTATACAATTGATCCCACTCAAGAATTATATAAATGATTCCAAGACTCAAATTTCAATAAATCGATAAGTCAACTATTTGACTAATTTTTAACCTTTTAAAAACTCTTGGTTCATAAATTTCTCAAATTTATTGGTAGTCCATTCAATTCTCACATATTAGTGAAAACCAAATGTTGAGTTCAACTAACATCGACATCAACTACTTACCCAAGGTAGAAGGGGTACACATGGATTTAACAACAGGTCCTATATGCCCACCGACGAACAAGGGATTCATAATGATTCGATTTAGAAAGACTATATCTCAATTTTAAAAGAGTGAGATCTCATCATCCATTAAAAACTCATTTAAGTGAACAATTAGGTGAGTTTAAGAGAACGATGACTTTAAAACATCATATGTTAACTAACACGTGGGAATGAATCAATATTCATCGATATAGGTGGTTTGTTTTAGGCGGAAAAAGACGAAAAGCATAAATAAAACAAGCACATAAAACCTAGTGTGGCCTAACAAAAACATTACAAGGCGGAATCCAATCAAATTGGACCCTATAAAATACAAATTGGAATCCTTCAAAAGGACCCTATCTTCATAAGCAAGGTTCCAAAAAACTCCTTCTTGGATCACCAAAAGGATTGGCAAAACTTCAATCTCCTCTTCTTTTACCACTAACTATTACATGAAAAACCTATTTACATATAATCTGGACCAAAAATGGTCAAGACGAACAAAGGCGGTTTTCGACTAAATCACGGATTGGGTCCTTGGGCTCGAACCATGGGCTAGACCACGATCCTAAGGTCCACCCAAGCTTATTGTGAGTGAATTACATATTAATATCTTGGTCAAGCTTGGTGGGTCAAAGAGGTCAAGGAAAGTCAAGACGGAGAGCAACCGAAAGTCAACAAAAATGCTATTTTTGAATGTGATCGCTCAAGTGCACCCAAGAGGGTTCGAACCACAAGTCAATTAAATCATCAAGAGCAAAAATCAAATTGGAGAAGGTCCCAAGTCAGCCGAAAATAATACAAGGGAAGGCTCACATGTTGTTCCTCAATATGTCCCTTTCCTACATGTCACTATCTACCTTTATGCTTTATGCTTTTGTTGTTTGTTGTTAGTTTGAATTTTTCAGCTATTGTAAGCTCCTAGGAGCCGTGTATTTGTTGTAATTCAAGGACCAACTAGAGCCCTTAGATTAGCTTCAATTGTAGGGTCAAGATGTAAGGCCTTGGGTTATATAAACCAAGCCTCTCCACAACATAATTTTCAGAATTGGTTGAATGAAGAAAACCTAGTGTTTAAACTTGAGTGCTCTCATTTCTCTCATTACTTTGTGTTTGAGATTTATGATAATTAACTAGTGGCTTAGTGCTTAGTTAATTAAACCCCTAAATCTATTACTTTGTGTGTAGATTTAGTGACTATCTTTTATGTTCTTTTGTTTTCACAAAAATCAGAAAATTTGTCTCAAAAAATAGCACTTTGGCCGAGTAAAACACAAGCTTCACAAGATCGATTTTAGTTCATCCTTTGAGTGAAACTTGATCCACTAAGTTTCATTCCAAATTGGTATCAAAGCCTAGGTTTGTTCTTGTTTTTTCGATTTGTTTTGTTTTCGGTTTGATCTTTGTTATTTTCGGATTACTCCTGTGTTTCCTCTTTTATTTTCGTTTTTGTTCTCTTTTATTTTTCCTTGTTTTTTCTCACAAAATTTTCACAAAATGGTTGAAGATCTACACTTGTGTTAGTGTTGATTTCGGTCCTTACACTCAAAGGTATAAACTTTGTCACAAATTCAGCTTTTGTTTTTGAGTTACAATGGTTCTATCTTTCCGATTTGGTTCTCCATCATTTTCTTATGGTACTTCATGTGAAACCCCTTGTGTTGAGACCATGTATGATTCTATGGAGAAAGCTAGAAGAGAGCTTGAAATCAAAATGAGTCGAATGAGGGGTAGACTTAAACCTAACCCTAGCCTTGATCTTGTGACTTTGAGGGGTCAAAGGGAGTTAGAGGCTAGAATGGCTCGGTTAGGAGGAGAGCCACCCCCTAGCCATGGCCGTGTGGGTTGTAGAGGCTCACATACTCAAACCCTAACCCTAACCCTAGAAGAGAATCACCAAGTCGAAACCTTTAGGTCTAGGTGTACCATTATGGGAAGGGTTTGTCATTTGATTGTTGATGGGGAGAGTTGTTCTAATGTTGCCTCAAGCACCCTCATTGAAAAATTAGCCTTGCCTACACAAGAACACCCTAACCCTTACAAGATGAAGTGGCTAAACAATGGAGCCGAGATGAGTGTAAGTGTGGTTAGACAATGTTTGGTTTCTTTCTCCATTGGTGGGGATTACATGGATGAGGTTTTGTGTGATGTGATTCCCATGGATGCTTGTCATCTCCTCTTGGGGAGACCTTGGAAGTTGGAAAGAAATGCTAATCATGATGGGAGGGACAATACTTATAACTTTAAGATTGGAGCCAAGAATATCAAACTTACACCCTTACCTCCAATTTTGAAGAACCCTAGCCCACCCTCCTTGGTTGAATCACACGAAAACATGAAGGTTGATGGGGGACCCGAAATGAAACAAGTGCAAACTGAAATGGTGGTGGCAAAGCCGTGGGATATGATACAAGAGGGCATACCAACACTCCTACCTTCTACCTTGTAGTATTCCACCCCACCCTCCATGTTTGAGCCTTACAAAGATGTGGTATTGAGTAAAGAGGTCAAACAAGTGAGGAAATGAATGTTGGTGAGAAATTGACCATTCACTTTGCTAAAGATAATCCTAACACTCAAGAGGAAAGCATGGGGTACAATGCCAAGCCAAGGGATGAGTATGATCATGAGAAGTGTTTGGCCAATGTCAAGAGGAAGGTATTCATGTGGTATGAGAATGTTGATGCAAGCAAAGAGTCGAGGGAATTTCTAAAATGGAAGTTCAAGGTGGGGATTGTCAATACCCAAGGAATGCTATGTGGTTATCATAATCAAGTCTATTCGAGTGGTTTCATGAAATGGGGATTCAAAGGGGGAACTAAGCTTGAACAAAAAGAGCTAAGTGATGATCTTCTACAATCTTCACCTAAGCTCAAGAAAGAAGATGGCTCAAGTGAAAGTCCAAAGATCGATTTGTGGGAGGAGAACACGGCCCTCAATGCCATACGTGGGCTGTTCACTATCCTTAGGTCATCCAATTCAACAAGTACTTTCATGAATGAGAAGGTAGCCCTCCATTTGATCAAAGACAATCCTAGAGCAATAGGGGGAAGTCAAGGAGAGGAGCTCAATGAGCTCAAAACTGAAAATTCGGGGCACTCAATGAAGTACAAGGAGAGTGAATCATTTGGAGATGCAAAGGACGATGTGATGGAAAGTTCAAGTAAGTCCTTGAAATGGGAGAAAAACGTTGGGCTCAATCATGACAAAGAGAGGCTAGGTGACGATTCTATGCATGAGGAACTTCGAGTTGTGCTAAGGGATAATTGTGAATCCAAAGAAGCCATGAGTAAGGGAGAGAGCGAGCTCAATTCATTGAGCCAAGTCTACAAGGATCAATCTCTCATTCAATCTCTAAGCAAGTGGAATTCTTGGAAGACTAGAGCCATGGAACACAAGGTTGGTCATGGGGCTCATGGGGCACCCCTCATCATGTTCTACGAATCAAGCCATGAAGCCAACAAGAGTCCGAGTCGAGAAGGAGGCGAAGGATCAAGCCATGAGTCAAACTATAGTCCAAACCGAGCAAGAGAAAGAGAGACCGAGGATTTGAGGACAAATCCTTTTCAAGGAGAGGAGATTGGACCAAAAATGGTCAAGACGAACAAAGGCGGTTTTCGACTAAATCACGGATTGGGTCCTTGGGCTCGAACCATGGGCTAGACCACGATCCTAAGGTCCACCCAAGCTTATTGTGAGTGAATTACATATTAATATCTTGGTCAAGCTTGGTGGGTCAAAGAGGTCAAGGAAAGTCAAGACGGAGAGCAACCGAAAGTCAACAAAAATGCTATTTTTGAATGTGATCGCTCGAGTGCACCCAAGAGGGTTCGAACCACAAGTCAATTAAATCATCAAGAGCAAAAATCAAATTGGAGAAGGTCCCAAGTCAGCCGAAAATAATACAAGGGAAGGCTCACATGTTGTTCCTCAATATGTCCCTTTCCTACATGTCACTATCTACCTTTATGCTTTATGCTTTTGTTGTTTGTTGTTAGTTTGAATTTTTCAGCTATTGTAAGCTCCTAGGAGCCGTGTATTTGTTGTAATTCAAGGACCAACTAGAGCCCTTAGATTAGCTTCAATTGTAGGGTCAAGATGTAAGGCCTTGGGTTATATAAACCAAGCCTCTCCACAACATAATTTTCAGAATTGGTTGAATGAAGAAAACCTAGTGTTTAAACTTGAGTGCTCTCATTTCTCTCATTACTTTGTGTTTGAGATTTATGATAATTAACTAGTGGCTTAGTGCGTAGTTAATTAAACCCCTAAATCTATTACTTTGTGTGTAGATTTAGTGACTATCTTTTATGTTCTTTTGTTTTCACAAAAATCAGAAAATTTGTCTCAAAAAATAGCACTTTGGCCGAGTAAAACACAAGCATCACAAGATCGATTTTAGTTCATCCTTTGAGTGAAACTTGATCCACTAAGTTTCATTCCATAATCTAGGATAAAAGAAGATTACAAGTTGGAGACGTGAAAAATCCCAAAATCACATTTTCATCATTACGAAAATGCAATTAAAAACAAAAACTTAGGCCACACTAGATATAAAACGCAATCAAATATAAACGCATTCATCTACTAAAACAAAAATTTCATACATCCATATGCATGAAAAACACAAACCACCATATAAAAATATGTTTAAGTGAAAATTTCATAAAAATTCACCTATTAACATAAAAATCAATCATGTCATACATAACTTGATAAACAAAAATTTATTCAACATATCATATATAATGAATCAATTCAATAATCATTTTAAACTATTTTAAAATAATTGGCATCATATATCACAAACACTTTTATGACAATTCAATAAGGCATTTCAAAACAATATCAATTTGACTTTCAAATTAAAAACAAAATGAATCAATCATATTAATTCAATTTAAAAAATTTCGGCCAAAATTAAAAAAATAACAAAAACAAATTTTTTTTTTTAAATTTTAAATCGGCCAAAATTTTTATACACATATATATAAACAATTATTTTATTAAATCATATTTAACAACAAAAATTGACATGTATATATATATATATAGCAAATTTCGAAATAATTGATATATATGCAAAATAAATTGACTTTTATATAATTTCTTAAATTATGTCACAAATTTTATTATCATATAATAAACTTTTATAATTATCATATAATCATATTATTTTGATTTCAATCACATTTAAACCAAAATTAAGTGTTATACATCATAAATAATGATCTTATCAAAATATAAACATATAACAAAATTTCATATCTATTTAATTTAATCATTCTAACAATTTAAAACAATTAAATTAAACCCAAAAATTTCGAAAATAAAAAAAATTTGAAAATGCCGAGATGAATTTAAATATAAACGATTTTATATTTTCAATTTTAATCCATATTAAAATCATTTTGAGCCTAATGCTCTGATACCACTTGTAGGAATATAAAACTCGATATTACTACTAAAATGTTAATCGTATTAACATGCCCAAGATTATACAAAACGATAGTAATATGAATAACAAGAATATAGAAATAACCTTTCTTAATCTTCAAAGAAAGGCCTAAGAACCTCCTAAAACGTACCCGAATTACGTTTTACAAACCAATATTCAACGTAGAATATCTCTTATAAGTTGCACCCAAAACGCCTTATGAAATGCCTTGTGTTTATACTAGAAAACAAGGTATATATTACAAGTTAATATATGAAGTAAATATGGAAATGTGATGAGTGAAAATATGAGAATTAAACTCTCTTTTTCTCTTCTCTTTCTCGGCTCTCACACACACTCACAACACCAATTTTTCTATGATCATCTTATGAATATAGAAGTTAGTCTTTAAGTGTATTTAGTGGAGAGGTTAAATAGTTAGTGGGGAAGTTTAATTAAGTCATGGTAAATGGTGGTTAATCAAGTATTAACTACCCATTACTTACTTAAATAAACAAATAAAAACATTATACATACATACATACCACACGACACAAGTGTGTGTGTATTGTGTGTATTTTGTTTTTATTATATTTCAAATGTACATTACATGTAAAATAATATGTATAATATGTATTTAATTAATTGACTATCGTATAATACAATAGATTAAATAACATAACTTATAGCATCATTTTAACTATAAATATCAAATATATTTATAATATAAATGTAGCTCATAACTATCATACACATGTGAATTAACACTTAATTCAGCTCATCTAGCTGAATTAACATTTAATTCAGCTCACCCACTAATATAACAATAATCTATTTAATCACATTAAATAATTATTCAAATACATTTCCAAATTTCTAACTGCTTAGATATATTTAAGGCATCAATGTAATCACATTACATTTCATAAAATCGTCCTATAGGTGTGACCGATAAGGACCAGCTGATCACCGCCATCTATATGACAGTAACGTCAAACTTTCTAGCAAGCCAACCGTTACCGATATACGTTAATCAGCTGATTTTAAATACAAGTATCCTTTGTGATCCTGTAAGAGATTTAATAAATTAATCACACTAACTGTGGAGGACACCAGCTCCAACAATATCCACCTTAATGTCTCGGTCATGGTCTCTCGGGTGGGCTTCAAGGGACTCCTCCGAATCCGAAAATTGATCTTCCATGTGAGGAGGAGGTTGTCCTCTCCCACGGCCCCCATACCCACGCCCTCTTCCCCCTCCACCCCTTCTTGGTTTATTAAGATTTTGGTCTAAGAGGGTGTTTAGAGCATTCATCATCGTATTACAACTACCGGCAAGTTGATTTAACTTCTCTTCTAAATTCGAAAGCCTCTTATCCTCTTCCATTTTGTGAAAATTTTGTGAGATTTTTGTGGGAGTTTTGTGTAAATTTTATGGAAAATGAACAAGGAAAAGAAAGAAGGAAACGAAAAAAATAAAAAGGAAAAAAAAAAAACCAAGAACAATTCGACCCAACTATAGATAAACCGAAAAATAAAGATAAAAATCGAAAAATCAAGAACAAACCTGGGCTTTGATGACCAATTTGGAGTGAAACTAGATGGGTGTGATTTCACTCAAGGAAACAACAAGAATCGATCTTGAGAACTTGAAGAATTTCGGCCGTGTAAGTGTATTTTTGGTGATGATTTTTCTGATTTTGTGTAACAAAGAAAAACATAAAAGATAGTACCTAAATCTAAACACAAAGTAATAGATTTAGGGGTTTAATTAGTTAAGCACTAAGCCACTAACTAATTAATCATAAATCTCAAGCACAAAGCAAGGAGAAAAATGAGCAACACACAACTTAAACTCTAGGGTTTATAATTCATCCAAATCTGAAAATTTACATTGTTTGAGTGGAGGTATTTATAATACCTTTGTTTACATCTACACCCTACAATTCAAGCTTGATCTAAGGGTCCTAAAAGGCCCTCAAAACAAATGAAAAACTCTTGGCCCTATTGACCATACAATTTGAAAATGATAACCAACAAAACATAAAGTAGACAACGACACTCGAGCTCATCCTCTCCATGCACTTTGGGTAGCATCCAAGGGTCAAGATTTGATCTTGGGAGGGCATGTGGGACGGTCCAAGTGAACAAATACAAGGGATTATATTGTCTCCTTACATTAAAGATAAAAGAAAAGAAAGAAATGATACGTATTTAAAAATGACATAAAACATAAAACAATGTGATGGCTTGGGTGATTTAATTGAGCCGGCTCCATGGGACCTCCTTGAGCTAGCTTGATGAACCATGTGAGTCCTTTTATTGGAGGGTTGACTCACATGGGTGTACCCTAATTGACCACATTCAAAAATAGCAAAATCCTTGACTTTTTGTTGCTCTCCAATTTGACTTCCCCTTGACTTTTCTTGATCACTAAGGTTGGCTCGATTTGACCATAGAATTGACTTTACTTAGCCCTTAGTGATCCCTTGGTCCATGACCTAGGCTTGGTTTTGAGCCCATGGCCCCAACCCATGGTCTCCCTCTCCTTCACCCTTGACCACCTTGACCATTTTTGGTCCACCATCTACACCCTTGCTTTAGGTAGAGATCCAAAGGTGAAGATTTAAATCTTGGAGAGCAAGGTGTACTTGGTTCAAGGCCCCTTCTAATCTGATTTTAGCATACAAACAACAACAATATAAAGTGGAAAAGGACATAAAGTAGAAAGGCTCTTTATTGATAGTGACTTGCATCTAAAGTTGAGTTTGTTGTTTGAATTGAATTTCAGCTGATCTCCTTGGTCCCTCTTAGTATTGGCACGTCCCATGTGAGCCCTAGGCTCATGGGAAGACTTCAAAATGGTCCCTAAGTGAGCTCACCCAAGGAGGAGAAGGTAGGACAAGTGCATTGCTCATTAACCCAAAAACAGTTCCTAACCGAGTTTGATGAGATTGAAGTGACTTGCAGGCTTCACCATTTCATACTCACGTCGAACTAGAAGTCCCATGATATGTCATTGGAAAGGTATTTGAGTTGGCTATCCAATGCAAAAAGAATCACCCAAAAATATTGCCTAGAGCTCAAGATATGCAACTTTTAGTACGGACATGTCGAATCCTCTTTTGGACTGAGTTTTCAAAATCTGACCCCTAACTTGTAGAAGTCATAACTTTCAGCTCCCTTTGAACCAAATAGCCAACCATATGGCAAATGAAAGCTCTTTGAGCTAGCTTTCATATGAAAGTGGTTTCACCTCAATTGGATTAGCCAATTGGGAGTTATGTTAAAATCTTTACCGACATGTCAAAAAGAGCTTCATAGTTGATGGCCTAGGTTGTTGTTTTCCTTTCCTTTCCTTAGTGGCTTTTCTAGGCATCGACTTCTAGGAATGAAATGTGATTTAGGACCCAAGTTTACCACCTATGCCTCCTTGATCCATTGACCATGAGGTTTCCTTTGACAAAACTTGCATTTCTCTTCAAAGGTGCAAATGGGATCCATGACTATTGCCTTGCAAGAGCAACTCCCGTTGCAGGTAGGTGATCGATTGTAAGCAAACTCAGCATGAGCTAGCTTTAAGTCCCAATCGTTCTGCGTTTTACTAACCAAGCCTCGAAGTAAGGTACCCAAGGTTCGATTAGTTACCTCTGTTTGCCCATCAGTTTGCGGGTGATGTGATGTGCTAAAGAGCAGCTTGGTACCCAACTTTCTCCACAAAGTGTTCAAAAAATAGCTTAAGAACTTAGAATCTCGATCAGAAACAATGGTGTTAGGTACACCATGCAAGCGAACAATCTCTCGGAAGTACAAATCAGCAACATGTGAAGCGTCATCAGTTTTATGGCATGCAACGAAATGAGCCATCTTTGAAAACCGATCAACAACAACCATAACAAAGATCCTTTCCCCTTTGTGTTCTAGGAAGAGCAACAACGAAATCCATGGAAACATCTTCCCAAGGTCTCTTTGGGATAGGCAATGGCATATACTCTCCGGGCTGAAATTTGCTCTTGGATACTTGACAAGTGACACACTTACCAATCAGACTTTGCACATCTCCTTGCATCTTTGGCCAATAGAAATGTTCATGTAGTATTTCTAATGTCTTAGAAACACCAAAATGACCAGCAATGCCTCCTCCATGAGCTTCACGAATCAACAATTCTCGAACGGGGCATTTAGGAACACACAAACGATTTCCTTTAAAAAGAAAACCATCTTGTAGAACAAAATCTTTATGAACTCCATGTTGACATTCAGAAAATATGTCAGCAAAATCACCATCATTGCAATAGTTATCTTTCAACATTTCAAACCCAAGGAGTCTCACATTAAGAGCAGTTAAGAGTGTATACCTCCTCGATAGCGCATCAACCACAATGTTACTCTTTCCATCCTTATATTTTGATGAAAAATTAAAGGATTGCAAGAATTCGACCCACTTAGCATGACGTGAGCTTAGCTTGTGTTGCCCATTGATGTGCTTTAATGATTCATGATCAGAATGAAGAACAAAATGATTAGGCCTCAAATAGTGACTCCAATGATCAAGAGCTCGTACAATTGCATAGAACTCCTTATCATAAGTCGAGTAGTTACATCTTGCTCCACCAAGCTTTTCAGAAAAGTAAGCAATTGGGCGACCTCCTTGAAGTAAAACAGCTCCAATACCCACACCACTAGCATCACATTCAACTTCAAAAGGATTAGAAAAATCTGGTAATGCTAATATAGGTGCTTCACACAACTTACGTTTCACTTCCTCAAAGCCATGTTGAGCTTGATCATTCCATGCAAATGATCCTTTTTTCAAGCATTCGGTGATAGGACTCATGATAGTGTTGAAATTACGAATAAATCGACGATAGAAGGAAGCTAAGCCGTGAAATGATCTTACTTCCGTCACATTTGTGGGTGTAGGCCAGGAACGAATAGCCTCAACCTTCGATTGATCAACAGCGACACCATCTTTTGAAACCACATAGCCAAGAAACACAACACTAGGAACCAGAAAGCTGCATTTTTCCGACTTTGCATAGAGTTTTTGTTTCCTCAACACTTCAAAAACTTGTTGCAAATGGCTCAAGTATTCTTCCACACTTTTGCTGTACACAAGGATATCATCAAGGTAAACAACAACAAATTTACCAATGAAAGACCGTAATACCTCATTCATCAAGCGCATAAAAGTGCTAGGAGTGTTCGTAAGTCCAAATGGCATAACCAACCATTCATATAAACCATGTTTGGTTTTGAAAGCTGTTTTCCACTCGTCCCCTTCACGCATTCTGATTTGGTGATAGCCACTACGTAAATCAATCTTAGAGAATATAATAGAACCATGTAACTCATCCAACATATCATCCAAGCGTGGAATTGGAAAGCGATACTTGATAGTAATGTTGTGCACAGCCCTACTATCGATACACATTCTCCATGTACCATCTTTCTTTGGAACAAGAAGTGCAGGTACAGCACAAGGGCTTAGACTTTCACGCACATAACCTCGCTGCATCAATCCATCAATTTGCCGTTGAAGCTCCTTAGTCTCCTCCGGATTGCATCTATAAGGTGCTTTATTAGGCAATCTGCACCCGAATCAGATCAATTTGGTGCTCAATACCTCTAATGGGTGGCAGACCTGGTGGTAGGTCATCGGGAAATACATCTCGAAATTTCTCCATCAATGGCTCGAGTAAGGGATGCACCTCCAAAGACATCGATCCTGGGTTCGCTCCTTCTTTGACAAAAAGAGCAAAAACTCGACCCCCTTGATTTAATTCCCTGTCAACATCTCTAGCATTCGCAAAAGTTATCAAACCTGATTTCTCCTTCTTACTCATGGTGGTTCTTATGTCCTTTGGGGACATAGGCTTCAACTCAATTTTCTTACCACCAAACATTAGAGAATACACATTAGAGCGTCCCCGATGAGTCACATCACGATTAGATTGCCAAGGACGTCCCAATAAAAGATGACAAGCATCCATAGATACCACATCACACAGAATTTCATCTTTGTAATTAAGAACCCATAGCAAAACTTACAAGTGTTTGCTTTGTGACCTTTGTCTCATTACCATCACTCAACCAATGAAGTTTATAAGGTTTAGGGTGAGGTTTTGTAGTCAAAGCAAGCTTGTTAACCATTTCACTAGAAGCAACATTAGTGCAGCTCCCTCCATCAATTATCACATTACACCACTTACCATTAACAAGGCAACGGGTATGGAAGAGTTGTTCCCTCTGTTCAAAATCAACAGGTTCAAATTTAGCATGCAAAGAACGTCGGATTACCAAAAACTCACCTCCAATTGGAGCCTCGAATCCTTCAGTTTCAATCTCCTCATCACTTTCAGCTACTTCTTCCTCTCCATTTAACTCCTCATAGATAACATCTCTGATTTCAACTGCCTCTCTCAAAGCAATAATCCGTTTGTTTGGGCACTCGCTTTGATAGTGACCAAAGCCTTGACATTTGAAACACCGAACTTTACTCAAGTCTCTCTCCTTATTTTTTTGTTGGGTGTTGGGAATTACTGATTTTTGGGTCGTTTCAAGTTTCGAATTAGACAAACTCCCACCAGATTTTGAAGTTCCCTCTTGTCTACTCCAAGTCGTGTTTTTGGTGCCAAGTGAATTAGAACGGGCAGACTTTTGTTGTTTCTCAACTTTCAGAGATAAAGAACAAAGATCATCGAATGGAACACAAGGATACAATTCAACAACATTTGCAATGTTTCGATTTAACCCCCTCATATAACGTGCCATTTTTTGTTCTTCTAATTCATTACCATCACACATCATAGTAATCTTTTCAAAATCATAAATATAATCATTCATACTCATCGTCCCTTGCATCAAATCAGCAGCTCTTCGATACAGCTCTTGTTTGTAATTGTGAGGAACATACCTTTTACGCAATTTGCGTTTTAGGGTCTCCCAAGAACTGATCTTTTCTTTGTTCTCACGGGCTCTTTGAGTCTTCATATTCTCATACCATAAAGATGCATTTCTTACAAGTTTCAGAACAGCAAACTTGCAACGCTTTTCGTCATCCAAGTCTTTAAAATCGAACATTCGTACAATCTTTCGTTCCCACTCCAAGTAGTTCTCTGGATCAATTCCACCATCAAATTCAGGTAATTCGTTTACCTTGAATTCGTCAGAATGCCTACCATCTCCATGGTTAGGTTGCCTATTGAAATTTGGGTTTCCAAGTAACATATCACGAAGTTGTTGTAGGACAACAGCTTGGGCATCGAACCCTCTTCTTCGGGCAGCAATCTCTGCATCACGCCTTGCACTCTCGTCACCTTCGTCGTTCACCATGATCGCCTGAATTGGAAATCAAAAGCCGAAGCTTTGATACCAGATGATACGTTAGCGGAAGTAAAAAAGATAGATATTGTGAATCGTTTTGTAATAGAGTAAAATAGCAGCGGATTTTATTATTGATTTGTTTTGATTTGTATAGGCATTTGTAACAAGGAAATCAGAATTTGAACCAAATATATGGATGCACAAATTCTACCTCGAACTTGCACAAACTGGGTTGTTTATGCTTAGACGACCTTGCCTAAGTGAATAAACGATTGATTTCCAATCGCAACTAGAAAATCAACACAAGAATTGAAGTACTTCTCAACTCTAAAATGAAGGTTCAAATAGAACTTCAGAAAATGTTATTGAAAATGAGATGCTGAGAATGAAATACAAGTTCTCCTTTTATAGAGAAACAAATGACTCAAAGCTGAAAACTAATCCTAGGGAATTAAACATAATAACTCCCTTTTATTTTCCAAGACTTGACAACACAAGACACAATAAAAACAATGAAGAAACTCGAGCAAAACAGCCACCAACTACAGCATTTATGTTCGCAGGTTACTAGAGTAGGCTTGTCTTGTTGGAAGCATAACTTATTCAATACTTGTCCGTTGGGCGTGCAAGAGTACAGGTTGGAAAGCTCAAAGAGTCTTTAATCACCTCCTTTTTGAATGACCCCAAAATATTAAGTAGAACTCGAGATAATCAACAAACAAGTCAGGCTTGTCTGCTGACATTTAAGTTATTGCTCCGACAATGTTGTTTTTAGTAAGGTAACATAATTTGGACTTAAGTTACCTCCAAATGAATGACCAAGAGAAGTAGTGCTTAGTAAGACTTCGTGCTCACCATCACGAGGTAATGGTTCATTAATTGCCCCCGCATCACTTTGATAGAGTAGTTCGCACCCCTAGGGATCCAAAAAGCATTATCAAAGCCATCTCTCAAGAGATCTTTAACATCATCTTCTAATAAATCCATTAGGCGAGTAGTAATCAACCCAATTACTCTCTCTCAAATATGTAAGGTTGAACCACTGAACCCAAAATTTATCGAGTCTTGTAGTCATCTACCACACTAATTTCTCCACCAAGGCAGTATTCCATAATGAAAAATCATGTATACCCAAGCCACCTTCATTCAAAGGAGCACGCAAATTATCCCAGGAGATCAGAGGTACTCTATTGTAAACCACATTCCCTTCCCAAGAAAATTCATGCATAAAGCAACTACTCTGTTCATAACACCCTGAGGAAGAATAAACAATGAGCCCCAATAGTTATTCATAGTAGATAAGACAAATTTTACCAAAGTAAGCTTGCATGACTAAGAAAGTTTCTTAGCACCCAGACTTTTGATTCTAAACACAATCTTGTCTATCAAAACAGAACAGTCACTCTTCTTGATTCTTCCTACAATAATATGAACCCCCAAATACTTATAGGGTAACCTACCCACTTGGATACATGAGACTAAAGAAATCTCCTTAATAATCTGACTAATGACACCAACATAATAAACACTGGACTTATCACGATTCATCCTCAAACCTAAGGCCTAGGGAAAGCTGTAAAACCTCTCAATAACAACATAATAGAATGAACATTACCTTTGCAAAACAACAATAAATCATCAGCAAATACAAGATGAGTCAGACTCAGTTGCTTGCATATAGGATGATTGGAAAGAAACCTAAGGGGTTAAGTTTCACTCAAGAGAACAACTAAAATCGATTTATCTTTGTTGTGAAAAACTCGGCCAACATGAATGTTTTTTGTGTTTGATTTTCTGAAATTTGTAAGATAAAAGAAAACATAAAAGGATAAACTAAATCTAAGCACAAAGCCAAAGATTTAGGGTTTGATTGACTAAGCACTTAGCCACTAGTTAATCATAAACTCACTCTTGCACTTAGCTAAGAGAACATAAGATGAGAGGCACTCAAACTTAGGGTTTTAATTATCAAATGAAATCTGAAAATTTACAATGTTGTGAGCTTGGCTTATATATGCCAAGGCCCAAAATTTACAATGTCTAATCTTAGCCCTTCATTCAAGCATGATCTAAGGGCCAAGAGATGGCCCAAAATTCAGCTCAAAAAAACGGCTACATGAGGTACTAACAAGCTGAAAATTACAAAATAAAACATAAAGTAGATAAGGACTAATGACCTCATCCTCACCATGCATTTTAGGTGTTCATCCAAGGGCCAAGATGGAGCCTTGGGGGCATGTGGGACGGTTCAACAAAACAATACAAGGAGTTATATTGTCTCCATACAATAAAGCAAAAAGCATAAAGTAAGATAGTGACATGTAGTGAAAGGGACTTGTTGAGGATAATCTTGTGATGTTTTCTTCAATTTTCGGCTGATTTGGGTCATGCACCCACTTGATCTTGCTCTTGATTATTTAATTGACTTGAGGTTGAGTCTTGGACCTTAGGTTGGAAGCGGGTCCTAGGTCAATGGGTCGTGAAATTTCAACTCCCGTTGCAATCTCCCCGGGTTGAAAAGGATTTGCCCTCAAATCCTCTCCCTCTTCATCCTCTAGGTCTTCATGATACGGACTAAATCTCCCACATTGAATGTGCCATGAACTCCATACTCCCCTGGTAGATCAACTTTGAAAGCATTTGGCCCAATTTTCTCAAGTATTTCGAATGGACCCTCGGCTCTTGGCATGAGCTTGTTCTTTCTCTTATCCGGAAACCTCTCTTTCCTCAAGTGTAACCATACCAAATCTCCCGGTTCGAATTCCCTTGGGGTCTTGCGGTTTCTCGACTAAGCTTTGTAGGTTTCATTCGTCTTCTCGATTTGCTTCTTGACTTGGTTGTGGATGCTCATCATGAACTCAACCCGTTTCTTAGCGTCGTAGCTCATTTCCTTACCTTTGATGGGGGCTAGGTCCGTGGGCATGAGTGGATTAGTCCCATAGACCACTTCAAAGGGTGAATTTCCCGTGCTAGAAGACGGGGCACGATTAAAAGCAAATTCGGCATGGGCAAGCTTGAGATCCCAATCCTTCGAGGACTTGGAAACGATGCACCTAAGGATCCTCCCCAAGGTTTTGTTAGTGACCTCGGTTTGGCCATCCGTTTGAGGGTGGTGACTTGTGCTAAACATGAGCCTCGTCTTTAACAACTTCCACAAGGTTTTCCAAAAGTGGCTCATGAACTTGGAGTCTCGATCGGATACAATGGTCTTGGGAACTCCGTGCAGCTTGACCACCTCCTTGAAGTAGAGCTCGGCTTCCCCCATGGCGTCCTTGGTTTTCTTACACGCAATGAAATGGGCCATCTTGCTAAATTGATCCACCACAACCATGATGGAGTCCTTACCCCGTTGAGTCCTTGGCAAAGCAATGATGAAATCCATGCTAACATCCTCCCATACCCGATGTGGGACGGGTAAAGGTGTGTAGGGTCCCGTTTGGAAGAAAGACTTGGATTGTTGGCACAAAGCGCATCTCTTAATCACATCTTGGACATCTCCAAGCATCTTGGGCCAATAGAATTGATCTTGGAGGATGTCGTAAGTCTTTTGAATCCCAAAATGCCCGGCTAAACCATTAGAATGAACCTCCCGTACTAGGAGATTTCGATAGGATCCTTTAGGAATGCACAACCGATTCCCCAAGAATAGGAATCCTTCTTGGAGTGTGTATTTGCCTCCTTGCTTGCTTTGCCCATTATGCAGGGAGCTCCATTCATCTTTGAAGGCGGGATCCTCCACATAGAGCTCTTTCATGAATTCAAAACCCAACACCCTTTGCTCCATGTAGCTTAGCATGGTGTGCCTTCGAGACAAAGCATCAGCTACCACATTATTCTTCCCTTCAATGAACTTGCTTGAAAATGAGAAGGATTGAAGAAATTCTACCCATTTGGCGTGCCTATAATTCAATTTGTGTTGCCCATTGATGTATTTGAGAGCCTCATGATCCGAATGTAGCACGAACGGCTTGGGCTTGAGGTAATGGCTCCAATGAGCGAGAGCTCGAACGATGGCATAGAATTCTTTGTCGTAGGTGGAATAATTGAGCTTGGCACCATTCAATTTCTCACTAAAGTAAGCTATCGGCTTGTGTTCTTGTAAGAGGACGGCCCCAATTCCAACTCCACTAGCATCACATTCAACCTCAAAGAGCTTATTGAAATTCGGTGGTGTAAGAATAGGTGAATCACACAACAACTCCTTGATTTTGTTGAAGGAAATCTCGGCCCCCTCATTCCATTTGAACTCCCCCTTCTTCATACACTCGGTGATGGGTGCCATGACGGTGCTAAAATCCTTGATAAACCTTCGATAAAAAGAAGCCAAGCCATGAAAACTCCTTACTTCGGTTATGTTCTTCGGAATTAGCCACGATTTGATAGCCTCCACTTTCTCTTGGTCAACTAGGATCTTACGGCTAGAGATGATAAAGCCCAAGAATTGGACTTCGCTTTTCATGAAGGAGCATTTCTCTAGTTTGCCATACAACTTGTGTTCTCTAAGTGTCTCGAACAACACTTGCAAGTGATGTAGATGAGTTTCCTATGGGGTTTGTTTTCACTCAAGAGACTAACTAAAATCGATTTGTGATGGTGATGAATATTTCGGTCAAGGTGTTGTTTTTTGGGATAAATTTTCTGAATTTTGTAAGTAAATGAAAACATAAAGATAGAACTAAATCTAAACACAAAGTAATAGATTTAGGTTTTGATTAATCAAGCACTAAGCCACTAATTAATCATTCACTAACTCAAGCACTAAGCTAAGAGAATAATGAAGAAAACTCAACTCAAACTCTAGGGTTTTTCATTCAATCAAATCTGAAAATACAAAGGGGTGAGTGAGGGTTTATATAGCACCCACACTCTAATCTTGGCCTTACATTTTAAAGAAAATCTAAGGGCTACAAATAACCCACAAAATTACAAAATAACGGCTCAAATGAGCTCAATAATCTGAAAATTTGAAGAGAAACAAACAAAAACATAAAGCATAAAGCATAAAAGGTAGATAGTGACATGTGTTGAAAGGGACTTATTGAGGAACACATGTGATGCCTCTCTTGATCATTTTCGGCTGACTTGGGCTTGTTTCCCACTTGATTTTTGCTCTTGATGATTTAATTGACTTGTGGTTGACCCTTGGACCTAAGATTGGAAGCGGGCCCTAGGTTAATGGATCGCAAACTCTCAACTCCCGTTGCACCAAGATATCGTCAAAGTAAACCAGAATGAACCTTCCCAAGTAAGGTCTCAAAACCTCGGTCATCAATCTCATGAAAGTGCTAGGAGCATTGGATAGTCCAAAAGGCATGACTAGCCATTCATACAACCCATGTTTCGTTTTGAAAGCCGTTTTCCATTCATCGCCCTCTTTGATTCTCACTTGATGGTATCCTTGTCGTAGATCAATCTTGGAAAACAATCGAGCCCCACTAAGCTCATCAAGAATGTCATCAAGTCTAGGTATAGGGAACCTATACTTGACCGTAATATTGTTGATAGTTGGACCAAGAATGGTCAAGTCAAGCAAAGGCGGTTTTAGTCTAGAACACGTTTTGGGTCCTTGGGCTCGAACCATGGTCTAGTCCATGGTCCTAAGGCCCACCCAAGCTTAATTTTGAGTGAATTAAGCAATATATTTCAGTCAAGCTTGGTGGGTCAAGGAAAGTCGAGGAATGGTTCAAGAAGGAGAGCAACAAATGCAACCATGAGCTATTTTGAGTGTGATCACTTGAGTGCACCCATGTGGGTTCGAACCCCAATAAAACACGAGCCAACAAGGTCCAAGAAAGTCAGCCACGGGGGAGCAATTCGGCTGACCCCAAAAGTCCTCACATGATACACTATTTTGAAACAAGTCGCTTTCAAGTTTCACCTTTATGCTTTATGTCTTTATCTTATTTACTTTATGTCATTTTCACTTTTTAGTTATGTTGTATGGAGCTTAGAAATCTGATTTGGTGATCCACAACTTGTGCTCCAAGGTGTGATCTAAACCCTTGGATGAATAAGATCCAAAGCAAGGTGCGGATTCTCTTGGAGGTCACCATCTACTTTAGGAGTTAGGTTGCTTTATTTTCAGATTTTGTATGGTCCTTAGGACCCTAATTTTCGGCTGGTAGTAGAGGCCCTTATGGCCCTTAGATCAAACTTGAATTGTAGGGCTTAGATGATAGGAAGAGTATTATATAAACCCTCACTCATACAATGTATTTTTCAGATTTGATGAATGAATTAAAAACCCTAACTTTGAGAGTTCTCAACTTGTGTTCTCCTAGCTAAGTGCAAGAGAGTGTGAGTGATTAATTAGTGGCTTTGTGCTTGATTAATCAAACCCTAAATCTATTGCTTTGTGCTTAGATTTAGTCTATCCTTTATGTTTTCATTTAAGTTACAAAAATCAGAAAATTTCTCTCAAAAAAAACATCACTTTGGCCGAGTATTTCTGGAGTGAAACCTATGGGGTTTGATTTCACTCAAGGATACAAGTAAAATCGATTTGTGGTGATGATAAAAATCTCGGCCAAATGATGTGTTTTTTTGTGATGATTTTTCTGATTTTTGTGTAACAAATAAAAACATAAAAGTTAGTAACTAAATCTAAACACAAAGTAATAGATTTAGGGTTTTGATTAATTAAGCACAAAGCCACTAATTAATCATCCACTAACTCAAGCACTAAGCAAAGAGAAAATGAAGAACACACAAATAAGTTGAGAACTCTCAAACTTAGGGTTTTTTTTCATTCATTCCAATCTGAAAAATACAATGATTTGAGCTTGGTTTATATAGACCAAGTCTTTACATCCTAGCCATACAATCTAAGCTTGATCTAAGGGTCCTAAAAGGGCCTCAAATCAGCCGAAAATTATGGTCTTAAAGACCTTACAAATCTGAAAATAAAGCAACCTAATACGTAAAGTAGATGGTGACCTTCAAGAGCATCCACACCTTGCTTTGGGTCTTATTCATCCAAGGGTTGAGATCACTCCTTGGAGCACAAGTTTTTGGATCACCAAATCTGATTTCTAAGCACCATTCAACTTAACTAAAAGTGAAAATGACATAAAGTAAATAAGAAAAGGACATAAAGCATAAAGGTTGATCCTAGACAATGACTTGTATTCAAAATAATGTGGGTCTTTGAGGATCAAAAGTCAGCCGAGATTCTTGGCCCCCTTTGTTGATTTCTTGACCAACTTGGGTCTAGCTTTATTGTGGGTCTAACCCAAATGGTTGCACCCAAGTGACTCCACCCAAAAGTAGCTCGTTGTTGCATTTCGTTGCTCCTCTTCTTAAAATCAGCCCTACTTCCTTAGGTCCTTCAAGCTTGGCCATTTTAGCCCTTGATTATCGTGACATCACACCTTGTAGGACCCTAGGTTCAAGGTTTGGACCATGGTTTGAGCCCAAGGACCCAAACCATTGCCCTCTTCCAAACCGAACAAAATCGAGCTTGCTTGATTTGGTTCAATCTCCCCTTCTTGAAAAGGATTTGTCCTCAAATCCTCGGTCTCTCTTCCTCTTGCTCGGTTTGAACTTTGATCATTGATGAGATTGATTGATATCCCTTTTGCTTCTTGACAAGAATTGGACTTCATGATTGTTGATGCCCAAGAACACCATAGGCCTAGAGATTGATCGAGAGAATAAATGTTCCTTGTTTGGCTCGTGCAAATGACCCTACTCTCTTCTCTTACCATGGCTTCCTTGAATCTACATTCATTTCCTAGCTCATCCTCAAGCTCTTCATACCCAAACTCAATTGAAGCTTGCTTAGGATCACCATGACGCCACTCCTTGCTACGGTCATTCCTTTCCATGATCCTCCATTTCATGGTTCTTCTTGGCCTTTCCATGCCATCATTCCTTGCACTTCCAATGGACTCATCCTTGTAATGGTTCGGAATTTTCACAATAAGCAAGGTGGTTCCATCAAATTTGTGCTCCTCTCCTTTGTTCCTTCTTATTGTCCTAGGGTTGTTCTTGACCATTAGGATTGATTTTTCTTCTCCAACACTTTCGGTTTCCCTTGGCTCGAGTGCTAACCCTAGTACATCCTTAGGATCTTCTTTCTTGAACTTAGGAGAGCATTGTGGGAGATCATCACTTAGCTCTTTTTGTTCAAGCTTAGTTCCTCCTTTGAATCCCCATTTCATGAAACCACTTGAGTAGACTTGGTTATGATAACCACATAGCATCTTTGGTATTGTTAGTTCCCACTTTGAACTTCCATCTCAAGAACTCACTTGAACTTTGCAAAACATCAACCTTTGCATCTCCAAATGATTCACTTTCCTTGCTCTTGATTGAGTTTCCCAAAATTTCAGTTTTGACTTCGTTGGGCTCCTCTCCTTTGCCTTGCCCTATTGCTCTAGGATTGTCCTTAACAAGGAGTACGAGCACATCTTTCCCATGACCAAACCCTAGCTTCATTTCTGGTCCGCCACTTAATACAACATCTTTGCTTGGCTCAACCATGGAGGGTGGGGTGGAATACTTCAAGGTAGAAGGTAGGGGTGTTGGTATGTTCCCTAGCATCATATCACACGGCTTTACCACCACCTTTTCAGTTTCCACTTGTTTCATTTCGGGTCTCCCATCAACCTTCACTTTTTCGTGAGACCCAATCAAGGAGGGAGGGTTAGGGTTCTTCAAAATCGGAGGTAAGGGTGTAAGTTTGATTTTCTTAGCTCCAATTTTAAAAGTATAAGTATTGTCCCTCTCATCATGATTAGCATTTCTTTTCAACTTCCAAGGTCTCCCCAAGAGAAGATGACAAGCATCCATGAGAATCACATCACACAAAACCTCATCCATGTAATCCCTTCCAATGGAGAAAGAAACCAAGCATTGTCTAACCACCATCACACTCATCTCGGCTCCATTTTTTTGCCATTTCATCTTGTAAGGGTTAGGGTGATCTTGTGTAGGTAAGGCTAGTTTTTCAATGAGAGTATTTGAGGCAACATTATTGCAACTTTCCCCATCAACAACCAAATTACAAACCCTTCCCATAATGGTACACCTAGATCTAAAGTTTTGGACTTGGTGATTCTCGTCTAGGGTTAGGGTTTGAGCATGTATTGCTCTACAAGTCACACGGCCATGGCTAGGGGGTGGCTCTCCTCCTAACCGAGCCATTCTAGCTTCTAACTTCCTCAAGATCATAAGGTTAGGGTTAGGGATAGGTCTACCTCTCATTCGACTCATTTTGATTTCAAGCTCTCTTCTAGTTTTCTCCATAGAATTATACATGGTCTCACCAAGAGTAGTATCATAAGAAATATCAAAAGGAAGAAACATACCCATTGGACTAACCAAAGAACAAATCTGAAAAATTTTCGGGTACCTCAAGAATTGTTTTGGACCGTGTGTTTCTTAAGCACAAAGGTGGGATCTTGTGCTTCAAACCCAACCAAAGCTTTCATGACCAATTTGCAGTGAAACCTATGGGGTTTGATTTCACTCAAGGATACAAGTAAAATCGATTTGTGGTGATGATAAAAATCTCGGCCAAATGATGTGTTTTTTTGTGATGATTTTTCTGATTTTTGTGTAACAAAGAAAAACATAAAAGATAGTAACTAAATCTAAACACAAAGTAATAGATTTAGGGTTTTGATTAATTAAGCACAAAGCCACTAATTAATCATCCACTAACTCAAGCACTAAGCAAAGAGAAAATGAAGAACACACAAATAAGTTGAGAACTCTCCTTCTTCATCCTCCAGAGAACTACTTGGAGTGGGAAATCCTCAAGAGATCAACTTTGTAAGCATTCGGTCCAGAGATCTACCGGGTTGAAAAGGATTTGCCCTCAAATCCTCTCCTTCTTCATCCTCCAAGTCTTCATGGTACGGGCTAAGATCCCCCACGTTGAACGTGCCATGGACTCCGTATTCTCCCGGTAGATCAACTTTGTAAGCATTCGGTCCAATTTTCTCAAGTATCTCGAAGGGACCCTCGGCCCTAGGCATGAGCTTGTTCTTTCTTTTATCCGGAAACCTTTCCTTCCTCAAGTGTAACCACACCAAGTCTCCCGCTTCAAATTCCCTTGGATTTTTTCGGTTCTTGGACTTAGCCTTGTAGGCTTCGTTTGACTTCTCGATTTGCTTCTTGACTTGGTTGTGGATACTCATCATGAACTCAACCCGCTTCTTGGCATCGTAACTCATCTCCTTGCTCTTGACGGGGCTAGGTCCGTGGGCATGAGGGGATTGGTCCCATAGACCACTTCAGCGGTGAATTTCCGTGCTAGAAGAAGGGCACGGTTGAAGGCAAACTCGGCGTGGGCAAGTTTGAGATCCCAATCTTTCAAGGACTTGGAAACGATGCTCCTAAGGATCCTCCCCAAGGTTTTATTAGTGACCTCGGTTTGGCCATCCGTTTGAGGGTGGTGGCTTGTGCTAAATAAAAGCCTCGTCTTCAACAATTTCCACAAGGTTTTCCAAAAGTGGCTCATGAACTTGGAGTCTCGATCGGAACAATGGTCTTGGGAACCCCATGTAGTTTGACCACTTCCTTGAAATATAGCTCGGCTACACCCATGGCATCCTCGGTTTTCTTGCACGCAATGAAATGAGCCATCTTACTAAATCGATCCACCACAACCATGATGGAGTCTTTACCTCGTTGAGTCCTAGGCAAAGCAACGATGAAATCCATGCTAACGTCTTCCCACGGCCTATTTGGGACGGGTAGAGGAGTATAGGGTCCCGTTTGAAAGAAGGATTTGGATTGTTGGCACGAAGCGCACCTCTTGATCACGTCTTGGACATCTCCAAGCATCTTGGGCCAATAGAATTGATCTTGGAGGATGTCGTAAGTCTTTTGAATCCCAAAATGCCCGGCCAAACCGTTAGAATGAACCTCACGTACTAGGAGAAGTCGATAGGTACCCTTGGGGATGCACAACCGATTCCCCAAGAAGAGAAATCCCTCTTGAAGTGTGTATTTGCTTCCTAGCTTGCCTTGTCCTTCACGTGTGGAGCTCCACTCATCTTTGAAGTCGGGATCCTCCACATAGACTTCTTTCATGGATTCAAATCCCAACACTCTTTGCTCCATGTAGCTTAGCATGGTGTGCCTCCGAGACAAAGCATCGGCCACCACGTTATTCTTTCCTTCAATGAACTTGCTTGAGAAAGAGAACGATTGAAGAAATTCGACCCATTTGGCATGCCTATGATTCAACTTGTGTTGTCCATTGATGTATTTGAGTGCCTCATGATCCGAATGAAGAACAAACGGTTTGGGTTTGAGATAGTGGCTCCAATGAGCGAGAGCCCGAACGATGGCATAGAATTCTTTGTCGTAGGTGGAGTAATTGAGCTTGGCGCCATTCAATTTCTCACTAAAGTAAGCGATTGGTTTGTGCTCTTGCAAGAGAACGGCCCCAATTCCAACTCCAGTAGCATCACATTCGACCTCAAAGAGCTTATTGAAATCCGGTGGTGTAAGAATAGGTGAATCTCACAACAACTCCTTGATTTTCTTGAAGGAATTCTCGGCCCCCTCATTCCACTTGAACTCTCCTTTCTTCATGCACTCGGTGATGGGTGCCATGACGGTGCTAAAATCCTTGATAAATCGTCGATAAAAAGAAGCCAAGCCATGAAAACTCCTCACCTCGGTTATGTTTTTCGGAATTGGCCATGATTTGATAGCCTCCACTTTCTCTTGGTCCACTAGTATACCTCGGCTAGAGATGATATAGCCCAAGAATTGGACTTCGCTTTGCATGAAGGAACACTTCTCTAGCTTGCCATACAACTTGTGATCTCTAAGTGTTTCAAACAACACTTGCAAGTGATGTAGATGAGCTTCCTTGGAAGGGCTATACACCAAGATATCGTCAAAGTAAACCACAATGAACCTCCCCAAGTAAGGTCTCAAAACCTCGGTCATCAACCTCATGAAGGTGCTAGGAGCATTGGATAGTCCAAAAGGCATGACTAACCATTCATACAATCCATGCTTTGTTTTAAAAGCCGTCTTCCACTCATCACCCTCCTTGATTCTCACTTGATGGTACCCTTGTCGTAGATCAATCTTGGAAAACAATCGAGCTGGAATGAAACTAGATGGATTAAGTTTCACTCAAGGAGACAAGTAAAATCGACTTGTGAATCTAATGAAAATCTCGGCCAAAGTAGTAATTTTTGTGATGAATTTTTCTGAAATTTTGTGAAACAATAAAACATAAAAGATAGTGACTAAATCTACACACAAAGTAATAGATTTAGGTTTTAATTAGTTAAGCACAAAGCCACTAACTAATTGATCATAAATCTCAAGCACAAAGCAAAGAAAAAATTAAGATACTCAACTCATAAACTCTAGGGTTTTCATTTAATCAAATCTGAAAAATATGATGTGGTGAGGCTTGGTTTATATAGACCAAGTCTTTACATCCTAGCCTTACATTTCAAAGACCATCTAAGGGCTCACATGAGCCTTGAAAAACATCAAAAAAAAAACGGCCACAAGGCCTTACACAAATCTGAAAATGTTGGAAGAAAACAAGAACAACTAAAGTATAAAGCATAAAGGTGGATAGTGACATGTGGGAAAGGGACATATTGTGGAACAACATGTGAGTCTCCATTTGAATCCTTTTTCGGCTGATTTGGGACCTTTTCCCACATGATTTTTGTTCTTGATGATTCAATTGACTTGTGGTTGACCTTTGGACCTAAGGTTGGAAGCGGGCCCTAGGTCAACGGATCGTAAATTCTCAACTCCCGTTGCAATCTCTCCGGGTTGAAAAGGATTTGTCCTCAAATCCTCGACTTCCTCCTCCTCCAAGTCTTCATGGTACGGGCTAAGATCTCCCACGTTGAACGTGCCATGGACTCCGTATTCTCCCGGTAGATCAACTTTGTAAGCGTTCGGTCCAATTTTCTCGAGTATCTCAAAGGGACCCTCGGCCCTAGGCATGAGCTTGTTCTTTCTTTTATCCGGAAACCTTTCCTTCCTCAAGTGTAACCACACCAAGTCTCCCGCTTCAAATTCCCTTGGATTTTTTTGGTTCTTGGACTTAGCCTTATAGGCTTCGTTTGATTTCTCGATTTGCTTCTTGACTTGGTTGTGGATACTCATCATGAACTCAACCCGCTTCTTGGCATCGTAACTCATCTCCTTGCTCTTGACGGGGGCTAGGTCCGTGGGCATGAGAGGGTTGGCTCCATAGACCACTTCAAACGGTGATTGTCCCGTGCTAGACGAAGGGGCACGATTAAAAGCGAATTCGGCGTGGGCAAGCTTGAGATCCCAATCTTTCAAGGACTTAGAAACGATGCTCCTAAGTATCCTCCCCAAGGTTTTATTAGTGACCTCGGTTTGGCCATCCGTTTGAGGGTGGTGACTCGTGCTAAACAAGAGCCTTGTTTTCAACAATTTCCACAAGGTTTTCCAAAAGTGGCTCATGAACTTGGTGTCTCGATCGGATACAATGGTCTTGGGAACTCCGTGTAGTTTGACCACTTCCTTGAAGTACAACTCGGCCACACTCATGGCATCTTCGGTTTTCTTGCACGCAATGAAGTGAGCCATCTTGCTAAATCGATCTACCACAACCATGATGGAATCCTTACCTCGTTGAGTTCTAGGCAAAGCGACGATGAAATCCATGCTAACGTCCTCCCATGGCCGATTTGGGATGGGTAGAGGAGTGTAGGGCCCTGTTTGAAAGAAGGACTTGGATTGTTGGCACGAAGCGCATCTCTTGATCACATCTTGGACATCTCCAAGCATTTTCGGCCAATAGAATTGATCTTGGAGGATGTCGTAAGTCTTTTGAATTCCAAAATGCCCGGCTAAACCATTAGAGTGAACCTCACGCACTAGGAGAAGTCGATAGGAACTCTTAGGAATGCACAACCGATTCCCCAAGAATAGGAATCCCTCTTGAAGTGTGTACTTGCTCCCTACCTTGCTTTGCCCTTCACGAATGGAATTCCATTCATCCTTGAAGTCGGGATCCTCCACATAGAGTTCTTTCATGAATTCAAAACCCAACACTCTTTGCTCCATGTAGCTTAGCATGGTGTGTCTCCGAGATAATGCATCGGCCACCACGTTATTCTTTCCTTCAATGAACTTGCTTGAGAAAGAGAACGATTGAAGGAATTCTACCCACTTGGCGTGCCTATGATTCAACTTGTGTTGTCCATTGATGTATTTGAGAGCCTCATGATCCGAGTGAAGAACAAACGGTTTGGGCTTGAGGTAATGACTCCAATGAGCGAGAGCCCTAACGATGGCATAGAATTCTTTGTCGTAGGTGGAATAATTGAGCTTGGCACCATTCAATTTCTCACTAAAGTAAGCGATTGGCTTGTGTTCCTGTAATAGAACGGCCCCAATTCCAACCCCACTAGCATCACATTCGACTTCAAAAAGCTTATTGAAATCCGGTGGTGTAAGAATAGGTGAATCACACAACAACTTCTTGATTTTATTGAAGGAAATCTCGGCCCCCTCACTCCACTTGAATTCCCCTTTCTTCATACACTCGGTGATGGGTGCCATGACGGTGCTAAAATCCTTGATAAATCGTCGATAAAAAGAAGCCAAGCCATGAAAACTTCTCACCTCGGTTATGTTCTTCGGAATGGGCCATGATTTGATAGCCTCCACTTTCTCTTGATCCACTAGTATACCTCGGCTAGAGATGATATAGCCCAAGAATTGGACTTCGCTTTGCATGAAGGAACACTTCTCTAGCTTACCATACAACTTGTGATCTCTAAGTGTCTCAAATAACACTTGCAAGTGATGTAGATGAGCTTCCTTGGAAGGGCAATACACCAAGATATCGTCAAAGTAAACCACAACGAACCTTCCCAAGTAAGGTCTCAAAACCTCGGTCATCAATCTCATGAAGGTGCTAGGAGCATTAGATAGTCCAAAAGGCATGACTAACCATTCATATAATCCATGCTTCGTTTTAAAAGCCGTCTTCCATTCATCACCCTCTTTGATTCTCACTTGATGGTATCCTTGTCGCAAATCAATCTTGGAAAACAATCGAGCCCCACTAAGCTCGTCAAGAATGTCATCAAGTCTAGGTATAGGAAACCTATACTTGACCGTAATATTATTAATAGCTCGACTATCCGTACACATTCTCCAAGTTCCATCCTTCTTAGGTACTAAGAGTGTAGGTACGGCACAAGGACTAAGAGATTATCTTACAAACCCCTTTTCCATGAGTTCCCCAATTTGTTGTTGAAGTTCTTGTGTAGTCTTGGGATCACTTCGATATGCGGCCTTATTAGGTAGTGTAGCTCCCGGAACAAGATCAATTTGATGTTCAATGCCCCTAATAGGGGGTAGGCCGTGTGGTAGCTCGAGAGGAAACACATCCTTGTAAAGTTCTAAGAGCTCTTGAACTTCACATGGAATCGGTTTTTCACTTTCCTTAGGAGTTTCTTTGGCAATGAGGGCATAAACAACCATTCCCTTGCTAAGCTCTTGTTTCATTTCTTGTTCCCCAACTAGTAGAACTCCCTCTAGTGGCTTGGTTAGGGTTGGAGTGGCTCGGCCACCCATGTTTGGGGGCAAGGGTGTGAGTTTGATCTTCTTGTCTCTAAACTTGAAAGTATAGGTGTTGTCTCTTCCCTCAAGAGTTGCATTTCGATCAAATTCCCAAGGTCTCCCTAATAAAAGGTGGCAAGCATCCATAGGAATCACATCACACCACACTTCATCCAAATAATCTCTTCCCATAGAAAAAGAAACCAAACATCGTTTGTCAACCAAAATTTCGGCCTCTCTATTCAACCATCTCAACTTGTAAGGGTTTGGGTGTTTTTGTGTAGGTAAGTCAAGTTTATCGATGAGGGTTTTTGAAGCAACATTAACACAACTCCCTCCATCAATAATGAGGTTCCCAATGGTACATTTAGACCTAAAAATCTGATTTTTTTGACTTTCCTCTAAAGGTTGAGGTTGGGTATGCATAACCCTCCAAGTTACAAGACCAAGGTTTGACCCAATTCCTCCTTTCATTCGGCTCAACTTAGCCTCTATTTCCATTCTCAATTTCTCCATAGAGTCATACATGGTTCCCTCAAGAGTAGTTTCACAAGAAAGAGGCATACTCATTGAGAAAACAAGGAAGAACAAACCTGAAAATTTCGGTTAAGCAAGATTTGCTTTTGGACCGTGTATAAGCACAAAGATGGGATCTTGTGCTTCAAACCCAACCTAAGCTTTGATACCAATTTGGAATGAAACTAGATGGATTAAGTTTCACTCAAGGAGACAAGTAAAATCGACTTGTGAATCTAATGAAAATCTCGGCCAAAGTAGTAATTTTTGTGATGAATTTTTCTGAAATTTTGTGAAACAATAAAACATAAAAGATAGTGACTAAATCTACACACAAAGTAATAGATTTAGGTTTTAATTAGTTAAGCACAAAGCCACTAACTAATTGATCATAAATCTCAAGCACAAATGGAGCGATTCGGAGCGGACCTCTTTGTACCTTGTAACCACACTCACCCTAAACTCGGTTCACTCATGAACCTCACTCAAGTCACACGTTTTTAGGGATGTTTTTGTGGCTTAAGTTTCTGATTTTTATTTGAACAAACATAAAACAAAAGATAAAGGATATGACTTAAACAAATTTAAGCCTAGGATAGAGCCTTAACAAGCACATAGCCACTGTTAAGGGTTCGAGCTACTCAAAGCACATAGCTAATGAGCCACCCTAGGTAAACCTCAAGCACAAAGCAAGAGAAAACTCACTCAAAATTCAACTTTTTTATAACTTAACAAATCTGAAAAATACAATGGTTTTAGCTTGGCTTATATAAGCCCAAGCTTCTAATCTCAACCATTCATCTAACTAAAGATCTAAGGGCTACAAATAACCCACAAAATACAACAAAAATCAGCTCACATGAGCCTTACAAAATCTGAAAATAAAACAACTAACAACTAAAGTAGAAAGCGACATCTTGGAGCATCCTCTCCCTTCATTTGTGTTGTTCAATCAAGGCTCTTCAAATGCTCCTTGGAGAGCAAGTTACACGTCCAAACAAAGGTCTCCTTGGCTGATTTTGTTCTTTGAATACAAAAGATCAAAAGGTGACAAAGACATAAAGTATAAAGCAAACTTTATTGAAAGGGACTTGTGTTTGAATTAAAATGTATCACTTGGGACACTAAATCAGCCGAGATTATGGCCTAATTTGGCTGAAATTTCATGACCATGGGTCCAAGGACCATGGTTAAATCGTAGACCAAAAATCGGGACCAAATCGTCAAGCCGTTTCAGTGCAACTCTCCTCTTCTTCAAAAAAAGTTTGTCCTCAAACTTTGGCCAAATAAAAATGGTATCCAAAAGGATGAAATTTTCAGAAAATAAAAACGATTTTTGAAAGAATAAGGTTTTGATTAAAACGAGGGAAACAACAAGAGCAAATCCTATGAAAAGCACATAGCAAATTCATCGAATCCCCTTGTTAGCCAACTCGACCCAAACACCCACAAAGTGTGCTCGAATCAAGTCGACACTCACAAATCAAGCCTCGCCCAGATTTGTAAGGTGACACCCGAAAACACCAAGACCCAACTCATCCCAAGACCGTCTTGGTTTAAGAAAACTCAAGAGCCGTAGCTCTGATACCAATTGGAGCGATTCGGAGCGGACCTCTTTGTACCTTGTAACCACACTCACCCTAAACTCGGTTCACTCATGAACCTCACTCAAGTCACACGTTTTTAGGGATGTTTTTGTGGCTTAAGTTTCTGATTTTTATTTGAACAAACATAAAACAAAAGATAAAGGATATGACTTAAACAAATTTAAGCCTAGGATAGAGCCTTAACAAGCACATAGCCACTGTTAAGGGTTCGAGCTACTCAAAGCACATAGCTAATGAGCCACCCTAGGTAAACCTCAAGCACAAAGCAAGAGAAAACTCACTCAAAATTCAACTTTTTTATAACTTAACAAATCTGAAAAATACAATGGTTTTAGCTTGGCTTATATAAGCCCAAGCTTCTAATCTCAACCATTCATCTAACTAAAGATCTAAGGGCTACAAATAACCCACAAAATACAACAAAAATCAGCTCACATGAGCCTTACAAAATCTGAAAATAAAACAACTAACAACTAAAGTAGAAAGCGACATCTTGGAGCATCCTCTCCCTTCATTTGTGTTGTTCAATCAAGGCTCTTCAAATGCTCCTTGGAGAGCAAGTTACACGTCCAAACAAAGGTCTCCTTGGCTGATTTTGTTCTTTGAATACAAAAGATCAAAAGGTGACAAAGACATAAAGTATAAAGCAAACTTTATTGAAAGGGACTTGTGTTTGAATTAAAATGTATCACTTGGGACACTAAATCAGCCGAGATTATGGCCTAATTTGGCTGAAATTTCATGACCATGGGTCCAAGGACCATGGTTAAATCGTAGACCAAAAATCGGGACCAAATCGTCAAGCCGTTTCAGTGCAACAAAGCAAGGAGAAAATGAAGATACTCAACTCATAAACTCTAGGGTTTTCATTTAATCAAATCTGAAAAATATGATGTGGTGAGGCTTGGTTTATATAGACCAAGTCTTTACATCCTAGCCTTACATTTCAAAGACCATCTAAGGGCTCACATGAGCCTTGAAAAACATCAAAAAAAAAAAAAACGGCCACAAGGCCTTACACAAATCTGAAAATGTTGGAAGAAAACAAGAACAACTAAAGTATAAAGCATAAAGGTGGATAGTGACATGTGGGAAAGGGACATATTGTGGAACAACATGTGAGTCTCCATTTGAATCCTTTTTCGGCTGATTTGGGACCTTTTCCCACATGATTTTTGTTCTTGATGATTCAATTGACTTGTGGTTGACCTTTGGACCTAAGGTTGGAAGCGGGCCCTAGGTCAACGGATCGTAAATTCTCAACTCCCGTTGCACGAGCCCCACTAAGCTCATCAAGAATGTCATCAAGTCTAGGTATAGGAAACCTATACTTGACCGTAATGTTGTTGATAGCTCGACTATCCGTACACATTCTCCAAGTTCCATCTTTCTTAGGTACCAAAAGCGTAGGTACGGCACAAGGACTAAGAGACTCCCTTACAAACCCCTTTTCCATGAGTTCCCCAATTTGTTGTTGAAGTTCTTGTGTAGCCTTGGGGTCACTTCGATAGGCGGCCTTATTAGGTAGTGTAGCCCCCGGAACAAGATCAATTTGATGCTCAATGCCTCGTATAGGAGGTAAGCCGTGTGGAAGCTCTTGTGGGAACACGTCTTTGTAGTACTCCAATAGCTCTTGGACCTCACAAGGAATCGGTTCCTCACTCTCTTTAGGGTTTTCTTTGGCGATGAGGGCATAAACAACCATGCCCTTGTTAAGCTCTTGTTTCATTTCTTGCTCTCCAATCAATAGGACTCCCTCAAGAGGCTTGGTCATAGCATGAGTAGCTCGGCCACCCATACTTGGAGGTAAGGGTGTGAGCTTGATCCTCTTGTCTCCAAACATGAAAGTGTAAGTGTTGTCTCTTCCCTCATGAATCGCATTCCGATTGGACCAAGAATGGTCAAGGTGGTCAAGGGTGAAGAAGAGGGAGACCATGGGTTGGGTCCATGGGCTCAAACCCAAGCCTAGGCCATGGGTCAAGGGGTCACTAAGGGCTAAATAAAGTTAATTCTATGGTCAAATCAAGCCAACCTTAGTGATCAAGAAAAGTCAAGAGGAAGTCAAATTGGAGAGCAACCTAAAGTCAAAGATTATGCTATTTTTGAATGTGGTCAATTAGGGTACACCCATGTGAGTCAACCCTCCAATAATGGTCAAGGTGGTCAAGGGTGAAGAAGAGGGAGACCATGGGTTGGGTCCATGGGCTCAAACCCAAGCCTAGGCCATGGGTCAAGGGGTCACTAAGGGCTAAATAAAGTTAATTCTATGGTCAAATCAAGCCAACCTTAGTGATCAAGAAAAGTCAAGAGGAAGTCAAATTGGAGAGCAACCTAAAGTCAAAGATTATGCTATTTTTGAATGTGGTCAATTAGGGTACACCCATGTGAGTCAACCCTCCAATAAAAGGGCTCACATGGTTCAACAAGCTAGCTCAAGGAGGTCCCAAGGAGCCGGCTTCAATTAAAATCCCCAAGCCATCACATTGTTTTATGTTTCATGTCATTTTCATACATGTCGCTTTCTTTACTTTTTACTTTATGCTTTAATGTAAGGAGACAATATAATCCCTTGTATTTGCTTGGATGGACCGTCCCACATGCCTCCCCAAGACCAATTCTTGACCCTTGGATGCTACCTAAAGTGCATGGAGAGGATGAACTCAAATGTCATTGTCTACTTTATGTTTTGTTTGTTTTCTTTTCAAAATTTCAGCACATGTAAGGCCTTGAGGCCGTTTTTTATGTTGTTTTGTGGGACTAACTTTAGCCCTTAGATCATCTTGTAATGTATGGTCAAGATTAGAATGAGGGTATTATATAAACCCTCATTCTCACATCATATTTTTCAGATTTTGATGAATGAAAAAACCCTAGTGTTTATTTGAGTGTTCTTCATTTTTCTCATTGCTTTGTGCTTGAGTTTAGTGACTAATTAGTTAGTGGCTTTGTGCTTAACTAATTAAAACCCTAAGTCTATTACTTTGTGTGTAGATTTAGTTACTATCTTTTATGTTTTCCATTTGTTTACAAAATTTCAGAAAATCTTCACAAAAATAGATCCATTTGGCCGAGAATTTCAAGAGGCTACAAAGTCGATTTGTGTTCATCCCTTGAGTGAAACTTGACCCATCTAGTTTCACTCCAAACTGGTCATCAAAGCCTAGGTTTGTTCTTGATTTTCGATTTTCATCTTTATTTTTTCGGTTTACCTTAGTAGTGTCGAGTGGTTTGCTTTGTTTTCCTCTTTTAATTTTCGTTTTTCTTCTTTCTTTTCCTTGTTTATTTTCTATAAATTTCCCACAAAATTTCCACAAAAGATCTCACAAAATTTTCACAAAATGGAGGAGGATAAGAGGCTTTCGAATTTAGAAGAGAAATTGAATCAACTTGCCGGTAGTTGTAATACGATGATGAATGCTTTAAACACCCTCTTGGACCAAAATCTTAATGAACCAAGAAGGGGTGGAGGGGGAAGAGGGCGTGGGCATGGGGGCCGTGGGAGAGGACAACCTCCTCCTCACATGGAAGATCAATTTTCGGATTCGGAGGAGTCCCTTGAAGCCCACCCGAGAGACCATGACCGAGACATTAAGGTGGATATACCCGATTTTTATGGTAGCTTGAATCCCGAAGACCTACTAGATTGGCTTAGGTCGATAGAGAGGATCTTTGAATTTAAGGAATATCCCGATAGGAAGTGTTTTAAGGGAGCCATCATGAAGTTTAAGGGATACGCTTCCCTTTGGTACGAAAACCTCAAAAACCAACGAAACCGAGAGGGTAAGGAACCCATTAAGTCGTGGCTCAAGCTCAAGAAGAAACTCAAAGACAAGTTTGTCCCGAAAGATTATACCCAAGACATGTTCCTTAGGCTAGCTCAACTCAAACAAGAGACACAACCGATCGAGTCTTACCTTAGGGACTTTGAGCAACTCACATTACAATGTGAGATGAACGAGAAACCCGAGCAAAAAATAGCTAGGTTTGTCGAGGGCCTAAACCCTAGGGTAGCCAACCGAGTGAAGATGCACAACTTGTGGTCGTTTGATGAGGCCGTTACCATGGCCACACGTGTGGAAAGGCTAGAGAAGGGGAGAGGGGATTCGGCCAAAAGCAACACCAAGGCCCACCCTAACTCGAGCCAAGGAGGGGTAAAGATAGTCGAGCCCAACCCTACTACTAAACCTTCAAGTGTGATTACAAGTGTCGACAAGGGAAAGGGAATTGACTATGGCCCTAAGAAAACGATTCCTCTCAAGAGGTGTTACCAATGTCAAGGGTACGGTCATTTTGCTAAGGAGTGTCCCAACAAGAGAGCCTTGAATACGAGTGAGGTTGTGCATTGGGGAGACGATGAGGTCTTAGTTTGTGAGGAAGAAAAAAAAGAGGGAGTTGAGGAAGTGAAGGTGGCCGAAACTTTAGTCCCCCCCGGACTCGGGGTTGAGCTTGGTCACATGGCGAGTGATGCACACTCAAGAATCAAATGAGAACATGGACCAAAGACACCAAATCTTTCGGTCCAAGTGTACAATCAATGGAAGAGTGTGTAACTTGATTATCAATGGAGGAAGTTGTGTTAATGTTGCTTCAAAAACCCTCATTGATAAACTTGCCTTACCTACTTTGAAGCACCCTCACCCTTACAAGCTAAGGTGGCTTAATCAAGGAGCCGAAGTAAAGGTCGATAAACAATGCAAAGTCTCGTTCTCAATTGGACAAGATTACAAGGATGAAATTGTGTGTGAAGTGTTGGATATGGATGCTTGTCATGTGTTGCTTGGTAGGCCTTGGGAGTATGAGAAAAATTCTTCCCACCATGGAAGAGACAACACCTACTCATTCAAGTATGGTGACAAGCTCATTGTCTTAGCCCTCCTACCACCAATGATGGGTTATAAAACCAATTCATGCTTGTTCGAATCAATCAATGGGGTGAGCTCTAGCAAAGAGGTGGGAGAAGAGCCGAATGTGGGCTTTGGAAAAGAAGTGATGAGCTTGGAAATCAAGAGAAACCCTAGAGCAACAAGGAGAGTTCTAGGAGAGGAGCAACATGAAGGAGATACTTCAATCAACAATGAAACAACCGACTACAACAAGAATGTGGTCAATGAAAGAGCAAAAATTGATGGCAAGGAAAGATCAAGTGGGTCTTTAAGATGGAGAATCATTGATGGGCTCGATCATGAGCAAGAATGGATGGATGGCATGGTTATGAGTCGTGGGCTCAAAGAAATGCTCGAGGAAGAGTGTGTGGTCAAGCAAACCGTGACCAAGGAAGAAAACATGATCAATTCTTCGAGCCAAGGCAAAGGGGTCCAACCATTTCTACAAACTCTAGCTAAGTGGTGCCCATGGAAGACCAAAACCGTGAAAGCCAAGATCGAGCAAGGGTTGAGCCGAGAATCGAGCCTGAGGTCGAGCCAAGGGAGAAGCAAGAGGATCACCAAGGACTTGGGGACAAGTCCTTTCCAAGGAGAGGAGATTGGACCAAGAATGGTCAAGGTGGTCAAGGGTGAAGAAGAGGGAGACCATGGGTTGGGTCCATGGGCTCAAACCCAAGCCTAGGCCATGGGTCAAGGGGTCACTAAGGGCTAAATAAAGTTAATTCTATGGTCAAATCAAGCCAACCTTAGTGATCAAGAAAAGTCAAGAGGAAGTCAAATTGGAGAGCAACCTAAAGTCAAAGATTATGCTATTTTTGAATGTGGTCAATTAGGGTACACCCATGTGAGTCAACCCTCCAATAAAAGGGCTCACATGGTTCAACAAGCTAGCTCAAGGAGGTCCCAAGGAGCCGGCTTCAATTAAAATCCCCAAGCCATCACATTGTTTTATGTTTCATGTCATTTTCATACATGTCGCTTTCTTTACTTTTTACTTTATGCTTTAATGTAAGGAGACAATATAATCCCTTGTATTTGCTTGGATGGACCGTCCCACATGCCTCCCCAAGACCAATTCTTGACCCTTGGATGCTACCTAAAGTGAATGGAGAGGATGAACTCAAATGTCATTGTCTACTTTATGTTTTGTTTGTTTTCTTTTCAAAATTTCAGCACATGTAAGGCCTTGAGGCCGTTTTTTATGTTGTTTTGTGGGACTAACTTTAGCCCTTAGATCATCTTGTAATGTATGGTCAAGATTAGAATGAGGGTATTATATAAACCCTCATTCTCACATCATATTTTTCAGATTTTGATGAATGAAAAAACCCTAGTGTTTATTTGAGTGTTCTTCATTTTTCTCATTGCTTTGTGCTTGAGTTTAGTGACTAATTAGTTAGTGGCTTTGTGCTTAACTAATTAAAACCCTAAGTCTATTACTTTGTGTGTAGATTTAGTTACTATCTTTTATGTTTTCCATTTGTTTACAAAATTTCAGAAAATCTTCACAAAAATAGATCCATTTGGCCGAGAATTTCAAGAGGCTACAAAGTCGATTTGTGTTCATCCCTTGAGTGAAACTTGACCCATCTAGTTTCATTCCACCGATCAAATTCCCAAGGTCTCCCCAATAAAAGGTGACAAGCATCCATGGGAATCACATCACACCAAACTTCATCCATGTATTCTCTCCCCATAGAAAAAGAAACCAAACATCGCCTATCAACCAAAATCTCGGCTTCTTTGTTCAACCATCTCAACTTGTAAGGGTTTGGATGTCTTTGTGTGGGTAAGGCAAGTTTATCGATGAGGGTATTTGAAGCAACATTAACACAACTTCCTCCATCAATAATTAGGTTACAAACCCTCTTCTCAATGGTGCACTTAGATCTAAAAATCTGATTTTTTTGACTTTCCTCCAATGGTTGAGGTTGGGTATGCATAACCCTCCAAGTTACAAGACCAAGGTTTGACTCAACTCCTCCTTTCATACGGCTCAACTTAGCCTCTATTTCCCTCCTCGATTTCTCCATAGAGTCATACATGGCTCCCTCAAGAGTAGTATCATAAGAAAGAGGCATACTCATTGAGAAAACAAAGAAGAACAAACCTGAAAAATTCGGGTAAACAAGACTTGTTTTTGGACCGTGTTTCCTAAGCACCAAGATGGGATCTTGTGCTTCAAACCCAACCAAAGCTTTGATGACCATTTGGAGTGAAACTAGATGGGTTAAGTTTCACTCAAGGAGACAACAAAAATCGATTTGCAATACCCTTGAAAATCTCGGCCAAGTGTGATGTTTTTGTGAGACAATTTTCTGAAATTTTGTGTAACAAATGAAAACATAAAAGATAGTACTAATTCTAAGCACTAAGCAATAGAATTAGGGTTTAGTTAATCAAGCACAAAGCCACTAATTAACTAGAAAGTCACTAACTCAAGCACTAAGCAAAGAGATAATGAACACTCAAATAAGTTGAGAACTCTCAAACTTAGGGTTTTTTTCTTCTTTATCAAATCTGAAAAATATGATGTGAGAATGAGGGTTTATATAATACCCTCACTCTAATCTTGGCCATACATTACAAAGATGATCTAAGGGCTATAAACATCCCACAAAAAGCAACAATATCACGGCTCACATGAGCTTGAAATCTGAAAATTTGAAGAGAAACAAACAAATACATAAAGCATAAAGCATAAAGGAAGATAGTGACATGTGGGAAAGGGACATGTTGAGGAGAAACATGTGAAGCTTCTCTTTGGTTTATTTCGGCTGACTTGGGGCTTTGTTCCCATTTGATTTTTGCTCTTGATGACTTAATTGACTTGTGGTTGACCTTTGGACCTAAGGTTGGAGGCGGGTCCTAGGTCAATGGATCGCAAATTCTCAACTCCCGTTGCAGGTCCTAAAGACCTTACAAATCTGAAAATAAAGCAACCTAATACATAAAGTGGATGGTGACCTTCAAGAGCATCCACACCTTGCTTTGGGTCTTATTCATCCAAGGGTTGAGATCACTCCTTGGAGCACAAGTTTTTGGATCACCAAATCTGATTTCTAAGCACCATACAACTTAACTAAAAGTGAAAATGACATTAAGTAAATAAGAAAAGGACATAAAGCATAAAGGTTGATCCTAGACAATGACTTGTATTCAAAATAATGTGGGTCTTTGAGGATCAAAAGTCAGCCGAGATTCTTGGCCCCCTTTGTTGATTTCTTGACCAACTTGGGTCTAGCTTTATTGTGGGTCTAACCCAAATGGTTGCACCCAAGTGACTCCACCCAAAAGTAGCTCATTGTTGCATTTCGTTGCTCCCCTTCTTACAATCAGCCCTACTTCCTTAGGTCCTTCAAGCTTGGCCATTTTAGCCCTTGATTATCGTGACATCACACCTTGTATGCACTGAAACGGCTTGACGATTTGGACCCGATTTTTGGTCTACGATCGAACCATGGTCCTTGGACTCATGGTCACGAATTTTCAGCCAAAATAGGACCAAAAATCGGCTGAATTGGTGTCCAAGTGATACATTGTAATTTAAATACATGTCCCTTTCATTATAGTTTGTTTTTATTACTTTATGTCTTTGTCACCTTTTGGTCTTTTGAATTCAAACAACAAAATCAGCCAAGGGGGCCTTATTTTGGACGTGTAAATGAAGCTCCAAGGAGAAGATCTAGGCCTTTGATTGAACAACACAAATGAAGGGAGGAGATGCACCAAGATGTCACCATCTACTTTAGTTGTTGTTGTATTCTTGTTTGCTGATTTTGTAGCTCACATGTGAGCCTTTTTTTATTGTATTTTGTGGGTTATTTGTAGCCCTTAGATCTTAGTTAGATGAGTGAGTCGAGTTTAGGGTTAGTGTGGTTACAAGGTACAAAGAGGCCCGCTTCGAATCGCTCCATTGTAGGACCCTAGGTTCAAGGTTTAGACCATGGTTTGAGCCCAAGGACCCAAACCATTGCCCTCTTCTAAACCGAACAAAATCGAGCTTGCTTGATTTGGTTCAATTTCACAAATATTTCAAGTCGATTTTAGTTATTCTCTTGAGTGAAATCTAACCCATTAGGTTTCATTCCAAATTGGTTATCAAAACTTTGGTTCAAGAGCACAAGATCCACCCTTGTGTTAGTTGTGGTTTCGGTTCTAGCAAGAAAAGGTACAAACTTTGCCAAAATCAGTTTTTTTGTTTTGAGTTACAATGGATCTATCTTTTCGATTTGGTTCTCCATCTTTTTCCTATGGTACTTCATGTAAAACCCCTTGTGTTGAGACCATTTTCGAGTCTATGGAGAGGTTTAGAAAGGAATTGGATTCCAAGGTGACTAAGATGAAGGGAAGGGCTAATAATTTCGGTGTGGGTAAAGGGATGGCTATTTTAATTGAACCACCTACTAACACACGACCATATGAATCACCATTGGTGGTCAATGATGTTGAGCCTATCACTTCTCCTAAACCACCAGCCCTAAACATGAAAAAGGAAGCTGATCCTAACCAAAAAGCAACCGTCTCCCTTGAGAAATGCTCTCAATGTCATGGTTTTGGTCACCTTGCTATGGAATGTACCACAAAGAAGGCCTTGATTTCGTTTGAGAAGGATCATTGGGGGAAAGAAGACGTCCATGCTAGTAAGGGTGAAGAGGTTGTGAGTCAAGAACAAGCTGATATGTTGTCGTGTGATTTGGTCAAGGATGGAGGTAGCTCTATCCAAGTGGCTCCTAAGACTCAAAGTGAAGACCTAGCCTTGCCTTCACAAAACCACCCTAATCCTTTCAAGCTAAAGTGTTTAAACAAAGAAGCCGAGTTGAGGAACCATGGTGATGAGGTTTTGGATGATTTGTTTGTAATGGGTGCTTGTTATCCCATCTTTGATAAGCCTTGTGAACCATGGAAGCATGAAGACGGTTTAGTCCATGGAGGGAAAGATAGCAACTATGGAGTGAAACCTATGGGGTTTGATTTCACTCAAGAGAACAACAAAAATCAAACTTGTAAACCCTTGAAAATTTTCGGCCAAAGTGATGTTTTTGTGATAAATTTTCTGATTTTTTTGTAAGTAAAAGAAAAGCATAAATGGATAGGCTAAATCTAAGCACAAAGCAATAGATTTAGGTTTTGATTAATCAAGCACAAAGTCACTAATTAATCACTCACTAACTCAAGCACTTAGCTAAGAGAAAATGAAGGAAACTCACAAACTCTAGGGTTTTTTTCTCATTCAACAAATCTGAAAATTACATTGGTAGAGTGAGGGTTTATATAAGACCCTTGCTCTAATCTTGACCTTACAATTCAAAGATGATCTAAGGGCTCATAGAGGCCCATGAATATTACAAAAAAACGGCTCAATTGAGCTCACATGAGCTGAAAATTTCAAAGTAAATGACAAACTACAAAAGCATAAAGTTTGATGGTGACACTTGACTCAATCCTCTCCTTTCTTTGTTTGGGTGATCATCCAAGGGTCTTGAGAGAGCCTTGGGCTTGAGAAGGACGGTCCATGCTCCACAATTTTCAGATTTTAAAAACTAAAACAATAAAGCATAAAGTAATGAAAGCGACATAAGTGAAGATGACTTAAAACATAAAATAATGTGATTGTTATGGGGGATTGTTTAAGCCGGCTCCTTGGACCTCCTTGAGCTAACTTTTGTGAGCCATGTGAGTCTTTTTATTGGAGGATTAACTCACATGGGTGCACCCAAAGTGACCACATTCAAAAATAGCATATTCATTGACTTTTTAGTTGCTCTCCAACTTGACCTTCCCTTGACTTCCTTTGACCACTAAGTATGGCTTGATTGACCATAGAATTGACTTGACTTAGCTCTTAGTGGCCCCTAGGTCCAAGGCCTAGGCTTGGGTTTGAGCCCAAGGACCCAACCCACGGCCTATCTCCTCTCCATCCTTGATCACCTTGACCATTCTTGGTCCAATCTCCTCTCCTTGGAAAGGATTTGCCCTCAAATCCTTGAAGATCTTTTCTTTGCCCTCTCTACTCGATTTCTTGCTTGAATTCCGACTTAGCACTCGACCAACCTTGGCCTTCATGAGCTTAGACTTCCATGGACACCACTTGATTAAAGTTTGGAAAAGAGGTTGACCCCCTTGGAGTTGGCTTGAGTGAACGGCCATCTACTCCTCCTTACCCACGGTTTGCTTGTCTACACACTCTTGCTCGAGCACACTCTTGAGCCCATGGTTCGTAGGCATGCTTTCCATCCATTCTTGCCCATGATCAAGCCCTTCAATGATCCCCCACCTCAAGGATCCGCTTGATCTCTCTATGCCATCGATTTTTGCTCTTTCTTTGACCACATTCTCGTTGTAGTCGGTTGTTTCATTGTTGATTGATGCATCACCTTCATGTTGCTCCTCTCCTAGAATCCTTCTTATCATTCTAGGGCTTCCCCCTCGTTCTAGGCTCACCATCTCTTCACCTACACTCATTTTCGGCTCCTCATCCACCTCTTTGCTAGGATTCCCTTCCTTGAATGACTCAAACATGCATGAATTCGTTTTACATCCCATCATTAGTGGTAGGGGGGCTAGAACGATAAGCTTTTCACCGTACTTGAACGAGTAGGTGCTGTTTCTTCCATGATGGGAAGAATTCTTCTCATATTCCCATGGCCTACCAAGCAACACATGACACACATCCATGTCCAACACCTCACACACAACTTCATCCTTATAGTCTTGTCCAATCGAGAACGAAACTTTGCATTGTTTATCGACCTTTACCTCGGCTCCTTGATTAAGCCACCTTAGCTTATAAGGATGAGGATGTTTCAAAGTGGGTAGGGCAAGTTTATCAATAAGGGTTTTCGAAGGAACATTAACACAACTTCCTCCATCGATAATTAGGTTACACACTCTCCCCATGATTGTACATTTGGACCGAAAAATTTGATGTCTTTGGTCCATGCTCTCGTTTGATTCTTGAGTGTGCATCACTCGCCATGTGACCAAGCTCAACACCGAGTCCGGGGGAACTAGGGTTTCGGCCATCTTCTCTCCCACAACTTCCTCTTTTTTTTCTTCCTCACAAACTAAGACCTCATCGTCTCCCCAATGCACTACTTCACACGTGTTCAAGGCCCTCTTGTTAGGGCACTCCTTAGCAAAATGACCATACCCTTGACATTGGTAGCACCTCTTGAGGGGAATCGTCTTTTTAGGGCCAAAGTCGATTCCTTTCCCTTTGTCAACACTTGATGGCTTTGTAGTAGGGCTAGGCTCAACTATCTTTACGCCTCCTTGGCTCGTGGTAGGATTGGCCTTGGTAGTGTGCTTGGCCGAATCCCCACTCCCTTTCTCGAGCCTCTCAACTCTCATGGCCATAGTGACGGCCTCATCGAATGACCATAAATTTTGCATCTTTACCCGGTTTGCTATCCTAGGGTTTAGGCCCTCGACAAATCTTGCAATCTTTTGCTCGGGTTTTTCACTCATCTCACATTGTAGAGTGAGTTGTTCAAAGTCCCTAAGGTAGGATTCGATGGGTAGTGTTTCTTGTTTGAGTTGAGCCAACCTTAGAAACATGTCTTGGGTGTAATCCTTGGGAACGAACTTATCTTTGAGCTTTTTCTTGAGTTTGAGCCACGACCTAATGGGTTCCTTTCCCTCTCGATTTCTTTGGTTCTTAATGTTCTCATACCAAAGGGAGGCATATCCTTTGAATTTCATGATGGCCACCTTAAAACACTTTCTATCGGGGTATTCCTTAAATTCAAAGATTCTTTCAACCGACCTAAGCCAATCTAGGAGATCCTCGGGATTCAAACTACCATAAAAGTCGGGAATATCTACCTTGATGTCTCGGTCATGATCTCTTGGGTGAGCTTCAAGGGACTCCTCCGAATCCGAGTAGTGTTCTTCCATGTGAGGAGGTGGTTGTCCTCTCCCACGGCCACCAAACCCACGGCCCCTTCCTCCACCCCTTGGTGGTGGTCTTGGTTCATTAAGATTTTGGTCCAAGAGAGTGTTTAGTGCATTCATCATTGTATTACAACTACCGGCGAGTTGATTCAACTTCTCTTCTAAATCCGAAAGCCTCTTATCCTCATCCATTTTGTGAAAATTTTGTGAGAATTTTGTGGAAAAAAAAACAAGGAAAAAATAAAAGAGAAAAAACGAAAATAAAAGAGGAAAAACAAGAGTAACCCGAAAACACAAAGATCAAATCGAAAACAAGAACAAACCTAGGCTTTGATGACCAATTTGGAGTGAAACCTATGGGGTTTGATTTCACTCAAGAGAACAACAAAAATCAAACTTGTAAACCCTTGAAAATTTTCGGCCAAAGTGATGTTTTTGTGATAAATTTTCTGATTTTTTTGTAAGTAAAAGAAAAGCATAAATGGATAGGCTAAATCTAAGCACAAAGCAATAGATTTAGGTTTTGATTAATCAAGCACAAAGCCACTAATTAATTACTCACTAACTCAAGCACTTAGCTAAGAGAAAATGAAGGAAACTCACAAACTCTAGGGTTTTTTTCTCATTCAACAAATCTGAAAATTACATTGGTAGAGTGAGGGTTTATATAAGACCCTTGCTCTAATCTTGACCTTACAATTCAAAGATGATCTAAGGGCTCATAGAGGCCCATGAATATTACAAAAAAACGGCTCAATTGAGCTCACATGAGCTGAAAATTTCAAAGTAAATGACAAACTACAAAAGCATAAAGTTTGATGGTGACACTTGACTCAATCCTCTCCTTTCTTTGTTTGGGTCATCATCCAAGGGTCTTGAGAGAGCCTTGGGCATGAGAAGGACGGTCCATGCTCCACAATTTTCAGATTTTAAAAACTAAAACAATAAAGCATAAAGTAATGAAAGCGACATAAGTGAAAATGACTTAAAACATAAAATAATGTAATTGTTATGGGGGATTGTTTAAGCCGGCTCCTTGGACCTCCTTGAGCTAACTTTTGTGAGCCATGTGAGTCTATTTATTGGAGGATTAACTCACATGGGTGCACCCAAAGTGACCACATTCAAAAATAGCATATTCATTGACTTTTTAGTTGCTCTCCAACTTGACCTTCCCTTGACTTCCTTTGACCACTAAGTATGGCTAGATTGACCATAGAATTGACTTGACTTAGCTCTTAGTGGCCCCTAGGTCCAAGGCCTAGGCTTGGGTTTGAGCCCAAGGACCCAACCCACGGCCTATCTCCTCTCCATCCTTGATCACCTTGACCATTCTTGGTCCAAACTATATCTTCAAGGTTGGATGGAAGGAGGACATACTAACACCGCTACCTTCTAGCTTGAAGTATTCTACCCCACCCTCTATGGTTGAGCTTTGCAAAGATGTTGTATTGAGTAAAGGACCAGAAATGAAGCTTGGGTTTGGTCGTGGGAAAGATGTGCTTGTTCTCCTTGTTAAGGAAACCCTAAGTAATCAAGAAGGGCTGCCCTCAAGAGGAGTACAAGCCACACTAGAATGTCATGAGGTTAAACATGTTGTCCTAGCTCCATTTCCTTCTACTTTGGGGTACACGGCTGCCCCTTGCTTGTTTGAGGCTTCCAAAAGAGTGTTAGTGAGTGAAGAGGCCGAAATAAGTGAAGGGATGAATGTTGGGGAGAAATTGATCATTCACTTTGCTAATGATGATCCTAATAATCAAGAGGGAAACATGGGGTACAATGTCAAGCATAGGAATGAGTTTGATTCTATGTGGGATTTAACCAAGGTCAAGAGGAAGTTGTTCAAAGAAATGCTATGTGATTATCGTAATCAAGTTTATTCAAGTGGTTTCATGATCAAAGACAATCCTAGAGCAATAGGGGGAAGTCAAGGAGAGGAGCTCCATGAAGTCAAAACTAAAAATTTGGGAAACTCAATCAAGTGCAAGGAAAGTGAATCATTTGGAGATGCAAAGGTTGATGTTTTGCAAAGTTCAAGTGAGTCCTTGAGATGGAAGATCATTGTGGGGCTCAAACGTGACAAGGGATGGCTAGGTGACCATTCTAAGCATGAGGAACTTCGAGTTGTGCTAGGGGATAATTGTGAATCCAAAGAAGCCATGAGTAAGGGAGAGCGAGCTCAATTCAATGAGCCAAGTCTACAAGGGTCAACCTCTCATTCAATCTGTAAGCAAGTGGTGTTCTTGGAAGTCTAGGGTCATGGAGCCCAAGGTTGGTCAAGGGGCTCATGGGGCGCCACTCATCATGGTCTACGAATCAAGTCATGAAGCCAACAAGGGTCCAAGTCGAGAAGAAGGCAAAGGTTCAACTCATAAGTCGAGCAAGAGGATCTCCGAGGATTTGAGGGCAAATCCATTCCAAGGAGAGGAGATTGGACCAAGAATGGTCAAGTCGAGCAAAGGCGGTTTTAGTCTAGAACACGGTTTGGGTCCTTGGGCTCGAACCATGGGCTAGTCCATGGTCCTAGGGCCCACCCAAGCTTAATTTTGAGTGAATTAAGCAATATATTTCGGTCAAGCTTGGTGGGTCAAGGAAAGTCGAGGAATGGTTCAAGAAGGAGAGCAACAAATGCAACCATGAGCTATTTTGAGTGTGATCACTTGAGTGCACCCATGTGGGTTCGAACCCCAATAAAACACGAGCCAACAAGGTCCAAGGAAGTCGACCATGGGGAGCAATTCGGCTGACCCCAAAAGTCCTCACATGATACACTATTTTGAAACAAGTCGCTTTCAAGTTTCACCTTTATGCTTTATGTCTTTATCTTATTTACTTTATGTCATTTTCACTTTTTAGTTATGTTGTATGGAGCTTAGAAATCTGATTTGGTGATCCACAACTTGTGCTCCAAGGTGTGATCTAAACCCTTGGATGAATAAGATCCAAAGCAAGGCGTGGATGCTCTTGGAGGTCACCATCTACTTTAGGAGTTAGGTTGCTTTATTTTCAGATTTTGTATGGTCCTTAGGACCCTAATTTTCGGCTGGTAGTAGAGGCCCTTATTGCCCTTAGATCAAACTTGAATTGTAGGGCTTAGATGATAGCAAGGGTATTATATAAACCCTCACTCATACAATGTATTTTTCAGATTTGATGAATGAATTAAAAACCCTAACTTTGAGAGTTCTCAACTTGTGTTCTCCTAGCTAAGTGCAAGAGAGTGTGAGTGATTAATTAGTGGCTTTGTGCTTGATTAATCTAACCCTAAATCTATTGCTTTGTGCTTAGATTTAGTCTATCCTTTATGTTTTCATTTAAGTTACAAAAATCAGAAAATTTCTCTCAAAAAAAAACATCACTTTGGCCGAGTATTTCACAAATATTTCAAGTCGATTTTAGTTATTCTCTTGAGTGAAATCTAACCCATTAGGTTTCATTCCAAATTGGTTATCAAAGCTTTGGTTTAAGAGCACAAGATCCACCCTTGTGTTAGTTGTGGTTTCGGTTCTAGCAAGAAAAGGTACAAACTTTGCCAAAATCAGTTTTTTTGTTTTGAGTTACAATGGATTTATCTTTTCGATTTGGTTCTCCATCTTTTTCCTATGGTACTTCATGTAAAACCCCTTGTGTTGAGACCATTTTTGAGTCTATAGAGAGGTTTAGAAAGGAATTGGATTCCAAGGTGACTAAGATGAAGGGAAGGGCTGATAATTTCGGTGTGGGTAAAGGGATGGCTATTTTAATTGACCCACCTACTAACACACGACCATATGAATCACCATTGGTGGTCAATGATGTTGAGCCTATCACTTCTCCTAAACCACCAGCCCTAAACTTGAAAAAGGAAGCTGATCCTAACCAAAAAGCAACCGTCTCCCTTGAGAAATGCTCTCAATGTCATGGTTTTGGTCACCTTGCTATGAAATGTACCACAAAGAAGGCCTTGATTTCGTTTGAGAAGGATCATTGGGGGAAAGAAGACGTCCATGCTAGTAAGGGTGAAGAGGTTGTGAGTCAAGAACAAGCTGATATGTTGTCGTGTGATTTGGTCAAGGATGGAGGTAGCTCTATCCAAGTGGCTCCTAAGACTCAAAGTGAAGACCTAGCCTTGCCTTCACAAAACCACCCTAATCCTTTCAAGCTAAAGTGTTTAAACAAAGAAGCCAAGTTGAGGAACCATGGTGATGAGGTTTTGGATGATTTGTTTGTAATGGGTGCTTGTCATCCCATCTTTGATACGCCTTGTGAACCATGGAAGCATGAAGACGATTTAGTCCATGGAGGGAAAGATAGCAACTATATCTTCAAGGGTGGATGGAAGGAGGACATACTAACACCCCTACCTTCTAGCTTGAAGTATTCTACCCCACCCTCTATGGTTGAGCTTTGCAAGGATGTTGTATTGAGTAAAGGACCAGAAATGAAGCTTGGGTTTGGTCGTGGGAAAGATGTGCTTGTTCTCCTTGTTAAGGAAACCCTAAGTAATCAAGAAGGGCTGCCCTCAAGAGGAGTACAAGCCACACTAGAATGTCATGAGGTTAAACATGTTGTCCTAGCTCCATTTCCTTCTACTTTGGGGTACACGGCTGCCCCTTGCTTGTTTGAGGCTTCCAAAAGAGTGTTAGTGAGTGAAGAGGCCGAAATAAGTGAAGGGATGAATGTTGGGGAGAAATTGATCATTCACTTTGCTAATGATGATCCTAATAATCAAGAGGGAAGCATGGGGTACAATGTCAAGCATAGGAATGAGTTTGATTCTATGTGGGATTTAACCAAGGTCAAGAGGAAGTTGTTCAAAGAAATGCTATGTGATTATCGTAATCAAGTTTATTCAAGTGGTTTCATGATCAAAGACAATCCTAGAGCAATAGGGGGAAGTCAAGGAGAGGAGCTCCATGAAGTCAAAACTAAAAATTTGGGAAACTCAATCAAGTGCAAGGAAAGTGAATCATTTGGAGATGCAAAGGTTGATGTTTTGCAAAGTTCAAGTGAGTCCTTGAGATGGAAGATCATTGTGGGGCTCAAACGTGACAAGGGATGGCTAGGTGACCATTCTAAGCATGAGGAACTTCGAGTTGTGCTAGGGGATAATTGTGAATCCAAAGAAGCCATGAGTAAGGGAGAGAGCGAGCTCAATTCAATGAGCCAAGTCTACAAGGGTCAACCTCTCATTCAATCTGTAAGCAAGTGGTGTTCTTGGAAGTCTAGGGTCATGGAGCCCAAGGTTGGTCAAGGGGCTCATGGGGCGCCACTCATCATGGTCTACGAATCAAGTCATGAAGCCAACAAGGGTCCAAGTCGAGAAGAAGGCAAAGGTTCAACTCATAAGTCGAGCAAGAGGATCTCCGAGGATTTGAGGGCAAATCCATTCCAAGGAGAGGAGATTGGACCAAGAATGGTCAAGTCGAGCAAAGGCGGTTTTAGTCTAGAACACGGTTTGGGTCCTTGGGCTCGAACCATGGGCTAGTCCATGGTCCTAGGGTCCACCCAAGCTTAATTTTGAGTGAATTAAGCAATATATTTCGGTCAAGCTTGGTGGGTCAAGGAAAGTCGAGGAATGGTTCAAGAAGGAGAGCAACAAATGCAACCATGAGCTATTTTGAGTGTGATCACTTGAGTGCACCCATGTGGGTTCGAACCCCAATAAAACACGAGCCAACAAGGTCCAAGAAAGTCAGCCATGGGGGAGCAATTCGGCTGACCCCAAAAGTCCTCACATGATACACTATTTTGAAACAAGTCGCTTTCAAGTTTCACCTTTATGCTTTATGTCTTTATCTTATTTACTTTATGTCATTTTCACTTTTTAGTTATGTTGTACGGAGCTTAGAAATCTGATTTGGTGATCCACAACTTGTGCTCCAAGGTGTGATCTAAACCCTTGGATGAATAAGATCCAAAGCAAGGCGTGGATGCTCTTGGAGGTCACCATCTACTTTAGGAGTTAGGTTGCTTTATTTTCAGATTTTGTATGGTCCTTAGGACCCTAATTTTCGGCTGGTAGTAGAGGCCCTTATTGCCCTTAGATCAAACTTGAATTGTAGGGCTTAGATGATAGCAAGGGTATTATATAAACCCTCACTCATACAATGTATTTTTCAGATTTGATGAATGAATTAAAAACCCTAACTTTGAGAGTTCTCAACTTGTGTTCTCCTAGCTAAGTGCAAGAGAGTGTGAGTGATTAATTAGTGGCTTTGTGCTTGATTAATCTAACCCTAAATCTATTGCTTTGTGCTTAGATTTAGTCTATCCTTTATGTTTTCATTTAAGTTACAAAAATCAGAAAATTTCTCTCAAAAAAAAACATCACTTTGGCCGAGTATTTCACAAATATTTCAAGTCGATTTTAGTTATTCTCTTGAGTGAAATCTAACCCATTAGGTTTCATTCCAAATTGGTTATCAAAGCTTTGGTTTAAGAGCACAAGATCCACCCTTGTGTTAGTTGTGGTTTCGGTTCTAGCAAGAAAAGGTACAAACTTTGCCAAAATCAGTTTTTTTGTTTTGAGTTACAATGGATTTATCTTTTCGATTTGGTTCTCCATCTTTTTCCTATGGTACTTCATGTAAAACCCCTTGTGTTGAGACCATTTTTGAGTCTATAGAGAGGTTTAGAAAGGAATTGGATTCCAAGGTGACTAAGATGAAGGGAAGGGCTGATAATTTCGGTGTGGGTAAAGGGATGGCTATTTTAATTGACCCACCTACTAACACACGACCATATGAATCACCATTGGTGGTCAATGATGTTGAGCCTATCACTTCTCCTAAACCACCAGCCCTAAACTTGAAAAAGGAAGCTGATCCTAACCAAAAAGCAACCGTCTCCCTTGAGAAATGCTCTCAATGTCATGGTTTTAGTCACCTTGCTATGAAATGTACCACAAAGAAGGCCTTGATTTCGTTTGAGAAGGATCATTGGGGGAAAGAAGACGTCCATGCTAGTAAGGGTGAAGAGGTTGTGAGACAAGAACAAGCTGATATGTTGTCGTGTGATTTGGTCAAGGATGGAGGTAGCTCTATCCAAGTGGCTCCTAAGACTCAAAGTGAAGACCTAGCCTTGCCTTCACAAAACCACCCTAATCCTTTCAAGCTAAAGTGTTTAAACAAAGAAGCCGAGTTGAGGAACCATGGTGATGAGGTTTTGGATGATTTGTTTGTAATGGGTGCTTGTCATCCCATCTTTGATACGCCTTGTGAACCATGGAAGCATGAAGACGATTTAGTCCATGGAGGGAAAGATAGCAACTATATCTTCAAGGGTGGATGGAAGGAGGACATACTAACACCCCTACCTTCTAGCTTGAAGTATTCTACCCCACCCTCTATGGTTGAGCTTTGCAAGGATGTTGTATTGAGTAAAGGACCAGAAATGAAGCTTGGGTTTGGTCGTGGGAAAGATGTGCTTGTTCTCCTTGTTAAGGAAACCCTAAGTAATCAAGAAGGGCTGCCCTCAAGAGGAGTACAAGCCACACTAGAATGTCATGAGGTTAAACATGTTGTCCTAGCTCCATTTCCTTCTACTTTGGGGTACACGGCTGCCCCTTGCTTGTTTGAGGCTTCCAAAAGAGTGTTAGTGAGTGAAGAGGCCGAAATAAGTGAAGGGATGAATGTTGGGGAGAAATTGATCATTCACTTTGCTAATGATGATCCTAATAATCAAGAGGGAAGCATGGGGTACAATGTCAAGCATAGGAATGAGTTTGATTCTATGTGGGATTTAACCAAGGTCAAGAGGAAGTTGTTCAAAGAAATGCTATGTGATTATCGTAATCAAGTTTATTCAAGTGGTTTCATGATCAAAGACAATCCTAGAGCAATAGGGGGAAGTCAAGGAGAGGAGCTCCATGAAGTCAAAACTAAAAATTTGGGAAACTCAATCAAGTGCAAGGAAAGTGAATCATTTGGAGATGCAAAGGTTGATGTTTTGCAAAGTTCAAGTGAGTCCTTGAGATGGAAGATCATTGTGGGGCTCAAACGTGACAAGGGATGGCTAGGTGACCATTCTAAGCATGAGGAACTTCGAGTTGTGCTAGGGGATAATTGTGAATCCAAAGAAGCCATGAGTAAGGGAGAGAGCGAGCTCAATTCAATGAGCCAAGTCTACAAGGGTCAACCTCTCATTCAATCTGTAAGCAAGTGGTGTTCTTGGAAGTCTAGGGTCATGGAGCCCAAGGTTGGTCAAGGGGCTCATGGGGCGCCACTCATCATGGTCTACGAATCAAGTCATGAAGCCAACAAGGGTCCAAGTCGAGAAGAAGGCAAAGGTTCAACTCATAAGTCGAGCAAGAGGATCTCCGAGGATTTGAGGGCAAATCCATTCCAAGGAGAGGAGATTGGACCAAGAATGGTCAAGTCGAGCAAAGGCGGTTTTAGTCTAGAACACGGTTTGGGTCCTTGGGCTCGAACCATGGGCTAGTCCATGGTCCTAGGGCCCACCCAAGCTTAATTTTGAGTGAATTAAGCAATATATTTCTGGACAAGCTTGGTGGGTCAAGGAAAGTCGAGGAATGGTTCAAGAAGGAGAGCAACAAATGCAACCATGAGCTATTTTGAGTGTGATCACTTGAGTGCACCCATGTGGGTTCGAACCCCAATAAAACACGAGCCAACAAGGTCCAAGAAAGTCAGCCATGGGGGAGCAATTCTGACCCCAAAAGTCCTCACATGATACACTATTTTGAAACAAGTCGCTTTCAAGTTTCACCTTTATGCTTTATGTCTTTATCTTATTTACTTTATGTCATTTTCACTTTTTAGTTATGTTGTATGGAGCTTAGAAATCTGATTTGGTGATCCACAACTTGTGCTCCAAGGTGTGATCTAAACCCTTGGATGAATAAGATCCAAAGCAAGGCGTGGATGCTCTTGGAGGTCACCATCTACTTTAGGAGTTAGGTTGCTTTATTTTCAGATTTTGTATGGTCCTTAGGACCCTAATTTTCGGCTGGTAGTAGAGGCCCTTATGGCCCTTAGATCAAACTTGAATTGTAGGGCTTAGATGATAGCAAGGGTATTATATAAACCCTCACTCATACAATGTATTTTTCAGATTTGATGAATGAATTAAAAACCCTAACTTTGAGAGTTCTCAACTTGTGTTCTCCTAGCTAAGTGCAAGAGAGTGTGAGTGATTAATTAGTGGCTTTGTGCTTGATTAATCTAACCCTAAATCTATTGCTTTGTGCTTAGATTTAGTCTATCCTTTATGTTTTCATTTAAGTTACAAAAATCAGAAAATTTCTCTCAAAAAAAAACATCACTTTGGCCGAGTATTTCACAAATATTTCAAGTCGATTTTAGTTATTCTCTTGAGTGAAATCTAACCCATTAGGTTTCATTCCAAATTGGTTATCAAAGCTTTGGTTTAAGAGCACAAGATCCACCCTTGTGTTAGTTGTGGTTTCGGTTCTAGCAAGAAAAGGTACAAACTTTGCCAAAATCAGTTTTTTTGTTTTGAGTTACAATGGATTTATCTTTTCGATTTGGTTCTCCATCTTTTTCCTATGGTACTTCATGTAAAACCCCTTGTGTTGAGACCATTTTCGAGTCTATAGAGAGGTTTAGAAAGGAATTGGATTCCAAGGCGACTAAGATGAAGGGAAGGGCTGATAAATTCGGTGTGGGTAAAGGGATGGCTATTTTAATTGACCCACCTACTAACACACGACCATATGAATCACCATTGGTGGTCAATGATGTTGAGCCTATCACTTCTCCTAAACCACCAGCCCTAAACATGAAAAAGGAAGCTGATCCTAACCAAAAAGCAACCGTCTCCCTTGAGAAATGCTCTCAATGTCATGGTTTTGGTCACCTTGCTATGAAATGTACCACAAAGAAGGCCTTGATTTCGCTTTCGAAGGAACATTGGGGCAAAGAACACGCCCATGCTAGTAAGGGTGAAGAGGTTGTGAGTCAAGAACAAGCTGATATGTTGTCGTGTGATTTGGTCAAGGATGGAGGTAGCTCTATCCAAGTGGCTCCTAAGACTCAAAGTGAAGACCTAGCCTTGCCTTCACAAAACCACCCTAATCCTTTCAAGCTAAAGTGTTTAAACAAAGAAGCCGAGTTGAGGAACCATGGTGATGAGGTTTTGGATGATTTGTTTGTAATGGGTGCTTGTCATCCCATCTTTGATACGCCTTGTGAACCATGTGGACCAAAAATGGTCAAGGCGGTCAAGGGTGAAACCGAGGGAGACCATGGGTTAGGGCCATGGGCTCAAACCCACGCCTAGACCATGGGTCAAGGGGTCACTAAGGGCTAAGTAAAGTCAATTCTATGGTCAAATCGAGCCAACCTTAGTGATCAAGCAAAGTCAAGAGGAGGTCAAAGTTGGAGAGCAACAAAAAGTCAAGATTGTGCTATTTTTGAGTGTGGTCAAAGTGGGTGCACCCATGTGAGTTAACCCTCCAATAAAAGGACTCACATGGTTCACAAGCTAGCTCAAGGAGGTCCCATAGAGCCGCCCAATCAAGTCACCATGGAACATCACATTGTTTTTACTTTATGTCCTTTTCATACACGCCGCTTTCTTTACTTTACGCTTTATTGGTTTTAGTTTGTAAACAACAAAATATGAGCATGTGGACCGCCCTCCTTCATGACCAAGGCTCACTCAGGACCCTTGGATGATCCCAAACCAAGAATGGAGAGGATTGAGCCTCATGTCAACATCTACCTTTACGCTTTTATCTTTTGTTTGTTAGCCTACAAAAATTCAGCTCTTGTAAGGCCTTTAGGCCGTTTTTTTTTTGATGGCTCAAAGGCTCATGTGAGCCCTTAGATTAACTTTGAAATGTAAGGCTTAGATTAGAGTAAGGGTCACATATAAACCCTCACTCTAACATCAAAATTTTCAGATTGGAATGATAAGGTTGAAACCCTAAAAACTTGAGTGCTCTCATTTCTCTCTTTACTTTGTGTTTGAGATATATGATAATTAACTAGTGGCTTTGTGCTTAGTTAATTAAACCCCTAAATCTATAACTTTGTGAGTAGATTTAGGCACTATCTTTATGTTTCATTTTGTTTCACAAAAATCAGAAAAATTGTCTCACAAAAATACAATTTGGCCGAGTAATATTCAAGGGTTTCAAGGTTCGATTTTGTTCATCCTTTGAGTGATTCTTATCCCCATAAGTTTCACTCCACCATGGAAGCATGAAGACGATTTAGTCCATGGAGGGAAAGATAGCAACTATATCTTCAAGGTTGGATGGAAGGAGGACATACTAACACCCCTACCTTCTAGCTTGAAGTATTCTACCCCACCCTCTATGGTTGAGCTTTGCAAGGATGTTGTATTGAGTAAAGGACCAGAAATGAAGCTTGGGTTTGGTCGGGAAAGATGTGCTTGTTCTCCTTGTTAAGGAAACCCTAAGTAATCAAGAAGGGCTGCCCTCAAGAGGAGTACAAGCCACACTAGAATGTCATGAGGTTAAACATGTTGTCCTAGCTCCATTTCCTTCTACTTTGGGGTACACGGCTGCCCCTTGCTTGTTTGAGGCTTCCAAAAGAGTGTTAGTGAGTGAAGAGGCCCAATAAGTGAAGGGATGAATGTTGGGGAGAAATTGATCATTCACTTTGCTAATGATGATCCTAATAATCAAGAGGGAAGCATGGGGTACAATGTCAAGCATAGGAATGAGTTTGATTCTATGTGGGATTTAACCAAGGTCAAGAGGAAGTTGTTCAAAGAAATGCTATGTGATTATCGTAATCAAGTTTATTCAAGTGGTTTCATGATCAAAGACAATCCTAGAGCAATAGGGGGAAGTCAAGGAGAGGAGCTCCATGAAGTCAAAACTGAAAATTTGGGAAACTCAATCAAGTGCAAGGAAAGTGAATCATTTGGAGATGCAAAGGTTGATGTTTTGCAAAGTTCAAGTGAGTCCTTGAGATGGAAGATCATTGTGGGGCTCAAACGTGACAAGGGATGGCTAGGTGACCATTCTAAGCATGAGGAACTTCGAGTTGTGCTAGGGGATAATTGTGAATCCAAAGAAGCCATGAGTAAGGGAGAGAGCGAGCTCAATTCAATGAGCCAAGTCTACAAGGGTCAATCTCTCATTCAATCTGTAAGCAAGTGGTGTTCTTAGAAGTCTAGGGTCATGGAGCCCAAGGTTGGTCAAGGGGCTCATGGGGCGCCACTCATCATGGTCTACGAATCAAGTCATGAAGCCAACAAGGGTCCAAGTCGAGAAGAAGGCAAAGGTTCAACTCATAAGTCGAGCAAGAGGATCTCCGAGGATTTGAGGGCAAATCCATTCCAAGGAGAGGAGATTGGACCAAGAATGGTCAAGTCGAGCAAAGGCGGTTTTAGTCTAGAACACGGTTTGGGTCCTTGGGCTCGAACCATGGGCTAGTCCATGGTCCTAGGGTCCACCCAAGCTTAATTTTGAGTGAATTAAGCAATATATTTCGGTCAAGCTTGGTGGGTCAAGGAAAGTCGAGGAATGGTTCAAGAAGGAGAGCAACAAATGCAACCATGAGCTATTTTGAGTGTGATCACTTGAGTGCACCCATGTGGGTTCGAACCCCAATAAAACACGAGCCAACAAGGTCCAAGAAAGTCAGCCATGGGGGAGCAATTACTGACCCCAAAAGTCCTCACATGATACACTATTTTGAAACAAGTCGCTTTCAAGTTTCACCTTTATGCTTTATGTCTTTATCTTATTTACTTTATGTCATTTTCACTTTTTAGTTATGTTGTATGGAGCTTAGAAATCTGATTTGGTGATCCACAACTTGTGCTCCAAGGTGTGATCTAAACCCTTGGATGAATAAGATCCAAAGCAAGGTGTGGATGCTCTTGGAGGTCACCATCTACTTTAGGAGTTAGGTTGCTTTATTTTCAGATTTTGTATGGTCCTTAGGACCCTAATTTTCGACTGGTAGTAGAGGCCCTTATGGCCCTTAGATCAAACTTGAATTGTAGGGCTTAGATGATAGCAAGGGTATTATATAAACCCTCACTCATACAATGTATTTTTCAGATTTGATGAATGAATTAAAAACCCTAACTTTGAGAGTTCTCAACTTGTGTTCTCCTAGCTAAGTGCAAGAGAGTGTGAGTGATTAATTAGTGGCTTTGTGCTTGATTAATCAAACCCTAAATCTATTGCTTTGTGCTTAGATTTAGTCTATCCTTTATGTTTTCATTTAAGTTACAAAATCAGAAAATTTCTCTCAAAAAAAAACATCACTTTGGCCGAGTATTTCACAAATATTTCAAGTCGATTTTAGTTATTCTCTTGAGTGAAATCTAACCCATTAGGTTTCATTCCAAATTGGTTATCAAAGCTTTGGTTCAAGAGCACAAGATCCACCCTTGTGTTAGTTGTGGTTTCGGTTCTAGCAAGAAAAGGTACAAACTTTGCCAAAATCACTTTTTTTGTTTTGAGTTACAATGGATTTATCTTTTCGATTTGGTTCTCCATCTTTTTCCTATGGTACTTCATGTAAAACCCCTTGTGTTGAGACCATTTTCGAGTCTATAGAGAGGTTTAGAAAGGAATTGGATTCCAAGGCGACTAAGATGAAGGGAAGGGCTGATAATTTCGGTGTGGGTAAAGGGATGGCTATTTTAATTGACCCACCTACTAACACACGACCATATGAATCACCATTGGTGGTCAATGATGTTGAGCCTATCACTTCTCCTAAACCACCAGCCCTAAACATGAAAAAGGAAGTCGATCCTAACCAAAAGCAACCGCCTCCCTTGAGAAATGCTCTCAATGTCATGGTTTTGGTCACCTTGCTATGAAATGTACCACAAAGAAGGCCTTGATTTCGTTTGAGAAGGATCATTGGGGGAAAGAAGACGTCCATGCTAGTAAGGGTGAAGAGGTTGTGAGTCAAGAACAAGTCGATATGTTGTCGTGTGATTTGGTCAAGGATGGAGGTAGCTCTGTCCAAGTGGCTCCTAAGACTCAAAGTGAAGACCTAGCCTTGCCTTCACAAAACCACCCTAATCCTTTCAAGCTAAAGTGTTTAAACAAAGAAGCCGAGTTGAGGAACCATGGTGATGAGGTTTTGGATGATTTGTTTGTAATGGGTGCTTGTCATCCCATCTTTGATACGCCTGTGAACCATGGAAGCATGAAGACGATTTAGTCCATGGAGGGAAAGATAGCAACTATATCTTCAAGGTTGGATGGAAGGAGGACATACTAACACCCCTACCTTCTAGCTTGAAGTATTCTACCCCACCCTCTATGGTTGAGCTTTGCAAGGATGTTGTATTGAGTAAAGGACCAGAAATGAAGCTTGGGTTTGGTCGTGGGAAAGATGTGCTTGTTCTCCTTGTTAAGGAAACCCTAAGTAATCAAGAAGGGCTGCCCTCAAGAGGAGTACAAGCCACACTAGAATGTCATGAGGTTAAACATGTTGTCCTAGCTCCATTTCCTTCTACTTTGGGGTACACGGCTGCCTTGCTTGTTTGAGGCTTCCAAAAGAGTGTTAGTGAGTGAAGAGGCCAAATAAGTGAAGGGATGAATGTTGGGGAGAAATTGATCATTCACTTTGCTAATGATGATCCTAATAATCAAGAGGGAAGCATGGGGTACAATGTCAAGCATAGGAATGAGTTTGATTCTATGTGGGATTTAACCAAGGTCAAGAGGAAGTTGTTCAAAGAAATGCTATGTGATTATCGTAATCAAGTTTATTCAAGTGGTTTCATGATCAAAGACAATCCTAGAGCAATAGGGGGAAGTCAAGGAGAGGAGCTCCATGAAGTCAAAACTGAAAATTTGGGAAACTCAATCAAGTGCAAGGAAAGTGAATCATTTGGAGATGCAAAGGTTGATGTTTTGCAAAGTTCAAGTGAGTCCTTGAGATGGAAGATCATTGTGGGGCTCAAACGTGACAAGGGATGGCTAGGTGACCATTCTAAGCATGAGGAACTTCGAGTTGTGCTAGGGGATAATTGTGAATCCAAAGAAGCCATGAGTAAGGGAGAGAGCGAGCTCAATTCAATGAGCCAAGTCTACAAGGGTCAATCTCTCATTCAATCTGTAAGCAAGTGGTGTTCTTGGAAGTCTAGGGTCATGCAGCCCAAGGTTGGTCAAGGGGCTCATGGGGCGCCACTCATCATGGTCTACTTAATCAAGTCATGAAGCCAACAAGGGTCCAAGTCGAGAAGAAGGCAAAGGTTCAACTCATAAGTCGAGCAAGAGGATCTCCGAGGATTTGAGGGCAAATCCTTTCCAAGGAGAGGAGATTGGACCAAGAATGGTCAAGTCGAGCAAAGGCGGGTTTAGTCTAGAACACGGTTTGGGTCCTTGGGCTCGAACCATGGGCTAGTCCATGGTCCTAGGGCCCACCCAAGCTTAATTTTGAGTGAATTAAGCAATATATTTCGGTCAAGCTTGGTGGGTCAAGGAAAGTCGAGGAATGGTTCAAGAAGGAGAGCAACAAATGCAACCATGAGCTATTTTGAGTGTGATCACTTGAGTGCACCCATGTGGGTTCGAACCCCAATAAAACACGAGCCAACAAGGTCCAAGAAAGTCACCATGGGGAGCAATTCACCGACCCCAAAAGTCCTCACATGATACACTATTTTGAAACAAGTCGCTTTCAAGTTTCACCTTTATGCTTTATGTCTTTATCTTATTTACTTTATGTCATTTTCACTTTTTAGTTATGTTGTATGGAGCTTAGAAATCTGATTTGGTGATCCACAACTTGTGCACCAAGGTGTGATCTAAACCCTTGGATGAATAAGATCCAAAGCAAGGTGTGGATGCTCTTGGAGGTCACCATCTACTTTAGGAGTTAGGTTGCTTTATTTTCAGATTTTGTATGGTCCTTAGGACCCTAATTTTCATTTGGTAGTAGAGGCCCTTATGGCCCTTAGATCAAACTTGAATTGTAGGGCTTAGATGATAAAGGGTATTATATAAACCCTCACTCATACAATGTATTTTTCAGATTTGATGAATGAATTAAAAACCCTAACTTTGAGAGTTCTCAACTTGTGTTCTCCTAGCTAAGTGCAAGAGAGTGTGAGTGATTAATTAGTGGCTTTGTGCTTGATTAATCTAACCCTAAATCTATTGCTTTGTGCTTAGATTTAGTCTATCCTTTATGTTTTCATTTAAGTTACAAAAATCAGAAAATTTCTCTCAAAAAAAAACATCACTTTGGCCGAGTATTTCATAAAAATTTCAAGTCGATTTTAGTTATTCTCTTGAGTGAAATCTAACCCATTAGGTTTCATTCCAAATTGGTTATCAAAGCTTTGGTTTAAGAGCACAAGATCCACCCTTGTGTTAGTTGTGGTTTCGGTTCTAGCAAGAAAAGGTACAAACTTTGCCAAAATCAGTTTTTTTGTTTTGAGTTACAATGGATTTATCTTTTCGATTTGGTTCTCCATCTTTTTCCTATGGTACTTCATGTAAAACCCCTTGTGTTGAGACCATTTTCGAGTCTATAGAGAGGTTTAGAAAGGAATTGGATTCCAAGGCGACTAAGATGAAGGGAAGGGCTGATAATTTCGGTGTGGGTAAAGGGATGGCTATTTTAATTGACCCACCTACTAACACACGACCATATGAATCACCATTGGTGGTCAATGATGTTGAGCCTATCACTTCTCCTAAACCACCAGCCCTAAACATGAAAAAGGAAGCTGATCCTAACCAAAAAGCAACCGCCTCCCTTGAGAAATGCTCTCAATGTCATGGTTTTGGTCACCTTGCTATGAAATGTACCACAAAGAAGGCCTTGATTTCGTTTGAGAAGGATCATTGGGGGAAAGAAGACGTCCATGCTAGTAAGGGTGAAGAGGTTGTGAGTCAAGAACAAGTCGATATGTTGTCGTGTGATTTGGTCAAGGATGGAGGTAGCTCTATCCAAGTGGCTCCTAAGACTCAAAGTGAAGACCTAGCCTTGCCTTCACAAAACCACCCTAATCCTTTCAAGCTAAAGTGTTTAAACAAAGAAGCCGAGTTGAGGAACCATGGTGATGAGGTTTTGGATGATTTGTTTGTAATGGGTGCTTGTCATCCCATCTTTGATACGCCTTGTGAACCATGTGGACCAAAAATGGTCAAGGCGGTCAAGGGTGAAACCGAGGGAGACCATGGGTTAGGGCCATGGGCTCAAACCCACGCCTAGACCATGGGTCAAGGGGTCACTAAGGGCTAAGTAAAGTCAATTCTATGGTCAAATCGAGCCAACCTTAGTGATCAAGCAAAGTCAAGAGGAGGTCAAAGTTGGAGAGCAACAAAAAGTCAAGATTGTGCTATTTTTGAGTGTGGTCAAAGTGGGTGCACCCATGTGAGTTAACCCTCCAATAAAAGGACTCACATGGTTCACAAGCTAGCTCAAGGAGGTCCCATAGAGCCGGCCCAATCAAGTCACCATGGAACATCACATTGTTTTTACTTTATGTCCTTTTCATACATGTCGCTTTCTTTACTTTATGCTTTATTGGTTTTAGTTTGTAAACAACAAAATATGAGCATGTGGACCGTCCTCCTTCATGACCAAGGCTCACTCAAGGACCCTTGGATGATCCCAAACCAAGAATGGAGAGGATTGAGCCTCATGTCAACATCTACCTTTATGCTTTTATCTTTTGTTTGTTAGCCTACAAAAATTCAGCTCTTGTAAGGCCTTTAGGCCGTTTTTTTTGGATGTCTCAAAGGCTCATGTGAGCCCTTAGATTAACTTTGAAATGTAAGGCTTAGATTAGAGTAAGGGTCACATATAAACCCTCACTCTAACATCAAAATTTTCAGATTGGAATGATAAGGTTGAAACCCTAAAAAAACTTGAGTGCTCTCATTTCTCTCTTTACTTTGTGTTTGAGATATATGATAATTAACTAGTGGCTTTGTGCTTAGTTAATTAAACCCCTAAATCTATAACTTTGTGAGTAGATTTAGGCACTATCTTTATGTTTCATTTTGTTTCACAAAAATCAGAAAAATTGTCTCACAAAAATACAATTTGGCCGAGTAATATTCAAGGGTTTCAAGGTTCGATTTTGTTCATCCTTTGAGTGATTCTTATCCCCATAAGTTTCACTCCACCATGGAAGCATGAAGACGATTTAGTCCATGGAGGGAAAGATAGCAACTATATCTTCAAGGTTGGATGGAAGGAGGACATACTAACACCCCTACCTTCTAGCTTGAAGTATTCTACCCCACCCTCTATGGTTGAGCTTTGCAAGGATGTTGTATTGAGTAAAGGACCAGAAATGAAGCTTGGGTTTGGTCGTGGGAAAGATGTGCTTGTTCTCCTTGTTAAGGAAACCCTAAGTAATCAAGAAGGGCTGCCCTCAAGAGGAGTACAAGCCACACTAGAATGTCATGAGGTTAAACATGTTGTCCTAGCTCCATTTCCTTCTACTTTGGGGTACACGGCTGCCCCTTGCTTGTTTGAGGCTTCCAAAAGAGTGTTAGTGAGTGAAGAGGCCGAAATAAGTGAAGGGATGAATGTTGGGGAGAAATTGATCATTCACTTTGCTAATGATGATCCTAATAATCAAGAGGGAAGCATGGGGTACAATGTCAAGCATAGGAATGAGTTTGATTCTATGTGGGATTTAACCAAGGTCAAGAGGAAGTTGTTCAAAGAAATGCTATGTGATTATCGTAATCAAGTTTATTCAAGTGGTTTCATGATCAAAGACAATCCTAGAGCAATAGGGAAGTCAAGGAGAGGAGCTCCATGAAGTCAAAGCGAAAATTTGGGAAACTCAATCAAGTGCAAGGAAAGTGAATCATTTGGAGATGCAAAGGTTGATGTTTTGCAAAGTTCAAGTGAGTCCTTGAGATGGAAGATCATTGTGGGGCTCAAACGTGACAAGGGATGGCTAGGTGACCATTCTAAGCATGAGGAACTTCGAGTTGTGCTAGGGGATAATTGTGAATCCAAAGAAGCCATGAGTAAGGGAGAGAGCGAGCTCAATTCAATGAGCCAAGTCTACAAGGGTCAATCTCTCATTCAACTGTAAGCAAGTGGTGTTCTTGGAAGTCTAGGGTCATGGAGCCCAAGGTTGGTCAAGGGGCTCATGGGCGCCACTCATCATGGTCTACTTAATCAAGTCATGAAGCCAACAAGGGTCCAAGTCGAGAAGAAGGCAAAGGTTCAACTCATAAGTCGAGCAAGAGGATCTCCGAGGATTTGAGGGCAAATCCATTCCAAGGAGAGGAGATTGGACCAAGAATGGTCAAGTCGAGCAAAGGCGGTTTTAGTCTAGAACACGGTTTGGGTCCTTGGGCTCGAACCATGGGCTAGTCCATGGTCCTAGGGTCCACCCAAGCTTAATTTTGAGTGAATTAAGCAATATATTTCGGTCAAGCTTGGTGGGTCAAGGAAAGTCGAGGAATGGTTCAAGAAGGAGAGCAACAAATGCAACCATGAGCTATTTTGAGTGTGATCACTTGAGTGCACCCATGTGGGTTCGAACCCCAATAAAACACGAGCCAACAAGGTCCAAGAAAGTCAGCCATGGGGGAGCAATTCGGCTGACCCCAAAAGTCCTCACATGATACACTATTTTGAAACAAGTCGCTTTCAAGTTTCACCTTTATGCTTTATGTCTTTATCTTATTTACTTTATGTCATTTTCACTTTTTAGTTATGTTGTATGGAGCTTAGAAATCTGATTTGGTGATCCACAACTTGTGCTCCAAGGTGTGATCTAAACCCTTGGATGAATAAGATCCAAAGCAAGGTGTGGATGCTCTTGGAGGTCACCATCTACTTTAGGAGTTAGGTTGCTTTATTTTCAGATTTTGTATGGTCCTTAGGACCCTAATTTTCTACTGGTAGTAGAGGCCCTTATGGCCCTTAGATCAAACTTGAATTGTAGGGCTTAGATGATAGCAAGGTATTATATAAACCCTCACTCATACAATGTATTTTTCAGATTTGATGAATGAATTAAAAACCCTAACTTTGAGAGTTCTCAACTTGTGTTCTCCTAGCTAAGTGCAAGAGAGTGTGAGTGATTAATTAGTGGCTTTGTGCTTGATTAATCAAACCCTAAATCTATTGCTTTGTGCTTAGATTTAGTCTATCCTTTATGTTTTCATTTAAGTTACAAAAATCAGAAAATTTCTCTAAAAAAAAAACATCACTTTGGCCGAGTATTTCACAAATATTTCAAGTCGATTTTAGTTATTCTCTTGAGTGAAATCTAACCCATTAGGTTTCATTCCAAATTGGTTATCAAAGCTTTGGTTCAAGAGCACAAGATCCACCCTTGTGTTAGTTGTGGTTTCGGTTCTAGCAAGAAAAGGTACAAACTTTGCCAAAATCAGTTTTTTTGTTTTGAGTTACAATGGATTTATCTTTTCGATTTGGTTCTCCATCTTTTCCTATGGTACTTCATGTAAAACCCCTTGTGTTGAGACCATTTTCGAGTCTATAGAGAGGTTTAGAAAGGAATTGGATTCCAAGGCGACTAAGATGAAGGGAAGGGCTGATAATTTCGGTGTGGGTAAAGGGATGGCTATTTTAATTGACCCACCTACTAACACACGACCATATGAATCACCATTGGTGGTCAATGATGTTGAGCCTATCACTTCTCCTAAACCACCAGCCCTAAACATGAAAAAGGAAGCTGATCCTAACCAAAAAGCAACCGTCTCCCTTGAGAAATGCTCTCAATGTCATGGTTTTGGTCACCTTGCTATGAAATGTACCACAAAGAAGGCCTTGATTTCGTTTGAGAAGGATCATTGGGGGAAAGAAGACGTCCATGCTAGTAAGGGTGAAGAGGTTGTGAGTCAAGAACAAGCTGATATGTTGTCGTGTGATTTGGTCAAGGATGGAGGTAGCTCTATCCAAGTGGCTCCTAAGACTCAAAGTGAAGACCTAGCCTTGCCTTCACAAAACCACCCTAATCCTTTCAAGCTAAAGTGTTTAAACAAAGAAGCCGAGTTGAGGAACCATGGTGATGAGGTTTTGGATGATTTGTTTGTAATGGGTGCTTGTCATCCCATCTTTGATACGCCTTGTGAACCATGTGGACCAAAAATGGTCAAGGCGGTCAAGGGTGAAACCGAGGGAGACCATGGGTTAGGGCCATGGGCTCAAACCCACGCCTAGACCATGGGTCAAGGGGTCACTAAGGGCTAAGTAAAGTCAATTCTATGGTCAAATCGAGCCAACCTTAGTGATCAAGCAAAGTCAAGAGGAGGTCAAAGTTGGAGAGCAACAAAAAGTCAAGATTGTGCTATTTTTGAGTGTGGTCAAAGTGGGTGCACCCATGTGAGTTAACCCTCCAATAAAAGGACTCACATGGTTCACAAGCTAGCTCAAGGAGGTCCCATAGGAGCCGGCCCAATCAAGTCACCATGGAACATCACATTGTTTTTACTTTATGTCCTTTTCATACATGTCGCTTTCTTTACTTTATGCTTTATTGGTTTTAGTTTGTAAACAACAAAATATGAGCATGTGGACCGTCCTCCTTCATGACCAAGGCTCACTCAAGGACCCTTGGATGATCCCAAACCAAGAATGGAGAGGATTGAGCCTCATGTCAACATCTACCTTTATGCTTTTATCTTTTGTTTGTTAGCCTACAAAAATTCAGCTCTTGTAAGGCCTTTAGGCCGTTTTTTTTGGATGTCTCAAAGGCTCATGTGAGCCCTTAGATTAACTTTGAAATGTAAGGCTTAGATTAGAGTAAGGGTCACATATAAACCCTCACTCTAACATCAAAATTTTCAGATTGGAATGATAAGGTTGAAACCCTAAAAAAAACTTGAGTGCTCTCATTTCTCTCTTTACTTTGTGTTTGAGATATATGATAATTAACTAGTGGCTTTGTGCTTAGTTAATTAAACCCCTAAATCTATAACTTTGTGAGTAGATTTAGGCACTATCTTTATGTTTCATTTTGTTTCACAAAAATCAGAAAAATTGTCTCACAAAAATACAATTTGGCCGAGTAATATTCAAGGGTTTCAAGGTTCGATTTTGTTCATCCTTTGAGTGATTCTTATCCCCATAAGTTTCACTCCACCATGGAAGCATGAAGACGATTTAGTCCATGGAGGGAAAGATAGCAACTATATCTTCAAGGTTGGATGGAAGGAGGACATACTAACACCCCTACCTTCTAGCTTGAAGTATTCTACCCCACCCTCTATGGTTGAGCTTTGCAAGGATGTTGTATTGAGTAAAGGACCAGAAATGAAGCTTGGGTTTGGTCGTGGGAAAGATGTGCTTGTTCTCCTTGTTAAGGAAACCCTAAGTAATCAAGAAGGGCTGCCCTCAAGAGGAGTACAAGCCACACTAGAATGTCATGAGGTTAAACATGTTGTCCTAGCTCCATTTCCTTCTACTTTGGGGTACACGGCTGCCCCTTGCTTGTTTGAGGCTTCCAAAAGAGTGTTAGTGAGTGAAGAGGCCGAAATAAGTGAAGGGATGAATGTTGGGGAGAAATTGATCATTCACTTTGCTAATGATGATCCTAATAATCAAGAGGGAAGCATGGGGTACAATGTCAAGCATAGGAATGAGTTTGATTCTATGTGGGATTTAACCAAGGTCAAGAGGAAGTTGTTCAAAGAAATGCTATGTGATTATCGTAATCAAGTTTATTCAAGTGGTTTCATGATCAAAGACAATCCTAGAGCAATAGGGGGAAGTCAAGGAGAGGAGCTCCATGAAGTCAAAACTGAAAATTTGGGAAACTCAATCAAGTGCAAGGAAAGTGAATCATTTGGAGATGCAAAGGTTGATGTTTTGCAAAGTTCAAGTGAGTCCTTGAGATGGAAGATCATTGTGGGGCTCAAACGTGACAAGGGATGGCTAGGTGACCATTCTAAGCATGAGGAACTTCGAGTTGTGCTAGGGGATAATTGTGAATCCAAAGAAGCCATGAGTAAGGGAGAGAGCGAGCTCAATTCAATGAGCCAAGTCTACAAGGGTCAATCTCTCATTCAATCTGTAAGCAAGTGGTGTTCTTGGAAGTCTAGGGTCATGGAGCCCAAGGTTGGTCAAGGGGCTCATGGGGCGCCACTCATCATGGTCTACTGAATCAAGTCATGAAGCCAACAAGGGTCCAAGTCGAGAAGAAGGCAAAGGTTCAACTCATAAGTCGAGCAAGAGGATCTCCGAGGATTTGAGGGCAAATCCATTCCAAGGAGAGGAGATTGGACCAAGAATGGTCAAGTCGAGCAAAGGCGGTTTTAGTCTAGAACACGGTTTGGGTCCTTGGGCTCGAACCATGGGCTAGTCCATGGTCCTAGGGTCCACCCAAGCTTAATTTTGAGTGAATTAAGCAATATATTTCGGTCAAGCTTGGTGGGTCAAGGAAAGTCGAGGAATGGTTCAAGAAGGAGAGCAACAAATGCAACCATGAGCTATTTTGAGTGTGATCACTGAGTGCACCCATGTGGGTTCGAACCCCAATAAAACACGAGCCAACAAGGTCCAAGAAAGTCAGCCATGGGGAGCAATTGGTGACCCCAAAAGTCCTCACATGATACACTATTTTGAAACAAGTCGCTTTCAAGTTTCACCTTTATGCTTTATGTCTTTATCTTATTTACTTTATGTCATTTTCACTTTTTAGTTATGTTGTATGGAGCTTAGAAATCTGATTTGGTGATCCACAACTTGTGCTCCAAGGTGTGATCTAAACCCTTGGATGAATAAGATCCAAAGCAAGGTGTGGATGCTCTTGGAGGTCACCATCTACTTTAGGAGTTAGGTTGCTTTATTTTCAGATTTTGTATGGTCCTTAGGACCCTAATTTTCGGCTGGTAGTAGAGGCCCTTATGGCCCTTAGATCAAACTTGAATTGTAGGGCTTAGATGATAGCAAGGGTATTATATAAACCCTCACTCATACAATGTATTTTTCAGATTTGATGAATGAATTAAAAACCCTAACTTTGAGAGTTCTCAACTTGTGTTCTCCTAGCTAAGTGCAAGAGAGTGTGAGTGATTAATTAGTGGCTTTGTGCTTGATTAATCAAACCCTAAATCTATTGCTTTGTGCTTAGATTTAGTCTATCCTTTATGTTTTCATTTAAGTTACAAAAATCAGAAAATTTCTCTAAAAAAAAAACATCACTTTGGCCGAGTATTTCACAAATATTTCAAGTCGATTTTAGTTATTCTCTTGAGTGAAATCTAACCCATTAGGTTTCATTCCAAATTGGTTATCAAAGCTTTGGTTCAAGAGCACAAGATCCACCCTTGTGTTAGTTGTGGTTTCGGTTCTAGCAAGAAAAGGTACAAACTTTGCCAAAATCAGTTTTTGTTTTGAGTTACAATGGATTTATCTTTTCGATTTGGTTCTCCATCTTTTCGCTATGGTACTTCATGTAAAACCCCTTGTGTTGAGACCATTTTCGAGTCTATAGAGAGGTTTAGAAAGGAATTGGATTCCAAGGCGACTAAGATGAAGGGAAGGGCTGATAATTTCGGTGTGGGTAAAGGGATGGCTATTTTAATTGACCCACCTACTAACACACGACCATATGAATCACCATTGGTGGTCAATGATGTTGAGCCTATCACTTCTCCTAAACCACCAGCCCTAAACATGAAAAAGGAAGCTGATCCTAACCAAAAAGCAACCGTCTCCCTTGAGAAATGCTCTCAATGTCATGGTTTTGGTCACCTTGCTATGAAATGTACCACAAAGAAGGCCTTGATTTCGTTTGAGAAGGATCATTGAGGGAAAGAAGACGTCCATGCTAGTAAGGGTGAAGAGGTTGTGAGTCAAGAACAAGCTGATATGTTGTCGTGTGATTTGGTCAAGGATGGAGGTAGCTCTATCCAAGTGGCTCCTAAGACTCAAAGTGAAGACCTAGCCTTGCCTTCACAAAACCACCCTAATCCTTTCAAGCTAAAGTGTTTAAACAAAGAAGCCGAGTTGAGGAACCATGGTGATGAGGTTTTGGATGATTTGTTTGTAATGGGTGCTTGTCATCCCTTCTTTGATACGCCATGTGAACCATGTGGACCAAAATGGTCAAGGCGGTCAAGGGTGAAACCGAGGGAGACCTTGGGTTAGGGCCATGGGCTCAAACCCACGCCTAGACCATGGGTCAAGGGGTCACTAAGGGCTAAGTAAAGTCAATTCTATGGTCAAATCGAGCCAACCTTAGTGATCAAGCAAAGTCAAGAGGAGGTCAAAGTTGGAGAGCAACAAAAAGTCAAGATTGTGCTATTTTTGAGTGTGGTCAAAGTGGGTGCACCCATGTGAGTTAACCCTCCAATAAAAGGACTCACATGGTTCACAAGCTAGCTCAAGGAGGTCCCATAGGAGCCGCCCAATCAAGTCACCATGGAACATCACATTGTTTTTACTTTATGTCCTTTTAAATACATGTCGCTTTCTTTCTTTATCTTTATTGGTTTTAGTTTGTAAACAACAAAATATGAGCATGTGGACCGTCCTCCTTCATGACCAAGGCTCACTCAAGGACCCTTGGATGATCCCAAACCAAGAATGGAGAGGATTGAGCCTCATGTCAACATCTACCTTTATGCTTTTATCTTTTGTTTGTTAGCCTACAAAAATTCAGCTCTTGTAAGGCCTTTAGGCCGTTTTTTTGGATGTCTCAAAGGCTCATGTGAGCCCTTAGATTAACTTTGAAATGTAAGGCTTAGATTAGAGTAAGGGTCACATATAAACCCTCACTCTAACATCAAAATTTTCAGATTGGAATGATAAGGTTGAAACCCTAAAAACTTGAGTGCTCTCATTTCTCTCTTTACTTTGTGTTTGAGATATATGATAATTAACTAGTGGCTTTGTGCTTAGTTAATTAAACCCTAAATCTATAACTTTGTGAGTAGATTTAGGCACTATCTTTATGTTTCATTTTGTTTCACAAAAATCAGAAAAATTGTCTCACAAAAATACAATTTGGCCGAGTAATATTCAAGGGTTTCAAGGTTCGATTTTGTTCATCCTTTGAGTGATTCTTATCCCCATAAGTTTCACTCCACCATGGAAGCATGAAGACGATTTAGTCCATGGAGGGAAAGATAGCAACTATATCTTCAAGGTTGGATGGAAGGAGGACATACTAACACCCCTACCTTCTAGCTTGAAGTATTCTACCCCACCCTCTATGGTTGAGCTTTGCAAGGATGTTGTATTGAGTAAAGGACCAGAAATGAAGCTTGGGTTTGGTCGTGGGAAAGATGTGCTTGTTCTCCTTGTTAAGGAAACCCTAAGTAATCAAGAAGGGCTGCCCTCAAGAGGAGTACAAGCCACACTAGAATGTCATGAGGTTAAACATGTTGTCCTAGCTCCATTTCCTTCTACTTTGGGGTACACGGCTGCCCCTTGCTTGTTTGAGGCTTCCAAAAGAGTGTTAGTGAGTGAAGAGGCGAAATAAGTGAAGGGATGAATGTTGGGGAGAAATTGATCATTCACTTTGCTAATGATGATCCTAATAATCAAGAGGGAAGCATGGGGTACAATGTCAAGCATAGGAATGAGTTTGATTCTATGTGGGATTTAACCAAGGTCAAGAGGAAGTTGTTCAAAGAAATGCTATGTGATTATCGTAATCAAGTTTATTCAAGTGGTTTCATGATCAAAGACAATCCTAGAGCAATAGGGAAGTCAAGGAGAGGAGCTCCATGAAGTCAAAACTGAAAATTTGGGAAACTCAATCAAGTGCAAGGAAAGTGAATCATTTGGAGATGCAAAGGTTGATGTTTTGCAAAGTTCAAGTGAGTCCTTGAGATGGAAGATCATTGTGGGGCTCAAACGTGACAAGGGATGGCTAGGTGACCATTCTAAGCATGAGGAACTTGAGTTGTGCTAGGGGATAATTGTGAATCCAAAGAAGCCATGAGTAAGGGAGAGAGCGAGCTCAATTCAATGAGCCAAGTCTACAAGGGTCAATCTCTCATTCAATCTGTAAGCAAGTGGTGTTCTTGGAAGTCTAGGGTCATGCAGCCCAAGGTTGGTCAAGGGGCTCATGGGCGCCACTCATCATGGTCTACTTAATCAAGTCATGAAGCCAACAAGGGTCCAAGTCGAGAAGAAGGCAAAGGTTCAACTCATAAGTCGAGCAAGAGGATCTCCGAGGATTTGAGGGCAAATCCTTTCCAAGGAGAGGAGATTGGACCAAGAATGGTCAAGTCGAGCAAAGGCGGTTTTAGTCTAGAACACGGTTTGGGTCCTTGGGCTCGAACCATGGGCTAGTCCATGGTCCTAGGGCCCACCCAAGCTTAATTTTGAGTGAATTAAGCAATATATTTCGGTCAAGCTTGGTGGGTCAAGGAAAGTCGAGGAATGGTTCAAGAAGGAGAGCAACAAATGCAACCATGAGCTATTTTGAGTGTGATCACTTGAGTGCACCCATGTGGGTTCGAACCCCAATAAAACACGAGCCAACAAGGTCCAAGAAAGTCAGCCATGGGGAGCAATTCGGCTGACCCCAAAAGTCCTCACATGATACACTATTTTGAAACAAGTCGCTTTCAAGTTTCACCTTTATGCTTTATGTCTTTATCTTATTTACTTTATGTCATTTTCACTTTTTAGTTATGTTGTATGGAGCTTAGAAATCTGATTTGGTGATCCACAACTTGTGCTCCAAGGTGTGATCTAAACCCTTGGATGAATAAGATCCAAAGCAAGGTGTGGATGCTCTTGGAGGTCACCATCTACTTTAGGAGTTAGGTTGCTTTATTTTCAGATTTTGTATGGTCCTTAGGGCCCTAATTTTCTACTGGTAGTAGAGGCCCTTATGGCCCTTAGATCAAACTTGAATTGTAGGGCTTAGATGATATGAAGGGTATTATATAAACCCTCACTCATACAATGTATTTTTCAGATTTGATGAATGAATTAAAAACCCTAACTTTGAGAGTTCTCAACTTGTGTTCTCCTAGCTAAGTGCAAGAGAGTGTGAGTGATTAATTAGTGGCTTTGTGCTTGATTAATCAAACCCTAAATCTATTGCTTTGTGCTTAGATTTAGTCTATCCTTTATGTTTTCATTTAAGTTACAAAAATCAGAAAATTTCTCTCAAAAACTAACATCACTTTGGCCGAGTATTTCACAAATATTTCAAGTCGATTTTAGTTATTCTCTTGAGTGAAATCTAACCCATTAGGTTTCATTCCAAATTGGTTATCAAAGCTTTGGTTCAAGAGCACAAGATCCACCCTTGTGTTAGTTGTGGTTTCGGTTCTAGCAAGAAAAGGTACAAACTTTGCCAAAATCAGTTTTTTTGTTTTGAGTTACAATGGATTTATCTTTTCGATTTGGTTCTCCATCTTTTTCCTATGGTACTTCATGTAAAACCCCTTGTGTTGAGACCATTTTCGAGTCTATAGAGAGGTTTAGAAAGGAATTGGATTCCAAGGCGACTAAGATGAAGGGAAGGGCTGATAATTTCGGTGTGGGTAAAGGGATGGCTATTTTAATTGACCCACCTACTAACACACGACCATATGAATCACCATTGGTGGTCAATGATGTTGAGCCTATCACTTCTCCTAAACCACCAGCCCTAAACATGAAAAAGGAAGCTGATCCTAACCAAAAAGCAACCGTCTCCCTTGAGAAATGCTCTCAATGTCATGGTTTTGGTCACCTTGCTATGAAATGTACCACAAAGAAGGCCTTGATTTCGTTTGAGAAGGATCATTGGGGGAAAGTGGAGTGAAACTAGGAGGATCAAGTTTCACTCAAGAGATGAACAAAATCGATCTTGTAATGTTGATAAAAATCTCGGCCCCAATGGTGTTTTTTGTGAAGTATTTTTCTGAAATTTTATGAACAAGGAAAATAAAAAGGATAGTAACTAAATCTACACACTAAGTAATAGATTTAGGTTGTGATTAGTTTAAGCACAAAGCCACTAAACTAATCTTTCACTAAACTCACACACTAAGTAATGAGAAAGGAAGAACACTCAAATGAAACTAGGGTTTCTTTATCATTAGCCAAATCTGAAAAATACAATGGTAGAGTGAGGGTTTATATAAGACCCTTGTTCTAATCTTGACCCTTCATCTAATATCTAATCTAATGGCTCAAAAGAGCTCTTAAAAAGCAACATAAATTCAGCTCACATGAGCTTGAAATCTGAAAATTTGAAGAGAAACAAACAAATACATAAAGCATAAAGCATAAAGGTGGATAGTGACATGTAGGAAAGGGACATATTGAGGAACAACATGTGAGCCTTCCCTTGTATTATTTTCGGCTGACTTGGGTCCCCTTTCTCACTGCACTGAAACGGCTTGACGATTTGGACCCGATTTTTGGTCTACGATTCAACCATGGTCCTTGGACCCATGGTCACGAATTTTCAGCCAAAATAGGCCTAAATCTCGGCTGAAAATTCAAGTTCAAGAGAAACATTTTAATTCAACACATGTCCCTTTCAATAAAGTTGCTTTAAACTTTATGTCTTTGTCACCTTTTGATCTTTTGAATTCAACAACAAACAAATCAGATTTGGGACCTAAGGAGGGCCGAGATTACTTGCTTTCCAAGGAGAAATAAAGGGCCTTGATTCAACAACACAAATGAAGGGAGAGGATGCTATAACAAGTCGCTTTCTACTTTAGTTGTTAGTTGTTGTAATTTTTCAGATTTTGTAGCTCACATGTGATCTGATTTTTATTGTATTTTGTGGGTTATTTGTAGCCCTTAGATTAGATATTAGATGTAGGGTTTAGATGTAAGCTTGGAGCTTATAAAAGCCAAGCCTTCCCTCTTGTATTTTCAGATTTGAAGTTATAAGAAAATGAGTTTTAAAAGTGAGTTTTTCTCTTGGAAACCACCTTGGCTTTGTGCTTGGTGTTTCGAGTATCCTTGGGGGATGATCATAGCTTAGTGCGATGATTGATCGGAACCTTAGTCTTAGGCCCTCGCTTAGTGCTCGGTCTAATTCATATCCTAGGCTTAAACTTGTTTAAGTCATATCTTTTATTTTAGTTTTTATTTGTGTTCAAATAAATTTCAGAAAACTTCACCACCAAAACAGCCCAAAAAAACGTGTGAATGGAGTAGGCTCATGAGTGAGTCGAGTTTAGGGTGAGAGTGGTTACAAGGTACAAAGAGGCCCGCTTCAAATCGCTCCAATTGGTATCAGAGCTACGGCTCTTGAGTTTTCTTAAACCAAGACGATCTTGGGATGAGTTGGGTTTAGATGTTTTCGAGTGTCACCTTGCAAGTTTGTGTGCATCTTGACTTGTGAGTGTCGACTTGAGTCGAGCACCTTTGTAGGTGTTTGGGTCGAGTTGGCTAACAAGAGGATTCGATGAATTTGCTATGTGCTTTTCATAGGATTCGAGTCTTGTTGTTTCATTCGTTTTTATCAAAATCTTATTCTTCAAAAATCGTTTTAATTTCTGAAAATTTCGTCTTTTTGGATACCATTTTATTTGGCCAAAGTTTGAGGACAAACTTTTTTTGAAGAAGGGGAGAGTTGCACTGAAACGGCTTGACGATTTGGACCCGATTTTTGGTCTACGATTCAACCATGGTCCTTGGACCCATGGTCACGAATTTTCAGCCAAAATAGGCCTAAATCTCGGCTGAAAATTCAAGTTCAAGAGAAACATTTTAATTCAACACATGTCCCTTTCAATAAAGTTGCTTTAAACTTTATGTCTTTGTCACCTTTTGATCTTTTGAATTCAACAACAAACAAATCAGATTTGGGACCTAAGGAGGGCCGAGATTACTTGCTTTCCAAGGAGAAATAAAGGGCCTTGATTCAACAACACAAATGAAGGGAGAGGATGCTACAACAAGTCGCTTTCTACTTTAGTTGTTAGTTGTTGTAATTTTTCAGATTTTGTAGCTCACATGTGATCTGATTTTTATTGTATTTTGTGGGTTATTTGTAGCCCTTAGATTAGATATTAGATGTAGGGTTTAGATGTAAGCTTGGAGCTTATAAAAGTCAAGCCTTCCCTCTTGTATTTTCAGATTTGAAGTTATAAGAAAATGAGTTTTAAAAGTGAGTTTTTCTCTTGGAAACCACCTTGGCTTTGTGCTTGGTGTTTCGAGTATCCTTGGGGGATGATCATAGCTTAGTGCGATGATTGATCGGAACCTTAGTCTTAGGCCCTCGCTTAGTGCTCGGTCTAATTCATATCCTAGGCTTAAACTTGTTTAAGTCATATCTTTTATTTTAGTTTTTATGTGTGTTCAAATAAATTTCAGAAAACTTCACCACCAAAACAGCCCAAAAAAACGTGTGAATGGAGTAGGCTCATGAGTGAGTCGAGTTTAGGGTGAGAGTGGTTACAAGGTACAAAGAGGCCCGCTTCAAATCGCTCCACTCACTTGATTTTTGCTCTTGATGATTTAATTGACTTGTGGTTCGAACCCTCTTGGGTGCACTCGAGCGATCACATTCAAAAATAGCACTTTAGTCGACTTTCGGTTGCTCTCCTCCTTGACTTTCCTTGACTTCCATGACCCACCAAGCTTGACCAAGATATTATGGTTTAAAATTACTCAAAATAAGCTCGGGTGGACCTTAGGACCGGGGTCTAGCCCATGGTTCGAGCCCAAGGACCTAAACCGTGATTTGGACAAAAACCGCCTTTGCTAGCCTTGACCATTTTTGGTCCAATCTCCTCTCCTTGAAAAGGATTTGTCCTCAAATCCTCGGTCTCTCTTCCTCTTGCTCGGTTTGGACTATAGCTTGACTCATGGCTTGATCCTTTGCCTCCTTCTCGACTCGGACTCTTGTTGGCTTCATGACTTTCTTCGGAGAACATGATGAGGGGTGCCCCATGAGCCCCATGACCAACCTTGTGTCCCATGGCTCTAGTCTTCCAAGAATTCCACTTGCTTAGAGATTGAATGAGAGATTGATCCTTGTAGACTTGGCTCAATGAATTGAGCTCGCTCTCTCCCTTACTCATGGCTTCTTTGGATTCACAATTATCCCTTAGCACAACTCGAAGTTCCTCATGCATAGAACCGTCAATTAGCCACCCTTTGCCACGCTTAAACCCCACGTTTTTCTCCCCTTTCAAGGACTCACTTGAACCTTCTAACACATCGACCTTTTCATTTCCAAATGATTCACTTCCCTTGCACTTGATTGAGCTCCCCAAATTTTCTGATTTGAGCTCATTGAGCTCCACTCCTTGACTTCCCCTTATTGCTCTAGGGTTGTCTTTGATCACATGGAGGGCTACACTCTCGATCATGAAGGTACTTGTGGGATTAGGCGACATAAGGAATGTGAATAATTCGGTGTGGCTTTGAGGGCCGTGTTCCTCCCACGAATCGACCCTTGGACTTCCAATTGAGCCATCTTCTTTCTTGAACTTAGGTGAAGGTTGTAGAAGATCATCACTTAGCTCTTTTTGTTCAAGCTTAGTTCCCCCTTTGAATCCCCATTTCATGAAACCACTCGAATAGACTTGATTATGATAACCACATAGCATTCCTTGGGTATTGACAATCCCCACCTTGAACTTCCATTTTAGAAATTCCCTCGACTCTTTGCTTGCATCAACATTCTCATACCACATGAATACCTTCCTCTTGACATTGGCCAAACACTTCTCATGATCATACTCATCCCTTTGCTTGGCATTGTACCCCATGCTTTCCTCTTGAGTGTTAGGATTATCTTTAGCAAAGTGAACGGTCAATTTCTCACCAACATTCATCCCCTCACTTGTTTCGGCCTCCTCACTTAAAATAACCTCTTTGGACGACTCAAATATGGAGGGCGGTTTGCATTGCTCTTTGGGGAACTCCTTAGCAAGGACATTAATCTCATCCTTCCCATGACCAACCCCAAGCTCAATTTCTGGTCCCCCATCAATCCCCATTTTTTCGTGTGACATAATCAAGGAGGGTGGGTTAGGGTTCTTCAAAATCGGAGGTAAGGGTGCAAGTTTGATTTTCTTAGCTCCAATCTTTAAAGTATAGGTATTGTCCCTCCCATCATGATGAGCATTTCTTTCCAACTCCCAAGGTCTCCCCAAGAGGAGATGACAAGCATCCATGGGAATCACATCACACAAAACCTCATCCATGTAATCCCCACCAATGGAGAAAGAAACCAAGCATTGTCTAACCACACTTACACTCATCTCGGCTCCATTGTTTAGCCACTTCATCTTGTAAGGGTTAGGGTGTTCTTGTGTAGGCAAGGCTAATTTTTCAATGAGGGTGCTTGAGGCCACATTAGAACAACTCTCCCCATCAACAATCAAATCACAAACCCTTCCCATAATGGTACACCTAGACCTAAAGATTTCGACTTGGTGATTCTCTTCTAGGGTTAGGGTTAGGGTTTGAGCAAGCATGCCCCTACACATCACACGGCCATGGTTAGGGGGTGGTTCTCCTCCTAACCGAGCCATTCTACCTTTCAAAGTCACAAGATCAAGATTAGGGTTAGGTTTAAGTTTACCCCTCATTTGACTCATTTTGTTTTCAAGCTCTCTTCTAGCTTTCTCCATACAATCATACATGGTCTCACCAAGAGTAGTATCAAGTGAAACACCAAAATGATGGAACACATCCATTATTAAAACAAAGAAACAAATCTGAAAACTTAAGCAAAGTTTGGACCTTTGAGTGTAAGAACCGAGCAATTAGCACAAGTGTAAATTTTTAGCCATTTTTTGTGAAACTTTTGTGAAATCTTTTGTGGAATTTTTGTGGAAAATTTATGGAAAATAAAAAGGAAACGAAAGAAGAAAAAACGAAAAATAAAAGAGCAAAAACAATGATCAACTCGACACAAACAAGGTAAACGGAAAACCAAAGAACAAATCTGAAAAATTTCGGGTACCTCAAGAACTCTTTGGATCGTGTGTTGCCTAAGCACAAGGGTGGATCTTGTGCTTCAAACCCAACCAAAGCTTTGATGCCAATTTGGAGTGAAACTAGGAGGATCAAGTTTCACTCAAGAGATGAACAAAATCGATCTTGTAATGTTGATAAAAATCTCGCCCCAATGGTGTTTTTGTGAAGTATTTTTCTGAAATTTTATGAACAAGGAAAATAAAAAGGATAGTAACTAAATCTACACACTAAGTAATAGATTTAGGTTGTGATTAGTTTAAGCACAAAGCCACTAAACTAATCTTTCACTAAACTCACACACTAAGTAATGAGAAAGGAAGAACACTCAAATGAAACTAGGGTTTCTTTATCATTAGCCAAATCTGAAAAATACAATGGTAGAGTGAGGGTTTATATAAGACCCTTGTTCTAATCTTGACCCTTCATCTAATATCTAATCTAATGGCTCAAAAGAGCTCTTAAAAAGCAACATAAATTCAGCTCACATGAGCTTGAAATCTGAAAATTTGAAGAGAAACAAACAAATACATAAAGATAAAGATAAAGGTGGATAGTGGCGTAGGAAAGGGACATATTGAGGAACAACATGTGAGCCTTCCCTTGTATTATTTTCGGCTGACTTGGGTCCCCTTTCTCACTTGATTTTTGCTCTTGATGATTTAATTGACTTGTGGTTCGAACCCTCTTGGGTGCACTCGAGCGATCACATTCAAAAATAGCACTTTAGTCGACTTTCGGTTGCTCTCCTCCTTGACTTTCCTTGACTTCCATGACCCACCAAGCTTGACCAAGATATTATGGTTTAAAATTACTCAAAATAAGCTCGGGTGGACCTTAGGACCGGGGTCTAGCCCATGGTTCGAGCCCAAGGACCTAAACCGTGATTTGGACAAAAACCGCCTTTGCTAGCCTTGACCATTTTTGGTCCAGAAAGAAGACGTCCATGCTAGTAAGGGTGAAGAGGTTGTGAGTCAAGAACAAGCTGATATGTTGTCGTGTGATTTGGTCAAGGATGGAGGTAGCTCTATCCAAGTGGCTCCTAAGACTCAAAGTGAAGACCTAGCCTTGCCTTCACAAAACCACCCTAATCCTTTCAAGCTAAAGTGTTTAAACAAAGAAGCCGAGTTGAGGAACCATGGTGATGAGGTTTTGGATGATTTGTTTGTAATGGGTGCTTGTCATCCCATCTTTGATACGCCTTGTGAACCATGGAAGCATGAAGACGATTTAGTCCATGGAGGGAAAGATAGCAACTATATCTTCAAGGGTGGATGGAAGGAGGACATACTAACACCCCTACCTTCTAGCTTGAAGTATTCTACCCCACCCTCTATGGTTGAGCTTTGCAAGGATGTTGTATTGAGTAAAGGACCAGAAATGAAGCTTGGGTTTGGTCGTGGGAAAGATGTGCTTGTTCTCCTTGTTAAGGAAACCCTAAGTAATCAAGAAGGGCTGCCCTCAAGAGGAGTACAAGCCACACTAGAATGTCATGAGGTTAAACATGTTGTCCTAGCTCCATTTCCTTCTACTTTGGGGTACACGGCTGCCCTTGCTTGTTTGAGGCTTCCAAAAGAGTGTTAGTGAGTGAAGAGGCGAAATAAGTGAAGGGATGAATGTTGGGGAGAAATTGATCATTCACTTTGCTAATGATGATCCTAATAATCAAGAGGGAAGCATGGGGTACAATGTCAAGCATAGGAATGAGTTTGATTCTATGTGGGATTTAACCAAGGTCAAGAGGAAGTTGTTCAAAGAAATGCTATGTGATTATCGTAATCAAGTTTATTCAAGTGGTTTCATGATCAAAGACAATCCTAGATCAATAAGAGGGAGTCAAGGAGAGGAGCTCCATGAAGTCAAAGCGAAAATTTGGGAAACTCAATCAAGTGCAAGGAAAGTGAATCATTTGGAGATGCAAAGGTTGATGTTTTGCAAAGTTCAAGTGAGTCCTTGAGATGGAAGATCATTGTGGGGCTCAAACGTGACAAGGGATGGCTAGGTGACCATTCTAAGCATGAGGAACTTCGAGTTGTGCTAGGGGATAATTGTGAATCCAAAGAAGCCATGAGTAAGGGAGAGAGCGAGCTCAATTCAATGAGCCAAGTCTACAAGGGTCAATCTCTCATTCAATCGGTAAGCAAGTGGTGTTCTTGGAAGTCTAGGGTCATGGAGCCCAAGGTTGGTCAAGGGGCTCATGGGGCGCCACTCATCATGGTCTACGAATCAAGTCATGAAGCCAACAAGGGTCCAAGTCGAGAAGAAGGCAAAGGTTCAACTCATAAGTCGAGCAAGAGGATCTCCGAGGATTTGAGGGCAAATCCTTTCCAAGGAGAGGAGATTGGACCAAGAATGGTCAAGTCGAGCAAAGGCGGTTTTAGTCTAGAACACGGTTTGGGTCCTTGGGCTCGAACCATGGGCTAGTCCATGGTCCTAGGGCCCACCCAAGCTTAATTTTGAGTGAATTAAGCAATATATTTCGGTCAAGCTTGGTGGGTCAAGGAAAGTCGAGGAATGGTTCAAGAAGGAGAGCAACAAATGCAACCATGAGCTATTTTGAGTGTGATCACTTGAGTGCACCCATGTGGGTTCGAACCCCAATAAAACACGAGCCAACAAGGTCCAAGAAAGTCAGCCATGGGAGCAATTCGGTGACCCCAAAAGTCCTCACATGATACACTATTTTGAAACAAGTCGCTTTCAAGTTTCACCTTTATGCTTTATGTCTTTATCTTATTTACTTTATGTCATTTTCACTTTTTAGTTATGTTGTATGGAGCTTAGAAATCTGATTTGGTGATCCACAACTTGTGCTCCAAGGTGTGATCTAAACCCTTGGATGAATAAGATCCAAAGCAAGGTGTGGATGCTCTTGGAGGTCACCATCTACTTTAGGAGTTAGGTTGCTTTATTTTCAGATTTTGTATGGTCCTTAGGACCCTAATTTTCTACTGGTAGTAGAGGCCCTTATGGCCCTTAGATCAAACTTGAATTGTAGGGCTTAGATGATAGCAAGGGTATTATATAAACCCTCACTCATACAATGTATTTTTCAGATTTGATGAATGAATTAAAAACCCTAACTTTGAGAGTTCTCAACTTGTGTTCTCCTAGCTAAGTGCAAGAGAGTGTGAGTGATTAATTAGTGGCTTTGTGCTTGATTAATCAAACCCTAAATCTATTGCTTTGTGCTTAGATTTAGTCTATCCTTTATGTTTTCATTTAAGTTACAAAAATCAGAAAATTTCTCTCAAAAAAAAACATCACTTTGGCCGAGTATTTCACAAATATTTCAAGTCGATTTTAGTTATTCTCTTGAGTGAAATCTAACCCATTAGGTTTCATTCCAAATTGGTTATCAAAGCTTTGGTTCAAGAGCACAAGATCCACCCTTGTGTTAGTTGTGGTTTCGGTTCTAGCAAGAAAAGGTACAAACTTTGCCAAAATCAGTTTTTTTTGTTTTGAGTTACAATGGATTTATCTTTTCGATTTGGTTCTCCATCTTTTTCCTATGGTACTTCATGTAAAACCCCTTGTGTTGAGACCATTTTCGAGTCTATAGAGAGGTTTAGAAAGGAATTGGATTCCAAGGCGACTAAGATGAAGGGAAGGGCTGATAATTTCGGTGTGGGTAAAGGGATGGCTATTTTAATTGACCCACCTACTAACACACGACCATATGAATCACCATTGGTGGTCAATGATGTTGAGCCTATCACTTCTCCTAAACCACCAGCCCTAAACATGAAAAAGGAAGTCGATCCTAACCAAAGCAACCAGTCTCCCTTGAGAAATGCTCTCAATGTCATGGTTTGGGTCACCTTGCTATGAAATGTACCACAAAGAAGGCCTTGATTTCGTATCAGAAGGATCATTGGCGGAAAGAAGGCGTCCATGCTAGTAACGGTGAAGAGGTTGTGAGTCAAGAACAAGGCGATATGTTGTCGTGTGATTTGGTCAAGGATGGAGGTAGCTCATCCAAGTGGCTCCTAAGACTCAAAGTGAAGACCTAGCCTTGCCTTCACAAAACCACCCTAATCCTTTCAAGCTAAAGTGTTTAAACAAAGAAGCCGAGTTGAGGAACCATGGTGATGAGGTTTTGGATGATTTGTTTGTAATGGGTGCTTGTCATCCCATCTTTGATACGCCTTGTGAACCATGGAAGCATGACGGCGATTTAGTCCATGGAGGGAAAGATAGCAACTATATCTTCAAGGTTGGATGGAAGGAGGACATACTAACACCCCTACCTTCTAGCTTGAAGTATTCTACCCCACCCTCTATGGTTGAGCTTTGCAAGGATGTTGTATTGAGTAAAGGACCAGAAATGAAGCTTGGGTTTGGTCGTGGGAAAGATGTGCTTGTTCTCCTTGTTAAGGAAACCCTAAGTAATCAAGAAGGGCTGCCCTCAAGAGGAGTACAAGCCACACTAGAATGTCATGAGGTTAAACATGTTGTCCTAGCTCCATTTCCTTCTACTTTGGGGTACACAGCTGCCCCTTGCTTGTTTGTGGCTTCCAAAAGAGTGTTAGTGAGTGAAGAGGCCGAAATAAGTGAAGGGATGAATGTTGGGGAGAAATTGATCACTCACTTTGCTAATGATGATCCTAATAATCAAGAGGGAAGCATGGGGTACAATGTCAAGCATAGGAATGAGTTTGATTCTATGTGGGATTTAACCAAGGTCAAGAGGAAGTTGTTCAAAGAAATGCTATGTGATTATCGTAATCAAGTTTATTCAAGTGGTTTCATGATCAAAGACAATCCTAGAGCAATAGGGGGAAGTCAAGGAGAGGAGCTCCATGAAGTCAAAACTGAAAATTTGGGAAACTCAATCAAGTGCAAGGAAAGTGAATCATTTGGAGATGCAAAGATTGATGTTTTGCAAAGTTCAAGTGAGTCCTTGAGATGGAAGATCATTGTGGGGCTCAAACGTGACAAGGGATGGCTACGGGACCATTCTAACCTTGAGGATCATGGAGTTGTGCTAGGGGATAATTGTGAATCCAAAGAAGCCATGAGTAAGGGAGAGAGCGAGCTCAATTCAATGAGCCAAGTCTACAAGGGTCAATCTCTCATTCAATCGGTAAGCAAGTGGTGTTCTTGGAAGTCTAGGGTCATGGAGCCCAAGGTTGGTCAAGGGGCTCATGGGGCGCCACTCATCATGGTCTACGAATCAAGTCATGAAGCCAACAAGGGTCCAAGTCGAGAAGAAGGCAAAGGTTCAACTCATAAGTCGAGCAAGAGGATCTCCGAGGATTTGAGGGCAAATCCTTTCCAAGGAGAGGAGATTGGACCAAGAATGGTCAAGTCGAGCAAAGGCGGTTTTAGTCTAGAACACGGTTTGGGTCCTTGGGCTCGAACCATGGGCTAGTCCATGGTCCTAGGGCCCACCCAAGCTTAATTTTGAGTGAATTAAGCAATATATTTTGGTCAAGCTTGGTGGGTCAAGGAAAGTCGAGGAATGGTTCAAGAAGGAGAGCAACAAATGCAACCATGAGCTATTTTGAGTGTGATCACTTGAGTGCACCCATGTGGGTTCGAACCCCAATAAAACCACGAGCCAACAAGGTCCAAGAAAGTCAGCCATGGGGAGCAATTGGTGACCCCAAAAGTCCTCACATGATACACTATTTTGAAACAAGTCGCTTTCAAGTTTCACCTTTATGCTTTATGTCTTTATCTTATTTACTTTATGTCATTTTCACTTTTTAGTTATGTTGTATGGAGCTTAGAAATCTGATTTGGTGATCCACAACTTGTGCTCCAAGGTGTGATCTAAACCCTTGGATGAATAAGATCCAAAGCAAGGTGTGGATGCTTTCTTGGAGGTCACCATCTACTTTAGGAGTTAGGTTGCTTTATTTTCAGATTTTGTATGGTCCTTAGGACCCTAATTTTCGGCTGGTAGTAGAGGCCCTTATGGCCCTTAGATCAAACTTGAATTGTAGGGCTTAGATGATAGCAAGGGTATTATATAAACCCTCACTCATACAATGTATTTTTCAGATTTGATGAATGAATTAAAAACCCTAACTTTGAGAGTTCTCAACTTGTGTTCTCCTAGCTAAGTGCAAGAGAGTGTGAGTGATTAATTAGTGGCTTTGTGCTTGATTAATCAAACCCTAAATCTATTGCTTTGTGCTTAGATTTAGTCTATCCTTTATGTTTTCATTTAAGTTACAAAAATCAGAAAATTTCTCTCAAAAAAAAAACATCACTTTGGCCGAGTATTTCACAAATATTTCAAGTCGATTTTAGTTATTCTCTTGAGTGAAATCTAACCCATTAGGTTTCATTCCAAATTGGTTATCAAAGCTTTGGTTCAAGAGCACAAGATCAACCCTTGTGTTAGTTGTGGTTTCGGTTCTAGCAAGAAAAGGTACAAACTTTGCCAAAATCAGTTTTTTTGTTTTGAGTTACAATGGATTTATCTTTTCGATTTGGTTCTCCATCTTTTTCCTATGGTACTTCATGTAAAACCCCTTGTGTTGAGACCATTTCGAGTCTATAGAGAGGTTTAGAAAGGAATTGGATTCCAAGGCGACTAAGATGAAGGGAAGGGCTGATAATTTCGGTGTGGGTAAAGGGATGGCTATTTTAATTGACCCACCTACTAACACACGACCATATGAATCACCATTGGTGGTCAATGATGTTGAGCCTATCACTTCTCCTAAACCACCAGCCCTAAACATGAAAAAGGAAGCTGATCCTAACCAAAAAGCAACCGTCTCCCTTGAGAAATGCTCTCAATGTCATGGTTTTGGTCACCTTGCTATGAAATGTACCACAAAGAAGGCCTTGATTTCGTTTGAGAAGGATCATTGTGGGAAAGAAGACGTCCATGCTAGTAAGGGTGAAGGGGTTGTGAGTCAAGAACAAGGAGATATGTTGTCGTGTGATTTGGTCAAGGATGGAGGTAGCTCTATCCAAGTGGCTCCTAAGACTCAAAGTGAAGACCTAGCCTTGCCTTCACAAAACCACCCTAATCCTTTCAAGCTAAAGTGTTTAAACAAAGAAGCCGAGTTGAGGAACCATGGTGATGAGGTTTTGGATGATTTGTTTGTAATGGGTGCTTGTCATCCCATCTTTGATACGCCTTGTGAACCATGGAAGCATGAAGACGATTTAGTCCATGGAGGGAAAGATAGCAACTATATCTTCAAGGTTGGATGGAAGGAGGACATACTAACACCCCTACCTTCTAGCTTGAAGTATTCTACCCCACCCTCTATGGTTGAGCTTTGCAAGGATGTAGTATTGAGTAAAGGACCAGAAATGAAGCTTGGGTTTGGTCGTGGGAAAGATGTGCTTGTTCTCCTTGTTAAGGAAACCCTAAGTAATCAAGAAGGGCTGCCCTCAAGAGGAGTACAAGCCACACTAGAATGTCATGAGGTTAAACATTTTGTCCTAGCTCCATTTCCTTCTACTTTGGGGTACACGGCTGCCCCTTGCTTGTTTGAGGCTTCCAAAAGAGTGTTAGTGAGTGAAGAGGCCGAAATAAGTGAAGGGATGAATGTTGGGGAGAAATTGATCATTCACTTTGCTAATGATGATCCTAATAATCACGAGGGAAGCATGGGGTACAATGTCAAGCATAGGAATGAGTTTGATTCTATGTGGGATTTAACCAAGGTCAAGAGGAAGTTGTTCAAAGAAATGCTATGTGATTATCGTAATCAAGTTTATTCAAGTGGTTTCATGATCAAAGACAATCCTAGAGCAATAGGGGGAAGTCAAGGAGAGGAGCTCCATGAAGTCAAAACTGAAAATTTGGGAAACTCAATCAAGTGCAAGGAAAGTGAATCATTTGGAGATGCAAAGGTTGATGTTTTGCAAAGTTCAAGTGAGTCCTTGAGATGGAAGATCATTGTGGGGCTCAAACGTGACAAGGGATGGCTAGGTGACCATTCTAAGCATGAGGAACTTCGAGTTGTGCTAGGGGATAATTGTGAATCCAAAGAAGCCATGAGTAAGGGAGAGAGCGAGCTCAATTCAATGAGCCAAGTCTACAAGGGTCAATCTCTCATTCAATCGGTAAGCAAGTGGTGTTCTTGGAAGTCTAGGGTCATGGAGCCCAAGGTTGGTCAAGGGGCTCATGGGGCGCCACTCATCATGGTCTACGAATCAAGTCATGAAGCCAACAAGGGTCCAAGTCGAGAAGAAGGCAAAGGTTCAACTCATAAGTCGAGCAAGAGGATCTCCGAGGATTTGAGGGCAAATCCTTTCCAAGGAGAGGAGATTGGACCAAGAATGGTCAAGTCGAGCAAAGGCGGTTTTAGTCTAGAACACGGTTTGGGTCCTTGGGCTCGAACCATGGGCTAGTCCATGGTCCTAGGGCCCACCCAAGCTTAATTTTGAGTGAATTAAGCAATATATTTCAGTCCAAGCTTGGTGGGTCAAGGAAAGTCGAGGAATGGTTCAAGAAGGAGAGCAACAAATGCAACCATGAGCTATTTTGAGTGTGATCACTTGAGTGCACCCATGTGGGTTCGAACCCCAATAAAACACGAGCCAACAAGGTCCAAGAAAGTCAGCCATGGGGGAGCAATTCACTGACCCCAAAAGTCCTCACATGATACACTATTTTGAAACAAGTCGCTTTCAAGTTTCACCTTTATGCTTTATGTCTTTATCTTATTTACTTTATGTCATTTTCACTTTTTAGTTATGTTGTATGGAGCTTAGAAATCTGATTTGGTGATCCAGAACTTGTGCTCCAAGGTGTGATCTAAACCCTTGGATGAATAAGATCCAAAGCAAGGTGTGGATGCTCTTGGAGGTCACCATCTACTTTAGGAGTTAGGTTGCTTTATTTTCAGATTTTGTATGGTCCTTAGGACCCTAACTTTCTACTGGTAGTAGAGGCCCTTATGGCCCTTAGATCAAACTTGAATTGTAGGGCTTAGATGATAGCAAGGGTATTATATAAACCCTCACTCATACAATGTATTTTTCAGATTTGATGAATGAATTAAAAACCCTAACTTTGAGAGTTCTCAACTTGTGTTCTCCTAGCTAAGTGCAAGAGAGTGTGAGTGATTAATTAGTGGCTTTGTGCTTGATTAATCAAACCCTAAATCTATTGCTTTGTGCTTAGATTTAGTCTATCCTTTATGTTTTCATTTAAGTTACAAAAATCAGAAAATTTCTCTCAAAAAAAAACATCACTTTGGCCGAGTATTTCACAAATATTTCAAGTCGATTTTAGTTATTCTCTTGAGTGAAATCTAACCCATTAGGTTTCATTCCAAATTGGTTATCAAAGCTTTGGTTCAAGAGCACAAGATCCACCCTTGTGTTAGTTGTGGTTTCGGTTCTAGCAAGAAAAGGTACAAACTTTGCCAAAATCAGTTTTTTTTTGTTTTGAGTTACAATGGATTTATCTTTTCGATTTGGTTCTCCATCTTTTTCCTATGGTACTTCATGTAAAACCCCTTGTGTTGAGACCATTTTCGAGTCTATAGAGAGGTTTAGAAAGGAATTGGATTCCAAGGCGACTAAGATGAAGGGAAGGGCTGATAATTTCGGTGTGGGTAAAGGGATGGCTATTTTAATTGACCCACCTACTAACACACGACCATATGAATCACCATTGGTGGTCAATGATGTTGAGCCTATCACTTCTCCTAAACCACCAGCCCTAAACATGAAAAAGGAAGCTGATCCTAACCAAAAAGCAACCGTCTCCCTTGAGAAATGCTCTCAATGTCATGGTTTTGGTCACCTTGCTATGAAATGTACCACAAAGAAGGCCTTGATTTCGTTTGAGAAGGATCATTGGGGGAAAGAAGACGTCCATGCTAGTAAGGGTGAAGAGGTTGTGAGTCAAGAACAAGCTGATATGTTGTCGTGTGATTTGGTCAAGGATGGAGGTAGCTCTATCCAAGTGGCTCCTAAGACTCAAAGTGAAGACCTAGCCTTGCCTTCACAAAACCACCCTAATCCTTTCAAGCTAAAGTGTTTAAACAAAGAAGCCGAGTTGAGGAACCATGGTGATGAGGTTTTGGATGATTTGTTTGTAATGGGTGCTTGTCATCCCATCTTTGATAAGCCTTGTGAACCATGGAAGCATGAAGACGATTTAGTCCATGGAGGGAAAGATAGCAACTATATCTTCAAGGTTGGATGGAAGGAGGACATACTAACACCCCTACCTTCTAGCTTGAAGTATTCTACCCCACCCTCTATGGTTGAGCTTTGCAAGGATGTTGTATTGAGTAAAGGACCAGAAATGAAGCTTGGGTTTGGTCGTGGGAAAGATGTGCTTGTTCTCCTTGTTAAGGAAACCCTAAGTAATCAAGAAGGGCTGCCCTCAAGAGGAGTACAAGCCACACTAGAATGTCATGAGGTTAAACATGTTGTCCTAGCTCCATTTCCTTCTACTTTGGGGTACACGGCTGCCCCTTGCTTGTTTGAGGCATCCAAAAGAGTGTTAGTGAGTGAAGAGGCCGAAATAAGTGAAGGGATGAATGTTGGGGAGAAATTGATCATTCACTTTGCTAATGATGATCCTAATAATCACGAGGGAAGCATGGGGTACAATGTCAAGCATAGGAATGAGTTTGATTCTATGTGGGATTTAACCAAGGTCAAGAGGAAGTTGTTCAAAGAAATGCTATGTGATTATCGTAATCAAGTTTATTCAAGTGGTTTCATGATCAAAGACAATCCTAGAGCAATAGGGGGAAGTCAAGGAGAGGAGCTCCATGAAGTCAAAACTGAAAATTTGGGAAACTCAATCAAGTGCAAGGAAAGTGAATCATTTGGAGATGCAAAGGTTGATGTTTTGCAAAGTTCAAGTGAGTCCTTGAGATGGAAGATCATTGTGGGGCTCAAACGTGACAAGGGATGGCTAGGTGACCATTCTAAGCATGAGGAACTTCGAGTTGTGCTAGGGGATAATTGTGAATCCAAAGAAGCCATGAGTAAGGGAGAGAGCGAGCTCAATTCAATGAGCCAAGTCTACAAGGGTCAATCTCTCATTCAACTGTAAGCAAGTGGTGTTCTTGGAAGTCTAGGGTCATGCAGCCCAAGGTTGGTCAAGGGGCTCATGGGGCGCCACTCATCATGGTCTACTTAATCAAGTCATGAAGCCAACAAGGGTCCAAGTCGAGAAGAAGGCAAAGGTTCAACTCATAAGTCGAGCAAGAGGATCTCCGAGGATTTGAGGGCAAATCCTTTCCAAGGAGAGGAGATTGGACCAAGAATGGTCAAGTCGAGCAAAGGCGGTTTTAGTCTAGAACACGGTTTGGGTCCTTGGGCTCGAACCATGGGCTAGTCCATGGTCCTAGGGCCCACCCAAGCTTAATTTTGAGTGAATTAAGCAATATATTTCGGTCAAGCTTGGTGGGTCAAGGAAAGTCGAGGAATGGTTCAAGAAGGAGAGCAACAAATGCAACCATGAGCTATTTTGAGTGTGATCACTTGAGTGCACCCATGTGGGTTCGAACCCCAATAAAACACGAGCCAACAAGGTCCAAGAAAGTCAGCCATGGGGGAGCAATTCGGCTGACCCCAAAAGTCCTCACATGATACACTATTTTGAAACAAGTCGCTTTCAAGTTTCACCTTTATGCTTTATGTCTTTATCTTATTTACTTTATGTCATTTTCACTTTTTAGTTATGTTGTATGGAGCTTAGAAATCTGATTTGGTGATCCACAACTTGTGCTCCAAGGTGTGATCTAAACCCTTGGATGAATAAGATCCAAAGCAAGGTGTGGATGCTCTTGGAGGTCACCATCTACTTTAGGAGTTAGGTTGCTTTATTTTCAGATTTTGTATGGTCCTTAGGACCCTAATTTTCGCTGGTAGTAGAGGCCCTTATGGCCCTTAGATCAAACTTGAATTGTAGGGCTTAGATGATAGCAAGGGTATTATATAAACCCTCACTCATACAATGTATTTTTCAGATTTGATGAATGAATTAAAAACCCTAACTTTGAGAGTTCTCAACTTGTGTTCTCCTAGCTAAGTGCAAGAGAGTGTGAGTGATTAATTAGTGGCTTTGTGCTTGATTAATCAAACCCTAAATCTATTGCTTTGTGCTTAGATTTAGTCTATCCTTTATGTTTTCATTTAAGTTACAAAATCAGAAAATTTCTCTCAAAAAAACATCACTTTGGCCGAGTATTTCACAAATATTTCAAGTCGATTTTAGTTATTCTCTTGAGTGAAATCTAACCCATTAGGTTTCATTCCAAATTGGTTATCAAAGCTTTGGTTCAAGAGCACAAGATCCACCCTTGTGTTAGTTGTGGTTTCGGTTCTAGCAAGAAAAGGTACAAACTTTGCCAAAATCAGTTTTTTTTGTTTTGAGTTACAATGGATTTATCTTTTCGATTTGGTTCTCCATCTTTTTCCTATGGTACTTCATGTAAAACCCCTTGTGTTGAGACCATTTTCGAGTCTATAGAGAGGTTTAGAAAGGAATTGGATTCCAAGGCGACTAAGATGAAGGGAAGGGCTGATAATTTCGGTGTGGGTAAAGGGATGGCTATTTTAATTGACCCACCTACTAACACACGACCATATGAATCACCATTGGTGGTCAATGATGTTGAGCCTATCACTTCTCCTAAACCACCAGCCCTAAACATGAAAAAGGAAGCTGATCCTAACCAAAAGCAACCGTCTCCCTTGAGAAATGCTCTCAATGTCATGGTTTTGGTCACCTTGCTATGAAATGTACCACAAAGAAGGCCTTGATTTCGTTTGAGAAGGATCATTGGGGGAAAGAAGACGTCCATGCTAGTAAGGGTGAAGAGGTTGTGAGTCAAGAACAAGCTGATATGTTGTCGTGTGATTTGGTCAAGGATGGAGGTAGCTCTATCCAAGTGGCTCCTAAGACTCAAAGTGAAGACCTAGCCTTGCCTTCACAAAACCACCCTAATCCTTTCAAGCTAAAGTGTTTAAACAAAGAAGCCGAGTTGAGGAACCATGGTGATGAGGTTTTGGATGATTTGTTTGTAATGGGTGCTTGTCATCCCATCTTTGATAAGCCTTGTGAACCATGGAAGCATGAAGACGATTTAGTCCATGGAGGGAAAGATAGCAACTATATCTTCAAGGTTGGATGGAAGGAGGACATACTAACACCCCTACCTTCTAGCTTGAAGTATTCTACCCCACCCTCTATGGTTGAGCTTTGCAAGGATGTTGTATTGAGTAAAGGACCAGAAATGAAGCTTGCGTTTGGTCGTGGGAAAGATGTGCTTGTTCTCCTTGTTAAGGAAACCCTAAGTAATCAAGAAGGGCTGCCCTCAAGAGGAGTACAAGCCACACTAGAATGTCATGAGGTTAAACATGTTGTCCTAGCTCCATTTCCTTCTACTTTGGGGTACACGGCTGCCCCTTGCTTGTTTGAGGCTTCCAAAAGAGTGTTAGTGAGTGAAGAGGCCGAAATAAGTGAAGGGATGAATGTTGGGGAGAAATTGATCATTCACTTTGCTAATGATGATCCTAATAATCACGAGGGAAGCATGGGGTACAATGTCAAGCATAGGAATGAGTTTGATTCTATGTGGGATTTAACCAAGGTCAAGAGGAAGTTGTTCAAAGAAATGCTATGTGATTATCGTAATCAAGTTTATTCAAGTGGTTTCATGATCAAAGACAATCCTAGAGCAATAGGGGGAAGTCAAGGAGAGGAGCTCCATGAAGTCAAAGCGAAAATTTGGGAAACTCAATCAAGTGCAAGGAAAGTGAATCATTTGGAGATGCAAAGGTTGATGTTTTGCAAAGTTCAAGTGAGTCCTTGAGATGGAAGATCATTGTGGGGCTCAAACGTGACAAGGGATGGCTAGGTGACCATTCTAAGCATGAGGAACTTGAGTTGTGCTAGGGGATAATTGTGAATCCAAAGAAGCCATGAGTAAGGGAGAGAGCGAGCTCAATTCAATGAGCCAAGTCTACAAGGGTCAATCTCTCATTCAACTGTAAGCAAGTGGTGTTCTTGGAAGTCTAGGGTCATGCAGCCCAAGGTTGGTCAAGGGGCTCATGGGGCGCCACTCATCATGGTCTACTTAATCAAGTCATGAAGCCAACAAGGGTCCAAGTCGAGAAGAAGGCAAAGGTTCAACTCATAAGTCGAGCAAGAGGATCTCCGAGGATTTGAGGGCAAATCCTTTCCAAGGAGAGGAGATTGGACCAAGAATGGTCAAGTCGAGCAAAGGCGGTTTTAGTCTAGAACACGGTTTGGGTCCTTGGGCTCGAACCATGGGCTAGTCCATGGTCCTAGGGCCCACCCAAGCTTAATTTTGAGTGAATTAAGCAATATATTTCGGTCCAAGCTTGGTGGGTCAAGGAAAGTCGAGGAATGGTTCAAGAAGGAGAGCAACAAATGCAACCATGAGCTATTTTGAGTGTGATCACTTGAGTGCACCCATGTGGGTTCGAACCCCAATAAAACACGAGCCAACAAGGTCCAAGAAAGTCAGCCATGGGGGAGCAATTGGTGACCCCAAAAGTCCTCACATGATACACTATTTTGAAACAAGTCGCTTTCAAGTTTCACCTTTATGCTTTATGTCTTTATCTTATTTACTTTATGTCATTTTCACTTTTTAGTTATGTTGTATGGAGCTTAGAAATCTGATTTGGTGATCCACAACTTGTGCTCCAAGGTGTGATCTAAACCCTTGGATGAATAAGATCCAAAGCAAGGTGTGGATGCTCTTGGAGGTCACCATCTACTTTAGGAGTTAGGTTGCTTTATTTTCAGATTTTGTATGGTCCTTAGGACCCTAATTTTCGGCTGGTAGTAGAGGCCCTTATGGCCCTTAGATCAAACTTGAATTGTAGGGCTTAGATGATAGCAAGGGTATTATATAAACCCTCACTCATACAATGTATTTTTCAGATTTGATGAATGAATTAAAAACCCTAACTTTGAGAGTTCTCAACTTGTGTTCTCCTAGCTAAGTGCAAGAGAGTGTGAGTGATTAATTAGTGGCTTTGTGCTTGATTAATCAAACCCTAAATCTATTGCTTTGTGCTTAGATTTAGTCTATCCTTTATGTTTTCATTTAAGTTACAAAAATCAGAAAATTTCTCTCAAAAAAAAACATCACTTTGGCCGAGTATTTCACAAATATTTCAAGTCGATTTTAGTTATTCTCTTGAGTGAAATCTAACCCATTAGGTTTCATTCCAAATTGGTTATCAAAGCTTTGGTTCAAGAGCACAAGATCAACCCTTGTGTTAGTTGTGGTTTCGGTTCTAGCAAGAAAAGGTACAAACTTTGCCAAAATCAGTTTTTTTGTTTTGAGTTACAATGGATTTATCTTTTCGATTTGGTTCTCCATCTTTTTCCTATGGTACTTCATGTAAAACCCCTTGTGTTGAGACCATTTTCGAGTCTATAGAGAGGTTTAGAAAGGAATTGGATTCCAAGGCGACTAAGATGAAGGGAAGGGCTGATAATTTCGGTGTGGGTAAAGGGATGGCTATTTTAATTGACCCACCTACTAACACACGACCATATGAATCACCATTGGTGGTCAATGATGTTGAGCCTATCACTTCTCCTAAACCACCAGCCCTAAACATGAAAAAGGAAGCTGATCCTAACCAAAAGCAACCGCCTCCCTTGAGAAATGCTCTCAATGTCATGGTTTTGGTCACCTTGCTATGAAATGTACCACAAAGAAGGCCTTGATTTCGCTTGAGAAGGATCATTGGGGAAAGAAGACGTCCATGCTAGTAAGGGTGAAGAGGTTGTGAGTCAAGAACAAGTCGATATGTTGTCGTGTGATTTGGTCAAGGATGGAGGTAGCTCTATCCAAGTGGCTCCTAAGACTCAAAGTGAAGACCTAGCCTTGCCTTCACAAAACCACCCTAATCCTTTCAAGCTAAAGTGTTTAAACAAAGAAGCCGAGTTGAGGAACCATGGTGATGAGGTTTTGGATGATTTGTTTGTAATGGGTGCTTGTCATCCCATCTTTGATAAGCCTTGTGAACCATGGAAGCATGAAGACGATTTAGTCCATGGAGGGAAAGATAGCAACTATATCTTCAAGGTTGGATGGAAGGAGGACATACTAACACCCCTACCTTCTAGCTTGAAGTATTCTACCCCACCCTCTATGGTTGAGCTTTGCAAGGATGTTGTATTGAGTAAAGGACCAGAAATGAAGCTTGGGTTTGGTCGTGGGAAAGATGTGCTTGTTCTCCTTGTTAAGGAAACCCTAAGTAATCAAGAAGGGCTGCCCTCAAGAGGAGTACAAGCCACACTAGAATGTCATGAGGTTAAACATGTTGTCCTAGCTCCATTTCCTTCTACTTTGGGGTACACGGCTGCCCCTTGCTTGTTTGAGGCTTCCAAAAGAGTGTTAGTGAGTGAAGAGGCCGAAATAAGTGAAGGGATGAATGTTGGGGAGAAATTGATCATTCACTTTGCTAATGATGATCCTAATAATCACGAGGGAAGCATGGGGTACAATGTCAAGCATAGGAATGAGTTTGATTCTATGTGGGATTTAACCAAGGTCAAGAGGAAGTTGTTCAAAGAAATGCTATGTGATTATCGTAATCAAGTTTATTCAAGTGGTTTCATGATCAAAGACAATCCTAGAGCAATAGGGGGAAGTCAAGGAGAGGAGCTCCATGAAGTCAAAACTGAAAATTTGGGAAACTCAATCAAGTGCAAGGAAAGTGAATCATTTGGAGATGCAAAGGTTGATGTTTTGCAAAGTTCAAGTGAGTCCTTGAGATGGAAGATCATTGTGGGGCTCAAACGTGACAAGGGATGGCTAGGTGACCATTCTAAGCATGAGGAACTTGAGTTGTGCTAGGGGATAATTGTGAATCCAAAGAAGCCATGAGTAAGGGAGAGAGCGAGCTCAATTCAATGAGCCAAGTCTACAAGGGTCAATCTCTCATTCAACTGTAAGCAAGTGGTGTTCTTGGAAGTCTAGGGTCATGCAGCCCAAGGTTGGTCAAGGGGCTCATGGGGCGCCACTCATCATGGTCTACTTAATCAAGTCATGAAGCCAACAAGGGTCCAAGTCGAGAAGAAGGCAAAGGTTCAACTCATAAGTCGAGCAAGAGGATCTCCGAGGATTTGAGGGCAAATCCTTTCCAAGGAGAGGAGATTGGACCAAGAATGGTCAAGTCGAGCAAAGGCGGTTTTAGTCTAGAACACGGTTTGGGTCCTTGGGCTCGAACCATGGGCTAGTCCATGGTCCTAGGGCCCACCCAAGCTTAATTTTGAGTGAATTAAGCAATATATTTCGGTCAAGCTTGGTGGGTGAAGGAAAGTCGAGGAATGGTTCAAGAAGGAGAGCAACAAATGCAACCATGAGCTATTTTGAGTGTGATCACTTGAGTGCACCCATGTGGGTTCGAACCCCAATAAAACACGAGCCAACAAGGTCCAAGAAAGTCAGCCATGGGGGAGCAATTCGGCTGACCCCAAAAGTCCTCACATGATACACTATTTTGAAACAAGTCGCTTTCAAGTTTCACCTTTATGCTTTATGTCTTTATCTTATTTACTTTATGTCATTTTCACTTTTTAGTTATGTTGTATGGAGCTTAGAAATCTGATTTGGTGATCCAGAACTTGTGCTCCAAGGTGTGATCTAAACCCTTGGATGAATAAGATCCAAAGCAAGGTGTGGATGCTCTTGGAGGTCACCATCTACTTTAGGAGTTAGGTTGCTTTATTTTCAGATTTTGTATGGTCCTTAGGACCCTAATTTTCGGCTGGTAGTAGAGGCCCTTATGGCCCTTAGATCAAACTTGAATTGTAGGGCTTAGATGATAGCAAGGGTATTATATAAACCCTCACTCATACAATGTATTTTTCAGATTTGATGAATGAATTAAAAACCCTAACTTTGAGAGTTCTCAACTTGTGTTCTCCTAGCTAAGTGCAAGAGATTGTGAGTGATTAATTAGTGGCTTTGTGCTTGATTAATCAAACCCTAAATCTATTGCTTTGTGCTTAGATTTAGTCTATCCTTTATGTTTTCATTTAAGTTACAAAAATCAGAAAATTTCTCTCAAAAAAAAACATCACTTTGGCCGAGTATTTCACAAATATTTCAAGTCGATTTTAGTTATTCTCTTGAGTGAAATCTAACCCATTAGGTTTCATTCCAAATTGGTTATCAAAGCTTTGGTTCAAGAGCACAAGATCCACCCTTGTGTTAGTTGTGGTTTCGGTTCTAGCAAGAAAAGGTACAAACTTTGCCAAAATCAGTTTTTTTGTTTTGAGTTACAATGGATTTATCTTTTCGATTTGGTTCTCCATCTTTTTCCTATGGTACTTCATGTAAAACCCCTTGTGTTGAGACCATTTTCGAGTCTATAGAGAGGTTTAGAAAGGAATTGGATTCCAAGGCGACTAAGATGAAGGGAAGGGCTGATAATTTGGTGTGGGTAAAGGGATGGCTATTTTAATTGACCCACCTACTAACACACGACCATATGAATCACCATTGGTGGTCAATGATGTTGAGCCTATCACTTCTCCTAAACCACCAGCCCTAAACATGAAAAAGGAAGCTGATCCTAACCCAAGCAACCGTCTCCCTTGAGAAATGCTCTCAATGTCATGGTTTTGGTCACCTTGCTATGAAATGTACCACAAAGAAGGCCTTGATTTCGTTTGAGAAGGATCATTGGGGAAAGAAGACGTCCATGCTAGTAAGGGTGAAGAGGTTGTGAGTCAAGAACAAGCTGATATGTTGTCGTGTGATTTGGTCAAGGATGGAGGTAGCTCTATCCAAGTGGCTCCTAAGACTCAAAGTGAAGACCTAGCCTTGCCTTCACAAAACCACCCTAATCCTTTCAAGCTAAAGTGTTTAAACAAAGAAGCCGAGTTGAGGAACCATGGTGATGAGGTTTTGGATGATTTGTTTGTAATGGGTGCTTGTCATCCCATCTTTGATAAGCCTTGTGAACCATGGAAGCATGAAGACGATTTAGTCCATGGAGGGAAAGATAGCAACTATATCTTCAAGGTTGGATGGAAGGAGGACATACTAACACCCCTACCTTCTAGCTTGAAGTATTCTACCCCACCCTCTATGGTTGAGCTTTGCAAGGATGTTGTATTGAGTAAAGGACCAGAAATGAAGCTTGGGTTTGGTCGTGGGAAAGATGTGCTTGTTCTCCTTGTTAAGGAAACCCTAAGTAATCAAGAAGGGCTGCCCTCAAGAGGAGTACAAGCCACACTAGAATGTCATGAGGTTAAACATGTTGTCCTAGCTCCATTTCCTTCTACTTTGGGGTACACAGCTGCCCCTTGCTTGTTTGAGGCTTCCAAAAGAGTGTTAGTGAGTGAAGAGGCCGAAATAAGTGAAGGGATGAATGTTGGGGAGAAATTGATCATTCACTTTGCTAATGATGATCCTAATAATCACGAGGGAAGCATGGGGTACAATGTCAAGCATAGGAATGAGTTTGATTCTATGTGGGATTTAACCAAGGTCAAGAGGAAGTTGTTCAAAGAAATGCTATGTGATTATCGTAATCAAGTTTATTCAAGTGGTTTCATGATCAAAGACAATCCTAGAGCAATAGGGGGAAGTCAAGGAGAGGAGCTCCATGAAGTCAAAACTGAAAATTTGGGAAACTCAATCAAGTGCAAGGAAAGTGAATCATTTGGAGATGCAAAGGTTGATGTTTTGCAAAGTTCAAGTGAGTCCTTGAGATGGAAGATCATTGTGGGGCTCAAACGTGACAAGGGATGGCTAGGTGACCATTCTAAGCATGAGGAACTTCGAGTTGTGCTAGGGGATAATTGTGAATCCAAAGAAGCCATGAGTAAGGGAGAGAGCGAGCTCAATTCAATGAGCCAAGTCTACAAGGGTCAATCTCTCATTCAATCTGTAAGCAAGTGGTGTTCTTGGAAGTCTAGGGTCATGCAGCCCAAGGTTGGTCAAGGGGCTCATGGGGCGCCACTCATCATGGTCTACGAATCAAGTCATGAAGCCAACAAGGGTCCAAGTCGAGAAGAAGGCAAAGGTTCAACTCATAAGTCGAGCAAGAGGATCTCCGAGGATTTGAGGGCAAATCCTTTCCAAGGAGAGGAGATTGGACCAAGAATGGTCAAGTCGAGCAAAGGCGGTTTTAGTCTAGAACACGGTTTGGGTCCTTGGGCTCGAACCATGGGCTAGTCCATGGTCCTAGGGCCCACCCAAGCTTAATTTTGAGTGAATTAAGCAATATATTTCGGTCAAGCTTGGTGGGTGAAGGAAAGTCGAGGAATGGTTCAAGAAGGAGAGCAACAAATGCAACCATGAGCTATTTTGAGTGTGATCACTTGAGTGCACCCATGTGGGTTCGAACCCCAATAAAACACGAGCCAACAAGGTCCAAGAAAGTCAGCCATGGGGGAGCAATTCTGACCCCACAAGCCCCCACATGATACACTATTTTGAAACAAGTCGCTTTCAAGTTTCACCTTTATGCTTTATGTCTTTATCTTATTTACTTTATGTCATTTTCACTTTTTAGTTATGTTGTATGGAGCTTAGAAATCTGATTTGGTGATCCAGAACTTGTGCTCCAAGGTGTGATCTAAACCCTTGGATGAATAAGATCCAAAGCAAGGTGTGGATGCTCTTGGAGGTCACCATCTACTTTAGGAGTTAGGTTGCTTTATTTTCAGATTTTGTATGGTCCTTAGGACCCTAATTTTCTACTGGTAGTAGAGGCCCTTATGGCCCTTAGATCAAACTTGAATTGTAGGGCTTAGATGATAGCAAGGGTATTATATAAACCCTCACTCATACAATGTATTTTTCAGATTTGATGAATGAATTAAAAACCCTAACTTTGAGAGTTCTCAACTTGTGTTCTCCTAGCTAAGTGCAAGAGATTGTGAGTGATTAATTAGTGGCTTTGTGCTTGATTAATCAAACCCTAAATCTATTGCTTTGTGCTTAGATTTAGTCTATCCTTTATGTTTTCATTTAAGTTACAAAATCAGAAAATTTCTCTCAAAAAAAAACATCACTTTGGCGAGTATTTCACAAATATTTCAAGTCGATTTTAGTTATTCTCTTGAGTGAAATCTAACCCATTAGGTTTCATTCCAAATTGGTTATCAAAGCTTTGGTTCAAGAGCACAAGATCCACCCTTGTGTTAGTTGTGGTTTCGGTTCTAGCAAGAAAAGGTACAAACTTTGCCAAAATCAGTTTTTTTTGTTTTGAGTTACAATGGATTTATCTTTTCGATTTGGTTCTCCATCTTTTCCTATGGTACTTCATGTAAAACCCCTTGTGTTGAGACCATTTTCGAGTCTATAGAGAGGTTTAGAAAGGAATTGGATTCCAAGGCGACTAAGATGAAGGGAAGGGCTGATAATTTCGGTGTGGGTAAAGGGATGGCTATTTTAATTGACCCACCTACTAACACACGACCATATGAATCACCATTGGTGGTCAATGATGTTGAGCCTATCACTTCTCCTAAACCACCAGCCCTAAACATGAAAAAGGAAGCTGATCCTAACCAAAAGCAACCGCCTCCCTTGAGAAATGCTCTCAATGTCATGGTTTTGGTCACCTTGCTATGAAATGTACCACAAAGAAGGCCTTGATTTCGCTTTGAGAAGGATCATTGGGGAAAGAAGACGTCCATGCTAGTAAGGGTGAAGAGGTTGTGAGTCAAGAACAAGCCGATATGTTGTCGTGTGATTTGGTCAAGGATGGAGGTAGCTCTATCCAAGTGGCTCCTAAGACTCAAAGTGAAGACCTAGCCTTGCCTTCACAAAACCACCCTAATCCTTTCAAGCTAAAGTGTTTAAACAAAGAAGCCGAGTTGAGGAACCATGGTGATGAGGTTTTGGATGATTTGTTTGTAATGGGTGCTTGTCATCCCATCTTTGATAAGCCTTGTGAACCATGGAAGCATGAAGACGATTTAGTCCATGGAGGGAAAGATAGCAACTATATCTTCAAGGTTGGATGGAAGGAGGACATACTAACACCCCTACCTTCTAGCTTGAAGTATTCTACCCCACCCTCTATGGTTGAGCTTTGCAAGGATGTTGTATTGAGTAAAGGACCAGAAATGAAGCTTGGGTTTGGTCGTGGGAAAGATGTGCTTGTTCTCCTTGTTAAGGAAACCCTAAGTAATCAAGAAGGGCTGCCCTCAAGAGGAGTACAAGCCACACTAGAATGTCATGAGGTTAAACATGTTGTCCTAGCTCCATTTCCTTCTACTTTGGGGTACACGGCTGCCCCTTGCTTGTTTGAGGCTTCCAAAAGAGTGTTAGTGAGTGAAGAGGCCGAAATAAGTGAAGGGATGAATGTTGGGGAGAAATTGATCATTCACTTTGCTAATGATGATCCTAATAATCACGAGGGAAGCATGGGGTACAATGTCAAGCATAGGAATGAGTTTGATTCTATGTGGGATTTAACCAAGGTCAAGAGGAAGTTGTTCAAAGAAATGCTATGTGATTATCGTAATCAAGTTTATTCAAGTGGTTTCATGATCAAAGACAATCCTAGAGCAATAGGGGGAAGTCAAGGAGAGGAGCTCCATGAAGTCAAAACTGAAAATTTGGGAAACTCAATCAAGTGCAAGGAAAGTGAATCATTTGGAGATGCAAAGGTTGATGTTTTGCAAAGTTCAAGTGAGTCCTTGAGATGGAAGATCATTGTGGGGCTCAAACGTGACAAGGGATGGCTAGGTGACCATTCTAAGCATGAGGAACTTCGAGTTGTGCTAGGGGATAATTGTGAATCCAAAGAAGCCATGAGTAAGGGAGAGAGCGAGCTCAATTCAATGAGCCAAGTCTACAAGGGTCAATCTCTCATTCAATCTGTAAGCAAGTGGTGTTCTTGGAAGTCTAGGGTCATGCAGCCCAAGGTTGGTCAAGGGGCTCATGGGGCGCCACTCATCATGGTCTACTTAATCAAGTCATGAAGCCAACAAGGGTCCAAGTCGAGAAGAAGGCAAAGGTTCAACTCATAAGTCGAGCAAGAGGATCTCCGAGGATTTGAGGGCAAATCCTTTCCAAGGAGAGGAGATTGGACCAAGAATGGTCAAGTCGAGCAAAGGCGGTTTTAGTCTAGAACACGGTTTGGGTCCTTGGGCTCGAACCATGGGCTAGTCCATGGTCCTAGGGCCCACCCAAGCTTAATTTTGAGTGAATTAAGCAATATATTTCGGTCCAAGCTTGGTGGGTGAAGGAAAGTCGAGGAATGGTTCAAGAAGGAGAGCAACAAATGCAACCATGAGCTATTTTGAGTGTGATCACTTGAGTGCACCCATGTGGGTTCGAACCCCAATAAAACACGAGCCAACAAGGTCCAAGAAAGTCAGCCATGGGGGAGCAATTGGTGACCCTAAGTCCTCACATGATACACTATTTTGAAACAAGTCGCTTTCAAGTTTCACCTTTATGCTTTATGTCTTTATCTTATTTACTTTATGTCATTTTCACTTTTTAGTTATGTTGTATGGAGCTTAGAAATCTGATTTGGTGATCCAGAACTTGTGCTCCAAGGTGTGATCTAAACCCTTGGATGAATAAGATCCAAAGCAAGGTGTGGATGCTCTTGGAGGTCACCATCTACTTTAGGAGTTAGGTTGCTTTATTTTCAGATTTTGTATGGTCCTTAGGACCCTAATTTTCGGCTGGTAGTAGAGGCCCTTATGGCCCTTAGATCAAACTTGAATTGTAGGGCTTAGATGATAGCAAGGGTATTATATAAACCCTCACTCATACAATGTATTTTTCAGATTTGATGAATGAATTAAAAACCCTAACTTTGAGAGTTCTCAACTTGTGTTCTCCTAGCTAAGTGCAAGAGAGTGTGAGTGATTAATTAGTGGCTTTGTGCTTGATTAATCAAACCCTAAATCTATTGCTTTGTGCTTAGATTTAGTCTATCCTTTATGTTTTCATTTAAGTTACAAAAATCAGAAAATTTCTCTCAAAAAAACATCACTTTGGCCGAGTATTTCACAAATATTTCAAGTCGATTTTAGTTATTCTCTTGAGTGAAATCTAACCCATTAGGTTTCATTCCAAATTGGTTATCAAAGCTTTGGTTCAAGAGCACAAGATCAACCCTTGTGTTAGTTGTGGTTTCGGTTCTAGCAAGAAAAGGTACAAACTTTGCCAAAATCAGGTTTTTTGTTTTGAGTTACAATGGATTTATCTTTTCGATTTGGTTCTCCATCTTTTTCCTATGGTACTTCATGTAAAACCCCTTGTGTTGAGACCATTTTCGAGTCTATAGAGAGGTTTAGAAAGGAATTGGATTCCAAGGCGACTAAGATGAAGGGAAGGGCTGATAATTTCGGTGTGGGTAAAGGGATGGCTATTTTAATTGACCCACCTACTAACACACGACCATATGAATCACCATTGGTGGTCAATGATGTTGAGCCTATCACTTCTCCTAAACCACCAGCCCTAAACATGAAAAAGGAAGCTGATCCTAACCAAAAAGCAACCGTCTCCCTTGAGAAATGCTCTCAATGTCATGGTTTTGGTCACCTTGCTATGAAATGTACCACAAAGAAGGCCTTGATTTCGTTTGAGAAGGATCATTGGGGGAAAGAAGACGTCCATGCTAGTAAGGGTGAAGAGGTTGTGAGTCAAGAACAAGCTGATATGTTGTCGTGTGATTTGGTCAAGGATGGAGGTAGCTCTATCCAAGTGGCTCCTAAGACTCAAAGTGAAGACCTAGCCTTGCCTTCACAAAACCACCCTAATCCTTTCAAGCTAAAGTGTTTAAACAAAGAAGCCGAGTTGAGGAACCATGGTGATGAGGTTTTGGATGATTTGTTTGTAATGGGTGCTTGTCATCCCATCTTTGATAAGCCTTGTGAACCATGGAAGCATGAAGACGATTTAGTCCATGGAGGGAAAGATAGCAACTATATCTTCAAGGTTGGATGGAAGGAGGACATACTAACACCCCTACCTTCTAGCTTGAAGTATTCTACCCCACCCTCTATGGTTGAGCTTTGCAAGGATGTTGTATTGAGTAAAGGACCAGAAATGAAGCTTGGGTTTGGTCGTGGGAAAGATGTGCTTGTTCTCCTTGTTAAGGAAACCCTAAGTAATCAAGAAGGGCTGCCCTCAAGAGGAGTACAAGCCACACTAGAATGTCATGAGGTTAAACATGTTGTCCTAGCTCCATTTCCTTCTACTTTGGGGTACACGGCTGCCCCTTGCTTGTTTGAGGCTTCCAAAAGAGTGTTAGTGAGTGAAGAGGCCGAAATAAGTGAAGGGATGAATGTTGGGGAGAAATTGATCATTCACTTTGCTAATGATGATCCTAATAATCACGAGGGAAGCATGGGGTACAATGTCAAGCATAGGAATGAGTTTGATTCTATGTGGGATTTAACCAAGGTCAAGAGGAAGTTGTTCAAAGAAATGCTATGTGATTATCGTAATCAAGTTTATTCAAGTGGTTTCATGATCAAAGACAATCCTAGAGCAATAGGGAAGTCAAGGAGAGGAGCTCCATGAAGTCAAAACTGAAAATTTGGGAAACTCAATCAAGTGCAAGGAAAGTGAATCATTTGGAGATGCAAAGGTTGATGTTTTGCAAAGTTCAAGTGAGTCCTTGAGATGGAAGATCATTGTGGGGCTCAAACGTGACAAGGGATGGCTAGGTGACCATTCTAAGCATGAGGAACTTCGAGTTGTGCTAGGGGATAATTGTGAATCCAAAGAAGCCATGAGTAAGGGAGAGAGCGAGCTCAATTCAATGAGCCAAGTCTACAAGGGTCAATCTCTCATACAGACTGTAAGCAAGTGGTGTTCTTGGAAGTCTAGGGTCATGCAGCCCAAGGTTGGTCAAGGGGCTCATGGGGCGCCACTCATCATGGTCTACGAATCAAGTCATGAAGCCAACAAGGGTCCAAGTCGAGAAGAAGGCAAAGGTTCAACTCATAAGTCGAGCAAGAGGATCTCCGAGGATTTGAGGGCAAATCCTTTCCAAGGAGAGGAGATTGGACCAAGAATGGTCAAGTCGAGCAAAGGCGGTTTTAGTCTAGAACACGGTTTGGGTCCTTGGGCTCGAACCATGGGCTAGTCCATGGTCCTAGGGCCCACCCAAGCTTAATTTTGAGTGAATTAAGCAATATATCTCGGGCAAGCTTGGTGGGTCAAGGAAAGTCGAGGAATGGTTCAAGAAGGAGAGCAACAAATGCAACCATGAGCTATTTTGAGTGTGATCACTTGAGTGCACCCATGTGGGTTCGAACCCCAATAAAACACGAGCCAACAAGGTCCAAGAAAGTCAGCCATGGGGGAGCAATTGGTGACCCCAAAAGTCCTCACATGATACACTATTTTGAAACAAGTCGCTTTCAAGTTTCACCTTTATGCTTTATGTCTTTATCTTATTTACTTTATGTCATTTTCACTTTTTAGTTATGTTGTATGGAGCTTAGAAATCTGATTTGGTGATCCAGAACTTGTGCTCCAAGGTGTGATCTAAACCCTTGGATGAATAAGATCCAAAGCAAGTGTGGATGCTCTTGGAGGTCACCATCTACTTTAGGAGTTAGGTTGCTTTATTTTCAGATTTTGTATGGTCCTTAGGACCCTAATTTTCTACTGGTAGTAGAGGCCCTTATGGCCCTTAGATCAAACTTGAATTGTAGGGCTTAGATGATAGCAAGGGTATTATATAAACCCTCACTCATACAATGTATTTTTCAGATTTGATGAATGAATTAAAAACCCTAACTTTGAGAGTTCTCAACTTGTGTTCTCCTAGCTAAGTGCAAGAGAGTGTGAGTGATTAATTAGTGGCTTTGTGCTTGATTAATCAAACCCTAAATCTATTGCTTTGTGCTTAGATTTAGTCTATCCTTTATGTTTTCATTTAAGTTACAAAATCAGAAAATTTCTCTCAAAAAAACATCACTTTGGCCGAGTATTTCACAAATATTTCAAGTCGATTTTAGTTATTCTCTTGAGTGAAATCTAACCCATTAGGTTTCATTCCAAATTGGTTATCAAAGCTTTGGTTCAAGAGCACAAGATCCACCCTTGTGTTAGTTGTGGTTTCGGTTCTAGCAAGAAAAGGTACAAACTTTGCCAAAATCAGTTTTTTTTGTTTTGAGTTACAATGGATTTATCTTTTCGATTTGGTTCTCCATCTTTTTCCTATGGTACTTCATGTAAAACCCCTTGTGTTGAGACCATTTTCGAGTCTATAGAGAGGTTTAGAAAGGAATTGGATTCCAAGGCGACTAAGATGAAGGGAAGGGCTGATAATTTCGGTGTGGGTAAAGGGATGGCTATTTTAATTGACCCACCTACTAACACACGACCATATGAATCACCATTGGTGGTCAATGATGTTGAGCCTATCACTTCTCCTAAACCACCAGCCCTAAACATGAAAAAGGAAGCTGATCCTAACCAAAAAGCAACCGTCTCCCTTGAGAAATGCTCTCAATGTCATGGTTTTGGTCACCTTGCTATGAAATGTACCACAAAGAAGGCCTTGATTTCGTTTGAGAAGGATCATTGGGGGAAAGAAGACGTCCATGCTAGTAAGGGTGAAGAGGTTGTGAGTCAAGAACAAGCTGATATGTTGTCGTGTGATTTGGTCAAGGATGGAGGTAGCTCTATCCAAGTGGCTCCTAAGACTCAAAGTGAAGACCTAGCCTTGCCTTCACAAAACCACCCTAATCCTTTCAAGCTAAAGTGTTTAAACAAAGAAGCCGAGTTGAGGAACCATGGTGATGAGGTTTTGGATGATTTGTTTGTAATGGGTGCTTGTCATCCCATCTTTGATAAGCCTTGTGAACCATGGAAGCATGAAGACGATTTAGTCCATGGAGGGAAAGATAGCAACTATATCTTCAAGGTTGGATGGAAGGAGGACATACTAACACCCCTACCTTCTAGCTTGAAGTATTCTACCCCACCCTCTATGGTTGAGCTTTGCAAGGATGTTGTATTGAGTAAAGGACCAGAAATGAAGCTTGGGTTTGGTCGTGGGAAAGATGTGCTTGTTCTCCTTGTTAAGGAAACCCTAAGTAATCAAGAAGGGCTGCCCTCAAGAGGAGTACAAGCCACACTAGAATGTCATGAGGTTAAACATGTTGTCCTAGCTCCATTTCCTTCTACTTTGGGGTACACGGCTGCCCCTTGCTTGTTTGAGGCTTCCAAAAGAGTGTTAGTGAGTGAAGAGGCCGAAATAAGTGAAGGGATGAATGTTGGGGAGAAATTGATCATTCACTTTGCTAATGATGATCCTAATAATCACGAGGGAAGCATGGGGTACAATGTCAAGCATAGGAATGAGTTTGATTCTATGTGGGATTTAACCAAGGTCAAGAGGAAGTTGTTCAAAGAAATGCTATGTGATTATCGTAATCAAGTTTATTCAAGTGGTTTCATGATCAAAGACAATCCTAGAGCAATAGGGGGAAGTCAAGGAGAGGAGCTCTGGACCAAAAATGGTCAAGGCGAGCAAAGGCGGTTTTTGTCCAAAACACGGTTTGGGCCCTTGGGCTCGAACCATGGGCTAGGCCACGGTCCAAGGGTCCACCCACGCTTATTTTGAGTGAATTAAACAATAATATCTTGGTCAAGCTTGGTGGGTCAAGGAAAGTCAAAGAAAGTCAAGTTGGAGAGCAACCGAAAAGCCAATGAATGTGCTATTTTTGAAGTTGAACTTCGGGTGCACCCATGTAGGTTCGAACCACAAGTCAATTAAATCATCAAAGAGCAAACATCAAGTGGAAATAAGCCCAAGTCAGCCGAAACAAACAAAGAGAAGCTTCACATGTTTCTCCTCAACATGTCCCTTTCCCACATGTCACTATCTTCCTTTATGCTTTATACTTTATGTGTTTGTTTGTTTCTCTTTGAATTTTCAGCAAAAAGAGCTCAATTGAGCCGTTATATTGTAAGTTTTTGTGGGTTAATTGTAGCCTTTAGATCTCCTTTAAATGTAAGGTCAAGATTAGAGGAAGGGTAGTATATAACCTCCTCTCATTGCCTTGTAAATTTTCAGAATTTGTTGAATGAAAAAACCTAGTGTTTAAAACTTGAGTGCTCTCATTTCTCTCTTAGCTTTGTGCTTGAGTTGAGTGATTAATTAGTTAGTGGCTTAGTGCTTAACTAATTACAAACCTAAATCTATTACTTTGTGTGTAGATTTAGTGACTATCCTTTATGTTTTATTGTTCCACAAAATTTCAGAAAAATACTTCACAAAAACAACACTTTTAGCCGAGATTCTTGAGAGGTTTCACAAGTCGATTTTGTTCATCCTTTGAGTGAAACTTAGCCCATCTAGTTTCACTCCAAGCTCCATGAAGTCAAAACTAAAAATTTGGGAAACTCAATCAAGTGCAAGGAAAGTGAATCATTTGGAGATGCAAAGGTTGATGTTTTGCAAAGTTCAAGTGAGTCCTTGAGATGGAAGATCATTGTGGGGCTCAAACGTGACAAGGGATGGCTAGGTGACCATTCTAAGCATGAGGAACTTCGAGTTGTGCTAGGGGATAATTGTGAATCCAAAGAAGCCATGAGTAAGGGAGAGAGCGAGCTCAATTCAATGAGCCAAGTCTACAAGGGTCAATCTCTCATTCAATCTGTAAGCAAGTGGTGTTCTTGGAAGTCTAGGGTCATGCAGCCCAAGGTTGGTCAAGGGGCTCATGGGGCGCCACTCATCATGGTCTACGAATCAAGTCATGAAGCCAACAAGGGTCCAAGTCGAGAAGAAGGCAAAGGTTCAACTCATAAGTCGAGCAAGAGGATCTCCGAGGATTTGAGGGCAAATCCTTTCCAAGGAGAGGAGATTGGACCAAGAATGGTCAAGTCGAGCAAAGGCGGTTTTAGTCTAGAACACGGTTTGGGTCCTTGGGCTCGAACCATGGGCTAGTCCATGGTCCTAGGGCCCACCCAAGCTTAATTTTGAGTGAATTAAGCAATATATTTCGGTCAAGCTTGGTGGGTCAAGGAAAGTCGAGGAATGGTTCAAGAAGGAGAGCAACAAATGCAACCATGAGCTATTTTGAGTGTGATCACTTGAGTGCACCCATGTGGGTTCGAACCCCAATAAAACACGAGCCAACAAGGTCCAAGAAAGTCAGCCATGGGGGAGCAATTCGGCTGACCCCAAAAGTCCTCACATGATACACTATTTTGAAACAAGTCGCTTTCAAGTTTCACCTTTATGCTTTATGTCTTTATCTTATTTACTTTATGTCATTTTCACTTTTTAGTTATGTTGTATGGAGCTTAGAAATCTGATTTGGTGATCCAGAACTTGTGCTCCAAGGTGTGATCTAAACCCTTGGATGAATAAGATCCAAAGCAAGGTGTGGATGCTCTTGGAGGTCACCATCTACTTTAGGAGTTAGGTTGCTTTATTTTCAGATTTTGTATGGTCCTTAGGACCCTAATTTTCGGCTGGTAGTAGAGGCCCTTATGGCCCTTAGATCAAACTTGAATTGTAGGGCTTAGATGATAGCAAGGGTATTATATAAACCCTCACTCATACAATGTATTTTTCAGATTTGATGAATGGAGTGAAACTAGGAGGACCAAGTTTCACTCAAGAGATGAACACAAATCGATCCTTGAAACCCTTGAAATTCTCGGCCCAAGTGAATGTTTTTGGTGAAATATTTTTCTGAAATTTTGTGATAAAAGAAAAACATAAAGATAGTACTAATCCTAAGCACAAAGCAATAGAATTAGGGTTTTGATTAGTTTAAGCACAAAGCCACTAAACTAATCTCCCACTAACTCACACACTAAGTAATGAGAAAATGAAGAGAACTCACATAAAACAACTAGGGTTTATCATTTCATCAAATCTGAAAAATGTGAGGCAAGGATGAGGGTTTATATAATACCCTCATTCTAATCTTGACCATCCATTACAACAAGATCTAAGGGCTACAATCAACCCCCAAATGCTACATTATACTCGGTCAATTGAGGCTCACATGAGCTGAAAATTTGAACATAAAACAACAAATACATAAAGTAAAAAGCATAAAGCACAAAAGGTAGATAGTGACATGTATGAAAAAGACATAAAGTAAAACAATGTGATGATCTTTGGTGACTTGTTGTAGAACCGGCCCCTTGACCTCCATGAGCTAGTTTGTTGAACCATGTGAGCCCATTTTATTGGAGGGTTGACTCACTTGGGTGTACCATAGTTGATCACATTTCAAAAATAGCACAATCTTGACTTTTTATTGCTCTCCATCTTTGACTTCTCCTTGACTTAGCTTGATCACTAGGGTTGGCTCGATATGACCATAGAATTGACTTTACTTATCCCCTAGTGATGCCTTGACCCTTGGTCTAGGCTTGGGTTTGAGCCCATGGGTCCAACCCACGGCCCCCCTCGGCTTCACCCTTGGTTTCCTTGACCAATTTTGGTCCAATCTCCTCTCCTTGGAAAGGACTTGTCCTCAAGTCCTTGGAGATCCTCTTGCTTCCTCCCTTGCTCGACTTCAAGCTAGAATCTCGGCTCAACCTTTGCTCGATCTTGGCTTTCACGGTTTTAGTCTTCCATGGGCACCACTTAGCTAGAGTTTGTAGAAGTGGTTGAACCCCTTTGCCTTGGCTCGAAGAATTGATCACATTTTCATCCTTGGTCACGGTTTGCTTGACCACGCATTCTTCCTCGAGCATTTCTTTGAGCCCTCGACTCATAACCATGCCATCCATCCATTCTTGCTCATGTTCGAGCCCATCAATGATTCTCCACCTTAAAGACCCGCTTGATCTTTCCTTACCATCGATTTTTGTTCTTTCATTGACCACATTCTCAATGTAGTCGGTTGTTTCCTTGTTGATTGATGCTTCACCTTCATGAGGCTCCTCTCCTAGAGTCCTCCTTGTCATGCTAGTGCTTCCCTCACATTCCAAGCTCACCTTTTCCCCTTGCTCTTCTCCACTCGGCCCAAGGCCCTTCAACTTCTCAAGCTCATGCAATTTCGGCCTTGACTTCATCTCCTTGCTAGGTTTCGGCTCAAGGAAGGATTCAAATAGGCACGCATTGGATTTACAACCCATCATCGGTGGTAGGGGAGCTAAGACAATGAGCTTTTCACCATACTTGAATGAGTAGGTGTTGTCTCTTCCATGATGGGAAGAATTCTTTTCAAATTCCCAAGGTCTACCAAGCAACACATGGCAAGCATCCATGTCCAACACTTCACACACAACTTCATCCTTATAGTCTTGACCAATTGAGAACGAGACTTGGCATTGTTTGTCAACTTTGACCTCGGCTCCTTGATTGAGCCATCTTAGCTTGTATGGGTGAGGATGCTTCAAAGTAGGCAAGGCAAGCTTATCAATGAGGGTCTTGGAAGCAACATTAACACAACTTCCCCCATCGATAATCAAGTTACACACTCTCCCCATGATGGTACATTTGGACCGAAATATTTGGTGCCTTTGGTCCATATTCTCGTTTGATTCTTGGGTGTGCATCACTCGCCAAGTGACCAAGCTCAATCCCGAGTCCGGGGGAACAATGGTCTCGGCCATCTTCACTTCCTCAACTCCCTCTTTTTTTTCTTCCTCACAAACTAACACCTCATCATCTCCCCAATGCACAACCTCACTTGTATTCAAGGTCCTCTTGCTAGGGCATTCCTTAGCAAAATGACCATAGCCTTGACATTGGTAGCATTTTTTGAGGGGAATCGTTCTCTTGGGGCCATAGTCAATTCCCTTTCCTTTATCAACACTTGAGGGCTTGTTAGTAGGGCAAGGTTCGGAAACCTTGACCCCTCCTTGGCTCGACACGGGGTTGGTTTTGGGGGTGCTCTTAGCCGACTCTCCTCTCCCCTTCTCTAGCCTCTCCACACGTGTAGCCATGGTAACCGCCTCATCGAATGACCACAAGTTTTGCATTTTGACTCGATTTGCTATCCTAGGGTTTAGGCCCTCAACAAACCTTGCAATTTTTTGTTCGGGTTTCTCATTCATCTCACATTGTAGGGTGAGTTGCTCAAAGTCCCTAAGATAGGTCTCAATGGGGTGTGACTCTTGTTTTAGTTGAGCTAGCTTGAGAAACATGTCTTGGGTGTAGTCTTTGGGAACAAACTTGTCTTTGAGTTTCTTTTTGAGTTTGAGCCATGACTTGATGGGTTCCTTACCCTCTCGGTTTCTTTGATTCTTAAGGTTTTCATACCAAAGGGAGGCATATCCCTTAAACTTCATGATGGCTACCTTGAAACACTTCCTATCGGAGTACTCCTTGAATTCAAAAATTCTCTCAACCGATCTAAGCTAATCTAGGAGATCCTCGGGGTTCAAGCTACCATAAAAATCGGGTATGTCCACCTTAATGTCTCGGTCATGGTCTCTAGGGTGGGCCTCAAGGGACTCTTAGAATCCAAAATTGATCTTCCATGTGAGGAGGAGGGTGTCCTCTCCCACGCCCCCATACCCCATCCCACGCCTCTTCCCTTCCCCTTCACCCGTTCTTGGTTCATTCATATTTTGGTCTAAGAGGGTGTTTAGAGCATTCATCATTAGAGTACAATTACCGGTGAGTTGAGTTAACTTCTCTTCTAAATCGGAAAGTCTTTTACCTTCCCCTCTATCCCCTTCCATTTTGTGAAAGTTTTGTGAGATCTTTTGTGGAAATTTGGTGGAAAATAAACAAGGAAAACAAAGAAAGAAAACGAAAAATTGAAGAGGAAAACAAACCTAAAATTTCGGCTAACACAAGAACAAACCCAACCAATACTAACACAAGTGTAGATCTTTAACCATTTTTTGTAAGATTTTGTGGAAAATAAAACAAGGAAATTAAAAGAGAAAACGAAAAATGTAAGAGAAAAACTTCAAACAATTCGACCCTAAACTTAGATAAACCGAAAAATTGAAAATGAGAATGAAATTCAAGAACAAACCTAAGCTTTGATAACCAATTTGGAGTGAAACTAGGAGGACCAAGTTTCACTCAAGAGATGAACACAAATCGATCCTTGAAACCCTTGAAATTCTCGGCCCAAGTGAATGTTTTTGGTGAAATATTTTTCTGAAATTTTGTGATAAAAGAAAAACATAAAGATAGTACTAATCCTAAGCACAAAGCAATAGAATTAGGGTTTTGATTAGTTTAAGCACAAAGCCACTAAACTAATCTCCCACTAACTCACACACTAAGTAATGAGAAAATGAAGAGAACTCACATAAAACAACTAGGGTTTATCATTTCATCAAATCTGAAAAATGTGAGGCAAGGATGAGGGTTTATATAATACCCTCATTCTAATCTTGACCATCCATTACAACAAGATCTAAGGGCTACAATCAACCCCCAAATGCTACATTATACTCGGTCAATTGAGGCTCACATGAGCTGAAAATTTGAACATAAAACAACAAATACATAAAGTAAAAAGCATAAAGCACAAAAGGTAGATAGTGACATGTATGAAAAAGACATAAAGTAAAACAATGTGATGATCTTTGGTGACTTGTTGTAGAACCGGCCCCTTGACCTCCATGAGCTAGTTTGTTGAACCATGTGAGCCCATTTTATTGGAGGGTTGACTCACTTGGGTGTACCATAGTTGATCACATTTCAAAAATAGCACAATCTTGACTTTTTATTGCTCTCCATCTTTGACTTCTCCTTGACTTAGCTTGATCACTAGGGTTGGCTCGATTTGACCATAGAATTGACTTTACTTATCCCCTAGTGATGCCTTGACCCTTGGTCTAGGCTTGGGTTTGAGCCCATGGGTCCAACCCACGGCCCCCCTCGGCTTCACCCTTGGTTTCCTTGACCAATTTTGGTCCAATGAATGAATTAAAAACCCTAACTTTGAGAGTTCTCAACTTGTGTTCTCCTAGCTAAGTGCAAGAGAGTGTGAGTGATTAATTAGTGGCTTTGTGCTTGATTAATCAAACCCTAAATCTATTGCTTTGTGCTTAGATTTAGTCTATCCTTTATGTTTTCATTTAAGTTACAAAAATCAGAAAATTTCTCTCAAAAAAAAACATCACTTTGGCCGAGTATTTCACAAATATTTCACGTCGATTTTAGTTATTCTCTTGAGTGAAATCTAACCCATTAGGTTTCATTCCAAATTGGTTATCAAAGCTTTGGTTCAAGAGCACAAGATCCACCCTTGTGTTAGTTGTGGTTTCGGTTCTAGCAAGAAAAGGTACAAACTTTGCCAAAATCAGTTTTTTTGTTTTGAGTTACAATGGATTTATCTTTTCGATTTGGTTCTCCATCTTTTTCCTATGGTACTTCATGTAAAACCCCTTGTGTTGAGACCATTTTCGAGTCTATAGAGAGGTTTAGAAAGGAATTGGATTCCAAGGCGACTAAGATGAAGGGAAGGGCTGATAATTTCGGTGTGGGTAAAGGGATGGCTATTTTAATTGACCCACCTACTAACACACGACCATATGAATCACCATTGGTGGTCAATGATGTTGAGCCTATCACTTCTCCTAAACCACCAGCCCTAAACATGAAAAAGGAAGCTGATCCTAACCAAAAAGCAACCGTCTCCCTTGAGAAATGCTCTCAATGTCATGGTTTTGGTCACCTTGCTATGAAATGTACCACAAAGAAGGCCTTGATTTCGTTTGAGAAGGATCATTGGGGGAAAGAAGACGTCCATGCTAGTAAGGGTGAAGAGGTTGTGAGTCAAGAACAAGCTGATATGTTGTCGTGTGATTTGGTCAAGGATGGAGGTAGCTCTATCCAAGTGGCTCCTAAGACTCAAAGTGAAGACCTAGCCTTGCCTTCACAAAACCACCCTAATCCTTTCAAGCTAAAGTGTTTAAACAAAGAAGCCGAGTTGAGGAACCATGGTGATGAGGTTTTGGATGATTTGTTTGTAATGGGTGCTTGTCATCCCATCTTTGATAAGCCTTGTGATCCATGGAAGCATGAAGACGATTTAGTCCATGGAGGGAAAGATAGCAACTATATCTTCAAGGTTGGATGGAAGGAGGACATACTAACACCCCTACCTTCTAGCTTGAAGTATTCTACCCCACCCTCTATGGTTGAGCTTTGCAAGGATGTTGTATTGAGTAAAGGACCAGAAATGAAGCTTGGGTTTGGTCGTGGGAAAGATGTGCTTGTTCTCCTTGTTAAGGAAACCCTAAGTAATCAAGAAGGGCTGCCCTCAAGAGGAGTACAAGCCACACTAGAATGTCATGAGGTTAAACATGTTGTCCTAGCTCCATTTCCTTCTACTTTGGGGTACACGGCTGCCCCTTGCTTGTTTGAGGCTTCCAAAGAGTGTTAGTGAGTGAAGAGGCGAAATAAGTGAAGGGATGAATGTTGGGGAGAAATTGATCATTCACTTTGCTAATGATGATCCTAATAATCACGAGGGAAGCATGGGGTACAATGTCAAGCATAGGAATGAGTTTGATTCTATGTGGGATTTAACCAAGGTCAAGAGGAAGTTGTTCAAAGAAATGCTATGTGATTATCGTAATCAAGTTTATTCAAGTGGTTTCATGATCAAAGACAATCCTAGAGCAATAGGGAAGTCAAGGAGAGGAGCTCCATGAAGTCAAAGCGAAAATTTGGGAAACTCAATCAAGTGCAAGGAAAGTGAATCATTTGGAGATGCAAAGGTTGATGTTTTGCAAAGTTCAAGTGAGTCCTTGAGATGGAAGATCATTGTGGGGCTCAAACGTGACAAGGGATGGCTAGGTGACCATTCTAAGCATGAGGAACTTCGAGTTGTGCTAGGGGATAATTGTGAATCCAAAGAAGCCATGAGTAAGGGAGAGAGCGAGCTCAATTCAATGAGCCAAGTCTACAAGGGTCAATCTCTCATTCAATCTGTAAGCAAGTGGTGTTCTTGGAAGTCTAGGGTCATGCAGCCCAAGGTTGGTCAAGGGGCTCATGGGGCGCCACTCATCATGGTCTACGAATCAAGTCATGAAGCCAACAAGGGTCCAAGTCGAGAAGAAGGCAAAGGTTCAACTCATAAGTCGAGCAAGAGGATCTCCGAGGATTTGAGGGCAAATCCTTTCCAAGTGGACCAAAATTGGTCAAGGAAACCAAGGGTGAAGCCGAGGGGGGCCGTGGGTTGGACCCATGGGCTCAAACCCAAGCCTAGACCAAGGGTCAAGGGATCACTAGGGGATAAGTAAAGTCAATTCTATGGTCAAATCGAGCCAACCCTAGTGATCAAGCTAAGTCAAGGAGAAGTCAAGGATGGAGAACAACAAAAAGTCAAGATCATGCTATTTTTGAAATGTGGTCAACTATGGTACACCCATGTGAGTCAACCCTCCAATAAAATGGGCTCACATGGTTCATCAAGCTAGCTCATGGAGGTCAAGGGGCCGGCCTAATCAAAGTCACCAAGGATCATCACATTGTTTTTATGTTTAATGTCATTTTCATACAAGTCGCTTTCTCACTTTTTACTTTATGCTTTTGATGTAAGGAAACAAAATAATCCCTTGTAATTGTCTCCTATGGACCGTCCCACATGCACTCTAAGACCAAATCAAGGCCCTTGAAGACTACCTAAACCATCAAGGGAGGAGATTGAACCTCATGTCCACATCAACCTTTATGCTTTCTAGTTTGTTTGTTTCTCTTCAAAAATTCAGCTCACATGTGAGCATACTAGCCGTTTTTTGTAGTAGTATTTGGGGTCTCTTGTGAGCCCTTGGATTATCTTGTAATGAATGGTTGAGATGAGGCCTTGGGTATTATATAAACCCAACCTCACACAACATAATTTTCAGATTTGATGAATTGATAAACCCTAGTTGTTTTATTTGAGTTCTCCTCATTTTCTCATTACTTAGTGTGTGAGTTAGTGGAAGATTAGTTTAGTGGCTTTGTGCTTAAACTAATCAAAACCCTAATTCTATTGCTTTGTGCTTAGGATTAGTACTATCTTTATGTTTTTCATTTACTCACAAAATTTCAGAAAATATTTCACATAAAAATTGTTACTTGGCCGAGATTTTCAACATCATTTCAAGATCGATTTGTGTTCATCCTTTGAGTGATTCTTATCCCCATAAGTTTCACTCCAAATTGGTATCAAAGCCAAGGTTTGTTTTTGTTTTCGATCTTGTTTGTGTGTTTCTCGAGTTACTCCTATTTTTCCTCTTCAAATTTTCGATTTCTTTCCTTGTTTTTCCTTGTTTTATTTTCCACAAAATCTTACAAAATGATTAAAGGTTTACACTTGTATTAGTGTTGGTTGGGTTTGAAACACAAAGCCCCTTGCTTAGCCGAAATTTTAGGGTTGTTCCTCATTTTCGATTTGCTCTTGTGTTTCTCGGTTTACCCTTTGTTTCCCTCTTCAAATTTTTTGTTTTTCTTTCTTTGTTTTCCTTGTTCAATTTCCACAAAATCTCCACAAAAGATCTCACAAAATTTTCACAAAATGGAAGAGAATAGAGGAGAGGGTAAAAGACTTTCCGATTTAGAAGAGAAATTGACTCAACTCACCGGTAATTGCACTTTGATGATGAATGCTATTAACACACTCTTGGAACAAAACATGAATGAACCAAGAAGGGGTGAAGGGGGAAGGGGAAGAGGCCGTGGGATGGGGTATGGGGGAGTAGTGGGAGAGGACACCCTCCTCCTCACATGGAAGATCAATTTTCGGATTCGGAAGAGTCCTTGAGGCCCACCCTAGAGACCATGACCGAGACATTAAGGTGGACATACCCGATTTTTATGGTAGCTTGAACCCCGAGGATCTCCTAGATTGGCTTAGATCGGTTGAGAGAATTTTTGAATTCAAGGAGTACTCCGATAGGAAGTGTTTCAAGGTAGCCATCATGAAGTTTAAGAGATATGCTTCCCTTTGGTATGAGAACCTTAAGAACCAAAGAAACCGAGAGGGTAAGGAACCCATCAAGTCATGGCTCAAACTCAAAAAGAAACTCAAAGACAAGTTTGTTCCCAAAGACTACACTCAAGACATGTTCCTCAAGCTAGCTCAACTAAAACAAGAGTCACACCCCATTGAAACCTATCTTAGGGACTTTGAGCAACTCACCCTACAATGTGAGATGAATGAGAAACTTAGAACAAAAATTGCAAGGTTTGTTGAGGGCCTAAACCCTAGGATAGCAAATCGAGTCAAAATGCAAAACTTGTGGTCATTCGATGAGGTAGTTACCATGGCCACACGTGTGGAGAAGCTAGAGAAGGGGAGAGGAGAGTCGGCTAAGAGCACCCCCAAAACCAACCCCATGTCGAGCCAAGGAGGGATCAAGATTTCCGAGCCTTGCCCTACTAACAAACCCTCAAGTGTTGATAAAGGAAAGGGAAATGACTAAGGCCCCAAGAGAACGGTTCCCTCAAAAAATGCTACCAATGTCAAGGCTATGGTCATTTTGCTAAGGAATGCCCTAGCAAGAGGACCTTGAATACAAGTGAGGTTGTGCATTGGGGAGATGACGAGGTGTTAGTTTGTGAGGAAGAAAAAGAGGGAGTTGAGGAAGTGAAGATGGCCGAGACCATTGTTCCCCCGGACTCGGGATTGAGCTTGGTCACTTGGCGAGTGATGCACACCCAAGAATCAAACGAGAATATGGACCAAAGGCACCAAATATTTCGGTCCAAATGTACCATCATGGGGAGTGTGTAACTTGATTATCGATGGGGAAGTTGTGTTAATGTTGCTTCCAAGACCCTCATTGATAAGCTTGCCTTGCCTACTTTGAAGCATCCTCACCCATACAAGCTAAGATGGCTCAATCAAGGAGCCGAGGTCAAAGTTGACAAACAATGCCAAGTCTCGTTCTCAATTGGTCAAGACTATAAGGATGAAGTTGTGTGTGAAGTGTTGGACATGGATGCTTGCCATGTGTTGCTTGGTAGACCTTGGGAATTTGAAAAGAATTCTTCCCATCATGGAAGAGACAACACCTACTCATTCAAGTATGGTGAAAAGCTCATTGTCTTAGCTCCCCTACCACCAATGATGGGTTGTAAATCCAATGCGTGCCTATTTGAATCCTTCATTGAGCCGAAACCTAGCAAGGAGATGAAGTTAAGGCCGAAATTGCATGAGCTTGAGAAATTGAAGGGCCTTGAGCCGAGTGGGGAAGAGCAAGGAGAAAAGGTGAGCTTGGAATGTGAGGGAAGCACTAGCATGACAAGGAGGACTCTAGGAGAGGAGCCTCATGAAGGTGAAGCATCAATCAACAAGGAAACAACCGACTACATTGAGAATGTGGTCAATGAAAGAACAAAAATCGATGGTAAGGAAAGATCAAGCGGGTCTTTAAGGTGGAGAATCATTGATGGGCTCGAACATGAGCAAGAATGGGTGGATGGCATGGTTATGAGTCGAGGGCTCAAAGAAATGCTCGAGGAAGAATGCGTGGTCAAGCAAACCGTGACCAAGGATGAAAATGTGATCACTTCTTCGAGCCAAGGCAAAGGGGTCCAACCACTTCTACAAACTCTAGCTAAGTGGTGCCCATGGAAGACTAAAACCGTGAAAGCCAAGATCGAGCAAAGGTTGGGCCGAGATTCTAGCTTGAAATCGAGCAAGCAAGGAAGCAAGAGGATCTCCAAGGACTTGAGGACAAGTCCTTTCCAAGGAGAGGAGATTGGACCAAAATTGGTCAAGGAAACCAAGGGTGAAGCCGAGAGGGGCCGTGGGTTGGACCCATGGGCTCAAACCCAAGCCTAGACCAAGGGTCAAGGGATCACTAGGGGATAAGTAAAGTCAATTCTATGGTCAAATCAAGCCAACCCTAGTGATCAAGCTAAGTCAAGGAGAAGTCAAGGATGGAGAGCAACAAAAAGTCAAGATCATGCTATTTTTGAAATGTGGTCAACTATGGTACACCCATGTGAGTCAACCCTCCAATAAAATGGGCTCACATGGTTCATCAAGCTAGCTCATGGAGGTCAAGGGGCCGGCCTAATCAAAGTCACCAAGGATCATCACATTGTTTTTATGTTTAATGTCATTTTCATACAAGTCGCTTTCTCACTTTTTACTTTATGCTTTTGATGTAAGGAAACAAAATAATCCCTTGTAATTGTCTCCTATGGACCGTCCCACATGCACTCTAAGACCAAATCAAGGCCCTTGAAGACTACCTAAACCATCAAGGGAGGAGATTGAACCTCATGTCCACATCAACCTTTATGCTTTCTAGTTTGTTTGTTTCTCTTCAAAAATTCAGCTCACATGTGAGCATACTAGCCGTTTTTTGTAGTAGTATTTGGGGTCTCTTGTGAGCCCTTGGATTATCTTGTAATGAATGGTTGAGATGAGGCCTTGGGTATTATATAAACCCAACCTCACACAACATAATTTTCAGATTTGATGAATTGATAAACCCTAGTTGTTTTATTTGAGTTCTCCTCATTTTCTCATTACTTAGTGTGTGAGTTAGTGGAAGATTAGTTTAGTGGCTTTGTGCTTAAACTAATCAAAACCCTAATTCTATTGCTTTGTGCTTAGGATTAGTACTATCTTTATGTTTTTCATTTACTCACAAAATTTCAGAAAATATTTCACATAAAAATTGTTACTTGGCCGAGATTTTCAACATCATTTCAAGATCGATTTGTGTTCATCCTTTGAGTGATTCTTATCCCCATAAGTTTCACTCCACCAAGGAGAGGAGATTGGACCAAGAATGGTCAAGTCGAGCAAAGGCGGTTTTAGTCTAGAACACGGTTTGGGTCCTTGGGCTCGAACCATGGGCTAGTCCATGGTCCTAGGGCCCACCCAAGCTTAATTTTGAGTGAATTAAGCAATATATTTCGGTCAAGCTTGGTGGGTCAAGGAAAGTCGAGGAATGGTTCAAGAAGGAGAGCAACAAATGCAACCATGAGCTATTTTGAGTGTGATCACTTGAGTGCACCCATGTGGGTTCGAACCCCAATAAAACACGAGCCAACAAGGTCCAAGAAAGTCAGCCATGGGGGAGCAATTCGGCTGACCCCAAAAGTCCTCACATGATACACTATTTTGAAACAAGTCGCTTTCAAGTTTCACCTTTATGCTTTATGTCTTTATCTTATTTACTTTATGTCATTTTCACTTTTTAGTTATGTTGTATGGAGCTTAGAAATCTGATTTGGTGATCCAGAACTTGTGCTCCAAGGTGTGATCTAAACCCTTGGATGAATAAGATCCAAAGCAAGGTGTGGATGCTCTTGGAGGTCACCATCTACTTTAGGAGTTAGGTTGCTTTATTTTCAGATTTTGTATGGTCCTTAGGACCCTAATTTTCGGCTGGTAGTAGAGGCCCTTATGGCCCTTAGATCAAACTTGAATTGTAGGGCTTAGATGATAGCAAGGGTATTATATAAACCCTCACTCATACAATGTATTTTTCAGATTTGATGAATGAATTAAAAACCCTAACTTTGAGAGTTCTCAACTTGTGTTCTCCTAGCTAAGTGCAAGAGAGTGTGAGTGATTAATTAGTGGCTTTGTGCTTGATTAATCAAACCCTAAATCTATTGCTTTGTGCTTAGATTTAGTCTATCCTTTATGTTTTCATTTAAGTTACAAAAATCAGAAAATTTCTCTCAAAAAAAAAACATCACTTTGGCCGAGTATTTCACAAATATTTCAAGTCGATTTTAGTTATTCTCTTGAGTGAAATCTAACCCATTAGGTTTCATTCCAAATTGGTTATCAAAGCTTTGGTTCAAGAGCACAAGATCCACCCTTGTGTTAGTTGTGGTTTCGGTTCTAGCAAGAAAAGGTACAAACTTTGCCAAAATCAGTTTTTTTGTTTTGAGTTACAATGGATTTATCTTTTCGATTTGGTTCTCCATCTTTTTCCTATGGTACTTCATGTAAAACCCCTTGTGTTGAGACCATTTTCGAGTCTATAGAGAGGTTTAGAAAGGAATTGGATTCCAAGGCGACTAAGATGAAGGGAAGGGCTGATAATTTCGGTGTGGGTAAAGGGATGGCTATTTTAATTGACCCACCTACTAACACACGACCATATGAATCACCATTGGTGGTCAATGATGTTGAGCCTATCACTTCACCTAAACCACCAGCCCTAAACATGAAAAAGGAAGCTGATCCTAACCAAAAAGCATCCGTCTCCCTTGAGAAATGCTCTCAATGTCATGGTTTTGGTCACCTTGCTATGAAATGTACCACAAAGAAGGCCTTGATTTCGTTTGAGAAGGATCATTGGGGGAAAGAAGAGCGTCCATGCTAGTAAGGGTGAAGAGGTTGTGAGTCAAGAACAAGGCGATATGTTGTCGTGTGATTTGGTCAAGGATGGAGGTAGCTCTATCCAAGTGGCTCCTAAGACTCAAAGTGAAGACCTAGCCTTGCCTTCACAAAACCACCCTAATCCTTTCAAGCTAAAGTGTTTAAACAAAGAAGCCGAGTTGAGGAACCATGGTGATGAGGTTTTGGATGATTTGTTTGTAATGGGTGCTTGTCATCCCATCTTTGATACGCCTTGTGAACCATGGAAGCATGGAGACGATTTAGTCCATGGAGGGAAAGATAGCAACTATATCTTCAAGGTTGGATGGAAGGAGGACATACTAACACCCCTACCTTCTAGCTTGAAGTATTCTACCCCACCCTCTATGGTTGAGCTTTGCAAGGATGTTGTATTGAGTAAAGGACCAGAAATGAAGCTTGGGTTTGGTCGTGGGAAAGATGTGCTTGTTCTCCTTGTTAAGGAAACCCTAAGTAATCAAGAAGGGCTGCCCTCAAGAGGAGTACAAGCCACACTAGAATGTCATGAGGTTAAACATGTTGTCCTAGCTCCATTTCCTTCTACTTTGGGGTACACGGCTGCCCCTTGCTTGTTTGAGGCTTCCAAAAGAGTGTTAGTGAGTGAAGAGGCGGAAATAAGTGAAGGGATGAATGTTGGGGAGAAATTGATCATTCACTTTGCTAATGATGATCCTAATAATCACGAGGGAAGCATGGGGTACAATGTCAAGCATAGGAATGAGTTTGATTCTATGTGGGATTTAACCAAGGTCAAGAGGAAGTTGTTCAAAGAAATGCTATGTGATTATCGTAATCAAGTTTATTCAAGTGGTTTCATGATCAAAGACAATCCTAGAGCAATAGGGGGAAGTCAAGGAGAGGAGCTCCATGAAGTCAAAACTGAAAATTTGGGAAACTCAATCAAGTGCAAGGAAAGTGAATCATTTGGAGATGCAAAGGTTGATGTTTTGCAAAGTTCAAGTGAGTCCTTGAGATGGAAGATCATTGTGGGGCTCAAGCGTGACAAGGGATGGCTAGGTGACCATTCTAAGCATGAGGAACTTGAGTTGTGCTAGGGGATAATTGTGAATCCAAAGAAGCCATGAGTAAGGGAGAGAGCGAGCTCAATTCAATGAGCCAAGTCTACAAGGGTCAATCTCTCATTCAATCTGTAAGCAAGTGGTGTTCTTGGAAGTCTAGGGTCATGGAGCCCAAGGTTGGTCAAGGGGCTCATGGGGCGCCACTCATCATGGTCTACGAATCAAGTCATGAAGCCAACAAGGGTCCAAGTCGAGAAGAAGGCAAAGGTTCAACTCATAAGTCGAGCAAGAGGATCTCCGAGGATTTGAGGGCAAATCCTTTCCAAGGAGAGGAGATTGGACCAAGAATGGTCAAGTCGAGCAAAGGCGGTTTTAGTCTAGAACACGGTTTGGGTCCTTGGGCTCGAACCATGGGCTAGTCCATGGTCCTAGGGCCCACCCAAGCTTAATTTTGAGTGAATTAAGCAATATATTTCGGACAAGCTTGGTGGGACAAGGAAAGTCGAGGAATGGTTCAAGAAGGAGAGCAACAAATGCAACCATGAGCTATTTTGAGTGTGATCACTTGAGTGCACCCATGTGGGTTCGAACCCCAATAAAACACAAGCCAACAAGGTCCAAGAAAGTCAGCCATGCGGGGGCAATTCGGTGACCCCAAAAGTCCTCACATGATACACTATTTTTGAAACAAGTCGCTTTCAAGTTTCACCTTTATGCTTTATGTCTTTATCTTATTTACTTTATGTCATTTTCACTTTTTAGTTATGTTGTATGGAGCTTAGAAATCTGATTTGGTGATCCAGAACTTGTGCTCCAAGGTGTGATCTAAACCCTTGGATGAATAAGATCCAAAGCAAGGTGTGGATGCTCTTGGAGGTCACCATCTACTTTAGGAGTTAGGTTGCTTTATTTTCAGATTTTGTATGGTCCTTAGGACCCTAATTTTCGGCTGGTAGTAGAGGCCCTTATGGCCCTTAGATCAAACTTGAATTGTAGGGCTTAGATGATAGCAAGGGTATTATATAAACCCTCACTCATACAATGTATTTTTCAGATTTGATGAATGAATTAAAAACCCTAACTTTGAGAGTTCTCAACTTGTGTTCTCCTAGCTAAGTGCAAGAGAGTGTGAGTGATTAATTAGTGGCTTTGTGCTTGATTAATCAAACCCTAAATCTATTGCTTTGTGCTTAGATTTAGTCTATCCTTTATGTTTTCATTTAAGTTACAAAAATCAGAAAATTTCTCTCAAAAAAAAACATCACTTTGGCCGAGTATTTCACAAATATTTCAAGTCGATTTTAGTTATTCTCTTGAGTGAAATCTAACCCATTAGGTTTCATTCCAAATTGGTTATCAAAGCTTTGGTTCAAGAGCACAAGATCCACCCTTGTGTTAGTTGTGGTTTCGGTTCTAGCAAGAAAAGGTACAAACTTTGCCAAAATCAGTTTTTTTGTTTTGAGTTACAATGGATTTATCTTTTCGATTTGGTTCTCCATCTTTTTCCTATGGTACTTCATGTAAAACCCCTTGTGTTGAGACCATTTTCGAGTCTATAGAGAGGTTTAGAAAGGAATTGGATTCCAAGGCGACTAAGATGAAGGGAAGGGCTGATAATTTCGGTGTGGGTAAAGGGATGGCTATTTTAATTGACCCACCTACTAACACACGACCATATGAATCACCATTGGTGGTCAATGATGTTGAGCCTATCACTTCTCCTAAACCACCAGCCCTAAACATGAAAAAGGAAGCTGATCCTAACCAAAAAGCAACCGCAGTCTCCCTTGAGAAATGCTCTCAATGTCATGGTTTTGGTCACCTTGCTATGAAATGTACCACAAAGAAGGCCTTGATTTCGTTTGAGAAGGATCATTGGGGAAAGAAGGCGTCCATGCTAGTAAGGGTGAAGAGGTTGTGAGTCAAGAACAAGGCGATATGTTGTCGTGTGATTTGGTCAAGGATGGAGGTAGCTCTATCCAAGTGGCTCCTAAGACTCAAAGTGAAGACCTAGCCTTGCCTTCACAAAACCACCCTAATCCTTTCAAGCTAAAGTGTTTAAACAAAGAAGCCGAGTTGAGGAACCATGGTGATGAGGTTTTGGATGATTTGTTTGTAATGGGTGCTTGTCATCCCATCTTTGATAAGCCTTGTGAACCATGGAAGCATGAAGGCGATTTAGTCCATGGAGGGAAAGATAGCAACTATATCTTCAAGGTTGGATGGAAGGAGGACATACTAACACCCCTACCTTCTAGCTTGAAGTATTCTACCCCACCCTCTATGGTTGAGCTTTGCAAGGATGTTGTATTGAGTAAAGGACCAGAAATGAAGCTTGGGTTTGGTCGTGGGAAAGATGTGCTTGTTCTCCTTGTTAAGGAAACCCTAAGTAATCAAGAAGGGCTGCCCTCAAGAGGAGTACAAGCCACACTAGAATGTCATGAGGTTAAACATGTTGTCCTAGCTCCATTTCCTTCTACTTTGGGGTACCACGGCTGCCCCTTGCTTGTTTGAGGCTTCCAAAAGAGTGTTAGTGAGTGAAGAGGCGAAATAAGTGAAGGGATGAATGTTGGGGAGAAATTGATCATTCACTTTGCTAATGATGATCCTAATAATCAAGAGGAAGCATGGGGTACAATGTCAAGCATAGGAATGAGTTTGATTCTATGTGGGATTTAACCAAGGTCAAGAGGAAGTTGTTCAAAGAAATGCTATGTGATTATCGTAATCAAGTTTATTCAAGTGGTTTCATGATCAAAGACAATCCTAGAGCAATAGGGAAGTCAAGGAGAGGAGCTCCATGAAGTCAAAGCTGAAAATTTGGGAAACTCAATCAAGTGCAAGGAAAGTGAATCATTTGGAGATGCAAAGGTTGATGTTTTGCAAAGTTCAAGTGAGTCCTTGAGATGGAAGATCATTGTGGGGCTCAAACGTGACAAGGGATGGCTAGGTGACCATTCTAAGCATGAGGAACTTCGAGTTGTGCTAGGGGATAATTGTGAATCCAAAGAAGCCATGAGTAAGGGAGAGAGCGAGCTCAATTCAATGAGCCAAGTCTACAAGGGTCAATCTCTCATTCAATCTGTAAGCAAGTGGTGTTCTTGGAAGTCTAGGGTCATGCAGCCCAAGGTTGGTCAAGGGGCTCATGGGCGCCACTCATCATGGTCTCTGAATCAAGTCATGAAGCCAACAAGGGTCCAAGTCGAGAAGAAGGCAAAGGTTCACCCCGAAAGTCGAGCAAGAGGATCTCAGAGGATTTGAGGGCAAATCCTTTCCAAGGAGAGGAGATTGGACCAAGAATGGTCAAGTCGAGCAAAGGCGGTTTTAGTCTAGAACACGGTTTGGGTCCTTGGGCTCGAACCATGGGCTAGTCCATGGTCCTAGGGCCCACCCAAGCTTAATTTTGAGTGAATTAAGCAATATATTTCGGTCAAGCTTGGTGGGTCAAGGAAAGTCGAGGAATGGTTCAAGAAGGAGAGCAACAAATGCAACCATGAGCTATTTTGAGTGTGATCACTTGAGTGCACCCATGTGGGTTCGAACCCCAATAAAACACGAGCCAACAAGGTCCAAGAAAGTCAGCCATGGGGAGCAATTGGTGACCCCAAAAGTCCTCACATGATACACTATTTTGAAACAAGTCGCTTTCAAGTTTCACCTTTATGCTTTATGTCTTTATCTTATTTACTTTATGTCATTTTCACTTTTTAGTTATGTTGTATGGAGCTTAGAAATCTGATTTGGTGATCCAGAACTTGTGCTCCAAGGTGTGATCTAAACCCTTGGATGAATAAGATCCAAAGCAAGGTGTGGATGCTCTTGGAGGTCACCATCTACTTTAGGAGTTAGGTTGCTTTATTTTCAGATTTTGTATGGTCCTTAGGACCCTAATTTTCGGCTGGTAGTAGAGGCCCTTATGGCCCTTAGATCAAACTTGAATTGTAGGGCTTAGATGATAGCAAGGGTATTATATAAACCCTCACTCATACAATGTATTTTTCAGATTTGATGAATGAATTAAAAACCCTAACTTTGAGAGTTCTCAACTTGTGTTCTCCTAGCTAAGTGCAAGAGAGTGTGAGTGATTAATTAGTGGCTTTGTGCTTGATTAATCAAACCCTAAATCTATTGCTTTGTGCTTAGATTTAGTCTATCCTTTATGTTTTCATTTAAGTTACAAAAATCAGAAAATTTCTCTCAAAAAAAAACATCACTTTGGCGAGTATTTCACAAATATTTCAAGTCGATTTTAGTTATTCTCTTGAGTGAAATCTAACCCATTAGGTTTCATTCCAAATTGGTTATCAAAGCTTTGGTTCAAGAGCACAAGATCCACCCTTGTGTTAGTTGTGGTTTCGGTTCTAGCAAGAAAAGGTACAAACTTTGCCAAAATCAGTTTTTTTGTTTTGAGTTACAATGGATTTATCTTTTCGATTTGGTTCTCCATCTTTTTCCTATGGTACTTCATGTAAAACCCCTTGTGTTGAGACCATTTTCGAGTCTATAGAGAGGTTTAGAAAGGAATTGGATTCCAAGGCGACTAAGATGAAGGGAAGGGCTGATAATTTCGGTGTGGGTAAAGGGATGGCTATTTTAATTGACCCACCTACTAACACACGACCATATGAATCACCATTGGTGGTCAATGATGTTGAGCCTATCACTTCTCCTAAACCACCAGCCCTAAACATGAAAAAGGAAGCTGATCCTAACCAAAAAGCAACCGTCTCCCTTGAGAAATGCTCTCAATGTCATGGTTTTGGTCACCTTGCTATGAAATGTACCACAAAGAAGGCCTTGATTTCGTTTGAGAAGGATCATTGGGGGAAAGAAGACGTCCATGCTAGTAAGGGTGAAGAGGTTGTGAGTCAAGAACAAGCTGATATGTTGTCGTGTGATTTGGTCAAGGATGGAGGTAGCTCTATCCAAGTGGCTCCTAAGACTCAAAGTGAAGACCTAGCCTTGCCTTCACAAAACCACCCTAATCCTTTCAAGCTAAAGTGTTTAAACAAAGAAGCCGAGTTGAGGAACCATGGTGATGAGGTTTTGGATGATTTGTTTGTAATGGGTGCTTGTCATCCCATCTTTGATACGCCTTGTGAACCATGGAAGCATGAAGCCGATTTAGTCCATGGAGGGAAAGATAGCAACTATATCTTCAAGGTTGGATGGAAGGAGGACATACTAACACCCCTACCTTCTAGCTTGAAGTATTCTACCCCACCCTCTATGGTTGAGCTTTGCAAGGATGTTGTATTGAGTAAAGGACCAGAAATGAAGCTTGGGTTTGGTCGTGGGAAAGATGTGCTTGTTCTCCTTGTTAAGGAAACCCTAAGTAATCAAGAAGGGCTGCCCTCAAGAGGAGTACAAGCCACACTAGAATGTCATGAGGTTAAACATGTTGTCCTAGCTCCATTTCCTTCTACTTTGGGGTACCACGGCTGCCCCTTGCTTGTTTGAGGCTTCCAAAAGAGTGTTAGTGAGTGAAGAGGCCGAAATAAGTGAAAGGATGAATGTTGGGGAGAAATTGATCATTCACTTTGCTAATGATGATCCTAATAATCACGAGGGAAGCATGGGGTACAATGTCAAGCATAGGAATGAGTTTGATTCTATGTGGGATTTAACCAAGGTCAAGAGGAAGTTGTTCAAAGAAATGCTATGTGATTATCGTAATCAAGTTTATTCAAGTGGTTTCATGATCAAAGACAATCCTAGAGCAATAGGGAAGTCAAGGAGAGGAGCTCCATGAAGTCAAAGCGAAAATTTGGGAAACTCAATCAAGTGCAAGGAAAGTGAATCATTTGGAGATGCAAAGGTTGATGTTTTGCAAAGTTCAAGTGAGTCCTTGAGATGGAAGATCATTGTGGGGCTCAAGCGTGACAAGGGATGGCTAGGTGACCATTCTAAGCATGAGGAACTTGAGTTGTGCTAGGGGATAATTGTGAATCCAAAGAAGCCATGAGTAAGGGAGAGAGCGAGCTCAATTCAATGAGCCAAGTCTACAAGGGTCAATCTCTCATTCAATCTGTAAGCAAGTGGTGTTCTTGGAAGTCTAGGGTCATGCAGCCCAAGGTTGGTCAAGGGGCTCATGGGCGCCACTCATCATGGTCTCTGAATCAAGTCATGAAGCCAACAAGGGTCCAAGTCGAGAAGAAGGCAAAGGTTCAACTCATAAGTCGAGCAAGAGGATCTCAGAGGATTTGAGGGCAAATCCTTTCCAAGGAGAGGAGATTGGACCAAGAATGGTCAAGTCGAGCAAAGGCGGTTTTAGTCTAGAACACGGTTTGGGTCCTTGGGCTCGAACCATGGGCTAGTCCATGGTCCTAGGGCCCACCCAAGCTTAATTTTGAGTGAATTAAGCAATATATTTCGGTCAAGCTTGGTGGGGCAAGGAAAGTCGAGGAATGGTTCGAAGGAGAGCAACAAATGCAACCATGAGCTATTTTGAGTGTGATCACTTGAGTGCACCCATGTGGGTTCGAACCCCAATAAAACACGAGCCAACAAGGTCCAAGAAAGCCACCCATGCGGGAGCAATTCGGCTGACCCCAAAAGTCCTCACATGATACACTATTTTGAAACAAGTCGCTTTCAAGTTTCACCTTTATGCTTTATGTCTTTATCTTATTTACTTTATGTCATTTTCACTTTTTAGTTATGTTGTATGGAGCTTAGAAATCTGATTTGGTGATCGAACTTGTGCTCCAAGGTGTGATCTAAACCCTTGGATGAATAAGATCCAAAGCAAGGTGTGGATGCTCTTGGAGGTCACCATCTACTTTAGGAGTTAGGTTGCTTTATTTTCAGATTTTGTATGGTCCTTAGGACCCTAATTTTCGGCTGGTAGTAGAGGCCCTTATGGCCCTTAGATCAAACTTGAATTGTAGGGCTTAGATGATAGCAAGGGTATTATATAAACCCTCACTCATACAATGTATTTTTCAGATTTGATGAATGAATTAAAAACCCTAACTTTGAGAGTTCTCAACTTGTGTTCTCCTAGCTAAGTGCAAGAGAGTGTGAGTGATTAATTAGTGGCTTTGTGCTTGATTAATCAAACCCTAAATCTATTGCTTTGTGCTTAGATTTAGTCTATCCTTTATGTTTTCATTAAAGTTACAAAAATCAGAAAATTTCTCTCAAAAAAAAACATCACTTTGGCCGAGTATTTCACAAATATTTCAAGTCGATTTTAGTTATTCTCTTGAGTGAAATCTAACCCATTAGGTTTCATTCCAAATTGGTTATCAAAGCTTTGGTTCAAGAGCACAAGATCCACCCTTGTGTTAGTTGTGGTTTCGGTTCTAGCAAGAAAAGGTACAAACTTTGCCAAAATCAGTTTTTTTGTTTTGAGTTACAATGGATTTATCTTTTCGATTTGGTTCTCCATCTTTTTCCTATGGTACTTCATGTAAAACCCCTTGTGTTGAGACCATTTTCGAGTCTATAGAGAGGTTTAGAAAGGAATTGGATTCCAAGGCGACTAAGATGAAGGGAAGGGCTGATAATTTCGGTGTGGGTAAAGGGATGGCTATTTTAATTGACCCACCTACTAACACACGACCATATGAATCACCATTGGTGGTCAATGATGTTGAGCCTATCACTTCTCCTAAACCACCAGCCCTAAACATGAAAAAGGAAGCTGATCCTAACCAAAAAGCAACCGTCTCCCTTGAGAAATGCTCTCAATGTCATGGTTTTGGTCACCTTGCTATGAAATGTACCACAAAGAAGGCCTTGATTTCGTTTGAGAAGGATCATTGGGGGAAAGAAGGCGTCCATGCTAGTAAGGGTGAAGAGGTTGTGAGTCAAGAACAAGCTGATATGTTGTCGTGTGATTTGGTCAAGGATGGAGGTAGCTCTATCCAAGTGGCTCCTAAGACTCAAAGTGAAGACCTAGCCTTGCCTTCACAAAACCACCCTAATCCTTTCAAGCTAAAGTGTTTAAACAAAGAAGCCGAGTTGAGGAACCATGGTGATGAGGTTTTGGATGATTTGTTTGTAATGGGTGCTTGTCATCCCATCTTTGATAAGCCTTGTGAACCATGGAAGCATGAAGGCGATTTAGTCCATGGAGGGAAAGATAGCAACTATATCTTCAAGGTTGGATGGAAGGAGGACATACTAACACCCCTACCTTCTAGCTTGAAGTATTCTACCCCACCCTCTATGGTTGAGCTTTGCAAGGATGTTGTATTGAGTAAAGGACCAGAAATGAAGCTTGGGTTTGGTCGTGGGAAAGATGTGCTTGTTCTCCTTGTTAAGGAAACCCTAAGTAATCAAGAAGGGCTGCCCTCAAGAGGAGTACAAGCCACACTAGAATGTCATGAGGTTAAACATGTTGTCCTAGCTCCATTTCCTTCTACTTTGGGGTACACGGCTGCCCCTTGCTTGTTTGAGGCTTCCAAAAGAGTGTTAGTGAGTGAAGAGGCCGAAATAAGTGAAGGGATGAATGTTGGGGAGAAATTGATCATTCACTTTGCTAATGATGATCCTAATAATCAAGAGGGAAGTATGGGGTACAATGTCAAGCATAGGAATGAGTTTGATTCTATGTGGGATTTAACCAAGGTCAAGAGGAAGTTGTTCAAAGAAATGCTATGTGATTATCGTAATCAAGTTTATTCAAGTGGTTTCATGATCAAAGACAATCCTAGAGCAATAGGGGGAAGTCAAGGAGAGGAGCTCCATGAAGTCAAAGCTGAACATTTGGGAAACTCTATCAAGTGCAAGGAAAGGGAATCATTGGGAGATGCAAAGGTTGATGTTTTGCAAAGATCAAGTGAGTCCTTGAGATGGAAGATCATTGTGGGGCCCAAGCGTGACAAGGGATGGCTAGGTGACCATTCTAAGCATGAGGAACTTCGAGTTGTGCTAGGGGATAATTGTGAATCCAAAGAAGCCATGAGTAAGGGAGAGAGCGAGCTCAATTCAATGAGCCAAGTCTACAAGGGTCAATCTCTCATTCAATCTGTAAGCAAGTGGTGTTCTTGGAAGTCTAGGGTCATGGGGCCCAAGGTTGGTCAAGGGGCTCATGGGGCGCCACTCATCATGGTCTACGAATCAAGTCATGAAGCCAACAAGGGTCCAAGTCGAGAAGAAGGCAAAGGTTCAACACATAAGACGAGCAAGAGGATCTCAGGGATTTGAGGGCAAATCCTTTCCAAGGAGAGGAGATTGGACCAAGAATGGTCAAGTCGAGCAAAGGCGGTTTTAGTCTAGAACACGGTTTGGGTCCTTGGGCTCGAACCATGGGCTAGTCCATGGTCCTAGGGCCCACCCAAGCTTAATTTTGAGTGAATTAAGCAATATATTTCGGTCAAGCTTGGTGGGTCAAGGAAAGTCGAGGAATGGTTCAAGAAGGAGAGCAACAAATGCAACCATGAGCTATTTTGAGTGTGATCACTTGAGTGCACCCATGTGGGTTCGAACCCCAATAAAACACGAGCCAACAAGGTCCAAGAAAGTCAGCCATGGGGGAGCAATTCGGCTGACCCCAAAAGTCCTCACATGATACACTATTTTGAAACAAGTCGCTTTCAAGTTTCACCTTTATGCTTTATGTCTTTATCTTATTTACTTTATGTCATTTTCACTTTTTAGTTATGTTGTATGGAGCTTAGAAATCTGATTTGGTGATCGAACTTGTGCACCAAGGTGTGATCTAAACCCTTGGATGAATAAGATCCAAAGCAAGGTGTGGATGCTCTTGGAGGTCACCATCTACTTTAGGAGTTAGGTTGCTTTATTTTCAGATTTTGTATGGTCCTTAGGACCCTAATTTTCGGCTGGTAGTAGAGGCCCTTATGGCCCTTAGATCAAACTTGAATTGTAGGGCTTAGATGATAGCAAGGGTATTATATAAACCCTCACTCATACAATGTATTTTTCAGATTTGATGAATGAATTAAAAACCCTAACTTTGAGAGTTCTCAACTTGTGTTCTCTAGCTAAGTGCCAGAGAGTGTGAGTGATTAATTAGTGGCCTTGTGCTTGATTAATCAAACCCTAAATCTATTGCTTTGTGCTTAGATTTAGTCAATCCTTTATGTTTTCATTAAAGTTACAAAAATCAGAAAATTTCTCTCAAAAAAAACATCACTTTGGCGAGTATTTCACAAATATTTCAAGTCGATTTTAGTTATTCTCTTGAGTGAAATCTAACCCATTAGGTTTCATTCCAAATTGGTTATCAAAGCTTTGGTTCAAGAGCACAAGATCCACCCTTGTGTTAGTTGTGGTTTCGGTTCTAGCAAGAAAAGGTACAAACTTTGCCAAAATCACTTTTCTTGTTTTGAGTTACAATGGATTTATCTTTTCGATTTGGTTCTCCATCTTTTTCCTATGGTACTTCATGTAAAACCCCTTGTGTTGAGACCATTTTCGAGTCTATAGAGAGGTTTAGAAAGGAATTGGATTCCAAGGCGACTAAGATGAAGGGAAGGGCTGATAATTTCGGTGTGGGTAAAGGGATGGCTATTTTAATTGACCCACCTACTAACACACGACCATATGAATCACCATTGGTGGTCAATGATGTTGAGCCTATCACTTCTCCTAAACCACCAGCCCTAAACATGAAAAAGGAAGCTGATCCTAACCAAAAGCAACCGTCTCCCTTGAGAAATGCTCTCAATGTCATGGTTTTGGTCACCTTGCTATGAAATGTACCACAAAGAAGGCCTTGATTTCGTTTGAGAAGGATCATTGGGGGAAAGAAGGCGTCCATGCTAGTAAGGGTGAAGAGGTTGTGAGTCAAGAACAAGCTGATATGTTGTCGTGTGATTTGGTCAAGGATGGAGGTAGCTCTATCCAAGTGGCTCCTAAGACTCAAAGTGAAGACCTAGCCTTGCCTTCACAAAACCACCCTAATCCTTTCAAGCTAAAGTGTTTAAACAAAGAAGCCGAGTTGAGGAACCATGGTGATGAGGTTTTGGATGATTTGTTTGTAATGGGTGCTTGTCATCCCATCTTTGATAAGCCTTGTGAACCATGGAAGCATGAAGGCGATTTAGTCCATGGAGGGAAAGATAGCAACTATATCTTCAAGGTTGGATGGAAGGAGGACATACTAACACCCCTACCTTCTAGCTTGAAGTATTCTACCCCACCCTCTATGGTTGAGCTTTGCAAGGATGTTGTATTGAGTAAAGGACCAGAAATGAAGCTTGGGTTTGGTCGTGGGAAAGATGTGCTTGTTCTCCTTGTTAAGGAAACCCTAAGTAATCAAGAAGGGCTGCCCTCAAGAGGAGTACAAGCCACACTAGAATGTCATGAGGTTAAACATGTTGTCCTAGCTCCATTTCCTTCTACTTTGGGGTACACGGCTGCCCCTTGCTTGTTTGAGGCTTCCAAAAGAGTGTTAGTGAGTGAAGAGGCGAAATAAGTGAAGGGATGAATGTTGGGGAGAAATTGATCATTCACTTTGCTAATGATGATCCTAATAATCAAGAGGGAAGCATGGGGTACAATGTCAAGCATAGGAATGAGTTTGATTCTATGTGGGATTTAACCAAGGTCAAGAGGAAGTTGTTCAAAGAAATGCTATGTGATTATCGTAATCAAGTTTATTCAAGTGGTTTCATGATCAAAGACAATCCTAGAGCAATAGGGGGAAGTCAAGGAGAGGAGCTCCATGAAGTCAAAACTGAAAATTTGGGAAACTCAATCAAGTGCAAGGAAAGTGAATCATTTGGAGATGCAAAGGTTGATGTTTTGCAAAGTTCAAGTGAGTCCTTGAGATGGAAGATCATTGTGGGGCTCAACCGTGACAAGGGGGGGCCAGGTGACCCATCTAAGCATGAGGAACTTGAGTTGTGCTAGGGGATAATTGTGAATCCAAAGAAGCCATGAGTAAGGGAGAGAGCGAGCTCAATTCAATGAGCCAAGTCTACAAGGGTCAATCTCTCATTCAATCTGTAAGCAAGTGGTGTTCTTGGAAGTCTAGGGTCATGCAGCCCAAGGTTGGTCAAGGGGCTCATGGGGCGCCACTCATCATGGTCTACGAATCAAGTCATGAAGCCAACAAGGGTCCAAGTCGAGAAGAAGGCAAAGGTTCAACTCATAAGTCGAGCAAGAGGATCTCCGGACATTTGAGGGCAAATCCTTTCCAAGGAGAGGAGATTGGACCAAGAATGGTCAAGTCGAGCAAAGGCGGTTTTAGTCTAGAACACGGTTTGGGTCCTTGGGCTCGAACCATGGGCTAGTCCATGGTCCTAGGGCCCACCCAAGCTTAATTTTGAGTGAATTAAGCAATATATTTCGGTCAAGCTTGGTGGGTCAAGGAAAGTCGAGGAATGGTTCAAGAAGGAGAGCAACAAATGCAACCATGAGCTATTTTGAGTGTGATCACTTGAGTGCACCCATGTGGGTTCGAACCCCAATAAAACACGAGCCAACAAGGTCCAAGAAAGTCAGCCATGGGGAGCAATTGGTGACCCCAAAAGTCCTCACATGATACACTATTTTTGACACCAGTCCCTTTCAAGTTTCACCTTTATGCCTTATGTCTTTATGTTATTTTCTTTATGTCTTTTACACTTTTTAGTTATGTTGTATGGAGCTTAGAAATCTGATTTGGTGATCGAACTTGTGCTCCAAGGTGTGATCTAAACCCTTGGATGAATAAGATCCAAAGCAAGGTGTGGATGCTCTTGGAGGTCACCATCTACTTTAGGAGTTAGGTTGCTTTATTTTCAGATTTTGTATGGTCCTTAGGACCCTAATTTTCGGCTGGTAGTAGAGGCCCTTATGGCCCTTAGATCAAACTTGAATTGTAGGGCTTAGATGATAGCAAGGGTATTATATAAACCCTCACTCATACAATGTATTTTTCAGATTTGATGAATGAATTAAAAACCCTAACTTTGAGAGTTCTCAACTTGTGTTCTCCTAGCTAAGTGCAAGAGAGTGTGAGTGATTAATTAGTGGCTTTGTGCTTGATTAATCAAACCCTAAATCTATTGCTTTGTGCTTAGATTTAGTCTATCCTTTATGTTTTCATTTAAGTTACAAAAATCAGAAAATTTCTCTTAAAAGAAACATCACTTTGGCCGAGTATTTCACAAATATTTCAAGTCGATTTTAGTTATTCTCTTGAGTGAAATCTAACCCATTAGGTTTCATTCCAAATTGGTTATCAAAGCTTTGGTTCAAGAGCACAAGATCCACCCTTGTGTTAGTTGTGGTTTCGGTTCTAGCTAGAAAAGGTACAAACTTAGCCAAAATCAGTATTTTTGTTTTGAGTTACAATGGATTTATCTTTTCGATTTGGTTCTCCATCTTTTCCTATGGTACATCATGTAAACCCCCTTGTGTTGAGACCATTTTCGAGTCTATAGAGAGGTTTAGAAAGGAATTGGATTCCAAGGCGACTAAGATGAAGGGAAGGGCTGATAATTTCGGTGTGGGTAAAGGGATGGCTATTTTAATTGACCCACCTACTAACACACGACCATATGAATCACCATTGGTGGTCAATGATGTTGAGCCTATCACTCCTCCTAACCCTCCAGCCCTAAACATGAAAAAGGAAGCTGATCCTAACCAAAAGCAACCGTCTCCCTTGAGAAATGCTCTCAATGTCATGGTTTTGGTCACCTTGCTATGAAATGTACCACAAAGAAGGCCTTGATTTCGTTTGAGAAGGATCATTGGGGAAAGAAGGCGTCCATGCTAGTAAGGGTGAAGAGGTTGTGAGTCAAGAACAAGTCGATATGTTGTCGTGTGATTTGGTCAAGGATGGAGGTAGCTCTATCCAAGTGGCTCCTAAGACTCAAAGTGAAGACCTAGCCTTGCCTTCACAAAACCACCCTAATCCTTTCAAGCTAAAGTGTTTAAACAAAGAAGCCGAGTTGAGGAACCATGGTGATGAGGTTTTGGATGATTTGTTTGTAATGGGTGCTTGTCATCCCATCTTTGATAAGCCTTGTGAACCATGGAAGCATGAAGGCGATTTAGTCCATGGAGGGAAAGATAGCAACTATATCTTCAAGGTTGGATGGAAGGAGGACATACTAACACCCCTACCTTCTAGCTTGAAGTATTCTACCCCACCCTCTATGGTTGAGCTTTGCAAGGATGTTGTATTGAGTAAAGGACCAGAAATGAAGCTTGGGTTTGGTCGTGGGAAAGATGTGCTTGTTCTCCTTGTTAAGGAAACCCTAAGTAATCAAGAAGGGCTGCCCTCAAGAGGAGTACAAGCCACACTAGAATGTCATGAGGTTAAACATGTTGTCCTAGCTCCATTTCCTTCTACTTTGGGGTACACGGCTGCCCCTTGCTTGTTTGAGGCTTCCAAAAGAGTGTTAGTGAGTGAAGAGGCGAAATAAGTGAAGGGATGAATGTTGGGGAGAAATTGATCATTCACTTTCCTAATGATGATCCTAATAATCAAGAGGGAAGCATGGGGTACAATGTCAAGCATAGGAATGAGTTTGATTCTATGTGGGATTTAACCAAGGTCAAGAGGAAGTTGTTCAAAGAAATGCTATGTGATTATCGTAATCAAGTTTATTCAAGTGGTTTCATGATCAAAGACAATCCTAGAGCAATAGGGAAGTCAAGGAGAGGAGCTCCATGAAGTCAAAGCGAAAATTTGGGAAACTCAATCAAGTGCAAGGAAAGTGAATCATTTGGAGATGCAAAGGTTGATGTTTTGCAAAGTTCAAGTGAGTCCTTGAGATGGAAGATCATTGTGGGGCTCAAGCGTGACAAGGGATGGCTAGGTGACCATTCTAAGCATGAGGAACTTGAGTTGTGCTAGGGGATAATTGTGAATCCAAAGAAGCCATGAGTAAGGGAGAGAGCGAGCTCAATTCAATGAGCCAAGTCTACAAGGGTCAATCTCTCATTCAATCTGTAAGCAAGTGGTGTTCTTGGAAGTCTAGGGTCATGGAGCCCAAGGGTGGTCAAGGGGCTCATGGGCGCCACTCATCATGGTCTACTTAATCAAGTCATGAAGCCAACAAGGGTCCAAGTCGAGAAGAAGGCAAAGGTTCAACTCATAAGTCGAGCAAGAGGATCTCAGAGGATTTGAGGGCAAATCCTTTCCAAGGAGAGGAGATTGGACCAAGAATGGTCAAGTCGAGCAAAGGCGGTTTTAGTCTAGAACACGGTTTGGGTCCTTGGGCTCGAACCATGGGCTAGTCCATGGTCCTAGGGCCCACCCAAGCTTAATTTTGAGTGAATTAAGCAATATATTTCGGTCAAGCTTGGTGGGTCAAGGAAAGTCGAGGAATGGTTCAAGAAGGAGAGCAACAAATGCAACCATGAGCTATTTTGAGTGTGATCACTTGAGTGCACCCATGTGGGTTCGAACCCCAATAAAACACGAGCCAACAAGGTCCAAGAAAGTCAGCCATGGGGAGCAATTGGTGACCCCAAAAGTCCTCACATGATACACTATTTTTGAAACAAGTCGCTTTCAAGTTTCACCTTTATGCTTTATGTCTTTATCTTATTTACTTTTTGTCATTTTCACTTTTTAGTTATGTTGTATGGAGCTTAGAAATCTGATTTGGTGATCCAGAACTTGTGCTCCAAGGTGTGATCTAAACCCTTGTATGAATAAGATCCAAAGCAAGGTGTGGATGCTCTTGGAGGTCACCATCTACTTTAGGAGTTAGGTTGCTTTATTTTCAGATTTTGTATGGTCCTTAGGACCCTAATTTTCGGCTGGTAGTAGAGGCCCTTATGGCCCTTAGATCAAACTTGAATTGTAGGGCTTAGATGATAGCAAGGGTATTATATAAACCCTCACTCATACAATGTATTTTTCAGATTTGATGAATGAATTAAAAACCCTAACTTTGAGAGTTCTCAACTTGTGTTCTCCTAGCTAAGTGCAAGAGAGTGTGAGTGATTAATTAGTGGCTTTGTGCTTGATTAATCAAACCCTAAATCTATTGCTTTGTGCTTAGATTTAGTCTATCCTTTATGTTTTCATTTAAGTTACAAAAATCAGAAAATTTCTCTCAAAAAAAAACATCACTTTGGCCGAGTATTTCACAAATATTTCAAGTCGATTTTAGTTATTCTCTTGAGTGAAATCTAACCCATTAGGTTTCATTCCAAATTGGTTATCAAAGCTTTGGTTCAAGAGCACAAGATCCACCCTTGTGTTAGTTGTGGTTTCGGTTCTAGCAAGAAAAGGTACAAACTTTGCCAAAAACAGTATTTGTTTTGAGTTACAATGGATTTATCTTTTCGATTTGGTTCTCCATCTTTTTCCTATGGTACTTCATGTAAAACCCCTTGTGTTGAGACCATTTTCGAGTCTATAGAGAGGTTTAGAAAGGAATTGGATTCCAAGGCGACTAAGATGAAGGGAAGGGCTGATAATTTCGGTGTGGGTAAAGGGATGGCTATTTTAATTGACCCACCTACTAACACACGACCATATGAATCACCATTGGTGGTCAATGATGTTGAGCCTATCACTTCTCCTAAACCACCAGCCCTAAACATGAAAAAGGAAGCTGATCCTAACCAAAAAGCAACCGTCTCCCTTGAGAAATGCTCTCAATGTCATGGTTTTGGTCACCTTGCTATGAAATGTACCACAAAGAAGGCCTTGATTTCGTTTGAGAAGGATCATTGGGAGAAAGAAGGCGTCCATGCTAGTAAGGGTGAAGAGGTTGTGAGTCAAGAACAAGTCGATATGTTGGCGTGTGATTTGGTCAAGGATGGAGGTAGCTCTATCCAAGTGGCTCCTAAGACTCAAAGTGAAGACCTAGCCTTGCCTTCACAAAACCACCCTAATCCTTTCAAGCTAAAGTGTTTAAACAAAGAAGCCGAGTTGAGGAACCATGGTGATGAGGTTTTGGATGATTTGTTTGTAATGGGTGCTTGTCATCCCATCTTTGATAAGCCTTGTGAACCATGGAAGCATGAAGACGATTTAGTCCATGGAGGGAAAGATAGCAACTATATCTTCAAGGTTGGATGGAAGGAGGACATACTAACACCCCTACCTTCTAGCTTGAAGTATTCTACCCCACCCTCTATGGTTGAGCTTTGCAAGGATGTTGTATTGAGTAAAGGACCAGAAATGAAGCTTGGGTTTGGTCGTGGGAAAGATGTGCTTGTTCTCCTTGTTAAGGAAACCCTAAGTAATCAAGAAGGGCTGCCCTCAAGAGGAGTACAAGCCACACTAGAATGTCATGAGGTTAAACATGTTGTCCTAGCTCCATTTCCTTCTACTTTGGGGTACACGGCTGCCCCTTGCTTGTTTGAGGCTTCCAAAAGAGTGTTAGTGAGTGAAGAGGCCGAAATAAGTGAAGGGATGAATGTTGGGGAGAAATTGATCATTCACTTTCCTAATGATGATCCTAATAATCAAGAGGGAAGCATGGGGTACAATGTCAAGCATAGGAATGAGTTTGATTCTATGTGGGATTTAACCAAGGTCAAGAGGAAGTTGTTCAAAGAAATGCTATGTGATTATCGTAATCAAGTTTATTCAAGTGGTTTCATGATCAAAGACAATCCTAGAGCAATAGGGGGAAGTCAAGGAGAGGAGCTCCATGAAGTCAAAACTGAAAATTTGGGAAACTCAATCAAGTGCAAGGAAAGTGAATCATTTGGAGATGCAAAGGTTGATGTTTTGCAAAGTTCAAGTGAGTCCTTGAGATGGAAGATCATTGTGGGGCTCAAACGTGACAAGGGATGGCTAGGTGACCATTCTAAGCATGAGGGACTTGAGTTGTGCTAGGGGATAATTGTGAATCCAAAGAAGCCATGAGTAAGGGAGAGAGCGAGCTCAATTCAATGAGCCAAGTCTACAAGGGTCAATCTCTCATTCAATCTGTAAGCAAGTGGTGTTCTTGGAAGTCTAGGGTCATGGAGCCCAAGGTTGGTCAAGGGGCTCATGGGGCGCCACTCATCATGGTCTACGAATCAAGTCATGAAGCCAACAAGGGTCCAAGTCGAGAAGAAGGCAAAGGTTCAACTCATAAGTCGAGCAAGAGGATCTCCGAGGATTTGAGGGCAAATCCTTTCCAAGGAGAGGAGATTGGACCAAGAATGGTCAAGTCGAGCAAAGGCGGTTTTAGTCTAGAACACGGTTTGGGTCCTTGGGCTCGAACCATGGGCTAGTCCATGGTCCTAGGGCCCACCCAAGCTTAATTTTGAGTGAATTAAGCAATATATTTCGGTCAAGCTTGGTGGGTCAAGGAAAGTCGAGGAATGGTTCAAGAAGGAGAGCAACAAATGCAACCATGAGCTATTTTGAGTGTGATCACTTGAGTGCACCCATGTGGGTTCGAACCCCAATAAAACACGAGCCAACAAGGTCCAAGAAAGTCAGCCATGGGGGAGCAATTGGTGACCCCAAAAGTCCTCACATGATACACTATTTTGAAACAAGTCGCTTTCAAGTTTCACCTTTATGCTTTATGTCTTTATCTTATTTACTTTTTGTCATTTTCACTTTTTAGTTATGTTGTATGGAGCTTAGAAATCTGATTTGGTGATCCAGAACTTGTGCTCCAAGGTGTGATCTAAACCCTTGTATGAATAAGATCCAAAGCAAGGTGTGGATGCTCTTGGAGGTCACCATCTACTTTAGGAGTTAGGTTGCTTTATTTTCAGATTTTGTATGGTCCTTAGGACCCTAATTTTCGGCTGGTAGTAGAGGCCCTTATGGCCCTTAGATCAAACTTGAATTGTAGGGCTTAGATGATAGCAAGGGTATTATATAAACCCTCACTCATACAATGTATTTTTCAGATTTGATGAATGAATTAAAAACCCTAACTTTGAGAGTTCTCAACTTGTGTTCTCCTAGCTAAGTGCAAGAGAGTGTGAGTGATTAATTAGTGGCTTTGTGCTTGATTAATCAAACCCTAAATCTATTGCTTTGTGCTTAGATTTAGTCTATCCTTTATGTTTTCATTTAAGTTACAAAAATCAGAAAATTTCTCTCAAAAAAAAACATCACTTTGGCCGAGTATTTCACAAATATTTCAAGTCGATTTTAGTTATTCTCTTGAGTGAAATCTAACCCATTAGGTTTCATTCCAAATTGGTTATCAAAGCTTTGGTTCAAGAGCACAAGATCCACCCTTGTGTTAGTTGTGGTTTCGGTTCTAGCAAGAAAAGGTACAAACTTTGCCAAAATCAGTTTTTTTGTTTTGAGTTACAATGGATTTATCTTTTCGATTTGGTTCTCCATCTTTTCCTATGGTACTTCATGTAAAACCCCTTGTGTTGAGACCATTTTCGAGTCTATAGAGAGGTTTAGAAAGGAATTGGATTCCAAGGCGACTAAGATGAAGGGAAGGGCTGATAATTTCGGTGTGGGTAAAGGGATGGCTATTTTAATTGACCCACCTACTAACACACGACCATATGAATCACCATTGGTGGTCAATGATGTTGAGCCTATCACTTCTCCTAAACCACCAGCCCTAAACATGAAAAAGGAAGCTGATCCTAACCAAAAGCAACCGTCTCCCTTGAGAAATGCTCTCAATGTCATGGTTTTGGTCACCTTGCTATGAAATGTACCACAAAGAAGGCCTTGATTTCGTTTCAGAAGCATCATTGGGTAAACGAAGACGTCCATGCTAGAAAGGTTGAACAGGTTGTGTGTCAAGAACAAGGTGATATGTTGTCGTGTGATTTGGTCAAGGATGGAGGTAGCTCTATCCAAGTGGCTCCTAAGACTCAAAGTGAAGACCTAGCCTTGCCTTCACAAAACCACCCTAATCCTTTCAAGCTAAAGTGTTTAAACAAAGAAGCCGAGTTGAGGAACCATGGTGATGAGGTTTTGGATGATTTGTTTGTAATGGGTGCTTGTCATCCCATCTTTGATAAGCCTTGTGAACCATGGAAGCATGAAGACGATTTAGTCCATGGAGGGAAAGATAGCAACTATATCTTCAAGGTTGGATGGAAGGAGGACATACTAACACCCCTACCTTCTAGCTTGAAGTATTCTACCCCACCCTCTATGGTTGAGCTTTGCAAGGATGTTGTATTGAGTAAAGGACCAGAAATGAAGCTTGGGTTTGGTCGTGGGAAAGATGTGCTTGTTCTCCTTGTTAAGGAAACCCTAAGTAATCAAGAAGGGCTGCCCTCAAGAGGAGTACAAGCCACACTAGAATGTCATGAGGTTAAACATGTTGTCCTAGCTCCATTTCCTTCTACTTTGGGGTACACGGCTGCCCCTTGCTTGTTTGAGGCTTCCAAAAGAGTGTTAGTGAGTGAAGAGGCCAAATAAGTGAAGGGATGAATGTTGGGGAGAAATTGATCATTCACTTTGCTAATGATGATCCTAATAATCACGAGGGAAGCATGGGGTACAATGTCAAGCATAGGAATGAGTTTGATTCTATGTGGGATTTAACCAAGGTCAAGAGGAAGTTGTTCAAAGAAATGCTATGTGATTATCGTAATCAAGTTTATTCAAGTGGTTTCATGATCAAAGACAATCCTAGAGCAATAGGGAAGTCAAGGAGAGGAGCTCCATGAAGTCAAAACCGAAAATTTGGGAAACTCAATCAAGTGCAAGGAAAGTGAATCATTTGGAGATGCAAAGGTTGATGTTTTGCAAAGTTCAAGTGAGTCCTTGAGATGGAAGATCATTGTGGGGCTCAAACGTGACAAGGGATGGCTAGGTGACCATTCTAAGCATGAGGAACTTCGAGTTGTGCTAGGGGATAATTGTGAATCCAAAGAAGCCATGAGTAAGGGAGAGAGCGAGCTCAATTCAATGAGCCAAGTCTACAAGGGTCAATCTCTCATTCAACTGTAAGCAAGTGGTGTTCTTGGAAGTCTAGGGTCATGGAGCCCAAGGTTGGTCAAGGGGCTCATGGGGCGCCACTCATCATGGTCTACTTAATCAAGTCATGAAGCCAACAAGGGTCCAAGTCGAGAAGAAGGCAAAGGTTCAACTCATAAGTCGAGCAAGAGGATCTCCGAGGATTTGAGGGCAAATCCTTTCCAAGGAGAGAGATTGGACCAAGAATGGTCAAGTCGAGCAAAGGCGGTTTTAGTCTAGAACACGGTTTGGGTCCTTGGGCTCGAACCATGGGCTAGTCCATGGTCCTAGGGCCCACCCAAGCTTAATTTTGAGTGAATTAAGCAATATATTTCGGTCAAGCTTGGTGGGTCAAGGAAAGTCGAGGAATGGTTCAAGAAGGAGAGCAACAAATGCAACCATGAGCTATTTTGAGTGTGATCACTTGAGTGCACCCATGTGGGTTCGAACCCCAATAAAACACGAGCCAACAAGGTCCAAGAAAGTGAGCCATGCGGGAGCAATTCGGCTGACCCCAAAAGTCCTCACATGATACACTATTTTGAAACAAGTCGCTTTCAAGTTTCACCTTTATGCTTTATGTCTTTATCTTATTTACTTTTTGTCATTTTCACTTTTTAGTTATGTTGTATGGAGCTTAGAAATCTGATTTGGTGATCGTAACTTGTGCCCCAAGGTGTGATCTAAACCCTTGGATGAATAAGATCCAAAGCAAGGTGTGGATGCTCTTGGAGGTCACCATCTACTTTAGGAGTTAGGTTGCTTTATTTTCAGATTTTGTATGGTCCTTAGGACCCTAATTTTCGGCTGGTAGTAGAGGCCCTTATGGCCCTTAGATCAAACTTGAATTGTAGGGCTTAGATGATAGCAAGGGTATTATATAAACCCTCACTCATACAATGTATTTTTCAGATTTGATGAATGAATTAAAAACCCTAACTTTGAGAGTTCTCAACTTGTGTTCTCCTAGCTAAGTGCAAGAGAGTGTGAGTGATTAATTAGTGGCTTTGTGCTTGATTAATCAAACCCTAAATCTATTGCTTTGTGCTTAGATTTAGTCTATCCTTTATGTTTTCATTTAAGTTACAAAAATCAGAAAATTTCTCTCAAAAAAAAACATCACTTTGGCCGAGTATTTCACAAATATTTCAAGTCGATTTTAGTTATTCTCTTGAGTGAAATCTAACCCATTAGGTTTCATTCCAAATTGGTTATCAAAGCTTTGGTTCAAGAGCACAAGATCCACCCTTGTGTTAGTTGTGGTTTGGGTTCTAGCAAGAAAAGGTACAAACTTTGCCAAAATCAGTTTTTTTGTTTTGAGTTACAATGGATTTATCTTTTCGATTTGGTTCTCCATCTTTTTCCTATGGTACTTCATGTAAAACCCCTTGTGTTGAGACCATTTTCGAGTCTATAGAGAGGTTTAGAAAGGAATTGGATTCCAAGGCGACTAAGATGAAGGGAAGGGCTGATAATTTCGGTGTGGGTAAAGGGATGGCTATTTTAATTGACCCACCTACTAACACACGACCATATGAATCACCATTGGTGGTCAATGATGTTGAGCCTATCACTTCTCCTAAACCACCAGCCCTAAACATGAAAAAGGAAGCTGATCCTAACCAAAAAGCAACCGTCTCCCTTGAGAAATGCTCTCAATGTCATGGTTTTGGTCACCTTGCTATGAAATGTACCACAAAGAAGGCCTTGATTTCGTTTGAGAAGGATCATGGAGTGAAACTAGGAGGATCAAGTTTCACTCAAAAGATGAACAAAATCGAACTTGAATTAGTGTTGAAAATCTCGGCCCTATGATGTGTTTTTGTGAAGTAATTTTCTGAAATTTTATGAACAAGGAAAATAAAAAGGATAGTAACTAAATCTACACACTAAGTAATAGATTTAGGTTGTGATTAGTTTAAGCACAAAGCCACTAAACTAATCTTTCACTAAACTCACACACTAAGTAATGAGAAAATGAAGAACACTCATATAAACCTAGGATTTCTTTTCATTAGCCAAATCTGAAAATTTTGATGTGAGAATGAGGGTTTATATATTACCCTCATTCTAATCTTGACCATCCATTACAAGCTAATCTAAGGGCTACAATAAACCCACAAAACTTACAATATACTCGGTCCAACAAGCTCACTTGAGCTGAAAATTTTGAACATAAAACAACAAATACTTAAAGTAAAAGCATAAAGGTAGATGTTGACATGAGGCTCAATCCTCTCCATTCTTTGTTTAGGATCATCCAAGGGCCCTTGAGTGAGCCTTGGTCATGAAGGAGGACGGTCCACATGCTCTTCAAATTGATTTTTTTTTACAAACTAAAACAATAAAGCATAAAGTGACGAAAGCGACATGAATGAAAATGACATTAACATAAAACAATGTGATTGTTTGTTGGGACTTTGTTGGGCGGCTCCTATGGGACCTCCTTGAGCTAGCTTGTGAACCATGTGAGTCCTTTTATTGGGGGTTAACTCACATGGGTGCACCCACTTTGACCACATTCAAAAATAAAGCACAATCTTGACTTTTTGTTGCTCTCCAACTTTGACCTCCTCTTGACTTTGCTTGATCACTAAGGTTGGCTTGATTTGACCATAGAATTGACTTTACTTAGCCCTTAGTGATCCCTTGACCCATGGCCTAGGCTTGGGTTTGTGCCCATGGCCCTAACCCATGGTCTCCTCTGGTTTCACCCTTGACCGCCTTGACCATTTTTGGTCCAATCTCCTCTCCTTGGAAAGGACTTGTCCTCAAGTCCTTGGAGATCCTCTTGCTTCCTCCCTTGCTCGATTTCAAGCTTGATCCTCGGCTCATGCTTTGCTCGACCTTGGCCTTCACGGATTTAGTCTTCCATGGGCACCACTTAGCTAGAGTTTGTAGAAGCGGTTGGACCCCTTTGCCTTGGCTCGAGGAATTGATCATGTTCTCTTCCTTGGTCACGGTTTGCTTGACCACACATTCTTCCTCGAGCATTTCTTTGAGCCCACGACTCATAACCATGCCATCCATCCAATCTTGCTCATGATCGAGCCCTTCAATGATTCTCCATCTTAAAGACCCGCTTGATCTTTCCTTGCCATCGATTTTTGTTCTTTCATTGACCACATTCTCATTGTAGTCGGTTGTTTTCTTGTTGATTGATGCCTCACCTTCATGTTGCTCCTCTCCTAGAATCCTCCTTATCATGCTAGGGCTTCCCTCACATTCCAAGTTCATCTCTTCCCCTAGCTCTTCTCTACTCGGCTCAAGCCCATTCAACTCCTCAAGCTCATTCAAGCTCGGCTCCAACTTCATCTCCATGCTAGGTTTCGGCTCAATGAAGGATTCAAACAAGCACGCATTGGATTTACATCCCATCATTGGTGGTAGGGGAGCTAAGACAATAAGCTTGTCACCATACTTGAATGAGTAGGTGTTGTCTCTTCCATGGTGGGAAGAATTCTTTTCATACTCCCAAGGCCTACCAAGCAACACATGACATGCATCCATGTCCAACACTTCACACACAACTTCATCTTTGTAGTCTTGTCCAATGGAAAACAAGACTTTGCATTGTTTATCAACTTTCACCTCGGCTCCTTGATTAAGCCATCTTAGCTTGTAAGGATGAGGATGCTTCAAAGTGGGCAAGGCAAGCTTATCAATGAGGGTTTTGGAAGCAACATTAACACAACTTCCCCCATCAATAATCAAATTACACACTCTCCCCATGATTGTACATTTGGACCGAAATATTTGGTGTCTTTGGTCCATATTCTCGTTTGCTTCTTGAGTGTGCATCACTCGCCAAGTGACCAAGCTCAACCCCGAGTCCGGGGGCACAATTGTTTCGGCCACATTCACTTCTTCAACTCCCTCTTTTTTTTCTTCCTCACAAACCAACACTTCATCGTCTCCCCAATGCACAACCTCACTCGTGTTCAAGGTCCTCTTGCTAGGGCATTCCTTAGCAAAATGACCATACCCTTGACATTGGTAGCACTTCTTGAGAGGAATTGTTCTCTTGGGACCATAGTAAATTCCCTTCCCCTTGTCAACACTTGATGGCTTGATGGTAGGGCTAGGTTCGACAATTTTGACCCGATTTGCTATCCTAGGGTTTAGGCCCTCAACAAACCTTGCAATTTTTTGTTCGGGCTTCTCATTCATCTCACATTGTAGGGTGAGTTGCTCAAAGTCCCTAAGATAGGTTTCAATGGGGTGTGATTCTTGTTTTAGTTGAGCTAGCTTGAGGAACATGTCTTGAGTGTAGTCTTTGGGAACAAACTTGTCCTTGAGTTTCTTTTTGAGTTTGAGCCATGACTTGATGGGTTCCTTACCCTCTCGGTTTCGTTGGTTCTTGAGATTTTCGTACCAAAGGGAAGCATATCCCTTAAACTTCATGATGGCTACCTTGAAACACTTCCTATCGGGATATTCCTTAAATTCAAAGATCCTCTCTATCGACCTAAGCCAATCTAGGAGATCCTCGGGGTTCAAGCTACCATAAAAATCGGGTATATCCACTTTGATATCTCGGTCATGGTCTCTAGGGTGGGCTTCAAGGGACCCTTAGAATCCGAAAATTGATCTTCCATGTGAGGAGGAGGGTGTCCTCTCCCACGGCCCCCATAACCATGCCCACGCCCTCTTCCTCCTCCACCCCTTCTTGGGTCATTAAGGTTTTGGTCTAAGAGGGTGTTCAAAGCATTCATCATAGTATTACAACTACCGGCAAGTTGATTCAATTTATCTTCCAAATTCGAAAGTCTCTTATCCTCCTCCATTTTTTTGTGAAATTTTTGTGAGTTCTTTTGTGGAAATTTTGTGGTAAATTTATAGAAAATAAACAAGGAAAAGGAAGAAGAAAAACGAAAAACTAAAAGAGGAAAACAAGAGTAACTCGACATTACTAAGGGAAACCGAAAAATAGAGAAAGAAAATGAAATCAAGAACAAACCTAGGCTTTGATGACCAATTTGGAGTGAAACTAGGAGGATCAAGTTTCACTCAAAAGATGAACAAAATCGAACTTGAATTAGTGTTGAAAATCTCGGCCCTATGATGTGTTTTTGTGAAGTAATTTTCTGAAATTTTATGAACAAGGAAAATAAAAAGGATAGTAACTAAATCTACACACTAAGTAATAGATTTAGGTTGTGATTAGTTTAAGCACAAAGCCACTAAACTAATCTTTCACTAAACTCACACACTAAGTAATGAGAAAATGAAGAACACTCATATAAACCTAGGGTTTCTTTTCATTAGCCAAATCTGAAAATTTTGATGTGAGAATGAGGGTTTATATATTACCCTCATTCTAATCTTGACCATCCATTACAAGCTAATCTAAGGGCTACAATAAACCCACAAAACTTACAATATACTCGGTCCAACAAGCTCACTTGAGCTGAAAATTTTGAACATAAAACAACAAATACTTAAAGTAAAAAGATAAAGGTAGATGTTGACATGAGGCTCAATCCTCTCCATTCTTTGTTTAGGATCATCCAAGGGCCCTTGAGTGAGCCTTGGTCATGAAGGAGGACGGTCCACATGCTCTTCAAATTGATTTTTACAAACTAAAACAATAAAGCATAAAGTGACGAAAGCGACATGAATGAAAATGACATTAACATAAAACAATGTGATTGTTTGTTGGGACTTTGTTGGGCCGGCTCCTATGGGACCTCCTTGAGCTAGCTTGTGAACCATGTGAGTCCTTTTATTGGAGGGTTAACTCACATGGGTGCACCCACTTTGACCACATTCAAAAATAGCACAATCTTGACTTTTTTGTTGCTCTCCAACTTTGACCTCCTCTTGACTTTGCTTGATCACTAAGGTTGGCTTGATTTGACCATAGAATTGACTTTACTTAGCCCTTAGTGATCCCTTGACCCATGGCCTAGGCTTGGGTTTGAGCCCATGGCCCTAACCCATGGTCTCCCTCGGTTTCACCCTTGACCGCCTTGACCATTTTTGGTCCAGATCATTGGGGGAAAGAAGACGTCCATGCTAGTAAGGGTGAAGAGGTTGTGAGTCAAGAACAAGCTGATATGTTGTCGTGTGATTTGGTCAAGGATGGAGGTAGCTCTATCCAAGTGGCTCCTAAGACTCAAAGTGAAGACCTAGCCTTGCCTTCACAAAACCACCCTAATCCTTTCAAGCTAAAGTGTTTAAACAAAGAAGCCGAGTTGAGGAACCATGGTGATGAGGTTTTGGATGATTTGTTTGTAATGGGTGCTTGTCATCCCATCTTTGATACGCCTTGTGAACCATGGAAGCATGAAGACGATTTAGTCCATGGAGGGAAAGATAGCAACTATATCTTCAAGGTTGGATGGAAGGAGGACATACTAACACCCCTACCTTCTAGCTTGAAGTATTCTACCCCACCCTCTATGGTTGAGCTTTGCAAGGATGTTGTATTGAGTAAAGGACCAGAAATGAAGCTTGGGTTTGGTCGTGGGAAAGATGTGCTTGTTCTCCTTGTTAAGGAAACCCTAAGTAATCAAGAAGGGCTGCCCTCAAGAGGAGTACAAGCCACACTAGAATGTCATGAGGTTAAACATGTTGTCCTAGCTCCATTTCCTTCTACTTTGGGGTACACGGCTGCCCCTTGCTTGTTTGAGGCTTCCAAAAGAGTGTTAGTGAGTGAAGAGGCCGAAATAAGTGGACCAAAAATGGTCAAGGCTAGCAAAGGCGGTTTTTGTCCAAATCACGGTTTAGGTCCTTGGGCTCGAACCATGGGCTAGACCCCGGTCCTAAGGTCCACCCGAGCTTATTTTGAGTAATTTTAAACCATAATATCTTGGTCAAGCTTGGTGGGTCATGGAAGTCAAGGAAAGTCAAGGAGGAGAGCAACCGAAAGTCGACTAAAGTGCTATTTTTGAATGTGATCGCTCGAGTGCACCCAAGAGGGTTCGAACCACAAGTCAATTAAATCATCAAGAGCAAAAATCAAGTGAGAAAGGGGACCCAAGTCAGCCGAAAATAATACAAGGGAAGGCTCACATGTTGTTCCTCAATATGTCCCTTTCCTACATGTCACTATCCACCTTTATGCTTTATGCTTTATGTATTTGTTTGTTTCTCTTCAAATTTTCAGATTTCAAGCTCATGTGAGCTGAATTTATGTTGCTTTTTAAGAGCTCTTTTGAGCCATTAGATTAGATATTAGATGAAGGGTCAAGATTAGAACAAGGGTCTTATATAAACCCTCACTCTACCATTGTATTTTTCAGATTTGGCTAATGATAAAGAAACCCTAGTTTCATTTGAGTGTTCTTCCTTTCTCATTACTTAGTGTGTGAGTTTAGTGAAAGATTAGTTTAGTGGCTTTGTGCTTAAACTAATCACAACCTAAATCTATTACTTAGTGTGTAGATTTAGTTACTATCCTTTTTATTTTCCTTGTTCATAAAATTTCAGAAAAATACTTCACAAAAAACACCATTGGGGCCGAGATTTTTATCAACATTACAAGATCGATTTTGTTCATCTCTTGAGTGAAACTTGATCCTCCTAGTTTCACTCCAAATTGGCATCAAAGCTTTGGTTGGGTTTGAAGCACAAGATCCACCCTTGTGCTTAGGCAACACACGATCCAAAGAGTTCTTGAGGTACCCGAAATTTTTCAGATTTGTTCTTTGATTTTCGGTTTACCTTGTTTGTGTCGAGTTGATCATTGTTTTTTGCTCTTTTATTTTTCGTTTTTTCTTCTTTCGTTTCCTTTTTATTTTCCATAAATTTTCCACAAAAATTCCACAAAAGATTTCACAAAAGTTTCACAAAAAATGGCTAAAAATTTACACTTGTGCTAATTGCTCGGTTCTTACACTCAAAGGTCCAAACTTTGCTTAAGTTTTCAGATTTGTTTCTTTGTTTTAATAATGGATGTGTTCCATCATTTTGGTGTTTCACTTGATACTACTCTTGGTGAGACCATGTATGATTGTATGGAGAAAGCTAGAAGAGAGCTTGAAAACAAAATGAGTCAAATGAGGGGTAAACTTAAACCTAACCCTAATCTTGATCTTGTGACTTTGAAAGGTAGAATGGCTCGGTTAGGAGGAGAACCACCCCCTAACCATGGCCGTGTGATGTGTAGGGGCATGCTTGCTCAAACCCTAACCCTAACCCTAGAAGAGAATCACCAAGTCGAAATCTTTAGGTCTAGGTGTACCATTATGGGAAGGGTTTGTGATTTGATTGTTGATGGGGAGAGTTGTTCTAATGTGGCCTCAAGCACCCTCATTGAAAAATTAGCCTTGCCTACACAAGAACACCCTAACCCTTACAAGATGAAGTGGCTAAACAATGGAGCCGAGATGAGTGTAAGTGTGGTTAGACAATGCTTGGTTTCTTTCTCCATTGGTGGGGATTACATGGATGAGGTTTTGTGTGATGTGATTCCCATGGATGCTTGTCATCTCCTCTTGGGGAGACCTTGGGAGTTGGAAAGAAATGCTCATCATGATGGGAGGGACAATACCTATACTTTAAAGATTGGAGCTAAGAAAATCAAACTTGCACCCTTACCTCCGATTTTGAAGAACCCTAACCCACCCTCCTTGATTATGTCACACGAAAAAATGTGGAATGATGGGGACCAGAAATTGAGCTTGGGGTTGGTCATGGGAAGGATGAGATTAATGTCCTTGCTAAGGAGTTCCCAAAGAGCAATGCAAACCGCCCTCCATATTTGAGTCGTCCAAAGAGGTTATTTTAAGTGAGGAGGCCGAAACAAGTGAGGGGATGAATGTTGGTGAGAAATTGACCATTCACTTTGCTAAAGATAATCCTAACACTCAAGAGGAAAGCATGGGGTACAATGCCAAGCAAAGGGATGAGTATGATCATGAGAAGTGTTTGGCCAATGTCAAGAGGAAGGTATTCATGTGGTATGAGAATGTTGATGCAAGCAAAGAGTCGAGGGAATTTCTAAAATGGAAGTTCAAGGTGGGGATTGTCAATACCCAAGGAATGCTATGTGGTTATCATAATCAAGTCTATTCGAGTGGTTTCATGAAATGGGGATTCAAAGGGGGAACTAAGCTTGAACAAAAAGAGCTAAGTGATGATCTTCTACAACCTTCACCTAAGTTCAAGAAAGAAGATGGCTCAATTGGAAGTCCAAGGGTCGATTCGTGGGAGGGGAACACGGCCCTCAAAGCCACACCCGAATTATTCACATTCCTTATGTCGTCTAATCCCACAAGTACCTTCATGATCGAGAGTGTAGCCCTCCATGTGATCAAAGACAACCCTAGAGCAATAAGGGGAAGTCAAGGAGAGGAGCTCAATGAGCTCAAAACAGAAAATTTGAGGAGCTCAATCAAGTGCAAGGGAAGTGAATCATTTGGAAATGAAAAGGTCGATGTGTTAGAAGGTTCAAGTGAGTCCTTGAAAGGGGAGAAAAACGTGGGGTTTAAGCGTGGCAAAGGGTGGCTAATTGACGGTTCTATGCATGAGGAACTTCGAGTTGTGCTAAGGGATAATTGTGAATCCAAAGAAGCCATGAGTAAGGGAGAGAGCGAGCTCAATTCATTGAGCCAAGTCTACAAGGATCAATCTCTCATTCAATCTCTAAGCAAGTGGAATTCTTGGAAGACTAGAGCCATGGGACACAAGGTTGGTCATGGGGCTCATGGGGCACCCCTCATCATGTTCTACGAATCAAGTCATGAAGCCAACAAGAGTCCGAGTCGAGAAGGAGGCAAAGGATCAAGCCATGAGTCAAGCTATAGTCCAAACCGAGCAAGAGGAAGAGAGACCGAGGATTTGAGGACAAATCCTTTTCAAGGAGAGGAGATTGGACCAAAAATGGTCAAGGCTAGCAAAGGCGGTTTTTGTCCAAATCACGGTTTAGGTCCTTGGGCTCGAACCATGGGCTAGACCCCGGTCCTAAGGTCCACCCGAGCTTATTTTGAGTAATTTTAAACCATAATATCTTGGTCAAGCTTGGTGGGTCATGGAAGTCAAGGAAAGTCAAGGAGGAGAGCAACCGAAAGTCGACTAAAGTGCTATTTTTGAATGTGATCGCTCGAGTGCACCCAAGAGGGTTCGAACCACAAGTCAATTAAATCATCAAGAGCAAAAATCAAGTGAGAAAGGGGACCCAAGTCAGCCGAAAATAATACAAGGGAAGGCTCACATGTTGTTCCTCAATATGTCCCTTTCCTACATGTCACTATCCACCTTTATGCTTTATGCTTTATGTATTTGTTTGTTTCTCTTCAAATTTTCAGATTTCAAGCTCATGTGAGCTGAATTTATGTTGCTTTTTAAGAGCTCTTTTGAGCCATTAGATTAGATATTAGATGAAGGGTCAAGATTAGAACAAGGGTCTTATATAAACCCTCACTCTACCATTGTATTTTTCAGATTTGGCTAATGATAAAGAAACCCTAGTTTCATTTGAGTGTTCTTCCTTTCTCATTACTTAGTGTGTGAGTTTAGTGAAAGATTAGTTTAGTGGCTTTGTGCTTAAACTAATCACAACCTAAATCTATTACTTAGTGTGTAGATTTAGTTACTATCCTTTTTATTTTCCTTGTTCATAAAATTTCAGAAAAATACTTCACAAAAAACACCATTGGGGCCGAGATTTTTATCAACATTACAAGATCGATTTTGTTCATCTCTTGAGTGAAACTTGATCCTCCTAGTTTCACTCCAATAAGTGAAGGGATGAATGTTGGGGAGAAATTGATCATTCACTTTGCTAATGATGATCCTAATAATCACGAGGGAAGCATGGGGTACAATGTCAAGCATAGGAATGAGTTTGATTCTATGTGGGATTTAACCAAGGTCAAGAGGAAGTTGTTCAAAGAAATGCTATGTGGTTATCGTAATCAAGTTTATTCAAGTGGTTTCATGATCAAAGACAATCCTAGAGCAATAGGGGGAAGTCAAGGAGAGGAGCTCCATGAAGTCAAAACTGAAAATTTGGGAAACTCAATCAAGTGCAAGGAAAGTGAATCATTTGGAGATGCAAAGGTTGATGTTTTGCAAAGTTCAAGTGAGTCCTTAAGATGGAAGATCATTGTGGGGCTCAAACGTGACAAGGGATGGCTAGGTGACCATTCTAAGCATGAGGAACTTCGAGTTGTGCTAGGGGATAATTGTGAATCCAAAGAAGCCATGATTAAGGGAGAGAGCGAGCTCAATTCAATGAGCCAAGTCTACAAGGGTCAATCTCTCATTCAATCTGTAAGCAAGTGGTGTTCTTGGAAGTCTAGGGTCATGGAGCCCAAGGTTGGTCAAGGGGCTCATGGGGCGCCACTCATCATGGTCTACGAATCAAGTCATGAAGCCAACAAGGGTCCAAGTCGAGAAGAAGGCAAAGGTTCAACTCATAAGTCGAGCAAGAGGATCTCCGAGGATTTGAGGGCAAATCCATTCCAAGGAGAGGAGATTGGACCAAGAATGGTCAAGTCGAGCAAAGGCGGTTTTAGTCTAGAACACGGTTTGGGTCCTTGGGCTCGAACCATGGGCTAGTCCATGGTCCTAGGGCCCACCCAAGCTTAATTTTGAGTGAATTAAGCAATATATTTCGGTCAAGCTTGGTGGGTCAAGGAAAGTCGAGGAATGGTTCACGAAGGAGAGCAACAAATGCAACCATGAGCTATTTTGAGTGTGATCACTTGAGTGCACCCATGTGGGTTCGAACCCCAATAAAACACAAGCCAACAAGGTCCAAGAAAGTCAGCCATGGGGGAGCAATTCGGCTGACCCCAAAAGTCCTCACATGATACACTATTTTGAAACAAGTCGCTTTCAAGTTTCACCTTTATGCTTTATGTCTTTATCTTATTTACTTTATGTCATTTTCACTTTTTAGTTATGTTGTATGGAGCTTAGAAATCTGATTTGGTGATCCACAACTTGTGCTCCAAGGTGTGATCTAAACCCTTGGATGAATAAGATCCAAAGCAAGGTGTGGATGCTCTTGGAGGTCACCATCTACTTTAGGAGTTAGGTTGCTTTATTTTCAGATTTTGTATGGTCCTTAGGACCCTAATTTTCGGCTGGTAGTAGAGGCCCTTATGGCCCTTAGATCAAACTTGAATTGTAGGGCTTAGATGATAGCAAGGGTATTATATAAACCCTCACTCATACAATGTATTTTTCAGATTTGATGAATGAATTAAAAACCCTAACTTTGAGAGTTCTCAACTTGTGTTCTCCTAGCTAAGTGCAAGAGAGTGTGAGTGATTAATTAGTGGCTTTGTGCTTGATTAATCAAACCCTAAATCTATTGCTTTGTGCTTAGATTTAGTCTATCCTTTATGTTTTCATTTAAGTTACAAAATCAGAAAATTTCTCTCAAAAAAACATCACTTTGGCCGAGTATTTCACAAATATTTCAAGTCGATTTTAGTTATTCTCTTGAGTGAAATCTAACCCATTAGGTTTCATTCCAAATTGGTTATCAAAGCTTTGGTTCAAGAGCACAAGATCCACCCTTGTGTTAGTTGTGGTTTCGGTTCTAGCAAGAAAAGGTACAAACTTTGCCAAAATCAGTTTTTTTTGTTTTGAGTTACAATGGATTTATCTTTTCGATTTGGTTCTCCATCTTTTTCCTATGGTACTTCATGTAAAACCCCTTGTGTTGAGACCATTTTCGAGTCTATAGAGAGGTGTAGAAAGGAATTGGATTCCAAGGCGACTAAGATGAAGGGAAGGGCTGATAATTTCGGTGTGGGTAAAGGGATGGCTATTTTAATTGACCCACCTACTAACACACGACCATATGAATCACCATTGGTGGTCAATGATGTTGAGCCTATCACTTCTCCTAAACCACCAGCCCTAAACATGAAAAAGGAAGCTGATCCTAACCAAAAAGCTACCTGTCTCCCTTGAGAAATGCTCTCAATGTCATGGTTTTGGTCACCTTGCTATGAAATGTACCACAAAGAAGGCCTTGATTTCGTTTGAGAAGGATCATTGTGGGAAAGAAGACGTCCATGCTAGTAAGGGTGAAGAGGTTGTGAGTCAAGAACAAGCTGATATGTTGTCGTGTGATTTGGTCAAGGATGGAGGTAGCTCTATCCAAGTGGCTCCTAAGACTCAAAGTGAAGACCTAGCCTTGCCTTCACAAAACCACCCTAATCCTTTCAAGCTAAAGTGTTTAAACAAAGAAGCCGAGTTGAGGAACCATGGTGATGAGGTTTTGGATGATTTGTTTGTAATGGGTGCTTGTCATCCCATCTTTGATACGCCTTGTGAACCATGGAAGCATGAAGACGATTTAGTCCATGGAGGGAAAGATAGCAACTATATCTTCAAGGTTGGATGGAAGGAGGACATACTAACACCCCTACCTTCTAGCTTGAAGTATTCTACCCCACCCTCTATGGTTGAGCTTTGCAAGGATGTTGTATTGAGTAAAGGACCAGAAATGAAGCTTGGGTTTGGTCGTGGGAAAGATGTGCTTGTTCTCCTTGTTAAGGAAACCCTAAGTAATCAAGAAGGGCTGCCCTCAAGAGGAGTACAAGCCACACTAGAATGTCATGAGGTTAAACATGTTGTCCTAGCTCCATTTCCTTCTACTTTGGGGTACACGGCTGCCCCTTGCTTGTTTGAGGCTTCCAAAAGAGTGTTAGTGAGTGAAGAGGCCGAAATAAGTGAAGGGATGAATGTTGGGGAGAAATTGATCATTCACTTTGCTAATGATGATCCTAATAATCACGAGGAAGCATGGGGTACAATGTCAAGCATAGGAATGAGTTTGATTCTATGTGGGATTTAACCAAGGTCAAGAGGAAGTTGTTCAAAGAAATGCTATGTGATTATCGTGAATCAAGTTTATTCAAGTGGTTTCATGATCAAAGACAATCCTAGAGCAATAGGGGGAAGTCAAGGAGAGGAGCTCCATGAAGTCAAAACTGAAAATTTGGGAAACTCAATCAAGTGCAAGGAAAGTGAATCATTTGGAGATGCAAAGGTTGATGTTTTGCAAAGTTCAAGTGAGTCCTTAAGATGGAAGATCATTGTGGGGCTCAAACGTGACAAGGGATGGCTAGGTGACCATTCTAAGCATGAGGAACTTCGAGTTGTGCTAGGGGATAATTGTGAATCCAAAGAAGCCATGATTAAGGGAGAGAGCGAGCTCAATTCAATGAGCCAAGTCTACAAGGGTCAATCTCTCATTCAATCTGTAAGCAAGTGGTGTTCTTGGAAGTCTAGGGTCATGGAGCCCAAGGTTGGTCAAGGGGCTCATGGGGTGCAACGGGAGTTGAGAATTTGCGATCCATTGACCTAGGGCCCGCTTCCAACCTTAGGTCCAAGAGTCAACCACAAGTCAACTAAGTCAACAAAAGTCAAAGTCAAGGGAAGAAGCCCCCAAGTCAGCCGAGAATTGAGCACAAGAAGTCCTCACATGTGTTCCTCAATAAGTCACTATCAACACATGTCACTATCTACCTTTATTACTTTATGCTTTTTACTTTAAGTATTTGTTGTTTTATGTTCAAAATTTTCAGCTCATGTGAGCTTGTTTGGACCGAGTTTATCATGTGTTTTGTGGGTTTATTGTAGCCCTTAGATCTCCTTGTAATGAATGGACAAGATTAGAATGAGGGTAATATATAAACCCTCATTCTCACCTCCAAATTTTCAGATTTGATTAATGAGAAGAAACCCTAGGTTTTATATTGAGTGATCTTCATTTCTCATTACTTTGTGTGTGAGTAAGTGAAAGATTAGTATAGTGGCTTTGTGCTTATGCTAATCAACCCCTAAATCTATTGCTTTGTGAGTAGATTTAGATACTATCTTTATGTTCTTGCATTTAACAACAAAAATCAGAAAAATTGTTTCACAAAAAAAACCAATCGGCCGAGTATATTCAAGGGGATTTCAAGGTTCGATTTTGTTCATCTCTTGAGTGAAACTTGATCCTCCTAGTTTCACTCCAAATTGGTAATCAAAGCTTAGGTTTGAAGAGCACAAGATCCCACCTTTGTGCTAAATTCATACGGTCCAAAGGGAGTACATCAAGGTATTCGAAATTTCAGATTTTTTTTGTGTTTGATTTCTCAATGAGTATACCTCTTTCTTGTGATACTACTCTTGAGGGAACTATGTATGATTCTATGGAGAAATTGAGAAGGGAAATTGAGTCTAAGTTGAGCCGAGTTAATGGAGGAATTGGGTCAAAATTTGGTCTTGTAACTTGGAGGGTTATGCATGCCCAACCCCATTCCTTGGATGAAAGTCAAAAAAATCAGATTTTTAGGTCTAAATGTACCATTGGGAAGAGGGTTTGTAACCTCATTATTGATGGAGGGAGTTGTGTTAATGTTGCTTCAAAAACCCTCATCGATAAACTTGCCTTACCCACACAAAAACACCCAAACCCTTACAAGTTGAGATGGTTGAATAGGGAGGCCGAAAATTAGGTTGATAAAAGATGTTTGGTTTCTTTTTCCATGGGAAGAGACTATATGGATGAAGTGTGGTGTGATGTGATTCCTATGGATGCTTGTCACCTTTTATTGGGAGACCTTGGGAATTTGATCGAAATGCGACTCATGAGGGAAGGACAACACCTACACTTTCAAGTTTAGAGACAAGAGGATCAAGCTTACACCCTTGCCTCCAAACTTGGGTGGCCGAGCCACTCCTACCTTAGCCAAGCCGCTTGAGGGAGTCTTATTGGTTGGAGAGCAAGAGATGAAACACGAGCTTAGCAAGGGGATGGTTGTTTATGCCCTCATCGCCAAAGAAACCCCCAAGGAAAGTGAGAAGCCGATTCCATGTGAAGTTCGAGAGCTCTTAGAACTCTACAAGGATGTGTTCCCCTTGAGCTTCCACACGGCCTACCCCTATTAGGGGCATTGAGCATCAAATCGATCTTGTTAAGGAGCTACACTACCTAATAAGGCCGCATATCGAAGTGATCCTAAGGCTACACAAGAACTTCAACAACAAATTGGGAACTCATGGAAAAGGGGTTTGTAAGAGAATCTCTTAGTCCTTGTGCCGTTCCTACACTCTTGGTACCTAAGAAGGATGGATCTTGGAGAATGTGTTCGGATAGTCGAGCTATTAATAATATTACGGTCAAGTATAGGTTTCCTATACCTAGACTTGATGACATTCTTGATGAGCTTAGTGGAGCTCGATTGTTTTCCAAGATTGATCTACGACAAGGTTACCATCAAGTGAGAATCAAAGAGGGTGATGAATGGAAGACGGCTTTTAAAACGAAGCATGGGTTATATGAATGGCTAGTCATGCCTTTTGGACTATCCAATGCTCCTAGCACCTTCATGAGATTGATGACCGAGGTTTTGAGACCTTACTTGGGAAGATTCATTGTGGTCTACTTTGACGATATCTTAGTGTATAGCCCTTCCAAGGAAGCTCACCTACATCATTTCGCAGTGTTGTTTGAGACACTTAGAGATCACAAGTTGTATGGCAAGTTAGAGAAGTGTTCTTTCATGCAAAGCGAAGTCCAATTCTTGGGCTATATTATATCTAGCCGTGGTATTCTAGTGGATCAAGAGAAAGTGGAGGCTATCAAATCATGGCCAATTCCGAAGAACATAACCGAGGTGAGGAGCTTTCATGGCTTGGCTTCTTTTTATCGACGATTTATCAAGGATTTTAGCACCGTCATGGCACCCATCACCGAGTGTATGAAGAAAGGAGAGTTCAAGTGGAATGAGGGGGCCGAGATTTCCTTCAACACAATCAAGAAGTTGTTGTGTGATTCACCTATTCTTACACCACCGGATTTCAATAAGCTTTTTGAGGTCGAATGTGATGCTAGTGGAGTTGGAATTGGGGCCGTTCTATTACAAGAACACAAACCAATTGCTTACTTTAGCGAGAAGTTGAATGGTGCCAAGCTCAATTATTCCACCTACGACAAAGAATTCTATGCCATCGTTCGGGCTCTCGCTCATTGGAGCCATTATCTCAAACCCAAACCGTTTGTTCTTCATTCGGATCATGAGGCACTCAAATACATCAATGGACAACACAAGTTGAATCATAGGCATGCCAAGTGGGTCGAGTTTCTTCAATCATTCTCCTTCTCGAGTAAGTTCATTGAGGGGAAGAATAACGTGGTGGCCGATGCTTTGTCTCGAAGGCACACCATGCTAAGCTACATGGAGCAAAGAGTGTTGGGTTTTGAATTCATGAAAGAGCTCTATGTGGAGGATCCCGACTTCAAAGATGAGTGGAACTCCATACGTGAAGGACAAGGCAAAGTGGGAAGCAAGTACACACTTCAAGAGGGATTCTTGTTCTATGGGAATCGACTATGTATACCCAAGAGCCCTTATCGAAATCTCCTAGTGAGGGAAGTTCATTCTAATGGTTTAGCCGGGCATTTCGGAATTCAAAAGACTTATGACATCCTCCAAGATCAATTCCATTGGCCCAAAATGCTTGGAGATGTTCAAGATGTGATCAAGAGATGTGCTTCGTGCCAACAATCCAAGTCCTTCTTTCAAACGGGGCCCTACACTCCTTTACCCGTCCCAAATCGGCCGTCGGAGGGCGTGAGCATGGATTTCATCGTCGCTTTGCCTAGAACTCAACGGGGTAAGGATTCCATCATGGTTGTGGTAGATCGATTTAGCAAGATGGCTCATTTCATTGCGTGCAAGAAAACCGAAGATGCTATGAGTGTAGCCGAGTTGTATTTCAAGGAGGTGGTTAAATTGCATGGGGTCCCTAAAACCATTGTATCCGATCGAGACACCAAGTTCATGAGCCACTTTTGGAAGACCTTATGGAAGTTGCTAAAAACGAGGCTCTTGTTTAGCACAAGCCATCATCCTCAAACGGATGGCCAAACCGAGGTCACTAATAAAACCTTGGGGAGGATCCTTCGGAGCATCGTTTCTAGGTCCTTGAAAGATTGGGATCTCAAACTCGCCCACGCCGAATTTGCCTTCAACCGTGCCCCTTCTTCTAGCACGGGAAGTTCACCATTTGAGGTGGTCTATGGGACCAATCCCATCATGCCCACGGACCTAGCCCCCGTCAAGAGCAAGGAGATGAGTTACGATGCCAAGAAGCGGGTTGAGTTCATGATGAGTATCCACAACCAAGTCAAGAAGCAAATCGAGAAAGCGAATGAGACTTACAAGGCTAGAGCAAAGTAGAAAGATTTCAAAGGAGTTCGAGCCGAGACTTGGTATGGTTACACTTGAGGAAGGAGCGGTTTTAGGATAAAAGAAAGAACAAACTCATGCCTAGGGCCGAGGGTCCCTTCGAGATACTCGAGAAAATTGGACCTAACGCTTACAAAGTTGATCTCAGGGAGAGTATGGTGTCCATGGCACGCGTTGATGTGGGAGACCTTAGCCCGTACCATGAAGACTTGGAGGAGGAGGAAGTCGAGGATTTGAGGGCAAATCCTTTTCAACCCGGGGAGATTGCAACGGGAGTTGAGAATTTGCGATCCATTGACCTAGGGCCCGCTTCCAACCTTAGGTCCAAGAGTCAACCACAAGTCAACTAAGTCAACAAAAGTCAAAGTCAAGGGAAGAAGCCCCCAAGTCAGCCGAGAATTGAGCACAAGAAGTCCTCACATGTGTTCCTCAATAAGTCACTATCAACACATGTCACTATCTACCTTTATTACTTTATGCTTTTTACTTTAAGTATTTGTTGTTTTATGTTCAAAATTTTCAGCTCATGTGAGCTTGTTTGGACCGAGTTTATCATGTGTTTTGTGGGTTTATTGTAGCCCTTAGATCTCCTTGTAATGAATGGACAAGATTAGAATGAGGGTAATATATAAACCCTCATTCTCACCTCCAAATTTTCAGATTTGATTAATGAGAAGAAACCCTAGGTTTTATATTGAGTGATCTTCATTTCTCATTACTTTGTGTGTGAGTAAGTGAAAGATTAGTATAGTGGCTTTGTGCTTATGCTAATCAACCCCTAAATCTATTGCTTTGTGAGTAGATTTAGATACTATCTTTATGTTCTTGCATTTAACAACAAAAATCAGAAAAATTGTTTCACAAAAAAAACCAATCGGCCGAGTATATTCAAGGGGATTTCAAGGTTCGATTTTGTTCATCTCTTGAGTGAAACTTGATCCTCCTAGTTTCACTCCATGGGGCGCCACTCATCATGGTCTACGAATCAAGTCATGAAGCCAACAAGGGTCCAAGTCGAGAAGAAGGCAAAGGTTCAACTCATAAGTCGAGCAAGAGGATCTCCGAGGATTTGAGGGCAAATCCATTCCAAGGAGAGGAGATTGGACCAAGAATGGTCAAGTCGAGCAAAGGCGGTTTTAGTCTAGAACACGGTTTGGGTCCTTGGGCTCGAACCATGGGCTAGTCCATGGTCCTAGGGCCCACCCAAGCTTAATTTTGAGTGAATTAAGCAATATATTTCGGTCAAGCTTGGTGGGTCAAGGAAAGTCGAGGAATGGTTCAAGAAGGAGAGCAACAAATGCAACCATGAGCTATTTTGAGTGTGATCACTTGAGTGCACCCATGTGGGTTCGAACCCCAATAAAACACAAGCCAACAAGGTCCAAGAAAGTCAGCCATGGGGGAGCAATTGGTGACCCCAAAAGTCCTCACATGATACACTATTTTGAAACAAGTCGCTTTCAAGTTTCACCTTTATGCTTTATGTCTTTATCTTATTTACTTTATGTCATTTTCACTTTTTAGTTATGTTGTATGGAGCTTAGAAATCTGATTTGGTGATCCACAACTTGTGCTCCAAGGTGTGATCTAAACCCTTGGATGAATAAGATCCAAAGCAAGGTGTGGATGCTCTTGGAGGTCACCATCTACTTTAGGAGTTAGGTTGCTTTATTTTCAGATTTTGTATGGTCCTTAGGACCCTAATTTTCGGCTGGTAGTAGAGGCCCTTATGGCCCTTAGATCAAACTTGAATTGTAGGGCTTAGATGATAGCAAGGGTATTATATAAACCCTCACTCATACAATGTATTTTTCAGATTTGATGAATGAATTAAAAACCCTAACTTTGAGAGTTCTCAACTTGTGTTCTCCTAGCTAGGTGTAAGAGAGTGTGAGTGATTAATTAGTGGCTTTGTGCTTGATTAATCAAACCCTAAATCTATTGCTTTGTGCTTAGATTTAGTCTATCCTTTATGTTTTCATTTAAGTTACAAAAATCAGAAAATTTCTCTCAAAAAAAAACATCACTTTGGCCGAGTATTTCACAAATATTTCAAGTCGATTTTAGTTATTCTCTTGAGTGAAATCTAACCCATTAGGTTTCATTCCAAATTGGTTATCTGGAGTGAAACTAGATGGGCTAAGTTTCACTCAAAGGATGAACAAAATCGACTTGTGAAACCTCTCAAGAATCTCGGCTAAAAGTGTTGTTTTTGTGAAGTATTTTTCTGAAATTTTGTGGAACAATAAAAATAAAAGGATAGTAACTAAATCTACTGGAGTGAAACTAGGAGGATCAAGTTTCACTCAAAAGATGAACAAAATCGAACTTGAATTAGTGTTGAAAATCTCGGCCCTATGATGTGTTTTTGTGAAGTAATTTTCTGAAATTTTATGAACAAGGAAAATAAAAAGGATAGTAACTAAATCTACACACTAAGTAATAGATTTAGGTTGTAATTAGTTTAAGCACAAAGCCACTAAACTAATCTTTCACTAAACTCACACACTAAGTAATGAGAAAATGAAGAACACTCATATAAACCTAGGGTTTCTTTTCATTAGCCAAATCTGAAAATTTTGATGTGAGAATGAGGGTTTATATATTACCCTCATTCTAATCTTGACCATCCATTACAAGCTAATCTAAGGGCTACAATAAACCCACAAAACTTACAATATACTCGGTCCAACAAGCTCACTTGAGCTGAAAATTTTGAACATAAAACAACAAATACTTAAAGTAAAAAGCATAAAGGTAGATGTTGACATGAGGCTCAATCCTCTCCATTCTTTGTTTAGGATCATCCAAGGGCCCTTGAGTGAGCCTTGGTCATGAAGGAGGACGGTCCACATGCTCTTCAAATTGATTTTTTTTTACAAACTAAAACAATAAAGATAAAGTGACGAAATGATACGAATTTAAAAATGACATTAACATAAAACAATGTGATTGTTTGTTGGGACTTTGTTGGGCCGGCTCCTATGGGACCTCCTTGAGCTAGCTTGTGAACCATGTGAGTCCTTTTATTGGAGGGTTAACTCACATGGGTGCACCCACTTTGACCACATTCAAAAATAGCACAATCTTGACTTTTTTGTTGCTCTCCAACTTTGACCTCCTCTTGACTTTGCTTGATCACTAAGGTTGGCTTGATTTGACCATAGAATTGACTTTACTTAGCCCTTAGTGATCCCTTGACCCATGGCCTAGGCTTGGGTTTGAGCCCATGGCCCTAACCCATGGTCTCCCTCGGTTTCACCCTTGACCGCCTTGACCATTTTTGGTCCAATCTCCTCTCCTTGGAAAGGACTTGTCCTCAAGTCCTTGGAGATCCTCTTGCTTCCTCCCTTGCTCGATTTCAAGCTTGATCCTCGGCTCATGCTTTGCTCGACCTTGGCCTTCACGGTTTTAGTCTTCCATGGGCACCACTTAGCTAGAGTTTGTAGAAGCGGTTGGACCCCTTTGCCTTGGCTCGAGGAATTGATCATGTTCTCTTCCTTGGTCGCGGTTTGCTTGACCACACATTCTTCCTCGAGCATTTCTTTGAGCCCACGACTCATAACCATGCCATCCATCCAATCTTGCTCATGATCGAGCCCTTCAATGATTCTCCATCTTAAAGACCCGCTTGATCTTTCCTTGCCATCGATTTTTGTTCTTTCATTGACCACATTCTCATTGTAGTCGGTTGTTTTCTTGTTGATTGATGCCTCACCTTCATGTTGCTCCTCTCCTAGAATCCTCCTTATCATGCTAGGGCTTCCCTCACATTCCAAGTTCATCTCTTCCCCTAGCTCTTCTGGACCAAAATTGGTCAAGGAAACCAAGGGTGAAGCCGAGGGGGGCCGTGGGATGGACCCATGGGCTCAAACCCAAGCCTAGACCAAGGGTCAAGGGATCACTAAGGGATAAGTAAAGTCAATTCTATGGTCAAATCGAGCCAACCCTAGTGATCAAGCTAAGTCAAGGAGAAGTCAAGGTTGGAGAGCAACAAAAAGTCAAGATTATGCTATTTTGAAATGTGGTCAACCAAGGTACACCCATGTGAGTCAACCCTCCAATAAATGGGCTCATATGGTTCATCAAGCTAGCTCATGGAGGTCAAGGGGGCCGGCTTATTTCAAGTCACCAAGGATCATCACATTGTTTTTATATTTTATGTCATTTTCGTACATGTCATTTTCATTACTTTTACTTTATGCTTTATTGAAAGGAGACAATATAATCCCTTGTAATATGGTCACTAGGACCGTCCCACATGCCACCCAAGGTCAAATCTTGACCCTTGAAGACTACCTAAGATGCATGGAGAGGATGTGCTCACATGTCATTGTCTACTTTATGTTTTGTTTGTTATCATTTTCAAAATTGTAAGGTCACAATGACCAACTTATTTTCGGCTGATTTGAGGGACCTTTATGGCCCTTGGATCAACTTGTAATGTGTGGCTAAGATTAGAATGAGGGTAATATATAAACCCTCATCCTCATCTCACAATTTTCAGATTTGTTGAAATGAAAAACCCTAGTTGATTTATTTGAGTTCTCTTCATTTTCTCATTACTTAGTGTGTGAGTTAGTGGAAGATTAGTTTAGTGGCTTTGTGCTTAAACTAATCAAAACCCTAATTCTATTGCTTTGTGCTTAGGATTAGTACTATCTTTATGTTTTCCTTTTATCACAAAATTTCAGAAAATATTTCACCAAAAACATTCAATTTGGCCGAGATTTCTAAGGGTTTTCAAGATCGATTTGTGTTCATCTCTTGAGTGAAACTTGATCCTCCTAGTTTCACTCCAAATTGGTATCAAAGCCTAGGTTTGTTTTTGATTTTCGATTTTTTTTATCTTTGTTTTCGGTTTACTCTAGTAATGTCGAGTTGTTTGCTTTTCTTCCTCTTTTAATTTTTCGTTTTTTCTCCCTTCTTTTCCTTGTTTATTTTCTATAAATTTCCCACAAAATTTCCACAAAAGATCTCACAAAAGTGTCACAAAATGGAAGGGGATAGAGGGGAAGATAAAAGACTTTCCGATTTAGAAGAGAAGTTAACTCAACTCACCGGTAATTGTACTCTAATGATGAATGCTCTAAACACCCTCTTAGACCAAAATATTAATGAACCAAGAAGGGGTGAAGGGGGAAGGGGACGTGGCCGTGGGTTTGGGTATGGGGGCCGTGGGAGAGGACAACCTCCTCCTCACATGGAAGATCAATTTTCGGATTCGGAAGAGTCCCTTGAAACCCACCCAAGAGACCATGACCGAGACATTAAGGTGGACATACCCGATTTTTATGGTAGCTTGAACCCCGAGGATCTCCTAGATTGGCTTAGATCGGTTGAGAGAATTTTTGAATTCAAGGAGTACTCCGATAGGAAGTGTTTCAAGGTAGCCATCATGAAGTTTAAGGGATATGCCTCCCTTTGGTATGAAAACCTTAAGAATCAAAGAAACCGAGAGGGTAAGGAACCCATTAAGTCATGGCTCAAACTCAAAAAGAAACTCAAAGACAAGTTTGTTCCCAAAGACTACACCCAAGACATGTTTCTCAAGCTAGCTCAACTAAAACAAGAGTCACACCCCATTGAGACCTATCTTAGGGACTTTGAGCAACTCACCCTACAATGTGAGATGAATGAGAAACCCGAACAAAAAATTGCAAGGTTTGTTGAGGGCCTAAACCCTAGGATAGCAAATCGGGTCAAGATGCAAAACTTGTGGTCATTCGATGAGGCCGTTACCATGGCCACACGTGTGGAAAGGCTAGAGAAGGGGAGAGGAGAGTCGACTAAGAACACCACCAAAACCAACCCCATGTCGAGCCAAGGAGGGGTCAAGATTGTTGAGCCTTGCCCTACCACCAAGCCATCAAGTGTTGATAAGGGAAAGGGAATCGACTATGGCCCTAAGAGAACAATTCCTCTCAAGAAGTGCTACCAATGTCAAGGTTACGGTCATTTTGCTAAGGAATGCCCTAGCAAGAGGACCTTGAATACAAGTGAGGTTGTACATTGGGGAGATGATGAGGTGTTAGTTTGTGAGGAAGAAAAAAAAGAGGGAGTTGAGGAAGTAAGGGTGGCCGAAACAATTGTTCCCCCGGACTCGGGGTTGAGCTTGGTTACTTGGCGAGTCATGCTGGAGTGAAACTTAGTGGACAAAGCTTCACTCAAAGGATGAACAAAATCGATCTTGGACACTTGATGAATGTAGGCCGAGAATATGAGTTTTTTTGTGGAAAATTTTCTGATTTTTGTGACAAATGAAAAACATAAAGATAGTAACTAATTCTAAGCACTAAGCTAGAGAATTAGGGTTTGATTAGTTTAAGCACAAAGCCACTAAACTAATCTATCACTTAACTCAAACACAAAGTAATGAGAAAAATGAGAATACTCAACAAAAACTAGGGTTTTCTTTTCAATATCAAATCTGAAAATTATGTTGTGTGAGGTTGGATTTATATAATACCCAAAGCCTCATCTCAACCATTCATTACAAGATAATCCAAGGGCTCACAAGAGACCCCAACTATTACTACAAAAAAACGGCTAGTATGCTCACATGTGAGCTGAAAAATTCAAGGGAAAACAACAAACAATAAAGCATAAAGGTGATGGTGACACTTGAGTCCATCCTCTCCCTTCTTTGTTGATGATCATCCAAGGGCCCTTGTGAGAGCCTTGGGGTGGGTTGGGACGGTCCAAGTGACCAACTTTCAAGGGATTATATTGTCTCTTACAATAAAGCATAAAGTAAAAAGTAGGGAAAGCGACAAGTATGAAAACGACATGAAATGTAAAAACAATGTGATGATCTTTGGTGACTTGATTTGAGCCGGCCCCTTGACCTCCATGAGCTAGCTTGTTGAACCATATGAGCCCATTTTATTGGAGGGTTGACTCACATGGGTGTACCATAGTTGACCACATTCCAAAAATAGCATGATCTTGACTTTTTGTTGCTCTCCATCCTTGACTTCTCCTTGTCTTAGCTTGATCACTAGGGTTGGCTCGATTTGACCATAGAATTGACTTTACTTATCCCTAGTGATCCCTTGACCCTTGGTCTAGGCTTGGGTTTGAGCCCATGGGTCCAACCCACGGCCCCCCTCGGCTTCACCCTTGGTTTCCTTGACCAATTTTGGTCCAATCTCCTCTCCTTGGAAAGGACTTGCCCTCAAGTCCTTGGAGATCCTCTTGCTTCCTCCCTTGCTCGATTTCAAGCTAGAATCTCGGCTCAACCTTTGCTCGATCTTGGTCTTCATGGTTTTAGTCTTCCATGGGCACCACTTAGCTAGAGTTTGTAGAAGTGGGTGGTCCCCTTTGCCTTGGCTCAAGAATTGATCACATTTTCATCCTTGGTCACGGTTTGCTTGACCACGCATTCTTCCTCGAGCATTTCTTTGAGCCCTCGACTCATAACCATGCCATCCATCCATTCTTGCTCATGTTCGAGCCCATCAATGATTCTCCACCTTAAAGACCCGCTTGATCTTTCCTTACCATCGATTTTTGTTCTTTCATTGACCACATTCTCAATGTAGTCGGTTGTTTCCTTGTTGATTGATGCTTCACCCTCATGAGGCTCCTCTCCTAGAGTCCTCCTTGTCAAGCTAGTGCTTCCCTCACATTCCAAGCTCACCTTTTCCCCTTGCTCTTCCCTACTCGGCTCAAGGCCCTTCAATTTCTCAAGCTCATGCAATTTCGGCCTTAGCTTCATCTCCTTGCTAGGTTTCGGCTCAATGAAGGATTCAAATAGGCACGCATTGGATTTACAACCCATCATTGGTGGTAGGGGAGCTAAGACAATGAGCTTTTCACCATACTTGAATGAGTAGGTGTTGTCTCTTCCATGATGGGAAGAATTCTTTTCAAATTCCCAAGGTCTACCAAGCAACACATGGCAAGCATCCATGTCCAACACTTCACACACAACTTCATCCTTATAGTCTTGACCAATTGAGAACGAGACTTGGCATTGTTTGTCAACTTTGACCTCGGCTCCTTGATTGAGCCATCTTAGCTTGTATGGGTGAGGATGCTTCAAAGTAGGCAAGGCAAGCTTATCAATGAGGGTCTTGGAAGCAACATTAACACAACTTCCCCCATCGATAATCAAGTTACACACTCTCCCCATGATGGTACATTTGGACCGAAATATTTGGTGCCTTTGGTCCATATTCTCGTTTGATTCTTGGGTGTGCATCACTCGCCAAGTGACCAAGCTCAATCCCGAGTCCGGGGGAACAATGGTCTCGGCCATCTTCACTTCCTCAACTCCCTCTTTTTTTTCTTCCTCACAAACTAACACCTCATCATCTCCCCAATGCACAACCTCACTTGTATTCAAGGTCCTCTTGCTAGGGCATTCCTTAGCAAAATGACCATAGCCTTGACATTGGTAGCATTTTTTGAGGGGAATCGTTCTCTTGGGGCCATAGTCAATTCCCTTTCCTTTATCAACACTTGAGGGTTTGTTAGTAGGGCAAGGCTCGGAAATCTTGATCCCTCCTTGGCTCAACATGGGGTTGGTTTTGGGGTTGCTCTTAGCCGACTCTCCTCTCCCCTTCTCTAGCCTTTCCACACGTGTGGCCATGGTAACGGCCTCATCGAATGACCACAAGTTTTGCATCTTCACTCGGTTAGCAATCCTAGGGTTTAGGCCCTCAACAAACCTTGCAATTTTTTGTTCGGGTTTCTCATTCATCTCACATTGTAGGGTGAGTTGCTCAAAATCCCTAAGATAGGTCTCAATGGGGTGTGTCTCTTGTTTTAGTTGAGCTAGTTTGAGAAACATGTCTTGGGTGTAGTCTTTGGGAACAAACTTGTCTTTGAGTTTCTTTTTGAGTTTGAGCCATGACTTAATGGGTTCCTTACCCTCTCGGTTTCTTTGATTCTTAAGGTTTTCATACCAAAGGGAGGCATATCCCTTGAATTTCATGATGGCCACTTTAAAACACTTCCTATCGGAATACTCCTTGAATTCAAAAATTCTCTCAACCGATCTAAGCCAATCTAAGAGATCCTCGGGGTTCAAGCTACCATAAAAATCGGGTATGTCCACCTTAATGTCTCGGTCATGGTCTCTAGGGTGGGCCTCAAGGGACTCTTCCGAATCCGAAAATTGATCTTCCATGTGAGGAGGAGGGTGTCCTCTCCCACGGCCCCCATACCCCATCCCACGGCCTCTTCCCCTTCCCCCTTCACCCCTTCTTGGTTCATTCATGTTTTGTTCCAAGAGTGTGTTAATAGCATTCATCATCAAAGTGCAATTACTGGGTGAGTTGAGTCAATTTCTCTTCTAAATCGGAAAGTCTTTTACCCTCTCCTCTATTCTCTTCCATTTTGTGAAAATTTTGTGAGATCTTTTGTGGAGATTTTGTGGAAATTGAACAAGGAAAACAAAGAAAGAAAACGAAAAATTTGAAGAGGGAAACAAAGGATAAACCGAGAAACACAAGAGCAAATCGAAAACAAAAACAAACCTTGGCTTTGATGACCAATTTGGAGTGAAACTTAGTGGACAAAGCTTCACTCAAAGGATGAACAAAATCGATCTTGGACACTTGATGAATGTAGGCCGAGAATATGAGTTTTTTTGTGGAAAATTTTCTGATTTTTGTGACAAATGAAAAACATAAAGATAGTAACTAATTCTAAGCACTAAGCTAGAGAATTAGGGTTTGATTAGTTTAAGCACAAAGCCACTAAACTAATCTATCACTTAACTCAAACACAAAGTAATGAGAAAATGAGAATACTCAACAAAAACTAGGGTTTTCTTTTCAATATCAAATCTGAAAATTATGTTGTGTGAGGTTGGATTTATATAATACCCAAAGCCTCATCTCAACCATTCATTACAAGATAATCCAAGGGCTCACAAGAGACCCCAACTATTACTACAAGAAAAACGGCTAGTATGCTCACATGTGAGCTGAAAAATTCAAGGAAAACAACAAACAATAAAGATAAAGGTGATGGTGACACTTGAGTCCATCCTCTCCCTTCTTTGTTGATGATCATCCAAGGGCCCTTGTGAGAGCCTTGGGGTGGGTTGGGACGGTCCAAGTGACCAACTTTCAAGGGATTATATTGTCTCTTACAATAAAGCATAAAGTAAAAAGTAGGGAAAGCGACAAGTATGAAAACGACATGAAATGTAAAAACAATGTGATGATCTTTGGTGACTTGATTTGAGCCGGCCCCTTGACCTCCATGAGCTAGCTTGTTGAACCATATGAGCCCATTTTATTGGAGGGTTGACTCACATGGGTGTACCATAGTTGACCACATTCCAAAAATAGCATGATCTTGACTTTTTGTTGCTCTCCATCCTTGACTTCTCCTTGACTTAGCTTGATCACTAGGGTTGGCTCGATTTGACCATAGAATTGACTTTACTTATCCCCTAGTGATCCCTTGACCCTTGGTCTAGGCTTGGGTTTGAGCCCATGGGTCCAACCCACGGCCCCCCTCGGCTTCACCCTTGGTTTCCTTGACCAATTTTGGTCCACATGCATACTCAAGATTCAAGCGAAAGCGTGGATCAAAGGCATCAATTATTTCGAACCAAATGTACCATCATGGGGAGAGTGTGCAACTTGATTATCGATGGGGGAAGTTGTGTTAATGTTGCTTCCAAAACCCTCATTGATAAACTTGCCTTACCAACTTTGAAACATCCTCATCCTTACAAGTTAAGGTGGCTTAATCAAGGAGCCGAGGTAAAAGTCGATAAACAATGCAAAGTCTCGTTCTCGATTGGACAAGACTACAAAGATGAAATTGTGTGTGAAGTGTTGAATATGGATGCTTGTCATGTCTTACTTGGGAGGCCATGGGAGTATGAAAAGAATTCTTCCCACCATGGAAGAGACAACACCTACTCATTCAAGTATGGTGAAAAGCTCATTGTCTTAGCTCCCCTACCACCAATGATGGGATGTAAATCCAATGCATGCTTGTTTGAATCCTTCATTGAGCCAAACCCTAGCATGGAGATGAGGTTGGGGCCGAAATTGATCGAGCATGTAGACTTGAAAGGCCTTGGGCCGAATGAAGAAGAGCAAGGGGAAAAGTTGAACTTGGAATGTGAGGGAAGCTCTAGCATGGTAAGGAGGACTCTAGGAGAGGAGCCTCATGAGGGAGAAGCATCAATCAACAAGGAAACAACCGACTACAATGAGAATGTGGTCAATGAAAGAACAAAAATCGATGGCAAGGAAAGATCAAGCGGGTCTTTAAGATGGAGAATCATTGAAGGGCTCGATCATGAGCAAGAATGGGTGGATGGCATGGTTATGAGTCGAGGGCTCAAGGAAATGCTCGAGGAAGAGTGCGTGGTCAAAAAAACCGTGACCAAGGATGAAAATGTGATCAATTCTTCGAGCCAAGGCAAAGGGGTCCAACCACTTCTACAAACTCTAGCTAAGTGGTGCCCATGGAAGACTAAAACCATGAAGACCAAGATCGAGCAAAGGTTGAGCCGAGATTCTAGCTTGAAATCGAGCAAGGGAGGAAGCAAGAGGATCTCCAAGGACTTGAGGGCAAGTCCTTTCCAAGGAGAGGAGATTGGACCAAAATTGGTCAAGGAAACCAAGGGTGAAGCCGAGGGGGGCCGTGGGATGGACCCATGGGCTCAAACCCAAGCCTAGACCAAGGGTCAAGGGATCACTAAGGGATAAGTAAAGTCAATTCTATGGTCAAATCGAGCCAACCCTAGTGATCAAGCTAAGTCAAGGAGAAGTCAAGGTTGGAGAGCAACAAAAAGTCAAGATTATGCTATTTTGAAATGTGGTCAACCAAGGTACACCCATGTGAGTCAACCCTCCAATAAATGGGCTCATATGGTTCATCAAGCTAGCTCATGGAGGTCAAGGGGGCCGGCTTATTTCAAGTCACCAAGGATCATCACATTGTTTTTATATTTTATGTCATTTTCGTACATGTCATTTTCATTACTTTTACTTTATGCTTTATTGAAAGGAGACAATATAATCCCTTGTAATATGGTCACTAGGACCGTCCCACATGCCACCCAAGGTCAAATCTTGACCCTTGAAGACTACCTAAGATGCATGGAGAGGATGGGCTCACGCTATCGTTGTCTACTTTATGTTTTGTTTGTTATCATTTTCAAAATTGTAAGGTCACAATGACCAACTTATTTTCGGCTGATTTGAGGGACCTTTATGGCCCTTGGATCAACTTGTAATGTGTGGCTAAGATTAGAATGAGGGTAATATATAAACCCTCATCCTCATCTCACAATTTTCAGATTTGTTGAAATGAAAAACCCTAGTTGATTTATTTGAGTTCTCTTCATTTTCTCATTACTTAGTGTGTGAGTTAGTGGAAGATTAGTTTAGTGGCTTTGTGCTTAAACTAATCAAAACCCTAATTCTATTGCTTTGTGCTTAGGATTAGTACTATCTTTATGTTTTCCTTTTATCACAAAATTTCAGAAAATATTTCACCAAAAACATTCAATTTGGCCGAGATTTCTAAGGGTTTTCAAGATCGATTTGTGTTCATCTCTTGAGTGAAACTTGATCCTCCTAGTTTCACTCCATCTTCTCTACTCGGCTCAAGCCCATTCAACTCCTCAAGCTCATTCAAGCTCGGCTCCAACTTCATCTCCATGCTAGGTTTCGGCTCAATGAAGGATTCAAACAAGCACGCATTGGATTTACATCCCATCATTGGTGGTAGGGGAGCTAAGACAATAAGCTTGTCACCATACTTGAATGAGTAGGTGTTGTCTCTTCCATGGTGGGAAGAATTCTTTTCATACTCCCAAGGCCTACCAAGCAACACATGACATGCATCCATGTCCAACACTTCACACACAACTTCATCTTTGTAGTCTTGTCCAATGGAAAACAAGACTTTGCATTGTTTATCAACTTTCACCTCGGCTCCTTGATTAAGCCATCTTAGCTTGTAAGGATGAGGATGCTTCAAAGTGGGCAAGGCAAGCTTATCAATGAGGGTTTTGGAAGCAACATTAACACAACTTCCCCCATCAATAATCAAATTACACACTCTCCCCATGATTGTACATTTGGACCGAAATATTTGGTGTCTTTGGTCCATATTCTCGTTTGCTTCTTGAGTGTGCATCACTCGCCAAGTGACCAAGCTCAACCCCGAGTCCGGGGGCACAATTGTTTCGGCCACATTCACTTCTTCAACTCCCTCTTTTTTTTCTTCCTCACAAACCAACACTTCATCGTCTCCCCAATGCACAACCTCACTCGTGTTCAAGGTCCTCTTGCTAGGGCATTCCTTAGCAAAATGACCATACCCTTGACATTGGTAGCACTTCTTGAGAGGAATTGTTCTCTTGGGACCATAGTCAATTCCCTTCCCTTGTCAACACTTGATGGCTTGATGGTAGGGCTAGGTTCGACAATTTTGACCCCTCCTTGGCTCGAGCTAGGGTTGGTCTTGGTGATGTTCTTAGCCGACTCTCCTCTCCCCTTCTCTAGCCTCTCCACACGTGTGGCCATGGTAACGGCCTCATCGAATGACCACAAGTTTTGCATTTTGACCCGATTTGCTATCCTAGGGTTTAGGCCCTCAACAAACCTTGCAATTTTTTGTTCGGGCTTCTCATTCATCTCACATTGTAGGGTGAGTTGCTCAAAGTCCCTAAGATAGGTTTCAATGGGGTGTGATTCTTGTTTTAGTTGAGCTAGCTTGAGGAACATGTCTTGAGTGTAGTCTTTGGGAACAAACTTGTCCTTGAGTTTCTTTTTGAGTTTGAGCCATGACTTGATGGGTTCCTTACCCTCTCGGTTTCGTTGGTTCTTGAGATTTTCGTACCAAAGGGAAGCATATCCCTTAAACTTCATGATGGCTACCTTGAAACACTTCCTATCGGGATATTCCTTAAATTCAAAGATCCTCTCTATCGACCTAAGCCAATCTAGGAGATCCTCGGGGTTCAAGCTACCATAAAAATCGGGTATATCCACTTTGATATCTCGGTCATGGTCTCTAGGGTGGGCTTCAAGGACTCTTAGAATCCGAAAATTGATCTTCCATGTGAGGAGGAGGGTGTCCTCTCCCACGGCCCCCATAACCATGCCCACGCCCTCTTCCTCCTCCACCCCTTCTTGGGTCATTAAGGTTTTGGTCTAAGAGGGTGTTCAAAGCATTCATCATAGTATTACAACTACCGGCAAGTTGATTCAATTTATCTTCCAAATTCGAAAGTCTCTTATCCTCCTCCATTTTTTTGTGAAATTTTTGTGAGTTCTTTTGTGGAAATTTTGTGGTAAATTTATAGAAAATAAACAAGGAAAAGGAAGAAGAAAAACAAAAACTAAAAGAGGAAAACAAAAGAGTAACTCGACATTACTAAGGGAAACCGAAAAATAGAGAAAGAAAATGAAATCAAGAACAAACCTAGGCTTTGATGACCAATTTGGAGTGAAACTAGGAGGATCAAGTTTCACTCAAAAGATGAACAAAATCGAACTTGAATTAGTGTTGAAAATCTCGGCCCTATGATGTGTTTTTGTGAAGTAATTTTCTGAAATTTTATGAACAAGGAAAATAAAAGGATAGTAACTAAATCTACACACTAAGTAATAGATTTAGGTTGTGATTAGTTTAAGCACAAAGCCACTAAACTAATCTTTCACTAAACTCACACACTAAGTAATGAGAAAATGAAGAACACTCATATAAACCTAGGGTTTCTTTTCATTAGCCAAATCTGAAAATTTTGATGTGAGAATGAGGGTTTATATATTACCCTCATTCTAATCTTGACCATCCATTACAAGCTAATCTAAGGGCTACAATAAACCCACAAAACTTACAATATACTCGGTCCAACAAGCTCACTTGAGCTGAAAATTTTGAACATAAAACAACAAATACTTAAAGTAAAAAGCATAAAGGTAGATGTTGACATGAGGCTCAATCCTCTCCATTCTTTGTTTAGGATCATCCAAGGGCCCTTGAGTGAGCCTTGGTCATGAAGGAGGACGGTCCACATGCTCTTCAAATTGATTTTTTTTTACAAACTAAAACAATAAAGCATAAAGTGACGAAAGATAATGAATTTAAAATGACATTAACATAAAACAATGTGATTGTTTGTTGGGACTTTGTTGGGCCGGCTCCTATGGGACCTCCTTGAGCTAGCTTGTGAACCATGTGAGTCCTTTTATTGGAGGGTTAACTCACATGGGTGCACCCACTTTGACCACATTCAAAAATAGCACAATCTTGACTTTTTTGTTGCTCTCCAACTTTGACCTCCTCTTGACTTTGCTTGATCACTAAGGTTGGCTTGATTTGACCATAGAATTGACTTTACTTAGCCCTTAGTGATCCCTTGACCCATGGCCTAGGCTTGGGTTTGAGCCCATGGCCCTAACCCATGGTCTCCCTCGGTTTCACCCTTGACCGCCTTGACCATTTTTGGTCCATCTACACACTAAGTAATAGATTTAGGTTGTGATTAGGTTAAGCACAAAGCCACTAAACTAATCTTTCACTAAACTCACACACTAAGTAATGAGAAATTGAAGAACACTCAATAAAACTCTAGGGTTTCTTTTCATTAGCCAAATCTGAAAAATTACAAGGGTTAGAGCTTGGTTTATATAGACCAAGTCTTTACATCCTAGCCTTACAATCTAACCTTGATCTAAGGGTCCTAAATGGCCCTCAATACAGCCGAAAATCTTGGTCCTAAAGACCTTACAAATCTGAAAATAAAGCAACCTAAAGCATAAAGGTAGAAAGCGACCCTTGACTACATCAACTCCCTACAATTGTTGCTTTAATCCAAGGGCTTTGATGAGCTCCTTGGAGCACAAGTTGTACCAGCCAAAATGGTCCTAAAATCTGATCCTAAAGCTAACAAACAACAACAATATAAAGTGGAAAAGGACATAAAGTAAAATAAGGACTACTAGTGACAATGACATGTGAGCTGATTTTGATTTGTGGAATGAGATGATGTTTTTGGTCCCCCTCTTGAGCTAACCACGGTTCATGGGTCTCTTGGGCTGATTAGGAGGCTTCTCAAAGGTCCCCAAGGTGAGCTCACCCAAGGAGAATGATGTAGGTCAAGTTCATGGCTCATTACTCCAAAACAGTCCAAACCGGATTTCATAATCTGACAGTGACTTCTAGGCTTCACCATTCCGTACTCACGTTGAATTAGAAGGCCCATGATATGTCATTGGAAAGGTAATTGAGTTGGCTTTCCAATGCAAAAAGAATCATCCAAAAATATGGCCTACAACTCAAGATATTGAGCTTTTAGTACAGACATGTCGAATCCTCCTTTGGACTGAAGTTTCACAATCTGACTCCTGAATTGTAGAGGCCATAACTCTCAGCTCCCTTTGAACTAGATAGCCAACCATATGTCAAATGAAAGCTATTTGAGCTAGCTTTCATATGCAAGTGGTTTCACCTCAATTGGATGAGCAGTTTGGGAGTTACGTTAAAATCTCTACCGACATGTCAAAATGAGCTTCATGGTTCATGGCCTAGGTTGTTGCTTTCCTTTCCTTTCCTTAGGGGCTTTTCTAGGCATCGACTCCTAGGGATGAAATGTGATTTAGGACCCAAGTTTACCACCTATGCCTCCTTGATCCATTGACCATGAGGTTTCCTTTGACAAAACTTGCATTTCTCTTCAAAGGTGCAAATGGGTTCCATGACTATTGCATTGCACGAGCAACTCCTGTTGCAAACTCCCCTTCTTGAAAAAAATTTGTCCTCAAATTTTGGTCATTCTTATCCGGTGGTTTTTTCTTCCTAGGGTAAGCAAACTCTTTGGAGAAGTTTAGCTCCCCCTTCAACTTCCATTGCATGAATGTCTTTCTCTTGTTCTTAGCTATGTTCCAATCAAACTCATCCCTTCCCTTGAGATCCTCCCTCATGCTCTCATCTTGATTCTTAGGATCATCATTAGCAAAGTGGATGGTTAAACTCTCACCATGGACCAAACCATCTTCATGCTTCCATGGTTCACAAGGCTTATCAAAGATGGGATGACAAGCACCCATTACAAACAAATCATCCAAAGCCTCATCACCATAGTTACTCAACTCGGCTCCATTGTTTGACCAACCAAGCTTGTAAGGACTAGGATGCTTATTTGAAGGTATGGCTAACTCTTCAATTAGAGGTTTAGGAGCTACATTGGTAGAGGTTCCCCCCTCTTGAATTAGATCACACTACCTCACCATGATATCATTTTCATTTCGTTTCTCATCCTCTCCATCCTTACTAGTTACTACCTCACTCTCCTCATCCTCACAAACAAGGATCTCATCTTCACCCCAATGAACAACTTCCAATGAATCAAGGGCTCTCCTTGTAGGGCACTCCAAAGCGAGATGACCATAGCCATGACATTGAGAGCACCTCTTAAGGGGGACGAGTGTTTTGTGGTTAAGGTCGGTTTCCTCCCTTTGGTTTAGGGTTGGTGGTTTAGGAGAAGTGGTTGGTTCAACAACTTTGGCTCTCTTTGGTGGCTCATAGGGTGGTTTTTTTGTAGGAGGGTCAAGTAAAATAGCCATCCCTTTACCCAAACCGAAATTTTCGGCCTTTCCCCTCATCTTAGCCACCTTGGCTCCTAACTCTTTCCCAACTCTTTCCATGGACTCATAAACCGACTCAACTCTAGGAATTTCTTGTGAAGACCCATAGGAAAAAAGTGTAGACCCAAAAGTAAAAGAAAGACTCATTGTAACTCAAAAAAAACAAAACTGATTTTGTGAGAAAAAAAAATTTCGGACCTTTGAATGTGTAAACCGAAATCAAAACTAACACAAGGGTGGATCTTGTGCTCTTGAACCAAAGCTTTGATGCCAATTTGGAGTGAAACTAGATGGGCTAAGTTTCACTCAAAGGATGAACAAAATCGACTTGTGAAACCTCTCAAGAATCTCGGCTAAAAGTGTTGTTTTTGTGAAGTATTTTTCTGAAATTTTGTGGAACAATAAAAATAAAAGGATAGTAACTAAATCTACACACTAAGTAATAGATTTAGGTTGTGATTAGTTTAAGCACAAAGCCACTAAACTAATCTTTCACTAAACTCACACACTAAGTAATGAGAAATTGAAGAACACTCAATAAAACTCTAGGGTTTCTTTTCATTAGCCAAATCTGAAAAATTACAAGGGTTAGAGCTTGGTTTATATAGACCAAGTCTTTACATCCTAGCCTTACAATCTAACCTTGATCTAAGGGTCCTAAATGGCCCTCAATACAGCCGAAAATCTTGGTCCTAAAGACCTTACAAATCTGAAAATAAAGCAACCTAAAGCATAAAGGTAGAAAGCGACCCTTGACTACATCAACTCCCTACAATTGTTGCTTTAATCCAAGGGCTTTGATGAGCTCCTTGGAGCACAAGTTGTACCAGCCAAAATGGTCCTAAAATCTGATCCTAAAGCTAACAAACAACAACAATATAAAGTGGAAAAGGACATAAAGTAAAATAAGGACTACTAGTAATGATGACATGTGGTGATTTTGATTTGTGGAATGAGATGATGTTTTTGGTCCCCTCTTGAGCTAACCACGGTTCATGGGTCTCTTGGGCTGATTAGGAGGCTTCTCAAAGGTCCCCAAGGTGAGCTCACCCAAGGAGAATGATGTAGGTCAAGTTCATGGCTCATTACTCCAAAACAGTCCAAACCGGATTTCATAATCTGACAGTGACTTCTAGGCTTCACCATTCCGTACTCACGTTGAATTAGAAGGCCCATGATATGTCATTGGAAAGGTAATTGAGTTGGCTTTCCAATGCAAAAAGAATCATCCAAAAATATGGCCTACAACTCAAGATATTGAGCTTTTAGTACAGACATGTCGAATCCTCCTTTGGACTGAAGTTTCACAATCTGACTCCTGACTTGTAGAGGCCATAACTCTCAGCTCCCTTTGAACTAGATAGCCAACTATATGTCAAATGAAAGCTCTTTGAGCTAGCTTTCATATGCAAGTGGTTTCACCTCAATTGGATGAGCAGTTTGGGAGTTACGTTAAAATCTCTACCGACATGTCAAAATGAGCTTCATGGTTCATGGCCTAGGTTGTTGCTTTCCTTTCCTTTCCTTAGGGGCTTTTCTAGGCATCGACTCCTAGGGATGAAATGTGATTTAGGACCCAAGTTTACCACCTATGCCTCCTTGATCCATTGACCATGAGGTTTCCTTTGACAAAACTTGCATTTCTCTTCAAAGGTGCAAATGGGTTCCATGACTATTGCATTGCACGAGCAACTCCTGTTGCATTATCAAAGCTTTGGTTCAAGAGCACAAGATCCACCCTTGTGTTAGTTGTGGTTTCGGTTCTAGCAAGAAAAGGTACAAACTTTGCCAAAATCAGTTTTTTTGTTTTGAGTTACAATGGATTAATCTTTTCGATTTGGTTCTCCATCTTTTTCCTATGGTACTTCATGTAAAACCCCTTGTGTTGAGACCATTTTCGAGTCTATAGAGAGGTGTAGAAAGGAATTGGATTCCAAGGTGACTAAGATGAAGGGAAGGGCTGATAATTTCGGTGTGGGTAAAGGGATGGCTATTTTAATTGACCCACCTACTAACACACGACCATATGAATCACCATTGGTGGTCAATGATGTTGAGCCTATCATTTCTCCTAAACCACCAGCCCTAAACATGAAAAAGGAAGCTGATCCTAACCAAAAAGCAACCGTCTCCCTTGAGAAATGCTCTCAATGTCATGGTTTTGGTCACCTTGCTATGAAATGTGCCACAAAGAAGGCCTTGATTTCGTTTGAGAAGGATCATTGGGGGAAAGAAGACGTCCATGCTAGTAAGGGTGAAGAGGTTGTGAGTCAAGAACAAGCTGATATGTTGTCGTGTGATTTGGTCAAGGATGGAGGTAGCTCTATCCAAGTGGCTCCTAAGACTCAAAGTGAAGACCTAGCCTTGCCTTCACAAAACCACCCTAATCCTTTCAAGCTAAAGTGTTTAAACAAAGAAGCCGAGTTGAGGAACCATGGTGATGAGGTTTTGGATGATTTGTTTGTAATGGGTGCTTGTCATCCCATCTTTGATAAGCCTTGTGAACCATGGAAGCATGAAGACGATTTAGTCCATGGAGGGAAAGATAGCAACTATATCTTCAAGGTTGGATGGAAGGAGGACATACTAACACCCCTACCTTCTAGCTTGAAGTATTCTACCCCACCCTCTATGGTTGAGCTTTGCAAGGATGTTGTATTGAGTAAAGGACCAGAAATGAAGCTTGGGTTTGGTCGTGGGAAAGATGTGCTTGTTCTCCTTGTTAAGGAAACCCTAAGTAATCAAGAAGGGCTGCCCTCAAGAGGAGTACAAGCCACACTAGAATGTCATGAGGTTAAACATGTTGTCCTAGCTCCATTTCCTTCTACTTTGGGGTACACGGCTGCCCCTTGCTTGTTTGAGGCTTCCAAAAGAGTGTTAGTGAGTGAAGAGGCCGAAATAAGTGAAGGGATGAATGTTGGGGAGAAATTGATCATTCACTTTGCTAATGATGATCCTAATAATCACGAGGGAAGCATGGGGTACAATGTCAAGCATAGGAATGAGTTTGATTCTATGTGGGATTTAACCAAGGTCAAGAGGAAGTTGTTCAAAGAAATGCTATGTGATTATCGTAATCAAGTTTATTCAAGTGGTTTCATGATCAAAGACAATCCTAGAGCAATAGGGGGAAGTCAAGGAGAGGAGCTCCATGAAGTCAAAACTGAAAATTTGGGAAACTCAATCAAGTGCAAGGAAAGTGAATCATTTGGAGATGCAAAGGTTGATGTTTTGCAAAGTTCAAGTGAGTCCTTAAGATGGAAGATCATTGTGGGGCTCAAACGTGACAAGGGATGGCTAGGTGACCATTCTAAGCATGAGGAACTTCGAGTTGTGCTAGGGGATAATTGTGAATCCAAAGAAGCCATGATTAAGGGAGAGAGCGAGCTCAATTCAATGAGCCAAGTCTACAAGGGTCAATCTCTCATTCAATCTGTAAGCAAGTGGTGTTCTTGGAAGTCTAGGGTCATGGAGCCCAAGGTTGGTCAAGGGGCTCATGGGGCGCCACTCATCATGGTCTACGAATCAAGTCATGAAGCCAACAAGGGTCAAAGTCGAGAAGAAGGCAAAGGTTCAACTCATAAGTCGAGCAAGAGGATCTCCGAGGATTTGAGGGCAAATCCATTCCAAGGAGAGGAGATTGGACCAAGAATGGTCAAGTCGAGCAAAGGCGGTTTTAGTCTAGAACACGGTTTGGGTCCTTGGGCTCGAACCATGGGCTAGTCCATGGTCCTAGGGCCCACCCAAGCTTAATTTTGAGTGAATTAAGCAATATATTTCGGTCAAGCTTGGTGGGTCAAGGAAAGTCGAGGAATGGTTCAAGAAGGAGAGCAACAAATGCAACCATGAGCTATTTTGAGTGTGATCACTTGAGTGCACCCATGTGGGTTCGAACCCCAATAAAACACAAGCCAACAAGGTCCAAGAAAGTCAGCCATGGGGGAGCAATTCGGCTGACCCCAAAAGTCCTCACATGATACACTATTTTGAAACAAGTCGCTTTCAAGTTTCACCTTTATGCTTTATGTCTTTATCTTATTTACTTTATGTCATTTTCACTTTTTAGTTATGTTGTATGGAGCTTAGAAATCTGATTTGGTGATCCAGAACTTGTGCTCCAAGGTGTGATCTAAACCCTTGGATGAATAAGATCCAAAGCAAGGTGTGGATGCTCTTGGAGGTCACCATCTACTTTAGGAGTTAGGTTGCTTTATTTTCAGATTTTGTATGGTCCTTAGGACCCTAATTTTCGGCTGGTAGTAGAGGCCCTTATGGCCCTTAGATCAAACTTGAATTGTAGGGCTTAGATGATAGCAAGGGTATTATATAAACCCTCACTCATACAATGTATTTTTCAGATTTGATGAATGAATTAAAAACCCTAACTTTGAGAGTTCTCAACTTGTGTTCTCCTAGCTAGGTGCAAGAGAGTGTGAGTGATTAATTAGTGGCTTTGTGCTTGATTAATCAAACCCTAAATCTATTGCTTTGTGCTTAGATTTAGTCTATCCTTTATGTTTTCATTTAAGTTACAAAAATCAGAAAATTTCTCTCAAAAAAAACATCACTTTGGCCGAGTATTTCACAAATATTTCAAGTCGATTTTAGTTATTCTCTTGAGTGAAATCTAACCCATTAGGTTTCATTCCAAATTGGTTATCAAAGCTTTGGTTCAAGAGCACAAGATCCACCCTTGTGTTAGTTGTGGTTTCGGTTCTAGCAAGAAAAGGTACAAACTTTGCCAAAATCAGTTTTTTGTTTTGAGTTACAATGGATTTATCTTTTCGATTTGGTTCTCCATCTTTTTCCTATGGTACTTCATGTAAAACCCCTTGTGTTGAGACCATTTTCGAGTCTATAGAGAGGTTTAGAAAGGAATTGGATTCCAAGGCGACTAAGATGAAGGGAAGGGCTGATAATTTCGGTGTGGGTAAAGGGATGGCTATTTTAATTGACCCACCTACTAACACACGACCATATGAATCACCATTGGTGGTCAATGATGTTGAGCCTATCACTTCTCCTAAACCACCAGCCCTAAACATGAAAAAGGAAGCTGATCCTAACCAAAAAGCAACCGTCTCCCTTGAGAAATGCTCTCAATGTCATGGTTTTGGTCACCTTGCTATGAAATGTACCACAAAGAAGGCCTTGATTTCGTTTGAGAAGGATCATTGGGGGAAAGAAGACGTCCATGCTAGTAAGGGTGAAGAGGTTGTGAGTCAAGAACAAGCTGATATGTTGTCGTGTGATTTGGTCAAGGATGGAGGTAGCTCTATCCAAGTGGCTCCTAAGACTCAAAGTGAAGACCTAGCCTTGCCTTCACAAAACCACCCTAATCCTTTCAAGCTAATGTGTTTAAACAAAGAAGCCGAGTTGAGGAACCATGGTGATGAGGTTTTGGATGATTTGTTTGTAATGGGTGCTTGTCATCCCATCTTTGATAAGCCTTGTGAACCATGGAAGCATGAAGACGATTTAGTCCATGGAGGGAAAGATAGCAACTATATCTTCAAGGTTGGATGGAAGGAGGACATACTAACACCCCTACCTTCTAGCTTGAAGTATTCTACCCCACCCTCTATGGTTGAGCTTTGCAAGGATGTTGTATTGAGTAAAGGACCAGAAATGAAGCTTGGGTTTGGTCGTGGGAAAGATGTGCTTGTTCTCCTTGTTAAGGAAACCCTAAGTAATCAAGAAGGGCTGCCCTCAAGAGGAGTACAAGCCGCACTAGAATGTCATGAGGTTAAACATGTTGTCCTAGCTCTATTTCCTTCTACTTTGGGGTACACGGCTGCCCCTTGCTTGTTTGAGGCTTCCAAAAGAGTGTTAGTGAGTGAAGAGGCCGAAATAAGTGAAGGGATGAATGTTGGGGAGAAATTGATCATTCACTTTGCTAATGATGATCCTAATAATCACGAGGGAAGCATGGGGTACAATGTCAAGCATAGGAATGAGTTTGATTCTATGTGGGATTTAACCAAGGTCAAGAGGAAGTTGTTCAAAGAAATGCTATGTGATTATCGTAATCAAGTTTATTCAAGTGGTTTCATGATCAAAGACAATCCTAGAGCAATAGGGGGAAGTCAAGGAGAGGAGCTCCATGAAGTCAAAGCGAAAATTTGGGAAACTCAATCAAGTGCAAGGAAAGTGAATCATTTGGAGATGCAAAGGTTGATGTTTTGCAAAGTTCATGTGAGTCCTTAAGATGGAAGATCATTGTGGGGCTCAAACGTGACAAGGGATGGCTAGGTGACCATTCTAAGCATGAGGAACTTCGAGTTGTGCTAGGGGATAATTGTGAATCCAAAGAAGCCATGATTAAGGGAGAGAGCGAGCTCAATTCAATGAGCCAAGTCTACAAGGGGCAATCTCTCATTCAATCTGTAAGCAAGTGGTGTTCTTGGAAGTCTAGGGTCATGGAGCCCAAGGTTGGTCAAGGGGCTCATGGGCGCCACTCATCATGGTCTACGAATCAAGTCATGAAGCCAACAAGGGTCCAAGTCGAGAAGAAGGCAAAGGTTCAACTCATAAGTCGAGCAAGAGGATCTCCGAGGATTTGAGGGCAAATCCATTCCAAGGAGAGGAGATTGGACCAAGAATGGTCAAGTCGAGCAAAGGCGGTTTTAGTCTAGAACACGGTTTGGGTCCTTGGGCTCGAACCATGGGCTAGTCCATGGTCCTAGGGCCCACCCAAGCTTAATTTTGAGTGAATTAAGCAATATATTTCGGTCAAGCTTGGTGGGTCAAGGAAAGTCGAGGAATGGTTCAAGAAGGAGAGCAACAAATGCAACCATGAGCTATTTTGAGTGTGATCACTTGAGTGCACCCATGTGGGTTCGAACCCCAATAAAACACGAGCCAACAAGGTCCAAGAAAGTCAGCCATGGGGGAGCAATTAGTGACCCCAAAAGTCCTCACATGATACACTATTTTGAAACAAGTCGCTTTCAAGTTTCACCTTTATGCTTTATGTCTTTATCTTATTTACTTTATGTCATTTTCACTTTTTAGTTATGTTGTATGGAGCTTAGAAATCTGATTTGGTGATCCAGAACTTGTGCTCCAAGGTGTGATCTAAACCCTTGGATGAATAAGATCCAAAGCAAGGTGTGGATGCTCTTGGAGGTCACCATCTACTTTAGGAGTTAGGTTGCTTTATTTTCAGATTTTGTATGGTCCTTAGGACCCTAATTTTCGGCTGGTAGTAGAGGCCCTTATGGCCCTTAGATCAAACTTGAATTGTAGGGCTTAGATGATAGCAAGGGTATTATATAAACCCTCACTCATACAATGTATTTTTCAGATTTGATGAATGAATTAAAAACCCTAACTTTGAGAGTTCTCAACTTGTGTTCTCCTAGCTAGGTGCAAGAGAGTGTGAGTGATTAATTAGTGGCTTTGTGCTTGATTAATCAAACCCTAAATCTATTGCTTTGTGCTTAGATTTAGTCTATCCTTTATGTTTTCATTTAAGTTACAAAAATCAGAAAATTTCTCTCAAAAAAAAACATCACTTTGGCCGAGTATTTCACAAATATTTCAAGTCGATTTTAGTTATTCTCTTGAGTGAAATCTAACCCATTAGGTTTCATTCCAAATTGGTTATCAAAGCTTTGGTTCAAGAGCACAAGATCCACCCTTGTGTTAGTTGTGGTTTCGGTTCTAGCAAGAAAAGGTACAAACTTTGCCAAAATCAGTTTTTGTTTTGAGTTACAATGGATTTATCTTTTCGATTTGGTTCTCCATCTTTTTCCTATGGTACTTCATGTAAAACCCCTTGTGTTGAGACCATTTTCGAGTCTATAGAGAGGTTTAGAAAGGAATTGGATTCCAAGGCGACTAAGATGAAGGGAAGGGCTGATAATTTCGGTGTGGGTAAAGGGATGGCTATTTTAATTGACCCACCTACTAACACACGACCATATGAATCACCATTGGTGGTCAATGATGTTGAGCCTATCACTTCTCCTAAACCACCAGCCCTAAACATGAAAAAGGAAGCTGATCCTAACCAAAAGCAACCGTCTCCCTTGAGAAATGCTCTCAATGTCATGGTTTTGGTCACCTTGCTATGAAATGTACCACAAAGAAGGCCTTGATTTCGTTTGAGAAGGATCATTGGGGGAAAGAAGACGTCCATGCTAGTAAGGGTGAAGAGGTTGTGAGTCAAGAACAAGCTGATATGTTGTCGTGTGATTTGGTCAAGGATGGAGGTAGCTCTATCCAAGTGGCTCCTAAGACTCAAAGTGAAGACCTAGCCTTGCCTTCACAAAACCACCCTAATCCTTTCAAGCTAAAGTGTTTAAACAAAGAAGCCGAGTTGAGGAACCATGGTGATGAGGTTTTGGATGATTTGTTTGTAATGGGTGCTTGTCATCCCATCTTTGATACGCCTTGTGAACCATGGAAGCATGAAGACGATTTAGTCCATGGAGGGAAAGATAGCAACTATATCTTCAAGGTTGGATGGAAGGAGGACATACTAACACCCCTACCTTCTAGCTTGAAGTATTCTACCCCACCCTCTATGGTTGAGCTTTGCAAGGATGTTGTATTGAGTAAAGGACCAGAAATGAAGCTTGGGTTTGGTCGTGGGAAAGATGTGCTTGTTCTCCTTGTTAAGGAAACCCTAAGTAATCAAGAAGGGCTGCCCTCAAGAGGAGTACAAGCCACACTAGAATGTCATGAGGTTAAACATGTTGTCCTAGCTCCATTTCCTTCTACTTTGGGGTACACGGCTGCCCCTTGCTTGTTTGAGGCTTCCAAAAGAGTGTTAGTGAGTGAAGAGGCCGAAATAAGTGAAGGGATGAATGTTGGGGAGAAATTGATCATTCACTTTGCTAATGATGATCCTAATAATCAAGAGGGAAGCATGGGGTACAATGTCAAGCATAGGAATGAGTTTGATTCTATGTGGGATTTAACCAAGGTCAAGAGGAAGTTGTTCAAAGAAATGCTATGTGATTATCGTAATCAAGTTTATTCAAGTGGTTTCATGATCAAAGACAATCCTAGAGCAATAGGGGGAAGTCAAGGAGAGGAGCTCTGGAGCGATTCGGGGCGGGCCTCTTTGTACCTTGTAACCACTCTAACCCTAAAATCGACTCACTCATGAGGGTCACTCATACTACACGTTTTTAGGGCTGTTAAGAGGTGGAAAGTTTCTGATTTTTATTGTGAAACATAAAACAAACTAAAGATTAAGGATATGAATTAGACTAAGCACAAAGCCACTAGCCTAAGACTAAGGTTCCGATCAATCATCGCACTAAGCTATGATCATTACCTAAGAAACTCGAAACACCAAGCACAAAGCCAAGGTGGTTTCCAAGAGAAAAACTCACTTTTAAAACTCATTTTCTTATAACTTCAAATCTGAAAATACAATGTTTGTAGGTGGGTTTATATAAGACTCTTAATTACATCTCAACCCTACATTACATCTTACATCTAAGGGCTGAAAAATACTCCCACATACAACATAAATAACGGCTCTTAGGAGCCTTACAAAATCTGATTTCAAAAGATCAACAACAACTAAAGTAGATAGTGACATTTTGGAACATCTTCACCCTTCATTGTTGTTCTTCATCCAAGGGTCTTGATTGGTCCTTGGAGAGCAAGGTGGGACGTCCCACATAAGGTTCCAAATCAGATTTTGAGTCTCCATACAAAATACCAAAAGTCTAAAAGGTGACAAAGACATAAAGTAATAACAACAAACTATAATGAAAGGGACATGTATGAATTATAATGTATCACTTGAACAACATTAAACCAGCCGATTTTGGCCTCCTTTTGAGCTGAAAAAACGTGACCATGGGTCCAAGGACCATGGTTAAAACGTAGACCAAAAATCGGGTCCAAATCGTCAAGCCGTTTCAGTGCAACTCTCCCTTTCTTCAAAAAAAGTTTGTCCTCAAACTTTGGCCAAATAAAAATGGTATCCAAAAAGATGAAATTTTCAGAAAATAAAACGATTTTGAAAGAATGAAATTTTGATGAAAAAGAGGGAAACAACAAGAGCAAATCCTATGAAAAGCACATAGCAAATTCATCGAATCCTCTTGTTAGCCAACTCGACTCAAACACCTACAAAGGTGCTCGAATCAAGTCGACACTCACAAACCAAGACTCGCCTAGATTTGTAAGGAGACACTCGAAGACACCAAGACCCAACTCATCCCAAGATCGTCTCGGTTTAAGAAAACTCAAGAGCCTAAGCTCTGATACCAATTGGAGCGATTCGGGGCGGGCCTCTTTGTACCTTGTAACCACTCTAACCCTAAAATCGACTCACTCATGAGGGTCACTCATACTACACGTTTTTAGGGCTGTTAAGAGGTGGAAAGTTTCTGATTTTTATTGTGAAACATAAAACAAACTAAAGATTAAGGATATGAATTAGACTAAGCACAAAGCCACTAGCCTAAGACTAAGGTTCCGATCAATCATCGCACTAAGCTATGATCATTACCTAAGAAACTCGAAACACCAAGCACAAAGCCAAGGTGGTTTCCAAGAGAAAAACTCACTTTTAAAACTCATTTTCTTATAACTTCAAATCTGAAAATACAATGTTTGTAGGTGGGTTTATATAAGACTCTTAATTACATCTCAACCCTACATTACATCTTACATCTAAGGGCTGAAAAATACTCCCACATACAACATAAATAACGGCTCTTAGGAGCCTTACAAAATCTGATTTCAAAAGATCAACAACAACTAAAGTAGATAGTGACATTTTGGAACATCTTCACCCTTCATTGTTGTTCTTCATCCAAGGGTCTTGATTGGTCCTTGGAGAGCAAGGTGGGACGTCCCACATAAGGTTCCAAATCAGATTTTGAGTCTCCATACAAAATACCAAAAGTCTAAAAGGTGACAAAGACATAAAGTAATAACAACAAACTATAATGAAAGGGACATGTATGAATTATAATGTATCACTTGAACAACATTAAACCAGCCGATTTTGGCCTGCTTTTGAGCTGAAAAAACGTGACCATGGGTCCAAGGACCATGGTTAAAACGTAGACCAAAAATCGGGTCCAAATCGTCAAGCCGTTTCAGTGCAAGCTCCATGAAGTCAAAACTGAAAATTTGGGAAACTCAATCAAGTGCAAGGAAAGTGAATCATTTGGAGATGCAAAGGTTGATGTTTTGCAAAGTTCAAGTGAGTCCTTGAGATGGAAGATCATTGTGGGGCTCAAACGTGACAAGGGATGGCTAGGTGACCATTCTAAGCATGAGGAACTTCGAGTTGTGCTAGGGGATAATTGTGAATCCAAAGAAGCCATGAGTAAGGGAGAGAGCGAGCTCAATTCAATGAGCCAAGTCTACAAGGGTCAATCTCTCATTCAATCTGTAAGCAAGTGGTGTTCTTGGAAGTCTAGGGTCATGCAGCCCAAGGTTGGTCAAGGGGCTCATGGGGCGCCACTCATCATGGTCTACGAATCAAGTCATGAAGCCAACAAGGGTCCAAGTCGAGAAGAAGGCAAAGGTTCAACTCATAAGTCGAGCAAGAGGATCTCCGAGGATTTGAGGGCAAATCCTTTCCAAGGAGAGGAGATTGGACCAAGAATGGTCAAGTCGAGCAAAGGCGATTTTAGTCTAGAACACGGTTTGGGTCCTTGGGCTCGAACCATGGGCTAGTCCATGGTCCTAGGGCCCACCCAAGCTTAATTTTGAGTGAATTAAGCAATATATTTCGGTCAAGCTTGGTGGGTCAAGGAAAGTCGAGGAATGGTTCAAGAAGGAGAGCAACAAATGCAACCATGAGCTATTTTGAGTGTGATCACTTGAGTGCACCCATGTGGGTTCGAACCCCAATAAAACACGAGCCAACAAGGTCCAAGAAAGTCAGCCATGGGGGAGCAATTCGGCTGACCCCAAAAGTCCTCACATGATACACTATTTTGAAACAAGTCGCTTTCAAGTTTCACCTTTATGCTTTATGTCTTTATCTTATTTACTTTATGTCATTTTCACTTTTTAGTTATGTTGTATGGAGCTTAGAAATCTGATTTGGTGATCGTAACATGTGCCCCAAGGTGTGATCTAAACCCTTGGATGAATAAGATCCAAAGCAAGGTGTGGATGCTCTTGGAGGTCACCATCTACTTTAGGAGTTAGGTTGCTTTATTTTCAGATTTTGTATGGTCCTTAGGACCCTAATTTTCGGCTGGTAGTAGAGGCCCTTATGGCCCTTAGATCAAACTTGAATTGTAGGGCTTAGATGATAGCAAGGGTATTATATAAACCCTCACTCATACAATGTATTTTTCAGATTTGATGAATGAATTAAAAACCCTAACTTTGAGAGTTCTCAACTTGTGTTCTCCTAGCTAAGTGCAAGAGAGTGTGAGTGATTAATTAGTGGCTTTGTGCTTGATTAATCAAACCCTAAATCTATTGCTTTGTGCTTAGATTTAGTCTATCCTTTATGTTTTCATTTAAGTTACAAAAATCAGAAAATTTCTCTCAAAAAAAAAACATCACTTTGGCCGAGTATTTCACAAATATTTCAAGTCGATTTTAGTTATTCTCTTGAGTGAAATCTAACCCATTAGGTTTCATTCCAAATTGGTTATCAAAGCTTTGGTTCAAGAGCACAAGATCCACCCTTGTGTTAGTTGTGGTTTCGGTTCTAGCAAGAAAAGGTACAAACTTTGCCAAAATCAGTTTTTTTGTTTTGAGTTACAATGGATTTATCTTTTCGATTTGGTTCTCCATCTTTTTCCTATGGTACTTCATGTAAAACCCCTTGTGTTGAGACCATTTTCGAGTCTATAGAGAGGTTTAGAAAGGAATTGGATTCCAAGGCGACTAAGATGAAGGGAAGGGCTGATAATTTCGGTGTGGGTAAAGGGATGGCTATTTTAATTGACCCACCTACTAACACTGCAACGGGAGTTGAAAGTTCACGATCCTTTGACCTTGGGCCCGCTTCCAACCTTAGGTCCAAGGGTCAACCACAAGTCAACTAAGTCAACAAAAGTCAAAGTCAAGGGAAGAAGCCCAAGTCAGCCGAGAAATTGATCATAAGAAGTCCTCACATGTGTTCCTCAATAAGTCACTATCAACACATGTCGCTATCTACCTTTATTACTTTATGCTTTTTACTTTAAGTATTTGTTGTTTTATGTTCAAAATTTTCAGCTCAAGTGAGCTTGTTGGACCGAGTAAAATGTAGTATTTGGGGGTTGATTGTAGCCCTTAGATTATCTTGTAATGTAGGGTTGAGATGAGGCATTGGGTAATATATAAACCCACCCTCACACATCATTTTTTTCAGATTTGATATTGAAAAGAAAACCCTAGTTTTTGTTGAGTATTCTCATTTTCTCATTACTTTGTGTTTGAGTTAAGTGATAGATTAGTTTAGTGGCTTTGTGCTTAAACTAATCAAACCCTAATTCTCTAGCTTAGTGCTTAGAATTAGTTACTATCTTTATGTTTTTCATTTGTCACAAAAATCAGAAAATTTTCCACAAAAAAACTCATATTCTCGGCCTACATTCATCAAGTGTCCAAGATCGATTTTGTTCATCCTTTGAGTGAAGCTTTGTCCACTAAGTTTCACTCCAAATTGGTTATCAAAGCTTTGGTTTGAAGAGCACAAGACCCCACCTTTGTGCTAAGTTCATACGGTCCAAAGGAGTATATCAAGGTATTTGAAATTTTTAGATTTTCTTGTGTTTGATTTCTCAATGAGTATACCTCTTTCTTGTGATACTACTCTTGAGGGAACTATGGATGATTCTATGGAAAAATTGAGAAAGGAAATTGAATCTAAGTTGAGCCGAGTTAATGGAGGAATTGGGTCAAAACTTGGTCTTGTAACTTGGAGGGTTATGCATACCCAACCCCATTCCTTGGATGAAAGTCAAAAAAATCAGATTTTTAGGTCTAAATGTACCATTGAGAAGAGGGTTTGTAACCTAATTATTGATGGAGGGAGTTGTGTTAATGTTGCTTCAGAAACCCTCATCGATAAGCTTGCCTTACCCACTCAAAAACACCCAAACCCTTACAAGTTGAGATGGTTGAATAGGGAGGCCGAAATTTTGGTTGATAAACGATGTTTGGTTTCTTTTTCGATGGGAAGAGACTATGTGGATGAAGTGTGGTGTGATGTGATTCCTATGGATGCTTGCCACCATTTGTAAGGGTGACCTTGGGAATTTGATCGAAATGCGACTCATGAGGGAAGAGACAACACCTATACTTTCAAGTTTAGAGACAAGAGGATTAAACTCACACCCTTGCCTCCAAACATGGGTGGCCGAGCCACTCCTTCCCCACCCAAGCCACTTGAGGGAATTCTAGTAGTTGGGGAACAAGAGATGAAACAAGAGCTTAGCAAGGGAATGGTTGTTTATGCCCTCATTGCCAAAGAAACTCCTAAGGAAAATGAAAAACCGATTCCATATGAAGTTCAAGAACTATTAGAACTCTACAAGGATGTGTTTCCCCTTGAACTACCCCACGGCCTACCCCCTATTAGGGGCATTGAGCATCAAATCGATCTTGTTCCGGGAGCTACACTACCAAATAAGGCCGCCTATCGAAGTGATCCCAAAGCTACGCAAGAACTTCAACAACAAATTGGGGAACTCATGGAAAAGGGGTTTGTAAGAGAATCTCTTAGTCCTTGTGCCGTGCCTACACTCTTGGTACCTAAAAAGGATGGAACTTGGAGAATGTGTACGGATAGTCGAGCTATTAATAATATTACGGTCAAGTATAGGTTTCCTATACCTAGACTTGATGACATTCTTGATGAGCTTAGTGGAGCTCGATTGTTTTCCAAGATTGATCTACGACAAGGTTACCATCAAGTGAGAATCAAAGAGGGTGACGAATGGAAGACGGCTTTTAAATCGAAGCATGGGTTATATGAATGGTTAGTCATGCCTTTTGGACTATCCAATGCTCCTAGTACCTTCATGAGATTGATGACCGAGGTCTTGAGACCTTACTTGGGAAGATTCATTGTGGTCTACTTTGACGATATCTTAGTGTATAGCCCTTCCAAGGAGGCTCACCTACATCATTTGCGAGTGTTGTTTGAGACACTTAGAGATCACAAGTTGTATGGCAAGTTAGAGAAGTGTTCCTTCATGCAAAGCGAAGTCCAATTCTTGGGCTATATTATATCAAGCCGTGGTATTCTAGTGGATCAAGAGAAAGTGGAGGCTATCAAATCATGGCCAATTCCGAAGAACATAACCGAGGTGAGGAGTTTTCATGGCTTGGCTTCTTTTTATCGACGATTTATCAAGGATTTTAGCACCGTCATGGCACCCATCACCGAGTGTATGAAGAAAGGAGAATTCAAATGGAATGAGGGGGCCGAGAATTCTTTCAAGAGGATCAAAGAGTTGTTGTGTGATTCACCTATTCTTACACCACCGGATTTCAACAAGCTCTTTGAGGTCGAGTGTGATGCTAGTGGAGTTGGAATTGGGGCCGTTCTCTTGCAAGAACACAAACCGATCGCTTACTTTAGTGAGAAATTGAATGGAGCCAAGCTCAATTATTCCACCTACGACAAAGAATTCTACGCCATCGTTCGGGCACTCGCTCATTGGAGCCATTATCTCAAACCCAAACCGTTTGTTCTTCATTCGGATCATGAGGCACTCAAATACATCAATGGGCAACACAAGTTGAATCATAGGCATGCCAAATGGGCCGAGTTTCTCCAATCATTCTCCTTCTCGAGTAAATTCATCGAGGGGAAGAATAACGTGGTGGCCGATGCTTTGTCACGGAGGCACACTATGCTAAGCTACATGGAACAAAGAGTGTTGGGATTTGAATTCATGAAAGAGCTCTATGTGGAAGATCCCGACTTCAAGGATGAATGGAATTCCCTACATGAAGGACAAGGCAAGGTGGGAAGCAAGTACACACTTCAAGAGGGGTTCTTGTTCTATGGGAATCGGCTATGTATACCTAAGAGCCCTTATCGGAATCTCCTAGTGAGGGAAGTTCATTCTAATGGTTTAGCCGGGCATTTCGGAATTCAAAAGACTTATGACATCCTCCAAGATCAATTCCATTGGCCCAAGATGCTTGGAGATGTCCAAGATGTGATCAAGAGATGTGCTTCGTGCCAACAATCCAAGTCCTACTTTCAAACGGGGCCCTACACTCCTTTACCCGTCCCAAATCGGCCATGGGAGGATGTTAGCATGGATTTCATCGTCGCTTTGCCAAGGACTCAACGAGGTAAGGATTCAATCATGGTTGTGGTCGATCGATTTAGCAAGATGGCTCATTTCATTGCGTGCAAGAAAACCGAGGATGCCATGAGTGTGGCCGAATTGTATTTCAAAGAAGTGGTCAAGTTGCATGGAGTCCCGAAAACCATAGTATCCGATCGAGACACCAAGTTCATGAGCCACTTTTGGAAGACCTTGTGGAAGTTGCTAAAAACGAGGCTATTGTTTAGCACAAGTCATCATCCTCAAACGGATGGCCAAACCGAGGTCACTAATAAAACCTTGGGGAGGATCCTTAGGAGCATCGTTTCTAGGTCATTGAAAGATTGGGATCTCAAACTCGCCCACGCCGAGTTTGCCTTCAACCGTGCCCCTTCTTCTAGCACGGGAAGTTCACCATTTGAAGTGGTCTATGGGACGAATCCCCTCATGCCCACGGACCTAGCCCCCGTCAAGAGCAAGGAGATGAGTTACGACGCCAAGAAGCGGGTTGAGTTCATGATGAGTATCCACAACCAAGTCAAGAAGCAAATCGAAAAGTCAAACGAAGCCTACAAGGCTAAGTCCAAGGGCCGAAAAAATCCAAGAGAATTTGAAGCGGGAGATTTGGTGTGGCTACACTTGAGGAAGGAAAGGTTTCCGGATAAAAGGAAGAACAAGCTCATGCCTAGGGCCGAGGGACCCTTCGAGATACTCGAGAAAATTGGACCGAACGCCTACAAAGTTGATCTACAGGAGAGTACGGAGTCCATGGCACGCTCAACGTGGGAGACCTTAGCCCATACCATGAAGACTTGGAGGAGGAGGAAGTCGAGGATTTGAGGACAAATCCTTTTCAACCCGGGGAGATTCCAAGGGGAGTTGAAAGTTCACGCTCCTTTGACCTTGGGCCCGCTTCCAACCTTAGGCCCAAGGGTCAACCACAAGTCAACTAAGTCAACAAAAGTCAAAGTCAAGGGAAGAAGCCCAAGTCACCGAGAAATTGATCATAAGAAGTCCTCACATGTGTTCCTCAATAAGTCACTATCAACACATATCGCTATCTACCTTTATTACTTTATGCTTTTTACTTTAAGTATTTGTTGTTTTATGTTCAAAATTTTCAGCTCAAGTGAGCTTGTTGGACCGAGTAAAATGTAGTATTTGGGGGTTGATTGTAGCCCTTAGATTATCTTGTAATGTAGGGTTGAGATGAGGCATTGGGTAATATATAAACCCACCCTCACACATCATTTTTTTCAGATTTGATATTGAAAAGAAAACCCTAGTTTTTGTTGAGTATTCTCATTTTCTCATTACTTTGTGTTTGAGTTAAGTGATAGATTAGTTTAGTGGCTTTGTGCTTAAACTAATCAAACCCTAATTCTCTAGCTTAGTGCTTAGAATTAGTTACTATCTTTATGTTTTTCATTTGTCACAAAAATCAGAAAATTTTCCACAAAAAAACTCATATTCTCGGCCTACATTCATCAAGTGTCCAAGATCGATTTTGTTCATCCTTTGAGTGAAGCTTTGTCCACTAAGTTTCACTCCAAACACACGACCATATGAATCACCATTGGTGGTCAATGATGTTGAGCCTATCACTTCTCCTAAACCACCAGCCCTAAACATGAAAAAGGAAGCTGATCCTAACCAAAAAGCAACCGTCTCCCTTGAGAAATGCTCTCAATGTCATGGTTTTGGTCACCTTGCTATGAAATGTACCACAAAGAAGGCCTTGATTTCGTTTGAGAAGGATCATTGGGGGAAAGAAGACGTCCATGCTAGTAAGGGTGAAGAGGTTGTGAGTCAAGAACAAGCTGATATGTTGTCGTGTGATTTGGTCAAGGATGGAGGTAGCTCTATCCAAGTGGCTCCTAAGACTCAAAGTGAAGACCTAGCCTTGCCTTCACAAAACCACCCTAATCCTTTCTAGCTAAAGTGTTTAAACAAAGAAGCCGAGTTGAGGAACCATGGTGATGAGGTTTTGGATGATTTGTTTGTAATGGGTGCTTGTCATCCCATCTTTGATAAGCCTTGTGAACCATGGAAGCATGAAGACGATTTAGTCCATGGAGGGAAAGATAGCAACTATATCTTCAAGGTTGGATGGAAGGAGGACATACTAACACCCCTACCTTCTAGCTTGAAGTATTCTACCCCACCCTCTATGGTTGAGCTTTGCAAGGATGTTGTATTGAGTAAAGGACCAGAAATGAAGCTTAGGTTTGGTCGTGGGAAAGATGTGCTTGTTCTCCTTGTTAAGGAAACCCTAAGTAATCAAGAAGGGCTGCCCTCAAGAGGAGTACAAGCCACACTAGAATGTCATGAGGTTAAACATGTTGTCCTAGCTCCATTTCCTTCTACTTTGGGGTACACGGCTGCCCCTTGCTTGTTTGAGGCTTCCAAAAGAGTGTTAGTGAGTGAAGAGGTCGAAATAAGTGAAGGGATGAATGTTGGGGAGAAATTGATCATTCACTTTGCTAATGATGATCCTAATAATCAAGAGGGAAGCATGGGGTACAATGTCAAGCATAGGAATGAGTTTGATTCTATGTGGGATTTAACCAAGGTCAAGAGGAAGTTGTTCAAAGAAATGCTATGTGATTATCGTAATCAAGTTTATTCAAGTGGTTTCATGATCAAAGACAATCCTAGAGCAATAGGGGGAAGTCAAGGAGAGGAGCTCCATGAAGTCAAAACTGAAAATTTGGGAAACTCAATCAAGTGCAAGGAAAGTGAATCATTTGGAGATGCAAAGGTTGATGTTTTGCAAAGTTCAAGTGAGTCCTTGAGATGGAAGATCATTGTGGGGCTCAAACGTGACAAGGGATGGCTAGGTGACCATTCTAAGCATGAGGAACTTCGAGTTGTGCTAGGGGATAATTGTGAATCCAAAGAAGCCATGAGTAAGGGAGAGAGCGAGCTCAATTCAATGAGCCAAGTCTACAAGGGTCAATCTCTCATTCAACTGTAAGCAAGTGGTGTTCTGGGAAGGCTAGGGTCATGCACCCCACGGTTGGTCAGGGGGCTCATGGGGCGCCACTCATCATGGTCTCGGAACCAAGTCATGAAGCCAACAAGGGTCCAAGTCGAGAAGAAGGCAAAGGTTCAACTCATAAGTCGAGCAAGAGGATCTCCGAGGATTTGAGGGCAAATCCTTTCCAAGGAGAGGAGATTGGACCAAGAATGGTCAAGTCGAGCAAAGGCGGTTTTAGTCTAGAACACGGTTTGGGTCCTTGGGCTCGAACCATGGGCTAGTCCATGGTCCTAGGGCCCACCCAAGCTTAATTTTGAGTGAATTAAGCAATATATTTCGGTCAAGCTTGGTGGGTCAAGGAAAGTCGAGGAATGGTTCAAGAAGGAGAGCAACAAATGCAACCATGAGCTATTTTGAGTGTGATCACTTGAGTGCACCCATGTGGGTTCGAACCCCAATAAAACACGAGCCAACAAGGTCCAAGAAAGTCAGCCATGGGGGAGCAATTCGGCTGACCCCAAAAGTCCTCACATGATACACTATTTTGAAACAAGTCGCTTTCAAGTTTCACCTTTATGCTTTATGTCTTTATCTTATTTACTTTATGTCATTTTCACTTTTTAGTTATGTTGTATGGAGCTTAGAAATCTGATTTGGTGATCCAGAACTTGTGCTCCAAGGTGTGATCTAAACCCTTGGATGAATAAGATCCAAAGCAAGGTGTGGATGCTCTTGGAGGTCACCATCTACTTTAGGAGTTAGGTTGCTTTATTTTCAGATTTTGTATGGTCCTTAGGACCCTAATTTTCGGCTGGTAGTAGAGGCCCTTATGGCCCTTAGATCAAACTTGAATTGTAGGGCTTAGATGATAGCAAGGGTATTATATAAACCCTCACTCATACAATGTATTTTTCAGATTTGATGAATGAATTAAAAACCCTAACTTTGAGAGTTCTCAACTTGTGTTCTCCTAGCTAAGTGCAAGAGAGTGTGAGTGATTAATTAGTGGCTTTGTGCTTGATTAATCAAACCCTAAATCTATTGCTTTGTGCTTAGATTTAGTCTATCCTTTATGTTTTCATTTAAGTTACAAAATCAGAAAATTTCTCTCAAAAAAACATGACTTTGGCCGAGTATTTCACAAATATTTCAAGTCGATTTTAGTTATTCTCTTGAGTGAAATCTAACCCATTAGGTTTCATTCCAAATTGGTTATCAAAGCTTTGGTTCAAGAGCACAAGATCCACCCTTGTGTTAGTTGTGGTTTCGGTTCTAGCAAGAAAAGGTACAAACTTTGCCAAAATCAGTTTTTTTGTTTTGAGTTACAATGGATTTATCTTTTCGATTTGGTTCTCCATCTTTTTCCTATGGTACTTCATGTAAAACCCCTTGTGTTGAGACCATTTTCGAGTCTATAGAGAGGTTTAGAAAGGAATTGGATTCCAAGGCGACTAAGATGAAGGGAAGGGCTGATAATTTCGGTGTGGGTAAAGGGATGGCTATTTTAATTGACCCACCTACTAACACTGCAACGGGAGTTGAAAGTTCACGATCCTTTGACCTTGGGCCCGCTTCCAACCTTAGGTCCAAGGGTCAACCACAAGTCAACTAAGTCAACAAAAGTCAAAGTCAAGGGAAGAAGCCCAAGTCAGCCGAGAAATTGATCATAAGAAGTCCTCACATGTGTTCCTCAATAAGTCACTATCAACACATATCGCTATCTACCTTTATTACTTTATGCTTTTTACTTTAAGTATTTGTTGTTTTATGTTCAAAATTTTCAGCTCAAGTGAGCTTGTTGGACCGAGTAAAATGTAGTATTTGGGGGTTGATTGTAGCCCTTAGATTATCTTGTAATGTAGGGTTGAGATGAGGCATTGGGTAATATATAAACCCACCCTCACACATCATTTTTTTCAGATTTGATATTGAAAAGAAAACCCTAGTTTTTGTTGAGTATTCTCATTTTCTCATTACTTTGTGTTTGAGTTAAGTGATAGATTAGTTTAGTGGCTTTGTGCTTAAACTAATCAAACCCTAATTCTCTAGCTTAGTGCTTAGAATTAGTTACTATCTTTATGTTTTTCATTTGTCACAAAAATCAGAAAATTTTCCACAAAACCTCATATTCTCGGCCTACATTCATCAAGTGTCCAAGATCGATTTTGTTCATCCTTTGAGTGAAGCTTTGTCCACTAAGTTTCACTCCAAATTGGTTATCAAAGCTTTGGTTTGAAGAGCACAAGACCCCACCTTTGTGCTAAGTTCATACGGTCCAAAGGAGTATATCAAGGTATTTGAAATTTTTAGATTTTCTTGTGTTTGATTTCTCAATGAGTATACCTCTTTCTTGTGATACTACTCTTGAGGGAACTATGGATGATTCTATGGAAAAATTGAGAAAGGAAATTGAATCTAAGTTGAGCCGAGTTAATGGAGGAATTGGGTCAAAACTTGGTCTTGTAACTTGGAGGGTTATGCATACCCAACCCCATTCCTTGGATGAAAGTCAAAAAAATCAGATTTTTAGGTCTAAATGTACCATTGAGAAGAGGGTTTGTAACCTAATTATTGATGGAGGGAGTTGTGTTAATGTTGCTGCGGAAACCCTCATCGATAAGCTTGCCTTACCCACTCAAAAAGACCCAAACCCTTACAAGTTGAGATGGTTGAATAGGGAGGCCGAAATTTTGGTTGATAACGGTTGTTTGGTTTCTTTTTCGATGGGAAGAGACTATGTGGATGAAGTGTGGTGTGATGTGATTCCTATGGATGCTTGTCACCTTTTGTTAGGGAGACCTTGGGAATTTGATCGAAATGCGACTCATGAGGGAAGAGACAACACCTATACTTTCAAGTTTAGAGACAAGAGGATTAAACTCACACCCTTGCCTCCAAACATGGGTGGCCGGGCCACTCCTTCCCCACCCAAGCCACTTGAGGGAATTCTAGTAGTTGGGGAACAAGAGATGAAACAAGAGCTTAGCAAGGGAATGGTTGTTTATGCCCTCATTGCCAAAGAAACTCCTAAGGAAAATGAAAAACCGATTCCATGTGAAGTTCAAGAACTATTAGAACTCTACAAGGATGTGTTTCCCCTTGAACTACCCCACGGCCTACCCCCTATTAGGGGCATTGAGCATCAAATCGATCTTGTTCCGGGAGCTACACTACCAAATAAGGCCGCCTATCGAAGTGATCCCAAAGCTACGCAAGAACTTCAACAACAAATTGGGGAACTCATGGAAAAGGGGTTTGTAAGAGAATCTCTTAGTCCTTGTGCCGTGCCTACACTCTTGGTACCTAAAAAGGATGGAACTTGGAGAATGTGTACGGATAGTCGAGCTATTAATAATATTACGGTCAAGTATAGGTTTCCTATACCTAGACTTGATGACATTCTTGATGAGCTTAGTGGAGCTCGATTGTTTTCCAAGATTGATCTACGACAAGGTTACCATCAAGTGAGAATCAAAGAGGGTGACGAATGGAAGACGGCTTTTAAAACGAAGCATGGGTTATATGAATGGTTAGTCATGCCTTTTGGACTATCCAATGCTCCTAGTACCTTCATGAGATTGATGACCGAGGTCTTGAGACCTTACTTGGGAAGATTCATTGTGGTCTACTTTGACGATATCTTAGTGTATAGCCCTTCCAAGGAGGCTCACCTACATCATTTGCAGTGTTGTTTGAGACACTTAGAGATCACAAGTTGTATGGCAAGTTAGAGAAGTGTTCCTTCATGCAAAGCGAAGTCCAATTCTTGGGCTATATTATATCAAGCCGTGGTATTCTAGTGGATCAAGAGAAAGTGGAGGCTATCAAATCATGGCCAATTCCGAAGAACATAACCGAGGTGAGGAGTTTTCATGGCTTGGCTTCTTTTTATCGACGATTTATCAAGGATTTTAGCACCGTCATGGCACCCATCACCGAGTGTATGAAGAAAGGAGAATTCAAATGGAATGAGGGGGCCGAGAATTCTTTCAAGAGGATCAAAGAGTTGTTGTGTGATTCACCTATTCTTACACCACCGGATTTCAACAAGCTCTTTGAGGTCGAGTGTGATGCTAGTGGAGTTGGAATTGGGGCCGTTCTCTTGCAAGAACACAAACCGATCGCTTACTTTAGTGAGAAATTGAATGGAGCCAAGCTCAATTATTCCACCTACGACAAAGAATTCTACGCCATCGTTCGGGCTCTCGCTCATTGGAGCCATTATCTCAAACCCAAACCGTTTGTTCTTCATTCGGATCATGAGGCACTCAAATACATCAATGGGCAACACAAGTTGAATCATAGGCATGCCAAATGGGCCGAGTTTCTCCAATCATTCTCCTTCTCGAGTAAATTCATCGAGGGGAAGAATAACGTGGTGGCCGATGCTTTGTCACGGAGGCACACTATGCTAAGCTACATGGAACAAAGAGTGTTGGGATTTGAATTCATGAAAGAGCTCTATGTGGAAGATCCCGACTTCAAGGATGAATGGAATTCCCTACATGAAGGACAAGGCAAGGTGGGAAGCAAGTACACACTTCAAGAGGGGTTCTTGTTCTATGGGAATCGGCTATGTATACCTAAGAGCCCTTATCGGAATCTCCTAGTGAGGGAAGTTCATTCTAATGGTTTAGCCGGGCATTTCGGAATTCAAAAGACTTATGACATCCTCCAAGATCAATTCCATTGGCCCAAGATGCTTGGAGATGTCCAAGATGTGATCAAGAGATGTGCTTCGTGCCAACAATCCAAGTCCTACTTTCAAACGGGGCCCTACACTCCTTTACCCGTCCCAAATCGGCCATGGGAGGATGTTAGCATGGATTTCATCGTCGCTTTGCCAAGGACTCAACGAGGTAAGGATTCAATCATGGTTGTGGTCGATCGATTTAGCAAGATGGCTCATTTCATTGCGTGCAAGAAAACCGAGGATGCCATGAGTGTGGCCGAATTGTATTTCAAAGAAGTGGTCAAGTTGCATGGAGTCCCGAAAACCATAGTATCCGATCGAGACACCAAGTTCATGAGCCACTTTTGGAAGACCTTGTGGAAGTTGCTAAAAACGAGGCTATTGTTTAGCACAAGTCATCATCCTCAAACGGATGGCCAAACCGAGGTCACTAATAAAACCTTGGGGAGGATCCTTAGGAGCATCGTTGCTAGGTCATTGAAAGATTGGGATCTCAAACTCGCCCACGCCGAGTTTGCCTTCAACCGTGCCCCTTCTTCTAGCACGGGAAGTTCACCATTTGAAGTGGTCTATGGGACGAATCCCCTCATGCCCACGGACCTAGCCCCCGTCAAGAGCAAGGAGATGAGTTACGACGCCAAGAAGCGGGTTGAGTTCATGATGAGTATCCACAACCAAGTCAAGAAGCAAATCGAAAAGTCAAACGAAGCCTACAAGGCTAAGTCCAAGGGCCGAAAAAATCCAAGAGAATTTGAAGCGGGAGATTTGGTGTGGCTACACTTGAGGAAGGAAAGGTTTCCGGATAAAAGGAAGAACAAGCTCATGCCTAGGGCCGAGGGACCCTTCGAGATACTCGAGAAAATTGGACCGAACGCCTACAAAGTTGATCTACCGGGAGAGTACGGAGTCCATGGCACGTTCAACGTGGGAGACCTTAGCCCATACCATGAAGACTTGGAGGAGGAGGAAGTCGAGGATTTGAGGACAAATCCTTTTCAACCCGGGGAGATTGCAACGGGAGTTGAAAGTTCACGATCCTTTGACCTTGGGCCCGCTTCCAACCTTAGGTCCAAGGGTCAACCACAAGTCAACTAAGTCAACAAAAGTCAAAGTCAAGGGAAGAAGCCCAAGTCAGCCGAGAAATTGATCATAAGAAGTCCTCACATGTGTTCCTCAATAAGTCACTATCAACACATATCGCTATCTACCTTTATTACTTTATGCTTTTTACTTTAAGTATTTGTTGTTTTATGTTCAAAATTTTCAGCTCAAGTGAGCTTGTTGGACCGAGTAAAATGTAGTATTTGGGGGTTGATTGTAGCCCTTAGATTATCTTGTAATGTAGGGTTGAGATGAGGCATTGGGTAATATATAAACCCACCCTCACACATCATTTTTTTCAGATTTGATATTGAAAAGAAAACCCTAGTTTTTGTTGAGTATTCTCATTTTCTCATTACTTTGTGTTTGAGTTAAGTGATAGATTAGTTTAGTGGCTTTGTGCTTAAACTAATCAAACCCTAATTCTCTAGCTTAGTGCTTAGAATTAGTTACTATCTTTATGTTTTTCATTTGTCACAAAAATCAGAAAATTTTCCACAAAAAAACTCATATTCTCGGCCTACATTCATCAAGTGTCCAAGATCGATTTTGTTCATCCTTTGAGTGAAGCTTTGTCCACTAAGTTTCACTCCAAACACACGACCATATGAATCACCATTGGTGGTCAATGATGTTGAGCCTATCACTTCTCCTAAACCACCAGCCCTAAACATGAAAAAGGAAGCTGATCCTAACCAAAAAGCAACCGTCTCCCTTGAGAAATGCTCTCAATGTCATGGTTTTGGTCACCTTGCTATGAAATGTACCACAAAGAAGGCCTTGATTTCGTTTGAGAAGGATCATTGGGGGAAAGAAGACGTCCATGCTAGTAAGGGTGAAGAGGTTGTGAGTCAAGAACAAGCTGATATGTTGTCGTGTGATTTGGTCAAGGATGGAGGTAGCTCTATCCAAGTGGCTCCTAAGACTCAAAGTGAAGACGTAGCCTTGCCTTCACAAAACCACCCTAATCCTTTCTAGCTAAAGTGTTTAAACAAAGAAGCCGAGTTGAGGAACCATGGTGATGAGGTTTTGGATGATTTGTTTGTAATGGGTGCTTGTCATCCCATCTTTGATAAGCCTTGTGAACCATGGAAGCATGAAGACGATTTAGTCCATGGAGGGAAAGATAGCAACTATATCTTCAAGGTTGGATGGAAGGAGGACATACTAACACCCCTACCTTCTAGCTTGAAGTATTCTACCCCACCCTCTATGGTTGAGCTTTGCAAGGATGTTGTATTGAGTAAAGGACCAGAAATGAAGCTTAGGTTTGGTCGTGGGAAAGATGTGCTTGTTCTCCTTGTTAAGGAAACCCTAAGTAATCAAGAAGGGCTGCCCTCAAGAGGAGTACAAGCCACACTAGAATGTCATGAGGTTAAACATGTTGTCCTAGCTCCATTTCCTTCTACTTTGGGGTACACGGCTGCCCCTTGCTTGTTTGAGGCTTCCAAAAGAGTGTTAGTGAGTGAAGAGGCCGAAATAAGTGAAGGGATGAATGTTGGGGAGAAATTGATCATTCACTTTGCTAATGATGATCCTAATAATCAAGAGGGAAGCATGGGGTACAATGTCAAGCATAGGAATGAGTTTGATTCTATGTGGGATTTAACCAAGGTCAAGAGGAAGTTGTTCAAAGAAATGCTATGTGATTATCGTAATCAAGTTTATTCAAGTGGTTTCATGATCAAAGACAATCCTAGAGCAATAGGGGGAAGTCAAGGAGAGGAGCTCCATGAAGTCAAACTGAAAATTTGGGAAACTCAATCAAGTGCAAGGAAAGTGAATCATTTGGAGATGCAAAGGTTGATGTTTTGCAAAGTTCAAGTGAGTCCTTGAGATGGAAGATCATTGTGGGGCTCAAACGTGACAAGGGATGGCTAGGTGACCATTCTAAGCATGAGGAACTTCGAGTTGTGCTAGGGTATAATTGTGAATCCAAAGAAGCCATGAGTAAGGGAGAGAGCGAGCTCAATTCAATGAGCCAAGTCTACAAGGGTCAATCTCTCATTCAATCTGTAAGCAAGTGGTGTTCTTGGAAGTCTAGGGTCATGCAGCCCAAGGTTGGTCAAGGGGCTCATGGGGCGCCACTCATCATGGTCTACTTAATCAAGTCATGAAGCCAACAAGGGTCCAAGTCGAGAAGAAGGCAAAGGTTCAACTCATAAGTCGAGCAAGAGGATCTCCGAGGATTTGAGGGCAAATCCTTTCCAAGGAGAGGAGATTGGACCAAGAATGGTCAAGTCGAGCAAAGGCGATTTTAGTCTAGAACACGGTTTGGGTCCTTGGGCTCGAACCATGGGCTAGTCCATGGTCCTAGGGCCCACCCAAGCTTAATTTTGAGTGAATTAAGCAATATATTTCGGTCAAGCTTGGTGGGTCAAGGAAAGTCGAGGAATGGTTCAAGAAGGAGAGCAACAAATGCAACCATGAGCTATTTTGAGTGTGATCACTTGAGTGCACCCATGTGGGTTCGAACCCCAATAAAACACGAGCCAACAAGGTCCAAGAAAGTCAGCCATGGGGAGCAATTAGGTGACCCCAAAAGTCCTCACATGATACACTATTTTGAAACAAGTCGCTTTCAAGTTTCACCTTTATGCTTTATGTCTTTATCTTATTTACTTTATGTCATTTTCACTTTTTAGTTATGTTGTATGGAGCTTAGAAATCTGATTTGGTGATCCAGAACTTGTGCTCCAAGGTGTGATCTAAACCCTTGGATGAATAAGATCCAAAGCAAGGTGTGGATGCTCTTGGAGGTCACCATCTACTTTAGGAGTTAGGTTGCTTTATTTTCAGATTTTGTATGGTCCTTAGGACCCTAATTTTCGGCTGGTAGTAGAGGCCCTTAGATCAAACTTGAATTGTAGGGCTTAGATGATAGCAAGGGTATTATATAAACCCTCACTCATACAATGTATTTTTCAGATTTGATGAATGAATTAAAAACCCTAACTTTGAGAGTTCTCAACTTGTGTTCTCCTAGCTAAGTGCAAGAGAGTGTGAGTGATTAATTAGTGGCTTTGTGCTTGATTAATCAAACCCTAAATCTATTGCTTTGTGCTTAGATTTAGTCTATCCTTTATGTTTTCATTTAAGTTACAAAAATCAGAAAATTTCTCTCAAAAAAAAACATCACTTTGGCCGAGTATTTCACAAATATTTCAAGACGATTTTAGTTATTCTCTTGAGTGAAATCTAACCCATTAGGTTTCATTCCAAATTGGTTATCAAAGCTTTGGTTCAAGAGCACAAGATCCACCCTTGTGTTAGTTGTGGTTTCGGTTCTAGCAAGAAAAGGTACAAACTTTGCCAAAATCAGTTTTTTTGTTTTGAGTTACAATGGATTTATCTTTTCGATTTGGTTCTCCATCTTTTTCCTATGGTACTTCATGTAAAACCCCTTGTGTTGAGACCATTTTCGAGTCTATAGAGAGGTTTAGAAAGGAATTGGATTCCAAGGCGACTAAGATGAAGGGAAAGGCTGATAATTTCGGTGTGGGTAAAGGGATGGCTATTTTAATTGACCCACCTACTAACACACGACCATATGAATCACCATTGGTGGTCAATGATGTTGAGCCTATCACTTCTCCTAAACCACCAGCCCTAAACATGAAAAAGGAAGCTGATCCTAACCAAAAGCAACCGCCTCCCTTGAGAAATGCTCTCAATGTCATGGTTTTGGTCACCTTGCTATGAAATGTACCCCAAAGGAGGCCTTGATTTCGTTTGAGAAGGATCATTGGAGGAAAGAAGCCGACCGTGCTAGTAAGGGTGAAGAGGTTGTGAGTCAAGAACAAGCTGATATGTTGTCGTGTGATTTGGTCAAGGATGGAGGTAGCTCTATCCAAGTGGCTCCTAAGACTCAAAGTGAAGACCTAGCCTTGCCTTCACAAAACCACCCTAATCCTTTCAAGCTAAAGTGTTTAAACAAAGAAGCCGAGTTGAGGAACCATGGTGATGAGGTTTTGGATGATTTGTTTGTAATGGGTGCTTGTCATCCCATCTTTGATAAGCCTTGTGAACCATGGAAGCATGAAGACGATTTAGTCCATGGAGGGAAAGATAGCAACTATATCTTCAAGGTTGGATGGAAGGAGGACATACTAACACCCCTACCTTCTAGCTTGAAGTATTCTACCCCACCCTCTATGGTTGAGCTTTGCAAGGATGTTGTATTGAGTAAAGGACCAGAAATGAAGCTTGGGTTTGGTCGTGGGAAAGATGTGCTTGTTCTCCTTGTTAAGGAAACCCTAAGTAATCAAGAAGGGCTGCCCTCAAGAGGAGTACAAGCCACACTAGAATGTCATGAGGTTAAACATGTTGTCCTAGCTCCATTTCCTTCTACTTTGGGGTACACGGCTGCCCCTTGCTTGTTTGAGGCTTCCAAAAGAGTGTTAGTGAGTGAAGAGGCCGAAATAAGTGAAGGGATGAATGTTGGGGAGAAATTGATCATTCACTTTGCTAATGATGATCCTAATAATCAAGAGGGAAGCATGGGGTACAATGTCAAGCATAGGAATGAGTTTGATTCTATGTGGGATTTAACCAAGGTCAAGAGGAAGTTGTTCAAAGAAATGCTATGTGATTATCGTAATCAAGTTTATTCAAGTGGTTTCATGATCAAAGACAATCCTAGAGCAATAGGGGGAAGTCAAGGAGAGGAGCTCCATGAAGTCAAAACTGAAAATTTGGGAAACTCAATCAAGTGCAAGGAAAGTGAATCATTTGGAGATGCAAAGGTTGATGTTTTGCAAAGTTCAAGTGAGTCCTTGAGATGGAAGATCATTGGAGTGAAACTTATGGGGATAAGAATCACTCAAAGGATGAACAAAATCGATCTTGAAATGTTGATAAAAATCTCGGCCCCAATGTTGTTTTTTGTGAAGTATTTTTCTGAAATTTTATAAACAAGGAAAATAAAATGGATAGTAACTAAATCTACACACTAAGTAATAGATTTAGGTTGTGATTAGTTTAAGCACAAAGCCACTAAACCAATCTCTCACAAATCTCAAACACAAAGTAAAGAGATAAATGAAGAACACTCAATATGAAACTAGGGTTTCTTTTTCATTCAAAACAAAGCTGAAAATTTTGATGTGAGAATGAGGGTTTATATATTACCCTCATTCTAATCTTGACCATCCATCACAAGCTAATCTAAGGGCTACAATCAACCCACAATTACATCAAAATACTCGGTCCTCTTAGGCTCACATGAGCTGAAATTTTTAGGAGAAAACAACAAATACTTAAAGTAAAAAGCATAAAGTAATAAAGGTAGATAGCGACATGTGTTGATAGTGACTTATTGAGGAACACATGTGAACCCTCATTTGTTTGAATTTTCGGCTGACTTGGGGTATTACTCCCACTTGATTTTCTCTTGTTGACTTAGTTGACTTGAGGTTGACCTTTGGACCTAAGGTTGGAAGCGGGCCCAAGGTCAAAGGATCGTGGACTTTCAACTCCCGTTGCAATCTCCCCGGGTTGAAAAGGATTTGCCCTCAAATCCTCGACTTCCTCCTCTTCCAAGTCTTCATGGTACGGACTAAGGTCTCCCACGTTGAATGTGCCATGGACGCCATACTCTCCCGGTAGATCAACTTTGTAAGCGTTCGGTCCAATTTTCTCGAGTATCTCGAAGGGACCCTCGGCCCTAGGCATGAGTTTGTTCTTTCTTTTATCCGGAAACCTTTCCTTCCTCAAGTGTAACCATACCAAGTCTCCCGGTTCGAACTCCTTTGAAATCTTTCGGCCCTTTGCCCTAGCCTTGTACGTCTCATTTGCTTTCTCGATTTGCTTCTTGACTTGGTTGTGGATACTCATCATGAACTCAACCCGCTTCTTGGCATCGTAACTCATCTCCTTGCTCTTGACGGGCTAGGTCCGTGGGCATGAGGGATTGGTCCCATAGACCACTTCAAATGGTGAACTCCCCGTGCTAGAAGAAGGAGCACGGTTGAAGGCAAACTCGGCATGGGCGAGTTTGAGATCCCAATCTTTCAAGGACCTAGAAACGATGCTCCTAAGGATCCTCCCAAGGTTTTATTGGTGACCTCGGTTTGGCCATCCGCTTGAGGATGATGACTTGTGCTAAACAATAGCCTTGTTTTTAGCAACTTCCACAAGGTCTTCCAAAAGTGGCTCATGAACTTGGTGTCTCGATCGGATACAATGGTTTTCGGACTCCATGCAATTTGACCACTTCTTTGAAATACAATTCGGCCACACTCATGGCATCCTCGGTTTTCTTGCACGCAATGAAATGAGCCATCTTGCTAAATCGATCTACCACTACCATGATGGAATCCTTACCTCGTTGAGTCCTTGGCAAGGCGACGATGAAATCCATGCTAACATCCTCCCATGGCCGATTTGGGATGGGTAGCGGAGTGTAGGGCCCCGTTTGAAAGAAGGACTTGGATTGTTGGCACGAAGCACATCTCTTGATCACATCTTGGACATCTCCAAGCATTTTGGGCCAATGGAATTGGTCTTGGAGGATGTCATAAGTCTTTTGAATTCCGAAATGCCCGGCTAAACCATTAGAATGAACTTCCCTCACTAGGAGATTTCGATAAGAGCCCTTAGGTATACATAGCCGATTTCCATAGAACAAGAACCCCTCTTGAAGTGTGTACTTGCTTCCCACCTTGCCTTGTCCTTCACGTATGGAATTCCACTCATCTTTGAAGTCGGGGTCCTCCACATAGAGCTCCTTCATGAATTCAAAACCCAACACTCTTTGCTCCATGTAGCTTAGCATGGTGTGCCTCCGAGACAAAGCATCGGCCACCACGTTATTCTTCCCCTCAATGAACTTACTCGAGAAGGAGAATGATTGAAGAAACTCGACCCACTTGGCATGCCTATGATTCAATTTGTGTTGCCCATTGATGTATTTGAGTGCCTCATGATCCGAATGAAGAACAAACGGTTTGGGTTTGAGATAATGGCTCCAATGAGCGAGAGCCCGAACGATGGCATAGAATTCTTTGTCGTAGGTGGAATAATTAAGCTTGGCGCCATTCAATTTCTCACTAAAGTAAGCGATTGGTTTGTATTCTTGTAAGAGAACGGCCCCAATTCCAACTCCACTAGCATCACACTCGACCTCAAAGAGCTTGTTGAAATCCGGTGGTGTAAGAATAGGTGAATCACACAACAACTCTTTGATCCTCTTGAAAGACTTCTCGGCCCCCTCATTCCACTTGAACTCTCCTTTCTTCATACACTCGGTGATGGGTGCCATGACGGTGCTAAAATCCTTGATAAATCGTCGATAAAAAGAAGCCAAGCCATGAAAACTCCTCACCTCGGTTATGTTCTTCGGAATTGGCCATGATTTGATAGCCACCACTTTCTCTTGATCCACTAGTATACCACGGCTAGATATAATATAGCCCAAGAATTGGACTTCGCTTTGCATGAAAGAACACTTCTCTAACTTGCCATACAACTTGTGATCTCTAAGTGTCTCAAACAACACTTGCAAGTGATGTAGGTGAGCTTCCTTGGAAGGGCTATACACCAAGATGTCGTCAAAGTAAACCACAATGAACCTCCCCAAGTAAGGCCTCAAAACCTCGGTCATCAATCTCATGAAGGTGCTAGGAGCATTGGAGAGTCCAAAAGGCATGACTAACCATTCATATAACCCATGTTTCGTTTTGAAAGCCGTCTTCCATTCATCACCCTCTTTGATTCTCACTTGATGGTAGCCTTGTCGTAGATCAATCTTGGAAAACAATCGAGCTCCACTAAGCTCATCAAGAATGTCATCAAGTCTAGGTATAGGAAACCTATACTTGACCGTAATGTTGTTGATAGCTCGGCTATCCGTACACATCCTCCAAGTTCCATCCTTCTTAGGTACCAAAAGTGTAGGTACGGCACAAGGACTAAGAGACTCTCTTACAAACCCCTTTTCCATGAGTTCCCCAATTTGTTGTTGAAGTTCTTGCGTAGCTTTGGGATCACTGATGGCGGCCTTATTTGGTAGAGTAGCTCCCGGAACAAGATCGATTTGATGCTCAATGCCCCTAATAGGGGGGAGGCCGTGTGGTAGCTCTAGGGGAAACACATCCTTGTAGAGTTCTAAGAGTTCTTGAACTTCACATGGAATCGGTTTGTCACTTTCCTTAGGAGTTTCTTTGGCGATGAGGGCATAAACAACCATTCCCTCGCTAAGTTCTTGCTTCATCTCTTGTTCCCCAACAATTAGAATTCCCTCTAGGGGCTTGGCTAGGGAAGGAGGGGCTCGGCCACCCATGTTCGGAGGCAAGGGTGTAAGTTTGATCCTCTTGTCTCTAAACTTGAAAGTATAGGTGTTGTCTCTCCCCTCATGAGTCGCATTTCGATCAAATTCCCAAGGTCTCCCTAATAAAAGGTGACAAGCATCCATAGGAATCACATCACACCACACTTCATCCACATAGTCTCTTCCCATCGAAAAAGAAACCAAACATCTCCTATCAACCAAAATTTCGGCCTCTCTATTCAACCACCTCAACTTGTAAGGGTTTGGGTGTTTTTGTGTGGGTAAAGCAAGTTTATCGATGAGGGTTTTTGAAGCAACATTAACACAACTCCCTCCATCAATAATGAGGTTACAAACCCTCTTCCCAATGGTACACTTAGACCTAAAAATCTGATTTTTTTGGCTTTCTTCCAAGGAATGGGGTTGGGTATGCATAACCCTCCAAGTTACAAGACCAAGTTTCGACCCAACTCCTCCATTAACTCGGCTCAATTTAGACTCAATTTCCTTTCTCAATTTTTCCATAGAGTCATACATAGTTCCCTCAAGAGTAGTATCACAAGAAAGAGGCATACTCATTGAGAAAACAAACACACAAAATCTGAAAATTTTGAATACCTTGATATACTCCTTTGGACCGTATGAACTTTAGCACAAAGGTGGGGTCTTGGGCTCTTCAAACCCAACCAACACTAACACAAGTGTAGATCTTCAACCATTTTGTGAAAATTTTGTAAGATTTTGTGGGAGTTTTGTGGAAAATATAAAACAGGGAAAGAAAAGAAAAACAAAACGAAAATAAAGGGGATAACAAGAACAACTCGACAATGCAAGGAACAAATCGAAAAAAGGAAGACAAACCTAGGCTTTGATAACCAATTTGGAGTGAAACTTATGGGGATAAGAATCACTCAAAGGATGAACAAAATCGATCTTGAAATGTTGATAAAAATCTCGGCCCCAATGTTGTTTTTTGTGAAGTATTTTTCTGAAATTTTATAAACAAGGAAAATAAAATGGATAGTAACTAAATCTACACACTAAGTAATAGATTTAGGTTGTGATTAGTTTAAGCACAAAGCCACTAAACCAATCTCTCACAAATCTCAAACACAAAGTAAAGAGATAAATGAAGAACACTCAATATGAAACTAGGGTTTCTTTTTCATTCAAAACAAAGCTGAAAATTTTGATGTGAGAATGAGGGTTTATATATTACCCTCATTCTAATCTTGACCATCCATCACAAGCTAATCTAAGGGCTACAATCAACCCACAATTACATCAAAATACTCGGTCCTCTTAGGCTCACATGAGCTGAAATTTTTAGGAGAAAACAACAAATACTTAAAGTAAAAAGCATAAAGTAATAAAGGTAGATAGCGACATGTGTTGATAGTGACTTATTGAGGAACACATGTGAACCCTCATTTGTTTGAATTTTCGGCTGACTTGGGGTATTACTCCCACTTGATTTTCTCTTGTTGACTTAGTTGACTTGAGGTTGACCTTTGGACCTAAGGTTGGAAGCGGGCCCAAGGTCAAAGGATCGTGCACAAAGCCACTAGTTAATTATCATAAATCTCAAACACAAAGTAAAGAGAGAAATGAGAGCACTCAAGTTTTTTTAGGGTTTCAACCTTATCATTCCAATCTGAAAATTTTGATGTTAGAGTGAGGGTTTATATGTGACCCTTACTCTAATCTAAGCCTTACATTTCAAAGTTAATCTAAGGGCTCACATGAGCCTTTGAGACATCCAAAAAAAACGGCCTAAAGGCCTTACAAGAGCTGAATTTTTGTAGGCTAACAAACAAAAGATAAAAGCATAAAGGTAGATGTTGACATGAGGCTCAATCCTCTCCATTCTTGGTTTGGGATCATCCAAGGGTCCTTGAGTGAGCCTTGGTCATGAAGGAGGACGGTCCACATGCTCATATTTTGTTGTTTACAAACTAAAACCAATAAAGCATAAAGAAAGAAATGATACGTATTTAAAAAGGACATAAAGTAAAAACAATGTGATGTTCCATGGTGACTTGATTGGGCCGGCTCCTATGGGACCTCCTTGAGCTAGCTTGTGAACCATGTGAGTCCTTTTATTGGAGGGTTAACTCACATGGGTGCACCCACTTTGACCACACTCAAAAATAGCACAATCTTGACTTTTTGTTGCTCTCCAACTTTGACCTCCTCTTGACTTTGCTTGATCACTAAGGTTGGCTCGATTTGACCATAGAATTGACTTTACTTAGCCCTTAGTGACCCCTTGACCCATGGTCTAGGCGTGGGTTTGAGCCCATGGCCCTAACCCATGGTCTCCCTCGGTTTCACCCATGACCGCCTTGACCATTTTTGGTCCAATCTCCTCTCCTTGGAAAGGACTTGTCCTCAAGTCCTTGGAGAACCTCTTGCTTCCTTCCTTGCTCGATCTCAAGCTTGAATTTCGGCTCAACCTTTGCTCGATCTTGGTCTTCATGGTTTTAGTCTTCCATGGGCACCACTTAGCTAGAGTTTGTAGAAGTGGTTGGACCCCTTTGCCTTGGCTCGAAGAATTGATCACATTTTCATCCTTGGTCACGGTTTCTTTGACCACGCATTCTTCCTCGAGCATTTCTTTGAGCCCTCGACTCATAACCATGCCATCCACCCATTCTTGCTCATGATCGAGCCCATCAATGATTCTCCACCTTAATGACCCGCTTGATCTTTCCTTACCATCGATTTTTGTTCTTTCATTGACCACATTCTCAATGTAGTCGGTTGTTTCCTTGTTGATTGATGCTTCACCTTCATGAGGCTCCTCTCCTAGAGTCCTCCTTATCATGCTAGAGCTTCCCTCACATTTCAAGTTCACCTTCTCCCCTTGCTCGTCTTTACTCGGCCCAAGGCCCTTCAAGTCTTCATGCTCAATCATTTTCGGCTCAATGAAGGATTCAAACAAGCACGCATTGGACTTACAACCCATCATTGGTGGTAGGGGAGCTAAGACAATAAGCTTTTCACCATACTTGAATGAGTAGGTATTGTCTCTTCCATGGTCGGAAGAATTCTTTTCATACTCCCAAGGCCTACCAAGCAACACATGACATGCATCCATGTCCAATACTTCACACACAACTTCATCTTTATAGTCTTGGCCAATTGAGAACGAGACTTTGCATTGTTTATCGACCTTCACCTCGGCTCCTTGATTAAGCCACCTTAGCTTGTATGGATGAGGATGCTTCAAAGTAGGCAAGGCAAGTTTATCAATGAGGGTTTTAGAAGCAACATTAACACAACTTCCCCCATCGATTATCAAGTTACACACTCTCCCCATGATGGTACATTTGGACCGAAATATTTGGTGTCTTTGGTCCATATTCTCGTTTGATTCTTGAGTGTGCATCACTCGCCAAGTGACCAAGCTCAACCCCGAGTCCGGGGGCACAATTGTTTCGGCCACTTTCACTTCCTCAACTCCCTCTTTTTTTTTCTTCCTCACAAACCAACACTTCATCGTCTCCCCAATGCACAACCTCACTTGTGTTCAAGGCCCTCTTGCTAGGACACTCCTTAGCAAAATGGCCATACCCTTGACATTGGTAGCACTTCTTGAGAGGAATCGTTCTCTTAGGGCCATAGTCAATTCCTTTTCCTTTATCAACACTTGAGGGTTTGTTAGTAGGGCAAGGCTCGGAAATCTTGATCCCTCCTTGGCTCGACATGGGGTTGGTTTTGGGGGTGCTCTTAGCCGACTCTCCTCTCCCCTTCTCTAGCCTCTCCACACGTGTGGCCATGGTAACGGCCTCATCGAATGACCACAAGTTTTGCATTTTGACCCAATTTGCTATCCTAGGGTTTAGGCCCTCAACAAACCTTGCAATTTTTTGTTCGGGTTTCTCATTCATCTCACATTGTAAAGTGAGTTGCTCAAAGTCCCTAAGATAGGTTTCAATGGGGTGTGACTCTTGTTTTAGTTGAGCTAGCTTGAGGAACATGTCTTGAGTGTAGTCTTTGGGAACAAACTTGTCTTTGAGTTTCTTTTTGAGTTTGAGCCATGACTTGATGGGTTCCTTACCCTCTCGGTTTCTTTGGTTCTTAAGGTTCTCATACCAAAGGGAAGCATATCCCTTAAACTTCATGATGGCTACCTTGAAACACTTCCTATCGGAGTACTCCTTGAATTCAAAAATTCTCTCAACCGATCTAAGCCAATCTAGGAGATCCTCGGGGTTCAAGCTACCATAAAAATCGGGTATGTCCACCTTAATGTCTCGGTCATGGTCTCTAGGGTGGGTTTCAAGGGACTCCTCCGAATCCGAAAATTGATCTTCCATGTGAGGAGGAGGGTGTCCTCTCCCACGGCCCCCATACCCCATCCCACGGCCTCTTCCCTTCCCCTTCACCCCTTCTTGGTTCATTCATGTTTTGTTCCAAGAGTGTGTTAATAGCATTCATCATCAAAGTGCAATTAGCGGTGAGTTGAGTCAATTTCTCTTCTAAATCGGAAAGTCTTTTACCCTCTCCTCTATTCTCTTCCATTTTGTGAAAATTTTGTGAGATCTTTTGTGGAGATTTTGTGGAAATTGAACAAGGAAAACAAAGAAAGAAAAACGAGAAATTTGAAGAGGGAAACAAAGGGTAAACCGAGAAACACAAGAGCAAATCGAAAATGAGGAACAACCCTAAAATTTCGGCTAAGCAAGGGGCTTTGTGTTTCAAACCCAACCAACACTAATACAAGTGTAAACCTTTAATCATTTTGTAAGATTTTGTGGAAAATAAAACAAGGAAAAACAAGGAAAGAAATCGAAAATTTGAAGAGGAAAAATAGGAGTAACTCGAGAAACACACAAACAAGATCGAAAACAAAAACAAACCTTGGCTTTGATGACCAATTTGGAGTGAAACCTATGGGGTTTGATTCCACTCAAGAGACTAACAAAAATCGAACTCGAAGTGTCTTGAAAATCTCGGCTAGATGTTGATCTTTCTTCACATCCTCTTCATCCTCATGAGCAAGGACCTCACTCCTTTCATCCTCACAATCAAGGATGTCAGTCATCTCCCCATAAACAATCTCACACGAGTTCAAGGTTTTTTTTGTGGGACATTCTTTGGCATTGTGACCGTATCCTTGACATTGACAACATTTCTTAAGGGAGATGGTTGTTTTATGGCTAAGGTCAGCCCCCTTCCTCGTGTCTAGGGCTGGTGGTGTAGGATTTGGGGTGGGTTCAACAATTTTGGCTTTCATGGGTGGCTCATAAGGTGGTGTTTTTGTAGGAGAGTCAAGTAAAATAGCCATCCCTTTACTCAAACTCATTTGGACAGCCTTTCCCCTCATCCTAGCCAACTTGGCTTCTAACTCTTTTCTAGCCCTCTCCATAGACTCGAAAATGGTCTCAACACAAGGGGTTTCACATGAAGTACCATAAGAAAATGATGGAGAACCAAATCGGAAAGATAGATCCATTGTAACTCAAAAACAAAAACTGATTTTGAGATAAAGTTTATACCTTTGCTTGAACCGAAACAAAAACTAACACAAGGGTGGATCTTGTGCTCTTGAACCTAAGCTTTGATACCAATTTGGAGTGAAACTTATGGGGATAAGAATCACTCAAAGGATGAACAAAATCGAACCTTGAAACCCTTGAATATTACTCGGCCAAATTGTATTTTTGTGAGACAATTTTTCTGATTTTTGTGAAACAAAATGAAACATAAAGATAGTGCCTAAATCTACTCACAAAGTTATAGATTTAGGGGTTTAATTAACTAAGCACAAAGCCACTAGTTAATTATCATAAATCTCAAACACAAAGTAAAGAGAGAAATGAGAGCACTCAAGTTTTTTTAGGGTTTCAACCTTATCATTCCAATCTGAAAATTTTGATGTTAGAGTGAGGGTTTATATGTGACCCTTACTCTAATCTAAGCCTTACATTTCAAAGTTAATCTAAGGGCTCACATGAGCCTTTGAGACATCCAAAAAAACGGCCTAAAGGCCTTACAAGAGCTGAATTTTTGTAGGCTAACAAACAAAAGATAAAAGATAAAGGTAGATGTTGGCGTGAGGCTCAATCCTCTCCATTCTTGGTTTGGGATCATCCAAGGGTCCTTGAGTGAGCCTTGGTCATGAAGGAGGACGGTCCACATGCTCATATTTTGTTGTTTACAAACTAAAACCAATAAAGATAAAGAAAGAAATGATACGTATGAAAAGGACATAAAGTAAAAACAATGTGATGTTCCATGGTGACTTGATTGGGCCGGCTCCTATGGGACCTCCTTGAGCTAGCTTGTGAACCATGTGAGTCCTTTTATTGGAGGGTTAACTCACATGGGTGCACCCACTTTGACCACACTCAAAAATAGCACAATCTTGACTTTTTGTTGCTCTCCAACTTTGACCTCCTCTTGACTTTGCTTGATCACTAAGGTTGGCTCGATTTGACCATAGAATTGACTTTACTTAGCCCTTAGTGACCCCTTGACCCATGGTCTAGGCGTGGGTTTGAGCCCATGGCCCTAACCCATGGTCTCCCTCGGTTTCACCCTTGACCGCCTTGACCATTTTTGGTCCACTTGGGCTCGAACCATGGGCTAGTCCATGGTCCTAGGGCCCACCCAAGCTTAATTTTGAGTGAATTAAGCAATATATTTCGGTCAAGCTTGGTGGGTCAAGGAAAGTCGAGGAATGGTTCAAGAAGGAGAGCAACAAATGCAACCATGAGCTATTTTGAGTGTGATCACTTGAGTGCACCCATGTGGGTTCGAACCCCAATAAAACACGAGCCAACAAGGTCCAAGAAAGTCAGCCATGGGGGAGCAATTCGGCTGACCCCAAAAGTCCTCACATGATACACTATTTTGAAACAAGTCGCTTTCAAGTTTCACCTTTATGCTTTATGTCTTTATCTTATTTACTTTATGTCATTTTCAATTTTTAGTTATGTTGTATGGAGCTTAGAAATCTGATTTGGTGATCCAGAACTTGTGCTCCAAGGTGTGATCTAAACCCTTAGATGAATAAGATCCAAAGCAAGGTGTGGATGCTCTTGGAGGTCACCATCTACTTTAGGAGTTAGGTTGCTTTATTTTCAGATTTTGTATGGTCCTTAGGACCCTAATTTTCGGCTGGTAGTAGAGGCCCTTATGGCCCTTAGATCAAACTTGAATTGTAGGGCTTAGATGATAGCAAGGGTATTATATAAACCCTCACTCATACAATGTATTTTTCAGATTTGATGAATGAATTAAAAACCCTAACTTTGAGAGTTCTCAACTTGTGTTCTCCTAGCTAAGTGCAAGAGAGTGTGAATGATTAATTAGTGGCTTTGTGCTTGATTAATCAAACCCTAAATCTATTGCTTTGTGCTTAGATTTAGTCTATCCTTTATGTTTTCATTTAAGTTACAAAAATCAGAAAATTTCTCTCAAAAAAAAACATCACTTTGGCCGAGTATTTCACAAATATTTCAAGTCGATTTTAGTTATTCTCTTGAGTGAAATCTAACCCATTAGGTTTCATTCCAAATTGGTTATCAAAGCTTTGGTTCAAGAGCACAAGATCCACCCTTGTGTTAGTTGTGGTTTCGGTTCTAGCAAGAAAAGGTACAAACTTTGCCAAAATCAGTTTTTTTGTTTTGAGTTACAATGGATTTATCTTTTCGATTTGGCTCTCCATCTTTTTCCTATGGTACTTCATGTAAAACCCCTTGTGTTGAGACCATTTTCGAGTCTATAGAGAGGTTTAGAAAGGAATTGGATTCCAAGGCGACTAAGATGAAGGGAAAGGCTGATAATTTCGGTGTGGGTAAAGGGATGGCTATTTTAATTGACCCACCTACTAACACACGACCATATGAATCACCATTGGTGGTCAATGATGTTGAGCCTATCACTTCTCCTAAACCACCAGCCCTAAACATGAAAAAGGAAGCTGATCCTAACCAAAAAGCAACCGTCTCCCTTGAGAAATGCTCTCAATGTCATGGTTTTGGTCACCTTGCTATGAAATGTACCACAAAGAAGGCCTTGATTTCGTTTGAGAAGGATCATTGGGGGAAAGAAGACGTCCATGCTAGTAAGGGTGAAGAGGTTGTGAGTCAAGAACAAGCTGATATGTTGTCGTGTGATTTGGTCAAGGATGGAGGTAGCTCTATCCAAGTGGCTCCTAAGACTCAAAGTGAAGACCTAGCCTTGCCTTCACAAAACCACCCTAATCCTTTCAAGCTAAAGTGTTTAAACAAAGAAGCCGAGTTGAGGAACCATGGTGATGAGGTTTTGGATGATTTGTTTGTAATGGGTGCTTGTCATCCCATCTTTGATAAGCCTTGTGAACCATGGAAGCATGAAGACGATTTAGTCCATGGAGGGAAAGATAGCAACTATATCTTCAAGGTTGGATGGAAGGAGGACATACTAACACCCCTACCTTCTAGCTTGAAGTATTCTACCCCACCCTCTATGGTTGAGCTTTGCAAGGATGTTGTATTGAGTAAAGGACCAGAAATGAAGCTTGGGTTTGGTCGTGGGAAAGATGTGCTTGTTCTCCTTGTTAAGGAAACCCTAAGTAATCAAGAAGGGCTGCCCTCAAGAGGAGTACAAGCCACACTAGAATGTCATGAGGTTAAACATGTTGTCCTAGCTCCATTTCCTTCTACTTTGGGGTACACGGCTGCCCCTTGCTTGTTTGAGGCTTCCAAAAGAGTGTTAGTGAGTGAAGAGGCCGAAATAAGTGAAGGGATGAATGTTGGGGAGAAATTGATCATTCACTTTGCTAATGATGATCCTAATAATCAAGAGGGAAGCATGGGGTACAATGTCAAGCATAGGAATGAGTTTGATTCTATGTGGGATTTAACCAAGGTCAAGAGGAAGTTGTTCAAAGAAATGCTATGTGATTATCGTGAATCAAGTTTATTCAAGTGGTTTCATGATCAAAGACAATCCTAGAGCAAGAGGGGGGAAGTCAAGGAGAGGAGCTCCATGAAGTCAAAGCGAAAATTTGGGAAACTCAATCAAGTGCAAGGAAAGTGAATCATTTGGAGATGCAAAGGTTGATGTTTTGCAAAGTTCAAGTGAGTCCTTGAGATGGAAGATCATTGTGGGGCTCAAACGTGACAAGGGATGGCTAGGTGACCATTCTAAGCATGAGGAACTTCGAGTTGTGCTAGGGGATAATTGTGAATCCAAAGAAGCCATGAGTAAGGGAGAGAGCGAGCTCAATTCAATGAGCCAAGTCTACAAGGGTCAATCTCTCATTCAATCTGTAAGCAAGTGGTGTTCTTGGAAGTCTTGGGTCATGCAGCCCAAGGTTGGTCAAGGGGCTTATGGGGCGCCACTCATCATGGTCTACGAATCAAGTCATGAAGCCAACAAGGGTCCAAGTCGAGAAGAAGGCAAAGGTTCAACTCATAAGTCGAGCAAGAGGATCTCCGAGGATTTGAGGGCAAATCCTTTCCAAGGAGAGGAGATTGGACCAAGAATGGTCAAGTCGAGCAAAGGCGGTTTTAGTCTAGAACACGGATTGGGTCCTTGGGCTCGAACCATGGGCTAGTCCATGGTCCTAGGGCCCACCCAAGCTTAATTTTGAGTGAATTAAGCAATATATTTCGGTCAAGCTTGGTGGGTCAAGGAAAGTCGAGGAATGGTTCAAGAAGGAGAGCAACAAATGCAACCATGAGCTATTTTGAGTGTGATCACTTGAGTGCACCCATGTGGGTTCGAACCCCAATAAAACACGAGCCAACAAGGTCCAAGAAAGTCAGCCATGGGGGAGCAATTCGGCTGACCCCAAAAGTCCTCACATGATACACTATTTTGAAACAAGTCGCTTTCAAGTTTCACCTTTATGCTTTATGTCTTTATCTTATTTACTTTATGTCATTTTCACTTTTTAGTTATGTTGTATGGAGCTTAGAAATCTGATTTGGTGATCCAGAACTTGTGCTCCAAGGTGTGATCTAAACCCTTGGATGAATAAGATCCAAAGCAAGGTGTGGATGCTCTTGGAGGTCACCATCTACTTTAGGAGTTAGGTTGCTTTATTTTCAGATTTTGTATGGTCCTTAGGACCCTAATTTTCGGCTGGTAGTAGAGGCCCTTAGATCAAACTTGAATTGTAGGGCTTAGATGATAGCAAGGGTATTATATAAACCCTCACTCATACAATGTATTTTTCAGATTTGATGAATGAATTAAAAACCCTAACTTTGAGAGTTCTCAACTTGTGTTCTCCTAGCTAAGTGCAAGAGAGTGTGAGTGATTAATTAGTGGCTTTGTGCTTGATTAATCAAACCCTAAATCTATTGCTTTGTGCTTAGATTTAGTCTATCCTTTATGTTTTCATTTAAGTTACAAAAATCAAAAAATTTCTCTCAAAAAAAAACATCACTTTGGCCGAGTATTTCACAAATATTTCAAGTCGATTTTAGTTATTCTCTTGAGTGAAATCTAACCCATTAGGTTTCATTCCAAATTGGTTATCAAAGCTTTGGTTCAAGAGCACAAGATCCACCCTTGTGTTAGTTGTGGTTTCGGTTCTAGCAAGAAAAGGTACAAACTTTGCCAAAATCAGTTTTTTTGTTTTGAGTTACAATGGATTTATCTTTTCGATTTGGTTCTCCATCTTTTTCCTATGGTACTTCATGTAAAACCCCTTGTGTTGAGACCATTTTCGAGTCTATAGAGAGGTTTAGAAAGGAATTGGATTCCAAGGTGACTAAGATGAAGGGAAGGGCTGATAATTTCGGTGTGGGTAAGGGGATGGCTATTTTAATTGACCCACCTACTAACACACGACCATATGAATCACCATTGGTGGTCAATGATGTTGAGCCTATCACTTCTCCTAAACCACCAGCCCTAAACATGAAAAAGGAAGCTGATCCTAACCAAAAAGCAACCGTCTCCCTTGAGAAATGCTCTCAATGTCATGGTTTTGGTCACCTTGCTATGAAATGTACCACAAAGAAGGCCTTGATTTCGTTTGAGAAGGATCATTGGGGGAAAGAAGACGTCCATGCTAGTAAGGGTGAAGAGGTTGTGAGTCAAGAACAAGCTGATATGTTGTCGTGTGATTTGGTCAAGGATGGAGGTAGCTCTATCCAAGTGGCTCCTAAGACTCAAAGTGAAGACCTAGCCTTGCCTTCACAAAACCACCCTAATCCTTTCAAGCTAAAGTGTTTAAACAAAGATGCCGAGTTGAGGAACCATGGTGATGAGGTTTTGGATGATTTGTTTGTAATGGGTGCTTGTCATCCCATCTTTGATAAGCCTTGTGAACCATGGAAGCATGAAGACGATTTAGTCCATGGAGGGAAAGATAGCAACTATATCTTCTAGGTTGGATGGAAGGAGGACATACTAACACCCCTACCTTCTAGCTTGAAGTATTCTACCCCACCCTCTATGGTTGAGCTTTGCAAGGATGTTGTATTGAGTAAAGGACCAGAAATGAAGCTTGGGTTTGGTCGTGGGAAAGATGTGCTTGTTCTCCTTGTTAAGGAAACCCTAAGTAATCAAGAAGGGCTGCCCTCAAGAGGAGTACAAGCCACACTAGAATGTCATGAGGTTAAACATGTTGTCCTAGCTCCATTTCCTTCTACTTTGGGGTACACGGCTGCCCTTGCTTGTTTGAGGCTTCCAAAAGAGTGTTAGTGAGTGAAGAGGCCGAAATAAGTGAAGGGATGAATGTTGGGGAGAAATTGATCATTCACTTTGCTAATGATGATCCTAATAATCAAGAGGGAAGCATGGGGTACAATGTCAAGCATAGGAATGAGTTTGATTCTATGTGGGATTTAACCAAGGTCAAGAGGAAGTTGTTCAAAGAAATGCTATGTGATTATCGTAATCAAGTTTATTCAAGTGGTTTCATGATCAAAGACAATCCTAGAGCAATAGGGAAGTCAAGGAGAGGAGCTCCATGAAGTCAAAACTGAAAATTTGGGAAACTCAATCAAGTGCAAGGAAAGTGAATCATTTGGAGATGCAAAGGTTGATGTTTTGCAAAGTTCAAGTGAGTCCTTGAGATGGAAGATCATTGTGGGGCTCAAACGTGACAAGGGATGGCTAGGTGACCATTCTAAGCATGAGGAACTTCGAGTTGTGCTAGGGGATAATTGTGAATCCAAAGAAGCCATGAGTAAGGGAGAGAGCGAGCTCAATTCAATGAGCCAAGTCTACAAGGGTCAATCTCTCATTCAATCTGTAAGCAAGTGGTGTTCTTGGAAGTCTAGGGTCATGCAGCCCAAGGTTGGTCAAGGGGCTCATGGGGCGCCACTCATCATGGTCTACGAATCAAGTCATGAAGCCAACAAGGGTCCAAGTCGAGAAGAAGGCAAAGGTTCAACTCATAAGTCGAGCAAGAGGATCTCCGAGGATTTGAGGGCAAATCCTTTCCAAGGAGAGGAGATTGGACCAAGAATGGTCAAGTCGAGCAAAGGCGGTTTTAGTCTAGAACACGGTTTGGGTCCTTGGGCTCGAACCATGGGCTAGTCCATGGTCCTAGGGCCCACCCAAGCTTAATTTTGAGTGAATTAAGCAATATATTTCGGTCAAGCTTGGTGGGTCAAGGAAAGTCGAGGAATGGTTCAAGAAGGAGAGCAACAAATGCAACCATGAGCTATTTTGAGTGTGATCACTTGAGTGCACCCATGTGGGTTCGAACCCCAATAAAACACGAGCCAACAAGGTCCAAGAAAGTCAGCCATGGGGGAGCAATTCGACTGACCCAAAAGTCCTCACATGATACACTATTTTGAAACAAGTCGCTTTCAAGTTTCACCTTTATGCTTTATGTCTTTATCTTATTTACTTTATGTCATTTTCACTTTTTAGTTATGTTGTATGGAGCTTAGAAATCTGATTTGGTGATCCAGAACTTGTGCTCCAAGGTGTGATCTAAACCCTTGGATGAATAAGATCCAAAGCAAGTGTGGATGCTCTTGGAGGTCACCATCTACTTTAGGAGTTAGGTTGCTTTATTTTCAGATTTTGTATGGTCCTTAGGACCCTAATTTTCGGCTGGTAGTAGAGGCCCTTATGGCCCTTAGATCAAACTTGAATTGTAGGGCTTAGATGATAGCAAGGGTATTATATAAACCCTCACTCATACAATGTATTTTTCAGATTTGATGAATGAATTAAAAACCCTAACTTTGAGAGTTCTCAACTTGTGTTCTCCTAGCTAAGTGCAAGAGAGTGTGAGTGATTAATTAGTGGCTTTGTGCTTGATTAATCAAACCCTAAATCTATTGCTTTGTGCTTAGATTTAGTCTATCCTTTATGTTTTCATTTAAGTTACAAAAATCAGAAAATTTCTCTCAAAAAAACATCACTTTGGCCGAGTATTTCACAAATATTTCAAGTCGATTTTAGTTATTCTCTTGAGTGAAATCTAACCCATTAGGTTTCATTCCAAATTGGTTATCAAAGCTTTGGTTCAAGAGCACAAGATCCACCCTTGTGTTAGTTGTGGTTTCGGTTCTAGCAAGAAAAGGTACAAACTTTGCCAAAATCAGTTTTTTTTTGTTTTGAGTTACAATGGATTTATCTTTTCGATTTGGTTCTCCATCTTTTTCCTATGGTACTTCATGTAAAACCCCTTGTGTTGAGACCATTTTCGAGTCTATAGAGAGGTTTAGAAAGGAATTGGATTCCAAGGTGACTAAGATGAAGGGAAGGGCTGATAATTTCGGTGTGGGTAAAGGGATGGCTATTTTAATTGACCCACCTACTAATACACGACCATATGAATCACCATTGGTGGTCAATGATGTTGAGCCTATCACTTCTCCTAAACCACCAGCCCTAAACATGAAAAAGGAAGCTGATCCTAACCAAAAAGCAACCGTCTCCCTTGAGAAATGCTCTCAATGTCATGGTTTTGGTCACCTTGCTATGAAATGTACCACAAAGAAGGCCTTGATTTCGCTTGAGAAGGATCATTGGGGGAAAGAAGACGTCCATGCTAGTAAGGGTGAAGAGGTTGTGAGTCAAGAACAAGCTGATATGTTGTCGTGTGATTTGGTCAAGGATGGAGGTAGCTCTATCCAAGTGGCTCCTAAGACTCAAAGTGAAGACCTAGCCTTGCCTTCACAAAACCACCCTAATCCTTTCAAGCTAAAGTGTTTAAACAAAGAAGCCGAGTTGAGGAACCATGGTGATGAGGTTTTGGATGATTTGTTTGTAATGGGTGCTTGTCATCCCATCTTTGATAAGCCTTGTGAACCATGGAAGCATGAAGACGATTTAGTCCATGGAGGGAAAGATAGCAACTATATCTTCAAGGTTGGATGGAAGGAGGACATACTAACACCCCTACCTTCTAGCTTGAAGTATTCTACCCCACCCTCTATGGTTGAGCTTTGCAAGGATGTTGTATTGAGTAAAGGACCAGAAATGAAGCTTGGGTTTGGTCGTGGGAAAGATGTGCTTGTTCTCCTTGTTAAAGAAAACCCTAAGTAATCAAGAAGGGCTGCCCTCAAGAGGAGTACAAGCCACACTAGAATGTCATGAGGTTAAACATGTTGTCCTAGCTCCATTTCCTTCTACTTTGGGGTACACGGCTGCCCCTTGCTTGTTTGAGGCTTCCAAAAGAGTGTTAGTGAGTGAAGAGGCCAAATAAGTGAAGGGATGAATGTTGGGGAGAAATTGATCATTCACTTTGCTAATGATGATCCTAATAATCACGAGGGAAGCATGGGGTACAATGTCAAGCATAGGAATGAGTTTGATTCTATGTGGGATTTAACCAAGGTCAAGAGGAAGTTGTTCAAAGAAATGCTATGTGATTATCGTGAATCAAGTTTATTCAAGTGGTTTCATGATCAAAGACAATCCTAGAGCAATAGGGGAAGTCAAGGAGAGGAGCTCCATGAAGTCAAACCGAAAATTTGGGAAACTCAAGCAAGAGCAAGGAAAGAGAATCATTAGGAGATGCAAAGGTTGATGTTTTGCAAAGTTCAAGTGAGTCCTTGAGATGGAAGATCATTGTGGGGCTCAAACGTGACAAGGGATGGCTAGGTGACCATTCTAAGCATGAGGAACTTCGAGTTGTGCTAGGGGATAATTGTGAATCCAAAGAAGCCATGAGTAAGGGAGAGAGCGAGCTCAATTCAATGAGCCAAGTCTACATGGGTCAATCTCTCATTCAACTGTAAGCAAGTGGTGTTCTTGGAAGTCTAGGGTCATGCAGCCCAAGGTTGGTCAAGGGGCTCATGGGGCGCCACTCATCATGGTCTACTTAATCAAGTCATGAAGCCAACAAGGGTCCAAGTCGAGAAGAAGGCAAAGGTTCAACTCATAAGTCGAGCAAGAGGATCTCCGAGGATTTGAGGGCAAATCCTTTCCAAGGAGAGGAGATTGGACCAAGAATGGTCAAGTCGAGCAAAGGCGGTTTTAGTCTAGAACACGGTTTGGGTCCTTGGGCTCGAACCATGGGCTAGTCCATGGTCCTAGGGCCCACCCAAGCTTAATTTTGAGTGAATTAAGCAATATATTTCTGGCCAAGCTTGGTGGGTCAAGGAAAGTCGAGGAATGGTTCAAGAAGGAGAGCAACAAATGCAACCATGAGCTATTTTGAGTGTGATCACTTGAGTGCACCCATGTGGGTTCGAACCCCAATAAAACACGAGCCAACAAGATCCAAGAAAGTCAGCCATGGGGAGCAATTCACTGACCCCAAAAGTCCTCACATGATACACTATTTTGAAACAAGTCGCTTTCAAGTTTCACCTTTATGCTTTATGTCTTTATCTTATTTACTTTATGTCATTTTCACTTTTTAGTTATGTTGTATGGAGCTTAGAAATCTGATTTGGTGATCCAGAACTTGTGCTCCAAGGTGTGATCTAAACCCTTGGATGAATAAGATCCAAAGCAAGGTGTGGATGCTCTTGGAGGTCACCATCTACTTTAGGAGTTAGGTTGCTTTATTTTCAGATTTTGTATGGTCCTTAGGACCCTAATTTTCGGCTGGTAGTAGAGGCCCTTATGGCCCTTAGATCAAACTTGAATTGTAGGGCTTAGATGATAGCAAGGGTATTATATAAACCCTCACTCATACAATGTATTTTTCAGATTTGATGAATGAATTAAAAACCCTAACTTTGAGAGTTCTCAACTTGTGTTCTCCTAGCTAAGTGCAAGAGAGTGTGAGTGATTAATTAGTGGCTTTGTGCTTGATTAATCAAACCCTAAATCTATTGCTTTGTGCTTAGATTTAGTCTATCCTTTATGTTTTCATTTAAGTTACAAAAATCAGAAAATTTCTCTCAAAAAAACATCACTTTGGCCGAGTATTTCACAAATATTTCAAGTCGATTTTAGTTATTCTCTTGAGTGAAATCTAACCCATTAGGTTTCATTCCAAATTGGTTATCAAAGCTTTGGTTCAAGAGCACAAGATCCACCCTTGTGTTAGTTGTGGTTTCGGTTCTAGCAAGAAAAGGTACAAACTTTGCCAAAATCAGTTTTTTTTGTTTTGAGTTACAATGGATTTATCTTTTCGATTTGGTTCTCCATCTTTTTCCTATGGTACTTCATGTAAAACCCCTTGTGTTGAGACCATTTTCGAGTCTATAGAGAGGTTTAGAAAGGAATTGGATTCCAAGGTGACTAAGATGAAGGGAAGGGCTGATAATTTCGGTGTGGGTAAAGGGATGGCTATTTTAATTGACCCACCTACTAACACACTAATTACATGAATCACCATTGGTGGTCAATGATGTTGAGCCTATCACTTCTCCTAAACCACCAGCCCTAAACATGAAAAAGGAAGCTGATCCTAACCAAAAAGCAACCGTCTCCCTTGAGAAATGCTCTCAATGTCATGGTTTTGGTCACCTTGCTATGAAATGTACCACAAAGAAGGCCTTGATTTCGTTTGAGAAGGATCATTGGGGGAAAGATGACGTCCATGCTAGTAAGGGTGAAGAGGTTGTGAGTCAAGAACAAGCTGATATGTTGTCGTGTGATTTGGTCAAGGATGGAGGTAGCTCTATCCAAGTGGCTCCTAAGACTCAAAGTGAAGACCTAGCCTTGCCTTCACAAAACCACCCTAATCCTTTCAAGCTAAAGTGTTTAAACAAAGAAGCCGAGTTGAGGAACCATGGTGATGAGGTTTTGGATGATTTGTTTGTAATGGGTGCTTGTCATCCCATCTTTGATAAGCCTTGTGAACCATGGAAGCATGAAGACGATTTAGTCCATGGAGGGAAAGATAGCAACTATATCTTCAAGGTTGGATGGAAGGAGGACATACTAACACCCCTACCTTCTAGCTTGAAGTATTCTACCCCACCCTCTATGGTTGAGCTTTGCAAGGATGTTGTATTGAGTAAAGGACCAGAAATGAAGCTTGGGTTTGGTCGTGGGAAAGATGTGCTTGTTCTCCTTGTTAAAGAAAACCCTAAGTAATCAAGAAGGGCTGCCCTCAAGAGGAGTACAAGCCACACTAGAATGTCATGAGGTTAAACATGTTGTCCTAGCTCCATTTCCTTCTACTTTGGGGTACACGGCTGCCCCTTGCTTGTTTGAGGCTTCCAAAAGAGTGTTAGTGAGTGAAGAGGCCAAATAAGTGAAGGGATGAATGTTGGGGAGAAATTGATCATTCACTTTGCTAATGATGATCCTAATAATCACGAGGGAAGCATGGGGTACAATGTCAAGCATAGGAATGAGTTTGATTCTATGTGGGATTTAACCAAGGTCAAGAGGAAGTTGTTCAAAGAAATGCTATGAGATTATCGTGAATCAAGTTTATTCAAGTGGTTTCATGATCAAAGACAATCCTAGAGCAATAGGGAAGTCAAGGAGAGGAGCTCCATGAAGTCAAACCGAAAATTTGGGAAACTCAATCAAGTGCAAGGAAAGTGAATCATTTGGAGATGCAAAGGTTGATGTTTTGCAAAGTTCAAGTGAGTCCTTGAGATGGAAGATCATTGTGGGGCTCAAACGTGACAAGGGATGGCTAGGTGACCATTCTAAGCATGAGGAACTTCGAGTTGTGCTAGGGGATAATTGTGAATCCAAAGAAGCCATGAGTAAGGGAGAGAGCGAGCTCAATTCAATGAGCCAAGTCTACAAGGGTCAATCTCTCATTCAACTGTAAGCAAGTGGTGTTCTTGGAAGTCTAGGGTCATGCAGCCCAAGGTTGGTCAAGGGGCTCATGGGGCGCCACTCATCATGGTCTACTTAATCAAGTCATGAAGCCAACAAGGGTCCAAGTCGAGAAGAAGGCAAAGGTTCAACTCATAAGTCGAGCAAGAGGATCTCCGAGGATTTGAGGGCAAATCCTTTCCAAGGAGAGGAGATTGGACCAAGAATGGTCAAGTCGAGCAAAGGCGGTTTTAGTCTAGAACACGGTTTGGGTCCTTGGGCTCGAACCATGGGCTAGTCCATGGTCCTAGGGCCCACCCAAGCTTAATTTTGAGTGAATTAAGCAATATATTTCGGTCAAGCTTGGTGGGTCAAGGAAAGTCGAGGAATGGTTCAAGAAGGAGAGCAACAAATGCAACCATGAGCTATTTTGAGTGTGATCACTTGAGTGCACCCATGTGGGTTCGAACCCCAATAAAACACGAGCCAACAAGATCCAAGAAAGTCAGCCATGGGGGAGCAATTCGGCTGACCCCAAAAGTCCTCACATGATACACTATTTTGAAACAAGTCGCTTTCAAGTTTCACCTTTATGCTTTATGTCTTTATCTTATTTACTTTATGTCATTTTCACTTTTTAGTTATGTTGTATGGAGCTTAGAAATCTGATTTGGTGATCCAGAACTTGTGCTCCAAGGTGTGATCTAAACCCTTGGATGAATAAGATCCAAAGCAAGGTGTGGATGCTCTTGGAGGTCACCATCTACTTTAGGAGTTAGGTTGCTTTATTTTCAGATTTTGTATGGTCCTTAGGACCCTAATTTTCGGCTGGTAGTAGAGGCCCTTATGGCCCTTAGATCAAACTTGAATTGTAGGGCTTAGATGATAGCAAGGGTATTATATAAACCCTCACTCATACAATGTATTTTTCAGATTTGATGAATGAATTAAAAACCCTAACTTTGAGAGTTCTCAACTTGTGTTCTCCTAGCTAAGTGCAAGAGAGTGTGAGTGATTAATTAGTGGCTTTGTGCTTGATTAATCAAACCCTAAATCTATTGCTTTGTGCTTAGATTTAGTCTATCCTTTATGTTTTCATTTAAGTTACAAAAATCAGAAAATTTCTCTCAAAAAAACATCACTTTGGCCGAGTATTTCACAAATATTTCAAGTCGATTTTAGTTATTCTCTTGAGTGAAATCTAACCCATTAGGTTTCATTCCAAATTGGTTATCAAAGCTTTGGTTCAAGAGCACAAGATCCACCCTTGTGTTAGTTGTGGTTTCGGTTCTAGCAAGAAAAGGTACAAACTTTGCCAAAATCAGTTTTTGTTTTGAGTTACAATGGATTTATCTTTTCGATTTGGTTCTCCATCTTTTTCCTATGGTACTTCATGTAAAACCCCTTGTGTTGAGACCATTTTCGAGTCTATAGAGAGGTTTAGAAAGGAATTGGATTCCAAGGTGACTAAGATGAAGGGAAGGGCTGATAATTTCGGTGTGGGTAAAGGGATGGCTATTTTAATTGACCCACCTACTAACACACCCAATTACATGAATCACCATTGGTGGTCAATGATGTTGAGCCTATCACTTCTCCTAAACCACCAGCCCTAAACATGAAAAAGGAAGCTGATCCTAACCAAAAGCAACCGCCTCCCTTGAGAAATGCTCTCAATGTCATGGTTTTGGTCACCTTGCTATGAAATGTACCACAAAGAAGGCCTTGATTTCGTTTGAGAAGGATCATTGGGGGAAAGATGACGTCCATGCTAGTAAGGGTGAAGAGGTTGTGAGTCAAGAACAAGCTGATATGTTGTCGTGGTGATTTGGTCAAGGATGGAGGTAGCTCTATCCAAGTGGCTCCTAAGACTCAAAGTGAAGACCTAGCCTTGCCTTCACAAAACCACCCTAATCCTTTCAAGCTAAAGTGTTTAAACAAAGAAGCCGAGTTGAGGAACCATGGTGATGAGGTTTTGGATGATTTGTTTGTAATGGGTGCTTGTCATCCCATCTTTGATAAGCCTTGTGAACCATGGAAGCATGAAGACGATTTAGTCCATGGAGGGAAAGATAGCAACTATATCTTCAAGGTTGGATGGAAGGAGGACATACTAACACCCCTACCTTCTAGCTTGAAGTATTCTACCCCACCCTCTATGGTTGAGCTTTGCAAGGATGTTGTATTGAGTAAAGGACCAGAAATGAAGCTTGGGTTTGGTCGTGGGAAAGATGTGCTTGTTCTCCTTGTTAAAGAAAACCCTAAGTAATCAAGAAGGGCTGCCCTCAAGAGGAGTACAAGCCACACTAGAATGTCATGAGGTTAAACATGTTGTCCTAGCTCCATTTCCTTCTACTTTGGGGTACACGGCTGCCCCTTGCTTGTTTGAGGCTTCCAAAAGAGTGTTAGTGAGTGAAGAGGCGAAATAAGTGAAGGGATGAATGTTGGGGAGAAATTGATCATTCACTTTGCTAATGATGATCCTAATAATCACGAGGGAAGCATGGGGTACAATGTCAAGCATAGGAATGAGTTTGATTCTATGTGGGATTTAACCAAGGTCAAGAGGAAGTTGTTCAAAGAAATGCTATGTGATTATCGTAATCAAGTTTATTCAAGTGGTTTCATGATCAAAGACAATCCTAGAGCAATAGGGGGAAGTCAAGGAGAGGAGCTCCATGAAGTCAAAACTGAAAATTTGGGAAACTCAATCAAGTGCAAGGAAAGTGAATCATTTGGAGATGCAAAGGTTGATGTTTTGCAAAGTTCAAGTGAGTCCTTGAGATGGAAGATCATTGTGGGGCTCAAACGTGACAAGGGATGGCTAGGTGACCATTCTAAGCATGAGGAACTTCGAGTTGTGCTAGGGGATAATTGTGAATCCAAAGAAGCCATGAGTAAGGGAGAGAGCGAGCTCAATTCAATGAGCCAAGTCTACAAGGGTCAATCTCTCATTCAATCTGTAAGCAAGTGGTGTTCTTGGAAGTCTAGGGTCATGCAGCCCAAGGTTGGTCAAGGGGCTCATGGGGCGCCACTCATCATGGTCTACGAATCAAGTCATGAAGCCAACAAGGGTCCAAGTCGAGAAGAAGGCAAAGGTTCAACTCATAAGTCGAGCAAGAGGATCTCCGAGGATTTGAGGGCAAATCCTTTCCAAGGAGAGGAGATTGGACCAAGAATGGTCAAGTCGAGCAAAGGCGGTTTTAGTCTAGAACACGGTTTGGGTCCTTGGGCTCGAACCATGGGCTAGTCCATGGTCCTAGGGCCCACCCAAGCTTAATTTTGAGTGAATTAAGCAATATATTTTGGTCAAGCTTGGTGGGTCAAGGAAAGTCGAGGAATGGTTCAAGAAGGAGAGCAACAAATGCAACCATGAGCTATTTTGAGTGTGATCACTTGAGTGCACCCATGTGGGTTCGAACCCCAATAAAACACGAGCCAACAAGATCCAAGAAAGTCAGCCATGGGGGAGCAATTCGGCTGACCCCAAAAGTCCTCACATGATACACTATTTTGAAACAAGTCGCTTTCAAGTTTCACCTTTATGCTTTATGTCTTTATCTTATTTACTTTATGTCATTTTCACTTTTTAGTTATGTTGTACGGAGCTTAGAAATCTGATTTGGTGATCCAGAACTTGTGCTCCAAGGTGTGATCTAAACCCTTGGATGAATAAGATCCAAAGCAAGGTGTGGATGCTCTTGGAGGTCACCATCTACTTTAGGAGTTAGGTTGCTTTATTTTCAGATTTTGTATGGTCCTTAGGACCCTAATTTTCGGCTGGTAGTAGAGGCCCTTATGGCCCTTAGATCAAACTTGAATTGTAGGGCTTAGATGATAGCAAGGGTATTATATAAACCCTCACTCATACAATGTATTTTTCAGATTTGATGAATGAATTAAAAACCCTAACTTTGAGAGTTCTCAACTTGTGTTCTCCTAGCTAAGTGCAAGAGAGTGTGAGTGATTAATTAGTGGCTTTGTGCTTGATTAATCAAACCCTAAATCTATTGCTTTGTGCTTAGATTTAGTCTATCCTTTATGTTTTCATTTAAGTTACTAAAATCAGAAAATTTCTCTCAAAAAAAAACATCACTTTGGCCGAGTATTTCACAAATATTTCAAGTCGATTTTAGTTATTCTCTTGAGTGAAATCTAACCCATTAGGTTTCATTCCAAATTGGTTATCAAAGCTTTGGTTCAAGAGCACAAGATCCACCCTTGTGTTAGTTGTGGTTTCGGTTCTAGCAAGAAAAGGTACAAACTTTGCCAAAATCAGTTTTTTTGTTTTGAGTTACAATGGATTTATCTTTTCGATTTGGTTCTCCATCTTTTTCCTATGGTACTTCATGTAAAACCCCTTGTGTTGAGACCATTTTCGAGTCTATAGAGAGGTTTAGAAAGGAATTGGATTCCAAGGTGACTAAGATGAAGGGAAGGGCTGATAATTTCGGTGTGGGTAAAGGGATGGCTATTTTAATTGACCCACCTACTAACACACGAATTACATGAATCACCATTGGTGGTCAATGATGTTGAGCCTATCACTTCTCCTAAACCACCAGCCCTAGACATGAATACGGATGCTGATCCTAACCAAAAAGCAACCGTCTCCCTTGAGAAATGCTCTCAATGTCATGGTTTTGGTCACCTTGCTATGAAATGTACCACAAAGAAGGCCTTGATTTCGTTTGAGAAGGATCATTGGAGGAAAGAAGACGTCCATGCTAGTAAGGGTGAAGAGGTTGTGAGTCAAGAACAAGCTGATATGTTGTCGTGTGATTTGGTCAAGGATGGAGGTAGCTCTATCCAAGTGGCTCCTAAGACTCAAAGTGAAGACCTAGCCTTGCCTTCACAAAACCACCCTAATCCTTTCAAGCTAAAGTGTTTAAACAAAGAAGCCGAGTTGAGGAACCATGGTGATGAGGTTTTGGATGATTTGTTTGTAATGGGTGCTTGTCATCCCATCTTTGATAAGCCTTGTGAACCATGGAAGCATGAAGACGATTTAGTCCATGGAGGGAAAGATAGCAACTATATCTTCAAGGTTGGATGGAAGGAGGACATACTAACACCCCTACCTTCTAGCTTGAAGTATTCTACCCCACCCTCTATGGTTGAGCTTTGCAAGGATGTTGTATTGAGTAAAGGACCAGAAATGAAGCTTGGGTTTGGTCGTGGGAAAGATGTGCTTGTTCTCCTTGTTAAAGAAAACCCTAAGTAATCAAGAAGGGCTGCCCTCAAGAGGAGTACAAGCCACACTAGAATGTCATGAGGTTAAACATGTTGTCCTAGCTCCATTTCCTTCTACTTTGGGGTACACGGCTGCCCCTTGCTTGTTTGAGGCTTCCAAAAGAGTGTTAGTGAGTGAAGAGGCCGAAATAAGTGAAGGGATGAATGTTGGGGAGAAATTGATCATTCACTTTGCTAATGATGATCCTAATAATCACGAGGGAAGCATGGGGTACAATGTCAAGCATAGGAATGAGTTTGATTCTATGTGGGATTTAACCAAGGTCAAGAGGAAGTTGTTCAAAGAAATGCTATGTGATTATCGTAATCAAGTTTATTCAAGTGGTTTCATGATCAAAGACAATCCTAGAGCAATAGGGGGAAGTCAAGGAGAGGAGCTCCATGAAGTCAAAACTGAAAATTTGGGAAACTCAATCAAGTGCAAGGAAAGTGAATCATTTGGAGATGCAAAGGTTGATGTTTTGCAAAGTTCAAGTGAGTCCTTGAGATGGAAGATCATTGTGGGGCTCAAACGTGACAAGGGATGGCTAGGTGACCATTCTAAGCATGAGGAACTTCGAGTTGTGCTAGGGGATAATTGTGAATCCAAAGAAGCCATGAGTAAGGGAGAGAGCGAGCTCAATTCAATGAGCCAAGTCTACAAGGGTCAATCTCTCATTCAATCTGTAAGCAAGTGGTGTTCTTGGAAGTCTAGGGTCATGCAGCCCAAGGTTGGTCAAGGGGCTCATGGGGCGCCACTCATCATGGTCTACTTAATCAAGTCATGAAGCCAACAAGGGTCCAAGTCGAGAAGAAGGCAAAGGTTCAACTCATAAGTCGAGCAAGAGGATCTCCGAGGATTTGAGGGCAAATCCTTTCCAAGGAGAGGAGATTGGACCAAGAATGGTCAAGCCGAGCAAAGGCGGTTTTAGTCTAGAACACGGTTTGGGTCCTTGGGCTCGAACCATGGGCTAGTCCATGGTCCTAGGGCCCACCCAAGCTTAATTTTGAGTGAATTAAGCAATATATTTCTGGCCAAGCTTGGTGGGTCAAGGAAAGTCGAGGAATGGTTCAAGAAGGAGAGCAACAAATGCAACCATGAGCTATTTTGAGTGTGATCACTTGAGTGCACCCATGTGGGTTCGAACCCCAATAAAACACGAGCCAACAAGATCCAAGAAAGTCAGCCATGGGGGAGCAATTGGTGACCCCAAAAGTCCTCACATGATACACTATTTTGAAACAAGTCGCTTTCAAGTTTCACCTTTATGCTTTATGTCTTTATCTTATTTACTTTATGTCATTTTCACTTTTTAGTTATGTTGTATGGAGCTTAGAAATCTGATTTGGTGATCCAGAACTTGTGCTCCAAGGTGTGATCTAAACCCTTGGATGAATAAGATCCAAAGCAAGGTGTGGATGCTCTTGGAGGTCACCATCTACTTTAGGAGTTAGGTTGCTTTATTTTCAGATTTTGTATGGTCCTTAGGACCCTAATTTTCGGCTGGTAGTAGAGGCCCTTATGGCCCTTAGATCAAACTTGAATTGTAGGGCTTAGATGATAGCAAGGGTATTATATAAACCCTCACTCATACAATGTATTTTTCAGATTTGATGAATGAATTAAAAACCCTAACTTTGAGAGTTCTCAACTTGTGTTCTCCTAGCTAAGTGCAAGAGAGTGTGAGTGATTAATTAGTGGCTTTGTGCTTGATTAATCAAACCCTAAATCTATTGCTTTGTGCTTAGATTTAGTCTATCCTTTATGTTTTCATTTAAGTTACAAAATCAGAAAATTTCTCTCAAAAAAACATCACTTTGGCCGAGTATTTCACAAATATTTCAAGTCGATTTTAGTTATTCTCTTGAGTGAAATCTAACCCATTAGGTTTCATTCCAAATTGGTTATCAAAGCTTTGGTTCAAGAGCACAAGATCCACCCTTGTGTTAGTTGTGGTTTCGGTTCTAGCAAGAAAAGGTACAAACTTTGCCAAAATCAGTTTTTTTTGTTTTGAGTTACAATGGATTTATCTTTTCGATTTGGTTCTCCATCTTTTCCTATGGTACTTCATGTAAAACCCCTTGTGTTGAGACCATTTTCGAGTCTATAGAGAGGTTTAGAAAGGAATTGGATTCCAAGGTGACTAAGATGAAGGGAAGGGCTGATAATTTCGGTGTGGGTAAAGGGATGGCTATTTTAATTGACCCACCTACTAACACACGACCATATGAATCACCATTGGTGGTCAATGATGTTGAGCCTATCACTTCTCCTAAACCACCAGCCCTAAACATGAAAAAGGAAGCTGATCCTAACCAAGAGGCAAGCGCCTCCCTTGAGAAATGCTCTCAATGTCATGGTTTTGGTCACCTTGCTATGAAATGTACCACAAAGAAGGCCTTGATTTCGTTTGAGAAGGATCATTGGGGGAAAGATGACGTCCATGCTAGTAAGGGTGAAGAGGTTGTGAGTCAAGAACAAGCTGATATGTTGTCGTGTGATTTGGTCAAGGATGGAGGTAGCTCTATCCAAGTGGCTCCTAAGACTCAAAGTGAAGACCTAGCCTTGCCTTCACAAAACCACCCTAATCCTTTCAAGCTAAAGTGTTTAAACAAAGAAGCCGAGTTGAGGAACCATGGTGATGAGGTTTTGGATGATTTGTTTGTAATGGGTGCTTGTCATCCCATCTTTGATAAGCCTTGTGAACCATGGAAGCATGAAGACGATTTAGTCCATGGAGGGAAAGATAGCAACTATATCTTCAAGGTTGGATGGAAGGAGGACATACTAACACCCCTACCTTCTAGCTTGAAGTATTCTACCCCACCCTCTATGGTTGAGCTTTGCAAGGATGTTGTATTGAGTAAAGGACCAGAAATGAAGCTTGGGTTTGGTCGTGGGAAAGATGTGCTTGTTCTCCTTGTTAAAGAAAACCCTAAGTAATCAAGAAGGGCTGCCCTCAAGAGGAGTACAAGCCACACTAGAATGTCATGAGGTTAAACATGTTGTCCTAGCTCCATTTCCTTCTACTTTGGGGTACACGGCTGCCCCTTGCTTGTTTGAGGCTTCCAAAAGAGTGTTAGTGAGTGAAGAGGCCCAATAAGTGAAGGGATGAATGTTGGGGAGAAATTGATCATTCACTTTGCTAATGATGATCCTAATAATCACGAGGGAAGCATGGGGTACAATGTCAAGCATAGGAATGAGTTTGATTCTATGTGGGATTTAACCAAGGTCAAGAGGAAGTTGTTCAAAGAAATGCTATGTGATTATCGTAATCAAGTTTATTCAAGTGGTTTCATGATCAAAGACAATCCTAGAGCAATAGGGGGAAGTCAAGGAGAGGAGCTCCATGAAGTCAAAACTGAAAATTTGGGAAACTCAATCAAGTGCAAGGAAAGTGAATCATTTGGAGATGCAAAGGTTGATGTTTTGCAAAGTTCAAGTGAGTCCTTGAGATGGAAGATCATTGTGGGGCTCAAACGTGACAAGGGATGGCTAGGTGACCATTCTAAGCATGAGGAACTTCGAGTTGTGCTAGGGGATAATTGTGAATCCAAAGAAGCCATGAGTAAGGGAGAGAGCGAGCTCAATTCAATGAGCCAAGTCTACAAGGGTCAATCTCTCATTCAACTGTAGCAAGTGGTGTTCTTGGAAGTCTAGGGTCATGCAGCCCAAGGTTGGTCAAGGGGCTCATGGGGCGCCACTCATCATGGTCTACTTAATCAAGTCATGAAGCCAACAAGGGTCCAAGTCGAGAAGAAGGCAAAGGTTCAACTCATAAGTCGAGCAAGAGGATCTCCGAGGATTTGAGGGCAAATCCTTTCCAAGGAGAGGAGATTGGACCAAGAATGGTCAAGTCGAGCAAAGGCGGTTTTAGTCTAGAACACGGTTTGGGTCCTTGGGCTCGAACCATGGGCTAGTCCATGGTCCTAGGGCCCACCCAAGCTTAATTTTGAGTGAATTAAGCAATATATTTCGGTCAAGCTTGGTGGGTCAAGGAAAGTCGAGGAATGGTTCAAGAAGGAGAGCAACAAATGCAACCATGAGCTATTTTGAGTGTGATCACTTGAGTGCACCCATGTGGGTTCGAACCCCAATAAAACACGAGCCAACAAGATCCAAGAAAGTCAGCCATGGGGAGCAATTCGGCTGACCCCAAAAGTCCTCACATGATACACTATTTTGAAACAAGTCGCTTTCAAGTTTCACCTTTATGCTTTATGTCTTTATCTTATTTACTTTATGTCATTTTCACTTTTTAGTTATGTTGTACGGAGCTTAGAAATCTGATTTGGTGATCCAGAACTTGTGCTCCAAGGTGTGATCTAAACCCTTGGATGAATAAGATCCAAAGCAAGGTGTGGATGCTCTTGGAGGTCACCATCTACTTTAGGAGTTAGGTTGCTTTATTTTCAGATTTTGTATGGTCCTTAGGACCCTAATTTTCGGCTGGTAGTAGAGGCCCTTATGGCCCTTAGATCAAACTTGAATTGTAGGGCTTAGATGATAGCAAGGGTATTATATAAACCCTCACTCATACAATGTATTTTTCAGATTTGATGAATGAATTAAAAACCCTAACTTTGAGAGTTCTCAACTTGTGTTCTCCTAGCTAAGTGCAAGAGAGTGTGAGTGATTAATTAGTGGCTTTGTGCTTGATTAATCAAACCCTAAATCTATTGCTTTGTGCTTAGATTTAGTCTATCCTTTATGTTTTCATTTAAGTTACAAAAATCAGAAAATTTCTCTCAAAAAAAAACATCACTTTGGCCGAGTATTTCACAAATATTTCAAGTCGATTTTAGTTATTCTCTTGAGTGAAATCTAACCCATTAGGTTTCATTCCAAATTGGTTATCAAAGCTTTGGTTCAAGAGCACAAGATCCACCCTTGTGTTAGTTGTGGTTTCGGTTCTAGCAAGAAAAGGTACAAACTTTGCCAAAATCAGTTTTTTTGTTTTGAGTTACAATGGATTTATCTTTTCGATTTGGTTCTCCATCTTTTTCCTATGGTACTTCATGTAAAACCGCTTGTGTTGAGACCATTTTCGAGTCTATAGAGAGGTTTAGAAAGGAATTGGATTCCAAGGTGACTAAGATGAAGGGAAGGGCTGATAATTTCGGTGTGGGTAAAGGGATGGCTATTTTAATTGACCCACCTACTAACACACGACCATATGAATCACCATTGGTGGTCAATGATGTTGAGCCTATCACTTCTCCTAAACCACCAGCCCTAAACATGAAAAAGGAAGCTGATCCTAACCAAAAGCAACCGCCTCCCTTGAGAAATGCTCTCAATGTCATGGTTTTGGTCACCTTGCTATGAAATGTACCACAAAGAAGGCCTTGATTTCGCTTTGAGAAGGATCATTGGAGGAAAGAAGACGTCCATGCTAGTAAGGGTGAAGAGGTTGTGAGTCAAGAACAAGTCGATATGTTGTCGTGTGATTTGGTCAAGGATGGAGGTAGCTCTATCCAAGTGGCTCCTAAGACTCAAAGTGAAGACCTAGCCTTGCCTTCACAAAACCACCCTAATCCTTTCAAGCTAAAGTGTTTAAACAAAGAAGCCGAGTTGAGGAACCATGGTGATGAGGTTTTGGATGATTTGTTTGTAATGGGTGCTTGTCATCCCATCTTTGATAAGCCTTGTGAACCATGGAAGCATGAAGACGATTTAGTCCATGGAGGGAAAGATAGCAACTATATCTTCAAGGTTGGATGGAAGGAGGACATACTAACACCCCTACCTTCTAGCTTGAAGTATTCTACCCCACCCTCTATGGTTGAGCTTTGCAAGGATGTTGTATTGAGTAAAGGACCAGAAATGAAGCTTGGGTTTGGTCGTGGGAAAGATGTGCTTGTTCTCCTTGTTAAAGAAAACCCTAAGTAATCAAGAAGGGCTGCCCTCAAGAGGAGTACAAGCCACACTAGAATGTCATGAGGTTAAACATGTTGTCCTAGCTCCATTTCCTTCTACTTTGGGGTACACGGCTGCCCCTTGCTTGTTTGAGGCTTCCAAAAGAGTGTTAGTGAGTGAAGAGGCCGAAATAAGTGAAGGGATGAATGTTGGGGAGAAATTGATCATTCACTTTGCTAATGATGATCCTAATAATCACGAGGGAAGCATGGGGTACAATGTCAAGCATAGGAATGAGTTTGATTCTATGTGGGATTTAACCAAGGTCAAGAGGAAGTTGTTCAAAGAAATGCTATGTGATTATCGTAATCAAGTTTATTCAAGTGGTTTCATGATCAAAGACAATCCTAGAGCAATAGGGAAGTCAAGGAGAGGAGCTCCATGAAGTCAAAGCGAAAATTTGGGAAACTCAATCAAGTGCAAGGAAAGTGAATCATTTGGAGATGCAAAGGTTGATGTTTTGCAAAGTTCAAGTGAGTCCTTGAGATGGAAGATCATTGTGGGGCTCAAACGTGACAAGGGATGGCTAGGTGACCATTCTAAGCATGAGGAACTTCGAGTTGTGCTAGGGGATAATTGTGAATCCAAAGAAGCCATGAGTAAGGGAGAGAGCGAGCTCAATTCAATGAGCCAAGTCTACAAGGGTCAATCTCTCATTCAATCTGTAAGCAAGTGGTGTTCTTGGAAGTCTAGGGTCATGCAGCCCAAGGTTGGTCAAGGGGCTCATGGGGCGCCACTCATCATGGTCTCACTTAATCAAGTCATGAAGCCAACAAGGGTCCAAGTCGAGAAGAAGGCAAAGGTTCAACTCATAAGTCGAGCAAGAGGATCTCCGAGGATTTGAGGGCAAATCCTTTCCAAGGAGAGGAGATTGGACCAAGAATGGTCAAGCCGAGCAAAGGCGGTTTTAGTCTAGAACACGGTTTGGGTCCTTGGGCTCGAACCATGGGCTAGTCCATGGTCCTAGGGCCCACCCAAGCTTAATTTTGAGTGAATTAAGCAATATATTTCGGTCAAGCTTGGTGGGTCAAGGAAAGTCGAGGAATGGTTCAAGAAGGAGAGCAACAAATGCAACCATGAGCTATTTTGAGTGTGATCACTTGAGTGCACCCATGTGGGTTCGAACCCCAATAAAACACGAGCCAACAAGATCCAAGAAAGTCGACCATGGGGAGCAATTGGTGACCCCAAAAGTCCTCACATGATACTCTATTTTGAAACAAGTCGCTTTCACGTTTCACCTTTATGCTTTATGTCTCTACCTTATTTACTTTATGTCTTTTTCACTTTTTAGTTATGTTGTATGCAGACTTAGAAATCTGATTTGGTGATCCAGAACTTGTGCTCCAAGGTGTGATCTAAACCCTTGGATGAATAAGATCCAAAGCAAGGTGTGGATGCTCTTGGAGGTCACCATCTACTTTAGGAGTTAGGTTGCTTTATTTTCAGATTTTGTATGGTCCTTAGGACCCTAATTTTAATTTGGTAGTAGAGGCCCTTATGGCCCTTAGATCAAACTTGAATTGTAGGGCTTAGATGATAGCAAGGGTATTATATAAACCCTCACTCATACAATGTATTTTTCAGATTTGATGAATGAATTAAAAACCCTAACTTTGAGAGTTCTCAACTTGTGTTCTCCTAGCTAAGTGCAAGAGAGTGTGAGTGATTAATTAGTGGCTTTGTGCTTGATTAATCAAACCCTAAATCTATTGCTTTGTGCTTAGATTTAGTCTATCCTTTAGATTTAGAGCTCTTTCATGAATTCAAAACCCAACACTCTTTGCTCCATGTAGCTTAGCATAGTGTGCCTCCTAGACAATGCATCGGCCACCACGTTATTCTTTCCCTCAATGAACTTGCTCGAGAAAGAGAAGGATTGAAGAAACTCGACCCATTTGGCATGCCTATGATTCAACTTGTGTTGCCCATTGATGTATTTGAGCGCCTCATGGTCCGAATGAAGAACAAACGGTTTGGGTTTGAGATAATGGCTCCAATGAGCGAGAGCTCGAACGATGGCATAGAATTCTTTGTCGTAGGTGGAATAATTGAGCTTGGCTCCATTCAATTTCTCACTAAAGTAAGCGATTGGTTTGTGCTCTTGCAAGATAACGGCCCCAATTCCAACTCCACTAGCATCACATTCGACCTCAAAGAGCTTATTGAAATCCGGTGGCGTAAGAATAGGTGAATCACACAACAACTCTTTGATTTTTTTGAAGGAATTCTCGGCCCCCTCATTCCACTTGAACTCTCCTTTCTTCATACACTCGGTGATGGGTGCCATGACGGTGCTAAAATCCTTGATAAATCGTCGATAAAAAGAAGCCAAGCCATGAAAGCTCCTCACCTCGGTTATGTTCTTCGGAATTGGCCATGATTTGATAGCCTCCACTTTCTCTTGATCCACTAGTATACCACGGCTAGATATAATATAGCCCAAGAATTGGACTTCGCTTTGCATGAAAGAACACTTCTCTAACTTGCCATACAACTTGTGATCTCTAAGTGTTTCAAACAACACTCGCAAATGATGTAGGTGAGCTTCCTTGGAAGGGCTATACACTAAGATATCGTCAAAGTAGACCACAATGAACCTTCCCAAGTAAGGTCTTAAAACCTCGGTCATCAACCTCATGAAGGTGCTAGGAGCATTGGATAGTCCAAAAGGCATGACTAACCATTCATATAACCCATGCTTCGTTTTAAAAGCCGTTTTCCATTCGTCACCCTCTTTGATTCTCACTTGATGGTAGCCTTGTCGTAGATCAATCTTAGAAAACAATCGAGCTCCACTAAGCTCATCAAGAATGTCATCAAGTCTAGGTATAGGAAACCTATACTTGACCGTGATGTTGTTGATAGCTCGACTATCCGTACACATTCTCCAAGTTCCATCCTTCTTAGGTACCAAAAGTGTAGGTACGGCACAAGGACTAAGAGACTCCCTTACAAACCCCTTTTCCATGAGTTCCCCAATTTGTTGTTGAAGTTCTTGTGTAGCTTTGGGATCACTTCGATAGGCGGCCTTATTTGGTAGTGTAGCTCCCGGAACAAGATCGATTTGATGCTCAATGCCCCTAATAGGGGGTAGGCCGTGTGGTAGTTCAAGGGGAAACACATCCTTGTAGAGTTCTAAGAGTTCTTGCACTTCACATGGAATCGATTTTTCACTTTCCTTAGGAGTTTCTTTGGCAATGAGGGCATAAACAACCATTCCCTTGCTAAGCTCTTGTTTCATCTCTTGTTCTCCAACTAATAGAATTCCCTCAAGTGGCTTGGGTAGAGGAGGAGTGGTTCGGCCACCCATGTTTGGAGGCAAGGGTGTGAGTTTAATCCTCTTGTCTCTAAACTCGAAAGTATAGGTGTTGTCTCTTCCCTCATGAGTCGCATTTCGATCAAATTCCCAAGGTCTCCCTAATAAAAGGTGACAAGCATCCATAGGAATCACATCACACCACACTTCATCCACATAGTCTCTTCCCATCGAAAAAGAAACCAAACATCGTTTATGAACCAAAATTTCGGCCTCCCTATTCAACCATCTCAACTTGTAAGGGTTTGGGTGTTTTTGAGTGGGTAAGGCAAGCTTATCGATGAGGGTTTTTGAAGCAACATTAACACAACTCCCTCCATCAATAATGAGGTTACAAACCCTCTTCCCAATGGTACACTTAGACCTAAAAATCTGATTTTTTTGACTTTCTTCCAAGGAATGGGGTTGGGTATGCATAACCCTCCAAGTTACAAGACCAAGTTTTGACCCAATTCCTCCATTCATTCGGCTCAATTTAGACTCAATTTCCTTTCTCAATTTCTCCATAGAGTCATTCATAGTTCCCTCAAGAGTAATATCACAAGAAAGAGGCATACTCATTGAGAAAACAAACACACAAAATCTGAAAAATTTCGAATACCTCAAGGTGCTCCTTTGGACCGTGTGAAACTTAGCACAAAGGTGGGATCTTGTGCTCTTCAAACCTAAGCTTTGATAACCAATTTGGAGTGAAACTAAGTGGATAAAGCTTCACTCAAAGGATGAACAAAAATCGATCTCAAACCCTTGAAAATAAAACGGCCGAATGCTTTGTTTTGTGTTGTATTTTTTCTGATTTTTGTTGTTAAATAAAAGAACATAAAGATAGTATCTAAATCTACACACAAAGTAATAGATTTAGGTTTTGATTAGCTTAAGCACAAAGCCACTAAACTAATCTTTCACTAACTCACACACAAAGTAATGAGAAAATGAAGAAACTCAAATAAACAACTAGGGTTTTCTTTATCATTCCAAATCTGAAAAATATGATGTTAGGATGAGGGTTTAAATACTACCTTCATTCTAATCTTGACCATACATCACAAGCTAATCTAAGGGCTACAATCAACCCACAAATACAACATTATACTCGGTTTTCCAAGGCTCACATGAGCTGAAAATTTGAATAGAAAACAACAAATACTTAAAGTAAAAAGCATAAAGCATAAAAGGTAGATAGTGACATGTGTGAAAGGGACATGTTGAGGAGAAACATGTGAGCTTCTTTTTGTTTGATTTTCGGCTGAATTGGGTATTATCCCACTTGATTTTTCTCTTGTTGACTTAGTTGACTTGAGGTTGACCTTTGGACCTAAGGTTGGAAGCGGGTCCTAGGTCAATGGATCGCAAATTCTCAACTCCCGTTGCAGACCACTTCCTTGAAGTACAACTCGGCCACACTCATGGCATCTTCGGTTTTCTTGCACGCAATGAAGTGAGCCATCTTGCTAAATCGATCTACCACAACCATGATGGAATCCTTACCTCGTTGAGTTCTAGGCAAAGCGACGATGAAATCCATGCTAACGTCCTCCCATGGCCGATTTGGAATGGGTAGAGGAGTGTAGGGCCCCGTTTGAAAGAAGGACTTGGATTGTTGGCACGAAGCGCATCTCTTGATCACATCTTGGACATCTCCAAGCATTTTCGGCCAATAGAATTGATCTTGGAGGATGTCGTAAGTCTTTTGAATTCCAAAATGCCCGGCTAAACCATTAGAGTGAACCTCACGCACTAGGAGAAGTCGATATGAACCCTTAGGAATGCACAACCGATTCCCCAAGAATAGGAATCCCTCTTGAAGTGTGTACTTGCTCCCTACCTTGCTTTGCCCTTCACGAATGGAATTCCATTCATCCTTGAAGTCGGGATCCTCCACATAGAGTTCTTTCATGAATTCAAAACCCAACACTCTTTGCTCCATGTAGCTTAGCATGGTGTGTCTCCGAGATAATGCATCGGCCGCCACGTTATTCTTTCCTTCAATGAACTTGCTTGAGAAAGAGAACGATTGAAGGAATTCTACCCACTTGGCGTGCCTATGATTCAACTTGTGTTGTCCATTGATGTATTTGAGAGCCTCATGATCCGAGTGAAGAACAAACGGTTTGGGCTTGAGGTAATGGCTCCAATGAGCGAGAGCCCTAACGATGGCATAGAATTCTTTGTCGTAGGTGGAATAATTGAGCTTGGCACCATTCAATTTCTCACTAAAGTAAGCGATTGGCTTGTGTTCTTGTAATAGAACGGCCCCAATTCCAACCCCACTAGCATCACATTCGACTTCAAAAAGCTTATTGAAATCCGGTGGTGTAAGAATAGGTGAATCACACAACAACTTCTTGATTTTATTGAAGGAAATCTCGGCCCCCTCACTCCACTTGAATTCCCCTTTCTTCATACACTCGGTGATGGGTGCCATGGCGGTGCTAAAATCCTTGATAAATCGTCGATAAAAAGAAGCCAAGCCATGAAAACTTCTCACCTCGGTTATGTTCTTCGGAATGGGCCATGATTTGATAGCGTCCACTTTCTCTTGATCCACTAGTATACCTCGGCTAGAGATGATATAGCCCAAGAATTGGACTTCGCTTTGCATGAAGGAACACTTCTCTAGCTTACCATACAACTTGTGATCTCTAAGTGTCTCAAATAACACTTGCAAGTGATGTAGATGAGCTTCCTTGGAAGGGCTATACACCAAGATATCGTCAAAGTAAACCACAACGAACCTTCCCAAGTAAGGTCTCAAAACCTCGGTCATCAATCTCATGAAGGTGCTAGGAGCATTAGATAGTCCAAAAGGCATGACTAACCATTCATATAATCCATGCTTCGTTTTAAAAGCCGTCTTCCATTCATCACCCTCTTTGATTCTCACTTGATGGTATCCTTGTCGCAAATCAATCTTGGAAAACAATCGAGCCCCACTAAGCTCGTCAAGAATGTCATCAAGTCTAGGTATAGGAAACCTATACTTGACCGTAATATTATTAATAGCTCGACTATCCGTACACATTCTCCAAGTTCCATCCTTCTTAGGTACTAAGAGTGTAGGTACGGCACAAGGACTAAGAGATTCTCTTACAAACCCCTTTTCCATGAGTTCCCCAATTTGTTGTTGAAGTTCTTGTGTAGTCTTGGGATCACTTCGATATGCGGCCTTATTAGGTAGTGTAGCTCCCGGAACAAGATCAATTTGATGTTCAATGCCCCTAATAGGGGGTAGGCCGTGTGGTAGCTCGAGAGGAAACACATCCTTGTAGAGTTCTAAGAGCTCTTGAACTTCACATGGAATCGGTTTTTCACTTTCCTTAGGAGTTTCTTTGGCAATGAGGGCATAAACAACCATTCCCTTGCTAAGCTCTTGTTTCATTTCTTGTTCCCCAACTAGTAGAACTCCCTCTAGTGGCTTGGTTAGGGTTGGAGTGGCTCGGCCACCCATGTTTGGGGGCAAGGGTGTGAGTTTGATCTTCTTGTCTCTAAACTTGAAAGTATAGGTGTTGTCTCTTCCCTCATGAGTTGCATTTCGATCAAATTCCCAAGGTCTCCCTAATAAATGGTGGCAAGCATCCATAGGAATCACATCACACCACACTTCATCCAAATAATCTCTTCCCATAGAAAAAGAAACCAAACATCGTTTGTCAACCAAAATTTCGGCCTCTCTATTCAACCATCTCAACTTGTAAGGGTTTGGGTGTTTTTGTGTAGGTAAGTCAAGTTTATCGATGAGGGTTTTTGAAGCAACATTAACACAACTTCCTCCATCAATAATGAGGTTACAAACCCTCTTCCCAATGGTACATTTAGACCTAAAAATCTGATTTTTTTGACTTTCCTCTAAAGGTTGAGGTTGGGTATGCATAACCCTCCAAGTTACAAGACCAAGGTTTGACCCAATTCCTCCTTTCATTCGGCTCAACTTAGCCTCTATTTCCATTCTCAATTTCTCCATAGAGTCATACATGGTTCCCTCAAGAGTAGTTTCACAAGAAAGAGGCATACTCATTGAGAAAACAAGAACAAACCTGAAAATTTCGGTTAAGCAAGATTTGCTTTTGGACCGTGTATAAGCACAAAGATGGGATCTTGTGCTTCAAACCCAACCTAAGCTTTGATTACCAATTTGAAATGAAACTAGATGGATTAAGTTTCACTCAAGGAGACAAGTAAAATCGACTTGTGAATCTAATGAAAATCTCGGCCAAAGTAGTAGTTTTTGTGATGAATTTTTCTGAAATTTTGTGAAACAATAAAACATAAAAGATAGTGACTAAATCTACACACAAAGTAATAGATTTAGGTTTTAATTAGTTAAGCACAAAGCCACTAACTAATTGATCATAAATCTCAAGCACAAAGCAAGGAGAAAATGAAGATACTCAACTCATAAACTCTAGGGTTTTCATTTAATCAAATCTGAAAAATATGATGTGGTGAGGCTTGGTTTATATAGACCAAGTCTTTACATCCTAGCCTTACATTTCAAAGACCATCTAAGGGCTCACATGAGCCTTGAAAAACATCAAAAAAAACGGCCACAAGGCCTTACACAAATCTGAAAATGTTGGAAGAAACAACAACAACTAAAGTATAAAGCATAAAGGTGGATAGTGACATGTGGGAAAGGGACATATTGTGGAACAACATGTGAGTCTCCATTTGAATCCTTTTTCGGCTGATTTGGGACCTTTTCCCACATGATTTTTGTTCTTGATGATTCAATTGACTTGTGGTTGACCTTTGGACCTAAGGTTGGAAGCGGGCCCTAGGTCAACGGATCGTAAATTCTCAACTCCCGTTGCAATCTCTCCGGGTTGAAAAGGATTTGTCCTCAAATCCTCGACTTCCTCCTCCTCCAAGTCTTCATGGTACGGGCTAAGATCTCCCACGTTGAACGTGCCATGGACTCCGTATTCTCCCGGTAGATCAACTTTGTAAGCGTTCGGTCCAATTTTCTCGAGTATCTCAAAGGGACCCTCGGCCCTAGGCATGAGCTTGTTCTTTCTTTTATCCGGAAACCTTTCCTTCCTCAAGTGTAACCACACCAAATCTCCCGCTTCAAATTCCCTTGGATTTTTTCGGTTCTTGGACTTAGCCTTATAGGCTTCGTTTGATTTCTCGATTTGCTTCTTGACTTGGTTGTGGATACTCATCATGAACTCAACCCGCTTCTTGGCATCGTAACTCATCTCCTTGCTCTTGACGGGGGCTAGGTCCGTGGGCATGAGAGGGTTGGCTCCATAGACCACTTCAAACGGTGGTTGTCCGGAGTGCTGAGCGAAGGGGCACGATTAAAAGCGAATTCGGCGTGGGCAAGCTTGAGATCCCAATCTTTCAAGGACTTAGAAACGATGCTCCTAAGTATCCTCCCCAAGGTTTTATTAGTGACCTCGGTTTGGCCATCCATTTGAGGGTGGTGACTCGTGCTAAACAAGAGCCTTGTTTTCAACAATTTCCACAAGGTTTTCCAAAAGTGGCTCATGAACTTGGTGTCTCGATCGGATACAATGGTCTTGGGAACTCCGTGTAGTTTGACCACTTCCTTGAAGTACAACTCGGCCACACTCATGGCATCTTCGGTTTTCTTGCAAGCAATGAAGTGAGCCATCTTGCTAAATCGATCTACCACAACCATGATGGAATCCTTACCTCGTTGAGTTCTAGGCAAAGCGACGATGAAATCCATGCTAACGTCCTCCCATGGCCGATTTGGGATGGGTAGAGGAGTGTAGGGCCCCTGGACCAAAAATGGTCAAGGCTAGCAAAGGCGGTTTTTGTCCAAATCACGGTTTAGGTCCTTGGGCTCGAACCATGGGCTAGGCCACGGTCCTAAGGTCCACCCAAGCTTATTTTGAGTGAATTACATAATAATATCTTGGTCAAGCTTGGTGGGTCAACGAGGTCAAGAAAGTCAAGACGGAGAGCAACCGAAAGTCGACTAAAGTGCTATTTTTGTTTGTGATCGCTCGAGTGCACCCAAGTGGGTTCGAACCACAAGTCAATTAAATCATCAAGAGCAAAAATCAAGTGGGAAGTGGACCAAGTCAGCCGAAATAAACAAAGGGGAGGTTCACATGTTGTTCCTCCATGTGTCCCTTTCACACATGTCCCTATCTACCTTTTATACTTTATGCTTTATACTTTTGTTTGTTAAATTCAAAATTTTCAGCATTTTACAAGGCATTTCAGCCGTTTTTTTTGGGATGTAATGTGGGTACTTTATGGCCCTTAGATTAGCTTTAGAATGAAGGGTCAAGATGTAAAGCCTTGGTCTATTTAAACCAAGCATATCCTCATTGTATTTTCAGAATTTTATGAATGATAAAAACCCTAAGTTTGAGAGTTCTCAACTTATTTGAGTGTTCTTCCTTCTCTCATTACTTTGTGTTTGAGATTTGTGAAAGATTAGTTTAGTGGCTTTGTGCTTAAACTAATCAAACCCTAAATCTATTACTTTGTGTTTAGATTTAGTGACTATCTTTCATGTTTTCATGTTATCACACAAATTTCAGAAAAAATTTCTCACAAAAATAGTGTTTGGGCCGTGTATATTCAAGGGTAATACAAAGCGATTTTTGTTCATCCTTTGAGTGAAACTTGATCCTCCTAGTTTCACTCCAGCCCCGTTTGAAAGAAGGACTTGGATTGTTGGCACGAAGCGCATCTCTTGATCACATCTTGGACATCTCCAAGCATTTTCGGCCAATAGAATTGATCTTGGAGGATGTCGTAAGTCTTTTGAATTCCAAAATGCCCGGCTAAACCATTAGAGTGAACCTCACGCACTAGGAGAAGTCGATAGGAACCCTTAGGAATGCACAACCGATTCCCCAAGTATAGGAATCCCTCTTGAAGTGTGTACTTGCTCCCTACCTTGCTTTGCCCTTCACGAATGGAATTCCATTCATCCTTGAAGTCGGGATCCTCCACATAGAGTTCTTTCATGAATTCAAAACCCAACACTCTTTGCTCCATGTAGCTTAGCATGGTGTGTCTCTGAGATAATGCATCGGCCACCACGTTATTCTTTCCTTCAATGAACTTGCTTGAGAAAGAGAACGATTGAAGGAATTCTACCCACTTGGCGTGCCTATGATTCAACTTGTGTTGTCCATTGATGTATTTGAGAGCCTCATGATCCGAGTGAAGAACAAACGGTTTGGGCTTGAGGTAATGGCTCCAATGAGCGAGAGCCCTAACGATGGCATAGAATTCTTTGTCGTAGGTGGAATAATTGAGCTTGGCACCATTCAATTTCTCACTAAAGTAAGCGATTGGCTTGTGTTCTTGTAATAGAACGGCCCCAATTCCAACCCCACTAGCATCACATTCGACTTCAAAAAGCTTATTGAAATCCGGTGGTGTAAGAATAGGTGAATCACACAACAACTTCTTGATTTTATTGAAGGAAATCTCGGCCTCACTCCACTTGAATTCCCCTTTCTTCATACTCCCGGTCTTGGGTGCCATGACGGTGCTAAAATCCTTGATAAATCGTCGATAAAAAGAAGCCAAGCCATGAAAACTTCTCACCTCGGTTATGTTCTTCGGAATGGGCCATGATTTGATAGCGTCCACTTTCTCTTGATCCACTAGTATACCTCGGCTAGAGATGATATAGCCCAAGAATTGGACTTCGCTTTGCATGAAGGAACACTTCTCTAGCTTACCATACAACTTGTGATCTCTAAGTGTCTCAAATAACACTTGCAAGTGATGTAGATGAGCTTCCTTGGAAGGGCTATACACCAAGATATCGTCAAAGTAAACCACAACGAACCTTCCCAAGTAAGGTCTCAAAACCTCGGTCATCAATCTCATGAAGGTGCTAGGAGCATTAGATAGTCCAAAAGGCATGACTAACCATTCATATAATCCATGCTTCGTTTTAAAAGCCGTCTTCCATTCATCACCCTCTTTGATTCTCACTTGATGGTATCCTTGTCGCAAATCAATCTTGGAAAACAATCGAGCCCCACTAAGCTCGTCAAGAATGTCATCAAGTCTAGGTATAGGAAACCTATACTTGACCGTAATATTATTAATAGCTCGACTATCCGTACACATTCTCCAAGTTCCATCCTTCTTAGGTACTAAGAGTGTAGGTACGGCACAAGGACTAAGAGATTCTCTTACAAACCCCTTTTCCATGAGTTCCCCAATTTGTTGTTGAAGTTCTTGTGTAGTCTTGGGATCACTTCGATATGCGGCCTTATTAGGTAGTGTAGCTCCCGGAACAAGATCAATTTGATGTTCAATGCCCCTAATAGGGGGTAGGCCGTGTGGTAGCTCGAGAGGAAACACATCCTTGTAGAGTTCTAAGAGCTCTTGAACTTCACATGGAATCGGTTTTTCACTTTCCTTAGGAGTTTCTTTGGCAATGAGGGCATAAACAACCATTCCCTTGCTAAGCTCTTGTTTCATTTCTTGTTCCCCAACTAGTAGAACTCCCTCTAGTGGCTTGGTTAGGGTTGGAGTGGCTCGGCCACCCATGTTTGGGGGCAAGGGTGTGAGTTTGATCTTCTTGTCTCTAAACTTGAAAGTATAGGTGTTGTCTCTTCCCTCATGAGTTGCATTTCGATCAAATTCCCAAGGTCTCCCTAATAAATGGTGGCAAGCATCCATAGGAATCACATCACACCACACTTCATCCAAATAATCTCTTCCCATAGAAAAAGAAACCAAACATCGTTTGTCAACCAAAATTTCGGCCTCTATTCAACCATCTCAACTTGTAAGGGTTTGGGTGTTTTTGTGTAGGTAAGTCAAGTTTATCGATGAGGGTTTTTGAAGCAACATTAACACAACTTCCTCCATCAATAATGAGGTTACAAACCCTCTTCCCAATGGTACATTTAGACCTAAAAATCTGATTTTTTTGACTTTCCTCTAAAGGTTGAGGTTGGGTATGCATAACCCTCCAAGTTACAAGACCAAGGTTTGACCCAATTCCTCCTTTCATTCGGCTCAACTTAGCCTCTATTTCCATTCTCAATTTCTCCATAGAGTCATACATGGTTCCCTCAAGAGTAGTTTCACAAGAAAGAGGCATACTCATTGAGAAAACAAGAACAAACCTGAAAATTTCGGTTAAGCAAGATTTGCTTTTGGACCGTGTATAAGCACAAAGATGGGATCTTGTGCTTCAAACCCAACCTAAGCTTTGATTACCAATTTGAAATGAAACTAGATGGATTAAGTTTCACTCAAGGAGACAAGTAAAATCGACTTGTGAATCTAATGAAAATCTCGGCCAAAGTAGTAGTTTTTGTGATGAATTTTTCTGAAATTTTGTGAAACAATAAAACATAAAAGATAGTGACTAAATCTACACACAAAGTAATAGATTTAGGTTTTAATTAGTTAAGCACAAAGCCACTAACTAATTGATCATAAATCTCAAGCACAAAGCAAGGAGAAAATGAAGATACTCAACTCATAAACTCTAGGGTTTTCATTTAATCAAATCTGAAAAATATGATGTGGTGAGGCTTGGTTTATATAGACCAAGTCTTTACATCCTAGCCTTACATTTCAAAGACCATTTAAGGGCTCACATGAGCCTTGAAAAACATCAAAAAAAACGGCCACAAGGCCTTACACAAATCTGAAAATGTTGGAAGAAAACAACAACAACTAAAGTATAAAGCATAAAGGTGGATAGTGACATGTGGGAAAGGGATATATTGTGGAACTACATGTGAGTCTCCATTTGAATCCTTTTTCGGCTGATTTGGGACCTTTTCCCACATGATTTTTGTTCTTGATGATTCAATTGACTTGTGGTTGACCTTTGGACCTAAGGTTGGAAGCGGGCCCTAGGTCAACGGATCGTAAATTCTCAACTCCCGTTGCAATCTCTCCGGGTTGAAAAGGATTTGTCCTCAAATCCTCGACTTCCTCCTCCTCCAAGTCTTCATGGTACGGGCTAAGATCTCCCACGTTGAACGTGCCATGGACTCCGTATTCTCCCGGTAGATCAACTTTGTAAGCGTTCGGTCCAATTTTCTCGAGTATCTCAAAGGGACCCTCGGCCCTAGGCATGAGCTTGTTCTTTCTTTTATCCGGAAACCTTTCCTTCCTCAAGTGTAACCACACCAAGTCTCCCGCTTCAAATTCCCTTGGATTTTTTCGGTTCTTGGACTTAGCCTTATAGGCTTCGTTTGATTTCTCGATTTGCTTCTTGACTTGGTTGTGGATACTCATCATGAACTCAACCCGCTTCTTGGCATCGTAACTCATCTCCTTGCTCTTGGCGCGGGCTAGGTCCGGGGGCATGAGAGGGTTGGCGCCATAGACCACTTCAAACGGTGATTGTCCGTGCTAGGCGAAGGGGCACGATTAAAAGCGGTCGGCGTGGGCAAGCTTGAGATCCCAATCTTTCAAGGACTTAGAAACGATGCTCCTAAGTATCCTCCCCAAGGTTTTATTAGTGACCTCGGTTTGGCCATCCATTTGAGGGTGGTGACTCGTGCTAAACAAGAGCCTTGTTTTCAACAATTTCCACAAGGTTTTCCAAAAGTGGCTCATGAACTTGGTGTCTCGATCGGATACAATGGTCTTGGGAACTCCGTAGTTTGACCACTTCCTTGAAGTACACCTCGCCCACACCCATGGCATCTTCGGTTTTCTTGCACGCAATGAAGTGAGCCATCTTGCTAAATCGATCTACCACAACCATGATGGAATCCTTACCTCGTTGAGTTCTAGGCAAAGCGACGATGAAATCCATGCTAACGTCCTCCCATGGCCGATTTGGGATGGGTAGAGGAGTGTAGGGCCCCGTTTGAAAGAAGGACTTGGATTGTTGGCACGAAGCGCATCTCTTGATCACATCTTGGACATCTCCAAGCATTTTCGGCCAATAGAATTGATCTTGGAGGATGTCGTAAGTCTTTTGAATTCCAAAATGCCCGGCTAAACCATTAGAGTGAACCTCACGCACTAGGAGAAGTCGATAGGAACCCTTAGGAATGCACAACCGATTCCCCAAGAATAGGAATCCCTCTTGAAGTGTGTACTTGCTCCCTACCTTGCTTTGCCCTTCACGAATGGAATTCCATTCATCCTTGAAGTCGGGATCCTCCACATAGAGTTCTTTCATGAATTCAAAACCCAACACTCTTTGCTCCATGTAGCTTAGCATGGTGTGTCTCCGAGATAATGCATCGGCCACCACGTTATTCTTTCCTTCAATGAACTTGCTTGAGAAAGAGAACGATTGAAGGAATTCTACCCACTTGGCGTGCCTATGATTCAACTTGTGTTGTCCATTGATGTATTTGAGAGCCTCATGATCCGAGTGAAGAACAAGCGGTTTGGGCTTGAGGTAATGGCTCCAATGGCGAGAGCCCTAACGATGGCATAGAATTCTTTGTCGTAGGTGGAATAATTGAGCTTGGCACCATTCAATTTCTCACTAAAGTAAGCGATTGGCTTGTGTTCTTGTAATAGAACGGCCCCAATTCCAACCCCACTAGCATCACATTCGACTTCAAAAAGCTTATTGAAATCCGGTGGTGTAAGAATAGGTGAATCACACAACAACTTCTTGATTTTATTGAAGGAAATCTCGGCCCCCTCACTCCACTTGAATTCCCCTTTCTTCATACACTCGGTGATGGGTGCCATGACGGTGCTAAAATCCTTGATAAATCGTCGATAAAAAGAAGCCAAGCCATGAAAACTTCTCACCTCGGTTATGTTCTTCGGAATGGGCCATGATTTGATAGCGTCCACTTTCTCTTGATCCACTAGTATACCTCGGCTAGAGATGATATAGCCCAAGAATTGGACTTCGCTTTGCATGAAGGAACACTTCTCTAGCTTACCATACAACTTGTGATCTCTAAGTGTCTCAAATAACACTTGCAAGTGATGTAGATGAGCTTCCTTGGAAGGGCTATACACCAAGATATCGTCAAAGTAAACCACAACGAACCTTCCCAAGTAAGGTCTCAAAACCTCGGTCATCAATCTCATGAAGGTGCTAGGAGCATTAGATAGTCCAAAAGGCATGACTAACCATTCATATAATCCATGCTTCGTTTTAAAAGCCGTCTTCCATTCATCACCCTCTTTGATTCTCACTTGATGGTATCCTTGTCGCAAATCAATCTTGGAAAACAATCGAGCCCCACTAAGCTCGTCAAGAATGTCATCAAGTCTAGGTATAGGAAACCTATACTTGACCGTAATATTATTAATAGCTCGACTATCCGTACACATTCTCCAAGTTCCATCCTTCTTAGGTACTAAGAGTGTAGGTACGGCACAAGGACTAAGAGATTCTCTTACAAACCCCTTTTCCATGAGTTCCCCAATTTGTTGTTGAAGTTCTTGTGTAGTCTTGGGATCACTTCGATATGCGGCCTTATTAGGTAGTGTGGAGTGAAACTTGAAGGGATAAGTCTCACTCAAAGGATGAACAAAATCGATCTTGAACACTTGATGAATTTTGGCCGAGAATATGAGTTTTTTTGTGGAAAATTTTCTGATTTTTGTGACAAATGAAAACATAAAGATAGTAACTAATTCTAAGCACTAAGCTAGAGAATTAGGGTTTGATTAGTTTAAGCACAAAGCCACTAAACTAATCTTTCACTAACTCAAACACAAAGTCATGAGAAAATGAGAATACTCAACAAAAACTAGGGTTTTCTTTTTCAATATCAAAGCTCCAAATTATGTTGTGTGAGGTTGGGTTTATATAATACCCAAGGCCTCATCTCAACCATTCATTACAAGATGATCTAAGGGCTCACAAGAGACCCCAAATACTACTAAAAAAAACGGCTACTATGCTCACATGTGAGCTGAAAAATTCAAAGGAAAACAACAAACAATAAAGCATAAAGGTGATGGTGACACTTGAGTCCATCCTCTCCCTTCTTTGTTGATGGTCATCCAAGGGCCCTTGTGTGAGCCTTGGGGTGGGTTTGGACGGTCCAAGTGACCAACTTTCAAGGGATTATATTGTCTCTTACATTAAAGCATAAAGTAAAAAGTAAAGAAAGCGACATGTATGAAAATGACATGAAATATAAAAACAATGTGATGATCATTGGTGACTTGTTTTAGACCGGCCCCTTGACCTCCATGAGCTAGCTTGATGAACCATGTGAGCCCATTTATTGGAGGGTTGACTCACATGGGTGTACCATAGCTGACCACATTTCAAAAATAGCATAATCTTGACTTTTTGTTGCTCTCCAACTTTGACTTCCTCTTGACCTTGCTTGATCACTAAGGTTGGCTTGATTTGACCATAGAGTTGACTTTATTTAGCCCTTAGTGACCCTCTTGACCACGGCCTAAGCTTGGGTTCGAGCCCATGGGTCCAACCCATGGTCTCCCTCGACTTCACCCTTGACCACCTTGGCCATTTTTGGTCCAATCTCCTCTCCTTGGAAAGGACTTGTCCTCAAGTCCTTGGAGATCCTCTTGCTTCCTCCCTTGCTCGATTTCAAGCTTGAATCTCAGCTTAACCTTTGCTCGATCTTGGTCTTCATGGTTTTAGTCTTCCATGGGCACCACTTAGCTAGAGTTTGTAGAAGTGGTTGGACCCCTTTGCCTTGGCTCGAAGAATTGATCATGTTTTCTTCCTTGGTCACGGTTTGCTTGACCACACATTCTTCCTCGAGCATTTCTTTGAGCCCACGACTCATAACCATGCCATCGATTTTTGTTCTTTCATTGACCACACTCTCATTGTAGTCGGTTGTTTCCTTGTTGATTGATGCTTCACCTTCATGAGGCTCCTCTCCTAGAGTCCTCCCTACCATGCTAGAGCTTCCCTCACATTTCAAGTTCATCTTTTCCCCTAGCTCTTCTCTACTCGGCTCATGGCCCTTCAAGTCCTCAAGCTCATTCAAGCTCGGCTCCAACTTCATTTCCATGCTAGGTTTCGGCTCAATGAGGGATTCAAACAAGCACGCATTGGATTTACAACCCATCATTGGTGGTAGGGGAGCTAAGACGATAAGCTTTTCACCATACTTGAATGAGTAGGTGTTGTCTCTTCCATGGTGGGAAGAATTCTTTTCATACTCCCAAGGCCTACCAAGCAACACATGACATGCATCCATGTCCAACACTTCACACACAATTTCATCTTTGTAGTCTTGTCCAATGGAAAACAAGACTTTGCATTGTTTATCAACTTTCACCTCGGCTCCTTGATTAAGCCATCTTAGCTTGTAAGGATGAGGATGCTTCAAAGTGGGCAAGGCAAGCTTATCAATGAGGGTTTTGGAAGCAACATTAACACAACTTCCCCCATCAATAATCAAATTACACACTCTCCCCATGATTGTACATTTGGACCGAAATATTTGGTGTCTTTGGTCCATATTCTCGTTGGCTTCTTGAGTGTGCATCACTCGCCAAGTGACCAAGCTCAACCCCGAGTCCGGGGGCACAATTGTTTCGGCCACATTCACTTCTTCAACTCCCTCTTTTTTTTCTTCCTCACAAACCAACACTTCATCGTCTCCCCAATGCACAACCTCACTCGTGTTCAAGGTCCTCTTGCTAGGGCATTCCTTAGCAAAATGACCATACCCTTGACATTGGTAGCACTTCTTGAGAGGAATTGTTCTCTTGGGACCATAGTCAATTCCCTTCCCCTTGTCAACACTAGATGGCTTGATGGTAGGGCTAGGTTCGACAATTTTGACCCCTCCTTGGCTCGAGCTAGGATTGGTCTTGGTGATGTTCTTAGCCGACTCTCCTCTCCCCTTCTCTAGCCTCTCCACACGTGTGGCCATGGTAACGGCCTCATCGAATGACCACAAGTTTTGCATTTTGACCCGATTTGCTATCCTAGGGTTTAGGCCCTCAACAAACCTTGCAATTTTTGTTAAGACTTCTCATTCATCTCACATTGTAGGGTAAGTTGCTCAAAGTCCCTAAGATAGGTTTCAATGGGGTGTGACTCTTGTTTTAGTTGAGCTAGCTTGAGGAACATGTCTTGAGTGTAGTCTTTGGGAACAAACTTGTCCTTGAGTTTCTTTTTGAGTTTGAGCCATGACTTGATGGGTTCCTTACCCTCTCGATTTCGTTGGTTCTTGAGGTTTTCATACCAAAGGGAAGCATAACCCTTAAACTTCATGATGGCTACCTTGAAACACTTCCTATCGGGATATTCCTTAAATTCAAAGATCCTCTCTATCGACCTAAGCCAATCTAGGAGATCCTCAGGGTTCAAGCTACCATAAAAATCGGGTATATCCACCTTGATATCTCGGTCATGGTCTCTAGGGTGGGCTTCAAGGGACTCTTCCGAATCCGAAAATTGATCTTCCATGTGAGGAGGAGGGTGTCCTCTCCCACGGCCCCCATAACCATGCCCACGCCCTCTTCCTCCTCCACCCCTTCTTGGGTCATTAAGGTTTTGGTCTAAGAGGGTGTTCAAAGCATTCATCATAGTATTACAACTACCGGCAAGTTGATTCAATTTATCTTCCAAATTCGAAAGTCTCTTATCCTCCTCCATTTTTGTGAAATTTTGTGAGATCTTTGTGGAAATTTTGTGGTAAATTTATAGAAAATAAACAAGGAAAAGGAAGGAGAAAAAACGAAAAAACTAAAAGAGGAAAACAAAAGAACAACTCGACATTACTTAGGAAAACCGAAAAAATAGAGAAAGAAAATGAAATCAAGAACAAACCTAGGCTTTGATAACCAATTTGGAGTGAAACTTGAAGGGATAAGTCTCACTCAAAGGATGAACAAAATCGATCTTAAACACTTGATGAATTTTGGCCGAGAATATGAGTTTTTTTGTGGAAAATTTTCTGATTTTTGTGACAAATGAAAACATAAAGATAGTAACTAATTCTAAGCACTAAGCTAGAGAATTAGGGTTTGATTAGTTTAAGCACAAAGCCACTAAACTAATCTTTCACTAACTCAAACACAAAGTCATGAGAAAATGAGAATACTCAACAAAAACTAGGGTTTTCTTTTTCAATATCAAAGCTCCAAATTATGTTGTGTGAGGTTGGGTTTATATAATACCCAAGGCCTCATCTCAACCATTCATTACAAGATGATCTAAGGGCTCACAAGAGACCCCAAATACTACTAAAAAAAACGGCTACTATGCTCACATGTGAGCTGAAAAATTCAAAGGAAAACAACAAACAATAAAGATAAAGGTGATGGTGACACTTGAGTCCATCCTCCCTTCTTTGTTGATGGTCATCCAAGGGCCCTTGTGTGAGCCTTGGGGTGGGTTTGGACGGTCCAAGTGACCAACTTTCAAGGGATTATATTGTCTCTTACATTAAAGCATAAAGTAAAAAGTAAAGAAAGCGACATGTATGAAAATGACATGAAATATAAAAACAATGTGATGATCATTGGTGACTTGTTTTAGACCGGCCCCTTGACCTCCATGAGCTAGCTTGATGAACCATGTGAGCCCATTTATTGGAGGGTTGACTCACATGGGTGTACCATAGTTGACCACATTTCAAAAATAGCATAATCTTGACTTTTTGTTGCTCTCCAACTTTGACTTCCTCTTGACCTTGCTTGATCACTAAGGTTGGCTTGATTTGACCATAGAGTTGACTTTATTTAGCCCTTAGTGACCCTCTTGACCACGGCCTAAGCTTGGGTTCGAGCCCATGGGTCCAACCCATGGTCTCCCTCGACTTCACCCTTGACCACCTTGGCCATTTTTGGTCCATAGTGTAGCTCCCGGAACAAGATCAATTTGATGTTCAATGCCCCTAATAGGGGGTAGGCCGTGTGGTAGCTCGAGAGGAAACACATCCTTGTAGAGTTCTAAGAGCTCTTGAACTTCACATGGAATCGGTTTTTCACTTTCCTTAGGAGTTTCTTTGGCAATGAGGGCATAAACAACCATTCCCTTGCTAAGCTCTTGTTTCATTTCTTGTTCCCCAACTAGTAGAACTCCCTCTAGTGGCTTGGTTAGGGTTGGAGTGGCTCGGCCACCCATGTTTGGGGGCAAGGGTGTGAGTTTGATCTTCTTGTCTCTAAACTTGAAAGTATAGGTGTTGTCTCTTCCCTCATGAGTTGCATTTCGATCAAATTCCCAAGGTCTCCCTAATAAATGGTGGCAAGCATCCATAGGAATCACATCACACCACACTTCATCCAAATAATCTCTTCCCATAGAAAAAGAAACCAAACATCGTTTGTCAACCAAAATTTCGGCCTCTCTATTCAACCATCTCAACTTGTAAGGGTTTGGGTGTTTTTGTGTAGGTAAGTCAAGTTTATCGATGAGGGTTTTTGAAGCAACATTAACACAACTTCCTCCATCAATAATGAGGTTACAAACCCTCTTCCCAATGGTACATTTAGACCTAAAAATCTGATTTTTTTGACTTTCCTCTAAAGGTTGAGGTTGGGTATGCATAACCCTCCAAGTTACAAGACCAAGGTTTGACCCAATTCCTCCTTTCATTCGGCTCAACTTAGCCTCTATTTCCATTCTCAATTTCTCCATAGAGTCATACATGGTTCCCTCAAGAGTAGTTTCACAAGAAACAGGCATACTCATTGAGAAAACATGGACCAAAATTGGTCAAAGTAGTCAAGGGTGAAGAGGTGGGAGACCATGGGTTAGGGCCATGGGCTCAAACCCAAGGCTAGGGCATTGGTCTAAGGGATCACTAAGGGTCAACTAAAGTCAAATCTATGGTCAAACCAAGCCAACCTTAGTGATCAAGCAAAGTCAAGAGGAAGTCAAAGTTGGAGAGCAACAAAAAGTCAAGATTATGCTATTTTTGAAATGTGGTCAATTAAGGTACACCCATGTGAGTCAACCCTCCAATAAATGGGCTCACATGGTTCATCAAGCTAGCTCATGGAGGTCAAGGGGCCGGCCTAATCAAGTCACCAAAGATCATCACATTGTTTTTATGATTTATGTCATTTTCATACATGTCGCTTTGCCTACTTTTTACTTTATGCTTTAGTGTAAGGAGACAATATAATCCCTTGTATTTTGCTCACATGGACCGTCCCACATGCCTCTCCAAGATCAATTCTTGACCCTTGGATGCTACCTAAAGTGCATGGATAGGATGGGTTCAAATGTCATTGTCTACTTTATGTTTTGTTTGTTTTATTTTCAAAATTGTAAGGTCAAGGAGACCAAGACTCATTTTCGGCTGATTTGAGGGCCTCTTAGGACCCTTGGATTAAGTTTGAATTGTAGGGTGTAGATGTAAGCAAGGGTATTATAAGTACCTCCACTCAACATTGTAATTTTTCAGATTTTAGTTGAATGAAAACCCTAGTTTTATTTGAGTGTTCTTCCTTTTCTCATTACTTGGTGTTTGAGATTTGTGAAAGATTAGTTTAGTGGCTTTGTGCTTAAACTAATCAAACCCTAAATCTATTACTTTGTGTGTAGATTTAGATACTATCTTTTATGTTTCATTTGTTCACAAAATTTCAGAAAAATACTTCACAAAAACACACACTTGAGCCGAGATTTTCAAGGATATTCAAAGTCGATTTGTGTTCATCCCTTGAGTGAAACTTGACCCACTTAGTTTCACTCCAAATTGGTCATCAAAGCCTAGGTTTGTTCTTGATTTTCGATTTTTATCTTATTTTTTCGGTTTTTCCTTAGTAGTGTCGAGTTGTTCCTTTGTTTTCCTCCTTTAGTTTTTCGTTTTTCTTCTTCCTTTTCCTTGTTTATTTTCTATAAATTTACCACAAAATTCCCACAAAAGATCTCACAAAAATTTCACAAAAATGGAGGAGGATAAGAGACTTTCGAATTTGGAAGAGAATTTGAATCAACTTGCCGGTAGTTGTAATACGATGATGAATGCTTTGAACACCCTCTTAGACCAAAATCTTAATGAACCAAGAAGGGGTGGAGGGGGAAGAGGGCGTGGGTATGGGGGCCGTGGGAGAGGACAACCTCCTCCTCACATGGAAGATCAATTTTCGGATTCGGAGGAGTCCCTTGAAACCCACCCAAGAGACCATGACCGAGATATCAAAGTGGATATACCCGATTTTTATGGTAGCTTGAACCTGAGGATCACCTAGGTTGGCTTAGGTCGATAGAGAGGATCTTTGAATTTAAGGAATATCCCGATAGAAAGTGTTTCAAGGTAGCCATCATGAAGTTTAAGGGATATGCTTCCCTTTGGTACGAAAACCTCAAGAACAAACGAAACCGAGAGGGTAAGGAACCCATTAGGTCATGGCTCAAACTCAAAAAGAAACTCAAAGACAAGTTTGTTCCCAAGGATTATACCCAAGACATGTTCCTCAAACTAGCTCAACTCAAACAAGAGACACAACCAATTGAGTCTTACCTTAGGGACTTTGAGCAACTCACATTACAATGTGAGATGAATGAGAAGCTTAGAACAAAAATAGCTAGGTTTGTCGAGGGCCTAAACCCTAGGATAGCAAATCGGGTCAAGATGCAAAACTTGTGGTCATTCGATGAGGCCGTTACCATGGCCACACGTGTGGAAAGGCTAGAGAAGGGGAGAGGGGATTCGGCCAAAAGCAACACCAAGGCCCACCCTAACTCGAGCCAAGGAGGGGTCAAAATTGTCGAACCTAGCCCTACCATCAAGCCATCAAGTGTTGACAAGGGGAAGGGAATTGACTATGGCCCCAAGAGAACAATTCCTCTCAAGAAGTGCTACCAATGTCAAGGGTATGGTCATTTTGCTAAGGAGTGCCCTAGCAAGAGGACCTTGAATACAAGTGAGGTTGTGCATTGGGGAGACGATGAAGTGTTAGTTTGTGAGGAAGAAAAAAAAGAGGGAGTTGAGGATGAGAGGATGGCCGAAACAATTGTTCCCCCGGACTCGGGGTTGAGCTTGGTTACTTGGCGAGTAATGCACACTCAAGATTCAAGTGAAAGCATGGATCAAAGACACCAACTATTTCGAACCAAGTGTACCATCATGGGAAGAGTGTGTAATCTCATTATCGATGGGGGAAGTTGTGTTAATGTTGCTTCTAAAACCCTCATTGATAAGCTTGCCTTGCCTACTTTGAAGCATCCTCATCCTTACAAGCTAAGGTGGCTTAATCAAGGAGCCGAGGTAAAAGTCGATAAGCAATGCAAAGTCTCGTTCTCGATTGGACAAGACTATAAAGATGAAATTGTGTGTGAAGTGTTGGACATGGATGCATGTCATGTGTTGCTTGGTAGGCCTTGGGAATATGAAAAGAATTCTTCCCACCATGGAAGAGACAACACCTACTCATTCAAGTATGGTGAAAAGCTTATTGTCTTAGCTCCCCTACCACCAATGATGGGATGTAAATCCAATGCGTGCTTGTTTGAATCCTTCATTGAGCCAAACCCTAGCATGGAGATGAAGTTGGGGCCGAAAGTGATTGAGCAAGAAGGCTTGAAAGGCCTTACACCGAGTAGTGGAGGGCAAGAGGGAGAGATGAACTTGGAATGTGAGGAAGCTCTAGCATGATAAGGAGGATTCTAGGAGAGGAGCAACATGAAGGTGAAGCATCAATCAACAAGGAAACAACCGACTACAATGAGAATGTGGTCAATGAAAGAACAAAAATCGATGGCAAGGAAAGATCAAGCGGGTCTTTAAGATGGAGAATCATTGAAGGGCTCGATCATGAGCAAGAATGGATGGATGGCATGGTTATGAGTCGTGGGCTCAAAGAAATGCTCGAGGAAGAGTGTGTGGTCAAGCAAACCGTGACCAAGGAAGAAAACATGATCAATTCTTCGAGCCAAAGCAAAGGGGTCCAACCGCTTCTACAAACTCTAGCTAAGTGGTGCCCATGGAAGACTAAAACCGTGAAGGCCAAGATCGAGCAAGGGATGAGCCGAGAATCAAGCATGAAATCGAGCAAGGGAGGAAGCAAGAGGATCTCCAAGGACTTGAGGACAAGTCCTTTCCAAGGAGAGGAGATTGGACCAAAATTGGTCAAAGTAGTCAAGGGTGAAGAGGTGGGAGACCATGGGTTAGGGCCATGGGCTCAAACCCAAGGCTAGGGCATTGGTCTAAGGGATCACTAAGGGTCAACTAAAGTCAAATCTATGGTCAAACCAAGCCAACCTTAGTGATCAAGCAAAGTCAAGAGGAAGTCAAAGTTGGAGAGCAACAAAAAGTCAAGATTATGCTATTTTTGAAATGTGGTCAATTAAGGTACACCCATGTGAGTCAACCCTCCAATAAATGGGCTCACATGGTTCATCAAGCTAGCTCATGGAGGTCAAGGGGCCGGCCTAATCAAGTCACCAAAGATCATCACATTGTTTTTATGATTTATGTCATTTTCATACATGTCGCTTTCTCTACTTTTTACTTTATGCTTTAGTGTAAGGAGACAATATAATCCCTTGTATTTTGCTCACATGGACCGTCCCACATGCCTCTCCAAGATCAATTCTTGACCCTTGGATGCTACCTAAAGTGCATGGATAGGATGGGTTCAAGTGTCATTGTCTACTTTATGTTTTGTTTGTTTTATTTTCAAAATTGTAAGGTCAAGGAGACCAAGACTCATTTTCGGCTGATTTGAGGGCCTCTTAGGACCCTTGGATTAAGTTTGAATTGTAGGGTGTAGATGTAAGCAAGGGTATTATAAGTACCTCCACTCAACATTGTAATTTTTCAGATTTTAGTTGAATGAAAACCCTAGTTTTATTTGAGTGTTCTTCCTTTTCTCATTACTTGGTGTTTGAGATTTGTGAAAGATTAGTTTAGTGGCTTTGTGCTTAAACTAATCAAACCCTAAATCTATTACTTTGTGTGTAGATTTAGATACTATCTTTTATGTTCCATTTGTTCACAAAATTTCAGAAAAATACATCAAAAAAACACACACTTGAGTAGAGATTTTCAAGGATATTCAAAGTTCGATTTTGTTCATCCTTTGAGTGAAACTTAACCCACTTAGTTTCACTCCAAATTGGTCATCAAAGCCTAGGTTTGTTCTTGATTTTCGATTTCTATCTTATTTTTCGGTTTTTCATTAGTAGTGTCGAGTTGTTCCTTGTTTTCCTCCTTTAGTTTTTTCGTTTTCTTCTTCCTTTTCCTTGTTTATTTTCTATAAATTTACCACAAAATTTCCACAAAAGATCTCACAAAAATTTCACAAAAATGGAGGAGGATAAGAGACTTTCGAATTTGGAAGAGAAATTGAATCAACTTGCCGGTAGTTGTAATACTATGATGAATGCTTTGAACACCCTCTTAGACCAAAATCTTAATGAACCAAGAAGGGGTGGAGGGGGAAGAGGGCGTGGGTATGGGGGCCGTGGGAGAGGACAACCTCCTCCTCACATGGAAGATCAATTTTCGGATTCGGAGGAGTCCCTTGAAACCCACCCAAGAGACCATGACCGAGATATCAAAGTGGATATACCCGATTTTTATGGTAGCTTGAACCCCGAGGATCTCCTAGATTGGCTTAGGTCGATAGAGAGGATCTTTGAATTTAAGGAATATCCCGATAGAAAGTGTTTCAAGGTAGCCATCATGAAGTTTAAGGGATATGCTTCCCTTTGGTACGAAAACCTCAAGAACAAACGAAACCGAGAGGGTAAGGAACCCATTAGGTCATGGCTCAAACTCAAAAAGAAACTCAAAGACAAGTTTGTTCCCAAGGATTATACCCAAGACATGTTCCTCAAACTAGCTCAACTCAAACAAGAGACACAACCAATTGAGTCTTACCTTAGGGACTTTGAGCAACTCACATTACAATGTGAGATGAATGAGAAGCCCGAACAAAAAATAGCTAGGTTTGTCGAGGGCCTAAACCCTAGGATAGCAAATCGGGTCAAGATGCAAAACTTGTGGTCATTCGATGAGGCCGTTACCATGGCCACACGTGTGGAAAGGCTAGAGAAGGGGAGAGGGGATTCGGCCAAAAGCAACACCAAGGCCCACCCTAACTCGAGCCAAGGAGGGGTCAAAATTGTCGAACCTAGCCCTACCATCAAGCCATCAAGTGTTGACAAGGGGAAGGGAATTGACTATGGCCCCAAGAGAACAATTCCTCTCAAGAAGTGCTACCAATGTCAAGGGTATGGTCATTTTGCTAAGGAGTGCCCTAGCAAGAGGACCTTGAATACAAGTGAGGTTGTGCATTGGGGAGACGATGAAGTGTTAGTTTGTGAGGAAGAAAAAAAAGAGGGAGTTGAGGATGAGAGGATGGCCGAAACAATTGTTCCCCCGGACTCGGGGTTGAGCTTGGTTACTTGGCGAGTAATGCACACTCAAGATTCAAGTGAAAGCATGGATCAAAGACACCAACTATTTCGAACCAAGTGTACCATCATGGGAAGAGTGTGTAATCTCATTATCGATGGGGGAAGTTGTGTTAATGTTGCTTCTAAAACCCTCATTGATAAGCTTGCCTTGCCTACTTTGAAGCATCCTCATCCTTACAAGCTAAGGTGGCTTAATCAAGGAGCCGAGGTAAAAGTCGATAAGCAATGCAAAGTCTCGTTCTCGATTGGACAAGACTATAAAGATGAAATTGTGTGTGAAGTGTTGGACATGGATGCATGTCATGTGTTGCTTGGTAGGCCTTGGGAATATGAAAAGAATTCTTCCCACCATGGAAGAGACAACACCTACTCATTCAAGTATGGTGAAAAGCTTATTGTCTTAGCTCCCCTACCACCAATGATGGGATGTAAATCCAATGCGTGCTTGTTTGAATCCTTCATTGAGCCAAACCCTAGCATGGAGATGAAGTTGGGGCCGAAAGTGATTGAGCAAGAAGGCTTGAAAGGCCTTACACCGAGTAGTGGAGGGCAAGAGGGAGAGATGAACTTGGAATGTGAGGGAAGCTCTAGCATGATAAGGAGGATTCTAGGAGAGGAGCAACATGAAGGTGAAGCATCAATCAACAAGGAAACAACCGACTACAATGAGAATGTGGTCAATGAAAGAACAAAAATCGATGGCAAGGAAAGATCAAGCGGGTCTTTAAGATGGAGAATCATTGAAGGGCTCGATCATGAGCAAGAATGGATGGATGGCATGGTTATGAGTCGTGGGCTCAAAGAAATGCTCGAGGAAGAGTGTGTGGTCAAGCAAACCGTGACCAAGGAAGAAAACATGATCAATTCTTCGAGCCAAAGCAAAGGGGTCCAACCGCTTCTACAAACTCTAGCTAAGTGGTGCCCATGGAAGACTAAAACCGTGAAGGCCAAGATCGAGCAAGGGATGAGCCGAGAATCAAGCATGAAATCGAGCAAGGGAGGAAGCAAGAGGATCTCCAAGGACTTGAGGACAAGTCCTTTCCAAGGAGAGGAGATTGGACCAAAATTGGTCAAAGTAGTCAAGGGTGAAGAGGTGGGAGACCATGGGTTAGGGCCATGGGCTCAAACCCAAGGCTAGGAGCATTGGTCTAAGGGATCACTAAGGGTCAACTAAAGTCAAATCTATGGTCAAACCAAGCCAACCTTAGTGATCAAGCAAAGTCAAGAGGAAGTCAAAGTTGGAGAGAGCAACAAAAGTCAAGATTATGCTATTTTTGAAATGTGGTCAATTAAGGTACACCCATGTGAGTCAACCCTCCAATAAATGGGCTCACATGGTTCATCAAGCTAGCTCATGGAGGTCAAGGGGCCGGCCTAATCAAGTCACCAAAGATCATCACATTGTTTTTATGATTTATGTCATTTTCATACATGTCGCTTTCTCTACTTTTTACTTTATGCTTTAGTGTAAGGAGACAATATAATCCCTTGTATTTTGCTCACATGGACCGTCCCACATGCCTCTCCAAGATCAATTCTTGACCCTTGGATGCTACCTAAAGTGCATGGATAGGATGGGTTCAAGTGTCATTGTCTACTTTATGTTTTGTTTGTTTTATTTTCAAAATTGTAAGGTCAAGGAGACCAAGACTCATTTTCGGCTGATTTGAGGGCCTCTTAGGACCCTTGGATTAAGTTTGAATTGTAGGGTGTAGATGTAAGCAAGGGTATTATAAGTACCTCCACTCAACATTGTAATTTTTCAGATTTTAGTTGAATGAAAACCCTAGTTTTATTTGAGTGTTCTTCCTTTTCTCATTACTTGGTGTTTGAGATTTGTGAAAGATTAGTTTAGTGGCTTTGTGCTTAAACTAATCAAACCCTAAATCTATTACTTTGTGTGTAGATTTAGATACTATCTTTTATGTTTCATTTGTTCACAAAATTTCAGAAAAATACTTCACAAAAACACACACTTGAGCCGAGATTTTCAAGGATATTCAAAGTCGATTTGTGTTCATCCCTTGAGTGAAACTTGACCCACTTAGTTTCACTCCAAAACAAGAACAAACCTGAAAATTTCGGTTAAGCAAGATTTGCTTTTGGACCGTGTATAAGCACAAAGATGGGATCTTGTGCTTCAAACCCAACCTAAGCTTTGATTACCAATTTGAAATGAAACTAGATGGATTAAGTTTCACTCAAGGAGACAAGTAAAATCGACTTGTGAATCTAATGAAAATCTCGGCCAAAGTAGTAATTTTTTTGATGAATTTTTCTGAAATTTTGTGAAACAATAAAACATAAAAGATAGTGACTAAATCTACACACAAAGTAATAGATTTAGGTTTTAATTAGTTAAGCACAAAGCCACTAACTAATTGATCATAAATCTCAAGCACAAAGCAAGGAGAAAATGAAGATACTCAACTCATAAACTCTAGGGTTTTCATTTAATCAAATCTGAAAAATATGATGTGGTGAGGCTTGGTTTATATAGACCAAGTCTTTACATCCTAGCCTTACATTTCAAAGACCATCTAAGGGCTCACATGAGCCTTGAAAAACATCAAAAAAAACGGCCACAAGGCCTTACACAAATCTGAAAATGTTGGAAGAAAACAACAACAACTAAAGTATAAAGCATAAAGGTGGATAGTGACATGTGGGAAAGGGACATATTGTGGAACAACATGTGAGTCTCCATTTGAATCCTTTTTCGGCTGATTTGGGACCTTTTCCCACATGATTTTTGTTCTTGATGATTCATTGACTTGTGGTTGACCTTTGGACCTAAGGTTGGAAGCGGGCCCTAGGTCAACGGATCGTAAATTCTCAACTCCCGTTGCAATCTCTCCGGGTTGAAAAGGATTTGTCCTCAAATCCTCGACTTCCTCCTCCTCCAAGTCTTCATGGTACGGGCTAAGATCTCCCACGTTGAACGTGCCATGGACTCCGTATTCTCATTAGATCAACTTTGTAGCGTTAGGTCCAATTTTCTCGAGTATCTCAAAGGGACCCTCAGCCCTAGGCATGAGCTTGTTCTTTCTTTTATCCGGAAACCTTTCCTTCCTCAAGTGTAACCACACCAAGTCTCCCGCTTCAAATTCCCTTGGATTTTTTCGGTTCTTGGACTTAGCCTTATAGGCTTCGTTTGATTTCTCGATTTGCTTCTTGACTTGGTTGTGGATACTCATCATGAACTCAACCCGCTTCTTGGCATCGTAACTTATCTCCCTGCTCTTGGCGGGGCTAGGTCCGTGGGCATGAGAGGGTTGGCTCCATAGACCACTTCAAACGGTGATTGTCCCGTGCTAGACGAAGTGGCACGATTAAAAGCGAATTCGGCGTGGGCAAGCTTGAGATCCCAATATTTCAAGGACTTAGAAACGATGCTCCTAAGTATCCTCCCCAAGGTTTTATTAGTGACCTCGGTTTGGCCATCCGTTTGAGGGTGGTGACTCGTGCTAAACAAGAGCCTTGTTTTCAACAATTTCCACAAGGTTTTCCAAAAGTGGCTCATGAACTTGGTGTCTCGATCGGATACAATGGTCTTGGGAACTCCGTGTAGTTTGACCACTTCCTTGAAGTACAACTCGGCCACACTCATGGCATCTTCGGTTTTCTTGCACGCAATGAAGTGAGCCATCTTGATAAATCGATCTACCACAACCATGATGGAATCCTTACCTCGTTGAGTTCTAGGCAAAGCGACGATGAAATCCATGCTAACGTCCTCCCATGGCCGATTTGGGATGGGTAGAGGAGTGTAGGGCCCTGTTTGAAAGAAGGACTTGGATTGTTGGCACGAAGCGCATCTCTTGATCACATCTTGGACATCTCCAAGCATTTTCGGCCAATAGAATTGATCTTGGAGGATGTCGTAAGTCTTTTGAATTCCAAAATGCCCGGCTAAACCATTAGAGTGAACCTCACGCACTAGGAGAAGTCGATAGGAACCCTTAGGAATGCACAACCGATTCCCCAAGAATAGGAATCCCTCTTGAAGTGTGTACTTGCTCCCTACCTTGCTTTGCCCTTCACGAATGGAATTCCATTCATCCTTGAAGTCGGGATCCTCCACATAGAGTTCTTTCATGAATTCAAAACCCAACACTCTTTGCTCCATGTAGCTTAGCATGGTGTGTCTCCGAGATAATGCATCGGCCACCATGTTATTCTTTCCTTCAATGAACTTGCTTGAGAAAGAGAACGATTGAAGGAATTCTACCCACTTGGCGTGCCTATGATTCAACTTGTGTTGTCCATTGATGTATTTGAGAGCCTCATGATCCGAGTGAAGAACAAACGGTTTGGGCTTGAGGTAATGGCTCCAATGAGCGAGAGCCCTAACGATGGCATAGAATTCTTTGTCGTAGGTGGAATAATTGAGCTTGGCACCATTCAATTTCTCACTAAAGTAAGCGATTGGCTTGTGTTCTTGTAATAGAACGGCCCCAATTCCAACCCCACTAGCATCACATTCGACTTCAAAAAGCTTATTGAAATCCGGTGGTGTAAGAATAGGTGAATCACACAACAACTTCTTGATTTTATTGAAGGAAATCTCGGCCCCCTCACTCCACTTGAATTCCCCTTTCTTCTTACACTCCGGGATGGGTGCCATGGCGGTGCTAAAATCCTTGATAAATCGTCGATAAAAAGAAGCCAAGCCATGAAAACTTCTCACCTCGGTTATGTTCTTCGGAATGGGCCATGATTTGATAGCCTCCACTTTCTCTTGATCCACTAGTATACCTCGGCTAGAGATGATATAGCCCAAGAATTGGACTTCGCTTTGCATGAAGGAACACTTCTCTAGCTTACCATACAACTTGTGATCTCTAAGTGTCTCAAATAACACTTGCAAGTGATGTAGATGAGCTTCCTTGGAAGGGCTATACACCAAGATATCGTCAAAGTAAACCACAACGAACCTTCCCAAGTAAGGTCTCAAAACCTCGGTCATCAATCTCATGAAGGTGCTAGGAGCATTAGATAGTCCAAAAGGCATGACTAACCATTCATATAATCCATGCTTCGTTTTAAAAGCCGTCTTCCATTCATCACCCTCTTTGATTCTCACTTGATGGTATCCTTGTCGCAAATCAATCTTGGAAAACAATCGAGCCCCACTAAGCTCGTCAAGAATGTCATCAAGTCTAGGTATAGGAAACCTATACTTGACCGTAATATTATTAATAGCTCGACTATCCGTACATGGAGTGAAACAAGATGGGTTAAGTTTCACTCAAAAGATGAACAAAATCGAACTTGAATTAGTGTTGAAAATCTCGGCCCTATGATGTGTTTTTGTGAAGTAATTTTCTGAAATTTTATGAACAAGGAAAATAAAAGGATAGTAACTAAATCTACACACTAAGTAATAGATTTAGGTTGTGATTAGTTTAAGCACAAAGCCACTAAACTAATCTTTCACTAAACTCACACACTAAGTAATGAGAAAATGAAGAACACTCATATAAACCTAGGGTTTCTTTTCATTAGCCAAATCTGAAAATTTTGATGTGAGAATGAGGGTTTATATATTACCCTCATTCTAATCTTGACCATCCATTACAAGCTAATCTAAGGGCTACAATAAACCCACAAAACTTACAATATACTCGGTCCAACAAGCTCACTTGAGCTGAAAATTTTGAACATAAAACAACAAATACTTAAAGTAAAAAGCATAAAGGTAGATGTTGACATGAGGCTCAATCCTCTCCATTCTTTGTTTAGGATCATCCAAGGGCCCTTGAGTGAGCCTTGGTCATGAAGGAGGACGGTCCACATGCTCTTCAAATTGATTTTTTTACAAACTAAAACAATAAAGCATAAAGTGACGAAAGCGACATGAATGAAAATGACATTAACATAAAACAATGTGATTGTTTGTTGGGACTTTGTTGGGCCGGCTCCTATGGGACCTCCTTGAGCTAGCTTGTGAACCATGTGAGTCCTATTATTGGAGGGTTAACTCACATGGGTGCACCCACTTTGACCACATTCAAAAATAGCACAATCTTGACTTTTTTGTTGCTCTCCAACTTTGACCTCCTCTTGACTTCGCTTGATCACTAAGGTTGGCTTGATTTGACCATAGAATTGACTTTACTTAGCCCTTAGTGATCCCTTGACCCATGGCCTAGGCTTGGGTTTGAGCCCATGGCCCTAACCCATGGTCTCCCTCGGTTTCACCCTGGAGTGAAACTTATGGGGATAAGAATCACTCAAAGGATGAACAAAATCGAACCTTGAAAACCCTTGAGAATACTCGGCCAAAGTGACTATTTTTGTGATGAATTTTCTGAAATTTGTATGAACAAGGAAAATAAAAAGGATAGTGACTAATTCTAAGCACTTAGCTAGAGAATTAGGTTGTGATTAGCATAAGCACAAAGCCACTATACTAATCTTTCACTCACTCACACACAAAGTAATGAGAAATGAAGAACACTCAAGAAAACAACTAGGGTTTTAATTCATTAATCCAAATCTGAAAATTTGTGAGAGGAGAATGAGGGTTTATATATTACCCTCATTCTAATCTTGGCCATCCATTACAATAAGATCTAAGGGCTACAATCACCCACAAAATAACAATAATACTCGGTCCATTTGCTCACATGTGAGCTGAAAATTTTGAACAATAAACAACAAATACTTAAAGTAAAAAGCATAAAGTAATAAAGGTAGATAGTGACATGTGTTGATAGTGACTTATTGAGGAACACATGTGAGGACTCTTAGGATCAAATTCTCGGCTGACTTGGGCTTCTCCCTTGGCTTTGACTTTTGTTGACTTAGTTGACTTGTGGTTGACCCTTGGACCTAAGGTTGGAAGCGGGCCCAAGGTCAAAGGATCGTGAGCTTTCAACTCCCGTTGCAATCTCCCCGGGTTGAAAAGGATTTGCCCTCAAATCCTCGATTTCCTCCTCCTCCAAGTCTTCATGGTACGGGCTAAGGTCTCCCACGTTGAACGTGCCATGGACACCATACTCTCCCGGTAGATCAACTTTGTAAGCGTTCGGTCCAATTTTCTCGAGTATCTCGAAGGGACCCTCGGCCCTAGGCATGAGTTTGTTCTTTCTTTTATCCGGAAACCGTTCCTTCCTCAAGTGTAACCATACCAAGTCTCGGCTCGAACTCCTTTGAAATCTTTGACCCTTTGCTCTAGCCTTGTAAGTCTCATTCGCTTTCTCGATTTGCTTCTTGACTTGGTTGTGGATACTCATCATGAACTCAACCCGCTTCTTGGCATCGTAACTCATCTCCTTGCTCTTGACGGGGGCTAGGTCCGTGGGCATGATGGGATTGGTCCCATAGACCACCTCAAATGGTGAACTCCCCGTGCTAGAAGAAGGGGCACGGTTGAAGGCAAACTCGGCGTGGGCGAGTTTGAGATCCCAATCTTTCAAGGACCTAGAAACGATGCTCCGAAGGATCCTCCCCAAGGTTTTATTAGTGACCTCGGTTTGGCCATCCGTTTGAGGATGATGACTTGTGCTAAACAAGAGCCTCGTCTTTAGTAACTTCCATAAGGTCTTCCAAAAGTGGCTCATGAACTTGGTGTCTCGATCGGATACAATGGTTTTTGGGACTCCATGCAATTTAACCACCTCCTTGAAATACAACTCGGCTACACTCATAGCATCTTCGGTTTTCTTGCACGCAATGAAATGAGCCATTTTGCTAAATCGATCTACCACAACCATGATGGAATCCTTACCTCGTTGAGTCCTTGGCAAAGCGACGATAAAATCCATGCTAACATCCTCCCATGGCCGATTTGGAACGGGTAAAGGAGTGTAGGGACCCGTTTGAAAGAAGGACTTGGATTGTTGGCACGAAGCACATCTCTTGATCACATCTTGGACATCTCCAAGCATCTTGGGCCAATGGAATTGGTCTTGGAGGATGTCATAAGTCTTTTGAATTCCGAAATGCCCGGCTAAACCATTAGAATGAACTTCCCTCACGAGGAGATTTCGATAAGGGCCCTTAGGTATGCATAGCCGATTGCCAAAGAACAAGAACCCCTCTTGAAGTGTGTACTTGCTTCCCACCTTGCCTTGCCCTTCACGTATGGAATTCCACTCGTCTTTGAAGTCGGGATCCTCCACATAGAGCTCTTTCATGAATTCAAAACCCAACACTCTTTGCTCCATGTAGCTTAGCATGGTATGCCTCCGAGACAAAGCATCGGCCACCACGTTATTCTTCCCCTCAATGAACTTACTTGAGAAGGAGAATGATTGAAGAAATTCGACCCACTTGGCATGCCTATGATTCAACTTGTGTTGCCCATTGATGTATTTGAGTGCCTCATGATCCGAATGAAGAACAAACGGCTTGGGTTTGAGATAATGGCTCCAATGAGCGAGTGCCCGAACGATGGCATAGAATTCTTTGTCGTAGGTGGAATAATTGAGCTTGGCACCATTCAACTTCTCACTAAAGTAAGCAATTGGCTTGTGTTCTTGTAATAAAACGGCCCCAATTCCAACTCCACTAGCATCACATTCGACTTCAAAAAGCTTATTGAAATCCGGTGGTGTAAGAATAGGTGAATCACACAACAACTTCTTGATTTTGTTGAAGGAAATCTCGGCCCCTTCATTCCACTTGAACTCCCCTTTCTTCATGCACTCGGTGATGGGTGCCATGACGGTGCTAAAATCTTTGATAAATCGTCGATAGAAAGAAGCCAAGCCATGAAAACTCCTCACCTCGGTTATGTTCTTCGGGATTGGCCATGATTGGATAGCCTCCACTTTCTCTTGATCCACTAGAATACCACGGCTAGATATAATATAGCCCAAGGTGGACTTCGCTTTGCATGAAAGAACACTTCTCTAGCTTGCCATACAACTTGTGATCTCTAAGTGTCTCAAACAACACTTGCAAGTGATGTAGGTGAGCTTCCTTGGAAGGGCTATACACTAAGATGTCGTCAAAGTAAACCACAATGAATCTCCCCAAGTAAGGTCTCAAAACCTCGGTCATCAATCTCATGAAGGTGCTAGGAGCATTGGATAGTCCAAAAGGCATGACTAACCATTCATATAACCCATGCTTCGTTTTAAAAGCCGTCTTCCATTCATCACCCTCTTTGATTCTCACTTGATGGTAACCTTGTCGTAGATCAATCTTGGAAAACAATCGAGCTCCACTAAGCTCATCAAGAATGTCATCAAGTCTAGGTATAGGAAACCTATACTTGACCGTAATATTATTAATAGCTCGACTATCCGTACACATTCTCCAAGTTCCATCCTTCTTAGGTACCAAGAGTGTAGGAGCGGCCCAAGGACTAAGAGATTCCCTTACAATCCCCTTTTCCATGAGTTCCCCAATTTGTTGTTGAAGTTCTTGTGTAGCCTTAGGATCACTTCGATATGCGGCCTTATTAGGTAGTGTAGCTCCCGGAACAAGATCGATTTGATGCTCAATGCCCCTAATAGGGGTAGGCCGTGTGGAAGCTCAAGGCGGAACACATCCTTGTAGAGTTCTAAGAGCTCTTGAACTTCACATGGAATCGGTTTCTCACTTTCCTTGGAGGTTTCTTTGGCGATGAGGGCATAAACAACCATTCCCTTGCTAAGCTCTTGTTTCATCTCTTGTTCCCCAACTACTAGAATTCCCTCAAGTGGCTTGGGTGGGGAAGGAGTGGCTCGGCCACCCATGTTTGGAGGCAAGGGTGTGAGATTAATCCTCTTGTCTCTAAACTTGAAAGTATAGGTGTTGTCTCTTCCCTCATGGGTCGCATTTCGATCAAATTCCCAAGGTCTCCCTAACAAAAGGTGACAAGCATCCATAGGAATCACATCACACCACACTTCATCCACATAGTCTCTTCCCATCGAAAAAGAAACCAAACATCGTCTATCAACCAAAATTTCGGCCTCCCTATTCAACCATCTCAACTTGTAAGGGTTTGGGTGTTTTTGAGTGGGTAAGGCAAGCTTATCGATGAGGGTTTTTGAAGCAACATTAACACAACTCCCTCCATCAATAATTAGGTTACAAACCCTCTTCTCAATGGTACATTTAGACCTAAAAATCTGATTTTTTTGACTTTCTTCCAAGGAATGGGGTTGGGTATGCATAACCCTCCAAGTTACAAGACCAAGTTTTGACCCAACTCCTCCATGAACTCGGCTCAATTTATACTCAATTTCCTTTCTCAATTTCTCCATAGAGTCATCCATATTTCCCTCAAGAGTAGTATCACAAGAAAGAGGTATACTCATTGAGAAATCAAACACAAGAAAATCTGAAAATTTCGAATACCTTGATATACTCCTTTGGACCGTGTGGATTTAGCACAAAGATGGGGTCTTGTGCTCTTCAAACCAAAGCTTTGATACCAATTTGGAGTGAAACTTATGGGGATAAGAATCACTCAAAGGATGAACAAAATCGAACCTTGAAAACCCTTGAGAATACTCGGCCAAAGTGACTATTTTTGTGATGAATTTTCTGAAATTTGTATGAACAAGGAAAATAAAAAGGATAGTGACTAATTCTAAGCACTTAGCTAGAGAATTAGGTTGTGATTAGCATAAGCACAAAGCCACTATACTAATCTTTCACTCACTCACACACAAAGTAATGAGAAATGAAGAACACTCAAGAAAACAACTAGGGTTTTAATTCATTAATCCAAATCTGAAAATTTGTGAGAGGAGAATGAGGGTTTATATATTACCCTCATTCTAATCTTGGCCATCCATTACAATAAGATCTAAGGGCTACAATCACCCACAAAATAACAATAATACTCGGTCCATTTGCTCACATGTGAGCTGAAAATTTTGAACAATAAACAACAAATACTTAAAGTAAAAAGCATAAAGTAATAAAGGTAGATAGTGACATGTGTTGATAGTGACTTATTGAGGAACACATGTGAGGACTCTTAGGATCAAATTCTCGGCTGACTTGGGCTTCTCCCTTGGCTTTGACTTTTGTTGACTTAGTTGACTTGTGGTTGACCCTTGGACCTAAGGTTGGAAGCGGGCCCAAGGTCAAAGGATCGTGAGCTTTCAACTCCCGTTGCACACCCTGACCGCCTTGACCATTTTTGGTCCAATCTCCTCTCCTTGGAAAGGACTTGTCCTCAAGTCCTTGGAGATCCTCTTGCTTCCTCCCTTGCTCGATTTCAAGCTTGATCCTCGGCTCATGCTTTGCTCGACCTTGGCCTTCACGGTTTTAGTCTTCCATGGGCACCACTTAGCTAGAATTTGTAGAAGCGGTTGGACCCCTTTGCCTTGGCTCGAGGAATTGATCATGTTCTCTTCCTTGGTCACGGTTTGCTTGACCACACATTCTTCCTCGAGCATTTCTTTGAGCCCACGACTCATAACCATGCCATCCATCCAATCTTGCTCATGATCGAGCCCTTCAATGATTCTCCATCTTAAAGACCCGCTTGATCTTTCCTTGCCATCGATTTTTGTTCTTTCATTGACCACATTCTCATTGTAGTCGGTTGTTTTCTTGTTGATTGATGCCTCACCTTCATGTTGCTCCTCTCCTAGAATCCTCCTTATCATGCTAGGGCTTCCCTCACATTCCAAGTTCATCTCTTCCCCTAGCTCTTCTCTACTCGGCTCAAGCCCATTCAAGTCCTCAAGCTCATTCAAGCTCGGCTCCAACTTCATCTCCATGCTAGGTTTCGGCTCAATGAAGGATTCAAACAAGCACGCATTGGATTTACATCCCATCATTGGTGGTAGGGGAGCTAAGACAATAAGCTTGTCACCATACTTGAATGAGTAGGTGTTGTCTCTTCCATGGTGGGAAGAATTCTTTTCATACTCCCAAGGCCTACCAAGCAACACATGACATGCATCCATGTCCAACACTTCACACACAATTTCATCTTTGTAGTCTTGTCCAATGGAAAACAAGACTTTGCATTGTTTATCAACTTTCACCTCGGCTCCTTGATTAAGCCATCTTAGCTTGTAAGGATGAGGATGCTTCAAAGTGGGCAAGGCAAGCTTATCAATGAGGGTTTTGGAAGCAACATTAACACAACTTCCCCCATCAATAATCAAATTACACACTCTCCCCATGATTGTACATTTGGACCGAAATATTTGGTGTCTTTGGTCCATATTCTCGTTGGCTTCTTGAGTGTGCATCACTCGCCAAGTGACCAAGCTCAACCCCGAGTCCGGGGGCACAATTATTTCGGCCACATTCACTTCTTCAACTCCCTCTTTTTTTTCTTCCTCACAAACCAACACTTCATCGTCTCCCCAATGCACAACCTCACTCGTGTTCAAGGTCCTCTTGCTAGGGCATTCCTTAGCAAAATGACCATACCCTTGACATTGGTAGCACTTCTTGAGAGGAATTGTTCTCTTGGGACCATAGTCAATTCCCTTCCCCTTGTCAACACTAGATGGCTTGATGGTAGGGCTAGGTTCGACAATTTTGACCCCTCCTTGGCTCGAGCTAGGGTTGGTCTTGGTGATGTTCTTAGCCGACTCTCCTCTCCCCTTCTCTAGCCTCTCCACACGTGTGGCCATGGTAACGGCCTCATCGAATGACCACAAGTTTTGCATTTTGACCCGATTTGCTATCCTAGGGTTTAGGCCCTCAACAAACCTTGCAATTTTTTGTTCGGGCTTCTCATTCATCTCACATTGTAGGGTAAGTTGCTCAAAGTCCCTAAGATAGGTTTCAATGGGGTGTGACTCTTGTTTTAGTTGAGCTAGCTTGAGGAACATGTCTTGAGTGTAGTCTTTGGGAACAAACTTGTCCTTGAGTTTCTTTTTGAGTTTGAGCCATGACTTGATGGGTTCCTTACCCTCTCGATTTCGTTGGTTCTTGAGGTTTTCATACCAAAGGGAAGCATAACCCTTAAACTTCATGATGGCTACCTTGAAACACTTCCTATCGGGATATTCCTTAAATTCAAAGATCCTCTCTATCGACCTAAGCCAATCTAGGAGATCCTCGGGGTTCAAGCTACCATAAAAATCGGGTATATCCACCTTGATATCTCGGTCATGGTCTCTAGGGTGGGCTTCAAGGGACTCTTCCGAATCCGAAAATTGATCTTCCATGTGAGGAGGAGGGTGTCCTCTCCCACGGCCCCCATAACCATGCCCACGCCCTCTTCCTCCTCCACCCCTTCTTGGGTCATTAAGGTTTTGGTCTAAGAGGGTGTTCAAAGCATTCATCATAGTATTACAACTACCGGCAAGTTGATTCAATTTATCTTCCAAATTCGAAAGTCTCTTATCCTCCTCCATTTTTGTGAAATTTTGTGAGATCTTTGTGGAAATTTTGTGGTAAATTTATAGAAAATAAACAAGGAAAAGGAAGGAGAAAAAACGAAAAACTAAAAGAGGAAAACAAAAGAACAACTCGACATTACTAAGGAAAACCGAAAAAATAGAGAAAGAAAATGAAATCAAGAACAAACCTAGGCTTTGATAACCAATTTGGAGTGAAACTAGATGGGTTAAGTTTCACTCAAAAGATGAACAAAATCGAACTTGAATTAGTGTTGAAAATCTCGGCCCTATGATGTGTTTTTGTGAAGTAATTTTCTGAAATTTTATGAACAAGGAAAATAAAAGGATAGTAACTAAATCTACACACTAAGTAATAGATTTAGGTTGTGATTAGTTTAAGCACAAAGCCACTAAACTAATCTTTCACTAAACTCACACACTAAGTAATGAGAAAATGAAGAACACTCATATAAACCTAGGGTTTCTTTTCATTAGCCAAATCTGAAAATTTTGATGTGAGAATGAGGGTTTATATATTACCCTCATTCTAATCTTGACCATCCATTACAAGCTAATCTAAGGGCTACAATAAACCCACAAAACTTACAATATACTCGGTCCAACAAGCTCACTTGAGCTGAAAATTTTGAACATAAAACAACAAATACTTAAAGTAAAAAGCATAAAGGTAGATGTCGACATGAGGCTCAATCCTCTCCATTCTTTGTTTAGGATCATCCAAGGGCCCTTGAGTGAGCCTTGGTCATGAAGGAGGACGGTCCACATGCTCTTCAAATTGATTTTTTTACAAACTAAAACAATAAAGCATAAAGTGACGAAAGCGACATGAATGAAAATGACATTAACATAAAACAATGTGATTGTTTGTTGGGACTTTGTTGGGCCGGCTCCTATGGGACCTCCTTGAGCTAGCTTGTGAACCATGTGAGTCCTTTTATTGGAGGGTTAACTCACATGGGTGCACCCACTTTGACCACATTCAAAAATAGCACAATCTTGACTTTTTTGTTGCTCTCCAACTTTGACCTCCTCTTGACTTTGCTTGATCACTAAGGTTGGCTTGATTTGACCATAGAATTGACTTTACTTAGCCCTTAGTGATCCCTTGACCCATGGCCTAGGCTTGGGTTTGAGCCCATGGCCCTAACCCATGGTCTCCCTCGGTTTCACCCTTGACCGCCTTGACCATTTTTGGTCCAGTACACATTCTCCAAGTTCCATCCTTCTTAGGTACTAAGAGTGTAGGTACGGCACAAGGACTAAGAGATTCTCTTACAAACCCCTTTTCCATGAGTTCCCCAATTTGTTGTTGAAGTTCTTGTGTAGTCTTGGGATCACTTCGATATGCGGCCTTATTAGGTAGTGTAGCTCTCGGAACAAGATCAATTTGATGTTCAATGCCCCTAATAGGGGGTAGGCCGTGTGGTAGCTCGAGAGGAAACACATCCTTGTAGAGTTCTAAGAGCTCTTGAACTTCACATGGAATCGGTTTTTCACTTTCCTTAGGAGTTTCTTTGGCAATGAGGGCATAAACAACCATTCCCTTGCTAAGCTCTTGTTTCATTTCTTGTTCCCCAACTAGTAGAACTCCCTCTAGTGGCTTGGTTAGGGTTGGAGTGGCTCGGCCACCCATGTTTGGGGGCAAGGGTGTGAGTTTGATCTTCTTGTCTCTAAACTTGAAAGTATAGGTGTTGTCTCTTCCCTCATGAGTTGCATTTCGATCAAATTCCCAAGGTCTCCTAATAAATGGTGGCAAGCATCCATAGGAATCACATCACACCACACTTCATCCAAATAATCTCTTCCCATAGAAAAAGAAACCAAACATCGTTTGTCAACCAAAATTTCGGCCTCTCTATTCAACCATCTCAACTTGTAAGGGTTTGGGTGTTTTTGTGTAGGTAAGTCAAGTTTATCGATGAGGGTTTTTGAAGCAACATTAACACAACTTCCTCCATCAATAATGAGGTTACAAACCCTCTTCCCAATGGTACATTTAGACCTAAAAATCTGATTTTTTTGACTTTCCTCTAAAGGTTGAGGTTGGGTATGCATAACCCTCCAAGTTACAAGACCAAGGTTTGACCCAATTCCTCCTTTCATTCGGCTCAACTTAGCCTCTATTTCCATTCTCAATTTCTCCATAGAGTCATACATGGTTCCCTCAAGAGTAGTTTCACAAGAAAGAGGCATACTCATTGAGAAAACAAGAACAAACCTGAAAATTTCGGTTAAGCAAGATTTGCTTTTGGACCGTGTATAAGCACAAAGATGGGATCTTGTGCTTCAAACCCAACCTAAGCTTTGATTACCAATTTGAAATGAAACTAGATGGATTAAGTTTCACTCAAGGAGACAAGTAAAATCGACTTGTGAATCTAATGAAAATCTCGGCCAAAGTAGTAAATTTTGTGATGAATTTTTCTGAAATTTTGTGAAACAATAAAACATAAAAGATAGTGACTAAATCTACACACAAAGTAATAGATTTAGGTTTTAATTAGTTAAGCACAAAGCCACAAACTAATTGATCATAAATCTCAAGCACAAAGCAAGGAGAAAATGAAGATACTCAACTCATAAACTCTAGGGTTTTCATTTAATCAAATCTGAAAAATATGATGTGGTGAGGCTTGGTTTATATAGACCAAGTCTTTACATCCTAGCCTTACATTTCAAAGACCATCTAAGGGCTCACATGAGCCTTGAAAAACATAAAAAAAAACGGCCACAAGGCCTTACACAAATCTGAAAATATTGGAAGAAAACAACAACAACTAAAGTATAAAGCATAAAGGTGGATAGTGACATGTGGGAAAGGGACATATTGTGGAACAACATGTGAGTCTCCATTTGAATCCTTTTTCGGCTGATTTGGGACCTTTTCCCACATGATTTTTGTTCTTGATGATTCAATTGACTTGTGGTTGACCTTTGGACCTAAGGTTGGAAGCGGGCCCTAGGTCAACGGATCGTAAATTCTCAACTCCCGTTGCAAGCTTCTTCCTAAGCTTGAGCCACGACCTAATGGGCTCTTTCCCCTCTCGATTTCTCTGATTTTTAAGGTTTTCGTACCAAAGGGAAGCATACCCTTTGAATTTCATGATTGCAACCTTAAAACATTTCCTATCCGAGTACTCCTTAAACTCAAAGACTCTTTCGATAGACCTAAGCCAATCTAGTAAGTCTTCGGGGTTAAGACTACCCTAGAAATCGGGAATATCTACCTTGATGTCTCGGTCTTGCTCCCTTGGTTGGACCTCAATGGATTCCTCCGAGTCCGAGTGATAGCCACCCATGTTAGTAGGCGGTTGCCCCCTTCCACGGCCACCAATCCCACGGCCTCTTCCTCCACCCCTTGGTGGTGGTCTTGGTTCATGAAAGTTTTGGTCCAAGAGGGTGTTTAGAGCATTCATCATCGTATTGCAACTACCGGCGAGTTGATTCAACTTTTCTTCAAGGTTTGAAATTCTCTTTTCATCGGCCATTTTGTGAAAATTTTGTGAGAATTTTGTGGAAGTTTTGTGGAAGAATCAAGGAAAAAGAAAAGGGAAAACGAAAAGAAATAAAAGAGAAAACAAAGCACAAACCGAAAAAACTAAGAACAAACTTAGGCTTTGATGACCAATTTGGAATGAAACCTAATGGGTTAGGGTTCACTCAAGAGAACAACTAAAATCAATTTGAAAACACTTGTAAAATACACGGCCAAAGTGAAGCTTTTTAGTGTAAAATTTTCTGATTTTTGTAAGTTAAAGGAAAACATAAAAAGATAAACTAAGTCTAAGCACAAAGCCAAAGATTTAGGGTTTGATTAACTAAGCACTTAGCCACTAGTTAATCATAAACTCACTCTTGCACTAAGCTAAGAGAACATAAGATGAGAGGCACTCAAACTTAGGGTTTTATATTCAATGAAATCTGAAAAATACAAGGCAAGAGAGTGAGTTTATATAATACCCAAACTCTAATCTCAACCCTACATCCTATACTTGATCTAAGGGCTCTAAGAGCTTGGAGTGAAACTTATGGGGATAAGAATCACTCAAAGGATGAACAAAATCGAACCTTGAAACCCTTGAATATTACTCGGCCAAATTGTATTTTTGTGAGACAATTTTTCTGATTTTTGTGAAACAAAATGAAACATAAAGATAGTGCCTAAATCTACTCACAAAGTTATAGATTTAGGGGTTTAATTAACTAAGCACAAAGCCACTAGTTAATTATCATAAATCTCAAACACAAAGTAAAGAGAGAAATGAGAGCACTCAAGTTTTTTTAGGGTTTCAACCTTATCATTCCAATCTGAAAATTTTGATGTTAGAGTGAGGGTTTATATGTGACCCTTACTCTAATCTAAGCCTTACATTTCAAAGTTAATCTAAGGGCTCACATGAGCCTTTGAGACATCCAAAAAAAACGGCCTAAAGGCCTTACAAGAGCTGAATTTTTGTAGGCTAACAAACAAAAGATAAAAGCATAAAGGTAGATGTTGACATGAGGCTCAATCCTCTCCATTCTTGGTTTGGGATCATCCAAGGGTCCTTGAGTGAGCCTTGGTCATGAAGGAGGACGGTCCACATGCTCATATTTTGTTGTTTACAAACTAAAACCAAAAAAGCATAAAGAAAGAAAGCGACATGTATGAAAAGGACATAAAGTAAAAACAATGTGATGTTCCATGGTGACTTGATTGGGCGGCACCTATGGGACCTCCTTGAGCTAGCTTGTGAACCATGTGAGTCCTTTTATTGGAGGGTTAACTCACATGGGTGCACCCACTTTGACCACACTCAAAAATAGCACAATCTTGACTTTTTGTTGCTCTCCAACTTTGACCTCCTCTTGACTTTGCTTGATCACTAAGGTTGGCTCGATTTGACCATAGAATTGACTTTACTTAGCCCTTAGTGACCCCTTGACCCATGGTCTAGGCGTGGGTTTGAGCCCATGGCCCTAACCCATGGTCTCCCTCGGTTTCACCCTTGACCGCCTTGACCATTTTTGGTCCAATCTCCTCTCCTTGGAAAGGACTTGTCCTCAAGTCCTTGGAGAACCTCTTGCTTCCTTCCTTGCTCGATCTCAAGCTTGAATTTCGGCTCAACCTTTGCTCGATCTTGGTCTTCATGGTTTTAGTCTTCCATGGGCACCACTTAGCTAGAGTTTGTAGAAGTGGTTGGACCCCTTTGCCTTGGCTCGAAGAATTGATCACATTTTCATCCTTGGTCACGGTTTCTTTGACCACGCATTCTTCCTCGAGCATTTCTTTGAGCCCTCGACTCATAACCATGCCATCCACCCATTCTTGCTCATGATCGAGCCCATCAATGATTCTCCACCTTAATGACCCGCTTGATCTTTCCTTACCATCGATTTTTGTTCTTTCATTGACCACATTCTCAATGTAGTCGGTTGTTTCCTTGTTGATTGATGCTTCACCTTCATGAGGCTCCTCTCCTAGAGTCCTCCTTATCATGCTAGAGCTTCCCTCACATTTCAAGTTCACCTTCTCCCCTTGCTCGTCTTTACTCGGCCCAAGGCCCTTCAAGTCTTCATGCTCAATCATTTTCGGCTCAATGAAGGATTCAAACAAGCACGCATTGGACTTACAACCCATCATTGGTGGTAGGGGAGCTAAGACAATAAGCTTTTCACCATACTTGAATGAGTAGGTGTTGTCTCTTCCATGGTGGGAAGAATTCTTTTCATACTCCCAAGGCCTACCAAGCAACACATGACATGCATCCATGTCCAATACTTCACACACAACTTCATCTTTATAGTCTTGGCCAATTGAGAACGAGACTTTGCATTGTTTATCGACCTTCACCTCGGCTCCTTGATTAAGCCACCTTAGCTTGTATGGATGAGGATGCTTCAAAGTAGGCAAGGCAAGTTTATCAATGAGGGTTTTAGAAGCAACATTAACACAACTTCCCCCATCGATTATCAAGTTACACACTCTCCCCATGATGGTACATTTGGACCGAAATATTTGGTGTCTTTGGTCCATATTCTCGTTTGATTCTTGAGTGTGCATCACTCGCCAAGTGACCAAGCTCAACCCCGAGTCCGGGGGCACAATTGTTTCGGCCACTTTCACTTCCTCAACTCCCTCTTTTTTTTCTTCCTCACAAACCAACACTTCATCGCCTCCCAATGCACAACCTCACTTGTGTTCAAGGCCCTCTTGCTAGGACACTCCTTAGCAAAATGGCCATACCCTTGACATTGGTAGCACTTCTTGAGAGGAATCGTTCTCTTAGGGCCATAGTCAATTCCCTTTCCTTTATCAACACTTGAGGGTTTGTTAGTAGGGCAAGGCTCGGAAATCTTGATCCCTCCTTGGCTCGACATGGGGTTGGTTTTGGGGGTGCTCTTAGCCGACTCTCCTCTCCCCTTCTCTAGCCTCTCCACACGTGTGGCCATGGTAACGGCCTCATCGAATGACCACAAGTTTTGCATTTTGACCCGATTTGCTATCCTAGGGTTTAGGCCCTCAACAAACCTTGCAATTTTTTGTTGGGTTTCTCATTCATCTCGCGTTGTAAGGTGAGTTGCTCAAAGTCCCTAAGATAGGTTTCAATGGGGTGTGACTCTTGTTTTAGATGAGCTAGCTTGAGGAACATGTCTTGAGTGTAGTCTTTGGGAACAAACTTGTCTTTGAGTTTCTTTTGAGTTTGAGCCATGACTTGATGGGTTCCTTACCCTCTCGGTTTCTTTGGTTCTTAAGGTTCTCATACCAAAGGGAAGCATATCCCTTAAACTTCATGATGGCTACCTTGAAACACTTCCTATCTGAGTACTCCTTGCATTCAAAAATTCTCTCAACCGATCTAAGCCAATCTAGGAGATCCTCGGGGTTCAAGCTACCATAAAAATCGGGTATGTCCACCTTAATGTCTCGGTCATGGTCTCTAGGGTGGGTTTCAAGGGACTCCTCCGAATCCGAAAATTGATCTTCCATGTGAGGAGGAGGGTGTCCTCTCCCACGGCCCCCATACCCCATCCCACGGCCTCTTCCTCTTCCCCCTTCACCCCTTCTTGGTTCATTCCTGGTTTGGTCCAATAGTGTGTTAATAGCATTCATCATCAAAGTGCAATTCTGGTGAGTTGAGTCAATTTCTCTTCTAAATCGGAAAGTCTTTTACCCTCTCCTCTATTCTCTTCCATTTTGTGAAAATTTTGTGAGATCTTTTGTGGAGATTTTGTGGAAATTGAACAAGGAAAACAAAGAAAGAAAAACGAAAAATTTGAAGAGGGAAACAAAGGGTAAACCGAGAAACACAAGAGCAAATCGAAAATGAGGAACAACCCTAAAATTTCGGCTAAGCAAGGGGCTTTGTGTTTCAAACCCAACCAACACTAATACAAGTGTAAACCTTTAATCATTTTGTAAGATTTTGTGGAAAATAAAACAAGGAAAAACAAGGAAAGAAATCGAAAATTTGAAGAGGAAAAATAGGAGTAACTCGAGAAACACACAAACAAGATCGAAAACAAAAACAAACCTTGGCTTTGATGACCAATTTGGAGTGAAACTTATGGGGATAAGAATCACTCAAAGGATGAACAAAATCGAACCTTGAAACCCTTGAATATTACTCGGCCAAATTGAATTTTTGTGAGACAATTTTTCTGATTTTTGTGAAACAAAATGAAACATAAAGATAGTGCCTAAATCTACTCACAAAGTTATAGATTTAGGGGTTTAATTAACTAAGCACAAAGCCACTAGTTAATTATCATAAATCTCAAACACAAAGTAAAGAGAGAAATGAGAGCACTCAAGTTTTTTTAGGGTTTCAACCTTATCATTCCAATCTGAAAATTTTGATGTTAGAGTGAGGGTTTATATGTGACCCTTACTCTAATCTAAGCCTTACATTTCAAAGTTAATCTAAGGGCTCACATGAGCCTTTGAGACATCCAAAAAAAACGGCCTAAAGGCCTTACAAGAGCTGAATTTTTGTAGGCTAACAAACAAAAGATAAAAGCATAAAGGTAGATGTTGACATGAGGCTCAATCCTCTCCATTCTTGGTTTGGGATCATCCAAGGGTCCTTGAGTGAGCCTTGGTCATGAAGGAGGACGGTCCACATGCTCATATTTTGTTGTTTACAAACTAAAACCAATAAAGCATAAAGTAATGAAAGCGACATGTATGAAAAGGACATAAAGTAAAAACAATGTGATGTTCCATGGTGACTTGATTGGGCCGGCTCCTATGGGACCTCCTTGAGCTAGCTTGTGAACCATGTGAGTCCTTTTATTGGAGGGTTAACTCACATGGGTGCACCCACTTTGACCACACTCAAAAATAGCACAATCTTGACTTTTTGTTGCTCTCCAACTTTGACCTCCTCTTGACTTTGCTTGATCACTAAGGTTGGCTCGATTTGACCATAGAATTGACTTTACTTAGCCCTTAGTGACCCCTTGACCCATGGTCTAGGCGTGGGTTTGAGCCCATGGCCCTAACCCATGGTCTCCCTCGGTTTCACCCTTGACCGCCTTGACCATTTTTGGTCCAGAGCTCCTCAAATATTACAAAAAAAGGGCTCCAAGAGCCTTACATTTGCTGAAAATTTAAAACAACAATCAAACAACATAAAGCATAAAGTAGACAATGACTAGTGACTCCATCCACTCCTTGCACTTAGGTGAACATCCAAGGGCCATGATGGAGCCTTGGGAGTAAAGGTGGGACGATCCATGTGACTATTACAAGGATTATATTGTCCACATACAATAAAGCATAATGCATAAAGTAAGAAAACGACATCTAATGAAAGAGACTTGTTGCACAAAATAATGGATGACTTGTGAGCATTTGTTGAAGCCGGCCCCTTTGACCTCCTTGAGCTGACTTTTTGTGAGCCATGTGAGTCTTGTTTATTGGAGGATTAAGCCACATAGGTGCACCCAAAGTGATCACATTCAAAAATAGCACATTTGTTGACTTTTTGGTTGCTCTCCTTCTTGACTTTCCGTTGACTACCTTTGACCCACTAAGCTTGGCTAAATTGACCAATTGATTAACTTGACTTAGCACTTAGTGGGGCCCTAGGTCCATGGCCTAACCTAGGGTTTGAGTCCATGGACCCAACCCATGGTCTAGCTCAAGTCTCCCTTGTTTGACTTGACCATTCTTGGTTCAATCTCCTCTCCTTGGAAAGGATTTGCCCTCAAATCCTTGGAGATCCTCTTACTTCCCTCTCGACTTGATTTCTTGCTCGATTCTCGACTTAACCCTCGGCTAACCTTGGCTCTCACGACCCTAGGCTTCCAAGGACACCATTTGATCAAGGTTTGGAGAAGAGGATGGACTTCCTTGACTTGGCTCGAGTGAATGGCCATATTCTCTTCCTTGCTCACGCCTCTTGGTCACACACTCCGCCTCGAGCACACCCTTGAGCCCATGGCTTGTAGGCATGTTTTCCATCCACTCTTGTTCATGATCGAGCCCATCTATGATTCTCCATCTCAAAGACCCACTTGATCTTTCCATACCATCAATTTTAGCTCTCTCCTTGATCTCATTCTCATTGTAGTTGGTTGTGTTCATTTCATTGTTGATTGGTTTGTCATTCTCATGTTGCTCCTCTCCTAGAATCCTCCTTGGTGCTCTAGGGTTTCCTCGATTTCTTCATCCACACTCATTCCCGCTTTACCCCGCCTCTTTGCTAGAGTCTCCTTCATCGAGTGATTCGAACAAGCACGAGTTGGTCTTGCATCCCATCATAGGTGGTAGTGGTGTGAGCACAATGAGTTTCTCCATGTATTGGAAGGAGTAAGTATTGCTCCTTCCATGGTGAGAAGAGTCCCTCTCATGCTCCCATGGTCTCCCTAGCAACAAGTGACATGCATCCATGTCGAGAATTTCACAAACGACCTCATCCTTGTAATCTTGACCAATCGAAAAGGGCACCTTGCATTGTTTGTTGACCCTTACCTCGGCTCCCTTGTTGAGCCACCTTAGCTTGTAGGGGCTTGGGTGCTCCAAGGTGGGTAGGCTTAGCTTCTCCACAAGCACTTTGGAAGCTACATTAGTACAACTCCCACCATCGATGATTAGATTACAAACTCGCCCCATGATTGTGCACTTAGACCGAAAAATTTGTTGCCTTTGGTCCATGCACTCGCTTGATTCTTGAGTGTGCATTACGCGCCATATGACCAAGCTCAACCCCGAGTCCGGGGGAACCAAGGTTTCGCGCCTTCAATTCCACTACTCCTCTTGTTTTTCTTGCTGACAAATTAAGACCTCATCGTCTCCCCAATGCACCACCTCGCAAGTGCTCAAGGCCCTCTTGCTAGGGCACTCCTTAGCAAAATGACCATATCCTTGACATTGGTAGCATTCTTGAGAGGAATCGTTCTTCTCGGGCCAAAATCGATGCCTTTCCCCTTGTCAACACTTGGTGGTTTTGGAGTAGGGTTTGGCTCGGTTATCTTCACCCCTCCTAGGCTTGTAGTAGGAGTGGACTTAGTGGTGTGCTTGGCCGAGTCACTCCTTCCCTTCTCTAGCCTCTCAACTCTCATGGCCATAGTGACGGCCTCATCGAATGACCATAAATATTGCATCTTTACCCGGTTTGCTATCCTAGGGTTTAGGCCTTCAACAAATCTCGCAATCTTTTGCTCGGGTTTTTCACTCATCTCACATTGAAGTGTGAGTTGTTCGAAATCCCTAAGGTAGGATTCGATGGGTTGTGTCTCTTGCTTAAGTTGGGCCAACCTAAGAAACATATCTTGTGTGTAATCCTTGGGAACGAACTTATCCTTGAGCTTCTTCCTAAGCTTGAGCCACGACCTAATGGGCTCTTTCCCCTCTCGATTTCTCTGATTTTGGAACGAAACGGCTTGACGATTTGGTCCCGATTTTTGGCCTACGATCGAACCATGGTCCTTGGACCCATGGTCACGAATTTTCAGCCAAAAAGGGCTAAATCTCGGCTGAAAATCAAGTCCAAGATGATACAACAAATTCAAACACAAGTCCCTTTCAATAAAGTTTGCTTTATACTTTATGTCTTTGTCACCTTTTGATCTTTTGTTTGGAGGCTCAAAAATCAGCTAGGAAACTAAGGGAGGGCCGAGATACTTGTGCTTCAAGGAGATAATCTAGGCCCTTGATTCAACAACACAAATGAAGGGAGAGGATGCTACAACAAGTCGCTTTCTACTTTAGTTGTTAGTTGTTGTAATTTTCAGATTTTGTAAGGTCTTTTGACCCTATTTTTCGGCTGTTTTTGAAGGCCCTCATGGCCCTTAGATTAGATATTAGATGTAGGGTTTAGATGATAGCATGGGTCTTATATAAACCCACCTATCTCCTTGTAATTTTTCAGATTTGAAGTTTATAAGAAAATGAGTTTTAAAAGTGAGTTTTTCTCTTGGAAACCACCTTGGCTTTGTGCTTGGTGTTTCGAGTATCCTTGGGGGATGATCATAGCTAAGTGCGATGATTGATCGGAACCTTAGTTTTAGGCCCTCGCTTAGTGCTCGGTCTAATTCATATCCTAGGCTTAAACTTGTTTAAGTCATATCTTTTATTTTAGCTTTCATGTGTGTTCAAATAAAATCAGAAAACTTCCACAACAAAACAGCCCTAAAACCGTGTATAAATGAGTGAGGCTCATGAGTGAGTCGAGTTTAGGGTGAGTGTGGTTACAAGGTACAAAGAGGCCCGCCCCGAATCGCTCCAATTGGTATCAGAGCTTCGGCTCTCGAGTTTTCTTAAACCGAGACGATCTTGGGATGAGTTGGGTCTTGGTGTTTTCGAGTGTCTCCTTACAAATCTGGGCGAGTCTTGGTTTGTGAGTGTCGACTTGATTCGAGCACCTTTGTAGGTGTTTGAGTCGAGTTGGCTAACAAGAGGAATTCGATGAATTTGCTATGTGCTTTTCGTAGGATTCGAGTCTTGTTGTTTCATTCGTTTTTATCAAAATCTTATTCTTCAAAAATCGTTTTAATTTCTGAAAATTTCATCTTTTTGGATACCATTTTATTTGGCCAAAGTTTGAGGACAAACTTTTTTTTGAAGAAAGGGAGAGTTGGAACGAAACGGCTTGACGATTTGGTCCCGATTTTTGGCCTACGATCGAACCATGGTCCTTGGACCCATGGTCACGAATTTTCAGCCAAAAAGGGCTAAATCTCGGCTGAAAATCAAGTCCAAGATGATACAACAAATTCAAACACAAGTCCCTTTCAATAAAGTTTGCTTTATACTTTATGTCTTTGTCACCTTTTGATCTTTTGTTTGGAGGCTCAAAAATCAGCTAGGAAACTAAGGGAGGGCCGAGATACTTGTGCTTCAAGGAGATAATCTAGGCCCTTGATTCAACAACACAAATGAAGGGAGAGGATGCTACAACAAGTCGCTTTCTACTTTAGTTGTTAGTTGTTGTAATTTTCAGATTTTGTAAGGTCTTTTGACCCTATTTTTCGGCTGTTTTTGAAGGCCCTCATGGCCCTTAGATTAGATATTAGATGTAGGGTTTAGATGATAGCATGGGTCTTATATAAACCCACCTATCTCCTTGTAATTTTTCAGATTTGAAGTTTATAAGAAAATGAGTTTTAAAAGTGAGTTTTTCTCTTGAAACCACCTTGGCTTTGTGCTGGGTGTTTCGAGTATCCTTGGGGGATGATCATAGCTAAGTGCGATGATTGAGCGGAACCTTAGTTTTAGGCCCTCGCGTAGTGCTCGGTCTAATTCATATCCTAGGCTTAAACTTGTTTAAGTCATATCTTTTATTTTAGCTTTCATGTGTGTTCAAATAAAATCAGAAAACTTCCACAACAAAACAGCCCTAAACCGTGTATAAATGAGTGAGGCTCATGAGTGAGTCGAGTTTAGGGTGAGTGTGGTTACAAGGTACAAAGAGGCCCGCCCCGAATCGCCCCAATTGGTATCAGAGCTTCGGCTCTCGAGTTTTCTTAAACCGAGACGATCTTGGGATGAGTTGGGTCTTGGTGTTTTCGAGTGTCTCCTTACAAATCTGGGCGAGTCTTGGTTTGTGAGTGTCGACTTGATTCGAGCACCTTTGTAGGTGTTTGAGTCGAGTTGGCTAACAAGAGGAATTCGATGAATTTGCTATGTGCTTTTCGTAGGATTCGAGTCTTGTTGTTTCATTCGTTTTTATCAAAATCTTATTCTTCAAAAATCGTTTTAATTTCTGAAAATTTCATCTTTTTGGATACCATTTTATTTGGCCAAAGTTTGAGGACAAACTTTTTTTGAAGAAAGGGAGAGTTGGAACGAAACGGCTTGACGATTTGGTCCCGATTTTTGGCCTACGATCGAACCATGGTCCTTGGACCCATGGTCACGAATTTTCAGCCAAAAAGGGCTAAATCTCGGCTGAAAATCAAGTCCAAGATGATACAACAAATTCAAACACAAGTCCCTTTCAATAAAGTTTGCTTTATACTTTATGTCTTTGTCACCTTTTGATCTTTTGTTTGGAGGCTCAAAAATCAGCTAGGAAACTAAGGGAGGGCCGAGATACTTGTGCTTCAAGGAGATAATCTAGGCCCTTGATTCAACAACACAAATGAAGGGAGAGGATGCTACAACAAGTCGCTTTCTACTTTAGTTGTTAGTTGTTGTAATTTTCAGATTTTGTAAGGTCTTTTGACCCTATTTTTCGGCTGTTTTTGAAGGCCCTCATGGCCCTTAGATTAGATATTAGATGTAGGGTTTAGATGATAGCATGGGTCTTATATAAACCCACCTATCTCCTTGTAATTTTTCAGATTTGAAGTTTATAAGAAAATGAGTTTTAAAAGTGAGTTTTTCTCTTGGAAACCACCTTGGCTTTGTGCTTGGTGTTTCGAGTATCCTTGGGGGATGATCATAGCTAAGTGCGATGATTGATCGGAACCTTAGTTTTAGGCCCTCGCTTAGTGCTCGGTCTAATTCATATCCTAGGCTTAAACTTGTTTAAGTCATATCTTTTATTTTAGCTTTCATGTGTGTTCAAATAAAATCAGAAAACTTCCACAACAAAACAGCCCTAAAACCGTGTATAAATGAGTGAGGCTCATGAGTGAGTCGAGTTTAGGGTGAGTGTGGTTACAAGGTACAAAGAGGCCCGCCCCGAATCGCTCCAATTGGTATCAGAGCTTCGGCTCTCGAGTTTTCTTAAACCGAGACGATCTTGGGATGAGTTGGGTCTTGGTGTTTTCGAGTGTCTCCTTACAAATCTGGGCGAGTCTTGGTTTGTGAGTGTCGACTTGATTCGAGCACCTTTGTAGGTGTTTGAGTCGAGTTGGCTAACAAGAGGAATTCGATGAATTTGCTATGTGCTTTTCGTAGGATTCGAGTCTTGTTGTTTCATTCGTTTTTATCAAAATCTTATTCTTCAAAAATCGTTTTAATTTCTGAAAATTTCATCTTTTTGGATACCATTTTATTTGGCCAAAGTTTGAGGACAAACTTTTTTTTGAAGAAAGGGAGAGTTGGAACGAAACGGCTTGACGATTTGGTCCCGATTTTTGGCCTACGATCGAACCATGGTCCTTGGACCCATGGTCATTAATTTTCAGCCAATAAGGGCTAAATCTCGGCTGAAAATCAAGTCCAAGATGATACAACAAATTCAAACACAAGTCCCTTTCAATAAAGTTTGCTTTATACTTTATGTCTTTGTCACCTTTTGATCTTTTGTTTGGAGGCTCAAAAATCAGCTAGGAAACTAAGGGAGGGCCGAGATACTTGTGCTTCAAGGAGATAATCTAGGCCCTTGATTCAACAACACAAATGAAGGGAGAGGATGCTACAACAAGTCGCTTTCTACTTTAGTTGTTAGTTGTTGTAATTTTCAGATTTTGTAAGGTCTTTTGACCCTATTTTTCGGCTGTTTTTGAAGGCCCTCATGGCCCTTAGATTAGATATTAGATGTAGGGTTTAGATGATAGCATGGGTCTTATATAAACCCACCTATCTCCTTGTAATTTTTCAGATTTGAAGTTTATAAGAAAATGAGTTTTAAAAGTGAGTTTTTCTCTTGGAAACCACCTTGGCTTTGTGCTTGGTGTTTCGAGTATCCTTGGGGGATGATCATAGCTTAGTGCGATGATTGATCGGAACCTTAGTTTTAGGCCCTCGCTTAGTGCTCGGTCTAATTCATATCCTAGGCTTAAACTTGTTTAAGTCATATCTTTTATTTTAGCTTTCATGTGTGTTCAAATAAAATCAGAAAACTTCCACAACAAAACAGCCCTAAAACCGTGTATAAATGAGTGAGGCTCATGAGTGAGTCGAGTTTAGGGTGAGTGTGGTTACAAGGTACAAAGAGGCCCGCCCCTGAATTTCATGATTGCAACCTTAAAACATTTCCTATCCGAGTACTCCTTAAACTCAAAGACTCTTTCGATAGACCTAAGCCAATCTAGTAAGTCTTCGGGGTTAAGACTACCATAGAAATCGGGAATATCTACCTAGATGTCTCGGTCTTGCTCCCTTGGTTGGACCTCAATGGATTCCTCCGAGTCCGAGTGATAGCCACCCATGTTAGGAGGCGGTTGCCCCCTTCCTCGGCCAACAATCCCACGGCCTCTTCCTCCACCCCTTGGTGGTGGTCTTGGTTCATGAAGGTTTTGGTCCAAGAGGGTGTTTAGTGCATTCATCATCGTATTGCAACTACCGGCGAGTTGATTCAACTTTTCTTCAAGGTTTGAAATTCTCTTTTCCTCGGCCATTTTGTGAAAATTTTGTGAGAATTTTGTGGAAGTTTTGTGGAAGAATCAAGGAAAAAGAAAAGGGAAAACGAAAAGAAATAAAAAAGAAAACAAAGCACAAACCGAAAAAACAAAGAACAAACCTAGGCTTTGATGACCAATTTGGAATGAAACCTAATGGGTTAGGGAACGTTCACTCAAGAGAACAACTAAAATCAATTTGAAAACACTTGTAAAATACACGGCCAAAGTGAAGCTTTTTAGTGTAAAATTTTCTGATTTTTGTAAGTTAAAGGAAAACATAAAAAGATAAACTAAGTCTAAGCACAAAGCCAAAGATTTAGGGTTTGATTAACTAAGCTCTTAGCCACTAGTTAATCAAAAACACTCTTGCACTAAGCTAAGAGAACATAAGATGAGAGGCACTCAAACTTAGGGTTTTATATTCAATGAAATCTGAAAACTACAAGGCAAGAGAGTGAGTTTATATAATACCCAAACTCTAATCTCAACCCTACATCCTATACTTGATCTAAGGGCTCTAAGAGCTCCTCAAATATTACAAAAAAAGGGCTCCAAGAGCCTTACATTTGCTGAAAATTTAAAACAACAATCAAACAACATAAATCATAAAGTAGACAATGACTAGTGACTCCATCCTCTCCTTGCACTTAGGTGAACATCCAAGGGCCATGATGGAGCCTTGGGAGTAAAGGTGGGACGGTCCATGTGACTATTACAAGGATTATATTGTCCACATACAATAAAGCATAATGCATAAAGTAAGAAAACGACATCTAATGAAAGAGACTTGTTGCACAAAATAATGGATGACTTGTGAGCATTTGTTGAAGCCGGCCCCTTTGACCTCCTTGTGGAGTGAAACTAAGTGGATCAAGTTTCACTCAAGGGATGAACAAAAATCGAACTTGAACCCTTGAAATAAAAACGGCCGAGTATGATGTTTTTTGTGAGAAAATTTTCTGATTTTTTGTGACAAATGAAAAACATAAAGATAGTATCTAAATCCACACACAAAGTAATAGATTTAGGTTTGTAATTAGTTAAGCACTAAGCCACTAGAATTGTTCACAAATCTCAAACACAAAGTAATGAGAAAAATGAAGAACACTCAATAAACACTAGGGTTTTCTTTATCATTCCAAATCTGAAAAATATGAGGTGAGAATGAGGGTTTATATACTACCCTCATTCTAATCTTGACCATACATTACAAGAGGATCTAAGGGCTCACAAATGACCCACAAAACATCATAATACTCGGTCCAAAAGGGCTCACATGAGCTGAAATTTTGAATGGAAAACAACAAATACTTAAAGTATAAAGCATAAAGCATAAAAGGTAGATAGTGACATGTGTTGAAAGGGACTTATTGAGGAACACATGTGAAGCTTCTTTGGGGTCTATTTTCGGCTGATTTTGGGTCTCTCCCACTTGACTTTGGCTCTTGATAATTTAATTGACTTGTGGTTGACCTTTGGACCTAAGGTTGGAAGCGGGCCCTAGGTCAATAGATTGCGAGCTCTCAACTCCCGTTGCAATCTCCCCGGGTTGAAAAGGATTTGCCCTCAAATCCTCTCCTTCTTCATCCTCCAAGTCTTCAAGATACGGGCTAAGGTCTCCCACGTTAAACGTGCCATGGACTCCGTACTCTCCCGGTAAATCAACTTTGTAAGCATTCGGTCCAATTTTCTCAAGTATCTCGAAGGGACCCTCGGCCCTAGGCATGAGCTTGTGGAGTGAAACTAAGTGGATTAAGTTTCACTCAAAGGATGAACACAAATCGACTTTGAAAGCCCTTGAAATTCTCGGCCAAATAGTATTTTTTTGGGATGAATTTTTCTGAAATTTTGTAAACAAATGAAACATAAAAGATAGTATCTAAATCTACACACAAAGTAATAGATTTAGGGTTTTAATTAGTTAAGCACTAAGCCACTAACTAATTATCATAAATCTCAAACACAAAGTAATGAGAGAAATGAGAGCACTCAAGTTTTAAACACTAGGGTTTTTCATTCAACAAATTCTGAAAATTATAATGTGAGAGGGTGGGTTTATATATTACCCAAGGCCTCATCTAAACCCTTCATTACAAGTTGATCCAAGGGCCATAAAGGTCCCACATTTCAAATTAAAAAGAATGGTCCTAATGACCTTACAATTTGAAAATTATAACAAACAAAAACATAAAGTAGACAATGACCTTTGAGCTCATCCTCTCCATGCACTTTAGGTAGCATCCAAGGGTCAAGATTTGACCTTGGGATGGCATGTGGACGGTCCAAGTGACCAAATACAAGGGATTATGTTGTCTCCTTACATTAAAGATAAAGAAAAGAAAGAAAGCGACATGTATGAAAATGACATAAAGCATAAAAACAATGTGATGGTTTGGGTGACTTAATTGGAGCCTGGCTCCATTGGGACCTCCTTGAGCTAGCTTGTTGAACCATGTGAGCCCTTTTATTGGAGGGTTGACTCACATGGGTGTACCCTAATTGACCACACTCAAAAATAGCACAATCTTGACTTTTTTTGCTCTCCAACTTGACTTCCTCTCGACTTTTCTTGATCACTAAGGTTGGCTTGATTTGACCATAGAATTGACTTTACTTAGCCCTTAGTGACCCCTTGACCCATGGTCTAGGCTTGGGGTTGAGCCCATGGCCCCAACCCCTGGTCTCCTCGACTTCACCCTTGACCACCTTGACCATTTTTGGTCCAATCTCCTCTCCTTGGAAAGGACTTGTCCTCAAGTCCTTGGAGATCCTCTTGCTTCCTCCCTTGCTCGATTTCATGCTTGATTCTCGGCTCATCCCTTGCTCGATCTTGGCCTTCACGGTTTTAGTCTTCCATGGGCACCACTTAGCTAGAGTTTGTAGAAGTGGTTGGACCCCTTTGCTTTGGCTCGAAGAATTGATCATGTTTTCTTCCTTGGTCACGGTTTGCTCGACCACACACTCTTCCTCGAGCATTTCTTTGAGCCCACGACTCATAACCATGCCATCCATCCATTCTTGCTCATGATCGAGCCCATCAATGATTCTCCATCTTAAAGACCCACTTGATCTTTCCTTGCCATCAATTTTTGTTCTTTCATTGACCACATTCTCATTGTAGTCGGTTGTTTCCTTGTTGATTGATGCTTCACCTTCATGTTGCTCCTCTCCTAGAATCCTCCTTATCATGCTAGAGCTTCCCTCACATTCCAAATTCATCTCTCCCTCTTGCTCTCTTCTACTCGGTTCAAGGCTTTTCAAGGCCTCATGCTCATTCAAACTCGGCTCCAACTTCATATCCATGCTAGGGTTTGATCCAATGTTGGATTCAAACAAGCACGCATTGGTTTTACAACCCGTCATTGGTGGTAGGGGAGCTAAGACAATAAGCTTTTCACCATACTTGAATGAGTAGGTGTTGTCTCTTCCATGGTGGGAAGAATTCTTTTCATACTCCCATGGCCTACCAAGCAATACATGACAAGCATCCATGTCCAACACTTCACACACAATTTCATCTCTGTAGTCTTGTCCAATGGAAAACAAGACTTTGCATTGTTTATCAACTTTTACCTCGGCTCCTTGATTAAGCCACCTTAGCTTGTAAGGATGAGGATGCTTCAAAGTAGGCAAGGCAAGCTTATCAATGAGGGTTTTAGAAGCAACATTAACACAACTTCCCCCATCGATAATGAGATTACACACTCTCCCCATGATGGTACACTTGGTTCGAAATAGTTGGTGGACCAAAATTGGTCAAGGAAACCAAGGGTGAAGCCGAGGGGGGCCGTGGGTTGGACCCATGGGCTCAAACCCAAGCCTAGACCAAGGGTCAAAGGATCCCTAGGGGATAAGTAAAGTCAATTCTATGGTCAAATCGAGCCAACCCTAGTGATCAAGCTAAGTCAAGGATGGAGAGCAACAAAAAGTCAAGATCATGCTATTTTTGAAATGTGGTCAACTATGGTACACCCATGTGAGTCAACCCTCCAATAAAATGGGCTCACATGGATCATCAAGCTAGCTCATGGAGGTCAAGGGGCCGGTTCAAATCAAGTCACCAAGGATCATCACATTGTTTTTTATATTTCATGTCATTTTCATACATGTCGTTTTCATTACTTTTACTTTATGCTTTAATGTAAGAGACAATATAATCCCTTGATTATTGTCACTTGGACCGTCCCACATGCCAACCAAGGTCAAATCTTGACCCTTGGATGCTTCCTAACGTGCATGGATAGGATGTGTTCAAATGTCACTGTCTTCTTTAAGTTTTTGTTTGTTATCAATTTCAAATTTGTAAGGTCACTAGGACCAACTAATTCGGCTGATTTGAGGGACCTTTATGGCCCTTGGATCAACTTGTAATGTGTGGGTAGGATTAGAATGGGGGTAATATATAAACCCACATCCTCAACTCACAATTTTCAGATTTGAATGAAAAGGTTGAAACCCTAAAAAAACTTGAGTGCTCTCATTTCTCTCTTTACTTTGTGTTTGAGATTTATGATAATTAACTAGTGGCTTTGTGCTTAGTTAATTAAACCCCTAAATCTATAACTTTGTGAGTAGATTTAGGCACTATCTTTATGTTTCCTTTTGTTTTACAAATTTCAGAAAAATATCCCATAAAAACTTCACATTGAGCCGAGATTTCTAAGGGTTTTGCAAGATCGATTTTGTTCATCCTTTGAGTGATTCTTATCCCCATAAGTTTCACTCCAAATTGGTCATCAAAGCCTAGGTTTGTTTTTGATTTTCATTTTTATCTTTGTTTTTTTTCGGTTTACCCTAGAAAAGTCGAGTAGTTTGTTTGTTTTCCTCTTTTAATTTTTCGTTTTTTCTTCCTTCTTTTCCTTGTTTATTTTCTATAAATTTCCCACAAAATTTCCACAAAAGATCTCACAAAATTGTCACAAAATGGAAGGGGATAGAGGGGAAGATAAAAGACTTTCGAATTTGGAGGATAAATTGAATCAACTTGCCGGTAGTTGTAATACTATGATGAATGCTTTGAACACCCTCCTAGACCAAAACCTTAATGAACCAAGAGGGGTGAAGGGGGAAGGGGACGTGGCCGTGGGTTTGGGTATGGGGTAGTGGGAGAGGACACCCTCCTCCTCACATGGAAGATCAATTTTCGGATTCGGAAGAGTCCCTTGAGGCCCACCCTAGAGACCATGACCGAGACATTAAGGTGGACATACCCGATTTTTATGGTAGCTTGAACCCCGAGGATCTCCTAGATTGGCTTAGATCGGTTGAGAGAATTTTTGAATTCAAGGAGTACTCCGATAGGAAGTGTTTCAAGGTAGCCATCATGAAGTTTAAGGGATATGCCTCCCTTTGGTATGAAAACCTTAAGAATCAAAGAAACCGAGAGGGTAAGGAACCCATTAAGTCATGGCTCAAACTCAAAAAGAAACTCAAAGACAAGTTTGTTCCCAAAGACTACACCCAAGACATGTTTCTCAAACTAGCTCAACTAAAACAAGAGTCACACCCCATTGAGACCTATCTTAGGGATTTTGAGCAACTCACCCTACAATGTGAGATGAATGAGAAACCCGAACCAAAATTGCAAGGTTTGTTGAGGGCCTAAACCCTAGGATTGCTAACCGAGTGAAGATGCAAAACTTGTGGTCATTCGATGAGGCCGTTACCATGGCCACACGTGTGGAAAGGCTAGAGAAGGGGAGAGGAGAGTCGGCTAAGAGCAACCCCAAAACCAACCCCATGTCGAGCCAAGGAGGGATCAAGATTTCCGAGCCTTGCCCTACTAACAAACCCTCAAGTGTTGATAAGGAAAGGGAATTGACTATGGCCCCAAGAGAACGATTCCCTCAAAATGCTACCAATGTCAAGGCTATGGTCATTTTGCTAAGGAATGCCCTAGCAAGAGGACCTTGAATACAAGTGAGGTTGTGCATTGGGGAGATGATGAGGTGTTAGTTTGTGAGGAAGAAAAAAAAGAGGGAGTTGAGGAAGTGAAGATGGCCGAGACCATTGTTCCCCCGGACTCGGGATTGAGCTTGGTCACTTGGCGAGTGATGCACACCCAAGAATCAAACGAGAATATGGACCAAAGGCACCAAATATTTCGGTCCAAATGTACCATCATGGGGAGAGTGTGTAACTTGATTATCGATGGGGGAAGTTGTGTTAATGTTGCTTCCAAGACCCTCATTGATAAGCTTGCCTTGCCTACTTTGAAGCATCCTCACCCATACAAGCTAAGATGGCTCAATCAAGGAGCCGAGGTCAAAGTTGACAAACAATGCCAAGTCTCGTTCTCAATTGGTCAAGACTATAAAGATGAAGTTGTGTGTGAAGTGTTGGACATGGATGCTTGCCATGTGTTGCTTGGTAGACCTTGGGAATTTGAAAAGAATTCTTCCCATCATGGAAGAGACAACACCTACTCATTCAAGTATGGTGAAAAGCTCATTGTCTTAGCTCCCCTACCACCAATGATGGGTTGTAAATCCAATGCATGCCTATTTGAATCCTTCATTGAGCCGAAACCTAGCAAGGAGACGAAGTTAAGGCCGAAATTGCATGAGCTTGAGAAATTGAAGGGGCTTGAGCCGAGTAAAGAAGAGCAAGGGGAAAAGGTGAGCTTGGAATGTGAGGGAAGCACTAGCATGACAAGGAGGACTCTAGGAGAGGAGCCTCATGAAGGTGAAGCATCAATCAACAAGGAAACAACCGACTACATTGAGAATGTGGTCAATGAAAGAACAAAAATCGATGGTAAGGAAAGATCAAGCGGGTCTTTAAGGTGGAGAATCATTGATGGGCTCGAACATGAGCAAGAATGGGTGGATGGCATGGTTATGAGTCGAGGGCTCAAAGAAATGCTCGAGGAAGAATGCGTGATCAAGCAAACCGTGACCAAGGATGAGAATGTGATCACTTCTTCGAGCCAAGGCAAAGGGGTCCAACCACTTCTACAAACTCTAGCTAAGTGGTGCCCATGGAAGACTAAAACCGTGAAAGCCAAGATCGAGCAAAGGTTGAGCCGAGATTCTAGCTTGAAATCGAGCAAGGGAGGAAGCAAGAGGATCTCCAAGGACTTGAGGACAAGTCCTTTCCAAGGAGAGGAGATTGGACCAAAATTGGTCAAGGAAACCAAGGGTGAAGCCGAGGGGGGCCGTGGGTTGGACCCATGGGCTCAAACCCAAGCCTAGACCAAGGGTCAAGGGATCCCTAGGGGATAAGTAAAGTCAATTCTATGGTCAAATCGAGCCAACCCTAGTGATCAAGCTAAGTCAAGGATGGAGAGCAACAAAAAGTCAAGATCATGCTATTTTTGAAATGTGGTCAACTATGGTACACCCATGTGAGTCAACCCTCCAATAAAATGGGCTCACATGGATCATCAAGCTAGCTCATGGAGGTCAAGGGGCCGGGTTCAAATCAAGTCACCAAGGATCATCACATTGTTTTTATATTTCATGTCATTTTCATACATGTCGCTTTCATTACTTTTACTTTACGCTTTAATGTAAGAGACAATATAATCCCTTGATTATTGGTCACTTGGACCGTCCCACATGCCAACCAAGGTCAAATCTTGACCCTTGGATGCTTCCTAAAGTGCATGGATAGGATGTGTTCAAATGTCATCAGTTTACTTTAAGTTTTTGTTTGTTATCAATTTCAAATTTGTAAGGTCACTAGGACCAACTAATTCGGCTGATTTGAGGGACCTTTATGGCCCTTGGATCAACTTGTAATGTGTGGGTAGGATTAGAATGGGGTAATATATAAACCCACATCCTCAACTCACAATTTTCAGATTTGAATGAAAAGGTTGAAACCCTAAAAACTTGAGTGCTCTCATTTCTCTCTTTACTTTGTGTTTGAGATTTATGATAATTAACTAGTGGCTTTGTGCTTAGTTAATTAAACCCCTAAATCTATAACTTTGTGAGTAGATTTAGGCACTATCTTTATGTTTCCTTTTGTTTTACAAATTTTAAAAATATCCCATAAAAACTTCACATTGAGCCGAGATTTCTAAGGGTTTTGCAAGATCGATTTTGTTCATCCTTTGAGTGATTCTTATCCCCATAAGTTTCACTCCAAATTGGTCATCAAAGCCTAGGTTTGTTTTTGATTTTCATTTTTATCTTTGTTTTTTCGGTTTACCCTAGAAAAGTCGAGTAGTTTGTTTGTTTTCCTCTTTTAATTTTTCGTTTTTTCTTCCTTCTTTTCCTTGTTTATTTTCTATAAATTTCCCACAAAATTTCCACAAAAGATCTCACAAAATTGTCACAAAATGGAAGGGGATAGAGGGGAAGATAAAAGACTTTCGAATTTGGAGGATAAATTGAATCAACTTGCCGGTAGTTGTAATACTATGATGAATGCTTTGAACACCCTCCTAGACCAAAACCTTAATGAACCAAGAAGGGGTGAAGGGGGAAGGGGACGTGGCCGTGGGTTTGGGTATGGGGGCCGTGGGAGAGGACACCCTCCTCCTCACATGGAAGATCAATTTTCGGATTCGGAAGAGTCCCTTGAGGCCCACCCTAGAGACCATGACCGAGACATTAAGGTGGACATACCCGATTTTTATGGTAGCTTGAACCCCGAGGATCTCCTAGATTGGCTTAGATCGGTTGAGAGAATTTTTGAATTCAAGGAGTACTCCGATAGGAAGTGTTTCAAGGTAGCCATCATGAAGTTTAAGGGATATGCCTCCCTTTGGTATGAAAACCTTAAGAATCAAAGAAACCGAGAGGGTAAGGAACCCATTAAGTCATGGCTCAAACTCAAAAAGAAACTCAAAGACAAGTTTGTTCCCAAAGACTACACCCAAGACATGTTTCTCAAACTAGCTCAACTAAAACAAGAGTCACACCCCATTGAGACCTATCTTAGGGATTTTGAGCAACTCACCCTACAATGTGAGATGAATGAGAAACCCGAACAAAAATTGCAAGGTTTGTTGAGGGCCTAAACCCTAGGATTGCTAACCGAGTGAAGATGCAAAACTTGTGGTCATTCGATGAGGCCGTTACCATGGCCACACGTGTGGAAAGGCTAGAGAAGGGAGAGGAGAGTCGGCTAAGAGCAACCCCAAAACCAACCCCATGTCGAGCCAAGGAGGGATCAAGATTTAGAGCCTTGCCCTACTAACAAACCCTCAAGTGTTGATAAGGGAAAGGGAATTGACTATGGCCCCAAGAGAACGATTCCCCTCAAAAAATGCTACCAATGTCAAGGCTATGGTCATTTTGCTAAGGAATGCCCTAGCAAGAGGACCTTGAATACAAGTGAGGTTGTGCATTGGGGAGATGATGAGGTGTTAGTTTGTGAGGAAGAAAAAAAAGGGGGAGTTGAGGAAGTGAAGATGGCCGAGACCATTGTTCCCCCGGACTCGGGATTGAGCTTGGTCACTTGGCGAGTGATGCACACCCAAGAATCAAACGAGAATATGGACCAAAGGCACCAAATATTTCGGTCCAAATGTACCATCATGGGGAGAGTGTGTAACTTGATTATCGATGGGGGAAGTTGTGTTAATGTTGCTTCCAAGACCCTCATTGATAAGCTTGCCTTGCCTACTTTGAAGCATCCTCACCCATACAAGCTAAGATGGCTCAATCAAGGAGCCGAGGTCAAAGTTGACAAACAATGCCAAGTCTCGTTCTCAATTGGTCAAGACTATAAAGATGAAGTTGTGTGTGAAGTGTTGGACATGGATGCTTGCCATGTGTTGCTTGGTAGACCTTGGGAATTTGAAAAGAATTCTTCCCATCATGGAAGAGACAACACCTACTCATTCAAGTATGGTGAAAAGCTCATTGTCTTAGCTCCCCTACCACCAATGATGGGTTGTAAATCCAATGCATGCCTATTTGAATCCTTCATTGAGCCGAAACCTAGCAAGGAGACGAAGTTAAGGCCGAAATTGCATGAGCTTGAGAAATTGAAGGGGCTTGAGCCGAGTAAAGAAGAGCAAGGGGAAAAGGTGAGCTTGGAATGTGAGGGAAGCACTAGCATGACAAGGAGGACTCTAGGAGAGGAGCCTCATGAAGGTGAAGCATCAATCAACAAGGAAACAACCGACTACATTGAGAATGTGGTCAATGAAAGAACAAAAATCGATGGTAAGGAAAGATCATGCGGGTCTTTAAGGTGGAGAATCATTGATGGGCTCGAACATGAGCAAGAATGGGTGGATGGCATGGTTATGAGTCGAGGGCTCAAAGAAATGCTCGAGGAAGAATGCGTGATCAAGCAAACCGTGACCAAGGATGAGAATGTGATCACTTCTTCGAGCCAAGGCAAAGGGGTCCAACCACTTCTACAAACTCTAGCTAAGTGGTGCCCATGGAAGACTAAAACCGTGAAAGCCAAGATCGAGCAAAGGTTGAGCCGAGATTCTAGCTTGAAATCGAGCAAGGGAGGAAGCAAGAGGATCTCCAAGGACTTGAGGACAAGTCCTTTCCAAGGAGAGGAGATTGGACCAAAATTGGTCAAGGAAACCAAGGGTGAAGCCGAGGGGGGCCGTGGGTTGGACCCATGGGCTCAAACCCAAGCCTAGACCAAGGGTCAAAGGATCCCTAGGGGATAAGTAAAGTCAATTCTATGGTCAAATCGAGCCAACCCTAGTGATCAAGCTAAGTCAAGGATGGAGAGCAACAAAAAGTCAAGATCATGCTATTTTTGAAATGTGGTCAACTATGGTACACCCATGTGAGTCAACCCTCCAATAAAATGGGCTCACATGGATCATCAAGCTAGCTCATGGAGGTCAAGGGGCCGGTTCAAATCAAGTCACCAAGGATCATCACATTGTTTTTTATATTTCATGTCATTTTCATACATGTCGTTTTCATTACTTTTACTTTATGCTTTAATGTAAGAGACAATATAATCCCTTGATTATTGGTCACTTGGACCGTCCCACATGCCAACCAAGGTCAAATCTTGACCCTTGGATGCTTCCTAAAGTGCATGGATAGGATGTGTTCAAATGTCATTGTCTACTTTAAGTTTTTGTTTGTTATCAATTTCAAATTTGTAAGGTCACTAGGACCAACTAATTCGGCTGATTTGAGGGACCTTTATGGCCCTTGGATCAACTTGTAATGTGTGGGTAGGATTAGAATGGGGGTAATATATAAACCCACATCCTCAACTCACAATTTTCAGATTTGAATGAAAAGGTTGAAACCCTAAAAAAACTTGAGTGCTCTCATTTCTCTCTTTACTTTGTGTTTGAGATTTATGATAATTAACTAGTGGCTTTGTGCTTAGTTAATTAAACCCCTAAATCTATAACTTTGTGAGTAGATTTAGGCACTATCTTTATGTTTCCTTTTGTTTTACAAATTTCAGAAAAATATCCCATAAAAACTTCACATTGAGCCGAGATTTCTAAGGGTTTTGCAAGATCGATTTTGTTCATCCTTTGAGTGATTCTTATCCCCATAAGTTTCACTCCAAATTGGTCATCAAAGCCTAGGTTTGTTTTTGATTTTCATTTTTATCTTTGTTTTTTTTCGGTTTACCCTAGAAAAGTCGAGTAGTTTGTTTGTTTTCCTCTTTTAATTTTTCGTTTTTTCTTCCTTCTTTTCCTTGTTTATTTTCTATAAATTTCCCACAAAATTTCCACAAAAGATCTCACAAAATTGTCACAAAATGGAAGGGGATAGAGGGGAAGATAAAAGACTTTCGAATTTGGAGGATAAATTGAATCAACTTGCCGGTAGTTGTAATACTATGATGAATGCTTTGAACACCCTCCTAGACCAAAACCTTAATGAACCAAGAAGGGGTGAAGGGGGAAGGGGACGTGGCCGTGGGTTTGGGTATGGGGGCCGTGGGAGAGGACACCCTCCTCCTCACATGGAAGATCAATTTTCGGATTCGGAAGAGTCCCTTGAGGCCCACCCTAGAGACCATGACCGAGACATTAAGGTGGACATACCCGATTTTTATGGTAGCTTGAACCCCGAGGATCTCCTAGATTGGCTTAGATCGGTTGAGAGAATTTTTGAATTCAAGGAGTACTCCGATAGGAAGTGTTTCAAGGTAGCCATCATGAAGTTTAAGGGATATGCCTCCCTTTGGTATGAAAACCTTAAGAATCAAAGAAACCGAGAGGGTAAGGAACCCATTAAGTCATGGCTCAAACTCAAAAAGAAACTCAAAGACAAGTTTGTTCCCAAAGACTACACCCAAGACATGTTTCTCAAACTAGCTCAACTAAAACAAGAGTCACACCCCATTGAGACCTATCTTAGGGATTTTGAGCAACTCACCCTACAATGTGAGATGAATGAGAAACCCGAACAAAAATTGCAAGGTTTGTTGAGGGCCTAAACCCTAGGATTGCTAACCGAGTGAAGATGCAAAACTTGTGGTCATTCGATGAGGCCGTTACCATGGCCACACGTGTGGAAAGGCTAGAGAAGGGGAGAGGAGAGCTCGGCTAAGAGCAACCCCAAAACCAACCCCATGTCGTGCCAAGGAGGGATCAAGATTTCCGAGCCTTGCCCTACTAACAAACCCTCAAGTGTTGATAAGGGAAAGGGAATTGACTATGGCCCCAAGAGAACGATTCCCCTCAAAAATGCTACCAATGTCAAGGCTATGGTCATTTTGCTAAGGAATGCCCTAGCAAGAGGACCTTGAATACAAGTGAGGTTGTGCATTGGGGAGATGATGAGGTGTTAGTTTGTGAGGAAGAAAAAAGAGGAGTTGAGGAAGTGAAGAAGGCCGAGACCATTGTTCCCCCGGACTCGGGATTGAGCTTGGTCACTTGGCGAGTGATGCACACCCAAGAATCAAACGAGAATATGGACCAAAGGCACCAAATATTTCGGTCCAAATGTACCATCATGGGGAGAGTGTGTAACTTGATTATCGATGGGGGAAGTTGTGTTAATGTTGCTTCCAAGACCCTCATTGATAAGCTTGCCTTGCCTACTTTGAAGCATCCTCACCCATACAAGCTAAGATGGCTCAATCAAGGAGCCGAGGTCAAAGTTGACAAACAATGCCAAGTCTCGTTCTCAATTGGTCAAGACTATAAAGATGAAGTTGTGTGTGAAGTGTTGGACATGGATGCTTGCCATGTGTTGCTTAGTAGACCTTGGGAATTTGAAAAGAATTCTTCCCATCATGGAAGAGACAACACCTACTCATTCAAGTATGGTGAAAAGCTCATTGTCTTAGCTCCCCTACCACCAATGATGGGTTGTAAATCCAATGCATGCCTATTTGAATCCTTCATTGAGCGAAACCTAGCAAGGAGACGAAGTTAAGGCGAAATTGCATGAGCTTGAGAAATTGAAGGGGCTTGAGCCGAGTAAAGAAGAGCAAGGGGAAAAGGTGAGCTTGGAATGTGAGGGAAGCACTAGCATGACAAGGAGGACTCTAGGAGAGGAGCCTCATGAAGGTGAAGCATCAATCAACAAGGAAACAACCGACTACATTGAGAATGTGGTCAATGAAAGAACAAAAATCGATGGTAAGGAAAGATCAAGCGGGTCTTTAAGGTGGAGAATCATTGATGGGCTCGAACATGAGCAAGAATGGGTGGATGGCATGGTTATGAGTCGAGGGCTCAAAGAAATGCTCGAGGAAGAATGCGTGATCAAGCAAACCGTGACCAAGGATGAGAATGTGATCACTTCTTCGAGCCAAGGCAAAGGGGTCCAACCACTTCTACAAACTCTAGCTAAGTGGTGCCCATGGAAGACTAAAACCGTGAAAGCCAAGATCGAGCAAAGGTTGAGCCGAGATTCTAGCTTGAAATCGAGCAAGGGAGGAAGCAAGAGGATCTCCAAGGACTTGAGGACAAGTCCTTTCCAAGGAGAGGAGATTGGACCAAAATTGGTCAAGGAAACCAAGGGTGAAGCCGAGGGGGGCCGTGGGTTGGACCCATGGGCTCAAACCCAAGCCTAGACCAAGGGTCAAGGGATCCCTAGGGGATAAGTAAAGTCAATTCTATGGTCAAATCGAGCCAACCCTAGTGATCAAGCTAAGTCAAGGATGGAGAGCAACAAAAAGTCAAGATCATGCTATTTTTGAAATGTGGTCAACTATGGTACACCCATGTGAGTCAACCCTCCAATAAAATGGGCTCACATGGATCATCAAGCTAGCTCATGGAGGTCAAGGGGCCGGTTCAAATCAAGTCACCAAGGATCATCACATTGTTTTTATATTTCATGTCATTTTCATACATGTCGTTTTCATTACTTTTACTTTATGCTTTAATGTAAGAGACAATATAATCCCTTGATTATTGGTCACTTGGACCGTCCCACATGCCAACCAAGGTCAAATCTTGACCCTTGGATGCTTCCTAAAGTGCATGGATAGGATGTGTTCAAATGTCATTGTCTACTTTAAGTTTTTGTTTGTTATCAATTTCAAATTTGTAAGGTCACTAGGACCAACTAATTCGGCTGATTTGAGGGACCTTTATGGCCCTTGGATCAACTTGTAATGTGTGGGTAGGATTAGAATGGGGGTAATATATAAACCCACATCCTCAACTCACAATTTTCAGATTTGAATGAAAAGGTTGAAACCCTAAAAAATCTTGAGTGCTCTCATTTCTCTCTTTACTTTGTGTTTGAGATTTATGATAATTAACTAGTGGCTTTGTGCTTAGTTAATTAAACCCCTAAATCTATAACTTTGTGAGTAGATTTAGGCACTATCTTTATGTTTCCTTTTGTTTTACAAATTTCAGAAAAATATCCCATAAAAACTTCACATTGAGCCGAGATTTCTAAGGGTTTTGCAAGATCGATTTTGTTCATCCTTTGAGTGATTCTTATCCCCATAAGTTTCACTCCAAATTGGTCATCAAAGCCTAGGTTTGTTTTTGATTTTCATTTTTATCTTTGTTTTTAGGTTTACCCTAGAAAAGTCGAGTAGTTTGTTTGTTTTCCTCTTTTAATTTTTCGTTTTTTCTTCCTTCTTTTCCTTGTTTATTTTCTATAAATTTCCCACAAAATTTCCACAAAAGATCTCACAAAATTGTCACAAAATGGAAGGGGATAGAGGGGAAGATAAAAGACTTTCGAATTTGGAGGATAAATTGAATCAACTTGCCGGTAGTTGTAATACTATGATGAATGCTTTGAACACCCTCCTAGACCAAAACCTTAATGAACCAAGAAGGGGTGAAGGGGGAAGGGGACGTGGCCGTGGGTTTGGGTATGGGGCCGTGGAAGAGGACACCCTCCTCCTCACATGGAAGATCAATTTTCGGATTCGGAAGAGTCCCTTGAGGCCCACCCTAGAGACCATGACCGAGACATTAAGGTGGACATACCCGATTTTTATGGTAGCTTGAACCCCGAGGATCTCCTAGATTGGCTTAGATCGGTTGAGAGAATTTTTGAATTCAAGGAGTACTCCGATAGGAAGTGTTTCAAGGTAGCCATCATGAAGTTTAAGGGATATGCCTCCCTTTGGTATGAAAACCTTAAGAATCAAAGAAACCGAGAGGGTAAGGAACCCATTAAGTCATGGCTCAAACTCAAAAAGAAACTCAAAGACAAGTTTGTTCCCAAAGACTACACCCAAGACATGTTTCTCAAACTAGCTCAACTAAAACAAGAGTCACACCCCATTGAGACCTATCTTAGGGATTTTGAGCAACTCACCCTACAATGTGAGATGAATGAGAAACCCGAACAAAAAATTGCAAGGTTTGTTGAGGGCCTAAACCCTAGGATTGCTAACCGAGTGAAGATGCAAAACTTGTGGTCATTCGATGAGGCCGTTACCATGGCCACACGTGTGGAAAGGCTAGAGAAGGGGAGAGGAGAGTCGGCTAAGAGCAACCCCAAAACCAACCCCATGTCGAGCCAAGGAGGGATCAAGATTTCCGAGCCTTGCCCTACTAACAAACCCTCAAGTGTTGATAAGGGAAAGGGAATTGACTATGGCCCCAAGAGAACGATTCCCCTCAAAAAATGCTACCAATGTCAAGGCTATGGTCATTTTGCTAAGGAATGCCCTAGCAAGAGGACCTTGAATACAAGTGAGGTTGTGCATTGGGGAGATGATGAGGTGTTAGTTTGTGAGGAAGAAAAAAAAGAGGGAGTTGAGGAAGTGAAGATGGCCGAGACCATTGTTCCCCCGGACTCGGGATTGAGCTTGGTCACTTGGCGAGTGATGCACACCCAAGAATCAAACGAGAATATGGACCAAAGGCACCAAATATTTCGGTCCAAATGTACCATCATGGGGAGAGTGTGTAACTTGATTATCGATGGGGGAAGTTGTGTTAATGTTGCTTCCAAGACCCTCATTGATAAGCTTGCCTTGCCTACTTTGAAGCATCCTCACCCATACAAGCTAAGATGGCTCAATCAAGGAGCCGAGGTCAAAGTTGACAAACAATGCCAAGTCTCGTTCTCAATTGGTCAAGACTATAAAGATGAAGTTGTGTGTGAAGTGTTGGACATGGATGCTTGCCATGTGTTGCTTGGTAGACCTTGGGAATTTGAAAAGAATTCTTCCCATCATGGAAGAGACAACACCTACTCATTCAAGTATGGTGAAAAGCTCATTGTCTTAGCTCCCCTACCACCAATGATGGGTTGTAAATCCAATGCATGCCTATTTGAATCCTTCATTGTGCCGAAACCTAGCAAGGAGACGAAGTTAAGGCCAAATTGCATGAGCTTGAGAAATTGAAGGGGCTTGAGCCGAGTAAAGAAGAGCAAGGGGAAAAGGTGAGCTTGGAATGTGAGGGAAGCACTAGCATGACAAGGAGGACTCTAGGAGAGGAGCCTCATGAAGGTGAAGCATCAATCAACAAGGAAACAACCGACTACATTGAGAATGTGGTCAATGAAAGAACAAAAATCGATGGTAAGGAAAGATCAAGCGGGTCTTTAAGGTGGAGAATCATTGATGGGCTCGAACATGAGCAAGAATGGGTGGATGGCATGGTTATGAGTCGAGGGCTCAAAGAAATGCTCGAGGAAGAATGCGTGATCAAGCAAACCGTGACCAAGGATGAGAATGTGATCACTTCTTCGAGCCAAGGCAAAGGGGTCCAACCACTTCTACAAACTCTAGCTAAGTGGTGCCCATGGAAGACTAAAACCGTGAAAGCCAAGATCGAGCAAAGGTTGAGCCGAGATTCTAGCTTGAAATCGAGCAAGGGAGGAAGCAAGAGGATCTCCAAGGACTTGAGGACAAGTCCTTTCCAAGGAGAGGAGATTGGACCAAAATTGGTCAAGGAAACCAAGGGTGAAGCCGAGGGGGGCCGTGGGTTGGACCCATGGGCTCAAACCCAAGCCTAGACCAAGGGTCAAGGGATCCCTAGGGGATAAGTAAAGTCAATTCTATGGTCAAATCGAGCCAACCCTAGTGATCAAGCTAAGTCAAGGATGGAGAGCAACAAAAAGTCAAGATCATGCTATTTTTGAAATGTGGTCAACTATGGTACACCCATGTGAGTCAACCCTCCAATAAAATGGGCTCACATGGATCATCAAGCTAGCTCATGGAGGTCAAGGGGCCGGTTCAAATCAAGTCACCAAGGATCATCACATTGTATTTTATATTTCATGTCATATTCATACATGTCGTTTTCATTACTTTTACTTTATGCTTTAATGTAAGAGACAATATAATCCCTTGATTATTGGTCACTTGGACCGTCCCACATGCCAACCAAGGTCAAATCTTGACCCTTGGATGCTTCCTAAAGTGCATGGATAGGATGTGTTCAAATGTCATTGTCTACTTTAAGTTTTTGTTTGTTATCAATTTCAAATTTGTAAGGTCACTAGGACCAACTAATTCGGCTGATTTGAGGGACCTTTATGGCCCTTGGATCAACTTGTAATGTGTGGGTAGGATTAGAATGGGGGTAATATATAAACCCACATCCTCAACTCACAATTTTCAGATTTGAATGAAAAGGTTGAAACCCTAAAAAAACTTGAGTGCTCTCATTTCTCTCTTTACTTTGTGTTTGAGATTTATGATAATTAACTAGTGGCTTTGTGCTTAGTTAATTAAACCCCTAAATCTATAACTTTGTGAGTAGATTTAGGCACTATCTTTATGTTTCCTTTTGTTTTACAAATTTCAGAAAAATATCCCATAAAAACTTCACATTGAGCCGAGATTTCTAAGGGTTTTGCAAGATCGATTTTGTTCATCCTTTGAGTGATTCTTATCCCCATAAGTTTCACTCCAGTTGGTGTCTTTGATCCATGCTTTCACTTGAATCTTGAGTGTGCATTACTCGCCAAGTAACCAAGCTCAACCCCGAGTCCGGGGGAACAATTGTCTCGGCCACCCTCTCATCCTCAACTCCCTCTTTTTTTTCTTCCTCACAAACTAACACTTCATCGTCTCCCCAATGCACAACCTCACTTGTGTTCAAGGTCCTCTTGCTAGGGCACTCCTTAGCAAAATGACCATACCCTTGACATTGGTAGCACTTCTTGAGAGGAATTGTTCTCTTGGGGCCATAGTCAATTCCCTTCCCCTTGTCAACACTTGATGGCTTGATGGTAGGGCTAGGTTCGACAATTTTGACCCCTCCTTGGCTCGAGTTAGGGTGGGTCTTGGTGTTGCTTTTGGCCGAATCCCCTCTCCCCTTCTCTAGCCTTTCCACACGTGTGGCCATGGTAACGGCCTCATCGAATGACCACAAGTTTTGCATCTTCACTCGGTTAGCAATCCTAGGGTTTAGGCCCTCAACAAACCTAGCTATTTTTTGCTCGGGTTTCTCATTCATCTCACATTGTAATGTGAGTTGCTCAAAGTCCCTAAGGTAAGACTCAATTGGTTGTGTCTCTTGTTTGAGTTGAGCTAGCTTGAGGAACATGTCTTGGGTATAATCCTTGGGAACAAACTTGTCTTTGAGTTTCTTTTTGAGTTTGAGCCATGACCTAATTAGGGTTCCTTTCCCTCTTGATTTCTTTGATTCTTAAGGTTTTCATACCAAAGGGAGGCATATCCTTTGAATTTCAAGATGGCCACCTTAAAACACTTCCTATCGGGATATTCCTTAAATTCAAAGATCCTCTCTATCGACCTAAGCCAATCTAGGAGATCCTCGGGGTTCAAGCTACCATAAAAATCGGGTATATCCACTTTGATATCTCGGTCATGGTCTCTTGGGTGGGTTTCAAGGGACTCCTCCGAATCCGAAAATTGATCTTCCATGTGAGGAGGAGGTTGTCCTCTCCCACGGCCCCCATACCCATACCCACGCCCTCTTCCCCCTCCACCCCTTCTTGGTTCATTAAGATTTTGGTCTAAGAGGGTGTTTAGAGCATTCATCATTAATGTACAATTACCGGTGGAGTGAAACTTATGGGGATAAGAATCACTCAAAGGATGAACAAAATCGAACCTTGAAATCCCCTTGAATATACTCGGCCGTTTGGTCTTTTTTGTGAAACAATTTTTCTGATTTTTGTTGTTAAATGCAAGAACATAAAGATAGTATCTAAATCTACTCACAAAGCAATAGATTTAGGGGATGATTAGCATAAGCACAAAGCCACTATACTAATCTATCACTTACTCATACACAAAGTAATGAGAAATGAAGAACACTCAATATAAAACCTAGGGTTTCTTTTTCATTAATCCAAATCTGAAAAATGTGAGGCAAGGATGAGGGTTTATATAATACCCTCATTCTAATCTTGACCATCCATTACAACAAGATCTAAGGGCTACAATCAACCCCCAAATGCTACATTATACTCGGTCAAATGAGGCTCACATGAGCTGAAAATTTGAACATAAAACATCAAATACATAAAGTAAAAAGCATAAAGCACAAAAGGTAGATAGTGACTTGTATGAAAAAGACATAAAGTAAAACAATGTGATGATCTTTGGTGACTTGTTGTAGAACCGGCCCCTTGACCTCCATGAGCTAGTTTGTTGAACCATGTGAGCCCATTTTATTGGAGGGTTGACTCACTTGGGTGTACCATAGTTGATCACATTTCAAAATAGCACAATCTTGACTTTTTATTGCTCTCCATCTTTGATCTCCTCTTGACTTAGCTTGATCACTAGGGTTGGCTCGATTTGACCATAGAATTGACTTACTTATCCCCTAGTGATCCCTTGACCCTTGGTCTAGGCTTGGGTTTGAGCCCATGGGTCCAACCCACGGCCCCCTCGGCTTCACCCTTGGTTTCCTTGACCAATTTTGGTCCAATCTCCTCTCCTTGGAAAGGACTTGTCCTCAAGTCCTTGGAGATCCTCTTGCTTCCTCCCTTGCTCGATTTCAAGCTAGAATCTCGGCTCAACCTTTGCTCGATCTTGGCTTTCACGGTTTTAGTCTTCCACGGGCACCACTTAGCTAGAGTTTGTAGAAGTGGTTGGACCCCTTTGCCTTGGCTCGAAGAATTGATCACATTTTCATCCTTGGTCACGGTTTGCTTGACCACGCATTCTTCCTCGAGCATTTCTTTGAGCCCTCGACTCATAACCATGCCATCCATCCATTCTTGCTCATGTTCGAGCCCATCAATGATTCTCCACCTTAAAGACCCGCTTGATCTTTCCTTACCATCGATTTTTGTTCTTTCATTGACCACATTCTCAATGTAGTCGGTTGTTTCCTTGTTGATTGATGCTTCACCTTCATGAGGCTCCTCTCCTAGAGTCCTCCTTGTCATGCTAGTGCTTCCCTCACATTCCAAGCTCACCTTTTCCCCTTGCTCTTCTCCTCTCGGCCCAAGGCCCTTCAACTTCTCAAGCTCATGCAATTTCGGTCTTGACTTCATCTCCTTGCTAGGTTTCGGCTCAATGAAGGATTCAAATAGGCACGCATTGGATTTACAACCCATCATTGGTGGTAGGGGAGCTAAGACAATGAGCTTTTCACCATACTTGAATGAGTAGGTGTTGTCTCTTCCATGATGGGAAGAATTCTTTTCAAATTCCCAAGGTCTACCAAGCAACACATGGCAAGCATCCATGTCCAACACTTCACACACAACTTCATCCTTATAGTCTTGACCAATTGAGAACGAGACTTGGCATTGTTTGTCAACTTTGACCTCGGCTCCTTGATTGAGCCATCTTAGCTTGTATGGGTGAGGATGCTTCAAAGTAGGCAAGGCAAGCTTATCAATGAGGGTCTTGGAAGCAACATTAACACAACTTCCCCCATCGATAATCAAGTTACACACTCTCCCCATGATGGTACATTTGGACCGAAATATTTGGTGCCTTTGGTCCATATTCTCGTTTGATTCTTGAGTGTGCATCACTCGCCAAGTGACCAAGCTCAACCCCGAGTCCGGGGGCACAATTGTTTCGGCTACTTTCACTTCTTCAACTCCCTCTTTTTTTTCTTCCTCACAAACCAACACTTCATCGTCTCCCCAATGCACAACCTCACTTGTGTTCAAGGTCCTCTTGCTAGGGCACTCCTTAGCAAAGTGACCATACCCTTGACATTGGTAACATTTCTTGAGAGGGATGGTTCTCTTAGGGCCATAGTCGATTCCCTTTCCCTTGTCAACACTTGATGGGTTAGTGGTAGGGCAAGGCTCAACAATTTTGATCCCCCCTTGGCTCGACATGGGGTTGGTCTTGGGGGTGCTCTTAGCCGACTCTCCTCTCCTTCTCTAGCCTCTCCACACGTGTGGCCATGGTAACGGCCTCATCGAATGACCACAAGTTTTGCATTTTGACCCGATTTGCTATCCTAGGGTTTAGGCCCTCAACAAACCTTGCAATTTTTGTTCGGGTTTTCATTCATTTCACATTGGAGGGTGAGTTGCTCAAAGTCCCTAAGATAAGTTTCAATGGGGTGTGACTCTTGTTTTAGTTGGGCTAGCTTGAGGAACATGTCTTGAGTGTAGTCTTTGGGAACAAACTTGTCTTTGAGTTTCTTTTTGAGTTTGAGCCATGACTTGATGGGTTCCTTACCCTCTCGGTTTCTTTGATTCTTAAGGTTTTCATACCAAAGGGAAGCATATCCTTTGAATTTCATGATGGCCACCTTAAAACACTTCCTATCGGAATACTCCTTGAATTCAAAAATTCTCTCAACCGATCTAAGCCAATCTAGGAGATCCTCGGGGTTCAAGCTACCATAAAAATCGGGTATGTCTACCTTAATGTCTCGGTCATGGTCTCTAGGGTGGGCCTCAAGGGACTCTTAGAATCCGAAAATTGATCTTCCATGTGAGGAGGAGGGTGTCCTCTCCCACGCCCCATACCCCATCCCACGGCCTCTTCCCTTCCCCCTTCACCCTTCTTGGTTCATTCATGTTTTGTTCCAAGAGTGTGTTAATAGCATTCATCATCAAAGTGCAATTACCGGTGAGTTGAGTCAATTTCTCTTCTAAATCGGAAAGTCTTTTACCCTCTCCTCTATTCTCTTCCATTTTGTGAAACTTTTGTGAGATCTTTTGTGGAAATTTTGTGGAAATTGAACAAGGAAAACAAAGAAAAAAAACGAAAAATTTGAAGAGGGAAACAAAGGGTAAACCGAGAAAACACAAGAACAAATCGAAAATGAAGAACAACCCTAAAATTTCGGCTAAGCAAGGGGTTTTGTGCTTCAAATCCAACCAATACTAACACAAGTGTAGACCTTTAATCATTTTTGTAAGATTTTGTGGAAAATAAAACAAGGAAAACAAGGAAAGAAATCGAAAATTGAAGAGGAAAATAGGAGTAACTCGAGAAACACACAAACAAAATCGAAAACAAAAACAAACCTTGGCTTTGATAACAATTTGGAGTGAAACTTATGGGGATAAGAATCACTCAAAGGATGAACAAAATCGAACCTTGAAATCCCCTTGAATATACTCGGCCGTTTGGTCTTTTTTGTGAAACAATTTTTCTGATTTTTGTTGTTAAATGCAAGAACATAAAGATAGTATCTAAATCTACTCACAAAGCAATAGATTTAGGGGATGATTAGCATAAGCACAAAGCCACTATACTAATCTATCACTTACTCACACACAAAGTAATGAGAAATGAAGAACACTCAATATAAAACCTAGGGTTTCTTTTTCATTAATCCAAATCTGAAAAATGTGAGGCAAGGATGAGGGTTTATATAATACCCTCATTCTAATCTTGACCATCCATTACAACAAGATCTAAGGGCTACAATCAACCCCCAAATGCTACATTATACTCGGTCAAATGAGGCTCACATGAGCTGAAAATTTGAACATAAAACATCAAATACATAAAGTAAAAAGCATAAAGCACAAAAGGTAGATAGTGACTTGTATGAAAAAGACATAAAGTAAAACAATGTGATGATCTTTGGTGACTTGTTGTAGAACCGGCCCCTTGACCTCCATGAGCTAGTTTGTTGAACCATGTGAGCCCATTTTATTGGAGGGTTGACTCACTTGGGTGTACCATAGTTGATCACATTTCAAAATAGCACAATCTTGACTTTTTATTGCTCTCCATCTTTGATCTCCTCTTGACTTAGCTTGATCACTAGGGTTGGCTCGATTTGACCATAGAATTGACTTACTTATCCCCTAGTGATCCCTTGACCCTTGGTCTAGGCTTGGGTTTGAGCCCATGGGTCCAACCCACGGCCCCCCTCGGCTTCACCCTTGGTTTCCTTGACCAATTTTGGTCCAACCGGTGAGTTGAGTTAACTTCTCTTCTAAATCGGAAAGCCTTTTACCCTCCCCTCTATCCTCTTCCATTATGTGAAAATTTTGTGAGATCTTTTGTGGAAATTTTGTGGGAAATTTATAGAAAATAAACAAGGAAAAGAAGGAAGAAAAACGAAAATGAAAAGAAGAAAACAAAGGAGTAACTCGAAAACTAAGAACAAGAACAAATCGAAAAAAACAAGAACAAACCTAGGCTTTGATGACCAATTTGGAGTGAAACTAAGTGGATTAAGTTTCACTCAAAGGATGAACACAAATCGACTTTGAAAGCCCTTGAAATTCTCGGCCAAATAGTATTTTTTTGGGATGAATTTTTCTGAAATTTTGTAAACAAATGAAACATAAAAGATAGTATCTAAATCTACACACAAAGTAATAGATTTAGGGTTTTAATTAGTTAAGCACTAAGCCACTAACTAATTATCATAAATCTCAAACACAAAGTAATGAGAGAAATGAGAGCACTCAAGTTTTAAACACTAGGGTTTTTCATTCAACAAATTCTGAAAATTATAATGTGAGAGGGTGGGTTTATATATTACCCAAGGCCTCATCTAAACCCTTCATTACAAGTTGATCCAAGGGCCATAAAGGTCCCTCATTTCAGCCGAAAAAAGAATGGTCCTAATGACCTTACAATTTGAAAATTATAACAAACAAAAACATAAAGTAGACAATGACCTTTGAGCTCATCCTCTCCATGCACTTTAGGTAGCATCCAAGGGTCAAGATTTGACCTTGGGATGGCATGTGGGACGGTCCAAGTGACCAAATACAAGGGATTATGTTGTCTCCTTATATTAAAGCATAAAGTAAAAAGTAAAGAAAGCGACATGTATGAAAATGACATAAAGCATAAAAACAATGTGATGGTTTGGGTGACTTAATTGGAGCCGGCTCCATTGGGACCTCCTTGAGCTAGCTTGTTGAACCATGTGAGCCCTTTTATTGGAGGGTTGACTCACATGGGTGTACCCTAATTGACCACACTCAAAAATAGCACAATCTTGACTTTTTTTGTTGCTCTCCAACTTGACTTCCTCTCGACTTTTCTTGATCACTAAGGTTGGCTTGATTTGACCATAGAATTGACTTTACTTAGCCCTTAGTGACCCCTTGACCCATGGTCTAGGCTTGGGTTTGAGCCCATGGCCCCAACCCATGGTCTCCCTCGACTTCACCCTTGACCACCTTGACCATTTTTGGTCCAATCTCCTCTCCTTGGAAAGGACTTGTCCTCAAGTCCTTGGAGATCCTCTTGCTTCCTCCCTTGCTCGATTTCATGCTTGATTCTCGGCTCATCCCTTGCTCGATCTTGGCCTTCACGGTTTTAGTCTTCCATGGGCACCACTTAGCTAGAGTTTGTAGAAGTGGTTGGACCCCTTTGCTTTGGCTCGAAGAATTGATCATGTTTTCTTCCTTGGTCACGGTTTGCTTGACCACACACTCTTCCTCGAGCATTTCTTTGAGCCCACGACTCATAATCATGCCATCCATCCATTCTTGCTCATGATCGAGCCCATCAATGATTCTCCATCTTAAAGACCCACTTGATCTTTCCTTGCCATCAATTTTTGTTCTTTCATTGACCACATTCTCATTGTAGTCGGTTGTTTCCTTGTTGATTGATGCTTCACCTTCATGTTGCTCCTCTCCTAGAATCCTCCTTATCATGCTAGAGCTTCCCTCACATTCCAAATTCATCTCTCCCTCTTGCTCTCTTCTACTCGGTTCAAGGCTTTTCAAGGCCTCATGCTCATTCAAACTCGGCTCCAACTTCATATCCATGCTAGGGTTTGATCCAATGTTGGATTCAAATAAGCACGCATTGGTTTTACAACCCGTCATTGGTGGTAGGGGAGCTAAGACAATAAGCTTTTCACCATACTTGAATGAGTAGGTGTTGTCTCTTCCATGGTGGGAAGAATTCTTTTCATACTCCCATGGCCTACCAAGCAATACATGTGAACCAAAAACGGTCGAGGCGAACAAAGGCGGTTTTTGTCTAAATCACGGTTTGGGTCCTTGGGCTCGAACCATGGGCTAGACCACGGTCCTAAGGTCCACCCAAGCTTATTTTGAGTGAATTTGAACAATAATATCTTGGTCAAGCTTGGTGGGTCAAAGAAGTCAAGGAAAGTCAAGAAGGAGAGCAACCGAAAGTCGACAAATGTGCTATTTTGAATGTGATCGCTTGAGTGCACCCATGTGGGTTCGAACCCCAATAAAACATGAGCCAACAAGGTCCAAGAGGGTCAGCTAAGGGGAGAATTCGGCTGACCCAAGGAAGCTCTCAAAATGATACATTATTTTGTGCTTTAAGTCGTTTTCACTAGTCTCACTTTCAATACTTTATGCTTTATTGTTTTTAGCTTATAAAATCTGATTTGTGAAGTGTAATGGACGTCCCACATGCCTCCCTAAGATCAAGTCTTGGCCCTTGGATGTTACCTAAAAGCATGGAGAGGATTGAAGTATGCTCACTATCACACTTTATGCTTTTGTAGTTGTTAGTTTACTTTGAATTTTCAGCAATTGTAAAGGCTTCTAAGAGCCGTTTTTTTGTATTACTTGGGAGTATTTGTAGCCCTTAGATTAGATATTAGATTGTATGGTTAGGATGTAAAGCCTTGGTCTATTTAAACCAAGCATATCCTCATTGTATTTTCAGATTTGGATATTGAAGGTTAAACCCTAAGTTTGAGAGTTTTTCATTTCCTCTTAGCTTTGTGCTTGAGTTAGTGAGTTCATGATTAATTAGTGGCTTTGTGCTTGATTAATCAAACCCTAAATCTATAGCTTAGTGCTTAGATTTAGTACTATCTTTATGTTTTTCATTTACCCACAAAAATCAGAAAATTTATCACAAAAAAAGTCATTTGGCCGAGTATATTCAAGAGTTTTTCAAGGTTCGATTTTGTGGTTTCCTTGAGTGAATTCTAGCCCATCTAGTTTCACTCCAAATTGGTAATCAAAGCCTAGGTTTGTTCTTGATTTTCGATTTTGATCTTTATTTTTTCGGTTTACCTTAGTATTGTCGAGTGGTTTTCTTTGTTTTCCTCTTTTAATTTTTCGTTTTTCTTCTTTCGTTTCCTTGTTTATTTTGTATAAAATTTCCACAAAACTTCTCACAAAATTTTCACAAAATGGTTGAAGATCTACACTTGTGTTAGTATTGGTTTCGGTTTCTACACTCAAAGGTCCAAACTTTACTTAAAATTTTCAGATTTGTTCTTTGGTTATTTCAATGGGTATGTTTTTTCCTTTTGATGTTTCTTATGATACTACTCTTGGTGAGACCATGTGTGATTCTATGGAGAAAGCTAGAAGAGAGCTTGAAACCAAAATGAGTCAAATGAGGGGTAGACTTAAACCTAACCCTAACCTTGATCTTGTGACTTTGAGGGGTCAAAGGGAATTAGAGGCTAGAATGGCTCGGTTAGGAGGAGAACCACCCCCTAGCCCAAGCCGTGTGGTTTGTAGGGATATGCTTGCTCAAACCCTAACCCTAGAAGAGAATCACCAAGTCCAAATCTTTAGATCTAGGTGTACCATTATGGGAAGGGTTTGTAATTTGGTTGTTGATGGAGAAAGTTGCAATAATGTTGCCTCAAATACTCTCATTGAAAAACTAGCTTTGCCTACACAAGATCACCCTAACCCTTACAAAATGAAATGGCAAAAAAATGGAGCCGAGATGAGTGTGTTGGTGATTAGACAATGCTTGGTTTCTTTCTCCATTGGAAGGGATTACATGGATGAGGTTTTGTGTGATGTGGTACCCATGGAGACTTGTCATCTCCTCTTGGGGAAACCATGGAAGTTGAAAAGAAATGCTAATCATGATGAGAGGGACAATACCTATACTTTCAAGATTGGAGCTAAGAAAATCAAACTAGCACCCTTACCTTCGATTTTGAAGAACCCTAACCCACCCTCCTTGATTATGTCACACGAAAAAATGGGGATTGATGGGGGACCAGAAATTGAACTTGGGGTTAGTCATGGGAAGGATGAGATTAATGTCCTTGCTAAGGAGTTCCCCAAAGAGCAATGCAAACCACCCTCCATACTTGAGTCATCCAAAGAGGTTATTTTGAGTGGAGTACCCGAATTGAAGCATGGGTTTAGTGATGAGAAGGTTGAATGTGTTCTTCTTCTCAAAGGCATCCCTAATGATCAAGATGAGTTTGGAAAAGAAAGTCTACCTATGCTCAAGAAAGGGGATGAATGTGAGATGAGAAGTCTACCTAGGCTTATGGAAAGGAGATTCATGTGGAGTAGGGATGTTGATGCAAGCAAAGAGTCGAGGGAATTTCTAAAATGGAAATTCAAAGTGAATACTAACAACAACAAGGAGGATGAGTCCATTAAAAGTCCAAAGATCGATTTGTGGAAGGGGAACACGGCCCTCAAGGCCACACATGAGTTGGTCGCGCTTCTTAGGTCGTCTAATTCAACAAGTACCTTCATGATCGAGAATGTAGCCCTCCATATGATCAAAGACAATCCTAGGACGATAAGAAGGAACGAAGAAGAGGAGCACGAATTCAATGTCAAGGTTCCAAGTTTGAAAGTTTCGATCAAGAGCAAAGGGAGTGAATCATTTGGAGATGCAAAGGTCGATGTGTTCGAAAGTTCGAGTGAATCCTTGAGATGGAAGTTCAAGGTGGGGATTATCAATACCAAAGGAAGGCTATGTGGTTATCATAATCAAGTCTATTCGAGTGGTTTCATGAAATGGGGATTCAAAGGGGGAACTAAGCATGGCCAAGGAGGGCTAGGTGATGACCCTATGCAAACCTCACCTAAGCTCAAGTTTGAAGGATTTAGGACTAACCTAGGGCAAGCACACGAGCTATGGGGCTCCTTGAGTAAAGAGATGGGTGAAGTCGAGCACAATCAAAGGAGTCAAGTCAAGAAAGTCCATCCATTCATTCGAGCTCTAAGTCCTTGGTGTCCATTGAAGCTAAAACTTCTTGAATTCGTTTTTGGTTATGGAATCAAAGAGGTACCTCTCCTTGGAGGTTATGATCAATGTCAAGATGAAACTCAAGTTACGAACCCCAAGGATTTGAGGACAAATCCTTTTCAAGAAGAGGAGATTGAACCAAAAACGGTCGAGGCGAACAAAGGCGGTTTTTGTCTAAATCACGGTTTGGGTCCTTGGGCTCGAACCATGGGCTAGACCACGGTCCTAAGGTCCACCCAAGCTTATTTTGAGTGAATTTGAACAATAATATCTTGGTCAAGCTTGGTGGGTCAAAGAAGTCAAGGAAAGTCAAGAAGGAGAGCAACCGAAAGTCGACAAATGTGCTATTTTGAATGTGATCGCTTGAGTGCACCCATGTGGGTTCGAACCCCAATAAAACATGAGCCAACAAGGTCCAAGAGGGTCAGCTAAGGGGAGAATTCGGCTGACCCAAGGAAGCTCTCAAAATGATACATTATTTTGTGCTTTAAGTCGTTTTCACTAGTCTCACTTTCAATACTTTATGCTTTATTGTTTTTAGCTTATAAAATCTGATTTGTGAAGTGTAATGGACGTCCCACATGCCTCCCTAAGATCAAGTCTTGGCCCTTGGATGTTACCTAAAAGCATGGAGAGGATTGAGACACGAGTCACTATCACACTTTATGCTTTTGTAGTTGTTAGTTTACTTTGAATTTTCAGCAATTGTAAAGGCTTCTAAGAGCCGTTTTTTTGTATTACTTGGGAGTATTTGTAGCCCTTAGATTAGATATTAGATTGTATGGTTAGGATGTAAAGCCTTGGTCTATTTAAACCAAGCATATCCTCATTGTATTTTCAGATTTGGATATTGAAGGTTAAACCCTAAGTTTGAGAGTTTTTCATTTCCTCTTAGCTTTGTGCTTGAGTTAGTGAGTTCATGATTAATTAGTGGCTTTGTGCTTGATTAATCAAACCCTAAATCTATAGCTTAGTGCTTAGATTTAGTACTATCTTTATGTTTTTCATTTACCCACAAAAATCAGAAAATTTATCACAAAAAAAGTCATTTGGCCGAGTATATTCAAGAGTTTTTCAAGGTTCGATTTTGTGGTTTCCTTGAGTGAATTCTAGCCCATCTAGTTTCACTCCAAATTGGTAATCAAAGCCTAGGTTTGTTCTTGATTTTCGATTTTGATCTTTATTTTTTCGGTTTACCTTAGTATTGCCGAGTGGTTTTCTTTGTTTTCCTCTTTTAATTTTTCGTTTTTCTTCTTTCGTTTCCTTGTTTATTTTGTATAAAATTTCCACAAAACTTCTCACAAAATTTTCACAAAATGGTTGAAGATCTACACTTGTGTTAGTATTGGTTTCGGTTTCTACACTCAAAGGTCCAAACTTTACTTAAAATTTTCAGATTTGTTCTTTGGTTATTTCAATGGGTATGTTTTTTCCTTTTGATGTTTCTTATGATACTACTCTTGGTGAGACCATGTGTGATTCTATGGAGAAAGCTAGAAGAGAGCTTGAAACCAAAATGAGTCAAATGAGGGTAGACTTAAACCTAACCCTAACCTTGATCTTGTGACTTTGAGGGGTCAAAGGGAATTAGAGGCTAGAATGGCTCGGTTAGGAGGAGAACCACCCCCTAGCCCAAGCCGTGTGGTTTGTAGGGATATGCTTGCTCAAACCCTAACCCTAGAAGAGAATCACCAAGTCCAAATCTTTAGATCTAGGTGTACCATTATGGGAAGGGTTTGTAATTTGGTTGTTGATGGAGAAAGTTGCAATAATGTTGCCTCAAATACTCTCATTGAAAAACTAGCTTTGCCTACACAAGATCACCCTAACCCTTACAAAATGAAATGGCAAAAAAATGGAGCCGAGATGAGTGTGTTGGTGATTAGACAATGCTTGGTTTCTTTCTCCATTGGAAGGGATTACATGGATGAGGTTTTGTGTGATGTGGTACCCATGGAGACTTGTCATCTCCTCTTGGGGAAACCATGGAAGTTGAAAAGAAATGCTAATCATGATGAGAGGGACAATACCTATACTTTCAAGATTGGAGCTAAGAAAATCAAACTAGCACCCTTACCTTCGATTTTGAAGAACCCTAACCCACCCTCCTTGATTATGTCACACGAAAAAATGGGGATTGATGGGGGACCAGAAATTGAACTTGGGGTTAGTCATGGGAAGGATGAGATTAATGTCCTTGCTAAGGAGTTCCCAAAGAGCAATGCAAACCACCCTCCATACTTGAGTCATCCAAAGAGGTTATTTTGAGTGGAGTACCTAATTGAAGCATGGGTTTAGTGATGAGAAGGTTGAATGTGTTCTTCTTCTCAAAGGCATCCCTAATGATCAAGATGAGTTTGGAAAAGAAAGTCTACCTATGCTCAAGAAAGGGGATGAATGTGAGATGAGAAGTCTACCTAGGCTTATGGAAAGGAGATTCATGTGGAGTAGGGATGTTGATGTAAGCAAAGAGTCGAGGGAATTTCTAAAATGGAAATTCAAAGTGAATACTAACAACAACAAGGAGGATGAGTCCATTAAAAGTCCAAAGATCGATTTGTGGAAGGGGAACACGGCCCTCAAGGCCACACATGAGTTGGTCGCGCTTCTTAGGTCGTCTAATTCAACAAGTACCTTCATGATCGAGAATGTAGCCCTCCATATGATCAAAGACAATCCTAGGACGATAAGAAGGAACGAAGAAGAGGAGCACGAATTCAATGTCAAGGTTCCAAGTTTGAAAGTTTCGATCAAGAGCAAAGGGAGTGAATCATTTGGAGATGCAAAGGTCGATGTGTTCGAAAGTTCGAGTGAATCCTTGAGATGGAAGTTCAAGGTGGGGATTATCAATACCAAAGGAAGGCTATGTGGTTATCATAATCAAGTCTATTCGAGTGGTTTCATGAAATGGGGATTCAAAGGGGGAACTAAGCATGGCCAAGGAGGGCTAGGTGATGACCCTATGCAAACCTCACCTAAGCTCAAGTTTGAAGGATTTAGGACTAACCTAGGGCAAGCACACGAGCTATGGGGCTCCTTGAGTAAAGAGATGGGTGAAGTCGAGCACAATCAAAGGAGTCAAGTCAAGAAAGTCCATCCATTCATTCGAGCTCTAAGTCCTTGGTGTCCATTGAAGCTAAAACTTCTTGAATTCGTTTTTGGTTATGGAATCAAAGAGGTACCTCTCCTTGGAGGTTATGATCAATGTCAAGATGAAACTCAAGTTACGAACCCCAAGGATTTGAGGACAAATCCTTTTCAAGAAGAGGGGATTGTACCAAAACTACGAGGCGAACAAAGGCGGTTTTTGTCTAAATCACGGTTTGGGTCCTTGGGCTCGAACCATGGGCTAGACCACGGTCCTAAGGTCCACCCAAGCTTATTTTGAGTGAATTTGAACAATAATATCTTGGTCAAGCTTGGTGGGTCAAAGAAGTCAAGGAAAGTCAAGAAGGAGAGCAACCGAAAGTCGACAAATGTGCTATTTTGAATGTGATCGCTTGAGTGCACCCATGTGGGTTCGAACCCCAATAAAACATGAGCCAACAAGGTCCAAGAGGGTCAGCTAAGGGGAGAATTCGGCTGACCCAAGGAAGCTCTCAAAATGATACATTATTTTGTGCTTTAAGTCGTTTTCACTAGTCTCACTTTCAATACTTTATGCTTTATTGTTTTTAGCTTATAAAATCTGATTTGTGAAGTGTAATGGACGTCCCACATGCCTCCCTAAGATCAAGTCTTGGCCCTTGGATGTTACCTAAAAGCATGGAGAGGATTGAGCCACAAGTCACTATCACACTTTATGCTTTTGTAGTTGTTAGTTTACTTTGAATTTTCAGCAATTGTAAAGGCTTCTAAGAGCCGTTTTTTTGTATTACTTGGGAGTATTTGTAGCCCTTAGATTAGATATTAGATTGTATGGTTAGGATGTAAAGCCTTGGTCTATTTAAACCAAGCATATCCTCATTGTATTTTCAGATTTGGATATTGAAGGTTAAACCCTAAGTTTGAGAGTTTTTCATTTCCTCTTAGCTTTGTGCTTGAGTTAGTGAGTTCATGATTAATTAGTGGCTTTGTGCTTGATTAATCAAACCCTAAATCTATAGCTTAGTGCTTAGATTTAGTACTATCTTTATGTTTTTCATTTACCCACAAAAATCAGAAAATTTATCACAAAAAAAAGTCATTTGGCCGAGTATATTCAAGAGTTTTTCAAGGTTCGATTTTGTTGTTTCCTTGAGTGAATTCTAGCCCATCTAGTTTCACTCCAACATGACAAGCATCCATGTCCAACACTTCACACACAATTTCATCTCTGTAGTCTTGTCCAATGGAAAACAAGACTTTGCATTGTTTATCAACTTTTACCTCGGCTCCTTGATTAAGCCACCTTAGCTTGTAAGGATGAGGATGCTTCAAAGTAGGCAAGGCAAGCTTATCAATGAGGGTTTTAGAAGCAACATTAACACAACTTCCCCCATCGATAATGAGATTACACACTCTCCCCATGATGGTACACTTGGTTCGAAATAGTTGGTGTCTTTGATCCATGCTTTCACTTGAATCTTGAGTGTGCATTACTCGCCAAGTAACCAAGCTCAACCCCGAGTCCGGGGGAACAATTGTCTCGGCCACCCTCCCATCCTCAACTCCCTCTTTTTTTTCTTCCTCACAAACTAACACTTCATCGTCTCCCCAATACACAACCTCACTTGTGTTCAAGGTCCTCTTGCTAGGGCACTCCTTAGCAAAATGACCATACCCTTGACATTGGTAGCACTTCTTGAGAGGAATTGTTCTCTTGGGGCCATAGTCAATTCCCTTCCCCTTGTCAACACTTGATGGCTTGATGGTAGGGCTAGGTTCGACAATTTTGACCCCTCCTTGGCTCGAGTTAGGGTGGGTCTTGGTGTTGCTTTTGGCCGAATCCCCTCTCCCCTTCTCTAGCCTTTCCACACGTGTGGCCATGGTAACGGCCTCATCGAATGACCACAAGTTTTGCATCTTCACTCGGTTAGCAATCCTAGGGTTTAGGCCCTCAACAAACCTAGCTATTTTTTGCTCGGGTTTCTCATTCATCTCACATTGTAATGTGAGTTGCTCAAAGTCCCTAAGGTAAGACTCAATTGGTTGTGTCTCTTGTTTGAGTTGAGCTAGCTTGAGGAACATGTCTTGGGTATAATCCTTGGGAACAAACTTGTCTTTGAGTTTCTTTTTGAGTTTGAGCCATGACCTAATGGGTTCCTTTCCCTCTCGATTTCTTTGATTCTTAAGGTTTTCATACCAAAGGGAGGCATATCCTTTGAATTTCATGATGGCCACCTTAAAACACTTCCTATCGGGATATTCCTTAAATTCAAAGATCCTCTCTATCGACCTAAGCCAATCTAGGAGATCCTCGGGGTTCAAGCTACCATAAAAATCGGGTATATCCACTTTGATATCTCGGTCATGGTCTCTTGGGTGGGTTTCAAGGGACTCCTCCGAATCCGAAAATTGATCTTCCATGTGAGGAGGAGGTTGTCCTCTCCCACGGCCCCCATACCCATACCCACGCCCTCTTCCCCCTCCACCCCTTCTTGGTTCATTAAGATTTTGGTCTAAGAGGGTGTTTAGAGCATTCATCATTAATGTACAATTACCGGTGAGTTGAGTTAACTTCTCTTCTAAATCGGAAAGCCTTTTACCCTCCCCTCTATCCTCTTCCATTATGTGAAAATTTTGTGAGATCTTTTGTGGAAATTTTGTGGGAAATTTATAGAAAATAAACAAGGAAAAGAAGGAAGAAAAACGAAAATGAAAAGAAGAAAACAAAGGAGTAACTCGAAAACTAAGAACAAGAACAAATCGAAAAAAACAAGAACAAACCTAGGCTTTGATGACCAATTTGGAGTGAAACTAAGTGGATTAAGTTTCACTCAAAGGATGAACACAAATCGACTTTGAAAGCCCTTGAAATTCTCGGCCAAATAGTATTTTTTTGGGATGAATTTTTCTGAAATTTTGTAAACAAATGAAACATAAAAGATAGTATCTAAATCTACACACAAAGTAATAGATTTAGGGTTTTAATTAGTTAAGCACTAAGCCACTAACTAATTATCATAAATCTCAAACACAAAGTAATGAGAGAAATGAGAGCACTCAAGTTTTAAACACTAGGGTTTTTCATTCAACAAATTCTGAAAATTATAATGTGAGAGGGTGGGTTTATATATTACCCAAGGCCTCATCTAAACCCTTCATTACAAGTTGATCCAAGGGCCATAAAGGTCCCTCATTTCAGCCGCAAAAGAATGGTCCTAATGACCTTACAATTTGAAAATTATAACAAACAAAAACATAAAGTAGACAATGACCTTTGAGCTCATCCTCTCCATGCACTTTAGGTAGCATCCAAGGGTCAAGATTTGACCTTGGGATGGCATGTGGGACGGTCCAAGTGACCAAATACAAGGGATTATGTTGTCTCCTTACAATAAAGCATAAAGTAAAAAGTAAAGAAAGCGACATGTATGAAAATGACATAAAGCATAAAAACAATGTGATGGTTTGGGTGACTTAATTGGAGCCGGCTCCATTGGGACCTCCTTGAGCTAGCTTGTTGAACCATGTGAGCCCTTTTATTGGAGGGTTGACTCACATGGGTGTACCCTAATTGACCACACTCAAAAATAGCACAATCTTGACTTTTTTTGTTGCTCTCCAACTTGACTTCCTCTCGACTTTTCTTGATCACTAAGGTTGGCTTGATTTGACCATAGAATTGACTTTACTTAGCCCTTAGTGACCCCTTGACCCATGGTCTAGGCTTGGGTTTGAGCCCATGGCCCCAACCCATGGTCTCCCTCGACTTCACCCTTGACCACCTTGACCATTTTTGGTCCAATCTCCTCTCCTTGGAAAGGACTTGTCCTCAAGTCCTTGGAGATCCTCTTGCTTCCTCCCTTGCTCGATTTCATGCTTGATTCTCGGCTCATCCCTTGCTCGATCTTGGCCTTCACGGTTTTAGTCTTCCATGGGCACCACTTAGCTAGAGTTTGTAGAAGTGGTTGGACCCCTTTGCTTTGGCTCGAAGAATTGATCATGTTTTCTTCCTTGGTCGCGGTTTGCTCGACCACACACTCTTCCTCGAGCATTTCTTTGAGCCCACGACTCATAACCATGCCATCCATCCATTCTTGCTCATGATCGAGCCCATCAATGATTCTCCATCTTAAAGACCCACTTGATCTTTCCTTGCCATCAATTTTTGTTCTTTCATTGACCACATTCTCATTGTAGTCGGTTGTTTCCTTGTTGATTGATGCTTCACCTTCATGTTGCTCCTCTCCTAGAATCCTCCTTATCATGCTAGAGCTTCCCTCACATTCCAAATTCATCTCTCCCTCTTGCTCTCTTCTACTCGGTTCAAGGCTTTTCAAGGCCTCATGCTCATTCAAACTCGGCTCCAACTTCATATCCATGCTAGGGTTTGATCCAATGTTGGATTCAAACAAGCACGCATTGGTTTTACAACCCGTCATTGGCGGTAGGGGAGCTAAGACAATAAGCTTTTCACCATACTTGAATGAGTAGGTGTTGTCTCTTCCATGGTGGGAAGAATTCTTTTCATACTCCCATGGCCTACCAAGCAATACATGACAAGCATCCATGTCCAACACTTCACACACAATTTCATCTCTGTAGTCTTGTCCAATGGAAAACAAGACTTTGCATTGTTTATCAACTTTTACCTCGGCTCCTTGATTAAGCCACCTTAGCTTGTAAGGATGAGGATGCTTCAAAGTAGGCAAGGCAAGCTTATCAATGAGGGTTTTAGAAGCAACATTAACACAACTTCCCCCATCGATAATGAGATTACACACTCTCCCCATGATGGTACACTTGGTTCGAAATAGTTGGTGTCTTTGATCCATGCTTTCACTTGAATCTTGAGTGTGCATTACTCGCCAAGTAACCAAGCTCAACCCCGAGTCCGGGGGAACAATTGTCTCGGCCACCCTCTCATCCTCAACTCCCTCTTTTTTTTCTTCCTCACAAACTAACACTTCATCGTCTCCCCAATGCACAACCTCACTTGTGTTCAAGGTCCTCTTGCTAGGGCACTCCTTAGCAAAATGACCATACCCTTGACATTGGTAGCACTTCTTGAGAGGAATTGTTCTCTTGGGGCCATAGTCAATTCCCTTCCCCTTGTCAACACTTGATGGCTTGATGGTAGGGCTAGGTTCGACAATTTTGACCCCTCCTTGGCTCGAGTTAGGGTGGGTCTTGGTGTTGCTTTGGCCGTATCCCCTCTCCCCTTCTCTAGCCTTACCTCACGTGTGGCCATGGTAACGGCCTCATCGAATGACCACAAGTTTTGCATCTTCACTCGGTTAGCAATCCTAGGGTTTAGGCCCTCAACAAACCTAGCTATTTTTGATCGGGTTTCTCATTCATCTCACATTGTAATGTGAGTTGCTCAAAGTCCCTAAGGTAAGACTCAATTGGTTGTGTCTCTTGTTTGAGTTGAGCTAGCTTGAGGAACATGTCTTGGGTATAATCCTTGGGAACAAACTTGTCTTTGAGTTTCTTTTTGAGTTTGAGCCATGACCTAATGGGTTCCTTTCCCTCTCGATTTCTTTGATTCTTAAGGTTTTCATACCAAAGGGAGGCATATCCTTTGAATTTCATGATGGCCACCTTAAAACACTTCCTATCGGGATATTCCTTAAATTCAAAGATCCTCTCTATCGACCTAAGCCAATCTAGGAGATCCTCGGGGTTCAAGCTACCATAAAAATCGGGTATATCCACTTTGATATCTCGGTCATGGTCTCTTGGGTGGGTTTCAAGGGACTCCTCCGAATCCGAAAATTGATCTTCCATGTGAGGAGGAGGTTGTCCTCTCCCACGGCCCCCATACCCATACCCACGCCCTCTTCCCCCTCCACCCCTTCTTGGTTCACTAAGATTTTGGTCTAAGAGGGTGTTTAGAGCATTCATCATTAATGTACAATTACCGGTGAGTTGAGTTAACTTCTCTTCTAAATCGGAAAGCCTTTTACCCTCCCCTCTATCCTCTTCCATTATGTGAAAATTTTGTGAGATCTTTTGTGGAAATTTTGTGGGAAATTTATAGAAAATAAACAAGGAAAAGAAGGAAGAAAAACGAAAATGAAAAGAAGAAAACAAAGGAGTAACTCGAAAACTAAGAACAAGAACAAATCGAAAAAAACAAGAACAAACCTAGGCTTTGATGACCAATTTGGAGTGAAACTAAGTGGATTAAGTTTCACTCAAAGGATGAACACAAATCGACTTTGAAAGCCCTTGAAATTCTCGGCCAAATAGTATTTTTTTGGGATGAATTTTTCTGAAATTTTGTAAACAAATGAAACATAAAAGATAGTATCTAAATCTACACACAAAGTAATAGATTTAGGGTTTTAATTAGTTAAGCACTAAGCCACTAACTAATTATCATAAATCTCAAACACAAAGTAATGAGAGAAATGAGAGCACTCAAGTTTTAAACACTAGGGTTTTTCATTCAACAAATTCTGAAAATTATAATGTGAGAGGGTGGGTTTATATATTACCCAAGGCCTCATCTAAACCCTTCATTACAAGTTGATCCAAGGGCCATAAAGGTCCCTCATTTCAGCCGAAAAAAGAATGGTCCTAATGACCTTACAATTTGAAAATTATAACAAACAAAAACATAAAGTAGACAATGACCTTTGAGCTCATCCTCTCCATGCACTTTAGGTAGCATCCAAGGGTCAAGATTTGACCTTGGGATGGCATGTGGGACGGTCCAAGTGACCAAATACAAGGGATTATGTTGTCTCCTTACATTAAAGCATAAAGTAAAAAGTAAAGAAAGCGACATGTATGAAAATGACATAAAGCATAAAAACAATGTGATGGTTTGGGTGACTTAATTGGAGCCGGCTCCATTGGGACCTCCTTGAGCTAGCTTGTTGAACCATGTGAGCCCTTTTATTGGAGGGTTGACTCACATGGGTGTACCCTAATTGACCACACTCAAAAATAGCACAATCTTGACTTTTTTTGTTGCTCTCCAACTTGACTTCCTCTCGACTTTTCTTGATCACTAAGGTTGGCTTGATTTGACCATAGAATTGACTTTACTTAGCCCTTAGTGACCCCTTGACCCATGGTCTAGGCTTGGGTTTGAGCCCATGGCCCCAACCCATGGTCTCCCTCGACTTCACCCTTGACCACCTTGACCATTTTTGGTCCAATCTCCTCTCCTTGGAAAGGACTTGTCCTCAAGTCCTTGGAGATCCTCTTGCTTCCTCCCTTGCTCGATTTCATGCTTGATTCTCGGCTCATCCCTTGCTCGATCTTGGCCTTCACGGTTTTAGTCTTCCATGGGCACCACTTAGCTAGAGTTTGTAGAAGTGGTTGGACCCCTTTGCTTTGGCTCAAGAATTGATCATGTTTTCTTCCTTGGTCACGGTTTGCTTGACCACACACTCTTCCTCGAGCATTTCTTTGAGCCCACGACTCATAATCATGCCATCCATCCATTCTTGCTCATGATCGAGCCCATCAATGATTCTCCATCTTAAAGACCCACTTGATCTATCCTTGCCAACAATTTTGTTCTTTCATTGACCACATTCTCATTGTAGCTCGGTTGTTTCCTTGTTGATTGATGCTTCACCTTCATGTTGCTCCTCTCCTAGAATCCTCCTTATCATGCTAGAGCTTCCCTCACATTCCAAATTCATCTCTCCCTCTTGCTCTCTTCTACTCGGTTCAAGGCTTTTCAAGGCCTCATGCTCATTCAAACTCGGCTCCAACTTCATATCCATGCTAGGGTTTGATCCAATGTTGGATTCAAATAAGCACGCATTGGTTTTACAACCCGTCATTGGTGGTAGGGGAGCTAAGACAATAAGCTTTTCACCATACTTGAATGAGTAGGTGTTGTCTCTTCCATGGTGGGAAGAATTCTTTTCATACTCCCATGGCCTACCAAGCAATACATGACAAGCATCCATGTCCAACACTTCACACACAATTTCATCTCGTAGTCTTGTCCAATGGAAAACAAGACTTTGCATTGTTTATCAACTTTTACCTCGGCTCCTTGATTAAGCCACCTTAGCTTGTAAGGATGAGGATGCTTCAAAGTAGGCAAGGCAAGCTTATCAATGAGGGTTTTAGAAGCAACATTAACACAACTTCCCCCATCGATAATGAGATTACACACTCTCCCCATGATGGTACACTTGGTTCGAAATAGTTGGTGTCTTTGATCCATGCTTTCACTTGAATCTTGAGTGTGCATTACTCGCCAAGTAACCAAGCTCAACCCCGAGTCCGGGGGAACAATTGTCTCGGCCACCCTCTCATCCTCAACTCCCTCTTTTTTTTCTTCCTCACAAACTAACACTTCATCGTCTCCCCAATGCACAACCTCACTTGTGTTCAAGGTCCTCTTGCTAGGGCACTCCTTAGCAAAATGACCATACCCTTGACATTGGTAGCACTTCTTGAGAGGAATTGTTCTCTTGGGGCCATAGTCAATTCCCTTCCCTTGTCAACACTTGATGGCTTGATGGTAGGGCTAGGTTCGACAATTTTGACCCTCCTTGGCTCGAGTTAGGGTGGGTCTTGGTGTTGCTTTTGGCCGAATCCCCTCTCCCCTTCTCTAGCCTTTCCACACGTGTGGCCATGGTAACGGCCTCATCGAATGACCACAAGTTTTGCATCTTCACTCGGTTAGCAATCCTAGGGTTTAGGCCCTCAACAAACCTAGCTATTTTTTGCTCGGGTTTCTCATTCATCTCACATTGTAATGTGAGTTGCTCAAAGTCCCTAAGGTAAGACTCAATTGGTTGTGTCTCTTGTTTGAGTTGAGCTAGCTTGAGGAACATGTCTTGGGTATAATCCTTGGGAACAAACTTGTCTTTGAGTTTCTTTTTGAGTTTGAGCCATGACCTAATGGGTTCCTTTCCCTCTCGATTTCTTTGATTCTTAAGGTTTTCATACCAAAGGGAGGCATATCCTTTGAATTTCATGATGGCCACCTTAAAACACTTCCTATCGGGATATTCCTTAAATTCAAAGATCCTCTCTATCGACCTAAGCCAATCTAGGAGATCCTCGGGGTTCAAGCTACCATACAAATCGGGTATATCCACTTTGATATCTTGGTCATGGTCTCTTGGGTGGGTTTCAAGGGACTCCTCCGAATCCGAAAATTGATCTTCCATGTGAGGAGGAGGTTGTCCTCTCCCACGGCCCCCATACCCATACCCACGCCCTCTTCCCCCTCCACCCCTTCTTGGTTCATTAAGATTTTGGTCTAAGAGGGTGTTTAGAGCATTCATCATTAATGTACAATTACCGGTGAGTTGAGTTAACTTCTCTTCTAAATCGGAAAGCCTTTTACCCTCCCCTCTATCCTCTTCCATTATGTGAAAATTTTGTGAGATCTTTTGTGGAAATTTTGTGGGAAATTTATAGAAAATAAACAAGGAAAAGAAGGAAGAAAAACGAAAATGAAAAGAAGAAAACAAAGGAGTAACTCGAAAACTAAGAACAAGAACAAATCGAAAAAAACAAGAACAAACCTAGGCTTTGATGACCAATTTGGAGTGAAACTAAGTGGATTAAGTTTCACTCAAAGGATGAACACAAATCGACTTTGAAAGCCCTTGAAATTCTCGGCCAAATAGTATTTTTTTGGGATGAATTTTTCTGAAATTTTGTAAACAAATGAAACATAAAAGATAGTATCTAAATCTACACACAAAGTAATAGATTTAGGGTTTTAATTAGTTAAGCACTAAGCCACTAACTAATTATCATAAATCTCAAACACAAAGTAATGAGAGAAATGAGAGCACTCAAGTTTTAAACACTAGGTTTTTCATTCAACAAATTAGAAAATTATAATGTGAGAGGGTGGGTTTATATATTACCCAAGGCCTCATCTAAACCCTTCATTACAAGTTGATCCAAGGGCCATAAAGGTCCCTCATTTCAAATTAGAAAAAGAATGGTCCTAATGACCTTACAATTTGAAAATTATAACAAACAAAAACATAAAGTAGACAATGACCTTTGAGCTCATCCTCTCCATGCACTTTAGGTAGCATCCAAGGGTCAAGATTTGACCTTGGGATGGCATGTGGGACGGTCCAAGTGACCAAATACAAGGGATTATGTTGTCTCCTTACATTAAAGCATAAAGGAAAAAGAAAGCGACATGTATGAAAATGACATAAAGCATAAAAACAATGTGATGGTTTGGGTGACTTAATTGGAGCCGGCTCCATTGGGACCTCCTTGAGCTAGCTTGTTGAACCATGTGAGCCCTTTTATTGGAGGGTTGACTCACATGGGTGTACCCTAATTGACCACACTCAAAAATAGCACAATCTTGACTTTTTTTGTTGCTCTCCAACTTGACTTCCTCTCGACTTTTCTTGATCACTAAGGTTGGCTTGATTTGACCATAGAATTGACTTTACTTAGCCCTTAGTGACCCCTTGACCCATGGTCTAGGCTTGGGTTTGAGCCCATGGCCCCAACCCATGGTCTCCCTCGACTTCACCCTTGACCACCTTGACCATTTTTGGTCCAATCTCCTCTCCTTGGAAAGGACTTGTCCTCAAGTCCTTGGAGATCCTCTTGCTTCCTCCCTTGCTCGATTTCATGCTTGATTCTCGGCTCATCCCTTGCTCGATCTTGGCCTTCACGGTTTTAGTCTTCCATGGGCACCACTTAGCTAGAGTTTGTAGAAGTGGTTGGACCCCTTTGCTTTGGCTCAAGAATTGATCATGTTTTCTTCCTTGGTCACGGTTTGCTTGACCACACACTCTTCCTCGAGCATTTCTTTGAGCCCACGACTCATAATCATGCCATCCATCCATTCTTGCTCATGATCGAGCCCATCAATGATTCTCCATCTTAAAGACCCACTTGATCTTTCCTTGCCATCAATTTTTGTTCTTTCATTGACCACATTCTCATTGTAGTCGGTTGTTTCCTTGTTGATTGATGCTTCACCTTCATGTTGCTCCTCTCCTAGAATCCTCCTTATCATGCTAGAGCTTCCCTCACATTCCAAATTCATCTCTCCCTCTTGCTCTCTTCTACTCGGTTCAAGGCTTTTCAAGGCCTCATGCTCATTCAAACTCGGCTCCAACTTCATATCCATGCTAGGGTTTGATCCAATGTTGGATTCAAACAAGCACGCATTGGTTTTACAACCCGTCATTGGTGGTAGGGGAGCTAAGACAATAAGCTTTTCACTATACTTGAATGAGTAGGTGTTGTCTCTTCCATGGTGGGAAGAATTCTTTTCATACTCCCATGGCCTACCAAGCAATACATGACAAGCATCCATGTCCAACACTTCACACACAATTTCATCTCTGTAGTCTTGTCCAATGGAAAACAAGACTTTGCATTGTTTATCAACTTTTACCTCGGCTCCTTGATTAAGCCACCTTAGCTTGTAAGGATGAGGATGCTTCAAAGTAGGCAAGGCAAGCTTATCAATGAGGGTTTTAGAAGCAACATTAACACAACTTTCCCCATCGATAATGAGATTACACACTCTCCCCATGATGGTACACTTGGTTCGAAATAGTTGGTGTCTTTGATCCATGCTTTCACTTGAATCTTGAGTGTGCATTACTCGCCAAGTAACCAAGCTCAACCCCGAGTCCGGGGGAACAATTGTCTCGCCACCCTCTCATCCTCAACACCCTCTTTTTTATCTTCCTCACAAACTAACACTTCATCGACTCCCCAATGCACAACCTCACTTGTGTTCAAGGTCCTCTTGCTAGGGCACTCCTTAGCAAAATGACCATACCCTTGACATTGGTAGCACTTCTTGAGAGGAATTGTTCTCTTGGGGCCATAGTCAATTCCCTTCCCCTTGTCAACACTTGATGGCTTGATGGTAGGGCTAGGTTCGACAATTTTGACCCCTCCTTGGCTCGAGTTAGGGTGGGTCTTGGTGTGGCTTTTGGCCAATCCCTCTCCCCTTCTCTAGCCTTTCCACACGTGTGGCCATGGTAACGGCCTCATCGAATGACCACAAGTTTTGCATCTTCACTCGGTTAGCAATCCTAGGGTTTAGGCCCTCAACAAACCTAGCTATTTTTTGCTCGGGTTTCTCATTCATCTCACATTGTAATGTGAGTTGCTCAAAGTCCCTAAGGTAAGACTCAATTGGTTGTGTCTCTTGTTTGAGTTGAGCTAGCTTGAGGAACATGTCTTGGGTATAATCCTTGGGAACAAACTTGTCTTTGAGTTTCTTTTTGAGTTTGAGCCATGACCTAATGGGTTCCTTTCCCTCTCGATTTCTTTGATTCTTAAGGTTTTCATACCAAAGGGAGGCATATCCTTTGAATTTCATGATGGCCACCTTAAAACACTTCCTATCGGGATATTCCTTAAATTCAAAGATCCTCTCTATCGACCTAAGCCAATCTAGGAGATCCTCGGGGTTCAAGCTACCATACAAATCGGGTATATCCACTTTGATATCTCGGTCATGGTCTCTTGGGTGGGTTTCAAGGGACTCCTCCGAATCCGAAAATTGATCTTCCATGTGAGGAGGAGGTTGTCCTCTCCCACGGCCCCCATACCCATACCCACGCCCTCTTCCCCCTCCACCCCTTCTTGGTTCATTAAGATTTTGGTCTAAGAGGGTGTTTAGAGCATTCATCATTAATGTACAATTACCGGTGAGTTGAGTTAACTTCTTCTAAATCGGAAAGCCTTTTACCCTCCCTCTATCCTCTTCCATTATGTGAAAATTTTGTGAGATCTTTTGTGGAAATTTTGTGGGAAATTTATAGAAAATAAACAAGGAAAAGAAGGAAGAAAACGAAAATGAAAAGAAGAAAACAAAGGAGTAACTCAAAACTAAGAACAAGAACAAATCGAAAAAAACAAGAACAAACCTAGGCTTTGATGACCAATTTGGAGTGAAACTAAGTGGATTAAGTTTCACTCAAAGGATGAACACAAATCGACTTTGAAAGCCCTTGAAATTCTCGGCCAAATAGTATTTTTTGGGATGAATTTTTCTGAAATTTTGTAAACAAATGAAACATAAAAGATAGTATCTAAATCTACACACAAAGTAATAGATTTAGGGTTTTAATTAGTTAAGCACTAAGCCACTAACTAATTATCATAAATCTCAAACACAAAGTAATGAGAGAAATGAGAGCACTCAAGTTTTAAACACTAGGGTTTTTCATTCAACAAATTCTGAAAATTATAATGTGAGAGGGTGGGTTTATATATTACCCAAGGCCTCATCTAAACCCTTCATTACAAGTTGATCCAAGGGCCATAAAGGTCCCTCATTTCAGCCGAAAAAAGAATGGTCCTAATGACCTTACAATTTGAAAATTATAACAAACAAAAACATAAAGTAGACAATGACCTTTGAGCTCATCCTCTCCATGCACTTTAGGTAGCATCCAAGGGTCAAGATTTGACCTTGGGATGGCATGTGGGACGGTCCAAGTGACCAAATACAAGGGATTATGTTGTCTCCTTACATTAAAGCATAAAGTAAAAAGTAAAGAAAGCGACATGTATGAAAATGACATAAAGCATAAAAACAATGTGATGGTTTGGGTGACTTAATTGGAGCCGGCCCCATTGGGACCTCCTTGAGCTAGCTTGTTGAACCATGTGAGCCCTTTTATTGGAGGGTTGACTCACATGGGTGTACCCTAATTGACCACACTCAAAAATAGCACAATCTTGACTTTTTTTGTTGCTCTCCAACTTGACTTCCTCTCGACTTTTCTTGATCACTAAGGTTGGCTTGATTTGACCATAGAATTGACTTTACTTAGCCCTTAGTGACCCCTTGACCCATGGTCTAGGCTTGGGTTTGAGCCCATGGCCCCAACCCATGGTCTCCCTCGACTTCACCCTTGACCACCTTGACCATTTTTGGTCCAATCTCCTCTCCTTGGAAAGGACTTGTCCTCAAGTCCTTGGAGATCCTCTTGCTTCCTCCCTTGCTCGATTTCATGCTTGATTCTCGGCTCATCCCTTGCTCGATCTTGGCCTTCACGGTTTTAGTCTTCCATGGGCACCACTTAGCTAGAGTTTGTAGAAGTGGTTGGACCCCTTTGCTTTGGCTCAAGAATTGATCATGTTTTCTTCCTTGGTCGCGGTTTGCTCGACCACACACTCTTCCTCGAGCATTTCTTTGAGCCCACGACTCATAACCATGCCATCCATCCATTCTTGCTCATGATCGAGCCCATCAATGATTCTCCATCTTAAAGACCCACTTGATCTTTCCTTGCCATCAATTTTTGTTCTTTCATTGACCACATTCTCATTGTAGTCGGTTGTTTCCTTGTTGATTGATGCTTCACCTTCATGTTGCTCCTCTCCTAGAATCCTCCTTATCATGCTAGAGCTTCCCTCACATTCCAAATTCATCTCTCCCTCTTGCTCTCTTCTACTCGGTTCAAGGCTTTTCAAGGCCTCATGCTCATTCAAACTCGGCTCCAACTTCATATCCATGCTAGGGTTTGATCCAATGTTGGATTCAAACAAGCACGCATTGGTTTTACAACCCGTCATTGGTGGTAGGGGAGCTAAGACAATAAGCTTTTCACCATACTTGAATGAGTAGGTGTTGTCTCTTCCATGGTGGGAAGAATTCTTTTCATACTCCCATGGCCTACCAAGCAATACATGACAAGCATCCATGTCCAACACTTCACACACAATTTCATCTCTGTAGTCTTGTCCAATGGAAAACAAGACTTTGCATTGTTTATCAACTTTTACCTCGGCTCCTTGATTAAGCCACCTTAGCTTGTAAGGATGAGGATGCTTCAAAGTAGGCAAGGCAAGCTTATCAATGAGGGTTTTAGAAGCAACATTAACACAACTTCCCCCATCGATAATGAGATTACACACTCTCCCCATGATGGTACACTTGGTTCGAAATAGTTGGTGTCTTTGATCCATGCTTTCACTTGAATCTTGAGTGTGCATTACTCGCCAAGTAACCAAGCTCAACCCCGAGTCCGGGGGAACAATTGTCTCGGCCACCCTCTCATCCTCAACTCCCTCTTTTTTTTCTTCCTCACAAACTAACACTTCATCGTCTCCCCAATGCACAACCTCACTTGTGTTCAAGGTCCTCTTGCTAGGGCACTCCTTAGCAAAATGACCATACCCTTGACATTGGTAGCACTTCTTGAGAGGAATTGTTCTCTTGGGGCCATAGTCAATTCCCTTCCCCTTGTCAACACTTGATGGCTTGATGGTAGGGCTAGGTTCGACAATTTTGACCCCTCCTTGGCTCGAGTTAGGGTGGGTCTTGGTGTTGCTTTTGGCCGAATCCCCTCTCCCCTTCTCTAGCCTTTCCACACGTGTGGCCATGGTAACGGCCTCATCGAATGACCACAAGTTTTGCATCTTCACTCGGTTAGCAATCCTAGGGTTTAGGCCCTCAACAAACCTAGCTATTTTTTGCTCGGGTTTCTCATTCATCTCACATTGTAATGTGAGTTGCTCAAAGTCCCTAAGGTAAGACTCAATTGGTTGTGTCTCTTGTTTGAGTTGAGCTAGCTTGAGGAACATGTCTTGGGTATAATCCTTGGGAACAAACTTGTCTTTGAGTTTCTTTTTGAGTTTGAGCCATGACCTAATGGGTTCCTTTCCGTCTCCGTTTCTTTGATTCTTAAGGTTTTCATACCAAAGGGAGGCATATCCTTTGAATTTCATGATGGCCACCTTAAAGCACTTCCTATCGGGATATTCCTTAAATTCAAAGATCCTCTCTATCGACTCTAAGCCAATCTAGGAGATCCTCGGGTTCAAGCTACCATACAAATCGGGTATATCCACTTTGATATCTCGGTCATGGTCTCTTGGGTGGGTTTCAAGGACTCCTCCGAATCCGAAAATTGATCTTCCATGTGAGGAGGAGGTTGTCCTCTCCCACGCCCCCATACCCATACCCACGCCTCTTCCCTCCACCCCTTCTTGGTTCATTAAGATTTTGGTCTAAGAGGGTGTTTAGAGCATTCATCATTAATGTACAATTACAGGTGAGTTGAGTTAACTTCTCTTCTAAATCGGAAAGCCTTTTACCCTCCCTCTATCCTCTTCCATTATGTGAAAATTTTGTGAGATCTTTTGTGGAAATTTTGTGGGAAATTTATAGAAAATAAACAAGGAAAAGAAGGAAGAAAAGCGAAAATGAAAAGAAGAAAACAAAGGAGTAACTCGAAAACTAAGAACAAGAACAAATCGAAAAAAACAAGAACAAACCTAGGCTTTGATGACCAATTTGGAGTGAAACTAAGTGGATTAAGTTTCACTCAAAGGATGAACACAAATCGACTTTGAAAGCCCTTGAAATTCTCGGCCAAATAGTATTTTTTTGGGATGAATTTTTCTGAAATTTTGTAAACAAATGAAACATAAAAGATAGTATCTAAATCTACACACAAAGTAATAGATTTAGGGTTTTAATTAGTTAAGCACTAAGCCACTAACTAATTATCATAAATCTCAAACACAAAGTAATGAGAGAAATGAGAGCACTCAAGTTTTAAACACTAGGGTTTTTCATTCAACAAATTCTGAAAATTATAATGTGAGAGGGTGGGTTTATATATTACCCAAGGCCTCATCAAAACCCTTCATTACAAGTTGATCCAAGGGCCATAAAGGTCCCTCATTTCAGCCGAAAAAAGAATGGTCCTAATGACCTTACAATTTGAAAATTATAACAAACAAAAACATAAAGTAGACGACCCACCTTTGAGCTCATCCTCTCCATGCACTTTAGGTAGCATCCAAGGGTCAAGATTTGACCTTGGGATGGCATGTGGGACGGTCCAAGTGACCAAATACAAGGGATTATGTTGTCTCCTTACATTAAAGCATAAAGTAAAAAGTAAAGAAAGCGACATGTATGAAAATGACATAAAGCATAAAAACAATGTGATGGTTTGGGTGACTTGATTGAGCCGGCTCCATTGGGACCTCCTTGAGCTAGCTTGTTGAACCATGTGAGCCCTTTTATTGGAGGGTTGACTCACATGGGTGTACCCTAATTGACCACATTCAAAAATAGCATAATCTTTGACTTTAGGTTGCTCTCCAACTTGACTTCCTCTCGACTTTTCTTGATCACTAAGGTTGGCTTGATTTGACCATAGAATTGACTTTACTTAGCCCTTAGTGACCCCTTGACCCATGGTCTAGGCTTGGGTTTGAGCCCATGGCCCCAACCCATGGTCTCCCTCGACTTCACCCTTGACCACCTTGACCCTTTTGGTCCAATCTCCTCTCCTTGGAAAGGACTTGTCCTCAAGTCCTTGGAGATCCTCTTGCTTCCTCCCTTGCTCGATTTCATGCTTGATTCTCGGCTCATCCCTTGCTCGATCTTGGCCTTCACGGTTTTAGTCTTCCATGGGCACCACTTAGCTAGAGTTTGTAGAAGTGGTTGGACCCCTTTGCTTTGGCTCGAAGAATTGATCATGTTTTCTTCCTTGGTCACGGTTTGCTTGACCACACACTCTTCCTCGAGCATTTCTTTGAGCCCACGACTCATAATCATGCCATCCATCCATTCTTGCTCATGATCGAGCCCATCAATGATTCTCCATCTTAAAGACCCACTTGATCTTTCCTTGCCATCAATTTTGTTCTTTCATTGACCACATTCTCATTGTAGTCGGTTGTTTCCTTGTTGATTGATGCTTCACCTTCATGTTGCTCCTCTCCTAGAATCCTCCTTATCATGCTAGAGCTTCCCTCACATTCCAAATTCATCTCTCCCTCTTGCTCTCTTCTACTCGGTTCAAGGCTTTTCAAGGCCTCATGCTCATTCAAACTCGGCTCCAACTTCATATCCATGCTAGGGTTTGATCCAATGTTGGATTCAAACAAGCACGCATTGGTTTTACAACCCGTCATTGGTGGTAGGGGAGCTAAGACAATAAGCTTTTCACCATACTTGAATGAGTAGGTGTTGTCTCTTCCATGGTGGGAAGAATTCTTTTCATACTCCCATGGCCTACCAAGCAATACATGACAAGCATCCATGTCCAACACTTCACACACAATTTCATCTCTCGTAGTCTTGTCCAATGGAAAATAAGACTTTGCATTGTTTATCAACTTTTACCTCGGCTCCTTGATTAAGCCACCTTAGCTTGTAAGGATGAGGATGCTTCAAAGTAGGCAAGGCAAGCTTATCAATGAGGGTTTTAGAAGCAACATTAACACAACTTCCCCATCGATAATGAGATTACACACTCTCCCCATGATGGTACACTTGGTTCGAAATAGTTGGTGTCTTTGATCCATGCTTTCACTTGAATCTTGAGTGTGCATTACTCGCCAAGTAACCAAGCTCAACCCCGAGTCCGGGGGAACAATTGTCTCGGCCACCCTCTCATCCTCAACTCCCTCTTTTTTTTCTTCCTCACAAACTAACACTTCATCGTCTCCCCAATGCACAACCTCACTTGTGTTCAAGGTCCTCTTGCTAGGGCACTCCTTAGCAAAATGACCATACCCTTGACATTGGTAGCACTTCTTGAGAGGAATTGTTCTCTTGGGGCCATAGTCAATTCCCTTCCCTTGTCAACACTTGATGGCTTGATGGTAGGGCTAGGTTCGACAATTTTGACCCCTCCTTGGCTCGAGTTAGGGTGGGTCTTGGTGTTGCTTTGGCCGAATCCCTCTCCCTTCTCTAGCCTTTCCACACGTGTGGCCATGGTAACGGCCTCATCGAATGACCACAAGTTTTGCATCTTCACTCGGTTAGCAATCCTAGGGTTTAGGCCCTCAACAAACCTAGCTATTTTTTGCTCGGGTTTCTCATTCATCTCACATTGTAATGTGAGTTGCTCAAAGTCCCTAAGGTAAGACTCAATTGGTTGTGTCTCTTGTTTGAGTTGAGCTAGCTTGAGGAACATGTCTTGGGTATAATCCTTGGGAACAAACTTGTCTTTGAGTTTCTTTTGAGTTTGAGCCATGACCTAATGGGTTCCTTTCCTCTCGATTTCTTTGATTCTTAAGGTTTTCATACCAAAGGGAGGCATATCCTTTGAATTTCATGATGGCCACCTTAAAACACTTCCTATCGGGATATTCCTTAAATTCAAAGATCCTCTCTATCGACCTAAGCCAATCTAGGAGATCCTCGGGGTTCAAGCTACCATACAAATCGGGTATATCCACTTTGATATCTCGGTCATGGTCTCTTGGGTGGGTTTCAAGGGACTCCTCCGAATCCGAAAATTGATCTTCCATGTGAGGAGGAGGTTGTCCTCTCCCACGGCCCCCATACCCATACCCACGCCCTCTTCCCCCTCCACCCCTTCTTGGTTCATTAAGATTTTGGTCTAAGAGGGTGTTTAGAGCATTCATCATTAATGTACAATTACCGGTGAGTTGAGTTAACTTCTCTTCTAAATCGGAAAGCCTTTTACCCTCCCCTCTATCCTCTTCCATTATGTGAAAATTTTGTGAGATCTTTTGTGGAAATTTTGTGGGAAATTTATAGAAAATAAACAAGGAAAAGAAGGAAGAAAAACGAAAATGAAAAGAAGAAAACAAAGGAGTAACTCGAAAACTAAGAACAAGAACAAATCGAAAAAAACAAGAACAAACCTAGGCTTTGATGACCAATTTGGAGTGACTCGTGCTAAACAAGAGCCTTGTTTTCAACAATTTCCACAAGGTCTTCCAAAAGTGGCTCATGAACTTGGTGTCTCGATCGGATACAATGGTCTTGGGAACTCCGTGTAGTTTGACCACTTCCTTGAAATACAACTCGGCCACACTCATGACATCTTCGGTTTTCTTGCACGCAATGAAGTGAGCCATCTTGCTAAATCGATCCACCACAACCATGATGGAATCCTTACCTCGTTGAGTTCTAGGCAAAGCGACGATGAAATCCATGCTAACGTCCTCCCATGGCCGATTTGGGGTGGGTAGAGGAGTATAGGTCCCCGTTTGAAAGAAGGACTTGGATTGTTGGCACGAAGCGCATCTCTTGATCACATCTTGGACATCTCCAAGCATTTTCGGCCAATAGAATTGGTCTTGGAGGATGTCGTAAGTCTTTTGAATTCCAAAATGCCCGGCTAAACCATTTGAGTGAACCTCACGCACTAGAAGAAGTCGATAGGGACCCTTAGGAATGCACATCCGATTCCCCAAGAATAGGAATCCCTCTTGAAGTGTGTACTTGCTCCCTACCTTGCTTTGCCCTTCACGAATAGAATTCCATTCATCCTTGAAGTCGGGGTCTTCCACATAGAGTTCTTTCATGAATTCAAAACCCAACACTCTTTGCTCCATGTAGCTTAGCATGGTGTGCCTCCGGGATAATGCATCGGCCACCACGTTATTCTTTCCTTCAATGAACTTGCTTGAGAAGAGAACGATTGAAGAAATTCTACCCACTTGGCGTGCCTATGATTCAACTTGTGTTGTCCATTGATGTATTTGAGAGCCTCATGATCCGAATGAAGAACAAACGGTTTGGGCTTGAGGTAATGGCTCCAATGAGCGAGAGCCCTAACGATGGCATAGAATTCTTTGTCGTAGGTGGAATAATTGAGCTTGGCACCATTCAACTTCTCACTAAAGTAAGCGATTGGCTTGTGTTCTTGTAAGAGCACGGCCCCAATTCCAACTCCACTAGCATCACATTCGACTTCAAAAAGCTTATTGAAATCCGGTGGTGTAAGAATAGGTGAATCACACAACAACTTCTTGATTTTATTGAAGGAAATCTCGGCCCCCTCACTCCACTTGAATTCCCCTTTCTTCATACACTCGGTGATGGGTGCCATGACGGTGCTAAAATCCTTGATAAATCGTCGATAAAAAGAAGCCAAGCCATGAAAGCTTCTCACCTCGGTTATGTTCTTCGGAATGGGCCATGATTTGATAGCTTCCACTTTCTCTTGATCCACTAGTATACCTCGGCTAGAGATGATATAGCCCAAGAATTGGACTTCGCTTTGCATGAAGGAACACTTTTCTAGCTTGCCATACAACTTGTGGTCTCGAAGTGCCTCAAACAACACTTGCAAGTGATGTAGATGAGCCTCTTTGGAAGGGCTATACACCAAGATATCGTCAAAGTAAACCACAACGAACCTTCCCAAGTAGGGTCTCAAAACCTCGGTCATCAATCTCATGAAGGTGCTAGGAGCATTGGATAGTCCAAAAGGCATGACTAGCCATTCATATAACCCATGCTTCGTTTTAAAAGCCGTCTTCCATTCATCACCCTCTTTGATTCTCACTTGATGGTATCCTTGTCGCAAATCAATCTTGGAAAACAATCGAGCCCCACTAAGCTCATCAAGAATGTCATCAAGTCTAGGTATAGGAAACCTATACTTGACCGTAATATTATTAATAGCTCGACTATCCGTACACATTCTCCAAGTTCCATCCTTCTTAGGTACCAAGACTGTAGGTACGGCACAAGGACTAAGAGATTCTCTTACAAACCCCTTCTCCATGAGTTCCCCAATTTGTTGTTGAAGTTCTTGCGTAGCCTTAGGATCACTTCGATATGCGGCCTTATTAGGTAGTGTAGCCCCCGGAACAAGATCAATTTGATGCTCAATGCCCCTAATAGGGGGTAGGCCGTGTGGTAGTGGAGTGAAACTAGATGGGTTAAGAATCACTCAAAGGATGAACAAAATCGATCTTGAAATGTTGATAAAAATCTCGGCCCCAATGTTGTTTTTTGTGAAGTATTTTTCTGAAATTTTATAAACAAGGAAAATAAAATGGATAGTAACTAAATCTACACACTAAGTAATAGATTTAGGTTGTGATTAGTTTAAGCACAAAGCCACTAAACCAATCTCTCACAAATCTCAAACACAAAGTAAAGAGATAAATGAAGAACACTCAATATGAAACTAGGGTTTCTTTTTCATTCAAAACAAAGCTGAAAATTTTGATGTGAGAATGAGGGTTTATATATTACCCTCATTCTAATCTTGACCATCCATCACAAGCTAATCTAAGGGCTACAATCAACCCACAATTACATCAAAATACTCGGTCCTCTTAGGCTCACATGAGCTGAAATTTTTAGGAGAAAACAACAAATACTTAAAGTAAAAAGCATAAAGTAATAAAGGTAGATAGCGACATGTGTTGATAGTGACTTATTGAGGAACACATGTGAACCCTCATTTGTTTGAATTTTCGGCTGACTTGGGGTATTACTCCCACTTGATTTTCTCTTGTTGACTTAGTTGACTTGAGGTTGACCTTTGGACCTAAGGTTGGAAGCGGGCCCAAGGTCAAAGGATCGTGGACTTTCAACTCCCGTTGCAATCTCCCCGGGTTGAAAAGGATTTGCCCTCAAATCCTCGACTTTCTCCTCTTCCAAGTCTTCATGGTACGGACTAAGGTCTCCCACGTTGAATGTGCCATGGACGCCATACTCTCCCGGTAGATCAACTTTGTAAGCGTTCGGTCCAATTTTCTCGAGTATCTCGAAGGGACCCTCGGCCCTAGGCATGAGTTTGTTCTTTCTTTTATCCGGAAACCTTTCCTTCCTCAAGTGTAACCATACCAAGTCTCCCGGTTCGAACTCCTTTGAAATCTTTCGGCCCTTTGCCCTAGCCTTGTACGTCTCATTTGCTTTCTCGATTTGCTTCTTGACTTGGTTGTGGATACTCATCATGAACTCAACCCGCTTCTTGGCATCGTAACTCATCTCCTTGCTCTTGACGGGGGCTAGGTCCGTGGGCATGAGGGGATTGGTCCCATAGACCACTTCAAATGGTGAACTCCCCGTGCTAGAAGAAGGAGCACGGTTGAAGGCAAACTCGGCATGGGCGAGTTTGAGATCCCAATCTTTCAAGGACCTAGAAACGATGCTCCTAAGGATCCTCCCCAAGGTTTTATTGGTGACCTCGGTTTGGCCATCCGTTTGAGGATGATGACTTGTGCTAAACAATAGCCTTGTTTTTAGCAACTTCCACAAGGTCTTCCAAAAGTGGCTCATGAACTTGGTGTCTCGATCGGATACAATGGTTTTCGGGACTCCATGCAATTTGACCACTTCTTTGAAATACAATTCGGCCACACTCATGGCATCCTCGGTTTTCTTGCACGCAATGAAATGAGCCATCTTGCTAAATCGATCTACCACTACCATGATGGAATCCTTACCTCGTTGAGTCCTTGGCAAGGCGACGATGAAATCCATGCTAACATCCTCCCATGGCCGATTTGGGATGGGTAGCGGAGTGTAGGGCCCCGTTTGAAAGAAGGACTTGGATTGTTGGCACGAAGCACATCTCTTGATCACATCTTGGACATCTCCAAGCATTTTGGGCCAATGGAATTGGTCTTGGAGGATGTCATAAGTCTTTTGAATTCCGAAATGCCCGGCTAAACCATTAGAATGAACTTCCCTCACTAGGAGATTTCGAAAAGAGCCCTTAGGTATACATAGCCGATTTCCATAGAACAAGAACCCCTCTTGAAGTGTGTACTTGCTTCCCACCTTGCCTTGTCCTTCACGTATGGAATTCCACTCATCTTTGAAGTCGGGGTCCTCCACATAGAGCTCCTTCATGAATTCAAATCCCAACACTCTTTGCTCCATGTAGCTTAGCATGGTGTGCCTCCGAGACAAAGCATCGGCCACCACGTTATTCTTCCCCTCAATGAACTTACTCGAGAAGGAGAATGATTGAAGAAACTCGACCCACTTGGCATGCCTATGATTCAATTTGTGTTGCCCATTGATGTATTTGAGTGCCTCATGATCCGAATGAAGAACAAACGGTTTGGGTTTGAGATAATGGCTCCAATGAGCGAGAGCCCGAACGATGGCATAGAATTCTTTGTCGTAGGTGGAATAATTAAGCTTGGCGCCATTCAATTTCTCACTAAAGTAAGCGATTGGTTTGTGTTCTTGTAAGAGAACGGCCCCAATTCCAACTCCACTAGCATCACACTCGACCTCAAAGAGCTTGTTGAAATCCGGTGGTGTAAGAATAGGTGAATCACACAACAACTCTTTGATCCTCTTGAAAGACTTCTCGGCCCCCTCATTCCACTTGAACTCTCCTTTCTTCATACACTCGGTGATGGGTGCCATGACGGTGCTAAAATCCTTGATAAATCGTCGATAAAAAGAAGCCAAGCCATGAAAACTCCTCACCTTCGGTTATGTTCTTCGGAATTGGCCATGATTTGATAGCCTCCACTTTCTCTTGATCCACTAGTATACCACGGCTAGATATAATATAGCCCAAGAATTGGACTTCGCTTTGCATGAAAGAACACTTCTCTAACTTGCCATACAACTTGTGATCTCTAAGTGTCTCAAACAACACTTGCAAGTGATGTAGGTGAGCTTCCTTGGAAGGGCTATACACCAAGATGTCGTCAAAGTAAACCACAATGAACCTCCCCAAGTAAGGCCTCAAAACCTCGGTCATCAATCTCATGAAGGTGCTAGGAGCATTGGAGAGTCCAAAAGGCATGACTAACCATTCATATAACCCATGTTTCGTTTTGAAAGCCGTCTTCCATTCATCACCCTCTTTGATTCTCACTTGATGGTAGCCTTGTCGTAGATCAATCTTGGAAAACAATCGAGCTCCACTAAGCTCATCAAGAATGTCATCAAGTCTAGGTATAGGAAACCTATACTTGTCCGTAATGTTGTTGATAGCTCGGCTATCCGTACACATCCTCCAAGTTCCATCCTTCTTAGGTACCAAAAGTGTAGGTACGGCACAAGGACTAAGAGACTCTCTTACAAACCCCTTTTCCATGAGTTCCCCAATTTGTTGTTGAAGTTCTTGCGTAGCTTTGGGATCACTTCGATAGGCGGCCTTATTTGGTAGAGTAGCTCCCGGAACAAGATCGATTTGATGCTCAATGCCCCTAATAGGGGGGAGGCCGTGTGGTAGCTCTAGGGGAAACACATCCTTGTAGAGTTCTAAGAGTTCTTGAACTTCACATGGAATCGGTTTGTCACTTTCCTTAGGAGTTTCTTTGGCGATGAGGGCATAAACAACCATTCCCTCGCTAAGTTCTTGCTTCATCTCTTGTTCCCCAACAATTAGAATTCCCTCTAGGGGCTTGGCTAGGGAAGGAGGGGCTCGGCCACCCATGTTCGGAGGCAAGGGTGTAAGTTTGATCCTCTTGTCTCTAAACTTGAAAGTATAGGTGTTGTCTCTCCCCTCATGAGTCGTATTTCGATCAAATTCCCAAGGTCTCCCTAATAAAAGGTGACAAGCATCCATAGGAATCACATCACACCACACTTCATCCACAGTCTCTTCCCATCGAAAAAGAAACCAAACATCTCCTATCAACCAAAATTTCGGCCTCTCTATTCAACCACCTCAACTTGTAAGGGTTTGGGTGTTTTTGTGTGGGTAAAGCAAGTTTATCGATGAGGGTTTTTGAAGCAACATTAACACAACTCCCTCCATCAATAATGAGGTTACAAACCCTCTTCCCAATGGTACACTTAGACCTAAAAATCTGATTTTTTTGGCTTTCTTCCAAGGAATGGGGTTGGGTATGCATAACCCTCCAAGTTACAAGACCAAGTTTCGACCCAACTCCTCCATTAACTCGGCTCAATTTAGACTCAATTTCCTTTCTCAATTTTTCCATAGAGTCATACATAGTTCCCTCAAGAGTAGTATCACAAGAAAGAGGCATACTCATTGAGAAAACAAACACACAAAATCTGAAAATTTTGAATACCTTGATATACTCCTTTGGACCGTATGAACTTTAGCACAAAGGTGGGGTCTTGGGCTCTTCAAACCCAACCAACACTAACACAAGTGTAGATCTTCAACCATTTTGTGAAAATTTTGTAAGATTTTGTGGGAGTTTTGTGGAAAATATAAAACAAGGAAAGAAAAGAAAAACAAAACGAAAATAAAGGGGATAACAAGAACAACTCGACAATGCAAGGAACAAATCGAAAAAAGGAAGACAAACCTAGGCTTTGATAACCAATTTGGAGTGAAACTAGATGGGTTAAGAATCACTCAAAGGATGAACAAAATCGATCTTGAAATGTTGATAAAAATCTCGGCCCCAATGTTGTTTTTTGTGAAGTATTTTTCTGAAATTTTATAAACAAGGAAAATAAAATGGATAGTAACTAAATCTACACACTAAGTAATAGATTTAGGTTGTGATTAGTTTAAGCACAAAGCCACTAAACCAATCTCTCACAAATCTCAAACACAAAGTAAAGAGATAAATGAAGAACACTCAATATGAAACTAGGGTTTCTTTTTCATTCAAAACAAAGCTGAAAATTTTGATGTGAGAATGAGGGTTTATATATTACCCTCATTCTAATCTTGACCATCCATCACAAGCTAATCTAAGGGCTACAATCAACCCACAATTACATCAAAATACTCGGTCCTCTTAGGCTCACATGAGCTGAAATTTTTAGGAGAAAACAACAAATACTTAAAGTAAAAAGCATAAAGTAATAAAGGTAGATAGCGACATGTGTTGATAGTGACTTATTGAGGAACACATGTGAACCCTCATTTGTTTGAATTTTCGGCTGACTTGGGGTATTACTCCCACTTGATTTTCTCTTGTTGACTTAGTTGACTTGAGGTTGACCTTTGGACCTAAGGTTGGAAGCGGGCCCAAGGTCAAAGGATCGTGGACTTTCAACTCCCGTTGCAGGTAGCTCGAGAGGAAACACATCCTTGTAGAGTTCTAAGAGCTTCAGAACTTCACATGGAATCGGTATTTCACTTTCCTTAGGAGTTTCTTTGGCAATGAGGGCATAAACAACCATTCCCTTGCTAAGCTCTTGTTTCATTTCTTGTTCCCCAACCAATAGAATTCCCTCAAGTGGCTTGGTTAGAGGAGGAGTGCCTCGGCCACCCATGTTTGGAGGCAAGGGGGTGAGTTTAATCCTCTTGTCTCTAAACTTGAAAGTATAAGTGTTGTCTCTTCCCTCATGAGTCGCATTTCGATCGAATTCCCAAGGTCTCCCTAATAAAAGGTGACAAGCATCCATAGGAATCACATCACACCACACTTCATCCACATAGTCTCTTCCCATCGAAAAAGAAACCAAACATCGTCTATCAACCACAATTTCGGCCTCCCTATTCAACCATCTCAACTTGTAAGGGTTTGGGTGTTTTTGTGTGGGTAAGGCAAGCTTATCGATGAGGGTTTTTGAAGCAACATTAACACAACTCCCCCCATCAGTAATGAGGTTACAAACCCTCTTCCCAATGGTACACTTAGACCTAAAAATCTGATTTTTTTGACTTTCTTCCAAGGAATGGGGTTGGGTATGCATAACCCTCCAAGTTACAAGACCAAGTTTTGACCCAACTCCTCCATTCAATCGGCTCAACTTAGCCTCTATTTCCCTTCTCAATTTCTCCAAAGAGTCATATATGGTTCCCTCAAGAGTAGTATCACAAGAAAGAGGCATACTCATTGAGAAATCAAAGAAGAACAAACCTGAAAAATTTCAGTTAAGCAAGATTGCTTTTGGACTGTGTGTAAGCACAAAAGATGGGATCTTGTGCTTCGAAACCCAACCAAAGCATTGATGCCAATTTGGAGTGAAACTAAGTGGATCAAGTTTCACTCAAGGGATGAACAAAAATCGAACTTGAACCCTTGAAATAAAAACGGCCGAGTATGATGTTTTTTGTGAGAAAATTTTCTGATTTTTTGTGACAAATGAAAAACATAAAGATAGTATCTAAATCCACACACAAAGTAATAGATTTAGGTTTGTAATTAGTTAAGCACTAAGCCACTAACTAATTGTTCACAAATCTCAAACACAAAGTAATGAGAAAAATGAAGAACAGTCAATAAACACTAGGGTTTTCTTTATCATTCCAAATCTGAAAAATATGAGGTGAGAATGAGGGTTTATATACTACCCTTATTCTAATCTTGACCATACATTACAAGAGGATCTAAGGGCTCACAAATAACCCACAAAACATCATAATACTCGGTCCAAAAGGGCTCACATGAGCTGAAATTTTGAATGGAAAACAACAAATACTTAAAGTATAAAGCATAAAGCATAAAAGGTAGATAGTGACATGTGTTGAAAGGGACTTATTGAGGAACACATGTGAAGCTTCTTTGGGGTCTATTTTCGGCTGATTTTGGGTCTCTCCCACTTGACTTTAGCTCTTGATAATTTAATAGACTTGTGGTTGACCTTTGGACCTAAGGTTGGAAGCGGGCCCTAGGTCAATAGATTGCGAGCTCTCAACTCCCGTTGCACCTTGAGCTGACTTTTTGTGAGCCATGTGAGTCTTGTTTATTGGAGGATTAACCCACATAGGTGCACCCAAAGTGATCACATTCAAAAATAGCACATTTGTTGACTTTTTGGTCGCTCTCCTTCTTGACTTTCCCTTGACTACCTTTGACCCACTAAGCTTGGCTAAATTGACCAATTGATTAACTTGACTTAGCACTTAGTGGGGCCCTAGGTCCAAGGCCTAACCTAGGGTTTGAGTCCATGGACCCAACCCATGGTCTAGCTCGAAGTCTCCCTTGTTTGACTTGACCATTCTTGGTTCAATCTCCTCTCCTTGGAAAGGATTTGCCCTCAAATCCTTGGAGATCCTCTTACTTCCCTCTCGACTTGATTTCTTGCTCGATTCTAGACTTAACCCTCGGCTAACCTTGGCTCTCACGACCCTAGGCTTCCAAGGACACCATTTGATCAAGGTTTGGAGAAGAGGATGGACTTCCTTGACTTGGCTCGAGTGAATGGCCATATTCTCTTCCTTGCTCACGGCCCTCTTGGTCACACACTCCTCCTCGAGCACACCCTTGAGCCCATGGCTTGTAGGCATGTTTTCCATCCACTCTTGTTCATGATCGAGCCCATCTATGATTCTCCATCTCAAAGTCCCACTTGATCTTTCCATACCATCAATTTTAGCTCTCTCCTTGATCTCATTCTCATTGTAGTTGGTTGTGTTCATTTCATTGTTGATTGGTTTGTCATTCTCATGTTGCTCCTCTCCTAGAATCCTCCTTGTTGCTCTAGGGTTTCCCACGATTTCTTCATCCACACTCATTCCCGGCATTACCCCCGCCTCTTTGCTAGAGTCTCCTTCATCGAGTGATTCGAACAAGCACGAGTTGGTCTTGCATCCCATCATAGGTGGTAGTGGTGTGAGCACAATGAGTTTCTCCATGTATTGGAAGGAGTAAGTATTGCTCCTTCCATGGTGAGAAGAGTCCCTCTCATACTCCCATGGTCTCCCTAGCAACAAGTGACATGCATCCATGTCGAGAATTTCACAAACGACCTCATCCTTGTAATCTTGACCAATCGAAAAGGGCACCTTGCATTGTTTGTTGACCCTTACCTCGGCTCCCTTGTTGAGCCACCTTAGCTTGTAGGGGCTTGGGTGCTCCAAGGTGGGTAGACTTAGCTTCTCCACAAGCACTTTGGAAGCTACATTAGTACAACTCCCACCATCGATGATTAGATTACAAACTCGCCCCATGATTGTGCACTTAGACCGAAAAATTTGTTGCCTTTGGTCCATGCACTCGCTTGATTCTTGAGTGTGCATTACGCGCCATATGACCAAGCTCAACCAGTCCGGGGAACCAAGGTTTCTACGCCTTTCAATTCCCCTACTCCCTCTTGTTTTTCTTCCTCACAAATTAAGACCTCATCGTCTCCCCAATGCACCACCTCGCAAGTGCTCAAGGCCCTCTTGCTAGGGCACTCCTTAGCAAAATGACCATATCCTTGACATTGGTAGCACTTCTTGAGAGGAATCGTTCTTCTCGGGCCAAAATCGATGCCTTTCCCTTGTCAACACTTGGTGGTTTTGGAGTAGGGTTTGGCTCGGTTATCTTCACCCCTCCTAGGCTTGTAGTAGGAGTGGACTTAGTGGTGTGCTTGGCCGAGTCACTCCTTCCCTTCTCTAGCCTCTCAACTCTCATGGCCATAGTGACGGCCTCATCGAATGACCATAAATATTGCATCTGTACAGGTTTGCTATCCTAGGGTTTAGGCCTTCAACAAATCTCGCAATCTTTTGCTCGGGTTTTTCACTCATCTCACATTGAAGTGTGAGTTGTTCGAAATCCCTAAGGTAGGATTCGATGGGTTGTGTCTCTTGCTTAAGTTGGGCCAACCTAAGAAACATATCTTGTGTGTAATCCTTGGGAACGAACTTATCCTTGAGCTTCTTCCTAAGCTTGAGCCACGACCTAATGGGCTCTTTCCCCTCTCGATTTCTCTGATTTTTAAGGTTTTCGTACCAAAGGGAAGCATACCCTTTGAATTTCATGATTGCAACCTTAAAACATTTCCTATCCGAGTACTCCTTAAACTCAAAGACTCTTTCGATAGACCTAAGCCAATCTAGTAAGTCTTCGGGGTTAAGACTACCCTAGAAATCGGGAATATCTACCTTGATGTCTCGGTCTTGCTCCCTTGGTTGGACCTCAATGGATTCCTCCGAGTCCGAGTGATAGCCACCCATGTTAGTAGGCGGTTGCCCCCTTCCTCGGCCACCAATCCCACGGCCTCTTCCTCCACCCCTTGGTGGTGGTCTTGGTTCATGAAAGTTTTGGTCCAAGACGGTGTTTAGAGCAATCATCATCGGATTGCAACTCTGTGAGTTGATTCAACTTTTCTTCAAGGTTTGAAATTCTCTTTTCCTCGGCCATTTTGTGAAAATTTTGTGAGAATTTTGTGGAAGTTTTGTGGAAGAATCAAGGAAAAAGAAAAGGGAAAACGAAAAGAAATAAAAGAGAAAACAAAGCACAAACCGAAAAAACAAAGAACAAACTTTGGCTTTGATGACCAATTTGGAATGAAACCTAATGGGTTAGGGTTTACTCAAGAGAACAACTAAAATCAATTTGAAAACACTTGTAAAATACACGGCCAAAGTGAAGCTTTTTAGTGTAAAATTTTCTGATTTTTGTAAGTTAAAGGAAAACATAAAAAGATAAACTAAGTCTAAGCACAAAGCCAAAGATTTAGGGTTTGATTAACTAAGCACTTAGCCACTAGTTAATCATAAACTCACTCTTGCACTAAGCTAAGAGAACATAAGATGAGAGGCACTCAAACTTAGGGTTTTATATTCAATGAAATCTGAAAAATACAAGGCAAGAGAGTGAGTTTATATAATACCCAAACTCTAATCTCAACCCTACATCCTATACTTGATCTAAGGGCTCTAAGAGCTCCTCAAATATTACAAAAAAAACGGCTCCAAGAGCCTTACATTTGCTGAAAATTTAAAACAACAATCAAACAACATAAAGCATAAAGTAGACAATGACTAGTGACTCCATCCTCTCCTTGTACTTAGGTGAACATCCAAGGGCCATGATGGAGTCTTGGGAGTCAAGGTGGGACGGTCCATGTGACTATTACATGGATTATATTGTCCACATACAATAAAGCATAAAGCATAAAGTAAGAAAACGACATCTAATGAAAGAGACTTGTTGCACAAAATAATGGATGACTTGTGAGCATTTGTTGAAGCCGGCCCCTTTGACCTCCTTGAGCTGACTTTTTGTGAGCCTTGTGAGTCTTGTTTATTGGAGGATTAACCCACATAGGTGCACCCAAAGTGATCACATTCAAAAATAGCACATTTGTTGACTTTTTGGTTGCTCTCCTTCTTGACTTTCCATTGACTACCTTTGACCCACTAAGCTTGGCTAAATTGACCAATTGATTAACTTGACTTAGCACTTAGTGGGGCCCTAGGTCCAAGGCCTAACCTAGGGTTTGAGTCCATGGACCCAACCCATGGTCTAGCTCGAAGTCTCCCTTGTTTGACTTGACCATTCTTGGTTCAATCTCCTCTCTTTGGAAAGGATTTGCCCTCAAATCCTTGGAGATCCTCTTACTTCCCTCTCGACTTGATTTCTTGCTCGATTCTCGACTTAACCCTCGGCTAACCTTGGCTCTCACGACCCTAGGCTTCCAAGGACACCATTTGATCAAGGTTTGGAGAAGAGGATGGACTTCCTTGACTTGGCTCGAGTGAATGGCCATATTCTCTTCCTTGCTCACGGCCCTCTTGGTCACACACTCCTCCTCGAGCACACCCTTGAGCCCATGGCTTGTAGGCATGTTTTCCATCCACTCTTGTTCATGATCGAGCCCATCTATGATTCTCCATCTCAAAGTCCCACTTGATCTTTCCATACCATCAATTTTAGCTCTCTCCTTGATCTCATTCTCATTGTAGTTGGTTGTGTTCATTTCATTGTTGATTGGTTTGTCATTCTCATGTTGCTCCTCTCCTAGAATCCTCCTTGTTGCTCTAGGGTTTCCCTCGATTTCTTCATCCACACTCATTCTCGGCTTCACCCCCTCCTCTTTGCTAGAGTCTCCTTCATCGAGTGATTCGAACAAGCACGAGTTGGTCTTGCATCCCATCATAGGTGGTAGTGGTGTGAGCACAATGAGTTTCTCCATGTATTGGAAGGAGTAAGTATTGCTCCTTCCATGGTGAAAGAGTCCCTCTCACACTCCCATGGTCTCCCTAGCAACAAGTGACATGCATCCATGTCGAGAATTTCACAAACGACCTCATCCTTGTAATCTTGACCAATCGAAAAGGGCACCTTGCATTGTTTGTTGACCCTTACCTCGGCTCCCTTGTTGAGCCACCTTAGCTTGTAGGGGCTTGGGTGCTCCAAGGTGGGTAGGCTTAGCTTCTCCACAAGCACTTTGGAAGCTACATTAGTACAACTCCCACCATCGATGATTAGATTACAAACTCGCCCCATGATTGTGCACTTAGACCGAAAAATTTGTTGCCTTTGGTCCATGCACTCGCTTGATTCTTGAGTGTGCATTACGCGCCATATGACCAAGCTCAACCCCGAGTCCGGGGGAACCAAGGTTTCGGCCGCCTTCAATTCCACTACTCCCTCTTGTTTTTCTTCCTCACAAATTAAGACCTCATCGTCTCCCCAATGCACCACCTCGCAAGTGCTCAAGGCCCTCTTGCTAGGGCACTCCTTAGCAAAATGACCATATCCTTGACATTGGTAGCACTTCTTGAGAGGAATCGTTCTTCTCGGGCCAAAATCGATGCCTTTCCCCTTGTCAACACTTGGTGGTTTTGGAGTAGGGTTTGGCTCGGTTATCTTCACCCCTCCTAGGCTTGTAGTAGGAGTGGACTTAGTGGTGTGCTTGGCCGAGTCACTCCTTCCCTTCTCTAGCCTCTCAACTCTCATGGCCATAGTGACGGCCTCATCGAATGACCATAAATATTGCATCTTTACCCGGTTTGCTATCCTAGGGTTTAGGCCTTCAACAAATCTCGCAATATTTTGCTCGGGTTTTTCACTCATCTAACATTGAAGTGTGGAGTGAAACTAGATGGATTAAGTCTCACTCAAAGGATGAACAAAAATCGATCTTTGAACACTTGAAGAATTTCGGCCGAGTTGTATGTTTTTGGGTTGAAATTTTCTGATTTTGTTGTTAAATGAAAAAACACAAGGATAGAAACTAAATCTACACACTAAGTAATAGATTTAGGGTTTTAATTAGTCAAGCACTAAGCCACTAACTAATTATCATAAATCTCAAACACAAAGTAATGAGAAGAATGAAGAACTCACAAATAAAACACTAGGGTTTCTTAGTCATTCAAATCTGAAAAATATGAGGTGGGAATGGGGGTTTATATAATACCCTCATTCTAATCTTGACCATACATCACAAGCTAATCTAAGGGCTACAATCAACCCACAAAAACAACAATATACTCGGTTTTCCAAGGCTCACATGAGCTGAAAATTTGAAGAGAAAACAACAAATACTTAAAGTAAAAAGCATAAAGCATAAAAGGTAGATAGTGACATGTGTTGATAGTGACTTATTGAGGAACACATGTGAACCCTCCTTTGATTGTTTTTCGGCTGACTTGGGACCTTTCTCACTTGATTTTGTTGCTCTTGATGATTTAGTTGACTTGTGGTTGACCCTTGGTGGACCAAAAATGGTCAAGGCGGTCAAGGGTGAAACCGAGGGAGACCATGGGTTAGGGCCATGGGCTCAAACCCAAGCCTAGGCCATGGGTCAAGGGATCACTAAGGGCTAAGTAAAGTCAATTCTATGGTCAAATCAAGCCAACCTTAGTGATCAAGCAAAGTCAAGAGGAGGTCAAAGTTGGAGAGCAACAAAAAAGTCAAGATTGTGCTATTTTTGAATGTGGTCAAAGTGGGTGCACCCATGTGAGTTAACCCTCCAATAAAAGGACTCACATGGTTCACAAGCTAGCTCAAGGAGGTCCCATAGGAGCCGGCCCAACAAAGTCCCAACAAACAATCACATTGTTTTATGTTAATGTCATTTTCATTCATGTCGCTTTCGTCACTTTATGCTTTATTGTTTTAGTTTGTAAAAAAAAAATCAATTTGAAGAGCATGTGGACCGTCCTCCTTCATGACCAAGGCTCACTCAAGGGCCCTTGGATGATCCTAAACAAAGAATGGAGAGGATTGAGCCTCATGTCAACATCTACCTTTATGCTTTTTACTTTAAGTATTTGTTGTTTTATGTTCAAAATTTTCAGCTCAAGTGAGCTTGTTGGACCGAGTATATTGTAAGTTTTGTGGGTTTATTGTAGCCCTTAGATTAGCTTGTAATGGATGGTCAAGATTAGAATGAGGGTAATATATAAACCCTCATTCTCACATCAAAATTTTCAGATTTGGCTAATGAAAAGAAACCCTAGGTTTATATGAGTGTTCTTCATTTTCTCATTACTTAGTGTGTGAGTTTAGTGAAAGATTAGTTTAGTGGCTTTGTGCTTAAACTAATCACAACCTAAATCTATTACTTAGTGTGTAGATTTAGTTACTATCCTTTTTATTTTCCTTGTTCATAAAATTTCAGAAAATTACTGCACAAAAACACATCATAGAGTAGAGATTTTCAACACTAATTCAAGTTCGATTTTGTTCATCTTTTGAGTGAAACTTGATCCTCCTAGTTTCACTCCAAATTGGTCATCAAAGCCTAGGTTTGTTCTTGATTTCATTTTCTTTCTCTATTTTTCGGTTTCCCTTAGTAATGTCGAGTTACTCTTTTGTTTTCCTCTTTTAGTTTTTCGTTTTTCTTCTTCCTTTTCCTTGTTTATTTTCTATAAATTTACCACAAAATTTCCACAAAAGAACTCACAAAAATTTCACAAAAAAATGGAGGAGGATAAGAGACTTTCGAATTTGGAAGATAAATTGAATCAACTTGCCGGTAGTTGTAATACTATGATGAATGCTTTGAACACCCTCTTAGACCAAAACCTTAATGACCCAAGAAGGGGTGGAGGAGGAAGAGGGCGTGGGCATGGTTATGGGGGCCGTGGGAGAGGACACCCTCCTCCTCACATGGAAGATCAATTTTCGGATTCGGAAGAGTCCCTTGAAGCCCACCCTAGAGACCATGACCGAGATATCAAAGTGGATATACCCGATTTTTATGGTAGCTTGAACCCCGAGGATCTCCTAGATTGGCTTAGGTCGATAGAGAGGATCTTTGAATTTAAGGAATATCCCGATAGGAAGTGTTTCAAGGTAGCCATCATGAAGTTTAAGGGATATGCTTCCCTTTGGTACGAAAATCTCAAGAACCAACGAAACCGAGAGGGTAAGGAACCCATCAAGTCATGGCTCAAACTCAAAAAGAAACTCAAGGACAAGTTTGTTCCCAAAGACTACACTCAAGACATGTTCCTCAAGCTAGCTCAACTAAAACAAGAATCACACCCCATTGAAACCTATCTTAGGGACTTTGAGCAACTCACCCTACAATGTGAGATGAATGAGAAGCCCGAACAAAAAATTGCAAGGTTTGTTGAGGGCCTAAACCCTAGGATAGCAAATCGGGTCAAAATGCAAAACTTGTGGTCATTCGATGAGGCCGTTACCATGGCCACACGTGTGGAGAGGCTAGAGAAGGGGAGAGGAGAGTCGGCTAAGAACATCACCAAGACCAACCCTAGCTCGAGCCAAGGAGGGGTCAAAATTGTCGAACCTAGCCCTACCATCAAGCCATCAAGTGTTGACAAGGGGAAGGGAATTGACTATGGTCCCAAGAGAACAATTCCTCTCAAGAAGTGCTACCAATGTCAAGGGTATGGTCATTTTGCTAAGGAATGCCCTAGCAAGAGGACCTTGAACACGAGTGAGGTTGTGCATTGGGGAGACGATGAAGTGTTGGTTTGTGAGGAAGAAAAAAAAGAGGGAGTTGAAGAAGTGAATGTGGCCGAAACAATTGTGCCCCCGGACTCGGGGTTGAGCTTGGTCACTTGGCGAGTGATGCACACTCAAGAAGCAAACGAGAATATGGACCAAAGACACCAAATATTTCGGTCCAAATGTACAATCATGGGGAGAGTGTGTAATTTGATTATTGATGGGGGAAGTTGTGTTAATGTTGCTTCCAAAACCCTCATTGATAAGCTTGCCTTGCCCACTTTGAAGCATCCTCATCCTTACAAGCTAAGATGGCTTAATCAAGGAGCCGAGCTTGAATGAGCTTGAGGAGTTGAATGGGCTTGAGCCGAGTAGAGAAGAGCTAGGGGAAGAGATGAACTTGGAATGTGAGGGAAGCCCTAGCATGATAAGGAGGATTCTAGGAGAGGAGCAACATGAAGGTGAGGCATCAATCAACAAGAAAACAACCGACTACAATGAGAATGTGGTCAATGAAAGAACAAAAATCGATGGCAAGGAAAGATCAAGCGGGTCTTTAAGATGGAGAATCATTGAAGGGCTCGATCATGAGCAAGATTGGATGGATGGCATGGTTATGAGTCGTGGGCTCAAAGAAATGCTCGAGGAAGAATGTGTGGTCAAGCAAACCGTGACCAAGGAAGAGAACATGATCAATTCCTCGAGCCAAGGCAAAGGGGTCCAACCGCTTCTACAAACTCTAGCTAAGTGGTGCCCATGGAAGACTAAAACCGTGAAGGCCAAGGTCGAGCAAAGCATGAGCCGAGGATCAAGCTTGAAATCGAGCAAGGGAGGAAGCAAGAGGATCTCCAAGGACTTGAGGACAAGTCCTTTCCAAGGAGAGGAGATTGGACCAAAAATGGTCAAGGGGGTCAAGGGTGAAGCAGGGAGACCATGGGTTAGGGCCATGGGCTCAAACCCAAGCCTAGGCCATGGGTCAAGGGATCACTAAGGGCTAAGTAAAGTCAATTCTATGGTCAAATCAAGCCAACCTTAGTGATCAAGCAAAGTCAAGAGGAGGTCAAAGTTGGAGAGCAACAAAAAAGTCAAGATTGTGCTATTTTTGAATGTGGTCAAAGTGGGTGCACCCATGTGAGTTAACCCTCCAATAAAAGGACTCACATGGTTCACAAGCTAGCTCAAGGAGGTCCCATAGGAGCCGGCCCAACAAAGTCCCAACAAACAATCACATTGTTTTATGTTAATGTCATTTTCATTCATGTCGCTTTCGTCACTTTATGCTTTATTGTTTTAGTTTGTAAAAAAAAATCAATTTGAAGAGCATGTGGACCGTCCTCCTTCATGACCAAGGCTCACTCAAGGGCCCTTGGATGATCCTAAACAAAGAATGGAGAGGATTGAGCCTCATGTCAACATCTACCTTTATGCTTTTTACTTTAAGTATTTGTTGTTTTATGTTCAAAATTTTCAGCTCAAGTGAGCTTGTTGGACCGAGTATATTGTAAGTTTTGTGGGTTTATTGTAGCCCTTAGATTAGCTTGTAATGGATGGTCAAGATTAGAATGAGGGTAATATATAAACCCTCATTCTCACATCAAAATTTTCAGATTTGGCTAATGAAAAGAAACCCTAGGTTTATATGAGTGTTCTTCATTTTCTCATTACTTAGTGTGTGAGTTTAGTGAAAGATTAGTTTAGTGGCTTTGTGCTTAAACTAATCACAACCTAAATCTATTACTTAGTGTGTAGATTTAGTTACTATCCTTTTTATTTTCCTTGTTCATAAAATTTCAGAAAATTACTTCACAAAAACACATCATAGGGCCAACACTAATTCAAGTTCGATTTTGTTCATCTTTTGAGTGAAACTTGATCCTCCTAGTTTCACTCCACTTGGACCTAAGGTTGGAAGCGGGCCCTAGGTCAATGGATCGCAAATTCTCAACTCCCGTTGCAATCTACCCGGGTTGAAAAGGATTTGCCCTCAAATCCTCTCCCTCTTCATCCTCCAAGTCTTCATGATACGGGCTAAGGTCTCCCACATTGAATGTGCCATGGACGCCATACTCTCCCGGTAGATCAACTTTGTAAGCATTCGGTCCAATTTTCTGAAGTATCTCGAAGGGACCCTCGGCTCTCGGCATGAGCTTGTTCTTTCTCTTATCCGGGAATCTTTCTTTCCTCAAGTGCAACCATACCAAGTCTCCCGGCTCGAATTCATTTGGAGTCTTTCGGCTCTTTGACCGAGCCTTGTAGGTCTCGTTTGCTTTCTCGATTTGCTTTTTGACTTGATTGTGGATGCTCATCATGAATTCAACCTGCTTCTTGGCATCATAGCTTATTTCCTTGCTCTTGACGGGGGCTAGGTCCGTGGGCATGAGTGGGTTGGTCCCATAGACCACTTCAAACGGTGAATGTCCCGTGCTAGAAGAAGGGGCACGATTAAAAGCAAACTCGGCGTGGGCAAGCTTGAGATCCCAATCTTTCAAGGACTTGGAAACGATGCTTCTAAGGATCCTCCCCAAGGTTTTATTAGTGACCTCGGTTTGGCCATCCGTTTGAGGGTGGTGGCTAGTGCTAAACAAGAGCCTCGTTTTCAACAATTTCCACAAAGTCTTCCAAAAGTGGCTCATGAACTTGGAGTCTCGATCGGATACAATGGTCTTGGGAACGCCGTGTAGTTTGACCACTTCCTTGAAATATAACTCGGCCACACTCATGGCATCCTCGGTTTTCTTGCACGCAATGAAATGAGCCATCTTGCTAAATCGATCTACCACAACCATGATGGAATCCTTACCTCGTTGAGTCCTAGGTAAAGCAACGATGAAATCCATGCTAACGTCCTCCCATGGTCGGTTTGGGACGGGCAAGGGAGTGTAGGGCCCCGTTTGAAAGAAGGATTTGGATTGTTGGCATGAAGCACATCTCTTGATCACGTCTTGAACATCTCCAAGCATCTTGGGCCAATAGAATTGATCTTGGAGGATGTCGTAAGTCTTTTGAATCCCAAAATGCCCGGCTAAACCATTGGAGTGAACCTCACGTACTAGGAGAAGCCGATAGGAACCTTTGGGGATGCATAGCCGATTCCCCAAGAATAGGAATCCCTCTTGAAGGGTGTACTTGCTTCCCACTTTGCTTTGCCCTTCACGAATGGAGTCCCACTCTTCCTTGAAGTCGGGATCCTCCACATAGAGCTCTTTCATGAATTCAAAACCCAACACTCTTTGCTCCATGTAGCTTAGCATAGTGTGCCTCCGAGACAATGCATCGGCCACCACGTTATTCTTTCCCTCAATGAACTTGCTCGAGAAAGAGAAGGATTGAAGAAACTCGACCCATTTGGCATGCCTATGATTCAACTTGTGTTGCCCATTGATGTATTTGAGCGCCTCATGGTCCGAATGAAGAACAAACGGTTTGGGTTTGAGATAATGGCTCCAATGAGCGAGAGCGAAACGATGTCATAGAATTCTTTGTCGTAGGTGGAATAATTGAGCTTGGCTCCATTCAATTTCTCACTAAAGTAGCGATTGGTTTGTGTTCTTGCAAGAGAACGGCCCCAATTCCAACTCCACTAGCATCACATTCGACCTCAAAGAGCTTATTGAAATCGGTGGCGTAAGAATAGGTGAATCACACAACAACTCTTTGATTTTTTTGAAGGAATTCTCGGCCCCCTCATTCCACTTGAACTCTCCTTTCTTCATACACTCGGTGATGGGTGCCATGTCGGTGCTAAAATCCTTGATAAATCGTCGATAAAAAGAAGCCAAGCCATGAAAGCTCCTCACCTCGGTTATGTTCTTCGGAATTGGCCATGATTTGATAGCCTCCACTTTCTCTTGATCCACTAGTATACCACGGCTAGATATAATATAGCCCAAGAATTGGACTTCGCTTTGCATGAAAGAACACTTCTCTAACTTGCCATACAACTTGTGATCTCTAAGTGTTTCAAACAACACTCGCAAATGATGTAGGTGAGCTTCCTTGGAAGGGCTATACACTAAGATATCGTCAAAGTAGACCACAATGAATCTCCCCAAGTAAGGCCTCAAGACCTTGGTCATCAATCTCATGAAGGTGCTAGGCGCATTGGATAGTCCAAAAGGCATGACTAACCATTCATACAACCCATGCTTTGTTTTAAAAGCCGTTTTCCATTCATCACCCTCTTTGATTCTCACTTGATGGTATCCTTGTCGTAGATCAATCTTGGAAAACAATCGAGCCCCACTAACCTATACTTGACCGTAATGTTGTTGATAGCTCGACTATCCGTACACATTCTCCACGTTCCATCCTTCTTAGGTACCAAAAGCGTAGGTACGGCACAAGGACTAAGAGATTCCCTCACAAACCCCTTTTCCATGAGTTCCCCAATTTGTTGTTGAAGTTCTTGTGTAGCCTTGGGATCACTTCGATATGCGGCCTTATTAGGTAGTGTAGCTCCCGGAACAAGGTCGATTTGATGCTCAATGCCCCTAATAGGGGGTAGGCCGTGTGGTAGTTCAAGGGGAAACACATCCTTGTAGAGTTCTAAGAGTTCTTGAACTTCACATGGAATCGGTTTTTCACTTTCCTTGGAAGTTTCTTTGGCGATGAGGGCATAAACAACCATCCCCTTGCTAAGCTCGTGTTTCATCTCTTGCTCTCCAACCAATAGGACTCCCTCAAGAGGCTTGGTCATAGCATGGCTAGCTCGGCCACCCATATGTGGGGGTAAGGGTGTGAGCTTGATCCTCTTGTCTCCAAACATGAATGTGTAAGTGTTGTCTCTTCCCTCATGAGTCGCATTCCGATCAAATTTCCAAGGTCTCCCCAATAAAAGGTGACAAGCATCCATAGGAATCACATCACACCACACTTCATCCATATAGTCTCTTCCCATGGAAAAAGAAACCAAACATCTCCTATCAACCAAAATTTCGGCCTCCCTATTCAACCACCTCAACTTGTAAGGGCTTGGGTGTTTTTGCGTGGGTAAGGCAAGTTTATCGATGAGGGTTTTTGAAGCAACATTAACACAACTCCCTCCATCAATAATTAGGTTACAAACCCTCTTCCCAATGGTACATTTAGACCTAAAAATCTGATTTTTTTTGACTTTCTTCCAAGGAATGGGGTTGGGTATGCATAACCCTCCAAGTTACAAGACCAAGTTTTGACCCAATTCCTCCATTCATTCGGCTCAATTTAGACTCAATTTCCTTTCTCAATTTCTCCATAGAGTCATACATAGTTCCCTCAAGAGTAGTATCACGAGAAAGAGGCATACTCATTGAGAAAACAAGGAAGAACAAACCTGAAAATTTCGGCTAAGCAAGAGACCTTGTGATTCAAACCCAACCAACACTAACACAAGTGTAGATCTTCAACCATTTTGTGAAAGTTTTGTGAGATTTTGTGGGAGTTTTGTGGAAAAAATAAAACAAGGAAAAGAAATAGATAAAAAAAAACGAAAATAAAGGAGACAAACAAGAACAACTCGACAATGCAAAGAACAAATCGAAAAAAGAAGAACAAACCTAGGCTTTGATAACCAATTTGGAGTGAAACTAGATGGATTAAGTCTCACTCAAAGGATGAACAAAAATCGATCTTTGAACACTTGAAGAATTTCGGCCGAGTTGTATGTTTTTGGGTTGAAATTTTCTGATTTTGTTGTTAAATGAAAAAACACAAGGATAGAAACTAAATCTACACACTAAGTAATAGATTTAGGGTTTTAATTAGTCAAGCACTAAGCCACTAACTAATTATCATAAATCTCAAACACAAAGTAATGAGAAGAATGAAGAACTCACAAATAAAACACTAGGGTTTCTTAGTCATTCAAATCTGAAAAATATGAGGTGGGAATGGGGGTTTATATAATACCCTCATTCTAATCTTGACCATACATCACAAGCTAATCTAAGGGCTACAATCAACCCACAAAAACAACAATATACTCGGTTTTCCAAGGCTCACATGAGCTGAAAATTTGAAGAGAAAACAACAAATACTTAAAGTAAAAAGCATAAAGCATAAAAGGTAGATAGTGACATGTGTTGATAGTGACTTATTGAGGAACACATGTGAACCCTCCTTTGATTGTTTTTCGGCTGACTTGGGACCTTTCTCACTTGATTTTGTTGCTCTTGATGATTTAGTTGACTTGTGGTTGACCCTTGGACCTAAGGTTGGAAGCGGGCCCTAGGTCAATGGATCGCAAATTCTCAACTCCCGTTGCAAAGTGTGAGTTGTTCGAAATCCCTAAGGTAGGATTCGATGGGTTGTGTCTCTTGCTTAAGTTGGGCCAACCTAAGAAACATATCTTGTGTGTAATCCTTGGGAACGAACTTATCCTTGAGCTTCTTGCTAAGCTTGAGCCACGACCTAATGGGCTCTTTCCCCTCTCGATTTCTCTGATTTTTAAGGTTTTCGTACCAAAGGGAAGCATACCCTTTGAATTTCATGATTGCAACCTTAAAACATTTCCTATCCGAGTACTCCTTAAACTCAAAGACTCTTTCGATAGACCTAAGCCAATCTAGTAAGTCTTCGGGGTTAAGACTACCATAGAAATCGGGAATATCTACCTTGATGTCTCGGTCTTGCTCCCTTGGTTGGACCTCAATGGATTCCTCCGAGTCCGAGTGATAGCCACCCATGTTAGGAGGCGGTTGCCCCCTTCCTCGGCCACCAATCGCACGGCCTCTTCCTCCACCCCTTGGTGGTGGTCTTGGTTCATGAAGGTTTTGGTCCAAGAGGGTGTTTAGAGCATTCATCATCGTATTGCAACTACCGGCGAGTTGATTCAACTTTTCTTCAAGGTTTGAAATTCTCTTTTCCTCGGCCATTTTGTGAAAATTTTGTGGAAGTTTTGTGGAAGAATCAAGGAAAAAGAAAAGGGAAAACGAAAAGAAATAAAAGAGAAAACAAAGCACAAACCGAAAAAACAAAGAACAAACTTAGGCATTGATGACCAATTTGGAATGAAACCTAATGGGTTAGGGTTCACTCAAGAGAACAACTAAAATCAATTTGAAAACACTTGTAAAATACACGGCCAAAGTGAAGCTTTTTAGTGTAAAATTTTCTGATTTTTGTAAGTTAAAGGAAAACATAAAAAGATAAACTAAGTCTAAGCACAAAGCTAAAGATTTAGGGTTTGATTAACTAAGCACTTAGCCACTAGTTAATCATAAACTCACTCTTGCACTAAGCTAAGAGAACATAAGATGAGAGGCACTCAAACTTAGGGTTTTATATTCAATGAAATCTGAAAAATACAAGGCAAGAGAGTGAGTTTATATAATACCCAAACTCTAATCTCAACCCTACATCCTATACTTGATCTAAGGGCTCTAAGAGCTCCTCAAATATTAAAAAAAAAACGGGTCCAAGAGCCTTACATTTGCTGAAAATTTAAAACAACAATCAAACAACATAAAGCATAAAGTAGACAATGACTAGTGACTCCATCCTCTCCTTGCACTTATGGAACGAAACGGCTTGACGATTTGTGCAACGGGAGTTGAGAGTTCGCAATCCATTGACCTAGGGCCCGCTTCCAACCTTAGGTCCAAGGGTCAACCACAAGTCAATTAAATCATCAAGAGCCAAAATCAAGTGGGAGAAGCCCAAATCAGCCGAAAAAATGATCACAAGGAGGCCTCACATGTGTTCCACAATAAGTCCCTTTCAACACATGTCACTATCTACCTTTTATGCTTTATGCTTTATACTTTATGCATTTGTTGTTTTCTCTTCAAAAAATTTCAGCTCACATGTGAGCTTTGAACCGAGTAGTGTGTTAGTTTTGTGGGTTTATTGTAGCCCTTAGATCCTCTTAGGATTGTATGGTCAAGATTAGAGTGAGGGTAGTATATAAACCCTCATTCTCACATCATATTTTTCAGATTTTGTTGAATGAAAAACCCTAGTTGTTTATTTGAGTGTTCTTCATTTTTCTCATTGCTTTGTGCTTGAGTTAGTGAAAGATTAGTTTAGTGGCTTTGTGCTTAAACTAATCAAACCCTAAATCTATTACTTTGTGTGTAGATTTAGTTACTATCTTTTATGTTTCCCTTATTTACAAAATTTCAGAAAATTACTTCACCAAAAACAACACTTTGGCCGAAATCACCAAGGGTTTCTCAAGTCGATTTTAGTTCATCCTTTGAGTGAAACTTGATCCACTTAGTTTCACTCCAAATTGGTCATCAAAGCTTTGGTTGGGTTTGAAGAAACACACGGTCCAAGACATCCTTGTTTCACCCGAAATTTTTCAGGTTTGTTGTTCTTTGTTTTCTCAATGAGTATACCTCTCTCTTGTGATACTACTCTTGAGGGAACCATGTATGACTCTATGGAGAAATTGAGAGTGGAAATAGAGGCTAAGTTGAGCGGAATGAAAGGAGGAGTTGGGTCAAACCTTGGTCTTGTAACTTGGAGGGTTATGCATACCCAACCTCAACCTTTGGAGGAAAGTCAAAAAAATCAGATTTTTAGGTCTAAATGTACCATTGGGAAGAGGGTTTGTAACCTCATTATTGATGGAGGGAGTTGTGTTAATGTTGCTTCAAAGACCCTCATCGATAAACTTGCCTTACCCACACAAAAACACCCAAACCCTTACAAGTTGAGATGGTTGAATAGGGAGGCCGAAATTTTGGTTGACAAACGATGTTTGGTTTCTTTTTCTATGGGAAGAGATTATATGGATGAAGTGTGGTGTGATGTGATTCCTATGGATGCTTGTCACCTTTTATTAGGGAGACCTTGGGAATTTGATCGAAATGCAACTCATGAGGGAAGAGACAACACCTATACTTTCAAGTTTAGAGACAAGAAGATCAAACTCACACCCTTGCCTCCAAACATGGGTGGCCGAGCCACTCCAACCCTAACCAAGCCCCTAGAGGGAGTTCTACTAGTTGGGGAACAAGAAATAAAACAAGAGCTTAGCAAGGGAATGGTTGTTTATGCCCTCATTGCCAAAGAAACTCCTAAGGAAAGTGAAAAACCGATTCCATGTGAAGTTCAAGAGCTCTTAGAACTCTACAAGGATGTGTTTCCTCTCGAGCTACCACACGGCCTACCCCCTATTAGGGGCATAGAGCATCAAATTGATCTTGTTCCGGGAGCTACACTACCTAATAAGGCCGCATATCGAAGTGATCCTAAGGCTACACAAGAACTTCAACAACAAATTGGAGAACTCATGGAAAAGGGGTTTGTAAGAGAATCTCTTAGTCCTTGTGCCGTACCTACACTCTTGGTACCTAAGAAGGATGGAACTTGGAGAATGTGTACGGATAGTCGAGCTATTAATAATATTACGGTCAAGTATAGGTTTCCTATACCTAGACTTGATGACATTCTTGATGAGCTTAGTGGGGCTCGATTGTTTTCCAAGATTGATTTGCGACAAGGATACCATCAAGTGAGAATCAAAGAGGGTGATGAATGGAAGACGGCTTTTAAAACGAAGCATGGGTTATATGAATGGTTAGTCATGCCTTTTGGACTATCCAATGCTCCTAGCACCTTCATGAGATTGATGACCGAGGTTTTGAGACCTTACTTGGGAAGGTTCGTTGTGGTTTACTTTGACGATATCTTGGTGTATAGCCCTTCCAAAGAGGCTCATCTACATCACTTGCAAGTGTTGTTTGAGACACTTCGAGACCACAAGTTGTATGGCAAGCTAGAGAAGTGTTCCTTCATGCAAAGCGAAGTCCAATTCTTGGGCTATATCATCTCTAGCCGAGGTATACTAGTGGATCAAGAGAAAGTGGAGGCTATCAAATCATGGCCCATTCCGAAGAACATAACCGAGGTGAGAAGCTTTCATGGCTTGGCTTCTTTTTACCGACGATTTATCAAGGATTTTAGCACCGTCATGGCACCCATCACCGAATGTATGAAGAAAGGGGAATTCAAGTGGAGTGAGGGGGCCGAGATTTCCTTCAATCAAATCAAGAAGTTGTTGTGTGATTCACCTATTCTTACACCACCGGATTTCAATAAGCTTTTTGAAGTCGAATGTGATGCTAGCGGAGTTGGAATTGGGGCCGTTCTATTACAAGAACACAAGCCAATCGCTTACTTTAGTGAGAAATTGAATGGCGCCAAGCTCAATTATTCCACCTACGACAAAGAATTCTATGCCATCGTTAGGGCTCTCGCTCATTGGAGCCATTATCTCAAACCCAAACCGTTTGTTCTTCATTCGGATCATGAGGCACTCAAATACATCAATGGGCAACACAAGTTGAATCATAGGCATGCCAAGTGGGTCGAGTTTCTTCAATCATTCTCTTTCTCGAGCAAGTTCATCGAAGGAAAGAACAACGTGGTGGCCGATGCATTATCTCGGAGGCACACCATGCTAAGTTACATGGAACAAAGAGTGTTGGGTTTTGAATTCATGAAAGAGCTCTATGTGGAGGATCCCGACTTCAAGGATGAGTGGAACTCCATTCGTGAAGGGCAAAGCAAGGTAGGAAGCAAGTACACACTTCAAGAGGGATTCCTATTCTTGGGGAATCGGTTGTGCATTCCTAAGAGTTCCTATCGACTTCTCCTAGTACGTGAGGTTCACTCTAATGGCTTGGCCGGGCATTTTGGTATTCAAAAGACTTACGACATCCTTCAAGATCAATTCTATTGGCCCAAGATGCTTGGAGATGTCCAAGATGTGATCAAGAGATGCGCTTCGTGCCAACAATCCAAGTCCTTCTTTCAAACGGGGCCCTACACTCCTCTACCCGTCCCAAATCGGCCATGGGAAGATGTTAGCATGGATTTCATCGTCGCTTTGCCTAGAACTCAACGAGGTAAGGACTCCATTATGGTTGTGGTGGATCGGTTTAGCAAGATGGCTCATTTCATTGCGTGTAAGAAAACCGAGGATGCCATGAGTGTGGCCGAGTTGTACTTCAAAGAAGTGGTCAAATTGCATGGAGTCCCCAAAACCATTGTCTCCGATCGAGACACCAAGTTCATGAGCCACTTTTGGAAGACTTTGTGGAAATTGCTAAAAACGAGGCTCTTGTTTAGCACAAGTCACCATCCTCAAACGGATGGCCAAACCGAGGTCACTAATAAAACCTTGGGGAGGATCCTTAGGAGCATCGTTTCCAAGTCCTTGAAAGATTGGGATCTCAAGCTTGCCCACGCCGAATTCGCTTTTAATCGTGCCCCTTCTTCTAGCACGGGACAATCACCATTTGAAGTGGTCTATGGAACCAACCCTCTCATGCCCACGGACCTAGCCCCCGTCAAGAGCAAGGAGATGAGCTACGATGCCAAGAAGCGGGTTGAGTTCATGATGAGCATCCACAATCAAGTCAAGAAGCAAATCGAGAAAGCGAATGAGACCTACAAGACTAGGTCAAAGGGCCGAAAAACTCCAAAAGAATTCGAGCCGGGAGACTTGGTATGGTTGCACTTGAGGAAGGAAAGGTTTCCGGATAAAAGAAAGAACAAGCTCATGCCTAGGGCCGAGGGTCCCTTCGAGATACTTGAGAAAATTGGGCCGAATGCTTACAAAGTTGATTTACCGGGAGAGTACGGAGTCCATGGCACGTTTAATGTGGGAGACTGGACCAAAATTGGTCAAGGAAACCAAGGGTGAAGCCGAGGGGGGCCGTGGGATGGACCCATGGGCTCAAACCCAAGCCTAGACCAAGGGTCAAGGGATCACTAAGGGATAAGTAAAGTCAATTCTATGGTCAAATCGAGCCAACCCTAGTGATCAAGCTAAGTCAAGGAGAAGTCAAGGTTGGAGAGCAACAAAAAGTCAAGATTATGCTATTTTGAAATGTGGTCAACCAAGGTACACCCATGTGAGTCAACCCTCCAATAAATGGGCTCATATGGTTCATCAAGCTTGGAGTGAAACTAGGAGGATCAAGTTTCACTCAAGAGATGAACAAAATCGATCTTGTAATGTTGATAAAAATCTCGGCCCCAATGGTGTTTTTTGTGAAGTATTTTTCTGAAATTTTATGAACAAGGAAAATAAAAAGGATAGTAACTAAATCTACACACTAAGTAATAGATTTAGGTTGTGATTAGTTTAAGCACAAAGCCACTAAACTAATCTTTCACTAAACTCACACACTAAGTAATGAGAAAGGAAGAACACTCAAATGAAACTAGGGTTTCTTTATCATTAGCCAAATCTGAAAATTTACAAGGCAATGAGAGGAGGTTATATACTACCCTTCCTCTAATCTTGACCTTACATTTAAAGGAGATCTAAAGGCTACAATTAACCCTTGAATTACATCAAATACTCGGTCCACTTAGGCTCTCATGAGCTGAAAATTTTGAACATAAAACAACAAATACTTAAAGTAAAAAGCATAAAGCATAAAAGGTAGATAGTGACATGTAGGAAAGGGACATGTTGAGGAGAAACATGTGAGCTTCTCTTGGATTGAATTTCGGCTGACTTGGGTCTTGTACCCACTTGAGTTTGCTCTTGAAGATTTAATTGACTTGTGGTTCGAACCCACATGGGTGCACTCGAGCGATCACAAACAAAAATAGCACTTTAGTCGACTTTCGGTTGCTCTCCGTCTTGACTTTTCTTGACTTCCTTGACCCACCAAGCTTGACCAAGATGTTATTGTTTAAATTCACTCAAAATAAGCTTGGGTGGACCTTAGGATCGTGACCTAGCCCATGGTTCGAGCCCAAGGACCTAAACCGTGATTTGGACAAAAACCGCCTTTGCTAGCCTTAACCATTTTTGGTCCAAAGCTAGCTCATGGAGGTCAAGGGGGCCGGCTTATTTCAAGTCACCAAGGATCATCACATTGTTTTTATATTTTAAGTCATTTTCATACATGTCGTTTTCATTACTTTTACTTTATGCTTTATTGAAAGGAGACAATGTAATCCCTTGTAATATGGTCACTAGGACCGTCCCACATGCCACCCAAGGTCAAATCTTGACCCTTGAAGACTACCTAAAATGCATGGAGAGGATGTGCTCACATGTCATTGTCTACTTTATGTTTTGTTTGTTATCATTTTCAAATTTGTAAGGTCACAAAGACCAACTTATTTCGGCTGATTTGAGGGACCTTTATGGCCCTTGGATCAACTTGTAATGTGTGGCTAAGATTAGAATGAGGGTAATATATAAACCCTCATCCTCATCTCACAATTTTCAGATTTGTTGAAATGAAAAACCCTAGTTGTTTTATTTGAGTTCTCTTCATTTTCTCATTACTTAGTGTGTGAGTTAGTGGAAGATTAGTTTAGTGGCTTTGTGCTTAAACTAATCAAAACCCTAATTCTATTGCTTTGTGCCTAGGATTAGTACTATCTTTATGTTTTTCTTTTATCACAAAATTTCAGAAAATATTTCACCAAAAACATTCACTTTGGCCGAAAATTTCAAGGGTTTCAAGGATCGATTTGTGTTCATCTCTTGAGTGAAACTTGATCCTCCTAGTTTCACTCCAAATTGGTCATCAAAGCCTAGGTTTGTTTTTGATTTTCGATTTTTTTTATCTTTGTTTTCGGTTTACTCTAGTAATGTCGAGTAGTTTGCTTTTCTTCCTCTTTTAATTTTTCGTTTTTTCTCCCTTCTTTTCCTTGTTTATTTTCTATAAATTTCCCACAAAATTTCCACAAAAGATCTCACAAAAGTGTCACAAAATGGAAGGGGATAGAGGGGAAGATAAAAGACTTTCCGATTTAGAAGAGAAGTTAACTCAACTCACCGGTAATTGTACTCTAATGATGAATGCTCTAAACACCCTCTTAGACCAAAATTTTAATGACCCAAGAGGGGGGGAGGGGGGAAGGGGACGTGGCCGTGGGTTTGGGTATGGGGGCCGTGGGAGAGGACAACCTCCTCCTCACATGGAAGATCAATTTTCGGATTCGGAAGAGTCCCTTGAAACCCACCCAAGAGACCATGACCGAGACATTAAGGTGGACATACCCGATTCTTATGGTAGCTTGAACCCAGGATCTCCTAGATTGGCTTAGATCGGTTGAGAGAATTTTTGAATTCAAGGAGTACTCAGATAGGGAAGTGTTTCAAGGTAGCCATCATGAAGTTTAAGGGATATGCCTCCCTTTGGTATGAAAACCTTAAGAATCAAAGAAACCGAGAGGGTAAGGAACCCATTAAGTCATGGCTCAAACTCAAAAAGAAACTCAAAGACAAGTTTGTTCCCAAAGACTACACCCAAGACATGTTTCTCAAGCTAGCTCAACTAAAACAAGAGTCACACCCCATTGAGACCTATCTTAGGGACTTTGAGCAACTCACCCTACAATGTGAGATGAATGAGAAACCCGAACAAAAATTGCAAGGTTTGTTGAGGGCCTAAACCCTAGGATAGCAAATCGGGTCAAGATGCAAAACTTGTGGTCATTCGATGAGGCCGTTACCATGGCCACACGTGTGGAAAGGCTAGAGAAGGGGAGAGGAGAGTCGACTAAGAACACCACCAAAACCAACCCCATGTCGAGCCAAGGAGGGTCAAGATTGTTGAGCCTTGCCCTACCACCAAGCCATCAAGTGTTGATAAGGGAAAGGGAATCGACTATGGCCCTAAGAGAACAATTCCTCTCAAGAAGTGCTACCAATGTCAAGGTTACGGTCATTTTGCTAAGGAATGCCCTAGCAAGAGGACCTTGAATACAAGTGAGGTTGTACATTGGGGAGATGATGAGGTGTTAGTTTGTGAGGAAGAAAAAGAGGGAGTTGAGGAAGTAAGGGTGGCCGAAACAATTGTTCCCCCGGACTCGGGGTTGAGCTTGGTTACTTGGCGAGTCATGCATACTCAAGATTCAAGCGAAAGCGTGGATCAAAGGCATCAATTATTTCGAACCAAATGTACCATCATGGGGAGAGTGTGCAACTTGATTATCGATGGGGGAAGTTGTGTTAATGTTGCTTCCAAAACCCTCATTGATAAACTTGCCTTACCAACTTTGAAACATCCTCATCCTTACAAGTTAAGGTGGCTTAATCAAGGAGCCGAGGTAAAAGTCGATAAACAATGCAAAGTCTCGTTCTCGATTGGACAAGACTACAAAGATGAAATTGTGTGTGAAGTGTTGAATATGGATGCTTGTCATGTCTTACTTGGGAGGCCATGGGAGTATGAAAAGAACTCTTCCCACCATGGAAGAGACAACACCTACTCATTCAAGTATGGTGAAAAGCTCATTGTCTTAGCTCCCCTACCACCAATGATGGGATGTAAATCCAATGCATGCTTGTTTGAATCCTTCATTGAGCCAAACCCTAGCATGGAGATGAGGTTGGGGCCGAAATTGATTGAGCATGTAGACTTGAAAGGCCTTGGGCCGAATGAAGAAGAGCAAGGGGAAAAGTTGAACTTGGAATGTGAGGAAGCCCTAGCATGGTAAGGAGGACTCTAGGAGAGGAGCCTCATGAGGGAGAAGCATCAATCAACAAGGAAACAACCGACTACAATGAGAATGTGGTCAATGAAAGAACAAAATCGATGGCAAGGAAAGATCAAGCGGGTCTTTAAGATGGAGAATCATTGAAGGGCTCGATCATGAGCAAGAATGGGTGGATGGCATGGTTATGAGTCGAGGGCTCAAGGAAATGCTCGAGGAAGAGTGCGTGGTCAAAAAAACCGTGACCAAGGATGAAAATGTGAACAATTCTTCGAGCCAAGGCAAAGGGGTCCAACCACTTCTACAAACTCTAGCTAAGTGGTGCCCATGGAAGACTAAAACCATGAAGACCAAGATCGAGCAAAGGTTGAGCGAGATTCTAGCTTGAAATCGAGCAAGGGAGGAAGCAAGAGGATCTCCAAGGACTTGAGGGCAAGTCCTTTCCAAGGAGAGGAGATTGGACCAAAATTGGTCAAGGAAACCAAGGGTGAAGCCGAGGGGGGCCGTGGGATGGACCCATGGGCTCAAACCCAAGCCTAGACCAAGGGTCAAGGGATCACTAAGGGATAAGTAAAGTCAATTCTATGGTCAAATCGAGCCAACCCTAGTGATCAAGCTAAGTCAAGGAGAAGTCAAGGTTGGAGAGCAACAAACGTCAAGATTATGCTATTTTGAAATGTGGTCAACCAAGGTACACCCATGTGAGTCACCCCTCCAATAAATGGGCTCATATGGTTCATCAAGCTAGCTCATGGAGGTCAAGGGGTGGCTTATTTCAAGTCACCAAGGATCATCACATTGTTTTTATATTTTAAGTCATTTTCATACATGTCGTTTTCATTACTTTTACTTTATGCTTTATTGAAAGGAGACAATGTAATCCCTTGTAATATGGTCACTAGGACCGTCCCACATGCCACCCAAGGTCAAATCTTGACCCTTGAAGACTACCTAAAATGCATGGAGAGGATGTGCTCACATGTCATTGTCTACTTTATGTTTTGTTTGTTATCATTTTCAAATTTGTAAGGTCACAAAGACCAACTTATTTCGGCTGATTTGAGGGACCTTTATGGCCCTTGGATCAACTTGTAATGTGTGGCTAAGATTAGAATGAGGGTAATATATAAACCCTCATCCTCATCTCACAATTTTCAGATTTGTTGATATGAAAAACCCTAGTTTTTTTATTTGAGTTCTCTTCATTTTCTCATTACTTAGTGTGTGAGTTAGTGGAAGATTAGTTTAGTGGCTTTGTGCTTAAACTAATCAAAACCCTAATTCTATTGCTTTGTGCCTAGGATTAGTACTATCTTTATGTTTTTCTTTTATCACAAAATTTCAGAAAATATTTCACCAAAAACATTCACTTTGGCCGAAAATTTCAAGGGTTTCAAGGATCGATTTGTGTTCATCTCTTGAGTGAAACTTGATCCTCCTAGTTTCACTCCAGAGACCTTAGCCCGTATCTTGAAGACTTGGAGGATGAAGAAGGAGAGGATTTGAGGGCAAATCCTTTTCAACCCGGGGAGATTGCAACGGGAGTTGAGAGTTCGCAATCCATTGACCTAGGGCCCGCTTCCAACCTTAGGTCCAAGGGTCAACCACAAGTCAATTAAATCATCAAGAGCCAAAATCAAGTGGGAGAAGCCCAAATCAGCCGAAAAAATGATCACAAGGAGGCCTCACATGTGTTCCACAATAAGTCTGCAACGGGAGTTGAAAGTTCGCGATCCTTTGACCTTAGGCCCGCTTCCAACCTTAGGTCCAAGGGTCAACCACAAGTCAACTAAAACATCAAGAGCAACAAAACCAAGTGATGAAGGTCCCAAAACAGCCGAAAAAACAATCAAAGGAGGATTCACATGTGTTCCTCAATGAGTCACTATCACACATGTCACTATCTACCTTTTATACTTTATGCTTTTTACTTTAAGTATTTGTTGTTTTATGTTCAAAATTTTCAGCTCATGTGAGCCTTGTTGGACCGAGTATAATGATGTATTTGTGGGTTATTTGTAGCCCTTGGATCCTCTTGTAATGTGTGGTCAAGATTAGAATGAGGGCATTATATAAACCCTCATCCTCACCTCACAATTTTCAGAATTTGTTGAATGAAAAAAAACCCTAGTTTTATTTGAGTGTTCTTCCTTCTCTCATTACTTTGTGTTTGAGATTTGTGAGAGATTAGTTTAGTGGCTTAGTGCTTAAACTAATCAAACTCTAAATCTATTACTTTGTGTGTAGATTTAGACACTATCTTTATGTTCTTTCTTTTTAACAACAAAAATCAGAAAAAATACTTCAAAAAAATCATCACTTGGCCGAGTATTTCATCATTGTTTCAAGTTCGATTTTGTTCATCCTTTGAGTGAAACTTGACCCACTTAGTTTCACTCCAAATTGGTCATCAAAGCTTTGGTTTGAAGAGCACAAGACCCCACCTTTGTGCTAAGTTCATACGGTCCAAAGGAGTATATCAAGGTATTCGAAATTTTCAGATTTTCTTGTGTTTGATTTCTCAATGAGTATACCTCTTTCTTGTGATACTACTCTTGAGGGAACTATGGATGACTCTATGGAGAAATTGAGAAAGGAAATTGAGTCTAAATTGAGCCGAATGAATGGAGGAATTGGGTCAAAACTTGGTCTTGTAACTTGGAGGGTTATGCATACCCAACCCCATTCCTTGGAAGAAAGTCAAAAAAATCAGATTTTTAGGTCTAAATGTACCATTGGGAAGAGGGTTTGTAACCTAATTATTGATGGAGGGAGTTGTGTTAATATTGCTTCAAAAACCCTCATCGATAAACTTGCCTTACCCACACAAAAACACCCAAACCCTTACAAGTTGAGGTGGTTGAATAGAGAGGCCGAAATTTTGGTTGATAGGAGATGTTTGGTTTCTTTTTCCATGGGAAGAGACTATATGGATGAAGTGTGGTGTGATGTGATTCCTATGGATGCTTGTCACCTCTTATTGGGGAGACCTTGGGAATTTGATCGGAATGCGACTCATGAGGGAAGGGACAACACTTACACTTTCATGTTTGGAGACAAGAGGATCAAGCTCACACCCTTACCGCCACATATGGGTGGCCGAGCTAGCCATGCCATGACCAAGCCTCTTGAGGGAGTCCTATTGGTTGGAGAACAAGAGATGAAACAAGAGCTTAGCAAGGGAATGGTTGTTTATGCCCTTATTACCAAAGAAACTCCTAAGGAAAGTGAAAAACCGATTCCATGTGAAGTTCAAGAGCTCTTAGAACTCTACAAGGATGTGTTTCCCCTTGAGCTACCACACGGCCTACCCCCTATTAGGGGCATTGGGCATCAAATTGATCTTGTTAGGAGCTACACTACCTAATAAGGCCGCATATCGAAGTGATCCTAAGGCTACACAAGAACTTCAACAACAAATTGGGGAACTCTTGGAAAAGGGGTTTGTAAGAGAATCTCTTAGTCCTTGTGCCGTGCCTACACTCTTGGTACCTAAGAAGGATGGAACTTGGAGAATGTGTACGGATAGTCGAGCTATTAATAATATTACGGTCAAGTATAGGTTTCCTATACCTAGGCTTGATGACATTCTTGATGAGCTTAGTGGAGCTCGATTGTTTTCCAAGATTGATCTACGACAAGGTTACCATCAAGTGAGAATCAAAGAGGGTGATGAATGGAAGACGGCTTTTAAAACGAAGCATGGGTTATATGAATGGTTAGTCATGCCTTTTGGACTATCCAATGCTCCTAGCACCTTCATGAGATTGATGACCGAGGTTTTGAGACCTTACTTGGGAAGATTCATTGTGGTCTACTTTGACGATATCTTAGTGTATAGCAATTCCAAGGAAGCTCACCTACATCATTTGCGAGTGTTGTTTGAGACACTTAGAGATCACAAGTTGTATGGCAAGTTAGAGAAGTGTTCTTTCATGCAAAGCGAAGTCCAATTCTTGGGCTATATTATATCTAGCCGTGGTATACTAGTGGATCAAGAGAAAGTGGAGGCTATCAAATCATGGCCAATTCCGAAGAACATAACCGAGGTGAGGAGCTTTCATGGCTTGGCTTCTTTTTATCGACGATTTATCAAGGATTTTAGCACCGTCATGGCACCCATCACCGAGTGTATGAAGAAACGAGAGTTCAAGTGGAATGAGGGGGCCGAGAATTCCTTCAATAAAATCAAGAAGTTGTTGTGTGACTCACCTATTCTTACACCACCGGATTTCAATAAGCTTTTTGAAGTCGAATGTGATGCTAGTGGAGTTGGAATTGGGGCCGTTCTATTACAAGAACACAAGCCAATTGCTTACTTTAGTGAGAAGTTGAATGGTGCCAAGCTCAATTATTCCACCTACGACAAAGAATTCTATGCCATCGTTCGGGCTCTCGCTCATTGGAGCCATTACCTCAAGCCCAAGCCGCTTTGTTCTTCATTCCGATCATGAGGCTCTCAAATACATTAATGGACAACACAAGTTGAATCATAGGCACGCCAAGTGGGTAGAATTTCTTCAATCTTTTTCTTTCTCAAGCAAGTTCATTGAAGGAAAAAATAACGTGGTGGCCGATGCATTATCTCGGAGGCACACCATGTTAAGTTACATGGAGCAAAGAGTGTTGGGTTTTGAATTCATGAAAGAGCTCTATGTGGAGGATCCCGACTTCAAGGATGAGTGGAATTCCATACGTGAAGGGCAAGGTAAGGTAGGAAGCAAGTACACACTTCAAGAGGGGTTCTTGTTCTATGGGAATCGGCTATGTATACCTAAGAGCCCTTATCGAAATCTCCTAGTGAGGGAGGTTCATTCTAATGGTTTAGCCGGGCATTTCGGAATTCAAAAGACTTATGACATCCTCCAAGACCAATTCCATTGGCCCAAGATGCTTGGAGATGTCCAAGATGTGATCAAGAGATGTGCTTCTTGCCAACAATCCAAGTCCTTCTTTCAAACGGGACCCTACACTCCTTTACCCGTCCCAAATCGGCCATGGGAGGATGTTAGCATGGATTTCATCGTCGCTTTGCCAAGGACTCAACGAGGTAAGGATTCCATCATGGTTGTGGTAGATCGATTTAGCAAGATGGCTCATTTCATTGCGTGCAAGAAAACCGAGGATGCCATGAGTGTGGCCGAATTGTATTTCAAAGAAGTGGTCAAGTTGCATGGAGTCCGGAAACCATTGTATCCGATCGAGACACCAAGTTCATGAGCCACTTTTGGAAGACCTTGTGGAAGTTGCTAAAAACGAGGCTATTGTTTAGCACAAGTCATCATCCTCAAACGGATGGTCAAACCGAGGTCACTAATAAAACCTTGGGGAGAATCCTTAGGAGCATCGTTTCTAGGTCCTTGAAAGATTGGGATCTCAAACTCGCCCACGCCGAGTTTGCCTTCAACCCGACCCCCTTCTTCTAGCACGGGAAGTTCACCATTTGTAGTGGTCTATGGGACTAATCCTCTCATGCCCACAGATCTAGCCCCCGTCAAGAGCAAGGAGATGAGTTACGATGCCAAGAAGCGGGTTGAGTTCATGATGAGTATCCACAACCAAGTCAAGAAGCAAATCGAGAAGTCAAACGAAGCCTACAAGGCTAAATCCAAGGGCCGAAAACATCCAAGGGAGTTTGAAGCGGGAGATTTGGTGTGGTTGCACTTGAGGAAGGAAAGGTTTCCGGAAAAGAGAAAGAACAAGCTCATGCCTAGGGCCGAGGGTCCCTTCGAGATACTTGAGAAAATTGGACCGAATGCTTACAAAGTTGATCTACCGGGAGAGTATGGCGTCCATGGCACATTCAATGTGGGAGACCTTAGTCCGTATCATGAAGACTTGGAGGATGACGAGGGAGAGGATTTGAGGGCAAATCCTTTTCAACCCGGGGAGATTGCAACGGGAGTTGAAAGTTCGCGATCCTTTGACCTTGGGCCCGCTTCCAACCTTAGGTCCAAGGGTCAACCACAAGTCAACTAAAACATCAAGAGCAACAAAACCAAGTGATGAAGGTCCCAAAACAGCCGAAAAAACAATCAAAGGAGGATTCACATGTGTTCCTCAATGAGTCACTATCACACATGTCACTATCTACCTTTTATACTTTATGCTTTTTACTTTAAGTATTTGTTGTTTTATGTTCAAAATTTTCAGCTCATGTGAGCCTTGTTGGACCGAGTATAATGATGTATTTGTGGGTTATTTGTAGCCCTTGGATCCTCTTGTAATGTGTGGTCAAGATTAGAATGAGGGCATTATATAAACCCTCATCCTCACCTCACAATTTTCAGAATTTGTTGAATGAAAAAAAACCCTAGTTTTATTTGAGTGTTCTTCCTTCTCTCATTACTTTGTGTTTGAGATTTGTGAGAGATTAGTTTAGTGGCTTAGTGCTTAAACTAATCAAACTCTAAATCTATTACTTTGTGTGTAGATTTAGACACTATCTTTATGTTCTTTCTTTTTAACAACAAAAATCAGAAAAAATACTTCAAAAAAATCATCACTTGGCCGAGTATTTCATCATTGTTTCAAGTTCGATTTTGTTCATCCTTTGAGTGAAACTTGACCCACTTAGTTTCACTCCAAAGTCCCTTTCAACACATGTCACTATCTACCTTTTATGCTTTATGCTTTATACTTTATGCATTTGTTGTTTTCTCTTCAAAAAATTTCAGCTCACATGTGAGCTTTGAACCAGTAGTGTGTTAGTTTTGTGGGTTTATTGTAGCCCTTAGATCCTCTTAGGATTGTATGGTCAAGATTAGAGTGAGGGTAGTATATAAACCCTCATTCTCACATCATATTTTTCAGATTTTGTTGAATGAAAAACCCTAGTTGTTTATTTGAGTGTTCTTCAATTTTCTCATTGCTTTGTGCTTGAGTTAGTGAAAGATTAGTTTAGTGGCTTTGTGCTTAAACTAATCAAACCCTAAATCTATTACTTTGTGTGTAGATTTAGTTACTATCTTTTATGTTTCCCTTATTTACAAAATTTCAGAAAATTACTTCACCAAAAACAACACTTTGGCCGAAATCACCAAGGGTTTCTCAAGTCGATTTTAGTTCATCCTTTGAGTGAAACTTGATCCACTTAGTTTCACTCCAATTTGGTCCCGATTTTTGGCCTACGACCTAACCATGGTCCTTGGACCCATGGTCACGAAATTTCAGCCAATTTAGGCCAAAATCTCGGCTGAAATGATGTTCAAGTGTTACATTGTAATTCAATACATGTCCCTTTCATTATAGTTTGTTTTATCACTTTATGTCTTTGTCACCTTTGGTCTTTTGTATTCAAATAACAAAAATCAGCTAAGGGACCTTGTGTGGACCGTATGACTTGAGCTCCAAGGAGAAATGAAGGGCCTTGATTGAACAACACAAATGAAGGGAGGAGATGCACCAAGATGTCACCATCTACTTTAGTTGTTGTTGTATTTTAGTTTGCTGATTTTGTAAGCTCTATATGAGCTGTTTTTTTGTATGTTTTGTAAGGCCCTCATGGCCCTTAGATCTTTAGGAAGATGTATGGCTAGGATGAAAGCCTTGGTCTTATATAAACCAAGCTTTCCTCCTTGTATTTTTCAGATTTGTGATATATAAAAAAAGATGAGTTTTAGAGAGGGTTTCTCTTCAAACCTCCTTAGCTTTGTGCTTGGAGATTCGAGTTTCCATGGGTGAAGGTCATAGCTTAGTGCGATGATTGATCGGAACCTTAGTCTTAGGCTAGTGGCTTTGTGCTTAGTCTAATTCATATCCTTTTATTTTCGTTTTATGTTTTTGCAAATAACAACCGAAATCAAATCCACAACAAAACAGCCCCTAAACCGTGTATTTTGAGTGAGTGTTCATGAGTGAACCGAGTTTAGGGTGAGTGTGGTTACAAGGTACAAAGAGGCCCGCTTCAAATCGCTCCAACTTAGGTGAACATCCAAGGGCCATGATGGAGCCTGGGAGTCTAGGTGGGACGGTCCATGTGACTATTACAAGGATTATATTGTCCACATACAATAAAGCATAAAGCATAAAGTAAGAAAACGACATCTAATGAAAGAGACTTGTTGCACAAAATAATGGATGACTTGTGAGCATTTGTTGAAGCCGGCCCCTTTGACCTCCTTGAGCTGACTTTTTGTGAGCCATGTGAGTCTTGTTTATTGGAGGATTAACCCACATAGGTGCACCCAAAGTGATCACATTCAAAAATAGCACATTTGTTGACTTTTTGGTCGCTCTCCTTCTTGACTTTCCCTTGACTACTGGACCAAAATTGGTCAAGGAAACCAAGGGTGAAGCCGAGGGGGGCCGTGGGATGGACCCATGGGCTCAAACCCAAGCCTAGACCAAGGGTCAAGGGATCACTAAGGGATAAGTAAAGTCAATTCTATGGTCAAATCGAGCCAACCCTAGTGATCAAGCTAAGTCAAGGAGAAGTCAAGGTTGGAGAGCAACAAAAAGTCAAGATTATGCTATTTTGAAATGTGGTCAACCAAGGTACACCCATGTGAGTCAACCCTCCAATAAATGGGCTCATATGGTTCATCAAGCTAGCTCATGGAGGTCAAGGGGGCCGGCTTATTTCAAGTCACCAAGGATCATCACATTGTTTTTATATTTTAAGTCATTTTCATACATGTCGTTTTCATTACTTTTACTTTATGCTTTATTGAAAGGAGACAATGTAATCCCTTGTAATATGGTCACTAGGACCGTCCCACATGCCACCCAAGGTCAAATCTTGACCCTTGAAGACTACCTAAAATGCATGGAGAGGATGTGCTCACATGTCATTGTCTACTTTATGTTTTGTTTGTTATCATTTTCAAATTTGTAAGGTCACAAAGACCAACTTATTTCGGCTGATTTGAGGGACCTTTATGGCCCTTGGATCAACTTGTAATGTGTGGCTAAGATTAGAATGAGGGTAATATATAAACCCTCATCCTCATCTCACAATTTTGATTTGTTGAAATGAAAAACCCTAGTTGTTTTATTTGAGTTCTCTTCATTTTCTCATTACTTAGTGTGTGAGTTAGTGGAAGATTAGTTTAGTGGCTTTGTGCTTAAACTAATCAAAACCCTAATTCTATTGCTTTGTGCCTAGGATTAGTACTATCTTTATGTTTTTCTTTTATCACAATATTTGAGAAAATATTTCTCCAAAAACATTCACTTTGGCCGAAAATTTCAAGGGTTTCAAGGATCGATTTGTGTTCATCTCTTGAGTGAAACTTGATCCTCCTAGTTTCACTCCAAATTGGTCATCAAAGCCTAGGTTTGTTTTTGATTTTCGATTTTTTTTATCTTTGTTTTCGGTTTACTCTAGTAATGTCGAGTAGTTTGCTTTTCTTCCTCTTTTAATTTTTCGTTTTTTCTCCCTTCTTTTCCTTGTTTATTTTCTATAAATTTCCCACAAAATTTCCACAAAAGATCTCACAAAAGTGTCACAAAATGGAAGGGGATAGAGGGGAAGATAAAAGACTTTCCGATTTAGAAGAGAAGTTAACTCAACTCACCGGTAATTGTACTCTAATGATGAATGCTCTAAACACCCTCTTAGACCAAAATATTAATGAACCAAGAAGGGGTGAAGGGGGAAGGGGACGTGGCCGTGGGTTTGGGTATGGGGCCGTGGGAGAGGACAACCTCCTCCTCACATGGAAGATCAATTTTGGATTCGGAAGAGTCCCTTGTACCCCACCCAAGAGACCATGACCGAGACATTAAGGTGGACATACCCGATTTTTATGGTAGCTTGAACCCCGAGGATCTCCTAGATTGGCTTAGATCGGTTGAGAGAATTTTTGAATTCAAGGAGTACTCAGATAGGAAGTGTTTCAAGGTAGCCATCATGAAGTTTAAGGGATATGCCTCCCTTTGGTATGAAAACCTTAAGAATCAAAGAAACCGAGAGGGTAAGGAACCCATTAAGTCATGGCTCAAACTCAAAAAGAAACTCAAAGACAAGTTTGTTCCCAAAGACTACACCCAAGACATGTTTCTCAAGCTAGCTCAACTAAAACAAGAGTCACACCCCATTGAGACCTATCTTAGGGACTTTGAGCAACTCACCCTACAATGTGAGATGAATGAGAAACCCGAACAAAAAATTGCAAGGTTTGTTGAGGGCCTAAACCCTAGGATAGCAAATCGGGTCAAGATGCAAAACTTGTGGTCATTCGATGAGGCCGTTACCATGGCCACACGTGTGGAAAGGCTAGAGAAGGAGAGGAGAGTCGACTAAGAACACCACCAAAACCAACCCCATGTCGAGCCAAGGAGGGGTCAAGATTGTTGAGCCTTGCCCTACCACCAAGCCATCAAGTGTTGATAAGGGAAAGGGAATCGACTATGGCCCTAAGAGAACAATTCCTCTCAAGAAGTGCTACCAATGTCAAGGTTACGGTCATTTTGCTAAGGAATGCCCTAGCAAGAGGACCTTGAATACAAGTGAGGTTGTACATTGGGGAGATGATGAGGTGTTAGTTTGTGAGGAAGAAAAAAAAGAGGGAGTTGAGGAAGTAAGGGTGGCCGAAACAATTGTTCCCAGGACTCGGGGTTGAGCTTGGTTACTTGGCGAGTCATGCATACTCAAGATTCAAGCGAAAGCGTGGATCAAAGGCATCAATTATTTCGAACCAAATGTACCATCATGGGGAGAGTGTGCAACTTGATTATCGATGGGGGAAGTTGTGTTAATGTTGCTTCCAAAACCCTCATTGATAAACTTGCCTTACCAACTTTGAAACATCCTCATCCTTACAAGTTAAGGTGGCTTAATCAAGGAGCCGAGGTAAAAGTCGATAAACAATGCAAAGTCTCGTTCTCGATTGGACAAGACTACAAAGATGAAATTGTGTGTGAAGTGTTGAATATGGATGCTTGTCATGTCTTACTTGGGAGGCCATGGGAGTACGAAAGAACTCTTCCCACCATGGAAGAGACAACACCTACTCATTCAAGTATGGTGAAAAGCTCATTGTCTTAGCTCCCCTACCACCAATGATGGGATGTAAATCCAATGCATGCTTGTTTGAATCCTTCATTGAGCCAAACCCTAGCATGGAGATGAGGTTGGGGCGAAATTGATTGAGCATGTAGACTTGAAAGGCCTTGGGCCGAATGAAGAAGAGCAAGGGGAAAAGTTGAACTTGGAATGTGAGGGAAGCCCTAGCATGGTAAGGAGGACTCTAGGAGAGGAGCCTCATGAGGGAGAAGCATCAATCAACAAGGAAACAACCGACTACAATGAGAATGTGGTCAATGAAAGAACAAAAATCGATGGCAAGGAAAGATCAAGCGGGTCTTTAAGATGGAGAATCATTGAAGGGCTCGATCATGAGCAAGAATGGGTGGATGGCATGGTTATGAGTCGAGGGCTCAAGGAAATGCTCGAGGAAGAGTGCGTGGTCAAAAAAACCGTGACCAAGGATGAAAATGTGAACAATTCTTGAGCCAAGGCAAAGGGGTCCAACCACTTCTACAAACTCTAGCTAAGTGGTGCCCATGGAAGACTAAAACCATGAAGACCAAGATCGAGCAAAGGTTGAGCCGAGATTCTAGCTTGAAATCGAGCAAGGGAGGAAGCAAGAGGATCTCCAAGGACTTGAGGGCAAGTCCTTTCCAAGGAGAGGAGATTGGACCAAAATTGGTCAAGGAAACCAAGGGTGAAGCCGAGGGGGGCCGTGGGATGGACCCATGGGCTCAAACCCAAGCCTAGACCAAGGGTCAAGGGATCACTAAGGGATAAGTAAAGTCAATTCTATGGTCAAATCGAGCCAACCCTAGTGATCAAGCTAAGTCAAGGAGAAGTCAAGGTTGGAGAGCAACAAAAAGTCAAGATTATGCTATTTTGAAATGTGGTCAACCAAGGTACACCCATGTGAGTCAACCCTCCAATAAATGGGCTCATATGGTTCATCAAGCTAGCTCATGGAGGTCAAGGGGGGCCGGCTTATTTCAAGTCACCAAGGATCATCACATTGTTTTTATATTTTAAGTCATTTTCATACATGTCGTTTTCATTACTTTTACTTTATGCTTTATTGAAAGGAGACAATGTAATCCCTTGTAATATGGTCACTAGGACCGTCCCACATGCCACCCAAGGTCAAATCTTGACCCTTGAAGACTACCTAAAATGCATGGAGAGGATGTGCTCACATGTCATTGTCTACTTTATGTTTTGTTTGTTATCATTTTCAAATTTGTAAGGTCACAAAGACCAACTTATTTCGGCTGATTTGAGGGACCTTTATGGCCCTTGGATCAACTTGTAATGTGTGGCTAAGATTAGAATGAGGGTAATATATAAACCCTCATCCTCATCTCACAATTTTCAGATTTGTTGAAATGAAAAACCCTAGTTGTTTTATTTGAGTTCTCTTCATTTTCTCATTACTTAGTGTGTGAGTTAGTGGAAGATTAGTTTAGTGGCTTTGTGCTTAAACTAATCAAAACCCTAATTCTATTGCTTTGTGCCTAGGATTAGTACTATCTTTATGTTTTTCTTTTATCACAAAATTTCAGAAAATATTTCACCAAAAACATTCACTTTGGCCGAAAATTTCAAGGGTTTCAAGGATCGATTTGTGTTCATCTCTTGAGTGAAACTTGATCCTCCTAGTTTCACTCCAAATTGGTCATCAAAGCCTAGGTTTGTTTTTGATTTTCGATTTTTTTTATCTTTGTTTTCGGTTTACTCTAGTAATGTCGAGTAGTTTGCTTTTCTTCCTCTTTTAATTTTTCGTTTTTTCTCCCTTCTTTTCCTTGTTTATTTTCTATAAATTTCCCACAAAATTTCCACAAAAGATCTCACAAAAGTGTCACAAAATGGAAGGGGATAGAGGGGAAGATAAAAGACTTTCCGATTTAGAAGAGAAGTTAACTCAACTCACCGGTAATTGTACTCTAATGATGAATGCTCTAAACACCCTCTTAGACCAAAATATTAATGAACCAAGAAGGGGTGAAGGGGGAAGGGGACGTGGCCATGGGTTTGGGTATGGGGGCCGTGGGAGAGGACAACCTCCTCCTCACATGGAAGATCAATTTTCGGATTCGGAAGAGTCCCTTGAAACCCACCCAAGAGACCATGACCGAGACATTAAGGTGGACATACCCGATTTTTATGGTAGCTTGAACCCCGAGGATCTCCTAGATTGGCTTAGATCGGTTGAGAGAATTTTTGAATTCAAGGAGTACTCCGATAGGAAGTGTTTCAAGGTAGCCATCATGAAGTTTAAGGGATATGCCTCCCTTTGGTATGAAAACCTTAAGAATCAAAGAAACCGAGAGGGTAAGGAACCCATTAAGTCATGGCTCAAACTCAAAAAGAAACTCAAAGACAAGTTTGTTCCCAAAGACTACACCCAAGACATGTTTCTCAAGCTAGCTCAACTAAAACAAGAGTCACACCCCATTGAGACCTATCTTAGGGACTTTGAGCAACTCACCCTACAATGTGAGATGAATGAGACACCCAACAAAAATTGCAAGGTTTGTTGAGGGCCTAAACCCTAGGATAGCAAATCGGGTCAAGATGCAAAACTTGTGGTCATTCGATGAGGCCGTTACCATGGCCACACGTGTGGAAAGGCTAGAGAAGGGGAGAGGAGAGTCGACTAAGAACACCACCAAAACCAACCCCATGTCGAGCCAAGGAGGGGTCAAGATTGTTGAGCCTTGCCCTACCACCAAGCCATCAAGTGTTGATAAGGGAAAGGGAATCGACTATGGCCCTAAGAGAACAATTCCTCTCAAGAAGTGCTACCAATGTCAAGGTTACGGTCATTTTGCTAAGGAATGCCCTAGCAAGAGGACCTTGAATACAAGTGAGGTTGTACATTGGGGAGATGATGAGGTGTTAGTTTGTGAGGAAGAAAAAAAAGAGGGAGTTGAGGAAGTAAGGGTGGCCGAAACAATTGTTCCCGGACTCGGGGTTGAGCTTGGTTACTTGGCGAGTCATGCATACTCAAGATTCAAGCGGCGTGGATCAAAGGCATCAATTATTTCAACCAAATGTACCAACATGGGGAGAGTGTGCAACTTGATTATCGATGGGGGAAGTTGTGTTAATGTTGCTTCCAAAACCCTCATTGATAAACTTGCCTTACCAACTTTGAAACATCCTCATCCTTACAAGTTAAGGTGGCTTAATCAAGGAGCCGAGGTAAAAGTCGATAAACAATGCAAAGTCTCGTTCTCGATTGGACAAGACTACAAAGATGAAATTGTGTGTGAAGTGTTGAATATGGATGCTTGTCATGTCTTACTTGGGAGGCCATGGGAGTATGAAAAGAACTCTTCCCACCATGGAAGAGACAACACCTACTCATTCAAGTATGGTGAAAAGCTCATTGTCTTAGCTCCCCTACCACCAATGATGGGATGTAAATCCAATGCATGCTTGTTTGAATCCTTCATTGAGCCAAACCCTAGCATGGAGATGAGGTTGGGGCCGAAATTGATTGAGCATGTAGACTTGAAAGGCCTTGGGCCGAATGAAGAAGAGCAAGGGGAAAAGTTGAACTTGGAATGTGAGGGAAGCCCTAGCATGGTAAGGAGGACTCTAGGAGAGGAGCCTCATGAGGGAGAAGCATCAATCAACAAGGAAACAACCGACTACAATGAGAATGTGGTCAATGAAAGAACAAAAATCGATGGCAAGGAAAGATCAAGCGGGTCTTTAAGATGGAGAATCATTGAAGGGCTCGATCATGAGCAAGAATGGGTGGATGGCATGGTTATGAGTCGAGGGCTCAAGGAAATGCTCGAGGAAGAGTGCGTGGTCAAAAAAACCGTGACCAAGGATGAAAATGTGAACAATTCTTCGAGCCAAGGCAAAGGGGTCCAACCACTTCTACAAACTCTAGCTAAGTGGTGCCCATGGAAGACTAAAACCATGAAGACCAAGATCGAGCAAAGGTTGAGCCGAGATTCTAGCTTGAAATCGAGCAAGGGAGGAAGCAAGAGGATCTCCAAGGACTTGAGGGCAAGTCCTTTCCAAGGAGAGGAGATTGGACCAAAATTGGTCAAGGAAACCAAGGGTGAAGCCGAGGGGGGCCGTGGGATGGACCCATGGGCTCAAACCCAAGCCTAGACCAAGGGTCAAGGGATCACTAAGGGATAAGTAAAGTCAATTCTATGGTCAAATCGAGCCAACCCTAGTGATCAAGCTAAGTCAAGGAGAAGTCAAGGTTGGAGAGCAACAAAAAGTCAAGATTATGCTATTTTGAAATGTGGTCAACCAAGGTACACCCATGTGAGTCAACCCTCCAATAAATGGGCTCATATGGTTCATCAAGCTAGCTCATGGAGGTCAAGGGGGCCGGCTTATTTCAAGTCACCAAGGATCATCACATTGTTTTTATATTTTAAGTCATTTTCATACATGTCGTTTTCATTACTTTTACTTTATGCTTTATTGAAAGGAGACAATGTAATCCCTTGTAATATGGTCACTAGGACCGTCCCACATGCCACCCAAGGTCAAATCTTGACCCTTGAAGACTACCTAAAATGCATGGAGAGGATGTGCTCACATGTCATTGTCTACTTTATGTTTTGTTTGTTATCATTTTCAAATTTGTAAGGTCACAAAGACCAACTTATTTCGGCTGATTTGAGGGACCTTTATGGCCCTTGGATCAACTTGTAATGTGTGGCTAAGATTAGAATGAGGGTAATATATAAACCCTCATCCTCATCTCACAATTTTCAGATTTGTTGATATGAAAAACCCTAGTTTTTTTATTTGAGTTCTCTTCATTTTCTCATTACTTAGTGTGTGAGTTAGTGGAAGATTAGTTTAGTGGCTTTGTGCTTAAACTAATCAAAACCCTAATTCTATTGCTTTGTGCCTAGGATTAGTACTATCTTTATGTTTTTCTTTTATCACAAAATTTCAGAAAATATTTCACCAAAAACATTCACTTTGGCCGAAAATTTCAAGGGTTTCAAGGATCGATTTGTGTTCATCTCTTGAGTGAAACTTGATCCTCCTAGTTTCACTCCAGACCTTAGCCCGTATCTTGAAGACTTGGAGGATGAAGAAGGAGAGGATTTGAGGGCAAATCCTTTTCAACCCGGGGAGATTGCAACGGGAGTTGAGAGTTCGCAATCCATTGACCTAGGGCCCGCTTCCAACCTTAGGTCCAAGGGTCAACCACAAGTCAATTAAATCATCAAGAGCCAAAATCAAGTGGGAGAAGCCCAAATCAGCCGAAAAAATGATCACAAGGAGGCCTCACATGTGTTCCACAATAAGTCTGCAACGGGAGTTGAAAGTTCGCGATCCTTTGACCTTAGGCCCGCTTCCAACCTTAGGTCCAAGGGTCAACCACAAGTCAACTAAAACATCAAGAGCAACAAAACCAAGTGATGAAGGTCCCAAACAAATTAAAAACAATCAAAGGAGGATTCACATGTGTTCCTCAATGAGTCACTATCACACATGTCACTATCTACCTTTTATACTTTATGCTTTTTACTTTAAGTATTTGTTGTTTTATGTTCAAAATTTTCAGCTCATGTGAGCCTTGTTGGACCGAGTATAATGATGTATTTGTGGGTTATTTGTAGCCCTTGGATCCTCTTGTAATGTGTGGTCAAGATTAGAATGAGGGCATTATATAAACCCTCATCCTCACCTCACAATTTTCAGAATTTGTTGAATGAAAAACCCTAGTTTTATTTGAGTGTTCTTCCTTCTCTCATTACTTTGTGTTTGAGATTTGTGAGAGATTAGTTTAGTGGCTTAGTGCTTAAACTAATCAAACTCTAAATCTATTACTTTGTGTGTAGATTTAGACACTATCTTTATGTTCTTTCTTTTTAACAACAAAAATCAGAAAAAATACTTCAAAAAAATCATCACTTGGCCGAGTATTTCATCATTGTTTCAAGTTCGATTTTGTTCATCCTTTGAGTGAAACTTGACCCACTTAGTTTCACTCCAAATTGGTCATCAAAGCTTTGGTTTGAAGAGCACAAGACCCCACCTTTGTGCTAAGTTCATACGGTCCAAAGGAGTATATCAAGGTATTCGAAATTTTCAGATTTTCTTGTGTTTGATTTCTCAATGAGTATACCTCTTTCTTGTGATACTACTCTTGAGGGAACTATGGATGACTCTATGGAGAAATTGAGAAAGGAAATTGAGTCTAAATTGAGCCGAATGAATGGAGGAATTGGGTCAAAACTTGGTCTTGTAACTTGGAGGGTTATGCATACCCAACCCCATTCCTTGGAAGAAAGTCAAAAAAATCAGATTTTTAGGTCTAAATGTACCATTGGGAAGAGGGTTTGTAACCTAATTATTGATGGAGGGAGTTGTGTTAATATTGCTTCAAAAACCCTCATCGATAAACTTGCCTTACCCACACAAAAACACCCAAACCCTTACAAGTTGAGGTGGTTGAATAGAGAGGCCGAAATTTTGGTTGATAGGAGATGTTTGGTTTCTTTTTCCATGGGAAGAGACTATATGGATGAAGTGTGGTGTGATGTGATTCCTATGGATGCTTGTCACCTCTTATTGGGGAGACCTTGGGAATTTGATCGGAATGCGACTCATGAGGGAAGGGACAACACTTACACTTTCATGTTTGGAGACAAGAGGATCAAGCTCACACCCTTACCCCCACATATGGGTGGCCGAGCTAGCCATGCCATGACCAAGCCTCTTGAGGGAGTCCTATTGGTTGGAGAACAAGAGATGAAACAAGAGCTTAGCAAGGGAATGGTTGTTTATGCCCTTATTACCAAAGAAACTCCTAAGGAAAGTGAAAAACCGATTCCATGTGAAGTTCAAGAGCTCTTAGAACTCTACAAGGATGTGTTTCCCCTTGAGCTACCACACGGCCTACCCCCTATTAGGGGCATTGAGCATCAAATTGATCTTGTTCCGGGAGCTACACTACCTAATAAGGCCGCATATCGAAGTGATCCTAAGGCTACACAAGAACTTCAACAACAAATTGGGGAACTCTTGGAAAAGGGGTTTGTAAGAGAATCTCTTAGTCCTTGTGCCGTGCCTACACTCTTGGTACCTAAGAAGGATGGAACTTGGAGAATGTGTACGGATAGTCGAGCTATTAATAATATTACGGTCAAGTATAGGTCTCCTATACCTAGGCTTGATGACATTCTTGATGAGCTTAGTGGAGCTCGATTGTTTTCCAAGATTGATCTACGACAAGGTTACCATCAAGTGAGAATCAAAGAGGGTGATGAATGGAAGACGGCTTTTAAAACGAAGCATGGGTTATATGAATGGTTAGTCATGCCTTTTGGACTATCCAATGCTCCTAGCACCTTCATGAGATTGATGACCGAGGTTTTGAGACCTTACTTGGGAAGATTCATTGTGGTCTACTTTGACGATATCTTAGTGTATAGCAATTCCAAGGAAGCTCACCTACATCATTTGCGAGTGTTGTTTGAGACACTTAGAGATCACAAGTTGTATGGCAAGTTAGAGAAGTGTTCTTTCATGCAAAGCGAAGTCCAATTCTTGGGCTATATTATATCTAGCCGTGGTATACTAGTGGATCAAGAGAAAGTGGAGGCTATCAAATCATGGCCAATTCCGAAGAACATAACCGAGGTGAGGAGCTTTCATGGCTTGGCTTCTTTTTATCGACGATTTATCAAGGATTTTAGCACCGTCATGGCACCCATCACCGAGTGTATGAAGAAACGAGAGTTCAAGTGGAATGAGGGGCCGAGAATTCCTTCAATAAAATCAAGAAGTTGTTGTGTGACTCACCTATTCTTACACCACCGGATTTCAATAAGCTTTTGAAGTCGAATGTGATGCTAGTGGAGTTGGAATTGGGGCCGTTCTATTACAAGAACACAAGCCAATTGCTTACTTTAGTGAGAAGTTGAATGGTGCCAAGCTCAATTATTCCACCTACGACAAAGAATTCTATGCCATCGTCGGGCTCTCGCTCATTGGAGCCATTACCTCAAGCCCAAGCCGTTTGTTCTTCATTCCGATCATGAGGCTCTCAAATACATTAATGGACAACACAAGTTGAATCATAGGCACGCCAAGTGGGTAGAATTTCTTCAATCTTTTTCTTTCTCAAGCAAGTTCATTGAAGGAAAAAATAACGTGGTGGCCGATGCATTATCTCGGAGGCACACCATGTTAAGTTACATGGAGCAAAGAGTGTTGGGTTTTGAATTCATGAAAGAGCTCTATGTGGAGGATCCCGACTTCAAGGATGAGTGGAATTCCATACGTGAAGGGCAAGGTAAGGTAGGAAGCAAGTACACACTTCAAGAGGGGTTCTTGTTCTATGGGAATCGGCTATGTATACCTAAGAGCCCTTATCGAAATCTCCTAGTGAGGGAGGTTCATTCTAATGGTTTAGCCGGGCATTTCGGAATTCAAAAGACTTATGACATCCTCCAAGACCAATTCCATTGGCCCAAGATGCTTGGAGATGTCCAAGATGTGATCAAGAGATGTGCTTCTTGCCAACAATCCAAGTCCTTCTTTCAAACGGGACCCTACACTCCTTTACCCGTCCCAAATCGGCCATGGGAGGATGTTAGCATGGATTTCATCGTCGCTTTGCCAAGGACTCAACGAGGTAAGGATTCCATCATGGTTGTGGTAGATCGATTTAGCAAGATGGCTCATTTCATTGCGTGCAAGAAAACCGAGGATGCCATGAGTGTGGCCGAATTGTATTTCAAAGAAGTGGTCAAGTTGCATGGAGTCCCGAAAACCATTGTATCCGATCGAGACACCAAGTTCATGAGCCACTTTTGGAAGACCTTGTGGAAGTTGCTAAAAACGAGGCTATTGTTTAGCACAAGTCATCATCCTCAAACGGATGGTCAAACCGAGGTCACTAATAAAACCTTGGGGAGAATCCTTAGGAGCATCGTTTCTAGGTCCTTGAAAGATTGGGATCTCAAACTCGCCCACGCCGAGTTTGCCTTCAACCGTGCCCCTTCTTCTAGCACGGGAAGTTCACCATTTGTAGTGGTCTATGGGACTAATCCTCTCATGCCCACAGATCTAGCCCCCGTCAAGAGCAAGGAGATGAGTTACGATGCCAAGAAGCGGGTTGAGTTCATGATGAGTATCCACAACCAAGTCAAGAAGCAAATCGAGAAGTCAAACGAAGCCTACAAGGCTAAATCCAAGGGCCGAAAACATCCAAGGGAGTTTGAAGCGGGAGATTTGGTGTGGTTGCACTTGAGGAAGGAAAGGTTTCCGGAAAAGAGAAAGAACAAGCTCATGCCTAGGGCCGAGGGTCCCTTCGAGATACTTGAGAAAATTGGACCGAATGCTTACAAAGTTGATCTACCGGGAGAGTATGGCGTCCATGGCACATTCAATGTGGGAGACCTTAGTCCGTATCATGAAGACTTGGAGGATGACGAGGGAGAGGATTTGAGGGCAAATCCTTTTCAACCCGGGGAGATTGCAACGGGAGTTGAAAGTTCGCGATCCTTTGACCTTGGGCCCGCTTCCAACCTTAGGTCCAAGGGTCAACCACAAGTCAACTAAAACATCAAGAGCAACAAAACCAAGTGATGAAGGTCCCAAACAAATTAAAAAAACAATCAAAGGAGGATTCACATGTGTTCCTCAATGAGTCACTATCACACATGTCACTATCTACCTTTTATACTTTATGCTTTTTACTTTAAGTATTTGTTGTTTTATGTTCAAAATTTTCAGCTCATGTGAGCCTTGTTGGACCGAGTATAATGATGTATTTGTGGGTTATTTGTAGCCCTTGGATCCTCTTGTAATGTGTGGTCAAGATTAGAATGAGGGCATTATATAAACCCTCATCCTCACCTCACAATTTTCAGAATTTGTTGAATGAAAAAAAACCCTAGTTTTATTTGAGTGTTCTTCCTTCTCTCATTACTTTGTGTTTGAGATTTGTGAGAGATTAGTTTAGTGGCTTAGTGCTTAAACTAATCAAACTCTAAATCTATTACTTTGTGTGTAGATTTAGACACTATCTTTATGTTCTTTCTTTTTAACAACAAAAATCAGAAAAAATACTTCAAAAAAATCATCACTTGGCCGAGTATTTCATCATTGTTTCAAGTTCGATTTTGTTCATCCTTTGAGTGAAACTTGACCCACTTAGTTTCACTCCAAAGTCCCTTTCAACACATGTCACTATCTACCTTTTATGCTTTATGCTTTATACTTTATGCATTTGTTGTTTTCTCTTCAAAAAATTTCAGCTCACATGTGAGCTTTGAACCGAGTAGTGTGTTAGTTTTGTGGGTTTATTGTAGCCCTTAGATCCTCTTAGGATTGTATGGTCAAGATTAGAGTGAGGGTAGTATATAAACCCTCATTCTCACATCATATTTTTCAGATTTTGTTGAATGAAAAACCCTAGTTGTTTATTTGAGTGTTCTTCAATTTTCTCATTGCTTTGTGCTTGAGTTAGTGAAAGATTAGTTTAGTGGCTTTGTGCTTAAACTAATCAAACCCTAAATCTATTACTTTGTGTGTAGATTTAGTTACTATCTTTTATGTTTCCCTTATTTACAAAATTTCAGAAAATTACTTCACCAAAAACAACACTTTGGCCGAAATCACCAAGGGTTTCTCAAGTCGATTTTAGTTCATCCTTTGAGTGAAACTTGATCCACTTAGTTTCACTCCAATTTGGTCCCGATTTTTGGCCTACGACCTAACCATGGTCCTTGGACCCATGGTCACGAAATTTCAGCCAATTTAGGCCAAAATCTCGGCTGAAATGATGTTCAAGTGTTACATTGTAATTCAATACATGTCCCTTTCATTATAGTTTGTTTTATCACTTTATGTCTTTGTCACCTTTTGGTCTTTTGTATTCAAATAACAAAAATCAGCTAAGGGACCTTGTGTGGACCGTATGACTTGAGCTCCAAGGAGAAATGAAGGGCCTTGATTGAACAACACAAATGAAGGGAGGAGATGCACCAAGATGTCACCATCTACTTTAGTTGTTGTTGTATTTTAGTTTGCTGATTTTGTAAGCTCTATATGAGCTGTTTTTTTGTATGTTTTGTAAGGCCCTCATGGCCCTTAGATCTTTAGGAAGATGTATGGCTAGGATGAAAGCCTTGGTCTTATATAAACCAAGCTTTCCTCCTTGTATTTTTCAGATTTGTGATATATAAAAAAAGATGAGTTTTAGAGAGGGTTTTCTCTTCAAACCTCCTTAGCTTTGTGCTTGGAGATTCGAGTTTCCATGGGTGAAGGTCATAGCTTAGTGCGATGATTGATCGGAACCTTAGTCTTAGGCTAGTGGCTTTGTGCTTAGTCTAATTCATATCCTTTTATTTTCGTTTTATGTTTTTGCAAATAACAACCGAAATCAAATCCACAACAAAACAGCCCCTAAACCGTGTATTTTGAGTGAGTGTTCATGAGTGAACCGAGTTTAGGGTGAGTGTGGTTACAAGGTACAAAGAGGCCCGCTTCAAATCGCTCCAACTTAGGTGAACATCCAAGGGCCATGATGGAGCCTGGGAGTCTAGGTGGGACGGTCCATGTGACTATTACAAGGATTATATTGTCCACATACAATAAAGCATAAAGCATAAAGTAAGAAAACGACATCTAATGAAAGAGACTTGTTGCACAAAATAATGGATGACTTGTGAGCATTTGTTGAAGCCGGCCCCTTTGACCTCCTTGAGCTGACTTTTTGTGAGCCATGTGAGTCTTGTTTATTGGAGGATTAACCCACATAGGTGCACCCAAAGTGATCACATTCAAAAATAGCACATTTGTTGACTTTTTGGTCGCTCTCCTTCTTGACTTTCCCTTGACTACTGGACCAAAATTGGTCAAGGAAACCAAGGGTGAAGCCGAGGGGGGCCGTGGGATGGACCCATGGGCTCAAACCCAAGCCTAGACCAAGGGTCAAGGGATCACTAAGGGATAAGTAAAGTCAATTCTATGGTCAAATCGAGCCAACCCTAGTGATCAAGCTAAGTCAAGGAGAAGTCAAGGTTGGAGAGCAACAAAAAGTCAAGATTATGCTATTTTGAAATGTGGTCAACCAAGGTACACCCATGTGAGTCAACCCTCCAATAAATGGGCTCATATGGTTCATCAAGCTAGCTCATGGAGGTCAAGGGGGCCGGCTTATTTCAAGTCACCAAGGATCATCACATTGTTTTTATATTTTAAGTCATTTTCATACATGTCGTTTTCATTACTTTTACTTTATGCTTTATTGAAAGGAGACAATGTAATCCCTTGTAATATGGTCACTAGGACCGTCCCACATGCCACCCAAGGTCAAATCTTGACCCTTGAAGACTACCTAAAATGCATGGAGAGGATGTGCTCACATGTCATTGTCTACTTTATGTTTTGTTTGTTATCATTTTCAAATTTGTAAGGTCACAAAGACCAACTTAATTTCGGCTGATTTGAGGGACCTTTATGGCCCTTGGATCAACTTGTAATGTGTGGCTAAGATTAGAATGAGGGTAATATATAAACCCTCATCCTCATCTCACAATTTTCAGATTTGTTGAAATGAAAAACCCTAGTTGTTTTATTTGAGTTCTCTTCATTTTCTCATTACTTAGTGTGTGAGTTAGTGGAAGATTAGTTTAGTGGCTTTGTGCTTAAACTAATCAAAACCCTAATTCTATTGCTTTGTGCCTAGGATTAGTACTATCTTTATGTTTTTCTTTTATCACAAAATTTCAGAAAATATTTCACCAAAAACATTCACTTTGGCCGAAAATTTCAAGGGTTTCAAGGATCGATTTGTGTTCATCTCTTGAGTGAAACTTGATCCTCCTAGTTTCACTCCAAATTGGTCATCAAAGCCTAGGTTTGTTTTTGATTTTCGATTTTTTTTATCTTTGTTTTCGGTTTACTCTAGTAATGTCGAGTAGTTTGCTTTTCTTCCTCTTTTAATTTTTCGTTTTTTCTCCCTTCTTTTCCTTGTTTATTTTCTATAAATTTCCCACAAAATTTCCACAAAAAGATCTCACAAAAGTGTCACAAAATGGAAGGGGATAGAGGGGAAGATAAAAGACTTTCCGATTTAGAAGAGAAGTTAACTCAACTCACCGGTAATTGTACTCTAATGATGAATGCTCTAAACACCCTCTTAGACCAAAATATTAATGAACCAAGAAGGGGTGAAGGGGGAAGGGGACGTGGCCATGGGTTTGGGTATGGGGGCCGTGGGAGAGGACAACCTCCTCCTCACATGGAAGATCAATTTTCGGATTCGGAAGAGTCCCTTGAAACCCACCCAAGAGACCATGACCGAGACATTAAGGTGGACATACCCGATTTTTATGGTAGCTTGAACCCCGAGGATCTCCTAGATTGGCTTAGATCGGTTGAGAGAATTTTTGAATTCAAGGAGTACTCCGATAGGAAGTGTTTCAAGGTAGCCATCATGAAGTTTAAGGGATATGCCTCCCTTTGGTATGAAAACCTTAAGAATCAAAGAAACCGAGAGGGTAAGGAACCCATTAAGTCATGGCTCAAACTCAAAAAGAAACTCAAAGACAAGTTTGTTCCCAAAGACTACACCCAAGACATGTTTCTCAAGCTAGCTCAACTAAAACAAGAGTCACACCCCATTGAGACCTATCTTAGGGACTTTGAGCAACTCACCCTACAATGTGAGATGAATGAGAAACCCGAACAAAAAATTGCAAGGTTTGTTGAGGGCCTAAACCCTAGGATAGCAAATCGGGTCAAGATGCAAAACTTGTGGTCATTCGATGAGGCCGTTACCATGGCCACACGTGTGGAAAGGCTAGAGAAGGGGAGAGGAGAGTCGACTAAGAACACCACCAAAACCAACCCCATGTCGAGCCAAGGAGGGGTCAAGATTGTTGAGCCTTGCCCTACCACCAAGCCATCAAGTGTTGATAAGGGAAAGGGAATCGACTATGGCCCTAAGAGAACAATTCCTCTCAAGAAGTGCTACCAATGTCAAGGTTACGGTCATTTTGCTAAGGAATGCCCTAGCAAGAGGACCTTGAATACAAGTGAGGTTGTACATTGGGGAGATGATGAGGTGTTAGTTTGTGAGGAAGAAAAAAAAGAGGGAGTTGAGGAAGTAAGGGTGGCCGAAACAATTGTTCCCCCGGACTCGGGGTTGAGCTTGGTTACTTGGCGAGTCATGCATACTCAAGATTCAAGCGAAAGCGTGGATCAAAGGCATCAATTATTTCGAACCAAATGTACCATCATGGGGAGAGTGTGCAACTTGATTATCGATGGGGGAAGTTGTGTTAATGTTGCTTCCAAAACCCTCATTGATAAACTTGCCTTACCAACTTTGAAACATCCTCATCCTTACAAGTTAAGGTGGCTTAATCAAGGAGCCGAGGTAAAAGTCGATAAACAATGCAAAGTCTCGTTCTCGATTGGACAAGACTACAAAGATGAAATTGTGTGTGAAGTGTTGAATATGGATGCTTGTCATGTCTTACTTGGGAGGCCATGGGAGTATGAAAAGAACTCTTCCCACCATGGAAGAGACAACACCTACTCATTCAAGTATGGTGAAAAGCTCATTGTCTTAGCTCCCCTACCACCAATGATGGGATGTAAATCCAATGCATGCTTGTTTGAATCCTTCATTGAGCCAAACCCTAGCATGGAGATGAGGATGGGGCGAAATTGATTGAGCATGTAGACTTGAAAGGCCTTGGGCCGAATGAAGAAGAGCAAGGGGAAAAGTTGAACTTGGAATGTGAGGGAAGCCCTAGCATGGTAAGGAGGACTCTAGGAGAGGAGCCTCATGAGGGAGAAGCATCAATCAACAAGGAAACAACCGACTACAATGAGAATGTGGTCAATGAAAGAACAAAATCGATGGCAAGGAAAGATCAAGCGGGTCTTTAAGATGGAGAATCATTGAAGGGCTCGATCATGAGCAAGAATGGGTGGATGGCATGGTTATGAGTCGAGGGCTCAAGGAAATGCTCGAGGAAGAGTGCGTGGTCAAAAAAACCGTGACCAAGGATGAAAATGTGAACAATTCTTGAGCCAAGCCAAAGGGGTCCAACCACTTCTACAAACTCTAGCTAAGTGGTGCCCATGGAAGACTAAAACCATGAAGACCAAGATCGAGCAAAGGTTGAGCCGAGATTCTAGCTTGAAATCGAGCAAGGGAGGAAGCAAGAGGATCTCCAAGGACTTGAGGGCAAGTCCTTTCCAAGGAGAGGAGATTGGACCAAAATTGGTCAAGGAAACCAAGGGTGAAGCAGGGGGCCGTGGGATGGACCCATGGGCTCAAACCCAAGCCTAGACCAAGGGTCAAGGGATCACTAAGGGATAAGTAAAGTCAATTCTATGGTCAAATCGAGCCAACCCTAGTGATCAAGCTAAGTCAAGGAGAAGTCAAGGTTGGAGAGCAACAAAAAGTCAAGATTATGCTATTTTGAAATGTGGTCAACCAAGGTACACCCATGTGAGTCAACCCTCCAATAAATGGGCTCATATGGTTCATCAAGCTAGCTCATGGAGGTCAAGGGGGCCGGCTTATTTCAAGTCACCAAGGATCATCACATTGTTTTTATATTTTAAGTCATTTTCATACATGTCGTTTTCATTACTTTTACTTTATGCTTTATTGAAAGGAGACAATGTAATCCCTTGTAATATGGTCACTAGGACCGTCCCACATGCCACCCAAGGTCAAATCTTGACCCTTGAAGACTACCTAAAATGCATGGAGAGGATGTGCTCACATGTCATTGTCTACTTTATGTTTTGTTTGTTATCATTTTCAAATTTGTAAGGTCACAAAGACCAACTTATTTCGGCTGATTTGAGGGACCTTTATGGCCCTTGGATCAACTTGTAATGTGTGGCTAAGATTAGAATGAGGGTAATATATAAACCCTCATCCTCATCTCACAATTTTCAGATTTGTTGAAATGAAAAACCCTAGTTGTTTTATTTGAGTTCTCTTCATTTTCTCATTACTTAGTGTGTGAGTTAGTGGAAGATTAGTTTAGTGGCTTTGTGCATAAACTAATCAAAACCCTAATTTTATTGCTTTGTGCCTAGGATTAGTACTATCTTTATGTTTTTCTTTTATCACAAAATTTCAGAAAATATTTCACCAAAAACATTCACTTTGGCCGAAAATTTCAAGGGTTTCAAGGATCGATTTGTGTTCATCTCTTGAGTGAAACTTGATCCTCCTAGTTTCACTCCAACTACCTTTGACCCACTAAGCTTGGCTAAATTGACTAATTGATTAACTTGACTTAGCACTTAGTGGGGCCCTAGGTCCAAGGCCTAACCTAGGGTTTGAGTCCATGGACCCAACCTGGAGTGAAACTAGATGGGTTAAGAATCACTCAAAGGATGAACAAAATCGATCTTGAAATGTTGATAAAAATCTCGGCCCCAATGTTGTTTTTTGTGAAGTATTTTTCTGAAATTTTATAAACAAGGAAAATAAAATGGATAGTAACTAAATCTACACACTAAGTAATAGATTTAGGTTGTGATTAGTTTAAGCACAAAGCCACTAAACCAATCTCTCACAAATCTCAAACACAAAGTAAAGAGATAAATGAAGAACACTCAATATGAAACTAGGGTTTCTTTTTCATTCAAAACAAAGCTGAAAATTTTGATGTGAGAATGAGGGTTTATATATTACCCTCATTCTAATCTTGACCATCCATCACAAGCTAATCTAAGGGCTACAATCAACCCACAATTACATCAAAATACTCGGTCCTCTTAGGCTCACATGAGCTGAAATTTTTAGGAGAAAACAACAAATACTTAAAGTAAAAAGCATAAAGTAATAAAGGTAGATAGCGACATGTGTTGATAGTGACTTATTGAGGAACACATGTGAACCCTCATTTGTTTGAATTTTCGGCTGACTTGGGGTATTACTCCCACTTGATTTTCTCTTGTTGACTTAGTTGACTTGAGGTTGACCTTTGGACCTAAGGTTGGAAGCGGGCCCAAGGTCAAAGGATCGTGGACTTTCAACTCCCGTTGCAATCTCCCCGGGTTGAAAAGGATTTGCCCTCAAATCCTCGACTTCCTCCTCTTCCAAGTCTTCATGGTACGGACTAAGGTCTCCCACGTTGAATGTGCCATGGACGCCATACTCTCCCGGTAGATCAACTTTGTAAGCGTTCGGTCCAATTTTCTCGAGTATCTCGAAGGGACCCTCGGCCCTAGGCATGAGTTTGTTCTTTCTTTTATCCGGAAACCTTTCCTTCCTCAAGTGTAACCATACCAAGTCTCCCGGTTCGAACTCCTTTGAAATCTTTCGGCCCTTTGCCCTAGCCTTGTACGTCTCATTTGCTTTCTCGATTTGCTTCTTGACTTGGTTGTGGATACTCATCATGAACTCAACCCGCTTCTTGGCATCGTAACTCATCTCCTTGCTCTTGACGGGGGCTAGGTCCGTGGGCATGAGGGGATTGGTCCCATAGACCACTTCAAATGGTGAACTCCCCGTGCTAGAAGAAGGAGCACGGTTGAAGGCAAACTCGGCATGGGCGAGTTTGAGATCCCAATCTTTCAAGGACCTAGAAACGATGCTCCTAAGGATCCTCCCCAAGGTTTTATTGGTGACCTCGGTTTGGCCATCCGTTTGAGGATGATGACTTGTGCTAAACAATAGCCTTGTTTTTAGCAACTTCCACAAGGTCTTCCAAAAGTGGCTCATGAACTTGGTGTCTCGATCGGATACAATGGTTTTCGGGACTCCATGCAATTTGACCACTTCTTTGAAATACAATTCGGCCACACTCATGGCATCCTCGGTTTTCTTGCACGCAATGAAATGAGCCATCTTGCTAAATCGATCTACCACTACCATGATGGAATCCTTACCTCGTTGAGTCCTTGGCAAGGCGACGATGAAATCCATGCTAACATCCTCCCATGGCCGATTTGGGATGGGTAGCGGAGTGTAGGGCCCCGTTTGAAAGAAGGACTTGGATTGTTGGCACGAAGCACATCTCTTGATCACATCTTGGACATCTCCAAGCATTTTGGGCCAATGGAATTGGTCTTGGAGGATGTCATAAGTCTTTTGAATTCCGAAATGCCCGGCTAAACCATTAGAATGAACTTCCCTCACTAGGAGATTTCGATAAGAGCCCTTAGGTATACATAGCCGATTTCCATAGAACAAGAACCCCTCTTGAAGTGTGTACTTGCTTCCCACCTTGCCTTGTCCTTCACGTATGGAATTCCACTCATCTTTGAAGTCGGGGTCCTCCACATAGAGCTCCTTCATGAATTCAAAACCCAACACTCTTTGCTCCATGTAGCTTAGCATGGTGTGCCTCCGAGACAAAGCATCGGCCACCACGTTATTCTTCCCCTCAATGAACTTACTCGAGAAGGAGAATGATTGAAGAAACTCGACCCACTTGGCATGCCTATGATTCAATTTGTGTTGCCCATTGATGTATTTGAGTGCCTCATGATCCGAATGAAGAACAAACGGTTTGGGTTTGAGATAATGGCTCCAATGAGCGAGAGCCCGAACGATGGCATAGAATTCTTTGTCGTAGGTGGAATAATTAAGCTTGGCGCCATTCAATTTCTCACTAAAGTAAGCGATTGGTTTGTGTTCTTGTAAGAGAACGGCCCCAATTCCAACTCCACTAGCATCACACTCGACCTCAAAGAGCTTGTTGAAATCCGGTGGTGTAAGAATAGGTGAATCACACAACAACTCTTTGATCCTCTTGAAAGACTTCTCGGCCCCCTCATTCCACTTGAACTCTCCTTTCTTCATACACTCGGTGATGGGTGCCATGACGGTGCTAAAATCCTTGATAAATCGTCGATAAAAAGAAGCCAAGCCATGAAAACTCCTCACCTCGGTTATGTTCTTCGGAATTGGCCATGATTTGATAGCCTCCACTTTCTCTTGATCCACTAGTATACCACGGCTAGATATAATATAGCCCAAGAATTGGACTTCGCTTTGCATGAAAGAACACTTCTCTAACTTGCCATACAACTTGTGATCTCTAAGTGTCTCAAACAACACTTGCAAGTGATGTAGGTGAGCTTCCTTGGAAGGGCTATACACCAAGATGTCGTCAAAGTAAACCACAATGAACCTCCCCAAGTAAGGCCTCAAAACCTCGGTCATCAATCTCATGTAGGTGCTAGGAGCATTGGAGAGTCCAAAAGGCATGACTAACCATTCATATAACCCATGTTTCGTTTTGAAAGCCGTCTTCCATTCATCACCCTCTTTGATTCTCACTTGATGGTAGCCTTGTCGTAGATCAATCTTGGAAAACAATCGAGCTCCACTAAGCTCATCAAGAATGTCATCAAGTCTAGGTATAGGAAACCTATACTTGACCGTAATGTTGTTGATAGCTCGGCTATCCGTACACATCCTCCAAGTTCCATCCTTCTTAGGTACCAAAAGTGTAGGTACGGCACAAGGACTAAGAGACTCTCTTACAAACCCCTTTTCCATGAGTTCCCCAATTTGTTGTTGAAGTTCTTGCGTAGCTTTGGGATCACTTCGATAGGCGGCCTTATTTGGTAGAGTAGCTCCCGGAACAAGATCGATTTGATGCTCAATGCCCCTAATAGGGGGGAGGCCGTGTGGTAGCTCTAGGGGAAACACATCCTTGTAGAGTTCTAAGAGTTCTTGAACTTCACATGGAATCGGTTTGTCACTTTCCTTAGGAGTTTCTTTGGCGATGAGGGCATAAACAACCATTCCCTCGCTAAGTTCTTGCTTCATCTCTTGTTCCCCAACAATTAGAATTCCCTCTAGGGGCTTGGCTAGGGAAGGAGGGGCTCGGCCACCCATGTTCGGAGGCAAGGGTGTAAGTTTGATCCTCTTGTCTCTAAACTTGAAAGTATAGGTGTTGTCTCTCCCCTCATGAGTCGCATTTCGATCAAATTCCCAAGGTCTCCCTAATAAAAGGTGACAAGCATCCATAGGAATCACATCACACCACACTTCATCCACATAGTCTCTTCCCATCGAAAAAGAAACCAAACATCTCCTATCAACCAAAATTTCGGCCTCTCTATTCAGCCACCTCAACTTGTAAGGGTTTGGGTGTTTTTGTGTGGGTAAAGCAAGTTTATCGATGAGGGTTTTTGAAGCAACATTAACACAACTCCCTCCATCAATAATGAGGTTACAAACCCTCTTCCCAATGGTACACTTAGACCTAAAAATCTGATTTTTTTGGCTTTCTTCCAAGGAATGGGGTTGGGTATGCATAACCCTCCAAGTTACAAGACCAAGTTTCGACCCAACTCCTCCATTAACTCGGCTCAATTTAGACTCAATTTCCTTTCTCAATTTTTCCATAGAGTCATACATAGTTCCCTCAAGAGTAGTATCACAAGAAAGAGGCATACTCATTGAGAAAACAAACACACAAAATCTGAAAATTTTGAATACCTTGATATACTCCTTTGGACCGTATGAACTTTAGCACAAAGGTGGGGTCTTTGGCTCTTCAAACCCAACCAACACTAACACAAGTGTAGATCTTCAACCATTTTGTGAAAATTTTGTAAGATTTTGTGGGAGTTTTGTGGAAAATATAAAACAAGGAAAGAAAAGAAAAACAAAACGAAAATAAAGGGGATAACAAGAACAACTCGACAATGCAAGGAACAAATCGAAAAAAGGAAGACAAACCTAGGCTTTGATAACCAATTTGGAGTGAAACTAGATGGGTTAAGAATCACTCAAAGGATGAACAAAATCGATCTTGAAATGTTGATAAAAATCTCGGCCCCAATGTTGTTTTTTGTGAAGTATTTTTCTGAAATTTTATAAACAAGGAAAATAAAATGGATAGTAACTAAATCTACACACTAAGTAATAGATTTAGGTTGTGATTAGTTTAAGCACAAAGCCACTAAACCAATCTCTCACAAATCTCAAACACAAAGTAAAGAGATAAATGAAGAACACTCAATATGAAACTAGGGTTTCTTTTTCATTCAAAACAAAGCTGAAAATTTTGATGTGAGAATGAGGGTTTATATATTACCCTCATTCTAATCTTGACCATCCATCACAAGCTAATCTAAGGGCTACAATCAACCCACAATTACATCAAAATACTCGGTCCTCTTAGGCTCACATGAGCTGAAATTTTTAGGAGAAAACAACAAATACTTAAAGTAAAAAGCATAAAGTAATAAAGGTAGATAGCGACATGTGTTGATAGTGACTTATTGAGGAACACATGTGAACCCTCATTTGTTTGAATTTTCGGCTGACTTGGGGTATTACTCCCACTTGATTTTCTCTTGTTGACTTAGTTGACTTGAGGTTGACCTTTGGACCTAAGGTTGGAAGCGGGCCCAAGGTCAAAGGATCGTGGACTTTCAACTCCCGTTGCACAACCCATGGTCTAGCTCGAAGTCTCCCTTGTTTGACTTGACCATTCTTGGTTCAATCTCCTCTCCTTGGAAAGGATTTGCCCTCAAATCCTTGGAGATCCTCTTACTTCCCTCTCGACTAGCTTTCTTGCTCGATTCTCGACTTAACCCTCGGCTAACCTTGGCTCTCACGACCCTAGGCTTCCAAGGACACCATTTGATCAAGGTTTGGAGAAGAGGATGGACTTCCTTGACTTGGCTCGAGTGAATGGCCATATTCTCTTCCTTGCACACGGCCCTCTTGGTCACACACTATTCCTCGAGCACACCCTTGAGCCCATGGCTTGTAGGCATGTTTTCCATCCACTCTTGTTCATGATCGAGCCCATCTATGATTCTCCATCTCAAAGTCCCACTTGATCTTTCCATACCATCAATTTTAGCTCTCTCCTTGATCTCATTCTCATTGTAGTTGGTTGTGTTCATTTCATTGTTGATTGGTTTGTCATTCTCATGTTGCTCCTCTCCTAGAATCCTCCTTGTTGCTCTAGGGTTTCCCTCGATTTCTTCATCCACACTCATTCTCGGCTTCACCCCCTCCTCTTTTCTAGAGTCTCCTTCATCGAGTGATTCGAACAAGCACGAGTTGGTCTTGCATCCCATCATAGGTGGTAGTGGTGTGAGCACAATGAGTTTCTCCATGTATTGGAAGGAGTAAGTATTGCTCCTTCCATGGTGAGAAGAGTCCCTCTCATACTCCCATGGTCTCCCTAGCAACAAGTGACATGCATCCATGTCGAGAATTTCACAAACGACCTCATCCTTGTAATCTTGACCAATCGAAAAGGGCACCTTGCATTGTTTGTTGACCCTTACCTCGGCTCCCTTGTTGAGCCACCTTAGCTTGTAGGGGCTTGGGTGCTCCAAGGTGGGTGGACTTAGCTTCTCCACAAGCACTTTGGAAGCTACATTAGTACAACTCCCACCATCGATGATTAGATTACAAACTCGCCCCATGATTGTGCACTTAGACCGAAAAATTTGTTGCCTTTGGTCCATGCACTCGCTTGATTCTTGAGTGTGCATTACGCGCCATATGACCAAGCTCAACCCCGAGTCCGGGGGAACCAAGGTTTCGGCCGCCTTCAATTCCACTACTCCCTCTTGTTTTTCTTCCTCACAAATTAAGACCTCATCGTCTCCCCAATGCACCACCTCGCAAGTGCTCAAGGCCCTCTTGCTAGGGCACTCCTTAGCAAAATGACCATATCCTTGACATTGGTAGCACTTCTTGAGAGGAATCGTTCTTCTCGGGCCAAAATCGATGCCTTTCCCCTTGTCAACACTTGGTGGTTTTGGATGGAGTGAAACTAGATGGGTGTGATTTCACTCAAGGAAACAACAAGAATCGATCTTGAGAACTTGAAGATTTTCGGCCGTGTAAGTGTATTTTTGGTGATGATTTTTCTGATTTTGTGTAACAAAGAAAAACATAAAAGATAGTACCTAAATCTAAACACAAAGTAATAGATTTAGGGGTTTAATTAGTTAAGCACTAAGCCACTAACTAATTAATCATAAATCTCAAGCACAAAGCAAGGAGAAAAATGAGCAACACACAACTTAAACTCTAGGGTTTATAATTCATCCAAATCTGAAAATTTACATTGTTTGAGTGGAGGTATTTATAATACCTTTGTTTACATCTACACCCTACAATTCAAGCTTGATCTAAGGGTCCTAAAAGGCCCTCAAAACAGCCGAAAAAGTCTTGGCCCTATTGACCATACAATTTGAAAATGATAACCAACAAAACATAAAGTAGACAACGACACTTGAGCTCATCCTCTCCATGCACTTTGGGTAGCATCCAAGGGTCAAGATTTGATCTTGGGAGGGGCATGTGGGACGGTCCAAGTGAACAAATACAAGGGATTATATTGTCTCCTTACATTAAAGCATAAAGTAAAAAGTAAAGAAAGCGACATGTATGAAAATGACATAAAACATAAAACAATGTGATGGCTTGGGTGATTTAATTGAGCCGGCTCCATGGGACCTCCTTGAGCTAGCTTGATGAACCATGTGAGTCCTTTTATTGGAGGGTTGACTCACATGGGTGTACCCTAATTGACCACATTCAAAAATAGCAAAATCCTTGACTTTTTGTTGCTCTCCAATTTGACTTCCCCTTGACTTTTCTTGATCACAAAGGTTGGCTCGATTTGACCATAGAATTGACTTTACTTAGCCCTTAGTGATCCCTTGGTCCATGACCTAGGCTTGGCTTTGAGCCCATGGCCCCAACCCATGGTCTCCCTCTCCTTCACCCTTGACCACCTTGACCATTTTTGGTCCAATCTCCTCTCCTTGGAAAGGACTTGTCCTCAAGTCCTTGGAGATCCTCTTGCTTCCTCCCTTGCTCGATTTCATGCTTGATTCCCGACTCAATTCTTGCTCGACTTTGGTTTTCACGGTTTTTGTCTTCCACGGGCACCACTTGATGATGGTTTGGAGGAAGGGTTGGACCCCTTTGACTCGGCCTTCAAGAGTGGCCGTAGGTTCCCCTTTGATCATGGCTTCTTTGACTATACATTCTTGATCAAGCACACCCTCGAGCCCACGACTTAGAGGCATGCTTTCCTTCCATTCTTGCCCATGATCAAGCCCTTCAATGATTCTCCATCTCAAGGATCCACTTGACCTCTCTAGGCCATCGATTTTTGCTCTCTCCTTGTTCACATGGGTTGTTTCATTGTTGTTTGTTGTATCACCTTCTTGTTGCTCCTCTCCTAGAACCCTTCGTGTTACTCTAGGGTTTCCCTCGACCTCCAAGCTTATCATCCTTTCTCCCATTTCCATACTCGGCTTCTCCCCTTCCCCTTGGCTAGAGCTCGCTCCATTGATTGATTCGAACAAGCAAGAATTGGTTTTACAACCCATCATCGGTGGTAGGGGGGCTAGAACGATTAGCTTTTCACCATACTTGAAGGAGTATGTATTGTCTCTTCCATGGTGGGAAGAGTTCTTCTCATACTCCCACGGCCTACCAAGTAGCACATGACACGCATCCATGTCCAACACTTCACACACAATTTCATCCTTGTAGTCTTGTCCAATCGAGAACGAAACTTGACATTGCTTATCGACCTTTACCTCGGCTCCTTGATTAAGCCACCTTAGCTTGTAAGGATGAGGATGTTTCAAAGTGGGTAGGGCAAGCTTATCAACGAGGGTTTTCGATGCAACATTAACACAACTTCCTCCATCGATAATGAGGTTACACACTCTCCCCATGATTGTACATTTGGTTCGAAAGATTTGGTGCCTTTGGCTCATACTCTCACTTGAATCTTGAGTGTGCATCACTCGCCAAGTAACCAAGCTCAACCCCGAGTCCGGAGGGACTAGGGTTTCGGCCAACTTATCCCCCACAACTTCCTCTTTTTTTCCTCCTCACACACTAAGACCTCGCTGCCTCCCCAATGCACTACTTCACTTGTGTTCAAGGCCCTCTTGTTGGGGCACTCCTTAGCAAAATGACCGTACCCTTGACATTGGTAGCACCTCTTGAGAGGAATCGTTTTCTTAGGGCCATAGTCAATTCCCTTTCCCTTGTCAACACTTGTAATCACACTTGAAGGTTTAGTAGTAGGGTTGGGCTCGACTATCCTTACCCCTCCTTGGCTCGAGTTAGGGTGGGCTTTGGTGTTACTCTTAGCCGAATCCCCTCTCCCCTTTTCTAGTCTTTCCACACGTGTGGCCATGGTAACGGCTTCATCAAACGACCATAAGTTGTGCATCTTCACTCGGTTGGCTATCCTAGGGTTTAGGCCCTCGACAAACCTAGCTATTTTTTGCTCGGGTTTCTCGTTCATCTCACATTGTAATGTGAGTTGCTCAAAGTCCCTAAGGTAAGATTCGATTGGTTGTGTCTCTTGTTTGAGTTGAGCTAGCTTGAGGAACATGTCTTGGGTATAATCCTTTGGAACAAACTTGTCTTTGAGTTTTTTTTTGAGTTTGAGCCACGACCTTATGGGTTCCTTACCCTCTCGGTTTCGTTGGTTCTTGAGGTTTTCGTACCAAAGGGAAGCGTATCCCTTGAACTTCATGATGGCCACCTTAAAACACTTCCTATCGGGATATTCCTTAAATTCAAAGATCCTCTCTATCGACCTAAGCCAATCTAGTAGGTCTTCGGGATTCAAGCTACCATAAAAATCGGGTATATCCACCTTAATGTCTCGGTCATGGTCTCTAAAGGGCTTCAAGGGACTCCTCCGAATCCGAAAATTGATCTTCCATGTGAGGAGGAGGTTGTCCTCTCCCACGGCCCCCATACCCACGCCCTCTTCCCCCTCCACCCCTTCTTGGTTCATTAAGATTTTGGTCTAAGAGGGTGTTTAGAGCATTCATCATCGTATTACAACTACCGACAAGTGGACCAAAAATGGTCAAGGTGGTCAAGGGTGAAGGAGAGGGAGACCATGGGTTGGGGCCATGGGCTCAAACCCAAGCCTAGGTCATGGACCAAGGGATCACTAAGGGCTAAGTAAAGTCAATTATATGGTCAAATCGAGCCAACCTTAGTGATCAAGAAAAGTCAAGGGGAAGTCAAATTGGAGAGCAACAAAAAGTCAAGGATTTTGCTATTTTTGAATGTGGTCAATTAGGGTACACCCATGTGAGTCAACCCTCCAATAAAAGGACTCACATGGTTCATCAAGCTAGCTCAAGGAGGTCCCATGGAGCCGGCTCAATTAAATCACCCAAGCCATCACATTGTTTTATGTTTTATGTCATTTTCATACATGTCGCTTTCTTTACTTTTTACTTTATGCTTTAATGTAAGGAGACAATATAATCCCTTGTATTTGTTCACTTGGACCGTCCCACATGCCCCTCCCAAGATCAAATCTTGACCCTTGGATGCTACCCAAAGTGCATTGAGAGGATGAGCTCAAGTGTCGTTGTCTACTTTATGTTTTGTTGGTTATCATTTTCAAATTGTATGGTCAATAGGGCCAAGACTTTTTCGGCTGTTTTGAGGGCCTTTTAGGACCCTTAGATCAAGCTTGAATTGTAGGGTGTAGATGTAAACAAAGGTATTATAAATACCTCCACTCAAACAATGTAAATTTTCAGATTTGGATGAATTATAAACCCTAGAGTTTAAGTTGTGTGTTGCTCATTTTTCTCCTTGCTTTGTGCTTGAGATTTATGATTAATTAGTTAGTGGCTTAGTGCTTAACTAATTAAACCCCTAAATCTATTACTTTGTGTTTAGATTTAGGTACTATCTTTTATGTTTTTCTTTGTTACACAAAATCAGAAAAATCATCACCAAAAATACACTTACACGGCCGAAATTCTTCAAGTTCTCAAGATCGATTCTTGTTGTTTCCTTGAGTGAAATCACACCCATCTAGTTTCACTCCAAATTGGTCATCAAAGCCTAGGTTTGTTCTTGATTTTTCGATTTTTATCTTTATTTTTCGGTTTATCTATAGTTGGGTTGAATTGTTCTTGGTTTTTTTTTCCTTTTTATTTTTTTCGTTTCCTTCTTTCTTTTCCTTGTTCATTTTCCATAAAATTTACACAAAACTCCCACAAAAATCTCACAAAATTTTCACAAAATGGAAGAGGATAAGAGGCTTTCGAATTTAGAAGAGAAGTTAAATCAACTTGCTGGAACGAAATGGCTTGACGATTTGGTCCCGATTTTTGGTCTACGATCGAACCATGGTCCTTGGACTCATGGTCACGAATTTTCAGCCAAAATAGGTCCAAAACTCGGCTGAAAACAAGTCCCAAGTGATACATTTTAATTTAAATACAAGTCCCTTTCATTGTAGTTTGTTTTACTACTTTATGTCTTTGTCACCTTTTGGTCTTTTGAATTCAAACAACAAATCAGCTAAGGGACCTTGTGTTGGACGTGTAACTTGCTCTGCAAGGAGCATATGAAGGGCCTTGATTGAACAACACAAAGGAAGGGTGGGGATGCTCCAAGATGTCACCATCGACTTTAGTAGTTGTTGTAATTTTTTCAGCTTTTGTAAGGCTCATGTGAGCTGATTTTTGTTGTATTTTTGAAGGCCCCTCATGGCCCTTAGATCTTAGGAAAGATGTATGGCTAGGATGAAAGCCTTGGTCTTATATAAACCAAGCTTTCCCTCATGTATTTTTCAGATTTAGTTGATGTAAAAAAGTTGAGTTTTGAGTGAGTTTTCTCTTGCTTTGTGCTTGAGGTTTACCTAGGGTGGCTCATTAGCTATGTGCTTTGAGTAGCTCGAACCCTTAATAGTGGCTATGTGCTTGTTAAGGCTCTATCCTAGGCTTAAACTTGTTTAAGTTATATCCTTTATTTTTAGTCTTTAAGTTTGTTCAAATAAAAACCGAGAACTTCCCCACTCAAATCAGCCCTAAAACGTGTGAGATTAGTGAGTGCTCATGAGTGAGTCGAGTTTAGGGTGAGTATGGTTACAAGGTACAAAGAGGCCCGCTTCGAATCGCTCCAATTGGTATCAGAGCTTCGGCTCTCGAGTTTTCTTAAACCGAGACGATCTTGGGATGAGTTGGGTCTAGATGTTTTCGGGTGTGACCTTGCAAGTTTGTGTGCGTCTTGATTTGTGAGTGTCGACTTGATTCGAGCACACTTTGTGGGTGTTTGAGTCGAGTTGGCTAACAAGAGGATTCGATGAATTTGCTATGTGCTTTTCATAGGATTTGCACTTATTGTTTCACTCTTTTACATCCAACTTTACTTTCTTTCAAAATCGTTTTATTTTCTGAAAATTTATCTTTTTGGATACCATATTTTATTTGGCTAAAGTTTGAGGACAAACTTTTTTTGAAGAAGGGGAGAGTTGGAACGAAATGGCTTGACGATTTGGTCCCGATTTTTGGTCTACGATCGAACCATGGTCCTTGGACTCATGGTCACGAATTTTCAGCCAAAATAGGTCCAAAACTCGGCTGAAAACAAGTCCCAAGTGATACATTTTAATTTAAATACAAGTCCCTTTCATTGTAGTTTGTTTTACTACTTTATGTCTTTGTCACCTTTTGGTCTTTTGAATTCAAACAACAAATCAGCTAAGGGACCTTGTGTTGGACGTGTAACTTGCTCTCCAAGGAGCATATGAAGGGCCTTGATTGAACAACACAAAGGAAGGGTGGGGATGCTCCAAGATGTCACCATCGACTTTAGTAGTTGTTGTAATTTTTTCAGCTTTTGTAAGGCTCATGTGAGCTGATTTTTGTTGTATTTTTGAAGGCCCCTCATGGCCCTTAGATCTTAGGAAAGATGTATGGCTAGGATGAAAGCCTTGGTCTTATATAAACCAAGCTTTCCCTCATGTATTTTTCAGATTTGGTTGATATAAAAAAGTTGAGTTTTGAGTGAGTTTTCTCTTGCTTTGTGCTTGAGGTTTACCTAGGGTGGCTCATTAGCTATGTGCTTTGAGTAGCTCGAACCCTTAATAGTGGCTATGTGCTTGTTAAGGCTCTATCCTAGGCTTAAACTTGTTTAAGTCATATCCTTTATTTTTAGTCTTTAAGTTTGTTCAAATAAAAACCGAGAACTTCCCCACTCAAATCAGCCCTAAAACATGTGAGATTAGTGAGTGCTCATGAGTGAGTCGAGTTTAGGGTGAGTATGGTTACAAGGTACAAAGAGGCCCGTTTCGAATCGCTCCATTGGAGTAGGGTTTGGCTCGGTTATCTTCACCCCTCCTAGGCTTGTAGTAGGAGTGGACTTAGTGGTGTGCTTGGCCGAGTCACTCCTTCCCTTCTCTAGCCTCTCAACTCTCATGGCCATAGTGACGGCCTCATCGAATGACCATAAATATTGCATCTTTACCCGGTTTGCTATCCTAGTGGAGTGAAACTAGGAGGATCAAGTTTCACTCAAAAGATGAACAAAATCGAACTTGAATTAGTGTTGAAAATCTCGGCCCTATGATGTGTTTTTGTGAAGTAATTTTCTGAAATTTTATGAACAAGGAAAATAAAAAGGATAGTAACTAAATCTACACACTAAGTAATAGATTTAGGTTGTGATTAGTTTAAGCACAAAGCCACTAAACTAATCTTTCACTAAACTCACACACTAAGTAATGAGAAAATGAAGAACACTCATATAAACCTAGGGTTTCTTTTCATTAGCCAAATCTGAAAATTTTGATGTGAGAATGAGGGTTTATATATTACCCTCATTCTAATCTTGACCATCCATTACAAGCTAATCTAAGGGCTACAATAAACCCACCAAACTTACAATATACTCGGTCCAACAAGCTCACTTGAGCTGAAAATTTTGAACATAAAACAACAAATACTTAAAGTAAAAAGCATAAAGGTAGATGTTGACATGAGGCTCAATCCTCTCCATTCTTTGTTTAGGATCATCCAAGGGCCCTTGAGTGAGCCTTGGTCATGAAGGAGGACGGTCCACATGCTCTTCAAATTGATTTTTTTTTACAAACTAAAACAATAAAGCATAAAGTGACGAAAGCGACATGAATGAAAATGACATTAACATAAAACAATGTGATTGTTTGTTGGGACTTTGTTGGGCCGGCTCCTATGGGACCTCCTTGAGCTAGCTTGTGAACCATGTGAGTCCTTTTATTGGAGGGTTAACTCACATGGGTGCACCCACTTTGACCACATTCAAAAATAGCACAATCTTGACTTTTTTGTTGCTCTCCAACTTTGACCTCCTCTTGACTTTGCTTGATCACTAAGGTTGGCTTGATTTGACCATAGAATTGACTTTACTTAGCCCTTAGTGATCCCTTGACCCATGGCCTAGGCTTGGGTTTGAGCCCATGGCCCTAACCCATGGTCTCCCTCGGTTTCACCCTTGACCGCCTTGACCATTTTTGGTCCAATCTCCTCTCCTTGGAAAGGACTTGTCCTCAAGTCCTTGGAGATCCTCTTGCTTCCTCCCTTGCTCGATTTCAAGCTTGATCCTCGGCTCATGCTTTGCTCGACCTTGGCCTTCACGGTTTTAGTCTTCCATGGGCACCACTTAGCTAGAGTTTGTAGAAGCGGTTGGACCCCTTTGCCTTGGCTCGAGGAATTGATCATGTTCTCTTCCTTGGTCACGGTTTGCTTGACCACACATTCTTCCTCGAGCATTTCTTTGAGCCCACGACTCATAACCATGCCATCCATCCAATCTTGCTCATGATCGAGCCCTTCAATGATTCTCCATCTTAAAGACCCGCTTGATCTTTCCTTGCCATCGATTTTTGTTCTTTCATTGACCACATTCTCATTGTAGTCGGTTGTTTTCTTGTTGATTGATGCCTCACCTTCATGTTGCTCCTCTCCTAGAATCCTCCTTATCATGCTAGGGCTTCCCTCACATTCCAAGTTCATCTCTTCCCCTAGCTCTTCTCTACTCGGCTCAAGCCCATTCAACTCCTCAAGCTCATTCAAGCTCGGCTCCAACTTCATCTCCATGCTAGGTTTCGGCTCAATGAAGGATTCAAACAAGCACGCATTGGATTTACATCCCATCATTGGTGGTAGGGGAGCTAAGACAATAAGCTTGTCACCATACTTGAATGAGTAGGTGTTGTCTCTTCCATGGTGGGAAGAATTCTTTTCATACTCCCAAGGCCTACCAAGCAACACATGACATGCATCCATGTCCAACACTTCACACACAACTTCATCTTTGTAGTCTTGTCCAATGGAAAACAAGACTTTGCATTGTTTATCAACTTTCACCTCGGCTCCTTGATTAAGCCATCTTAGCTTGTAAGGATGAGGATGCTTCAAAGTGGGCAAGGCAAGCTTATCAATGAGGGTTTTGGAAGCAACATTAACACAACTTCCCCCATCAATAATCAAATTACACACTCTCCCCATGATTGTACATTTGGACCGAAATATTTGGTGTCTTTGGTCCATATTCTCGCTTGCTTCTTGAGTGTGCATCACTCGCCAAGTGACTAAGCTCAACCCCGAGTCCGGGGCACAATTGTTTCGCCACATTCACTTCTTCAACTCCCTCTTTTTTCTTCCTCACAAACCAACACTTCATCGTCTCCCCAATGCACAACCTCACTCGTGTTCAAGGTCCTCTTGCTAGGGCATTCCTTAGCAAAATGACCATACCCTTGACATTGGTAGCACTTCTTGAGAGGAATTGTTCTCTTGGGACCATAGTCAATTCCCTTCCCCTTGTCAACACTTGATGGCTTGATGGTAGGGCTAGGTTCGACAATTTTGACCCCTCCTTGGCTCGAGCTAGGGTTGGTCTTGGTGATGTTCTTAGCCGACTCTCCTCTCCCCTTCTCTAGCCTCTCCACACGTGTGGCCATGGTAACGGCCTCATCGAATGACCACAAGTTTTGCATTTTGACCCGACTTGCTATCCTAGGGTTTAGGCCCTCAACAAACCTTGCAATTTTTTGTTCGGGCTTCTCATTCATCTCACATTGTAGGGTGAGTTGCTCAAAGTCCCTAAGATAGGTTTCAATGGGGTGTGATTCTTGTTTTAGTTGAGCTAGCTTGAGGAACATGTCTTGAGTGTAGTCTTTGGGAACAAACTTGTCCTTGAGTTTCTTTTTGAGTTTGAGCCATGACTTGATGGGTTCCTTACCCTCTCGGTTTCGTTGGTTCTTGAGATTTTCGTACCAAAGGGAAGCATATCCCTTAAACTTCATGATGGCTACCTTGAAACACTTCCTATCGAGATATTCCTTAAATTCAAAGATCCTCTCTATCGACCTAAGCCAATCTAGGAGATCCTCGGGGTTCAAGCTACCATAAAAATCGGGTATATCCACTTTGATATCTCGGTCATGGTCTCTAGGGTGGGCTTCAAGGGGCTCTTCCCTATCCGTAATTTGATCTTCCATGTGGGGAGGAGGGTGTCCTCTCCCACGCCCCCCATAACCATGCCCACGCCTTCTACCCCCTCCACCCCTTCTTGGGTCATTAAGGTTTTGGTCTAAGAGGGTGTTCAAAGCATTCATCATACTATTACAACTACCGGCAAGTTGATTCAATTTATCTTCCAAATTCGAAAGTCTCTTATCCTCCTCCATTTTTTTGTGAAATTTTTGTGAGTTCTTTTGTGGAAATTTTGTGGTAAATTTATAGAAAATAAACAAGGAAAAGGAAGAAGAAAAACGAAAAACTAAAAGAGGAAAACAAAAGAGTAACTCGACATTACTAAGGGAAACCAAAAATAGAGAAAGAAAATGAAATCAAGAACAAACCTAGGCTTTGATGACCAATTTGGAGTGAAACTAGGAGGATCAAGTTTCACTCAAAAGATGAACAAAATCGAACTTGAATTAGTGTTGAAAATCTCGGCCCTATGATGTGTTTTTGTGAAGTAATTTTCTGAAATTTTATGAACAAGGAAAATAAAAGGATAGTAACTAAATCTACACACTAAGTAATAGATTTAGGTTGTGATTAGTTTAAGCACAAAGCCACTAAACTAATCTTTCACTAAACTCACACACTAAGTAATGAGAAAATGAAGAACACTCATATAAACCTAGGGTTTCTTTTCATTAGCCAAATCTGAAAATTTTGATGTGAGAATGAGGGTTTATATATTACCCTCATTCTAATCTTGACCATCCATTACAAGCTAATCTAAGGGCTACAATAAACCCACAAAACTTACAATATACTCGGTCCAACAAGCTCACTTGAGCTGAAAATTTTGAACATAAAACAACAAATACTTAAAGTAATAAGCTTAAAGGTAGTTGTTGACATGAGGCTCAATCCTCTCCATTCTTTGTTTAGGATCATCCATGGGCCCTTGAGTGAGCCTTGGTCATGAAGGAGGACGGTCCACATGCTCTTCAAATTGATTTTTTTACAAACTAAAACAATAAAGCATAAAGTCGAAAGCGACATGAATGAAAATGACATTAACATAAAACAATGTGATTGTTTGTTGGGACTTTGTTGGGCGGCTCCTATGGGACCTCCTTGAGCTAGCTTGTGAACCATGTGAGTCCTTTTATTGGAGGGTTAACTCACATGGGTGCACCCACTTTGACCACATTCAAAAATAGCACAATCTTGACTTTTTTGTTGCTCTCCAACTTTGACCTCCTCTTGACTTTGCTTGATCACTAAGGTTGGCTTGATTTGACCATAGAATTGACTTTACTTAGCCCTTAGTGATCCCTTGACCCATGGCCTAGGCTTGGGTTTGAGCCCATGGCCCTAACCCATGGTCTCCCTCGGTTTCACCCTTGACCGCCTTGACCATTTTTGGTCCAATCTCCTCTCCTTGGAAAGGACTTGTCCTCAAGTCCTTGGAGATCCTCTTGCTTCCTCCCTTGCTCGATTTCAAGCTTGATCCTCGGCTCATGCTTTGCTCGACCTTGGCCTTCACGGTTTTAGTCTTCCATGGGCACCACTTAGCTAGAGTTTGTAGAAGCGGTTGGACCCCTTTGCCTTGGCTCGAGGAATTGATCATGTTCTCTTCCTTGGTCACGGTTTGCTTGACCACACATTCTTCCTCGAGCATTTCTTTGAGCCCACGACTCATAACCATGCCATCCATCCAATCTTGCTCATGATCGAGCCCTTCAATGATTCTCCATCTTAAAGACCCGCTTGATCTTTCCTTGCCATCGATTTTTGTTCTTTCATTGACCACATTCTCATTGTAGTCGGTTGTTTTCTTGTTGATTGATGCCTCACCTTCATGTTGCTCCTCTCCTAGAATCCTCCTTATCATGCTAGGGCTTCCCTCACATTCCAAGTTCATCTCTTCCCCTAGCTCTTCTCTACTCGGCTCAAGCCCATTCAACTCCTCAAGCTCATTCAAGCTCGGCTCCAACTTCATCTCCATGCTAGGTTTCGGCTCAATGAAGGATTCAAACAAGCACGCATTGGATTTACATCCCATCATTGGTGGTAGGGGAGCTAAGACAATAAGCTTGTCACCATACTTGAATGAGTAGGTGTTGTCTCTTCCATGGTGGGAAGAATTCTTTTCATACTCCCAAGGCCTACCAAGCAACACATGACATGCATCCATGTCCAACACTTCACACACAACTTCATCTTTGTAGTCTTGTCCAATGGAAAACAAGACTTTGCATTGTTTATCAACTTTCACCTCGGCTCCTTGATTAAGCCATCTTAGCTTGTAAGGATGAGGATGCTTCAAAGTGGGCAAGGCAAGCTTATCAATGAGGGTTTTGGAAGCAACATTAACACAACTTCCCCCATCAATAATCAAATTACACACTCTCCCCATGATTGTACATTTGGACCGAAATATTTGGTGTCTTTGGTCCATATTCTCGTTTGCTTCTTGAGTGTGCATCACTCGCCAAGTGACCAAGCTCAACCCCGAGTCCGGGGGCACAATTGTTTCGGCCACATTCACTTCTTCAACTCCCTCTTTTTTTTCTTCCTCACAAACCAACACTTCATCGTCTCCCCAATGCACAACCTCACTCGTGTTCAAGGTCCTCTTGCTAGGGCATTCCTTAGCAAAATGACCATACCCTTGACATTGGTAGCACTTCTTGAGAGGAATTGTTCTCTTGGGACCATAGTCAATTCCCTTCCCCTTGTCAACACTTGATGGCTTGATGGTAGGGCTAGGTTCGACAATTTTGACCCCTCCTTGGCTCGAGCTAGGGTTGGTCTTGGTGATGTTCTTAGCCGACTCTCCTCTCCCCTTCTCTAGCCTCTCCACACGTGTGGCCATGGTAACGGCCTCATCGAATGACCACAAGTTTTGCATTTTGACCCGACTTGCTATCCTAGGGTTTAGGCCCTCAACAAACCTTGCAATTTTTTGTTCGGGCTTCTCATTCATCTCACATTGTAGGGTGAGTTGCTCAAAGTCCCTAAGATAGGTTTCAATGGGGTGTGATTCTTGTTTTAGTTGAGCTAGCTTGAGGAACATGTCTTGAGTGTAGTCTTTGGGAACAAACTTGTCCTTGAGTTTCTTTTTGAGTTTGAGCCATGACTTGATGGGTTCCTTACCCTCTCGGTTTCGTTGGTTCTTGAGATTTTCGTACCAAAGGGAAGCATATCCCTTAAACTTCATGATGGCTACCTTGAAACACTTCCTATCGGGATATTCCTTAAATTCAAAGATCCTCTCTATCGACCTAAGCCAATCTAGGAGATCCTCGGGGTTCAAGCTACCATAAAAATCGGGTATATCCACTTTGATATCTCGGTCATGGTCTCTAGGGTGGGCTTCAAGGACTCTTCCGAATCAGAAAATTGATCTTCCATGTGAGGAGGAGGGTGTCCTCTCCCGCGACCCCCATAACCATGCCCACGCCCTCTTCCTCCTCCACCCCTTCTTGGGTCATTAAGGTTTTGGTCTAAGAGGGTGTTCAAAGCATTCATCATACTATTACAACTACCGGCAAGTTGATTCAATTTATCTTCCAAATTCGAAAGTCTCTTATCCTCCTCCATTTTTGTGAAATTTTTGTGAGTTCTTTTGTGGAAATTTTGTGGTAAATTTATAGAAAATAAACAAGGAAAAGGAAGAAGAAAAACGAAAAACTAAAAGAGGAAAACAAAAGAGTAACTCGACATTACTAAGGGAAACCGAAAAATAGAGAAAGAAAATGAAATCAAGAACAAACCTAGGCTTTGATGACCAATTTGGAGTGAAACTAGGAGGATCAAGTTTCACTCAAAAGATGAACAAAATCGAACTTGAATTAGTGTTGAAAATCTCGGCCCTATGATGTGTTTTTGTGAAGTAATTTTCTGAAATTTTATGAACAAGGAAAATAAAAGGATAGTAACTAAATCTACACACTAAGTAATAGATTTAGGTTGTGATTAGTTTAAGCACAAAGCCACTAAACTAATCTTTCACTAAACTCACACACTAAGTAATGAGAAAATGAAGAACACTCATATAAACCTAGGGTTTCTTTTCATTAGCCAAATCTGAAAATTTTGATGTGAGAATGAGGGTTTATATATTACCCTCATTCTAATCTTGACCATCCATTACAAGCTAATCTAAGGGCTACAATAAACCCACAAAACTTACAATATACTCGGTCCAACAAGCTCACTTGAGCTGAAAATTTTGAACATAAAACAACAAATACTTAAAGTAAAAAGCATAAAGGTAGATGTTGACATGAGGCTCAATCCTCTCCATTCTTTGTTTAGGATCATCCAAGGGCCCTTGAGTGAGCCTTGGTCATGAAGGAGGACGGTCCACATGCTCTTCAAATTGATTTTTTTTTACAAACTAAAACAATAAAGCATAAAGTGACGAAAGCGACATGAATGAAAATGACATTAACATAAAACAATGTGATTGTTTGTTGGGACTTTGTTGGGCCGGCTCCTATGGGACCTCCTTGAGCTAGCTTGTGAACCATGTGAGTCCTTTTATTGGAGGGTTAACTCACATGGGTGCACCCACTTTGACCACATTCAAAAATAGCACAATCTTGACTTTTTTGTTGCTCTCCAACTTTGACCTCCTCTTGACTTTGCTTGATCACTAAGGTTGGCTTGATTTGACCATAGAATTGACTTTACTTAGCCCTTAGTGATCCCTTGACCCATGGCCTAGGCTTGGGTTTGAGCCCATGGCCCTAACCCATGGTCTCCCTGCTTTCACCCTTGACCGCCTTGACCATTTTTGGTCCAATCTCCTCTCCTTGGAAAGGACTTGTCCTCAAGTCCTTGGAGATCCTCTTGCTTCCTCCCTTGCTCGATTTCAAGCTTGATCCTCGGCTCATGCTTTGCTCGACCTTGGCCTTCACGGTTTTAGTCTTCCATGGGCACCACTTAGCTAGAGTTTGTAGAAGCGGTTGGACCCCTTTGCCTTGGCTCGAGGAATTGATCATGTTCTCTTCCTTGGTCACGGTTTGCTTGACCACACATTCTTCCTCGAGCATTTCTTTGAGCCCACAACTCATAACCATGCCATCCATCCAATCTTGCTCATGATCGAGCCCTTCAATGATTCTCCATCTTAAAGACCCGCTTGATCTTTCCTTGCCATCGATTTTTGTTCTTTCATTGACCACATTCTCATTGTAGTCGGTTGTTTTCTTGTTGATTGATGCCTCACCTTCATGTTGCTCCTCTCCTAGAATCCTCCTTATCATGCTAGGGCTTCCCTCACATTCCAAGTTCATCTCTTCCCCTAGCTCTTCTCTACTCGGCTCAAGCCCATTCAACTCCTCAAGCTCATTCAAGCTCGGCTCCAACTTCATCTCCATGCTAGGTTTCGGCTCAATGAAGGATTCAAACAAGCACGCATTGGATTTACATCCCATCATTGGTGGTAGGGGAGCTAAGACAATAAGCTTGTCACCATACTTGAATGAGTAGGTGTTGTCTCTTCCATGGTGGGAAGAATTCTTTTCATACTCCCAAGGCCTACCAAGCAACACATGACATGCATCCATGTCCAACACTTCACACACAACTTCATCTTTGTAGTCTTGTCCAATGGAAAACAAGACTTTGCATTGTTTATCAACTTTCACCTCGGCTCCTTGATTAAGCCATCTTAGCTTGTAAGGATGAGGATGCTTCAAAGTGGGCAAGGCAAGCTTATCAATGAGGGTTTTGGAAGCAACATTAACACAACTTCCCCCATCAATAATCAAATTACACACTCTCCCCATGATTGTACATTTGGACCGAAATATTTGGTGTCTTTGGTCCATATTCTCGTTTGCTTCTTGAGTGTGCATCACTCGCCAAGTGACCAAGCTCAACCCCGAGTCCGGGGGCACAATTGTTTCGGCCACATTCACTTCTTCAACTCCCTGTTTTTCTTCTTCCTCACAAACCAACACTTCATCGCCTCTCACCAATGCTCAACCTCACTCGTGTTCAAGGTCCTCTTGCTAGGGCATTCCTTAGCAAAATGACCATACCCTTGACATTGGTAGCACTTCTTGAGAGGAATTGTTCTCTTGGGACCATAGTCAATTCCCTTCCCCTTGTCAACACTTGATGGCTTGATGGTAGGGCTAGGTTCGACAATTTTGACCCCTCCTTGGCTCGAGCTAGGGTTGGTCTTGGTGATGTTCTTAGCCGACTCTCCTCTCCCCTTCTCTAGCCTCTCCACACGTGTGGCCATGGTAACGGCCTCATCGAATGACCACAAGTTTTGCATTTTGACCCGACTTGCTATCCTAGGGTTTAGGCCCTCAACAAACCTTGCAATTTTTTGTTCGGGCTTCTCATTCATCTCACATTGTAGGGTGAGTTGCTCAAAGTCCCTAAGATAGGTTTCAATGGGGTGTGATTCTTGTTTTAGTTGAGCTAGCTTGAGGAACATGTCTTGAGTGTAGTCTTTGGGAACAAACTTGTCCTTGAGTTTCTTTTTGAGTTTGAGCCATGACTTGATGGGTTCCTTACCCTCTCGGTTTCGTTGGTTCTTGAGATTTTCGTACCAAAGGGAAGCATATCCCTTAAACTTCATGATGGCTACCTTGAAACACTTCCTATCGGGATATTCCTTAAATTCAAAGATCCTCTCTATCGACCTAAGCCAATCTAGGAGATCCTCGGGGTTCAAGCTACCATAAAAATCGGGTATATCCACTTTGATATCTCGGTCATGGTCTCTAGGGTGGGCTTCAAGGGACTCTTAGAATCCAAAATTGATCTTCCATGTGAGGAGGAGGGTGTCCTCTCCCACGGCCCCCATAACCATGCCCACGCCCTCTTCCTCCTCCACCCCTTCTTGGGTCATTAAGGTTTTGGTCTAAGAGGGTGTTCAAAGCATTCATCATACTATTACAACTACCGGCAAGTTGATTCAATTTATCTTCCAAATTCGAAAGTCTCTTATCCTCCTCCATTTTTTTGTGAAATTTTTGTGAGTTCTTTTGTGGAAATTTTGTGGTAAATTTATAGAAAATAAACAAGGAAAAGGAAGAAGAAAAACGAAAAACTAAAAGAGGAAAACAAAAGAGTAACTCGACATTACTAAGGGAAACCGAAAAATAGAGAAAGAAAATGAAATCAAGAACAAACCTAGGCTTTGATGACCAATTTGGAGTGAAACTAGGAGGATCAAGTTTCACTCAAAAGATGAACAAAATCGAACTTGAATTAGTGTTGAAAATCTCGGCCCTATGATGTGTTTTTGTGAAGTAATTTTCTGAAATTTTATGAACAAGGAAAATAAAAAGGATAGTAACTAAATCTACACACTAAGTAATAGATTTAGGTTGTGATTAGTTTAAGCACAAAGCCACTAAACTAATCTTTCACTAAACTCACACACTAAGTAATGAGAAAATGAAGAACACTCATATAAACCTAGGGTTTCTTTTCATTAGCCAAATCTGAAAATTTTGATGTGAGAATGAGGGTTTATATATTACCCTCATTCTAATCTTGACCATCCATTACAAGCTAATCTAAGGGCTACAATAAACCCACAAAACTTACAATATACTCGGTCCAACAAGCTCACTTGAGCTGAAAATTTTGAACATAAAACAACAAATACTTAAAGTAAAAAGATAAAGGTAGATGTTGACATGAGGCTCAATCCTCTCCATTCTTTGTTTAGGATCATCCAAGGGCCCTTGAGTGAGCCTTGGTCATGAAGGAGGACGGTCCACATGCTCTTCAAATTGATTTTTTTTTACAAACTAAAACAATAAAGCATAAAGTGTGAAAGCGACATGAATGAAAATGACATTAACATAAAACAATGTGATTGTTTGTTGGGACTTTGTTGGGCCGGCTCCTATGGGACCTCCTTGAGCTAGCTTGTGAACCATGTGAGTCCTTTTATTGGAGGGTTAACTCACATGGGTGCACCCACTTTGACCACATTCAAAAATAGCACAATCTTGACTTTTTTGTTGCTCTCCAACTTTGACCTCCTCTTGACTTTGCTTGATCACTAAGGTTGGCTTGATTTGACCATAGAATTGACTTTACTTAGCCCTTAGTGATCCCTTGACCCATGGCCTAGGCTTGGGTTTGAGCCCATGGCCCTAACCCATGGTCTCCTCGGTTTCACCCTTGACCGCCTTGACCATTTTTGGTCCAATCTCCTCTCCTTGGAAAGGACTTGTCCTCAAGTCCTTGGAGATCCTCTTGCTTCCTCCCTTGCTCGATTTCAAGCTTGATCCTCGGCTCATGCTTTGCTCGACCTTGGCCTTCACGGTTTTAGTCTTCCATGGGCACCACTTAGCTAGAGTTTGTAGAAGCGGTTGGACCCCTTTGCCTTGGCTCGAGGAATTGATCATGTTCTCTTCCTTGGTCACGGTTTGCTTGACCACACATTCTTCCTCGAGCATTTCTTTGAGCCCACAACTCATAACCATGCCATCCATCCAATCTTGCTCATGATCGAGCCCTTCAATGATTCTCCATCTTAAAGACCCGCTTGATCTTTCCTTGCCATCGATTATTGTTCTTTCATTGACCACATTCTCATTGTAGTCGGTTGTTTTCTTGTTGATTGATGCCTCACCTTCATGTTGCTCCTCTCCTAGAATCCTCCTTATCATGCTAGGGCTTCCCTCACATTCCAAGTTCATCTCTTCCCCTAGCTCTTCTCTACTCGGCTCAAGCCCATTCAACTCCTCAAGCTCATTCAAGCTCGGCTCCAACTTCATCTCCATGCTAGGTTTCGGCTCAATGAAGGATTCAAACAAGCACGCATTGGATTTACATCCCATCATTGGTGGTAGGGGAGCTAAGACAATAAGCTTGTCACCATACTTGAATGAGTAGGTGTTGTCTCTTCCATGGTGGGAAGAATTCTTTTCATACTCCCAAGGCCTACCAAGCAACACATGACATGCATCCATGTCCAACACTTCACACACAACTTCATCTTTGTAGTCTTGTCCAATGGAAAACAAGACTTTGCATTGTTTATCAACTTTCACCTCGGCTCCTTGATTAAGCCATCTTAGCTTGTAAGGATGAGGATGCTTCAAAGTGGGCAAGGCAAGCTTATCAATGAGGGTTTGGAAGCAACATTAACACAACTTCCCCCATCAATAATCAAATTACACACTCTCCCCATGATTGTACATTTGGACCGAAATATTTGGTGTCTTTGGTCCATATTCTCGTTTGCTTCTTGAGTGTGCATCACTCGCCAAGTGACCAAGCTCAACCCCGCGTCAGGGGCACAATTGTTTTACCACATTCACTTCTTCAACTCCCTCTTTTTCTTCCACACAAACCAACACTTCATCGTCTCCCCAATGCACAACCTCACTCGTGTTCAAGGTCCTCTTGCTAGGGCATTCCTTAGCAAAATGACCATACCCTTGACATTGGTAGCACTTCTTGAGAGGAATTGTTCTCTTGGGACCATAGTCAATTCCCTTCCCCTTGTCAACACTTGATGGCTTGATGGTAGGGCTAGGTTCGACAATTTTGACCCCTCCTTGGCTCGAGCTAGGGTTGGTCTTGGTGATGTTCTTAGCCGACTCTCCTCTCCCCTTCTCTAGCCTCTCCACACGTGTGGCCATGGTAACGGCCTCATCGAATGACCACAAGTTTTGCATTTTGACCCGACTTGCTATCCTAGGGTTTAGGCCCTCAACAAACCTTGCAATTTTTGTTCGGCTTCTCATTCATCTCACATTGTAGGGTGAGTTGCTCAAAGTCCCTAAGATAGGTTTCAATGGGGTGTGATTCTTGTTTTAGTTGAGCTAGCTTGAGGAACATGTCTTGAGTGTAGTCTTTGGGAACAAACTTGTCCTTGAGTTTCTTTTTGAGTTTGAGCCATGACTTGATGGGTTCCTTACCCTCTCGGTTTCGTTGGTTCTTGAGATTTTCGTACCAAAGGGAAGCATATCCCTTAAACTTCATGATGGCTACCTTGAAACACTTCCTATCGGGATATTCCTTAAATTCAAAGATCCTCTCTATCGACCTAAGCCAATCTAGGAGATCCTGGGGTTCAAGCTACCATAAAAATCGGGTATATCCACTTTGATATCTCGGTCATGGTCTCTAGGGTGGGCTTCAAGGGACTCTTAGAATCAGAAAATTGATCTTCCATGTGAGGAGGACGGTGTCCTCCCCCACGCCCCCCATAACCATGCCCACGCCCCCTTCCTCCTCCACCCCTTCTTGGGTCATTAAGGTTTTGGTCTAAGAGGGTGTTCAAAGCATTCATCATACTATTACAACTACCGGCAAGTTGATTCAATTTATCTTCCAAATTCGAAAGTCTCTTATCCTCCTCCATTTTTTTGTGAAATTTTTGTGAGTTCTTTTGTGGAAATTTTGTGGTAAATTTATAGAAAATAAACAAGGAAAAGGAAGAAGAAAAACGAAAAACTAAAAGAGGAAAACAAAAGAGTAACTCGACATTACTAAGGGAAACCGAAAATAGAGAAAGAAAATGAAATCAAGAACAAACCTAGGCTTTGATGACCAATTTGGAGTGAAACTAGGAGGATCAAGTTTCACTCAAAAGATGAACAAAATCGAACTTGAATTAGTGTTGAAAATCTCTACTCTATGATGTGTTTTTGTGAAGTAATTTTAAATTTTATGAACAAGGAAAATAAAAAGGATAGTAACTAAATCTACACACTAAGTAATAGATTTAGGTTGTGATTAGTTTAAGCACAAAGCCACTAAACTAATCTTTCACTAAACTCACACACTAAGTAATGAGAAAATGAAGAACACTCATATAAACCTAGGGTTTCTTTTCATTAGCCAAATCTGAAAATTTTGATGTGAGAATGAGGGTTTATATATTACCTCATTCTAATCTTGACCATCCATTACAAGTTAATCTAAGGGCTACAATAAACCCACAAAACTTACAATATACTCGGTCCAACAAGCTCACTTGAGCTGAAAATTTTGAACATAAAACAACAAATACTTAAAGTAAAAGCATAAAGGTAGATGTTGACATGAGGCTCAATCCTCTCCATTCTTTGTTTAGGATCATCCAAGGGCCCTTGAGTGAGCCTTGGTCATGAAGGAGGACGGTCCACATGCTCTTCAAATTGATTTTTTTTTACAAACTAAAACAATAAAGCATAAACTGATGAAAGTACATGAATGAAAATGACATTAACATAAAACAATGTGATTGTTTGTTGGGACTTTGTTGGGCCGGCTCCTATGGGACCTCCTTGAGCTAGCTTGTGAACCATGTGAGTCCTTTTATTGGAGGGTTAACTCACATGGGTGCACCCACTTTGACCACATTCAAAAATAGCACAATCTTGACTTTTTTGTTGCTCTCCAACTTTGACCTCCTCTTGACTTTGCTTGATCACTAAGGTTGGCTTGATTTGACCATAGAATTGACTTTACTTAGCCCTTAGTGATCCCTTGACCCATGGCCTAGGCTTGGGTTTGAGCCCATGGCCCTAACCCATGGTCTCCCTCGGTTTCACCCTTGACCGCCTTGACCATTTTTGGTCCACCTAGGGTTTAGGCCTTCAACAAATCTCGCAATCTTTTGCTCGGGTTTTTCACTCATCTCACATTGAAGTGTGAGTTGTTCGAAATCCCTAAGGTAGGATTCGATGGGTTGTGTCTGGATCAAAAATAACCAAGGTGGTCAAGGGTGAAGTCGAGGGAGACCATGGGTTAGGGCCATGGGCTCAAACCCAAGCCTAGGTCATGGGTCAAGGGGTCACTAAGGGCTAAGTAAAGTCAATTCTATGGTCAAATCGAGCCAACCTTAGTGATCAAGCAAAGTCAAGAGGAAGTCAAAGTTGGAGAGCAACAAAAGTCAAGATTATGCTATTTTTGAATGTGGTTCAACTTGGGTGCACCCATGTGAGTCAATCCTCCAATAAAAGGACTCACATGGCTCACAAAGCCTAGCTCAAGGAGGCCATGGAGCCGGCTCAACCAAATCCCAACAAACCATCACATTATTTTGTGCTTTATGTCTTTTTCATACATGTCGCTTTCTTTACTTTATGCTTTATTGGTTTTAGTTTGTAAAAATCAAAATGTGAGCACTTGGACCGTCCCACTCTCAAGCCAAGGCTCTATCAAGACCCTTGAAGACTACCTAAACAATCAAAGGAGGAGATTGAACCCAGTGTCCACATCAACCTTTATGCTTTCTAGTTTGTTTGTTTTCTTCAAAATTCAGCTCACATGTGAGCTTTGGACCGAGTATAATGTAAGTTTTGTGGGTTTATTGTAGCCCTTAGATCTCCTTGTAATGAATGGTCAAGATTAGAATGAGGGTAATATATAAACCCTCATTCTCACATCAAAATTTTCAGATTTGGAATGATAAAGAAAACCCTAGTTGTTTATTTGAGTTTCTTCATTTCCTCATTACTTTGTGTGTGAGTTAGTGAAAGATTAGTTTAGTGGCTTTGTGCTTAAGCTAATCAAAACCTAAATCTATTACTTTGTGTGTAGATTTAGATACTATCTTTATGTTCTTTTATTTAACAACAAAAATCAGAAAAAATACAACACAAAACAAAGCATTCGGCCGATTTATTTTCAAGGGTTTGAGATCGATTTTTGTTCATCCTTTGAGTGAAGCTTTATCCACTTAGTTTCACTCCAAATTGGTCATCAAAGCCTAGGTTTGTTCTTGATTTTCGATTTTTATCTTATTTTTTCGGTTTTTTCCTTAGTAGTGTCGAGTTGTTCCTTTGTTTTCCTCCTTTAATTTTTCGTTTTTCTTCTTCCTTTTCCTTGTTTATTTTCTATAAATTTACCACAAAATTCCCACAAAAGATCTCACAAAAATTTCACAAAAATGGAGGAGGATAAGAGACTTTCGAATTTGGAAGAGAAATTGAATCAACTTGCCGGTAGTTGTAATACTATGATGAATGCTTTGAACACCCTCTTAGACCAAAATCTTAATGAACCAAGAAGGGGTGGAGGGGGAAGAGGGCGTGGGTATGGGTATGGGGGCCGTGGGAGAGGACAACCTCCTCCTCACATGGAAGATCAATTTTCGGATTCGGAGGAGTCCCTTGAAACCCACCCAAGAGACCATGACCGAGATATCAAAGTGGATATACCCGACTTTTATGGTAGCTTGAACCGAGGATCTCCTAGATTGGCTTAGGTCGATAGAGAGGATCTTTGAATTTAAGGAATATCCCGATAGGAAGTGTTTCAAGGTGGCCATCATGAAGTTCAAGGGATACGCCTCCTTTGGTACGAAAACCTCAAGAACCAACGAAACCGAGAGGGTAAGGAACCCATTAGGTCATGGCTCAACTCAAAAAGAAACTCAAAGACAAGTTTGTTCCCAAGGATTATACCCAAGACATGTTCCTCAAACTAGCTCAACTCAAACAAGAGACACAACCCATTGAGTCTTACCTTAGGGACTTTGAGCAACTCACATTACAATGTGAGATGAATGAGAAGTCTTGAACAAAAAATAGCTAGGTTTGTCGAGGGCCTAAACCCTAGGATAGCAAATCGGGTCAAGATGCAAAACTTGTGGTCATTCGATGAGGCCGTTACCATGGCCACACGTGTGGAAAGGCTAGAGAAGGGGAGAGGGGATTCGGCCAAAAGCAACACCAAGGCCCACCCTAACTCGAGCCAAGGAGGGGTCAAAATTGTCGAACCTAGCCCTACCATCAAGCCATCAAGTGTTGACAAGGGGAAGGGAATTGACTATGGTCCCAAGAGAACAATTCCTCTCAAGAAGTGCTACCAATGTCAAGGGTATGGTCATTTTGCTAAGGAGTGCCCTAGCAAGAGGACCTTGAACACAAGTGAGGTTGTGCATTGGGGAGACGATGAAGTGTTAGTTTGTGAGGAAGAAAAAAACGAGGGAGTTGAGGATGTGAAGGTGGCCGAGACAATTGTTCCCCCGGACTCGGGGTTGAGCTTGGTTACTTGGCGAGTAATGCACACTCAAGATTCAAGCGAAAGCATGGATCAAAGACACCAACTATTTCGAACCAAGTGTACCATCATGGGGAGAGTGTGTAATCTCATTATCGATGGGGGAAGTTGTGTTAATGTTGCTTCTAAAACCCTCATTGATAAGCTTGCCTTGCCTACTTTGAAGCATCCTCATCCTTACAAGCTAAGGTGGCTTAATCAAGGAGCCGAGGTAAAAGTCGATAAGCAATGCAAAGTCTCGTTCTCGATTGGACAAGACTATAAAGATGAAATTGTGTGTGAAGTGTTGGACATGGATGCATGTCATGTGTTGCTTGGTAGGCCTTGGGAGTATGAAAAGAATTCTTCCCACCATGGAAGAGACAACACCTACTCATTCAAGTATGGTGAAAAGCTTATTGTCTTAGCTCCCCTACCACCAATGATGGAATGCAAATCCAATGCGTGCTTGTTTGAATCCTTCATTGAGCCAAACCCTAGCATGGAGATGGAGTTGGGGCCGAAATTGATTGAGCAAGAAGGCTTGAAAGGCCTTACACCGAGTAGTGGAGGGCAAGAGGGAGAGATGAACTTGGAATGTGAGGGAAGCTCTAGCATGATAAGGAGGGTTCTAGGAGAGGAGCAACAAGAAGGAGATACATCAATCAACCATGAAACAACCAATGTGAACAATGAGAGGGCAAAAATCGATGGCAAGGAAAGATCAAGCGGGTCTTTAAGATGGAGAATCATTGAAGGGCTCGATCATGAGCAAGAATGGATGGATGGCATGGTTATGAGTCGTGAGCTCAAAGAAATGCTCGAGGGAGAGTGTGTGGTCAAGCAAACCGTGACCAAGGAAGAAAACATGATCAATTCTTCGAGCCAAAGCAAAGGGGTCCAACCACTTCTACAAACGCTAGCTAAGTGGTGCCCATGGAAGACTAAAACCGTGAAGGCCAAGATCGGGCAAAGATTGAGCCGAGAATCAAGCTTGAAATCGAGCAAGGGAGGAAGCAAGAGGATCTCCAAGGACTTGAGGACAAGTCCTTTCCAAGGAGAGGAGATTGGACCAAAAATAACCAAGGTGGTCAAGGGTGAAGTCGAGGGAGACCATGGGTTAGGGCCATGGGCTCAAACCCAAGCCTAGGTCATGGGTCAAGGGGTCACTAAGGGCTAAGTAAAGTCAATTCTATGGTCAAATCGAGCCAACCTTAGTGATCAAGCAAAGTCAAGAGGAAGTCAAAGTTGGAGAGCAACAAAAGTCAAGATTATGCTATTTTTGAATGTGGTTCAACTTGGGTGCACCCATGTGAGTCAATCCTCCAATAAAAGGACTCACATGGCTCACAAAGCCTAGCTCAAGGAGGCCATGGAGCCGGCTCAACCAAATCCCAACAAACCATCACATTATTTTGTGCTTTATGTCTTTTTCATACATGTCGCTTTCTTTACTTTATGCTTTATTGGTTTTAGTTTGTAAAAATCAAAATGTGAGCACTTGGACCGTCCCACTCTCAAGCCAAGGCTCTATCAAGACCCTTGAAGACTACCTAAACAATCAAAGGAGGAGATTGAACCTAGTGTCCACATCAACCTTTATGCTTTCTAGTTTGTTTGTTTTCTCTTCAAAATTCAGCTCACATGTGAGCTTTGGACCGAGTATAATGTAAGTTTTGTGGGTTTATTGTAGCCCTTAGATCTCCTTGTAATGAATGGTCAAGATTAGAATGAGGGTAATATATAAACCCTCATTCTCACATCAAAATTTTCAGATTTGGAATGATAAAGAAAACCCTAGTTGTTTATTTGAGTTTCTTCATTTCCTCATTACTTTGTGTGTGAGTTAGTGAAAGATTAGTTTAGTGGCTTTGTGCTTAAGCTAATCAAAACCTAAATCTATTACTTTGTGTGTAGATTTAGATACTATCTTTATGTTCTTTTATTTAACAACAAAAATCAGAAAAAATACAACACAAAACAAAGCATTCGGCCGATTTATTTTCAAGGGTTTGAGATCGATTTTTGTTCATCCTTTGAGTGAAGCTTTATCCACTTAGTTTCACTCCAAATTGGTCATCAAAGCCTAGGTTTGTTCTTGATTTTCGATTTTTATCTTATTTTTTCGGTTTATTCCTTAGTAGTGTCGAGTTGTTCCTTTGTTTTCCTCCTTTAATTTTTCGTTTTTCTTCTTCCTTTTCCTTGTTTATTTTCTATAAATTTACCACAAAATTCCCACAAAAGATCTCACAAAAATTTCACAAAAATGGAGGAGGATAAGAGTCTTACGAATTTGGAAGAGAAATTGAATCAACTTGCCGGTAGTTGTAATACTATGATGAATGCTTTGAACACCCTCTTAGACCAAAATCTTAATGAACCAAGAAGGGGTGGAGGGGGAAGAGGGCGTGGGTATGGGTATGGGGGCCGTGGGAGAGGACAACCTCCTCCTCACATGGAAGATCAATTTTCGGATTCGGAGGAGTCCCTTGAAACCCACCCAAGAGACCATGACCGAGATATCAAAGTGGATATACCCGACTTTTATGGTAGCTTGAACCCCGAGGATCTCCTAGATTGGCTTAGGTCGATAGAGAGGATCTTTGAATTTAAGGAATATCCCGATAGGAAGTGTTTCAAGGTGGCCATCATGAAGTTCAAGGGATACGCTTCCCTTTGGTACGAAAACCTCAAGAACCAACGAAACCGAGAGGGTAAGGAACCCATTAGGTCATGGCTCAACTCAAAAAGAAACTCAAAGACAAGTTTGTTCCCAAGGATTATACCCAAGACATGTTCCTCAAACTAGCTCAACTCAAACAAGAGACACAACCCATTGAGTCTTACCTTAGGGACTTTGAGCAACTCACATTACAATGTGAGATGAATGAGAAGCCCGAACAAAAAATAGCTAGGTTTGTCGAGGGCCTAAACCCTAGGATAGCAAATCGGGTCAAGATGCAAAACTTGTGGTCATTCGATGAGGCCGTTACCATGGCCACACGTGTGGAAAGGCTAGAGAAGGGGAGAGGGGATTCGGCCAAAAGCAACACCAAGGCCCACCCTAACTCGAGCCAAGGAGGGGTCAAAATTGTCGAACCTAGCCCTACCATCAAGCCATCAAGTGTTGACAAGGGGAAGGGAATTGACTATGGTCCCAAGAGAACAATTCCTCTCAAGAAGTGCTACCAATGTCAAGGGTATGGTCATTTTGCTAAGGAGTGCCCTAGCAAGAGGACCTTGAACACAAGTGAGGTTGTGCATTGGGGAGACGATGAAGTGTTAGTTTGTGAGGAAGAAAAAAACGAGGGAGTTGAGGATGTGAAGGTGGCCGAGACAATTGTTCCCCCGGACTCGGGGTTGAGCTTGGTTACTTGGCGAGTAATGCACACTCAAGATTCAAGCGAAAGCATGGATCAAAGACACCAACTATTTCGAACCAAGTGTACCATCATGGGGAGAGTGTGTAATCTCATTATCGATGGGGGAAGTTGTGTTAATGTTGCTTCTAAAACCCTCATTGATAAGCTTGCCTTGCCTACTTTGAAGCATCCTCATCCTTACAAGCTAAGGTGGCTTAATCAAGGAGCCGAGGTAAAAGTCGATAAGCAATGCAAAGTCTCGTTCTCGATTGGACAAGACTATAAAGATGAAATTGTGTGTGAAGTGTTGGACATGGATGCATGTCATGTGTTGCTTGGTAGGCCTTGGGAGTATGAAAAGAATTCTTCCCACCATGGAAGAGACAACACCTACTCATTCAAGTATGGTGAAAAGCTTATTGTCTTAGCTCCCCTACCACCAATGATGGAATGCAAATCCAATGCGTGCTTGTTTGAATCCTTCATTGAGCCAAACCCTAGCATGGAGATGGAGTTGGGGCCGAAATTGATTGAGCAAGAAGGCTTGAAAGGCCTTACACCGAGTAGTGGAGGGCAAGAGGGAGAGATGAACTTGGAATGTGAGGGAAGCTCTAGCATGATAAGGAGGGTTCTAGGAGAGGAGCAACAAGAAGGAGATACATCAATCAACCATGAAACAACCAATGTGAACAATGAGAGGGCAAAAATCGATGGCAAGGAAAGATCAAGCGGGTCTTTAAGATGGAGAATCATTGAAGGGCTCGATCATGAGCAAGAATGGATGGATGGCATGGTTATGAGTCGTGAGCTCAAAGAAATGCTCGAGGGAGAGTGTGTGGTCAAGCAAACCGTGACCAAGGAAGAAAACATGATCAATTCTTCGAGCCAAAGCAAAGGGGTCCAACCACTTCTACAAACGCTAGCTAAGTGGTGCCCATGGAAGACTAAAACCGTGAAGGCCAAGATCGGGCAAAGATTGAGCCGAGAATCAAGCTTGAAATCGAGCAAGGGAGGAAGCAAGAGGATCTCCAAGGACTTGAGGACAAGTCCTTTCCAAGGAGAGGAGATTGGACCAAAAATAACCAAGGTGGTCAAGGGTGAAGTCGAGGAGACCATGGGTTAGGGCCATGGGCTCAAACCCAAGCCTAGGTCATGGGTCAAGGGGTCACTAAGGGCTAAGTAAAGTCAATTCTATGGTCAAATCGAGCCAACCTTAGTGATCAAGCAAAGTCAAGAGGAAGTCAAAGTTGGAGAGCAACAAAAGTCAAGATTATGCTATTTTTGAATGTGGTTCAACTTGGGTGCACCCATGTGAGTCAATCCTCCAATAAAAGGACTCACATGGCTCACAAAGCCTAGCTCAAGGAGGCCATGGAGCCGGCTCAACCAAATCCCAACAAACCATCACATTATTTTGTGCTTTATGTCTTTTTCATACATGTCGCTTTCTTTACTTTATGCTTTATTGGTTTTAGTTTGTAAAAATCAAAATGTGAGCACTTGGACCGTCCCACTCTCAAGCCAAGGCTCTATCAAGACCCTTGAAGACTACCTAAACAATCAAAGGAGGAGATTGAACCTAGTGTCCACATCAACCTTTATGCTTTCTAGTTTGTTTGTTTTCTCTTCAAAATTCAGCTCACATGTGAGCTTTGGACCGAGTATAATGTATGTTTTGTGGGTTTATTGTAGCCCTTAGATCTCCTTGTAATGAATGGTCAAGATTAGAATGAGGGTAATATATAAACCCTCATTCTCACATCAAAATTTTCAGATTTGGAATGATAAAGAAAACCCTAGTTGTTTATTTGAGTTTCTTCATTTCCTCATTACTTTGTGTGTGAGTTAGTGAAAGATTAGTTTAGTGGCTTTGTGCTTAAGCTAATCAAAACCTAAATCTATTACTTTGTGTGTAGATTTAGATACTATCTTTATGTTCTTTTATTTAACAACAAAAATCAGAAAAAATACAACACAAAACAAAGCATTCGGCCGATTTATTTTCAAGGGTTTGAGATCGATTTTTGTTCATCCTTTGAGTGAAGCTTTATCCACTTAGTTTCACTCCAAATTGGTCATCAAAGCCTAGGTTTGTTCTTGATTTTCGATTTTTATCTTATTTTTTCGGTTTTTTCCTTAGTAGTGTCGAGTTGTTCCTTTGTTTTCCTCCTTTAATTTTTCGTTTTTCTTCTTCCTTTTCCTTGTTTATTTTCTATAAATTTACCACAAAATTCCCACAAAAGATCTCACAAAAATTTCACAAAAATGGAGGAGGATAAGAGACTTTCGAATTTGGAAGAGAAATTGAATCAACTTGCCGGTAGTTGTAATACTATGATGAATGCTTTGAACACCCTCTTAGACCAAAATCTTAATGAACCAAGAAGGGGTGGAGGGGGAAGAGGGCGTGGGTATGGGTATGGGGGCCGTGGGAGAGGACAACCTCCTCCTCACATGGAAGATCAATTTTCGGATTCGGAGGAGTCCCTTGAAACCCACCTAAGAGACCATGACCGAGATATCAAAGTGGATATACCCGACTTTTATGGTAGCTTGAACCCCGAGGATCTCCTAGATTGGCTTAGGTCGATAGAGAGGATCTTTGAATTTAAGGAATATCCCGATAGGAAGTGTTTCAAGGTGGCCATCATGAAGTTCAAGGGATACGCTTCCCTTTGGTACGAAAACCTCAAGAACCAACGAAACCGAGAGGGTAAGGAACCCATTAGGTCATGGCTCAACTCAAAAAGAAACTCAAAGACAAGTTTGTTCCCAAGGATTATACCCAAGACATGTTCCTCAAACTAGCTCAACTCAAACAAGAGACACAACCCATTGAGTCTTACCTTAGGGACTTTGAGCAACTCACATTACAATGTGAGATGAATGAGAAGCCCGAACAAAAAATAGCTAGGTTTGTCGAGGGCCTAAACCCTAGGATAGCAAATCGGGTCAAGATGCAAAACTTGTGGTCATTCGATGAGGCCGTTACCATGGCCACACGTGTGGAAAGGCTAGAGAAGGGGAGAGGGGATTCGGCCAAAAGCAACACCAAGGCCCACCCTAACTCGAGCCAAAGAGGGGTCAAAATTGTCGAACCTAGCCCTACCATCAAGCCATCAAGTGTTGACAAGGGGAAGGGAATTGACTATGGTCCCAAGAGAACAATTCCTCTCAAGAAGTGCTACCAATGTCAAGGGTATGGTCATTTTGCTAAGGAGTGCCCTAGCAAGAGGACCTTGAACACAAGTGAGGTTGTGCATTGGGGAGACGATGAAGTGTTAGTTTGTGAGGAAGAAAAAAACGAGGGAGTTGAGGATGTGAAGGTGGCCGAGACAATTGTTCCCCCGGACTCGGGGTTGAGCTTGGTTACTTGGCGAGTAATGCACACTCAAGATTCAAGCGAAAGCATGGATCAAAGACACCAACTATTTCGAACCAAGTGTACCATCATGGGGAGAGTGTGTAATCTCATTATCGATGGGGGAAGTTGTGTTAATGTTGCTTCTAAAACCCTCAATGATAAGCTTGCCTTGCCTACTTTGAAGCATCCTCATCCTTACAAGCTAAGGTGGCTTAATCAAGGAGCCGAGGTAAAAGTCGATAAGCAATGCAAAGTCTCGTTCTCGATTGGACAAGACTATAAAGATGAAATTGTGTGTGAAGTGTTGGACATGGATGCATGTCATGTGTTGCTTGGTAGGCCTTGGGAGTATGAAAAGAATTCTTCCCACCATGGAAGAGACAACACCTACTCATTCAAGTATGGTGAAAAGCTTATTGTCTTAGCTCCCCTACCACCAATGATGGGATGCAAATCCAATGCGTGCTTGTTTGAATCCTTCATTGAGCCAAACCCTAGCATGGAGATGGAGTTGGGGCCGAAATTGATTGAGCAAGAAGGCTTGAAAGGCCTTACACCGAGTAGTGGAGGGCAAGAGGGAGAGATGAACTTGGAATGTGAGGGAAGCTCTAGCATGATAAGGAGGGTTCTAGGAGAGGAGCAACAAGAAGGAGATACATCAATCAACCATGAAACAACCAATGTGAACAATGAGAGGGCAAAAATCGATGGCAAGGAAAGATCAAGCGGGTCTTTAAGATGGAGAATCATTGAAGGGCTCGATCATGAGCAAGAATGGATGGGTGGCATGGTTATGAGTCGTGAGCTCAAAGAAATGCTCGAGGGAGAGTGTGTGGTCAAGCAAACCGTGACCAAGGAAGAAAACATGATCAATTCTTCGAGCCAAAGCAAAGGGGTCCAACCACTTCTACAAACGCTAGCTAAGTGGTGCCCATGGAAGACTAAAACCGTGAAGGCCAAGATCGGGCAAAGATTGAGCCGAGAATCAAGCTTGAAATCGAGCAAGGGAGGAAGCAAGAGGATCTCCAAGGACTTGAGGACAAGTCCTTTCCAAGGAGAGGAGATTGGACCAAAAATAACCAAGGTGGTCAAGGGTGAAGTCGAGGGAGACCATGGGTTAGGGCCATGGGCTCAAACCCAAGCCTAGGTCATGGGTCAAGGGGTCACTAAGGGCTAAGTAAAGTCAATTCTATGGTCAAATCGAGCCAACCTTAGTGATCAAGCAAAGTCAAGAGGAAGTCAAAGTTGGAGAGCAACAAAAGTCAAGATTATGCTATTTTTGAATGTGGTTCAACTTGGGTGCACCCATGTGAGTCAATCCTCCAATAAAAGGACTCACATGGCTCACAAAGCCTAGCTCAAGGAGGCCATGGAGCCGGCTCAACCAAATCCCAACAAACCATCACATTATTTTGTGCTTTATGTCTTTTTCATACATGTCGCTTTCTTTACTTTATGCTTTATTGGTTTTAGTTTGTAAAAATCAAAATGTGAGCACTTGGACCGTCCCACTCTCAAGCCAAGGCTCTATCAAGACCCTTGAAGACTACCTAAACAATCAAAGGAGGAGATTGAACCTAGTGTCCACATCAACCTTTATGCTTTCTAGTTTGTTTGTTTTCTCTTCAAAATTCAGCTCACATGTGAGCTTTGGACCGAGTATAATGTAAGTTTTGTGGGTTTATTGTAGCCCTTAGATCTCCTTGTAATGAATGGTCAAGATTAGAATGAGGGTAATATATAAACCCTCATTCTCACATCAAAATTTTCAGATTTGGAATGATAAAGAAAACCCTAGTTGTTTATTTGAGTTTCTTCATTTCCTCATTACTTTGTGTGTGAGTTAGTGAAAGATTAGTTTAGTGGCTTTGTGCTTAAGCTAATCAAAACCTAAATCTATTACTTTGTGTGTAGATTTAGATACTATCTTTATGTTCTTTTATTTAACAACAAAAATCAGAAAAAATACAACACAAAACAAAGCATTCGGCCGATTTATTTTCAAGGGTTTGAGATCGATTTTTGTTCATCCTTTGAGTGAAGCTTTATCCACTTAGTTTCACTCCAGTGTCTCTTGCTTAAGTTGGGCCAACCTAAGAAACATATCTTGTGTGTAATCCTTGGGAACGAACTTATCCTTGAGCTTTGAAATGAAACTAGATGGATTAAGTTTCACTCAAGGAGACAAGTAAAATCGACTTGTGAATCTAATGAAAATCTCGGCCAAAGTAGTAATTTTTGTGATGAATTTTTCTGAAATTTTGTGAAACAATAAAACATAAAAGATAGTGACTAAATCTACACACAAAGTAATAGATTTAGGTTTTAATTAGTTAAGCACAAAGCCACTAACTAATTGATCATAAATCTCAAGCACAAAGCAAGGAGAAAATGAAGATACTCAACTCATAAACTCTAGGGTTTTCATTTAATCAAATCTGAAAAATATGATGTGGTGAGGCTTGGTTTATATAGACCAAGTCTTTACATCCTAGCCTTACATTTCAAAGACCATCTAAGGGCTCACATGAGCCTTGAAAAACATCAAAAAAAACGGCCACAAGGCCTTACACAAATCTGAAAATGTTGGAAGAAAACAACAACAACTAAAGTATAAAGCATAAAGGTGGATAGTGACATGTGGGAAAGGGACATATTGTGGAACAACATGTGAGTCTCCATTTGAATCCTTTTTCGGCTGATTTGGGACCTTTTCCCACATGATTTTTGTTCTTGATGATTCAATTGACTTGTGGTTGACCTTTGGACCTAAGGTTGGAAGCGGGCCCTAGGTCAACGGATCGTAAATTCTCAACTCCCGTTGCAAGCTTCTTCCTAAGCTTGAGCCACGACCTAATGGGCTCTTTCCCCTCTCGATTTCTCTGATTTTTAAGGTTTTCGTACCAAAGGGAAGCATACCCTTTGAATTTCATGATTGCAACCTTAAAACATTTCCTATCCGAGTACTCCTTAAACTCAAAGACTCTTTCGATAGACCTAAGCCAATCTAGTAAGTCTTCGGGGTTAAGACTACCCTAGAAATCGGGAATATCTACCTTGATGTCTCGGTCTTGCTCCCTTGGTTGGACCTCAATGGATTCCTCCGAGTCCGAGTGATAGCCACCCATGTTAGTAGGCGGTTGCCCCCTTCCTCGGCCACCAATCCCACGGCCTCTTCCTCCACCCCTTGGTGGTGGTCTTGGTTCATGAAAGTTTTGGTCCAAGAGGGTGTTTAGAGCATTCATCATCGTATTGCAACTACCGGCGAGTTGATTCAACTTTTCTTCAAGGTTTGAAATTCTCTTTTCCTCGGCCATTTTGTGAAAATTTTGTGAGAATTTTGTGGAAGTTTTGTGGAAGAATCAAGGAAAAAGAAAAGGGAAAACGAAAAGAAATAAAAGAGAAAACAAAGCACAAACCGAAAAAACAAAGAACAAACTTAGGCTTTGATGACCAATTTGGAATGAAACCTAATGGGTTAGGGTTCACTCAAGAGAACAACTAAAATCAATTTGAAAACACTTGTCAAATACACGGCCAAAGTGAAGCTTTTTAGTGTAAAATTTTCTGATTTTTGTAAGTTAAAGGAAAACATAAAAAGATAAACTAAGTCTAAGCACAAAGCCAAAGATTTAGGGTTTGATTAACTAAGCACTTAGCCACTAGTTAATCATAAACTCACTCTTGCACTAAGCTAAGAGAACATAAGATGAGAGGCACTCAAACTTAGGGTTTTATATTCAATGAAATCTGAAAAATACAAGGCAAGAGAGTGAGTTTATATAATACCCAAACTCTAATCTCAACCCTACATCCTATACTTGATCTAAGGGCTCTAAGAGCTCCTCAAATATTACAAAAAAAGGGCTCCAAGAGCCTTACTGGAGCGATTCGGGGCGGGCCTCTTTGTACCTTGTAACCACTCTAACCCTAAAATCGACTCACTCATGAGAGTCACTCAATGAACACGTTTTATAGGGCTGTTTTGGTGGATTATCTCGGTTTTTATTTGAACAAAACATAAAACGAAAAATAAAGGATATGAATTAGACTAAGCACAAAGCCACTAGCCTAAGACTAAGGTTCCGATCAATCATCGCACTAAGCTATGATCATCCCCCGAGGATACTCTAATCTCCAAGCACAAAGCTAAGGAGGTTTGAAGAGAAAACACTCTCTAAAACTCATCTTTTTTTATAAACTCAAATCTCCAAAATTACAAGGAGATAGTTGGGTTTATATAAGACCCATGCTATCATCTAAACCCTGCATCTAATATCTAATCTAAGGGCTATGAGGGGCCTTACAAATCAGCCAAAAAGGGTCCTAAAGACCTTACAAAAATCTGATTACAACAAACAAAATACAACAACTAAAGCATAAAGGTTGATAGTGACCCATGAATGCATCCTCTCCCTTCATTGTTGTTCTTCATCTAAGGCCTTCATTTGCTCCTTGGAGAGCAAGTCTTACACCTCCATTTGAAGGTCCCAAGTTGATTTGTTTGTTGTTGAATTCAAAAGATCAAAAGGTGACAAAGACATAAAGTTTAAAGCAACTTTAATCGAAAGGGACATGTATGAATTAAAATGTATGACTTGAACAACAATAGACCAGCCGAGTTTGGCCTCCTTTTGAGCTGAAAAACGTGACCATGGGTCCAAGGACCATGGTTAAAACGTAGACCAAAAATCGGGTCCAAATCGTCAAGCCGTTTCAGTGCAACTCTCCCTTTCTTCAAAAAAGTTTGTCCTCAAACTTTAGCCAAATAAAATATGGTATCCAAAAAGATAAATTTTCTGAAAATAAAACGATTTTGAAAGAAAGTAAAGTTGGATGTAAAAGAGTGAAACAACAAGAGCAAATCCTATGAAAAGCACATAGCAAATTCATCGAATCCTCTTGTTAGCCAACTCGACTCAAAACCCACAAAGTGTGCTCGAATCAAGTCGACACTCACAAATCAAGACGCGCACAAACTTGCAAGGTCACACCCGAAAACATCTAGACCCAACTCATCCCAAGACCGTCTCGGTTTAAGAAAACTCAAGAGCCGTAGCTCTGATACCAATTGGAGCGATTCGGGGCGGGCCTCTTTGTACCTTGTAACCACTCTAACCCTAAAATCGACTCACTCATGAGAGTCACTCAATGAACACGTTTTATAGGGCTGTTTTGGTGGATTATCTCGGTTTTTATTTGAACAAAACATAAAACGAAAAATAAAGGATATGAATTAGACTAAGCACAAAGCCACTAGCCTAAGACTAAGGTTCCGATCAATCATCGCACTAAGCTATGATCATCCCCCGAGGATACTCTAATCTCCAAGCACAAAGCTAAGGAGGTTTGAAGAGAAAACACTCTCTAAAACTCATCTTTTTTTATAAACTCAAATCTCCAAAATTACAAGGAGATAGGTGGGTTTATATAAGACCCATGCTATCATCTAAACCCTACATCTAATATCTAATCTAAGGGCTATGAGGGGCCTTACAAATCAGCCAAAAAGGGTCCTAAAGACCTTACAAAAATCTGATTACAACAAACAAAATACAACAACTAAAGCATGAAGGTTAATAGTGACCCATGAATGCATCCTCTCCCTTCATTGTTGTTCTTCATCTAAGGCCTTCATTTGCTCCTTGGAGAGCAAGTCTTACACGTCCATTTGAAGGTCCCAAGTTGATTTGTTTGTTGTTGAATTCAAAAGATCAAAAGGTGACAAAGACATAAAGTTTAAAGCAACTTTAATCGAAAGGGACATGTATGAATTAAAATGTATGACTTGAACAACAATAGACCAGCCGAGTTTGGCCTCCTTTTGAGCTGAAAAACGTGACCATGGGTCCAAGGACCATGGTTAAAACGTAGACCAAAAATCGGGTCCAAATCGTCAAGCCGTTTCAGTGCACTTACATTTGCTGAAAATTTAAAACAACAATCAAACAACATGAAGCATAAAGTAGACAATGACTAGTGACTCCATCCACTCCTTGCACTTAGGTGAACATCCAAGGGCCATGATGGAGCCTTGGGAGTAAAGGTGGGACGGTCCATGTGACTATTACAAGGATTATATTGTCCACATACAATAAAGCATAATGCATAAAGTAAGAAAACGACATCTAATGAAAGAGACTTGTTGCACAAAATAATGGATGACTTGTGAGCATTTGTTGAAGCCGGCCCCTTTGACCTCCTTGAGCTGACTTTTTGTGAGCCATGTGAGTCTTGTTTATTGGAGGATTAAGCCACATAGGTGCACCCAAAGTGATCACATTCAAAAATAGCACATTTGTTGACTTTTTGGTTGCTCTCCTTCTTGACTTTCCGTTGACTACCTTTGACCCACTAAGCTTGGCTAAATTGACCAATTGATTAACTTGACTTAGCACTTAGTGGGGCCCTAGGTCCATGGCCTAACCTAGGGTTTGAGTCCATGGACCCAACCCATGGTCTAGCTCGAAGTCTCCCTTGTTTGACTTGACCATTCTTGGTTCAATCTCCTCTCCTTGGAAAGGATTTGCCCTCAAATCCTTGGAGATCCTCTTACTTCCCTCTCGACTTGATTTCTTGCTCGATTCTCGACTTAACCCTCGGCTAACCTTGGCTCTCACGACCCTAGGCTTCCAAGGACACCATTTGATCAAGGTTTGGAGAAGAGGATGGACTTCCTTGACTTGGCTCGAGTGAATGGCCATATTCTCTTCCTTGCTCACGGCCCTCTTGGTCACACACTCCTCCTCGAGCACACCCTTGAGCCCATGGCTTGTAGGCATGTTTTCCATCCACTCTTGTTCATGATCGAGCCCATCTATGATTCTCCATCTCAAAGACCCACTTGATCTTTCCATACCATCAATTTTAGCTCTCTCCTTGATCTCATTCTCATTGTAGTTGGTTGTGTTCATTTCATTGTTGATTGGTTTGTCATTCTCATGTTGCTCCTCTCCTAGAATCCTCCTTGTTGCTCTAGGGTTTCCCTCGATTTCTTCATCCACACTCATTCCCGGCTTTACCCCCGCCTCTTTGCTAGAGTCTCCTTCATCGAGTGATTCGAACAAGCACGAGTTGGTCTTGCATCCCATCATAGGTGGTAGTGGTGTGAGCACAATGAGTTTCTCCATGTATTGGAAGGAGTAAGTATTGCTCCTTCCATGGTGAGAAGAGTCCCTCTCATACTCCCATGGTCTCCCTAGCAACAAGTGACATGCATCCATGTCGAGAATTTCACAAACGACCTCATCCTTGTAATCTTGACCAATCGAAAAGGGCACCTTGCATTGTTTGTTGACCCTTACCTCGGCTCCTTGTTGAGCCACCTTAGCTTGTAGGGGCTTGGGTGCTCCAAGGTGGGTAGGCTTAGCTTCTCCACAAGCACTTTGGAAGCTACATTAGTACAACTCCCACCATCGATGATTAGATTACAAACTCGCCCCATGATTGTGCATTTAGACCGAAAAATTTGTTGCCTTTGGTCCATGCACTCGCTTGATTCTTGAGTGTGCATTACGCGCCATATGACCAAGCTCAACCCCGAGTCCGGGGGAACCAAGGTTTCGGCCGCCTTCAATTCCAGTACTCCTCTTGTTTTTCTTCCTCACAAATTAAGACCTCATCGTCTCCCCAATGCACCACCTCGCAAGTGCTCAAGGCCCTCTTGCTAGGGCACTCCTTAGCAAAATGACCATATCCTTGACATTGGTAGCACTTCTTGAGAGGAATCGTTCTTCTCGGGCCAAAATCGATGCCTTTCCCCTTGTCAACACTTGGTGGTTTTGGAGTAGGGTTTGGCTCGGTTATCTTCACCCCTCCTAGGCTTGTAGTAGGAGTGGACTTAGTGGTGTGCTTGGCCGAGTCACTCCTTCCCTTCTCTAGCCTCTCAACTCTCATGGCCATAGTGACGGCCTCATCGAATGACCATAAATATTGCATCTTTACCCGGTTTGCTATCCTAGGGTTTAGGCCTTCAACAAATCTCGCAATCTTTTGCTCGGGTTTTTCACTCATCTCACATTGAAGTGTGAGTTGTTCGAAATCCCTAAGGTAGGATTCGATGGGTTGTGTCTCTTGCTTAAGTTGGGCCAACCTAAGAAACATATCTTGTGTGTAATCCTTGGGAACGAACTTATCCTTGAGCTTTGAAATGAAACTAGATGGATTAAGTTTCACTCAAGGAGACAAGTAAAATCGACTTGTGAATCTAATGAAAATCTCGGCCAAAGTAGTAATTTTTGTGATGAATTTTTCTGAAATTTTGTGAAACAATAAAACATAAAAGATAGTGACTAAATCTACACACAAAGTAATAGATTTAGGTTTTAATTAGTTAAGCACAAAGCCACTAACTAATTGATCATAAATCTCAAGCACAAAGCAAGGAGAAAATGAAGATACTCAACTCATAAACTCTAGGGTTTTCATTTAATCAAATCTGAAAAATATGATGTGGTGAGGCTTGGTTTATATAGACCAAGTCTTTACATCCTAGCCTTACATTTCAAAGACCATCTAAGGGCTCACATGAGCCTTGAAAAACATCAAAAAAAACGGCCACAAGGCCTTACACAAATCTGAAAATGTTGGAAGAAAACAACAACAACTAAAGTATAAAGCATAAAGGTGGATAGTGACATGTGGGAAAGGGACATATTGTGGAACAACATGTGAGTCTCCATTTGAATCCTTTTTCGGCTGATTTGGGACCTTTTCCCACATGATTTTTGTTCTTGATGATTCAATTGACTTGTGGTTGACCTTTGGACCTAAGGTTGGAAGCGGGCCCTAGGTCAACGGATCGTAAATTCTCAATTCCCGTTGCAAGCTTCTTCCTAAGCTTGAGCCACGACCTAATGGGCTCTTTCCCCTCTCGATTTCTCTGATTTTTAAGGTTTTCGTACCAAAGGGAAGCATACCCTTTGAATTTCATGATTGCAACCTTAAAACATTTCCTATCCGAGTACTCCTTAAACTCAAAGACTCTTTCGATAGACCTAAGCCAATCTAGTAAGTCTTCGGGGTTAAGACTACCCTAGAAATCGGGAATATCTACCTTGATGTCTCGGTCTTGCTCCCTTGGTTGGACCTCAATGGATTCCTCCGAGTCCGAGTGATAGCCACCCATGTTAGTAGGCGGTTGCCCCCTTCCTCGGCCACCAATCCCACGGCCTCTTCCTCCACCCCTTGGTGGTGGTCTTGGTTCATGAAAGTTTTGGTCCAAGAGGGTGTTTAGAGCATTCATCATCGTATTGCAACTACCGGCGAGTTGATTCAACTTTTCTTCAAGGTTTGAAATTCTCTTTTCCTCGGCCATTTTGTGAAAATTTTGTGAGAATTTTGTGGAAGTTTTGTGGAAGAATCAAGGAAAAAGAAAAGGGAAAACGAAAAGAAATAAAAGAGAAAACAAAGCACAAACCGAAAAAACAAAGAACAAACTTAGGCTTTGATGACCAATTTGGAATGAAACCTAATGGGTTAGGGTTCACTCAAGAGAACAACTAAAATCAATTTGAAAACACTTGTCAAATACACGGCCAAAGTGAAGCTTTTTAGTGTAAAATTTTCTGATTTTTGTAAGTTAAAGGAAAACATAAAAAGATAAACTAAGTCTAAGCACAAAGCCAAAGATTTAGGGTTTGATTAACTAAGCACTTAGCCACTAGTTATTCAAAAACTCACTCTTGCACTAAGCTAAGAGAACATAAGATGAGAGGCACTCAAACTTAGGGTTTTATATTCAATGAAATCTGAAAACTACAAGGCAAGAGAGTGAGTTTATATAATACCCAAACTCTAATCTCAACCCTACATCCTATACTTGATCTAAGGGCTCTAAGAGCTCCTCAAATATTACAAAAAAAGGGCTCCAAGAGCCTTACATTTGCTGAAAATTTAAAACAACAATCAAACAACATAAAGCATAAAGTAGACAATGACTAGTGACTCCATCCTCTCCTTGCACTTAGGTGAACATCCAAGGGCCATGATGGAGCCTTGGGAGAAAAGGTGGGACGGTCCATGTGACTATTACAAGGATTATATTGTCCACATACAATAAAGCATAATGCATAAAGTAAGAAAACGACATCTAATGAAAGAGACTTGTTGCACAAAATAATGGATGACTTGTGAGCATTTGTTGAAGCCGGCCCCTTTGACCTCCTTGAGCTGACTTTTTGTGAGCCATGTTGGACCAAAAATGGTCAAGGCGGTCAAGGGTGAAACCGAGGGAGACCATGGGTTAGGGCCATGGGCTCAAACCCACGCCTAGACCATGGGTCAAGGGGTCACTAAGGGCTAAGTAAAGTCAATTCTATGGTCAAATCGAGCCAACCTTAGTGATCAAGCAAAGTCAAGAGGAGGTCAAAGTTGGAGAGCAACAAAAAGTCAAGATTGTGCTATTTTTGAGTGTGGTCAAAGTGGGTGCACCCATGTGAGTTAACCCTCCAATAAAAGGACTCACATGGTTCACAAGCTAGCTCAAGGAGGTCCCATAGGAGCCGGCCCAATCAAGTCACCATGGAACATCACATTGTTTTTACTTTATGTCCTTTTCATACATGTCGCTTTCTTTACTTTATGCTTTATTGGTTTTAGTTTGTAAACAACAAAATATGAGCATGTGGACCGTCCTCCTTCATGACCAAGGCTCACTCAAGGACCCTTGGATGATCCCAAACCAAGAATGGAGAGGATTGAGCCTCATGTCAACATCTACCTTTATGCTTTTATCTTTTGTTTGTTAGCCTACAAAAATTCAGCTCTTGTAAGGCCTTTAGGCCGTTTTTTTTGGATGTCTCAAAGGCTCATGTGAGCCCTTAGATTAACTTTGAAATGTAAGGCTTAGATTAGAGTAAGGGTCACATATAAACCCTCACTCTAACATCAAAATTTTCAGATTGGAATGATAAGGTTGAAACCCTAAAAAAACTTGAGTGCTCTCATTTCTCTCTTTACTTTGTGTTTGAGATTTATGATAATTAACTAGTGGCTTTGTGCTTAGTTAATTAAACCCCTAAATCTATAACTTTGTGAGTAGATTTAGGCACTATCTTTATGTTTCATTTTGTTTCACAAAAATCAGAAAAATTGTCTCACAAAAATACAATTTGGCCGAGTAATATTCAAGGGTTTCAAGGTTCGATTTTGTTCATCCTTTGAGTGATTCTTATCCCCATAAGTTTCACTCCAAATTGGTCATCAAAGCCAAGGTTTGTTTTTGTTTTCGATCTTGTTTGTGTGTTTCTCGAGTTACTCCTATTTTTCCTCTTCAAATTTTCGATTTCTTTCCTTGTTTTTCCTTGTTTTATTTTCCACAAAATCTTACAAAATGATTAAAGGTTTACACTTGTATTAGTGTTGGTTGGGTTTGAAACACAAAGCCCCTTGCTTAGCCGAAATTTTAGGGTTGTTCCTCATTTTCGATTTGCTCTTGTGTTTCTCGGTTTACCCTTTGTTTCCCTCTTCAAATTTTTCGTTTTTCTTTCTTTGTTTTCCTTGTTCAATTTCCACAAAATCTCCACAAAAGATCTCACAAAATTTTCACAAAATGGAAGAGAATAGAGGAGAGGGTAAAAGACTTTCCGATTTAGAAGAGAAATTGACTCAACTCACCGGTAATTGCACTTTGATGATGAATGCTATTAACACACTCTTGGAACAAAACATGAATGAACCAAGAAGGGGTGAAGGGGGAAGGGGAAGAGGCCGTGGGATGGGGTATGGGGGCCGTGGGAGAGGACACCCTCCTCCTCACATGGAAGATCAATTTTCGGATTCGGAGGAGTCCCTTGAAACCCACCCTAGAGACCATGACCGAGACATTAAGGTGGACATACCCGATTTTTATGGTAGCTTGAACCCCGAGGATCTCCTAGATTGGCTTAGATCGGTTGAGAGAATTTTTGAATTCAAGGAGTACTCCGATAGGAAGTGTTTCAAGGTAGCCATCATGAAGTTTAAGGGATATGCTTCCCTTTGGTATGAGAACCTTAAGAACCAAAGAAACCGAGAGGGTAAGGAACCCATCAAGTCATGGCTCAAACTCAAAAAGAAACTCAAAGACAAGTTTGTTCCCAAAGACTACACTCAAGACATGTTCCTCAAGCTAGCTCAACTAAAACAAGAGTCACACCCCATTGAAACCTATCTTAGGGACTTTGAGCAACTCACTTTACAATGTGAGATGAATGAGAAACCCGAACAAAAAATTGCAAGGTTTGTTGAGGGCCTAAACCCTAGGATAGCAAATCGGGTCAAAATGCAAAACTTGTGGTCATTCGATGAGGCCGTTACCATGGCCACACGTGTGGAGAGGCTAGAGAAGGGGAGAGGAGAGTCGGCTAAGAGCACCCCCAAAACCAACCCCATGTCGAGCCAAGGAGGGATCAAGTTTTCCGAGCCTTGCCCTACTAACAAACCCTCAAGTGTTGATAAAGGAAAGGGAATTGACTATGGCCCTAAGAGAACGATTCCTCTCAAGAAGTGCTACCAATGTCAAGGGTATGGCCATTTTGCTAAGGAGTGTCCTAGCAAGAGGGCCTTGAACACAAGTGAGGTTGTGCATTGGGGAGACGATGAAGTGTTGGTTTGTGAGGAAGAAAAAAAAGAGGGAGTTGAGGAAGTGAAAGTGGCCGAAACAATTGTGCCCCCGGACTCGGGGTTGAGCTTGGTCACTTGGCGAGTGATGCACACTCAAGAATCAAACGAGAATATGGACCAAAGACACCAAATATTTCGGTCCAAATGTACCATCATGGGGAGAGTGTGTAACTTGATAATCGATGGGGGAAGTTGTGTTAATGTTGCTTCTAAAACCCTCATTGATAAACTTGCCTTGCCTACTTTGAAGCATCCTCATCCATACAAGCTAAGGTGGCTTAATCAAGGAGCCGAGGTGAAGGTCGATAAACAATGCAAAGTCTCGTTCTCAATTGGCCAAGACTATAAAGATGAAGTTGTGTGTGAAGTATTGGACATGGATGCATGTCATGTGTTGCTTGGTAGGCCTTGGGAGTATGAAAAGAATTCTTCCCACCATGGAAGAGACAACACCTACTCATTCAAGTATGGTGAAAAGCTTATTGTCTTAGCTCCCCTACCACCAATGATGGGTTGTAAGTCCAATGCGTGCTTGTTTGAATCCTTCATTGAGCCGAAAATGATTGAGCATGAAGACTTGAAGGGCCTTGGGCCGAGTAAAGACGAGCAAGGGGAGAAGGTGAACTTGAAATGTGAGGGAAGCTCTAGCATGATAAGGAGGACTCTAGGAGAGGAGCCTCATGAAGGTGAAGCATCAATCAACAAGGAAACAACCGACTACATTGAGAATGTGGTCAATGAAAGAACAAAAATCGATGGTAAGGAAAGATCAAGCGGGTCATTAAGGTGGAGAATCATTGATGGGCTCGATCATGAGCAAGAATGGGTGGATGGCATGGTTATGAGTCGAGGGCTCAAAGAAATGCTCGAGGAAGAATGCGTGGTCGAAGAAACCATGACCAAGGATGAAAATGTGATCAATTCTTCGAGCCAAGGCAAAGGGGTCCAACCACTTCTACAAACTCTAGCTAAGTGGTGCCCATGGAAGACTAAAACCATGAAGACCAAGATCGAGCAAAGGTTGAGCCGAAATTCAAGCTTGAGATCGAGCAAGGAAGGAAGCAAGAGGTTCTCCAAGGACTTGAGGACAAGTCCTTTCCAAGGAGAGGAGATTGGACCAAAAATGGTCAAGGCGGTCAAGGGTGAAACCGAGGGAGACCATGGGTTAGGGCCATGGGCTCAAACCCACGCCTAGACCATGGGTCAAGGGGTCACTAAGGGCTAAGTAAAGTCAATTCTATGGTCAAATCGAGCCAACCTTAGTGATCAAGCAAAGTCAAGAGGAGGTCAAAGTTGGAGAGCAACAAAAACTCAAGATTGTGCTATTTTTGAGTGTGGTCAAAGTGGGTGCACCCATGTGAGTTAACCCTCCAATAAAAGGACTCACATGGTTCACAAGCTAGCTCAAGGAGGTCCCATAGGAGCCGGCCCAATCAAGTCACCATGGAACATCACATTGTTTTTACTTTATGTCCTTTTCATACATGTCGCTTTCTTTACTTTATGCTTTATTGGTTTTAGTTTGTAAACAACAAAATATGAGCATGTGGACCGTCCTCCTTCATGACCAAGGCTCACTCAAGGACCCTTGGATGATCCCAAACCAAGAATGGAGAGGATTGAGCCTCATGTCAACATCTACCTTTATGCTTTTATCTTTTGTTTGTTAGCCTACAAAAATTCAGCTCTTGTAAGGCCTTTAGGCCGTTTTTTTGGATGTCTCAAAGGCTCATGTGAGCCCTTAGATTAACTTTGAAATGTAAGGCTTAGATTAGAGTAAGGGTCACATATAAACCCTCACTCTAACATCAAAATTTTCAGATTGGAATGATAAGGTTGAAACCCTAAAAAAAACTTGAGTGCTCTCATTTCTCTCTTTACTTTGTGTTTGAGATTTATGATAATTAACTAGTGGCTTTGTGCTTAGTTAATTAAACCCCTAAATCTATAACTTTGTGAGTAGATTTAGGCACTATCTTTATGTTTCATTTTGTTTCACAAAAATCAGAAAAATTGTCTCACAAAAATACAATTTGGCCGAGTAATATTCAAAGGTTTCAAGGTTCGATTTTGTTCATCCTTTGAGTGATTCTTATCCCCATAAGTTTCACTCCACATGTGAGTCTTGTTTATTGGAGGATTAAGCCACATAGGTGCACCCAAAGTGATCACATTCAAAAATAGCACATTTGTTGACTTTTTGGTTGCTCTCCTTCTTGACTTTCCGTTGACTACCTTTGACCCACTAAGCTTGGCTAAATTGACCAATTGATTAACTTGACTTAGCACTTAGTGGGGCCCTAGGTCCATGGCCTAACCTAGGGTTTGAGTCCATGGACCCAACCCATGGTCTAGCTCGAAGTCTCCCTTGTTTGACTTGACCATTCTTGGTTCAATCTCCTCTCCTTGGAAAGGATTTGCCCTCAAATCCTTGGAGATCCTCTTACTTCCCTCTCGACTTGATTTCTTGCTCGATTCTCGACTTAACCCTCGGCTAACCTTGGCTCTCACGACCCTAGGCTTCCAAGGACACCATTTGATCAAGGTTTGGAGAAGAGGATGGACTTCCTTGACTTGGCTCGAGTGAATGGCCATATTCTCTTCCTTGCTCACGCCCTCTTGGTCACACACTCCTCCTCGAGCACACCCTTGAGCCCATGGCTTGTAGGCATGTTTTCCATCCACTCTTGTTCATGATCGAGCCCATCTATGATTCTCCATCTCAAAGACCCACTTGATCTTTCCATACCATCAATTTTAGCTCTCTCCTTGATCTCATTCTCATTGTAGTTGGTTGTGTTCATTTCATTGTTGATTGGTTTGTCATTCTCATGTTGCTCCTCTCCTAGAATCCTCCTTGTTGCTCTAGGGTTTCCCTCGATTTCTTCATCCACACTCATTCCCGGCTTTACCCCCGCCTCTTTGCTAGAGTCTCCTTCATCGAGTGATTCGAACAAGCACGAGTTGGTCTTGCATCCCATCATAGGTGGTAGTGGTGTGAGCACAATGAGTTTCTCCATGTATTGGAAGGAGTAAGTATTGCTCCTTCCATGGTGAGAAGAGTCCCTCTCATACTCCCATGGTCTCCCTAGCAACAAGTGACATGCATCCATGTCGAGAATTTCACAAACGACCTCATCCTTGTAATCTTGACCAATCGAAAAGGGCACCTTGCATTGTTTGTTGACCCTTACCTCGGCTCCCTTGTTGAGCCACCTTAGCTTGTAGGGGCTTGGGTGCTCCAAGGTGGGTAGGCTTAGCTTCTCCACAAGCACTTTGGAAGCTACATTAGTACAACTCCCACCATCGATGATTAGATTACAAACTCGCCCCATGATTGTGCACTTAGACCGAAAAATTTGTTGCCTTTGGTCCATGCACTCGCTTGATTCTTGAGTGTGCATTACGCGCCATATGACCAAGCTCAACCCCGAGTCCGGGGGAACCAAGGTTTCGGCCGCCTTCAATTCCACTACTCCCTCTTGTTTTTCTTCCTCACAAATTAAGACCTCATCGTCTCCCCAATGCACCACCTCGCAAGTGCTCAAGGCCCTCTTGCTAGGGCACTCCTTAGCAAAATGACCATATCCTTGACATAGGTAGCACTTCTTGAGAGGAATCGTTCTTCTCGGGCCAAAATCGATGCCTTTCCCCTTGTCAACACTTGGTGGTTTTGGAGTAGGGTTTGGCTCGGTTATCTTCACCCTCCTAGGCTTGTAGTGGGAGTGGACTTAGTGGTGTGCTTGGCCGAGTCACTCCTTCCCTTCTCTAGCCTCTCAACTCTCATGGCCATAGTGACGGCCTCATCGAATGACCATAAATATTGCATCTTTACCCTGGGTTTGCTATCCTAGGGTTTAGGCCTTCAACAAATCTCGCAATCTTTTGCTCGGGTTTTTCACTCATCTCACATTGAAGTGTGAGTTGTTCGAAATCCCTAAGGTAGGATTCGATGGGTTGTGTCTCTTGCTTAAGTTGGGCCAACCTAAGAAACATATCTTGTGTGTAATCCTTGGGAACGAACTTATCCTTGAGCTTCTTCCTAAGCTTGAGCCACGACCTAATGGGCTCTTTCCCCTCTCGATTTCTCTGATTTTTAAGGTTTTCGTACCAAAGGGAAGCATACCCTTTGAATTTCATGATTGCAACCTTAAAACATTTCCTATCCGAGTACTCCTTAAACTCAAAGACTCTTTCGATAGACCTAAGCCAATCTAGAAAGTCTTGAGGTTAAGACTACCATAGAAATCGGAATATCTACCTAGATGTCTCGGTCTTGCTCCCTTGGTTGGAGCTCAATGGATTCCTCCGAGTCGGAGTGATAGCCACCCATGTTAGGAGTCGGTTTGCCCCTTCCTCGACCTCAAATCCCACGGCCTCTTCCTCCACCCCTTGGTGGTGGTCTTGGTTCATGAAGGTTTTGGTCCAAGAGGGTGTTCGGTGCATTCATCATCGTATTGCTACTACCGGCGAGTTGATCCAACTTTTCTTGAAGGTTTGAAATTCTCTTTTCCTGGGCCATTTTGTTAAAATTTTGTGAGAATTTTGTGGAAGTTTTGTGGAAGAATCAAGGAAAAGAAAAGGGAAAGCGAAAAGAAATAAAAGAGAAAACAAAGCACAAACCGAAAAACAAATAACAAACCTAGGCTTTGATGACCAATTTGGAATGAAACCTAATGGGTTAGGGTTCACTCAAGAGAACAACTAAAATCAATTTGAAAACACTTGTAAAATACACGGCCAAAGTGAAGCTTTTTAGTGTAAAATTTTCTGATTTTTGTAAGTTAAAGGAAAACATAAAAAGATAAACTAAGTCTAAGCACAAAGCCAAAGATTTAGGGTTTGATTAACTAAGCACTTAGCCACTAGTTATTCAAAAACTCACTCTTGCACTAAGCTAAGAGAACATAAGATGAGAGGCACTCAAACTTAGGGTTTTATATTCAATGAAATCTGAAAACTACAAGGCAAGAGAGTGAGTTTATATAATACCCAAACTCTAATCTCAACCCTACATCCTATACTTGATCTAAGGGCTCTAAGAGCTCCTCAAATATTACAAAAAGGGGGCTCCAAGAGCCTTACATTTGCTGAAAATTTAAAACAACAATCAAACAACATAAAGCATAAAGTAGACAATGACTAGTGACTCCATCCTCTCCTTGCACTTAGGTGAACATCCAAGGGCCATGATGGAGCCTTGGGAGTAAAGGTGGGACGGTCCATGTGACTATTACAAGGATTATATTGTCCACATACAATAAAGCATAATGCATAAAGTAAGAAAACGACATCTAATGAAAGAGACTTGTTGCACAAAATAATGGATGACTTGTGAGCATTTGTTGAAGCCGGCCCCTTTGACCTCCTTGAGCTGACTTTTTGTGAGCCATGTGAGTCTTGTTTATTGGAGGATTAAGCCACATAGGTGCACCCAAAGTGATCACATTCAAAAATAGCACATTTGTTGACTTTTTGGTTGCTCTCCTTCTTGACTTTCCGTTGACTACCTTTGACCCACTAAGCTTGGCTAAATTGACCAATTGATTAACTTGACTTAGCACTTAGTGGGGCCCTAGGTCCATGGCCTAACCTAGGGTTTGAGTCCATGGACCCAACCCATGGTCTAGCTCAAGTCTCCCTTGTTTGACTTGACCATTCTTGGTTCAATCTCCTCTCCTTGGAAAGGATTTGCCCTCAAATCCTTGGAGATCCTCTTACTTCCCTCTCGACTTGATTTCTTGCTCGATTCTCGACTTAACCCTCGGCTAACCTTGGCTCTCACGACCCTAGGCTTCCAAGGACACCATTTGATTAAGGTTTGGAGAAGAGGATGGACTTCCTTGACTTGGCTCGAGTGAATGGCCATATTCTCTTCCTTGCTCACGGCCCTCTTGGTCACACACTCCTCCTCGAGCACACCCTTGAGCCCATGGCTTGTAGGCATGTTTTCCATCCACTCTTGTTCATGATCGAGCCCATCTATGATTCTCCATCTCAAAGACCCACTTGATCTTTCCATACCATCAATTTTAGCTCTCTCCTTGATCTCATTCTCATTGTAGTTGGTTGTGTTCATTTCATTGTTGATTGGTTTGTCATTCTCATGTTGCTCCTCTCCGAGAATCCTCCTTGTTGCTCTAGGGTTTCCCTCGATTTCTTCATCCACACTCATTCCCGGCTTTACCCCCGCCTCTTTGCTAGAGTCTCCTTCATCGAGTGATTCGAACAAGCACGAGTTGGTCTTGCATCCCATCATAGGTGGTAGTGGTGTGAGCACAATGAGTTTCTCCATGTATTGGAAGGAGTAAGTATTGCTCCTTCCATGGTGAGAAGAGTCCCTCTCATACTCCCATGGTCTCCCTAGCAACAAGTGACATGCATCCATGTCGAGAATTTCACAAACGACCTCATCCTTGTAATCTTGACCAATCGAAAAGGGCACCTTGCATTGTTTGTTGACCCTTACCTCGGCTCCCTTGTTGAGCCACCTTAGCTTGTAGGGGCTTGGGTGCTCCAAGGTGGGTAGGCTTAGCTTCTCCACAAGCACTTTGGAAGCTACATTAGTACAACTCCCACCATCGATGATTAGATTACAAACTCGCCCCATGATTGTGCACTTAGACCGAAAAATTTGTTGCCTTTGGTCCATGCACTCGCTTGATTCTTGAGTGTGCATTACGCGCCATATGACCAAGCTCAACCCCGAGTCCGGGGGAACCAAGGTTTCGGCCGCCTTCAATTCCACTACTCCCTCTTGTTTTTCTTCCTCACAAATTAAGACCTCATCGTCTCCCCAATGCACCACCCCGCAAGTGCTCAAGGCCCTCTTGCTAGGGCACTCCTTAGCAAAATGACCATATCCTTGACATAGGTAGCACTTCTTGAGAGGAATCGTTCTTCTCGGGCCAAAATCGATGCCTTTCCCCTTGTCAACACTTGGTGGTTTTGGAGTAGGGTTTGGCTCGGTTATCTTCACCCCTCCTAGGCTTGTAGTAGGAGTGGACTTAGTGGTGTGCTTGGCCGAGTCACTCCTTCCCTTCTCTAGCCTCTCAACTCTCATGGCCATAGTGACGGCCTCATCGAATGACCATAAATATTGCATCTTTACAGGTTTGCTATCCTAGGGTTTAGGCCTTCAACAAATCTCGCAATCTTTTGCTCGGGTTTTTCACTCATCTCACATTGAAGTGTGAGTTGTTCGAAATCCCTAAGGTAGGATTCGATGGGTTGTGTCTCTTGCTTAAGTTGGGCCAACCTAAGAAACATATCTTGTGTGTAATCCTTGGGAACGAACTTATCCTTGAGCTTCTTCCTAAGCTTGAGCCACGACCTAATGGGCTCTTTCCCCTCTCGATTTCTCTGATTTTTAAGGTTTTCGTACCAAAGGGAAGCATACCCTTTGAATTTCATGATTGCAACCTTAAAACATTTCCTATCCGAGTACTCCTTAAACTCAAAGACTCTTTCGATAGACCTAAGCCAATCTAGTAAGTCTTCGGGGTTAAGACTACCATAGAAATCGGGAATATCTACCTAGATGTCTCGGTCTTGCTCCCTTGGTTGGACCTCAATGGATTCCTCCGAGTCCGAGTGATAGCCACCCATGTTAGGAGGCGGTTGCCCTTCCTCGACCACCAATCCCACGGCCTCTTCCTCCACCCCTTGGTGGTGGTCTTGGTTCATGAAGGTTTTGGTCCAAGAGGGTGTTGATGCATTCATCATCGTATTGCAACTACCGGCGAGTTGATTCAACTTTTCTTCAAGGTTTGAAATTCTCTTTTCCTCGGCCATTTTGTTAAAATTTTGTGAGAATTTTGTGGAAGTTTTGTGGAAGAATCAAGGAAAAAGAAAAGGAAAGCGAAAAGAAATAAAAGAGAAAACAAAGCACAAACCGAAAAACAAATAACAAACCTAGGCTTTGATGACCAATTTGGAATGAAACCTAATGGGTTAGGGTTCACTCAAGAGAACAACTAAAATCAATTTGAAAACACTTGTAAAATACACGGCCAAAGTGAAGCTTTTTAGTGTAAAATTTTCTGATTTTTGTAAGTTAAAGGAAAACATAAAAAGATAAACTAAGTCTAAGCACAAAGCCAAAGATTTAGGGTTTGATTAACTAAGCACTTAGCCACTAGTTATTCAAAAACTCACTCTTGCACTAAGCTAAGAGAACATAAGATGAGAGGCACTCAAACTTAGGGTTTTATATTCAATGAAATCTGAAAACTACAAGGCAAGAGAGTGAGTTTATATAATACCCAAACTCTAATCTCAACCCTACATCCTATACTTGATCTAAGGGCTCTAAGAGCTCCTCAAATATTACAAAAAAAGGGCTCCAAGAGCCTTACATTTGCTGAAAATTTAAAACAACAATCAAACAACATAAAGCATAAAGTAGACAATGACTAGTGACTCCATCCTCTCCTTGCACTTAGGTGAACATCCAAGGGCCATGATGGAGCCTTGGGAGTAAAGGTGGGACGGTCCATGTGACTATTACAAGGATTATATTGTCCACATACAATAAAGCATAATGCATAAAGTAAGAAAACGACATCTAATGAAAGAGACTTGTTGCACAAAATAATGGATGACTTGTGAGCATTTGTTGAAGCCGGCCCCTTTGACCTCCTTGAGCTGACTTTTTGTGAGCCATGTGAGTCTTGTTTATTGGAGGATTAAGCCACATAGGTGCACCCAAAGTGATCACATTCAAAAATAGCACATTTGTTGACTTTTTGGTTGCTCTCCTTCTTGACTTTCCGTTGACTACCTTTGACCCACTAAGCTTGGCTAAATTGACCAATTGATTAACTTGACTTAGCACTTAGTGGGGCCCTAGGTCCATGGCCTAACCTAGGGTTTGAGTCCATGGACCCAACCCATGGTCTAGCTCAAGTCTCCCTTGTTTGACTTGACCATTCTTGGTTCAATCTCCTCTCCTTGGAAAGGATTTGCCCTCAAATCCTTGGAGATCCTCTTACTTCCCTCTCGACTTGATTTCTTGCTCGATTCTCGACTTAACCCTCGGCTAACCTTGGCTCTCACGACCCTAGGCTTCCAAGGACACCATTTGATTAAGGTTTGGAGAAGAGGATGGACTTCCTTGACTTGGCTCGAGTGAATGGCCATATTCTCTTCCTTGCTCACGGCCCTCTTGGTCACACACTCCTCCTCGAGCACACCCTTGAGCCCATGGCTTGTAGGCATGTTTTCCATCCACTCTTGTTCATGATCGAGCCCATCTATGATTCTCCATCTCAAAGACCCACTTGATCTTTCCATACCATCAATTTTAGCTCTCTCCTTGATCTCATTCTCATTGTAGTTGGTTGTGTTCATTTCATTGTTGATTGGTTTGTCATTCTCATGTTGCTCCTCTCCGAGAATCCTCCTTGTTGCTCTAGGGTTTCCTCGATTTCTTCATCCACACTCATTCCCGCTTTACCCCGCCTCTTTGCTAGAGTCTCCTTCATCGAGTGATTCGAACAAGCACGAGTTGGTCTTGCATCCCATCATAGGTGGTAGTGGTGTGAGCACAATGAGTTTCTCCATGTATTGGAAGGAGTAAGTATTGCTCCTTCCATGGTGAGAAGAGTCCCTCTCATACTCCCATGGTCTCCCTAGCAACAAGTGACATGCATCCATGTCGAGAATTTCACAAACGACCTCATCCTTGTAATCTTGACCAATCGAAAAGGGCACCTTGCATTGTTTGTTGACCCTTACCTCGGCTCCCTTGTTGAGCCACCTTAGCTTGTAGGGGCTTGGGTGCTCCAAGGTGGGTAGGCTTAGCTTCTCCACAAGCACTTTGGAAGCTACATTAGTACAACTCCCACCATCGATGATTAGATTACAAACTCGCCCCATGATTGTGCACTTAGACCGAAAAATTTGTTGCCTTTGGTCCATGCACTCGCTTGATTCTTGAGTGTGCATTACGCGCCATATGACCAAGCTCAACCCCGAGTCCGGGGGAACCAAGGTTTCGGCCGCCTTCAATTCCACTACTCCCTCTTGTTTTTCTTCCTCACAAATTAAGACCTCATCGTCTCCCCAATGCACCACCTCGCAAGTGCTCAAGGCCCTCTTGCTAGGGCACTCCTTAGCAAAATGACCATATCCTTGACATAGGTAGCACTTCTTGAGAGGAATCGTTCTTCTCGGGCCAAAATCGATGCCTTTCCCCTTGTCAACACTTGGTGGTTTTGGAGTAGGGTTTGGCTCGGTTATCTTCACCCCTCCTAGGCTTGTAGTAGGAGTGGACTTAGTGGTGTGCTTGGCCGAGTCACTCCTTCCCTTCTCTAGCCTCTCAACTCTCATGGCCATAGTGACGGCCTCATCGAATGACCATAAATATTGCATCTTTACAGGTTTGCTATCCTAGGGTTTAGGCCTTCAACAAATCTCGCAATCTTTTGCTCGGGTTTTTCACTCATCTCACATTGAAGTGTGAGTTGTTCGAAATCCCTAAGGTAGGATTCGATGGGTTGTGTCTCTTGCTTAAGTTGGGCCAACCTAAGAAACATATCTTGTGTGTAATCCTTGGGAACGAACTTATCCTTGAGCTTCTTCCTAAGCTTGAGCCACGACCTAATGGGCTCTTTCCTCTCGATTTCTCCGATTTTTAAGGTTTTCGTACCAAAGGGAAGCATACCCTTTGAATTTCATGATTGCAACCTTAAAACATTTCCTATCCGAGTACTCCTTAAACTCAAAGACTCTTTCGATAGACCTAAGCCAATCTAGTAAGTCTTCGGGGTTAAGACTACCATAGAAATCGGGAATATCTACCTAGATGTCTCGGTCTTGCTCCCTTGGTTGGACCTCAATGGATTCCTCCGAGTCCGAGTGATAGCCACCCATGTTAGGAGGCGGTTGCCCCTTCCTCGACCACCAATCCCACGGCCTCTTCCTCCACCCCTTGGTGGTGGTCTTGGTTCATGAAGGTTTTGGTCCAAGAGGGTGTTCGATGCATTCATCATCGTATTGCAACTACCGGCGAGTTGATTCAACTTTTCTTCAAGGTTTGAAATTCTCTTTTCCTCGGCCATTTTGTTAAAATTTTGTGAGAATTTTGTGGAAGTTTTGTGGAAGAATCAAGGAAAAAGAAAAGGGAAAACGAAAAGAAATAAAAGAGAAAACAAAGCACAAACCGAAAAAACAAATAACAAACCTAGGCTTTGATGACCAATTTGGAATGAAACCTAATGGGTTAGGGTTCACTCAAGAGAACAACTAAAATCAATTTGAAAACACTTGTAAAATACACGGCCAAAGTGAAGCTTTTTAGTGTAAAATTTTCTGATTTTTGTAAGTTAAAGGAAAACATAAAAAGATAAACTAAGTCTAAGCACAAAGCCAAAGATTTAGGGTTTGATTAACTAAGCACTTAGCCACTAGTTATTCAAAAACTCACTCTTGCACTAAGCTAAGAGAACATAAGATGAGAGGCACTCAAACTTAGGGTTTTATATTCAATGAAATCTGAAAACTACAAGGCAAGAGAGTGAGTTTATATAATACCCAAACTCTAATCTCAACCCTACATCCTATACTTGATCTAAGGGCTCTAAGAGCTCCTCAAATATTACAAAAAAAGGGCTCCAAGAGCCTTACATTTGCTGAAAATTTAAAACAACAATCAAACAACATAAAGCATAAAGTAGACAATGACTAGTGACTCCATCCTCTCCTTGCACTTAGGTGAACATCCAAGGGCCATGATGGAGCCTTGGGAGTAAAGGTGGGACGGTCCATGTGACTATTACAAGGATTATATTGTCCACATACAATAAAGCATAATGCATAAAGTAAGAAAACGACATCTAATGAAAGAGACTTGTTGCACAAAATAATGGATGACTTGTGAGCATTTGTTGAAGCCGGCCCCTTTGACCTCCTTGAGCTGACTTTTTGTGAGCCATGTGAGTCTTGTTTATTGGAGGATTAAGCCACATAGGTGCACCCAAAGTGATCACATTCAAAAATAGCACATTTGTTGACTTTTTGGTTGCTCTCCTTCTTGACTTTCCGTTGACTACCTTTGACCCACTAAGCTTGGCTAAATTGACCAATTGATTAACTTGACTTAGCACTTAGTGGGGCCCTAGGTCCATGGCCTAACCTAGGGTTTGAGTCCATGGACCCAACCCATGGTCTAGCTCAAGTCTCCCTTGTTTGACTTGACCATTCTTGGTTCAATCTCCTCTCCTTGGAAAGGATTTGCCCTCAAATCCTTGGAGATCCTCTTACTTCCCTCTCGACTTGATTTCTTGCTCGATTCTCGACTTAACCCTCGGCTAACCTTGGCTCTCACGACCCTAGGCTTCCAAGGACACCATTTGATTAAGGTTTGGAGAAGAGGATGGACTTCCTTGACTTGGCTCGAGTGAATGGCCATATTCTCTTCCTTGCCCACGGCCCTCTTGGTCACACACTCCTCCTCGAGCACACCCTTGAGCCCATGGCTTGTAGGCATGTTTTCCATCCACTCTTGTTCATGATCGAGCCCATCTATGATTCTCCATCTCAAAGACCCACTTGATCTTTCCATACCATCAATTTTAGCTCTCTCCTTGATCTCATTCTCATTGTAGTTGGTTGTGTTCATTTCATTGTTGATTGGTTTGTCATTCTCATGTTGCTCCTCTCCGAGAATCCTCCTTGTTGCTCTAGGGTTTCCCTCGATTTCTTCATCCACACTCATTCCCGGCTTTACCCCCGCCTCTTTGCTAGAGTCTCCTTCATCGAGTGATTCGAACAAGCACGAGTTGGTCTTGCATCCCATCATAGGTGGTAGTGGTGTGAGCACAATGAGTTTCTCCATGTATTGGAAGGAGTAAGTATTGCTCCTTCCATGGTGAGAAGAGTCCCTCTCATACTCCCATGGTCTCCCTAGCAACAAGTGACATGCATCCATGTCGAGAATTTCACAAACGACCTCATCCTTGTAATCTTGACCAATCGAAAAGGGCACCTTGCATTGTTTGTTGACCCTTACCTCGGCTCCCTTGTTGAGCCACCTTAGCTTGTAGGGGCTTGGGTGCTCCAAGGTGGGTAGGCTTAGCTTCTCCACAAGCACTTTGGAAGCTACATTAGTACAACTCCCACCATCGATGATTAGATTACAAACTCGCCCCATGATTGTGCACTTAGACCGAAAAATTTGTTGCCTTTGGTCCATGCACTCGCTTGATTCTTGAGTGTGCATTACGCGCCATATGACCAAGCTCAACCCCGAGTCCGGGGGAACCAAGGTTTCACGCCTTCAATTCCACTACTCCCTCTTGTTTTTCTTCCTCACAAATTAAGACCTCATCGTCTCCCCAATGCACCACCTCGCAAGTGCTCAAGGCCCTCTTGCTAGGGCACTCCTTAGCAAAATGACCATATCCTTGACATAGGTAGCACTTCTTGAGAGGAATCGTTCTTCTCGGGCCAAAATCGATGCCTTTCCCCTTGTCAACACTTGGTGGCTTGGGAGTAGGGTGTGGCTCGGTTATCTTCACCCTCCTAGGCTTGTAGTAGGAGTGGACTTAGTGGTGTGCTTGGCCGAGTCACTCCTTCCCTTCTCTAGCCTCTCAACTCTCATGTCCATAGTGACGGTCTCATCGAATGTCCATAAGTATTGCATCTTTACAGGTTTGCTATCCTAGGGTTTAGGCCTTCAACAAATCTCGCAATCTTTTGCTCGGGTTTTTCACTCATCTCACATTGAAGTGTGAGTTGTTCGAAATCCCTAAGGTAGGATTCGATGGGTTGTGTCTCTTGCTTAAGTTGGGCCAACCTAAGAAACATATCTTGTGTGTAATCCTTGGGAACGAACTTATCCTTGAGCTTCTTCCTAAGCTTGAGCCACGACCTAATGGGCTCTTTCCCCTCTCGATTTCTCTGATTTTTAAGGTTTTCGTACCAAAGGGAAGCATACCCTTTGAATTTCATGATTGCAACCTTAAAACATTTCCTATCCGAGTACTCCTTAAACTCAAAGACTCTTTCGATAGACCTAAGCCAATCTAGTAAGTCTTCGGGGTTAAGACTACCATAGAAATCGGGAATATCTACCTAGATGTCTCGGTCTTGCTCCCTTGGTTGGACCTCAATGGATTCCTCCGAGTCCGAGTGATAGCCACCCATGTTAGGAGGCGGTTGCCCCCTTCCTCGACCACCAATCCCACGGCCTCTTCCTCCACCCCTTGGTGGTGGTCTTGGTTCATGAAGGTTTTGGTCCAAGAGGGTGTTCAGTGCATTCATCATCGTATTGCAACTACCGGCGAGTTGATTCAACTTTTCTTCAAGGTTTGAAATTCTCTTTTCCTCGGCCATTTTGTTAAAATTTTGTGAGAATTTTGTGGAAGTTTTGTGGAAGAATCAAGGAAAAAGAAAAGGGAAAACGAAAAGAAATAAAAGAGAAAACAAAGCACAAACCGAAAAAACAAATAACAAACCTAGGCTTTGATGACCAATTTGGAATGAAACCTAATGGGTTAGGGTTCACTCAAGAGAACAACTAAAATCAATTTGAAAACACTTGTAAAATACACGGCCAAAGTGAAGCTTTTTAGTGTAAAATTTTCTGATTTTTGTAAGTTAAAGGAAAACATAAAAAGATAAACTAAGTCTAAGCACAAAGCCAAAGATTTAGGGTTTGATTAACTAAGCACTTAGCCACTAGTTATTCAAAAACTCACTCTTGCACTAAGCTAAGAGAACATAAGATGAGAGGCACTCAAACTTAGGGTTTTATATTCAATGAAATCTGAAAACTACAAGGCAAGAGAGTGAGTTTATATAATACCCAAACTCTAATCTCAACCCTACATCCTATACTTGATCTAAGGGCTCTAAGAGCTCCTCAAATATTACAAAATAGGGCTCCAAGAGCCTTACATTTGCTGAAAATTTAAAACAACAATCAAACAACATAAAGCATAAAGTAGACAATGACTAGTGACTCCATCCTCTCCTTGCACTTAGGTGAACATCCAAGGGCCATGATGGAGCCTTGGGAGTAAAGGTGGGACGGTCCATGTGACTATTACAAGGATTATATTGTCCACATACAATAAAGCATAATGCATAAAGTAAGAAAACGACATCTAATGAAAGAGACTTGTTGCACAAAATAATGGATGACTTGTGAGCATTTGTTGAAGCCGGCCCCTTTGACCTCCTTGAGCTGACTTTTTGTGAGCCATGTGAGTCTTGTTTATTGGAGGATTAAGCCACATAGGTGCACCCAAAGTGATCACATTCAAAAATAGCACATTTGTTGACTTTTTGGTTGCTCTCCTTCTTGACTTTCCGTTGACTACCTTTGACCCACTAAGCTTGGCTAAATTGACCAATTGATTAACTTGACTTAGCACTTAGTGGGGCCCTAGGTCCATGGCCTAACCTAGGGTTTGAGTCCATGGACCCAACCCATGGTCTAGCTCAAGTCTCCCTTGTTTGACTTGACCATTCTTGGTTCAATCTCCTCTCCTTGGAAAGGATTTGCCCTCAAATCCTTGGAGATCCTCTTACTTCCCTCTCGACTTGATTTCTTGCTCGATTCTCGACTTAACCCTCGGCTAACCTTGGCTCTCACGACCCTAGGCTTCCAAGGACACCATTTGATTAAGGTTTGGAGAAGAGGATGGACTTCCTTGACTTGGCTCGAGTGAATGGCCATATTCTCTTCCTTGCTCACGCCCTCTTGGTCACACACTCCTCCTCGAGCACACCCTTGAGCCCATGGCTTGTAGGCATGTTTTCCATCCACTCTTGTTCATGATCGAGCCCATCTATGATTCTCCATCTCAAAGACCCACTTGATCTTTCCATACCATCAATTTTAGCTCTCTCCTTGATCTCATTCTCATTGTAGTTGGTTGTGTTCATTTCATTGTTGATTGGTTTGTCATTCTCATGTTGCTCCTCTCCGAGAATCCTCCTTGTTGCTCTAGGGTTTCCCTCGATTTCTTCATCCACACTCATTCCCGGCTTTACCCCCGCCTCTTTGCTAGAGTCTCCTTCATCGAGTGATTCAACAGGCCCGAGTTGGTCTTGCATCCCATCATAGGTGGTAGTGGTGTGAGCACAATGAGTTTCTCCATGTATTGGAAGGAGTAAGTATTGCTCCTTCCATGGTGAGAAGAGTCCCTCTCATACTCCCATGGTCTCCCTAGCAACAAGTGACATGCATCCATGTCGAGAATTTCACAAACGACCTCATCCTTGTAATCTTGACCAATCGAAAAGGGCACCTTGCATTGTTTGTTGACCCTTACCTCGGCTCCCTTGTTGAGCCACCTTAGCTTGTAGGGGCTTGGGTGCTCCAAGGTGGGTAGGCTTAGCTTCTCCACAAGCACTTTGGAAGCTACATTAGTACAACTCCCACCATCGATGATTAGATTACAAACTCGCCCCATGATTGTGCACTTAGACCGAAAAATTTGTTGCCTTTGGTCCATGCACTCGCTTGATTCTTGAGTGTGCATTACGCGCCATATGACCAAGCTCAACCCCGAGTCCGGGGGAACCAAGGTTTCTGGCCGCCTTCAATTCCACTACTGCCTCTTGTTTTTCTTCCTCACAAATTAAGACCTCATCGTCTCCCCAATGCACCACCTCGCAAGTGCTCAAGGCCCTCTTGCTAGGGCACTCCTTAGCAAAATGACCATATCCTTGACATAGGTAGCACTTCTTGAGAGGAATCGTTCTTCTCGGGCCAAAATCGATGCCTTTCCCCTTGTCAACACTTGGTGGTTTTGGAGTAGGGTTTGGCTCGGTTATCTTCACCCCTCCTAGGCTTGTAGTAGGAGTGGACTTAGTGGTGTGCTTGGCCGAGTCACTCCTTCCCTTCTCTAGCCTCTCAACTCTCATGGCCATAGTGACGGCCTCATCGAATGACCATAAATATTGCATCTTTACAGGTTTGCTATCCTAGGGTTTAGGCCTTCAACAAATCTCGCAATCTTTTGCTCGGGTTTTTCACTCATCTCACATTGAAGTGTGAGTTGTTCGAAATCCCTAAGGTAGGATTCGATGGGTTGTGTCTCTTGCTTAAGTTGGGCCAACCTAAGAAACATATCTTGTGTGTAATCCTTGGGAACGAACTTATCCTTGAGCTTCTTCCTAAGCTTGAGCCACGACCTAATGGGCTCTTTCCCTCTCGATTTCTCTGATTTTTAAGGTTTTTCGTACCAAAGGGAAGCATACCCTTTGAATTTCATGATTGCAACCTTAAAACATTTCCTATCCGAGTACTCCTTAAACTCAAAGACTCTTTCGATAGGCCTAAGCCAATCTAGTAAGTCTTCGCGGTTAAGACTACCATAGAAATCGGGAATATCTACCTAGATGTCTCGGTCTTGCTCCCTTGGTTGGACCTCAATGGATTCCTCCGAGTCCGAGTGATAGCCACCCATGTTAGGAGGCGGTTGCCCCCTTCCTCGACCACCAATCCCACGGCCTCTTCCTCCACCCCTTGGTGGTGGTCTTGGTTCATGAAGGTTTTGGTCCAAGAGGGTGTTTAGTGCATTCATCATCGTATTGCAACTACCATGAGTTGATTCAACTTTTCTTCAAGGTTTGAAATTCTCTTTTCCTCGGCCATTTTGTTAAAATTTTGTGAGAATTTTGTGGAAGTTTTGTGGAAGAATCAAGGAAAAAGAAAAGGGAAAACGAAAAGAAATAAAAGAGAAAACAAAGCACAAACCGAAAAAACAAATAACAAACCTAGGCTTTGATGACCAATTTGGAATGAAACCTAATGGGTTAGGGTTCACTCAAGAGAACAACTAAAATCAATTTGAAAACACTTGTAAAATACACGGCCAAAGTGAAGCTTTTTAGTGTAAAATTTTCTGATTTTTGTAAGTTAAAGGAAAACATAAAAAGATAAACTAAGTCTAAGCACAAAGCCAAAGATTTAGGGTTTGATTAACTAAGCACTTAGCCACTAGTTATTCAAAACTCACTCTTGCACTAAGCTAAGAGAACATAAGATGAGAGGCACTCAAACTTAGGGTTTTATATTCAATGAAATCTGAAAACTACAAGGCAAGAGAGTGAGTTTATATAATACCCAAACTCTAATCTCAACCCTACATCCTATACTTGATCTAAGGGCTCTAAGAGCTCCTCAAATATTACAAAAAAAGGGCTCCAAGAGCCTTACATTTGCTGAAAATTTAAAACAACAATCAAACAACATAAAGCATAAAGTAGACAATGACTAGTGACTCCATCCTCTCCTTGCACTTAGGTGAACATCCAAGGGCCATGATGGAGCCTTGGGAGTAAAGGTGGGACGGTCCATGTGACTATTACAAGGATTATATTGTCCACATACAATAAAGCATAATGCATAAAGTAAGAAAACGACATCTAATGAAAGAGACTTGTTGCACAAAATAATGGATGACTTGTGAGCATTTGTTGAAGCCGGCCTTTGACCTCCTTGAGCTGACTTTTTGTGAGCCATGTGAGTCTTGTTTATTGGAGGATTAAGCCACATAGGTGCACCCAAAGTGATCACATTCAAAAATAGCACATTTGTTGACTTTTGGTTGCTCTCCTTCTTGACTTTCCGTTGACTACCTTTGACCCACTAAGCTTGGCTAAATTGACCAATTGATTAACTTGACTTAGCACTTAGTGGGGCCCTAGGTCCATGGCCTAACCTAGGGTTTGAGTCCATGGACCCAACCCATGGTCTAGCTCGAAGTCTCCCTTGTTTGACTTGACCATTCTTGGTTCAATCTCCTCTCCTTGGAAAGGATTTGCCCTCAAATCCTTGGAGATCCTCTTACTTCCCTCTCGACTTGATTTCTTGCTCGATTCTCGACTTAACCCTCGGCTAACCTTGGCTCTCACGACCCTAGGCTTCCAAGGACACCATTTGATTAAGGTTTGGAGAAGAGGATGGACTTCCTTGACTTGGCTCGAGTGAATGGCCATATTCTCTTCCTTGCTCACGGCCCTCTTGGTCACACACTCCTCCTCGAGCACACCCTTGAGCCCATGGCTTGTAGGCATGTTTTCCATCCACTCTTGTTCATGATCGAGCCCATCTATGATTCTCCATCTCAAAGACCCACTTGATCTTTCCATACCATCAATTTTAGCTCTCTCCTTGATCTCATTCTCATTGTAGTTGGTTGTGTTCATTTCATTGTTGATTGGTTTGTCATTCTCATGTTGCTCCTCTCGAGAATCCTCCTTGTTGCTCTAGGGTTTCCCTCGATTTCTTCATCCACACTCATTCAGGCTTTACCCCGCCTCTTTGCTAGAGTCTCCTTCATCGAGTGATTCGAACAAGCACGAGTTGGTCTTGCATCCCATCATAGGTGGTAGTGGTGTGAGCACAATGAGTTTCTCCATGTATTGGAAGGAGTAAGTATTGCTCCTTCCATGGTGAGAAGAGTCCCTCTCATACTCCCATGGTCTCCCTAGCAACAAGTGACATGCATCCATGTCGAGAATTTCACAAACGACCTCATCCTTGTAATCTTGACCAATCGAAAAGGGCACCTTGCATTGTTTGTTGACCCTTACCTCGGCTCCCTTGTTGAGCCACCTTAGCTTGTAGGGGCTTGGGTGCTCCAAGGTGGGTAGGCTTAGCTTCTCCACAAGCACTTTGGTAGCTACATTAGTACAACTCCCACCATCGATGATTAGATTACAAACTCGCCCCATGATTGTGCACTTAGACCGAAAAATTTGTTGCCTTTGGTCCATGCACTCGCTTGATTCTTGAGTGTGCATTACGCGCCATATGACCAAGCTCAACCCCGAGTCCGGGGGAACCAAGGTTTCGGCCGCCTTCAATTCCACTACTCCCTCTTGTTTTTCTTCCTCACAAATTAAGACCTCATCGTCTCCCCAATGCACCACCTCGCAAGTGCTCAAGGCCCTCTTGCTAGGGCACTCCTTAGCAAAATGACCATATCCTTGACATTGGTAGCACTTCTTGAGAGGAATCGTTCTTCTCGGGCCAAAATCGATGCCTTTCCCCTTGTCAACACTTGGTGGTTTTGGAGTAGGGTTTGGCTCGGTTATCTTCACCCCTCCTAGGCTTGTAGTAGGAGTGGACTTAGTGGTGTGCTTGGCCGAGTCACTCCTTCCCTTCTCTAGCCTCTCAACTCTCATGGCCATAGTGACGGCCTCATCGAATGACCATAAATATTGCATCTTTACCCGGTTTGCTATCCTAGGGTTTAGGCCTTCAACAAATCTCGCAATCTTTTGCTCGGGTTTTTCACTCATCTCACATTGAAGTGTGAGTTGTTCGAAATCCCTAAGGTAGGATTCGATGGGTTGTGTCTCTTGCTTAAGTTGGGCCAACCTAAGAAACATATCTTGTGTGTAATCCTTGGGAACGAACTTATCCTTGAGCTTCTTCCTAAGCTTGAGCCACGACCTAATGGGCTCTTTCCCCTCTCGATTTCTCTGATTTTTAAGGTTTTCGTACCAAAGGGAAGCATACCCTTTGAATTTCATGATTGCAACCTTAAAACATTTCCTATCCGAGTACTCCTTAAACTCAAAGACTCTTTCGATAGACCTAAGCCAATCTAGTAAGTCTTCGGGGTTAAGACTACCATAGAAATCGGGAATATCTACCTAGATGTCTCGGTCTTGCTCCCTTGGTTGGACCTCAATGGATTCCTCCGAGTCCGAGTGATAGCCACCCATGTTAGGAGGCGGTTGCCCCCTTCCTCGACCACCAATCCCACGGCCTCTTCCTCCACCCCTTGGTGGTGGTCTTGGTTCATGAAGGTTTTGGTCCAAGAGGGTGTTTAGTGCATTCATCATCGTATTGCAACTACCGGCGAGTTGATTCAACTTTTCTTCAAGGTTTGAAATTCTCTTTTCCTCGGCCATTTTGTGAAAATTTTGTGTGAATTTTGTGGGAGTTTTGTGGAAGAATCCAGGAAAAACAAAAGGGAAAGCGAAAAGAAATCAAAGAGAAAACAAAGCACAAACCTAAAAACAAATAACAAACCTAGGCTTTGATGACCAATTTGGAATGAAACCTAATGGGTTAGGGTTCACTCAAGAGAACAACTAAAATCAATTTGAAAACACTTGTAAAATACACGGCCAAAGTGAAGCTTTTTAGTGTAAAATTTTCTGATTTTTGTAAGTTAAAGGAAAACATAAAAAGATAAACTAAGTCTAAGCACAAAGCCAAAGATTTAGGGTTTGATTAACTAAGCACTTAGCCACTAGTTATTCAAAAACTCACTCTTGCACTAAGCTAAGAGAACATAAGATGAGAGGCACTCAAACTTAGGGTTTTATATTCAATGAAATCTGATAACTACAAGGCAAGAGAGTGAGTTTATATAATACCCAAACTCTAATCTCAACCCTACATCCTATACTTGATCTAAGGGCTCTAAGAGCTCCTCAAATATTACAAAAAAAACGGCTCCAAGAGCCTTACATTTGCTGAAAATTTAAAACAACAGTCAAACAACATAAAGCATAAAGTAGACAATGACTAGTGACTCCATCCTCTCCTTGCACTTAGGTGAACATCCAAGGGCCATGATGGAGCCTTGGGAGTAAAGGTGGGACGGTCCATGTGACTATTACAAGGATTATATTGTCCACATACAATAAAGCATAATTGGAGTGAAACCAAGTGGATCAAGTTTCACTCAAAGGATGAACAAAATCGAACTTGAAGTGGTGATGAAATTCTCGGCCAAGCGTAGTATTTTTGGTGATGATTTTTCTGAAATTTGTGAAAACAATAAAACATAAAAGATAGTATCTAAATCTACACACAAAGTAATAGATTTAGGTTTGGATTAGTTTAAGCACAAAGCCACTAAACTAATCTTTCACTAACTCACACACAAAGTAATGAGATAAATGAAAAGCTCTCAAATAAACAACTAGGGTTTTCATTCAACTAAAATCTGAAAATTTACAAGGCAATGAGAGGAGGTTATATACTACCCTTCCTCTAATCTTGACCTTACATTTAAAGGAGATCTAAAGGCTACAATTAACCCTTGAATTACATCAAATACTCGGTCCACTTAGGCTCACATGAGCTGAAAATTTTGAACATAAAACAACAAATACTTAAAGTAAAAAGCATAAAGCATAAAAGGTAGATAGTGACATGTAGGAAAGGGACATGTTGAGGAGAAACATGTGAGCTTCTCTTGGATTGAATTTCGGCTGACTTGGGTCTTGTACCCACTTGAGTTTGCTCTTGAAGATTTAATTGACTTGTGGTTCGAACCCACACGGGTGCACTCGAGCGATCACAAACAAAAATAGCACTTTAGTCGACTTTCGGTTGCTCTCCGTCTTGACTTTTCTTGACTTCCTTGACCCACCAAGCTTGACCAAGATATTATTGTTTAAATTCACTCAAAATAAGCTTGGGTTGACCTTAGGATCGTGACCTAGCCCATGGTTCGAGCCCAAGGACCTAAACCGTGATTTGGACAAAAACCGCCTTTGCTAGCCTTGACCATTTTTGGTCCAATCTCCTCTCCTTGAAAAGGATTTGTCCTCAAATCCTCGGTCTCTCTTCCTCTTGCTCGGTTTGGATTATAGCTTGACTCATGGCTTGATCCTTTGCCTCCTTCTCGACTCGGACTCGTGTTGGCTTCATGACTTGAATCGTAGAACATGATGAGGGGTGCCCCATGAGCCCCATGACCAACTTTGGGCTCCATGGCTCTAGACTTCCAAGAATTCCACTTGCTTAGAGATTGAATGAGAGATTGATTCTTGTAAACTCGGTTCATTGAATTGAACTTGCTCTCTCCCTTACTCATGGTTTCTTTGGATTCACAATTAACCCCTAGCACAACTCGAAGTTCCTCATGTTTAGGACCGTCAATTAACCACCCTTTGTCAATGATGAGTCTCACGTCTCTTTCCCATTTCAAGGACTCACTTGAACTTTCTAGCACATCGACCTTTGCATCTCCAAATGATTCACTTCCTTTGCACTTGATCGAGTTTCCCAAATTTTTAGTTTTGAGCTCATTGAGCTCCTTTCCTTGACTTCCCCTTATTGCTCTAGGGTTGTCTTTGATCACATGGAGGGCTACACTCTCGATCATGAAGGTACTTGTGGGATTAGACGACATAAGGAGTGTGAATAATTCGGGTGTGGCTTTGAGGGCCGTGTTCCCCTCCCACAAGTCGATCTTTGGACTTTCACTTGAGCCATCTTCTTTCTTGAGCTTAGATGAAGATTGTAGAAGATCATCACTTAGCTCTTTTTGTTCAAGCTTAGTTCCCCCTTTGAATCCCCATTTCATGAATCCACTTGAGTAGACTTGAGTAGGATGATCACATAGTAGCTCCTTGTTGTTATTATTCACTTTGAATTTCCATTTTAGAAATTCCCTTGACTCTTTGCTTGTATCAACATTCTCATACCACATGAACACCTTTCTCTTGACATTAGCCAAACACATCTCATGATCATACTCGTCCCGATGCTTGGCATTGTATCCCATGCTTTCCTCTTGATTGTTAGGATCATCTTTAGCAAAGTGAAGGGTCAATTTCTCACCAACATCCATCCCTTCACTTATTTCGGCCTCTTCACTCAATATCACTTCTTTGTAAGGCTCAAACATGGAAGGTGGGGTGGAATACTTCAAGGTAGAAGATAGGAGGGTTGGTATGCCCTCTTGTATCATATCCCACGGCTTTATCATCCCCATTTCAGCTTGCACTTGTTTCATTTCGGGTCCCCCATCAACCTTCATGTTGTCGTGTGACTCAACCAAGGAGGGTGGGTTAGGGTTATTCAAAATCGGAGGTAAGGGTGCAAGTTTGATTTTCTTAGCTCCAATCTTGAAAGTGTAGGTATTGTCCCTCCCATCATGATGAGCATTTCTCTCCAATTTCCATGGTCTCCCCAAGAGGAGATGACAAGCATCCATGGGAATCACATCACACAAAACCTCATCCTTGTAATCCCTTCCAATGGAGAAAGAAACCAAGCATTGTCTAACCACCATCACACTCACCTCGGCTCCATTTTTTTGCCATTTCATCTTGTAAGGGTTAGGGTGATCTTGTGTAGGTAAGGCTAGTTTTTCAATGAGAGTATTTGAGGCAACACTAACACAACTTTCCTCATCAACAACCAAATTACAAACCCTTCCCATAATGGTACACCTAGACCTAAAGATTTCGACTTGGTGATTCTCTTCTAGGGTTAGGGTTAGGGTTTGAGCAAGCTTGCCCCTACAAACCACACGGCTTTGGCTAGGGGGTGATTCTCCTCCTAACCGAGCCATTCTACCTTCTAACTCCCTCAAGTTCACAAGGTTAGGGTTAGGAATAGGTCTACTCCTCATTCGACTCATTTTGATTTCAAGCTCTCTTCTAGCTTTCTCCATAGAATCATACATGGTCTCACCAAGAGTAGTATCACAAGTAACATCAAAAGGAAGAAACACACCCATTGATATAATCAAAGAAACAAAAATCTGAAAATTTTTGAGTAAAGCAAGGACCTTTGAGTGTGAAAACCGAAATCAACACTATCACAAATGTAGGTCTTCAACCATTTTGTGAAAATTTTGTGAGTATGTTTGTGGATTTTTGTGGAAGACACAAGGAAAAAATAAGAGAGAACAAAACGAAAATAAAAGAGGAAACACAAGAGTAATCCGAAAATAACAAGGATCAAACCGAAAACAAAACAAATCGAAAAACAAGAACAAACCTAGGCTCTGATACCAATTTGGAGTGAAACCAAGTGGATCAAGTTTCACTCAAAGGATGAACAAAATCGAACTTGAAGTGGTGATGAAATTCTCGGCCAAGTGTAGTATTTTTGGTGATGATTTTTCTGAAATTTGTGAAAACAATAAAACATAAAAGATAGTATCTAAATCTACACACAAAGTAATAGATTTAGGTTTGGATTAGTTTAAGCACAAAGCCACTAAACTAATCTTTCACTAACTCACACACAAAGTAATGAGATAAATGAAAAGCTCTCAAATAAACAACTAGGGTTTTCATTCAACTAAAATCTGAAAATTTACAAGGCAATGAGAGGAGGTTATATACTACCCTTCCTCTAATCTTGACCTTACATTTAAAGGAGATCTAAAGGCTACAATTAACCCTTGAATTACATCAAATACTCGGTCCACTTAGGCTCACATGAGCTGAAAATTTTGAACATAAAACAACAAATACTTAAAGTAAAAAGCATAAAGCATAAAAGGTAGATAGTGACATGTAGGAAAGGGACATGTTGAGGAGAAACATGTGAGCTTCTCTTGGATTGAATTTCGGCTGACTTGGGTCTTGTACCCACTTGAGTTTGCTCTTGAAGATTTAATTGACTTGTGGTTCGAACCCACACGGGTGCACTCGAGCGATCACAAACAAAAATAGCACTTTAGTCGACTTTCGGTTGCTCTCCGTCTTGACTTTTCTTGACTTCCTTGACCCACCAAGCTTGACCAAGATATTATTTGGAACAAATGGGGTTAGCTCATTTTTGGGCAATTTTGGGGTTAGGGTTGGCTTGGGTCTTAGATCCGAGTCAAGGCCTAAATTTTGGTCCAAAGGCTCCTACCAAGTGCTCTCAAGTGAAAACATGTGGAAATCAGTCCACACTTGGTTAGGAGTCCAATAAAACCGGTGAAAGAGTTGCTCTTTCAAGTTTAGTGATTAGGCAGTTTTGACATGTCCGTAGGAAACGCTGAATATCTTGAGTTGTAGGCCATATTTTTGGATAATTCTTTTTGCATTGGAAAGCCAACTCAATTACCTTTCCAATGACATATTATAGGCCTTGTAACTCAACGTGAGCACGGAATGGCGAAGCCTAGAAGTCACTGCTATTTCATGGAACCCGGTTTGGGCAGCTTTTGAAAGTAAGGGAGGTGTCACTAACCAAATGGCCTTCTTTCGGTTGGGTTAGCTTTTGGGGACCAAGTGGGGTCTTGGTTTGAGTCATACTCGACCAAGGGGCTGATGGTGTTCCAAGAAATCAAGTCAAAATAAATCAAAGAAGCTGATCAAAAGAAGAGCATTCTACAACCACCACCTTTGCTTTATGTCTTTTTCATTTATGTCCTTTTCTTGGTTTATGTATTTGTCTTTTACTTTAATTGTTAGGATCAGATTGTAAGGTCATTAGGACCACCTATACTTGCTCTCCAAGGCCATAATCTCGGCCATTGGATTAAAGCAACAATTGTAGGGTGTAGATGATAGTCTAGTGTCATTGTCTTACTTTATGCTTTAGTTTGTTTTACATCAGATTTGTGAGGCCCTTAGAGCCATTAGTTTTAGCTGATTGTAAAGTCATTTTGTGATCCTTAGATTAGGAAGTAGATGTAGGGTTTAGATGTTAGCATGGGTCTTATATAAACCCACTCATTTCCCTTGTAAAAATCAGTTTTGAGATGATGAATGAAAATTAAAGTGAGTGAGTTTTTTCTCCTCCTTATCCCTCATGGCTAAGTGCTTGAGTTTGTATCCTTAGAGTGGTTTAGTGGCTTGGTGCTTAAACCCTCGATCCTTCTACCTAGTGGCTTTGTGCTTAGGAGAAGACTATCCCTTTTATTTTCGTTTCCACATAAAAATCACAAAAACACAAAAAGAGAGCAACTATGAGAGTGAGTTTCCTCCATGGAAACGTGAGGGCCCTTGATGGAAACGTGATGATGCTAGAGGGAAACGTGAGTTTCCTTGAGTGTAGAGTGTGTTTCCTTGAGTGATTCTTGTCACACTCAACCCCTAAGCCATTGTCTTATGGCTTTGGCTAGGTTCTATCCTAGGCTTAAACTTGTTTGAGTCATATCCATTTTACCTTTGTTTATGTTTTCACAAAACCAGAAAATCGTCCCATACAAACAAGTCGTTTTCCTAGTATTTATCAGAAAATGCAACACAAAAAGAGAGGTCGTTTGGGGCTGCCTTTAGCCTTAAACGTGAGAGGTGAGTGAGCATGGGCCCTTGATCGAGTTTCACTCCATTATTGTTTAAATTCACTCAAAATAAGCTTGGGTTGACCTTAGGATCGTGACCTAGCCCATGGTTCGAGCCCAAGGACCTAAACCGTGATTTGGACAAAAACCGCCTTTGCTAGCCTTGACCATTTTTGGTCCAATAATGCATAAAGTAAGAAAACGACATCTAATGAAAGAGACTTGTTGCACAAAATAATGGATGACTTGTGAGCATTTGTTGAAGCCGGCCCCTTTGACCTCCTTGAGCTGACTTTTTGTGAGCCATGTGAGTCTTGTTTATTGGAGGATTAAGCCACATAGGTGCACCCAAAGTGATCACATTCAAAAATAGCACATTTGTTGACTTTTTGGTTGCTCTCCTTCTTGACTTTCCGTTGACTACCTTTGACCCACTAAGCTTGGCTAAATTGACCAATTGATTAACTTGACTTAGCACTTAGTGGGGCCCTAGGTCCATGGCCTAACCTAGGGTTTGAGTCCATGGACCCAACCCATGGTCTAGCTCGAAGTCTCCCTTGTTTGACTTGACCATTCTTGGTTCAATCTCCTCTCCTTGGAAAGGATTTGCCCTCAAATCCTTGGAGATCCTCTTACTTCCCTCTCGACTTGATTTCTTGCTCGATTCTCGACTTAACCCTCGGCTAACCTTGGCTCTCACGACCCTAGGCTTCCAAGGACACCATTTGATCAAGGTTTGGAGAAGAGGATGGACTTCCTTGACTTGGCTCGAGTGAATGGCCATATTCTCTTCCTTGCTCACGGCCCTCTTGGTCACACACTCCTCCTCGAGCACACCCTTGAGCCCATGGCTTGTAGGCATGTTTTCCATCCACTCTTGTTCATGATCGAGCCCATCTATGATTCTCCATCTCAAAGACCCACTTGATCTTTCCATACCATCAATTTTAGCTCTCTCCTTGATCTCATTCTCATTGTAGTTGGTTGTGTTCATTTCATTGTTGATTGGTTTGTCATTCTCATGTTGCTCCTCTCCTAGAATCCTCCTTGTTGCTCTAGGGTTTCCCTCGATTTCTTCATCCACACTCATTCCCGGCTTTACCCCCGCCTCTTTGCTAGAGTCTCCTTCATCGAGTGATTCGAACAAGCACGAGTTGGTCTTGCATCCCATCATAGGTGGTAGTGGTGTGAGCACAATGAGTTTCTCCATGTATTGGAAGGAGTAAGTATTGCTCCTTCCATGGTGAGAAGAGTCCCTCTCATACTCCCATGGTCTCCCTAGCAACAAGTGACATGCATCCATGTCGAGAATTTCACAAACGACCTCATCCTTGTAATCTTGACCAATCGAAAAGGGCACCTTGCATTGTTTGTTGACCCTTACCTCGGCTCCCTTGTTGAGCCACCTTAGCTTGTAGGGGCTTGGGTGCTCCAAGGTGGGTAGGCTTAGCTTCTCCACAAGCACTTTGGAAGCTACATTAGTACAACTCCCACCATCGATGATTAGATTACAAACTCGCCCCATGATTGTGCACTTAGACCGAAAAATTTGTTGCCTTTGGTCCATGCACTCGCTTGATTCTTGAGTGTGCATTACGCGCCATATGACCAAGCTCAACCCCGAGTCCGGGGGAACCAAGGTTTCGGCCGCCTTCAATTCCACTACTCCCTCTTGTTTTTCTTCCTCACAAATTAAGACCTCATCGTCTCCCCAATGCACCACCTCGCAAGTGCTCAAGGCCCTCTTGCTAGGGCACTCCTTAGCAAAATGACCATATCCTTGACATTGGTAGCACTTCTTGAGAGGAATCGTTCTTCTCGGGCCAAAATCGATGCCTTTCCCCTTGTCAACACTTGGTGGTTTTGGAGTAGGGTTTGGCTCGGTTATCTTCACCCCTCCTAGGCTTGTAGTAGGAGTGGACTTAGTGGTGTGCTTGGCCGAGTCACTCCTTCCCTTCTCTAGCCTCTCAACTCTCATGGCCATAGTGACGGCCTCATCGAATGACCATAAATATTGCATCTTTACCCGGTTTGCTATCCTAGGGTTTAGGCCTTCAACAAATCTCGCAATCTTTTGCTCGGGTTTTTCACTCATCTCACATTGAAGTGTGAGTTGTTCGAAATCCCTAAGGTAGGATTCGATGGGTTGTGTCTCTTGCTTAAGTTGGGCCAACCTAAGAAACATATCTTGTGTGTAATCCTTGGGAACGAACTTATCCTTGAGCTTCTTCCTAAGCTTGAGCCACGACCTAATGGGCTCTTTCCCTCTCGATTTCTCACGATTTTTAAGGTTTTTCGTACCAAAGGGAAGCATACCCTTTGAATTTCATGATTGCAACCTTAAAACATTTCCTATCCGAGTACTCCTTAAACTCAAAGACTCTTTCGATAGACCTAAGCCAATCTAGTAAGTCTTCGGGGTTAAGACTACCATAGAAATCGGAATATCTACCTAGATGTCTCGGTCTTGCTCCCTTGGTTGGACCTCAATGGATTCCTCCGAGTCCGAGTGATAGCCACCCATGTTAGGAGGCGGTTGCCCCCTTCCTCGACCACCAATCCCACGGCCTCTTCCTCCACCCCTTGGTGGTGGTCTTGGTTCATGAAGGTTTTGGTCCAAGAGGGTGTTTAGTGCATTCATCATCGTATTGCAACTACCGGCGAGTTGATTCAACTTTTCTTCAAGGTTTGAAATTCTCTTTTCCTCGGCCATTTTGTTAAAATTTTGTGAGAATTTTGTGGAAGTTTTGTGGAAGAATCAAGGAAAAAGAAAAGGGAAAACGAAAAGAAATAAAAGAGAAAACAAAGCACAAACCGAAAAAACAAATAACAAACCTAGGCTTTGATGACCAATTTGGAATGAAACCTAATGGGTTAGGGTTCACTCAAGAGAACAACTAAAATCAATTTGAAAACACTTGTAAAATACACGGCCAAAGTGAAGCTTTTTAGTGTAAAATTTTCTGATTTTTGTAAGTTAAAGGAAAACATAAAAAGATAAACTAAGTCTAAGCACAAAGCCAAAGATTTAGGGTTTGATTAACTAAGCACTTAGCCACTAGTTATTCAAAAAATCACTCTTGCACTAAGCTAAGAGAACATAAGATGAGAGGCACTCAAACTTAGGGTTTTATATTCAATGAAATCTGAAAACTACAAGGCAAGAGAGTGAGTTTATATAATACCCAAACTCTAATCTCAACCCTACATCCTATACTTGATCTAAGGGCTCTAAGAGCTCCTCAAATATTACAAAAAAAGGGCTCCAAGAGCCTTACATTTGCTGAAAATTTAAAACAACAATCAAACAACATAAAGCATAAAGTAGACAATGACTAGTGACTCCATCCTCTCCTTGCACTTAGGTGAACATCCAAGGGCCATGATGGAGCCTTGGGAGTAAAGGTGGGACGGTCCATGTGACTATTACAAGGATTATATTGTCCACATACAATAAAGCATAATGCATAAAGTAAGAAAACGACATCTAATGAAAGAGACTTGTTGCACAAAATAATGGATGACTTGTGAGCATTTGTTGAAGCCGGCCCTCTTGACCTCCTTGAGCTGACTTTTTGTGAGCCATGTGAGTCTTGTTTATTGGAGGATTAAGCCACATAGGTGCACCCAAAGTGATCACATTCAAAAATAGCACATTTGTTGACTTTTTGGTTGCTCTCCTTCTTGACTTTCCGTTGACTACCTTTGACCCACTAAGCTTGGCTAAATTGACCAATTGATTAACTTGACTTAGCACTTAGTGGGGCCCTAGGTCCATGGCCTAACCTAGGGTTTGAGTCCATGGACCCAACCCATGGTCTAGCTCAAGTCTCCCTTGTTTGACTTGACCATTCTTGGTTCAATCTCCTCTCCTTGGAAAGGATTTGCCCTCAAATCCTTGGAGATCCTCTTACTTCCCTCTCGACTTGATTTCTTGCTCGATTCTCGACTTAACCCTCGGCTAACCTTGGCTCTCACGACCCTAGGCTTCCAAGGACACCATTTGATCAAGGTTTGGAGAAGAGGATGGACTTCCTTGACTTGGCTCGAGTGAATGGCCATATTCTCTTCCTTGCTCACGGCCCTCTTGGTCACACACTCCTCCTCGAGCACACCCTTGAGCCCATGGCTTGTAGGCATGTTTTCCATCCACTCTTGTTCATGATCGAGCCCATCTATGATTCTCCATCTCAAAGACCCACTTGATCTTTCCATACCATCAATTTTAGCTCTCTCCTTGATCTCATTCTCATTGTAGTTGGTTGTGTTCATTTCATTGTTGATTGGTTTGTCATTCTCATGTTGCTCCTCTCCGAGAATCCTCCTTGTTGCTCTAGGGTTTCCCTCGATTTCTTCATCCACACTCATTCCCGGCTTTACCCCCGCCTCTTTGCTAGAGTCTCCTTCATCGAGTGATTCGAACAAGCACGAGTTGGTCTTGCATCCCATCATAGGTGGTAGTGGTGTGAGCACAATGAGTTTCTCCATGTATTGGAAGGAGTAAGTATTGCTCCTTCCATGGTGAGAAGAGTCCCTCTCATACTCCCATGGTCTCCCTAGCAACAAGTGACATGCATCCATGTCGAGAATTTCACAAACGACCTCATCCTTGTAATCTTGACCAATCGAAAAGGGCACCTTGCATTGTTTGTTGACCCTTACCTCGGCTCCTTGTTGAGCCACCTTAGCTTGTAGGGGCTTGGGTGCTCCAAGGTGGGTAGGCTTAGCTTCTCCACAAGCACTTTGGAAGCTACATTAGTACAACTCCCACCATCGATGATTAGATTACAAACTCGCCCCATGATTGTGCACTTAGACCGAAAAATTTGTTGCCTTTGGTCCATGCACTCGCTTGATTCTTGAGTGTGCATTACGCGCCATATGACCAAGCTCAACCCCGAGTCCGGGGGAACCAAGGTTTCGCCTTCAATTCCACTACTCCCTCTTGTTTTTCTTCCTCACAAATTAAGACCTCATCGTCTCCCCAATGCACCACCTCACAAGTGCTCAAGGCCCTCTTGCTAGGGCACTCCTTAGCAAAATGACCATATCCTTGACATTGGTAGCACTTCTTGAGAGGAATCGTTCTTCTCGGGCCAAAATCGATGCCTTTCCCCTTGTCAACACTTGGTGGTTTTGGAGTAGGGTTTGGCTCGGTTATCTTCACCCTCCTAGGCTTGTAGTAGGAGTGGACTTAGTGGTGTGCTTGGCCGAGTCACTCCTTCCCTTCTCTAGCCTCTCAACTCTCATGGCCATAGTGACGGCCTCATCGAATGACCATAAATATTGCATCTTTACAGGTTTGCTATCCTAGGGTTTAGGCCTTCAACAAATCTCGCAATCTTTTGCTCGGGTTTTTCACTCATCTCACATTGAAGTGTGAGTTGTTCGAAATCCCTAAGGTAGGATTCGATGGTTTGTGTCTCTTGCTTAAGTTGGGCCAACCTAAGAAACATATCTTGTGTGTAATCCTTGGGAACGAACTTATCCTTGAGCTTCTTCCTAAGCTTGAGCCACGACCTAATGGGCTCTTTCCCCTCTCGATTTCTCTGATTTTTAAGGTTTTTGTACCAAAGGGAAGCATACCCTTTGAATTTCATGATTGCAACCTTAAAACATTTCCTATCCGAGTACTCCTTAAACTCAAAGACTCTTTCGATAGACCTAAGCCAATCTAGTAAGTCTTCGGGGTTAAGACTACCATAGAAATCGGGAATATCTACCTAGATGTCTCGGTCTTGCTCCCTTGGTTGGACCTCAATGGATTCCTCCGAGTCCGAGTGATAGCCACCCATGTTAGGAGGCGGTTGCCCCCTTCCTCGACCACCAATCCCACGGCCTCTTCCTCCACCCCTTGGTGGTGGTCTTGGTTCATGAAGGTTTTGGTCCAAGAGGGTGTTTAGTGCATTCATCATCGTATTGCAACTACCGGCGAGTTGATTCAACTTTTCTTCAAGGTTTGAAATTCTCTTTTCCTCGGCCATTTTGTTAAAATTTTGTGAGAATTTTGTGGAAGTTTTGTGGAAGAATCAAGGAAAAAGAAAAGGAAAGCGAAAAGAAATAAAAGAGAAAACAAAGCACAAACCGAAAAAACAAATAACAAACCTAGGCTTTGATGACCAATTTGGAATGAAACCTAATGGGTTAGGGTTCACTCAAGAGAACAACTAAAATCAATTTGAAAACACTTGTAAAATACACGGCCAAAGTGAAGCTTTTTAGTGTAAAATTTTCTGATTTTTGTAAGTTAAAGGAAAACATAAAAAGATAAACTAAGTCTAAGCACAAAGCCAAAGATTTAGGGTTTGATTAACTAAGCACTTAGCCACTAGTTATTCAAAAACTCACTCTTGCACTAAGCTAAGAGAACATAAGATGAGAGGCACTCAAACTTAGGGTTTTATATTCAATGAAATCTGATAACTACAAGGCAAGAGAGTGAGTTTATATAATACCCAAACTCTAATCTCAACCCTACATCCTATACTTGATCTAAGGGCTCTAAGAGCTCCTCAAATATTACAAAAAAAACGGCTCCAAGAGCCTTACATTTGCTGAAAATTTAAAACAACAATCAAACAACATAAAGCATAAAGTAGACAATGACTAGTGACTCCATCCTCTCCTTGCACTTAGGTGAACATCCAAGGGCCATGATGGAGCCTTGGGAGTAAAGGTGGGACGGTCCATGTGACTATTACAAGGATTATATTGTCCACATACAATAAAGCATAATGCATAAAGTAAGAAAACGACATCTAATGAAAGAGACTTGTTGCACAAAATAATGGATGACTTGTGAGCATTTGTTGAAGCCGGCCCCTTTGACCTCCTTGAGCTGACTTTTTGTGAGCCATGTGAGTCTTGTTTATTGGAGGATTAAGCCACATAGGTGCACCCAAAGTGATCACATTCAAAAATAGCACATTTGTTGACTTTTTGGTTGCTCTCCTTCTTGACTTTCCGTTGACTACCTTTGACCCACTAAGCTTGGCTAAATTGACCAATTGATTAACTTGACTTAGCACTTAGTGGGGCCCTAGGTCCATGGCCTAACCTAGGGTTTGAGTCCATGGACCCAACCCATGGTCTAGCTCGAAGTCTCCCTTGTTTGACTTGACCATTCTTGGTTCAATCTCCTCTCCTTGGAAAGGATTTGCCCTCAAATCCTTGGAGATCCTCTTACTTCCCTCTCGACTTGATTTCTTGCTCGATTCTCGACTTAACCCTCGGCTAACCTTGGCTCTCACGACCCTAGGCTTCCAAGGACACCATTTGATCAAGGTTTGGAGAAGAGGATGGACTTCCTTGACTTGGCTCGAGTGAATGGCCATATTCTCTTCCTTGCTCACGCCTCTTGGTCACACACTCCTCCTCGAGCACACCCTTGAGCCCATGGCTTGTAGGCATGTTTTCCATCCACTCTTGTTCATGATCGAGCCCATCTATGATTCTCCATCTCAAAGACCCACTTGATCTTTCCATACCATCAATTTTAGCTCTCTCCTTGATCTCATTCTCATTGTAGTTGGTTGTGTTCATTTCATTGTTGATTGGTTTGTCATTCTCATGTTGCTCCTCTCCTAGAATCCTCCTTGTTGCTCTAGGGTTTCCCTCGATTTCTTCATCCACACTCATTCCCGGCTTTACCCCCGCCTCTTTGCTAGAGTCTCCTTCATCGAGTGATTCGAACAAGCACGAGTTGGTCTTGCATCCCATCATAGGTGGTAGTGGTGTGAGCACAATGAGTTTCTCCATGTATTGGAAGGAGTAAGTATTGCTCCTTCCATGGTGAGAAGAGTCCCTCTCATACTCCCATGGTCTCCCTAGCAACAAGTGACATGCATCCATGTCGAGAATTTCACAAACGACCTCATCCTTGTAATCTTGACCAATCGAAAAGGGCACCTTGCATTGTTTGTTGACCCTTACCTCGGCTCCCTTGTTGAGCCACCTTAGCTTGTATGGGCTTGGGTGCTCCAAGGTGGGTAGGCTTAGCTTCTCCACAAGCACTTTGGAAGCTACATTAGTACAACTCCCACCATCGATGATTAGATTACAAACTCGCCCCATGATTGTGCACTTAGACCGAAAAATTTGTTGCCTTTGGTCCATGCACTCGCTTGATTCTTGAGTGTGCATTACGCGCCATATGACCAAGCTCAACCCCGCGTCCGGGGAACCAAGGTTTCGGCCGCCTTCAATTCCACTACTCCCTCTTGTTTTTCTTCCTCACAAATTAAGACCTCATCGTCTCCCCAATGCACCACCTCGCAAGTGCTCAAGGCCCTCTTGCTAGGGCACTCCTTAGCAAAATGACCATATCCCTGACATTGGTAGCACTTCTTGAGAGGAATCGTTCTTCTCGGGCCAAAATCGATGCCTTTCCCCTTGTCAACACTTGGTGGTTTTGGAGTAGGGTTTGGCTCGGTTATCTTCACCCCTCCTAGGCTTGTAGTAGGAGTGGACTTAGTGGTGTGCTTGGCCAAGTCACTCCTTCCCTTCTCTAGCCTCTCAACTCTCATGGCCATAGTGACGGCCTCATCGAATGACCATAAATATTGCATCTTTACCCGATTTGCTATCCTAGGGTTTAGGCCTTCAACAAATCTCGCAATCTTTTGCTCGGGTTTTTCACTCATCTCACATTGAAGTGTGAGTTGTTCGAAATCCCTAAGGTAGGATTCGATGGGTTGTGTCTCTTGCTTAAGTTGGGCCAACCTAAGAAACATATCTTGTGTGTAATCCTTGGGAACGAACTTATCCTTGAGCTTCTTCCTAAGCTTGAGCCACGACCTAATGGGCTCTTTCCCCTCTCGATTTCTCTGATTTTTAAGGTTTTCGTACCAAAGGGAAGCATACCCTTTGAATTTCATGATTGCAACCTTAAAACATTTCCTATCCGAGTACTCCTTAAACTCAAAGACTCTTTCGATAGACCTAAGCCAATCTAGTAAGTCTTCGGGGTTAAGACTACCATAGAAATCGGGAATATCTACCTAGATGTCTCGGTCTTGCTCCCTTGGTTGGACCTCAATGGATTCCTCCGAGTCCGAGTGATAGCCACCCATGTTAGGAGGCGGTTGCCCCCTTCCTCGACCACCAATCCCACGGCCTCTTCCTCCACCCCTTGGTGGTGGTCTTGGTTCATGAAGGTTTTGGTCCAAGAGGGTGTTTAGTGCATTCATCATCGTATTGCTACTACCGGCGAGTTGATTCAACTTTTCTTCAAGGTTTGAAATTCTCTTTTCCTCGGCCATTTTGTTAAAATTTTGTGAGAATTTTGTGGAAGTTTTGTGGAAGAATCAAGGAAAAAGAAAAGGGAAAACGAAAAGAAATAAAAGAGAAAACAAAGCACAAACCGAAAAAACATGCAACGGGAGTTGAGAGCTCGCCAACCATTGACCTAGGGCCCGCTTCCAACCTTAGGTCCAAGGGTCAACCACAAGTCAACTAAGTCAACAAAAGTCAAAGTCAAGGGGAGAAGCCCAAGTCAGCCGAGAAAATGATCACAAGAAGGCCTCACATGTGTTCCACAATAAGTCCCTTTCAACACATGTCACTATCTACCTTTTTACTTTATGCTTTTTACTTTAAGTATTTGTTGTTTTATGTTCAAAATTTTCAGCTCATGTGAGCCTTGTTGGACCGAGTATAATGTTGTATTTGGGGGTTGATTGTAGCCCTTAGATTATCTTGTAATGAAGGGTTGAGATGAGGTATTGGGTATTATATAAACCCACCCTCACACATCATATTTTTCAGATTTGTTTTGAATGAAAAAAAGAAACCCTAAGTTTCATATTGAGTGTTCTTCATTTATCTCTTTACTTTGTGTTTGAGATTTGTGAGAGATTAATTAGTGGCTTTGTGCTTAATTAATCACAACCTAAATCTATTACTTTGTGTGTAGATTTAGTGACTATCCTTTTTATCTTCCTTGTTTACAAAATTTCAGAAAAATACTTCACCAAAAATAGTCACTTGGCCGAAAATTTCAAGGGTTTTCAAAGATCGATTTTTGTTGTCTCCTTGAGTGAAATCAAGTCTCATAGGTTTCACTCCAAATTGGTAATCAAAGCTTTGGTTTGAAGAGCACAAGACCCCACCTTTGTGCTAAGTTCATACGGTCCAAAGGAGTATATCAAGGTATTCGAAATTTTCAGATTTTCTTGTGTTTGATTTCTCAATGAGTATACCTCTTTCTTGTGATACTACTCTTGAGGGAACTATGGATGACTCTATGGAGAAATTGAGAAAGGAAATTGAGTCTAAATTCAGCCGAATGAATGTAGGAATTGGGTCAAAACTTGGTCTTGTAACTTGGAGGGTTATGCATACCCAACCCCATTCCTTGGAAGAAAGTCAAAAAAATCAGATTTTTAGGTCTAAATGTACCATTGGGAAGAGGGTTTGTAACCTAATTATTGATGGAGGGAGTTGTGTTAATGTTGCTTCAAAAACCCTCATCGATAAACTTGCCTTACCCACACAAAAACACCCAAACCCTTACAAGTTGAGGTGGTTGAATAGAGAGGCCGAAATTTTGGTTGATAGGAGATGTTTGGTTTCTTTTTCCATGGGAAGAGACTATATGGATGAAGTGTGGTGTGATGTGATTCCTATGGATGCTTGTCACCTCTTATTGGGGAGACCTTGGGAATTTGATCGGAATGCGACTCATGAGGGAAGGGACAACACTTACACCTTCATGTTTGGAGACAAGAGGATCAAGCTCACACCCTTACCCCCACATATGGGTGGCCGAGCTAGCCATGCCATGGCCAAGCCTCTTGAGGGAGTCCTATTGGTTGGAGAACAAGAGATGAAACAAGAGCTTAGCAAGGGAATGGTTGTTTATGCCCTCATTGCCAAAGAAACTCCTAAGGAAAGTGAAAAACCGATTCCATGTGAAGTTCAAGAGCTCTTAGAACTCTACAAGGATGTGTTTCCCCTTGAGCTACCACACGGCCTACCCCCTATTAGGGGCATTGAGCATCAAATTGATCTTGTTCCGGGAGCTACACTACCTAATAAGGCCGCATATCGAAGTGATCCTAAGGCTACACAAGAACTTCAACAACAAATTGGGGAACTCATGGAAAAGGGGTTTGTAAGAGAATCTCTTAGTCCTTGTGCCGTGCCTACACTCTTGGTACCTAAGAAGGATGGAACTTGGAGAATGTGTACGGATAGTCGAGCTATTAATAATATTACGGTCAAGTATAGGTTTCCTATACCTAGGCTTGATGACATTCTTGATGAGCTTAGTGGAGCTCGATTGTTTTCCAAGATCGATCTACGACAAGGTTACCATCAAGTGAGAATCAAAGAGGGTGATGAATGGAAGACGGCTTTTAAAACAAAGCATGGGTTATATGAATGGTTAGTCATGCCTTTTGGACTATCCAATGCTCCTAGCACCTTCATGAGATTAATGACCGAGGTTTTGAGACCTTACTTGGGGAGATTCATTGTGGTTTACTTTGACGATATCTTAGTGTATAGCCCTTCCAAGGAAGCTCATCTACATCACTTGCAAGTGTTGTTTGAGACACTTAGAGATCACAAGTTGTATGGCAAGTTAGAGAAGTGTTCTTTCATGCAAAGCGAAGTCCAATTCTTGGGCTATATTATATCTAGCCGTGGTATTCTAGTGGATCAAGAGAAAGTGGAGGCTATCAAATCATGGCCAATTCCGAAGAACATAACCGAGGTGAGGAGTTTTCATGGCTTGGCTTCTTTCTATCGACGAATTATCAAAGATTTTAGCACCGTCATGGCACCCATCACCGAGTGCATGAAGAAGGGAGAGTTCAAGTGGAATGAGGGGGCCGAGAATTCTTTCAAGAGGATCAAAGAGTTGTTGTGTGATTCACCTATTCTTACACCACCGGATTTCAACAAGCTCTTTGAGGTCGAGTGTGATGCTAGTGGAGTTGGAATTGGGGCCGTTCTCTTGCAAGAACACAAACCGATCGCTTACTTTAGTGAGAAATTGAATGGCGCCAAGCTCAATTATTCCACCTACGACAAAGAATTCTATGCCATCGTTCGGGCTCTCGCTCATTGGAGCCATTATCTCAAACCCAAGCCGTTTGTTCTTCATTCGGATCATGAGGCACTCAAATACATCAATGGGCAACACAAGTTGAATCATAGGCATGCCAAGTGGGTCGAGTTTCTCCAATCATTCTCTTTCTCGAGCAAGTTCATTGAAGGAAAAAATAACGTGGTGCCCGATGCCTTATCTCGGAGGCACACCATGTTAAGCTACATGGAGCAAAGAGTGTTGGGTTTTGAATTCATGAAAGAGCTCTATGTGGAGGATCCCGACTTCAAGGATGAGTGGAATTCCATACGTGAGGGGCAAGGTAAGGTAGGAAGCAAGTACACACTTCAAGAGGGGTTCTTGTTCTATGGGAATCGGCTATGTATACCTAAGAGCCCTTATCGAAATCTCCTAGTGAGGGAGGTTCATTCTAATGGTTTAGCCGGGCATTTCGGAATTCAAAAGACTTATGACATCCTCCAAGACCAATTCCATTGGCCCAAGATGCTTGGAGATGTCCAAGATGTGATCAAGAGATGTGCTTCTTGCCAACAATCCAAGTCCTTCTTTCAAACGGGACCCTACACTCCTTTACCCGTCCCAAATCGGCCATGGGAGGATGTTAGCATGGATTTCATCGTCGCTTTGCCAAGGACTCAACGAGGTAAGGATTCAATCATGGTTGTGGTAGATCGATTTAGCAAGATGGCTCATTTCATTGCGTGCAAGAAAACCGAGGATGCCATGAGTGTGGCCGAATTGTATTTCAAAGAAGTGGTCAAGTTGCTGGACCAAAATTGGTCAAGGAAACCAAGGGTGAAGCCGAGGGGGGCCGTGGGTTGGACCCATGGGCTCAAACCCAAGCCTAGACCAAGGGTCAAGGGATCACTAGGGGATAAGTAAAGTCAATTCTATGGTCAAATCGAGCCAACCCTAGTGATCAAGCTAAGTCAAGGAGAAGTCAAGGATGGAGAGCAACAAAAAGTCAAGATTATGCTATTTTGAAATGTGGTCAACCAAGGTACACCCATGTGAGTCAACCCTCCAATAAATGGGCTCATATGGTTCATCAAGCTAGCTCATGGAGGTCAAGGGGGCCGGCTTATTTCAAGTCACCAAGGATCATCACATTGTTTTTATATTTTAAGTCATTTTCATACATGTCGTTTTCATTACTTTTACTTTATGCTTTATTGAAAGGAGACAATGTAATCTCTTGTAATATGGTCACTAGGACCGTCCCACATGCCACCCAAGGTCAAATCTTGACCCTTGAAGACTACCTAAGATGCATGGAGAGGATGTGCTCACATGTCATTGTCTACTTTAAGTTTTTGTTTGTTATCAATTTCAAAATTGTAAGGTCACTAGGACCAAATATTTCGGCTGATTTGAGGGACCTTTATGGCCCTTGGATCAACTTGTAATGTGTGGCTAAGATTAGAATGAGGGTAATATATAAACCCTCATCCTCATCTCACAATTTTCAGATTTGATATTAAAAGAAACCCTAGTTGTTTATCTTGAGTTCTCTTCATTTTCTCATTACTTAGTGTGTGAGTTTAGTGAAGATTAGTTTAGTGGCTTTGTGCTTAAACTAATCACAACCTAAATCTATTACTTAGTGTGTAGATTTAGTTACTATCATTTTTATTTTCCTTGTTTACAAAATTTCAGAAAATCATTTCACAAAAAAATACAACTTGGCCGAAATTTCTAAGGGTTCCAAAGATCGATTCTTGTTCAATCTCTTGAGTGAAACTTGATCCTCCTAGTTTCACTCCAAATTGGTATCAAAGCCTAGGTTTGTTTTTGATTTTCATTTTTATCTTTGTTTTTTCGGTTTACCCTAGAAAAGTCGAGTAGTTTGTTTGTTTTCCTCTTTTAATTTTTCGTTTTTCTTCCTTCTTTTCCTTGTTTATTTTCTATAAATTTCCCACAAAATTTCCACAAAAGATCTCACAAGATTGTCACAAAATGGAAGGGGATAGAGGGGAAGATAAAAGACTTTCGAATTTGGAGGATAAATTGAATCAACTTGCCGGTAGTTGTAATACTATGATGAATGCTTTGAACACCCTCTTAGACCAAAACCTTAATGAACCAAGAAGGGGTGAAGGGGGAAGGGGACGTGGCCGTGGGTTTGGGTATGGGGGCCGTGGGAGAGGACACCCTCCTCCTCACATGGAAGATCAATTTTCGGATTCGGAAGAGTCCCTTGAGGCCCACCCTAGAGACCATGACCGAGACATTAAGGTGGACATACCCGATTTTTATGGTAGCTTGAACCCCGAGGATCTCCTAGATTGGCTTAGATCGGTTGAGAGAATTTTTGAATTCAAGGAGTACTCCGATAGGAAGTGTTTCAAGGTAGCCATCATGAAGTTTAAGGGATATGCTTCCCTTTGGTATAAGAACCTTAAGAACCAAAGAAACCGAGAGGGTAAGGAACCCATCAAGTCATGGCTCAAACTCAAAAAGAAACTCAAAGACAAGTTTGTTCCCAAAGACTACACTCAAGACATGTTCCTCAAGCTAGCTCAACTAAAACAAGAGTCACACCCCATTGAAACCTATCTTAGGGACTTTGAGCAACTCACTTTACAATGTGAGATGAATGAGAAACCCGAACAAAAAATTGCAAGGTTTGTTGAGGGCCTAAACCCTAGGATAGCAAATCGGGTCAAAATGCAAAACTTGTGGTCATTCGATGAGGCCGTTACCATGGCCACACGTGTGGAGAGGCTAGAGAAGGGGAGAGGAGAGTCGGCTAAGAACACCCCCAAAACCAACCCCATGTCGAGCCAAGGAGGGGTCAAGATTGTTGAGCCTTGCCCTACCACCAAGCCATCAAGTGTTGATAAGGGAAAGGGAATCGACTATGGCCCTAAGAGAACAATTCCTCTCAAGAAGTGCTACCAATGTCAAGGTTACGGTCATTTTGCTAAGGAGTGCCCTAGCAAGAGGACCTTGAATACAAGTGAGGTTGTACATTGGGGAGATGATGAGGTGTTAGTTTGTGAGGAAGAAAAAAAAGAGGGAGTTGAGGAAGTAAGGGTGGCCGAGACAATTGTTCCCCCGGACTCGGGGTTGAGCTTGGTTACTTGGCGAGTAATGCACACTCAAGATTCAAGCGAAAGCATGGATCAAAGGCATCAAATATTTCGAACTAAATGTACCATCATGGTGAGAGTGTAACTTGATTATCGATGGGGGAAGTTGTGTTAATGTTGCTTCCAAAACCCTCATTGATAAACTTGCCTTACCAACTTTGAAACATCCTCATCCATACAAGTTAAGGTGGCTTAATCAAGGAGCCGAGGTAAAAGTCGATAAACAATGCAAAGTCTCGTTCTCGATTGGACAAGACTACAAAGATGAAATTGTGTGTGAAGTGTTGAATATGGATGCTTGTCATGTCTTACTTGGGAGGCCATGGGAGTACGAAAAGAACTCTTCCCACCATGGAAGGGACAACACCTACTCATTCAAGTATGGTGAAAAGCTCATTGTCTTAGCTCCCCTACCACCAATGATGGGATGTAAATCCAATGCATGCTTGTTTGAGTCCTTCATTGAGCCGAAACCTAGCATGGAGATGAAGTTGGGGCCGAGCTTGAGTGGGCTTGAGAAATTGAAGGGCCTTGAGCCGAATGAAGAAGAGCAAGGGGAAAAGTTGAACTTGGAATGTGAGGGAAGCTCTAGCATGGTAAGGAGGATTCTAGGAGAGGAGCCTCATGAGGATGAAGCATCACTCAACAAGGAAACAACCGACTACAATGAGAATGTGGTCAATGAGAGAACAAAAATCGATGGCAAGGAAAGATCAAGCGGGTCTTTAAGATGGAGAATCATTGAAGGGCTCGATCATGAGCAAGAGTGGATGGAAGGCATGGTTATGAGTCGTGGGCTCAAGGAAATGCTCGAGGAAGAATGCGTGGTCAAGCAAACCGTGACCAAGGATGAAAATATGATCAATTCTTCGAGCCAAGGCAAAGGGGTCCAACCACTTCTACAAACTCTAGCTAAGTGGTGCCCATGGAAGACTAAAACCATGAAGACCAAGATCGAGCAAAGGTTGAGCCGAGATTCTAGCTTGAAATCGAGCAAGGGAGGAAGCAAGAGGATCTCCAAGGACTTGAGGGCAAGTCCTTTCCAAGGAGAGGAGATTGGACCAAAATTGGTCAAGGAAACCAAGGGTGAAGCCGAGGGGGGCCGTGGGTTGGACCCATGGGCTCAAACCCAAGCCTAGACCAAGGGTCAAGGGATCACTAGGGGATAAGTAAAGTCAATTCTATGGTCAAATCGAGCCAACCCTAGTGATCAAGCTAAGTCAAGGAGAAGTCAAGGATGGAGAGCAACAAAAAGTCAAGATTATGCTATTTTGAAATGTGGTCAACCAAGGTACACCCATGTGAGTCAACCCTCCAATAAATGGGCTCATATGGTTCATCAAGCTAGCTCATGGAGGTCAAGGGGGCCGGCTTATTTCAAGTCACCAAGGATCATCACATTGTTTTTATATTTTAAGTCATTTTCATACATGTCGTTTTCATTACTTTTACTTTATGCTTTATTGAAAGGAGACAATGTAATCTCTTGTAATATGGTCACTAGGACCGTCCCACATGCCACCCAAGGTCAAATCTTGACCCTTGAAGACTACCTAAGATGCATGGAGAGGATGTGCTCACATGTCATATCGTCTACTTTAAGTTTTTGTTTGTTATCAATTTCAAAATTGTAAGGTCACTAGGACCAAATATTTCGGCTGATTTGAGGGACCTTTATGGCCCTTGGATCAACTTGTAATGTGTGGCTAAGATTAGAATGAGGGTAATATATAAACCCTCATCCTCATCTCACAATTTTCAGATTTGATATTAAAAGAAACCCTAGTTGTTTATCTTGAGTTCTCTTCATTTTCTCATTACTTAGTGTGTGAGTTTAGTGAAGATTAGTTTAGTGGCTTTGTGCTTAAACTAATCACAACCTAAATCTATTACTTAGTGTGTAGATTTAGTTACTATCATTTTTATTTTCCTTGTTTACAAAATTTCAGAAAATCATTTCACAAAAAAATACAACTTGGCCGAAATTTCTAAGGGTTCCAAAGATCGATTCTTGTTCAATCTCTTGAGTGAAACTTGATCCTCCTAGTTTCACTCCAGTTGCATGGAGTCCCGAAAACCATTGTATCCGATCGAGACACCAAGTTCATGAGCCACTTTTGGAAGACCTTGTGGAAGTTGCTAAAAACGAGGCTATTGTTTAGCACAAGTCATCATCCTCAAACGGATGGCCAAACCGAGGTCACTAATAAAACCTTGGGGAGGATCCTTAGGAGCATCGTTTCTAGGTCCTTGAAAGATTGGGATCTCAAACTCGCCCACGCCGAGTTTGCCTTCAACCGTGCCCCTTCTTCTAGCACGGGAAGTTCACCATTTGAAGTGGTCTATGGGACCAATCCCCTCATGCCCACGGACCTAGCCCCCGTCAAGAGCAAGGAGATGAGTTACGATGCCAAGAAGCGGGTTGAGTTCATGATGAGTATCCACAACCAAGTCAAGAAGCAAATCGAGAAGTCAAACGAAGCCTACAAGGCTAAGTCCAAGAGCCGAAAAAATCCAAGAGAGTTTGAAGCGGGAGATTTGGTGTGGTTGCACTTGAGGAAGGAAAGGTTTCCGGAAAAGAGAAAGAACAAGCTCATGCCTAGGGCCGAGGGTCCCTTCGAGGTACTTGAGAAGATCGGACCGAATGCTTACAAAGTTGATCTACCGGGAGAGTACGGAGTCCATGGCACGTTTAATGTTGGAGACCTTAGCCCGTATCATGAAGACGTAGAGGAGGAAGAAGGAGAGGATTTGAGGGCAAATCCTTTTCAACCCGGGGAGAATGCAACGGGAGTTGAGAGCTCGCCAACCATTGACCTAGGGCCCGCTTCCAACCTTAGGTCCAAGGGTCAACCACAAGTCAACTAAGTCAACAAAAGTCAAAGTCAAGGGGAGAAGCCCAAGTCAGCCGAGAAAATGATCACAAGAAGGCCTCACATGTGTTCCACAATAAGTCCCTTTCAACACATGTCACTATCTACCTTTTTACTTTATGCTTTTTACTTTAAGTATTTGTTGTTTTATGTTCAAAATTTTCAGCTCATGTGAGCCTTGTTGGACCGAGTATAATGTTGTATTTGGGGGTTGATTGTAGCCCTTAGATTATCTTGTAATGAAGGGTTGAGATGAGGTATTGGGTATTATATAAACCCACCCTCACACATCATATTTTTCAGATTTGTTTTGAATGAAAAAAAGAAACCCTAAGTTTCATATTGAGTGTTCTTCATTTATCTCTTTACTTTGTGTTTGAGATTTGTGAGAGATTAATTAGTGGCTTTGTGCTTAATTAATCACAACCTAAATCTATTACTTTGTGTGTAGATTTAGTGACTATCCTTTTTATCTTCCTTGTTTACAAAATTTCAGAAAAATACTTCACCAAAAATAGTCACTTGGCCGAAAATTTCAAGGGTTTTCAAAGATCGATTTTTGTTGTCTCCTTGAGTGAAATCAAGTCTCATAGGTTTCACTCCAAAACAAATAACAAACCTAGGCTTTGATGACCAATTTGGAATGAAACCTAATGGGTTAGGGTTCACTCAAGAGAACAACTAAAATCAATTTGAAAACACTTGTAAAATACACGGCCAAAGTGAAGCTTTTTAGTGTAAAATTTTCTGATTTTTGTAAGTTAAAGGAAAACATAAAAAGATAAACTAAGTCTAAGCACAAAGCCAAAGATTTAGGGTTTGATTAACTAAGCACTTAGCCACTAGTTATTCAAAAACTCACTCTTGCACTAAGCTAAGAGAACATAAGATGAGAGGCACTCAAACTTAGGGTTTTATATTCAATGAAATCTGAAAACTACAAGGCAAGAGAGTGAGTTTATATAATACCCAAACTCTAATCTCAACCCTACATCCTATACTTGATCTAAGGGCTCTAAGAGCTCCTCAAATATTACAAAAAAAGGGCTCCAAGAGCCTTACATTTGCTGAAAATTTAAAACAACATAAAGCATAAAGTAGACAATGACTAGTGACTCCATCCTCTCCTTGCACTTAGGTGAACATCCAAGGGCCATGATGGAGCCTTGGGAGTAAAGGTGGGACGGTCCATGTGACTATTACAAGGATTATATTGTCCACATACAATAAAGCATAATGCATAAAGTAAGAAAACGACATCTAATGAAAGAGACTTGTTGCACAAAATAATGGATGACTTGTGAGCATTTGTTGAAGCCGGCCCCTTTGACCTCCTTGAGCTGACTTTTTGTGAGCCATGTGAGTCTTGTTTATTGGAGGATTAAGCCACATAGGTGCACCCAAAGTGATCACATTCAAAAATAGCACATTTGTTGACTTTTGGTTGCTCTCCTTCTTGACTTTCCGTTGACTACCTTTGACCCACTAAGCTTGGCTAAATTGACCAATTGATTAACTTGACTTAGCACTTAGTGGGGCCCTAGGTCCATGGCCTAACCTAGGGTTTGAGTCCATGGACCCAACCCATGGTCTAGCTCGAAGTCTCCCTTGTTTGACTTGACCATTCTTGGTTCAATCTCCTCTCCTTGGAAAGGATTTGCCCTCAAATCCTTGGAGATCCTCTTACTTCCCTCTCGACTTGATTTCTTGCTCGATTCTCGACTTAACCCTCGGCTAACCTTGGCTCTCACGACCCTAGGCTTCCAAGGACACCATTTGATCAAGGTTTGGAGAAGAGGATGGACTTCCTTGACTTGGCTCGAGTGAATGGCCATATTCTCTTCCTTGCTCACGGCCCTCTTGGTCACACACTCTTCCTCGAGCACACCCTTGAGCCCATGGCTTGTAGGCATGTTTTCCATCCACTCTTGTTCATGATCGAGCCCATCTATGATTCTCCATCTCAAAGACCCACTTGATCTTTCCATACCATCAATTTTAGCTCTCTCCTTGATCTCATTCTCATTGTAGTTGGTTGTGTTCATTTCATTGTTGATTGGTTTGTCATTCTCATGTTGCTCCTCTCCTAGAATCCTCCTTGTTGCTCTAGGGTTTCCCTCGATTTCTTCATCCACACTCATTCCCGGCTTTACCCCCGCCTCTTTGCTAGAGTCTCCTTCATCGAGTGATTCGAACAAGCACGAGTTGGTCTTGCATCCCATCATAGGTGGTAGTGGTGTGAGCACAATGAGTTTCTCCATGTATTGGAAGGAGTAAGTATTGCTCCTTCCATGGTGAGAAGAGTCCCTCTCATACTCCCATGGTCTCCCTAGCAACAAGTGACATGCATCCATGTCGAGAATTTCACAAACGACCTCATCCTTGTAATCTTGACCAATCGAAAAGGGCACCTTGCATTGTTTGTTGACCCTTACCTCGGCTCCCTTGTTGAGCCACCTTAGCTTGTAGGGGCTTGGGTGCTCCAAGGTGGGTAGGCTTAGCTTCTCCACAAGCACTTTGGAAGCTACATTAGTACAACTCCCACCATCGATGATTAGATTACAAACTCGCCCCATGATTGTGCACTTAGACCGAAAAATTTGTTGCCTTTGGTCCATGCACTCGCTTGATTCTTGAGTGTGCATTACGCGCCATATGACCAAGCTCAACCCCGAGTCCTGGGAACCAAGGTTTCGCCGCCTTCAATCCCACTACTCCTCTTGTTTTTCTTCCTCACAAATTAAGACCTCATCGTCTCCCCAATGCACCACCTGCAAGTGCTCAAGGCCCTCTTGCTAGGGCACTCCTTAGCAAAATGACCATATCCTTGACATTGGTAGCACTTCTTGAGAGGAATCGTTCTTCTCGGGCCAAAATCGATGCCTTTCCCCTTGTCAACACTTGGTGGTTTTGGAGTAGGGTTTGGCTCGGTTATCTTCACCCCTCCTAGGCTTGTAGTAGGAGTGGACTTAGTGGTGTGCTTGGCCGAGTCACTCCTTCCCTTCTCTAGCCTCTCAACTCTCATGGCCATAGTGACGGCCTCATCGAATGACCATAAATATTGCATCTTTACAGGTTTGCTATCCTAGGGTTTAGGCCTTCAACAAATCTCGCAATCTTTGCTCGGGTTTTTCACTCATCTCACATTGAAGTGTGAGTTGTTCGAAATCCCTAAGGTAGGATTCGATGGGTTGTGTCTCTTGCTTAAGTTGGGCCAACCTAAGAAACATATCTTGTGTGTAATCCTTGGGAACGAACTTATCCTTGAGCTTCTTCCTAAGCTTGAGCCACGACCTAATGGGCTCTTTCCCCTCTCGATTTCTCTGATTTTTAAGGTTTTCGTACCAAAGGGAAGCATACCCTTTGAATTTCATGATTGCAACCTTAAAACATTTCCTATCCGAGTACTCCTTAAACTCAAAGACTCTTTCGATAGACCTAAGCCAATCTAGTAAGTCTTCGGGGTTAAGACTACCATAGAAATCGGGAATATCTACCTAGATGTCTCGGTCTTGCTCCCTTGGTTGGACCTCAATGGATTCCTCCGAGTCCGAGTGATAGCCACCCATGTTAGGAGGCGGTAGACCCGTTCCTCGACCACCAATCCCACGGCCTCTTCCTCCACCCCTTGGTGGTGGTCTTGGTTCATGAAGGTTTTGGTCCAAGAGGGTGTTTAGTGCATTCATCATCGTATTGCAACTACCGGCGAGTTGATTCAACTTTTCTTCAAGGTTTGAAATTCTCTTTTCCTCGGCCATTTTGTTAAAATTTTGTGAGAATTTTGTGGAAGTTTTGTGGAAGAATCAAGGAAAAAGAAAAGGGAAAACGAAAAGAAATAAAAGAGAAAACAAAGCACAAACCGAAAAACAAATAACAAACCTAGGCTTTGATGACCAATTTGGAATGAAACCTAATGGGTTAGGGTTCACTCAAGAGAACAACTAAAATCAATTTGAAAACACTTGTAAAATACACGCCAAAGTGAAGCTTTTTAGTGTAAAATTTTCTGATTTTTGTAAGTTAAAGGAAAACATAAAAAGATAAACTAAGTCTAAGCACAAAGCCAAAGATTTAGGGTTTGATTAACTAAGCACTTAGCCACTAGTTATTCAAAAACTCACTCTTGCACTAAGCTAAGAGAACATAAGATGAGAGGCACTCAAACTTAGGGTTTTATATTCAATGAAATCTGAAAACTACAAGGCAAGAGAGTGAGTTTATATAATACCCAAACTCTAATCTCAACCCTACATCCTATACTTGATCTAAGGGCTCTAAGAGCTCCTCAAATATTACAAAAATTGGGCTCCAAGAGCCTTACATTTGCTGAAAATTTAAAACAACAATCAAACAACATAAAGCATAAAGTAGACAATGACTAGTGACTCCATCCTCTCCTTGCACTTAGGTGAACATCCAAGGGCCATGATGGAGCCTTGGGAGTAAAGGTGGGACGGTCCATGTGACTATTACAAGGATTATATTGTCCACATACAATAAAGCATAATGCATAAAGTAAGAAAACGACATCTAATGAAAGAGACTTGTTGCACAAAATAATGGATGACTTGTGAGCATTTGTTGAAGCCGCCTTTGACCTCCTTGAGCTGACTTTTTGTGAGCCATGTGAGTCTTGTTTATTGGAGGATTAAGCCACATAGGTGCACCCAAAGTGATCACATTCAAAAATAGCACATTTGTTGACTTTTTGGTTGCCCTCCTTCTTGACTTTCCGTTGACTACCTTTGACCCACTAAGCTTGGCTAAATTGACCAATTGATTAACTTGACTTAGCACTTAGTGGGGCCCTAGGTCCATGGCCTGACCTAGGGTTTGAGTCCATGGACCCAACCCATGGTCTAGCTCGAAGTCTCCCTTGTTTGACTTGACCATTCTTGGTTCAATCTCCTCTCCTTGGAAAGGATTTGCCCTCAAATCCTTGGAGATCCTCTTACTTCCCTCTCGACTTGATTTCTTGCTCGATTCTCGACTTAACCCTCGGCTAACCTTGGCTCTCACGACCCTAGGCTTCCAAGGACACCATTTGATCAAGGTTTGGAGAAGAGGATGGACTTCCTTGACTTGGCTCGAGTGAATGGCCATATTCTCTTCCTTGCTCACGCCTCTTGGTCACACACTCCTCCTCGAGCACACCCTTGAGCCCATGGCTTGTAGGCATGTTTTCCATCCACTCTTGTTCATGATCGAGCCCATCTATGATTCTCCATCTCAAAGACCCACTTGATCTTTCCATACCATCAATTTTAGCTCTCTCCTTGATCTCATTCTCATTGTAGTTGGTTGTGTTCATTTCATTGTTGATTGGTTTGTCATTCTCTTGTTGCTCCTCTCCTAGAATCCTCCTTGTTGCTCTAGGGTTTCCTCGATTTCTTCATCCACACTCATTCCCGCTTTACCCCGCCTCTTTGCTAGAGTCTCCTTCATCGAGTGATTCGAACAAGCACGAGTTGGTCTTGCATCCCATCATAGGTGGTAGTGGTGTGAGGACAATGAGTTTCTCCATGTATTGGAAGGAGTAAGTATTGCCCCTTCCATGGTGAAAGAGTCCCTCTCATACTCCCATGGTCTCCCTAGCAACAAGTGACATGCATCCATGTCGAGAATTTCACAAACGACCTCATCCTTGTAATCTTGACCAATCGAAAAGGGCACCTTGCATTGTTTGTTGACCCTTACCTCGGCTCCCTTGTTGAGCCACCTTAGCTTGTAGGGGCTTGGGTGCTCCAAGGTGGGTAGGCTTAGCTTCTCCACAAGCACTTTGGAAGCTACATTAGTACAACTCCCACCATCGATGATTAGATTACAAACTCGCCCCATGATTGTGCACTTAGACCGAAAAATTTGTTGCCTTTGGTCCATGCACTCGCTTGATTCTTGAGTGTGCATTACGCGCCATATGACCAAGCTCAACCCCGAGTCCGGGGGAACCAAGGTTTCGGCCGCCTTCAATTCCACTACTCCCTCTTGTTTTTCTTCCTCACAAATTAAGACCTCATCGTCTCCCCAATGCACCACCTCGCAAGAGCTCAAGGCCCTCTTGCTAGGGCACTCCTTAGCAAAATGACCATATCCTTGACATTGGTAGCACTTCTTGAGAGGAATCGTTCTTCTCGGGCCAAAATCGATGCCTTTCCCCTTGTCAACACTTGGTGGTTTTGGAGTAGGGTTTGGCTCGGTTATCTTCACCCCTCCTAGGCTTGTAGTAGGAGTGGACTTAGTGGTGTGCTTGGCCGAGTCACTCCTTCCCTTCTCTAGCCTCTCAACTCTCATGGCCATAGTGACGGCCTCATCGAATGACCATAAATATTGCATCTTTACAGGTTTGCTATCCTAGGGTTTAGGCCTTCAACAAATCTCGCAATCTTTTGCTCGGGTTTTTCACTCATCTCACATTGAAGTGTGAGTTGTTCGAAATCCCTAAGGTAGGATTCGATGGGTTGTGTCTCTTGCTTAAGTTGGGCCAACCTAAGAAACATATCTTGTGTGTAATCCTTGGGAACGAACTTATCCTTGAGCTTCTTCCTAAGCTTGAGCCACGACCTAATGGGCTCTTTCCTCTCGATTTCTCCGATTTTTAAGGTTTTCGTACCAAAGGGAAGCATACCCTTTGAATTTCATGATTGCAACCTTAAAACATTTCCTATCCGAGTACTCCTTAAACTCAAAGACTCTTTCGATAGACCTAAGCCAATCTAGTAAGTCTTGAGGTTAAGACTACCATAGAAATCGGGAATATCTACCTAGATGTCTCGGTCTTGCTCCCTTGGTTGGACCTCAATGGATTCCTCCGAGTCCGAGTGATAGCCACCCATGTTAGGAGGCGGTTGCCCCTCTTCCTCGACCACCAATCCCACGGCCTCTTCCTCCACCCCTTGGTGGTGGTCTTGGTTCATGAAGGTTTTGGTCCAAGAGGGTGTTTAGTGCATTCATCATCGTATTGCAACTACCTTGAGTTGATTCAACTTTTCTTCAAGGTTTGAAATTCTCTTTTCCTCGGCCATTTTGTTAAAATTTTGTGAGAATTTTGTGGAAGTTTTGTGGAAGAATCAAGGAAAAGAAAAGGGAAAACGAAAAGAAATAAAAGAGAAAACAAAGCACAAACCTAAAAACAAATAACAAACCTAGGCTTTGATGACCAATTTGGTATGAAACCTAATGGGTTAGGGTTCACTCAAGAGAACAACTAAAATCAATTTGAAAACACTTGTAAAATACACGGCCAAAGTGAAGCTTTTTAGTGTAAAACTTTTTGATTGTTGTAAGATAAAGGAAAACATAAAAGATAAACTAAGTCTAAGCACAAAGCCAAAGATTTAGGGTTTGATTAACTAAGCACTTAGCCACTAGTTATTCAAAAACTCACTCTTGCACTAAGCTAAGAGAACATAAGATGAGAGGCACTCAAACTTAGGGTTTTATATTCAATGAAATCTGAAAACTACAAGGCAAGAGAGTGAGTTTATATAATACCCAAACTCTAATCTCAACCCTACATCCTATACTTGATCTAAGGGCTCTAAGAGCTCCTCAAATATTACAAAAAAAGGGCTCCAAGAGCCTTACATTTGCTGAAAATTTAAAACAACAATCAAACAACATAAAGCATAAAGTAGACAATGACTAGTGACTCCATCCTCTCCTTGCACTTAGGTGAACATCCAAGGGCCATGATGGAGCCTTGGGAGTAAAGGTGGGACGGTCCATGTGACTATTACAAGGATTATATTGTCCACATACAATAAAGCATAATGCATAAAGTAAGAAAACGACATCTAATGAAAGAGACTTGTTGCACAAAATAATGGATGACTTGTGAGCATTTGTTGAAGCCGGCCCCTTTGACCTCCTTGAGCTGACTTTTTGTGAGCCATGTGAGTCTTGTTTATTGGAGGATTAAGCCACATAGGTGCACCCAAAGTGATCACATTCAAAAATAGCACATTTGTTGACTTTTTGGTTGCCCTCCTTCTTGACTTTCCGTTGACTACCTTTGACCCACTAAGCTTGGCTAAATTGACCAATTGATTAACTTGACTTAGCACTTAGTGGGGCCCTAGGTCCATGGCCTGACCTAGGGTTTGAGTCCATGGACCCAACCCATGGTCTAGCTCGAAGTCTCCCTTGTTTGACTTGACCATTCTTGGTTCAATCTCCTCTCCTTGGAAAGGATTTGCCCTCAAATCCTTGGAGATCCTCTTACTTCCCTCTCGACTTGATTTCTTGCTCGATTCTCGACTTAACCCTCGGCTAACCTTGGCTCTCACGACCCTAGGCTTCCAAGGACACCATTTGATCAAGGTTTGGAGAAGAGGATGGACTTCCTTGACTTGGCTCGAGTGAATGGCCATATTCTCTTCCTTGCTCACGGCCCTCTTGGTCACACACTCCTCCTCGAGCACACCCTTGAGCCCATGGCTTGTAGGCATGTTTTCCATCCACTCTTGTTCATGATCGAGCCCATCTATGATTCTCCATCTCAAAGACCCACTTGATCTTTCCATACCATCAATTTTAGCTCTCTCCTTGATCTCATTCTCATTGTAGTTGGTTGTGTTCATTTCATTGTTGATTGGTTTGTCATTCTCATGTTGCTCCTCTCCTAGAATCCTCCTTGTTGCTCTAGGGTTTCCCTCGATTTCTTCATCCACACTCATTCCCGGCTTTACCCCCGCCTCTTTGCTAGAGTCTCCTTCATCGAGTGATTCGAACAAGCACGAGTTGGTCTTGCATCCCATCATAGGTGGTAGTGGTGTGAGCACAATGAGTTTCTCCATGTATTGGAAGGAGTAAGTATTGCTCCTTCCATGGTGAGAAGAGTCCCTCTCATACTCCCATGGTCTCCCTAGCAACAAGTGACATGCATCCATGTCGAGAATTTCACAAACGACCTCATCCTTGTAATCTTGACCAATCGAAAAGGGCACCTTGCATTGTTTGTTGACCCTTACCTCGGCTCCCTTGTTGAGCCACCTTAGCTTGTAGGGGCTTGGGTGCTCCAAGGTGGGTAGGCTTAGCTTCTCCACAAGCACTTTGGAAGCTACATTAGTACAACTCCCACCATCGATGATTAGATTACAAACTCGCCCCATGATTGTGCACTTAGACCGAAAAATTTGTTGCCTTTGGTCCATGCACTCGCTTGATTCTTGAGTGTGCATTACGCGCCATATGACCAAGCTCAACCCCGAGTCCGGGGAACCAAGGTTTCGCCGCCTTCAATTCCACTACTCCTCTTGTTTTTCTTCCTCACAAATTAAGACCTCATCGTCTCCCCAATGCACCACCTCGCAGTGCTCATGGCCCTCTTGCTAGGGCACTCCTTAGCAAAATGACCATATCCTTGACATTGGTAGCACTTCTTGAGAGGAATCGTTCTTCTCGGGCCAAAATCGATGCCTTTCCCCTTGTCAACACTTGGTGGTTTTGGAGTAGGGTTTGGCTCGGTTATCTTCACCCCTCCTAGGCTTGTAGTAGGAGTGGACTTAGTGGTGTGCTTGGCCGAGTCACTCCTTCCCTTCTCTAGCCTCTCAACTCTCATGGCCATAGTGACGGCCTCATCGAATGACCATAAATATTGCATCTTTACGGTTTGCTATCCTAGGGTTTAGGCCTTCAACAAATCTCGCAATCTTTTGCTCGGGTTTTTCACTCATCTCACATTGAAGTGTGAGTTGTTCGAAATCCCTAAGGTAGGATTCGATGGGTTGTGTCTCTTGCTTAAGTTGGGCCAACCTAAGAAACATATCTTGTGTGTAATCCTTGGGAACGAACTTATCCTTGAGCTTCTTCCTAAGCTTGAGCCACGACCTAATGGGCTCTTTCCCTCTCGATTTCTCTCGATTTTTAAGGTTTTCGTACCAAAGGGAAGCATACCCTTTGAATTTCATGATTGCAACCTTAAAACATTTCCTATCCGAGTACTCCTTAAACTCAAAGACTCTTTCGATAGACCTAAGCCAATCTAGTAAGTCTTCGGGGTTAAGACTACCATAGAAATCGGGAATATCTACCTAGATGTCTCGGTCTTGCTCCCTTGGTTGGACCTCAATGGATTCCTCCGAGTCCGAGTGATAGCCACCCATGTTAGGAGGCGGTTGCCCCCTTCCTCGACCACCAATCCCACGGCCTCTTCCTCCACCCCTTGGTGGTGGTCTTGGTTCATGAAGGTTTTGGTCCAAGAGGGTGTTTAGTGCATTCATCATCGTATTGCAACTACCGGCGAGTTGATTCAACTTGGAGTGAAACTAAGTGGATAAAGCTTCACTCAAAGGATGAACAAAAGTCGATCTCAAACCCTTGAAAATAAATCGGCCGAATGCTTTGTTTTGTGTTGTATTTTTTCTGATTTTTGTTGTTAAATAAAAGAACATAAAGATAGTATCTAAATCTACACACAAAGTAATAGATTTAGGTTTTGATTAGCTTAAGCACAAAGCCACTAAACTAATCTTTCACTAACTCACACACAAAGTAATGAGGAAATGAAGAAACTCAAATAAACAACTAGGGTTTTCTTTATCATTCCAAATCTGAAAAATATGATGTTAGGATGAGGGTTTATATACTACCTTCATTCTAATCTTGACCATACATCACAAGCTAATCTAAGGGCTACAATCAACCCACAAATACAACATTATACTCGGTTTTCCAAGGCTCACATGAGCTGAAAATTTGAATAGAAAACAACAAATACTTAAAGTAAAAAGCATAAAGATAAAGGTAGATAGTGAGCGTGTGAAAGGGACATGTTGAGGAGAAACATGTGAGCTTCTCTTTGTTTGATTTTCGGCTGAATTGGGTATTATCCCACTTGATTTTTCTCTTGTTGACTTAGTTGACTTGAGGTTGACCTTTGGACCTAAGGTTGGAAGCGGGTCCTAGGTCAATGGATCGCAAATTCTCAACTCCCGTTGCAATCTCCCCGGGTTGAAAAGGATTTGCCCTCAAATCCTCGACTTCCTCCTCCTCCAAGTCTTCATGGTATGGGCTAAGGTCTCCCACGTTGAACGTGCCATGGACTCCATACTCTCCCGGTAGATCAACTTTGTAAGCGTTCGGTCCAATTTTCTCGAGTATCTCGAAGGGACCCTCGGCCCTAGGCATGAGTTTGTTCTTTCTTTTATCCGGAAACCTTTCCTTCCTCAAGTGTAACCATACCAAGTCTCCCGGCTCGAATTCATTTGGAGTCTTTCGGCTCTTGGACCGAGCCTTGTAGGTCTCGTTTGCTTTCTCGATTTGCTTTTTGACTTGATTGTGGATACTCATCATGAATTCAACCCGCTTCTTGGCATCATAGCTCATTTCCTTGCTCTTGACGGGGGCTAAGTCCGTGGGCATGAGTGGGTTGGTCCCATAGACCACTTCAAACGGTGAATGTCCCGTGCTAGAAGAAGGAGCACGATTAAAAGCAAACTCGGCGTGGGCAAGCTTGAGATCCCAATCTTTCAAGGACTTGGAAACGATGCTTCTAAGGATCCTCCCCAAGGTTTTATTAGTGACCTCGGTTTGGCCATCCGTTTGAGGGTGGTGGCTAGTGCTAAACAAGAGCCTCGTTTTCAACAATTTCCACAAAGTCTTCCAAAAGTGGCTCATGAATTTGGTGTCTCGATCGGATACAATGGTTTTGGGGACTCCATGCAACTTGACCACTTCTTTGAAGTACAACTCGGCTACACTCATAGCATCTTCGGTTTTCTTGCACGCAATGAAATGAGCCATCTTGCTAAATCGATCTACCACAACCATGACGGAATCCTTACCTCGTTGAGTTCTAGGCAAAGCGACGATGAAATCCATGCTAACGTCTTCCCATGGTCGATTTGGGACGGGCAAGGGAGTGTAGGGCCCCGTTTGAAAGAAGGATTTGGATTGTTGGCATGAAGCACACCTCTTGATCACGTCTTGAACATCTCCAAGCATCTTGGGCCAATAGAATTGATCTTGGAGGATGTCGTAGGTCTTTTGAATCCCAAAATGCCCGGCTAAACCATTGGAGTGAACCTCACGTACTAGGAGAAGTCGATAGGACCCTTTGGGGATGCATAGCCGATTCCCCAAGAATAGGAATCCTTCTTGAAGGGTGTACTTGCTTCCCACTTTGCTTTTCCCCTCACGGATGGAGTCCCACTCTTCCTTGAAGTCGGGATCCTCCACATAGAGCTCTTTCATGAATTCAAAACCCAACACTCTTTGCTCCATGTAGCTTAGCATAGTGTGCCTCCGAGACAATGCATCGACCACCACGTTATTCTTTCCCTCAATGAACTTGCTCGAGAAAGAGAAGGATTGAAGAAACTCGACCCATTTGGCATGCCTATGATTCAACTTGTGTTGCCCATTGATGTATTTGAGCGCCTCATGGTCCGAATGAAGAACAAACGGTTTGGGTTTGAGATAATGGCTCCAATGAGCGAGAGCTCGAACGATGGCATAGAATTCTTTGTCGTAGGTGGAATAATTGAGCTTGGCTCCATTCAATTTCTCACTAAAGTAAGCGATTGGTTTGTGCTCTTGCAAGAGAACGGCCCCAATTCCAACTCCACTAGCATCACATTCGACCTCAAAGAGCTTATTGAAATCCGGTGGCGTAAGAATAGGTGAATCACACAACAACTCTTTGATTTTTTTGAAGGAATTCTCGGCCCCCTCATTCCACTTGAACTCTCCTTTCTTCATACACTCGGTGATGGGTGCCATGACGGTGCTAAAATCCTTGATAAATCATCGATAAAAAAAAGCCAAGCCATGAAAGCTCCTCACCTCGGTTATGTTCTTCGGAATTGGCCATGATTTGATAGCCTCCACTTTCTCTTGATCCACTAGTATACCACGGCTAGATATAATATAGCCCAAGAATTGGACTTCGCTTTGCATGAAAGAACACTTCTCTAACTTGCCATACAACTTGTGATCTCTAAGTGTTTCAAACAACACTCGCAAATGATGTAGGTGAGCTTCCTTGGAAGGGCTATACACTAAGATATCGTCAAAGTAGACCACAATGAACCTTCCCAATTAAGGTCTTAAAACCTCGGTCATCAACCTCATGAAGGTGCTAGGAGCATTGGATAGTCCAAAAGGCATGACTAACCATTCATATAACCCATGCTTCGTTTTAAAAGCCGTTTTCCATTCGTCACCCTCTTTGATTCTCACTTGATGGTAGCCTTGTCGTAGATCAATCTTAGAAAACAATCGAGCTCCACTAAGCTCATCAAGAATGTCATCAAGTCTAGGTATAGGAAACCTATACTTGACCAGTGATGTTGTTGATAGCTCGACTATCCGTCCACATTCTCCAAGTTCCATCCTTCTTAGGTACCAAAAGTGCAGGTACGGCACAAGGACTAAGAGACTCCCTTACAAACCCCTTTTCCATGAGTTCCCCAATTTGTTGTTGAAGTTCTTGTGTAGCTTTGGGATCACTACGATAGGCGGCCTTTTTTGGTAGTGTAGCTCCCGGAACAAGATCGATTTGATGCTCAATGCCCCTAATAGGGGGTAGGCCGTGTGGTAGTTCAAGGGGAAACACATCCTTGTAGAGTTCTAAGAGTTCTTGCACTTCACATGGAATCGGTTTTTCACTTTCCTTAGGAGTTTCTTTGGCAATGAGGGCATAAACAACCATTCCCTTGCTAAGCTCTTGTTTCATCTCTTGTTCTCCAACTAATAGAATTCCCTCAAGTGGCTTGGGTAGAGGAGGAGTGGTTCGGCCACCCATGTTTGGAGGCAAGGGTGTGAGTTTAATCCTCTTGTCTCTAAACTCGAAAGTATAGGTGTTGTCTCTTCCCTCATGAGTCGCATTTCGATCAAATTCCCAAGGTCTCCCTAATAAAAGGTGACAAGCATCCATAGGAATCACATCACACCACACTTCATCCACATAGTCTCTTCCCATCGAAAAAGAAACCAAACATCGTTTATGGAGTGAAACCTATGGGGTTTGATTTCACTCAAGGAAACAACAAAAATCGACTTGAAATTCTCTTGAAAATCTCGGCTCAATGTGATGTTTTTGTGAAGTATTTTTCTGAAATTTTGTAAACAAGGAAAATAAAAAGGATAGTCACTAAATCTACACACAAAGTAATAGATTTAGGTTGTGATTAATTAAGCACAAAGCCACTAATTAATCTCTCACAAATCTCAAGCACAAAGCAAGGAGAAAAATGAAGAATACTCAATATGAAACTTAGGGTTTCTTTTTTCATTCAAACAAATCTGAAAACTTAAGCAAAGTTTGGACCTTTGAGTGTAAGAACCGAGCAATTAGCACAAGTGTAAATTTTCAGCCATTTTTTGTGAAACTTTTGTGAAATCTTTTGTGGAATTTTTGTGGAAAATTTATGGAAAATAAAAAAGGAAACGAAAGAAGAAAAAACGAAAAATAAAAGAGCAAAAAACAATGATCAACTCGACACAAACAAGGTAAACCGAAAATCAAAGAACAAATCTGAAAAATTTCGGGTACCTCAAGAACTCTTTGGATCGTGTGTTGCCTAAGCACAAGGGTGGATCTTGTGCTTCAAACCCAACCAAAGCTTTGATGCCAATTTGGAGTGAAACTAGGAGGATCAAGTTTCACTCAAAAGATGAACAAAATCGATCTTGTAATGTTGATAAAAATCTCGGCCCCAATGGTGTTTTTTGTGGGATAATTTTCTGAAATTTTATGAACAAGGAAAATAAAAAGGATAGTAACTAAATCTACACACTAAGTAATAGATTTAGGTTGTGATTAGTTTAAGCACAAAGCCACTAAACTAATCTTTCACTAAACTCACACACTAAGTAATGAGAAAGGAAGAACACTCAAATGAAACTAGGGTTTCTTTATCATTAGCCAAATCTGAAAAATACAAGAGGGATAGGTGGGTTTATATAAGACCCAACCTCTAATCTACACCCTTCAATTCAAAGCTAATCTAAGGGCCACAATCGACCCACATTACATCCAAAAAAACGGCTGAAATATGCCTTACAAATGCTGAATTTTTGAAGGAAAACAAACAAAACATAAAGTAAAAGCATAAAAGAGGATAGTGACATGTGTGAAAGGGACATGTTGAGGAGAAACATGTGAGCCTCTCCTTGATTTAATTTCGGCTGACTTGGGGTCTTCTCCCAATTGATTTTTGCTCCTTGTTGACTTAGTTGACTTGTGGTTCGAACCCACTTGGGTGCACTCGAACGATCACATTCAAAAATAGCGTTTTGTTGACTTTCGGTTGCTCTTTGTCTTGACTTTCCTTGACCTCTTTGACTCACCAAGCTTGACCAACATATTATGATGTAATTCACTCAAAATAAGCTTGGGTGGACCTTAGGATCGTGGTCTAGCCCGTGGTTCGAGCCCAAGGACCCAAACCGTGATTTAGTCAAAAACCGCCTTTGCTTGCCTTGACCATTTTTGGTTCAATCTCCTCTCCTTGAAAAGGATTTGTCCTCAAATCCTCGGTCTCTCTTCCTCTTGCTCGGTTTGGACTATAGCTTGACTCATGGCTTGATCCTTTGCCTCCTTCTCGACTCGGACTCTTGTTGGCTTCATGGCTTGATTCGTAGAACATGATGAGGGGTGCCCCATGAGCCCCATGACCAACCTTGTGTTCCATGGCTCTAGTCTTCCAAGAATTCCACTTGCTTAGAGATTGAATGAGAGATTGATTCTTGTAAACTCGGTTCATTGAATTGAACTTGCTCTCTCCCTTACTCGTGGTTTCTTTGGATTCACAAGTATCCCCTAGCACAACTCGAAGTCCCTCATGTTTAGGACCATCAATTAGCCACCCTTTGTCACGTTTAAACCCCACGTTTTTCTCCCCTTTCAAGGACTCACTTGAACTTCCTATCACATCGACCTTTTCATATCCAAATGATTCACTTCCTTTGCACTTGATTGAGTGCCCCGAATTTTCCGTTTTGAGCTCATTGAGCTCCTCTCCTTGACTTCCCCCTATTGCTCTAGGATTGTCTTTGATCAAATGGAGGGCTACCTTCTCTTTCATGAAAGTACTTGTTGAATTGGATGACCTAAGGATCGTGAACAGCCCACGTATGGCATTGAGGACCGTGTTCTCCTCCCACAAATCGATCTTTGGACTTTCACTTGAGCCATGTTCTTTCTTGAGCTTAGGTGAAGATTGTAGAAGATCATCACTTAGCCCTTTTTGTTCAAGCTTAGTTCCCCCTTTGAATCCCCATTTCATGAATCCACTTGAGTAGACTTGAGTAGGACGATCACATAGTATTTCTTTGGTATTGTTAGTTCCCGCTTTGAACTTCCATTTTAGAAATTCCCTCGACTCTTTGCTTGCATCAACATTCTCATACCACATGAATACCTTTCTCTTGACATTAGCCAAACACATCTCATGATCATACTCATCCCGATGCTTGGCATTGCATCCCATGCTTTCCTCTTGAGTGTTAGGATCATCTTTAGCAAAGTGAATGGTCAATCTCTCACCAACATGCATTTCCTCACTTGTTTCGGCCTCTTTACTCAATACCACATCTTTGTAAGGCTCAAACATGGAGGGTGGGGTGGAATACTTCAAGGTAGAAGGTAGGAGGGTTGGTATGCCCTCTTGTATCATATCCCACGGTTTTATCATCCCCATTTCAACTTGCACTTGTTTCATTTCGGGTCCCCCATCAACCTTCATGTTGTCGTGTGACTCAACCAAGGAGGGTGGGTTAGGGTCATTCAAAATCGGAGGTAAGGGTGCAAGTTTGATTTTCTTAGCTCCAATCTTGAAAGTGTAGGTATTGTCCCTCCCATCATGATGAGCATTTCTCTCCAATTTCCATGGTCTCCCCAAGAGGAGATGACAAGCATCCACGGGAATCACATCACACAAAACCTCATCCTTGTAATCCCTTCCAATGGAGAAAGAAACCAAGCATTGTCTAACCACCATCACACTCACCTCGGCTCCATTTTTTTGCCATTTCATCTTGTAAGGGTTAGGGTGATCTTGTGTAGGTAAGGCTAGTTTTTCAATGAGAGTATTTGAGGCAACACTAACACAACTTTCCTCATCAACAACCAAATTACAAACCCTTCCCATAATGGTACACCTAGACCTAAAGATTTCGACTTGGTGATTCTCTTCTAGGGTTAGGGTTAGGGTTTGAGCAAGTATGCCCCTACACTTCACACGGCCATGGTTAGGGGGTGGTTCTCCTCCTAACCGAGCCATTCTACCTTTCAAAGTCACAAGATCAAGATTAGGGTTAGGTTTAAGTTTACCCCTCATTTGACTCATTTTGTTTTCAAGCTCTCTTCTAGCTTTCTCCATACAATCATACATGGTCTCACCAAGAGTAGTATCAAGTGAAACACCAAAATGATGGAACACATCCATTATTAAAACAAAGAAACAAATCTGAAAAATGGAAGCAAAGTGAGGATCTTTGAATGTGTGAATGAACCGACTTCTAGCACAATGTGGATCTTGTGTTCTTCAAACCCAACCAAAGCTTTGATACCAATTTGGAGTGAAACCTATGGGGTTTGATTTCACTCAAGGAAACAACAAAAATCGACTTGAAATTCTCTTGAAAATCTCGGCTCAATGTGATGTTTTTGTGAAGTATTTTTCTGAAATTTTGTAAACAAGGAAAATAAAAAGGATAGTCACTAAATCTACACACAAAGTAATAGATTTAGGTTGTGATTAATTAAGCACAAAGCCACTAATTAATCTCTCACAAATCTCAAGCACAAAGCAAGGAGAAAAATGAAGAATACTCAATATGAAACTTAGGGTTTCTTTTTTCATTCAAACAAATCTGAAAACTTAAGCAAAGTTTGGACCTTTGAGTGTAAGAACCGAGCAATTAGCACAAGTGTAAATTTTCAGCCATTTTTTGTGAAACTTTTGTGAAATCTTTTGTGGAATTTTTGTGGAAAATTTATGGAAAATAAAAAAGGAAACGAAAGAAGAAAAAACGAAAAATAAAAGAGCAAAAACAATGATCAACTCGACACAAACAAGGTAAACCGAAAATCAAAGAACAAATCTGAAAAATTTCGGGTACCTCAAGAACTCTTTGGATCGTGTGTTGCCTAAGCACAAGGGTGGATCTTGTGCTTCAAACCCAACCAAAGCTTTGATGCCAATTTGGAGTGAAACTAGGAGGATCAAGTTTCACTCAAAAGATGAACAAAATCGATCTTGTAATGTTGATAAAAATCTCGGCCCCAATGGTGTTTTTTGTGGGATAATTTTCTGAAATTTTATGAACAAGGAAAATAAAAAGGATAGTAACTAAATCTACACACTAAGTAATAGATTTAGGTTGTGATTAGTTTAAGCACAAAGCCACTAAACTAATCTTTCACTAAACTCACACACTAAGTAATGAGAAAGGAAGAACACTCAAATGAAACTAGGGTTTCTTTATCATTAGCCAAATCTGAAAAATACAAGAGGGATAGGTGGGTTTATATAAGACCCAACCTCTAATCTACACCCTTCAATTCAAAGCTAATCTAAGGGCCACAATCGACCCACATTACATCCAAAAAAACGGCTGAAATATGCCTTACAAATGCTGAATTTTTGAAGGAAAACAAACAAAAACATAAAGTAAAAGCATAAAAGAGGATAGTGACATGTGTGAAAGGGACATGTTGAGGAGAAACATGTGAGCCTCTCCTTGATTTAATTTCGGCTGACTTGGGGTCTTCTCCCAATTGATTTTTGCTCCTTGTTGACTTAGTTGACTTGTGGTTCGAACCCACTTGGGTGCACTCGAACGATTACATTCAAAAATAGCGTTTTGTTGACTTTCGGTTGCTCTTTGTCTTGACTTTCCTTGACCTCTTTGACTCACCAAGCTTGACCAACATATTATGATGTAATTCACTCAAAATAAGCTTGGGTGGACCTTAGGATCGTGGTCTAGCCCGTGGTTCGAGCCAGAGGACCCAAACCGTGATTTAGTCAAAAACCGCCTTTGCTTGCCTTGACCATTTTTGGTTCAGTTTATCAACCAAAATTTCGGCCTCCCTATTCAACCATCTCAACTTGTAAGGGTTTGGGTGTTTTTGAGTGGGTAAGGCAAGCTTATCGATGAGGGTTTTTGAAGCAACATTAACACAACTCCCTCCATCAATAATGAGGTTACAAACCCTCTTCCCAATGGTACACTTAGACCTAAAAATCTGATTTTTTTGACTTTCTTCCAAGGAATGGGGTTGGGTATGCATAACCCTCCAAGTTACAAGACCAAGTTTTGACCCAATTCCTCCATTCATTCGGCTCAATTTAGACTCAATTTCCTTTCTCAATTTCTCCATAGAGTCATTCATAGTTCCCTCAAGAGTAATATCACAAGAAAGAGGCATACTCATTGAGAAAACAAACACACAAAATCTGAAAAATTTCGAATACCTCAAGGTGCTCCTTTGGACCGTGTGAAACTTAGCACAAAGGTGGGATCTTGTGCTCTTCAAACCTAAGCTTTGATACCCAATTTGGAGTGAAACTAAGTAGATCAAGTTTCACTCAAAGGATGAACTAAAATCGATCTTGACAACCCTTGAAAATAAATCGGCCGAATGCTTTGTTTTGTGTTGTATTTTTTCTGATTTTTGTTGTTAAATAAAAGAACATAAAGATAGTATCTAAATCTACACACAAAGTAATAGATTTAGGTTTTGATTAGCTTAAGCACAAAGCCACTAAACTAATCTTTCACTAACTCACACACAAAGTAATGAGGAAATGAAGAAACTCAAATAAACAACTAGGGTTTTCTTTATCATTCCAAATCTGAAAAATATGATGTTAGGATGAGGGTTTATATACTACCTTCATTCTAATCTTGACCATACATCACAAGCTAATCTAAGGGCTACAATCAACCCACAAATACAACATTATACTCGGTTTTCCAAGGCTCACATGAGCTGAAAATTTGAATAGAAAACAACAAATACTTAAAGTAAAAAGCATAAAGCATAAAAGGTAGATAGTGACATGTGTGAAAGGGACATGTTGAGGAGAAACATGTGAGCTTCTCTTTGTTTGATTTTCGGCTGAATTGGGTATTATCCCACTTGATTTTTCTCTTGTTGACTTAGTTGACTTGAGGTTGACCTTTGGACCTAAGGTTGGAAGCGGGTCCTAGGTCAATGGATCGCAAATTCTCAACTCCTGTTGCACAACTTTTCTTCAAGGTTTGAAATTCTCTTTTCCTCGGCCATTTTGTTAAAATTTTGTGGAAGTTTTGTGGAAGAATCAAGGAAAAAGAAAAGGGAAAACGAAAAGAAATAAAAGAGAAAACAAAGCACAAACCGAAAAAACAAATAACAAACCTAGGCTTTGATGACCAATTTGGAATGAAACCTAATGGGTTAGGGTTCACTCAAGAGAACAACTAAAATCAATTTGAAAACACTTGTAAAATACACGGCCAAAGTGAAGCTTTTTAGTGTAAAATTTTCTGATTTTTGTAAGTTAAAGGAAAACATAAAAAGATAAACTAAGTCTAAGCACAAAGCCAAAGATTTAGGGTTTGATTAACTAAGCACTTAGCCACTAGTTATTCAAAAACTCACTCTTGCACTAAGCTACGAGAACATAAGATGAGAGGCACTCAAACTTAGGGTTTTATATTCAATGAAATCTGAAAACTACAAGGCAAGAGAGTGAGTTTATATAATACCCAAACTCTAATCTCAACCCTACATCCTATACTTGATCTAAGGGCTCTAAGAGCTCCTCAAATATTACAAAAAAAGGGCTCCAAGAGCCTTACATTTGCTGAAAATTTAAAACAACAATCAAACAACATAAAGCATAAAGTAGACAATGACTAGTGACTCCATCCTCTCCTTGCACTTAGGTGAACATCCAAGGGCCATGATGGAGCCTTGGGAGTAAAGGTGGGACGGTCCATGTGACTATTACAAGGATTATATTGTCCACATACAATAAAGCATAATGCATAAAGTAAGAAAACGACATCTAATGAAAGAGACTTGTTGCACAAAATAATGGATGACTTGTGAGCATTTGTTGAAGCCGGCCCCTTTGACCTCCTTGAGCTGACTTTTTGTGAGCCATGTGAGTCTTGTTTATTGGAGGATTAAGCCACATAGGTGCACCCAAAGTGATCACATTCAAAAATAGCACATTTGTTGACTTTTTGGTTGCTCTCCTTCTTGACTTTCCGTTGACTACCTTTGACCCACTAAGCTTGGCTAAATTGACCAATTGATTAACTTGACTTAGCACTTAGTGGGGCCCTAGGTCCATGGCCTAACCTAGGGTTTGAGTCCATGGACCCACCCCATGGTCTAGCTCGAAGACTCACTTGTGTGAGTTGACCATTCTTGGTTCAATCTCCTCTCCTTGGAAAGGATTTGCCCTCAAATCCTTGGAGATCCTCTTACTTCCCTCTCGACTTGATTTCTTGCTCGATTCTCGACTTAACCCTCGGCTAACCTTGGCTCTCACGACCCTAGGCTTCCAAGGACACCATTTGATCAAGGTTTGGAGAAGAGGATGGACTTCCTTGACTTGGCTCGAGTGAATGGCCATATTCTCTTCCTTGCTCACGGCCCTCTTGGTCACACACTCCTCCTCGAGCACACCCTTGAGCCCATGGCTTGTAGGCATGTTTTCCATCCACTCTTGTTCATGATCGAGCCCATCTATGATTCTCCATCTCAAAGACCCACTTGATCTTTCCATACCATCAATTTTAGCTCTCTCCTTGATCTCATTCTCATTGTAGTTGGTTGTGTTCATTTCATTGTTGATTGGTTTGTCATTCTCATGTTGCTCCTCTCCTAGAATCCTCCTTGTTGCTCTAGGGTTTCCCTCGATTTCTTCATCCACACTCATTCCCGGCTTTACCCCCGCCTCTTTGCTAGAGTCTCCTTCATCGAGTGATTCGAACAAGCACGAGTTGGTCTTGCATCCCATCATAGGTGGTAGTGGTGTGAGCACAATGAGTTTCTCCATGTATTGGAAGGAGTAAGTATTGCTCCTTCCATGGTGAGAAGAGTCCCTCTCATACTCCCATGGTCTCCCTAGCAACAAGTGACATGCATCCATGTCGAGAATTTCACAAACGACCTCATCCTTGTAATCTTGACCAATCGAAAAGGGCACCTTGCATTGTTTGTTGACCCTTACCTCGGCTCCCTTGTTGAGCCACCTTAGCTTGTAGGGGCTTGGGTGCTCCAAGGAGGGTAGGCTTAGCTTCTCCACAAGCACTTTGGAAGCTACATTAGTACAACTCCCACCATCGATGATTAGATTACAAACTCGCCCCATGATTGTGCACTTAGACCGAAAAATTTGTTGCCTTTGGTCCATGCACTCGCTTGATTCTTGAGTGTGCATTACGCGCCATATGACCAAGCTCAACCCCGAGTCCGGGGGAACCAAGGTTTCGGCCGCCTTCAATTCCACTACTCCCTCTTGTTTTTCTTCCTCACAAATTAAGACCTCATCGTCTCCCCAATGCACCACCTCGCAAGTGCTCAAGGCCCTCTTGCTAGGGCACTCCTTAGCAAAATGACCATATCCTTGACATTGGTAGCACTTCTTGACATTGGTAGCACTCCTTGACATTGGTAATCTAATCTTCTCGGGCCAAAATCGATGCCTTTCCCCTTGTCAACACTTGGTGGTTTTGGAGTAGGGTTTGGCTCGGTTATCTTCACCCTCCTAGGCTTGTAGTAGGAGTGGACTTAGTGGTGTGCTTGGCCGAGTCACTCCTTCCCTTCTCTAGCCTCTCAACTCTCATGGCCATAGTGACGGCCTCATCGAATGACCATAAATATTGCATCTTTACAGGTTTGCTATCCTAGGGTTTAGGCCTTCAACAAATCTCGCAATCTTTTGCTCGGGTTTTTCACTCATCTCACATTGAAGTGTGAGTTGTTCGAAATCCCTAAGGTAGGATTCGATGGGTTGTGTCTCTTGCTTAAGTTGGGCCAACCTAAGAAACATATCTTGTGTGTAATCCTTGGGAACGAACTTATCCTTGAGCTTCTTCCTAAGCTTGAGCCACGACCTAATGGGCTCTTTCCTCTCGATTTCTCCGATTTTTAAGGTTTTCGTACCAAAGGGAAGCATACCCTTTGAATTTCATGATTGCAACCTTAAAACATTTCCTATCCGAGTACTCCTTAAACTCAAAGACTCTTTCGATAGACCTAAGCCAATCTAGAAAGTCTTCGGGGTTAAGACTACCATAGAAATCGGGAATATCTACCTAGATGTCTCGGTCTTGCTCCCTTGGTTGGACCTCAATGGATTCCTCCGAGTCCGAGTGATAGCCACCCATGTTAGGAGGCGGTTGGCCCTTCCTCGACCACCAATCCCACGGCCTCTTCCTCCACCCCTTGGTGGTGGTCTTGGTTCATGAAGGTTTTGGTCCAAGAGGGTGTTTAGTGCATTCATCATCGTATTGCAACTACCGGCGAGTTGATTCAACTTTTCCTTCAAGGTTTGAAATTCTCTTTTCCTCGGCCATTTTGTTAAAATTTTGTGGAAGTTTTGTGGAAGAATCAAGGAAAAAGAAAAGGGAAAACGAAAAGAAATAAAAGAGAAAACAAAGCACAAACCGAAAAAACAAATAACAAACCTAGGCTTTGATGACCAATTTGGAATGAAACCTAATGGGTTAGGGTTCACTCAAGAGAACAACTAAAATCAATTTGAAAACACTTGTAAAATACACGGCCAAAGTGAAGCTTTTTAGTGTAAAATTTTCTGATTTTTGTAAGTTAAAGGAAAACATAAAAAGATAAACTAAGTCTAAGCACAAAGCCAAAGATTTAGGGTTTGATTAACTAAGCACTTAGCCACTAGTTATTCAAAAACTCACTCTTGCACTAAGCTACGAGAACATAAGATGAGAGGCACTCAAACTTAGGGTTTTATATTCAATGAAATCTGAAAACTACAAGGCAAGAGAGTGAGTTTATATAATACCCAAACTCTAATCTCAACCCTACATCCTATACTTGATCTAAGGGCTCTAAGAGCTCCTCAAATATTACAAAAAAAGGGCTCCAAGAGCCTTACATTTGCTGAAAATTTAAAACAACAATCAAACAACATAAAGCATAAAGTAGACAATGACTAGTGACTCCATCCTCTCCTTGCACTTAGGTGAACATCCAAGGGCCATGATGGAGCCTTGGGAGTAAAGGTGGGACGGTCCATGTGACTATTACAAGGATTATATTGTCCACATACAATAAAGCATAATGCATAAAGTAAGAAAACGACATCTAATGAAAGAGACTTGTTGCACAAAATAATGGATGACTTGTGAGCATTTGTTGAAGCGGCCCCTTTGACCTCCTTGAGCTGACTTTTTGTGAGCCATGTGAGTCTTGTTTATTGGAGGATTAAGCCACATAGGTGCACCCAAAGTGATCACATTCAAAAATAGCACATTTGTTGACTTTTTGGTTGCTCTCCTTCTTGACTTTCCGTTGACTACCTTTGACCCACTAAGCTTGGCTAAATTGACCAATTGATTAACTTGACTTAGCACTTAGTGGGGCCCTAGGTCCATGGCCTAACCTAGGGTTTGAGTCCATGGTCCCAACCCACGGTCTAGCTCAAGTCTCCCTTGTTTGACTTGACCATTCTTGGTTCAATCTCCTCTCCTTGGAAAGGATTTGCCCTCAAATCCTTGGAGATCCTCTTACTTCCCTCTCGACTTGATTTCTTGCTCGATTCTCGACTTAACCCTCGGCTAACCTTGGCTCTCACGACCCTAGGCTTCCAAGGACACCATTTGATCAAGGTTTGGAGAAGAGGATGGACTTCCTTGACTTGGCTCGAGTGAATGGCCATATCCTCTTCCTTGCTCACGCCCTCTTGGTCACACACTCCTCCTCGAGCACACCCTTGAGCCCATGGCTTGTAGGCATGTTTTCCATCCACTCTTGTTCATGATCGAGCCCATCTATGATTCTCCATCTCAAAGACCCACTTGATCTTTCCATACCATCAATTTTAGCTCTCTCCTTGATCTCATTCTCATTGTAGTTGGTTGTGTTCATTTCATTGTTGATTGGTTTGTCATTCTCATGTTGCTCCTCTCCTAGAATCCTCCTTGTTGCTCTAGGGTTTCCCTCGATTTCTTCATCCACACTCATTCCCGGCTTTACCCCCGCCTCTTTGCTAGAGTCTCCTTCATCGAGTGATTGAACAAGCACGAGTTGGTCTTGCATCCCATCATAGGTGGTAGTGGTGTGAGCACAATGAGTTTCTCCATGTATTGGAAGGAGTAAGTATTGCTCCTTCCATGGTGAGAAGAGTCCCTCTCATACTCCCATGGTCTCCCTAGCAACAAGTGACATGCATCCATGTCGAGAATTTCACAAACGACCTCATCCTTGTAATCTTGACCAATCGAAAAGGGCACCTTGCATTGTTTGTTGACCCTTACCTCGGCTCCCTTGTTGAGCCACCTTAGCTTGTAGGGGCTTGGGTGCTCCAAGGTGGGTAGGCTTAGCTTCTCCACAAGCACTTTGGAAGCTACATTAGTACAACTCCCACCATCGATGATTAGATTACAAACTCGCCCCATGATTGTGCACTTAGACCAGAAAAATTTGTTGCCTTTGGTCCATGCACTCGCTTGATTCTTGAGTGTGCATTACGCGCCATATGACCAAGCTCAACCCCGAGTCCTGGGAACCAAGGTTTCGCCGCCTTCAATTCCACTACTCCCTCTTGTTTTTCTTCCTCACAAATTAAGACCTCATCGTCTCCCCAATGCACCACCTGCAAGTGCTCAAGGCCCTCTTGCTAGGGCACTCCTTAGCAAAATGACCATATCCTTGACATTGGTAGCACTTCTTGACATTGGTAGCACTCCTTGACATTGGTAATCTAATCTTCTCGGGCCAAAATCGATGCCTTTCCCTTGTCAACACTTGGTGGTTTTGGAGTAGGGTTTGGCTCGGTTATCTTCACCCTCCTAGGCTTGTAGTAGGAGTGGACTTAGTGGTGTGCTTGGCCGAGTCACTCCTTCCCTTCTCTAGCCTCTCAACTCTCATGGCCATAGTGGCGGCCTCATCGAATGACCATAAATATTGCATCTTTACAGGTTTGCTATCCTAGGGTTTAGGCCTTCAACAAATCTCGCAATCTTTTGCTCGGTTTTTCACTCATCTCACATTGAAGTGTGAGTTGTTCGAAATCCCTAAGGTAGGATTCGATGGGTTGTGTCTCTTGCTTAAGTTGGGCCAACCTAAGAAACATATCTTGTGTGTAATCCTTGGGAACGAACTTATCCTTGAGCTTCTTCCTAAGCTTGAGCCACGACCTAATGGGCTCTTTCCTCTCGATTTCTCTGATTTTTAAGGTTTTCGTACCAAAGGGAAGCATACCCTTTGAATTTCATGATTGCAACCTTAAAACATTTCCTATCCGAGTACTCCTTAAACTCAAAGACTCTTTCGATAGACCTAAGCCAATCTAGTAAGTCTTCGGGGTTAAGACTACCATAGAAATCGGGAATATCTACCTAGATGTCTCGGTCTTGCTCCCTTGGTTGGACCTCAATGGATTCCTCCGAGTCCGAGTGATAGCCACCCATGTTAGGAGGCGGTTGCCCCCTTCCTCGACCACCAATCCCACGGCCTCTTCCTCCACCCCTTGGTGGTGGTCTTGGTTCATGAAGGTTTTGGTCCAAGAGGGTGTTTAGTGCATTCATCATCGTATTGCAACTACCGGCGAGTTGATTCAACTTTTCCTTCAAGGTTTGAAATTCTCTTTTCCTCGGCCATTTTGTTAAAATTTTGTGGAAGTTTTGTGGAAGAATCAAGGAAAAAGAAAAGGGAAAACGAAAAGAAATAAAAGAGAAAACAAAGCACAAACCGAAAAAACAAATAACAAACCTAGGCTTTGATGACCAATTTGGAATGAAACCTAATGGGTTAGGGTTCACTCAAGAGAACAACTAAAATCAATTTGAAAACACTTGTAAAATACACGGCCAAAGTGAAGCTTTTTAGTGTAAAATTTTCTGATTTTTGTAAGTTAAAGGAAAACATAAAAAGATAAACTAAGTCTAAGCACAAAGCCAAAGATTTAGGGTTTGATTAACTAAGCACTTAGCCACTAGTTATTCAAAAACTCACTCTTGCACTAAGCTACGAGAACATAAGATGAGAGGCACTCAAACTTAGGGTTTTATATTCAATGAAATCTGAAAACTACAAGGCAAGAGAGTGAGTTTATATAATACCCAAACTCTAATCTCAACCCTACATCCTATACTTGATCTAAGGGCTCTAAGAGCTCCTCAAATATTACAAAAAAAGGGCTCCAAGAGCCTTACATTTGCTGAAAATTTAAAACAACAATCAAACAACATAAAGCATAAAGTAGACAATGACTAGTGACTCCATCCTCTCCTTGCAGACTTAGGTGAACATCCAAGGGCCATGATGGAGCCTTGGGAGTAAAGGTGGGACGGTCCATGTGACTATTACAAGGATTATATTGTCCACATACAATAAAGCATAATGCATAAAGTAAGAAAACGACATCTAATGAAAGAGACTTGTTGCACAAAATAATGGATGACTTGTGAGCATTTGTTGAAGCCGGCCCCTTTGACCTCCTTGAGCTGACTTTTTGTGAGCCATGTGAGTCTTGTTTATTGGAGGATTAAGCCACATAGGTGCACCCAAAGTGATCACATTCAAAAATAGCACATTTGTTGACTTTTTGGTTGCTCTCCTTCTTGACTTTCCGTTGACTACCTTTGACCCACTAAGCTTGGCTAAATTGACCAATTGATTAACTTGACTTAGCACTTAGTGGGGCCCTAGGTCCATGGCCTAACCTAGGGTTTGAGTCCATGGACCCAACCCATGGTCTAGCTCGAAGTCTCCCTTGTTTGACTTGACCATTCTTGGTTCAATCTCCTCTCCTTGGAAAGGATTTGCCCTCAAATCCTTGGAGATCCTCTTACTTCCCTCTCGACTTGATTTCTTGCTCGATTCTCGACTTAACCCTCGGCTAACCTTGGCTCTCACGACCCTAGGCTTCCAAGGACACCATTTGATCAAGGTTTGGAGAAGAGGATGGACTTCCTTGACTTGGCTCGAGTGAATGGCCATATTCTCTTCCTTGCTCACGGCCCTCTTGGTCACACACTCCACCTCGAGCACACCCTTGAGCCCATGGCTTGTAGGCATGTTTTCCATCCACTCTTGTTCATGATCGAGCCCATCTATGATTCTCCATCTCAAAGACCCACTTGATCTTTCCATACCATCAATTTTAGCTCTCTCCTTGATCTCATTCTCATTGTAGTTGGTTGTGTTCATTTCATTGTTGATTGGTTTGTCATTCTCATGTTGCTCCTCTCCTAGAATCCTCCTTGTTGCTCTAGGGTTTCCCTCGATTTCTTCATCCACACTCATTCCCGGCTTTACCCCCGCCTCTTTGCTAGAGTCTCCTTCATCGAGTGATTCGAACAAGCACGAGTTGGTCTTGCATCCCATCATAGGTGGTAGTGGTGTGAGCACAATGAGTTTCTCCATGTATTGGAAGGAGTAAGTATTGCTCCTTCCATGGTGAGAAGAGTCCCTCTCATACTCCCATGGTCTCCCTAGCAACAAGTGACATGCATCCATGTCGAGAATTTCACAAACGACCTCATCCTTGTAATCTTGACCAATCGAAAAGGGCACCTTGCATTGTTTGTTGACCCTTACCTCGGCTCCCTTGTTGAGCCACCTTAGCTTGTAGGGGCTTGGGTGCTCCAAGGTGGGTAGGCTTAGCTTCTCCACAAGCACTTTGGAAGCTACATTAGTACAACTCCCACCATCGATGATTAGATTACAAACTCGCCCCATGATTGTGCACTTAGACCGAAAAATTTGTTGCCTTTGGTCCATGCACTCGCTTGATTCTTGAGTGTGCATTACGCGCCATATGACCAAGCTCAACCCCGAGTCCGGGGGAACCAAGGTTTCGGCCGCCTTCAATTCCACTACTCCCTCTTGTTTTTCTTCCTCACAAATTAAGACCTCATCGTCTCCCCAATGCACCACCTCGCAAGTGCTCAAGGCCCTCTTGCTAGGGCACTCCTTAGCAAAATGACCATATCCTTGACATTGGTAGCACTTCTTGACATTGGTAGCACTCCTTGACATTGGTAATCTAATCTTCTCGGGCCAAAATCGATGCCTTTCCCCTTGTCAACACTTGGTGGTTTTGGAGTAGGGTTTGGCTCGGTTATCTTCACCCCTCCTAGGCTTGTAGTAGGAGTGGACTTAGTGGTGTGCTTGGCCGAGTCACTCCTTCCCTTCTCTAGCCTCTCAACTCTCATGGCCATAGTGACGGCCTCATCGAATGACCATAAATATTGCATCTTTACCCGGTTTGCTATCCTAGGGTTTAGGCCTTCAACAAATCTCGCAATCTTTTGCTCGGGTTTTTCACTCATCTCACATTGAAGTGTGAGTTGTTCGAAATCCCTAAGGTAGGATTCGATGGGTTGTGTCTCTTGCTTAAGTTGGGCCAACCTAAGAAACATATCTTGTGTGTAATCCTTGGGAACGAACTTATCCTTGAGCTTCTTCCTAAGCTTGAGCCACGACCTAATGGGCTCTTTCCCCTCTCGATTTCTCTGATTTTTAAGGTTTTCGTACCAAAGGGAAGCATACCCTTTGAATTTCATGATTGCAACCTTAAAACATTTCCTATCCGAGTACTCCTTAAACTCAAAGACTCTTTCGATAGACCTAAGCCAATCTAGTAAGTCTTCGCGGTTAAGACTACCATAGAAATCGGGAATATCTACCTAGATGTCTCGGTCTTGCTCCCTTGGTTGGTCCTCAATGGTTTCCTCCGAGTCCGAGTGATAGCCACCCATGTTAGGAGGCGGTTGCCCCCTTCCTCGACCACCAATCCCACGGCCTCTTCCTCCACCCCTTGGTGGTGGTCTTGGTTCATGAAGGTTTTGGTCCAAGAGGGTGTTTAGTGCATTCATCATCGTATTGCAACTACCGGCGAGTTGATTCAACTTTTCCTTCAAGGTTTGAAATTCTCTTTTCCTCGGCCATTTTGTTAAAATTTTGTGGAAGTTTTGTGGAAGAATCAAGGAAAAAGAAAAGGGAAAACGAAAAGAAATAAAAGAGAAAACAAAGCACAAACCGAAAAAACAAATAACAAACCTAGGCTTTGATGACCAATTTGGAATGAAACCTAATGGGTTAGGGTTCACTCAAGAGAACAACTAAAATCAATTTGAAAACACTTGTAAAATACACGGCCAAAGTGAAGCTTTTTAGTGTAAAATTTTCTGATTTTTGTAAGTTAAAGGAAAACATAAAAAGATAAACTAAGTCTAAGTACAAAGCCAAAGATTTAGGGTTTGATTAACTAAGCACTTAGCCACTAGTTATTCAAAAACTCACTCTTGCACTAAGCTACGAGAACATAAGATGAGAGGCACTCAAACTTAGGGTTTTATATTCAATGAAATCTGAAAACTACAAGGCAAGAGAGTGAGTTTATATAATACCCAAACTCTAATCTCAACCCTACATCCTATACTTGATCTAAGGGCTCTAAGAGCTCCTCAAATATTACAAAAAAAGGGCTCCAAGAGCCTTACATTTGCTGAAAATTTAAAACAACAATCAAACAACATAAAGCATAAAGTAGACAATGACTAGTGACTCCATCCTCTCCTTGCACTTAGGTGAACATCCAAGGGCCATGATGGAGCCTTGGGAGTAAAGGTGGGACGGTCCATGTGACTATTACAAGGATTATATTGTCCACATACAATAAAGCATAATGCATAAAGTAAGAAAACGACATCTAATGAAAGAGACTTGTTGCACAAAATAATGGATGACTTGTGAGCATTTGTTGAAGCCGCCCCTTTGACCTCCTTGAGCTGACTTTTTGTGAGCCATGTGAGTCTTGTTTATTGGAGGATTAAGCCACATAGGTGCACCCAAAGTGATCACATTCAAAAATAGCACATTTGTTGACTTTTTGGTTGCTCTCCTTCTTGACTTTCCGTTGACTACCTTTGACCCACTAAGCTTGGCTAAATTGACCAATTGATTAACTTGACTTAGCACTTAGTGGGGCCCTAGGTCCATGGCCTAACCTAGGGTTTGAGTCCATGGACCCAACCCATGGTCTAGCTCGAAGTCTCCCTTGTTTGACTTGACCATTCTTGGTTCAATCTCCTCTCCTTGGAAAGGATTTGCCCTCAAATCCTTGGAGATCCTCTTACTTCCCTCTCGACTTGATTTCTTGCTCGATTCTCGACTTAACCCTCGGCTAACCTTGGCTCTCACGACCCTAGGCTTCCAAGGACACCATTTGATCAAGGTTTGGAGAAGAGGATGGACTTCCTTGACTTGGCTCGAGTGAATGGCCATATTCTCTTCCTTGCTCACGGCCCTCTTGGTCACACACTCCTCCTCGAGCACACCCTTGAGCCCATGGCTTGTAGGCATGTTTTCCATCCACTCTTGTTCATGATCGAGCCCATCTATGATTCTCCATCTCAAAGACCCACTTGATCTTTCCATACCATCAATTTTAGCTCTCTCCTTGATCTCATTCTCATTGTAGTTGGTTGTGTTCATTTCATTGTTGATTGGTTTGTCATTCTCATGTTGCTCCTCTCCTAGAATCCTCCTTGTTGCTCTAGGGTTTCCTCGATTTCTTCATCCACACTCATTCAGGCTTTACCCCGCCTCTTTGCTAGAGTCTCCTTCATCGAGTGATTCGAACAAGCACGAGTTGGTCTTGCATCCCATCATAGGTGGTAGTGGTGTGAGCACAATGAGTTTCTCCATGTATTGGAAGGAGTAAGTATTGCTCCTTCCATGGTGAGAAGAGTCCCTCTCATACTCCCATGGTCTCCCTAGCAACAAGTGACATGCATCCATGTCGAGAATTTCACAAACGACCTCATCCTTGTAATCTTGACCAATCGAAAAGGGCACCTTGCATTGTTTGTTGACCCTTACCTCGGCTCCCTTGTTGAGCCACCTTAGCTTGTAGGGGCTTGGGTGCTCCAAGGTGGGTAGGCTTAGCTTCTCCACAAGCACTTTGGAAGCTACATTAGTACAACTCCCACCATCGATGATTAGATTACAAACTCGCCCCATGATTGTGCACTTAGACCGAAAAATTTGTTGCCTTTGGTCCATGCACTCGCTTGATTCTTGAGTGTGCATTACGCGCCATATGACCAAGCTCAACCCCGAGTCCGGGGGAACCAAGGTTTCGGCCGCCTTCAATTCCACTACTCCCTCTTGTTTTTCTTCCTCACAAATTAAGACCTCATCGTCTCCCCAATGCACCACCTCGCAAGTGCTCAAGGCCCTCTTGCTAGGGCACTCCTTAGCAAAATGACCATATCCTTGACATTGGTAGCACTTCTTGACACTGGTAGCACTCCTTGACATTGGTAATCTAATCTTCTCGGGCCAAAATCGATGCCTTTCCCCTTGTCAACACTTGGTGGTTTTGGAGTAGGGTTTGGCTCGGTTATCTTCACCCCTCCTAGGCTTGTAGTAGGAGTGGACTTAGTGGTGTGCTTGGCCGAGTCACTCCTTCCCTTCTCTAGCCTCTCAACTCTCATGGCCATAGTGGCGGCCTCATCGAAAGGCCATAAATATTGCATCTTTACAGGTTTGCTATCCTAGGGTTTAGGCCTTCAACAAATCTCGCAATCTTTTGCTCGGGTTTTTCACTCATCTCACATTGAAGTGTGAGTTGTTCGAAATCCCTAAGGTAGGATTCGATGGGTTGTGTCTCTTGCTTAAGTTGGGCCAACCTAAGAAACATATCTTGTGTGTAATCCTTGGGAACGAACTTATCCTTGAGCTTCTTCCTAAGCTTGAGCCACGACCTAATGGGCTCTTTCCCCTCTCGATTTCTCTGATTTTTAAGGTTTTCGTACCAAAGGGAAGCATACCCTTTGAATTTCATGATTGCAACCTTAAAACATTTCCTATCCGAGTACTCCTTAAACTCAAAGACTCTTTCGATAGACCTAAGCCAATATAGTAAGTCTTCGGGGTTAAGTGGAGTGAAACTTATGGGGATAAGAATCACTCAAAGGATGAACAAAATCGATCTTGAAATGGTGTTGAAAATCTCGGCCCCAATGTTGTTTTTTGTGATGAAATTTTCTGAAATTTTATGAACAATGAAAATAAAAAGGATAGTCACTAAATCTAAACACAAAGTAATAGATTTAGTGTTGTGATTAGTTTAAGCACAAAGCCACTAAACTAATCTATCACTAATCTCAAGCACTAAGCAAGGAGATAATGAAGAACACTCAACTCATAAAACCCTAGGCTTTTTCATTCAATATCAATAATCTGAAAAATATGAGGTGGGAATGGGGGTTTATATAATACCCTCATTCTAATCTTGACCATCCATCACAAGCTAATCTAAGGGCTACAATCAACCCATAAAAACAACAATATTCTCGGTCCACTTAAGCTCACATGAGCTGAAAATTTTGAACATAAAACAACAAATACTTAAAGTAAAAAGCATAAAGTATAAAAGGTAGATAGAGACATGTGTGAAAGGGACACATTGAGGAGAAACATGTGAGCCTCTCCTTGAGTTAATTTTCGGCTGATTTGGGGTCTTCTCCCAATTGATTTTTGCTCCTTGTTGACTTGGTTGACTTGTGGTTCGAACCCACTTGGGTGCACTCGGCGATCACATTCAAAAATAGCGTTTTGTTGACTTTCGGTTGCTCTTTGTCTTGACTTTCCTTGACCTCTTTGATCCACCAAGCTTGACCAACATATTATGATGTAATTTACTCAAAATAAGCTTGGGTGGACCTTAGGATCGTGACCTAGCCCATGGTTCGAGCCCAAGGACCTAAACCGTGATTTGGACAAAAACCGTCTTTTCTAGCCTTGACCATTTTTGGTCCAATCTCCTCTCCTTGAAAAGGATTTGTCCTCAAATCCTCGGTCTCTCTTCCTCTTGCTCGGTTTGAACTTTGATCGTTGTTGAGATTGATCGATTCCCCTTTTGCTTCTTGACAAGAATTGGACTTCATGATTGTGGATGCCCAAGAACACCATAGGTCTAGAGATCGATCGAGAGAATAATTGTTCCTTGTTTGGCTCGTGCAAATGACCCTACTCTCTTCTCTTACCATGGTCTCCTTGAATCTACATTCATTTTCTAGCTCATCCTCAAGCTCTTCATACCCAAACTCATTTGAGGCTCGCTTAGGATCACCATGACGCCACTCATTGTCATGATTGAGCCCCACGTTTCTCTTCCACTTCAAGGACTCACTTGAACCTTCCAACACATCGACCTTTTCATTTCCAAATGATTCACTTCCCTTGCACTTGATTGAGCTCCCCAAATTTTCGGTTTTGAGCTCATTGAGCTCCTCTCCTTGACTTCCCCTTATTGCTCTAGGGTTGTCTTTGATCATTTGGAGGGCTACACTCTCGATCATGAAGGTACTTGTGGAATTAGATGACATGAGGAGCGTGAGTAAGTCGGTTATGGTCTTGAGGGCCGTGTTCTCCTCCCACAAGTCGATCTTTGGACTTTCACTTGAGCCATCTTCTATCTTGAGCTTAGATGAAGATTGTAGAAGATCATCACTTAGCTCTTTTTGTTCAAGCTTAGTTCCCCCTTTGAATCCCCATTTCATGAAACCACTCGAATAGACTTGATTATGATAACCACATAGCATTCCTTGGGTATTGACAATCCCCACCTTGAACTTCCATTTTAGAAATTCCCTCGACTCTTTGCTTGTATCAACATTCTCATACCACATGAACACCTTTCTCTTGACATTAGCCAAACACATCTCATGATCATACTCGTCCCGATGCTTGGCATTGTATCCCATGCTTTCCTCTTGAGTGTTAGGATAATCTTTAGCAAAGTGAATGGTCAATCTCTCACCAACATTCACTTCCTCACTTGTTTCGGCCTCCTCACTTAAAACAACCTCTTTGGATGACTCAAGTATGGAGGGCGGTTTGCATTGCTCTTTGGGGAACTCCTTAGCAAGGACATTAATCTCATCCTTCCCATGACTAACCCCAAGTTCAATTTCTGGTCCCCCATCAATCCCCATTGTTTCGTGTGACATGATCAAGGAGGGTGGGTTAGGGTTCTTCAAAATCGGAGGTAAGGGTGCAAGTTTGATTCTCTTAGCCCCAATCTTGAAAGTATAGGTATTGTCCCTCTCATCATGACTAGCATTTCTCTCCAACTTCCAAGGTCTCCCTAAGAGGAGATGACAAGCCTCCATAGGTAACACATCACACAAAACCACATCCATGTAATCCCCACCAATGGAGAAAGAAACCAAGCATTGTCTAACCACACTTACACTCATCTCGGCTCCATTGTTTAGCCACTTCATCTTGTAAGGTTTAGGGTGTTCTTGTGTAGGCAAGGCTAATTTTTCAATGAGGGTGCTTGAGGCCACATTAGAACAATTCTCCTCATCAACAATCAAATCACAAACCCTTCCCATAATGGTACACCTAGACCTAAAGGCTTCGACTTGGTGATTCTCTTCTAGGTTTAGGGTTAGGGTTTGGGCAAGCTTGCCCCTACAAACCATTCGGCCAAGGTTAGGGGGTTGTTCTCCTCCTAACCGAGCCATTCTATCCTCTAACTCCCTTTGACCCCTCAAAGTCACAAGATCAAGGCTAGGGTTAGGTTTAAGTCTACCCCTCATTCGACTCATTTTGATTTCAAGCTCTCTTCTAGCTTTCTCCATGGAATCATACATGGTTTCACCAAGAGTAGTATCAAGTGAAACACCAAAATGATGGAACACATCCATTGAAATAACCAAAGAACAAAAATCTGAAAATTTTTGAGTAAAGCAAGGACCTTTGAGTGTGAAAATCAAAACCAACACTAACACAAGTGTAGATCTTCAACCATTTTGTGAAAATTTTGTGAGTATGCTTGTGGATTTTGTGGAAACAAGAAAATTAAAAGAGAAAAACGAAAAAATAAAAGATGAAAAAAAACAAGAATATAACCGAGTAACAAGAACAACTCGGTCAATACAAAAAATACAAAAAGCAAATCGAAAACAAGGAACAAACCTAAGCTTTGATTACCAATTTGGAGTGAAACTTATGGGGATAAGAATCACTCAAAGGATGAACAAAATCGATCTTGAAATGGTGTTGAAAATCTCGGCCCCAATGTTGTTTTTTGTGATGAAATTTTCTGAAATTTTATGAACAATGAAAATAAAAAGGATAGTCACTAAATCTAAACACAAAGTAATAGATTTAGTGTTGTGATTAGTTTAAGCACAAAGCCACTAAACTAATCTATCACTAATCTCAAGCACTAAGCAAGGAGATAATGAAGAACACTCAACTCATAAAACCCTAGGCTTTTTCATTCAATATCAATAATCTGAAAAATATGAGGTGGGAATGGGGGTTTATATAATACCCTCATTCTAATCTTGACCATCCATCACAAGCTAATCTAAGGGCTACAATCAACCCATAAAAACAACAATATTCTCGGTCCACTTAAGCTCACATGAGCTGAAAATTTTGAACATAAAACAACAAATACTTAAAGTAAAAAGCATAAAGTATAAAAGGTAGATAGAGACATGTGTGAAAGGGACACATTGAGGAGAAACATGTGAGCCTCTCCTTGAGTTAATTTTCGGCTGATTTGGGGTCTTCTCCCAATTGATTTTTGCTCCTTGTTGACTTGGTTGACTTGTGGTTCGAACCCACTTGGGTGCACTCGAGCGATCACATTCAAAAATAGCGTTTTGTTGACTTTCGGTTGCTCTTTGTCTTGACTTTCCTTGACCTCTTTGATCCACCAAGCTTGACCAACATATTATGATGTAATTTACTCAAAATAAGCTTGGGTGGACCTTAGGATCGTGACCTAGCCCATGGTTCGAGCCCAAGGACCTAAACCGTGATTTGGACAAAAACCGTCTTTTCTAGCCTTGACCATTTTTGGTCCATTAAGACTACCATAGAAATCGGGAATATCTACCTTGATGTCTCGGTCTTGCTCCCTTGGTTGGACCTCAATGGATTCCTCCGAGTCCGAGTGATAGCCACCCATGTTAGGAGGCGGTTGCCCCCATCCTCGGCCACCAATCCCACGGCCTCTTCCTCCACCCCTTGGTGGTGGTCTTGGTTCATGAAGGTTTTGGTCCAAGAGGGTGTTTAGAGCATTCATCATCGTATTGCAACTACCGGCGAGTTGATTCAACTTTTCTTCAAGGTTTGAAATTCTCTTTTCCTCGGCCATTTTGTTAAAATTTTGTGGAAGTTTTGTGGAAGAATCAAGGAAAAAGAAAAGGGAAAACGAAAAGAAATAAAAGAGAAAACAAAGCACAAACCGAAAAAACAAATAACAAACCTAGGCTTTGATGACCAATTTGGAATGAAACCTAATGGGTTAGGGTTCACTCAAGAGAACAACTAAAATCAATTTGAAAACACTTGTAAAATACACGGCCAAAGTGAAGCTTTTTAGTGTAAAATTTTCTGATTTTTGTAAGTTAAAGGAAAACATAAAAAGATAAACTAAATCTAAGCACAAAGCCAAAGATTTAGGGTTTGATTAACTAAGCACTTAGCCACTAGTTAATCATAAACTCACTCTTGCACTAAGCTAAGAGAAAATAAGATGGGAGGCACTCAAACTTAGGGTTTTATATTCAATGAAATCTGAAAAATACCAGGCAAGAGAGTGGGTTTATATAATACCCAAACTCTAATCTCAACCCTACATCCTATACTTGATCTAAGGGCTCTAAGAGCTCCTCAAATATTACAAAAAAAACGGCTCCAAGAGCCTTACATTTGCTGAAAATTTAAAACAACAATCAAACAACATAAAGCATAAAGTAGACAATGACTAGTGACTCCATCCTCTCCATGCACTTAGGTGAACATCCAAGGGCCATGATGGAGCCTTGGGAGTCAAGGTGGGACGGTCCATGTGACTATTACAAGGATTATATTGTCCACATACAATAAAGCATAAAGCATAAAGTAAGAAAACGACATCTAATGAAAGAGACTTGTTGCACAAAATAATGGATGACTTGTGAGCATTTGTTGAAGCCGGCCCCTTTGACCTCCTTGAGCTGACTTTTTGTGAGCCATGTGAGTCTTGTTTATTGGAGGATTAACCCACATAGGTGCACCCAAAGTGATCACATTCAAAAATAGCACATTTGTTGACTTTTTGGTTGCTCTGCTTCTTGACTTTCCCTTGACTACCTTTGACCCACTAAGCTTGGCTAAATTGACCAATTGATTAACTTGACTTAGCACTTAGTGGGGCCCTAGGTCCAAGGCCTAACCTAGGGTTTGAGTCCATGGACCCAACCCATGGTCTAGCTCGAAGTCTCCCTTGTTTGACTTGACCATTCTTGGTTTAATCTCCTCTCCTTGGAAAGGATTTGCCCTCAAATCCTTGGAGATCCTCTTACTTCCCTCTCGACTTGATTTCTTGCTCGATTCTCGACTTAACCCTCGGCTAACCTTGGCTCTCACGACCCTAGGCTTCCAAGGACACCATTTGATCAAGGTTTGGAGAAGAGGATGGACTTCCTTGACTTGGCTCGAGTGAATGGCCATATTCTCTTCCTTGCTCACGGCCCTCTTGGTCACACACTCCTCCTCGAGCACACCCTTGAGCCCATGGCTTGTAGGCATGTTTTCCATCCACTCTTGTTCATGATCGAGCCCATCTATGATTCTCCATCTCAAAGACCCACTTGATCCTTCCATACCATCAATTTTAGCTCTCTCCTTGATCTCATTCTCATTGTAGTTGGTTGTGTTCATTTCATTGTTGATTGGTTTGTCATTCTCATGTTGCTCCTCTCCTAGAATCCTCCTTGTTGCTCTAGGGTTTCCCTCGATTTCTTCATCCACACTCATTCTCGGCTTCACCCCCTCCTCTTTGCTAGAGTCTCCTTCATCGAGTGATTCGAACAAGCACGAGTTGGTCTTGCATCCCATTATAGGTGGTAGTGGTGTGAGCACAATGAGTTTCTCCATGTATTGGAAGGAGTAAGTATTGCTCCTTCCATGGTGAGAAGAGTCCCTCTCATACTCCCATGGTCTCCCTAGCAACAAGTGACATGCATCCATGTCGAGAATTTCACAAACGACCTCATCCTTGTAATCTTGACCAATCGAAAAGGGCACCTTGCATTGTTTGTTGACCCTTACCTCGGCTCCCTTATCGAGCCACCTTAGCTTGTAGGGGCTTGGGTGCTCCAAGGTGGGTAGACTTAGCTTCTCCACAAGCACTTTGGAAGCTACATTAGTACAACTCCCACCATCGATGATTAGATTACAAACTCGCCCCATGATTGTGCACTTAGACCGAAAAATTTGTTGCCTTTGGTCCATGCACTCGCTTGATTCTTGAGTGTGCATTACGCGCCATATGACCAAGCTCAACCCCGAGTCCGGAGGAACCAAGGTTTCGGCCGCCTTCAATTCCAAGAGACTTCTCTTGTTTTTCTTCCTCACAAATTAAGACCTCATCGTCTCCCCAATGCACCACCGCAAGTGCTCAAGGCCCTCTTGCTAGGGCACTCCTTAGCAAAATGACCATATCCTTGACATTGGTAGCACTTCTTGAGAGGAATCGTTCTTCTCGGGCCAAAATCGATGCCTTTCCCTTGTCAACACTTGGTGGTTTTGGAGTAGGGTCTGACTCGGTTATCTTCACCCCTCCTAGGCTAGTAGTAGGAGTGGACTTAGTGGTGTGCTTGGCCGAGTCACTCCTTCCCTTCTCTAGCCGCTCAACTCTCATGGCCATAGCGACGGCCTCATCGAATGACCATAAATATTGCATCTTTACAGGTTTGCTATCCTAGGGTTTAGGCCTTCAACAAATCTCGCAATCTTTTGCTCGGTTTTTCACTCATCTCACATTGAAGTGTGAGTTGTCTCAAATCCCTAAGGTAGGATTCGATGGGTTGTGTCTCTTGCTTAAGTTGGGCCAACCTAAGAAACATATCTTGTGTGTAATCCTTGGGAACGAACTTATCCTTGAGCTTCTTCCTAAGCTTGAGCCACGACCTAATGGGCTCTTTCCCCTCTCGATTTCTCTGATTTTTAAGGTTTTCGTACCAAAGGGAAGCATACCCTTTGAATTTCATGATTGCAACCTTAAAACATTTCCTATCCGAGTACTCCTTAAACTCAAAGACTCTTTCGATAGACCTAAGCCAATCTAGTAAGTCTTCGGGGTTAAGACTACCATAGAAATCGGGAATATCTACCTTGATGTCTCGGTCTTGCTCCCTTGGTTGGACCTCAATGGATTCCTCCGAGTCCGAGTGATAGCCACCCATGTTAGGAGGCGGTTGCCCCCTTCCTCGGCCACCAATCCCACGGCCTGGACCAAAATTGGTCAAGGAAACCAAGGGTGAAGCCGAGGGGGGCCGTGGGTTGGACCCATGGGCTCAAACCCAAGCCTAGACCAAGGGTCAAGGGATCACTAGGGGATAAGTAAAGTCAATTCTATGGTCAAATCGAGCCAACCCTAGTGATCAAGCTAAGTCAAGGAGAAGTCAAGGATGGAGAGCAACAAAAAGTCAAGATTATGCTATTTTGAAATGTGGTCAACCAAGGTACACCCATGTGAGTCAACCCTCCAATAAATGGGCTCATATGGTTCATCAAGCTAGCTCATGGAGGTCAAGGGGGCCGGCTTATTTCAAGTCACCAAGGATCATTACATTGTTTTTATATTTTAAGTCATTTTCATACACGCTGCTTTCATTACTTTTACTTTATGCTTTATTGAAAGGAGACAATGTAATCTCTTGTAATATGGTCACTAGGACCGTCCCACATGCCACCCAAGGTCAAATCTTGACCCTTGAAGACTACCTAAGATGCATGGAGAGGATGTGCTCACATGTCATTGTCTACTTTAAGTTTTTGTTTGTTATCAATTTCAAAATTGTAAGGTCACTAGGACCAAATATTTCGGCTGATTTGAGGGACCTTTATGGCCCTTGGATCAACTTGTAATGTGTGGCTAAGATTAGAATGAGGGTAATATATAAACCCTCATCCTCATCTCACAATTTTCAGATTTGATAAAAAAAGAAACCCTAGTTGTTTATCTTGAGTTCTCTTCATTTTCTCATTACTTAGTGTGTGAGTTTAGTGAAGATTAGTTTAGTGGCTTTGTGCTTAAACTAATCACAACCTAAATCTATTACTTAGTGTGTAGATTTAGTTACTATCATTTTTATTTTCCTTGTTTACAAAATTTCAGAAAATCATTTCACAAAAAAATACAACTTGGCCGAAATTTCTAAGGGTTCCATAGATCGATTCTTGTTCAATCTCTTGAGTGAAACTTGATCCTCCTAGTTTCACTCCAAATTGGTCATCAAAGCCTAGGTTTGTTTTTGATTTTCAATTTTATCTTTGTTTTTTCGGTTTACCCTAGAAAAGTCGAGTAGTTTGTTTGTTTTCCTCTTTTAATTTTTCGTTTTTCTTCCTTCTTTTCCTTGTTTATTTTCTATAAATTTCCCACAAAATTTCCACAAAAGATCTCACAAAATTGTCACAAAATGGAAGGGGATAGAGGGGAAGATAAAAGACTTTCGAATTTGGAGGATAAATTGAATCAACTTGCCGGTAGTTGTAATACTATGATGAATGCTTTGAACACCCTCTTAGACCAAAACCTTAATGAACCAAGAAGGGGTGAAGGGGGGAGGGGACGTGGCCGTGGGTTTGGGTATGGGGGCCGTGGGAGAGGACACCCTCCTCCTCACATGGAAGATCAATTTTCGGATTCGGAAGAGTCCCTTGAGGCCCACCCTAGAGACCATGACCGAGACATTAAGGTGGACATACCCGATTTTTATGGTAGCTTGAACCCCGAGGATCTCCTAGATTGGCTTAGATCGGTTGAGAGAATTTTTGAATTCAAGGAGTACTCCGATAGGAAGTGTTTCAAGGTAGCCATCATGAAGTTTAAGGGATATGCTTCCCTTTGGTATGAGAACCTTAAGAACCAAAGAAACCGAGAGGGTAAGGAACCCATCAAGTCATGGCTCAAACTCAAAAAGAAACTCAAAGACAAGTTTGTTCCCAAAGACTACACTCAAGACATGTTCCTCAAGCTAGCTCAACTAAAACAAGAGTCACACCCCATTGAAACCTATCTTAGGGACTTTGAGCAACTCACTTTACAATGTGAGATGAATGAGAAACCCGAACAAAAAATTGCAAGGTTTGTTGAGGGCCTAAACCCTAGGATAGCAAATCGGGTCAAAATGCAAAATTTGTGGTCATTCGATGAGGCCGTTACCATGGCCACACGTGTGGAGAGGCTAGAGAAGGGGAGAGGAGAGTCGGCTAAGAACACCCCCAAAACCAACCCCATGTCGAGCCAAGGAGGGGTCAAGATTGTTGAGCCTTGCCCTACCACCAAGCCATCAAGTGTTGATAAGGGAAAGGGAATCGACTATGGCCCTAAGAGAACAATTCCTCTCAAGAAGTGCTACCAATGTCAAGGTTACGGTCATTTTGCTAAGGAGTGCCCTAGCAAGAGGACCTTGAATACAAGTGAGGTTGTACATTGGGGAGATGATGAGGTGTTAGTTTGTGAGGAAGAAAAAAAAGAGGGAGTTGAGGAAGTAAGGGTGGCCGAGACAATTGTTCCCCCGGACTCGGGGTTGAGCTTGGTTACTTGGCGAGTAATGCACACTCAAGATTCAAGCGAAAGCATGGATCAAAGGCATCAAATATTTCGAACTAAATGTACCATCATGGGGAGAGTGTGTAACTTGATTATCGATGGGGGAAGTTGTGTTAATGTTGCTTCCAAAACCCTCATTGATAAACTTGCCTTACCAACTTTGAAACATCCTCATCCATACAAGTTAAGGTGGCTTAATCAAGGAGCCGAGGTAAAAGTCGATAAACAATGCAAAGTCTCGTTCTCGATTGGACAAGACTACAAAGATGAAATTGTGTGTGAAGTGTTGAATATGGATGCTTGTCATGTCTTACTTGGGAGGCCATGGGAGTCCGAAAAGAACTCTTCCCACCATGGAAGGGACAACACCTACTCATTCAAGTATGGTGAAAAGCTCATTGTCTTAGCTCCCCTACCACCAATGATGGGATGTAAATCCAATGCATGCTTGTTTGAGTCCTTCATTGAGCCGAAACCTAGCATGGAGATGAAGTTGGGGCCGAGCTTGAGTGGGCTTGAGAAATTGAAGGGCCTTGAGCCGAATGAAGAAGAGCAAGGGGAAAAGTTGAACTTGGAATGTGAGGGAAGCTCTAGCATGGTAAGGAGGATTCTAGGAGAGGAGCCTCATGAGGATGAAGCATCACTCAACAAGGAAACAACCGACTACAATGAGAATGTGGTCAATGAGAGAACAAAAATCGATGGCAAGGAAAGATCAAGCGGGTCTTTAAGATGGAGAATCATTGAAGGGCTCGATCATGAGCAAGAATGGATGGAAGGCATGGTTATGAGTCGTGGGCTCAAGGAAATGCTCGAGGAAGAATGCGTGGTCAAGCAAACCGTGACCAAGGATGAAAATATGATCAATTCTTCGAGCCAAGGCAAAGGGGTCCAACCACTTCTACAAACTCTAGCTAAGTGGTGCCCATGGAAGACTAAAACCATGAAGACCAAGATCGAGCAAAGGTTGAGCCGAGATTCTAGCTTGAAATCGAGCAAGGGAGGAAGCAAGAGGATCTCCAAGGACTTGAGGGCAAGTCCTTTCCAAGGAGAGGAGATTGGACCAAAATTGGTCAAGGAAACCAAGGGTGAAGCCGAGGGGGGCCGTGGGTTGGACCCATGGGCTCAAACCCAAGCCTAGACCAAGGGTCAAGGGATCACTAGGGGATAAGTAAAGTCAATTCTATGGTCAAATCGAGCCAACCCTAGTGATCAAGCTAAGTCAAGGAGAAGTCAAGGATGGAGAGCAACAAAAAGTCAAGATTATGCTATTTTGAAATGTGGTCAACCAAGGTACACCCATGTGAGTCAACCCTCCAATAAATGGGCTCATATGGTTCATCAAGCTAGCTCATGGAGGTCAAGGGGGCCGGCTTATTTCAAGTCACCAAGGATCATTACATTGTTTTTATATTTTAAGTCATTTTCATACATGTCGTTTTCATTACTTTTACTTTATGCTTTATTGAAAGGAGACAATGTAATCTCTTGTAATATGGTCACTAGGACCGTCCCACATGCCACCCAAGGTCAAATCTTGACCCTTGAAGACTACCTAAGATGCATGGAGAGGATGTGCTCACATGTCATTGTCTACTTTAAGTTTTTGTTTGTTATCAATTTCAAAATTGTAAGGTCACTAGGACCAAATATTTCGGCTGATTTGAGGGACCTTTATGGCCCTTGGATCAACTTGTAATGTGTGGCTAAGATTAGAGTGAGGGTAATATATAAACCCTCATCCTCATCTCACAATTTTCAGATTTGATAAAAAAAGAAACCCTAGTTGTTTATCTTGAGTTCTCTTCATTTTCTCATTACTTAGTGTGTGAGTTTAGTGAAGATTAGTTTAGTGGCTTTGTGCTTAAACTAATCACAACCTAAATCTATTACTTAGTGTGTAGATTTAGTTACTATCATTTTTATTTTCCTTGTTTACAAAATTTCAGAAAATCATTTCACAAAAAAATACAACTTGGCCGAAATTTCTAAGGGTTCCAAAGATCGATTCTTGTTCAATCTCTTGAGTGAAACTTGATCCTCCTAGTTTCACTCCACGGCCTCTTCCTCCACCCCTTGGTGGTGGTCTTGGTTCAAGAAGGTTTTGGTCCAAGAGGGTGTTTAGAGCATTCATCATCGTATTGCAACTACCGGCGAGTTGATTCAACTTTTCTTCAAGGTTTGAAATTCTCTTTTCCTCGGCCATTTTGTGAAAATTTTGTGAGAATTTTGTGGAAGTTTTGTGGAAGAATCAAGGAAAAAAAAAGGGAAAAGGAAAAGAAATAAAAGAGAAAACAAAGCACAAACCGAAAAAACAAAGAACAAACCTAGGCTTTGATGACCAATTTGGAATGAAACCTAATGGGTTAGGGTTCACTCAAGAGAACAACTAAAATCAATTTGAAAACACTTGTAAAATACACGGCTAAAGTGAAGCTTTTTAGTGTAAAATTTTCTGATTTTTGTAAGTTAAAGGAAAACATAAAAAGATAAACTAAATCTAAGCACAAAGCCAAAGATTTAGGGTTTGATTAACACACTTAGCCACTAGTTAATCATAAACTCACTCTTGCACTAAGCTAAGAGAAAATAAGATGGGAGGCACTCAAACTTAGGGTTTTATATTCAATGAAATCTGAAAAATACAAGGCAAGAGAGTGGGTTTATATAATTCCCAAACTCTAATCTCAACCCTACATCCTATACTTGATCTAAGGGCTCTAAGAGCTCCTCAAATATTACAAAAAAAAACGGCTCCAAGAGCCTTACATTTGCTGAAAATTTAAAACAACAATCAAACAACATAAAGCATAAAGTAGACAATGACTAGTGACTCCATCCTCTCCTTGCACTTAGGTGAACATCCAAGGGCCATGATGGAGCCTTGGGAGTCAAGGTGGGACGGTCCATGTGACTATTACAAGGATTATATTGTCCACATACAATAAAGCATAAAGCATAAAGTAAGAAAACGACATCTAATGAAAGAGACTTGTTGCACAAAATAATGGATGACTTGTGAGCATTTGTTGAAGCCGGCCCCTTTGACCTCCTTGAGCTGACTTTTTGTGAGCCATGTGAGTCTTGTTTATTGGAGGATTAACCCACATAGGTGCACCCAAAGTGATCACATTCAAAAATAGCACATTTGTTGACTTTTTGGTTGCTCTCCTTCTTGACTTTCCCTTGACTACCTTTGACCCACTAAGCTTGGCTAAATTGACCAATTGATTAACTTGACTTAGCACTTAGTGGGGCCCTAGGTCCAAGGTGGACCAAAAATGGTCAAGGTGGTCAAGGATGAGATGGAGTTGAGCCAAGGGTTGAGTCCTTGGGCTCAAACCCTAGCCTAGGCCATGACCCTAGGGGCCACTAAGAGAAAAGTCAAGTCAATTCTATGGTCAAATCAAGCCATACTTAGTGGTCAAGGGAAGTCAAGAGAAGTCAAAGGTAGAATAAGTTGGAGAGCAACAAAAATTCAATGAATATGCTATTTTTGAATGTGGTCAAATTGGGTGCACCCATGTGAGTTAACCCTCCAATAAAGGACTCACATGGTTCACAAAAGCTAGCTCAATGGAGGTCCAAGGAGCTGGCCTAATCAAGCCACCAAGATCATCACATTGTTTTATGTTTTATGTCTTTTTCATTCATGTCCCTTTCACTACTTTATACTTTATTGTATGAGTTTTAATTTCTGAAAATTGGTCACATGGACCGTCCAAACCCATCCCCAAGGCTCACACAAGGGCCCTTGGATGACCATCAACAAAGAAGGGAGAGGATGGAGTCAAGTGTCACCATCACCTTTATGCTTTATAGTTTGTCTTTTACATTGTAAATTTTCAGCTCACATGTGAGCTTAGGAGCCGTTATTTTGTAGTAATTGGGGACTCTTGTGAGCCCTTAGATCCTCTTGTAATGTATGGTCAAGATTAGAATGAGGGTAGTATATAAACCCTCATTCTCACATCATATTTTTCAGATTTGATTAAATGAAAACCCTAGAGTTTATGAGTTGAGTATCTTCATTTTCTCCTTGCTTTGTGCTTGAGATTTATGATCAATTAGTTAGTGGCTTTGTGCTTAACTAATTAAAACCTAAATCTATTACTTTGTGTGTAGATTTAGTCACTATCTTTTATGTTTTATTGTTTCACAAAATTTCAGAAAAATTCATCACAAAAATTACTACTTTGGCCGAGATTTTCATTAGATTCACAAGTCGATTTTACTTGTCTCCTTGAGTGAAACTTAATCCATCTAGTTTCATTTCAAATTGGTCATCAAAGCCTAGGTTTGTTCTTGTTTTCGATTTGTTCTTGTGTTTTCTCGGTTACCCTTGTTTTTCCTCTTCAATTTTTCGTTTTTTTTCTTTTCTTCTTTTCCTTGTTTAATTTCCACAAAAAATCTCACAAAATTTTCACAAAATGGAAGAGGATAAAAGGCTTTCCGATTTAGAAGAGAAGTTAACTCAACTCACCGGGAATTGCACTTTAATGATGAATGCTCTAAACACCCTCTTGGATCAAAACATTAATGAACCAAGAAGGGGTGGAGGAGGAAGGGGCCGTGGCTTTGGAGGCCGTGGGAGAGGCCAACCCCCTCCTCACATGGAGGATCAATACTCGGATTCGGAGGAGTCCCTTGAAGTCCAACCAAGAGATCATGACCGAGATATCAAGGTAGATATTCCCGACTTTTATGGTAGCTTGAACCCCGAGGATCTCCTAGATTGGCTTAGATCGGTTGAGAGAATCTTTGAATTTAAGGAGTACCCCGATAGGTAGTGTTTTAAGGTGGCCATCATGAAATTCAAAGGATATGCCTCCCTTTGGTATGAAAACCTTAAGAATCAAAGAAATCGAGAGGGAAAGGAACCCATTAGGTCATGGCTCAAACTCAAAAAAAAACTCAAGGATAAGTTTGTTCCCAAAGACTACACTCAAGACATGTTCCTTAGATTGGCCCAACTAAAACAAGAGACACACCCCATCGAAACCTATCTTAGGGACTTTGAGCAACTCACTTTACAATGTGAGATGAATGAGAAGCCCGAGCAAAAAATTGCAAGGTTTGTTGAGGGTCTAAACCCTAGGATAGCAAATCGGGTCAAGATGCAAAACTTGTGGTCATTCGATGAGGCCGTCACTATGGCCATGAGAGTGGAAAAGCTAGAGAAGGGGAGAGGGGACTCGGCTAAGAGCACCACCAAGGCCACCCCCACGTCAAGCCAAGGAGGAATCAAAATTGGTGAGCCATGCCCTACTATCAAACCATCAAGTGTCGACAAGGGGAAGGGAATTGACTATGGCCCTAAGAAAACAATTCCTCTCAAGAAGTGCTACCAATGCCAAGGGTATGGTCATTTTGCTAAGGAGTGCCCTAGCAAGAGGACCTTGAACACAAGTGAGGTTGTGCATTGGGGAGACGATGAGGTCTTAGTTTGTGAGGAAGAAAAAAAAGAGGGAGTTGAGGAAGTGAAGGTGGCCGAAACTTTAGTTCCCCCGGACTCGGGGTTGAGCTTGGTCACATGGCGAGTGATGCACACTCAAGAATCAAATGAGAACATGGACCAAAGACACCAAATCTTTCGGTCCAAGTGTACAATCAATGGAAGAGTGTGTAACTTGATTATCGATGGAGGAAGTTGTGTTAATGTTGCTTCAAAAACCCTCATTGATAAACTTGCCTTACTGGACCAAAATTGGTCAAGGAAACCCAGGGTGAAGCCGAGGGGGGCCGTGGGTTGGACCCATGGGCTCAAACCCAAGCCTAGACCAAGGGTCAAGGGATCACTAGGGGATAAGTAAAGTCAATTCTATGGTCAAATCGAGCCAACCCTAGTGATCAAGCTAAGTCAAGGAGAAGTCAAGGATGGAGAGCAACAAAAAGTCAAGATCATGCTATTTTTGGAATGTGGTCAACTATGGTACACCCATGTGAGTCAACCCTCCAATAAAATGGGCTCATATGGTTCAACAAGCTAGCTCATGGAGGTCAAGGGGCCGGCTCAAATCAAGTCACCAAAGATCATCACATTGTTTTTACATTTCATGTCGTTTTCATACTTGTCGCTTTCCCTACTTTTTACTTTATGCTTTATTGTAAGAGACAATATAATCCCTTGAAAGTTGGTCACTTGGACCGTCCCAACCCACCCCAAGGCTCTCACAAGGGCCCTTGGATGATCATCAACAAAGAAGGGAGAGGATGGACTCAAGTGTCACCATCACCTTTATGCTTTATTGTTTGTTGTTTTCCCTTGAATTTTTCAGCTCACATGTGAGCATACTAGCCGTTTTTTTTGTAGTAATAGTTGGGGTCTCTTGTGAGCCCTTGGATTATCTTGTAATGAATGGTTGAGATGAGGCTTTGGGTATTATATAAATCCAACCTCACACAACATAATTTTCAGATTTGATATTGAAAAGAAAACCCTAGTTTTTGTTGAGTATTCTCATTTTCTCATTACTTTGTGTTTGAGTTAAGTGATAGATTAGTTTAGTGGCTTTGTGCTTAAACTAATCAAACCCTAATTCTCTAGCTTAGTGCTTAGAATTAGTTACTATCTTTATGTTTTTCATTTGTCACAAAAATCAGAAAATTTTCCACAAAAAAACTCATATTCTCGGCCTACATTCATCAAGTGTCCAAGATCGATTTTGTTCATCCTTTGAGTGAAGCTTTGTCCACTAAGTTTCACTCCAAATTGGTCATCAAAGCCAAGGTTTGTTTTTGTTTTCGATTTGCTCTTGTGTTTCTCGGTTTATCCTTTGTTTCCCTCTTCAAATTTTTCGTTTTTCTTTCTTTGTTTTCCTTGTTCAATTTCCACAAAATCTCCACAAAAGATCTCACAAAATTTTCACAAAATGGAAGAGAATAGAGGAGAGGGTAAAAGACTTTCCGATTTAGAAGAGAAATTGACTCAACTCACCGGTAATTGCACTTTGATGATGAATGCTATTAACACACTCTTGGAACAAAACATGAATGAACCAAGAAGGGGTGAAGGGGGAAGGGGAAGAGGCCGTGGGATGGGGTATGGGGGCCGTGGGAGAGGACACCCTCCTCCTCACATGGAAGATCAATTTTCGGATTCGGAAGAGTCCCTTGAGGCCCACCCTAGAGACCATGACCGAGACATTAAGGTGGACATACCCGATTTTTATGGTAGCTTGAACCCCGAGGATCTCTTAGATTGGCTTAGATCGGTTGAGAGAATTTTTGAATTCAAGGAGTATTCCGATAGGAAGTGTTTTAAAGTGGCCATCATGAAATTCAAGGGATATGCCTCCCTTTGGTATGAAAACCTTAAGAATCAAAGAAACCGAGAGGGTAAGGAACCCATTAAGTCATGGCTCAAACTCAAAAAGAAACTCAAAGACAAGTTTGTTCCCAAAGACTACACCCAAGACATGTTTCTCAAACTAGCTCAACTAAAACAAGAGACACACCCCATTGAGACCTATCTTAGGGATTTTGAGCAACTCACCCTACAATGTGAGATGAATGAGAAACCCGAACAAAAAATTGCAAGGTTTGTTGAGGGCCTAAACCCTAGGATTGCTAACCGAGTGAAGATGCAAAACTTGTGGTCATTCGATGAGGCCGTTACCATGGCCACACGTGTGGAAAGGCTAGAGAAGGGGAGAGGAGAGTCGGCTAAGAGCAACCCCAAAACCAACCCCATGTCGAGCCAAGGAGGGATCAAGATTTCCGAGCCTTGCCCTACTAACAAACCCTCAAGTGTTGATAAAGGAAAGGGAATTGACTATGGCCCCAAGAGAACGATTCCCCTCAAAAAATGCTACCAATGTCAAGGCTATGGTCATTTTGCTAAGGAATGCCCTAGCAAGAGGACCTTGAATACAAGTGAGGTTGTGCATTGGGGAGATGATGAGGTGTTAGTTTGTGAGGAAGAAAAAAAAGAGGGAGTTGAGGAACTGAAGATGGCCGAGACCATTGTTCCCCCGGACTCGGGATTGAGCTTGGTCACTTGGCGAGTGATGCACACCCAAGAATCAAACGAGAATATGGACCAAAGGCACCAAATATTTCGGTCCAAATGTACCATCATGGGGAGAGTGTGTAACTTGATTATCGATGGGGGAAGTTGTGTTAATGTTGCTTCCAAGACCCTCATTGATAAGCTTGCCTTGCCTACTTTGAAGCATCCTCACCCATACAAGCTAAGATGGCTCAATCAAGGAGCCGAGGTCAAAGTTGACAAACAATGCCAAGTCTCGTTCTCAATTGGTCAAGACTATAAGGATGAAGTTGTGTGTGAAGTGTTGGACATGGATGCTTGCCATGTGTTGCTTGGTAGGCCTTGGGAGTATGAGAAAAATTCTTCCCACCATGGAAGAGACAACACCTACTCATTCAAGTATGGTGAAAAGCTCATTGTCTTAGCTCCCCTACCACCAATGATGGGTTGTAAATCCAATGCGTGCCTATTTGAATCCTTCATTGAGCCGAAACCTAGCAAGGAGATGAAGCTAAGGCCGAAATTGCATGAGCTTGAGAAATTGAAGGGCCTTGAGCCGAGTAGGGAAGAGCAAGGGGAAAAGGTGAGCTTGGAATGTGAGGGAAGCACTAGCTTGACAAGGAGGACTCTAGGAGAGGAGCCTCATGAGGGTGAAGCATCAATCAACAAGGAAACAACCGACTACATTGAGAATGTGGTCAATGAAAGAACAAAAATCGATGGTAAGGAAAGATCAAGCGGGTCTTTAAGGTGGAGAATCATTGATGGGCTCGAACATGAGCAAGAATGGATGGATGGCATGGTTATGAGTCGAGGGCTCAAAGAAATGCTCGAGGAAGAATGCGTGGTCAAGCAAACCGTGACCAAGGATGAAAATGTGATCAATTCTTCGAGCCAAGGCAAAGGGGTCCAACCACTTCTACAAACTCTAGCTAAGTGGTGCCCATGGAAGACTAAAACCATGAAGACCAAGATCGAGCAAAGGTTGAGCCGAGATTCTAGCTTGAAATCGAGCAAGGGAGGAAGCAAGAGGATCTCCAAGGACTTGAGGGCAAGTCCTTTCCAAGGAGAGGAGATTGGACCAAAATTGGTCAAGGAAACCCAGGGTGAAGCCGAGGGGGGCCGTGGGTTGGACCCATGGGCTCAAACCCAAGCCTAGACCAAGGGTCAAGGGATCACTAGGGGATAAGTAAAGTCAATTCTATGGTCAAATCGAGCCAACCCTAGTGATCAAGCTAAGTCAAGGAGAAGTCAAGGATGGAGAGCAACAAAAAGTCAAGATCATGCTATTTTTGGAATGTGGTCAACTATGGTACACCCATGTGAGTCAACCCTCCAATAAAATGGGCTCATATGGTTCAACAAGCTAGCTCATGGAGGTCAAGGGGCCGGCTCAAATCAAGTCACCAAAGATCATCACATTGTTTTTACATTTCATGTCGTTTTCATACTTGTCGCTTTCCCTACTTTTTACTTTATGCTTTATTGTAAGAGACAATATAATCCCTTGAAAGTTGGTCACTTGGACCGTCCCAACCCACCCCAAGGCTCTCACAAGGGCCCTTGGATGATCATCAACAAAGAAGGGAGAGGATGGACTCAAGTGTCACCATCACCTTTATGCTTTATTGTTTGTTGTTTTCCCTTGAATTTTTCAGCTCACATGTGAGCATACTAGCCGTTTTTTTGTAGTAATAGTTGGGGTCTCTTGTGAGCCCTTGGATTATCTTGTAATGAATGGTTGAGATGAGGCTTTGGGTATTATATAAATCCAACCTCACACAACATAATTTTCAGATTTGATATTGAAAAGAAAACCCTAGTTTTTGTTGAGTATTCTCATTTTCTCATTACTTTGTGTTTGAGTTAAGTGATAGATTAGTTTAGTGGCATTGTGCTTAAACTAATCAAACCCTAATTCTCTAGCTTAGTGCTTAGAATTAGTTACTATCTTTATGTTTTTCATTTGTCACAAAAATCAGAAAATTTTCCACAAAAAAACTCATATTCTCGGCCTACATTCATCAAGTGTCCAAGATCGATTTTGTTCATCCTTTGAGTGAAGCTTTGTCCACTAAGTTTCACTCCACTTACCTACTTTGAAGCACCCTCACCCTTACAAGCTAAGGTGGCTTAATCAAGGAGCCGAAGTAAAGGTCGATAAACAATGCAAAGTCTCGTTCTCAATTGGACAAGATTACAAGGATGAAATTGTGTGTGAAGTGTTGGATATGGATGCTTGTCATGTGTTGCTTGGTAGGCCTTGGGAGTATGAGAAAAATTCTTCCCACCATGGAAGAGACAACACCTACTCATTCAAGTATGGTGACAAGCTCATTGTCTTAGCTCCCCTACCACCAATGATGGGTTATAAAACCAATTCATGCTTGTTCGAATCAATCAATGGAGTGAGCTCTAGCAAAGAGGTGGGAGAAGAGCCGAATGTGGGCATTGAAAAAGAAGTGATGAGCTCGGAAATCAAGAGAAACCCTAGAGCAACAAGGAGAGTTCTAGGAGAGGAGCAACATGAAGGAGATACTTCAATCAACAATGAAACAACCGGCTACAACAAGAATGTGGTCAATGAAAGAGCAAAAATTGATGGCATGGAAAGATCGAGTGGATCCTTAAGGTGGAGAATCATTGAAGGGCTCGATCATGAGCAAGAATGGATGGATGGCATGGTTATGAGTCGTGGGCTCAAGGAAATGCTCGAGGAGGAGTGTGTGGTCAAGCAAACCGTGACCAAGGAGAAAAACATGACCAATACCTCGAGCCCAAGCAAGGGAGTCCAACCATTTCTCCAAACCCTAGCTAGGTGGTGCCCTTGGAAGTCAAGAATCGTGAAGACCAAGGTCGAGCAAGGGTTAAGTCGTGGATTGAGCATGAAGTCGAGCCAAGGGGGAAGCAAGAGGATCACCAAGGATTTGAGGGCAAATCCTTTCCAAGGAGAGGAGATTGGACCAAAAATGGTCAAGGTGGTCAAGGATGAGATGGAGTTGAGCCAAGGGTTGAGTCCTTGGGCTCAAACCCTAGCCCAGGCCATGACCCTAGGGGCCACTAAGAGAAAAGTCAAGTCAATTCTATGGTCAAATCAAGCCATACTTAGTGGTCAAGGGAAGTCAAGAGAAGTCAAAGGTAGAATAAGTTGGAGAGCAACAAAAATTCAATGAATATGCTATTTTTGAATGTGGTCAAATTGGGTGCACCCATGTGAGTTAACCCTCCAATAAAGGACTCACATGGTTCACAAAAGCTAGCTCAATGGAGGTCCAAGGAGCTGGCCTAATCAAGCCACCAAGATCATCACATTGTTTTATGTTTTATGTCTTTTTCATTCATGTCCCTTTCACTACTTTATACTTTATTGTATGAGTTTTAATTTCTGAAAATTGGTCACATGGACCGTCCAAACCCATCCCCAAGGCTCACACAAGGGCCCTTGGATGACCATCAACAAAGAAGGGAGAGGATGGAGTCAAGTGTCACCATCACCTTTATGCTTTATAGTTTGTCTTTTACATTGTAAATTTTCAGCTCACATGTGAGCTTAGGAGCCGTTATTTTGTAGTAATTGGGGACTCTTGTGAGCCCTTAGATCCTCTTGTAATGTATGGTCAAGATTAGAATGAGGGTAGTATATAAACCCTCATTCTCACATCATATTTTTCAGATTTGATTAAATGAAAACCCTAGAGTTTATGAGTTGAGTATCTTCATTTTCTCCTTGCTTTGTGCTTGAGATTTATGATCAATTAGTTAGTGGCTTTGTGCTTAACTAATTAAAACCTAAATCTATTACTTTGTGTGTAGATTTAGTCACTATCTTTTATGTTTTATTGTTTCACAAAATTTCAGAAAAATTCATCACAAAAATTACTACTTTGGCCGAGATTTTCATTTGATTCACAAGTCGATTTTACTTGTCTCCTTGAGTGAAACTTAATCCATCTAGTTTCATTTCAAATTGGTCATCAAAGCCTAGGTTTGTTCTTGTTTTCGATTTGTTCTTGTGTTTTCGGTTACCCTTTTTTTTCCTCTGCAATTTTTCGTTTTTTTCTTTTCTTCTTTTCCTTGTTTAATTTCCACAAAAAATCTCACAAAATTTTCACAAAATGGAAGAGGATAAAAGGCTTTCCGATTTAGAAGAGAAGTTAACTCAACTCACCGGGAATTGCACTTTAATGATGAATGCTCTAAACACCCTCTTGGATCAAAACATTAATGAACCAAGAAGGGGTGGAGGAGGAAGGGCCGTGGCTTTGGAGGCCGTGGGAGAGGCCAACCCCTCCTCACATGGAGGATCAATACTTGATTCGGAGGAGTCCCTTGAAGTCCAACCAAGAGATCATGACCGAGATATCAAGGTAGATATTCTGACTTTTATGGTAGCTTGAACCCGAGGATCTCCTAGATTGGCTTAGATCGGGCCTCTTTGTACCTTGTAACCACACTCACCCTAAACTCGATTCACTCATGAAAGTCACTCATATCTCACGGTTTTAGGGCTGAAAATGGGTGGTTAAGTTTAAAATTTATTTGTAAAAACATAAAACGAAAAATAAAGGATATGACTTAAACAAATTTAAGCCTAGGATAGAACCTTAACAAGCACATAGCCACTATTAAGGGTTCGAGCTACTCAAAGCACATAGCTAATGAGCCACCCTAGTTAACCTCAAGCACAAAGCAAGAGAAAACTCACTTTAAACTCAACTTTTTTTATAAACTTCAAATCTGAAAATTACATGAGGGAAGCTTGGTTTACATAAGACCAAGGCTTTCATCCTAGCCATACATCTTCCTAAAGATCTAAGGGCCATGAGGGGCCTTACAAAAATCTGAAAATAAAACAACTAACAACTAATGTAGATAGTGACATCTTGGAGCATCCTCACCCTTCCTTTGTGTTGTTCAATCAAGGCCCTTCATTTCTCCTTGGAGCTCAAGTCATACGGTCCAAACAAGGTCCCTCAGCTGATTTTTTTTGTTATTTGAATACAAAAGACTAAAGGTGACAAAGACATAAAGTGATAAAACAAACTATAATGAAAGGGACATGTATTGAATTACAATGTAACACTTGAACATCATTTCAGCCGAGATTTTTGGCCTAAATTGGCTGAAATTTCGTGACCATGGGTCCAAGGACCATGGTTAGGTCGTAGGCCAAAAATCGGGACCAAATCGTCAAGCCGTTTCGTTCCAACTATTGGAGCGATTCGAAGCGGGCCTCTTTGTACCTTGTAACCACATCACCCTAAACTCGGTTCACTCATGAACACTCACTCAAAATACACGGTTTAGGGGCTGTTTTGTTGTGGATTTGATTTCGGTTGTTATTTGCAAAAACATAAAACGAAAATAAAAGGATATGAATTAGACTAAGCACAAAGCCACTAGCCTAAGACTAAGGTTCCGATCAATCATCGCACTAAGCTATGACCTTCACCCATGGAAACTCGAATCTCCAAGCACAAAGCTAAGGAGGTTTGAAGAGAAAACCCTCTCTAAAACTCATCTTTTTTTATCTTAACAAATCTGAAAAATACAAGGAGGAAAGCTTGGTTTATATAAGACCAAGGCTTTCATCCTAGCCATACATCTTCCTAAAGATCTAAGGGCCATGAGGGCCTTACAAAACATACAAAAAAACGGCTCATATAGAGCTTACAAAATCAGCAAACTAAAATACAACAACAACTAAAGTAGATGGTGACATCTTGGAGTGAAACTTAGTGGACAAAGCTTCACTCAAAGGATGAACAAAATCGATCTTGGACACTTGATGAATGTAGGCCGAGAATATGAGTTTTTTTGTGGAAAATTTTCTGATTTTTGTGACAAATGAAAAACATAAAGATAGTAACTAATTCTAAGCACTAAGCTAGAGAATTAGGGTTTGATTAGTTTAAGCACAAAGCCACTAAACTAATCTATCACTTAACTCAAACACAAAGTAATGAGAAAATGAGAATACTCAACAAAAACTAGGGTTTTCTTTTCAATATCAAATCTGAAAAAAATGATGTGTGAGGGTGGGTTTATATATTACCCAATGCCTCATCTCAACCCTACATTACAAGATAATCTAAGGGCTACAATCAACCCCCAAATACTACATTTTACTCGGTCCAACAAGCTCACTTGAGCTGAAAATTTTGAACATAAAACAACAAATACTTAAAGTAAAAAGCATAAAGTAATAAAGGTAGATAGCGACATGTGTTGATAGTGACTTATTGAGGAACACATGTGAGGACTTCTTATGATCAATTTCTACCGACTTGGGCTTCTTCCCTTGACTTTGACTTTTGTTGACTTAGTTGACTTGTGGTTGACCCTTGGACCTAAGGTTGGAAGCGGGCCCAAGGTCAAAGGATCGTGAACTTTCAACTCCCGTTGCAATCTCCCCGGGTTGAAAAGGATTTGTCCTCAAATCCTCGACTTCCTCCTCCTCCAAGTCTTCATGGTATGGGCTAAGGTCTCCCACGTTGAACGTGCCATGGACTCCGTACTCTCCAGAGATCAACTTTGTAGGCGTTCGGTCCAATTTTCTCGAGTATCTCGAAGGGTCCTCGGCCAGGCATGAGCTTGTTCTTCCTTTTATCAGGAAACCTTTCCTTCCTCAAGTGTAGCCACACCAAATCTCCCTTCAAATTCTCTTGGATTTTTCGCCCTTGGACTTAGCCTTGTAGGCCGTTTGACTTTTCGATTTGCTTCTTGACTTGGTTGTGGATACTCATCATGAACTCAACCCGCTTCTTGGCGTCGTAACTCATCTCCTTGCTCTTGACGGGGGCTAGGTCCGTGGGCATGAGGGGATTCGTCCCAAAGACCACTTCAAATGGTGGACTTCCCCTGCTAGAAGAAGGGGCACGGTTGGAGGCAAAATCGGCGTGGGGCGAGTTTGAGATCCCAATCTTTCAATGACCTAGAAACGATGCTCCTAAGGATCCTCCCCAAGGTTTTATTAGTGACCTCGGTTTGGCCATCCGTTTGAGGATGATGACTTGTGCTAAACAATAGCCTCGTTTTTAGCAACTTCCACAAGGTCTTCCAAAAGTGGCTCATGAACTTGGTGTCTCGATCGGATACTATGGTTTTCGGGACTCCATGCAACTTGACCACTTCTTTGAAATACAATTCGGCCACACTCATGGCATCCTCGGTTTTCTTGCACGCAATGAAATGAGCCATCTTGCTAAATCGATCGACCACAACCATGATTGAATCCTTACCTCGTTGAGTCCTTGGCAAAGCGACGATGAAATCCATGCTAACATCCTCCCATGGCCGATTTGGGACGGGTAAAGGAGTGTAGGGCCCCGTTTGAAAGTAGGACTTGGATTGTTGGCACGAAGCACATCTCTTGATCACATCTTGGACATCTCCAAGCATCTTGGGCCAATGGAATTGATCTTGGAGGATGTCATAAGTCTTTTGAATTCCGAAATGCCCGGCTAAACCATTAGAATGAACTTCCCTCACTAGGAGATTCCGATAAGGGCTCTTAGGTATACATAGCCGATTCCCATAGAACAATAACCCCTCTTGAAGTGTGTACTTGCTTCCCACCTTGCCTTGTCCTTCATGTAGGGAATTCTATTCATCCTTGAAGTCGGGATCTTCCACATAGAGCTCTTTCATGAATTCAAATCCCAACACTCTTTGTTCCATGTAGCTTAGCATAGTGTGCCTCCGTGACAAAGCATCGGCCACCACGTTATTCTTCCCCTCGATGAATTTACTCGAGAAGGAGAATGATTGGAGAAACTCGACCCATTTGGCATGCCTATGATTCAACTTGTGTTGCCCATTGATGTATTTGAGTGCCTCATGATCCGAATGAAGAACAAACGGTTTGGGTTTGAGATAATGGCTCCAATGAGCGAGAGCCCGAACGATGGCGTAGAATTCTTTGTCGTAGGTGGAATAATTGAGCTTGGCTCCATTCAATTTCTCACTAAAGTAAGCGATCGGTTTGTGTTCTTGCAAGAGAACGGCCCCAATTCCAACTCCACTAGCATCACACTCGACCTCAAAGAGCTTGTTGAAATCCGGTGGTGTAAGAATAGGTGAATCACACAACAACTCTTTGATCCTCTTGAAAGAATTCTCGGCCCCCTCATTCCATTTGAATTCTCCTTTCTTCATACACTCGGTGATGGGTGCCATGGCGGTGCTAAAATCCTTGATAAATCGTCGATAAAAAGAAGCCAAGCCATGAAAACTCCTCACCTCGGTTATGTTCTTCGGAATTGGCCATGATTTGATAGCCTCCACTTTCTCTTGATCCACTAGAATACCACGGCTTGATATAATATAGCCCAAGAATTGGACTTCGCTTTGCATGAAGGAACACTTCTCTAACTTGCCATACAACTTGTGATCTCTAAGTGTCTCAAACAACACTCGCAAATGATGTAGGTGAGCCTCCTTGGAAGGGCTATACACTAAGATATCGTCAAAGTAGACCACAATGAATCTTCCCAAGTAAGGTCTCAAGACCTCGGTCATCAATCTCATGAAGGTACTAGGAGCATTGGATAGTCCAAAAGGCATGACTAACCATTCATATAACCCATGCTTCGTTTTAAAAGCCGTCTTCCATTCGTCACCCTCTTTGATTCTCACTTGATGGTAACCTTGTCGTAGATCAATCTTGGAAAACAATCGAGCTCCACTAAGCTCATCAAGAATGTCATCAAGTCTAGGTATAGGAAACCTATACTTGACCGTAATATTATTAATAGCTCGACTATCCGTACACATTCTCCAAGTTCCATCCTTTTTAGGTACCAAGAGTGTAGGCACGGCACAAGGACTAAGAGATTCTCTTACAAACCCCTTTTCCATGAGTTCCCCAATTTGTTGTTGAAGTTCTTGCGTAGCCTTGGGATCACTTCGATAGGCGGCCTTATTTGGTAGTGTAGCTCCCGGAACAAGATCGATTTGATGCTCAATGCCCCTAATAGGGGGTAGGCCGTGGGGTAGTTCAAGGGGAAACACATCCTTGTAGAGTTCTAATAGTTCTTGAACTTCACATGGAATCGGTTTTTCATTTTCCTTAGGAGTTTCTTTGGCAATGAAGGCATAAACAACCATTCCCTTGCTAAGCTCTTGTTTCATCTCTTGTTCCCCAACTACTAGAATTCCCTCAAGTGGCTTGGGTGGGGAAGGAGTGGCTCGGCCACCCATGTTTGGAGGCAAGGGTGTGAGTTTAATCCTCTTGTCTCTAAACTTGAAAGTATAGGTGTTGTCTCTTCCCTCATGAGTCGCATTTCGATCAAATTCCCAAGGTCTCCCTAACAAAAGGTGACAAGCATCCATAGGAATCACATCACACCACACTTCATCCACATAGTCTCTTCCCATCGAAAAAGAAACCAAACATCGTTTATCAACCAAAATTTCGGCCTCCCTATTCAACCATCTCAACTTGTAAGGGTTTGGGTGTTTTTGAGTGGGTAAGGGAAGCTTATCGATGAGGGTTTCAAGCAACATTAACACAACTCCCTCCATCAATAATTAGGTTACAAACCCTCTTCTCAATGGTACATTTAGACCTAAAAATCTGATTTTTTTGACTTTCATCCAAGGAATGGGGTTGGGTATGCATAACCCTCCAAGTTACAAGACCAAGTTTTGACCCAATTCCTCCATTAACTCGGCTCAACTTAGATTCAATTTCCTTTCTCAATTTTTCCATAGAATCATCCATAGTTCCCTCAAGAGTAGTATCACAAGAAAGAGGTATACTCATTGAGAAATCAAACACAAGAAAATCTAAAAATTTCAAATACCTTGATATACTCCTTTGGACCGTATGAACTTAGCACAAAGGTGGGGTCTTGTGCTCTTCAAACCAAAGCTTTGATAACCAATTTGGAGTGAAACTTAGTGGACAAAGCTTCACTCAAAGGATGAACAAAATCGATCTTGGACACTTGATGAATGTAGGCCGAGAATATGAGTTTTTTTGTGGAAAATTTTCTGATTTTTGTGACAAATGAAAAACATAAAGATAGTAACTAATTCTAAGCACTAAGCTAGAGAATTAGGGTTTGATTAGTTTAAGCACAAAGCCACTAAACTAATCTATCACTTAACTCAAACACAAAGTAATGAGAAAATGAGAATACTCAACAAAAACTAGGGTTTTCTTTTCAATATCAAATCTGAAAAAAATGATGTGTGAGGGTGGGTTTATATATTACCCAATGCCTCATCTCAACCCTACATTACAAGATAATCTAAGGGCTACAATCAACCCCCAAATACTACATTTTACTCGGTCCAACAAGCTCACTTGAGCTGAAAATTTTGAACATAAAACAACAAATACTTAAAGTAAAAAGCATAAAGTAATAAAGGTAGATAGCGACATGTGTTGATAGTGACTTATTGAGGAACACATGTGAGGACTTCTTATGATCAATTTCTCGGCTGACTTGGGCTTCTTCCCTTGACTTTGACTTTTGTTGACTTAGTTGACTTGTGGTTGACCCTTGGACCTAAGGTTGGAAGCGGGCCCAAGGTCAAAGGATCGTGAACTTTCAACTCCCGTTGCACATCTTGGTGCATCTCCTCCCTTCATTTGTGTTGTTCAATCAAGGCCCTTCATTTCTCCTTGGAGCTCAAGTCATACGGTCCACACAAGGTCCCTTAGCTGATTTTTGTTATTTGAATACAAAAGACCAAAAGGTGACAAAGACATAAAGTGATAAAACAAACTATAATGAAAGGGACATGTATTGAATTACAATGTAACACTTGAACATCATTTCAGCCGAGATTTTTGGCCTAAATTGGCTGAAATTTCGTGACCATGGGTCCAAGGACCATGGTTAGGTCGTAGGCCAAAAATCGGGACCAAATCGTCAAGCCGTTTCGTTCCAGTACCCCGATAGGAAGTGTTTTAAGGTGGCCATCATGAAATTCAAAGGATATGCCTCCCTTTGGTATGAAAACCTTAAGAATCAAAGAAATCGAGAGGGAAAGGAACCCATTAGGTCATGGCTCAAACTCAAAAAAAAACTCAAGGATAAGTTTGTTCCCAAAGACTACACTCAAGACATGTTCCTTAGATTGGCCCAACTAAAACAAGAGACACACCCCATCGAAACCTATCTTAGGGACTTTGAGCAACTCACTTTACAATGTGAGATGAATGAGAAGCCCGAGCAAAAAATTGCAAGGTTTGTTGAGGGTCTAAACCCTAGGATAGCAAATCGGGTCAAGATGCAAAACTTGTGGTCATTCGATGAGGCAGTCACTATGGCCATGAGAGTGGAAAAGCTAGAGAAGGGGAGAGGGGACTCGGCTAAGAGCACCGCCAAGGCCACCCCCACGTCAAGCCAAGGAGGAATCAAAATTGGTGAGCCTTGCCCTACTATCAAACCATCAAGTGTCGACAAGGGGAAGGGAATTGACTATGGCCCTAAGAAAACAATTCCTCTCAAGAAGTGCTACCAATGCCAAGGGTATGGTCATTTTGCTAAGGAGTGCCCTAGCAAGAGGATCTTGAACACAAGTGAGGTTGTGCATTGGGGAGACGATGAGGTCTTAGTTTGTGAGGAAGAAAAAAAAGAGGGAGTTGAGGAAGTGAAGGTGGCCGAAACTTTAGTTCCCCCGGACTCGGGGTTGAGCTTGGTCACATGGCGAGTGATGCACACTCAAGAATCAAATGAGAACATGGACCAAAGACACCAAATCTTTCGGTCCAAGTGTACAATCAATGGAAGAGTGTGTAACTTGATTATCGATGGAGGAAGTTGTGTTAATGTTGCTTCAAAAACCCTCATTGATAAACTTGCCTTACCTACTTTGAAGCACCCTCACCCTTACAAGCTAAGGTGGCTTAATCAAGGAGCCGAAGTAAAGGTCGATAAACAATGCAAAGTCTCGTTCTCAATTGGACAAGATTACAAGGATGAAATTGTGTGTGAAGTGTTGGATATGGATGCTTGTCATGTGTTGCTTGGTAGGCCTTGGGAGTATGAGAAAAATTCTTCCCACCATGGAAGAGACAACACCTACTCATTCAAGTATGGTGACAAGCTCATTGTCTTAGCTCCCCTACCACCAATGATGGGTTATAAAACCAATTCATGCTTGTTCGAATCAATCAATGGAGTGAGCTCTAGCAAAGAGGTGGGAGAAGAGCCGAATGTGGGCATTGAAAAAGAAGTGATGAGCTCGGAAATCAAGAGAAACCCTAGAGCAACAAGGAGAGTTCTAGGAGAGGAGCAACATGAAGGAGATACTTCAATCAACAATGAAACAACCTGGCTACAACAAGAATGTGGTCAATGAAAGAGCAAAAATTGATGGCATGGAAAGATCGAGTGGATCCTTAAGGTGGAGAATCATTGAAGGGCTCGATCATGAGCAAGAATGGATGGATGGCATGGTTATGAGTCGTGGGCTCAAGGAAATGCTCGAGGAGGAGTGTGTGGTCAAGCAAACCGTGACCAAGGAGAAAAACATGACCAATACCTCGAGCCCAAGCAAGGGAGTCCAACCATTTCTCCAAACCCTAGCTAGGTGGTGCCCTTGGAAGTCAAGAATCGTGAAGACCAAGGTCGAGCAAGGGTTAAGTCGTGGATTGAGCATGAAGTCGAGCCAAGGGGGAAGCAAGAGGATCACCAAGGATTTGAGGGCAAATCCTTTCCAAGGAGAGGAGATTGGACCAAAAATGGTCAAGGTGGTCAAGGATGAGATGGAGTTGAGCCAAGGGTTGAGTCCTTGGGCTCAAACCCTAGCCTAGGCCATGACCCTAGGGGCCACTAAGAGAAAAGTCAAGTCAATTCTATGGTCAAATCAAGCCATACTTAGTGGTCAAGGGAAGTCAAGAGAAGTCAAAGGTAGAATAAGTTGGAGAGCAACAAAAATTCAATGAATATGCTATTTTTGAATGTGGTCAAATTGGGTGCACCCATGTGAGTTAACCCTCCAATAAAGGACTCACATGGTTCACAAAAGCTAGCTCAATGGAGGTCCAAGGAGCTGGCCTAATCAAGCCACCAAGATCATCACATTGTTTTATGTTTTATGTCTTTTTCATTCATGTCCCTTTCACTACTTTATACTTTATTGTATGAGTTTTAATTTCTGAAAATTGGTCACATGGACCGTCCAAACCCATCCCCAAGGCTCACACAAGGGCCCTTGGATGACCATCAACAAAGAAGGGAGAGGATGGAGTCAAGTGTCACCATCACCTTTATGCTTTATAGTTTGTCTTTTACATTGTAAATTTTCAGCTCACATGTGAGCTTAGGAGCCGTTATTTTGTAGTAATTGGGGACTCTTGTGAGCCCTTAGATCCTCTTGTAATGTATGGTCAAGATTAGAATGAGGGTAGTATATAAACCCTCATTCTCACATCATATTTTTCAGATTTGATTAAATGAAAACCCTAGAGTTTATGAGTTGAGTATCTTCATTTTCTCCTTGCTTTGTGCTTGAGATTTATGATCAATTAGTTAGTGGCTTTGTGCTTAACTAATTAAAACCTAAATCTATTACTTTGTGTGTAGATTTAGTCACTATCTTTTATGTTTTATTGTTTCACAAAATTTCAGAAAAATTCATCACAAAAATTACTACTTTGGCCGAGATTTTCATTTGATTCACAAGTCGATTTTACTTGTCTCCTTGAGTGAAACTTAATCCATCTAGTTTCATTTCAAATTGGTCATCAAAGCCTAGGTTTGTTCTTGTTTTCGATTTGTTCTTGTGTTTTCTCGGTTACCCTTGTTTTTCCTCTTCAATTTTTCGTTTTTTTCTTTTCTTCTTTTCCTTGTTTAATTTCCACAAAAAATCTCACAAAATTTTCACAAAATGGAAGAGGATAAAAGGCTTTCCGATTTAGAAGAGAAGTTAACTCAACTCACCGGGAATTGCACTTTAATGATGAATGCTCTAAACACCCTCTTGGATCAAAACATTAATGAACCAAGAAGGGGTGGAGGAGGAAGGGGCCGTGGCTTTGGAGGCCGTGGGAGAGGCCAACCCCCTCCTCACATGGAGGATCAATACTCGGATTCGGAGGAGTCCCTTGAAGTCCAACCAAGAGATCATGACCGAGATATCAAGGTAGATATTCCCGACTTTTATGGTAGCTTGAACCCCGAGGATCTCCTAGATTGGCTTAGATCGGGCCTCTTTGTACCTTGTAACCACACTCACCCTAAACTTGATTCACTCATGAAAGTCACTCATATCTCACGGTTTTAGGGCTGAAAATGGGTGGTTAAGTTTCTGAAATTTATTTGTAAAAACATAAAACGAAAAATAAAGGATATGACTTAAACAAATTTAAGCCTAGGATAGAACCTTAACAAGCACATAGCCACTATTAAGGGTTCGAGCTACTCAAAGCACATAGCTAATGAGCCACCCTAGTTAACCTCAAGCACAAAGCAAGAGAAAACTCACTTTAAACTCAACTTTTTTTATAAACTTCAAATCTGAAAATTACATGAGGGAAGCTTGGTTTACATAAGACCAAGGCTTTCATCCTAGCCATACATCTTCCTAAAGATCTAAGGGCCATGAGGGGCCTTACAAAAATCTGAAAATAAAACAACTAACAACTAATGTAGATAGTGACATCTTGGAGCATCCTCACCCTTCCTTTGTGTTGTTCAATCAAGGCCCTTCATTTCTCCTTGGAGCTCAAGTCATACGGTCCAAACAAGGTCCCTCAGCTGATTTTTTTTGTTATTTGAATACAAAAGACTAAAGGTGACAAAGACATAAAGTGATAAAACAAACTATAATGAAAGGGACATGTATTGAATTACAATGTAACACTTGAACATCATTTCAGCCGAGATTTTTGGCCTAAATTGGCTGAAATTTCGTGACCATGGGTCCAAGGACCATGGTTAGGTCGTAGGCCAAAAATCGGGACCAAATCGTCAAGCCGTTTCGTTCCAACTATTGGAGCGATTCGAAGCGGGCCTCTTTGTACCTTGTAACCACATCACCCTAAACTCGGTTCACTCATGAACACTCACTCAAAATACACGGTTTAGGGGCTGTTTTGTTGTGGATTTGATTTCGGTTGTTATTTGCAAAAACATAAAACGAAAATAAAAGGATATGAATTAGACTAAGCACAAAGCCACTAGCCTAAGACTAAGGTTCCGATCAATCATCGCACTAAGCTATGACCTTCACCCATGGAAACTCGAATCTCCAAGCACAAAGCTAAGGAGGTTTGAAGAGAAAACCCTCTCTAAAACTCATCTTTTTTTATCTTAACAAATCTGAAAAATACAAGGAGGAAAGCTTGGTTTATATAAGACCAAGGCTTTCATCCTAGCCATACATCTTCCTAAAGATCTAAGGGCCATGAGGGCCTTACAAAACATACAAAAAAACGGCTCATATAGAGCTTACAAAATCAGCAAACTAAAATACAACAACAACTAAAGTAGATGGTGACATCTTGGTGCATCTCCTCCCTTCATTTGTGTTGTTCAATCAAGGCCCTTCATTTCTCCTTGGAGCTCAAGTCATACGGTCCACACAAGGTCCCTTAGCTGATTTTTGTTATTTGAATACAAAAGACCAAAAGGTGACAAAGACATAAAGTGATAAAACAAACTATAATGAAAGGGACATGTATTGAATTACAATGTAACACTTGAACATCATTTCAGCCGAGATTTTTGGCCTAAATTGGCTGAAATTTCGTGACCATGGGTCCAAGGACCATGGTTAGGTCGTAGGCCAAAAATCGGGACCAAATCGTCAAGCCGTTTCGTTCCAGTACCCCGATAGGAAGTGTTTTAAGGTGGCCATCATGAAATTCAAAGGATATGCCTCCCTTTGGTATGAAAACCTTAAGAATCAAAGAAATCGAGAGGGAAAGGAACCCATTAGGTCATGGCTCAAACTCAAAAAAAAACTCAAGGATAAGTTTGTTCCCAAAGACTACACTCAAGACATGTTCCTTAGATTGGCCCAACTAAAACAAGAGACACACCCCATCGAAACCTATCTTAGGGACTTTGAGCAACTCACTTTACAATGTGAGATGAATGAGAAGCCCGAGCAAAAAATTGCAAGGTTTGTTGAGGGTCTAAACCCTAGGATAGCAAATCGGGTCAAGATGCAAAACTTGTGGTCATTCGATGAGGCCGTCACTATGGCCATGAGAGTGGAAAAGCTAGAGAAGGGGAGAGGGGACTCGGCTAAGAGCACCGCCAAGGCCACCCCCACGTCAAGCCAAGGAGGAATCAAAATTGGTGAGCCTTGCCCTACTATCAAACCATCAAGTGTCGACAAGGGGAAGGGAATTGACTATGGCCCTAAGAAAACAATTCCTCTCAAGAAGTGCTACCAATGCCAAGGGTATGGTCATTTTGCTAAGGAGTGCCCTAGCAAGAGGACCTTGAACACAAGTGAGGTTGTGCATTGGGGAGACGATGAGGTCTTAGTTTGTGAGGAAGAAAAAAAAGAGGGAGTTGAGGAAGTGAAGGTGGCCGAAACTTTAGTTCCCCCGGACTCGGGGTTGAGCTTGGTCACATGGCGAGTGATGCACACTCAAGAATCAAATGAGAACATGGACCAAAGACACCAAATCTTTCGGTCCAAGTGTACAATCAATGGAAGAGTGTGTAACTTGATTATCGATGGAGGAAGTTGTGTTAATGTTGCTTCAAAAACCCTCATTGATAAACTTGCCTTACCTACTTTGAAGCACCCTCACCCTTACAAGCTAAGGTGGCTTAATCAAGGAGCCGAAGTAAAGGTCGATAAACAATGCAAAGTCTCGTTCTCAATTGGACAAGATTACAAGGATGAAATTGTGTGTGAAGTGTTGGATATGGATGCTTGTCATGTGTTGCTTGGTAGGCCTTGGGAGTATGAGAAAAATTCTTCCCACCATGGAAGAGACAACACCTACTCATTCAAGTATGGTGACAAGCTCATTGTCTTAGCTCCCCTACCACCAATGATGGGTTATAAAACCAATTCATGCTTGTTCGAATCAATCAATGGAGTGAGCTCTAGCAAAGAGGTGGGAGAAGAGCCGAGATGTGGGCATTGAAAAGAAGTGATGAGCTCGGAAATCAAGAGAAACCCTAGAGCAACAAGGAGAGTTCTAGGAGAGGAGCAACATGAAGGAGATACTACAATCAACAATGAAACAACCGGCTACAACAAGAATGTGGTCAATGAAAGAGCAAAATTGATGGCATGGAAAGATCGAGTGGATCCTTAAGGTGGAGAATCATTGAAGGGCTCGATCATGAGCAAGAATGGATGGATGGCATGGTTATGAGTCGTGGGCTCAAGGAAATGCTCGAGGAGGAGTGTGTGGTCAAGCAAACCGTGACCAAGGAGAAAAACATGACCAATACCTCGAGCCCAAGCAAGGGAGTCCAACCATTTCTCCAAACCCTAGCTAGGTGGTGCCCTTGGAAGTCAAGAATCGTGAAGACCAAGGTCGAGCAAGGGTTAAGTCGAGGATTGAGCATGAAGTCGAGCCAAGGGGGAAGCAAGAGGATCACCAAGGATTTGAGGGCAAATCCTTTCCAAGGAGAGGAGATTGGACCAAAAATGGTCAAGGTGGTCAAGGATGAGATGGAGTTGAGCCAAGGGTTGAGTCCTTGGGCTCAAACCCTAGCCTAGGCCATGACCCTAGGGGCCACTAAGAGAAAAGTCAAGTCAATTCTATGGTCAAATCAAGCCATACTTAGTGGTCAAGGGAAATCAAAAGAAGTCAAAGGTAGAATAAGTTGGAGAGCAACAAAAATTCAATGAATATGCTATTTTTGAATGAGGTCAAATTGGGTGCACCCATGTGAGTTAACCCTCCAATAAAGGACTCACATGGTTCACAAAAGCTAGCTCAATGGAGGTCCAAGGAGCCGGCCTAATCAAGCCACCAAGATCATCACATTGTTTTATGTTTTATGTCTTTTTCATTCATGTCCCTTTCACTACTTTATACTTTATTGTATGAGTTTTAATTTCTGAAAATTGGTCACATGGACCGTCCAAACCCATCCCTAAGGCTCACACAAGGGCCCTTGGATGACCATCAACAAATAAGGGAGAGGATGGAGTCAAGTGTCACCATCACCTTTATGCTTTATAGTTTGTCTTTTACATTGTAAATTTTCAGCTCACATGTGAGCTTAGGAGCCGTTATTTTGTAGTAATTGGGGACTCTTGTGAGCCCTTAGATCCTCTTGTAATGTATGGTCAAGATTAGAATGAGGGTAGTATATAAACCCTCATTCTCACATCATATTTTTCAGATTTGATTAAATGAAAACCCTAGAGTTTATGAGTTGAGTATCTTCATTTTCTCCTTGCTTTGTGCTTGAGATTTATGATCAATTAGTTAGTGGCTTTGTGCTTAACTAATTAAAACCTAAATCTATTACTTTGTGTGTAGATTTAGTCACTATCTTTTATGTTTTATTGTTTCACAAAATTTCAGAAAAATTCATCACAAAAATTACTACTTTGGCCGAGATTTTCATTAGATTCACAAGTCGATTTTACTTGTCTCCTTGAGTGAAACTTAATCCATCTAGTTTCATTTCAAATTGGTCATCAAAGCCTAGGTTTGTTCTTGTTTTCGATTTGTTCTTGTGTTTTCTCGGTTACCCTTGTTTTTCCTCTTCAATTTTTCGTTTTTTTCTTTTCTTCTTTTCCTTGTTTAATTTCCACAAAAAATCTCACAAAATTTTCACAAAATGGAAGAGGATAAAAGGCTTTCCGATTTAGAAGAGAAGTTAACTCAACTCACCGGGAATTGCACTTTAATGATGAATGCTCTAAACACCCTCTTGGATCAAAACATTAATGAACCAAGAAGGGGTGGAGGAGGAAGGGGCCGTGGCTTTGGAGGCCGTGGGAGAGGCCAACCCCCTCCTCACATGGAGGATCAATACTCGGATTCGGAGGAGTCCCTTGAAGTCCAACCAAGAGATCATGACCGAGATATCAAGGTAGATATTCCCGACTTTTATGGTAGCTTGAACCCCGAGGATCTCCTAGATTGGCTTAGATCGGGCCTCTTTGTACCTTGTAACCACACTCACCCTAAACTTGATTCACTCATGAAAGTCACTCATATCTCACGGTTTTAGGGCTGAAAATGGGTGGTTAAGTTTCTGCAATTTATTTGTAAAAACATAAAACAAAAAATAAAGGATATGACTTAAACAAGTTTAAGCCTAGGATAGAACCTTAACAAGCACATAGCCACTATTAAGGGTTCGAGCTACTCAAAGCACATAGCTAATGAGCCACCCTAGTTAACCTCAAGCACAAAGCAAGAGAAAACTCACTTTAAACTCAACTTTTTTTTATAAACTTCAAATCTGAAAATTACATGAGGGAAGCTTGGTTTATATAAGACCAAGGCTTTCATCCTAGCCATACATCTTCCTAAAGATCTAAGGGCCATGAGGGGCCTTACAAAAATCTGAAAATAAAACAACTAACAACTAAAGTAGATAGTGACATCTTGGAGCATCCTCACCCTTCCTTTGTGTTGTTCAATCAAGGCCCTTCATTTCTCCTTGGAGCTCAAGTCATACGGTCCAAACAAGGTCCCTCAGCTGATTTTTTTTGTTATTTGAATACAAAAGACTAAAGGTGACAAAGACATAAAGTGATAAAACAAACTATAATGAAAGGGACATGTATTGAATTACAATGTAACACTTGAACATCATTTCATTGAGATTTTTGGCCTAAATTGGCTGAAATTTCGTGACCATGGGTCCAAGGACCATGGTTAGGTCGTGAGGCCAAAAATCGGGACCAAATCGTCAAGCCGTTTCGTTCCAACTATTGGAGCGATTCGAAGCGGGCCTCTTTGTACCTTGTAACCACATCACCCTAAACTCGGTTCACTCATGAACACTCACTCAAAATACACGGTTTAGGGGCTGTTTTGTTGTGGATTTGATTTCGGTTGTTATTTGCAAAAACATAAAACGAAAATAAAAGGATATGAATTAGACTAAGCACAAAGCCACTAGCCTAAGACTAAGGTTCCGATCAATCATCGCACTAAGCTATGACCTTCACACATGGAAACTCGAATCTCCAAGCACAAAGCTAAGGAGGTTTGAAGAGAAAACCCTCTCTAAAACTCATCTTTTTTTATCTTAACAAATCTGAAAAATACAAGGAAGAAAGCTTGGTTTATATAAGACCAAGGCTTTCATCCTAGCCATACATCTTCCTAAAGATCTAAGGGCCATGAGGGCCTTACAAAACATACAAAAAAACGGCTCATATAGAGCTTACAAAATCAGCAAACTAAAATACAACAACAACTAAAGTAGATGGTGACATCTTGCAAGATCTCCTCCCTTCATTTGTGTTGTTCAATCAAGGCCCTTCATTTCTCCTTGGAGCTCAAGTCATACGGTCCACACAAGGTCCCTTAGCTGATTTTTGTTATTTGAATACAAAAGACCAAAAGGTGACAAAGACATAAAGTGATAAAACAAACTATAATGAAAGGGACATGTATTGAATTACAATGTAACACTTGAACATCATTTCAGCCGAGATTTTTGGCCTAAATTGGCTGAAATTTCGTGACCATGGTGCAACGGGAGTTGAGGGCTTGCGATCCATTGACCTAGGGCCCGCTTCCAACCTTAGGTCCAAGGGTCAACCACAAGTCAACTAAATCATCAACAACAAAAGTCAAGAAGGAGAAGGTCCCAAATCAGCCCAACTCAGCCGAAAATGATCAAAAGAAAGCTTCACATGTGTTCCACAATAAGTCCCTTTCAAGACATGTCACTATCTACCTTTTGTGCTTTATGCTTTTTACTTTATGTATTTGTTGTTTTATGTTCAAATTTTCAGCTCATGTGAGCCTTATTTGACCGAGTATAATGTTGTATTTGGGGGTTGATTGTAGCCCTTAGATCTTGTTGTAATGGATGGTCAAGATTAGAATGAGGGTAATATATAAACCCTCATTCTCACCTCACATTTTTCAGATTGGAATGATAAGGTTGAAACCCTAAAAAAACTTGAGTGCTCTCATTTCTCTCTTTACTTTGTGTTTGAGATTTATGATAATTAACTAGTGGCTTTGTGCTTAGTTAATTAAACCCCTAAATCTATAACTTTGTGAGTAGATTTAGGCACTATCTTTATGTTTCATTTTGTTTCACAAAAATCAGAAAAATTGTCTCACAAAAATACAATTTGGCCGAGTAATATTCAAGGGTTTCAAGGTTCGATTTTGTTCATCCTTTGAGTGATTCTTATCCCCATAAGTTTCACTCCAAATTGGTATCAAAGCCAAGGTTTGTTTTTGTTTTCGATCTTGTTTGTGTGTTTCTCGAGTTACTCCTATTTTTCCTCTTCAAATTTTCGATTTCTTTCCTTGTTTTTCCTTGTTTTATTTTCCACAAAATCTTACAAAATGATTAAAGGTTTACACTTGTATTAGTGTTGGTTGGGTTTGAAACACAAAGCCCCTTGCTTAGCCGAAATCTTAGGGTTGTTCCTCATTTTCGATTTGCTCTTGTGTTTCTCGGTTTACCCTTTGTTTCCCTCTTCAAATTTTTCGTTTTTCTTTCTTTGTTTTCCTTGTTCAATTTCCACAAAATCTCCACAAAAGATCTCACAAAATTTTCACAAAATGGAAGAGAATAGAGGAGAGGGTAAAAGACTTTCCGATTTAGAAGAGAAATTGACTCAACTCACCGGTAATTGCACTTTGATGATGAATGCTATTAACACACTCTTGGAACAAAACATGAATGAACCAAGAAGGGGTGAAGGGGGAAGGGGAAGAGGCCGTGGGATGGGGTATGGGGGCCGTGGGAGAGGACACCCTCCTCCTCACATGGAAGATCAATTTTCGGATTCGGAGGAGTCCCTTGAAACCCACCCTAGAGACCATGACCGAGACATTAAGGTGGACATACCCGATTTTTATGGTAGCTTGAACCCCGAGGATCTCCTAGATTGGCTTAGATCGGTTGAGAGAATTTTTGAATTCAAGGAGTACTCCGATAGGAAGTGTTTCAAGGTAGCCATCATGAAGTTTAAGGGATATGCTTCCCTTTGGTATGAGAACCTTAAGAACCAAAGAAACCGAGAGGGTAAGGAACCCATCAAGTCATGGCTCAAACTCAAAAAGAAACTCAAAGACAAGTTTGTTCCCAAAGACTACACTCAAGACATGTTCCTCAAGCTAGCTCAACTAAAACAAGAGTCACACCCCATTGAAACCTATCTTAGGGACTTTGAGCAACTCACTTTACAATGTGAGATGAATGAGAAACCCGAACAAAAAATTGCAAGATTTGTTGAGTTATAAAAAAATGAGTTTTAGAATGAGTTTTCTCTTGAAACCTCCCTAGCTTTGTGCTTGGAGATTCGAGTTTCCATGGGTGAAGGTCATAGCTTAGTGCGATGATTGATCGGAACCTTAGTCTTAGGCTAGTGGCTTTGTGCTTAGTCTAAGTCATATCCTTTATTTTTCGTTTTATGTTTTGTTCAAATAAAAATCAGAAACTTCCCACTCAAATCAGCCCAAAAAAACGTGTGAGTCAAGTGAGGTTCATGAGTGAACCGAGTTTAGGGTGAGTGTGGTTATAAGGATCAAATCGATCTTGTTCCGGGAGCTAGACTACCTAATAAGGCCGCATATCGAAGTGATCCTAAGACTACACAAGAACTTCAACAACAAATTGGGGAACTCATGGAAAAGGGGTTTGTAAGAGAATCTCTTAGTCCTTGTGCCGTACCTACACTCTTGGTGCCTAAGAAGGATGGAACTTGGAGAATGTGTACGGATAGTCGAGCTATTAATAATATTACGGTCAAGTATAGGTTCCCTATACCTAGGCTTGATGACATTCTTGATGAGCTTAGTGGAGCTCGATTGTTTTCCAAGATTGACCTACGACAAGGTTACCATCAAGTGAGAATCAAAGAGGGTGATGAATGGAAGACGGCTTTTAAAACGAAGCATGGGTTATATGAATGGTTAGTCATGCCTTTTGGACTATCCAATGCTCCTAGCACCTTCATGAGATTGATGACCGAGGTCTTGAGACCTTACTTGGGGAGATTCATTGTGGTTTACTTTGACGATATCTTGGTGTATAGCCCTTCCGAGGAAGCTCACCTACACCACTTGCAAGTGTTGTTTGAAACACTTAGGGATCACAAGTTGTACGGCAAGTTAGAGAAGTGTTCTTTCATGCAAAGCGAAGTCCAATTCTTGGGCTATATTATATCTAGCCGTGGCATACTAGTGGATCAAGAGAAAGTGGAGGCTATCAAATCATGGCCAATTCCGAAGAACATAACCGAGGTGAGGAGCTTTCATGGCTTGGCTTCTTTTTATCGACGATTTATCAAGGATTTTAGCACCGTCATGGCACCCATCACCGAGTGCATGAAGAAAGGAGAGTTCAAGTGGAATGAGGGGGCCGAGAGTTCCTTCATTAAAATCAAGAAGTTGTTGTGTGATTCACCTATTCTTACACCACCGGATTTCAATAAGCTATTTGAAGTCGAATGTGATGCTAGTGGAGTTGGAATTGGGGCCGTTTTATTACAAGAACACAAGCCAATTGCTTACTTTAGTGAGAAGTTGAATGGTGCCAAGCTCAATTATTCCACCTACGACAAAGAATTCTATGCCATCGTTCGGGCTCTCGCTCATTGGAGCCATTACCTCAAGCCCAAGCCGTTTGTTCTTCATTCCGATCATGAGGCTCTCAAATACATCAATGGGCAACACAAGTTGAATCATAGGCATGCCAAATGGGTCGAGTTTCTTCAATCATTCTCCTTCTCGAGTAAATTCATTGAGGGGAAGAATAACGTGGTGGCCGATGCTTTGTCACGGAGGCACACTATGCTAAGCTACATGGAGCAAAGAGTGTTGGGTTTTGAATTCATGAAAGAACTCTATGTGGAGGATCCCGACTTCAAGGATGAGTGGAACTCCATTCGTGGGGGAGAAAGCAAAGTAGGGAGCAAATACACACTTCAAGAGGGATTCCTATTCTTGGGGAATCGGTTGTGCATTCCTAAGGGCTCCTATCGACTTCTCCTAGTACGTGAGGTACATTCTAACGGTTTAGCCGGGCATTTTGGGATTCAAAAGACTTACGACATTCTCCAAGACCAATTCTATTGGCCCAAGATGCTTGGCGATGTTCAAGACGTGATCAAGAGGTGCGCTTTGTGTCAACAATCTAAGTCCTTTTTTCAAACGGGGCCCTACACTCCTCTACCCGTTCCAAACCGACCTTGGGAAGACGTTAGCATGGATTTTATCGTTGCCTTGCCTAGGACTCAACGAGGTAAAGACTCCATCATGGTTGTGGTGGATCGATTTAGCAAGATGGCTCATTTCATTGCGTGCAAGAAAACCGAAGATGCTATGAGTGTAGCCGAGTTGTATTTCAAGGAAGTAGTCAAGCTACACGGAGTCCCCAAAACCATTGTATCCGATCGAGACTCCAAGTTCATGAGCCACTTTTGGAAGACTTTGTGGAAATTGCTAAAGACGAGGCTCTTGTTTAGCACGAGTCACCACCCACAAACGGACGGCCAAACCGAGGTCACTAATAAAACCTTGGGGAGGATCCTTAGATGCATCGTATCCAAGTCCTTGAAAGATTGGGATCTCAAACTTGCCCACGCCGAGTTTGCCTTTAATCGTGCACCCTCTTCAAGCACGGGACATTCACCGTTTGAAGTGGTCTATGGAACCAATCCTCTCATGCCCACGGACCTAGCCCCCGTCAAGAGCAAGGAAATGAGTTACGATGCCAAGAAGCGGGTTGAGTTCATGATGAGTATCCACAACCAAGTCAAGAAGCAAATCGAGAAAGCGAATGAAACCTACAAGTCTAGATCAAGGGGCCGAAAGAATCCCAAAGAGTTCGAGCCGGGAGACTTGGTATGGTTACACTTAAGGAAGGAAAGATTTCCGGATAAACGAAAGAACAAACTCATGCCTAGAGCCGAGGGTCCCTTCGAAATACTTGAGAAAATCGGGTCGAATGCTTACAAAGTTGATCTACCGGGGGAATACGGAGTCCATGGCACGTTTAATGTGGGAGATCTTAGTCCGTATCATGAGGATTTGGAAGATGAAGAAGGTGAGGATTTGAGGGCAAATCCTTTTCAACCCGGGGAGATTGCAACGGGAGTTGAGGGCTTGCGATCCATTGACCTAGGGCCCGCTTCCAACCTTAGGTCCAAGGGTCAACCACAAGTCAACTAAATCATCAACAACAAAAGTCAAGAAGGAGAAGGTCCCAAATCAGCCCAACTCAGCCGAAAATGATCAAAAGAAAGCTTCACATGTGTTCCACAATAAGTCCCTTTCAAGACATGTCACTATCTACCTTTTGTGCTTTATGCTTTTTACTTTATGTATTTGTTGTTTTATGTTCAAATTTTCAGCTCATGTGAGCCTTATTTGACCGAGTATAATGTTGTATTTGGGGGTTGATTGTAGCCCTTAGATCTTGTTGTAATGGATGGTCAAGATTAGAATGAGGGTAATATATAAACCCTCATTCTCACCTCACATTTTTCAGATTGGAATGATAAGGTTGAAACCCTAAAAAAACTTGAGTGCTCTCATTTCTCTCTTTACTTTGTGTTTGAGATTTATGATAATTAACTAGTGGCTTTGTGCTTAGTTAATTAAACCCCTAAATCTATAACTTTGTGAGTAGATTTAGGCACTATCTTTATGTTTCATTTTGTTTCACAAAAATCAGAAAAATTGTCTCACAAAAATACAATTTGGCCGAGTAATATTCAAGGGTTTCAAGGTTCGATTTTGTTCATCCTTTGAGTGATTCTTATCCCCATAAGTTTCACTCCACATGGGTCCAAGGACCATGGTTAGGTCGTAGGCCAAAAATCGGGACCAAATCGTCAAGCCGTTTCGTTCCAGTACCCCGATAGGAAGTGTTTTAAGGTGGCCATCATGAAATTCAAAGGATATGCCTCCCTTTGGTATGAAAACCTTAAGAATCAAAGAAATCGAGAGGGAAAGGAACCCATTAGGTCATGGCTCAAACTCAAAAAAAAACTCAAGGATAAGTTTGTTCCCAAAGACTACACTCAAGACATGTTCCTTAGATTGGCCCAACTAAAACAAGAGACACACCCCATCGAAACCTATCTTAGGGACTTTGAGCAACTCACTTTACAATGTGAGATGAATGAGAAGCCCGAGCAAAAAATTGCAAGGTTTGTTGAGGGTCTAAACCCTAGGATAGCAAATCGGGTCAAGATGCAAAACTTGTGGTCATTCGATGAGGCCGTCACTATGGCCATGAGAGTGGAAAAGCTAGAGAAGGGGAGAGGGGACTCGGCTAAGAGCACCACCAAGGCCACCCCCACGTCAAGCCAAGGAGGAATCAAAATTGGTGAGCCTTGCCCTACTATCAAACCATCAAGTGTCGACAAGGGGAAGGGAATTGACTATGGCCCTAAGAAAACAATTCCTCTCAAGAAGTGCTACCAATGCCAAGGGTATGGTCATTTTGCTAAGGAGTGCCCTAGCAAGAGGACCTTGAACACAAGTGAGGTTGTGCATTGGGGAGACGATGAGGTCTTAGTTTGTGAGGAAGAAAAAAAAGAGGGAGTTGAGGAAGTGAAGGTGGCCGAAACTTTAGTTCCCCCGGACTCGGGGTTGAGCTTGGTCACATGGCGAGTGATGCACACTCAAGAATCAAATGAGAACATGGACCAAAGACACCAAATCTTTCGGTCCAAGTGTACAATCAATGGAAGAGTGTGTAACTTGATTATCGATGGAGGAAGTTGTGTTAATGTTGCTTCAAAAACCCTCATTGATAAACTTGCCTTACCTACTTTGAAGCACCCTCACCCTTACAAGCTAAGGTGGCTTAATCAAGGAGCCGAAGTAAAGGTCGATAAACAATGCAAAGTCTCGTTCTCAATTGGACAAGATTACAAGGATGAAATTGTGTGTGAAGTGTTGGATATGGATGCTTGTCATGTGTTGCTTGGTAGGCCTTGGGAGTATGAGAAAAATTCTTCCCACCATGGAAGAGACAACACCTACTCATTCAAGTATGGTGACAAGCTCATTGTCTTAGCTCCCCTACCACCAATGATGGGTTATAAAACCAATTCATGCTTGTTCGAATCAATCAATGGAGTGAGCTCTAGCAAATAGGTGGTGCAACGGGAGTTGAGGATTTGCGATCCATTGACCTAGGACCCGCTTCCAACCTTAGGTCCAAAGGTCAACCTCAAGTCAACTAAGTCAACAAGAGAAAAATCAAGTGGGAGTAATACCCAATTCAGCCGAAAATCAAACAAAGAGAAGCTCACATGTTTCTCCTCAACATGTCCCTTTCACACATGTCACTATCTACCTTTTATGCTTTATGCTTTTTACTTTAAGTATTTGTTGTTTTCTATTCAAATTTTCAGCTCATGTGAGCCTTGGAAAACCGAGTATATTGTTGTTTTTGTGGGTTGATTGTAGCCCTTAGATTAGCTTGTGATGTATGGTCAAGATTAGAATGAAGGTAGTATATAAACCCTCATCCTAACATCATAATTTTCAGATTTGGAATGATAAAGAAAACCCTAGTTGTTTATTTGAGTTTCTTCATTCTCTCATTACTTTGTGTGTGAGTTAGTGAAAGATTAGTTTAGTGGCTTTGTGCTTAAGCTAATCAAAACCTAAATCTATTACTTTGTGTGTAGATTTAGATACTATCTTTATGTTCTTCCATTTAACAACAAAAATCAGAAAAATACTTCACAAAAACACACACTTGAGCCGAGATTTTCAAGAGGTTACAAAGTCGGTTTGTGTTCAACCCTTGAGTGAAACTTGACCTCATAGGTTTCACTCCAAATTGGTTATCAAAGCTTAGGTTTGAAGAGCACAAGATCCCACCTTTGTGCTAAGTTTCACACGGTCCAAAGGAGCACCTTGAGGTATTCGAAATTTTTCAGATTTTGTGTGTTTGTTTTCTCAATGAGTATGCCTCTTTCTTGTGATATTACTCTTGAGGGAACTATGAATGACTCTATGGAGAAATTGAGAAAGGAAATCGAGTCTAAATTGAGCCGAATGAATGGAGGAATTGGGTCAAAACTTGGTCTTGTAACTTGGAGGGTTATGCATACCCAACCCCATTCCTTGGAAGAAAGTCAAAAAAATCAGATTTTTAGGTCTAAGTGTACCATTGGGAAGAGGGTTTGTAACCTCATTATTGATGGAGGGAGTTGTGTTAATGTTGCTTCAAAAACCCTCATCGATAAGCTTGCCTTACCCACTCAAAAACACCCAAACCCTTACAAGTTGAGATGGTTGAATAGGGAGGCCGAAATTTTGGTTGATAAACGATGTTTGGTTTCTTTTTCGATGAGAAGAGACTATGTGGATGAAGTGTGGTGTGATGTGATTCCTATGGATGCTTGTCACCTTTTATTAGGGAGACCTTGGGAATTTGATCGAAATGCGACTCATGAGGGAAGAGACAACACCTATACTTTCGAGTTTAGAGACAAGAGGATTAAACTCACACCCTTGCCTCCAAACATGGGTGGCCGAGCCACTCCTCCTCTACCCAAGCCACTTGAGGGAATTCTATTAGTTGGAGAACAAGAGATGAAACAAGAGCTTAGCAAGGGAATGGTTGTTTATGCCCTCATTGCCAAAGAAACTCCTAAGGAAAGTGAAAAACCGATTCCATGTGAAGTGCAAGAACTCTTAGAACTCTACAAGGATGTGTTTCCCCTTGAACTACCACACGGCCTACCCCCTATTAGGGGCATTGAGCATCAAATCGATCTTGTTCCGGGAGCTACACTACCAAATAAGGCCGCCTATCGAAGTGATCCCAAAGCTACACAAGAACTTCAACAACAAATTGGGGAACTCATGGAAAAGGGGTTTGTAAGGGAGTCTCTTAGTCCTTGTGCCGTACCTACACTTTTGGTACCTAAGAAGGATGGAACTTGGAGAATGTGTACGGATAGTCGAGCTATCAACAACATCACGGTCAAGTATAGGTTTCCTATACCTAGACTTGATGACATTCTTGATGAGCTTAGTGGAGCTCAATTGTTTTCTAAGATTGATCTACGACAAGGTTACCATCAAGTGAGAATCAAAGAGGGTGACGAATGGAAAACGGCTTTTAAAACGAAGCATGGGTTATATGAATGGTTAGTCATGCCTTTTGGACTATCCAATGCTCCTAGCACCTTCATGAGATTGATGACCGAGGTTTTGAGACCTTACTTGGGAAGGTTCATTGTGGTCTACTTTGACGATATCTTAGTGTATAGCCCTTCCAAGGAAGCTCACCTACATCATTTGCGAGTGTTGTTTGAAACACTTAGAGATCACAAGTTGTATGGCAAGTTAGAGAAGTGTTCTTTCATGCAAAGCGAAGTCCAATTCTTGGGCTATATTATATCTAGCCGTGGTATACTAGTGGATCAAGAGAAAGTGGAGGCTATCAAATCATGGCCAATTCCGAAGAACATAACCGAGGTGAGGAGTTTTCATGGCTTGGCTTCTTTTTATCGACGGTTTATCAAGGATTTTAGCACCGTCATGGCACCCATCACCGAGTGTATGAAGAAAGGAGAGTTCAAGTGGAATGAGGGGGCCGAGAATTCCTTCAAAAAAATCAAACAGTTGTTGTGTGATTCACCTATTCTTACGCCACCGGATTTCAATAAGCTCTTTGAGGTCGAATGTGATGCTAGTGGAGTTGGAATTGGGGCCGTTCTCTTGCAAGAGCACAAACCAATCGCTTACTTTAGTGAGAAATTGAATGGAGCCAAGCTCAATTATTCCACCTACGACAAAAAATTCTATGCCATCGTTCGAGCTCTCGCTCATTGGAGCCATTATCTCAAACCCAAACCGTTTGTTCTTCATTCGGACCATGAGGCGCTCAAGTACATCAATGGGCAACACAAGTTGAATCATAGGCATGCCAAATGGGTCGAGTTTCTTCAATCCTTCTCTTTCTCGAGCAAGTTCATTGAGGGAAAGAATAACGTGGTGGCCGATGCATTGTCTCGGAGGCACACTATGCTAAGCTACATGGAGCAAAGAGTGTTGGGTTTTGAATTCATGAAAGAGCTCTATGTGGAGGATCCCGACTTCAAGGAAGAGTGGGACTCCATCCGTGAGGGGAAAAGCAAAGTGGGAAGCAAGTACACCCTTCAAGAAGGATTCCTATTCTTGGGGAATCGGCTATGCATCCCCAAAGGGTCCTATCGACTTCTCCTAGTACGTGAGGTTCACTCCAATGGTTTAGCCGGGCATTTTGGGATTCAAAAGACCTACAACATCCTCCAAGATCAATTCTATTGGCCCAAGATGCTTGGAGATGTTCAAGACGTGATCAAGAGATGTGCTTCATGCCAACAATCCAAATCCTTCTTTCAAACGGGGCCCTACACTCCCTTGCCCGTCCCAAATCGACCATGGGAAGACGTTAGCATGGATTTCATCGACGCTTTGCCTAGAACTCAACGAGGTAAGGATTCCGTCATGGTTGTGGTAGATCGATTTAGCAAGATGGCTCATTTCATTGCGTGCAAGAAAACCGAAGATGCTATGAGTGTAGCCGAGTTGTACTTCAAAGAAGTGGTCAAATTGCATGGAGTCCCCAAAACCATTGTATCCGATCGAGACACCAAATTCATGAGCCACTTTTGGAAGACTTTGTGGAAATTGTTGAAAACGAGGCTCTTGTTTAGCACTAGCCACCACCCTCAAACGGGAGGGCCAAACCGAGGTCACTAATAAAACCTTGGGGAGGATCCTTAGAAGCATCGTTTCCAAGTCCTTGAAAGATTGGGATCTCAAGCTTGCCCACGCCGAGTTTGCTTTTAATCGTGCTCCTTCTTCTAGCACGGGACATTCACCGTTTGAAGTGGTCTATGGGACCAACCCACTCATGCCCACGGACTTAGCCCCCGTCAAGAGCAAGGAAATGAGCTATGATGCCAAGAAGCGGGTTGAATTCATGATGAGCATCCACAATCAAGTCAAAAAGCAAATCGAGAAAGCAAACGAGACCTACAAGGCTCGGTCAAAGAGCCGAAAGACTCCAAATGAATTCGAGCCGGGAGACTTGGTATGGTTACACTTGAGGAAGGAAAGGTTTCCGGATAAAAGAAAGAACAAACTCATGCCTAGGGCCGAGGGTCCCTTCGAGATACTCGAGAAAATTGGACCGAACGCTTACAAAGTTGATCTACCGGGAGAGTACGGAGTCCATGGCACGTTCAAAGTGGGAGACCTTAGCCCATACCATGAAGACTTGGAGGAGGAGGAAGTCGAGGATTTGAGGGCAAATCCTTTTCAACCCGGGGAGATTGCAACGGGAGTTGAGGATTTGCGATCCATTGACCTAGGACCCGCTTCCAACCTTAGGTCCAAAGGTCAACCTCAAGTCAACTAAGTCAACAAGAGAAAAATCAAGTGGGAGTAATACCCAATTCAGCCGAAAATCAAACAAAGAGAAGCTCACATGTTTCTCCTCAACATGTCCCTTTCACACATGTCACTATCTACCTTTTATGCTTTATACTTTTTACTTTAAGTATTTGTTGTTTTCTATTCAAATTTTCAGCTCATGTGAGCCTTGGAAAACCGAGTATATTGTTGTTTTTGTGGGTTGATTGTAGCCCTTAGATTAGCTTGTGATGTATGGTCAAGATTAGAATGAAGGTAGTATATAAACCCTCATCCTAACATCATAATTTTCAGATTTGGAATGATAAAGAAAACCCTAGTTGTTTATTTGAGTTTCTTCATTCTCTCATTACTTTGTGTGTGAGTTAGTGAAAGATTAGTTTAGTGGCTTTGTGCTTAAGCTAATCAAAACCTAAATCTATTACTTTGTGTGTAGATTTAGATACTATCTTTATGTTCTTCCATTTAACAACAAAAATCAGAAAAATACTTCACAAAAACACACACTTGAGCCGAGATTTTCAAGAGGTTACAAAGTCGGTTTGTGTTCAACCCTTGAGTGAAACTTGACCTCATAGGTTTCACTCCAGGTGGGAGAAGAGCCGAATGTGGGCATTGAAAAAGAAGTGATGAGCTCGGAAATCAAGAGAAACCCTAGAGCAACAAGGAGAGTTCTAGGAGAGGAGCAACATGAAGGAGATACTTCAATCAACAATGAAACAACCGGCTACAACAAGAATGTGGTCAATGAAAGAGCAAAAATTGATGGCATGGAAAGATCGAGTGGATCCTTAAGGTGGAGAATCATTGAAGGGCTCGATCATGAGCAAGAATGGATGGATGGCATGGTTATGAGTCGTGGGCTCAAGGAAATGCTCGAGGAGGAGTGTGTGGTCAAGCAAACCGTGACCAAGGAGAAAAACATGACCAATACCTCGAGCCCAAGCAAGGGAGTCCAACCATTTCTCCAAACCCTAGCTAGGTGGTGCCCTTGGAAGTCAAGAATCGTGAAGACCAAGGTCGAGCAAGGGTTAAGTCGAGGATTGAGCATGGAGTCGAGCCAAGGGGGAAGCAAGAGGATCACCAAGGATTTGAGGGCAAATCCTTTCCAAGGAGAGGAGATTGGACCAAAAATGGTCAAGGTGGTCAAGGATGAGATGGAGTTGAGCCAAGGGTTGAGTCCTTGGGCTCAAACCCTAGCCTAGGCCATGACCCTAGGGGCCACTAAGAGAAAAGTCAAGTCAATTCTATGGTCAAATCAAGCCATACTTAGTGGTCAAGGGAAGTCAAGAGAAGTCAAAGGTAGAATAAGTTGGAGAGCAACAAAAATTCAATGAATATGCTATTTTTGAATGTGGTCAAATTGGGTGCACCCATGTGAGTTAACTCTCCAATAAAGGACTCACATGGTTCACAAAAGCTAGCTCAATGGAGGTCCAAGGAGCCGGCCTAATCAAGCCACCAAGATCATCACATTGTTTTATGTTTTATGTCTTTTTCATTCATGTCCCTTTCACTACTTTATACTTTATTGTATGAGTTTTAATTTCTGAAAATTGGTCACATGGACCGTCCAAACCCATCCCCAAGGCTCACACAAGGGCCCTTGTGGACCAAAAATGGTCAAGGGTGAAGTCGAGGGAGACCATGGGTTGGGGCCATGGGCTCAAACCCAAGCCTAGGTCATGGACCAAGGGATCACTAAGGGCTAAGTAAAGTCAATTCTATGGTCAAATCGAGCCAACCTTAGTGATCAAGCAAAGTCAAGAGGAAGCCAAAGTTGGAGAGCAACAAAAGTCAAGATTATGCTATTTTTAAATGTGGTCAACTAGGGTACACCCATGTGAGTCAACCCTCCAATAAATGGGCTCACATGGCTCATCAAGCTAGCTCAAGGAGGTCCCATGGAGCCGGCTCAATTAAGCCACCCAAGCCATCACATTGTTTTTATGTTTTAAGTCATTTTCATACATGTCGCTTTCTTTACTTTTGCTTTATGTTTTAATGTAAGGAGACAATATAGTCCCTTGTATTTTGGTCACTTGGACCGTCCAAACCCAACCCCAACCCCAAGGCTCACACAAGGGCCCTTGGATGATCATCAACAAAGAAGGGAGAGGATGAACTCAAGTGTCACCATCACCTTTATGCTTTATAGTTTGTCTTTTAGGTTGAAAATTTTCAGCTCACATGTGAGCTTAGGGGCCGTTATTTTGTAGTAATTGAGGGACTCTTGTGAGCCCTTAGATCCTCTTGTAATGTATGGTCAAAGATTAGAATGAGGGTAGTTGGAGTGAAACTAAGTGGATTAAGTTTCACTCAAAGGATGAACACAAATCGACTTTGAAAGCCCTTGAAATTCTCGGCCAAATAGTATTTTTTTGGGATGAATTTTTCTGAAATTTTGTAAACAAATGAAACATAAAAGATAGTATCTAAATCTACACACAAAGTAATAGATTTAGGGTTTTAATTAGTTAAGCACTAAGCCACTAACTAATTATCATAAATCTCAAACACAAAGTAATGAGAGAAATGAGAGCACTCAAGTTTTAAACACTAGGGTTTTTCATTCAACAAATTCTGAAAATTATAATGTGAGAGGGTGGGTTTATATATTACCCAAGGCCTCATCTAAACCCTTCATTACAAGTTGATCCAAGGGCCATAAAGGTCCCTCATTTCAAAAAAAAGAATGGTCCTAATGACCTTACAATTTGAAAATTATAACAAACAAAAACATAAAGTAGACAATGACCTTTGAGCTCATCCTCTCCATGCACTTTAGGTAGCATCCAAGGGTCAAGATTTGACCTTGGGATGGCATGTGGGACGGTCCAAGTGACCAAATACAAGGGATTATGTTGTCTCCTTACATTAAAGCATAAAGTTAAAAGAAAGAAAGCGACATGTATTTAAAATGACATAAAGCATAAAAACAATGTGATGGTTTGGGTGACTTAATTGGAGCCGGCTCCATTGGGACCTCCTTGAGCTAGCCTGTTGAACCATGTGAGCCCTTTTATTGGAGGGTTGACTCACATGGGTGTACCCTAATTGACCACACTCAAAAATAGCACAATCTTGACTTTTTTTGTTGCTCTCCAACTTGACTTCCTCTCGACTTTTCTTGATCACTAAGGTTGGCTTGATTTGACCATAGAATTGACTTTACTTAGCCCTTAGTGACCCCTTGACCCATGGTCTAGGCTTGGGTTTGAGCCCATGGCCCCAACTCATGGTCTCCCTCGACTTCACCCTTGACCACCTTGACCATTTTTGGTCCAGTAGTATATAAACCCTCATTCTCACATCAAATTTTTCAGATTTGGAATGATAAAGAAAACCCTAGTGTTTATTGAGTGTTCTTCATTTTCCTCATTACTTTGTGTTTGAGATTTGTGAACAATTAGTTAGTGGCTTAGTGCTTAACTAATTACAAACCTAAATCTATTACTTTGTGTGTGGATTTAGATACTATCTTTATGTTTTTCATTTGTCACAAAAAATCAGAAAATTTTCTCACAAAAAAACCTCATTCTCGGCCGTTTTTATTTCAAGGTTTCAAGTTCAATTTTTGTTCATCCCTTGAGTGAAACTTGATCCACTTAGTTTCACTCCAAATTGGCATCAAAGCCTAGGTTTGTTCTTGTTTTTTCGATTTGTTTTTGTTCATAGTTTTGTCGAGTTACTCCTTTGTTTTTCTTCTTTTAATTTTCGTTCTTCTTCTTCCTTTTCCTTGTTTATTTTCTATAAATTTCCCACAAAATTTCCACAAAAGATCTCACAAAATTTTCACATAATGGAAGGGGATAGAGGGGAGGGTAAAAGGCTTTCCGATTTAGAAGAAAAGTTAACTCAACTCACCGGTAATTGTACTTTAATGATGAATGCTCTAAACACCCTCTTAGACCAAAATCTTAATGAACCAAGAAGGGGTGGAGGGGTGGAGTGAAACTAGGAGGATCAAGTTTCACTCAAGAGATGAACACAAATCGATCCTTGAAACCCTTGAAAAATCTCGGTTATATGTGTGTTTTTGTGGGATAATTTTCTGAAATTTTATGAACAAGGAAAATAAAAAGGATAGTAACTAAATCTACACACTAAGTAATAGATTTAGGTTGTGATTAGTTTAAGCACAAAGCCACTAAACTAATCTTTCACTAAACTCACACACTAAGTAATGAGAAAGGAAGAACACTCAAATGAAACTAGGGTTTCTTTATCATTAGCCAAATCTAAAAATTGTGAGATGAGGATGAGGGTTTATATATTACCCTCATTCTAATCTTGACCATCCATTACAAGCTAATCTAAGGGCTACAATAAACCCACAAAACCTACAATATACTCGGTCCAACAAGCTCACTTGAGCTGAAAATTTTGAACATAAAACAACAAATACTTAAAGTAAAAAGCATAAAGTAATAAAGGTAGATAGCGACATGTGTTGATAGTGACTTATTGAGGAACACATGTGAGGCTTTCTTTTGTTCATTTTCTCGGCTGACTTGGGCTTCTCCCCTTGACTTTGACTCTTGTTGATTTAGTTGACTTGTGGTTGACCCTTGGACCTAAGGTTGGAAGCGGGCCCAAGGTCAAAGGATCGTGAACTTTCAACTCCCGTTGCAATCTCCCCGGGTTGAAAAGGATTTGCCCTCAAATCCTCGACTTCCTCCTCCTCCAAGTCTTCATGGTACGGACTAAGGTCTCCCACGTTGAATGTGCCATGGACGCCATACTCTCCCGGTAGATCAACTTTGTAAGCGTTCGGTCCAATTTTCTCGAGTATCTCGAAGGGACCCTCGGCCCTAGGCATGAGTTTGTTCTTTCTTTTATCCGGAAACCTTTCCTTCCTCAAGTGTAGCCACACCAAATCTCCCGCTTCAAATTCCCTTGGATTTTTTCGGCCCTTGGACTTAGCCTTGTAGGCTTCGTTTGACTTCTCGATTTGCTTCTTGACTTGGTTGTGGATACTCATCATGAACTCAACCCGCTTCTTGGCATCGTAACTCATCTCCTTGCTCTTGACGGGGGCTAGGTCCGTGGGCATGAGGGGGTTGGTCCCATAGACCACTTCAAATGGTGAGCTTCCCGTGCTAGAAGAAGGGGCACGGTTGAAGGCAAACTCGGCGTGGGCGAGTTTGAGATCCCAATCTTTCAAGGACCTAGAAACGATGCTCCTAAGGATCCTCCCCAAGGTTTTATTACTGACCACGGGTTGGCCATCCGTTTGAGGATGATGACTTGTGCTAAACAAGAGCCTCGTTTTTAGCAACTTCCATAAGGTCTTCCAAAAGTGGCCCATGAACTTGGTGTCTCGATCGGATACAATGGTTTTCGGGACTCCATGCAACTTGACCACTTCTTTGAAATACAATTCGGCCACACTCATGGCATCCTCGGTCTTCTTGCACGCAATGAAATGAGCCATCTTGCTAAATCGATCTACCACAACCATGATTGAATCCTTACCTCGTTGAGTCCTTGGCAAAGCGACGATGAAATCCATGCTAACATCCTCCCATGGCCGATTTGGGACGGGTAAAGGAGTGTAGGGTCCCGTTTGAAAGAAGGACTTGGATTGTTGGCAAGAAGCACATCTCTTGATCACATCTTGGACATCTCCAAGCATCTTGGGCCAATGGAATTGGTCTTGGAGGATGTCATAAGTCTTTGAATTCGAAATGCCGGCTAAACCATTAGAATGAACTTCCTCAGTAGGAGATTTCGATAAGAACCCTTAGGTATACATAGCCGATTTCCATAGAACAAGAACCCCTCTTGAAGTGTGTACTTGCTTCCCACCTTGCCTTGTCCTTCACGTGTGGAATTCCACTCATCTTTGAAGTCGGGATCCTCCACATAGAGCTCCTTCATGAATTCAAAACCCAACACTCTTTGCTCCATGTAGCTTAGCATGGTGTGCCTCCGAGACAAAGCATCGGCCACCACGTTATTCTTCCCTCAATGAACTAACTAGAGAAGGAGAAAGATTGAAGGAACTCGACCCCCTTGGCATGCCTATGATTCAACTTGTGTTGCCCATTGATGTATTTGGGTGCCTCATGATCCGAATGAAGAACAACCGGTTTGGGTTTGAGATAATGGCTCCAATGAGCGAGAGCCCGAACGATGGCATAGAATTCTTTGTCGTAGGTGGAATAATTGAGCTTGGCTCCATTCAATTTCTCACTAAAGTAAGCGATCGGTTTGTGTTCTTGCAAGAGAACGGCCCCAATTCCAACTCCACTAGCATCACACTCGACCTCAAAGAGCTTATTGAAATCCGGTGGTGCAAGAATAGGTGAATCACACAACAACTCTTTGATCCTCTTGAAAGAATTCTCGGCCCCCTCATTCCATTTGAACTCTCCTTTCTTCATACACTCGGTGATGGGTGCCATGACGGTGCTAAAATCCTTGATAAATCGTCGATAAAAAGAAGCCAAGCCATGAAAGCTCCTTACCTCGGTTATGTTCTTCGGAATTGGCCATGATTTGATAGCCTCCACTTTCCCTTGATCCACTAGAATACCACGGCTTGATATAATATAGCCCAAGAATTGGACTTCGCTTTGCATGAAGGAACACTTCTCTAACTTGCCATACAACTTGTGATCTCTAAGTGTTTCAAACAACACTTGCAAGTGATGTAGGTGAGCTTCCTTGGAAGGGCTATACACCAAGATATCGTCAAAGTAAACCACAATGAATCTCCCCAAGTAAGGTCTCAAAACCTCGGTCATCAATCTCATGAAGGTGCTAGGAGCATTGGATAGTCCAAAAGGCATGACTAACCATTCATATAACCCATGCTTCGTTTTGAAAGCCGTCTTCCATTCATCACCCTCCTTGATTCTCACTTGATGGTAGCCTTGACGTAGATCAATCTTAGAAAACAATCGAGCTCCACTAAGCTCATCAAGAATGTCATCAAGTCTAGGTATAGGAAACCTATACTTGACCGTAATGTTGTTGATAGCTCGACTATCCGTACACATTCTCCACGTTCCATCCTTCTTTGGTACCAAAAGTGTAGGTACGGCACAAGGACTAAGAGACTCCCTTACAAACCCCTTTTCCATGAGTTCCCCAATTTGTTGTTGAAGTTCTTGCGTGGCTTTGGGATCACTTCGATAGGCGGCCTTATTTGGTAGTGTAGCTCCCGGAACAAGATCGATTTGATGCTCAATGCCCCTAATAGGAGGTAGGCCGTGGGGTAGTTCAAGGGGGAACACATCCTTGTAGAGTTCTAATAGTTCTTGAACTTCACATGGAATCGGTTTTTCATTTTCCTTAGGAGTTTCTTTGGCAATGAGGGCATAAACGACCATTCCCTTGCTAAGCTCTTGTTTCATCTCTTGTTCCCCAACTAATAGAATTCCCTCAAGTGGCTTGGGTGGGGGAGGAGTGGCTCGGCCACCCATGTTTGGAGGCAAGGGTGTGAGTTTAATCCTCTTGTCTCTAAACTTGAAAGTATAGGTGTTGTCTCTTCCCTCATGAGTCGCATTTCGATCAAATTCCCAAGGTCTCCCTAACAAACGGTGACAAGCATCCATAGGAATCACATCACACCACACTTCATCCACATAGTCTCTTCCCATCGAAAAAGAAACCAAACATCGTTTATCAACCAAAATTTCGGCCTCCCTATTCAACCATCTCAACTTGTAAGGGTTTGGGTGTTTTTGAGTGGGTAAGGCAAGCTTATCGATGAGGGTTTTTGAAGCAACATTAACACAACTCCCTCCATCAATAATTAGGTTACAAACCCTCTTCTCAATGGTACATTTAGACCTAAAAATCTGATTTTTTTGACTTTCTTCCAAGGAATGGGGTTGGGTATGCATAACCCTCCAAGTTACAAGACCAAGTTTTGACCCAATTCCTCCATTAACTCGGCTCAACTTAGACTCAATTTCCTTTCTCAATTTCTCCATAGAACCATTCATAGTTCCCTCAAGAGTAATATCACAAGAAAGAGGCATACTCATTGAGAAAATAAACACACAAAATCTGAAAAAATCCGAATACCTCAAAGTGCTCCCTTGGACCGTGTGAATTTAGCACAAAGGTGGGATCTTGTGCTCTTCAAACCAAAGCTTTGATTACCAATTTGGAGTGAAACTAGGAGGATCAAGTTTCACTCAAGAGATGAACACAAATCGATCCTTGAAACCCTTGAAAAATCTCGGTTATATGTGTGTTTTTGTGGGATAATTTTCTGAAATTTTATGAACAAGGAAAATAAAAAGGATAGTAACTAAATCTACACACTAAGTAATAGATTTAGGTTGTGATTAGTTTAAGCACAAAGCCACTAAACTAATCTTTCACTAAACTCACACACTAAGTAATGAGAAAGGAAGAACACTCAAATGAAACTAGGGTTTCTTTATCATTAGCCAAATCTGAAAATTGTGAGATGAGGATGAGGGTTTATATATTACCCTCATTCTAATCTTGACCATCCATTACAAGCTAATCTAAGGGCTACAATAAACCCACAAAACCTACAATATACTCGGTCCAACAAGCTCACTTGAGCTGAAAATTTTGAACATAAAACAACAAATACTTAAAGTAAAAAGCATAAAGTAATAAAGGTAGATAGCGACATGTGTTGATAGTGACTTATTGAGGAACACATGTGAGGCTTTCTTTTGTTCATTTTCTCGGCTGACTTGGGCTTCTCCCCTTGACTTTGACTCTTGTTCATTTAGTTGACTTGTGGTTGACCCTTGGACCTAAGGTTGGAAGCGGGCCCAAGGTCAAAGGATCGTGAACTTTCAACTCCCGTTGCAAGGGGGAAGAGGGCGTGGGTATGGGGGGCGTGGGAGAGGACAACCTCCTCCTCACATGGAAGATCAATTTTCGGATTCGGAGGAGTCCCTTGAAACCCACCCGAGAGACCATGACCGAGACATTAAGGTGGATATACCCGATTTTTATGGTAGCTTGATTCCCGAAGACCTACTAGATTGGCTTAGGTCGATAGAGAGGATCTTTGAATTTAAGGAATATCCCGATAGGAAGTGTTTTAAGGTGGCCATCATGAAGTTCAAGGGATACGCTTCCCTTTGGTACGAAAACCTCAAGAACCAACGAAACCGAGAGGGTAAGGAACCCATTAAGTCGTGGCTCAAACTCAAGAAAAAACTCAAAGACAAGTTTGTTCCAAAGGATTATACCCAAGACATGTTCCTTAAGCTAGCTCAACTAAAACAAGAGACACACCCCATTGAAACCTATCTTAGGGACTTTGAGCAACTCACTCTACAATGTGAGATGAATGAGAAGCCCGAGCAAAAAATTGCAAGGTTTGTTGAGGGCCTAAACCCTAGGATAGCAAATCGGGTCAAGATGCAAAACTTGTGGTCCTTCGATGAGGCCGTTACTATGGCCACACGTGTGGAGAGGTTAGAGAAGGGGAGAGGAGAGTCGGCTAAGAGCACCCCCAAGACCAACCCTAACTCGAGCCAAGGAGGGGTCAAAATTGTCGAACCTAGCCCTACTATCAAGCCATCAAGTGTTGACAAGGGGAAGGGAATTGACTATGGCCCTAAGAGAACAATTCCTCTCAAGAAGTGCTACCAATGTCAAGGGTATGGTCATTTTGCTAAGGAGTGCCCTAGCAAGAGGACCTTGAACACAAGTGAGGTTGTGCATTGGGGAGACGATTAGGTATTAGTTTGCGAGGAAGAAAAAAACGAGGGAGTTGAGGATGTGAAGGTGGCCGAAACATTAGTTCCCCCGGACTCGGGGTTGAGCTTGGTTACTTGGCGAGTAATGCACACTCAAGATTCAAGCGAAAGCATGGATCAACGACACCAACTATTTCGAACCAAGTGTACAATCATGGGGAGGGTGTGTAATCTCATTATCGATGGGGGAAGTTGTGTTAATGTTGCTTCGAAATCCCTCATTGATAAACTTGCCTTACCAACCTTGAAGCATCCTCATCCTTACAAGCTAAGGTGGCTTAATCAAGGAGCCGAGGTAAGAGTTGATAAGCAATGTCAAGTTTCGTTCTCGATTGGACAAGACTATAAGGATGAAATTGTGTGTGAAGTGTTGGACATGGATGCATGTCATGTGTTGCTTGGTAGGCCTTGGGAGTATGAGAAGAATTCTTCCCACCATGGAAGAGATAACACCTACTCATTCAAGTATGGTGACAAGCTTATTGTCTTAGCTCCCCTACCACCAATGATGGGTTATAAAACCAATTCATGCTTGTTCGAATCAATCAATGGAGTGAGCTCTAGCCAAGAGATGGGAGAAGAGCCGAGATGTGGGCTTCGGAAAAGAAGTGATGAGCTTGGAAATCGAGAGAAACCCTAGAGCAACAAGGAGAGTTCTAGGAGAGGAGCAACATGAAGGAGATACTTCAATCAACAATGAAACAATCGACTACAACAAGAATGTGGTCAATGAAAGAGCAAAAATTGATGGCAAGGAAAGATCAAGTGGGTCTTTAAGGTGGAGAATCATTGATGGGCTCGATCATGAGCAAGAATGGATGGATGGCATGGTTATGAGTCGTGGGCTCAAAGAAATGCTCGAGGAAGAGTGTGTGGTCAAGCAAACCGTGACCAAGGAAGAAAACATGATCAATTCTTCGAGCCAAGGCAAAGGGGTCCAACCATTTCTACAAACTCTAGCTAAGTGGTGCCCATGGAAGACCAAAACCGTGAAAGCCAAGATCGAGCAAAGGTTGAGCCGAGAATCAAGCATGAAATCGAGCAAGGGAGGATGCAAGAGGATCTCCAAGGACTTGAGGACAAGTCCTTTCCAAGGAGAGGAGATTGGACCAAAAATGGTCAAGGGTGAAGTCGAGGGAGACCATGGGTTGGGGCCATGGGCTCAAACCCAAGCCTAGGTCATGGACCAAGGGATCACTAAGGGCTAAGTAAAGTCAATTCTATGGTCAAATCGAGCCAACCTTAGTGATCAAGCAAAGTCAAGAGGAAGCCCAAGTTGGAGAGCAACAAAAGTCAAGATTATGCTATTTTTGAATGTGGTCAACTAGGGTACACCCATGTGAGTCAACCCTCCAATAAATGGGCTCACATGGCTCATCAAGCTAGCTCAAGGAGGTCCCATGGAGCCGGCTCAATTAAGCCACCCAAGCCATCACATTGTTTTTATGTTTTAAGTCATTTTCATACATGTCGCTTTCTTTACTTTTACTTTATGCTTTAATGTAAGGAGACAATATAGTCCCTTGTATTTTGGTCACTTGGACCGTCCAAACCCAACCCCAAGGCTCACACAAGGGCCCTTGGATGATCATCAACAAAGAAGGGAGAGGATGAACTCAAGTGTCACCATCACCTTTATGCTTTATAGTTTGTCTTTTAGGTTGAAAATTTTCAGCTCACATGTGAGCTTAGGGGCCGTTATTTTGTAGTAATTGAGGGACTCTTGTGAGCCCTTAGATCCTCTTGTAATGTATGGTCAAGATTAGAATGAGGGTAGTATATAAACCCTCATTCTCACATCAAATTTTTCAGATTTGGAATGATAAAGAAAACCCTAGTGTTTATTGAGTGTTCTTCATTTTTCTCATTACTTTGTGTTTGAGATTTGTGAACAATTAGTTAGTGGCTTAGTGCTTAACTAATTACAAACCTAAATCTATTACTTTGTGTGTGGATTTAGATACTATCTTTATGTTTTTCATTTGTCACAAAAAATCAGAAAATTTTCTCACAAAAAAAACCTCATTCTCGGCCGTTTTTATTTCAAGGTTTCAAGTTCAATTTTTGTTCATCCCTTGAGTGAAACTTAATCCACTTAGTTTCACTCCACCTTGGATGACCATCAACAAAGAAGGGAGAGGATGGAGTCAAGTGTCACCATCACCTTTATGCTTTATAGTTTGTCTTTTACATTGTAAATTTTCAGCTCACATGTGAGCTTAGGAGCCGTTATTTTGTAGTAATTGGGGACTCTTGTGAGCCCTTAGATCCTCTTGTAATGTATGGTCAAGATTAGAATGAGGGTAGTATATAAACCCTCATTCTCACATCATATTTTTCAGATTTGATTAAATGAAAACCCTAGAGTTTATGAGTTGAGTATCTTCATTTTCTCCTTGCTTTGTGCTTGAGATTTATGATCAATTAGTTAGTGGCTTTGTGCTTAACTAATTAAAACCTAAATCTATTACTTTGTGTGTAGATTTAGTCACTATCTTTTATGTTTTATTGTTTCACAAAATTTCAGAAAAATTCATCACAAAAATTACTACTTTGGCCGAGATTTTCATTAGATTCACTAGTCGATTTTACTTGTCTCCTTGAGTGAAACTTAATCCATCTAGTTTCATTTCAACAATCTAACCTTGATCTAAGGGTCCTAAACGGCCCTCAAAACAGCCAAAATAGATGGTCCAAAAGACCTTACAAATGCTGAAAATTCAAAAGCAAACAAACAACTACTAAAACATAAAGTATGATAGTGACTTGTGGCTTAATCCTCTCCATGCTTTTAGGAGATCATCCAAGGGTCATGATAGACCTTGGGAGAGCATGTGGGACTTCCAAAACTCTTCACAAATCAGATTTTATCAACTAAAAACAATAAAGCATAAAGTAATGAAAGTGACACTAGTGAAAACGACTTAAAGCACAAAATAATGTATCATTTTGAGGGCTTCTTTGGGTCAGCCGATTTCTCCCCATAGCTGACTTTCTTGGACCTTGTTGGCTCGTGTTTTATTGGGGTTCGAACCCACATGGGTGCACTCAAGCGATCACATTCAAAATAGCACATTTGTCGACTTTCGGTTGCTCTCCTTCGTGACTTTCCTTGACTTCTTTGACCCACCAAGCTTGACCAAGATATTATTGTTTATTTCACTCAAAATAAGCTTGGGTGGACCCTAGGACCGTGGTTTAGCCCGTGGTTCGAGCCCAAGGACCCAAACCGTGTTCTAGACTAAAACCGCCTTTGCTCGCCTTGACCATTCTTGGTCCATTTTCACTCATGTCGCTTTCTTTACTTTATACTTTATGCTTTAATGTATGGAGACAATATAATCCCTTGTAATTGTTTGTTTGGACCGTCCCACATGCCTCCCAAGATCAAGTCTTGGCCCTTGGATGCTACCTAAAGTGCATGGAGAGGATGAGTTCAAATGTCATTGTCTACTTTATGTTTTGTTTATTATAATTTTCAAATTGTATGGTCAATAGGACCAAGTTTTTTCGGCTGACTTAGGGACCTTTTATGGCCCTTAGATCAACTTGTAATGTAGGGTTTAGATGTGGCGTTGGGTATTATATAAACCCTCTCTCCCACAACATAATTTTCAGATTTGATAAAGAAGAAAAAAACCCTAAGTTTGAGAGTTCTCAACTTATTTGAGTGTTCATTATCTCTTTGCTTAGTGCTTGAGTTAGTGACTTTCTAGTTAATTAGTGGCTTTGTGCTTGATTAACTAAACCCTAATTCTATTGCTTAGTGCTTAGAATTAGTACTATCTTTTATGTTTTCATTTGTTACACAAAATTTCAGAAAATTGTCTCACAAAAAAAGTCCCATTTGGCCGAGATTTTCAAGAGCATAACAAGTCGATTTTTGTTGTCTCCTTGAGTGAAACTTATCCCATCTAGTTTCATTCCAAATTGGTTATCAAAGCCTAGGTTTGTTCTTGTTTTCGATTTGTTCTTTGTTTTTTTCGGTTTATCTTTGTTTTTTCGAATTGTTCTTTGTGTTTCCTCTTTTATTTTTCGTTTTCTCTTTTATTTTTTTCCTTGTTTCTTCCACAAAACTCTCACAAAACTTTCACAAAAAAAAATGGCTGAAAATTTACCCTTGTGCTAAGTGTTTGGTTTTTACATCCAAGATCCGAACTTTGCTTGAGTTTTCGGGTTTGTTTCTTTGATTGTATCAATGGGTGTGTTCCTTCCTTTTGATGTTTCTTATGATACCACTTTTGGTGAACCGTGTATGAATCTATGAAGAAAGCTAGAAAGGAGCTTGAAATCAAAATGGGTCGAATAAAGTGTACCTAACCCTAACCCTAGCCGTGTGAATTTGAGGATTGTGTGCAACCAACCTCAACCCTTAAAGGAAATCCAAAATCAGCAAGTTTTTAAGTCAAAATGTACCATTATGGGAAGGGTTTGTAACCTAACTATTGATGGGAAAAGTTGTTCTAATGTTGCCTCAAGCACCCTCATCGAAAAATTATCCTTACCTACACAAGAACACCCTAACCCTTACAAGATAAAGTGGCTAGGCAAGGGAGCCGAGATGATGGTGGATAGACAATGCTCGGTTTCTTTCTCTATTGGGAAAGACTACTTGGATGAAGTCTTGTGTGATGTGTTACCTATGGATGCTTGTCACCTTCTCTTGGGGAGACCTTGGAAGTTGAGAAGAAATGATAATCATGATGAGAGGGACAATATTTATACTTTTAAAATTGGAGCTAAGAAAATCAAACTTACACCCTTACCTCCGATTTTGAAGAACCCTAACCCTCCCTCCTTGATTGGGTCTCACGAAAAAGTGAAGGTTGATGGGAGACCCGAAATGAAACAAGTGCAAACTGAAAAGGTGGTGATAAAGCCGTGTGATATGATGCTAGGGAACATACCAACACCCCTACCTTCTACCTTGAAGTATTCCACCCCACCCTCCATGGTTGAGCCAAGCAAAGATGTTGTATTAAGTGGAGGACTAGAAATGAAGCATGAGTTTAGTGACGAGAGGGTTGAATGTGTTCTTCTCAAGGACATCCCTAATGATCAAGATGAGTTTGGAATAGAATGTCTACCTATGCTCAAGGAAGGGGATGAATGTGAGATGAGAAGTCTACCTAAGTTCATGGAAAGGAGGATTATGTGGAGTGGGAATGTTGATGCAAGCAAAGAGTCAAGGGAATTACTAAAATGGAAATTCAAAGTGAATACTAACAACAACAAGGAGGACGAGTCCATTGAAAGTCCAAAGATTGATTTGTGGCAAGGGTACCCCCAAATGAGAAACCAAGAAGAGGATGTGTGGGAGATAGGCACGGCCCTCAAGGCCATACATGAGTTGGTCACACTTCTTAGGTCGACTAATTTAACAAGTACCTTCATGATTGAGAATGAAGCCCTCCATGTGATCAAAGACAATCCTAGAGCAATAAGGAGAAGTCAAGGAGAGGAGCTCTATGAAGTCAAAACTGAAAATTTGGGAAACTCAATCAAGTGCAAAGGAATTGAATCATTTGGAGATGCAAGGGTTGATGTTTTGCAAAGTTCAAGTGAGACCTTGAGATGGAAGATCATTGTGGGGTTTAAACGTGACAAGGGGTGGCTAATTGACGGTCCTAAGCATGAGGAACTTCGAGTTGTGCTAGGGGATAATTGTGAATCCTAAGAAACCATGAGTAAGGGAGAGAGCAAGCTCAATCCAATGAGCCGAGTCTACAAGAATTAATCTCTCATTCAATCTCTAAGCAAGTGGTGTTCTTGGGAGTCTAGGATCATGGAGCCCAAGGTTGGTCATGGGGCTCATGGGGCACTCCTCATCATGTTCTACGAATCAAGTCATGAAGCCAACAAGAGTCTAAGTCGAGGGTCAAGCAAAAGCTCAATTCGAGAAGAGAACAAAGAGAACTCCGAGGATTTGAGGGCAAATCCTTTCCAAGGAGAGGAGATTGAACCAAATCAAGCAAGCTCGATTTTGTTCGTTTTGAAAGTAAGGGTTGGTTTGGGTCCATGGGCTCAAACCCAAGCCTAGGCCATGGTTCAAGGGGCCACTAAGAGCTAAGTCAAGCCAAGTCTATGTATGGTCAATCAAGCCATACTTAGTGGTCAAAGGAAGGTCAAGTTGGAGAGCAACTAAAAGTCAATGAAAATGCTATTTTTGAATGTGGTCTTTTTGGGTGCACCCATGTGAGTCAATCCTCCAATAAAAGGACTCACATGGCTCACAAAAGCTAGCTCAAGGAGGTCCCAAGGAGCCGGCTACAACAACCTCCCATAACAATCACATTATTTTGAGTTTTGTGTCATTTTCACTCATGTCGCTTTCTTTACTTTATACTTTATGCTTTAATGTATGGAGACAATATAATCCCTTGTAATTGTTTGTTTGGACCGTCCCACATGCCTCCCAAGATCAAGTCTTGGCCCTTGGATGCTACCTAAAGTGCATGGAGAGGATGAGTTCAAATGTCATTGTCTACTTTATGTTTTGTTTGTTATAATTTTCAAATTGTATGGTCAATAGGACCAAGTTTTTTCGGCTGACTTAGGGACCTTTTATGGCCCTTAGATCAACTTGTAATGTAGGGTTTAGATGTGGCATTGGGTATTATATAAACCCTCTCTCCCACAACATAATTTTCAGATTTGATAAAGAAGAAAAAAAACCCTAAGTTTGAGAGTTCTCAACTTATTTGAGTGTTCATTATCTCTTTGCTTAGTGCTTGAGTTAGTGACTTTCTAGTTAATTAGTGGCTTTGTGCTTGATTAACTAAACCCTAATTCTATTGCTTAGTGCTTAGAATTAGTACTATCTTTTATGTTTTCATTTGTTACACAAAATTTCAGAAAATTGTCTCACAAAAAAGTCCCATTTGGCCGAGATTTTCAAGAGCATAACAAGTCGATTTTTGTTGTCTCCTTGAGTGAAACTTATCCCATCTAGTTTCATTCCACCTAGCACCTTCATGAGATTGATGACCGAGGTTTTGAGACCTTACTTGGGAAGGTTCATTGTGGTTTACTTGGAGTGAAACTAGATGGGTTAAGTTTCACTCAAGGAGACAACAAAAATCGACGTATGTTGTTCTTGAAAATCTCGGCCAAGTGTAGTATTTTTTGTGTTAAATTTTCTGAATTTTGTGAAACAAAAGGAAACATAAAAGATAGTTCTAAATCTAAACACAAAGTAATAGATTTAGGTTTTAATTAGTTAAGCACTAAGCCACTAACTAATTACTCACAAAATCTCAAGCACAAAGCTAGGAGAAAAATGAAGGAGCTCTCAAATTAGGGTTTTCATTCAATCATTCAAATCTGAAAATTATAATGTTAGAGTGAGGGTTTATATAGTACCCTTGCTCTAATCTTGGCCTTACATCTTAAAGGAGATCTAAGGGCTACAAGTAACCCACAAAAGATACAAAAAAAACGGCTCATAGGGCCTTTACAAGAGCTGAAAATTTGAAGGCTAACAAACAAATATAAAAGCTTAAAGTAGACAATGACTTGAGGATCCATCCTATCCTTGCATTTTGAAGAGCATCCAAGGGCCAAGATTTGGGGACTTGGGTCAAGGGGGACGGTCCAAGGGGGGGTTATTACAAGATTTATATTGTCTACATTCAATAAACATAAAGCATAAAGTAATGAAAGTGACATGAATGAAAAAGACATAAAGCATCAAAATAATGTGATGGTTGTGGGGACTTGCTAGGGGCCGGCTCCATGGACCTCCTTGAGCTAGCTTTGTGAGCCATGTGAGTCCTTTTATTGGAGGATTGACTCACATGGGTGCACCCAATTTGACCACATTCAAAAATAGCATTTTCCTTGACTTTTTTAATTGCTCTCCAACTTGACTTCCTCTTGACTTCCCTTAACCACTAAGTATGGCTTGATTGACCATAGAATTGACTTGACTTAGCTCTTAGTGGCCCCTAGACCTAAGGCCTAGGCTTGGGTTTGAGCCCAAGGACCCAACCCACGGCCTTCCTCTTCTTCATCATTGATCACCTTGACCATTCTTGGTCCAATCTCCTCTCCTTGGAAAGGATTTGCCCTCAAATCCTTGGAGATCCTTTTGCTTCCCCTTTGGCTCGATTTCATGCTTGATTCTCGACTTAACCTTTGCTCGACCTTGGCTTTCACGGCTCTAAGCTTCCAAGGACACCACTTGATCAAGTTTTGGAGAAGAGGATGGACCCCTTTTGCTTGGCTCGTGTGTTTGACCACATGTTCATTCTTGATCATGGCTTGCTTGTCCACACATTCTTCCTCGAGCATTTCTTTGAGACCACGACTCATAGCCATGCCATCCATCCATTCTTGCTCATGATCGAGCCCATCAATGACTCTCCATCGCAAAGATCCACTCGATCTTTCCTTACCATCAATTTTTGCTCTTTCATTGACCACATTCTTGTTGTGGTCGATTGTTTCATTGTTGGTTGATGCATTACCCTTCACATTGCTCCTCTCCTAGAGTCATCCTTGTTGCTCTAAGGCTCTCCTCACGTTCTAGGCTCACCACCACTTCACCTATACTCATTGTCGGCTCCATACCCACCTCTTTACTAGGACTCCCTTCCTTGAATGATTCAAACAAACAAGCATTGGCCTTATAACCCATCATTGGTGGTAGGGGGGCTAGAACTATAAGCTTTTCACCGTATTTGAACGAGTAGGTGTTATTTCTTCCATGATGGGAAGAATTCTTCTCATATTCCCATGGCCTACCAAGCAACACATGACACGCATCCATGTCTAACACCTCACACACAATCTCATCCTTATAGTCTTGTCCAATTGAGAACGAGACTTTGCATTGCTTATCGACCTTTACCTCGGCTCCTTGATTAAGCCACCTTAGCTTGTAAGGATAAGGGTGCTTCAAAGTAGGTAAGGCAAGTTTATCAATGAGGGTTTTTGACGCAACATTAACACAACTTCCTCCATCAATAATTAGATTACACACTCTCCCCTTGATTGTACACTTGGACCGAAAAATTTGGTGCCTTTGGTCCATGCTCTCATTTGATTCTTGAGTGTGCATCACTCGCCATGTGACCAAGCTCAACCCCGAGTCCGGGGGAACTAGGGTTTCGGCCACCTTCACCTCCTCTATTCCCTCTTTTTTCTCTTCCTCACAAACTAAGACCTCATCATCTCCCCAATGCACTACTTCACTTGTGTTCAAGGTCCTCTTGCTAGGGCACTCCTTAGCAAAATGACCATATCCTTGACATTGGTAGCACTTTTTGAGAGGAATTGTTTTTTTAGGGCCATAGTCAATTCCCTTTCCCTTATCAACACTTGATGGCTTGGTAGTAGGACAAGGCTCGACTATTTTGACCCCTCCTTGGCTCGTGTTAGGAGTGGCCTCGGTGGAGTGTTTGGCCGTGTCCCCTCTTCCCTTCTCTAGCCTCTCAACTCTCATGGCCATAGTGACGGCCTCATCGAATGACCATAAATTTTGCATCTTGACCCGGTTTGCTATCCTAGGGTTTAGACCCTCGACAAATCTTGCAATCTTTTGCTCGGGTTTTTCGTTCATCTCACATTGTAAAGTGAGTTGTTCAAAGTCCCTAAGGTAGGATTCGATGGGTTGTGTCTCTTGTTTGAGTTGAGCCAATCTAAGGAACATGTCTTGAGTGTAATCCTTGGGAACGAACTTATCTTTGAGCTTTTTCTTGAGTTTGAGCCATGACCTAATGGGTTCCTTTCCCTCTCGATTTCTTTGGTTCTTAAGGTTTTCATACCAAAGGGAGGCATAGCCTTTGAATTTCATGATGGCCACCTTAAAACACTTTCTATCGGGGTATTCTTTAAATTCAAAGATTCTTTCGACCGACCTAAGCCAATCTAGTAGATCCTCGGGATTAAGACTACCATAAAAGTCGGGAATTTCTACCTTGATGTCTCGGTCATGATCTCTTGGGTGAACTTCAAGGGACTCCTCCGAATCCGAGTATTGATCTTCCATGTGAGGAGGTGGTTGTCCTCTCCCACGGCCTCCAAACCCACGGTTGGAGTGAAACTAGATGGGCTAAGTTTCACTCAAGGGATGAACTAAAATTGATTTATAAAACTTGAAGAATTTCGGCCAAGGTGTAGTATTTTTGTGAGATAATTTTCTGAAATTTTGTAAAAACAAGAAACATAAATGGATAGTAACTAAATCTAAACACAAAGTAATAGATTTAGGGTTTTAATTAGTTAAGCACTAAGCCACTAACTAATTACTCACAAATCTCAAGCACAAAGCAATGAGAAAAATGAAGAACACTCAACTTAAACACTAGGGTTTTCAATTCATTCAAATCTGAAAAATACAAAGAGATATGCTTGGTTTAAATAGACCAAGGCTTTACATCCTAACCACACAACCTAAGTTTGATCTAAGGGTCCTAAAAGGCCCTCAAAACAGCCAAAAATCATGGTCTTTGGGGACCTTACAATGCTGAAAATTTGAAGACAAACAAACAAAACATAAATTATAAAGCATAAAGGAGGATAGTGACATGTGGGGAAAGGGACTTGTTGAGGAATACATGTGATGCTCCTTACTACATTATTTCGGCTGACTTGGGTCTTGTACCCACTTGGGTTTGCTCTTGAAGATTTAATTGACTTGTGGTTCGAACCCACATGGGTGCACCCAAAGTTCACACTTCAAAAATAGCACATTCATTGACTTTTTGGTTGCTCTCCAACTTGACTTTCCTTGACTTCTTTGACCCACCAAGCTTGACCAACATATTATTGTTTAATTCACTCAAAATAAGCTTGGGTGGACCCTAGGACCGTGGCCTAGCCCATGGTTCGAGCCCAAGGACCCAAACCGTGTTCTAGACTAAAACCGCCTTTTCTCGCCTTGACCATTCTTGGTCCAATCTCCTCTCCTTGGAAAGGATTTGCCCTCAAATCCTCGGAATTCTCTTTGTTCCCTTTTCGACTTGAACTTTTACTTGACCCTTGATTTAGCCCTTGGTCATTTTTGGCTCTCATGCTCCTCGACTTCCAAGGATTCAACTTGTTCAAAGTCCGGAGAAAAGGATGGATCCCTTTGACTTGGCTCGTGTGAGGGGCCATTATCTCTTCATTGCTCACGGTCCTCTTGACCATACACTCCCCCTCGAGCACTCCTTTGAGCCCATGGCTTGTGGGCATGCTACTCTTCCACTCTTGTTCTTGATTAATCCTTCCTTCTGGAGTGAAACTAAGTGGGTCAAGTTTCACTCAAGGGATAAACAAAATCGAACCTTGAAACTCTCTTGAATATACTCGGCCGAATGATTTTTTTTGAAACAAATTTTCTGATTTTTGATGTTAAATGTAAGAACATAAAGATAGTCACTAAATCCACACACTAAGTAATAGATTTAGGGTTTGATTAGTTTAAGCACAAAGCCACTAAACTAATCTTCCACTAACTCACACACTAAGTAATGAGAAAATGAAGAAACTCAAGTAAACAACTAGGGTTTTCTTTTATCATTCCAAATCTGAAAATTATAATGTGTGAGGGTGGGTTTATATATTACCCAAAGCCTCATCTAAACCCTTCATTACAAGTTGATCCAAGGGCCATAAAGGTCCCTCAATTCAGCCGAAAATACTTGGTCCTATTGACCATACAATTTGAAAATTAAACAAACAAAAACATAAAGTAGACAATGACATTTGAGCTCATCCTCTCCATGCATTTTAGGGAGCATCCAAGGGTCAAGATTTGACCTTGGAATGGCATGTGGGACGGTCCAAGTGACCAAAACAAAGGATTATATTGTCTCCTTACATAAAGCATAAAGTAGATAGTAGAGAAAGCGACATGTATGAAAATGACATAAAGTATAAAAAAACAATGTGATGATCCTTGGTGACTTGATTTGGCCGGCCCCCTTGACCTCCATGAGCTAGCTTGATGAACCATGTGAGCCCATTTATTGGAGGGTTGACTCACATGGGTGTACCTTAATTGACCACATTTCAAAAATAGCATAATCTTGACTTTTTGTTGCTCTCCAACTTTGACTTCCTCTTGACTTTGCTTGATCACTAAGGTTGGCTTGATTTGACCATAGAATTGACTTTACTTAGCCCTTAGTGATCCCTTGACCCATGGCCTAGGCTTGGGTTTGAGCCCATGGCCCTAACCCATGGTCTCCCTCGGTTTCACCCTTGACCGCCTTGACCATTTTTGGTCCACCTTCGAATTCCCAATTTTTGAATCCTCTTGAACTTTTGCATTCCTCTTGACTTGGACTCTTGTTGGCTTCATGACTTGATTCGTAGACCATGATGAGTAGTACCCCATGAGCCCCATGACCAACCTTGGGCTCCATGATCCTAGACTCCCAAGAACACCACTTGCTTAGAGATTGAATGAGAGATTGATCCTCGTAGACTCGGCTCGTTGAATTGGACTTGCTCTCTCCCTTACTCATGGTTTCCTTGGATTCACAATTATCCCCAAGCACAACTCGAAGTTCCTCATGCTTAGAATCATCATCTAGCCACCCTTTGTCAAGGATGAGCCCCACGTCTTTCTCCCATTTCAAGGACTCACTTGAACTTTCGAACACATCGACCTTTGCATCTCCAAATGATTCACTTCCTTTGCACTTGATTGAGTTTCCCAAATTTTCAGTTTTGACTTCATGGAGCTCCTCTCCTTGGCTTCCTCTTATTGCTCTAGGATTGTCTTTGATCACATGGAGGGCTACATTCTCAATCATGAAGGTACTTGTTGAATTAGACGATCTAAGAAGTGTGACCAACCCGTGTATGGCCTTGAGGGCCGTGTCCCTCTTCCACACATCCTCTTCTTGGGTTCTCATTTGGAAGTACTCTTGCCACAAATCAATCTTTGGACTTTCAACGGACTCATCCTCCTTGTTGTTGTTAGTATTCACTTTGAATTTCCATTTTAGAAATTCCCTTGACTCTTTGCTTGTATCAACATTCCCACTCCACATGAATCTCCTTTCCATGAGCTTAGGTAGACTTCTCATCTCACATTCATCTCCTTCCTTGAGCTCCCTAATCTGATTTCGGATTGACTTGGTAACCCTAGGCTCACTTCCATGGATAGTCTTGTTGGGTAACAAAGCTCCGGAAACAAATTCACCTAGAAGCTCAATGCCGCCAATAGATGATGACCCACTAAGTGTCTCAATGAGGTAGGAATCCTCATTGGTCTCCAACGATTCTTGCTCTTCCTTGGAGGGTGGTTTGCATTGCTCTTCGGGGACTTCCTTAGCAAGGACATCAAAGACATTCTTCCCCTTGCTAAGCTCTTGTTCAATTTCTGGTCTCCCATCAATCCCCATTTTTTCGTGTGATATAATCAAGGAGGATGGGTTAGGGTTCTTCAAAATCGGAGGTAAGGGTGCAAGTTTGATTTTCTTAGCTCCAATCTTGAAGGTATAGGTATTGTCCCTCCCATCATGATGAGCATCTCTTTCGAACTTCCAAGGTTTCCCCAAGAGGAGATGACAAGCCTCCATGGGTACTACATCACACAAAGCCACATCCATGTAGTCCCCTCCAATGGAGAAAGAAACCAAGCATTGTCTGACCACATTTACACTCATCTCGGCTCCATTGTTTAGCCACTTCATCTTGTAAGGGTTAGGGTGATCTTGTGTAAGTAAAGCCAGTTTTTCAATGAGAGTATTTGAGGCAACATTATTGTAACTTTCCCCATCAACAACCAAGTTACAAACCCTTCCCATAATGGTACACCTAGATCTAAAGTTTTGGACTTGGTGGTTCTCTTCTAGGGTTAGGGTTTGAGCATGTATCGCTCTACAAGTCACACGGCTATGGTTAGGGTTTGGTCCTCTTCCTAACCGAGCCAATCTATCCTCTAACTCCCTCAAGATCACAAGGTTAGGGTTAGGGATAGGTCTACCCCTCATTCGACTCATTTTGATTTCAAGCTCTCTTCTAGCTTTCTCCATAGAATCATACATGGTCTCACCAAGAGTAGTATCACAAGAAACATCCACATGAAGGGACACATCCATTTTGTGAAATTTTGGTGAGAATTTTGTGGAAGTTTTGTGGGATAACGAGTAAAAGAAATAGAGAAAAACGAAAAATAAAAGAGGAAACAAGAACTACTCGAAAGACAAAGATCAAACCAAAACAAAAGCAAATCGAAAACAAGAACAAACCTAGGCTTTGATGACCAATTTGGAGTGAAACTAGATGGGCTAAGTTTCACTCAAAGGATGAACTAAAATTGATTTATAAAACTTGAAGAATTTCGGCCAAGGTGTAGTATTTTTGTGAGATAATTTTCTGAAATTTTGTAAAAACAAGAAACATAAATGGATAGTAACTAAATCTAAACACAAAGTAATAGATTTAGGGTTTTAATTAGTTAAGCACTAAGCCACTAACTAATTACTCACAAATCTCAAGCACAAAGCAATGAGAAAAATGAAGCACACTCAACTTAAACACTAGGGTTTTCAATTCATTCAAATCTGAAAAATACAAAGAGATATGCTTGGTTTAAATAGACCAAGGCTTTACATCCTAACCACACAACCTAAGTTTGATCTAAGGGTCCTAAAAGGCCCTCAAAACAGCCGAAAATCATGGTCTTTGGGGACCTTACAATGCTGAAAATTTGAAGACAAACAAACAAAACATAAAGTATAAAGCATAAAGGAGGATAGTGACATGTGGGGAAAGGGACTTGTTGAGGAATACATGTGATGCTCCTTACTACATTATTTCGGCTGACTTGGGTCTTGTACCCACTTGGGTTTGCTCTTGAAGATTTAATTGACTTGTGGTTCGAACCCACATGGGTGCACCCAAAGTTCACACTTCAAAAATAGCACATTCATTGACTTTTCGGTTGCTCTCCAACTTGACTTTCCTTGACTTCTTTGACCCACCAAGCTTGACCAAGATATTATTGTTTAATTCACTCAAAATAAGCTTGGGTGGACCCTAGGACCGTGGCCTAGCCCATGGTTCGAGCCCAAGGACCCAAACCGTGTTCTAGACTAAAACCGCCTTTTCTCGCCTTGACCATTCTTGGTCCAACGGCCCCTTCCCCCTCCACCCCTAGGTGGTGGTCTTGGTTCATGAATGTTTTGTTCCAAGAGGGTGTTTATAGCATTCATCATTAAAGTACAATTACCGGTGAGTTGAGTCAACTTCTCTTCAAAATCCGAAAGCCTCTTATCCTCTTCCATTTTGTGAAAATTTTGTGAGATTTTTGTGGAAGTTTTGTGGGAATAAACAAGGAAAAAGAAGGAAGGAGAAAGAGAAAAAATGAAGAGGAAAAACAAGAGTAAAAACCGAGAAATACAAAAACAAATCGAAAACAAGAACAAACCTAGGCTTTGATGACCAATTTGGAGTGAAACTAGATGGGTTAAGTTTCACTCAAGGAGACAACAAAAATCGACTTATGTTGTTCTTGAAAATCTCGGCCAAGTGTAGTATTTTTTGTGTTAAATTTTCTGAATTTTGTGAAACAAAAGGAAACATAAAAGATAGTTCTAAATCTAAACACAAAGTAATAGATTTAGGTTTTAATTAGTTAAGCACTAAGCCACTAACTAATTACTCACAAATCTCAAGCACAAAGCTAGGAGAAAAATGAAGGAGCTCTCAAATTAGGGTTTTTATTCAATCATTCAAATCTGAAAATTATAATGTTAGAGTGAGGGTTTATATAGTACCCTTGCTCTAATCTTGGCCTTACATCTTAAAAGAGATCTAAGGGCTACAAGTAACCCACAAAAGATACAAAAAAACGGCTCATAGGGCCTTTACAAGAGCTGAAAATTTGAAGGCTAACAAACAAATATAAAAGCTTAAAGTAGACAATGACTTGAGGATCCATCCTATCCTTGCATTTTGAAGAGCATCCAAGGGCCAAGATTTGGGGACTTGGGTCAAGGGGGACGGTCCAAGGGGGGGTTATTACAAGATTTATATTGTCTACATTCAATAAACATAAAGCATAAAGTAATGAAAGTGACATGAATGAAAAAGACATAAAGCATCAAAATAATGTGATGGTTGTGGGGACTTGCTAGAGGCCGGCTCCATGGACCTCCTTGAGCTAGCTTTGTGAGCCATGTGAGTCCTTTTATTGGAGGATTGACTCACATGGGTGCACCCAATTTGACCACATTCAAAAATAGCATTTTCCTTGACTTTTTTAATTGCTCTCCAACTTGACTTCCTCTTGACTTCCCTTAACCACTAAGTATGGCTTGATTGACCATAGAATTGACTTGACTTAGCTCTTAGTGGCCCCTAGACCCAAGGCCTAGGCTTGGGTTTGAGCCCAAGGACCCAACCCACGGCCTTCCTCTTCTTCATCATTGATCACCTTGACCATTCTTGGTCCATTACTTTGACGATATCTTGGTGTATAGCCCTTTCAAGGAAGCTCATCTACATCACTTGCAAGTGTTGTTTGAGACACTTAGAGACCACAAGTTGTATGGCAAGCTAGAGAAATGTTCCTCCATGCAAAGCGAAGTCCAATTCTTGGGCTTTATCATCTCTAGCCGAGGCATACTAGTAGACCAAGAGAAAGTGGAGGCTATCAAATCATGGCCAATTCCGAAGAACATAACCGAGGTGAGGAGTTTTCATGGCTTGGCTTCTTTTTATCGACGATTTATCAAGGATTTTAGCACCGTCATGGCACCCATCACCGAGTGTATGAAGAAAGGGGAGTTCAAGTGGAATGAGGGGGCCGAGTGGAGCAATTCGAAGCGGGCCTCTTTGTACCTTGTAACCACACTCACCCTAAACTCGGTTCACTCATGAACATCCTTTCAATCACACGTTTTTTAGGGCTGAAAATGGGTGGTTAAGTTTCTGAAATTTATTTGAAAAAAATAAAACAAAGATAAAGGATATGAATTAGACCGAGCACTAAGCTAGGGCCTAAGACTAAGGTTCCGACGAAGCACTAAGCTAGGGTCATCACCCAAGGAAACTCCATGCACTAAGCTAAGGAGGTTGCTAAGAGAAAACTCACTTTTAAACTCAACTTTTTTATAAACTTCAAATCTGAAAATACAATGAGGAAATGCTTGGTTTATATAGACCAAGGCTTTACATCTTGACCTTACATCTTACTCCTAATCTAAGGGTCAAGAATGGTCCTCAAACACAACAAAAAAACAGCTCACAAGCCTTACAAAATCTGATTACAAAAGACAACAACAACTAAAGTAGATGGTGATATCTTGGATGCACCAAAATGGATAAGCTCATTTTTGCTCATTTTGAGGCTTGGGCTTACTTGGGTCCTATGGCTCGAGCCATGGCTTAATTTGTGACCATTAGGGTCAAACCAAGTGAAATGTACAAAAGAAGAACAAAGGAAATCAGCCCACACAAGGAAAGCAACAACCTAGGCCATGAACCATGAAGCTCATTTTGACATGTCGGTAGAGATTGTAAGATAACTCTCAATCTACTCATCCAATTGAGGTGAAACCACTTGCATTGCAAGCTAGCTTAAAGATCTTTCATTTGACATATGGTTGGCTATCTGGTTCAAAGGGAGCTGAGAGTTATGACCTCTACAAGTCAGGGGTCAGATTGTGAAACTTCAGTCCAAAGGAGGATTCGACATGTCCGTACTAAAAGTTACATATCTTGAGCTCTAGGCAATCTTTTTGGGTGATTCTTTTTGCATTGGATAGCCAACTCAAATACCTTTCCAATGACATATCATGTGTCTTCTAACTCAACGTGAGCATGAAATGGTGAAGCGTAAAATCACTTCAATCTCAGGAAATCCGGTTAGAAACTGTTTTGGGGTTACTGAGCAATGCACTTGTGCTACCTTCTCCTCCTTGGGTGAGCTCACTTGGGGACCAATTTTAAGTCTTCCCATGAGCCTAGGGCTCACATGGGACGTGCTAAATGCAAAGAGGGCCAAGGAGAACAGCTGAAATCCAAACAACAAGTCACACATTATCTTGTGAAGCATGTCCCTTTCAATTGTATTACTTTATGCTTTATGTCCTTTTCCACTTTATATTGTTGTTGTTTGTATGCTAAAATCAGATTAGAGGGGGCCTTGAACCAAGTACATCTTGCTCTCCAAGGTTTAAATCTTGACCTTTGGATCTCTACCTAAAGCAAGGGTATAGATGGCCTCAAGTGTCATTGTCTACTTTATACTTTAGTTGTTGTATTATTTTTAGATTTTGCAAGGTCTTTAGGACCATAATTTCGGCTGATTTGTAAGGCCCTTATGGCCCTTAGATCAAGCTTAGATGTGTGGTTAAGATTAGAAGCCTTGGCATATATAAGCCAAGCCTCCAACATTATAATTTTCAGATTTGGATATTGAAGGTTAAACCCTAAATTTGAGAGCTTTTCATTTCTTCTTCGCTTAGTGCTTGAGTTAGTGAGTTTATGATTAATTAGTGGCTTAGTGCTTGATTAATCAACACCTAAATCTATTATGTGTTTAGATTTAGTACTATCTTTATGTTTTTCATTTACCTACAAAAATCAGAAAATTCTCACCAAAAATATCATCACTTGGCCGAAAATTTTACAAGTTTTACAAATCGATTTTAGTTAATCTCTTGAGTGAAACTTAACCCATCAAGTTTCATTCCAAATTAGTTATCAAAGCTTTGGTTAGAAAACACAAGTTCTATCCTTGTGTTAGTTATATTTTCGGTCCATACATCAAAGCCTAGGTTTGTTCTTTGTTTTCGATTTGTTCTTTGTTCCTTCGGTTTTACTCTTGTTTTCCTTTCAAATTTTTTCGTTTTCCTTTCTTTCTTTTTTCCTTGTTTCTTCCACAAAACTTCCACAAAATTCTCATAAAACTTTCACAAAAAAAATGGCTGAAAATCTACCCTTGTGCTAAGTGTTTGGTTCCTACATTCAAGGATCCTAACTTTGGTTACAAAATCAGGTTTGTTTCCTTGGGTTACAATGGATCTATCTTTTCCTTTTGGTTCCACATTTTTTTCCTATGGTACCACATATGAAACCCCTCGTGTTGAGACCATTTTCAAGTCTATGGAGAGGGCTAGAGAGGAGTTGGATTTCAAGGTGGCTATGATAAGGGGAAAGGCTGAAAATTTGGGTATGGGTAAAGGATTGACCGTTTTACTTGACCCTCCTACTAAAACACAACCCTATGAACCACCAAAGAGAGTCAAAGTTGTTGAGCCAACCACTTCTCCTAAACCACTAACCCTAAACCAAAGGGAGGCAATTGATCCTAGCCACAAAAAAACCATCACCCTCAAAAAATGTTGTCAATGTCAAGGATATGGTCACAATGCCAAAGAATGTCCCACAAAAAAGGCCTTGAACTCGTGTGAGGAAGTTCATTGGGGAAAGGAAGACACTCTTGATTGTGAGGGTGAAAAGAATGAGGTCCTTGCTAATGAGGATGAAGAGGATGTGAAGCAAGATCGAAATGAAATTGCAACGGGAGTTGAGAGCTTGCAATCCATTGACCTAGGGCCCGCTTCCAACCTTAGGTCCAAAGGTCAACCACAAGTCAATTAAATCATCAAGAACAAAAGTCAAGTGGGAGAAGACCCCCAAATCAGCCGAAAAAATGATCAAAAGGAGGCATCACATGTGTTCCACAATAAGTCCCTTTCAACACATGTCACTATCTACCTTTTATGCTTTATGCTTTATACTTTATGTATTTGTTTGTTTTCTCTTCAAATTTTCAGTTCATGTGAGCCCTTGAAACCGAGTATTGTGTTATTTTGTGGGTTAATTGTAGCCCTTAGATTAGCTTTGAAATGTAAGGTCAAGATTAGAGCAAGGGTCCTATATAAACCCTCACTCTACCCTTGCATTTTTCAGATTTGAATGAATGAAAAAAAACCCTAAGTTGGAGAATTCTCAACTTATTTGAGTGTTCATTATTCTCTTAGCTTAGTGCTTGAGTTTAGTGAGTAATTAGTTAGTGGCTTAGTGCTTAACTAATTAAAACCTAAATCTATTACTTTGTGTTTAGATTTAGTTACTATCTTTTATGTTTTCATTTTGTTTCACAAAAATCAGAAAAATCATCACAAAAAAATATCGTTGGGCCGAAATATTCAAGAGCATTTCAAGTCGATTTTTGTTGTCTCCTTGAGTGAAACTTAACCCATCTAGTTTCACTCCAGAAATCGAGATGGAGGTGAGGCCATGTGATTTGGTCATGGACGGAGGAAACTCTATCAAGGTGGCTCCTAACACTCAAATTGAGGAGTTAGCCTTACCTTCACAAGAACATCCTAATCCTTACAAGCTTGGGTGGTCAACCAATGGAGCCGAGAAGAGTAATTTTGGTGACAAGGTTTTGAATGATGTACTTGAGAAGGGTACTTGTCATCCCCTCCTTGATGAGCCTTGTGAACCATGGGACTATGAAGGCGATTTAAGCCGACACCCATATCTAGTTATTCAGTCATTCTAGCTTCGCCTTCTAGTCTATTCTAGTCATCCTACAAATACTTTGACTCGTATAGATTACCTAATTCCACAAGCGTCCTCATCTCACTTGTTTCAGTATCATAACCAAATTTTCAAATAGCAACGTTGAATATTTGAACAAAACTTCTATCGCCGACTTTCCTATACCCTACACTTTACTCCTTTCCAATTCAAACATAGTACTTTTGTACTACTCATACCATTACTTTGCACTCACTAGCATAAATACTCAAAACGTTTGTATCAACTATTACGCATAATCTCGGCGCTAGCGACAACTACCATGCTGGCACACTGGCATGCCACACTTCTTTCCACCTCTTAGATCTCAATCAACAATTAGTCAAGCACATCATATATGTGTCCTTAACCATCTACTATATCACTTTTGATACTAATTCTTAAAAAACAAAGTCTCACACTTCTATTATCACGAGTCAGATATTCGAACACTTACTTATAACACATAACCACTACCATATGCTTAATCTACGGTATATAATACCCATAACAAAATCCCAATATGTACGACACATATTCTAATAAACCTGAAGCCGTAAACAGCTCATACCAACCACTTATCATACATATACAGCTCATACTACCCCTGTCATAGGCAAACATACTAATAGTTCATTTGTCAACTCATATACCATCACATCCTTAGTACGACCAACTTCACGGTAGCCAAAATATGTAACATCTTGAAATCTGCATGTTCAAGAGGTCCCCGCTAATCACAAGGATCAAAAAAAAAAAAAAAAAAAAAAACCGTTTTAGTTCATAGACATAATATACCTTCATATAAAACGCATACATACGGTACCGCATCTACAAAAAGTTATGATAAGATTAGCCATAATCGAGAATATACACGCGCCACCAATAACCATCTATCCACACATACATTCATATCATCATCGCACATATCACAAACGATAATGAGACACGTCACCAAGCCCAACGTAGGCATGCCCACTTCATGGCAATAATCAAAATGTATAAGTATAACAGAAGCATAAATCATATCGTCCATTTAAGCATACATAGAATGTCCTCAAGTGTTCGTACAAGCACCAAATATATTTAGCCAAAATCAAGTGTGACTACATAGATGCAGCAGCAACCAAAACCACAGTTCCCAAAATACACATCACGGTGCCTCAAATGACCATACGGTCCAGTTTCCCCCGTCCATCGTCAACCATCAACAATACATCGGAGATAATAGGGCAACAACACAATGTATCAAAGCAATAAAAGCATCAAGCATATACGAAACAACCAGTGCCTGACATAATTACAACAAAGCTTGTATCCTTTAAGACATAAGGATATACGGCGCCTCGAAAAGGTAACAATAATGGCGACACAAGGGAAGGGAGGGCGGAATGTAAACTCATACAGACATCATGCTCAAGGATTATGATATATGCAACAACTATCTAATTAAAAGGTACCACACTAGTAAAACACACACAATCACGAGATTAAAAGAAGATCTAGGGCTGGAAACAAAACACACACACACACACCAAAAACACGTGCAAAACACACGCATGCACATTCTCCTCTCTTTCTTCTTCCCTGCTTCATCAATTTCCCTAAAAACACCAAAACAAAAACCCCTAAAAATTGAAAATCAAAACTTAAATCTTAAAAATTAAAACAGGAGTAACAAAACAAAGTCGAAAATACATCAATTCGTCATGGAAATTTGTGATTCAAGGGTAATTTCTGTCGGGTAAGAAATTTTCAGTAATTTTCATTAAGTTTCAATAATTTTCAATAATTTTGAGTTACCACTATTGAAAATTGTTGAATTTATGCACGAATTATATAGTACGTTTTTTAATTTTTATTTTCATGTAGATCTTTGAATGCAATTGCACCCATTGTATATGAAGAAATCATCACCCCTTCAACTGAAGAATTAAAGCAGATAGACGATGTCAATCCCAATACATCTGTCTCAACACATTTAGGTACATAATACTTACTCTGTAGATACATTTAATTCCCTAACAGATACAATTTTAGCTGATTATGTAAGATACGGAATCAGTACTCTGTAGATACACAATCAATACTCTGTAGATACATTTATTCCCTAACAGATACAATTTTAGCTTATTATGTAAAAGGCTTTCTGTACGCTAAGGTTTTCATTTGTTTTTAGAGTGTATTCGCATATGGTTGACAAGATACACAATCAGCAGGGACGAAGCCAGGATTTAAAGTTAACCTGGGCTCAAATTTTAAGAACGTCCGTACATATAAACTTTTAACAATCGTTTGTCTAAATTACTTTTGAAAAAAATTGTTATCACGAACGAAACCAGGATGAAAAGGCCTGGGGGCTGAATTTTATAGTGTACGTGTTTTTGATAAATAATTAAAAAAACTTAACTACGGAGTATGTTTTTATTTACAATAAGTATTTATATTTTTAAAGTTAATAAAATTATTTTGAATGAACATAAAATATTTGTTTTTTTGAAATACATTTTCTGTATAAGTTTTCTGATAAATTTATCAAGCGTAATTCAAGTTGTTAATAGACAAGAACGAATGTGAATAGGCATTAGTAACTACTAGTAAGGCTATTTTGAAACTACACATAATTTTGTTTTTAGCAAAAATAATAATTTCATTTCATTTTTATTGTTTTCTTAATTTAGACTAAAAATTGAGAAAAGTCATATAGGAAATATTATAAATAGAATAAATATAGTAATAATCAGTTATAGGAGTATAGAAAAAATATGGCGTTATTAAGTAAAAAAAAAAAAAAAAAGACTTCGAAAATTAAATATATAGATATTGTCTAAAGATCTTATGAAATAAATTTAACGAAAAGTTACAAAGAAGTTTGATTAAATTCGTTATGGAAGGACACAAATCATTACAAACTAAAAAAATTACAAAAGTGTTCTAAGGGGGAATCGATTATGTAATGTAAGTTGGTCAAGTCTCTACCAAAGCTTTTAAATAATTTTAAGTAAAATAATTGAACTCCGTATTAAATAATTTTAGCCTTTGAAAATTAAACTTTCCTAATACATTAAAACTCCAAATTTAAGTAAAAGTTTTGGTCCAAGATTGGTCAATTTTACCATATAGATTAGCTTGTAACTATTACGGAGTACTCCGTACTAATAATGGCACGGAGTACATATAAGAGGTAAAAAATAACCTCGCTCACATAATTTCAGACAATAATCCAAGATCATTAAAACCTCAAAACATAAAAGAAAAAACAAAGAAACATCATGGATTCATAACAATAAAACATGCAGGAACTCACAACACACATAAAAATACAAAAATAAATACTTAGATAGTAGAGTACATTGCAAAACAACAAGTGACAAAGTAGAAGATTTCATCTTATGTTGAAATATATCATTATGTTAGAATCATGTAACGAGCCTGGCCAAACCCGAGTGGAAGAGAGCGAGCCCGGTTTACAAGTCCAAGGGTGTCCACATTTCTCAAAACCAATTGGCAATGAGAGGAGGACCCTTACACTTTATAAACCACACCAAACTCTCTTCCACAATCGATGTGGGACACTCACATGTGGGTATTATACTCCAACACTCCCCCTCACATGTGAGATCCTCGGAAACCCAAGGCGAAACCATGGGAGCGCACTCGTAGTGGTATATTCAACAAAACCCTCAAAGAGGACCTCCTACGGTGGCATATTTTTTCGGAAACCCAGGGCGAAACCATGGGAGCGCACTCGGAGTGGTATTCAACGAACCCTCAAAGAGGACCTCCTCCGGTGGCATATTTTTCAGGGGCCAGTTTTTAAACTTTATCGAACCCAGGGCAAACCCGGGCTCTGATACCATGTTAGAATCATGTAACGGGCCTGGCCAAACCCGAGTGGAAGAGAGCGAGCCCGGTTTACAAGTCCAAGGGTGTCCACATTTCTCAAAACCAATTGGCAATGAGAGGAGGACCCTTACACTTTATAAACCACACCAAACTCTCTTCCACAATCGATGTGGGACACTCACATGTGGGTATTATACTCCAACACATTAAAACAACAAATATTTAAGAATGGAGGTTCTAGTTACCTAAAATTACATGTAAACATAGGTTAAACAATTGTAGGCATATTGCGAGCTTATTATAAGAATCTACAATTAATATTGTTTGAAATCATGGCCAAACACAACAACTTATGTGCACAAAAATCTTAAATCGAAGATCACGACAATATCACAAAACTTAAACAGACAAATTTGTTGCGTAATGTATGAATTTTTTTTTTTAAAAAAAAAAAATACAGATAGAGAATAATAGGATATATTATAGAACTTGACATAGAATAGTATTGAATGTAAGTTTACATGCATTTGTATTGCATCAAGTGCTTGGCAATATATACAACCTAAACGAGAATATTGTGGGGAATTAATTCTAATTGTTTCCGTCATTTACACGATAGCTTTTCCTAAATTACAACATTTACATGCTAAGAATATGCCTAAGTGCTGATTTTGTGCCAACTAATAATATGGCAATGTTCTCGGAATATTGCCTCCAACACCCCCCTTCAAGTTGGAGCATTGGAGTCGGAAATGCCCAACTTGCCGAGTAAAACTTTAAACTGTAGACGTCCCAAGGCCTTGGTGAGTATATCAGCATAGTCGTACCTATTTTCATCCACAATTTCAAGAATACAGCTATAATGAGCAATTGGATTCAATTACATTATATAAGGGCATTTTGCCTTCATCTTCATTAAACAACTTGTTCAGAAAATTTCAGATTTTCTAATATATTAATTAACATAAAATAAAAACAATAATGATAGTAATAATAATAATAATAATAATAATAATAATAATAATAATAATAATAATAATAATAATAATAATAATAATAATAATAATAATAATAATAATAATAATAATAATAATAATAATAATAATAATAATAATAATAATAAAATATATTAACATAATATTTATAATAGTGATAATAATAAAGATAACTATTAGTTATTCTACGGAGCTTTTAATAATAACAACAACAGTAATGATAGTAATAGTGTTAATTACGGGTGTAAATGATTAGAGCCGGCTCGGATCGAAAACTCGGATTTGGGCTTGTTTTCATTTTTATATATAACTAGTTGGCGTGCCCGTCCCCGTCCGGGCCATCTTTCATTATTATTAAGATTTAAAAATAAGTATAAAATGTAATTTTTTTATATATTTTTTCTTGTTAATATATTTACCAATTATGATATAATTTTATATGATATTTAATATGACAAAATTTCTAAAATATAAATACTAAGGCCATCTTCTTTTCGGCTTTTACCATATTTAATATGATAATTTTCTAAAATCTATGACTTATCAATATTTGTTTTTCGTTTATTTGCTAATTATATTTTGTAATACTTACCTAATTCTATTTTTTTTCCCTTAACTTATTTATTAAATCAACAATTATTTTACTTTTTAAAATTCTATGAATTACCATATTTCTTTTACTTTATTTATTTATTTTTTATATTTTAAAATATAACTTACTTATATTTTTCTCCCTTAACTTGTATATTTAATCCAATATATTTAAGGCAAAATATGTATTTTTTAATTTTGGTATCCTACAATTTTAAGGATTCCAATTGTAGATTTAGTATTATATTTTAAATTATATATGTTAATTATACTACACCATCTTTTTTTTTTTTTTTTTTTTTGTTTATTACATATATTCTCTTTTTGTTACGTTAAAATGAGGTAATAAAGAAATTGGAATTTTGTCATTAAATCAAACTTTACCCTATCATTATACTAAAGATGTTTTTTTTTTCGTTTTTTTTCTTAATTAGCATATTCTCGTACAAAATTGAGATGAACAATCAAATAAGAACTTAATACTATTAAACTAACTAAAAGATTATGCATTAAGCATTACAAATATTATTAGACAACCATATCTAATTACTTGATTTAAAAGATATTGTACATCACTTTTACCTTTCATGTTACATGTTCTTACCTTTCATGTTACATGTTCATTAGTTTTGCTATTGGTTTATAATCAAGTTTGTTCAATAAAAAATTTCAAATCTTGAACATAAAATATAAATCAACAATATACAAAGAAAAAAAGATCAGCAGTAATTTAATCAAGTTATGTTTAAGTATCAAACATAGTAATTAAGAAATAAAAATATTCAAAATTTAAACACTCTTATCAAATACACCGTAAAAATTAAATTTAACACAAATTGTAATCATTAATTAAAGCATAATAAAGTAAAACTATTTAACATAGTACGTACCTAGGAAGATCTAGCTAAAGTTTTTGATATATATATATATACAAAAAAGGATGGATACTTACCTAAAAATTAAAGAAGGTAATTATGTGTCATATAATTGTTTATTTTGAAATTATTATTTTTCTTCTCAATTAAAAACATCTTCAATTAATTTTTTTTGGAAAGTTCTAATATAGTAAAGATTTCAATTGTAGATTTAGTTACGTTTTATATTTTAAGTTATATATATGTTAATATTTTTTCATCTAAAATCCTAGCAATAGTAAAATTATAAATAATACTAATATTAATTTTTTAGACCAATTATATTGTGACAAATGTCGACCATAGAGACCATGGTTTCTGCTTTATATATATATATTAGATTTAGTCTATGTATATACATTATATTTTGCTACAAGTATATACATTTTTTATTTGTAATATCATTTGATCAGTTTTTTAATAAAATATATTAATAAAATGGTTATATAGATATTTATTTTAATGGATATTGAAAAAAAAAAACGTTGTAAATAATATCCAACAAAGCTCGAATTGGGCTCGAGTCAAGCTCGAGACTTCTTCTGAGCCAATTTCGAGCTTTGAATTTTTGAGCTCGGCAAATTCAGAGCCGATTCCGAGCTCAAGAAAATTTTTCCGAGCCCACATGAGCTCAGAATCAGATCAGCTCGGTTACACACTTACCCCCCTAATGTTAATAATAAAGTTGTATTTTTTTTTTTTGGTTCACGTGGGAACATGTAGCTTACCCGGTGCAGGGTAAACCAGGCGTGCATGATAGCCTGCAAACCATACACGCCAGGTAAACCACCCTTTTTACCAGGGCGACAGGCTCGTGATCTATTAGGCATAGCCTCAGGTTCTAAACTCCCCACAAGATTGCTCTTGGAGGGAATCGAACCTGAGACCCATGGGAATTTCACCCATATTTTAATATATTTAATTTAATAATACATATAATTTAAAATAAAATAAAAACACATAAGGCAACTATCTTAAAAAATAGTGTTATAAAAAGGTTATATTTAATTTACCTTAATATTTCCTCTGTCTAAGTCATTTGTTTACACTTCTCTCAAATTTTCCTCACAAAAAAGTCAAACTGTAAACAAATCACTGAAACGGAGAGAGTAAATAATTTCACGCTTAACCGAGCTTTGACCGAGCCGATTTCAAGGCTCAATGAGATAGCTCAGATCGTTGACTGCTTTATGTCATAGAAAGACTTATTCGAGTTTTGCTTTGTTAGTTTTATAAATTTTGTCCAACTAATTTCTTTAAAATAAAATATTTATCGAAAAAAAATCATTTAATATAACATTTAATACTCCCTCTGTTCAAAAATATAAGCCGTTCTCACTTTTCGAGACGACAACCTCTCTCTTGATATCTCCCAAAATATGAAAAATAACATAATGAAAATAGTACTCATATGAAGACATTTTTCGTGAGGAATTTATTGGTATAATTTTTATAATTTTTCAACAAGTAGCTTTTTGTAAAAACAAAAAACAAAGGCGTACATTAAAAAACGAAAACGACTTATATTTTTGAACAGATAAAGTAAAACGGAATAAAACAATATTGAATAAAAATATAATAATCAAAAGAAACTTCAACTCAAAATTAAGTTTAACTAACTGGAATTTTTAACCGAGGTTCTTTCGGAGGAGGAGGTTAAACTTGTGTATGAGATTCCCCTGGCCAATCCTTCGCCAGCGGATCAGCAATTTTGGTGGCCGAACAAGAACGGGGTTTATACGGTTAGATCAGGGTATAGACTCGGACTGAGCGTCGTGCCTACGTTTAATGCCGAGGATGATGGTCTGTCTAATGAGGACTGCTGGAACAATCTTTGGAATATGCACATCCCCCCGAAACTTGCCCATTTCACGTGGAAAGTCTTTACGAACACCCTGCCGGTCAAAGCTAATCTGGCGCAACGTCATTGTTGCGAGGATACGAGCTGTGACGCTTGTGGAGTAACGGACGAAACAGCCAGCCATGTTCTCTTTGAGTGTCCAGTGGCCATGGATATTTGGGCGTCAAGTGGTTTTAGTGACCTCGTTGGCACGGCTCCACAGCTTCCTTGTCCTGGCAAAATTGAGTGGTTAATGAAACAGGTTAGTACGGCGGCGAAGGCGACCTTGTTAACTTTGTGCTGGGGCCTGTGGTACTCACGAAATTTGCGTATCTTTGAGGAGGAACCCGTGTCTGCACAGTTTGTCATTATGGGGCTGACTCGTTTGGTGGAAGACTATCAAAACTACCTGGATGATGTCACTGTCGTTAAGAGGAGTAGTGTTGTTGGTGGTGCAGGTTGGTCCGTGCCCCCCACGAGGATCGTGAAGGTAAATACTGATGCGGCCCTGCTTGATAATGGTGAAGTCGGTCTGGGTGCTGTGGGGCGTGACTCGACGGGTACCGGGGTACGGTCGTCTTTGTGTCAAGTAGGAGGGTGTCGGCTAGATGGAACCCGTTGATTGCGGAATTGAAGGCTATCTGTTATGGTATTCAACAGAGTGCTTCCTTGGATTACAGTAATATCATTATTGAGAGTGATTCGTTGCAAGCAGTCATGGCTATCACCAAGAGGGAAATTGATCGAGGACCGGTGGGATTAGTTGTCGACAATGTCTTGTTTTTATCGAATAGCTTATTGTCGTGTAGTTTTTTACATGTTAAGCGTGGGGGAAACACGGTAGCGCACTTCATCGCTCGACTTTGCTTTGGAAGCGGGGATGAATTGATGTATTCCAATGATTTTCCGCAGACAATTCTTGATCTTGCGGGTTTTGATTTACTAAAATAAAAGGACCTGTTTTCTATAACCCCTTACCGCAAAAAAACTGGAATTTTTAACAATTAGTCCCATTGACTAAAATAAAAGGACCTGTTTTCTATAAATTAAAAAAATAACAAATGAAAGGACCAAAATAAAAATTGTAAGTTACTCATACTAACAAGCATGCGCACCAGGTAGTTATCTTTTTATAGCTTGGGTCTTTCCACGTGTCATCTCCCTAGTGGAAGTGTATAGAACATTGGAAACACTTGGTGTCAACGTAGTTTTTTAAACTCCCTCTAATGCTTAGTTTGACAGATCATACCTAAATGTGATTATCATGAGATCAGCTTACATCTTTGATGAGACGTAATCAGCTTACATCAAAGCAATAAATATTGATGCGATAAAATTTTTATCGAGGAATAATACATGCGGTAAGCCGGTAATACATAAAGTGACTAGATAATGATGAGATGTAATTAGCTTACAAAATGTAAACATAAACGGAGTACTCCGTGTGTAACTATAATTATTTATCGAAAATATACACGATTAGCTAATTCATAAATTTAAATCGATACAAACGCTTAATTACAAAACCATCATTAAACTCAACCTAATGATTTGCCTCGTGGCTGTATACAAGATCTGTATACAATATCGAAAACAGATCTTTAATGGTATCGGTTCACCAGTTTGTGAAGAAAATTTACTAAAAACCATAAACAAAAATCTATTTAAGAAAATATTTTTGAACTGAAAGAACACAACACTAAACCTTCATGACGAGACTTTGCAAAATATCATTCTTAATCTGCATATATTTTGAAATAAATTACAATTTTCTTTTATCACTGCTTTCCCCGACATTTTCGGTGGCGAGAATGAAATTTATAGAAGAAAAAAAAATGGAAGGAGCAAAAAATGAGGCCAGGAGCAAAAAAGAAGAGAAAAGAAAAAAGGGGGCAGAATACCACTGTAATGGAGGGCAGATAATCCGAGAAAACGCCTCCTAGCGGTAATGGGTCAAAACTGCCTGCTACGATTTCACGTCGTATCCATATCTTCTCCTGCCACTTCGGCAAGTTTTTTCCATGCTAATAATCGCTGCTCTTCTACCTCTGTCGCTTGTGCCTGTTTCTCTTCATATTGCCTTTGACACTCTTCAAATAGTTCCACATCCATTTCCAGAAACATTTTACGGACGTTGACGGTAAGCCCATGAACAGCTTGGTTCCAATGAGCTTGAATATTCTTTTCAAGTGCGTCGAAAATGATAGGTAGAATCACACTTCGATTCTGGGCAATTAAACCGACTATGTGCTCGTTATTCCACAAGAAGAGCGCTCGTTCTGCAACCTGCAATCACAAATCAATTTGGTAAATAATACAGACTATTACTGCAGAAACCATTGCACTGTGAGAAAGCTGAGCAACAATACAGTTACTGGAATAACCGAGGAGACAAAAAACACAAGATCATGTGACTCATCGTTATATCGTAAAAGCCTACGAACTACGGCAAGGTGCAGGAATCAAATGTTCGCAAGCTGACCCCATTGTCGAAGAGGTTACTTTCAGATGGACCAATATGAAAAATTTAAATTTGCATTTAAAATGCAGGAGTGACTCACTCGAATATATACGCTTCCACCAATATGTACAGCTGCATTTTATACACCAACTCAAATTTCTAGAGCACATCACTGAAAATATGTAGGTTATGTGGATGTGCACTTTAGTATGAGAAATATTGAGGATACAGGTACCATGTTTCTTTCATATGACTGAAGGTGAATTGATTAGGTAAGTGAGTCTCGATTGTCACCAATTTTACAACCATAAAAAGGATGGCCATTGAAGGTGGTAAATAGGAATACAATTGACTTCACGACGATACAATAGTCCCTAATACTTTGTAATTTGTAGTCATCTAACATGGTCATCAACCAGACACGATTAGTAGGAAAAAGGAGAAAGAAGGGGGAAAATAGGACAACAGTATAACACAGACGTGAGGAGAGTTAACAAAGATATGCAAGCAATGCCTTCTAACACAACCAAAAAGTTCTTCAGACTATTGTGCCTGTATATACAACCTCAGAATTAACTCCACCATCCCTAATATGGAGCACAGGTGTCTCTTAACTATTTCACCTTCCTCGGGGTAGCAAATACTCTATTCCCATAATGCAAATCGTAGTACCGGCTACGAGATTATCCCTCAACCATCCTGGACAAAAAAAATAATGAACTCATATACTGCGTAAAACCATAAAATCGAAACCTGCTTTAGGAAAGCAACGCTAGTTAGTAAATTGCACTCATAGACAAATGCTTACTGAATTTAGAAAGATTTTAGCTCAAAAAGTCTCACAAAATCTAATCAACCTAACTTTCAAATTAATATAGATATTCTTGTTGCGAGATTATGTCTATTACTGTAATATGTAAGAATTAAGTTTTATGTTTATGATAGAGTCTAGCAAATGAAAGTTCAACCTTACTACGAGGAGTTACACAATGACAAGTTGCTAAATAACCAGTGCCCAAGTCACCGATTCACAGACCCTACGATGTACTTCAAAACTAAAGTAAAGAGTAAATGTGAGAAGGTGCTACATTGTTTTCTAGGATGCATCACCTCATCAAGAACAAATACCAAAGGTTCTCTTCATACATAAAATTACGCATGACTAAAGCAAAAAACAACACCAACCATTCTCAGACAGATGAACAGATAACTAAATCATACACATGCTACTAATTAGACTCAACGTTCCATCCACAATCACGGTTACTGTTGAACACTTGTATGTCTATCGTTGTATTGTGGCATGCCCACATTTACCATCTTGAAGATGATATGTAATAACATATCGGACAACAAAAACAACAACAAAAAATAAATAAAAAAATAAAATAAACCTCAACAGCTTCGCAACAGTTCAATAACGAAGAGTGCAGTTTGTGAATCTACCAACAAAATACGCAGTGGGAAATTGAGGTAAGTAGCCACGATAAATAAACAAGTTAGATATACTACAACATCATCATCATCAACAACAGTAACAACAACAAAGCCTTAGTTCCGAAAAGTTGGGGGGTCAGCTAACATGAATTACATTTGGAACCGTCTATACATATTACTCCAAATATAATAGAAAGTTTAGAAAATTTTAATATTTGAGTTAAAGAAAATGAATAAAGCACATTTCGAAATAAAATGAATAAAAACAAACTAGAAGTTTGGTTATAAAATTTATCAGTGATATATAAAAATTAATTACATAAATAAATGATAAATAAGTTTAAAAACTGGATTTTTTTGAAATAAAATTATAAGAATAATAACAATATCAAAAATAATTAATTAATTAATAAGGTATGAATAAATTAATGACTAAATAAATAAAAGCCACGTGATTATATTTTGTCAATCACAAAGACGATATCCCTCAAAGTGGACAATTCTAACTACGTCTCCTCCGTAACCCAATAAAACTCACATATCTAAGTTTTTCATAGGTCTCCCGTCTCCATCTAAGTTTTCTTAGGTCTCCCGTCTCCATCTAAAGTTTTCTTGGTCTACTCCATATGTGTGTGTTTGTGTGTGTGCGTATAATTTGATCCCGTAACAAACTAGTTATTCGATTCAAACAGCTGCAAACCACAAACAAACCCTAAGAGGGCATTTGGTTTGGGGTCTAAAAGAAAGGGAAAAGGAATTGAAATTAATGATTCTCTTACTTTGTGTTTCTTTGACACAAACAAAGGCAAATTGTCACACCCACCACCATCCACCGTTGCCGACCCTTCACCACCGCTTCCTCGCCGGTGCTTGTCATCAACACCGAACACCGTCAAACTGATATAAAAACCCTGAAATCCCCTCCAACAACCGAAAATATCATCCCCACCGCCATTATCACTAGATCCTAGTGTTTTTGGGGTAGAAGAGGGTGTGTCAGACTGAGGGAAGGAGATCTTAAGGGTGGGGCTGTCAATTTTAATTGTGGATATAGGGATTCTACAAGGGTCGGGTCATGGACTCACGGCACGGAGGCTAATCACGGTGACAAGGTGCCAATGGCATCACTATTGATGGTGTTCGTCTCGGTGATTGTGAGTCTTGGTGGTTTATGTGGTGGTTGTTGGTTTGTCCTAAAAGCGTTATTTTTTCTTTTTTACTAACCAAACACCTAAATAAATCAAAGGGAATTTGATTCATTTCTCCTTATTTCCCTTTCTTAATTCCATTCCCTTACCCTTTGTCGAACCAAGCACCCCCTAAATAACAAGTGCACCCATCAACCACCACCTTCTTCAACCTCCAATAGTATTCCCATTTGAAGTTGTCATCCACGTGTTCTAATTCCGTCACCCATTGCTGATGATCAAGCTGATGTTCACGTCACCGGTGGTCATTGCAGCATCATCGACATCACCATTGTACTCATCATGTCTCTCCCTTCCTATTCTTTCACTCCACCCATTTTCTCTCTTCCGCAACGATAACCATTGGCAGCCATCACAATATGTCTCCTCCATCTTATTATAAACAGTGTATAGAAAGACTCTGTGCCGTCAACCGTTAACAGTTGTGACGTCCAGTGTTGGTTGGTTGCAGGTGGTGATTTTTCGCTGATCACTTTTTCAAGCTTGTGGTAGATTTGAGATTTTTAAGACTCTTTTCAAGGTGCAACTATGCAAGGTGGGTTTGATGTTTGGTGATGGTCAAAGGTCACCACGAAAATCTTTAGGCATGAGTTGGTGTCCCAATAATGTGGTGATGACTGAAGGCAAGGTCAGTAGTGGTTGTAAGAGCGTGGTTGGGTTGCTGTGGCAGTGGCAGATGCGTGGTGGTGGGCAGTGCTGGTTTGATGGTTAGGTCTTAGGTGTAGTGTGTGGGCACACGTAATATTCCTCTAGAAGCACACATAATCACTCCCACAGTCCAAGATACACACAGTATATTTCACTTATCTGGAGTACTATTCAGTGTTTTTAAAATACTATTATGTGTATTTGGGTAGGTCATTCAATTCGTACCGAGTTTGCACTGGATCCAGCCTCTACGCACACATACACATAGAATTGGGATCGTATGAAGCAACCCTATTTGGTGAGGGCGTGAGGCAGGATAAATTATCATTTATTACTGTTCAAGTATCTAAAATTTGATTATCAAAAACGTCATTAAAGAACCAAATTGCTTGTTTAGTAAATCCAACTGGGTTTGATATTTTAATGTACAATTTTGATACTTTTAACAAATACTCGTACAATTGAAGTATTAAAGCTTGCCTCAGGCATCAACCAAATGGAAATTCTTCATAGGATCCCGCTTCTCTCTCTTTCTACTTCTATGGGTCAATATAACATTTGAGCTTTATGTAAGGACAACTGATAATGCTCAAAACGCCAAAGACGTATTTCAGGACGACCCATATGTAAGCACAAAATCATGGAAGACGATGCTAAGACATTCTACTCAAAGCAAAACGGCACAAAAATACACAGACAAGCGAGTAACATTTTCGATACCTGAAAATGAGGATTGTTGAGGCAGCGAGCTATCTGTCTGAAAAGAGGGACCATGCAACGTTGGAATTCAGCACCTTGAGTAGCCTCTAAAACTTCTTCTAACTCTCCGAGAAAAAGGACCTCTTTTTGACAGTTGGTGACAGGCCAATATTTCAACAATCCCCTAATCACTATATCCGCCAATTTGAAATCCTTTTCAACAAACTGAGTAATACAATACGACAACTGCTGATGATACAATCCAACAGATTTCGGTTTATGAAGTGGTATAAGAGCCCGTACTAAAAACAACTTATGTTCTTCTTTCATCGGAAGAGCAAACCCATTAATGATACTTCCAAGAATCTCCAAAAGCTCGCCGATTCCACTATGTCTCTCCGTCTCATAAATAAACCGATAGAAGATATTGTTAATGGCTTTCCTAATAAAAGGCCGATGCACCATAAACTTCCCGTATATCCTATGCAAAATAGTTTTCAAATACTCCCTCTCCCTAGGATCCTCGGAATCAAACAAATCCAACAACTTCAATACAAAGGAGTGATCAATATAACGCTTAGCAACCTTGGTATCAGTATCCTGAGACACGATATACCTCAACAAAAGCTCGTAAACAAGCTGCAAATGAGGCCACGAGGGCTCAAGATATGGCTCCTCCTCTTCAGGGTCGGTCGCCTCAACCCCCGTATTCTCATGGGAGAAAGGGGGTAGACACCGAAAAATATTAATCGAAATCATCTTAATCATCTCCTCCTGTACTGTCTCGTGGATCTTACCTGACCCCGACTGAATAAACTCGATTAATTCCATCAACGCCTGCCTCTTAATCTCTTTCTCCCTAACCGATTTCAACGTGTCCACAAAATCGAACGTGTAACAACAAACTTGCACCTTTTTTATGAACAATGTCTGTCTCTCTGACACAGGGACGTCCTTAAACAACGGCAACGACTCGACACTGCATGAATGCGGCGCTGGGGGAACTACCACCGTCCCAGGACCAGCCCCAGGCAACTGCCCACCTCCTAGGCCACCCGAACCAGGTGGCCCGACACGAGAAGCGTGATTAACTACCACATTGGAGGACGCAACAACCCCAGAACCTCTATTACTCGGCGCAAACCCTAATTCATCTGATCTCGACCCCTTTCTATTCCCCCTTTTCATAAATTTATTCAACATCTTGCCTAATTGCTCAAATCAAAAACCCTAACCCTAGATTACACCAGTCAGACACAATTACACATAAAATTAGATCAGACGGTAATCAAAGAATCAATAAACACTAACCTTTGGGGTAATTTTCGGTAATTCCCACCCAATAATTGGATCTGGAAAACTAAGAGGAACATTGAATCAAGAAAGTCAGAATCGTTTGGAGAAATCTTCGAATTGTTGGATAAATTATACCGAATCGATTAAAAAATTTGGGTTGAATGGATTCGGATCGGAGATATTGTGACCGAGTTAAAGCAAGTTGATCGGGTTGACTCAGTGAGGAGAGAGAAGGTGGGTCGGAAATAAAAAAGATATATAAAAGAGAAATATGAGAGTGAAGAAAGTGTTCATGGAAAGAAAGAGTAGATGATGATGATGATGATGGTGGTGGTTAGGACTTAGGACTACGGGTGAGAAAAAAAAAACGAACTGATTTTAAAAACCGTTGTTGGGAAGCTTATTATGTCAAAAAACCAGTATTAATTTAATTAAATTTTAATCTGAAAATTTATATATTTCTATTTTTATTTCTTGGCCTTAAAAGCCGCCTATTAGCGGTAGCAGTATAAGTATAAGAGGGAGGAGTGTAGGCTCGGCGTTAGGGAGAGGAGTTATCGAACCAGGATATAAGCCTATCGACTACTTCTCACAGCGGTAAGTAGATGTTGCTCTGGTACACCAATTAGGCTGCTAAGAGACGTAAGGAGTCGATGTACAAAACTAGAGATGGCAATGGATCGGGTTCGGGTCGGGTGGAGCCTCACCCGAATCCATCACCCGACTCCACCCGCTCACCGAATCCATCATCCATCGGATAATCTATCACCGAATCCAATCACCGTCGTCACGGGTGAATCGAGATGGATCAAGTGGATGACAAAAAATAAAATAAATAAAATAAAAATGAATATTTTAATGACTTATTCAAGATTTTCCTAAATTTTTCGATAAGATGGTTAGTAGGCGATTAATTCCATAAACAATTACAACATGAGTTGTTTCAAATTTATTTATTTTTTATAATATGTTGATAATTATTAAAAAAAAATTGTATTTTTGTTCGGATGGATGTTGGGTCGGGTGATTAGCGGGTGATGGATTGGATGAAGGTCACAGAATCGACGATCCATCATCTGCTTCTCCCTCCATCCATCTTTTATCCATTTAAGTCGGGTTACAATCCATTTATTTGGATCGGGTGGATTGGATTTTTTCGGGTTCGGGTGAGATTGACATCCCTATACAAAACTAATTTAATTTAATTTAATTCTGTACAAAACTTCTAGGTCCTACTGTTTTGAAAATCTCTTTCGTGTCGACTTCGACAATAACTACCTAATCACTTTTGAATATTACTTCAAACAAACTCTCGATTATAAATCGAAATAATTAAATTCTCAAAATTTACTATATTAGAGAATCTTATCCAATCGAGATCCAATGTCAATTCGAATATTCACTAAAAAAAATCTCGACGTTTTTAATCGTTCTCTTAGTTAGAGCAACTATACTCTCTAATCAAGTTTAGAATGAAGCTTTTCTAAAGAGGTAGGTTTGTAACAGCAGTATTAATTTAATATAAATTAATTATTTTAATTAAATTTTAATCTGAAAATTTATGTATTTCTATTTTTATTCATTGGCCTTAAAAGCATGGCAGAAAAATTTGAATAAAAATAAATTTATTTGAATTCTATCTATATAAATTAACTATTTGTCCTAAATATTTATTTTCAAACTAAACTTTAACATTTACACTATTTTCAAACTTTATAAGTTTACATTTTATTATGCTTGATTATTTAAAGACTTTATTTTAAATTCTTAGCTATTGTAAAATACAATATCAAATTGTCGACAAAATTTTAAAATGACAAATTTCAATAGCATAACGAGGCCATTTGGCCCTATTTCTATGAGTCATTCAAGCCACCAAAGGAGACTTTAGTCATTTATTCTCTTCCATCTTAATTAGGTGTAAATCAATTTTTCAACCTTGATTTGATTTTTAATCATTTTATTTATATTATTAAAACATTACTTTTTAATATCTAATTACTATTCTATTAATATATTATTATTTCATTTCATTTTGTTTTACTTTACATACAAATTTTATATTAATTTCTAGTTAAAGATTATGTGCATAAATAAAACATAAACATGCCAAATTGCCATTTATAACAATTCCTTTAGTGGTAGCTCATAAATAATAGAATTTAATTAATTTTAAACCGTTTTAAATTATTTGAATTAACACTTAAATAATATTTAAGCTCAAACTAACATTCTAAACAGTTTACAACTTAAAATTAGTCAATACTAATTTATTGAGTAATTGTTAGTTTGATTTAATTCATTTTCCTACTTTTATCGGTTTAATTGTAACTATTACAAATAAAACTAAAAATAGCAAATAAATTCCAAAAAAAATATAAAATTCGACCAAAACACTTTTAAGGTCAAATTTAGCATCCATTATGGAAAAATTCGTGATAAACCAGTTTTATCATATGATTCATAAATTATCCGATAATTCGTTTTAAGCTTAAATTTTAGCACGAATACCTGGCGAGCTACGATACCACATGAAAGTTATGTTGCCATAAATTAAACCATTTAATTTCCTACTAAATTCTGATAATATAGTAGTGGCAAGGTGTAGCTACCTGATTTTTTGTGACTTTAATTACTAAGGCGGAAATTAATTAAGTCTTAAACCAGCGTCATTAATTATAAATACAAACCCAAAATGTAATATCATCGTTTTAAGAGTTGAATATCACAACTCTAGGTACGGAATTTAAAAGAGTAGTGTGTTATATATTACATCTCTCAAACAAACTTAAAATAAAACGTAAAGCATAAGGTGGCCCCGTCCAAAATCCAAGCATCCAGTTCACGGGTTTTCCTGCACAATAAACTGAATTGGGGGGGGGGGGGGGGGGGGTGCAGTGACTAGCTACGCTCTTACATACCCTCTAATCCAATTACTTTGGTTTATTAATATCGTTTTATAATTACAACAATATGTAAAACGATAAACATGCTTATTACACATAACATTTAAAGACATCTCAAGTCATAATAAGCATGCGATTTAAAGCGATAAATCATATAAAGAATGATATACAATTAACAGGTAAAATCATATCAATAGTATTATAAGCATTCAATAGAATTACGGTGCGATATCATATCGCAAACTATTAGACAAACTATATCAATCACATCATGCATATACTCGATTCACTTCAGAAATTTGTGTTCTTTAGATTTGAAAGACGTTTTGACTCATTTTCATTTAATCATATAACACATACTGCTTACGAGCCTGACCACTGAGTAGGCCATTGTACTCTGATCGCTTGCATCTCACTAAAATAGTGCAGCGACTTACTCGACTCGTAAACCGTAGAATCTTTGGATTACTTGCATCTCATCTCCTAGTGTTGAAATGATTGAACCACATTATAATCCCGTCAAGTGATCTCTACATGTGGCAAGAGTGAATGCTAGTGTCGCGCCCAATAAAAGAAGCAGCGGCAAGGAGGCGAGCAGCGGGATGACTAAGCAATAAGGTCGCGGTGGCCCTGTTACCTCTAACGAAATAGGGGAATCAACCCTAGTCTGATATGCATTTATCAGTTTACACTTTAAGAGTAGGCTATGCTAATCATAGAGCCCCTTAACTATGAATAAAACGACGATTTCCTAGAGACAGACACAAAAGAGTTGGCGTATTCATTATATTATGCGGCTTAGGCGGTCGACTTAAAGTATGAGCATGAAGCGGGATGACTAACCAATAAGGCAGCGAAGCTTGATGACCACACTATTCGGGATGACAATCGCAATAAAGTAGTGATAGTGGTATCAGTACAAGACTAAACAACCCCACTTCACTCGCGATTGATGTTTTCATATGAGGCTCAAACTTTTGACCTTTTCTTTAACTTACTTACGATTTCTAATTTTAGTTGATATTTTAATCACATGTTACTAGATTCTCCTAGTCTCATCGTCGAACGTTTAAAAGTATAATCGGTTTCATATGATCACATAACACATTCGTATATTATTTGAAGTGTTGTTAATTATTAACGTTTTTAAGCTTCTATGTTGATCTGTTTATTAATATGTCCAATTTTCGATTTAAGTGTTTTTCGAAACACTTACGTTATTTAACTTATTTATTTTTAGTTTTCTATACTTAGGTAAATTTTCAATTATTTACAAGATTTCAAAATTTAAAATTTGAAGTATCTTTAAATTTTGAGACGTAACTTGTTTAACAAGTTTCATGACTTTTCACTTGTCACGTCTCGGGATTTTAAAAGATAACTTGTTCAACAAGTTACCTCTAAATCTCCTTATAAAAAGTTTTTGAACTTTTGGGACGTTACTTGTTCGACAAGTTTCGTCCCGGGTTACTATTCATCGACACTATTCACCTAGATCACTATTTATCTCGGTCACTATTCACTTCGGTCACTATTCACCTCAGTCACTATTCATTTTCAAACTTAGCCACTAAGTTAAGATCTAGTTTCAAAGTCATTAAGTTCGGTTTATATTTAGCGATAAAAATAATTATTTAAAAGCGATACTAAGTTTTATTAAGTCATCTATTTAAAAAACTATTTCGGTTTCCATTTTAGTGACATTGTCGTGGTTTATTTATTTTGTCCGTATTGTCCATTTTAAGTTAGTAACACTCGATTTTATTCATTTTAATATTGGGAACATATTTTTATCGGTTTATTATATTCTTTTCATAACTAATTCAATTTACACTTAAATTAAATTTTAACAACTATCTCAATTTTTTTCACATAGTGATAAATTAATTTTGACAAAAATAGACCCATTTATTTAGTGAAATATCGTGGTATACATATTCATTTTAAACAATTTATTTCTTTTCATTTTTATTTCTAATTCGCTACTGAACTAATTAAATTATTTTAGGGATAAAAATAAAAAGTGATAAAAATTATTTTGAGTCCTAAATATTGGCCTAAATGTCATGTGTAATTATAGGAGATGTTTTATTTTTGTTTTTCAAATTTTATCGGTTTTTGACTTAAAGTTTTTATATCCTAATTATTGTAGTTATACTAAAATGATTTAAACTAAGTTGTACTTTTCATTAGATATTTTATTATAACTATGAATAGTATTTTAGCACACTTTAAATTTCTAACTATAATTTCCTAATAATTTTAGTTTGTTTAATTCATGTTATTCTTTCATAAAATCCAGGTCATTTGTTTACACTTTTCATTTTAGGGTGTACGGGTCATTTGTTTACACTTTCCATTAATGTTCATACATGACCCATGTGGGAGGTGGAGCCCACTCTCTTAACCAATTACATTTAACAATTTTAAACAAGCGGGACCCCTGTACTTATATTATTATTTTATTAGTTTTTTCTCTACCTCTCTCTTCACATCGATAAATGTGTATAAAGTAAATGTAAACAAATCACCGAAATGGAGGGAGTAGTAATTAAATTACTTACTAGTGAAATAAAACAATAAATAACAACAAACATAAAAACATTATAAATCAAAATATACTAAACTTATCAAAATACTATGAACATCACATGAATAACTCAAGAACACTTAAAAACACCAAACACACATTCAAGAACACATATGAATATTTTACACTTAATAATTTATTTTCTAATTTAATTTCACACACATTATAATAAGCACGTCTAACATAATTATCATAACATATCATTTAAAAAAATTAAAAGTAAAAATTGATCAAAATAAAAAGGTAGGCCGTGGCTTAGGAGTACATTTACAATATTTTTATTTTCAATTTTCTTCACTTTAAACTCATTATTAATATATTCACATATTTTTATATAAACTTATAGTGTATTTAAAACTCATAAAAATATAACTAAACATATAAACAAGGATTTAAAGTGCATAATAAAAATGATACTACGCATGCTTTATATTAAACTACCACAAGTCTACTTACAATATTATTAGTTATTATCATTTTATTATACTTCACATAAACACACAAGTACAAATAAATTATATTTAACATAATTTCATCATAAAATCGTACTTATAAAAATATAATAATAATAATCAAATTAATCGTAGTGGAGACTAGTATAAGAGATAGCTAGTCACCCTGACCGGTTTTGGTTATTGATTATCCGGATCGAAAATATTATTAAGGTCAAGCTCTCCACCCAAAAACCCGTCTTCACCTTAAATAACACGTAGAATAGTTAGCTCCAAATACCCACTAATTAACTAAGAACCCTTGTGAATTATTAGGATAATATTATAGTTTTCATTTAGATGGTTTTTTGGAAGAAAAATGGAAGAGAAAAAGAGGAGGTAAGTCACGTCCAAAAAAAAAAAAAGGAGAATAAGGTGATGAACTTTGCTCTTATAAAACTTGTCATATAAGATGTGTTCAAAATTAAGTATTTAGTTAGGTTTTACTTAAATAAATTTTAATTAAAAGAAAATAAAAGTAATCATCAGATATGAAAAAATGACCATGTTACTATTTGGTGATAAAAATGTTGTCCCCTTGTCCCCCCTATATTTTAGATGCTCATTCTCGATTTGCGTGTTACGAAAATGTTTGGGTATTAAAGACGGTAAATGAAAAAGTGTGTGATTTTGACGATTTTCTGAAAAATATCTATTTTAGTATTCTGAGACTGAAATATTTTATTTATAATTAACTTTAAAAAATTTTGAAAGTGAAGGAAAGTCGATAAAATTTACAGAACGAGGATTTTCGCTAAAAGGGACTTTTAATAGCCAAAAGGCTGAAATGAAGTTTAATAGTATGAAATGTGAATTATATTATTAGTTAGAGTAAATTGACAATTACACCCGTGGTTTATTGCCAACTTGAAACTTACATCCACATTGTTTTCGACTTTGTAACTACTACCACTATGTTTGGTTCGGTTAATGATTACTACCATGTACGGACCCGAAGCTATTAAGATTGAATCTGAGCCGTTGATCTTTGTATGGGCTATTAAATGATTTATTTAGTACCCATTTTACCCTTACTTTTCCTTCTCCCCTCATTGTTTTTTGTTTTTGTCTTTTTTATCCTATTTTCCCCCATTTTCCCCTTAAGTTCATCAGCTCTCCTTTTTTTTTTTCCCCCCCTGAAGCTCTCATCATTATTCATTGAAGACACTTGTTATCAGGTAAATAAAAAAATTTTAGGGTAATTTCGTTTTAATTTCATAAATATTATTGAGTTTATGTTGTTAATTTAATTTTCGAACTTCGTACCAATGAACCCTAATTTTTTACCTTTGTTTTCGTAATCATGGTTTGTAAGTTATTGTTAATAGGTTATTAAATTAGGGTTTGGATGTAGCGATTTTGGGTTATTACAAATGTTTGGGAAATTAGGGTTTGCGTTAATTGATTATGGGTTATTAGCAATGTCGGGAAAATTAGGGTTGTCTGGGAAATTAGGATTTATGTTTTTTATTTGATTGATATCGAATTACATAAATTAATTTCAGTCATCGTTTTCGTTTATTGATTGCAGTTCAATTGATTTCAGTCATCGTTTTCTTTAAATTGATTGCAGTTCAATTGATTACAGTTCAATGTAAACGATAAATTGATTTGGGAATTGTTGGGAATAATGGGTTTGAAATTAATACGTCGTAAACTCGGTGGTCGTTACATGTTGATGTGATTTATGATTTGCATTGGCCTTGATTTGTAGTAGATGTCGATCAATAGTGGCGCGAACTCTTGCAACGGTGCTCGTAACTGCTTCTGTGGCGATCCAATGTCCATGGAGACGTCGTGGACTTACATGACCCTGGGCGCAAATTTGAGTCTTTGAGGCGTCACGATAGAGTAGAAGATATCAGAGGTTGTCGTTACTTCAAGTGGCTTGACGACAATCAAACGGACTGGCAGAGGGAAGTGATAAACAAAGTGAAAGCTGAAAAGTGAATGTTGGAAGTCGAGAAAGAGTAATGGGGTTTTGAGAAGAAGAGTGCGTGGGAAAGAATTCACAAAATTTCTAAGCTGAACGATAGTTACAAGGCAGAAATTAAGAAGTTGGAGACGAAGAATAAGTATTGGAAAAGTTCGTGTATTGCATCGATTGTGTTTGTCGTAGTTGTAGCAATATTTATGAACATGTATTAAGTTGGTGAACTATTTCGTAATGTATTTGTAAAACTTTATGTACTAACCTCTTTGGTCATATTTTGACCCATTTTGTATAAAAGCGGGTATTAGTATGTTGGTTAACTCAATTTGACCCATTTTGTCGACAATTAAAATGTACACATATTAAATTCAAACGGAAATAAGTTCATCGACAAACACAATTACAAAACCAACATAGTTCTAAAACATAGTTCCCGACAAAATTACAAGCAAATTGAATACAAAGTTCACAACACTAAAATCGTTTTCCACAAAATAACAAACCAACCAACAAAGTTTTGAAAACGTAAATTGATTCTACCACAAACAAGTTTTTATTACAAACTTAGAAATCATAAGTCTAGGCATTGAATCCCAATTTCCGTCTTGCTTGTGAGACGTTTGGGCCAAAGCGGGTTAATGACTCTTACGTGACGGTGACTATAACGTTTATTCTGGGTTGAGATAGAAATTCTCCTTCACTTGCACGCTTTGCCACTCGAGCTGCTACTTTCTCCCTAACCATCGTTGTCCATGCCAAGTTGAATCTCCTCGGCTTCCGTGCAAGGTTGGAGTTCTTTGATGTTATGGTTCTTCTTTGGTCTTACAGGTGCGGTGCTTCTTTGGTCTTCTAGAGTCTTTCTTCTTTGCTCCGATTGAGAATCCACCGTATGTTGATGACTAGGGCCGCTCTTACACGTCTTTACATTGTGCCCAAGGTTACCACAGATGCTACAAGCCCTAGAGAATCTCCCTTTCTTCACTCCTTTGCTTGTCTCACCCACCTCGGGTCTCCTTTTTTTTCCCTTAGGCCTCCCTGGGAGTTTTTTGAATGAAGGTGGCAACGGGGCAGAATGTTCGGTCCTTGGCCATTGAGCAATGCCAGGCATAGCGGGAATTGGGTGAGTGTACGCTTTCACAAATTGGTCTTTAGTGTAGGCGTCATGAACATAGTCTTTCACATCGCCTCGTATGTGGTTGATGCAGACGTACGCATGAGGGCACGGAAGGTCTGACAAATCCCACTGATAACAGCTGCAACTCTTCCGCTTCAAGTTCACCACATGTTGTGAACCTCGATGGGTGACTTCGTATTGCTCTTCATCAGACGGGTACACTTGACAATATCTTGTCTCCTTTTCAATTTCAATCACATATTTGTTGACGTAGGGCATCACCCTCTCATCATAAGAATGAATCCCAGTCCGACGATCGTAAAATCTCTTCATCACCCACCTTCTAATCCACTCCATCAAAGATAAAATTGGCTTATCCCTCACTTCCCTTAACACCGAGTTAAATGACTCACAAACATTATTCAATGGCATGTTCGCCTTACTTACAGTAGTGAAAGCATGCCTTGACCAATGCACTGTCGGGATCTTAACCAAGTACTCATACGCCTTTGGGTTTAAGAATTTTATTCCTTACAAGTGACCTCGGAACTCGTTCTTGGATGTAGCCCAGGCGGCTTTCCAAAACGCGTCTTTGAATACAGTGCCACCAAATTGGATCTTGAAGTTGCTCCATATGTGTCTCACACAGTAACAAATTTCTTCTTTCGGAGTCACAATGTCGAAAGCGTCCAAGAGGCCCTGGAAGTGAGGTAAAATCAATAAAATCAGAAAAATAAGTTAACTAAGTTCACTAAAATCACTAAAATCAGTAAACTAAAAATAAGTTAACTAAGATAACCAAATCAGTATTTTTAGTAAACCAAGTGAACTAAGTTCATAAACTAAGTTCATCAGTAAAATCAATAAAATCAGTAAACTAAATGAGGTAACCATTGCACTTGAAAATAAGGCTGTTGTAACTAAGATAAAAAAACAAAAGGCTACTGTAAACTAAGTAATAAACAAGGCTGCTGTACCTAAGCCGTAAACTAAGCCGTAAGTAACATGTGGTAGTAACCATTGAAATTGAAAATAATGAGCGTACCTTTTGTCGGTCAGACATTATGGTCATGCCCTTGCCTTCTTCTTTCCCCAAATCGTCAATAAGGAGTCTTATAAACCAACACCATACCTCGGCATTCTCCACTTCGACTACCGCCCAAGCAACCAAATATAAATTATTATTACCGTCCATTGCCACGGCTACTAAACACATACCCGGGTTGACGCCTTTCAAATGGCAACTGTCAACGCCTATAAAGGGTCTACAACCTCCCAGGAACCCTACTTTACAGGCATTTAAGCATATGTACATACGCTTAAACGACGTCGGCGGATTTTGTACGTTGTCGACCATCACGACCGCTGTCGACCCTGGAGTGAAACTTAATGGACTTAAGTTCACTCAAAAACTTAATCAAAATCGACTTGAAAAAAGAAGAACCAATCTCGGCTGAAATTGATTTTTGTGTGTTTGAATTTTTCTGAAATTTGTGAGTTAGAATGAAAACAAAAGGATAACCTAATCCAAGCACTTAGCCAAGGAATTAGGGATCGAATACTCAAGCACTAAGCCACTAAGTTTTCTAGATAAACACTCAAGCACTAAGCAAAGAGAAGTAAAGAAGAGATGAGACTCGACTTAGGGTTTTTTTTCATTCAAAAGTAAGCTGCAAATTACAAGGTATGAGGGTGGGTTTATATAATACCCATGCTCTCATCCTAACCCTACATTACAATGTTGATCTAATGGCCACAAGGGGGCCTTACATTCAGCCGAAATAATGGTCACTAGGACCTTACAAAATCTGAAAATAAAACAACAAACATATAAAGTAGATAGCGACCCTTAGGATCATCCTCACCTTGCAAAGGTTTATTCATCCAAGGGCTAACAAGAGCTCCTTGGAGAGCAAGTAGGCCGGTCCAAAGGGTCCCCAAATTGACCTCAATTACAATGTAACATAAACTCGAAAAGGTGGAATGAAACCTATGGGGTTAGATTTCACTCAAGAGAACAACAAAAATCGATTTATAATTGTTATAAAAATCTCGGCCAACTTAAAGTAGTATTGTGTTTGATTTTCTGAAATTTTGTAAGTTAAATGAAAACATAAAAGGATAGGCTAAATCTAAGCACAAAGCCAAAGATTTAGGGTTGAGTAATTAAGCACTAAGCCACTAATTAACTCGATAATCATTCAAGCACTAAGCAATGAAAATAAGGAAGAGTAGAAACTCAAACTTAGGGTTTTATATCATATGAAATCTGATTTCTACAATGAGTTATGCTTGGTTTATAAAATACCAAGGCTTGCATCTTAACCCTACACTTCCTAAGGATCTAAGGGTCACAAATTGACCTCAAAATACAACAAAGAAAGTCGGCCTAAAGGCCTTACAAATCTGATACAAACTACTAAAGCATAAAGATTGAGAAGGACACTAGACTAACATCTACACCCTACAATTGTTGCTTTAATCCAATGGCCAAGATTATGGCCTTGGAGAGCAAGTATAGGTGGTCCTAATGACCCCTTCAAACTGATCATAAGACTTGAATCAAAGAGACAAATGCATAAAGTGAGACAAGGACATAAAGCTAACTTGTGATAGCGTGTCTGAAAGTTGATCTTCTTTTTGAATTGTGGAATGAGCTGAAGATTTTGGTCCCCTCTTGAGCTTACCTCGTCTCATGTGTCTCTTAGGCTGATTAGGAGGCTTCTAAAAGGTCCCCAAGGTGAGCTCACCCAAGGAGAATGATGTAGGTCAAGTTCATGGCCCATTACTCCAAAACAGTCCCAATGAGTTTCTTGAGATTGTAGTAACTTTGAGGCTTCACCATTTCACCTAACGTTGAACTAGAAGGCCCATGATATGTCATTGGAAAGGTATTTGAGTTGGCTATCTAATGCAAAAAGACTCACCCCAAAATATGTAGGGATCTCATCTCAAACACTAATCAAATATTAGTGTAAATCAAATTACTTTAATTTGATTTAGCAAGATCTATGTAGTACAAATTCACTTTGTTACAAGTTTAGAAATGTTATACCTTTCTCTTAAAGGAAATATGGGCACAAAACTAGAACGCCTTTCTAGTTTTGTTTCTTAACTAAGTATAAGGATGATCCTCCAAAGCAGGAGTTTCAAAGTAGGAAACCTCCTTTGAGATACACCCATGAACTACTCCAAAATATACTAGTGATTTTGATCTAGAAATCACTTAGTATAAACTTGATAATATGTGAATATTATTATTACTAACACTTAGTAATATTATGAGTATTATAAGAACTAGTTTCTTATGTTTGAGAGAGTTTTGAGAGAGATGGAGAGTGAATATGCTTGCATGCCTCATGACTTCTCTACACACATCATTATATGCAAAGAGAAGAAAAATAGTGTGTGAAACACACTACCTTGAGGCAGACTTTTAGAGGAGAGAAAAGGAGAGTTTTGAGCATGCTTGTCTTTCTAGTTTAGATCAGTAATGTGCATGCATGCTTTACTTTAATCATGTTGTCATTGCATGCTTGTCTAAAGCTAGAGAGCAAAACAAAACAAATAGGACAAAGGAATCTCTCCCTTGTCTCCCATTTAGGCAGTCCACATGGACCCATTTGGAGTCTATTTTGTTTTCAATATTTGTCATGAAATACTTATAATTTATCACTTAATCATCCAATATGATAAAGTATAAATCATCAAATTACACTCTTAACTCTCCTTTAATATATATGTACACTTACACATATATTAAAATTGTACTTTTACTAGTCTCATTAGTAAAATATACATGATTAGTGAATTAACAGTTAATCACTCATTCCCATCTCCTCAAATAATTTTATCGATATAAAATTCAATCACCCGAGTTCATGACTCGATTTCTCTCTAAATTAATTCCTTTATTGACTTAGTTAGTCGATTTATCAAGTTACTAATCTAATCGTATCTCATACAAGTATTTAGCTTCATATTTGGAGCATGTTCCAATAGGTGTAACGTAAAGGGATCAATTGATTACCGCCGTTCTCACGACAATAACGTCAAACGCTAGTCAGCCATCCGTTAATGATTTACGTTAATCAATTGACAATATCTGAGGATTATCCCCTTGTATTCCTTAATTGAGATTTATTAAGTAATCGCACTATTGTGGAGGACACTTACTCCAACAAAATATTGCCTAGTGCTCAAGATATGCAACTTTTAGTACGGACATGTCGAATCCTCCTTTGGGTGAGTTTTCTGTCGACCCCTGACTTGTAGAAGTTATAACTCTCAGCTCCCTTTGAACCAGATAGCCAACCATATGTCAAATGAAAGCTCTTTGAGCTAGATTTCATATGCAAGTGGTTTCAACTCAATTGGATAAGCAGATTGGGAGTTATGTTAAAATCTTCTGAGCATGTCAAAATGCGCTTCATGGTTGATGGCCTAGGTTGTTGTTTTCCTTTCCTTTCCTTAGGGGCTTTTCTAGGCATCGACTTCTAGGAATGAAATGTGATTTAGGACCCAAGTTTACCACCTTTGCCTCCTTGATCCATTGACTTTGAGGTTTCCTTTGACAAAACTTGCATTTCTCTTCAAAGGTGCAAATGGGTTCCATGACTATTGCCTTGCAAGAGCAACTCCTGTTGCAAAAGGTGAAAATGACATAAAGTAAAAAGTAACTACAATGAAAAGGACATGCTTCACAAAATAGAGTGTTTCATGTGGGTGAATGATCTCAGCCAAAATTGGCCCCTCCATGCCGATTTTCTTGACCATTTGGGTCTTGGTTTATTGGGGGTCTTCCCCAAATGGTCACCCATGATGGTTCATACTCCAAAAATAGCTTATCGACTTGGATTGTGCTCTCCTCCTTGAACCTTTACCTCACATCCTTAGGTCCACCAAGCTTGGCTGAATTTTACCACTTGATTTACTTGACATTTCACTTGGATGGACCCTAGGACCAAGGTTCGAGCCCAAGGACCCAAACCGTGGTCTAGCTTCAAACCGCTCTCATTTAGCTTGATCAATCCTTGTTCAATCTCCTCTCCTTGGAAAGAATTTGCCCTCAAATCCTTGGAGACCCCCTTACTTTCCTCATGACTTGACTTCTTGCTTGATTCTCGACTTAGTTCACGATTCATAGAGGTTGGTATATCACGAGTTCCTTGGACAACTTTGGCTTTCATGATTCTAGGCTTCCAAGGACACCATTTGATCAAGGTTTGGAGAAGGGGTTGGACCCTCTTGACTTGGCTCGTGTGAGTGGCCTTGTCTTTCTCCTTGCTCACGGCCTCCTTGATCACGCATTCATCTTCTAGCACACCCTTGAGCCCATCCTTTGTAGGATTGCCATTCATCCACTCTTGGTCATGGTTGAGTCCCTCTATGATCCTCCATCTCAAAGACCCACTTGATCTTTCCGAGCCATCAATCTTAGCTCTCTCCTTGTCCTCACTCTCATTGAATTTGATGGAGCTCTTCACATTTTTGATTGGATTGTCATTCTCTTGCTCCTCTCCTTGATTTCCCTTTATTGCTCTAGGGTTTCCCTCGACTTTTAGGCTTATCTCTTCCTCATTCTCACTCATTATCGGCTCTACACTTTCCTCCTTGCTAGGATTCTCTTCAATGGATGACTCAAACAAACATGAGTTGGTTTTGCATCCCAAGGTTGGAGGTAGTGGAGCTAGAACAATGAGTTTCTCCCTATACTTGAAGGAGTAAGTGTTGTTCCTTCCATGGTGGGATGAATCTTTCTCATGCTCCCAAGGTCTTCCAAGCAACAAGTGACAAGCATCCATGTCAAGAACTTCACACACAACTTCATCCTTGTAATCTTTCCCAATCGAGAATGGGACCTTACATTGTTTGTTAACACTCACCTCGGCTCCTTTGTTGAGCCACCTTAGCTTGTAGGGACTTGGGTGTTCCAATGTGGGTAGGCTTAGTTTTTCCACAAGTGTTTTTGAAGCCACATTCGTGCAACCCCCACCATCGATGATTAGGTTACAAACTCTCCCCATGACTGTGCATTTGGACCTAAAGAATTGTTGTCTTTGGTCCATGTCTTCGGTTGAGTGTTGTGTGTGCATTACCCTCCATGTGACCAAGCTCAACCCCGAGTCCGGGGGCACCAAAGTTTCGGCCTCCTTCACTTCCACCACTCCCTCTTGTTTTTCTTCCTCTTCACAAATCAAGACTTCATCGTCACTGATATGCAGCTTCACAAGTACTCAAAGCCCTCTTACTAGGACATTCTTTGGCAAAGTGTCCATACCCTTGGCATTGATAACATTTCTTGAGAGGAACCGCTCTCCTTGGACCAAAGTCGATGCCTTTTCCCTTGTCAACAATTGGTGGCTTTGAAGTAGTGCTAGGCTCGGCCACCCTCACTCCCCCTAGGCTTGTGGTGGTGGTTGTCTTGGGTGTGGACTTGACCGTTTCACCCCTCCCCTTATCAAGTTTCTCAACCCTCATGGCCATGGTGACCGCCTCATCAAAAGACCACAAATTTTGCAACTTCACTCGATTAGTCACTCTAGGGTTTAGGCCTTCGACGAACCTCGCAATTTTTTGTTCGGGCTTTTCATTCATCTCGCATTGAAGGGTGAGTTGCTCGAAATCTCTTAGGTATGACTCAATGGGTTGTGTTTCTTGCTTAAGTTGGGTTAACCTAAGAAACATATCTTGAGTGTAGTCTTTGGGTACGAATTTATCTTGAGTGTAGTCTTTGGAGTGCAATTTATCTTTGAGTTTCTTTCTTAGTTTAAGCCATGACCTAATAGGCTCTTTACCTTCTCGAACTCGCTGATTTTTTAGATTCTCATACCAAAGAGAGGCGTACCCCTTAAATTTCATGATAGCAATTTTAAAGGACTTCCTATCCGAGTATTCCTTGAACTCAAAGACTCTCTCAACGGATCTAAGCCAATCTAATAAGTCCTCGGGGTTTAAACTACCATAGAAGTCGGGGATGTCTACCTTTAAGTCGCGATCATGCTCTCTTTGATGGACTTCGATGGACTCCTCCAAATCCGAGCTGTAGTCACCCATGTTAGGAGGCGGTTGTCCCCTTCCTCGGCCTCCCATGCCACGGCCTCTACCTCCTCCCCTTGGTGGTGGCCGAGTTTCATGGAGATTGGAGTGAAACTTATGGGGATAAGAATCACTCAAAGGATGAACAAAATCGAACCTTGAAACCCTTGAATATTACTCGGCCAAATTGTATTTTTGTGAGACAATTTTTCTGATTTTTGTGAAACAAAATGAAACATAAAGATAGTGCCTAAATCTACTCACAAAGTTATAGATTTAGGGGTTTAATTAACTAAGCACAAAGCCACTAGTTAATTATCATAAATCTCAAACACAAAGTAAAGAGAGAAATGAGAGCACTCAAGTTTTTTTTAGGGTTTCGACCTTATCATTCCAATCTGAAAATTTTGATGTTAGAGTGAGGGTTTATATGTGACCCTTACACTAATCTAAGCCTTACATTTCAAAGTTAATCTAAGGGCTCACATGAGCCTTTGAGACATCAAAAAGCGGCCTAAAGGCCTTACAAGAGTGAATTTTTGTAGGCTAACAAACAAAAGATAAAAGCGTAAAGGTAGATGTTGACATGAGGCTCAATCCTCTCCATTCTTGGTTTGGGATCATCCAAGGGTCCTTGAGTGAGCCTTGGTCATGAAGGAGGGCGGTCCACATGCTCATATTTTGTTGTTTACAAACTAAAACCAATAAGCGTAAAGTAAAAAGAAAGCGGCGTGTATGAAAAGGGCGTAAAGTAAAAACAATGTGATGTTCCATGGTGACTTGATTGGGCCGGCTCCTATGGGACCTCCTTGAGCTAGCTTGTGAACCATGTGAGTCCTTTTATTGGAGGGTTAACTCACATGGGTGCACCCACTTTGACCACACTCAAAAATAGCACAATCTTGACTTTTTGTTGCTCTCCAACTTTGACCTCCTCTTGACTTTGCTTGATCACTAAGGTTGGCTCGATTTGACCATAGAATTGACTTTACTTAGCCCTTAGTGACCCCTTGACCCATGGTCTAGGCGTGGGTTTGAGCCCATGGCCCTAACCCATGGTCTCCCTCGGTTTCACCCTTGACCGCCTTGACCATTTTTGGTCCAGAGATTATGCTCCATTAGAGTGTTGAGAGCATTCATCATGGTGTTACAATTCCCGGCGAGTTGATTCATTTTTCTTCTAGGGTCGAAAGTCTCTTATCTTCAGCCATCTTTTTGTGAAAGTTTTGTGAAAGAAAACAAGGAAAAACAAAAGAGAAAACAAAGAAAACAACCTAAGCTTTGATGACCAAGTTGGAGTGAAACTTAATGGACTTAAGTTCACTCAAAAACTTAATCAAAATCGACTTGAAAAAGAAGAACCAATCTCGGCTGAAATTGATTTTTGTGTGTTTGAATTTTTCTGAAATTTGTGAGTTAGAATGAAAACAAAAGGATAACCTAATCCAAGCACTTAGCCAAGGAATTAGGGATCGAATACTCAAGCACTAAGCCACTAAGTTTTCTAGATAAACACTCAAGCACTAAGCAAAGAGAAGTAAAGAAGAGATGAGACTCAACTTAGGGTTTTTTTTCATTCAAAAGTAAGCTGCAAATTACAAGGTATGAGGGTGGGTTTATATAATACCCATGCTCTCATCCTAACCCTACATTACAATGTTGATCTAATGGCCATAAGGGGGCCTTACATTCAGCCGAAATAATGGTCCCTAGGACCTTACAAAATCTGAAAATAAAACAACAAACATATATTGTAGATAGCGACCCTTAGGATCATCCTCACCTTGCAAAGGTTTATTCATCCAAGGGCTAACAAGAGCTCCTTGGAGAGCAAGTAGGCCGGTCCAAAGGGTCCCTAAATTGACCTCAATTACAATGTAACATAAGCTAGAAAAGGTGAAAATGACATAAAGTAAAATGCAATTCTGATAGAAAAGGACATGCTTACAAAATAGAGTGTTTCATGTGGGTGAATGATCTCGACCAAAATTGGCCCCTCCATGCTGATTTTCTTGACCATTTGGGTCTTGGTTTTATTAGAGTCTTCCCCAGAATGGTCACCCATGATGGTTCATACTCCAAAAATAGCTTATCGACTTGGATTGTGCTCTCCTCCTTGAACCTTTACCTCGCCTCCTTAGGTCCACCAAGCTTGGCTGAATTTTGCCACTTGATTTACTTGACATTTCACTTGGATGGACCCTAGGACCAAGGTCTAACCCATGGTTAGAGCGAGGACCCAAGCAGTGGTCTAGCTTCAAGCAGCTCTCGTTTAGCTTGATCGATCCTTGTTAGGACCACGGGTTGTATTTCTTTATCGCCAGCCGCGTCTTGCCACACCTTCTTGTACTCGTCAAGCTTTATCTCAGTAAATTAGCATTTTAAGCCCTCGATCTAACCAGTAGCGTAAGTTATATGCACTCCTAATTGGACCAAAATTGGTCGAGGAAACCAAGGGTGTAGGGGGAGGCGATGGGTTGGACCCATGGGCTCGAACCCAAGCTTAAGCCATGGTCGAGGGGTCACTAAGGGCTAAATAAAGTCAACTCTATGGTCAAATGAAGCCAACCTTAGTGATCAAGCAAAGTCAAGAGGAAGTCAAAGTTGGAGAGCAACAAAAAGTCAAGATTATGCTATTTTTGAAATGTGGTCAACCAAGGTACACCCATGTGAGTCAACCCTCCAATAAATGGGCTCATATGGTTCATCAAGCTAGCTCAAGGAGGACAAGGGGGCCGGCTTATTTCAAGTCACCAAGGATCATCACATTGTTTTTATATTTTATGTCGTTTTAAATACGTATCAAACTTTCTTTCTTTTCTTTTATCTTTATTGAAAGGAGACAATATAATCCCTTGTAATATGGTCACTAGGACCGTCCCACATGCCACCCAAGGTCAAATCTTGACCCTTGAAGACTACCTAAAATGCATGGAGAGGATGTGCTCACATGTCATTGTCTACTTTATGTTTTGTTTGTTATCATTTTCAAAATTGTAAGGTCACAAAGACCAACTTTTTTCGGCTGAATTAGGGACCTCTTAGGACCCTTAGATTAAGTTTGAATTGTAGGGTGTGGATGTAAGGAAGGATATTATAAGTACCTCCACTCAACATTGTAATTTTGGATTTGGCTAATGAAAAGCAAACCCTAGTTTCATTTGAGTGTTCTTCCTTTCTCATTACTTTGTGTGTGAGTTTAGTGAAAGATTAGTTTAGTGGCTTTGTGCTTAAACTAATCACAACCTAAATCTATTACTTAGTGTGTAGATTTAGTTACTATCCTTTTTATTTTCCTTGTTTACAAAATTTCAGAAAATTATCTCACAAAATAATACATAGAGTAAAGAGATTTTCAAGAGGTTTGAAGGATCGATTTGTGTTCATCCCTTGAGTGAAACTTGATCCACCTAGTTTCCTCCAGAATTGGTATCAAAGCCTAGGTTTGTTTTGATTTTTGATTTTTATCTTTGTTTCGGTTTACTCTAGTAATGTCGAGTAGTTTGCTTGTTTTTCTCTTTTAGTTTTTTGTTTTTCCTTCCTTCTTTTCCTTGTTTATTTTCTATAAATGTCCCACAAAATTTCCTCAAAAGATCTCACAAAATTGTCACAAAATGGAAGGGGATAGAGGGGAAGATAAAGGCTTTCAGATTTAGAAGAAAAGTTAACTCGACTCACCAGGTAATTGTACTCTAATGATGAATGCTCTAAACACCCTCTTAGACCAAAATATTAATGAACCAAGAAGGGGTGAAGGGGAAGGGGCGTGGCGAGTGGGATAGGAGGCCGTGGAAGGGGTCAACCTCCTCCTCACATGGAAGATCAATTTTGGATTAGGAAGAGTCACTTGAAGCCCACCTAGAGACCATGGCCAGAGATATCAAAGTGGATATACCGGATTTTTATGGTAGCTTGAATCCAGGGATCTCTAGATTGGCTTAGATCGGTTGAGAGAATTTTTGAATTCAGGAGTATTAGAGTAGGAAGTGTTTTAAGGTGGCCATCATGAAATTCAAGGGATATGCCTCCCTTTGGTATGAAAACCTTAAGAATCAAAGAAAGCGAGAGGGTAAGGAACCCATTAAGTCATGGCTCAAACTCAAAAAGAAACTCAAAGACAAGTTTGTTCCCAAAGACTACACCCAAGACATGTTTCTCAAACTAGCTCAACTCGAACAAGAGACCTGACCCATTGAGTCTTACCTTAGGGACTTTGAGCAACTCACATTTACAATGTGAGATGAATGAGAAACAGAGCAAAAAATAGCTAGGTTTGTCAGGGGCCTAAACCTAGGATTGCTAGCAGAGTGAAGATGCAAAACTTGTGGTCATTCGATGAGGTAGATTACCATGGCCACCGCGTGTGGAAAGGCTAGAGAAGGGAGAGGAGAGTCGGCTAAGAACACCCCCAAAACCAACCCCATGTCGAGCCAAGGAGGGTCAAGATTGTTGAGCCTTGCCCTACCACCAAGCCATCAAGTGTTGATAAGGGAAAGGGAATCGACTATGGCCCTAAGAGAACAATTCCTCTCAAGAAGTGCTACCAATGTCAAGGTTCACGGTCATTTTGCTAAGGAGTGCCCTAGCAAGAGGACCTTGAATACAAGTGAGGTTGTACATTGGGGAGATGATGAGGTGTTAGTTTGTGAGGAAGAAAAAAAGAGAGTTGAGGAAGTAAGGGTGGCCGAAACAATTGTTCCCCCGGACTCGGGGTTGAGCTTGGTTACTTGGCGAGTCATGCATACTCAAGATTCAAGCGAAAGCATGGATCAAAGGCATCAATTATTTCGAACCAAATGTACCATCATGGGGAGAGTGTGCAACTTGATTATCGATGGGGGAAGTTGTGTTAATGTTGCTTCCAAAACCCTCATTGATAAACTTGCCTTACCAACTTTGAAACATCCTCATCCTTACAAATTAAGGTGAAGCTTAATCAGGAAGCCAGAGGTAAAAGTCGATAAACAATGCAAAGTCTCGTTCTCGATTGGACAAGACTACAAAGATGAAATTGTGTGTGAAGTGTTGGATATGGATGCTTGTCATGTCTTACTTGGGAGGCCATGGGAGTATGAAAGAACTCTTCCCACCATGGAAGAGACAACACCTACTCATTCAAGTATGGTGAAAAGCTCATTGTCTTAGCTCCCTACCACGATGATGGGATGTAAATCCAATGCATGCTTGTTTGAATCCTTCATTGAGCCAAACCCTAGCATGGAGATGAAGTTGGGGCGAAATTGATTGAGCATGAAGACTTGAAGAGCCTTGGGCCGAATGAAGAAGAAAGCGAGGAAAAGTTGAATTTGGAATGTGAGGAAGCTCTAGCATGGTAAGGAGGACTACAGGAGAGGAGCCTCATGAGGGTGAAGCATCAATCAACAGGAAACAGCAGAGCTACAATGAAAATGTGGTCAATGAGAGAACAAAAATCGATGGCAAGGAAAGATCAAGCGGGTCTTTAAGATGGAGAATCATTGAAGGGCTCGATCATGAGCAAGAATGGATGGAAGGCATGGTTATGAGTCGTGGGCTCAAGGAAATGCTCGAGGAAGAATGCGTGGTCAAGCAAGCCGTGACCAAGGATGAAAATATGATCAATTCTTGAGCCCAAGGCAAAGGGGTCCAACCACTTCTACAAACTCTAGCTAAGTGGTGCCCATGGAAGACTAAAACCATGAAGACCAAGATCGAGCAAAGGTTGGTAGAGAATCAAGCATGAAATCGAGCAAGGGAGGAAGCGAGAGGATCTCCAAGGACTTGAGGGCAAGTCCTTTCCCGAAGGAGGAGATTGGACCAAAATTGGTCAAGGAAACCAAGGGTGAAGCCAGGGGGCGTGGGTTGGACCCATGGGCTCGAACCCAAGCTTAAGCCATGGTCAAGGGGTCACTAAGGGCTAAATAAAGTCAACTCTATGGTCAAATCAAGCCAACCTTAGTGATCAAGCAAAGTCGAGAGGAAGTCAAAGTTGGAGAGCGACAAAAAGTCAAGATTATGCTATTTTTGAAATGTGGTCAGCAAGGTACACCCATGTGAGTCAACCCTCCAATAAATGGGCTCATATGGTTCATCAAGCTAGCTCATGGAGGTCAAGAGAGTAGGCTTATTTCAGTCAGAGGGATCATCACATTGTTTTTATATTTTATGTCGTTTTTAAATACGTGTCGAGCTTTCTTTACTTTTACTTTATCTTTATTGAAAGGAGACAATATAATCCCTTGTAATATGGTCACTAGGACCGTCCACATGCCACCCAAAGGTCAAATCTTGACCCTTGAAGACTACCTAAAATGCATGGAGAGGATGTCTTTCACATGTCATTGTCTACTTTATGTTTTGTTTGTTATCATTTTCAAAATTGTAAGGTCACAAAGACCAACTTTTTAATTTGAATTAGGGACCTCTTAGGACCCTTAGATTAAGTTTGAATTGTAGGGTGTGTGGATGTAAGGAAGGATATTATAAGTACCTCCGCTCAACATTGTAATTTTGATTTGGCTAATGAAAAAGAAACCTAGTTTCATTTGAGTGTTCTTCCTTTCTCATTACTTTGTGTGTGAGTTTAGTGAAAGATTAGTTTAGTGGCTTTGTGCTTAAACTAATCACAACCTAAATCTATTACTTAGTGTGTAGATTTAGTTACTATCCTTTTTATTTTCCTTGTTTACAAAATTTCAGAAAATTATCTCACAAAAATAATACATAGAGTAGAGATTTTCCAAGGGTTTGAGGATCGATTTGTGTTCATCCCTTGAGTGAAACTTGATCCACCTAGTTTCACTCCACTAATTCCCGGTACACACACCTCATAAACATTTTCAGCTTCCAAACATGATTTTCTCTCTAATCCTCAAGGTAGGGTTCACTCAAATACTCACTACTAAGTTTTCGAGTCTTACCCACGAATGCACACTTGTGATTTGCGTTCATTGTCCTTATCACTATCAACTCTTGATTCTTCCTTCTTGTTGCATGAAGTCGAAAAGGACAAAGCACCTTCTTGCAACGACACTTCACAATCTTCGCTCGAATGGGATCCCACTCACACTTGCACTTATACTTACAGTAAGTCATCACCCGGTCCTTGCCATTGTGACTGAGGTAGTAGTCGTACCTGTTTTGTATAAAATGCACTCTCAGCGCCTACCTCAACAAGCTGCACCTTTGCCAAAGCAGAGACCAACTTCCAACTTCACCTTGTTCTTCCAATCAAATGAAGGATTGAAAACAGAAGTTTGATACAACTCAGTGTCAGATCCTTCAATACTCCTAAGGTCGTCTTCTTCATTGTTTCCAGTCCCTAACCTTTCCTCAAAATCTACCACATTTGGAGCACCTTCATTTTCGGTTATCTCAAACACCTATTCTTCATTGAACCCATCATTTCGGAACAAATCATCATCCTCAACATCATCACTACTGTCACCAGACTCCTCATCAGTCACTTCAAACAATCCCTCCCAAGTATCACAACATGGAATGTCATCCTCTTTTTCTTGCTCCTTATCTTTGCCCTTCCCCTTCACCTTCTCCTGTTCTTTCTTTTTCACCTTCTGCTTCTTCTTCTCCGTTTCCTTTTCCTTTCCCTTCTATTGATCTCCTTCACCTTCTTCGTGAAGCTTCTGCACCCTACTTCCCTTCTGCTAATCTGTCTTCGGCTGCACCCTACTTCCCTTCAACTTCTCCTGCTGCACCAGACTTTCTTTCTTTCTGTTGTTCTTTATTCTTCTTTGTTGTTTAGATTCTCTTTATTCTTTCTTTGTTGTTTTAGTTTCTTCTCCACGTGATCTCCTTTACCAGCGTTCACATTGTCTCAGATTCAATTGGTTGAGTTTTGGGAGGTGTGACATTAGTTTGACCTCCCTGAAAGGCTGACTCTCCTCACTTTGTGACTTTGTCCTTGGACTAGGAGATTGAATTGGTTGAGTTTTGGGATGTGTGACATTAACTACTGTATTAAGCCTTGGACTTTTTCTTAGTGGAGTGGTTGGTGTTTTTTTAATAGAAGATGCTTTTTTGAAGGGACCTTTTTTTGGGGAGATGTGTAATAGAGAATGCAGGTTGAAACCAGCGCTTTTTGTCACGAAAATTGTAGCTTTGGGTGAGCAGTGGGATTTGCAAATGGACAACTCTCGTTGTCGTCCAAATATCTATCCTATTATCCTTATCTCTTGAGTTAACCAAATCCTCAATATCATCATCGGATTTGATAATCGTTCTCTCGTGAAGAAGAGACTTCCCCTTTTTTCTGTACCATAAAAAGGCACTCACATCTTCTCAGAACAACGTTCTTAGCTTGAACCATGAAGTTATGATAGGTCAATTCCAGTCTTGACAGTTGACCCATTAACACGAAATCTCCATCCTCGTACTGATCGTTTTTTATGAATGAATTACAAACCTCTCACCAGCGTGGAGGCAGCACATCAAAAGTGGAAGGATTAGACATCTTGAACACAAAATTTCAATACAAATGAGAAATAAATCAAAGTTTCCCCAAATTAAAAATTAGGGTTTTGATTTATGACTAACTAGTGATGCGACCAGTGAGATTCACGGAGACGTTTTGAACTCCTATTCAAGCTATATTTTCAATTTGTTGTTCATCTACGTGAGCCGTAGTAAGGAAGAGGTTAGTTTTTGGTATATGTTTTTCATTGTAAATTGTTGGTATCCTTAAAGTACTACATCCCGCGATAGAAAACTATACATTGCGTCAATTTTGGCAATACCGCATAAAACTTGGGACTTATTTGACCACGAGAGTGCGTGGCGACCACTTTCGATGTTTTCTAAAGTAGGCAAATACGGAGTAATAGGGTATATTGTCCAATAGAACAATTTTACAATGCACTGAAAATTCCTCCGGCATCGTCACTGTGAAAGCTTGCGAAAGTGGCTCTTCCTCAGCCAGTTGTCGACGTGGGTGTAGTCCTTCCAGATGTCCACTTTGGCTACTGAAAAAATTCATGCTACACAAAGTCGAATTGCTTTATTGCCACATTCTAATATTCTTTATCACCTTTAAAAAATCAAAACAAAAACAAATAATTCCCACATATATAAGGAAAAAATAGGTGTTGACATCATTAGGTGTTGCGATTGATGTTCGTTCATTGAAAATTGGGATCTATATCGCTTAACTTCACTTAACAACGAACAAAGGTCAAACCTGTATATTCGAGTATCAGAAAAATGATTTTGAAATAAAGGTTTCATATATATATATATATATATATATAGAATGAGGTTCAAGCAAGTCAGCTAAATATTTTGAGTCATAGTAAAGTTTTTCAGATTCTCCAAAATTTTGGATTTTAACCCAAAAAAATGGATTTTAATCAAAAAAAATTGCATTTTAACCAAAAACTGAGATTAGGTCTCAAAATTTTTGTCAATCAGTAGGTCCAGGCCGTATTAGTCAGCCGTAATCACTTTGGAAATTCACTTTGTTTTGTTAAAATACAAAATTTTTGGTTAAAATCAATTTTGTTTTTGGTTAAAATGCAAGCCTTGGATTCGACTTCTTTGACTTTTCCTTGGCCATTGACTTGATATAAGCTTAGATCTACATCTCTCTCTATATATATATATATATATATAGAATTAGACTATACTAAGTCTACTCCTATATATTAAGTCACTAAGTCCTCATATAAGCCCTTAGATGACAAAAAAAAAATCAATGGTCAAGATTAAACCTAAAGATTAAATCTCTCACTCACCCTTTAAAGAGAAAAAAATCGATTCAATACCTGCATTTTTCCATTCGCTTTCTCTCTCTATATGAGTTCTCTCTTTACTGCCTCTGCGTTCTCTCTCTCACCAAAAACTCATAACTCACCCTCATCTTAACCAATCAAACCACCACCCATCACCATCGACTCAGGGCCAGTTCGTCACCACCACTGCTACTGCTTCCTTCCGCCGCAGCACCACCACCACATCCGCCACCACCACATCTGCCACCACCATGTCGGATCCACCGCCAGCACCACCACCCTCGGTCTCTTCCTTCGTGCCATGTCCACTTTACCTTCTACCAGCGCCACTACCACTTGCTCTACGGATCGCCACTTGTGTCGGTAGCCCACCATCAACTTCTCTTTATCCAATTTCAAAACATCTGAGATTTGAATTTTTCAGATCTGAAAAACTCAGATCTACAACTCTTTTTTCAAAAATCTAACTTGAAATCTTTTGATTTTGTCATCTATATGATTATTTTTCTAAAATCTTACACTCTTTTTCCCAGGATCCATTTTGAAAAAAGAAAGCGGTGGTGGCGGGCGGGTAGGTGAGGGTGGTGATGTTAGTGGCGACAAAAACTAGGTGGTGGCGGTGGTGGCTGCGTGTGTGAGCGAGAGTGGCGAGGTGTGGATTGAAACCTAATGGGTTAGGATTCACTCAAGAAAACAACTAAAATCGATTTGTGATTGTTTTGAAAATCTCGGCCAACCTAGAGTAGTATTGTGTTTGATTTTCTGAAATTTTGTAAGTTAAATGAAAACATAAAAGGATAGGCTAAATCTAAGCACAAAGCCAAAGATTTAGGGTTGAGTAATTAAGCACTAAGCCACTAATTAACTCGATAATCATTCAAGCACTAAGCAATGAAAATAAGGAAGAGTAGAAACTCAAACTTAGGGTTTTTAATTCAAGGCAAATCTGAAAATACAAGCTAAGAGAGAGGGGTTTATATAGTACTGTAGGTACCGGGATTAGACATGGAACCACTCGACGTCTTGCTAAGGGCGTAAAGTTAAAAAGATTAAGTACAAAAAACCTTTAAAAGCGTTTTGGAGCCCTACTAAATTATGAGGGAAATTTAGAACCCGCCTCCGTGTCCTCATGCTCAAAGACACGTCTTAGAGTTCAAGGCACGTCGACACCCATCCATCTAAGGCTATTGTGAAACCAGATTCGGATTCGGGTGAGGGTACTTTTCTAAAGTATAGTTCAAAATAATGTTTTTATGAAAGATCTTTTGGAAAAGCCTATCAAAAGATAGCCTCTACTAGACTTGAGAACAATGCAAAGAATGATACATGAGCCTATAAGTAATTAGTTCACATTGCAAAGTCACGATATGAGATGTAAAAAGAATGCAAAAGAGATTATTTAAAACCCTCGATTAAGCATGCTTAACTTGTTAATAAAAGCGAGTTGATTTAATGGCCGAATTCATTTTAAGTGATTTAGATGCAAGATGAGGATTTGCTAAATGCATACAATAAAATAAAGTTCAATTAGCCATTGATTTATTTTAGAGGTCGATTGTTTATGCGACTTTGGAAAGGTGTTCACGAATAGGGTGTGTATTCGAGGTGCATAGCGCCTTATGAAAAGCGGACTTCGCGTACCAAAGTCGGGAGTGAGCCTAATGTAGGCCCTTGCTAGTCTAAGAAGTAAAGAAAGACCTTAATCCATGGCGGGATTAAGTATTACTGTCTCGAGTTAGGAAGCCGTGTAGCTTAAGCAAAGGGAAGAATTCAACACTAGGAAAATAGAAGAATTCTAAGGATGTTTATGCGTGAGGCTTTGAGAGAGAGTTTTGTGTGAATTGTATTATGAAATTGTGTTCTGAAAGCTTGAATGAATGGAGGGTTGTATTTATAGTGTAGAGCTCGGCAAGAATTAGGAAAGCGGGGGGATAAAGCGGGACCTTGGAATCATGAGACCTCTTGTGAATGCAGAGCAGTCCCGCGAGAACCCTTGCACTTTGCTACGCCTGTCCTTGAGGCCTCTTGCGATTGGTAGAGAGTGAGCATTATCCTTTTATTAGTATATTTCCAAATTATATTTTAGGATATCACGGGATAATCTTGCTTGAGCTCTAAAGTTATGTCGTTGTGGTGTGTTTTAGGGTTTGACTAGGTTATCCTGGACCTTGGGAGCGGAGCCAGGGCATGGGTTTGGGCTCGATTACGGGCAGAGCCTGAAAATGTAAAAGGGTGTATTTTGTGGCATTTTGTGAAATAGGACACTCAGTGAGACTATCCTGGGTGTTTGCGAATCCTAAAAGGTGGTTTTAGAGGCCCCGGGCCTAAATTTAGGGATTTAGGAGGATCGAATTGAACCTTATTAATGTAAAAGGATCAATTAGACTAAGGTGTTTAAAAGGGATGTCTTGCATGCGATTAGGACTGAACGAGGCAAGCTAGACTCTGAACCTAAGGACACTAAGAGTGATGACCCATAAGGAAACCTCATTTGCATTTTTAAATCATTTAACTTTCGAATTCGTCATTAGTTAGAACCATTTAAGTCAACATAAAAGCATGCAATAAAAGTCCATTGTTACATCCTTTGGGTTTTTGGCGGGAGATGCAGAATTTGGGTATCTCTGAGCCCACAGGTTTGGTGAGCTTAGGACTAAAGCGAAAGTCAAACTATCTGACTCTTTATCCAGGCCGAATTCTGATCTCGATATCATCGTGGCCAGCGAGTATGTGTCCATGGGTGAGACTAGGACTCGACAGGAGCTTATCAGGGAGGGCGAACATGTTTAGGGACATAGCCGGTCCTTGCATAATCGTAAGAGGCATGCACACTTTGCCAAATACCTTCGCGTCTTTATTCTTTGTTGCTTGGTCTCGTAAAGTGCGTATGCTTAGTCTCGTAAGGCGTAGATGCTTCATGCTTCGTGCTAGCGCTTGTGTTAGTGCTTATCTCGTAAAGAGTGCTTACATCAAAGCAAGGGGAATTGTCGTCCAGGAAAAATGCTTATGCTTAGTGTATCACATAAAGGTTGTGTATAGTGCTTGAAACTCGTTTAAGAGTGTGGCGGACTTTAGGTGGCCTTATGCAGTAGCGTGAGAAAGTGTCCACAAGGGCTATAAGTGGATTATAAATCCAAATTAGACACTTTGAAAATAGGAAAAACGAAAATGCCCAAACACGGAATCGGGCGTCCTTGCGGCTCCTTCCCCAAATCGCCATAGCGTCCTTGCGATTAGGGTCTTGGGCTTTTCTCGTTATAAAACTTGAATTGCAGTGTATTGTCACTCGTTTCCCATTTTAGACTCCTTCTCTCTTAAAACCGATTCATGCGATTTCAAGACCGTTTTCACTTTCGTTTTTCTTGCTTTGCTTCAAAATGGATCAGGTAACACTTCATTTTACTTGTTTTTATGCATTTTGATGTTGTAAATTGTTAGATAGCTCTTGAAATGTAGAAAAGAGCGTTTTTAATGAAAAAGCAGTCTTTTGTCTTACAGAAATTGCCCGTTTGATTACTGAGAAAACGATACCATTCCCTTGTATTATACTATTCTTGAAAGTATGTGTGAAATGTATATGGTTTTGGCGTTTTTAGACCAATTTAAGGTGTGTGAGATGGTCAGGCAAAAAGCTCGGACCGGATTTTCGGTCTGGAATTGAAATTAAACTTAGCCATAGGTTCCCCTTGGCTAGTATAGTATGTGTGTATGGTGTTAGTTTTTGAAAAATGCTATTAATGGTCCACTTAAATTGAGGTTTAAGAAAGTCGATTAAAGCGAGGAGAACTTAGGTCAAAATTAGGGGTTTTTTGATCGGTAAGTCCAAAATGCAATTGGTTGTTACGGGGTAGTAATTGTGAGGGTGAATCTAGGGTATAGAAACCATCAAGTTGAAATTTTGATGTGTATAGGCCGACTTTGACCAGAAATTGTGAATTGAGCACTGAAAAGGAGCTCTGTATATGAGAGTGTTCTTTTGAATTGTTGTTACTTTGGTGTCTTAGTGCAGGCGTCTTCGTCTTGTGCTTATGTTCTGGAGATATTGTGCGGATGAGGATTGATGCGGACCTCCCTCTGACGAGGGCTGCAGTGCTCGTTCGAGATGCCCCAGTTCACAGTCTTTGAGAGCCTCGACTCTGGCGGATTCAATTTGCGTCGTACCTTTAGTCACGAGGGATCCTTCTCTGGATCCATTAACTTTCCGACCGGAGGAGAGATCGTAGGCGAGCATGGAGCACCGTGGGTGTCCTGGTGAGTGCTTGATTGGTGAGGAGTGTTGAAAGATTGGTCGGCCCAACAGGTGCGGGTCCGGCGGTTTTATTATCTGGTAGTGGCTATGGGTCTTTATTGTTTTATTGTACCATCATTATTGGATGTTTGGCATTACTCTTGCGTGATTGAAACACTTATGCTTTATTTTTACTTTTGGAACTTAGTTTTTAGAATTAGTTTTATCTCTCTAAACTCTCAACCTAATTAGTTGAATTTCAAGATTAGGTCTTTACTACTTTTCAATTTGATTTCGGGTTTACTTTAATTGTTCTTATTTAGATTTTGTAACCTGTATTACTTGTTTTGTTTGCCTTGATTATGCTAACTAATTTCTTAATTAGGGTTTAGGGTGATTTGTAAGATTGGCACCTAATCATGTTTTATTTTAATTTAAGATGAACTTGTGCAAGTTGACTTCTAGCGTTTTTATTATCAATTGAATTTAGCCTTTTTAAATTTGCTTAGGTTCATTATTGGTGATTTTTACCATGCCTGAGAATAAAAAATTTAGTCACTCATCAAAATTCACCTTATTTATTTCCAGACCTTTATTTACATTTACATCTTTGTCACATTGATCCAGATGACCTATATTATTATCTATTATTTTAATATATATTACCCTTTTATTTGTTTCAATCCTTAGATTTGCTCACTTAAGGGTTTGTTACCCTTGAGAATACCTTTTTCACTAGGTTGAGCAACCATTAGTTTTCCTTTTTTAATTGATGAAAGTTGATTCAAAAAATCACGATAGTTGTCCTTGAGGTGGTTTATCTTGTGTGGAAAACTTATGAGAATAGGTCGTGCGAGGGTTGTATATATAGGAGAATAGCAGAGAGAAAATAGGAAGCGAGGGAAAAAGCCTGACTGGGAAAGCCCGCATGGCCTTATGCGGTTTGGTGGGAACAAGCGCATAGGCTTATGCGGTTTGCACCATATGTATAAGCTTATGCGGTTTGCACCATGAGCATAAGCTTAAAAGCCAAGGTGACAAACCGCATAGGCTTATGCGGTTTGTGTAAAGGCTGCATAAAGCTTGTTTGATTTAGTGGTGTGTGTTTTGGTAAAAACTCTACAAGGGTGAAAAAGAGCTAAGATGGGCCAACTAGTCTTTGTTTGTGAAACAGAGACAGAACATAGTCTACTCGAACAGAACTGATGACAACTAGATTAACGAAACCAAGCAGAACATAGCCTTCTCCGAACAGAATTGAGGGGACAACGAGATTGATGGCCGAAACCCCAGGAAGAAGATGGGAAAGCTGCGGGCTACCAAGCGAGGACTTCTTTTATTAATCTCATGATGATTACAAGGCTTTTGATTACAATTGAATGATTTTAAGTAGGAGAAACTAGCGAATAATGCTAATACATCGTTTATGTGTACTTCTATGTGAAAGTATAAGAAAAACCTATGAGAGAACATATGAGAGACCTCTAGAAAAATGACTAAGTGAGCCTCTATATATAGGTAGAATGCTCACAATACAACTCCTAAAATCTAGGGCCACTATCTCATGAACTTAGGTAGTTGGATAACTACCCACTATGCATGACTTGTAACTTCCCATTATGACTTCTATTCTGATCCGCAGAACTGCATGCCAATAACTACCCATGATCTTAGGTAGTTAAATAACTTCCATTGACTCCACTTCTGCTCAGCTATGATATCTTCCATTATCCCATGATCTTTGTAACCGCTATAGTTGACCTCTGCTGACCACAACTGCCATGCCTCTTCTGACCTGTTCTGGGCTATAACTGCCATACCTCTTCTGACCTGTTCTGGGTTATAACTGCTATTGTTCTTCTGTCCTGCTCTGTACCATATTCGCAACGTCTATCCAGAACTGCCAATTCTGGGTAGTGTAAAATCTGGTCATAACAAATGCCCCTTGTTTTCTCAAGTGCGACGTTCGGCAATCTTGAGGAAACAATCCTGTCTAAACACTTCTATACAGAACAGACTAGAGTAGAAACAACTTTGTAAAATTTTGAACAACTATGCATCTGGCAAGACTTGTGTACCACATTCAAAGAGACAACGTTTAAATCGAAGTAGGAGAGAATTAAAACTGATTTGCTTCACGGTAGCGATGACTAGTAAATCATAAGTTGAACTTGAACATACACGAATAGATTATCGAGGGGGCTTACCTAGGGCTTATACCTTGCTTTGAAACACTAGAGTTTGAACCTTGATATGGCTCATTGGACAAGAGATGTTTCCTTAGTATATATGAGCTTTGGACTTTCCTTAACCTTAAAAGGAAGGTTAGTCACATGTTGTGCAATCTGGGGATAGTTGAGACCCATTAGATTGTGCAAAACTTGCGGTGACTTGATCTGTAGAATACTTCATTTGTCTTTTGATAATGCATCGTACGAACTATTGTTTAACCTTCTCGAGGATGGTTAAATACTTTGTGCCTTGTCTCTCAAAGGGCTTCTTCGTATGTGTGCCTTATGTCTTTCCAAAGCTTCTTCGTATGTGTGCCTTATGTCATTCCAAAGGGCTTCATCGTATGTGTACCTTATGTCTTTCCAAAGGGCTTAACCATTTGCTCTTGTGGTCCTTTTGCTTAGTCTGAGCAAGACATTTTCTAGTCTGCTCTGACGGCTTCGGTTGCTAAGTAATTAGCCTTGGTGATCAGGACTTAATCACTATTGTCGCTATTGCTTCTATTGCTTCTATTGTTACGTGAATGCACTAACCTCGCAGTGTACACCCCAGACTTATGTACGCATGACCATGGCTTACCTTGAGGGATATTATAGGACATCTCTTAACGGCGGCTAAGCCCTGGTCCGTCAATCCGAGGACGCATCCTCTACAGCAGGACTGGCTGCTCTGCAGGACTGGCTGCGCTGTGGACTGGAGGAAGATCTCCACTGCAGGACTGGCTGCACCGTTGTCTGGAGGACTGGCTCCACTGCAGAACTGGCTGCAAGAATGCTGAGGTCTAAGCTCAAATCTGGAAGACAAATTCCATTCTTACAGGCTGGAGGGTAACTCCAAAAATGTTAAGGACAAAGCTCAGAACTGGAGGTTAAGCTCCGTACCAGGAACTGGAGGATAAACTCCTGAGTAGAATTGAAGGATAAACTCTTGATTAGATGTGGAAGATAGACTCCGACTAGGACTGGAGGATAGACTCCTTTATTTGTAATATGTGGCATACTAGATTTTTAGTGGATTATTTGTGATAATAAAAATATTTACTCTTGTAATTAAGCGCAATCCATAAAACAAGAATTAAAAATTAGACTATACCATTGGACATTGGCTCTACTTTTTCTGACTGGAGAGTCTAGGCTCCAAGGCTGACGATATGCTCGAGACCAAGGACTAGGCTCAATCTTTGGAGGGCAAGCTCCAAAGATCTTGAGGACGAGCTCAAAACTATAGATATGCTCAAGATTGAGAACTATACTCAAGAATGGAAAAACGGCTTCAAGAGTCTTTGAAGATCCGCCCAGGACTGAAGGGTAAAACTCCAATATTAAGATTGCATAGAATAAGCTCCAAAAATAGTAGAATAAGATATATGGTAGAACTTGTTGCAATTAGGATCGAAATAAGATGCTTAGTATTTATATAATCCAAGAGCAGCAAGATAAGGTTGCAAGGGCGCTAGGATGAACTCCAAGGTTGGCCACATAGTGCAAGGCGTAATAAATAGAAAATATTCTTCAAGGTGCATGGCGCAAGACCAGAAAAAATTAGATACTATGCTCCGAGATAATATATGCTCCAAGATCGGCATCATGATCGTAAACACGAGATAATATGCTCCAAGACTCTTGGTATAATATTATGAAGAAACATTTGACATATAATAAACAAGATTGAGAATACTTTGAGATTTTGGAAAAGTCTTTGTAAAATGTAAAAACTTGGTTAGTACAACCATTGATGTATTCAATGGTTTTCTCATAATAAAATAATATAAAGTAAGCGATAATGAAAAATAAATTAATTGAAAATAAATAAATAGAGCTTGAGTTTGGTTGATTTCCAAGCTTTGGAATCAACTTTCCCTCAAAGTTACCAATTCATGTGCCCCTTGACCGATGATGGAGTCACCGAGGTAAGGACCTCTCCACACTTGAGCAAACTTGTATGAACTACATCTCTTGCATTCTTGAATATATTTCTCTAAAATAATTCTCTCCTTTACCAAGGGCTCTCACTTTGACATTCTTGTTGAATCTTCTCACCATAACACCTTGATCTGAGGTCGGCGTAATCTTTCTTGCATTTCTCACTTGTTCAAAGTTTTCAAGGTTAGTGAAGCAAAGAATAATTTTAGAATCAGAATACATAGGACATACCTTGGTGCGTGAATAACCAATTCTGGAAGGATAACTCTTTCCACAAACATAAACAAGTTAGAAAGAAAGAAAGAAAAAATATGTCTTATAAAAAGCTATAAACTATAAAACTATAAAGGTTTATGCAACTAACTTAACGTCCAACTTGTTATTAATAACAACAAGAGATGAATTGCGTACCTTTAGATTTTGCTCTCCTTAATAACGAAATTACCTCTTTCACTGTTTCAAATATGTACAGCTTCTATTCTGGAGCAAACGACATCTTCTGTCTTGGAGCAGATGACTTCTTCTGTTCTAGGGCGAATGACAAGCTGCTGCTCTAGGGCAAACGACAACGTCTGTTCTGGAGCGAACAACAGCGTCTGTTCTGGAGCGAGCGACAGCGTCTCTTCTGGAGCGAACGACAACGTCTGCTCTGGAGCGAACGACAACGTCTGTTCTGGAGCGAGCGACAGCGTCTGTTCTGGAGCGAATGACAACTTTCTAGTGTCATCGATTGCCCCACTTTGTAGTTTAGAAAACAAGGACAACAATCTTCTATACAAAAGCTCTATCTTGACATTATTTCGTCATCTCTAACAGTGAATTTTCACCTGCCACATACTTCTCAAAAAACATGTGAGCTCGCGTAAAAATTATAACCTTCACCCTTTCTTAAAACAACTCGTCAACCTTGAGCAATAAGAATATGAGACCGTTCGAAAGTTCGATCACGTTGGTATAAGGTTGAAAACATTCTGCAAAAATAAACTCAAAAAGCAGCGGCTACAAAGACAACATAAAAAATTATGCAGAACCATTACGGATCAGGAGTTAAAATTCGAGTTTGGAACTGAGCGAAAATTCAAACCTGTTACGACAATCACTACATGAATGTCTTGCAGACCACATACCCGATAAGATACATCACCCTCATACTACTTGTAGCAGGGTTGACTTGCTTTGACCATTGGCCCTGACTTGCGAATCTTGACTTTAACCGATTACTATAGTGACTTAACCCAAAATTTCAGGGCTGCCAGTCTTGAAAGATGAGAATTCAAGACACAAAGATGCTAGTTTTCTCAAGGAAACGTTTAGTAAACTCAAGGAAATAATTAGAAAAGATAATTCAGAACACAGGAAGCAGAAGATAAACAACCAGAAAATACTTGGGTAGGAAATAGAAAGGGTCAAGATTCAGGGATAAGCATCAAGACTTATATATAGTCGTCAGACGGAGGTGGTCAAAATTCAAACCCAAACAGGCTGATCATTGTAACAATGGTTTACTTCTGAAAATTTAGAAATTCTTTGTGGTAGAGTCCTGAAGACTATAGGGTTGATTCTTGCTCAAAGTAGTTAGCATGCAAATTTGAAAAAAACACCTCATGCAAAATCAATCTGTCTTGAGCGTTAGAAAAACTCAGATTTGTAAAAAATAATTAATCAGCAACAAAATTTAAAAAGATAGCAGAAGAAAGCAAGCATTAGAGAAAGCGATGCAAGATCAAGACAAGAGTGAAAATGGCGAATCTGTAGCATATTCAGGACACTTACAGCACCTGATGCCAATATTCTGTCCCCATGTGGCGATTGAGGATTAAGTCAATCCTGGTCCTTTGACGTTAGTAACTCTGCTCGGCATAGATGGTCGAAGCTTTAATTATTCTTTCTTGACCCGAACTTCCAAGATTGAGATTTTCTTCGAGACCAGAATTTGAAACTCGCCACAAACTACTGCCAAGGATTGAGACTTGATGTGCAGTCTTGGGCTGAAACTGATTGTTATACATAATAATGCACCACAAAACCATTTAACCATTCTCCCGGACAGTTGAGGACTTTCTCAAGACTGGCTTGTTTGAAAAGGATTAGTCAGACAATAATATGATAATTCACAAAATAAGATTAAACTTTGTAATATACATTAATTAAGTAAAAATGTATATTTCTCGAAAATTATACCTTATTAAGCATCCAAGAAGTTCTTGCTTGCATAATATATGAGATCTTTATAGATTATCCTCTTCATAGAACAAGAGTACAAGGACTCAAAAATTGGTATAGATCTGCACAGAACTGAATAACAGTTCTGACCTGCACAACAATGGATAATATGATCGACACATCACTAGAGAGTATGATCCGCACAGAACTGACTTCAGATCCCTCTTGCCAACAATGTGCGCCACAGAACGGTCTTGGTGAAAGCGCCCGAATGAGTGCTTGACAAGATTGAACTTCATGTTATATCTCTCCAAGAATACAAAGGATGCTTGCTGTCAGAATGTGATGCAGACACTCTTGAGACTTCATCACCAAATCATACATTGTACACCTTCGTTTGTGTCCCCAATAAAAATACTCCAACATTGTGCTAGTTACCACCTTCAGTAGATTGCCCTACATCTCTCAAAGCGTAAGAGCGTAACAAATTAAAAATATATTATGCAAAAAATAAAATTCATCTTTTGATGAGTAGGATACACTTGATTCGATTGGACTTGATGAAAGCATCCACAATTGTAAACATCCTTGTATCCTGAAATCTTGACAAAGCACAACATTAGTATTCCAGGTAGATGAAAAGAATCTATAGTACAGAAACTTTATCTTAAATAAACATAATCAACACTTGAAACATACCATGTTTTTGTCGGATGATTACTACGATGGTTAACCAATCAAGATACATTACCCCTCTCTTACCATTTTATGTCTAAAAACTTTTGAACCTCGTAGTTAATTATTTCACTTTCTAGAAATCTCTTGCATCTCCACTGTACAGACTTGAACTTCCGACCCAACGTCAAACTTGTGAGCGATCAGACCCAGGACATGACTTATACCAGTCCTGTCAAAGCGAGTCCATAGAATGGATACTTTGGATTGTAAGATTAACTACCAAGGTCATAGGATTAAGGTCGATGCATCACCTACCAGTAGTTTCTCACCAGAACTAGGAGTGGTTGAGGATATCTCTGTTACTGTTTTATCTGACATTTTAAGGAGACTTGTTTTCTTTTGATTTCCATGTAATGGATTTACATTGCTGAATAATGACTCCAAGAGTGCTCCATAGTACTCACGGGTATGTTGGCACTTCAGATTTGATCACCATTATTCCCTACTTGATTGACATTTTGGCGGATATTAGTAAGTGCAATCGGAGGGGCATAAGTATTATGAATTAAAACATATCAAGCAAGATATACAACGTCATCAAATTAAATCAATAAAATAATTAAGAGAAGAGACTCCCTTTGTAGGTAGAGAAATTTTGCCCAAAGTATGTTGGCCTAGGTCTCTCCGTAGAATCCACAAGCATGTTAAAATTTGTAGTGAGTTTATCATGGTTGATCCTCATCTCTTCCAAGACACCAAGCATGATCATTCAGAACTGCCTTAATAAGCATACATGACCAAGAGTCTCTAGTTTCCAGATTCTACAGTTCTATTGGAGACAACATCATATCTTCTTAAGCTATCATTTTGGAACTGCAAAACAAGTAAACCACAAATATCAGAACCACCATTAACATAATCAACTTTATGAGTGTAAGGAGAAAAAGTGGAGATTGATTTGGCTCTTGTGATTGTGGTTGTTGTTGTTCAGTCGTGCTCGTATTCCTCCGTGCAGGACTGGTTGTGCCCTTCAAGCGTCCAGAACTGAAACATCTATAACAAGATTCTCAAGCTTGAAAATCAATCCTGAAAAATCTATAACAAGAATGTTAATATCAAAATTATCAATCCAGAATTGAAAACAAAACTATTAATATCGAGACTATCAGTCCAGAACAAGACTGTTAATATCGAGATTATCAGTGCAGAACTGAATACAAGACTGCTAATTTCGAGACTATCAGTCAGGGCGATACAAGACTGCTAATATAAAGTTATCAATCCAGAATAGAAAACAAGAGAGTATTCAAAAGCTCTTATCTTAGGAGCTGGATGAGTGGACGGCATGTGTTCACTCTGGTCTCTCCCAGTATGAAACAGTTCTGTTCTGCTGGCTCCACTTCCAAGCTTTCTTGTTGGAGGCCTGTTCTGGCTGAAACTCCGTTGTTCTGTTTGTTGAAGGCATCTTCTTCAATTACTTAATAACCTTGCTTGTAAGTACGAACTGTCCCAGAACTGTCACAGTTCAGAATTGAGATCTTTTCTTTGTTCAACTCTGCACTACTCCAGCAAACGATGGAAGCTATTCTGGCTGGTAGTTCTGACGTGGAACCTCCACCCATTCCAAGTGGAGTTATCACACCTATTCCAGGAGTTCCGGGGACAAGAAAGGTGAGGAAGCGAGAGACAAACTAGAGGAGTCTTTATCCAGGACACCAGCTGTCCAAACATGCCATCTACAGGCGTGGAGAAAATTGTCCAGAACACGACGGAAAAGATTAGCCCAAATTGCTCAGGACTGACATTACAGAAGTGGAGCCTTTGCACATGCAATTCTTCCTTAGATCTTTGGGAATAAGAACTAGCGTCCTCTATTTGTATTGCGCGTGGTCTTGAGGATGTTACGTACTATAGCACAACTTCAATTGATGGAGCGTTGAATTTCTTGAACATCCTTCAAAACCGCGATATTGTCGAAAGGGAGGATCCTTCTTTTTCTTAGGAGAAGCTTACGGTTCCTAGGATGGAGTCCTCTTCGAATTGATCTTCAAAGCCTTTGTCCCCATCATGATAGGAAAAAACTTTTCTTTTTATGATGAAAGACAAGGACAATTCTGGCCTGATTCTTGTGTTGTAACCACTAGTATCGCTGGAGTTCTGTTCCGATTCAAGAATGACTCAATTCTCTTTGAGTCTTGTAACTTTTTCGTAGAATTGAAGCAATCCTTGAGCAAGATTTCTCCAAATATTGTGCTAGTTGTTCAAGGGTCTTGTCAACCATGTGGTCGTGACAAGAGTGTGTTTTTGGATTTTTGAGAGAGTTTCACAAACTAATAAACTAGATGCCCCACGGTGGGCGCCAATTTGTTTAGTAAAAAACTCTACAAGGGTGAAAAAGAGCTAAGATGGGCCAACTAGTACTGTTTGTGAAACAGAACAGAACATAGTCTACTCGAACAGAACTGATGACAACTAGATTAACGAAACCAAGCAGAACATAGCCTTCTCCGAACAGAATTGAGGGACAACGAGATTGATGGCGAAACCCGAGAAGAAGATGGGGAAAGCTGCGGGCTACCAAGCCAGGACTTCTTTTATTAATCTCATGATGATTACAAGGCTTTTGATTACAATTGAATGATTTTCGTAGGAGAAACTAGCGAATAATGCTAATACATCGTTTATGTGTACTTCTATGTGA